>CM067331.1:116712500-122057500 GCA_034376525.1 Nicotiana benthamiana
TGGAAAGATTTTTGAGTCAAGTTAGGTTGAAGTTACTATTTCATTGAATTCGAAACTGATAGTGTAGTTTCTAAAGCTGGTTATGGAATTTTGTTTTGTTGGTGTTGAGTCATGCTGCCTTAATTCACCACTGTTGTTGTATCCTAAGGTTTTTTCCTCTTGTTTATTGTTGTAATCAGGTACAAGTCTCCTAAAACTCTACATGTTTTGATGAAGCTTTGAATTGAAGAATGGAATGAGAAAAGAGGACTTGAAAGAATAGTTCATTTCATTTGATTATGTTTTGTTTTAAAATTATGTCATTAGTTGAATATCACCTTGTTAATCTCTTATTATTTTGAAACTACTGTGTGGCTAACCGGACATTTTAAGTGTCATGAACTTAGTCACAAAATCATTGCCTTGGTGTTTAGCATCCATGCTCAATCAGTCATGTGCTCTTGGGTTTTGTTGAATGTTTACTGGGATTTTGAGCATTGTAATCATGATTAAAGGAAGAAGAGTCCATGGTATTGATGGATGTTGTATGGCTAAGAATGTAGAATAGTCAAGCATGTTTAATTATATGAAGTACAAAGTGTAAATCAATTTTTGAATTCTAGCAGGTTCTTTTTTATATTATGCTATGTAAGGTAGCCTAAATCTGGATGCATGCACGAGTATGTTATATTATGCATGAGCTGGATTCTGAAGCCATTTGCTGCTTGAGCCCAATAGTCCATTCGTTGGTATGTTGGATGCTTTTGCGTAGTAAACTTGACCCAGAAAATGCATGAAAAGATAAAATAAAATTGAGCTTATTTAATATTTTTAAATGTTGCAAACTAGAGTTTAAGTTGGTTAATTCGATTTAAATACTGTATTAATATTAGTTGATTTTCATTGCTTGAGTTAAGCTACTTCGACTGCAAAAACTGGACCTAACGCTAGCCCAGCTGCATAACATACTCATTGAGGCTTCGAAATTTGGGGCTCAACGATGGGCCCAAACTTGACATATTCTCTAAATGTATTTTGGTCTGTTTTTCGAATGGATTTCTACTGAGTCTTAGTTCAAGACATTTGGTTCATCTAAGTGGAGTTCCAATCATTTTAGACTCTTTTTAGTTAATCAACCATAATTCGTTTAAATAACTCGAGGTGCGCCGTTGCCCAAGAAAAATAATGACAACTGCAGGGCCCTCATTTTAATTAATATTGTATTGATCGTTAGGATTCGAGGCGTGCCATTTAGCTAAATTTCATGGCCCTCTTAAATTGCAAATGCATAGTCATTTTAGGTGCTTATTTTAATAAGTGATTTCCTTAAACGCGGGTGCGCATTTATGTGAACCAAATCCATATCTCAACGTTAGGTAAAATGTGTTGCGAACTACGGGTGCATTTATGTGACGTGGTTGGGGACGCGTTTTAACAACGTTGCAATCTTCTTAAAATTAAATAAAAGCGGTTAAAAAGTTAAAATTTGCACATAGGTTCATTATTGTAAAAAATCAGATAATTATGCAAATATAATAGTTGAGGCGACCGTGCTAGAACCACGGAATTGGGAATGCCTAACACCTTCTCTCGGGTTAACAAAACTCCTTACCTGAATTTCTGGTTCACAGACTGTATTATAGAGTCAAACCTTCTTCGATTCGGGATTTTAAACCGGTGACTTTGGACACCATTAATTATCCCAAAAGTGGCCACTCTGAAATCTTTAATTAACTAAATACCATTTCGATTGTCCTTTAATAGGAAAAACTCTCTTATATACGACCTTCGCGGGGTGTAGTGGCAAAAAAGGATGTATGACAGCTCTGGCGACTCTGCTGGGGATCGAACCCAGAATCTCTGATTTAGGATTCAAGAATTCGAGCTTAGAATAATTGTTGTATTTGGCTTTGTCTAATATCTGATTTTATTACATGATTGTGCACGGTGTGCTAACTGTTGCTTTTACCGCTTTGATATTATTTGAATTGTATATAAATTGTCGTGAAACCCTTCTCTTCTCTCTTCAGGGATGTGCTCATTGGTTGAGACTCGCTATTCTGTTAGTGTCATACCTTGGAATAAGATAGAGGCTCGGACAAGTTACAAAGCCGGATGACCTTTTGGTTCCCGGTACGTAGCCCCCTCCTCGACTCGGGTCTTCGGCTCGGGTATATAGTCTAGAGCATATACCCAGGGTCTGAATCTAGAATAACTTATCCTCATGCCGGATCTCTAGTAGGAACACTTATTTGTATCTTGCACTTGACTTAGGAGACTCAACACAAGGGTTTGGACCGTCTAGGACAGGCGCACCCAAAATAATAGACCACCTCGATGCATCTTGCATGTTACTTGTGCATTTATTCTGGATTTTCATGCCGACCGGCTTTTGAAAAAAGATCGGAGAATTTGAGAAAGAAACTAATAGTGTGAGGGATGAGGAAGGAATTTACTTATTTCAAAAACCGATACTGAAATGTTGCCAAAATTTTTTTTAAAAAAAAAGAACAAAGAAAAGGTGTTTGTTTTCGAAAAAAAAAACAACAAAAAAAAGTGGTTTTTAATTCTGTCAGAATAGTCCGAACTACGTCGGATTGATTCTCATAGGGTGTGAGATACGTAGGCAACCCCCATCGGGCCCAACTTCTTTTTGCAAAAATAGCCTCAAAGAACCAAATTTTATTTGTGATAAATAAATAAGGGCGCCGGATGGCTGTGTTTTGCATGAACAGCGGCTATGAATTCTTTTTCAAATTTTGGTCAGTAGCAAGCACAACCTTAAAATCTTCTCCGGGAAGTGCTGAAAGGCTATATTTGCAAAGCCGGACTCTTACTCTTGAAATGAAAATCTATCAACCTTGTTTTCAGTCAAATAAATTATGATTTTTGCTTAATCGCCTAATAAATATGCAAAATGAGCATGAAGCAAAATTTTCCAATAACAGTCATGAATAAGATCCTTTTGGAGCTGCACATGTGGTGGAATGATCTAGGTGATGGGGGAAAACCAAAGTCAATGCACACTTAAGAGGACTCACCAGGTTGTTAATACTTAATCCTAGATGGGATATCATATAAGCGTTGGTTACATTCTTGGACTCGGCCCACAACGTAATTCATTTCCCAGACTTTGAACTCAACCCACCTTAGAAGAAATAGCCGGATATATCGAAGGCCCTAAAATTCCTCCAAGACACTAGTATTTGATTATGCCAAGGGCCGTCCCTGTACACGAATTCGTGGATTCACTAAAGATAAGCAGGGGGTTCACAATCCAGATCTGTCAGCCGGTTTTGTACACCATAGTTTATATACCAAAGTTATGGGCACATAGGGGGGCTTAACGACCCGGAAAATAAAATTTGTAGTAAGGGAAACCAACTCAAATGGGAAGAACACCGGTGTTTCACATTTATGGTATTTTTCTTGGGCCTCTTGGTGTTTCCACGGAAAGACAGAAATATTGATATACGGATAGCAGGGGTTGTCAGCACCTTGCTCACTCTGGCCAAGAGCACCCTCGTACCCATGATATTATCTAATATCTTTCGTGCCCTTACATGCTTTAAAGGTGGAGGAGATTTCTTTGAAGGATGCAATTTGTTGCTACATATGTGGATGGTTGAACACCTGTGCCATCAACCTCAATTCATAAGTTATGGGTCACCGGAGAAGAGCAGCATAGAGGAATTTAATACCAGCATTGATTGGGGGGTCACAGAATGGGCATCATATCTCTGTATCATAAGTGCAAGTCAAATAGAATGGGCGTTCGGGTGGCTCCCCATTGAAGAAATTATATATATGCCAGCTACCTGGCCTCATTTCCTTTTGATGGGTCTCAGAAGCATCCAACCATATGCTCCGTACAGGGTACTGAGACAGCTAGGGAGGTGCCAAATGGTTCCCAGGGACGAAGAAATTAGTTGTTATGTGGTCAAGATTGGTCCTAATGGTCAGTTTCACAAAGCAGAAGTCCGCTAGATTTGGAGCAAGTGTTAGTACATGACGGTGAACACTCGAGTACGAGACTTGTCTAAAGGTGAGGTTGCACCAAGGTACCTAGTTCAGTATAAAAGGGAAGTGGAGTTCGGAAGACCGTCCAAAAGACCACATCTTTAGGAATTTTCTGAGGCATCACAAGAAGAATGGAATTGGCTAGACAAGGAAAACGAGTACAGGGTCACAATAGGGAAGTTGGAAAAACAAGTCAAAGACCTCCAATTCGAGAATGGTTTGCAAGCCGTGGAAGAAGAGGGAGAAAAGAAAAGACTAGCTAAAGAAAATGAAACCTTGCGAGCCCAACTTCAGAGAATGAGAATAGCGGTAGAAAATCCCACCAGAAGTATGAGGGATGAAAATCTCATAGACAATCTAAGGCGGAAGGTAGGAGAATATGGTTTTGACTTGAACAAAGCAGAGGGTGAGCTAGCCAGGGTCCGAAAAGAATTGGCCAAAAATGCAGAGTAACGAGAACACATGATTGAACAACTAAAAGAAAGGTATGACAACGAGGTTGCGGGGTTGAAGAAGAGGGTCGTCATGGTTGAAAACAAAATGGTTAAGCACGCAAAAGACTTCAAGGTTGAAAGATAACATTATTACACAGCAATAGCACGGTTAGAAAGAGATTTGTAACAATTCCAAGAACTGAATCGTGTAGCCGAAGAAACTTTGGAGGCCATGGCCCAGCAGATTGGGCAATTGTTGCAAGAAAATGGTGCAATAAGAGAGAGCGTACAGATGATCATTGATTACATCACTGTAAAGTGTAGTCACTATGAAGATATGACAAGGTCCATGTTTTTTCTACCATAATAACCTTTGTTCGTCAAGTGATGGAAGACCTCCACCACCTCCAAGGGGATTTAGCACGCAGGCCTGCGGCGAGACCGAATGATGTCCCGCAGGGCCCAGGAGCATTAGAGGCCTTAGTGTATTCATGATTTTCACTCAAATATGTCAGTCAATTTGCAAAGTCTAGCGGGTTGTCACATCAGTTGTTTTCATTTTTCTATCAGAGTCTGTCGGTTTCGTTGAGTCGGAGTCTGTTAATTTCTTTTCTTAAGGTATTTTAGTAGTTGTAATCAAGTGTTTTGCTTCATGAGATTAAATTTCCAAATATTTTCTGTACTTATCTACCAGAACTAAGCTCGGTCAGATTCATGCGAGGGTCATGATACATAGGCAATCTCCATAAGATTCGACCACAACCAAAATGACAAAAAGGGGAAAATCAAATAGAAACAACAATAAAATAAACTGGGAGAATAATAAAACAATAGAAGGTAGGCAAAACAGGCTGAGCAAAGAAAAGTGGAACAAGAAAAGAAAACAAGAGAGAAAACAAAAGTGGCATAAGATAAAAGCCGGGATGACGCAAGTAGCCAATCCATGTGCATAATAGAAACCGGTAACTGATTAGGTGCATTCATCCCCGTATATGTGGCTACCTATATGTTGAACAAGTTTTGGTGTTGTCTATCCAATACAGACAAGTGGTTAGCTTTGCGGCATTCTGGTATTGGTCCAAAAGCATGCTGACTATGGCCAATCAAGAATCCGATGTAAGTATCATTGATCCCTCAAAAGAGGTGGAAGATTTGGATGTCAACGCAATGAAATAAGAGATGTACAAACTGAAGCATCAGATGGCTGAATTGTATCAAGCGTGGGTAAGAGGGCAACCACCACCCATATATCCTGCTAACCCGACCTTTATCTCACCATTAGCCCAGTCACATGACCACCCTGCTATTGATCCACCCCCGAGCTTCCCCATCTACCAACAATACTAGGGTACAACTTCACAGACACCCCCAGCTCCACCACCTAAAGTTGTTCCCCACCCCCTTCCACCAGTTGCTCCCATCTTTGTGGCACATCCTCCCACCGCGCTCCACAGATCATCTAGTGAACCTTTGCTCCAAGCTCATGACAACTAGTATTACCCACCAAAAATCACCTTTAAAGCCCACGAACCCTATTCTTACGCTCCCTGTTTTGAAATACCTGCAGAGGCTGAAAAACCAGTCAAAAAGCCTGATCAAGAGGAGGTGCTAAGGAAAGTCAAAAGTCTAGAGCAGTCATTCAGAGATATGAGAGGGTCGGGGGAGCAAGTGAGTGTGGCATTCAAAGACCTTTGTTTTTTCCTAGATGTACAATTTCCACTGTCCTTTAAGATGCCAAACTTTGACATATACGCCGGACATGGTAATCCGGTGGCACACCTAAAGGGTTTCTGCAGCAAGATGAGAGGGGCAGGCGGGAATGATGAATTACTAATGGCATACTTTAGTCAAAGTTTAAGTGGTTAAGCGTTGGAATGGTACATCCAACAGGATCATGCCCGATGATACACCTGGGACGATCTAGCCCAAGCATTCGCTTGTCATTTTCAGTACAATCTTGAAATTATTCCAATCGTCTATCTTTGACGAAACTAGAAAAGAAGCACAATGAGAGCTTCGGAGAGTATGGCTTCCGTTGGAGGGAGCATGCAGCAAGGGTCAACCCACCAATGAAAGAAAGCAAAATGGTAGATTACTTCTTGCAAGCTTTGGAGCCTACATATTTTGGTCACCTGGTATTGACGGTGGGTAAATCCTTTAATGAGGTAGTAAAAATGGGGAGCAAGGTAGAGTAGAGACTCAAATATAATAAGATTATGAGTTATTTGGCAATAAAAGCAACCACCCAAGCTATCCAGAGCGGGACTAGGGGAGCAATCGGAAAGTAGAAGAAGAAAGAAGTAGCGACAATTGACTTAGGAACTTGGTTCAGTCCCCGGGGTCCATTCTATTTCAAGCAGCCCCGACCTCATTAATAAACCTATCCACACACTCCATATAGCCCACCACAACACTAACACCTACCTCCCGATCCTCGTTTTTACGTACATCATGCACAAACATATATTCAAGCTCCCACCCACGCACAATGGTGCACGCCAACCCCACAAAATAATTACCCAGCTCCACAAAATAACTATCCACCTCCAAGAGCCTACCAACACCCCTTGAGACCAGCTTTCTGTGCCAACCAAACTCTAAAAAATAATAGAATGCACAAGAAGAAAACTTTCACTCCATTGGGAGAGTCATACACGAGCTTATTCCCCATGTTGAGGCCGATTGAAGCAAAATTGCCTAATCCTCCTCCGTGAAATTTGGACTATTCTTTCAATTGTGAGTATTGTTCTGGTGCCCCGGGGCACAACATAGAGAAATGTCGGCATTTGAAGAGTGCTATTCAAGAACTCAGCGATTCAGATCGGATTGAGGTGCAAGCTCTGGAAGCACCCAATATTAATCAAAACTCGTTGCCTACTCAGTAAGAGACAAATATGATTGAGATAGCGCACAAAGAGGGAGAGCACAAAAAGCCTTTCACAAACTGTCATGATGATTTGAGCCAGTAAGTATAAGATGGTTGAGAATTTAACAAGCGAGATATTGATGCTTAAGTTGAATGCAGCAAGCAGCGGGCCTTTCATTGTAGTCAATAAGGAATCCCCGAGAGACGGGATGGTGAGACAAGAAAATGCTAAAGCGGTTTTACCAGGGGTGGCAAGCAAGCATGTGGTTGTCGTGGAAGGCGCTCGCATAGAGCCTTTTTTTATCAAACTTGTAACTCAGCTACCAATGATTAGTAGCGAGGCCGTACCTCGGAATTATGATCGAGTAACAGTGACATACAAAAGAAAGAGATTAGAGAAGAAGTTTGTGAGACCCACGGATTGACCCGATCGGGGAGGTGCTTTGCTCCCGAGGAATTGAGAAAACCCAAACCAACAAAGGATAACTCAGTGCTGGTGAAGAACGCTATGATTGAAGAAGAAGCGAAGATTTTCTGAAGAAGATGAAAATGCAGGTTTATTCTATTGTGGAACAATTGAGAAAGACGCCTGCTCAAATCTCGTTGTTATCTTTGTTGATTCATTCGGACGAGCACCGCCGAGCGTTGATGAAGATCCTGAACGAGGCCCACATTCCTGATAAAATCACGGCCAATCACTTGGAAAAGATAGCCAACAAGATTTTTAAGGTGAGCAGAGTCACTTTTTTCAATGATGAATTGACATAGAAGGCACCGAGAATAATAGAGCACTCTATCTCACAGTAAAGTGCGAAGATTCTATGGTTACTCGAGTATTGGTTGATAACAGTTCAAGCGCAAATATTTTCCCTCTTTCCACATTGAACAAGTTGAAGGTGGATGATGAAAGAATCCATAAGAACAACTTTTTTGTGCGAGGGTTTGATGGCGGGGGAAAGGATTCAGTTGGTCACATAGTCCTCGAACTGACAATCGGACCAATTGATTTTACCATGGAATTCCAAGTGCTGGATGTGGCTGTTTCCTACAACTTGTTGAAATTTGAATGGGATAGATAAGACATAGTTGTGCACGGCGAGGACCATCTATATGCTCACAGTGATGCTATTGTACCACTCATCGAGGTGGATGATGACATGGGTCCCTGGATGTATCAGGTTTATGACACAGTACCAATAAGAAAGGTTCCAGAAAGGGAGTGTGTTCTGGCACCATAGCTAGTCGCTGCGTCAGTCATGGTGGTTTTTGAAATGTTGAAGAACGAGTTTGTTCCAGGGAAGGGTTTGGGGGCATCACTCCAGGGTATCGTACAACCTTTGTCTCTCCCCAAAAACATGGACACCTTTGGTTTCAGACTCAAGCCCACAATTTCAGATGTCAAGAGAGCCAGAAGGATGAAAAAGAAAGCATGGGCCCTTCCAAACCTTGTGCCGCGTCTCTTCAGGTTATTTGTTAGGCCCGGCACCAAGAAGCGCCAATGATAAGCCCCAGTCTTGTGGTCGTTCAAGATAAATAATTGCTTGAAAGGTTCGAGAAGTTGTTTGAAGATGTGATTGTGGTAAAAGCTGGTGAGGGCTCTAGCAGGGTAGATGTGCAATTTGTTGGGCCCTGTGCAAATTTCAACAATTGGGAAGCTACTCCTCTTCCAACCAGGAAGGAGTTTTGGTAGTTTGCATTATTTTTCTTTCAATTTCTATGGATTATTCCAAGGTTGTAATTCAGAGTCTATGTTCCGTCCGTTTGGATGTGTAAACCCTATTATCTTTCAATTTCAATGAAATGCAATTTCTCTTCTCGTCAGTGCTGATAGTTTTTATCAAGCAGCACTTCGATTATTTCTTCCTGGAGCTGCGGCTCAAGATGGACACTTATTTTAGTTTCTCTGATATTATCTAGGTCCCCTAGATTTACTCCTTCTGTATCACTCAGGTTTGGCTTGGGTTTTTCCTCAAAGTGGCTAAACTCTTTATTAATTTCCTCAAACGCCCTTTTCTCATCATATTCTGGTTTATCCTCATATTCTATCTCTTGAATTATTACTTCTAAATTAGATCGACTTTCAAGACTGGGCCGAAGAGTTTTTATGCATGTCATATCATCGGATCCAGCATAAAAATAACCGTACAAGAAGGAAAAGAAAAGCATGGTACAATAAAGGCCAAACCCTGCCGTGCCTCCCATTTGTCTTTGATTCTTGCATGGGTCAGACCAGTATTCGATGCTTCAAAACCTTGGAGATTGCCATAATGATGATATAAGAACTGGAAAGTGCAAAACCTTTCAGACAAATTCTCATCCTAATCCTCCCGGCTTATACTCAACATATCAAGGAACTTGTGAGGAGATACTATTCTTAGTGACACCGGGTACCGACATCTAAGATTTCCGCTAAGGGCAGCATAGACCGCAATTTCCTCTAGCGTGGGGGTGAGCTCAAAATCAGAAATGTGAAACACATTGTGAATTGGATCCCAGAAAGATATCAAGGCTTCAATCACATCCAATCTTGGCATGATTTTCAAAAGTCCGACAAGACTACTCAAAACTTTTAACACAGTCCCTCGGTTGACCTTTTTAAGTCGTTCCACCACATATGGAGCTATAAGGGGATTTCCTCAAGAGCTGCAAAGGGTTCATTTTCATTTGTGCTCATCCTGCACATTTATTAGGGTGATTTAGTTAAAATGATCATGACTCATTTTGACTCGATAAAAGTTATCACCATTCTTTTTTCAAAATTCATTTCAAAAATAAAAACCCTGCATTGCAAGTACGGCCTTTCAGCACTTCGGGGAAGAACATTGCAAGGCTATGTTTGCTAACCGACCAAAACTTTGAAAAAGCGACCATAGGTAGCTATTCTTGCAAAAGTAGCCTACTGGCGCCCTTTAAGGGACATTCGGCTATTTTAGACAAGAATGGCATCATCTTACATAAAACAATAAAAAAATTTGTTCTTTTTAGGCTATTCTTGCAAAAAAAAGTTGGACCCGATGTGAGGTTACCTACGTATTCCATATCTGGTGAGAATCAAACTTGCGTAGTTCGAGCAAATTAGACAAAATGAAAACGGCACCAACTATTTTTTCCTTTTAAAATAAGATTTTCTTTTTTCTCTTTTTTTTTTCAAAATTTCAACAGAGTTTCAGTATTTTATTGGACATTGGTTTTTTAAAAACAGATAATTATTTCTCTAGCCCTCAAATTGATTTTTCTCTTTCCTAACTTTCTCCTTTATTCACAAGCCGGTTAACATGCAATCTAAAACAAATAAATGCACAAATAGCATGTAAAATGCATCATGATGCTTTTTTTTATTTCGGGTACACCTGTCCTAGATAGACACAACCCCTATGTTGAGTCTACAAAGTCAAATGCACGTGATGCAAACAAACGTTCCTACAAGAGATCCGTCATGAGATTTTGTTATACTAGGTTTAAAACTCTGGGTGTATTATTATAGACCTGGCTTACCCGAGCAGACAGCTCCAGCCGAGGGAGGGAGGGGGAGGGGGGAGCATACCGAAAATACAAAAGTTTCACCAGCTTTGCAACTTGTCCAAACCTCATTCTAAAATTAGATATGACTTTAACATAAAATAAGTCACACGAAGTGCACACTTCCTAGATGATTTAGAAGACTCAGAGTGAAGAGGGTTTCAAAACAATTTATATACAGTTCAAGCAATATCAATGCGATAAAAGCGGCATTTAGCACATTAGGCTCAACATGTAAAAAAATTAAATAAAACAAGCTAACTATAACAGTTATTCTAAGCTCGAATTCTTAAACCCTAAACCAAAGTTTTGGGTTTGGATCCCCAGTAGAGTCGCTAGAGCTGTCACACATCCTTTTTACACACTCGAGGGTATATAAGGGAGTTTTTCCAATTTAAGTGACATTATTCGAAATGAAATTATTTATTTGATTTTCTTCAGAGTCGCCACTTGGAATAGTTTATTTTGGTGTCCCAAGTCACCTATTTCTTTTTAAATCCCAAATCGAGGAAATTTGACTTTCTTTTTGAAGTCTGCGAACTAGAAACTCTAAATAAGGAATTTTGTTAACCCGGAAAAAGGTGTTAGGCATTTTGGGATTCCGTGGTTCTAGCACGATCGCTTAAACTACTATAATTGACCTATAATCTAATTTTAACACATGTTTTAGCCTATGGTTTATTTTAACTTATTAACCACTTTTAATTAATTTTATGAAGATTAAGTGTTATCTAAAACACATCTTGAACCACGCCACATGAAATGCACCTGTTGTCCACAACCTATTTTATTTAACGTTGTTGATAATTGGAGTTGAGTCACATGAAATGCGCATTCGAGTTTAAGAAAATTAATTTAAATAGCACGCTTAAAGCAACTACGCACTTTCAAGTTTGTGAGGGCCATGGAAAATTCATCTAATGGTACCTTGATTTCGAAAGAGTTAAAATTAATTTATTGAGGACCATGGACATTGAAATTTTATTCGACATGGCTTGCCTCAAATTATCCTAAAAGAATTTTATTATTCGAAGTTGTTATAATCGGGTTACATAAAATGCACCCCGAATTTGGGAATTAGCCATCGTTACTGAGTCATAACTGCTCACCGAGTTCGACATTGTCTATGTGACTAGGACTGCAATGAAAGCGCAGGCATTGGCTGATCATCTGGCCGAGAACCCGATGGACGAAGAATACAAACCTTTAAAGACATACTTCCCAAATGAAGAGGTAATGCATATTGATGAAATGGAGTAGGGCGAGAAGCCAAAATGGAAAATATTATTCGATGGGGCCGCCAACATGAAAAGCGTCGGGATAGGAGCAGTAGTCTTTTTTGAAACGAGACATTGTTACCCCGTTATAGATCAACTCCGCTTCTATTGCAAAAAAATATGGCAGAATATAAGGCATGTATTTTGGGTCTAAGGTTAGCTGCAGACAAGGGTGTCCAAGAAGTCTTAGTCTTGGGAGACTCGGACCTTCTAGTACACCAAATTCAAGGGGAATGGGAAACACAAGTTTTGAAGCTCATACCATACAGGCAATGTTTGCACGACCTCTATCAACGATTTCGATCAGTAGAGTTCAGGCATATCCCATGAATCCACAGTGAGGTTGTTGACACCTTGGCTACTTTGGCGTTAATGTTAAATCATCCAGATAAGTATTTATGTTGACCGCTGCATATCCAAGTCCATGACCAATATGCTTACTGTAATGTGGTGGAAGAGGATCTTGATGGTGAGCCTTGGTTTCACGATGTCAAAGGATATATCAGGATAGGTCTGTACCCGGTACCAGCCATAAGTGATCAAAAGAGAACAATTTGTCGTTGTCAAGCGGGTTTTCTTCAGTGGAGGGGTATTATACAAAAGAATGCCATATCTTGCGTTGCTAAAATACATAGATGCTAAACATGCCACGACCGTCATGACCGTTGTATATTAAGAAGTCTGTGGACCACATATGAGTGGATATGTTTTGGCAAAGAAGATTCTCCGAGAAGGTTATTATTGTTCACCATGGAGCGAGATTGTATCAGTTTCATGCGCAAATGTCATCAATGTCAGGTGGATGGAGATTTGATTCACTCACCACCGTCTGAATTACATGTAATGTCTGCACCATGGCCCTTTGTTGCTTAGGGCATGCATGTCATCGGGCCCATCGAGCCAGCAGCTTCCAATGGGCATAGGTTCATCCTGGTTGCTATTGATCATTTCACCAAGCGGATCGAAGCTAAAACTTTCAAGTTGGTGACCAAGAAATCCATGGTCAACTTTGTGCATTCAAATATTATTTGCCGGTTCGAAATCCCGAAGATATTCATCACTAACAATGAAGCAAATCTCAATAGTCATTTAATGAAAGAGCTATGTCAGCAGTTTAAGATTAAAGATTGCAATTCCACCCTATACCGCCCCGAGGCGAATGGATCAGTTGAGGCAACCAAAAAGAACATAAAGAAGATACTCTGAAAAATGATGGAAGGGTCAAGGCAATGGAATGAAAAGCTACCGTTCGCATGAAAATCACAACAAAAACAAAGAAATTCTTGGGGAATGAACTATGTTTGACCTGATTCCTTTTAAGGATACATAGGCAGCCTCACGGTTCGGTCTCATTAAAATAAAAATCCAAAAGTCTCCAAGCAAGAAAGTAGGGCAGAAGTTGTGGTTGTTGTAAGAAATTTGATTCTGAAAGTTGTAATATTGAACCCATTTGAAATGTTTTGAGCCTTTAATACCCTTTCTTTCTAACCCTGTCCAAAATCCTGATTATAGTACAAAGAAAGACCTTCTAATCAGTTTTTAAGAAATTCCAAGTCAAGCAAAAATAAGTGATTCATACCCGGGGCAACACTCTAGTTTGAGAAAGAAAAGATGGAAATGAGAGAGTCTTATTGGTGAAAACCCTCACGGGCACCGTAAGGTGACGGGAGTTGAGAGAAAATTAAAATAAGAGAGTCTTATCGATGAAAACCCTCACGAGCACCGTAAGGCGATGGGAGCTGAGAGAAATGAAAAGTAAGAGTCTTATTGGTGAAAACCCCTACATGCACCTTAAGGCGAATGCAAGCTGAGAAATGAACGATTGAAAAGGTCTGTTGGTAGAAATCTATTCAGAACACCGCAAGATGAGCAAGGTCAGGGTTTGGATAAAGAAATTGGGTCAAGGAAGGTCACAACAACAAAGCATGGCAACTAAAGACCGATCATTTGAACGGACTGGGTCGACTAAGCTGAAGTGCATGTCATGATCATTGGGACTAGCTGTTCCCCCAAAGATAAGTCTCTTTTTTCCCCCTTCAGTACTCACTCAATTCTTCTATTCTAAAATAAAACAACTCAGAGTCATTGCATTTCATTTTCTTTCGGGTCTCCATTCCTCTAAGATGTTTTAAGGTCAATTTTGTTTAAGCAAGCAGGAGAGAAATTTCAAATCTTACTACCAACTCCCAAAGGGATAAGGACACTGCGGCTAAAACATAATAAAGGTAGCGGAAGTTAAAATTATAATATGAAGAATCGCTGAAAGTTTTGGTCAGTGATATGATTCGGTAATCTCAAGAAGGACGCAAAGATTATGGAAAGAGGGTCAGGAACGTATCATAATGTTGGGGTACAGAACACTCGGTTCATCTAAAATCCATAGGGTTTAGGGGTCAGCCGAACAAATCAGGTGGCTCATAGTTAGGTCGGGAAAGTTGACCACAACGAAGCATGATAGCGGGGAGGCCATTTTCAGCAAGAATACTGCAAGCTAACCACCACATTTCAAACTGACAAGATTTTCTTTGATTGAAACTGGGGTAGGAAATTTCGGATGTCTCGTGGAAGTCCCCCATAGGAGAAGCAAGCATCTAACAGGTATGACTGTGAACTTCATGACCCTCCTGGATGATGAGATTCAGCTAGGAGTTATCAGGACCCTCCGAGAAAATGGGACTCAGTTTAAAATTTAAAAAGCCACGGGTAACATAATCTAGCACGAATACTTCCCCAATGAATACAAAAGATAAGATTCACATAGGAGTCGTCAGGACCCTCCTGGATAATGGGATGTTGGTTTAATTACTGGTCCCCAGCATATATAACTTAGATTTAAAACTAGGCTCTAATTAAGAATTGTCAGGACCCTCCTAGATAATGGGATGCAACTCTAATACTTTCTTAGATAGTTAGATTTATTAGGAATCACACCTTTAGAAAACATAATTCAACTTTAAAACTGTCATTTTTACAAGAAGTTTTCAGGACCTTCCTGGATAATGGGATTTAGCTTTCAAATTTTTAAAGATATTGGGTAACTGGATTTAATTAACACTCACAGGTGCGCCTAGTACCAAACTGGGGCAGGAAAATTTCTTTTGTTTTGTGTGTTTTGTTGTAATCAGGTTTAAAGGCAGAAGTTTCAGGGAATACAATTCAAGTTTTTGGTAATCAGGCGCACACCTGGAGAACAAGGGAATACATTTCGGTTTTGGAAACCAGGCGCTCACCTGGAAAACAAGGGAATACATTTCAAATTTTGGTAATCAGGCACCAACCTAGAGAACAAGGGAATACAATTCAAGTTTTTGGTAATCAGGCCCCACGTAGAGAACAAGGGAATACAATTCAAGTTTTGGTAATCAGGTACCTACCTGGAGAACAAGGGAATACAATTCTAGTTTTGGAAATCAGGCACCCACCTGCAGAACAAGGGAATACAATTCAAGTTTTGGTGATAAGGATCCCACCTGGAGAACAAGGGAATACATTTCAAGTTTTGGTAATTAGGCACCAACCTGGAGAACAAGGGAGTACAATTCGAGTTTTGGTAATCAGGCAGGCACCTGGAGAACAAGGGAATACAATTCAAGTTTTGGTAATCAGGCGCCTACCTGGAGAACAAGGGAATATAGTTCAAGTTTTTGGTAATCATTCGCCCACCTGAAGAACAAGGGAATACAGTTCAAGTTTTTGGTAATTAGGTGCCTACCTCGAGAACAAGGGAATACATTTCGGTTTTGGCAATGAGGCCCCTACAGGAGAACAAGGGAATACATTTTAAGTTTTGGTAATCAGGCACCCACCTGAAGAACAAGGGAATACAATTCAAGCTTTTGGTAATCAGGCGCCCACCTGGAGAATAAGGGAATATAATTCAAGTTTTGGTAATCAGGCGCCCACCTGGAGAACAAGGGAATAGAATTCAAGTTTTTGGTAATCAGGCGCCCACCCGGAAAACAAGGGAATATAATTCACGTTTTGGTAATCAGGCGCCCACCTGGAGAAGAAGGGAATACAATTCAAGTGATGGTAATCAGGCGCCCACCTGGAGAACAAGGAAATACAATTCAAGTATTGGTAATCAGGCGCCCACCTCGAGAACAAGGGAATACAACTCAAATTTTTGGTAAGTAGTCGCACACCTCGAGAACAAGGGAATATAATTCAAGTTTGGCAACCAGGCATTCACCTGGAAAACAAGGGAATATAATTCAAGTCTTAGTAATCAGGCGTCCACTTGGAGAACAAGGGAATACAGTTTAAATTTTTGGTAATCAGGCGCCCACCTAGAGAAAAAGGGAATATAATTCAAGTTCAGCAATCAGGCATCCACCTAGAAAAAAGGGAAACATACCAACCAGGCAACAGGGAGTTTCACAGGAAGAAACACAAGTCAACAAGGCAACAAGGATTGAGAGCAAGTGTGAATACAAAGATATGTTCTTTTGTAATCCATAGGTCATAGCTTAGTCTAGTTTATTTTCCACTCGGTGTAATAAGTAGTGAGATCACAACTTCATGGTAGTCCCAGCTACCAAACAATCTTAAACTACACTGACCTGATTCCTTTTTATCCAAAGATATGTAGAAAACCTCTGAAGCAGGGTGTGGTCAAGCTTTTCAAAAATGCTTCCCACAGAATATTCAAACGGGCAAAATCGCTCGTATCCGCTCACTTATCTTTGCACGAAAACTCTTCATGTTTATGAGCAAAGAGGGACAGCTGTGAGCATATGATTTTTTTCCTTATATGAATTACTCTCATAAATTCAAAAACAAAATAATTTCTTTTGTTTATTTGCAATTTTGTAGATTTTGTGGCATTTTCTGTCAATTTTTTGCATTTTGTTTGTGTATTTAAATTATTAAAAATATAAAAAATGTGTTGCATGTGCATTTAGAAGTTAAGTTAACATTTTTCAAGAATTAATTAGCAATTAGTCATTTTATAAAAAAGAAAAAATCAAAAATGGTTTGATTTGCAGCTTTAATTTTAACTTGAATTTTGCGTGATTTTTCTTTCAATTGTTTTAACTATTCATGATAATTATTATTTAGGATTAATTAGAATTTTTGATAGGTTAATTTGGAATTTATAATTTAATTTAGATTTAGTTTAATTTTGAAAAAAAAAGAAAAGAAAAAGGAAAAGGCTTTAATAATTGAATTAGAAAACAAAAAACAAAGAATATTGGGACAGCCCAGTCAAAAAATAAAACCTATTACCTGTCGACATACCCCTAACTCAGCCCAAACCCGATCCCATTACCCGGTCCGCCCCCTAATAACTTAAACGACGTTGTTTGGCCTCATTAAATCCCAGCCGTCGAGGATCTTTGATCCACCAGTTTGGAAGTCAGGATCTAGAACTATTTATATGTCCAAAACGCACCCCGCACCCCGTCTCTCATATCCCTGACTCTCAAAGAAACCTCCACCGTCGCTGCTGCACGCCGCCACCGAAAATCGCTCTACGGTGGCGGTCAGTCTTCGACCACCGTCAAAATTACACCTGAGATTCACCCCAGCCCCCTCATACCCATGCCATCATCCATTCCTTTCGAAACTCACCAGAAGTCGTCAAATATCCAAAGCCTAAGGCGCTGTTATTGGTTCCTCCGCCGTGTCCAGCGGCGCCGCCTCCAAATCACCCCAAACTAACACCCCGGAATCTCATGGCTCTTTCTCCCTTAATCTTAACTCAGTTTTCCTCGAATCAAGCTTCAGCGGTTTGAATCCTAGTTTGAAAGTCTGACCTGTGCATGAAGGTTTTTTGTTTTGTCTCAATATTGGTTTGATTATGTCCTCTGATAACGCTAGTTTCCATAGGTTTCAGGCTTTGATCCGATAAGTTTTGTTTCTTCCCTTTTGTGTTGTTCTTTTATCCTAACCCGTCACTTATTTCATATTCGTTGGAACCTGAGTGTGTTTGTCACTGGCCTTGTTAGTTTTTCCTTTTGCTTCTTTTTCTTTCAGAAATGCTTGGCCTCTAGTCTTTGTTAGTCCGTCCATTAATCCTGTTTTGCTTGATTCCTTGGTGTTAACAGCTTAATTATTGTTTTTTCATTTTATTATTAGTATAATCGCCTAGCCAAGAAAATTAGGTCTATGATTGAGTTAATTTACTGTCATGAAATCAGATTGGTTGGTTTAGTTAACTTTGCTTCCTCTTTTTTGGTCTTTAAACAATGGTTCCAGGTTTGTCTGTTTAAGAAATTTTGGTTAACTCTAATTTGGGCACATAAGTGTTGTAATTGGTTTGCAAATAGTAATAGGCCAAAATAGGGGTTCAATGTGAGGTCTGTAGACCCATTAGCCTGGTTAACTTAACCCGGGCTGGACTTTAAGGTAACATTTGGGTCGAAATTGACCCATGACCTTTCTTGGTTCAGGGTAATTTCATGGTCATTAGGGGGTAAATTGGGTCGATCACTTAAGGAATCTTATAGTAACAAGAATATGAAGTTTCTAGTAAGGGTCTCCTATAAAATTTTAGGCTGTAACTTGGTTAACAAGTTATAAAATCAGGGACTAAAATGAAATAACAACACCCTTAGGGCATCCATAATGACTTGCCTATAAAGGAAGAGTCACTTGCAACTTAAAAGAGGGGAGGAAGAGCTGAAAAAAACCATAAATTAAAGCTGCATTTTACTATCTCACAGAATTTAGGAGTGAAAATTATGAAAAATCACAGACGCCCCTACTGTTTCATTGAGCTTTTCCTCGGAATTTTCTGACTCTGTCAATTTCTAAACACAATATTCCTTTATTGATGAGATTCGAAATGGTTTGATGATGCTTTTGGAAAGATTTTCGAGTCAAGTTAGGTTGAAGTTACTATTTCATTGAATTCGAAACTGATAGTGTAGTTTCTAAAGCTGGTTCTGGAATTTTGTTTTGTTGCTGTCGAGTCCTGCTTACTTTATTCACCACTACTGTTGTCTCCTAAGGTTTTATTCATCTTGTTTATTGTTGTAATCAGGTTCATGTCTCCTGAAACTCTACATGTGTTGATGAAGCTTTGAATTGTAGAATGGAAGGAGAAAATAGGACTTGAAAGTATAGTTCATTTCATTTGATTATGTTTTGTTTTAAAATTCTGTTGTAAGTTGAATATTACATTGTCAATCTCTTATTATTATTAAACTACTGTGTGGCTAACCGGACATTTTAAGTGTCATGGACTTAGTCACAAGATCATTGCCTTAGTGTTTAGCATACATGCTCAGTCAGTCATGTGCTCCTAGGTTTTGTCGAATGTTCACTGGGATTTTGAGCATTGTAATCATGATTAAAGGAAGAATAGCATTGATGGATGTTGTATGGCTAAGTATGTAGAATAGTCAAGCATGTTTAATTATATGAA
The DNA here is from genome assembly GCA_034376525.1 of Nicotiana benthamiana. Taxonomy (NCBI): domain Eukaryota; kingdom Viridiplantae; phylum Streptophyta; class Magnoliopsida; order Solanales; family Solanaceae; genus Nicotiana; species Nicotiana benthamiana. Next base: position 116,731,968 of record CM067331.1, read on the forward strand.
GTACAAAGTGTAAATCAGTTTTTGAATTCTAGCAGGTTCTTTTTTATATTATGCTATGTAAGTTAGCCTAAATCTGGATGCATCCATGAGTATGTTATATTATGCATGAGTTGGATTCTGAAGCAATTTGCTACTTGAGCCCAATAGTCCATTTGTTGGTTTGTTGGATGGTTTTGGGTAGTAAACTTACCCCAGAAAATGCATGAAAGGATAAAATAAAATTGAGCTTAGTTAATCTGTTTTAAATTTTGCAAACTAGAGTTTAAGTTGGTTAATTCAATCTAAATTCTGTATTAACATTAGTTGATTTGCATTGCTTGAGTTAAGCTACTTTGGACTACTATACTGGGCCTAACGCTGGCCCAGCTGCATAACATACTTATTGAGGTTTCGAAATTTGGGGCTCAATGATGGGCCAAAACTTGACGGATTCTCTAAACATATTTTGGTCTATTTTCCGAATGGATTTCTATTGAGTCTTATAGTTCAAGATATTTGGTTCATCTAAGTGGAGTTACAATCATTTAATAATTCTTTTTAGTTAATCAACCACGATTCTTTTAAACAACTCGAGGTACGCCGCGGCCATGAAAAATAATAACAACTGCAGGGCCCTCGGGTTAATTAATATTGTATTTATCCTTAGAATTCAAGGCGTGCCGTTTAGCTAAATTTCATGGCCCTTGCAAATTGCAAATGCATAGTCATTTTAGGCACATCATTTTAATAAGTGATTTTCTTAAACGCGGGTGCGCATTTATGTGACCCAAATCCATATTTCAACATTAGATAAAATATGTTGCAAACTACGGGTGCATTTATGTGACGTGGTTCCAGACGCGTTTTAACAACTTTGCAATATTCTTAAAATTAAATAAAAGTGGTTAAAAAGTTAAAATTTGCGCATAGGTTCATTATTGTAAAAAATCAGATAGTTAAGCCAAATATAACAGTTGAGCGACCGTGCTAGAACCACGAAATTCGTGAACGCCTAACACCTTCTCTCGGGTTAACAAAATTCCTTACCTTAATTTCTGGCTCGCAAACTGTATTATAGAGTCAAACCTTCCTCGATTCGGGATTATAAACCGGTGAGTTGGGACACTATTTACTATCCCAAGTGGCAACTCTGAAATCTTTAAATAACTAAATATCATTTCGATTGTCTTTTAATTGGAAAAACTCTCTTATCTATGCCCTTCGCGGGATGTAGTGGCCAAAAAGTAGGTGTCATAAAAAATAACTTGCACTCAGAACCTAGGCCATAAACAAATAGCTTTGAATAGTACTTTGGCAAACAGTTTCCACACAAGGAAAGAGGGATTGGGAACACATAGGATACACCTTAATGGAGCACATGAGCAACAAGATGCATTGAGTTTTCAAGTTTTCTACAGAACTTATAGGTTGGATATAGTGCAGGTCATTGAAACATGAAGCAAAAATGATAGAATAAGCATGTGATGACATATAAACAAACAAACTAGAGTCACCCTAAGGAGATTAGATAACTCAACGGGAGTAAGACAGAACATGCAAGGACTTAGATGAACATGCTAGGAAAGTATTAACAAGCATAAGAATGCTAATTACACAGAAGAAAAGCTTAGGCATTCTAGATAAACAGTAGTCAATCAAATAGGCTAGTTACATATGCAAAACATGTTAAACAAGATAGTGAACAGCCCACTGGGGTGGGGGTCATGCGAATTACATATTTGAATAAGACAGTATCCGGCATGTTAGGAAAGTAATAAACAAAAGCAGAAATGAACTCCAAATTGATGAACTAGGCTGTAAATAAAGACATAGGTTTGTATTCTAAAACTTAATCCGAAGCATAGCAGTTAGAGAAAGAAAACACAATATGTATGACATGTGCGGTACAATTTCCAGCCTTGGCTTGTAGCCGACTGGACTAACAGAGATCACAAGTAGCAGAGAGAGAGCAGAGAGAGTAGAGAACCCTTTTTCGAGTGTAAGAGTGATAATTTATGAACTATTGTTCATGTTTCGAAGTGAGAATAGGCAAGGTCATATATAGTCATCAAGAGTTAAACAAAATAAGGTAAAGAAGCAATCATTAGAAATTAGGAAAATTCACAGAATCAGTCACACACATGAAATCAGTAAAGTCTTCCCCTTAATCTAGGGATAATCAATTAATGGTAAAGGCATGTCAGATATTTAAGGAAGGAAATCAAGTATGACGTGGGTACAAAGTAGGTAATTAGGGGTGAATGAACAAGAGCTCAATTAAGAAAATAATTAGTAAGAAATAACAAATAACAACGTTGATTCCTATAAGGCAAGAGAAAACTAATTAAGGCAAGAAGTTCAATCAAACCGAGTAGAGAAGTAAAAATCAAATGCTTTGTTACGGAAAATATTTCAAATCAAACCAAAAATAATAACTTCAGAATAGTCAAGGGTTTAATCGAAAGAGAAAAGCACGTAAAGAGTAGGCAAATACTGCAGACAATTCAAATAGGCAAGAAAAGAATAATCAAGATTTGGCATATAGGCATTAACAAAATAAATTAGTAAATCAAGAATTCAAAATAACCTTGATTTAAGGAAAAAATATAGGTTTACCATGAATAGCCAGGATGAACATAGACATATAGAATCAGTAGAAAAGCTAAACCAAGAAACTTAGTAGATGTATATTAGGCTAAAAATCATAAAACATCTAATTGGCTGAAGAAAAAATCACAAGAACATAGCAAGGACAAAGTCAGTACACAGGTAACTCAGAAACCAAAAAAATGTTGCAAAATTAGGGCTTTTAGTAAAAACGAGTTAAGGTTAGAGAAAACCTTACAAAATAGGTTAGAATGTATAAGAGATAGAGGATTAAACACTCAAAATTATCATATGATTTGGAAAAATAAATTTTTGGAAAACCCTAGTTTAGAAAAATGGAAAACTATTCGAGAATCATAGGGTTCTTGTAAAAATCAGAAGCTTATTGTAAAACTTATACAAAATATGTTCGACTATATCAGATCTTGCAGAGTATGAGAAGTTTAAAGGACCAAAATTATGGTTTCCAGAAGAACAATCACGGGGATAAAGAATCAGGCTTAGAACTCCATAGATCATAGGCGATATAGGTAGATCTTACTCGAAATCGAACCAGGACATCTTGAAACAGGCGAGCAAAGACCAAAGGTGTAAGCAAAGTAACCCTGGCCCTTTGAGGACCCTGGAGATGGTGATACCAATACCGGAGAGGCCATTAGAGGCCTGGCGGTGAAGAGAAAGCACCATGAATTTCCATAGATGAGTGACAGCGACTAGTGGATTAGGGTTAGAGTTAGAGAGCATTTGAGAAACGAGGGAACATGTGACGGCGTGGTATGGTGGGGAATGGTTAGGGTTTGGGGGTGTAAGTAGGTTTAATTATTGTAGGAATTATCTTGACCATTTAATCAAAGTAATTAAGGGTCAGGATTGGCCGAGGGGTTTGGGTCTGGTGAATGCAGATTGAGCTTGACTATTTTGAAGTAATCAACGGTTAGGATTGTACAAGGGGTTAAGGTATATACGCATTTTAAAAATATTTTAGGGAAAATTGGGTATCAACACAAGATACTCTTTTATGCCCGTTCAGGGGCGAATGTTTCTTTTGTATGGGATAATATGACGACCCAATAGGTAGTTATGAGTTATAGCCCTAATTTTCATGATCTGAGACCTTCCATAGCTTCATTTAATATTTCTTGATTTGCATGTGTGGTCCCTGTCACTTTTCGAAAAGATTTTATGTGAAATTTTGAAAAAAAATATGAATATTGATGAAAACTAAGGCTAGAGTTGACAATGGTCAACAAATAGGGTAAACGACCCTGGATTGATTATTTGACGATTCTTATAGGTCTGTATCATAATTTTAAACTTGGGCGTATACCTTGAATTAAATTCATAGGTCCTTAGGTAAAATTGACTTGCTTTTTTGAATAGTTATTACTTTTGAACGTTTGGAAATTCCGTAGAATTTACCTAAGATTTTGGTTTTACGACTTAGAATAAGTTCATTTTGCTATTTGAAACTTGTCCAAAATTGGTGCAATTCGGAGCCGGTTTATTAAGATTCAGATGCTTCATTGTGATTCTAGAGATTTTTTAGTTTTCTTTTGAAATTCATGCATTTTGATGTCTGATTTGCAGTTCTAGATATTATTTTAGTATTTTGATCACACGAGCGAGTTCCTAAGATGTTTTTAGACTTGTATGGATATTTGGTTAGGGGAGCTGATACCTCAGGTGAGTTTCGGATGTTTTTCGGAATAGTTTTGAGCTGGAACATGTTTGTTGGTGTGCTGATATGTCAGGTGTCACAATTGCGAGCACCAACATCGCAATTAGCAAGGGTCTCAGGTGTCACAATTGTGATACCTAGATCACAAATGTGAAGTAGTACTTGAGCTGGGTAGGTTCCCATCACTTGGTCGCAGTTGCGATGGGAGCAGACATCACAAAATACAAAGTCAATGTCACATTTGCGACTTCACTTTAGGCTGACAGGCGCCTAAATTGCGATTCATTCTTTGCAATTGCAAGGGTTTGCAATTGCGAACCCATTGTCACAATTGCGATATCTGCACCTGTATATAAGGACTGGAAATTGGAATTTAAGTCTCATTATCTCATTTTTGAATCCTAGACTCGACATAAGGCGATTTGAAGAGGGGATTTTCACCTACAACCATTGGGTAAGTAATTTTGATATATTTTCAATTATATTACATGATTATATATGAGTTAATATCAAATTCATGAGAATCTAAGAGAAATTTTGTGAACTTTTGTTTATATGAAAAATGAAAATCTAGGATTTGAGAATCGAATTGGACTTGGATTTTAAAATAAAACATATATATGGACTCGTGGGGTTAAGGATAGTCGAGATCTACCCTTGGACTCGAATTTTGACCGGGCAAGCCTGTGGTTGAATTTTATTAACTTTTTTCAAATTCATTAAAGATTGAATTTTTTTCACTCAGGGGTAGTTTCTAAAGCTTATTTTAAATTATTTAAACTATATTTAGCGAGATTTGACTAGTTTGGAGGATAGTTCTAAAGGAAAGGTCGTGTTTGAGTGTTTATTTGATTGCAGAAAGAGATAAGGGTTGTGTCTAATCTTGGCTTAAGGAAAGTAGGACTCGTTGACTATTGTTTATATGGATTATGTAGGGAATAGACATATATGTGAGGTAACTAGTGTATATGTGATGTCGTGGGATTTAGCATGCAGGATTGGTCCACAAGGGGCTTGCCAAAGGATGGTCCAAACAACGTAGTTTTGGATCAATACTACATCATTTCATTTAGTATCTAAAGACTTGATCTCATCCATCCATAATCCATAATCCAACTGCCTTGATTTTATATCCCGTATCAAATAAAACACCTAAATAAATCATATTTTTTGTCATTCTCCTAACCTAATCTTCCCTATCTCATCACTCTATCTCCTCTCCCACTCAGCTCCGCCCATGCCTCCCCAGCTCCGCCCACCGCCGCGGGCCGAAATCGCCGACGACGGCAGCCAACCTCCAATCCATCCTAAATTTTCACCACCTCTTCTGTTTAACCTCCTCTCCATGAATCTGAACCCCAAAATCCTATAACCCTTCCTAAATTCCATGAATAAACCAACATCCAAAACCCTAACTTACATTATTTTGTAAATTCGTCAGATTTTAGACCCCTGCTTTATAAAATAATTACATAGACATGTAGAGCTCCACACGATCTATCATCCTATATTTGTCTTGACCCCCAAAACCCTCACCACCACCGGTAACCAGCCCCACTACCGTGACAGCGCCGCCGGCGAACCTTCACTGTCGTTAATCACCACCAAATCCATCAACCTTTGTTTCCTTTCTATTATCGACTTAGAGGCACTCGTTTCCTTCTAGCACAATGCTAAATTTGTTTGTTTTGGCGCCTGCTAAAAGGAAACGTGCGCTTCAAGATCGGGCAACCACCATTCGTCGCCCCTGGCATCCGTCTCATTGCTCGATTTGGCATTGAATCCCTTTGTATGGTAAAACATCAATTTCCTTTCCCTATTTTTATCTTTTCTGATTTTATTTTTTTTGCTTTTGTTTTAATATTAGTTCTAAGGTTTAATTTCCATTAATGTTTTTGTTATTTATGTGCAAATGAGTATTTGTTTTGAATTACATATTACTTTATAAATGCGAATTTCAATACTTTGACCTAGCCGGCCGAGTAGTTCTTTTTTGTCTATTGGTTCTAATCTTCGATTCTTCAACCTAGCCGGTTGACTATTTTATGTGAACTTGTTGAGTTTGAATTTTCAGTTTTACGACCTAGCCAGTCGACAGTTAATAAGTGTTTAATATTAGTTTTATTTAAAACAAAAGATTAGTTGATTTGTTTTTATAATCGTGATAGTATAACGATGTTGCCTTAAATTTCTGTTTGAAGCATTAGCTTGTAAAATTCAGTTATGTTCCATGTTAGTTTGCACAAATTGAATTCATGCTAATCTAGTTTGTCTAAATAATTGGTTCGATTGCATTTTGAGTCGTGTTTTTACTTTGCTAGTTCATATTTGGTTGGAGTTTGAGTGTATAAGCTGAATTTCAATCATGAATAGATAAAAGCTGAACACTTGAGTTTAAAGTATGTATTTGTTGGGTATTTTACTATTTAAACATGCTGAAAATGCAACTGCTCTGTTTTGTGTCAGAATTTGGTGAAAAGTTTATTTTTTGGCACACAAAAGTCAGTCCTTTTGGACAGATTTTTGGTGAATCAAAATATGTCCAAAATGAACTATTTTTCCTACTTAAAGGGGTCATTCTTTCATACTTGAGGGGGGACTCTAACATACATAGCTTCTGAACATCCTTTTATACTCTAAAGAAATACACAAAACTTTGGAAAAAAAAAGTGTCTGGCAGACAATTTCTGAGATTGTTAGGGTTCTGTTTTCAAGTGGTCTTGCGGAGATTTCTGGGCTCTTTTTTAATATTGGTTTGTTGTTGGTTCGAGGTTGTTCTGGCTGTCATTGTTGTTGAGTTTTCAGTTTCTGCATTGCTGCCCTTTCCTTGTATTTGTCTGCCATCAAGGTATTCCTCTAACTATGAAGTATCTAGTGTCGGATATTGAATGAATGAATCCATGACTTGTGAGTTTGTTTCAGATTTTCTCTAGTCCATTTCTTTCATTCATTTCCTTTCACATGACTGAACAAAAATGGTAAACTCCCCGTCTACTCAAGAATCATAGGCTCTTATTTTAGTTTTGTCGTTTTGTACACATATGAAGTAGGGTATATTGTGAAGAAGTTTTAATGTCTATGCTTTCAACTTCAAGTTCACTGTTAAGTAGCATATAAACTTAGCACGTGACAAAGAGAATTAGCCGTAGTTAACTTTTGGGGACTCTAACACACACACTTAGCCATGATCTTTTACTCAAAAGAAAAAGGCACAAAACTTTGAGAAAAATCAACAGCTAAACATCAAAAGTGAGCTTTAAATCTGAAACTTTATGAGTTCCTTCTTCTTTTCCTTAGTCGGTGAGCTTTTGTTTTGAGTTTTCGGGTCACTTTGGGTTTAAAACACTATTGTTCGGTTGTAGTTCTCCCTGCCGGAAGTTTACTAGTTTGTTGTTACTCTCTAGTTCGTTTCTCTGTAGTTACATCTTTGTTGTAGTTTGATTTTCAGCCATATCGTTAATCTTAAATCAGAGTAATACAGATTTCAATGTCTATTAACATGTTTCTGTTATTTAAGCATTCTTGAAGAGACCTGATGAAGAAATAAATATTTAAATACCATATATAAGTCTCAAGTGTGTAGAATCCGAGATAAGTAGTTAAAACTTATATATTCCTTTACAGATTAGTTAGAATAGTATTTCACTAGCCTACTATTTGTTTTATTTATTGTGTGTTGCGAGTGGGATCTTAATTTTGTTTTATTTTAACAATTGTTGGAATCTATATTGTTGGTTCAAAGAAGAGGTGATATATTTTCAAGTAAATATGAGGTTATGTAGTAATTGAAGTAGCTTCGCTTTTGGTTACGACTAAATCGTAGAAGAACTTTATCATTATCCTATTTAGATACTTTTTCTCATATAAGTAACTTATTTCTTTTATGTTGCTATATTAGACTACATTCTTAGATGTCATGAGTTGTTTGCTTGCAATATGCTTTTTATTTGGTAAATTTAAGTACTTCTGAACTTGTTCTTTAGTTTCTTATAATAATGTCAAGTATTTTTTTGTGTGTTTCTTAATTATTAAAAGAAAAGAAAACATGTCTAGAGTAAAGGATTAAAGGATATAAGCATGGTTTGATAACTGGACCGTGCATGTTGAAAACTAAAGCTCAAATTGTTTTAAATTATGATGGGGCCCTAGTGTTAAGCTAGAGAAGCATGAGCTTTGGGCTTGAAAGTTCATATAGAGGCCCAAAGAATTCATTTGGCAAAATGGTTCCTATTATATTAATAACAGCAGGCCTATTTCTTTTAAATAATTCACGCTCGCCCATTTCCTTTCTTAATAATAATAATAGTAATGATTATAATAATAATAATAATAATAATAATTAAAACCAGCTGGATATTTCTTTGTAGATACTCATTTTATGATAAACTAACAAAGGAGCCTAATATCTTTAAAATTTTAGGAGTTAGCCTTATTTATCCATAAGCAAGAGATATCCAAGCCTTTAATTATTGATTTCTTAAACTAACTCCACAATCCAATTTTGCTCCATCATTAAAATAATTTAATAATGTGATCACTTTTTTAATTAATTATTTTAAGTGCTAGGTAATTAGTAGGCGTGCTTTAACCCCCTTTTATTCACGGACTCGCTTGCGTAACGTGATGTTTAATATTCAATAATCTCATACCATACCCATCAGTTTAATTTTAATTTCTAATTTGACAAACTCTTTGCTAAACTCACGAATTCGCTTGCATAGCGCGATAGTAACTTTAATAAAGAATTTTCTCAAAGAACAAATATATTAATTTTTCTGAAAGTAATAACGTGTTAATATTTTTGTCATAGCTGTGGATTCGCTTGTGTAGCGCTGTCATGACTAAGTCAATAAATTTCGTCTAGATTACACATTCGTTTGGTAGTGTGATTATGTTATATTATTATTATTATTATTATTATTATTATTATTATTATTATTATTATTATTATTATTATTATTATTATTATTATTATTATTTTGAAAGCGAACAGGTAACATGAAAATTATATAAATCACAATTTTTCCAAAATTAATTCAAGTCAAGTTTAAGTCAAAGTGGTTGTGCTAGAACCACGGGACTCGGAGAATTCCGTGTACCTTCTCCCGAGTCAATTGAATTCCTTACCCGAATTTTATTTTCGCGGACAGACAAAAATAGAGTCAAACCTTCCTTTGTCTAGGGATTCGAATAATGGGTGACTTGGAACACCAAAAAAATCAATTCCAAGTGGCGACTCTGAACAATAAAATAATCCTTATTCAAATTTTATCACTTTAATTGGAAAAACTCTTTAATCCACAATCTAATACATACATATCTTTTACGGGGTGGGAAAAAGGAGTGTGACAATTATTCCATATTATCTCTTGTTATATGCTTTAATTGTTTCATATTCTTATTTGACATCCATGCATTACTTGTTAAATTATTACTCAATTGTTACTTGCTTGATTTGTTCATTTCTCACTCAATAATCTACTTACCGGCTCCTTCTTCCTACTTTCCTTAATTGTATATTCTCAATGTCACATGGTCTACCTGCTTTTATTATCCTTATATTATTTGGTGCATTCTATTATATTATTTCACTTATGGGAGTCGTTCAACTATTCATGTGTTGGTGAATCAATAAGTTTGGGATTTTAAGGTGTTGGATATTCTCTGTTGTACTGGTGGTGGTTCATAAATGTTCTGTACGTTTCGTCCTTTTATGTATTGATATTTTATAAATATTTATTGAATTGTTTATGTTAATATTTGATGTTGTAGGATCGCATTGCACGCTGCAATGATGTTGAAATGAATTGATATGGTAGGATCAGGTTGCACGTTGCAATAGAACAGGAAATGAAATAATATGAAGAGATAAAGACGAAATATGATATGAATAGATGATAATATGGTGTGATATAAGAAATTGGGTCATGGTATTCTGTTAATTGTTGGGACCGAGTTGTACGCCGCAATAGATTTTATGTGTTGTAATTGTTTGTGGTTGTAGAGTTTGTTCTCGATATTGTGATATGAGATTTGAAATTATGTTATTCTGTGGCCCTTTGGTAATTGACCTAGCGTCTGATTATTTGAGTTTACTGTTTTATTTCTATTTCTATTTCTGTTATTATAGTTTCATACATGCTATTTGTGAAGGAAATGTCATAGCCTCGTGATTATTTCGTCGAGGTAACCCTATTTACAGAGTACATGGGGTCGGTTATACTCATGCTACACTTCTATACTTATTGTGTATATAGTTGTGTTCCCAGCGGCACATAGAGGACGTTGCTCGGATTCAATAGCTTTTGAATATTTGAGGTGGAGTTGCTGGCATTAGCATTCCCTAAAGCTCCTTTCTATCCTATTTTTATTGTTTTTTCTTATTTCAAACAGTTATATTTTGTTTAGACTTTATATGTAGAATTCTAGAATTCCCATGTATTCGTGACATCAAATTCTGGGAGATGTTTAAACTACGGTGTGTTGTATTTATCACATTCATTTTTTGCAGTTTCTTATTATTAATGTTTGATTTAAATTGTTAAAACTGGTTAAGTAATTACCTAATGTTGATTTGCCTAGCAAGTAAAATGTTAGGTGTCATCACGACTCCGAGGTTGGAATTTCGAGTCGTGTTCATATTTTCTTCCTTTCTATTAATTATTAATTAATCAAGAAGTGTTAGTAATATTATTTCAGATACAAAGGAAACTTGGTAATTGACTATGTAAGTAAGCGAATACAAACAGTATTAATGGGGAGAGTTTCCAAAGTCAAAAAAATGCTGGATGTACATGAAGATCCATGTTGAGAATTTTTTTATCCTAGTAATAGTATAGTATCAAACTTGGCATGAAGCTTCCTCAAAGATTTAACCGGTGAAGAATCTTCTCCAAGACTGCCAGGGTAGAAATCCGCCTGTTTAATTAAATGAAAACAGGAACAAATTACATGATCTTTCTACATTTGAATGCCAAAGGCAAAAACAGAGTAGGAATAGGATAGTACCACAATCAGGACATCGCTTATAAAATTTGTTGTTTTTAAGAACAAGTCCTGAGCCCCCACAAACTTCACATTTCCTTTGTTTCACCTGCCAAATTAAAAGGGACAAGCAATCAGATTATAGAAAACGAAGCATTCAATTGAAACGTAGAACTGGCACTTAACAATTCTCTTGCTGAACTCAATTCCCGCAACCACAAAAGGTGTCACACCGGCTGCAAAAGTCATCCACTAATTCGTTATCCCAGGAAAAAGAAGAACTAAAAAGGCAAAATTCAAAAACAAACAGTAGAGTTGTATTACCCAAAGAGCCAACAACAATTTGCCAAGTCATATCGGGGTCTGAAGTAGTAGTAAGTGCTGTAATTTCTTCGGTGGCGGAGGTTTTGATTGACGGCCACTTACTTAATTGTTTCTTTTGTTTCATAAGAAGAAAATGATGGGATTGTTTGCTTAAGGGAAAGGCCTGAAGATTGAATACTGGTTTGACATGTGAAGTTTGTGAGGCGACATGCCTCAATACTGGAGCCACTCCCTCCATTGTATTGCAGGGGAAGGTAGGAACGTACAATTGTTATTTGGATATAATAGGCTAATAATGTGGTGTTTATCAACCACAAAATTGCCTTGTCGCTCAAATGTCTCCACGTTGCCTCACTTTGCTTTGCTTCCTGTTAAAAGCAGTCATTTCCTAATGGCGCTAACCTTTTTTTCTTAAATTCTTTTTTTTGCTATTAACTGATTAAGTAATACCTTTTTTTTTTAGTAACATTTTATATATACATGGTTTCTTGATATAATATAAATAGTAAATAAATAAAGTAAGTGCATCTTCTCTTTCGGTATGTTGTGGGTCAGTCCGGAACAAGAGAGGGTGTATCTTCAATTTTAAATTATCATACATAGGGGTGGCAAACAACAACAACAACAACAACAACAACAACTACCCAGTATACTCTCACCAGGTGGGATCTGGAAAAGGTAATATGTAGACAGCCTTACCCCTACCCAAAAGGGCAGAGAGGCTGCTTCCAAGCGACCCTCGGCGCATAGGACAGAATGAAAAGCTGCATTGGAAAACAAAGATAAAGTTAGGAACCAAGACAAGACAAAACACAGTAACAAAACAAAGCATAAGTAATCCTGCAGAAATAACGTAAATGATTATGCAAACATAAGAAACATAAATACCGTCGCATGCGACAATAACAAGCGACAACTATCATATTATCAACCAAGAGGGGACCTACGCTAAAACACTAGTCATCTACGGGTAACCCTACTATCCCACACCCAACCCCGGGTGGGGCGAACGAAGGACTCTAAGAGCCCCTAGCCTGCAACCCTGATTCTAGACCTCCAGACTCCCCTATCAAGGGTCAAGTCCTCGGTAACCTGCATACTAGTCATGTCCTGCCTAATCACCTCTCCCCAATGCTTCCTAGGCCTCCCTCTACCCCGCCGACCACCAACAATCTCCAGCCGCTCGCAGCTCCTCACCGGGGCATCGGGACCCCTCCTCCGTACATGCCCGAACCACCTCAGCCTCGCTTCTCGCATCTTCTCGTCCACCGGGGCCACCTCTACCTTCTGTCGAATAACTTCATTCTTAATCTTATCTAGCCTGGTGTGCCCATACATCCACCTAAGCATCCTCATCTCAGCAACCTTCATTCTCTGAACATGGGAGTTCTTCACGGGCCAGCACTCTGCCCCATACAACATCGCAGGTCTAACCACGGCTCTGTAGAATTTCCCCTTGAGTTTGTGTGGGATTTTCTCGTCACACAGGACCCCAGAAGCAAGCCTCCACTTCGACCACCCTGCTCCTATCCGATGGGTGACGTCCCCGTCAATCTCTCCGTTCCCCTGAATCACAGACCCAAGATATCGGACACTGTCCCTCTTGGCGATGGCCTGAGAACCAAGCATCACATCATAGGGGTGGCAAAATGATTCTAAAAAAAAATAGTTAACCATCCATATTATTCACTAAAATATATTGGATAATGAATTTTTAAAAATGAGTCAAATATAAATAAGAACCATATTATCCATTTAGAAAACGAATAATCAATGAATAATCAATGGATAACCAATGGATCTAACTTTTATATTTATAAAGCCTCAAATTAGGGGTTCCTTAAGTTAGGGAGACTAAAAATTCTCCCAAACGTGATCATATACAAGAAGTCATGGATAATATATCCGCCGACTAACCCGTTTTTTATCCGTATTAAATATGGATCGGGTCGAATAATTGATTCATTTTTTCATTAACTATTTTCGGCCTGAACTATATTCGACCCCGCCCGACCCGTCCGTTTGCAACTCCTAATCATATACTATATCGTATCAAAAAGTGTAGCTTAATGAAAGAACATGTGACTAGTTAAAAGAATCACATTAGAGGCCGGAAAAAAAACAAATAAACAAGGTACCCGACATTTATTAATATTGTAGAAGATGTGCTAAGGAAATACAAGTATTAGCTTCGGTGTATTTAATCACATATTTGGTAGTGTTTTTCAACGTATTAGGTAGTGTTTTCCGATGTATGCACAACAAATACGTTTATTTATTATATACTTTATTCAGTACTATTTTTATACATATCAAATTATTGCATTAACAATACCATAATTTTTAATACATGAATAAGCATATATAAACAGAATTGCTCTTTCAAAACCTTTTCCAAATCCTTTCGACACATTATTTATCAACAAACAACTTTTTTTAAAAAAAATTATGCAACACAAGTTATTTTTAATACATCAAACCAAAACTGTTTGATAAGAAATAATCTTAATATAACTAATTCCAACATTATTAATACCTTATTCAGTACTATGCGTATACACCCTACAAATGACCCCTAATACTAATATGAAAACACATATACCTAACGGAATAGAAAGTGGGCAAATGATGGTCTAGATATACTTATTTGATGCTTGTATGGGTGAGAAAAATGTAGGTACCCAATGGAATAGTCGAAAACTCAAGATGCACACGAGCAACGCTGTTATTGTAATGTTTCATTCATGTTACTGTGAGAGCACTTTCAAGTAAGTTTCCCTAATAACTTGAGAGAAATTATAAGTGAACTTCAAATGTTTCCCGAACACACATCGTGTATTGTTCAATTCTACAAACCTGAGACCAGAAAGCCTAGACAAGTTATGAATGTTGGCACAAGTCTTAGGCAATGACGACTGCAAAATGCAGATTACCTGTTCTCTTTACTGCAGGCATAATAACCTATTTCAATCTAGCATAAAGCTATTCATCACTCTTCTAAAAAGAAAGGTCAAGAAGCTAAGACAACCAAACCCACAGGGGATATGTTAATCGCCATTATCTCGTTCTTCCAGTATCAGTAGCAACACCTTCCCACAAAAAACAAGCCCTAAAGATTTCCTGCAACCCACATTCAGTGGTACCAACGGCAAAACAAAATTATGGAAAACAAGGCGGAGCCACACAGGCAATGCTATTTCTCAACCCATACAGAAACGAAGCACACATCAATGGAGCAGGTAACCAATTTAAGTACAATAAAACAATCAGATACTAGAACGAGCAGAGTCCAATTAAATAGAAAGAATTCTAGGGGTATGCTACCGGAATACCATAGCAACCTTAGCAATTATGCAAGTCAAAAAAAAATAAAAACTGCAAACAACTCAACATAAATATTTAAAACGCATGGTCCGACATATGAAAGTTACTCCTGCAGTCATGCTGCAACTTTAGCACTTATACCAGTCAAACCACAATAGACCTTCAACCAACAGAACAAATATTTAAGAGGGATTCATCATATAAGTTTCTTCTGGAATCGTGCTACCCATATTTGATTTCTTGCAACATGAAATTCATCAATGCACAGTATAATATTTATGAATGTAATATTTAGCTAGCCGACGTCATTATTTAAACTGAATAAATCCTTGCTGCAACTCTCTAGCTACATTAGAAGAGTTGGCTTCAAAGCTTTTAAGTCATAACTTTCAAAGAATGGATGTCAATGAAGAAAACCTATCCTAACCGTCTCTTCTATATCCAGCACATCTATTTGCGTTCACTCTAGCTCGATGATCAAGTTTGTAAAGGTCTTTATAGAAAGCTTGTCCTTCACTGAAGTGGTACGGGTATTTACAAAACATTCGTGTTCTGCAGCACTTCTGTGTTGACTTTTGACACATCTGAAGAAGAGGGCATCAGTATCTTCTTCATTTAGTGCCTTGTCCTGAAAGGAAGGCATTTGAAGTCCTCATCTTAATCTTGCCACCTCCACTATAATCTCAAGATGCAACTAGCAGTCCCACGACTTCACCACTTTTTTCTTATTCACATGTAAGTATTTTGCTTCACTAATATATCTTTCCATTCTCTTCCACAAGGTGCACCTTTTGGTTTCCAGTGCCAGTTTTCTGGCTGATCAAGACAATAATAAGACTTGGTTAAAATAATCGATAAAATTCCAAGGGCCAGTAGTTCCCGGTTCGAAACTCTGTACAACATGGGCCCCCTTCTACCCTTCTCCACATAAATACCAGAATATTATTTGCACCCGTGATGTGCATCTAACCTGCATATCACGTGATGCGCTCTTACTAGTAAAACCAAAACCCAGAACACTTGGGCATACGCACTAGGAAATTTCAACCCTAAAATTGTGTTTTCTTGTCAAATACGATCTTCTGGATAAAGAATTGCCATCATTCCCCAAACTGCCATTTCCAGCAAATAAGCTCCTTTTTGTTGGAACAGGCAAGGAACGTATATATTATAGAAAAGCTTAGCACTAAAATGGTGCTATGGCAATACAAATATTGTATCACGATAAACTTGGAATAAGCTTATGAGCTCAAATACACGGTTCTTTTGTAGTTGTTTCTTCTTCTTTCTTTTTTTTGGGTCGTTTCCATGATTGAAACATGCTAAAATGAAACCTTTACATGAATAGTTTCTTTCCTGGAAGATTAATACCTTCAGTAATAAATTAACTGAATGATCAACATTGAGGCGCATCGATAACAGTAGTATTTGTGGTAGCTTTGCCACTTTTTCTGTTTTTGATTCTTGTTAATTTACATGTGCGTTACAAAAACTTTTATCTATCGACATTGGATTTAGGTGCACTTTTATCATATTGATGGAGAATTCCATATGCAAGCCGTATATCAATACAAAAATATGGTTCTCTAAGAAAGGCAACCAATCTTCTATACAAACAAGGACCCTTCACAAACAGGGACCTCATGGTGTGTGCCAAAAGGGAACTAGAGATAAAATACTACTTCCTCCGTTTCAATTGATATATGATACATTTTCCTTATTAGTCCGTCAAGAAAAGAATGACACATTTCTATATTTAAAAATAATTTAACTTTAAGCTAACCATTTTACCTTTAATGAAAAGTTTTTATAACCACGCAAATGTTATGGCCCCCAATGCTTTCACTCTTTCTGCTTTAAAAACCACAAGTTTTAAAAGTCTTTTTTTTCCTTAAACTCTGCACCGAAGCGTGTCGTACAAAACTGAAATGGAGGGAGTATTCCTGAGATTTGCAGATCATTTTCTACTCCTTCAAATGTTCTCCTAATTCTCTTCCTTCATACAACCCCTAACGGAGCAACATCTCATGCCCAAGCTATTCTCTTTCTCCCTCAGAAAACCCAGTTGTGTAGTGCTTCCTTTTATGGTCCATGCATCATCCATCGAACTTCAAACCAGCTTAGGACTACCCATCACAACAACAGCGCTTCCCGGCAATGCAACAAGAGATGGTCCTACATTTCACCCGAATATTGGCGCATAAAGCACAAAATCACATAAGTGATTCTTTTCTTTTTCGGGTTTTCCGTTGTCAGTATAGCACCCCTAGATCCCAACAACATGATGAATCACTCCTTCTTGGGCGTCCTAAGGATCCAATTGTTTGGTGCTCTCTCTCTCTACCCCCCACCCCCATCCTCGCAAACTATGGTAGTAAGATTTGATTGTAAACAAGCACCCGATCACCACACATCTGGTCTATCATTCGATATGATGTGCTTGTAATGTAGTTCCACCGGCTCCCAATCCTCAGGATTTCTCTTAAACCTCAAATCCAATGAACTTCCACTTCATGTATCCTAAGGATCTATTGTTGTAAGTGTTAGAGAAGGCAATCCTCAATGCACAGTCTTCACACCACCTTTGCCCCCACGGTTGATTTGCTATTGTCTCCTACCCTGGAAGTGATATGTCAATGATAGTCTCCCCATCCTTTCATGATGCAACTCCACCGTCCATATTTAAATGTAACATTATGTTTTTGGTCCTCCGCTCACTTCCAAAACAATTATTGTACATCTAAAACAATCATTATAGAGTACAGACTAATATTCTACGAAGGTAAAAGAGTAACTTCTCTTATTAAAAACTGAAACTTAAAGTTAAAAACAGGGGAAAATGCCCTTATGAAAGATAGTGTTCCCTCCGTTCCAGTTTATATGAACTGATTTCCTTTTTTGTCCGTTCCAAAAAGAATATACTCTTTCTAAATTTGGGAACAATTTAGCTTAAATTCTCAATTCTACCCTTAGTGAGAAGCTTTTATAACCACACAAATACTGTGGACCCCTTTTTGAGTTATTTAGGACCACAAATTCCAAAATTCTTTATTTTTCTTAAACTCCGTGCCCGGTCAAACAGGTTCATATAAATTGGAACAGAGGGAGTAAATGATAAAGCTTCAGAAAGGTATGAAAGAGCAGGAGAGAAAAACTCAAATACCAGGCCTAATCATTATCTAATTGACAATACTCTGGAAAGGTTGCTAGAACAGAATATCCCTCCTCCTCCCCCCTCAACAAATATATACATACGTAGAATAATCCAAACTGGTAAAGTGCACTTCTCTAGTGCATGTTCAACTAGTGGCATAGAAAATGCCCATTATGTAAGACTAAAATGATTCAAATCAATTTAGTGCTTAATAGAGGTTAGGCAAAATAAATAATTTATTTGCACCATAACAAAATGGGTTACTGGAATGCAATCCAACACTAGAACATCATGTTACAACAACAACAACTACTACTACCCAGTATACTCCCAGTCTGGGGAAGAACATCATGTTACACATCATATATTTGGAAAAGGCAACCAATTAGAGGGTCAACCCAAAAGAAGAATTATTCATGGTACAATAAGCAAGTGACAGTAGGGCAGCAACTAAAGTCTGATTATTTCATGATATCAGTTTCATCAAAAAAATTCAAATCAGAAAGGGCAACTCCCCTCTTACATGGTTTCTCCGCCAAGAAACAAAACCAGAAAATCCAAAAACAAAATAAAAAGACAGTTTAGTATTTCCTGTACTTAGCTACCTCTCCTTCATTTGGGAAAAAACCCATGAGTCTTCCAGCTGAATTCTGGTAAGCGTACATGAATCCACCCATAACCCCAATTAGACCTCCTGTTACCATTGATGGCCCCCTTATCCCTGGCTTTATTCCTACACAAATCAAATATAAAATTAAATATAACTAATCAAGAACAACCAAATCGATATGAAAATGTGAATAGAAAATGATTTAAAAAAAGTACCAGAGAGGTAGCCGACAGTGACAGAGATGCCGGCGATAGTAGTAAGGCGAAGGTAATCAAGAGTGTTGAAGTTGGCAACGGTTTTAGTAAAAGGAGGGTTTCGATCTATAACTGGGTATTCGGGCTTTGCCGATGCGGTAATGTCTGTGTTCATCTTTCTTCTTCTTCCCTCTTGGGTTTTGCTATTCTTCGCTCTTGTCTTCCGTCTTGCTAAATGGGCGAGGGAATTTTGAGATGGGTGTTAAGCTTTTAGATGGGGAGAGAACATGAGGGTCTTAACCAAAATGGTCCTTAATTTTTCATCCTTAGGCACAAGCGATTCCTAATTTGTTAGTACTTGAGTACTTATGGTCCAATTACCTTAAGCATTTAAATTTTTCCTCTATATATTAGGACAATATTTACTCGATTTAGCTAGGTTTATTCTATTTACAAAAAGCAACTAAATTTTATTTATGCTTTATGTATAAATATAGGCAAAGCTACAATATATACATTTTTGTCGTATAGAATTCTATCAAAAGCTACAATATAAAGTTTTTGTTGTATAGAATTCGATCAAACACATAAAATTTTCATACAACTTGCATACAATTATGTTAGTTATAGTTATTTTGTATGTCATTTGGTCTAATATACCCCTTTAATATGCCAAAAGGATCAATTTTACTCTCTGTTATACTCTTCGTCCGTAAATATTCTGATGTCATAAAAGTGGCTCAAATATAATCTTCATTTATTAAACTTTCCAAGGTAAAAACTCAATCACACGTGATACTGACATTTTGGCTAAATAAACACCAC
This sequence comes from Nicotiana benthamiana, assembly GCA_034376525.1. Taxonomy (NCBI): domain Eukaryota; kingdom Viridiplantae; phylum Streptophyta; class Magnoliopsida; order Solanales; family Solanaceae; genus Nicotiana; species Nicotiana benthamiana. The sequence goes on from CM067331.1 coordinate 116,751,647, forward strand.
ATAACATATCACATCATCGCCAAACCCAAGTTACACCCTTTTCTATACTTCTTCCACCACTAGCATCTCCTTACCTTCTGCCACCACTTTAACTATCAATATTACCATGACTACCACCATTTTTATTGGTTTTCAAAAAAGTTGTCATTTCAATTCCATTTCGTAATTACTAATGTAGAGATATTTTCCCACGTAATTCCATTTCAATTCTAACCTATTTTTAAATAATTTTGAGTACCTTTTGTTATATATTTTTCTTTTGTGGGAGATATATTTAGAGCGTACATATCCTTCATATTAGTGTTTAACTATAAAACGATAGAGTTGAATTTATACGTAGTTTTTAGACATGTAAATTAATTCGATCCTGAAATAATAAAATAATTGAACAAATACGGAATATTTAGCCTTGAAATGAAGATAAAATAGCAGAAACAGTAATTCCAGGAGTAGGGCATTGAGGCACCACATCAATGAAATCAAGGAGTAAAAAGACAAAATTGTATAAAGCTTTGAATCTATTATAGTATATGTTTGCCAAAATTCGTGTCATTTACGATGATAACAAGGCTCATTATTTATAGATGCACCTAGGAATAAGGTCTTAGGATCATGCTCTTCTTCAATGTCAATTATGAGGGTCATTGAAAAATGTGTAACGGTGAGCAAAAATGATAAATTCTTTATAACATGCAGTGTATTAAATGTTGCGAAATATTATCTATTAAATGCTACCGTGAAGCAGGTATATGTTGCATCTTTATGAGCGCCATTCTTACCAACGGCAAATGGAATAGTTGTCTTCAATTTCAACTATCATATGCCTTCGACTCCACGTGCCACTCTCTTACGCAACCACTTATCATGACATATTTTATACTAGACAGATAGTCCTTCTGCTTTCCGGTAACATAACTTTGTGCCACCAGAAAGCTGGTAGAAACACTCTTTTTGGAGAAAATTATTATGATCCCCTCTGAGAAGCTTCTTGTAGAAAATCACTCTATCTATGATATGTGCGCTTTGGTTGTATGAGCATGATTTTCAGGTATAGGTTTTGATGAATGACAAACAATGAAGTCAAGTGTCAAACAATGATATTATATGGCAAACAATCAAGCTTGTATGTCGAGAAGCATATTGATGAACGGATTGCAATGAAAAAGCCAAAGACGAGCTCAAATGTTCAAGACCGAAGACCCAAGGCGTAGGTCGTTAGGTAGAACAAATGTAAGAGCAACGCTTAAGTTATCTCGTCTTTTGGCTCAACATAGGTCATCATAAATATGCATAAAATCATTTTATTAAATCATATTTATCATAAACATATTTTATAAATCATATTTATCATAAACATATTTTAAATACTTCAAACAAAATGATGTTAAAGTTTTCATCTTAACCAAAATGGTTTTTGAAGTAAGTTTTCAATTCTGCCTCAGAATAATCGATTATCAGTATATGCATAATCGATTATGCTGTAGACCGTTGCCAGTGTTTGAACACTGCCTCAGAATAATCGATTATGCAGTATCAGATAATCGATTATTCAGCAGAAAATCAGCTTCTGATTTTCTGAACGTTGGAGAATAATCGATTATCAGATACTGAATAATCGATTATCTGGGCAAAAAATCAGCATAATTGATTGCCAATTAAGCAACGGACATACACCATTTTTCACCTATAAAAAGAGGTCTTTTGAGCTGATTTGAAACACACAACACCTCCCAATATTGATATACATATTGACATTATTTGAGCATCATTTTAGAGCTTTTGTTGAGCCATTTGAGAGACAACTTTGAGTTGTTCATAGAGCTAAATTTGTATCTCTTTATCTACTCTTTTGAGAGAGTTCTTGTTGTAAAAGAGAAAGGTGTTTGAGAAGAACATATCTTCTCATTGATTGTCGGGTTCGCTAAGTACCCTAAGTCTTAGTGTGTGAAGTTTTGTGGTGCGGTATCCACGAGCAAGGTTGAAGTCTTGAGGTGCGGTATCCTCGAGCAAGTTGAAGTCTTGTAGAGTGTACATCTACGAGCAAGTGCAACGGTTTGTTAGGCACCCGAAAGCTTAACGGAGTTAGTGGAATCTCGAGAGAGTCTCTCGGGGACTGGACTAACCACAAGTTGTGGTGAACCAGGATAAATTCGGTGTGTTCTTTCCTTGCTATTTTTATTACCGAATTTATTTTATTCCTGCAATTTTAATTTCGCAATATTTATCAAAATTCTTGTGCCGCACTATTCACCCCCCTCTAGTGACGGGCATAAAACCTAACAATTGGTATCAGAGCCTAACTCCCTGAAAGCCTTAACCGGTTGAGAGCACGATATATATATATATTTTTTGAGAATGTTGAACGCAGGAATGATGAGCGAAGGACACTCCACCAATAGCCCTCCACTATTTGACGGAACAAACTATACATATTGGAAAGAGCGGATGAGAATATTCATCCAATCACACAACTTTCGATTATGGCAAATCATCAAGAAAGGTGAACAAATGCCAACAAAGAAAGTTGGGGAAATCATGGTTCCAAAGGAGGAAAATGAATATGATGCCGAGGACTCAAGAAAATTGAAAGAAACGCAAAGGCCGTCAACTTACTATTTTGTGCGGTGAATCCGGATGACTATCGGAAAATCTCTTGTTGCACAACCGCAAAGGAAATGTGGGATAAACTCGAGATCACTTATGAAGGTACGTCTCAAGTCCGAGAATCTAAAGTTGATTTTCTAACACATGAATATGAAATTTTTAGAATGAGGGAGAATGAACCCATTGGCATTATGTTCGAACGATTTTCAAGAACCGTCAATGATCTTCATGCTCTCGGGAAAGTCTACACGAACAAAGATCTTGTTCGAAAAGTCCTACGGAGTCTCACTCCCGAATGGCGTTCCAAAGTCAATGCCATCCAAGAATCAATAGGATTCACGGATATCACAATCGATGGACTAAGAGGTAACCTTGAAACTTATGAAAGCACAATTCTTAATCCTTATCTTAGAAGTAAAGGTTCGAATATTGCCTTCAAAGCCTCATCGTCTAAAAGAGTAGAGGTAAGTGATTCGGAAAACGATAATGATATTATCTCCAATGATATAATTGAAAAGTTTTGTAAGTTTATGAAGAAGGAAACAAGGAAGGAAGAACCAAGTCCTTCATGCCAAAATTGTGGAAAACTTGGCCACACCAAATCACATTGTCCAAAATCAAAGGACAAGAAAAAGAAGAAACACCATAGGCGCGTAACATGGGATTCGGACAGCTCGGGCGATGAAACTGCCGCATTATGCCTCATGGCCAACAAAGAAGAAGAGGTAAGTATTTCAAACTCTTACTCCTTTGAAGAAATACAAAATGCCTATGATGAATTATATGGTGAATTTGTTAAAGCTTCCAAAACCATAAAAGAATTGAAGAAAACACTTTCTTTGCAAGAAAAAGATTTTGAGAAAATACTTTCTTTGCAAGAAAAAGATTTTGAGAAAACACTTTCTTTGCAAGAAAAAGATTTTGAAAAACAACCTTCTTTAAAAGAAAAAGATTTTGAAAAATTGACTTGTGATAATGATCTTTTAGAAAATGACATTACTTTTCTTAAAAATAAAATCAAGGAGACGAATGAAGCCTCTTTAATTGTTCAAAGTTTAAATTGTTCTTCTTGTAGTTCTTTAAAAATGGAGAACGTAGAACTTAGAAATACACTAGAAAAATATAGACTAAATGATTCTAGAACAAGTAAGGTAATTAAAAAGGATGATAGAAATGAGGTTAAACCACCTAGACACAACTCTAGGAATTTTAGTAATAAGCCTAGAATTAATCATTTTAGGCCACCTAGAAATGATTCTAGGATTTTTATTAATGAGTCTAGAATGAATAGTTTTAGACCACCTAGAAATGACTCTAGGAATTTCAACGCTTCTAGGAATAACAACTTTTGATCACCTAGAATGCATTTGGCTCAACCTAGACATATGCACAATCCTAATGTCATATGTCATTATTGTAACCAGGTAGGACACATTGCACCCGTATGTTTTGCTAAACATAGAGATTCATATTTTGATTATGATTATTATTTGCCTAACCCTCAAGGATCCAAATGAAGTTGGGTACCGAAAACCTGTTTTTAGGTACTTTTGCAGGTGTGCTTGAAGACTATAATATTGTAGTAGATGCACCAAGCACGAAACCTTACTGCATCAAGGGGGAACGTCGGTTAGTTATCGTTTCTTTGATAAAAACGTAATAGTTGATATGTGCTAACAATTGATATTAATTATTGATTCATGTTTTGATAAGTTTTATTTTGAATAACAATTGGTATCAATTATCTTTATATTAAATGATTGATTCATGTTTTGATGAATATTTTTAGTTTGAATAACAGTTGGTATATTTGCGAAAAATGAACGTTATTATGGTTGGTATGTTTTTACTAACGTTTGGTATTATTTGATGTTGATACGATTTTTTTCCTAACAATTGGTATCGTCAATAGTTTAAACAACAATTGGTATACTCTTTTTGCTAATGCCAAAAGGGGGAAGAATTTAGGCGATATGCATCGAATAAGGGGGAATGTCTTCACATTCTAGTATGCTTTAATTGAGGGGGAATACTCAATTAAGGGGGAATTATATTGTATTGTTTGCATGAATTGTATGAGATATAGCATGAAGTTAGGGGGAACTCGATATGCATATCTCCTGTTGTTTGTCATTATCAAAAGGGGGGGAAATTGTAGAAAATCACTCTATCTATGATATGTGCGCTTTGGTTGTATGAGCATGATTTTCAGGTATAGGTTTTGATGAATGAAAAACAATGAAGTCAAGTGTCAAACAATGATATTATATGACAAACAATCAAGCTTGTACGCCGAGAAGCATATTGATGAACGGATTGCAATGAAAAAGCCAAAGACGAGCTCAAATGTTCAAGAGTGAAGACCCAAGGCGTAGGTCGTTAGGTAGAACAAATGTAAGAGCAACGCTTAAGTTATCTCGTCTTTTGGCTCAACATAGGTCATCATAAATATGCATAAAATCATTTTATTAAATCATATTTATCATAAATATATTTTATTAAATCATATTTATCATAAACATATTTTAAATACTTCAAACAAAATGATGTTAAAGTTTTCATCTTAACCAAAATGATTTTTGAAGTAAGTTTTCAATTCTGCCTCAGAATAATCGATTATCAGTATATGCATAATCGATTATGCTGTAGACCGTTGCCAGTGTTTGAACACTGCCTCAGAATAATCGATTATGCAGTATCAGATAATCGATTATTCAGCAGAAAATCAGCTTCTGATTTTCTGAACGTTGGAGAATAATCGATTATCTGGGCACAAAATCAGCATAATTGATTGCCAATTAAGCAACGGACATACACCATTTTTCACCTATAAAAAGAGGTCTTTTGAGCTGATTTGAAACACACAACACCTCCCAATATTGATATACATATTGACATTATTTGAGCATCATTTTAGAGCTTTTGTTGAGCCATTTGAGAGACAACTTTGAGTTGTTCATAGAGCTAAATTTGTATCTCTTTATCTACTCTTTTGAGAGAGTTCTTGTTGTAAAAGAGAAAGGTGTTTGAGAAGAACATATCTTCTCATTGATTGTCGGGTTCGCTAAGTACCCTAAGTCTTAGTGTGTGAAGTCTTGTGGTGCGGTATCCACGAGCAAGGTTGAAGTCTTGAGGTGCGGTATCCTCGAGCAACTTGAAGTCTTGTAGAGTGCACATCTACGAGCAAGTGTAACGGTTTGTTAGGCACCCGAAAGCTTAACGGAGTTAGTGGAATCTCGAGAGAGTCTCTCGGGGACTGGACAAACCACAAGTTGTGGTGAACCAGGATAAATTCGGTGTGTTCTTTCCTTGCTATTTTTATTACCAAATTTATTTTATTCTTGCAATTTTAATTCCGCAATATTTATCAAAATTCTTGTGCCGCACTATTCACCCCCCTCTAGTGACGGGCATAAAACCTAACACTTCTGACGGTTGATTAGATGCACGTCACTCCGCATTTAATGCCCTGAACACGTGTCATCCCACGATTCAACATAACTTTTGCTGGTTATCGAGGTAATCATGGCCCATGAATTTAGCCGCCTAAACCTTTACTCATAAGCATCAACCTCCTTCATTTATACTCCATAATACTCCAAACTCTCTTCATTCAACTTGTATTATGTTCTTCAACCTTTCTTAACTCTTTTCAACTGAGAAAAGCTATTCCTTCTTCCATAACATATAATGGCTTCTTCTTCAAAAAATACTAGTTCCTCAAAGAACAAAAATAAAGCAGAGGACATTGGTCCTCCAACAGTGAGCACCATCATCCCTAGAAGTCTGATTACAACAAAAGACTTCGAAGAGAAATTTTCTTTTGTTAGACCTCATACATAGGTCATTAGCAGATATCCTTCTTCTATCTGTCCTTCTAACATTCATGTTATGAAGGAAGATTGTAGTTGCTAGGATTTAGACACCATCACTCCTGACTTGGCAGAGCGGGTAACCTTACCCAAGAAGGGTTTTACGTACTTCTATACTATCCATTTACTTTGGGGACATTTTCTTTGAGTGGAGAGCTTGACTCTATCATTGAGGAGTTTTGCCTCCGCTATTAAGTGTGTTTGGCACAAGTAAGTCCCTCCTTGTGGAGTACAATTTCTTGTCTTCGTAATCTATTCCAGGAAACAGTAGAGGAGTTATCTCTAGCTCATGTGATGAACCTCTATTCCCCCAAGATCTTCCTTGGGGGGGATGATCAACTTCAGCAAGCGAGGGAACCATGCATTGTTATCCAACATAGATGATGATAATGATCATGGGTAGATGGAACAGTTTGTCTCCGCCGCCACCAGTGACATCATCCCAGCCTCGGTCTTCCTTCCCGAAATTGTGGAACCACATTCATACGTATACAATTTGCTTCTCCTCTTGTTAAAGATCCTTTTCTCATAATTATTAACTTTTGTTCATTTACCTTCCTCAACGACTTGGTGGGTTCCCCCAGGGTTAAGGGCTTGGACCAATGGGTTCAAAAAAATTTGGACATTACTATGCCCGAAACCCTCTCGCGGAAAGAGCTATCCATAAAATAAGGGTGGAAGGTAAAAAATCATGGTAATTTTAACTCATCATGTCATTACCTTTTCATATGAGAAAGTTATTTGATTCTTCTCACCTATTGAATATAGGTCTACCCCATGGCTCAATTGTCATCCCCAAGAAGGATGTTTTGGTTGATCCTATTGATGTGGCGAGGCTGCTGCAGAAAGCTTTTTCGCAGAAAGGTGTCTCCGGGCCTGCTTCTAGCACAAGTGCTTCTTCTCGGAGTCCCCGGCCGGAGAACACACAACTAAAAAGAAGGCGTTCCTCCCCAACCGTGGGAAAGAATAAGAGAGCAAAGAATACTGCACGTTGTCTCCGGAGTCATGGTGACGAGCCTTCCGCCCAGGCTGGCCATAGATACAACGACGATTGGCGATGACAGAGAATCTAGAAAGGAAGTAGCTTCTCTATATAGAAGAAGGCAACTTTCCTCAACTCAACAGACTGCTCAATCTGTTGATTTAGTTACACCAACCGAAGATCTCTGCGCTTTAACGGAGTATGAAATGGTGCAAAATGACAACTCTCGCTTTCAAATCCCAATCGTGCGCCCAATATTTAGGGGCTGAGTATCGGGTCCCTTCTGTCTTTGGTTGATGAGCAACCAACAACCAGCACTACATTTGTCATATCTGTTTCTTACCCTTCAACGCAATCAGATTTATTTTGTAAAAATCCGATCGGTCTTTTTAAGAATTAACCCCTTGATCCCCTATTAATTGTTTTCCATGTATTTCTTTTTGCTATTTTGATTTGCCGCAATGTTTGATTTTGAGTTTCGGAGTATTTTAGGACACTAAGTCCCTAAAAAAGAGCTTAAGCTTTAGAATTTAGACCGTCGTTGGAGCAGTGTGAAGACGGTCACGAAATATAATTCAGTCAGTTCTGTTAGCTCCATTGGGTAATTTCAGACTTAGGGGCATGTTTGGATTGTGTTTTGGAGGTCCGTATCTTATTTAGGGTTGAAATGTCGAAAATTGAATTTATAAAGTTTGCAGTTCGATAGTGAGATTTTGATATCGAGGTCAGAATGGGATTCCGAAAGTTAGAGTATCTCCTTAGTGTTGAATGTGACTTTCTTGCAAAATTTCAGGTCAATCGGACGAGGTTTGATAGACTTTTTGATCAAAAGCGTAATTTGAGACTTCTTAGGCTTGAATCTGATGTTAAATCGATGTTTTGATGTTGTTTTGAGCGTTCTAAATGTTGAAAAAAGTTTTAATAATGTTTTAGGATTGGTTTGCATGTTTGGTTAAGGTCCCGAGAGCCTCGAATGTTTTTCCGATGCTCAACGGGTCATTTTTGGACTTAGAGAATTGCAGAAAATATGATAGGTCTCCAGTTCTAGTTTCCCTCTTCGCGTTTGTGAGTCGGGTCTCGCATTCGCGAAGAGGAGATGGGGATGGTGGAAGTTTAATGCTTCGTATTCGTGAAGGTGGTCGCGTGTTTGCAAATTTGTGAGGTCTTATACCTACGCGTTCGCGAAGAAGGTCCCACGTTCGTGTAGGAGGGGGAAGTTGGTCACCGTATTCGCTACAGGGATCAAGAAGAATTGTGGGATCAAGAAGAATACACTAATGGGAAAATTAGTTGAAGAGCTGTGCCGCCCCACGGATTTTGCAACTGTCAATCTTTTCTTCTCCGCTAATGCAGCTGCTGCCATTCCTATTATGGAAAGTACAAGGCCAATGGAAATTCTTTGTAGGCTGCTAAAACCTGCAAAATTAACCATGCATGCATGTTTAGGGTTGGTGAAGCATATTTAGCTTAATTCTCCACATAGATATACTGTCCGAATATATGTGATGTAGTTTGGATTTCGAGACGACTTCAAACATAGAATCTTTAAATTTTTGGAGGGTACATCATGAGTTACCTTTTTTAACAATTCAAAATTAAAAAGGCGTGAAAGTTATACCTGGTTTTCCCTTCCATTTCTTCCAAAATGGCATTAATAATTCGGTCATAAACAGCCAAGGTGATCAAGATGGCCGCAACAAAGAAGACAGTGAGAGATCCTGCTGGAATTTGGAAATTGCCAATTGATCTTTCCATGGTGGAAGCTTGTTCAACAGAAAATGTAATCATCTGTGCGTAGTGTCACGGGGGCATTTTCAGTCCGCCAAAAATTCTGCCCGTCAGTGCGGCAGCCAAGCCCCAACTTGACTTCAGCCTTACCCGATTTTCTTTCGTTTTCGAGGTTTGCACTTCGAATTAATTAAGGCAACAGAAATAAGAAGGAGACAAGCAGATTTACGGAAAACCCTTTTCCCAACCTTTTATAAAATCAATTACAAGGAAATTCTCGAGTTTGGCAAGGTACTGCCTCCCCTGGACGCACCAACTCACAAAAATAGCCAACAAAGTGCATGAGTCTGCCCTACAAAAGGCCCCCGCCTAAGGCCGCTCGTGCTGCCACTCGTTTGGCAAGGCAATGGCACACATTTTGCCATGCTCAAGCCATAAAATAGACAACCCTATGTCTACATAATAGACTATTTCCCTCCCTAGGTACTCCAGCTCATTTTTAAGGCTACTAGCGCATATATATATAGTGTAGTTAGCCCATAATAACTTCCTATGTTCAATTGACAACCCCCAACAGATAGGACATGATCCCCGTGATCTAAAAACGTGGGAACATGATAAAACATGCCCCAATAACGTGGAAACACTTAGCCTTAAAATCAACAACTTCTGGACATGGGTAGTTGTAACCGCTCAACTGCATCATGTGCACAGAACACTTGAAAACCGCTCCATGTGCGCTACATGTGCGCGTTGGCCAGCTGCTACACGCCTAAGGCTGGCATTGCGCCCAACCTTGGCCTTTGACACTACTCCCGCTCAATGCCATCGCCACAGCTCGTCGCCCATGACTTTGCCGCGCCCCCATCCGCTGCCACAGTTGGTTGTTCTTGTCAAGTCGCCCCTACTTGATCAAGTCTGCCCGTTGCTAATGCCAATGCTGATTTTAGCATCAAGTCACCAAGCCTTGATGTCATTTCCGTTGATAAGTTGTTTGCCCATATATTAATTTAGGTTCCAACCCGCTAACCTAAGTCATGGTAACATCACGTCCCCAATGCCACTACCTCTAAGTCATGGCAACATCACGTCGCCAATGCCACTACCTTGGCACTAAGTTGCCCCAATTTAGCGTCGAGGTCTTTCCCGTTTTGCCTTGTCAAGCATCCGTTCAGCCAGCCTAGTTCCGTCAAGGTCTTGGCCTCTGCTTGCAAACATCCCCTTCATATTATTAATGTAGTCCGCCACACCAAAGCCCTCAAATATAAGCGTAGTCGATCACACTTGCCGTTGCAACAGTTTGTTTCCATCGACAGCACTCGCATTGTCTTGCATAAGGCCAATGGCAAGGCCATCATGCCAAAATCCTCATCACTGTCGTGCCGCTTGCCGATCAGCTTTGTCAAGGGTCTAACAAACCACCCCAACCAGTTGAATTCGACGCCCTCGTCGAATAGATCCCAACACATGCTGCCATTTTTGCCAAGACGTCACAAGTTCAGCACCCGTTTGAGAATACGTTATCCTTGCCCTCAAGTGCAAAATCTCTATTTTCTCAAAGCATTTCTTGGTCCGTCAATCCCACAGCAAATTCAGCACGCATACTGACTGATTGGAGAGAACCCACACTGATTTTTGGCAACCACAAACTCGAGATTTTCTGCATCACCCATTTCTTGCCTTTTCTGAATTTTCTAAGCCAAGACAGTCCCTCCATGAACAAGCAAATTGACCCTTTGTCTTGCAGCGTTGTTCATGTCCATCTCGACCTCGTTAAGAAACCTAGCCCGCTCTGATACCAATTGTCACGGGGGCGTTTTCAGTCCGCCAAAAATTTCTTCCCGTCCGTGCGGCAGCCAAGCCCTAACTTGACTTCAGCCTTACCCGGTTTTCTTTAGCTTTTGAGGTTTGCACTTAAAATTAATTTAAGGCAACAGAAATAAGAAGGAGACAAGCAGTTTACGGGCAACCCTTTTTCCAACCTTTTATAAAATCAATTACAAAGGAAATTCTCGAGTTTGGCAAGGTACTTCCACCCTTGGACACACCAACTCACAAAAATAGCCAACAAAGTGCACGAATCTATTCTACAAAAGGCCCCTGCCAAATGCCGCTCATGCTTCCACTCGTTTGGCAAGGAAATGGCACACATTTTGCCATGCTCAAGCCATAAAATAGACAACCCTATGTCTACATAAAAGACTATTTCCCTCCCTAGGTACTCCAGCCCATTTTTAAGGCTACTAGCACATATATATAGTGTAGTTAGCCCAAAATAACTTCCTATGTTCAGTTGACATCCCCCACTTGATAGGACATGATCCCCGTGATCTAAAAACGTGGGAACATGATAAAACATGCCCCAATAACGTGGAAACACTTAGCCTTAAAATCAACAACTTCTGGACATGGGTAGTTGTAACCGCTCAACTGCATCATGTGCATAGAACACTTGAAAACCGCTCCATGTGCGCTACATGTGCGCGTTGGCCAGCTGCTACACGCCTAAGGCTGGCATTGCGCCCAACCTTGGCCTTTGACACTGCTCTCGCTCAATGTCAACGCCACAGCTCGTCGCCCATGACTTTGCCGCGCCCCCATCCGCTGCCACAGTTGGTTGTTCTTGTCAAGTCGCCCCTACTTGATCAAGTCTGCCCGTTGCTAATGCCAATGCTGATTTTAGCATCAAGTCACCAAGCCTTGATGTCATTCCCGTTGATAAGTTGTTTGCCCACATATTAATTTAGGTTCCAACCCGCTAACCTAAGTCATGGTAACATCACGTCCCCAATGCCACTACCTCTAAGTCATGGTAACATCACGTCGCCAACGCCACTACCTTGGAACTAAGTTGCCCCAATTTAGCGTCGAGGTCTTTCCCGTTTTGCCTTGTCAAGCATCCGTTCAGCCCGCCTAGTTCCGTCAAGGTCTTGGCCTCTGCTTGCAAACATCCCTTTATATTTTTAATGTAGTCCGTTACACCAAAGCCCTCAAATAGAAGCGTAGTCCGTCACACTTGCCCTTGCAACAGTTTGTTTCCATCGACAACACTCGCATTGTCTTGCATGTTGATTTTCCCCGCGCATAAGGCCAATGGCAAGGCCATCATGCCAATATCCTCGTCACTCTCGCGCCGCTTGCCGATCAGCTTTGTCAAGGGTCTAACAAACCACCCCAACCAGTTGAATTCGACGCCCTCGTCGAATAGATCCCAACACATGCTGGCATTTTTGCCAAGACGTCTCAAGTTCAGCACCCGTTTGAGAATACGTTATCCTTGCCCTCAAGTGCAAAGTCTCTATTTTCTCAAAGCATTTCTTGGTCTGTCAATCCCACAGCAAATTCAGCACGCATACTGACTGATTGGAGAGAACCCACACTGATTTTGGCACCCACAAACTCGAAATTTTCTGCATCACCCATTTCTTGCCTTTTCTGAATTTTCTAAGCCAAGACAGTCCCTCCATGAAAAAGCAAATTGACCCCTTGCCTTGCAGCGTTGTTCATGTCCATCTCGACCTTGTTACGAAACCTAGCCCGCTCTGATACCAATTGTCACGGGGGCGTTTTCACTCCGCCAAAAATTTCTGCCCGTCCGTGCGGCAGCCAAGCCCTAACTTGACTTCAGCCTTACCGATTTTCTTTAGCTTTTGAGGTTTGCACTTAAAATTAATTTAAGGCAACAGAAATAAGAAGGAGACAAGCAGATTTACGGGCAACCCTTTTTCCAACCTTTTATAAGATCAGTTACAAAGGAAATTCTCGAGTTTGGCAAGGTACTTCCACTCTTGGACGCACCAACTCACAAAAATAGCCAACAAAGTGCACGAATCTGTCCTACAAAAGGCCCCCGCCTAAGGCCGCTCGTGCTTCCACTCGTTTGGCAAGCCAATGGCACACATTTTGCCATGCTCAAGCCCTAAAATAGACAACCCTATGTCTACATAATATACTATTTCCCTCCCTAGGTACTCCAGCCCATTTTTAAGGCTACTAACACATATATATAGTGTAGTTAGCCCAAAATAACTTCCTATGTTCAGTTGACATCTCCCACCTGATAGGACATATCCCCATGATCTAAAAATGTGGGAACATGATAAAACATGCCCCAAAAACGTAGAAGCACTTAGCCTTAAAATCAACAACTTCTGGACATGGGTAGTTATAACCGCTCAACTGCATCATGTGCACAACACACTTGAAAACCGCTCTATGTGCGCTGCATGTGCGCGTTGGCCAGCTGCTGCACGCCTAAGGCTGGCATTGCGCCCAACCTTGGCCTTCGACACTGCTCCCACTCAATGCCATCGCCACAGCTCGTCGCACATGACTTTGTCGCGCGCCCATCCGTTGCCACAGTTTGTTGTTCTTGTCAAGTCGCCCCTACTTGATCAAGTCTGCCCGTTGCCAATGCCAATGCCGATTTTAGCATCAAGTCACCAAGCCTTGATGTCATTCCCGTTTTAAGTCGTTTGCCCACATATTAATTTAGGAACCAGCCCGCTCACCTAAGTCATGGCAACATCACGTCGCCAATGCCACTACCTTGGCACTAAGTTGCCCCAATTTAGCGCCGAGGTCTTTCCCGTTTTGCCTCTTCAAGCATCCGTTCGGCCCGCCTAGTTCTGTCAAGGTCTTGGCCTCTGCTTGCAAACAGCCCCTTTATATTTTTGATGTAGTCCGTCACACCAAAGCCCTCAAATAGAAGCGTAGTCCGTCACACTTGCCCTTGCAACAATTTGTTGCCATCGACAACACCCGCATTGTCTTGCATGTTGATTTTCCCCGCGCATAAGGACAATGGCAAGGCCATCATGCCAAAATCTTCGCCACTGCCGCGCCGCTTGCCGATAAGTTTTGTCAAGGGTCTAACACGTAGGTGGTCCAGAAAATTATAGTGATGGCCCAAATTGGGAGCAGCCTTGCCATCATTTTCACTTCCTCAACTCTTGTCACTGTGCTAAGCTTCCATGGATTTGGAGCAGAGCATGATCCATATTGATCCTCAAAATCTCCCTCAGCTACAATAGCAGCCTTGTCCAGTACTCTACAACCAAATGAGTAAACACTGTTAGTTAAACAGTCCAAATTTTGAATTTGTTAGGTGAGGTGAGTGAAGGCAGTCCCATATTAGTAGCTGAGTAGATAATATGGATCTCATTATGGTGTGAGGCCTTTTGAAAAAAACCAAACTGAACTTGGTCCAAAGCAGACAATATCACAACATGTTAAGAGTATCTTCAAGTCAGTTTAGCCGAACATAACTTTTGATATAAAAAGAAAAGTAACCTGAATTCTTGTGTGTGTTGGATTCTTGTAGCCTCTGAATTAGTAGTCTCATAGAGCATGCCAACATCATATGGAAGATCCATTTTCCTTTTCCTTATAGCAGCAAAGATGACTTGAAAAATGTGGACTATATGACTTCCCGAGCTTTTCTTGTATCGGTACCTTTTAGTACCAAGAAGGAAGATTAGGATGGCAATGAGCATGGATACAGAGCAAACACCATAAGCCCAGCTCCGTCCGACTTCATCTTGGATGTAAACAAGCACGGTAACTGCTGTCAAAGTCCCAATGCTGATGAAGAAGAAGAATCTGTTGAAGAAATACGCCATTTGTGCCTTTTCCTTGTCGTCTTTCTCATCAAACTGGTCTGTTCCAAATCCTGAGACACTTGATTTTAAGCCACCAGTGCCTAATGCTATGAGATACAAGGCCATGTATAGAATTCCCATTTGAGAACCTTTTGCTGGTTAGCAACTGATATCATGACGGTGGCAAGGAGGTGGCCGCAGCTGCGGTAGGCTAACGGCCAGTGTTAACATCCCAGTAGCCTGAGTAGAACTTTTATGTTATTATTTATTAAGTATAAAGTTGAAAACATTATTAATATTGACGCCCTCATGATTATTAATTTAATTACCAGTGTCTGTATAAGAGCAAAGATTGCAATAGTTTTGTATCTGCCAAGGAAAGAATCAGCAAGAAATCCGCCGAGAAGGCAGAGGAGGAATGATGTGCCCATGAAATCTGTTACAATATTGGCTGAAGTTGAACTAGGCAAATGCATAATTCCTCCTAAGTATGTAACAAGATTTACTGCTATTCCCATTGTCGACAACCTTTCAACAATTTCAATCCCTGTAAGAATTTCATACTGTTAATTAAATTTACCAAGGAAGATCAATCACTTCTTCACTATTAGTTAATAGGAGTATATTTTTAAATATTAACATCACTCCTTTAATGTTTAGTTACAAAAGCATCATGCATGTCCTGCATGTTTTCGAATTCAACTTAACTCTTAATTTCCATGACTTACCAGCCATAATAAGCATAACCATCTCAAATGAATTCAAAAGTGCATGCTAAATTTCTCGGTCATGAAAATTTTAAATTTTACTTGAAGTTGAATTTCAAAATTTTTCAAGAATTTAAAAAACTCCAACAAGTTATTTTCCAAATTTTTTACTTCAACTCACCTCACAAAAAAAAAAAAAAATCAGCTCTAAATTATATTCATTATCAATCACAACTAATTGTTAAATACCATTTCACTTGAAATCTTTTTTCATTTTTTCTGGAATTTCACAATTCTTATGTCCAAACGCCCACTAAATACTCTCTTCAGTTCATTATGTGACTTTGATCTCGAATGGAATTTAAGAAAATAAACAAACACTTTTAAAATTTATATATGACTTTTAAATTGTATTATTATAACAACTTCTCATTAAGAATAAAATAAAAATATTAAAACCAAACAGTTTTCAAATAGAGAAACGTGTAATATTTCTTGGAAGAGGGAGGATAGTAATACAGTACAAACCTAATATAAGAGCAGCAGGTACCCAACCACCAGTTTTAGACTTATAAGCTGGGGACTCCTGGTAGTCCACAGCATCTGAGACAATCCAACTTATCTGAAACAAAGTGAGAACTAATATTAACACAGGAAAACACGTAGAAAATATATGTAATAATGGTAGTATTAACTAACCATTTCTTTTCCCATCGAAAAGAAAAGACTATAATGTTTTTGAAACTCTTTCTCTTGTATGTAGTCACACTCTTGAGTTTCTGCTTACAGATTCCCTCCTTTTATAGCAAACGTTTTCTGGAAAACGTGTTCCTCCACTACTAGCTTGAGATCGACAGATCACTTCTTGATTGAATTTAGGCCTATATATCTCATTATTTTTTTTAAAGATGGAAGCTTCTAGCATTTAGTTGTCGTTTCCTTTTGGACAGCATATATTTGATTGAGGTTAATGAAACGAGTATTCGAAGTTGAAAAACGATGTAGAGTCGTATGTATGCTTTTGAACAATAAACATATAGTATTTCATTTGATAAAAGGTTAGATGTGTGTGTTGTGAGTGAAAACCATTAATATTTCTTTTGAAATAATTCTCAAACTAAGATTTGCAGCTTCAAATTGTGTATTCCAACAAAATTTCGTGAAGTTGAAACAGTGGCTATGTTACACCCAAAAAAACATTGATAAGCGACTGACATTTTATTCTCCGTAAATAATACGTACTATAACCAAAGGTGATGCAAATACGAAAAGATGTGGTAAAGTAAGTATACGGCCGATGATCCGGAATTTAAGTTAGGTGAGTTCAACTTTTAAGATTCTTAGAATTTAACTCATTATTTTAGGGGTCATTTGGTTTAAAGACAAGTTATGTTGGAATTTAATTATACTAAAACTTTTATGCTGAAATTAGTAATTATATGTGTATTATTTTTTTTGATTGTTTGGTATGTTGTATTAATTATGGGAATGATAATTTTATTGTTTTATCTTTAGATAACGTATCCTAAGATTTCTATTCCATCCTTCGCGGATATAAGTTATCCCAGTACTATTTTTAATCTTAGGATAACTTATCCCAAGATTAATTAGTAACCAAACAAGAGATAAGGTGGTATTATATTTTTGTTTCAAGATTATTTTTGCTGATCAATCATACCAAATAGCCCCTTAGAGTTATGGATTCATATATAATATTTAATAAATTTTTATACATAAATTTATACTCCATGTCATAATTAATTAAGATTTATTAAAAATATTTCATTATATCTTTTGTGTAACGACCCGATCGGCATTTTGAGCTCTAGCGCGCCATTCAGTATTTGTGGTCATGAGCAGCTTCATTTCATGTATTATGACTTGTACGCATCGTTAGAATTGAATTTCGAAAAGTTCAGAGTTGATTTGGAAAGAGAATTCTTAATTCGGAAGCTTAAAGTTGAAAGAATTGACTAAGATTGGATTTTTAAGAAAACGACCTCAGAATTGGGATCTGAAAGTTCCAACAGGTTCGTATGACGATTTCGAACTTGGAGTATGTTTGGATCGGATTTTGGAAGACCCGAGAAATTTTTTGGCGCCCATTGTGGAAGTTAGCATTTTTGGAAGAAATTTCATAAGTTTGGTGCATTTCAGTGTTATCTATGTCCGTTTGGGATTCTGAGTCTGGCAATAGCTTCGATGGTGTTTTGGAGTTGAGAGCGCGATCGGAAGTGAATTCGGAGGTCCTTAGGTCATTTTGGAGTCATTTGGCAAAAGATAGAAATTTGAAGGTTTTTGAGAAGTTTGACCGGAAGTGGACTTTTTGATATCGGGGTCAAAATCTGATTTTTAAAAGTTGGAGTATGTCTGTAATGTCGAATATGACTTGTATGCAAAATTGAGGTCAATCGGACGTGATTTGATAGGTTTAAACATCGAAAATAAAGTTTGAAATTCTAAAGTTCATAAAGCTTGGATTGGAGGTTGATTCATGGTTTTAGCATTGTTTGATATGATTTGAGGCCTCGAGCAAGTCCGTAATATATTTTGGGATTGGTTGATAGGTTTGGTTAAGGTCCCGGGGGCCTCGGGTGTGTTCCGGGTGGTTAACGGATCGAACATGTGATTTTTGGAAGGCTGATATTGTTGGTTGCTGTCATAACCGCACCTACGAGAATTGGGCCGCAGGTGCGGAGCCGCAGAAGCGGCCAAAGGAGCCACAGATGCGGTTTGGGGCTAGAAAAGAAGGGACCGCTGATGCATCGTTGGAATTGAATTTCGGGAAGTTCGGAGTTGATTTGGAAAGAGAATTCTTAATTAATAAGCTTAAAGTTGAAAAAATTGACTAAGATTAGATTTTTAAGTAAACGACCTCAGAATTAGATCTGAAGGTCCCAGCAGGTTCGTATGATGATTTCAAACTTGATTGTAGGTTTGGATCGGGTTTTCAAAGACCAGGGAAATTTTTTGGCACCTATTGTGGAAGTTAGCCTTTTTGGAAGAAATTTCATAAGTTTGGCTTATGCATTTCAGTGTTATCGATGTCCGTTTGGGATCACAAGTCAGGAAATAGCTTCGATGGTGATTTTGGAGTTGGGAGTGCAATCGGAAGTGAATTCGGAGCTCGGTAGGTCATTTTGGAGTCATTTGGCTAAAGATAGAAATTTGATGGTTCTTGAGAAGTTTGACCGGAAGTGGATTTTTTGATATCGGGGTCAGAATCCGATTCTGGAAGTTGGAATAGGCCCGTAATGTTGAATATGACTTGTGTGCAAAATTTGGGGTCAATCGGATGTGATTTGATAGGTTTAAACATCGAAATAAAAGTTTGAAATTCTGAAGTTCATAAAGCTTGGATTGGAGGTCGATTCGCGGTTTTAGCGTTGTTGATATGATTTGAGGCCTCGAGCAAGTCCGTAATATGTTTTGGGATTGGTTGGTAGGTTTGGTTAAGGTCCCGGGGGCATCGGGTGTGTTTCGGGTAGTTAATGGATCAAAAATGTGATTTTTGGAAGGCTGATATTGGTGGTTGCTGTCATAACCGCACCTACGAGAATTGGGCCGTAGGTGGGGAGCCGACAGTAGATACGGTTTTGGGCTAGAAGAGAATGGACCACTGATGCAGTCATATTTTCACAGATGCGGGACCACACCTGCGGTGGAGAAGTCGCAGAAGTGGAAATAAGGGGGCATGGGTAGGATCGCAGATGCGGTTGAGTGGCCGTACCTGCAGAATTGCATAAGAGGTCATACGATCGCAGGTTCGGAAATGCGGGAGGCAATGAGGTTGTTTTAAAGTCCGGATTTGGCAATTCTTCTCTCATTTTCTCTTGGTATGGGCGATTTTGAAGAGCTTCAAGTGGGAATTTTCGTCATCAACGACAAGGTAAGCTAACCCCACCTATCTTGAGTTGAATATACTGATTTTGTATGGATTTTTACATGTAAAATGGTAGAAATTGAGGGTTTGAGGGAAAATATAGAAAAGTAGTATTCTTGGATTTTGACCTTGGTTTGGGTATGGAATTAAGAGAAAATTATATATTTGAGTTCATGAGTTTATGGGTAAACTTTATTTTCAAAATAATTTCAGATTTCGGACACGTGAGCTCGATGGCATTTTGGTCAAATTTTCGAGCGGAGTTGAGAACTTATATAGTTTGAATTTTTGCAAGTATTACAGTACCTTTTTATCGGTTTGCCTGTTATTTGAATAGTTTTGGGGCATTGTGCATCAATTGGAGTCATCGAAAGAGGCTTGGAGGCCGGCTATGGATCTTCAGAGCGAGGTGAGTCTCCTTTCTAACATTATAAGAGGGAATTGTCCTAATAGGTGAAATAAATGGTTATGTGCTCCTAACTGTGGGGGCTACGTACGCACGAGGTGACGAGAGTGCGTGCGTATATGCTATTGTCTGGTTAGTCTAGGACTCAAAAGCATGCTATACTTGGAATAATTGCAATCTTATTGACACCGTATATTGCTTTAATCACCTCTTAGTAAATGAATTTCTAAAAAGAGTTAAACTTCATTTTCTTAAATTATTAAAGAGAATTGGCCTTTCTTTGGATAATTGCTCCATGTTGACTTCTTGACTATCTGTCTGTGTGTGTTTATTCTTGGAACGAGCCGAATGCCTTGGTAGATTAAATAGATACATCTATAGGAGCGTCGTCGGCCCTTGGCAAGTGCATAGTTTATTTTCTGTTGGAGCGGCCGTCGACCTCGGCATAATTTGCTCATGTTTGTATTGTTACCTTGAACTTATTAAAGTTGTTATTGCCTCTTCATGGCTTGAGAATGTTTAGAAAATAATGAAACAAAAAATTTGGAAATTTTCTATAAATGAGTTAATTGTTCACTTGTTTCCTTTTATTGGATTAAAATCATGTCTATAGAAATCCACGATTTAATGTATTAGTGACATCATTATTGGACCACTAGTAAGTGTCGAAGTCGACCATCTCGTCTCTATTTCTTTGAGATTAGACGAGATACTTGCTGAGTACACGTAGTTTTTGTACTCATACTACACTTGCTATGTATTTTTGTTGCACAGGTTTATGCATGGCTAGTGACTTAGTGGTATAGCGGCATGGTTGACCGAAGACTAGGTGAGCTGTAATTCCTCAAGGCGACCCGCAACTAGTATAGTCTCTCTCAGGATTCTATTTATTTTCTATCTAATTGTATTCCGGACAGCTGTTGTACTCTTTTCGATTTTTCTTAGAAATTTCTCATGTACTTGTGACACCGGATTCTGGGATGTATTTGGGCTTATTCATAAATTTTAAAAGATTTTAAATACTTCATTATTCATTCAGAAGAATATACTGAGTGTTTCTTTAATCACATAAAAGAAGAATAAATTATTTAAATAAGAATTTAATTAAGTATTTCGGTTGGCTTGCCTGACAGCTTTGTCCCGCGCCACCACGGTCCTTTGTGGATTTTGGATCGTGACAACATGGTATCAGAGCACTAGGTTCCTAGGGTCTTACCAGTCACGAGCAAGTCTAGTAGAGTCTCGTGGATCGGTACGGAGACGTTTGTGCTTATCCTCAGGAGGTTTCAGGACTGTTAGGAGTACTTCCCTTCTGTATTCCTTATCGTGCGATTTGATTCCTTGAAGCTTTTGCCTTTGTTTCCTTCCTACTAAATCTTATGCGACGCAACCGCTTGTTATAAATCAAAAATTGAAGAATCGTAATGGTACTACAAATATGGTGCGGGATGTTTCTCCCGGTATAGTTGATCGGGCTATTATCATCGTCTTATGGAAGGATATTCTATTGTTTTAGCCCAGTAGTGGTACTTATGAGAGCTCTAAGGTTAGGCACAAGTTGCTGTGATGCTTATGAACAATTATTCCATAGTATTGATATGATGGTAGGATGTTTGCTTACGTGTCGGGGCAGTGAATGATTTGAAGGGAGGTTATTCAGTGCATAGTCTAGAGATTCAGTAATTATTCCCGGCATGAGAAAAGCAAATGGCCTATGAATGTCCAGATTTGGGTTGATTGAATATCGAGGCTTGGTGTTGCAAGCGTGGTGGATTTTTTTCCTATGATGAGGTGACGTTGTCCTTATTGAATGTACTAAGTTCATCGGTGATATAATCTTCTACAAATCGCCTTGGGAGCAAGGAATGGTGAGATAGTATTGAAGCGACCGCCAAAGATCGCGTGGTGCGGTAGCTCAGGTATAAATCAGTGTTTCTAATGTCGATGGTATGAGAAAGATGATCTTCCCAAAGGTGTAAAGTTAGCATCAATCATGGGTTCAAGTGCCATGAAGATAGATTTTATTTAAGGCAACTGAACATCAAAGGACGAGGAAGTCCATGTGGAAAGCGTCAGTCGGGGTTCAAAAATTCTAGAAGTTCCACGTATATGAAATGAAGGTCGAGTAGTTGATTAAGGAAGTGGGTTTGACCAAAGTGGGAGAGTGACGGAGTTGCATATGGGCTTTGTAGTAGAATGACCACATACCTTAAGGAGACTTCGGAGGGATTTGAGAATATTAGTGATTGGTGATTAGGGTCTACGAACTTAATCTAAAGCATGGGCTATTGTGTGGCAGGAGACTTGGTATAACGGAAAGGAGCTGCTTGAAATGAAGAATGATACAACATAACTTGAATGGGAAGGATGTTTCCGCACACATAATTGATGTCTACGAGGGGTGAAAGGACTTATGCAGCTAGAGGGTTAGCTCAGACTCAGGATGGATTATTGATGTCATGGTGATTGTACTCTGTGCAGCAACATTAGAAGATGTCGAAAAGCTATTTCCAAGGGTGGGTTATTCCCTCTGAGTAGGTTAACGGTCGCGTGATTGGCGAAGCTTTCGTGAAGAATTCTATGGGCTATTCAGCAAGTAGGTTGATTGTGCAAATGTGTTAGATGATCCAGAAAATAAAAAGGGCGTTTTACAGGAAGATTCCGAGAATTTTGACGGTTGATTGTGCAAAGTTATGTCAATAAGAGACAAAGAGGTCGGGTGAATTCCAGATTTGTGAAATAATGGCTTCAAGCTAAGTGGGAGAGTCCCATCGCTTATGATTAGGTTACATGGTTAGCTACTTGCAAGGTTTCTGGTTATTAGCATATTGATAGGTTATCTCAGCCCATAAGTGGTAATTTGAGAAAGTAAATTTTTGCCTTATTGGCTCATGTTCAGACTTGGGGGAAGGATTCAAGGTTTACGCCTTGTATAGATGCAGGTTTCAAAGGAAGTGATTTCGTCGGGTGCTTCGTCGAGAGGGTACTCATGTGTTATAAGATTTATGGAGTTGATTATATTCGGGACCAAGTCAAAGCGGATGGCTCTCAGCAACGGTCCTAATGGATTCAAAAGGGGTATATTGTGGCGCCTAATAATTTCGAGCCTATAGGTGCGGTTGAGAATCAAGTTTTTATAGTAGCCTATAAGAAGAGGCACATAATGTTCTAATGATGTTTTGGCTTGCAGTGTAGCACTTGAGAGGAAAATGAGAAAAGACTTTGGATTCGTAGAAGATTTGCATAATGGGCATATTAGTTGAGGGTGCAAATGTGTGCGCAAGTAAGGTATGAAATGGTTCGTGGATTTGGTACAACATAATCTCGTTATTAAAGGTCACTCGGGATGAGTGAAGATGGAGTATGTTATATGTTGAATGGAGTTAGTATTATTTCTCAGGCAATCAAGGATAAATTGGAAGAAGATAGATTGATTGGTCATAGTTCAATTGGCATATTAATGTTAGTGATCGATTCCTTCAGCGTGATCAAGTTATGCAAGTGATTTGTGACTATACATGTGAGGCCTGTCGGCCACCGTAATTGATGTTATTCAGAGGTATTCTACCATTATAGCCTGTTATGTGTGGACAAATCCCGAAAGAGTTGTGGTGGATTAGACCATTGCTTTAGGATTTGAATGTTCTATAGCTTTGAGGATTCACCTGCGTGTTGCTATGGTTCTCCAAAAAAGTTATGTGAGAAGTTTTATATGATGAAATGTTAGCCTAATAGTGGTTCCGAAGCTATAATGAAAAGCGTGTTCTATCGTATGTTGGCATGATAGGCATAGTGAGTGGTATGGCATTTGAATTAAAGATCTAGGTAATAGCTCAGTGTGGACAAGGATGTCGCGAGCTTGGATGAGTAAGAAAGGAGTTTCGATATTTATGGTAAGTTGGTATTGTCTTCAGCGTCACCTGAGATTGGTGTTTTGTAAATAAGGCTTTGCATCCTGGTTAATGATTCTTGATCGCTTTCCAGTGTTAGTACGACCAGTGGTTTGGAGGTACGACCTAGTTAATTGTTGTGGTAGGATGTGGGAGTGTGTCCCACAAGAAGATTGTATAAGTGTGGCAGGTAGTCACTTGATTGAATAAAGACTTAAACCAAGTATGAATTTTGTGATAATAACGTTGATTTGAGAATATATGCCTGGAGGGCACGCAGTCTATTGAGTTGTGGACTGTGGATAATTTCTCCGACTATGATGGATGTTCTTATGTGTTATGAGCGGAAGAGGAGTTATTATGTGCTTTGAAAGGTAATTAGCCCAGTTCAGGGTGATCAAAATCTGCTTGAGGTCGGTGGATGGATTAAAATGTGAATATGGGCTCTATATCAGGCCAAACATGTTCATTTCAGTGATGCGCTCCTTATGGAGGAGTAGTCAGGGTGTTATTTCATTGTCAGATATTTCATGTAGTGATACATTGTGCAGTGTGAGTTGTGAGACGACTTGGTAAATCTCTTATGTGTTGAGGTTCCATGTGGCGATGATGCTATATGAGCAGGATGGCTTTTGAGATTTAGCTCAAGTATCGGACATCAGTTGTGCTTGAATTTTGTAGCCTATAACGCTATATGTTCCCTCAGAGATGTTATTATGCACTTAGCGTGTTTATGACTGATATTCATTATTTTGTTGTAATGAGAAATTTAGCTCGATGTATATCTCCTTTTTAGAGTTCCATGTGTGGATCGGGTGGCACGACGCCATAGGTATATTTTGGATCGGGTTGCGCGCCGCAAGAGTGTGATGTTCAGCAGAGTTCCTTATATCTGTTTTATGTGTTCGATTTCCTATTTTCGTAAGGATAGCTTATATTAGCTGTGCGCCTGCATCGCATGTATAATTTGCGAGCGGGGTGCTTGTTAAATTATATTGACCGCATTGTATGTGTGATTCGTAAGCGGTGTAATTGATTTCCTTCTCACAATTTGCTTTCCGATATCACGATTGATATGGTAGCCTGTTGGCACATTGTAGCATCAAATGGTCATTCAGGGAGGTTTAATGCCTGAGTTCATACCGGGTGAGACGAGATCACTGAATTCAAGTTCAGGACAATCTGAGTATATTAAGAAGTTAAGACTATTATTCAGTTCAGAATGAGAGTGAGGGTTCTTGTCAGGAGCATAGACCCAATGAATTGTTGATTTAGTACTATATTGAATTTCTGCACATCTCATCTGGCCTCTCGGTATTGTAGGAGTTAAGCAAGACCTATGTAGGTCATGAGGTACAATGGGAGCATCAGATTCGTGGAATTTCAGCAAGACTAAGTTGATCGGAAAGTGTTTTGTGGTTCGGTGAGTAAAGTAATACAAGGTGTGAATTCAACAAAGGTATGCCGTCATGTTTTGGTGCATCGTGTGGTAATTGATTCGGTGTCCGTATGTTGGAAACAGGCCTGGCAGAGAATTTTGGATGTTGGAATTGGGGTCTGAGGCTTATTTGCTTGAATAAAAAAGGAAAATCTTCAGAATTGGATTTTGACCATGATTTTGGGCATGGAATTAAGAGAAAATTATATATTTGAGTTCGTGAGTTCATGGGTAAACTTTATTTTAAAAAAATTTCAGATCCGGGCACATGGCCCAAGGGTATTTTGGTCAAATTTTCAAGCGGAGTTGAGAACTTACATAATTTGAATTGTTGCAAGTATTAGAGTAAACATTTATTGGTTTGCTCGTTATTTAGATAGTTTTGGGGCATTATGCATCAATTGGAGTCGTCGGAAGGGCTTGGAAGTTGGTTATGAATCTTCGGAGCGAGGTGAGTCTCCTTTCTAACATTGTAAGAAAAAATTATCCCCATAGGTGAAATAAATGGTTATGTGTTCCTAACTGTGGGGGCTACGTATGCACGAGGTGACGAGGGTCCGTGGGTAACTAGTATTATGCTATTATCCGGGTAGTCTATGACCCTAAAGCATGCTATACTTGGAATAATTGCAATCTTATTGACAACTTGTACTGCTTTAATCACCTTGAATTAGTAAATAAATTTCTAAAAAGAGTTAAACTTTATTTTCTTAAATTATTAAAGAGAATTGGCCTTTTTGGATAATTGCTCCATGTTGACTTTTCCATAGACTATCTGTCTGTGTGTATTTATTTTTGGAGCGGGCCGAACGCCTCGGCAGATTAAATAGATGCATCTATTGGCGCGCCGTCGACCCTCGGCAAGTGCACAATTTATTTTCTATTAGAGCGGGCCGTCGACCTCGGTATGATTTGTGCATGCTTGTATTGCTGCCCTGAAATTATTAAAGTTGTTATTGCCTCTTCATAGCTTGAAAATATTTAGATAATAATGAAAAGAAATTTTGAAAATTTTCTATAAAGGAATTAATTGTTCACTTGTTTCCTTCTATTGGTTAAAATCATGTTTTTAGTCATTCACGATTTAATATATTAGTGACATCATTATTGGACCACTAGTAAGTGTCGAAGTGGACCATCTCGTCTCTACTTCTTCGAGATTAGACGGGATACTTGCTAAGTACATGTTGTTTGTGTACTCATACTATACTTGCTATGCATTTTTGGAGCACAAGATTATGCGTGGCTAGTGGCTTAGTGGCATAGCCGCATGGTTAACACGGAAACTAGGTGAACTGTATTTTCCTCGAGGCGACCCACAGCTAGTATAGTCTCTCTCAAGATCCTATTTATTTTCTGTCCAATTGTATTCCGGACAGCTGTTGTACTCTTTACGGTTTTTCTTAGAAATTGCTCATGTACTTGTGACACTGGATTCTGAGATGTATTTGAGCTTATTCAGAAATTTTAAAAATTGTTAAATATTCCATTATTCATTCGGAGGAATATACTGAGTGTTGTTTTAATCGCATAAAAAATATATTTTTGAAAATTATTTAAATAAAAATTTAATTAAGTATTTTGGTTAGCTTGCATGACAGCTGTGTACGGTGTCACCATAACCCTTAGTGGAGTTTAGATCATGACATTTTAAGTAGTAAGCTTCGGATATTATACAAGCTTCTTACATAAAAATGCTGTAACAAGCATTTGGTTTTATTATCTACTATTGATGTGGTTGAATTTATTGTGCTATTGGATTTACAATTATTTCATTTGGTTTCATTTGAAGAAAAATCAATCTAGAGTATTAATTTGCATTGGTTAGAATTAATGGATTTTCCTAAGAGAAACTAGTAAAATCCTTTATGAATCGTGGAAAGCTTATCACCTAATTTGAATATTTTTTTAGCGTAGGGGTCTAGATATATTTCTAGAGTTATGTAGTATGATCCTAAGAAGAAAAAAGGTGAGAAAATTATTTATTAAAATTATAACGAAGCTTTACAAATTTAAGATTTTTTATGGTAAAAAATTGCATTTGAATTATAAACTTATATTTTTTTGCTTCGAAAAGCTATTTTGTGGGGTCTCTTATTCATTTGGGTGAAGACATCATTGAATTATGACCCATTGTTTACTAATTTAAATTTTTTTAGAAGTTAAAGTTGCTTTTCTATTTAATTTTTTTACTTTGATATTTGAATATGGAAGATACCAAAACAAAATAGATTCTAATGTATGTTGAATATTTCAAAAGGCACTTGTATGAAAGTCAAGTTTTTTTTTCTTTTCATTTTAGATGATTATATGCCTTACTTGAAAAGTACTATGAGTTAATATGTTATATATGTATTTTTCACCGTATTAGAAAAAAACCGTTATAATATTCAATCTCTGATTAAGATAAGAAAAGCTCAATAGTGTGGTCACCTTTTGATGGGTGTTGTGATATTAAAATTATCCAGAAGTGAGGTTAATTAGCAACCTCTTGGTGAGTTAAACGAACAATAATTATATCGATGAATTGTGATTGTCAAGGTGCAGTAACAATTGTAAGAAAATAAATCTTTCAATTGGACGAGTAGACACATTTTCTTAAGTTATGATGTCATAAGCAATTGCTTAGAAATGATCTTTTTTTAATGCATATTATGTGTAGTCAAAAGATGATGTGACAAATCCTTTGACTTATAAGTGAAGCATCGAGGAGTTGAAACTTTTACAAATTTGACATGTATTAACAATGATGGTAACACAACATATGTAATCGAAGATCTCATGAAGTAGGTTCATATTGATAATAACAAGTTTTTTTTATCAAACATGCACTATTATTAGAAGTTTATTCATAGAAGTTTTGAACTATAACAACAATTTTTGATTCATAAAAGTTTTGAACTTCAATAATTATTTTGTAAGTTTATTCTTATTTTATCTAAGTTTGGTTCATAGTCCAAGAGACATCAGACTCGACGGATTATGCTCATTTGTAAAAACTCAACAAAGCTTTTTATTTTAATATTCTTTTTTAGTTATGTAGGGGGGGGGGGAGGTTTTCAAAATAATAATTTTGATAACACAATAAGAAATATTCAAATGGGTTAGGTTCATTCTTTTAATATTGTGTTAATGGGTCTTCATTATGCTAATTAATTTGAATAAAATTGTCACGATCCTAAACTCCCATATTAATGTCGTGATGACACATATTCTTTAAGACTAGGTAAGCCTTACATGCATTGCGAAAAAGTGGAAATAATAATAATAAAATTTCAATTTAAACTATTATAATAAACTCAACAATACATCTGATTATAACTTTATAATGATATGGTCAGTTATTTTAAGTATCACAACCTCGTGATCCTATTTATTGCTTATTCTATGCTTCTTTGTGGTTATGTGACTTATGAGAGTAGTTGGTCTGGTTCCGAGAAAGTTTAGAATGAATCCAGACACTTAGTCCCAAGGTTGGATGCCTAAGTTGAAAGAGTTGACCGGATGTTGACTTATGTATAAACAACTCGAGATTGGAGTTCTGATGGTTCCGATAGCTCCACACAGGGATTTTAGACTAAGGAGTGTGTTGGGGTATTAATTAGGAGGTCCGTAGGTGATTTTCGCTTGAAAGGGCAAAAGTTGGAAATTTAGAAGTTTGGACAGTTAAGAAATATGACCGAGAGTTGACTTTGTGGTTACTAGGCTCGGAATTTGGTTTCGGAAGTTGGAATAGGTCCATTATTTCAATTATGACTTGTATTCAAAATTTGGGGTTAATCGGAGTTGGTTTGGTATGTTTCGCCATTTGTTGTGAAAGTTAGAAGTTCATTAGGCTTGAATCGATGTGCGATCGTAGTTTTAGTGTTGTTTGATATGATTTGACACTTTGAGTAAGTTCGTATGATATTTTAGACTGGTTGTATGTTTGGTTGAGGTCTCGGGAGTCTCGGGTGTGATTTGTATCATGTTCGGCGTATTGTGGAACCTGAAAGACTGTTGTTTTTGGTTGTGCTGATTTCCTTATGCGACCGCGAAGGGTTGATGTGGCAGCTGGGGATTTTGCTCCACGCATTCGCGAATAAGTCTTTGCAATCATGGATCTTAGGGAGTCAGTGAATCACAAACGCTTGGGTTAAGTCGCGTTCGCAAAGAGGAAAGGAAGAAGCTGAGGTCACACAGTTTTTTTTCTTCGCGATCGCATAGTGTGTTGAGATTGCGAGTCGCCTTCATGTGGTTTTATTCATGTTTGTGAAGCATTTTCAGTGATCGCAAATAAGGGCATCTGGGCAGACTCGTAAATATAAAAAATTAGGGTTAGAGTTATATTTCATAATTTAATTTTGGGAGCTCGGATTGAGGTGATTCTTGGAGGGATTTTCAAGTAAGTGATTGGGGTAAGTGATTCTAAATCGAATTTGGTTAATATACATGAATTTATTATTTAATTAGTGTTTTGGGTTGGAAAAATTGGGAAAAATTATAGAAGCTTTATAGGCTTTAATTTGAGGATTTAAAGGTCAAGTTATAATCGGATTTGAGTAATATTGGCATGCTTGGGCTCGTAGTTCAATCAGTGTTCGAATATTATTAATTTTGTTGGATTCCGAGATGTGAGCACGGGGTTGACTTTTTGACTTTTGCTTAAGAACTTAGCTTTACCTATGGAATTGGTTCCTATAGCTTGTGTTAATTGTATTGAGTTGTTTGTGGCTAGATTCAGGTCGCTTAGAGGTCGATTTGCGAGACAAGGGCTTGTTGGAGTAGAGATTTGTACGGTTTGAGGTAAATAACACTTTAAAACTTAGTTTTGAGGGTAAAAATCTCTGAATTACGTGCTATGTGATTGGTGTTGAGGTGACGTACATGCTAGGTGATGGCGTGTGGTCACACACTGTAGTAATTGTGACTTGTTCGATTCCGTGGAATTGTGTAGTCATATAAACTTGTTATTTTTCACGTATTTTTCATGTGTTAAAGAAATTGAGTCGTGATTCATGTTAAAATTCATGCTTAGGCTATATGGTGGTACTGTTGGGACCCACACAGAGGCCGTGTTGTTGTTGAATTATTTTCTTAATTTGCAATTTTGTACTCAGTCAAAGCTATCATTTGCATATCATATCTTAGTATCTATTGTCATTTATTGATACATCATATCATCGTTGTTTAGTTTGATTATCATAATCTTGTGAGCTCGAAAGACTGGAGAGATTGATGGCTGAGTGAGGCCGAGGGCCTGATAGGGAGGATGTTTATAGGACGGGTGGCACATTATAGCAGGCTTTATTAATTCTTTCCATGATTGACTTATATTAGATCTTGTGCAGGATCCGCCCTCCGGGGTCTGACTTACCAGTAGTGAGTACAGGTACCTACTAAGTGTGAGTGCCAAGCGATTGGGAGGACTGAGTGATTGTGAGGAATGAGTGACTTTGAGAAGTGAGTGACTGTTGGGATTGAGTGACCGAGAGGACTGAGTGAATTCATACTCTGAGAGTATGCATATGAATGAAAGCAAGTTTCATCATGACTTTCATCAGGGACAGGTACGGGGTCTATTTCAATCAATACGATGAACATTTATCATTGCGTTGTATACAATTTTCGTGCATAATTGACATGTCGATATAGAGATGTACCATTCCTCATTTCCGTCACACTTGCATATTTTATCTATTTTGAGTTAAAATATTGAACTTGAAAGCATGTCTACATTTATGTACTGACTTTTGAGATCGTCACCGTTTTTAGCCCAATGTTAGTTTTATTTATTGAGTAGATGTTCCGCTTGTATTTATATTATACTCTGCACTTTGCGTGCATATCTATGTACCTCCGGGTACAGCGGCTGCTAACTTTTGGAGCTTTATCTGTTAGAGACTATCGAGGTAGCTGCTTTGGCATCCGCAGACCTTGACTCTCCTTCTTTTCATTTACTTTATTGTTCTATCTTTATATACAGTATCTTTAGCAGTCAGACTATGTTGTTATACAGATGCTCATGTACTCAATAACACCCGGATTGTGAGGGATATCGTATTGACTCGTGGTATTTTCTTATCAGTATTTATGAGATTTTACTCTTGAACTTGTATTATTATGTTTCTAAATTTAAAGATGCGTGGTTTATTTGATTGTCGGCTTGATTGGTATTACGATATGCACCATCACAACATGTGAGTTTGGGTCGTGATAAGTTGATATTAGAGCATTGGTTACATAGGTCTCACAAGTCATAAGTAGGTTAAGTAGTCTTGCGGATTGGTATAGAGACGTTTGTACTTATCTTCGAGTGGCTACCCAACCATTAGGAAAACTTCATATACTTGTGTTCTTGTCGTGCAAATTTGTTGATTCCCGAAACTAATTTTTTGTTATTTTATTCTCTCACATATGGTGAGGATGCATGCTACCGGATCAGGCAGAATGCCATTAGTACCACCAGTTAGGGCCACGAGACCAGGGCCGCAGTAGAGGACGAGGTGCATCTAGTACAACACCTAGAGCAACACCTGTAGATCCACCAGTTGTTCCAGCCCAGGAACAGATTCTAGATGTGGTTGAGTCGGTGGTATCAGCTCAGGCAACAGCTGTGCCCATTGTAATTCTAAGTCTTCAAGAGGCTTTGGACTAGATATTGACTGTTTGCACTAGCCTTGCTAAGGTGATTTCAGTTTCAGCCTCACCAACCATTTCTCAGGCCGGGGGAGGTGCTTCGACTCCAAATGCTCGTACAACAGAGCAGGTGATGCTGGGACTTCAAACATCAGGGATACTACCAGCCCAGCCGGGTTTCAGTTGCTCAGGCCCAGGTGGGTCCCATTATCAGTGATGATGATCAGAAGAGACTAGATAAGTTTGGGAGGATCAAGCCTCCACATTCAGTGAGGTTGAGTCAGAGGATGCTTAGGGCTTCTTGGATATGTGCCAACAGATTCTTCACATGGTGGGTATTTTAGAGACTAGTAGGGTCTCATTTACTACTTTCAGCTGGCGGGGACAACCTTTAGATGGTGGGAGGCCTATGAGTGGAGTAGTCCAACCAATGCTGCACCACTTTCATGGAACGAGTTCTCCGTTCTCTTCTTGGAGAAGTTTGTACCACTGACCCGCAAGAAGGATTTGCGTAGGCAGTTTGAGAAACTACGTTAGGAGGGCATGTTCGTGACCCAGTACGAGATAAGATTTTTATAGTCGGCTCATCTCGCGATCTGGTTTATTCCCATATAGAGGTAGATGATTAGAAGGTTCATTGATGACCTCAACTATGGATTGAGTTTTGTTATGACTCGGGAAAATACATCAAGTTCTAGGGTTGACGAGGTGGTTGATATTACTCAACGGATAGAGCTGGTCCGTAGTTAGGAGCGTGAGGAGAAGGAGGCCAAGATGCCTTGTAGTTTGGGTGGTTTCAATGGTATTCCTTGTGGGGGTAGTCCTACCAAAACAGGGTCGTCCTTATAGGCCTGCTCAAATAGCTTGCCCAGTTCATCATGGTACACCGGCTAGCCATGGTTCATACAGTGTCGCCTAGGTCAATCATCTCTCAGTGCTTTCGTAGCTCAAAGTTTATCCCATGCTATCAGTGCAGGGTTCATATGTACCATGTCCTTCTAGAATTCAGGTTCTCGAGGCCCAATTCAGTCCCCACTACCAGCGGGGAGTCGCTTTGAGTTCCGGGAGTTTGGGCATGTATGGAGATAGTGTCCCTATTTCTTAGGAGATCAAGTTCAATAGAGCGGCTAGGATATGACTTCCATACCACTTACTTCATCACTCGCCCAACCTTCTCGAGGTGGGGCTTATGCAGCTAGAGGTCGCCCTAGAGGGGCAAGCCAATCATGTCGTGGTTAGGCTCGATTCTATGCTATTCCTTCCAGGCTAGAAGCCATTACTTCAGATGTAGTGATCATAAGTATTGTTTCAGTGTGTCACAAAGATGCTTCCACATTATTTGACCCTTGTTCTACTTATTCCTATATCATCATATTTTACTCGTTATCTGGATATGCTCTATGAGCCTTTAGTTTCACCTGTTTCTGTATCTATGCTGATGGGCGATACTATTGTTGCGTACCGTGAGTACCAGACGTGTGTGGTAATTATTGGAGGATTAGAGACTAGGTTTTATCTCATATTACTCAGTACGGTTGATTTTGACGTAATTTTGGCTACATATTGGTTGTCTCCATGTCATGCTATTTTTGATTGTCATGCTAAGACTGCGATGTTGGTGATGAGAGGTTCCCTAGATTATGTTCCTAACAGGGTAATTTCATATCTAAAATCCCAACGGATGGTTGGGAAGAGGTGTCTGCCATATCTGGCTTTTGTGAGGGACGTTGGCGCTGATACTCCTACTATTTATTATGTTCTGGTATTGGGAGACTTTCCGGATGTGTTCCCTACAGCCTTCCGGGTATACCACCCGACAGGGATATTGATTTTGGTATTGACTTGGTGCTGGGAAGTCAGCCCATTTCTATTCCTTCTTATCATATGGTACCAACAGAGTTGAAGGAATTGAAGGGGAAACTTCAGGAGCTTCTTGATAAGGGGTTCATTAGGCCTAGTGTGTTGTCTTGGGGTGCACCACTTTTGTTTCTGAATAAGAAATATGGTACTATACGGATATGCATCGACTATAGGCATTTGAACACAGTTACAATCAAGAACAAGTATCATTTGCCGCATATTGATGATTTATATGCTCAACTACAGGGAGCGAGGGTGTTCACTAAGATTGATTTGAGGTATGGGTATCACCAGTTTAAGATTCGGGACTCGAATATTCTGAAAATGACATCCAAGACCTGTTATAGTCAATATGAGTTCCTTATGATGTCTTTTGGGATTACCAACACCCCAATATCATTCATGCATATGATGAACAATGTATTCTAGCCATATATTGATTCGTTTGTCATAGTATGATATCATGGTGTACTCACGCAGCCAGGAGGAGCATACACAACATTTGAGGATTGTACTACAAAGGTTGAGGTAGGAGAAGCTTTATGCCAAGTTCTCCTTTTGGTGTATCCTTGGGGATCGTGGTGTCCAGTGAGAGGATTACAGTGGATCCAAAAAAGATAAAGACAATTTAAAGTTGGCCCACACCGTCTTCAGCTACTGAGGTTCGTAATTTTCTCGGCTTGGTTGGATATTATCGTCGCTTTGTAGAGGATTTCTTATCCATTGTAGCACCTTTGTCCAGGTTGACCCAGAAGGGTGCTCCATTCAGGTGGTCGGATGAGCGTGAGGAGAGCTTTCAGAAGCTCAAGACTGCCTTGACTACAACTCCGGTTCTAGTTTTGCCTTTAATGCCATGCTCTTGTACAGTGTATTGTGAAGCTTCTATGATTGGTATTTGGTGTGTCTTGATGTAGGAGGGTAGAGTGATTGCTTATTTTTCATGCTAGTTTAAACCTCATGAGAAGAACTACCCTGTTCAAGATTTGGAGTTAGTAGTTGTGGTTCATACATTAAAGATTTAGAGGCGTTATCTCTATGGAGTGTCTTGTGAGGTATTTATGGATCATCGGAGTCTCCATCACTTGTTCAAACAAAATGATCTGAATTTAAGGCAGCAGAGATGGTTGGAGATGCTGAAGGACAATGATATTACCATTCCGTATCATCCCGAGAAGGCTAATGTGGTGGTCGATGCCGTTGTAGAAAGGAGGTGAATATGGGAAACGTTGTATTTATTATTGTTGATGAGAGACCTATTGCATCAGATGTTCAAGCATTGACCAATCAGTTCGTGATTTTAGATATTTCATATCCCAATCGGGGTCTAGCTTGTGTAATTTCTCGGTCTTCATTATATGATCGCATCAGAGAGCATTAGTATGATGACCCTTATTTTCTTGTCCTTAAGGACATAATTCAACACGGTGATGCTAAAACGTTTACTATTGGGGATGACGGGATGGTGTAGATTTAGGATCAGATTTGTGCACCTAATGTAGATGGGCTACGTGATTGATTCTTGAGTAGGCCCACAGTTCGCGGTACTCCATTCATCTGGATACCTCAAAGATGTATCAGGACCTGAGGTAGGACTATGGGTGGAGGAGGATGAATAAGGATATAGTGGGTACTGTAGCTTAGTGCCTAAGTTTTCAGTAGGTGAATTACGAGCATCAGAGACTGTATGGATTGCTTTAGAGGCTTGAGATTCCAGAGTGGAAATGAGAGCGTATCACCATAGAGTTTGCAGATAGGCTCCCACTTACGTCAAGGAAGTTTGATGCCATTTGGGTGATTGTGTATCGTTGACCAAGTCAACTCATTTCATTCCATTTGTACTACCTATTCTTTGGAGCAGTTGGCTGAGATCTACTACTGCGAGATTGTTCGCATTCACGGTGTATCAGTGTCCATCATTTCAGGTTGGCACACACAGTTTATGTTATAGTTTTGAAGAGTAGTTCAGTTTTTGGCATACAGGTTGAGTTGAGTACATTATTCCACCCTTAGATGGACAGATAGTCCGATCGTACTATTCATATATTGGAATAAATGCTACGCATTTGTTCATGGATTTCGGGGGTTCTTGGAATCAGTTTCTGCCACTTGCAGAGTTTTCCTACAACAATAGCTACAAATCAAGCGTTCAGATGGCTCCGTATGAGGCTTTGTATAAGAGACGTTGTTGGTCTCCGGTGGGTTTGTTCGAGCCAGTTGAGGCTAGGCTATTGGGTACTGTCTTGGTTCAGGATGCTTTGGACAAGGTTAACTTGATTCCAGATTGGCTTCATATGGCGTAGTATAGAAAGAAGAGTTATGCCGACCGGAAGGTTTATGAGGTTTCTTATATGGTGGGAGAGAACGTACTAATCAGAGTTTCACCCATGAAGGGTGTGATGAGATTTAGAAAGAAGGACAAGTTGAGCCCTTGGTATATTAGGCCTTTTGAGGTTCTTGAGAGGATTGGAAAGGTGGATTACAAGATTGCATTGTTGCCTAGTTTATTGAGTGTTCATCCAGTGTTTCATGTTTCTATGCTCCAAAAGTATGTCGACGATCCATCTTGTGTTTTAGACTTCATCATGGTTCAGTTGGATGGTCATTTGACTTTGACTTATGATGTAGAGCCGATGTCCATTTTGGAACGGCAGGTTTGGAAGTCGAAGTCAAATAATAAATTCAATGAAGGTGCAGTGGAGTGGTCAGCCAGTCAAGGAGGCTACTTGGGAGATCGAATGGGAGATGCGAAGCAGATATCCATGCCTATATTAGACTTCAAGTATGATTGTAGACCCATTCGAGGATGAACGTTTGCTTAAGAAGGGCAAGTGTAATGACCTGGCCAGTCGTTTTGAGAATAGCAACCCCGTACCCTCATTTATTACTTATTCTATGATCCTTTTTTTATTATGTGACTTGCTGCGGTAGTTGGTTTGGTTTCGGGGAGGTTTCATAATAAATTGGGAAACTTAGTCCCAAGGTTGGAAGTGTAAAGTGATAGAGTTGATCGGATGTTGACTTATGTGTAAATAGCTCCGGAATAGAATTTTGATGGTTCTAATAGCTTTGTGTGGTTATTTTGGACGTAGGAGTGTGTCTGGATATTGTTTTGGAGGTCCATTGGTGATTTTGGCTTGAAATGGCGAAAGTTGAAAAATTAAAAGTTTGGAGAGTTGAAAAGTTTGACCGAGATTGACATAGTGATTTCCGGGATATGATTTTTATTTTGAAAGTTGGAATAGGTCCATTGTGTCAATTATGACTTGTATGAAAAATTTAGGTTAATCGGAGTTGGTTTGGTATGTGTCGGCATTAGTTTTGAAAGTTAAGAAGTCATAACTTTATTAGGCTTGAATCGATGTGCAATTCATGGTTTTAGTATTGTTTGATGTGATTCGATGATCCAAGCGAATTCATATGAAGTTTAGAATTTGTTGGTATGTTTGGTTGAGGTCCCTAGGGCCTCAGATGTGATTTAGATCATGTTCGGCACATTGTGATACTTGGAAGACTACTGATTTTTGCTGGTGATGGTTTTGTTATATGCGTTGTGAGAGGAGGATCGCGATTGTGATCACAAAGTGTTGTTGTGGAAACTAAAGATTTTACTTTATGCGTTCATGGGCGAGTGTCTGCGATCGTGAATCTTGGGGAGTCAATGAATCGCGAATGCATGGGTTAAGTCGTGTTCGCGAAGAGGAAAGGAAGAAGCTGGGGTCACGCAATTTTGTTCTTCATGATTGCGTAGTGTGTTGAGCCTGTGAGTCACATTCGTGTGGTATCGCATTCGTGAAGAGTTAATTTTTAGCAGTTTGGATTTTGTGCTTCGTGATTGGGAAGTATTTTTCGTAATCGCAAAGAAGGCATCTCAGCAGTCTCTTAAATATAAAAAATGAGTGTTAGAGTTATATTTTATAATTTCATTTTGGGAACTATATTGAGGCGATTCTTGGAGGGATTTTCAAGGAAGTGACTGGGGTAAGTGATTCTAACTCGTATTTAATTAATATACATGAATATTTCATTGTTTTTATCATTTAATTGTTTTAGGTTGGAAAAATTGGGGAAATTGTAGAAACTTCATAGGCTTTAATTTGAGGATTAAAAGGTGGAGCGCGATCGTATTTGAGTAATTTTTGTATGGTTGGACTCGTGGTTGAATGGGTGTTTAGATTTTATTAAATTTTATTAGATTTTTAGACGTGCGATGTTGACCTTTTGAGTTGACTTTTGCTTAAGAACTTAGCTTTATCATATGGAATTGATTCCTATGGCTTGTATTGATTGAATTGAGTTGTTTGTGGCAATATTTGAGTCGTTTGGAGGCCGATTTGCGAGTCAAGGGCTTGTTAGAGTAGAGATTTGCACGGTTTGAGATAAGTAATACTTCTAAACTTGATTCTGAGGGTACGAATCCCTGAATTACGTGTTATGTGATTGGTGTTGAGGTGATACACATGCTAGGTGATGGGAGTGTAGGCGTGCACCGTAGTAATTGTCACTCGGTCAATTTCGTAGAACCGTGTAGTCATATAAACTTGTTATTTTACATGTTTAAAAAAATTGAGATGTGGTTCATATTAGAAATCATGCTTAGGCTATATCTGGTACTGTTGGGACCCAAAGAGGTCATGTTGTCATTGAATTATTAGCTTAATTTACAATTTTGTACTCAGTCACAGCTATTATTTGCGTATCATATCTCAGTATTTGTTGCCATTTATTGATGCATCATATAATCATTGTTTGGGCTGATTATTGTGATACTTGTGAGCTCTAGAGACTGGAGAGATTAATGATTGAGTAAGGCCAATTTTCTAATTAGAAGGATATTTATGGGATCGGGGTGCATGCCACAACATGATTTATTGATTAATACCATGATTGACTTATTTTAGCGCTTGGGCAGGATCCGCCCCTCCGAAGTCTGACTTACCAGCTGTGAGCACAGGTACCGACTTAGTGCGAGTGCCGAGCGATTGGGATGACTAAGTGACTGTGAGGATTGAGTGACTAAGAGGACTACGTGAATTGATACTCTAAGGGTATGTATATGATTTTATCACTGCGTTGCATTTCAGTTGGCATTCATATATGACATGTAGATAAAAAGATGTACCATTCCTCATTTTAATCACACTTGGCATATTTTATCTATTTTACGTTAAACTGTGGAACTTGAAAGCATGTCTACAGTTCTGTACTGATAAATTCTGTAGTTGGATTTTGGATTGTGCCTGTTAAGCTCGTCATCGCTTTCAGTCCAAGGTTTATTTTATTACTTATTGAGTATATTGGAATGGATGTATTCATACTATACTATGTGCTTCATGTGCAGATCCAAGTACTTCAGGTACGGCGACTGCTAGCTTTTGGAGCTTTATCTATTTGAGACTATCGAGGTAGCTGCCTTGGCGTCCGCAGACCTTGACTCTCCTTCTTTTTATTTACTTAACTATTCTATCTTTCTAGATAGTGCTTTTAGCAATCAGACTATGTTATTATTTAGATGCTCATGTACTCAGTGATACTCGAATTTTGGAGGATATTGTTTAAGTCGTGGTATTTTCTTATCAGTATTTATGAGATTTGACTCTTAAAATTATATTACTATGTTTCCCATTTAAATATGTGTATTTATTGTGATTGTCGGCTTGCCTAGTACTGCGTTAGGAGCCATCATGGCATGTGAGTTTTGGGTAGTGAAAAACTTCCCAAAACCTGGTGGAACTGAGTCATAAGCTCTATAAGAATGTATTAATAGTCTCAGAATACAATATTGTTTTGAAACAAGAATAAATAGTAAAATGTCTAAAAGCAGAAGGTGACTTCGAGGCCTGTGAACGTCGAGAGAGTATATCTTAAAATCTCCAAAAGCAGCTAATCAATCAATCAATGGCATCTAACACGGACGGACATACCTGGATCTGCACAAAATATATAGAAGCGCAGTATGAGTACACTATAACGGTACCCAGTAAATATCAAGCCTAACCTCGGTAGGGTAGTGATGAGTGAAAATCAAGACACCTACTAGGAGAGAAGAAGCTAAAAAGAGTATATCACAATCTAAATATGGGAAAGGAAGAATTAAATGACAAGTAAACAATGCATTAATGAATACTAGCAATAGAAATTTAAGCAGTAAGAGCAACTAGGAGTAAATACGTGATGAAACAACATGAAGACAAATACAGATAATTACAAATAAAATAGTGAAGAAACAACAAGAACTGTTCAACCAACATGCTTTTTTCAAACATGCAAAGTACAACAAGAATCACGACATATGTACCATATTATATTCATATTTCACAATTTCAATCACAATATTTGCTTATATCACTGCACAAGCCTTATATTTAATTTTAAAAATTATTTTTTCGAAATAGCAACATGCATATCAAGCCCACTTTATCTCATCGCATGTGTATTAACCTCTATTCTTATACCGCCGCATGCATATCATAATCATAACACAATAATAACTCACACCACAAGTACCCATATGCCACAACTTGCCAAAATTAATAACAAGCAAGAGATGAAACAAGTGCTAATAATGTCAAATTTAGCATGTAGGTGTAGATTAACACATGTAAGGGTAAATTAACCATGGGAGATATAACATGTTATGGCAATTCAATTAAAGACATGAAAAGAGTCTAAATAACCTAAACCAGTTAAATGCCATATATAGCCCGCGTACGCACTCGTCACCTCGCGTACACGTCTTCCACATAACATAAATAGCACAATCAACCCAAATACTAAGGGGTAGTTCTCTTACACAAGGTTAGACAAGATACTTACCTCAACAAGGTCAAATCAACCCTCGAAAATAGCTTTTCCCCTAAAATTTGCCTCCACATAGCCCGAATCCAACAAAAAAATGACTTAACATCATCAAACAATGCAAGAGAACTAATTACAATAGGTATCTTTATACAGTTTTCAAAAAGTCAACAAGTCAATCCCAGACCTGTTCGATCAAAATCCGGGTCCAAGGTTAGATTTCGACTAGCCATAACCCTACGAGTCCATATGTGTATTTTATTTTCAAATCTGAGTCCAAATCGACTCTCAGAACTAAATTCATCATTTTCCAAAAACTTGACAAAATTTTCCAATTTTCTCTTTGTTTCTCATAATTTTGATGTTAAATCTAACATATAATCATGATATATAGTTGAAAATTGATTAGAATCACTTACGCAATACTTATAGATGAAAATGTCCTCTCTAAATCGCCTCCTACCGAGTTTTGGGGTTATAAAATAAGAGAATATAATGAAAAATCCCGACTTCCATACCTTTTGTTCAGGTGTAGACGTCGCAATTGAGACACTGAATTCAGAATTACGAAGGAATTCTTGCAAATGTAGCCACTGACAGCCTAAGAGGAAGTCGCAAATACGATATTGGCTTCGCATTTGCGAAGCCTGCACTCATCGTGAGTGCGACACTTTTGTCACAAATATGAGCCTACCCAAATCCTGACACTCTTTGCAATTGTGATCCAGGTATCGAAATTGCGACACCTGAGATCCCCCTGCTAGGATAGCAATTGCGATGCTAGTGTTCGCAAGCACACCAACAATCCGATTTTCACACGTTCAAAACTCATCCGAGTCCTCGGGGCTCCATTCCAAATTTCCACACAAGTGTAAAAATATTATACGAACTCATTCACGGGATCAAAACATAATAATAATATTTAGAATTATAAATGCGACATCAAAATACATGAATTTCAAAAAAAAGTTCAAGAACTTCTAGAGTTGCAACCATGCGTCTGAATCCTACCAAATCAACTTCAAATGGTACCAAGTTTTGCAGACAAGTTCTAAATAGCATAGCAAACTTTTTTAAGTCCAAATTTGAACTTCGAACCCGATAGCCAAAAGTCAACCCACAGTCAAACTTCTAAACCTCAAATTGCCACTCACAAATCAACCTACAGACATCCTAACTCGTTTCCAGGAATACGCCCAAGTTCAAAATCATAATACGAAGCTATCTGAGCCATCAAAATAATGTTCTGATGTCGTTTTATTGAAGTGAAACATTGGCCAACATAATCAACTTAGGCTTCTACAGCAATAATCAAAGGGTCCAAATCAACTCGAAATCTTTCTGGACGGAAATTCATCAACCCCAAAAGTCATAAAACCTCACATGCACATATGTGAAGCAGCAAAAGGAGAAGCATGATGCAAATACGCAAAACAACATGTCGGGTCGATACAACAATTTGAATGTATTTTCAAATATAATAATAATTTTGTTATTGAAGTTTTTACTCTTGAGTACCCTTAATGGCTAATTATTTATAGTTTTTAAAGTTGACTTTTGACAATT
This sequence comes from Nicotiana benthamiana, assembly GCA_034376525.1. Classification (NCBI taxonomy): domain Eukaryota; kingdom Viridiplantae; phylum Streptophyta; class Magnoliopsida; order Solanales; family Solanaceae; genus Nicotiana; species Nicotiana benthamiana. Next base: position 116,793,596 of record CM067331.1, read on the forward strand.
GGGTTAGACATTTTAATGTATTCAAAATAGCTTTTATAAGCTACTAAAGTTAACAGTTATAACTTCTATTAGCTTATCCGATATATACTCTATTTCCACGTTGAAGGAAAGGAAAGAAATAACCGAGAAACAAGAATGAATATTTTTTTATTCGGGAATTTTTTAATTTAATTTTTATTGTTTCTGCTCCTAATTTATATTAGAAAAGATTGTTGAAGCTTGGGGAAGACACTTAAGTTTATTTATCACGATATTATTGAAATATTCTTAAAAACAATGTCTTTGACACGCCTTAAACTTTAATAAATCTTATTCTCCATTATTAAATATTTTTCCAACAAAAAGTACTGAATACAAATAATCCAGTAACATAACATTGAATCCGCCCTAAAAGTAAGATAAGTGAGTGTATGGAGAAGGAACGGAATCTGGAAGACGCATTACCATTAGTTTACATTGTTCCACCCTCTTTTTTAGTGTGTAGGGTACTGGTGATCCACAGTGAGGTTAGCTACATGCCTCATGCTTGATTTATTGAGTCTCTAATTGCTGTCGCTGACCCACAACAATGCAAAACTTCACTTCATTTATCTTAATTCGGAGAGGATTTGCTTTGTGGAGATTTTACTAGGACTTGTACAAACCAAATTGATAATTTTATATTTCTATTTTAAAAATGAAAAAGGGGCAAAAATACACTTACGATTTGATAAATAATTTATATTTATCCCCCATCCACTTTTTGGTTCAAATATATATATATATATACACACACATACATATAACGTTATCTTTCGAATTAAAAATAGAAAAATTACTAGTTATATCCATTTATAAATACATTTTCTATTTCAAGTTAAATAAGATAGTTTGACTCGACATACAGTTTAAGAAAAAGACAAATATTTTTAAAATTTTATAAAATTAGTGAAATGTGCCTGATTTTGAGATACCGTAGATATGTTCGAAAGTAAAGGAGGATAAACTTGAGAAATATGGGGGATTCTTTGGGTGGTCCAAATGAGGTAGGTCTAAATCTGGGACGGGCAAAATTCAATTTGGTTTGGGGTCCTTAGTGTCCCAATAAAATCATGCCAACAAATTAACAAAAGGACCACACATTCTTTAATTGGAGGTATTTTTAGTCTGAAAATTACATGGTATGTATAATATAAATCATTTATCAAACCATAAGAATTTTCCGTTCTTAAAAAAAATACTTGTGGAAGTCACTATCCGAGCATAAATGATACATCCTTCTTACTACCATAAACAGAAAGTAGGGATCAAGCAAGTACATATTAACAAAAAACATAAGTGGGCAATATTTTAGAATATTTATTATAAGCATAGCAGTAATCCATAATTAACAAAAATGACAGCAACTTAACGTCATTCTTGGCTGTTACGAATCTATTATGGAGCCAATTTGTGGACCAAAAAGTGATTTTAGGAATGAGGTAAGTCTCTTGCTTAACTTTGTAAGAGAGAACTTATCCCATAAGTGTTTGAATTGCTATTTGCTACTAATTTTGGGTGCTACATACGCATGAAGTGACAAAAGTCTATGCATAAATACAAATCATGCTTATGTTCAGGTAGTTTCAGGACTCTATCATGAAATACTTATATTATTTCCACACTACTTTTTAATTTAAGCGCTAAAATTATATTAAAACTTGATAAAGGATTCGTAAAGACGGCACTTTACTTACTTTGAGTTTCGGTGGGTTACTTGACTGTTAGTAGAAATTATGCATCCTTGCGCATTTGTCTTGTGATAACTGTTAGATCGGATTTTGTAGAGTATTCTTTCTTCTTGTGGAGTGGGACGAACACCTCGGTAGTATAATAGATGCATCTATAGATTGTGTCAGTCGACCTTTGGCAACTTGTACATTATTCTGGACCAGGCCATACGCCCTTGGCATAAATCGTATGTGATAAGACTTAATTAATATCTAGTTAAAGAATCACTTATTCACTATTCATATTTTACTTTACTTATTGGTCCATAGTAAGTGTCAATGTCGACCCCTCGTTGCTACTTTTCGAGGTTAGACTAGGTACTTACTGGATATATATTTTTTATGTACTCACACTACACTTCTGCACTAATCTTGCAAGATTTGAGGCAGAGCATCTAGCAGTCATTTAGACACATACCCCCTTACCCCGAAGTGTACTAGTGATCTGCTCTCTATGTCTCTTTTGTAGCACCCGCAGTCTCTCTTTTGTATTTATTTTTCTATCTATCTATTGCAGACAATAGTATAGATATTTTTAATATTCTACTAATTGCTCATACACATGTGAGACCGGGTTATTGGAATAATCTAGTAGACACTTTATGTTTTTGAGTATTAAATTCACTGTATTTACTCTTTTGTTAGTTTGTGTTTTACTTTACTGTAATTTTTCACTAATAATTTCTAAATAAATAAAAATCAACTACTTTGAAATTATTAAAAATGGCAAATACATGACTAGTTCACTGTTGGCTTATCTGCGACAACATAGGTTGCCATCACGACCTATAGGGGAAATTGGGTCGTGATAGAGTGCATCACTATGGATTCTGTGGTAGGCTTATCATTGAACATGAAGAAATTTTATGAAGTCTGGGTTATAGTAGACCGGTTGACTAAGTCCGCACACTTCATTCTGGTGATGGCTACCTATTCTTCAAAGCGGTTGGCTTAGACTTACATTTGTTAGATTGTTTCCCTTTAAGGTGTGCCCATGTCTATTATCTCAGATCGAGGGACTCAATTCACATCTTAGTTTTGGAAAGTGGTGCAGCGAGAGTTGGGCACACGGGTTAAGCTGAGTACTTCCGTCCCTAAACGGATGGGCAGTCTGAGTGCACTATTCAGATATTAGAGGACATGTTATATGCCTCTTTTATTGATATTGGAGGCTCATGGGAACAGTTTCTTCCATTAGCATAGTTCTCCTACAACAACAGGTTCCAGTCAATTACTCATATGGCTTCTTATGAGGCCTTTTATGGTAGGATATGTTGTTGTCTGATTGGTTGGTTTGCACCTGGGGAGGCTAGATTGTTGGGCACTAATTTAATCTGAGATGTCTTGGAGAAGGTGAAGGTGATCTTAGAGTCGCTTCATACAACATAGACCATTCAGAAGAGCTATGCTGATAGGAGGGTTTTTTATGTTGCACATATGGTGGGTAAGAAGGTTTTGCTTAGAGTTTCGCCCATGCAGAGAGTGATGAGGTTCGGGAAGAAGGGAAAGTTGATTCCTCGGGATATTGGTCCTTTTGAGGTTCTTAAGAGAGAGGGAAATATGGCTTATAGACTTGTATTTCCACCTAGTCTATCAGACATTCACCTAGTGTTTTATATTTCTATGCTTGAGAAAGTATTATGGTGATCCGTTGCATATTTTGGACTTCAACACGGTATGGATGTATGGGAATTTAACTTATGAATAGAACTTCAACACAGTTCAGCGGGATGGGAATTTGACTTTAGAATAGTTATCATTTCAAATTATTTCCTATTGTTATTATTGAAGGTATTAATTTATTTTGACTAAAGTCTAGCCGTCCGAAGGTTGATACACGCGGAAAGGGTTTGTTAAGGGAGTGATTTGGCTTGCTTGAGATAAGTATATTACCTAAATTTGCTTGAGGCACTACTTGCTTGAATTATTTCTCTATGCACTATGAGTGGATCATATGTATGAGATTGAGCCCATATGCGTGCCCCGTATAACATTTCATGTCCGGGGTATTGCTAGTGTATGCTATACCGTGAAGTAGTTGCTAAGCTTCAAGTTGTGACATTTCTCCTATTTTTACCCCTCATTGAGCTACTTGTACCACATTTTAGATTACGTTGAGGTTATTCTCCCGATTGAATATAATAAACTGCTATTTTGTGATGTAATTATTTGTTCTAGTTATGATAGCACACATTGTACATGCATACACCATAGCATGTTATCTATACCAATCTGGGAATGTGAAACTAGATATTCATTGATCATGTTCATGTATTCTCGTATATTTGCTTTGTGTATTATGATCTGGATTGGTAGCATGTGACCACACCAAGCGGATTGTGATTATTAGCACGTGAGTTGTTCGTGCAGCATGTTAATTGTCCGTGTAGATTCATATATTGATATTATTGGAACGTGAGTTGTACGCTCAACACGTGAATTGTCTGTGCAATGGATATTATAAGCATGTGAGTTGTCCATGCATCACGTGAGTTGTCCGTGCAATGTGTGGATATAGATCCATTCTCTAGGGTCACCCTCTCATGTTTCTCTCTTGATGGTGTATACGCGGATTTGAGGAAAATGATCAGTGGTTTGGTACAGTTATGGGATTATTAAGGAAATTTGTCCAGTGTTTGCCTTGGATTATACATTTCATATTTACTTGCAATATTCATAGTTAAGTACCTGATTTATTTGAATATCATCTTTATATGCTATATCATTCATAGAGAAGAGAACTTGAGTTATTGTGCACACATATATGCTTCTTTCTACGCTTTATGACTTGATCACATTATCGCTCTATACTTGTTGAATTGATGAAATTGTAAAGTTTATAGCAATAATCATTTATAATTCACGCTTCTTTTACCTTGCTAAGGTAAGTTATGAAACTTGCTATATATATATATATATATATATATATATATATATATATATATATATATATATATATATATATATATATATATAGGGTTAGTTGTACCCATATTATACTGTGTACTTAATTGTGCATATCCAAGTGTCAGACCCAATCATCAATAGCTAAGGCTTGTAGCAGAAGTGATCATTGAGATATAAGGTAGAACTGCATTATCGACCGCAACCTTAACGTCACTTTTCTTATGTATGTCTTTATTTTAGACAGTATTTGTATTTGGTCATTTCAGACTTGTATTTCCAAAATAATCTCATATTGGCATCTTGATACACTGATTTACCATAATAATAGATAGAGTCAATGGTGACTTCACCGTGGGAAGAGTTACTTCCTTCTTGCTTGATGGGGGGCCTTCCATTCACAAGCGCAGACTAAAAATGCTCTCCAAACCATGCTGGACAGTCACCCAAGGTCTTCCGAGTAGGATATGTAATACGCCCATAAGGAGGTAGTCACACCAGACATCATGCTTTAACTTCTCTAGCCCCAACTGATCTACCATCTTCGTGGACGCTATCTTATTCAAACTCCCAGAAGCTCATGATCTGTATTTACCAGTCAGAGGGGATTTATCATGTATTGGAATTTTTATGTTATATTGAAGTTTCAAATTTATGTTGTCTTTGTAATTCTATTCTTTTGGCTCTTTATTGTATGTTTGGCTTGCTTAGCAAGTGTTTAGGTGCCATCATGACTGGTCAGGTTTTGGGTCGTGATATTAGTGCCTTATATTATTGTGATATAACTATCGTGTATCATATGGGAAAGGAAAATGTATTAGCAGATGGCTTGAGTAGAAAGACAAAGAGTATGGGTAGTTTGGCATTTATTCTATCTAAGGAGAGACCATTGACTATGGATGTTCTGGTCTTGGCTAACAAATTCGGTAGATTAAATATTTTTGAGCCTAGTAGATCTCTTGGATGTGTGGTGGAGCAATTATCTTTGTAGGAGTGCATCAAGGCTTGCTAGTATGATGATACACATATGTTACTGATGAAGTGCATGGTGAAGCAAGGTGGCACCAAGACGTAAGTCATTGGAGATGATGGTGTTATACAACTACAAGGTTAGATTGTGTTTTCGATGTTGATGGTATAAGGGAATTGATTCTTGAAGAGGCCCAGCTCGATATATTTTATTCATCTTGGTGTCATGAAGATGTATCGTAACTTGAAGTAGCATGAATGGTGCTGAAGATGAAGAAGGGCATTCTTGGGCATATTTCACAATGTTTGAATTGCTAGAAAATGAAGTATGAACACTAAAAACTAGGTGGTTTAACTCAGAAGTTTGTTAAAATGGAGTAAAAGTGGGAGTGAATTACTATGAAGTGTGTGGTAGGATTGCCATAGACTTTGAGGAAGTTTGATGCCATTTGAGTTGTTGTGGACAGATTGGCCAAGTATGCACATTTTATTCCAGTGATGACTTCTTACACTTTAGAGAAATTGGGTCAAATCACATTAGAGAGATTTTTTGTTTACACGGTATGCCTATTTCTATCATTCCAGACCATGGTACTCAGTTTACATCGCACTTTTGGAGAGCCATTTACTGAGAGTTGGGCACGCAATTGAAGTTTATCAATACAGTTCTCCTATTGATGGATGGTCAGTTTGAGCAAACTATTTAGAACCTTGAGAATATTTAGAGAGCTTGTCTTATTGATTTTGAAGGCCATCATGATTACTTTCTAACGTCGGCGGAGTTTTTCTACAACAACACCTATGAGTTCAACATTCAGATGGCGATGTGTAAGGCTTTATATAGTAGGTAATATCATTCTCTATTGGTTGGTTTGAGCCTAGAGAGGCTAGGATGTTGGGTACATATTTGGTCCATGATGCTTTAGATAAGGTGAAGTGTATTCAGGATTGTCTTCAGATTATACAAAGTAGGCAGAAGAGTTACTCGGACAAGAAGGTCCATGATGTGGCATTTTTGCAAAGTGAGAAAGTACTTTCAAAGATTTCACCTATGAAGGGTGTGATGAGACCTAAGAAGAACGAAAAATTGAGCCTGGGGTTCATTGGCATGTTTCAGGTGTTAGAGAGTGTAGGGGATGTTCCTTATAGGCTTGAGTTTCCTTAGTATTTTGGGATTTCATTGATATTTTATGTTAAGTATCATGACAACAACTCACATGTCTTGGACTTCAGCACAATAAAGCTTGATAAGAATTTGACATATGAAGAAGAGCTGGTGGCTAATTGTAGATCGGCAGGTTCGAAAGTTAAGATCCAAAGAAATTCCTTCCCTGAAAGTGCTTTGGAAAGGGAATCCAACTAAGGAGGCTACTTGAGAATCTGAGTCCGATATTAAGAGTAGATACCCATATTTTTTGCTAGCTCAGGTAAATTTTCATGTTCGTTCGAGGATGAATATTTTTTCTAGAGGGGAAGAATATAATGACCCGATAGGTCATATTCAATTTTAGCTTTCCATCGTGATTTGAGACCTTGAATATCTTCATTTGATGATTTAAGACTTGTGTGCATAGTTTATTTTGATTATTGGAAAGTTTAAACATATTTTAATAAAAGAAATCTTGATCTTAAAGTTTTAACTTTATTAGAGTTGACCACGATTAACATTCTTGGCAAACAACCTCAGATTCGTGTCTTAACGTTGTTGGAGTCTTAACATTTGGACTTGTACATATGTTTAGTTTGGGTCTCGAGTGACCCAAGGTTGTTTTGGCATTTATAGTTGAGAGTTGGAACTTTGAGTTTATGAACATTTGTAAATCTTGAGATTCGATGTTTTGTTCTTTATTTTAGATGTTATTTTGATGTTTTGAGTTTTTGAGCAAGTTTATGTAAGGTTTATATACTTGCTAGGATGTTTGGACTAGGGTCGAGGCCTCAAGTGAGTTTCAAATTAATTTAGGGCATTTTGGATATGTTTTACTGTTGTTGAACTTGTCGGTATTGCATTTGCGGTGATCAGGCGCGATATCAGCTCTGCATGGGAAGGGAAAGCTAGTTTAGGTCGCACCATTTTATGGAGGTATGCAGGTGTGAAACCGCTTCTATGGAATAATGGTTCGCATCTACGTGAATGGGGAGCCTGACAGCATATTGCACTTGTGATGTTGTGATTCGTAGGTACGAAACCGCATCTACACGATACTGGTTTGTATCTGCCTCAGAGCTGGGACTTGTCCCATATGTGATACTTTTGTTGCTAATGCATCCGTTGCATTTCCGAAGGTGTTGTTTCACTTGTCAAATCTGCACAGACAAAGGGTTGCACCTACGAGCCATTTGGTTGCACCTACATCATCACTTCTACGAGGATTTTCTTACACCTACGATATCATAGGCTGGAGGGGTACGGACTTCAAATTTTGCTCACTTTTTCCCAGTTTTGTGACCTAGACTACGCGAGGAGGCAACTTTTGAGAGAACTTTCTTCCTATATTCTAAGGTTAGTAATTTTATCTTAGTTTTAATTAATTTCTACAATTTCCCATAGATTTTCAATCCCTAAATCAGGTAGTTTTAAGTGTATAAAATGTGACTTTGGATATAAACTTAAGGAAGTAAATTTTTGTGATTTAGACCTCAATTTAAGGACGAATCTTGACACAAAAGACATATTTGGACTCAGAGAGATTTGGAGGCATTATTTGTATAGTGTGTCATGTAGGGTTTACCTTGATCATCAGAGTCTTCAACTCTTGTTCAAACAAAAATATTTGAATTTAAGGCAGCGAAGGTGGATGAAGTTGTTGAAGGATTATGACATCATTATCTTGTATCATTGGGATAATGCGAATATGGTAGTTAATGATTTAAGTAGAAAGGCAGAGAGTATGAGACGTCTTTCATTTATTCTAGCTATATAGAGGCCTTTGGCTATGGATGTTCAAGCCTTATCTAATAGATTGTGAGATTGGATATTTCCGAGCTTTGTAGAGTTCTTACTTGTGTTGTTGTATAGTTTTCTTTATTTGAGCGCACTAAGGCTTGCTAATATTACGATCGGCATTTGCTTCTCCTTAAGGAAATGGTGTTGAGAGGTGGTTCTAAGGAGGTGGTCATTGGTGATGATGGTGTATTATGACTTCATGGTCAAATTTGTGTTCTTAATGTAGATGGACTGAGGGAGTTGCTTCTTGATGACACTCAGAGTTTGCGATGATATTCTATTTGACCAGGTGCCATGAATAATTTGAAGCAACATTATTGGTGGCATAAGATTAAGGAGGACATTATTGTTAATGCTTTGTGGTGTTTGAATTGTTAGCAAGTCAAGTATAAGCATTAAAAGCCAGATGCTTTACTTCAAAAGATAGTTATACTAGAGTGGAAGTGGGAACGTATTACTATGGGTTTGTAGTAAGATTGCCATGGACCCTGAAAAAGTCAATATTTTTTGGGTTATTATGTACAGACTGACCAAGTCTATACATTTCATTCCGGTCATGACTTTTTACACATTAGAGAAGTTGGCCTAGATGTACATTAGAGAGATTGTCTGATTGCATGTATGCATGTTTCTATCATATTGGATCTGGGAAATCAGTTCACATCACACTTTTGGAGAGTTGTTTAGTGAGATTTGGGCACGTAGGTGGAGCTTAGAATTGCATTTCACCCAGAGTCGGATGGGCGTTTGAGCAGACCATTCAGATCCTTGAGAATATGTTGAGAGCATACGTTATTGATTTTAGAGTCCAATGTTATCAATTTCTACCATTGACGATGGCTCTGTATGAGTTTTTATGTAGGAGACAGTCTCGGTCTCCAGTTGGTTGGTTTGAGCGCAGTGAGGCTAAGTTGCTGGGAAAAGATTTAGTTCTTGATACTATATAAATGTTGAAGTTTCTTTAGGAGCGACTCTATATAGTGTAGTCGAAGCAGAAGAGAAATGCTGATAGAAATTTACGTGATGTGGCTTTCATGAAAAGTAAAATGATTCTTCTTAGAATTTCTCCTATGAAGTGCATGAAAAGGTTTGGCAAGAAGGGCAAGTTGAACCTCAAGTATATTAGTCCATTTGAGGTTTTATAAAGAGTTGATTATGTGGCTTACAAGCTTGCTTTAGGACCCAGCTTGCCTGGATTTCATCCGATATTCCATATTTCCATGCTTCAAAAGTATAATGAAGACAAGTCTCATATGTTAGATTTTAGTTCAATGTAGTTGGATGTGAATCTGACTTTGAGGAAGAGCCAACTGCCATTTCGTATAGGAAGGTTCACGAGCTTAGATCGAAAGAGATTGCATAAGTGAATGTTCAATGGAGAGGTCAACCAATCGAGGAAGCAACTTCGGAAACAAAACTTGATATGCGCAATCTCTTATTGTCTTTCCAAATATAATTCTAAATTCGTTCGAGGATGAACCTTTGTTTAAAAGGGGGAGAATGTAATGACTCGCCGGTCGTTTTCTGCATTTGAGACCCGCTACTCTATTTTATGCTTCCTATATTTGTTTGATGTTTATAAATTGTATCAATGATTGGCTTGGTCTAGGGAAGGTTTGGGTGTGAATTGGAGCACTTAATTCCATTTTCAGAAGCTTAATTTTGTAAGAGTTGATCAAGGTATAACTTTTGAGTAAATGGTCTCAGATTAGTAATTTGAAGGTCTCAATAGGTTTGTATGGTGATTTTGGACTTGGGCGTATCTTAGCATTTGAATTTGGAGATTGCAGAAGATTTTGATTCTATTTTTAGAAAGTTGATAATTTGAAGGATTAGAGAGTTCAGTTTAATCAGGAGTTAATTTTATCAGACCCTAATTATGGTTTTGATACCTTGGGTTGGTCCTAATGATATAATGGAACTTGTGTGCAAAGTTTGATTGTAATCTAAAATGCCTAAGTGTGATTCAGATGCTTTCGACTAAGTTAGAACGTTTGAAAGTTAAGAGATGGATTTGATATTCCATTATTTATTTTATTATTTTTTCAATATTTTGAGCCTTGAAATAAGTTTGGATTAGGAATAAGGTCTTGTTGGTATGCTTGTACGAGTCGGAGGGCGCGGGTGTGATTCGAGATAGTTTCAGACCATTTTCTTATGTTTTGCATTTGCTGGTATTCTGGTAGGGGATAGTGCTTTACGATGGCAGAGTTAAGTCTTGCAATCAAAAAGAAAGGGGTATGGCAAGTTCTTATGCATTGTGTTCGGATGTAGGTGCTCACGATCACGGAGAGATGTTGAGTTAGACAATGCAATTTTGTGGAATTGACCGCATTCACAAAAAGGAAGAACTTGACTGGGGTATGCATTCAGCGGTGGGGAGGAGTGGACTGGGTGGATTTCATGATCGCGGGGCTTCAGTTGTGATCCCGGGTATAATTTTCAAGAAGCAAATTTTGCGATTCGCGATCGCAGAGAAGCATCTCGCGATCGTGAAGAGTTTCCTTGGACAAATTCTTTAAGATTTGAATTTCAGAATTTTTTCAGATTTTCATAAAGTTGGAGAGGAGCAATTTTTTTAAGGAGATATCCATACACAATAAGAGGGTATAAAGAATCTATATGGATTTTTAACTCCTAAAATAAGGAATAAAGTATAAATATTGAGATTTTGGTGTGAACTTAAAGAGTGATTTTGGGACTTTGATTTTAAAATTTTATCCTGATTTAGAATTTATTCATATATTTAGAATCGTAGGGTTTTGAGTGATCTATATCTATAATAATTTGGATTCCTAGCCTAGGGAACCGAGGTTAACTTTTGTTGACCTTTTTTTATTTTGGTTAAAGATTGAATCTTTTTGTAACGGATTCAATTCCTGAAGCTTGTATTGACTCATTTAAATACCATTTGACTAGATTCGAGTAGTTTGGAATTAATATTTTTTTGAAAAACGTAATTTTTGAAGGTTGAAGGTATACTTGATGGAGGTAAGTCTCTAATATATCCTTTTAAGAGAGAATTCTCCTTATAAGTAACTTGATACTTGTTATTTGATTAGTAGTCATGTATATGCAAGGTGACAAGTATATACGCACAGCTAGATTATGACCATATCCAGTAGAGTATGGCCTATGGTTATCCCTTATTTGTACTATGTAAATTTATTATCCATGTTTCATTAATTCTATAATTACGTGATGTCTCATAATTATAATTTAGAAGCTTGCTTTGAGATTATTACTTGTCAATTGGGTATAAAAGATTATTTCTCTATGTTGAGATTTTTAATTAAGCTGTAGTCATACACTTATCTTATTTAACTCATGATTTGGTAATAAATGGGTTAATCCACTCTTGGTAAATGTTATGATTAGAATCAAGAATGGTGAAATTGCTCATTGAAGTGTTAGAATAAAATGAATTATGTTATTTGCCGTAGACATCTTTTAGCCATGTGAATTTTTATTCACATTTCTATTGTTATATTTTGGTGCCTCTTAATTATAGTATTTCATATACATATGCATGGTTGGAGAGTTGGATTTTGAGAAATATTGATAATTTTGGCACTAAGGACTCTATGAGCGAATATTGATTGTTGGTAATTGATCAAAAATAACATAGCAGACCCAGTATATTCCCAACAGGTGGGATTTGGGATTATTGGTAATTGATCATTAATTATGAAATGATCAATACTTGGATATATATGTGTTCTTGTGGAATTAGGTAATTACTCTTGTTAATTTAGGACCTGTGAGCATTGACAACCGAATATGGTACTTGGTTTGGACACGTGGCCTATGTCAGGAATATGGATTTGTGCTCTAACGTATTGAGAAGGAATCTTGGGCATACATATTTATGTATTTTTGACTCATGTTGTGACTTTATACAAAATATTGATTGATATAGATAGGGTGTACATTCGATTTATCGATTCGATTTTAATCCTTATCGATAATTACTTATCGATTATCGATTTGTACATATGCTTATCGTTATCGTTTCAATAAGGTTTCGATTTTTTCGATTTCGATTTATCGATTTTGTGGGCTTATCGATTCGGTTATCGATTATACCAATAAGAAAATTTGCGGGATTCCACGGAAAGTATATCGCTATAAACACGCGTAACTTATATGGACCAAAAGAAGCTAAAATAAGACGAACACCATTTATAACATAAAAATTGTATCAACAAGCACATGCAACAAAACTAAATTAAGGGATCAAATGTATGCCACCAACATTCCAACGGTATAAAAAATAAAATAAAACAAAATACATCATCATGGCTAATTTTGTTTTCTATTAATTTGAACTTCATTCCCTTGATCTTTAAATATGATCATTCCTTAAATGTGGTAGAGAAAATAATAGGGTAAGGGACTTAGGGTAAAGGAAAGGGTATAGATTAGGGAAAATGATATTGTATAGCCGTATTTAAAATAGTAGCGGAATATATAAAATGTATGTTATATTAATCTACACAAATAGGTAATTACTCATTTTACAAGTGTCTACAATCTAGGGGTGTACATTAGATTTATCGATTCGATTTTGAACTTTATCGATAATTACTTATCGATTATCGATTTGTACATATGCTTATCGTTATCGTTTCAATAAGGTTTCGATTTTTTCGATTTCGATAACAAATAATCGATTCGATTTATCGATAAACCGATTCAAATGCACACCCCTAGATATAGATAATGTATTTAGACATGGTTTGTAAAATATGGAATCACCAAATACATACAAACCATGTCTAAATTCTATATGTATCATGTCTTTAACCCTTGTATGTATTTGGTGATTCCATATTTTACTTTATATCTTATTTATGATTTTACCTGATTCCTGGACTGATAGTAAGTATCGATGTCGACCCATCGCTAGTACTTCTTTGAGGCTCGACTTGATACTTATGAACCCTAATTTTATATTCATATTTCGCTTCTGTATATTCTTTTGCAAGTTCTGAGACAAGCATTAGTAGTATCCATCCAGAGGAATATGAATATTTTGTTGTTGACTTCATGGTATGTTGTTTACCTGATTCGATCCGCAACACATGAAATCCTCCTTCCCTACTTAGCCGTCTCTATCTACTTTTTTTTTTCCGGACAGATGTTATTGTTAGTTGAGACTATATGCTCTAGTTGTTGCTTGTGATATTATGACACCGAATTTAGGCGCCGGTTAGATAGTTGTGTGATCGGCGTTTCAACTCTGTCTTGGATTGATGTATATCATAATACTATTTTGTGACTTGTTCTGCTTTTATATCTTTATCATATCTCTGTTAATAATTGAATTCTATTGTTGTCGTTCAGTGTTAGTTTGCCCAGTAGATAAATTAGGCACTATCACGATCTTTGGTGGGATTTTGAACCATGATAATATATGATCATCCTAGACTCATCTAGAAGCATTCATATAGATACTACTTTGCTCACATCATTTTTATATGTGAAAATGAAAATTGAGTTATATTTCGATTACTTTTTACGAAGCATACTTATTCTATTTCTGGTCTGTATACATTGTTGTTATATATGTTGTTCTTGGATATTTTCAGTGATATCATGCTATTATGAATTGTTCAGGTTAAAAAGATGAGTATCACATTTTTGTTAAAATTATCATTACTTCTTAGAGGTTAGACATTTCATTTTCTTGATTTTCAAACACACTAAAAAAATAAAAGAAAAAACAAATAGAGGTCATTTCCCTAATTCAAAACATAAGGTCCTTTAGTAAAATCTTCTCTTGCTTTTGCCCTTTCCAATCAAAAGCAACGGAAAAGAAGTGTAGTAAAAACTGAAGCGGGAAAAGTCACTGTCTCACTGGGGACAGTTGCGAGGAGTAAAGACAGTGAACAATTAAATGATATTCCGTGGACCATTTTCTTCTGCATTTGCTGAAGATAAGATGGATACAGTACCCTCCACACATTTTAGGGTTTTAGAGTATATTCCTTTTATACTCCTTGTTTGTTTTCACTGTTGTTTGTTTTCACTGTCTTCAATAATATGGCAGCTCACACTTCCATTTTCCTCAAAATCTGTTTTCCCGCTGCAGAACCTTCGTTATTCAATGCCCCAATTCGTAACAGAAGAAGTTTCTTCAGGTTTAGCAGAATCTTCGTTGTCTCGTCGCATACCAATCAGAAGATTCTCAAGCCCAATCGCAAGTCTAGGTTCGGCCAGCCAATTTCTCCTTATGACTCTGACTCTGATGCTGACGACGCTGACAGTTTTGAAGATGAAGAAGAGAAAAACGACGACGTTTTGACTTCTGATGTGAGTTATTTCTTGGCAAAATTCTGTCAATTTGCTGCCTTTAACTTGGTGTCTTATTATCTTTCTATGTCTTGGTAACCAGAGTTACCAAAGGCAATTGCTAGTTGTTTATATTTAAAATTCATAGCAACGTTCATGATAGAAATAGAAAAACAATTGCATATTAACCATAACCAATTAATATATTCTGTAATATTTTTATTGCTTATATTAGTTTATGGTATTAAATTAACTACCCTTAAAGATAACACTTTAAATGTTTAATATGGGATCCTATAGTTAAATTAACTAAACCTTGCGTGGGGAATTCAACTTAACACAGCAAAATTAGTCAGGTAAATCTCTTGGGGAACTGGAATGCAGTTCTTCAATTTAGTATGAGGTACAGCTAGGTTGTTGCTGAATGATGTTGCATAAATTTTAAATCGCTAGGATTAACATAAATTAATTGCTGAATGGAAAAAAAACAAGCATTGGAAAAGAGGGCAGCACATATTTCGGTCATGGAGTTGTATCTTATTGCACAAAGATAACACTTTTATGCTATTGCAGCTTAGACTCTACCTGCTTTAGCTTCAATTTCACAATGATGACTGTTTGGATTTTGTATCTCAAATTGCTTGCTTATTACAAACTGAGAAATTATGTCTTAATTTGATATGTTCATATTAAAACACTGTTTAGACAACCTTGGTTGAGTCTTTTTGGGTTTTATTCCTGGTTACTTATGCTAAAGTCTCCTTCCCCTGCCCCTCCCCCTCCCGCTTTTCTTTCATTTGAGGAAACTTGATGCTTCTGCTTTTCCTGTTTTATTACCGTGTCTTAATCACCCAGGATGAATCTCTAGATGTTAGAGTTTCTGGCCACGATAGGCAGTGCCAGAAGTTTCAGAATGCAGCACACATCAGACGAGGTATGTGTCCAGTTTTTCATCTTAATGGTTGGGAAGGAACATAAATTACATGATATGTGTGTGGTGCAGACGATCATCACCATTCAGAAAGAGGATCAGGTGCAAAGTTGGGACACCGGAGGCAAACTCCTGAGATTACCCAAGGCAAGTCGAGCAATAAAAATGATGAAAGTTCCCAAGAGTACGCTAAAACGCTTCAAGTATACTAACTAAGCATTATTTTCTTGCATGCAGATTGCAGAGAAAAGGTATTAAATGTTAGCATGTCAAGCTCTATATTTTCCTTCAACCATAAGCTGCGAAATCATGTCTTGTGGCATTGTAGGAAGCAAAGGGGAGCTTGGCTAAGGACAGATTTAGTCATCTAGCGGAGGAACTAGATCTGGATGAGAGATGGTTTCCACTTCTTGATTACCTAAGTACCTTTGGGTTTAAGGACTCTCACTTCATCCAGATGTACGAAAGGCACATGCCTTCCCTTCAAATAAATAAAAGTTCTGCACAGGAAAGGTTAGAGTTCTTGTTGAGTGTCGGTGTCAAACATACAGACATCAGGAAGATAATTTTGAGGCAGCCTCAGATTCTTGAGTATACTGTAGAAAACAATCTGAAATCCCATGTCACATTTTTGGCTAGTTTGGGAATCCCAGACTCAAGAATAGGGCATATAATTACTTCTACTCCATCCCTTTTTTCCTATAGTGTCGAAAATTCTTTGAAACCCACAGTGACGTACTTGCTTGAGGAGGTAGGTATCAAGAAGAATGACCTCTCTAAAGTTGTGCAGCTAAGTCCTCAAATTCTGGTGCAGCGGATTGAAACTTCATGGACAGCCCGCTACAATTTTCTAACTAGAGAATTGGGTGCACCCAGGGATAGTATTGTCAAAATGGTTAGGAAGCATCCTCAATTACTTCACTACAGCATTGAGGATGGATTGCTTCCCCGGATTAATTTTCTGAGGAGCATTGGAATGCGCAATTCGGAGATAGTGAAAGTGCTGACTAGCATGACGCAGGTCAGCTTTTTTTTTTTTCCTTCTGCAGTTTATTTCTTCACCTGTGAGTATGGTTGAATTATCTCACCAATTTGAAAAATGCCTCCGGCCTACTCGTAGAAGTCGGGTTTTTTTACATCTATCTCCGATTTTGCATAATATTCTGCTCCTTCATAATAGACTTCCAAGCATAACAGACTTTAGTTAAAAATAGTACCACTAGAAAAAGGGATGACATTCAGATGATTAGAGCTGCGCCAGCATGGAAGTCTTCAATATTCTGGAAGATTTCTCAGTCTTTTGATTTGTTAGATTATAGTGGACATATATTCACAATGACTGTACATGCAGGTATTTTCTCTATCACTTGAGGGGAATCTGAAACCTAAGTACATGTACTTGGTTAATGAACTTGGCAATGAAGTGCGATCATTGACTAAATATCCAACGTACCTAAGCTTGTCGCTGGATCAGAGAATTAGGCCACGCCATAGGTTTTTGGTTTCTCTAAAGAGGGTTCCGAAGGGACCTTTTCCATTGAGTTCACTGGTCCCAACTGATGAATGTTTTTGTCAACAGTGGGCAGGGACTAGCTTGGACACATATCTTGGTTTTCGGCAGAGATTACTTCTAAAAGAACTTGCCAGAAACTATGAAAGACGATAATGTGTTTGAGCTCACTGGTAGCAGAGCTTCTGCCCTGTTAGTTATTATAAGACTAATTTTGTGAAAGGGTTTTGAAGCACTTAGGCGATAATTAAAGATCAGTACACATACCCAGGTAAGCAAGCATCTGTATCTATGTTGTTCAAACACTTTCTTTTTTCTTAACTTGAGACTGAATAATCTTCTTTATCTTTTAATCCTTATAATTCATGACAGGAACCAGGTCATTTCTTTTTTTCATAGTTAAGACATACAATTTCAGCAGTTGAAGTGTGACTGTTGCTCTACCTTGAGGTTTGAAGTCAAATTGCATGAACAGAACCATATATTAAAGGTGAAGCATGTGTTTTTTTATAAATATATTTGGGAATTTAATGCAAGTGTAATTATATATGGATACAGTGGTATATTGTGAAATACTGCACAAAATTCTGACATCATCTGTGCCCTTCAGGCTTTTGTAATCTGGGGCCATTTTACTAGACTTTTGTACCTTGCTGCAAACTTTACAAGGCAGTTTTGTAGTCTTTTTCATATACTGAGAGAATCTCAGTTAAGAATACTTATTGGAATTGATTTGTTTTCGATTTCTCTATTACAGTTGAAAATAAGTTTGTTTTGATGTGGTGCATAATATGAGTTGCAAAAGTTGTAAAAAAACATTCGGTGAAAAGCTTCTTTTATCCTTTGGTTCTTCAAATTATAATATTTAGACATCTTTTATTGCTTCAGACAGATGCAGCATTCTTCTATTTCTTTTCTTTTTCCTGTTTATGTATGTTGGACAGTCTGCCCGCAGCGATGCAGATTGTCTTACTTCAGAATGTCCTTAATGCGGTAGACCAATTAACCATTTACCTTGTATAGTGTTTCTGTATTCAAAAAGGTTGCCAAAGCCTATTTTAGAGGGTGTATGAGGATTAAGTATGGATATCATCAATTTTTGTATTTTGCCGTCAAGGCAAATGCAATGATAATTGAAGTATTCGATTGTAAACGGAGTTGCTGCTCTTCTGCTTGCAAAGAGAGCTTCCAACCACTCCAAGTTAAAGAAAACAATTGTTTCTGCTGTGCCACCACTTTTAATGCAAAAGCTAGCTTATGATCAGGAGGAAGACCTCTTTTTGTTAAACATCTAGAAGAAAATGATTGTAATATGATTGCCGTTTAGGAAATCAATGTATCCTAAGCGACACACCTATGGTTTGTAATAGTTTGGAACATCTTTAGTAATAACATAACTATCTTTAATTTCCAAAAAAAAAAAAAAGCATTGGGGTAAAGTTGGAAAAAGATATTTAAGATCTATTTCTATTAATGTTTTAGAAGATAAGTGAATAAACCGGAACAAGCTTTAGTTTGAGAAGAAAGGGTGGTATAAGTGGTAAGTACCATTCATCTCCAATCCCAAGGTTGCGAAATCGAGTCATCAAGAAAGCAAAGTACTTATAGAGTTTTAGCACAATAAAATAAAAAGTAAATAATTATGAGTTCCAACTGTTATTTCAAAAACATGTTCCCGTTGGAAGATATTGGAATTTTAGCCTACATAGCAGTCCGAAGTGGCCCACTTAACTATGTTTGTTTTTAGGTAATAGTAAATTATTACGTCCTATTTATTATAAATCAAAATAATTTTAAAATATTATTATTCATAGATATACTTTATAGCAAAATATGTATTTATTTTATACCCTATTATTAAGGCGTGGAATACGCCAATTATGCTCTCTCTCTCTCTCTTCGTTCTCTCTTTATCACCAAGATTCTCAATCTTCTCTCTTCTTCCTCAAATCTTTCTCCCATTTCTATCAAGGCAGCCATCATAGTAGCCATCTATGGTTGTGATAGTGGACTTTCTGAGGCGAAGCGGAAGTAGGCGAATAGATATGCCATGGCTACAGATTAAGCTGTTGGAAATATGAAGCATAATCACTGGAGAAGATTTGAGGGCCAGGTTTCTGTTTGTCTTCATTTTTAATTTTAATACAATGTATACAGTATTTTGCTTGACCAGAAAATGCCATATCCAGTGAACTTTCTCCTCATCTTTGCTATTGAGTCACATACAATGATACAAAAACACTCAAATACATTATATTACATTTTTGCATGTATTTATGTATTTCGAGCCTGTCTTTTTTTAATACAGCTGAATATCACTGTTTGTAATTTTTGTTATTTTAATACAGTCGAATTGAGTACGGTCAATTAAATTTAACATATAATACTGAATAATAAATATTAGTGAATTGAATACAATATATACGGTTAAATTGAATAGTGTTATAAATACACTTATATTTAAGGTGAATGTCTTTAATTAGAGAGATTCTAGAGTCCTATTATTGGTAGCTAGATCATCCCACTCCCTATAAATAAAGGGTCTTCTACCATTGTAAACAATCCCTAACAATCTCTAAGTATCAATAAGAATACTTCTCTCTCTCTATTCTCTCTATTGCTCTTGTTCTTGCATTATTGTACTTGTCTTTATATTATTTTATAACACGTTATCAGCACGAGACTCTACCGTCTCAAGAACCATTCTCGAAAAATCTAAGGTATTTCCCTCTTCCTAATTTAATTTTCGATTATGTCTGACATTACGAAAAGAAAGTTCGTTGCCCTTGAAATTTCGGGCAAGAACTATATGACATGGGTGTTGGATGCTGAAATCCACTTAGATGCTATGGGTCTCGGAGACACCATAAAAGATAGAGAAAAAGCATCCACCCAAGAATGTGCGAAGGCCTTGATTTTCTTGCGCCATCACCTTGATGAAGGTTTGAAGATTGAATATCTCACCGTCAAGGATCCACTCATCTTGTGGAACGGCTTAAAGGAGAGATATGACAACCTGAAGTTGGTCACTCTGCCACAAGCACGAAATGATTGGGCTCATTTGAGGCTTCAAGACTTTAAGTCCGTTTCTGAATATAATTCTGCAATGTTCAGAATTACCTCTAAATTGAAGCTATGCGGAGATAAAATCTCTGATTATGATATGCTTGAGAAAACGTTTACAACGTTTCATGCCTCCAATATGGTACTGCAACAACAGTACAGAGAGAAAGGCTTTACAAAGTACTTTGAACTGATTTCTCTTCTACTAGTGGCTGAGCGAAATAATGACCTGCTCACGAGAAATCACGAAAATCGACCCACTGGGTCTACACCACTGCCCGAAGCAGATAAGGTGCACTCTCATTATGCCAAACATGAAAAGGGCCATGGTCATGGTCGTAAATGGAGTCATAGTCAGGGACGTAGACAAGGAAGAAATTCCAATGAAGTCCGTCAACCCCCAAGGAGAGATAACCGCCGAAAGCAGAAACGGGGTCATAAAGATCCTAAGGCAAATGGTTCAGAAACTATATGTTATCGTTGTGGTGGGAAAGGGCACTGGTCAAAGACTTGCCGTATACCAAGACACTTGGTTGACCTTTATCAAGCATCTCGAAAGAGAAAAGACCCTGAAACAAATTTTGTCTATGACGTCAACTTGGACATCACCCACCTGGATGTGGCAGACTTCTTTGAGCAACCCGAGGGGAAAATAGACCACCTAATCGGTGATGGGTCCGTGATGAAAGAAGATGGAGTTATTTGATTTTGTTCTACTTATTTGTATTAGTTAGTGAATAAACTAATAGTCATTAGTATTAGCTCGTATTAGTTAGTTCATGATGCAATGTTAGCAGTAGTTCTTTAGAATGTCTTCAATATGCTCAAATATCAATAATATTTTTATTTTCCAGTAGGGGTAATCGACTAGCCTGAAAAACTAGTCGATTATCTACTATTTTCGCATTAAAGCTGAAAAACAATTGATCAACAATCGATTGTCTTTGTCTAACAATCGATTGTCGTTAAGACAGTGTAATCTGGAATTTTTCAAAAATCATCCACAACCGATTGTCTTTGTCTAACAATCGATTGTCGTTAAGAAAGTGTAATCTGGAATTTTTCAAAAATCATCCACAATCGATTGTCTTTGTCTAACAATCGATTGTCGTTAAGACAGTGTAATCTGGAATCTCAAAAATCATCCACAATCGATTGTCTTTGTCTAACAATCGATTGTCGTTAAAACAGTAATCTGGAATTTTTCAAAATAGTCAACAATCGATTGTCTATGCTTAAACAATCGATTGTCTTAAGACAGTGCTTTGGAACTTTTCGAAATAAGCCGACAATCGATTGTCTACGTTTAACAATCGATTGTCTTAAGACAGTGATCTGAAGTTTTTCAAAATAGCAAATAATCGATTGTGTGTGTTTAACAATCGATTGTCAATGTTCAACAATCGATTGTTTGTGTTTAACAATCGATTGTTTGAAGAAAATGCTTAAACTGAAATTTTTCAAACTGCAAAATTATGGATAACATATCTGATTTTGTTAGTCAACTGTTAGCAGCAGTTTTTGAAAATATTATGTGACACAAACGAATTGAACTTGTTTATTCTTATGTTCGTGTATCTCTTTTGTATGTCAAACTATGGGATAGCAAATATGGATATCTCACAAAGCGAACTTGGATCAACGTCCAACTGTAAAAGTATTTGCCTAGTTTATTCATGTACTACACATATAATACTCAAAGAAAAGAAATATTTCTCTCAACTAAATATGTGTAAGGCAAACGTTACTACAATCTCTAGAAGTAGTAAATTGATTGAAGGCTCCGGAAGAGCAACTGTAACTCTGCCCAAAGGCACGACGTTAATCATAGAGAATGCAATGTTCTCCTCCAAGTCTAAGAGAAACTTGTTGAGTTTTAAAGATGTACGCCGGAATGGCTATCATATTGAGACAATGGATGAAGATAATCTTGAATATCTCGTCATCACAAAGAATGTCTCCGGCCAAAAGAGGGTTATTGAGAAATTCCCGTCTTTATCTTGTGGCCTGTATTGGACAAGAATTAGTGCAATTGAGGCACATTCAACAGTAAACCAAAGGGTTACTGATTCCAATACCTTTGTACTTTGGCATGATCGATTGGGACACCCAGGATCAGTCATGATGAGACGGATTATAGAAAGCTCATATGGGCATCCGTTAAATAATTTCAAAATTCTTTCGAATAATGAATATCCTTGCACTTCGTGTTATCAAGGCAAGTTGATTATCAGGCCATCACCAACAAAGGTTGGGACTGAGTCACCCACGTTTCTGGAACGTATACAAGGGGACATTTGTGGACCTATTCACCCACCTAGTGGGTCGTTTAGGTATTTCATGGTCTTGATAGACGCATCCTGTAGATGGTCTCATGTGTGCCTGTTGTCATCACGCAACCTTGCGTTTGCAAAATTAATGGCACAAATAATTCGACTACGAGCACAATTTCCAGATAATCCAATCAAGTCCATTAGACTGGATAATGCTGATGAGTTTATATCCCAAGCATTTAATGATTATTGCTTATCAATCGGGATAAAAGTTGAACATTCTGTAGCTCATGTTCACACTCAAAACGGTCTTGCAGAATCGTTAATTAAACGCCTGCAGTTGATTGCAAGGCCATTACTTATGAGAACGAGGCTGCCCACTTCGGTATGGGGTCACGCCATCTTACATGCAGCAATGCTAATTCGTCTCAGACCGACGAATTACCACAAGTATTCCCCGTTGCAATTGGTTTTGGGTCATGAACCCAATATATCCCATTTAAGAATTTTTGGATGCGCAGTATATGTGCCTATAGCACCGCCATCCCGCACCAAAATGGGTCCGCAAAGAAGGTTAGGAATATATGTTGGGTTTGACTCGCCCTCCATCATTCGCTACCTCGAAACATTGACAGGCGACGTGTTTACTGCACGATTTGCAGACTGTCGATTCGATGAGACACTTTTCCCAAAATTAGGGGGAGAAGTTGGTGAAACCAAACGGGAAATTTTGTGGAAAAATGCATCATTATCTCATCTTGATCCACATACCTCTATTTGTGAAAGAGAGGTACAAAAGATTATCCATTTGCAAAGAATAGCAAATCAAATGCCTGACGCATTTACGGACTTGAAGAGGATAACGAAATCCCACATTCCGGCGGAAAATGTTCCAATCCGTATTGATGTCCCTGTTGGACAATCATCTAGTGTCATATCCAATGAGTCAAATGCACGCCTGAAGCGTCGCAGACCATTAGGTTCCAAAGATCGAAATCCTAGAAAGAGGAAAAAGAATGATCAAAATGACACCACGAAAGAATCTCATGATTTAACAAATTCTGAGATTCATGAAGAATCCATTGAGCCCGAGACTCTGGAAAATACGGAACTATCCCTAAATCCAATTAATATTGAGGCAAATATTAATCGAGCGGATATTGTGGTGGATAATGCCTTTGCTTATAATGTCGCATCTAGCATTATGCAAGAATGTGAGGATCTCGAACCTCAATCTGTTGAAGAATGTCGAAAAAGACAGGATTGGCCAAAGTGGCAAGAAGCAATTCAATCAGAATTGAATTCGCTGGCAAAACGTGAAATTTTTGGCCCTATAGTTGAAACACCTAATGGTGTTAAGCCTGTCGGCTATAAATGGGTCTTTGTACGCAAAAGAAATGAGAAAAACGAGGTACAAAGATATAAGGCATGCCTTGTTGCACAAGGTTTTTCTCAAAGGCCTGGTGTCGATTATGAAGAGACATATTCGCCTGTAATGGATGCGATAACCTTCCGTTATCTCATAAGTTTTGATGTCCATGAAAAGCTCGACATGCATTTAATGGATGTGGTTACTGCCTATCTTTATGTCTCACTTGATAATGAGATATACATGAAAATTCCCGATGGACTCAAGATGCCAAACGCGCATAATTCAAAATCTCGGGAAATGTTCTCAATTAAATTGCAAAGATCCTTGTATGGTCTAAAGCAATCTGGACGAATGTGGTATAATCGTCTTAGTGAGTACTTGTTAAAAGAAGGCTATATAAATGACGCCATTTGCCCGTGTGTTTTTATAAAGAAAACAACATCGGAATTTGTTGTACTTGCCGTATATGTCGATGACATAAACCTTATTGGAACCCCTATAGAACTCCAAAAGGCAATTGATTATCTAAAGGATGAATTCGAGATGAAAGATCTCGGAAAGACTAAACTATGTCTTGGTTTGCAAATTGAATATTTGGCAAACGGAATTTTTGTTCATCAATCTACCTATACAGAAAAGGTACTGAAACAGTTTTACATGGATGAAGCACATCCTTTAAGTACACCGATGGTTGTTCGATCACTTGATGTGAACAAAGATCCATTCCGACCACAAGAAAGGAATGGAGAGCTACTTGGTCCTGAAGTACCATATCTTAGCGCAATTGGCGCACTAATGTATCTTGCAAATACTACAAGACCTGACATATCCTTTTCAGTTAATGTCTTAGCAAGATTTAGCTCGGCTCCTACGAGGAGACATTGGAATCGGATCAAACACATATTGCGGTACCTAAAGGGAACTACCGATATGGGTTTATTTTATGGCAAGAATTGCAGCCCGGATCTTGTTGGTTATGCTGATGCTGGATATTTGTCCGACCCACACAAGGCTCGATCTCAAACGGGTTATATGTTTACCTGTGGAGAAACCGCCATATCTTGGCGATCGACTAAGCAATCAATTGTGGCTACTTCATCTAAGCATGCCGAGATAATTGCTATTCATGAAGCAAGTCGGGAGTGTGTGTGGTTGAGGTCCATAATACATCATATCCAAGACAAATGTGGTTTGAAGTGTGATAAACTACCCACAACTTTGTATGAAGACAATGCAGCATGTATAGCTCAATTGAAGGGAGGATTCATAAAAGGAGATAGAACGAAGCATATTTCACCAAAGTTATTCTTCACACATGATCTTCAAAAGAATGGTGATATCAATGTTCAACAGATTCGTTCAAGCGACAATATGGCTGATTTGTTCACAAAATCTCTACCAAAGTCAACCTTCAAGAAGCTAGTTCACAAGATCGGGATGCGAAGACTTAAGGACATAAATTGATGTTCTTATCAGGGGGAGTTAATGCGCGTTGCACTCTTTTTCCCTTACAAGGTTTTGTCCCACCGGGTTTTCCTTGCGAGGTTTTTAACGGGGCAACCAATAGGCGCATATTCAAACATGTGTACTCTTTTTCCTTACTTTAATTTTTCCCATTGGGTTTTGTTTTAAGGTTTTAACGAGGCATATCATTGAATAGACATTCAAGGGGGAGTGTTATAAATACACTTCTATTTAAGGTGAATGTCTTTAATTAGAGAGATTCTAGAGTCCTATTATTGGTAGCTAGATCATCCCACTCCCTATAAATAAAGGGGTCTTCTACCATTGTAAACAATCCCTAACAATCTCTAAGTATCAATAAGAATATTTCTCTCTCTATTCTCTCTATTGCTCTTGTTCTTGCATTATTGTACTTGTCTTTATATTATTTTATAACAAATAGAATGATATACACCCTATTTTTTAATTTTTAGTTGTTTGAATACAAAAGATTTAATATAGTGAATTTAAATACAATTTAATATTGCGGTTTTCATTATTAAACACCCGTAATCACTATTTTTTAGGTGGAGTACCTCACAATATTTATAAATACATTCGCGCGAATACATAAAATATAGAATTAAATAGTTTTAATTCATATTTTTTAGGCGGCTTACCTCATTTATTTATAAATACAGTCATGCGAATACATGAAACTACATAATTAAACATTTGTAATCCCTATTTTTTGGCAGATGTATTTATAAATGCAGTCGCGCGAATTTATGAAATACAACATAGTAGCAATAAAAATTTATTGAATTTATTTTTTTGAGTTAAATTAAGAGTTATATATACTAATATATTGATCTCCTTTTTGTTATTAAACTGCTGATGCCTAATTATTAGGAAAATTTCGCTACTCTACTCATGAGTACAACAACGCGAATACATTGAATACAGTTCGATAGTATCGAAATATTAGTTATAGCACAGAAAGTGAATATGTATATATCTATATGAAGTTAATAGCCGCTAATTAACTACGGTGGTTTCTAAGAGTTCTCTTATTTTTATTATTTTTTTGCACATCTTCAAAGAAGTAGCTCAGGATATGTGCCACACAATTTTAAAAATGATATGAATATTATTTTAAAAAAAATATTTAAACTAATTTGCACTACAATACTGGGAATTAAGTAACTTCAGTTTTTGGACCCAGCAATTCGCAATACTATACTGCGTATAATAAAATAAATACTCCTTCTTCTTCGCAGACTCCCCCCCCCCCCCAATTACAAAAATAATCTCACTCCAGTGTTGGTCCCCCCTTCGTCAAATAAAAAAAATTGGGCCCCACCCGCCACCTAAAAAGCAAAAAGTGTATGTCTCACACACAAGATAAGCTTTGATTCCTTTTTTCGGGTGCAAAAATTTGATTTTAATCAAATTCAAAAAATTTAAATCGAGGTATTTTGATTTTGTTTATGTCGAAACTCGTATAATATATTTGTATTGTTCAACGTGTTTCCATGTTAATTTGTGTTATATTTTGTATTTAAATTTATATCTTATTTATACTCGGATTGATTTCACTAGCTTTGGGACAAAAAAATATTAAAATTTGACAAAATAATATGTATTGTTAATGTTATGCTTTTATTTGGTTAAATAATAAATAAACATTATTTATTTAGTTGTTATTCATATTTGTATGTTATATTTGTTGTTTTTATATGTAATAGTGACCTTTTAGCGTAGTAAAATAAAGAGCATTTTAGTGTAGTAAAATATAGAGTCTTTTAGCGTAGTAAAATATAGAACCTTTTTAGCTTAGTAAAATATAAAGTCTTTTAGCGTAGAGTGTATAATATAGAGTATTTTAGCTTAGTAAAATATGGAGCCTTAAGTATGTAATAACTGCAAACTCTATCCATTAATACTTTACAAAATTAATTATTTAATGTATAAATAAACTTACAAAAGTAATAAATTAATATATGTTGTCAAATAACTCAATTGTCGAGCCCGAAACTCATAGATGATTACCCAGTCCAATTCAATAATTAATTTATGACATTAACAAAACTGTAAAAATACTGAAATTGACACGCATAATAATTAAGGATAAGTTGGTGCTACCGGAGGTCAATTATCGAGCCTGGGAACCCATACATAATTATTCAGTTCAATTCAATAAGTTTTAATTTAATTCTTTAATCTAACAAAATTTCATCAGTAACTGAAATTCACATGCATAATAATTAAGGATAACTTGGTGAGATCAGGCCTCAAATATCGAGCCTAGAAGGCCATACATAATTATCAAGTCCAATTTAAAAAAAATTAATTTAATTTATTAAACAAATAAATTTTTAAAAAATATTTGAAATGATACATAATAATTAAGTATAGCTTGGTGCTACCAGGTCTCAAATATCGAGCTTGGAATCCATTCATAATTATTAAGTCCAATTCGAGAATTTTTAATTTAATTAATTAAACTAACAAATTTCTAAAAAATACTGAAAATGAAAAACATAATAATTAAGTATAGCTTGAATGGGCATACATAATTATTATCCAATTCAAGAATTTTGAATTTAATTTATTGAACAAACAAATTTCTAAAAGATATTGAAAATAATACACATAATAATTAAGGATAACTTGGAGCAGTCGGGCCTCAAATATAGAGCCTCGAACTCATAGATAATTACTCAGTCCAATATTAAAAAAAATTATTTAATTTATTAAACTAACACCCACAATTAATTTTGTTTAAATTATTATAGACGACATGGCCTTTACTCCACCTGCGCATCCTGGACCTACTGAGGATCAGCTATTAGTGTTACAGGGCGACCATAGGTCCTCCTATGTATGGGAAAGACAGCTATCGGAGCAGGCTCTCCGCCCCATGAGACCTGACGACTTGTGGGAGTTCATCGTGGAGCATCCTTTCCATGCCCGCACAGTCGCGCGGCTACAGGCTACGAGCTTCTATACGATTTTTGAGCTTGGACGGATGCAACTTGATTGGTCTCTTATCATGGCCTTGGTAGAGCGATGGCGACTGAAGAGGCACACTTTTCACTTGCCTACTAGAGAGGCCACCATCACGCTGGAGGATGTTCAGATTTTATACAGGCTGCACGTAGATTAACGGGCCGTGGCACTGCCCCAGTATATTAGACCCATTATGCGTGCACAATTTTCGGATATGATGGGCCAGTTTACTGGTTATAGACCTCAGGGTGGCGCTGGGGGCAGTCGCGTTCTTTTGTCAGCCATTAGAGATCATATGGCATTTTTACACATGGACATTACCGGTGAGACGGAGGATCTCCACATTGAGAGGTATATGCGATTGGCGCTGCTCCTGCTTTTCGGGTGTGTCTTGTTTCCAAACACTTCGAGTAGTACTATGAGTATGCGCTTTCTCCATCATCTTCAGCGACTGGATGACTTACCCCATTACAGCTGGGCTGTTGCAGTTCTTGCATACCTATATAGGAGCATGTGCCGGGCGAGCATAGGCCCACCGGTGGACATATGTGGTTTTATTCCCCTCCTACAGGTGACAACATTTTCGAATATTCTATTCATTACTCAGAATTCTATATGGTCGAAATGACTCATAAATTTTACATCAACCTTTTATCTTAGGTTTGGGCCTGGCAGCGAATCATGATGTTTCAACCACCTCTACTACCACTTGTGCCCGGTGAGGCTTATCCATTTCTCGCTCTAGCTTCTAGGTGGATTCTACAACGTGGGAACTATCAAGGGAGCGATGCTCAATATAATCTCTCCCTTGTCAGGGATGTGTTAGATATGCTGGTGGACGGACAAGTAAATATATACATACACTTGCTTGTTTTAAATTGAGTTATGCTGTACATACTCACTTTTATGTTATTATTTGGTAGTTCATCTGGACACCATACAACGACGAGTTGCTAGTTCAGATGCCTGATATTTGCTCAATAGACAGACTGCTTTGGAGCACCTACGTCCCGATGATCTTCTCCGATATGGTTGAGTATCATGCCACAAAGCGTGTGCTTTGCCAGTTTCACGTCCCCAGCCTATACCGGGGAAGCTTGGATGGGTGGTTACACATTATCAGTGGGATGACCGTGCCAGGATGGGCAATATATATATATGGAATGGCAAGAGCAGCAGGTCCATACTTGGGAGCAGCGAGGTCACCGTATTCCGCCACAGCCTACATTTACCTAAGAGGAAACTATTCATTTGTATACGTCATGGTACCGCCGTCACACCCGACTGATGATCAGGAACCCTATTCATGTACTTGACGATCGTTACAGACCATACGCCGGGAGGCACGAGGCACTGGTATGTTTTTGTGGCTTAATAATATATTATAATTGTGATATAGTGTTATTTAATTAATATTTTAAATGTTTCACAGGCTATTGGGCATCATCACCTCTACCAGTTGGAACAGGAGATGCAACAGCATGCCGACAATCCTGCACTCGTTGACTATGGCCGGCAGGTGGCACAAGTGGCTCGTCGGACCCTGTTTCAGGCGAGAGATGCCGCGAGGTTGGACCACGAGGCTCAGTATGCAGCGCCAGAGGACTACCATTGGGGTAGGGGTTTCCCTCGAGGCAGGGGTAGGGCACGACGGAGGGGTGCCCCACGAGGCAAGGGTGCCCCACGGGGGTGCGGGCGTCGTAGGGGACGGCGAGGAGGTGGTCCCCAGTAAGGGGGATATGAGGCACTTGTTGGCCCACCTATTGAGGGACATGATGGGGATTTTGCAGATGAGGCTCTTGGAGATAATCAGCCGGGTTATGGACCTCGGGTTGAGGAGAATCCAGCAGCATGTTGTCGTACAACCTTCAGCTATCTCTGCCAGTATTGCAGGTCACCCTGTCAGGAGCATTGTCGATCACGGGTACATTCGACGGGGATATAGACCAGTACTTTGAATGCCCATCTACCGCAGCTGAGGATCGGCCCACCCGGGATATGGATGGCCGGCACATGTTGAGTTATGCTTCATCCCCGGCGGTTTATGCGGATCTACCACAGGCGCAGGTATATTTGTATTGCTTTAAAATTTCAATTTGTTTTCTTTTCCTTAATGAGCTGTCATTAATTAATTTTTAACTTTCTTATGAAGGTTTTGTCCCAGCCATCTTTGAGGCTACTATATGCTTTGATGAGGACACCACAGATGCATATACTCAGGCGGCCGACGATACCACGGTGAGAAAATGTTTTTTTGACTCAACACGTACAGTACAAATATACTTTTTTCAAATGCTAAGATTATTACTTGTTTTGTAGGTTGCTGACGCCCTGACGGTATATTCTTCCGATCCTACCAGCTGTGGTGTCGATGCTGCTGCACATCCTCACATAAAAAAATAGCTTGATGACGATGATCCAGATAGTGTGCTCGGGAAACAGGGGATGCGACTTAGGCCAGCAGCAGCACTAAAGCACACATGATGCAGGACTCACTGATTTACTTATATTTTTACTTTGTGTAAATTGTGCATTATGTAAATAATGGTAACAATTATCTTTTAACAATAATTTTATTTTTATTGCATTTGAATAGTAGTTTTACCTAAAGAGTGCAACACAAACCCAAACCCAAACCTTGCAAACGTAACACAAAAACAAATAGTAGAACTAAAACCATCACTGCATAAAGGATAACTAAAACCATAAAATGCAGTTCTAGACCACACTTTGAGTATTAAATGTTTTTGCAAGAACGCAGGTTTTTCACATGGTTTTCATCTTTTCCAGAACGTCAAGACAACTCCATAAAACGCAGTACTATACCACGCTTTAATTATTAAAAATTTTCTGCAAGAAAGCAGCTTTTTTCACATGAATTTCATCTTTTTCAGAACGACAAGACAACTCCATAAAATGTAGTAATATACTTCAAATTAATTATTAAATTTTTCTGCAAGAAAGCAGCTTTTTCACATTGATTTAATATTTTTCAGAACGACAAGACAACTCAATAAAACGTAGTACTATACTGCGAATTAATTATTAAATTTTTCTGCAAGAAAGCAGTTTTTTCACATGGTTTTCATCTTTTTCAAAACAACAAGACAACTCCATAAAACGCAGTACTATACCACGCTTTATGTATTTTGTCTTGCTTATAAATAATGGGCTCATTGCACTTTAACCCATGTGTGCACGGCATGTGGTATATGGTCTATTTTGCCATATGAACATAACCTTCTATTTTCATTTACCATCTGTAGATTATTCCGACGGTGCCCGCGGATAGCGGTCTTAACTTCGAAAATACCACGTTCATGATCGTACTGAAGAAATGAATGTCACAGTGCTCGCCTCCTGGACCTTTCAAATCTTCTCATGGGTATTGGCATAAATGAATACCCCTGTCCATCAATACCGATGCAGCTGCATGCCTTTCCACAAACCTCTCCGCACTCTGTTTGAATGTCATGCGAACCATGGCAGTGACATGCAGTCCATAGGCAGACTTCAACACGCCATTGAATGACTCCGACACATTTTTAGTGAGGTCTCCCCATCGTTTGCCGCCATCAGCATGCAATGTCCACATGTGAAGCTCATGTCGCATCAACTAAGTATAGGCTCGTGGATCTATCTACCGGATCGCTTCCATGCGCCTTGTGAATTTGCACTGCTGGTGCTCAGTTGCAGCCATCCACATTAAGTCATGCATGGCCTTGTCAGGAAATTTCTTTTGGAAATTAGCCTTCAGGTGCCTCACACAGTAAGGTTGGTATGCATATGGTTTTTGTCATTCAGCGAAGTGACATATAGAACTTAAAATACCACCATGATGATCAGATATTAGACAAATACCTGAACAATGTTTGACAACGTGTTGCTTTAAGTGGTTCAAAAAAACCGTCCACGCCTCTTCGCTTTCGTTGGCACATATGGCAAAAGTTAGTGGAAATATTTGTCTGTTGGCATCAACTGCAACTGCAATCAAAAGCTTAATATCATACTTACCATAGACATGAGTACTGTCAATGGAAATTACAGGACGACAATGCACAAAACTATCAATTGCTGCTTTAAATGACCAGAACACATAGTTGAAAATATATTCAGTTTTGCCCGAACTCCGCTCACGCCTCCATTCAATAACAGTCCTGGGGTGAAAGTGTTGCAGTGCAGCTATGAACCTGGGCAGATTTGAAAAAGACTTATCTCAGCCGCCATAAATAAGTTCAAAGGCATGTTTGCAACCGATATATGCCATTCTTTTGGTTATAGTACAACCATAATCATGGTGGACGGCTGTAATACACTCTTTAATCATGAACCTAATGTACACTTCCAAATATGGAATCAAGACAAGAGAAATCAAGTTCACATCCGAGTTGAAGTAATTCTCATTGAATGTGTCCATTTCACATCTGTGCTCGCTAATAAATTTACCCACTTTCCACAAACCTGATTTCTTCTTGCTGGCACGTAACATCCAGTGACAACCCATAAACCACCTATGGCATACAGTCTTGTATACCTCTATAGTTGACTCACTTACCGTCATCTCACGACACTCTCTTATACTATAGATTTTAACAGCCCTAATTAGGCGATTTTATCGGGGAAATACATGCCCTTTGTTAGAATAGCTGGTCTAGACTCATCCCACAGCGGTGACCAAATTTTGTCTTCATCCCTTGTGAGGGCATCGACGTTCGACATACTTGGCAAATTATCAAGGTAGGAAATATTCCACTCATGAAATGGCACGTGGGACTCGTACACACTTTGTCTAGAGGGAGGTGGAGGAACATGCTCCCTTGTCAGCTCAGGTTCAACATTCACTTCCTCCTCATCATCACCCTCATCATGGAAGGGCGTGTCATCCCCAGACTCATCCGCGTTGTTGTCATAATCATTATCATCTTCTTGACTCTGCGTATCAACCAAATCATGAGTCAATACGTTGTCTATGTGCAACTGTTTGAGGCCAGGAACATCAAGAAGCTCCTTTTCACTGCACAAAAAGAACAAAATGATAAGTTACCTAACTACATAAATACTTTTGATATAACTATATCACTTTACTTACAGGTCGTACTGTCTGGATGTTTCATGATGGATATTTTCTTGTTGGTGATGACTCCCGGATGGATCATTGTACTCCAATACTCCAGAGCTATGAATATTCCAAATAGGGACGGGGTCATAACTTGTAAAATTCATATCCGGACGGTACCCCCTATGGAAAATATAAGTGTTAATACAAATCCAATTAAAACATAAAATAAACACGCTAAAGCATAGTAAAAAATTGAAGTTTACCAGTATCTTGTGGATTATATAAAGTCAAAAAATTATTTTGTGGTTGCTCATTCGCTGGTGGTGACAAGTTTAAGTCAAGGCAAGCTTCTTCATCAATAATCTATCCAGCAATAACTACTCCAAAATAACCACCCGATGACTGGGGGTTATCCCTACTATGCACGCCCTCATTATTGGGAACTTCTTCCACCTTATCGTACATTTCCAATAATTTTATTACAATAAATTTCCTGTATTCATCCAAAATCCGCAAAAATCTCTAAGAGTTTCATCATCCTCGATGTTAAACTCAGAATAATAAGCAGACCCCTGCGGAGTCACTGAATACGGAAACCTACCAGTTACTTTAAGGTTAACAGAACACTTCCTCGCACTGATTTTTTTACATAACAACAAAACCAATTTATCATACTCCACAGTAAGCGGCAATTTAACATGATACTGTGGAAGTGAGCTATACTATAGAGTTATTCTCCAGCACAACCTCACCCACCCAATATAATGAAACCCTTATTTTTGGTTCTTCAAACATTGTACAAAAATGATTGTTAAGAAGAAGAGAGAAGTATGAACGGAAGTTTGAAGTTTGTATTGAATGAATTTTCATAAATTGAAACGCCTTTAAATAAGGCAAGTCCGAGCTTGGGGTGTAGAATTTTTCTAAGGAATTCGCAGTGCAATACAACATTTTATGTGTTTGACTTATTGTGGGGCCAAATTAATAAAGAAATCACAGTACAGTACTGCGATTAAGTAACTCGCAGTATTGTACTGTGAATTAGTTAATTTTTTTTAATAATACGTAGTACTATACTGCGAATTACTTTAACAACTAAATTTCTATTAGAGTGATTCGCAGTATAGTACTGCAAATTAGATAGTTACGTAACTTTTTTTTAAACCTGAAAACGTATTTTTTGTCCAAAAAACCATTAGAAAAGTTTCGGACTCTACATATGCATACCAGTTTATGTATATGATTCACATTGGTATGTGATATTTGCCACGAGAATTGTCGATGTGAGTGCTAAACCTGTTGAGTTGTCCAAGATTTGATGATTTATCACTATCAAAAACTTATCGTAAGTTGTGATGGCGTCTAACACTACCAACCAACGATAAAATCAACATGCTAATAGATAATCTAAAATGTATCTCGAATAAATTAAAAATTAAAATAAATAGTTGAAATTATTCGTTCGATGTTATTAAGTT
The DNA here is from genome assembly GCA_034376525.1 of Nicotiana benthamiana. Taxonomy (NCBI): domain Eukaryota; kingdom Viridiplantae; phylum Streptophyta; class Magnoliopsida; order Solanales; family Solanaceae; genus Nicotiana; species Nicotiana benthamiana. The sequence continues at coordinate 116,828,599 of CM067331.1, forward strand.
AATTATTCAAGCATAGTCAAGATATAAACCATGATACCATAAAAGAAAACTATTCTTTTGGGTCCCAGGGTATGTCTTGATTGATTATTTCATTTGCTGTCATAGAGATTCCACAAAGAATAATAGTTTTTATTTTGAGTTGAAATTCTATCGTTATTATGACATGCATGAATGGAACTCTTTATATTTATGCTTTTTCATTTAAAAGAAAAGGTTTTTCTGAAGATAGTATTCATTCTTTATTTTATTTGTACAATGATTGTACTTTGGAAAAGCTTTCACATTCTCTATTAGGCATATAAATGGGTATTCTACTATGGGTTAGTTCACTCTAGTATAGGTGCTGAGTGTCAATCACATAATTTTGGGGTGTGACTTTGAGCATATCTAAATTTATATTACTTTTGTGTTTTAATATTGTTGTTATTATTATTATTATTATTATTGATAACTATACATGTTTATGAAAGAAAGTATTTTCAGTACAACCTTAGCCACTACTTAATTGCAAATTGTCGATGATATTTACTGTGTACTTCTCATACTCATGCTACCTTTGCTATGTATAAATATGAATCCGAGCCAGTACCAGATGTGAGTGAGCCGATCGAGATCTGTTCGAGATTCTATTGATGAGCTACAAACTTAGTTCGCAATAACTTAGGTTCATTATTATGCTTCAAATAATTTATGTATTATCCAAAGACATGGTTATATTTTTAATTCTAGTAGCTCATGACTTGTGCTACTAAATTTTGAGATTTATCTTTTATGTTTCGTTGTGTATTAAATATTTTATTTAGTTTATGTTAATATCCTTACGACAAGAACAAATCCAATATAATTCTACAATATTATTATCGTTATTAGACTTATTATCTTTACGGATGTATTATTATGTGATTTTGATTCACCTTATGTGAACGGATTGCCGCCAGTCATATCTATGTATTTTAGGTACAAGTGCTTCATACAAATTCCAGGTAGGACGATTGAGAAAGATTCAACCAATTTGAGCCACCTATAAGCATCATGGAATAGGTAAAAGGGAAAACAAGGATGGAAGCCCCCCATCTTCCGCATATCTTGCTCATCCTTAGCCTAGCCTAGTCACATCTCACAATTGAGATGTGAGATCAGTTTAAGAAGGAGTTGAAGAGGCAATTCTACCCGATGCACGCGGCGTAGGAGGCCAGACGGAAGCTAAGAGAGCTCCATCAGATGGACGCAATTCGAAAGTATGTACGCGAGTTCACAACCTTAATGCTACAAATCCTGTTGTAGTTCGAGGAAGATTCCCTCTTCTACTTCATGCATAGGTTGCAAAAGTAGGCAATACAGGAATTAAGAAGACATCAAGTAGCCAATGTAGATGAGGTCATAGTAGTAGCCGAGTGTCTCATTGAATTCAAGATAGAGCTTGCGAAGTCCAAATAAGTAAACGCTGAAAAGGGTAAGGGATATCATAACAAGGACAAGGGAAAAGGCATAGACAAAGTATACGAGGGCAATGGCAAGGGGCCATCACATAATGGAGAGGGGTACAAGAGAAATAACAAGGGGTTGAGAAAAGGTAGCGGGTGCATGCATAAGGAAGGGTTCTACTCATGTAAAGGATCACAACATGCAAGTGTCGATGCCTCCTTTTTCTCGCAAAATCGGGTTTATGATATTTGGGCAGACAACTCTTTCCCTTTTGGGAATTTAGGTTTGAATTGAAGAGTTTCCACCTAATGATTAAGTTCTTAGGACACTAAAAAGGATTTTTGATTTAGAAAACCAGAGAACGGATAAGGGCTTGAAATTATCTCGAGGGGAAGTTGTTAGGCATCCCTCAAGATCCACTAGTGTAGTTCCCGGCCATGCTACAATTATGACTTTAAGTAATAAATAAGCAAACAAATGTTTCAAATATAAGAGATTGTCACATTATGGAGGCGAATAAATTAAAGTTTTGAAGAAACAAAGAAAGCCGGAAATTTGAGGAAATAGTTTGAAAATTCTGGAAAAAAAAACAAATAAAGGGAAGGGGAACCTAGGTTTACAAATAATATCGATCATGTCAATGCAATACCCGTTAATCACTCCTCAGAATAGGGGCTACACGTAGTATTAGAGCATCATATCCTTATCTACCATTTCCCACCCGGTTAAGGTATTAAATGCGAAATGGTCTCGTTTTCCTATTGCATGCTACTACCCGTCCTGAATCCTATCAGCCCTGGAGGCATTTGGGACTACTAGTCCTAAATGGAAGGGACATCTGGGCTTTTATGGTTTAAAAGAGAAAAGTCTAAGGCGACAAACAAAGCATATAAAGCAGATATGGGAAAATACATAACATTTAAAAGGCTCAAAACAGGCCTCCTCGCTTAAGACAAGATTGTTTAGCATGTCTCGCATGTACTGGTTATGGCCCGACTAAAATTAAGAGTTGTGGTGAATTGATCTATTACATATTTCAGATGAGAAGCCCAAGTTAGGCTTGAATGCTGGTTGAAGTTGATAGAATCTAATTCGATTTACAAGTTACCTTATGAATTGCTTGTGTCAAACTATTACCTACATGCCTGATATCTATTAGTTCAGAAAAGAAGATACTGATTTTAAAGGAAAGGAGTTGTCCATTACATGAATATAAACTCTGCAGTCGCTATGGTTACAATTGATTTTAGAGTTATAAGTGAGTTGCTAATTTATATTTAGTTGATTACTCCTATAGGCATGCTGTCACGATCCGGATTTCCCACCCTCGGGGGTCATGATGACACCTACTAATGGGAGCTAGGAAATCCAAACCTTAGTCACGTTTTCATTACAATATACTCCTTTTTAACAGTTATCAGAAATAACATAAAACAAAGAAAATAAATAAATGAATAAGAGGAAGTATTTAACTAAAGGAACTGATAAAAATGCGGAAATCCAACATAATCCTCTACCAAAGACTGGTGTCACAATACTCACGAACTACTAAGAGTGCTAAATACAATCGTATGGAAGAAAATATAACTGTTTGTCTCGAATACAATGAGATAACAGACTAAAATAAAGAATAAAGGAGACGTTGGGCCTGCGGACCCCTGCAGGGCTACCTCGGTGTCTCGCTGGACTGAAGGCTGGCTCTCGTTCTACTGCTGCTGCTGCCCAAGACTTGGATCTATGCAAAAGAGCACAGGGTGTAGCATCAGCATAACTGATCCCATGTGTTGGTAAGTGCCTAGCCTAACCCTCGACGAAGTAGTGACAAGGCTAAGACTAAACTACCAAATAAACATGTACAGTTCAAATATATATATACAATAGAAAAGAAATACAAGAACTAATCAGTCAATAAAGGAAGGGGAAGCATGTTGTAGGGAGATAACACTTTTAAATAGGAAATCTCAAATAAATAAAGAAGCAACAAGACTAGAATATCAATAAGAATCAGAGATCACAAATTTTCAATGGCATCACCCTTCGTGCTTTACACTCTTTCCTCAACATATCAAACAATGCACGGCATGACCCTTCGTGCTTTATCACTCTTCCTCACCCAAACAACAATCACAAATAAGGGGCAAGGAAGTAAACAGAATAAAAACAAAAGTCTCAGCAAGGGAATGTAATTAAACAGTTAAATCCCGTCAAGAGAGCAATATCAATACATTTCAATGTCCCGGCAAAGGAGAAATCAACAAAACAACAAAACGTCTCAGCAAGGGAATAACCCGATATCTCTTTCTCTTTCTTCCATTTTTCACCTCATAATCCACATTATCACATGAGCCAATTTTCCAAGGATTTAATTATCTCATATACCTTCACAACTTCTATTTCAACTCGAGCCAATTCTTCTCGAAGTTTAAGGATCACAATTCCTTTCACATGCTCATTACAACGTATAGAAATCACCAATTTAGCATGGAAGTTACAACATAGATTAAAATATTCGCAATATAACGACTCACGCTCGTGCTAGACACCAATATATAGATATTCGTCACCATGCCTATATATCATACTCGACAATTAATAAGTTGAAAATATGACTCAACACCTATTACCTCGAGCTAAGGTTAGACCAAACACTTACCTCAATGCCCTGAATTCAACTCAAGCCTCAATTATAGCTTTACCCTTTGGTTCTACCACCAATCCGCTCAAATCTAGTCATAAGTTACTTAATCACATTAACAAATGCTAAATGAATCAACCCAAATGCATGTAAATAAGTTTTACAAGGTTTTACCCCAAAAGGGTCAAAATGCCCCACGTGGCCACCTGGTCAAAACTCGAGGTTCAGTCCAAAACCCGGTTGGATTTGAAGTTGAAATCATATTAAAAGATGTTAAGGAGTGAAGAAAATGAGTTAGAAATCACTTACCAATTGTTTGAGAAGAAGGGTTGTTTGGAAAATCGCCTCTTATGTTTTGGCGTTTTGAAAAGTGTAAAATAACTAAAATTCACGTGTATTTATACCCCTCTGAATTTCCTTGTACGGACCGCACAAAAAGGACCACGGCCGCACAGGCTTGATGAAGGCCTGCGGATCATTGCTTTGTGCGGACTGCACCAAGCCGACCGCAGCCGCGCAGCACCCATTGCGGACCTCCCAAAGGCGACCGCGGCCGCACGTGATTTCTCGCGGGCCGCGCAAGAAGGTTCATAGACCTGTTAATTTCCTGAACCTGCAAAATCTGATCTTTTTAACCTAGGTCATCTTGAAACCCTCTCGGAACTCACCCGAGCCTTCAAAACTCTAATCCAAGTATACATACAACCATAAAAACATCTTACGAACGTATTCGTGTGATCAAATACCAATATAACATCATGAATATCGAATTAAACCTCAATATCAATGAAATTTCTCAAAACTCCCTTTTATACATAAATTTCCCAATTAGGGTCTGGATCGCGTCAAATGACGTCCGTTTTTAACAAAACTTTGTAGGAGTGATTCAATATATATGATACTTGTACCGGGCGTCGGAACCAAAAATACGGGTCCGATACCATTACTTTCAAACTAGATTTCACATTAATTTTCTTTAAACATTTCAGAAAAATAATTTCACTTAAAAATTCATATCTTGGACTTGGGACCTCGTAATTTGATTGCGTGCATACACTCAAATCCCATATTTTCCAACGGACCCTCCGGGACCGTCAAATTATGGGGCCGGGTCCGTTTATCCAAAATGTTGACCAAAGTCATATCTATTCATTTAAATATCAAAACTTAGAATTTTTTTCACAGAATTTCACATATAAGCTTTCTGACTACGCGCCAGAACTGTGCACACTAATCGAGGCAACCCAAAATGATGTTTTCAAGGCCTCGAAGACACAGAATTTGGTCAAAACAGGTGATGATCCTTTGGGTCGCACACATGCTTTCTAGGTGTTTGTTAATTTTAGAACACTATTATTAAAATTCAGAAATCCTATAGGCAGGTCATCTATATGTAGTTAGTTACTAAAACCTATGTACACATTTTCCTAGAGATAGATGCATATGCAGAATTCGAGAAGTCTTATTGACATGTTATCTACGTGATATGCAGAAACCTATAAACATGGTTTCTATATAAAATGCAAAAGTTATAGACATGGTTTCTATATATATGGAATGCAGAAGCGAAGAAGCCTATGGACATGATCTCTATGCATGAAATGCATGGCCCATTGACAGAATTTCAAAAGAATGCAAAATTTATAGACATGATTTCTATGTGAAAATGCAGAAGTGAAAGTATGACATGATTTCAGAAGTATAATAAACCTATAAACATGATATTTGCATGCATGGCTTGCCCTTCCCTTATCATTAAAACCCCAATAGTTATTACAAGATTATTACAACCTAGAATAAGAAAATGAAGTAAAATTACATCAGAAAACTAAAAATTTCCAACCAAGGAGATCATGATTCAGGTTTCCTGCCTGAAGCGTGTAGTAGATCAACTCCAAAGATCCAAATCCAAAGCCCTTCTCATTTTGGGTGTGTTAGAGTTACCAAGAGCCTCATGAGCACTGGGAGTGCTTACACCCAAATTCATTACAGAGTTGAGACATAGTGCAGTCTGGAAGAGTCAGCCATCAAGTGTCCAAGTTCAGAGGGAACTCAAGGTCCAAAACATGGCTCATAGGATGGGGCCAGAACTTAGAAGCTAGGAATGAGTGCAAGTGCATCGAGGGGATTTTGGGGAAAACCAAGAAAGGCTGGTAATCATACCTAGAAATTGGAAGTGCTGGCACACCTCAACTAGCCTATTCGCCACGTTGTTTGGGAGTTACGGTTCATTAAAGGATCAAGTCTAGACATGAGCAACAATTTGGATATTGCCATGCTTTGAACATTTAACTCAAACACATAGAAGGGAATGGGGTATGGGGATTCACATAGCAGTAGATGCAAAGAGAACAACATATTTAATACTGAACATAGATAGCAAAGTAGACAAAATTATAGAAGATGTAAAGAAAACACATAGGTATGAGGCAGAAAACTAAATTAGAACATACCAATTTTAATGAAGAAAAAAAAAGCAGTAGTCTTGTAAAGCAAAATTGCAAGCAAATAGTCAGAAGATCTTAGAAGAGAGTAGAGTATAGAATTGAGAATGTGAGGTGTGAGAGAATTGGAATTGAAGGTGTTCGGTAAGTAGTATATGTAAAAATATTGAACCGATGGTATCTCAAAGTGCAGAAGGGTCGTGTCGTTTTATAGTGTAGAAAGCAAGAAGAAATAGGTAAGAAAATAGTTGGTAATCAATTATACAAGATCTCTCTTTAATTAAGGGATTCTGATTTCAAACGGGTAAAACTAATTAAGGAAAGAGACTAATCAAACATTTTCCCAAAGCATCATAAGAAAGGTAAATACACAAGGACTTATTAAGGAAAAGCTTGATGGCACACGGTTTGTGCAAATAAGGAAACCAATCAACAGATAGTAAATCACAAAGTTTGAGTTTTGGTATGAATGAGTCCAGTCAAAAAAAGTGAAGAAGGTTTTTTTACTTAAAGAAAATCAATGATAATCAATCGAACCTTATTAAAAGGAATTATAAATTAATCACAAGTTGGCAAACCTCTTTGAAGGAAAATTTCTCATATATAAAGCATACAGATATGTTAAACACGAAGAACTATCATGCCAATTAGTAGAGTCTAGCATATAAAAGTTCTGATTCCTGAACAAAGGAGTTCAATTCAGTACATAGAGTTAGAATGAGCCTGAGAGAGTCCAGGGTTCCAAATAGAACCCTACTCCAAACACGATATCAAACTCTCCAAAAACTCCCAAATCCTAGGGTTTTCACCTCGAATCAGATACAGAGAAGAGGACAAATAACTGAAACAGGCGCAGATGTCTCTTGCAGAGACTTATGAGAAAAAAATAATAGAAAGTTCGAAGTAACAGATTGATTTGAAACATAGTGAGAGTAGAAAAGACATGTTTAAGAAGAATGAAAAAAGAAATCTGGGACTTAAAAAAGCTCAGAAGAGAGTGGAGATAGTATGTCACTTAAGAGAACAGTAGAAAAACATGTTTAAAGGAACTCAAACAAAGTCCAAAAGAAGGCAAATAAAGAACTTAAGAACTCGGTAGGAAACACATATAGTAAAAGGGCTCAACATACCAGAAAAGTATATCATTTAGAAAAACACAACAATATGAACATGTGAGCCTGGTGTAGAAGCACAGTAGAACATAAAGCTCAAAAAAATCATTTATAGAATAAAGAAAGCAAAAGAAAATACATGCGTGGTAGAAAAGAAAACGTACGAACATAGAATAGACGAATTAATACAAAGAAAAGAAAAGGAAGAGTCAGAAAACATTTTAAGCTTTCTAAAAACCCTAGATAGGAAAGATCATTTATAGAATAAAGAAAGCAAAAGAAAACACATGCGTGGTAGAAAAGAAAACATACGAACATAGAATAGACGAATTAATACAAAGAAAAGAAAAGGAAGAGTCAGAAAACATTTTCAGCTTTCTAAAAACCCTAGATTGGAAAGAAGTAATTTTGAAAGAGAAAAAAATTGGGGAAAACATTTTAAAACCTCAGTAAAGCACAGATATAGCATAGATTTAAGAAAACAATCAGAAAAAACCTCAAATGGCTGGGGTTTCAGAGGAACCCTTAAAATGAAAGGCATGGAAAAAGTTTGATCCTGATTCGGATGAGTTAAAAAGCTCAGAATACTTTGAATGTGCTGGAGCACACCAGGAGAGGCCATGGAACCATGAATTGACAAAGACTGAACAGACCTCAACGAGGTTAAACCTAAAAATTTTGAACACCAAGCGCTTAGGAGCGTAGGGAGGTGAGCATAGGCTATCTATGGCCTGAGAAGCCATGAATTCTGATGAGTTTGGGATCGAACACAGTAGGTGACGACTAGGGTTTCGAGGGCCTTCGAGAGTTTGGGAGAGGTAGGGTATTCAATGGCAGATGAGAGATAGAAATGAGGGAATTAAGGTATGGTTGGTGAACTAAAAAGATAAGAAGTAATCGTGGTCGTTGATCAAAATGATCAACGACCTGGATTGAAAGAAAGGGCCAGGCGGGTTAATTGGTTGGGTCGGGGGTTGGGTTAGATTAGAATTCGACCGGGAAATTTGGGGTTCAATATTGTGTCAATTAGGAAGTTCAATTTGGGCTATACTTGAAATAAAAATGGGCTAGATTTTAAATAGCCAGTTTTTCCTTTTTATTTTATGAAAATAGTAAAAATGATTTTTGAAAGAAAGCTAAATTTCTGGATCATTTAATAATATATAAACATTAATTTATAAATAATGGAACCAATTATATAATCATAAAATGCTATTAAATCTTAAAGTAGGCTAAAATTATAATTATATGCAATTTAGCTTTTATATACCAAATAAATTTGTAAATATATATATAAATTACTTTAACTATATTTTGGAGCAAATATGAGAATAAAATAAATTATTCACCAAAATTTATAATTTTAGGAATATTTATTGATTTTTGTACTGCTAAAATGGACACTAAATTAAGTTTAAAAATCTTTAAAAGATTGAAAAAAAATATATAAAAACACGTGGGCATGCTTATATATACATATATGTTATTTTGAAAGTATTTTTTATGTATGAAAAATGCATAGGAATAAATTGGGTATTAACAGCTGCCATCTTTACCCGGAAAGGATGAAAGAATTGTCGGGTAAAGATATGATGGGCAATTTGACCGAACGAAATGGTTTGAAGAATTTGACCATGCTCTAGTTCTTGAGTTGCCTGCATATCCTTGATCTTGCAGGAATCAAGCCATATGTAGTTTAGAATCCATCGACGAAATATGCTGATGGGGATTAAACAAGAACGGACGAGATATTTGGGTCGAGAAAGATGGTCAAAATCTAGTTAGGGCTGCGGGAACCACGGCGTGATCGCTCCTACTGAGACGGTTGTTGCCAGCCGGTCTACCTGCAAATGAGCAATACAAACATCTATGTACATAAATTTAAACGTGATGCAAGTTCCCATTGGACCATGAATGTTGTCTTTGGACGGTAAGGATGAAGTCCTCACACCATGATGTTCTGGGCCATGAAGTATATAATAAAGGATTCACAGGCTATGAAATGATACTCTCAGGCTAGAGAATGATGCCTCTGAGAGATGATGCCATTGAATAATAATATATATGAGATAAGGGAGTCCTCAAACCATGGCATGGCGTTCTCGGGCTATGAAGATGGTACATCCGAACAATGACGCCCTTGGACCATTTGGCGATCTTTCAGCCCATTAAATGCAAAGGGTTCTTTCAGCCAATGCAAAAAATGTAAATGAGGTGGTGATCTTTCAGCCAATGCAAAATGTAATAAGTGGCGATATTCCAGCTGATGCAGGTGTAAATAGAGCGATAATATTTCAGCCGATGCAAGACATAAATAAATATGGCGATATTTTCAGCCAATGCGAGATGTAAATGAATCGGAGATCCTTCAGCCGATGTAAGACATAAATAAAGGTGGCGAAAATTTACCAAATGCAAAATGTAAATGAAATGGCGATCTTTCAGCCGATGCAAAATGTCATAAGTGGAGATATTCAGCCGATGCAGGTGTAAATAAAGCAGTGATCTTTCAGCCGATGCAGATGGAGACAGAGCTTAGTCTCGAAAGGCAGAATAACAGCCACGCAATGCAAGAAATGCCGATAGAGGCAGAGCTTAGTTTCGGAAGGCAGAATAGTAGCCTTATGCAATGTAGGAATGCAGGTGGAGGTAGAGCTTAACCTGGGAAGGCAGAATAGTAGCCTTATGCAATGCAGGAATGCAGGTGGAGATAGAGCTTAACCTCGGAAGGAAAAACAGTAGCCTTATGCAATGCAGGAATGCAGGTGGAGGTAGAGCTTAACCTCGAAAGGCAGAATAGTAGCCTTATGAAATGCAGGAATGCAGGTGGAGGTAGAACTTAACCTCAGAAGGCATAATAGTAGTCTTATGCAATGCAAGAATTCAGATGGAGACAAAACCTAGTCTAGAAAGGCAGAATAGCAGCCTTATGCAATGCAGGAAATGCCGATGGAGACATAGCTTAGTCTCGGAAGGCAGAATAGTAGCCTTATGCAATGGATAAAAGGCGAGTAGTGATAAAAAAATTTTATTTGAAAGCTGGTGGCTGATTCTGATGTTGCGGCTGCTGGGGATAATGTATGCGGATAACGGTTGTAAAGAAATAACTCCGAGAGTGTTATTCCTCAACAGTATGAGTATATAAATTTGCGATTTGGGTGCCTGCAACAAAATAAAAATCGTGGGTGTCGTAAAGGGGAAAGGTTAGTTCTGTGTCTCGGCACTAATTTGGTGATACTTTAGGTATCCCTGGGGTAGAGTCACTAAACATAACAATGTTGGGGACAGACATACATGAGTTAGTAGAAATACAGCATAAATACATAACTAAGAATAGTTTTATTTAGATGAACCAACGACTACGATGCGGTCCAAGACACTACAACCTCTATTTCTTTGGAATTTTGAGGGTCCTCCTCAAAATTCTGCCCCAATTTGCTGGATCGACACTTCTGACGGCTGCTTGTGGTGATCGGTTGAAATTACTTCAAAATTTTGAGGGCTCTCCTCAAAATTCTGCCCTAATTTCCAATTGCAGTGGGAAATGAAAATTTATTGAATTGTGACAGAACCCATAAGGCTGCCTACGTATCCCCTCTTAAACAGGAATCAGGTCATACATAGTTCATTACATAGGGAAATCATAAATAGTTACACATTATATTGCTTGACTGCATCTGAATTGATTGGTTTTGGCCAAACTTCTCCATCCATTTCTGCAAGTATATGAGCTCCTCCTGTTAGAACCCGGTGAACCATATATGGGCCTTTCCAGTTGAGAGAGAACTTCCCTTTGGCTTCATCTTGATGTGAAAAAATTTTCTTTAATACCACCTGCCCCTGTGTGAACCATCTTAGTGTGACTCTCTTGTTGAAAGTGTTGGGCATTGTGTTTTGATAAATCTGACCATGGAAAACAGCATCCATTCTCTTCCCTTCTATAAGAGCCAACTGCTCGTAATGACTCTTCACCCACTCTGCGTCATCGAGTTCTTCTTCCTGTATGATCCTTAGGGAGGGAATTTCTACCTCAATTGGAATGACCGCTTCTGTGTTGTAAACCAGCATGTAGGGAGTTGCCCCGGTTGATGTGTGGACTGTGGTACGGTACCCCAATAAAGCAAATGGTAACTTCTCTTGCCACTGTTTATGCTTCTCTATCATTTTCCTCAATATCTTCTTGATGTTCTTATTGGCAGCTTCTACGCCTTCATTCATCTAAGGTTTGTAGGCTGTAAAATTCTTGTGTTTGAGCTTGAAGGTTTCACACATGGCTTTCATCAATTCACTATTGAGGTTAGAGCCGTGATCGATAATAATTGACTCTGGAATTCCGAATCGACAAACGATACGGTCGCGGATGAAGTCTGTCACGACTTTCTTGGTGAATGCTTTGTAAAATGCCGCTTCAACCCATTTGGTGAAATAGTCAATTGCTACTAGGATAAACATGTGCCCCTTTGATTCGACAGGTTTGATAACATCCACCCCCACGCGGCGAACAGCCATGGCGATCTTGTTGCATTAAGCTTATTTGGAGGCACCTTTATCATGTCGGCATATGTCTGACAGCGGTGGCATCTTCAGACATATTGGATGCAGTCCTTTTCCGTAGTCATCCAAAAGTAACCAGCATGGAGTATCTTCTTGGCTAAGACAAAACTGTTCATATGCGGACCACAGGTCCCATCATTAATTTCCTCTAGTAGTTTTGACGCTTCCCTTGCATCGACACACCTTAGAAATCCCAAATTTGGAGCCCCCCTATACAAGATTCCTCTGTTGTGAAAGAAATTGCTAAATAGTCTTCGAAGTGTGTGCTTCTGATTAGAATTTTTGAGCTCGGGATATTCTCCTTTTGCCAAATATTCCTTGATATCATGAAACCAAGGTTTTCCGTCTGCTTCTTCCCCGACATGAGAATGGTAAGCTGACTGACCATAGATCTTCACGAGAATAGGATCAATGAAATTCTTATATGGATGTTGTATCATAGAGGTCAGGGTAGCCAATGCATCGGCGAACTCATTCTGGACTCTGGGAACATGTTGGAATTTCGTCTTTGTGAACCTCTTTCTCAACTCCTGTACATGATGCAGGTATGGAAGTATCTTGTATTTCTTGGTTGCACATTCTTCTCGGACCTAACGTATAAGTATGTTTGAATCTCCAATCACTAGAAACTCTTGGATGTTAATGTCAATGGCCATCTTAAGCCCTAAAATGCATGTTTCGTACTCGGACATATTGTTAGTGCAGGGGAACCTGAGCTTGGTGGATACCGGATAATGCTAGCGGGTTTCTAACACTAGGACTGCTCCTATGCCAACTCCTTTGAGATTCGCTGCTCCATCGAAAAACATCTTCCAACCATCACAGGATTCTGCAATGTCTTCTCCTAAAAATAATACCTCCTATCAGGAAATACGTCTTCAGGGGTTTGTATTCTCCATCCACTGAGTTTTCTCCAAGGTGATCTGCTAGTGCTTGTCCCTTGATTGCCTTCTGAGTTACGTAGACAATGTCAAATCCACTCAACAGGATTTGCCACTTGGACAGCCTGCTAGTGGGCATGGGCTTCCGGAAGGTGTACTTCAAAGGATCCATCCTTGATATGAGATATGTAGTATAAGCACAAAAATAGTGCCTCAGCTTCTGAGCTACCTAAGACAGAGCATAATAGGTGCATTCTAACAGAGAATATCGGGCCTCGTATGGGCTGAATTTCTCACTGAGATAATAGATGGCCTGCTCCTTCCTCCTCATTTCATCTTGCTGCCCCAGAACACATCTAAATGCTCCATCCAATATTGCAAGGTAGAGTATTAGGGGTCTACTCAGCTCGGGCGGGAACAAAATTGGCGGTGTTGACATGTACTCCTTTATTTTGTCGAAGGCCTTTTGGCAATCATCGGTCCATTTGGTAACTGTGTCCTTCTTCAACATCTTAAAAATTGGCTCATAGATGACAGTAGATTGTGCTATGAACCGGCCAATGTAGTTAAGTCCCCCAAAGAAACTCATTACTTCTTTCTTATTCTTTGGCGTTGGCAATTCTTGAATAGCTTTTACCTTTGATAGATCCAATTCTATCCCTCGACGACTCACGATGAACCCTAGCAATTTTCTAGCTGGAACTCCGACTGCACATTTTGCGGGATTCAATTTCATGTTGTACATTCTCAGTCTATTGAAGAACTTCCACAAATCTTCCATGTGATCGGCAGATTTCATGGACTTGATGATGACGTCGTCTACATAAACTTCGATATCCTTGTGTATTATGTCAGGGAAAATGATAGTCATGGCGCTCATGTAGGTGGCCCTCATATTATTTAACCCAAATGGCATCATCTATTAGCAATGCATCCCCCATAGCCTAATGAAAGCTGTTTTCTCAGCATTTTCTTCATCCATCCATATCTGATGGTACCCAACAAAACAATCAACAAATGACTGTAGCTCATGCTTGGTGCAATTATCAATCAAGATGTGTATATTCGGCAAGGGGAAGCCATCTTTTGGACTAGCCCAGTTGAGATCTCGGTAGTCGACACAGACTCTAACCTTCCCATCCTTCTTCGGTACTGGCACAATGTTGGCTAACCATGTCAGATACTCTTCTACCCTAAGAACCTTAGCTTTCACCTGCTTAGTGACCTCTTCCTTGATTTTCAAACTCATATCTGGCTTGAATTTTCTAAGCTTCTGTTTTACTGGTGGGCAGGCTGGATCAGTCGGTAACTTATAAGCCATAATGGATGTGCTCAGACGAGTCATCTCATCGTATTACCAGGAAAATATGTCCTCTTAGAAACTCTGTGTACATTTCCTTTTCTAACGGTGACAAGTGAATATTGATTCACATTTCTTTGATGATTTTTGCATTTCCCAGGTTAAAAATCTCAGTCTCGTCCAAGTTGGACTTAGGTCTGTTCTCAAAATTCTCAACTTTCTCAATAATATCTTCTGGGATATCATCTTCCTCTAAGTCTATGTCAGCTTGTTGTGTTGTCTCATTGCACGTCACAGTCATTGGTTCATCAAGATAAGTAATAGTAATGAAGTATAAGTAAAGTAATGAGAGAAAATAATAAAAGTAAGATTTATAAGAAAACTAAAATGCTTTGATAGATTCCATAAATGTTTTGAACATTGGAGCTCTTTCTTGCAAAAAATGAAAATGTGAAAGGAAAGTAAACTGGTAAAATAAAATAGTGCATGGTGCTTGTTCAGCCTTCCTACCCCAAGGCACGCCGGGCTCTGGTGGTTCTGACGGCCCAGTTGTTGAGGCGTGCTCCTCTGTTTTGCAGCCTGTATGGAAGGACCTTCCTCCCCATCCTCCTCAAAAATGACGCAGCAGTCCATATCATCGTCTTACATAAACATATTCCTCATTGCTTCTAGGGCTTTTTCTTCATCTGACCCATAGATGACCTCGGCCAGTGAGAAGGTTTTCTCCAAACTGGGTATCTGCTACTCTAATGGATAGTATGGGCCGTGCCACGGTGGCTACCATTCGTTGAATTCTTTCCAGGTATACTCTTATCCCAGACCGAAGGTAGTGCCATGTTTCTTCAACTTGATAGGCTTAGCGATCCCTTGGAGGTTTTTGTCAAAACCCTTCCCTAGTTCATATCCGCAGCAATTCAATATGCTCTTAATTTTATTGTCCCACCACTTGTCCTTATCAACTGCGTTGACTCGCTCGATGTGGTGATAGATCTCTCCACCTATCTTCATTCTTCCCCCGATGTCCGGGATGGTTTGGCAACTGTATATGGGATTTCTACCGTCGCCGTGAATCATTACCTCTTGGTGACTCCAGTCAAACTTTATTGTCTGATGTAGTTTAGATGACACGGCCCCAATGGTATGAATCCATGGTCGTAGCAAAAATAGATTGTAAGATGCCGGCACGTCTATCACTTGAAAATCAACATCAAACCAATTAGGCCGCATTTTCAAACTAAAGCTAATTTCCCCAATAGTAGACCTCTAAGTCCCATCAAAAGCCTTAACGTTGATGGCCCCGTCATTGATTTAATACAGCCCTTTCTCCAATATGATGAGTGTCACCAGGGGACAGATGTTGAGACTGTACCCCCCATTGACTAGGATCCAAGTGATAAAATAATCCTCGCACTGCATGCTGATGTGCAATGCCTTATTGTGACTCAATTCCTCCGGTGGCAGCTCATCTTCGTGGAAAGTGATTTTGTGACTCTCCAATACTTGCCCTACCATGTTTTCCATTTCTCCTCTGATGATGTTGCTTGGTATATATTCATCATTCAGCACTCTTAACAAGGCATTCTTATGTGTATTAGAACTCTGTAGCAAAGCAAGGATAGAAATTTGCGCCGTTGTTTTGTTTAGCTGATCAATGACTGAGTATTCATTCACTTGTATCTTTCTCCGGTGATCATCGGGCCCAGTTTTGGTGATGGTTTGTCGACCAAAGGTCTTCTTACTTGACTCAGCCAAGTGTTCTGGAGTGTAAACCCTGTCGGTCCTTGTCATACCCCGTGTTGCAACTGCTTCCCCGAACTTGGCTTTCCCTTTCCTTCTTGCCTCGGCTGTGTACTTCTATGGTACGGCTTTTGGGTGGAATGGTGTTATGACTGTCATTGATACCAGAATGGACACCCTTGCTTTGGAAGGTAATACAAAAACTTCAAATGGTAAAGGCGCCTTTGGGGACCCAAACTTGACCTCAATTGGTGTTGGAGCCTTTGCTGAAGCCGGTGTTTCAAACTCAAGTGGTATGGACATGTTCACCTCGAGATCTTTAGAAGGCTGAATCTGAACTACAATTGGATTAAGGGTGAATGTTGGTTTCTTTCGATCGTCGCCTTCTGTGATCAAGCCGATTGATCTTTTGGGATCGCAATCATCCTCTATCTCGATCATATGAACACTCCCACCCTTGTGGTATGGCAGATGGTTACTGTAGACATTCATGGCCGGATCCTTTGACACGATTATCTTGTTGTCAATCAAAGTTTGAATCTTATCCTTCAGAGAACGACATTCATCAATGGTATATCCTTTTATGTCGGAATGGTATGCACAAGATTTATTGGGATTGACCCACTGGAAAGGGTTTTCAGGAGTTATAGCAGGGATGTGGGTGACATAACCAGCGGCTTTGATCCTTTCATATAGCTGGTCGATCTATTCTCCAATAGCGGTATATTGTTTGGGAGGTCTCGGTCAAAATTTGGTCGGGGTCTAGGAAAGTTTTGGCGAGTGGGAGGTGATCGATAGTGAGAGGGTAGAGTATTGTAGGCTTAGTAGACATTTGCGGGTTGGGGGTATCTGGGTGAAGTAGACTGATATGTGGGTGGTGGAGGTGATTGGTAAGTTGGTAGGTTTGGTATTTGATTGGGGACTTTGTTCTCTGTGCAACCATCACTACGCTCACGTCCATTTTCTTGGATGTTCCACCAGACTTTAAAGCCTTGTTGGTAGCCTGCAAAGCTTCAAAGTTTGTGACTATACCACTTTTGATACCATTCTAGATCCGCTCCCCTAGCTTGATGATGTCGAAATTTTTTGGCTTTCAATCAGCATCAACCTTTCATAGTACTATGGGTCTTCAGCTCGGACGAAAAATCTGTTCATTTGTTCTTCTTCTAAAGCCGGTCGGACTTTAGCAGCTTCTAATCATTAACGAGTAGCATACTCGTGGAATGTCTTCGTAGGTTTCTTCTTTAGGTTCTGGATGTAGAACACATCTGACGCATTTTTTGTGTTGAATCTGAACCTGTCCATGAAATCAGATGCCACACTTACCCAATTTGGCCAGTTCTTCGGGTCTTGGATGATGTACTAAGACAGGGCATCTCCCTTTAGACTCATCATGAAGAGATTCATGCGAATATTCTCGTTCTTCCTACACCGACCAGTTTGTCGCAGTATGTTCTTAGATGAACTCTCGAATCCCCTGTACCGTTAAACATCTCAAACTTAAGAGATCTATACCCTTTGGGAAGATTGACATCGGGTTGAATGCAAAGTTCTTCATAATTTAGCCCTTCAATCCTCTTACTTCCCTTGACTCCCTGAATTCTGCTAGTCAGCTTCTTGAGTTCTTCTGCCAGATTCCTGATAAGCAAGTCTTTATCATCAGACTCGAGTATGTATGAAATAGGTTAAGTATTATGCGACACGATTTCCACATGGATGGGTGTGTTGTGGTGAGGGTGAAAATGGTCATTTGTGGAGCACACAGGTTTCGAGATGAGCAATGGAGTATTGTTAGATGTGTGGCAAGTGTTGCAGTAGTGGTGAGGATCAGAGTGGTTTTGTGATTTTAGAATGTTTTCTGGAGATGTGGGGTTTTGAGCGTTTGGGAAACGGAGATCTGGGGTAGTGAGGGAAATGATAAGCTTGCCAAGTTTCGAACTTGGTCCAGTTCTTCTTGAAATTTCAACAACTTCTGCTCGAGATGAGAGGCACTTTCCTTGGAAACCTGAATACCTTGAGTAACCTCTACTCGTTCAACTGAATTCTCCTTCCTGGTGTTGCTCAAGTCTTCCATTTTTCCTCTGTTCCTATTTTTGATAGGACTAGGATGAGGAGTAAGTGGAGGGCCTTTGGATCTTGTGGAATATGATGACAATGCAGAGTACATGAACTAACCTTTGGGAAGGGAATAAACAAAGTAAAAAAAACAAGGTAACAAGTTAGTAAGGGTTATAGTAAAAAGATGTTGCGATATTTACACAAATAGTGCGAGAATATAAATCGTGTCCTAATTTGAGAGCCTCGTTGTGCCCGAGGTATGCCTAGCGACAAATTGATTTGGAGAACTTATAATTCCAAATCCTCATTTTATTGATAAAAATAAGACGAATATTGAAACGACACTAAATAGCAGGAAATAAATGTCACTAATAGCCATGGGCCTTGTTACATTCTCAAAGTAAAGAAAAGAATCTTATCTATTTGGTCCTAGAGGGACCATTCCCAGACTCGGCATCTTTGGCTCCCTCGAACAGTTGTACCAACTCGCGAAGTCCCAGCAGCAAGTAGGTTCAACCTAGGTGCCTATCCTCAACATTCTGGCAGTCCTTGACCTTTCTAATGAATTTCCTTTCCAGCTCTACTAAATCCCGCTCTAGGTACCCAATCATTTGTTGATACTGACAACCATGTCTTCCATTCTTTAATTAACTTTTGGTTGGCTTCTTGAATTTCATGGTGCTCATTTTAACATTCTCGAATCCTCTTGCACAATTGGTTGTACTTAACGTATGCTTCAGCCTTTTCATCGATGATCCTATCACCTTGAACAAACCCAGGTTGACCCAAAACCATTATGATTATCCTCCAACCAGCTTGGATAGTGTGGATTATAATCAGCATGGTACCTGTCTGGCTCAATAGTGCCTTCCTATGACGATTTACGGTGCCACATATGCTGAAGTTGGCACTTGTGAGGGCTATCACCATCTTGAAACTTGGCCCGGAGGTGACCCGTCTTGTCAAACCTCGATATAGCCAACTTCTTACCAACCTGTCTCATAACTTAAAAAGGGACATAAGGGTAATTTCCCCTCAAACCGATAAGCATAAAAAACGGCGCATCCCGAGATCGAGCAATGAACTCTTCAATAGGGAACTATTCGAATATCCATTGTACTTGGTTCTCTTTCGGATTTTCAAGCAGTTCTACCCACCCTTTGGAATCCTTCGGCTGAGCAAACATGCTGGGCATATAGTTTATTCGTCATAGCTGGTGGAAGGCAATATGACCGTCCCAATCCCTACGCTGGATCTCTTGTCGATATTCACCCTTCTGGAGGTGTTCCATGAGCTAGAGTTGGAGTAACAAGTTGCAACCCTCGAAGTTCCTGTCTCCCTGTTGACATTTTTCTAGGGCTCGGTACATCTCTACAATAATCATGAGCACTATGCTAAATGGCTGCCCGCCAATTCCCTCCATTAAAGTCTTGGTGACATGGCTAGTCTGGTATAGATCCTAGCCTTCTTCATAGGAAATAATATCATCCCCAAGAAGTAGAACATGAAGACGAAGAACCTTCTACGTATATGCCCAATGATATGAGGGCAAAATCCTGAGGGTAAGTACGCTAGGACTTGCTATGACCGTACCTTTCGTACAAATATTCAAAGGGAATGTAAGACTCCTTCAGGCAAGTTAAATCTGGATTCTTCTTTAAACCCATCATCTTGAGAAAACCTCGACCCTTGCGGTTCTCTGGCATTAGTAGATCCGGAGTTTCCCATGGTATACCTGCCAGTCCTCTTATTTATTGTACTAGGGGTGTCATCTCAATCTCCCCGAAGCGAAACACAAACCTATCGCAATCCCAGAACATGGTGGCAGTTTCAATAATTTTGTTGTTGCGTTGTATTTCCAGAAGGGAAGGTAGATTTCCCAAGTATTTTCGGACAAGGGTCTGATCACTTGAATGAAGATCTTCCCACCAATTTAGTAATTTCAGGTGGATGTTGGTGACCATGCTGAATCTGGGGACTTCGTGCCTCATCTCTCCAAAACAAAAGTGGTAGGCCCTTACCCCCGCCAAACTCGAGTATTTAAATATCAATAATTGGCACGTGCAACATTTACTTCTCCAAATAAATGCACAGAACCTGGTAGTGTCCGTTTGGGTTCCAAGGAAACCCAGTGGACGTTGGACAAGGCTATCTTAAAGAGCTATTATGTGGATAGCATCACTGACTCGGCTAGGTTTTGACAATGATACATGTACAATGAAACATAGTAAGGTTTCTA
The DNA here is from genome assembly GCA_034376525.1 of Nicotiana benthamiana. Classification (NCBI taxonomy): domain Eukaryota; kingdom Viridiplantae; phylum Streptophyta; class Magnoliopsida; order Solanales; family Solanaceae; genus Nicotiana; species Nicotiana benthamiana. The sequence goes on from CM067331.1 coordinate 116,848,984, forward strand.
TGGGGTATTAGAATGGTAACCTTGAGCGGACAACTCAAGAGGGAAATTCACGGAACCTCGACTGCACAATTGACAGACTGGTTTTACCACAAATATGTTTTTGCTGGATTTAGGAAGTGATAATATCGGAAGGGCGCAACCACTTATTATAAGCGTTGCTATGGTATTTTGTTTGGCATAAGTGGAAGATGATGTTGAATATGCAGTCACAATAATGAAATAAGTTGTTGTGTATTTGCACGTTCATAAGTAATAATTACAATAGTTGCTCAAAATTACAACAATATTCGAGGAAAACGGCAAAAAAAGCATTAAAGAAAAGAAACAAAGAGCCAAGTCAGTTTTCGAGGTAGGAGAGAAAATAAATACTTAAATACATTAAAGACATTTCAATGAGCATAAAATAACAAATAACATGAAATGGTAAAAGCCCTAAAGAAATTCCCCGACGGAGTCGCCATGCTGTCGATTCGAAGTCGGGTTTCTGACATTTCGGCAGAAAACTCTTTCCCTTTTCGGAATTGATTTTGAATTGAAGAGTCGCCTCCTAATGATTAAGTGCATTAGGACACTAAAAAGGATTTTTGATTTAGAAAACCATAGAACGGGTAAGGGTTTGAAATTATCTTGAGGTGGAGATGTTAGGCATCCCTCAAGATCCATTAGTGTGGTTCTCGTCCATGCTACAATTTTGACTTTAAGTAACAAATAAGCAAACAAAGGTTTCAAATATGAGAGATTGTCACATTATAGTGGCGAATAAATTAAATTTTTGAAGAAACAAAGAAAGCTAGAAATTTGAGGAAATAGTTTGAAAATTCTGGAAAAAAAAACAAATAAAGAGAAGGGGATCCTACGTTTACAAATAATATGGATCATGTCAATGCAATACCTGGTAATCACTCCTCAGAAGAGGGGCTACACGTGGTATTAGAGCATCATATTCATATCTACCATTTCCCACCCAGTTAAGGTATTAAATGCGGAATGGTTTCGTTTTCCTATTGCATGCTACTACGCGTCCTGAATCCTATCAGCCCTGGAGGAATTTCGGAATACTAGTCCTAAATGGAAGGTACATCTGGGCTTTTATGGTTGAGAAAAGTCTAAGGCGACAAACAAAGCATATAAAGCAGATATGGGAAAGCACATAACAGCTAAAAGGCTCAAACATGCCTCCTCACTTAAGACAAGATTGTTTAGCATGTACCGCATGTACTGGTTATGGTGTGATTAAATTTAAGAGTTGTGGTGGATTGATCTATTACATATTTCAGATGAGAAGCCCGATTCAGGCCTACCTACTGGTTGAAGTTGATAAAATATGATTCGATTTACAAGTTACCTTATGACATGCCTAAATGTCAAACGAAAACCTATAGGCATGATATCTATTAGTTCAGAAAAGAAGTATATTGATTTTAAGGGAAAGGAATTGTCCATTACATGAATATAAACTCTGCAGTCGTTATCGTTTACTACTGATTTTATACTTATAAGCGAGTTGTTGATTTATATTTGGTTGATTACTCCTATAGGCATGCTTTCTAGGCGTTTTTAATCTTAGAATACTGTTATTAACATGCAGAAATCCTATAGGCAAGTCATCTATATGTAGTTAGTTATTAAAACCTATGTACACATTTGCCTAGACATAGATGCATATGCAGAATTCGAGAAATCTTATAGACATGTTATCTACGCGATATGCAGAGATGTAGAAACCTATAGACATGGTTTCTATATGAAATGTAGAAGTTATAGACATGGTTTCTATATATATGGAATGCATAAGTGAAGAAGCATATGGACATGATCTCTACGCATGAAATTCATGACCTATATACAGAATTTCTATAGAATGCAGAACTTATAGACAAGATTTCTATGTGAAAATGCAGAGTGAAACCAGGACATGATTTCAGAAGTATAATAAACCTATGAACATGATATCTACCTTTTTGCATGCATGGCTTGCCCTTCCCTTTTAATTAAAACCCCAATAGTTATTACAAGATTATTACAACCTAGAATAAGAAAAAGAAGTAAAATTACATCAGAAAACTAAAAAGTTCCAACCAAAGAGATCATGATTCAGGTTTCCTGCCTGAAGCGTGTAGTACACCAACTCCAAAGATCCAAATCCAAAGCACTTCTCATTTTGGGTGTGTTAGAGTTTCCAAGAGCCTCACGAGCACTGGGAGTGCCTACACCCAAATTCATTACAGAGTTGAGACATAGTGCAGTCTGGAAGAGTCAGCCATCAAGTGTCCAAGTTCAGAGGGAACTCAAGGTCCCAAATCATGGCTCACAGGATGGGGGCAGAACTTAGAAGGTAGGAATGAGTGCAAGTGCATGGAGGGGATTTTGGGGAAAACCAAGACATGCTGGTAGTCGTCATACCCAGCAATTGGAAGTGCTGGCACACCCCAACCAGCCTATTAGCCACGTTGTTTGGGAGTTAGGGTCCATTAGAGGATCAAGTCAATACATGAGCAACAATTTGGATATTGCCATGCTTTGAACTTTAACTCAAACACATAGAAGGGAACATGGTATGGGGATTCACAACAGCAGTAGATGCAAAGAGAACAACATATTTAATATTGAACATAGACAGCAAAGTAGACAAAATTGTAGAAGCTGTAAAGAAAACACATAGGTATGAGGCAAAAAACTAAATTAGAACATACCAATTTCCAAGAAGAAAAAAGAAGAAGTAGTCTTGTAAAGCCAAATTGCAAGCAAATAGTCAACAGATCTCAGAAGAGAGTAGAGTGTAGAATTGAGAATGTGAGGTTTGAGAGTATTGGAATTTAAGATGTTCAGTAAGTAATGTCTGTAAAAATATTGAACCGATGGTATCGCAAAGTGCAGAAGGATCGTGCCCTTTATAGTGTAGAAAGCAAGCAAAAATAGGTAAGAAAATATTTGAAAATCAATTATACAAGATCTCTCTTTAATTAAGGGATTATGATTTCAAATGGGTAAAACTAATTAAGGAAAGAGATTAATCAAACATTCTCCCAAAGAAATATAAGAAGGGTAAATACACAGGGACTTATTTAAGAAAAAGTCTGATAGCACACGATTTGTGCAAATAACGAAAGGAAATCAATCAACAGCCAGTAAATCACAAAGTTTGAGTTTTGGTATGAATGAATCTAGTCAAAAAAAAGTGAAGAAGGTTTTTTTACTTAAAGAAAATAAGTAACAATCAATCGAAACTTATTAAAAGGAATTCTGAATCAAACACAAGTTGGCAAACCCCTTTGAAGGAAAAATTTCTCATATATAATGCATACATACATGTTAAACATGAAGAACTATCATGCCAATTAGTAGAGAATCTAGCATAGAAAAGTTCAAATTCATGAACAAAGGAGTTCAAGTTCAGTACATAGGGTCAGAATGAGTCTGAGTGAGTCCAGGGTTCCAAATAGAACCCTAGTTCAAACACAAGATCAAACTCTCCAAAAACTCCCAAATCTTAGGGTTTTCACCTCGAATCAGATATAGAGAAGAGGACAAATAACTTAGACAGGCGTAGAGGTCTCTTGCAGAGACTTATGAGAAAAAAATAATAGCAAGTTTTAAGTAACAGATTGATTTGAAACATAGTGAGAGTAGAAAAGACATGTTTAAGAAGAACAAAAAAAGAAACCTGGGACTTAAAAAAACTTTGAAGAGAGTGGAGATAGTATGTCACTTAAGAGAATAATAGAAAAACATGTAAAGAATTCAAACAAAGTCCAAAAGAAGGAAAATAAAGAACTTAAGAACTCGGTAGGAAACACATATAGTAAAAGGGCTCAACATACCAGAAAAGTATATCATATAGAAAAACACAACAAGATGAACATGTGAGCCTGGTGTAGAAGCACAGTAGAATACAAAGCACAGACAAATCATTTATAGTAGAAAGAAAGCAAAAGAAAACACATGCGTGGTAGAAAAGAAAACGTACGAACATAGTATAGACGAATACATACAAAGAAAAGAAAAGGAAGAGTCAAAAAACATTTTAAGCTTTCTAAAAACCCTAGATTGGAAAGAAGTAATTTTGAAAGAAAAAAAATTGGGGAAAACATTTTAAAACCTCAGTAAAGAACAAATATAGCATACATTTAATCAGAGAAAACCTCAAATGGTTGGGGTTTCAAAGGAACCCTAAAATGATAAAGGCATGGAAAAAGTTTGATCCTGATTCGGATGAGTTAAAACCAGGCTCAAAATACTTTGAATATGCTGGAGCACAGCCGGAGAGGCCATGGAACCTTGAATTGATGAAGATCTGAACAGACCTCATCGAGGTTAGACCTCAAAACTTTGAACACCAAGCGTTTAGGAGCATAGGGAGGTGAGTATAAGCTATCCATGGCCTGCGAAGACATAGATTCTGATGAGTTTGGGATCGAACATGGTAGGTAACGAATAGGGTTTCGAGGGCCTTCGAGAGTTTGAGAGAGGTAGGGTATTCAGAGGCAGCTGAGAGATAGAAATGAGGGAATTAGGGTATGATCGGTGAATTAAAAAGATAAGGAGTAATCGTGGTCGTTGATCAAAATGACATGAAAACAGTAGAAAGTGGAGAAGGCATGTTTAAGAAGAAAGAAGAAAAGAAACATGGGACTTAAACAAGCTCAGAGGAGAGTGGATATAGTATGGAACTTAAGAGAACAATAGAAAAACATGTTTAAAAGAACTCAAAGATAGTCCAGTAGAAGGAAAATAAAGAACTCAGTAGAAACACATACAGTAAAAGGGCTCAACATACCAGAAAAGTATATCTTATAGAAAAACGCAACAAGATGAACATGTGAGCCTGGTGTAGAAGCACAGTAGAATACAAAGCACAGATGAATCATGTATAGTAGAAAGAAAGCAGAAGAAAATACATCCGTGGTAGAAAAGAAAACATACGAACATAGTATAGACGGATACATACAAAGAAAATAAAAGAAAGAGTCAAAAAATATTTTAAGCTTTCTAGAAACCCTAGATACGAAAGAAGTAATTTTGAAAGAAAAAAATTGGGGAAAGCATTTTAAAACCTCAGTAGAGCTAAAATATAGTATAGATTTAAGAAAACAATCAGAGAAAACCTTGAATGGCTGGGGTTTCAAAGGAACCCTAAAATGAGAAAGGCTTGAAAAAAGTCTGATCCCGAGCCGGATGCGTTAGAACCAAGCTTGAAATGCTTTGAATGTGCCGGAGAGGTAATGGGACCTTGAATCGGCAAAGATCTGAACGGACCTCATCGAGGTTAGACCTCAAAATTTTGAACACCTAGCATTTAGGAGCGTAGGGAGGTAAGAATAGGCTATATATGGCCTGAGAAGCCATAGATTCCGGTGAGTTTGGGGTCGAACACGGTAGGTGACGATTAGGGTTTCGAGGGCCTTTGAGAGAGGGAGGGTATTCAGAGGCGGCTGAGAGATGGAAATGAGGGAACTAGGGTATGGTCAGTGAATTAAAAAGTTAAGGAGTAATCGTGGCCGTTGATCAAAATGATCAACGCCCTGGATTGAAAGAAAGGGCCAGGAGAATTAATTGGTTGGGTTAGGGGTCGGGTTAGATTAGAATTGGACCGGGCAATTTGGGGTTCAAAATTGGGTCAATTAGGAAGGGCCAATTTGGGCTACAATTGAAATAAGAATGGGCCAGATTTTAAATAGCCAATTTTACCTTTTTATTTTATGAAAATAGTAAAATTGATTTTGATAGTAAATTAAAGTACAGGATTAGTTAATAATATATAAACATTAATTTAAAAATATTGAACCAATTTTATAATTATAAAATATTATTAAATCTTAAAGTAGGCTAAAATATGATTATATGCAATTTACCTTTTAAAATATCAAATAAATTTATAAAATATATAAAAATTACCTTAACTTTATTTTGGTTTAATATGGGAATAAAATAAATTATTTACCAAAATTATGATTTTGAAAATAATTATTGATTTTTGTACTGCTAAAATGGATACTAAATTGATTTTAAGAATCTTTAAAAGATTGGAAAAAAATATAAAAACACTTGGGCATGCTCATATATGCATACATGCTATTTTGAAAGTATTTTTTATGTATGAAAAAAGCGTAGAGAAAAATTGGTTATCAACGGCAAGTGAATGCCTAGAGTTGGGGAAGCTTGCAGCAATGATCATAAACTTCTCAGGCACACAAAGATGATATAAGAAGGGTCGTATATATTGGGGGATGCTCTTGGAATCTAAGCCGAAAGTAGGTGATTGCAAAACCTATCTTGGCACCAAGAAAATGGAGCATGGTGTCAAAATGAAAAGTGGTGCGAATATAGTTGAAGAGAATGACGAATTACAAAGTGATGGCACACCATTAGACATAGATGATGCACCCAGCAGATGGGTCAAGTTTGCTAACAAGGCTGGGACCACGAAGCGCAACCAAATACAAAGTGGAAGCATGAACCTGATGCTTAAGAAGCAGCTAGACTTGGTCGAGTCACTGGGAGATTCAGTCTAAGATCAAGGAGAGGCATCTGATTGAAAAAGGATCGAGGCCATCATTGTTATTCGTCCAATGTACAAACGGTGCAAGAAAAAAGGTGACTAGTACCTTGTGACATAGGAAGGTGAACCGCTCCATATGGCATCATGCCTAATGGACAAAGATATTCGGTGATGCCAAGGCGAGGTGAGCGTGTATGTATCGATGTTTTGTGTTGAGGGAGACATAAAATTGGGTGGGGGAGAGTGTGATGATCCACCATGTCAGCATGCCAAATAGGATTCATTTGGCACGTATACTTTCCATGTGTAAGGGTTACATAAGTTAGAGACTATCTCTTGGTTGAATATTTCAGAACTATGGAGAGTTTCCTTGGGAAGACTCTTTTGGAAAGCCTTGAAATACTTAAGTCATGCAGAACATTTTAGGCCGATTTGCCACTTTAAGAAAATATTTTCGAACTAATGCCGCATCTTCTACTTCGAGAAGACAAGTGCAAAAGGAAAAGAAGTAAGGGTACTTACTTATAAATACGGAAAGATTTGTGGAATAATTTTTATTTATACACTAGCCCCTAGGTGACAATTATAACTAAGGGGCATTTATTTGTAAATCACCAAGCAAAATAATCAAGTTCTCTACAATAAAAAGCTTTATTTGGAAATTTTATCTTGTCTTTCTTATCTAACATACCCTTAGTGATCTTGATTATCGTATTTTATGCTAACTTGGCATAGCAAGATCGTGACCGAGTTATACAAGTTCTTGAGCAAGTTGTCAAGTGTTGCACGTGCGCTTAGTCAAGACTAAGGACGTGACATCAAAATTCAAAATCTAGGTATTGTATTTTAAATAGAGATCCTAAAAGTGGCTACCTGTGTACTTCGCCCCATTTGACCTCCATGATCACTTCTTTTGTAGAAATAGTGTGGGATAGCCACTTTTAAACATGGTATTCAGTTTTTATCCAATATTTTTAATGCTGAGCAAAAATAGCCACTACTCTATTAAAATCAATTCAAAAGATGGTTTTACCCTTTTTCATGAGTGTTGTGTAAATATTAAGGACATGGTGCCCTTAACCTTTACACTTCACACATGAAGTTAAGGACGTTGTGTCCTTAACATTTACACTTCACATATGAAGTTAAGGACATGACAAGATCTATTGTACTTAATATTTACACAATATTCATGAAGTTAAGGACACATTGTCCTTAATATTTACACAACACTCATAAAATTAAGGACACTATGTCCTTAACATTTACACTGCATACATGAAGTTAAGAACACCATATCTTTAATATTTACACAACATATATGAAGTTAAGGGCATGAGGTCCTAAAGTTTAACAACAAAAGGTGCAAATACAAGTTAAGGACATTATTTCTTTAACATTTATACTGCACACATGAAGTTTAAGTCGTCATGCCCTTAATATCTACACTGCACATATGAAGTTAAGGACATGACATAACACTTTGTCCTTAATATTTATACAGTATTCATGAAGTTAAGGACATCATGTCCTTAATATTTACACATCACCCATGTCTAGCAGGACGGTAGTTTCGTCTGGGAAAATAAAAATTTAGTAAGCACTGGCTTAAGAGTAAATACATTTTAAATAGTGGCTAAAGAGTAATGACACCTCTAATTAGTGTTGTGCACTTCCCCCATACTCTTTAGAGAAATTTTCATAAAATGCTATCTTTTAGTGGTAATAGCTATCTATAGATATCATTCGCTATATTACGGACTGTAGATACTTTTTATGTTATTATAAGATGTCTTAAAGCTGTTGTATTCATGAATATATTAGCAAAAATAGGCGTAAATAAGGGAAGTTCAATCAATTATTATATTCGAGTGTATTCGACTGTATTCATGACATGAAATATGAGATTATAGATGGATAAATTATTGTTTTTAACTGTATTCATGGCGTAAAACAGGGAATTATACAGTTTTTAAACAAAAAGTGAATCAATTAACATAATAGACTCTTAATATAACTCAACAAACTTAATTATAACATACAAATTTTATTTTTTTAATTATAAAAAAATCTGAACTGAAAAATACCCCAAAACATAGCAATCTTCATAGAAATTATATAATACATCTAAATACATAAATAATATTAATTAAAAGATATATGAATACGTTCATGAAATATAGCGAGACAGTGACTACAATGAAACACATAGAATACAGCGGGATGCATTGAAATGCCATGAAAAAGAGACAGTGAATACAATGAAATACATGAAATACATCGAGATACAATGAATTACAATAAAAAAAAAGACGATGAAATACATAAAAATACAGCGTGATACGTTGAAAATATATTGAAATATATTAACAGAAAATTAAGTTTCTTAGCTCCAAACTCTGCCATCTTTGTTCAAGAACAAACCCTGATTTCCAGCAAATTCACCGTTGAGAAAAAATCCTGAATCTTCAAATTGCTCAGCCCCAAACTCCTTCGTCTTTATTCAAGAACAACTCCAATATCGTCTCGTCGAGGGGGACGCAATTCTAACTCGAAACGACCTCCAAATTTGTTTCCATACCCAAGGCTTTGCTAAATAGTCCACCTTTATCGGATCCTTGTAGCAAGAAAAGGACTCACAGAGAACACTCATATGCATCCGTGTAATGCTATCTTTTGTTTCTAATAGCTTCAGATTCATGCTCACCAGAATTAATAAATTGAGCAGTCCTCGTTACCTCCCAATCATTAAAATTCCTGAAGTTTATGCTCCAAACCTCGTTAGCAATTATACAAAGTGTTGAGAGAGAAATGGAGTGGAAAAAAATATAAAAGAATGATAGAGAAAAATAATACAAAGTATATTTTATGACTTAAAGGTAGAAAATGACTATAAATAAATTTAAATATGAAAATAAAAAAATAACTATAAAATATAATATTTTTAAAAATATTTATTTAAAATAAATAAGGTACCATCCTTTACTTTTTATCACTTCAAATTTGATGGGCCTAATCCATTTCAATCACAATCCGTCTAAACTGCAAAGACCCAACCATCAATTCGTATTTATGGGTTTTCTTTCCCAACCTTCTTTTTCATTCGTCTGTCGACCTTATTTTCATTTTCCCGTTTGCACACTCGTGAAATTCCCAACTCGGTTCTCCATTACAAATAATAGGTTTGACGCAAATCGCCTGAGGCAAGCTCTTTTTTGGAATTATTGTGTTATTTAATTTATTTATGATTTGATGCTTGCACCTATTTGCCAGCTTACTATTCTTCTACGCCTGAGAATGTAACTGTGTCTAAATTCTCTTATTATATTTTAGCCTCAATCACTTGAAATAAGGAAATTGAAAGACACCCATATTAATTAGTGAAAAGGGTTTGCTTTTCGCCTGTTTGAGCTTTGGTATATATAGTGGTGGAAGGTAGCGGCTATCTAGTGGAATAGTCAAGTGAGCAAGGAGGCTGATAACACTATAAAAAAATTAAAAGATAAATTTGTTTTCTAATTAGGCTATTAGTATATGGTACGATACAATAACCATGACAGGGGTTGAAAACTTTTACTTTTACATTCTTCATTTCATTATTCCATTCACCATGATAAGGCTGTGCACAATATACTTTTGTGGTGCGGCCCTTCCCCGAACCATGCGTATAGCGGGAGCTTAGTGCACTGGGCTGCCCTTTAGTATACTTATACTAGAGAGGCAGCATGTATATTTTTAACTTTTGGATATCAACAGTGGTTGGTTCTATGCTGTAAAGGAACCTAACGTCACTCGTCTTCCATATGTGTCTGTTCTTGGTATTCTGATTGAGATCACAATCTTTAATGAAAATTGTTGAATTTGTTTGCATACTGTAGTGTTTGAATATGATTTCTGCGAGCTTTTTGCAAAAGATATTACTCTCCCAAATTACGGTTCTATATATGTGGTAAAGTACGTTTATCAAAACAATTATGTCTGGTAAGTGTAGCGTTTTGCGAGCCTTTTTTTTACAATATAATCTTTCAACAAATGGTAATGTATGTTAGAGGTTAACCTTCCTTCCTCTGATGTTTACAGCGCTGAGACTGATAGAGTACAGAGTGGCCAAAGAAGAGATTCTAGTTTGTAATGGCACAGTCAGGTGGAAAAACTGAAAGGCTGTGCATAAACTGGGAACAAGCATTTGATCTTTATTTAAACGCAATCGCATGTGAAAATGAGGTTTTATGGGTCCAAGCTACAAGTAAGCTTGCCAAATGGTCGAAACACGCTCCTGAGGATCTATTAGCACGCACTGTTCCGATCCTTGTAGAGCTTCTTAGAAGAATCCCTTCCACTGATCTTAGTCCTTCAATTCAGGAAGCCGCTGCTCAGTGCTTGAAAAGTGTTGCTTGTCAAGGGGAAGGGAGATTGGCTGTACTTATTGGTGAATCAGGTGCCATCCCTTCTATTTTGAGTTTATTAACACATTCTGAGGGGAGTTTGCGAAGGGCTTTATTGAAATGCCTGAGAAATATTGTCACATTCGCTGCTGATAATCGTGTGATTGTAGCTACACATGGTGGGCTGCAAATCATTCTCAATTTGTTGAATACCTGCTCGGATGATCTAACGCGGTACTTGCTAGAAATTTTCAGTGCATTGGCTCTTGTGAGAGAGGTTAGGAGGACCATTTTGATTTCAGGGGGCATTGGTTTTCTTGTTGAATCTGCTAGATGTGGCAGCATGATATCTAGATGTAGAGCTGCTCAGGCAATTGGGTTGCTTGGATTGGTTAAGAGAGCAAGGCGCACGCTTGTTGACTCTGGCACATTTTCGGTGCTTTTAGAACTGGTTCAGGTTGGGGATACTTCCACCAAACTCGTCGCTGCCAATGCACTAGGTGTGATCTCATCTCATGTTGATTATATTAGACCACTTGCCAATGCTGGAGCAATTCCTTTGTATGCTGAGCTTCTGCAAGGAACTGAACCCATGGGTAAGGAGATTGCTGAGGATGTATTTTGCATTCTAGCAGTGGTAGAGGAGAATGCTGTAGTTATTGTTGAACACTTGGTTAGAATTCTTAGAGGTGACAGTGTCGAAGCTAAAGCTGCATCTGCTGATGTACTGTGGGATCTCGCAGGTTACAAGCATCTGCCATCTGTTGTGCGGGATTCAGGTGCAATTCCGATTCTGGTTCAGCTGTTGGAAGACCAAAACAGTGATGTGAGGGAGAAGGTTTCTGGAGCTATCGCCCAGTTGAGTTACAATGAAGCAGATAGAGCTGCTCTTGCAAATTCTGGAGCTATTCCATGGTTAGTAGATATGTTGCAGGACGAGTCAGAGGAAATGAGAGATAATGCTGCGGAAGCTCTTGTCAATTTCTCAGAGGACCCATCACTGGGTGATAGAATATCAGATGTGTTAAATAGTCCTTCATTCCAGAATATGCAAGAAAGACTGACGCAAATTCGTGCTTCAGACGCTCATTTGGCTGCATCCCTTAGACATATGAGCTTTGAGCAATTAACTATGGAGCCTGAACTTATCTGACTCCTGATTCCGTTACATGGTTTTTTGTGAATGTGAGTATTATCTTACTAAAAGCATTATTTGTGTTATAAATACACTTCTATTTAAGGTGAATGTCTATAATTAGAGAGATTCTAGAGTCCTATTATTGGTAGCTAAATCATCCTCCTCCCTATAAATAGAGGTACCCTCTACCATTGTAAATCACTCCTAACATTCTCTAAGTATCAATAAGAAGAACTCTCTCTACTCTTCTCTCTATTGCTCTTGTTCTTGCATTATTGTTCTTGTCTTTTATATTATTTCATAACACGTTATCAGCACGAGACTCTACCGTCTCAAGAACCATTTTCGAAAAATCTAAGGTATTTCCCTCTTCCTAATTTAATTTTCGATTATATCTGACATTACGAAAAGAAAGTTCGTTGCCCTTGAAATTTCGGGCAAGAACTATATGACATGGGCGTTGGATGCTGAAATCCACTTAGATGCTATGGGTCTCGGAGACACCATCAAAGATAGAGAAAAAGCATCCACCCAAGACTGTGCGAAGGCCTTGATTTTCTTGCGCCATCACCTTGATGAAGGTTTGAAGATTGAATATCTCACCGTCAAGGATCCACTCATCTTGTGGAACGGCTTAAAGGAGAGACATGACAACCTGAAGTTGGTCACTCTGCCACAAGCACGATATGATTGGGCTCATCTGAGGCTCCAGGACTTTAAGTCCGTTTCTGAATATATTGCAGAATTACTTCTAAATTGAAGCTATGCGGGGATAATATCTCCGATTATGATATGCTTGAGAAAACGTTTACAACGTTTCATGCCTCCAATATGGTACTGCAACAACAGTACAGAGAGAAAGGCTTTACAAAGTACTCTGAACTGATTTCTCTTCTACTAGTGGCAGAGCGAAATAATGACCTGCTCATGAGAAATCATGAAAATCGACCCACTGGGTCTACACCACTGCCTGAAGCCGATAAGGTGCACTCTCATTATGCCAAACATGAAAAGGGCCATGGTTATGGTCGTAAACGGGGTCATAGCCAGGGACGTAGACAAGGAAGAAATTCCAATGAAGTCCGTCAACCCCCAAGGAGAGATAACCGCCGAAAGCAGAAACGGGGTCATGAAGATCCTAAGGCAAATGGTTCAGAAACTATATGTTATCGTTGCGGTGGGAAAGGGCACTGGTCAAAGACTTGCCGTATACCAAGACACTTGGTTGACCTTTATCAAGCATCTCGAAAGAGAAAAGGCCCTGAAACAAATTTTGTCTATGACGACAACTTGGACATCACCCACCTGGATGTGGCAGACTTCTTTGAGCAACCCGAGGGGAAAATAGACCACCTAATCGGCGATGGGTCCGTGATGAAAGAAGATGGAGTTATTTGATTTTGTTCTACTTATTTGTATTAGTTAGTGAATAAACTAATAGTCATTAGTATTAGCTCGTATTAGTTAGTTCATGATGCAATGTTAGCAGTAGTTCTTTAGAATGTATCAATATGCTCAAATATCAATAATATTTTTACTTTCCAGTAGAGGTAATCGACTAACCTGAAAAACTAGTCGGTTATCTCATATTTCGCATAAAAACTGCAAAACAATCGATTGTCAATGATCAACAATCGATTGTCTTTAAAACAGTGTAATCTGGAATTTTTCAAAAATCATCCACAATCGATTATCTTTGTCTAGCAATCGATTGTCGTTAAGACAGTGTATCTGGAATTTTTCAAAAATCATCCACAATCGATTGTCTTTGTCTAACAATCGATTGTCGTTAAGACAGTGTAATCTGGAATTTTTCAAAATCATCCACAATCGATTGTCTATGCCTAACAATCGATTGTCGTTATAACAGTGTGCTCTGGAATTTTTCAAAATAGCCAACAATCGATTGTCTATGCATAACAATCGATTGTCTTAAAACAGTGTGCTCTGGAATTTTTCAAAATAGCCAACAATCGATTGTCTATGCATAACAATCGATTGTCTTAAGAACAGTGTGCTCTGGAATTTTTCAAAATAAGCCAACAATCGATTGTCTATATTTAACAATCGATTGTCTTAAGACAGTATGATCTGAAGTTTTTCAAAATAGCAAATAATCAATTGTGTGTGTTTAACAATCGATTGTCAATGTTTAACAATCGATTATTTGTGTTTAACAATCGATTGTTTTAAGAAAATGCTTAAACTGAAATTTTCAAACTGCAAAGTAATCAATTATGGATAACATATTTGATTTTGTTAGTCAACTGTTAGCAGCAGATTTTGAAAATATTATGTGACACAAACGAATTGAACTTGTTTATTCTTATGTTCGTGTATCTCTTTTGTATGTCAAACTATGGGATAGCAAATATGGATATCTCACAAAGCGAACTTGGATCAACGTCCAACTGTAAAAGTATTTGCCTAGTTGATTCATGTACTACACATACAATACTCAAAGAAAGAAAATATTTCTCTCAACTAAATATGTGTAAGGCAAACGTTACTACAATCTCTGGAAGTAGTAAATTGATTGAAGGCTCCGGAAGAGCAATTGTAACTCTGCCCAAAGGCACGACGTTAATCATAGAGAATGCAATGTTCTCCTCCAAGTCTAAGAGAAACTTGTTGAGTTTTAAAGATGTATGCCGGAATGGCTATCATATTGAGACAATGGATGAAGATAATCTTGAATATCTCGTCATAACAAAGAATGTCTCCGGCCAAAAGAGGGTTATTGAGAAATTCCCGTCTTTATCTTGTGGCCTGTATTGGACAAGAATTAGTGCAATTGAGGCACATTCAACAGTAAACCAAAGGGTTACTGATTCCAATACCTTTGTACTTTGGCATGATCGATTGGGACACCCAGGATCGATCATGATGAGACGGATTATAGAAAGCTCATATGGGCATCCGTTAAAGAATTTCAAAATTCTTTCGAATAATGAATATCCTTGCACTTCGTGTTATCAAGGCAAGTTGATTATCAGGCCATCACCAACAAAGGTTGGGACTGAGTCACCCACGTTTCTGGAACGTATACAAGGGGACATTTGTGGACCTATTCACCCACCTAGTGGGTCGTTTAGGTATTTCATGGTCTTGATAGACGCATCCTGTAGATGGTCTCATGTGTGCCTGTCGTCATCACGCAACCTTGCGTTTGCGAAATTAATGGCACAAATAGTTCGACTACGAGCACAATTTCCAGATAATCCAATCAAGTCCATTAGACTGGATAATGCTGCTGAGTTTACATCCCAAGCATTTAATGATTATTGCTTATCAATCGGGATAAAAGTTGAACATTCTGTAGCTCATGTTCACACTCAAAACGGTCTTGCAGAATCGTTAATTAAACGCCTGCAGTTGATTGCAAGGCCATTACTTATGAGAACGAGGCTGCCCACTTCGGTATGGGGTCACGCCATCTTACATGCAGCAATGCTAATTCGTCTCAGACCGACGAATTACCACAAGTATTCCCCGTTGCAATTGGTTTTGGGTCATGAACCCAATATATCCCATTTAAGAATTTTTGGATACGCAGTATATGTGCCTATAGCACCGCCATCCCGCACCAAAATGGGTCCGCAAAGAAGGTTAGGAATATATGTTGGGTTTGAATCGCCCTCCATCATTCGCTACCTCGAAACATTGACAGGCGACGTATTTACTGCACGATTTGCAGACTGTCGATTCGATGAGACACTTTTCCCAAAATTAGGGGGAGAAGTTGGTGAAACCAAACGGGAAATTTTGTGGAAAAATGCATCACTATCTCATCTTGATCCACATACCTCTATTTGTGAAAGAGAGGTACAAAAGATTATCCATTTGCAAAGAATAGCAAATCAAATGCCTGACGCATTTACGGACTTGAAAAGGATAACGAAATCCCACATTCCCGCGGAAAATGTTCCAATCCGTATTGATGTCCCTGTTGGACAATCATCTAGTGTCATAACCAATGAGTCGAATGCACGCCTGAAGCGTGGCAGACCATTAGGCTCCAAAAATGGAAATCCTAGAAAGAGGAAAAAGAACGATCAAAATGACACCACGAAAGAATCTCATGATTTAACAAATTCTGAGATTCATGAAGAATCCATTGAGCCCGAGACTCTGGAAAATACGGAACTATCCCTAAATCCAATTAATATTGAGGCAAATATTAATCGAGTGGATATTGTGGTGGATAATGCCTTTGCTTATAATGTAGCATCTAGCATTATGCAAGAATGTGAGGATCTGGAACCTCAATCTGTTGAAGAATGTCGAAAAAGACATGATTGGCCAAAGTGGCAAGAAGCAATTCAATCAGAATTGAATTCGCTGGCAAAACGTGAAGTTTTTGGCCCTATAGTTGAAACACCTAATGGTGTTAAGCCTGTCGGCTATAAATGGGTCTTTGTACGCAAAAGAAATGAGAAAAACGAGGTACAAAGATATAAGGCACGCCTTGTTGCACAAGGTTTTTCTCAAAGGCCTGGTGTCGATTATGAAGAGACATATTCGCCTGTAATGGATGCGATAACCTTTCGTTATCTCATAAGTTTTGCTGTCCATGAAAAGCTTGACATGCACTTAATGGATGTGGTTACTGCCTATCTTTATGGCTCACTTCATAATGAGATATACATGAAAATTCCCGATGGACTCAAGATGCCAAACGCGCATAATTCAAAATCTCGGGAAATGTTCTCAATTAAATTGCAAAGATCCTTGTATGGTCTAAAGCAATCTGGACGAATGTGGTATAATCGTCTTAGTGAGTACTTGTTAAAAGAAGGCTATATAAATGACGCCATTTGCCCGTGTATTTTTATAAAGAAAACAACATCGGAATTTGTTGTACTTGCAGTATATGTCGATGACATAAACCTTATTGGTACCCCTATAGAACTCCAAAAGGCAATTGATTATCTAAAGGATGAATTCGAGATGAAAGATCTCGGAAAGACTAAACTATTTCTTGGTTTGCAAATTGAATATTTGGCAAACGGAATTTTTGTTCATCAATCTACCTATACAGAAAAGGTACTGAAACGGTTTTACATGGATGAAGCACATCCTTTAAGTACACCGATGGTTGTTCGATCACTTGATGTGAACAAAGATCCATTCCGACCACAAGAAAGGAATGAAGAGCTACTTGGTCCTGAAGTACCATATCTTAGCGCAATTGGCGCACTAATGTATCTTGCAAATACTACAAGGCCTGACATATCCTTTTCAGTTAATGTCTTAGCAAGATTTAGCTCGGCTCCTACGAGGAGACATTGGAATGGGATCAAACACATATTGCGGTACCTAAAGGGAACTACCGATATGGGCTTATTTTATGGCAAGAATTGCAGCCCGGATCTTTTTGGTTATGCTGATGCTGGATATTTGTCCGACCCACACAAGGCTCGATCTCAAACGGGTTATGTGTTTACCTGTGGAGAAACCGCCATATCTTGGCGATCGACTAAGCAATCAATTGTGGCTACTTCATCTAATCATGCCGAGATAATTGCTATTCATGAAGCAAGTCGGGAGTGTGTGTGGTTGAGGTCTATAATACATCATATCCAAGATAAATGTGGTTTGAAGTGTGATAAACTACCCACAACTTTGTATGAAGACAATGCAGCATGTATAGCTCAATTGAAGGGAGGATTCATAAAAGGAGATAGAACGAAGCATATTTCACCAAAGTTATTCTTCACACATGATATTCAAAAGAATGGTGATATCAATGTTCAACAGATTCGTTCAAGAGACAATATGGCTGATTTATTCACAAAATCTCTACCAAAGTCAACCTTCAAGAAGCTAGTTCACAAGATCGGGATGCGAAGACTTATGGACATAAATTGATGTTCTTATCAGGGGGAGTTAATGCGCGTTGCACTCTTTTTCCCTTACAAGGTTTTGTCCCACCGGGTTTTCCTTGCGAGGTTTTTAACGAGGCAACCAATAGGCGCATATTCAAACATGTGTACTCTTTTTCCTTACTTTAATTTTTCCCATTGGGTTTTGTTTTAAGGTTTAAACGAGGCACATCATTGAATAGACATTCAAGGGGGAGTGTTATAAATACACTTCTATTTAAGGTGAATGTCTTTAATTAGAGAGATTCTAGAGTCCTATTATTGGTAGCTAAATCATCCTCCTCCCTATAAATAGAGGTACCCTCTACCATTGTAAATCACTCCTAACATTCTCTAAGTATCAATAAGAAGAACTCTCTCTACTCTTCTCTCTATTGCTCTTGTTCTTGCATTATTGTTCTTGTCTTTTATATTATTTCATAACAATTTGATTGTTGTCTTGTCTGAAACTTGTTGGAATACTTCAAGTATAGGTAAATAGAATTGATCTTGAAGCTAAAAGTATCACACTAAATGATCATTCATCATAAAATTTAAAGAAAGATATTGTTGACAATGAACATATAACATCAGACATATAGTATCTCTTTATTACGCTCTATGGTTACATTTATTCTTAATGCAGCTCATTCTTCAGGCTTTCTCTACACTTGATTTCATCAACAAACACCAAGCTGGCATGGCCAACATTCTTCCTCAGCAAGCTGGTTATACCAGCAGCATCTACTTCTCCTATTATCACCACTTCATCTTTCTTCTCTCCTTCTAATGCCACCGAGTTGACTCCTACAGAAAACGAAGAGCTAATGAATGTGGGAAATCAATGGAACCAGGGCTAGTGTGAATGTTATAGGAAATTAGCAGTACCAGTTGACATAGAAGCAATCTTCAAGGATTTTGATTGACATTTCTGGCAATTATGCTTCACTCTAATGACAATCTTTTGCTGCAGTATTGCATGGAAAAGTGTCTGAGCTTAACTAAATAGCATTGCTGTTAAAAAAATTATATGTACTGAAATTGTAGGAAATTGAATTCTTACCAGCATTGCTTAATACACACAGCTTGGTTTGGTATTTAGTTTCTATCTTTCTGTGTGATCAGGACGAGGAAGCTATATGGCATACACTGGTATATATAGGAGCAAGACAAGAGGGGTTGCTCTGATGGTAAGCAACCCCACTTCCAACCGAGAGGTTGTGAGTTCGAGTCTCCCCAAGAGCAAGGTGTGAAATTCTTGGAGGGAAGGATGCAGGGTTTCTATTTGGAAACAGCTTCTCTACCCAAGGGTAGGGGTAAGGTCTGCGTACACACTACCCTCCCCAGACCCCACTAAGTGGGATTATACAGGGTTGTTGTTGTTGTCTATTTGGAAACAGCTTCTCTACCCAAGGGTAGGGGTAAGGTCTGCGTACACACTACCCTCCCCAGACCCCACTAAGTGGGATTATACAGGGTTGTTGTTGTTGTGGTATATATAGGAGCACTTGTAGGAACTGGCTTACCAAATTCAGAACGTAGGAAATATTTTGAAAATAAAATAAATAGAGCGTCATGACGATGAAATTTGCCTACGAAGCTTTGGCCGTGTTCAGCTTTGCGTGTATCGAATTCACTTCACAAGGACAGTATGTCTGGTGGACTTTGCCTTATTAGTGGCAGAATCAACCTTTCTCCTTTGGTCTTCCCAAGTAATTTACGATTAAAAAAGCAGTGTAGTATAAAATGCAGCAGATACATGATTTAAACTTATGAATTGACTTTTACAGTTTTTAGCATCGTAACTTGTTAGACTTATAAAATTATGGATTCATATATAATATATTGTTAATGACTTATACAAGATTTTTCACAATTGATCTCGACCTATTGTCACAATTCAACTTGTACATGGATTTGGATTTGGAGCTCAAAAGCATCCTATCCCAGATTAATATTTAGTTCGAACTATTTTTTCAAGCAGTGTCGATAGATGGGTAAATACTTACTGCACTTGGTAATTTTTCCAAACTAATTAGAAAAGGTACTGAAACGGTTTTACATGGATGGAGCATATCCTTTAAGTACTCCGATGGTTGTTCGATCACTTGATGTGAATAAAGATCCATTCCGACCGCAAGAAAGGAATGAAGAGCTACTTGGTCCTGAAGTACCATATCTTAGTGCAATTGGCGCACTAATGTATCTTGCAAATACTACTTGCCTGATATAACCTTTTCAGTTAATGTCTTAGCAAGGTATAGCTCGGCTCCCACAAGGAGACATTGGAATGGGATCAAACATATATTGCGGTACCTAAAAGGGACTACCGATATGGGCTTATTTTATAGCAATAATGGCAGTCCTGATCTTGTTGGTTATGCTGATGCTGGATATTTATCCGACCCACACAAGGCTCGATCTCAAACGGGTTATGTGTTTACCTGTGGAGGCACCGCCATATCTTGGCGATCGACTAAGCAATCAATTGTGGCTACTTCATCTAATCATGCCGAGATAATCGCTATTCATGAAGCAAGTCGGGAGTGTGTGTGGTTGAGGTCTATAATACATCATATTCAAGACAAATGTGGTTTGAAGTGTAACAAACTACCCACGACTTTGTATGAAGACAATGCAGCATGTATAGCTCAAATGAAGGGAGGATTCATAAAAGGAGATAGAACAAAGCATATTTCACCAAAGTTAATTTTCACACATGATCTTCAAAAGAATGGTGATATCAATGTGCAACAGATTCGTTCAAGCGATAATATGTCTGATTTGTTCACAAAATCTCTACCAACGTCAACCTTCAAGAAGCTGGTTCACAAGATCGGAATGCGAAGACTCAAGGATATGAATTGATGCTCTTTTCAGGGGGAGTTAATGCGCGTTGCACTCTTTTTCCCTTATAAGGTTTTGTCCCAATGGATTTTCCTTGCAAGGTTTTTAACGAGGCAACCAATAGGCGCATATTCAAACATGTGTACTCTTTTTCCTTTTCTTTAATTTTTTCCCATTGGGTTTTGTTTTAGTTAAGGTTTTAACGAGGCACATTATTGAATAGACATTCAAGGGGGAGTGTTATAAAATATTCTATTTTAGGTGAATGTCCATATTTAGAGAGATTCTAGGGTTTACTTCTTGGTGGCTAAGTCACCACCTCCCTATAAATAAAGGGGTTCTATTCCATTGTAAATCATCCCAAAGTATCAATAACAATACTCCTCTCTCTACTTTTCTCTCTATTGTTCTTGTTCTTGTATTATTGTTCTTGTTCTTATATTATTTCATAACAAACCTTAACATTTAAAAGTTAAAAATGTATAATGGTACTTGTCTTGCATTTAATTGTTCTGCTGATAAGCTTTTACCATGTTGATGTATCGTATGTCTACGTAATTGTTTTAGAAAAATACGTCTACATATTAACATTTAACTGATTTTTGGCGAAACGGTGTTTGATAACACCATTTGGGTGAAGCTATTGGATGTCTCCCCCACTGCATTATATATAATTATATATTATAGAATATGAACTCGTATTTAGTTCACAATCTAAAGCCATGATGCGCAAAAGAGATCAAGATTTGATGTATATTCTTCAGTCTTTCACGGAGAAGGTTGGTTAATCTATGAGTTGGGTAACAAGAATTCTACTTGACTATACCATGCTAAGTGCCATGAAAGAAGGTTAATAGATTAAGTCAACTCTAAATTAATAAGTCAGCTTTTAAAATTATATCCAATATTTTAAAGAACATGCACTGCTATTACATCTTGAGATACGCGATAAGAAAACAGAGTTATTTGCATAAACATCCCTCCCTCTTTTACTATCCAATTTGTTTAACTTATATATATATGATACGTATAATTATTCGCAAATAATATTCAGTTAATTATTATACTTCGACATATGTAACTCCGCGCCCAAAGCAATCTAATACTCCACCATATAAGAGAAAGAAAGTAGTACTACTAGTTTAACTAACCGATGCATTTCGGCTGCTTTTAATCCTTTTGTGTCCCATCTCTATATCTATATATAATGTTGGGCATAGAAAAGGTGATGTATATTTTTTTTTGAATTTTTCCTCCATTAATCACTCTAATTAATTAATTTGTTTATTTTCACCTGAATTTGGTGGATTTTCACGGCATCGCATTTTTGTTTGGCTAATTTTCATGTCTATTAGTATCTATTATTTCAATTATCCTCGCCTTATTGAATATAATTTCTTTTTTTAGTTTTTCGCATGACAACGTTACCTTTTCAAGTGAAGAAGGAAAATAAAGAAGCACATAAAAATCGGTTTTCTATCTTCAATAATATACAATGTTCCACACAAAATTATAAATCAAAATACATGTATAAAAGGAAGTAAGCATATGTATATTACACAAAATGAGTTCTGCATTTTAGTTTCGTTTTCTTAAACTTTATCCTACAAATCTAAAGATAGTTTCAAAATATAATTCTTGGCATATAAATACAGTTATTTTCACTTTGTTAGGGATGCATTGACTTATCTACGAAGTTTAAGTGTAAATTTTTTTGTCTTCATTTGTATGTTCGTCTCTTTTCTCATTATCATCCATTCAAAATAGAAAAATACCTCATTCTTATATTTCTTTCCTCCAACTATTTTCTCATTATTATAATTGTGTATGTCTTTGAAGTTGTTGTACTTGGTGATATGAATGATTCACTAATAATTCATCTCAAATACAAGTATTTTGCCTTGCTTCGTATACGATGGATGACTAGGTAGCTGGTACCTACGTGTGAGTTTCAAGTATGACCGAGTCAAATGTTTTAATTTATCTTCATCTCAACGCTGATTTTGCCCTTTTTTTTAAAATTAAAAAAATTAATTTTCGCGATTGTTTTAGTTTTATTTTAGTTTTGGATGGACACATGTTAGCACATGCATTAACAAGACATTTCCACGCTTCCTAAACAGGATGAGGGGCGTATCCACATTAAAAATTAAGGAACCCATCCTACTTGTAACAACAATAACAACAACAACCCAGTTTAATCCCACTTAGTGGGGTCTAGGGAGGGTAGTATGTACGCAGACCTTACCCCTACCGTTACGTAGAGAGGTTGTTTCCAAATAGACCCCCGGTATTCTTCCCTCCAAAAACTTACTACCTTGCTCTTGGGGTGATTCGAAACAAGTATAATTTCAGTGTAAAATTTTCCAGTTTTGCTATATAGGGCAGAAGGCACTCATGGTCAAGTAATGTAGTTTTCGTTTTTTGGTAAGCAATTCACATAAAACAAGTAATCATATGCTCCAAAGCGTTTTGATTTTTGCGTGCTTCTTTTTATCCTAAAACTTGCACAGGTTTTAGTTTTAATGGCATTAATATTTGTACAAATTTATAATTGATAATATTAATAAAAAATAAATTTAATTTAGTAAGATTACAGTCAATGATCTCTTTTGAATAATATTTTCTAAAACGTAACAAAAGTCATAAAATATCAAATTTTCCGTTACTGACATTATGACAAGTATTAATTTTATGTCAAAATCATAGGTGCACCCATCATCTTAGTCTGCCTCTGTACAGAAAGCTTCAAAAAGAAAAGATACTATAGATATAAAATAGTACTGATATCCATCGGACGCTCACGTATTATACTCATTAGACGTGCGAAGAAGTTGTATCAATAGTGTTATTTAGTCTTTAAGCGATTGGACGTTCACTTACACCAAATGTTGCATGCGTCCTTTAGACCCAAAACTAATTGAAGGATTTAAGAAAGATAATCTGCTAAACCGCCAACAAGAGGTACTCGTGTTAGCACTAAATTTTTTTTTAAAAAAAAAAGGTTTAATTGAATATTTATACTGATATTAAAGAATATAGTCTTTCAACTCTTTTTTCAATCTTTTCAAAGTTCTTCCATTTTCCTTTATAATTTTAGATTCTCAAAGACGAAGTTATTTACTTCTGCTGGAATTTTAGGTTAGTCAAAAGACCCTGATCATAAAGAGATTGTTTGTCCAAGTGAAACGGACACTATATTTTTCCAATATCTTTCACTTATATAGTCCAAAATTAAACTGCTAACACTATTTGATTTCACTGAATAATACAATCACAAATTTCTGGAGTCCAATTTTAAAATGGAATATCATTTCACTCTTCTTTTCGAAGCATTATTCAAATTTGAAAAGTTTGAGAGCATGATATTGAATGTTCTATTTGGCACTAACACCATCACGAACAATAATTTGGATTTGCTCGCGATGAATAATAACTTCGAGATCATAGTTTGATGAATGGCGAACTAGATTTCAGGATTGTTTGATTCAAAGGATTAATAGTTTGGACATGAAATGATGTTATCAATCACAAAACTTCGATAGTCATCAGAACTAATACTTTGGGTTTAATCCCTTGAATAAATGCTTGACATGATAAACTTTATAGATATATGAGTTTATGGAGCCCTTGGCTGATATGGCAAGATGCCCCAAAGACAAGAAGGCGGAGGATGAGCATTGACAAGAGCAAACTCCTGGGCAAAAAAGACGACTTCCTCTACAGCATTAAGCAGAACACACAACAGAGGGAAGACAGAAGGCAACAAGAATACAACATGGAGGTCACAATCAGAGTTTTAAGTGTTCCACTGCCACATGGGAACACAACACCTATGGAAGAATTCATAGGCAACTAGAAGCTAGAAAGAGAAGATAGTGAACACACCCTCAAAACACTAGTAGAGTCTTTGAAAATATCTTCTTTTTACTTTTTTGGTGGGGAGACACGAACGCAGGCCCCCTCACGATAGTCTTTGGAAACTATCCTCTTTTTTCGTTTTTGGTGGTGCCACATGAACGAAGGCCCCCAATTATCGACGTAGGCACGACCACTTGGGCCGACCTTAGGTGACCACCCTTTCAAAGTGCAATGAAAGTCACCAACCTAGGCCATGGGCCTTGCCGATCGCTCATTGACCTCGTATGCTCTGTTCTAATCAGCCATTTCTTTAGCAGGCAAACCAATAACTTCCACTTCCAAATTTGACATAAAATCACCAAATCCATTTCTCCACCAGAGTATGGTAAATGGAAGTGTTCTTTATCTACAGAAGGAATCTATAGTCTTTCCGGTGCTCAAGAAACATATTGCAAATCTGCTGCGGGGAAGAGGTATTTTATTTTGTGCCTTCCGGACGCTAGTTCTGTGAGGCCTCCTTTTCGTCTCACAACTTTGTGGACCCAGAATTTTGTGGATCCAAACGTGTCAGATATGGGTCCACAAATGTGTGAGATAAAAAGAAGCCTCACACAACTAATGTCAGTTGTGTGAGGCACACCATGAAATCACTCCAATAAAATCTTTCAAGACGAGCTCAATTCTACCATAAAGAACAAAAACATTGCTCATACTTTTGGTTCTTTCTTTCCTAATGCAAGTAGAATAATTCTAGATAAAAAGAAATTGACATGAAGAAAATTGAGATATGGCTCTTAAACATAGTTTTAATGTTTGTGCCTTATCTTTGACCCTTTTTTCAAGTGTTTGGAAAGTGGTTTTTGTCTAAAAAGTTTATGTTGGAGATTCACAAAGTAGAAGTACTACCTTAGCATAATTAGCAAAGACAAAAGACTTAGCATAATTAGCAAAGACAAAAGCTTTTCCACTTAATCAAATTAGTTGAGCTTTTGAGTATTTGGCAAACTGTTGGCGACATCACAAACAGGAGTGACAATTTCCACAAAAAATGTGCGTAGCACGCAATTTGTGTTCCCCTCAGGTGCCAAGATTGGGTGCTGGTGTTGCAATAGGAGGGCCATGAGAATATCTCCACTCTCCACAGGCTGTGCAGTGATCAGACATCAGACTGTTATCCAGCGTACAGAGCTTGCATGACCACATACTATTTCTGTCATCCACGTCTTTGGCCTTTTGGTTTTGACAAAGCTTACATACAGGAGCCAATGGCTGCACATATTGTTGGTGAGAAATGGGAGAACGTCAATTCCAGGAAGTAACAGAAAATTGTAGAAACTAATTGAAACACAAACACCTAACATATAAAGTAAAAAGAAGTGCAAAACCTTTGAGAAAACAATGCTTTTACATATTCTGCCAGTAATCAGGAGAAATAAGACATAAGCAATTTCACAAACTTACAACCGAATTAAACAACAGTAATTGAAATAACCAAGAAGTCAACAACCATCAAGCTTTTTCCACTTTTATGCACTTCAAAATTAAATACTTATTTGTTTGACACTTCAAAGAAAAGTACATCAGCACTGATATAATCGTAATGCCTCAACCACATATTGTGCAAGAAAGCTACAGTATAAGCATATTTTGTCTAGACAACGTCCAGAAGCAAAATTCATCTAGAACAAAAAAGTTAATGCTTATCGAAAGAAACTAAGAGAAAGAGCTCAAATTAAACTAGAAAGAGAGAAGCATACTGGGTTCAACAATGTGCACATTAAACACTCCCACATCATTGGTCCCTCAGGACCGTGTAAGTCATCATGGCCATGCATGGATGTAGAACTCGAAGCATTTCCACTTAAATCAATAAAGGACTCTGGATAACCCCTTGATCGCACACTATGAGAAGTCCCTTCTGCCTGACCAACTTTGCGAGCAATTTCTTTGTCGTGGTTAGGTAGGGGCATAGTGCCATGCAAGGACCTTGAGGAAGATATAGAATCCGATTCTCGACTTCTTTTACGAGATGTTACCTTAGAAGACAGTGCATCAAACCCATTACGAGTATCGGGTCTATCAGAAGTATACCGTGGTGGCAACGGCTCAGGCAATGAATCAGAATTTTCATCTATGTCAGATAAGTCACATGATTCAGAGCCACACCAAATATTATCCTGTAATCTCCTTTCTGCCGCCATTGCTGCAGCTTGAATTGGAGTAAGTGCAGACTTGATAGAATGGTCACCACCCAGACGTCTAGGCCCAGATGGTAGCAACGACTTAAGACGTGCTCTATTTTCAGCAGCAGCAGCTGCTGTTCGGCGGAGAGATGACATAGATGGCTGTGGGAAAAGGCCTCCTAATCGTCTTCCAGGGAGATCAAACCCTTCTCCTGTGCCACTTATCCCTTTACTCATTAAATCTTCACATTCCTATTCATAAGGAAAATAAGCCAAAAGTACATAAAAAGAAGCAGCATAAGTACTATGTTTCAGATAAGTCAAAATAAATATGCATTTTTTCCATTGAAGATGTACTTGTATTAAAAGGCAGAAGCTTCCATCATCAAAGCCTCAATTGCCAGGGGCCAGGAGCAAAGTCTGAGCGCTGATGCTTCTTCTACTTTATGTTATTATTGAACTAGATAATGCTTATTGCAATATCATTTGATGATAATTGCTAGATAATGAATACCACTAGTATAATATATAATAGTACCTCAGTTGATATTGTATCCATAGGATTAAAAAAATTGTATGTCAGTATTATATGCATTTCCAAAACTATACCTACAAATGTAACCATTCTACACAGGGAAAGAGAAAAGGCATGACGATGAACAAAACCAGGCAGCAACCTTTTTCTGTTATAGTCAGATTGCAGCTATTGTGCCGTTTGATAGTATTGATGATAAAATGTCTCAGGAGGCAGCTTCATGGTATTTATTACTACCATGATTCAAAAAAGATTCTATCATATGTGAAAGTTAACAAAGAAGGGACTGCATACTTCGGAATGAATTTAAATTTGGTTTTGCAAAAAAAGGGTATAGATGTATCATAGTTTTTTACTTTTTCGCCTTCTATTCATAGCTCTGGAATATTCAAATACATATCTGAAGAGGAAAATCAAACAAATTTTGTTAGATGTTCAACAACTTCAAAAAGTAGATTGCAACCTCAAGTAACCAAAGTAAGATCATGTTTTCCAGTGTCTCATCAGGCTAAATCCCGCCCTTAAAAACCTAAACCAGAGTTAAGTGATATAATTTTCAGGAATTTAAAGTAACAGTATTCACATATATTATGAATACAAGGAACTCGAATAAAATAAAAACAAGAAAAACACATATGCGAAGTTTGTAAGAAGCATATGTTATTAATTTTGAACCACAACCCACTCATAATCTAAGCACTAACTTGGACAAAACAAGGGCTAAGTAGCTAATTTAACTTGTAATAGTTGCCCATTCTCATCATAAAACAGAAGATAGGAACTCTATTGGCCATGACCTCAACAAGCAGTTGAGCAAGGGCGTAGATCGAGCTAATAGAGCCATGGGGGTTTAATTGAATCCTCTTCTGCAAATTATACTACATAACATGAGTAAATAATATATTTGTTAAATATATATTTTTGAAACCCCTTGAAGGGAAGATTCTACTGTAGTAGCAAAGGGGGTTAAATAATTACTTTAGGTTACAGGTTCAAGTCCCAACTGTGACAATTAGCATTTGTTTTTTGAATCCCCTGCATAAATTCCTGGCTTCGCTACTGCATTTAGGAATCAAACTGGCAGCTCCACATTTAACATCGATTACATAGGAGGATTCAACAAAAGCTTTAGCCAAAATTTAGAATGTTGTGCTTAGGAAAAAAAAAACTCCAAACCTAGCCATGCTTATTTTGCATTAAATTTACCTTTCTAATTTCATCCCAGAGCCTGTAAAAACTGGCATTGTGCGGACCATGAGTATTATGGCAAAGCTCATGAAGCATAGTATCCAGAACTTCATTGTAAGGGTAAAATTGCTCATCATTGTTGGGCCTTCGAAGTCTTAGCTTTACATTTACACCCGCCCCTACATTTAATCCCAATAGCGCTGGTCTTTTCGGGCTGCAACATTCACAACCAATATTTGGTAAAAGAATTTTATTACTAGAAATATAGTACTACTAGTAAAGTGATTATTATTATTATTATTACCAGAATTCAGATAGAAGTTTGACTCTCCAATTATGCTTCCGCATAATGGGCTGAACCTGTTTAGCAATTCTCTCAAGAATCTTGGTGGCCTCTTCATGTTTGGGCTTTCGCTTCAGAGCTTTGATTTCCCATACCTTGTTTAGATCCCCCAAATTCATGTTTTTTTTCCCTAAAGCAAACCCTAGAATCTGATGCTAAAAGCGATATCTTTTATGATTAGGCCCGAATAAAAAACGATTAAAGAAGTAGTCATGCTGGATTGAAATCTTAATTTTATGGAATATGGATACGCATCGTGGAACGAGGAAACGATGAGAGCCGAACATTCGAAAATTGAACGTTTGCTCCGCTATGATATTGGCGGATTTTGAACAGCCACTTTTTCTATAAAAATAAATTTGAGCGAAAATACTATTTAAAATTCGAAAAATAATTCACAGTTTCAGCATAAGTATACTTAGAACTCCATCATATTATGCTAGAGTTCTAGCATACTTAGTTCTACCATAAGTATACTTGAACTCCAACATATTATACTCGAGTTTCAAGATAAAGTATGCTAATATGATGGAATTCCAGTATAAGTACATTAGAACTCCTGCATAACATACTGGAGTTCCAACACGGATATTGGTACAGTATAATATATTAGAGTTGGGACTACTGCTGCTCCAGTCTGAATTATATTATAATGGAGCCAGCAAAGTATACGCATCCAGCATAATATGCTGGAGTTCATATACAGGTGCACTGAGCTCCACTATATTATACTGGACCGGTCTTTATTGCAGCAAAATAGTAGCTATTTTTCATTGACTTGAAAAGTGTTAGCTATTTTTGAATGACCGGTCCGAAAACTAGCTATACCGTGCTATTTTTACGTTAGTTTGGGACATAAAAGGCACAAGCCCGTTTGGACATATGTTTTGGGTCCATTAAGAGCATGATTTTGCTGATTTAGGCCTCATTTGTTTGCATTGGAGGTCTGAATCCTGATTCTATTAGGTAGTTAACTCTTCTCAAAATCTCACTCAAAAGGTCTCTGAGTCAGGTTCGATCATTTTATTTCATTATTTTATATCCTCCAACTACCTTTAGACCCAATTTCCTTTGGAGACGTACGCAACCTAAAAGGATTCGATCATCATCATAGGAAAAGCCTTTGTAATGCATTACCTAGATTGGGCCGGTTCTGGTGGTCCTGGGCCTGGTGTTACTTTTAGTCCCGTGACGGACCGGTCCGCGTTATTTAGCCCGTGAGCCCGGGACCGTTAGGCCCGGGACCGTCAGTCGGGCCTGGGTCGGTCCTGGCGGGCCTAAACGGGACCAACTGCTATATTTTTTAAAACTTTTTTTTGGTTTTAAAAATCACCAAAAAGTAGCCGTTTGGGCTACTATTTGACCGTTTGGAGGTTTAAAAAATGGTTATTTGGCCCGAAACTTTATATAATTATACTTTTACCCATTTCTCAACTATAAATACCCCCTCATTCGTTCATTTTTATTCACCAATTCATCAATATCTCTCAATCTTTCTCCTACAATTGCTTAATTTATTGTTGAAAATTCTTGAGAAATTGTGAAGTTGTTGAATTGAAAATTTCAAGTGTTCAATGATTTTCAATTTTCAAGAAGTTGTTCGACAATCCGGTAAACTCGTTTCAACTCTTACATTTTAATAATATTTTTTTGTGTTGGTTTAGTTTGCTAGACATGCACCAACCTGGGGTACTACTGTTCGTGAGAGGGTTCGCCAGTTTATTGAGGGTCTTACTCCTAGCATCAGATCTAGCATGGCTCGTGAGTTGGAGATGGATATTTCTTATCACCAGATGGTGAGCATTGCTAGGAGGATTGAGGGTATGGATGCTAGGGAGAGGGAGGAAATAAAGGCCAAGTGGTCTCGAGAGTGGGGCTATTATTCCGCTGCTCGCACCCCATCCGCAGGTCATCATGGCAGGGGTTATATGAGTCGCCAAGTTCATTCAGCTCTTCCAGTAGCCAGCAGTGCTCCAGCTCCTCCTAGGCCTCATGAGCCTTATGATGAACCTTTGGTTTCTCACACGTCTCTTATATGGGGTGCTTCCAAAGGTCAGTCCAGTAGACTTGGCCCTAGCCAGTCGTAGCCACAACGTCCTCCTAGAGTTTGTTTTGAGTGTGATGACATATGCCATATGGTTAAGGATTTCCCCAGACTTGGGAGGGGTGCATCTTTACAGACTTCTCAGCCACAACGTGCCCTCCAGAGTTTACAGGCTATGGATAAAGCTCCAGTATCCCACCTGCTCAACCAGCTAGAGGTGGAGGCCGGGGAAGTAGAGGTCGCCCTCGAGGGCGAGGCTAGGCCAGATACTATGCCCTTCCTGCTCATGTCGAGGCTGTTACCTCCGATTCTGTCATCAAATGTATTATACTTGTTTGTCACAGAGATGCATCGGTTCTATTCGATCCAGGCATACTTACTCTTATGTATCTTTTTATTTTTCTCCGCATTTGGGTATACCCCAAGATTTCTTGAGTTCTCATGTGTATGTTTCTACTCATGTGGGGGATTCTCTTATTGTGGACCGCATTCACCGGTCATGTTTGGTTACTATTCGTGATTTTGAGACCAGAGCAGACTTATTGCTACTCAGCATGGTTGATTTTGATATTATTTTAGGCATGGACCGGTTTGTTGCCTCATTATGTTGTTCTTGATTGTCAAGCCAAGAACGTGACGCTAGCTATGCCAGGTGTACCGCATGTTGAGTGGAGTGGTACTTTAGACCACACTCCCAGTAGAGTTATCTCTTTCCTCAAAGCTCAGTGTATGGTTGAGAAGGGGTGTGCCGCATATTTAGCTTATGTGAAAGATGTCAGTGTTGATATCTCTTCTATTGATTCAGTCCCGGTGGTACGGGATTATCCCGTTGTGTTTCTAGCTGATCTTCCAGGCATGCCTCCTGATAGAGACTTTGATTTTGGCATTGATTTGTTTCTGGGCACTCAACCCATTTCTATTCCTCCATATCGTATGACTCCTCCTAAGCTGAAGGACCAGTTACAGAAATTGCTTGATAAGGGTTTTATTTGGCCTAATATTTCACCTTGGGGTGCTCCTGTCTTGTTTGTGAAGAAAAAGGATGGTTCTATGCGTATGTGTATTGATTATCGCCGGTTGAACAAAGTTACAATGAAGAACTGTTAATACCCAAATTTTTCCTATATATTTTTTATACTCAAAATACCTTCAAAATGGCATGTGTATGCATATACAAGCATGCCTAAGAGTTTTGGCGTTTTCCCCAATTTTCAAGATTTTTAAAATCAATTTATTATCTATTTTAACAGTACAAAATCCAAAAATTATTCCCAAAATAATCATTTTGATGAATAATTTATTTCTATCCTTGTATTTACACCAAAATATAATTAAGACGATTTTGCATATTTTTACATATTTTATTTGATTTTTGTAAAGCTAAATTGCACAAAATTGCAATTGTAGCCTATATTACGATTAGTAGCGTCTTCCAATTATACCCAATATTTTTAGATTAATGTTTATATATTATTAGCTCAGTTTTTTTAAATATTTTTAAAATCATTTTAACTATTTTAGTTAAATTAAAATGGTAGGAATTAGCTATTTAACATATAGCCCGTTATCATTTTAATTTTTAGCCCAAAATCAAACCCCAATTCCACCCAATTAAACAACCCAATTTAATTTTTTTACCCGACCTCTTGGCCCAATTACTAAACCCTTCCGGTCTCTCTTTTAAATCCTGACCATCAAAATGATCAACGGCCATAACCCATTCTTTCATTTTTTAATCCCTATCCCCCTAACCCTAGTTAATTTACCCAAAGACAGCCGCCTCTAAACTCCCTTCGTCTCCCAAAAATCTCTCTAGCGATCCGAAACCCTAACTCTATTCCATCGATCTCCGTCTCATTTTTCACCGGAATCCATGGCAACCCTGGCCATGGGTGGCCTGTGCTCGCTCTCCATCACCACTAACTTAAGCTATTCGATGTTTGGAGTCCTGACTTCCATGGTCTCTTTTAGATCTGTCTCAGATCTGCAAGATCAATGGCCTCTCCGGCCATTTTCCGGCATGTTCAAAGCAGTATGAGTCTCTTCGACTCAGGATCTGACTTTTGTCAAGACCTTCTCATCCTAGGGTCTTCTCATCAATTTTTAAGCCTTCTAAGGTTCTTTATTAGTCTATTTCTTTTAGATCTGTGACGTGTTTGGTTTTTAACAGACATTGTAGAGCTTTTCCCCAAATTTTCCTTTTTCAAAATGTTCGAATACAATTTTTAGAGTTTCTGGAAAAAGCTCCTAAATGTTTTCTAATGTGTGTTTATGCTCGCTTGTTTCTTTCTTATTATGTTCAAGTCTATTCTCTTATTTTTTCCTGATTGTGCAAAGATTCCTTTCTGTTCTTTGTTCACGTGCTAAGTTAGGTCGTTGCTCCTCTCTCTTTGCCATATGTGTTTAAGTTCATGCTTTGATTTTGTTTCACTTTACTAAGTATCGTTGATATTCCTGCTCAGCATGTTTTTTTGCCTACCTTTTATCTTAAAACTAGTAGTTTCTCTCTCTTCTGCATTTTTTTATGTATGCCTGCCTCCCTCAATGACTTTGAAAGATTCCTCACCCCTAATTCCATTTGAAACCCTAAATCTCGGGGTTTTTCCTTGGGTATATGGCACTAGGGTTTCACTTTGAAACCCTAGGTTTACACACTCACGATGAGCCTGTAATCGAACTCAAAATCTTACTTGCCTATGATTCTGAAACTTTCATCGTTAGGCTTTTCTTTTGTTTGAACTGTATGCTTTATATATGAGGAAAAATCTTCCCCTTCAAAAGATTTCACCTAGGACTGATTTTGAAATCCCTTTAATCATGCTAGTGATTCAACACTGATTTTTTTCGAGTGGATCCCCTTTACCCAACTGGCTGTTTATTTTGATCCTTTTGTGTAGAAATCCTAGGCTTATGATGTTTTCCATAAATAATTGGTCTTGTGTATCTCTTCTGTGATTCTTTTCCAACATTTGAATTGGTTCTTTCCTTAATTACTTGAGGTCATTTATGATTACAATTGGATCCGAGATCCTTTGACTGATTTTCAAACTGATACCTTATTTTTACTTTATGAAGAACACTAATATTGCATCTTTCCTTAATTACCAACTCTGTACTTAACCTTATTTGTGCACTATATGGTTTCCTTACCTTAATCAAGCCTTAGAAAACTGGTTTTTCCTCCTTATTCCATCTTAATTAGTCGTTTGACCTAGACCCCTTAATTAAAGGAGTCTAGTTGTATTAACTTATACTAATTGATTGGTTTCTATGTTTGGGCACCCTATGTCTGCCTTACTTGTTTTCAAAAACTATATAAGGACCTAGTCCTCCCTCTTTCCATATGGAGTCAATTCTCAATAATCGAAAATACACCACTCACACACTGAATTCACTTTTCTGGCAAGACTACTTTCTGATCCTACTTTACTTGACATCTTTTGGGAATTTTTGTTTGCAATTTGGCTATTTCAAGTCTACTTTTTCTTACTTATTTTGTTTGAAATTGGTATGTCCTTTGTTTAAATATTCTGCCTCACCCCTATGTGTCTACTTTACAACTTCAGGTTTCTTGTTTACTTTACTGTTTATATGATGTAACTTGTGCTTCATAGCTCTATTGTTTGCTTCTGTTTCTATTATGAATCCTATACCCCCATTCCCTTCTATGTGTTGACTTAAGCTCTTGGCCCGACAATATCCTTATTACTGTCCAGGCCTTGGCTTGATCCACAATGGATCCTTACTCTCAATACTTGACTAACAGGCTGGTCAGGGGTGTGCCAGCATCCCAATTGCTGGGCATGACCACTAGCTTGCTCTGTCTCTCCCTGATTCCCTTCCCCTTTGTGCACTTACACCTATTCCTAGAATCTTAAATTTTGCCAATCCCTTATGAGCCTTGCTTTGGGACCTTGAGTTTCCTCTTAACTTGGACATCTGAGAGCTGGCCTTACCACACTGCACTATGTTCTTGATTCTGAAATGTTTTGGGGTGTAAGCGCTGCCCGGAACCCTTTGAGACTCTTGGGAACTTTGATACACCCCCAAATCTGAGAAGGTCTTTTGGAAATCTGATCCTGGAAGTTGGTTTATCTCATATTGTTAGACTTTGAGTCTAAATTAGGCTGTTTGGATATAGCTAGAGCTTCTGATTACTTTTCTTTCTTTCTGATTCTTTCGGTCTTTAATAATTTTGTAATAACTATTAAGGTGGATAGTGGAAAGGGATGGAGAATGAATGCATGTGAAGGGGTAGAAAACATTCTTATAGGGTCTTTCATAATTTTGCATTTTCTGCACTTAGAAAACATGCCTATTGGGTCTTTCATAATTCTGCACTTAAAATACATGCCTATATGGTCTTTCATAATTCTGCATTTTTTTGCACTTAGAAACATGCCTATACGGTCTTTTATAATTCTGCATTTTGCACTAAGAAAACCTTCCTATAGGACCTTTATAATTCCGCATTTAGCATCTAGAAAGCATGCCTATAAGTCTTTCAGTACGTCTGCATATATACACCACTAGGCAAACAACTTTAGGTCTAATAATAATCAATTCGTTTAGAAATCATGTCTATAGAACTCTTGCAATTGTTAAAATCAATAACACATAGAGACCTTGCCTACATACCCATATTAACCGAATCAACCTCCTCTTGAACCTAAAATCAGTCTTAAAATCTGCAGATTCCTTCTTTATACTTAGTAACTTTTTTTCTAATATCAGTACAGCTTTGTTAGATGTCATGCCCATAGGCCTCATATAGGCAAACTGTTAGGTAATTAATCAACTGTGTCAGTCCTTGACAACTACATCTAAACTAGGCTAATTCAGACTCCTCATATGTAAAATATATGATGAATCAACCTATCCTACACCTTAATTCAATTCAGACCAAACCAGTACCTGTAAGGCATGCTAATTGATTTTCTGCTTTGAGTGAGGAGGCTTATCTGAGCCTTAACTGTTATTTATTTCCCATTTTAGGCGCTACTTGTTATTGTTTGTCGCTTAGATTTTTATCCTAACTCTGAAAAGCCCCAATTCCATTCCCTTTAGGATTAGTAGTCTCAATGTCTCCGAGACTGATAGGATTGGGACGGTTAATAGCATGCAATAAGTAACAATACCATTTCGCATTTTAATACCTAACGGGTGGGAACGGTATATATGGAAATGATGACCGATGCGCTAATATCTCATGTAGACCCTCTTCCGAGGAGTGATCACTGGATATTGCGTTGATGTGATCCATATAAATCATAAGACCTAGGACCTCCTCCATTTACTTGCTCTTTATTTGTTTTCCTTATAAATGCTTAAATCTTTTCCACAAAAGTCTTCCTTCTTTATTTTTCTCAAAGATTCAACTTATTTGCAATGTGGTGTGCCAATCCCTTTATTTGAGTCTTAATTGCCTATTTGATTACATAAAGTCACAATTATAACATGGTCGGGAACCACACTAGTGGATATTGAGGGGTGCCTAACACCTTCCCCTCGAGATAATCTCTAGTCCTTACCCAAACTCTGGTTTCTTCAACTTAAACCCTTCTTAGTGTCCTAATGCACTTAATCATTAAGTGGCGACTCTCCAAATTCAAAACCCAATTCCTAAAAAGGAACGAGTTGTCCTCCCAAATGTCACAAGCCTGATTTTGACATATATATGTATGTAGAAAACATAGGGCATCGACAAGAACTATTATCCTTTGCCTTGTATTGATGATCTGTTTGATCAACTTTAGCACGCACTGGTGTTTTCTAAGATTGATTTGCGTTCAGGTTACCATCAGTTAAAGATTAGGAGCCAGATATCCCGAGACTACTTTTAGGACTTTGTACGGTCATTACGAGTTTATTGTTATGTCATTTGGGCTAACCAATGCCCCATCCGCCTTCATGCATTTGATGCACAGTGTATTTCGGCCATATATTGACTCTTTTGTCATTGCCTTTATTTATGACATTCTGGTGTATTCCCAGAGTCAGGAAGATCATGAGTAGTATTTAAGGATAGTGCTTCAAACTTTGAGAGAGAAGAAGTTATATGCAAAGTTTTCAAAATGTGAGTTTTGGTTGGATTCAATGGCATTCTTAGGTCACATGGTATCGAGAGAGGGTATTCGGGTGGATCTGAAGAAGGTAGAGGCCATGCAGAGTTGGCCCAGGAGTCCTCATCTAAAAGATCCGTAGTTTCCTTGACTTGGCTGGCTACTACCGTCGTTTTGTGGAGGGGTTTTCATCGATTACACCCCCTATGACTAGATTGATCCAAAAGGGTGATCCATTTTAGTGGATAGAGGAGTGTGAAACTACCTTTCAGAAGCTCAAAATAGCTTTGACTACAACCCCAATTTTGATATTGCCTATTGGTTCGTGGTCTTATACAGTCTATTGTGATGCCTCGAGGGTTGGCCTTGGAGCAGTGTTGATGCGGGATGGTAGGGTGATTGCCTACGTGTCCAGGCAGTTCGAGATGCATGAGAAGAATTATCATGTCTATGATCTAGAGTTAGCTGCCATTGTTCACGCCCTGAAGATTTGGCGCCATTATTTATATAGGGTTTCCTATGAGATTTATACTGATCATTGGAGTTTGCAGCATTTATTCAAGCATAAAGATCTAAATTTGCACTAGAGGAGGTGGTTAGAGTTGCTAAAAGATTATGATGTCATTATTTTATATCACCTGGGCAAGGCCAATGTAGTGGGTGACGCCTTGAGTCATCGGGCGGAGAGTTTTAGGAGTTTGACATATTTACCAACATCAGAGAGGCCTATGACGA
This sequence comes from Nicotiana benthamiana, assembly GCA_034376525.1. Classification (NCBI taxonomy): domain Eukaryota; kingdom Viridiplantae; phylum Streptophyta; class Magnoliopsida; order Solanales; family Solanaceae; genus Nicotiana; species Nicotiana benthamiana. Next base: position 116,886,668 of record CM067331.1, read on the forward strand.
TGGATGTTCATGCCTTAGCTAGCCAGTTTGTGATATTGGACCTTTTGGAGCCCAAACGGGTTCTAGCTTGCGTGGTTTCTCGGTCTACCTTATTTGATCGTATGAGAGAACGACAGTATAATGAACCTCATCTGCTTGTCCTTAAGGTCAAAATTCAGCATGGTGATGCCAGAGATATGACCATTGGCGAGGTAAAGTATTGAGGATGTAGGGTCGGGTCTGTATACCTAATGTTGATGGGCTTTTAGAGGAGGCCCATAGTTTGTGGTACTCTATTCATCCTGGTGCCGCAAAGATGTATCAGGATTTGAGGCAGCACTATTGGTGGAGGCGGATGAAGAAAGATATTGTTGGATTTGTAGCTAAATGCCTCAACTATCAGCAGGTGAAGTACGAGCACCAGAGACCAGTTAGGTTGCTTCAACAGATAGAGATTTCTGAGTGGAAGTGGGAGCGGATCACCATGGACTTTGTAGTTGGACTCCCACAGACTTTGAAGAAGTTTGATGCTATCTGGGTGATCGTCGATCGGCTGACCAAGTCTGCTCATTTCATTCCTGTGTGTATACTTATTCTTTGGAGCGGTTGGCAAAGATTCATATCTGGGAAATCATTCGACTGCATGGTATTCCAGTTTCTATTATTTTAGATGGAGGTACTCAGTTCACATCACGGTTCTGGAGAGCCGTTTAGCAAGAGTTGGGTACTCGAGTGGAGTTGAGCACAACATTTCACCCCCAGACGGACGGGCAGTCCGAGCGTACTATTTAGATTCTTGAGGATATTCTCCGTGCGTGTGTGATTGAGTTTGGAGGGTCTTTGGATTAGTTCTTGCCATTGGTGGAGTTTGCTTACAACAACAACTATCAGTCCAGCATTCAGATGGCACCGTGTGAGGCTTTATATGATAGGCGTAGTAGATCTCCAGTGGGTTGGTTCGAGCCAAGTGAAGCCAGACAATTGGGCACTAATTTGGTTCAAGATGCTTTGGAGAAGGTTAAGGTAATTCAGGATAGACTACATACAGCCCCGTCCAGATAGAAGAGCTACGCGGACCGGAAGATTCGTGATGTTTCCTTTATGGTTGGAGAGCGGGTTTTTCCTTTGGCTTTTGCCTATGAAGGGCGTTATGAGATTTGGGAATAAAGGGAAGTTGAGTCCGAGGTTTATTGGCCCTTTTGAGATATTACGATGAGTTGGGGAGGTTACTTATGAGCTCGCCTTACCTCCCAGCCTAGTAGGAGCTCGACCGATATTTTATGTTTCGATGCTCCGGAGGTATCACTGTGATCCGTCACACGTGTTGGATTTCAGCTCAATCTAATTGGAAAAGGATCTACCTTATGTTGAGGAGCCAGTTTCTATTTTGTACAAGCATGTCATAAAGTTGAGGTCCAAGAACATTGCTTTAGTAAAGGTTCAATGGCAGGGTCAGCCGGTCGAGGAGGCGACCTAGGAGACCGAGCAGGATATGTGCAGCCGTTACCCTCATCTTTTCACTACTTCAGGTATGTCTCTCTGCTTGTTCGAGGACGAATGAACGTTTAAGTGTAGGAGGATGTGACGAACCGACAGGTCGACTTATGAATTAAAATCCCGATGCCCTATTAACTGCTTTCCCCAAGTATATTTCTTTTAATTGATTTGCCGGAAAGTTCGGTTTTGAGTTTCGGAGAGTTTTGGGACACTTAGTCCGTAAATGAGCGCTTAAGTGTTGGAAAGTTGTCCGTAGTTAGAACAGTATAAAGACATCCTCGGAATGGAAATATGATGGTTCTGTTATCTCCATTAGGTGATTTCAGAGTTAGGAGCGTGTTCAAAATGTATTTTTCAGGTTCGTAGCTCATTTAGGCTTGAAATGCCGAAGTTTGAATTTTTGAAGTTTCCAGTCCAATAGTGAGATTTTGATCTGAGGGTCGGAATGGAATTTAAAAAATTGCAATTATTCCTTCATGTCAGTTGGGATGTGTGTGTAAAATTTCAGGTCATTCAGACGAGGTTTCATAGACTTTTTTATCAAAAATGTGTTTTTAGAGTTTTTGGAAATTTTAAGCTTGAATTCGATGAAAAGTAGGTGTTTTGATGTTGTTTTTGGCATATCGAAGGATGGAACGAGTTTAAATGATGTTATAGGATATGTTCATAGGTTTGGTTGAGGTCTCGAGGCCTCGAGTGTGTTCCGAATGCTCAACGGGTCACTTTTAAAACTTAGAAAATTGTAGAAAATCTATTAGCTGATATCCTTCATCGCATTCGCGTGCCTTCACTCGGGTTCGCGTAGCTTTGAAAGTTCACCCTTCGCGTTGGCGTACTGGTTCACACATTCGCAAAGGGCAATTTCTGGGCTACAATATTTTTCTCTTCCGCGTTCGTGAAGCACATTGAGTAGCTTCCATTTATCTTCTTCACGAATGCGAGACTTCCTCCACGTTCGCAGTGCATTAAATATTTGGGCAGATATAACATTTTAAAAACCATTTTACCAAAAATCTAAGCTTGAGAGCTCGGATTTGAGCGAGATTTCGAGGGATTTTAAGAGATATCGATTGGATAACGATTCTAAACTCCTTTTTGCTTGTAATCCACTAATCTAAGGTGAATTCCTCCTTTATTTTCGGATTTTAAATGAAAATTTGATAAAAATTTCATAGAACAAATTATTGAGTTTTGAGTGGGGTTTTGACATCTAATTTTGGAGATTTATATATGGTTGGACTCATGAGAGTATGAGGTTTCTGAAAATATTAATTTTACCTGATTCTGACACGTTCGCCTGAGGGGCATTTTAATCATTTTATATAATTTCATGTATTAGCTTAGGATTTAATTATAGAATCAGTTACTTGCGGTGTTATTTACAGTATGCAATTGAATTGAATAGATTTGGTCCATTTAGAGTTGGATACGCTTGGCAAAAGCATGGTTTCTAGTTGATTTTGAGTCGGTTCGAGGTAATCGTCTTGTCTGATCTTGTGTGGAAGACATTTTAGGATATGATATTTTGTAATTGAATTACCTTATGCGCGAGGTGACGAGCACGTACTTGTGCAAATTGTTGGAAATCTGATTTTCTTAAAGCACTTATTAGTATGTTTCCTTTCCTGCTTTATTACACTTGCAAATTTAGTATGTTGCTAGTTAGAAGAGCATGTTTAGCTGACTTTTTCCTTGTTTGCATTATGTGAAGAATGTTAGGCTAGGACTACTTGTTTCCTTGATCTGAAATTCTATTTTCTGAATATCTTCTTGCTGCTGCTGTGTATTTACATTGGGACTACAAATATGGGATTCTGGTAGCTCCATTTGTCTGTTTACTTTAGGACTACGAGTTAGATTCTCGGTAGATCCCCCTGCACATTTACTTTGGGAATGCGGGTTAGATTCCCGATAGATCCCCCTGCATAGTTATACAAAACTATTCTTTTGTGTAATTGTTGTTGCTTTGTATAACCTGTCTCATTTCGTTGCTATTCTCATTTATATTGTTTATTTCATACTATTGAAACTTATTATTAAGCTTAACCTCAGTAGGCCCTGACCTTCCTCATCACTACCCGATCGAGGTTAGGCTTGGCACTTACTGAGTATCGTTGTGGTGTACTCATGCCCCTTCTGCGCATTATTTTCATGTGCAGATCCAGGTACCTCTACCCAGGCGTATCACCCTGGAGGTGGAGAGATCTAGTAGAGACTTCGAGGTACATCTGTCGCGCTCGCAGACCAAGGAATCTCTATCTTATTCTATCTTTTAGCAGTTAGCCTTCCTTCTTACTATTGTTTTAGACATTCTGGAGTTAGATCGTTGTTCCACATTTTCTTCAACTTGCATTCCCATGAGTTCTCGAATTTTGGGATAATATTGTAGGCTTCCGTGATGTTGTGTTGTATAAGCCGAGCGGTATTTACATACAGTTTTCTTCTAGTTGTTCAAATTTGAAGTAATTATTTTTGCAAGTTATTTTGTTTCCGCATTGTTAGGCTTACCTAGTCGTAGGGACTAGGTGCCGTCACGACATATTCACGGAGGGCAAACTGGGGTCGTGACACTATCCTTCCTAGATAACACTGGGTTGTTGTTGTTGTTGTTGATGATTAAATAGTTTAATTTTGTTATTAAATCAATATGTGTTAGGCTTACCTAGTCTTAGAGACTAGGTGACATCACGACATCTTAAGGTAGAAAATTGGAGTCGTAAAAGTTGGTATTAAAGCTCTACGTTCACAGGTGCTACGAGTCATAAGCAATTTTAGTAGAGTCTTGCGGATCAGCATGGAGACGTCTGTACTTATTTTCGAGAGACTATTTAATTATTAGGAAATTCCACTTCTATCATTCCTTATCGTGCGGTACTGATTCAGTTTGAAGCACATATCTTACATTCCCTTACATCCACTCATATATGATATTATGCACTCGGTGTTTACTATGAAGCGACGATTTGTGATGATGCGAATGGGCTACAAGGAGGGAATGGATGCTCAATCATTATCTAGAGTTATTTCCAAAAGGATGTAGACGTGTTAGTATATATTCAGTTGTTTAAGTGTGGGATGCAACGGGTCCTTGTATCTGATTAGTATTGTATGAGCTTATGAAGGCTGGTATTGTGGATCATCAGATGTTATGTCCTACGGCTTCGTACTAAGTGGGAGAGTCTACTATCGACAATCAAATTGCATGATCATGTGTTATATCAATTTTTATGGGTATATACTTGGTATTGAAGGATTTTCCGGAATTGTATATGGCTAACACCTTTCCTTTAGAATAACTAGAACCTTTACCTAAATCTCACCGGTTAGCAGACCATTAAGATAATAAATTTTCATAGACTTATAGGTACCCTAGTATACATTAAATATTAGGCAGCAACTCTTTTCTTTTATCAGCTTCAGAAGAACCACTAGTTATATTTTATTTTGGCATGTGCAAAATAGATAAAAACAAATTGAGGATGAGCATTGAAGACATCAGTATTCGAGTTATTAGGTGTAATTTGTCCATGGTAGCCTAGAACCTTCTATACATGTTTCTATATATTCAAACGAATAATGTATTTTTCTTCACATCAATATTGTAAATCTAATTTTGGTTATCTATGACTTGTACTATCAATTCTTGAAAATGTTTGTATTAATTTTTGCAATATTATTTTGAAAAATACATAAAATACCACTTGACTTTGTCCTCAAATTCCTGTTATACACCTGTTGATTACGAGAATAACTTTACTCACCCAATCTTTAATAAATGTATCTATGACACACTATTTTAACTACGTGGCAAGCGTGTATTTTACACACAAATGAAGCACGTGAACTGTAAATTTTTTGTATCTAAAGCCTTGTTTAGACGCCACATGTCCAATTTTTTCACTTTTTTATTTTTAGAATTTTTAGTCATCTTCTTCATTTTTATGAATCAACTTTCAGCCAGTTCCTCAATTCATGCGTATAAAGAACACTTCTAATAACTTCAATAACTTCTCCTCTAACTCATGGACCTCAATCTCACCTCAAATCCATATAAACCATTATTTCTCAAATATTGCCCTTCAACCTTGCTTCAATCCCAACCTGCTGCAATTCTAGACCCTTACCCTTCTTCCGCACCTATCTCTGGCCTTTGCTTCTTTTTCGGTGGGGATTTTTGTTTTTCCAATATAAAATCGTCTTAAGATTTTTTGTTTTCACCTGTCCTCGTCCGCGTTGTTTCTAGAAATTGTGCAAGACTTAGAAATGGATTATTTGAAATTGTTGTTATTTGTTGAAGTTGGTGTTTGGGGATTGAATTAATTGTATACTAGAAACTCCATTTCAATTGAAATTCATTTAGAGATGAACTACATAGTTGGATCAAAATTTGTTCAAGAAAGCCGAAGAAGAGTACTTTGACTTTTTGAGTTGGGTTAAACTTGAAGAAATCTAAGGTTGATGTTGAAAACTTAAATGTTGATTTGTATTCATGTTCTCTGATATTGAACTGAGATGAAGGTTGAAGCAGCCATGGCGGTTGGTTTTCATCGAGGAAGAAGATTTTTTTTCTTTTAACTTCATGACACGCGTCACCATTTAATTGGTGTGTGACATATACCTATTTAAAAGAAGTGATCAAATACAAAAGTGGAGAAAGGTTGAGTGCATAAAATTATTTATGTAGTCTATAGGTGTATAACATGGATTTAGGAATAAGCTCAGATAGTAATCTATATATTTTCATCTATTATTTTATTATTTATTTCATGATATTCAATTTGAGTCCCTTTATACTAGTTGACTTGTCTAACCGATTGGGTTAGACGCTGATACCGATAGAAATTGAGTCGTGACGATCTAACCTGCTTCTTTCGGTATCTGCTTAGTATATTTATAGCAACAACAACCTAATATAGTCGCACAAAGTGGGGTCTGGGGAGAATTATATGTATACGAACCTTACCCCTACCCGAAAGGGCAAAGAAACTGTTTCCAGTTCGATTGCTTAGCACATCTATAACCTTGTATATTAGCACAAGAAATATCTTCAAGGGACCTTGTTCCTTGACAACTGTTTATTTATCATCAAAATAATTTAACCTCAGCTCAGCGGTTGATCGTGGAGTTCTTCGTTGGTTAACCCATTCTGCAACACAACAAATGTGGAACAACAACAATTATGCCATGCAAAATAATAATAATAATAATAATAATAATAATAATAATAATAATAATAATAATAATAATAATCAGATGGGACTTTGCATAATAATTATAAAGAAATACTCCTTTTGTTTTATTATGTGGCGAGGTTCAGCCATGAAATTTAATATACTTAATTTGAATTTGAATTCAAATATAAATTTTTTAAAGTTTTTGAAAATAAAATTTATATATTTAAAAACTATATAAAACTCATTAAAAAGTTGTAATATTTAATAAGGTAAAAATATTTTAAACACACACACACACACACACACACAGATATATATATATATATATATATATATATATATATATGAGAAAATGTGATTGACTCCCAAATATGTGACGGATTCCCCAAATAGTTACTCCCTTCGTCTCATAATATGTGTCGTGGTTACTAAAAGTAGTTGTGTCAAATTATTTGTCATTTTAGAAGTTCAAGAAGAAATTAATTATATTTTTTCTTTTTTATCCTTAATAATTAATTGCATTCGCATTTAGTAAAAATATAGATAATGCCATTGATAGAGATGGCCCATAAATTGAGTAAATTTTTAATAAAGGTAAAGTAGTATGATGACCCGAAAGGTCATCACTTGATTTCAATTAAATTCTATATTTTTGAAACCTAGAAAACCTCTTTTTGTCTTATCTCGATTTGCGTGCAAAGTCCGAATGCGTAGCCAGAAAGCTGATATGTGTAAATCTGTGAAAAAAATAATAAGTTTTGATTGTAAAATGAATAAATTTGACTTCGGTCAATATTTTGGATAAACGGATCCGGACCCGTGATTTGACGGTCCTGGAGGGTCCGTATGAAAATATGAGACTTGGGTGTATGCCCGAAATCAAAGTTTGAGGTCCCAAGACCGAGAAATGAATTTTTAAAGGAAATTATTTTCTGAAGAATTGTAAAAAAATTTGAAATAAAACTTGATTAGAACTTGTTAGTATGCCCGTATTTTGGGTCGGTGTCCGATCCGAGTCTTATATATGATTTAAGATATTTCTGTGAAATTTGATGCAAATCGATATTATTTGACGTGAGTCGGACTTAAATTGCTAAGGTTGATAGTTGATGAAGTTTGAGAAAAATTCTTTGATTTTGAGGTTTAATGCGTTGTTATTGAAGTTATTTTGGCGATTTGATTGCATGGATAAGTTCGTAGAATGTTGTTGAGTTAGTATGTGTGTTTGGTTAGGAGCCTCGAGGGCTCGGGTGTGTTTCAGAAAGATTTGAACTTAGAAAAAATTGCAAGAAATCTGCAATAGGTGCTCAGGCCTGTTGTTCTTCACGATTGCATAGTAACTCTCACGATCGCGGAAGGTAAGTGGGGACGAGGGTGGATTTGGTCATCGCGATTCGAAGCCACAGTCACGAACGTGAAGCTTTGGGGGATTTGCTCATTGCGAACGCAACCTATGTGCTGCGAATGCGTAGCGTTAATTGGAGGGGACTGGGATTTTGGTCTTTCTTCTACGCAAATGCGTAAGCTTGTCCACGAACACGAAGGTCAGGGGGTCAACCCTTCGCGAACGCGTGGAAGAACTTGCGATCGCGTAAGTCCATTATTGGCAGCCCTTCAAGATTGCGACAGTGTTCTCGCGAACGCGATGAACACTATCGACGACTCTTAAAACATAATCCATTTCGGGATTCAATCTAAATTTCATAACTTCTTCATCTCAACTCCAAATTGGACTATTTTTTTAAAGAGGATTTCACCACAAATTCATAGGTATGTAATCATAGACTCATTTTCTTCAGTTTTCCATCAACACCCACTAAATTTCTAGGCCTAAAACATGAGACTGGGGGTAGAAAATTAGGGATTTGGGTAAAGTAAGGGTTTTTTGATTAATTGTGATTTCGATATCATTTTGAGGTTGAATTTGAAAGGAAATTATATATTCGAACTCGTGGGTGAAGGGGTAATCGGGTTTTGGTCTGAACCTCGTGTTTTGACCAAGTCGGCCAAGTCAATTTTTGGATTTTTGGGATGATTGATTAGAAAGTTATAATTAAGCATTAGAATTTGATTGTTTAGCATTTATTGATGTTATTGAATTGATTATGCATAGATAAGATAGTGTTGGAGCCAAATTCGAAAGGAAAGGCGGTATTTGAGGCTTGAGTTGACCACGGAAGTTCGAGGTAAGTGTTTGGTCTAACCTTAACTTGAGGGATTAGGAGTTGTGTCCTATTTACTATTTTTTTCTTGTCGAGTACGACGTATAGGCATGATGATGGGTATCTATTCGTTGGTGTCAAGCATGACCGTGAGTCTTATATTATAATTTTCATGACAATGCTGTATTATTCATACCTTAGTGAAGATTTCTAATGGTTGTATAAAGTTTGTAGACATAATTGTGACCTATGAATATTGAAGAACATTGGCTAAGTTGCATAGCGACATTGTGAAAAGTATACGTGATAATCGAACCTCTAGAGCATTGGCTCGAATTATGAAGTGAACCGTGAAGTAAAATTAAGTAAGAGAAGAGATCATTATATTGTCACCCTTGCCGGTCTATTGTTGATTTATTTATTGTTCCCTTTCCGGAATTTAATTGTTTAATTGTTTTTCCCTTACCGGCATTCTTATTGCAAATTTCCTTTATTTTCTTACCCTATTGTTTGTGACTATTGTTTGGGTGAGGAAGAGAGTTAAAGCATGAAGGGTGATGCCGTACATTATTTATTATTGTGAGGAAAGAGTGTAAAGTATAAAGGATGATGCAGTGTCGTACGATATACCATTCTGTGCCGATTTTATTGATTATATGGTGAGGAAGACAGTAAAAGCATGAAGGGTGACCCCGTTCATATTTTTATTATATGGTTGCTTTGGTGAGGACGAGAGTAAAAGCACATGCCGTGCATTTGTTGATTTCCGATTCTTTGTTGATATCCAAGTTATGTTGTTTCTCTCATTACTTGTTGTTAATTGCTTTTACTTTGAGATTATAGATTCCCTTATCCTATTTTCCTTGTGATTGTTGTTTGGGTGAGGAATAGCGTAAAGCATGAGGGGTAATGTCGTGTATTGTCTTGGTGAGAGAGTGGTAAAGCACGAAGGGTGATGCCGTGTATTGTTTTGGTTAGAGAGAATAAAAACACGAAGGGTGATGCCGTGGACTTGTTTTGATTTCCAAGTTTTCATTGATGACTGCGTTATGGTTTCTCTACACTAAATTGTTGATTTCCTGTTGATACTTATTATACCCCGCAACATGATGTTCCCTCCCTTTTCAATTGAATTGTAGTGATCCTCATAGTTAATTGTTGCTTTTCCTGTTGTTATTCGATGTTTTCCCCCAACACATTTCCCATTCCCATACTTGAATATATATATATATATATATATATATATATATATATATATATATACATATACATATATATATATATATATATATTTGAACTGCACATATTTATTCGGTAGTCTGGTCCTAGCTTCGTCACTACTTCGCTGAGGTTATGCTAGACACTTAACAGCACATAGGATCGATTGTGCTGATACTACACTCTGCACTATATGCAAATCCAGGAGCAGCTTTCGTACAGTAGTTGGAGGGCTTCCTTCAACCCACTCAGAGAAGCAAGGTAGACCTGCAAGCATCCGCAGGCCCTGGTGTCTCTCTCTATCTCTATTCCCTGTTTCATTTGCTTTTGTTCAGAAATAGTGTATTGTATTTATTCAAACATTGTATGTAGTAACTCTTAGATAGTCTGTGACATTATGACACCAGGTTTTGGGTATTAGAGGTTTTAAAAGTTGTAATGGATATAGACTTCAGATATTTGATTGTTAACTTTCATTTAATTATTGAAGTTCCATTGTTATTATGTTATTGCCTTATGTTTGCTAGAAAGAGATAATATGAAAATGAAGCAAGTAGTAAGGTTTGGTTTGCCTAGTTCTTATTACTAGGCGTCATTACAACTTTCGAGGATAAAAAATTCGGATCGTAACAAATAATTAAAAATTATTCTTTCTTAGAAAACATGCATAAAAAAATCACAACACATATTATGAGACGGAGGGAATGATATTGCTACATAGATTAAAACATAGGGAGTATCATTTCTTTTACGACCGAAACGCCTAATTCCAAATAATGTTATTTGGAATTTTAGTGCCTTCTTTTGTTTTATGCGCACTAGAATCATGTTATTTCCTGTTGATTAAAACGAAAAAAAAGACATTATAAACTTCACTCTAAATGTTTCAAATGAAAAAACAAAGAAAGAGTGCACTTACAGTAATCTTAGACATGTTCCCATTCACAAAAATAAAAAAGATTTACATGCATCTCCATTAAATTATTAGGTGGTAGATTTATCTAGGGGTGCGCACTCGATTTATCGATTCGATTTTGACCCTTATCGATAATTACTTATCGATTATCGATTTGTACATATGATTATCGTTATCATTTCAATAAGATTTTGATTTTTTCGATTTTGATTTATCGATTTTGGTGGCTTATTGATTCAGTTATCGATTGCACCAATAAGAAAATTTGCGAGATTCCACAGAAAGTATATTGCTATAAACGCGTCTAACTAATATGGACAAAAAGAAGCTAAAATAATACGAACATCATTTATAATATAAAAATTGTGTCAACAAAGCATATGCAACAAAACAAAAGTAAGGAATCAAATGTATGCCACAAACACTCCAACGATATAAGGTATAAAAAAACAAAACACATCATTACGACTAATTCTGTTTTCCATTAATTTGACATTCATTTCCTTGATCTTTAAATATGATCATTCCTTAAATGTGATAGAGGAAATAATAGGGTAAGGGAAATGGCATAGATTAGGGAAAATAATATTGTTTAGCTGCTTTCAAAATAGTAGCGGAATATATATACATTCTTTATGTTATATTAATCTACACAAATAGGTAATTACTCATTTAACAAGTGTCTACAGTCTAGGGGTGTGCATTCGATTTATCGATTCAATTTTGACCCTTATCGATAATTACTTATCGATTTGTACATATGTTTATCGTTATCATTTCAATAAGGTTTCGATTTTTTCAATTTTAATTTCGATAACAAATAACCGATTCGATTTATCGATAAATCAATTCGAATGCACGCCCCTAAGTTTATCAATAGGTTACGAATTGGGCGTGACAATTTAGGCAACATCACAATGCAACAGTTAATACTTTTTAGGCCAATAAAGCAATTTAGGCAAGATCAGAACGCAACCATTATTACGTTTTAGACCAACAACGCAATTGCTTTAGGACCTAAAATTGAACGCCTAATATATATATATATATATATATATATATATATATATATATATATATATATATATATATATATATATATAGTATAAAATTATTATAATTGAAACGATTCTATATTTTATATTTTTTAGAATGTCATATAGATAACTTGGTTAAGTTATTTGAATTTCACAATAACTATGAAATTCTAAAATATGTGAAAAAGAATAATTTGATGATGATATTGACAAAAAAAAGTCTCTTATAGTATTTTTTCTAAAGTTAATTTATTATAGAAAGTGGATCAAACCATTATTTTTTCTTCAAAATTGACTTTTACTATTTCGTATTTGTTCAGTTATTTTGATATTCTACTTAGTGGTGAAATTTGACATCGTAGATGATAAAAAATTATAAAATTATCTTAACCTTGAATGGATCTTATAAAATATGATTTAAACATTCGTAAATAGAATTATAACCATATGCCTCCAATGAAGGGTTATCAAATAAATTTTATGGCCTTTATTTATAAATTTTACTGTATGTCACTAATTTAATTGAGCCCCTCCTATTTTATTCAAAAATTAAGTACAACTCTAAAAGCTGTTAAAGGCCTAGAAAATTTTATAATGCAATGTTCCTTTTGACTCCATTTTATGATGTGGTCTTTAAATGGAAAAAAAGGCCTAGAAAGTTTTATGGTGTGATCTCTCTCTAAACAAAGCAAGCATACTGTTATGGGTGGCTTTCCAGCCATGCTTCTATGACCCTTTGGGCGTGTTTCGTGGCGTCTTAGAATACCTTTCAATGCCTAGCGTCACAGACGGCCCCGTAGTCTTGGCTGCGCCAAGTGACAAGCGCGCATATGCCTCACCCCACCGATACCTCTTACCAGCGCCAAGCCGCAGGCAGATTCCAACAGCGTCGGGCACGCCGACAATGCAGCACGCTCAGACTGTGATGCCAAAGACACTGCTGCTGACAACGGACCCATTGCTGCCTCATATAAAACAAAGTCATTTTCATGGTAAATAGAGTAGTTTTATTTAATGTACTTCTATTATGTTTTTTCAGCGTATTCAAGTCTAGTCTTGTAGCTTTGGATTCTTTTTTTTAAGTATTATTAGGGGGGATCAAGCAATCAAACATTCTAGCAAGCAAACAATTCTCCGTACTGGTGTATCTCCCCCTCGACATCGCGTTATTTTTCTGTACTAGCTTTCATTAATTCAATCAAGCTTTCTTTCATTCTCAATTCTCAATTGTGTTCTCTCAATTGCTCTTGACATTGGTTTTCCCGTACGACACTGACAATCTAGTCTAGCGTACGAAGGGGATCTCAGTTGGAGGACAACAACTGCACTGACATCAGTTGCTTAGCCTTACGTTGCCCTTCCAAGGAATTTTAGGAGGCGCCGCGTAACAGTTGGTATTGGAGCCTAGGCTTGACATCGGACGAGGGAACACATTGCCATTACCACCATTTATGACCATGGTGAATTATGGGGCCCACATTACGGTCTTTGAACAGACGGTTGACGGATTACAACCCATCGTGGATATGGGCCTGAACTAAGGTTGGACGATCTAGACCGCATGGTGAGCCAGGCCGATGTTGACATAGAAAATATCAGTCACCACTTCGAGGGAGACCGACAATGGCAGCCACAGAAGCATCCGAAATTTTTGGCAAATTTGAGGAACTCCAACAGGAGCGTGCCGAGGATTTAGCTTACAGGGAACAAGAGGCGGAAAGGGTGACTGCCATGCAACAAACTATTGCTGACTTGACAGACAAGCTCAATGTTGTCAATGCTGCCTCGGGCAGATACCTTGCCCGAGGCGATCCAAGCAGTTGAATGCCTTGGGGACTACCAAATGGAATCTCGGAAAGATAGGCCTCCACCGCTGCTCGAGCGGGATTCAAAGGGGGCCAGCCTAGCAATGGTGGCCCTAGCAGAAGTGGGGGAGACCGGAACTCAAACAAATCTAAGGCTCCCTCCTCAGGTAGCAATAGTGTTGCGTCAAACAATAATGACCGAGGAAGGTAGCCTCCTTCAGCTTGCCATCATTGCGGCGTGCCACATTGGAATAATGAGTTCCCACATGCATGGATGAACGCCCATCAGGCATGTGACAATGGAACAGATGACGACTCAGACGATGCGGACCAGACTGAGTCAGTAGGTGCCTTCAATGCAATTGTTGGCTCCATTTCTCAAGCCTTAGAAAAGACCAGTGCTGGTATCCGTAAGAAGAAAGACCCATGTCCAGTCGCCAAGAAAGGGAAGAAGAAGGCGAACAATGAGACTCCTCCTAAGCAGGAGAAGACCATAATGTTCGTTGAGATGAAGGTGAATGGAAAGTCTATTCGGGCTATGATAGACACGGGCACTACCCACAACTACTTAGCATCGACTCAGGTGGAGCGCCTTGGTCTAGTTGTAGGGAAAGTTAGAGGAAGTGTCAAAGCTATCAACTCACATCCCCATCCAGTGGATGCAATAGCCAAAGAGGTACCGGTGAAGCTTGGCTCTTATAAGGAAAATATTCAGCCTGCGAGTAGTGATCATAGATGACTTTGAGTTGATAGTTGGGCTGGAATTCCTAAGACAAACCAACACCATGCCGGTACCATTTGCAGACATGCTACTGATGATCGGAACCAATAAGGCCAAGCCCTGTGTTATCTCGTGCCTGCCCATGAAGATGGCCGTTGAGAACATCTCCACCTTGTAGTTGAAGAAGGGGGTCAAAAGGAATGAACCTACGTTCCTGGAAACCCTATGTATTGAAGATGTAGAGCGCTCCTCGGGTCCCATTCCTGAACCCGTTAAGGAGTTACTACTAGAGTTTGAAGATGTCATGCCACAAGACCTACCAAAGCGGTTCCCACCTAGGTGCACTGTGAACCACGAGATTGAGTTAGTTCCGGGCACGAAGCCACCTGCCCGGGCATCTTACAGAATGTCACAGCCCGAACTCACCGAGCTTCGGAGACAATTGACGAAAATGTTAGATACAGGGATCATTGTACCCTCCAAGTCCCCATATGGGTCCCCTGTTCTATTCCAAAAGAAACATGATGGTAGCCTGTGACTCTGTGTGGATTATCGAGCTCTAAATAAAATCACCATGAAGAACAAGTACCCTATTCCTTTAATGGAAGACTTGTTCGATAGACTAGGTGGTGTGAATGTGTTCACCAAGATAGACTTCAAGACAGGTTACTGGCAAGTTCGGATCACAGAGGGTGATGAACACAAAATGACATGCGTAACGAGATATGGGTTGTATGACTTCCTTGTTATGCCGTTCGGCTTGTCTAATGCTCCGGCTACATTTTGCACTCTAATGAACCAAGTTTTTTGAGAATACATTGATGAATTCATGGTGGTCTACTTGGATGACATTGTGGTATATAGCCAAACATCGGAAGAGCATCTAGTGCATTTGCGGAAGGTCCTAGCTCTTTTGCGGGAGCATGAACTATATAAGAAGCTATTCAAGTGATCCTTTGCTCAGAAGCAAATTGACATCCTCGGACATGTCATCGAGGAAGGACGCATCAAGATGGACCAACAAAAGATTCAGGCCACCACAGATTGGCTGCAGCCTAAGGATGTCCACTCCCTAAGAGCATTCCTTGGCCTGTGCAACTTCTACCGGCGGTTTGTGAAGAACTACTCCCTTATCGCGGTGCCATTGACAAAACTCCTAAAGAAGGTCACACCTTGGGATTGGGAACCAAGGAGAGCAGAGGCATTCAACGCATTAAAAATGGCTATGTCTAGTAGCACCGTCTTGGCTCTCCCTGATCTGGCCAAGCCGTTCGAGGTACAAACGGATGCATCTGACTATGCCCTCGGCGGAGTCTTGCTACAAGAAGGGTACCCTGTAGCCTATGAGAGTCAGAAGCTGAAGGATGCAGAGCGTCACTATGCCGCCCATGAGAAAGAATTATTGGTCGTCGTCCACTACTTACACCTTTGGAGGCACTATCTGCTGGGAACCCTATTTGTGGTCAAGACAGACAACACAGCTGTTATCCATTTCATGACCCAGCCAAAGTTGAATGGCCGACAGTCCAGGTGGCTTGAACTCCTAGCTGAATTCCACTTCAACCAAGAGTATCGCAGTGGAAAAACCAATCATTTTGCTGATGCACTCAATCAGAGAGTTGATCTAGCATCGGTGTGCCTAATCGCAACCCTAAGGGGGAGCGATGTAGCCACTTCCATCAAGGACCAGATACAGGATCTACTCACCAAGGATCCTGCTGCTCAATATTTGGTTGATTTGGTAAGACAGAGCAAGACTCGCCAGTTCTACATGGAAGATGGTTTTTTGTAAATCAAAGGGAACTGACTGTATGTTTCGAAAGGATGGGATCTGTGGAGGATTCTTCTAGCGGAATGTCATGACACCCTGTGGGCCAGCCATCCCGGTGAAGAACGCACCATGGCGTTACTTCGCCGTGCCTATTATTGGCCTCAAATGGCTGATGATGTTGCTTAGTACATAAAGACTTGCCTAGTATTCCAGAAGGACAAATCGGACCGCTTGACACAAGCGGAACTCTTGGAACCACTAGCTGTCCGAAAAAGACCTCGGGAAAGCGTTTCCCTGGATTTTATCACCGGATTACCCAAGGTTGGAGATTTCACAACTATCCTGGTTATGGTGGACCGCTTTTCCAAATATGCCACCTTTATTGTAGCCCCACAATATATATCAGCAGAAGACATAGCTCGACTCTTCTTCTCTCATGTCGTCAAATATTGAGGCCTGACCAAAGACATTGTTAGTGATCGCGACTCACGCTTCACTAGAAGTTTATGGACCCAACTCTTTAAGTGCCTGGGGTCAAAATTGAGTCATAGATCAAGTTTTCATCCGCAATCTGATGGACAGACGGAGCGGTTCAATGGTATGTTGGAGGAATATCTCTGCCACTTTGTAACAGGATCGAAAAAGAATTGGGTAAAGCTTGTGGATGATGCTCAACTATGTTCCAATCAGAAAAGAGCTCTAGTATGAACAAAAGTGCCTTTGAAATCGTTACCGGTCAGCAACCGCTACTCCCACACAATGTGAATGCCCCAAACACGGCTAAGACTCCTTGAGCTGCTAGCTTCTCAAATGAGTGGAAGCGGAATCTGGAGATAGTGCGAAGCTATCTTGTTAAAGCTTAAAAGTGGATGAAGAGACATGCTGATCACAGTCGTCGTTTTGTTGAATATCAAGTAGGAGACAAAGTGATGGTCAAAATCCCAAAGCGGTACTTATTTGCGGGAGTCCACGATCCTCGCCTCTTACAAAAACACATTGGACCCTTGTCCATTAAAAGGCGTATTGGGAAAGTTGCATATCGGGTGGATACCCCAGCCTGGTGGAAAATTTGTCATGCCTTCCATATTAGTCTCCTGATACCTTTAAGGGAAGAACAGAGGACCCTTCAAAGAGCCAACTTACAATTATCGGTATTCTAGGTCCCAATTCAACCGGGAAAAGGCGTGTTAAAGCTATCCTTGACGACATAGTGATTCATGCCTCAAGGAAAGATCACCAAGAATTCTTGATAAAATGGCAGGTCTGTGATGCAGAAGAAAATACTTGGGAGAGGGGAACAAACCTCAAAGCATACAAGAAGCTCATTGAAGATTATTTTGCAAGCAAGGCGTCGAGGACGTCGCTAACTCAGGTGGGGGAGAATGTCATGGGTAACTTTCCAGCCATGCCCCATGACCCCTTGGGGGCGCCCCGTGGCGTCCTAGCAAACCTCTCGATGCCTAGTGCCACGGACGGCCCCGTGGTCCTTGCCGCGCCAAGTGACAAGCGCGCATGTGCCTCTGTCGCCCCACCGATACCCTTCGCTAATGCCAAGGCGTAGGCATATTCCAACAGCGCCGCGCACACGGACAATGCCACGCACGCAGATCGTGATGCCAAAGACACTGCTGCTGACTACGGGCCCATTGCTACCTCATAGAAAACAAAGTCATTTTTATTTTAAATAGAGTAGTTTTATTTTTTGTACTTCCATTATGTTTATTTAGCATATTCAAGTCTAGTCTTGTAGCTCTGGATTAGTTTTTTAAGTATTATTAGGGGGAACAATCAATCAAACATTCTAGCAAGCAAACAATTCTTTGTACTGGTGTCTCTCCCCCTCGACACCGCGTTATTTTTCTATAATAGCTTTCATTAATGCAATCAAGCTTTCTTTCATTCTCAATTCTCAATTTTGTTCTCTCAATTGGTCTTGAAATTGGTTTTCCCGTACGGCACTAACAATCTAGTCTAGTAGGGACATCAGTTGGCGGAAAACAACTGCACTGACATCAGTTGCTTAGCCTTACGTGCCCTTTCAAGGACTTTCAGGGAGGTGCCGCATAACAATACACATGACTTGTGAGGCAGCTTAATCATAAAAGTTCTTCTGCTTTCATAGGCGCGCCATCAACTCAAAATTTCTTGAGATAGTAAATAGAAGATAGGTACGACGGAGTAAAGACCTGAGTGAGGATGGTGGGGAGAGGGGGGACTCGAACTATTTTTTGGTTATGCTGGGTTGCATTGGATTCAAATCCAAACCATTTTTTGTTTGTTCTGGCGATGGACGTAGTGGCATGCCACATCCAATGGGATGTATCGTGGTGCATACTATTTGCATATGATATTATATTGATTGACGAGATGCGAGACGGTGTGAACGAGCAGTAAGAGGTATGGAGGCAGACCCTGGAATCTAAAGGTTTCAAGTTGAGCAGGACCAAGACCAAATAGTTGGAGTATAAGTTTAGTGGCGAGACTCAAGGAGGAGAAAGTGAGATGAGGCTGGACTGGCAGGTCATTCCAAGGAGAGGGAGTTTTAAGTACCTTGGGTTTATTATTCAAGATGATGGGGAGATTGATGAAAATGTCACACATCATATTGGGGCAGGATGGATGAATAGAGACTCGGTTCCGGTGTTTGATGTGACAAGAGGGTGCCACCGGAACTTAATGGTAAGTTCTACAGAATGGTGGTTAGACCAATGATATTGTATGAGACTGAGTGCTGGCTAATCAAGATCGCTCATATCCAGAAGATGAAGGTAGCAGAGATGAGGATGTTGAGATAGATGTGCAGGCACACAAGATTAGATATGATTATAAATAGGGTTATTCGCGATAAGGTAGGTGTGGCCCCTATTAAGGATAAGATGCGAGAAGCACAACTTAGGTGGTTTGGTCATATGAGAAGGAGGATCACAAAAGACCTTCTGAAGAGGTATGAAAGGTTGACATGGGAAGGCCTACGAAGAGGTAGAGGTAGTCCAAAGAAGATGTGGGGAAAGGTGATTAGGCAAGACATAATGCTGCTTCACCTGACCGAGGACATGACCCTTGATAGGAAGGTATGAAGGTCGAGGATTAGAGTAGTAGAATAGGTATTATAGAGTATTCATAACAGTAGTATCGTCTCCTCATCGCCAGTCCACATTTATCTTCTCCCAAAACCCACTGAAATGCCTCCAAAACCCCTAATCCTAGGAGTCTCCACCACCGTGCATGGCGGTGCCACCACCCAAATTAACACCATATATTCCCCTAGTCGTCCTTACCGTGAATCCACCATCATCTCCCTTCAAATTATGCCTAAACCCTTTGAATATCGATTCAAAGGGGACGGCCAAAACCTCATCGCATCTAAATCGCTTCAAATCAATACCAGGAGGATCCCTGACCTTCCTTCACTCCAAATCCTCATCCACAATCCCTTGAATACCCATACAAATGCCCAAATCTCGATCTAGGGTTTTCAGAACTTTCAACACGGTGCATGAAGGACACTATTCAAAATTCAAGGTTCAAGGTGGAACTCTAAGCTAAGTATCCTGTTTGCTCTTTAACTTCTTTCTCCTTCATATCATTTCTGTATATTTGGTCGTTAGTATTTGATTCTGGGGTTTAGGTTAGGTTTTATTTTGTTCTAATTAAGTGTATTAGTCGTTTTTGTTAATTAGGCTCTCATGTTAAATCCTGTTGAGTAGAAGGTTCATAAGTTGAATAAATTTGCCAGTCTTCTTGGTTTGGAATTAAGCTTTCATATATTTTGGTCAAGCTGTAAAGTCTTGTTATTAAATTGCGACTAGTTTGAATCAATTTTGTGTTTAATTAGTTGTACCTGGATTTATCGCATGCTTATCTCCTTAAGGTTTTAGGTTTGAGAGTACTAACTGCAACATGTTCCATTTGGTTTAATTGGTTTTCTTTGTCTGATTAATGATCCGTAGTAGTAGCTTCAATTTGGGTGAGGTGTTCATGTATCAGGACCAGAATCAATTTGGGTTGTTTTGAGTTATTTCAGCCCAGGGTCATACCTGTTTGGGCCATTTGGTTTAATTTCAAGACGTTGGTTCATTAAAGTAATTTTTAGAAGTCTTGAGGTTAGTGTAGGAACTCTAGCTTAAGGAATCATTAGTGCAACTTATCTAGAAACTTCTAGGTCGAGGCTTTAATAGTAATTTATAATTCTTGATACCATTCCCCTTGGATAACAAGTCTTGAATTGAAGGACAGATTGGCTAAAATGAAAAAAACTAAAAGGACTAAGTGTAAAAATAAGAGCTGAAGTGTGCCATAGTTTACTTGCCTATAAAGGCATTTGCTTCTTGGCCTAAAAGGGACGGAAAAAAAACTTCCAGAAAAAATCCTTCTAACTTAGTCACAAGTGAAAGAGCAAAAATACAAAAAAAAATATGAGATCTGATTTCAAGGAAAAGCTTTTGAGAAATTGAAAACACTAAAGAGGCAGAAAATATTGTTCTATTAGCATCAACTGCTCTTTGAAACTTGTCCATTTCAATTCCAGATTTCAAAAGTGTAAAAAATGATTTAAGTTGGAATCATTTGAATTTATTTTAAGGCTGGTTGGATCTTGGTCTATTTGAGAAATTCTTCTGTTTTGATTCTGGGTTTCGAGCTTGGTTTTCATTGCTGCATCTGTTGAGTTGGATTTGTAGCTATTATTGCTTCATACCTACATACTCATTGGTGTTTTACTTGCCGTAATTCCAGTTACCCATCCTAATTTCCTTTTGCTATACATCACAAATGGAAGATGAATAAACAACGATACTTTATTTTGTTAGAGATTTAGGATGTTTCCTTGTAGTAATTTACTGTAAATAATATGGATTGTGATTGGACTTTCTGGGCTTTAATGAATTGACACTGTTGAACTCTCTTAATTAATTTCCTTTATGCTAGCTCTAACATTCTGAATTTGTTAAGAGCTTATGAGTCCTTGAAGTTAATATTGAGTATGGTACTTACTTAGTAATGATTGATCTGGTCCAGTTTGCATGTGAAGTCAGGGATTTAATAGTAATAGGTCAAGTTGAAATCAGGAATAATATGATTTCGTTCATGATTTAATAGTGCGTTAAGCTTAGTGACAATGTGGGTGTGAGATCTATTAGTTCATGAAGTTTACATGAATAAAACGTTTTAATCTTTTTTATGTGTGAAATTACACTCATTGATATATGTATTCCCAAGTCCATGAAGTGTAATTGATATTTTTTACTTTTGGCGAAATGTACAAGTTATATAGTCCTATGATGATTAGGTTCAAGATTATTTGATAAGAATCAATATTTGAAACTAAAATCAATCTTCCATTCAATTAAATATGGATTAAAAGCAATAGTTGGAAATCCATATGGAAGTTAATAGTTGATTGTTGGGCTCCTGTAAGCCAAAACTTGGCAACTTTGTATTTAAGTGGATCTGGGCCTGAAAATGTGCATGCTAAAGGCCCAAGCTTGCTAAAGGCCCAACGTAGGTAGTTGTTCATAAGTTATTGATGTATTCATATCCCTGGACCAACTTTCAAGAGTGTTGAGAGTTGGATCTTGTATTAAGATTAGGGAACTAATTGTGTAACATAAATTTGGGTTTTCGAGTTAGGTAGTGGGTTCAAATTAAGAGGTTCTTCCCTTTTTTTTGAATGCGGACTTGAACTTAAGGCCTAGATTTGATAATATTAATTAATTAGGCCCTATTAGAAACAAATTCAATAAAACTTAATAGTTTGCTCTAGGTTGGTTTTCTAAAAATAAAATGAGGTGCGCCGCGCCAAATAAAACCCATAAATAGCGTGGCCCTCTTTAAATGCTTATATTAAAATACTTAGAAATTTGAGACATACAGTTTAGCGAACTTCACGGCTTCCGCAAAGATAATAACACGTTAGTCGCTTTAGGCTCGTCCTTTACCTTCCTAAATACGGGTGTGCATTTCACGTGACCCAAATAAAAAATCCAAAAATATTGGATAAAATGTGTCGAGGATTCGGGTTCATTTCATGTGACGTGATCCAAGAACATATTTTTAAACGACGTTCAATTTCCTAAAAAATTATTAATTCAAAGTGGTAAATAATCCTAAAAATGGCACTATAGGATGGCATGTATTAAAACTAGATTTTAGCTGAATTTAATAGTTAAGCGAGCGTGCTAGAACCAAGGAATTCAGGAGTGCTTAACACCTTCTCCCGGGTTAACAGAATTCCTTACTCGGACTTCTGGTTCGCCGGCTGTTAAACAGAGTCAAATTTTCCTCGATTCGGGATTTAAACTGATGACTTGGAACACCATTAATTATCCCAAATAGTGACTCTGAAATCTCTAAATAAAATAAATCCCGCTTCGATTGCCCTTAAATTGAAAAAAACTCCCTTAACTAAATCCTTCGCGGGGTTTAGTGTCCCAAAGGAGGTGTGACAGCTCTGGCGACTCTCCTGGGCAAGGAACCCAGAATCTTTAGTTCACATTCAAGAATTCGAGCTTTTGAATAACTATTATATTTGTCTTTTCCGATTTTCTTACATGTTCCATGTTGTATCTAAATATGTTACTGCTTTGATATTTGTTGAACAGTATATAAACTGCTACGAAACCCTTCCTCTCTCTAATTCTTCTAAATCATAGAGAAGGGTCCACTTCCTGTGACTTCTCTCCTATTTTGAGTCATACCCCATTTAGAACAAGGTTCAGATAAGCTGCTAAGTCGGCGGAGCTTCTGTATCCCCGGTATGCTGCCCCCCCTCCACGGCTCGAGTTGACCGCTCAGGTAAGCCAGGTCTAGAACAATAAACCTAGGGCTTAAACCTAGTATAACGAAGCCTCATGCTGGATCCCTAGTAGGAACGTTTGTTTGCATCATGTGCATTTGACTTAGGGGACTCAATACAAAGGTTGGGTCTATCTAGGACAGGTAACCTGAAATGAAAAGACCATCCTGATGCATCTTACGTGCTACTTGTGCATTTATTTACTCAGCTCTGCATGTTGACCGGCTTATGAATAATGGGAAAGAGTTGCAAGAAACTGGCAGTTTTAGGAATAAGTGAGGATAACCAACCTTCTTGGAAAACCAATGTCCAAATAGTAACCAAAGCTCTGCCGGACTTTTTAGAAAAAGAATAGAAATTTTTTTGTTTTTAAATAGTTGATTTAGCCTGAACTATGCCAGTTTTATTCTCACGGGGTGTGAGATACGTAGGCAACCCCCACCGGGTCCAAGTTCCCTTTTATAAAAAAGAGTAATGATAAGGAAAATAGCCGAAAATGAAAAAAAACGTTGTTGGTTTTATTGTGAATAGGTAAGGTGATGCCGTTGTTATCAAGAATAGACGAATGTTCCCGAAAGGGACGCCGGAAGGTTAATTTTGCACAAACGGCCACCCTTGTTTTTATTTTGGCCAGTTAGCAGGCACATCCTTAAAACCTTCCTCTAGAGTTGCTGAAAGGCTGTATCTGCAAAGCTTGGTTTCTGGTTTTAGAATTAAAAAAATCCGTTTTAAAAAAAAGAAGGGGTCAATTTTGATTTTGAAGTCAAACAGAATAAAATCATAAGTTACTAAATTACCTTAATAAATGTGCATGTTGAATACCACTGACATCGAACCCTTCTCAGTCCGGAGTGAGATCCTTTTGAAGTTCCACATGTGGTGGAATGACTTGGAAAAAGGTAGCAGAGAAACCGTGGTCAAGATTTTGGGTGGTCTTATCGAATTGTTAAACATCAAACCAAAAACAGATATTATTGAATCATTGATACCATTCTAGGACCCAACTTGTAATGTATTCCGGTTCTCGGACTTTGAGCTTACACCCACACTAGAGGAGATTGCGGGATATGCAGGTCTCAACGGAAATCTCAGGAATAGATATCCATTAGCACCGAGATCGGTAACCATCCACAGATTCTTGCACTTGCTGAGCATTCATCGGGACGTTCAAGATAAGCATCTATCAGAAGGGTGTTACACACTTCATTTCTTATACCACCAATATGGCAGCCCGAAAGGTTTTGAGGAGCCCAATACCAGTTTGACACATCCCGGGAACAAAGATAAATGGGAGGCCTGGCGGGGATTGGCGTTCATGGTAGCTTTTCTGGGAATCGTGGTCTATCCAAGAAAAGACGGTAACATAGAGATTGAACTTGTAGGAATGGTGGATGTATCCATAAAAAACCTACTAGCATAGTGGTTCCTTTGATTGTGGCAGAAATGTATCAAGACTTAACCATGTGCCGAGAGGGTATGAAATTCTTCCAGGGTTGCAGTCTATTACTACAGTTATGAATACAGGAGCACCTTTGTCATCGCACGGGATATATGAACTATGGTCTAACCGGGCTAAGTTGTATTGCGGAGTTCGGAACCAGGGTAACATGTATTGAGTTCCCCGAAGGCACTGAGGCTTGGTTGTCATGCTTGAGGTCTTTGACTACGGATAAAGTCAAATGGGCTTTCGGCAAAGGTACCTTATATTCTTTTGATGGGCATTCGAAGCATCCAACCTTACGCTCCCTACCAAGTCTTGAGGCAACTTGGAAGATTCCAAACCGTCCAAAGTGACGAAGACCTGAGCGGAAAAATCATTGAGTTAGGACCAAAAGCTACATTTTCGGAAGATAAAATCCGATAAATATGAATGAGTGCAGATACCTTGAGCCTACGTCTATGGTACGTGATTTGGTTAGAGGCGAAGTGGATCCCAAATACTTGACCTGGTTTGGAAAAAGATTTAAAATCCCTGAGAGACCCGCCAAAAGGCCACATGTACAACAATTCACAGACGGGCCCGGGTGTAGTGGGAGTGGCTACTCAAAGAAAGGGAATACCGAACGAGAATAGGGAAGTTGGAGCAACAGGTTCGAGATCTTCAATTTAAAAAGAGTGTGCAAGCCGCAGCTGATGAAGGTGATAAAAAGAAACTGGCCAAGAGAATGAAGCTCTCAAGGCTCAAATTCAACAAATGAAAATAGCCATGAAAAATTAAGAAAGAAGTCAGTCTGATGAGAGGTTGATAAAAGGGCTGAGGAAACAAGTCATAGAATGCCAGAAAGAATTGGAGAAATATGAAGGGAACATGGCAAAACTTCGGGCACAATGGGAAAATAAGACAGAGGAAAGAGCCCAGTTATGCAATAAATGAAAAGGAATTATGATGGGACCATTGCTAATATGAAGAGAAAAATGAACGCCTTTGAAGATAAGGCAGCCCGGCAGGACAAAGAATTTCAGGCTGAGAGGGAACGATGCTATGGGCTAATCACCTAAATGGAGAAGGAAATAAAATTTTTACAAGACCATCACTTCCATGACTCCCAGGTGTTAGAAGCTCGTAACCAACAGATAAGCCACTGCTCTAAGAAGACGAAGCCCTAGTGTGGATTTGGGTGTTGTCCCTCGAGTTAGGGTTTTGGGGGTCGAGACTTTGATTTGATATTCGACGGATTCGGAAAGGATTTGAAGGAAACTAAAGGTGGATTTGGAAAGAGGCTATGGTGTAAATTTGGATGTCATGGGACGCTGGCCGCCGGCGTTGGCGACTTCCGGCGGGTAGCAGGCGGCGGAGGGTGGTGGTTTGAGGGTGTCTAGGTTAGAGATGAGGGAGATGAGAGGGTAAGGGGGTCTGAGGGGGGGGGGGGGTAGCGTTAGGACAATTATATAGTTATGGATGTAGGCTTCTCGACCATTAGATCTTTTAACCTCGACGGTCCAGATTAAAATAGGCTAAAATTGAATATCATATGTAATTTAGCTTTAAAAATGCCAAATAAATTTGTAAAAAATATACAAAAGTTACTTTGACTATATTTTGGTATAAATATGAGAATAAAATAAATTATTCACCAAAATTGATGATTCCAAAAATAATTATGGATTTTTGTACTTCTAAAATAGACAATAAATTAATTTTTAAAAGCCTTAAAAAATTAGAAAAATTCTAAAACACCTTGGTATGCTTATATATGTACATATATGTTATTTTGAAAGTATTTTATATATAAAAATACATAGAAAAAAATTGGGTGTCAACACAATTGTCCTTAAATATTGAACATGTAAGTCAAAGTTCAGGACCAAGTGTGCTGAACTTTTCAACTTGAAACTCAAACTTCAGGACCAAGTGTCCTTAGCTTTTTCAAAATTATTTACAAAACTATGACATCATGTCCTTAATATATAGAATAACAACAACAAAGTCAAGGACATTGTGTTTTTCAATTCAATTTGCAAAATCAGGACTTTATGTCCTTAATATTACGTGCTCAATTTTTATAGAATTAACCTGTAAATCAAACTTATGGATTTCATGTCTTTAACTGTTGAACCTGCAAGTCAAACTTAAGGACTCATGTCCTTAACTGTTAAACTTGAAACCCAAAGTTAAGGACCAAGTGTCTTAACTTTTGAATTTGAAACTTGAAGTTAAGGACTAAATGTCCTTAACTTTTTAACTAATAAGTGTAAGTTAAGGACTAACTGTTCTTAAATATCGAACATGTAAGTCAAAGTTCAGGACCAACTGTCCTGAACTTTCTAACTTGAAACTCAAACTTCAGGACTTAATGTCCTTAACTTTTTCAAAATAATTTGCAAAACTATAGCAGTAGGTCCTTAATATACAGAAGAACAACAACAAAATGAAGGATATTGTGTCCTTAACCTTTTCAATTCATTTTGCAAAATCAGGACACTATGTCCTTAATATTATGTGCTTAATTTTTATAGAATTATCGCAGAACGCGATGTCTTTAACTTTATCAATCCAGAAATTCAAAAAAATAAAATTTCTACTTACTGTATAAGAGTCAATAGAAATTGAAAAAAGTATGACTATGTCGAAATAAAAATCAATAGAAACACATAAAAGTATAATTTACTATAAATCTATGTGGATTTTTGGACAAGAAGGTTGAATTCTATAGGTTGAAATCGAAAGAGAATTTTCTGCAATTTCGACGATCACAGTAAAATAGTTAGAGTTGCTACTGCTGTTGATCGTTAATAAAAACGTAGATATAAGTTATAGCAGAATGATACTTTCATCCAGTCAGATATAAGTTTATTAAACCAGTAACTAAAAATTAAAGACATTTAAAACACTAGCTTTAAAATAAAGGCAGGTGTTGTTAGTGATTATTTATGCATATCAAGTACTATTATTTGCATAAATATTTTCTAATAAGAGTCCTACCATGTAAAAAGCTCTTGTTAATTCACTCTTGGGCCTAGAAAAAGACTGGACTTGATGATAGATTGAGGCCCCTTAGTTATACAAGATTGTTGATCAGCAGTCACAATTTCTTGGATTGGACTGTGTGTCAATTCCATTCACTCAGCCCAAGACCTCAACTTTTTTTAACTATAACCAAATTCATAACTTTACAAACCATGCTATAAAACTGAAATTATCACTTTACAAATGTATCCCTAACTCTAACTTACATAATCAGAACATAGCACTAGTTACATACACAAACCACATTTACGTAACATGAAATTTCCAGTCCTGTCACTAACACATACCATCAAATTTATAGAAGACATAGTTACTTAACATTCATCAGCATCCTATTTTCGCAGGTACAGCTTTTACTTCATGAAACTAAAATCTTTCTAGTTTAATCCATCTATTAATATAAGGAATATGACCTATAAACATGACCATAAATAAAAGAAATGCATATAAGACAACCAACAGTATAGATCTGTAATTTGGTCATACTTAAACATTCTAGAGATTACCAAGATCGCACTAAAACCAGATAAGGTCAGGCACACATCCTTCAATTTCAACTACAAAAAAACAAAGAGTTTTTAGGAATATTTATGTGAAGATAGACAGCTAAAAATGACCAAATAAAGATCTAAAATAAAGAGATGAAGCTTAGAAATTCCAGAACAGCAGCACAACAGTGATTTAAGAACCAAATTTAACTTCAAAATCTCAGGAAAGCAGTGATTTCAACCCAGAAAAATTGTTGACTCACTGTCTAATGTTTAACCACACAACTATTTCCAAACTCATAAAAAAGTATCAGTTTAGATGGTAATTCCCTTGTTTTTCATCTCACGAAATTCTGAAAGTATTTTTAACTCTAATCTCTCTCAGATTTATCTCCAAAAATCAACATTAATACCCCCAAAAATCTCTTCCTCTCCAAATGGAGAAGCTAGGCTTAGATAGAATCCCCATAGGGTTTCATTTTTTAATCCTTATTTACCTAGTTTACCCCCTAATTTAAAGGATTCAAAGAAGCTAACCGATCAAAATGAGCCAACTTCAACCTTCCCCAACTATTTCTCAACGTTTTGCCAAGATTCCTTTTAGTTAAATTATCATAATTGATGGATGAGTTATAATTGCATATTTTAGTCGCTTATTACATTTTAATTTACTATATTTTAATTGAATTTGAGTTTTAATAACTAGTGTTTTATTTAACTATGTATTTTATGCCTTGTAAGAGTGATTTTGAGCTCTAAAACATGTTATGGAATAAATTCAAGTGATTTGGAGCTTTGAAGTATGAATAAAAGCCCAAATAATTAAGTCAAGATTGTATTCAAGGATCAAACAAAATAGTTAAGACAAATGAATACTCGAGAAGGCATATTACGCAATGTCTAGTAAAATAGACATAACTATTTGCTCCAAATTCCATTTGGGCTATATAATATATGGTTGGAAAGTTAACTCAAAGGGCTACAACTTTTATGTTTTAAATGCTTCCAATCAACTACGTATTTGTTGTTGTTGATTGAAAGACCATCAATTAAATGTGCTTATTTAGTGTGTCGTGCTCGAGAGAGAGTACATATTTAGTTAGTTGTTGAACAACATCACTCATAACGTATGTGAGAAATCAATACAGTGGGTTCAAAGGCAGGTTTAGAAATAACAAAGCCTTGACGTGGTCATAATGAGCGATTAGATAAAGCCAACTAGCATAGTTTGAGAGAATATGTGTAGAAAATTCTAATAGTTGCTCGAGAGAGAATTACGATACCTAAAGTGCTCACGATCAGTAGAGTATACATTGGAAAAATTATAGGGAACATAGCTAGAAGGATTCCGACAATTGGAAAATCATAACTCTAGACGTTCTTAATTTAGTCTCCAGTTATTTGTCTCATTAGTTGATAATTTTACCGCTTTCTAGTATTTTCTAGTTAATTAGTTCAAAATATAAATCTCAATCTTTATAATTTATAAAAGTATTCAAACTTGCCTTTTTACTGATATTAAACTGATATAATTAAGCCTTAGTTCTCTGTGGGATTCGACTCTAGATTTTTAGACCCGATTATATTTGCAGTGACCGCCTATCCTTTTTAGGACTAGAGTTGGGCGTGACCAAATTTGGCGCCATTGTCGGGGAGCTAACGGTGTAGTTGTAGCTGTATATATTTCCAGGTTGCGAGTTTGAACTTTTATTTTGTTTTGTTTTGTTCTTTATATTTTTCTATTTTGTTATAACCATTGATTTCATAAACATGACATCTTAGAATTATAAAAATTTAAGTGTAGATAATTCTACTATTGATCCTCATGAATATTGTAAAGGAAATCACCCGTATCAAATTATCAAAACATTTCCAAGAGAAAGTTATATATACCAACTCAATTTTATTTGTGGAATGCGTATGATGTGTGTGGTGGTAAAAATGGTCACTTTCATGGTTGTGCTGATATTTATTATCTTCCCTAATTCCTTACTATGATAGTTCTAACTTTTCTTGTGAAGTTAATAGGAATAAAGAACATGTGAATGCGGAACTGAAGGAGATAAAAAATATGCTAAGGTGCCTTCTAGAACAAAACAATTAGAGACAATTCTAGATAGAAATGCAAGAGGTAACTATTCGCTACTTGGAGGCTCAAGTGAGTCAAATGGTTGAAGTTTTAATGCTCAGCAAGCCAATTTTGAGGATAGGAGCCAAGAAGAGCGTGAAATTGAGATGCTAATTGAGGAGGTCAAAGTAGAACATCACCAACCTAGCAAACTGCAATTTGAGGATGTTGATATTGTAGAAGTGAGACTAGAGTCAGTCAAGGATATTGAGGATATAAATTTTGTTGATTCTAGTATCATTGATGTTGAGGATGCTAAAAGTCCTGAAGTTCATGTGTGTGAGCGCATCGATCCTCACTCAAAATATTTTTCTACATTGTCTTGGAGGACGATGTGGAAATTGAGTCATCCGAGCTGATTGAGAAGTCAAGGAATGAGGAACAAGGTGCCTACATTATGGAGTTTTTCTTTCCACAAAGACAGGACCACATACCCCATCTAAAAGCCGAGAAGTGTAGAATAGCACAATAGTTGCTTAGGCCAATTAGATTTGTTCCTCCACCCCTGGAGCATAGCCGAAAACTTGATGCGAAATTGGGGTTCAATTCAAAAGCTCGAGGTGGAAGCAAAGAGTGATTCGCATTATGCCACGACGTTAAATTGAGCGCTTGTGGGAGGCAACCCAGCTTTATTGCTTTCTTTATTTTTAATTATATTATTTTTGTAGTGTCAAATTTGTATTTTCTAGAAGCATGGAAAGCAAAGCTATCACAAGGATGCAACAATAAGTCAGATGGTTGAAACTAAGTGTGATGTACCCGCTTGAAGGACCAAGCATGTGAGAAGTATGAGTACCCCATGAGCTGCTGCTGCTTCGGTCTTTGGCCTACCAGGGAATTTCTCTTTACTCTCTTGTTGTTATGATGTGCAATGGGGATAATGCACAATTTTAAGAGATTGTGTGGATGGCTTTTCATGCTATTTTAGTTGTGTTAGTTCAATTAAATAATTATTTTTTAAAAGATTGGACTTTTCCTAACGATGGATCTATTAGAAAATTTTCTTGAGGGATTTAAGTTTAAACAAAAATAAAATAAAAGACTTTCTTTTTTTAGGTAGTGTAGCAATTACACCTTAGTTTTTCTTTGTGTCACAGTTCTTTATCAAGGGTTTTGTTTGGACCGGGTGTAGATAGTTTTTTTGGTGGGAGTAGGAGACATTATGTAGATTTTTGAACTGAAGCAATATCTCTTAACTAGTTATGCCTTGAGAATAGCGAGTACTTTGGCTATGGCGCTTACCCTAAGTTTTTCACTCTTTTATAAGTACCTTAAATTGTATCTTTTTAACTTTGCTTAACTGCTTTGACTAGAGTGTCTTGATGAAATCAATCCTGAGTGATTTATGTGCCATGTGTGTGTAAGATTTGGGTGTTATTATGTGCATTGTATTTGATGCCTAGAACTTGTCCCGTGTGTTTGTAAAGCGAAATAGTAGTTTTGTTCAGTCTTGGAAGTGATATAGGCGTTTCTTTGTTGAGGCAGATATGTATATTTTACTCACCTAATTGTTATGTATCGTAGTTAACCCCTTTGAGCATGTAATCTTGTTTCTTTGACAACCACATTGCAAGCCTTACCCATTTGTTTGAATTAACCATCTATTTGAACAATTGTAACCTCTCATGAGCACTTAAATTGTTTATGAACTGCGTAAAATTTAAAGTGTGGGGTGGCTGGTCTGGCTTTTGACTGGAACTAATGAAATAAGGAGAATGGTGCACTATTTTGAACAAGTAAGAGCCACTTGAATTGGAAAAAATAGTTGTAGTGCTGTGAAAAAAATATTCCTTGATAAGTGGTGACTCTTGATGTAATTGTGCTTAAAAAAGTATGGGGTAATATAAATTGAGGTGAAGGTGGAGTTTGGTTTGACATAAATATGGGATTTAATGCTAAAGTATATGTATTTGTGCTTAGAGAGGTGTAGTCACTCTTATATCTAAATGTATCCTACTCGTCCCGCAGCACACATTACAACCAAATAAAGTCCTACTTTATCCTAGACTAAATGAGCTCGATTAGTAGAGTAGTATACCACGGGCTAGCCTATTGTGCATCTTTTGTGGCATATGAATGTTATTTCTGAGAATGAGTGATTTCTTTCTACCTTGAGTTCCTAAGTGTTTTCAAATTTTATTGTGTGAAATTACCCTCTTTTGTTGTATGAGGGCACTTGATTCATGAAGGAAAGGGACCTTTATGTTATAGTAAGTGGGTGAATTGTGAATAATGCATGGTACATGTGAGTAAAATCTTGATGTGAATATGTTACGCTTTTATGTTTAGTCTATTTTAGATACTCTTGGTGTGATGAGTTAGGAGAATTATTTAAAAAGGTCGTGTCTGTATAAAGTATAGTTTGATTACTCGAGAACGAGCAATGGTTTAAGTATGGGGTATTGATGATAGGCTATAATTGCATATATTAGTCGCTTATTACACTCTAATTTACTGCACTTTAATTGAGTTTGAGCTTTAATCGCTAGTGTGTTTGCACTAATTGTGTGTTTTATGCCTTGTAGGAGTGATTCCGAGCTATATATGTTATAGAATGAATTCAAGTGATTTGGAGTTTTGAATTCTGAGTAAAAGCCCAAAGAATTAAGTTGGGATCGTGTTCAGAGGTCAAATTTGATAGTTAAGAACAAATGATAACTCGAGTAGGCATATTGCGCACTGTCTAGTAAAATAGATATAACTCTTTGCTACGAACTCCATTTGGCTATATAAAATATGCTTGGAAAACTAACTCAAAGGTCTACAACTTGCATGTTTTATATTTTTTCAAATTCCAAATGGAACAAGGTGAAAAACGCAATCGAAACTGAGACCACGAGCCTGGACGCGGACTGAGGCTGTGCACTGGGAAAATATCATGCCCGAACCACGATCGTCCAGACCTGAAAAATCATCCTTTTCGCGTAGAAAAAGGTATAATTGTTTAGGCTCTACCCTATTTGGTATATATACATGGAAAATGGTATTTTGAGGAGGTTGGACATATTTTTAACATAGATTCGACCTAAGGAGGCAGAGGGACAATAAGAGCAAGGCGAAGAAGTCTTTTACGAGTTTTTCCTTCCTCTTCCTTTTTTATTTTTGGTTATGACATTTAGTATTGTATTTTTACATACAATTTTGAATAGCTAATTTGTTATCTAAAGTTTTGATAGAACCTTTTGTAGGATAAATTCTTGTTATGTTTTTATATAATTGAGCCATTGGATTTATCTACTTGTTCAACTATGTGTTTGTTGTTGTAGATTAAATGGCCATCAATTGACTATTCCCCAAAGGGCCATCGCCTATATTTAATCAATTCTGTGATTCCGAGGCTTTGAAAACCACATTTAGAATTGCCTAAATTTGCGTGCACAGTCCGGGCGCATAGCTGGAAAGCTTAAATGTAAAATTCTGTGAAAAATGCTAAGTTTTGATGTTAAAATAAATAAATTTGACTTTGGTTAATATTTTGGGCAAACAGACCCGTACCTATGATTTGAAAGTCCAGGAGGGTCCGTAAGAAAATATGAGACTTGGACATATGCCCGAACGAATTCCAAGGTCCCGAGCTCGAGAAATGAATTTTTAAAGGAAATTATTTTTTTGAAATGTTAAAGAAAATGAGAGATGAAATTTGATTAGAAAGCGAGGATATTGGGCCCGTATTTTGGTTTCGGTGCCCGATACAGGTCTTATATATGTTTTATGTCCTTTTTGTAAAATTTGGTTAAAAACGGACGTCGTTTGATGTGTTTTGGACTTGAATTTCTAAATTTGAAACTTGATGAAGTTTGAGGAAAAACTCATGATTTTTAGGTTTGATTCATTGTTTTGAGGTTATTTAGGCGATTTGATCGCACAGATAAGTTCGTATGATCTTATTGAGCTAGTACGAGTGTTTGGTTAGGAGCCCCGAGGGCTTGGGAGTGTTACGGACGTGTTTCGAGAGGTCTTGAACTTATAAATATTGCAGGTTTTTGTTGTTCAGCGCCCTGAGATTTTATTCTTCGCATTCGCGTGGGAACTCTCGCGAACACGTAAGGCAAAATTCCCAGGAGTTCATTTTTCTCTTAACGAACGCGAAGGTGGTGATGCAAAAGCGAGGCTGATGGGGGTAGACCCTTCGCGAATGTGTCCCTTCTCTCGCGAACGTGTAAGGTTGAGAGGGATAGGTCTCCAGTTTAAGCTATGTGAACATGATCACTGGGTCGCGAACGCGAAGGCTCTGGGAGCTGATGCTTGGAGACCATGAGTTTGTTTTCTCGAACGCGAAGGTCTTCAGGCCTGAACCACTGCGAACGTGAGATGCCCATTGTGAACGCAAAGGGCAATTTTGCCCAGTTATTTTTAAAACTCAAAAATAGAACCCATTACGGGATTCATCAAATTTTTACAAAACTCCTTCTTCTCCAAAGCTCTAGGGCGATTCTTGAAACCTGCCGTCACCAAAATTTCTTGGGTAAGTAATCTCCAGCTCGTTTTCTTCCATTTCCATCAACATTTAATGAATTTCTAGTCCTAAAACATGTTATTAAGGGTAGAACACTAGGGATTTGGGTAGAGTTAGGGCTTTTTGATTTTTCTTGATTTAGACATCATTTTGGGGTCGAATTTGAAAACAATTTATATATTCGGGCTCGTGGGTGAATGGGTGGTTTGATTTTTGTCTGAACCGCGTGTTTTGACTTAGCAGGCCCGTGGTCAATTTTTTAATTTTTGGGAAGAATGATGGAAGAGCTATAATTAGGCATTGGATTCGAATTACTAAGAATTATTTGATGTTATGAAGTCATTTATAAATAGATATAATTGATTTTGAGTCGAATTCAAAAGGAAAGGCGGTTGTTGAGGATTGACTTGGCCGTGGAAGTTTGAGGTAAGTGTTTGGTCTAACCTTAGCTTGAAGGATTAGGAGTTGAGTCTTATTTGCTACTTGTTTCTTGTTGAGTACGTCGTATAGGCATGGTGACGAGTATATATGCATTGGTGTCAAGCATGACCCTGAGTCTTAAATTGATATTTGTTGAATTCTTGAATAATGTTATGGTTGAGATAAAGAGTAAAGATGTTATATTGAGCAGAAGGTTAATTATGAGTTAGAAGTGATGATAATAGAGATGTTCGAAGTTGAATTGAGATTGGTTATAGATGATTCTCCCTTGACAGGACATATATACTTGAGCTGTTGAGTTCCCTTGTCGGAACAGTGTAATTTGTAGTTAATCCCCTATGGGGACTGTTGTTGTGATCACTGTAAGTTGTACATTTTGAACGGGTTGCGCACCGCAACATTTTTATTAATGAATTATATATATATATATATATATATATATATATATATATATATATATATATATATATATATATATATATATATATATATATATATATATATATATATATGGATTGGGTTGCACACTGCAACATATATATTATAATATATTAGATCGGGTTGTACGTCGCAACAAATATATTATGTTATATTGGATCGCATTGCATGCCGCAACAGATATTATATTGGATCGAATTGCACGCCGCAACAAATATTGTATTGGATCGGCTTGCATGCCGAAATAGATATTATATTTATTGGATAAGGTTGCACGCCGCAACAGTGTTATATATACATATGTATTGGGTTGCGCCCCGCAACAGTAGTATGATCATGTTGTTTTAGATACTCTATTGATCCTTCATATTTATTGTTTTCTGCTAAGTTAAATTATTCCCCCGAAGCATGTATCCCCTCCATTTTAACTGCTTTTTACTTATTTACTTCCGCCATATATTATATAACTGCACAGGTTTATCTGGAGTCTGGTCCTAGCCTAGTCACTACCTCGTCGGGGTTAGGCCAGACACTTACCAACACATGGGGTCGATTGTGTTGATGCTACACCCTGTGCTCTTTTGCACAGATCCAGGTACCGAGCAGCATACGCCGTGTAGCAGTAGTTCGGGAGCCAGCGTTCAATCCACAAGATCCCGAGGTAGTCCTACAGGCATCTGCAGGCTCGGAATCTCTTCTATCTATATGTATGATCTGTTATCTCTTGTATTCGAGACAGACAATGTTACTTTCTTTAAAACGGTTGTATGTAGTAAATCTTAGTAGTTCGTGGATGTGTTGGCACCAGTTCTGGGTAGAGGCATATGTGGATTTTTCTTATTATTTTGGTTTATTTTGGTTAAGTCTTTTGTTAAATTACGAATTCCACTGTTGCTTAATTATTTATTCCTGTTAATTAAATTGGTAAAAATGTATTTAAAACAAAAGTATTTATGGATTCTAAATATGTGGGTTGCCTAGCTTCTACGAGTAGGCACCATCACGACTCCCAGGAGTGGGAATTCCGGGTCGTGACAAGTTGGTATCAGAGCTCTAGGTTGCATAGGTCTCACAACTCACAGACAAGCTCAGTAGAGTCTGAGGGATTGGTACGGAGACGTCTGTATTTATCCATAGAGGCTACAGGGTTAGGAAAACTTCACATTTGTTCTTTCTTGTCGTGCGGTTTTGTTTCTTAAATGCTAATTGAATTTCTATTATGTTCTTTCGCAGATGGCGGAAACATGCGCTTTCTCATCTACCGCTTAGTAGCCCGAGCCCCCAGTAGAAGCTTCCACTAGGGGCAGAGGGCGAGGGCGAGGGCGAGGCCGTGCTAGAGGCCGAGGTAGGGGTAGAGCTTAGCCCTGAGAAGTAGCACCAATGGCAGAGCCTCAGGTTGATTTTGAGGAGGAGGTTCAGGCCCCAGCAGTTCCGGTGGTCCAAACTGAGGTTCCATATGGGTTTATTGCTAACCCAGTTCTTTAGGACGCTTGGTCTGACTACTGGGCCTTATGGAGAGTGTCACCCGAGCAGGTTTGCTTCATGTAGCACCAACCACTTCTCAGGCTGGAGGAGGGGCTCAGATTCTTGCTACCCGCACTCCAGAGCAGATAGCTCCGCAGATTAAGACTCAAGCGGTTCAGCCAGTTGGAGCAGTTCAGCCGGAGGTAGTAGCTCATACCGGTGACGGAGCAAGCATGTCTGTCGATGCTTTGTGGAGGCTGGATAGGTTCACCAAGCTCTTCACTTCTACATTTAATAGTGCATCTACTGAGGACTCCCAGTATTATTTGGATAGTAGTCGCGAGGTTCTTCGGAACATGGGTATTGTTGAGACCAATGGGGTTAATTTTGCTACATTTCGTTTTTCTAGATCCGCAAAGACTTGGTGATTGCTTAGCTAGACTAGCAGGGTTGCTAGCC
The DNA here is from genome assembly GCA_034376525.1 of Nicotiana benthamiana. Lineage (NCBI taxonomy): Eukaryota > Viridiplantae > Streptophyta > Magnoliopsida > Solanales > Solanaceae > Nicotiana > Nicotiana benthamiana. The sequence continues at coordinate 116,924,083 of CM067331.1, forward strand.
TTGACCTGGAAGTGATTCGCGCAGCTATTTCTAGAGAAATTTCTCTCTATTACACGCGAAAGGCCTATCCGAGGCAGTTCAAGCGTCTCCATGAGGGATCCATGATGGTCACCCAGTATGAGACTAGGTTCATTGATTTAGCTCGCCATGCTCTTATTATACTTCCGACTAAGAAGGAGAGAGTGAGACAGTTTATTGATAGGCTCATTCCACCAATTCATCTCCAGGTGGCTAAAGAGGCTGGGAGTGAGATATCCTTCTAAGAGGCAACCAATGTGGCTTGGAGAGTTAAGATGGTATAATCACAGGAGGGTGGTCACAGGGAAAACAGGAGACCCTGTCAGTCAGGAAGATTCAGGGGTGCCTCATTTGTAGGAAGAGATGTGTATGATAGAGGCCATCCTCCTATGCCCTTCCAGTCAGCACTCCAGGTTTCTCACAGTGCTTCAGGTGGCCGTGCTTCTCGCGGGTAGTCTTCTGATCAGCACTCTTATAGTGCAACACCAGCTCATATCATTGCTGCTACAGAGCTTTCGAGGTGGTCATTCAGGCTGCCAGGGTCAATCTCTGTTTCCACAACCGCAACATTCAGGTAGATGTTATAAGAGTGGTGAGTATGGTCATATCTAGAGGGCTTGTCCGAGGTTGGTGCGTACTCAGTAGCAACAACAGGGTCCACGTCCTATAATTCAGACACTAGATGTTCCACAGACCGCCCTACCAGCTATAGGTAGGGGTAAAGGTGCTAGAGGGGGAGGTAGAGGATTTAGAGATGGAGCTCAGTCCGCTAGAAGTGGAGGCTAGCCAGCTGTAGGATGTCCCAGAGAGGTAGATCAGAGTGGTGGGGCTTAGTCCCGATGTTATGCTCTTCAGGCCAGGCCTGAGGCTGAGGCTTCAGATGCAGTTATCACAAGTACGGTTCTGGTTTGTGATAGAGGTGCTTCAGTGTTGTTCGATCCGGGGTCTGTATTCATGTGTGTCATCTTATTTTTCCCCATATGTGGTCTTGCCTAGTGATGCTTTCAGTGTTCCTGTTTATGTGTCTACACCTATTAGTGATTTTATTATGGTCGATCGAGTCCATCATTCTTGTATTGTAGTGCTTGGGGGTCTTGAGACTTGTGTAGATTTGTTGCTTTTAGACATGGTTGACTTTGATATTATATTGGGGATGGACTGGTTATCACCTTACCACGCTATCTTGGATTGTCAGGCCAAGACTGTGACCTTAGCTTTACCATATATGCCTCGTTTAAAGTGGAGGGCACTCTTGGTCATTTTACCCGCAGTGTTATATCGTATGTATAGGCTCGGCGTATGGTCGAGGTGGGGTGTTTGGCCTATTTGGTGTATGTTCGTGATTCTAGTGCTGAGGTTCCCTCTATTGACTCTGTGCCTGTTGCTTGTGAGTTTCTTGATATTTTCCCTTCAGACGTGTCGGGTATGCCACCCGACAAGGATATTGACTTTTGCATTGATCTGGTACCGGGCACTCAACCCATTTCTATCCCTCCATATTGTATGACCCCGTCGGAGTTGAAAGAGTTAAAGGAATAGTTGCAGGACTTGCTTGAGAAGGGTTTCATTAGACCCAGTGTATCGCCTTGGGGTACACCAGTGTTTTTCGTTAAGAAAAAGATGGTTCGATGAGAATGTGCATTGAATACCGGTAATTGAACAAGGTTATAGTCAAGAATAAGTATCTGCTGCCGAGGATTAATGATTTATTCGGCGAGCTTCAGGGTGCCAAGGTAATTTCCAAGATTGACTTGTGATCTGGCTACCATCAGTTGAGGATTAGGGCATCCGATGTCTCTAAGACAGCTTTTCGCACTCGGTACAAGCATTATGAGTTCCTGGTTATCTCACTCAGGTTGACAAATGGCCCAGCGGCTTTCATGGACTTGATTAACCGAGTGTTCAGGCCTTAGTTGGAATCATTCGTGATAGTCTTCATTGATGATATATTGATATATTCCCGCAGCCAGGAGGAGCACGAGAAGCACCTTACAGTGGTTCTTTAGACTTTGAGGGATAGCCGGTTATATGCTAAGTTCTAGAAGTGTGAATTCTGGTTGGCTGCAGTTGCATTTCTGGGTCATATTGTATTAGCATAGGGTATTCAGGTAGACCCAAAGAAGATTGAGGCAGTCAAGAACTGGCCTAGACCAACATCAGCTACATAGATTCGTAGTTTCTTAGGGTTGGCACGCTACTATCGATGGTTCGTATAGGGTTTTCATATATTACAGCCCGGATGACCAGATTGACCCAGAAGGGTGCCCATTTAAGATGGTCCGACGAGTGTGAAGCGAGCTTTCAGAGGCTCAAGATAGTTCTGACTACGGCACCAGTATTGGTTTTGCCCATATGTTCAAGGCCTTATACAATTTATTGTGTTGCTTCTCGTATTAGGCTCGGTGCAGTGTTGATGCAGGATGGCAAGGTCATTGCCTATGATTTGAGACAAATGAAGATTCATAAGAAGAACAATACGGTTCATGACTTAGAGTTGGCAACCATTGTTCATGCATTGAAGATTTCGAGGTACTACCTGTATTGTGTGGCATGTGAGGTGTTATCTGACCACAAGAGTCTTCAATACCTGTTCAAGTAAAAGGATTTGAATTTGAGGCAAAGAAGGTGGTTAGAGTTGTTGAAAGAGTATGATATCACCATCTTATATCACCCGAAAAAGGCCAATGTGGTGGCTGATGCTTTGAGTAGAAAGTCAACCAGCATGGGCAGTCTTTCTTATATTCCGGTAGGTGAGAGGTCGCTTGCTTTGGATGTTCAGGCATTAGCCAATCAGTTCATGAGACTAGATGTCTCTGAGCCAAGTCATGTGTTAACTTACACGATTGCTTGTTCTTCATTGTTGGGTATCCATGATCGGTAGTATGATAATCCCATCTGTGTGTCCTTAAAGACACGGTGCAACATCGAGGTGCCAGGCATGTTACCTTAGATGATGATGGAGTTTTGAGATTGCAAGGTCGAATATGTGTGCCTAATGTGGATGGGATCCAAGAGTTGATTTTGGAGGAGGCCCATAGCTCCCAGTACTCCATTCATCCGGGCGCCACGAAGATGTATTAAGATTTTCATCAGCATTGTTGGTGGCATAGAATGAACAAGGATATCGTAGCATATGTGGCTCATATTTTTGAATTGTCTGCAGGTTAAGTATAAGCATCAGAGACCTATAGGTTTGTTCAAAGGATTGAGCTTCCCGAGTGGAAGTGGGAGAGAATCACTATGGACTCTGTTACTAGACTTTCGCTGACTCCAAAAACGTTCGATGTAGTATGGGTCATTGTTGATAGGCTGACCAAGTTAGCGCATTTCATTCCTATGGAAATCTCCTATTCTTTTGAGAGGTTAGCAGAGATCTATATTCCTTAGATTGTGCACCTTCATGGTGTGCCCGTATCTATCATTTCGGACCGGGGTACGCAGTTCACCTCGTGCTTCTGTAGAGCAGTTTAGCGAGATTTGGGCACACCGGTTGAGTTTAGCACAACATTTCATCCCCTGACAGACAGATAGTCCAAGTGGAATATTCAGATTTTAGAGAATATGCTCCGAGCTTGTGTTATTGACTTTGGAGGTTCGTAGGATCAGTTTTTGACTTTATCAGAGTTTGCCTACAACATCAGCTACCACTCGAGCATCCAGATGGCTCCTTATGAGGCTTTATATGGTAGGCGGTGTCGATCTCCGGTTAGATGTTTTAAGCCGGGAGAGGCTTGGGTTTTGGGTACAGATCTGGTTCATGAGGCCTTGGACAAGGTCAGGATCATCCAATATAGGCTTCGTCAGCTTAGTCCAGGCAAAAGAGCTATGCAGACCGCAAAGTTTGAGATATGGCTTTTATGGTTGGTGAGTGTGTACTGCTCCGAGTGTCGCCCATGAAGGGCATGATGAGATTTTGGAATAAGGGAAAGCTTAGCCGTAGGTTGATTCGTCTGTTTGAGATTCTTGATCGAGTGGGAGAGGTGGCTTATAGGCCTTCTTTGCCGCCGAGCTTATCAGCTGTAGCTCGGTAGCTATTCTAGACCAGTAGGTTTCGTTAGTTGAGATCCAAGAGTTTCCCTTCTGTTCTTATTCAGTGGAGAGGTCAGCCTACTGAGGCATCAACCTGGGAGTCCGAGTCCGATATGTAGAGCCGTTATCCTTATCGTTTCCCCGACTCAGGTACTTAATTCTTCTGTCCGTTCGAGGAAGAACGGTTGTTTTAGAAGTGAAGTATGTGATGATCCAAAGGGTCATCACCTGTTTTTAATAAATTCTGTGCTTCCGAGGCATTCTAAACCTCATTTAAAATTGCCTCGATTTGCATACAGAGTCCGTGCACGTAGCTAGAAAGCTTAAATGTGAAATTTTGTGAAAAATGCTAAGTTTTCATGTTAAATAAATATATTTAAATTTGGTCAATATTTTGGGCAAACAGACCCGGACCCATGGTTTGATGGTCTCGGAGGCTCCGTAGGAAAATACGGGACTAGGCGTATGCCCGGAATCAAATTCCGAGGTCCCGAGCCTGAAAAATAAATTTTTAAAGGATATTGTTTTTCTGAAATGTTTAACAAAATTGTTTTATATACTGTACTGATCCTTCATATTTATTATTTTTTGCTAATTTAAATTGTTCCCCTGAAGCATGTATCCCCTCTCTATTAACTGCTTTTTTACTTGTTTACTTCTGCCATATATTATATAACTGCATAGGTTTATCTAGAGTCTGGTCCTAGCCTCGTCACTGCCTCACCGGGTTTAGGCCAGACACTTACCAACACATAGGATCGGTTGTGCTAATGCTACACTCTGTGCTTTTTTGTATAGATCCATGTATCAGAGCAGCATACGGCGTGCAGCAGTAGTTCGGGAGCCAGCCTTCAGTCCATGAGATCCCGAGGTAGCCCTGTAGGCATCCACAGGTCCGGCATCTCTTCTATCATTATTTATGATCTCTTGTCCCTTGCATTCGAGACAGACAGTGTTACTTTCTTTTAAACGGTTGTATGTAGAAAATCTTGGTAGTCCGTGGATGTTGTGACACCAGTTCTGGGTAGAGGCATATGTGGATTTTCCTTATTATTTTGGTTTAGTTCGTTTAAGTCTTCCGCTAAATTACGAATTCCACTGTTGTTTAATTATTTATTTCCTGCTAATTAAATTAGTAAAAATGGATATAAAACAAAAGTATTTATGATTCTAAATGTGTGTCTTGCCTATATTCTACGATTAGGCGCTATCAGGACTCCCGAGAGTGAGAATTCCGGATCGTAACAGTAGTTCTCAAGAGAGAGTACTTATTTAGGTAGTTGTTAAACAATGTCACTTCTAACGTATGTGAGAAATCAATACAGTGCGTTTAAAGGAAGGATTAGAAATAACAAAGTCTTGACGTGGTCATAATGAGTTGTTAGATAAAGCAAACTAGCGTAGTTCGAGAGAATATATCTAATAAATTATTGTAGTTACTCGAGAGAGAATTACGGCACCTAAAGTGCTCACGATTAGTAGAGAATATATTGACAAAATTGTAGGGAATATAACTAGAAGGATTCCGATAATTGAGAATCATAACTCAAGACATCCCTAATTTAGTCGCCAACCCTATGTCTCGTTAGTTGATAATTTTACCGTTTTCTAGTATTTGCTAGTTAATTAGTTCAAAATATAAATCTCAATTATTATAATTTAGAAAAGTGTTCAAACTTGTCTTCTTAGTGATATTAAACAGATATAGCTACGCCTTAGTTAACTGTGAAATTCGACTCCGGACTTTCAGACCGTATTATATTTGCAACGACTGCTTATCCTTTTTAGGACTAGAGTTGGACGTGATCAATGATACCCTCATTACTCCCTTATCCTTATATGATTTCCTACTCATTTACCCCTTTCTATAGCCTTCCTATTTTACCTATCCCATTTACCCCTCTTCAACATTCTTTTTTTTTCTTAATCTTTTAACCTATGAAGGCCTTGATCCACTTCTAATTGGGTTCAAGACCTAAAATCAAGACTTTGGCTTTTTGGAGTTTACACTAGGCCTAAATTACCATCATTAGGTCAAAGACCAACTGTCCATTATCCTTAATTAACCCCTCTCCCCCCCCCCGCTCCCTCAAGATCAATCTTAAGATTAAGGCCATCCTAACATAAATCAACTAACTACCAAATAATCAATCAAACTAAAGGTCAATTTAGACTAACAAACATATGTATGAAACAAAACAACTCTTTAATCAAAATCAAGCTAGCCGATGTTGGACAGTTAAGCACGTAAACTTAATTTCAAATAGCTCCTTAACAGACCACATCATGCACTTAATCATTAACCAGAACAATTGTTCATGTCATGAAAACAAAAAAGCTGTTATGAAATAAAAATAATTTAGTAAAACATGAACAAGTAATAAAAGCAATTTGGATAAACATAAACAAGAAATAGAGATAGAGAGAAGGAAGAGATTTTCTTCTTCAATTGTGTGTATTTTCCTATCTATTACAAGGCTTTATTAGACATAGAAAGTGAAGAAAATATGTCATGGAGTATGTCATTAAACATATAAAATATGTCATTGAATATGTCATTAAGCATTTGAGATGAAAATCATCGAAGAAGAGTAGGCATCCACCATAATGTGATATTTATAATAACACTCCCGCTTGGATGTCCATAGATAATGTGTCTCATTAAAATCTTACTAGGAAAAATCCTATGGGAAAAAATTGTAGTAAAGAAAAAGAGTACACATGTTTAGAAATACGCCTTTTGGTTGCCTCGTTAAAAACCTTGCAAGAAAAATCCAGTGGAACAAAACCTTGTATGGAAAAAAGAGTACAACACGTATTAACTCCCCCTTATGAGAGCATCAATTCACATCCTTGATCATTCGCACCCCAGTCTTGTACACTAGTTTCTTGAAAGTTGATATCGGTAGAGATTTGGTGAACAAATCAACCATATTATCACTTGAACGAATCTGTTGCAAATTGATATCACCGTTCTTTTGAAGATCATGTATGAAAAATAATTGTGGCGAAATGTGCTTTGTACTAGCTCCTTTTTATGAATCCTTCCTTCAATTGGGCTATGCATGTTGTATTGTCTTCATACAAAATTCTGGGTAGTTTGTAACGCTTCAAACCACATTTGTCTTGAAGATGTATTATAGACCTTATTTCTCGACTTTCTTCATAAATATCAGTTATCTCAGCATGATTAGATAAAGCAACAACGATAGATTGCTTAGTCGATCGCTAAGATATGGCAATACCTCCACATGTAAACACATAACATGTTTGTGATCAAGTATTGTGTGTCTCAGATAAATAACCCTCATCGGCACAACCAACAAGATTAGGATTGAAATCATTCCATCATCTCCTTGTAAGAGCATAGCTATATCTTGCTAAGACATAAACTGAAAAAGTTATTTCACGCCTTGTAATGTTAGCAGGTACATTATTGCCTCAATTGCACTAAGATATGGTACTTCATGACCAAGAAATTTTTACTATTTTCATGAGGTCGGAATAGATCTTTATTTATATAGAGTGATCTCACAATTATCATGGTACTCAATGAATGTGCTTTATCTATATAGAATTACTTTAAAATCTTTTCAGTATATGTTGATTGATGGACAAAAATGTCATCTTTCATATACTCAATTTGTAGACCAAGACAAAACTTTGTCTTTCCAATAACTTTCATTTTAAATTCTTTCTTTAAATAGTCTACTGCTATAGGAAACTCCCTCGGAGTTCTAATAATATTTGAATCATCAACATAGACGGAGATTATAACAAATTCAAATCCAGATTCTTTTATAATGATATTAGGACAAATTGAATCATTCTTGCACCATTCTTTCAATAGGTAATCACATAGACGATAATACCACATGCGTCCTTATTGTTTCAATCCGCACGAGGATTTTTGAAGCTTTATTTAATAAATTTCTTGGAAATATTAATATGCTTCAAAATAATTTTAATTCTTCAATGATTTCCATTATACGCATATCAAGTTTCATGTATTTCCAGATTAAAACCTAAAATGATTATATCCGCCAAAATAGAACATGTCTCCATATAATCAATGTGAGTATATTTACTAATTTTCTTGTGTCACAAGTCATCTTTATTTCTATCGACTTGAACGTTTTGCACAAGAACACATTTATACCTCCATTAGCTTTATACTTTCAGGTATTGGGATTGTCGGCCCAACTTTACATTTTTTTTAAAGTGAAGTCAATTTTCATTGTGTATTTTTCATTTGGCCAATCTTTATCTGTTCAAATTTCATGGCAAATTTGAGCTCAAGATCCTCATCAATATTAATAATATTGAGCGTTACATTGTGTTAACAACATTGCCGACGATCATTTTACATCAGTCCAGTTATTCTACAATAAAGACATAACTTATTCATATCTCTTTATCTCATTATTTTCAGGTACCTGAGCCTCTCACATGAGGTCTTACGAAGTGTTATATCGTAGTGCTCTTCAAGAGCACTTGCCTCGTTATTATGACCATCTTGAACATTTTCCCATCTCCTTCTTCAAGGAGTTTAATTATTATAACTGATTGGTCTATTGTGCTTTATGCGTGCCATAGACTTTGTCTCTCATGGATTTTATTCTATTTGGAGCAGTAGCAGCTAAAATATGACATTTAGCTTTGGGTCAGCAAATGCGTCTGGCAATAATTTAAAATTTTATTATCACTTGAACTCCAAGTTCATATTTTCTTGTACGAGGATCTATATGTATTCATAATAAGTCATTTCACGTATCACTTTCTCATTTGTTCATTTTCTTCCCCTAATGTTGGAATCACCAACACATTTCCCAACCTTCTTGGGAATCCATCTCTGTGCATTGTGGTGGCATAATTAAATTATATAGCACATCCATGCTTTTATATAGAAATTATTTGGTTCCTGGCCCTGAACCGATTTTAATTGGGAAAAATTTTCATAACTTGGCTAGATGCGTACGAGTGATGTTGTAAATTAAATAATACATCTCATACAGAATTTTATTTTTTAGAGTTCTGTTCTCATAATCAACGATTTAGCTATAATTGGAGGCGTACAATTTATACTAAACCAACTTAGATTTAAATCAGTATTATCAAGATAAATCATCATAATTTATATTTTGGAACTGTGCTCTAATAACTTGAGCAAGAAATCTTGCAAAAGCCAAACTGCAAGTTGATAACAAATGCACACGTGATCATAGAATAGATGCATCCGTTAAAATCATATAATAGTTAACGGTCCATATGGAAGGTGACTAGGCCCATATATTTATCACATTTTATTCGTTCCAGAAATCAAGGTATTCAATCCCACCCTTAACTTGTATATCGTGAGAATAATCAGCACAAGAGAATTCTTGAAGAATCTTTTTTTCTTAAATATACGACAATATAATTCTCAATTAATTTTTCGCATCATAACTGAACCGAGATGACCAACCGATAATGTCAACTAATATTTGTTTTAGTAAACCTCTGATTTACTTGTGACTTGTGATTCTATCACCATACTTATATTTGTGTAGTACAAATAGAAGATAAATCGGGTAACCTTTCATATTTACCCGGTATGCTTATAGTAATGTAAAATATATTCAATCTTCGTTTCATTTATAGTCTGAATATGTCAACCACTTTGGCAAATATATTTGAAACTCAAATTCTTTTGAGACTTACTACAATATCAATATCATAAACAATTTCATCCGAGTAATAACAAATTAGCTCTTCCGAAGCTCTCAATTAATTTTGTATTAGAAGATCTTTTATCATACCATCCATATGGTGAATGTCTCCTTTATGGAGAAATTCATAAATTATCATGGTCAAACTTATCATAAGCAAATTTTCTTTTTTTTTTTTTGCTTTAATTTTTCCTTTAATAACTTTTATAATGCATGGTAAAATATATTTTTTTTTGGCATATCACATGTAAGTGACGAATGAAATATTCATGTAACCACATAATAATATTTATTATCTTTATTTCACTCAAACCTCCCTTAGAGGTGAGTTGTGTGGTATTCATTCAATCATGCATTACATGTCTTTATTCATTACTTTTATCACATATTGCCATATTCATCATTATGAATTAGTCTGTATTCTCAATGTTTATCACAAGTCACATTCTCTTCCAAGAATGGAGTATATATATATAATCATAGCGATGTGCTTTATATTCCATACCAATTGTATGGTAAACATTACCCTCACCTTTTCAAGGATATATTTTGAGAACCATTATTATTCTCCCTTTTTATAATAACCATAATGATGACTATTACTATTTTTTTCATTTGTCACAACAGTATTCCTTCGTCAACCACTTATCTCTATTTAGACTTATTATCCCAGCTATCATATTCACTTCAAGAATGGACAAAATCAAGTGGAAAAATATTTATGACATTTCATGAATAATATATTATTTTTATTTAGTCATCACTATATTATTAATATGGTATAGTGGGACTCAAACCTAATGTCTTACATATATAAAGGCATGTTAAGCTATAATAAATTGGGACTCAAACCCAACTCTTATCATTATAGAGCATTAGGACTTGATACCGATGGCTTACCCTCAATAAATGGCATAATATGCTAAACAATATTGAGATTCATTCTCAACCCTTAATTTCAGTCACATGCTAAGAAAGTTGTACACAACTAATTTGCAACTTTGCAAATCAAATGTTTTCTAAAATAAGTGTACAAAGCTCTAATCATTGTAAAGTTTTATCAATTATCTATATGAAATACAACCGTTTATATTCAGAATAATTCTTCTAAATTCTATAGAGTTCAAATGGATCATAAAATCATTGTCATAATATTTATTGAGCATCTCTCAAGAATATTATTGTTTTTGGGATATACCCTACCAATTGAATTTGATTTAACGACATGACTTTCCTTCACTCAATTCAACCAAGCAATTAGTGAATAAATTTATCAAAAGTACAACATATAGGTAAAACCACATATATAGTAATAATATATAAATGTCACGATCAGAATTTCCACCCTCGAGAATCGTGATGGCGCCTACTAGTAGGAGCTACGCAAGCCAATTATTAATTACCTCTTTTAGCAAACAACAATAAATTTTAATAAAAATCAAGCGTTTAATGATAAAGCAAAATTCTCGAATGTAAATAACTGAAAGGAACGCGGGATTCCAATACAAAACTCTACCCAAGATATGGTTTCACAATACTCACGAACTTCTATGATTACTAAATACAATAGACTGAAAGAAGTCATAATCTATTTGTCTCGGTACAAGGAGAATAAACTAAAATAAAGATAAAGGAGACTCCGGGCCTGCAGACATCAGCAAGGCTACCTCGATGTATCGGGATGAAGGTCTACTCCCAATCTACTGCTGTTGTTCGAAAACTGCTCCAACACCGTGATTTGTGCAAAAGAGCAAAAAATTTAGCATCAGTACAACCGACCCCATGTGTTGCAAGTGCCTGGCCTAAATCCGGCGAGGTAGTGACGAGGCTAGGACAGGACTACCAATCAAACATGTGCAGTTCAATATATATATATGCAATAGAATAGAGAAAAAAGAATTTAATCAGTCAAAAAGGGAGGAGAGCATAATGTAGGGGCTGCAACGTTTCAGATATAAAATCACTAAATAAGGGATGAAACCATACAACTACAATATCAACGATAGGAGGAAATTCAACAGGTGCACGGCTTAGTCCTTCATGCTTTTACTCTCGTTCTCACCGGACCAATCATATAAAGTACATGGCATCACCCTACATGCTTTACCTCACATAATGATGGCACAAAATGATCCTTTGTGCATTAACACTCATATCATGGCACAGAATGATGCTTCGTGCATTAGTATTCATATCACGGCACAGAATGACCCTTCGTGCTTTAGTATTCATATCATAGCACGAAATGACCCGTCGTGCATTAGTATTCATATCATGGCACGAAATGACCCTTCGTGAATTAGTATTCATATCATGGCACGGAATGACCCTTTGTGCACTAACGTATCCTCACAGCAATCATGCATGGCGTTACCCTTCGTGCTTTATCACTATTCCTCACCCAAACAACAATCACAAACAATAGGGCAAGGGAAATGACAACACTAATAGGGATCCCGGCAAAGAAACTCAAGTAACAATTCAATCTCAGCAAGGGAGAAACGATGACAATAACTTTCACATCTCTGCAACGGAGCAATAACAAAAATAATTTTCACATCCCGGCAAGGGAGAAACAACAACAATAACTTTCACATCCCGGCAAGGGAGATAAGCAATGTACGAAGATACCCTTCAAGGGTAAAATTAATGCCCTTTCCTCTTTCTTTCATTTTCTACACATCCTTTCATTACCACTCAAGAAAATTCTCCAACAAGTACAATACTTCATAAACTCCTCAATTCGTCATATGACATGAGCCGGTGCTCTTTTACATTTCAATTCATGATCATTTCCTCATATATTGCACAACAAGTAGAATTCACCTTTAAATCATGAAATGTACATCATGACTCAAGTATCCACAATTCATTGACTCACTGTCATGCTAGACAGCAACGTATAAATACTCGTCACCATATCTATACATCGTACTACACATAAACCAAGTAGCAAATAGGGCTCGACTCCTAATCCCTCAAGCTAGAGTTAGATCGGACACTTACTCAGTGATTAAAACTCAATTCAAACCTCAAGTATGGCTTTACCCCTTGATTCTGCCACAAAACCACTCGAATCTAGTCACAAATCACTTTATAACATTAATAATTACTATTAAAATCAACCCTAAAGCATGAAAATAAGTTTTATAGGGTTTTATACAAAAGGTCAAAAATGCTCCCGGGTCCACATGGTCAAAACAGGAGGTTCGAACCAAAATGTGATTACCTATTCCCCCATGAACTCATATATATGATTTATTTTGTAATCGGACCTCGAATTGAAGTCCAAATCCCTAATTTTAGAAAATCTAGATCCTATCCGAAATTCTCAAATTTTCCCAGTAAAATTTTTTATTTGAAGTTGAAATCATGTTAAAAGATGTTACGGAGTGGGGAAAATAGTTTGGAAATCACATACCAATCGTTTTGGAGAAGAAGAGTTGTTTGAAAAATCACCTCATATGTTTTTTGAGTTTTGAAAAGTGTAAATGACTGAAAAACTTGTTTTTTATACCATCCCAGAAGTCCCGCGCGGACTGCGCAAGGAGGACCGCGGCCGACGCTGGTAGATCTGGAGGTTGATGGTTCTCTGAGGCTGGCTACGCGGACCGCGCATGAACGACCGCGGCCGCGCAGGGCCTCCTTGGCGGCACACGTTTTCACGCGAACCACGCCAGAGGGTTCCGAGACCTGCAATATCACAACTCTCTGATTCTTCCAGCGCAGACCACACTGATAGGGAGCGCGGCCGTGCTGGTTAACCTGGAACACTGCTATTTTTAAGTATATGACCTCCCGAAACGTATTCAAAACTCACTAGCGCCCTCGGGGCTCCAAACCAAACATACAAACTCAAAACTCTCCTACGGACTTACTCGTTCGATCAAATCGCTAAAATAATATCATATACATAGAATCAAGCTCCTAAGCTTAAGATTTCCTTCAATTTTTCATGAAACGCCATTTTTCCATTTTATGTTCAAAATACATCAAATGACGTCTATTTTCAACCAAATTTTACAGAAAGCGCTTAAATCACATATAACACTTGTACCGGGCATCGAAACCAAAATACGAGCCCGATACATTGTCTTCTGATCAATTTCATTTTTCAATTTCTTTAGTTATTTTCAAGAAACAATTTCACATAAAAATTCATTTCTCGGACTTAGAACCTCGGAATTCGATTCCGTGCATAAGCCTAAGTCCCATATTTTCCTACGGACCCTCCAGAACCATCGAATCACAGGTTCGGGTCCGTTTACCAAAATATTAACCGAAGTAAAATTTATTCAATTTAGTATCAAAATTCATCATTTTCTCAGAGAATTCATATTTAAGCTTTTCCAGTTACGCGCCCGGACTGTGCACATAAATCGAAGCAACCCTCAACCAGGTTTTCAAGGCCTCGGAGACACACAATGAGTAAGAGCACATGTGATGAACCTTTGGGTCGTCACATTCTCCATCTCTAAAACAATCGTTCATCCTCGAACGGACAAAATAAAGAAGTTCCTGAGGCGGGAAATAGGTGAGGATAACATCTTCGCATTTTCTCCACCTCTAAAACAATTGTTCATCCTCGAACGGATAAAAGAAAGAAGTACCTGAGGCGGGAAATAGGTGAGGATAACAACTCCGCATATCGGGCTTGGAGTCCCAGGTCGATGCCTCAGGAGGCTGACTTCTCCACTGAACATGCACAAAAGGAAAACTCTTCGTCCTCAACCGTTGAACTTGCCAGTCTAAAATAGCCACCGGCTCCTCCTCATAAGACAGGTCCTTGTCCAACTAGACACTTCTAAAATCCAACACGTGGGATGGATCGCCGTGATACTTCCGGAGCATAGAAACGTGAAACACTGGATGCACGGCTGACAAGCTAGGTGGCAGGGCAAATCAATAAGCCACTTCTCCCACACGATCGAGAATCTCAAATGGACCAATGAACTAGGGCTAAGATTTCCCTTCTTCCCAAATATCATCATGCCCTTCACAGGCGACACTCAGAGCAATACTCGTTCACCAACCATGAAATCCACATCTTGAACCTTGCGATCTGCATAACTCTTCTGCCTGAACTGAGCCATCAGAAGCCTATCTTGAATTATCTTGACCTTATTCAAGGCCTCATGAACTAAATTTGTACCCAATAAACGAGCCTCTCCCGCCTTAAACCATTCGACTCAAGACCGGCATCGCCTACCATATAACGCCTCATAAGGAACAATCTGAATGCTGGACTGGTAGCTATTGCTGTAGGCAAACTCTGCTTCGGCAAAAACTGATTCCACAAGCCTCCAAAATCAATGACATAGACTCGGAGAATATCCTCCTATATCTGAATGGTCCGCTCGGACTGCCCGTCCGTCTGAGGATGAAATGTTGTGCTCAACTCAACCTGGGTGCGCAACTCTCGTTGAACGGCTCTCCAGAAATGCGAGGTATGCTGCGTACCCTGGTTGACCTCGCGTACCCTGGTCCGAAATGATAGATACCGGCACCCCATGAAGGCGAACAATCTCTGTGATATAGACCTCAGCTAACCTCTCGGATGAATAAGTGGTTGCAACATGAACAAAATGTGTTGACTTGGTCAGTCTATCAAAAATGACCCAAATCGCATCAAACTTCTTCCTGGTCAACGGGAGTCCAGTAACAAAATCCATAGTAATCCGCTCCAACTTCCACTCGGGAAGCTCAATCCTCTGAAACAGTCCACCAGGCCTCTGATGCTCATATTTAACCTGATGACAGTTCAAACATCGAGCCACATATGCAAAAATATCTTTCTTCATTTTGCGCCACCAATAGTACTGCCTCAGATCCTGATACATCTTCACGGCGCCCAGGTGAATAGAATACCGAGAACTGTGGGCCTCTACTAAGATGAACTCTCGAATCCCATTAATGTTGGGCACACAAAATCGCCCATGCAATCTCAAGACACCATCTTCACCTAAGGACATCTTCCTGGTACCTCCATGTTGTACCATGTCTCTCGGGACACACAAATGGGGGATAATCAAACTGTCGCTCATCGATTCGCTCCAACAATAAAGAACAAGCAACCGTGCAAGCTAACACTCGTCTAGGTTCAAAAATATCCAATTTCACGAATCGATTGGCCAAGGCCTGAACATCCAAAGTAAGCGGTCTCTGGTTGACCGGAATATAAGCAAAACTAGCCATGCTGGCTGACTTCCTACTCAACGCATCGGTCACTACATTGGCCTTCCCCAGGTTCCCCGGGTGATACAAGATAGCAATATCATAATCTTTTAACAACTCCAACCACATCCTCTGCCTCAGATTCAACTCCTTCTGCTTGAATAAATACTGAAGACTCTTGTGATCAGTGTACACCTCACACGTCACACCATACAGATAATGCCTCCAAATTTTCAATGCATGAACAATGGCTGCCAACTCTAGATCATGAACCGGATAATTCTTTTCGTGGATCTTCAGCTTCCTTGAAGCATAGGCAATAACTCTGCCATCCCACATCAATACTGCATCAAGCCCAATACAGGAAGCATCACAATAAACTGTATAAGGCCCTAAACCTGTGGGCAAAACCAATACCAGTGTTGTAGTCATAACTGTCTTAAGCTTCTGAAAGCTCGCCTCACACTCATCTATCCATATGAACTAGGCACCCTTTTGGGTCAACTTGTTCATCGGGGCCGCAATAGATGAAAATACCTCAACAAACCGACAATAATATCCTGGTAGCCCCAAGAAACTCCGAATTTTTGTAGCTGAAGGTGGTCGAGCCCAGTTCTTGACTGCCTCAATCTTCTTCGGGTCCACCTGAATACCCTCTGCTGAAATAACGTGACCCATAATACAACCAGAACTCACACTTCGATAACTTAGCATATAACTGGCTATCCTTCAGAGTTTGAAGAACCTCTCTGAGGTGCTGCTCATGCTCCTCTTGGCTATAAGAGTACACCAAAATATCATCAATGAAGACTATCATGAACATGTCCAAATATGGCCTGAACACTCGGTTCATCAAATCCATGAATGTTGCTGGGGCATTGGTCAATCCAAATGACATGACCAAGAACTCATAATGTTCGTAACGAGTGCGGAATGCTGTCTTAGGGACATCGGATGCCCTAATCCTCAACTGGTGGTAGCCAGATCTCAATTATATCTTTGAAAACACCTTGGCACCCTGAATCTGATCGAACAAATCATCAATCCACGGTAACAGATACTTATTCTTGATCGTCACCTTGTTCAATTGCCGGTAATAATTGCAGATCCTCATCGAACCATCCTTTTTATTCACAAATAACATCGGCGCGACCTAAGGCGAAATGCTGGTTGTAATGAAACCCTTCTCAAGCAAATCCTGCAACTGATCCTTCTGAAGCAAACCCTTCTCAAGCAGGTCAAACAAATCGTCAATCCGCGAAAACGGATACTTATTCTTAATCGTCACCTTGTTTAATTGCCGGTATCCATTGCACATCCTCATCGAACCATCCTTTTTCTTCATAAATAACACCGGCGCACCCTAAGGCGAAATGTTGGGTCTAATGAAACCCTTCTCAAGCAAATCCTGCAACTGATCCTTTAACTCATTCAACTCTGGGGGATCAATGCGATATGGCGGAATGGAAATGGGCTGAGTGCCCGGACTCAAATCGATGTAGAAGTCGATATCCCTGTCGGGAAGCATACCTGGCAAGTCTGAAGGGAAAACCTCGAGAAACTCTCGTATAATGGCTACAGAATCAATAGAAGGGACCTCTGCACTGGAATCGCAAACATACACCAGATAAGCTAAACACCCCTTCTCGACCATGCGTCGAGCCTTCACATATGATATGACACTACGGATGGACCGACTTGGATTCCCATCTCCACTCCAAATGGGGAAAATCTAGTAAAGCTAGAGTCACGGTCTTGGCGTGACAATCTAAGATAGCATGATACGGTGACAACCAATCCATCCCTAATATAACGTCAAAATCCACCATATTTAAGAGCAAAAGATCATCACGGGTATCAAGACCCTCAAACACTACAATGCAGGAACGATGAACTCGGTCGACCACTATAAATCACCCACGGGGTAGATACACGAACACGAATACCCAAAGCATCACTAGGCATGACCAAGTATGGTGCAAAATAGGACGACACATACGAATACATAGACCCAGGGTCAAGTAGCACTGAGGCATCTCTATCACAGACCAGAATAGTACCTGTAATAACTGTATATAAAGACTCAGCCTCCGGCCTGGCCGGAAAAGCATAACACCGGGGCTGGGCCCCTTCTCCCTGAACCACATCCCTGGGACAGTCAGCTGCTGGCTGGCTTCTACCTCTGCCGGTCCGAGCTCCACCTCTATGATCTCTACCTCCACCTCTACGGCCTCTACCCCCGCTTCAGGCTGGCTGGGCGACTTGTGGAACACCTGGTGCCTGAATCATAGGACGAGGACCCTGCTGTTGGGAACTACTCGAAGCTCAAGGGAAAAATCTAACAATATGGCTCGGGTCACCACAAGCATAACTAGCCCTCAACTGTTGAGGCTGCTTACCCTGTCGACCTAAATGTCCACCCCGAAAACTCTGAAGCGGTGGGGCACAAATGGGTGCTGATGGTGCACTAGAGAGCTGCTGGTCAGAATAATGCGGTTGAGAACCACCACCACCTGAAGTACCATGAAAGACCTGTAAAGCTGACTAAAAGGGCCTAGAAAGATGGCCTCTACCAAAAAAATCTCTACCTCCAGACGAGGCATTACTGAATCTACCTCAAGGACGAGGCCTCTTATCCGACCCATGGCTACCTCCCTATGACAGAGCCATCTCAACTCGCGGGGCCGCATTGGCCGCCTCCTGAAATGAGATCTCACTCCCGGCCCCCATAGCCATCTGGAGACGAATTGGATAAATCAACCCATCAATAAACCTCCTCACCCTCTCTCTATCGGTGGGGAGTATGACAAGAGCATGGCGAGCTAGATTAATAAACCAGGTCTCATACTGAGTGACCGTCATAGAGCCCTGCTAGAGGCTCTCAAACTGCTTGCGAAGAGCCTCCCTTTGAGTAATTGGGAGAAACTTCTCCAAAAATAACTCTGCAAACCGGTCTCATGTCAAGGAGGGCGACCCTGCTAGTCTGGCTAAGCAATAGTCCCTCCACCAAGTCTTGGAGGATCTCGATAAATGAAAGATGGAAAATTGACCTCATTGGTCTCCACAATACCCATAGTCCGAAGAACCTCATGGAAGCTATGTAAGAAATTCTGGGGGTCCTCAGAAGAAGCAACGCTGAACGTAGTAGGGAAGAGCTTGGTGAACCTATCCAGCCTCCACAAAACATCTGCGGACATAATTGATCCATCGCCGGTCTGATCTGCTGTACCCGGCTGAACTGCCACAGCTGGCTGAATCGCTGGAACCTGAGCCTGGGGAGCTACCTGCTCCAGAGTACGTGTAGCAGGAGTTTGAACTCCTCCTCCAGCTTGAGAGGTGGCTGGTGCTACTGGAAGCAAACCTGCTCGAGTGACTCTCTCCATAAGGCCTACCAATCTGACCAAAGCTTCCTGAAGAACTGGGGTGGCTATGAACTCCTCTGGGACATTAGCTGGGCCCACCAGAGCTACTGGGGCCAGAACCTCCTCGTGAAGTCAACCTGAGGCTCCGCCACTGGTGCTATTGCTCGGGGATGAGCTCTGCCCCTACCTCGACCTTTGGTACGGCCTCGGCCTCGCCCTCTGCACCTCGTGGGAGTTGCTGTCGAGGATTCGGGCTGCTGGGCTGTAGAAGAGGAAGCACATGTTCTCACCATCTATGAAAGAACAGAGTAGAAAGATAATCAGTATTTGAGAAACAGAACCGCATGCCAAGAAGGGACAAATGTGAAGTTTTCCTAACTCTATAGCCTCTAGGGGATAAATACATACGTCTTCGTACTGATCCCTCAGACTTTACCAAGTTTGTCCGTGAGTTTTGAGACCTATGTAACCTAGTGCTCTGATGCCAAGTTGTCACGATCCAATTTCCCACCCTCGGAGTCGTGATGGTGCCTACTAGTAGGAGCTACGCAAGCCAATCATTAATTACCTCTTTTAGCAAACAATAATAGATTTTAATAAAAATGAAACATTTAATGATAAAGCAAAATTCTTGAATGTAAATAACTGAAAGGAATGCGGAATACCAATACAAAACTCAACCCAAGATTTGGTGTCACAATACTCACGAACTTCTAAGAGTACTAAATACAATAGACTAAAAGAAGTCATAATCTATTTGTCTTAGTACAAGGATAATAAACTAAAATAAAGATAGAGGAGATTCCAGGCATGCGGATGTCAGCAAGGCTACCTTGGTGTCTCGGGACTGAAGGTCTACTCCCAATTTACTGCAGCTTTTCGAAAACTGCTCCAACACCGTGATATGTGCAAAAGAGCACAGAAGTGTAGCATCAGCACAACCGACCACATGTGCTGGTGTCTGGCCTAACCCTTGCAAGGTAGTGACGAGGCTAGGACAGGACTATCAATCAAACTTGTGCAGTTATATATATATATATATATATATATATATATATATATATATACACACACACATATATATGCAATAGAATAGAGCAAAAAGAATTTAATCAGTAAAAAAGGGAGGGGAGTATGTTGTAGGGGCTACAACGTTTCATATAAAAATCACTAAATAAAGGATGAAACCATACAACTACAATATCAACATATAAGGATATTCAACAGGTGCACGACATCGTCCTTCGTGCTTTTACTCTCGTTCTCACCGGACCAATCATATAAAGTACACGGCATCACCCTTCGTGCTTTACCTCACATAATAATGGCACAGAATGATCCTTCGTGCATTAACACTCGTATCATGGCACGGAATGATTCTTCGTGCATTAGTATTCATATCACGGCACGGAATGACCGTTCGTGCATTAGTACTCATATCATGGCACGGAATGACCCTTCGTACATTAGTATTCATATCATGGCACGGAATGACCCTTCGTGCACTAACATATCCTCAATACAATCATTCATGGCATCACCCTTCATGCTTTATCACTATTCCTCACCCAAACAACAATCACAAATAATGTGGCAAGGGAAATGACAACTTTAATAGGGATCCCGGCAAGGGAAACTCAATTAACAATTAAATCTCGGCAAGTGAGCAAGGATGATAATAACTTTCACATCCCGGCAAGGGAGCAATAACAATAATAATTTTCATATTCCAACAAGGGAGCAACAACAACAATAACTTTCACACCCCGGCAAGGGAGATAAGCAATGTACGAAGATACCTGGCAAGGGTACAATTAATAATCTTTCCTCTTTCTTTCATTTTCTACACATCCTTTCCATTACCACTCGAGCAAATGCTCCAACAAGTACTAATTCTTAAACTCCTCAATTCGTCATATGACATGAGCCTGTGCTCTTTTACATTTCAATTCATGATCCTTTCCTCATATATTGCACAATAAGTAGAATTCACCTTTAAATCAAGAAATGTACATCATGACTCAAGTATCCTCAATTCATCGACTCACGGTCATGCTAGACACCAACGTATAGATACTCATCACCGTATCTATACGTTGTACTACATACAACAAGTAGCAAATAGGACTCGACTCCTAATCCCTCAAGCTAGAGTTAGACCGGGCACTTACTCAGTGCTTAAAACTCAATTCAAACCTCAAGTATGGCTTTACCCCTTGCTTCTGCCACAAAACCACTCGAATCTAGTCACATATCACTTTATTACATTAATAAATACCATTAAAATCAAACCTAATGCATGAAAATAAGTTTTACAAGGTCTTATACAAAAGGTCAAAAATGCCCCCGGGACCACATGGTCAAAACCCGAGGTTCGAACCAAAATTTGATTACCCATTCCCCCATGAACTCATATATATGATTTATTTTGGAATCTGACCTCGAATTGAGATCCAAAACCCCAATTTTAGAAAATCTAGATCCTATCCGAAATTTTCAAATTTTCCCATTAAATTTTTTTCTTTGAAGTTGAAATCATATTAAAAGATGTTACGGAGTGGGGAAAATAATTTAGAAATCACTTACCAATCGTTTTGGAGAAGAAGAGTTGTTTGAAAAATTGCCGTTATGTTTTTGCGGTTTTAAAAAGTGTAAAATGACAGAAAATCCCCTTATTTATACCCTCCCAGAAGTCCCAGTGCGGACCATGCAAGGAGGACATCAGCCGTGCTGGTAGATCTGGAGGTTGCTGGTTCTCAAAGGCTGGCTATGCGGACCACGCATGAACGACCGCGGCCGCACAGCTTCCACTGGGGACCGTGTCAAATGGACCACGACCGCACACGTTTTCACGCGGACCGTGCCAGAGGGTCCCAAGACCTGCAATATGACAACTCTCTAATTCTTCCAGTGCGTACCGCACTGAGGGAGCGCGGCCGCACTGGTTAACCTGGAACACTACAATTTTTAAGTCTAAGACCACCCGGAACCTATTTAAAACTCACCTGAGCCCTCGGGGCTCCAAATAAAACATACACACCACCTCAAAAATATCCTACGGACTTACACGTGCAATCAAATCGCCAAAATAACATCATATACATAGAATCAAGTCCCAAAGCTTAAGATTACCTTCAATTTTTCATGAAACACAAATTTTCCATTTTATGTCCGAAATACGTCAAATGACGTCCGTTTTCAATCAAACTTTACAGAAAGTGCTTAAATCATATATAACACTTGTACGGGGTCGGAACCAAAATACAAGCCTGATACCATAGTCTTCTGATCAATTTTATTTTCCAATTTCTTTAGTTATTTTCAGGAAACAATTTCACATAAAAATTTATTTCACGGACTTGGGACCTTGGAATTTGATTCCGGGCATACGCCCAAGTCCCATATTTTCCTACGAATCCCTCGGGACCACTGAATCACGGGTCCATATCCGTTTACCAAAAACATTGACCGAAGTTAAATTTATTCAATTTAGTATTAAAATTCATCATTTTCTCACAGAATTCATACTTAAGCTTTTCCAGTTACGCGCCCAGACTGCGCATGCAAAATCGAGGTAACCCTCAATGAGGTTTTCAAGACCTCGGAGACGCAGAATGAGTAAGAGCACAGGTGATGACCCTTTGGGTCGTCACAATAAATTCAGCATTTATATTTTCTGAAAAGTGACATTATAGATAACAACTTACCAGTTGTAGCTTATGCATCATTCATATAAAATACTTGAAAATGGTATGTCAATAGTAGGCATCAAGTAGATCATGGATACTCGAAAATACCTCTTCTAGTAGTCATGCTAATCACTGTTTGCTTTCAAATGATATAATCATAAATTATGAAGTATACTTTTTCAATAGCTAGTTTTTTTTTCAAAATTTTAAATAACTAATTAATCAACCTAGATAAAGATGTGAAGTAATTTTTGTTTTCTTCAAGATGATTTATGCTTCTAATCAGTATGACCAACTTTTTTCTACTCCTTTTTTCTATTATATGCAAGGGCAAAAATCCAAAAAGAAAAAGTATTCGTCCAAGTAAAAAGAATATTAAAAGCTACAGGACAGATTAAAGATAGCTATAGAACATCGAAAATATGCATAAGGCAACCTATATAACTTATTCTTAGTTACCGTGATATGCATCATACTAAAAATTAACTGCTACTAAGATTTTCACATATAGAACTTCAAAATTTTTATTCCATTCATGTGATACAGAAGAATGTAATATTAATATGGGCTTATGCAATACAGGTGTAGTACAGGGTTGTGTGCATATGAGATATTAAATGAATAATAAGTATAAGATAATTACACCTTTTTATGTTTCGTTACTTACCATATGTAGTTTCTCTTTACATCTAACCATGAGATGATATGTATGGCTTTAATTGCAATTTTTCTGGATGTAGGAAATTTTTTGTAGAAATATATGCAATTAGTTAGAAACTCGTGTTGATAACGTGTTATGAAATAAAAGCAATGTAGTAAAATATGAACAAGAAATAGAAATAGAGATTGAGAGAAGGAAAAGATATTCTTTTTAAATTGTGTGTATTTCTCTATCTATTATAAGGCGTTTATATAGGCATAAAAATGAAAAAAATATGTCATGGAGTATATCATTGAACATACAAAATATGTCATTGAATATGTCATGAAGCATTTAAGATGAAGATTATAGAAAAAGAGTAGACATCCACTATAATATAATATTTATCGTAACAAAATAGAATTTTTCTATTTTCTTATGTTATATAGAAGTGAGAAGAAGAGGCAGACCAAGGGCATCATGGTCATTTTAAAAATACACCTGCATTTTGCTTGTATAATAGGCTGAAAAACTAGTTACCGTTTTCTAATGTCCGAAAAGACCAAAAACAATATGCCATAAGCTATTCGATTATTCAGGTAGGCCCGACTTCCCATTTAACATTAACTATCTTCCTTAAATGAACTACTTTATTAGTTACTCTTTAATGTGCTTGCAAGTAGACTGCTTCTCACCTTCATTGTTTTAAATTAAGATTAAGACAACTAATTTTGGAAAAAATTTCCTTTATTAAATATTAAGCAGTTTAAGAAGTATCATTATGCAGGAATATATTTCTCCCTTTATGATCAAAGTTAGTTAGGTACTTCCTCTTTGTTAAATAACGAATTCAACATTATATATATTTTAAATTTTAAAACGCATAAATATAAAATTAACTATTTTTAAAAAGGCTTAACAAATAATTATAGTAAAGAAAATTGTAGCATACCCAAGAGTATCTCAATCATATCAAATAAAACTAGAAAAAAAACTGTAATGCTTCAATTTAAGGTCAATTTGATCAGTATTTAGTGTGATCGAAAAATTAATTTATTTTTAATAAATTATCCAAATATATCATTAAACTAGAATAAAATACAAGTTTTCGTATCACAAAATTCATTAGAATCATGAATTAATTTAAATAACCAAAAATACACTTAACACTTTTCGTCAACTATCTGCAAATAAAATGAATATATTTTATTATTCAAATTTTGATTAGTACAAAAAGAAAAAGTAACATATTAACACAATTGAAAATACTAAAAGCGTAAAACTATATATTATTCTATTTAAACAATGAGAAAATAGATCAAAACCTTTTTATTAAATGACTTTTTAATTATCTTTATACAATCGATTATTAGTTTGCTGGGGCGGAACTTTTTCTTAAATAAAAAAGTGTATAACCTATATGTAGAACTAAATTATACTTGAAGTATTGTATAATCTTTGTATAATAAAGTATCAGATCTTGACAAGTATTACAAAGCAATTAGTATAGTAATATGATTTTTAAAAAAATTAAAATGAACATAAGACCAAAAGAAAAAAATAATATAGGTAAACTTGGTTCTATACGTTGCTACACAAATACCTTTTTTTTTTCTTTTCCTAAAGACGAATAAAATGTGTAATTAGGAAATAGATCAAAAAATATGAAAAGGAAGAAAACAAGAAACAATTGCACGGGTACATTATTTAATACTCCCTTATGTTCGAAATAAGTAATTTTTTAGTTTTTTTATAGTTCAAAATAAGTAATTTTTTTATATTTCAAGAATGAATTAATTATTTTTTTCTATATTGTCCTTAGAATAAATAGTGTTAGAATATGTGTTAGGAATATTTATAAAAGATAATAAAAGTTAATTTGGTCAATTTTATTATTAATTAATATTAAAAAATATTTTTAAATATATTCAAAATATCCAAAAAAACATTTATTTTGAATTGAATGAGTACATATTAGTACAAGAAGAGCGGGGAAAACAGAGGTGGAAAAGGACAAGAGGAATGGGAGACAATTATCTTTTTAAAATTAAAAGAGAAACACAAAATACAGATGAAATGAGGGAAACGACAGAAGAATAGGAGTTGTACCCAACACTTGGCATGCACAATTCATCCTGCAAAGAATACTTGTTGAGTTGTCCCACATCGGAGGGATTTGAGATACTTGGTGAGGGATTTGAGATACTTGGTCTCCTTATATGGCTTGGGCAATCCTCACCTCATAAGCTAGCTTTTGGGGTTGAGTTAGGTCCAAAGTCCATTCTTTTCAATACTACCTGGCCGTTGGAAATTATGGTTGCACAACCACACTGGTAGTCTTCACAGTTCAGCCAATGGTACATACAATAACCTTGAGAAGTTGGGTTGCCGACTGTCGGCTGGTCAAATGGGAGTTTGACCGATCTTCGGCCACCGGAACCGAAGACGCGAGTAGTACCAATCCAAAGATCTTTCAAAGATCTAACAATTGATACAAGATTTGGGGTGGAAAGCGAGGTTGGGTCCTAAATGAAGCTAATTAGACACTTAGTTACATAATTAAAAGCCATAAAACGCAAAAATAAATTATAACTAGTATTTTTGTTGATTTTGCGTATTTTAACGTGTAACTACAATGTGACTAAATGTAATTAAAAAATTTAAAAATGCAACTAAGGCAAATAAAATTCCTAATTCGATGAAATTCAAAAACAACTAAAAGTCATTTTTAGGAGTATTTTTATATGGGGTAAAAAAGATTACATGTTTATAAGAGTTACTGCAATTGTGGAAGGAGCAGGAAATGGATTTTTCTATTTTTTTGGTCAAATTTTCAATACTTATTCGTTTGACCAAATCGTATTTTCTATAATTTTAGAGTTGGCTTCGAATATTTCATAATAAAATTTAATTTATTCTAATCATAAAAAGGGTCGAAACCTTTAAAAATTAAAACTTGGGGTTGAAATCCTTAAATATTATAACTTATAACCCTTCGTGACTTCACTGCACCCAATAAAGATACACTTCTGACTTTTATCATCCAGCTTCTTTCTCCGCTCATCTGGTACATGGGGATAAGCTATACACCCAAATACCCTTAATGAAGAAATATTCGGCTTACTGCCACTCCAAGCTTCTTCTGGAGTTCTCCCGTTCACGATATTTGTCGGGCACCTGTTCAACACGTACACAGCACAGACAACCGCTTCTGCCCAAAATTCCTTCGGCAAACCTTTCCCCTTCAGCATGCTTCTTGCCATTTCAAAGATTGTCATGTTCTTCCTTTCAGCCACACCATTTTGTTGAGGTGTATAACTGGCTGTCAACTGATGAAGAATTCCTTCTTTTTTGCAAAACTCTTGAAATTCGTTAGAAGTGAATTCACCACCTCTATCGGATCTCAGAGTTTTCAAATTAAAGCCACTTTGTTTTTCAACAAAAACTTTAAATTCTTTGGATTTTGAAAAAGCTTCTGATTTTTCTCGAAGAAAATAAACCCAAGTTTTTCTGGTACAATCATCTACAAAAACAAGCATGTATCTCTTACCTCCTAGAGATTCCACCTCGACTGGGCCACACAAATCTGTATGCACTAACTCCAAAGGTTTCTTTGATGTCTTCAATTTTCCAGTTGGAAAAGAATCTCTGTGGTGCTTCCCAAGAAGACATCCTTCACATTGCAGATCAGGAGCATCGATCACCGGTAATCCTGTCACCATTTTCTTTTGGGAAAATAATTTCAGCCCTCTGAAATTTAAATGGTCATATCGGAGATGCCATAGCCAGTTGCTGTCCGTCGCCACTGCTTGAAAGTTCATCACTCCTTTATTGAGAGTGAGAGAGTACATCCGATTTTTCGCCATGTTTACATGAGTAATCATCTTGTTGTTTTTGCTCCGGATGGTGCAAACCCCGTCTTGAAAGAGAATCTGGTGCCCCTTTTCTGAAAGTTGGCCAACGCTCAATAGATTCCAAAAAAGACCAGGTACAAAAAAAAACATCTGCAATAGTAACATCGCTGCCATCCTTGGCTTTAATTTTGATGTCACCTTTGCCTTTCACACTAATCTTCGTCTTATTCCCAAAGTTCACTTCTCCGCCCTCGTACTCGTGCAACTTTGAAAATAGATCTTTGCGCCCGCACATATGATTCGAGCACCCGCTATCAAGGTACCAAACATCTGGACCTCTAGCCACTTGTTCACCAGTGTCACATGCTAGAACCATATCTTCACCAGCTTCTGCCACGTGTGCATGTTGCGACCGTCCATTCTGAAAATTTGGACGTTCATTTTTAAAATATCCAAATTTTTGACAGTGGTAACATCTGACCTTTGATTTATCGAAGATCCTTCCAGAAGAATTATTTGCCTTTCTTCTGTTGTCGTCTCGTTCGCCATTGCGCCTGTGACCGCCATTGCTACCGCGACTTCCTGGTATGAAATTACTCTGCAATGCCTGCTCTGGTTGAGAGGTTCCATCCTTCTGGTTCATTCTCTGCTCGTGAGAACTTAATGAACCCAACAACCTGTCAACTGATATGGTTGATGTATCTTGGCCTTCCTCGATGGCTGCTACAACATAGTCAAATCTTGCGGTTAGAGATCATAGCATTTTTTCTACTACTCTCTGCTTATCCAACACTTCCCCGTTAGACCGCAACTGATTCACCATGGACTGCACTCGGTCGAAATAACCGGCAACACTTTCCGAGTCTGTCATTCTCAATGACTCGAAATCGCCCCGTAGCGTCTGCAACCCGCTTCACTCGTTCATCACCTTTGTAGGCTTTCTGCAAGATAGCCCACGCTTGGTGAGCTGTCTCATCCGCTGATATTCTTTCAAATACCAGCTCGTCAACAACTTGAAAGATGGCATATAATGCCTTCTGATCCCGCTTACGAGTTTCAACTAATACCTATTTCTCCTCATTTTTCATAACCTCGAACGCAACTGCATTATCTACCTCTGTGTAGTCGCTCTCCACCAAATCCTATAAATTCTGAGATCGGAAAAATACCTTCAATTGGATTGACCAATTGTTGTAATTTTTCCCGGTGAGTTTTGGAAGCTGAAATTGAATCGTGTTACTAGATGACATGATTCAATATTTTTCTACCTCACAACACTCAACCTTGCTCTGATACCAAATGTAGAAACCAAAAAAAATAATGATTTCTCGGAAATAAACTTTGGGATTTGAAACCGAAAAATGAAATACCGAGAAAGAAAATATATTTGCTAACTCAAACTCAAAGCTTACAATACTACACTTGTAATTTCTAGTACAAGTTTTGGGATAATTTTAATGAGTTCTACAACCTATTTATACTAAAACCTTACACCAAAAATTCAACATTGGCATACAAAAATAATCAAACATGGCATGTAAAAAAATTCAAACTTATACAAATCAGTTTTGTCATGCAAGACAACCAATATTCTTGAATACCATCTCATTTTACTTTTACCAAAAACTAAGTTTAGCAAATTTTAAAAGTTAAAGTTAAGGCTAAGAGTTGTAAATAATGTATCAAAATATTTATACAACCCAAAAATAATTATCTACTAACGTGTGTGCAATAACCTAGTATCACAAGCTACAGGAAACTAGTAGAATATACTCAAATGAATAATATACTATCTTACTGTCTGAATCAGGATAGATAGAAACAAAGGTACAGAAAAAGACTTCTTCGACTGCGGAACAGCATGAAAGAGAAGAAGCTCATCATAGAAGTCCCAAATGTGCTTATTGATAAGCACCAAAATGATGTCCAGATCCACCTGCCTCAAATACTGCACATTTAAGTACAAAATCGTAGCATAAGTACATAAATAACATGTATCCAGTAAGTATCCCGTCTTATTGTTAAAACTAGTCTATTTTAATTATTTTTTATCAATTTATATAATTTCAACAGCCTCCCTTAAATCGATCAAAATAATTTACGTATACCAAGCATCGATTTCAATCTCTCGAACGTTTCTACCTTCAGCAATTTAGTCAGAATATCCGCTATCTGATCTTCCGATTCACAGAACTTAAGTTCGATTTCTCCATTCTTGACAAGATCTCTTATGTAGTGATACTTAATCCTGATATGCTTGCTCCTGCCATGAAATACTAGATTCTTTGCTAATGCAATCGCATATGTATTATCACACATAATCTTTGTCGGACCATCTTGCTCGTGGTTCAGCTCACCGAGCATTCTTCTAAGTCAAACTGCTTGACATGCTGCAGAGGTTGCTGCCATATACTCTGCTTCAGCTGTAGATAAAGCAACTACTTGTTGCTTATTTGAAGACCATGAAAACACGCCTCCCTCGAAAAAGAATACATAACCGAAAGTGCTTTTCCGAGTTTCAGTATCAATACGCGTATGCCAAACTCGTGGAGCCTGTTTCAAACCGTATAACGCCTTCTTCAACCTGTACACCTGGTTCTCATGTCCTTTCTTGGCATATCCAGGTGGTTGCTCGACATAGACTTCTTCCTCCAAAAAACCATTCAAGAATGCCAACTTTACATCCATCTGATGTATCTTCCACCTGTGCTGGGCTGCAGTGGCTACTATCATCCGTATAGTATCCATTCTGGCAACTGGTGCGAAAACCTCGTAGTAGTCAATTCCCAGCTTCTGCTTGTAGCCTTTGACCACCAATCTTGCCTTGAACTTGTCCACCTCTCCGTTGGGTCGGTACTTTGTCTTGTACACCCACTAGACACCGATTGGCTGCTTTCCTTCTGGCAAAGAAGTTAAATCCCACGTGTCATTCTCTCGATAGAATAAATTTCCTCATTCATCGCCTTGATCCACTTCTCATCACCTGCTGCATCTTCATAATGCACTGGATCACAATCTGCAAAAAGACAAAAATTCACCAGAGTTTCATCGGTGATGTCATCATCGCCTTCATTGTCTTTAGTGACAACATAATTATTGAGGCGAGCTGGTGGCACGCTCATTCGACCCGAACGTCGTAATTGTTCTACCGGTTCTGCCGGCTGAGGAGATGGAGGATCACTAGCTGGTGGTTCAGGTGTTGAGATATCTTCCTCGTCTGGCTCTTCTGACTCGATCAGTATACCTCTCCCAGCATCATCTTTCTTTCTCCAGCTCCACATTTCTTCTTCAGCGAACCGAACATCTCTGTTGACGATCAATTATATCGTGACTGGATTATATAACTTATAACCCTTCGTGACTTCACTATACCCAATAAAGATACACTTCTGGCTTTTATCATCCAGCTTCTTTCTCCGCTCATCTGGTACATGGGGATAAGCTATACACCCAAATACCCTTAATGAAGAAACATTCGGCTTACTGCCACTCCAAGTTTCTTCTGGAGTTCTCCCGTTCACGATCTTTGTCGGGCACCTGTTCAACACGTACACAGCACAGGCAACAACTTCTGCCCAAAATTTCTTCGGCAAACCTTTCCCCTTCAGCATGCTTCTTGCCATTTCAAAGATTGTCATGTTCTTCCTTTCAGCCACACCATTTTTTTGAGGTGTATAACTGGCTGTCAACTGATGAAGAATTCCTTCTTTTTTGCAAAACTCGTGAAATTCGTTAGAAGTGAATTCACCACATCTATCGGATCTCTGAGTTTTCAAATTAAAGCCACTTTGTTTTTCAACAAACTTTAAATTCATTGAATTTTGAAAAAGCTTCTGATTTTTCTCGGAGAAAATAAACACAAGTTTTTCTGGTATAATCATCTACAAAAGCAAGCATGTATCTCTTACCTCCTAGAGATTCCACCTCGATTAGGCCACACAAATCTGTATGCACTAACTCCAAAGGTTTCTTTGATGTCTTCAATTTTCCAGTTGGAAAAGAATCTCTGTGCTGCTTCCCAAGAAGACATCCTTCACATTGCTGATCAGGAGCATCGATCACCGGTAATCCTGTCACCATTTTCTTTTGGGAAAAGCCCTCTGAAATTTAAATGGCCATATCGGAGATGCCATAGCCAGTTGCTATCCGTCTCCACTGCTTGAAAGTTCATCACTCCTTATTGAGAGTGAGAGAGTACATCTGATTTTTCGCCATGTTTACCTGAGTAATCATCTTGTTGTTTTTGCTCCGGATGGTGCAAACTCTGTCTTGAAAGAGAATCTGGTGCCCCTTTTCTGAAAGTTGGCCAACGCTCAATAGATTCCGAAAAAGACCAGGTACAAAAAAAACATCTGCAATAGTAACATCGCTGCCATCCTTGGCTTTAATTTTGATGTCACCTTTTCCTTTCACACTAATCTTTGTCTTATTCCCAAAGTTCACTTCTCGGTCCTCATACTCGTGCAACTTTGAAAATAGATCTTTGCGCCCGCACATATGATTCGAGCACCCGCTATCAAGGTACCAAACATCTGGACCTCTAGCCACTTGTTCACCAGTGTCACATGCTAGAACCATATCTTCACCAGCTTCTGCCACGTGTGCATGTTGCGACCGTCCATTCTGAAAATTTGGACATTCATTTTTAAAATATCCAAATTTTTGACAGTGGTAACATCTGACTTTTGATTTATCGAAGATCCTTCCAGAAGAATTATTTGCCTTTCTTCTGTTGCCGCCTCGTTCGCCATTGCGCCTGTGACCGCCATTGCCACCGCGACTTCCTGGTATGAAATTACTCTGCAATGCCCGCTCTGGTTGAGAGGTTCCATCCTTCTGGTTCATTCTCTGCTCGTGAGAACTTAATGAACCCAACAACCTGTCAACTGACATGGTTGATGTATCTTGGCCTTCCTCGATGGCTGCTACAACATAGTCAAATCTTGCGGTTAGAGATCGTAGTATTTTATCTACTACTCTCTGCTCATCCAACACTTCCCCGTTGGACCGCAACTGATTCACCATGGACTGCACTCGGTCGAAATAACCGGCAATACTTTTCGAGTCTTTCATTTTCAATGACTCGAAATCGCCCCGTAGCGTCTGCAATCGGACACGCTTCACTCGTTCATCACCTTTGTAGGCTTTCTGTAAGATAACCCACGCTAGGTGAGCTGTCTCATCCGCTGATATTCTTTCAAATACCAGCTCGTCAACAGCTTGAAAGATGGCATATAATACCTTCTGATCCCGCTTACGAGTTTCAACTAATACCTCTTTCTCCTCATTTTTCATAGCCTCGAACACAACTGCATTATCTACCTCTGTGTAGTCGCTCTCCACCAAATCCTATAAATTTTGAGATCGGAAAAATACCTTCAATTGGATTGACCAATTGTTGTAATTTTTCCCGGTGAGTTTTGGAAGCTGAAATTGAATCGTGTTACTAGATGACATGATTCAATATTTTTCTACCTCACAACACTCAACCTTGCTCTGATACCAAATGTAGAAACCAAAAAAAATAATGATTCCACGGAAATAAACTTTGGGATTTGAAACCGAAAAATAAAATACCGAGAAAGAAAAATATGTTTGCTAACTCAAATTCAAAGCTTACAATACTACACTTGTAATTTCTAATACCAGTTTTGGGATAATTTTACAAATGAGTTCTACAACCTATTTATACTAAAACCTTACACCAAAAATTCAACATTGGCATACAAAAATAATCAAACATGGCATGTAAGAAAATTCAAACTTATACAAATCAATTTTGTCATGCAAGACAACCAATGTTCTTGAATACCATTTTTGACTTTTATTTTTAAAACTAATCTATTTTAATTATTTTTGATCAATTTATATAATTTTAACAATTACGCCCAAGTGGTATAATAGCATATCCCCTAAGCTAGGTTGTAATCGTGTTCTAATGAAGTCAACTCTTTTGTCTTTATATAGAATTCAATTGGTAATTTGAGTGCCTACGCCTGTGCAGTCTTTTAGAGGTAAGCTATATTTGTTTGTCTTCTCAGATTTTTTTTTTGCTTCCTCCATTTGTTGATTGTTTATTCATATTTATGTTTCTTGTACTTTTTCCTTCAAGTTTCTGCAGTACGTGATTTTACGTACAGCGCTCCTGTTTTCCTAATTATCTGCCACTTAAAGGTTAGTTAGCCTTCTTATCATTTTATAACTGGAAACTTTTGTAAGTCATCCTTTTTACAAGGGAGCACTAATCTATGTTTTAGATCCAACTTTAGGACGATCTAGACTTTTAATTTGTAAATTATATTTGCAGTTCACTTCTTGATCCCAAGATTCACGTATAATTTTTTTTTCCAGATTTTATTGATAGAAAAAGCCGCTTAAAGACAACAAAAGGGGTGGTTTTTCTTCCATTACAAATACATACTAGTATTTGTTGTCGATTTACTTTAGTAAGTTTTTCATCTTAAAATACAACAAAACTATACTGTTATTGACCAGACATATATTCCATCTGTGTTCATCTGAACTTAATCTTTTCTGCTGATACTGTTGCCTAATTTTGTACTTTTCATAGTACTAACTAGTTTTAACAGCAATTGCGTTATCACGTTTATATATGTCAAGTCTTATATTACACACTTTTGCCCCATCCATTACGTTTTATTTCTGTCTTTTACAATTTGTGATGTTTGTCCTTGTAATTTTCTGGTTAAAACGTTTGATCTTTTCTCACAGATGTACCCTTATAGTCCATATCTTATAATCCACACCAATCATGCAAGTGAGGTAGACAATTAATCACACTGTGCCTGAAGGGGAGGGATCCCCTCTAGTGAAATTATGTCCAGTAATGTTAAATAGCAATGCTGATTCCTGCCATGTTTCTTCCCATGTTATCTATGCTTGAGATTTAATTTTGTAATATACAATTTAAAATGGTAAGACAAATAAAATGAATATATTTTATTATTCAAATTTTTATTAGTATAAAAAAAGAAAAAAGTAATATAGTAACACAATTGGAAATACTAAAAGCGTAAAACTATATAGTCATAAGAATTTGCCTAGTCCCCTTTTTTTTTTTGGAAAAAGTTTGAACTTTTATAAATTGAGCATCCTTCCTTCTCATTTGTAGTATCCATAATATAGTCATGAGGGATTTAAGAGACATGTTTAGGGGAAAATTTTTATGGGATAAATATTAGTGTGTCCTTTATGTTTAACTCTTCGTGAGGTTGTTCTTTTGATATTTTGTACTCGTTTTTTATATAGTGGATTGCTCATCTAATCCGTGGACGTATGCCAATTGGCCGAACTACATTAAAATGTTTGTGTCACTATTTCTGAAAACATTGAATCCCATGGATTGATCGAGATGTATGTTGAGAGATTGAAGAGATGATGATGAGAGAAAGAACCGACTATCTCTATTTCTGTATATGTTATCTTTACAAAAAGAATGAGAAATATATATATAGAACTATCTAGAGTATCTACAATGTTTGGGCCAAAATAAATACAATTGTGTATCACTGTGTATAGGCTTGCTGCTTGGTCTGCTTGTGCTGCTTGGTCTGCTTGGGCTAGTCTAGTGCTTGGGCTGCAGATTCTTTAACTCCAACACCCCCCTTCAAGGTGGAGGATGATTGAACCTCCAGCTTGAGCAAGATAGAATGATGCATAAGGCCTGTCAAAGGCTTAGTAAAAACATCTGCAAGCTGAGAGGCAATAGGAACATGATGCAATGCAATAAGGCCCTCATGAAGCCTGGTTCTGTTGAAGTGGCAATCCACCTCAATGTGTGTGGTTCGCTCATGAAACACAGAATTCTTAGCAATGTGAATGCTGCCTGATTATCACAAAAAACAGGCACAACAGTGGTAACAAGAACACCAAAATCATACAGTAGTCTAATAACCCAGGTTAGCTCACCAACAACTTTACTTATGGCCATGTACTCAGCCTCAGCAGAAGACAGGGATACCACAGGTTGTTTCTTAGACTTCCAACAATAAGAGAGCCAGCCAATAAAATGCAAAATCCAGAGACACATCTCCTAGTGTCTGGGCAGGAAGCCCAGTCACTATCACAATAGGCAGACAAGGAGAGGTCAGGGGTGTTGCTGATGAAGACCCCAACTTCAGAAGATCCTCTAAGATATCTGAGTGTATGCAAGGCTGCATGCATGTGAGAGGAAGTAGTCTTCTGAAGATATTGACTAAGATGTTGTACAGCAAAAGCCAAGTCAGGTCTAGTATGAGTGAGGAAATTGCGCTTCCCCACCAGGCTTCTACAGGATTCAGGAGAGGAAAGAGGATCCCCTACATCCATTTTGAGCTTGACAGAAAGGTCAAGAGGACACGTAACAGGAGTAACATCTTCACAGTGATATGCCTTGAGAAGGTCAGTAACAAATTTCTTCTGATGGAGAAGCAGCCCATCAGAATGGTAACTGACTTCAATTCCAAGAAAATAATTGAGAACTCCCAAGTCCTTGATTTTAAACTCAAGGTACAGAAAACACTTCAAGGCAGTAATTTCCTCCAAATCATTACCAGTGAGAATAATATCATCAACATAGACAGCCAACAATACAATAGAAGAGGCAGATTTCTTAAGAAAAAGGGAATAATCATTGAAAGAAGAAGAATAGCCCCTAGAACATAAGGCTTGAGACAACTTGGCATACCACTGCCTAGAAGCTTCTCTCAAACCATATAAGGATTTCTTAAGAAGTCAAACCAAAGGAGAAGAAGAGGAAGCACAGTTGACTGTCAGCCCAGGAGGCAGTCTCATATATACCTTTTCATCCAAATCACCATGTAAAAAGGCATTATTCACATCGAGTTGAAAAAGATACCAATTCTGTTTAACAGCCACAATAATGAGGGACTTGATAGTCGAAAATTTGACAACATGAGAGAAAGTTTCAGTGAAATCCACACCCTCAACTTGGGTGTCACCCCTAACAACCAATCTAGCTTTATATCTTTTCACATACCCATCAGCCCTATACTTGATCTTATAGACCCATTTGCAACCAATAGGTCTTTTGTCAGGAGGAAGCTGAACTATAGACCAAGTATGATTAGCTTCCAAGGCTGCAAACTCCTTTGTCATTGCCTCATGCCATGCAGGGAGAGAGGCAGCCTGCTGATAAGAGGTATGCTCTACCTCTGCACTCTTAACCAAACTGTGAAGGCAAGTGGAAGAAGAACTGGGGCCAGAAAGAGTTGGAGGGAGACTGCAGACATACTGTTGGAGATGAGCAGGAGGAAGATGAGTCCTGCTGGACCTTCTGGGAGCAGGTTCTGTAGGCACTGAAGGAGATTGTTGTAGGGAAGAAGGGGATGAGAAAGGGGAAACAAGAGGTTCATAGGTGGAAGAAGGGGAGGAAGTGTTGTGCAAGGAATCATTAGTAGGAGGAAGCCAAACATGAGAGGGTTTAAGAGTAGGAGAAGGAACAGAGGAGGTATTCCCTGAAGAAGCAAAGGGAAAAACATCTTCATGAAAGACCACATCCCTGGATATTAGGGTAAGTTTAGTTTTCAAGTTATACAGCTTGTAACCCTTTTTACCCAATGGATATCCCAGAAAAACACAAGGATCAGCTCTGGGTTGAAATTTATCCGTATTCTGTTTGGGGACTGAGGCAAAACAAAGACAACCAAATGTTTTAAGATGGATATAAGAAGGAACTTGTCCAAAAAATAGCTCAAAAGGTGATTTATTGTTAAGAAGTTTGGAAGGTAATCTATTTATGAGGTAGGTTGCAGTAAGTACACAGTCTCCCCAGAATCTAATAGGTAGTTGGGACTACCAGATATCTATGTTTTCTTTCAACCACACCATTTTGTTGTGGTGTGTGAGAACATGAGGTTTGGTGCATTATTCCATTTTCAGCAAAGAAATTGCTGCCACAACCACTGGACCCAAGTTCAAATGCATTGTCACTTCTAATGGTTTGTACAACAGACTGGAATTGGGTTTGACCATGGCAATGAAAGCTTTGATAATGGGAAAGGCATTGCTCTTGGACCCCATAAGGTGAGTCCAAGTAGCTCTAGTAAAATCATCAACTATTGTTAGGAAATATTTACATCCATTATGAGTGGGAGTGGTATACGGACCCCAGGTATCCACATGGATGAGTTGAAAAGCATGTGTTGTCTTAATGGAACTGTCAGGAAAAGGCAATCTAGATTGCCTGGCTAATGGGCAAACAGTACATATGAAAGGTTGCTTAGTTGAAAATTTGCATGGTATATGAGAGATGTCTTTCATTCTAACAAATGGTATGTGCCCTAGTCTATTATGCCATAACATCTCCATTTTATTTAATTCAGAATGGTATGTACAATGAGAGGAAGAAACAGAATCAACAGCTAATGGAGAATGGTATTTACAAGGAGCATGAGATTGAAAAGAAGAAGAAGAAGATTGCACAAGCCTGTAAAGTCCATCATCCAATTTACCAATTTCCAGTGGCCTCTTCAGAGAAGGGGCCTGTATCAAGCAAGAGAACTTAGTAAATAGGACAATAGAATTTAACTGGTACACAAGCTTGGACACAGAGATAAGATTGTAATGAAACCTGGGAATATAAAGGACATGATGTAGAGTGAAGCAAAGGAATTGTATGGATCCAGTGCATGTTACCTTGACCTTATAACCATTGGGCAGGGTAACTAAGTATGGTATGACTAATGGCTTAATATCAAACAGAAGATCTTTATTAGAGGTCATGTGATAAGTGGCACCAGAATCTATAATCCAAATGCATTCACTTATTTTAGTTAACATGCAAGCCCCATAAGATACATTCTCTAAATGACAGGGTGGAGAAAAAATACCAGCAAAGTTGGCGATGTCATAAGGCTGGATTGTTGCCGGGACTCTGAAATTTGTGTCTGTTGAAGCAGCAACATAAGTTGTGAATATTGATCCTTGGTTAAACTAGGAATCAAAGACTCTGATTTAGAGGACCCCTGAGTACTATCAACATTGTTTTGAGACCAAACAGAGCTTGGATACCCCTGCACCTCAACATTTGCTGCAGTCCTCTTGCCCTTTGTATATTTGAAATCTGGTGGGAATCCATGGAGTATATAGCACTTGTCAATCATATGTCCATGTTTCTTGCAATATCTATACACTAAGTTTGTCTTGTTGAGATCAAAGGTGTCTCTTTGATTGAATTGCTTAGGATGCGTAGTTGTGCCAGGGAATTTGTTGGTGAAATAAGTATTGAAAGCACTTGAGTCATTACGGAATTGAGATGGTGAGGAAACTTGTCTTTGTCTCTCATCCTGAAGCAGAATGTTGTATGTACTGTCTAGAGATGGAGGAGGCTGCAACATGAGAATGTTTCTCCTAACTCCGACATAGGTGTCATTAAGCCCCATGAGAAATTGATGTAGCTTGTTTTCATCATCCTCCTTTTGAAGCTAGACTTTGGCAGCACATGTACAAGTGCTACCACGAGATGCACGCATAAAGCCTAACTCATCCCACAATCTCTTTAGCTTATTGAAGTAAGATGCTATATCCAAAGATGCTTGACTAGTAGATGCTAACTCTTGCTTAATCTCAAATATTTTGGTACCATTGACAGTCCCATACCTACTATTAAGCTGAGTCCAAATACTTTGAGCAGTGTCAGAATATTGAACACTCTCAGCTATCTCTGGCGTAAGAGAATTAGTGAGCCAAGAGATAATCATATTATTACACCTATCCCACTGCCTAAAATGAGGAGAATTTCCGGAGGTTTGGGACTTGTTCCATCAATGAAACCTATCTTATTCCTAGCAGATAGGGAGACAATTATATTTCTCCTCCATCCCCTAAAACCAGTCCCTGAAAAGGGATTACCAACCAGAGAAATTCCGGGAACATCAGAAGATAGGATAAACAAAGGGCTCGAGGGGTCAAGTACAAAATTAGTAGTACCAGAATCAGAATTATCACCAACATTAACCATTTTTGCGACTGAGAAATGTTACCGAGCCTGAAGCTTGACAGAGCCAAACCCTAACTGTTTATGGATACACAAGTCCTTAGGAATCGACTTATTCCTATGCCAAACCAATGAAACCGACGAAGTAGAAGCCTCAAAAATCAACGATTACAGAAGAAAACCCAGCAAAATGAGGAAACCCTAGATTTTCAGAGAACAAAGAAACTCGGATGAAAGTTGATGAGGGTAACATCGCAAGAAGGCCGGTGATGAGTAGAATCAGAATCGATGCTTTGATACCATGTGAAAACATTGAATCTCATGGATTGATCGAGATGTATGTTGAGAGATTGAAGAGATGATGATGAGAGAAAGAACCGACCATCTCTATTTCTGTATCTGTTATCTTTACAAAAAGAATGAGAAATATATGTATAGAACTATCTAGAGTATCTACAATGTTTGGGCCACAATATTTGGGCCAAAATAAATACAATTGTGTATCATTGTGTATGAGCTTGCTGCTTGGGCTGGTCTAGTGCTTGGGCTGCAGATTCTTTAACTCCAACATTATTAGTATAATTCTCTTTTGTTGTCTTATTTATCATGGTTGAGGTTTGCGTTGCTAGCTTTCGCAAGACACATGATTATTTAAATCCTAACAAATAATATTGAGTAGAAAATTTTAAAAAAAAAATTCAATGCGCTATTCTCTCTGTTTTGCCTCTTTTTTGCAACTTTGCTGATCATGTTAAATATAGAACCATTGATCTCCTCTTGCAACTTGCAGGTTTAGGTCATAATTGCAACAATAAAAAAATGGCTTATGCTAGTGTTGCTTCTCTTATGAGAACAATGGGATCGCTCTTGATGTCCAATTCGCCAGTGCAATCTATAATTTGTGACCACAACGACGAAATCCTCAATCTTCATGAAAAAGTTAGTTCCCTGGAAGTATTTCTCAAGAAATTTGAAACAAGCAATGTTTTGTTATCGATTGGCCGTGTTCAAAGCAACGAGAAACTGGAAACCAGTAAGAAGAAGAGACACAAAAAACAGAACGTATGTAACGTTAAAAAAAAAAAAATCACAGAAATGAAGAAATCCGAGACCACAGAATTCACTGTGTGTCCTTAAGGAATTTAACCCCCTCACTGTACCCGAGGTTGTGGATTATTTCCTCCCAGGATATAACGGATATACCTGTCGTAGGAGTGGCGGTACCTCAAACGCCTACGACTTCGACGAAAGGCTTGGTGCCTGTTCGGGAAAGGCCATGCCTTTTCCTGAAAAATAAGAACGTTGGGAAGTTCAGAAAATGAAGATTGAATTTTAAATAAATTTGGTCCAAAAAGATTATCAATCAATCAGATCATTTGACCAAACCCAAACCCAAACCCAAACCCAAACCCAAACCCAAAGCTGAGCCGAGCGACGACGACGGCGCGAGGGGAGTCCCTCTTCTTAACCCTTTAAGAGCTAGAAGAAGTGCTTTCTAATATAAGCACATAACTTTCCCTTTCTACCACCAATGTGGTACAAAGCTCCTTTTCAAAGGAACTTTGCTTTGAAACTTCATTTTCCTTCTATTGTCTTCTTCCCTCCATTTCTCATTCACACCAACTTAGCTAGCTTTAATCATTAACTAGCTTTAACATGTTTCTGGTGAAATGACAGATTTCGAAACGCAGTTAAAAGAAGTGCAAACGCTGTTGAGCTCACAATTCAACTGCGACTAACAGAATTTGTAATGGCAAATGATGAAATGCAGAAAAAAAAGCGAGTGAGATGCTTTGTCATAGCCTAAAAGAAGCAGCAGAGAAGATTGATCGTGTCCAGAAAGAGTCAGCAAAGCTTCAAGATAAAGGTAAACAAGCATCAAAAGAAACTTTAATTGAAGATTTAAGGTCAGAAAAACATACTCCGTGTATGGTGGGACGTGATGAGCAAAGGAAAAAGATGATGGCAGAGCTGATACAATATGGTGGATCGTCTGGTAAACTCAAAGTCATCCCTATCGTCGGGATGGGGGGCATTGGTAAAACAACTTTAGCGAAAGATGTTTTCAACAATGTATACATTCGATCTCACTTTGATGTTTGTGCTCGGGCTACCTTATCTAAACAACACGACAGAAAAAATATCTTGGTAAGCCTTCTGCGTTCTATGAAAGAAAATGATGACAAAGCTTATATGGAAGATGAAGCAGAGCTAGCAGACACATTACAAAAAAGTTTAAAGAGTAGGAGATATTTAATTGTGTTGGATGACATGTGGAGCAAACAAGCATGGGAAAACGTGGAATATTGTTTTTCAAGCGAAAACAATGGGAGTCGAATATTATTCACTACCCGTAACACTGAAGTAGCTTCTTCTGTTGGTACCGAGAATCTTCCTTTGCCAATGGACCTCATGGACCCAGATGAGAGTTGGGACCTTTTCAAAAGTACTTTGTGAGCAAATGAAGCATTACCATCTGTTTTTGAGATTATTGGGAAGCAAATTGTAGACAAATGTCACGGTTTACCACTGACTATCGTCGGAGTTGCTGGGCTTCTCAAATCTAAAAAGACAATAGAAGATTGGGAAAATGTTGCTAAAGATGTAAAGTCAATCACAAATGATCCTGATAAAAAATGTTTAGATGTGCTTGTTAGGATTATGATTCCTACTAAAGACAACAACCTTCATATTGAATAATTCGGAATTACAACTACATGAGCGGAAGCTAACCTGAATCCATATGTGGAAATGTTGAGCCTCCTTTTGATGATTGTCCTTGAGTTGTTGAGAACTCCTTTAGCCTTCCTTCAAGTTTCTTGAAGTATATTTGTCCCCACAAGAACGTATCCACAATACTCAACAATATATGAAAAGGTTCACAATAATAGTGTTATGACAATTATCAAAATTTGGCTTATGGTTTTCCACCCTATTTGCAAGACAATGGACAATATGGTTCTTGATTCAATGGGAAGAAGAAGAACTTGTCTTGCACTAGAATGGGAACCATAACCCCACTTTATAACTCTAGGAGTTACATAACCCAAGAGACAAGAGTTACAAGACAAAAGTTATGTCTTGAGTTATGTCTTGCAAGAGTTACAAAACTCAAGGGTCACAAGCATTCATGTAACCATAGTTACATTTGTAACCTTAGTTAGCCCATCATAAACTAAGGTTACCCTTTTGGGTATCTACACATTAGTCCTACACTTTAGTATGACAACACATTGGCCCCCTTAACATAATGTCCATAAGACCACATAATTAGGCCAAACCAAAAGATAGCACATAACATATAATTATCCATATATTGTTCATATGTGTGTAGATATAAGTCCATATATCTAGATATAAATCCATATATCTTACAGTGCTTGGATTGAGTTACAATCACTTGACAAGTGATCTAAAAGCATGTCTTTTGTATTTTGGAGTTTTTCCGGAAGACAGTGAGATTCCAGTGAAGAAATTGACGAGATTATGGATTGCCGAGGGGTTCCTGAAATTGGAAAAGGACTTGGAAGGAGAGGCAGATAAGTGTTTACAAGTTCTCATCAGTAGATGTCTAGTTCTTGTTAGTGAGAATAGTTTTGGTGAAACAAAAATTAAATCATGTAAGGTTCATGATCTAATACATGACTTGTGCTTAAGAGAAGCTCAAGGCCAAAACATATTTGTCATGAATGACATTGTATTTGATGATGAGCCAAAACCTGTTACTCCCGAATGTCGTCGTCTTCTTAGTAGACATAAAATGCAGCCCTGTAAGCAATGGACTAATGATGATGACATTGATCATGGTTCTTATAGGGCCCTTCTTACCCCTGCAGGATATCATCATTTGACAGATAATGACAATAACAATCTATTGATGAGACAAACTCGTTCTATTTTCTCTCTTTCTAGAGATTCTTCTTCCTTTACTCTCGAACCAGAGCTTATTCATTTCAATTTGGTCAGAATCTTGGACTTGAGTCCCATACAGTTTGATATTCTTTCCCCCCACAGATACTATGCCTCATCTGGTTGAGGTACCTAGCATTCTCCAGCGTTGAAGAGTATTTTGACATACCTCCAGAAATTTGCAGGTTATGGAATCTGCAAACATTCATTGTTAAAGAAGCGGAATATTCCGATATCCGTTTAAATCTTCCAGAAAAAATATGGGAGTTGATGCAATTAAGGCATCTCGGACTATCTAAATTTTATTTGCAAAATCCTCCAAGTCATGTATCTGTTAACGAAGAGAGGTACTTGGATTTTTCCAAAGGTACAAACTGTTTCTTGCTTGTCTCCAAGTTGTTGCACAAAGGAGGTTATTTCAGGGATTCGGAACGTTAAGAAATTAGGAATCTATGGAGATGAAGATGACTATGAAAGTTTTCAAGCATCTAGACTGTTTGAAATCTTGTCAATCTACGTCAACTTGAAACATTGTGTTTTCGACTTAGTCTTCCGTGGATGCCAGGCAAGTTTTCACCAGCGACCATTCCAAGTGCAAAAGCTTTTCCAGCAACGCTCAAAAAGTTAAAGTTGTTGGAACTCATATAATGTGGGAGGACTTGAACATTATCAGTTAGTTACCTAACCTAGAAGTGCTGAAGCTGGTATGTTATGCTTGTTATGGTGACGAATGGTGTCCAATTGTAGGGGGATTTACTCAGTTGAACCTTTTGCTAATTGACACTATTGATCTAATGTACTGGAAAGCCACAGATGAAAACTTCCCTAACCTTTAACGCCTCTTGATTGTGTCTTGCGATTTCTTGGAAAAGATGCCCATTGTGTTTGTATCTCGTATTCAGGCGAGTACAACATTATATTCCAGATGAACTTCCTATAATTGCTTATCATATATTTTACGTAGGTTACACTCTTTTCTC
The DNA here is from genome assembly GCA_034376525.1 of Nicotiana benthamiana. Taxonomy (NCBI): domain Eukaryota; kingdom Viridiplantae; phylum Streptophyta; class Magnoliopsida; order Solanales; family Solanaceae; genus Nicotiana; species Nicotiana benthamiana. The sequence continues at coordinate 116,968,402 of CM067331.1, forward strand.
ATTTCCACAAGGTTATACTCATCCAACCTTTTCTATTCTTGACTAATACACATGACATTTCGATGACAAAATGCTTGTTTCACTTTTGATTATGCAAATAAGACACATTGCAGAATCGTTAATAAAACAGTTATCTAGGCTCCATGCATAAGAATTTATAATGCGTGAACAGTTTAATTAATATACAGATACATTTATTTTGCTATAAAACAAATAAAAAGTGTAAATGAATCTGATTCAGTAGGATATTAGACAAGGAGTAAACTTAAAATATTGTAACTATCTCGTGGCTTCTGCTGAGTGAAATCAAGAAGAGCAAGAAAACCTTGGAAAATAAACGAGTGGATATTTTTTCCACAATGATCCAGGTGAATATAATATTATATTCTAGAATGAACCTTCAATAATTGTTTTGCAAAATGCTTGTGAAAATTGCGAACTTTTGCACAAAGTCATTATTACTATAGTATTTAATCATTCAAAGTTTAATGTGAAAGATATCATGTTAAGCATTTATTTTAGAAATTCACTTGTTAAAAATTAGTATATTAAAGCTAATGAACCAGAGTGGAATTTATCTGACTTATCCTCTAATGGTTGGTTTTAGATGCTTGTGATTCTTAAACTTAAAGCTGACCCTTTATTCTTCTTGTTTTGTCTGCCACGATTAATACAGAAATAACGGTCATGCGCTCCATCGCTATGGAGTTTGAGTGGAAGGATTGAAGTCCAGGGATATCATTCTGGTGAAGACTTTGTCCTTATATTTCCGGGTTTCAGCAGTCTATTGTTCCAATGATTGTGAATTCAGTGGGTTGTAATAATGGGGCAAGATCTGTTTAATGCCTCATTTTTGAGTTTAAAGAATTGTTAGTATTGTTACTCTTTTGATATTGCTAAGTTGCATGTGGACATCCATTGGTTAGTTGAAAACCTTAGGAGTCACTTACCTCAATGATCAATTAAGGATATAAGCTATCGATCCCATTCTTACTCCGTTCTCTTTCTTAAGAAAAAGGGTTTCTTCCTAATCTTCTCTACTACAGCATTTGGTGTTACTTGAATAATGGTTGCTATTTGATGTTCTAGATAAGAACTCTACTTGTTCTTTTTATCACAGGTTTGAGAGACTGTAATCCAGGCAATCCACATAGTACACATTCTCAATTGAGTGTAAAAGAGACTTTTCAACTTTTTCAACACCGAGAATATATCCATTTTTTTCCATTTTCAAAGGATACATTCCTTCCCTGCAGGGATTTCAATGAGAGAAAATCCATGGTATTTCTAGTCATGTGCTTTGATCATCCACTGTCTATGATCCATTGCAGTCCGCTTCCTCTCACTGTTCTCTGCACATATAAATTAGAGGTTATTTTTAGGAACTAAAATTAGTTTGGGTTCCTTGTAATGAGAAAAGAGATGAATAAGAGCTTTTCTAGACTATGCAGTCAATATTTATTTTTTGCGAGTCGTACCTGGTCCCTCTTTAGTAGTCACTTTTTTAGCAAACACTTTGTTTTTCTGAGCAGATTGAACCCTGGCCATGCAATTTTCTGTGAAGTGCCTATTGTTCCAATAGTGGGTACAAAGCCAGTTATCAGGAACTATGACATACTTGTTGTGAGGGTTGTAAGGAGTTTTTTCCTTTTGAACCCGATTCCCTGCCTGTTTCCATATTGTTGAAGCACATAGTAGTGACAACATCTGAGGACCAGGTCCACTTGAGAAATTTCTCAAGATCAGTTTTTACTTTCTCAAATTCAGTTTGAAGCTGCCTATTTTTCTCGAGTTCACCGTATATACAAGTTTTCACATCATTTGATCAAGGAATAAGCATCGAGGAAACTCATTAACTCGTGTCGGGTAGTCGCATCGATCATTTGATCAAGGTTTGGCAATGGGAACGAGTCTTTCGGGCATGCCTTATTCAAGTCCTTATAATCTACAAACATGCAAAATTTATTTTTCTTCTTAGGAACTATGACTACATTAGCTAGACAGTTTGGATACTTTACCTCTTGGATTGAATCGATATCAAGTAAGCGAGTTACCTTTTCTTTGACGAATTTATCATGGCCTTCACAATAGGGCGTTTATTTTGTGTTACTGGAAACATGTTGGGATCCAAACGTAACTTGTGTGCAACTATCTCTGTTAGGATACATGCCATATCCGCATTCGACCACACAAAACAATCGACATTAAATTTAAGAATTTCAATAAAGCAAGACCTGAGCTAGGGGTGCAGTCCTGTCCCAAGTGGAATTTCCTTTCTACGAATTCTTCGAACAATGCAACTTGCTAGAGCTCTTCCACCATAGATTTTGTTGCATCTGTCTCTTTTGGTACCCAGAAATACCTTGGAACCAGATAGGATTCTGACGCTTCTCCCCCCAGGACCGGGCACCGGTTCCTGTAGTTGCTACGCCGTGTGTTCCTTCCCTTTGCTACTGGAGATCGAAATCGATTCATCTGCCTTGCCGTTGATTGGTCTCCCCTATTTGTGTTATTCCTTCGGGCATTGGGAATTTCAGCAACTAATGATACGTTGATGGTACAACTCTCATCTCCTGCAACGATGGTCTTCCCAAAAATAATACTATATCCCATATCACCACCTACCACTTCAAAAATAGTCGATTTCATCACTTCTTTTGCGTTCGTGGGCAACAAAATCTCTCATAAAGTTTTCACACTCCCGAGGTTGAACCCAGCGAGGAGTTTTGTGCTCAGAATGATGCTTTCGTTGAGTTTATTAGCTTGATCCAATACTATCCATTATATGATATTGGCCAAACTTCCTGGATCCACTAGAATATGTTTAATTTTAAAGTCTAGCACATTTAAAGAAACCAGTGCATCATTGAGTAGTAGAAGCAATTCATCTGCGTCCTCCTCCGTGAAAGTGATGTCGTCTTCGGTGACTTCCGGAGGTATCTTGCTATATATTATTGATACTTTCATCTTTTGTGCTGCCGAGAAGGTGACCCTGTTAATATCGTTTCCAGCGAAGATCATGTTGATCACTAGCGGGGATGATCTTCGCCTACTTTTGAGGATTCCACGTTGTCCCGGTTGCGACCATAGCTGTTGTTAGCATGGTCACTCAATAATTCTTTGAGGTGACCATTCTTCAACAATGTTACCACTTCTTCCTAGAGATGTTGGCAGTCCCCAGTCCAGTGTCTATTCGTCTTGGGATCATTTTCGTTGGGAACGGATGTCATTGACTTCAGAAACCATGCTTGTTTGATGTTTCTCGTAGCTGATACCAACTCTACTACACCGACATTGAAATTGTATTATGATAGCCTAGGGTATAAAGGATCCTGCGTACCTGACGCTTCCTGCAATGATCTACTGTTTCGATCGCGATCAGACCTTCTATCGGAAGTGAATCTGTATGCTTACCAAAAACCTCTACCGCGGCCTTCGGTCCGTTCGTAGGGAAAAAACTGGCCCCTGGAAGACCGTATGTCCGCGTCGAAGTCGTAATTTGATTTTTCTTTATTCTTCTCCCGTCCATTTGTCGATGATGAGAAACTGACCTGATCAGCATTAATCTTTATCTTTGACTCATACTGGTTGTGAACATCTGCCCAAGTTGTTTCTTGGAACTTAAGCAAGCTTTCATTCAAATTTTGGGAAGCGTCTTAACTTCTCATATTTACTCCCTTGGCAAATGCTTCAGTCGCCTATTCATTTGAAATAGCTGGGAGCAATATCGCCTTTTGGAACCGGGTAATATCAGCAACTCGGTTCTCCTTGTGCAATTTCGAATTTGTCGGCCTTTCGGGCCTGCACCTTTCTGGCTCCGGCTTGAGCCTTAATAAAAGAATTTACGAACATCTCAGAGGAATCTATGGAATGCTCGGGTAATAGTGAATACTACGTCAAGGCTCCCCTCGTGAGACTCTTTCCAAATTTCTTCAGCAAAATAGATTCAATATTGTGAGGAGCTAAATCATCCTCCTTCACCACCGTTGTATAGGTGGTAATATGCTTCTGAGAGTCTGAAGTTCCATCATACTTTGGCACGTCGGGCATTTTAAACCGCTTCGAGATCAATTCTTGTGCCGCGCTTGGTTTGTACAACAACTGAGTATACTTCTTTGTGTCTGGTTCTTTCAACATCGATGGTGCACACAGAATTTGGTCTATGCGGGCATTTACTTCTCTCATAAATCGTAAAACTTCATTCCTGAAGGGATCATTTTCATTATTAGGGATGGATCCACTCCCCCGGATTCATCAGAACCAACTTCTCCCCTCGGGGTGTTATTATTGACCCTCTATGATATTTGATTTACGGGAGTGCCGGGAAGAACTGGATATCGTCTATTCACGTTATTGGAAGCTCCCGATAACCCATGCTTCAACTCCGTCTTAAACTTATCCTGTAGTGTGACGTGGCCTAGAATGATCACTTGTTTCTCTTGTAGGACCCTTATAGCATCAACAATATGTTCCTCTTTAGCATCAAGGGGAGTTGCCTCCCGAACATGTCGCGGGTATCGCCTATCGTAGATCGGCGTGGCATTTCCTCTCATTGTGGGTTTCACTGATTGAATCCTCAAAATAAGGTTGGTCTCCTTAAAGCTCAGGATTGTGTGTGTTGTTAACACCATTATCTTCCATTTCTTAAGAATTTTTTTCTAAGACAAATAATCAAAATATGTTAAAAAAAGAGACTAGGATCAACTTAATTACAAAGTTGTCTAGGCCCCACGGTGGTGGCCAAACTATTTGCAAAATTGTACAGTTGAATTTATACGCAGTTTTTAGACAACTGAATCAACTTGATCTTGAAATAATGCAATAATTGAAGAAATATGTAACACCTAGCCTTGATATGAAGACGAAATAACAGAAACAATAATTGTTGTAGCGGCCTCTGGGTGGAATAGTAATAAGAACAAAAAGCAAGAAGATAAAATTTTATAGAGCTTTGAATAGATTATAGTATCAGTTTGCCAGCAAACTCATGTTTTTCAATGATGACATAACTCACTATTTATAGCTACGTCTTGCGAACAAGGTCCTTGGATCATGTTGTTCTTTAGTGTGAATTATGAGGGTCATTTCCGAAGGTGTAATGGTGATCATAAATGACAAATTTTTAGTAACTGGCAGTGCACTCAATGCTGTGGAATATTTTTGATTAATGCCACCATATGGAGGGTACATTTATTGCATCTTTATGAGTGTCATTTCTTCCGATACCAAATGGGATAACTGCCTTCAATTCCACTTGTTATTCTTTTAAGCGGGCACATGGCGTAGTGATCACGCCCAACTCTAGTCCTAAAAAGGATAAACGGCTGCTGCAAATATAATCTGGTCTAAAAGTCTGGAGTCGAATCCCACATATAACTAAGGCTTAGCTATATCTATTTAATATCGGTAAGAAGACAAGTTTGAACACTTTCCTAAATTATAAAGATTGAGATTTATATTTCAAACTAATTAACTAGTAAATACTAGAAAACGGTAAAATTATCAACTAACGAGACAAAAGGGTTGACGACTAAATTAAGGAGGTCTAGAGTTATGATTTTCCCAATTGTCTGAATCTTTCAAGCTATGTTCTCTACAATTTTGCCAATGTATTCTCTACTAATCGTGAGCACTTCTCTCTTGAGAAAATACAACAATTTACTAGACATATTCTTTCAAACTGCACTAGTTGACTTTATCTATTGTTCATTATGACCACGTCAAGGCTTTATTATTTCTAAACCTACCTTTTAAACCTGTTGTATTGATTTCTCGCATATGTTAGGAGTGACGTTGTTTAACAACTACCTAAATATGTATCCTTTATCAAGCAACACATAATAAATAGGCATAGTCAATCGATGACCATTCAATCTATAACAATAATACGTAGTTGAACAAGTAGAGAAATTCAACAGCTCAATTATATAAAAACATAACAAGAATTTTTCCTACAAAAGGTTCAATGAAAACCCTAGATAACAACCTAGCTATTCATAATAGTATATAAAACTACCATACTAAAATTTATAACCGACAATGAAAATAGGAAGAGGAAAGAAAAATCCGTAGAAGAATTCCTCGTCCTGCTCCTATTGTGTCTCTGCCTCTTTAGGTCGAATATGTATCCAAAATCGGTCTCCTCCGCCTCCTTAGGTCTAAATTATGTCAAATGTGTGTCAAATCTCTTAAAATATCATTTTTTTTCCATGTATATATATCAATTAGGATGGGCCCTAAATAATTATACCTTCTCCTATGCAAAAAAGGATAACTTTTTTAGGTCTGGATGTTGCGGCCGCAGTACATTTCAAGTGTACTGTCTCAGGTCCGCGGTCGCAATTTCGACTGCATTATTTCACCCTGTTCCGTTTGGAATTTAGAAAAATATAAAACATGAAAGTTGTAACCGTTTGAGTTAGCTTTCAAACCATATATTGTGGAGCCCAAATAGAGTATTGAGAAAAGAGTTATGTGCATTTTACTAGATAGTTTACAATGTGCATACTCGATTCTTGTTTTGTTGCTCTATCATCTGTTGATCCCCGAATACGATCCGAGCTTAATTTCTTGGGCTTGTTCTCAGACTTCAAAGTTCTTGAATTTATCCATAACATCTATATAACTCGGAATTACTCCTACAAGGCATAAAACACAATTAGTGCAAGACACTAACGATTAAAGCCAAACTTAATTAAAGTACAGTAAATTTAAGTGTAATAGCAACTAAAATACGTAATTATAACCTATCATCATATAGCATATTTTACCCTATACAAAGTCATCGGTATTTAACAATTCAAAGTTTATCTGAAAAGGTTCAAGTTCTATAAATTATCTTCTGGATCCATCCCAAAAAGTTTGTTAGGTGAAGTCAATGTACCAAAATTGAATCCATTGCACTCATCCCTTTATGGCTCGTTTGATATGCTTGTGGTTTCTAAAACTTATACTCTCTCCATTTCATATTAAATGAATTATTCTTCTTTTTAATCTCTTCTAAAATAAGTGATATATTTTTAAATATAAAAATAATTCAATTTTAAACTCTTCATTTTACCCCTTTTGCCATAATGAGAAGTTTTTATAGCCACACAAATAGTATGATACACATACTGTTTACCCCTTAAACTTTTAAAACTATAAATTTCAAAAGTCTTCTTCTTTTTTCTTAAACTCCGTGCCGAGTGAAACTAACCCAACAATATGAAATGGAGGGAGGACTAGTTAACTATTTACATTCTTTCCCACGTACAACTACAAAAATTTAATTGAGATGAAGTGACGGACCAAGGTGTTCGAGAGAAGGATAACCTCCTTTCGGCTTGATTTTTCGGTTTTAGAGTGGCCCTTATTCGTCCTGGTTCCAATATTTAAAGTTGTCGTTACTTTACCAGGTTTTAGCAATCCGTGGCTTTCACAGAGACTTTGGTCTCTCTCTAAATTGGAATAAGTAGGGGCTAGATTTGCTTAATACTTCATTTCCGAGTCTGTATTATCTTAAGATACTGTTGCTTTTTCAGATACTAGTTATTTGCATGTGTAAATTGATGGTCTAGTCGAAAAGTTTATAGCACAAATCAATATCATCATCTGTCCTTTTTTATTACTCTTTTTAAGAATTAGTTACTGTGATGTTGTGCATGGTGTTTTATTTTTGCCTCTTTTTACTTTCCCTTTCTTTTATTTAGTGAATTGACTACTCTATTTTTAGAATATACCCTGTGTTTTTTCTTCTTCTTTCTGTTTTTTAAAAATATATACATACATACCATGTGTTCTTTTACTTTCTTGTATTGGTTATTACAGGAGTATTTGATTTGTGACCCCATATTTCCTAAACTTTCAATGCTGGATGGAGAGAGCTTAGTTTTCAATATGTGGGATATATTGCAAAGTGTACGTTTGCAAGAAGTGCTGGTGGTCACATTTAGTTCAACAGCAGGGTGTATATTGATTTTGGTGGAGAATAAATCATTAGCATTAGGGCAATATAGGGTGTCTCTGGTCCATGAGTGAGCATGGATGTACACCTCTTGGGCCATCAAAAGAAAGTGACGATAGGTTGAAAAGACCCAGCTTAAGACTCGTATCGTGTTTGGTCCATACGTAAATATAAGTCCCAGAGTAGACTGATTTTAGGATCCAATTTGACTTCCAGAAGTTTATACAAGATTAGGAGTGTTCATTGGGCGGATTGGGCGGCTTTTTACTTTAACGGTTTGGCTTAACGGTTATCGGTTTTTAAATATATTCATCCGTTAGCCACCCGATAAGATATCGGGCGGATTGGTATCGAGTTAGCTCTTATCGGGCGGTTAATGGGCGGTTTATCGATTTAATACCTACGGGCCCAAATGTATTCTGTCCGCACACTATACTGAAATATCAAGCTCATAGCTTTGACAATTTGTTGATCAGTATATTGATGAACTTCTTAAGAGGTCACCAACTAGGACGCAGCACATCAAATAACTTTTATTTGCTATCTGTATAGACTATAGAGTACAGAAGTGACGGTGGAGGGTTTTGTTTTTCTAATTTATTTGTATTATAGTTTTGTACACTTATACTTATTCATTTTAAGGTTTTTTATTTTTATATTTCATATATATAATTATGTAAGTAAAAATAAATTATATATATTTATATTCTTAATGGCTTAACGGATTACCCGTTAAGAAAATTGAATAATCCGCCCCCAAACCGCTAAGCCGTTAATAAAAAAAATTCAATCCGTTCTCCGTCCGTTAAGCCGTTATCATTAAGCCATTAAGCTTCGGTTCGATTCGGTTTTCGGTTTCGGATCGGTTTTGAACACCCCTATACAAGATCCATCACCAATAGATCAAGGTCACCCTAAAATACCACTAATAAGGATAATTTAGTAAAATAAATATTTAATTAATTCTTTCTTAGAAAGTGTGCGAAATGAAATTGAATGGAGGGAGTAAGTTGTAATGAGTCAATTAATTAGTAAGTATAGTTGAGCTGATTTTTTTATTTTTTCCAAGAAAGGGGTATAGCACTAGTGGTTCCGTTGGCTTTGGGCATCTGGATCCGAATAAATTAACCCGACCCGCAAATTCATCTGGATTTTCAATTGACTATTCAGAAATCAGTTTTCCAATAAAATCCTCCAATCCAATTTCCCCTTTCTCCTGTCTCCCTCCCCGAAAACAAAATATCAGTTGGCCATCCTCAAGAATTCTCAATTCACAGGATGGCCATCACCCATCTTTTATCCACCAATATAACGCCCTCTCTCTTTACTACCCAGCTCAAACGCTCATCATTTCTTCTACTGAAACCCAAAAGAACACTACTCATATGCCCAAAAAGGCCTACAATTCGAGCTCAATCTAAGAACAACGATTCTGCAGATGGCCCAGATCGTTTAATCTCCGCCATCACTTACTTCTACCCCTTCTTTGACGGTATCCAATATGGGAAATATGTCATCACTCAGTTTGCTCCAATTCAAACCCTTATTCAACCTTTAGTCCCAGCTATAAGGGTTTTCAAGAGCTTCCCACTTAATGGGTTGCTAATTTTCTTTACCTTTTACTTTGTTGTTGTTAGAAATAATAATTTCAGTAGGTATGTGAGGTTCAATACCATGCAGGCTATTGTTCTTGATGTGCTTCTCATATTTCCTGATCTTTTGGAGAGGAGTTTTAATCCAAAAGATGGGTTGGGCTTGGATTTGATGATGAGCTTTGATAGCACTGTATTTTTGTTCCTTTTGGTGTCTTTAGTTTATGGTTCTTCTTGTTGCTTGTTGGGGCAGCTTCCTAGGTTGCCTATTGTTGCTGAAGCTGCTGATAGGCAAGTGCTATGAACGAGGTTCCTCTTTGTACACTTAATTATTTTTGCTTTAGTTGACAGTTATAGCTATTTTGTTTGGAAGTAAATGTTTATGCTCTTTTACTTTTGTCATCTTTAGTTGTCTATTTTGATGCTTAAGGAAGAAATTCATGGTCCTCATTAGCCATTAGAGATAAGTTGTATCATGTTTTTTAGTAAACGGTCGTCTTGTCTTGTCTTGAAAAAGGGCAAGCATGGAGGTATGCAAAAGGTTGACATCAAAATGTTGTTATTCCTGAAACAGATCCAAGAGTGCTGTTCACCTCTTCTTAGAGCTTGAATTGTTTAGAGAGACCTAGGCGATTTACCTATAGGTATTCGATTTAAAAGTTCATTCTTGAATGAAAGAAACAATTTGCTAAATCTAGGAAGGAAGAAATAATTCTCTTAATGGTTGCAGGTTTTATTAATCTGGATCGTTTGCTTATCTCGGAAACCTTAGATGATCATATCCACCTTTGGTTAGTCCTGGATGCTAAAATGTTTTGGGATGTTAAAACTTTTTATATGCTGATACTCAAACCCAAATGGCAAAGATTTGCTCCTAACTTTTTAAATGGATTTGATATCATCATCTTCAAATTCATAACGACGTCATTTACTGTTTCTTCTAATTGAATAGTTGAGCAGTTGGCTAGTGAATATTCTTTGCTATTGCAGTTTTACGACAGCAATGTTGATTAACTCTTCTGAAATCTGTTCTTAGGTATTACATTGACATTAAGTATGTTGTTTGTATGACATTGAGAATGAGGTTCTTACACCTTTGACTTGAGGACCAAGAGAAAGCCAAGCAACCAAGTGAAGTCATGCTAGATAGGACATACAACACCTTAATTTTTTGAGTAAGGGTGTGTTTGGTATGGAAGAAAACATTTTCCGGAAAATATTTTTCAATTTTCCCATGTTTGGTTGGCTTAAATGTTTTGGAAAACATTTTCCTCCAATTGGAGAAAAATATTTTCCCTATCAAGATGAGGGAAAATATTTTACAAAATTCCTTGTCAACCTTCTCCACCCTATTCCTTATCCTAACCAATCCACCCCACACCCAAACCCAAGGAAAAAAAATTTTATTTTAACTTTTCCTTAAAAAAAAATTCGGTTTTTTTTTCTGCACCCCTCCTTGCACCCCTCCACCCCCATCCCCTGCCCCAATCCCTTACAAGAATTTTTTTTTAAACTTTTTTTGTGATTTTTAAATTTCTTTTTTTTCTGCACCCCCCCACCCCTCTGCCCCCCCCCCCCCAAACTCCCGCGGATGATTTTTTCTTTTTTTACTTCTTTTGTAATTTTTATATTTTTTAAATATATTTTCAATTTTGCTTTTTTTCATCTTTCGGTTTGCAGGTTCAAAATTTTACAAGTTTCAAAGTTATGAGTTCGGAGGTTTATGTGTTTCGAAGTTTACGGATTTAGAAATTATAAAGTTTACGGGTTCAAAATTTCGCGGTTTCAAAAGTTTTGCGGTTCAGAAGTTTATAAAATTTGTAGGTTCGGAAAGTTGTTGGTTCGAAAGTTTATGTATTCATGTTTATTGTATCAAAATTATGTATGAATACTATTGAGAAAATGTTTTCCTTGATTTGCCTACCAAACATTGGAAAATGAATAAGATTACTACTTGTTTTCCAAGAAAACATTTTCTTGGAAAACATTTTCCACGGAAAATATTTTCCGTCATACCAAACACATCCTAAATCTCATTTGCTTTAATTCAAGGGTGTATAGGGCTTACACTTTGTTGCTTTAGGCTCTTCAGCTTCAGCTTCCTTCGGTGAAATACATACTACCGTCGAACTTCTCTGGAAGCCAAAGATAAAAATTTCACCTTTCAACATATGCATTAAAAATATGGCTTTGTCTACAGATCATGATGAACTGGTGAAATCAAGATGTTTGACTATTTACCCTAAAGGGTAGTGGTAATATAGACTTCCAATAGAGCATTACCTGCTATGCATACTGAACATAGTGTTGGGGGCATTTAGGGACCAGAAATCATGGATCTTTTGTACAGGACGTGGTCTTGTATCGTTTAGACCCCATTTCTTGCTCATTATCCTTTCTATGTTATGCGGGTATTATACGGCTCAAGTGGACTAGCATATGAAGTTTGCATAAATATGTTTACCTCATGTATAGGATTCTACATGGAGAGTTCTGCTTCCCTCACATAATTGGTAGAACATATAGTACATCTGCTGTTAGCACTACTTTGGTGATTGTTCTCATGTTTATGCCAGCTGTTCATCTTTTATCCAGGTTCTGGCTTACTGCAGTTTCCTTCTTTTGTTCCTTTTAAAGTGAGAGGGAATCTGATGTCAATTCTGTTTGTTAGCTTTAATAGAGTGCTTGTTTTGTCTTCCCTTTTACTTTAACTCTTTATGTGAGCTTTGTTGATATGAATATGGAGCTGGGAAGAAGACAGAGTTATCTGTTTGGTGGAAGCTTTTTTGCTTGGTTTTGTATATCTTCTTCATATCAGAGCTTCACTCTTGATGTGATCAACGCGATAAGAAGGAAATATTTCCGAGGTAGTGATAGTTGCCAGTTATTTTCCTCTGAGCATGAGCTTCTTAAGTAATGAAATCATCCACATTTCTAGTGTCAGTTCAACGGTTTTCCTATTTCTTCTTGCATCATTAGATAAAGCAACTTCTCTAGTGGATACATTGGACTATTGTGGAGCCAAGTTAGTCCGGGCCTGGCGTAACAACAGTCAAATGCCAAACCCAGCAACACCTAAGCCCAACTAGTATGGTCATACCGCATCAGTTTACCAGGGTGGTGCTGCATTTCGTTGTGCCTGCGCATCAACAGCTCCGCCTTTTAGTCGGGTAGTTGGACACATCCAACAGCTGTATAAGGGATCAATATCATCCTCAAGGGGGAGCTGGAAACTCTTGTAATCCCACTAAAATCGATGCTATCAGCCACCATCTCTCCTCCATTAACAAACTCTAATAGCTAACATACCAGAACCTGGGGATGCTCCGTTAAAGAAGCCTTTACTGTTTTTAAACTATTCTAGTCTATTGTTCTTTTAATTTTGTTCATATTTATATCACATTAATTTTATTCCATGCTGTCTGTGCCTTTTTCCTCTAGTTACTGGACTTTTAGTATGAAAAATGTTAACTTCAAATTTGATTTCAAACAGAGTAATATCCTTATGTTTAGTGCTTAAAAAGGTTTTTACCACCAGTTTTCGTTTCATTTATTGGCATAAGAAGCCTAGTATCTTATATTCATATTACTTTGATCTAAGTTGGTGCAGCTTGTACCTTGTATTGAACATGGGGTTCCATATTTGGTCTACTGTTCTCGGCCACTCTCTTTAATTTTTACTTGTGGTTATGCGGAGCGGACAAGGGAGGTGGGGGCAGCTATAGATATACAGTATATAGTTAAGACACATTGTGTAGACATGGGTTGAGAACTGCTAGTAGAGGATCATGCACGCAAGCATCCCTTGTGATTTATTCCCTCTATATTTAAGCTTTATACTTCTCTTCTTCTTAACTGGCTAGAGGATATATGCGCTTAATTTGCAAAATTCCATATCACGGGAAGGTCAGACAATCGTGCTGAACCATATGAAAACATTGTTTGAGCTAGCACTCGGTTTCTAAAGAAACTATTTAGTTGAAGTAGCAAGACAAGTTTGTGGAAAATAAAGTACTTATTACACTTTAAATAAGGCTTCACATAACTTTATTAATGTTCCATTAATACTGCTAATCGAAATGCTGTTTCGTGTCTGATCGAATTAATGTTCCAAAACTTAACATGTATTATTTATTATTAGTTTCAAACGTAAAAAGGTCTATATTTTAAGATGGGATCAAATGTGGGATTGGGCATTACAATCTAATCTTTAATCGTCACTTGGTTCGGTGACCGGGTGTTTATAACCTGTCGGTGGACTCGTAGCTGATGCATCACTGTCTTCCCTGCTGACTCACGTGGCACCATATTACTGGGGCATGCCAACTACATTATTTCTATTCTCTTATTTCTTGGGTGGCTGGGTTTGCTCTCTGTTTTTTTTGGGTCGTCAAAATAATTTATATTAATTAAGTAATAACATTATAAGAAGCTAGTTGAATAATATTACAAAAAGAGTTTTCAAAATAATGACCCACTGGAGGGCCCTCGATGCCCCGGTGAGGAGCTGCGAGCAGCTGGAGATTGTTGGTGGTCGGCGAGGGAGAGGGAGGCCTAAGAAGCATTGGGGAGAGGTGATTAGGCAGGACATGACCAGATTGCAGGTTACCGAGGGCATGACCCTTGATAGGGGCGTTTGGAGGTCTAGAATCAGGATGGTAGGCTAGAGGCTCCTAGGGTCCTTCGTTCGCATCTCTCGGGGTTGGGTGTGGGATAGTAGGGTTACCCATAGGTGATTAGTGTTTTAGCTTATGTCTCCATATGGTTGTTAATATGGTAGTTACTGTTTGTTAGTATTGCATTATTGCATGCGACTGTATTTATGTTGCTTATGTTTTCATGAGTACTTACATTATTATTGCAGGAGTACCTATGCTTTATTATTTTGTTTTGTTTTGTTTGTGTTTCTAATTTTACCTTTGTTTTCGTAATGCAGCTTTCCCTCTTTTTATCCTACACGCCGAGGGTCGTTTGGAAACAGCCTCTCTGCCCTTACGGGCAGAGGTAAGGCTCGTCTACATATTACCTTCTTCATATCCCACCTGATGGGATAATTGGGTAGTTGTTGTTGTTGTTGGTTGGTCATGTGCCAAAATGGGATGGCTGTAGGACGAGTCCGTTCTACTGTAATATTTGACTAAGTGTGAGTAAACAGTGCATTGTTGATGAGCTAGAAGTTGCCTAAAAGATAGTAGTACTACTATTGTATAACAAGAGTATCCAATAAAACAAGTCCTACCATTATATTTCCTGTCTATCTCATGATTACATATTCGAGTTCCGATGCTATCTTTGAAGTGATTCCGGTTAATAATCACCAGAAACAACTGGCAGCTTTGTAGAAATCTAGAATAGGATATGAGCTCGTTTGTATTAGTTGATCTGAAGTAGTTGGTAATTATTAAATATTAAAAAGTATTTTTAAGTGTTAAATTAATTTAATAAATAAGTAATTACGTGTTTGGATACAAGTACTAAAATTAATATTAAGTTGTTGCAGTATTTGATTAAAAAAGTACTGATAAGCTCTTTTTCTGTTAAAATAACTTAAATAACCTTAGAACTGTTTACACTTATAAGGGCGTAATTTTTTAAAAATTTTAGAATGCAGACCGATTCAAATACAAAATATTCTATTTATTATTTTATTTTAAATTTAACTGTGCTTAGATCAAATAATTTTTATGATAAACATAATTTATTTTATGTTAAGTATATAATCATAAGTTATAATAATTAATAAATTGCCAAAAATTTCTCAGCAAAAAATAAATCTAAATAGGACAGAATGTTTGAAGAAAAACAAACACTAAAAAAATAATACACCATAAATTTGATATATCCCTATTTATTACATATATGTCAAAAATTAATACACAATCACATAGATATAAATATAAAAAGGAATAAAAAATTTGTTTATCTTAAATAGTTAATGAGAATTGCAGATTTGAAGAGACGAGGGGCTTTGGTTTAAAAATACTTGAGAATGTGAGTATCGATGTAGGAGTTTTGTTCTAAAATGAAATATTTTAAGGATAAAATAGTAAAAATTTTGGCCAAACTTAAAGTGCTTATAAGCTAAAAATTCATAAGGTGGGACTGACTTGCTTATAGCTTTTGGCTTATCTTGACTTATAAGTACTTTTAACTTTACCAAACGCATAGACAAGCCAAAAAGTACTTATAAATTAGCTTGACTATAAACTTAGCCAAACACACTCTATTTCTGCATTTTCTTGCAGAATCTTTGTTATAGCAAAATATTAAGAGTCTAAGAGCCCGTCTAGACGTAAGAATATTTTCACTTTTTCTCGAATTTTATACTTTTGTCGAATTTAGTAGTTGGCCATAAATTTTTTAATTTTTACTTGAAAATAAATTTTAAAATTTTTTAAAAATTAAAAAAACTCAAAAAAAACTGATTTTTAAAATTTTCACTGATATCACTCAAAAAAATTTAAAAACATCTCAACATTATACTTATGTTCAAAACTTTTCAAATATTATTTTTACTTTGAACAAAAAAATTCACTTTTTTTTTAATTTTACAATTCTTACGTCCAAATGCCCACTAAGACAGAATGTGGGTATCCCTTTCTTTCACTTTTACTTAAACTGACAGACCGAGTGGAAATCAGCAAGTCTAGAAACTTCCACATGACCAAAAAAGTTTAAAGTACTCAGTTTGTCTCATTTACGTAATATATATTTTTCTACAATAAGAAAGGTTTAAAAATAATTTAACTTATACATTCAATATTTTACTCGTAATAGACGGATTATTTGAGGCCATACATTTTTAAAACCTGCCTTTTTAAAAATTCCGTACCAAATTATCAAATGGGAGGGAGGGTGGGAGGGAGGGAGGGAGTATCATTTACTAGTGAAGCTTGACGACGAGCCATGACATATAGGCAAATCACGCTTCTACATGTTCAATTATCAAAATTATCATTAATTAAACTTTTAAATGTAAAAACATTTTGCAGGTTCCAATTAGATCGGACGTCAACATCTTTGTAGTAGATACCCAAAGTTGGTAATTCTAATCAAGATTTATTGTCCTCAATTCACAAGTTAATCACACTCCTATTATTAGGACCATCATTACTCTATCTTTTTTAGCTTAATTAAAGGTGAGTGTAAATTAGGGATAAAATTACACTCCCAAGTCTTTACCAAATAAATACTATAAAGCTTCAAAAACCTGAACGAGGACAACTTGCCAGCTTAGTCAGCAATACCGCACCTCAGTGGCATTATCTGTAATTGAAGTTCCGTTCATGGTCAATTAAATAGGTACTCACTTCAGATCCAAGTACACACTTTTTACTTCAGTAAACATCACTTCACTGACCACTCACACTCCATCTCCGCACACTACTCAAAGCTCCTCTCTCATTTCCCTTTTGCAGGAAAATGCAGCTTCAGATGGCATCCACTACAGCCACTGTAGTTATTTTTCTAGCCGTCCTTTTCCCACACTGTTCATGTGAGACCCAAAACACTCAGATCAGTAAAATCAAACCATCTGCTGCTAAATCTGAATCTCCAGCTCCAGAGGCAGCAGCACCCCAAGTGAGTTTCACCTCTGTAATGTCCGCTCACGGATGCAAAATCTTCGCCGACATTTTACTAGCTTCACCTGCTGAAAAGACATACGAGGATAATGTCCAAGGTGGTCTTACCATTTTTTGTCCAACCGACGATGCAATGAAAGACTTTGCTCCTAAGTTCAAGAACTTAACTGCTGGTGGGAAACAGTCCGTTCTTGAATATCATGGTGTTCCAGTTTATCAATCGTTGTCGAGTTTGAGAACAAGTAACGGTTTAATGAACACGTTAGCTACTGACGGTGCTAATAATTACGATTTTGTTGTTCAAAATGACGGCCAAGATGTTACGTTGAGGACCAAAATCGACACGGCGAAAATTACAGGAACTGTAATTGATAAAGAGCCGTTGGCGATTTTTTCGATTGATAAGGTTTTGGAACCTAAGGAATTGTTCAAGGGTGCTCCGACTCCTGCTCCAGCACCAGCTCCGATAGCTGAGTCCCCCAAGCCGGCGTTAAAGAAACATAAATCCCCTCCGGCGCCTGCTTCTCCGGCGGATTCCCCGTCGGATGGTCCCACCGACGATGTCGCGGATTCGAAGGCAGATAAGAACGGCGCGTTTAGATACAATGCTGGTGCACTGGTGGTCCCTGTTTTGTGTATTTGGTTCGGCCATCTGTTGCTGTAATTTTATTTTGTTAGATTGACCTTTTCTTTTTCAGTGTTTTTTAATTAATTTGCTATTAAGTCTTAGAATTGAAATAAGATTGGCCAATATGGATCTCCATTGTAGGATTGCTTTTACTAGGTTTGTGAGTGCCTTTCTAAAGAAAATTCACTGTATTATTTCTTTGATTTTCTTTGTTTATCTACTTCAGAGTGAGATGTGATTTTATATTCACATGGAAACACTTTTGCTTGTGAATCATAACTTTATTGGTCCTCTGTTTCTTCCACTATAGATAATAAAATTTTCCGTTAAATTCAGCTATCAGTTGAACAACTATCCATGAATCTAGAAATCTTCTTGGTCACGACTCATGTTGCTATAAATTGAAAGAATGCAATCAATTACACTTAATACTTTAATTTTTAA
Source organism: Nicotiana benthamiana (assembly GCA_034376525.1). Lineage (NCBI taxonomy): Eukaryota > Viridiplantae > Streptophyta > Magnoliopsida > Solanales > Solanaceae > Nicotiana > Nicotiana benthamiana. The sequence goes on from CM067331.1 coordinate 116,986,594, forward strand.
TTTTAATTTAAGTTTGTTAGTTGGATATAGATCTGTGGTTATCAACTCAAGATTTTCTTTTCCCCCTTTTTTATTCTTTCACAGGAGCTCCCCACTATATTCTCTTGGCGATTAGATCCCACAATCTTTGAGTTGGAGATAAAGAATACTTACTACTTGAGCAATCTTTTTTGTAAGATGTATTATTTTTAATGCTTTTATTACCCCATTAAATAAGGGAGCGGGTAACAGAAAAATTTAAGGAAATGATTCAAAAATTTACCCTTTTAAGGCATCTTCAACCTTGCCTCCATCTCTTATAATGGAGGTAATTTTTGGAAAACACTGGTTTGCGAAAGCAATGGGAGACTTGCTCCATAGAACCCCACAGAGACTTTCGGCGACGATATCGTCATCGGAGATGAGCGGGTGGCTCCTGGATGCCGAAGGCGTCCTTGGGGTGATCTCGTAGTTCCTACAGGGTGGAGATGATGGGGTCGGTCCATGGTTCAAATACAAGAAGCTAGGTCATAGAAGGTAGATTTAGCATTGGGACATGCTATTATCTATGTATGGTGACGGGTGTCATGCCAGAGTCTGTCCGGGTGGGCTCAAGCTAAAGCAGGAGAAGAGAAATTTTACTTCAACATTTTTTCATTTTTATCCCCAAAAAAGGAGATGAATAGTGTTCCCTCGAAGGTAAAAATTCCTATTTATTTATACTCAAATATCATGCAACTATATGTTATCTTGGCCTTAAAATTAATTCTATTTTCTCAAGTACCTAATAAATAATAAAATATGGTTTTCATCTTATTCCTGTTGGAACTCAAATAAAAAGAATACGAAAAACAACACGAGACTCCAGATTGTTAGGTTTAGTTATAGTATTACGAATTTAAGGGTACTATTTAATCCAAATTTATTTGTAGAACACTAAAATGATTGTTTCATAAAAATTCAGGTAAATTATTATTATTATTATTATTATTATTATTATTACATTCAACATGAAGTGTTTCATAATGTAATATTCTAAATGTATAAAAGTTTATTATTATTTCAAGTACGTTGTATGTGTGTTTGTATAAAAATTACAAGAGTGATTAAAATATTTGGTTTTGCTTGCATACGCATTTGAAGAAATTTTTGTTTTAAAATATTTACCATTAAATAATTAAAATTTATTCATAGATAATATCTTAGTAACATGACGCACGTTAGTTTAACGTGCATCGAGCTCGTAGCCATGGCAAGAGGAAGAGGCAGGGGAAATGGAAGACCTCAGAATACTTATTAACAGCACTAGAAGCTATACTAACTATGAATCAGCCATTAATTGAGAAAAATTCCTTCACTGACCAATCCACCAGCTTCAATTCAGATTTTAGCTTAAAATTCAGATCTCAGTAACGAAACAGCTGCGTGTGCAATTGGATTAACTTCAACTCAATCAAACGTAGCTAAAAAGCTATATTTAACAATTACAGCTCCTAAAGGAATAGTTTCAGAAGGGATAGGAATGCAATCCAATGGAATAGTAACTACGCAGATTCCGAGATGCAAAGTGACCTAACTGATAAAGAGGTTGAACCAGTAGTAAGGAATGATCAGAAGGAAGATGCTAAGTTTCCATGGACAACACTCTTCCAGAAGAACAAGTTTGCTTCTAATGGTATATCACTTTCATACATACCACCATTGTTAGTAGATGGAGAACCTATGGTCCAATTAGACAAGGTGGAAGTGGAAGAAGAAGAAGATTCTAAATAAAAAATGTGCTTTGGTTGCGTATATCTTAGGATATGGACCGGGATATAATGCGATGAAAAGATATATTGGTATTCATTGGTCTCATGTTCCAGAACCTGGCCTATTTTACCATGAGGAAGGCTACTATACAATAAGATTTAAAAATATGGATGATGCTCATGAAATTCTATGTGCAGGCCCTTATTCCATAGCTAGTAAACTTATCATTCAAAGCCATGGACCCAGGAGTTTGATTTTACAGAAGAATTTTCTACACCCATTCCATTGTGGACTAAATTCCCTAAATTACCTATGTCATGTTGGGGTGTGGGTCCATAAGCAGAATAGCAAGTGTGATTGGGAAGCCTATTTTTGCTGATATGTGCACAACAAAACAGACTAGAATATCTTATTCTAGGATGCTTATTGTGGTTAATGTTACTAAGGAACTACCAAGTGAAGTGTGGGTGACGGAACCAAATGGGAAAAAGTTTCTACAGAGTGTAACCTATGAAACCTACCTACTATGAGAAATGTTTAGTGGTGGGACACAAATGTTCAACTCAGATCAAGACCGGTAACCAAGTGGCCTACTAAGAAGGGTAGAGTTATTCAAGAATAGAGAAGTAAAGTACCAGCTCCTGCTACCCAAGTAGAGTCTGTACAAATTCAAATGCAGGAAGTCCAACATAATACTAGTACCAAGGTAACTGAAATTTAGAAGACTAAGGAGAATATTCAACCAAGGGGAGATCAGAATAATGTAGGACGGGAAGATAAAGGGAAAGAAATATAAAGTCCAGAGCTGAACATTATAAACTTTCCTCTGGTAACACCTATTCTTGTTAGGAATAGATTTGAGCCAGTGTTCAAATGACAATCATGACATTCCACCTAGTGATAGATGTGGAACAAGTAGTCATTGATGAAGTGGTTATTCTGGAAAATCAGGGGTGTAAATAAAAGATATAAGCAAAAGGAAGTTAGAGAATATATTATAAGAAATAAAATAAAGTTGGTAGGACTATTGGAAACCAAGGTTAAAGAAGATAATGCTCAAAAAATATCGAAGTATATTACATTTGGCAGGGCTATATTGACTAACTACAGAAAAGCTAAGAATGGTAAAGTGTGGCTGTTACGGGATACTAATCACCTCATGGTTACTAGAGACAGTGATGAACCTCAAATGGTTCACTCTCTAATACAAAGCAGAAAGGGGGATATTAAGTGCTATCTGACTGTTGTCTATGGATTTAATGTGCTGGAACAAAGAAGAGAATTGTAGAAGAATCTTCAACAGATTTCTACAACTGTTACTGGTCCATGGTTGGTTGCAAGTGATTTTAGTGTTGTGCTATATGCTAGTGATCGAATGCCTTGTAATCCAGTTAGTTTTGCAGAAATTCAAGATTTCAGCTCATGTCTGCAACAGACAGCTTTGTCTGAACTACCTTGGCAAGGTGAGTATTACACTTGGACAAACCGGAAACATGGAGTTGATAAGGTTAGAAGCAGAATTGATAGAGTTTTTTGCAATTATGAATGGATGATGAATTTGAACCATGTTGAGACAATCTATGATCTTCCTCAAATATTAGATCATGCCCGTATGATGTTTACTCTAGTAAGCTCATCTTGGATTGGAAAAGTTCCATTTCCATTCTTCAATGTATGGACTAATCACCAGGAATTTACTCAAATAGTATCTAAAGTATGGAATACAAAGAATTCTACTGGTACTATGAAATCTGTATGGTATAAATTGAAAGCATTGAAAGCTCCCTTAAAAGCTTTGAAAGTTAATGAGTTTAAAGGAATTAATCTAAGAATTGAAGCAGTTAAATGGACCTTAAAGATATATAAGAACAACTCTCAAATAAGTACCAAACAGTCTATTGAAAAGGTAGAAGAAGACTCTACTTAACTTAGAGAACTAGTCTATGATTGAAGAGAGTATCCTACAGCAGAAGGCAAGAGCTAAATGGATCCAACTAGGAGATGCTAGTACCAAATATTTTATAATTTTTTGAAAGATAGGTCACAAAGGAAATAGATAAATAAAATCAGTACAAGTTATGGATATAGAGTTACTAATCCTGAAGGTACTAAAGGAGAGATATTGAGTTTCTATAAGTCTCTTATTTGATCAACAACAAGATCACTTCTAGCCATAAACAGATTGTATTTGTCAAATGGTCTCAGACTAACTCAACAACAAAGAAGAGATCTCTGTGCAAATGTTACTGATTAGGAAATTTTGGAGAGCCTCAAAGCCATAGGAGATGATAAAGCACCTGATATTGATGGCTACAATGCTGTCTTTTTCAAGAAATCATGGAGTATTATCAGTAAACAAGTTACAAATGCGATTAGGGAGTTCTTCCTAACTTCTTAAATGTACAAGCCAATCAATTATTCCACCATCACTCTAGTACCTAAAGTTGCTAAACCAGCTACAATCAAAGAATATAGGCCAATTGCATATTGTACAATGTTATATAAATTGATTTCAAAGGTTCTAGCTGCTAGACTTCAAAAGATCATGTCATATATAATCTCTTAATCCCAAGTTGGTATTGTTCCTGGTAAGAAAATTGCAGATAATGTGATATTAGCTCATGCGCTAGTAAAGTCCTACACTAGAGCCCAAAATATCTGTAGGTGTATGATTAAGATAGACTTCCAAAAGGCATATGATTTAGTAGAATGGATATTTTCACAACATGTGATGGAGGATATTGGTTTTCCTGAAAAATTTATAAAGCGGATCATGGAATGTATCAAATCAGTCAGCTACACTGTGCTTATTAATGGAGAAACTACTAAACCTTTTGAAACTGCTAATGGTCTTAGACAAGGAGATCCTATCTCACCTTTCTTGTTTTCTATTATCATGGAGTACTTGAGCAGATCATTCATTGAAATGGTAAAGGCAAGTTGTTTCAATATCATCCTAGGTGCAAAAAATTGGGCATAACTCACCTGAGTTTTGCTGATGATCTTCTTCTTTTTTCCAGAGGTGATCTTACTTATATATCCACACTGTACCAATACTTCTCTCCTTTCTCAAATGCATCTGATTACAAACTAATATGGGTAAAAGCTCAGTGTATTTTGGAGGTGTGAAATAGGAAGTTAAGCAACAAATTTGAACTATCTTGGATTTGAACAGGAGGAGTTGCCTTTTAAATACTTAGGCATTCCTTTGTCTTTCAAGCAAATTGCATTGATACAATGGCCGCCCTTAATTGATAGAATCACAAAATAGATCTCATCGTGGACTGCAAAAAAAAAGCTCTCTTATGCTAGTTGAATATAGTTAGTCAAATCTTTCATTTTTGGTATCCAAGCCTATTGGGCTCAGCTGTTTATTCTGCCTATGAAAGTGCTAAAGATGATAGATGCTATGTGTAGAAGGTACATATGTTCAAGTGGTAATACTAGTACCAGAAAGAGTTATGTGGCATGAGACAAAATGTGTACTCCAAAATCAACTGGAGGTATGAATATCATCAATCTGATGCTCTGGAATAAAGCTGTAATTGCAAAAGTCCGTTGGGATTTAGCTCATAAAGAAGACAAGCCGTAGATTAGATGGAACAATGCCTACTCAAGCAATAACAGATTCAGACCATGCCTATTCCAAATCAATCTAGTTTGATGGTTCGAAGAATAATAGCTTCCAGAGATGTTCTACAACAAATTCAATGCACAAGGGATGACAAAGAGGTTATCAGACATATGTATCTACAACTACTGGGAGACTTACCAAGAGTGAATTAGAAGAGCTTGGTATTTCAAAATTCTACTCGACCAAAAGCTATGTTCACTCTATGGTTAATGTTGCATGGGAGATTACCTACCAAGGATAAAGTAGTCAGCTGGGGGCTGAACATTGATCAAAATTGTGTATTATGCCAGGGGCAATTAGAAACAAGATATCATATGTTTTTACATTATTTTTATGCGACTGAATTACAGAGTAGAATATGGAAATGGATTCAAGAAGATCAAGGAAATAACAACAATTGGAAACATCATCTTCACTGGATCATGAAGAAAGCAAAAGGGAGATCTAACCAAGCCAGCATCTTCAGATTGGTATACATAGAATTATCCTATGAGTTATGGCTGGAAAGGAATAATCGTATCTTTGAAAAAAAAGATATCGTCATTGTGAAATTGTAGTACGAGAGATGGCCTATATTTGTAATGTTAGAGTTGAGCCTAAAACTAGAATCCAATTACAGAAATACTTATTAGTATAGTGAGTAGTAACTTGTACAGTCCTCTTAAGTAGATTAATGTTGCAGTGATGTAGTTGAGATAGTCATCAGAGTGTGATGCTTGACTATTATTTTGTAATAGTTTACTTTGGTGATTAATACTAAGAAAGTTAATTACCAAAAAAAAATGGTACTTGAATCAAATTGATTGAATATTATTTTACTTATTCACGAGTAATATATGTTTTTTTTATTATTTAGATGACTTTTAATTATAATATTACTTTTATTTAATTAAATTACTAGTATAGAAGGTAATTCTTCCCCTATAAAAGGTAATTTTATTTAAGATTTTAAATATTAAGTATTAAGACTTTTTTCCAGAAAGTGAAAGGGTACAATTCTGTGCTTGTGAAACCTATTTTTAAAGGGTAGAACAAGCGAATGATATTTCGCTAAGAGGTTTCATGCTTTTAACATAGTGTATAGATATAGATAGATGGTACGATAAATATCTAACTTAAATCATATTTTCCACTAGCATGCAACAAAAACTTTTATATGTTAGAATATACGTTTGACGCTAGAGGGTGGGTGAATAGCGTTATACTAAAAAACAGCGTAAACTTGCGGAATTTAAAAATTGCAGGAATGAAATAAGTGCGATAAGTAAATAATGAGGAACGAACGCACCGATGTTATCCTGGTTCACCATAACCCGTGGCTAGTCCAGTCCCCGAGAGACTCTCTCGAGATTTCCACTAACTTCGTTAAGCTTACGGGTGCTTAACAAACAGTTACAAACTGAGAACTTGAGTCACACAAGCCTCAACAACCTTTGCTCGAAGATACCACACTTCAAGACTTCAACCAAAGGAATCACAATGTTCCTTCTTACAATACAAGGGATTAACACTTTCCTTCAAGTGTATAAAAACACTTTGCACTCAAAACAAGACTCTCCTCAAGAGTAGATATGAGTAAAATAAATACGCTCAAGAACGCAACAACTTTCGTCAAAAATTTGGCTCTCAAAAACTTATGTAATGAATAGAAAATAATGAATAAGAGAGTATGCAAGCTTTTGCAATAATATGATCAGTTGTTGTACTTAAAAGACTGATTTTAAGATGTATTTATAGTGTTGAAAACATGCACAACCGTTGCCTAATTGCCAATTAAGAATTGCTGATTTTGTGCTAAAACAATCGATTGTCTAAGTTGCATAATCGATTGTTTTCCAATCGTCCAAAAATCATTCCCAGATTTTACGCATAATAATCGATTATCTAAATCGTATAATCGATTATCTGGCAACGTTCAAAAAATCTTTTTCAGATTTTACTTAAAACAATCGATTATAAAAATCATATAATCGATTACTTGGCAACGTTCAAAAAATCTTTTTCAGATTTTACTTAAAACAATCGATTATCAAAATCATTAATCGATTACTTGGCAACGTTCAAAAAATCATATTCAGATTTTACTTAGGATAATCGATTGTCAGAATGATACAATCGATTACCAGACAGAGTTTGAAAATATTTTGGCAACGGTCCTTTACATAATCGATTATGCTATATGTATAATCGATTATATTACATTCTTGAATAATCGAATAGACACTGCCTCAACACAATCGATTGTCATAAGGTGCACAATCGATTATTTTGTAGCTTTGAAAAATCTGATGGACACTGCCTCAACACAATCGATTATCATAAGGTACACAATCGATTGTCTTGCAGCTTTGAAAAATCTGATGGACACTGCCTCAACACAATCGATTATCATAAGGTACACAATCGATTGTCTTGCAGCTGCCTTAACATAATCGATTATCATAAGTACATAATCGATTATCTTTGTCCAGATTTTAGAGGCATGTTTAAAAATCATTTTGGTTAAAATAAATATGCATGATTTAAAATCATTTTGCTTTAAATTAAATATGCATGATTTGATAAAAATGATTTTATGAGAGAAGCCAAGTCTTGAGTCAATTGTCGGATCAAGATCACAATTAAAGAACGACTCATGTATAACTTTATTTCTTTGCTTAATCTTGATCTTTGTTTGTCTTGTGCTTGAATCTCGTTATGTATCAATTGGGCGCTTGTGCTTGGACCTCGTCATATGTCAATTGCGCATCGTTTGTCATTTATCAAAACCTACAAATACGAACACACGTTTAGTTTAGTGCCTTGTGAGAACGTGTTTCAACATTATATACTTCTTTCATTCTAATTTATGTGAAAAGAATTTGATTCGGTATGAAGTTTAGAAAAGATTTTTTTTGAAATTTGTTGTCTGAAATATAATATAATATTTGTTTGGTTAAACGACTTTCATTACTTATAAGCTTACATAGATAGTAATTTTTATGTTACTATAAAAGCTTCTCATTTACAGTAAAATGAGAAATTTAATTTTAAATATTAAAAAAAATATTTATCCATAATTTGTTCCTTAGAAAAATAATATCCATACATAAAATTAGTGAACATGCTTGACGAAGCGGGTACAGTTGATCCTGCTTGAACTAATTTGGGTCTGCCCATCAACTAGTCACTTCCGTAGATTCTTTTGAACAACCTAAAATTATATCTTCCTTTAAAGTAACGTAAGCGCCACTTATCGAATGGTAGTTTCTAGAATACTCTAAATTTGTCATTCTATTAAAACTATAACCTACAGTTCTTTTAGCACTTCAAAATTAGAAAGAGAGAAAGAGAGAAAAAGAATGAAACTTTCTCTCTCTAGAAACTAAGCTTCCTCTCAGCAACTGAAATGGCAAGGAAGGCCAAATTTGGAGGAGGAAGGATCACATCCCAGCTAGATATAACAGGAAGAGAACCACGAATAGTTCCACAGTCATCAGAAGTGAGGAAATTCAGAAATATGAATGCAATCCAAGGAATTGCACCACCAGATCTGGAGTAATCATTGGAGACACCAACAACAATGGTGGAGAGTACACCGAGTAGCAAATCCTGGCAGATCAAGTAGAGGATGAGGTAAACAAACTAAATTTAATTGTGGAACATATCCATGGAAAAACTGAGATGAATTGGAGTAAAATTGTAGGAAATGGAGAATCGAGTAAAGGACCTAACTGAGAGGAGAGGAAAACAAATAACAGGGAATGTGGAAATACCTATGAATGACATTAAGTATGAAATAATCTACTGAAATCAACAGTTATATGTTAATCTGCTTGGTTCAAATCCTCCTCAAATTATGATGGAAAGGTGTTTCAAAAATATATGGGGAAATCTAGGAATTGATAAAATAGCACAAGTGAATCGAGGAGTATTCGTGAGATTTCATTCATTGGAAAGTAAAGAGAATTCTGTTGAAGAAGGAATAATAATGTTTGAAAAAAACCTATGATAGTGAAGCAATGGAGAATGGATGTAAAATTAAACAAATAAATGGTTGAGAAAATACCTGTGTGGATACGTTGATGAACTTAGACATCAAATACTAGGGACAAAATGCACAAATGAAAATAACAGGGATGATAGGGAATCAATTGAAAGCTGATAGGGCTACAACACAGAAATAAAGGCTCCAATTTGCTAGAATTCTAGTTGAAATGGAAGTAGATCAGGAATTCCCAGAAGTAATCATGTTTGAGAATGAATGGGGGTATAATCATGGAGCAAGAAGTGTGGTATGAATGGAAGACAATATACTATGCTGCATGTGGGAACTATGGGCATAATATCAAGGAATGCAGGAAAAAAACAAAAGAAGAAGCTGAAAAGGAAAGGAAGAGGAATGTAACGAAAAACAAAAAACAAAACAATAACAGTGAGACACAGAAGGAAAAACAACAAGCGGAAGGTGATACCATGGAGCAAATTGCTGAGAAACAGAAGGAGAAACTAAAGCAGGGTAAAGAAGCAAGCAGAATTGTAGGGGAGGAGGACAAATGACAAGTGGTACAAGGAAAGAAAGCATGAATAACAATACTAATGACCAACAAAATTGGATTATACACACTAATGTGAGGAACAGAAGTAATATAAGAACTGATGAAGTAGAGAAAAAGAAGGAAAGATGAGCTCAAATCAAAGAGGAAGGTGGATAAAAGGGCAGGTTGGGGGGCCTCAACCCCAATGCCCTAATGGATAGAAGGGGATTCTTGAATTCTAGGGGCCTAAAGAGACTAGCTAAACATAAGGAAATGAATACGTTCCTTCAAAGACAACAAGTTAGGATGTTTGGGCTCCTAGAAACTAAGATTAAGAGAGCTAAGGCCAACGAATCTGCTCTTAGTCTATGTACAGGATGGTCATATACTACTAATCATGCAAAGCATAATGCAGGGAAAATATGATTGTTGTGGAGACTTCAAGTCTTCGCTATACAAGTGGAGAAAGTGATAAAACAATTAATTTATAGTACAGTGACACATAGAAGCACATGAAAAAGAATGACTATAATAATGAAATAAGGATTCAATGATTTAGCACTTAGGACTGAATTATGGAAAGACATCAAGAGTATAACAAAACAAATGAATGGGGCATGGACAATAATGGGGGATATGAATTCAATTCTCAACAAAGAGGAGAGAGTGGGAAGTAGGGTAACATATGCAGAAATCAAAGACTTGAAGAAGTGTGTGAAATATTGTGGACTACAGGAAATGAAATCATCAGGATGTTACAATATCTGGAGTAATAAGCAGGAAGGACAAGATAGAGTAATCAGCAGGATTGATAGAGTTTTCATAAATACAGAATGGGTGAACAAACTACCAATAGCTGAAGTGCAGCATCTGTTACCAGGAAAACATGATCACAGTCCAACAATAATTCAATGGGAAGGGAATGATAGACCAAGACAAAAGGCATTCAGATATTGCAACATGTGGAGCATGGATACTTCATTTATGAGCAAGTTAGAAGAAAGCTGAAAACATCATATCCAAGGATAAAAAATGTATAAGATAGTGGAGAAGCTGAATAGACTCAAGAAAGTGTTAAGACAACTTAAAAAGACAAGTCTAGTGATGTTGAGAAAAAGGACTAGTTGAAGAAGCTATTAGAATGCCGGGAGAAAATACAAAAAGATCCTAGGAATGAAGGGCTAAGTACAGAAGAGAAGAAATTAACAAAGGAATATGTATACTGGAAGGAAGAAAAGATAAAATACCTGCAGCAAAGAAGTAAGGTACAATGGATCAAACAAGGGGACATTAACATAAAATACTTCCATTCCGTGATTATGGCAAAAAAGATAGCAACTAGAATATTCACTATCCAGGATAGCCAGGGGAAAACAGTGCAAACAACAAAGGAAGTGGCAACAACATTTGTGGAATATGAGAAGCTACTAGGTACAAATAAGAAGGACATGAGTCATGTAACAAGCAAATTAGTACAAGCAGGAGCAATGATATCGAAAAATCAAAGAGCAGAGATGATAAAGAGATTTACAATGAAGGAAATCAAAGAGACATAATGGGGAATAGACGGTACAAAAGCTCCAGGACCTGATGGATATGGAAGCCAATTCTTCAAGGAGACTTAGTATGTAGTAGGAAAAGATATTGCTGATGCAGTCCTAGAGTTCTTTCAATCTAGGAAGATGCTTAGAGCAATGAATACTACTGCAATTACACTGATACCAAAGTCTACACATGCAGCAATAGTAGGTGACTACAGACCTATAACATGTTGTAATGTGGTCTATAATATCATTTCAAAGATGCTATGCAACATACTGGGATTGGTATTACCAGAGATAATATCACAAAATCAAAGTGGATTTATGGCAGGGAGGACAATAGTACAGAACATTCTGATATGCCAGGATCTAGTCAGATTGTATAATAGGAAGAACACAACAAAAAGCTACTTGATTAAGGTGGACCTAATGAAAGCCTATGATTCGATTGAATGGGAATTTGTAAAGGAAATGCTACATGCTCTTAACTTTCCAACTAATTTCATTGGGTGGATAATGGAATGTATAACTACAACAAGCTACTGCATAAACTTGAATGGAGACTGGTATGGGGATACAAAGGGCAGGAGATGACTAAGACAAGGGGATCCAATATCACCCGTACTATTTGTTATCTATATGAAATATTTCACAAGAGTGATGGACAAGTAGCAAAGCAGAAGGAATTCCAGTATCACACGAAATGCAAGGAGATGCAACTAACACACTTATGTTTTGTAGATGATATGATTCTATTATGTAAAGGGGAATATAGTTCTGCAATGCTGATGATGAGGGGACTGATTACATTCTCCAACACTTCAGGGATGACAGTAAATGCTGAGTAATCGAATATTTTCTATGCAAATATGAACAAAAAAGAAATAAAAGACCTATGTGAGATTACTGTCTACAAGAAAGAAAGCTTTCATTCAACTACTTAGGAGTCCCTATTTCTCCTAAGAAGTTGAATGCAGTGGATTGTGAAAGATTAATCCACAAGATACTAATAAGAGTCAAGTGATGGGGGTCCAGGAATCTATCATGTACTAGCAGAGTTCAACTAGTCAACACTATGCTTCTACATCTTCATACTTATTGGGTATCCATGTTCATACTGCCATAGAAGGTGATGAAGACTATGGTAACTATCTGTAGGAATTATCTATGGGATGGGAGAGTAATTACCAACAAGCCTCCATTGGTAGCTTGGGATACCGTATGCAGACCAAAAGAAGAAGGGGGCTAGGGATACAGGAATGCATAGCCTGGAATGAAGCAACAATTACACAATATGTATGGAATATAAAGCAGAAATGTGATACACTATGGGTAAGATGGGTGAATAATATATACATAAAAGGGAATGACTGGTGGAAATACAAGCCACCTCAGGATTGCACATGGTATTGGAAGAAAATATATGACATTAAAGGAAAATTTAAAGATGGATTTGAACAAAGAGGATGGAAAGGAAAGAATAAACAGTACACAATCAAAGATGGCTATAACTGAAGAGCAGGAGAAGCAAACAAATGGCCATATGCTAGATAGATTTGGAACAGGCTAAATGTTCCAAAGCACTGTTTAGATGGCTGATCATGAAGAAGAGATTATTAACAAGATATGCTTGAAAATGATCGGGGTGAGCCAAGAGAAGACATGTCTCCTATGTGAAAGAGCAAATGAAACAATCCAACACTTGTTTTTCGAATGCAAGTACTCAAGCAGACTGTTGGAATACTTATGCAAGTGGCTGAAGATCAAAATAAACAATGCAGATCAAAACAATATTTGGAGGAAGATAAGAAGACGCATTAAAGGGGGAATATGCACGAACTTTGTAGCATCCATCATTACAACAATCATGTATGGGATCTGGAAAGCAAGAAATGAGGCACTGTGGAACAAAGCAATACCAATTCCAGTGAAAGTATGGCAAGGAATTAAGGAAGGCAACAAGTATAGAGTGCAGGGGAAAATAGGAAAGAAAATGAATGAATAAATACATTGTATAGATAGGATACTAGAGAGCAAACCCACCTAATAGGAATATATAAAAGTAAGCTTAAGGAGATGAGCTTGTAGTCATAGCATAATTACTGAGTTGTAAATGTTTATTCGATAGGGGGAGATAAATAAAAAAAAAATTTACCCAGAAAAAAAAAAACAAGCTCTTCAAAATTCCTTAAACATTTTAAATTTTCCTTTAAAATATGTTAGATATTTATGTTGGTCAAAAACTTTTGAACAAACAAGACAAACTTTATATTACTTCTTCACGTTGTATCTTCAATCTTGCCTTCTGATCAAAAGAGGCAAACGATGCATGTTAAAGGTTTTTTCTTAAAGCTAATTAGTTATGTTCCAAATCGATGATAATAATCTAGCGTATGCAGGAATTTATCTCTATCGTGCAGCATGTGGGATTATGCTCTACGCATAATAAGATTGAGTCACAATCAAGCATTCATGTCAGCCCTTTTAATTGAGATTGAATGTCTCGTTAAAAATTTATTCGCATCTAGGGTTTATATTAAATTCTACTAAATTATCATGGTTAAGTCATGGAATTAAGACGAAATTACGTACTATTTAATTATGATTTAGCGATAAAAGTATATATAAAGATACATATCATATATTTATTGATTTAGTATAAGCATCGAGTGCAGACAACTTTTTATCGAAGGTCTATGGAGTTCGAAAAAATGGGTCGAAAATCATGCATTTTTTAGCAGTGAGTAAATACAATTGAACAATATATATAATTGTCTTGCAAGCGTAAATTCGGAGAGAATGAAGGTGGCTAAAAGATAAAGCAAGTAACTTGAAAGAATACATTCTTTATAGTACGTTTATTGGATATTCCATACAATAAAGTTGCTTAATAAATAAAATTTAAATACACTTTATTTCATAGAAGAGGCAATTGAAACAATTACCTCAAAGAATAATTAGCAAATTAAGGGAATAGAACTACAGAAGAATTCATCTAGCAATAATTATTGCTAGCCCCCCAGTGACAAATTAATTATATTACAGAACTTTCTTGGTCCACACCATCTTTAGTGAAATAGAGGAAACTCATATGATCATCAAAAACTGATGATGTTATTGGCAAAGGAGTCAATCCTTTGTAATCTCCTTCTGCCTTTGCTAAGCATAGATCTTTGATGTAATTGAATAGACCATCTTTCTGAATACAAGGCTGAGCGGCATACTCTCCAAATGGCATCCACTGCAAGGATTATTATAGGACTTGAGAATTCTGTAATATATCTATATATATAAATAAAAGTTTAAGTTATAGTATATACTAACAACAACCCAGTATAATCCCACTTAGTGGGGTCTGGGGAGGGTAGTATGTATGCAGACCTTACCCCTACCCTTGGGTGGAGAGGCTGTTTCCAAATAGACCCGCGGCATTCTTCCCTCCAAGAACTTCCCACCTTGCACTTGGGGAGACTCGAACTCACAACCTCTCAGTTGGAAGTGGTTGTAAAATAACAATGTAAACATCAATGTAGTTTGTTTTGTAATAACAGGTTATTTACTATTTTTATAATGCTACCAAATAATGAATATCATTAAAAATTTATTTGTTATGACCTAATTTTGTAAATATTTTTACACTTTCAGTATATTGAGCTCAAACTCAGAAATAAAAATACCTGGGCTGCCTCAATTTCTAAGTCTTGCTTTTGGATGTCAAAAGATAAAGGGCGCATCATGCAAATGAAGAACAGCTCTGACTTGTCAAAGAATGACTTGTGTATTTGCCTGCCCATGAGAAAATTACATGATCAGTGAACAAATCTATATAATATATACATTGGCCACATTTCTAGGTTTTGAAATGTGAAAGAATTTGTAGCATCAGTTGTTCTAGAAAATAAAAAGAAATTGATCACTGATTTTTATTGAGTTATATCGGCATATTAATATGACTAGTTAAGTCAAGTAACTCTTCATATTAGAATATTTTGCTTAAAGGGTGAGTAAAACCAGTATTGTAAATAGCTCTTGCTATTTCGCTAATTATAGCGAGAAGCAAGGTGAAGCGAGAGGTCATTAGCTTATTTCGATTACTGCATGGCGTTTTTCAAAATATTTAGTTTTTTTAAAAATAATATATATATCTAAAAATTATATAAAAATAGTATAAAGTCACCATAATTAATAATTCAAAATATTTTAAAAGTATATAAAAAATAGTGTCAAAGAACAACTCAACTCTCCAAAGCTGAAAGATTTCTTCTTTTTGGGATGGTTGGAGTAGTAAATGATAGCACAATGAGTACAATTAGCAAGAACCATGACCAATCGAGTGTTGATTATTTTGACCTTTTGATAATAAAACTTCAATAGTTCATTATCATGACTGTATAATGTTCCTTTTAACTTCTTTTTGACCTAAAATATGAAAAGTTAGGTCTTAGCCACTATACATTTTCTCCTTCTCGCAAGAGTACTCTCTCTGGTGGTGCATAACCAAGTAGATATAATTATTCCTCAAACATAAAAGAAAACGGCACAAGTTTCGTACCTAAAAGCAAGCACTTCCAGAAATTCTGTATCAATCTGCAATTAAAAAAACAAGGTAAACGCATGTGAGAGAAAAAATTTATAGCAGCGACGTAACAACAGAAAATTTATGTTAGTATATGAATTTACGTAGAATTGAGTATTCTGTAAACTTACTCCAGTTTCTTCTTTAACCTCCCTTATTGCACCTTCAAATATATTCTCACCCTGTAGAGGAAAAGGTGGCTCAACATCGATATGGTAGGTATATGCATGTTCCTTTAGCAGATGAGTTAATGAGCATACCTCGTCAACAGCACCAGTAGGGATCTTCCATACACCACTTCCCTTTAATCTACCGATATTTTCTTGGACAACAAGCAACTGAAAGCATCAATATTTTAGATAATTATATTGGAAGATGGTGACAACCTAAATTGTTACTATCAAGATGCTCTCAACCATATATATATATATATATATTAGGAACCAAAACTCCTTAACTTTAACTTTTTCGTTTATGCTTAATGACATTCTCTTATAGTATATATGTACGTTTAAGACCATAATGTTATCCTTACCCTAACAAATATTCGATTATCTAGAGAATTTGTTTATTTATGCTGAGACCAAAAACAGATGCAGCCTTATATTACTGGCTCAATTGAGCCCAATAATTTTGATACGAAGCAGAAATATATAATATGATTTAATTTTATAAATATCAAATTCTGAACAATCATTTCAAAGGCACAACTGATTCAATCGTAAGTACTTAAATGTTGAACCCATCGATCATATATAAAATGATCTATCCGCGTACGATGAGACAATGTTATATACTGGAGTACTGCTTTAAAGCAACTGAGGCTGAATCATTCAATCAAGGAATACCATGTTACATGCTGTAGTTTTGAGTTACCTCTCTTCTGTGATTCAAGACAATAGCACCAATGCTGACTCTGTGTGAGGCATTTGCAGGGATGGTACTCTCAGTATCACCAATCCAATGCACAAGCATGAGGTAATGAGGTTCTGCATGATGATACCAAAACCCTTCCTGTTCTCAATGTCACACACCTATATATTTCAGTATCATGGCATAGCTAATATGCTACATTTGTCTCAACCCAAACAATTATGTGACGAAGCCTGTAATTTACTTAAGGGTGTTCAAACTTGAAAGAAGTAAAAAAAAATCTCCGAAAAAGAAAGTTCAATATATATTATATACCTCCAAAATTTAATATTTTACCTATATAGACAGTGTAATTCTCGACGATTTATTGACCACCCTTTACAACATGTAGCTTTGCCCATGCGTGAGACAGTTAGTAATTACTAGTTTCTAAAATTTCTGAAACTCAAGGTAGTTAATAAGTAGTTTTGCACAAATCCATCGGTTTCATATTTTATGACGGTGTTTGATTATTAGATATGATATTTAAGAAAGAAAGAAAGACAAACTTTTTTGGCAAATACCAACAGTATATTTAAATATTTTGATCTTAAATATACCATAATATTTTTATGACTATTAGTGCTTGCAATTAAGGGAAACGAAAAGTTTGACGTTACAGAACTTCCATAATAGAAAAATATCATTCTTTGTCGAACAACTAAAAAAGGAAAAAGTATCATATAAAAAGAAATAGAGAGATCGACTAGTAAATTTTTCTTCAGTATAATAGTTTAACGTCGATAGTTGATTTCCTTAATGTCACTTTAAAACTAAATGATATATCAATATTCAAGATTTATTGCCACAAAAAAAAAAAAAAGATTCCTGCATTCGATGGTCTGAGCCTTAGGGAAATCTTAGTTCGTCTGAGAAATTACCTTAACTGCAATTTCAATGAGATTTGCAAGTTCAATAGGAAGCTTAATCCACAGACCCTTCTTTCCCTGCAAAATAAATAGAAGATTAACATTTGTAAAACAAGTATAGGAAAGTGCAAAAATAAGGACTCAAAAAACTTGCATTGTAACCGTAATTTAGGGAGAAGCTGTGGCCAAAAGGAAGGCAGTCAATACAGCAAATTCATCGACATATTTTCTCCAAACTAACTACATAAGAGTTAGGACTAATAAAATAATTATATATACCTGCAGCTTCCACTGTTTTATAGAAGCCATAAGCATGAAACGGAAGACATTGGTGTCCATAGGATCCTTTAGTTCTACAATAACTCCTCCATGCTCATCATTAACCGAAGGAAGCAGCAGCAGCTCATGAATCTTCTTATTTTGACCCAAAATTTTCTCCATAAGATATAATTATCTGAATTCGGTTCTACTATTTAATTTAGCGACTGTTGTATTAAAAAGACTCTGCCAAGCAAGTTATGGTGAAGAAACTTTCGTAGCTAGTGAATAAAATTGCTGCATGTATGTAGTTTACATTATATAGGCTCCGCGGAGAAACAAGTCCTAAGTCTGGTGCCGTATGCGTATAGATGGGCCAATTAGGACCACCACTTTCTTGGTTTGATTTCGTCATCGGCTGGGTTTTACGTGGCGAAAGGTCAAACGGCCAACATTTTTTTATTTTTTGAAATTCTTATTTTTTTGGTTAAAATTACAGAACAACACGTAAAAAAGTTTGCAAGCATATTGGAATTAATAGCATTTAGGGGATGATTTGACCAAATAAAATCATTCCGCGTTACAGTTTAAAGTTTGTCCCCATTTAAGGAATTGGTGAGGAAAAAAAAAAAAAAAAGAGCGGGCTGCTGTTGTAGTAAAATTTGTCTTGTTCACAACTTATTCGAGTTATAACTTTGATATGAATTATCTACGAGGTCTGTCGGATGGACAATACTTGTCTTGTTCGTAAGTAATGACGAGTGGACAAAACTTTGATGCAAATTATTCACAAGTTCTAACATATTATAGCAAAACTTGCATGAGTATGTTGTTTAATTGTTCACAAGTTTTGCCGGACTGAGAAGACTTGGTACTGCTATTTTTATTCTACATAACATGTAAAAAAATTTAATTTGGGTTTTGTGAATTGGCAAAACGTACAAGTGTTCAATTGTTTGTATCTCAAATCAAATTCTTTTCTATCCAACATCTAATATCAGTCAATAAAACGTCCATTTCATCATCTACCTTAAACAACTGAGCAAATTTGGAGCAAAAATTAATTAGAAAAAAAGAGCAGAATCTAAATCACTGGCCAGCATAAAAAATCAAAAGATGAATGTGCAGCAACTCAATAGAGATAAAACCAACATCGATGAGATACACAACAAATTCTCACTTGAGATATATTAAAGTTTGAGTTAATCACATTTGAAAGGAGGAGGAAGGATAAGGGCAGTTACTAGTTCCATATTTGCACAATTGTCTTATATCCGGACCAAAATTAAACACTGGACATCCGCTGAAATTTGACCTCTGTAGGCATTTTGTTAAGTAGCATATTTCCCAATTTTAGTCGCCGTCCCCATGAATTTTAAGTTTTAAATATTAATTAATAACCATTTAACATTATATTAAAGCATGGAAATTATAGAACATATCTAAAAACTTAGTTAATTACAATATAAAAAATAAAAAAAGGGATTAAGTATTTAGTCTTGACATCATATGTACATAAAAATATTCCGAGCATTGAGCATCAAATTGGGAATAGCTTAAGACTCGTTTTACAGTATCAGGGAGTTGATTTAGGCGTGGTACTGTGGTTTTCTAGTCAAGGGTCATTAGTCGTTAGAGGGTTAAGAAATCAGTCAAAAAATAGTATGATTACTAAGTCCAAATAACAGATCCGCGGACCATTAGAATATCCCAACTGGTAAAATCTGTCCAAGTAATTAATTCAAAGAAGAAGAAGCTGATTGACTCTAAATTAAAAATTGCTTTAATTTGACTGTGGGAAGACGTTCATCTTAAGTTTAAGTTTAAACTGCAAGAGTCTCTAATGGAGTACTTAATAGTAACTGTATGAAGTTTTTTAACATACTAGTGTTACTAATGCGACAGTATTCACACAACAACATCAAATCCATATATTAAAGGTCTTGATGAAGAGGGAGACATAGATAATAGTGTCCCACTTATTTTAAAGTATGGTTCCTAATTAGGAGCACCTTTACATAACTAATACCACTCCCTTTGTTTACATTTATATGGCTTACAGTTTGACTAAGTATAAAATTTAAGAAGACAATAAATATTTTTATACTTATAATCTTAAATATGTCATAATATTTATCGAACTATAAAACTTGTAATAACTAATGGTGTTAATATGACACAAATATTTGTGTGAATATAAAAGCATATTGTAAACAGTAAAAAAGTATAAATTAAATTAATTTTTATTTTAAAAGTGTATAATTATTTATTGAACGATCTAATAAAAGAATAATATCATTCTTTTATAAAAGAGGGAGTAATAACTTTTTTTCGAGGAGTAATAATTATGCACACATAAAAAATGCCAAATGCTTGAGGTACTATACTTTATGGGCATAAGGAAATCTTGGAGAGATTCGGGTTGGTTATTTGTGGTGGATGTAATGTGCATGGAGCAGGGATTCACTCGGTTGCTGAAAGATGGGGTTACTTCTTTAGGTGTTTGTATGCTAATGGAGCACAAGTCATTCGGGCCATATTAGTGGTGCATTGGATATTAAAGCAGAGTGAGCGACTCTCGAGAAGGTCCTATGAGTTCATAATTCATATGTGGTATTTGAGGTTCTTCCGGATTTGTAAATGGCTAAGATATGAGATTTACATTGGACGGTTTCGAGACTTGCAGCATTTCTATATCATTATTGATTCAATATTTTTGCATTTGAGAGACTAAAGAAACATCTTCAAATTCACAAAAGGTCTTTTCAAAGTAAGTATCTCGGTTGCGGTACTATTGGGTGTCTAAGAGGGAACACAGTGACTTGTGGGTCTTATGATGACGTGGTTTCATGCTAGGATCTCTTAGGGTGAGCTATGGGTTAATGATCGTAATGTACTGGCAAGGAGAAAGGTTAAATTGAAGGCAAGTCGAGAGGAACTCGAAGAAATATGCCAGCTTAGTAGTAATTTTGATCAGCATAGAAATGGAAGTGATCGGTTCTTTCGGTGTGGAAAGATTTACAGGTGCTTTGTGGAAATGGTTTGGGTGATCTACATCACTTGATTGAGCTACACAGATTCAGTCATGATGGCTTGGGTTTGTGCTACTGGGTTTTGAAGAGTTCTCGATGATTTCAACCAGGGCTCGAGAAGGATGTTTTCAACAAGCATGTCAGAGTTTGTTGCGTATTATGAGTTTATCTTGGATAGGGTCAAGTGGAAGGCTCCTGGTTGATGGGGGTTCCTATCCTACTTGTGATTCAGAGATTGATAATAGGATTCTCGCATTTTCATATGATGTCATGATTAACATAGAGGAGGGGGATCGTAACATAGAGCTAGGGGAGTTGGGGCATTCAGAGCAACATAGAGACCTTGGGTACTGTAGGCGCATTAGGGCGGAGGAGGTCATGGGGGCTTTGCGCAAGATGAGTAGGGGCCGAACGACTGGGCCTGACGAGATACCAGTGGAGTTCTGGAAGTGCATGGGTAGCTCGGGAGTGGAGCGGCTCTCCAGGTTGTTTAATGCCATCTTCAGGACCAAAAGAATGCCGGATGAGTAGAGGTGGAGTACAGTGGTACCTTTGTACAAGAACAAAGGGGACATCCAGTGCTGCAACAACTATAGGGGTATCAAATTAATAAGTCATACCATGAAGGTCTGGGAGCGGGTGATCGAGGCGATGGTGAGGGAGATGACATCTATATCTGTGAACCAGTTCGGTTTCATGCCGGGTCGCTCTACTACAGAAGCTATCCACCTTGTCAGGAGGCTGGTGGAGATGTTCAGGGATAAGAAGAAGGACCTGCACATGGTGCTTATCGACTTGAAGAAGGCGTATGACAAGGTCCCAAGGGAGGTGCTATGGAGGTTCTTGGAGGCGAAGAGCATGCCGGAAGCCTACATCAGAGTAATCAAGGACATGTACGATGGAGCTAAGACTAGGGTTAGGACGATGGGTGGCGACTCAGACCATTTTCCAGTGGTTATGGGGCTCCATCAAGGATCGACGCTTAGCCCTCTCTTGTTTGCCTTGGTGATGGATGCTCTAACCCGACATATTCAAGGGAATGTGCCTTGGTGTATGCTATTTGCTGATGATATAGTCCTGATAGACAAGACGATGGTCAGTGTTATTGAGAGTTTAGAGGCATGTAGAAAGACTCTCGAGTCTAAGGCTTTCAAAATAAGCAGATCTAAGACAGAATACCTGGAGTACAAGTTTAGCGCCGAGGCGAGCGAAGTAGGCAGGGACGTGATGATTGGATCTCAGGTCATCACCAAGAGGGACAGTGTCAGATATCTTGGGTCGGTGATTTAGGGGGATGGAGAGATTGACGGGGACGTCACTCATCGTATAGGAGCGGGGTGGTCAAAGTGGAGGCTTGCATCAGGAGTCCTGTATGACAAGAAAGTTCCATAGAAACTCTAGGGGAAATTTTATAGAGTTGTGGTTAGACCTGCAATATTGTATGGGGCAGAGTGTTGGCCAGTGAAGAACTCTCATGTTCAGAGAATGAAGGTTGCGGAGATGAGGATGCTCGGTAGGATGTGCGGGCTCACCAAGTTAGATAAGATTAAGAATGAGGTTATTCGAGAGAAGGTGGGGTGGCCCCGGTGGATGAGAAAATGCGAGAAGCGAGGCTGAGGTGATTCGGGCATGTGCGGAGGAGAAGTCCTGATGCCCCGGTGAGGAGTTGCGAACAGCTGGAGATGGTCGGCATTCGGCGAGGCAGAGGAAGGCCTAAGAGGTATTGGGGAGAGGTGATTAGGCATGACATGGCTAGAATACAGGTTTCCAAGGACATGGCCCTTGATAGGAAAGTCTGGAGGTCTAGTATCAGGGTTGTAGGATAGGGCCCCCTAGAGTTGTTCATACTACTCACCCGTGGTTGGGTGAGACTTGATAGGGCTATCCATAGATGTTTTGTGTTTTGGATTGTGTCTCCCTTATGGTAGTTATTGTATGATATTATTGCATGGTATTTTATTTATGGTTCTTATGTTAGATAATTACTTACGTTATTTCTGCTGGACTTACTAATGCTCTTTTGTTTTTGTTTTTGTTTTTGTTTTTCCTCTCCTTCACTGAGCCGAGGGTCGATTGGAAACAGCCTCTCTACCCTTTCGGATAGGGGTAAGGCTCGTCTACATATTACCCTCCCCAGACCCCACTTTGTGGGATATTACTGGGTAGTTGTTGTTGTTGTTGTCATGATTAATAAGGTATGTTGTGTGGGATTAAGGTTTGCAGGTACAAGGTTGCAGTTCCGTCTCAATGGGAAGGTCATTAGTTCTTAACAACATGGATGGTTTCAGATGTTTAGAAGAACGTTGGCACTATATGGCATCACTTTAGAAGGATGTGTATTTTAAGGAGGCGTATCATTTTTTACTTGAGGATGTTGGACTAGTTTTATGGTAATCACCTAGTGTTTGATTGCTAATATTCAGATTTTTCTACGTGGCATAGAAGGTTTAGGAAGCATTTCTTGTGAGTTGATTGTGTATAAGGGATGTGTCGATTATTTGTGTGGTGGAGTTGGGATCAAATATGGAGATGCTTGTATTCTTGGTATTTAGAGACTAAAGTTCTCAAAGGTGGACTATTCCTTTGTTTTGTACTGTGAAGATATGGACAGAGTTAAACACCTAGTGGTATGTGTTATGGATAGGGTACTGTGGACTTATGGAAGTTATTTACCTATTTTTAGATGATCGGAATTGATTTGAGGGCCATTGGTAGGCCCAATGAGAATGTGTGTTCTGCATGGGATGAGGTTTGTTTACTCGCACAGCTAGTGTAGAGGAGTGTTCCATCGGCTAGAGTTATCTTATTCATATTCTAACATGTTTCATATGTTACTCTCCTATACTTGTCGCACCCCTTTTTTTCTCGCAAAAATCTGGTTTTGACATTTGGGAGGACAACTCGTTCCCTTTTGGGAATTGGGTTTAAGAGAATTGAAGAGTTTTCACCTAATGATTATAGTGCATTAGGACACTGAGGAGGGTTCAATTTGGATAACCAAAGATTGGGTAAGGGCTAGAAATTATCCTAATGGGAGGTATTAGGCACCCTTCAGGTTCCACTAGTGTGGTTTCTGGCAAAACTATTGTTGTAACTTAAGGTAAAAATAACACATAGACAAGTAAGACTTCAAATAAGAAGGGATTTTTCACATAAAGATTAGAGATAATCAAAATTCTAAAGCATAGGAGAGAGTTGATGTAGAAGAAACATTTTAAAAGATTTAAAGAAACAAAGAGCAAAAGAAAGGGGGTCCTAGGTTTATTAATAATATGGATCACGTCAATAAAATACCCAGTAATCACTCCTCAGAGAGGGGCTACACGTGGTATTAACGCACCGGCCATCATATCCATATATAGCCTTTCCTACCCTTTTAAGGCAGAATGGTCTCGTTTACCTATTGCATGCTATTATCGTCCCAATCCTATCAGCCCTAGAGGATCTTGGAACTACTAATCCTAAAAGAGGGAGGAAGAGTTGGGATTATTTGTGGTTTCAAAGGTAAAAATACTAACGCGACAAGCAAGAACACTTATGATAAGTTTGGGGGAAGCATAAAAACAATGAAAGGCTCAAACAAACCTCTCTTAGAAAAGAGAAAGCACATATTTAGCATGCCTTGCATTTACTGTTTAGGGTCTGATTTAATACTAAACGTGGAAGAACTAAAAGGTTGAAGCAGACTGATTTACTATATAATTCAGATAAGAAGCCTCAATCAGGCCTGCCTGCTGGTTGTAGTGAATAAATCTAATTCAGCTTAGAAGATTATCCTAAGGCATGCCTAAGTGTTGGACAAAGCTCCTATAGGCATGATATCTATTGTTTTTCAGGAAAAGGAAGTACATTGATTTATGAAAAGGTTGTCAGTTATTCAGGAAAGGCGAGTTTGGGAAAGATAAGAAGTTTTGCAGACGTTAGACATTGTTGTTACTAGTTTTAGACTTATAAGCGAGTGAAGCGTTTCAGACTTGGTTATTAATTCCTATTGGGATGCTTTCTAGGCGTTGTTGATTTTAAACACTTTTACAGACATGGAAAGAGTGCAGAAATTGTATAAGCATGGCATCTGAATGCAGTTAGTTACTTAAGCCCTATAAACAGGTTTGCCTAGTGACAAATGCATATGCAGGAGTCGGATTTGTAGTTGATTATGAGCACGGTATCAATGAGAGATGCAAAATTTTCTAATAGACATGGTATCTATATGTGATAATGCAGAAACCTATAGGTAGGATATCTATATAAGTATAGAAGTGTAGAAACCTATAGTCAGGATATCTATATGAATGCAGAGGTGTATAAACTATAGGCAGGATATCTACATAATATGCAAAAATCAGAAATTTCCTATGAACATTATATCTATGTGATATGCAGAAATCAGAAATTCGCTATGAACATGATATCTACCCTTTTTACATGCATGATTACCTTTCCCTTTTCACCAGCAATCCCCAAAGGTTTTATTGCAAGTTATTACAGTCCAAAGAAAGGAAAATACATCAGAAACTGAAAATTACAACCAAGGAGGGCCTGATTCAGACTTTCTGTCTGATTTTTGAAGTAAACCAGCTCTAAAGATCATTTTTCAAAGCCTTTTTCTCTTTTAGATGTGTCAGAGTTCCCTAAGAGCCTCATATGGACTCCGGGCAGTGCTCACACCTAAATGCATTACAGCGTTAAGACATAGTGCAGTGTGGAAGGGCCAGCTCTCAAGTGTCCAAGTTCAGAGGGAACTCAAGGTCCCAAGGCGAGGCTTATAGGAGGGGGACAAAACTTAGAGACTAGGAGAGAGTGTAAGTGAAGAGTTCTGAAAAAGGGAAAGGGGAAGGGAAACAATACATATAGATGCACATAGGGGTATAGGAAATTGGGAAGTGGTAGAGTGGCAAGGACATGCTAGTGGGTATACCCAGCAATGGGAAATGCTGGCACACCTCACAAGCCTGTTAGAACACATTGTTTCAGAGGTTATGATCCTCTAAAGTGATCAAGTTAAAACCATGGACAACAAATTTGCATATTGCCATTTTTTAAACTATAACCCAAATCACATAAAGGAAAATAGAGTCCATGTATTCACAGCAGAAACAAAGCCTAAAAGAAATTAACATGCTAGTTAAATATTTAACTCCGCAGCAATAGAAAGTAGGCATGGATACATAAATCTATAAGTAAACTCATTGTGGAGATGTTGAAGCTTAAATTAGGACATACCAGTTTCAAATAAAACAAGTAGAAAATTAATAGAATTGTAAAAGCCAAAGTTCAAATAGGAAGGCAAATGTTATAAATGTGAGTACAGAAGAGATTGTGAATTTGTGAAGTCTGGAGTGTGTGATTGTTAGAAAATCGTGTGTTTGAAAAAAAGGTCAAGTATTTATAGTACAGAAGGCAGGAAGAAATAAGGTAAGAAAATATTTAAAGAACTAATTGTCAATCAATTAAACAAAGCTCCCTTTAATTAAGGGATTTAGGTTCAAACGAATATAAGCCAGTTAACGAAAGAAATTAAATAAACACTTTGTGTAAAACATACAATTGACATCAAATACATAAAGGTTATTTAAGGACATGGTTTTGACAGTACACAGTTTGTGCAAATAAGGCAAGGGAATCAATTAACAGCCAGTAAATCACAAGGTCTGAAATTTGGTATGAATGAACCAAGTCACAAAAGGTGGAAAAGGTTTTAACTCAAGAAAAATCAGCAAACAACCAATTAGACCTATTTAAAAGGGATTCCGAATCAATCACAAGTTTGAAAATCCTTTTAAAGGGAGACTCATCATATATAAAAAGCATACAAACACGTTATACATGAAAGGAACTTGTCATAAAATCAGTAGAAACTCCAGTATATGGGAGTTCATCGAAAATTCAGAATTGTATGATAAAAAGAAGCTCAAAGTTAGTTCAGAGGCTCAAAATCAGTTTGAAAAAATTAGGGGTATTTGAAATAAATCCCTAGTTCGAACAAACCAGAAAGCAAAGAGGATAGGGCAAGCAAATTGAATTGAGACATGCGCAGAGGTTTCAGAAGAGAACTGAAGCTTCTAACATGCCTCTTTCAGAACTCACAATAGAGGGATTGAAAGAACATAATGTGAAATAGTAGAAGAAACATGCTTTATTAGAAGAAACTTTAACCAAAGTTCAGTAGAGCAAAAATAGTAGAAATACCTAAGAGTACAGTTAGAGGTGTCAACCGGGCTGGGTTGACCCGGGACCGGCCCGGACCGGACCGACAAAAACCGGGACCGGACCGGACCGGTTAGCAGGGGCCGGGCTGGGCTGGGTCTTGGGGGTAGGGGGTTGGTCCGTTAGAATTTTTTGGTATCGGAACCGGACCGTACCGGCCCAGTATAGTCAACAGTACCGCGAACCGGTGTGAACCGGCTCGGACTGGCCCGATTCAACGATAAAATTTATTTTTTTGTATTCTTTTTTGGTTTTTTGAATATGTGGGGCCCACATTACCGTTGGCCAACGTACAATTTTACAAAAATGGCCATTTTTTCATTATTATTTATTAATTTACAATATTAGCCCTTCTTAAAATCTATATATACCCTCATCTCTTCTTCATTTCTTCACTCAAAATTCTTATCTCAATCATAATTCTCAAATTATCAATCTATCTCTCTCCCTTCAATTTGCAAGATTTCATATTTTATTTATCATTCTTTTCCCTATCGCAATTTGTCATTCGGAATTTGAAGCTTGAATTGAAGTTCAAAATTGAATTACTTGCTTGTCGTTTGTTCGTGGTAACACCGGATTTGCGTAATCAAGTGCTCAATTTATTTTCAAATTCGGTGCACTCCCTCCAACTCTTTCTCTTATTTAATATTTTAATTGCATATTTAATTTTAGCTTATATTTTTATTTTTATAATATGTTTAATGATGCTAGTCCTGTAGCTTCTGGTAGTAATAGTAATGACTCGACTTCTAATCGTAAAAGAAGAAGTCCGGAATGGAATTTTTTTGAAAGAATTGAAGGTACTAATAGTGTTAAGTGCAAATTTTGTAACGAAACTTTTCAACATTTGACCAAAGGAAATTTAGGAGGGATTTCAGACTTTCAGTTGGGAAGCAATGATTTGTAAGTTTTAGTATGTTTCAGAGATTGGATTAGATAGATCGGAACGAAGAAATCAAGGAAAGGAAGATGTTGATAGCCCAGAAGACGAAGAACTTTAACTTGGAGATATTGATTATGATGAACTTGCTAAGGCGATGCAAAACATTTGAAATTACTACTTCACTAGTTTACTTGTTAGAAAAAATGTAAACATTTCATTTTCTACTTATTAATTGAAATTGAGAAATAAAGTAGCACTTGCAATAAGTGCATTTTTTTCCCATCTTACTTGTATTCATTCAATTATTACAATGTATTAATATAATTCTAACTTAATAGTTATACTTAATTTCAAAAAAAAAATTGAAAATATACTAAACCCAGCCCGGCCCGGCCCCTTTCAACCCTTAACCCGTATGGTTCAATTTTAACCCGAACCAACCCGGCCCCTTAAAAACTCGGTACTGTTCAACCCGGCCCGGAACGGACCGGAACCCGGACGGGTCGAAAAAATCCGACCCGGCCCGGACTGGTTGAACCATTAAACAGCTTTAAGTACAGTAGAAGAAACATGCTTTAGATGAACCCAAACAAGGTTCAGTAGAAGGAAAACAAAGAAACTTTAAGAACTTAGTAGAAAAACATAGTAGAAGAATACAAGAACACAGAAAAAGTATAACAAAAGAACATATAGGAAAATGCAATAAGATAAACATACAAGAGCATGATAAAAGGAAAAACACAAGAACATAGTAGAACAACGGAATATAGAAAGCACAGTAGAGAAACATATGTGATAGAAGGAAAACATAAGAACACAATAGAGTCAAATACATACTGAATAAAAGGAGAAGAAGATCAGATAAACACTTAAGTATTTTTAGAAACCCTAGATCGTAAAAAAAAGACCTTGGAAAGTGATTTTTAAAAGAAAAGTTGGGAAAATCGTTTTAAAACTCAAGTAAAGCACAAACACACAACGGATTTAAGAAGATTGGAGAAGAAAACCTCGAAGGGTTAGGGTTTCAGAAGAACCCAAAATGAGAAAGGCTTTGAAAATGTCATCGATCAGAGTCGGAAAAGCCAAAACTAGGCTCAAACAACCTTGATACACCGGAGCAAGGCCGGAAATGACCCCGAGACCTCGAATCGGCAAAGGTATGAATGAAAACCTTCAATATCTGACCTCGAATATTCAAGTATCAAGCACATAGGAGCAATACGAGGTAAGTATATGACTCCTATGGCCAGAGAAGCCAAGGATTCCAACGAGTTTCACGGTGGAAGTGATTAGAGGCAGCTAGGGTTAGGGAAGGTTTAAGAGAGGAGAGGGGTTTCAAGGGCGGCATCTCAGACAAAATGATTTAGGGTTGGGGGGGTTTGGAAAATTAAAAAGGCAAGGGGGATTTTGATCAATGGCCTAGATCAAAGGGGAGCCGGGCGGGTAAAAATAAACATGTCGAGTAGTCGGGTAATTTAGGATCTGGGCTGGTCCAATTGAGGTTAAAACTGGGGTTAAATGAGGGGTCAGTTTGGGCTAAATTGAATGAAATAGGGCTAGTATTTAAATAGCCACTTTTCCCCTTTTATTTTATGAAAATAGTAAAATGATTTTTGAAAATATATTAAAGGTGCTAAATTAATTAATAGTATATAAATATTAGATTGAAAATACTGGAATCAAATTTTTAATTATAAACACAATTAATTCTTATAATAGGCTAATATTGTAATTAAGTGCAATTTTATTTTGAAAATACTAAACAAATTTGTAAAAATAATCTCAGCTATGATTTGGTATAAATATGAGAACAAAATAATTTAATCACCAAAAATGATAATTTGAGGAATAATTATTAGTTTTTGTACTGTTAAAATAGGGCAATAAATTGATTTTAAAATCCTTTTAAAAATTGGAAAAAATAAAAAAAATACTTGGAAATGATATATATATATATATATATATATATATATATATATATATATATATATATATATATATATATATATATATATATATATATATATATATATATACTATTTTGAAATTATTTTCTATGTAAAAATATATATTGAAAAATTGAGTATCAACAGCTGTCTTTCTTTACCCGGGAAGGATGAAAGAGTTGTCGCGTAAAGATATGATTGTCAATTTTTGACCAGGCAAAATGGTTTGAAAAGGTTGACCGTGCTCTGGTTCCTAAGCTGCCTACATATCCTTGGTCTTACAAGAATCAATCCATATGTAGTTCAGGATTCGTCGGCATAGTATGCTGCTGGAATTTTTCCAAGAACGGACGCAATGTTTAGGTTGGGATGGATGGTTAAACTCTAAATAGGGCTGCAGGAACTGGAGCGGGAACACTCCTACTGAGACGATCGTTGCTCACCTGTTTACCTACAAATAAGCAATACAAGCATATATTGTGCATAAATTTAAACGAATGCAAGTTTCCGTTGGACCATGAATGCTATCTCTGGACGGTTAGGATGACGTCCTTAGACCATGATGTCCTGGGCCATGAAGCATATAATAAAGGATTCGCAAGCAATGAAATGATGCTCTCGGGTTATGAGGATGATGCCTCTGAGCTATGATGCCTTTGAATAATGGTATGCAAGAGATAAAAAGGGGTCTTTAGTCCATGACGTTCTAGGGCTATGAAGATGGTGCCTCCGAACAATGAAGCCTTTGGACAGTTTGGCGATCTTTCAGCCCATGAGATGCAGAAGGTGGCGATTTTTTAGCCAATGCAAAATATAAATGAGGTGGCGATGTTTCAGCCAATGCAAAACGTAAATAAGGTGGCGATCTTTCAGCCAATGCAAAATGTAAATAAGGTGGCGATCTTTCAGACAATGCAAAATGCAATAAGTGGCGATATTTTAGCCATGCAAGGGCAAAATAAAGTGGCGATATTTCAGCCATGCAAGTAATTAATAAAGTAGCATTATTTCAGCCATGCAAGTAACAAATAAAGCGACGATATTTCATCCATGTAAGATGTAAATGAAGGTGGCGGTATTTTATCCGATGCAAGATATAAATGAAGTGGCGATGTTTCAGCCATGCAAAGAGTATAATAAAGTGGTGATATTTCAACCATGCAAGTGCAAAATAAAGTGACGATATTTCAGCCATGCAAGTGAAAAATAAAGTGGCGATATTTCAGCCATGCAAGATGTAAATGAAAGTGGCGGTATTTCAGCCGATGCAAGATCTAAATGAAAGTGGCGGTACTTCAGCCGATGAAAGATGTAAATAAAATGGCGATCTTTCAGACAATGAAAGATGTAAATAAAGGTGGCGATATTTCAGCCAATGCAAAATGTAAATGAGGTGGCGATCTTTCAGCCAATGCAAAATGCAATAAGTGGCGATATTTCATCCATGCATATACAAAATAAGGTGGTGGTATTTAACCCATGCAAGTGAAAAATAAAGTGGCAATATTTCAGCCATGCAAGTGAAAAATAAAGCGGGTATATTTTAGCCATGCAAGATGTAATGAAGGTGGCGGTATTTCAGCCGATGCAAGATGTAAATGAAGTGGAGATCTTTCAGCCGTGCAAAAAGTAAAATAAAGTGGCGATATTTCAGCCATTCAAGTGAAAGTTAATGTGGTGATATTTCAGCCATGCAAATGAAAATAAAGTGGTGATATTTCAGCCATGCAAATGAAAATAAATCGGTGATATTTCAGCCATGCAAGATGTATATGAAAGTGGCAGTATTTCAGT
This sequence comes from Nicotiana benthamiana, assembly GCA_034376525.1. Lineage (NCBI taxonomy): Eukaryota > Viridiplantae > Streptophyta > Magnoliopsida > Solanales > Solanaceae > Nicotiana > Nicotiana benthamiana. The sequence goes on from CM067331.1 coordinate 117,018,497, forward strand.
CGATGCAAGATGTAAATGAAGTGGTGATCTTTCAGCCGATGCAAGATGTAAATGAAGGCGGCGATATTTTAGCCATGCATATGGAAATGAATGCGGCGATATTTCAACGAAAGCAAGATGGAGGTAGAGCTTAACCTCGGAAGGCAAAATGGTAGCCTTATGCTATGCAGGAAATGAAAATGGAGGTAGAGCTTAACCTTAGAAGGTAGAATGGTAGCCTTATGCAATGCAGGAAATGCAGATGGAGATAGAGCTTAACTTCAAAAGGCAGAATGGTAGCCTTATGCAATGCAGGAAATGCAGATGAAGGTAGAGCTTAACCTCGGAAGGCAGAATGGTGGCCTTGTGCAATGCAGGAAATGCTGATGGAGGTAGAGCTTAGCCTCGAAAGGAAGAATGATAGCCTTATGCAATGCAGGAAATGATGATGAAGGTAGAGCTTAGCCTCGGAAGGTAGAATGGTAGCCTTATGCAATGCAGGAAATGTAGATGGAGGTAGAGCTTAGCCTCGGAAGGAACAATGGTAGCCTTATTCAATGCAGGAAATGCAGATGGAAGTAGAGCTTAACCTCGGAAGGCAGAATGGTAGCCTTATGCAATGCAAGAAATATAGATGGAGATAGAGCTTAGTGTCGGAAGGTAGAATTGTAGCCTTATGCAATTCAAGAATGCAGGTGGAGACAGAGCTTAGTCTCGGAAGGCAAAATAGTAGCCTTATGCAAGAGATAAAAGGCGAATAGTAATAAAATTCTTAGCTGATTGTTGATAGCTGATTGTGATATTGCAGCTGCTGGGGATATTGTGTGCAGATAGCAACTGCGAATAATTGTGACGGATCTGAGAGTTGCATTCTTGAATAGTACGTATGATAGGATTTTGCTACTTGAGTGCCTATATCTAAAGGAAAATCATGAGTTTCGCTAAGGGGAAAGGTTAGTTCGTGTCCCCACTGACCTCACTTGACCTGACTGTCCTTGTTCTGATGATACAGTATGTATCATTGGGGTAGCATTGTTAAAAAAAGCAGACATGCATACGTTTGTAAAAAAATCATGATATGAGTATATATCTAACGTTTTGGATGAACCAATGACTATGATGTGGTTCAGGACATCGCAACCTCTCTTGCTTCGAAATTTTTAGGGTCCTTCTCAAAATTCTACCCCAATTTACTGGGTTTTCTCCCCTGACGGTTGCTTACGATGATCGGCTGGAATTACTTCGGACTTTTGAGGGTCCTCCTCAAAATTCTGCCCTAATTTCCAATTGCGGGGGGGGGGGGGGGGATGAAACTTTTATTGAATTGTGACCGAACCCATAAGGCTACCTATGTATCCCTTCTTAAATGGGAATCAGGTTAGACGTAGTTTACATCATGTATGAAAGCATAAAGATTACACATAGTAATGCTTGACTGCATCTGAGTTGATTGGTTTAGACCAAACTTCCCCATTCATTTCAGCAAGTATGAGGGCTCCTCATGTTAGAACTAAATGAACCATTTATGGACCCTATCAATTGGGAGAGAATTTTCTATTGGCTTCGTCTTGATGCGGGAAAATTTTCTTTAAAACCAGCTGCCGTGGTGTGAACGGTCTTGGCTTGACTCTTTTGTTGTAGGATCTGGACATTCTATTCTGAGAAACATGACCGTGCCAAATTGGGTTCAATATCTTTCCATCTATAAGAGCTAGCTGCTCGTAACGACTCTGTACCTACTCTGCTTCATCGAGCTCGGCTTCTTGTATGATCCTCAAGGAAGGAATCTTTACTTCAGTAGGAATGACTGCTTATGTACCATAAACCAACATATAAGGGGTTGCCCCGGTTAATGTGCAGATTGTGGTATGGTACCCCAATAAAGAAAATGATAGTTTTTCGTGCCATTACTTATGCTGCTCTATCATCTTCTTTAGTATCTTCTTAATGTTCTTGCTGGCGGCTTCTATGGCTCAATTCATCTGAAGTCTGTAGGCTATTGAATTTTTGTGTTTGATGTTGAAGGTTTCACACATGGCTCCCATCAAGTCACTATTGAGATTAGAACCATTATCAATAATAATTGACTCCGAAATTTTGAACCAGCAAATAATACGATCGCGAACGAATTCTGCCATAACATTCTTTGTCACTGCCTTATAAGATGCCACTTCAACCCATTTGGTGAAATAATCAATTGCTACTAGGATGAACCTGTGTCCATTGGAAGCTATAGGTTCGCTTGGTTCAATAACGAACGACCATGGCGAGCTTCTTGCATTATGCTCGTTTGGGGTACCTTGATCATGTCTGCATGTACCTGACAACAGTGGCATTTCCTAACAAACTGGATGCAGTCATTTTCCATAGTCCTCCAAAAATAACCAGCTCGGAGTATTTTCTTGGCTAAGACAAAACCATTCATATGTGGACTGCAGGTCGAAACATGGATTTCTTCTTGTAGCCTGGATACTTCTTTTGTGTCAACACACCTTAGTATTCCCAAATTTAGAGTCCTCCTATGCAAGATTCCTCCGCTATGAAAGAAGTTGTTGGATATCTATCAAAGTGTACTTTCGAAGTAGGGTTTGCAAGTTTCGGATATTCTCCTTTTGCCAAGTATTCCTTGATATTATGAAACCAAGGATTTCTATCTACTTCTTTTTTAACATGAGCATAGTAAGCTAGCTGATTATGGATTTTCACCAGAATGGGATCAATAAAGTTTGTATCTGGATGTTGTATCATGGACGATAGGGTATCCAATGCATCGGCGAATTCATTCTGGACTCTGGGAACATGCTGGAACTCTGTCTTTTTGAACCTTTTCCTCACCTCCTGCACATGGTGCAGATAAAGGAGCATCTTGGAGTTCTTGGTTGCCCATTTTTCTCGGACCTGATGTATAAGCAAGTCAGAATCTCTAATTACTAGCAATTCTTGGATGTTCATGTCAATGGCCATCTTGAGCCCTAAGATGGAGGCTTCGTACAGAGCCATGTTGTTGGTGCAAGGAAACCTGAGTTTGGCAGACATCGGATAATGCTGACCAGTTTTTGATACTAGGACTGCTCCTATGCCGACTCCTTTGAAATTTGCTGCTCCATTGAAAAACATTCTCCACCCATCATAGAATTCTGCAATATCCTCTCCTATGAATGATACCTCTTCATTAGGAAAATATGTCATTAGGGGTTCATATTCTCCGTGCACGAGGTTCTCGGCATAAAACCACTCTACCAGGATATACTCCGACGCACCTCGCCACTCAACCCGTGGCATTTACGGCATAGCCCATAGCGCAATAGTCTAGAATGACCCAACACGAAGACAACCAGTCTGAACCCCAACATCACACCCGAAATATAAGATACCAACAAAGAAAGATCCACTTGGCCTCCAAATCCCGACAGTCTCTAAATAGTTCCGATACATACCGCAACCACGACATAGTCTAAATATTAGAACTTCCGTCTCCAAATCCACACAGCACATGAATCATCATATCTGATCCCAATTCCGCCGTTTGAATGCATGACACACCTCTAATACCCAATCATTTCATGAGAGATACTCAAAAAAATTTCTATGCCACTACGCAAACTCGAATATCAGCAGCCGATCTAGCCTTAAAGTGCTGCAATACTACCGAAGTGCCATTAACTTAATCACATTTCCCTTTTTTCGAAACATATACTCTCATCAAATCATTTACAATTAACAATACCATTTCCTTAATCATCTTAGGCTAACCACTGCCTAAGAGTTTTATGAACTTTCTTTCAGAGCTGAACTACAACCTTACAAACGCAGGTCTCAATCCTCCACAACATACCGCATATACCACACCATCCAAGGATAACACGAGAACTCCATCTCCCTACCGAGCCACATACATCTACTTACTCCATTAGTCATGAACTTCCATTGGTCCCATCTAGAAGAAAAATCACTATACATCCCATGCTCCGCATGCCCATAGAAAATATACATCTCCAAACCACGGTAAAAACCATCAAGAACTCTTCGAGTTCCCTTTGCACAAATTACACCTACCAGGACTGAATCCTTCTAACTCGACAAGCTAAGCAAGCCATCAAAACCTAAGAGCATTGCTGCAAAATACCTATAAGAACCCATCACCTCGAACACACACAAGGAATTAATCATATCCTTACCATACTAGTCCAGTCTACTACCACATTACCCCATCTATCTAAATTTCTTTATGATTCATCTTCAACTTGTTATTTGTTTTGTTGTAGCACCACAATCTTCAACTTAGACTTACCACACAGAACGAAGCATAAAACCACACCATCTAAGGATCATACATCACTGAATACTTTCTTAAACATTCTTAGAAACACCATATTCCAAAGTACTGTATTCCGAAGAACTTCCTGCGAATCTAAATCCGTTACCTTTACTTTCCTGATACTGATATATATAATCCCATAATTAACATATAAATACCACAAGTCTTGACTTATTCCAATAAAAACTCAGTTTCTAACTACGTATACAACTTTAAGACATCTGATTGTTACATGTAGAATCTGGAACACGTTAGAACCTCTGTTGAGAGCCATTTACTCTATTTACACTGCAATTAGCTTGATCAAATGAACAGGACCACCCGTGCCTCATTAACACTCTGGTACCCCATGATACGACCTCATCCCAATACAAACAAGTATCTTCATGCTCTATGAAGCGAGAAGTCTTTACCTACAACAACTTAATACATCATGTGATTCTCACACACCTACGAAGCACATATAGCCTTGTCAAAATTTTTCCTTCAGTAGAGCCGTACTTGACTTCAATATCCGTGAGCTATAACTAACTCACCAACACGCCTCAAACTGGAACCAACATATCACCTAATCGTGCAATCAACTTAATCAATAGCAAACTCTCCAACTTGGCTCGAAGCCATAGATCAAAACACACCCAATAACTCATAGCGCATATAATGTATTGTTGCCATAATACCATAGTGAGATTAAACCCAATCCTTCATAAGCTTGTGGAAACACAAATCATCTAGAATTTTAACTCTTCTACAAATCTCGCATTCACTCACACAACAGTTAAGCCCACTCTCTAGGCGACCGAATCTAGATTTCAACACATATTCTTCACTTGTAAATGAGATCTTATAATAGACAACATAAGAATCACACAACCTTAAAACACTATGGTGGAGATAATCCACTTGCTTTGCTTCCATTTCCCAAATGGATCTATGGAATTCACTTTCCTCGTCGGCTCCAAAGAAGGTATACCTCGTCCGCAGCCAAAAAATGGTTGGAGAGTGAGAAGGAGGAAGCACTAATCGCCCTACATCGGAAACTTAGAAGAGAAAAGTTCGCCGAACTCCAACTGATATTTCTATATACCTTCTATCATCACAAGCATTACGCAGCCACTTGATATTCTTGAGTCTGGACTCATACCGAAACATGAAATTTACTTCACTCTCAACTGGGAAACATGAAAAGATCCTTCATACACCCATAACTCAGGGCTATACCTCGAATCAAGACGAAATTCCAGCACCTAATAATTCCTTTATCCTTCAACATGCCTTTCTTGTCACTCCCACGTCATATAGATACATCTCGCAGTACTAAAATACTCATCACATAGCCACAGACGTCACTTCTATTTACAGGGATATTACCGAACATATAAGTGCAAAACACTTGCTCACACAATCAGCACCTCGGTGCTCAAGCCACAAGCAAGGATCCAGCCTCAAGTCCTCCAGACTGGCCCAACATGAAACTCATAGAGATCACATCTCGCCCCTCGACCAGGGAATCACAACCCATCAAGGCACATCTAATACTGAGTGCTCATGTGCGCATGCGAACGTGTGGAAGGAATTTCAAGAGTTACTTTTAAGATGAATCAAGGGCGCACGATGAGAATTTAAGAATGTGAAGTTTTCCTAAAGGTTCTGCAACCTCTCAAGGATAAATATAGACGTCTCTATACATATCTGCGAGACTCTACTAAACCTGCTCATAACTCGTGAGACCTAGTAACCTAGGCTTTGATACCAACTTGTCACGACCCAAACCCCGATCTGGTCGTGATAGTGCTTCAGTGAAGACAAGGCCAGCCAACTAACCCGTTTCACCTCTTCAGAATAGTTAAATATTGATTCACAGTTTTGACATAATTAAATAACCACAGTCTAAATAGAGATTTCTTTATTAAATGCAGAATACAACCCAAACACAACCCAAGACGGGGTGTTACAAATCACGAGCATATATTAGAGTATAAGTACAACCCCAAGGCCTGAGATACACAAAAATAGAACTGATAAAGAAAAATAAAGGAATGTGGTGCTGCGGGCGTTGGTCGTTACCTTGCTAAACTCCGATAACTTAGCCTCCGATCAGCTCAAAACCCGCTATCGGGGGAACAAATACCTGCATCTGCATGCGAGGTGCAGGGAGTAAAGTGGGTACTCCAACTCAGTGAGTAATAAAGGTAAACAATAACTGAGCAGTAAGAAATCACGTAAGACAAACCATCATTTTGTATAGAGCAGTGTAGAACCTTTTTGAGAAATATAATGAAGTCGTGACATCTTTAGATGCCATCTTAGCTCAGTTTAAACCTCTTTTGGAAATGAATTTTTCAATGGTTATGCAAATGAATGCAAAATAAATAGTGTAGATAAGCACAAAAATCTGCCCCTCGGGCACAAACACTCAATTAACAGATAATTCCAGACAATCAAGTAGGTATCACATGAAGTAGCCTAAACAAAAAATAATGATAGACAAATGAAATAAAGTAAACACATAGAATAGCACCAGCACCGCTGCAGCGTGCAGCCCCATCCATATATTGTTGCGCCGTACAACCCAATCCATATATCGCTGCATCGTGTAGCCTGATCGATCCATATATCTCGTCGACGGCCCTCACTAGGGTGTGCAGACTCCAGGAGGAGCCCCTTATGGCCCAAGAGCAATATCAAGCCATCTTGTAAAATCAAATCTAGGCCCTCGACCTCATATCAGTTTAACACTGTTGCGGCGCACAGCTTGATCCCATGGTATCCTCACATCTGACCCTCGGCCATACTCAGTCCAAAAATTATATAATCCCCTCGGTCATCAGTAAAACTATAGTTCTCAACCAAAAACATCATTTTATATACCATTTTAGTTTCAAAACCGAGTAAAGGTGACTGAGTTATAAAACAGTGGAAAACGGTACGACTGAGTTCAAGTAGTAAGTCAAAACAGTGAGGAAATAGTGATAAAAGTCCTTGAGGGTTCATATAGTCGGCACGAAGCCCAATTATGGAAATTAGTTCAAATAATGATGATAACACATAAGTTTCAATCAAATATGTGGTAAAAGCATCAATCGGGACAGATCAAGTCACAATCCATAATAGTAAATGACCAAACGCTCATCATCAGGCGTGTGTCTCACCTCAATATAGCACTACGATGTGCAAATACGGTTTTTCAAACCTCCTGGATATCATTTACAATCTTTACTTACCTCGAACCGGCGAAACCTCTAGCTCGTGACGCCTTTGCTCCTCAAATCGACCTCCACTCATGTCAAATCTATCCAACACCAGAATGAATATGTCACAGTAAGCTAAGGGAACAAAGCCCAAGCGAAAACAATTGAAAATATCAAAAATCCTGAAATTAGCAAAATCTGAGCCCCAGGCCCACTTCTCGAAACTCAAAAATTTTCATGTCAACGGGTTAGTTATCTCCTCACGAGTTCATACATACCAAAGTTCTCAAATCCGACCCCAATTGATCCATCAAATCCCATAATAAAATTTCAAAATCTCAAGCCCTAGTTTCTTCTATTTTAACTTAAGTTTCATGAATTTCTAGGTAGATTTCACTATAGAAACGAGCATTGAGTTCAAAAAATATTACCTCCAGGTGATTCCCCTTGAATACCTCTTCAATGATCTCTTCCAAGCTCCAAGAACGCTCAACAATGGAGGTCCTTAACCTCAAAATTACGGAATAGCCTTTTAAAAACATTCTGCCCAGCACTTAAAAATCCTACTTCATGATCGCGGTCAATACCTCGCGATCGCGATGCACAAATTTGCGTTGATCACTTTTTACTCTATGCGAATGCGACACACAAGTCGCGAACGCGATGCCTTTCTTCCTATGCCCATGCGAATGCAGAGACCATAATGTGAACGCGATGAGAAATTCTCCTGGGAACCAAATTCCTTATACGCAATCACGTAAACCATAACGTGAACACAATAAACACCCTGATGAACCATTCGCGAACGCGGCCTAGACCCTCGAGAATGTGTAGCTACCAAAACCCATCCCTTCATGAACGCGAGCTTCCTTTCACGAACGCGAAGGCCAAAATACGTGCAACTCCTGGACTAATTTTTCTGCAATTTCTTAACTCCAAAAATGGTCTTATTGACCACCCGGAACTCACCCGAGGCCCCTGGGACCTCAACCAAAAGTACCAACACATCCTAATACCTCATTCAAGCTTCCAATCATCAAAACACGTTACTAAGCATCAAATCACCCAAAACTCAACGAATTCAAGCTTATGTTTTTCCAAAACTTCCGAAATACGCTTTCTATCAAAAACCTAACCAAATCATATCTTAATGATCTGTAATTTTTTGCACACATCCCAAATAACATAATTAAGCTATTGCAACACTTGGAATTCCATTCTGACTCCCGGGTCAAAATCTTACCTTGCAACCGGAAATCGCCAAAATCTTAACTTCACCAATTCAAGCCTAATTTTACTTCGGACCTCCAAAACCAATTCCGATCACGCTCCTAAGTTATAATAACCCAAATCATAAAAATTACGATCCGTGCTCATATATAAATAAGTCAACTATTGGTCACGCCTTTCTAATTAAAAGGTTTCAATTCAGACTGTTCTTTCAAATTCATACCGATTTCCGTGAAAACCAAAACCAATGATTTACATCAGTTATAATACATCATACAAGGCAAGTGATGACCGAGAACTATCGATAAAAGTACAAAAGCTCAAAATGACCGGTAAGATCGTTACATGCGGTTTCTGCATGTGGCATGTTTTCGGTATCTTTCTGAGTGGGTTTCTCGAGCATGTTGCTCTAGGACTTGTCAGCCATTTTTCTAGTAGATTTTTGCGGCCGGTGGCATTTCTCCTTCCGTGGATGTTGAGGTTCCCCTCACGCGCAAGATCATTAGATTTCCATGCGGAGGAGGCGAGATCTCCCCCTCCGATGTAACACTTGGTATTGCACTCTCATTGTCTTCTCCACGAGCTTCATTGAGGGAATTCAGGAGGTTTTTTGTAACATCCACTACTACCTTTAGCCTCGCTTCTCCCTTTCCCACCATTGTTGATTTTTATGAAGCTGAAGAAAAGTGATTATTACTTTCAACAATCTAGATGAAAACTACTATTTCAGCTATAGAAATCCCCACAGAGGGTGCCAAATTGTTTGACTCAAAAGATACTCAAACCTTTTTGAACAAATCTATCAAATATGAAGGGTTAAATCCTAGCTAAGTGTAATAATCTCTAGAATAAAAGATAAATAAAGAAAATGGAGACTTCTTGTTCGTAAAAATATGATATTCTCTTTTTCTTTCCTCCCTCATTACAAGGTTATTGTCCTCTACTTATACTTATAGAAAAACTCATCTAAACCATACAAGAAAAAATTTAAGGAATATTCGAAGGAATATTTCTGATGTCCCCTAATGGCTATACATTACTACAAGAGTCGTCTAGTCTCTAGTCTGTTTCATGATCGTCTTCTTTGGGATATCACTTTAAGGAGGCCTCGTCAATGTTGTACTCGTCGTCAGTCGTGATCGGTCAAAGTTTGACCTATGCAATTACATGTCTCCAAAGAATTTTTGCCTCCCCAGGGAATATCTATAGCCATTTCATTAGTAAACTTTCGTTTGTGTAGTTTCAAATTTCTGATTCCCAATCTTCCATCCTTCTTGTTGTTTGTAAAAGTCATCCAGTTCACTAAATGAAACCCCATCTTCTATGTATTTCCTTGCCAAATAAACTTTCTCCTCAACTTATCAAGTGTTTTTCTATATCCATTGACAAAGGAAAACAGACATCATATACGTAGGAAGAGAATCTAAAATATTATACACGAAGGTAAATCTTCCTCCTAATGATAGATAATTACTTTTCAACTTAAAAAGCTTCATTTTACACCTCCCCAACATTCCATTTCAAATCTCCTGAGATTTATTTTTTTCTCCTAAAGGTAAACCTAGGTAAGTGGTTGGTGACATCCCACCTCACAACCTAAAACTCCGGCTAGTCTATGAAGGTTTGATCATTAACCGAGTATATCTGTGACTTTTTTCCAGTTTACATGTAATGGTGAAATTTCTTCAAAGATAGAATCATCCTCAACTGTCTAACTTGTTCATCATCAACATCAAAAAAAACTAGAGAATAATCAACATATAACAAATGAGTGATTTTCATATTGTTGATAACGTTGTTTAAATCCTTTAAACCCTTCATCCATCCCTCCTGGTTTGCCTTCTTGATCAAATCGTTCAAACCTTCCATTGCAATGATGAGAAGGAAAGGCGACTAAGGGTCACCTTATATGATGACCCAAAATGTCATCACCTCATTTACAAGTAAATTCTGTATTCCAAATCTTTAAAAACCTCATTTTATCTTATCTCAATTTGTTTGCACGGTCTGGGCGAATATCAGGAACGATTTTATGTGAAAACTTGATAAAAATGCTAATTTTGCCTTTAAAATTAAATTTAAGTAGACTTTGGTCAACATTTTGGGTAAATAGACCTGGACCCATGATTTGGCGATTCCGTAGGTTTCGTAAAGAAATATGGGACTTGGGCGTATACCGGAATTGAATTCCCGAGGTCCTAAGCCCGAGAAATGAATTTTTTGAAGAAAATTGTTTGATTGAAATTGTAAGAGTTTTGGGAAATTTAAATATGTTTGAATTTGATGGTATCGGGTCTGTATTTTAGTTTCGGATCTCGGTACATGTATTATATGGTGGTTAAATTATGCATTTAAAATTTGGTTAAAACACAATTCATATGACGTGAATCGGACCCTCGGTTGTGAAATTTGAAACTTAAAGATTTCTTGAGATTGCTTAGATTTTGATGGTAAATTCATTATTAAAGATGTTATTTTCACAATTTGATCATATGAGTAAGTTCATATGATGTTTTTAGGCCACGAGATATTTTTACATTTAGAAAAGTTGCAGATTTTACTGCTTCAGGTACACAGACATTTTGTGCATCGCAATCGCGAAAGGGAACTGGGATGGGGATGGAATTTGTTTTATGCGAATGCTAAGAGAGGGACACAAATGTTGATCTCTAGGGGGTTGCTCTAAGCGAACGCGACCCATGTCCCGCGAATGTGTATAGTAAATTGGAGGTGGTTTGGGTAGTCATCATTTCTTCTATACAAACGCGTATGTTGGCCCGCGAATGCGAAGTTCATGGGGTCTTACCCTTCATAAATGCATAGGATAAATTGCGATCGTGTAAGTTCTCAATGGGTAGCTCTTTACGAATGCGGAAGGCCCATCGCAAATGCGATGAAGACCTGTCCATTCTTTTAAAGCAGTAGTAGAAATGGGCAGAGCCCCTTTTCTTCATATTTTGAACTACCAAGACCTAGAGGCGATTTTCTTCACACAAATTCATCCCCAAAGTGTTGGTAATCAATTCTAAACTTTACTTTTCAATTACCCAACATTTTCATCACTTTTTAATCAAGAATCAAAAGTTTTCATGATAAAATTAGGAATTGAGTAGAGTTAGGGCTTTTTGAATAATTGGAATTTAGATCTCGTTTTAAGGTCGGATTTCAAAACTAATTACATATTCGGGCTTGTGGATGAATGGGTGATCGGGTTTTGGTCTGAACCTCGAGTTCTGACCAAACAGGCCTGAGGTTAATTTTTGACTTTTTGGAGAAAAATGATAGAAAACCGATAATATAATTAAGCATTGGGTATGAATTCTTTAGCATTTATTGATTGTTAAATTAATTTGGGGTAGATACAAGTAAATTGGAGGCGAATTCAAAAGGGAAAGAGGTGTTTGAGGCTTGAGTTGGCCGTGAAAATTCGAGGTAAGTGTTTGGTCTAACCTTAGCTTGAGGGAATAGGTGTAGTGCCTTGTTTGCTATGTGCTAGTGTAGTGGACGACGTACATGTAAGGTGAAGAGTATCTATACGTTGGTGTCAAGCATGCTTGTGTGTCATAAATTTTGATCATTTTGTTTCTTTACAAGTACTATGAATGCCTAAATTATTGACTATTCATGTTGAGCAAGATTTATGATTATTTTCTTGGTATTTGATTATTGTTGAGCATTGGCTATTATTGAGGTTTAGTTATAATGTTGATTATTGGTACAAGTTTGGTTATAGTCGATTCCCTTGTTGGGACGTATTTAATTCTTATTGTTGACTCCCTTGCCGGGATGTATTTATACTTATTGATGATTCCCTTACTGGGATATTATTGTTGCTATTGTTTGGGTGAAGAAAGAGTGATAAATCATAAAGGCTGATGTCGTGCACATTCATACTTATGCATATGGAGAGGAAAATGTGATAAAGCATAAAAGGTGATGTTCTGTACATTTACATTGATATTGATGCATATGGTGAGGAAGAGTGATAAATTGCAAAGGTTGATGCCATGTACATTTCTAATATTTATATGGTGAGGAAGATAGATAAAGCACGAATGGTGATGCCGTGCACACTTTAATTATTTGATTGCATTGGTGAGGATTGAGAGTAAAAGCATGAAGGGTGATGACATGCACTATTTGTTGGATTTTAAGTCATTGGGCTTTAAAGACTAGAAGTGTGAATTGGGAAATGGTGGGAAATAAAATGGAGGAAAATAAAAAATTTAGAAAATTTGAATCAAGTGAGTTTGGTCAAATGAACTTTGTCCCTCACTGATGTGGGACAACTATATTTGTGTATATAAATATAGGATCACTTCTTAGAGCTCATAAAGGAGTTGAAGAGAATGAAGCCTCGCACCGTCGTGTTCGCTCGGCTCAGCTTCAGATTCGGATTCATATTTAGATTTGTCAAATGATCGATTGATGAGATTAATTTTTTGACAATGTTTATTTAATTAATTATTTAAGAATTAATTAAGTGCCAGTCAATTTATTAACGGAAGTAACTGGAATCCAAAGTATTGAATGTTGGTTTCCCCTTTTGTACATATTATGAACAAATACCTCTTTCTTTCAAAAATCTATTCACATTATGAACATACATCGCACCTCTTCTGAAAATTGCCTATATATTCCGAGGCATGGCTTCCTTTTCGCACACTGAAAAAGTTATAATACTTCCTTCTGAAAATCCTGCATTCTTCTTCGCAGTTTCTCTTTCAAATTCGTAAGTGTGATTTTGTTCCATTCAGAGTTCATTGGTATCCTGCAGTTTGTATTGCTACTGTTGCGGGAAGGTTTATTCCATTTTATCCTGGGAGGATTTAAACCATTACCTTGGCAACTTGTGAGGGGGTTAAAATTCCTTAAGGACACACAAGAAAATTGTGGACTTAGAATATTTCTTATTGTTCATAGCTTTTCAGTTTCCTCTAACTGTTTTATTTTCTAATTTCTATTTTAACACAAGCTTAAGACATTATATTAATGTTTCTGTGTTTAAATCTATATTGAATTGTTATATATATTTTGTACACTGGTTTGGAGACTAAAGCCTTTGTGCTTTCTACTCATATATATATATATATATATATATATATATATATATATATATATATATATATATATATATATATATATATATATATATATATATATATATATATATATATATATATATATATATATATAATCCAGTTTAAAGAACATAAAAACTTTATCGGGGTATTAAATTTGAATACGGTTTGAAGAATACAATAAAATTCACCGTTTATATTTGAATGTTTTGTTTGGTATTCAGTTTGAAGATATAAAACCTTCACTGATTTTAAAAAGTTATGTTTGTTTCAAACTTTATAGAAAAATGGAAATGAGGACCAAACTAATACTAATAGAACGGGTGCTACTGTTATAAGTGTTGATGCCTCATTGAGCCGTTCAACTCCTACTCATGCTATGGCACCAACAGAAGAAAGTTTTTCAGTATTGACTTCAAACATTAGCAAATGAAGATGCTCTTTCATCTTACCACATTGAGTTTGCAGCGATTCATCAAAGAGGATCCTTCGGTCATGGCTGAAGGCACTCCGGATGATGAACGATTTGTTGTAATTGAAGCATGGAAACATTCTGATTTCTTGTGCAAAAACTACATTTTGAGTTGTTTGGAAGATAGCTTATACAATGTCTATAATATCATAGAAATTTCAAAAGCGTTATGGAATGCACTTGAGAAGAAGTACAAGAATGAGGATGCCGGACTTAAGAAGTTCGTGGTTGCAAAGGTTTTTGGATTTCAAGATGGTTGACACTAGGTCGGTCATAACTCATGTCCAAGAATTACAAGTCATTGTGCATGACCTCCTTGCTGAACGTGTGACCCGTATCAATAATTTTATTAATAAGATTTATCTTGTTATTAATTATGAATTTGTTGCTGAAGATATGGTCATAAATGAGGACTTTCAAGTTACCGCTTTCATTGAGAAGTTACCTCCGTTGTGAAAGGACTTTAAGAACTATCTAAAACACAAGCGTAAGGAGATGACACTTGAAGATTTGATTGTTTGTTTGAGGATAGAAGAAGACAACAAAAATGCTGAAAAAAGTCACGTGGAAACTCGGCAATAATACGGGCTAACATTGTTGAGGAGGCGCCACAAAATAAGAAAAGAAAGAAGGCTTCTGGACCAAAGAATTATCCAAGAGAGAAAAAGTTCAAGGGTAATTGCAACAAATGTGGAAAGTCTGGGCATAACGCCGCCGACTGTCGTGCACTAAAGAATGATGCACAAAAGAATAATAATAATAATAATAATAATAATAATAATAATAATAATAATAATAATAATAATAATAATAATAATAATAATAATAATAATAATAATAATAATAATAATAATAAGAATCAGTCTAACATGGTTGAAAATGTTGAAGAAATGGAATACTTGTGTGCCATGTTGTCTGAATGCAACTTGGTAGGAAGTTCTAAAGAATGGTGGATTGATTTTGGAGCCACCTGCCATGTTTGTGATAACAAGGAGTTATTTTCTTCCTATTCCCTCGCAGGACCCGACGAGACAATTTTTGTGGGAAATTCATCTACAACCAAAATTGAAGGAGTTGGAAAGATTGCGCTGAAGATGACATCGGGAAAAATTGTGAGTTTAAACCAAGTTCTCCATATTCCAGAAATTCGCAAGAATCTTGTATCTACCTCACTTCTTATCAAGAATGGATTCAAATGTATTTTTGTTTCTAATTGTATTGTGCTAAGTAAGAATGATGTGCATGTAGGAAAAGGTTACCTGAATGAGGGCATTTTTAAGCTAAATGTAATAGCAGTTCCTATCAATAAAGTTAATGCTTCTTTTTACTTACTTTAGTCACACACTTTATGGTATACACGCCTAGTCACATCAACTTCAAAATGTTGCGGAAAATGATAAATTTGGAAGTATTGCCAAAATTTGATTGCATTAATTCTAAATGTTAAATATGTGTGGAATCAAAGTATGCTAAGCATCCTTATAATCCGTGTAGAAAATCACTCTATCTATGATATGTGCGCTTTGGTTGTATGAGCATGATTTTCAGGTATAGGTTTTGATGAATGACAAACAATGAAGTCAAGCGTCAAACAACGATATAATATGACAAACAATCAAATGGCGAGAAGCATACTGATGACGAAATTGCATGAACAAGCCAAAGTCGAGCCAAAGAGTTCAAGACCAAAGACCCAAGACGTAGGTCGTTTGGTAGAACCAATGTAAGAACAACGCTTAAGTTATCTCGTCTTTTGGCTCAACATTAGGTCATCATAAACATGCATAAAACATTTTATTAAATCTTATTTATCATAAACATGCATCTTTATGTTAAACCAAAATGATTTGTATTTTAGTCAAAATGTTTTTTAAAACATGTCTTCTAAA
The DNA here is from genome assembly GCA_034376525.1 of Nicotiana benthamiana. Classification (NCBI taxonomy): domain Eukaryota; kingdom Viridiplantae; phylum Streptophyta; class Magnoliopsida; order Solanales; family Solanaceae; genus Nicotiana; species Nicotiana benthamiana. The sequence continues at coordinate 117,034,657 of CM067331.1, forward strand.
TCTGGACCTATTAATCGATTATATGCTCCTTACAATCGATTGTGTTTTTCAAAATAGCAAACAATCGATTTTACAGTTTTAACAATCGATTGTATTAAGACAGTGTGATCTGAAGTTTTTCAAAATAGCAAACAATCGATTATATACTTCTAACAATCGATTGTATTGAGACAGTACTTAAACTGAATTTTTCAATCAGCTAAATAATCGATTATATGTTCTTAACAATCGATTATAATCAGAATAATCGATTATGGTTTTTATACAATCGATTATATTCAGACCGTTCCCACAGAATCCTAAATTGATTTTTGACCGTTGAAGAACAATCGATTGTACAGGTTTTACAATCGATTGTTTCCCTTAAAATCAGGAGTCTGTCTTTTGAACGGTCCTCAAACAATCGATTGTGTAGGTCAGACAATCGATTGTATGAGCAAAAATTCAGGGATTTTATTTGTCAATTAAGCAACGGTCAGCACCATTTTTCACCTATAAAATGAGGTCTTTTGAGCTGTTTTTAAACACACAACTTCTCCGTACATTGATATTCATATTGATCATTTTCAAGCATCATTTTAGAGCTTTTGTTGAGCCATTTGATAGACAACTTTGTGTTGTTCATAGAGCTAAAATTGTATCTCTTTATCTACTCTTTTGAGAGAGTGCTTGTGTAAAAGAGAGTTGTTTGAGAAGAACATATCTTCTCATTTGTCGGGTTTGCTAAGTACCCAAAGTCTTAGTGGTTGAAGTCTTGGGGTGAGGTATCCTCAAGCAAGTGAAGTCTTAAGGTGCGGTATCCTTAAGCAACTGTAACGGTTTGTTAAGCACCCGTAAGCTTGACGAAGATAGTGGAATCTCGAGAGAGTCTCTCGGGGACTGGACTAGCCACGGGTTGTGGTGAACCAGGATAACATCGGTGCGTTCGTTCCTTATTATTTACTTATCGCACTTATTTCATTCCTTCAATTTTTAAATTCCGCAAGTTTACGCTGTTTTTTATTATAACGCTATTCACCCCCCCTCTACCGTTAAGCGTATATTCTAACTATTGGTATCAGAGCCTAACTCTCTGAAAGCCTTAACCGGTTGAGAGTGATATAAATTTTTTTTGTTGAGAATATTGAACGCAGGAATAATGAGCGAAGGACAATCCCCCACTTGCGCTCCACTATTTGACGGAACAAACTATACATATTGGAAAGAACGGATGAGTATCTTCCTCAAAGCAAACAGTTTTCGTTTGTGGCAAATCATCAAAAACGGTGAACCAATGCCGACAAAGAAAGTTGGAGAAACCACGGTTCCAAAGAAGGAAGATGAATATGATGCCGAGGACATCAAGAAAATTGAAAATAATGCAAGGGCCATCTATGTATTATATTGTGTAGTTAATCCGGATGACTATCAAAAAATCTCTTGCTGCACAACCGCCAAGGAGATGTGGGATAAACTCGAGATCATTTATGAAGGTACGCCTCAAGTCCGAGAATCCAAAATTGATTTTCTAACACATAAATATGAAATCTTTAAAATGGAGAAGGAACCCATTGGTATTATGTTTGAACGATTTTTAAGAATCGTCAACGATCTCCATGCTCTCGGGAAAGTTTACACGAACAAAGATCTTGTTCGAAAAGTCCTACGGAGTCTCACTCCCGAATGGCGTTCCAAAGCCAATGCAATCCAAGAGTCGATGGAATTCACGGATATCACAATTGATGGACTAAGAGATAACCTCGAAACTTATGATAGCACAATTCTTAATCCTTATCTTAGAAGTAATTCAAATTTTGCCTTCAAAGCCTCATCCTCTAAACGAGAAGAGGTAAGTGATTCGGAAAGGGATGATGATAATATTTCAAATGATATAATTGAAAAGTTTTGTAAGTCTATGAAGAAGGACAAGAAAAAGAAGAAACACCATAGGCGCGCATCACGGGATTCGGACAGCTCAGGCGATGAAACCGCCGCATTGTGTCTCATGGCAAATAAAGAAAAAGAGGTAAGTACATCTAACTCTCACTCGTTTGAAGAATTACAAAATGCCTATGATGAATTGTATGGTGAATTTGTTAATGCTTCCAAAATGATAAAAGATTTGAAGAAAACACTTTCTTTGCAGAAAACACCTTCTTTGCAAGAAACAGATTTTCAGAAAACACTTTCTTTACAAGAAAAAAATTTTGAAAAATCCTCTTTTTTGAAAGAAATAGATTTTGAGAAATTGACTAATGAAAATGGTGTTCTTAAAAATAAAATTGAAGTTTTAGAAAAAGAAAATAAAATTTTGGAAAATGACATTGTTGATTTTAAAAATAAGATCAAGGAATTGAACGAAGCCTCTTCTATTGATAAATGCTCAAATTGTTCTTCTTGTAGTTCTTTAAAAATAGAGAACATAGAACTTAGGAACGCACTAGAAAAATGTAGTGTTGATAGCCCTAAAATTGAAGTTGTTAAAAAGGATGAAAGTAATGAGGTTGGTCAATCTAGAAAGAATTCTAGGAACCTCACTAATGAGTCTAAGATTAATTGTTTTAGACCACCTAGAAACAACTCTAGGACTTTTGTTAATAAGTCTAGAATGAAAAATTTTAGACCACCTAGAAATGATTCTAGGAATTTCAACGATTCTAGGAAAAACAAATTTAGATCACCTAGAACGCATTTGGCTCAACCTAGACATATGCACAATCCTAATGTTATATGTCACTATTGTAATCGGGTAGGACACATTGCACCCGTTTGTTTTGCTAAACATAGCGATTTATGTGTTGATTATGATTATTATTATCCTAACCCCCAAGGACCCAAAAGAAGTTGGGTACCAAAAACCTATTTTTAGGTTCTTTTTGCAGGTGTACTTGAAGACTACAATATTGTAGTGGATGCACCAAGCACGAAACCTTAATGCATTAAGGGGGAACGTCGGTTAGTTATCATATTTTGAGTAAAAACGTAATAGTTGATATGTGCTAAAAATCAATATTATTTTTGCTTGATGCATGTCTTAGTAAGTTCTTTTTGAATAACAATTAGTATCAATTAGTTTTAGAATAAATGGTTGATTCATGTTTTGATGAATATTCTTAGTTTAAAATAACAATTGGCATAGTTGAGAAAAATGACCGTTATTATTAGTATGCCATTTACTAACATTTGATATGATCTATTTATAACGATTGGTATCGTCAATGGTTTAAATAATTTTTGGTATAGTCTTTTTGCTAATGCCAAAAGGGGGAAGAATATAAGCGATATGCATGCCTTAATTGAGGGGGAATATTCAATTAAGGGGGAATTATATTGAATTGCTTATATTGAATTGGTTGCATAAATTGTATGTTGAGATATAGCATGAATCTAAGGGGAATTCAATATGCATATCTTCCGTTGTTTATCATTATCAAAAAGGGGAAAATTGTAGAAAATCAATCTATCTATGATATGTGCGCTTTGGTTGTATGAGCATGATTTTCAGGTATAGGTTTTGATGAATGACAAACAATGAAGTCAAGCGTCAAACAACGATATAATATGACAAACAATCAAATGGCGAGAAGCATACTGATGACGAAATTGCATGAACAAGCCAAAGTCGAGCCAAAGAGTTCAAGACCGAAGACCCAAGACGTAGGTCGTTTGGTAGAACCAATGTAAGAACAACGCTTAAGTTATCTCGTCTTTTGGCACAACATTAGGTCATCATAAACATGCATAAAACATTTTATTAAATCTTATTTATCATAAACATGCATTTTTGTGTTAAACCAAAATGATTTGTATTTTAGTCAAAATGTTTTTTAAAACATGTCTTTTAAATCTGGACCTAAACAATCGATTATATGCTCCTTACAATCGATTGTGTTTTTCAAAATAGCAAACAATCGATTATACAGTTTTAACAATCGATTGTATTAAGACAGATTGATCTGAAGTTTTTCAAAATAGCAAACAATCGATTATATACTTCTAACAATCGATTGTATTGAGACAGTACTTAAACTGAATTTTTCAATCAGCTAAATAATCGATTATATGTTCTTAACAATCGATTATAATCAGAACAATCGATTATGGTTTTTATATAATCGATTATATTCAGACCGTTCCCACAGAATCCTAAATTGGTTTTTGACCGTTGAAGAACAATCGATTATACAGGTTTTACAATCGATTGTTTCCCTTAAAATCAGGAGTCTGTCTTTTGAGCGGTCCTCAAACAATCGATTGTGTAGGTCAGACAATCGATTGTATGAGCAAAAATTCAGGGATTTTATTTGTCAATTAAGCAACGGTCAGCACCATTTTTCACCTATAAAATGAGGTCTTTTGAGCTGTTTTTAAACACACAACTCCTCCATACATTGATATACATATTGATCATTTTCAAGCATCATTTTAGAGCTTTTGTTGAGCCATTTGATAGACAACTTTGTGTTGTTCATAGAGCTAAAATTGTATCTCTTTATCTACTCTTTTGAGAGAGTGCTTGTGTAAAAGAGAGTTGTTTGAGAAGAACATATCTTCTCATTTATCGGGTTTGCTAAGTACCCAAAGTCTTAGTGGTTGAAGTCTTGGGGTGAGGTATCCTCAAGCAAGTGAAGTTTTAAGGTGCAGTATCCTTGAGCAACTGTAACGGTTTGTTATGCACCCGTAAGCATGACGAAGATAGTGGAATCTCGAGAGAGTCTCTCGGGGACTGGACTAGCCACGGGTTGTGGTGAACCAGGATAACATCGGTGTGTTCGTTCTTTATTATTTACTTATCGCACTTATTTCATTCCTGCAATTTTTAAATTCCGCAAGTTTACGCTGTTTTTTATTATAATGCTATTCACCCCCCTCTAGCGTTAAGCGTATATTCTAACAATCCGTTGAAAGGAATTCAAGTCCTTTGGACTTAATTCACACAGATATTTGCAACATGAAGTCAACACCATCTCGCGGTGGGAAAAAAGTATTTTATTACTTTTATTGACAATAGTATCAGATATTTCTATGTTTATTTACTTAATAGTAAAGATGAAGCAATTGATGCTTTCAAGCAATACAAGAGTAAATTTGAAACACAACTAAACAAAAAGATCAAAATGATAAGAAGAGATAGGGGTGGCGAATATGAATCTCTTTTTGAAGAAATATATTTGGAAAATGGCATTATTCACCATACAACTGCTCCTTACTCTCCAAAATCTAATGGAATTGTAGAGAGAAAGAATCGAACATTGAGAGATAATTAATTCATTGTTGATAAGTTCTGGTTTACCACAGAACTTGTGGGGGGAAGCTATACTTACAGATAATCGAATAATCAACCATGTACCTCATAGTAAAACATAGTCCATTCCTTATGAAAAATGGAAAGGGAGGAACCCCAGCTTGAAATACTTCAAAGTGTGGGGGTATTTGGCAAAGTTACAAGTTCATAAACCTAGAAAACATAATATAAGTCCAAAAATGGTTGATTGTGTATCTATTGGATATGTAGCAAATAGCAAGGCATATTGTTCTCTGATTCATAAATCAAAAAAACCTGAGATCCACGTTAATACGATAGTAGAATCAGATAATGCTGAATTCTTTGAAGCTACTTATCCATATAAAAAGAAAAGTGAATTGTCCTACCAAAAGTCAAAATAACCTCGGGAGAAAACAACAGATGGCATGCCTAATAAGGAAAATTCAAAAAAAAGTAAACATCAAAGAACATCTACTTTATTCAGTCCAGATTTTCTGACTTTCCTGCTAGAAAATGAGCCTCGAACCTTCAAGAAAGCAATGTCTTCCTTAGAAGCACAATATTGAAAAGAGGCTATCAATAGTGAATTAGAATCCATATTGAGCAACCACACCTGGGAATTGGTTGATCTTCCTCTAGGTAACAAAACTTTGGGTTCTAAATGGATTTTTAAGAAGAAAGTGAAAGAAGATGGTACTATTGAAAGGCAAGACTTGTTGTCAAAGGATTTAGATAGTGAGAAGGTCTTGACTATATTGACACATACTCGTCGGTAACAAGAATTACATCCATTCAGATGCTAATAGCATTAGCCACCTTGTATGGTCTTCAAATCCATCAAATGGATGTAAAAATAACCTTCTTAAATGGTGATATAGAGGAAGAAATTTACATGAACCAACTAGAAGGGTTTGTGGTTTCGGGAAAATAAAAGAAGGTGTGTCGACTTTTAAGTCCCTTTATGGACTAAAACAAGCACCCAAGCAACAACATGCAAAATTTGACCAAACAATATTGTCAAATGGCTTTAATTTATTGAATGAATTAAATGTGTTTACATTAAGAATGTTCCAAATCATATAGTCATTGTTTGCTTTATGTTGATATTATGCTAATAATGAGCAAAGACGTTGCCGACATTCAAGCTACTAAGTGTATGCTTGCTAGTAAGTTTGATATGAAAGACTTAGGAGTTGCCGATGTAATTCTAGGAATTAAAATCCAGAGGACTCCGCAGGGTCCGGCTTTGTCTCAATCACATTACGTGAAAATGGTACTTGAAAAATTCAAACACTTGGAATTTAGAAGTGCAAGAACTCTAATTGACTTAATTGGATTATGCTCGTGTGTTGGGAAGCTTAATGTATATCATATATTGTACACGTCCTAATATAGCTTGTGCAATAAGTAAACTTAGTCGATTCACAAGTAATCCCAACAAACATCAATGGGTAGCAATGAAACGAGTTCTGGGATATTTGGAATATACCAAGACTATGCTTTGCACTTCAATAAATATCATGCGGTTATTGAAGGATATAGTGATGAAATTGGATAGTTGGCTCAACAAAAACAAAGTCCACAAGTGGATATGTTTTTACTGTTGGTAGAGGAGCAATATCTTGGAAGTCTTCCAAAAAGACGCATCGCTCGCTCTACAATGGAATCAGAGTTATAGCTTTGGATAAGGCCGGTGAAGAAGCTGAATGGCTTCGAAATTTCTTAGAAGATATTCCGTTCTAGCCAAAACCTTTGGCTCTTATATGCATATATTGCGATAGTGAGGCTGCAATAGGATAGGCATGGAGCATTATTTATGACGAAAAGTATTTTCATTTACGACGAAGACATAAAATCGTTAGAAAACTAGAGAGAACTACTCTCTGGTGGAATTATCACTATTGATTATGTAAGATCAAAGGATAATGTGGCAGATCCGCTTACAAAAGGCCTAACTAGAGAGGGAGTTAAGAAATCATCTAAGGGAAAGGGACTATGGCCGAGCACAAGTCATCATGGCGGTAACTCTACCTAAAATTTTGGATATTCAGAGATCTAGGTTCAAGGAGCTCAAACAAAGTTGTGGTTGACCGGTTCAACATTGTCAAAGTAAAATCTTTGGTCCCTTCTCGCGATGAAGACAATATTCAGTAACAAGGATAGAACTTTACACATTCTTTAATGATTACCTAATTTTGATGTGGTATTTTATCAAAAAGTGTCAATCTAAAGGATTACACGTTTAGGAATCACCTATGTAAGTATGAAGTGGAAGCCACTCAATGAGAATTCTGTAAGGCCAATTCTCTACACAACTATGGAACCAGGCAATGTTCATGGCTGAAACAAACACAACAATGTGAACCAAAAGACGGTTAAGGATTGGTTATGTGATATATGATAGTTTAGGTATACACTAAAGTTTGACGGTTTAAAGATATCAAATCTACTGATTGGCCGAGTATATCTGACATATGCTCACTATGAAAAGTTCAAAGGAAGACCTACTTATCTGGATGCAATCAATTCTTACTTGCAAATCACACAACTTTCATCTATGTTCATTCTTGTTACAGTCATTCTCATTCATATGGGGGATTGTCGGACTTTAATCCATTGGGCTTTAAAGAATAGAAGTGTGAATTGGGAAATGGTGGGAAATAAAATGGAGGGCAATGAAAAATTTGGAAAATTTGAATCAAGTGAGCTTTGTCAAATGAACTTTGCCCCTCATAAGTGAGGGACAACTATATTTTTGTGTATAAATATAGGATCACTTCTTAGAGCTCTTAAAAGAATTGAAGACAATAAAGCCTCACGTCGTCATCGTCACTTGGCTCGAATTCAAATTCAGATTTGGATTTGGATTTGTCATATAATCAATAGATGAGATTATTTTTTTGACAAAGTTTATTTAATTAATTATTTAAGAATTAATTAAGTGCCAGTAAGTTCATTAATTATATTCACTGGAATCCAAAACGCTGAACGTATGTGATCCCTTTTGTACACATTATGAACAGACAACTCTTCCTTTCAAATATCTGTTCACATTATGAACAGATATCACACCTCTTAAGACAATTGCCTATAAATTCCGAGGCATGGCTTCCTTTTCACACACTGAAAAAATTATAGAACTTCCTTATGAAAATCATGCATTCTACTTTGCAGTTTCTCTTCCAATTTCGTAAGTATGATTTTGTTCTGTTCTTTGAGTTCCTTGGTATCCTGCAGTTTGTATTACCAATGTTGCAGAAAGGTTTATTTCGTTTCATCATGGGAGGATCTAATTCAGTACCTTGACATCTTGTGATGGGTTAAAATTTCTTGAAGATACGCAAGGAAATTGTGGACTCGAAATATTTTTTATCGTTTACAGCTTTTCAGTTTCCTTTAATAGTTTAATTTTCTAATTTATGTTTTAACACAGTAGTGACTACACTATTTGCCAGTTTGTCATGATTTCTTTTTATTATCGTTCAAGTGCCTTAATTGTTTCATTCCTTTATTTTCTGTGATTCTGTATGCTGGTTTTCCCCTATAATATGTTACCCCTCCCCATACTTTTGAATTGTTTCTTTTGCTATTATTCTGCTATATACTGTTTAATTGTAGGTTATTTCGTTGTTGTGTCCTAGCCTCGTCACTACTTCGCAGAGGTTAGGCCCAACACTTACTAGTACATGGGGTCGGTTGTGCTGATATTATACCCTGCACTCTTTTGTGCAGATCTCGATACTGGAGCATATAGACCTTAGCTAGGGGTTGCTGCCTTCAGTCTATCAGGAGGCCCGAGGTAGTCCTGCAGGCGTCCGCAGGCATTGGCGTCCCCTTCATATCTAGTGTTTCCTGTTCATTTCTATTTCAGAGACAAACATGTACTTTCTTGTTCAGACCCTATTTGTATTTTTTTCTTTGATAGACAATGAGATTGTGACACCATTTCTAGGTGATTTATTTTTATGGATTCAAATTGGTATTAGCTTAATTGTTGAAACTATGTTAACTTGCAATTGTTAAGAGATTAAAAATGAAAAGGGTAAATTAATCGAAATAGTTGTCTTGCCTAACTCTCACTAGTAAGCGACATCATAACTCAAGTGTGGGAAATCCATATCGTGACACCTTGCTTAATCCGCTTTATGATGCAAAAAGTCTCTCTTGAGAACCATTTACTAGAGTAGGGAACCTAATTGTGCTGATACAAAACCCGATCCATTTGTTCCTAAATCCCATGTCTTTTAAATTTTGTTACTAAAATAGTAAAAAATAAACTCAAAAATAAATCCAAACAACCTTGATATAGCGTAGGAGCATCTCCCTCGGCCATCTTTAAATTTGAATGTGTACACACAAAATCAGAACATTTGATCAACCAACAGATCCTCTCCTCATCAATTAGTTGAACAAAATTAGAATAAGTAAACATACGTCATGGAAGTTGGCAACAACTTAAAACAGATGGAGGAAATGAATGTTTTAATTTCTTCTTATATTATTTGTACCATAACGTGTAACCACTACAATAAAAATCAGTACACTCGGGCCCTATCATAAACCATCTTTATCAGTACTTTATGAACAAACCATAGAACGACCTCACATTGCATCCAAGTTGTTCAAACAATTCTCCTCAATTTTGCCGTTAACCCATTGAGGTTGAGATCCAAATAATGTAGCCTGAGAAATCCTAGGAAATGAGGATATTTAGTTGCATGAGAATTGAGGCTTTAAATGAATCTCCATGCATATAATGTGGCTGGGTACAAATATAGTAAACGAATGGGGAGAAAAACGCAAAATGTTAGACTAAAACATCAAAGTAAAATGGAAAACTACAGTAAAAGATCAACAAATACAAAAGAGTAGAGTAACGAATACATGAAAAAAAAAATAAAAGAAAGAAATGAATACCTTACCCAAAAAATTGTCTTAATGTAAGCACATACCAACATATTCAGCTAGTTGTCTCTGTTTTCATATCTTCTCTCGATCTCTACTATGATTCAAATTGTTCGTGTAGGGCATTAAGTTATCAGGCTCAAGCACTTCAACAACTCTTTTTTTGCGTATCCTCTTTTCAGTAGCATTGTAGTATCATAAAATGTATGAGAAGGAGCAATTAAATTTATATGGTTGAAACTACACAACTTGCAAACCTGTTACCTTGACACACTTTGGCTTCCTTTCCAACACTGAACACTTTGTTTTATGTTAGCTGGAACTCGGGACCCGCATCTATGTAGTAACTTTTTCCCGTTAAAGGACGAGAATCTCTGTAGCTTTAGTCTTGATTGGATTCTTAATTAGGCCATTGCATCCAAATTAAATAGATATAGATTCTGCTATTCACTAATCATAGGAAGCAGTGGCAGCTCTAGAGGTTATGATGTTGGATTCCGGGAACCTAGTAGTTTTTGTTCGGACCTTATAAAAATTTAGTTAAATATTCATAAATATTTTATTGTGAACCCAGTTATTAACTTGAGATCGATGTAGGAACCTATAAACTTTAAGTCCTAGATCCGACTCTGAAATGAAGTTCATGGTTCCTTCTCTTCCTTTTGAGCTTCTTAGGAAAAAGTTTTTTCGGGTCTAAAAATACTTTAAAAGTAGTGCATTTTGTAAGAATTCACACGGGTGCAACATCAACTTTTTAAAGTCTGAGCAACATAGTCAATAAGTGGAATCCCATGTTGGTTGTCTCCTCTCCATTCCCAACCTGCCACCCCATCCCCCACCCCTCACTCCCGCTCCCCACTCCTCACTCCCTCCCGACCACTACCCTACCACCCACATAGTATTTGCCTATATTATATATAGTTAATCTTGAGAAATATTTTCTCCTTACTTACTAAACACTAACAAATATGTAATGAAACAACTTACTTTTCGGGAAAAAATATTTTCCACATAAAACATTTCCCTTTATACCAAACACACTCGTAGAAGGTGTTGTTTTTCTATTTATACATATTCCTTTTCCTTCTTCTTCTTCTTTTTCTTGTCTGGAAATATAATTGCATTGTATATTGACCATTCAAGCTATTAATACAAAGCATAAAGAGGTAGTTTCCAGTTCAAATTTGGGCACAGGCTTCTAAATCCACATGCTCAACTAAAAAATATAAACAACAATTGTTTCAGCAGCATAATAAGCACGTGAGTTTTCGAAACTAATTACCTCCACATATATGTATCAAGGTTCATATCTGCACTAGGCTCCATTGTCAGAATCTAACAATAATAATACTCCTATGATAAGATATACAGTTGTTTACCCGTAAAACGGTACAATTGAATTTATACGTGGTTTCTAGATAAGTGAATTAATTTGATCCTGAAATAATGAAATAATTGAAGAATTATGCAACACTTAGCCTTAGGATGTAGACGAAATAGCAGAAACAACAGTTCCAGGGACAAGGTTTCTGGGCACAACAACAACGAAATTAAAAAAAAGGAAATAAGATTGTATTAAGCTTTGTATGGACTGTAGCATAAGTTTTCCAGAAAATTGGTGTCTGTTACAATCATAACTGAGTTCACTATTTATAGCTACATCTAGGGAAGGAAGTCGTAGGACCGTGCCCCTCTTTGATGTCAATTATGAGGATCATTAATGAATATATAACAGTAAATATAAATGCTAATTAATTCCTTGTAACGGGCAATCGTGTTTAATGCCATGGAATATTCTCTATTACATACAGCCAAGCAAAAAGTATTTATTATATCCTTATGAGCGTTATTTTATTCTTTCAATGACAGTGGAACAATTGCCTTCGGTCTTAACCATCCCCTCGTCTTGGGTTCCACATGTCCCTCTTCTAGACTGCCACGTGTCATAGCATATTTACCCTATATAGATAGTCCCATTGCTTTCTGATGACATAACTTTGTGTAGAAACACTCTTTTGGCGGGAATTAATATAACTCCCTCTGATAGCTTCTAAAAGTTGATTAGACACACGTCTCTCCACAATTAATGCTCCGAACATGCGTTATCCCACGATTTAGCATAACATTTTGCTAATTTTCGAGGTAATCATGGCAATGAGTTTGACTACCAAAACTTTTACTTATACGCATTAACCTTCTTCTTTACACTCTATAATTTCCCAAACTTCTCTTATTCGACTTGCATTTTGCTCTTCATCTTTTCTCTAATTCTCTTCAATCAAAAACCTTTTCCTTCTTCCATACAATGGCTTCTTCCTTAAAGTGTACCAGCTCTTCGAGTAACAATTACAAGGTCGAGGATTCTGCTCCTCCAATAGTGGGCTTCATCATCCCTAGAAGTCTTATTACAATAAAAGACTTCGAAGAGAAATTTCACACCGCTAGCTCTCGTACATGGGCCATCAGTAAGTATCCTTCTTCTATCCGTCCTTCTAGAATTCCTCTTGAGATGGAAGACTGTCGTTGCCATGATTTGGATATAATTTCTCCTGATCTATCGGAGTGAGTGACCTTACCCAATGTGGGTCTATATATTTTTACACGTATCCTTTTATATTGGGTGCGTTCTCTTTGAGCGGAGAGCTTGACTCCATGATTGTAGAGTTTTGTCACTGCTACCAAGTGTTGTGGCACAAGTAAGTCCTTTTGTGTAGAGGGCGGTTTGCTTGCCTTCTGTGTTTGTGCCAAGAGACGGAAAAAGAGCTAACTTTAGCTCATATCGTTAATCTATATTCTCCCAAGATATTCTACAGGGGAATGATAAACCTTTGCAAATGTGGCCAGCATGCTCTGCTATCTGGCATGGATGATGACAAAGACTAGGCGGATAAAATGGTTCATCGTGGTTGCCACCAACGATATATTCCGGCAATGACTTCTTCCTTTCCGGTCACTTGGAACTGCACTCACAAATTCTTTGCTTAATATTTCTTTTACTAAATATTCTTTTATTACCGTATTTATCCTCCACTCTTCATTTGTCTCAACAACTCGATGGGTCCATCGGTGGTTGAAGGCTTGGACCAGTGGGTCCAAAATATCTTGGATGTTACGGTGCTTGAAAATCGGTTGTGGAAACAACTGGCCCGTAAATACGGTTGGAAGACCAGAAATCATGGTAATTCAAACTCACCTTGTTTCTTTTTTTCAAGTGAAGAACTTGACTGATTCCTTCTACCTTGTTTATGAAATCAAGTCTACTCGTATGCTCTGTACCTCGAGAAGGACATTTTGGCCAATTCTGTTGATGCGGCGAGGCTGCTTCAGGAGGATCTTACTAGAAGAGGTGTCCCCGGACCTGCTTCGCGAACAAATGTTTATTTATGGAGTCCTCATTCGAAGGACAAACAACCAAAAAGAAGACATTCTTCTACAGCCGAGGAAAAGAATAAGAGGGAGAAGATTGTTATTCATAAGTCATCTTCGGTAGTTGTGGTGACTGGCCCTCATTCCGAACGGCCATAGACATTGTAATGGTCGACACTAAAGAAGAAGCTTGTGATGAGAGAGCTTCTCTACATAGAAGATGACGATCCTCATTGTCTTGACAGGATGTTCGACCTACTGAGACAGTTACACCAGCTGAATCTGACGTTTTGGCACTTTGGGGGAGTTTGATTTGGTAGAAAATGCCAACTCCCGTTTTTGCGTCCCAATTTCTTTGCCTGGTATTGCGGGGATGAGTACCAGTTCTCTTCCGTCTTTGATTGGCGAGCATCTAACAACCAGCACTGCATTTGAAGCAGTTGCTTCTCACTTTTCAACTCCATCAGCTTGATCTCCTTTTTAACCAACACCAGCAACTACTATGTAATTTCCATATTCATCCACTCTTCCACCAACAACTGATATATTGCCTCCATCTGCCACACCTAACCGCGAAGAATGTGTTTCTCTTCCAAGTCTCCAGTTTATGGGAATTTGGGGAAATATTATTTTCCCTTTCTGAAGATCCACAAGGGAGGAGGAATGTTACTCTTTCGGTCTCTACCGGATGTAACTTACTATCTCGACCGATGGAGCTTGCTAATTATCTAAAGCCTTTGGCTTCAGAGAAAGATTGGGAAAAGATTCAGGCACTCTCGGGAGAGTGTGTTTTGAACAATTCCATGCACAATATCGCAACGGTACATTTGTATTTCTTTTATTTTTGTATGAACATATCTCAAGTTTTGCCTTTCTTGCTTTGTAGTCCAACTTTCTTGCTTCTGAGGGCCTTCAGAGGTTGATTCGTGAGATAGAAAAGATTACCTCTAAATAGTATCAACTTTTCACATAGCAGGAGTAGAATGTCGTTCGCCTCTCGAAACTGGAAGCTAGATTTGCTGAGGCCTTTATATTGGAGTCTCGTAGTAGCAAAGCAAGAAATAACTGGTAACCTTTAGCCAAGAAATTGGCCCGCTGAAGGTTAGATTTGATGAAGCCAGGGCCAAATTGGTTGAAGTCCATAACACTATTCTTCTTGCAAGCGAACGCGAGGCTGCCTCCGTTGAAAGAGTGGCTAACTCAGAGGCAGCCTTGAACTCCAAAATTGAAGAGCTTGCTACTTCGGAGGCAAAAAATGATCATATAGAGGAGAGGAACTTGACATTTTCAGATATCTCCGTAATTCCCCCGATTGCTTCATCTTGTTTTTTTCCCCAGGATTATTATGGATTGAAACTTTTCTTCAATGATGGTCATGGTTCGGATTGCCAACAACTTTGGAATGGAAGAGGAAAAGGCTTGCTTTATATTGATGTCTACACCGAAGACCATAGAGCATAATAGAATTTTCATCTCTACTGTCCACAACCTTGATATTAGCCTCAAATCTATTAGATATGCTCGGAAAAGCCTTTTTGCCAATGTAACCCGACTCAAAGAAGAACTTAAGCGCCGAAAGTCTTCCCTCATTGTTGAGAAAACTTATGCTAACTACAAAATAAGGAGAAAACCCTTGGAAGAGGGCAATGCTGGTATCATTGACTCTGATGCTGAAATTGCTAATGCTCGTGAGCTTGAGTTGCCTGCTAAAAATGGTCTCCCGATGGGGCCTGATGCTCCTGGTCCTTCTGGTTCCAATTCCAAGTTCTCGGGAACTGAATAAGAATTGAAAGATGATGATATTGAAGGACAAATTGGTGAAGACCAAAATGTTGAGCCATCGGAGTATCCATCTACTTCTCCTAGGGGCGCGAACACTTCTCTTCCTCCGGGTTCCGGAGATGATGTAGCTTAGCTTTTCTTCTATTTTTCCAATTCTTATATATGCGTCATTTTGGTGTGTGACTGTAAGTAAAAACATCTTTTTGCTGAAGTATTATTTGAGTCTTTCTCTCATTATGCGGGTTTTAATCTTTGCATTCTCTTCTTTTTGCTTAAGAGTTTCACGCAAGTTTTATTATGTGCGTCTTATTATGTGAAGTGTATTTCTCCCAGAAGTATTTTGATTCCAGGCATAAATTCTTCCGAAATCAACCCTTTTACATGAGGGCTTCTATAAGTATTTGTGCAAGTTTACTTTATGAGTCCTTAAGTATACGACATCGGGTGTATTTCTCCCCAAGGCATTTTGATTTCGGAAATAAGTTCTTAAAATCAACCCTTTAACGTGAGTTTTTTTTATAAGAGAGGGACCTCTTATGTTTATGGCGCTCTTGAAGAGGACGTCTCCAGTTCATTATGGCACTAGCATTTGAAGTAATTGTTTAACTTTCAAATGACAAAATTAATTTATCATTCGGACAAGAAACAAGATAAAAAGTACATAAGCATTTGCTATGCTGAAGAGAAATTACCAATACTTGTGGCTAACTTGTATAAATTGTTTCTACGGGGTTGACCGCACAGACTCCGATCCCGATGATACAATTAGATTTCCATTTTTTGTTTCTAGATCGATGTGGCAGTCAGTATTGCCGTGTCCTCATATCATTCTTCCCCAATGTTTGAATGTGAAAAGTATGAATTGGAACACTAGAAGTCTTGTATCTTCGAAGATTCCACTAATTAATTGCTAGATAATCCTTAACTTGGTAGCATGATTTACTTCCCCTCAGGAAATTATTCTATCGAATGAAGGACTATCTAGCAATTCTCTAGTGGTTTGTGCTCATCAATGGTTGGGTAATCTTTGCTCAATAGAAAACTTAACATCCCGGTGGGAATTTTCTATTGAGAAAAAGATTATCTAACCGTCAGAGAGTGGATCTTTGATTGTATGCCTTGCTATTAAAAGTCTTATCGTTGTTGTCTTCGTATTGCTTTCTATTGCTGCCTCGTTAAAACCTTGATAAAAAAACTCAATTGGGACAAAAAATAAACGAAGGAAAAAAAAGTGCAGCACATACTTTCTGCTCGGATAATATTTATCAACAATAATATCTTTTGAGGTGCGACACATTCCAATAGATGGGAAACTTTTCTCCATTTTTGTTATCCAATTTGTATGAACCTTTCCCAATGGCAGCTGAAACCCAATAGGACCCTTCCCATATTGGACCTCACTTCCCTGCATTGAGATCCCAATTACTTTGAGTTATTTTCCTTAGGACCAAGTCACCAATTTTGAAATAAAGGAGTTTGTCTGTTCGATTATAATACTTCTCCATTCTCCGCTTTTGAGATGTCATTCTTACATGCGCCAAGTCTCTACGGTCATTGAGCAGCTCTAAGTTGACTAACATTGCTTCATTGTTTGATTCTTCATCTGCCTAGAAATATCTCAAAGTGGATTTCCCTACTTCCACCTGGATTAAAGCTTCTGCACCATACACAAGGGAAAAGGGGGTTTCCCTTATGCTCGACTTGGTCATTGTTCGGTATTCCCATAGAACTCTGGGTAATTCCTCGGCCCAATTACCCTTAGCCGCTTCCAACCTTTTCTTGAGGTTTTGAATAATCACTATATTTGTTGACTTCGTTTGACCGTTTGCGCTCGGATGATAGGGTGAAGATGTGATCCTCTTTATTTTTAAATCTCCGAGGAACTTTGTAACTTTTGCACCAATAAATTGTGGCCCGTTATCGCATGCTATCTCTTTTGGTATTCCGAACCAGCAAATCATATTTTCCCATGAGAAATTCACCACTTCATTTTCTCCAATCTTCTGATAAGGAATATTTCCACCCACTTAGAAAAATAGTCAGTCAAAACTAAAAGAAATATTACCTTTCTAGTGGCCGGTGGCAATGGTCTCATGATGCCCATCCCTCACTTCATAAGCGGCCACAGGGATAAAACCAAATGTAATGGTTCTGCCGGTTGTTACACTAGTGGTACGTAGCATTGTCACGTATCACACTTTCATATAAAGTCTTCAGAATCTTGTTCCATGCGAGGCCAATAATAACCAACTTCAATACTAAGGAATTTGCGCCCGAATGGTTTCCGCATATCCTTTCGTGGATCTCTCTCATGGCATAGTTAGCTTCAGATGTCCCTAAGTATCAGGCCAATGGCCCTTGGAAAGATTTCCTATATAGTTTGCCTCTCTTGAAGCTATATTATGCTGCTTTGGCATGCAAAACCACAGATGCTTTGGGGTCGTTGGGTAGCTTGCTGTGCTCGAGATAATCGATGATCTCATTCCTCCAGTTCCAAACCAAATTAGTCACATTTACCTCATAATAACCATTTGTATCAAGGACTGAGTTCATCAGTTGTACTACCATTCCGGACACCGATCCCTTTATTTTTGTTGATCATCCGAGCTTAGCCAATGTGTCTTAATCTACATTTTCTTCCATCGAGATATGAGTAATTGACCACTTCCAAAATTGCGCCAACAGAGCCTGGACCTTTACCACGTAATGTTGCAAGCATTTCTCTTTAGTTTCGAAGATACCGTAGACCTAATTTATCACAAGCTGTGAGTCAGATTTGATTTCGATGACCTCGGGGTCAAGTCCTCAGTCCAGTTCGAGCCTTGCAATCAAAGCTTCATACTCTACTTCATAGTTAGTTAAAGGGACCCTTATGATGGCTTGCCTTAGGGTTCTCCCGAAGGCATGATTAATATATCGAGTCCAGACCCTTTTACGCTGGATGCTCCATCCGTAAATAAGGTCCAGACCCCTGATGTCAATTATGACACCATTACTGCCTCTTTAGTTGCTAGAGGCAGTAGTCCCAAACTGAAATCGGCCACGAAGTCAACCAAGAATTACGACTTAATTGCAGTCCTTGGTGTATATTCTATGTCAAACTCACTCATTTTGATGACCCATTTGGCCAATCTACCCGAGAGCTCAGGTTTATGGAGGATGTTCCATAAAGGGAAAGTAGTTACCACGTTAGCATTGGAAGTAGGGCCTCAGCTTCTAAACATCGACTACGAGAGCTAGGGCCAATTTCTCCAGAGGTGGATAGCAAGTTTTTGCTCCCGTTAAAATTTTACTAACATAATAAAATGGGTAAATGCGTACCTTCGTCCTTATGGACGAAAATCGCACTTACCGCAACTTTTGTGAACGCGAGGTAGATTAGAAATGCTTCACATTCTTTTAGTTTTGAAAGCAATGGAAGGTTTTGATAAGTACTTCTTCAAATACCTCAAAGCCTGATGGCACTCCGGGGTCCATTCGAAATTATTTTTCCTTTTTGTGCAATGTGAAGAAGCAATGACATTTTTGTGACGATCGGGAAATGAACCTGCTCAAAGCTGCCGATCTCCCTGTGAGCCTTTGTACTTCCTTCACGTTTGAGAGCTGGTCTGGGATGTCTTCTATAGCCTTGATCTTATCAGGGTTTACTTCAATTCCCCTCTATTACAACCAGAAGTTCCAGAAACTTTCCAGAGCTGACTCTGAACGCGCATTTCTCAAGGTTAAGTTTCATATTATGCTTCCTTAGGATGTCAAAAGTTTCTTGCATATGTTTAAGGTGATCGTCTGCATTCACAGGCTTAACGAGCATATTATCTATATAGACTTTCATAGTTTTTCCTACTTGATTTTCAAACATCTTGTCCACGAATCATTGATAAGTGGATCCAGCATTTTTCAACCCGAAGGCCATCACATTATAGCAATATGTACCGAAATTTGTTATAAATGAAGTTTTTTCGTGATCCCCAGGGTTCATCTTAATTTGGTTATACCCGGAATAAGCATTGAAAAACTATTAACTCGTGCCCAGTCGTAGCATCAATTATTTGATCGATGTATGGTAGTGGGAACGAGTCTTTCAAATGGGAATATGCAAAATTTATTTTTCTTCTTAGAAAATACTGCTTCATTAGCTAGCTAGTCTAGATACTTTTCCTCTCGGATCGAACTGATATTAAGTAAGCGAGTTACCTCTTCTTTGATGAATTTATTCATGATTTTGAAAATAGGGCATTTATTTTGCCTTACCGAGGATACATTGGGATCCAAACTTAACTTGTGTACGACTATATCCTTCAGGATACCTGTCATATCCTCATGCGACCAAGCAAAAAAAAAATTGGCATTAAATTTAAGGAATTCAATAAACCCATATCTGAGCTCCGAGTTCAGCCTTGTCCCCAAGTGGAATTTCCGTTCTAGGAATTGTTGGAACAATGCAACTTGCTCTAGCACTTCCTTTGTGGATTTCATTGCATCCGTCTCTTCTGGAACCTTGTACCTTGACATCTAATAATATTAAGACGTCGGCCGCTGGTTCTTGTAATTGTTATGCCGCGTGTTCCTTTCCTTTATTACTAGATACCGAAATTGCATTCATTTCCCTTTCCATCGGTTGGTCGCCTTTATCTGTTTAACTTCTTTGGGCGTTGGAAACTTCAACAATTGATGATATGTTGTTGGTAAAAGTTTCATCTCGTGCAACCATGGCCTTTCCAAAATGATGTTATAACCCATATCACCATCTACCACCTCGAGGAAAGTTGTTTCATTACTCCTTCGACATTTGTGAGTAAAAAAATTTCTCCTCGGGTTTTCACACTCGTGAGATTGAATTCGGCGAGGAGCTTTGTGGTCGGAATAATACTTCCGGTGAGTTTAACTTGCTCCAATACTCTCCATTGTATGATATTAGCCGAACTTCCTGAATTCAACAAAACACGTTTAATATTAAAATCTAATATATTTAAAGAAATTACCAGTGTGTCATTTTATGAGAGCAACAATCCGTATGCTTCTTCCTCCTAAAAGTGATATCGTCTTCCCAGAGTCTTTTGCTATGGGTTATTGTTACTTCCATCTTTTTGTTGCCAAAAAGGTGACCCCGTTGATCTTGTTCCCTTCGAATATCATGTTGATCGTTTGGCATAGGGATCTTCTCCCGCTTTTGAGGATTCAATGTTGTCCCAGTTACGACCATAATTGTTCTTAGCTCGGTCACTCAAGAATTCTCTAAGATGACCATTCCTCAATAATGTTGCCACTTCTTTCCGGAGGTACCGGCAGTCCCCTGTCCGGTGGCCACTCGTCCCATGGTATTCACACTATAAGTTAGGATCCCTCTAGCTAGAATCAGATATCAATGGTTTCAGGAATCGTGCTTCTTTCATATTTCTCGTGGTACCAACTCTACTATGCTAACATTAAATAGTATTCTGATAGCTTGGAGTAAGAAGGATACCACAAACTTGATGCTTCTTTATCTTGTAGTGATCTATTGTTCCATCCACGATCATTCCTTCGGTCAACGACGAACCTGTCCGATATCTGAGAGCTTCTACCGTGGCCTTCGTCCATTCGTAGGCAAAAAGTGTCCCTTCGAGGGTCGTCTGTCTGTGTCAAAATCATCTATTGATTTTTCTCTGTTCTTTTCCCATCCTTTATTCGACGATGGAAAGCCAACTTGATCTTTTTCGATCCTTATCTTTGATTCGTACCGGTTGGGGACATCTGCCTAAGTCGTTGCTTGAAACTCAAGCAGGCTTTTCTTCAATTTTTGAAAGCGTCTGAACTTCTCGAATTCAGACCCTTGGTGAATGCTTCAGCCGCCCATTCACCCGGGACATCTGGGAGCAACCTTCTCTCCTTCTGGAATCGGGTAACGAACTCTTATAGCAACTTATATTCTCTTTGCGCAATCCTAAATATGTCAGCCTTTCGGGGCTGTAATTTTTTGGCCTCACCATGAGCTTTGATAAAAGAGTTCGCGAGCATCTCAAAGGAGTCTATGGAATGATCAGGTAACAATACATACCACGTTAAGGCTCCCTTCGTAAAGATCTCTCCAAATTTTTTCAGCAAAACAAATTCAATTTTGCGAGGAGCTAAATCATTTCTCTTTACCGCCATTGTGTAGGTTGTAGTATGGTCATGAAGGTTTGAAGTCCCGTCATACTTTGGCACATCATGCATTTTAACCGTTTTTGGATTAATTATGGTGTTTTACTTGGCTTGTATGGCAATTGGGAGCGGTACTATGAGTTTGGACATTTCAGCACCAGTGGTGAACCTGGATTTGGTTCATGAGGACATTTACTTTCCTTATAAACTCTAAAAGTTCATTCTTAAAAGGATCATTCTCGTTATAGAGGTCGGATCAGCCCCCCTCCCCCCCTTTAGCCCCATTGGTGTCAACATCACCCTTAGGAGTGTTAATTTTTTACCCTCGTTGTTTGATTCGCGGGAGCATCGAGAGGAATTGGATCTCATCTGTTTTCATTATTAGAAGCCCCGGATATCACATGTTTCAACTCCGTCATCACCTTATCCTGTCGCATGAGGTAGCTTATAATGATCGTATGTTACTCTTACAAGACCCTTACCTCGTCAATGGAATGTTCCTCATCAGCATCATCGGGAGTTGTCTGCCGAATATGACGAGGATATTGCCTGTCATGCACCGGCATGGCGCCATTACCCTTATTATGGGTGTCACTAATTGGGTCTCGAAATGAGGTTGATCTCCTCGAATCTCGGGGTTGTGCGTGTTGTTAACAACGTTATATTCCATCTCTTATGATTTTTTCTAAGACAAAATAATCAAAACACGTTAGTAAAAATGCAAGGATCAATTTAATTGCATAACTGTCTGGGCCCAACGGTAGATGCCAAACTATTTACACGTAAAATAGTATAGTTGAATTTATACGATATTTCTAGACAAGTGATTTAATTTGATCCTGAAATTCTAAAATAATTGAAGAATTATACAATACTTAGTCGTAAGATGTAGACAAAATAGTAGAAACAACAGTTCTAGGAATAGGGTTTCCGGGCACAACAACAATGAAATCAAAAAGCAAGGAAATAAGATTGTATTAAGCTTTGTATGGAATGTAGCATAAGTTTGCTAGAAAATTCATGTCCTTTACAACGATAACTGAGCACACTATTTATGGCTACATCTAGGGAAGGAGATTCTAGGATCAGACCCCTTTTTAATATTAATTATGAGGGTCATTGATGAAGATGTAATCGTGAACACAAATACCAAATACCTTGTAATGGACAATCGTACTTAATGCCATGGAATATTCCTATTAAGTACCACCGAGCAAAAAGTATTTATTACATTCTTATGAGCGATATTCTTGAAAAAATTTCACATTAGAACGATCGGGATCCATACTTTTCAATTTTATATATCATATTTCAATTTACAACTAACTAGCCCAAAAATAATAGGGTAAGATTCAACATCCAACTCCAATAGATTATCAAAATTACTATTTAATTTTTAAAAAATATTCCTCAAACTTTTAAGTTAATTTTCGAATCAGTAATTGTAACTCAAAAATATTAGTTCAACAAATCAAATCAATTTGGGTAGTGAAAATTAGTTTTTAACAAGCTTAAATATGTGGGTTTAGATTTCGAATTTGATATTATGAGAAATTTGGAGTGGGTATTATCTAGAATTGTTTGAAATAGTATAAGGAGGTTGTATATAACATTTAAAGTCATTTAATGGAGATTTGGCCTGATTTTGAACAAGAATTACAATTGAAAATCATGAAAGAAGTTCGTCAACAAACGCTTGTTTAAAGGTGTATAAAAATGTATAATACTATATAAGATGTATTTATACACTCATATATATATATATATATATATATATATATATTATTCAATATTATACATAATTATACAAACAACTGACTTCGTCTTCTTCCTTGCATTTTTCTTGAAACTTCGTTTTCTTCCTTGCGTTTTCTTCTGAAATTTAATTCAAATCTTGCTCAAATCTAATCTATCACTTCAAATTTAAAATTTATAACTTCTTTTGATATCACCAATACACAATAAAAACTTCCTGATTTGAAAACTTTACCTTCCAGATCTGAGAAACTTTAGCTTCGTTAGTGACGGAAAATTAGAGCTGAAAGTTAGAGAGGAAAAAAGATAGGATGAAAGATAAATTTAAAATTGTAGAAGATAGAAGATGAATATGGGAGATAGATCTAAAAAAATATAGAGGATAGAAGATGATGGTCTGTAGAGAATGAATAGGCACATGGTGAGAGAGCATTTTGGACGTGTAGGGAAAAAGAGAACTAGTTTAGTGATTGGAATTTTTCCTTTAAATTCTATACAAATTGGGCTATATCGGGTAAACTTAAAAAATATAGGTCATTTTTTGTTATGGTGTGAAGTCAAGTGTATATTTTTATAATTCTTTCGTTATTCTTTCGGTGACAGACCGAACAGTTGCCTTCGATCTTAGCTATCCCAGTCTTGAGTTCCACGTGTCCCTCTTCTGGACAACCACATATCATCGCATATTTTGTATTCAATAGTAATTGTAACTGAAGCAAATTGATAATTTAGCTGTGTTATAAAATTCTAATATTTTCTGTCTGCAAAAATAACCAAAAATAAGGGCTGGGGTTTATGTTAAAGCGTAGTACCACAGCTGGGTTTTGACAAGTGTGTAATATTTACACTTGCGTCCTTGAAATTTAGGAAATAGCACTCCGCCCGCTTTTGGACATTTGTTTAGGAAATAAGCACAGTTTTTGGCTGTTTCATTCCCAATACAATTCATCAGTTGGCAGTGCCATTTTCATTTGGCCTCCGCAGAATGTGACACAAAAACAGCACCGCTACACCAAAAGTCAAACAGTTCAAAATTAACCGTTGACGCGATGCGTTCGCGGTTTAGAGCTTTCTCTCAAATGGGGTTTTCTAGAAAAGTTCGCACAGCAAATAATTATCCAGAGAACTCCCAAGCAGCAAGTACTTTTTTCCCTCTCCCTTTTTTCACTTCTTTTAATTTTTATTTTCATGTATATGTTTTTAAGTTTATATATATGTGTGAACAGGTGAAAAGATGGAGAGGAGCATATACACTATTCTAACCCTGGACCGTTGGGACTCACTCAATCATATGGGGTATAAAATGTCTTCGCTGAGGCCAATTCATGGGAAGTTAGCTTTGAAATTTTTGAACTGGTTTATTAAGCAACCCGGTTTAGAATTCAGTCACATTATTCATATGTACGGTATAACTACCCACATACTCGTTAGAGCTAGAATGCATGACTATGTTAAGTCAATTTTGAGGCATTTATCTGACATGGTTGTTACGCCAAGTTCTGTTTTTGAGTCTCTTATGGATACATATCGTCTTTCTAGTTCGAACCCTTCTGTTTTTGATATTTTAATTAGGGTTTATGTGAGAAAAGGGACACTTAATGATGCTCTTCAGATTTTCCATTTGATGAGTTCTCGAGCATTTAGACCGTCGGTTTACACTTGTAATATGCTCTTAGCAGCGATGGGGAAGCAGCAGAATGCTGAGTGTGTATGGTCGTTTTTCAAAGAAATGCTTGCTAAACGTGTTTGCCCTAATGTTGGTACATTCAATATACTTTTACAAGTTCTTTGTGCCAAAGGAAAGGTCGAGAGAGCGAGTTATTTGCTTGCAAAAATGGTAGACGGTGGTTATAACCCTGATGTGGTTACTTATAACACTTTGCTTAATTGGTATTGCAAAATGGGCAGGTATAAAGCAGCTTTAGAATTGATTGATTGCATGAATTCTAAGGGTCTTGAGGCTGATGTTTGTACGTACAATATGTTCATAGATGACTTATGTAGGAATAATAGGAGTTCTAAAGGTTATTTAGTATTGCGGAAGATGAGGAAGAGATTGGTTGTTCCAAATCATATCACTTATAACACTCTTATTAACGGGTTTGTGAAAGAGGGTAAGATTGATGTTGCAATGAAGATTTTTCATGAGATGCTGACATTAAATCTTTCACCAAATTGTATCACTTTCAATGCTTTGATTGATGGGCATTGTCGAGCAGGCAATCTTAAAGAGGCTCAAGAAATGCTGAATGAAATGGAGCTAAGAGGTTTACGGCCCAATGAAGTTAGTTATGGGGCTCTCTTGAATGGTTTCTGCAAGCATGGCATATTGGATTCTGCAAGAAATATCCTCAAGAAGATGAAGTTTGATGGATTATCTCCTAATCATATTGCATATACAATGTTAATAGAAGGGATGTGCAAAATGGGGTCACTTGGAGAAGTTGTACCTTTACTTGAGGAAATGTTTGAGAGGGGTATATGTCTTGATGTTGTTGCATACTCAGTGCTTCTAAATGGATTTTGTAAAGCTGGAATGCTAAATACAGTAATGGAGATATTAAGTAAGATGTACAGGTTTGGAGTTTTTCCGAACGATGTGGTATACTTTACTTTGATCTACAACTTTTGTAAGCAGCAAGATCCCCTAAAAGCAATCAGAGTCTATGCAATGATGCAAAAATCAGGCCACAGTCCGAACACTTTCATATGCAACTCACTAATATCTTCTCTTTGTACATGTGGAAGAGTAAGAGAGGCAGAGGATTTCATGCGTCACATGCATAACATTGGTCTTGTTCCCAGTTCTGTTGCTTTTACTTCTGTTATTGATTGCTACGGAAGTGTAGGTGAAGGGTTAAAAGCACTATCCTGGTTTGACGAAATGATTAACTTGGGTAGTCAGCCTAGCTCATATACCTATGCAAGCTTACTAAAGGGAATATGCAGAGGTGGAAACCTTATAGAGGCACTTGGATTTTTTGATAGACTCCGTGGAATTTGCTGTGCTACAGATGTTGTTGTCTACAACTCATTGCTGGCTGAAATCTGTAAGTTGGGCCACTTCCACATGGCATTAATCCTTATCGATGAGATGGTTCAGAACAACGTGCTCCCTGATAGTCATACATACACCAATCTCCTAGCTGGCTTGTGTGGGAAAGATAAGTTGGTTGCTGCAATTCTTCTGTTGGGAAGAGCATTAAATAGAGGAGACCACTCTTCAAACCAGGTCATGTATACGTGTATCATCGATGGGCTTTTCAAGAGTGGCTTGCCTAAGGTTGCCCGTTACTTCTATGATGAGAGGACAACGAATGGACTTAGCCCAGATACAGTGGCACTGAATGTGATGATGGATGGTTACACAAAACATGGTCAAATGGATAAGGTGAACAGTTTCATTTCTACTATGAGACAGAGAAATCAAATGCCTTCCTTGGCTACATATAATATTCTATTACGAGGCTACTCGAGACAGAAAAACATATCTGAGTGCTCTAAGTTATATCAGTCACTTAGAAAAAAAGGTTTTGCTCCAGATAAATTAACATGCCATTATGTGATTCGTGGACTCTGTGAGGCGAGCCTGCTGGATGTTGGAGTTAAGTTTATGATAAATCTTATTGTGGGAGGAATAGTGGCAGATAAATTTACATTCAACATGATTATCAGAAAATATAGTGAAAGGGGTGAGACGAAGAAGGCCCTTGATCTACTTACTTTAATGACTTCCGTCGGTGTTTCTCCTGATGGAGACACTTACAACTCAATATTTAAGGGACTGAAAAGAACATTGGATTTTGAAAATTCACGTCGTCTCTTGCATAAAATGTTTGAAGAGGGTTTCATCCCAATTGACAGACAATATAGTAATCTAATCACTAGTATGTGTAAAGTTGGAGATGTAAAAGGAGCATTCAAAGTAAAAGATGATATGGAGTTGTTAGGTGTTAGCTCCCGTAATGTAGCTGAGGGTGCGATTATACGGGGGCTTGTGCATCGTGGGAAGATGGAGGAAGCAATGCTGGTACTTGGATGTATGCTTCGGGTGCATCTAATTCCAACTGTTGCCACATTCACAACTGTTATGCATGGACTTTGCAAAAGTTCTAAGGTTTCTGAGGCCTTAAAATTGAAAGCTACAATGGACCTTCATGGTGCAAAGCCAGATGTTATTGTTTACAATGTCCTGATAACAGGCCTTTGTGCTGGTGGTTGTATTGATCATGCATTTGATCTCTATGAGGAGCTGAAAGAGAGGGGTCTGTGTCCCAATGTTACAACTTTTACAGTTCTTGTCAATGCCATCTGTTCTGCAAACGATCTTGCAAAGGGTGAAAGTCTTCTAAGTGATCTGCAAGAGAGAGGATTGGCAGGTGCATATTCAAGCACCGAAGCCTTATGTGAAAGATTGACAGTCGTGAGCGAGAAGCTAAATGCTTTAAGAAAGAAAAAGAAAAGAAGATAAGTATTGCTGTAGAAAGACGAAAAGCTGATCAATTTAACACTGGGAACATTTATCTTGCATGCTGGAGATAAGGTCTCCATGGGGGTCGCTCTCTAACTTAAACCAGCTTCAATAATTGAAATCAGGTTATCTGATACATCTGCAGCTTGAATTTTGGTCGCTTCTACCTTTTGAAGGCTATTTCTGCATTTGATATCCTTTAAGATATCTGTCATACGAGGTGGTTATATGAATTATTCTGCTCATGAGGTGGTGTACTGTATACTGACACTGATCTGTCAGAATAGGTATTTGGCATTCCTTTGTTTATTCTATTTTAACGCACTAGGGCTATCTAGTGAGCTTCATCTGCAGTCTGTTCAATTGATTTGTTTCCGCTATCCAGTTGCTATTGCTTGGCCTTTATGTTTGGATTACTTCTGCAGTTTACATGCTCTAACAAGATGACCAGAGTGGAAGTCTTGCATAAACCACAGCGGAGCTTTAGCATTACTATAAATAAGGCCAATTGTGAAACATAGGTAAAAGAATGCTGCTTGAACTGTCCTAGTCGCTTCAGCATTAATGTCTAGCAGTATCTATCTGATGCTTTAACTTCTTAGTTTCTTTTGCAAATTTCACCAGTCCTGTCCATATGACAGCAAATTGCAATAGCATAGCTGAAACTTTTTCCATCTTTGAGACGAAGGGTTTGCAGAATATTCTTGTTATAATTTGGTCTATGCAGGTACTGTTCTCCGACTCTCTGCTAAGCTCGAACAAATCCTACCTCCACCGACTTTCTGAAGTAGAGATAAGGTATCTTCAATTGTTGTTGATCATAATCCTTTTCAATATGTTCTCCCCTTTTTGGTTATTTGAAGTCAGAGATCATTTGGGTGAGTGTGGTCAGGAATTTGACAGTTCATTAACGTGACATGCTCTACTGGCGACAAGCTTTTTCTTGTTGCTTGTTTCTCAACACCTCTGTCCAAAACATAATAAGGAAAAAAAGGCAGGTCATATGGAGATGATGTGTGTGGATCATCAGGAAACCATATATGGACTTAATTACCTTGGAGACTGCATTCTCCAGACTTTTTGAAGTCAGTTTATAACGGATCTCCTTTTTAAGTTAGTCTTTTCTTAAACTACATTTTGTTTTGAGAGCTGTGAGTTTCCACTGTTCTAACGGGTTGTCATTCTGTTTTCACCTAGGACTGGTTGAGTATTGGAGTATTGGATGCTGAGAAGTCATGATCTTAAAGTTCAAAATATACATTCATCAGCCCAGCTTGTTCTCGATTTGCTGGAAGATGAAGCCAGTAGCAACGGCAGATGCACTTCTAAGACAGCTTACTGAGACCTCATCATATCTGCGAATTCTCAACAAGGCAGCTCCTTGATATACGGTGTACCGCAACATCTTTAACATATGTAAACCTAATAATGAAGGCATGCAGCTGGATAAAGGTGTGGGTCATCAACTTGCAGCCATATCTGAGGCAATAGGAGGATGTCTGGCGGAGAGATAAAATGTGAAATGCCCATTTGGTTTAGCTTGTTTTCTTTATGTTGCAAAAGATTGTCTTCTTGTTCCCATGGCAGATAGAAAATGTAGGTCAAATACACAGATGGCCCCCTAAACTTGTCCAGATATTCTACCTGGCCACCTAAACCTAGGCTATGACCATTTGGATACTTTAACTATACCAAAACTGTTTCATTTAGACACACTTTGCTTACATGTTATTGTGCATGATTGGCACCTCATGTGATGTCATGGATGGCTTTCTGGTTGTGCCCCATGAGCCCTTGGGCGCGCCTCGTGGCGTCCTAGCAAGCCTCCCAATGCCTAGCGCCACGGACGGCCCCATGGTCTTGGCTGCTCAAGTGACAAGCGCTCAGGTGCCTCTGTCGCCCCACTGCTATCCCTTGCCAGCATCCAGTCGCATGTAGATACCAACAGCGTTGTGCGCGCCGACCCTGATACCAAAGACGCCACTGTTGACAATGGATTTATTTCTGATTTGTAGAAAACTAAGTCCTTTTCATTGCAAATATAAAGTAGTTTTATTTCATGTACTTCCATAATGTTTCTCTAGCTTATTCAAGTCCACTCCTGTAGCTTTGGATTTTTTTTAAGCATTATTAGGGGATCAAGCAATCAAACTTTCTAGCAAGCAACAATTCTATGTATTGGTATCTCTTCTTCTCGACACCGCTTTGCTTTTCTGTAATAGTTTTCATTAATGCAATCAAGCTTTCTTTCATTCTCAATTCTCATTTATGTTCTCTCAATTGCTCTTGACATTGGTTTTTCCGTAGGACACTGACAATCTAGTCTAGCGTGCGATAGGGACCTTAATTGGCGGACAGTGAGTGCAATGACATAAGTTGCTTAGCCTTATGTCGCCCTTCCAAGGAATCTCAGGAAGGCGTCGCGTAATAGTTGGTATCAGAGCGTAGGCTTGACATCGGACGAGGGAACGCATTGCCATTACCATAATTTCTAACAATGGCGAATCATGGGGACCATATAGCGGCCCTTGAACAGACGGTTGACGGATTACGGTCGATCGTGGATACGGTGCCTGAACTAAGAACTAGCCTAGGGCAAAGGTAGGACGACCTAGATTGTAGGGTGATCCAGGCCGAAGTTGATATAGAAAACATCATTCGCGACTTCGAGGGATACCGGCAAACGGCAATCGCAGAGGCAGTCGAAATTTTTGGCAAATTCGAGGGACTCCAATAGGAGCATGCCGAGGATTTAGCTTACAAGGCACGAGAGGTAGACAAGGTGACTGCCATTCAACAAACTATTGACGACTTGTTAGACAAGCTCAATATTGTCAATGCAGATTTACAGGGCCTGTTTCGAGGCGGTGGAAACCAAATCGGGGGCGTTGTGAACCTCGTTTCCTCGACACAAAAACTAAAAATTCCTGAGCAAAAGCCATACGGTGGAGCTAGGAATGCCAAGGAAGTAGAGAACTTCATCTTTGACGTCGAACAGTATTTCGATGTTGTTGGGGGCCAAGAAGAAGCTAAGAAGGTAGCAACTACTGCCATGTATCTTTAGGTGATGCTAAACTCTGATGGCGGGTGAAATACGAATCCATTAGGGCCGGTGAAGATACTTTAGAGACATGGGCAGAACTGAAGATAGCCATACGCCTACAGTTCCTTCCCAAAACTGTTGAATACAATGCAAGGAGAAAGCTACGGGAGCTCTGCCAAACCAAATCAGTGCGGAACTACGTGCGGGAATTCTCCGCGCTCATGCTAAGCATACGCGACTTGAGGGACAAAGACAAGCTCTTCACCTTCCTAGAAGAGTTGAAACCTTATGACCGTGTGGAGCTACAAAGACAAAGGGTAGATACCCTGGCAATCCAAGCAGCTGAATGCCTTGGGGACTGTCAAATGGAAGCTCGGAAGGATACGACTCAGCCGCTTGCCCTAGCGGGATTCAAAGGGGGCCAACCTAGCAATGGTGGCCCTAGCAGAAGTGGTGGAGATCGGAGCTCAACCAAATCTAAGGCTTCCTCCTCAGGCAGCAACAATGTTGCGTCAAACAACAATGACCAAGGCAGAAAGCCTCATTGAGGATGCCGTCATTGCGGCCGACCACATTATTACAATGAGTGCCATATTCACAGGTGAACACCCATCAGGCTTGTGATGATTGAACTGTTGACGACTCAGACGATGCGGATTAGAATAAGCCAGTAAGTGCCTTCAATGCAATTGTCTGCTCCATTTTTCAGGCATTAGCAGAGACCAGCGCTGGTATCCGTAAGAAGAAGAACCTATGTCCGGTCATCAAGAAAGGGAAAAAGAAGGCGGATGAGGAGACTCTTCTTAAACAATAGAGGACCTTAATGCTCGTTGAGATGAAGGTGAATGGCAAGAACATTCGGGCTATGATTGACACGGGTGCTACCCACAACTACTTAGCCTCGACTCAGGTGGAGCGCCTTGGTCTATTTGTAGGGAAAGGTAGAGTTAGTGTCAAGACTATCAGCTCTCCTCTCCCGCCAGTGGGTGGAATGGCCAAAGAGGTACTAGTGAAGCTTGGACCTTACGAAGGAAAATTCAACATGCGAGTGGTGATCATAGATGACTTCGAGTTGATAGTTGGGTTGGAATTCCTAAGGCAAACCAACACCATGCCTGTACCATTTGCAGAAATGCTACCGATGATGGGAACCAACAGGGCCAAGCTCTGCATTATCCCGTGCATGCCCATGAAGATGGTTGTTGAGAACATCTTGGCCTGGCAGTTGAAGAAGGGGGTCAAAAGTAATGAACCTATGTTCCTGGCAACCCTTTGTATTGAAGATATAGAACGCTCTTCGGGTCCCATTCCTGAACCCATGAAGGAGCTACTATTGGAGTTTGAAGATGTTGTGCCACAAGACATGTCAAAGCGGCTCCTGCCTAAGCGCATTGTGGACCATAAATTTGAGTTGGTGCCGGGTGCGAAGCTACCTGCCCGGGCGCCTTACATAATAACACAACCCCAACTCATCGAACTTTGGAGACAACTGATGGAGATGCTAGATACATGTATCATTGTACCCTCCAAGTTCCCATACGGGTCC
The DNA here is from genome assembly GCA_034376525.1 of Nicotiana benthamiana. Lineage (NCBI taxonomy): Eukaryota > Viridiplantae > Streptophyta > Magnoliopsida > Solanales > Solanaceae > Nicotiana > Nicotiana benthamiana. The sequence goes on from CM067331.1 coordinate 117,066,893, forward strand.
CCTATTCTATTCCAAAAGAAACATTATGGCAGCCTGCGACTCTGTGTGGATTATCGAGTTTTAAATAAAATCACCTTGAAAAACAAGTACCTGTTTCCTCTAATGGTAGACTTGTTCGATAGACTGGGTGGTGCGATAGTGTTCACCAAGATAGAACTCAAGATATGTCACTGGCAAGTTCGGATCGCAGAGGGCGATGAACATAAGACGACCTGTGTGACAAGATAGGGTCGTACGACTTCCTGGTCATGCCATTCGGCTTGACTAATGCCCCAACTACATTTTGCACTCTGATGAACCAAGTCTTCCGAGAGTACATTGATGAGTTCGTGGTGGTCCACTTGGATGACATTGTGGTTTATAGTCAAACAATGGAAGAACACCTAATGCACTTGCTATAAGAAGCACAACCTGCAGCGTACAAAAGTCGGAAGCTGAAAGATGAATAGTAGTGCTATGCTTCCCATGAGAAAGAATTATTGGCTGTCGTCCACTACTTGCGCCTTTGGAGGCACTATCTGCTAGGGACCCCGTTCATGGTCAAGACAGACAACACAGCTATCATCCATTTCATGACCCAGCCAAAGATGAACGGTCGACAGACCAGGCGGCAGGAACTCCTAGTAAAATTGTACTTCAACCTCGAGTACCATAGTGTAAAGACTAATCATGTCGCCGATGCGCTCAGTCGGAGAGCTGATCTAGCAACTGTGTGCCCTAAGGATGATCCAAGCAGCCATCTCAGTCAAGGACCAGATATATGATCTACTCATCAAGGATCCTGCTGCTCAGTATTTGGTTGATTTGGTAGGACATAGCAAGACTCGCTGGTTCTACATCGAAGATGGTTTTCCGGAAGTGAAAGGGAACCGACTTTATGTTCCGAAATGAGGAGATCTACGGAGAACTTCTCTAAGGAAATGTCATGACACCCTGTGAGCCGACCATCCCGATGAAGAACGCACTATGGCGTTACTTCATCGGGCCTATTATTGCCCTCAAATGGTCGATGATGTCGCTTAATTTGTGAAGACTTGTTTAGTATGCCAGAAGGACAAGTCGGACCGTTTGACACAAGCAGGACTCTTGGAACCACTAGTTGTCCCAAAGAGACCATGGGAAATAGTTTCCCTAGATTTCATCACCAGATTGCCCAAGGTCGGAGATCTCACAACTATCTTGGTTGTGGTGGATCAGTTTTCCAAATATGCTACCTTTATTGCAGTCCCACAATATATATCAGTACAAGATACAGCTCAACTCTTCTTCTCTCATGTCATCAAATATTGGGGCCTGCCCAAAGACGTTGTGAGTGATCGTGACTCACACTTCACTAGCACCTTTTGGACCCAAAATATTTAAGTTCTTTGGGTCAAAATTGAGTCATAACTCGAGTTTTCATTCACAATTGATGGCCAGACGGAGTGGTTCAATGTTATGTTGGAGAAATATCTCCGCCACTTTGTATCTGGATCACAGAAGAATTGGGTGAAGCTTCTGGATGCTATTTAACTGTGTTTCAATTCTCAAAAAAGCTCTAGTACAAACAAAAACGCTTTTGAAATTGTTACTAGATAGCAAACGCTACTCCCACACACTATGAATGCACCAAAATGTCTAAATCTCCTCAAGCTACGAGCTTCTCAAAAGAGTGGAAACAGAATTTGGAGATAGTGCGAAGCTATATTGTCAAAGCTCAAAAAGGGGATGAAGAGGCATGCCGATCAGAATCGTCGCTTTGTTGAATACCAGGTAGGAGACAAATGGTCAAAATCTCAAAGAAGTACTTATTTGTGGGGGTCCATAACCCTCGCCTATTGCAAAAATATATTTGATTTGTCCATTGAAAGGCGTATTAGGAAAGTTGCATACCGGGTGGATACCCAACTTGGTGGAAAATTCATCATGTCTTCCATGTCAATCTCCTGAAACCTTTTCAGGAAGACACGGAGGATCCTTCATGGAGCCAGCTCACAATACCCAGTATTTGAGGTCCCAATTGAACAGGGAGAAGGCGTATTGAAGCTATCCTTGATGATAGAGTGATTCATGCCTCAAGAAAAGATCACCAAGAGTTCTTGGTGAGATGACAAGGTTGTGATGCAGAAGAGAATACTTGGGAGAGGGGAATAAACCTTAAAGCATAGAAGAGCCTTATTGAAGATTATTTTGCAAGTTAGGCACCGAGGACGTCACAAACTCAGGTGGGAGAATTTCATGGGCGGCTTTTCAGCTATGCCCCATGACCCCTTGGGCGCGCCCCGTGGCGTCCTAGTAAGCCTCCCAATGCCTCGTTCCATAGATGGCCTCGTGGTCTTGGCCATGCCAAGTGACAAGCGTGCATGTTCCTTTGTCTCCCCACCGCTATCCCTCGCCAGCGCCCAGCCACAGGTACATGCCAACAGCACCGAGCGCCGACCCTGATGCCAAAAATGTTGCTGCTGATAATGGACCTATTTCTGCTTCGTAAAAAAACTAAGTCTGTTTCATTGTAAATATAGAGTAGTTTTATTTCATGTACTTCCATTATGTTTCTCTAGCTTATTCAAGTCTAGTCGTGTAGCTTTAGATTATTTTTTTAAGCATTATTAGGGGGGATAAAGCAATCAAACTTTCTCTCAAGCTACAATTTCTTGTACTGGTGTCTCTCCCCCTCGACACCACCTTGTTATTCTGTAATAGCTTTCATTAATGCAATCTAGCTTTCCTTTATTCCCAATTTTCATTTTGTTCTCTCAATTTCTCTTGAAATTGATTTTTCCGTATGACACTGACTATCTAGTCTAGCATACGGAGGGGATCTCAGTTGGCAGATAGTGACTGCACTGACATCAGTTGCTTAGTCTTACGTCGCTTTTCCAAGAAATCTCAGGAAGGCGCCACATAACAGAGAGTGTGACATGCGATATATTATTGTTCAAAAGAGGGGGGATAAATAAAAAAAATTGCTTTTTCTCTTTCTCCTTCTCTGAGTATCAGGATAGTTCTCAGCTATCTATGCCTCTTCGTCACCTTGTCAGCATACTCCTTTTATTTTCTCTGTTTTTGGCCTCACAATTATCAAACTAGAGGTGTTTACCCGACAATTGAATTGACTATCTAATTCATCTAGTTGGTTGATAGGGTTAATATTGCTCAAAAGAATCTGTCGAGCTCTTACTCGCCTATTCAAGCTTATCTAATGCCTATATGTATATAGAGTTAGAACTAACAAGAACGCATTTATAAATTCTGTACATCAACCAAGCAAGAAAATTAAGTATATGTTTATCCTAACCGTGAATCCATTCCCCGATGCCCAGGTTCAAGAGCTTTCTCTACTTAACCCTATATGCAATCTAGAATTCTCACGCTAGAGTTCAATTCAATATTCATATATAGTATTCAATTGGTGATCAAACAACCAAATAATAACGTGCGAGATTGAATAAGTAAACTAATACGATAAATCAAGAAATCAAAATCAATATTCGGGTAAAAGTAATCATGAAAGAACCACAACCCTATAACATGAAGTTTAGCTCCACATGGACATGGTAGCTAAACAACGAATCATACAAAAAAATTTAAATTAGTAAGTTTGGGGGAAGAAAAGATAAGATCTGGCCTCCACGGCGGTTCCTTGCACTCCTTGGGTTGAATTCCCTCAAAAAGTGTGTTTAAGGACTCTATATATATGTGTGGGTGTGTATGAAAAGTCCTATATGATTTTAACCAATTCCAAGCATAAAAGGGAAAAGTTGGCGTCCGAAATATACTAGGTGCACCACACTGTTTATGGCACTAAGATTGGGTGTTATGGTAAGCGTGGGCACTGACTAATAGCACTAAAATTTGGTGCTATGGTGCGTGTTTGGAACTAACTATGGAATTTAACCATTATTTCTCCATTCTTCTTTCAATTACTCCTACACAAGTAAGGAACACAATTAGGCTCGAAGCATCATAGTGCACTCTAAGTGTTACTATTATCACATTAAAATATAAGGTAATTGTCATCATATTATATGTACTTTTATCCAATATCGTTGGAAAAATGTAACCCAATTATTGTCGATTATATGTAACCCATGAAAATAAGTTATATTTTCATTGTTAGTCTACATTTATATGTATTAATCTACTTTCACATGCCTTATTTGCAATTGTTAACGCTTGTTCCACCTTTTACTTGTTAATTGTTCTTATATACTTCGGTTGGAGGTATTGTCTTCCTGATTGCCCGTTACTTCTTCAATTGTTGAATTATTTACTTGAAGTTGTTGTTTTCATGGAGTAGCTTCTTGTTGAGTATTGGAATTGAAGTTGTCAAAGTCATGATCACATTGAAGCAAAGTTTTTAATTGGTGAAATTCTATTCTTGTTGAGCTATTCACTTTCAGTTTGCTATTGTTGGAGCTCTTTACACATTGTGTCTGAGCATGAGCTATTTATTGCAAAAATATTGGTATTGTTATTTGGCGAGTTGTGGCATATGGGCACTTGTAGTGCAAATTATGATTATGTTATGATATTGATATGCATGCGGCGGTATAAGGATAAGGGTTAATGTGCTTGTGGCGGCTTAAGGTGGGAGTTATGTGCATGTTTCTAGTAAGGGCGACATAAGGTAGGCTAAAATGTGTAGCTATTTCAGGAAAACTGTATTCAAAACTATCTACATGTAATGCTCACACAGCGGTATAAGGAAAGATTGTGATTGTGAAATGAGATTACGAGACGGTACCTCGGTTGTGATTCTTGTTGTTATCTCTCATTTACCTCACTTGGAAAGTAGATGCCATCAGACATCCTATGGTGAAAAATTGGGGTCAAGATATTGTTGGAGATTTCAAGGTACCTCTGGTATTCCGTTCGCAAGCTTTGGAGTCCCTTTCCTTACTTTTGTTATTATTGTTTATGTGCTTCAGAAATTATTGTATCGTTATTCAGACCATTGTACTTACTTATTCTATAGATATTATGTACTCATTGACACTAGGTTCTGGAATGGTATTTCAATTGTATCACTATTTGGTTTGGCTACAGTTATTTATTTTATTTTGCTTTTGAGACTATTTCTTACTATTATTGAAATCTATTTCTGTCATGACCCAAATCTCAATATGTTGTTATGGCGCCTATCATAATACAAAGCAAGCTGAAAATCACAAAATAACAACGTATTTTATATTAAAATCATGGTGTAATAAGTTTAACAATGAAAAATCTCATAAACAATTGATAAGAACAATTGCGACTCAACTACAAAATCCTTCAAAATTCGGGTATCACCGAGTACATGAGCTATTAAGTGTCAACACATTCTAAATTTCTATTACAACTATCTGGAAAAATAGAACACTACTGAATAAATTGAAAAGAAGGAGAGTTGAGGTTTGCGAGCATCATAGCAGTTACCTCAATACTCTCCTAGCAGACACTGCTCCAAGTCTAGCAACCACCTGAATCTTCACACGAAGTGCAGAGTGTAGTATGAGTACAACCAACCCAATGTACTCAATAAGTAAGATGACTAACCTTGGGCAGAAAGTAGTGACAAGCTTAGAAAGGTGCAGTCCAAATACAGATAATAACAATACATATATGGCAGGGAAATGACAATAATAACTTAGAGAAATCCCATAATAAAATTGTACACAGTACATAATTGTAGACATTCTTTCAAGTTTAACAATTTAAGCTCAAAATTGATAAAATATACCAAATATAGTGAGCAGCGGAATGCTATGTCTCTATGTCTACATATCAAATACGCATGCCACATGTAATGAAACATATAAATAAACTCATGTACTCACACTCTCAAAATACTCAATTTCACTGAGCACACTGAATTTCTCAGCACACTCAATCGCTCAACACTCTCACTCAACACTCAACGGTACATGTGCTCAATACTGGTATGTCAGGCTCTAGAGTGTGGATCCTGCCCAAGCACTAATATAAGTCAACATGGTATGTTGCAGCGTGCAGTCCGATCCCATAAATTGTGTCAATAAAACATGCTACAGTATGTAGACCGATTCCTTAAATTTCACTCATAAGCCGTGTCCCTTAGGTCTCAACTTAGTCATATATCTCTTCAGTCTCTCGTGCTCACAAATCTCATGCCAATCAACTCAAACAATGATAACATTATATAACAAGAAATAATAACAAAGACTGAGTTATAATATGCAAATGATGAATATGACTTAGTACATAATTGCAGCTAAGCAAAAAACTTCAATAACATAAATGACCTCAGTGAGTCCTAAAATAAACATATAGCCTAAACATGATTTTTACATGGATCGTAGCTCAATATCTCTAATACGTAGGGGCTACGTGAATTGCAACAAGATTTGATAACTACACGTACCATAGAATCAACTGGTCACAATTACCATGGTGCACACCCACACGCCCGTCACCTAGCATGTGTGTCACCTTAACACCAACCATATAACATGAAATCCATGGATTCACACTCTTAGTATCAAGATTAGAAGTGTTACTTACCTCAAACTACATAAATCATAATTCCAACAAGCCCTTGCATCGTGAATCATCCAATGAACGACTCAAATCTAGTCACAATTAACTTAGTACAATCAGTACAATCTATGGAAATCAATTCCATACGATAAAAGCTAAGTTCTTTAACCAAAGTCAAAAGGTCAACCTGATGCATCGGAACCCAACAAAATTCATAAAATTCGAATACCCATTCAATAGTGAGTCCACCTATACCAAAATCATCCAATTCCGAGCACAAATCAACACTCAAATCCCTAAATCTCACTCTCCAATACATGGGTAAAAAATCTCCAAATTCTAACTTATATTCATAATAAATAGGTGAAATAATCAATGGGTATTCAAAATACATGAACATAAGTGATCAAAAATCACATACCTCTTTAATCTAGGTGAAAACCCCTCCAATAATCGCCTAAATCTGAGCTCCCAAAACTCCTAAAAGAAGAAAATACTCTAACCCTTATTCTTATAACTTTGTCTAGAAGTTCCGCTTCTGCGGACTCACCGGCCACACCTGTGGCACTGCTTCTACGGAAGAAAGCCCGCTTCTGCGAAAGAAAGCCCACTTCTTCATTAAACGTCTGACCAGCCACTTCTGCGGCTCAGAATCCGCTTCTGTTGTCCAAGCCCCAAGGTGAACAACCTCTAGTCAATAGAATAATGTAGGCAAAGGAAATTAGCAAAATGAATCCGTAAATTTGGTAAAAACACTGGTTTTGAGGGTTGGGCACGGGGTCCCAAGCTCCGCACCTGCGGATACTTTCCGCTACTAGGACCTCTGATCGTCTGACCAAAGTTCACATATGTGGAGTCCTCGTCTCCTCTGCGGGCTAGAAGATGCGGAAATTCCCTTGTACCTGCGACCACTACCAAACACACATAAGACCGTACCTACGACCCCACGTCCGCTTCTGCGGCTCCACACTTGCAGCCAGTTTCGTGCAAGTGAGGTGGCATCAAAATTGAACACACCATCAATTACAGAAGTCCAAAATTCAATCCGATTTATCACACTCGAGTTCCCCGGGACCCCATCCAAAAATACCAACCCATTCTGTAATATCATATGAACTTAGTCGAGGCTTTAAATCACATCACATAATATAAAAAACATGAATCGTACCTCATTTCAAGCCTACTGACACTAATGGATTTCCAACTTCTACAAAATCGATGCCGAAACTTATCAAACCAACTCCGAATTATGTACCATTTTGCACACAACTCATAAACAATACAACGGACTTATTTCAAATTTCGGAACTAAAATCCAAGCCTGCTATCAACAAAGTCAACTCTTGATCAAACTTCTTAACTCTCAAAGTTTAACTTTTTCAACTTTTACCAATTCAAGCAAAAACAACTTACGAACCTTCAAATCGATATCCGAACACACTCTTAGTTCCAAATTCACCATATGGAGCTATCAGAACCATCAAAACTCCATTTCGGAGTCGTTTACACATAAGTCAATATCTGGTCAGCTTTTTTAACTTAGGCTTCCAACCTTGGAACTAAGTATCCCAATTCATTCTGAAATAACCCCGAAATCAAACCAACTACTCCGGCAAGTCACATAGCAACAACGAACATAAAATAAGTAATAAATGGGGGAATATGGCTGCAATACTAAAAAACGGTCGGGTCATTACAATTTCTGTATATTGGATATTAACTTACCGCGCTAGCCTAGTTCCGGAAAAATAAAATTCAGCGGTAAACTTGAAAGTTTGGGGGTAAATCCACTTAACCTATAGAAGGTCCAGTTCACCCAAGAGAACATTATCAAGGTTTTTATAGCTAAGTTCAAGGCAAAGAGAGGCAAGAGGCAAGAGGCAAGGAGGATAATTTAATATCGAGTTCTTCCTTTCTTCCTTTTGTGTTTTACTATTTGTGATAAATTTGACTATTGTTATGATGAACACTAGTATGAGTAGCTAAATATTTAGTCTAAGGTTTTGATGAACCTATTGAAGGATGAACTTCTTGTTATGTTAATATAGTTTGCCCAGTTTAATCTCTATTTGTTCAACTATGTTCTTATTATAGTTAATTGATAGGATCCTCAATTAGTTGTGCCTATTTAGTGTGCATAACTGAGGAGAGAGTGCCTATTTAGGTAATTGTTGAACAAAAACACTCCTAAAGCATATGAGGGATCAATAACGGGGGGTTTAAAGGCATGATTAGTGAGTTATAATAAGAAAATCCAGCTAGCGTAACTCGGGAGAGCGCTTCTAGTAAATTGTCGTGATTATTCGGGAGAGATTTATAATAATAAAAGTGCTCATGATTGATAGAGACGATTAGGAAAATCTATGTGAAATATAACCGGAAGGGATTCTATCAATAAGGGAAATCATAACCTAAGAACCTTCTCTTAATTGTTTACAACTTAATCATAGTTAGTCTTAAGTTGCTTATTTACATTCATTCTTAGTTAGTAGGAACATCCTCAATTGTTTCAGAACACTTGGGAAATTTAATACTTAGAATTTCGTAAGTCTAATGAGAGTAATTGATAGGTTAATTTCTTGTGGGTTAGATGATGGGCGAAATACTCAGATTATATTTGAATTGTATGCGTGTCCTTTTTATAAGGCATAGTTGGGCGTGATCAAATTTTAGCATCGTTGACGGGGAATTAACGGTTTTATCAATTACAATTGACAGAAATACAAAAAATTCATAGTGTAGTCAGTTTTCTCTATACCCAATCTGTACATTGAAATTTTAATGTTTATTGACTTGGTTATACATGTCCATGCCTAGAAACTCATCAAGAACTTGTGAAGTATTTGAAGCATTATCAGATCCCAAGAAAGTTTTCAAGGCCTTGAATCAGGCCGACTAGAAAAACAAACAACAAAAAGTAATTAAATAATTCGAACCAGACATGGGGGATCACATAGTAGACCTAGCTGCCGCAGTAGCGCCAGTGGCACCTCTTGTGCCAGAGGCTGCACTATATGACTGGGCACAACCTACAACAGAGAACTTGGCCACAACAATTTTAGTCCCACAGATATAGGCTGAATCATTACAAATCACAAACAACATGCTGCAGTTGTTGTAAAACAAAGGACAATTTTGGGGGTCACAAGTCGAAGATCCTCAACAACACTTGAAGAATTTCCTGTCAATCTACAAACTCAAAGGCAGCCCAACGTAACTTAGGAAGCAATTAAGTTGTTATTGTTTCCATTCTCAGTAACAAGAGCTGCCCATTCATGGCTAAACTCACTCCCCATTAATTCCATAACAACTTGCGCGGAGTTAATCAAGAAATTCGTGAATAAGTTCCACCCGCCCAACAAGATTACTCAACAAATTAATGAAATTTGGAGTTTTGAATAGAGACCAATGGAGACACTGCATGAGACATGGGAAAATTCAAAGGGATGCTAGTTATATGTTTGCACCACGGTATTCCAGATCTAATGTTGGGGCATCGGTTTTACATGGGATTGTCAGATAGCGTGAAGGGTAATGTTAATGCTTCAGCTGTTGGAGCATTCTTGAGAAAAACATGGAGGGAAAACCAGAGTCTGCTTGATAAGATGGCACTGAATTTGGGGTGGACAACCAGGAATGCACATATCACTCCAGTGGTTCGGTCAGTGGCCATATATCCATCCAACACTTTTGTTGAAAATATGGCCACATTAATGAAACAGATAAGTATACTCACTAAAACGGTGGAAGAGTCAGGGAAAAAGTAATAGGTACACATTGTAGATACTACCAATGGGGGCTTATGCACATTTTGCATTAGTCAACCAATTGGTAACCGGTGGAATCCATAAAGTGATCATCATCACTACTCTGAAGACATGAATTATGTGTCTAATTATGGAGGCCACAGACAGGGTGGTCAAAATTGGGGTCAACAAAATCAGCTGTACAGGCCGGTCTGGCCACAGTTCAACAATAAAAACATAGGAGGTATGAGACCTCCCAACAATATGGTGCCTTATCAAAGGCCACAGGGATATAATAATCCAAATCAACAGCAGCATGGTGGAAGAAAGGAAGATGGGTTTGCTAGACTCGAAGTAATGATGCAGCAGGTTATTGGTTCTAATACAAAAATCAATAAAAGAGTAGATGCACATGATTCAGCCATAAAGAATATTGAAGTGCAGATGGTCCAGATTTTGATGTCTTTAAACAATCGCCCTCATAGGACATTGCTTGCAAACACTCAAATAAATCCAAAAGATCAAGGCCTGAAGCAGCTGATGGCAGTGAATCTACGTAATGGAAGAGACTTAGAGTTGGAGCAAGATAGGGCTCGAGAAAGCAGACAGGCTGAGACACTTGTACCAATGCACATTGAGCTACATGAGTTAACAAAACTGATCGAGGTGATATTACAGCTTGCCCATGAAGAACAGAACACACAGATCAAGGTTGAGAGAGAAGCTGAGACAACCTAGGAATCGGTAGTTGAGGTGGTAGCTGACTAAGAGAATACCCAAATCATTGGGAAGAAGAGACCCCCCCTCCCCATTCACACATAGGCTAGCCAAGTACGAAAAAAGGAACAATACAAGAAATTCTTGGAGATACTGAAACAAATCCAGGTAAATATTCCATTGATAGATACTTTAAAGAAGATGCCTGGTTATGCAAAACTAATGAAGGACTTGATGTACATAAAGTTCAATTTCCAAGACTTGGCCATAGTCATGCATTGACTCAGACCTCGTGCGTTGGTGACGAGACCAATTGCTAAGAAGTTGTCTGATCCAGGGAGTTTCACGATTAAATATACCATTAGCAATTTTGCTTTCGCCAAAGCATTGTGTGATTTGGGTACTAGCATAAATCTGATTCCATTGGCGATCTATAAGAGTTTGGGGATTGGAAAAGCTAGACCCACTTCTACGTTTTTGCAGCTGGCAGACATGACCCTTAAAAGTCCTTCTGCTATATTGGATGATATGTTGATTTAGGTAGGGAAATTTGTATTCCCTGCATATTTTGTGATTCTAGACTGCAAGGTGGATGAAGAGATCCCCATAATTTTTGGGAAGGCCGTTCTTGGCCACTAGGAGAGCCCTTATTGATTGTGAGACTGGGGAGCTCAAGATGAGGTTGAACGATGAAAAGATAAAATTCAATGTGCAGAAATCTATGAGACGACCAAGTGAATTCGCCAATACTTCTCTTATTGATGCCGTGGATGTAATCGTAGAAGCTGATGATGAGATGCTGACTATTGAGGACCCTCTTGCTGCATGTCTAACAAATTTAGAGGATGTGAATGGGGAAGAACTGGCGGAATGGGTATTGGCTTTAGAGGGCAGAGGGTTCTGGGATAGAACTCTTGAATTTGGGCCCCTACACTTAGAAAAAAGAGAAACTTCTCTAGCCAAGCCATCCATTGAAGAACCATGAAAGTTAGAATTAAAGCCACTGCCCCCTATCTCAGGTATGAGTTCCTTGGACCTAACTCCACATTACCTATTATTATCTCATCTAGTTAGTTAGATGTGCAGGCACAACAACTTCTGCAGGTACTCAAAGAGTGTAAGACTGCCATTGGGTGGACCATGGCTGACATTAAGGGGATTAGCCCCGCCTATTGTATGAATAAAATTTTGCTGGAAAAGGACACAAACCTTCCCGGGAATACCAAAGAAGGTTGATCCCCAACAGGAAGGAAGTGGTGAAGAAAGAAGTGATAAAATGGTTGGATGCAGGAATAATTTTCCCAATCTCTGACAACAACTAGGTTAGCCCGATGCAATGTGTGCCTAAGAAGGGTGGCATGACAGTGGTAAAAAATGATAACAATGAACTGATCTCTATGAGAACCGCCAGGGGCTAGAGAATTTTCATGGGCTACAGAAAGTTAAATCTGGCAACCCGGAAAGACTACTTCCCACTTCCCTTCATTGATCGGATGCTAGACAGATTGGCATGGAGGTCTCGATTATGTTTTCTGGATGGGTACTCAGGGTATAATCAAATCTCCATTGCACCCGAGGACAGAGAAAAGACCTCCTTTACTTGCCTATATGTCATTTATGCTTTTTGTAGGATGCCATTTGGCCTATGCAATGCACCCTCCACATTCCAAAGGTGCATGATGGCCATATTCACTAACATGGTAGAGGACATAATGGAGGTAGTCATGGATGTTTTCTCAGTGGTGGGGAACTCATTCGATGAGTGCCTTGTAAATCTGACTCGTGTGCCGAAACGGTGTATTGAGACTAACCTGGTTCTTAACTGGGAGAAGTGCCATTTCATGGTACAAGAGGGCATAGTCTTGGGGAACCTAGTTTCAAGTGAAGGAATAGAGATGGATCACGCTAAAGTTGACGTTATAGAAAACCTTCCACCTCTAACTTTAGCCAAGGCAATCAGGAGCTTCCTCGAGCATGCCAATTTTTACCGAAGATTCATAAGAGACTTTTCAAAAATTACCAACCCTCTCTGTAAGTTGTTAGAAAAATATCACCCCTTCTTGTTTTGTGATGATTGCATGATAGCATTCGAGGAGCCAAAAAAGAGGTTGGTCACAACATCCATCATTGTTGCCCCTGACTGGGAGCAACCATTCAAACTCATGTATGGTGATAGTGACTACACAGTGAGCCAGTGCTGGGACAGCGAAAAGACAAGCTAATGCATCCAATATATTATGTTAGTATAACACTGAGTGGAGCCCAGTTGAACTACACTATGACAGAGAAGGATATGTTGGCTGTGGTGTTTGCTTTCGACAAATTCAGATCGTACTTAATTGGCTCTAAGGTAATTGTATACACAATCATGCATATCTCAGGTAATTGATTGAGAAGGAGTCTAAACCACGCTTGATTTATTGAGTGTTGTTACTACAAAGAGTTTGACCTCGAAATTTGTGACCGTAAGGACATTAGAAAACAAAGTTGCTGAAAATCTATCAGGACTTGAGGGAGCTGAAAACTCAGTTGAGGTTGAGGATATTCTGGAAACCTTTCCAAACAAGCAACTGCTCGCTACTAGCCTTGAGGAAGTGCCATGGTATGCAGACTTTGTAAATTACCTGGCTAGCAGTATAGTTCTCAATGACCTTTCCTTTGTACAAAAGAATTTTTTATTGTGACTGCCGCATGTATTATTGGGATGAACCTTAACTGTTTCGAATATGTGTTGACAATATTATCCAGAGGTGCATTCTCGTGATAGAACAATCTTCTGTTTTGTAGGTATGTCATGCATCAGCGTATGGAGGGAATTTTGGAGGAGTCAACACAACCGCGAAAGTTATAGAGGCCGACTTCTTTTGGCCAACAATGTTTAATGATGCACACCAATGGGTGAGGGGCTGCAACGAATGTCATTGAATCAGGAACATTTCCCATCGCCATGAGATGCCCATAAACCATATTCAAGAGGTGGAAGTGTTTGATATCTGGGGGATTGACTTCATTGGACCCTTCGTTAGCTCCTTTGGCAATAAGTACATACTTGTTACTGTGAATTACGTGTCCAAATGGGTAGAAGCTGCAGAATTTCCCACTAATGATGCAAGAGTGGTGGTGGGATTTTTTGAAGAAGAACATGTTTCACCCGTTTTGGGACCCCAAGAGCGATTATCTATGACAGAGGCACCTACTTCTGTAATCGAGCCTTTGAGAAGTTGCTAGCAAAGTATGATGTACGCCAAAAGGTGGAAACACCTTATCACCCACAGACCAGTGGACAGGTGGAAGTGTCTAATAGAGAGATAAAGCGTGTATTGACCAAGATGGTAAATGGCACAAGAACTGATGGGTGAAAAAGCTAGATGATACACTCTGGGCTTATAGAACTACTTTTAAGACGCCAATTGATGTCACCATATAAGTTGGTGTTTGGGAAGGCCTGACACTTACCAGTGTAACTTGAACATAAAGCTTGGTGGGCACTGAAATAGCTGAACCTAGACATTGAAGTTGTGGGCACAATGAGAATCACTGAATTGCATGAGCTTCATGAGTTCCAATATCTCGATTTTGAGAGCACAAGGTTGTACAATGAAGGAATGAAGAGTTGGCTTTTGAGAGCACAAGGTTGTACAAGGAAAAATGAAGAGAGTGCATGACCATTATATTGTTGAGCGACATTTCAACCTCGGGGGAAAGGTATTGCTCTATTATTCAAGATTAAAGCTATTCCCAGGTAAGCTTAAGTCACGATGGTTTGGTCCATTTCGAGTGGTTGAATTATTCTCTTTAGGGACTGTAGAGATTGCCTCATAGAAAGACTCTAACACGTTTAGAGTCAATGGGTAGAGATTAAAGCTATATGTAGGTATGAATGAACCAAAGGAAGTGTTAGAGATCTACCTAATGGAACCTCAGAGGTCGAGCAAGCCTTAAATGCGCTTATTTGCGTCATGCAGCAATGTTAAATTAGGTGCTGCATGGGAGGCAACCCATTGAATTGTTGTAATCGTCAAGCCATGAAATTAACTAAGGTGCTGGTTTGGAGACAACCCAACGATAGTAGTAGTCGTTAATTGTGAGTTTTAGGAAGTACTAACCAATGCATGTGAGAATGGGCAGGTGATAAGGCCATCAAAAGTGGTAAGAACAAGTGAAAAATGTGAAAAAATTGTGCCCAGGAGAACGCCCGCGCTACAGGCCGCACTAGAGGCCCCGCATATGGGAAAGTCTTCTGCCTCAGCTCAAAAATACTAGTGCGACCACACTACCTAACGTGTTACTAGCGCAACCGTGCAACAGGTTGCGCTAGTGGCCATGCATATAGTGTTCTACCTGGACTAGCGAGGCCGTGCTAGTCCCTCCCAAAATCTGATGCGTTTTGGTTTGTTATTTAATTTTTTTATGTTAGATTTTTTTTAATTTAGTCTAATTTACACCCCCCCCCCTTCAATCCCAAATCCCCCCTCCCGATACAAATAACTTCAAACGCCCTCCCCAACCCTAACCCCCCTTCTTTAAAATCAACTCACATCCTCTTCAAAAGAAAACAATAATCCCAACCTCACTTTCCCAAGTCTCAAGTCACACTCCCCTCTACTTTTTTTCTCTTCTATGCACGGTCTCTCCCTACAGGTATGAGTTCCTTGTTCTAATTTTTTTTCCTTTTTTAATTTTTTTTTCAAATTTCGTGTGTTTTTAGTTATGTATTCATGTAGTTAATTTTCCTTTCTTTTTGCTTAGTAGAATTTGTAACATATGTTGTGGTGTTTCTGGGTGATAAGATTAGTGGACTGTAGCTTTACTTAGTATGTGATTTTGCATAATATTATAGTGATTTTGAGGTGGTAACATGGGTGAAATAAGGGGTAAGTGTACAATGCTCACAATGTGTTTGTGTGAAGGCCTCAGTGAATGTAATTGTGTATTTGTGACCACTCATGTGTGTGAAGTCTGAGTAACTGCATCGTGTCACAATTTTATATTGGGCTGTGCTAATGTTCTCCCATTGTACAAGTACTATGGCTCCATCTCGAAAACGCCGCACCATAGGTGCGTCTTTTAGCAGCCAAGCTAGTTCGTCCAGGCCGCACGGGTCAACCCATGCTCGACCCGTTGATAGTAACAGGTTTGTCTCTGCCAAGGCCCAGGAATGCTTTATGGATAAGGCCACTAAAAAGCCGATACTGAAAAGGGGAATTGATATAGGATCGGTCCAGCTGGACTGCTCTTACATGTATACCGATCTGGTGATGCGGGGTGACAAACTTTCATTGACGAGCCGGGTGAGGGAAATATGATGGTTGTTTGAGAGTTTTACGCAACGGGAAAGAGCATGTCAACGGCAGTCACTGTGCGCAGAAAACAGTTGTATGCCTCTGTTGACGCTATACAAATGATATACCAAGTGCCCCCTCCGATAGAACCCATATGAAGACTTTTACGAGATGTATGGCAGACATACATAACATGGGAGATGCTATTTCAAAATATTTGTGCACCCAAAAAGGAAGTTTTCTGGATGAAGTATGGTAAGAAGTTTCACTCCTCGGTGCTAAACTTTGAAGGGAAGTGCTAGTTGTATATTATCAACAACCATTTGATCCCGTCCTCCAACACTATAGAGGTGAATGACCCTCAAGCGGCTTTGATTGGTGCTTCATCAATGGTCACAACTTCGATATGGCCAAAGTGATTCATGAGGAGATGTTCACCTGGTGTCCAATAAAGAGCTATGGGCTCTTTTCCCTTCAATGGTTACTAAACTTTGCAGGGAAGCTCGGGTGCCGGAAAATTTGTCGGTGGATGCAATAGTGCCAAGAGATTGCAAGTTCCGGGCAGACAAGGTAACCACTGGTACAGAGCTGGCGGCAGGAGGTGGTGAGGATAGTAGTAGCTCTGATGACTCTGAGGATGAGGAGGCTGAGCAGGAGGACATGGACGTTGAGCCAAAGGCCCATGAGGAAATCGCAGCAGCTGCAGCACCATCTAGGACTGTAGCACCTTCTGGAGCTGCTCGGGTTTCCTGATTCACCGCTTTGGAGCAGGAGGTGGTTGGGTCGCGTACCTCAGTTACTGACTTGGCTACCCATGTTGTCGCGGTGGCTGGCCGGCAGGTGAAATAGGAGAAGAAAATCTTAGGCTGGCTAAGTGCTCTAGGTCGTGCTTGCAATTTGAACCCAAACACCATCTCTGATCAGGAGTGATTTTTCAGGGAAGTTCCTTTACCTCAGTGTTCCTTAATTTTTTATGCCATGAGGACACAACTACCTTTTACGTGTGGGGTTGGGGATACTTCTATGTGTGTATGTACATATAACAATTTGATTGTTTGATGTTTTTTCTTCTTGATTGGTTATTTTTGTGGTCTGAGTAATAGTTAATTTAGGTAAGCTTAAGGTAGGAAAGTTGACTTGTCCCGATGACAGATCTCTTTCAATGAGGTTCTTGATGGATAAGTTGACGTAAAAAAATATATTAAAAAAACAATATGGAGACTCTTCCTGATGACAGATCCTTTAGACAATTTTCTTGAGGGAAGTAAGTCTAGAGAAAAGACCAAAAAGATTTTTTTATTTTTTGGTAGTGTAGTAACTCCCCCTTGGTTTTTCTTTGGGCTACAGTTCTTTTCCAAGGGTTTAGCTTGAACCAGGTGTAAGTAGCTTTGTTTATTTTGGTTTTTAGTATTTAATTAGTATTTATGGGCTACAAGCTGAAATCGACACCTGAACACAATAGACACTAGAGTGTAACGCTTAGTCTCAGTGGTTGATTCTGGCTAAAGTGCCTTAAATTGTACATTTGTCACTAACTTGAATACTCAAACGAGAGTGTCTTGATAAACCAATATGGAATGAGTCGTGTGGCATGTGTGTGTGAGTTGTACTGTATTCTATGCTTTATATTTGATGTCTAGAACTTGCCCCGTGTGTTTGCGAAGCGAAATAGCAGTTTTATTTAGTCTTAGAAGTGATATAGGAATTTCTTTGTCGATCAAGACATATAAAGTAGACCCACCTAAATGTAACACATCGTAGTCAACCCCGTTGAGCCTATTAGCCTGATTCTTTGGCAACCACATTGCGAACCTTACCCAATTATTTGAATGGACATATGTTTAAACCCCTTTACCTCCCATATACACTTGAATGGTATTGAAATTATGCAAAAGCAAAAGTTTGGGGTGATAGTTTGTCTTTTAAGTGGAACCAATGCAATAGAAGAAAGGTGCAATGTTTGGACAAGTAAAAGAATAAGCACCACTTAAAAGAAATAAAAAGAAAAAAAAGGTTTGAGAAAATGTAGTAGTCGATAAGTGGTGGTTTGTTACAATTACTAATATAGTGGGATATTGTATGTAAGGCCCCGTATAAACGTGTGCTCAGAAAATTAAGAGCTCATACTGCCAAATTATGGATATGTGTTAAGGAAATCGCCGCGGTTCAGACACTTTTGTACTGATCTATGCATTTAAAAATCAAAAATCAAAGTTTTCCAGAAACATGCAATTATGCGGTCCAGAATGCGGTCGCATATCAGGTATGCGGACCGCATATCTGCCATTGAATGAGTCAGTGTGTTGGCTAAATAAATGTCAACTATGCGGTCAATTATGCGATCGTATAATCAAAATGCGGACTGCATAGTCATCACACAATTTCATTGGGATTTTATAAATGTCAGTTCTGCGGTGCACTTTGCGACCGCAGAACGTGAATGCAGATCGCATTTGTGCCGCAAACTCAACCAGTGTGTCCAGTTTTTGGGAAACATTTTACGGTCCATTATGTGGACTGCATGTCTACTTTGCGATCGCAAATTCTATCACAGAACCGACTCGGGACTTCAATTTTTCTAAGTTTTTAACCTGACCCCCTATCTATATATTCAATGTTATGGCTCATTTTGAGCATATTTCCTGATAATTTATGAGAGAGAGAGAGTCTTATAGAGGGAAAGTACTTCCCATCAAGTTTCTCAACGAAACCTTGCTAAATCATTGAAGAATATCATGTGAGACACCTAAATTTTCACACCAAGAGGTAAGAAACTTGACCCCTAACCTCCGGTTTAAAATTCACGCTAAAAAGAGTACTTGGCTTGGGAGTTTAAGGGTATAAAAATGAATTTCTTGCATACACATCAACCCATAGAATATTGGAAGGTAGTAAACTAAAAAGAAAGAAAATGGGATATATAATGATAGAAATTTCTCTCAAAAAGGACCTAAGACCACCATGCACCTTTAGTATTGGATAATATGCCCAAATGAGCTGGAATGCCTCTAATTCTTGGTTCAATTGTAAATCATACACAGTAGATCGAACTGCTAAGACTTCCAAAATTTTGTAAGGATAAGAGAAGCTATATTGAGGTTTGTATGACTAAAACTCCGTCTTTTAGAAATTAAGCTATATTGGTAGCTGTGTGAATACGGTAAGATCAAAATCGAATTGTTGTACTAATTGTTTATTTCACCTTGTTGGTGCTGCAATCTCGTATGCGTGGAAAGTATATATCAATATGATTAACATGTATTCTTAATAACTTAAAGAATGGTGCAAGGACTATGAAAAATGAATCGAAATTTCAAGACCTTAAATTGAAATCGAAAGTGCCTATATTTTGCAACTTATGTGATATTGTATCTATGCTCGCAAATTTAAATTACTCTTGTGTAAATCTATTTTTCTAAACTACAAATCTAGCATTGAAATTGGGGATGGTGTGAGATGTGGCCTAGTGTCGAATGTATGGCGTGAAAGTTGTAGTCGAAAGTGCCTATGAAATAAGTTGTGGGAAACAAAGATCGAAATGAGATGATTTATGGGAAAGGGAAATGCCTTGGTAGGGCGGCCTAGCAGATCGGGCCGAGATCGGATGCCATGCTATGCACATGGTGGTAATGAATTTCTGATTGGAGTGAACGTCTCAAATGAGGCAACCTATCCGATCAGGTCGAGATCGGACTCCGCTCAAGTTAGCAGTGGTAATGCGAACAATGATGAAAAATATAAGACACCCAAAATGATGAAAGCTATGGAAACACAATGTGAAAATTGTATGCTTCCTCTACTTGTAAACATGTGGCCATTCAAAGTCCCCTTTGAGTTGTATTTATGATTGCTTTATTCTTGAATGGAAGTTCTTTCTAACTAGATAGAATTTAGTTATACATACCGGTACTATTCCATGGTACTAACGTCCCTTTTGCCGGGGGCACTACATTTGTTTAAATGAATGTAGGTGGCGTCATTGCAGATAATGTTGATCTTGGTAGTGGATTACCTTCTTCTGAAGCCTTGGTGAGCCCCTTTCTCCTTCAAGGGGGTTGATTATGTATCTTTTGTTATAGACCGGGGCCTTGTTGCCGGTATTGTCATGCTTATGGATGCTCCGTAGACATATGCGTGGGTTATGTACGGGTGTTTGAGAGGTCCATGAACCATGTTGTAATTCTAAACTCATGCTATCTATAAATTGTAACTCTATGGGAATTTTGGAACCTAGCTTTAACCATGGTTTAAGTTTGCATTATAGAACAAATTATCACTGTTGAATGTACTATGTTTCCTTGCCTAAATAAGAAGAAACCATGGTTACCTTGTTCATGAGGCTTGCTCAATTAGTTTCGCTCGATCGAGCGCCGGTCGCACCTCCCGAGGTTGGGGAGTTTACATTTTAAATAAAAATAGGGTGGATATCTGGTTGACATAAATATGGTTTGAAGGTTAATTGATTGTATTAAAAGTGCTTAGGGAGGTTAGTCAATATATCCAAATGTATCCTACTCGTCCCTTAGCCTACACTATAACCAAATGAAGTCCTAATTGATCTTAGACTGAGTGGGATCGATTAGTAGAGTAGTACACTACGGACAAGCATATGGTGCATCTTTGTGGAATGTGAATGTTCTTTGTGAGAGTGAGCGAAATTTTGTTTATCTACATTCCTAATTGTTCTTGAAGTTACTATTTGTGTAACTAATCTCTTGTGTGATGTGAGGGCATGTGATTCATGAAGGAAAGGAAAGTATTGACCTCTGTTAAGGGTAATTTGAGTAAGTATGAATATTGCACAACACGTAAGAGTCGACTTTTAAGAAAATGATACATCACCACTAGGCATAACTTTGGTGATTTGTTCTAGGTGTGATACGTTAGAAAAAATGCTTAGTGAAGGAACCTCTATAGAGTGTGATGGATTGCTCGAGGACTAGAAATGACTTAAATGTGAGGTACTGATAATAGGCTAGATTTATGTAATTTGACGACTATTTATGCCCCAGCTTGACTATGTTTCACGGCTATAGGACACTTAAACAATGATAAATTGGCGCTAATTGTGAATTTCATGATTTGCATAAGCGAGTTGCTTGTATGAGAACTTAAAAGTGTAATTGGAGCTAAATTGAAGCAATAGAAGCCCCTAGGAGCTGAGTACATGGGAAGATGAGAGAAAGAAGAGCTGAAATGAAGACCCAGACTAGTGCGACCATTAGCACGACTGCGCTAGCCCGGGAATTCAAGGTAGAATGGTAGGCCATATGCACAGTCATTAGCGTGTCCACTAGCGCGACCGTGCTAGCCCAGTTTCGAAAAAATAAACTTTAGGGGTAAACTTTTAAATTTGGGGGTAAATCCACTTAACCTATAGAAGGTCCAGCTCGCCCAAGGGAACATTATCAAGGTTTGCATAGCTTAGTTCAAGGCAAGGAGAGGCAAGAGGCAAGGATGATAATTCAACATCAAGTTCTTCCTTTCTTCCTTTCTTCCTTTTGCGTTTTACTAATTGTGATGAATTTGACTATAGTTATAATGAACACTAGTATGAGTAGCTAAATATTTAGTCTAAGGTTTTGATGGAACCAATTGAAGGATGAACTTCTTGTTATGTTAATATAGTTTGCCCAGTTTAATCTCTATTTGTTCAACTATGTTCTTATTATAGTTAATTGACATGATCCTTAATTATTTGTGCCTATTTAATGTGCATAACTCGGGATAGAGTGCATATTTAGGTAACTGTTGAACAACACCACTCCCAAATTATACGGGGATTAATAACTGAGAGTTTAAAGGCGGGATTATGGATAACAAAGCCTAGGGTGAAACCTAAAGTGAGCTGTATTAAACAAAGACAACTCGTGTAACTCGAGAGAGTGCATCTAGTAAATTGTCGTGATTACTCGGGAGAGATTTATGGTAATAAGAGTGCTCATGATTGATAGAGAAAATTAGGCAAATCTATGTGAAACATAACCGAAATGGATTTTATCAACAGGGAAAATCATAATCTTAGAATCTTCTCTTAATTGTTTACAACTTAATCATAGTTAGTCTTCAGTTGCTTACATTCATTCTTAGTTAGTAGAAACATCCTCAATTGTAATTCAGAACATTTGGAAAATTGAATACTTAGAATTTCGTAAGTCTAACGAGAGTAATTGATAGGTTAATTCCTTGTGGGTTTGACTCTGAGCAAAATACTCAAATTATATTTGCAACGTCCGCATATCCTTTTTATAAGGCATAGTTGGGCGTGATCAGTCATCATTGTCCAAACCTCATCAACACACCTGAAGACATGAATTACATGTGTAGTGAAACTTTTCTTGACTTTTTAAAAAGATATTATGTTTCATGGCAAGGAAGCCAATTATGATGGAGCCTAGTATTTATTTATTAAGCAAGCCAACATTAGGTAACTGATTAACCAGTTTTAGTAATTATAACAACTAATAAACTCATAATTAAATACGGTGTTATTATAAGTAACGTGGTACTAAAATACTACCAAAAATAAGAATTTACAAGTACATGAGCATCTAGAATACTACAAACATGGTCTGAAGTAAAACATAATACTATCTGAAACTAGAATAGCACTAAAACATGGTACAAAGGGACTTCAACGACTGCAAAGGCCAGTAACTCTACCTCAAGTCTCCTGTAGCTATCAAATCCAAGTAGTCTCCACTACAAGTGATGGGATCAATACTTGTATCTACACAAGAAGTGCATAAGTGTCACACGAATACAACCAAACATATATACTCTGTAAGTGTCGAGTCTACTATCGACGAAGTAGTGACAAGACTATGGGAAATCACTCATAATAAACTTGTACAACATAATAATAGCATAAAATAGGAAAAGAAATAAAGCAATAAACTCATGTAAACAGACCTGAAGGTCAATTACTAGAGGGCCCCAGAATACCATAATCTCCAGTCTTATATCACAATACCGAGAGTAAATTCTATCGCCACACACAACTATTACATCAAATTGGTTGCAGTGTGCAACCCCATCTCAACAATTAACATAATACCATGATCTGATTTTATTATCATGCCATATCATCATCTGTTCATATTATATTATGTCCTTATCTCTTCATATCATATCATTTCCTGTTACGCTGTGACGTGCAACCCGATTTTCCAATATCAATTTATTTCAATACGGTTATGGCGTGCAACCTGCTCCTCGAATACCAAATTAGTAACACAAATAACTCTATTAATATTTGTGAAATATCAACACAAAAAAGGATGAAAAGTATAGAACATTAAAGAACCACTAGTACTATGGAGAATATCCAACGATTCATAATCCCAAACCTTATTGATTTATCAATACAAGTATAGCCAAGTGGTTCACATAAGAGAAATAACATAATAGAGTACATCGAGTAATATAAGAACAATAAAAGTATGTAAACATGTGAAAATAAGAATATTCAATTAAGGCAAGTTGTAACAAGTAGCAGGTACACAGATTATTGAGTGAGAAATGAACAAATCAAGCAAGTAATAATTAACAAGTAAAACATAGATGTCAAGTGGGAATAGCAATAATTAAAGCATATAATAAGAGATAACATGGAATAAATGAAGACATGGAAATAAATATCCCATGCTAAATCCCATGACGGGGCATATACACTCTTCATCTCATATATACATCATTTTCCCATATAATTCACATAAACAATAGTTCAACGAGTCCTCATTCCCTCAAGTGAAGGCTAGACACAACACTTACCTCTTTCTGCAATCAAATCAACACTCAACCAGGGCTTCTCCTTTAGAATTAGCCTCCAAACTAGTCAAATATAGCTAAATATATTTCAAATAATAAAAAATAAGCTTTATAAACTACCAACGAGTGAAAAGATTTGCTTTTTAATAAAATTAAGTCAACAAAAGTCAACCCCGGGACCGCCAGTCAAAATTCAAGTACAAGGATAGATCTCGATTTCTCATAACCTCACGAGTCCATATATGTGATATTTCAAAATACGAGTCCAATTCGACTCTCAAATCCAAAATTTTTATTTTTCAAAACATAGACAAAAATTTCCAAAATTTCTCGTAGATTCTCATGAATTTGAAATTAAATCTCACATATAATCACATATACAATTGAAAATAGATCAAAATCACTTATCCAATATTTTTATATGAAATCCCCTCTCCAAATTTCCTCCTACCTACCGAGTCAAGGATTCCATGATACGAAAATGAGACTAAAATTCCATCTTTTCCCTCTTTTACCTAATTATATTTGTCGCATTTGCGAACCAGGTTCCTAAATGCGAAGCCCGTAAATATGAATAACTGTCCGCAAAATCTAACTGTTCAACAGTACCCATGTGTTCTATTTGCAACATAAAATATTGCATTTGCGATGAATCCCAAGTCGCAAAAGTAAGATAGATTTCGCAGTTGCAAAAACTGTACACCGTAGCTTCTAGCCGCATTTGCGACCTACTCATCTCAAAAGCAAGCCACCCACCTTGCATTTGCGACAGGAACTTCGCATTTTCCAAGATAAAACTCCCAACCCAAATATCGCAATTGCAAGACCTGCAAACCCGAAGCACCAACTCCAAATTGAACTAAATTTTGCAGACAAGTTTCAAATAATAAAACAAATCTATTTCAAGTTCTAAAACTAAAAATCCGAACCCAATAATCATAAAGCCAACATACTATCAAACCTATGAAATTTCCAAACATTATAATTGCTAACTTTTGTAAAACAAGTCAAATCAACCTAGGGACCTCCAAATTTAGTTCCGGAATATGCCTAAGTCCAAAACTCACAATACGAAGCTATAGGAATCATCAAAATATTGATCGGGGATCGTTTACCCAAAATATTGGTTGTAGGCAACTCTAGCCTCATTTTTAGTCAAATTTTTTGTTTTCTTCAACATTTCAAGCTTTTCAAAAAGTGACACAGACCAATCACGCAAATCAAGAAGCATCAAATAAAGCTAATTGTGAAGACCCGATAGATCATTATGAATACTAGTCAATATATTTATGTTTTGAGACCTCTAATAGTTCCATTTAGTATTTTTTTTATTTCTATGCGCACTTCGTGTCTTGTCCCAAAAAACGTTTATGTGAAAGTTTGAAGAAAATATAATTTTTAGTTTTAAAAAATGTCTAGAGTTAACTATGATCAATATTTTATGTAAACTATCCCGTATCGATATTTTGAAGATCCCAATGGGTCCATATTGTGATCTTGGACTTGGAAGTATGTTTAGAATTAAATTGGGAAGTCTCTAACTTGATTTGACTTGATTTGTTGTAAGCTTGGTATGGTTTTATTTTTCTATTTAAAACTTTTCTGTAAAATTTGGTTCAAAACAAAAGTGGTTTGATAAGTATCAGACACTCGATTGTGAATTTAGAAGTTCTTGCGTTTCTTTAAAAATTTCATGTATTTTAACGTCCGATTCGTAGTTCAAGATATTATTTTGGTATTTTGATCATGTGAGAAAGTTTGCATGATATTATTATACTTGTATACATGTTTGGTTTGGATATCGAGGGACTCAGGTGAGTTTCGGATAGGCTTCAGACCATTTAAACTTAGAAAAAATTACGGGTCCAGCTATCTGTTGATATCTGGTGTTACTCTCGCAATCGCAAATTGGGATGGGGCGCTTCTACTTGTGGATGCGAATGTGAAGAAGTGGATGGATTAGCCTTCTCGAACGCGACCTCCCCCATGCGAATGCGATGGGTTAATGCGGTTTGGGGATAGGCTGGACTATACGCGAACACGAAGGCCAGCTAGGTGAGGCCTTTGTGAATGCGGAGCGTATCTTGCAGCGAAGGCCATTTAGGCTGCTATGCTTTGTTATTACGTCAGCTGTCTCACAAATGCAAAGAACACCTGACAGCCAGTAATTTAAAGTTTCAAAAATCAGAATTCTTCTCATTTTGCACTATTTTCAATTTGAGCTCGACTTGGAGGAGATTTTGAAGCGATTTTTCATGCGAACTTCATATGTTAGTAGATTTAACTTGTTTTCTTATATTTTCATAAATGCGCATTGGCTTTTAACCTTTAATCTATGCTTTTTCATTATATAAATTAGGAAATAAGGTAAAAAGTGGGGATTTTAAAAATAAATATTTTGACCTCAAATTGAGGTCAGATTTTTAAATTATTCATATAATCAAGCACTGGGGTAAATGAATAATTGGGTTTTGCTCCGAATCTCGGGTTTTGACCAAGCGAGCCCAGTGTTGACTTTTATTGACTTTTTCAATAATAAAGATTTAATTTTTTTCACTCGTAGGTAGTTTCTGAAGCCTATTTTGAATTATGGTTTGGAGGCTAATTCTAGAGGAAAAGCCGCGGTTGAGCATTGATTTGGTTATCGTGGTTAACCTTTACTTGAGGGAGTATGCCTTGTTGGTCTATTTGCTATGTGTTTTATGTTTGAGGATAACATATATGTGAAGCGATGAGTATCTATGCATTGTCATTAGGTTAAAGCATATGGGTGAAAATTATTTTTTTTATTATATTGTTTGATGACTATGTTTTCCATGCTTAGGTACTTCTTTTAACTATTCGTTTTGTATTTACTATTTATTTTGAAGATGTCGAATACTTTGAAAGTTAAGTTTGATATTATGGCACCATAATTGAAGTGAAATTATTTTCAGGCTTGCTTTTATTATTTTAATTTGTATTGTTTCTTGGTGAGGAAGAGAGAAAAGTACGAAGGGTGTTGTTGTGCCTTATTTGCATTTATTATCACATATTGAGAGATTTGAGAGTAAAAGCACGAAGGATGATGCCGTGCCGGTGAGTAAAAGCACAAAGGGTGATGTTGTGCCATTATATTCATGATATTATACGGCGAGGACAAGAGTAAAAGCACGAAGGGTGATACTGTGTCATTCGTCATTTCATTACCTTATTTGATTTCCGATTTTGGTGATTTTCCTTGGTTACATTGTTGATTATTCAGAGATATTATTTTTTTATCTCACACGTATAGTTTTAATGATATCTCCCCCTTTACATGTCCAATCCTATGTTAATATTTTATCGTCTACTTATTATTTTCACACTTCATATATATATATATATATATATATATATATATATATATATATATATATATATATATATATATATATATATATATATATATATATATATATATATATAGTACAGGGTTTTTATGTATGTGTCTTGTCATAGACTCGTCACTACCTTGTTGAGGTTAGGCTCGATACTTATGGAGTACATTTGGTCAGTTGTACTCATACTACGCTTCTGCATTTCTTGTATAGATACTGGTATTGGTCTAGCAGTTCTTAGAAGTGCGGTGGCTCGGATCACTTTGCTTCGGAGACTTGAGGTAGATCTGCTGGTGTTTGCAGGCGTTGAAGTCCCCGTCCATTTCGTAACTTTACTGTTTATCTCTTTCGAACAATTGTACTATTTCTAACTATGCTTGTAGACTTCTAGTTGCTCATGTACTTGTGACTCTGGATTTATGAGAGTAGTTAGTATCACGTTGCTTATTGCTTATAGACTTTTAGTTGCTCATTTACTTGTGACTTTGAATTTCTATGAGTAATTAGTATCACGTTGCTTACATTCGCACTGTATTAAATTTGGAGTTTTTTTTCGTTTAATGTTATTACTTTGAAATAATTATTAAAAATTAGTTATTTTTTTTGTGAACGTCAGCTTTTCTAGCAAATAAATGTTAGACACCATAACGATCTCGAGGTTGAGAATTTCAGATCATAATATTAACAAAAGTCTCGAAATACGAAAATAAGGATTGGTGTTCAAAACGACTTATAGAATTGTATCATTATGTATGTATACAAAATAAAAGAATTGGCTAGTTAAGGAGTCAAATGACAAATAATATGTATTGGAGTACTAATTGAAAGCTAACTCCGTATGGCTGCATAGGATTACTTTCTTGATTTATATATTTTCGAAGAAAATTTCATCAACGCGTCAAAACTTTGTAATAATGTTTTTAGTTTCTTTTTCATGTAATCCTGAATCAACTAACTGGTAGCTTTATGTTTAGCTCAAATTTTCCTTAAGAATTTAGCTTGACATCCTTAAATCTATTACGACCTAGAAAAAATATGTAATAAATGCTGCCGTTTATTTTATGGGGGTCCGACTTTAAATTTTGTGACCGTCTTTATACAATATATATTTTAAGGACTAAAATTAACAATTATACCTCAGTGACAAAATAAGTTGGAATCGGCTATCACCAACATTTGCCACTACAAGTGAAATTGTATGAATGATGTTTGTAAGTCTGACATCAAATACGCATATTAGGCTTAGACGGAAAATTTTATTTGTATCACATACGTAATACAACAAATAATAGTCGTATAAGTATTTCTTTTATCTCACAGATTTATAGATTCAAATTTTATAAATTCAAAGTATAAAATTTGAGATACATATATTTATATAAGAGCCTCAGACAAATAATATAAATAAAACTTCCCGGATTAGATTAATCGTTCTTTGCTTAATCCCAATCAGAATCAGCAAGCCAACGAGCGTAAAGAGTAGTTGTGTGGGGTTCACATGGTGGGGTATGGGCTCCTACAAAACGCATCCCTGGAGCCCACCTAAATCCACCACCACTATCTATCTCTCTATATTTCTCAATTTACCAATTCTTTTCATATTCCATTTCCAATATACACCTCATCCACCTATACATACACACATACTATTATATACTCTTTCTCACAAATTCTCTCTCCTCCTAACTTTCTCTCTCTTGCTGCACAGCACCAGTCATATTCTCTGAAGAACATTTCTGACTTATTCCCGGATTCATGTCGGTATGTGTACAATCCAGCCCTAAATTTGGGTTTTTGTCCATATAATATTTCTTTTTTTTTTGTTACACTCGATTTTATTAATCCTTTCCAAATTACTCATGAGTTAATTAGCTCTGTCATGTAATATTTTTTTTTTCAGTTTCTGAATTTTGATAGATCGCTTTGTTCTTATTAAAATTTACTTTGAGTAAGCTGAACTCGGTCGTCCAAAAAAAGTATTTTGTTGTTGCATTTTGACTGCTCCTGAGGTACTTTATCGGTGTTTATTAGGGTGAACTTTAATTGTATGCTACAATTGATATTATAATTGTTACTAGGTGGTTTCTTCCCATCTGCCTAATGCTTCGTTGGGCAGAGTTACCGAGTGCTGGTGTGATATACCAAGTACGTGGTGTAATTGTCCAGATGCATACAAGTTGCTCAGACGCTGTCATCAAAAATAAGTTGTTACTAGAGGCCTCCTTTAGTCTCTTTATAAAATTCATCATCTGATAATTATTTTTCCTTCAATTAATTTATTTTCAAATGCAGAAACAGTATGGTCTGATTAACCACAAAAGTTATATCCTATAGATTGTGCCTCTCCATTTTTTTCCTTGTTGGGTCACCGAAATTTCGTAAAGTCTACACTTACTCCACTATGTTTAATTGCATATAAAGTTGGAATTGATGTGTTCTATTGCTTAGAGCAGAAAAGGGAATTGATATAGGACTTTATTGGATGCATTTGGTAGGTGGACTGTGACGTGTCCTTATAAATGTACTGTACTTTTGCGATTAATATGGAGATTCAATTGATTAGTTCAAATTGGTAACTCTTTGTCGTTTGGCTTGCATAATTTAGCACTGGTATTGCTGTGTGTTGATTTTTAACTCCTAGTTAATGCAATAAGTTCTACGACATGCTTCTTATATTTAGTGCATAAATCCTCTATGCCGATGCATTTCTTGATGGTAAATATATGTTTCCCCAGTTAGAGTTAATTTGAGATGTCTAAGAAGTTTATGGATCATATGAATGTTATGGCGTTTCAGCCTTAGAACTCTTTGAAGGTATCAAGGCCCTTTTACCGAGATCGAGGTCATAGTGGGTTAAGAACTTCTTAACGGAGGATGGCTATGATGCCAATTTCCAAATATTTGGCTGTTACCCTTTATCTGTTTATGTGAAATAAATGTGGGGAGGCGGTAGGTGAAGGAAAATTTGAGAAGAGAAAATGGATTATGAGAGAGTGACTTTAGCTACTGATTGGCGCCTATAGATCTAAACCTGTTACTTAGGAATTCACAAATGTGTATTCTTCCAACCTATGAGCGAGCCCAATGAGCATCCCTTATCATGTATCAAAGAATAACCCTTTTATTGCATACCTCGATTTATGCAACTCAGATGTTCTGGATCAGATTTGATATGAACTACAGTTCATGCAATAATATAGAATGGGAAATCTAGTGGTGTCTTTTTGTTTGGTTGCATAATGGGATTTGGAGGAAGACATGGAGAATTTGACCATGCTTAGACTACTTAGTTGAACTTGTAGAATGAAAATTTTAGGGAACTAGCTCCTTTTAAGCGCATAAGATCACGTGCTTTCCATCAAATAAGGTTTTAATGAAGTAAATAAGAAGGATCAAAACAAAAAATTCCGAAATAGTCTTACTTCAGGAACTCCAATGTGCATGCTTAACAATATCCATACATCATATATCAGGGAGTATTCTCACGCTTGTCCAATTATTTACGTTTTCTTGTTTCTCTTTTTATGCCTAACCATCAGCAGGAAAAGGGTCAACCATTGCCTAAGTTTGGTGAATGGGATGTCAATGACCCAGCGTCGGCAGAGGGATTCACGGTGATCTTCAACAAGGCCCGAAATGAGAAAAAAACAGGTGGCAATCCAGAATCACCTTCAAAGGCTGATTCCAATGCAAAGCAAGCAGCAGAGTTCAAGCCTCAAGCTGTAAGTTGATCTTATAGCTCAACGTGAACTTTTTACCACTATGATCTTCTTTTTCCTCCTCTTCTCTCTCTCTCTTATATTATTTTTTGTATTCCTAACCAAATATCTTCACACAATTCAAACTGAGATAATTTGGCTGTTATAGCATACATTTTCATATAAAGAGCTTTTGCGTATAAAACATAAGATCTTTATTATCAAAGAGGTGAAATACCATAGCCGCTTCATCATCCCCCACCCCAACCGGAAAAAAATAAAGAATAAAGGAGAAGAAAGAATAGTCGGAGTGTCATCCAATGTCCAAGCTTAAGCCGCTTTTAGGCTATCTTTAGTAGCGTTTGGCTATGATACTATGGTCCTAATTTTTTTCAAAATAAATTGTCGATTAAATTGTAATCAAGTAGTCAATATTACTTGAAAGATTAATGAAAGAGTTTGATCCCGAATGAGCGGAAATTAGGAGAAAATTGAGAGATTAAACTTCATATAAATGATCCAAAATATTTTGAGTGTATATATAGGGTCAATAGGATGGTCGTATACTTCATATAGGGTGGAGGAACTGCATTGCTGCCCAAGCATAATTCATCGAAGCTGGCTAACCTTCACACAAAGCACCTAGTCAAATTTATAAAAACCTCAATGGAGTTGAGGGTCTAAACTGGGATGATCAACGATAAAATAAGCTTAAGTCAGTGTAGGGACTCGACTCGGAAATCGTTCTGGGTCTAGGTAGTGAACTTCTCCAGCGAGAAATTCACTAGTTTGCACGAACGCCCCATTGCATGTTATTCTGTTAACTGAGAAATCATTGTTTTCTAGCTTCGAAACTCAGATAATGCGCCACAGAATATTTTCTCTTGTGTGTTTAACTATAGTATATGTAAAATATTCTACAAAAGATAATTGGTGATATAAAATATTCCTAAATAGATTAATCCATTTTGTAAATATTTCTTATGATTTCTTGTACAATATTTCATATTTTAATATATTTGAAAACTTTATTTATGATATTTAAAGCTAAATACAATTTTGTGGTGCCTGTGTCCTGTCTTTTCTGGCTAACACTCCGCTCATAGGTAAAACTCTTGCTCGTAATAAAATAGTCTTCATAAACACCACACTGTGTTGGCTTCTTTTGATAAATGGAGAGAATAAAGATATCTGTCCTGTTAGCCGAAACATAAAATTCGCAATTTACTTATTGCATACTTCCGTCTAACTAAGTTGAGTAGAAAATTAATTAGAAAAAACTTTGTTTCTTGTTGGCCATGGCTTCTTCTGGATGTGAGCATCTATAGCAAGTGAATTTCATGGGTCTTTTTACTCCTTTTGTTTTGACTTCTCTTGAATAGAACTTTCTAGTTTAAGTTTGGAGTTAATTGTCTGGTAAGTTTAGTGTTTTAGCTTGTACCTGGGACAAATAACTAGGGAACTCGAAGAATTCCACCCTGCAGTAACCCTTTTGGGGTTTTGGGGTGGGTGGTGGTGAAGCAAATGATATTACCCCTTTAATCCTAATGCGTTCTCTTCTTTTCGACTTTGATAATTTCTTTTTTGATAAGTAATCAAAGATTTTCCTCTCTACCTGCACAAAGTAGGGGTAAAGGTAGGAATAGGATCTCCTTACACACTACCCTCCCAGACTCCACTTATGGCGTGTGGGATTCCATTGGGTTTGTTGTTGTTATTGGATGTAATCAAAGATTTTATAAATGCTTGAGCCAGTGCGACAAAAACATGACTACAAATTGTGCAAATCCCCTATTCTGTTGAAGGTATTGGAAAAAAGGAGAAGGGTAGACACACAATTTTATTTTACAATATCTTATCGTTTTATTTTCCGCTGTATCTTTTCTCCTGACATGCTGCATGGTGGCGAAAGTTGGGAAGACTTGGTCGCTGTTCTCAAACTTAGTCTTGGAATATTAGGGCTAGTTTATTGTTGATGTTGTTGCTGTTGTTATTTTTGTTTGTTCTCTCTTTGAAATTTATCTTAGTGGCTAGTTATGACTGTGGTTCTTAATGTTAGATTAACTTACCCAACAACTGGGCTGTGATGTTGTTTGAACGGACACTAACATTTCTCTGGTGAACCTCTTAAACATTCTTGTTATCTTTTAGGATCTCACCTTAAGTTTTATTTTGCAGAAAAAATGGTTTTGCTGCATGCAAAGCCCCCATGCAGAATCCTGACAAGGTTATCTATCTGCCAACGTCGAATATTGGATTCATATTCACAACAAACTCCAGAACTCCCTTTGTGTTGGCGCTGGAGACAGAGGAACTGCTCTAGTCGTTTTTGTCTTGTAAACTTGTGATAGTGGGGAGAATATGAAAAACGACATGTTTGATGTACCTATTTGATATATTTTGTAGTTTACATTTAGCAGACAAGTTTTCGATTGCTTTCATATACGTGTGGTTAGTAGAGCACATCTCAACTATTATTATTCTGATAATTTCATTACAATCATATCTTGTTTGCATAGATTTTCTGGTCCCAAGCTTACCAACTTAATGCGTATTCACGACTAACTAGCATTATGCAGCCATTTGGAGTTGTATATGTAAAATTGGTGTATCTGGCAGCTATATAATTCTTGACACCTGTTAAACTACCAAATAACAGGATTTTAGAAAACTTTTACTCTGTCATGTCCGTAAGAAGTGACCAATTTGTTTTGAGCATACCAATTAAGTAAATACTAAATTTTAGCAAAAATAGTTAGTGTAATTAAACTGCCTTTAATTAAATGTTGCAGCATAATTTAATGTGAGGAGTAAAAGAATTTTTAGGGATTCATACGTAAGTGTAATTTTGGAAAAACAAATTAAATTTTTTTTTGATTATATAAATGAACATTTATTTTAAACCAAAATAAAAAAGTAAATTGATCACTTATTGTATCCCGGAGGGAGTAACAAACTAAGCATCTGTAAGTTTGGAGTAAGATTAAAAACCGCATGCATGTTGTTATGGCACTACTCCAGGATTTCAGGCAAGATAACTTCACTGATTTCTTCAAATAGTCAAATGCAGCCTACGCATGCTAAAAGCCTAGTATTTAAGTAGAAAGATAGAGGGTTTAGTATGTTATCTATCGAATTTTGAACCAGGCGCCAGCTAGGGAATTTGTCGATTATCAACAAAAATAAGAAAGAAGATAAATAATCAAGTGCTTGTCAATAAGAAAAACAAAATGCAGGTATATCGTATAAGCAGAACTACTGCCAATTAGTTCCCTTAGAGAGTTTGAAACAACATTCTATTTACTTGATGGGAAATTGCCACTGCAAATATATGATTGCTGATTACAAAATTTGATATATCAAATTCAACAATCGACCATGTGATGGACTTTAAAGGAATAGCAGCAAACAGATTAGGGAAACCTCACTAAATCCTGAAAGAATGTATTGAAATAACATAATTAATGAATAAAACATCTGTGATTCTAGTTTCTGTGGGATCTGCCTTCAGAAAAAAAGGCAAAGAAAGTTAATACATCTAAAATTTACAGGATTTGGCAGAAGAATATTATCATCCCTGTGCCAAAAGCTAAACTCTGGACTGCCCCAGCTTTCTTTCGAACAAATTCTTGAGGAGGAATACTTGCAGAAAAATAACACAAATAAGAGCTGAAGACTCGAACAGAGCTTTGTCGAAGGCTCTTTTGCTCATTCCTTCATTCACTGCATTAGTAGGAATTACGTCTGTGAGACCATGCACACTTTCATGACTGCAGCTAATCTGGGGAGACAACTTCATACAATGAAGTCTAAGTTTGAGATGCAAAAAGTAAAAACATACATAGTATACCGGCGGATTCTAAGATGGATGTCTGGTCATACAAGATTAGATGAAATTAGAAATGATTTACATTTGGAAGAAAGTTCAAGTAGCACACATCGACGATAAAGTGAAGGAACACAGCTTGAGATGGTTTGATTTCGACCTTCAGATGCACCAGTTCATAGGTGTGTCACCATGGTTAGTGAAGGTATTAAAACTAAAGAGGATGAGGTAGATCTAAAATTATGTGGAAAGCAGTTGTCTCGAAGGAGATACAGTTTCTAGGGTCCCTGCACACTAAGCAAAAGATAGGACACAATGAACAAAAAATATCTACATAGGCGATACATATTAGTAAGAAATATTTTTCAGTCATTAGCACTTTTACTATAGGTCTTATGCTTTCTAGGAGCAGTTTAACCTTTCAGAGGTTTTTATGTTTGGAAAATATGCTAAACTTCTAATACTCCTTCGATTTCAATTGATATGACGTAGTTTGGCTCTACACAAAGTTTAAGAAAAATAAAACTTTTGAAATTTGTGGTTTTAAAAGCTTAAAAAGTAAAAGTTTTTTTGTGGCCATAAAAATTTCTCATTAAGGGTAAATTGGTTAAAATAAAAGTCCAAAGTCCTTCATCAACAAAAGGAAAAAAAAGTTAGTCGTTTCCAAATAAGGAAATGTGTCATTCTTTTTAGCAACGGACTAATAAGGACACAAAAATTGAGATGGATGAAGTACTTTTTATTTGTATTTGCATAATATTGATATGAGATAATTTAAATTGAGTGAGAATTCATTTAACTGACCCCAACTTATTTGGGATTAAGGCATATGTTGTTGAATCCAATATACAGGAAGAAAAATTATTCTCTTGTAGTGTCTCATTGAGTCAATCCAATGAGAAATCTATACACGGAAAGGAACTATATTCTCATGTTGTGGCACTGTTCCTCATTGAGACAACACAATGAAAATGCAACTGGCGCTATGTCAAAGCAAAGGTGAAATATTTAAACCACTAAATTCCAAAGCCTAACGTGAATGTGGATTCATTATTTCCTATTGCTCAGTCTTTATTTACTCTTATTACTTACTGCGTTAGAGTACTCACATTACTCCCTGCACCTCGTGTGAAAATGCAGGTTGACTCGAGGTGTGGAGGTCCTGTGAAGGTGTTTAGAGGTTAGCAGTGTTCTAGTACCATAGATCAATGTGATTAAGGATATGTATGATAATGCCAAGACTCAGGAGAGGACTGGGGGTGGTGACTCGGAGCATTTCCCTGTGGTGAAGGGGTTGCACCAGAGATCGGCTCTTAGCACATTTTTATTTGCCTTGGCGATAGATGTATTGTCGCGTCACATCCGAGGGGAGGTGCCTTGGTGCATGGTATTTGCCGATGATATAGTGTTGATTGACGAGACGCGTAACGGAGTTAATGCGAGGTTGGAGGTTTGGAGATAGACCTTGGAGTCTAAAGGTTTCAAACTGAGTAGAACCAAGACGGAATACTTGAAGTGCAAAGGGACCCATGATGCAGACGTAGAGGTTAAGCTTGATGTTCAAATTATCCCCAAGAGAGCGAGTTTTAAGTATCTCGAGTCAATTATCCAGGGTAACGAGGAGATTGACAAAGATGCCGTGCATCGCATTGGCGCGGGATGGATGAAGTGGAGGCTCACTTCCGGTATTTTGTGTGATAGGAATGTGCCGCTAAGACTTAAGGGTAAGTTTTATAGAGTGGTGGTTCGACCGGCTATGCTGTATGGGCCTGAGTGTTGGCCAGTCAAGAACTTCCACGTGCAGAAGATGAGAGCAGCAAAGATGAGGATGTTGAGATGGATGTCTGGGTGTATCAAGAGAGATAAGATTAAGAATGAAGATATTTGGGACAGAGTGGGAATAGCCTCCATGGAGGACAAGATGCGTGAGTCAAGGCTGAGATGGTCTGGACATGTTAAGAGAAGAAGCATTGATGCTCCAATTAGGAGGTGTGAGAGGTTGGCCATGGAGAGTTGGAGAAGAGGTCGAGGTAGGCCTAAGAAGTATTAGGAGAGTTGATTAGGCAGGACATGGCTCTGCTTCGGTTCACTGAGGACATGACCCTTGATAGGAGGATGTGCAGGTCGAACATTAAGGTAGAAGGTTAGTTGATAGTTTATAGTTGTTCACCGATAGTCTTAGCAGATCCCTTCATACTTTTAGATTTTTGTTATTTTATGTGGTTTTGTTCGCCTCAGGTATTGTACTCCCCGTTATTATTTGGTACCACTTATCCTTTATCTTTTCCTTTTTTTTCTTTTATCTTCCATCTTTCTTCTTCCCTTACTTTCCTCTTCTTCTTCTTGTCCTTCCTGAGCCGAGGGTCTATAGAAACAGCCTCTCTACCTAAATTAGGTAGGGGTAAGATCTGCATACAGACTACCCTCCCCAAACCCCACTTGTTGGGATCAAACTGGGTTTGCTGCTGTTGTTGTTGTTGTTGTAAATTCCTGATATATAATGTTAAATCCCAAGAGAACGACTGCAAAAGTGAATTGAGTTAATAAGCTTAACTTTTACATCAACTTGATATTCATGCTATTGGGTTGATGCCCACGTTGATGAGCAGAAGTGAACAACTCTATGTAGGTGTGCTCAGCTGATTAACATTTACTGCAAATTAATTCAAGGTGGGTGGCAGGCATGAATCATGGATTTTCAAAACTAGTGTTTAACATCCCAAAGGGAAAAATTACCCCAATCTAAAGGCATGCTAAAGGGGATAGGTAACTGAATTCTATCACAGATTGGTACTGCTACAGTTGAAGCTGCTTCATGTACGAAACCACAAGAAAAAAGTGTAAACATTACTATATCAATACCTATTGCCTGACGGTCTGTCTGGGCCTCTAGCCAGTGCTGCTCAAACTGAATGTTGTACAAAGCTTCTTCTAGCTTTCCGATATGCTCAAACAAAGGTTTGAAATGCTCTGCAAGTCTCAAGCAAATCAAGTAAATATCTAATATAAATATAAGAAGTCGACACCAAGATAAAGCAAAGTAGCACGCGCACCATCTTTTGCATGCTCATCATGGTATACAAAGTGAGCAGCATGTAGATCAAAGTCAACGGTTTCAGGATAGGGTGACTTGTTAGTGAAACAGAAACGGTAAATTCCTTCATGATGAGCTACAAACTCGGACTTCTCGCTTGTTTTGTCGTGAAGATCATGAATCTGTTCTCCAGAAGGCCCTTTCACCTAAAATCTCACCATCTTAGCAACATCAACACAATAATCCAGTATAAATAACTGACTAAATAATGGATAAAAGCAGAAAATGTATGACTTGACTATTTAAGATATCATCATCAAGAAAGCATGAAGAAACGATTGCGGAACAAACTACACCGAATATTAAGAAAAACCAGAGTCGAGTATTCTTTGTGTCGATAAGAATCCATTCTCTTTAATTTAAAGCTCTGCAACTCAAAACTTCTTTGAATATGCACCGTCATAGACTCTCATTCCCATGGATGAGAATTCGAGCACCCCCCTTCCCCTCCCAAGTCCCCCGGGTTTTTGCGATTCTTCCTCGGGGTTCTCATCAGAACTGAATCGAAATGGACAGTGCCTAGCTTTGTACTTGAGGGGGATGTCTCCCAAATTATACAAAAACAGTTTTTCAACGGACTGTTTTCTACTTGAGGTACATTTTTATTTTATTTAGGTCGATGCCAGCTAGCTTTCTAGAAAATAAATAAAAAAGAAACCTTTGCTAGCTTCTGTACATTCTCTTCATGAAAACAAAATCAACAATATAATCAAATAACATCATCAGGTTCTAAGTCCACTTTCATTATCTACAGGTTCAGTATCACAGTGACCATTGTAAAATGTACTTCTTATCAGGTTTAATCTTAACACAATACAACAACAACAACAACAACAACAACTACCCAGTATACTCCCACCAGGTGGGGTTTGGGGAGGGTAATATGTAGACAAGCCTTACCCCTACCCGAAAAGGGTAGAGAGGCTGTTTCCAATCGACCCCCGGCTCATAGGATAAAAGGAAAAACAACAGTAAAACAAAAACAACGACAAAAACAAAAACAATAGAGCATTAGTAATTCCAGCAGAAATAGCGTAAATAGCGTAAATAATTATCTAAACATACGAAACATAAACACAATCGCATGCAATAATATCATACAGTAACTACCATAACTAACAGGCATATGGGGCACATAATCAAAACACAAATCATCTATGGGTAACCCTGCTGACCCACACCCAACCCCGGATGAGGCGTACGAAAAACTCTAGGAGCCCCTATCCAGAACCCTGATTCAAGACCTCCAGACTTTCCTAATAATGTACATATTTTTAGACCTCCATTAATTTATTGGGCTCACATAGGGGAAAAAAAGAGAAAAAGAAAGCAGAATAGAGGTTTAGTAAATCATACCACAAGATCAACACCCTCTTCTTCACTGTAATGCCAAGAGCCATCGGACTTAATGACAACAAAAGAATAATGAACTGTCTCCCCCAGTTCAACCTTATGTGAAAAGCATTCTTCTTTCTCAATTACAAATCTAATCCCAAATACCCCATCGAAGCTCCATGCTACTACCAATATTGTCACCGCCATCCAAACTTCCGATCTCTTCGATAAATAAATTCTCAGTTCGATTTTCTAAATCTAACAAACAACAAGAAGGACTTAGCCCTACACTTGGATCCAGAGAGGCTGTTTCCAAATAGCTCTTGGGAGACTCAACTCACAACCTATCCATTGCAATTTGACGATTGATTACCATTAGAGCAATTAACAGAAAAACTGAATATTAGGCTTACCATTTTAGGGAAAGACGTGGAACTTTGGACAGAGAATGTCAAGAGTTGGAAATTATAGTGTTTGAGCAAGTACAGTACAGCACAGCACATCAGGAAAAAGGGACGTGCGTCAGCAGTAATACCCAATCTACTTTTCTTTAATGTTCGTTTTATGTTGCTTGACGCAACCCGTTCTGGAGTTGGAAGTTGGCTACTTTCTATTAACCAAACCTTAACTTCAAGTAATCTTTAGATAGTTAAGTGGATAAATTTTATTTTACTTTTTTTTATATCGATAATAAGTTGGCATGGCACTCCTTAATACCATTAATTTTATTTTATTTATTCAATCCAACCCAATCTTAGCAGGATAAAATTCATAAATAGTCACTTCTCAGCCCCTACAATTTAAAATAGTCTAAGGAGTTTCAAATTCCACAATCAATCTCCAGATATTATTTCCCCAATTTGAAACTTTATAATAGTGATTATTTTTCAATTACAATACTAAAAAGTGGCCAGGTCACACTATTTCTACATCCTAGCAGGTAGGAGAATTTAATTTCCCAGCTCAGAGCCTCAGACCTTCATTTGAAACGGGGAAATCTTCGTTCAATATATCATATAAAAAATTATATTATCAAATATATTTATAGTTTGCATATAATTTACCATACTAATAGTATTTTTATAAAATATAAATAATTCATTAAATAAGGAATCATTGTAGCTGTAGGCTTTCTTATTTAGGCGCGTTAATATTGGAAAATTAAATATTCTTCCAGATAATTTACAATGCAAATTGCGCATTAATAATTATTGGCTATTTCGATTCAAAATGTTGCGACTCTGATTTTGCAATACACCGTGTTTTAACTTTTTTTTCGATTTCACAAATAAAAAACAACTAAATCTTCTACAATTCTTATAGAACAAACGCAATTATGTCCAAAATCCCAATTATGCTATAACTGAATGAGAAATGGGATAGCTATGAGAGTTTTAGAGAATTTCAGGTCGATGAGGATGCGAGTTATAGTCTATTGATTTCTACAATAGTACAACAATTAATGATAGATACATTCGAAAAAAATTATAGAAATCAAATACATTGTCACCAAACATTGTCCACCAATGAAAACTAGGAACAATATGAGTGTTCGTGTACACATGCAGATGAAAAAGGAAACAAAAACGTAGGATCATATCCGCTATGTGTAACTGTTCGCGATTTCGATATGGAATTGAGTATCACCAATGAGAACACAGTTGCAGGTTTATGTTGTTACATTTTCTATCAAATTCTGATTGTATACCAGTGTCCTAGACTTTATCTATATTTTATCTACAAATAAACTACATGTCAGAGTATGTATGTATGTGTGTGTATATATATATATATATATGTATATATATATATATATATATATATATATGTATATATATATATATATATATATATATGTATATATATATATATATATGTATATATATATATATATATATATATATATATATTGTATGGGTTTTCACACAATATCTACAAAATTCCTATATTTATTCTGCAATAAAACTACATATCATTTGAAAAATTAATATGAAATACAAAATTTCAATGTTTCTATAAATATCTACAAAATTTGTACAAACTGTTCATAACAGAATTTATCTTTATTTTCATGCAGGTTCGTCTGGAACACTAAAGTTACTTGATATGCCAACATATCCCATTATAGAGAAATATGAAAGTATAATAATAACAAATAATACACCAAGTTTTATTGAAGTAGGACAAGTATACCAAGACAAGCAAACAATTGCAACTGCAATGAAGCACTATTCTGTCATGCACAAATTCCAATTCAGTGTTAAAAGATCTAGTGCTAGAAGGTATGAACGTTGCACTTGCTATTCTTTTTTATTTTGTAGTTTATTTATAAAGTTTTACTTCTTTAGTTTTTTTTGTGATATTGCTTAACAACATTGTAAATAGTTTGTAGTTGTTTTGTATATATAAATTGTTGTATATGATCTTTTGTGCTAAAATTATTTTTTTTGTATGATCTATATTTTTTATACCAGTGTTTAAATTGTTTTTATTTTGTAGCTATTGGCTTGTATGTCTTGGTGAAAATTGTACGTGGCACTTCAAGGCAACTAGCACAAAAGATTCTGCAATGTTCAAGGTTAGAACATTCAACAGCTTGCACATGCTCTTTGATAGACAGGATATTCATATAATGCAAACCTAGTGCCTTGGTAGTTGGTAGCATGGTTATTCCAAAATGTGCTAATCCTAAGATAATTTACACACCAAAAGACATACAAACATATATGTGGTCTGAATACGGCGTGAACATAACATACATGCAAGCTTGGAGATCAAAGAAAAAGGCTTTGGACTTTTTGAGAGGTCATCCTGCTGACTCCTCTAGTAAATTGCCTACGTATTTGTTTATTCTGGAGAAGACTTATCAGGGGTCTGTATTTAAACTGAAGAAGACGGATGATGACTGCTTCTTGTATATATTTTTTGTGATTTGTACGTCAATCGATGGTTGGGAATATTGTAGACCAGTAATAGTTGGTGGGACCTTCTTAAAATCAGCATACATGGGAATAATGCTAACAACAAGTACAATGGATGCAACAAGTATTGTAGTTTTATTGTAGAAATCTTGTTAAATATTGTAGATTGCCTGTTTTTTGTAGTACTTGTAGATTTATTATTGTTGAAAAGTTGTAGTTTGTATGTATATGTCTTCCTCTGTATTTTTCCTGCAGCCAATTAATTGTTATTTCCATATAATGTAGGTATCATATTACCATTGGCATATGCTGTTGTTGATTCAGAAAATGACGCATCATGGAAGTGGTTTTTTGAGCAATTCA
Source organism: Nicotiana benthamiana (assembly GCA_034376525.1). Lineage (NCBI taxonomy): Eukaryota > Viridiplantae > Streptophyta > Magnoliopsida > Solanales > Solanaceae > Nicotiana > Nicotiana benthamiana. Next base: position 117,109,484 of record CM067331.1, read on the forward strand.
AACATGCATATGGTGAAAGACCAAATATGTGTGTTGTTTCGGTTCGGAATGAGAGTATCTTGAAGGCAACATCTATCTTTTATCCCAGCATGCCACATTATTCTTGCATGTGGCATCTTTGGACAAATATAAAGGCAAAATTCAAGAAGGGTCATCTAAAGTTAAGCGAATTGTACTTTGCCACGGCACGATCATCTACGCTTGATGAATTTAATGAAAGTATGTCAAAGATTAAAGAGATTGACCCGCGTGTTAAAGCATACTTATATGATATTGGCTACCATAGATGGTCTCGAGTACATGCTACGATGAACAGAACTTGGACTATGACATCAAACATTACAGGGTTGTTGAATGCTGTAACAAAATAGCAAGAGAGATGTCGATAGCAGGACCATTAGAGTATATGAGGACTCTTCTTGAATGTTGGACGAAGGAAAAGTTATTGAAAGCAAAGGGTACATTCACATACCTTGTGTTTAAATTCAACAAAGAGTTTGATGACAACAAAACATTGTCGCACAAGCTTAGAGTGACATATGATCATTTATTGCATCAAATTAATTTATATAGGACAATGTAGATAATTTGTAGATATTTTGTATTTAACCGTATATGAATTATTTTTTTGTTTGTAATGTAATTGTCGGTGAGGGCTTCAACAGACTACTTTCTTACAGTACTAGATGGTGTGAGGCGCTATATTGTTTATCTTAAAAACAAGAGATGTAATTTTGGGCAATTCCAACTAGATGAACTTCCTTTCCACATGTTGTGACTGCTTTAAGACACATGGATGAGTCTTTTGAACAACATTATTCTCCTTATTACACAAGGAAGAACCTCTTGTGTACTTATGAAATACCATTAAATCCCCTACCTGATGAAAGCAAATGGAATGTACCACAACATATATCTGAAGAAGGAGTAAATCCACCTATAGGAGGGAAAAGACAGCCAGGAAGACCTCATAAATGAAGATACAAAACATATGATGAAATAAATTCAAAGAAGTACAAGGTTTCATGTGGCAATTGCGGAAGAGAAGGGCATAACAAAAAATCTTGCAAGAATGCACCCAAAAAGAAATAAAATTTTATGTAGTCGACAGAATATTTCATAAAAGTTGTTGGTGAGTTCGGGATAACAGAACTTGATGTGTAATTGTTGAGGTTATTTAAGGTCATAATATAGTTAGTTAAGATTTTTTTTGTATTGAGATAATACTTTCATAGAGTAATTTATTTTTGAATCGTTTATATATATATATATATATATATATATATATATAGCCATTGAAGCAGCGCGTCGTGCTATAATCGGACACTTCCATCGTGCTATGAGCGGACAATTCCGAAGAGATGGTAAGATATGGGCGAGAATGAGTAGGAGTGACGTTTTTAAGACCATGCCTTAAACGAAGGACCTTAAGCAGCCAATCAATCAATGGAAGGAGTCGGGCATATATATATATATATATATATATATATATATATATATATATATATATATATATATATATATATATATATATAATCTACCACTTTTTTACTATCTCTAACATCCTTTACATAGTTGTTAATATTTTTTGTAATTTATTTACAATACAACTACAAAAAATTACATTAACTAGAGTTGACAGAATAACTACATTATAAATCAGTAGGAAAGGAGTTATATGCTAAAATATTGTAGATCAAGTACTGTTTAAATTCAATTAATGAATATAAAAGAAACAGAACACATTGTTAAATATTTCTATAAATTCAACTATAAGAGAATTACAATAGTTGGAGCTGACATAATAACTAGATTATAATTTAGTTAGAAAGAAGCTATATGCTAAAATAATGTAGATCAAATATTGTCTACATTCAACAAATTAAATGTAAAAGCAATAAAATATTTAGTTACTGATGTTTACACTTTATATATATGAAAACAATAAAATAACTAAATATTTTTGCGTTGACAGAATAACTGTACCAAAATTTAGTTGGAAAGGATTTATATGCTAAAATAATGAAGATCAAGTACTGTAAACATTCAACAAGTGAATATAAAACCAATAGAATATTTTCACTTGAACTACTACTATACTGGATAAGAAAAAAAAAGGCTACTATAATTGTAGCGCAAGGCTGCTACAATTAAAATACAACAATATTATTCAAAAACCTGTCTACCATCTTTCTTCTAAACTAGCATCAACTAAATAATTGTACTACATGTTCCATACAAAATGTTACACCTATTTCTTCTTCCTCTGGACTTGTGTTTTCTCATCCAAAGCCGGTGCACCTTTTCTCCTTGCCAATTTACATGTCACCTCACTTTCACTAATTGCCCCATGCTCGTGCTTCTTTCTAGCATAGTCCCAAAGTAGTGCTCTATAGTGTCTACGATATTGGTCAATATCAAAAAAGTCTTCTGCCGGAATTGATAACTCTCCAAGACTAACATACTCTGAAATGATAACAACAAATACACCACAATCAATGTAAAGATAATAATTTCAATATTTACCAAATAGAAAAAAAGGGTTAAATGTATAGAAAGAAAGACAATTTTTGTTATAGTGATCTTTCTTTTTGATGTGGTATCTCTCCAACGATCCACTGAATGTTAAGAGGGTCGGCAATAGCTTTCTCAATGTATGCCTTTGTATTCTTGAAGTTGATGTCTTTACGATTCCCATAAAAATCAGTGCATGAAAAATATAAAGGGATAATAACAGAAAATTAGTCTCCACAAGAGTCAAAATTATGGTGATTGCGTGAGGAGACCATGGAATCATCTGCATAAGTCAATGTCAAAAACAATCAACACCTAGTGAAATTATTTTACAATGTTGACAGCCATAATGACATAATCAACTTCATCCCATGCGATATTTGCAAGTAGTCTATAACGCAATATATATTCTGCTACAATGTCTTGGGGTTTGACAACAGAAAACTTCTTTTCTTGAGGAGAATTTTGGAACTTTTCATAAATTTGATCATTCCTAGTCATGAATAAACAATCTATTATAGTAAACCTGGTCTTGTTGTGGGGGACATATTTGCCTCTTTTCCTCAAGAAATACATTATAATATTAATGTGCTGCAACAAAAATAAATTGCATTTATACTACAAATTATCTTCAAATAATCTACACAAAACTACAAAATAACTACAATTACATTATAAACAGAAAACAAAGCATCTACAATTAGAATACAAATTATCTACAAATCAAATACATTGAATTTTACCGAGTCATTGAGGAGTTGTCCGGGGTGTGCCAGGGCAAAGAACCATTCCTTCTTGTGAACCTTTTCCACTTCAAGATCTAGCCATGGCTTAAGTTGGTTGTCCTTTATAGAATACGGAGCCTTCCTCCTATATAAACAAAATAGAAATTACATAAAATTGTTGAATGAAGTGGATATGTAAAATATGAATACTGGAATAAAAGTGTCAAATTATGCAAACTAACCTCTTTGAACTTGTGTTGGTACCCTGGTATAACCACTTGTTGAATTGATCCAACAACTCAGGATCTACAACTTGACCAATAACACTAGTAAATGGATGCTTGAGGTGAAAATTTTGAGGTTCAACCGAGGTGCTGCCCCCAGAACTGTATAAAGGGAGAAATGGTGATCGAGCATGCTTTCCTGACTGCCTTGTTCTACCTTGACGCACGGATGTTGTTTAGTCTTGTATAGGCTCGCTGAACTTAACCAACTGGGAGAAGTTATCAGGCAACTCGAAATCATCAAGTGTAACCTCCTTCTTCTCACTTCTGGAGTTTTCTGAATCACTTACATTCACATACTCTGCCTCTTCACCTACATTGCATCTTTCTCATTCTGTTGTTCTCTTTGAGATGCTACTATCACTCCGTGAATTGGAGATTGTGCATGCATATCTTCCCTCTCCGTGACACCATGTATATCTAGCTTAATAGAATGGTAAAAATATTGAAACATAAAGCAAATATCTCAGAATACAATGTCATACCTGCATTCTCTTCATCAACTGCACCTTCAAAATAGTATATATATCAACACGTGCTGGATGATTTTCTTCACCAAGTGCACCTTCAACATGTTTTATTTTATTTTATTAAAAATATTAAAACAGCTTAGGAAGATATGTAGGTGTGTTATAATATCTACATAAATCTGTAGAGCTATGCCAATATGTTGTATTTATTTGTATATTTTTATTATATATAATGTAGACAAATTGTAGACATTTTGTAAATAACTTGTAGATGTTTTGTAGATACTCTATAGATATTGTAGATAAAGTGGAGTTATTTAGTAGATACATATTTTGCTGGTGCTGGCCTACACTGGTTGTTTACTGGTGAACTGAAATTACTGATTGTTCTTGTCGTTTGGTTGGTCAGTATTTTTGGTTGAGATCCCACAAAACGGAAAGTTTTATATTAGTTAGGATATATAATTTAGAGGTGACATAAATAATTTTGTTAATATGAATAACATTCAAATGTTACCTTTGCATCAACTTGATCATTTCGACTGTTTATCACCTGCAAAATAGTCTTGAATGAGTCATTTATTTGCACTTGAAAGCTACCTAGTTCTTCAAAGACATATTTCCTAAAATCTTCAAGCTTTTCATCGACCTACATATTAAAAAAATACATAGTTAAATTCAGAATATTCTTAACATACATTGAAGAACAGATGTACTATTACGTATACATCACAATGTTGTTTAGGAATACATGTACCTTCTCAGGACCTCTTTTAACTTTCTTGTTTTACGAAGAATGGACTCCTTGTCATCTTTTCCAATTGATTCTTTGGGTTCCAATGGATGAGCATCAACTTTGGGATCCTCAGAAATATGTTCAACCTCTTCAATTATGTACTCAACTTTATCAGGCAAAGACATCACTGAAAGCTCTTCATGTGATTCATTTATGTTAGTGAACTGAATGAGAAAAAATAGATTAACTTGATTAAGGAAGAATATGTAGACAAATTGTAGATATTTTGTAGGTAAATTGCATAATTATAAATAAAAAATATTTACCTTCATCCATTCAAGCTTGATCATTCTGTTTTCAATTGCAGCTAACCAAATCTGACCCTTGCTAGCTTACCAGTTAAGTATGCGAGGGATTGAATTAGAAATTCTTGTAGCTATTTCAGTATTGACGGAGGAGCAACACTCATACAACCATACTTGCATGGCTAGTAGGAATCCTCGAATGAGATAAGAATGAACAAAAAGATTTAGCTTATGCCTAACCGATTCAATAAACTGTCTGTAAGACTGAATACCCCAGTAAATGTCTCATACTGACCGGATTCCACCAAATAAAACCTAAAATGATCTACCAACCCAATATTGTCTTTCTCTAAAGGACAAATGAACAATTTTATGAGATATATAATGCATAACTTTACTGCATCCTCATCGTTTACCTAGCTTTTGTTGGTTACAATCTATTTTAGGTATGTCTTCTCTACTTTTACCTTATGGAAAGTAATTGTTCATTATTTCACTGACATAATTCGTAGTGTAACCAAAGTTTGTCACCTCGGTATGATATCTAACACCAGTTGTTGATGCAAACTCTCTCAATCCAAAATTTAACCTCTCACCTTTTACTCAGCTGAAAAATAGGAAGCATAAGATGAATTCAATTCATACTTCATAAGAAGATGAAATCTTGATTTTGCATGCATAAATTGGGAAATAACAGTAAATAACCAAAGCATGTCTTCTCGAATAGCTTCAAACCATTTGGAGACAAAAGCTCTTTAATTTGCCTAGGAATGTTGGGGTCACATAATGTCTGGAATCTAAGCACCCCATAACCAATATTATGGGATTCAAAATAATATCCATTCTGCACAAATAATTAATCTCACATTAATATAGTGCTTAATAAATATAGATACATTTGCAATTTATCTACAAAATAACTACAAAAAAATACAAAATATCAACAATTTTAAGTGGATCAATAAAGCTACAATTAATCTTCAAAATGAAGACAAATAATCTCATATTAATTCACTGCTTAAAAAATTACTAAATTCTTAATTCTTAACAACTAAAACAAATGAAGTAACTAGTGAAGAAATTACTATATTCTTACCTTTACCAATGACTGTTTTCGAACACTTTTAGGAGATTTAACACTAGGGGATTTTTTTTTGAATTTTTCTCCTTTTTGGGAGTTTTTGAACTGGGAGATACCTTCACTTTCTTTCTAGGTTTACTGATAGGTACATCTTCTACAAAATCATCATCTAACACTATCTTTTTTTCTTTCCTTTTCTCTTGTTTGATTGGCCTCGAAGATTCTCCAGCATCGAAATCATGTTTTTGTTTAGTTCTAGCTTCAGCCCTGATTTGACGCAGAGAAAGACTATGCTTCTTATCTACAATTGTATGTGCAGATTTCTCATGCTTTCTGGGTGAATGTGATGACAAGACACCCAAATGGAAAGAAGGTATATGAGTTTCTCTAGCTATTTTAGGGCTGTGCTTTGAAGGTTTGTTCTTCTTCATTGAGAAAATCTAAAGCTAAAGTTAAAGGTAAATGTGTGTATAAACTTTGAAGAATTGATTTTAATTTTGACTGGTTGTAGAAGAAAAAACTTGAAATTAGACGTTAATGGTGGGGGTTACATATGTTTCTATGGTTTTAACAGAGGAAATAATGGGAAAAAAACGTAGGTGTGGGGTGATACGTGGGTGAGGGTGTGTGTTTAAGAGAGATAAATATGGGGAAGGGGGGGAGGCTGTTGGAGGAATATACGGTACCATTAATTTAGGAGGGATACATGGTACTATTAATGTACGGTTAAAACACATAATGACATATAATTGGTAATTAAGTATGTTAAATAAAATTATATCAAACCTTAAACATTGAGGGCAATATAGTATACTATATGTCATAGTAATGTAAAAGTTCCTTGAAATGGCCTCTAGATGTCAGCCCAGCATGGTCCTAAGCGGGCTGCAGCTGGCCTGTCAGCTTGCTCTTCAAATTTTCTTTTATTTTCAATTTAATCTATGAGATAGTTAATATTTTGTATGGAGAAAATATTTAAATAGTAGACGTGGATAACATTTATCATTTCTTACTTTTTAGGATTAAAGAATTAATGTATTGAAATGAAATAATAAAGAAGAAAATTTCAAAGAAAAGAGAGAGAGCGAATTCTTAATGATTTATAAAGAATTACAATAGAATAGAACTCATCTATTTATAGGGAAACGGTGACTTAACCACAAAGTAACAAACCCTAGAATCTCTCTAAAATATAGACGTTCAACTTAAATAAAAATCTATTTATTGCATTCCCCCTTAAATGTCGATTCCCCAGATAATGTGCCTCATTAAAACTTTAACTAAAATAAAATCCACCGGGAATAAAATTCTAGTGAAGGAAAAAGAGTACACATATCGAACAATACACCTTTAGGTTTCCTCATTAAAACCCTTGCAAGGAAATCCCAATGGAACAAAACCTTATAAGAAAAAAAAAAGTACAATGCGTATTAGCTCCCCCTATGAGAGCTTCAATTCACATGTTTGAGCCTTCACTTCTTAATCATGTACCCTAGCTTCTTCAAGGTTGACATCAGTATAGATTTGGTGAACAAATAAGCCATATTATCACTTGAACGAATCTGTTGCACATTGATATCACCATTCTTTTGAAGATTATTTTTGAAAAATAACTTTGGTGAAATGTGATTTGTCCCATCTTGGATACTCCCTTCAATTGGGCTATGCATGAGGCATTATCTTCATATAAAATCGTGGGTAGTTTGTCATACATGAAATCACATTTTTCATAAATAAGATGTAATATAGACATCAACCATACACATTCTCGACTTGCTTCATGAATAGCAGTCATATCAGCATGATTAGATGAAATAGCCACGATTGATTGCTTAGTCGATCTCCAAGTGTCACGACCTGAATTTCTCACCTCTGAGAGTCGTGGTGGTGCCTACTCTTGAAAGTTAGGAAAGCCAACTACTATGCCTTTAACACATTAGCAATTAATCCAAACAGAGATAAATAGTAACTAAAGCTAAGCATATATAAAGTGCAGAAGAGTTATAACAATTTAAAATACTCCAATACATGTCTACCCAATGATCTAATGTCACAATTTCACGAACATCTACGAATTTCTACAAACATTGGTTTAGAAAGAAAATTACAATTGTTCTCAAAATGGAAGGAGATAACATATCTAAGACATAAGGAAAGGGACTCCAGAGTCTGCGAACTCATGCAGATCTACCTCGAGTTTCCTATGGGAAAAAGGCAACAACCCACGATCTACTCACAAGATCCAGCACCAAAATATGTACCGAAAATGCAGAGTGCAATATCACTAGAACCGACCCCATGTACTGGTAAGTGTCGAGCCTAACCTTGGCAAAGTAGTAATGAGGCTAGGACAAGACAACCATATAAACCTGTGCAGCTAAAACACATACGAACAGTGCAATAATAACAAAAAATAACAGGTAAAGATGGGACATGCCGTGGGGGATATCAAATTCTAACAGTAGTTCAATAGAGAAACATAATGAAAATCATAATTGTATCAACAGAAATAATGAAACTGTAAGACATGCACGACATTACCCTTCGTGCTTTTACTCGAGTTCTCACCATAAAAATAACATGATCGACACGACATCACTCTTCGTGCATTAACTCTTATAATAATGACACGGCGTCACCCTTTGTGCATTAACTCTCATAATATAGGCACAACATCACCCTTTGTGCTTTAACTCTCAATTCATGGCACGACATCACCCTTCGTGCATTAACACTCACGATATCGGCACAACATCATCCTTCGTGCATTAACACTCACTTACAATGCCATGCATGGCATCACCCTTCATGTTTTACACTCTTCCTCACCCAAATAATAGAAACAACACATCCTAGCTAGGGAATCAACAATATAAATAATAACATCTCGGCAAGGGAACCAACAGTATAAATAATAACATCCCGGCAAGAGAATCAACTATAAAAATCTTGTTTCAACAATTACTTCACAAAATAAATTTCAACTTGAGCCACTACTCAACAATGGTCAATTACCAAGAAATTTTCATAAGTCTCGTTCAACATTGACAATCATCAATTTAAGCATGGGTGGTATACAATAAGAGTTACAATAGTCATAGTATAAGACTCGTGGGCATGCTTGACACCAATGTATAGATACTCATCAACAAACCTATACGTCATACTCAACACTAACACGTAGAAAATAAGACCACAACACCTATTACCTCAAGTTAAGGTTAGAACAAACACTTACCTCAATTTCACGGACAAAAATCAAGCCTCAATTACTGCTTTACCTCTCGGTTCCACTTCTAATCCGCTTGTATCTAGTCATAATTTATTTAATAACATTAATAAATGCTAAATAAACTAATTATAACGCATGAAAATAGATTTTTAATTTTTTCCCAAAAAGGCAAAAACTGACCTAGGGCACACTTGGTCAAAACCCGAAGTTCGAACCAAAACCCGATCACCCATTCATCCAGGAACTCAAATATGTAATTAGTTTTTAAATCGGACCTCAATTTAAGATCCGAATCCTTAAAAAAGAAAATCATAATTTCTACCCAAAATACCCAATTTCCTATGAGAAATCCTAGATTTTGAAGTGAAATCATGTAGAAAGATGAAATAGATTGAAGAAAAAGAGTTAAGATTCATTTACCTATAATTTTGGAAAGAACTTCTCTAGAAAAATAACCCTTAGGAGCTTAAGTTTTGAAATTTCGAAGAATGAAGTAAAAATACCGTCCAAGACCCCTTTTACTCAGCTACATATGTTGTAATTGCAACTGGAGCTTCGCATTTTCTCGCAAATGCGAGAAAAGGAATCGCAATTGCGAACCTTTATCTTGTCTTCTGCCATCGCAAATGCGACCTTTTGGTTGCAAATGCGAAGATTCCCCTACCCTGTTGACTTCGCAAATGCGAACTTATGCCAGTCGGGGCTTCTTTGCAAGTGCGATAAAGACCCTCGCAAATTCCAAGCCTGACCTCGGAATTGCAAAGCCTGACCTCGCAATTGCGAGATCAGAGCTTGCAATAAAACTAAATCTGCAATAGCCATTTCTCTAAGTCCAAATTCGTTCTGTGGCCTATCCAAAACTCATGAGAGCCCTCGAGGCTCCAAACCAAACATGCAGGCAAGTCTAAAAATATCATATGGACTTGCCCGTGCGATCAAATCATCAAAATAACATCAATAACTACGAATCTAACTTCAAAATCATGAAATTCATAAGATAGTTCAAAATTTCCATTTTCTAAACCTATGGTCTGATTTATATCAAACCAACTCTGATTCTTACCAAATTTTACAGATAAGACTTAAATATTACATCGGACCTGTATCGGCCTCCAGAACCAAAATAGGAACCCGATAACATTAAGTCCCAACACTATTCAATCTCTAAAAACCTTTATATTTTCCAACAAATAATTTTCTTGAAGAATTCATTCCTCGAGCTAGGGACCTCTGAATTAGATTTCGGGAATACATCCAAGTCTGATATTTTACTACAGAATGGGATTGTCGGAACACGGGTCTGGGTTCTTTTAACCAAAATGTTGACTGAAGTCAACTTAATTCATTTTAATGGCAAAACTTAACATTTTTCTCAATTTTCACATAAGGGCTTTATGGATACCTGGATTGCGCACGCAAATCAAAGAGAGATAAAAGGAGGTATTCAAGGCTCTTGGACACAAATTTGACTTCTAAAACACGAGATGACCTTTTCGGGCATCACAATTTTCACCTTTAAAACAACCGTTTGTCCTTAAACGGACATAGAAAAGTACTTAAGTCAGGGAAAAGATGAGGATATCGGCTTCACATATCAGACTCGGACTCCCAGGTCACTGCCTCAACATGTTGACCTCTCCGATGCATACGAACTAAAGGGAAATTCTTCGATCTTAACTTATGAACATGCGGTCTAGAATTCCCACTCGATCAAAAATCTAAAAAGGACCGATGAACCTTGGTCTTAGCTTGCCCTTCTTTCCAAATATCATCACGCCCTTCATGGGCGACACTCGAAGCAATACTTGCTCTCCGACCATGAGTGCCACATCGCGAACCTTACGGTTGGCATAACTGTTTTTCCTGTACTGAGCTATACGAAGCCTATCATGAATAATCTTAATCTTGTCCAAGGCATCCTATACCAAATCCGTACCCAACCATTTGAACGGGCCACCCTCGACACCATATACCATATAATGCCTTATAGGGAAACATAGAATTTGATGCGGGGGATATCTTGGACAAGATTAAGCTATACAAAGCCAGGAATTTGATGCCTTATAGAATTTGATGTCGGGGATATCAAATTCTAACAATAATTAAATAGAGAAACATAATGAACACCATAATTGTATCAATAAGAATAATGAAACTGTAACACGTGCACAACATCACCCTTCATGCTTTTAATCTCGTCCTCACCATAAGAAATAATAGGATCAACACGGTATCACCTTTCGTGCATTAACTCTCATAATCATGGTACGACGTCACCCTTCATGCAATAACTCTCACAATATAGGCACGACATGATCTTTCATGCTATAACTCTCAAATCACGGCAATGCGTCACCCTTCATGCATTAACACTCACGTTATTGGCACGACATCACCCTTCGTGCATTAACATTCACTCACAATATCATGCACGGCATCACTCTTTGTGCTTTACACTCTTCCTCACCCAAACAATAGAAACAACATACCCCAGCCAGGGAATCAACAATTTAAACAATAACATCCCGACAAGGGAATCAACAATATAAACAATAATATCCCGGCAAGGGAATCAACTATAACCGATTTTGTTTCAATAGTTACTTCTCAAAATAAATTTCAATTTGAGCCAATATTCAACAATGGTCAACTACTAAGAAATTTTCATAAGTCTCCTCCAACATTTATAATTATTAATTTAAGCATGGACGCTACATAATAAGAGTCACAACAGTCATGGTATAAGACTCACAGGCATACTTGATACTTACGTATAAATACTCGTCACCACACCTATACGTCGTACTCAACACTAACACGTAACAAATAATACCACAATACCTATTCCCTCAAGTTAAGGTTATACTAAACACTTACGTCAATTCCACAGACAAAAATCAATCCTCAATTACCGCTTTACCTCATAGCTCCACTTTTTCAATCCACTTGTATCTAGTCACAATTTACTTAATAATATCAATAAATGCTAAATAAACCAATTCTAATGCATGAAAATGGATTTCCCATTGTTTTCCCCAAAAAGCCAAAAACTGACTCCAGACCCGCTTGGTCAAAACCCGAAGTTCGAACCAAAACCAGATCACCCTTTCTCCCACAAACTAAAATATGCAATTAGTTTTAAAATCGAACCTCAAATTGAGGTCCAAATCCCCAAAAATTGAAAATCCTAATTTTTACCCAAAAACACTCAATTTCTCATGAAAAACCCTAGATTTTGAAGTGAAATCATGTAAAAAGATGAAATAGATTGAAGAAAAGAGTTATTGGTGATGGCCTAATAATTAACTTGCCTTGATAACAAGAAGTACAAGAAAATTCATTATTAAAAAGAATCTTAAAATTCTTTAATGGATGCCCATTTGAGTTTTCTATAATTTGCCTTATCATAATTGACTCAGGATGTCCCAATCGATCATGCCAAAGTACAAAAGTATTGAAATCAGTAACCTTTTGCTTTATGGTAGAATGTGCCTCAATTGCTCTAATTCTTGTCCAATAAAGGCCACAAAATAAAGATGTGAACTTCTCCATAACCCTATTCTGGCCAAAGGCGTTCTTGATAACGATGAGATATTCAAGATTATTCTCATCTAATATCTCAATATGATATCTATTTCAGTGGATATAACTCAACAAGTTCCTCTTGGACTTGGAGGAGAACATTGCATTATTTATGATAAATATTGTTCCCATAGACAAAGTTATAGTAGCTCTTCCAGAGCCTTCAATTAGATACTACTACCAAAAATTGTAGCAACATTTGCCTTACACATACTTAAATGAGAGAAATACTTCTTCTCTTTGAATATTGTATGTGTTGTATATGAACCAATTAAACATATATTTTTGTAATTGAACTTTCATCCAAATTTTTTTAAAGAGATATTCATATTTGCTTCCCATGATTTAATACACAAAAGAAATATATGAATAAACATTAATACGAACAACAATACATTTTTTCTTTAATTGTTGGTACAAAACTAGTAGCTTGAAGTATCATTTTGTTGTTATAATAAATGTACAAACATTCGCAAATCATAACTCTATATTCTTGGAAGTAAGAACACGTAAGGATAAAGTAACAAGGGATCATAACAGATTATGTAATGAAGTATGAATAATATAAGTTTTACATGTAACATAATTTTACACATTGTTTTAAAACGGTTACTAAGAAAACTGATTAATTTGGATATTCTGTTTTGAGAAGACTAGGCAAGCTGAAATATTATTGTAAAAGTGAACTAACACTATAACAAAAAATTATATTTAATCGAAATGAACTAATACTATCTCATAAAATAAATAATACTGATTGATATCTATTACCAGTAATTATGTAAAGAATTATGATTACATGATATTTATTCACTAATTATTACGAATAGGTGAAAATAAAAATCAACAACTCAATTATCTTTTATCATGGATCCATCACCAATCCAGTGATTCATTTTTCCATCAAGGTGTTTAAAGAAGTCTGCCACATTTAAGTGTGTGATGTAAAATTCATTGTCAAAGATAAAATTAGCTCCGTGACCTTTTATTCTTTAGAGATGATTGATAAATCTCAACCAAATATCTTCGTGTGCGGCAAATATAGGCCCAATACCCTTTTCCACGGCAACAATAGCATTCAGTTTCTGAACCCTTTACTTTTGGCTTCTCATCTTTTCTTTTCTATTTTTGGTGGTTGTTTTCCTTTGAGGGATAATTAACACAAGGAAAATTTCTTCCATGGCTACGGCTATGGTCACGAACAGGGCCACGATCTTTTCCACACTTAGCGTAATGGGCCTACACCTCATCCGCTCCAGGTAATGGTGTAGATCAGTAGCCCGATTTCGTAATTTCTCATGAGCAAGTCGTTGTTTCATTCAGCAACAAGGAGAAGAAAAACCAATTTAGAATACTTTTTGAAACCATTCTCGCTAAAATATTGTTGCAGGACCATATTAGAGGCATAAAATATTGTGAATATTTTTTCAAGTGCATCATAGTCAGTGATACTATCTCCACAGAGTTTCAATTTAAAAGTAATTCTGAACATCGTAGAATTGTATTAAAAAATCGACTTAAAGTCTTTGAGCCTAAGATGTGCCCAATCATATCGTGCTTGTGGAAGAGTGAGCAACTTCAAATTATTTTGACTGTGAGATATTCTATTTTTAACCCTTCATCAAGGTGATGTCGCAATAAAAATCAAGGTTTCAGCGCAATCTTGGGTAGATGCTTTATTTTTGTTTTTAGTGGCGCCTCCAAGACCCATTGCATCTAAATGGATTTCTGTATCACACGCCCATGACATATAGTTCTTCCCCAAAATTTTAAGGGCAACAAACTTTCTCTTCATAATATTAGTCATAATTAAAAGAGGAGAAAAATTATACCTTAGTCTTCTCAAAGAGTTTCTTGAAACGGTAGAGTCTGGCGTTAATAATGTGAAATGAAATAATAATGAAGAATATTGAAAAGAAAAGACAGAGAGAATTCTCATTAATTTAAAATAAATTATAATGGAATAGAACCCCTTTATTTATACGAAAAAAATAACTTAGCCACAAAATAACAAAGTCTAAAATTTCTCTAAAATATAGACATCTATCTTAAATAAAACTCTATTTATAATATGTATAAAGTTTATACGTATACGTCAGTGGTAGTTTCATTCAACTAAAAGCTGTCACATTTTGCCTAAAGATTTCCAGTTAAACTGCACTATTGGAAACTCCAATGATGCACCAATTTCAATATTTTTTACTTCATAGAGCAAAGAAGGTTGAGGTAAGCACAAGAATTATGTGCAAAGAGAAAATATTGAATCTATTATTATTGTTTCTTGAATTCGTCATAATATTGACTAACGAGTATAATTTTCTTGCAGCTATACATCCCTTGTTTGGCCAAACGTATACGCAGAGCTTCGCTAGCTGCATGTATTTAGACTTTCAATAAGAAGAGGGAGCGGGGTCAAATAATAGCCCAAAAGTGAGAGTATAGGATACCTAAGGGTGTGAAGTTCCAAAATACAGAAATCTGATTCCACAGCAACCTCAACCTCAAGATACCTTTTTCAGTTTTCCTTGGTGTTTTTTCATCCGCATGCTTTTGCTTTAGTTAGTTAAGAAAGAGCTATAGAAATAAGCCAAAAATAGACACGATTTTATCAATAATTAGCAATTAAGTCATGCCGTAAAATATTGCCAGAAAAGGGGATTTGCATTTATACCCATTTTTTCGCGTAACTTCAGCATATGAGGCTGAAGTGTGACGATCCAAAGGGTCATCACCTGTTTCTTTACTCATTCCGTGTCTCCGAGGCCTTGAAAACTTCATTAACGGTTGCCTCAATCTGCATGTGCAGTCCGGGCATGTAACCGGAAAGCTTACGTATGAATTCTGTTATACAATGATGAATTTTGATACTTATATGACTAATATTGACTTCAGTCAATATTTTGGGTAAACGGATCCGAACCCGTAATTTGACGGTTCCGGAGGGTCCGTAGGAAAATAGTAGACTTGGGCGTATGCCCGTAATCAAATTCCGAGGCCCAAAGTCCAAGAAATGAATTTTTATGTGAAACTGTTTCTTGAAACTAACTAAAAAAATTGGAAAATAAAATTGATTAAAAGACTGTGGTATCGGGCTCGTATTTTGGTTTCGACGCCCAGTACAAGTCTCATATGTGATGTAAGTGCTTTCGGTAAAGTTTGGTTGAAAGCAGAAGTCATTTGACGTATTCCAAATGAAAAATTGGTGTTTCA
Organism: Nicotiana benthamiana; assembly: GCA_034376525.1. NCBI lineage: Eukaryota > Viridiplantae > Streptophyta > Magnoliopsida > Solanales > Solanaceae > Nicotiana > Nicotiana benthamiana. The sequence continues at coordinate 117,125,623 of CM067331.1, forward strand.
TGAAAGAAGAAATCTTAAGCTTTGGGGCGTGATTCTATGTATATGATGTTATTTTGGCGATTTGATCGCATGAGTTAGTCCGTAAGATGTCTTTGAAGTGGTGCGTATGTTTGGTTTGGAGCCCCGAGGGCTCGGGTGAGTTTTGAATAGGTTCAGGGAGGTCTTAGGCTTAAAAATAGCAGTATTCCAGCTTAAATAGAGCGGGCGCATTACCTCGGGTTTTGACCACGCGGGGCCGGAGGCATTTTTGAAATTTTTGGGCAAAAATTTTGAAACCCATTTTTATGTATTCAAATTATTTCACTTAGCATTTGTTAATGTATTTAAGTAATTTTTGACTAGATTCGAGCGGATTGGTGGAGGAATCGAGGGGTAAAGCTGTAATTGAGGCTTGAGTGAGTTCAAAACTTCGAGGTAAGTGTTCGGTCTAACCTTAGCTTAAGGGAATAAGAGTCGAGTCTTGTTTGCTACTTGCTAATTATCGAGTAGGATGTATAGGCATGGTGACGAGTATCTATACATTGGTGTCTAGCTTGATCGTGAGTCTTTGAAACGTGATTATCATGATTCAGTTGTGGATACCATGTTAAATTGAGGATTTCTATATATTGTAAAGACCATGTGAAAGACATTATGATCACTTGATTTCGAGGAGTATTGGCACAGTTGTGATACAAATTGAAAAGGGTGATTAAGTCGGCTTATCTAGCTACTGTTAGTAGGTGCCATCACGACTCCCGAGGGTAGGAAATCCGGGTCGTGACAAGTTTGTATCAGAGACCTAGGTTATATATGTCTCAAAACTCACGGACAAACTGGGTACAGTCGGATGGATCAGTGCAAAGACGTCTGTATTTATCGCTAGAGGCTACGTAGTTAGGAAAATTTCATTTTTGTTCTTTCTGGTCGTGCGATTCTATTTCTCAAATACTGATTGTCTTTCTACTCTGTTCTTTTGAAGATGGCGAGAACACATGCTTCCTCTTCTATCGCACAGCAGCCTGAGCCCCCAGCAGCAGCTCCTATGAGGGGCAGAGGGCGAGGCCGATGCCATGCCAGAGGGCGAGGCAGGGGCAGAGCTCAGCCCCGAGTAGCATCCCTAGAGGCGGAGCCTCAGATCGATTTTAACGAGGAGGTTCCAGCTCCACCAAATCCAGTGGGGCCAGTTCAGGTCCCAGAGGGGATCATAGCCACCCCATCTCTTTAGGACGCCTTGGTCAGACTGGTAGGTCTTAAGGAGAGCGTCACTCGAGCAGATTTGCTTCCGGTAGCACCAGCCACCTCTCAGGCTGGGGGAGGAGTTCAAACTCCTGCTACACGTACTCCGGAGCAGGTAGCTCCCAAGGATCAGGTTCCAGCGGTTCAGACAGTTGTGGCCGTTCAGTTGAGTACAGTGGCCCAGACCAGCGATGGAGTGACTATGTCCGCAGATGCTTTGTGGAGGCTGGATAGTTTCACCAAGCTCCTCACTACCACATTCAGCAGTGTTTTTTCAGAGCACCCCCAAAATTTCTTATATAGCTGCCATGAGGTTCTTCGGTCTATGGGTATTGTGGAGACCAAATGGGGTCGGCTTCGCCACCTTTTGTCTATCTAGATCCGCCAAGACTTGGTGGAGGGACTATTGTTTGGCCACACCAGCAGGGTTGCCATCTCTGACTTGGGACCAGTTTGTAGAGTTATTCTTGGAGAAGTTTCTCCCCGTTACTCAGCGAGAGGATCTTTGCAGGCTGTTTGAGCACCTTCAGCAAGACTCCATGATAGCTACACAATACGAGACCCGATTCATTGATCTAGCTCGCCATGCTATTGTCATACTCCCCACCGAGAGTGAGAGGGTGTGGAGGTTTATTGATGGTTTTATTCGGCCGATTCGTCTCTAGATGGCTGCGGGAGCCAGGAGTGAGATCAATTTTCAGGAGTGTTGAGATGGCTCTATTACATGCAGGTGGTCATGAGTCGGATAAGAGGCCTCATCACTCAGGCAGATTCAGTTGTACCTCGTCTGGAGGTAGAGATTCTTCGGGTGGTAGTCGTTCTCAGCCATATTATTCATACCAGCAGCTTTCTCCAGTGCACCATCATCACCCATCAGTGCCCCACCGCGAGTTTCCTGACGTTTTCCCTTCAGACCTACCGGGTATGCCTCCCGACAGGGATATCAATTTTTGTATCGATCTGGCTCCAGGCAATCAGATTATTTCTATCCCGCCGTATCGCATAGCCTTGCCAGAGTTGAAAATTTTAAAAGGTCAGTTGCAGGATTTGCTGTAGAAGGGTTTCATTAGACCTAGCATTTCGCCTTGGGGTGCACCAGTGTTATTTGTGAAGAAAAAGGATGGTTCGATAAGGATATGCATTGATTACTGGCAATTGAACAAAGTTACGATAAAGAATAAGTATCTGCTGTCGAGAATTGACGATTTGTTCGACCAGCTTCAAGGTGCAAGGGTGTTTTCAAAGATAGACTTGAGATCTGGTTACCACCAGTTGAGGGTTAGGGCAATTGATGTCCCTAAGACGCTTTTCGCGCTAGGTACGGGCATTGTGAGTTCCTAGTCATGTCATTTGGGTTGAACAATGCCCCCAATAACATTCATGGAGTTGATGAACCGAGTGTTCAGACCATATTTGGACATGTTCGTGATAGCCTTTATTAATGATATTTTGGTGTACTCCCGTAGCCAAGAGGATCACGAGCAACACCTTAGGGTGGTTATTTAGACTCTGAAGGGTAGCCAATTATATGTTATGTTCTCGAAGTATGAGTTTTGGATGAGTTCGATCGCATTTCTGGGTCACGTTGTTTTGGCAGAGGCTATTCACGTGGACAGGAAGAAGATTGAGGTAGTCAAGAACTAGCCTCGACCAGCTTCAACTACAGAGATTTGGAGTTTTTTGGGGTTAGCAGGCTACTTTCGTCGGTTCGTGGAAGGGTTTTCTTCTATTGCAGCCCATATGACTAGGTTGACCCAGAAGGGTGCTTAGTTCAGATGGTCAGATGAGTGTGAGGCGAGCTTTCAGAAGCTCAAGACAGCTCTGGCTATAGCACCGGTATTGGTTTTGCCCACAGTCAGGGCGTTATACAGTTTATTATGATGCTTCCCGTATTTGGCTTGGTGCAGTATTTATGCAGGATGGCAGAGTCATTTCCGATACTTCGAGGCAACTGAAGATCTACGAGAAGAATTATCCGATTCATGATTTTGAGTTGGCAACCATTGTTCATGCATTGAAAATTTGGAGGCATTATCTATATAGTGCGACGTGTGAGGTGTACACTGATCACAAGAGTCTTCAGTATCTATTCAAGCAGAAGGAGTTGAATCTGAGGCAGAGAAGGTGGTTGGAGTTATTGAGATATTATGATGTTACTATCTTGTATCACCCGGGGAAGGCCAATATAGTGGCCAATGCATTGAGTAGGAAGTCAGCCAGCATGGATAGTCTTGCTTATATTCCGGTCAACCAGAGACCGCTTGCTTTGGATGTTCAGGAATTGGCCAATCAATTTGTGAAATAGGATATTTTTGAGCCTAGCCGAGTGTTAGCTTGCACAGTCACTCGCTCTTCATTGCAGGAGCGTATCCGTGAGCGGCAGTTTGATGATCCCCATTTGTGTGTCCTGAGAGACACGGTACAACGTGGAGGTGCCAAGAAGGTGACCTTAGGTGACGATGGTTTCTTGAGAATGCAGGGGCGAGTTTGTGTACCCAATGTTCATGGGATTCGAGAGTTGATCTTAGCGAAGGCCCACAGTTCTTGGTATTCTATTCACCCTGGCGCCGTGAAGATGTCTCAGGATCTGAGGCATCACTATTTGTGGCGCAGAATGAAGAAAGATATTGTTGCATATGTGGCTCGATGTTTGAACTGTCAGCAGGTAAGTATGAGAATCAGAGGCATGGTGGGCTATTTCAGAGAATTGAGCTTCCCGAGTGTAAGTAGGAGAGGATTACTATGGATTTTGTTACTGGACCCCTATTGACTCAAAAGAAGTTTGATGCAGCTTGGGTAACTGTTGATAAACTAACCAAGTCAGCACATTTTGTTGCTGTTGCAGCCACTTATTCATCCGAGAGGTTAGCTGAGGTCTATATCAGAGACATTGGTCGCCTTAATGGGGTGCCAGTATCTACCATTTCGAACCGTGGTACGCAGTTTAACTCGCGCTTCTGAAAAGCCGTTTAGCGAGAGTTTGGCACCTAGGTGAAGTTGAGCACAACATTTTATCCTCAGACGGACGGGCAGTTCGAGCGGACCATTCAGATATTGGAGGATGTGCTCCAAGCCTGTGTCATTGATTTTGGAGGCTCGTGGGACCAGTTTTTGCCGTTGGCAGAGTTCACTACAACAACAGCTAACACTCCAATATTCAGATGACTCCTTATGAGGCATTGTATGGTAAGCGATGTCGGTCTCCAGTCAGATGGTTTGAGCCGGGAGAGGCTCGGTTATTGGGTACAGAGTTAGTTCAGGAGGCCTTGGATAAGGTCAAGATTATTCAGGATAGGCTTCGAACCGATCAGTCCAGGAAAAAGAGTTATGCAGATCACAAGGTTCGATATGTGGCTTTCATGGTTGGTGAGCGAGTATTGCTCCGAGTGTCGCCTATGAAGGGTGTGATGAGATTTGGGAAGAAGGGAAAGCTTAGCTTCATTGGCCCATTTGCGATTCTCGGTCGTGTGTGAGAGGTTGCTTATCCACTTGCCTTGCCGCCTAGCTTGTCAGTCGTGCACCCAGTGTTTCATGTTTCTATGATCCGGAAGTATCACGTCGATCCATCCCACATGTTGGATTTCAGCACTGTCCAGTTAGACAAGGACCTGTTTTATGAGGAGGAGCCGGTGGCTATTTTAGACCGGAAGGTTCGACAGTTGAGGTCGAAAAGTTTTCCTTCTGTGCGTGTTCAGTGGAGAGGTCAGCCTCCTGAGGCATCGACCTGGGAGTCCAAGTCTGATATGCGGAGCCATTATCCTCATCTATTTCCTGCCTCGGGTACTTTCTTTTGTCCGTTCGAGGACGAACGGTTATTTTAGAGGTGGAGAATGTGACAACCCAAAGAGTCATCACCTATTTCTTTACTCATTCTGTATCTCCGAGGCCTTGAAAACCTCATTGAGGGTTGCCTCAAACTGCGTATGCAGTCCAGGCGCGTAACCGGAAAGCTTAAATATGAATTCTGTGAGAAAATTATGAATTTTGATATTTATATGACTAATATTGACTTTGGTCAACATTTTGGATAAATGGACTAGAACCCATGATTTGATGGTCCAGAACTGTCCGTAGGAAAATTTCCGGGACCGTAGGAAAATATGGGACTTGGGCATATGCCCGGAATCGAATTTATCGGCCCCAAGTGTCACGCCTCCTTTTGGCTACTACAACACGGCGAAGGGCGTAGATAAGGGAGTTTTTCCAATTAAAGGACAATCGAAACGGGATTCAATTATTTAAGAGAATTTAGAGTCGCCACTTGGGAATTTATGGTGTCCTAAGTCACCATTTTAGAATCTCGAATTGAGGAAAGAATGATTCTGTTTAACAGTCGCAAACGAGAAATCCGAGTAAGAAATTCTGTTAACCGGGAGAAGGTGTTAGGCATTCCCGAGTTTCGTAGTTCTAGCACGGTCGCTCAACTGTTATATTTGGCTTAAATTATCTGGGTTTTTACAATTATGAACCTATGTGCATTTTTAGTCCTTTAGCCACTTTTATTATTTTTAAAAGGGGATTGCAACGTCATTAAAACTGCACCCATGATTTTAAAACATTACAACTTCGTTGAGATTTAGATTTGGGTCACATAAATGTTCACCCGAATTTAGGAAAGTTAGATTAATAAACTAACGCGCCTAAGCAATTATACGTATGCAAATTTGCGAGGGCCATGGAATTTGATAAATGGCACACCTCAGAGTCTAAGGATTAATTCAAGATTAACTAAAGCGAGGGCCGTGCAATCGCTAGTTTATTTAGCACAGCTCGTCTCAGTTTATTATTTTAAAGGACATCTCCAAAGCAATCCATAGTTCTCTACTAAATTAATCTTTAATAAAATCTGATTAATGAGCGTTTCATAGCTTAGGCCTCAACTTTAAACTATTGGGCTCCGAAATGAGCCCAATTTATCCAGCCTTATCGAACCAGCCCTTGATGAGTCTCGGTAAGTTAAGGACAAATTGGCATGTGCATCAGCCGTGGTTGAGACCCAACTTACCATAGACGAGTAGTTGAGCCCTGATCCTTGGTGGATCGAGATCCTTATTCAAATATAAACTTGCACAATTATTTCCAGCCAAATTTTAACGATAGAAATATATGTTTGATCTATGAAAGCAGGATGCTGATTATTCAACTAATACTCACAGGGTTCGGAGAAATAACATAAAACAACTTATATAAACCTGAATTTTAGACATACGACCAACGATTCCAAAATGAAATTAATTATAAAAAAAAAAACTTCCTAATTTGAACTGGGTATATATGAACTCACATGAATAAACACATGATTTCCAATTTTATGCTATTGAAGTAAAATAAATACCACGTTACCAAGCCCCTACTGATGATTGATAAATTACAAAACCTTTAAATCACTTGACTTAACCTAGCATTGCACTAGATGACTGCTCTACTACAAACCATAACAAAATCAAAGTTTTTGAGCCAGTCCTTATACAGTCCATATACAAACCAAATGAATTAGGATGAATTACATAAGCTTATAAATTAAACTACAGTCGTACACTATTTCCTAATCAACTATACAATTTGAGTAAACACAAATCAGGAAGCTAGGCTTCCATTCTATTTCCACTTGAAGAATTACATCAGGAGGCTTTGAGTGTGTACCTGGAATGAAGAAAAGACCTATGAATAGGCAGTCACAAAGAACAATAGCAACAACAACAACAATAACAAATAATCCCAGATTTAGTGAGAAGATCAGTGAATAGACCCCAAATCAATGGAACAGTAGATTCAGTACTTTCAAAAGACCAGAAGATGCAACTCGCACAACTAATACTAATTTCAAATAGCCAAACTAATTTGAACTTCACCCAAACATGAATCCAACAGTTAGCCTTTAGTCCATGATAAGAAGAAGAAACCAGAACTGGTTTTAGATCAAAATTTTGAAGTTTTAAGCTCAGAAAATAGATTGAGTTATGTAGCAACCCTCTGATTTTCATTCAGCTCCCTCTTTCTTACCTTCAAAGGCAAGAGTGCTAGTATATATATAGGGCTACCTTCAGATTTTAAGTTGCCTCTTAGTCCTTATTTTATTTACTACCTTAGTCCCTCATTTTCTAGCTTGCTACCCAAGTTACCAAAAAATAGAAATCTAAATTTCAATTTGTTCCCAATTCTGAAAGCTTCTTAATTCAGCTGCCAAAAATTCCTTGTTAAACTGCCCAGATTACCCTTGAATTGTTCCTAAAATTACTAACCCTAGCCCATCTCTACCCTAACTAACTTACCAGTCCTAACTCAACTACACAAAACGCCCTAAAGTCTGAACCGAAGGACCCAAATCATTCTAAAAGCTTTGAATTAATTGACTAAAATCCAAAATGACTACAATTATGCAGCAACAATGGTCTAACCAAAGCAGATTACAAAAATCAAAACAGGGTCAGACTGAACAAAATTAGAAAAAATCAAGGCATAAGCACAGGTTGCCTTCCAGCAACACTCAAACTAATCCAATCAGCCAATGATGGAAATAATGAACCAAAAGAAAAGGCATTCAGGAAAAGAACAAATCAATAAGCGTATATATTTACCCAAAGATCCAAAGATAAGAAATCGAAATCAAAGAACAAACACAAACTACCTTTCCACAAACAAATTCCAACTAATAAGGTCAGCCAAAATAGAATAATGAACCAAAATAAAAAAACACTCAAGAGAAGAACAAATCAATGAGCGTATACATTTAACCAAAGAAACAACTATGCTTACTATACTATAAATCATGAACTAAACCAAACAGAACAAAAGAGAAGAGAGCATGAATACAAAGAACAGACTAAACCAAACATACACAATGATATTCTATTAAAGTTAACGTGATTAGATGACTTAGCTTAAAATCAGGGCTTCAGGAACCACATGCATCACTAATTGGGCTCCGACAGAATTTGATTTAGCATTCGAACTAGACGAGGGTGATTCGAGGGCCATGAGGCATGAATTTGGATTGAGGGGTGTAGGAGAGTGCACAATGTTGATTTGGCAAATTTTGGAGAAGTTTATATTTTGGTCGGGCTTTTCAAATTAATATTCGAGAAGATATGGTGTGATTTGAAGTATACCAGTGTTAGATCTGTGATGAAGATATAGCGAGGAGTCTAGGGTGCAAAACTTGGGGTGTTTGGTGGCCGGTCGCCACCATGGACGGTGGGGCTATCGAATTTTTGACAAATACTCGATGAAATCGGGAAATATTTGAGGGTAACCGGTGGTGGGGTTGGAAAGGGGAGGGTGAGGAGGTGATGTGGTGTAGTTTTGGGGTTCATCGGAGCTACGCCGCCGCCGGTGACTATTTCTGGCCGGCGGCAGACGGCGGAGGGAGGGTGGAGGTTGGACGGCGTTACACCGGAGAGACTAGGGTATTTGGGAGACGGTTTGGAGGGGTTTGGACAGTTTTATATTAAAATCTAACCAGTTCTAGACCGTTCGATCTATTGAGATCAACGGTCCAGATCAATAGAGCCAAAACGTCGTCGTTTTGCTCTAAAGCTGGAACGGATTATGGTTTGGGCTGGGGTCCGGGTAATTTTAGGCTGGCCCAAATGATATTGCATATTTTCCAGCCATTATTTCCTTCTTTGTTAATTTGTTTTTTTTATTTTTATTTTTTATTATTATTAAAAAGTATTTTAGATTTTGTTAAAATGCTAAATTAAAATAACAAAGATCTATTTTAATTTCAAATCTCAACAAATTATTTTTAAAAACTAATTTCCTTGATAAATTCGAAAATTAAGACAAAATAATATAAAAGACCTATTTTTTTGTTATTTTCCTTCCTTTTTCCCCCCTTTTTCAAATTGAATCCTAAAAATAAAAATCAACTCCTAATATGTCCAAATTAAATTAATTAGCTCTACATGACAATTATCACAAATGATTAAATGCAAAAGGCAACATGTAACAATTCTAAAATTAAAATTAAAAACAAAAGTAAACTAACTCCTATTTCCTAAAATATACAAAGTACTCTAAATGCGATGCATGTATTTTTGTGTTATTTTTCATGCTTTAAAAATGCACACACGACTGCAAACAAATAACAGACCATGCCGCAAAACCATTCGAAATTAAACATAACTAAAATAACAAAAGGAAGTTATTTTATTTGAAACTAGGAGAGTAATTCATGTAGGGCAAAAATCACGTGCTCACACCAAGTCCGAGAAATGAATTTTTACGTGAAACTGTTTCCTGAAAATAACTAAAGAAATTGGAAAATGAAATTTATTAAAAGACTGCGGTATCGGGCTCGTATTTTGGTTCAGATGTCCGGTACAATTCTTATATGTGATTTAAGAACTTTCGGTAAAGTTTGGTTTTAAGCGGATGTCATTTGACGTATTCTGGACTTAAGATGGAAAATTAGTGTTTCATGAAAGAATTGATAGAAATCTTAAGCTTTGGGGCTTGATTCTATGTATGTGATGTTATTTTGGCAATTTTGATCGCACGAGTTAGTCCGTAGGATGTTTTTGAAGTGGTGTGTATGTTTGGTTTGGAGCCTCGAGGGCTCGCATGAGTTTTGAATAGGTTCCGAGAGGTCTTAGACTTAAAAATAACAGTGTTCCAGGTTAACCAGCGTGTCCGCGTTCCCTGTTGGTGCGGTCTGCGCTGGAAGAATCAGAGAGTTGTTATATTGCAGGACTTGGAACCCTCTGGCATGGCCCGCGTGAAAACGTGTGCTGCCGCGGAGGGGTCATCGCTGCCACGGTCCAATTAGTGTGGTCTGCGGTGAATGCTGCACAGTCGCGGTCCAATTAGCATGGTCCGCGGTGGAAGCTGCGTGGCCGTGGTCCTTCCCGCGCGGTCCGCGCGGTGAACTTCAGAGAATGGCACCTTGGTCCATTCCTCAGTGCGGCCGTTGTCCACCTTTGTGCGGTCCGCGCTGTGACTTCTGGGAGCGTATAAAAAGATGGGATTTTCAATTATTTTACACTTTTCAAAAACCCCAAAACATAAGAGACGATTTTTCAAACAACTCTTCTCCTCCAAAACGATTGGTAAGTGATTTCTAAAATATTTTCTTCACTCCTTAACATCTTTTAACATGATTTTAACTTTAAATCAAAGATTTTAATGAGAAAATTGGGGAATTTCGGATAGAACCTAGGTTTTTTAAAATTGGGGGTTTTGGACCTCAATTCGAGGTTCGATTTCAAAATAAATCAAATATTTGAGTTCATGGGGGAATCGGTAAACGAGTTTTGGTTTGAACCTCAGGTTTTGACCATGCGGGCCTGGGGGAATTTTTGAAAATTTTGGGCAAAACTTTTGGAAACCCATTTTTATATATTCAAATTGTTTCACTTCGCATTTGTTGACGTATTTAAGTAATTTGTGACTAGATTCGAGCGGATTGGTGGAGGAATCGAGGGTAAAGCTGTAAGTGGGGCTTGAGTGAGTTCAAAACGTTGAGGTAAGTGTTCGGTCTAACATTAGCTTGAGAGAATATGAGTTGAGTCTTGTTTTTTACTTGCTAATTGTCGAGTGCGGTATATAGGCATGGTGACGAGTATCTATACATTGGTATCTAGCATGACCGTGAGTCTTTAAAACGTGATTATCATGATTTAGTTGTGGATTCCATGTTAAATTGAGAATTTCTATATATTGTAAAGACCACGTGAACGACATTATGATCACTTGATTTCGAGGAGTATTTGCTCGGTTGTGATACGAATTGAAAAGGGTGATTAAGTCGGCTTGCCTAGCTCTTGTCAGTATGTGCCATCACAACTCCCGAGAGTAGAAAATACGGGTTGTGACATGAAGTAGCAAAAGCAATTACGCAAAACTTTAGCATTCTAGTAGACGTGCCTGAAGTAGCAAAGGCAAATGCGCTGAAGTTTTTTTGTCCCAGATAAGATGCTGAAGTTATTTAGTTCATTTGTAAAAACTTCAGCACTAAAATAGCTGAAGGTTTTTTTATCTCTGATTCATTAGTTTTGTCATAATGTTTTTTCAAAAACTTCAGCAGAAGATGATGAAGTTATTTAGTTCATTTGTAAAAACTAATTCAGCATTAAATAAGCTGAAGTTTTTTTTCCTGGATAAGCTTTTTCAAAAACTTCAGCAGAAGATGTTGAAGTTATTTAGTTCATTTGGAAACACTTCAGCACTCTATAAGCTGAAGTTCTTTATCCTGGATTCATTAGTTTTAAAAAAAAATTTTTTCGAAAACTTGAAAATGTTGAAGTTATTTAGTTCATTTGTAAGCTTTCTGTCATACTTGATTAATAATCACCTTATTCTTTCATAATGTATTACTACTATAAAATAATCAGATTGTCAACAATATCTAAATCATAAATTTTGGAAATAATCAGCATGAAAAAAACATAATTACGTGAAAATATTCATAAATTATTGTCTACTAACTTGTATAATTATTTTTAATTTATTTTAAATAATCCGATAAACATACTTATGAAAATCATCCCATGAACTGAAGTTTCATAGTAGCACCAACAGCAGCAAAAGAAATAACAACAACAAGAAGAAAACAAAGGAGGCGAAAGAGCGCTGAAGTTGGTTAAAAAGTAGGCATAAGTTAATTTTTTTTTAAAAGTGGAACAGATAAATGGGAGGCGACTAAATAGAGAGCCCCGTGCAATTTTTATAAAGTTATCAATGATATATAACATTGAAAAACCTAGGCAAAAAAATTTATTCAATGGGTATGATTGGAATTCGTTGAACGTGATTTAAACTAACTTGGAGTCAAAATTATAGTTGAAATCAGAGTCTCACACATATGGGGAATACAATAAACATATTTGATACATATGAAATATATAAATGATACACGGGTACACATGGGATACACATCTCATCTTGTTCCATGTTCATTTTTACTTCAAATTTGACTTAAATTTCAATTCAAACTACCTCAAGTCTCCACCTAATATCATCCCAGATTGATACTCAAAATCCTTAAAATTAATATATGCATGCGTGTGTGTGTGTGTGTATATATATATATATATATATATATATATATATATAAATGACAAATATTTACGATCCTAATAATGCTTGCCAAGCTAGCTTTATGGAGAACAAAAGAGCTGCTGCTAATGCTGTCATTATTCAGGAAATACTTTCAAAATTCAACAAAATGAAGGGATAACAAGGGCAAATGATTCTTAAAATTGATCTAGAAAAAGCCTTTAATCGTTTGGAATGACTACTTGTTCACTACACTTTGAAATTCTTTAATTTCCCTCCTAAGTTCTCTAAGCTCTTACTTAATTGTTTCTCAACGAGTAGCATAACTGTTCTAATAAATGATTCTGTCACAAGGTTCTTCGAGCCTAGTCATCGCATCAGGCAAGGTGACCCCATTTCCTTATATATTTTCATCCTATGTCTAGAGATGCTAACTAGATATATCAATCACCAAGTCGACACTAGAAATTGGGATATAATTACCTTAGGTATAAACAACCCAAGTTTTTCCCACCTTTTCTTTGCTGATGATCTTACTCTAATGGCCAAAGTTAATAAGAAGACTTGCCATGCATTAAAAATGGCCAAGACCTTTTTCTTATTCTTTCTGGATAATGTACTAAAAACTCTAAATCCAAAATTCTCTTTTCTAAAAATTGCATCCCTCCCTTTATCAAATCCACATCTAATACACTAGGTATAAAAAGTTATGATAACTTTGGTGTTTACTTAGGCTTTCCAATTCTCAATAATTTTCCAAGACCTAGGGATTTTTAATTTATTATTGACAAAATGAGGCCCAAGCTAGCTTCGTGGAAATTGAAATTCATTAAGATGGCGGGTAGAACTGCCCTAGCTAACTCTTGCCTTAACTCTATTCCCAATCACTATATGTAGTACATCTTACTCCTAAAAGATATCCTCAATTAAATTGACAAAACTCAAAGGGACTTTATATAGGATAGCACTATGAAACAAAGGAAAATTCACCTTATTAGTCAACTGTGTGTCAACCTAAAAATAATGGTGGATTTGACATTCATTCTGCCCAATCAAAGAATTTATGTACATAGCATCTCTTTCATAGAGACTCCTAACCAATACCATAACCTCTTGGGCACATTTAATCATATTTACCTACTGTCTAAACAAAAATAGTAATAGTAATTCCTTCGTCCGGGAAAGTATTCAAAAAGGCTGGGAGATATGTTCAAAGCGCATCACATGGTCCCTCCACTATCTCACCAATCTTAACATTTAGGATATTAAGTGGATTTCAGAAATGGAAAATCTTAGAAAGGAAGTAACAGGGTCTTTATCCACAACTAACCTTTTTATTAAAATAAAAGATATTTGGGACAAAAAATCGTGGTGTTTTGATAAGTTAAGCATATACATTCCTACGAACATCAAAGACAATATCTTTAATACTAACATTCGCAAGAAAGGTCCTAACAAAGATATCCCCGTATGGTCCTTAACCACGAGGTTTTTTCACCTCTAAATCTTGTTATACCTTAATAGTACCCCCTTTATCCAATGAACTCGATTTATTATGGGCGTGGAACCTTAAATGCCTAATAAAATTAAATTCTTCCTATGCCAATGCCTCCATAATAGACTTCCATGCCGGAAATACCTCTCACAAATTGACATGAATATTAACCCCTTGTGCCCTATTTGTAAGTCCTACAAAGAGGAGACCATAAGCCACATTTTTCTACATTGTCATGTGGTTAAACACTTTTGGGCAAAGCTAGGGAGATTAAGTTGGATAATAATTCTAATAAGCATTGGCTTCATCAAATAAGAAACTTATAAGGAGGTCTAGTGTTATGCTTTTCTCAATTTGTCGGAATTCTTCCCACTATGTCTTCTATAATTTCGCCTAAGTATTCTCTACCGATCATGAGCGCTTTACGTGTTGTAATTCTCTCCCGAGTAATTACGACAATTTTCTAGACATGCTCTCCCGAATTACGCTAGCTGCTTTAATTACAGCTCACTTAGATCGCACTCAAGGTTTTGTGTATCCCTAATCCCACCTTTAAACCCTTTGTTATTGTTTCTCACATACGTCGGGAGTGATGTTGTTCAACAACTACCTAAATATGCACTCTTTTCCGAGTAATACATAATAAATAGGCACAACTAATTAAGAGTCCTTCAATCAACCACAAGAATAATATAGTTGAACAGATAGCGAAAATATTGTGGCTCAACTATATAAAATATAACAAGAATTTATCCTACAAAAAATTCCATCAAAACTGTTCTTCATTCTTGATATTCAAATAATTTCCCCGGCAATGTATTGTTAAAAAATCATGAGCTTGTTTTTTAACAATATAAGAGCTGTTTTTTTTTTTTGGTAATTGATTTGTTAACGAGTATTTTCTATTTCCTTATATTAGTGATTAGCTCAGTCACATTACTATGGTAAATAAGATGTTGTTGGGATAATAATTAATATATTCTTTGATTTAACTCATAGACACTTGCAGAAAACTTTTTTATATCATCAATGTATTGTAAACTTGATATATACAATATGTCATTTGTATTAATTTTTAAATCTACAAATTAGCTACTATTGATAGTTATATATATTACATGTAAAATAAATAATATGTCAGTCGAATTATTAGTTCGACGAAAGTAGCTAACTTTAGTTTTTTGTTTCATGGTAAGTAATTTTCACTTTTAATTAAGAGATTGTGAGTTCGAGTCTTCCCAAAAGTAACATGGAAAATTTTTGGAGGGAAGAATACTGGGGGTTTAAGGTCTGCGTACACATTATTCTCTTCAAATTCCACTAAATAAAATTATATTGGATTGTTGTTTTATGGACCTGACCAATTCCATCTATTCCCTTTTCCTACACTATTACATCGGTATTGAGGTAGCTATGAGTGAAGGTGCAGTCAACCACGACAAGCACATGATATTTTCTTAACGAAAGATATCCTTGAAGTGAAATATGATTATTTAATGTGATTATTTTTAGCCAATGGAGGTGGAAAGTTGCCTTGTCGACTAAAAATCCCATTACTATTTTGTCCTTTTGTTTCACCTGCTAACATCATCACTATCTCTTACTTGAGGCAAAGAGTCACTGCACCTTTTTTAATTCTTTTATATTCTCATATTTTCTACTCTCTTTTGAATCAATATTAAATTGGTATGCTACGGCTCATCGATATCTGATGGCGACACACGTAGCCGTCCTGTTTATTTTAATATGGTCCCCCTAGGTTCATATATGCAATAAACTGCCGCATCCATTAAACAAGAAACTTTGATATCCAGAATATAATAATGCATTTCAAAAGTAGCCACCCAAGTCAATCTTATCTCAATTAGTTGATTTCTTTCTATATTTATACGCTATTTGTTGCAGTTTATGTGATATATTTCTTACTCGAATATGTTTCTCGACAAATATTTTTGAAAATCTTGAATTATTGGCTATTATAAATTACTCGTAATATTTTTTATATATAGATTTTATTTTAAATAAGATCAAAATTCTATGTCTGAATTTCTATTAAAAGGTGATACCCTATTCCGAACTACGTCACATAAAGTAAACTAACAAAGGAACTATAATAAAGTCCATAGCTTTGTTGGTGCATGTGGCAGGTAGAGAGAGATGGGAAAAGATGGAAGTAGAAGAGAAGAAGTTCCATTGTTTGAGTCAAAGGGAGGTAGAGGAAGGAATATTTACAAGTTATTTGCTTCAACAGTGTTTGTGGGTATATGCTTGATATGGACATACAGATGGATTAATATGCCAAGAAGAGGTGAATCTGGAAGATGGGCATGGATTGGAATGTTCTTATCTGAGCTTGTCTTTGGTTTCTACTGGATTATCACTCAGTCTGCTCGTCTCCATGTTATATATCGTTTTCCTTTCAAGAACAGACTCTCCCTCAGGTTCGCTCTCTGAAAAGTCTATTATTCCCTTGACATTATAAATCCTTTCATATATATAATATCTTCTATATTATGTACTATATAATGTATTATTACCAAGGTATTTTACTTATGATTAAAATACATTTATATTATTTTATTTATAATTTTGAATAATATATCCATACATTTAATTTTTCATGGCACTCGATTTGTTTAATCCTATTCAAAGATGAACATATTTAAAAATATAAAAATATAAAATACTTTTTAATATTTATTTATTTGTGTTTAATATTAAAATTTTAAAGCTTTATCTGTTAATATTTTTTATTTAAAAGTATTAATTTGATGTGTCATTCTGCTAAATGTGGGTATTGTATTTAGTAGATTAAGGATATGACTTGGTTAATTTATCATGAGCTTTAATTTTATAATTTTCATGAAAAATTATTTCATCAAGTATGGTTAAGAACATGGACTTAAGATTTATTGACGGTAATATTATAGACAAATTTAATAATACTATTTATATATATCTTGAAAATTAATGTTACAAAAAAATTAAATGTACGAATATATTATAAAAATAATAAATACAAAATTTTAAGTTATTTATTTACAAGTAAAATACTTAGGTAAAAGTATATTGTATTGCATATAATATAAATATATCACTTAAATGGGAAGATTTATAATGTTAGGGGCATAAGAAACTTGTCAAGTTAAAAAGTTTATAAAATTTTATCGAAGTCACTATTGTGATAACTAAAGAATAATTAAATGATTTTGTGTAACTTTTAATAATAAACATAAACCACAACAACAACAATGACAATCCAGTATAATCCTACTTATCGGGGCCTGGGAAGGGTAGTGTGTACGCAGACCTTACTTCTACCCTTGGGTAGAGAGGCTGTTTCTAAATAGACCCCCGTCATCTTTCCCTCCAAGAACTTCCCACTCATGGGGAGACTCAAACTCAAAACCTCTCAGTTGGAAGTAGAGGTGTCAACCGGTTCCACCGGTCCAGTTCGGGTCGATTTTTTTTCGACCCATCCGGTTACCGGTCCGGGCCGGGCCGGTTACAAGCAGTACCGGTTTTCACCGGGCTGGGTTGAGACAGGCTTAGATTGAACCGTACGGGTTGTAATGGTCCGGGCCGGGCCGGGTTTCGTTATTTTGTATTTTTTTTTTAGAATTATGTATAAATATTAAGTTATATTAATACTTTGTAATAATTGAATGAACACAACAAAAGATGGGGAAAAAATTGCACTTACTGCAAGTGCTACTTTATTTCTTAAATTCAAATCGAAAAACTAAAATGTATCTTAAGTAGTAAAAACTTTACATCTTTTGTAACAAGTACTATACTAGTAGTAATCCGAATCATCAAATTCTTTGCATTGCCCTAGCAAGTTCATCGTAATCAATATGAACCGATTGACCTTCTTCTGGCGTGTTAAATTCGGATGGGTTTCCATGCGTTAATATATCTCCAAGTTCTTCGTCTTCTGGGCTATCAAGATCTTTCTTTCCTTGATTTCTTCGTTCCGATCTAATCCAATCTCTTAAACATACTAAAACTTCCAAAGCATTGCTTCCCAATGAGTGCCGTGTGTCTCCAAGTTGTTGTCTTGCTTGGCTAAATGCACTCTCGGATGCAACAGTGGAAATTGGCACATTCAAGACATCCCGAGCCATAGCGAAAAGAACGGGAAATTGCTTTGCATTTTCATGCCACCAGCCTAACGGTGAGAATTCCTTGGTGCGAGGCTCCTTTTGCTTCTGCAAGTAAAATTGAAGTTCATCAATATTCCTGCTACTACTTTGAGTGTTAGAAAAAGTTGAAAAAATATTAAAACTATCAATGCCTTCTTCATCATCTACATTAGAACTACTACATTGCATAGCGGGATTTACATCTGTTGAAGCACGAGAATTATCACATTGAGTTGCATAATAATTATATAGATGTTGTAAATGTTCATTTAGCTGGTTCATAGAATCATACAAATTTGGGCTTTCAGTGGGCCCAATCTCCATATAAGTATATAAAGCATTCATTAATTGGTGACAATCAGACATTTTAATTGAAGGATTTAAAACTGCACCAATTAAGTAAACTGGAGGAATTGGAAAGAAATATTTTTTGAATTTCGCTTGCATATTTACAACAACATCCGTATATCTATCTTTCTTCTTAAATTCATATAGTAGCAAAGAAATTTCAGCTATATATACTAAAGCCATAGTAACAGTTGGGTAATACGCGCCAGAAAACACAACAGTAGCAGTATAAAATTTATGTAAAAATTTAACAACATCACTAATGACCTCCCAAGTATCAGTTGTTAACATACGCCTAGGATCAGTACAATGTGCATTAGCAACTTCAGTTATTGGAAATCTATATTTGTAGCAACATTTTAAAAATATATACGTATAATTCCATCTAGTAACTATTTCGTCTGGCATGAATCTAGGTGAAAGGTTATACTGCATACACTTATTCTTAAATTCTCTTATTCTAGATTGTCTATTATTTCCCTGAATAACTCCAACTGCTCTTCTAACTTGAGTAATCTCAGTTGAAAATAAATTGAGCCCATTTTTAACAATTAAATTGTAAACATGACATGCACATCTAACATGAAAAATATCATCAAGAGGTGGTTGCAAATTCAATTTTAAAATTGAAACTGCAGCATTATTGTTTGAAGCATTATCAAAAGACATACACAAAACTTTTTGGTTTAGATTATAAAATTCAACAACTTCAATAATTGTACTACTAATAAATGCAGCAGTATGACTCTGATCTTCATCATATTTAAAAGCAATAATACGTTTTTGCATACAAGTATTATCATCTATCCAATGACATGTAATTGTTAAATAATCATTTCCATTAACAGCATGGCCAATATCAGAAGTTAGACATACTCTAGAAGGAAGGTGACTAAACAAATAACGTATGTATGTTTGATATTGGCCGTGAAGTCTAAAGATGTCTGCTCTACAAGTACTTCTAGGGATACCTTTAAACAAAGGATTGTATATCCTTTGAATATATATAATAAGATAAGAAGAAGAAGCAAAAGAAAAAGGTAGACAACCTAAAGCAATCATTTTCGCTAATTCCTCTCGATCCCTCATTTTATCATATTTTAGGAAACCTCCGGTAGTAGGGTTAATTGTTGTTTGACTTTCATCCCCATTAGCTCCCCATTCTATAGGATGGTTAGTCGACAGATGTCTAATAAGTGTCCCAGTCCCCCCTAAATTACCTCCGGTCAAATGTTTAAACGTTTCGTTACAAAGTTTGCACTTAACTCTATCAGTATCTTCTACTATATCAAAAAATTTCCAAACAGGACTTCTTTTTTTACGAGTAGAAGTTGGAGCCACTGGTGGTCTTCTACCGCTTGTTGCACTAGCAACTCCAACTCCAATACTGCCAACATTTCCACTACTAGGTGTAGGTGGTATCTCATCTGCTATTCCAATTTCATTATCTTCTATTCCGTAATCTTCTTGTAATTGTTCATAATCAATATCTACATCTTGCAAATTAGGCGATGATTCAGAAACATGTGTAGTTGGGTCATTACTATTACTACCAGAAGCTACAGGACTACCTCTTTTCTTACTTCCACCCCTACCAGTAACTTTTCTACACGCTCTTTTAGCGCATTAAGCATATTGTAAAAATGAAAATATAAGCTAAAATCAAATATGCAATTAAAATATTAAATAAGAGAAAGAGTTGGAGAGAGTGCACCGAATTCGACAATAAATTGAGCACTTGATTACGCAAATCCGGTGTTACCACGAACAAACGTCAAGCAAGTATTTCAATGTTGAACACTTGAACTTCAAGCTTAGAATTCCGATTTCCGAATGAGAAATTACGATAAATTAAATTCGGGAAAACAAAGACAATAAAATTATAAAATTAGAATATGAATTCTTGAAAATTGAAGAGAAGAGAGTGATTGATAATTTGAGAATTGAGAGAGAGATTGATAATTTTGAGTGAGGAAATGAAGAAGAGGGGAGCGTATTTATAGATTTTAAGAAGGGTTAATAATGTAATTTAATAAATAAATAAAAAAACAAAAAAGTAATTTCTGAAAATACTCCCGTTGGCTAACGGTTCTGGACCGTTGCCAACGGTCCTGTGGGGCCCACATGCTCAGAATTTTTTTTTTTTTTTTAAAAACTTTTGACCGTTGTACCGGTCCGGTCCCGGTCCGGGTCGACCGGTTCAAGCACTGTTTTGCTTACCGGGCCGGTCCGGTCACGGGTCAAGACCCTAAAATCCTAACCGTTCTAACCCCTCCTCCCCCCCAACCCAGCCCAGCCCACCCCTTAAGAACCGGGCCGGTCCGGTCCCGGTTTATACCGGGCCGGTCCGGTTCGGTCCCGGTCAACCCGGACCGGTTGACAGGCTTAGTTGGAAGTGAGCTTGCTTACCATCAGAGCTAACACCTCTTGTAACAAAAGGTTAATGAATACAAAGTTGATTTAGTAATAAGAATTGAATCAATTGAGTTTAAATTTTGAATTAATGTTTGTTTTCAATTTGTAGATACGAGGAGAAGTTGCCAGGTGTGGACATATTCGTTTGCACAGCAGATCCTATAATGGAGCCTCCAACACTGGTGATTAACACAATATTGTCAGTGATGTCATATAATTATCCTCCACAAAAGTTAAGTGTTTACCTTTCAGATGATGGGGGTTCAGAATATACGTTTTATGCTCTGCTTGAGGCCTCTCAATTCTCAAAATATTGGATTCCTTTCTGCAAGAATTTCAAGGTGGAGCCAAGGTCCCCTGCTGCCTATTTTAAAGATTCCTGCAGTTTAGATGATAAAGTTTTTGCTCAACAATGGTTCAATACCAAGGTGAGAACTTGCCTTTTTCTCAAAATTGAAAATACTGGTAAATAGGTGAGTTGGCATGGGCGGATTAAAACTAATAGAGTTGATCGGATCATATATGTCAAATAACAACAACAACAACAACCCAGTATATGTCAAATAACGGGTCATATATAATCCTATCCTCCAACTCCATGGGGTCAAGTGAACAAACGGGTCATAACTCAGCTCATTCAAATTTGGAGGAGTTGGGCGGGCAGTAAGATATTTGTTGAATTTATAATTACTAACTCTACGGACCCTTAATTAACACTAAATCATGTTTTACTTTCTTCAGAAATTATATGAAGACATGAAAACCAGAATTGAAGCCGCGATAGAAAGTGGAAACATCCCCAGTGAAATAAAGGGTCAGCACAAAGGGTTTTCTGAATGGAAATCAAAAGTCACAAAGCATGATCATCACTCAATTGTTCAGGTAACAATTGGTGGTATATTATCTTGTTACTAGCATTTATTTTAAGGTCAAAAAAGAAAAGAAGGAAGAATAAAAGATCTATTTTGTAAACTTTCAGATTCTAATAGATGGAAGGAACCATAACATGGCTGACGTGGATGGAAATCCACTGCCAAAACTTGTCTATATGTCACGAGAGAAAAAACCAAAGTGGCCACATAACTTCAAGGCTGGATCAATGAACTCATTGGTATATAATTTCTGCTTATACAATTTCATTTTAGATTTTTTAAGATAACAGTAGAAAATACTTTGTACTCGTGCAGATACGAGTTTCGTCACAAATAAGCAATGCGCCCATCATCCTTAACTTGGATTGTGACATGTACTCAAACGATCCAGATGCAATAAGAGAATCATTGTGCTTCTTCATGGACGAAAAGCAAGGACACAATATAGCTTATGTTCAGTATCCTCAGCGTTATAATAATGCAACCAAAAATGATATTTATGGAAATGTGGCTCGAGTGACTCATGAGGTAATTTGTAGAAATGATCATGCTTTGACAACCATTTTTCAATTCTATTGCTGCATGGAAATGAAGTACACAATTTTATTAACACTCAAAGACATGTTGATGAATTTGAAAACTTGGAATCTCGACAAATGTAGATTGAACTAGCTGGATTAGGAGGTTATGGAGCAGCTCTGTATTGTGGCACTGGATGTTTTCACAGAAGGGAAAGTCTCTGTGGCAAAAAAGTCTCTGAGCACTATAGTGTTGAATGGAATAATAAGGAAGACAAATGCACATATAAAACTGTGGAAGAACTAGAGGAAGCATCAAAAGTTGTTGCAAACTGTAGCTATGAGAAAGGGACTCAATGGGGAAAACAGGTACTAATTTCCTTATCCACCGATGAGGGTTTTAAAAAAAACAGTTAACCACTCATATTATCCATTAAAAAATGTATTGGAAATAAACTTTTTAAAAACGGGTCAAATATGGATGAGAACCATATTATCCATATAGAAAATAGATAATCAATGTATAACTAATGAGTTTAACTTTTACATTTGTAAATCCTCAAATTGGGGATTCCTCAAGTTTGAAAGATTAGGAACTCTCCCAAAATTAATCATATTCATGAAGCCATGGACAATATGGTTAGTGCCTATTCTCCGCCGGTTAACCCGTATTTTATCCGTATTAAATATGGATCCGTTCGGATAATTTATCCATTTTTTTATTAGCCGTTTTCGACCCATCCCATATCCAACTCGACCCCCCGGATTGCCACACCATTCCACGCATATGCATTTTCTGAAACATATACACTGATACCACTCGTGGGTATAGTACAGTGGTAAAAGTTTGTCCTCCTTTAATCACATGTTTGGAGTTCAAATATGAGAATGGAGTCATATTTTGTAGGAGTGCTAATACCCTTGGTGAACTTTCAACAATGCCGGTCCAAATTAGTCGGACCAGTGAATTTAAAAGATATAGGCACATTCTGGAAAAAGATGATAACATATGTTTGATTTTTGCAATTTGTTTTCAGATGGGGCTAATGTATGGGTGTCCTGTGGAAGATATAATCACAGGATTAACAATCCAATGCAGAGGATGGAAATCAGTGTACTATAATCCCAGTAAACCTGCCTTTTTGGGTGTAGCACCAACAATCTTAGACGTTGCTCTTGTTCAGCATAAGAGATGGTCAGAAGGCTTGTTCCAAATTTTCATATCCAAATACTGCCCCTTCATATATGGCCATGGAAAAATCAAATTGGCTGCCCAAATGGGCTATTGTATTTACCTTCTCTGGGCTCTTGTTTCTGTTCCTACGCTGTTTTATGTGTTGGTTCCTTCTCTGTGTCTGCTTCATGGCGTCTCTCTATTCCCAGAGGTAATCGGTTTTACTATCTAATAATGTCTTCAACACGTCGTCTATTCACGTGATGGCCTGATTCTTTATCACGTGCCAATCACATCTGTCTGCTCAGATATAGCTATTAGATAGAATATTTTTATTTACTTAATTATGTCTTCTGACACATGTTATGCCGCAGGTGTCAAGCCTATGGTTCTTGCCTTTTGCATATGTGCTTTTCACCTTGAAGTTTGTGTATTCCTTGGCTGAAGCCATGAGCTGCGGTGATACACCCAAGTCCTGGTGGAACTTGCAAAGAATGTGGATGATTCGACGGACAACTGCGTACTTCTTCGCATTCATAGATTCAGTGATTAAGCAATTAGGCCTCTCTCAAACAGCATTTGCGCTCACAACAAAGGTAGTAGACGACGATGTCCAGAGAAGATACGAGCAAGAGATCATGGAGTTTGGCAGTTGTTCTGCCACGTTCACCATCACAGCAACGCTTGCACTGGTTAACCTGATTAGTTTCACTTGGGGAATCAAGAAACTTGCATTAGATGGAGTGGTTAATACTGTGCCACAAGTTATTCTATGTGGATTAATAGTTCTACTGAATTTACCAGTGTATGAAGCACTGTTTTTCCGCAGCGACAAGGGAAGCTTTCCGTCCTCTGTTTTAGTACGATCTGTCGTCCTAGTATCAATAGCATGTCTGCTACCTATTTTTTAGATTAGTAGCTTTAGGATACCCCTTTGTGCGTGTACTCGTACCAATGTACACAAATTTAAATTATGTTATTATTATGTTGATGTTTCTTATATATAAGAGGAGGTAATTTGTTTGGTGACCAATTTTTTGCTTAAACTGATTATGGAAGGACTTAGTTCTTCTATGTGTTCCTTCTGCTATTATTGTGGAATAATAAGTGTAGAAAGTAAAAATACAAGTGTTTTATGTGAAAAACACCCGGCTCAAAAGATGAAAAAATCACGACCTACTACTTAGTAGGAGTTTGCCCAATACTTCACTAAATCACTGAGCCAAAACAATATTTACAAAACTCTTTGTAAATCTAAGGATTATCTCTAATCCCGTTGTCGCACATAGCTTCAATTGTTGCGACAACTGCAATAACTCATACTCCGAGTACCTATTACAATTGCCTCTAGATAAAGCTGAAAGGTACAATTTAAAATACCTACTATAATTGAACTAGAAATAAAGAAAGACACAAAATCTTTTGTGGAGCTGGTTCTTCAATCTTGTTCATGTAGCTTCAAGTTTGTGCACTTGAATCACACATGAACTGTTTGCAAAAAGCCTTGTTTTTTAGCTCTCAATTCACGTTTAACTTATGTGTTTTTGTGCAACACTTTAATGTGAGAACATCTAGCAATTTATAGAGTTAGTAGATGAAGAAATAACTAGAGCTCTTATGCAGTTTCCTTGGTGGAAGAGTTCTAGTTGATTTCAACTTCTAACTCCTTCCTTATCTTAGATAGTGTTCTATTTGATTAAGGACTCCTTCTCTTTATCAATTATGCAACCTTTTCCTCAGGAGATATTAAATACATAAAGTTAGCTTATTTCCTTCACGTGCATCCTACATACTCGAATCTACCCATTTTTATGAACCTGAGGGATGGACCTAGTTCATGCCTGAGTTCCTTTGTCAGTCTTCAAAACTAACATTTACTAGGCCCAACAAATTTTTCCTTTTTGATTATGACAAACTCTGTGAATTCATATACTTAGGCCCGGCCAGAGCTCAGCTCAACATCAATGCAAAGTTAGAAAATTTTCACTTATCATCAAGGACCAGATTAATTAGGTTATAAACATCACATATTCAGAATATGTGAAGCACAAATATCTCTTCCACCTTTTAGCATCATCGAAAAATTGTATAAAAAATATGAGATAACCAAATTTTAAAGCTAACTCATGGCCACTGGGGCTACTTCAAATGCAATCATAGATTAATCATCATAAATCAAGCTAAGAATTTTTAACCATCAAAGAAATATAAACAAACAGTTAGAGCAAAAGACAATGAATTTCAATGATAGTTGATAAGATTCTAACATAGAGCATAAGAAGAAATAAAAATACTGGAAGCATGAGCAAAAGAAACATAACATCCCGAACTGAGTCACTGGTTGATCTACACTAGGCAAGGAGGCTTAAGGCTAGGAAGAACTAGGTGGTTGACTTTTGACTTGGAGGAAATTCAGCATACCTTGAAAAATGCCATCATTCTTCTCTTTTTCTCTTGCCAGCTCAGTTCTGAGGGCAACTCTCTTAGTCTCCACTTCAACCAACCTGTTCTTCAACCTTTCAATCTTAGCATCCTTAGACTCACTTTGTTGCACCAAAGCTTTGACCTTGCTATTCACTGGTATCTTTTTGGATGAACTAGGTTCTTTAGGAGTGACATTGACTTCATAATTGCAAGCAAGCGGAGTATTAACCCAAAAATGATCCACGCTTGTACTAACCTCCCACTTTATAGGTACATTGAAATGTGCAAACACAATTGTGAGAATGCAACCATATGAATGGTATGAGTTTGGTGCCATTAATAACTCTATCAAGAAGTTGGATTATAACTTTCAGTCACTTTCTTCTGCAAGTCTGTGACGGTTTCCTCTACAGATGAACCATGTTCATCTCCTCAAACAACCATTACATATGCGTCTTTGGTTAAACTCACAGGAGTAGGTGACGAATCAGCCACTCTTGTCTCTGTTTCCCTCACAGTTCTCCTAGCATCCTTGCTCTCATTTTTTTCATTTTTACCACCAACTTTTCCAGATTTTGTAGTCTCAACACTTGCTATAGATCCTACAAATATATTTTTCAGATTTGCAGCAACATTAGAAATTGGCTCAGGAAGGTACATGTTCAATTTCGGAAGAACCACTTTCTCCCCCCTGAGTGGCAGACTTAGAAGAATCTAGGTAGTTAGTACAGTCAGGAGTCTTGAACGTAACTGGTTCACTTGTAACGGATAAGTTCACAAGAACTTTGGTATTTGGTAGGACTCTGCTCATAATCTTTGTTTTTATATAATTCATTTTTTTTTATATGTACTCTAACTTTCACTAATTACCATACAAATTTATTTGTTTGCAGATACCTTTGTCCAAGAACTATCAAAAAAGACCAATGACCGCATATGTAAATAGTGTTGTCGTATACCGCATATGTAAATAATGTTGTTATGTATGTTGTAAATGTTGTGGCACTTTTAACATCCCTTAATGTAATGCTCATAGGGACACAAATAATGTATATTTTAATCAAAAGATATATAAATTATGTGTATATTGCTTAACATGAAATGTTGTGTACTCGATACTTGCAACATTAATTTATCTGTAATTATACATCGTTCAAAATTAAATAATGTTGGGCCCGTGCTGGCGGGCTGCACCGACCTAGTGTAATTAAAGGGGAAAGCCTTCAATACCTTTCTTTTTTTTCCATTTCACTTCCAAGGAGCACAAATTAAAGCAAAGGAACTACAAATTGTTAGTTTTCATCTTATCCTCTTTAAAATGTCTGAAGACGAACAGTCAGGAATACAAGCATCCCTCACTTTTCCCATTCCCATCCATATGTTCCCCAAGACAATAGGCAAACATAAAAATAAGAATATGAATGTAGGAAAAAAGAATTACACCATCATGCTAACTAGGTACTACATAAGAAACCAAGCTCTCTGGGAAGGATGACATACCCAAAAGTCCTTCAGAACTGATTATGACAGCTCTGTTATCACCCGTTCACATTTTTCTTCCAAAATCTTCACAGCTTCAGTAAACAGCACCTCAGGTGGCAATGCTCCAGTTGACTCTATAGTAACTAGAGAGATTTACGAGAAATAATATAAGTTATCTGAATATCAAGCTATTTGATCAGATGAATGGTAAAACATTTATCACCAAGAAGCCCAGAATTGTCTTCATCCAGCAATTGAAAAAATATGCACAAATTGCTCTAATGTTACAACCAAACCTAAAGGACAAGAATCTGTTTCATCTTGAAATTCAAAATATGTACAAAATTCTAACATATGATACTCAACCAAACACTTAGAAATGCAGAATTTTCAAAGTGATAAGTAAGTTGCAATTATATTCTCAATACCCTAAAATCTCTGTGTCACTGTGTCACAGACCGAAACAAAATTAATCTGCTAGAAGCAAAGGCAAAAAGGGTAGCCCAGTGCACAAAGCATACCCCATTCACGCAGGGTCCGGCGAAGGCCCGCAACCCTAGGTGTGTGATGTAGACAGTCTACCCTAATGCAAGCATTAATGGCTGCTTACACAGCTTGAACCGAGACCTATAGGTCACAAGAGACAACTTTATCGTTGCTCCTTGAAGAATTGAAAAATACTAATATATATATATATAGAGAGAGAGAGAGAGTGTGTGTGTATTGTTATCTTACAAATGTAACTATAGAGAGAGTGTGTGTATTGTTATCTCACAAAAATTACCTCCATAAACTCAAACAGGGGAAATTTTACTAGTCCAGTTGGTTGGTTATCTGCACGTTCACCTTGTTGATAAGGGGGTTTGATTCCTCACCTTGTAATGCCCTTCCTCATTCCCCCTTCCACTTCCCCCTTATGTATAATAAAACTAAAAAAGAAAACCCCAAAGAGAAATTGAAATTCAAACCCTCAAGGGTTGGCCTGGTGGCAATTGACTTGAGCCTTGGGATTTGCTCCCTTTCAAGGTCTCAAGTTCGAAATCCACTGGATGCAAACAATTTATGAGGGCCATCGGACTGAGTAAAACCTGAATTAACCGTGGTGCACTTGCGGGAAACTCCTTGCCGAGGGTCTGTGCACCCCCAAGATTAGTCGGGGCTCTTAGAGACTCGGACACCCGGTGCAAATCAACAAAAAAAAAATTGAAACTCAAAAATTTTGAATTTAAGATCACTCACAAGAAAGTAGATAAATAAGGAGACAAGGATGTTTGTCTATTTAAAGGATGCCAAGAGCTTCGGAGGTCTGCATATAATACACAACCAATTAAATACACTGCTATTACTACACTTACAGATGAAATGGTCCTTTACACGTCTCACTGCTACATTCTTATCCCAACCTTCCTCTCTGATGCATTCCCTGCAAAGGGTGCAAGCCCTCGGTCGTGCAACAGTTGCCCTTTTTTTACCTATACATTAATGTTTGTTAGAACAGTGGAAAGATCAACATTGCTTCAGCTTTGTGCTTTGAACTGCAATTGGTGACCTACTTAAATCAACGACTGACAGATAAATGTCACTTTACCTTTACCAATATCTTCAATATCGAACACCTTAACCGGACATTTCTTCACAAGTTCTTCTGCTTCATCATCTTCAATATCTCGCAATAATACAACCTTCACTAACCAAATAAAATGATTAAAACCAAGCAGTTACCGAAATTGATAGACTGCAATTTTAAGAAGTGAAATTTGAATGATATTTAATTTTTTGATTTTGCACCGGGTGTTCGAATCTCTTCGAGCCTCGACTAATCCCGGGGTGCACAGGCCCTCGTCAAGGGGTTTCCCATAAGTGCACCACGGTTAATTCAAGTTTTACCCAGTCCGATGGCCCTCAGAAATTGTTTGCACCCAGTGGATTTCGAACTTGAGACCTTGAAAGGGAGCAAACCCCAAGGCTCAAGTCAACTGCCACTAGGCCAACCCCTGAGGGTTGAAATTTGAATAATAATAGTTGGAAGCCATTTTCTATTAACAAAATCGAATATGGTGAAAAAGTCTATTAACCTCAGGGAGCATCCTGTACCAAGCCGTAGCCACAGGAGACCACTTTGCATGTGTCTTACCCATGCCTTTAACAGCATGAGCTTCTAGCTCGATCTCCTACAAAGAAGGCATAAAAGTTCTCCAGAAGTAAATTAAACACCATAATTGCTTAGAATTTTTACCACTAAAATTTGACAAAGTAA
This sequence comes from Nicotiana benthamiana, assembly GCA_034376525.1. Classification (NCBI taxonomy): domain Eukaryota; kingdom Viridiplantae; phylum Streptophyta; class Magnoliopsida; order Solanales; family Solanaceae; genus Nicotiana; species Nicotiana benthamiana. Next base: position 117,154,969 of record CM067331.1, read on the forward strand.
ATATTGGTTTAACATTGACAAATATGCATTATTTAAGAATAACCAGAAAAGCAATAACATTTGTGGATGAGTTAGTGCACTACGTCGAAAGAGTCAAAAGGAGTTTGTGCAATTTCCCATTCTTGGTCAGATGGTGAGATGGGTACTTTATATCTTCAAAAAAATTGTATCAAATGGTTGTCGAGCAGTATGTTCATTTAGTAATGCAAATAACAAAAAGGATATAAAAGCACTGGTAAAAGTGCAACTTATTTTGAGAAATAACAAAAGAGCAAAGAGTTGATGATCAAACGGTGACTACAATGCTCAAAAGAAATAAATCAAACATCTGCTCTAATAATTTTCTTCCTTTGTTTTTTCCTTTTACATAAAAGAACATACGCTACCTGACCAGGTCCAAGTTTAGCTATAATGATATCTGCATCTCTCGGGGCAATTGGGCCATTCGAGAATTCTGGTAGAGAATCCTGACTACAGCTGAATGAAGTATAAGTTTTTGGTTTCGCAGACGAATTTGATGCTTGACTTTCCGTTCCCAGTATGAATTCACTGCCATTGGGTAACCACTTTAGCTCACTGGACAAGACTGCAATTTTTAACACAGAAATGCAGAAAAATTTATTAACTCGCATATGACTACAACAACAACAACAACAACCCAGTATAATCCCACTTAGTGGGGTAGAGAGGCCGTTTCCAAATAGACCCTCGGAACTCGCATATGACTAGTGGAAATCAAATGAAGAATCACACACACGAGAAAGAATAGACAATGGAAAACTAAATGATGAGAAAATTTTCAAGATATAAACCACACTAATAGTACCTCTAAGTCGATCGCCACCTTTTTCACAATGTGCATGGAGTTTGAAAACAATTGTATTCTTTTCATTAGGCACATCATTTTCTGGGAATCATAAACAAGTAATTAGTCACCATTATTCCTATCAAAAGAAAATCCTTCAGGGATTAGAAGGAAACACAATAGTAACTACTAACTACTCATACGGTATTACAAGAAGATCTAACACCTGACATATACTCAAACAGCCTTGGATCGACCTTAATTGGAATGAGACCAAGTCTGTGAGCGAGCACTTCATCTTGGATAATGGACGTATTGTTTGCAATAAGAACTTTTTCAATAGCCACAGTTGGGACCTGCATGACGAGGCAACATCAGAAATAAATAAATTTTATCATACCTCAAATACCAAACACAATTTCAAGCAAGTATTCGGGCAGAGGAATTAACCCCAAGAAAACCCATAATCCATTCTGAGGAATAAAAATATATATGCTCCAATCATTCAGCGTTCAAACAACAACAACAACAACAACCCAGTATAATCCCACTTAGTGGGGTATGGGGAGGGTAGTATGTACGAAGACCTTACCCCTACCCTGGGTAGAGAGGCTGTTTCCAAATAGACCCCGGCATCCTTCCCTCCAAGAACTTCCCACCTTGCTCTTGGGGAGACTCGAACTCACAACCTCTCGGTTGGAAGTGGGGGTTGCTTACCATCAGAGCAACCCCTCTTGTCTTCCAATCATTCAGCGTTCATGTCCTTTAATTAACCAATACATTTTTACCAGGGAGGAGGTAGAAGGTATGTTACGGGTTGGGCCAAACCAATAGCTTTAGTCCAAACATTCACTGACTAAGTAAAATATTAAACTTAGAACCCAGTTACTAACACATAATATTGCTATCCGAAAATAGAACCCATATAGTTCAAATCTCAGCTCGGCCTCTGCATTTTTATGGTCCAACAAAAAAGGCTAGCCAATTAGATGTGACTCCACTACTAACTCAATTAAATAAGCTTCACAGTTTATCTAAAGAACAACACAAACAGTAAAACAAAACCGTTCGTGTGTGTGTGTGTGTGTGGGGGGGGGGGGGGGGGGTTCAGAGAGAGAGAGAGGTGCGCACCTCAGCAATGAGAATTCTACGAAAGGCGTTGGCAAGGGAAGGATCAATACCAATCATGTCAAACTCCAATTCGTCATCATCAAGTCTCACAACTTCCACTTTGAAATTGTTGCGGAATTGCTCGAACTGCACGCTGTTATCAACACCTATAGAAGCATAGGCACCTGAGTATTGTATATTCTGGGTATTAGTGGGAGCTAAAAAATCACACTTAACGCGAGTCCTCTGGAGCTCAAGGTGTGGGGGCAACTTCCCCTGCGGCACGTCCGGCAAATCCCATACTGAAACCTTTGCTATCTTAGGAGAATCAATGCTCTCCCCTTGTGTCGATATGCTCTCCGTATCCATGCTCTCGCTCTCTGTCGGTGAACCCATGGGTAAAGATGTCCGGCTGAGCGTCAAGGGTTTAGGGTTTTAAGGAATCATAAAGATTTTCTCTTTATATCTTCATTCTGAATATTTTTTATGCAACTGAGGCGGGTTGGCAAACAGGACAGCACAAAACAAGGGCATTTGCATTAGTAGCCACATTTTGGGGCTGCTGCTTAAAATTAGGTAACATTTGTATTTAAAATATATCCACTTGTATCAGGCACACGACACCGGTAACACACGCTATACAAAAAAGTTCAGGTAAGGTCAATGGCTGAAATTTGAACTACTCACCGCTCCGTTTTCTCACCTCCACAACATTATTGAACAAAAGGTTGGACACTACTCACAGTCAGGGGTGGAGGTAGCATGGCGGTTACCGATTCGGCAAAATTTAATAATTTTGGTTAAACTTTATATTTATCTAAAAAAATTAATGAAAAATATCTAAAATTATTTATTTAGAACCCAATAACTTAACAAGACTAAAATTCTCAACCCACTAGCTTGGCTCCATCTCTTCTGCTCATAGCCACTCTCATAGTCATTGGATGGCGTTAAGGCTATTTTTCCTTACAATCTCCTATACGGCATCATCTCAATGATTCTCTAGAGTATGCGAAAAAATTGAGTTCAAAACTTGTCGTCTTATTAGCTTGGCAAATTCATTTGCTTTTCTATGTGTCTTTAGTTCATATTGAATGAGGGGGCAGCGGAGAGATGGCTAAATTTTTTATATATTGTAAATTGTGACTATGTTCTTAACAACATCATTAAAAGTGACTATATGATGTCGTTTCCACAACAGAATATGGTTATCGGCAAGCAAATTTTGGATACTTCTACCACCAAGATTTAGGGTCGTTTGGTTATAAGAATTAAAGAAACTCCTGTATATTATATAGTTGTAGCTTATATCTGAAGGGTGATAAGAAATCCATAAGTAGAATATTGGAAGGAAGTTTCAATATATGTACTGAATCTACTGACGTTAAGAATACCTATAATAATGTCCAGGGTTGTTCTCTTCATTTGCAGAAAGAGCCACAAAACAAGGAAAGGAAAACTATTTACAATGTTTACTAGGAGGCCCCTGAACTAATTTCTGGCTCCTATTGCAGTCAGGGCTCGATCATACATCTTTTTTCTTCTGAAAGTTTTAGTTTAAGTTGGCTAAAATTTTGCGAATCTTTTTGTACTAAAAGCATAACTTTCTAAGTTATCATGCAGTAATCCTGAAGTATTTTCTTCAATTAACATGATGCTTGTGTGTTGCAACGTTTTGCAATGCAGAAATTTACATTATGATGTTTCATACATTAAAGTGAGTCGCAAATTAGATCTAACTTCTGTACCTACAAAAAAAAGGAAACAGGACGAAATAAAGAGCAGAAGAAATGCAGCTCAGACGACACTTGGATTGTGTTCTGAAGGTGAGTATTTGGAGTTAACATCTTCAGTACTCTTGAGTTTTTGAGGAGGTAAGCTGTGCTTCGGGAGCTGGTCACTCGCCTTTTCTCTTGATTCCTTTATGGTAAGGGATGTATAAACTGTCATTCCTCCAAGAGCTGTAACGGCGCCACAAATACTTATCCACCCTGGATCTGAACCAAACAGGAAATATCCTCCTAGTAGGATCACACAAGTCTTGAATTGTCCTAAAACAACGTGTGATGTAGCTGATGTAGCTCTGCATGGAAAAGTAACGGTTTTACATGACAAAATAAGTAAATCTTAGAAAGTTTCGCATTAATAGGAAAATAGTGTCTCTCACCCAAGTGCTAAAGCTCCAGACCATTGCAAGAGAAAACCAAGTAAAGCTGAAATTAGAATAGCAGTCATATTATGGACATCCCATTTGAAGGATAGCACTCCAGGAGGATCTAACCAAGGCATCAGAGCTACCAAGAAGAAAATTGTCACTGGGGTTGTCCTCCACATCAACCTGCGTTAAAACATTTGGTATTCATTAACACCCCGCACCGGGCTGCCCTCTTTCCTGAGCCGAGGGTCAGGATAAGACCGGGTATGTTGTTGTTGTTGTAAGCACAAAGTCACTTGCTATCATAATGTATTTAAATGAAAAGAATAGAGAAGCACTTCTTACGCGAGAGCAGTCCAATTGGTTTGTTTCTGGAGACTTGACCAAAGAATTTTATTTACGGCGCTTGGAACAATCCATGCTATTGCTATACAAGCCCCAAATAAATTAAATTCCAAGTCCGTGACAGTTGCAACTGCAACGCCTACTGACACGACAGCCAATGCCACAACCTGCACCATTCTTTGAACTTAAATAGCAAATTCCAGGATGATGTTATCATGAAGGGCTATAATATGATTTATCGATATTATTTCGCAAAGCTTTTACACGACTAACTTTGTGAAGAGATACGGTTTTCTTGAAAAGAAAGAACTCTCCAATGACAATGGTTGGAGTAACAGCAATTTTAGCCATCTGATAAAAACCCACGCTGCACAAGTCGGGTCTAGTTAGGAAAAAGAAGTTGCCACAGGTTTGAAACTTGGAGAAAATGTTTACACAATGGGAACCTGTTATGCTTCAGACTTGCATTGGCAAGGCCAGAGGCAAAAGCCATCACAACACCCAAAGAAAACAGTGAAGAAAATGGCGTTGATTTAGCGGGAGGAGAAGCTGGAAGCAATGAGAAAGCCTTGAAGATGGCAAGTAGTAGCCAAGCACAGCAGTAGTGAATAAAAGTTAGGAAAATTGGAAAATTAAATCCAACTCTGCCCATAACCTGCAAAACATATTAACGAGCTTAGAAGCCAATAATATATTACACACTAGACCATGTCACCAACAGTTAAAGACACTTGATTTGGGCTAATATATATTGCTATCATCCACATTCGACAAATATGGGAAAGAACACCATACAAGTTTATTTCCCAATATTATTCCAACTGCAACCATGAAATTGAAGGTCATTGCCACAACTGGACCACAGAATCGTTGTTGTTGACGCTTTGCTCCTTCTGATGTTCGAAGCTCATTGTAGAGAGAACCTCTGAGTTCTTCCAATGCTCGACCTAGTTTATAATAGGGTCATAGCAGCAAAATCCTATAAATATAGATTTTAATAAAGGCAAAAGCACAAGTAGTTATAGAAAGAAGCTAAAATTATGTATATTAAGTACTACTAAGTGGCCAGGTAACACCTTATTACCCAAAATGATGAAGAGCAGTTAAAAAGCAGAAATCCTACAAGATATGTGTGGATGTCACACAGCTTATGCATTACGGGCTCAACTGAACCAAGTATTTTCTAACACTAAGCATATATATACAGATATGCGTGCTTGTGTGAAACTTCACCAAAATATTAACAAATACTAAATTCTAAACACATAATTTTGGAAGTACAATGAGTTCGGTGCTAAGAACCTTCACTCATCAAGGCATATAAATGCAATAACTGATTCTAAACCAAATGCTCGATAAACTTAGATACTCCTGATTAAGACAACAATACACAACACAGCAAAGAATTAGACTGCATTACTAAACTCACACTCTAGTTACATAAAGATAATTGTTGAACAGACTGCATTAACCTACGAAAGAATGCTGTGCAAACAGCAAAATATATTTTAAGATTCTCAATTCTAATTAATTGAAAGGGGCAAATGGGGCACAAACCTGCTTCACCCGCATCACTATCTTTTCTCTTGATAAACCTTCTACTCTCATTTCCCAACAAAGAATCTAGAAGGCCCATAACCCTCCTCGCAAGAAATCGTTTACCAAAGGCAAGAATTCTTAGTGCAAAATGCCCACATGATAATAATTAAACCCACTATTTAGAACGAGAATGATATCAAAATCTGATGAATGCGAAGGGCAAAATCTCAGAGATCTCATGAATGACACCGAGTAGATGGACTGTCGGAGCAAAAAGAATGAAAAGAGTGTAGAAGAAGCCAACTTTCTGTCACCAAACTCATGTGGATGTTTTTAAGGTAATATTTTGAGTATTGTTAAAGCCATGCAATTGCGTGAGATCCAAAAGTGATAACAGCCTGCTCCACAAATCCAACTTTTGTGCATTAAAATACTATTTTAATAACATGACATTTTTATCAGATTGCACAAGATCATTTTCTCCCTAATAATAAAAATAAATATGTTTGAGTAAGTAAAAATATATTGTGTAAAGAAATAAATATAGAATTAAGATCAAGTATGAGTTAGTGTGGGCGTAATACATAAATTAAAAAAAGAAACGGAGAAATGAATGTTTGAGCGGCGGCGGAGGAGGAAACAGCGTAGTAGAAGAAGGGATCAAATCAAAGTAAGGTGTAAGGTGCCGTAAGAAAAGCGAGGATCACGGATCTCAATCTCCACCAATGAGGTAAGATTTGGTATTCAGAAACTTCTTCTTTTTTTTAATTCTCTCGGTTCAAACTAGGCGGAAAATCGTATCTACTTTTTAAAATTTCTTGGGTCGCTAAACATTCTAAGCAAATTTTCATTCCAAGTAACGAAAAATATCTAACTATTTCATGAAAACAAAACTCTAAACAATTAAAAAAGACCAAACACTAATGGAACGTGGAAGAAATTATGAAATATAGTCAGACTTATCTCTAATAATATTCTTAAATATTAGAATCAATTTTCACTATAAAAGTTTAGTTGTTCTCAAAACTGTTTTTTATATTATATAATAATATGTTACCTCTTTGTAATAACTTTCACCTATAACAACAATAATAAATATTTTTATGACACTACGCTTTTTGTAAAATTACTCATTTATAACAATTATGTAGATTCTCTAAAATTGTTGCTAATAATAATTTTAAAATTTTTAATCGAATATTTTATGACTTTAATGCACAATCTGTGATAAAAATATATTATTGTTATGAAATAATATAAAGACAAGAACAATAATGCAAGAATAAGAACAATATAGAGAGAGAATAGGGAGAGAGAGAAGTATTCTTATTAATACTTGGGGTGATTTACAATGGGGTAAGACCCCTCTATTTATAGGAAGAGGAATGACTTAGCTTCAAGCTAAAACTCTTAGACATTCACTCTAAATAGACTTCTATTTTATAACACTCCCCCTTGAATGTCTATTCAATAATGTGCCTCGTTAAAACCTTAAAACCAAAACCCAATGGGAAAAATTAAAGAAAGGAAAAAGAGTACACATGTTTGAATATGCGCCTATTGGTTGCCTCGTTAAAAACCTTGCAAGGAAAACCCAGTGGGACAAAACCTTGTAAGGGAAAAAGAGTGCAACGCGCATTAACTCCCCCTAATGAGTACATCAATTTATATCCTTGAGCATTTGCATTCCAATCTTGTGCATCATCTTCAAAACGATCTTTGGTAGACGTTTGACAAATCAACCATATTGACTTGAATAGATATTCCGTACCTTGAAATCATCATTCTTGATAGATATGAACATCTTCATATAATGTCGTGGAATAACTCTTCAATATCTCCATAGATGCATTCTCAATGCCATCATGCTTATAGTTATAGCAAGATACATATGTACACAAATTGTACTAAGGATGTGGTACTTCAGGACCAAGAATTGCATATGCTTCAAGCAACTTAAATCTTTCAAGTTAAGTCATATAAGCCATATAATAGACTTTAGATGCATATCAAGTTTTCCATGTCATGCTAGACAAATAAGATATCGAAAACTGACTATACATACCTTTGACTTTAAACTTTCAAGCATTTGAACTATAGGTTCAAAACTACATATCTTTCATATGGAATCAATTCTTCTTGAATTGTACCTCTTCCATTTAGTTACTTTCTTTGGGTCAGCAAATGCGTATAGCATGCTTTGCAATATGTTGCAATTGAATTATCCCTTTTATGAACTTCAGAATCATATCATGATATTCGGGGATATACATATACAAATGATAATTCATCCCATGTAACCTTTTCTCAAGTGTTTATCATGTCTCCCCCTCATGTTAGTAAAGCTAACTTGTTTCCTCAACTTTGGGAAATCATCTTTGTGCATTATCATGTCAATATACACAACACATTAATAAGAAGATGAGATTATTTGGTTCCTGACCTTGAACCACTTGTGAGGGGAGAATATAATATACTCTCGTATACAACGTATATCATACTGATATATATAACTTTGTTCTCATAAGAAACAGTTTAGCTATTAAGTGAAAGCACTCAATAATTATCTTGCTAAACCAACTTTGATATAAACCAACTTATCAAGATGAACTGTCTTGAGTAGAGAATCTAGAAATTATGCTCGAAGTTAGATTACTGAGCGATTTACCTCGCAAGCACCGGCCAGGCTGCGGGTTAATAACAATTGCGCATGTAACCATATCATAGATGCATCATATGTGGTATACATGGCAGGTGAATGGGCCCATATTCACCTTTGATATTTCCAGAATTTATAGGCTTCAACCCGAACTCTTTAGTTGGTCAGTTCATTAATGAGAACAAGTGATACAAGAGAATTCGTAAAGAACTTTCTAGTTCTTTATTATTCACCTATGTGAATTTGCACATCATACTTAAAATGAGATGGCTAACACGAATGCCAACTGAATAAATTATCAATATTGGTAAGCTTCAAATTTACACCATGACATGTGCACTTATCAATAAACTTCAGGTTTAGTATGACATGGGTTTTATACCAATAGATATCCACTTTATTGTGGCATTCTTTCGTTTGTGTAGTACAAACTGGAGAACAAAGCGGGTAGCTTTTCATATACAAATTACCCCGCTACAAGTTGTAGTAATAGGAGATATCAAAGCCTTCCTTTATTTATAGTCTCAATATAATCAATCGCTTTCGCGTGTACTTTGGAAACTGAATAAGTTTCTTTGAGACTTACTACAGCACAATACTCAATTGTGTTTCTCCAACATAGTAATAATTGGCTCTTCTAGAGCTCTCAATTAATTTTGTATTACCACAGATTCATCAACATTCATGTGGTGAATACCTTTCTTAAAGAGAAAGTTATACCATTATGGTCATGTCAAACTTATATGCAAGATATGTTTCTTGCATTATCGTTGTCCTTTAATAGTCATATTTCCAAAATACTTTGGCGTACAATAGGTACGTGACCGACGATCATTCATGCCATATATCATCTCAAACCTCCTTCTAGAGGTGAGTGTGGTATATTCTATACCAATTTCATGTTCATATTCTTCCAATAATGAATATGTATTCGTAAATCAGATGTTGTCACATTCACTTCGGGGATATGTGATTTTGTTATCCTTTTCAAATCTATAAATGCGTCAGGCATTTGATTTGCTATTCTTTGCAAATGGATAATCTTTTGTGCCTCTTTCACAAATAGAGGTATGTGGATCAAGATGAGATAATGATGCATTTTTCCACAAAATTTCCCGTTTGGTTTCACCAACTTCTCCCCCTAATTTTGGGAAAAGTGTCTCATCAAATTGACAGTCTGCAAATCTCCTGTCAATGTTTCGAGGTAGCGAATAATGGAGGGCGATTCAACCTCAATATATATTCCTAACATTCTTTGCAGACCCATTTTGGTGCGGGATGGTGGTGCTAGGCACATATACTGCGCATCTAAAGATTCTTAAATGGGATATATTGGGTCCATGACCCAAAACCAATTGCAACGGAGAATATTTGTGTCAATTCGTCAGTCAGAGACGAACTAGCATTGCTGTATGTAAAATGGCGTGTCCCCAAACCGAAGTGGGCAGCCGACAAACTAAAATGCTGCATGCAAAATGGCATGAACCCAAACCAAAGTGGGCAGCCGACGAACTAGCATTGCTGCATGCAAAATGGCGTGAACCCAAACCGAAATGGGCAGCCTCGTTTTCATGAAGAATTCAAGATTATTCTCATCTATTGTCTCAATATGATATCCATTTTGAATGATATCTTTAAAACTCAACAAGTTCGATTGATATCATTAAAACTCAACAAGTTCTTCTTAGACTTGGAGGAGAATATTGCATTCTCTAAGATAAACGTCATGCCTTTGGGCAGAGTTACAGTTGCTCTTCCGGAGCCTTCAATCAATTTACTTCCCATGGTTTCACATATAAAAGAAATACACGAACATATGAATAAATAAGTTCAATTCGTTTGTGTCACATAATATTTTCAAAATCTGCAGCTAACAGTTGACTAACGAAATCAGATATGTTATCCATAATTGAATACTTTGCAGTTTGAAAATTTCAGTTTAAACATTTTCATCAAACAATCGATTGTTACTTACAAACAATCGATTGTTGAACATTGACAATCGATTGTTAAACATAGACAATCGATTATTTGCTATTTTTGAAAAACTTCAGATCACTGTCTTAAGACAATCGATTGTTAAACATAGACAATCGATTGTTGGTTATTTTTGAAAAATTCCAGACCTCTGTATAACGACAATCGATTGTTAGACATAGACAATCGATTGTCGATGATTTTTGAAAAATTCCAGATTACTGTCTAACGACAATCGATTGTCAGACATAGACAATCGATTGTTGACTGTTTTTGAAAAATTCCAGATCACTGTTTTAAAGACAATCGATTGTTGATCATTGACAATCGATTGTTTTGCAGTTTTTATGCGAAATATGAGATAACCGACTAGTTTTTCAGGTTAGTCGATTACCTCTACTGGAAAGTAAATATATTATTGATATTTGAGCATATTGATACATTCGAAAGAACTAATACTAACATTATATCATGAATTAACTAATACGAGCTAATACTAATGGCTATTAGTTTATTCATTCACTAATACAAACAAGTAAAATAAAATCAAATAGCTCCATCTTCTTTCATCACGGATCCATCACCGATTAGGTGGTCTATCTTCCCTTCGGGTTGCTCAAAAAAGTCTGCCACTTCCAAGTGGGTGATGTCAAAGTTGTCGTCAGAGACAAAATTCGTTTCAGGGCGTTTACTCTTTCGAGATGCTTGATAAAGGTCAACCAAAAGTCATGGTATACGGCAAGCCTTTGACCAGTGCCCGTTTTCACCGCAACGATAATATATAGTTTATAAACTATTTGCTTTTGGGTTCTTATCGTATCGTGCTTGTGGCAGAGTGACCAACTTCAGGTTGTCATATCTCTTCTTTAAGCTATTCCACAAGATAGGTGGATCTTTTACGGTGAGATATTCAATCTTCAAACCTTCATCAAGGTGATGGCGCAAGAAAATCAAGGCCTTAGCATAGTTTTGGGTGGATGCATTATTTCTGTCTTTAATGGCGTCTCCAAGACCCATAGCATCCAAAATGGATTTAAGTATCCAACACCCATATCATATAGTTCTTGCCCGAAATTTCAAGGGCAACGAACTTTCTTTTCATAATGTCAGACATAATCCAAAATTACATCAAGAGCGTGTTCATACTTACGGGCTCTATTACAATTATCACATTCACTTCAGGGAATGGATCAAAATCATGTGCTTTACACAATCTCATGTCAAATATTACTTTCATAAAGTGAAAGATTATTTTGAGAATCCTTATTGTTCTCATTACCACAATAATGACGATTATAACTTCGTCTATTGCCATGTCCACATCCATTGATACCTTTACGGTAATTAGTCATCTTTCAGACTTATCACATACTGCTACCACATTCTCTAAAGGGAATGGAGCAAATTCAATTGGACGGAATTCTTTGCCACGTCCACATTCATTGATACCTTCATGGTAATATTTTAGTCTTCTTTCAGACTTATCATATACTGCTTCCACATTCTCTAAAGGGAATGGAGCAAATTCAATGGGACGGATTTTCAATTATTTGCCCACAATCATACATGAATTTAATCATGGCAGGACATAGAGATTTAACCACTTCATGTGGTTATAATTTCTTACACACTCCATTAGAGTTATAATCAAACTTTGTTGTCTATGTTTGTATATAAAATCAAATTATAGAATTCCAAGAATTTGAAAGGGAAAAGTAAGTTACTTACCTTTAAGGTATACCAATAAATTCTTGGAAGCATTTAAGCCGACGCGATTCCACCGCGAAGCTGCCGTTTCCGGTTTCAAGTAATTGAAGAAAGAAACAGTACCGTGATTTAACCGTGCATAATCTATTGCTGGCCACCTTCGACTTTTGTTAACTATTTCTTCAACTTCTTTTGACACCATTCAATTGGTTAGAGACTCGTGCTGATAACGTGTTATGAAATAATATAAAGACAAGAACAATAATGCAAGAATAAGAACAATATAGAGAGAGAATAGGGAGAGAGAGAAGTATTCTTATTAATACTTGGGGTGATTTACAATGGGGTAAGACCCCTCTATTTATAGGAAGAGGAATGACTTAGCTTCAAGCTAAAACTCTCAGACATTCACTCTAAATAGACTTCTATTTTATAACAATTATTCTATTATCCAAAAAATAATATAGTTTCACTATGTAAAAATATCACCGTGTGATTGATCAAAGCCAAGTTAACATTAGATAACTAAATCAAGACATTTTATTGCAAATGGATGTAAGACAAGACAACATGCGAGTCTTTTGTCTATTCTGGTAAGAGATGAAGTTTACGAAATAACCTATATTTTTCTATTAATCTTGAAAAAATTTAATCTTCTAGTAGCTTTAAAATGTACTCATTAGGGTTTAATATTTGGTTGTTGTTATGTTTAGTTATGGGTTTATTAATAATGTATCAGATTTTTGTAACATTTAATTTGTGAAATATTCATATCTTTTGAGTTTTTAAATCTAAAAAATTATTTTATCTTTTATAGGTAACATTTTAAAAAATCTTTGGTCATCAATGAGGCATTTCAATTTTTTATGCTTGAAATGTCTCATTAATGACTAAAGGAGCTAAGATGTCTTTGGTCATCAATAAGACATTTCAAGTCGCAGCGATGATTGAAAAGTTATCGCACTGATGGAGGAACTTTAACAACTACTTAAAACACAAGCGGAAGGAGCTGAAAATCGAAAATCTCATTGTTCGATTGAGGATAGAAGAGGACAATAAAGATGCTAAAAAGAAGACACGTGGGAACTTGATCACCCCCAACTCAACAACAACAACAACAACAACAACCCAGTATAATCCCATTTAGTGGGGTCTGGGGAGGGTAATATGTACGCAGACCTTACCCCTACCCTGGGGTAGAGAGGCTGTTTCCAAATAGACCCCCGGCATCCTTCCCTCTAAGAACTTCCCACCTTGCTCTTGGGGAGACTCGAACTCACAACCTCTCGGTTGGAAGTGTGGGTTGCTCACCATCAGAGCAACACCTCTTGTCTAAAGCTTTTTTGATCACCCCCAGCTCGACTCCTAAAAAGGGTAAGCCATCGCTGCAAATAGAATAAGGTCTAAAAGTCCGGAGTCAAATCCCACAGAGAACTAAGGCCTAGATGTATCTGTTTAATTTACTAAGAAGACAAGATTGAACAATTTTCTTAATTATAACGATTGAGATTATATTTCTAACTAATTAACTAGCAAATACTACAAAGCGATAAAATTATCAACTAACGAGACAAAAGGTTGGAGTCTAAATTAAGAAGGTCTAGAGTTATGATTTCCCCAATTGTCAAAATCCTTCTAGCTATATTCCATACAATTTTGCCAATATATTCTCTATTGATCGTGAGCACTTTAGGTGTCGTAATTCTTTCTTGAGCAACCACAACAATTTACTAGACATATTCTTTCGAACTACACTAGTTGGCTTTATGTAACTGCTCATTATGACCACGCCAAGGCTTTGTTATTTCTAAACTTGCCTTTAAACCCATTGTATTGATTTCTCACATACGTTAGGAGTGACGTTATTCAATAGCCATCTAAATATGTATCTTTTCTCAAGCAACACATAATAAATAGACACAATCAATCAACGGCCATTCAATCAACAATAATAAATACATAGTTGAATAAGTAGAGAAATCCAATGACTCAATTATATAAAAATATAACAAGAATTTATTCTACAAAAGGTTCCATCAAACCCTAGATAAATTAACTATTCATAATAGTATGTAAAATTATAATACTAAAATCTATAATCAACAATGAAAAATAGGAAGAGTAAGGAAAAACTCGTAGAAGAATTCCCACCTTGCTCCTATTGTGTCTCTGTCTCCTTAGGTCAAATCTGTGTCCAAAATCGGTCTCCTCCCTAAAAAATATCGTTTTTCTATGTGTATATACCACATAGGGTCCGGACAAAATTATTATACCTTTTTCTACGCAAAAAAAGGACAACTTTTCAGGTCTGGGTAGCCGCGATCAATCGTGGTACGGGCGCGGTATTTGGCAAGTATACTGTCTCAGCCCTCCTCAGGTCCGTGGTCTCGGTTTAGACCGCATTTTTTATCCTGTTTCATTTGGAATTTGGAAAAACGTAAAACATGAAAGTTCTATATCTTTGAGTCAGATTTCTAACCATATCTTATATACTCCAAATGAAGTTCTGAGCAAAATGTTATGTGTATTTTACTAGATAATGCGCAATATGCCTACTTGATTCTTCGTTTTGTTGTTCTATCATCTGTTGATCCCCGAATTCAATCCTGGCTTAATTACTTAGGCTTTTACTCAGAATTCAAAGCTCCAAATTACTCGAATTCATTCTATAACATCTACATAGCTCGGAATCACTCCTACAAGGCATAAACACACCATTAGTGCAAGACACTAGAAATTAAAGCTCGAACTCAATTAAAGTGCAGTAAATTTGAGTGTATATGCGGATAAAATATGTAATTATAGCATATCATCAACATCCCACACTTAAACCATTGCTCATCCTCGAGCAATCAAACTACATTTTTTATAGACACGACCTTTTTTTAAATAATTTTCCTAACTCATCACACCACGAATATTTAAAATAGACTAAGTACAAAAGCGTAACATCTTCACCTCAAGATTTGAATTACAAGTACCATGCATTACTCATAACTCGCTCATTTACTCTAACATAGAGGTCGCTGACATTACCTTTTCTTTATGAATCAAGTGCCCTCACATAACAAAAGAGAGTAGTTCCACACAATAAAATTTAAGAACACTTAGGAACTCAAGATAGAAAGAATTCACACTCTCAGAAATAACATTCATATGCCACAAAAGATGCACCATAAGTTTTCCCGTAGTGTACTACTCCACTAATCGAGCTTATTCAATCTAGGAACAATTAGGATTTTATTTGGTTTTAATGTAGGCTACGGACATGTATGATACATTTAGATATAAGAGTGACTATACTTCCCTAAGCACATTAATACATATACTTTAACATTCAAACATCATACCTATGTTAAACCAAACTCCGCCTTCACATCAATGTATATTACCCATTCTTCTTTAAGTACACTTATATCAAGAGCCACCACTTATCAAAGAATTATTTTTTCACAACAATCCAACTATTTTTTTCAATTCAAGTGGCTCTTACTTTTTCAAACCAGTGTTATTTCTCTGTATTTAATTAGTTTCACTCAAAATCCAAACCAACTACCCCGCACTTTAACCTTTAAAAAGTTCATAAACAATTCAAGTGCTCATGAGAGGTTACAATGGTTCAAATAGATGATTAATTCAAACAAATAGGTAAGACTTGTAATATGATTGCAAAAGAAATAGAATTACAGACTCGAAGGGGTTAATTATGATACATAATAATTAGGCGGGTAAAATATACATATATGGCTCAACAAAGAAATACCTATATCACTTCCTAGACTGAATACAACTACTATTTCGCTTTGCAAATACACGGGGCAAATTCTAGGAATAAAATGCAATGCACAAAATAGCACCCAAATCTCACACACACAAGGCACATAACTCACTCAGAATTGGATTCATCAAGGCACTCTAGTCAAAGCAGTTAAGTAAATTTAAAGTCATACAATTTAAAGTACTTATACAAGAGTTAAAAAATTAGGCATAAGCGTCACAACTAAAGAACTCACCATTCTCAAGGCATAACAAAGTCAAGTGATATTGCTTAAATTCAAAACACAATACAATGGTTCCTATTCCTAAAAAAAACTAACTACACTCTATTCAAATAAAACCCTTAGAAAAGAACTGTGGCACAAAAAAAACTAAGTGGGAATTGTTACACTACCTAACAAAAGAAAATCTTTTTATTTTATTTTTCTTTAGACTTAAATCCCTCAAAAAGATTATCTAATAGATCCATCGTCGGGAAAAGTCCAATCTTGTTTATCTTTAAAAAAATAATTAGATTAAACTAATACAACTAAAATAGCATAGAATGTCACCTAGACAATCTCTTCATCACACACTTATGATTATGCATTGTCCCCAATGTATACCATAACTAATAAAAGGATAAAAGAGACTCCCTGGTAGGCCAAAGGTCGAAGTACTAACAGCTCATGGGGTACACAGACTTCTTCCAAGCTTGGTCCTTCGTGCGGGTAAGTCACACTTAGCTCTAACCATTTGGTTTGTTGTTGCATCCTTCCAATACATTTGCTTTCCATGATCCTAGAAAATAAAAAGCTGACACTACAAAAATAATACAATTAAAAAAATATAAAATAAATAAAAGAAAGCAATTAAATTAGTTTCCTCCTAACAAACGCTTGATTTAACGTCGCGACACGGCGCGAATTACTTTTTGCCTTCACCTCGAGCTTATGAATTGAATCCCCAGTTTGGCATCAAGTTTTCGACTATGCTCCAGGGATGGGGGAACAAATCTAATTAGCTCAAGCATCCATTGTATTATTCTACACTTCTTGGCTTTTAGATGAGGTATGTAGTCTTGTCTTTCTGGTAAGAAAAAATTTAGAATGTAGGCACATTGTTCCTCACTCCTTGACTTCTCAATCGGCTTGGATGAATCTATTTCCATATCGTCATCCAAACACAATATAAAAAAATATTTAGATCGAGGACCAATGCGCTCACACACATGAACTTCAGGACTTTTAACATCCTCAACATCAATGATACTAGAGTCAACAAAATTTGTATCCTCAATATCCTTGGCTACTCTAGTCTCACTTCTTCAACATTGACATCCCCAAATTGTAGTTGGCTAGGTTGTTGGTGTTCTATTTTGACCTCTCCAATTAACACCTATAATTCATGCTCTTCTTGGCTACTATCATCAATATTGCTTGTTGAGCAATAAAAGCTCCAACCACTTGACTCAATTGCGCCTCCAACTTGCGAATAGTTGTATCTTGCATTTCTTTTTGCAATTGTTTCTCATTATTTAGTTTCAGAAGGAACTTTAACATATCCTCGATCTCCTTCAGGTCTGCATCCCAGGCTCTTTGTTCCTATTAACTTCACAAGAAAAGGTAGAACCATCATAGTAAGGGTTTGGGGAAGATAGGAAATATAATCACAACCATTAAAGTGACCATTTTTACTACCACACATCACATACATTCCACAAATGAGATTGGGTTGGTGCACATAACTCGCTCTCGGGAATATCTTGATAATTTTAATACGGGTGGTTTCCTTCACAATATTTATGAGGATCAATAGTACAATTATCTAGACCTAAATTCCCATAATTCAAAGATGTTATATTTCTCAAATCAATAGTTATAAAAAAATACAAACAAAATAAAAGTCCAAACTTGAATTCTAGCAATATATACAGCTACAACTACACTGTTAGTTCCCCGGCAATGGCGCCAAAATTTGATCACTCCCAACTCTAGTCCTAAAAAGGATATGCAGTCGATGCAAATATAATCCGGTCTAAAAGTCCAAAGTCGAATCTCACAGAGAACTAAGGCTTAGATGTATCTGTTTAATATCACTAAAAAGACAAGATTGAACAATTTTCTATATTATAAATATTGAGATTTATATTTATAACTAATTAACTAGCAAATACTACAGAGCGTCAAAATTATCAACAAACGAGATAAAAGGCTGGAGAATAAATTAAGGAGGTATAGAGTTATGATTTTCCCAATTGTCGAAATCCTTCTAGCTATGTTCCCTACAATTTTGCCGGTGTATTCTCTACTGATTGTGAGCAATTTAGATGTCGTAATTCTCTCTCAAGCACCCACAACAATTTACTAGACATATTCTCTCAAACTATGCTAGTTGGTTTTATCTAACCGCTCATTATGACCACGTCAAGGCTTTGTTATTTCTAAACCTGCCTTTAAACCCGTTTTATTAATTTTTCACATACGTTAGGAATGATATTTTTCAACAACCACCTAAATATATATCCTTTCTCAAGCAACACATAATAAATTGGTACAATCAATCAATGGTCATTCAATCAAATACAATAAACACGTTGTTGAACAAGTAAAGAAATTCAATGGATCAATTATATAAAAATATAACAAGAATTTATCATACAAAAGGTTCCATCAAAACCCTAGATAATAAATTAGCTATTCATAATAGTATGTAAAACTACAATACTAAAAGTCTTAATCAACAATGAAAAAAAAGGAAAGGAAGGAAAAACTCGTAAAATAATTTCTCGCCTTGCTCCTATTGTGTCTCTGTCTACTTAGGTCAAATCTGTGTCCTAAATCGATCTCCTCCCTCAAAAATATCATTTTTCCATGTATATATAACAAGTAGGGTCGAGCCCAAATAATTATACCTTCTCTTACGCAAAAAAGGATACTTTTTTAGGTCTGGGCGGCTGCGGCCGTGGTCAATCACGGTACAGGCGCAGTATTTGGCCAGTATACTGCCTCAGCCCGCCTAAGGTCCACGATCGCCGTTTTGACCGCGCTCCATTTGGAATTTTGAAAAACATAAAATATGAAAGTTGTATCCCTTTGAGTTATCTTTCTAATCATATATTATATAGTCCAAATGGTGTTCTAAGAAAACTGTTATGTGCATTTTACTAGATAGTGTACAATATACCTACTCGATTCTTTTTTTTGTTATTCTATCATTCATTGATACCTGAATACGATCCCCGCTTAATTCCTTGTGATTTTACTCAGACTTCAAAGATCCAAATTACTTGAATTCATTCCATAACATCTACATAGCTTGGAATCACTCCAATAAAGCATAAAATACATAATTAGTGAAAAACACTAGCGATTAAAGCTCAAACTCAATTAAAGTGCGTTAAATTTGAGTGTAATAAGAGACTAAAATACGTAATTATAGCCTATTATCAGAACTCAACAATTATGGGAGCAAATATTATTGAAACTGCTCCAACTAATCAAGAAGCGGAAGAAGTTTTTTGGACCAAACAATTATCGCGGCAAGAAAAAATTCAAGAGAAACTGTGACAATTGTGGAAAGGTTGGACACAAAGCTGCTGAATGTTGTTCTCCCAAGAAAGGGAAGAAAAAGGGTCAAGCAAATATGGTTGAAACAAATGATGGTATTGATTGTGTGCTATGTTGTCTAAATACTACTTAGTGCAAAATTCTAATGAGTGTTGAATTGATTCTGGTGCCACCTACCATGTTTGTGCCATTAAAGAAGCATTTGCCTCATATGCTCCTGACGAGACCATTTCTATGGAAAATTCTGAAACAACCAAAATTGAAGGTTATGAAAAGATATTCCCGAAGATGACCTCTAAAAAAGTGGTTACTCTGAACAATGTTTGTCATGTTCCTAATATACGGAAGAACTTAGTTTCTATTTCACTTCTTGTCAAGAACGGGTTTAAATGTGTTTTTGTTTTAGACAAAATTATAATAAGTAAAAACAAGATGCACTTAGAAAAAGGTTATCTTACTGAGGGCCTTTTTAAGCTGAATATAATGATTGTTGACAATCACAAAATTTCAGCTTCTTCTTACTTACTCGAATCAAATGGTTTATGGCATATACGTTTAGGACATGTCAATTATAAAAACTTGCGAAAAATAATTAATTTAGAAGTATTATCTAAGTTTTAATACGACAAATCAAAATGTCAAATATGTGTAGAATCTAAGTATGTTAAATATCTCTATAAGTCAGTTGAAAGGAATTCAAATTCTTTACACTTAATTCACACAGATATTTGCGACATGAAGTCAATACCATCTCATGGTGGAAAGAGTATTTCGTAACTTTTATTGACAATAGTACTCGATATACCTATGTTACTTACTTAATAGTAAAGATGAAGCAATAGATCCATTCAAGCAATACAAAAATGAAATTGAAATGTAACTAAACAAGAAAATCAAAATGATAAGAAATGATAGGGGTGGTGAATACGAATCTCCTTTTGAAGAGATATATTTAGAATATGGAATTATTCATCAAACAATGGCCATTTACATGCCACAATCCAATGGGATTGCGTAAAGAAAAAAATATTTATTAAAGAAAATAATGAACGTGGTATCGATAAGTTCTGGTTTGCCACATTACTTTGGGGGGGGGGGGGATAAATCAGGAAAACGAAGTTGTCAAACTCCAAGACTGGGAATGGAGATTTAGACGTTTTTTCGTTCTACGTATTGTGTGTGTTTGTGTATTGTTCAGAAGTAGCCCCATCTGCCTTTGACTATCTCTTCCAGTGCCTCCATGAGCATTGTCTATCGTGTGTGCGTGTGTTTGTGAAGAAGCAGCCAAACTACCTGCCTCGCTGAAGAATTTTTAGGCATTTATATTGTACAGGTTGTGTGTATAGGTCTATGTTTTTGTGAAGCAGCAGCCAAAGCTGCGCAGCTTCAATTTCCCGCAGCCCTCTCTTGCCTGTATTTGTTTGTATCTATCTATGTGTGTATAGGCGTGTATTAGGTTTTTAGGTGGGGAAAATGGGTTTGGATATTGGGTCAGGCGGGTCGACCCAGTTTGGGTTGGGTAGGGGCTGATTTGGGTTGGGTTTAAAAATTGCATTGGGCTTAAAAAATAGAAGTAAAGATCAGCCCAAAAATATGGTTCACCTCTTTTTTTTCATATCTTTCTAATTCCTTTTAAATTAAAACTTAAAGTAACACCTAAATTAGTTCCTAGTCAAAATATTTCCAATTAAACTAATTACTACAACTAATACTTATTGCAACTAATTAAAATAAAATTAAACGAAAAACGACCGAAATTCAAAGACTAAAATTAAAAGTGCAAAATTAACCATTTTTATGATTCTTTTTTTTAAACACAATTAATTCAATGTAATTAATTCCTAAATGCAAATTGAACCTAAGGTGGCATAAAATTAAAAATGTGACACTTTTTATGGTTTTTCTATGGTTTTTTATTAATATATTAAAATGTATTAAATGCAACTAAAATAAATATTCCTATCTATAAGTATGCTTGATCTTGAGTCTTGTGTGGTTCTTCATTCAGTCTTTAGATTTCAACCTTGACGCTTGTTAGTTACAGGTGCTAGCTCGTTCTTCTTCATCTTTTCTAATTAAGACCGGACATGTAGTACTTGCGACCTTAACCATGCCTTGAGAAGTTCACATCTTTCATCTGCTTTTCATTTGGATTAACTTCTGGCTTTTTTCTCTTTTTTATTCTTTATTGTGACTAAATTCTGTTGATTACCTCGGATTGTTGACTTGCATTCTTTCCACGAGCTCCTTTTGTTGCTGACTTGAATTGTATTTTAAAGTGAATTCCCTTATTCTCTAGGTGATGCCTAATTTACAACAATTGAACTACATTCCCTTGTTCTCCAGGCGGACGCCTAATCTCTAAAATCTTGAGCTATATTCCCTTGTTCTCCAGGTGGGCGTCTGATTTCCAAAAACTTGAATTGTATTCCATTGCTCTCTAGGTGGACGCCTGATTACCAAAACTTGAATTTTATCCCCATGTTCTCCAGGTTGGCGCCAAATTACCAAAACTTGAATTGTATTACCTTGTTCTCCAGGTGGGCGCCTAATTACCAAAACTAGAATGGTATTCCATTGTTCTCCAAGTGGGAGCCTGATTACCAAAACTTGAATGGTATCCCATTGTTCTCCAGGTGGACGCCTGATTACCAAAACTTGAATTGTATTTCCTTGTTCTCTAGGTGGGCGCCTAATTGCCAAAAACTTTAACTGTATTCCATTGTTCTCCAAGTGGGCGCTTGATTGCCAAAAATTTGAAATGTGTTTCCTTGTTCTCTAGGTGGGCGCTTGATTGCCAAAAAACTTTAATTGTATTCCTTTGTTCTCCAGGTGGGCGCCTGATTGCCAAATCTTGAATTGTATTCCCTTGTTCTCCAGGTGGGAGCCTGATTACTAAAACTTGAATTGTATCCCCTTGTTCTCCAGGTGGGCGCCTAATTACCAAAACTTGAAGTGTATTCCCTTGTTCTCCAGGTGGGTGCCTGATTTCCAAAAACTTGAATTGTATTCCCTCGTTCTCCAGGTGCGCGCCTGATTACCAAATCTAGAATGGTGTTCCCTTGTTCTTCAAGTGGGCGCCTAATTACCAAACCTTGAATGGTATCCCCTTATTCTCAAGGTGGGCGCCTGATTCCCAAAAACTTTAACTGTATTCCCTTGTTCTCTAGGTGGGCGCCTGATTGCCAAAAACTTAAATTGTGTTCCCTTGTTCTCTAGGTGAGCGCCTGATTGCCAAAAAACTTGAATTGTATTCCCTTGTTCTCTAGGTTGGTGCCTGATTGCTAAATCTTGAACTGTATTCCCTTGTTCTCCAGGTGGGCGCCTGATTTCCAAAACTTGAATTGTATCCTCTTGTTCTCCAGGTGGGCACCAGATTACCAAAACTTGAATTGTATTTCCTTGTTCTCCAGGTGGGTGCTTGATTGCCAAAAACTTGAATTATATTCCCTTGTTCTCCAGGTGGGCACTTGATTTCCAAATCTTGAATTATATTCCCTTGTTCTCCAGGTGGGTGCCTGATTTCTGGATTTTAAATTATATTCCCTTGTTCTTTAATTGTATTCCCTTATTCTCCAGGTGGGTGCCTGATTACCAAAAACTTTAATTGTATTCCCTTGTTATCCAGGTGGGTTCCTAATAACCAAAAACTTGAATTGTATTCCCTTGTTATCAAGGTGGGTGCCTGATTTCCAAAATTTGAATTATATTATCTTATTATTCGTGTGTGTGCCTGATTGCAAAAAACTCGAATGTATTCCCTCGCTATCCAAGTGGGTGCCTGTCATTTTAACAAAACAGACAAACAAAAGAAATTCTCTGCCCCAGTTTGGGATCTGGGAATATTTGTGAGTGTTAATCGGGTCATGTTACCTATAGAGCTCTAAGAGTTTTAAAGCTAAATCCCATTATCCAGGAGGGACCTGAAAACTTCAAACTAAATCTCATCTTAAAGATAGTTTCTAAAGGGAGAACTTACGCTAAAACTTAAAACTAGATCCCATTTTCCAGGAGGGTCCTGAAAACTTAAAGCTAATTCTCATTATCCAGGAGGGTCCTGGAATGTTTTAAAACTAAATTCCATTATCCAAGAGAGTCTTGAAAATTTTAAATTAAATCCCATTATCCAGGAGGGTCCTGAGAACTTTTTTTTTTAAAATTAAATCCCATAATCCAGGAGGGTCTTGAAAATTTTTAATAATTAAATCTCATTATCTAAGAGGGTCATGAAAACTTAAAGTCTAAATCCTATTATCCATGAGGGTCCTAAATTTTAAATTAAATTCCATTATCCAGGAGGGTCCTGAAAACTTTTTTAAAATTAACTCTCATTATAAAGGAGGTCCTGAGAACATGAAGCCTAAATCTCATTATTCAGGAGGGTCCTGAAATTTTAAATTAAATCTCATTATCCAGGAGGGTCTTGAAAACTTTTAAAAAGTAAATCCCGTTATCTAGGAGGGTCCTGAGAACTTAAAGTCTAAATCTCATTATCCATGAGGGTTCTGAAATTTTAAATTAAATCCCATTATCTAGGAGGGTCTTGAAATTTCTAATTAAATTTCATTATCCATGAGGGTCCTGAAAACTTTTAAAAAGTAAATCCCATTATCAAGGAGGGTCCTGAAATTTTAAATTAAATCATATTATCCAATAGGGTCCAGAAAACTTTTAAAAGATTAAATCCCATTATTCCACGAGGGTCCTGAGAACATGAAGCCTAAATACCATTATCCAAGAGGCTCTTGAAATTTTAAACTAAATCCCATTATCTAGGAGGGTCCTGAATTTTTAAAAAAAAATTAAATCCCATTATCCAGGAGGTCTTGAGAACGTGAAGCCTAAATCACATTATCCAGGAGCGTCGTAAAATTTTTAATTAATCTCATTATCTTGGAGTGTCCTAAAAACTTTTAATAATTTGGAGGTCCTGAGAACTTAAAGCCGAAATCCCATTATCCAAGAGGGTCTTGAAAACTTATTGAAAAATTAAATCTCATATCCAGGAGGGTCCTGGAATTTTAAATTAAATCCCATTATCTAGGAGGGACCCGAAAACGTTTCTTTTAAATTAAATCTCATTTTTCAGGAGGGTCCTGAGAACATGAAGCCTAAATCCCATTATCCATGAGGGTCCTGAAATTTTAAATTAAATCACATTATCCATGAGGGTCCTGAAAACTTTTTAAAAATTAAATCTCATTATCCAGGAGGTCCTGAGAACATGAAGCCTAAATTCCATTATCCAGGAGGGTCCTGAAATTTTAAATTAAATACCATTATCCAAGAGGGTCCTGAAAATTTTTAAAAAATTAAATCTTATTATTCAAGAGGATCTTGAGAACTTAAAGCCTAAATCTCATTATTCAAGAGGGTCCTAAAAACTTTTTTTAAATAATTAAATCTCATTATCCAATAGGTCATGAGAACTTAAAGCCTAAATCCCATAATCCAGGAGGGTCCTTAAATTTTAAATTAAATCACATTATCTAGGAGGGACCTGAAAATATTTTTTTAAAATTAAATTTCATTTTCCAGGAGGGTCCTGAGAGTATGAATCTTAAATCATATTATTCAGGAGGGTCCTGAAATTTTAAATTAAATCCTATTATCTAGGAGGTACCTGAAAACTGTTTTTTAATTAAATCATATTTTTCAGGAGGGTCATGAGAACATGAAGCCTAAATCCCATTATCCAAGAGGGTCCTGAAAATTTTAAAACTACATCTCATTTTCCAGGAGGGCCTTGACAATTCAAAGTAAATTTTATCCTAAGAGTGACAATATTATACAGCTGAATTATACTACCCTACGACATAATTTACGCTAAACATTTTTATCTAATAGAGATCTTAAAGCTAGATCCCATCATTTAGAAGGGTCCTGAAAGTCTCTAATTGGGTTCTATCTCAAACATGAAAACTTTTAATCCGACTTGTATTCTTTTGGGATACATTTATACTAGATTTGACTACTCCCTTTTTTTTTATATAAAAAAAACTAGGTCCAATTTTTCAGGAGGGTCCTGAAAACTTTTAATTAAGTTCTATCTTAAACATGCAAATTTTGGAGTCAACTTATATTCCTTTGGGGTACATTTATGCTATATTTTACTACTCATGATTGTTTTGAATTTAAACTAGGTCCCATTTTCCAAGAGGATCCTGAGAACTTCAAATTAAATCCCATTATTCATGCGGGTCCTGAAAATTTACTGTCAAACCTGTTTGGTGTCTGCTTTTCCTTACTGAGGGTCTCTCCGAAACAATCGAAATTTCTACCCCTGTTTCAATCTACGAAAAATTTTGTTAGTTTAAAATGTGGTGGTTGGTTTGTGGCCTTGACTTTGAGGGCGATTGCTCCTTCACTTCCTATGATAGCTTTGATTTCCATTAGGAAGACCTTGCTTGTCATTGGTTAACTACTTTCTTTGTCAATCTTATCACAGAAAATACCTTTGATCTGTTCACCTAATACCCTCCATCTGTTGCATTGTTCATGAATTGATACGTACCAAAAATTTGTATTTCACATGGATCCTAAAGCATGTTGATTGTTACCAACTCAGTGCGCTTGTTGTTCTTTCCTGACTTATAGCACTTTGATATTCTAGACAGATCCCCTTTGTGCAATTGGAAAGCTGGTGGCCAATTTTGAAGTCATTTCTCGCTTGTTCTGACCAAACAGACTCAGGAAGAGGAAGTAAACAAAATAGAAAGAACAGAGTAAAGGACGATGGAAAGGGATGATTCCAAACAAGAAACTACAAGTAAAAACCTATCAAATATGGATACCGACTCTAATGATCATGACATGCACATGTGGCTTATTTTGTCTAGCAAGTCTGATGTTCAACTCTTTTTATACCCCCTATACCGTGAAACTGGGCTTCAAACCTCCGATTATCCAATCTGATTCACAATCCTTATTCGACTTGTGGTGCCCGAAAGGTTTTTACCATCAAGCCTCTCTCATTTTGTTCTTTTTCTCAACTCACCATCGCCTTATGGTGCCTGTGAAGGTTTTCACCGATAAGACTCTCTCATTTTGTTCTCTTATATTCCACCGTCTTTCGATGCCCGTGAGGATTTTTACCAATAAGACTCTCTCATTTTCATTTTTCCTACTTAAACCAGAGTTTTGCCCCTGATATGAGTCACCTCTATTGCCTGACTTGGCATCTCTCGAAGACTGATCGGAAAATCTTTCTTTGGACCGTTGTGGGCTTTTAGATATGGTTAGAAAGAAAGGATATCAAAAAAGCTCAAAACAACTCTAATGGGTTCAAACTTACAACTTTTGGAATCAGATCTTTTACATATCCACAACTTCTGCCTCAATTTCTTTTCTTAGGGACTTTTGAATTTTTATTTTGACGGGACCGAACCGTGAGGCTTCCTACATATTCTTAAAAGGAATCAGGTCGAACGTAGTTCGTGCCATAAGAATTGCTTTGTTTTTATGATTTTTTCTTTTCTCTTTCTTTTCTTTCTCTTTTTCTTCTTCTTTTTCTTTTATTGTTTTGTTACTCTCTTTTTTTCCTTTACTTTTCTACTCCGTTTTTTTTCTTCTTCCTTTTTTTGCTTTTCATCATTTTTTTTCTTTTCTCTCTTTTACTTTACTTATCTTTCACGCTTACGTTTCTTATCTTTGCTGCTGATTCCAAAAAGAGGGGTATGAAAGAAAATAAATAAGGCTCAAAGGGGTAACAAAGGATAAAGTATTTAGATAGCAAAACAAAATGCCTTCGTCATTCCAATATTCAAAACATGCCAAGTACAAACAAATACAATTTAACCAATGAAATCATACATAATATCTTTTGACTGCATTAGAGTTGATAACCATTTCTACACATTTGCCTTCTACATCTGTTAAATACAAAACACCATTGGACAACACTCTCGTTACCATGAACGACCCCTGCCAATTCGGGAAAAACTTGCCTTTAGCTTCAACCCGATGTGGCTTGATGCATTTTAATAGTATTTCTTTATGTTCTATCTGCCCCTGTTTCACACAGTTCGGGCTTGAAGTGATCTCAAAATGTCTTTTACTTATTTCCCTCAACTATCCTTACATCTTCAACATTGTTTCATTACTTCATGAGTAAACTAACTTTTAAGACCAGGCCTAGAATTTTTCATGCATTTCATGTCACTAGAACCGGCATTTAGACAAAAGACAAAATGGAAGTATAGAAGAGAACTAAACAAAGAAAATTACTAGAAACAACAAAAGACAGGAAATTAGATTAGACAGATGGTGAAACAGTTCGAATAACAAAGCAAGTAAAACAAACTGGAATACAACCCTGGAACAAAATTAGGTAACACTAAATGAGTTGCTACAACTAAAGAAACTAGGCAAAATAAAAGGATATAAGGGTTTGAATCACTAGATGATATCCGGATTACAACCCTGAAATAACCCAAACTACAGAAAGGACAACAAAATAAACCACCCAAAACTCCTCCCTGTCTAACCAAGAAAAGAGCATCTTTCCAATCGCCAAACTCAATATCTTAACCACTAACTTCTACATCAACAATACTAGGACCTTCACAAGTCTCCATCATATTGTTCTTAACAAATTGCTTTTAGGTTCCCTTTGTCTGCTCGTTCTTAGGATCAAACTCTAATAGCGTTGAAAGCTTTGCAGCGCGTGGACCTACGGGGATCTTAGATGAATTCTCATATTCCTTTTAAAATACCCACCATATGCACAGGCGATGGAATTTGGCTAGTGTCTGGTGCATTTGGATTTTGCCCGAAAATGTCGCCTGCATCAATAAGCTTCTGGATGGCTTTCTTCAGATTCCAACATTTCTCTATGTCATGCCCCAGGGCATCTGAGCAATGTGCGCACCTTTGAGAAAAATAAAACTTCTTTGGAAGAGGGTTTGGTATTTTTATCTGAATCGGCTTCAACATGTCCAATTTCCTTAGCCTCTGGAATAGACTAGCATATGACTCTCCTAGTGAAGTGAAGGTTTTCTTTCTCTGCAACGTCTCATTCTTAAATGCTTGATTGGGCCGCAAACCTAATCTAGGAGGGTTTTGGTAGGCTCATGGGGGCAAGTAAGACATTTGGGGACGTGGTGCAGGCCATTGCAGGCCTCGTGGATGTGGAGCATATGGTGGTGCATTTTGGACGGGGTGTCGGGTAAGTGATGTATGATTTTGAGGATCCTGTGGAGAGAAGTAGCAGTGGGGAGGATGACAAGGATATCCACGAGGTCGAAATTGAGGCTGAAAGCATTTAGCAAGAATGCCCACTGGATCTTGTTGGCGGGGCTCAAAAATATCTTTTCTATCAATGGGAGGACTATCCCGAGCGATTTGTTCGTTCCATCTGAGCCAAAAGTCACTAAATATTTCCTTGGGTTTATTTTCCATCAGAGATAGGGAGGAGAGGCCTGGACAATTTCTATATTGTACTGAAAGAGTCGCACAAAATCTTGAGTCATGTCACCCAATATAGGCCACTTACCGACATATTGACGATTCTCCCATTCCAAAGCTGCCCCAGTCAATCTCTTAATGAAATATGCAATCAATAAGTCTTCTCTCTCGCCAACACTTCTCATTTCACTGCAACAATCCCTCAAATAGGCTACCGTATCTCCTCACCCATTATACAAGATAAATTGTGGCGCTTTAAACCCTGCAGACAGGTGAACGTCAGGGAACACAGACAATTCTTTGTAAGCCATGTTACCTTGGTCACCACATTCTTTGCTTGTTCTTTAAGGACTGTTCTATGCCTTTTAGCTTCCTCGGTATCTCATCTCGCCCTTCTCTTCTTGTGACCTTTTCGTTTCCAACATGAAGCTCATCCTGAGGGCTCTTCTTGTATGAGTCAGGAACCTTGTGGGCAACCTCTGAAAGGTGATATTGGTTATCACGAGCTTTGAGTAGCTGTTCCTTGTCGGGGATAATGGATCTGACAGGAGGACACTTTTAGGAAAAGATGGTTGGGGGACGAGTGATGGAGCTACTAGGGTGGTTGGGAAAGCTGTGATAAGTGGGTGGATTTGGAGAGTATGGAGGATCGTCTAGCATTGTGTCTGGAGTTTGGGTAAGGGCAACATCTAGGAAGCTAGGTGGTGGCGGGTGTGGTGCCTTCCCAGTCATCCAAGCCTGATACATGTCCTCCATGTGTTGTCTTTACCTTTTCAACCAACTCATTGTCCCGTCGAACTAACTGCCTTCGGGAATCGGTATCAACCAACTCAGTTTTTTTGTTGTCTGCCATTGTCTTTTGACTTTATGTTGTAGAGAAGAGTTACCACTTTAAAAACCACAAACTAACCACCCTTCTGCTATGAATGTAACAAAATGAAGCTATCACGTTAGCATTAGGGCATTTAACATAGGATAATTTCACTTTATTTGCAATGCACCTAGCCACAGTTATCAATTCTAAAATGACTTCGAGGGTACAAAGGTCAGTCGGCATCATCCTAATTTGTTCGTTTCAACCTCTCTTTTCTTTTCTTTTCTCAGACTTCTTAGCTTGCTCATTTTCCTTCTTCTTTTTCCCTTCTAATTGTCACTCTTTTTTTTCTCATTTCTCACATCCTATGATTTCACCTCTTTTTTTCTTTTTTCTCTCTTTTTTTCTTCCTTTAAATAATAAAAAAATAATTCGATTGAACCCTATGTAGGTTGCCTACGTATCATGACCCCGCATGAAATATATCATTGCGTAGTTCTAGAAGATCGTGAATAAAGTAAACAAGCTAACATTCTTATTTTTCTTTTCTTTTTCTTTTTTATTACCTTAGCGACTATTTTGATGAGAAAAAAAGAAATAAAAGAAGAAATCCTTTTTTTTAAATTTTCTAGATTTAATGATCTATAACCTATTCCAAACTCAAGCTTAACGAGGATATATTTTGCTCTTTTTCTTTCTTTTTGAAACAAACACTCTATGAAAAATTATTAAGGAAAACTCCTAGAGGAGAAAAAAATATATTTTTGATTCTTTTTTTTTTCTTCAAGAAGAAAATCTAAAGAGTAAACCACAGAAAAGTATTTGAATTTTCATTTGATTTCCTAATGCGAGATTTCGAAACAAGCAATAAACAAATAAAATAAAATATTTTTGGATTTCAATTTTAATTGCCTAGAGGAGAAATTCTAATGGTAAACAAAGATAAAGTATGTCTTTTGTACAATATCCTAATGTTCTAATGAAAATAAAGAGAATTTTTTTATTTATTTTTCACTAATTTCTCAAAGAAACACCTCAATAAGAAATTTTTTTTGGATTTTGGAATTAATACCCTAAAAACCCTTTTAAATAGATACTAAAAGAAAATTCCCTTCTTTTTGAATTTTTAGTCCTAATATACTAAAGGAAGTATAAAAAAAATCAATTTTTAGATACTAATTCCCTATAATAAAACCACCTCAAACTTTCTTTTCTTTTCTTTTCTTTTCTTGATTTCTAGGAGTAGTATTTCTAATGAAAAATTCTAACGAAAATATAAAAATACAAAATATCTTTTTTGAATTTTTGAGTTACACTACATCTTTCAAATATAAAATAAAAAGTACAATAACTAAAAACTTGGCATTACTGTACAAAATCTGATAGTAAAAGGCGACATAAAAAAATATACTCAAAAAATAAAAATAAAAATAAAAATAAATCTCCTTAAGCAACTCCTGAATGCGGTGGTCCTGGGGTATCTATCATGCTCAAACTCCGGTAAGTAGATCCACACCACTATGAGAAAACATAAACCAATATTATGTGAGACATAATATTCCTTATCGGACACATGCAAGACATGGTTGCGATTGTTTTTGCAAAATTACTTATTTAACCAAAAGGTGGCTAGAAGTGAAAATTTTGGCTAAGATCCGCAAGCAAAGAACCTAAGATTTACTAGGAACACCGGACCCTATGTGGGTTGCCTACGTATCACATCCCGAAAGACGAGAATTAGATTTGTGTAGTTCGAGCAAATTGGATAAGGGCAAGAATTTAAAAAAAAACTAATTTTAGAGAAAACATTTTTTGCCCCCTTTTTTTCAAAAAATAAAAATAAAAAATGATAGAAGCATGTAAACTTTTTATTGGATTTTCTTTTCCCTTTTTTTTATTTTTGATTATTGAAAATTGATTTTAAAAAAGTGCAAAATCTTTTTAAACTTTTCATGCATTTTTGTCTTTTTCTTAATACTAATGTAACAAAACATAACTAGGCCCTACTTATTTTATTTTCACACTTCACTCTCTATTTTCTTTCTTCTTTTTTTTTCATGGTTTTTTTTTTAATTTTTTTCATTTACCCTCAGCTATCATTGTCCGCCTGACCCTTTTACCATTGAATAAATGCAACATGTAACACACAAGATGTATCAGGATGGTCTTTTATTTTTTTGGGTATACCTGTCCTAGACGGACCCAATCCCTGTATTGAGTCCCCTAAATCAAATGCACATGATGCAAACAAACATTCCTACTAGGGATCCGGTATGAAGCTAAGTTATTCTAGGCTCAAAACCCGAAAATGTGTTCTAGACTATGTACCAGAGCGGACAACTCGAGTCGAGGAGGGGGCTACGTACCGGGAACCAAAAGGCCATCCGACTTAGTAACTTGTCCGAGCCTCTTTCTTATTTCAAGGATGACACTAACAGAATAGGGAGTCTTGACCAGCGAGCACATCCCCGAAGATGAGAAAAGAAGGGTTCGCGGCAATTTATATACAGTTCAAATAATATCAAAGCGGTAAAAGCATTATTTAGCACATTAGGCTCAAACATGTAACAAAATCAGCTAACAGATAAAGCCAAATATAACAATTCATCTAAGATCTAATTCCGAACCCTAAACTAGAGATTCTGGGTTCTTCTCCCCAGCAGAGTTGCTAGAGCTGTCACACCTCCTTTTTACACTACACCCTCAGAAGGGCGTAAAAGGAGTTTTTTCCAATTTAAAATGACAATTGAAACAAGATTATTTTATTAAAAAGGCAGAGTCGTCACCTGGGATAATTTTATGATATCCCAAGTCACCAGTTCAAATCCCGAATCGAGGAAAAGATTGACAATATTTTACAGTCTACAAACCAGAGATCCGGGTAAGGAATTCTGTAACCCGGGAGAAGGTGTTAGGCATTCCCGAGTTCCATGGTTCTAGCACGGTCGCTCAACTGTTATAATTGGTCTATTATCTGATTTTTAAGACATTTTGAACTTATGTAATTTTAACTTTTAACCGCTATTATTTAATTAATTAAAGGAAGATTGCAACGTTATTTAAAATATATTTTGAACCAAGTCACATAAATATACCCGCAGTTCATAACACATTTTATCTAACGTTAAGATTTAGATTTGGATTACATAAATGTACACTCGAATTTAGAAAGGTAAATTATTAAAATAATGCACCTAAAATAATTATGTACTTTTCAGTTTGCAAGAGCCATAAAATATTTAACTAAATAGCACACCTTAATTTTTAAAGAATTGAAATTAATTAAATGAATGCCATGGGTTTTGAAATTAGTGTGAGGAAGAGGCCGACTTACTCGTTCCCAAGTGAACTTTGACAAATTAAATGAGAACAAAGACAACACGGTAAAGCCATACACGTTATCACCAATACCCCCTTTATGTTATTTCTCGATCAAAGCAACAACAGCATAGTATAAAATTTGAGACCACACGGTTTTCTAGGAACGGGAAGATCATTAATACTATACATTTTGCCCCACATAAAGCAAACTAGAATATCACTGTGCGTAAACCTCAAATGCTAAGATCAATAATGGATCACAAAAACTCATTCACTACACTATATTTAACTATAGCATAGGAATCTACTTTCGTTATAACACTCATCCAAAATCACTCAAGCAGGTTATGAGATAGCTTCATCAAATAACTAAACATCCAATAAAATCATATACCGAATGATCCATACAAGTTGTTTCTATTTTTACTTTAAAAAATGAAATAAAATTGACACAGAGTTAAAAGAATTGGACCTTTGTGTTAAATCTGAGCTTTTGAGTTTTATACTTGGGAAATCTCAAAGCAAACAAGA
This sequence comes from Nicotiana benthamiana, assembly GCA_034376525.1. Taxonomy (NCBI): domain Eukaryota; kingdom Viridiplantae; phylum Streptophyta; class Magnoliopsida; order Solanales; family Solanaceae; genus Nicotiana; species Nicotiana benthamiana. Next base: position 117,188,662 of record CM067331.1, read on the forward strand.
CCCAGACATGACCACGATGAACCCAGACCTCGGTAGACATGAAAACATGCACAATATCGAAGAAACTTAGAGAGAGAAAGTAGAGAGAAGGGAGAGCATCGAAGAGTCTCGAAGAAGACTCAGAATTCATTTCTGAAAAATGACACCTCGGTTCCTACAAACGACCCCTGACCCCTTATATCAAAATAACCACTTTTACAGATATAGCCTATTTACATGACTGGCCTAATTGTAAGTATAGCCTATTTAGACAACTAGTCTAATTACAGACATAGACAAACAAATTACAAAAAATAACCTAATTGTAGAAGTAGACTATTTGGCTCAGATATGACTCTTTCCTTTAATGACCAAAATGGTCTACATGTGAGTAGTATCATCATTGCCTATTTACATATCTCAACACCCCCCCTCAAGTTGAAGGGGGAAATCACCTTTAACTTGGACAATAGAGGAGAAAGAGCAGTCCCAGATAATGCCTTGGTCAACGGATCAGCCAGCTGCTGAGAAATGGAAACATGGGAAAGCTTTAGGAAACCATTGTGTAGCAAAGTGCGAACATAATGACAATCCACCTCAATATGCTTAGTACGTTCATGGAAAACTGGATTATTAGCAATGTGGACAGCAGCCTGACTATCACAAAATACAGAAATAGGAGAAGGAACAGATACCCCAAGATCAGCAAGTAAACGAGAGAGCCAAGTTAGTTCAACAGTAACCTTGCTCAAAGCCCTGTACTCAGCTTCAGCAGAAGAAAGAGAGACAACTGGTTGCTTTTTCGATTTCCAACTTATAAGACTGCCACCCAACAATACACAAAAACCAGTAACAGATCTTCTAGTGTCAGGACAGGCTGCCCAGTCACTATCAGAGTACCCAGTCACAGAGTAATCAGGAACATCAGAGTAAAAGAGACCCAAAGAAGAAGTGCCTTTAAGATACCTCAAAACATGCATAGCAGCAGACATATGGGGAACCCTTGGGCATTTAAGATATTGACTCAGATGTTGCACGGCAAAGCATATATCAGGGCGAGTATGGGTTAAGAACAACAATTTGCCAACAAGACTCCTGAACTGGTCAGGAGCGGGCAAAAGGTCACCAGAATCAGCAGTCAGTTTGGAAGAAATGTCCAGAGGGGAAACAACAGGAGAAACAGATACACAGTCAAAAGCATGCAACAAGTCATTAACATACTTATGCTGATTCAGATGTATCCCACCAGGGACATGTTTAACCTCAAGACCCAGAAAATAATGCAATGACCCCAAATCCTTGATTTTGAAAGTATCATCCAAGAAGGCTTTTAAGCCAGCAATCTCATCACAGTCATGCCCAGTTACTATAATGTCATCAACATACACAGCCACTACAACAAGGGAATCAGGGGTACCTTTTAAGAATAGGGAATAATCATTCAAAGAGTGCCTGTAACCTCTTGAATGAAGAGCAGATGACAGCTTAGCATACCACTGCCTGGAGGCTTGCCTGAGCCCATATAAAGATTTCTTTAGTTTACAGACCAGAGGAAGAGAAGAAGAAGAAGAAGAAGAAGAAGGAGAAGCAGAATCAGATACCACCAAACCTAGAGGAAGTTTCATATACACTTCCTCATCCAAATCACCATGGAGGAAGGCATTGTTAACATCAAGCTGAAACAATGGCCAGTGGTTTTAGCAGCCACTGCAATAATGCATTTCACTGAAGTCATCTTAACAACAGGAGAAAATGTGTCTGTAAAGTCCACACCCTCAACCTGTGTATCACCTCTAATAACCAACCTTGCCTTGTATCTTTCAATAGAGCCATCAGATTTATATTTGATCTTGTAAACCCACTTACAGCCAATAGGTTTCTTGCCTGGAGGAAGATGCACAATGTCCCAAGTATGGTTAGCATCCAATGCATCAAATTCCTTCCTCATGGCATCCTGCCAAGCTGGTACAGAGGCAGCTTGAGAGTAAAACATAGGTTCAGATTCCAAGTTGGAGGAAGAGGAACCAGAGAAGGCTGGATGTTGGCAAACATAGTCTTTGAGGTAAGGAGGGGGAATATGTTGTCTGGTGGATTTTCTGGGCAAGGAAACAGGCTGAGAGACAGGTAAAGCAGGAGGAGAAGTATCATGATTGAAAAGGGGAGAAGGAATGGATACAGGAGAGGCAGGAGAAGAACTAAGAGGAGAAGAAGGGGAAGAATCACTGGAAGTTGGTAGCAGTAAAGAATGTTCAAGAATGTCATCAGAAAAGGGAACAGGAGGAGGAGGAGAGGGAGATGGAGGTGCAGTTTTAAAGGGAAAGTGAGTTTCATGAAAGACAACATCTCTAGAAACAAAACATTTCTTAGAATTCAAATCATACAATTTGTAGCCTTTCTTACCAAAAGGGTAACCAATAAAAACACAAGAATGAGCTCTGGACTTCAGTTTATCCCTTTGAGGGATAGGGACAGCAGCATAAGCCAAACAACCAAAAGTTCTTAGGTGAGAGTAGGAAGGGGGAGAACCATGCAATAATTCATGAGGTGATTTGTAATGAGGTATTCTCGATGGCAATCTATTAAGGATGTATGTTGCAGTTAACAAGCAATCACCCCAAAATGATATATGCAAACCAGACTGAAAAAGAAGAGCCCTACAAGTTTCAAGTAAGGATCTGTGTTTTCTCTCAACAACCCCATTCTGTTGAGGAGAATGAGGGCAAGTTGTTTGATGCACAATCCCAAGTTTACTGAAAAAGGAAATCCCTTCTGCACTGGAACCCAGTTCCAGGGCATTATCACTCCTGACAACTTGGACCATGGAATTGAACTGAGTCTGAACATAGGAAATGAAAGATTTTAATAGAGGGAATGCATTACTTTTAGAACCCATCAAATGTGTCCAGGTGGCCCTAGAAAAGTCATCAACTATGTTGAGAAAGTATTTACTACCAAGGGAAGTAGGGGTATGGTAAGGGCCCCAAGTGTCTACATGTATAAGTTGAAATGGTTTAGTAGTACTAATGATACTATCAGGGAAAGGCAGTCTGGTTTGTTTAGCCATAGGACAAATAGAGCAAGGAAAAGGTTGTTTAGCAGCAAAAGAAAAAGGTAAGCCAGAAACATGTTTCATATTAGCAAAGGAAGTGTGTGCTAATCTCAAATGCCAAATATGGTTCATATCAGCAGTAGCAACATTATTACAACTGGGAGATTGTACAATTGAGCTAAAATGTTTGCCATCAGAAACAACATCATCATTACAAACATGTGAAACAGTATGCTCAGAAGTAGAAGAAGACTTGGAAGAGGCAAAAGAGGAAGGAGGTGACCAAGAGTACTTGTACAAACCAGCCTCCTCTTTACCAAGATCCAGAAGCCTCTTCAGAGAAAGGTCCTGTAACAGGTAAAGAAGACATGAGGTTGGTGTAAACAAAACTAAACAATTCAATTGTTTCATCATATGAACAGAAATCAAATTATGTTTGAAAGAAGGAACCAAGAGTACATTGTGAAGAGTAAGAGAAGGAGTCAATGCAAATGATCCTGTACAAGTGACCTTTACTTTATAACCATTAGGAAGGGAAACAAGGTAAGGGATAGTTAAGGGTATAATATCAAAAAGTAGATTTTTATCATAAGTCATGTGATTGGAAGCCCCTGAATCAATGATCCAAGTAGCAGAATTTATGTTTGTAAGCATGCACAACTTGGAATCAGAAACAAGACTCTCAGACATCAAAGTACCAGCAAAATTAGCAGAACTCATGGGAGAAGGAGCTTGATCACTAGTAGAAAGAGTCTGTCGAATTAAGCTCATAATCTGATCACATTGCTGTCTGCTCAACCCTGGTATCACAGGTTGACTGGCAATAGGATCCCCTAGAGGAACAGACAGACCTGAATTTCCTGTATCAGCAGACACACAGTCAGTACTAGTGGAAAGATGAGCAGCAGATTTCCTTCCCTTGGTGTAAGAATTGCTTTGAGGAAAACCATGCAGCTTGAAACACTTATCAATTAAGTGTCCAGACTTCTTGCAATATCTGCAAAATAAGTTTCCTCTATTTTGTTCAAAATTGACTTTAGGTCTGAAGTTAGACCCAGACAATTTACCCTGGTTGAACCCAGCAGAAGGCCTGTCAGTGTGAACATTAAAAGACATAGAGTCTGGGCTCATATGGGAGACAGACTTGACTTCTCTTTGTTTTTCATCATTGAGTACAATATTATAAACACTGTCAAGGGAAGGAAATTGCTGCATCATTAACAAATTACTCCTTACACCCAAATATGTCTCATTCAGTCCCATAAGGAACTGATAAATCTTGTTTTCATCATCTTCCTCGATAATACCATTCTTAGCAGCACAAGTGCACTTCTGTCCATGGTTTGGGACCATTGTCCCCAATTCATCCCATAAACTCTTGAGTTTATTAAAGTATGAGGCTACATCAAGGGAACCTTGGGATGTCTGAGAGAGTTCCCGTTTAAGCTCAAAAATTTTTGTTTTATTGGGGGTACCATATCTCTTCTCAAGTTGAGACCACATGCTTTGAGCAGTGTCAGAATATTGTACACTATCAGCTATTTGAGATGACACAGAAGAAGTTAACCATGACATAACGAGCATGTTACATCTATCCCACCTATGTAAGCTCACATTATTACTAGGTCGGGAAAAAGAACCATCAATGAAACAAATTTTATTTTTAGCAGATAAAGCCATTGTCATCTTACGTTTCCACCCTCCATAACCACTACCTGAAAAAGGAGTGGGAACAAGGCATGCACCAGGCACATCAGAAGAATGTACAAACAAAGGATTAGAAGGATCGATAGGACCAGAGTTGCCACCAGAACCATTACCACTCGTGTTACCAGCCATGTTCAAATGAATGAAATCTTTTACAAATATCACCAAAAATCAATATTCACAATCTAACAACCAGTATTCACAACTCAAACAGGTTATTCACAGATAGAAGCAAATAATCGCACAAGCAGTCAAAGAATCACAACAAAAGAATAGGAACGATGTTACCGTCCTTCTTCGCAACCGGAGAAGATCGGCCTTTAACAACAAATGAAACCCTAGGTATGAACCCTAGAAGTAACCGTCAAAACTTTACCGCAAATACCGTCAATGATGTCGCAACAGTAGTGACGACAACCAAAACCTCAGCAAAATGAGTATCAAACCACCGGATGGCAATCAAACACCCGTTTTGACCACCAGAAAACCCTAGAGGTTGAAAACTCACCGGAAAATCTCCGAAAACTTCACAATAAACGGTTGAACCGTTCAATAGAGAAGGAACGGTCACAAATCGTGAAGATAGAGGCTCGAAGGAACCCTATCAGAACAAAAAAAAATCATCGATCTTTCGATCTCAGAAAAAAAACTTCGAATTTTTATCAGAGAATGGTTCAAATGAATCATTGATTCACACAAGAGCATCATCGGATCACTATACAAGGCTCTTATACCATGAAAACATGCACAATATCGAAGAAACTTAGAGAGAGAAAGTAGAGAGAAGGGAGAGCATCGAAGAGTCTCGAAGAAGACTCAGAATTCATTTCTGAAAAATGACGCCTCGGTTCCTACAAACGACCCCTGACCCCTTATATCAAAATAACCACTTTTACAGATATAGCCTATTTACATGACTGGCCTAATTGTAAGTATAGCCTATTTAGACAACTAGTCTAATTACAGACATAGACAAACAAATTACAAAAAATAGCCTAATTGTAGAAGTAGCCTATTTGGCTCAGATATGACTCTTTCCTTTAATGACCAAAATGGTCTACATGTGAGTAGTATCATCATTGCCTATTTACATATCTCAACAAGACAAAAATCGAATCGGCAATCAAACCTTCATATCGAACGAAACGGGATTCTATTGAAGCTACAACTCATTATAGTTGTGTCAAACAGACCCAAATTCCTCATGAAAGGTGCTGGGGAAGGCCTTCGAATTAGGTGCCCTAAAGCTTGCATGAAGAAAGGTGGAAAGAATCCCTATAGCTAATGCTTGTAAGACAATCACGAAGTCACAGGGAACAAACCAAAGGGTGAAGCTCGCTAGAGAGAATATGATGCCAACGTAGAGCTTCGACTACATTGGTTTTGGATGAAGATGTTGTCGACGATCAGAGAAGAGGGGTGTAAAGTCTGGTTTCTTCTTTGTTCTCTAAGTTTCAGAAGACCATCTCCTGAAGACAAAGAGCTAAGGATGTTGAAGGTTGGTCTTTTGGAAGTGTTTTCCGGCGAGAGAAGAATGTTGTTTTGGAGTTATTTTAGCCGGGTTTCATGGTATTTCCGGCGAGGAGGGGTGTGAGCGAATCACTTTACGTTCCAACAACTGAAAGGATTTTAAGCCTTACTCATTTTTGTTCAAAATGGAGGATCGCCCGTCGACCCTGTGAAGAAGAAGAGCAGAAATTATTAAGGGTGGGGGAATTCTTTTGAGAATTGCGACGCTCTCTTCAGCCCTTTTTTTGCCTTTTTGTAGGTATATTTGTGTTCCTTTATAGGTAGAGTCTAGGTTTAGATGTAATTTTGTGTATTTGCTAACTAGTCCCTAGATCTTTTGTGTATTAGGTCCTTAGGGTTATTTATTTACTTTATTCCAAAGAGGAGTCTAGAATGGTCCCTATACTACATAATGTCTTTTAAAATACGATAGAAATACTATATCATGCCAAGCTAATCCTAATTAATTAAACTAAACGTGAAACTATTTTTATATTTTCAAAATTATATAAAGACAATAATAATATACTATTTTTTTTTAAATGTATGAAAAATACATAAACTAAGATATATATATTTTGTAATTTTCATTTTTATGACGAAAATGAAGTAAAGAAGTCAAAAATAGTTGAAATAGCTATATTGGGCCTAAAATAAATATTTACGCGCTAAAATATAAAACATCTTGGGGAGAGTCAAAAATCACATGTCTACAGTAAGATCCTTTTCCGATGACTCCAATGATTCGGTATTGTCATTCCCAATTCAGGCCTAGTTTCTCGTCATTTGGGTCTCGAGTATTGAGGGTAAATTTCCTTAGAACTAAGTCCCTGATTCTGATGTGTTGAAGATTGGGTTTTCTATTATAATATCTCTCAATTCTTTGCTCTTGTGCAGCCATCCGAACAAGTGCAACTTCTATTTTTCATCTAATAGCTCGAGGCTAGTATTCATAGCCTTGTAATTTGATTTCTCCGATGCATATCAAAATCTGGCGCTGGGTTTCCCCACCTCGACTAAAATTAAGGCCTCAGAGCCATATACAAAAGAGAACGTGGTTGCCCCCGTGCTGTACTTTGATGTCGTTCGATAAGCCCAAAGAACCTCGGGTTGAACTTCTCTCCATTTCCCTATGGTGTCGTTCAACCTTTTCTTTATGTTTTAAAGGATAGTCTTGTTTGTCAATTCGACCTATCCGTTTCTGCCCGGGTGATACGACGTTGATAAGATCCTTTTTATTTTATGTGCTTCGAAGAACTTTCTTACCTTGTTATCGATGAATTGCTTCCCATTTTGGCATATGATTTCGGCAGATATTCCGAATCGACACACGATGTGGTCCTAGATGAAGTATGTAACTTCTTTTTCTCTGACCTTCTCGAAGGCCTTTGGTTCCACCCATTTAGAAAAGTAGTCAGTCATAAACAAAATGAATTTAGCTTTACCTGAGGCCGTTGGTAGAGGGCTGACAATGTCCATTCCCCATTTCATAAAAGGCCATAGGGACAGGACTGAATGAAGTTGCTCTCTACAGTGACGAATCACCGCTGCAAACTTTTGATATTTATCACATTTTCTAACAAATTCCTTAGTGCCTTTTTCCATGTTATCCCAGTAATACCCTACTTTGATAATTTCGCGAAGCAAACACTCGACGCCGGAGTGGTTTCCACATGTGCCTTCATGGATCTCTCATAAAACATAATCGGTGTCCACATACCGCCAATGGTCCATCTAACATCCTCCTGCATTACATTCAATCTTCATCCAATGGCAACTAAGCAGCCTTGGTTTGTAGGGCCCTCGATACTTTATGGTCCAATGGGAGCTTTCCATTTTTAAAATACTCAATATACTTATTCCTCCAATCCTAAGTCAAACTTGTAGAATTTATCTTGATCTTGACCTTCATTGACCATAGATCTCGATAATTGGATGATAGTCCCTGGGATAATATAATCTTCTTCGACCGATGACTCTAAGTTTGCAAGTGCATTGGCCTTACTGTTTTGTTCTCGAGGTACATGATCTAGAGTCCACTCCTTGAAGCGGTGTAAGGTTACCTGTAGCTTGTCCAAATACCGTTGCATCCTATCCTCCCAAACTTTAAAGCTTTTGTTTACTTGGTTTACCACCAATAAAGAATCACACTTGGCTTCAATGTCTTCTGCCCCAAACATTTTGCTAGCTCTAAACCTGCAATCATGGCCTTATGCTCGGCCTCGTTGCTAGTTAACTTGGAAGTTTTGATAGATTTTCTAATAGTTGTTGTATATGGGGTGGCTTCAAAATAATTCCAAGCCCAGACCCTTTCACATTCGAGGCACCGTCCATGAAGAGGGTCCATACTCCCGATAATATACTTGATTTTAGTTGAACTTCCTTTTCCACTTTACGAGGGTTGGCGCAAAGTCGGCCATGAAATATGCTAAAATTTGAGACTTGATGGTTGTTCCGGTTTGATGCTTGATATCGTACGCGCCAAGTTCAACGGACCATTTGGCTAACCGCCCCGATAATTTGGGCTTGTGCAAAACATATCGTGTGGATAAGTGTTTATCACACATATGGGTGACATTGAAAATATAGTTTTAATTTTCTAGATGTGCTTATTAATGCAAGTTCCAATTTCTCTAAATATGGATATCTATTTTCCTAGAGTCCGGCTTACGTAATAGAGAGAAAACTATGTACCTTACTTTTCTCAAACTAGCACACCACTTATCTCTATTTCGGACACTGCTAAGTATAAGTACAACTTTGCATCCACCTTTGAAGTGTGAAGAAAAGGTGGGCTCGATAAGTATCGTTTCAATTCCTCCAATGCTTGTTGGCATTCCGGGGTCCATGCGAAGTCATTTTTCTTTTTGAGTAAGGAAAAGAACCTATGGCTTCGATCTGATGACATCGAAATGAATTGGCCTAAGGTAGCTATCCATCATGTTAGCCTTTGTACGACTTTTATGCTATCTACGATGGTGATATCCTCGATGTCCTTGATCTCGTAGGGGCTGATTTCGATTCCCCTATTTGACACTATAAAGTCAAGGAACTCACCCAAGCCGACCCCGAAGGTACATTTTTCTGGGTTAAGCTTCATGTTATACTTACTCAAGGTCTCGAATATTTCCTGCAAATGAGTTAAATGGTCCTCTGTCCGCAGGGACTTAACAAACATTTCGTCAATGTAAGCTTCCATTGATTTACCTATCTGTTCCTCGAACATTTTGTTAACAAAGAGTTGGTATGTAGCTCTTGCATTTAGCCCAAAAGACATTACATTATAACAATATGTTCCATAACTAATGATAAACAAAGTCTTCTCCTGGTCTTCCGAGTTCATCTGAATTTGATTGTACCCGAAATAGGCATCGATAAAGGTAAGGATCTCGTGACCATCCGTGACATCGATCATGTGATCAATGTTAGGTAGTGGAAAAGAGTCTTTTGGGCATGCCTTGTTTAAATCCTTGTAATCTATGCACATTCTAAGTATTTTCCCCTTTTTAGGGATTACAACTACATTGTCAAACCATTCGGGGTATTTTACCTCCCGAATGGACCCTATTTTAAGAAGTTTAGTTACCTCATCCTTTATGAAATCCTGTTTCACCTCGGATTGGGGCCTTCTATTGTGCTTCACCAGTTTGAACCTTAGGCCAAGGCTTAACCGGTGTATTGTTATCTCCGATGAGATTCCTGTCATGTCTAAATGGGACCAAAAAAAATAATCCATGTTATCGATAAGAAATTGAATTAAGTTTTTTTCTTGAGGTCAGGGGTTAACCTTGTTCACAGGTATACCTTGCGTTTGGTTAGATGCTCGAGTAGTATCACCTGTTTCAGCTCTTCGACCGTTGATTTGGTTGCATATGATTCTTCGAGAATAATGAAAGTTCGAGGAGTAAGGAAATCCTCTTCTTCTTTTTCGATTACATGTTTCTCCGATTCGTCAAAGCTGGTGATGATGATTGTTATTTGGCTATCTACTTATCTTTGGTGCTCAATTTTTCTGAGGTCGAAGGCGCTGATATCAGCATCACCTCATCGACTGCAAATATTTCCTTTGCAACATGTTGTTCCCCGTAACTATTATCACACCATCCACTGTAGGGAATTTTATCATTTGATGAAGGGTCGACGGTACTGCCCTCATATTGTGGATGCATGGCCTGCCGAGTAGTGCATTATATATCATGTCGCCTTTAATGACTTGAAATTTTGTATCTTTGATGGTCCTGACCATGTTTACTAGTAGGATTATCTCCTCTTTCGTTGTTTCACTTGCCATTTTAAAGCTATTTAGGACTCGAGATATAGGCACAATTTGGTCCGGCAGGCCGAGCTGCTCTACGACCCTCGATCTGATTATGTATGCTGAACTACCTGGATCCACTAGAACACGTTTAACTTGAATTTTATCAAGCAAAATAGAAATTACCAGGGCATCGTTGTGCGATTGAGAAATATCCTCTGCTTCTTCATCATCGAATGATAGGACGCCTTCGGGAACATAGCTCCGAGTCCACTTTTCTCTAATGATTGACACCTTAATACGTCTGAATATAGGCTCTTGTACAACATCGATCCCGTCAACGATCATATGATCTAGATGTTGTGGTTTTTCCTGGTCATTTTTTCTATTGGTGCCTCTTTCTCTAAAATGAGTCTTAGCTCAATCAATGAGGCACTCTCGAAGGTGCTCTTTGTGGAACAATCGAGTTACCTTCTCCCTCAGTTGTCTGTTGTCTTCGGTCCTATGGCCATGCGTGCCATGATATTTACACATCAAGTTCAGGTTTCTTTGAGAAGGGCTAGTTTGTATTGGTCTGGGCCACCTAGTGTCTTTGATCCTTCGGATAGACGATACAGTCCCTGATGCATCGACACTGAAATTATATTCCGATAATTGAGGTGCTTGCACGGGGTTGGTATGTTTTTCAAAACCATTCTTACTCATAAGTCCCCTAGAACTTTGCCCTTGATAATTTCTTCGATCGTTCTGAAGAGGGTTGTGCCCCGGACCATTGCTTCTCCGGTATGCGGTATATGGATGATATCTTTCTCTATTCGACCTTGATTCCCTATCGATATCCCTCGAGGCTTTAACTTCCAATGTGTTTGGATGAAATGAAACCGAGGAGGTTCTTAGTTGGTCGTCCTCGAACCTGATCTTCGATTGATAATGATTATGCACATCCGCCTAAGTTACAGCTGGATAATCGATCAAATTTTGCTTCAACTACCGTGACGCTATCGAACTCCACTCGTTCAATCCTTGGGTGAAAGCTTGAACGACCCAATCATATATGATCGGTGGTAGTTCCATCCTCTCCATTTGAAATCGGGATACGAACTCCCTTATCATTTCATCACCTCTCTGTCTTATCTTAAAAATGTCATATTTCCTTGTTGTGACCTTTATGGCCCAGCGTGCGCCTTCACGCAGGTGTCCTCTAACATAGAAAATGAGTCGGTGGAATTCGGTGGCAAGCTGTAATACCAAATTATTTCTCCTTTTGATAAAGTTTCCCCAAACGTTTTCAACAAAACCGACTCAATCCCGTCATCATTTAAGTCGTTTCCATTAATCCCGCATGTATACGAAGTGATATGTTCATTAGGGTCACCCGTCCCATTGTATTTAGGTATATCCGACATACGCAATTTCTTAGGAATGGGCTTCAGGGCTGCACTCTGAGGAAATGGCTTTTGCATGAACTTCTTTGCATCGAAACCTTTTAAGATCAGGGGTGCCCCCATTATTTTATCAACACGGGAGTTTTATGTTTCCACTTTCTTGTCGTTATCTTCAACTTTTTTCTCTCCCGACTCGATTCTCTTGGTGAGCTCCTCGAGTATCTTCATAATTGTAGGATCAGTCCCGATCTATTACCGTTCGACCTTTCTGACACCGGCTCAGTACGTTGAGTGATTTCTAGTTCGACCACACTCGGAGTTTTATATTGACTTTGAAGCTGAGCGATAGCAACCTGCTGAGCTTGTAGCATTTCGAATATTACTTGGAGACTAACTCCCCCTTCTCCTACACCTTGTGTTCCTTGGCCTCCAGATTGGACTTTCCTGCGTACACTTCCTTCAGGTCCGCGCCTAAGTCCGCATTCAAAGCAATATGCGAACTAACGTCGACTAGTTCTGCAATCAGCACTTCCCCAGGGTAGATCAGTGACACACCCACTCCTAGAGAAACTACATTATCATTTTTCCCGAGAAGTCCAAGACCATTATCGCAATGTACGCGTTTATTTTGCGAGTTTGACATGATTCAACCCGAGAACAAAAATTCTTGGCAAGAAAACGTATGCAAATAACGTGTGTTATCAGAATCAGTACTAAAACAGTCACTATTATCCTTAGCCCAACGGCGGGTGCCCAATTGTTTACCCTAAAATCCGAGTGACAATTAAACTTGTATTATAGTTTTAAAGATATGCCATTTAATCCAATACTAATTGATAAACAAACAATCTAATGTATAAATTAAAGAGTAAGGTAAGTCAAACCAACATATAAGTAGACCTTGACCTCGAACAATGGAAACCTCGAGGTAGGTGTACAAGAACAATAAAATAATAAGGTAAGTTGGATTAACAGTAAGCAAGAAAGTGAAATATGTATATTCTCTTCTCAATGATTCGTGTCTTATTAATGATTGGGGTCTCCTATATATAGTGGGAGAATCCTAAATAAGGTACATTTCTAATTATAGTAGGGAATCTTTTTATACAGTTGTCTAACCACCTAGTACAAATCCGTTACGGAATTTACGTCGTGACTTAGGGCCACATCAGGAATCTCGCTCTTTCTGTTACAAAACCATAGCGGTAGTATCTCGAGGTTGGTCATATTCGGCGCCGGTGTTCATCGAGCACTTCGATCTTCGAGTCATGTATTCTGCATCGGGCTTGAGCCAGGTCCATATTGAACTTATTCTCGACGTGACACCTCAAGCCTACAAAATCAGGGACACCTGATTTTGACCGTATACATATAGATAGATAGATAGATAGATAGATAGATATTGATGCAGATTAAATAAAGTGTGCAATTTTAGTTTGTAAGCGTAACGTTTAGGTTTATGGTCTTGTCTTTTTTTGTTTCTTTCAATCAACAGAAAATCTTTTTTCATTTACCTGAGAAAAAAGAGATGGAATGTAAATTGACGAAAAAGAAGACTCAAAATTTAGAGTAGAGCTAGTAATAATGGTATGATGCATTTTCTAGAAGTGTAAAACTTCTGGTCAATCATAGAACTAGGCATAACATAAGGAGAACCAACGGTAAACTTGTCATTGCACCATAAGGATCATCATCTTATGCTCACAAGTCAGAAGTAAAAGAGGTCCCAAATAATTTAGACGTGATTTCAAATTGGATACTATGGAGATCGTTTATGGTCAATCAAAAATGTCAATTCCAAGGTTTGAGGAAGCACAAGTCTCGAGTCCTGACTTTGTAATTTGTTTCAGTTTATTCCTGAGACACCTCCTGTTGCCAAATTCTCTTCAATAGCTTCTTGAGAATTTTACCACCTAAAGGGACTGTCCTGCGTTCGAAATCTTGATTAATCCTTTAATTAAAGTATTCGAGTCCGTTTGTAGGCATCTCAATTATCTTGTTTGGCTTTTGTATTAGTCTCAATGAGGAAGTCGAAGCCACCACCTGATCACCAACAACCCCCACAACAACCCTAAAAAACCGCTCCATGCACCACCACTCAAATCACAATACCTTGCCAGCTAATCCTGAGGTGCGCCATGCGCTGTATATTGCCATGGCACATGCTAGCATTGCCCTCACAATATTCATTCTTTATGCTGTTGGTAAATTGCTTCAAGATTATCTGAGACCTCTCTTATGGGCTGTCCTCTGCTCAATTCCTTTGAGGGGAATTCAGCAAGCCCTTGTTGTATTCTGGTCCGAACCTCTAAAACTAGGCCTCACAGAGACCATATTAGCCGTCCCCGGGGCTGTATTCAGGGTCTTTGTTGGAACAATTGTTGACATTAAGGATATGACTTTCAGTGTTGTTCATAGGAGACAGAAACAGTACGATTTAAGGCGTCATAGAAGCGGATTTTTTATATTGTTGAGGTGGCTCGTGTCGTTTTGGGTGTTTGTTATAACCTATGAGCAAATTGGTGGTATTGGAGCAGTATGTCACGGACCGGATAATCCCTAGCTATCTTCCGTGAGGCCTTAGTCACAATCCGCCCCTGCGATGTGCTAAGTCAGCCTTTCCTCGAAATATTGCCACAACAAAGCTAAGAGAAGCTAAGAAGAGAAGCTTGCAAGAATGCTTTGTATTAAACAAGAGAAAGCTTTATACAAGTATTGGATTGCTTGAATGTTTCTTGGATACAAATGCCAAATGCCTCTAGCCTATTTATAGTTGCTAGAGTCCCAAACTAATGGCTAAGATCTATTCTAATCAATGGCTAAGATCAAAGCTCTAGAGTGTTCTACCAATCTCTACACCTAGTAGAATATACAAGATGGGACTAGAAGGGTCTAGAGTCTTCCATTGGAAGGATCTAGACTTTACACCTAGTAGAATATACAAGATGGGTCTAGAAGGGTCTAGAGTCTTCCATTAGAAGGATCTAGACTTTACACCTAGTAGAATATACAAGATGGGTCTAGAAGGGTCTAGAGTCTTCCATTGGAAGGATCTAGACTTTACACCTAGTAGAATATACAAGATGGGACTAGAAGGGTCTAGAGTCTTCCATTGGAAGGATCTAGACTTAGCTAGAGAAATGCTGCCATCCGTGCGCCAAATCATCGCTAATGTGTCGCCCAGTCATCGCCCGCATGGCATAACCTCCTAGAAAATGTAGGGGCGTGACAACCTCCCCCACCTATTGCGTCGACGCCCTCGTCGACTCTTCGTGGAAAGTTCGGATTTGATCTCCAATTGCCAAAGCGCCTCCTTTGGCTCCCAGCCTGCCTTGCTTTCCGGTAGTCCCTTCCACTTGACAAGATATTCATGCAATGGTTCCTCGAACCTTCGTCGAATCACCCGGTCAGTCATGATGCTTTCAACTTCCCTGTCAAATGATGTTGCAATGACTGGAGGTGCCCGATGTGACTCGTTCCTTATGCGAGGCCAATAGTAGTTAGCCCATATCAACGCCTGAGTGCGCTCTCGTCCCGGATGACCCGCCCATCGGGTGGTATGGCACTCCTTAGTGTTATTCTTGCGCAACCTCTTCCATTTGGGAACGTAAATCCGTTGTCCCTTGGTGCGCAATAAGTCACCTTCGACCCAACATTGTTTGGTTTCCCCATCCTTAGCCATCTGCATGAGTTGCTTGGCTAAAGGATCATGCGCCATGTTTTCCTTGATAGGATCCAAAAGCTCCGCCTGAACTCTTGTTATTGCCGCCAATTCTGCCTTGCGGCTAAGCGCATCCGCCACATAGTTGGCCTGGCCCGGTTTGTGCTCCAACTGGATCTTGTATTCCACCCCACGCCTGGGTGGTAGCTTGCGGGGTAACTCTGTGGGCATTACGTCCTTGGACTCTTCCAGCACGTCCTTGGTGCAAGTGGGAGTATCGCCATCATCTCCCCCTTCTTTCTCGTGCTGAAGAACGGCTAGCTCTGTCTCCTCCCCATGTTGGCGTCCCTTGGCCAGCTGCATGGCACTAAGTTGAGGAGATTTGGATTTCTTGGGAGGGGCAAATGTTGGAACCATGCATGTTTCTCCTTCCATGATCATCAACATGTTGAATCTAGGGAACGGGACAGCATTGTACTGCGGAAAGAACTCCATCCCTAGAACAATGGAGTAATCATCCATTGGTGCCACCGAGAAATCCACCTTGCCTGACCAGTTGCCAAGCTTCAACTCTGTCCCTCTCGCTACGCCGTCTACGGGTTTGGCATCAGTATTCACGGACTTGAGCCAACCCTTTGAGTATGTCACCTGGAGACCCAACCGTTCCGCCTCAGTCGGAGTCATGAAATTTTGAGTGGCGCCCGTATCAATCATTATGTGGACGACCTTGTTGTCGACGTGCCCCTGCACGTACATAAGACTCCTGTCACCCGCCTGGTGAGGAGTGGGCTTAACGTTCAGTGCGTTAAGCAGCTTAAGACATCCCATGGTCGCTTCGTTGCCATGCTCCTGTTGCTTCAACATGGCGCTCATGGCTTCGTGCTATGGGCAGTCCCTCGCCCAGTGTGGTCCTTGACATAGGAAGCAACCCTCCCTTGGTTTGGCCTCCTTCTTGTTGTCTTTGACATGTTTCCCTTTGTCACCATGGGTTGTTGGCTTGTGGGTTCCGTCCCTGACTCCCCACCTTTAACCGACCAAGTCCTTTGAATCTTGGACTCGGATGATTCACCGTGGTGCTTGACATAAAACCCTTTGTCAGCACCAGTGTAATCTTCCAATGTGGCAGCAACCTTGAGTGCCGTCGAGATGTCATCGGCCTTGGACCGTCTTAATTCTTGAACCGTCCATGGTTTAAGCCCGGATAAGAAGTTGAATAAGAGATCCTCGTCGCTCATGTTGTCAATTTGTAGCATCAAGTTGGAGAATGCCTTGACGTACTCCTTGATCGAATGGCCCTGCTTGAGGTCCCTCATTTTTGCCCTTGCTTCGCGGCTTACGTGCACCGGGTAGAACTCAGCCTTGAGTTCTTTCTTTAGGGCATCCCAACTGTCAATGACGACCAGCCCTTTGTCCATGTCGGCTCGTTTTCTTCGCCACCAAAGTGCAGCCATGTCGGTGAAATGTAGAGTAGCAGTATGTACCTGGGCCAACCCTGTTAAGTTGAGCGCCTCGAAGTAGCACTCCATGTGCCAAAGGTAGTTGTCTATGGTTACAGCATCTCGAGCTCCGTTGTATTCCTTTGGCTTTGGCAAGTCCATGGCACGGGCAGTGTCTCGGACTTGCACGGTTGATGTCGAGGCAGCTTCTTTCGCCATGAAAGCACTCCTACACATTGCCCAGTCGGCCTTGGTTTCTTCTACGGCAGCTTTGGACGCCTCTAGGCTTGACTTGGCTTCATCAACGTCCTGCCTCAACTCTGACAAGGCTTGATACACCTTGGCTTGAAACAAGCTGTTCTCGTTGGCTATCTCTGCCCCTGCAGCATAAATCCTCTCTTGGAAAGTGTCCAACGAGGTATCGACCTTCTCGACGTATTCTTCTACGGTTTGCACCGTGCGATCCAACCTCTCTTTTGTATCCGCCATAGCTATCTCAAGTTTAGCTAACCGAGCTTCAAAACTAGCAAGATAGTCACGAGATTTACCTCCCTTGTGTGGTGGTGGGACGGTACGCTCCTCCTCACGACCCTTGCGAACTTGCTCCTCACCGCCGATAGCCATGTCGTGAATGTGCCCAGCTAACCCACGAACCCTTTCGTAGCGTTGCTCTGATATCAACTGTCACGGACCGGATAACTCCCTAGCTATCTTCCGTGCGGCCTTAGTCACAATCCGCCCCTGCGATGTGCTAAGTCAGCCTTTCCTCGAAATATTACAACAAAGCTAAGAGAAGCTAAGAAGAGAAGCTTGCAAGAATGCTTTGTATTAAACAAGAGAAAGCTTTATACAAGTATATGATTGCTTGAATGTTTCTTGGATACAAATGCCAAATGCCTCTAGCCTATTTATAGTTGCTAGAGTCCCAAACTAATGGCTAAGATCTATTCTAATCAATATCTAAGATCAAAGCTCTAGAGAGTTCTACCAATCTCTACACCTAGTAGAATATACAAGATGGGACTAGAAGGGTCTAGAGTCTTCCATTGGAAGGATCTAGACTTTACACCTAGTAGAATATACAAGATGGGTCTAGAGTCTTCCATTGGAAGGATCTAGACTTTACACCTAGTAGAATATACAAGATGGGTCTAGAAGGGTCTAGAGTCTTCCATTGGAAGGATCTAGATTTTACACCTAGTAGAATATACAAGATGGGACTAGAAGGGTCTAGAGTCTTCCATTAGAAGGATCTAGACTTAGCTAGAGAAATGCTGCCATCCGTGTGCCAAATCATCGCCAATGTGTCGCCCAGTCATCGCCCGCATGGCATAACCTCCTAGAAAACGTAGGGGCGTGACAAGTAGCTCTTCTTGCATTGGGATTTATGTTTACAGCTAACAGTGTGGATTCTACTATTAGTGTAGTGACATCTCTAGGAGTCATAGCTTTCGGAGACTCCCTATTACTGCTTTCTTTACTAGAGGAATATTCAAAAGATTGAAGACTATTATAGCTATTGGATTGATTGTTGGATTGGTTGTAGGATCGTTGGCCGGTATGATTTTCTTCTCTTACAAAGTTGGAGTGGAGGGGAAAGATGCAGTTTTTGCATTGAAATCACATGTAGAAGAGAGTAACTATGCTGAAAAATTTGGCATCAGGAAATGGATGGACGAACACGATGTCCCAGAGATGGTGGATAAGTGCAGCTCTCAGTTATGCCAAACAGTATTTGACCAAATAGATAGCTATGCTATGCAATATAATATGACTGAGTTTGTTTCTGGCATCAAACAGTTTGTTATAACCCCAGCTAATAACTCGTTTGAGCGGTCCACAGCTTTGGCATCGCGCTCCCCATACTAAGAAGATGTTGAGCCTAAAAAGGAGGATTAAGGATCTTGAATGGGGGCAAATATACACAGAAGTGGATGCAATTTTCAGGGAACTGCTGATCAGCAGAGTAGACTTGGTTGAGAAGGCGAAAGGATTTGCTCGACGTGTACTTGTTAGCAGCAAATCTGTTTTAGGTGGGAGTGTGAAGGTCATGTTCTTGATTGGGAATTCCGTAGTTTCAGGAGCTGCAGGGCTTGTTAACTTTGTATCTCAGTTGATTTTGTTTTTCTGGGTACTTTATTATCTTATCACAACGGAGTCCGGTGGAATAACTGAACAGGTGATATGTATGCTTCCCATATCGCGTTTTGCAAGAACTCGTTTTGTTGAGGTTCTTCATAAAGCTATTTCTGGGGTTCTTTTAGCAACTGCTGAGATTGCATTCTTTCAAGGATGCCTGACTTGGCTCTTGTTCAGATTATCTTCCATACATTTTTTGTACATGTCAACTGTCCTTGCGTTCGTTAGTCCTTTGTTTCCTATTTTCCCCTCATTGGTTTCGACTATTCCAGCATCGTTGCAGTTGGTGCTTGAAGGTCGATATATGTTGGCGATTAGCTTATCTATTATTCATCTTGTGCTTATGGATTTTGGTACATCTGAAATCCAAGAGGATTTCCCTGAATATAGTGCATATTCACTGGTCTCAGTATTATTGGTGGAATGACATTGTTCCCTTCAGCTCTTGAGGTAATTAACAAACTACTTTAAACTTTGGCTAAACCATGCCTTTTGTTATTATAGTAATAACTTGGTTCTATATGCATAACTAGAGTCATGATGGCCTTGGCGCACGAATCTCCTCACGTTTACCTGAGACGAAGTAGTCTTAACTTCAACACATAAGTCATGCTTTTGATGAAAATCAGGTAATCTAATAGTTAAAGTATCAAAACTTTACTTCTCTTGAAACGCTCAATTGCTCAAATGAAATGAAATTGGAGGAGGTTGATAAAAAAGTTACGAAATTTATAGCCTCTAATGGGATAAAAAATAAGATAGTAAATTAGAATGCATAGAGTAGATGTGCATAGTTTCTATTGTTTTGCCAAGCCAGAGAGTGTAACTGGAAACCTAAAGAAATCTGAGTTTCCCAAGTAAAACTAGAAAGTGCATTTCTCTTTGCTGTAGCATAGTCTTTCGTCACAAGTTATAATTTATGCTTTTGCTTTTAAAAATGGTATTATATTTGATATTTATTCTTGATGTATGTTATTCAGGGAGCTATAATGGGGCCACTAATAATTACGGTCCTCATTGCAATCAAAGATTTGTATGTTGAGTTCCTTTTGGAAGGGCAAAAGGAGTAAGTATAGCAAATCTAAGTTTGTTTGATGAGTAAGCATTGTATGCACTGAACATCTTTTTGATTGAAGTTTTGCTTTGTATTGGACTCTCATCATCAATGTTCTGACCAAATCGGTTCGACGAATTTACTTCTCTCTCCAGACTTGTTAATTTATGTTCGTAAATTCTTTGGCTATTTGATAGTTAGTTTAAAGTAGGTTGTACATTTATGTGCCAATATTCTAAACATTTGTTCGATTTCAGTGTGTTTAACTTGTTGTCAAGTCTTCTTAAATATGGTATGCATCTGCTCATCTTTTTGTTGCAAAATATCATGCCGATATGGTTACAAGTTGTCACTGTGGCAAAACATTCTCTCTAATCGTGGGTATCAAGAAAGAAGAAAGGGTTGGTAAATTTACAAACGGCTCAATGATTCTGCCTTTCCAAGTAACCACTGATCCGACTAATTGCTAAAACCTAATAAGTAGGCTGCGTCTGCATAAAAAGATGCGGCACTTTCTGCATATATAGATCCGTCAGACCTATGTCCAGGCCATGCTACAAAGAAAATCAGGTAGTTTCCGAAATCTAGTTAAATCAAAAGAGAGGACGGAAAAAGTAACTCAATATTTAAAATGTCTCTTTTTGCCTTCCAAAAATGTGGCTCATTGAGAATAGCTAGTGTGAAATCTAGGCAACGTTAGAGATAGATGTCATGACCCGCCACATCATCATGCCACGAATGTGTCAGTTAACATATATTATTGCTATATGTAAGTTAGGGACTAGATTTTGGTGGAATATTCTAAAACTATGGAGAATTTCCTTGGAAATGTTCTAGATATTTATGCACTTGTAGGAAGGTTTCAGAGAAATATAAAGGTTTCCTTAGGAAGACCCTACAAGCTTATGGAATTGTTAGGAAAGTCCTTAGAATATTCTAGCTATGTAAAATTTTCTAGAGAAGGGACTATTTGTAAATACGAAAAGACTTGTAGAATAATTATTATTTACATATTAGCCCATAAGTGATTAGTATAAATAGGGGCATTCATTCGTAATTCATCAACCAAGCAAAACAATCAAGTTCTCTCTACTACAAAAGCTTCATTTAGCAATTCTCATGTGTTCTAACATTTCTTAGTGATTTGAGTGTAGTAAGGCTGACTTGGCATAGCAAAAACGTGAGCAAGTTGTGCAAGATCGTGAGCAAGTTGCCAAGTGTCGCATGTACATAGTTAATAACTAAGGACGTGACAATGTGGTATCAAAGCAAAGGTTATGACTAAGGAATGTTAGAAAGAATACAAGAGATTGCTATAAAGAAGTTTTGTAGGGAACCATGGTAAGAATTACCAATGGCTTGGTACTTGTAGAAGGGATCAATGTGAAAGTCTCTAAGCGAAAGCAGTACCGCGATGCATGGGACATGCGCAAGGTGGTAGACTGGTGAAAGCTAAGGGAGCTCCGACAGAGGCCACAATTTGGGAGTATGTGTGCGAGTTCACTACCTTAATGTTGCAAATTCGGTCATAGTCCAAGGAATATTCCCTCTTTTACTTCATTGATGGGTTGCAAAGTTGGGCAAAGTGAAAATTAAGATAACATCAAGTAGCCAACGAGAACGGGGCCATCGGAGTAGCCTGGTCTCTTGTTGACTTCAAGATAGAGCCTGCCAAGTCCAAAGAAGGCAACACCAAGAGGGATGAGGGATGAGGGAGATCATGACGAGGACAACGGGAAATACTAGCCGAGGTATAAAAGGGTAATGGCAAGGGGGCACCCATAACAGACAGTGGTCTAAGATAAACGGCAAGGGGCCAGAAAATGGTAGGGAGTACGTTCCTAAGGGAGGGTGCTACATCTTCAAAGGGTCATATCGGGCAACTGAATATCCTGTGACGATACGGCCAGTCGTCTCATGAATTACCTCTATGTTTTCCCCATTCTTTCTTCTAATTACGTTGTATAATGGTCCTATATGTGATTGGGTTAATTGGTTTGGGTTCAGAAAATATTTGATAACGTTTGAGATACCTAGTCTCTTTTAAGGAAGTTTAAGTTGGAAAAGTTAACCGGATGTTGACTTATGTGTTTGAGGGCTCGGATGTGAGTTTTGATGGTTCTGTTAGCTTTGGGAGGTGATTTGACTTAAGAGTGTGATCGAAATGGGTTTTGGAGGTCCGGAGTAGATTCAGGCTTGAATTGGCGAAGTTGATATTTTGGCGATTTCCGGGTGATAGGCGAGATTTTGATATATGGGTCGAAATGGAATTTCAAGAGTTTTAGTAGCTTTTTGTATCATTTGGGACGTGTGTGTAAAATTTTAGGTCATTTGAACGTGGTTTGATTGGGTTTTTGATCAAAAGTGGAATTCGGAAGATTTTTAGAAATTTAGGTTTGAATCCGATGTGGTTTGATTGATTTGATGTTGTTCGAAGTGTTTTGATGATTGGAACAAGTTTGAATAAGGCATTATGATATGTTTGTTCCTTTGGTTGAGGTCCCGGGGGCCTCGGGTGAGTTTTGGGTGGTCAATCGGATCATTTTTGAGTTAAGGAAGTTGCATATTTTGAGTTCCAACTGTCAGACGTTTTGGTCTTTGCGTTCGCGAAGAGTCAGGAAGGGATGTGTCAGGTTTAGCCTTCGTGTTCGCGATGGGGAGGCACGCGTTCATGAAGAGCCGGGATTTGTAAGCTTCACATTCGCGAGAGGCTAGGTCGCGTTCGCGAAGGTCTGTGATTTGAGGCATCGCATTCGTTAGCGGTAAGTCACATTTGCATAGGGTAAAATATGGTCAAAGTAAGTTTGTGCTTCGCGAACACAAGTGTTTGACCGCATTCGGGAAAAAGGAAAATATGCCTGGGTAGAATATTTTTTTAAGCTCGTCTTGTCCGCGATTTTGCAGCTTATTTCCTCCATAGCTGGTCATTTTTAGAGATTCTTAACGGAGAACGAAGAAGGAATTCAAGGGGAATCGTTAAGAGGTAAGATTTTCAGACCAAAAACTCAATTATTTTGTGAATTCTTCCTAGAAAATCATGGAAATTTAAGCTAAAAACTTAAGAGCTAGGGCTTGAAAATTTGGACTTTAATTTTGGGATTTGAAGGACCATTTGGGATCAGATTTGAGAACTTTTAATATGTATGAAATCGTGGAAAAATAAGGAATCTATTGATATAAAAATTTCTGAATTTCGAGACTTGGACCCGGGGGTCAGGTTTTGATAATTTCGAGATTTGTGCCCTTTATTATTTTTTTCGCTTGGGCTTCGTTCCCTTAGTATATTCGTCCTCGTTCTGATTTCAGGTAGATTTGACATGTATGGAGGCCGATTCAAGGGGAAAAGGCGTTGCTAGCTACAGCTTTAGCCGATTAAGGGTGAGTAATGATTGTAAATGATGTTCTGATGGTTTGAAACCCCGGATTGCACATCCTAGTGCTATGTTTTGTTGAGGCGCACACTTGATGACGAGCGTGGGGTCGTACACTATTGGGGATTGTGACTTGATCTGGCCCGATTGATGATTTTACTGCATATTTGATTGAAAACTATTTGTTATCATCATTATTTGGGCCGAATGCCATATTTGTGCCTAGTGCCAACTACTTGAAATCTTCGGGGCTTTTCATTGATATTTCCTCACTGTTTGACTTATTACTCAGTCATGTTATTTTTCACTGTTTTCATGCTCAGACACTTTTACTCAGTTTTAAAATTTAAAAGATATTTTATATGATGTTTAGGCTGAGAAACACTATTTTACTATTGCCCGAGGGGTTTGTGAGTATTTTTGACTAAGTAAGGCCGATAGCCTATGTTGTGAGGAAACACTGATACTGATTTGAGGCCGATGGCCTGAGATATGTACGCCACAAGGTGGCTTGATTGAAATGAGGCCGGGGGCCTAATTTGATGCCACATGATGGCTTGTTTTTGTGCGTAAGGGGCTCCTCCAGGAGTCTGCACACCCCCAGTGAGCGCGAGTATCCATTGTGATTTGAGATTGAGCTTGAGGGGCTGGAAATGTTCTAAGTTGTTGCCCGAGGGGCGGATTTGTTTATACTATGGTTGAGGGGCGAACTTCTATTTTGTTTACTTACCTAAATTGTCTATTAAATACCTGTTAATTTTTGGAAAGGATTTTTACTGGAATTATCACTAATTTACTGCTTTTAAATGATTTTTCTGCTTCATTATAGAATGCCTTGTGCCTTCCGTGTATTCTTACTTTCAGTTGTTATTTACATTTGTTACTCACTGAGTTGGATTACTCACTTTACTCCCTGCACCCTGTGTGTAGGTTCAGGCGTAGCTGGTTCCGCTCATGAGTGTTGATTCATTCCAGCTTCAGGTGGTTTTTCGAGGAGTCTTTAGATAGCTGCTGGCATTCGCAACTGAAGATCCTCTATCTCTTTATTTTATGTTCTTAGTTCAGTATTAAAATTTATAGTTACATTTGAGTATTTAGTGTTGTTCGATGCTAGTGACTTGTGACACCCCGGTTAGAGCTATATTGGGTTATTATTTCGCATTTTATAGATATTGTCCGTTACTTAGCACTATGAAATCATGTTTTAGGCTGCTTTATGTTGTTTAACTGTTTTAAAAAGAGAATTGGTTTAATTGACTGGCCTTGTCTTTACGAGAGGCGCTATCATTATCGGGTTCGAGTTTAGGGTCATGACAAGTTTATATTAGAGCCTAGGTTGCATAGGTCTCACGAGTCATGAGTAGGTTTAGTAGAGTCTCACAGATCGATACAAAGGTGTATGTATTTATCCTCGAGAGGCTATAGAACCCGTAGGAAAAACTTCATATTTTTGAAATTCTTGTCGTGCGAATTTATTGACCTGAGTAATAAACTTTTGGTATTCTATTCTCTCACAGATGGTGAGGACACGCACTACTGAACGGGGTGGACGACCACCAGTGCCACCAGCTGCCGCCACCAGAGGCCGAGCACACGATCGTGGTAGAGGCAGAGTAGCGAGAGCAGCACCTATAGATCCACTAGGTGCCCTAGTTCAGGACCAAGTCCTAGTTATGGACACTCCAGCAGCACTAGCTCAGGCACCAGCTCTGCCCATCGTGATTCCGAGTATTCAGGAGGCCTTGGCTCAGGTGGTTTCAGCCACTACAGCCGCAACTACTTCTCAAGTCGGGGGAGGTAGTCAGACTCGCACCAGTCACACAGTTGAGCAGGTCATGTAGAGACTTCAGACGCCCGCGGCACACCCCACCCAGTTGGTTGCAGCTGCTTAGGATATGCAGTTCTTATTATGATAGAGGATGAGCAGCGCAGGTTGGAGAGATTTGGCAGGCTTCAGCCTCCGACCTTCAGTGTCGTAGAGGGCGAGGATACCTAGGGCTTTCTAGACACGTGTAAAAGGATGCTTTATAATGCGGGTATTCTGGAAACTAGCAGGGTCGCTTTCACTACCTATCAGTTTTCAGGACCTGCTTTCATTTGGGGATTATGAGAGGCGTAGGCTTGTTGGTGCAACACCCCTTATCTGGCAGCAGTTCTCCATTCTCTTTCTGGAGAAGTATGTGCCACAGTCTCGCAAAGAGGAGCTGTGTAGGCAGTTTGAGTGGTTACGTCAGGGGGGATGACTATGTAGCAGTATGAGTTGAGGTTTTCTGAGTTGGCTCGTCATTCTATCTGGTTGGTTCTGACAGATAGAGAGAGGATCATGAGTTTGTTGATGGTCTTACTTATTAGCTCCATATTCTTATGATCATGGAAAGGGTATCTGGTGCTACATTCAAGGAGGTTGTGGATATTCCCCGAGAGATCTAGTCTGTTCGTCGCTAGGAGCGAGAGGAGAGGAAGGCCAAGAGGCCTTGAGGATCTGGTAGTTACAGTGGTACTCCTTTGGGGGACCAGTTTCAGTACGGTAGAGGTCGTCCATTTAGGCATGCTCAGCCATCATGCCTAGGTTATCGTGGGGTGTTATCGGGTCATAGTTCTCATAGTTCACATCAGGGCCAATAATCACTTAGTGCCCTTGTAGCTTAGAGTTCATCCCGTGCTCCCTCAATTCAAGGTTTTTCTATGCCGAGTGCATCTTCTACTCACTCCGCTGCATGGGGTTCTTTTCAATCCTCTTCTCCAGCACCTGGGAGTTGCTATGAGTGTGGCGAGATGGGTCACATGTGGAGGAGTGCCCTCGTTGTGTTGCTAGCTCATCCCAACAGAGGGGTCAGTCATCAGCTTCAGTGCCAGTTGCTCCAGTACCACCCGCCCAGCCATCTAATGGTCGAGGTTAGTTAGCCAGAGGTCGCCCCAGAGGGGGAGGTCGATCAGTTGGCGGTTAGGCCCATTTCTATGCTCTTCCTGGCAGACCCGATACTATTGCTTCAAATGCTAATATTATAGGTATTGTTTCAGTCTGCCATAGAGATACCTTTGTATTATTTGATCTCGGATCCAGCTTTTTATGTATCATCATACTTTGCTTGTTATTTTGGTATGCCACGTGAGTTTCTTGATTTATCTGTTCATGTATCTACCCGGGTATGCGATACTACTATTGTAGACCGTATATACCGGTCGTGTGTGGTGACTATTGGGGGTCTAGTGACCCGAGTTGATCTTTTATTATTGAGTATGGTGGATTTCGATATCATTCTAGGCATGGATTAGCTATCTCTATATCGCGCTATTCTGGACTGTCATGCTAAGACAGTCACATTGGCTATACCGGATATGCCACGGATCGAGTGGCGAGGTACGACTGATTATGTTCCTAGTAGAGTGATCTCCTTCTTGAAGGCCCATCGTATGGTTGGGAAGGGTTGTCTTTCGTATCTTGCTTCGTGAGAGATGTCGGAACTGAGATTGCTAGTACTCATTCTGTCTTAGTTGTGAGGGATTTCCCTCATGTACTTCCTGTAGACCTGCCAGGTATGCCACCGGACATGGATATTGATTTTGGTATTGACCTGGTGCCGGTCACTCAGCCCATTTCTATTATGTCGTATCATATGGCATCAGCGGAGTTGAAGGAGTTAAAGGAGGAGCTTCAGGAACTCCTAGACAGGGGGTTCATTCGGCCTAGTGTGTCACCTTAGGATGCGCCAGTTTTGTTTGTGAAGAAGAAGGATGGCACAATGAGAATGTGCATTGATTATAGGCAATTGAACAAGGTAACAGTAATGAACAAGTATCCTTTGCCTCACATTGATGATTTATTCGACCATCTTCAGGGAGTGGGGGTACTCTCCAAGATTGATCTCCGTTCAAATTATCACCAGTTGAAGACCAGGGATTCAGATATCCTTAAGATGGCCTTCAGGACCAGATATGGACATTATGAGTTCATGGTTATGTCTTTTGGGTTGACCAATGGCCCAACAACGTTCATGCATCTGATGAACAGATGGAGCATTTGAGGGTTGTGTTGCAGATATTGAGGGAGGAGAAGCTTTATGCAAAGTTCTCCAAGTGTGAGTTTTGGCTCAATTCAGTAGCATTCTTGGGACACGTGGTGTCTAGTGAGGGTATTCAGGTTGACCTAAAGAAGATAGAGGCCGTTTAGAGTTGGCCCACACCGTCCTCAGCTATTGAGATTCGCAGTTTTCTTGGTTTGGCAGGCTATTATCGCCGGTTTGTTCAGGGATTCTCATCTATCGCTTCACTTTTGACCAAGTTGACTTAAAAGGGTACTTTATTTGTATGGTCGCACGAGTGCGAGGAGAGCTTTCAGAAGCTCAAGACAACTTTGAGCACAACTCTAGTATTGGTTTTGCCATCTGCTTCACATTCATATACCATGTATTGTGATGCTTCGAGAGTAGGGATTGGCTGTGTGTTGATGCAGGAGGATAAAGTTATTGCTTATGCTTTTTGTCAGTTGAAGCCTCATGAGAAGAACTACCCCGTTTCATGATTTGAAGTTGACTGCCATAGTTCAGGCATTGAAGATTTGGAGGAATTACTTGTATGGTGTATCTCGTGAGGTGTTGACCAATCATCGTAGTCTTCAAAACTTGTTCAAGCAAAATGATCTTAATTTGAGACAACAGAGATGGTTGGAGTTGCTTAAGGATTATGATATCATTATATTATATCATTCGGGAAAGGCCACTATGGTGGTCGATGCTTTGAGCTGAAACACAGTAAGTGTGGGGAGTTTGGCATATATTCCAATTGGGGAGATACCTCTTGCAGTTGATGTTTAAGCTTTGGCCAATCGGTTCATGAGGTTGGATATTTCTGAACCCAGTCGGGTATTGGCTTGTATAGTTTCTCGGCCTTCTTTCTATGAGCGCATCAGAGTGTGCCAGTATGATGATCCGCATTTGATTGTTCTTAGGGATAGAGTTTACCTGATGATGCCAGAGATGTGACCATGGTTGATTATGGGGTGTTGAAGATGCAGGGCCAAATTTGTGTGCCCGACGTAGATGGGCTTCGGAAGTTGATTCTGGATTAGGCCCATAGCTCGCAGTATTCCATTCATTCGAGTGCGACAAAGATGTATCAGGATTTGAGGCAGGACTATTGGTGGAGGATAATGAAGAAAGACATTGTGGGATTTGTGGCTCGGTGTCTCAATTGTCAGCAGGTGAAGTATGAGCATCACAGACAAGGTGGCTTGCTCCAACCGATGGATATTTCAGAGTGAAAGTGGGAGAGGATCACTATGGACTTTGTTGTTGGACCCACAAACTTTGAAGAAGTCGGTGCTATTTGGGTGATTGTGGACTAGTTGACCAAGTCCACACACTTTATTCCAACCTGTACTACTTATTCTTCACAGTTGTTAGCAGAGATATATATCCGGGAGTTTTTTTGGTTGCATGGTGCCCCAATTTTTATCATTTCAGATTGGGGCACTCAGTTTACTTTCCAGTTTTGAAAGTTTGTTCACCGAGAGTTGGATACTCAGGTGGAGTTGAGCACATCTTTTCACCCGCAGACGAATGGGCAGTTCGAGCGCACTATTCAGATATTGGAGGATATTTTACACACTTGTGTTATTGATTTCAGAGGGTCATGGGATTAGTTTCTACCGCTTGCAGAGTTTGCTTATAATGATAGCTACCAGTCGAGTATTCAGATGGCTCCATATGAGGCTTTGTATAAAAGGCGGTGTAGATCTCTGGTTGGTTGTTTCATGCCCGATGAGGTTAGGCTATTGGGGACATACTTGGTACAGGATACATTGGAGAAGGAAAGGTGATTCAGGAGAGGCTCCGTACAGCCAGTCGAGGCAAAAGAGTTACGCTGACGGGAAGTTTCGAGATATATCGTATATGGTCAGTGAGAATTTTCTATTGAATGTTTAACCCATAAGGGCTACTATGAGGTTTGGTAAGAAAGAGAAGTTGAGTCCGCAGTTTATTGGACCTTTTGAGGTACTTCGGAGGATTGGGAAGGTGGCTTATGAGCTTGCTTTGCCACCTAGCTTGTTGAGTGTGCATCCGATATTTCATGTTTCTATGTTCCAAAAGTATATTGGGGATCCGTCTCATGTTCCGGATTTCAGCATAGTTCAGTTGTATGATAATCTGACCTATGATATGGAGCCAGTAGCTATTTTGAGTCACCAGGTTCAGAAGTTAAGGTCAAAGGATATAGCTTCAGTGAAAGTGCAGTGGGGAGGTCGACCTATAGAGGAGGCTATCTGGGAGACCAAGCGAGAGATACAGAGCAGATATCCTCACATGTTTGAGGCTTCAGGTATGTTTCTTGACTCGTTCGAGGACGAACATTTATTTAAGTTGAGGGAGGATGTGACGATCCGGCAAGTCATCTCATAAATTACCGCTCTGTTTCCCCTATTCCTTCTTCTAATTTCTTTGCATAGGAGTCCTATATGTGATCGGGTTGATTGGTTTGGGTTCTGAAAGGATTTGGTAAGGTTTGAGACACCTAGTCTCTTTTAAGGAAGTTTAAGTTGGAAAAGTCAATCGGATGTTGGCTTATATTTTTGAGGGCTCGGATGTGAGTTCCAATGGTTTGGTTAGCTTCAGGAGGTGATTTATGACTAAGGAGTGTGATCGAAATGGGCTTTGGAGGTCCGGAGTAGATTTAGGCTTGAATTGGCAAAGTTGATATTTTAGTGATTTTCGGTTGATAGGTGAGATTTTATTATAGGGGTGGGAATGGAATTCCGAGAGTTTCAATAGCTTTGTTGTGTCAATTGTGATGTGTGTGTAAAATTTCAGGTCATTCTGACGTGGTTTGGTTGGTTTTTTTTTATCAAAAGCGGAACTCGGAAGATTTTTAGAAATCTAGGCTAGAATCTGATGTGTTTTGATTGATTTGATGTTGTTCAAAGTGTTTTGATGATTGGAACAAGTTTAAATAAGGTATTAAGATATGTTTATACCTTTGGTTGAGGTCCCGGGAGCCTCGGGTGAGTTTCGGGTAGTCAATCGGATAATTTTTTAGTTAAGGAAGTTGCAGATTTTGAGTTCCAGCTATTGTAGACATTTTGGTCTTCACGTTCGCGATTGGACCCTCGCGTTCATGAAGAGTCAGGAATAGTGGCATCAGGTTTGGCATTTGCGTTCGCGAATGGGAGCGACGCATTCGCGAAGGGTCGGGATTCGTATGATTCTCATTTATGAGAGGCTAGGCTGCATTCGCGAAGGTCTGTGATTTGAGGCATCGCGTTCGCGGACGGCAAGTTGCCTTTGCGTAGGGTAAAAGTTGGTCAAAGTAAGTTTGTGCTTCGCGAACACGAGTGTTTAACCGCATTCGCGAAGAAGGAATGCTTGGGCAGAATGTTTTTTTAAGCTCGTCTTGTCCGCAGTTTTGGAGCTTATTTCTTCCATAGCCAGTCATTTTTAGAGATTTTTGAAGGAGATTGAAAAAAGATTCAAGGGGAATCTTTGAGAGGTAAGATTCTCAGACTAAAAATTTGATTATTTTGTGAATTCTACCTAAAACGTCATGGAAATTTAAGCTAGTAATTTCAGAGCTATGGCTTAGAAATTTGGACTTTGATTTTGGGATTTGAAAGACAACTCAGGGTCGGATTTGAGAACTTTTGATATGTATGAACTCGTGCGCAAATAAGGAATCTATTGGTGTAAAAATTTCTGAATTTTGACATGTGGGCCGGGGGGTTTGGTTTTTGGTAATTTCGGGATTTATGTCCTTTATTGATTGTTTTCGCTTGGGCTTTGTTCCCTTAGCATATTTTGATGTCCTCGTTATGATTTTAGATAGATTCGACACGCGTAGAAGCCGATTCGAGGGGAAAAGGCGCCGCGAGCTAGATATTTAGCTGGTTCGAGGTGAGTAAAGATTGTAAATGATGTTCCAAGGGTTTGAAACGCCAGATTGCACATCATAATGCTATGTTAAGGTGAGGCACACGCTTGATGACGAGGGTGGGGTCGTACTCTATTGGGGATTGTGACTTGGCCCGTCCCGATTAGTGATTTTATCACATATTTGATTGAAAAATATTTGCTATCATCATTATTTTGGCTGAATATCATATTTGGGCCTAGTGCCAACTACTTGAACCCTTCGGGGCTTTTCATTGATATTTCCTCACTGTTTTGACTTATTACTGGAACTCAGTCTTGTTAGTTTCCACTGTTTTCATGCTCAACCAGTTTTACTCAGTTTTTAAGACTTAAATGATATTTTAAATGATGTTTGGGCTGAGAAACATTGTTTTACTATTGCCCCAGGGGCTAGTGAGTATTGTTTTACTGAGTAAGGCCAAGGGCTTATGTTGTGAGGAAACACTGATAGTGATTTGAGCCCGAGGGCCTAAGATATGTATGTCACGAGGTGGCTTGATTGAAATGGGCCCGAGGGCCTAGTTTGATGTCAGGATATGTCTTGTTATTGCGCTTGGGTCGTTAGGGGCCCCTCTAGGATTCTGCACACCCTTTGTAACGGGTACCCATTGTGATGTGAGATTGAGTCCGACGGGCTGGAAATGCTCTAATGTGTTTCCCAAAGGGTGGATTTTTTCATATTGCGCCCGAGGGGTAAACTTCTATTTGTTTACTTTACCTAAATTGTCTATTAATTACCTGTTTATTCTTTAGAAAGGATTTATACTAGATTTATCACTGGTTTATTGCTTTTCAATGATTTTTCTACTTCATTATAGAATGCCTTGTGCCTTCCGTGTATTCTTTCTTTCAGTTGTTATTTACATTTGTTACTCACTGAGTTGGAGTACTCACTTTACTCCCTGCACCCTGTGTGTAGATTCAGGTTTAGCCGGTCCCGCTCCGGAGTGCTGATTCATTCCAACTTTAGACGATTCTTCAAGGTGTCTTTAGGTAGCTGCTGGCGTTCGCAGCCGAAGCTTCTCCCTATCTCTTTCTTTTATGTTCTTAGTTCAGTATCAAAACTCTATAGTTACATTTGAGTATTCAGTGTTGTTAGATGCTCGTGACTTGTGACACCCTGGTTAGGGCGGTGTTGGGTTATTATTTTGCATTTATTGATATTGTCCTTTACTTGGCACTATGAAATCATGTTTTAGACTGATTTATGTTGTTTAACTGCTTTAAAAAGAGAATCAGGTTTATTGGCTGGTCTTGTCTTCACGAGAGACGCCATCAAACCGGATTCGGGTTTAGGGTCGTGACGTGCCCATAGCTGGGGAAGCTTGCAGCAATGACAGGGAATTTTTCTCAAGCACATATGGATGACACAGGAAAAACCACCTGCATTGGAGGGATGCGCTTGGAATCTTAGCCTAAAGTAAGGGATTCGAAATCCTATCTTGGCACCATAAAAATGGAGCATGGTGGCAGCAAAAAATATTGGAGGATATAGTTGAAGAGGATGGTGAGTTACAAAGTGATGGCATGCTATCAGACTCAGAGGATCCACCAAGCAGAGGGTTCAAGTTTGCCAGTAAGGCTGGACCATAGAGGGCAACCAAATAGGAAGTGGAAGCATGGACCCAGTGCTTATGAAGCTGATAGACTTGGTTGAGTTATGGGGAGATTCAGGCCAAGAGCAAGGAGGAGCATACGATGGGCGAAGGATCGAGTCCATCATTTCTAGTCGTCCAATGTACAAACGGGGCAAAAAGAAAGGTGACCAGTACCTTGTAACATGGGAAGGCGAACCGCTTCATAGGGCATCATGGCTAATGGACAAAGATTTCCGACAACGCCAAGGCGATGTGCGCGCGTACGTGTCGATGCTTTGTGTCGAGGGCCGCACAAAATTGGGTGGGGGAGAGTGTCATGACCCGCCAAATCATCATGTCACGTAGGTGCCACTTGGCATATATTTTTGCCACATGGAACGGTTACATAAGTTAGGGACTAGATCTTGGTGGAATATTCTACAACTATGGAGAAATTCCTTGGAAATATTCTAGATATTTATGCACTTGTAGGAAGATTCTAGAGAAATATAAAGGTTTCCTTAGGCCGGACTCTAGAACCATATAAAATTGTTAGGAAAGTCCTTAGAAGATTCTTGCTATGTAGAATATTCTAGAGAAGTGACTTATTTGTAAATACGAAAGGACTTGTAGAATAATTATTATTTACATATTAGCCTCTAGGTGATTACAATAAATAGGGGGCATTCATTTGTAATTCATCAACCAAGTAAAACAATCAAGTTCTCTCTACTTCAAAAGCTTTTTTAGCAATTCTTATGTGTTCTAATATTTTTTAGCAATTTTGAGTGTAGTAAGACTGACTTGGCATAGTAAGATGTAAGCAAATTATGCAAGATCATAAGCGAGTTACCAAAAACTGCGTGTACTTAAGTAATAACTAAAGACGTGACATAGAGTACAATTATTTTCTACCTGGCTAGGTTGCCATAATTCACAATAAGATGCGTTCCTACTTCAGTACCAAGCAAATGCCAACCAACACTTCTCAAAATCTTTGTTTAGTTTTACGGTTCATAACTAGACAAAACCATTCATCAAACCGAAATAATTAAATTTAATTTAGTTTGTTTTTTTCTTAGGCAATTCAAATTATAATAAACTAAGTTAGAAGAAAATGAAAATGTAAAACCAGTTAGGATATTCAGGCTACCAATTGGAGTATATAATATGGTGAAAACAATAGTTAAACCTACATATTTTTATTTGATCAAATTAACTCATCTCGAAAAGCAGTCTAACAATGCATTACTGATGTATATATACAGTTTATTGGAAAAAAATAAAAAAAGAAAGCATCAAATGTTGATTAAAGTAAACAAGTCAATTTCCAAGATTTAGGGAAAGCCTTAAGTTTTGAACAGAAAACCATGACGAAAAGATGATAACTTAGGAGGTTGGGAAGAAAACAAAAACATCAAAATTATTAAAATAGGATAATTGGAGAAGCTATGTAACGTGTCAACTAGCTAGTGAGGCTGACGATCCATCCTATTGATGCTACGTACTCACACAACTGAGCTTTCCATTAAGGATCGACGGATCCAGCGCTCTATAGTTTTTTTCTGCAAAAACCACGAAAACTTTCAACCTAAGCATCATAATTTTCGAGTCGAAGCAAGTTGTTCTTTCGATATTTAGTGATTGCTGTTGTCCAAGAGCAATGAAGCTTTGTCTCTTTCTTTGGAGAAGTACTCCTAATTAGGATTTACTAGTTATTTTGCACGTATCAAAGTACCAGCTCTGACAGTGGCTGGCCACAGATGCTAAAGTCGCATTTACTGCTACTTTGATATGGTGGCCATCTGCTATCCTAAATGATCGTCGATCCGTTAACTATATGTTGTTATTCCACCCTTGTCCAAAGTGTGTCATAGATTATGTTGTGTAGATAACTAAAATAATTTATATCTGTATACTATATGTTTAATCCTCTTAATTTTTTTGTGGATTTATTTCTTTATATTTTGATTTCCCTTAATAAAATTGTGGCTCCATCCATAGGTTAGCGTCAGAAAAGTAAATTATCTTTTGCCGATGTTCTAATTCAGTTCAATTTAAGCGTATATGTGTCACGACCCGGAATTTTCATCGCCGGGACCGTGATAGCGCGTAACGTTTCAGTTGCCAGACAAGCTAACTTTAGAACATTTTATCCATTTTTGACAATTTTAAAACTAAATAATGAGAAAGAACTGAAATAATTGCAATAATTCAAAGTAAAAATATGGAAGCTAAAACAACCAAACGTTTGATACAATTCTTCAGCCAGTATCACAAGTACACGTGCTACTAGAATAGTACAAATAAAGGTCTGAAATAACATAAAGTTGTCTGAATGAAAAGTACACACCTAAATAAAAATGGAAGGAGACTTCAGGAGTTGCGGGCATTAAGCAGCTGTACCTTAAGTCTTCACAAGTTGTCCAATCCGAGCACGCTAATAACCGCCGCTGGGACCGACTCCAAAATCTGCATAAGGACTGCAGAGTTTAGTGCGAGTACAATCGACCCCATGTACTCTGTAAGTGCCGAGCTTAACCTCGACGAAATAATGACGATGTTAAGGCATGTCACTCACACTATAAATTGCACACTATATAATAAACGCAGAAAAGGAAATATGGAACGAAATAAGACAGATATTGAAGATATTAGCTACAGCCTCAAGAAATAAGCCAAAGACATTCAGAATTACAATCCTTAAAGTTTTCAATAAAAATACCGAAAACGAACACAACTCAAAGAAATAGAAATACATAGGTTGTAGCGACATCTAACCCGATCCCATCGTTCAATACAATCATCCCTTATTCCACCGTAACAATATCAACAATCAAAAAAAATAAATAAATATTGCGCCATAACCCAATCCCACCATATAATAATATCAGCATCACATTTCACCCTTATTTCGCCATTTCAATCCACCATTATACCATCTATTGTGGCATGCAACCTGATCCACTGTATTAGTATAAACTCGCCCTTATTCCACCATATCAATCTACCTGTATTTCGTCTGTTGTGGCGTGCAATCCGATTCCATCATATCAATACCAAATACACAATAAGAACAGTCAAATTAATAATTCAAATCATAAGAACTACCATAACTGATGAATATAAAGCTGAAACAGGAAGTAAACCTTGCACCAACTTGGAAATCTACGTATAAAATACTATATGGCGGACAATCCAACAAATGACAATTAGAAGGGACAAATATGTCAATTATGGAAAATAACAGCAAGTCATGAAAACATGAAGAGGTCTTAATATTTTAACAAGAGAAACAATGATTGACAAGTAGCAATTAAAGCATGAAAGGTATTTAGGGCACATAATAGATAAGGCAGTGAAGGGGAAAATTAAGGAAAAGCAGGAAATTGAGGGAAATAAGTAATTTGACAGCGTATAAGCACTCGTCACCTCGCATATATGCTGCAACACATGAAATTCACATATCACATTGTCCGAGGGTTCCTAATGTCCTTAAATCAAGGTTAATCACAACACGTACGTCGCTCCAAAGATGAACTCAAGGCTCAACCATAGCTTTACCTTTCAAACAAGCCTCTGAACCAACAAAATATTGAAAATTACCAACCAAACGATTCAAATTAAGCCTTAGGAACTACCCACGATTGCAAAAGATTCAATTTAGGTCATTATTGAAAAAGTCAACTTCCGGGACCTCTTGGTCTAAGCCTAAAATTTGGACCAAAACCTGATTTCCCATTAACCCCCTAGTCCGGTTATATAATTTCATTTAAAATCCGACCTTTCGAGGTCTCAATCTCAATTTTACAAAAATCCCTAATTCTAACCAAACCACCAATTTCCACCATGAAAAATATTAGATTTTAGGTTGAAATCTTATGAAATGTAACGAACGATTGAAAAAAATAGGTTAGAATCACTTACCAATGGATTGGGGAAGAAGAACTCTTGGGAAAATAGCCTCTACGGTTCTCTAGGTTTGAAATTTTGAAGAAATAAGAGAAATCCCGTCTAACTCAACTTTTACACAGTTGCAGGTGTCGTAATTGCGATATTGTGTTCGCAATTGCGAGAAAGAGGTCACAATTGCGAACTCCTCTTAGAATATCGCATTTGCGATAAAATGGTTGCACATGTGAGCACTGATGCCCTCGTAAATGCGGACCTTTCTTTGCAAATGCGAAGATCATCACAAAAGGTGCTGAGTCGCAAATGCGACTTTTGCGACTATGCCTTCGCAAAAGTGAAAATGACAAGTTCGCAAATGCGAACTTTTACCTCGCAAATGCGAGTATCCCCTGCCATGTACATGCTCGCAAATGTGATGGTTTCTTCACAAATGCGAGGCTCGCAAATACGAGATCTGCGGCAGACACCACAAACTAAATGCACCAACTATGTTCCTAAGTCCAAATTCAGTCTGTAGCCTATCTGAAACTCATGCGAGCCCTCGAGGCTCCAAACCAAACATGTACACAAGTCCAAAAATATCATACGGTCTTGCTCGCACAATTAAATCTTCAAAATAACACCTAGAACTATGAATCGTACATCAAAACCAAATGGATTTTCAAGAGAATATTAGAATTGCTACTTTAACAACCGTGCGTCTGAATCACGTCAAACCGACTCTGTTTCTCATCAAATTTGACAGGCAAGTCATAAATATAGAATGGACCTATACTAGATTTCGGAACTAAAATACGGGCCCGGTATCAATAAATTCAAATATTGGTCAAACTTTTAGATTCATTAAGCCTTCAAACTTCAATTTTTCAACAAAATACGAACACTCGATTTTAGGGACTTCCGAATTCGAGTTCGGGCACACGCACAAGTCCCAAATTACGTTACGGATCCAGGTTCGTTTACTTAAAATATTGACCGAAGTCAACTCAAATGAATTTTAAAGGTAAACTTTCATATTTTATCGGTTTTAAATATATAAGCCTTCCGAAAAAATATTCGTACAATGCACGCAAATCAAGAAATGCTAAAATGAGATATTTAAGGTTTCGAAATATATAATTAGGTACTAAAACTCTAGATGACCTATGGGTCATCACAATATGTCCATTTTTTTGAAGAACTACAAACTTTCAGCTTTACTTTGCTTCCTAAATAAACAAAAAGAAAAGAAAATTAATGTCACGGGAAGTTAGGCAAAATGTTTATGGTTCTCACCATCTCATAAAAGTTCACTTGAAATCAAAGTAAAGCTGTTCGATTCTTGGTCGCCATCTGAACCCAACTTCAACAGATTCCCCTGTCAAGTTGGTTCCACCCCATCACCTCTCTCTTCTTAAGCATTCCCTTTTATTCCCATTTCCATATATCTTTCTGCATCTATTTTCTTTCACCATTATCATACTTTTATAGTACAACCACTTCATTTATCAGGTATCCTTGCTGTTGAAGCTCTTGAAGTATGGCATTGGAGGTTATTTTTCAAAAATAGTTGTCAGCATGTATAAATTAAAACAAAAAACAACAACTACCCAGTATACTCCCACCAGGTGGGGTCTGGGGAAGGTAATATGTAGACAGCCTTACCCCTACCCAAAAGGGCAGAGAAGCTGCTTCCAAGCGACCCTCGGCGCATAGGACAGAATGAAAAGAGGCTATAAATTGTGACGGAGAAATTCGACCATAGAATAGGTTGAATAATTAACTGGTGCTAGATCATTTCAAGCATAGGAATTCTGTGCACACTCTTGTGCATGCAGTTACTAAAACGAAACATACCTTGCATGCGTAGAAGTTGAAAGTTCTTGGAAATTTCTCCCTGTTGACAATAGGTAAGAATTTAAGTTATATACACTGACGGCAGAAAAATGTCTTACATTATTACTGTAATTTTACTTGTTATAGTAGCATACTAGTTATATCTACTTCCTTTTTCTTGTTATCAAATCGTATTTATTATAACAATCACCTATTATAATACAGATCGATCAGGTCCATATTAAATATTCCACGATGAATACACATACTTTCTTACACCAATGTCGTTTTGCCATTCGAGCATTATTGTATCTTTCCCACCAATTATTTCACCAGCAGCAGGAGATGAAATAATGTCTAGCGGGGGTGGAACTAGAAACAGGGCTATTCGGAATATTTCCCATCCTTCAATCTTAATAAGAATGGCCATGAGAATATCAAGAGCAAGGTGGTTTAGTTTCCTAAGGAGGGTTTTCCCCTACCAGAATGGCTCAAGATCAGATCTTGGATCCAATCCCTTCAATTCAATGACTTGGATGATGATGGAGTGCATTGCATTAAGTGTCCAAATAATTATTGCCTCATATACACTGGCTGTTTCAAAGGAAGAGAAGCCAGTTTGGCCAATGAGGATATGGGTGTTGGGATATGTCTTTGGCTGCATTATTAGTTTCATGGTTCTTTACTGGCGCTACTGGACATTCTATGTGAGGCCACAAAGAGATAATTCCGACATGGAGCAACAAAGAAGCCATGATGAATCCAGGTGATTAATAAGTATACATTCTGTTGTCTCCTGTCCATTTTAGCTGTCTCTAATCTTGAAGTTTTGATATTATTTTGTCCAATGATGCCTAACATCCAAAACTCAAATATGATAGGGCACTGCATGTGATGGAGAAATTCAGGACTGGTGTTGAGCTATTCTTTGCCATATGGTTTGTGATGGGGAATGTTTGGGTGTTCGAATCGCGCTTTCTGTCTTACCATCGTGCTCCTAACCTTCACTTGCTCTGCATCTTACTGCTTGCTTGGAATGCTGTCACCTATTCTTTCCCCTTCCTATTGTTTCTGTTGTTGTGCTGCTGTGTCCCAATTCTCAGTAGCTTTTTAGGCTACAATATGAACATGGGATCCGTAGATAGAGGGGCTTCTGATGAACAACTCTCCAATCTACCCTGTTGGAAGTATAAGGAATGTGGAAACAAGGAACAACCCAAAAATGAAAATGTGGTAAGTGATCTTGGTGTAAAAAATATTTTAGGATGTCAATTTATAGAATTAAATTAAAAATCTAAAAATTTACTAACTTATATGCATTGATAGCAGTATAATTTTTTTTAATACACGTAACCTATCGTAACATTTAGCTTGCCTTATATTTTCAAGCTAGTAATCTCATTTTTAATTGGTGGTTGCTTATAGTTATTTTTAATCTAATCTAATCCGGCAAAGCTTCTTTTACACTATTAATGCATAAAGTTAAACTCAAAATCTAAATATTTGACTTACCTACGCTGATAGTGTAAAAAAAAAGATGACCTAGTTATGTTTTAGCGGACCTAATCGTATAATTTTTTTTTAAAATTGTTACTGTATAAACGTTAAACTCAAAGTCCAAAGATAATATAACTTATACACTTAGAGGTTGAAAAATTTATGCTATTAGTATAATCTGACTTGTTTTGAAGATCACAAATCTTACTTTTTATAGATACTTACCTATAATATCGTTTAGACCTTTTTGTAATTAGTTGAGATCAAAGTCTAAACAAAATTTTGTGACACAACAGGAATGTTGTATATGCTTAGCAAAGTACGGAGATAAGGAAGAGATCAGACAATTACCTTGTTCTCATATATTTCATCTTAAGTGTGTGGACCAATGGCTTAGAATTATATGTTGCTGCCCACTCTGCAAACAAGAACTGGAGAGGTAAAAATGCATGAAAAGCTCCTCAAGCTTCATACTTCATGTATTTTTTGCGTCCGTTAACTTCTCCTGTCTTCTCTCTTTTTTCCCTCCTTTTGTTTCTTTAGTCCAATTTTGAATCAAAGAGTATGAAGAGAGAGATAAATTGTATGGAACATATGGTTAACTAGATAAATAGAAGCCATTGTAAATTGGAGTTCACCTATGCGGGCTGGCCAGAGTACTATATGCAAGAGTCAAAATCAAGAAGTTGAAGTTGAAGAAATAGACAAGCAAACAAAAAGTATGTTCTCTAACAACTTTAGATCTTAAATAAGTTGATCAATTTAACATGACATCAAAACCAGTGATCCAGGATTTGAAGGTTACAAGTATTCTTTTTCTATATATATATATATATATGATTCAACCACAAAGACTAAATAGAAAGAATCGATAATTCAGTTAATTTTTGGTTAATCCACTTAGGTCTTAAATCATAATATTGAAAATTAAAAAGAAAAAGATAAATATTTATAATTTAGAGGGTAAAATACGTATTTGGCAATCCAAAATTTAAAAAATCTAGTTGAGTGACCTTCTGAGTGCAATAGGCTTAGTTCATTGACTTTATTGTTACAAACGAAAGAAAATTAACTTTAGGAGATAATTTGAGAAAATTGAGTGACCATTTGAGTAAATTGGCTCATTATATGAGAGCTCGTTAAGTAGGGGTGTTTATCGGTCGGATTGGGCGGCTTTTTACTCTTAACGGTTTGGCTTAACGGTTATCGACTTTTAAATGTACTAATCCGTTACCCACCCGATAAGACATCGGGCGGATTGGTATCGGGTTAGCTCTTATAGGGCAGTTATTGGGCGGCTTATCAGCCTGACATACATGTTTACTAAATATTTCTTATTCTCCTCGTCTTAGAAATGATGAATTGCCATAAAAAATAATATTTTAGAGGCAATATGATGCATTCAATTTTCTTTGCCAGAGCCACTCAATTTGATTCTCGTGATTAGGAAATTAGCTTTACCATCTCTGGCATGTTGCCAAACAGGAGGATTACAACCAAAAATAAATTAAAAATAGAACCAAAAAATTTCTAGATCCCGAATTAAGAATGCGTAGAAGTAGAAATAAATTTTTGTTAATCATTTTCAAGGGTTTTAGTTTATATATATATATATATATATATATATATATATATATATATATATATATATATATATATATATATTCTTAACGGGTTAACGGATTAGCCGTTAAGAAAATTGAATAATCCATCCCCAAACCGATAAGCCATTAATAAAAAAAACTCAATCCATTCCCCGTCCGTTAAGCCGATACCAGTAAGCCGTTAAGCTTCGGTTTGGATCGGTTTTCAGTTTCGGATCGGTTTTGAACACCCCTATCGTTAAGACAAGCTATCAAATACTTTTGATAAGTGCTTTTGTTCAAAACCGGTTTTTGAAAAAATACTTCCGAAGAATAACAGTTTGTATTTGGTTAATTAATTTTAAAAATGCTTTTTGCAATATTTAATAAATAAAGATGGTCAAATTACCGAAAATGTTCAATTTACAATTGGTATTGTTTGTAACAGAGAATAGAATTTATGAAACATAAAGTGAAATTAGGTGTA
Source organism: Nicotiana benthamiana (assembly GCA_034376525.1). Lineage (NCBI taxonomy): Eukaryota > Viridiplantae > Streptophyta > Magnoliopsida > Solanales > Solanaceae > Nicotiana > Nicotiana benthamiana. The sequence goes on from CM067331.1 coordinate 117,230,979, forward strand.
AAGATTTTGATCAATATAAAATATAGTTATCCAAACAAATTATATTGGATATATGACATTGCTTATTATTTATATGATTATTCAAACATATCAATATATATCATTCAAAATAAATAATCTATATCATAAATAATCATAGAAAATTTATATTTATAATAAAAAAATTCTTTATTTTCTTTTAAACTTCGTACCGAATTAAATTATATTATTTAAATTGAAAGTGAATGAGTATTATTTTTTATTTGTCATGACACTTGTAATTAATTTGTTAAGTAATTTGATTGTATGTGAAATATTTGTAATTTACAGTAAATAAACTATAAACTCTGAAAGAAACAATGATATCAAACTGGCTCGAAAGGTCCATTTAAAATTACTTTTATAGTCTCTCGGGAAATAGACGTCTGGACCACTCTTTTACGGGAAAACTTGAAGAACTCCACCTGATGGCTGAGGCAAGACGGCTGAGATATTTTCTCTCAAGTTTAAGCAGTCGTTTATGACCTTCATCTTTTCAGTTTTTATTCTTCTGTTGGTCAACCATTCGCCCCATTCAATTGAAGCCGCTCAAATTAATTTGACTTTTTTGTCTTTACTTTCACGGTTTCACCAACCATCTGACTTATAAAACTATTCCTATTGATTTGCACAACAGTTTAAATTCTATACATTTATAGTATAAAGGATTTTTATATAACTAGGTTATAGTATCACTTATAAGTTAATACATGTAAATAATTTTTATATTATCGATATACCTATATTTTACATTATTTGTGCAAATAATTATGTTGTGATCTTGTGCTTAGAAAATTGATCACTTTTCAATTCCAAAATGACCACCAAATCTACGTCTCAATAAAAAATTAATACTCAAAATCGAATATGATTAAAACAAGGGGCAAAGTTTGAATTTATCCTTCTACTTTCGGATATTGTACATATTTAACCTCTATTATATTATTTCATCATATTTTCTCTTAACTAACAACAACAACAACTACCCAGTATAGTCCCACAAAGTGGGGTCTGGGGAGGGTAATATGTAGACGGGCCTTATCCCTACCCGAAAGAGCAGAGAGGCTGTTTCCAATCGACCCTTGGCTCAGTGGAGGAAAGGAAAAACAAAGACCAAAACAAAAGCACATTAGTAACTCCAGCAGAAATAGCGAAAATAATTATCTAAACATAAGAACCATAAATAAAATAGCATGCAATAGTATCCGACCGTAACTACCATAAATGACTACCATAAGAGAGACACAGTCCAAGACGCAAATCATCTATGGATAGCCCTGCCAAGCCTCACCCAACCCCCGGTGAGGAGTACGAAGAACTCTAGGAGCCCCTATCCTACGACCCTGATACTAGACCTCCAGACTTTCCTATCAAGGGCCATGTCCTCGGAAACCTGCATTCTAGCCATGTCATGCCTAATCACCTCTCCCCAGTACCTCTTAGGCCTCCCTCTGCCTCGCCTTATGCCGACCATCGTAAGCAGCTCACAATTCCTCACCGGGGCATCAGGACTTCTCCTCCGCACATGCCCGAACCACCTCAGCCTCGCTTCTCGCATCTTCTCATCCACCGGGGCCACCCCCACCTTTTCTCGAATAACTTCATTCTTAATCTTATCTGACCTGGTCAACCCGCACATCCACCTGAGCATCCTTATCTCCGCAACCTTCATTCTCTGAACATGAGAGTTCTTCACTGGCCAGCACTCCGCCCCATACAACATGGAAGGTCTGACCACAGCTCTATAAATTTTCCCCTTGAGTTTCTGTGGAACTTTCTTGTCACACATGACTCCTGATGCAAGCCTCCACTTCAACCACCCCGCTCCGATACGATGAGTGACGTCCCCGTCGATCTCTCATCCCCCTGAATCACCGACCCAAGATATCTGACATTGTCCCTCTTGGCGATGACCTGAGATCCAATCATTACGTCCCTGCTTACTTCGCTCGGCCTGGCACTAAACTTACACTCCAGGTATTCTGTCTTAGATCTTCTTATTTTGAAACCCTTGGACTCGAGAGTCTGTCTCCATACCTCTAACCTCTCAATAACACCGACCCTCATCTCGTCTATCAAGACTATGTCATCAGCAAATAGCATGCACCAAGGCACATCCCCTTGAATATGACGGGTTAGAGCATCCATCACCAAGGCAAACAAGAGAGGGCTAAGCGCCGATCCTTGATGGAGCCCCATAGCCACTGGGAAATCTCCACCCATCGTCCTAACCCTAGTCTTAGCTCCATCGTACATGTCCTTGATTACTCTGATGTAGGCTTCCGGCATGCTCTTCGCCTCCAAGCACCTCCGTAGCACCTCCCTTGGGAACTTGTCATACGCCTTCTCCAAGTCGATAAGAACCATGTGCATGTCCTTCCTCTTATCCCTAAACTGCTCCACCAGCCTCCTGACAAGGTGAATAGCTTCTGTAGTGGAGCGACCTGGCATGAAACGGAACTGGTTCACAGATATAGAAGTCATCTCTCTCACCCTCACCTCGATCACCCGCTCCCAGATCTTCATGGTGTGACTTATTAATTTGATACACCTATAGTTGTTGCAGCACTGGATGTCCCCTTTGTTCTTGTACAAGGGCACCATTGTACTCCACCTCCACTCCTCCGATATCCTTTTGGTCCTGAAGAATTGAACAACCTGGAGAGCCACTCCACTCCTGACCTACCCATGCATTTCCAGAACTCCACCGGGATCTCGTCAGACCCGGTCTCTCGACCCCTACTCATCATACGCAAAGCCCCCATGACCTCCTCCGCCCTAATGCGTCTGCAGTACCCAATGTCTCTATGTTGCTCTGAATGCCCTAACTCCCTTAGCTCTATTTTTCGCTCCCCCTCCTTATTAAGTAAGTCTCGGTAGTATGCCTTCCACCTCTGCTTGGCTTGAGACTCCCCCATCAGAACTCTACCATCCTCGCCCTTGATGCACCTAACTTGGTCAAGATCACGCGCCTTCCTTTCCCTTGCTTTAGCTAACCGGAATAACTTTCTGTCCCCGCCTTTCTCCCATAATTCCTCGTACATGCGACCAAACGCCACGTTTTTAGCTTCCGTAACAGCCAGCTTTGCTTCTTTCCTCGCCACCTTGTAGATCTCCATGTTCGCTCTCCTTTCTTCCTCGCTTGTGCTCCCTGCCAACTTAGCAAACGCCGCCTTCTTCACCTCCACTTTTCCTTCGACTACATCGTTCCACCACCAGTCACCCTGATGTCTGCCCGAATAGCCTTTGGCTACCCCAAGCTCGTCCCGTGCTACCTCCTTAACCAAGTTCGCCGTCTCTAACCACATAGCGTTCGCTTCCCCAGAACTTCTCCAAGCTCCGCCCTCAGTTAACCTCCTCTCCAACTTCTGAGCTTTCTCCTTAGTCAGAACACCCCATCTAATCCGCGGTTGTCCCCGAGCACCCCTCCTCTTCCTCTTCACCTAGAGACCGACATCCATCACTAGGAGTCTATGAAGAGTCGAAAGGGACTCTCCCGGAATAACCTTGCAGTCTTTGCACATACCCCTATCGCTCCTTCTGAGGAGGAGGTAATCAATCTGAGTCCTCGTCGCCGAACTCTTGAAGGTGACCAAATGCTCCTCCCTCTTCTGAAATGTCTAGTTCGCAATCAGATGCTCGGAAGCCCTGGCAAATTAAGCAGTGACGTGCCTCCTACGTTCCTAACCCCAAAGCCGAAGCCACCGTGCACCTCACCATAACCACCAGCATCAGCCCCAATATGACCATTAAAGTCCCCTCCAATAACTAACTTCTCAGATTGGGGAATACTACTCACTAGATCATCCAAGCCCTCCCAAAAGTGCCTCTTAACCTCCTCGTCTAAGCCCGATTGCGGCACGTAAGCGCTGATGACGTTGAGGAGGCAACCACCAATAACCAACTTAATAAATATTAACCTATCATTCACTCACCTAACCTCGACAACGGACTCCCTTAGATCCCTATCTACCAAGATTCCCACTCCATTCTTACCTCTCACGACCCCAGAATACCACAGCTTAAACTCGTATGCATTCGTCGCCTTCGACCCTTTCCACCTAATCTCCTGGACAAAGGCTATGTTAACCCTCTTCTTCTGAAGAACCTTCGCCAACTCAATGGACTTACCCGTGAGAGTGCCTATGTTCCACGACCCAATCCTTAATCTATGAGCGTCTGTTACCCTCCTCCCACACTTACCTCCCTCCCTACCCGCAGGACCACTACCTGCCCCCTACTCACCCCCGCCACCGCCCCTACCCCGAGGACATGACCTTACACTACCATCCCCCACCGCGGCCACTATCCCTCCAACCGACTATGGAGAATAGTGACGCACACACGCACTATTGCGGAATACGCAAAAAGATGCAAACTAGATAGCAACATAGTAAACCTCACACGAAATGCTAGCTAGAATACGTATAAAGGTGTACAGAGTAAACAAGAGAGCGGAGGTACCAACTCCTGGTGGAAAAACCTGAAAGTAGGCTTTGATGCACCCGAGGTCAACTGCTACCAGCTCTTGCACGTCCCGGCCGGTGTTTCTTAGCTCTTCACTCCCAAGCGCCGCAAACTGGCCCCACCGCTACGACTAGTATCAAGGGCAAGTTTTCCTGAAGCTTGTCAGAACGAGTAGTTCTATTGCGTCCTGCCGAAAAATTTTAACGGGGGTCGCCTGAAGTAGTGTAGCTTGTCAAAAATCCTCACCAGAAAAATAATGCACATGTCTAAGAAAACAGAACACACCCATAAAAAGCAAAAGAGAGAATAGGAAGAAAAGAAAAAAGTAAAAGAACAAAGGAGATGGTCCGCGAAAATGGTCACCGGCGGGGAGGAGCTACGTCTTCTACCTTTATTTGCAAAGTTTTTGTTCTGTTTTTAAAAAAAATTAAAGATAAGGAAGAATATGATTAATTTGTAAAAGAATGCTCAGAAATGTTCAAACTTTGATAAAGTCACAGCGAAAAAGAAAAACTGCAACTCCAAGGGAAACTATGGATTATTATTTAAGAGCACCGAAATTAACGTTATTGTAGCAGCGTTGGCACCGGTGTAGGTGGGTGTCAGTTTTGGTGCTACTGGAGGATAAGGTATGGGGGTTAGGGGTTGAGTGGTGGGGGAGGAAGGGTGGAAGGGGCGAGGGGGGGGGGTTAGCAGTGACCGTTAGAGAAGAAGAAGAAGAACGTTAGCAGTGGGGGGGGGGGGGGGTTAGCAGTGTCTTGCACTGATTTTCTATCACCAGAATTTCGACAAGTTTTTTTGGTGATGAAATGCAAAAACAAAAAAGAGAAGTGAGAAGGGGGAAGGAATCGAGAAGTGGGAAGGGAGGGGGTGGAAAGGGAGAAAGAGAGGGTAACTTACCTGTGTTTTCCGGCGCCGGCAGTCACGCCGGAGGGTTTACAGTAGACAGAAAAGAGGGGAACTAGCGGGGAGAGAGAAAAGGGGTTAGAGAGAGAAAGAGCTATTGAATCAAGAAGGCAGTGCAAACAGTGATTGATTTAGTATAGATTAATGCACTCCAATATTTTCTCTTACTATTATACTATTTGGCCAAATTTATCTATACTATCAATAAACTTTTAAAAATTACCCTCCAGTCCGTTAGGTAATCCAAAATCTCCCAAATCTCTTCTTATTTAAATCAGTTGTTCTTTTTCTTGATGCATTACTTTCATAATTAATATGAATGCTAAAGGTACTAAACTATATAAATTATTTATGAATATTTTTAATTACCATTGCACCCACTTCTCTTCTTGTGATTATGGTTTTGAAATTAGTTTATAACTTTTTATAATTTTTTAACCATATACACACTGCAAGGTTCTGTGGGTATATTTGTATTGTTTAGTTAATATAGTTCAGTCGACTAACCTAAGAGCATGCAATGCGTAGGTATATGATTAAAACAAAGTTGAATTCGATAATGCATAATCTCCGAGGAACTTCAATTTCTATCACTAATGCTTGCAAAGTCTCAATACCTTTGGTGGAATGAATTTATTAATGTGGGATGTTGTAAAACCTTTTGAAATTCGGACAAACTACCTAATTTCGATTTTTCAATATAATTAACTATACTTTATTTACTTACTGCTGTATTATTTTAATATTTCTTTTTATTTTTTATTTTTTTAATTAGAAAAGCAAGTAAACACTATCTATTTTGAAAATATTGGTTAAAAAAAAAAGAATAAGTGACTTAACTAAAATGATTTAAAAACATTAAGTCATCTAACGGACAAAGGGCATTTTTTAGAAGTTTATTTATGATAGGAATAAATTTTGACCGAATAGTATAATAATATGAATAAAGTTGACCAAATAATATAACGAAGGCAGAGATAATATTAAAAAATAGATGGTGTTAAGAATAGAACTCTAATTAGAGTGAATGTCTATCTTATAGAAGAGTTTTACTTTGAGGCTAAGTCTTTTCTCTTCCTATAAATAGAAGGGTCTTACCCCATTGTAAATCATCCCAGAATATCAATAAGAATTCTCCTCTCCCTACTCTCTCTGCAATATTGTTCTTGTTCTTTTATTATTTCATAATACGTTATCAGCACGAGACTCTACCGTCTGAAGAATCTCTTTGAGAAAATTAAGGGATATTTTTCAAGACATCACACTTCACTGTCTTGTAACATCCTCTGACAAAGTAAGTTCTCCTTTTCTGTTTATAATGAGTTTTTGGATTATATGTCTGGTTCATTATTATGTGTTTTAAGGTAAAAATAAAAAATAAAAAATTTCTTGTATTATTCCTCATATAATCATGTTAGTACACCTGATAGAAGATGTCTAAATATTTTTAATCTAGTTCTTTGTATTGTTCGTTAGACATGAATTGTTGATGGACTATTTTTGCTTCACTAACTAACTCATGTTAATTGAATTTTTACCTTGTTTGTCTTTCCGAGCGCTCTCATATAAAGAAGAATTAGAAGGTAATTTTATATTGTTTTCTTAAATCTCGAAGTCTGAAACCATATTATTCTGTCTTATTCTTATGCTGAAAAGTTATTATGCCCGCCTTATTTTATTTATGTGCTTGCGACTACCTTTTCAATTATGTCCGACATTATGAAAGAAAGTTCGTTGCCCTTGAAATTTCGGGCAAGAACTACATGACATGGGTATTGGATGCTCAAATCCATTTGGATGCAATGGGTCTTGAAGACGCCATTAAAGACAGAGATAATGCATCCACCCAAGACTGTGCTAAGGCCTTGATTTTCTTGCGCCATCACCTTGATGAAGGTTTGAAAATTGAATATCCCAGAGTCAAAGATCCACTTATCTTGTGGAATGGCTTAAAGGAGAGATATGACAACCTGAAGTTGGTCACTCTGCCACAAGCACGATATGATTGGGCTCATCTGAGGCTCCAAGACTTTAAGTCTGTTTCTGAATATAATTCTGCAATGTTTAGAATTACTTCTAAATTGAAATTCTGTGGAGATACTATAACTGATTATGATATGCTTAAAAAAAACGTTTACAACGTTTCATGCCTCCAATATGGTTCTACAACAAAAGTACAGAGAGAAAGGTTTCAAAAAGTACTCTGAACTGATTTCTCTTCTCCTTGTTGCGTTAGCGTTTTTATTTGCAGAATTTATAATGAGATGAATACTATTCTACATGAGCATTATATTGAATTTCTGTATTTATTATTTATTTGCGCTTTGATGATATGTATAGTGACTCATTGTCATCTTGTAACTTATATATGTGTAGTATAATATTAATTAAAACAAATGACTATCTCATAAATATGGTTTAAGAATGATAATAGATTTACTACAAAGAAATAGTGATACGAATCAGCATCATTACAAGAACATAATTATAAATTTCTAGTTACCAGCAATGCATAATATAGTGTGTATTACAGTGTTGTCTTTTTTTTTTTTAAGTAAGATTGTAGAATACATGTCGTCCTTGAGTAACTGCACAACGATTTGCAACTACCTTTATTGTTTCTGCAATATAGTTATTTACTTAAAGAGATCACTGATTTCATAATACTACACACAATTGATTATTCGATGATTATACATACCACATTCTGTAAAACACGTTTAATTATCTGACATATACACATAGGTCAGCAATACTTACAAACATGACAATACCTCAACTGTTAATTTTTACGTTCCTTTTTCTTAAATTCCAACACGACATAAAGTGTTGATGTTTGTGGTCACTTATTTATAACTTTCAAATGTGTGTTGCTTCTTACACTTTATTTTATGATGTGTAAAGTTACAGAATACAATATTAGTGTTGTAGCACATTAAATATAGTAATAAAAGAAATATTGTGAAGACTCTTTATGCTACTACTAATTGTTAATACTTTGATATTAAAAGGAGAATAGATGTTACTATAATTTCTGGTAGTAGTAAATTGATTGAAGGCTCCGGAAGAGCAACTATAACTCTGCCTAAAGGAACAATATTTATCATAGAGAATGCAATGTTCTCCTCCAAGTCCAAGAGAAACTTGTTGAGTTTTAAAGATATCAGTCAAAATGGATATCATATTGAGACAGTAGATGAGAATAATCTTGAATACCTCATTTACTCATGAAAATGAGGCTGCCCACTTCGGTTTGGGGTCACGCCATTTTGCATGCAGCAATGCTAGTTCGTCTCAGACCGACGAATCATCACAAATATTCCCCGTTGCAATTAGTTTTGGGTCATGAACCTAATATATCCCATTTAAGAATTTTTGGATGCGCAGTATATGTGCCTGTAGCACCGCCATATCGCACCAAAATGGGTCTGCAAAGAAGGTTAGGAATATATGTTGGGTTTGAATCGCCCTCCATTATTCGCTACCTCGAAACATTGACAGGGGATTTGTTCACTGCACGATTTGCAGACTGTCGATTCGATGAGACACTTTTCCCAAAATTAGGGGGAGAAGTTGGTGAAACCAAACGGGAAATTTTGTGGAAAAATGCATGATTATCTCATCTTGATCCACATACCTCTATTTGTGAAAAAGAGGTGCAAAATATTATTCATTTGCAAAGAATAGCAAATCCAATGCCAGACGCATTTACGGATTTGAAAAGGATAACAAAATTACATATCCCCGCAGAGAATGTGATAGCAGTATGTGATAAGTCTGAAAGAAGACAAAATTATTACCGTGAAGGTATCAATGAATATGGACGTGGCAATAGACAAAATTATAATCGTCATCATTGTGATAATGAGAGTAATAAAGATTCTCAAAATAATCTTTCACTTTATGAAAGTAATAATTGACATGAGATTTTATATAGCACATACAGATGATTATGATCCATTCATGGTGTGAATATGACAACATCTAATTTATGAATACACATTCATTCTTTGAAGAATATGAACGTGCTAGTGGTAGTGAATATACCACACTCGCCTCTAGAAGGAGGTTTGGGATGATATACGAAAATAATGTCATTATTATGGCATGAATGATCATTGGTCACGTACCTATTGTACGCCAAAATATTTTGGAAATATGATTATTAAAGGTCAACGATAATACAGGAAACATATCTTGCATATAATTTTGACCATGACCATAATGGTATAACTTTCTCTTTAAAAGAGATATTCACCACATGGATGTTGATGAATTTGTGGTAGTACAAAATTAATTGAGAGCTCTAGAAGAGCCAATTATTACTATGTTGGAGAAACACAATTGATTACCAATAAGGTATTGTGTTGTAGTAAGTCTCAAAGAAACTTATTCAATTTCCAAAATATATTTGAAAGTGGTTGATTATATTGAGACAATAAATAAAGGAAAGATTTGATATCTTCCATTACTACAACTTGTAGCGGGATAATCTGTATATGAAAAGCTACCCGCTTTATTCTCCAGTTTGTACTACACAAATAAACGAATACCACAATAAAGTGGATGTTTATTGATATAAAAACCCATATCATAATAAACTTGAGGTTTATTGAGAATTGCACATGTCATGGTGTAAACATGAACTTATCAATATTGATAATTTATTCAATTGGCATTCGGGTTAGCCATATCGATTTAAGTATGATGTGCAACAATAATAGAGAATTCACATGGGTAAATATTAAAGAACTAGAAAGTTCTTTATGAATTCTCTTGTATTACTTGTTCTCATTAAATTAATTGACCAACTAAAGTTGGGGTTGAATCCCATAAATTTTGGAAATATCAAAGGTGAATATGGGCCCATTCGCCTGCCATGTATACCACATATGATGCATCTATGATATGGTTACATGTGCGATTATTATTAACCTGCAGCCTGGCCGGTGCTTGCGAGGTAAATTGCTCAGTAATCTAATTTCGAGCATAATTTCCAGATTTTCTATTCAAGATAGTTCATCTTGATAAGTTGGTTTACATCATAGTTGGTTTAGCAAAATAATTTATTGAGTGCCTCCATTTAATAGCTAAATTATTGCTTATGAGAACAAAGTTATCTATATCAATTTGATATACGCTATACACGAGAGTATATTATATTCTCCCCTCACAAGTGGTTCAGGGTCAGGAACCAAATAATTTCATCTTATTATTATTAATGTGCTGTGTATATTAACATGATAATGCACAAAGATGATTTCCCAGAGTTAAGGAAACAAGTTAGTTTTCCTAACATGAGGGGGAGACATGATAAACACTTGAGAAAATGTTACATGGGATGAATTATCATTTGTATATATAGATCCTCGAATATCATAATATGAACCTGAAGTTCATAAAAGGATAATTCAATTACAACATATTGCAAAGCATACCATACGCATTTGCTGACCCAAAGAAAGTAACTATATTCTCAATGCAAATGCTCATATTAAGTCCTAGAAGGACAATGTCTTTGATACGCTTAAAGCGTATAGACAAATCGGTTTCAAAAGAACTTCTTAATAAAGAAGATGAACAAATGATCAAAGTGATCATAATAAGGAGGCAAGTGATCTAGAAGATCACATGACATAACACTTCATAAAATCTCATGAGAGATTCAGGTACCTGAATGTATGAATGAAGAGATCTCCATGTTATGTCTTTATGAAAATTTATTGGAACCGATATAAAATGTTCGTCGACGACATCTATGATAGCGCTAAATATCGATGAGGATCTTATGTTTGTCGAATACAAACAAAAATATTGGCCAAATGGAAGAGATACAATTCAAGTAGAATTGATTCCATATGAAAGACATGTAATTTTGGACATGTAGTTCGAATACTTGAAAGTATAAAGTCAATGGTATGTGTAATCAGTTTTCGATATCTTATTTATTTAGCATGACATGAAAAACTTGATATGCATCTAAAGTCTATTATATGACTTATATGACTTAACTTATATGACAACCCATGAAGGATTTAAGTTGCTTGAAGAATCTACAATTCTTGATCTTGAGGTACCACTTCCTTAATGCAATTTATGCACAAATATATCTTGCTATAACTATGATAATGTGATGGCGAGGATATCTCTATGGAAATATTGAAGAGCCATTCCACGATATTTGTGAAGACATTATATATCTATCACGAGTTATGATTTCAAGGTGCAAATATTCATTATAGTTAATATGGTTGATTTATGTATCAAATCTCTACTAACGATCTCTTGAAGCTAGTGCACAAGATTGGGATGCGAAGACTCAAGGATGTGAATTGATGCTCTCTTCAGGGGGAGTTAATGCGCGTTGCACTCTTTTTCCCTTACAAGGTTTTGTCCCACTGGGTTTTCCTTGCAAGGTTTTTAACGAGGCAACCAATAGGCGCATTTGTAAATATGTGTACTCTTTTCCTTTTCTAGAATTTTTTTCCCATTGGGTTTTATTTCAGTTAAGGTTTTAACGAGGCACATTATTTATTGAGTAGACATTTAAGGGGGAGTGTTAAGAATAGAACTCTAATTAGAGTGAATGTCTATCTTATAGAAGAGTTTTACTTTGAGGCTAAGTCTTTTCTCTTCCTATAAATAGAAGGGTCTTACCCCATTGTAAATCATCCCAGTATCAATCAGAATTCTCCTCTCCCTATTCTCTCTGCAATATTGTTCTTGTTCTTTTATTATTTCATAACAGATGGATAATTTTGAAAGTTTTCCCTTGAAACAATGACCAACTCCTAAATAAGGCTATGGACACCTCCCACGAGTGAACATCACGAGAATTGGACCACCACTTACACTATTTGACTAGTTTAGTAGAAGAAGCTAAAGACGAAAGTATCATGAGAAAGTATGATAATTTCTATTATATCATTCTATTATATAAAAAATGAAAGATAGGTCAACTAAGAATACATATATTATTTCAAAAAAATTATTGTATTGTTTATATTTTTTAAATGTAAATTATGTCCTCTTTCATATACGTAGACCTCACATTCTCTTGATTACATTATTCCTTTAAAAGTTTAAATGTGCTATTGATTAGACTACTTTTGCATAGAGTTACTTCTTGCAAATACTTATTTTGAATATTTTTTCTCATTTGATAAAATTATTAATTTTTGTTTTAGTCAACTAAAAGTTTTCACAGAAAAAGTAAGTTTAATTTTTAAATAATAAAGCAACAAAAAGAAATATGAATAAATATTTACAAGATTTTATATTTACGCATACTATTTTCACACAATTTAAAAAATAAAATTAAAAGGTTTTCATGTAGTCACAATATTTGAAGGGGATTTCGAACACAAAAGTTTTATATTCAAATGTAATTTCAAAAACTATAGTTTGTTAAACCTTAAAAGTTAATTTAAATAATGATATTTGTTCATCTATTCTAGGAGTTTATCTCTTATGTACTTAATTGATGTGAAAATTTAATTTTTATGGTTTGAACCCCATTCTTCCATGATAAGCTTCAATATCTATAAATTGTCTTAAAATATTTTATACTTGTAATAATTAACATATGATAAATCTATAGAAAAAAATAAAAACATTTCTCTTATATCCTTAATTAAGAAAAAATTAAAATCCCTATAATTTATATAGATTTTTATCCGATATTTATTATCTTATCACTAGTAACATTATTTTAAACGAGTTGTAATAAAATATATTTTGAACTATTATATTGAATTACTACAATTTATATCATGTTAATATTTTTTTAGTGTAGTTGGTTCTCCTTGTTTGAAATAGTAAATTGCCTCTTTAGGGATGCAAGTTCCCTTGGAAGTTCTCTTGGTTGACTGTATTAAATTTTTTCTTGATTTTGTTATATACAAGACATAAGGTAAAATCATAAGTTTTTTTAAAATTTTCTCGTATTGTAAAGAATGATATATTGCTCGTTTTAACTTCATCAGGTGGCTGATTGTTCCCACGATTGAAACACTTGCAAAACCAAATTAGATGTATCCAAAATTAGTTTATAAATAGATCGGTACGTTTTTTATTATAGAAAAATTTTTAATATAAATTACTGTGGCAACCCAAAGGGTCATCACTATAATTCTCCTTTTCCTTGCGCTTATGAGGCCTTGAAAACCTTTTATTTAGTTGCCTCTATTTACGTGCGCAGTCCGGGTGTGAAGCTAGAAGATTTTTATGTGAAAATATTTGAATTATGTATTAAAACTATGAATTTTGATACTAATATTGCTATAGTTGACTTTGTTCAACGTTTTGGGTAAACGAACCCAGACCTGTTATGTGACGGTCCCGGAGGGTCCGTAATGAAATTTGGACCCGGGCGTATTCCTGGAATCGAAGTCCGAGGTCTCAGGCCCGAGTACGGAGCTTTTCTGTGAAATTATTTTTGAAAATGCTTAAGGTAAAACGGAAATGAAAATTTGATTAAAAGTGATGGTATTGGGCTCGTATTTTGGTTCCGACGCTTGGTACAAGTCTTAAATAGACGTTAATCGCTATCTGTAAAGTTTGGTTGGAAACAGACGTCGTTTGATGTGTTTCGGACTAAAAGTGGAAAAGTTTGAAAGTATTGAACTTGAAATGAAAATCATGAGTTTTGGAGGTTGATTCTTTGATTTAGATGCTATTTTGATGATTTGATCGCACGAGTAAGTCCGTAGGATGTTTGAGGTTGGGTGCATGTTTGGGTTGGAGCCCCGAGGGCTCAAGTGAGTTTCAGGTAGGGGTTAGGCTCATTTTGTTGCGTTTCCACTGTTGGTGTTGCAGTCTTTGCAATTGCGAAGACTTAGCTCGCAAATGTGACCCTCCCTTAGTTGGCCAGCCTTCGCAATTGCGAAATATAATCTCGCAAATGTGAGTTTCCCCAGCCCAAGCCTATGTTCGCATTTGCGAACCTTTTCTCGCAAATGTGAGTTTCCCCCCTTTCCCTACCCAGTTCGCAATTGCGAACTATTTTCTCGCAATTGCGAGGTCCCTTTCATTTTACCCCAGTGCAAAAATGCAAAGTCAATATCGCATTTGCGACATCTGCACCCCTGCAACTGATTCTTAAACGAATTTAAACCTCACTTTTCATATCTTGCAAAACCCAAAACCACCATAGGCGATTCCTCTCGAACCCTTTCATCCCCAAGCCAAATGTAAGTCAACTTTTACTAGTTTTCTTCAATCTTTATCTTCTTCTAACATGATTTCATCCTTAAATCAAAGCTTTCATGATAAAAAATGGGGGATTTGGGGTAGAACCTAGGTTTTCATAAAATTGGGGATTTGGACCTCAATTTGGGGTCCGACTCAAAACAAATTGCATATATGAACTCGTGGGGGAATGGGCAACTCGGTTTTGGTACGAACCTCGGGTTTTGACCATATGGGCCCGGGGGCGTTTTGGGAGTTTTTGGATAAACTTTGGGAATTTCATTCTGATGAATTCAAATTGATTTAACTAGCATTTGTTGATACATTTGAGTAAATTGTGGTTAGTTTCGATCGGTTTTGAAGCAAATTCGAGGGGTAAAGCTATTCTAGAAGCGTGAGTTAAGTGGAAGCTTTCGAGGTAAGTGTTCGATCTAACTTTGGCTTAAGGGAATATAATTAGGATAATATTTGCTATGTGCTATGTGGAGTCGGTACCTATGTGCCCGAGTCTAGCATGACCGTGAGTCATAATTGCTATTAAATTGTTGAAAGAAGTGAGCAATTGTGATAATTACTTGTTAAACGAACTCTGAAATGATAGTTGAGAAGCAAATGAGTTTAGGAAGGAACTATGGTGTTTTCCCTTGCCGGGATTCGTTTTTGAAACGTTTTCCCTTGCCGAGACTTATTGTGGAGTTGTTCTCCCCTTGCCAGGATATTTTGGGTTGTTAGCTATACCCTTGCCGGGTTAGACAGTTATATTGAAGTGCTTCCCTATCGGGATATTCTGTGAAGAGATTGTTTGAATAATTCAGTTACATTACATATTGGGATCGTGTGGTACGCCGACCACGAGATATTTATTGTGGGATCGTGTGGCACGTCGTCCACCTATTGTTATTGGCCTGAGATGCCAGTGACATTTATTATGGGATCGTGTGGCACGCCATCCACCTATTGTTATTGGCCTGAGATGCCGGTGACATTGTGGACAGAGAATATGGGAGTGTGTGTCATGCCATCCGCAGTGCGATATTGTATGCGAAGGCTCGACGTATGGTTAAGAGAGGAGTGCTTAGCTCAAATGGCGTATGATCGCGACTCCAGCGCAGAGGTCCCTTCCGTTTGTTCTGTTCCTATTGTTCGGGAGCATCCCCGATGTGTTTTTTTAATCAGACCTGCCGGGTATGCCTCCTAACAAGGATATCGATTTTCGCATTGATCTGGCTCTGGGCACCCAGCCTATTTCCGTTTCTTTTTACCGCATGGCCCCGCCATAGTTGAGAGAGAGTTCAAGGAAGAGTTTCAGGATTTTCTTGATAAGGGTTTCGTTAGGCCCAGAGTTTCGCCTTGGGGCGCACCAGAATTGATTTTATCCCACGGAATCAGGACCTTATACGATTTATTGTGTTGATTTTCGGGTTGGGCTTGGCGCAGTGTCGATGCAGAGTAGAAAGGTCATAGCATATGCTTTGAGGCAGTTGAAGGTCCACAAGAAGAATTATCCAGTTCATGACTTAGAGTTGGCAACCATTGTTCATGCCTTGAAGATCTGGAGGCATTATTTGTATGGTGTGATGTGTGAGGTGTACGCGGATCACAAGAGCTTTCAGTACTTGCTAAAGCAGAAAGAGTTGAATTTGAGACAGCGGAGGTGGTTGGAGTTGTTGAAAGATTATGATGTTTCTATTTTATACCACCCAGGGAAGGCCAATGTGGTGGCCGATACCTTGAGTAGAAAGTCCGCTAGCATGGGTAGTCTTGCATATATTCTGGTCAGCCAGAGACCGCTTGCCTTGGATGTTCAGGCCTTGGCCAATAGATTGGTGAGATTGGATATTTCAGAGCCCAGCAGGGCGTTAGCTTGCACAGTTGCTTGCTCGTCATTGATGGAGTGTATCCGGGAGCGGCAGTTTGATGACCACCATTTGTGTGTCCTGAGAGACATGGTGCAGAGGGGAGGTACTTTGGAAGATGATGGCATATTGAGGTTGCAGGGGCGAGTTTGTGTGCCAAACATTTATGGTATTCGAGAGTCGATCTTAGCGGAGGCCCACAGTTCTCGGTATTCTATTCATCCGGGCGCCGCGAAGATGTATCAGGGTTTGAGACCGCATTATTGGTGGCGTAGAATGAAGAAAGACATTGTTGCATATGTGGCTCGTTGTCTAAATTGCCAGCATGTCAAGTACGAGCATCAGAGGCTCGGAAGATTATTTCAGAGGATTGAGCTTCCCTAGTGGAAGTGGGAAAGAATCACCATGGATTTTGTTACTGGCCTTCCGATGACTCGGAAGAAGTTTGATGCTATATGGGTTATTGTTGATAGGCTGACTAAGTCAGCACATTTCATCCCAATTGCCACCACCTATTCATCCGAGAGGTATGCAAAGATTTATATCAGGGAGATCGTTCGCCTTCATTGGGTGCCCATATCTATTAATTTGGATCGGGGTCCGTAGTTTACCTCGTATTTCTGGAGAGCGGTGCAGCATGAGTTGGGTACCCAGGTCCAGTTGAGTACAACATTTCACCCCCAAATGGACGGTCAGTCCGATAGGACCATTCAGATTCTTGAGGATATGCTCCGAGCCTGCGTTATTGATTTTTGGAGTCTCGTGGGACCAGTTCTTGCCGTTAGCGAAGTTTGCCTACAACAACAGCTACCAGTCCAGTATTCAGATGGACCTGTATGAGGCGTTGTATGGTAGGCGGTGTCGGTCCCCAGTCGGATGGTTTTGAGCCGGGAGAGGCTCGGTTGTTAGGTACAGATTTGGTAGAGGAGGCCTTGGATAAGGTCAAGATCATTCAGGACAGACTTCGGTTAGCTCAGTCCAGGCAGAAGAGTGTTGCAGATCGTAAGGTCAGGGATGTTGCTTTCATGGTTGGTGAGCGAGTGTTACTCCGTGTATCGCCTATGAAGGGCGTGATGAGGTTTTGGAAGAAGGGCAAGCTTATCCCTAGGTATATTGGCCCGTTTGAGATTCTGGGCCGTGTGGGGAATGTGGCTTATAGGCTTGCGTTGCCGCCTAGCTTGTCTGTTGTGCATTCCGGTTTTCCATGTATCCATGCTCCGGAAGTATCACAGCGATCCCACTCACGTGTTAGATTTCAGCACTGTCCAATTGGACAAGGATTTGTCATATGAGGAGGAGCCGGTGGCTATCTTAGACCAGTATGTTCGACAGTTGAGGTCGCGAAGTTTTCCTTCAGTGTGAGTTCAGTGGAGAGGCCAGCCTCCTGAGGCATCGACCTGGGAGTCTGAGTCTGATATGCAGATGGGATATCCCCATCTATTCCCCGACTCAGGTACTCCTTTCTTTTGTCCGTTCGAGGACGAACGATTGTTTTAGATGTGGAGGATGTGACGACCCAAAGGGTCATCACTATAATTCTCCCTTTCCTTGCGCTTCTAAGGACTTGAAAACCTCTTATTTGATTGCCTCGATTTACATGCGCAGTACGGGTGTGAAGCTAGAAGATTTTTATTTGGAAATATTTGAATTCTGTGTTAAAACTATGAATTTTGATACTAATATTGCTATAGTTGACTTTGGTCAATGTTTTGGGTAAACGGACCCGGACCCGGACCCATTATGTGACGGTCACAGAGGGTCCGTAATGAAATTTGGGACCCGGGCATATTCCTGGAATCGAAATCCGAGCTCCCAGGCCCGAGTACGGAGCTTTTATGTGAAATTGTTTTTTAAAATGCTTAAGGTAAAATGGAAATGAATATTTGATCAAAAGTGATGGTATTGGGATCGTATTTAGGTTCCGACGCCCGCTACAAGTCTTAAATATGCATTAAGCGCTATCTGTAAAGTTTGGTTGAAAACGGACGTCGTTTGACGTGTTTCGAACTAAAAGTGGAAACGTTTGAAAGTATTAAACTTAAAACGAAAATCATTAGTTTTGGAGGTTGATTCTTTGATTTAGATGTTATTTTGGCGATTTGATCGCACGAGTAAGTCTGTAGGATGTTTTAGAGGTTAGGGGCATATTTGGGTTGGAGCCTCGAGGGCTCGAGTGAGTTTCAGGTACGTGTTAGATTCACTTTGTTGCATTTCCACTGTTGGTGTCTGCAGTCTTTGCAATTGCGAAGACTTAGCTCGCAAATGCGACCCTCCCTTGGTTGGCCGCCTTCGCAAATGCAAAATCCAATCTCGCAAATGCGAGTTTCCCCAGCCCAAGCCTATGTTCGCATTTGCGAACCTTTTCTCGCAAATGCGAGTTTCCCCCTTTTCCCTGCCCAGTTCGCAATTGCGAACTATTTTCTCGCAATTGCGAGGTCCCTTTCATTTTACCCCAGTTCGCAAATGCGAAGTCAATATCGCATTTGCAACATCTGCACCCCTGCAACTGATTCTTAAACGAATTTAAACATCACTTTTCATATCTTTCAAAACCCAAAACCACCATAGGCGTTTCCTCTCGAACCCATTCATCCCCAAACCAAATGTAAGTCAACTTTTACTATATTTCTTCAATCTTAATCATCTTCTAACATGATTTCATCTGTAAATCAAAGCTTTCATGGTTAAAAATGGGGGATTTGGGGTATAGCCTAGGTTTTCATAAAATTGGGGATTTGGACCTCAATTTGGGGTCTGATTTAAAAACAAATTGCATATATGAATTCGTGGGGGAATAGGTAACCCGGTTTTGGTTCGAACCTCGGGTTTTGACCACATGGGCCCTGGGCATTTCTGGAATTTTTGGATAAAACTTTGGGAATTTCATTCTTATGCATTCAAATTGATTTAACTAGCATTTGTTGATACATTTGAGTAAATTGTTGTTAGATTCGATCGGTTTTGAAGCGAATTCGAGGGGAAAGCTATTCTAGAAGCATGAGTTGAGTTGGAATTCAAGGTAAGTGTCCAATCTAACTTTGGCTTGAGGGAATAGGATTAGGATAATATTTTCTATGTGCTATGTGGAGTCGGTGTATAGGTATGGTGACAGTTACCTATGTGCCCGAGTCTAGCATGGCCGTGAGTTATAATTGCTATTAAATTGTTGAAAGAAGTAAACAATTGTGATAATTACTTGTTAAACGAACTGTGAAATGATAGTTGAGAAGCAGATGAGTTAAGGAAGGAATTATGGTGTTTTCCCTTGTCGGGATTTGTTGTTGAATCGTTTTCCCTTGCCGGGACTTATTGTGGAGGTGTTCTCCCCTTGCCGGGATATTTTGGGCTGTTAGCTGTACCCTTGCCGGGTTAGACAGTTATATTGATGTGCTTCCCTATCGGGATCTTCTGTGAAGAGATTGTTCAAATTATTCAATTGCATTACATATTGGGATCGTGTGGCACGCCGACTACGAGATATTTATTATGGGATCTGTGGCACGCTGTCCACCTATTGTTATTAGCCTGAGATGCCGGTGACATTTATTATGGGATCGTGTGGCACGCCGTCCACCTATTATTGTTGGCCTGAGATGCTGGTGACATTGTGCACAGAGAATACGGGAGAGTGTGGCACGTCGTCCACTGTAGATGCGTGTAATCATTGAGCTACTCCTTACTATTGATTGGGTGAGGATGAGTGATGAACTACGATGGGTGATGCCGTATACTGTGATAGATTATCTTGGTGAGGACGAGAGTAAGAGCACGATGGGTGGTGCCGTGCAACGTTTGTTTTACGGGTCTTTCTCATATTGGTGTTTGTTATACAGTTTCCACTTCCTTGTTGTTGATGATTAGATAATTGAACTGCTACACCCCCAGCATGTCCCCTTCCTACTATCAGTTTAGAATTTGTTATTTTCTGTTACTGCACATACATATGTACAGGTTGATTGTGGTAGGTCCGATTTAGCCTCGTCACTACCTCGTCAGGGTTAGGCCGGGCACTTACCAGCACATGGGGTTGGTTGTACTGATACTACGCTTATGTGCCTTTTGTGCACAGATCAGGACCCAGCCTACGGACCGCAGCTATAGTTCGGGAGTGATCCTTCAGTCCAGAGGCTCTAAGGTAGTTCGCTGGCGTTCGTGGGCCTCGAGTGTCCTCTATCTATTTCTTTCAGTTTGTTTAATTGTATCAAACAGACATATTATGTATTTATTTCAGACTGGTGTTTTTGGTACTCATTTAGTCGTCCGTGAGCAGTGACACCAGATACTGGGTAGAGAGAGGTTGTTAGTTTTCCACACCTTGTATTCGTTATTGTTATTAAAAAACTTCCGCATGCTTTAATTAATTATTTTAGTGTTTAACTTGTTTTAGATTAAGTTTTGTGAAAATGATTATAAGGGTTGGCTTGCCTAGCTTTGACAGTAGGCGCCATCACGACTTCCGATGGTGGGTAAATCCGGATCGTGACAATTACACTTGTACCTTTAATGTATTATCTTGTTAAAATTTCAAATATAGTGGGGAAATAATACCATCCAATCGATTTTATAATTTGACGTTTATATTTGACATTGATTTTAAAATGAGTAATTTATGTTCTAATGATAATACCACACAAGAGGGGGGTGGGGTGGGGTGGGAGGGTGATTTGTATGGTGACCAATTTTTCACCCTAGAAGAACCTGATTTTCTAGGTGTAATAACTCTATTGTTTGCGGAATAACAAGTACATAAAGTAAAGAACATAAAGATTTTTACGTGAAAAATACCTGGCTCAAAAAGTGAAAAAACCACGACTTACTACTTAGTAGGATTTTTTCAAACTTTCACTAAATCAGTTGTTATTCTTCTTGATGCATTAGTTTCATAATTAATATGAATGCTAAAGATACTAAACTATACAAATTATTTATGAATATTTTTAATTACCATTACACCCACTTCTCTTCTTGTGATAATGGTTTTGAAATTAGTTTGTAACTTTTTATTATTTTTCAACCATATACGCACCGCAAGGTGCTGTGGGTATATTTGTATTGTTTAGTTAATATAGTTTAGTCGACTAACCTAAGAGCACACATTGCGTAGGTATTTGATTAAAGCAAAGTTGAATTCGATAATGCATAATCTCCAAGGAACTTCAACTTCGATCGCTAATACTGGCATAGTCTCAATCCTTTGGTGGAATGAATTTATTAACGCGGAATGTTGTAAATACTTTTAAAATTTGGACAAGCTACCTAATTTCGATTCTTTAATATAATTTACTATACTTTATTTACTTACCGCTGTATTATTTTAATATTTCTTTTTGTTTTTTATTTTTTTAATTACAAAAGCAAGTAAACACTATCTATTTTTTGAAAATATTGGTTCAAAAAAAAGAACAAGTGGCTTAACTAAAATAATTTAGAAGCACTGGGTCATCTAACGGACAAGGGGTATTTTTTAGAAGTTTATATATGATAGGAATAAATTTTGACTGAATAGTATAATAATATGAATAAAGTTGACCAAATAATATATCGAAAACAGATATAGATAATATTAAAAAGTAGATGGATAATTTTGAAACTTTTCCCTTGAAACAATTACCAACTCCTAAATAAGGTTATGGACACCTCCCAGGAGTCAACATCACGTGAATTGGACCACCACTTACACTATTTGACTAGTTTAGTAGAAGAAGCTAAAGACGAAATTATCATGAGAAAGTATGATAATTTCTATTATATCATACTATTATATAAAAAATGAAAGATGGTCAACTAAGAATATGTATATTATTTCAAAAAAAATTATTGTATTGTTTATATTTTTTAAATGTAAATTATGTTCTGCTTCATATACGTAGACCTCATATTCTCTTGATCACATTATTCCTTTAAAAGTTTAAATGTGCTATTGATTAGACCACTTTTGCATAGAATTACTTCATGCAAATACATATTTTGAATATTTTTTCTCATTTGATAAAATTATTAATTTTTGTTTTAGTCAACTAAAAGTTTTCACAGAAAAAGTAAGTTTAATTTTTAAATAATAAAGCAACAAAAAGAAATATAAATAAATATTTACAAGATTTTTATATTTACGCATATTATTTTAACACAATTTAGAAAATAAAATTAAAAGGTTTTCATGTATTCACAATATTTGAAGGTGATTTCAAATATAAAAGCTTTATATTCAAATATAATTTTAAAAACTATAGTTTGTTAAACCTTAAAAGTTAATTTAAATGATGATATTTGTTCATCTGTTCTAGGAGGTTATCTCTTATGTACTTAATTGATGTGAAAATTTAATTTTTATGGTTTGAACCCAATTCTTCCATGATAAGTTTCAACAATCTATAAATTGTCTTAAAATATTTTATATTATTTCAGTGTAATAATTAACATATGATAAATCTATATAAAAAATAAGAACATTTCTATTATATCCTTAATTAAGAAAAAAATTACAATCCCTATAATTTATATAGACTTTTATCGGATATTTATTGTCTTATCACTAGTAACATTATTTTAAAGGAGTTGTAATAAAATATATTTTGAACTATTATATTGAATTACTACAATTTATATCAATGTTAATATTTTTTTAGTGTAGTTGGTTCTCCTTGTTTGAAGTAGTAAATTGTCTCTTTAGGGATGCAAGTTCCCTTGGAAGTTTTCTTAGTTGACCGTATTAAAATTTTCTCTTGATTTTGTTATATACAAGACATAAAGTAAAATCATAAGTTATTTTAAAAATTTTCTCGTATTCTAAAGAATAATATTATTCGTTTTAACTTTCATCAGGTAGCTGATTGTTTCCACCATTGAAACACTTGCAAAACCAAATTAGATGTATCCAAAATTAGTTTATAAATAGATCGGTATGTTTTTTATTATAGAAAAATTGTTAATATAAATTACAGTTGTACCTTTAATGTATTATTTTGTTAAAATTTTCAAGTATAGTGGGGAAATAATACCATTTAATCAATTTTATAATTTGACGTTTCTATTTGACATTGATGTTAAAATGAGTAATTGATGTTCTAACGATAATACCACACAAGAGGGGGTGTGGGTGGTGGGGGTGTGGAGGGGTAATTTGTGTGGTGATCAATTTTTCACTCTAGAAGAACCTGATTTTCTAGGTGTACTAACTCTATTATTTGCGGAATAATAAGTACATAAAGTAAAGAACATAGAGATTTTTACGTGAAAAATACCTGGCTCAAAAAGTAAAAAAAATACTACCTACTACTTAGTAGGATTTTTTTTAAACTTTCATTAAAATTACTGAGTCAAAACATCATTTACAAAACTCTTGTAAACGTAAGGATTAAACTCTAATCTCATTGTAGCATACAGCCTCAACTGTTACGACAACTTCAAGTTAACTCTAACTTGAATACTCAAAATACCTAATACAATTGCTTCTATGAAAGCTGAAAGGTAAAAGTTTAATTCACCTACTACAATTGAACTAGAATAAAAGAAATACATAATAAAATTGGTTCTTCTATCTTGTCCAAGTAGCTTCAGGAATGCACACTGAAATCTCACATAAATTGCTTGCAAATTGCCTCGCTCTTTTGCTCTCAATTTGGTTTCACTTCTACTTTTGTGCAATACCTGTAAAAGAGAACAATCGCTATTATTTAATAAGTTAGTAATTAGAGTTTGATTGAGACTAAATTGCTGATCTTCCATCGAAGTTGAGTTCTTGAATAACACAACTTCTAACCATATCTTGTATCGGGATTGAGTTCTCTTCTCACAAGGAGACGTTTTCTCCTTATCCCATATACAACCTTTTCAATCAGTTCAGGGGATATTGATGCTCGATCAATAGGACTTATATCCTTCACGTGCATCTCACATGTATAGGTTGATAAACACTATGCTTCACATGATGGACCTGGTCCATGACTAAGTTCATTTGTCATTCTTCAAAACTTCACATGTTCTTGGGCCAACAAATTCTCTCTTTTTGATGATGACAAACTCTATGCTTTTTACTGATCAAAGAACCTGTAAGAACTCAACTTAACTATTAATGTAGAAATTTTACTTATCATCAAGGACCAGATTATTTAGGTTATAAATATCACTTAATTCATAATAATGTTTAAAGCACAATATATCTTCCCATTTTTGGCATCATCAAAAAGTTTCATACACAAGGTGAATCCCAAAATTTAATAAGTACTCATGGCCACGGGGACAACTGCAAGTAAAATCATTGTGCAATTACAATAATCGACGAACATATTTAAACTATTAAGAACACATTCATCATTGAACAAGAGAAAACAACAATTGTCATTAATAGAGATATGCTTTCATAAACAGACCATAAAAAGAAAAAAAAACTTCCAAAATATAAGTAAAAAAAATAGAAACATCCCTTAATTGGGTCACTGGGAGTCCTACACTGGTTCAGAAGAAAATTGCTGGGAGACCTAGGGCTTGGAGGAACTAGAGGGTTGAGATTGGAGAGGTTTTAAGCATATTCAGAAGCATTTCATCACTTTTCTTCTTTTTTTGCTAGCTCAGTTCTAAGACCATCTCTTTCAGTTTCTAATTCAGCCACACGTGCCTTTAGCCTAGCAATTTTATCATCCTTAGTTCCACATTCCTGTACCAAAGCCCTAACCTTGCTGTTGATGGGTGTTCTCAGAGATGAACCAGGTTCAACTGGGATGGCATTGACAGGATAGTCACAAGCCAACAGAGTCTTAATACCAAAATGTTCCTTACTTGATGCCATTTCCTATTTTTCATTTCTTCAAAGGTACATTTAATATGTCTAGCACAGTAGTCAGTATGAACCCATATAGATTAGCATGTGCATTAGAGCCTTTGATTACCCTGTCTAACAATTTGACAATGAGATCAGGCTAGTTGATTTGCTTTCCTCGTTCAATGAATTCCATAAGAACCGGGTCCATGTAGTTTGCAGTATGTCTTCTCTCTTGTCTAAGCAGTAGGCACTTGTTGATAAACTCAAAGACAACCTTGTGCTCATGCCTCATCTCACTTTTCTGCACAGCCCTGACTTTATTTGCATTCTCCGAATTACATAATTTCTTGGTGATCTCAAGAGCAGAAGGTAGGGGGTCCAGGCATGGCCACCTTTTCCTAGTGTAATCATCAAACCCTTTAGAGGGTATATTCAGAATTCTCCCAATTTCTCAACATTAAATTGCACTAGAACTCCCATCACCAGGCTGGTGACTACTCTATCCTTCACAACACCATTGGCCATAAATTCAATCAGGTCATTCCCGGCCAGCCTCCCATCCATTTCAAGGACCATGTCCTTCCAACCTTGTGCAGCTAAAGCGTCCACCAGTCTTATCATCCCTGGCTCAACCAGGTCCTTCAGTAATCTTCCTTTTAGAATTTTTCTTTTGCCAAAGATGGCAAACTTATCTTGCTCCTTCTCAGATTCCTCTTCTTCTTCTCCACTCCATTCTTCATCTTTTTCAATAATTTTACTATGCTTGCCTTTCATTGCAGATCTTATCCTCTTGGATTATGGGGGTTCATCAGACACAGGTATAGAAGGGGACTTCTTGGAAGAAGTCTTGGACTTTTTAGGTTTTGGTGTAGGAACCTCCACTGTTGTTCCCCTTTCTTGATGGACCAGTTCCATCTCCTCTTCTTTTTTAACCTCAGAGGACTTTGCAACCTTTTTCTTTCCCTTCTCACTTTCTTTTTACTGCTTTCTTCCAGATCTTTTTGTAGGTCAGCATCACTTTGTCTTGCCCTGATTCTTGTAGTTCTTCCCTTAGGTACTGAAGGGGCAGTAGATTTTGGGGATGAAGTCTTTCTTTTCTTGGATGGATTGGTAACAGTTGGGGCCCTTTGTGAGATAAATTTGCATTTCTTTGGGTCATAACTTTCTTCGACCCTTTTCAGAAGATCAGCCAAAGTTTCCTCAACAAATGAACCAAATTCATATCTTTGTTTGCTTAGATGAACCAACCCTTCAACTGCTTCCCCAAATCCACTTCCCCCTGACTTTATTCCACTCTTTTCTTCAACCCCACATATAGCAAGAACTTCTCCTTTTCATTTTTCTTTCCTTTTACCTCCACTTCTACTCAATTCAAGAAACTTTACATCACTAATAGGTCCAATTAGAACAAATCTATTTTCTAAATTTTAAACCATAGAAGAACTTACCTCAACAGAAGTTTCTTGAATTTTCTCAGTGTTAGAAGACCCATGTTGTTCATCTTCACTGACCGATATAAAGGATTCTGACTCAGAAGTAGAGTCAGACTCTTGTGCTGTGCTTTCTTTCCTTTGGCTAGCTTTCAATATCTCATTTAATACTTTTCTCAGAGCTCCAGATGCTACAGTTTTTCTTGCCAACGTTTTTTTCCTTCGAAACCTAGGTTTTGGGGACTCACTAGGAGGAGAAGATGAGGATGAATTTTAGTGAATTGGTGGTAGATGAGTGCTAGGATGATCTTGTGGGTTAGACATGCTTCTTCATTTATGGAGGAAAAAAGGGAATTTCTAGAGAAGAGAAGCGATTAGAACTGGAGAAATATTTTGACGGTTTCTGAATAATGAAGAAGATTAGAGATGTGGTTGATATTTAAAGGGAATTGGACATTAATGCAGTAACGATAACTTTTCATGGGTCAATTAGAAGTCTAATAAAACTGAAATTCCAGACTTTTTAATGATTTATTTGGCTTCCCTAGATTTTTGACAAAAATCACGGTTTTAGAGTTCTAATTGGACGAAACTGGTTCGATGCCACAACAGACAAAATTTTCTAGGAATTTGGCATGTATAGGACTTCTGTTCATGATTGAAGTGTTAATCTTTCTAATTATGCAAAATATTTAAATAGACCTGAGCTTTCATATGAATTCATGTTGATGAACTAGGTTCTTCATATAGAGCTCTCTTGAACATGCCTCAAATGTCATAATAAAAAAATCTTTGTAAGAGATTAGTGAATATACACATGTCACAAGAGTATATTAATTAATGTATGAAGCTGAGTCATAATTAATCCAGATTTTACACAAAGAATAGAACTCCTAGCCAAATTTTTTTTCATTTTTTTTAATTGTGCATTCCAAACTGGACCTGTAGGTGATCTTAATCATCCCTAATTTCAACCCATTCCTCTCAAAGTTTTCTCTACTAAATGCTTTAGTAAAAATGTCAGCAATTTGCTTATCAGTAGCACATAATTCTATCGAGATCAGTCCTTTCTCATAGCTATCTCTTAAGAAGTGGTGCTTAACATGTATGTGCTTAGTACTCTTATGAAGGGTTCTTTGTCATACTTATAGCACTAGTGTTATCACAAAATATAGGAACGCAACCAACTTCAAGATCAAAGTCTACCAGCTGCTGTTTGATCGATAGCACTTGAGCACAACAAGAGGCAGTAGCAACTTACTCTGCTTCAGCAGTAGATAAGGCCACTGAGTTTTGCTTTTTGGTAGCCCATGACACAAGACATGAACCAAGGAAGTGTGCCATACCTGAAGTGCTCTTCCTATCCGCTAGAAACCCTGCATAATCAGCATCAGCATATCCTACTAGATCGAAATTGCTATCTTTGAGATACCAAAGACACATATCAGTGGTGCCTTTCAAGTATCGTAGTATCCTTTTGACAGCAGTCAGGTGAGACTCTTTCGGATTTGCCTGAAAGCGAGCACAAAGCCCTATACTGAAAACAATATCAGGTCTACTAGCAGTAAGATAAGTGAGTCAATCATACCCCTATACAACTTTTGATCAACTGATGAATCAGATTCATCAACATCTAATTTAGTAGCAGTTTCAATGGGTGTGTCTATTTTTTTTGATTCTTCCATTTAAAATTTTTTGATTAGCTCCTTTGCGTACTTCTACTGATAGATCATAGTTCTATTTGGACTTTGTTTAATTTGTAAGCCTAAAATGAGGTTAACTTCACCCTTCATGCTCATTGCAAACTTACTCCCCATTGATTTTGCTAAGTCCTTACTTAGCTTATCAGTAGCGGCTCCAAAGATTATGTCATCAAAATATATTTGTACAACAAGGAGATCCTTACCTTTTTTCTTTAAGAATAAGATAATATCAGTTTTATTTCTCTTGCAACCATGCTCTAGTAGGAATTTTGACAATCGTCCATACCATGCTCTTGGGGCCTGCTTGAGTCCATATAGGGCTTTGTCTAATTTCTATACATGCTCAGGAAATTCCTTGCTCTCAAGCCCTGGTGGTTGTTTGAAAAACACTTCCTCTTTCAGGTAGCCATTTAGGAAGGCGCTTTTGACATTCATTTGATGTAGAGTTAATTCCATGTGTGGTGCAAAGGCTATACGGAGTCTGATTGCCTCTAGTCTTGCAATAGAAGCAAAAGTCTCATCATAGTCTATGCCCCCTCTTGGCTGTAACCTTGGACCACCAGTCTTTCGTTATTTCTTGTAACTGTTTCATCTTCATCAAGTTTATTTCTAAAGACCTATTTTGTGCCAATGACTGATCTGTCCTTGGATCTTGGAACTAGATGCCAGACTTGATTTCTCTCAAATTTATTGAGTTCATCCTGCATAGCAATCACCCAATCTGTATCCTGAAAAGTCTCAACACATTTTTAGGTTCAATAGGAGACACAAAGGCATCAAAAGCACACAGATTCTTTAATTGTGATCTAGTTTTAGCTCCAGATGTTGGATCAGTGATACTGTTCTTAATGGAATGAGAACTTTGATACTTTTGAGGTTTCACAATCAACTGGTTTTTGCTAGATGTTTCTCCCATGTTATGTTGCTAAGGAATGGGGTCATGAACATGTTCCTTTAAGGGATTTATTTCAATTTCTCTTTGATTAGTTCCCCTTGTCAGGTTGACCTGGATGGAAGAACCTGTTCCATCACCCGTTCCTTCTGTTGGTTCCACTTTGTCTTGAGTAGAGGCTTCAATCAAGTCCTTTACTAATCCAATAGCTTCATCTTCCTGTTCCTATCTCTCAGAAGGAATGTTAGTTTCATCAAATACTACATGTACACTTTTTTCTACACACAAAGTTCTTTTATTGAACACTATATATGCTTTGTTATGTGAAGAATATCCCAATAATACTCCCTCATCAATTCTGTGATCAAACTTACATAGGGAGTCTTTTTCATTATTGTGCACATAGCACTTACAAACAAATGCCCTAAGATGGGATATATTTGGTTTTCTCCCTTGAAGTAACTCATAGGGAGTCTTCTCTACAGGAGGTCTAGTCATGTATCTATTGACTATGTAACATGCAGTGTTTACATCCTCTGCCCAAAAGCTATGGGGCAGTTTACTAGAAAGCAGGATGGTCCTAGCCATGTCCTCAAGAGTCATATTCATTCTTTCAGCTACTCCATTTTGTAGAGAAGTCCTAGGGGCAGAGAAATTATGATCCATATCATATTCATCACAGAATTCAGCAAACTTGGAGTTTTTAAATTCAGTTCCATGATCAGACCTAATGGATGCAAGTTGATTTCCTAATTGTTTATGAGTTTTACTAACAAATGAAGTAAACATGTCAAAATGCTTCACTTTTAGAAGTTGGAAATAGAACCCAAGTAAAACTAGAATAATCATCAACAAGTACCATTACATATTTCTTTCCTTCTCTACTCATGGTTCTTATTGGACCACAGAGATCCATATGGACCAGTTCCAACGAATTGGTTGTGCTTGCCATTTTCTTTCTTTCGAAAGATGATCGTACTTGCTTCCCCATTGCACATGCCTCACAAACTTTGTCATCCTTGAACTTGATGTTGGGTAACTCTATCACCAAGTCCTTAGAGACTAAGTTGTTTAGCTAATTCAGACTGGCATGACCAAGTCTTTTGTGCTACAGAAGGGGATCATTATGCAGTACACTGTGACAAGTTAGTTTATTTATGAGAGAGTGGACAAATCTATAATGTAAATATTGTTAACTCCCTTTCCCTGCAAAATAATCTCGTCAGTGGTAAGATTAAACACAAAGTATTTAGTAAAGGTGAATGCTACAAAGTTACCTCTGTCACACAGTTGTGACACGCTGATCAGGCTATTTTTCAAGCTATCTATTAGGTAGACATTCTCAATGGAGTGAGAATCTGTCTTACCTACCTTTATAACCCCAATAATCTCACATTTCTTCCCATTCCAAAAGGAGACATTACCTCGCTTTAAGTCCTCAAGTGAAAGGAATTGGTTATTGCTTACAGTCATATGTTTTGAGCAGCCACTGCGAACACCTAATTTTTTACCACACCCAAATTCTATACTAGTTTAGTGTAAATATTTCTTTTACATCTAATCGTAATATTTTAAAACTTTTATCATACTCTCAGTAGGTTTTATTTAAAATATATATATATATATATATATATATATATATATATATATATATATATATATATATATATATATATATACTAACTATATATTCACATTCTTAGAGTATAATAATTTTAATAAAAGAAAATATTAAAAAAAGAGAAGAAAATTTTTTGTAAAAAAAGAAATCTAATTAGAATTTTAAATGTATGCTATAGTATTTTACTTAATATAATTTAAAATACAATATAAATATTTAATTTTCTTATATATATATAATATTTAAATATAAGATAGCTAACTAATATTTTTAACTATACATTTTACTTTCTAATTTCTTCATAAATAAAGAATAAGCAAAAGTTAAAATAATAATAATAATAATAAGTAGTAATAATAATAATAATAAGTAATAATATAATAAAAGAGGATAAATCTTAAAAGATTCAAAGAAAATTATCCTAACCATTTACCATAATCTTCTCAACTTCTTTCTCCCATTTCAACTCTAACTCTAACTCTTTTACCTACCCTTATATTCCAATTATAAAATAAAGAACAAAGCAAAAAAAGAGAAGAAAAAACGTTGAAAAGCAAAGAAAGAAAGGAAAAGAAACGAACAAAAGGAAAAAAAAAAGAATGGAAGAGAGACAAACGTTGAAAAAAAAAAAAAAAAAGAAAAAACGTTGAAAAAGAATAGATAAAAGGAACGACAAAAACAAAGAAGCAAAGAAAAGTAAAACTGAAAGAGAAAAACGAGACAGCAACAGAGAAAATGAAGAAATAGGAAAAACTAAAAAAAAAGAAACATGAAAGAAAGAAAGAAAATAGGAGTTGGGATTTCGTTCGCAGTTTTGTGTTTGTGGTTCTAAAAAGGTTATTGTTGTAACTTTGGAAATCTATAAATATTTTTTTGCTGTGAAATCTTATAAAAGGTACACTCAATCTCTTTGGTTAATAATATATTGTATAATTGAATGTATGATGTTAGTTTATTTAAATTCAGTTTTTCTTTTGCTTTCTTTTGTATTTTAGATGACGTCAGTTTCTTCTTGTTATTTATCCATGTAAATGTATGTTTGGAAAAAAAAAATCAGACTAATCTTAAAATTGTTCTTCTGTTATGAAATAATATAAAAGACAAGAACAATAACTCAAGAACAAGAGCAAATAGAGAGAAGAGTAGAGAGAGTTCTTCTTATTGATACTTAGAGAATGTTAGGAGTTATTTACAATGGTAGAGAGCACCTCTATTTATAGGGAGGAGGATGATTTAGCTACCAAGAATAGAACTCTAGAATCTCTCTAATTAAAGACATTCACCTTAAATAGAAGTGTATTTATAACACTCCCCCTTGAATGTCTATTCAATGATGTGTCTAGTTAAAACCTTAAAACAAAACCCAATGGGAAAAATTAAAGTAAGGAAAAAGAGTACACATGTTTGAATATGCGCATATTGGTTGCCTCGTTAAAAACCTCGCAAGGAAAACCCGGTGGGACAAAACCTTGTAAAGGAAAAAGAGTGCAACGCGCCTTAACTCCCCCTGATAAGAACATCAATTTATGTCCTTAAGTCTTCGCATCCCGATCTTGTGAACTAGCTTCTTGAAGGTTGACTTTGGTAGAGATTTTGTAAACAAATCAGCCATATTTTCGCTTGAACGAATCTGTTGAACATTGATATCACCATTCTTTTGAAGATCATGTGTGAAGAATAACTTTGGTGAAATATGCTTCGTTCTATCTCCTTTTATGAATCCTCCCTTCAATTGAGCTATACATGCTGCATTGTCTTCATACAAAGTTGTGGGTAGTTTATCACACTTCAAACCACATTTGTCTTGGATATGATGTATTATCGACCTTAACCACACACACTCCCGACTTGCTTCATGAATAGCAATTATCTCGGCATGATTAGATGAAGTAGCCACAATTGATTGCTTAGTCAATCGCCAAGATATGGCGGTTTCTCCACAGGTAAACACATAACCCGTTTGAGATCGAGCCTTGTGTGAGTCGAACAAATATCCAGCATCAGCATAACCAACAAGATCCGGGCTGCAATTCTTGCCATAAAATAAGCCCATATCGGTAGTTCCCTTTAGGTACCGCAATATGTGTTTGATCCCATTCCAATGTCTCCTCGTAGGAGCCGAGCTAAATCTTGCTAAGACATTAACTGAAAAGGATATGTCAGGTCTTGTAGTATTTGCAAGATACATTAGTGCGCCAATTGCGCTAAGATATGGTACTTCAGGACCAAGTAGCTCTTCATTCCTTTCTTGTGGTCGGAATGGATCTTTGTTCACATCAAGTGATCGAACAACCATCGGTGTACTTAAAGGATGTGCTTCATCCATGTAAAACCGTTTCAGTACCTTTTCTGTATAGGTAGATTGATGAACAAAAATTCCGTTTGCCAAATATTCAATTTGCAAACCAAGACATAGTTTAGTCTTTCCGAGATCTTTCATCTCGAATTCATCCTTTAGATAATCAATTGCCTTTTGGAGTTCTTTAGGGGTTCCAATAAGGTTTATGTCATCAATATATACGGCAAGTACAACAAATTCCGATGTTGTTTTCTTTATAAAAACACACGGGCAAATGGCGTCATTTATATAGCCTTCTTTTAACAAGTACTCACTAAGACGATTATACCACATTCGTCCAGATTGCTTTAGACCATACAAGGATCTTTGCAATTTAATTGAGAACATTTCCCGAGATTTTGAGTTGTGCGCGTTTGGCACCTTGAGTCCATCGGGAATTTTCATGTATATCTCATTATCAAGTGAGCCATAAAGATAGGCAGTAACCACATCCATTAAGTGCATGTCAAGCTTTTCATGGACAGCAAAACTTATGAGATAACGAAAGGTTATCGCATCCATTACAGGCGAATATGTCTCTTCATAATCGACACCAGGCCTTTGAGAAAAACCTTGTGCAACAAGGCGTGCTTTATATCTTTGTACCACGTTTTTCTCATTTCTCTTGCGTACAAAGACCCATTTATAGCCGATAGGCTTAACACCATTAGGTGTTTCAACTATAGGGTCAAAAACTTCACGTTTTGCCAGCGAATTCAATTCTGATTGAATTGCTTCTTGCCACTTTGGCCAGTCCTGTCTTTTTCGACATTCTTCAACAGATTGAGGTTCGAGATCCTCACATTCTTGCATAATGCTAGATGCTACATTATAAGCAAAGGCATTATCCACCACAATATCCACTCGATTAATATTTGCCTCAATATTAATTGGATTTAGGGATAGTTCCGTATTTTCCAGAGTCTCGGGCTCAATGGATTCTTCATGAATCTCAGAATTTGTTAAATCATGAGATTCTTTCGTGGTGTCATTTTGATCGTTCTTTTTCCTCTTTCTAGGATTTCGATCTTTGGAACCTAATGGTCTGCCACGCTTCAGGCGTGCATTCGACTCATTGGTTATGACACTAGATGATTGTCCAACAGGGACATCAATACGGATTGGAACATTTTCTGCGGGAATGTGGGATTTCGTTATCCTTTTCAAGTCCGTAAATGCGTCAGGCATTTGATTTGCTATTCTTCGCAAATGGATAATCTTTTGTACCTCTCTTTCACAAATAGAGGTATGTGGATCAAGATGAGATAATGATGCATTTTTCCACAAAATTTCCCGTTTGGTTTCACCAACTTCTCCCCCTAATTTTGGGAAAAGTGTCTCATCAAATCGACAGTCTGCAAATCGTGCAGTAAACAAGTCGCCTGTCAATGTTTCGAGGTAGCGAATGATGGAGGGCGATTCAAACCCAACATATAGTCCTAACCTTCTTTGCGGACCCATTTTGGTGCGGGATGGCGGTGCAATAGGCACATATACTGCGCATCCAGAAATCCTTAAATGGGATATATTGGGTTCATGACCCAAAACCAATTGCAACGGGGAATACTTGTGATAATTCGTCGGTCTGAGACGAATTAGCATTGCTGCATGTAAGATGGCGTGACCCCATACCGAAGTGGGCAGCCTCGTTCTCATAAGTAATGGCCTTGCAATCAACTGCAGGCGTTTAATAAACGATTCTGCAAGACCGTTTTGAGTGTGAACATGAGCTACAGAATGTTCAACTTTTATCCCGATTGATAAGCAATAATCATTAAATGCTTGGGATGTAAACTCAGCAGCATTATCCAGTCTAATGGACTTGATTGGATTATCTGGAAATTGTGCTCGTAGTCGAATTATTTGTGCCATTAATTTCGCAAACGCAAGGTTGCGTGATGACAACAGGCACACATGAGACCATCTACAGGATGCGTCTATCAAGACCATGAAATACCTAAACGACCCACTAGGTGGGTGAATAGGTCCACAAATGTCCCCTTGTATACGTTCCAGAAACGTGGGTGACTCAGTCCCAACCTTTGTTGGTGATGGCCTGATAATCAACTTGCCTTGATAACACGAAGTGCAAGGATATTCATTATTCGAAAGAATTTTGAAATTCTTTAACGGATGCCCATATGAGCTTTCTATAATCCGTCTCATCATGATCGATCCTGGATGTCCCAATCGATCATGCCAAAGTATGAAGGTATTGGAATCAGTAACTCTTTGTTTTACTGTTGAATGTGCCTCAATTGCACTAATTCTTGTCCAATACAGGCCACAAGATAAAGACGGGAATTTCTCAATAACCCTCTTTTGGCCGGAGACATTCTTTGTGATGACGAGATATTCAAGATTATCTTCATCCATTGTCTCAATATGATAGCCATTCCGGCGTACATCTTTAAAACTCAACAAGTTTCTCTTAGACTTGGAGGAGAACATTGCATTCTCTATGATTAACGTCGTGCCCTTGGGCAGAGTTACAATTGCTCTTCCGGAGCCTTCAATCAATTTACTACTTCCAGAGATTGTAGTAACGTTTGCCTTACACATATTTAGTTGAGAGAAATACTTCCTTTCTTTGAGTATTGTATGTGTAGTACATGAATCAATTAGGCAAATACTTTTACAGTTGGATGTTGATCCAAGTTTGCTTTGTGAGATATCCATATTTGCTATCCCATAGTTTGACATACAAAAGAGATACAAGAACATAAGAATAAACAAGTTCAATTCTTTTGTGTCACATAATATTTTCAAAATCTGCTGCTAACAGTTGACTAACAAAATCAGATATGTTATCCATTACTTTGCAGTTTGAAAATTTCAGTTTAAACATTTTTCACACACAATCGATTGTTTAACATTGACAATCGATTGTTGATTAATTTTGAAAAATTCCGGATCACTGTCTAACGACAATCGATTGTTAGACATAGACAATCGATTGTGGATGATTTTTGAAAAATTCCAGATTACACTGTCTAACGACAATCGATTGTTAGACAGACAATCGATTGTGGGTGATTCCAGATTACACTGTCTAACGACAATCGATTGTTAGACATAGACAATCGATTGTGGCTGATTTTTGAAAAATTCCAGATTACTGTCTAACGACAATCGATTGTTAGACATAGACAATCGATTGTCGATAAATTGTTTTTCAACTTTAATGCGAAAATAGTAGATAATCGACTAGTTTTTCAGGCTAGTCGATTACCCCTACTGGAAAATAAAATTTTATTGATATTTGAGCATATTGAAGATATTCTAAAGAACTACTGCTAACATTGCATCATGAACTAACTAATACGAGCTAATACTAATGACTATTAGTTTATTCACTAACTAATACAAATAAGTAGAACAAAATCAAATAACTCCATCTTCTTTCATCACGGATCCATCGCCGATTAGGTGGTCTATTTTCCCATCGGGTTCCTCAAAGAAGTCTGCCACATCCAGGTGGGTGATGTCCTCATTGTCGTCATAGACAAAATTTGTTTCAGGGCCTTTTCTCTTTCGAGATGCTTGATAAAGGTCAACCAAGTGTCTTGGTATACGGCAAGTCTTTGACCAGTGCCCTTTCCCACCGCAACGATAACATATCGTTTATGAACCATTTTCCTTAGGATCTTCATGA
The DNA here is from genome assembly GCA_034376525.1 of Nicotiana benthamiana. Lineage (NCBI taxonomy): Eukaryota > Viridiplantae > Streptophyta > Magnoliopsida > Solanales > Solanaceae > Nicotiana > Nicotiana benthamiana. Next base: position 117,267,812 of record CM067331.1, read on the forward strand.
CCCCGTTTCTGCTTTCGGCGGTTATCTCTCTTCGGGGGGTGACGGACTTCTTTGGAATTTCTTCCTTGTCTACGTCCCTGGCTATGACCCCGTTTACGACCATGACCATGGTCCTTTTCATGTTTGGCATAATGAGAGTGCACCTTATCTGCTTCAGGCAGTGGTGTAGACCCAGTGGGTCGATTTTCATGATTTCTCATGAGCAGGTCATTATTTCGCTCAGCCACTAGTAGAAGAGAAATCAGTTCAGAGTACTTTGTAAAGCCTTTCTCTCTGTACTATTGTTGCAGTACCATATTGGAGGCATGAAACGTTGTAAACGTTTTCTCAAGCATATCATAATCGGAGATATTATCCCCGCATAGCTTCAATTTAGAAGTAATTCTGAACATTGCAGAATTATATTCAGAATGGGACTTAAAGTCCTGGAGCCTCAGATGAGCCCAATCATATCGTGCTTGTGGCAGAGTGACCAACTTCAGGTTGTCATATCTCTCTTTTAAGCCGTTCCACAAGACGAGTGGATCCTTGACGGTGAGATATTCAATCTTCAAACCTTCATCAAGGTGGTGGTGCAAGAAAATCAAGGCCTTCGCACATTCTTGGGTGGATGCTTTTTCTCTATCTTTGATGGTGTCTCCGAGACCCATAGCATCTAAGTGGATTTCAGCATCCAACACCCATGTCATATAGTTCTTGCCCGAAATTTCAAGGGCAACGAACTTTCTTTTCGTAATGTCAGACATAATCGAAAATTAAATTAGGAAGAGGGAAATACCTTAGATTTTTCGAGAATGGTTCTTGAGATGGTAGAGTCTCGTGCTGATAACGTGTTATGAAATAATATAAAAGACAAGAACAATAACTCAAGAACAAGAGCAAATAGAGAGAAGAGTAGAGAGAGTTCTTCTTATTGATACTTAGAGAATGTTAGGAGTTATTTACAATGGTAGAGAGCACCTCTATTTATAGGGAGGAGGATGATTTAGCTACCATGAATAGAACTCTAGAATCTCTCTAATTAAAGACATTCACCTTAAATAGAAGTGTATTTATAACATCTTCACTTTTAATCTTAGTTTTAATCTACTCTTTTTCATAAATTCATGTTCAATTCCCGTGGCATGTTGATTGAGTTAGCGTAACATTTTTTTTGGGATTTGAATTTTCTTACCTTGAGATAATTTGCATAAACATGGTCAATCAGAATCTTATTTCTTATCTTTATATATTGACTTTCCTTTCGTAAATATAATTTTATTAGCTTGTCAGATTATTTATCGGAATTGCTTTAGAGCGATGTTATCCATTTTAATTCATTTTGGAGACATAAATATTATTTATTTCACCATAAGAAAGATAGTAAAATAATCCCTTAGGTTTTTTTATTTTTTATATTTACTTCATTCTAAGAAACTCTACTATGTTGCTTCCTCATGCCTCCATCGTTTGAAATTTTTGTTAATATAGTATAAAGGTATGATTTCGGCTTTTCTCTAACAATATCCAAGTATGCAGAATTAATTTAACGGAATTTTTCATGGCTTATTTCAAAGCTTTAATTCACCTTTTGCTTTTAATAAGTTAAAAATATTTTTTTTAGTTCGAATATTTTTCTTACATTGCTGATGATGTTGCATTACTGAGAAGTTATTAGTAGTTAGGTTGTATGGATTTAAATTAATAAATTAAATAGTGTGTAAAAAAAACTACACTCAACGTTAATGAAGCTATAAAGCTGACTCTTTTTTATTTTGTTAAATAAATATTATACATTAATTCCAAAAAATCAACCAAATTATAAGAATATACAATTATTATATATCTTGAATATTAAAGAGACAAAAATAATTAAATATTCTAAATATGCTATTAGCCCACATGTTCATACCCGAACCTTGGATTGATATGCTTAAATAATAAAAGGATCATATGCGCATTCCGCGTCTTGATACCTTTTTAATTTGAAATATTTATGTTATAACCATGTGTACATTCCGTACCTTGGTTTAATATTTAATTTCAAGGAAGTACCTTATGTGCGTATCGCATCATGGTCAAAATAATTAATAAAAATATAATAAATTAAGTGAAGCGGTAATAAATAAGCCATAATCAATAAAATACAAGAATAACTACAAATTGATTTAAGCCTTACATTAATCAATATAAGTGACCGTGCTAGAACCATGAGACTCGAGGTGTGCCTTACAAATTCCCCTCGGTCAACAGAATTCCTTACTCAGTCTTCTATTTTTTTAGATCGTAAATTAATCAAACATTCCCTTTGAAAAAGGATTCAAATAAAAGGTGACTTGGAATACCAAAACTCAATTCCAAGTGTCGACCCTAAATAATAAATAATCCTTTTTCAAAACGTCACTTTAATTGGAAAAACTCTTCTAACTCAACCTCATAGCAGGGTTGTGTGGGAAAAAAGAGGTGTGACAGCCGTGGCGACTCTGCTGGGGAAACTTAATAAGAATTCGAGCTTTGTATATTGATTCTTGTTTGGCTTTTATCATGTTTTGGATATTATTGTATTTTTGAAGCCTAATGTGCTATTTGTTGCTTGTTTACCGCTTTAATATTTATTTGAACTGTGATGTAAATTGTATCCTCTCTCGCACCCCTCTGAGTCTTTTGATAGGTAGTTATGTTGTGTTTGCCTACCAGCATCACAAAACTTCTGTCTCGAGTTAAAGGCAGTTAGCCTACCGGCTTCTGGTGAAAGATTTAGTCACACATGTTTAGGCAGGAGAGCCGTTAGCTAGCCAGTGCTGTTCTACTACTGGTGACGCTTGACGCTCCTCGGCCTGGGTTGTCCACCCGAGTAAGCCATGTCTAGATACCATCTCCTTTAAGATTTGAAAACTTAGAAGAACAAGCCACAAGCAATGAATATCCTTAGTAGGTTACGCGTTATTTGCATCATATGCATTGAACTTAGCGGGACTCGGCACAGGGGTCGGGCCCGTCTAGGAAAGGAACCAATTTTTTGGACAAACGTGTTCATATCTATGTTCTATATGTAACGTTATTTGGTAGGCTTCACTCAAATGTTGACCGGCTTTAAGATAGAATTAAACAAGAAAGAAAAAATTTCTAAGTTTTCATAAAATACCTTTTTTTTTAAATATAATTTTGAAAGGTTTTGGTATATAAACTAACAGTTTTCAAAATAGTTTTCTTTATTAGTTATTTGAAACGAACTACGCGAGTTTGATTCTAACCAGATGTGAAATACGTATGCAACCTTCATCAGGTTCAACCCCATTTTAAATAAACATAAAAAGGAGTAGAAAAAAAAAGGTTTTTATGGACTATTAGTTATTATTTTTTATTTTTTAAAATAATGATAATATAGTCACTTTGTCACGTTTATTTTAACCAGTTATGCCCTTGCATCCAGTCTTTTTGTCGAAATAACCTTGAAACCTGCATCGAAAATGTGAAATGGGAGACCATTTTTATTTTTTTTATTAGTTTCTTTTTTTACAAAACAAAAAAAAAGTTATTTGGGCCTTTTGTTTTTTTAATGACTATTACTAATTTAATTTTTTTAGTCCGAAAGTTTGGTTTTTATTTTTTATTTTTTTATTTTTTTCTTTTTCTTTCAAACCCGAGAAATCAAATTTTTTGTGTCAATAGTATATTTAACTAAAACTTAACCCCGTGTCTGGATAAATTGGTGCACCATGAGTGGGAAAGAGGTAAGTCTGAAAAGAGGCCCAGGTCAGAAGAGATCAGATTTTCTCATTGTTGATCAGATACCACAATTATTGTGGGATTGGTGGAGAGATTCTAAGGAATATGAGCGAAACCAGATAAAGAAATACTTGGGACATTTGGTTCACGTGATACGATCGAGCTTAGGAGGGATGTGATCGAAGCTTTGATTCCGCATTGGGATCTTGAAAATAATTTGTTCCATTTTTACTGACTGTGAGATGACTCCGACCTTGGAGGAAATCGCTCATTTCCAGGGGTGGGGCCGTAATCTTCGTCTCCAAAGACCCATAGTGCCAAAAATTGTGAATGAAGGTAAGTTTCTGAAGCTCTTGAACATAAACTATGGACATTATGAAGGCTTAGGAGGCAATTGGGTTAAGTTGGGATTTTTATTTCATGTGTACGGCCTCGAATGCAATTTCGAAAGGAATGTGGGAAAATTAAAATCAAAGGAAGACAAGTAAACATGGAAGATACACAGAAGGTTTGCATTTATGGTTGCTTTTTTTGGGCGTGTAGATTTTCCGAAAAGGGAAGGACGCATTGACATCCGATTGGTAGGTGTAGTTGAGGCGCTGAACTCGAAAGGGGATGATTATACTTTGGTCCTTATGATTCTTTCTTTCATTTTTCGTGCTTTAACTGGATATAAATTGGGCGCACGAAACTTTTATGGTTGAAACATTTTGCTACAAATATGGTTTTTGGAGCATTTTTATCGTCATCCTATGATCTCTAATTTTAGTGAGCTTTGGCCCAATCACACTTTTGATCACCAGAAGAGAATTAAAAAATGTGACGTACCTGAAGGGATTAACGCCTGGAAAGAAGTACTTCTTACTTTGTCTGCCAAGCAGATCACATGGAATTACGATTGGTTTTCCTCGAAAGAGCTCATTTGTGAATCTGCATACCATTCGTACTTGGTACTTTTAGGATTGGATGGTGTTCAGCCTTATGCTCCACTTCGGGTAATGCGCCACCTTGCACAACGACAGGAGGTGCCACCAACATGAGATATGAGCAAGTTCTGTTATGACTTTGGTAAAGATTAACCTCATGACGAAGGGGAAATTATGAAAATTTGGTATGCAAGTAATGTTTGGGAGTTCAATGAGATGTAGAGGATCGAGATCGTGGAGAAGTGATCCCTGAGTATATTACTTGGTTTCATGATCCTTCGTCATTTAGAGATAAGCCTGAGGGGTCGAACAGGAGGAGAAATGATCAAAGAACTATAGAAAAGCTGAAAGAGGAATTGGAGCATGCTCAGATGATTATAGCCAAACAACAAGCCCAACATCAGGCCGGAGTCGCTCATATTCGTTTAAACATTGAGAAAGATTATCAATTTGCTTTGCGAATCATGGATAAAGATTTAAAGCATGCTAAAAATAAGGCAGCCCGCTTAGAAGAAGAACTGGCAAACACGATTGGTTTAGTCAGAAGAGTGGAGGCGAACAAAAATGCTGAAATACATAAGTTACAAGAAGACTTGAGTATCATTGAAGAAGATGCGCACCAGCAACAATTGGTGTTTGATAAGCAGAAGGAGCAGTTTGAAACAGAAAGGGTCCACTGGATACGCTCAAAGAGTCAGCTTTATGCACAATTGGAAGAAATAAAAAGGGAAAAGAGGGGTCATCAGCACACAGATTTTGAGGAATAGCGATGTAACTGGATGAGTTAGAGAGGTGTATTAAACCGTCGCATTGAAGAATATGAGGGACATGAGACTCAGATGGGGCACGCCCTCGACACTACCGAGATGTGGTTGCAGAATTGTCACATGAGTATGGGGAAAGCTAGAGAACAGGTACTTCGATTGGCAGAAAAAGCAGCATATGTTCATGATGATCATCATCGTCTAAATAATGAGGAAGTTGTTCAACAAGCACGTGTCCTCGTTCCACAGTTGCCGACGGTATTTCAGAATTTGTACGAGGCTTTAGGGGGACAGTGGAGGCCAAGAGATGCAGACAATTGATCATATCAGTTTAAACAAGAAGACTACTGAAGATTAAATTTTTAGTGCAGTCCATTAGTTCTTAGTTTCATTTATTTGTCGCATTTTTAATTTTGGAGATTTTTTTATTATTATTACCGAAGTTTGTTTTATTCCAGTCATGTTTATGTCTTTAGAGTCAGTAGAGTCAGTTTGTATATATTTCCTTTTCTCTCATTCTATATAAAAAACATATATATAATTGAAAAATTCTTTAGTTTGTTTTATTTATAAAAAGAAAAAAGAAAAAAAAAGAAGAAATCATTATAAGTGTTATAGTTTCTCCTGAACTACATAGTGGTCTGATTCATGCGGCGTCATGATACGTAGGCAATCCCCATAGGATGCAATCACAACCATAACTAATCTGAAAAAAATGATAAAAAATTAAAATAAAATAAAAGAGCAGTAAGTTCAAAAGGAAATAATCCAACAAACCGGGATGAAGCATGAAGCCTTCCAAAATCATTTTAGAAATAAAAATGGCATTAGGTGCATGGCATACAATGTGTGATTAGTATCTGAAAATGCATGACTCTAACACGTTTGTTGTTTCTTATTTCTAAAGAGATAAGGTTAAACGGAAGTGGTTGGTTTGTGGTTTAAACCGGCGAATCACCCTTACAATACGAGGTCAAAAGGGAAAAATAAAATGGGAAACAACTGTGAGAATGAGCTAGATAATGATGATGTCCATGGACAATTGGTCGAACAAGGTTCGGGACTGGTTGAAGAAGTAAGAGTGTTGAATCAATAATTGGCAGATATGTACCAAGCCTGGGTGAACGGACATGCACCGCCCTCACTACCCCTGGGCCTTCAGATAATCTTCATAATGTGTCAGTTGCAAATCAAGTGCCCATCTCCATAATAAGTAACCCATTGTACCAAATTGGAGTCAGTTCGACCATTAACCTCCCCACTATCCTCAGTACCTCCATTCCACGTCCTCCAGCCGCACCCTTCAGAAATGACCTACATACTGTACACATTCCTCAACCGACTCTTGCTCAAAATCTCAACAATTATCCACAATTGAATGCTCATGATACCCAACATTACTCTGCAGAACTGATTTTCACGGTTCTAGATTCATACAAGCATACTCCTCAGAACATGTTTCTGATCGAGGTCGAAAAGCCCAACAAGAATATGGAACAAGAGAAAATGGCCAGAAAAATGAAGAGTTTGGAACAAACCATGAGAAACATACAGGGTTTGGGAGGCCACAAGAGTGTTTCGTTCAATGATTTATGCATGTGTTCCCCATGTTCATTTTCCACCTGGATTCAAGACCCATAAGTTTGGCAAGTATGATGATCACGGTGATCCTGTGGCCCACTTGAAGTGATATTGCAACCAACTGAGGGAATCAGGGGAAAAAGAAGAATTACTCATGGCTTATTTTGGGGAAAGTTTGACAGGAATTGCTTAAGAGTGGTTCATAGATCAAGACATATCTCACTTGCATGTTTGGAATGACATGGCCCAAGATTTTGTCCAACAATTTCAGTACAATATTGATATAGTCCCATACCGTTCCTCTCTCGTCAACATAAAGAAGAAATCTACAGAAAGCTTCAGAGAATATGCAATCAAGTGGAGAGAGCAGGTTGCTAGGGTCAAACCACCAATGAAAGAGGAAGAAATGATTGACTACTTTCTCCAAGCTCAGGATCCTGATTACCTCCATTATATGTTGGACGCCATTGGTAAGCCTTTTGCCGAGGCGATCAAGATTGGGAAAATAGATGAGAAGGGCATGAAGTCGGGAAAAATGGTGAGTCAGGCAGCCCTTAAGGCGACCACGCAAGAAATTCAAAGCGGGTCAGGCAATTTCAGAAATTGGAAAAAGAAGGAATGATCCATGATGGAGTCTGGATTCGGGGGAGTTCAAAGAGGAATAGTTCCTTCATACGAGCAATTCCAACAAGGACAATCCAATTCTCCTCAACATTATTATCCACCTCAGGGTCCCCGATACTCATTTCCCTCACAACAACTATGCATAGTGTATAATGCTCAGGCTTATGCTAGGCCTCCCAATAACCAACAATGGTGAGCATCAATTCCGCAAGGCTCCCGTCAACTCCGACAAAATTTTCAGGCACCATATAATCCTCGTCCCAGACAGGACTATGTGAGAGAACATGAGCTAAAGAAATAGTTCACCCAATTGGAGAATCGTATAAAAGCCTATTTCACAAGTTAATGCAGCTGAAATTAATTGAACCTATCATGCCACGTTATGTGAATACAAATTCAAAAGGTTTTGACTCCAATGCAAGATATGAGTATCATTCTAACACCCAAGGTCATAGTACGGAAAATTCTTGGACATTAAAGAAAGCCATTAAAAATTTGATTGAAGCAAAAGCAATTGTGGTGACAAACAATGAAGATACTCATAATATCACAAACAATCCTCTCCCAGATCATGATAATACACATTTTATTGGGAAGATTTGTGATGATCGTGATTACAAGAAATTTGGCAAGACAGAGATGATTGTTGGAACCATAGGGTCGGAGCCAAAAGTGATAGTAACCCTGCCGCAATTGGCACCGTTGATTGTGAAAGGTTCGAGTTCTAGTTCAAACTTGGAAGGTTCTAAAAAAGTGGTTCTCTATGTTCCTGGAAGCACAAAAAAAGATGAAGGTTCAATTGGGTGGGCCAAAACATTATATCCCTAGGGGCATTCAAAAGATTGTTCTGAATAATGCTTTGAGAAATATAACAGAGCTAGTTGTGATCCGACCTGTGGCACAACTTCCAGTGTCAAACCCACAAGCTATTCACTGGAACTATAACAAGACTATAATGACATACAAAGGAAAAGCGATAGTGGAAGAAACAGATGAAATGGGAGGCTTGACCCGCTCTGGAAGGTGCTACTCGCCAGAGGAGTTGAGAAAAGCTAAGCAAGCCAAGGAAAATCACTTTCCAGTGAAAGAAACTGCTTCAGAAAAAGAAGCGGAGGAATTCCTTAAGAAGATGAAAATGCAAGACTACTCAATCATTGATCAACTAAGGAAAACCCCTACTCGGATATCTTTGTTATCTCTTCTTTTGCACTTGAAAGAACATCGCCGTGTGTTGATCAAAACTTTGAACGAGGGATATGTCTCAGAAAAGACAACTGTGAATCAGCTAGAAGAGATGGCTGAAAGATTCTATGAGGTGAACAAAATTTCTTTTAGCGATGATGATTTGCCTACGGAAGGGGCTGGGCACAATAAAGCTTTGCATATTATGGTCAAATGTGAAGGGCATTACGTAAAAAGGGTCATGATTGACGGAGGCTCAAGTGTATATGTATGCCCTCTTTCTATTCTACAACAACTGAACATTGACATTAATAGAATTCGAACTAGTAGTGTCAGCATCAGGGCTTTTGATGGTTCGAAAAGAGACACTATTGGGGAAATTGAACTCACCATGACAATTGGCCCGGTTGATTTTAACATTGACTTTCAGGTGTTGGATATGAAAACCTCCTATAATTTTCTTCTGGGAAGGCCGTGGATCCATATGGCTAGAGCTATACCATCCACCCTACATCAAATGGTCAAATTCGAATATGACAGGCAAGAAATTATTGTTCATCCCATCTATAATAACCCGTCCATTCCATGTATCGAGGCCAAGGAAGGATGTGAATTCCTCATATATCAAATATTTGAGGTAATTGAGGTAGACCAGGTGGAAGAAGGAAAACCAATTCTGCATCCCTATCTTTCAGCCACATCTATAATGGTAGCTTCATTGATGTTGAGGAACGACTATGAACCAGGAAAATGATTAGGATCATTTCTGTAAGGAATTGTGAACCCTATTGCTCCCTTTTCGAAGAAAAATACCTTTGGCTTGGGTTTTAAACCAACATCAGCTAACATAAATAGAGCCAAGGCCCGCAAAAAGAATGGTTGGAACTTGTCAAAGCCAATCCCTCATATTGCCTACTCTTTTGTCAAGCCACAATTTGAAGAAGTCCAAAATCTTTCTACTCAAGATGACATTGATGAAGCTTTCCAGGGTCTCAAGGAGATGTGCTATGGAATCAACATAGTTAAAGTTGGTGAGGGCCCTAGCCGCACAAGTGTTCAGCTGATTGGCCTAGATACCTCGCTCAACAACACGGAAGCAACTCCTCTTCTCATCAGGAAGGAGTCTTGGTAGTTTCTTTTGTTGCTTTTTCTGTATTTGGATTATTTTCAGGGTTGTAATCCATATACTTTAGTTTAATTGCTTTGCTTTGATTTTAAACCTTCTATCCTTTAAAATTCAATGAAATGGAGTTCCAGTTTCATAGTAGAATTATGTCTTTCCTTTCCCTATTTTTTATTAATTTCTTATAATTTTAGTTTCATTAATGTTGGCTTTAAAAACATGACATGCACGTGGAATTCATGCCCAGATCTTAAAAAGTTGTCTAATCTCGAAATAATGAATCAAGAAGTTGAGTATGATGAAGATGAGGCTTTTAAGGAAATAAAAAGAGAATTGGATCAATTTGAGAATAAGTCTAAGACTAACTTAAATGAAACTGAGGCAATTAACTTGGGAAGTCCTGAAGAAATTAGAGAAACAAAAATAAGCATTCATACTGAACAAAGGACGAGAGATGCCATAATTCAAGTTTTGTTCGATTATAGAGATGTATTTGCTTGGTCGTATGATGACATGCCGGGTTTGAGTGCTGACTTAGTGGTCCATAAGCTTCTGACATATCCTAATTTTCCACCAATCCAACAAAAACAAAGAAAGTTTAAGAAAGGTATGAGTGATAAGATTAAGGAAGAAGTCATGAAGAAACTAAGTGCAAATGTGATCAGGGTCGTCCGATATACTACATGGTTAGCAAATGTTGTGCCAGTGCCAAAGAAGGATGGAAAAATTAGAGTTTGTGTTGGCTATAGGGATTTAAACAAATCAAGTCCAAAAGACAACTTTCCCTTACCCAACATTCATATCCTTGTTGACAATTGTGCTAAACATGAGATCCAATCTTTTGTGGATTGTTATGTCGGGTATCACCAAATTCTGATGGATGAAGAAGATACAGAAAAGACCGCCTTCACCACTCTATGGGGAACCTATTGTTATAGGGTCATGCCATTTGGTTTGAAGAATGCAAGAACAACTTACATGAGGGCCATGACTACCATATTCCATGACATGATGCACACAGAGATTGAGGCGTACGTTGATGATGTGATCATTAAGTCTAGAACATAATATGATCACGTGCAAGACTTGAAAAAGTTCTTTGAAAGGCTATGAAGGTACAATCTCAAACTCAATCCAGCCAAATGTGCATTTGGAGTTCCTTTTGGGAAGCTTTTGGAATTGATAGTTAGTCGAAGAGGCATTGAGTTAGATCCTTCCAAGATAAAGACCATTCGAGAGCTGCCTCCCTTAAAGAATAAAAAAGAAGTCATAAGTTTGCTCGGGAGGTTGAACTGCATTAACAGGTTCATTGCACAGCTTACAACCACATGCGAGCCTTTTTTCAAGTTGTTGAAAAAGAATGTCGCTATCAAGTGGATAGATGAGTGCCAAGAAGCTTTTGATAAGATCAAGGAATATTTGTCAAATCCTCCTATTTTGGTCCCGCCAGAACCCGTTAGGCCTATGTTTTTATATATATCGGTAACAGATAGTTCTTTTGGTGGTGTTCTGGATCAACATGATACGACCGGAAAAAAAGAACAAGCAATATATTATTTGAGCAAAAAGTTTACCACTTATGAGGCCGAATACACTCTTTTAGAAAGGACATGTTGCGCCTTAACCTGGGTCGCTCAGAAGCTTAGGCATTATCTTTTGGCCTATACAACTTACCTCATATCCCGAATGGATCCCTTGAAGTACATCTTTCAGAAGCAGATGCCAACTGGCAGATTGGAAAAATGGAAAATCTTGCTCACAGAGTTTGATATTGTTTATGTCACTCGCACTGCCATGAAGGCACAAGCTTTGGCTGATCATCTGGCAGAAAACCCGGTAGATGATGAGTATGAATATTTGAACACATACTTCCCAGATGAAAAGGTTTATTAGTTGAAGAAGAAGTCCAAGAGGACAGTCAAGTTTGGAAATTATACTTTGATTGGGATGTCAACATCAAAGGTATAGGGATTGGGGCAATTCTCGTAGCACATACTGGGCAACATTACCCTGCCATAGCAGGACTTCGCTTCTTCTGTACGAACAACACAACAGAATACGACGCTTGCATCATGGGTTTGAACATGACGATAAACCTAAATGTGCATGAATTTTTGGTGATGGGAGATTCGGACCTGCTTATTAGGCAGGCTCATGGTGATTGGGAGACTCGAGACATCAAGCTCATTCCATATAAACAATGTATGAAAGATCTTAGCGAGAGATTCAAGTCCATAGAGTTCAGATACATTCCCAGGTTTCACAATGAATTAGCTGATGTCTTGGCCACCTTGGCCTCAATGCTTCTATATCCAAGTAATACTCACATTGACCCATTGGAAATTCAAATTCTGGATCAACATGGTTGTTGCAATACAACTGAAGCGGAACTAGATGGTGAACCATGTTAACGTGATATTAAATAGTTTTTTAAAACAAGAGAATATCCGGAACATGCTAATAGGGATCAAAAGAGAACTATTAGGCGACTCTCTAATGGTTTCTTTTTGAGTGGGGAAATCCTATACAAAAGAACCCCGGATTTAAATTTATTGAGATGCGTGGATGCATAAGAAGCTGAAATGATTATGAACGAGGTGAATTCGGGAGTTTGTGGTCCACACATGAACGGTTATGTTCTAGCAAAGAAGATCCTTCGGGCAGGATATAATTGTCTTACCAAGGAGCGAGATTGATTTCGTTTTGTTTGTAAGTGCCACCAGTGTCAGATTCACAGTGATTTCATTCACTCACCTCTTTCAGAGTTGTATCCTATGTCAGCTCCTTGGCATTTTGTTTCTTGGGGAATGGACGTCATTGGCCCAATCGAGCCAAAATCTTCAAATGGGCACAAATTCATCTTGGTTGCAATTGATTACTTCACCAAATGTGTAGAGGCTATTACATTGAAAGCAGATACCAAGAGAGCAGTAGTAGACTTCGTACACGCCGACATCATATGTCGTTTCGGTATTCCAAAAACCATTATTACTGATAATGCTGCTAATTTGAATAGTCATCTGATGAAGGAGGTATGTGAACAATTTAAAATTGAGCATCGCCATTCTACACCTTATGGAGCTGTTGAAGCTGCAAATAAAGATATCAAGAAGATTCTTAGAAGATGGTCCAAGGGTTGAGATAATGGCACGAGAAATTGCCTTTTGCTCTATTGGGCTACTGGACAACTGTCCGTACATCAGTTGGTACAACACCCTACTTGTTAGTTTATGAAATTGAAGCGGTCATACCTGTTCAAGTTGAGATTCATTCTCTCCGGATAATTGTTGAAGCTGGGATTGAAGACACTGAATGGGTGAAGTCACGATTGGAAAATTTGAGTTTGATTGATGAAAAGCATTTGGCGGCAGTTTGTTTTGGTCAGTTATACCAACAAAGAATAGCACGCTCTTATAATAAGAAAGTGCCCACAAGAAAATTTGAGGTAGGACAGCTTGTTTTGAAACGCATCTTTCCACACCAGGAAGAAGCAAAAGGAAAGTTTTCCCTGAATTGGCAAGGTCCTTACCTCGTCAAGAAAGTATTATCGAAAGGAGCTCTACACTTGGAAGATATAGAAGGAAAGGTGACAGACATATCCATCAATGCAGATGCAGTCAAGAGATACTATGTCTGACATGCTTCTATTGGGGAATTTGGTTTATACTTAGCATTCTCAGGTTGGGATGACGAAAGGCTATCATTCTCGCTACCCAAACACTGGTCAACCCTAGTTAGCCCTTTGAAGCCTTGTTTATATTTCTTTGTTTGCCCTCTTTTAAAACCAATGTACTTAAAAAAGGTCATCATCAAAACAAGTTCATGCCATCTTGAACTACGTTCGACTTGATTCCGAAAGGATATGTAGGCAGCCTCTCCTTGAGGTTCAGTCACACCAAACAAAAAATCCATATTTCCCCAATATTCAAAGAAATTGGGGCATGTTTTTATTTTATTTTTTGCTGTTTGTTCCATTAAATGGTTCCAAAAGTAGTTTAGTTTAGTAGTTCTTTTTTTTACCTTTCCCTTTTAAGGCCTTCTGATTAGCTTTTGAGAATGCTAAGTCAGTAGACTGCGGGTGGCGCTTCAACCATTGCAAAAAGAGAAAAACAAACGAGAGAGACTTATCAGTAAAAACGCTCAAGGGCACTATAAGGCGATGACGAGTTGAGAAAAACAAATGAGAGAGTCTTATTGGTGAAAACCCTCACGGGCACTATAACGTGATGGTGAGTTGAGAAAAAGAAAAATGAGAGAGGTCAATTGGTGAAACCCACAAAGGGCATCGTTGATCGATTTTAGGTCTTCTTATATCCCGGCACAAGCATGGTTAAAGAACTCAGTTTCAAAGAGAAGTTTACAACAGATTTTGAGAATTAGACGGTTTAGACGGATCGGCATCCAGTCCAAACTGCATTTCATGTTCATTGAAGTCAGCATATTTCTCCAGACAAGTCCTTTTGTATTCTTCCCCTGAAAGGGACGCTTCTTGATTAAGTTGTAATGCTTATTATTCACCCATTTTTTTTCTTTTTTCTTCTTCTCTCGTACTATTATTCTTAAGTCCCTTTCAGTTTAATTTTGTCAAAGCAAAGCAAAGAAAAGGCAACAAAATTGGTTACAGTTTCCTCGTTATAATGAAGCAAAAATTTCTGGGCATAAACGGTATGGGCAAAGACATAAAGCCGACTTTGATATTCCTTGTCAACCAAAAGGCTTGAAGGACTTAGCAATGTTTCAAGGGCAATAAAAGTTACTCATCAAAAGCTGTTTTGGGGAACAAAGTATTTTGCACCATAGACACAAATGGTGATAGGCACAAAATAGTTAGGTGTTGATGTTGAAAAAAAAACAATCTTCAGAAAATAAAGTCAAAATCTCCCGGCAATTTGTACGATCATTGACAAGGTCCTAACAAGTGCAATGGACGCAAGGTCAAGTCGCCCAAGAAGTCAAGGCCACAAACTGACCACAATTTTTTAAAACTAACGAATCTTTCTTTGTTTAGAACAGGAACAAATTCATTTAGTGAAACAGTTCGTGGAAAGACGAACACCACCAAGTGAGTTCTCAGATCTATGATTTCCTTCCAATATGCACGTAAGCATGTTATTTTAGTTTCATTATGGTGGATCGACACCCTATCTTCAACAAATGGTACTACATCCCCTGGTTGCATTATTTTCTACATAGGGTATGACATCCCCTAGTAGCATTTCAGAGTTCCACGAGCCTCATTTTATTGCCAACACAGGGTACTACATCCCTTGGCTGCATTTTTTTCTACATAGGGCACGACATCCCCTAGTAGCATTTCAGAGTGCCACGAGCCTCATTTTACTGCCAAAACAGGGTACTAGATCCTCTGGCTACATAGGGTACGATATCCCCTAGTAGCATTTCAGAGTGCCACGAGCCTTATTTTATTGCCAATACAGGGTACTACATCCCATGGCTGCATTATTTTTTACATAGGATACGACGTCCCCTAGTAGAATTTCAGAGTGCCACGAGCCTCATTTTATTGCCAACACATGGTACTACATCCCTGGCTGTATTATTTTCTATGTAGGGTACGACATCCCCTAGTAGCATTTCAGAGTGCCACGAGCCTTATTTTTTTTACCAACACAGGGTATTACATCCCCTGGCTGCATTATTTTTTACATAGGGTGCGACATCCCCTAGTTGCATGTTAGAGTGCCATGAGCCTCATCTTATTGCCGACACATGGTACTACATCCCTTGGTCGTATTACTTTCAACCTACATAGGGTACGACATCCCCTAGTAGATGCCACGGGCCTCATCTTATTTCCAACACAGGGTACTACATCCCCTGGTTTCCTCCTTCCTGTTAACACATGGTATGACATTCCCAATTATTAAAAGAAAAATGTTTTTCAATTTATTCTGCAATAGCAATGATAGTTTAATGTGTTTTCAATAACTCACAAAAAATTTCCTAGTGCAAACTGGGCAGAAAATTTTGTTCGTTTTGTTTGTTTGTGTTGGCTTGTAGGTTTTTCTAAAAAGCACGCATTTTATCGCAAAAAAAAATGATTTCAGTTCTTTCCAGAGAAAGAGAAATGTTGATCTAAATACCAACCGCAACCAACTTTGGCATAATGCATGCGGAGACATATGGTCAAGATCTTTCTTCCCATCGTCGGATCAAGAAACAAGCATGAAAGAATATTTCATAGTGTGTTGCATCGATAGCATCAAGTTTCAATCCAAAGTCACTGGGAGAAGCAAATCTGGAATCAAGACAAGACTCCAGATGTCACTTAGATAGAAAATTTGTAACTCTTATATTTTAAGAGTATGTAATCTTCTTTTCATTTTGATGTAATAGTAGGAACCGCGGATCGGAACCTCGACGGAACCTCAGTGGACTCTCCACCTAAGTATGTTCCATCACTCTTATTTCTACTTGAAATACACGTGACCTAATTCCCTTATAACCCGGGATATGTAGGCTACCTAAAATCAAGGCTAGGTCACACTTTTTTTTATATCTTGTTTTCCTTTTCAAATGACAGTGAGGTCAAAAATCTGTCACCTTATTCATTTTTCTTTGCCTGAAAACTCTGCATGTTTCCAAGCAAAGAGGGGCATGCTGTGAACACCTAATTTTTGACCAAACCCAAATTCGATACTAGTTTAGTGTAAATATTTCATTTACGTCTAATCTTAATATTTTAAAACTTTTGTCATACTCTTAGTAGGTTTTATTTAAAAAATATATATACTAACTATATATTCACATTCTTAGAGTATACATTTTACTCATAACTTTAATAAAAACGAAAAAATTTAAAAAAAAAAGAGAACAATTTAAAAAAAATTTAATTAGAATTTTAAATGTAAGCTATAGTATTTTACTTAGTATAATTTAAACTACAATGTAAATATTTAATTTTCTTATGTATATAATATTTAAATATAAGATAGCTAACTAATATTTTTAACTATACATTTTACTTTCTAATTTCTTCATTAATAAAGAATAAGTAAAAGTTAAAATAATAATAATAATAATGATAATAATAACAATAATAAGTAAATTTAATAAACGAGGATAAACCTTAAAAGATTCAAACAAAATTATCCTAATCACTTACCATGATCTTTTTAACTTCTTTTTTTCACTTCAACTCTAATTCTAACTCTTTTACCTACCCTTTCACTCCTATTATAAAAGAAAGAATAAAACAAAAAAAAGAGAAGAAAAAACGTTGAAAAGATAAGAAAGAAAGGAAAAAAAACGAACAAAAGGAAAAAAAGAACGGAAGAGAGACAAACGTTGAAAAAAAAAAAGAGAAAGAAAAAAAGTTGAAAAAGAATAGAGAAAAGGAACGACAAAAAGAAAAAGAAACGAACAAAACAAAGAAGCAAAGCAAAGTAAAACTCAAAGAGAAAAACGAGAAGAACAGAAAGAGAGAAAAGGAAGAAAAAGGAAAAATTAAAAAAAGAAACGTGAAAGAAAGAAAGAAAATAGGTTTTCGGGATTTTGTTCGCGGTTTCGTGTTCGTGGTTCTAAAAGGGTTAATATTGCAACTTTGGAAATCTGTAGATATTCTTTTGTTGTGAAATCTTATAAAAGGTAACACTCAATCTCTTTGGTTAATTTAATATAATGTATAATTGAATGTATGATGTTGGATAAAAAATCGGACTAATCTGAAAATTGTTCTTTACTTTTAATCTTAGTTCTAATCTACTCTTTTCCATAATTTCACGTTCAATCCACGTGGCATGTTGATCGAGTTAGCGTAATATTTTTTTGGGATTTGAATTTTTCTTCCCTTGAGATAATTTGCATAAACTTGGTCAATCAGAATCTTATTTCTTATCTTTATATATTGACTTTCCTCTCGTAAATATAATTTTATTAGCTTGTCAGATTATTTATTGGAATTGCTTTAGAACGATGTTATCCATTTTAATTCGTTTTGGAGACATAAATATTATTTATTTCACCATAAAAAAGATAGTAAAAGAATCCCTTAGTTTTTTTTTTTATTACTTCATTTTAAGAAACTCTACTATGTTGCTTCCTCATGCCTCCATCGTTTGAAATTTTTATTAATATAGTATAAAGGTATGATTTCAGCTTTTCTCTAACAATAGGCAAGTCAGCAGAATTAATTTAACGGAATTTTTCATGGCTTATTTCAAAGCTTTAATTCACCTTTTGCTTTTAATAATAATTTAAAATATTTTTTTTAGTTCAAATATTTTTCTTACATTGCTAATGATGTTGCATTACTGAGAAATTATAGTAGTTAGATTGTATGGATTTAAATTAATAAACTAAATAGTGTGTAAAAAAACTACACTCAAAGTTAATGAAGCTATAAAGCTGACTCTTTTATTATTTTGTAAAATAAATATTATACATTAATTCTAAAATATCAACCAAATTATAAGAATATACATTTATTAGATACCTTGTATATTAAAGAGACAAACATAATTAAATATTCTAAATATGCTATTAGCCCACATGTTCATACCCGAACCTTGGATTGATATGCTTAAATAATAAAAGGATCATATGCGCATTCCGCGTCTTGATACCTTTTTAATTTGAAATAATTATGTTACAACCATGTGTGCATTTCGTACCTTGGTTTAATATTTAATTTCAAGGAAGTACCTTGTGTGCGTATCGCATCTTGGTCAAAATAATTAATAAAAAATATAATATATTAAGTGAAGCGGTAATAAATAAGCCATAACCAATAAAATACAAGAATAACTAAAAATTGATTTAAGCCTTACATTAATCAATAGAAGCGACCGTGCTAGAACCACGAGACTCGAGGGATGCCTTACACCTTTTCCTCGGTCAACAGAATTCCTTACTCAGTCTTCTATTTTTGTAGACCATAAATTAAGAGTCAAACATTCCTTTTAAAAAGGGATTCAAATAAAAAGTGACTTGGAACACCAAAACACAATTCCAAGTGGCGACTCTAAATAATAAATAATCCCTTTTCAAAACGTCACTTTAATTGGAAAAACTCTTCTAACTCAACCTCGTAACAGGATTGTGTGGGAAAAAAGAGATGTGACAGCCACTATTCATGTACCATATTTGGCTACTTCCCTTCACTTGGACATGCAAAAGGAAATTAGGGGTTAATCTTAGGAACCCAAACTAATTTGGGTCCCTTTCTTTAGGCAAAAGGATGAATCAAATTCCTTCTTGTCACCCATGCAACTTCCTTTTCTCTTGAACAAAGGCTTTGTTCTTTTAACTGGCCTTTTCTTTTGTTACATTCATTTTTGTATTGGCCAGTCTTGCCACAATGTGTATAGATTTTATTCTCAGGAAGTGTGAGATACTTGCTTTTAGGGCCCCACTTTGGTGCTTGAGTCCCATATCCAAGTCCTCTTTTGGTGCTACTGTGATGCTCTTGCTACCAAGACAGTGCATCAAAAGCCTTGTTCCACTTGCAAGTCCTGTCTAGTTCATGTTTCACTTTTCCTAGATCTTCTTTTAGGACTTTAATCAATTAATCCTTCTTATACAACTCATCTTTCATTTTTCCTAAGTTTTCCTCTAAAGTGAGATATGTATGATCATCTTTCTTCTTTCCCGTTCCTAGTTTCAGTTTTCAGTTTTAAGTTTTCCGATCTAAGTTCTAGGACGCTGGTGTCAAGTTCAAGAACTTGGTTCTTCAACTCATCATTTTTGCTATCACTTTCCTTAGCCCTAGACTTTAGACTTTTGCATTTTGCTTTTAGGATCACACATTCCCTAGACAGATCTTCCTTCTCATTGTTAATTATCTTAGACTCATCAATAAAGTCTAGTAATAGCTCAACCATCCTTTCCTTAGACAGAAATTTAATTTTGTCTTTGAGAAAAGAATACTTACATCTTGTTCATCATCTGATTCTCCGAAGGCTATAGGGCCTGTTCATCTTCGGCTTCATCCTATGAGTTCTTATCTAATGTTTCTCCCAAGGCAGCAACCATAGCCTTTGTTGATCCTTTGTTCCTTTTTGGTTAAACCTGTTCCTTCATTCAGCCCTTTCTTTCTTTCACTCAATTTTCCATTGAAGGCAGTTTTTGATCATGTAATCAGTCTTACCACACTTGTAGCAACCCTCATTCATCTGTTTTCAGGAGCCCTTAGTTTATTAAAGGTTATAACTCCTGAAGAACCATTTCCTCTCATCAGGTAGTTTTTGAAATCCCTTGTGATCATAGCCATTTTATCATCCTCCAGATCTGAACCTTCAGCAATTTTGAGAGCCAAACTTTTTTTCTTCTTGGGTGTATCCATCTTCATAATTTTCCTTCTCAGTTCATAGGCAGTAAGATTTTCAATTAGTTCATATAGCTTGCGGGTAGCAATATTCTTAGATTCCTGAATAGGAGTGATTTTGCTTTCCCATAAAACTGGCAGAACCCTTGTCAAGACTTTCTTAACCTTGTCTTCTTCACGAATAATCCTTCCAAGAGACTTAAGTGTATTTGTTAGTGTAGTGAACCTAGTATACATCTCTTGGATAGTTTCTCCTTCTTTCATAGTAAAATTCTCATGTTGAGAATACAACAGTGTTCTTCTAGTCCTCTTCACTTGAGGTGTTCCTTAGCAGTGGTACAACTTTAGATCCTGTTGTACTCACTTGGACCTAGTCCACACACCAGCTATTTCTTGGCCTTAGCATTTTTCTCCCATTTCTTCAAATCTCGAGCAGTGCAGTCAGCTCTTGTCTTTTGCACGTCCACTCCTTCCTGATTCTTCTTTGTAGTTGCCAAAGGACCATCAATGACTATGTCCCAGAGTTCATAGTCCTCTCCGATGATATGATCTCTCATCTTGTTCTTCCACCAAGAATAGTACTGTCCATTGAAGAGTAGAGGCATTGCAGTAGATTGACCTTCCCAGTTCGCAGGTGGTGCACTCATGCAGATCTTTTCCTAAGGTGTTATCCTTTTCAAGGATAACTCGCTCTGATACCAATTAATATTCTAAACGACAATACCACACAAGGGGGCGGGGGGTGATTTGTGTGGTGACCAATTTTTCGCTCTAGAAAAATCTGGTTCTTCTAGGTGTACTAACTTTACCGTTTACGGAATAATAAGTACATAAAGTAAAGAACACAGAGATTTTTACGTGGAAAACACCTGGCTCAAAAGGCCAAAAAACCACGACCTACCACTCAGTAGGATTTTTCCAAACTTCCACTAAAATCACTGAGCCAAAACAACATTTACAAAACTCTTATAAACCTAATGATTAAACTATAATCTCGTTGTAGCACACAATCTCAATTGTTGCGGCAACTTTAAGTTAACTCTAACTTGAATACTCAAAGTACCTGATACAATTGCTTCTATGAAGGCTGAAAGGTACGAGTTTAAATCACCTACTACAATTGAACTAGAATAAAAGAAAGACACAATGGAATTGGTTCTTCTATCTTGTCCAAGTAGCTTCAGGAATACACACGCAAATCGCACATAAAATACTTGCAAAATTGCCTCGCTCTTTTGCTCTCAATTTAGTTTCACTTCTGCCTTTGTGAAATACCTGTAAAAGAGAACAATCACTGTTATTTAATGAGTTAGTAATTAGAGTATGATTGAGACTAAATTGCTGATCTTCCATCGAAGTTGAGTCCTTGAACAACATAAACTCTAACCCTATCTTGTATCCAGATTGTGTTCTCTTCTCACAAGGACACTTTCTCTCCTTATCCCATATGCAACCTTTTCGATCAATTCAGGAGATATTGTTGCTCGATCAATGGGACTTATCTCCTTCACATGCATCTTACATGTATAGGTTGACAAATACTGTGCTTCACATGATGGACCTGGTCCATGACCGAGTTCATTTGTCATTCTTCAAAACTTTACCAATTCTTGGGCCAACAGTATTATAGCACATAGTCTTTTTATGCTAATAATTGGAGCAACTTAAGTAGGTTATAATTTATAGTTTAATTTTTTTGTAAATTATTGGCATAAATTGTAAATTGTGATCTCCAATATCATTCTTTATCACTTACTAAATGGATATAACAATAATCGATTTATTTATTAAAAAATTAATTGAGCACCAATAGATAACAATTTTAAGATTACAAAGTTACACCTATGTACGGGCCTTTCCTCATCTAGTATTAATAAAGAGAAAGGGGAATTATTTGTCATTCGGCAATCGAAATAAGAGCAGGTGGGTGGTGGGGCATAATGCAGCTTCCCGAACTCGTGATACCCATGTAAACTGGCCTCATCAATTAACAAGGAAAATCTAAATGTATTCGTCTCAAAATAAAGTCGAAATATATATATTTTTATGTATTAATATGTAATATACATATGTTGTATATAATAGTATATACTTTTATATATTTGACTAGTGATTATAATTAATTTTAATCGACTAACAAAATTGTTAAAAGTAAAATTATACAGAGGTATTTTCTTAAATCAGGTCGAAATTGATGTGCTCGAACTTAAGATTCTACTTTGAGTTTTGGCACGATAGGCTTAAATTAACGACTGTGGCATTATTCAACTTGTTAGTCTGCTTCAATCTATGTGGTACTATTAAGTTAGGCAGTTAAAGAAATATTTCTTTGAACGTAATATTTTTAATATATTTTCATGATGATCTTAGGCGATACAGATTTGGATTAGTGGAATTGGTGAATTTTGAAAATCAGATAATTGAATCAAATATTGTGATTTTTATATAATACATCTTGTGCAATTTTTAAATATAAATTTTTATTTCTATAAACATGAATTTTTTTTTGTCTAAATTCACTTGAAAACTAGATAGTATGATCGTCATACTCCAAACTCCATCACATGAAATATAACGCATGGATAATTTGCAGGATATTGATTTCTAAATAAGATAATGGTAATCAAATGCCATACCAGTTGGCAGTTGTTTTTTGTGCTTTTTTTTTTTTCGAGTTTCCAATTACCAATCTAATTTTACAACTTAAATTACTAAAATAAAATTGTTTCTATAGTCGGCTAAAAAGAATGTTAGCATTCAAGCGACTACATCTGTATTCTATATGTAAATCTGAATATCGATTTCTTAATTTTCATAAACTGAGTTTTACATTTTTGAGACTTCATAAAAACTATACTATAAATATACAAATTTTATAGCTAATAACATACAAAAATGTTTGGATAACTTATAGTTTAAAAAAATTGTTTGATACTGCATTCCTGCTATTGGATAAACTCGTGACAATTGAGGACCATGAGAGAATAATTGAGAGAAGAAACAATTTTGGATTTTAGTCATATGCTTATTAGAATAAGTCAAAATTGACAGCCTGCATTGCTGACAGGATGGTATTTTAACGGAAAGTTCTATTTTATGTTTCGTACAACTGATACTAGTTGTATAAGATTTTTTTTATTTGTTATAGATCACTCACAAGTATAAAATTACAGTTCATAAGTTTATGAAACAAAAAGTAACCTCATATAACTAATATAAATTATATGCGACACAAAATAAAACTTATTGTATTTTAACTATTAAACTGTTATTCCAAGATATGATGTTTTATGCAACTTCCCAAACATTTGATACTAATTAGAGTCAGATCCAACATTTTGGCACTTCCACACTACTATTCTATAAGTTATTGACCACTGTTTTATTCCCTTGAAAAAGGTGTTTAACATGGTTCTGTTTAATCAAAAAGCATAAAAAAGTAAAAACTATTTAGATAGTTCATCTTGTAATTGTTTAAATATGCTGTGGATCTTATCTTATTTAAAAGTTAGTGCAAAATTTAAAGTTTTTGGGTTTAGGATTTTAACTCTCTTTAACTTACTAAATTCTCAATTAAAACTTTAAACATATTAAATTATTTTTTAAAATAAATATAGAATTTGAACTAAAATTATTGAGTTCTACTGAGCTCACGCCTCAGTCTGTAGCTCGGCCCCTAGTTACAAGAGTATTCTATCAATTTTCGTGATTTAGCTAACATTAGCAATTTTTTATGATCTGCAATGAGCATCGCTAGTTATACAATTATAAAAGAAAATCGTATTCTTTCCAAGTTTCCATCATACTAAGAACGGCGACTCTCTACTCAAGAGGGTGAATGCAGTTGTTTTTGGTTATAAATACAACAACAACAATAATAACTACCCAGTATACTCCCACCATGTGGGGTCTGGGAGGGTAATATGTAGACAAGTCTTACCCCTACCCGAAAGGGCAGAGAGGCTGTTTCCAATCGACCCCCGGCTCATAGGATAAAAGGAAAAACAGCAGTAAAACAAAAACAAAGACAAAAACAAAAACAATAAAGCATTAGTAACTCCAGCAGAAATAGCGTAAGTAGCGCAAATAATTATCTAAACATAAGAAACATAAATACAATCGCATGCAATAATATCATACAGTAACTACTATAACTAACGGCCATAGGGGGGACATAAGCTAAAACACAAATCATCTATGGGTAACCCTGCTGACCCACTCTCAACCCGGATGAGGCGTACGACCTATCCTGCAACCCTGATTCTAGACCTCCAGACTTTCCTATCAAGGGTCATGTCCTCGGAAACCTGCATTCTAGTCATGTCCTGCCTAATCACCTCTCCCCAATACTTCTTAGGCCTCCCTCTTCCTCGCCGACCGCCAACAATCTCCAGCCGCTCGCAGCTCCTCACCGGGGCATCGGGACTTCTTCTCCGCACATGCCCGAACCACCTCAGTCTCGCTTCTCGCATCTTCTCATCCACCGGGGCCACCCCCACCTTCTCCCAAATAACTTCATTCTTAATCTTATCTAGCCTGGTGTTTCCGCACATCCACCTAAGCATCCTCATCTCCGCAACCTTCATTTTCTGAACATGCGAGTTCTTCACGGGCCAGCACTCCGCCGCATACAACATCGTAGGTCTAACCGCGGCTCTATAGAATTTCCCCTTGAGTTTGTGTGGAACTTTCTTGTCACACAGGACTCCTGATGCAAGCCTCCACTTTGAAAAAATTAAGTTAATATCGTGTGAGCCAATGACCCACATATCAGATATTAAACTGATAAGAACAGATGCTACACTTGATCTTATAAATACGAACATCAGTATTAATCTTTTAAACTAAAAATTTACATATTTAAAAATCATTACACATTTTGAATTCTTAAAATACCCGTTTGTCAATAAAAAAGTTTTTCCTTTTTTCGAATTATTTCTTTAAAATGTATTAGTCCATGAAAGTTTGCAAGTTTTTGAAAATGAGTTTTCCAAAAATCAAAAACTTTTTCATAATTTTCAAAACAAAAAAAAAAAACCTTTTTCCCACTGACAATTGCAACTTTCTTCCCCATTTTTTCAAAATTGCAATATTTTTTCAAATGAAATATATGTCCAAATATAATTTTAAATTTCAAATACTATTTTTTCCCAAAAATTATATTTTTATGTCTGATGCCTACTTAGTAGGCGTTTGGACATAAGAATTGGTAAATTCGTAGAAATGGTGAAAATTTTTTTCAAGTGAAAATGATATTTGAAATTTAGTGTTGTGTTTGGATATAAATATCAATTTGTGTTTTTTTGAAGTTTTGTGGGTGATTAAGCAAAAATTTTAAAAAATAACTTTTTGTAGTTTGTCAGATTTTCAAAAAATTTCCAAAATACATCTTCAAATAAAAATTAAAAATTTTATAAATAAGCACTGATTTCGAAAAAAAAAATATTTTTTTTGAAAATATCTTCCATCAAATTTTATGCCCAAACAGGCACTTAATTTCTAACAAACCTCCCAACCTTTTCTCTTTTTCCGGTGGGTGTCAATGTCTGATTCAATCAGTTCTACTTTAAACAAAATTATAATATTCCAAGTTTTTAGTTTATTTACTATTATATTATATCATTCTAATCATTTCAATTTCTCTTTGATTTTAATTCGGTTCAGTTAATTTAAATATATTATCTTTAAAACATTAAATAACAATACTAATATTACTAAGATACCCATTTGTTACCCCGAAAATAGCAATCTTCGATATCATAAAAATTATAGTGCAACAGATCTTGCAGTGCTGATAATTTTGATTCATTCTTTTCTCATTTAACTAAAAAATATATGGAGAACAAAAAATCCAAAATTTATATAGTGTAGAGGGAAAGACATTCAAAAAGACATTGTAAATTTACAAAATACTACTGTTTTATTTGTTGCACTTTCATTCTTCTTCTTTTTTTTGGTGATAATTTGTTACACTTTAAATATAACAAAAAGGGGGAAAACTATTTAAAGAAAAGAAGTAAATGAATAATGTAAAAGGAAAAAAGAGTCAGGTGATTGGTGGCTGGAGTATGGACTGCTCTCCACTCCGTGCAACTTCTATGACTCTCCCATTTTAATTCAGAGAAATACGGCGCTGGTTTTTCCTATATATAATACACACAAAACTTCCTAGTGTTTAACGACCCACAGATCTCCTCCTTCTTTGCAAATTAACCAACACACACACACACACACTCTCTCTCTCTCTCTGAAACAATGAGCGATCTCAAGTCCAAGTTTTTGGATGTGTACGCTGTCCTCAAATCTGAGCTGCTTAATGACCCAGATTTCGAATTTACTGATGATTCTCGTCAATGGGTCGACAAGGTGTTGCTTTTTCTTTTACTTTTCTTTTGTCTCTATGTGAATGTAGATCCATTTTGCATTACATGTGTTATGTTTTTGCTGATAAATCTTGCTCAATTGCTTTTCTTGCATCATTATCGTGTTTTGTCTCATTCATTACGTTTTACTGTAATATAAAGGGTACTTTGATTATTGACTCATGAGAACTAAAAGCAACCAAATGGATGCAAAGATCAAACTTTTACTAGTCTTAAGTAAGATGGAATTAAAGCTAGAAAAGTTTTTGTTTTTATCTTTTCTCATCCAAATGATTTGGTATATATCTATTAATTTCAGAGGATAAATTAGCCTCAGTCTACATAGCATAGATACTACAACAACAACAACAACAACAACAATCCCACAAGTGGGGTCTGGGATAGCATTTAAAAATGGAGCTTGTTGTAATTTTCCTCAAGCTTGAAGTTAGTCCAAACATCAACTAGAAACATGCTTGAAAGCAGAAATCACAAATGTTCTTGAACATATGAATTCAACATTTCATTACTCTATGCATTTTTACTTGTTGTCTATGCTCGCCCGTGGGGGTGGAGTATGCTTGATAATCAACTTTCATATAGTCAGGGGCGGAGCTAGCATAGGACTTGCGGAGGTTCGTCCGAACCCAGTAACTTTGGTCCAAAACGTGTATTTATCGTAAAAAATTCATTGAATATGTATAAATTTTTAATTTAGAACTCAATAACATAAATGAACTAGGATCCCGAACCCACAAGCTTCAAATTTTGGCTCCGCTTCTGCATATAGTGTTGGTTCAACATGGATTATCTTATGACGCATTTTTCAATGCAAACTAGTTGTGTTTTCTTGCATTTGCAATATATTGTCAGTTAAGTACTGCTGATGTGGTAATTCTGTACCTTTATATCGGTTTTCAATTTGTGGTTACGCTGAGGCTCAACTTCTTTTCATTTTATTCTTTCGGAATTATTAAATTTTTGTACAGTCTATATCTCAAGTTATCTTTATTTTTACATCTCTAATTGTTGCTTTTATTGATTTGTCTCAGATGTTGGACTACAATGTACCTGGAGGTAGGACTGAATTTCTCCCTTTAAATATTCTAAAATTTTCTACTTCATTTACAATCTTTAATAGCTTAAGAATTTCTTCCATCGGCTTTATGATAGCATATTGTCTGTGCAGGGAAGCTTAATCGGGGGCTCTCCGTTATTGACAGCTACAGTTTGTTGAATGATGGGAGAGAACTAACCAGTGAGGAAATCTTTCAAGCATCTGCCCTTGGCTGGTGTATTGAATGGGTATGCAAAATAAATACTTTTATATCTGTGGCTGAGTTTGAATTCTTTGGTGACCCCAATAAATTTTGTTTTAGTTCCGTATTTCTTCTTTTCAAGTGTGTGATTGTTGCAATGTATGTTGCAGCTTCAAGCATATTTCCTTGTTCTTGATGATATAATGGATAACTCTCATACACGTCGAGGTCAGCCATGCTGGTACAAACTACCTAAGGTGTGGGCCTACACAAAGAGATTACTTCTTTGTTATTCTTTGCTTTCATGTGCAATATCTACTCATCATATTTTTTCTTATCAGTCGGTGATTTTTTGTTTCAATATTTCTTATAGGTTGGCATGATTGCTGTTAATGATGGCATACTTCTTCGCAACCATATCACGAGAATTCTGAAGAACCACTTCAGAGCAAAGCCTTATTATGTTGATCTTCTCGATTTGTTTAATGAGGTAGGATTCTTTGCACACCAAAAGGCCTTTGAATTAAACCATATATAGTGCTGACCTTTTGCTTTGCGGACATATCGTGACAGGTTGAGTTCCAGACTGCCTCTGGACAAATGATAGATTTGATCACAACGCTTGTTGGAGAGAAAGATTTATCAAAGTACTCATTGCCTATGTAAGGAGACATCTTCAAGACTTGTGCAATTTTTCTGCTTTCAGTATTTCTTGCGTGATTTAACTCTGATAATGATGTGACTACATGCAGCCATCGCCGGATTGTCCAGTATAAAACTGCTTATTATTCATTCTACCTACCTGTGAGTATAAATCTTCCTTTCTATTGTGTTCACAGCTTTCTGTGCTATTTTGAGAATGATTCCATGTCTGTTATGTTTCTGAACACTTGCTTCTTAGTTCTTTGAAAATGGAGAACCATTATGTTTGTTGATTTGAAGTTGATGTTCTCTTAAAACATTCAAAGTTCTGAATCTTCTTCGAATAATATTAACTATATGCAATTTTCGGGAAGGCATAGCAAAGCTTCTTATTTTGATATCTTTATGAGTTAACTAAAGAAACACCTTTCAATTTTTTTTTTTCTATCTCCTCAAGATCTAAACTATAGCTACTATTACTTTGAATCATAATTGCTGCTACCTTTGCGTTTTAATTATTCTGCTATATCCGGAGTAATTATCGTTAAGATTACCAGGTGGCATGTGCACTTCTAATGGCAGGAGATAATCTTGACAAACACGTTGACGTCAAGAACATACTTATTGAAATGGGAATCTATTTTCAAGTTCAGGTGAGAATTACAACTACTCCCTGATAACTTCTTCCGCATTTAAAGTTCTGTATATTATAATTGAAGAATCATATTCAATTGGAAATTGACCTTTGATGAGCAAAGTTCGACACTCACCATGAACAGAAGGATAATTTACTTCTTTTTTTCTCAACCTGGATTATGCTTTTGAAGTTTCACAGCTGTAGTCTGACCTTGCATCTCATTGGGAAAAAGGAAGGAAAAAAAATCCAAATAAAAACGGAAAAGATGTTGCTTTAAATATGGCCTAAATTTAAATAGCAAACGAATGTAGTCTGTTTTCTGAAAAAGCTTGAGTAACATCGAGTGCCATGTGGTCAAAACTGTGAAAAGAAATTTGTACGTGGTCAGATTTATGAATGTGGTTTCCCACACAGTGGCCTTGTGAAATATACATATGATTTAGTTCCAATATACCAAAGGCCTCATTGGCAAAACTCAGTTTCAGAACATATATGCTTTCGTGCTACCGATTCTGACTAGTAGCTTTCTTGACTTTGTAGGATGATTATCTGGACTGTTTTGCTGACCCAGAGGTGCTGGGTAAGGTATGTTGTAAAGGAAGCTCATAATAAAAAACTCTTTAAAAATAATCAGAAAGCTATTTTGATTTGAAAAAAATAGAAATCTAATGATGACCTCCTTTTGCTATCAGATTGGCACCGATATTCAGGATTTCAAGTGCTCTTGGTTGGTAGTGAAAGCTCTAGAACTCTGCAACGAGGAGCAGAAGAAATTATTATATGTAAGCTCATAACTTCTTTTCCCCTTGTTTGTTTCTATCACCACTTAGTTCTATTTGAAAACTGATTAGAAGAGCTTGTTTTGCAGGAGAACTATGGAAAAGACAACCCTGAATGTATTGCCAAAATAAAGGCGCTTTATAATGATCTCAAACTTGAGGTATTCCACCTATTTCCCTAGCTTCATAGTTTCGATTTCTCTCTGCTCTTATTTTAACTTTTCCAGTCATTGTGTTTTATTCTTAGCAAGTGGTCAAACTCACTTGACGCCGAGGAGTTGAAACATAGTACTTCAGCTTTCTAATCATACTCTTTGGAATCTTGTAGGAAGTATTCCTGGAATACGAGAAGAAATCGTATGAAAAGCTGACAAGCTCCATTGCAGCTCATCCAAGCAAAGCAGTGCAAGCAGTGTTACACTCATTCTTGGGAAAGATATATAAGAGGCAGAAGTAGGAAATAGTGAATTTCAAGAGTATTGTTTACAAGTATTTGTGTTCTCCCAATGGGGATGACATGTCTGTATTTCATGCATTTTTATGCTTTCTTGTATGGCTTTCTGGTCTCTTATTTCTTTTTTTGACAGATTGATGATGTATTATGATTTTCCAAGAAATACAAACTCTAACCTTTTTCACCTTCATCTTTTACTACTCTGATTTGTCATTGTTGCATGACTGCTCTTAACATCATTGCTTGGATGTAGCCAATGTTCTAATTAAAGTTAGAAGTATTATAAGTGCGGAATTATCTCTTGTTATTTGTTTACCATGATTGTTCTTAAGAATAAAATAAACAAAGATAAACCAACTTTTAGACCCAGAACATATTAAGAAACAAACTTAACGGCAGTTTACAAATGAAAGTCTAATCCTTTAAAAGAATCCAACATAACTGGTAGATGGCGCATATCACATTGCCAGGACTACCTATTCAATGTTGGGCAGAGGAAAATCTGGGAAGAATTGCAAGTGTTTTGGGTAAACCTATATATACTAACAAACTAACAACACATTGTGAGAGAGTATCCTATGCTCGTGTGTTGATAAAGATGGATATAACACAGCCAATTCCAGATGATCTGCACTTTGAGCTTTCTGATGGGAAAGTGAGGGTGCAAACTGTGGAGTATGAATGGAAGCCAAAATTTTGCCGGGAGTGCAACCAATTTGGTCATCTAAATGGGGAATGTAAGCTAGAAAAACAGACAGGAAGACCAATGCAAGTGAAGAAGACTAAAAAGCAGAAATGGGCGAGGAAAAGTAAGATAGATACAAATGAGGAGAATGAAACAACTGTTGCTGAGAAAGAAACACATGCAGAAGAGAATACACAGAAGGAAAATCAGGAGGTTCAAATTCAGATTGGAGAAAGAGGCAAACAGGCAATGGTCTACCATGGTAGATCCAATACAAAGAGCCAACCAATCATTGATTACAACGAGCTGACAAGGAGGAATAAATATGTAACATTGAGAATCCAGGAAAGTGAACCACCGGATCAGCAAGGAGGCAATGCTATACAGGGGATTACCAAAGGGCCTAATCTAAATATCACCCCTCCAATATGATAATTAGCACATGAAATGTTAGGGGACTAAATAAGTCCTTTAAGCAAAGGGAGTTTAAAGGCTTCCTTATAGAGAATAAAATTGCTTAATAGGATGTTTGGCGACCAGAGTAAAACAAAGGAGAGCAAATGATATACATAAGAAGTTTGGTAGAGACTGGAAAGTAATAGATAATTATACTGAGGCTCATAATGGTAGAATTTGGATGTGTTGGAAAGAGTCAACTGTAAACGTATGTGTAAAACAGATATTATCACAACTGATCCACTTCCATATACAAGACAAAAACTCTGAGTTTCAGAGTGACCTAACGATTGTGCATGGCCTCCATAATATAGCAGACATAAGAGCTCTATGGAACCAATTAAGGGACATTAGTGCAATAACCAATGGCCCTTGGTTGGTGATAGGGAATTTCAACAGTGTCCTATATGTGGAGGATAGAATTAATGGGGCTCCTATTCATCAGAATGAGGTGGTTGATTTCAAACAATGTATCTCAAACATTGGAGTAGGACTGATAAACAAAAAAGGGATGCAATTTTCATGGAGTAACAAGAGAGAAGCTGGAGAAAGGATTTATAGTCATATAGACTAGGCATTTGGTAATGCACAATGGTTTGGGTTGTATGAAGCAGTCTACTTAGTACCTGGATGTTCTGACCACACACCAATCATATTGAATACAGAAGTTAATAGAATGAAGATGAGGAAGCCATATAAATTACTGAATGTAATACTACAACAGGAAGAGTATAAGACAGCAGTGGAGAATACATGGAAGGAAGATATACACGGATACACAACGTATACCATCTGGAGGAAGCTTAAACAACTGGAGCACCAAACAAGAGGAATACAAAAACAATATTCATCCATGGAGGAAAAACTCTAACAGATGAAGAAGGATATGAAAGGAATACAACAGAAACTTAATTATGACCTATTGAATCCACAACTAATAGAGCAAGAAAAGGAAATTTTGAGGCAAATGGAGAAATGGGATGCAGTACATGAAAAGGTATTAAGACAGAAGTCAAGGGATATATGGATCAATCATGAAGACTCTAATACCAAATACTTCCATGCTCATTGAAGGCTAGACAGGTAAGAAATAGAGTCACATCTATTTGTATAGAGCAAAATGAAAGGCTGACTGAACCTCTGCAGGTCCAGCAAGAGTTTATTCAATTTTTCAAGAAACTACTGAGGGAGGCTACACCAGTGATGCCTGGAATTGATGTTAGCATAGTAAGAGATGGTCCCTACCTATTAGTGGCACAACAACAACAAATGACAAGGCTTGTAACAGAAGATAAAATCTCAAGGGTGATACAAGAATTTCCAAATGATAAAGTTCCAGAAATGGATAGATATCCAGCAGATTGTTTCAAAGAAAACTGGAAGATAATAGGTGATGATGTGATACAAGCAGTAACGCAATTATTTGAAACAGGGAAGATGCTGAGAGAGATAAATTGCACCACTATCACACTTATAACTAAGGTGACAAATCCAAACTATGTAAAAGAATTCCGACCCATTGCATGATGTTCTACTATGTACAAGATTATAGCAAAGCTGCTTAAGCTGGTAGCAGATTATCTAGTAGGTTCCTCTCAATCAGCATTCATAGAGGGGAGAAACATCTTGGACAATGTAATACTAGCTCATGAATTAATCGAGGGATACAATCAGAAAATAGTGTCACCAAGATGTACAGTTAAGGTAGATATTAGAAAGGCATATGACGCAGCCGACTAGAATTTCCTATGGACTCTTATGCTGGAATTTGGTATACCTGGTAAAATGATCAAGCTCATTATGGGGTGTATAAGCACAGTTTCATACTCCCTATTAATCAATGGAGGATTAATACCAAAGTTCGAAGAAAAAAAAGTATTAAGACAAGGCAATGTCACCTTATCTCTTTGTCTTGGTGATGGAGTACTTGAACAAATCTTTGAAGCAACTGAAATCAAACAAGATTTTGATTACCACCCTAAATGTGCAATACTGGGAATAGTTCACATCTATTTTGCAGATGACCTGTTAATGTGTTGTAGAGCTGATAAGCTGTCCATTGAACTCATGATGAAACAATTTGAAAAATTCTCCATAGCTTCAGGATTACAGGTAAATATGGAGAAGAGTTCTTTTTATGTGGCAGGAATATCGAATCAAAACAAGCAAGAGATACTAGAGAAGCTACAGTTCACTAGTGGAGAAATTCCATTCAAGTACCTAGGAGTTCCTTTATCCTCAAAGAAACTCATCATCAGTCAATGTATGTCTCTGGTGGATTTCAGCAAGGGTCAGATGCTGGACAACAAGGTTTCTATCATATGCAGGAAGGGTCCAACTAATCAAAAGTGTGTTGTTTGAAATGCAAACATACTGGTCACAGGTCTTCTTGATTCCAAAAAAGTTCATAATCTGGTTGCAGGGATTTGCAGGAATTTTCTATGGCATGGGAGTAATGAAGGAAGAAAAGCACCTATAGCATGGGATACAATTTGCAACCCAAGAGCATCAGGAGGACTGAACATCATAAACTTCTATATGTGGAATAGAGCAGCACTTGGAAAGCTATTATGGGCAATTGCACTGAAGAAAGACAAATTATGGGTTAGGTGGGTACATATTCACTATATAAAGAAGAAGGAGATTGCCAACATGGAAACTCCTAAGCTAGGTAGCTGGGTGACAAGGAAAATATTTGAAGCCAGAAAATGGCTAACCACGGGAATTCATGAGCTTAAATAGTATGTTATAAATAGAAGTTATACCATCAGCAAAGTTTAACATTCCTTAATTCCACTATACCCAAGAGCTATTTGGAAGACACTATACATGACATAAGGTATGCACCCTAGGCCTCAGTTCATATTGTGGATGGCACTACATCAAAGACTAGAAACTGCGGACAGACTAGTCAGATGGGGAATACCAATACCTACAGAATATGTTTTGTGCATGACAAATGAAGAAGAAACTCATAATAACCTATTCTTTGATTGTTCATACTCAAAATTCATATGGAAGCAAATTTTGAACCTGTTTGAAGTCGATCGACAGATAGGAAGATGGCAGGAAGATATTGACTGGATGAACGCAAAAACAAAGAGCAGGAGTACAAAGTGGAAGATACTAGGAACTGCCTTTGCTGCAACATTATATCACACATGTACGGAAAGGAACCTACGAAGGTTTCAACAAACAAGAAGAGAAAGTAGGGATAAAGTTCGAGAGATTGTCTTGCAACTGCACATTAGAGGTGTTAGCAAATGTAAATTGAAATATGTATTAGATAGGATAAATAGATATCCAAGTTAGTATAATGTCAAGTTCCAGTTGTGGAACTTAGGAGATTAAAAATAGGTTATTTTTGTAAGACCTGGCTCTAGAGTCCAATAGAGTGGGTGGATGTAATGATTTACATTTGGTTAAATAAAATTTTTAGTTTAACCAAAAAAAAAACCCCACGCTCCATCTTGATATTTCTTTGATAACCCTTTTCTTCCAACTAACTTTATACCCTAATCCTTGACCTCCACATCCTCCTATGCAGGGTCATGTCCTCAGTAAGTTGGAGATGTACCTTATCTTGTCTAATAACTTCTCCCCAATACTTCTTTGGCCTTCCTCTACCTCTTCTTAGATCCACAATATCCAACCTCTCTGTCTCGTTTCCCTCGTCTTGTCAACCGCGGAAGCCACTCCCACCTTGTCCGAAACATCTTCTTTCCTAATCTTATCTCCCTAGTATGTCCACACATCCATCTCAGCATCTTTATTGCTGCTTTTCATCTTCTAAATGTTAGAGTTGTTGACTAGCCAATACTCCGCTCACACAACATGGCTAGTCTAACAACTATTTTGTAGAACTTTCCTTAATTCTTGGTGACACCTTTATCACACAAAATACCTTATGCGAGCTTCTATTTCATCTACCCCACTCCAATACGATGTGTTACATCATCATTAATATTTTCATTTCCATTGATTATTAAACCCAGATACTTGAAGCTTCCTCTCTTGGGGTTGACTTGTGTACCAATTCTTACTTCCTCATCCACCTCATGAGGTGCGTCACTGAATTGCACTCTAAGTACTCCATCTTGTTCCTGCTCAACCTGAAATATTCATAATCTCTCCAAATCTCTAGCCTAGCATTAACTCTGCTGCGTGTCTCGTTAATTAATACTATGTCATCTGCAAAGAGCATACACCATGGAACCTCCCCTTGGATATGCTGATTACCAAAGTAAATAAAAACGGGCTAAGAATTGATACGTGGTGTAATCCCATCATAACTGGGAAGTGTTTTGAGTCTCCTCCAACTGCTCTTATTCAGGTCTTGGCTCCATCTTACATGTCATTCATCACCCTAATGTACGCCACAGGTAGGAGTGTACATAGGCCGGGTTGGTTCAAATTTTACAATTACCAAATCAAACCAATTGTGTCGGGTTATTAAATCTAAAGACCAAACCAAACCAATAAAACTCGAGTTTTTCAATAATTTTTCTCGGGTTTTCTCGTTATTCTGGATTTTTTCCGGTAAAATCTTCATAGAACAAAACATATAATTTGTGCTCAAAATATTTTTTTAATCCTAGCTAGTAAGATACAACTATATAACGTATTTTCCAAGAAATAATATAAAATATAAGATGTGTCATGGCATTATCCTAAATATTCAACAATAAAGGCAATAAAATTATGTAATATAAATATTGCTAATTGAAAAGTCATAATAAAAATAAACCTAATTTAAAAGTACAAAGTCATGCTAAAATAAGTAAACTAATAAGGGGTATAAATTATATGACTAAATTCTAAAGAAAAAAATAAAAATATGTTATGCATTATTATCTAAATTATTACAAAAACAAATAGATATTCAATAGATTTCCGTTCGTAGTATTGAATTGAATGTCTTTTGTTAGCATTATTATTGATTTGATTTTGGTTTGGACTTTTGTTAGCATTATTTAATTACTAATATTGATGGCTATAAAATTTATTGGAACATTCAAAAGTTCTAAGTCTAAACTTGAAATAATACCTTAAAGATAAAATTATGAAATTTGTTAAGAAATATTTATATATTACGTCACAATAAGTATATTTATATATCTAAAAAATTTATATGCGTAATGTTGGGTTGGATTGGATTTGGTTTGACTTTCTTTACATAAAACCAAATCAAACCAATTATGGTCATTTTTTTCCAACACCAGACCAAATCAAATCAAATCAAATCATAGTCGGGGTTTTTTCCCGCTTTGACCTGGATTATCGAGTTGGTGCAGTTTATCGATTTCCTTTGTACACCCTTAGCCACATGTATACTTCTGGTCTCCTAATATCTCTATAGAACCTCCATCAAGGTTTTTTCGTATGTTTTTTCTAGGTCAATAACTACTACATGTAGGTTCATCTTTCTCTCCCTTTATTGCTTTACCAATGTCCTAAAAAGATGAATTGAATTTTTTGTAGATCGCCCGGGCATGAGTCCGAATTGGTTCTCAACAATATACATACCCCTCCTTACTCCTATCTCTACTGCCCTCTCCCAAATTCTTATTATTTGGCTAAGCAACTTGATATCCCTATAGTTATTGCAATTTTGAATATCAATCTTGTACAATAAAATTATAGTACCCCCCTCCCCCATTCTTTCTGCATTCTCAACATCCTAAAAATGACATTAAATAAACGAATCAACCACTTCACACCCGCCTTGCTTTTCTCTTTCAAAATTATATGGGTATCTTGTTTGGACCGATCGTTCTTCCCCTTCTCATCTTATGCATAGCCCCCCAACCTCCTATCACTTTATACGCCTATAATACCTAATATCAAGATGACTCTCGGAGTGCTCTAGATTACCCAACACCAATAGTCTTGTCCCCCACTTTATTCAAGAGTCTATGAAAGTAAGTATGCTATCTCCGTCTAATTTGTGCCTTTTCGATCATTACTTTGTCGCCCTCGTTTTTGATGCACTTCATTTGGTCAAAGTATTTGTCTCTCCTCTTTTTTTCCTGGAAAGCTTATTCAACTTTTATTTTTCTCCGCCTTTGTTCTCTACTCTACATATAAGCATTTAACTGCTTCCGGTTTTGTAGCTGAGACCGCTAGCTTTACTTCCTTCTTTTTCGTCTTATATCTCTCCCTATTTTTCCTCCTTTCCTCATCGTTCTTTCTTTTTGCTAAATTCATATAAGCAACCTTCTTTACTTTCACTTTCTTCTGAACCTCTCTATTCTACCACCAATCCCCTCGGTGACCACCAAGTGACCCATCGAGACTCCCAACACCTCTTTAGCTACTTCTCTAATGCAATTTGTTGTCCTATCCCCCGTACTGTTTGCATCCCTACTACTCCCTTCCATCAACTACTCCCATGTTTCCTGAGATTGATCTTTACTCAAGCTAACACACTTAATCCTAGGTTGGTCATACAAAACCTTTTTCTTTTTCATTATCTTAATGTCTTAGTCCACAACCAAGAGCTTATGTTGGTTTGTATGATTTTTCACTCGGAATTGCCTTGGCGCCCTTATATTAACCTCTATCACACTTCCTAAGGAGCAAGAACCTATCTGAGTCTTAGCCACTATGCTATGAAAGGTAACCATGTGCTCTTTCTACTTCAAAAAACACGAATTATCTATCACAAAATTAAAGCTTTTGCAAAGTCCAAAAGTGAAACTCATCATACGTTCCTCTCCTAAAACCAAAACTGCCATGTAGGTCATCATAATCAGTTGACTTAGTA
Source organism: Nicotiana benthamiana (assembly GCA_034376525.1). NCBI lineage: Eukaryota > Viridiplantae > Streptophyta > Magnoliopsida > Solanales > Solanaceae > Nicotiana > Nicotiana benthamiana. The sequence goes on from CM067331.1 coordinate 117,306,045, forward strand.
TCGATGTGACCCTTAAAGTCTCCTTCTATGAATACCTTTTCTGTGTGGGGGATATATTTCACCACCTCATCCAAATCCGCCCATCATATATACTCTCAAGATAATTCCTGGATTTCATAAAGTACACTTAAACCAACAAAAAGCATTTAAGAATCATATGAAGAGTTATGGAATTGGATGGTGTAGGAACTGTAACCTCTACTGTAATGAAATGATAAGTGACTATTCCCACACTTCCATTGGAGGAAGCATTTTTGTTTTTGGTTCTAACTACAATCCTACAACCAAAAGTTCTCATTTTTGCAATCATATAGGACTATTTGTGGTTATGTTGTTGTTTGTGATAAATTGAGATACGAAAAATAAATTGCAATCATACTATAAATACAAAAAATATATAATTTTATGATAAACAATATGGGTACAATTCTATTTATTCCCTTAATTTTATATCCTGATTATTCCCATGATTGAAGGCTAGAGGAGCGTGTATATCGAACTAAGATGATGTAAATTTGATCTCCGTGAAAGGATGTTCTGGATCTTCTTGAACTAATTGATTGTCTAAAAGTATCCGACCGCATCTTGATCACTTTGTGAGTATTCATGAGATTATGTAATTTTCGAGATGCTTTCATAGGGTGTGATCTAAGTTTTGGATGGAGTAGCCTCCAAGTTAGGTATCGGGTAGAGTAATCTCCAAGTAACCCTAATGGACCCCTAGGTTTTCAAGAGCAATAATGGACTCGTCTTATAGTATCTTGAATTTAGGACTTAATACCAAATTTTGTATGAGCTTGATCCATTAAAATTTTTATGTTTACAAATGTCCCGTACTTCAAGGTTTGTCCAGGCGTAGGCTTGCTAAAACTTGAATACGAGACTTGAGGTACCTGACCATCGAAACCTATGATTTGGAAGCTTGTAGTCTTCAATTTGCAAAGGAAGAGATGAAGGGTAGAACTTGTTCCACTAGGCGTGCCAATTTGTTTGCAATAAATTTTTGAGATACAAATAAACTGCAATCATAATATAAATATGAAAAAACATAATTTTATTGATATATGGGTACAATTATGTGTGCTCACTTGATTCTTCTTGCTTGATTATCTTTGTGACTCGAGGGTTGGAGCAACATATTTTTCGAAGGTAAGATGTATTTGATCTCCATGCAAGGATGTTGTGAATCTTCTTGAACTATTTTATTGTCAAGAAGTATCCTGCCGCATCTTGATCTTTTTGTGAGTATTTGATAAATGGAGATTTTGACTACTTATTAGCAGCTTTTAGCTTTTCTTATAGCCAAAAGCATTGAATTATGTTCCCAAAACTAATGAAATGTGTAAAATTGCAGGAATGTTAGAAGTTGGACTCCCGAGATAAAATCCGACTAAAAAAGGAGTAGTCCAAACACAAGGCGATAAAAGGACAGAAGCTTAAAATGTGTAGTCCATAGAATTCCATCTGCAGTTGCAACCAAAGAAAGAAAACTCAACAGAATTTTGAGCAAATTGCGGACCATGAATTATGCCAAAAGCTGGGCTAGGATCCAAGATCAGAGAGATGGAACAAAGCCAAGTCCAGAGCTTCCTCAAATTGCGGACAGCAAAAGAGTGCCTTGTGCCCCTAGTGCTAAATCTGTAGACCGCAGAAATAGTGCTTCACGACCATAGTTCAGAATTATACAACTGCAGACCCCCAATTCCTGACAAGATAAAGAAACCAGCGGACCACACATGGAATTGTGCGGTAGCAGAACCTCTCAAGTGTCATTTTTGTCTAAAATTGTCAACCTTGTATAAATAGAAGAGTTTCATGAAATCAGGTCATGTTTTGAATCTCTATAGTACTGTAGTCTTTGCTTCTTTAGGAAACTTTAGCTTATTTTGGTGATTTAACATTAGATTTAGTTTTATTATATTTCCTTCTTTATTTTATTCTACTCCCACTATGAGTAGCTACATTTTTACTAGGGTTGTGACCCAACCCTAGTATGTAAAACTTATGGATGATTAATGTTATGCTTGTTTATGAATGGGTGTTTATTATTTAGCTTAGTTCATGATTCAATTGTAGAATTAATGATTGCGAATATTAATTTTGTGCCTAATTGACTTAGTCTCTTCTTGAGAAAGAGGGACATAGTCTAGGTTAACTTAGCTAAGAAGGAATTGGGTCAATGAGATATTGATTAACCCAATTAAAGGATTCAATCTAAAGATAGTAACAACTCGACTTGAGCTCTTATCAACAGTTTCTGTAGATACCCATGAGAAAGCTAAATTGGGAAAAACCGCTCTCTTACCGAGAGGTATTGAGTGGACAATGTAGTGTTGTAAGCTATAGTACACCCCAGTCAATAAAACAAGCATAAAAGTCTTTATCCATTAGGCAAACACCTAGGTCATGGTCAACGCCCTAGGCCTTTTATATATTTGGAGAACACTCAAATATAATTAAATCTAGTTTTACATCTTTAAATTTGCAATCAATATCTAATTATAGAAGTAGAAACAAAAACCTATTTGTGTAAGTGCAATCTAGATACTTCTCTTACTCATCCTGAATATATACTCCTAGCTCCTATCTTAGCTACCTGAGAATTCGATCCCGACTCTTTGTTGGGTTTTATTATTGCAACGACCATGTCATACCTTTTTAGAGGCGTACATTTGGACTTGTTCAATATTTAGCGCTATTGCGGGGGAGATGAAAATGATGTTAGCTATACATTCTGGTGTGTTTTTGGAATATCTTCTTTTCTTCTGTGTTCCTAACCTGCTTGAGAACGTAGGTACAACCATATCAAACAATAAGCTAGAAAATATTGCTTTGGGAGATGTGCACCTTGAGGACAAGCAAGTTGAAGAGGTTTCTCTTGAACCTCAAGACAATAAAAGAGTCTGAGCACCTCATAACAATGACCCCTCTCCATCCCCACCTCCTCCACGGGCGGCTCCATACCGAGTGCCGCCCAATGAAGGGTATGCAAGTGTTATAGTCCCACCCTATATTAGGTCGGGAAACTTTCAAATCACCAATGTAATGCTCACTTTACTAGAGCAACGAGGTTTCTTCGCCGGAGCTTCGAGTTAAAATGCATATAAACACTTGGGTCACCCCATGACTGGTGGGAATACTCACCACTATACTACAACGACATGACGGAGAAAATGATTCAATAAACTTTCTACTGTGGGATCAATACGAGGTGAATCAACTTGCCGGTGGAAATTTCACGACCAAGCCATATGTGGAGGCCTGTGAGATTTTGGATGAAATGGCAGAGAGTTTTTCAGTGTTACAATCTCAAGCAAATGTTCCACAAGGTGATTCCAACACGATCCACCTTCAAAAAGAGTTGCATGACCATGGGAAAGCCATTGCTGAATTGACTACCGCCATGAATCAATTAGCAAAGGCTCAACTTCAACAAATGCAAAATCCTAAGCAAGTCAATGCCATGGATGGAAGGAACATAATGGTGAACAAAAGAAGGACCAATGGTCCGCAAGTACAACATAGAGTAGAGAATTATGTGCAAGAAGATAGTGGGTTTGATCAAGAGTATTCTTACAATTAACAAAAAGAGAAAATGCCATATGTGAACAAATTTCAAGGGAAATGAAACAATTTCCAAGGACTAAGTCAACAACAATGGTGACCTGGAAACAATCAAGGCAATCGGAATTCTAACTGCCAAGGTAATTGAAGTGGTAGAAATAATCAAGTGAATTGGCATAACAATAACAATCAAGAAAATTGGAGTGGAAACAATCAAGGTAATTTGGGGGGGGGGGTTAAAAATCGAGGATAGAACAATAATCAAGGCAATCGGGGTCGGGTTTTCAAATGCCCCCGATGTATCAACAATCGAGCAACCCACCTCCTTATCCTTCCCATGGACCAAATTTTCCAACAATGAAATGGGCGTATTGAGTATATGTTCGAGCAAATGATGGAAAAGAATGCCGATTCTGATGCCTAACGTGCCTCACACAACACATCAATCCGCAACTTAGAAGTCCAAATGTGGAAAATCTCTCAAAGTCTCAAAATTCTCGTCCAAAAGGGGCACTGCCAAGTGACACGGTGGTGAACCCAAAGGATGGGAACAAAATGGGGCATGCCATGGCCGTTACTACAAGAAGTGAAAGAGGTAGGAATACACCCACCTTAAGTAAAAGGCAACTTATGGAGGACGAGCAAGTGGTACAAGAAGAAGAGGTCCTGAAAAATGTGGAGCAATCTAATGATGGTGTTCGGATCGATATTGATAAAAGTGTGGAAGAGACTCAAGAGGAGGTGAACCCGTCCAAGGATCACATTATTGACATACTGGAGCCGGTAGTGCAAAAGGCTAAGGTTCCCTTGCATAATGCTCCACCTCTATACCCTCAAAGACTTACGAAGCAAAAAGGTAAGAATTAATTCAAGAAGTTTATCCAAATGATGAAGAGTCTCTCAATCAATGTGCCATTCATTGAAGCCTTAGAGCAAATGTCCAGTTATGCTAAGTTCGTAAAGGATCTTATGACAAAGAAGCGCTCGATGAGTTTTCAAAGTATCAAAGCTACTCATCAGGTGAGTGCAATTGTACACCAAATGGCTCTCAATTTGGAGGATATAGGTGCTTTCGCGATTCCTTGTACAATTGGAAATTTCGAGTTTGCCAAAGCTCTTTGTGATCTTGGGGAAAGTATCGATTTGATGCCATTCAATTTTCAAGACTTTGGAAATTGGGAAACCAAGACCCATATCTATGAGATCTCAAATGGTCCATCGAACTATAAAGAGACCTTTGGGAGTGATTGAAGATGTTTTGGTTCGTGTTGATAAATTTATTCTTCCGGCGTATTTTGTCATTCTCGATTGTGTAGTCGACTATGAGGTGCCAATTATTCTTGGAAGACCTTTCCTTGCTACGTGGAAGGCTCTTTGTGATGTTAAGGCCGATGAACTTACTTTCCGGTTTGGTGATGAAAAAGTAGTTTCCATGTGTGTAAGCCCATGAGGCAACCTAATAACAATGAGGAGTGCTCTTTTGTGGACTTGGTGACTGACGTGATTGTTGAGGATACACGTGCCACAATCAATGTTGGTAATATTGGAGGTTGTCTAGCTCAACTTTGATAATGAACAGATGAATTGCTTCATGGAATGTGTGAACTCTTTGCAAGGAATGGGGCCGTACAATTAACCATTCTGGAAACTATCTTTCGATCTTGAAAAAAAGACAACTCCTCATTCAAAGCCTTCAATTGAAAATCCTCCTACCTTGAAGTTGAAACTATTGCCTCCACATCTTTAGTATAAATTTCTGGGCCCGTCTTCTACTTTACCAATTATTCTTTCATCTTGTTTGACTAACGTGCATGTAGATTCTACATTGGCGGTGTACAAAAGAGAAAGAATGCTATTGGGTGAATATTGGCGGATATCGGGGGACAAGCCGCATTTTGAATGCACAAATTAACTTGGAGGAAGGCTCCAAACCATCTATTGAACATCAAAGGAGACTCAATGAAGCCATGTAAAAGGTTGTCAAAAAAAAGATCATCAAGTGGTTGGTTCTGGGGTTGTCTACCCCATTTTCGATAGTTTATGGACTTCTCTGGTTCAATGTATCCCAAAGAAGGGGGAATGACGGTGGTCTATAACAAAGATGAGTTTATTCTTACAAGAACGGTGACCAGATGGAGAGTGTGTATAGACTATCACAAGCTCAACAAAGTCACAAGGAAGTATCATCTCCTTATTCCTTAGATCAAATGCTTGATATGTTGGATGGTTGTGATTTCTATTGCTTTCTTGATAGGTATTCGGGCTACAACCAAATCCTTATTTCATAGGAGGATCAAGAGAAAACATCTTTTTCATGTCCCTATGGTACTTCTGCCTTCAAGCAGATGTCGTTTGGTTTGTGTAATGCACCGTCAACTTTTTAAAGGTTTATGGCAGCTATATTCACAGACATAGTGGAGGACGATCTTAAAGTCTTCATTGATGACTTCTCGGTGGTTGAGGATACTTTTTATGATTGTCTTGCAAATTTGGATAAAGTATTGGAAAGATGTGAAGAAATAAATTCGGTGCTCAATTGGGAGAAATGTCATTTCATGGCTTAGGAAGGCATTGACCTTTCCCACAAGATCTAAAATAATAGAATTGAAGTTGACCAGGCAAAGATTGAGGTGATTTCTATTTCCACCTCCATTTTCGGTGAAAGTCGTGCGGAGTTTCTTAGGCCACGTGAGGTTTTATCTGCCATCAAGGATTTCTCTAAAGTGGTAAACCCCTTGTGAAAGATTTTAGAGTAAGATGTTAAGTTTTGCTTCAATGATGATTACATGAGAGCCTTTGAATTTTTAAAGTTAAAGGTGGAAACTACTCCCATTATCACCGCTCTAAATTGGAGTGTTCATTTTGAGCACATTTGTGATGCAAGTGACGTAGTGGTTGGCGATATTTTGGGGCAACGCATCAAAAATATTTTTCATCCGATCTATTATGCTAGTAAGACCATGAATAATGACTATGTCAACTTTACCATCATGGAGAAAGAGCTCCTTGACATTGTGTTTGCAATTGAGAAATTCTGCCCGTACTTGATGGGTGCAAAAGTGATTGCCCACATGGATCATATGACACTTTATTATCTTATGAGCAAGAAATATTCCAAAGTTCGGTGGGTTGCAAGAGTTTGATATTGACATCCAAGATAAAAAAAAAGGAAGTGAAAATCAACGGACCACTTATCTCATTTGGAGGAGGAGGAGGGAAGGTCGCATGATGTCCTTGAAATTAATGACTCTTTCCCCGATGAGCAACTTTTGTCTATTTCAAGGAAAGAGATGCCATGGTTCATAGATCTAGAAAATTTCCTTGTGTGTGGTATTATTCTAGAGGAGTTCTCTTCAAACCAAAGGAAGAAGCTCAAACGGGAATGTCAAGATTATTATTGACGTTGAACCGTACCTTTTTCGGATTTGTATGGATAAGGTGATTAGAAGATGCGTACCAGAAAAGGAGAAATGTGAAATGTTTGGGACTTGTCATTCTTTGCCCTATGGTGGTCACTATAGTGGAGAAATAACGGCGGCTAAAGTGCTAAGTTGTGGTTTCTATTGGCCCACTTTTTACAAAGATGCAAGTGATATAGTGAAACATGTGATGAATGTCAAAGGGCCGGTGTAATCTCAAAGAAAATAAAAATGCCCCTCACCACCATTTTGGAGATTGATATTTTTGATGTGCGAGGTATTGACTTCATGGGTCCGTTTGTGAGTTCTTGTGGAAACATTTATATCTTGGTCGCAGTTTTTTATGTGTCGAAAGGGGTTGAGGCTATTGCTCTTCCCAATAATGAGGTGAGAAGTGTGGTGGCATTCTTGAAGAAGAATATTTTCACAAAGTTTGGTACTCTGTCGACTATTATAAGTGATGAGGGGTTACATTTTTGTAACAATTCTTTCAACACCTTACTTACCAAGTATGGCGTCACTCATAAAGTCATGACTTCCTATCATCCACAAGCAAGCAGGTAGGTGGAAGTCTCCAACTAGGAGATAAAGAGTATTTTTTCCAAAATAGTGAATGCTAACCAACGGATTGGTCTAATAAACTTGACGATGCTCTATGGGCTTATCGGACGGCTTACAAAACACCTATTGGAATGTCCCTGATATGCCAGAGAATTCCGGCACATTTAATACAATTTGCTTAGATTTTCGCTCGTTTTAAATGCAATTATCTTTTATACTTATGTAATGTTAATATTTTTTAATGTATGAGGCTTAAGGACCCAAGAACATAGAAATGAAATGAAAATCCACAAAAGGACAAGAAATAGGCAAAATGCTATCTCATATGTGAATATGCGGACTGCAATCCAACATGCGGACCGCATATTGCTCAGAGGAACTGCAAAGTGCAACAACCTATTTGTCCATATTCAAGCGCAAGAAATATGGTCAATTACGCGACTGCATAATAGGTTTGGATGCCACATAGTGTATAGCAAACCCTCTATAGAAGTTGTTGAAGTCTGAAATACGGTGACATTATGCGGTCACAAATCGGCAATCGGACTTCATAACCAAAATGCATCGACGAACTGGGAACTAGGGTTTCGAAGATGCAATGGTTTTGACGAGAATGCGGATTTCATGTCTATTATGTGACAGAAATGCAGTAGCATAATTAACCTGGAGGGGCATTTTTGTCTGAAATTGGTCCCAAGTTTTAGCCCACTATAAATAGATTTATTGGAATTTTGTGGGGGCATCTTGTCTAGTTTTTGAGCTACACTCCAATCTTTGAATATTCCTATCTTTTAGAAGCCTTAGGAGTGAAGAATCTTGCACTTTTTAAGCTTTATGATATTTAATATTCTCATCTTTTTTGTATTTTAGCATGAATAGCTAGCTTTAAATACTAAGGTTGTGGACCCTAAATGGATATTATGTTAATGGGTGTTTAACATTGAATATATATATATATATATATATATATATATATATATATATATATATATATATAATGGTTGGTTGATATATTTATTTCTCATTCTTCATTTATTATTAGTGGTTGAAAACATTAACAAGTGCGATTAAACTCTTTCTTTACTTGGAAAAGTGAGTTAGGCTTTGGTAGAAGTAAATATCAAAGACTCAAGGCTTTAAACCTTGTTTAATATTATCACATAGGAATAAGTAAGTTTTATTTGTCATAAATTGATTCCTCTTAATTGCAACTCTTTTATATTTGGAAAAATCATAAAGAGAAAATATACTCGACTATTGGAAAATACTGGGTAGTCATCTAGAAAGCATTTGCATATCTAGAGGACCTTCTATTAGAAATATATCATATTAACTAGAATCATATTCCATTGACAGGGACACAACTTTTGTTTCTTTAATCAAATTATTCACATTCTCATATCACAATTAGGTATGTCATTAATTCTCAACTATATCATTCTCTTATTATGTTAACCGAATAGAATTACGACTTATGTCAAGTTACACACTACTCAAGTAAACTTTTCACACCATATTCCCGGTTGGATGAGACCCCAACATTGTTGGGTTATTTCATTTGACACTGACCGCCTTACATTATTTAATTAAAGTGTAATTTGAGCGTATCAAATTTTGGCGCAATTGCCGGAGAATACAATTTTGAAATTACTAATTAGTGTGTGCTTTACTTTACGTCTTATTCTATTCTATAAAACTTTTCTTGTTTTGCTTGGTGTTGATAGGAGGACATGGCCAAATATGAGGAATAAATGGAGAAAAAATCCTTTTGCGGACATAGATGAGTACATTGAAGATACAAATGCTATTGTACCTCCGGTTGTTGGGGCTGCAACTTTCAAGGTGGAACATCATTTAATCCTAATGCTCAAAGCGGAAGGGCTTTTCAATAATTCCACTAATGATGATCCGACACAACATCTTAGAAACTTCTTGGGTGTCTATGCGATGCATAAGCAGAACAACGTCTCATATGATGCCCTAAGGTTTAGGGTGTTCAAGTACTCACTAGATGGGGACACAAGGAAATGGATTAAAAATATGCCACCAAATTCCATTCATTCTTGGCCTTAACTTATCTGAGCATTCTTAGCTAAATGGTTCCTGCAAAGTAAGAAATTTGAGCTCCGGGATAAAATTTTCTTTTTCAAGCAAATACCAGAAGAACATCTACATAAGGCATGAGATCGATTCAAGTTATATTTGGTGAGATCTCCCAATCATGGTTTTCCAGATTCTATCTTGTTGGAGAAATTCTAGATAGGTTTAGATGCTATGAACCAATCTATAGCCAAGAAAGCAGCCGATGAATCTTTTATATATAAGACATTCGCAAGGATCACACAAATACTTGACAAAATAGCAACACATAATCAAGCTTGGTACTCAGAGGACACCACATGTGGAATTGCATATAGTTCTCCTTCCTTGACCACCATGATTAAGGAGAATCAAGAAAGAGATCAAGTAATTGCAGGGCTTTCCACTAATGTCAATGTGTTGACAAAATTATCACGGAAAGCCAAATGAAGAAGGTAAATGTGGTGGAAGAAATGCAACCATCATCAAGTGAAGATTATGAGGAAGCCACCTATGCTAAAAACTCTCAAGGAGGCTATCAAAGGCAACAATACCAAGGTCAAGGACACCAAAATTAATGTAGTCCTAACCCGCAACGGCAAGGAAATCAACAGTGCGAAATGACCAAGGTGGCTCAAATCAAGGAAATTGGAATAACAACAACAATATTAGAGTTCAAACCCTTATGTTCCACCAAAAGGTCAATATTCAACTCAAGGTTCTTCAAATAATTCCAAATTGGAAAGCTTGCTTGAACGGGTATTGCAAAATCAAGAGAGGTTCGACACCTCTATGAGGAATATGACCGAGCTTGTTGTTTTTTTCATACCGCATCCATTCAAAAATGGGAGATGCAAATGAGAGATCTTTCTAGGGAACAAAATTCAAAGCAAAAAGGGTTACTTCCAATTGACACAATTGTGAACCCAAATGGTAGTGAGAGTGATACAACTTCTTATTGCATGGCAATTACTACTCATATTGGGAAGGTACTTCAAGGAGAGAACGAGCAAGTGGTTAAAGTGGAAGAGTCCAAACAAGAGGTTGAGGCACAAGTTGAAGAACCAATTGTTGTTGAAGCTAAAACAGTTCCGAAAGAGTTAAAGGTGCAAGAAGCGAATCGGGAAGAGGTAAAGGAAAAGGTAAAAGAGACACCAAAAGCTCTACCACCTATTCCTAGACCTCCTCCTTCTCCTCAAAGACTTTCTAGGAAGGTTGATGATCGCAAACGCGAAAGTTCTATGACATTATCAAGCAGTTATCAGTAAACATTCCATTCATGGAAGCATTTCAAGAGATGTCAGGTTTTTCCATATTTTAAAGACTTCATCACCAAGAAGAGAACCACCAAAAGTGAAGTGGTGAATATTACTCATTGGTTTAGTTCCATCATTGCAACAACCACCGTTCAAAAGAAAGAAGACTCGGGAGCTTTCACTATTCCATGCACTATTGGGGCACGTGATTTGCAAGATCCCTTTGTGATAATGGGGCTAGCATCAGCCTAATGCCTCTTGCCATTTACAAGCAAGTAGGGTTAGGTATGCCAAGGCCCACAAGTATGAGATTTCAAATGGCCGATCGTTCCATAAAGAGACCGGTGGGAATTGTCGATGATGTGCTTGTAAAAGTGCGACAGTTTTATTTACCTGCCAATTTCGTAATCCTTGATTTTGCAGTTCAGAAAGAGATCCCCAATCATCTTGGGAAGACTATTCCTTGCCACAGGAAGAGCACTAATAGATTCTAAATAGAATGAGATCAAATTTTGTGTGAATGATGAAGAGGTTACATTCCAAGCAATAAATGGTATGAAACTACTACATGAATATGAAAGCATCTTGGTGATCGATGTTGTTGATGAAGTGGAAGATGTAGTTGAAATGAAGATAGAAGAACAATGTCTTGGTGAGGCATTTGTGTCTATTTTGGTAAACTTCGACGGTGAAGATATGGATGAGTATATGGAACCAGTCAATGCATTGGAAGGGATGGGGTCCTAAACTTATGCTCCAAAGACTCTCTCTCTCTCTCTCTCTTTCTCTCTCTCGAATTGGAGAATAGAGCCACTCCTCTCTCAAAGCCTTCAATTATTGAGACACGGCAACTAGAGCACAATCCACTTCCACCACACTTGAGGTATAAATTTCTTGGATCAAATGATACTCTGCCGTTAATCATGTCTTCTTTGTTGAATGATGTACAGGTAGAACAATTGTTGAATGTCTTGAAGGAGCATAAGCAAGCTATTGGGTGGACAATTACGGATATCTGAGGGATTCCTACCAGAATTTGCGAACATAAGATTCTATTAGATAATGAGAGTAAACCAAGTGTGAAGAATCAAGGAAGGTTGAACCCTTCCATGCAGGAAGTGGTACAGAAATAAATCAACAAATGGTTGGATACCAGGGTTTTCTACCCCATTGTGGATAGTCGTGGGTGAGTCCAGTGCAATGTGTACCAAATAAGGGAGGCATGAAAGTAATTCACAATGAAAAGAATGAGCTTATCCCAACACGGACGGTCACTAGTTGGAGATTTTGCATGGACTATCGGAAGCTCAACAATGCAATGTGAAAAGAGAATTTCCATGTTCCTTTAATTGATCAATTGCTTGATCGGCTAGCGGGAAGGTCAATATATTGCTTTCTTGATGGGTATTCCTGTTATAACCAAATCAACGTAGCATTGGAGGACCAAGAGAAGACAATATTCACTTTCCCTTATGGAACTTTTGCCTTTAGCCATATGCCGTTTGGTTTGTGCAAAGCTCTGGGTACCAGTCAAATATGCATGATGTCGATCTTCTCAGACATGGTGGAGGATTTTCTAGAGATTTTCATGGACGACTTTTCGGTGGTAGGTGACTCCTTTGAGCATTGTCGTGACAATCTTAGAAAAGTGCTCAAGAGATGTGAGGGGACAAACCTTGTGCTTAACTGGGATAAATGCCACTTCATGGTGGATGAAGGCATTGTCTTAGGGCATAAAATTTCAAAACATGGCATAGAGGTTGATCGAGCAAAAATTGAAATCATCTCCAAGCTTCCTCCACCAACATTGATAAAAGATGTCTGAAGCTTCTTATGGCATGCCAGATTCTATCGGTGATTTATCAAGGACTTCTCCAACATCACAAATCCTATGTGCAAGCTCCTTGAGAAAGATGCCAAGTTTGTGTTTGATGAAAAGTTTCTTACGACCTTTGAGAAACTAAAAGAGAAGATCACCACGACACCCATTATTGTCACCCCGGATATGTTGTGTAGCCATTGGACCAGTTCCGGGTCAACGGCATAACATGGTTCTCCATCCTATCTATTATGCAAACAAAATTCTCAGCGGTGTGCAAGTGAACTGTACGGTGACAGAGCAAGAGCTTCTTGAAATTGTATATGCCATAAAAAAGTTCCAAGCTTATTTTTTGGGGTCTAAAGTGGTGGTCTACACCGATCATGCCGCTCTTTGCTATCTCATGACGAAGAAAGATGCCAAACTGAGGTTAATTGGGTGGGTCCTGCTATTGCAAGAATTTGACTTTTAAGGTTAAGGATTGCAAGGGCACCAAAAATCAAGTGGCGGATCATCTATCTAGGCTTGAAGAGGATGGAAGACTGAAGGAAAATCTTGATATCAATGATTCATTCCCTAATGAGCACATCCTGGCGTTGTCTTCTTCATCTAATCCTTTGTATGCCGATATAACTTACTACTTGGTTAGTGACCTCATTACAGATGGACTGGAAGCTTATCAGAAGAAGAAGTTTTTGAGAGATCGTCAGCAATACTATTGGGAAGAACCATTCTTGTTCCGTATTTGTGCTGATAACATTATCAGAAGATGTTTTCCAGAAGAGGAGATTATGCCAATTCTAAAGGCATTCCACGACTCACCGGTCATGGGTCACCATGGGGGCAATCAAACGGTGGAAAAGGTGCTTGAATGTGGTTATTATTAGCCGTCGATTTATCATGATACCAACTCAAATGGTCAAGGCTTGCAACCAATGTCAAAGGAAAGGATCAATCTCTAAGAGACATGAAATGCCAATGCACTTTATGATGGAGATCGAGATCTTTGATGTGTGGGGAATTGATTTTATGGTCCCCTTTGTAAGCTCATGTGGTATGAAATATATCTTGGCGGCTGTGAACTAGGTGTCCAAATGGGTTGAAGCAATTTCCATACCAAACAATGAGGCAAAGAGTGTGACCACATTCTTAAAGAAAAACATATTCATGCAGTTTGGCACTCGATCCATTCTTAGTGATGGTGGGTCCCACTTCTGTAACAAGGTTTTCACGAGGCTACTAGAGAAATATGACATCAAGCATAAGGTGGCCACACCTTATCATCCCCAATTAAGTGGCCAAGTTAAAGTTTTCAACCGGGAGATAAAGAATATTCTAGCAAAGACTGTTAATGCAAACATGACCGACTGGTCAAGGAAGCAAGATGACGCGTTGTGGGAATACCGCACGGCGTACAAAACCCATATTAGCACTTCTCCTTATCGGTAAGTCTTCGGAAAGGCTTGTCATCTACCCATAGAACTGGAGCACAATGCCATGTGGGATTTTAAAAGGTTGAACTTGGACGAGGTTAAAGCTGTAAACTTGAGGTTAACACAACTCAATGAAATGGAGGAATTCCATTTCCATGCATATGAAAGTGGAGTTGTGTACAAAGAAAGGAAAAAGTTGATCCACGACAAAAAGATCTTGAAAAGGGAGTTCAAGTTGGGTGACTTGGTTTTGCTCTTCAACTCAAGGCTCAACTCGTTTTTGGGCAAGCTCAAATACAAGTGGTCCGGTATGTTCAAGGTGGTAGATGTATCCCCTTTTGGAGCCGTGGATTTAGAAATGGAGGATGGGCTCATAACCTTCAAAGTAAATGGCCAACGAGTAACTAGGGTACAAATGGAGAAAAACACTTGGTGGAATAGTTAGCTCTCAAAGATGGTCCATGCCCGACCAATGAGTGAACCCAAGGAAAGGCCAACTTCGTCGTGCCGCGACATTAAATCAAGCGCTTCATGGGAGGCAGACCATATATGGTAACTCTTTGTACTTCAAATTATCTTTTGTTAGATAGATTTAATTGAGCAATTTAAAGTGTGTTATAGTGCAGGTTATTCAAAAGATCATAACACAGGGTAAAATTACGAGTAAAGGGGAAAAGTCACCATGGGAAGTCTGCCACACATATGTGGTCGCATTTTGACTATGCGGACCACATGGTATTCGCAAACTGAGGTTGTTTGTTTAGCAAATATTGATGGTCAAAACGCAGCGAGGACGTGCACTTTGCGGACCGCATGTCAGTTATGCGATCGCACAAGTGCACCGCATTATGTAGATGAGCAGCTTGAGTTGAAACCACCGCATAACACTTATGTTGTCGCATAAGGTATTATGCGATGACTTATACACCACAGTTTCACAGGTAAGTATCCCTACCCCTTCGCGCATCAACACACACCAGCACTCAGACAGACTTACTTCCCTCTTAAACAAGATTAAAAGAAAAAATAGAAAGGAAAACGACTTGTTGAAATTGAAAGAGTAACAATGATCCCAATTGTTGAATTCATCTCCTAAGTGTTTCTCAATCATCCATTCCTGGTATGTTCTCCCTTTCCGGTTTCATCCCTGTTAATTTTTTAGTTTTAATTTTGTTGTGAGTTTTCATGTTTTATTAGTTTCCTTTAGTGTTTGTTTTTTCTTCCTCTTTGTTATTTGGGTATCTGCTCGTAATGGGGGGGTTCTTGGATAATTAGTTATGCCTGGGGTGTTGGGTAGTGAAATTAGGGTCACTATTGTAGAGGACGGAGTTAAAACCTTGTGGACAAAGGCTTTTATGGACCGCATAGTTGATTTGTTGTCCGCATCTTTGCGGCATAAGAAACCCTAGGTGACTTGAGGAAGATGACAAATTGCGGAGGCTTTAGATCGCATAAGTGATATGTGGACCGAAAAGCCACCACATACTTTAACAGTTTCTGGCCTTTTGTAATATGTTGCTTGTGGCTGATTTGCGATCGCAAATCCATCTTTGTGGTGGGTTTTGCAATCGCATAGTGTGATGAAACTTTCCAAGCGCATTGTTTTCCAATGGTTATATAAACTGCATAATGGATATGCGATCTCATAACCCATCGCATAACTGATTCCTTTCAGCAGACAGAAGTTTTGCGACAGGTTTGTGGTCCGCATACTGGTTATGTGACTGCATAACCTGTCACATACTTGACTTTCTTTATAACGTTTTATTCTGATGTCTGCTATATCGCTCACACTTTGTTTCTTTGCAGATATGTCTCCCAAGAAACATAATACTTCCAAGAAAAGGGCTTCCATCGGTCATCAAGCATAATAAGCCAAGCGTTCACGGTCGAAATCATCTTGACCTACTACTGCACATCACTCCCAGTCTGATGAGGAGGAGACCTTCCCATCAGTGGACCTACAAGCTGAGGCAAGATGAAAAAGAGGAAATGATTTCCAACTTCGGTTTGAGGTCATATGCTCTAGGAGTATGTATAAAGAATGACTCACAAAATGAAAAATCCTTGAAGAGAAACAACTGAGTTAGAATGGGCTACAAGAGCAATACCCTCACATAGTGGATAACATCAAAGCATCAAAGCTAGAAACTAGGAGTGCTTCACTAAGCTGCCTAATAATTTCAATGAAACATGGGTGCGAGAGTTTTTCGCACCTTATGAAGCCTCCAGAACACCTCATCACAAACACAACAAAGTATGATGTGAGAATGTCTTGGTTAGGGGTAAGCATGTGCCTTGTGACATGGTCACTATAAATGATTTATACTTTTCAGACTGGAGATCGGGCACAACTGAGTACGATGCCAAATGGGCCAAGAACGATAGTGAGCATGGTTAGATAGCCTCAGTGATTGACAAAGGGAACCCCGCTTGGATTAACCCTCTGCATAAAATATTCAAGGAAGATCCCACACGAGAGGGTAGATTTTGGCTCAACTTTTTCACCTCTAGCTTGACACCGTCCCGAAATAAGACTGATATAAGCATTGAAAAATCTCTTACCATTGCATGTATTATGACCGGGAGCAAAATTGATGTGGGTGACATTACTTCCCCGAGTTAGGGGTCCAGGACAACCATACATCCATGTCATTTCCATTCATGTGCTTGATCATAGCCCTCTGTAAAGCTGTGGAAGTCCATTCAATGCCACAAACCTAAAAGATGGGGAAAGCACTGAAGGATATTTATATCACGCACATTAGTGATGCGGTTCCACATGTAATTGTTGCTCCCCTAGAGGTTCCGATACAGATTCCTGCTGATACAAATATCTCAAAGTCTCAAACTCCTCTTTCGCGTCAGGCCACAGTGGCATCCATTTCCACACCATAGCCCACCTCTCAGGCCACCATTGCAAAGCCTTCTGCCAAACTTCCAGCTATTTTGAGGCTCGGTATCTTAGCTCAACATTCAAATGCTAAGGTAGACCGGCTTCTGAAGGACCTCCTCACACTCATCAGGTAGGAACTGACCCTTGTCCAATCCTCAGTGACGACCCTACAACGGCAGCAAACATCTTATGGGGTTTGCCTGAAGTAGCTTGAGGTGTAAATTGAAAAGATAGAGTGGGGTGGGTTGGAGACTTGCCAAAGTTCTGTAATGATGTTTCCACACTGAAGAACGAGCTCTACAAAATGCTAAATCTGGAGTTCGATCTATCCTCTTTTGTGCCAGGGAAAGAGAGCAGGGAGCGGTCACGTCTGTGGCTGGATTAGATTTTGATTTTTCCTCTTTGATGACAGCTCCTACACCTCAAACTGTCGGGGCATCCACGAATCCAGCTTCCCCTGCACACATTTACATCCCTTCTGGGGATGATTCTGGACACTCTAAAAAGTCCAAAGTTGGGGAGACTGACGAGAGGAAGACTAATGAGGAGTCATGGTCCGAGGAAGATGAGGGGCCTCAAGAGAAAGACAAGCATGTTGTTGTCCCTACAGTTGCAGAGGAGAAATAAGCACTTGTTCGGACGATGATAAAACATTTGCTAGCAGACATGGTCGTCCAAGCCAATCCATCGACCACTCAGATATCAGTGGGAGAGGCTAGTAGCTCACAGGCCCCAACTTTAGTGTCGAGGCAGTTGGAGATCTCTCCTCCATCAGTGGAGGTCACTCCTCAGGCTAAGATCTCATCGGCCCCAACTCCATCATCAGAGGGTGACCCCCACATCATTCAGCTGACTTTCGACTCTTATAGCGCTTAGTGCGCCTCAGAGAGCCCCTAAGCTATGTCTTACATTCTTATGCATTGGGGACAATGGATGCTTTTCAGTTGAGGGTGGGATAGCCTTGTACAAACTTGTTGAAATCCTTGAACTGTTGTATATATTTTTGTGCTATATATGCAAATTTCTTGGTAACGTTTGTATATACTTGTGTTGTGTTTGTACATATGTTATCTTTGCTTATATATCTTTGTGTTATATATGAAAATTTCTCGGTAACTTTTGTATATACTTGTGTTGTCTTTGTACATATATTATCTTTGTATATAAAAGAACCAAAAACAAGTAGATAGTTGGATGCATGTTTAACTTTAGTAATTAGCAATGAATTTCCCTTGGGTTTTCTTTCTCGTGTTATTTTCCAAGGGTGTAATAGTAGAACCATGGCAATAGGATGAAACATTTGACCGGTGTGGTGTAATTGTCTAGTTTCAAGCATGTATGCTTGTAAATAGCCTATACCCTTTCGTTAATATAATTTTTTTTGTGTTGTATAGAAAATCAACTTTGTGAACTTGAGGCTTGCTCTTTAACTCTATATTTACCTAGAATTATACATGCAAATATGATGAAAGCTTCGAGTTGCCAAGTGTTGACTCGAGGGCTAAAACTATGTTGAGCCAAACAGTTTGTGTGCCATGTGTGTGTCTTTGTATGAATAATTCTTGTGTTTACTTCTGTCGTCTAGAACTTACTCTGTTGGTCTTTCGATGCTAATGATAATTACATTTGGTTGGAGAAATGACCTTAGCCAGTCTTTGTGATATTGGAAAACCCAATAAGCCTTTCAAGCTACCCATTGTATAGATATTATTACTAAGTACCCCCATTTGAGTCTTTAACCTTTTCTTTGATTACCTCATTACAAACCTTTCCCCTTTTTGTAATATAATCCCCTCTTTTGAACCCGTCCCTCCTTGAACATTGAGAATGAGGCAAAAATCCTAAGTTGGGGTTGGTGTCAAGCCAAAAATTGTCAAGGTTGTACATTGAGTGTAGGAAAGTATACCTCAAAATATTCATATACTATTCAAGTTCCAAAATAAAAATACAAAAAAAAAAATACAAGAGAAAAGAAGAAATAAAAAAGAAAAAGAGATGTATGTATATATATAAATATGGATCCTCGAAGAAATAGAGAGGTATTTAAGGAGGTTCAATATTGGAAATTAGGGGCCAATGAGGGCTATGTGGTTTGAAAAGAAGCAAAGAGCAACAAGAAAGAAAAATGTGAGTAGTGTTCAAGGAGAGTGTAGTCACTTGTCCCAAATGTTTATCCGACCCTTCCCAGTACATTACAAGCTTAAAAAGTCCTTATGGGATCTCCAAACAAACGTTCTTAGAATAAAGCGACGAACTAAAATAAGGGCAAGCCTATGGTATGGCCTGTTGTAACACTTGAAACTCTTTGTGAGAGAGTGTATTTGTGTAACCGTCCCTTTTGTTGTCATTGTAAATATTGTGCGTTTGGGACTTTATTTGTAGTGAGGACACATGAATTGTGAGGTTGGACAGAAGTTGAGTTCTTGAGGTCGAATGCAAGTGCACTTAGCTGAGAGTAACATGTTGTCAAATTGGTCGAGGCTCAAGGTTCACAAGTTGATTAGTTTCTTTGTAAATAGCAATGATTGTTCAGGAAGGCTAAATAAACGAAAGTGCATGCTTGTAGTACTGGAAACTAATACCATCCATGGTCACTATTGTTTCATATTGTTTAGCTAGAGTCTAGAATAAAATATTGTCGTTTTAGTTGCTTGAGGACAAGCAAGAGTTTAAGTTAGGGGTGTTGATGTTCCGGAGAATTCCAGCACATTTAATACAATTTGCTTAGATTTTAGCCTGTTTTAAATGCAATTATCTTTTATAATTATGTAATTTTAATGTTTTGTAATGTATGAGGCTTAAGGACCCAAGAACATGGAAATGAAATCAAAAAGCCATAAAAGGACAAGAAAAAAACAAAATGCGATCGCAGATGTGAATATGCGGACGCAAATCCAACATGTGAACCGCATTTTTCTCAAAGGAACTGCAAAGTGCAACAGCCTGTTTGGTCAAATTCGAGCGCAAGAAATGCGGTCCATTATGCTACCGCATAATAGGTTTGCGGGCCGCATAATGGATCGCAAACCCCTTGTAGAAGTTGTTGAAGTATGAAATGCGATGACATTATGTTGTCACAAATCAATAACCAAAAATTCAACAACAACCTGGGAACTAGGGTTTCGAAGGTGTGATGATTTTGACAAGAATAGAGACCCCATGTCTATTATACGACAGAAATGCAATTGCATAATTACCCTAGAGGGGCATGTTTGTCCGAAATTGTCTGGTTTTTGAGCTACATTCCAATCTTTGAATATTCCTCTCTTTGAAGAATATTGAACATTGTAAGCTTTATGGCATTTAATATTCTCATATTTTTGTATGTTAGCATGAGTATCTAGCTTTAAATACTAAGGTTGTGGACCCTAAATGGATGTTATGTTAATGGGTGTTTAACATTGAATATATATATATAATGGTTTGTCGGAATATATTTATTTCTCGTTCTTCATTTATTGTTGGTGGTTGAAAATATTAACAAATGCCATTAAACTCTTTATTTACTTGGAAAAGTGAGTTAGGGTTTGCTAGAAGTAAATATCAAAGACTCAAGGCTTTAAACCTTGTTTAATAGAATCGCTTAGGAATAAGTAAGTTTTATTTGGCATAAATTGATTTCTCTTAACTGCAATTCTTTTATATTTGGAAAAATCATAAAGAGGAAATATACCAGACTATTGGAAAATATTGGGTAGTCATTTAGAAATCATTTGCATATCTAGAGGACCTTCCATTAGAAATATATCATATTAATACCAATAACATATTTAGAGGACCTTCCATTAGAAATATATCATATTAACACCGATTCCATTAATGTGGACACAACCTTGGTTTCTTTAATCAAATTATTTACATTCTCATATCACAATTAGGTATCTCATTAATTCTCAACTATATCATTCTCTTGTTACTTTAACCGAATAGAATTATGGCTTAAGTCAAATTACACGCTACGTAAGTAAACTTTCCATACCATATTCCCCTTGGAAGCGACCCCAACCTTGTTGAGTTATTATATTTGACACTGACCACCATACACTATTTAATTAAAGTGTAATTTGAGTGTATCAGTCCCCATATTGGTTGGTGTTCGTAAAAGCTTGTCATCTTCCGGTGGAACATGAGCACAAAGTTATGTGAGCTCTAAAAAAGTTGAATCTTGATTGGGATGTAACGGCTAACTTGAGGGTGGCACATTTGAATGAATTGGATGAGTTCTGATACCATGCATACACAAGTTCATCCATATACAAAGAGAAGATGAAATATCTGCATGGCAAGTACATTTAGAACAAAGAGTTCATAGAGGGAGATCTTGTATTGTTATTTAACTCATGGTTGAGGTTGTTTCCTAGGAAGTTAAAGTCTAAATAGAGTGTCCTATTTGAAAAGTTGTGGGTGTAACACCCTTTGGTGCATTGGACATAAAGAAAAATAACAATGAGGTATTCCGAGTCAATGGTCACTGGGTGAAGCACTAGTTGGAAAAAGTTGGAGATGGCCACATCGTGGCAGTGATTCAGATCAATTGATGGTATTATGTGTCGTGCCGCGATGTTAAATTATGCGCTTCTTGGGAGACAACTCATGTTTCTTTTTCTTTTATTTTGTTGTTAGGAGTTATTTTTGTGCTAACTTTATTTGAAGTTTACTTCAAGGGTGAGTGTGCTTTACAGGAATTGTTCCCAAAAATCTGGTCATTTGTTGAAGGAATTGCAGCCCGCAATTGCATTGTGCAAACCACACAATTATAATGCTGCAATAAAAAGGTGCTTTGTGACCGTAAAATTGAATTGCGAACCGCACAAATTGAAGGGAGAAATTATTAGTTCTCTAAAGTTGGCCTGTCAGAAAAGTGGTCAATAGTGGCTGCAAAAAAAAACTTTGTGGTCCGAATGAGATCTGCGGCCGCACACACAATTCTGCGGACCATAAAACAAAGGGCAATTAAGCCCCCAGGTAACAGAGTATGGATCGCAATTGGGATTCTGCGGTGGCACTCACTTCTCTTTCCCTTAGCAAAAATCGACAAGTATAAATAGAGGGCTTAGGGTTACTGTTACCCTTTTCCCTCTTTGAGCACACAACTGGTTGAAATCCCTTGCTAAATCATCTTCCCACACGTCTAGCAACTGTTGATCACTCATTTATTGCACTCATTCACTTGGTATTCTTCATAATCTTGTTAACTTCTTTTAATTCTTTTTCTTTTTAGATTTTTAGTTAAAATTTTAGGCCATTTATTTGTTGAATCTAATTGTACATACATGTGGGGTAAATCTGTAGTGGGTCAATAAGTACTTGCTAATTAGAGAATGGGTAACTATATTTTCATGCTTGTACTACGTTTGCATGTCAAATTTATGCTAAAATTGCAAGCCCTAGATAAAAAAAATGCTAAACTATTCGTAATCATTTTGAAGTCTTTGGCCGCACAAGAAATTGTGCGGTCCGCAGAATCTGAATCTAGGGTACTTAGTATGCAAGAGCTCTACGGCCACAAGAAAACTGTGCTGACCGCAGAAATCATATTCCACCTACAGAATAACCTTTTACCTATTATCAGAGAGTTGTCAATTTGATGACTCACATGTGTGGCTGCAAGAGAAGTTGTGCGAACCGCAGAAAATAGGTTGTTGTCGCACATCATCCAATTCTTTGTTATCAGAGAGTTGGCACATTTGGATTTTAAAGTTGCGGCCACAAGAAAAATGTGTGGACCGCAATCTACATCTGCGGTCATAAGGTAAAATTGTGTAGTCTACAAGGCTCAATATACGGCCGTAAAGTAAATTATGCGGATCGCAGATCTCTATTATGCATACATGTTTCAACTGTATTCTTCACTGTCTTCTCTAGTGTGCTCTTGTTTGTTTGAACTTGAATTGAAAATATCAATTGTCTTTGATTGGTACAGAAAATGGTTTTATCTCGAGGAAGTGGTATAATTCAAAGGGGAGGGGTGGACCTCCCGGGGGTCGAGGCAAGAGTTCTTTGACTCTTGCCATACAAAAGATAATCGCAAAGAAGACTACAGCAGTAGAGGGAGTGGTGCAGAGCCCTCCGTGTCCAGTTCTTATGTCTCATCTAGGGAAGCATCAGAGGGCAACTCGATTTAAGAGTAGCCCGCTGTCCAATCAAAGCCACTAGGAAAGTATCAACTTCGGGACGAGTCTTATGCATCTCAGAGCACTTTCGAGGGTTCAGAAAGTGCTATTCAATCTTCTAAGCCATCCTACACCTATCATTAAGGAACCAGATACTACA
The DNA here is from genome assembly GCA_034376525.1 of Nicotiana benthamiana. Classification (NCBI taxonomy): domain Eukaryota; kingdom Viridiplantae; phylum Streptophyta; class Magnoliopsida; order Solanales; family Solanaceae; genus Nicotiana; species Nicotiana benthamiana. The sequence continues at coordinate 117,329,345 of CM067331.1, forward strand.
ATTGATGACATCCCCAATGATGGTAGAGGAGGAGATGCTACAGTTGCCGACCTTGAAAGGTCGAGAATGAAAGAGGTATGTGAGGACTAATTTTTCATCCTAGCAGCCTTTTCCAGCTTTAGCAAATTGTGGCCAGTGATGTCGCTCACTCTTGAGAGACATATTCAGTTGAAGGATAAGGAGAAGTATAACCCATTAGTGCTGACACAATTCAAGAAACGAAAAGGGTGGATGTGGTTTACCCAATGTGTGGTGGATTCTTAGGAGTACATTGTCCAGGAATTCTACGCTAATATGGCGCACATCAAAAAGGGGACAAAGGTGACAAAAGTGAGAAACCTTAAAGTGAGATTTGACCAGCACATATTGAACACGTACTTGGGATTTGATGAAGACGAGCCCACAGAGTACTTAGAGAAATATGCATTTACAGAGGTAGCTCATTCTTAGTTAGCAGAGATTTTAGCTGCTCATTGACCACCACCACCAGGGATCACAACACGGGTTCCTATTCAGAGGAACACTCTGCAATTTGAGGCGAAGGGGTGGCAAACCTTTGTCAATAGCAGAATAGACCCGTGCTAGAAAGAGACCTGTCTTCTTTATTCCGCGGGCAGCTCTAGTTTCTTCTATCATGGCCAGGTACCCAATCAATGTGGATGTCGTGATATTGGCCAACATCTCTGAGATTGCTAGTCAGGCTGACTTTCCTTACCTGTATCCCTACATTATTACAGAGTATCTCACAATACGGGGGTAGAGCCGAGGGATAATGATACAAAGGTGCGGCCGAAGAAGCCTTTCCCATGGTACTCTCTGATGGATGCTACAAACCCAAATAATAAGGTTCAGTCTCCTACCACAGCAACTCGGTCTGATGAGCTAACTATGGTAGTTGCAGAGGCATTTGATGGTCTATCCTCTTCGGCCGAACATTCCTCCAGTGTTATAACGATGCCTTCACCACCATCTTCAGTTGCCACTGCGTTTCCTGCCACAGGTTCCACCTCATCTTTGAAGCCGGTGCCCATGCCTAGTTCTCCACTTTCTGCAATACGAGTCTCCCAGACACTACTGAGCCTCAACAACTAGATACAGATAGCCACTGTAAAGCTGTCTGATCTATTTAGTACTGTTGCAGCACAGTCATCCATTCAGGAACCTAATGTTTCTCTCACAGTGGAAGCTACATTAAAGAAGATCCTAAAGAACAAACTACCATCATAAACACTTTGTACAACATGGACCAGTGATTGGGTAGCTAGGAAAGGAAACAAAGAAAATGAGAAAGTCCCAGTCTTCCAAGAAGTCAATTGACAAGCTCCGGAGACAGGTGATCAAGATTGCAGCATTCAGATATTTCCCATTTATGATATTGATTGATCCAGCTCTTCCAGCACTAACAGCACCATAAGCTCCATTGGCACCACCTGGCCAGTATGATGAGCCAGACTTGGCTGCCAACACTACCTAGGCAGTGCGCTAGATGTTCACCAACCTGTCCACTCCCAGAGTTGAAGATGTTGAGATCCAATTGGAGCCCGAGGAGGCTGACACTTCTGAGGACACACATATGTCCAAGGAGCCATAGGGTCACTCTTTCCCTTCCTTCACTATTATTTTAGTAAGCATTGAGGACAATGTTTATTTTTATATTGGGAGGTGGAGATTATTTGATCTTACTTGCTGATTCTGAGAAATTTGGAATGTACTTAACTTGATAATATTCTCTTTTTATTAGTCATTATGTGTATATTCTCTCTCTTCTCTCATTATGTATATATCTTATCTTTCCTTTCTCATTATGTACATGCGTTCTTCTTTCAGTATTGTAGCTTATTTATGTTTATTTCCTTATTAGTTAGTGTTTGATTTAGTAGCTTCTTTTTATGTTTAAGTAGATAATAAGCCTTTAGTTTTCTTAATGCCACGACTTTTTTCAAAGGTAGTTGTTGTGTGAACTGGATGGCTCGTTCCAACGATGGATGGCGTGATAACCTTCTTAATGGAATGAGTATGTTCTGTGTTTAGGTGATAATAGTAGTAGTAATGAATAAAAAGACTTGATAAAGTCAAACTAGAAGAGACAAACATGCTTTATTTGGCATCAACACACTTAACTACGTGTTTATGGTTAGAGACAAGGTTTTTAAAGGAAATAGCTCTAGGTAGCAACTTTGTGACTCTTGTGTTGACTTTGATACCATCAAGTGGTCGAGTTGGACCATAGTGATCTTCAATCTTGAATGTGGTCGTTGTGGGCCCTCGACTCTATGCACTTTAACAATGTATTGCATAACGGGTGAGATGCTTTGTTTCTAGTCCAAGTACCTATGCGGAAGGTTTAGAACTTGCCCCGAATGTGTTTTAAAGCAAAATCGTAAATTTTGATTGGCTAGAAAAATGATTGTGGACTTTCCTTAGCCCGTTTGAGTTTTCTATTGCTGACCAATGATGTCTTCCCTAGTAAACTCCTTCGATCCTTTATCCTTTCTCATTTGAAAACCATGTTACAAGCCTTTACCCCTTCTATTGTGTCCCTCTCTTGGAACCCGAGCTTTGCTTAACACTCATGCAAAAGAATGGGTAAAACGTAAGTTTGGGGGAGACACGAGGAAGTTGAAAGAAAGTTATCAAGGCATATAAAGAGAAAAGAAATGATGAGAAGGAAAGGCAAAGAAAAGAAAAGAAAAAAAAAAGAAAAAATGTGAATAAATGGAAGAGTTAATGGGATTCAAAGAAAGGCAATAATCTCAAACATGGAGAAATATGAACGTAATGATCAAGAAAGAGTGACATTAAGTGTCACGACCCTAAAACTTATCCAGTCGTGATGGCACCTATAGTGGAACTAGGCCAGCCGACATAACTCTTAAATCCAACCAGTATTTCATAAAAGACAATTTAATCTATTAATTGATAATATCTCATAACATGAGTCTAAATAACAAGTGCTGAAAATAACGCAAGCCCGACATCGGGGTGTCACAAGTCACGAGCAACTACAAGGTCTATCTAGTACAATAAAGGCTATCATAGAGTGAAAACAAATATACTAAGAACAGTCTAAGGAAAAAGGGAGAAGCGAAAGGCTGTGAACGTCGTGCAACTACCTAGCCGAGAATGAACGATCAGCACTAGCTATCACGACCCGCAACTTCTAGATCAACGCACAAGGTGCAAGAGTAATGTGATTACGCCAACTCGGTAAGTAATAAAAGTAAGTAAAAACTGAGTAGTAAGAAATTATATAATTCCACGTAATAGCACTACAACAAATAAAGTATGTTTCCAAAATAGTATAGAAATCAATTATCTCATAAAAACCTAGTTTCAGTAAAATACTTTGAAAAATGTCTTTCTACGGTTTCAACAGAGAATCAGTGAAGTTTAAAGTAAAATATCAACAGAACCAACCCCTCGGGCTACCTCATAATCAGCCCCTCGGACAACAACATAAATCAAGAACAACCCCTCAGGCAACATCATATCACTCAAACTGGTATCACTCAAACTGGGCACCCACGCTCACTGGGGGTGTATAGAATCCGCAGGGGCTTCTATAACCAAGCGCTATCACAAGTCATCTCGTGTTATTATAAATCAGGCCATCGGCCTCTCATATATCACAAAACAGTACAACTTGCTGCAGCGCGCAGTCCGATCCCATAATATCCTCACAACATAGGCCATCGGCCTTACTCAGTCAGAAAACTTCTCAAGCCACTTGGGCTAACAGTAAAACCGGGTGCTCATCCCAAAATATCATTTATGCAATAAATCAGAATGAATAAGACTGAGTTATGAAATCAGTAAAACATAGCATGACTGAGTATAGTTATTAAATCAAAACAATGAGGAATCTCAGTAAAGAAAGAGCTAAGGTCCAAACAGTTGGCACGAGGCCCAAATATAGCTTTCATCCCAAAACATAGTAATACTTTCTAACATAAGGTAATATCCAATAGCTTCAGTCAAATACCCAACTTAATAGTTGCTAGCGATAGATCAATTCACAATCCCCAATGATGCATGCCCCTCAAGGTCGTCATGTAGCATGTGCGTCACCTTAAAATAGTATAACAAAGTGAAATCCGGGGTTTCATACCCTTAAGACAACATTTACTATCATTACTTACCTCAAACCGGACCAAACTCTAACTCGTGATGCCTTTGCCTCTCAACGCAACCTCCAAATGCTCCAAATCTAACCAAAATCAATATCACATTATTAATACACTGTAAAGGAAGAATGTCCAAGAGAAAATAATTAAATTCATGAGCATGTGTCTTTTGCCCAACATGAATTACTCTTATAAATTCTGACAAAATTATTTCTTTATTTGTTTGCAATTTTATGGATTTTTATGGCATTTTAGTTGTTTGCATTTGTTTGTGCATCTAACTAATAAAAAACACAAAAAATATGTCGCATATGCATTTAGAAGTAAATATGATATTTTTCAAGCATTAGTTAGCAATTGGTCATTTTATAAACGGAAAAATCAAAAATATGTTCAATTTGCCCTTTTAGTTATAATTTTTGAATTTTTAGGCAATCTTTCTTTTAATTTTGTTTTAATAATGATTATACAAGATTAGTTAGCATTTTCATACGTTTGCTTGGGATTTATAATTGATTTAGGATTTTTAGTAATTTAAAAAAAAAAGAAAATCAGAAAAATCAAAAGCAATAATAAATAAAAGAAAGTTCAAGCTAGGCCATTTTAATTAAATTAGCCCAACACACAGACCCCTTTCAACCCAAAACCCTCCCCTATACACGGTCCGTCTCCGCACCACAGAAACGACATCGTTCAGCATAATTCAATCTCAGCCGTCCAGGATCTTTGATATAATGGCTGAGAACTGAGGTTCATGTGATATATAAGTGTCCAAAACCCCCTCCCTTTCCCCCACCCCTCAAAAAACCTCGTACCCTGTCTCTCATCCCCTCACTCTTAGAAACCCTAGCACCACCGCAATTTGCTAGCCGAAAATCATCTCCGCAGCGGCGATCACCCAAATGCCACCAAATTTACACTACTTGACCGCCTTCCCCTCCTCTATCCAAATCCAAGTCTGGTTTCCCTCAAATCGCCCCCCATCATCTCGAATATTCTCCGGAATATTTAACTCCACCGTCGAGCGCGGCAGCTCCACTTCCAAACCACCCCGAATTGATACCAAATAGCCTCCTCGCCTCCCTCATGACGAATCCACAAGTGGTTTCCTTCGAAGGTCGCTGCAGCGGCTCGAATATTAGATCGAGAATATGACCTAAAAGCCATAGCCTATGCGTGAAGATTTCTAGATTTTTTCGGTGAGTCCGAACCCCATCCTCCCTAGCTTCTGAGTTTCTTTATTTTGTTAAAGAAAAATTGCAAATTGATTTGGCTGTATCTTCCTTCATTACTCCAATTCCTTCTTGCTTGGCGTGTCCATTTGAATTTGATTAAGTTGTTAGTGGAAACTTGCATGTGTAAATAATCCTGAAATTAAGACTAGTAGATTTTGTTTGATCTCATCATCCGGTTGTTTTACACTTGTAATTGTATAAAAGGTTTAGTTATTGTGCTGATATTCTTTACCTTTAATTGCATGGTTATGTCTAGTTCCTAGTTTTTAACCCTAGGTTATTTAGGTGTGTTATTCAGAGGGTTTGTAATTCAGGGGTTGTTTAATTCTAATATTCAATTCAAAGGTTTATTCCATAAGTTTTGATTAAATTTCTGTCATGTAAAAGCCCCAAGACAAAAGATTTCAATCCAAGGCTTGAAGGCCCAATTAGGATTATGCCTTGGGTCAAATTGACCCAGGCAGGTAATTAAGTAACTTTTGTAGCTCAAAAGGGTATTTAGGGTGATACAAACAGAGAATCTTTGCATAACTAGGATAAGAAACTTCTAGTAGGGGTTCTCAGTTAATTTCAAGCTCCAAAACTTGGTCCACAAGTCAGAAGTTGAGGGACTGCAATGCAAACTAATTTCAGCAGAGATGCCCTAATCCTTGCCTATAAAAGGCATTCTAAAACTTGCCTTTCAGGGGATAGGAGGAGAAGGGATGAGATTTTAAGGAGGAGAGACCTGAAAAACCCAAGAAAGATACAAAAGGTGTAGATATTTTACTGTTTCATCAATTTTAAAGGCCAAGGAATTCAAAAAATCAAAAAATAGTAGTAATCCTTGCAAAGACACTATTCCATTAAGTTTTTAGTTTATGATTTGAAATCCCCATCCATTGGTTCAGTTTCTGAATGTTTGAGCATTAGAATGGTTTGAAGAATAGTATTTGGGCTTAAATCTTAAGATTTGCTGGGTTGGTTGATTTTTGTAGCTGCATATCAGTTTTTCTTAAAGTTTTTGGAGTATTTCCAGCTGATTTTCATGGGCTTGCTGAAGCTAACTCCTACTGCTGCTTTGCTGACTCTCATTTGCGGGTTAACAAATGTGATGTTTTATGGTTTTCATATCTTGTGCTATTAGTAGTATAAGATTTAGGCTCTTGTGTTTGTCTTTGTCGCACTTGAAAATGTACTAGTCAGCACAATTTTGCCTTAGTTAGTGTGAGTTAGTTATTGGTTTTGGCAGGGGTCCCTTCTTTCTAAATTATTAGTTCGACAGGTTTTGAGTCGATCCTATATTGAGGTTCATTAGAGTTTACTATTGTTGGATGTTGGCTATAACTAAAAAATTTAATTGCTAAGAGGCATGCTCGAACGTAGGCTTGTGAGTGTTAGATGGCTTAACTGACTTATACATGTCTAGATCTATTTTTAGCCAAAATTTGAAGCTAAATGTATGTGTTATAAGACGCATTCCTGATTCATTTTTTTCATAATTTGGAAGTATTAGCGTGTACATAAGGGTTAGTGAAGAGAATCCGTGAGTTTTCTATTTTTTGTATGAATGTGAGATCGAGCAAATACGAGTATACGCTTAAAATGTTTACATGTTAAAACTGATACTAATTGAAGTTTGCATGAGTCATGTTTAAATAAAATTGGACATTGGTATCAAGGCGTAGTGTAAGACATTTCCCTGCGGTCAAATGAGGGGCATGTGTTCTTTGGTTTGCTTCCATTGGGGTTCGAGCTCAAGGCCCTTTGCATGTAGCCCGTTTCGATAATATTTGGGGCTCCTTCTGGGCTCGAATAACAGAATTGTGCAAGGCCCACTACTTCGGGAAATCTTTCAGTTCTTTGTCTCCAAGTGGATACTTTAGCACCGGGTCATGTTAAACGATGCAAATAATTTCGCCCTCGTGAATTAGTGTAGAGACCTTGTAAATAAAATAAATTGAAGCGTGTCGCGCCAAACATAATTCAGAAATGCATAGCCTTCTGTCTATTTTCTCTAAAATCCTTAGAGAATGGGACGTGTCATTTAGTGAATTTCCATGGCCTCCCGCAAATTTGAAACGCATAATTGCTTTAGGCACGATAGTTTCATAACCTACCTTCCTAAACTCGGGTGCACATTTATGTGACCCAAATCCAAATCCCAACGATTTTAAAATATGTCAAAAGACACGGGTGTTTTAATTGACGTGGTTCGAGATGTGTTTTGATAACGTTGCAATTTTCTTAAAAATAATAAATGCGTTTAAAGGTTAAAATACGCACATAAGCATTAAAATGCATAAAATCAGATAATCAAGCCGAATATAACAATTGAGCGACCGTTCTAGAACCACGGAACTCGGGAGTGCTTAACACTTTCTCCTAGGTTAACAGAATTCCTTACCTGGATTTCTCGCTCGCAGACTGTATAACAGAGTCAAACCTTCCTCGATTCGGGATTTAAACCGGTGACTTGGGACACCATTAATTATCCCAAGTGGCGACTTTGAAATTTCTAAAATAAATAAATTCTATTTTGATTGTCCTTTAATTATAAAAACTCCCTTATCTATGCCTTTCGCGGCTTTGTAGTGTAAAAAGGAGGTGTGATAGCTCTAGCGACTCTGCTGGGGATCAAACCCAGAATCTCTAGTTCAGGGTTTAAGAATTTGAGCTTTAAATAATTGTTGTATCTGGCTTTATTACCTGATTTTATGGTATAATTGTGCCCAAAGTGCTAAATGTTGTATTTACCTCTTTGATATTATTTGGATTGTATATAAACTGTCGCGAAACCCTTCTCTTCTCATCTCCGGGAATGTGATCGCTGGTTGGGACTCCCTATTCTGTTAGTTCATACCCTCAAATAAGAAAGAGGCTCGGACAAGTTACAAAGCCGGATGGCCTTTTGGTTCTTGGTACGTAGCCCCCTTCTCGACTTGAGTTATCCGCTCGGGTACACATTCTAGACCCTATACCAAGGTTTTAAACTTAGAACAAATTAACCTCAAGCCAGAGCCCTAGTAGGAGCACTTATTTGAATCATGCATTCGACTTAGGGGACTCAACACAGGGGTTGGGTCCGTCTAGGATTGGTGCCCCAAAATAATAGACCATTCTGATGCATTTTGCGTGCTACTTGTGCATTCATTCCAGATTTACATGCTGACCGGCTTTTGACAAAAATAAAAAAAAAAGAAAAAAAAAAGAAGAAAACAAGAGAGAGGAAAATCTGACAGTGTGAGGGGTGAGAAAGGAATTTACCCATGTCAAAAAATCGATACTAAAATACTGTCAAAAATTTGAAAAAAACAAAAAAAAAATTATGAAAACCCCAAAAAAGAGGAGTTTGCTTTCAAGAAAAGGATTTTTTCGACAGAAAAAAAGGAAAAATAGAAGTCGATTTTTAATTCTATCAAATTTCCCGAACTACGCCAGTTTGATTCTCACAAGGTGTGAGCTACGTAGGCAACCCCCATCGGGCCCAACTTCATTTTTGTAAAAATAGCCAAAATAGAACCAGATTTTGTTTGTGATTAATAAATAAAGCAGTTTTTTTCAAAATTAGCCGAGTGTCCCTAAAAGGGCACTGGAAGGCTATTTTTGCAAGAACAGCCGCCATTATTTCCCAAATTTTGGCTGGTAGTAGGCACAACCTTAAAATCTTCCCCTGAAAGTGCTGAAAGACCGTATTTACAAGGCCGGGATTTTATTTTCAAATGAAAATTGGAAAAAAATTAAAATTTGTTTTTGAGACCGATAAAGCATGATTTTTGCTTAATCACCCTAATAAATGTGCAGAATGAGCACGAATCAAAATTTGCCAATCTCAGTCATGAACAACATCCCTTTGGAGGTACACATGTGGTGGAATAATCTAGGTGAATCGGGGCAAAACAAGGTCAACACTGTCACACCTCCTTTTTCACTTACACGTGGCTACCCCGAAAGATGACTCGTGTATAGGAGTTTTTCCAATTAAAGTGACATTATTCGAGATGGGATTAATTACTTATTTCAATAGTCGCCACTAGGGATAGGTTTGGCTTTTGGTGTCCCAAGTCACCGGTTTATTTAGAATCCCAAATCAAGGAAATTTTGACTGCCCAATTGGAGTCTGCGAACCAGAAATTCTTGAGTAAGGAATTCTTTTAACCTCAGGGAAGGTGTTAGGCATCCTCGGATCCCGTAGTTCTAGCACGGTCGCTTAAACTCATTATAAGTGGCTAAAATATGATTTGCTATACATGTTGACCTGCAATCTTAGATTATTAACCGCTTTTAACATCTTGTTTAGGAAAATTTACAATGTCATTAAAACACGTCGCGAATCGCGTCACATAAATGCACCCGCAATTTTAGACATATTTTAATTCCATTGAGAATGGGATTTGGGTCACATAAATATGCACCCGAATTTAGGAAGGTATTTTATTAAACACGTGCCTATAGAAACTACGTCTTTGACATTCGTGGGAAGGCCGTGAAATTTGCTAAACTGCACTTCCTATTTTTCTATGTGTGTTAATGAATTAAGGAGCCATCATATGGTATTTGCTGGAATTAACGCGGCTCACTTTGTTTTATAAGGTTATTCTAGTACATGCTAAATTCTCTACTCTTTTTGGTGCTTAAATGCATTAATCAACTTTATGTGTAAACTGTGTACTTGGGAAACATTACATGCGTCTTAGCCTCGTTCATGGACAATTGCACATAATAAATCAAGTTTGGGCCAGCCCAGGAGCACATATTGCTCAGGCTGCGACCCGTAACTATTGTGACTGGCTTGGGCTTTTGATCACTCGGCCCAGAAAACATGTTGGATTACAACATTTTGGTGCTTACTGGGCCTCGCGAATGAGCCCAGTGTTGATTTGGACAAAAGAGTCCAATTCTCAATAACCATTTTTGGTTCAAAATTATATACAAAGTTGAATATCTACACATTCACAAAGAAAATACTAACAATCATTTTTTATATCAAACTTTAACATTGGATCTAAACCAAATGATTCATATTCTCGTCAGTCAAAGTATATGAATCTAATTCTTCAAAATTTAATTATGACTTTGATCACAACTTATAGATTTGAAACAAGCATGGCTAACGTGTGGAAATCTAAACGAATTAAAACATTACACAATATTTGGACTTCAACTAGCTATTAAGCTAATATTTCCCGAGTCTTTCATTTAAAGCAACGCAGGAAATAAGCATCTAAAACAACCAAATCACTTAGTGAACTATACTATCAGCTATTCTTGCTTAATATAATAGTTTTAATGTCCTGATTATTACAAATAGATCACTCTCTAAAGTCCAGTTATTACAGAATGAAACAACCGACCTTTAATTACAATAATGTGAATGTATTAGCGCTAAAGGAGGGGAAGGATAGGGTGGGGATTCAATACAAAAAGTAAAATAGAAACAATCTTCATGCTAAAGATATATTTTACTTGAGCTTCAAAACATTAAGGAACATTGAGGGTACCTGTAATTCAACAGAGGAAGCAAGAGCCTATGAGTAAATGTAAGGAATGAGCTAAGTAATCAACAGCCTAACAATAGTGCATCCAAGACTTCAGCAGAGTTTTTTAGAGAATTAAGTCTTCAGAAAAATGATTCAAACAGCACTAATGGTATTTTTTGCAGATATAGGAGAAAACTAGTATGTATTTTAGCTCAAGGATTCAAAGAGAAGGTTCCGGATCCTTTAAAATGTGCTCAAGGGGTTTCTTTTATAATTGAGCCTTAGGGCACCAGCTTTCTCTTGTTGTTTCTTTTAGTCCTTACTTCAGATTTGCACATTGCCTAAATGGTCCTTCATTTCATGACTTGTGCCTCAAGTTTGAGGCAGGAATTGTGTTTTAGTCCCTTGCTAGAAGGTTCTAAGGGATTACTATCACATTTTCAAAGTTCAAGTACCCCTTATACCCCTATTTCCTTTCCTAAATTACCCACCTGAAGTTTTAACCTTAGCTATTCCTTGATCCTAGTTTAGTTACAATTGACCCTGGTCCATCAAGTTTGGGTCACCTTTTAATCTTAGACTAACAGGCTTATGAAAGTTCAAAATCAGCCAAAACTATCAAGGTTCAACACAAATGCCTTAATGTAGACATTCACATCCAAACATTATTCCAGATTATCAAAACAAAGGATCAAAATAACCAGAAGAATGAATACATCTATCAACACTTAGCTTCCATAAATAGCTCAATCAAAGTGCTAAAAAATACTTAAAAATGAGAAGCACACAGTATGGGGTGGGTACTTAGCTCATGAGCAAGATTAGGAAGCAAGTAGAAGTTCAGCGAGAAATAACAGCTTAATTATGCATAAGTACTGAAGGCCAAAGTTATTAAGAATCAGGCACTCAGTAGCGTAAACAAATATCCAAACCAATCAGACTATCAGGGAACAAAACAAATGAAAATCATGAGATGAAGTTCAACAAATTATGAGAATCACACTGCTCAAAAGCTAATATTAACAGGATGTTAGACCATTCAAAAGACGAGAGACTTCGAGACTAGTGACAAACAAAGGCATATGAATATTGAAACCTATTTCAGATGAAATTGTGGACAAACAGACAAGCAACAAAAAGAAATCAAACTGAAGGGACTTCAAACTATTAGGCATGTAACTACTGAACCTAAACAATTATTAAAAGAAATCAAACATTTCAAAGCTAATGAAAATATGCAGAAAACTTAGCTTCTTCTCATGCATGTCCCTTTAGACCCCTTCCACAGGGGTTTCAAACCTTCTAGGACGATGTACAACCAGTTTAAGAGTTCATGGAAGGGCTTTCAAGGTTTTGAGACCTCAGTGAGGTATCAGATCTGGGTTTATTCAATGGCTGAGGTTGTTTGGGGGACGTGGGTGGTATGGTTGGGGAAAGGAAGGGTCAGGGATTGCCTAGGAGGAATTTGAGCCATTTCCGACGGGTTTTGAGTTTTAGGGTTAGGTGTTGAATTGATAGAAGGGTTTGGACTGGATTTGACGGGTGTGACATATATGGTCGGAAAGAGGAGATTGAGGTGTTTTAGGGATGTAAGTTTGGAGGGCTTTGGAGTTGGGTTGCCGGAGATAGGGTTTCCGACGACCTTTCTGCAAATATTTGAGATGATGGGGGTGTTCGGATGGAACGGACTGCAGGATAGGGAAGGGGAGGTCCTAGTGGCTCTATGGTGTAAAGCTGGAAGGGGAACAAGGTCCCCGGAGACGGTGGTTCTGACGACCCTGTTTTAGAATATTCGAGACAGGGGGGGCTTGTTCGACGGGAAATAGCCACAGGACGGGATAGGGGAGGTTGTGACACTTTGGTGGTGTTAATGTGGGGAGGTTTGGTTACCGGGCACCACCGTGAGGTGATTTCCGGCGGCGGCGTTAGGGTGGTAGGTTGGTGGTCAAGGAGTAGTCGTGGTGTGGTCAATGGCGGTGTTATAACCGGGGAAGACGGTACGAGGAAGGGGTTTGGTCTCTAATTGTATTAAAGACGTTTGGACATATGTATATTATTTGAGAGGGGGTTTGATGGCCGTTGGATAAGATGAGATTGACGGCTGTGATGAACCCTCTCTGAAACAGTGTCGTTTGGTTTGTTACTATATGGACTGGGCCAAGGCTGGTCTTTTGGGTTGGGTTGTGTGTTGTTTGAAAGGGAGAAGCAGGTTGGGCCACTCAGGTCTGGCCCAATTGTGGCCAGCCTGAGCGGCTGTGTATACACACACACACACACACACACACACACACACACACACACACACACACACACACATATATATATATATATATATATATATATATATATATATATATATATATATATATATATATATATATATATATATATATATATATATATATATATATTATTTTATTATTTTGTTGTCTTTTTATTTTAATTTAAACTAATTTCTAACTTTACTTAAAACCCACAAATTCCTAATTATCACAAATAAAACTACACCAAGTCAAAATTAAAAAAAAATAATTTCAAATGCCGGACATATGTATATATATTTTTTATGTATTTTAATTTGTAAAACAAATTTAACAATTAAATCCTAATCAATCTTAAACATGCAGTAATGAACATGCGAATGCAATTAAATCCTAAAAATTAAAATCCTAATATTTTAAAGGAAATCCTAGACTTTAAGAGTCTTGTAGGAGCTTGTTTCAATCGGGTAAAAATCATATGCTCACAAACACGCACTTGGGAGGACTTACCTGTTTGTTGAAATTTAATCCTAGAGGGGACATCATAAAAGCATTGGTTACATTCCGGGACCCGTCCCACAACGTATTTTATTTCCTAGAATTTGAACTCACTCTGACCCTGGAAGAAATAACCGTATATATCGGGGTTCCCACAATTCCTCTAAGACATTTGTATTTGATTGCACCAAGGGCTGTTGAACACAAATTCTTGGACTCGTTGAAAATAAGCAGAGGGGTTCACAATCCAGATCTGTCAGCCGGTTTTTGTACTCCACAGTTTATATACCAAAGATATGGGCATGTAGAGGGTTTAATGACCCAGAAAATAAAATTTGTAGCAAGGGAAACCGAATCAAGTGGGAGGAATACCGGTGTTTCGCTTTCATGGTATTCTTCTTAGGCCTTTTCATGTTTCCACAGAAGGACGAAAATATCAACATACAGACAGCAGGGGTTGTCAGGCTTTGATCACTCAAGCCAAGAGCACCCTCGCACCCATGGTATTATATGCAATTTTCCGTGTCCTCACATCTTGTAAAGCCGGGGGAGACTTCTTCGAAGGATGCAATTTGTTGTTAGAGATGTGATGGTTGAACGCATGTGCCGCCGACCTCAATTCATGAGTTATGGATCATCAGGAAAGAGCCGCATAGAGGAATTTTATACCAGAGTTGATGTGTCCAGGTTATCAGAAGAGGTTACAGAACGGGTATCATATCTCCGTGTCATAAGTGCAGGTCATATAAAATGGACGTTTGGGTGGCTCCCCGTAGATGAAATTATATATATGCCGGCCACCAGCCCTCATTTCTTTCTAATGGGTCTCCAGAGTATCCAACCATATACTCCATACAGAGTGCTAAGACAGTTAGGGAGGTTCCAGATGATTATTAGGGATAAAGACATTAGTCGCCATGTGGTTGAGATTGGTCCTAATGGCCAGTTTCCCAAAGCAGCAGTCCATCAAATTTAGAGTGAATGTCAGTACTTGATGGCGGACACTCGAGTACGAGACTTATATAAAGGCAAGGTTGCACCAGGGTACCTTGCTTGGTATAAAAAGGAAATAGAGTTCGAAAGGTCGGCTAAGAGGCCACATCTCCAGGAATTTGTTGAGGCGTCACAAGAACAATGGAATTGGCTGGCCAAGGAAAATGAATGAAGGGCAACAGTAGGGAAATTGGAAAAGCAAGTCAAAGACCTTCAATTTGAAAATGGTTTGCAAGTTACGGCACACGAGGGGGAAAAGAAAAGACTAGCCAAAGAAAATGAAGCTTTACGAGCCCCAATTCAGAAAATGAAACTAGCCGCAGACAATCCCGCCAGAAATACGAAGGATGAAAAGCTCATAGACAATTTGAGCAAAAATTAGAAAGATATGGTTTTGACTTGAACAAAGCAGAGGGTGGGCTGCCCAGGGCTCGAAAAAAATTGGCCAAAAATGCAGCGGAACGAGCACGCATGATTGAAAAATTAAAAGAAAGGTATGACAACGAGGTTGCTGGGTTGAAGAAGAGGGTCATCATGGTTGAAAACAAAATGGGCAAGCAAGCAAAGGACTTCGAGGCTGAGAGAGAGCATTGTTACATAGAAATAGCACGATTAGAAAGAGATTTGCAACAACTCGAAGAACTGAATCGTATAGCCGAACAAACTTTGGAGACAAGGGCCCAGCAAATTGGGCGATTGTTGCAAGAAAAAGATTCTTAAGAGAGAGGGTACGGATGATCACTGATTATATCACCGTAATGTGTAACCACTGTAAAGATATGTCAAAATCTATGTTCTTTTCCACCACCATGACCTTTGTTCATCAAGTGATGGAAGACCTCCACCACCTCTAAGGGGATTTAGCACACAATCCTGCGGCGAGACCGAATGATGTCCCGCAGGCCCCAGGAGCATTAGAGGCTTTAATGTGCTCATGATTTTCAAACATGTTGGTCCATTTGAGAGTCTGTATTTTCTTTTACTTAAGTTTATAGTAGGTTGTCGAGTCAGTTGTTTTCATGTTAAATTAGATTCTGTTGTTTTCAGTTGAGTTGGAGTCTGTTAATTTCTTTTAGTGAGTTGTATTCAAGTTCTTTACTTTATGAAAATCGAAGAAAGATCTCCAAAATATTTTCTGTATTTAATTGCCAAAACTACGCTCGGCCTGATTCATGCGGGGTCATGATAAGTAGGGAGTCTCCATAGGATTCGACCATAATCAATACAAGAAAAAGAATGGGGGAAAAGAAAAAAGGGAGAAAATCATGAAAGAGACAACAGAAAATAAAAGAGAAAGTAATAAAAAGGATAGGCAAAAAAAGTTGAGTAAGAGAGGAGGAAAGAAGAAAAAAATAAGAAAGAAAAGAAAAGTAGCATAGGATAAAAGTCGGGATGATGCAAGCGACCAATTCATGGCATAATAGAAATCAATAACTGCTTAGGTGCATTCATCCCCGAATGTGTGGCTACTTACATGTTGAAACCTAACCACTAACAAGTTTTGGTGTTGTCTCTTCCAGTTCAGACAGGTGGTTAGTTTTTCTGGCATTCTGGCAATCCACTCTTATAACACTTGGTCCAAAAGCAAGCTGATTATGACCAATCAAGAAATCGATGCAAGTATCATTGATCCCTCGAAAGAGGTGGAGGAGTTGGATGTTAATGTTATGAAAGAAGAGATGTACAAACTGAAACATCAGATGGCTGAAATGTATCAGGCATGGGCCGCGACATCAGATGGCTGAAATGTATCAGGCATGGGTGAGAGGGAAACCGCGACCAGCTTATCCTGCTAACCCAACCTTTATCCCACTGCTAGCCCAGTCACATGACCACTCTATCACTGAGCCACCCCCAAGCTTCACCATCTACTAGGGTACGACTTCTCAAGAACCCCCAGCTACACCACCCAAAGTTGTTCCTCACCCTCCTCCACCAATTGCTCCCATTTGTGTGGCACCTCCTCCCTCCACACTCCATAGATCATCTACTAAGCCTTTTCTCCAAGCTCACGACAACCAATATTATCCACCCGAAACCGCTTACAAAGCCCACAAACCCTACTCCTATGCTCCCCGTTTTGAAGTCCCTTTGGAGGCTAAAAAGCCATTCAAAAATCTCGAGCAAGAGGAGGTGCTCAGAAAAGTCAAAAGTCTAGAGCAACCATTCAGAGATATGCGAGGATTAGGTGGCCAAGTGAGTGTGGCATACAAAGACCTTTGTTTGTTCCTAGATGTACAATTGCCTCAAGACTATAAGGTGCCCTAGTTTGACTTATATGATAGACATGGTGATCCGGTGGCACACTTAACGGGTTTTTGTAGCAAGATGAGAGGAGCAGGAGGAAAGGATAAACTGTTAATGGCATGCTTTAGTCAAAGCTTAAGTGGGTCGGTGTTGGAGTGGTACACCTGGCAGGAACATTCTCGGTGGTACACTTGGGATGATCTAGCGCAAGCATTTGCCTGTCATTTTCAGTATAATCTTGAAATTATCCTGGATCATCTGTCTTTGACAAAATTGGAAAAGAAGCATAATGAGAGTTTCAGAGAATATGGCTTCCATTGTAGGGAAGAGGCAGCGAGAGTCGACCCGCCAATAAAGGAAAGTAAAATGGTAGATTATTTCTTGCAAGCATTGGAGCCCACATATTTTGGTCACCTGGTATCGGCAGTGGGTAAATCCTTCAACGGGGTAGTAAAAATGGGGAGTATGGTCGAAGAGGGACTCAAGTCTAAAAAAATTATGAGTTATTCAGCAATCAAAGCAAAAACACAGGCCATCCAATGCGGGACAGGAGGAGCAGTTCAAAAGAAGAAGAAGGAAGAGGTAGCGACAGTTGATTCGGGAACTTGGTTTGGGCCGCGGGGACCATCTTATTACAACCAATCCCCACCTCACCACCAAATCTACCCACACACTCTATATAGCCCACCACAACATTATTACCCACCTCCTGACCCCCGTTTCTCATTCCATCATGCAGAAATATATACCCAACCTCCCACCCACGCACAATGGTGTGCGCCAACTCCACAAAATAATTACCCAGCTCCCCAATATAACTACCATCTAAGAGCCTACCAACAATGCCTGAGACCAGCTTTCCGGGCCAACCAAGCTTTAAAAACTAAGAGGATGCATAAGAAGAAAACTTTACTCCATTCAGAGAATCATATACCAGCTTATTCCACAGGTTGAGGCAGCTAGACATGTTGAGGCCGATTGAAGCAAAATTGCCAAACCCTCCCCTAAGAAATCTAGATTATTCTGTCAGTTGTGAGTATTGTTCTGGTGCCCCAGGACATGACACGGAGAAATGTTGGTATCTGAAGTGTGCAATTCAAGAACTCATTGGTTCCCATCGAATTGAGGTGCAAGCTCTGGAAGAACCCAATATTAACCAAAACCCTTTGCCTGCTCATCAAGAGACAAATATGATCGAGATAGTGCACAAAGAAGGGTAGTCCAAAATGTTTTCGCAAACTCTTATGATGGTCTGAGCCAGTGAACGAAAGATGAATGAGAATTTGACAAGTAAGATGCCGAGCTCCAGTTGAACGCGGAAAATAGTGAACCTGTTGTTTTAGTCAAAAAGGAATCCCCAAAAGACGGGATGGTAAAACAAGAGAAGGCAAAAGTGGTTGTACCAGGGATGGCCAGTAAGCATGTGGTTATTGTGGAAGGCGCTTGTTTAGAGCCTGTCATTATCAACCTGTGGAATAAGCTGGTAATACCTTGGAATTATGATCGAGTAACAGTGACTTACAAAGGTAAAGAAGTTAGAGAAGAAGTTTGTGAGACTCATGGATTGACCTAATCGGGGAGGTGCTTTGCCCCGAGGAATTGAGAAAATCAAAACCAGTCAAGGATAATTCGGCGCTGGTAAAGAAAACTGTGAGTGAAGAGGAGGCAGAAGAGTTTCTAAAGAATATGAAAATGCAGGATTATTCTATTGTGGAATAACTGAGAAAGACGCCTTCTCAAATCTCATTATTATCATTGTTGACTCATTCAGACGAGCACCATCGAGCTTTAATGAAGATCCTAAACGAGGCCCACGTTCCTGATAAAATTACAGTCAACCATTTGGAGAAAATAGCCAATAAGATCTTTGATGTGAACAAAGTAACCTTTTCTGATGATGAATTACCAATAGAAGGCACCGAGCATAATAGAGCACTCTACCTCATGGTAAAGTGCGAGGATTATGTGGTGACTCGAGTTTTGGTTGATAAGGGTCAAGAACAAATATTTCCCTCTTTCCACGTTGAACAAGTTGAAGGTGGAAAATGAAAGAATTCATTGGAACAACATTAGTGTACGAGCATTTGATGGCGGGGGGGGAGGCAAAATTCGATCGGTGACATAGTGCTCGAATTTACAATCGGACCAGTTGATTTTACCATGGAGTTCCAGGTTCTTGATGTGGCTATTTCTTATAGTCTGCTGTTGGGACGGCCTTGGATCCATGCTGCCAGAGCAGTCCCCTCTACTTTGCATCAAATGGTGAAATTTGAATAGGATCGACAAGGAATAGTTGTGCTGAGGACCATTTGTATGCTCACAGTGATGCTATTGTACCATTCATTGAGGCAGATGATGATAAAGGGTCCTAAGGGCATCAGGTTCACGACTCAATATCAGTGGAAAAGGTTTCAGAAGGGGAGTGTGTTCCAATACCAAGATTAGCTACTGCAGCAGTCATCGTGGAAGTTGAAACTTTCGGTTTGGGATTCAAGCCTACAAGTGCAGACATAGAGACCCAGAGAGATGAGAAAGAAAGAATGGGCCCTCCCCAAGCCCATTTCTTATCTCTTCAAATCATTTGTGAAGCCTGGTGCCAAGAAGTGCCTAACAACAATAAGTGCCAGTGCTGCGGTTGAGCCTGATAAGGAATTACTCGAAAGGTTGTTTGAAGATGTGAACATAGTGGAGGACAAAGAGGGATCAAACAAGACAGATGTGCAATTTGTGGGACCCCGTGCAAAAGTCAACAACTAGGCAGCTACTCCTCTTCCCATCCGGAAGGAGTCGTGGTAGTCGACTTTGACTTTTCTTTTAATTTAATCTGGATTATCTCCAGGGTGGTAATTCAGATGTTATGTTTCGTCCTATTGGATGTGTAAACCCTGTTATCTTTCCAGTTTCAGTGAAATGCAATTTCCCTTTTCTTTTGTGATAATAGCTTTCATTTTTCTTTGCTTTTCTTTTCCTTCTTGTACAATTATTTTTATGCTGGCTCCAATGATCTGAAATGCATAAGGACTCTTTGTCCCAGTCTTATAATCAGTCTAATTCATAAGTAATAATTTAAGAGATAGAATATGAAGATGAACCGGAATATGATAAGGAAAGGGAGCTGGAGGAAATTAGTAAAGAGTTGATCCATTTTGAGAAAAAACCCAAGCCAAACCTGAGCGATACAAAAACAGTCAATTTATGGATCCCAAATAACATTAGAGAAACCAAAATGAGTGTCCATCTTGAGCCATGGCTTAGGGAAGAAATAATCGAAGCCCTACTTGAATACAAAGATATTTTTGCATGGTCTTATGATGATATGCCAGGGCTGATCACTGACTTGGTGGTTCACAAATTGTCCACTGACCCGGCCTGCCCTTCTATTAAACAAAAATTGAGGAAGTTTAAAACTGATGCGAGTGTGAAAATCAAAAAGGAAGTTACCAAGAAGTTTGAGGCCAAGCTCATCCAAGTCACACGATATCCCACATGGTTAGCCAGTCGACTATCGTAATCTCAACAAAGCAAGTCCATATGATAACTTCCCACTGTCGAACATCCACATATTGATTGACAATTGTGCAAAGCATGAGATTGGGTCCTTTGTATATTGTTACGCAGGCTATCTCCAGATTCTGATAGATGAGGAGGATACGGAGAAAACAACATTCATCATGCCATGGGGAACATATTGCTACAGGGTCATGTCCTTCGATCTGAAGAATGTTGGGGCAACCTATATAAGGGCGATGACAACCATCTTCCACAACAAGATACATAAGGAGATTGAGGTCTATGTGGATGATGTAATTGTGAAATCTAGGAAGCAATCCGACCATATCAGAGATCTGAGGAAATTCTTCCAGAGGCTTCGTAGGCATAGTCTCAAACTCAATTCTACGAAATGCGCATTTAGGTTCCCCTCAGGGAAGTTGCTAGGGTTCATAGTCAGCTGCCGAGGCATTGAACTAGATCTATAAAAGATGAAATCATACAATAATTTCCACCTCCCAGGAACAAAACAGAGGTGATGAGTCTGTTGGGGAGATTGAATTACATCAGCCGATTCATTGCTCAGCTCACGACAACATGCGAGCCCATCTTTATGCTATTGAAAAAGGATGTTGCTGTTAAATGGATGGGAGAGTGCCAGGAGGCTTTTGATAAAATAAAATAATGCTTGTCGAACCCACCGATATTAGTCCCATCGGAAACGGGGAGGCCTCTGATCTTATATCTGACAGTCTTGGACAATTCATTTGGATGTGTGTTGGGTCAGCACGATGTCACGGGGAGGAAAGTGCAGTCCATTTACTACCTAAGCAAGAAATTCACAGCCTATGAGGTTAGGTATACCCATCTTGAAAGAACGTGATGTGCCCTAACTTGGGTAGCCCAAAAGTTGAAACACTACCTGTCATCATATACTACCTGCCTCATCTCACACCTGGACCCGTTGAAATACATCTTCCAGAAGCCTATACCACGGGGAGGCTTGCAAAATGGCAAATCCTGCTCACCGAGTTTGACATTGTCTACGTGAGTAGGACTGCAATGAAAGCGCAGGCATTGGCTAATCACCTAGCCGAGAATCCGGTAGACGAAGCATATGAACCTTTGAAGACATACTTCCAGGACGAGGAGGTAATGCATATTGATGAAGTGGAACAGGGTGAGAAGCCATGATGGAAATTATTCTTTGATGGGGACGCCAATATGAAAGGCATCGGGATAGGAGCAGTACTCATTTCTGAAACAGGGCACCATTACCCCGTTATAGCTCAGCTCCGCTTTTATTGCACCAACAATATGGCAGAATATGAGGCATGTATTTTGGGTTTGAGGTTTGCTGTAGACATGGGTGTTCATGAAGTCTTGATCTTGGGAGACTCAGACCTTCTAGTACACCAGATTCAAGAAAGTGGGAAATACTAGATTTGAAGCTCATACCATACCGGTAATGCTTGCATGACCTTTGTCAACGATTCCGATCAGTAGAGTTCAGGCATATCGCAAGAATTAACAATGAGGTTGCTGATGCTTTGGCAACTTTGGCGTCAATGTTACATAATCCAAAAAAGGCTTATGTTGATCCATTGTATATCCAAGTCCATGACCAACATGTTTACTGTAATATGGTAGAGGAATTGCTTGACGGTGAGCCTTGGTTTCATGATATCAAAGAATATATCATGATGGGTGTGTACCCAGTACAGGCCACAAGTGACCAGAAGAGAACAATCTATCGTCTATCAAGTGGGTTTTTCCTCAGTGGAGGAGTACTATACAAAAGAACGCCACACCTTGGGTTGTTGAGGTGCAAAGATGCTAGATAGGCCACAGTCACCATGACCGAGGTACATTCTGGAGTCTGCGGACCACACATGAGTGGATATGTTTTAGCAAAGAAGATTCTCCGCGCGGAATATTATTGTCTCACCATAGAGCATGACTGTATTAGTTTTTTGCACAAATGTCATCAATGTCAAGTGCATGGAGACTTGATTCACTCCCCGTCAACTGAATTGCATACAATGTCTGCACCATGGCCCTTCGTTTCTTGGGGCATGGATGTCATCGGGCCCATCGATCCAGCAGCTTCCAACGGACACAGCTTCATCCTGGTTTCTATTGATTATTTTACCAAGTGAGTCAAAGCTAAAACTTTCAAGGCAGTGACCAAGAAAGTCGTGGTTGACTTTGTGCATTCAAATATCATTTGCCGGATTGGAATCCCAAAGACACTCATCACTAATTCAGCAGTATAAGATTACACATCGCAATTCCAACCCATAGCACCCCAAGGCGAATGGAGCAGTTGAGGCAGCCAATAGGAATATAAAGAAGATACTTCGAAAAATGGTGGAATGGTCTAGGCAATGGCATAATAAGCAACCATTTGCATTGTTAGGTTATCGAACTACTATTCGCACTTCATTAGGGGCAACTCCATATTTGTTGGTGTATGGCATAGAAGCAGTAATACTGGCAGAAATTGAAATCTCATCCCTTCGGATTGTTGCCGTGGCAGAAATTGAAAATGAGGAATGGGTCAAAACCTGTCTGGAGCAATTGAGTCCGATTGATGAGAAATGATTGGCAGCAGTATGTCACGGCCAGTTGTATCAATAGAGGATGGCTAGAGCATATAACAAGAAAATGCGTCCAAGAAGGTTTGAAGTGGGTCAGCTGGAATTGAAATGCATCCTCTCCCACCAGGCAGAGGCAAAGGCAAGTTCGCCCAAAATTGGCAAGGGTCGTTCATCGTGTCAAGAGTGTTGTCAAACGGGGCTTTGTACCTAACTTACGTGGAAGGCAAGTGTGTAGAAACGACCATCAATTTAGATGCAGTTAAGAGATACTATGTATGATTTTATTTTGTCTACACTTGGCATGTTTGTTTTTACTTGGCATGTTTTAGATATTGAAATGACAAAGTTATTTTATTCGGCTATCTAAACACTTTATTCTTTGCTAACCCTTTTGAGCTTTGATTATTTTCTTTCATACCCCTCTTTCGGAGTCAGTAACAAAAATCATAAACATAAGTGTGAGAAGTCAGTGAAAGGAAAAGAAAAGGAAAGAATGAAAAGAAAGAAAAAGAGAAAAGAGAAAGAAAAAGGAAAAAAAAGAAAAAAGAAAAAAAAAAGAAGAAAAACAAAAAAAAAGAAGAAAAAAAAAGAGAAAAGGGAAACCCCCACAAAACAGCAAAACAACAAAAGAAAAAGGAAGAAACAGAATAAGGAAAAGAAGAACAAAGAAACACAACAACAAAAATAAGGAATTTGTATGAACTACATTTGACCTGATTCCTTTTAAAGGATACGTAGGCAGCCTCACGGTCCAGTCACATAAAAATAAAAATTTAAAGGTCCCCAAGCAAGAAACTGGGGCAGAAAATGTGGTTGTTGTAAGAAAATTTGATTTCGAAAGTTGTAGTTTAAAAACCAATTTGAATTGTTTTGAGCCTTTAATACATTTTCTTTCTAACCTTGTCCAAAAGCCTGCATTACGGTCCAAAGAAAGACCTTCTGATCAGTCGTTAAGAAATGCTGAGTCAAGCAAGAAGAGGTGATCCATACCCCGGGGCAACACTCTGGTTCAAGAAAGAAAAGATGAAAATGAGGGAGTCTTATTGGTGAAAACCCTCACGGGCACCGTAAGGCGACGGGAGCTGAGAGGAATACAAATGAGAGAGTCTTATTGATGAAAACCCTCATGGGCACCATAATGCGAATGCAATTCGAGAAATGAACAACTGGAAAAGGGCTTTCGATGGAAATATCTTCAGAACACCGTAAGTTAAGCAAGGTCAGGGTTTGGTTAAAGAATTGGGTTAACGAAGGTCACAACAACAAAGTATGACAGTCGAAGGCCGATTATTTGGACAGACTGGGTCGACTAAGCCGAAGTGCATGTCATGATCATGGAAACCAGTTGTTCCTCCACAGATAAGTTTCTCCTCTTTTCCTTATCAATAGTCACCAAATTCGGGATTATTTTATCCTAAAACAATTCAGAGTCATTGCATTTCATTTTCTTTCGGGTCTTCATTTTTCTTCTAAAATGTCTCTAAAGTCATTGTGTTTAAGCAAGAAGGAGACAAATTTCAAAGCTTACTACCTGCTCCCAAATGGCAAGGCACATGCCGGTCAAAACATAACAAAAGGCAGCAAAAGTTGAAATAGGAAGGGGGAGAATCAATGAAAGTTTCGTTAGTAAACTGAGTTGGTAATTTCACGAAGGATGTAAGGATTCTGGTAAAAGGGTCAGGAGTGTAACACAATGATGGGGTAACAGAGCAAAGCCATAGGGTTCAGGGGTCAGCCGAGCAAATCAGGCGGCTCATCATCAGTATGGAAATTGGCCACAACGGAACATGACAGTGGGGAGGCCATTTTCAGCATGAATGTCCCAAGCTAACCACCACTTTTCAAACCAACAAGTTTATTATTTGAATAAAACATGGGAAAAAAAGTGTAGAGGACACGGGAAAATCTTCCATAAAAAGAAAGCACCTGGCAGGTATGACTATGAACCTCAAGACCCTCCTGGAAAATGGGACTTGGTTTAAAATTTAACAGGGAACATAATCTGGCACAAATAATCACCCGATAAGAGTTGTCAGGACCCGCCTGAATAATGGGACGTAACCCCAGCAGAAACAACCAAAGGTTAGAATTGGCATTTAATTTGGAACCCTCAGAACCCTCCTGGCAAATGGGACTCATTTAAAGGTTGGAGATAATCATGAATAGCAAAGAGCATAAAGTGACATGCATGTTGAAGTAGGATTCAATTAAGAGTTCTTAGGACCCTCTTGGAAAATGGGACTAGGTTTAAACTCAAACAAGCATGGGTAACATAGTCAGGCACAAATATTTCCCCAACAAGAGTCGTCAGGACCCGCCTGGATAATGGGATTTAATTGTGGAAGCTTTCAGGACCCTCCTGGATAATGGGATGTAGATCTAAAAACTAATCCCCAGCAGACATGATGTGGATTTAAAATTGGTCTTAATTAAGAGGTGTCAGGACCCTCTTGGATAATGGGACGCGTCTTTAATATTCTCTTAGACAACAGGACATAGGGGAAGTGATACTTGTAGAGGCGTAGCTTAGTTTTAGAGTTGTTGTTGGTTAAGAATTGTCAGGACCCTCCTGGGTTATTGGATGTAGCTTTGTTATTGGTCCCCAGTAGACATAAATTAGATAACAAGACATAGTGGAAGTAATGCCTTTGGAGAACATAACCTAATCTTAAGTTGTCATTAGTTAAGAGTTGTCAGGACCCTCTTGGATAATGGGATTTAGCTTTCAAATTTTAGAGATATTTGGTAACGGGATTTGATTAACACTCACAGATTCACCCAACACCAAACTGGGGTAGAAAGAATTTCTTTTATTTTTTTTGTTTTGATGTGGTCGGGTACAAAGGAAGCAGTCTCAGGGAATACATTTCAAGTTTTAGTAATCAGGCGTCCACCTGAAGAACAAGTGAATACTTTTCAAGTTTCAAGTTCTGGTAATCAGGCGCCCACATGGAGAACAAGCGGATACATTTCAAGTTTCAATTTTGGTTAATCAGGCGCCCACCTGGAGAACAAGGGAATACATTTCAATTTTCAAGTTTTGGTAATCAGGCGCTCACCTGGAGAACAAGGGAATACATTTCAAGTTTCAAGTTTTAGTAATCAGACGCCCACCTAGAGAACAAGGGAATACATTTCAAGTTTCAAGTTTTGGTAATCAGGCGGCCACCTGGAGAACAAGGGAATACCTTTTCAAGATTCAAGTTTTGGTAATCAGGCGCCCACCTGGAGAATAAGGGAATACATTTTGAAGATCAAGTTTTGGTAATCAAGTGCCCACCTGGAGAATAAGGGAATACGTTTCAAGTTTCAAGTTTTGGTAATCAGGCGCCCACCTGGAGAACAAGGGAATACATTTCAAGTTTAAAATTTTGGTAATCGGGCACCCACCTGGAGAATAAGGGAATATAATTCAATTCCAACAATCAAGCATCAACATGGAGAAAGAGGAACGTAGCAACAAGGCAATAAACGTTTCACAGAGAGATGTACAAGGCAACAAGGATCAAGAACAAGTTTGAAGACATAGATAGGTTCTTTTGTAATCCATAGGTCATAGCCTAGTCTAGCTTCTTTTATTTTTGCATGGTGTAATAAGGGGGTCTACCAGCAGTAGCAGTAGCAGCAGCAATAATGAGATCACAACTTCGGTAGTCCCAGCTACCAAACATTCCCGAACTACACTAACCAAATTCCTCTTTAGCCGAGGATACGTAGGCAACATCTGAAGCAGCGAGCGGTCAAGATTTCCAAAATGCTTCTCACGGAGTATTCAAGCGGGAAAAAATCGCTAATGTCCGCTCACTTGTCTTTGCACGAAAACTCTTCATGTTTCCGGGCAAAGAGGGGTTGCCGTATGAGCATGTGATTTTTGCCCGACATGAATTACTTCTATAAATTTAGATAAAATTATTTCTTTACTTGTTTGCAATTTTATAGAATTTTGTGGCATTTTCTCTTATTCTTTGCATTTGTTTGTGCATCTAATTTGTGAAAAATACAAAAATATGTTGCATGTGCTTGTAGAAGTAGATATGACATTTTCAAGCATTAGTTAGCAATTGATCATTTTATAAACGGAAAAATCAAAAATATGTTCAATTTTCCCTTTTAGTTTTAATTTTTAAATTTTTAGGCAATATTTCTTTTAATTTTGTTTTAATAATGATTATACAAAATTAGTTAGAATATTTATAGATTTATTTGGGATTTATAATTAATGTAGGAGTTTTAGTAAATTTGAAAAAAAAGGAGAAAAAAATTTGAAAAAATCAAAAGCAATAATAAATAAAAGAAAGCCCAAGCTGGGCCATTTTAATTAAATTAGCCCAACACACAGACCCCTTTCAGCCCAAAACCCGCCCCTATGCCTGGTTCGTCTCCACACCCCAGAAACGACGTCGTTCAGCCCAATTCAATCTCAAACGTCTAGGATCTTTGATCCAGCGGCTGAGAACTGAGGTTCATGTGATATAAAAGTGTCCAACCCCCCCCCCCCCAAACAACCTCGTACCCTGTCTATCATCCCCTCACCCTCAAAAACCCTAGCACCACTGCAAAACACCAGCCAGAAATCGTTTCCGCCGGCGGAAATCATCCAAAGGCCACCAAATTTACATCACTTGACCGCCTTCCCCTCCTTTATGAAAACCCATACCTGATTTCCCTCGAATCACCGCCCATCGTCTCGAATATTGGCCAGAAGATTTGACTGGCGGCCCGCTTCCAAAGCACCCCAAATTAATACCAAATAGCCTCATTGCCTCCCTCATGACGAATCCACAAGTGGTTTCCTTAGAACGTCGCTGCAATGGCTCGAATATTAGATCAAGAATCTAACCTAAAAGCCATACACTGTTCCATTAAGTTTTTAGTTTGTTGATTTGAAATCCTCATCCCCTGGTTCAGTTTCTGAATGTTTGAGCATTAGAATGGTTTGAAGAATAGTATTTGGGGTTAAATCTAAAGATTTGTTGGGTTGGTTGATTTTGGTGGATGCATATCAGTTTTTCTTAAAGTTTTTGGAGTATTTCAAGTTGATTTTCTGGGATTTGCTGAAGCTAACTCCTGCTGCTGCTTTGCTGACTCTCATTTGCTATTTCACTTTCAATTTATAGGTATTACTCAATCCCCATGGACATCACTTGATGTATAATTTGCAGCATGGATTTGAATGAAGCAAAGTTTGGCGCCATGTTATTTGAATCAGTTTTTCTTTCTTGTAATTGAGGGTTTATATTTTGGTAGTTAACAAATGTGGCTGTTTTATGGTTTTCATATCTTATTCTATTAGTAGTATTAGATTTAGGCTCTTGTATTTGTCTTTGTCGCACTTGAAAATGTACTAGTCAGCACAGTTTTGCCTTAGTTAGTATGAGTTAATTATTGGTTTTGGAAGGGCTTTTTTCTTTGTAAATTATTAGTTCTACAGGTTTTGAGTCCATCCTATATTGAGGTTCATTAGAGTTTACTATTGCTGGATGCTGGCTATAACTAAAAAATTTGATTGCTAAGAGACATGCTCGAATGTAGGCTTGTGAGTGTTAGATGGATTAACTGACATATACATGTCTAGATCTGTTTTCAGCCAAAATTTGAAGCTAAATGTATGTGTTATAAGACTCATTCCTGATTCGTTTTATTCCATAATTTGCAAATATTAGCATGTACATAAGGGTTGGTGAAGAGAATCCGTGAGTTCTCTATTATTTTTATGAATGCGAGATTGAGCAAATATGACTATAGGCTTAAAAGCTTTACATGTTAAAACTGATACTAATTGAAGTTTGCATGAGTCATGTTTAATGTTTCCCCGTGGATAAATGATGGGCATGTTTCTTTGGTTTGCTTCCATTGGGGTTCGATCCCAAGGCCCTTTGCCTGCAGCCCGTTTCGATAATACTTGGCGCTCCTTCTGGGCTCGAATAACAGAATTGTGCAAGGCCCACTACTTCGGGCAGTCTTTCAATTCGTTGTCTCCAAATGGATACTTTAGCAGCGGGTCATGTTAAACGATGCAAATAATTTGGCCCTCGTGAATTAGTGTAGAGACTTTTTAAATAAAGTAAATTGAAGCGTGCCGCGCCAAACAGAATTCACAAATGCGTAGCCTTCTGTCTATTTTCTCTAAAATCCTTAGAAAATGTAACGTGTCATTAGTGAATTTCCATGGCCTCCCGCAAATTTGAAACGCGTAATTGCTTTAGGCACGATATTTTAATAACCTACCTACCTAAACTCGGGTGCACATTTATGTGACCCAAATCCAAATCCCAACGATGTTAAAATATGTCAAAAGCCACAAGTGCATTTATGTGACGTGGTTTGAGACATATTTTGATAACGTTGCAATCTTCTTAAAATTAAATAAAAGAGGCTAAAGGTTAAAATATGCACATAATAGTTAAAATGCATAAAATCAGATAATCAAGCAAAATATAACAATTGAGCGACCGCGCTAGAACCACGGAACTCGGGGGTGCCTAACACCTTCTCCTGGATTAACAGAATTCATTACCTGAATTTCTGGCTCGAAGACTATATAACAGAGTCAAACCTTCCTCGATTCGGGATTTAAACCGATGACTTGGGACACCATTAGTTATCCCAAGTGGCGATTCTGAAATTTTTCAAATAAATAAATCTCGTTTTGATTGTCCTTTAATTGGAAAAACTTCCTTATCTACACCCTTCGCGGGGTTGCAAAGTAAAAAGGGAGATGTGACAAAATTAACTAGAAAACCCCGAAACTGGCCAAACCCGACCTGGGGCCCACGTCTCAAAATCTAACAAAAATCGCAACACTAGAATTCTTATCCCCTCACGAATCTATACATACTAAAATCACCAAAATAGGACCTCAAATGACCCCTCAAATCCCATATCCAAGCTATCCAAAACTCAGCCCCTAACCTTCAATTTTACCCCAAATTCCCCACTAATTTCATGATTAAGTAATGGATAATTCATGACAAACACCAAATACAAGTCCAATCAACTTACCACACTAAAACCCCTCAATTCCTCCTTGAATTCCCATCTTAGAGCTTCAAAATTGCACAAAAATTGTGAAAGAATGGCTGGAAATCGCGAATAGGCCTTTTTATACCTTCTTCCTAGCACTTTCGCACATGCAGGCCATTTCACGAACCTGCGAGTCGCTTCTTCGGCTAGAATACCCGCACTTGCGGTTCTAACTTAAGTCACCACCTTCCACACTTGCTCCCCAAGCCTCGCACATGCGAGCTCGCAGGTGCAGTCAATCCCTTTGCTCTTGCGACAAACTCCGCATCTGTGGTTGCTTCCCGCACTTGCAATCATCGCACCTGCGGTCCCCACTCTACAGGTGCGGAAACTACAGAAGCAGCAAAAATTTGCAACAACCCTTCAATTCCAAACATTCCGTCAACTACCAAGGACCTCAACCAAACATGCCAACAAGTCACATATAACCATTCAAACTTATTCCAACCTTCGGAACACTCAAACAATCAAATCACCCTCGGATTCAAGGCTAAGGATTCCAAACTTCCGAATTCCACAAAAACAATGCAAAGAGCCATCAAACCTCATCCGAACAACTTGAAATTTGCACACATATCACAAATGACACATTGGACATATTCCAATTTATGGAATTCCAATCCGACCCGGATATCAAGATTTCCACTACCGACAGTAAAACACAAACTTCCAATTTCGTCAATTCAAGCCTAAATCTTCCACGGACCTCCAAAATATATTATAAACATGCTCCTAAGCCCCAAATCCCCTAACAAAGCTATCCGAACCATACACCAACCCAATATGATGAAATACAGCTGAACAACACACAAGGAAGCAGAAATGGGGGAAAAGAGCGGTAACTCATGAAACGACCAATCGGGCTTTTACATCCTCTCCCTCTTAAACAAATGTTTGTCCTCGAATGAGTCAATAAACATACCTAAAGCCTCAAACAGGTGTGGATGTCTGCTCCATATCTCCCCCTCGGTCTCCCAAGTGGCCTGCTCCATGGGCTAACCTATCCACTACACTTTCACTGAAGCTATATCCTTTGATATCAACTTTGAGACCTGCCGCTCCAAAA
Source organism: Nicotiana benthamiana (assembly GCA_034376525.1). Lineage (NCBI taxonomy): Eukaryota > Viridiplantae > Streptophyta > Magnoliopsida > Solanales > Solanaceae > Nicotiana > Nicotiana benthamiana. Next base: position 117,360,340 of record CM067331.1, read on the forward strand.
CAGCCACTGGATCTACATCATAAGCCAAATCACCGTCTACTAAACCGTGCTAAATTCCAAAATATCAGACAGATCACCAATATACTTTCGCAGCATATAAACATGAATTATCGAATGCACGCTCAACAGGCGGCAAAGCAAGCTCATAAGCCACCTCCCTAATCCTTGAAGCACCTCAAAAGGCCCAATGAACCGAAGACTCAATTTACCCTTCTTCCCAAATCTCATAACACCCCCACATAGGTGAAACCTTCAGTAGAACCTTGTCCCTCATCATATAAGACACACCTCGAACCTTATTGTCAGCATAACACTTTTGTCTTGACTGCACTGTACGAAGCCGCTCCTGAATCACCTTCACCTTGTCTAAAGCATCATACACCAAGTCTGTACCCAAAATCCTAGCCTCGCCCGACTCAAAGCATTCTACTGGAGATCTACACCGTCTCCCATATAAAGCATCATATGGAGCCATTGAATACTTTACTAATAATTGTTGTTATATGTAAACTCTGAGAGCTGTAGAAACGGATGCCATGAACCCCCAAAATCAATGACACAAGTGTGCAACATGTCCTCCAATATCTGAATAGTTCATTCGGACATATCATCCATCTGAGGGTAAAAAACTGTGCTCAACTAAAACTGAGCACCCAACTCTCGCTGCAAGGATCTCCAAAACTGTACAGTGAACTGAGTACCTCTATCTGAAATGATGGAAACTGGGACACCATGCAGGTGAACAATCTCTCGGATATAAATCTCTGCTAACCGCTCTAAAGAATAGGTAGTACATACAGGAATGAAGTGCGCGGACTTGGTCAGCTGATCCATAATTACCCAAATAGCATGGAACTTCCTCAAAGCCCCTGGGAGTTGAACTATAAAATCCATGGTGATCCGCTCCCACTTCCACTCTAGAATATCTAACCGTTGAGCAATCCATCCGGTCTCTGATACTCATATTTCACGTGCTGACAATTAAGACACAAAGCTACAAATCCCATAATATCCTTCTTCATTCTCCCCTACCAGTAATGTTGTCTCAAATCCTGATACATTTTTGCGGCACCCCAATGGATAGAATATCACAAGCTATGGGCCTTCTCCAGAATCAACTCCCAAAGCCCATATACATTTATCACGCATATCTGGCCCTACATCCTCAATACCCCATCATTACCAATAGTCATATTTCTGGCATCGTCGTGCTAAACTCTATCCATAAGGACAAGCAAATGAGGATCATCATACTGGCATTCTCTGATGCGATCAAATAAGGAAGACCGTAAAACCACACAAGTTAAGACCTGACTGGGCTCCAAAATATCAAACCTCACAAACTGATTGGCTAAGGTCTGACATCAACTGCAAGAGTCTCTCCCCAACAGGGATATTTGCCAAACTGCCTATACTCACCATCTTCCTACTCAAAACATTGGCCACTTTATTGGCCTTCCCCGGATGGTACAAGATAGTGATATCGTAGTCCTTTAGTGGCTCCAACCATCTCTGATGCCTCATATTGAGATATTTCTGCCTGAACAAGTGCTTGGAGGCTACGATAGGCAGTAAACACCTCACAAGACACACCATAAGGATAATGCCTCCAAATCTTCAACGCATGAACAATGGCAGCCAACTCTACATCATGAACAAGGTAGCTCTTCTCATGGGGCTTCAAGTATTGAGAAGCATAAGCAATCACTCTACCCTCCTACATCAACACATACCCAATACCAACTTTCAAAGAATCACAATACATTGTATATGAACCTGAAGTTGATGGCAAAACTAACACTAGAGCTATGGTCAAGGTAGCCTTGAGCTTCTAAAAGCTCACCTCACACTCATCCAACCACATGAATGGAGCACCCTTTTGTGTAAATTTGGTCAAGGATGATGCTACAGATGAAAATACCTAAAATAACCAACGGTAATAACCCGCCAAACCAAGAAAACTATGAATCTTTGCAGCTAAAGATGGTCTGGGCCAACTCTGAACCGCCTCTATATTCTTCGGATCAACCTGAATACCCTCATTGGACACCACGTTCTCCAAGAGCCATTGAACTGAGCCAAAACTCATACTTGGAGAACTTTGCATAAAGTTTATCCTTCCTCAACCGCTGCAATACCACTCGTAAATGCTCCGTGTGTTTCTCCTAACTATGCGAGTATACCAGAATATCATAAATGAAAACAATGATAAATGAGTCAAGATAAGGCTGAAACACATTGTTCATCAAATGCATGAACGATGTTGGGGCATTGGTCAGCCCAAAAGAAATCACAAAGAACTCATAATGACCATATCAGGTCCTGAAAGTTGTATTAAGAATATCCAGGTCCCTGATCTTCAACTGGTGATACCCTGACCGAAAGTCAATCTTGGAGAACACCCTCACTCCCTCAAGCTGGTCAATTAAATCATCAATACGAGGATAAAGATACTTCTTCTTAATTGTGACTCTATTCAACTACCTATATCAATGCACATCCTCATCATGCCATCCTTCTTCTTCACAAATAGAACTGGCGCACCCCAAGGAAACACACTAGGACAAATAAACCTTTTATAAAGGAGTTCCTGAAGTTGCTCCTTTAACTCCTTCAACTCCTCCGGTGCCATACAATACAATGGAATAGAAATAGACTGAGTTCCCACACCAAATCAATACCAAAGTCAATATCCCTGTCCGGTGGCATGCCTGACAGGTTTGCAGGAAACATATCTAGAAACTCCCCCACTATCGGGACTGAATCAATACTAGGAGTCTATGCACTGACATCCCTCACAAAAGCTAAGTAAGATAGACAATATTTCCCAACCATCCAATGGGACTTCAAAAATAAAATAACCCTACTGGGACAAAATCAGTCCAACCTCGCCACTCAATCCATGGCACACCTGGCATAGTCAATGTCACTGTCTTAGCATGACAGTCTAAAATAGCACGACATGGAGAAAACCAATCCATGCCTAATATCACATCAAAGTACATTATACATAGCAACAAAAGGTCCAATCGGGTCTCTAAACCCCTAATAGTCACCACACACGATTGATATATACATTGCACAACAACAGTATCACCCACCGAAGTAGATTCATTAACATATGAAACAACAGATTCATGGGGCATATCCAAATAACGAGCAAAATAAGACGGCACATACGAAAAAAATGGAACCATGATCAAATAACATAGAGGCATTTATGTGGCATACTGAGACGATATATATAATAAATGTATCTAAAGGAATAGCATCAGGTTTGGCTGAAAGTGCATAGAAATGGTCCTCACAAACACTTGAACGACCTTCTCCTCTAGAGCGACCTCTAGTTGACTGCCCTACACCCCTAGTTTATTGGTTGGGTGGTGAAGTAACAGGTGTTGAAGTCGATGGCTGACTCCTCTACCAAGAAATACCCCCAAGACGACGAGGACACTGCCTCCACATATGTCCCAACTCTCCATACTCATAACAACCTCCTAGTGCTGGAGACAGGGACTAAAGCGAACCTTTAGTGCCGTGATGACTAGCAAAAGAACCTGGCATAGAAGAGTCCTGAACTGATGGAGCACGGGATGAAATCTGGGCTGGAAGGGCGCAAAGTGAAGAATGGACCTGATGAGAACTGTGAGAACCATGGCCCGATGATGCCCCACGATAAACTGGGCGAGCTGAATGAGCATGTCTAAATGGAAGGCCTTTGCCATGCTAAAATTGACCCCTATGAAGAGCACCACTGAATCCACCCTGACCAGGAGGCCTCTTAGCCTCCCTCTCAACCCTCTCCTAACCACGAACCGTCTTAATCTGTCGAGCTATGTGTACAACCTCATCAAAGGTTGCACCAAATATCTCTCTCTAGTCATATGCAACCAAAGCTGGAAACTGAGGCCATCTTTAAACCCCTGATCCTTTCTCGGTTTGCGAACCAACTATATCACATGACGAGCCAACTCGAAAAACCGTATTTCATACTATGTAGACCTATCACCCTAACGAAGCTGCTTGCACTACCTATGCAGCTCCTCTCAGTGAGACTCGGGTACAAACTTCTCCAGGAAGAGAACGGAGAATTGTTGCCAAGAAAGGGGCGTTACGCGAAACGACCTATGCCTCTCGTAAGCCTCCCACCAACTAAGTGCAGCCCCGGAGAACTGGAAAGAAATAAATGAGACCCTATTGATCTCCAGAATACCTACGGTCCGAAGCATCCTTTTACATTTATCCAAGAAACCATGTGCATCTTCACCCTCAGCACCACTAAATGACGGAGGCTGAAGTCTACCAAGTCTCTCCAATCTGCGCTACCTGTACTTTGGCATAGCAGGAGCTACATAGTCCTGACCAGCTACAACCAGCTAGGCAGGAGGTTTCCCTAGTGTCAAAAGTCTCTGCAAGACCTGCTCAGGTGTTTGAGCATAGGAGTCTGAGTGCCTCCTCTGACCTAAAAAGTAGCTGCAGCCGTAGAAATTGAGACCGTCTGAGCTAGGCCAGTGCACACTGATAGAATCTTGGTCAGGGTCTCCTGAAGGCCTGGGATAACAATAGGCATAGCTGGTGCATGAGCTGGTACTACTGGAGTGTCCGCAATTGGGACCTGATCATAAACTAGGACAGCTGGTAGGTTTGCAGGTACTGCCCTGGCAGCTATTTGGGCTCCACCCTTACCCCTACTACGGCCTCGACCATGTCCTTGGCCTCTAGTGTCCCTAGCTAGTGGTACTCGTGGTCGTCCATCTTGACCGGTAGCACGTGTCCTCATTATTTGTGAGAGAATAAAATAAAAAAAGTTAAGTTACTAGAATCAACAGATTAGCATGACAGGAATTCAAGAATGTGAAGTTTTAAGCTTTTGCAGCCTCTGGAAGATAAGTACAAACGTCTCCGTACTGATCCGTGAGACTCTACTAAACCCGCCCATGACTCGTAAGACCTATGTAACCTAGGCTCTAATACCAACTTGTCACAACCCTAAAATCGACCCGGTCATGATGGTGCCTATAATGGAACTAGGGGAGCCGACACAACCCTCAAATACAACCACTGTTCATAAAAGACATTTTAAAGATATTACTTGATAATATCTCATAACATGAGTCTAAATAAGAAGTGCGGAAAATAACACAAGCCCAACATCAGGGTGTCACAAGTCACGAGCAAATATAACATCTTTCAAAGTACAATAAAGGCTATCATAGTCCGAAAATAAAGATACTAAGAACAGTCTAAGGAAAATAAGAGGGAGAAGTGCAAGGATAGGAACATTGTGTAGCTACTGTGCAGACTCCGAAAGACCTTCTGAATGAATGATCAATGCTCACTATTACGACCTACAACTCCTGGATTTGCACACAAGGTGCAGGGAATAATGTGAGAAAGCCAACTTAGTGAGTAATAAAAGTAAATGAAGATTAAGCAGTAAAAAATCAGATAATTCCACGTCATAGCACTATTGCAAATATGGTATGTTTCCAAAATAGTATAGAAATAAATTATCTCGTAAAAACCAAATTTTAGTAAAATACTTTAATAAATGTCTTACTATGATTTCAACATAGAATCGATGAAGTTCAGAGTAAAATTGATGAAAGTCATAATCACGCCTTCGGGCAAATTATGTATCATAAATCACCACTCGAGCAAAATTCAATAGAACCAGCCCCTTGGGGTGCCTACCAATCTCTTGTAATCATCCCCTCGCGAAACAACATAAATTAAGAACAGCCCCTCGGTCAACATCATATCACTCACTCTGGGTACCCACGCTCATTAGGGGTGTACAAACTCCAGAGGGGCTTCTAAAGCCAAAGCTCTATCACAAGCCATCTCGTGGCATAATAAATCAAGCCCTCGGCCTCTCATATATCAAAAAATAGTACAACCTACTACGACGCACATCCCGATCCCAATATATCCTCACAACACATGCTCTTGGCCTTACTCAGTCAAAAAATCTCTCAAGCCACTCGGGCTTACAGTAAAACAAGGTGCTTAGCCAAAAATATCATTTATGCATCATATCAGAATGAATAAGACTGAGTTGTGAAATCAATAAACATAGCATGATTGAGTATAGTTATTAAATTAAAACAATGAGGAATTTAAGTAAAAAAAAGCCCCTAAGGGTCCAAACAGTTGGCACGAGGCTGAAATATGGCATTCAACCCAAAATATAGTAATACTTTCTAATATAAGGTAATATCAAGTAGTTTCAATCAAATACGCAAATTAATAATTTATACGGGACAGACCAAGTCACAATCCCCAATAGTGTACACCCCTCACGCTCGTCATCTAGCGTGTACGTCACCTTAAAATAGTACAATGAAGTGAAATTTGGGATTTTATAACCTCAGGACAATATTTATAATCATTAATTACCTCAAACCGGACCAAACTCTAACACGCGATGCCTCTGCCTCTTGACTCGGCCTCCAAATGCTTCAAATCTAACCAAAATCAGTATCACATTATTAATACACGCTAAAGGGACAAAGTCCAAGCGAAAATAATCAAATTAACTCAAAAATCAAAAAATTGGCCTAACCCGACAGCCAGACCCACATTTCGAAATATGATAAAAATTGCAATACTAGAATCCTTATCCCTTCACAAATCTACACATACTAAAATCGGACCTCAAATCCCCAATCCAAGCTCTCTAAAACGCAAGCCATAATTTTACCTTAAATTCCCCACTAATTTCATGATAAAGTAATGGATAATTCACCATAAACACCAAATAAAAAGTCAATGCAACTTACCTCATCTCACCCTCAGCACCACTAAATGACGGAGGCTAAAGTCTACCAAGCCTCTCCAATCTGCGCTGCCTGTACTTTGGCATAGCAGGAGCTACATAGTCCTGACCAGCTACAGCCAGCTAGGCGGGAGGTTTCCCTAGTGTTAGAAGTCCCTGCAAGACCTGCTCAGGTGTTTGAGAAAAGGAGTTTGAGTGCCTCCTCTGACCTTAAAAGTAGTTGCAGCCGTAGAAATTGAGACCGTCGGAGCTAGGCCAGTGCACACTAATAGAATCTTGGTCAGGGTCTCCTGAAGGCTTGGGATAACAATAGGCATAGCTGGTGCCTGAGCTGGTACTGCTGCAGTGTCCGCAATTGGGACCTGATCATAAACTAGGACAGCTGGTAGGTTTGCAGGTACTGCCCTGGCAGCTATTTGGGCTCCACCATTACCCCTACTACGGCCTCGACCATGTCCTTGGCCTCTAGTGTCCGCTAGTGGTACTCGTGGTCGTCCATCTTGACCAGTAGCACGTGGCCTCATTATTTGTTAGAGAATAGAATAAAAAAAGTTAAGTTACTAGAATCAACAGATTAGAATGGCAGGAATTCAAGAATGTGATGTTTTTCTAAAGGTTTTGCAGCCTCTGGAATATAAGTACAAACGTCTCTGTACCGATCCGTGAGACTCTACTAAACCCGCCCATGACTCGTAAGACCTATGTAACCTAGGCTCTAATACCAACTTGTCACAACCCTAAAATCGACCCGGTCATGATGGTGCCTATAATGGAACTAGGGCAGCCGACACAACCCTCAAATACAACCACTGTTCATAAAAGACATTTTAGAGATATTAATTGATAATATCTCATAACATGAGTCTAAATAAGAAGTGCGGAAAATAACACAAGCCCAACATCAGGGTGTCACAAGTCACGAGCAACTATAACGTCTTTCAAAGTACAATAAAGGCTATCATAGTCCGGAAATAAAAATACTAAGAACAGTCTAAGGAAAATAAGAGGGAGAAATGCAAGGATAGGAACATTGTGTAGCTACTATGCAGACTCCGAAATACCTTCTGAATGTATGATCAATGCTCACTATCACGACCTACAACTCCTGGATTTGCACAAAAGGTGCAGGGAGTAATGTGAGTAAGCCAACTTAATGAGTAATAAAAGTATATGAAAACTGACCAGTAAGAAATCAGATAATTCCACGTCATAGCACTATTGCAAATATGGTATGTTTCCAAAATAATATAGAAATAAATTATCTCGTAAAAACCAAATTTTAGTAAAATAATTTAATAAATGTCTTACTATGATTTCAACATAGAATCGATGAAGTTCAGAGATGAAAGTCATAATCAGCCCTTCGGGTAAATTATGTATCATAAATCACCACTCGAGCAACAATCAATAGAACCAGCCCCTTGGGGTGACTACCAATCTCTTGTAATCATCCCCTCATGAAACAACATAAATCAAGAACAGCCCCTCAGTCAACATCATATCACTCACTCTGGGTACCCACGCTCATTAGGGGTGTACAAACTCCAGAGGGGCTTCTAAAGCCCAAGCTCTATCACAAGCCATCTTGTGGCATAATAAATCAAGCCCTCGGCCTCTCATATATCAAAAAATAGTACAACCTACTACGACGCACACCCCGATCCCAAGATATCCTCACAACACATGCTCTTGGCCTTACTCAGTCAAAAAACCTCTCAAGTTACTCGGGCGAACAGTAAAACAAGGTGCTTAGCTCAAAATATCATTTATGCATCATATCAGAATGAATAAGACTGAGTTGTGAAATCAATAAACATAGCATGATTGAGTATAGTTATTAAATTAAAACAATGAGGAATTTCAGTAAAGAAAGCCCCTAAGGGTCCAAACAGTTGGCACGAGGCTGAAATATGGCATTCAACCCAAAATATAGTAATACTTTCCAATATAAGGTAATATCAAGTAGTTTCAATCAAATACACAACTTAATAATTTCTACGGGACAGACCAAGTCACAATCCCCAATAGTGTACACCCTTCACGCTCGTCATCTAGCGTGTACGTCACCTTAAAATAGTACAATGAAGTGAAATTTGGGATTTTGTAACCTCAGGACAATATTTATAATCATTACTTACCTTAAACCGGACCAAACTCTAACCCGCGATGCCTCTGCCTCTCGACTCAACCTCCAAATGCTTCAAATCTAACCAAAATCAGAATCACATTATTAATACACGCTAAAGGAACAAACTCCAAGCGAAAATAATCAAATTAACTCAAAAATCAAGAAATTGGCCTAACCCCACTGCCAGACCCACATTTCAAAATATGATAAAAATTGCAATACTAGAATCCTTATCCCTTCACAAATCTACACATACTAAAATCGGACCTCAAATCCACAATCCAAGCTCTCTAAAATGCAAGCCCTAATTTTACCTTAAATTCCCCACTAATTTCATGATAAAGTAATGGATAATTCACCATAAACACCAAATACAAATTCCATGCAACTTACCTCATCTTCACCCTCAGCACCACTAAATGACGGAGGCTGAAGTCTACCAAGCCTCTCCAATCTGCGTTGCCTGTACTTTGGCATAGCAGGAGCTACATAGTCCTGACCAGCTACAACCAGCTAGGCAGGAGGTTTCCCTAGTGTCAGAAGTCCCTGCAAGACCTGCTCATGTGTTTGAGCATAGGAGTTTGAGTGCCTCCTCAGACCTAAAAAGTAGCTGCAGCCGTAGAAATTGAGACCCTCTGAGCTAGGCAAGTGCACACTGATAGAATCTTGGTCAAGGTCTCCTGAAGGCCTGGGATAACAATAGGCATAGCTGGTGCCTGAGCTGGTACTGCTAGAGTGTCCGCAATTGGGACCTGATCATAAACTAGGACAGCTGGTAGGTTTGCAGGTACTGCCCTGGCAGCTATTTGGGCTCCACCCTTACCCCTACTATGGCCTCGACCATGTCCTTAGCCTCTAGTGTCCCTCGCTAGTGGTACTCGTGGTCGTCCATCTTGACCAGTATCACGTGTCCTCATTATTTGTGAGAGAATAGAATAAAAAAAGTTAAGTTACTAGAATCAACAGATTAGCATGACAGGAATTCAAGAATGTGAAGTTTTTCTAAAGGTTTTACAGCCTCTAGAAGATAAGTACAAACTTCTCTGTACCAATCCGTGAGACTCTACTAAACCCGCTCATGACTCGTAAGACCTATGTAACTTAGGCTCTATTACCAACTTGTCACAACCCTAAAATCGACCCGGTCATGATGATGCCTATAATGGAACTAGGGCAGCCGACACAACCCTCAAATACAACCACTGTTCGTAAAGGACATATTAAAGATATTAACTGATAGTATCTCATAACATGAGTCTAAATAAGAAGTGCAGAAAATAACACAAGCCCAACATCGGGGTGTCACAAGTCACGAGCAACTATAACGTCTTTCAAAGTACAATAAAGGCTATCATAGTTCGAAAATAAAGATACTAAGAACAGTCTAAGGAAAATAAGAGGGAGAAGTGCAATGATAGGAACATTGTGCAGCTACTATGCAGACTCCGAAAGACCTTCTGAATGAATGATCAATGCTCACTATCACGACCAACAACTCCTGGATTTGCACACAAGGTGCAGGGAGTAATGTGAGTAAGCCAACTTAGTTAGTAATAAAAGTATATGAAAACTGACCAGTAAGAAATCAGATAATTCCACGTCATAGCACTGTAGCAAATATGGTATGTTTCCAAAATAATATAGAAATAAATTATCTCGTAAAAACCAAATTTTAGTAAAATACTTTAATAAATGTCTTACTATGATTTAAACATAGAATCGATGAAGTTCAGAGATGAAAGTCATAATCAGCCCTTCGGGCAATTTATGTATCATAAATCACCACTCGAGCAAAAATCAATAGAACCAGCCCCTTGGGGTGACTACCAATCTCTTGTAATCATTCCCTCATGAAACAACATAAATCAAGAACAGCCCCTCAGTCAACATCATATTACTCACTCTGGGTACCCACGCTCATTAGGGGTGTACAAACTCCAGAGGGGCTTCTACAGCCCAAGCTCTATCACAAGCCATCTCGTGGCATAATAAATCAAGCCCTCGGCCTCTCATATATCAAATAATAGTACGACCTACTATGACGCACATCCCGATCCCATGATATCCTCACAACACATGCTCTTGGCCTTATTCAGTCAAAAAACCTCTCAAGCCACTCGGGCTAACAGTAAAACAAGGTGCTTAGCCAAAATATCATTTATGCATCAAATCTGAATGAATCAGACTGAATTGTGAAATCAATAAAACATAGCATGATTGACTACAGTTATTAAATTAAAACAATGAGGAATTTCAGTAAAGAAAGCCCCTAAGGGTCCAAACAGTTTCGCACGAGGCTGAAATATGGCATTCAACCCAAAATATAGTAATACTTTCTAATATAAGGTAATATCAAGTAGTTTCAATCAAATACGCAACTTAATAATTTCTACGGGACAGACCAAGTCACAATCCCCAATAGTGTACACCCCTCACGCTCGTCATCTAGCGTGTACGTCACCTTAAAATAGTAAAATGAAGTGAAATTTGGGATTTTATAACCTCAGGACAATATTTATAATCATTACTTATCTCAAACCGGACCAAACTCTAACCCGCGATGCCTCTGCCTCTTGACTCAGCCTCCAAATGCTTCAAATCTAACCAAAATCAGTATCACATTATTAATACACACTTAAGGAACAAAGTCCAAGCGAAAATAATCAAATTAACTCAAAAATCAAGAAATTGGCCTAACCCGACTGCCAGACCCACATTTCGAAATATGATAAAAATTGCAATACTAGAATCCTTATCCCTTCACAAATCTACACATACCAAAATCGGACCTCAAATCCCCAATCCAAGCTCTCTAAAATGCAAGCCCTAATTTTACCTTAAATTCCCCACTAATTTCATGATAAAGTAATGGATAATTCACCACAAACACCAAATACAAAGTCCAAGCAACTTACCTCATTGAAACCCCTCAATTCCTCCTTGAATTCTCGGTTTAGAGCTCTAAAATCTCCCAAAAATAGTGAAAGAATGGATGAACATCGCGAAGGGGCCTTTATATAGCTTCTGCCCAGCACTTTCGCACTTGCGGGCTATTTCACACACATGTCGGCCGCTTCTACGGTTAGAATAACCTCACATGCAATTCTAACTTAAGTCACCAGCTTCCGCACCTACGCCCCAGGCCTAGCACCTATGGGCCCGTAGGTGCGGTCAATCCCTCCGCTCCTACGACAAACTCCGCATCTATGATTACTTCTGACAACTATGGATTCTTGCCTATTTTATGCTCCTCTTTGCTTAGGTTTTGGAATAAAACTATGTACAAGTATTACCAAATGCTAACTTATTGTGCTTGTTTGCAATGTTTGGTCAAAAATAGACATTAAAGTCAAAACCAGCTTAAAAAGGAGTGAAACCTCCACAAGTTCAAAGCTGAGTAAAAAGGGCACTGATAACAAAGAAACAGACACGGACACGGAGGGTCCACCACTGAGGCGGTCTTAACTACGCTCTCAGCGGTGGCAAGGATTAGAGAGTCATATTTTAGGCCTAATAGTTTCCGCCTCCCGCGGTGAAATTGCAAGGCAGCGATATCATCTGATGTGGTCGTGGTCCAATTATCGCCCTCAGTAAAATGAAGAATCATAGAACATTAGTTGAGAGCTTATATTGAAAGGCAGGATCTGCGATCATATTTCGTGGCCGCAGTTGAAAGAGCGGTGAGGCGAATATTATTTTGCTCCAAGGCGACTCAAGTTTAGAACCAGCTCAAAAGAGAAGAACCGCAGTCTGCGCTTGCATTTGCGCGGCCGCGATAGTCATAGCGATGAGGCGGCCAATGTTTCGCTGTCAGCGGAATCTTTGTTGGGACAATTTTGTCCGAAAAACTTATCCGTCTATAAATAGTTCTTTTTCAAATTTTTAGGTCATCTGTTGTTAGAGGAACACGTGAACGATAACTTTTTTCTCTTTTGAGTAATTTTAGAGCTTGGTTAACCATTAAACTTACATTCTTCTCTTGTACTCCCTCCGTTTCATATTAAATGAGGTACTTTCCTTTTTAGTCTGTTCCAAAATAAATGAAACATTTATAAATTTATAAATAATTCAACTTTAAACTCTTCATTTTATCCTTTTTGCCCTTAATGAGAAGCTTTGATAGTCACACAAATGGCATGACTCCACAAACATTTTACCTCTTAAGCTTTGAAGACCACAACTTTCAAAAGTCTTCTTTCTTTTCTTAAACTCCGTACCGAATCAAACTATCTCAAATAATATGAAATGGAGGGAGTAATTACTTTTTATGGGTAATATTTCATATAAATCTTTGATTTCTTATTTGATTATGAGTAGCTAAACCCATTAGCTAGGGTAATGGCTCAACCCTAGTGTGGGTATTTAATGGGTCTTTAATTTTAAGGGTTAAATGTTTATGGTTGAATGATATTTGGCTTGATTTATACTTTAAATGTTGAATTGGTGGTTTCAAACACTCATTTGTCCTTTTTGACTTGGGCTCTTCTTGATAAAGAGAGACTAAGTCTAAGAAATTCAGGTTAACAAGGAATTGGGGTGCATTCAAGAGAATGATAACCCCAATTGAAAGGTTAAACATAGAGATAGTAATACCCGACTTGAGCTAATGTTTCTTGCATTGTCTGAACACCCAATTGGGCTTGAGAAAGCCAATTAGGGCAAAGTCACTCAAACTATTGAGAGGTATAGAGTGAGTAGTTATGTGCAATGGCTATATCATGAACCCAAGTATGCCGTAAGTTTTAGACCCCGTTAGATACTCACCTAGGCATAAGTTACTTCGTAGTGCCTTTTTACCAACTAAGAAAACCATTAAAAAATATCATACTTAGCTTATTTTCCTACTTCATTAGTATTAAAGTAGAATAGCAACCAAACAAAGAATGATTGGAAGTGAAATCAAGAACATCGCACCTTGCTAGATTAGATAGAAACCCAATTCCAAACCTATCTTAGCTCCCTATGGAAATCGATCCCAACCCCTGGGATAAAAGCCGCATCGACACTCTTTCCATTCTATAGTGGTATAGGGTTGGAGCCGATCACTTTTTTGCATCGTTTCTGGGGAGCTAAACGGTTTTGGCTACCTATCTGATTAGTTTTATGTCTTGTTTTTCTTTCCTTCTATTTTACTAACTTGTGTGAGTAATCAATTCAGGTACAAAATGGCAAACAATGATCCTCTTGGAAATGTTCTCCAGGGGGAGGAGGTAGATAATAATGGTGAAGATGAGGTGCCTCTAGTACCTCAAGGTCAAAGAAGATTCTGCTAGGCCGATGATAGCATTCCAAAACTTCCCCCCCCCCCCTCCTCCAAGAGTTGTTCCTTGGGTGCTTCCAAATGAAGGATATGTAAGTGCAATTGTCCTACCTCGGATTTGGGCAGGCAATTTCCAAATAAAAAACGTGATGTTGAATTTATTGGAGCAACGAGGGTACTTCACCGGTGCCCCCACCCCCCCCCCAATCAGAATGCATATAAATATTTTAAAGGCTTTATAGGTACCTGTTGGGGAAGCAAACAGACAAATGAGCCGGAGAATGCATTAAGATTGAAATTGTTCCCATTCTCACTTAGAGGGAAAGCTTTGGACTGGCTCGCAAGACTTCCCAACCATTCCATCACTATGTGGGATGAGTTGTAGGACAATTTATAGCTAAGTTTTTCTTGTCGGGACATATGGTGACTTTGAGAGATTAGATCTTGGCCTTCAAACAAGAACCTAATGAACCACTTCATGAGATCTGTGAGAGGTATCAGACAATGGTGAAAGAATATACGAACAATGACATGATCGAAGCAATAATCTAGCAAAGATTTTACTGTGCATTAACACGTCTAATCAGTGTGTAATGAACCAGCTAGCAGGGGAAATTCTATGAGCACACATTATGCTGAGGCGTGTGAGATATTGGATGAGATGGTAGATACTTCCTCAGCTTGGCAAAGTCGAGCTAATGTGCCACATCGTGATCCCACTGTTATCCACCTGCACAAAGAGCTCTAAGACCATGGTCAAGCAATAGCAGAGTTAACAACAATAATGAACCAGTTGGCAAAATCTCAACTGCAGCAAGTTCAAGCACCGAGACAAGTAAATGCTATAGAAGGTGTAAACATATTGGTCAATAAGAGGCAACAAAGAGGTCAGCAAAGTCAAGGAAGTCCGGATCAATATGAGCAAGGTATTGGTGGTTTCAACCAAAATGATGGGTATGATGAGAAAAGTGAAGAAGTTTAATACATAAACAATTATCAAGGACAAAAGGGCAATGCTCCTAACCAACAACAATAGTGGAGATTCCAAGGAAATTGGGGAAATCAAAAACCAACAAGGAAATGGCAATTGCGAGAAAAACAATTAAAATTGGGGCAACCAGAACAACCAGGGCAACTGGAGTGGCAACAACAACAATTGGGGAGGAAATAACAACCAATAGGGTTGGAACTATAGCAATCAAAGGAATCGGGGGCAAGTCTTTCAAAGGCCTTCGATGTATCAACAACAAAACAACCTACCTCTATTTCCATCCTAAGGTCCTAGCTCATCAAATAATGAGATGGGGAAGATCGAGATATAATGTTTGAACAAATGATGAAAAAGAACGCCGACTCTGATGCCTAGTTGGCATCCCACAATATTTCAATCCAAAACTTGGAGGTTCAACTTGGCCGGATTTCGCAATCTTTGAATACTCATCCTAAAGGATTTACCTAGTGATACGGTAGTAAACTCGAATGGTAGAAACAATACCAGGCATGCAATGGCAGTGATCATAAAAAGCGCTCGAGGTGGTGGTGTGATTGTGAGTGATAAGGTTGAATTGCAAGATGATGATATTCCTATAGTTGATGAGCAAGTGAGTGAAGATAATTTGAATGCTGAAGTGAGAATTTGATATTCATGATAATTACGTGGAGACGTAAAATGATGTGAACCTGTATAGGGAACACATAATAGACATACTAGAAATGGTAGTACCAAAAGGCTAATGCTCCCTTGCCAAGACCTCCTCCACCTTACCCGCAAAGACTTGCAAAGTAAAAGAATAAAAAACCAATTTAAGAATTTTATTGAGATGATGGAAATGTTATCGATAAATGTTCCTCTGGTGGAGGCTCTTGAGCAAATTCCACTTGGTGACTAAAAAGAGATCTATGGATTGTGAGGCCATCAAAAATACTCATCAAGTAAGTGCAATTGCACACTCAATGGCTCCAAAGATTGAAGATCCAGACGCTTTCACCATTCCATGTACAATTGGGAGAGCGAATTTTGCAAAGGCATTGTGTGATTTGGGAGCAAGCATAAATTTTATGCCTTTCTCCATGTTCAAAAATTTGGGTACTCGTCATTCGAGAGATACTTCAATGAGATTGCAAATGGCAGATAGAACAATGAATAGGCCTCTTGGTATTATTGATGATGTTCTTGGCCGGGTTGACAAGTGTATCTTGCTGCTGATTTTGTGATTCTCGACTGCGAAGTCGACTATGAGATGCCTATAATTTTGGGAAGACCCTTCCTAGAAACTGGGAAGGCATTGGTTGATGTGGAAGTATGGAAGTTCACCTTCCAGGTTGGTGATGAAAAAATGGTCTTTCATGTGTGCAAATCAATGCAGCACCCTAATAGTACTGAATTGTGCTCTTTTGTGGATCTTGTCACAGAGGTGATAGTTGATGATACTAGTGTCATGATCAATGTGGAGGATCCTTTAGAAGTGGCATTGTTGAACCTTGATGTGAATGAGGATGAAGGTAGGGTGGAGTGTGTTAATGCTTTGCACGAAATGAGCTCTTATTCTTATGAGCCTCGTAAGCTCTCTTTGGATCTTGAGAACAAAAATACTCCACTAACAAATCCCTCAATTGAGGAAACTCCTATTTTGGAGTTGA
Organism: Nicotiana benthamiana; assembly: GCA_034376525.1. Lineage (NCBI taxonomy): Eukaryota > Viridiplantae > Streptophyta > Magnoliopsida > Solanales > Solanaceae > Nicotiana > Nicotiana benthamiana. The sequence goes on from CM067331.1 coordinate 117,377,146, forward strand.
AGCCTTGACCTCACACCTTAGGGATGAATTCTTAGGCATTAGTTCAACTTTACCTATTATTCTTTCCTCTTATCTTACTAACATGCAGGTGATGCCACATTGGCGGTGCTCCAAAAACGGAAGAAGGCAATTAAATGGACTCTAGCTGATATTCAGGGGATAAGCCCCGCATTTTACATGAACAAGATTATACTTGAAGAGGATGCCAGGCTCTTCGTGGAACATCAAAGGAGGTTGAACGAGGCTATGCAAGAGGTTGTCAAAAGGAGGTGATCAAGTGGCTTGATGCAGGGGTTGTATACCCCTATCTCGGATAGTTCTTGGGATTCACTGGTGCAATGTGTACCAAAAAAGGTTGGTATGACTGTGGTCACCAAATGAGTGAAATGAGTTGATTTTTACCAGGGCTGTCACCGGATCGATGGTGTGCATGGACTACCGAAAGATGAATAAAGTGACCTGCAAGGATCGTTTTCCATTTTCCTTTCTTGACCAAATGCTAGAAAGACTTAATGGGTGTGGCTTCTACTGCTTTCTGGATGGGTACTCAGGTTACAACCAGATTTTGATTGCTCCGAAAGATCAAGAGAAAACCACCATCACATGCCCATACGAGACCTTTGTATTTTCACGGTGTCATTTCGATTTGTGTAATGCACCGGCTACCTTCCAGTAGTGTATGATGTCTATCTTTATAAACATAGTGGAGGACTTCTTGGAAGTATTCATGGATGATTTAAGTGTTGTGGGTGACTCCTTTGATGAGTGTTTGAATATTCTTGACAAAGTGCTGTCGCACACCCTTTTTCCTAGTGAAATCAGGTTTATGACATTTCGGAGGACAACTTATTCCCTTTAGGGAATTTGGGTTTGAATTGAAGAGTTGCCACCTAATGATAAGGTGAATTAGGATACCAAGATGGTTTGATTTAAGTAACCAGAGATTGGGTAAGGGCTTGAAATTATTCCAAGGGGAAGGTGTTAGGAACCCCTCTGAATCCACTAGTGTGGTTCCCGACTAGACCATTGTTGTGAACTTAGATGCAAAAAACACATAAACAAATAAAGCTTCAAATAATAGGCGGTTTTCACATAAGGGTATACAAACGAATAAAGTTGGAAAGAGCTAAAAGTGGGCTGATTTTTTCTTAAAAGGAAGAGTTTGAAATTCTTTAAAAGAGACAAGAAACAAAGAAAGGGGGTCCTAGGTTTATTAATAATATGGATCACCCCACATAATTCCCGGTAATCACTCCTCAATGAGGGGCTACGCATGGTATTATCACGTGGTCATCATATCTATATCTACCCTTCCAACCCCGTTAAGCTATTAGTGTGGAATGGTCTCGTTTACTTATTGCATGCTATTACCCGGCCCAATCCTATCAGTCTTGAAGGCATTTAGGACTACTAATCCTAAAGGGAAGGGGTATCGGCTTATTTGTAGATTCAAAGGCAAAATTCTAAGGCGACAGACAAGAACATGTATAGCAAATTGGGAGAAAGCACATAACAAGCAAAAAGGGGCTCAGATATACCTTCTTTAAAAAAAGAAGCACGAAATTTTAGCATGACTTGCACATACTGCTTAGGGCCTGATTAAATACTAAACATGAAAGAACTTAAATGTTGAGGCATATTGATTTATTTCATAATTCAGATAAGAAGCCCCAATCAGGCTTGCTTGCTGGTTGTAGTTAATGGAACAGATTCAGTTTATAACTTTTATCCTAAGGCTTGCCTAAATGTTGGACAAGGATCCTATAGGCATGGTATCTACTAAATTCAGAAACTAAGGAAATAACAAGTCTGAATACACATTGTTTAAAAAAGGATAGTCAGATTATTAAAAGGAAATCCAGTTCTTAATGAAGGTTGTAAGTTCTACAACTAACAGTACCCATTGTTACTGATTTTAGCTCGATACGTGAATGAAGCGGCTCAGATTCGATTAGAATTCCTGTAGACATACTTTCTATGTGTAGTTGATTTTTGAACCTCGTAGACATGGCATAAAATGCAAACGACTCGTTTTAAACCTATGAACATGATATCTAAATGTTGAACTTTATATAAGACCTATGGACATAATATCTAGGTGCAGAACGTTAAGACCTATGAACATGTCTAGGTGAAATTAAATGTGTAGACTTAAACAATCCTACAGGTATGATCTCTATATGAATATGGTAGTCCTATGATCATGATTTCTATATGAATGATGGATGTACAGAATTCAGAAGGGACTATAAGCATGATTTCTCTATATGAATGATGGATGTACAGAATTCAGAAGGGACTATAAGCATGATTTCTGTATGCATCAGCATACGCAGAATTGTAAACACCTAGGATGTACAGAATTCAGAAGGGACTATAAGCATGATTTCTATATGCATCAGCATATGAAGATTTGCAAACACCTATAGGCATGATTTTTATATGCCTGCAGATTTTAGAATGACTTATAGGCATGATTTCTACATGAGAGTTACAGAATTCAGAAACACTTATAGGCATGATTTCTATATGCATATGCAGATTTGAAATACCTATTGGCATGGTATCTACATGAGGGTTGCAGAATTCAGATTGACTTATCGGCATGATATCTATAGGCATATGCGGATTTGAAATGCCTATGGGCATGGTATCTAACCCTTTTGCATACACAATCATACACACTTTTCACTAACCATTAACAAGAGTTTATTACTAATTATTGCAGCCCAGAATAAATTAAAAATACATCAAAAAAATAAAGTACAACCAAGTAGAGCCTAATTCTGACTTCATGTCTGAAATATGAGGTAAACCAACTCCATGAGATCATGATCCAAAGTCTTTCTCCCATTTGAGTGTGTCAAAGTTCCCTAAGAGTCTCAAATTAACCTTGGGGTCATTATCAAACCCAAATGTGTTATCAGATTGGGACAAATGCAGTGTGCAAAAGCCAGCCCTCAAGGGTCAAAGTTCAGAGGGAACTCAAAGGGTCCCAAGGCAGGGCTTACAAGAGGGGGACAGAACTTAAGACTAAGAAAGTGTGCAAGTGCAGAATAGAATGCTAATAGGGGAAAAGAATAGGGAACTAGTTACAAATAAGCACACATAAGGGGGTTCAAGGGAATAGAGAAATTGCACAGAGCAGACTTTAGGCGTGCCCAGCAATGGGGAGTGCTAGCTCACGTGTAAGCCTGCCAGAAACTCACACTATTATAAGCTAGGATCCCAGATGATCTGGTTTGATACATTGACAGTAACTTGTAGTATATACATATCTCAAACCATACCTTAACACATAGGGGTAGGGATTGTGATTCATAGTAAACAGGCAGAAAGGAATCAGTATGCTAGAATGAGTGTTGAACTATGCATAAGTAGTAAACAGGGATACAAAAGCAATAAACGCATTGTTGTGGTGCTGAACTTAAATCAGGACATACCAATTTCAAATAAACACAATAATTAAAGGCACTAGGTCTTGTAAACAGGTCACAATGCAAGAAAATAAGAGAGAATACTATTATGTGTGAGTGTAGTTTCAGAAAGACTATGAGTGAGAGATGTCCTTGTGCTAATGAAAGAGTCGTGTATTTATAGTGTGAAAAATAGGCAGAAATAAGGTAAGAAAATAATTAGAGAACTAAGGTATCAATTAAAATCTATCAATACAAATCTCTCTTTGATTAAGGAATTCAGACTCAAACGGTAAAAACTATTTAAGGAAAGAAATCATATAAACATCTTGTGCAAAGTATACAATTATAGGTAAATATGTAAGGATTTTAATTAAGAGAAGCAGTTTAAAATACACGGTTAAAACAAATAAGGTAAGGATCCATCAGTATATAGTAAATCAAGGGGGTCAGAGATTTTGTGAGCATTGGCCCACAAATAAACCAAGTCAGAAAAATTAAGGAAAACTTTTGAATCAAATCAAGTAACAGAGCAGTCAGCAAACTTGGAAAGAAAATCAATCAAACTTATACAAAGGAAGTCTAAAACCAATCACAATTGAAAGCCGTTTAGAAGGGAAGTTTAGCACATATAAAGAGTACATAAGTATCAGACATGCAAGGCTGAATTTATGACAAAGTGAATGTGCCATGCAACTGAAAAATAAGTAAGTAGTAGATAAAAACATTTTGTTGCGTCAATATATTTGCTGTAATGTTGGAAACTCGATAAAAACAAAAAAAGGATACGCAATATACTTTATTCAATAGTACTCTTCAAATCTTGGTTTTTATTGAACAATAGTATTCTTGTTTCAGACAAAATAATATAGTTAATGGAAGACTTGGATTCTTGGAGAAATCAAGAAAGGGAGTATAAAAGTGTAGTACACATTTTATAATGAGAAAGATTAAAAAAAAAGAGTTGGACTCTAGGAGAAACCAAGAAAATGAGTTTGAAAGTGTATTGCATGTTTCTTTTATTAATGAAGAAGGTAAAATAGAGAAGAATAATGTGGATACACCAGCGATGATGTCACATGTCAGCATGTAAATAACCCAAAAAGTTGCTTACATTCACATGTAAAGGGTGTAGAGGAGTGATTTTTATTCCTCAATATTTACCCAAACGGTCATATCAATCACGATACCAAAGCGTATATTTCCTTTATAATAATTTTTACTGCTTTGAAATACTCAATATGTTACTAAAAGCAAAATTAATTCAAGTTTATTATTGGGGCCCCCAAAATTTTGGGGCCTAAAGCACATGCTTTATTAGCTTCAGCTAACCCTAAGTAATAGTAAACAAGCTAGCGAACATAGTAAAGATTGGAGAAATCTAAAGCTAAGTTCAAAGTTCATGAAACAATAAATGAGCTTATTACTAATATGATTGAATAATTTGAGTTAGATATAGATTGCACCAAAAATAAAACAATTAGACTTCAAATAAATATCTGATGTTTTTATAATTTAAAGTTTAAGATCTTTCATTAAAATTTGGTTTTAGGCAACCAATTTTATTGAGGCGCCCCTATTCCTAGTGCCTGACATAATATGGCAAGGTATTGCTTAAGAGCTAATTATTTTTTATGGTTTGGACAATTAGTTGATGGATAACTGATATAAGAGTTCTGGTATAGTTGCTTGAAGCTTTTATGTCTCATAATTATACATTCTTAGGGGCAATTTAGTAACTTCTAGTTTGGATTTATACAACAACTACGCTACTTCTATGCCTGGGTAAATGATGGAACATCTCCTTGGCTCATAAGGTATTTCTTAAGATGCGTGATACTAGAGAGAGGCCTACCTTGTCTTCAAAAATCTTTAAGTTACAGCATTTTTCAATATATCTCCTCCACTCTGCAGCCTTACACGGTAACTCAAATGCAAATAATAGATTACATGGTAATGTAGTCAAACTCTATCATTTGCTGTTGCAACATGGAGATGAAAGCTTTATTACAAGCCAGAGAGGCATTTGATGTTATCTGTATTTGTGGACCAGAAAAAAGAAGTCAAAGGCAGGGGCAGTAGTTACAGTTCTTGGGGAATGGCCGTGGGTGTCCCAATTTCACCAGGTTTACCCTAGAAAAACTAAAACAGTTAAGCCTAATGTTATCAATGAGGGATACTCTAGTTTTATCATTATGCTGGCAGACCTTCTTTTATGGGAGGTAATTAGACATGGTTTAAAGGAACAAACGGTGGTAGAATATCGATAGTTTATAGATCAACAACAACAACAACAACAACAACAATCCATTATAATCCCACTTAGTGGGGTCTGGGAGGGTGTAGTATGTACGCAGACCTTACCCCTACCCTGGGGTAAAGAGGCTGTTTCCAAATAGACCCCCGGCATCCTTCCCTCCAAGAACTTCCCACCTTGCTCTTGGGGAGACTCGAACTCACAACCTCTCGGTTGGAAGTGGGGGTTGCTTACCATCAGAGCAACCCCTCTTGTCTTCGATAGATTATAGATCCTCGTTCTCAAATATATCGGATGAACCTACAAAAACATCAAGCAAAGTGTCTAAGAGGGTGCTATCTGACCAGTGCTCCATCTCATTGGAATGTAGAGACTGGATTAAGTGCAAGTCATATTCCAAGTTTGAGAACATGTGGATATGTGCAGAGGCTTGTTGAGGAATGGTAGGATTTTTACTGATCTAATCGTAATGCGACATTCATAATCATAATTCATAACTTTGATCTCTAAGAAGAACTTAGCTATACGACTAAGAAATTTCAGACCCAAGTCCCTTAGGAATTGTATATAAGATCATTACAAATGTGTTCAATGCGAGATTAGAAGTAGCAATTGATAATGAAAATGCTTTTGTACAATGAAGAACGATCATGGATGCTTTTTTGGTTGCAAATGAAAGCTCGAACACTAGATAAAGGCAAGGAGGCAAGAACACTATGTGAACCAGATTTGAATATTTAAATCTGTCATTTTTGCTTGCTGTTTTAAACTATGAGATTTGTGAGAAAATGAATTAAGTGGATGGAGAGTATCTCATCTGTCCGATTCTCTAGCTTAAAACCCTTTTTTCTTTGTTTTGTTATTGGAAGTGGAAGATTAAACAGAACTGTCTCAGCTGATATGCATAAACACTTCATAGATTGTTCTACTAACCCTTTGAGGCAATATCCCACTGCATGTTAATCTAGTAAAAAATTGTCTTTTTCCAGTTAATGAAATGAGTATGGAGTAACATACGCTCTTTGGCAGAAAATTTTAAGGTCCCAAGTGGAAGAGTTTATGCAATAGAAAACTCTTCCAAGTGGAAGAGTTTTCTATTGCATATCTGGGAGGCCCTGAGGGCAAAACACACAAAATCAGTTCTCTGGCAGAATATGGTATAGAAATGTGAAAAGAGGAGTGTGCTTGATGCGATCCTCGCATGTGTTTACACCCAATCTCTGCAAATATGATAAAGCAACTAGACAAATTAAGAGAAGACGAGGGCAACTCACAAAGGCACTGATTATACCTAGCAAAATGCCTCAAAGTAATGTTGCCTTAAAGATGGGGTTGTTCGGGAGATAAAAATCTGAAGCTGCATAGCGTTAGGCTTCTCGTAAAATGGCTATGTTGATTTAACACTGAAAAAGAAGTAATATGGAGGAGTAATTATACCAAAAACATAATGGAAAAACACAATTGATTTAATAGCAAGGTCCCATGGAATGTCATTCCAGAGGTACAGAAGCAGTAACCGAGATGAAGTCTTTAAAACTAGATAAATGATTGTTAGGAATTAGGATGGAGGGAAAACGGTGAATAGACCCATCGCTAAATCAGATTCATCTGAAGCAAACTTTTCCTGATTTGCACAGCACTGTACTGAATCAAGAGACAATTGCAGACAAATGAATGAGCAGACACTAAACTCTAGGAGAAATTTTTGAATGGGAAAGAAGAAGAGCACAATTGCTGGAAATGGAGGAGTCACGAACTTGACTGAAAGATTATTGATATAAAACATAGTTTTCTGGGGAAGGTGAATAAATATGCACGACACATGTTAAAACTTGCCTAAACAGGTCAACTCCACCAGTCACCTATTTGTACATGTGAATTATGCCTGGGAAATGTGGTTGTGTTCCTGAATGTACTTTGGGTGCAACTTGTGACAAGGGATGCTGTTAATACTTGGCACGGATAGAGAGTAAAAAAATGCAGCTTAGATACATTTGGAACATTTCCCTTTGTCATTATAGAGAGACATAAACAGTAGGTACCTCGAGATATATAAACAGGCTTGTCTTGTGCTTGTGAAAATGAGAGTTTTACACATGGTGCAATTCAAATATAAAAATGATTTATATATTTTTGGTGATCTTCCATTCCACAACTCAATAAGATTGGGGATATCAAAAGAAAGGGAGTCTCACTAATTCTTTTATTGTGGATATGAATATGTAATTCGCCTCCGAAGATTAATGACGAAAGGTTGCTTTGTTTATCCACAATTGAAAAAATCAATATCGATTGGATCCGTTGATATGCATTTTTTCTTTCATCTGCTTAAACGATTGCCGTGAGTAAACTTATAGGAATAATTGGATTTCACTTAGTTACAAGTAAGAAATAATATGAGTTCCTTAAGATCTAAGTGAATCAAGGTCCTTTTCCTGTACATTTTTTCAATAACAGAGAAATCACCAAGGGCTAGCAGCATACGATTTGGGCCTCGGTGGATAATGGGCATGCCCCTCTATCTTTCTCTACTTAAATATTAAGCTTTTGCTTGTGGCAAGGCCTAAAGCCGTGACGTGCGCTTAACCCACACATCATGTGCGGCGTTCTTACCACTAGATCAAAGCCTTGAGGTTCTACACATGGAGCAATTCAGATATGAACATGATGTAAACAGTTTTTTCCACTAAAAGGGTGTAAATATTAGCACCCTCTTGGTCCAGATCTATTAATCACTTTCTTATGAGAAAAAAGATGGGTTGGAAACCATCTGGATTTAGTTTTTCAAGTACACCTAATACTAATAGTGAATTTGTAGAACTGGATCTGTACCAACAAATTCCATGTGCAATAAAAGTAGTTTAGGATCATCAAGGATATCTGTGTTTGGGAATTGCTCATTTATTTGACTGGTATTTCTGTCGATGTCTGAATTAGATATATGCAAATGGATCTGGATGTTGTGACATGTTTCAAGGTCCCCTGCCCCCTCTTTTATCCCGTGGTAGAGTTTCTATTGAATTCTACTGTTTAGTTAATGCATATCTTCTTTGTCAGACTTTTGAAGAAGCCGATAGTAAACATGATGGAAAGATTGATAAGGAGGAATGGAGAAGTTTGGTCTTGCAACATCCTTCACTTTTGAAGAATATGACTCTCCAATATCTCAAGTGAGTGGCACATTGGATCTTGACATTACTCCACTATCAACAACAACAACAACAACTACCCAGTATAATCCCACAAAGTGGGGTCTGGGGAGGGTAATATGTAGACAAGCCTTACCCCTACCAGAAAGGGCAGAGAGGCTGTTTCCAATCGACCCTCGGCTCAGTGAAGGAAAAACAAAAACAAAAACAAAAGAGCATTAGTAACTCCAACAGAAATAGCGTAAATAATTATCTAAACATAAGAACCATAAATAAAATAGCATGCAATAATATCAGACAGTAACTACCATAAATAACTACCATAAGGGAGACACAATCCAATACACAAATCATCTATGGATAGCCCTGCCAAGCCTCACCCAACCCCGGGTGAGGACGAAAACTCTAGGAGCCCCTATCCTACAACCCTGATACTAGACCTCCAGACTTTCCTATCAAGGGCCATGTCCTCGGAAACCCGCATTCTAGCCATGTCATGCCTAATCACCTCACCCCAATACCTCTTAGGCCTCCCTCTGCCTCGCCGTACGCCGACCATCGCCAACCGCTCACAACTCCTCACCGGAGCATCTGGACTTCTCCTCCGCACATGCCCGAACCACCTCAGCCTCACTTCTCGCATTTTCTCATCCACCGAGGCCACCCCGACCTTCTCTCGAATAACTTCATTCTTAATCTTATCTAACCTGGTGAGCCCGCACATCCACCTGAGCATCCTCATCTCCGCAACCTTCATTCTCTGAACATGAGAGTTCTTCACTGGCCAGCACTCCGCCCCATACAACATGGTAGGTCTAACCACAGCTCTATAAAATTTCCCCTTGAGTTTCTGTGGAACTTTCTTGTCACACAGGACTCCTGATGCAAGCCTCCACTTTGACCATCCCGCTCCTATACGATGAGTGACGTCACCGTCAATCTCTCTGTCCCCCTGAATCACCGACCCAAGATATCTGACATTGTCCCTCTTGGCGATGACTTGAGATCCAATCATCACGTCTCCGCCTACTTCGCTCGGTTCGGCGCTAAACTTGCACTCCAGGTATTCTGTCTTAGATCTGCTTATTTTGAAACCCTTGGACTCGAGAGTCTGTCTCCATACCTCTAACTTCTCATTAGCACCGAACCTCGTCTCGTCTATCAAAACTATATCATCAGCAAATAGCATACACCAAGGCACATTCCCTTGAATATGACGGGTTAGAGCATCCATCACCAAGGCAAACAAAAGAGGGCTAAGCGCCGATCCTTGATGGAGCCCCATAACCACTGGAAAATGGTCTGAGTCGCCACCCATCGTCCTAACCCTAGTCTTAGCTCCATCGTACATGTCCTTGATTACTCTGATGTAGGCTTCTGGCACGCTCTTCGCCTCCAAGCACCTCCCTCGGGACCTTGCCATATGCTTTCTCCAAGTCGATAAGCACCATGTGCAGGTCCTTCTTCTTATCCCTGAACTGCTCCACCAGCCTCCTGACAAGGTGGATAGCTTCTGTAGTGGAGCGACCCGGCATGAAATCGAACTGGTTCACAGATATAGATGTCATCTCCCTCACCCTCGCCTCGATCACCCGCTCCCAAACCTTCATGGTGTGACTTATTAATTTGATACCCCTATAATTATTGCAGCACTGGATGTCACATTTGTTCTTGTACAAGGGGACCACTGTACTCCACCTCCATTCCTCCGACATCCTTTTGGTCCTGAAGATCGCATTGAACAACCTGCAGAGCCACTCCACTCCTGGCCTACCCATGCATTTCCAGAATTCCACCGGGATCTCGTCAGGCCCGGTCGCTCGACCCCTACTCATCCTACGCAAAGCCCCCATGACCTCCTCCGTTCTTCCTCGCTCGTGCTCCCTGCCATCTTAGCAAACGCCGCCTTCTTCACCTCCACTTTTTCTTGGACTACATCGTTCCACCACCAGTCACCCTGATGTCTGCATGAATAGCCCTTGGCTACCTCGAGCACGTCCCGTGCTACCTCCCTAACCAAGTTCGCTGTCTCTAACCACATAGCATCCGCTTCCCCAGAACTTCTCCAAGCTCCACCCTCAGCTAACCTCCTCTCCAACTCCTGTGCTTTCTCCTTAGTCAAAACACCCCATCTAATCCGCGGCTGTCCCCGAGCACCCCTCCTCTTCCGCTTCACCCAGAGACTGACATCCATCACTAGGAGTCTATGGAGAGTCGAAAGGGACTCTCCCGGAATAACCTTGCAGTCCTTGCACATACCCCTATCGCTCCTTCTGAGGAGGAGATAATCAATCTGAGTTCTCGCCGCCGAACTCTTGAAAGTGACCAAATGCTCCTCCCTCTTCTGAAATGTCGAGTTCGCAATCAAAAGCTCGGAAGCCCTGGCTAAATCAAGCAATGACGTGCCTCCTCCGTTCCTAACCCCAAAGCCGCAGCCACCGTGCACCTCACTATAACCACCAGCATCAGCCCCAATATGACCATTAAAGTCCCCTCCAATAACTAACTTCTCAGATTGGGGAATACTACTCACCAGATCATCCAAGTCCTCCCAAAAGCGCCTCTTAACCTCCTCGTCTAAGCCCGCTTGCGGTGCGTAAGCGCTGATGACGTTGAGGACGCAACCCCCAATAACCAACTTAATAGACATTAACCTATCATGCACTCGCCTAACCTCGACCACGGACTCCCTTAGATCCCTATCAATCAAGATGCCCACTCCATTCTTACCTCCCACGACCCCAGAATACCACAGCTTATACCCGTCTACATTCCTCGCCTTCGACCCTTTCCATCTAGTCTCCTGGACACAGGCTATACTAACCCTCCTCTTCTGAAGAACCTTCGCCAACTCAATGGACTTACTCGTCAGAGTTCCTACGTTCCACGACCCGATCCTTAATCTATGAGCGTGCGCTACCCTCTTCCCACCCTTGCCTTCGGCCCTACCCGCAGAACCGCTCCCAGCCCCCCTGCTCGCTCCTGCCCCTACCCCCTCCCCCCGAGGACATGACCTTACTCTACCATCCCCCGTCGCGGCCACTATTCCCAACCGATTACGGAAAACAGTGATGCACCCACGTACTACAGCCGAATATGTAAAAGGATGTAAGCTAGGAATCGACAAAGTAAACCACACACAGGGTGCTTAGATAGAAAACATAAAATGGTGTACAGAGTAAAAAAGGAGGTCGGGAGGTACCAACTCCCGATGGAAAAACCTGGAAGTATGCTTTGATTCGCCCGATATCAACTAGCTCTTGCACACTTTGTCCGGTGTTGCTTTGCTCTTCGCATTCAAATGCCGTAAGCTCTCCTTGTCTGCCGCGGCTTGTACCTGAAAATCACGCACAAAAAAAAAAAAAAAAAAGGGCTGCCTTGCTCGGAAAGGTGGGGTGCCTTACTGGGGGATCGCCGGCAGGGGGTAGGGGGGGAGGGGCTGGGTAGTGAAGATAGAGGAGAGAGACAGAAGAGAGAGAACTTACTTAGGGGGTCGCCGGAGAAGGGTCACCGGAGAAGGAAGGGGGTCACCGGAGGGAGGAGGGGGAGAGAGGGGCTGGGGGCTGGAGGCTGGGGAGGGCTTGGAGGAGGTGAACGTTGGAGGGGAGGGGAGGAGAGAGAGTATTCTGGACAGAGAGAATAAGAACGTTCAAATTACTCCACTATCATATTTTCAAATTATGATATTGTCCATATTATGTTCATGGCATCAATTGGCTAAAAAATCTTCCTCGTTTAAACAGGGACATTACGACTACATTCCCGAGCTTTGTCTTATTCCAGAGTTGAGGATACCTGATTTGAGATGGACAGGCAGTCGTATAGGGAAGTGCTTTTGCTACATTTTTTTTCTTCTGCCTTCTGGGGAATTGCAATTGGCCAGTTCATGTGTTTCGCTCTTCTTCTTTTGCCGTTTATATTTCAAGATTTTCATGATTTGTTATTCTTTTTGAGTGTAGTGGTTCTATATTTTGTGGCCTAGTGATAGACGTTGGGTCCCATTCAGTTATGCTGTGTATATGCATGTAATTGGTGAATTGTGCACGTCAGTTTTGGTAAGATTATGTTTTGGGTCATGCAGCTATTTAATACATGCAAAGCAATCAAGTACTCGCCCAATTAGTATTGTGAAATTACTCAATGGCATGTATAGCTTAAAATTAGACTACGAGTTCACTTAACTAGTGTTGGGCAACTATGCGATTTATATATTGTAATTAGGCAAGCAGCTTGACATTTATCTATTCATTTCTTTGGTGCATCCATTGCTTTTATTAATTGATTGGGCTATGAATTGTAGCGAGTAACATCTATAAACGCACAAATATACATATTAACATGCTCAACTTCTTAATATTTATTTTGTATTTGTTTAGTATTAAAATCTCTACGATCTTACAGGATGTCCAATTGTTTTACCTGCCAACCAGGCATTCAGTTCTAATTGTTGGTACACTGACAAGAAAAATTGTTGTAGTGTCGTGTGTTTTTTTGTTGTTGCACAATGTCGGCCATTTTGATGATCCCAAGTTAGAGAGCATGCCTTGCTCTAATAGGGTGCGTACAGTTTACATATGAAATTTTATAGCTGTTAGCAAGCCAAGTCCCTTATAAAGCCTACCGAACAGAAAGTTCTTAAGAACGAGAAAGCCAACTAAAGGTTGTTCCATAACTGACTCTTGTTGTCGAGGGGGCTTGGCTTATATTACCTTCTAAAAGAGTTTTCTTCGAACGAGCGCTTTTTTTATCTTTTTGGATTGCATGCCCGAGACAATGCTTTTTGTAGATAGAGATGAATTGATTTTCGCTATCATGCCTCCTCCATATACCAGTTGATGTTAGGCTAGTGCTTAATATGAATTTTCTCCTACCCCATACAGCTTCGAGGTTCCCATCGATCGATTACAGAGATTTCTACCATTGAACTTGCTTATGCTCCCCTCTGATTGGGTGTTATTTCTTTAAAGAAGATTGAGTAGGAAAATATTGAATTGGCTTCAATCGAGATTGCCTCGGCTTCTTAGGCACACGGGAAGCGGCCTAACACCTTTTCAAGCGAAATCCCAATCAAAGATAAGTTCTACCAAAGTTAGAGGGGTTATTGACTGTTTATGTCTAAGCTTATGTGGATTTGCAGCTTCCCCATGTTCAATTCTACCAGAATTTCTTCTCAAATTTTGCGAAAATTCTTGCATGATTGCTGTCTCAGCATATAACCATTTCAGCCTACAAGAAGTTCGTTAATCAACATAAATTGAAGCTATCTTGCCGTTTCTTTTTATTTTTATTTGCAAATTAAATGTCAGAAGCTTCGTATTGCAAGCACCTAAAAAATTAATCGTGACGAGATGAATATAACAGTAAAAGTTGCCTCTCCACTTCTGTGTGCAGTAATCGTACATTGACTTTATCAGCCAACCTCATGTCAAGCGACCTCTCCAATAAACTGCCCACTTCGTTATGATATATAGTCGCTAGCTCAATTAGTTCTTACGGATGCATTTTAGTAATCTGTTACGTCAAATTATTAAGATCGCAAAGCTATGTAACTAAGACCTCTCACAATTCACAAACTGGACGACCAATATTGTGGTCTTCTCTCCAAACCTTGCCTTTGCTTCAATGATTTTACGGAGTTTTATCCAAACTAATATTCAACATGTTTAAAAATTGGATGTCAACCAAATACCGGGAAGAAAAAAAAATTAACTTCATTCATCAGTAGCTTTTGTTTTTCGAAAACTAGGATGAGCTCTTCCAAATACTCTTTTTTACGACTTTAACTTTAAATACTCTTTCTTTTTTCAACTTACACCAACAGTCCGAGTGCCTAAATTTGAGGAAACTGTTATTTTGATGTGGTCGAGTTCAACATAAACTTTTCTGTGAAGTTCTGCGTACATTGACCCCATCATTAGTGAGATTCTAGTGAGTTGTTGTAGTAGTTATGCTAAAATAGAAACGAAAAAAAAGAATTAAAATTCCAAATTCTTGAAACAAGCACGTTTAAGCACCAAAAACACTTGCTGCAATTAATTCTCCTCTTCGTGTTGTAGGTACAACAAATACCAGCCTCTGCACTCGTCTGGCTAACCAAAATTAAAGCAGCCAGCTTTATTTGACGCCTGAAGTCTAGACAGTGAAAATATATCATATAAATTTTCGTTGTTGATATTGCTAACATAAAGGCAGAAGACAATTTAAGCATCTCAGCTTTGGCCAAGGATTTTTCAAGGTTCACTTTTCTTTTCAAATAAGGACAGACTTGTCGAGTCAAAAAGGAAGTACCCATATCGATGTACCAAAAAATAAAATGGTCAGAGTTTCAGACTCCATTCACGAACGCAACAGTGACAGAAAAGTCTATGACCTTATTCGCAGAACGAAATCAATTTCCAGGAATAAAGAATGAACATAAATGTTATCCTATGATCAACAAATTATGTCCACTGGAGCAACCAGCTGCGTAAGCAACAAATTTCATCATTTGACCACAAATGTCATCAATAGGTCCCGGGGATGAAACCGAAAGGCAAAAATACAAAGGCTGACTATAAAATGACCACTAAAAATAAGAGGCTGACTTTAATCTCTATTTCTCACAAGCAACCTAGTAAAGCATGGTGAAATCTAGACAAGGCAAGGGAAACATTTCATTCATCATAGAAAGATGCAGAAAAGAATTTAGCCAGAGAAATAAAAACTATATTAACCTAAAACGTCATAACAAAATGAGCCCGGAATAATACCCTACAGCACTAAAACTTCACGCCCAAAAAAACAACACATAAAACTTAACCATATCTTGTTCTGCTGGTGTAGTGAAGTTAAAACCAAAAAACTAGGGGGAGGGGGGGGGGGGGTGAGTTAAGGGGCTTCATGATCATCAAAAAAAACTGGAGCCATGGATTTAGTCGACTTCCTCCATCTTGCTGCCCTCAGCATCATCAGCTTCAGTATCCTCCAATGGTGGCATGTCAGCTTCTGCATCTCCACAATCCTCATCAATACTCAGACCAAGTTTCAGCATCCTGTGAATTCTGTTGCCAAAGGTGTTGGGCTCATCAAGGCTGAACCCTGAGGTGAGAAGAGCAGTCTCAAACAGCAATAGAACCAAATCCTTGACAGACTTATCGTTCTTGTCAGCATCAGCTCTCTTCCTGAGCTCTTCCATGATGGCATTCTCAGGGTTGATCTCCATAGTCTTCTTGCTAGACATGTATCCAGCCATGCTAGAGTCCCTCAGAGCCTGTGCCTTCATAATTCTCTCCATGTTGGCAGTCCAGCCATACTCTCCGGTAACCAAGCAGCAAGGAGAATCCACAACACGGTCAGAGACGACCACCTTCTCAACCTTGTCACCTAGAACATCCTTAATCACCTTGCACAGACCTTCAAACTTTTCCTTTAGTTCTTCGTGCTTTTTCTTCTCATCTTCACTCTCATCAAGCTTGAGCCCTTCCTTGGTAGCAGAAACAAGTTTCTTACCCTCAAATTCCTTCAATTGACCAACTGAGTACTCATCAATAGCATCAACCATGTAAAGAACCTCATAGCCCTTCTTCTTCAGCTTCTCAAGGAAGGGTGAGTTCTCAACAGCCTTCTTGCTCTCACCAGTAATGTAGTAAATATCATTCTGGCCTTCTTTCATCCTTGTGACATAGTCCTTCAAGCTGGTCATCTCATCACCACTCTTTGTGGAGTGGTACCTCAGCAGTTCAGCAAACTTAGACCTGTTCTGTGAATCCTCATGGATACCAAGCTTGAGGTTCTTTGAGAAGGCCTCGTAGAACTTGTCATAATCTTCCTTGTTTTCAGCAATTTCAAAGAATAGCTCAATGCACTTCTTTACCAAGTTCTTGCGAATAACTTTAAGGATCTTGTTCTGCTGCAACATCTCCCTGGAGATGTTGAGGGGAAGATCCTCAGAATCCACAATACCCTTCACAAAGCTCAAATATTCAGGAATCAACTCTTCACAGTTATCCATGATGAACACACGGCGAACATAGAGCTTGATGTTGTTGGGCTTCTTCTTGGTGTCAAAGAGGTCAAAAGGAGCTCTCTTTGGAACAAAAAGAACAGCCTTGAACTCCAGCTGACCCTCAACAGAGAAGTGCTTCACAGCCAAATGTTCCTCCCAGTCATTAGTCAGGCTCTTGTAGAAAGCAGCATACTCTTCCTTTGTGATCTCCTCAGGCTTTCTCATCCATATGGGCTTCTGCTTATTTACCAATGACCACTCATTAGATACTTCCTTGATCTTCTTCTTTTTCTTTTCTTCCTTCTCCTTTTCTTCATCAACCTCCTCTACCTTTCCTTCCTCATCCTTCTTCTCCTCTTCATCCTCATCATCGGAGATTTCCTTTTCTATGGTCTTCTCAACCCACAGAGAGATTGGGTAGCTGATGAACTCAGAATGCTTCTTAACTAGATCCTTAAGCCTTCGCTCTTCAAGGTATTCAAGCTGATCCTCCTTGAGGAAGAGGGTTATTTTTGTACCCCTGCCAAGGTTCTCACCAGATGTATCCCTTGTAACAGTGAATGAACCACCAGCTTGAGATTCCCAAACATATTGTTCATCATCATTGTGTTTTGTGGTCACAACCACCCTTTCAGCAACCAAGTAAGCCGAGTAGAAACCAACACCAAATTGCCCAATCATGCTAACATCAGCACCAGCAGCAAGTGCCTCCATAAATTCCTTGGTCCCTGACCTAGCAATTGTACCAAGGTTGTTCACCAGATCTGCCAATGAAAGAAACAAGATCAGTATTTCACAGTCAAATAAAACATGAGTTCCATCAACAAATGTAAGCACCGAAACCTACAGAAAGTACTCCATCTTACCAGCCTTCGTCATACCAATACCACTATCAATGATAGTCAGGGTATTGTTGGTCTTGTCAGGGATAATGTGGATGAATAGTTCAGGTTGAGAATCTAGCTTGCTCTTGTCAGTCAAACTCTCAAAGCGGATCTTGTCTAGCGCCTGCAATGTATCCGCAAATAACGATTAGATACTTCATAACTTGGCAAAAATGACAAGAATACAGTGACATAGAGATAACCACAAAACTCTTGACAAGCAGTGAAGTTCCTCAAAAGAATCTCCCAAAAGTACCAAAACTATGATGATTCAACAACCATAATTGGAACAAAAAAAAGCTACAAACTGGTACCTTTCAACAAATGACAATTAGCGGCCACGTAAAATTTAAATTTTGAAGTCAAATCAATATGGCTAGTTTAAAAAACTGCTTCCTCCATTGAATAAATTCTCCAACATATAAGTATTCTAACTCATACTATGTCAAAACTGACCAACAAAGCATCAATGTTATTATATAAAATTCTTCAGCTAATTATTTCAAAACTTATACACTCCAATAATAACCGAGCACACACACAGATACTGTTCCCCACGAGGATAACAATAAAACCCTATATCAACACTGCTATAAAATCGACATTAGATAAAAAAAGTCTAATTTCAGGAATAACAAGACAAACATTATTGTGAACTAATCATCGATTCCGTAAATAAACAGAAACATATATTTGATAGATAAATCAAATCAAATCAGTTCAGCACAAACAGACAAGACATATGATATTACTTTCAGGGTTAACAACGTATGAGTACGTCACCAAATCAGAGATGAGAAATCGAACCGCCAAAGCATGAATATTTTGGTACATATTAACAGTAAAAGTCCTAAATCATCAGGCAATAGAGTCTCCAAAGGTATTGTAAAGAGAGATACTCACATCAGAAGAGTTACTGATGAGTTCACGGAGAAAGATCTCTTTGTTGCTGTAGAAAGTGTTGATGATAAGACTCAACAGCTGGTTGATCTCAGCTTGGAAAGCAAACGTCTCCTGCTCCGCCATTTTTCTGTGATCTACGAAGCTGATTGGAGGCGAAGGAAGAAAACAGAGATGAGACTCGAAGACTGAGAGATCAAAGAGAGAGAGGCAGAGGTAATAGAGGGACTAGCGAATTTATATACTTCGTAGTAGGGTTTTTTAGGGTTTCTAGATCCTTCTATTGGCTTATTCAATCATTTCCTTCCCTTCAATTTTTCAAGTTTTTCCACTGGAGGGGCCGCTATTTTATGTCGACCTCTCTTGCGGACCACTAGTTCTGTCCTTTTTTGGTCTCTCTATTTAGTTTTGATTTGATACTTTTGAATTTTCCGTGAGAATCAAGGAAATTTTGTTACTTTCTCGGATAGAATTAATTTTTTTAGTTTGTTCTAAAATAAATAATATATTTTAAATTTAAAAATAATTTAATTTTAAATTTTTTATTTTATCTTTTTTATTCTTAATAAAAAAAATTATAACCTCATAGATAATATAGCCCCACAAATAAAGTTTAAATTTTAAAATTATTTCTTAAACTCCGTATTGAATCAAACTATCTCAAATAATATGAAATGGAGAGAGTACATCCTTCCTGTTTTGCTAGAGAAACTATAATACCTTGTGAAAAACATAAATTAAAATTACACTAATGAAGGATAATTTTTTTGATCAATTATTTATAAATTTAAATTTTATCCTCGTAAACATATTTTATGTTTTTCTCCCTTTGCATAAGAAATATTTGATAGTTTAATATTGACGGGATGGTGGCACGTGACACCGATTGATCGAAAAATTTATATTTATATATAAAATTAAAATTCAAAAGAATAATAACTATTAAATTCGATAAAGTGACACCACTTAATAACAAATACTTGGTAGCTCATTTGGTCACCAGATTGAAGCTGGATAGTTTTAATATTTCATTTGTTTTAACAGTTTTTGAGCTTCATCAACGAATAAAAAATATATCGTGGTTTGAATCATTGGCATCTTAAGCATTAACCGAACATTAAAACACGCAACAATAAATTATTTGACTTTTGTTGTAATTTTTCCAGGTATTTTTTTCTTTTTTTTCCTTTCATTTTCTTTCTCAATATTCAATTGATTAAGAACGATCTACTAAATTGAATGACTGATGAGTTCTGTGTAATTATCTGGTGTTTTATATTAAAAGAGTTTAGTCTTATTTCTTATGAGATTGTTTTGAATAAAATTTTAAAAAATAAAATATTCATATATAGTAATATTCTTGAGTTGTATTTTATTAATATGATTTTTACTATATTTTTTGATACGGTATTGTTATAGTGAATTATTATTTGTTCACCGTTTAAAACTATGGCATCGCTTATAAAAAATCTTATATACACTATTGATTATTGAGTAATATTATAAGGTTAACATAACGCATCGGTAATTAAATTGTTTATCGTTTAATTATTTGTCAAATTTGCGAAGGACAAAAAAACAAACAATATTGGATTAAATATTGAATATGCTTAACCAAAACTTTGAGGTCCAAAATCAGAATTCACCAATTTTTTAGGGATTAAAAACGCAAGTTTCCCAAAAAAGTACACCAATATTAGGATATCCTTTTTGTTTCGAAGTTATACGAGTTCCCTTACTTTGCTTTTTTATCGGAGAAACTTCTGATATACTTTATTTTCAATATCACTTTGCAATAATTCATTTGCAAGTTTTGGCATATCATTCAAATTGTATCTTTTTAATTTTATTTTGAACGTTATCCTTACGAGTTAAGCCTGATACCTAATTGAATAGGAGGGTATAGTGACTAAATTCCTTGAGATAACTTTTTTTAGAAACATGAGATATTATATATAATACTATCAAGGGTTGGTACACGAGGAAAAGTTTTATTTTGTCCCATACAATTTATTTTAGTTGTGTGAGGCTCATTTTTATCTTACAAATTTGTGGAGCCCTATTTTTTACTTATGGATCCATAAAAATTTGAGTCTAATACCTCATACAACTAGTGACAGATAAGACACAAAATAAAATTTTTCATACATGAGAGGGACCTTGTCGGACTATAGTCTTGGTTAGCCAGAGAACTACTAGGTGCTAGACTACTACTGCTACATTAGAAATTACATAGGAGTCTAATAGTGCTAAGTTGGTTGATACATCAACTTTGGTATTAATAGTTGTTATAGTAGTATTGTCACTATTATCAAAAAGGACAAAATCCTTAGGTGATTCTGGCATTTGTAAGAAGATGACTGAGTAGTTAGAATTATCTTGAGTTGATGCCTGCTTTGCTAGTTCACGTGCTACTTAATTGCCTTTACGGTAAGTATGTTATATTGGTGGATTCCCCAACTTCCTCACCCAGTATATGCACTCAGAGATAATATTGTTGTGAGAATTATAAGTGTCCGCTTCCAAAAGGTCAATGATATTTGTTGTGTCAATTTCAATTAGTAAGTGTGACCAATTATTTTTCATTGTTAGTTGAAGGCCATGTTTTAAGGCGTGAAGTTCCATAGAAAGGGGAGTAGGGCCAATAGAGGCCTTACTAAAACCAAGTATCCATTGTCCTTGAGAGTCTCTAATGATTCTCCGATACTACCTATACTGTTTTTATTACGGAAGGAACCATTGATATTTAATTTAATGAAGTTAGTAGGAGGAGGATGCCAACGAACATTAATGTTATGAGTATTAGGCAATTTATTAGGAGGGTTGATGGCACATTGCTTATATTCTAAAGCTTGTGCATAGACAAGGTGACTGAAGAGGATTTTGTTGATATGGTTGAAAACATTATTATTTATATTGTTCCATAAAAGCTCAAAGTGCAAAGGGTAGGAATTCATCCCACATTAAGGAATAACTAAGGATAGGGGGAAGGTCTTTCTTAGGGCATTAAGCCAGTGCATGCTAAGGATGTCTAGAAAGTTAATGTAAGGCCAATATTTTTCCAGAATTGTATTGCATGAGGACAATAAAGGAATATGTGGATGATAGTTTCCTCATCTTGACGACAAAGAGAGCATGTAGGATCTATTTGCATACCAATGTAGCAAAGATAGAACTTTGTAGG
Source organism: Nicotiana benthamiana (assembly GCA_034376525.1). NCBI lineage: Eukaryota > Viridiplantae > Streptophyta > Magnoliopsida > Solanales > Solanaceae > Nicotiana > Nicotiana benthamiana. Next base: position 117,398,920 of record CM067331.1, read on the forward strand.
AAGTCTGTTATGCATGTATTGTCATAGGAAATTTTGATTTTGTTGAGGGTATTAAGCTTCCAAATCAAATCAAAGAAGATATAAATTGTTAGGTTGTAATTGGGATGAAGAAGGGGTACCGTCAATTTTGTGGAAAAGTTTCCGTTCGAGGTTAAGAACCAGCAGGGACAATTAATGGAGTTATTATTGAGGGTTGGGTTTATGGATGTGATAAGGTTGTTGATAGGTTGGGGTAGTTCAAAGGAAAGTTGGGAAAGATCCTAGTGGGTATTTTTTCACACGTCACTATTCTTTTTGTATGTGTGTGTGTATGTGTCATGAAGATATAATGACCAACAACCATACTACATAGAGATTGGTTGTTGGAAGCCAAATAGAGTTTCAGAACTCTGAATATTTTTATGGCAATTTTTAGCCTTAGTGGGATAACTATAGTTACTTATTAAAATACTGACCCCATAGAGGGTTGAGTGAATAATCGCCATGTAAGGCTAGCTAGTGCTAATACCTAGTATTTTTCTGTATTTTTTTAAATATGTAAAATTCCTTCAAAATAGCCTATATAGGCATATATAAGTATATCTCAAGGTTGCATTATTTTTCCTTAATTTTTGAAGATTTTTAAATCAATTTACTACTCTATTTTATCAAGAAAAATCCAATAATTATCACCAAAATTATCATTTTTAGTGATTCATTTATTGCATTCTCACATTTATACTAAAATATAGCTAAAATATTTTTTACGCATTTTTTACAAATTTATTTTAGTATTTTAAGGAATTAGCCATTTTAGGTTAAATTTGTCTCATGTTTATAAAATAGGATTTTATATTTTTAAATTGATAATTATATATTATAAATCATTTTAATGCTTTCAATCAGTTTTAAAAAATTTATTTACTATGTTTTATAAATTAAATGGGAAAAAAGAGTTATTTAACTTATAGCCAGATTTAGCCTTCTAATTTAGCCTGATTAAACCCAATACCCAACCCAAATTAAACTAACCCAATGACCCAAGCGTAATCCCTAAATCTACCCGACCCAGCCGGAATTAAATCTTGGCCGTTGATCAGTTTTGATCAACGATGCAAATCTATTCTTACCAAATTAAACCAAACGACCCCCCCCCCCCCAAACCCCTCTCATTCCTCATTCATCTCTACATCTTTATATCTGGTTCTCTCTAGAACCTTCCCCCTTCCCCTCTGCTCTGATGAGTTTCCCTCACCTTCTCCGGCCACCTCCTAACCTAAATCTATGGTGGTTTTATCATCTACCAGCTTTCCATGGTTCATACACGCTTGGTTGCTGAAGTTTTATGGTCTGATCATGAAGAAGCTTTATCTAGACCTTTTTTTATTCAAGTTTTATGGCCATCTCTGGCCTTGCTCCGGGAAGCCATATCCATTTTGAGCCTGGCTTTGACTCTTCTTGCTTAAATCTATCCAAGCCTTTCTACCGTTTGGGTTCCTTTGAAACCCTAGCTTTTGAGGTTCTTCTATTTTCTTTAGATCTGTTTTAGATCTGTGTTTTCCCTAAATTTTTAAATAATTTCTTGATATTTCTTTCAAACGTTATGCTTTCAAAACCTTTTTATTTTTCCAATCTAGGGTTTTCCTTTTTGAGTTATTTAGATGTTTCTTCTACTGCGTTCTTTGTGTGTTTCTTCTACTATGTTTCTTCTACTGTATTTTTTGTGTGCTTATTCTACTATGTTTCTTGTTAAGTTTCTCCTACCATGTTCTTATCAGTTTCCTCTACTAGTTTTATATGTTTCTCTACTATGTTCTTTATGTGTTTCTTCTACTATATTTCTTGTTAAGTTTCTTCTAGCATGTTCTTATCAGTTTCATCTATTGGTTTTATATGTTTCTCTACTGTGTTCTTAATATGTTTTTCCTAGTGTATTCTTGTTAAGTTTATTCTAATATGCTTCTTAATATGCTTCTCCTACTATTCTTATTAGTTTCTTTCATTAGGTTTCTCACCAGTTCTTCTACTATGTTTTTTTTTGAGTTCCTCTATTGTGTTTCACATGTTGTTCTTTTACTATGCTTCTCACGAGTTTCTGCTACTGAAAGAGCATGTTAAGGGTCTTAGTTCTTTTTTGAGACCTCTGAACCTGTTTCGATTAGTATATTTTCCCTTGATTACTTGTGCTCTCATCTCTGCACTCGATTGATGGTAAAACCCTAGAATTTGGGAGTTCATCCGAGTTTGAGAATATTGGCTATGTGATATGCTTGTTCTACATCTTTGAAATTTTCTGATTTCTGAAACCCTAACTAATTCGAGTTTTTGAATTCTTTTCTTCTATTGCTCAACTTAGTCTTGAAATCTTTGTTCAACCTCTGTTTCTTTAATCAACTCTAATTCTCCACTAAAATGCTCTAAAGTCTTTACACTGGACCTTTTGTATGATATTTGATACTATCTCTCTTCTACATTGCTGACCTATGTGAATATCATGATCCTATAGTCTATTACCTGCTGATTTTGCAATGGCGTGACATATTTCTTTGCCCTAAATTCAGCTTAGCATGTTTGAGTGCTATCTATATGTGTTGAACTCCCGATTTCCTGCTTATGTGTAGTTCAACACTTATTCTATCATACTGATTTCTTTTTGCCTGTTCTACTATGAATCCCAAACCACTATCCCTATATGTTTAAGCTATGGTTTGAGGCATAACTATACTGCAAGTTATTGTCCATGAATCAAATTTGATCCACTGGGTTCCTAGACTCTAATAACATGTGTTATGGTAGGCTTATAGGTATGATAGCACTCTCCATCGTTGGGCATGCCTAGAGTCTGCCATTGCCTAAGCAATAGGCTATTTACAATCTCCTTATTCCCCTGAACCCCTTATGTGTGCTTATTTGTAGTTTTTTCCTTCTCTTTTTCCCTTTTAGCATTCTGATCTGCACTTGCACACTTTCTTAGCCTTTAAGTTCTGCCGCCTCTTGTGAGCCTTGCCTTGGGACCCTCTGAGTTCCCTATGAACTTGGACACTTGAGTGTTGGCCTTTCCACACTGCACTTGTCCTAATCCGATAATATATTTGGGTGTGAGCATTTCCCGAAGTTCCTTTGAGACTCTTAAGGTACTTTGACACACTCAAATGGGAGAAAGGCTTTAGATCATGACCTCATGGAGTTGGTTTACCTCATATTTCAGACATGAAGTCTGAATCAGGCTCTCCTCAGTTGTACTTTTACTTATATTTTCTGATGTATTTTTTTTTACTTTTTTCCGGGCTGTAATAATTTGTAATAAACTCTTAAGGATGGTTAGTAAAAAGGGGCGGTTAACTATGTATGCAAAAAAAGGTAGATACCATGCCTATAAGTATTTTAAATCTGCATGCATATAAAAATCATGCCTATAGGTCCTTCTGAATCCTGTATATCCATTTTTATCTGGAAGTCTGAATTCTGCATATTCATATAGAAAATATACCTATAGGTACTTCTGAATCATGTATATCCATTTTTATCTAGATTTCATGCTCATATGCCTCAAACAATTTCTACATTTAGATAGCATGTTCACAATTTTTTGCACTTAGATATCATGACCATAGGTCTTAAACAATCAACTGCGCTTAGATAGCATGTTCATAAGTTTAAAACGAGTCTTTTGCATCTTATGTTCAAAAATCAACTACGCGTTGAAAGCATGCCTATAGGAACTCCTAAATGAATCCGAGCCGCTTCATTCACATATGGAACTAAAATCAGTAACAACAGGTACTTTTAGCTGTAGAACTTATAATCTTCGTTAAAAACTAGCATTTCTTTTACAATCTGACTACCCTTTGACCAGTACGTGTCCAGTTTACTTTAAACCTTATTATTTTGTTACTTTCTGAATTCAATAGATACCATGCCTACAGGATCCTTGTCCAACACTTAGGCAAGCCTTTGGGTAAAGTTATAAACTAAATATGTTTCTGTTAATAACTACAACCAGCAAGCAGAACTGATTTGGGCTTCTTATCTGAATTATGTAATAAACCAGCCTGCCTCAACTTTTAAGTTTTTTCATGTTTGGTGTTTAATTATACCTTAACTAGTATGTGTAAGTCATGCTAATTACATGATTCTTTGTTAAAGCGGGTATATCTGAGCCTGTTATGCGCTTTCCCCCAACTTGCTATATATGTTTTGTATGTCACCTTAGAATTTTTGTCTTTGAAATCACAAATAAGCCTAACATCCCTCCCCTTTAGGATTATTAGTCCTAAATGCCCCCGAGACTTATAGGATTGGGACGGGTAATAGCATGCAATAAGTAAACGAGACCGTTCTGCGCTTTAATACATCAACAAGGTGGGAAGGGTAGATATGGATATGATGACCACGCGATAATATCACGTGTAGCCCCTCGTTGAGGAGTGATTATCGGACATTGCGTGGGGTGATCCATATTATTAATAAACCTAGGACCCTCTTTTCCTTTATTTCTTTGACTCTTCTAAAATTTAAAACTCTTTCTTCTAAGAAAAATCAGCTTTCTTTTAGTTCTTTTCCACTTTGTTTGTTTGTAAACCCTCATGTGAAAATCCCCTCTTATTTGGAGTTTTATTTGTCTACGTGTTGTTTGCGTCAAAATTTACAATAATTATCTGGTCGGGAACCACACTAGTGGATTTTGAGGGGTGCCTAATGATTGCAGCCAAATTCGCACTACTAAAGAATAGCAAGAGAGGGTCACAATAACTTTTACTCGATTTTGGGTCGGGATCGAATCCACAGAGAGCTAGAAATAGAGTCAAGTATCAATCAAGCTTAGAATTGTGAGTGTGTTCTTAATTGATCTTCTCATCATTTTTGGGTTTTCTTTAACAATCTAGTATTATCAACTATTAACTATAACTAATTATGCTAAGTAAAAATTGTTAAGAGTTGTATCTAATGGTTTAAAAGGCACTAGGGCAGTGACTTTCACCTAGGTGGCTAATTGACGGGTAATTGCTTCTAAGGTATGCTTGACATGCTTGAGGAAATATGCTATAACCGTTGCACGATGTTACCCACTCTCACACCCCTCTATGAACACCTAATTTTTTACCAAACCCAAATTCTATACTAGTTTAGTGTAAATATTTCTTTCACGTCTAATCTTAATATTTTAAAATTTTTATCATACTCTTAGTATGTTTTATTTTAGAAAAAAAATATAATAACTATATATTCACATTCTTAGAGTATAAGTTTTACTCCTAATTTCAAATAAAAGAAAATTTTAAAAAATCTACTTAGAATTTTAAATGTAAGCTATAGTATTTTTCTTAGTATAATTTAAACTACAATGTAAATATTTAATTTTTTTAGGTATATAATATTTAAATATAAGATACCTAACTAATATTTTTAACTATGCATTTTACTTTCTAATTTCTTCATTAATAAAGAATAGAAAAACTAACGAAAAAAAAGAAAAAAAGGCAAAGCAAATAATAATAATAATAACAATAATAATAATATAATAACAAGGGATAAATCTTAAAAGATTCAAACAAAAATTATCCTAATCATTTACTATGATCTTCTCAACCTCCTTCTCCCACTTCAACTCTAATTAACTCTTTTACCTACCCCACATTCCTTTTATAAAAGGGGAACAAAACATAAAACAAAAAAAAGAGAGAAAAAAGCAACGAACAAAAGGAAAAAGGGAAAAGAAAGGAACGAAAAAGAAAGAACAAAACATAAAACAAAAGGAAAAGAACGAAGAAGGAAAGGAAAAGAACGAAGAAAGAAACGAAAAAGAATAGAAGGAAGAGAGGAAGAAAGAAAAAAAGGCAACAAAAAAAAGGAAGAGAGTTTTGGAGACGGAGTTCGGGATTTCGTTCACGATTCTGTGTTCGTGGTTCTAAAAAGGTTAGTATTGCAACTTTAAAAATCAGTAAATTATATCTATTGTAAAATCTTCGCAAAAGGTAATATTGAATCTCCTTGTTAGTTCAATGATAATATCATGATTTAAGTATGAATGTGTGTCAATATTTGTATTAATTTTCTTAAAAGTTTGCTGAATACAAATGTGTTTGCTTGTTTGGTATCGGATTTACCATCATCTATCTCTATAATTAAATATATATATAGTTTTCTTAAAATATATCTCTAATCTTGGTTGATTTAAACCATCTTCGAAATTCAGTCAATAAATCCGTCATGAATAAATTTAGGCTTGAACACTTGGTTTAATTAATCCTTAAAATTATCTTTTATTAATTTTGCCTAGTCACTCTTTTAAATAGGTCATAAATTATGATAATATTTTTTACAAGATTGTGATAGGTTTTTCTCTTAAAAAAGGTTTTGTTCTTTTTTGGTATTTACATTTACAAATTGTTTGATTGCTTAGCCATAAAAGCTGAAAATTATCAAGTGCTGATTTAGTAGGAATATTTACTTTGGAAAAAAAAATCTCTTAAGTAGAACATATTCTACTTGTCTTAATTTCACTGTAAGTTAAGTTTGAAGTTGTTCATTGTACATGACCTCACATTTATTAGTGAAATTTTTTTTATATGATGTTAGTTACTCAAAGTAGTCTAAGGATATAGATTATTATATTTTAGTGTTGAAGCACAAGTTAGAATTTTCAGGAGTTATAATCTTCATTTATAAATTAAATTTGATTGTCTGTTAGTATAAATATTTTTTTTTATAAATAAACATGATGTTGAGGCTAGGCTATTAATTATATTTCTTTCTTATTCTCTTTGAATGCGGGGTCATGGGAGAATATAGTTAACTGGGGCCAAATATATTTCAAGGTCTATTACTAGAAAATAATTGTAAGAGGGTAATATAATTTATGAAATAATTCAAGACTAGTTCCAATAATAACAACATATAATTGTATATCTCGAATCTAAAAGAAACAAAATAATTGATATATTATAAAATATGCTATTAGCCCATGTGTTCATACCTGAACCTTGGGTTGATATGCTTAAATAATAAAAGGATTATGTGCGCATTCCGCGTCTTGATACCTTTTTAATTTAAAATAATTATGTTATAACCATGTGTACATTCTGTACCTTGGTTTAATATTTAATTTCAAGGAAGTACCTTGTGTGCGTATCACATCTTGATCAAAATAATTATTAAAAATATAATAAACTAAGTGAAGTGGTAATAAATAAGCCATAATCAATAAAATACAAGAATAGCTAAAAATTAATTTAAGCCTTACATTAATCAATAGAAGCGACCGTGCTAGAACCACGGGACTTGAGGGGTGCCTTACACCTTTCCCTCGGTCAACAAAATTCTTTACTCAGTCTTTTATTTTCGTAGACCGTAAATTAAGAGTCAAACATTCCTTTTGAAAAGGGATTCAAATAAAAAGTGACTTGGAACACCAAAACTCAATTCCAAGTGGCGACTCTTAATAATAAATAATCCCTTTTTAAAACGTCACTTTAATTGGAAAAACTCTTTTAACTCAACCTCGTAACAGGGTTGTGTGACAAAAAAGAGGCGTGAGAGTCGTGGCGACTCTGCTGGGGACTAATTAATAAGAATTCGAGCTTTGTATATTGATTCTTGTTTGGCTTTTATCATGTTTTGGATATTATTGTATTTAGAAGCCTAATGTGCTATTTGTCACTTGTTTACCACTTTAATATTTATTTGAACTGTGATATAAATTGTATCCTCTCTCGCACCCCTCTGAGTCTTCTGATAGGTAGTTATGTTGTGTTGCCTACCAGCATCACAAAACTTCTGTCTTGAGATAAAACAAGTTAGCCTACCAACTTCTGGTGAAAGATTTAGTCACACATGTTTAGGCGGGAGAGCCGTTAGCTAGCCAGTGTTGTTCTACTATTGGTGACGCTTGACGCTCCTCGGCCCGGGTTGTCCACTCGGGTAAGCCAGGTCTAGATACCATCTCCTTTAGGATTTGAAATCTTAGAAGAACAAGCCACAACCAATGGATATCCCTAGTAGGTTACGCTTTATTTTCATCATATGCATTGAACTTAGCGGGGCTCGGCACAGGGGCCAAGCCCGTCTAGGACAAGAACCAATTTTTTGGACCAACATGTTCATATCTATGTGGTATATGTAACGTTATTTGGTAGGCTTAATTCAAATGTTACCGACTTTAGGATAGAAGTAAACAAGGAAGGGGAAATTTCCAAGTTTTCATAAATACCATTTTTTAAATAAAATTTTGAAAGGTTTCGGTATATAAACTAACAATTTCAAAATAGTTTTCTTTTTAGTTATTTTTACCGAACTACGCGAGTTTGATTCTCACCGGATGTGAGATACGTAGGCAACCTTCATCAGGTTCAACCCCATTTTAAATAAACAAAAAAAAGGTAAAAAAAAGTTTTTATGGACTATTAGTTTTTTTTTTCAAATAATGATAATATAGTCACTTTGAACCTGCATCGAAAATGCGAAATGGGAGGCCAGTTTTATTATTTTATTAGTTTTTTTTACAAAACAAAAAAAAAGTTATTTGGGCATTTTGTTTTCTTTATGACTATTACTAATTTAATTTTTTTAGTCCCACAATTTGGTTTTTATTTTTTATTTTTTTTCTTTTTCTTTCAAACCCTGGAAAATCAAAATTTTTGTGTCAATAATATATTTAACTAAAACTTAATCCCGTGTCTGGATAAACAGGTGCACCATGAGGTGGGAAAGAGGTAAGTCTGAAAAGAGGCCCAGGTCAGAAGGGATACCAGATTTTCTCATTGTTGATCATATACCACAATTATTGTGGGATTGATGGAGAGATTTTAAGGAATATGAGCGAAACTAGATAAAGAAATACTTGGGACATTTGGTTCACATGATGACGATCAAGCCTAGGAGGGATGTGATCGAAGCTTTGATTCCGCATTGTGATCCTGAAAATAATGTGTTTCATTTTACTGACTGTGAGATGACACCGACCATGGAGGAAATTGCCCATTTCCAAGGGTGGGGTCGTAATCTTTGCCGCCAGATACCCATAGTGCCAAAAATGTGTATGAGGGTACGTTTCTGAGACTCTTGAACATAAACTATGGACATTATGAAGGTTTAGGAGGCAATTGGGTTAAGTTGGGATTTCTATTCCATTTGTACGGCCTCGAATGCAATTTCGAAAGGAATGTGGGAAAACTGAAATCAAAGGAAGCAAGAAAACATGGAAGATACAGAGAAGGTTTGCATTTATGGTTGCTTTTTTTGGGGCGTGTAGTTTTTCTGGAAAGGGAAGGATGCATTGACATCCGGTTGGCAGGTGTAATTGAGGCGCTGACCTCGAAAGAGGATGATTATACTTTGGTCCCTATGATTCTTTCTTCCATTTTTCGCGCTTTAACTGGATGTAAATTGGGCGCACAAAACTTTAATGGTTGCAACATTTTGCTACAAATATGGTTTTTGGAGCATTTTTATCGTCATCCTACGATCTCTAAATTTAGTGAGCTCCAGCCCAATCACACTTTTGATCACCAGAAGAGAATTGAAAAATGTGACTTACGTGAAGGGATTAACGCCTGGAAAGAACTGCTTCTTAATTTGTCTGCCAAGCAGATCACATGGAATTACGATTGGTTTTCCTCGAAAGAGGTCATTTGTGAATCTGCATACCATTCTTATATGGTACTTATAGGATTGGATGGTGTTCAGCCTTATGGTCCACTTCGGGTAATGCGCCAGCTTGCACGATGACAGGAGGCGCCACCAAAACGAGAGATGGTAGAGGACCGAGTTCGTAGAGAGGTGATCCCTGAATATATTACTTGGTTTCATGATCCTTCGTCGTTTAGAAATAAGCCTGAGGGGCCGAACAGGAGGAGAAATGATCAAAGAACTATAGAAAAACTGAAAGAGGAATTGGAGCATGCTAAGATGATTATAGCCAAACAACAAGCCCAACATCAGGCCGGAGTCGCTCATATTCGTTTAAACATTGAGAAAGATTATCATATGCTTTACGAGTCATGGATAAAGATTTAAGCATGCTAAAAATGAGGCAGCCCACTTAGAAGAAGAACTGGCAAACACGATTGGTTAGTCAGAAGAGTGGAGGCGAATAAAAATGCTGAAATACATAAGTTGCAAGAAGACTTGAGTATCATTGAAGAAGATGCGCACCAACAACAATTGGAGTTTGATCAGCAGAAGGAGCAGTTTTAAACAAAAAGGGCCACTAGATACGCTCAAAGAGTCAGCTTTATGAACAATTAGAAGAAATAAAAAGGCAAAATAGGGGTCATCAGCTCACAGATTTTGAGGAAGAGCGGCGTCAGTGGATGATTGAGAGAGGTGTGTTAAACTGTCACATTGAAGAATATGAGGGACGTGAGACTCATATGGGGCACGCCCTCGACACTACCCAGATGTGGTTGCATAATTGTCACATGAGTATGGGGCAAGCTAGAGAACAGGTACTTCGACTGGCAGAAAAAGCAGCATATGTTCATGCTGATCATCGTCATCTAAACAATGAGGAAGTTGGTCAACAAGCACTTGTCCTCGTTCCACAGTTGCCGACGATGTTTTAGAATTTGTACGAGACTTTAGGGGGACAGTGGAGGCCAAGAGATTCAGATAATTGATGATATCAGTTTAAACAAGAAGACTATTGAAGATTAAATTTTTTGTGCAGTCCATTAGTTCTTAGTTTTATTTATTTGTTGCATTTTTAATTTTGAAGACTTTTATTATTATTATTATTATCAAATTTTATTTTATTCCAGTCATGTTTATGTCTTTAGAATTAGTAGAGTTAGTTTGTATATATTTCCTTTTCTCTCATTCTATAAAAACATATATAATTGAAAAATATTTTAGTTTGTTTTACTTATAAAAAAAGAAAAAAAATAAGAAATCATTAGAATTGTTATTATTTCTCCTGAACTATGTGGTGGTCTGATTCATGCGGCGTCATGATACGTAAGCGACTCCCATCGGATGCGATCACAGTCATAACTAATCTTAAAAAAATTATAAAAAATTAAAATAAAATAAAATAAAAGAGCAGTAAGTTCAAAAGGAAATAATCCAACAAGCCGGGATGAAGCATGAAGCCTTCCAAAATCATTTTAGAAATGAAAATGGCATTAGGTGCATGGTATACAATGTGTGATTAATATCTGAAAATGCATGACTCTAACACGTTTGTTGTTTGTTATTTCTAAAGAGATAAGGTTAAATAGAGGTGGTTGGTTTATGGTCTAAACTGGCGACTCACCCTTACAACACGAGGTCAAAAGGAAAAAGTAAAATGGGAAACAACAGTGAGAATGAGTCAGATAATGATGATGTCCATGGACAATTGATCGAACAAGGTTCGGGACTGGTTGAAGAAGTAAGAGTGTTGAAACAACAATTGGCAGATATGTACCAAGCCTGGGTGAATGGACAGGCACCGCCCTTACTACCCCTGGGGCCTACAGATAATCTTTATAATGTGTCAGTTGCAAATCAATTGCCCATCTCCATAATAAGTAATCCATTGTACCAACCTGGATTCGGTCTGAGCATTAACCTCCCCACTATCCGCAGTACCTCCATTCCACGTCCTCCAGCCGCACCCTTCAGAAATGACCCACATACTGTACCCATTCCTCAACCAGCTCTTGCTCAAAAGCACAACAATGATCCACAATTGAATTCTCATGATACACAACATTACTCTCCAGAACTGATTTTCAAGGTTCTAGATTCATACAAGCATACTCCTTAGAACATGTTCCCGATCGAGGTCGAAAAGCCCAACAAGAATATGGAACAAGAGGAAATGGCCAGAAAAATGAAGAGTTTGGAACAAACCATGAGAAACATATAGGGTTGGGAGGCCACAAGAGTGTTTCATTTAATGATTTATGCATGTTTCCCCATGTTCATTTGACACCTAGATTCAAGACCCCTACTATGTTTGACAAGTACGATGGTCACGGTGATCCTGTGGCCCACTTGAAGAGATATTACAACCAATTGAGGGGAGCAGGGGGAAAGAAGAATTACTCATGGCTTATGTTGGGGAAAGTTTGACAGGAATTTCTTCAGAGTGGTTCATAGATCAAGACATATCTCACTGGCACATTTGGAACGACATGGATCAAGATTTTGTCCAACAATTTTAGTACAATATTGATATAGTGCCAGACCGCTCCTCTCTCGACAACATAAAGAAGAAATCTACAAAAAGATTCTGAGAATATGTAATCAAGTGGAGAGAGCAGGCTGCTAGGCTCAAACCACCAATGAAAGAGGCAGAAATGATTGACTACTTTCGCCAAGCTCAAGATCTTGATTACCTCCATTATATGTTGGCCGCCATTGGTAAGCCTTTTGCCGAGGCGATCAAGATTGGGGAAATAGCTGAGAATGGCATGAAGTCAGGAAAAATGGTGAGTCAGGCAGTCCTTAAAGCGACAATGCAAGCAATTCAAAGTGGGTCAGGCAGTTTCGGAAATCGGAAAAAGAAGGAGGAAGGATCCATGATGGCGTCTGGATTTGGGGGAGTTCACAGAGGAATGGTTCCTTCATATGTGCAATTCCAACAAGTACAATCCAGTTCTTCTCAACATCATTACCCGCCTTAGGGTCCCCGATACTCATTTCCCTCGCAACAACACACAATGTATAATGCTCAGGCTTATGCTAGGCCTCCCAACCACCAAAAATGGCAAGCATCAATTCCATAAGGCTCCCGTTAACTCCGACAAAATTTTCAGGCACCATGTAATCCTCGTCCCAGACAAGAATATGTGAGAGAACATGATCCAAAGAAAGAGTTCACCCCAATTGGAGAATTGTATACAAGCCTATTTCACAAGTTAATGCATATGAAATTGATTGAACCTATCATGCCATATTACATGAATACAATTTCAAAATGTTTTGACTCCAATGTGAGATGTGAGTATCATTCTAACACCCAAGGTCATAGTACCGAAAATTGTTGGACATTAAATAAAGCCATTGAAAATTTGATTGAAGCAAAGACAATTGTGTTGACAAATAATGAAGATACTCCTAATATCACAAACAATCTTCTCCCAGCTCATAATAATACATATTTTATTGGGATGATTTGTGATGATCTTGATTACAAGCAATGTGGCAAGACAGAGATGATATTTGGAACCATAGGGCCGGAGCCAAAAGTGATAATAAGCCTGCCACAATTGGCACCGCTGATTGTGAAAGGTGCGAGTTATAGTTCAAAGTTCAAACTTGGCAGATTCTAAAAAAATGGTCCTCTATGTCCCTGGACATACAAAAACAATTGAGGTTCAATTGGGTGGGCCAAAACTTTATATCTCTGGGGGAATTCAAAAGATTTTTCTGAATAATGCTTTGAGAAATAGAATAGAGCCAGTTGTGATCCGACTTGTTGCACAACTTCCAGTGTCAAACCCAAAAGCTATTCCTTGGAACTATAACAAGACTATCATGACATAAAAGGAAAAGATATAGTGGAAGAAACAGATGAAATGGGAGGCTTGACCCGCTCTGGAAAATGCTATTCGCCAGAGGAGTTGAGAAAAGCTAAGCAAGCCAAGGAAAATTACTTTCCAGTGAAAGAAACTATTTCAGAAAAAGAAGCGGAGGAATTCCTTAAGAAGAAGAAAATTGCAAGGCTACTCAATAGTTGATCAATTAAGGAAAACCCCTGCTCAGATATCTTTGTTATCTCTGCTTTTGCACTCTAAAGAACATCGTTGTGTGTTGATCAAAACTTTGAACGAGGCATATGTCTCATAAAAGACAATGGTGAATCATCTTGAAAAAATGGCTGAAAGATTCTTTGAGGTGAACAAAATTTCTTTCAGCGATGATGATTTGCCTAAGGAAGGGGCTAGGCACAATAAAGCTTTGCATCTTATGGTCAAATGTGAAGGGCATTACGTATTAGAGGTCATGATTGACAGAGGCTCAAGTGTAGATGTATGCCATCTTTCTATTCTACAACAACTAAACATTGACACTAACAGAATTCGAACTAGTAGTGTCAGCATCAGGGCTTTTGATGGTTCAAAAAGAGACACTATTGGGGAAATTAAACTCACCATGACAATTGGCCCGGTTGATTTTAACATTGTCTTTCAGGTGTTGGATATGAAAACCTCCTATAATTTTCTTCTAGGAAGGCTGTGGATCCATATGGCAAGAGCTATACCATCCACCCTACATCAAATGGTCAAACTTGAATATGATAGGCAAGAAATTGTTGTTCATGGGGAGGACGACTCGTCCGTCTATAATGACCAGCCCATTCCATGTATCGAGGCCAAGGAAGGATGTGAATCCCTCATATATCAAACATTTGAGGTGATTGAGGTATACCAAGTGGAAGAAGGAAAACGAATTCTGCATCCCCCATCTTTCAGCCACATCTATGATGGTAGCTTCACAGATGTTGAGGAACGAATATGAACCAGGAAAATGATTAGGATCATTTCTTCAAGGAATTGTGAACCCCATTGCTCCCTTTTCGAAGAAAGATACCTTTGGCTTGGGTTTTAAACCAACATCAGCTGACATAAATAGAGGCAAGGCCCGTAAAAAGAATGGTTGGAACTTGTCAAAACCAATCCCTCACATTGCCCACTCTTTTGTCAAGCCACAATTTGAAGAAGTCCAAAATCTTTCTACACAAGATGACATTGATGAAGCTTGCCAGGGTCTCAAGGAGATGTTCTATGGAATCAACATGGTTCAAGTTGGTGAGGGCCATAGCCGTGCAAGTGTTCAGCTGATTGGCCCAGATACCTCGCTCAACAACTGGGAAGCAACTCCTCTTACCATCGGGAAGGAGTTTTGGTAGTCTGTTTTGTTGCTTTTTCTGTATTTGGATTATTTTCAGGGTTGTAATCCATATACTTTAGTTTAATTGATTTGCTTTGATGTTAACCCTTCTATCCTTTCAAATTCAATGAAATGAAGTTCATTTAGAATTCAGTTTCATAGTAGAATTCTGTCTTTCCTTTCCCTAATTTTTGTTAATTTCTCATCATTTTTAGTTTCGTTAAATGCTGGCTTTAAAAAACATGACATGCACGCGGAATTCATGCCCAGATCTAAAAAAGTTCTCTAATCTCGAAATAGTGAATCAAGAAGCTGATTATGATGAAGATGAAGCCTTTAAGGAAATAAAAAGAGAATTGGATCAATTTGAGAATAAGTCTAAGCCTAACTTAAATGAAACTGAGGCAATTAACCTGGGATGTCCTGAAGAAATCAGAGAAACAAAAATAAGCATTCATACTGAACAAAGGACGAAAGATACCATAATTCATGTTTTGTTTGAGTATAGAGATGTATTTCTTAGGAAGATGGTCCAAAGGTCTAGACAATGGCACGAGAAATTGCCTTTTGCTCTGTTGGGATACCGGACAACTGTCCGTACATTAGTTGGTGCAACACCCTACTTGGTAGTTTATGGAACTGAAGCGGGCATACCTGCTGAAGTTGAGATTCCCTATCTCCGGATAATTGTTGAAGCTGGGATTGAAGACACTGAATGGGTGAAGTCACGATTGGAATAGTTTAGTTTGATTGATGAAAAACGTTTGGTGGCACATTGTTTTGGTCAGTTATACCAACAAAGAATGGCACGCGCTTACAATAAGAAAGTGGCGCCCAAGAAAATTTGAGGTAGGACAGCTTGTTTTGAAACGCATCTTTCCACACCAGGAAGAAGCAAAAGGAAAATTCGCCCCAAATTGGCAAGGTCCTTACCTCGTCAAGAAAGTATTGTCGAAAGGAGCTCTACACTTGGCAGATATAGAAGGAAAGGTGACAGACATATCCATCAATGCAGATGCAGTCAAGAGATACAATGTCTAACATGCTGCTATTGGGGCATTTGGTTTTTACTTAGCATTCTCAAGTTGGGATGACGAAAGGCTATCATTTTCGCTACTCAAACACTAGTCAACCCTAGTTAGCCCTTTGAAGCCTTGTTTATATTTCTTTGTGTTTGCCCTCTTTTGGAACCAATGTACTTACAAAAAAGATATAAAAAAGTCATCATCAAAACAAGTTCATACCATCCCGAACTACGTTCGACTTGATTCCGAAAGGATACGTAGGCAGCCTCTCTCTGATGTTCAGTCACACCAAACAAAAAATTCACATTTCCCAAATATTCAAAGAAACTGGAGCATGTTTTTATTTTATTTTTTGATGGGTGTTCCATCAAATAGTTCCAAAAGTTGTACTCAGTTGAGTAGTTCTTTTTACCTTTCCCTTTTAAGACCTTCTGATCAGCTTTTGAGAAAGCTAAGTCAGTACACTGCGGGTGGAGATTCAACCATTGCAAAGAGAGAAAAACAAATTAGAGAGTCTTATTGGTGAAAACCCTCAAGGGCACTATAAGGCGATGCCGAGTTGAGAAAAACAAACGAGAGTCTTATTGGTGAAAACCCTCACAGGCACTATGAGGCGATGGTGAGTTGAGAAAAAGGCAAATGAGAGAGGTAAATTGACCGATTTTAGGTCTTCTTATATCCTGGCACAAGCATGGTTAAAGAACTCAGTTTCAAAGAGAAGTTTACAACAAATTTTGAGAATTAGACGGTTTAGACGGATCGAGCATCCAGTCCAAAGTGCATGTCATGTTTATTTAAGTCAGCATGTTCCTCCAAATAAGTCTTTTCTTATTCTTCCCTTGAAAGGGACACTTCTTGATTAAGTTGTAATTATTAGTTCACCTACTTGTTTTCTTTCGTATTATTATATTTGAGTCCCATTCAGTTTAATTTTGTCAAAGCAAAGCAAAGAAAAGGCCACAAAATTGGTTACAGTTTCCTTGTTATATGAAGCAAAAATTTCTGGGACATAAACAGTATGCGAAAAGCCATAAAGCCGACTTTGATATTCCTTGTCAAGCAAAAGGCTTGAAGGACTTAGCAATGTTTCAAGGGCAACAAAAGTTACTCATCAAAAGTTGTTTCGCGGAACAAAGTTGTTTGCACCATAGACACAAATGGTTATAGGCGCAAAATAGTAAGGTGTTGATATTGAAAAAAAAAAAGATCTTCAGAAAATAAAGTCAGAATCTCTTGGAAATTTGTACGATCATCGACTGGGTCCTAACAAGTGCAATGGACGCAAGGTCAAGTCGTCCAAGAAGTCAAGGCCACAAACTGACCACCATTTAAAGAAAAACTAACGAATCTTTCTTTGTTTAGAACATGAACAAATTCATTAAGTGAAACAGTTCGTGGAAAGACGAACACCACCAAGTGAAGTTCTCAGATCCATGATTTCCTTCCGATATGCACATAAGCATGTTATTTTAGTTTTATTATAGGGGATAGACACCCTATATTCAACACAAGGTACTACATCCCATGGCTGCATTATTTTCTACATAGGGTACGACACCCCCTAGTAGCATTTCACAGTGCCACGAGCCTCATTTTATTGACAACATAGGGTATTACATCCTCTGGCTGCATTATTTTCTACATAGGGTGCGACATCCCCTAGCAGCATTTCAGAGTGCCACGGGCCTCATTTTATTGCCAACACAGGGTTCTACATCCCTCTGGCTGCATTATTCGACATAGGGTACGACATACCCTAGTAGCATTTCAGAGTGCCACGAGCCTCATTTTATTGCCAACACAGGATACTACATCCCCTAGCTTCATTGTTTTCTACATAGGGTACGACATCCCCTAGTAGCATTTTAGAGTGCCACGAGCCTCAGTTTATTACCAACACAGGGAACTACATCCCCTGGCTACATTATTTTCTACATAGGGTATGACATCCCGTAGTAGCAGTTCAGAGTGCCACAAGCCTCATTTTATTGCCAACACAGGGTACTACATCCCCTGGCTACATTATTTTCTACATAAGGTACGACATCCCCTAGCAGCATTTCAGAGTGCCACGAGCCTCATTTGATTGCCAACACAGGGTACTACATCCCCTGGCTGCATTATTTTCTACATAAGGTATGACATCCCCGAGTAGCATTTCAAAGTGTCACGAGCCTCATTTTATTGCCAACACAGGGTACTACATCCATGGCTACATTATTTTCTAAATAGGGTACGACATCCCCTAGTAGTATTTCAGAGTGCCACGAGCCTCATTTTATTTCCAACGCAGGGTACTACATCCCCTGGTTGCCTCTTTCTGCTTGAATGAATGAGATATTTTCTTTCATCTGTGTATTTGATGTAATCTTCGTTAATTAAAGACCATCGAAGGTTCAGTTCTTCTTTCCTCTTAATGTAGTGTTCAATTATTTGTGAATACAAGTAAAATGGAAGTTGCTTGAATTAGTCGGTATGTTCGCTTTATATGTTATCGCCTCGGCTATTTGGATTAGAACTTGGTTTTTGATCCATGTATTGTTGGTTCAAGGAGGACTCCTGTGATTCCGGATTGAATCTGGATCCTTTTAGGTTTGTGTTTTACCGTTGTTGAGTTCCTAAGTTGTTGTTGCTTCGCTAAATGTGTTTACATGATTCAATGGGAAGTTACTGAAATGTTCATGTAATAATGTGCACAAATGCTTACTGATGAACACGCTGTATTTCTGTTCTATTTTGGGTTGATTTGTCACCAGTTCTCAAATTTTCCTTGGCATATTCAAATTTGAACAGGAAGGAGAAGAATCCTGTTAATTTAATTGTTGTAAAGTTATTAGAAAGCTAGCATTCCCTGGATCACGGGCAAGTTGAGAACACATTTGTCTTATTCTTTATCCTACACCCTCAATAGAATGAATTAGGTTGTTTGAATTCGTCTGAATCAATATGCAAAATGTGTTTGATCATATCAAAAGGGATATTGGATTGATTATATCGGCATGAACCTATTTAATTGTGTTAGCTTCGAATTGAATGAATGGCGGTGTGTCGTGCCGAACAAAGATCTCAAATGCAAGGCCCTCGTTTGAATGATTCTTGTTTATTGTTAGATTCCGAGGCGGCCATTTAACGAATTCCATGGCCCTCGCATAGAGCGAACGTGTAGTTGTTTTAGGCGCGTGATTAATAACCTTACTCTCCTAATTTCTGGTGCACATTTATGTGACCCAAATTCAAATTTCAACAACGTTAGATAAATGTGTTGTGGACCGCGGGTCATTTATGTGACGTGGTTCAAGATATGTTTTAAATGATGCTGAAATTTCTTTTAAAATGAATAAAAGCGGTTAAGGCTAAAAATGCACATATGTTCAAAATTTGTAATATATTATATTTTTAAGCCAAATATAACAGTTGAGCGACCGTGCTAGAACCACGAAACTCGGGAGTACCTAACACCTTCTCCCGGGTTAACAGAATTCCTTACCCGAATTTCTGGTTCGAGGACTGTTAAACAAAGTCATTCTTTCCTCGACTCGGGATTCTAAACGGTGACTTGGGACACCATAAATCTCCCAAGTGGCGACTCTGAAATTCTCTTAAATAATTGAATCCCGTTTTGATTGTCCTTTGACTAGAAGAACTCCCTTATCTACGACCTTCGCCGGATTATAGTAGCGAAAATGAGGTGTGACAGCTTTCAATGGCTATATATACGTGAAGAAGTGGTAATAACTTCCCTTCAAAACTTCAGCCTAGTTTGGACGTCAGAAATTTCTGCTACCTTCAAGGTCTATAATTCATTGCATGAAAATATAATATTCATGCATCTGCCATATTCCAGCAATTTTTGATTGCTATTAGCTATTTTTTTCAATAAAAGAAAAATCAGCTAGCACTTCATATCAATTTTTTGCTACCTATGACTACCTTACTACCACCCTGATCCATCGCCATCCTTCTTCATGTTTCTTTATATCAAAAAGGAGATATTAAAGCAATAAATCATAATAAGTTGGTAAAGAATGGTATTGCCTTGATAGTGACTGAACTGTCAATGCAGTTTTATCAGCTGTAGTAGGTTGTTTATCCATTATAATAGTTTATGATAAAATTAGGAATAAATATTTGGTTAGTATATAAAAATGACTTTCTTTTATATGTCATTATTATTTAATTTTATTTTAAATTCCTTTACGATCTGCACAAGCTAATTTACTAGCTCCATTAAAAAAAAGAGCGGAGAGTTAACAAAATAGATATATATTGCATATTAAATTTCGCGATTACATTCCAAAGAATTAAATCAAAAATAAATAAATAAATTTCGTCGAGTTGTCTCTATAAAATTATTGCTAGAGAAAAAGAAAAATAAACCTCAAATTTATCTTTAAATTAACCCCACATTAATAAATTTCTTCTCTAGCAAATTTGTATCTCACATTTTAACATACGAGAGTATAAATAGCCATAAGTTATTGTCACGCCCAAAAATTCAAACTCTCGGGACTGTGATGGCGCCTAACACTTCACTTTCTAGGCAAGCCAACATTAGCTATAATTATTAGCAATTTTAACAATTCAAATCAAATGACAATAATAAAGCCGAATAGTCTGAAATAAGGTGATAACTACTACACGACGCAGTTCAAATACAATCCTAGAACTGGTGCCATGAATACATAAGCATATGGAGTACTACAGATAATAGTCTAAATAAAACATAACTATCTAAGTCAAAATAAACAGCTAAGATGATATAGAGGGGGACTTCAGGGTTGCGGATGTCGTGCAGTTATACCTCAAGTCTCCACTCATAGCTAGATCCGAGAAAATTTCACTCAGCATTGTTGGGACCAACTTCAGTATCTACACAAGAAGTGTAGAGTGTAGTATGAGTACAACTGACTCCATATACTCTGTAAGTGCCAAGCCTAACCTCGACGAACTAGTGACAAGTCTAAAGGGAATCACTTACAATAACTTGTACGCAATAATAATAATAACAGGAAAGGCAGAAAACGAAATAAAGCAGTTAACTCATGATAAACTCAAGTCTTATAAACTCATCTCAAAATACTGAAGCAAATCCAAAAATCACAAGATAATATAACTCCGTTGCAGCGCGCAATCCGATCCCACCATATCATCATTTGTCAATATCATAAACCGTTCTTATTCCATCTTTTCAATGCATTTCCTTTCAATTTTTCTTTGTGGCGTGCAACTTTCTCCCTAAACAAATTTCAATCAGCAGTAGCAACTCAACAACCAAATTTGCAAGAATTCACACATCAAGAAAGTAAATGTACGAAGCAATAAAGAATCATATAATAATCAAAGAATCTCTAACAACTAGAATGTCTCAACCTTACCAGGTGATCAGTATCTATCGATTTGACAACTCATACAAGTGAAACCATGTTGTAGAGAGTAACAAATACTACAAAATTATAAGACAAGTAAGACATGATAATTTAGATGTGCAATTAAAGCAATGAACAAATAAGCATGAAATCAGGGAAGGAATGGACAGTTTAATACAAGAATAGCTAAATGGGAAGTAATAATGATAGCATTGATAAAGCAAGTAGCAACTAAGATATAAAACAAGATATATCATGAAGTAATGAAAACACGGAAGCAAGCGCCATAACAGCGGATATACACTCGTCACCTAGCATATATGTTGTTTTCCACATAATTCATAAAATGTAGTTCAATGATTCTTAATTCCCTCAAATCAAGGTTAGGCTGAACACTTAACTCACTCTGCAACTCAAGCAATCAATAAACCATGGCCTTGTCTTTTGAACAAGCCTCCATACCAATCTAATCTAGCATATTATTAACCAAATGATTCAAAATAAACTTTAGTAACTACCCACAAATGAAAGAGGTTCAATTTCGATCATTTTTTTTAAAAAGTCAACTAACGTCAACCCCAAGCTTGCTTGGTAAAAACCCGAAATTCAAACAAAAATACAATTACACATTCACTCTCGAGCCCGGTTATGTGATTTGTTGTGAAATCCGACCTCAATTCGAGGTCTAAATCTCAATTTTACAAAAATTCACAATTATAATTAAATCCTTAATTTCTATTATGGAAATCCTAAATTGGATGTTGAAATCTCATAAATGTAATTGAAAATAAAATGGATTAGAGTCACTTACCAATGAATTTAGGAAGAAAAGCCTCTTGAAAAATTTCCTCTAGAGTGTTTAGGATTGAGAAATGATGTTAAATGAGCTAAATCCTGTTTCCCCCCTCTTTTATCCAATTGCAGGTGTTTCAATTGCAAAGTCATGATCACAATTGCGAAAACGGCAAATACGAGACAAGGTTCGCAAATGCGAACCCTGCCTTAGAGCCACAGAAGTTGCAAATGAAAAAAATAATCGCAAATGGAAAGTTCCCACCTTCACAAATGCGACTAGTTACTTCGTAATTGAGAAGGAGTACAGTTTTGTCGGCCATCACAAATGTGACCAAGTGATGACAAATGTGATCCTGAGCTGTTCACATTTGCGAACCATATCCTCGCAAATGCGAGGTTACCCAATCCAGGCCTTGCTCGAAAAAACTAGCTGTTGCTCACAAAAGCAAGGCTCGCAGTTGTGAGATCTGCAGTAGAACACCAATAACAAAAGTCCACCAGTTATCTTCACATTAGCAAAACTCATTTGAAACATGTCCAAAACTTACCCGCGCCCTTCGAGCTCCAAAACAAACATGCACAAAAGTATAATAACATCATACAAACTTGCTCGTACAATCAAATCACCAAAATAACATCTAATCTATTAGTCAATCCTCAAAACAAATGAAATTTCAAAGTAAAACTCAAGAACGCTAGAATCACATTTTAGCTTCCAAATCATGTCAAATCAATTCCGAATTACACCAAATTTTGCAGACGAGTTTCAAATAGCGATACAGACCTATACCAAGTTTCAATATAAAATTTCGAACCCATTAGATAAGAAGTCAACTTACGGTCAAACTTAGTAAAATTATATACTTTCGTGGCTTATGCATTTGCATTAATTGTTGGGGTTTCCAGAGCAACCAATATTCAGGTGGCCATTTGAATCTAGTTGTCACATTGGGATTGGATGTTGGTAGAAACATCACTATCCTGACTGGATTCTTCTACTTGCTCGATTCTATATTTGCTTGCCTCCTCCTCAAATATGCTACTAATGGATTGGTATGTACTGCTAGCATTTTCAACTCATGTTTTATGTCTTTTAAAATTTTTCACAACTTTAATTAAACAAATAGATTTACCTAAGACCAATCTAAGCAGTAGTATAACCGTCAATACAACCCCTTAAATTAAAAAGAGTTGAAAGATGTATAATATATGTACAGTTCATGTATATTATTTGTACAATCCTATATAATTAGTGTATATTTTATGTATATCGGCTAGAAAAAATAAATAGTCTGGACGATTATTTGTGAGCGGGTTGTGAACAAACTGGTGCGGGAAGTGGTAGCCTGACTCCTCTACTGAACTTGACCTCCCCAAAGGCGGGGAAAATACCTCATCACATGACCAAACTCTCCACACCCAAATCAACCCCCCTTTGAGAATGGTGGCAGGTACTGAAGCAAATCCCGGGAACTAGAATAACTACTAGAGGGACCTGGCAGAGATAAACATTGAAATGATGGAGCACGAGATGAACTCTGAGTTGGGATAGCACTAAGAGATGATTGACCCAGACATGCACTATATGAATCATGGCTAGATGATGCGCCACGATGAACCAGGCGAGCCATGTAAGAGGGCCTATAAGGAGTACCCTTGCTGTGGTGAGGCTGCCCTCCAGAAGAAACACTGCTGAAACCACCTAAACCACGAGGCCTCTTCGCCTCCCTCTCTTCATGCTCCTAACTGCAGACTTGCTCTAGCCGCCTAGCACTATCAACCACCTCGTCGAACCTTGAACCTGATGCAATCTCCCTAGTCATGACAAAGTGCAATCCATAATTGAGGACATACCCTTCTTGCATAGCTACTCAAACTGCCTGCGGAACTCCTCCCAGCGGGTCAGGTGGATATACTTCTACAAGAAGAGAACATAGAACTCGTGCCATGTAAGTGATGCAACGACGCCTGGCCTGCTTAACTTATAAGCCTCCCACCATCTGAAGGTCGCCCCGACAGTTGAAAGTAATAAATGAGACTCCACTAGTCTCTAGAATACCCGTCGTGCAAAGAATTTATTGGCACCTGTCCAAGAAGTCCTAAGCATCTTTCGACTCAGCCCCATTAAAAGATGGAGGCTTTAGCCTCCCAAATCGCTCTAGCCTCTTCTGCTCCTCGTCACTCCTCGGTGGACCTGCCTAGGCCTGAGTAGCTGCAACCGGCTGGGCTGGTACCCCTAATGTTTGAAGTCCCAAACCACCTGCTCTGGAGTATGGGCAGTGGGAGTTTGAGCACTTTCCCCTGCCTGAGAAGTGGTTGGTGCGGCCTGCACTAAAACTGCCCAAGCAAGGCTAGTAATATAGTCAATATCTAGGCCAGAGACTCCAAAAGGCCTACAATCACAATGGGCACAACTGGTGCTTGAGTTAGTCCCACCGGCTCAACAACATCTTGGATCCACTCCTAAGCTGGAGCAACTGGTGGTTCTACAGGTGTTGCTCTAATTGATGTGCGAGCTGCAACTCGACCTCTATCATGGCTCCAAACTCTCGTAGACCTAGCTGGTGGTATTAGTGGTTGTTCGCCTGATTTGGTAGCACGTGACCTCACCATCTGTGAGAGAATAAAAAAACAAAAGTTTAGTTTCCGAAATCAACAGACCTGCACGACAAGAATACAAGAAAGTGGATTTTTCCTAAGGGTTTGGTAACCTCTGGAAGATAAGTAAAAATGTCTTTGTACCAATCTGCAAGACTCTACTAAACCTTCTCATGACTCGTGAGACCTATGTAACCTAGGCTCTGATACCAACTTGTCACGATAAAAAATCGCATATGTCGTGATGGTTTCTATCGCAATACCAGGCAAGCTGACAATCATAATAACCACATATATTTAAATTGAAAATATAACGAAAGGAACTTAATAGCTAAAATCTCATAAATAATTGATAAGAACATACTGCAACTGAATACAAAATCCCCCAAAATTTGGGTGTCGCTGAGTATATGAGAATCTAAACGACAGTACTGTCTAACTGCCAAAAAGAATTGTCTAGAACGATAGAATAGTATAAATAAACTTAAAAAAAGGAGAGTCAAGGTCTGCAGATGCCAAGGCATCTACCTCAATAGTCTCCAAGCCAATGAAAACTCCACAACTAGCAACCACAATGTCCATAAGTAACTTGATCTGCACACAAAGTACATAGTGTAGTATGAGTATAACCGATCCAATATACTCAATAATTAATAGGACTACCCTTGGGCAGAAAGTAGTGACTAGCTCATAAATGTACAGTCAAAATCTAGATTATAACAGTACAGATATGACGGGAAAAATGATAGTATTATCTAAGATAAAACTCATAATTAGTTGGGACATATTACAAGAATGTAGACATGCTTTCAAGTTAGCGATTTAAGCTCAACACGGATAAAATATGCCAAGTATGACTAATATGAGGAATTTTGCATATCTATATCCACATGTCAATGTGCATGTCACATATAATGCATCACAATGATGGCCTCAAGTACTCCAATCTCATAGTACTCAATCTGATTGTCCCAACTTTCACTCATCACACTCGGTCACTCAACACTATACATTACCTCCACTCGTTGCTGGTATGTTAGACTCTGGAGGGGCAGATCCTGCCCAAGCACTAATAAACCCGTTGCAGCGTGTAGAACCATCGCATCATGAACCAATAATACCTGGTGCGACGTGCAGCCCGATCCCATCATGAATCAATAATGTATGTTGCGGCGTGTATCCCGATTTCATTATGAATCAATTATGCTTGCTGCGGCGTGCATCCTATCCCATCATGAATCAATTATACTTGTTGCAATGTGCAGCTCGACCCTATCAATATCAATCACAATCAAGACCTCGGTCTCACTCAGTCATCAATCTCTCAAGTCTCTCGGGCTCACAATTCTCGTGCCAATCAGCTCAAAACAATGATTTATGATGTAACAATAAATGATAATAGAGACTGAGATATGATATGCAAATGATGAATGCTACTAAGCGCATGTCTGCAGTTTAAGCAAATAACTCAACAACAAAAGAATGACCTCTATGGTTTCCAATAGTACCAGCATATAGCCTAGACATGGTCTTTAACATGAATAACAACTTAATTTCTCTAACATATGGAGTAAACACGAATAATAGCAAGATTAAATGACTACACAATTCCACGAAATAAACGGAGTCACAATTACTACAGTGCATATCCATACGCCCGTCACCTAGCATGTGCATCACCTCAACTCTAACCCAAATCTAAGTTAAAATTCCTTAACTCTAATGTAATAGTGAAATTGCTCTTTAAAGTCTCCTCCTCTCAAAGTCCAAGGCTTAAAATATGAACGAATAGGTAAAATTCCGAAATAAGCAGTTAAAATAACATGTCTCGGGGTGCCCTATGAGAATGTGGCCCAACTTCGCATTCACAAAGCACAAACCAAACTTGCCCAAAACTCCTCCATCGCAATCACGTAAGTACCTTCGCGGTCGCGAAGTCCAAACAAGCCTCCAGCTCTAGCTATACTATGTGAATGTGAAGGACAAACCTGTGGCTGACTCCATACTATCCCAAATGCGACCCCCTGCATGCAAATGCGATGCTCCTGCCTCTAGCTCTCCGTGGACTCCAAAAGTACTCTACGATCGCAAAGCTCATCAGAGACACCAGAAATCAATAACACAAAACTCAACCGAAATGGTCAGAAACCATCTCGAAATAGATCGGAGCGCCACATGACCTAATCCAATCATTCAAACATGTCCAAATACCTTATTCTCTTTTTCCAAGGATTGACACTATCACGACCTGATTTTCCAGCTCAGGACCATGATGGCGCCTAACTTTTCAGATGCTAGGCATGCCAACAGTTAATGATTTAATACGCTAACCCTTAACAAAATTAGTAAATAACAACAATTAAACCAAAATAGATTAAAAAGTGCATGATATAACCCAAGTACGCATACAGAACTACCTAGAAAACTGGTGTCACAACTCACGAACTTCTTAGAGTAACTACAAATATTGGCTGAAAGAAAGGACAACTATCTTTGAATTAAAAGAAATAGTAAACTGGAATATCTGGAAGAGGACTCTAGGGTATGCGAATACCGGCAGATCTACCTTAGATCTCCTGTGGGTCTCAAGGGAGCAACTCAACTTGGGTCAACACGGTCCAGTATCGAAATCTGTACAAAAAGTGTAGAGTGGAATATCAGCACAACCGATCCCATGTACTTGTAAGTGTCGTGCCTAACCTCAGCGAAATAGTGACGAGGCTAGGACACGGCACATACATAAGCATGTGCAATTAAACAATATGCTAACAAAATAACAATAATAGAAGCTAAGTAGATATTAACTCCATGGGAACATGCTGGGGTTTACCAAAATAAAGACTAACATCACTAGAGGAGTTTAAACAGCTAGTACACCTTGAACCGGTAATAACAAGTAAGCACAACAAACGAAAAATACACGGCATCACTCTTCGAACTTTTACTCTCAACCTCACCAGATAATTAATAATAGAAACGTGCGCGACATCACCTTTCGTGCTTTACCTCTCAACCTCACCATATGAATAATAGAAATGTGCACGGCATCAACCTTCGTGCTTTATCACTATACGTCACCACATAAGCAATAGAAATGTGTACGACATCACCCTTCATGCTTTATCACTCTACCTCACCCAAACAAAGACAACAATAATAGGGAGATAGAAATGACAATAACAAGTCTTACTTCAATACTTAGTTCCATCACACCAATCTCAACTTTGAACAAAAACCCATCAATACTAAATTCAGTGAAACATGACATGAAATTTCTCAACACCTCGAATGGCTAGTTTAAACATGAACAATATGATAAAAAATACAACATTTACAATAATAAGACTCACTCACATGCTATGACTCGACAATAAGGATAGATACTCGTCACTTCACCTATACGTTGTATTCAACATTCAGACACGTATAAAGTAAGCAAATAACACTTAATCCCTCAAGCTAATGTTAGCCACGACACTTACCTTGCTCCTTCGTTCAAAATCAAGGCTCAATCACTATTTTCCCTTCATAGAAGCCTCCAGACCAATAGAATCGAAAACATTACCAACCAAACAATTCAAGTTTAAGTCTTAGGAACTACCCATTATAGTAAGAAATTCAATTTAGGCCATTTTTTAAAAAGTCAACGAAAGTCAATACCCGAGCCAGCTTGGCCCAAATCCAAAATTCGGACCAAACCAGATTAACCATTTATCCCCGAGCCCCGATATACAATTGGTTTTGGAATTCAACCTCAATTTGAGGTCTAAATTTTCAAATTTCGAAATCCCTAGCTTTTACAAAAAAATCTCCAATTCCACCATGAAAAATCCTAGATTGTAGGATGAAATATTGTTAAGAGAGGTAAAAGATTGAAAAAAACTAGTTAAGAATTACATACTTATGATTTAAGGAAGAAAATATCTTTGGAAAATCGCCTCTTGTGTTCTAGGTTTTGAAAAATGGGAGAATGAATGAAAGATCCCATCCCAAATCATTTTACACTAGTTGTCGGCATCGCATTTACTATCAAGGGTTCACAAATGCAACCCCGCAAATGTGACTTTATTTCACAAATGCGAAGACTGAACTAGGCTTACGAACATAAAAAATGCGAACAAGTGTTCGTAAATGCGGCCTGAACTGATCGCAATTGCGATCCTGATCTTTGCAATTGCGAAGGTCCCCTCCCACCCCTACTGCTCGCAAATGCGACCTTTTTTCTCAAATGTGAGGCTCGCATTTGCGAGCCAGACCTCGCAATTGCGAAGTCTGCAGACCTGAAGCATACCAACAAATCTCCTTAAGTCCAAATCACTCTGTATCCTATCTAAAATTCACCCGAGCCCTCGGGGCTTCAAACCAAACATGCACACAAGTCTTAAAACATCATACAAACTTGTTCGTGCGATCATATCGCCAAAATAACATCTAAAATTACGGATTTAACACCAAAGGTATGAAATTCTTAAGAACACTTTGAAATCCGTCTTTTCACCATCGGACACCCGAATGACGTCAAATGAACTCTGATTTTCACCAAATTTTACAGACATGACTTAAACATTATATTAAACCTGTATCGGGTTCTGAAACAAGAATATGGACCCGGTACCAATTAGATCAAATATTAATTAATTTTTCTAAATCATTAGAATTTCAGGCTTACAATTTTTAACACAAACTCTTTAGTCGGGATAGGGACCTATGAATCTGATTTTGGGCATACGTCCAGGTCTCATATTTAAATACGAACCCACAGGGACTATCAAATACGAGTCCGTATCCATTTACTCAAAATATATACCGAAGTCAATTAAATCAACTTTTAAAGGTAAAAAATATTATTTTTCTCAAGTTTTCACATAAAAGCTTTTCGAAAATACGCTCGGTCTGAGCACGCAAATCAAGGTGGAATAAATGAGATTTTGAAGGCTATATAATATGGGATCGAGTTCTAAAATATGAGATGATCATTTAGGTCATCACATAAACATAAAAAACAACAATAAAACCAACAATCCAAGATCAATCCTTATCTAAAATGTCAAAAACTCAAACTTTGTTGAACTCTTCTGAATCACACTTAGACCTTTCATATCACAACCAAACTTTGCACACAAGTTTCAATAAATTAAAAAAAAACTATCCAAGGTCCAAAACTACAATAGGAGTCCGACAACATCGAATTCAACGTCCAATTAGACCTATGAACTCTCTAATCTTTTAAGTTGCAAAATTTCGGCAAAATATAGTCAAAATCTTCTAGGAACATCTAAAATTAAGTTCAAACATACACCAAAGTATAGAATCACCATACGAACCTATTAAAACCATCATATCCTGATTCCGATCATTTATTTAAAAGTCAAACCTTGGTCAATTCTTCCAACTTAAAGCTTCCAAATTGAGAGTCATTCTTTCAAATCAATCCCGAACCTCTTGAACGTCGAAATCAATCATACACACAAGTCATATGCATCATATGAAGCTAGTCAATTTCTCAATCCGTCGAATGGGATGCTAAACTAAAACGACTAGTCGGATCATTACAGTACTAGTTTGTAGCGCTCTTTAGCTCGCAAAAATTCTTTTAGTCGTTATTGGCGTACTTTGAGTCATAAAAACTTATAAAATTTTACAGTGCTTTAAATGCATGACTGGACTATGATACACAATTATACATGAATTAAAAAAACTAAAAGATACTAAACCTAATAAATTAAACATTACTAATTATAATTTTTGTTTAATTCCATTAAAGACTTACTAACATTGACTAATTCAGATTTGCGCCATATAAATTCACTAAGGGGGATAAAGTGCTCCTTACTTACAAATTCTCTATTTTAAGGCTCAATTACTAGAACTATAATTAAGTTTGAAGAGATCTCAACCAGCTCACTATATCTCTTGGTTGTAGTGATGCAAAGTCTTTGAGAATTACAATAGGAGATTCAATGCAGATTTTTTGAGTGAATAATATTAATCCGGGGCAGCTCAACATCATCTGAGGCGGCTCAACATCATCCGAAGCTTAAAGCAAAGCCTTAATAAGAGGCCTTAACATATATACACACACATATATATATATATATATATATATATATATCATTTTTTAAAAAAATTAGACAAATGAGCATGTAAAATGAAAAAAATGAGAACTTAGCTTTATAAAGTAAAAAGAATTGAATTAATTTAATGTTGATTGCATCACAATTGAAATGGGAGGACTCAGAAAAGATACTTCCTCTGTCCCAACTTAGGTGACTCCTTTTTTTAGTCAGCTCCTTTCTATATTTGCTAACAATTCAGCTTTAGTTTTTTCTTTTTACCTTTAATGAGATGATTTTTAGCTTATAAATTTCTATGATTTATTTTAGATTACAAGTTTTAAAAAGTTTCCGTTATTTCATAGATTCCATGTCCAGTCAAATACTTTCATATAAATTGGGACAGAAAGAGTATAATTTATGTAAGGAAAATAAATAATAAGTTGGATTATTAGATATATTTACGTGACTACTAATAAATAGAGAAATATAATTTAGTAAAAATGTGAAATAATATTGACAAAAAACTATCAAAAAATAATATTACAATAATCAATAATAAAAAACAATTATATAAAATAATATACTATTATATATAGAAAAATAGTAATTTTTTGGCCCTTAAATTGTTGGGGCCTAATGCAGCCCCTGATCTCCTCCGACTCCAAAAAATTTAGGTAAAAAATATAATTGACTAAAATATTGTTATGATCTCATTAGTACATGCGTTCTTTAACATGCTGAGATATGAATAAAATAATGAATTTCGTCGTATGAATGAGACATTCTAGCCGCTGAGTCAATTAGATAAAGATTTGACAAGTCACCCTATAAAGGATAGCCGCCCAATTAAAGTTGCTCTTGTATATAAACCTGTTAAACGGGCCGGGCGGATCGGTTCCGGACCGGACCAGTGTAAACCCGGACAGGACCGGCCCGGTTACTAAGGGGCCGGGTGGACTGGGTTCGGAGGGGGGGAGGAGAGGAGGTTGGTCAGTTTGGGTTTTTTGTAGTTGGAACCGGCCCGGTATTGATGAACAGTGCACCGAACAGGGTAAATCGGCCCGGGCCGGCCCGGCCCGATACAACGGTAATTTTTCTTAAAGATTTCCTGAATTTTTTGGGCCCACAAGACCATTGGCAACAGTCAGAATTGGTCCAGATCCGTTGGCCAACGGGTATTTTTGCAAAATTGGCCATTTTTTGGTTATTTTGTTGTATTTATTAATTTACAATATTAACCCTTCTTAAAATCTATAAATACCCTCCACCTCTTCTTTATTTCTTCACTCAAAATTCTTATCTCAATCTCAATTCTCAAGTTCTCAATTTCTCTCTTCCCTTCCATTTGCAAGATTTCATATTCTAATTTTATAATTTTTATTTGGCTCTCTTTCCTTGAGTTTAATTTACCGAAAATTGTCATTTGGAAATTGAAATTCGAAGTTTGAAGTTCGTGGTAACACCGAAATTGCGTAATCAAGTGCTCAATTTATTGTCGAATTCGGTGCACTCCCTCCAACTCTTTCTCTTATTTAATATTTTAATTGCATATTTAATTTTAACTTATACTTTAGTTTTTACAATATGTTTAGTGCTGCTAAAATAGCGTGTGAAAACGTTACTGGTAGCTTCCGGTAGTAATAGTAATGACCCAATAACACATGTTTCTGAATCATCGCCTAATGATAATGTAGAGATAGATATGAACAATTACAAGAAGATTTTGGAATAGAAGATAATGAACTTGGAATAGAAGATGAGATACCACCTACACCTACTAGTGGAAATGTTGGTAGTATTGGAGTTGAAGTTGGAGTTGCTAGTGCTACAAGGGGTAATAGACAACCAGTGGCTCCAACTTCTAATCGTAAAAGAAGAAGTCCGGTATGGAAATTTTTTGAAATAATAGAAGGTACTAATAGGGTTAAGTGCAAACTTTGTAACGAAACTTTTAAACATTTGAACGGAGGAAATTTAGGGGGGATTGGGACACTTACAAGACATATGAGATCTGACCATCCCATAGAATGGGGAAATAATGGGGACGGAAGTCAAACAAATATTAGCCCTACCACTGGAGGTCTAGTAAAATATGATAAAATGAGGGATCATGAGGAATTAGCAAAAATGATTGCTTTGGGTTTTCTACCTTTTTCTTTTGATTCTTCATCGTATCTTATTATGTATATTCAAAGTATTTACAATCCTTTATTTAGAGCTATCCCTAGAAGTACTTGAAGAGCAGATATCTTTAGACTTCATGGACAATATCAAACATACATACGTTATTTGTTTAGCCACCTTCCTTCTAGAGTATGTATAACTTCTGATATTGGCCATGCTGTTAATGGATAATTATTTGACAATTACATGCCATTGGATAGATGATAATACTTGTATGCAAAAACGTATTATCGCTTTTAAATATGATGAAGATCAGAGTCATATTGCTACGTTTTAAGTAGTATTATTGTTGAAGTTGTTGAATTTTATAATCTAAACCAAAAAGTTTTGTGTATGTCTTTTGATAATGCTTCAAACAATAATGACGCAGTTTCAATTTTAAAATTGCATTTGCAACCACCTCTTGACGATATTTTTCATGTTAGGTGTGCATGTCATGTTTATAATTTTAATTGTTAAAAGTGGCCTTGTTGGCTCGTGGTTTTCTGGGATTCCAAGAGTGTTTAAACTCTCCAAAATTGCTGGTTGAATTGTTGAATTTGTGGCTGCTTTGGCTAGGTCTTGCCGTCTCCATTTCTGCTGTGTATTCGTCTTTTCTTCCTATTCTCTCTTCTGCTTTTTGTGGGTGGGTGTGGGTGTGTTCTGTTTTCTTGGACATGTGCCTTATTTTTCCGGCGAGGATTTCCAGCAAGCTACAGTAATTCAGGTGACTCCCGTTCAGACTTTTGGCAGGACGCAACAGATTTACATGTTCCGATAAGCTTCAGGAAAACTCATCCCAGGTACTAGTCGCGCCGGCGAGGCTAGTTCGCGGCGTTTGGGAGTGAAGAGCTAAACAACACCGACCGGAATGTGCAAGAGTCGGTAGCAGTTGACCTTGGGCGCATCAAAGCCTACTTTCAGGTTTTTTCGCCGGAAGTTGGTACCTCCCGCTCTCTTGTTTACGTTGTACACCTTTTCACGTATTTTACCTAGCATTTCGTGTGAGTTTTACTCTGTTGCTATCTAGTTTGCCTCTTTTTGCTTACTCTGCTATAATGCATGTGTGCGTCACTACTCTCCATAGTCGGTTGGAGGGATAGTGGCCGCGCCGGGGGATGATAGTGTAAGGTCATGTCCTCGGGGGGTGGGGGCGGTGGCGGGGGTGAGTAGGGGGCAGGGAGTGTCCTACGGGTAGGGCGGGAGGTAAGGCTGAGAAGAGGGTAGCGGACGCTCATAGATTAACGATTGGGTCGTGGAACATAGGCACTCTGACGGGTAAGTCCATTGAGTTGGCGAAGGTTCTTCAGAAGAGGAGGGTTCACATAGCCTGTGTCTAGGAGACTAGGTGGAAAGAGTCGAAGGCGAGGAATGTAGACGAGTTTAAGATGTGGTATTATGGGGTCGTGAGAGGTAAGAATGTGTTGGAAACACGTTCTCAAGGCATTATACTAAACGTGCGTTCATATCTGTAGGTGTTGATGAATGACAAACTATGCGCAAATTGACATATGACGAGATCCAAGCACGAGCGCAAAATTGATATATAACGAGATTCAAGCACAAGACAAAGATCGAGATTAAGTTTTATATGAGTCGGTATTTAATTGTGATCTTGATCCGACAACTTAAACTCAAGACTTGGCTTCTCTCGTAAAAATAATTTTAAATCATGCATATTTAATTTAGAGCAAAATGATTTTAAATAATGCATATTTACCTTAGTCAAAATGAATTTTTAAACATGCCTCAAAAATCTGGACTAAGATAATCGATTATGTACTTATGATAATCGATTATGTTTAAGTCAGCTGCTTGACAATCGATTGTGAACTTATGACAATCGATTGTGTTAAGGCAGTGAGCATCAGATTTTTCAAATCTGCATGACAATCGATTGTGAACCTTATGGCAATCGATTGTGCTGAGGCAGTGTACATCAAAGTTTTTCAACGCTCAAAATAATCGATTGTGAAGTTAATGACAATCGATTGTGAAGAGACAGTGTCCATCAGATTTTTCAAAGTCACAAAATAATCGATTGTGCACATATGACAATCGATTGTGTTGAGGCAGTGTCTTCCAGACTTTTTCAAAGCTATTAAATAATCGATTGTGAATATATAACAATCGATTGTCACGAGGCAGTGTCTAAATTGATTTTTCAAGTCTGATATATAATCGATTGTTAACTTAGTATAATCGATTGTATAACTAACCGTTGCCAAAATATTTTCAAATACCGTTAGGTAATCGATTGTTGATATTCTATAATCGATTGTTGAATTAAAATCTGGAAAGGATTTTTTTAACGTTGCTGAATAATCGATTATTGATTTTGTATAATCGATTGTTTTACGTAAAATCTGGAAATGATTTTTTGAACGTTGCCAATAATCGATTGTTGATCTTAGATAATCGATTGTTAAGCGTAAAATCTGGGATTGATTTTTGGAACGATTGGCAAACAATCGATTGTGGCTTCTTGACAATCGATTGTCACAGAGTAAAATCAGCAGTTCTTACTTGGCAATTAGGCAACGGTAATACAAGGTTTTTCAACTATAAATACAGCTTCAATTCAGTCTTTTGGGAATAACAACACACAACAACTGATCATACAATTGCTAAAGCTTGCATACTTTATTGCTTATCATTTTATATTCATTTCATAAGCTTTTGAGAGCCAAATTCTTGTCTAAAGTTGTTGCGATCTTGAGCGTATTCTTTTACTCATATCTACTCATTAAGGAGTGTCTTGTTTGAGTGCTTAGTGTATTGTACACTTGAAGAGAATTGTTATTCTCTTGTTGTAAGAAGGAACTTGTGTTTCCTTGGTTGAAGTCTTGGAGTGTTGTATCTCCGAGCAAAGGTGTTGAGGCTTGTGTCCTCAAGTTGTAAAGGTTTGTTAAGCACCCGTAAGCTTGACAAGTTAGTGGAAATCTCGAGAGAGTCTCTCGGGGACTGGACTAGCCACGGGTTGTGGTGAACCAGAATACATCGGTGCGTTCTTTCTTATTTATCGCACTTATTTATTTCCTGCAATTTTTAAATTCCGCAAGTTTACGCTAATTTTTATTATAACGCTATTCACCCCCCTCTAGCGTTAAGCGTATTATCTAACAATTGGTATCAGAGCCCAACTCTCTGAAGACTTAACCGTTTGAGAGAAACATCCATGGCTTCTACTCGTGACTCTTTTGCAGGAATAGGTGAAGGACAATGCTCCACCCGACCACCGCTATTCGATGGTACAAATTATACATACTGGAAGGAGAGGATGAAAATATTTGTGCAATCAAATAGTTTTCATCTTTGGAAGGTCATAACAAATGGAGAACAAATCCCAACCAAGAAGGTTGAAAATGAATGGGTACAAAAGTCCGAAGATGAATACGATGCGGATGATATCTGAAAGGTGCAAAATAATACTAAAGCTATTAATTTGTTATATTGTGCTGTAAATGCTGATGATTACAGGAAGATATCTTGTTGCACAACGGCGAAGCAAATGTGGGACAAGCCGGAAATTACGTTTGAAGGTACGGACCAGGTAAGGGAAGCTAAAATTGACTTCCTAACCCATGCTTATGAATTATTTCACATGAAGGAAGGTGAAAAGGTGGATGAGATGTTCGAACGATTTTCAATTATCGTAAATGACTTACATGCTCTCAAGAAGACATTCACGGATAAGGAAGTTGTCCGAAAAATTCTTAGAAGTCTCACTCTGGCATGGCGATCAAAGGCCGACGCGATTCAAGAGTCCATTGGCGTTTCAAATGTCACCATCGACGCATTAAGAGGTAATCTTAAGACTTATGAATCTACTATACTTAACCCTCTTGTTGATGATCAAAGGAGGCAAAGAATCGCTCAAAAGGCAAGCACAAGCCAACTGCAAGTTGATGAGGACGGAGACAACGAGTTTGGACTCGTTATCAAAAGATTTCAAAAGTTCATGCGAAAAGAGTATGAACGAAAGGGCAAAAAGCAAGGAGAACAAATAAAGTGCTATGAATGCAGAGAAACCGGGCACATCAAATCAAATTGCCCAAACATCAAAAAGGAAAAGAAACCTTTCAAAAAGCAACGTGCATATATATCTTGGGGAGGAGACTCCAGAGATGAGTCAAGCGAAGGAGAAGAAGAGGAAAGCGCAAACCTTTGTCTTATGGCACAAGAATACAAGCAAGATGAGGTATGTCAAATCTCTTCTAAAATTTCTTTTCCCTTGAAGAAATGCAAAATGCTTTTGATGAGATATATAGTGAATTTATTAAAGCTTCAAAAACTGTTAAAAGCATAAAAGAAAATGCTTCTTCAAAAGAAAAAGATTTTCAAAAACAACTCTCATTGAAAGAAAAGGATTTGGAAAAACTGGTTTTAGAAAATGAGAAGTTGAAAGAGGAAAACAAGTTTTTCGGAAAAAGAAGCGCCGACAAGCCCGAAAGCTCTATTAGAAATTGTACTTCTTGCATGCATCTCAAAAATGAAGTAGAAAGGCTTAAGGGCACCTTAGATAAGTTTAATTCTTCTCAAAAAAATTTGAATGAGGTCCTTGTTAATTTAAAGTCAACCAAGCATGGCATAGGTTTTAAGAATGAGCCTAAAGAAAAGGTTGAAGCCAAACCTCAACCACCTAAAGCTTTACCTAGGATTAATAAAACAAATGCTCATACTAGAAATAACATCCCTAGAACCAATATGCATGCTAGACCAAATGTTGAACACTTTAGAAGACCTAGAAATGACTTACCACCTAGAAATAACTACTCTAGAAATGATGCATATTCTAGGCCAAACAATAGAAGGAATTTTGAGCCTTCTAGAACACCTAGAAATGACTTCCAACCTAGAAATAATTATTCTAGAAATGCTGTACATCCTAGAATAAATAGTAGGAGAAATAATGTTCATGAAATGCGAAATAGTCATAGTGTCGAAAATAGAGTAAACAATTTTCGTCCGTCCAATTACTACGAACCTAGAAGGATGTATAATCCTAACGTGACTTGTCATTATTGTAGACGAATTGGTCATATTGCTCCTGCTTGCTTTACACGTCATAGACATAACACTCAAACCATCATTATGATATGCCTAACCCCCAAGGACCCAAAATGGCATGGATACCTAAAATGCATTAATTTGTTTTGTAGGTGTGTTTGAAGGGATCAAGTGTACTATGGTACCTTGATAGTAGATGCTCCAAACACATGACGGGAGACGAATCCAAATTCCTTCAACTAGAACACAAGGAAGGGGGAAGTGTTATCTTTGGTGATAACAACAAAGGAAAGATTATTGGCATCGGATCGGTCGGTAAGGATGAAATCTCTTCCATTAAGCATATATTACTTGTGAAAGGTTTAAAACATAATCTCTTGAGCATAAGTCAATTATGTGACAAGGGAAATCTTGTTTTATTTGATTCAAATGAATGCCTAGTTTTTAGACGTAGCGATTTTAAAATCATCCTTCGTGGTTTTAGAATGGATAACATTTATATGGTTGATCTTGCAAACTCTTCACCCGATTATGTGAATTGTTTAATGAGAAAAGAGGATGATTCTTGGTTATGGCATCGTAGAGTAGCTCACATCAACATGCATCTTTTGAACAAATTGGTTTCACAAAATTTAGTTGTTGGTCTTCCAAATTTGAAATTTGAAAATGACTCTATTTGTGATTCTTGTCAAAAAGGGAAGCAAACAAAAGCATCTTTTAAATCGAAAATATTGTTTCAACTACTAGACCATTGCAATTGCTTCACATGGAATTGTTTGGACCATGCATTGAAAGTCTTGGTAGAAATCGTTATGCTTTTGTTATTGTTGATGATTATTCCAGATTTACTTGGACTTTATTTCTTGCCCATAAAAGTGATGCTTTTCAGAATTTTAAATATTTCCTTAAACGTGTTCAAAACGAAAAGGAAACAACCGTCACTTCAATTAGAAGTGATCATGGGGGAGAGTTTGATCACAATCTCTTTGCGAACTTTTGTGACGAACTCGGTATCGAGCATACCTTTTCCGCTCCACGAACACCACAACAAAATGGGGTGGTGGAAAGGAAAAATAGGTGCCTCGAAGAGATGGCTCGAACCATGCTCGAAGAGGCTAAGATTCCCAAATATTTTTGGGCGGATGCCGTGAGTACCGCATGCTACATCTTAAATAGAGTAGTCATAAGGCCAATACTCATGAAGACCCCTTATGACCTCTACAAGGGAAGGAAACCAAATATCTCCCATTTTAGAGTATTCGGTTGTAAAGTTTTTATTCACAACAATGGAAAAGATCAATTGGGAAAATTTGAAGCCAAATCCGATGAGGGAATTTTTATTGGGTATTCGTCACGTAGCAAAGCATATAGGGTGTTTAATAACAGAACCCAAACTGTGGAGGAATCCCCTCATATTGTATTTTCCAAAAGTAATGCTCGCTTGGCGAGAAAAGATTCTTGTTCTGATCTTGCAGGTATTTTAAATAGTCTAAAAGACAAAGTACAAGAGGAAACTCCTAAGGAAATTCAAGATGAAATCTTGGAACAATCAACGGAGGAAACGCCACAATTGGAGAAAGAAACGAAAATGCCTAACGAATGGAGGACAATCAAAGATCACCCTCTCGAGCAGGTAATTGGCGACGTCGGAGAAAAGGTAAGTACCCGAAACTCCCTTAAGAACACCTTAGGACATACTGATTTTGTGTCTCAAATTGAACCAATAACCATCTCCGAATCAATTGGGGATGAATTTTGGACCTTGTCAATGCAAGAGGAGCTTAACCAATTCAAACGGAATGACGTTTGGGATTTGGTGCCATGACCCGAAAATCATACCATAATTGGTACGAAATGGGTTTTTCGAAACAAACTAGATGAAAATGGTGTAATCACTAGAAACAAAGCTAGGTTGTAGCAAAAGGCTATAATCAAGAAGAGGGTATTGACTATGAAGAAACATATGCTCCCGTAGCTAGATTAGAAGCTATTCGTCTATTGCTCGCTTTTGCCTCTTCTATGAATTTCAATTTATATCAAATGGATGTGAAAAGTGCTTTTCTAAATGGTATTATTCAAGAAGAAGTTTATGTTGAACAACCCCCCGGTTTTGAAGATTCTAAATCTCCCGATCATGTTTTCAAACTCAAAAAGGCTCTTTATGGTTTAAAACAAGCTCCCCGAGCTTGGTATGAAAGATTGAGTAAATTTCTATTGGAAAATGATTTCATTAGGGGGAAAGTTGACACCATTCTTTTTGTTAAGCATAAAAACAATGATATTTTATTAGTTCAAATCTATGTGGATGATATTATATTTGGTGCTACTAACATTGTCTTGTGCAAGGAATTTTCCGATTTAATGACAAGCGAATTTGAGATGTCTATGATGGGAGAGTTAACATTCTTTTTGGGATTACAAGTAAAGCAAATGAAAGAAGGTACGTTCATTTGCCAAGCGAAATATTGCAAAGAATTACTGAAACGATTTGAAATGACCAATGCAAAAGCAATGGCAACCCCCATGAGCACATCCGATCATCTAGACAAAGATGAGAAAGGTAAGGAAGTCGACATCAAAAAGTATCGAGGTATGATTGGCTCTCTCCTTTATCTTTCTGCTAGTCGTCCGGGCATCATGTTTAGCGTGTGCTTATGCGCTCGTTATCAATCGTGTCCGAAGGAGTCTCACCTAACTGCGGTGAAACGGATATTGAAGTATCTTGTTGGTACTGTAAATGTGGGTCTATGGTACCCCAAAGGTTCTTCATGCCAACTTGTTGGCTATTCCGATTCCGATTTTGCTGGATGCAAATTGGACCGCAAGAGCACTAGTGGTACTTGCCATTTGCTCGGTAGCTCTCTCGTTTCTTGGTTTAGAAAGAAACAAGTAAGTGTTGCGTTGTCCACAACCGAGGCTGAATATGTAGTTGCGGGGAGTTGTTGCGTTCAAATCCTTTGGATGAAACAACTTTTGGACTATGGCCTAAGTCTTGATCATATCCCTCTTAGATGTGATAATACTAGTGCCATATGCTTGACGAAGAACCCCGTTCTTCATTCGCGAACAAAACACATTGAAATTAGACATCACTTTATAAGAGATCACGTTCTCAAGGGCGATGTCGAAATTGAATTTGTTGAAACCAAAGATCAATTGGCCGACATCTTTACAAAGCCCTTAGAGAAAGAGCCCTTCTTCCGAATTCGTAGTGAACTCGGGATCCTTGACTCCACGTTGATCTAAGTCATGCATTGCATTTTCCCTTTCACATGTTTTCTAACTTGAGCGTCGGAGACGTCTAACGTATTTTTGCAGGTATCGCCCTAAAGGTTGGGGGAATTATAAAACTTGACGCACAGAACAATCGATTTCTCTTTTATATAGTCGATTATCCAGTATCAATAATCGATTGTCTTGACATTATTTGTGTTATTATGTCTGAAATCGCGTTCTTTTTAAATAACCAAGTTTTTTTTCTAATTATTCCATATTTTTTTGCTAATGGCAAAAGGGGGAAGATAACGGGTATGCACTCTCAATACTTATTGGCATAAATTGAGGGGGAATTCATATATTGAGGGGGAACAACTTGCATATCCCTATACTTGTTGCATATCTAATCTTGTCTTGAATCGTCATTATGAATTGCTTAATATGCATATCCCGATTAAA
Source organism: Nicotiana benthamiana (assembly GCA_034376525.1). NCBI lineage: Eukaryota > Viridiplantae > Streptophyta > Magnoliopsida > Solanales > Solanaceae > Nicotiana > Nicotiana benthamiana. Next base: position 117,440,404 of record CM067331.1, read on the forward strand.
GTTTGCATATCCATATACTTGTTGCATATCTTTTCATGTCTTGAATCGTCATTATGAATTGCTTAATATGCATATCCCGGCTATAGTTTGCCATTATCAAAAAGGCGGAAATTGTTGGAAACACATTCTCAAGGCATTATACTAAACGTGCGTTCATATCTGTAGGTGTTGATGAATGACAAACTATGCGCAAATTGACATATGAAGAGATCCAAGCACGAGCACAAAATTGATATATAACGAGAATCAAGCACAAGACAAAGATCGAGATTAAGTTTTATATGAGTCGCTATTTAATTGTGATCTTGATCAGACAACTTAAACTCAAGACTTGGCTTCTCTCGTAAAGATAATTTTAAATCATGCATATTTAATTTAGAGCAAAATGATTTTAAATAATGCATATTTACCTTACTCAAAATGATTTTTAAACATGCCTCAAAAATCTGGACTAAGATAATCGATTATGTACTTATGATAATCGATTATGTTTAAGTCAGCTGCTTGACAATCGATTGTGAACTTATGACAATCGATTGTGTTAAGGCAGTGAGCATCAGATTTTTCAAATCTGCATGACAATCGATTGTGAACCTTATGCCAATCGATTGTGCTGAGGCAGTGTACATCAAAGTTTTCCAACGCTCAAAATAATCGATTGTGAAGTTAATGACAATCGATTGTGAAGAGACAGTGTCCATCAGATTTTTCAAAGTCACAAAATAATCGATTGTGCACATATGACAATCGATTGTGTTGAGGCAGTGTCTTCCAGACTTTTTCAAAGCTATTAAATAATCAATTGTGAATATATAACAATCGATTGTCACAAGGCAGTGTCTAAATTGATTTTTCAAGTCTGATATATAATCGATTGTTAACTTAGTATAATCGATTATATAACTAACCGTTGCCAAAATATTTTCAAATACCGTCAGGTAATCGACTGTTGATATTCTATAATCGATTGTTGAAATTAAAATCTGGAAAGGATTTTTTGAACGTTGCTGAATAATCGATTATTGATTTTGTATAATCGATTGTTTTACGTAAAATCTGGAAATAATTTTTTGAACGTTGCCAATAATCGATTGTTGATCTTAGATAATCGATTGTTAAGCGTAAAATCTGGGATTGATTTTTGGAACGATTGGCAAACAATCGATTGTGGCTTCTTGACAATCGATTGTCACAGAGTAAAATCAGCAGTTCTTAATTGGCAATTAGGCAACGGTAATACAAGGTTTTTCAACTATAAATACAGCTTCAATTCAGTCTTTTGGGAATAACAACACACAACAACTGATCATACAATTGCTAAAGCTTGCATACTTTATTGCTTATCATTTTATATTCATTTCATAAGCTTTTGAGAGCCAAATTCTTGTCTAAAGTTGTTGCGAACTTGATCGTATTCTTTTACTCATATCTACTCATTAAGGAGTGTCTTGTTTGAGTGCTTAGTGTATTGTACACTTGAAGAGAATTGTTATTCTCTTGTTGTAAGAAGGAACTTGTGTTTCCTTGGTTGAAGTCTTGGAGTGTTGTATCTCCGAGCAAAGGTGTTGAGGCTTGTGTCCTCAAGTTGTAAAGGTTTGTTAAGCACCCGTAAGCTTGACAAGTTAGTGGAAATCTCGAGAGAGTCTCTCGGGGACTGGACTAGCCACGGGTTGTGGTGAACCAGAATACATCGGTGCATTCTTTCTTATTTATCGCACTTATTTATTTCCTGCAATTTTTAAATTCCGAAAGTTTACGCTAATTTTTATTATAACGCTATTCACCCCCCTCTAGCGTTAAGCGTATTATCTAACAGAATGGAGTGGGCATCTTGGTGGATAGGGATCTAAGGGAGTTTGTGGTCGAGGTTAGCCGAGTGAATGATAGGTTAATGTCTATTAAGTTGGTTATTGGAGGTTGCGTCCTCAACGTCATCAGCGCTTACGCGCCGCAAGCCGGCTTAGACTAGGAGGCTAAGAGGCGCTTTTGGGAGGGCTTGGATGATCTGGTGAGTAGTATCCCCCAATATGAGAAGTTAGTTATTGGAGGGGACTTTAATGGTCATATTGGGGTTGATATTGGTGGTTATTGTGAGGTGCACAGTGGCTTTGGCTTTGGGGTTAGGAACAGAGGAGGCACTACACTGCTTGATTTCGCTAGGGCTTCCGAGATTCTGATTGCGTACTCGACATGTCAGAAGAGAGAGGAGCATTTGGTCACCTTCAAGAGTTCGGCAGCGAGGACTCAGATTGATTACCTCATCCTCAGAAGGAGTGATAGGGGTATGTGCAAGGACTGCAAGGTTATTCCGGGAGAGTTCCTTTCGACTCTTCATAGACTCCTAGTGAAGGATGTCGTCTCTAGGCGAAGAGAAAGAGGATGGGTGCTCGGGGACAACCGCGGATTAGATGGGGTGTTTTGACTAAGGAGAAAGCACAGGAGTTGGAGAGGAGGTTAGCCGAGGGCGGAGTTTGGAGAAGTTCTGGGGAAGCGGACGCTATGTGGTCAGAGACGGCGAACTTGGTTAGGGAGGTAGCGCGGGATGTGCTTGGGGTAGCCAAGGGCTATTCAGGCAGGCATCAGGGTGACTGGTGGTGGAACGATGTAGTCGAAGGAAAAGTGGAGGTGAAGAAGGCGGCGTTTGCTAAGTTGGCAGGGAGCACAAGCGAGGAAGCGAACAGGGAGATCTACAAAATGGCGAGGAAAGAAGCAAAGCTGGCGGTTACTGAAGCTAAAAACACGGTGTTTGGTTGCATGTACGAGGAACTAGGGGAGAGAGGCGTGGACAGGAAGTTATTCCGGTTAGCTAAATTAAGGGAAAGGAGGCGCGTGATCTTGACCAAGTTAGGTGCATCAAAGGCGAGGATGGTAGAGTTCTGATGGGGGAGTCTCAAGTCAAGCAGAGGAGGCAGGCGTACTTTCGAGACTTACTTAACAAGGAGGGGGATCGTAACATAGAGCTAGGAGAGTTGGGGCATTCAGAGCAACATAGAGACCTTGGGTACTGCAGACGCATTAGGGCGGAGGAGGTCATGGGGGCTTTGCGCAAGATGAGTAGGGGTCGAGCGACCGGGCCTGACGAGATACCGGTGGAGTTCTGGAAGTGCATGGGTAGGTCAGGAGTAGAGTGGCTCTCCAGGTTGTTCAATGCGATCTTCATGACCAAAAGGATGCCGGATGAGTGGAGGTGGAGTACAATGGTGCCCTTGTACAAGAGCAAAGGGGAAATCCAGTGCTGCAACAACTATAGGGGTATCAAATTAATAAGTAACACCATGAAGGTCTGGGAGCCGGTGATCGAGGAGAGGGTGAGGGAGATAACATCTATATCTGCGAACCAGTTCGGTTTCATGCCGGGTCGCTCCACTACAGAAGCTATCCACCTTGTTAGGAGGCTGGTGGAGCAGTTCAGCGATAAGAAGAAGGACCAGCACATGGTGCTTATCGACTTGGAGAAGGCGTATGACAAGGTCCCATGGGAGGTGATATGGAGGTGCTTGGAGGCGAAGAGCGTGCCGGAAACCTACATCAGAGTAATCAAGGACAAGTACGATGGAGCTAAGACTAGGGTTAGGACGGTAGGTGGCGACTCAGACCATTTTCCAGTGGTATGGGGCTTCATCAAGAATCGGCGCGTAGCCCTCTCTTGTTTGCCTTGGTGATGGATGCTCTAACCCGACATATTCAAGGAAATGTGCCTTGGTGTATGCTATTTGCTGATGATATAGTCTTGATTGACGAGACGAGGGTCGGTGTTATTGAGAGGTTAGAGGTATGGAGACAGACTCTCGAGTCTAAGGGTTTCAAAATAAGCAGATCTAAGACAGAATACCTGGAGTGCAAGTTTAGCGCCGAACCGAGCGAAGTAGGCGGAGACGTGATGATTGGATCTCAGGTCATCGCCAAGAGGGACAGTGTCGATATCTTGGACCGGTGATTCAGGGGGACGGAGAGATTGACGGTGACGTCACTCATCGTATAGGAGCGGGATGGTCAAAGTGGAGGCTTGCATCAGGAGTCCTGTGTGACAAGAAAGTTCCACAGAAATTCAAGTGAAAATTTTATAGAGCTGTGGTTAGACCTGCAATGTTGTATGGGGCAGAGTGCTGGCCAGTGAAGAACTCTCAGTTCAGAGAATGAAGGTTGCGGAGAAGAGGATACTGAGGTGGATGTGCGGGCTCACCAGGTTAGATAAGATGAAGAATGAAGTTATTCGAGAGAAGGTGGGGGTGGCCCCAGTGGATGAGAAGATTCGAGAAGCGAGGCTGAGGTGGTTCGGGCATGTGTGGAGGAGAAGTCCTGATGCCCCGGTGAGGAGTTGTGAACTGCTGGCGATGGTCGGCGTTCGACGAGGCAGAGGGAGGCCTAAGAGTTATTGGAGAGGTGATTAGGCATGACATGGCTAGAATGGAAGTTTCTGAGGAGATAACCCTTGATAGGAAAGTCTGGAGGTCTAGTATCAGGGTTGTAGGACAGGGACCCCTAGAGTTTTTCGTACTACTCACCGGGGTTGGGTGAGACATGACAGGGCTATCCATAGATGTTTTGTGTTTTGAATTGTGTCTCCCTTATGGTAGTTATTTATGGTAGTTACTGTATGATATTATTGTTGGAAACACGTTCTCAAGACTTTATACTAAAACGTGTGTTCTTATGTGTAGGTTTTGATGAATGACAAACAAGCGCAAATTGATATATGCGAAGTTCAAGTACAAGCGCACAATTGGTGGATAACGAGATTCAAGCACAAGACAAAGTTTTATAGTTTAAATGAGTCGTTCTTAATTGTGATCTTGATCCGACAACTTGACTCATGACATGGCTTCTCTCGTAAAACTATTTTTACAAAATCATGCATATTTAATTTAATGCTAAATGATTTTAAGTCATGCATATTTAGTCAAAATGATTTTTAAACATGCCTCTAAAATCTGGACTAAGATAATCGATTATGAACTTATGATAATCGATTATGTTAAGCCAAGACTGCATGACAATCGATTGTGAACTAAATGACAATCGATTGTGTTAAGGCAGTGAGCATCAGGTTTTTTCAAATCTGCATGACAATCGATTGTGAATCTTATGACAATTGATTTTGATGAGGCAGTGTACATCAAAGTTTTTCAAAACTCAGAATAGTCGATTGTGAAGCTAATGACAATCGATTGTGAAGAGACAGTGTCCTTCAGATTTTTCAAAGTCACAAAATAATCGATTGTGAACTTATGACAATCGATTGTGATGAGGCAGTGTCCATCAAAGTTTTTCAAAACTCAGAATAATCGATTGTGAAGCTAATGACAATCGATTGTGAAGAGACAGCGTCCTTCAGATTTTTCAAAGTCACAAAATAATCTATTGTGAACTTATGACAATCGATTGAGTTGAGGCAGTGTCTTCCAGACTTTTTCAAAATTATTAAATAATCGATTGTGAGTATAAAACAATCGATTGGCTAGAGGCAGTGTCTAAAATGATTTTCAAAATCTGATAAATAATCGATTGTTAACATTGCACAATCGATTGTGAAGCTGACCGTTGTCGTAAAGTTTTCAAATACCGTCAGGTAATCGATTGTTGATTTTGTACAATCGATTGTTGATATTAAAATCTGGAAAAGATTTTTTGAACGTTGCTGAATAATCGATTGTTGATTTTGTACAATCGATTGTTGAAATTTAAATCTGGGAAGGATTTTTGAACGTTGCTGAATAATCGATTATTGATTTGGTATAATCGATTGTTTTACGTAAAATCTGGAAATGAGTTTTTGAACGTTACCAATAATCGATTGTTGATCTTGGACAATCGATTGTTAAGCGTAAAATCTGGGATTGATTTCTGGAACGATTGGCAAACAATCGATTGTGGCTTCTTGACAATCGATTGTCACTTAGTAAAATCAGCAACTCTTAATTGACAATTAGACAACGGTAATGCCAAGTTTTTCAACTATAAATACAGCTTCATTTCAGTGTTTTAAACATAACAACACACAACAACTGATCATTCTATTGCTATAAGCTTGCATACTATTGTTTATCATTTTATATTCATTTCATAAAGCTTTTGAGAGCCAAAGTCTTGTCCATAGTTGTTGTGATCTTGAGCTTACTTCTTTTACTCATATCTACTCATTAAGGAGTGTTTTGTTTGAGTGTTTAGTGTTTTGTACACTTGTAAGAGAATTGTGATTCTCTTGTTTGTAAGGAACTTGTGTTTCCTTGGTTGAAGTCTTGGAGTGTTGTATCTCCGAGCAAAGGTGTTAAGGCGTGTGTCCTTAAGTTGTAAAGGTTTGTTGAGCACCCGTAAGCTTGACAAGTTAGTGGAAAATCTCGAGAGAGTCTCTCGGGGACTGGACTAGCCACGTGTTGTGGTGAACCAGAATACATCGGTGCGTTCTTTCCTTTTGTTTATTTAACGCACTTAATTATTTCCTGCAAATTTTAATTTCCGCAAGTTTACGCTAAATTTTATTATAAGGCTATTCACCCCCCCTCTAGCGTTAAGCGTATTATCTAACAATTGGTATCAGAGCCCAACTCTCTGAAGACTTAACAGTTTGAGAGAAACTTCCATGGCTTCTACTCGTGATTCTTTTGCAGGAATAGAGGAAGGACAGTGCTCCACCCGACCACCACTATTCAATGGTACAAACTATACGTACTGGAAGGAGAGGATGAAAATCTTCGTTCAAGCAAACAATTTTCATCTCTGGAAGGTGATAACAAAGGGAAATCAAATTCCAACCAAAAAGGTTGAAAACGAATGGGTTCCCAAGTCCGAAGAAGAATATGACGCGGATGATATCCGAAAGGTTCAAAATAATGCTAAAGCAATTAATTTATTATATTGTGCTGTAAATGCTGACGATTACAGGAAAATATCGTGTTGCACAACGGCAAAGGAAATGTGGGACAAGCTGGAAATTACGTACGAAGGTACGAACCAGGTAAGGGAAGCTAAAATTGATTTCCTAACCCATGCTTATGAATTATTTCACATGAAGGAAGGTGAAAAGGTGGATGAAATGTTTGAACGATTTTCAATAATCGTAAATGACCTACATGCCCTCAAGAAGACATTCACGGATAGAGAACTTGTTCGAAAAATTCTTTGAAGTCTCACTCCGGCATGGCGATCAAAGGCCGACGCAATCCAAGAATCCATTGGCGTCTCAAATGTCACCATCGACGCATTAAGAGGTAACCTTAAGACTTATGAGTCTACTATACTTAACCCTCTTGTTGATGATCAAATGAGGCAAAGAATAGCGCTTAAGGCAAGCACAAGCCAACCTCAAGTTGATGAGGACGGAGACAACGAGTTTGGACTCGTTATCAAAAGATCTCAAAAGTTCATGCGAAAGGAGTATGAACAAAAGGGCAAAAAGCAAGGCGAGCAAATAAAGTGCTATGAATGCGGTGAAACCGGGCACATCAAATCAAATTGCCCAAACATCAAAAAGGAGAAGAAACCTTTTAAGAAGCAACGTGCATACATTTCTTGGGGAGGAGACTCCGGAGATGAGTCAAGCGAAGAAGAAGAAGATGAAGCCGCAAACCTTTGTCTTATGGCGCAAGAAGACAAGCAAGATGAGGTATGTCAAATCTCTTCTAAAAACTTCTTTACTCTTGAAGAAATGCGAACTGCTTTTGATGAGCTATATACTGAATTTATTAAAGCTTCAAAAACAGTCAAGAGCATAAAAAAAAATGCTTCTCTAAAAGAAAAAGATTTTCAAAAACAGCTTTCTTTGAAAGAAAAGGAGTTAGAAAAACTGGTTTTAGAAAATGAGAAGCTGAAAGAGGAAAACAAGTTTTTCGGAAAAAGAAGCGCCGACAAGCCCGAAAGTTCTATTAAAAATTGCTCTTCTTGCATGCATCTCGAAAATGAGGTAGATAGACTTAAAGGTACCTTAGATAAGTTTAATTCTTCTCACAAAAACTTGAATGAGGTCCTTGTTAATTTGAAGTCAACCAAGCATGGCATAGGTTTTAAGAATGAGCCTAAAGAAAAGGTTGAAGCCAAACCCCAACCACCTAAGGCTCAACCTAGGATTAATAAAACAAATGCTTATCGTAGAAATAGCAATCCTAGAACAAATATGCATGCTAGACCAAATGTTGAACATTTTAGAAGACCTAGAAATGACTTACCACCTAGAAATGACTACCCTAGAAATGATGCATATTCTAGGCCAAAAACTAGAAGGAGTTTTGAACCTCTTAGAACATCTAGACATGACCATTACTCTAGAAATGCTGCTTATTTTAGAATTAATAGTAGGAGAAATGGCTCTCATGAAATGCGCAATAGTCATAATGAAAATAGAGTAATTCATTTTCGTCCATCAAGTTACTATGAACCTAGAAGGATGCATAACCCCAATGTGACTTGTCATTATTGTAGAAGCATTGGCCATATTGCCCCTGCATGCTTTACACGACATAGACATATCACTCAATCGCATCATTATAATGTGCCTAACCCTCAAGGACCCAAAATGGCATGGGTACCTAAAGCGCATTAACTTGTTTTGTAGGTATGTTTGAAGGGATCAAGTGTACTATGGTACCTTGATAGTGGATGCTCCAAACATATGACGGGAGACGAATCCAAATTCCTTCAACTAGAACACAAAGAAGGAGGAAGTGTGATTTTTGGGGATAACAATAAAGGAAAGATTATTGGCATCGGATCGGTCGGTAAGGATGAAAATTCCTCTATTAAGCATATATTACTTGTGAAAGGTTTAAAGCATAATCTCTTGAGCATAAGTCAATTATGTGACAAGGGAAATCTTGCCCTATTTGATTCGGATGAATGCTTAGTGCTTAGACGCAGTGATTTTAAAATTATCCTTCGTGGTTTTAGAGTGGATAATATTTATATGGTTGATCATGCTAATTCCTCACCCGAATATGTGGATTGCCTTATGAGCAAAGAGGATGATACTTGGCTATGGCATCGTAGAGTTGCTCATATAAACATGCATCTTTTGAACAAATTGATTTCACAAAACTTAGTTATTGGCCTTCCCAATTTGAAATTTGAAAATGACTCTATTTGTGATTCTTGTCAAAAAGGGAAGCAAACAAAAGCATCTTCAAATCGAAAAACATTGTTTCAACTACTAGACCATTGCAATTGCTTCACATGGATTTATTTGGACCATCTCGCATTGAAAGTCTAGGAAGAAATCGTTATGCTTTTGTGATTGTTGATGATTATTCTAGATTTACTTGGACTTTATTTCTTGTCAATAAAATTGATGCTTTTCAGAGTTTTAAATATTTCCTTAAACGTGTTCAAAACGAAAAGGAAACAACCGTCACTTCAATTAGAAGTGATCGCGGGGGAGAGTTTGATCACAATCTCTTTGCGGACTTTTGCGACGAACTCGGTATCGAGCATACCTTTTTCGCTCCACGTACACCACAACAAAATGGGGTGGTGGAAAGGAAAAATAGGTGTCTCGAAGAGATGGCTAGAACCATGCTCGAAGAGGCCAAGATTCCCAAACATTTTTGGGCGGATGCCGTGAGTACTGCATGCTACGTCTTAAATACAGTAGTCATAAGGCCTATTCTCATGAAAACTCCCTATGAACTCTATTAGGGAAGGAAACCAAATATCTCCCATTTTAGAGTATTCGGTTGTAAATGTTTTATTCATAACAATGGCAAAGATCAATTGGGAAAATTTGATGCTAAGTCCGATGAGGGAATTTTCATTGGTTATTCTTCACGTAGCAAAGCATATAGGGTTTTTAATAAAAGAACCAAAACTGTGGAGGAATCCCCTCATGTTGTATTTTCCGAAAAATAATGCTTGCTTGGCGAGAAAGGATTCCGGTTTTGATCTTGTAGGTATCTTAGATAGCTTGAAAGACAAAATACAAGAGGAAACGCCTAAGGAAAACTAAAGATGAAATCTTGGAACAACCAATGGAGGAAGCGCCACAATTGGAGAAAGAAACGACAATGCCTAATGAATGGAGGACAATCAAAGATCATCCTCTCGAACAGGTAATTGGCGACGTCGGAGAAAAGGTAAGTACCCGAAACACTCATAAGAACACCCTAGGACAAACTTCTTAAGAGATCACGATCTCACTTGACCACACTAGTTTACATTACTATTTCTTTACAAATTACTGACTTGAGCGTCGGAGACGTCTAACGAATTTTTGCAGGTATCGCCCTAAAGGTAGGGGGAATTATAAAGCATGACGCGCAATAATCGAGTCTTCTTCAGAAAAAAAAATTGGTTTCTATCGTCTAATAATCGATTATCTCGTATCAATAATCGATTGTTCTGCTATTACTTGAGTTATTGTACTCTCTTTAAGTAATCACGTTTTCTTTCCAATAAATAAACAAGTTTTATTTACATCTTTGGCATCTTCTTATATTATTTTTGCTAATGGCAAAAGGGGGAAGATAACGGGTATGCACTCTCAATATTTATAAGCTTAAATTGAGGGGAAATTCATATATTAAGGGGGAACTAATCGCATACTTATTGCATATCTTTACTTGTCTTGAATCGTCATTATAAATTGTTTAAGTTGCATATCCCGCTTAAAGTTTGCCATTATCAAAAAGGGGGAAATTGTTGGAAACACGTTCTCAAGGCTTTATACTAAAACGTGTGTTCTTATGTGTAGGTTTTGATGAATGACAAACAAGCGCAAATTGATATATGCGAAGTTCAAGTACAAGCGCACAATTGGTGGATAACGAGATTCAAGCACAAGACAAAGTTTTATAGTTTAAATGAGTCGTTCTTAATTGTGATCTTGATCCGACAACTTGACTCATGACATGGCTTCTCTCGTAAAACTATTTTTACAAAATCATGCATATTTAATTTAATGCTAAATGATTTTAAATCATGCATATTTAGTCAAAATGATTTTTAAACATGCCTCTAAAATCTGGACTAAGATAATCGATTATGAACTTATGATAATCGATTATGTTAAGCCAAGACTGCATGACAATCGATTGTGAACTAAATGACAATCGATTGTGTTAAGGTAGTGAGCATCAGGTTTTTTCAAATCTGCATGACAATCGATTGTGAACCTTATGACAATCGATTGTGATGAGGCAGTGTACATCAAAGTTTTTCAAAACTCAGAATAGTCGATTGTGAAGCTAATGACAATCGATTGTGAAGAGACAGTGTCCTTCAGATTTTTCAAAGTCACAAATAATCGATTGTGAACTTATGACAATCGATTGTGATGAGGCAGTGTCCATCAAAGTTTTTCAAAACTCAGAATAATCGATTGTGAAGCTAATGACAATCGATTGTGAAGAGACAGTGTCCTTCAGATTTATCAAAGTCATAAAATAATCGATTGTGAACTTATGAGAATCGATTGTGTTGAGGCAGTGTCTTCCAGACTTTTTCAAAATTATTAAATAATCGATTGTGAGTATAAAACAATCGATTGGCAAGAGGCAGTGTCTAAAATGATTTTCAAAATCTGATAAATAATCGATTGTTAACATTGCACAATCGATTGTGAAGCTGACCGTTGTCGTAAAGTTTTCAAATACCGTCAGGTAATCGATTGTTGATTTTGTACAATCGATTGTTGATATTAAAATCTGGAAAAGATTTTTTGAACGTTGCTGAATAATCGATTGTTGATTTTGTACAATCGATTGTTGAAATTAAAATCTGGAAAGGATTTTTTGAACGTTGCTGAATAATCGATTATTGATTTGGTATAATCGATTGTTTTACGTAAAATCTGGAAATGATTTTTTGAACGTTACCAATAATCGATTGTTGATCTTGGACAATCGATTGTTAAGCGTAAAATCTGGGATTGATTTCTGGAACGATTGGCAAACAATCGATTGTGGCTTCTTGACAATCGATTGTCACTCAGTAAAATTAGCAACTCTTAATTGACAATTAGACAACGGTAATACCAAGTTTTTCAACTATAAATACAGCTTCATTTCAGTGTTTTAAATATAACAACACACAACAACTGATCATTCTATTGCTATAAGCTTGCATACTATTGTTTATCATTTTATATTCATTTCATAAAGCTTTTGAGAGCCAAAGTCTTGTCCATAGTTGTTGTGATCTTGAGCTTACTTCTTTTACTCATATCTACTCATTAAGGAGTATTTTGTTTGAGTGTTTAGTGTTTTATACACTTGTAAGAGAATTGTGATTCTCTTGTTGTAAGGAACTTGTGTTTCCTTGGTTGAAGTCTTGGAGTGTTGTATCTCCGAGCAAAGGTGTTAAGGCGTGTGTCCTTAAGTTGTAAAGGTTTGTTGAGCACCCGTAAGCTTGACAAGTTAGTGGAAAATCTCGAGAGAGTCTCTCGGGGACTGGACTAGCCACGTGTTGTGGTGAACCAGAATACATCGGTGCGTTCTTTCCTTTTGTTTATTTAACGCACTTAATTATTTCCTGTAAATTTTAATTTCCGCAAGTTTACGCTAAATTTTATTATAACGCTATTCACCCCCCTCTAGCGTTAAGCGTATTATCTAACAATTATTGCATGCTATTTATTTATGGTTCTTATGTTTTAGATAGTTATTTATGCTATTTTTGCTGGACTTACTAGTGCATTTTTGTTTTTGTTTTTATTTTTGTTTTTCCTTTCCTTCACTGAGCCGAGGGTCGATTGGAAACAGCCTCTCTGCCCTTTCGGGTAGGGGTAAGGCTCGTCTACATATTACCCTCCCTAAACACCACTTTGTGGGACATTACTGGGTAGTTGTTGTTGTTAAAAGTGGCCTTGATTTATTTTCAGTTGAGATTACTCATGTTAGAAGAGCAGTTGGTATTATTCAGGGAAATAATAGACAATCTAGAATAAAAGAATTTAATACTAAGTGTATCCAGTATAACCTTACACCTATTCATGCCAGACGAAATTGTTACTAGATGGAATTATACATATATGTTTTTAAAATGTTGCTACAAATATAGATTTCCAATAACTGAAGTTGCTAATGCTCATTGTACTGATCTTAGGCGTATGTTAACAAGTAATACTTGGGAGGTCATTAATGATGTTGTTAAATTTTTACATAAAATTTTATACTGCCACGGTTGTGTTTTCTGGCGCATATTACCTCACTGTTACTATGACTTTAGTACATATAGCTGAAATTTCTTTTCTACTATCTGAATTTAAGAAGAAAGAAAAATATAAGGATGTTGTTGAAAAAGTGCAAGCAAAATTAAAAAAACATTTCTTTCCAATTCCAGCGATTTACTTAATTGGTGCAGTTTTAAATCCTTCTATTAAAATGTCTGATTGTCACCAATTAATTGAATGTTTTATATACTTATATGGAGATTGGAGAAAGTGAAACCCCAAATTTATATGATTCTATGAACAAGCTAAATGAATATTTATAACAAATATATAATTATTATGCAAATGAATGTGACAATACTGCTCGTGCTTCTGGCAATGTTAATCCCGCTTAGCAATGTAGCAGTTCTGCTAATGTGGATGATGAAGGCCTTGATAGTTTTAATATTTTTTCTACATTTTCTAACACTCAAATCAGTAACATGAATGTTGATGAGCTTCGATTCTACTTGCAGAAGCAAAAGGAGCCTCGCACAAAGAAAATTTCACCGTTGGGATGGTGACATGAAAATGAAAAGTAATTTCCTGTTCTTTTCGCTATGGCTCGGGACGTGCTGAATGTGCCAATTTCTGTTGTTGCATCGGAGAGTGCAATTAGCCAAGCAAGACAACAACTTGGAGACACCCGGCACTAATTGGGAAGAAATGCTTTGGAAGTTTTAGTATGTTTCAGAGATTGGATTAGATCGGAACGAAGAAATCAAGGACGGAAGATGTTGATAGCCCAGAAGACGAGGAACTTGGAGATATATTAACCCATGGAAACCCTTCCGAATTTAACACGCCAGAAGAAGGTCAATCGGTTCATATTGATTATGATGAACTTGCTAGGGCGATGCAAAACATTTGAAATTACTACTTTACTAGTTTACTTGTTAGAAAAAATGTAAACATTTCATTTTCTACTTTTTCAATTTGAAATTAAGAAATAAAGTAGCACTTTCAATAAGTGCAACTTTTTTCCATCTTACTTGTATTCATTCAATTATTACAAAGTGTTAATATAACTTAATAGTTATACTATACATAATTCCAAAAAAAAAGTAAAAATATACTAAACCCGGCCCGGCCCGACCCCCTCAACCCGTAACCCCTAAGGTTCAAATTTTACCCGAACTAACCCAGTCCGCTACGAACTCGTTACTGTGCAAACCAGCCCGGACCGGAACCCGAACGGGTCAAAAAATGACCCGGCCCGGCCCGGTTGGCCAGTTAGACAGGCTTACTTGTATACAAAGGGCGTGAAGTGCTCATAAAGAAAAAGAGTTATCACTATAAGAAATGAAGCAAATCAATTCTTAAATTCTGGTGAATTGTATCGACTTTATTAAAGATTTAAAATGAACAATTTACCTTATAAAACCAGATAACTATTTCTCTATTCGTTTCACATATAAGTTAATGTACATATAAATTGATATCATTCTTTTAGATTTTAAGATTAATCATAGAGTACCTTTTGTGTCAAATAAAATGAGTTTCTAATTGAGGGAAAAAGAAAATGACTAGAAATAAAAATTCAACATATTCCAAAGTTATACACAAATAACTTGATTGACCGAACAACATTAGTTTAATTTTCCAACAAAATAGAATAACCTTCATATATAAATGAAATAAAAAGGACAATAACATAGAGAACAATAATAACTATGCCTCAATCACAAATAAATTGAGATCGACTGTATGAATTCTTACTTCTAAAATAACACGAAACGGATAGAATAATGCAAAAAATTAAGACGACGACAATGAAAAAAGAAACTTAAAAAAACAATGATTGAGCAACATAACTATTACATTATCTCAATTGAGGTCCTCAAGATTTCCATCATCTCCAGCATTGTTGTCATTGCCTTCCTCTGGTGCAGGCTCTGACCCAAATTCATCTGTACCAAACTCATTTTGGTTAGCAGCCATATTCTCAACAAACCACGGATCATTAATCAAATCTTCCATTAAATTTGTTGTTGGGACGAAATCCTGCAAATCAGTAATTTGATTAGCAACATTTTCAATCACGGGCTCGAAATGAGGTTGAATGACTTGTTTCTTTCTTTCATTAAGTTTAGCCATCTTAGCAGCAGACAACTTTAAGAGACCTTTAAGTTGTGTAGCATCAAGTTCATTAATATCTTTTCCCTCTACAAGTTGGTTGAAGAGGACATCCATTTCCTTCCCCTCATTCATTTTCTCAACTTTGCTAATTTTTTCTTCTTGCTCATTAACTTTTTCTAAAAGATATGTTTCATGTTTAACTAACTTCTTATACCTCTCAGCCTCAGAAAAACTTAAATACCTCATTAATATTTCCTTAGCCTGACCTATAGATGGATAAGCAATGGGTTGAATTTCTCCTTCACTAAAAATAATTATAGCAACTTCTACATCACATAAAATAGAAAACTCTTCTGCTTTCTTAAACAAACTTGCTGCTCTTTTCTTTAGGATGGAGTTTCTCACACTTTCACTACAGATTCTAATATGCCTAAGCTTCTTCCTACCCATATTTAAACCTAAAACAACCCTTACTTTTGGAGTAGAATATATGATGATTGAGTACCAACTTATGAAGGTGTGTGGCTTTTATAGATGGCTTCATGTAGTCAAAATAGGAAATTTCTAGTTGATTGAGCTATTTTGGTAACATTTAAAGAAAACTATTAAATGTAATCTGATTTTAAAGAATTGCTTTACTTTAATTTGGTAAATTTTAACTTGTGACACGGGTGCATTTGGTAGAAAATGTATTCCATGGAAAGTATGTCCTACGAAAAATGTTACTTATATCCTTAGAAAATATTTTTGGATCATGTTTCAGCATTTGTCTTTTTTTTTTTTTAAAGTTCTTGATATATAGTAATCGCACAAGAGGTAGGAAAAGCTATGAGAATTGCATATTAATCATAATATTTTTTAATTAAGGTTAACGACATAGCGTTGAGAGATGCCATTGTCGTCTATTTGATTAAAAATATTTTTCCCATTTCACAATTTAAGTTGACCAAATACCAAAAAATAATATGGTTCGCGTGAAAATATTTTTCATTATGGCAAACGCATATACCTCTAGTATATTATTAGTAATATATAGCTGGTGCACCAAATTTGGCAATACTTTCAAGTGATATTTCAAAAAGTATGTGGCGAGAACAGAAAACAATTAAATTTATTTCGTTTTCTTTTCTCGAATCAATTTACTAATTATTTTCTTAATTAAGTGTTTAAAGTAATCATCTAAGGCTAATATGATCAATTTGGGTGATCACATTACCATTTTAGATTCCTAAAGAAATATCTAGGCCAATAGGGTAATATTTTTATTTTTTACCATTCATAGTCATATAACTATGATTTTTCTATATCTGATATAGGAACTTATAGCTCATTTTGGCTGTCAGTCTAGAAGACTGAGTAATCAGGCTAAGCTTAGGACAACTCTCCATTCTTAAAATATGGTCAACAAGTGGACTATTAAGATCCTTGAAGACATGTATAGTATTTGTAGCTTTGACTTTGAGGTTATTAGGATAAATAATTGAATTTAGTAGAATTTGCATATAGTAATAGTTTGAATCATCACGGAGTTAAAGAAAGAAATAAAAACGTTTAAAATTTGTGATTTTAAATATATTATAGCATTTGTGTGACTGTAAAACTTTTGAAACTTAAAGATGATATAATGTTTGTATGGTTATAATAACTTCTCACTAAAGGTAAAACTAGAAGCGTAAATATCATTATTTTTAAATATAAAAGTGGGTCATTCTTTTTGGAACAGACTAAAAAAATCAATTCTCAATGTGATGCATTTGTGAAATGGGACGAAGATCTGCCCAAACTTAGTCCAGTCTTATTAAAGATGGGGGTGAATCTAGCAACTCTTATAGATAGATGTAATGATCCGGCCGGTTGTTTTAAGAGTTATAGCCATGTTCCTCCAGTTACTACTCATTTTGTGCCTTACAATCATTGTCTGAAGAGATTTCGGAATGAATTGAGACACTTAATCACAAGGTTGAAAGCTTATGTTAAAATAGTTGACCAGATCTTGACTTATGAGTAAACGACTCCGGAATGGAGTTTCAATGATTCTATTAGCTCTGTTGGATGATTTTAGACTTATGAGTGCGTAGAGATTGTGATTTGGAGGTCCATAGTGGAATTAGGCTTGAAATGACAAAAGTTGAAAGTTTGGAAGTTTGACAGATATTAGACTTTGTGGCTACAAGGCTCAGATTGGTATTCCAGGAATTGGAGTAGGTCCATAGTGTTATCTTGTACCTTGTTCGGATGTGTTAATTGGTTTCTGCATCAAATGTAGAAATTGAAAGTTCAAAGTTCATTAGGTTTGAATCTATGCGCGATTCATGATATTAGTGTTGCTTAATGTGATTTAAGGGCTCAAACGACTAATGTCTTATCATGTTTTGGGACTTGATGGTATGTTTGGTTTGTTAGAATATACGCTTAACGCTAGAGGGGGGTGAATAACGTTATAATAAAAAAACAGCGTAAACTTGCGGAATTTAAAAATTGCAGGAATGAAATAAGTGCGATAAGTAAATAATAAGGAACGAACGCACCGATGTTATCCTGGTTCACCACAACCCGTGGCTAGTCCAGTCCCCGAGAGACTCTCTCGAGATTTCCACTAACTTCGTTAAGCTTATGGGTGCTTAACAAACCGTTACAAACTGAGAACTTGAGTCACACAAGCCTCAACAACCTTTGCTCGAAGATACAACACTTCAAGACTTCAACCAAAGGAATCACAACGTTCCTTCTTACAATACAAGGGATTAACAATTCCCTTCAAGTATATAAAAACACTTTGCACTTAAAACAAGACTCTCCTTAAGAGTAGATATGAGTAAAATAAATACGCTCAAGAACGCAACAACTTTCGTCAAGAATTTGGCTCTCAAAAACTTATGTAATGAATAGAAAATGATGAATAAGAGAGTATGCAAGCTTTAGCAATAATATGATCAGTTGTTGTGTTTAGAAGATTGATTTGAAGATGTATTTATAGTGTCAAAAACATGCATAACCGTTGCCTAATTGCCAATTAAGAATTACTGATTTTGTGCTACGACAATCGATTGTCTAATTGGCACAATCGATTGTTTTCCAATCGTTCCAAAAATCATTCCCAGATTTTACGCAACATAATCGATTATCTAAGACGTATAATCGATTACTGGCAACGTTCAAAAAATTATTTCCAGATTTTACTTAAAATAATCGATTATCAGAAATATACAATCGATTACTTGGCAATGTTCAAAAAATCTTTTTCAGATTTTACTTCAAACAATCGATTATCATAAATATACAATCGATTACTTGGCAACGTTCAAAAAATCTTTTTCAGATTTTACTTCAAACAATCGATTATTAAAATCCTATAATCGATTATCTGACGGAGTTTGAAAATATTTTGGCAACAGTCATTTACATAATCGATTATGCTATATGGACAATCGATTATTTTTCATTCTTGAAAAATCTAATAGACACTGCCTCAACACAATCGATTGTCATAAGGTTCACAATCGATTATTTTGTATCTTTGAAAAATCTGATAGACACTGCCTCAACACAATCGATTGTCATAAGGTTCACAATCGATTATTTTGTAGCTTTGAAAAATCTGATAGATACTGTCTCAACACAATCGATTGTCATAAGGTACACAATCGATTGTCTTGCAGCTGCCTTAACATAATCGATTATCATAAGTACATAATCGATTATCTTTGTCCAGATTTTAGAGGCATGTTTAAAAATTATTTTGCTAAAATAAATATGCATGATTTAAAATCATTTTGCTCTAAATTAAATATGCATGATTTGATAAAAATATTTTTACGAGAGAAGCCAAGTCTTGAGTTAAATTGTCGGATCAAGATCACAATTAAAGAGTGACTCATGTATAACTTTGTTTAATCTTGATCTTTGTTTGTCTTGTGCTTGAACTTCGTTACGTGACATTTGCGCGCTTGTGCTTGGACCTCGTCATATGTCAATTGCGCATCGTTTGTCATTTATCAAAACCTACAAATATGAACACACGTTTAGTTTAGTCCCTTGAGAACGTGTTTCAACAATTTCCCCCTTTTTGATAATGGCAAACCTTAATCGGGATATGCATATTAGGTAATTCATAATGACGATCCAAGACAAGTATATATATATATATGCAATTAGTTCCCCCTCAACATATGAATTCCCCCTCAATTTGTGCCAATAAGTATTAAGTGCATAGCCCTTATTCTTCCCCCTTTTGACATTAGCAAAAAAATTAGTAAATAACTTGTTTATTGATTAATCAAAAATTTCAACTTCATAAAAGGGATAATAAAGCAAATAATGTCAACATAATCGATTATTGATACTTGATAATCGATTATATACTAAAGAGAAATCGATTATTCTAAAGAGGAATCGATTATTCTGCACCAGTCTTTATAATTCCCCCTGCTTTTAGGGCGATACCTGCAAAAATACGTTAGACGCCTCCGACGCTCAAGTTAGTAATCATGTGAAAGGGAAAATGTGGAGTCAAGAATCCCGAGTTCACTACGAATTCGGAAGAAGGACTCTTTCTCTAAAGGTTTTGTGAAGATGTCGGCCAATTGATCTTTGGTTTCAACAAATTCAATTTCGACATCACCTTTAAGAGCGTGATCTCTTATAAAATGATGCCTAATTTCAATGTGTTTTGTTCTTGAATGAAGAACGGGGTTCTTCGTCAAGCATATGGCGCTAGTATTATCACATCTAAGAGGGATATGATCGATACTTAGGCCATAGTCCAAGAGTTGCTGTTTCATCCAAAGAATTTGAGCGCAACAACTCCCCGCGGCTACATATTCAGCCTCGGTTGTGGACAACGCAACACTTACTTGTTTCTTGCTAAACCAAGAAACTAGAGAGCTGCCGAGCAAATGGCAAATGCCACTAGTGCTCTTGCGGTCCAATTTGCATCCAGCGAAATCGGAATCGGAATAGCCAACAAGTTGGCATGAAGAACCTTTGGGGTACCATAGACCCACATTTACAGTACCAACAAGATACTTCAATATCCGTTTCACCGCAGTTAGGTGAGACTCCTTAGGACATGATTGATAACGAGCGCATAAGCACACGCTAAACATGATGTCCGGTCTACTAGCAGCAAGATAAAGGAGAGATCCAATCATACCTCGATACTTCTTGGTGTCGACTTCCTTACCTTTCTCGTCTTTGTCTAGATGGTTGGATGTGCTCATGGGAGTGGCCATTGCTTTTGCGTTGCTCATTTCAATTCGTTTTAGCAAGTCTCTGCAATATTTAGCTTGACAAATGAAGGTTCCTTCTTTCATTTGCTTTACTTGCAGCCCCAAAAAGGAGGTTAGCTCACCCATCATAGACATTTCAAATTCGCTTGTCATTAAATCAGAAAATTCCTTGCACAAAGCATTGTTAGTAGCACAAAAAATGATATCATCCACATAGATTTGAACTAATAAAATATCATTGTTTTTATGCTTAACAAATAGAGTGGTGTCAACTTTCCCCCTAATGAATTCATTTTCCAAAAGAAATTTGCTCAATCGTTCATACCAAGCTCGGGGAGCTTGTTTGAGACCATAAAGCGCCTTTTTAAGTTTGAAAACATGATTGGGAGATTTAAAATCTTCAAAGCCCGGGGGTTTCTACATAAACTTCTTCTTGAGTAACACCATTTAGAAAAGCACTTTTTACATCCATTTGATATAAATTGAAATTCATAGAAGAGGCAAAAGCAAGCAATAAACGAATAGCTTCTAACCTTGCTACGGGTGCATATGTTTCTTCATAGTCAATTCCCTCTTCTTGATTATAGCCTTTTGATACAAGCCTAGCTTTGTTTCTAGTGATTACGCCATTTTCATCTAGTTTGTTTCGAAAAACCCATTTCGTACCAATTATGGTATAATTTTCGGGTCTTGGCACCAAATCCCAAACGTCATTTCGTTTGAATTGGTTAAGCTCTTCTTGCATTGCCAAGGTCCAAAATTCATCCCCAATTGCTTCGGAGATGGTTGAAGGTTCAATTTGAGAAACGAAAGCAGTATGTCCTAAGGTGTTCTTAAGAGTGTTTCGAGTACTTACCTGTTGTTCAATGTCGCCAATTACCTGTTCGAGAGGATGGTCTTTGATTGTCCTCCACGCGTTAGGCAGTTTCGTTTCTTTTTCCAGTTGTGGCGCTTCCTCCGATAATTGTTCCAAGATTTCATCTTGAATTTCCTTAGGAGTTTTCTCTTGTACTTTGTCTTGAGGACTCATTGAGTTTAAACTACCTGCAAGTTCAAAACCAGAATCCTTTCTCGCCAAGCGAGCATTATTTTCGGAAAACACAATATGAGGGGATTCCTCCACAGTTTCGGTTCTATTATTGAATACTCTATATGCTTTGCTACGTGAAGAATAACCAATAAAAATTCCTTCATCGGATTTGGCATCAAACTTTCCCAAATTATCGTTACCATTGTTATGAATAGAACATTTACAACCGAATACTCTAAGATGGGAGATATTTGGTTTCCTTCCCTTGTAGAGTTCATAGGAATTTTTCATGAGTATTGGCCTTATGACTACTCTGTTTAAAACGTAACATGCGGTACTCACGGCATCCGCCCAAAAATGTTTGGGAATCTTAGCCTCATCGAGCATGGTTCTAGCCATCTCTTCGAGACACCTATTTTTCCTTTCCACCACTCCATTTTGTTGTGGTGTGCGTGGAGCAGAGAAGGTGTGCTCGATACCGAGTTCGTCACAAAAATCCGCGAAGAGATTGTGATCGAACTCTCCCCCATGATCACTTCTTATTAAAGTGACGGTTGTGTCCTTTTCATTTTGAACACGTTTAAGAAAACATTTAAAATTATGAAAAGCTTCACTTTTATGAGCAAGAAATAGTGTCCATGTAAATCTAGAATAATCATCAATAATAACAAAAGCATAACGATTTCTACCAAGACTTACAATGCGAGATGGTCCAAAAAGGTCCATGTGAAGAAGTTGCAATGGTCTAGTAGTTGAAACAATATTTTTCGATTTAAAAGATGCTTTTGTTTGCTTCCCTTTTTGACAAGAATCGCAAATGGAGTCTTTTTCGAATTTCAAATTTGGAAGACCAATAACTAAATTTTGTGAAACCAATTTGTTTAAAAGATGCATGTTGATGTGAGCTACTCTACGATGCCATAACCACATATCATCTTCTTTGCTCATAAGACAATTCACATACTCAGATGAAGAATTTTCGAGATCAACCATATAGATGTTATCCATTCTAAAACCACGAAGGATAATTTTAAAATCGCTACGGCGAAAAACTAAGCATTCATCCGAATCAAATAAAACAAGATTTCCCTTGTCACATAATTGACTTATGCTCAAGAGATTATGTTTTAGACCTTTAACTAGCAATATATGCTTAATGGAAGAAGGTTCATCCTTACCGACCGATCCAATGCCGATAGTTTTTCCCTTGTTGTTATCTCCAAAAATAACGCTTCCTCCTTCCTTGTGTTCTAGTTGAAGGAACTTGGATTCGTCTCCGGTCATGTGTTTGGAGCATCCACTATCAAGGTACCAAAGTACACTTGATCCCTTCAAACATACCTACAAGACAAATTAATGAGTCTTTGGTACCCAAGCTGTTTTGGGTCCTTGAGAGTTAGGTGTAACATGTTGTTGTGCTTGACATGCAGTTAAGTGTCTATGTCTAGTGAAGCAAGAAGGAGCAATATGTCCAATTCGATTGCAATAATGACAAATGACATTAGGATTATGCATTCGTCTAGGTTGATAGTAATTGGACGGACGAAAATTGTTTACTCTACTTTCGACAATATGACTATTACGCATTTCATGAAAATTATTTCTCCTACTATTTGTTCTAGGATATGCAGCATTTCTAGAATAATTATTTCTAGGTTGAAAGCCATTTCTAGGAGCCCTAAAATGTTCAAAGTTTCTGCTAGGATATGCATCATTTCTAGAATAGTTATTTCTAGGTTGAGGGCCATTTATAGGTGTCCTAAAATGTTCAAAGTTTCTTCTAGTGTTTGGTCTAGCATGCATGTTGATTCTAGGATTGTTATTTCTAGGATAAACAATTGTTTTATTTATCCTAGGTTGAGCCTTAGGTGGTTGGGGTTTGGCTTCAACTTTTTCTTTAGGCTCGTTTTTAAAACCTATCCCATGTTTGGTCGATTTCAAATTAACAAGAACCTCATTCAAATTTTTATGAGAAGAATTGAACTTATCTAAGGTGCCCTTAAGTCTTTCTACCTCACCTTTTAGATGCATGCAAGAAGTACAATTTTTACTAGAACTCTCGGGTTTGTCGGCGCTTCTTTTGCCGAAAAAATTGTTTTCTTCTTTCAACTTCTCATTTTCCAAAATCAGTTTTTCCAAATCCTTTTCTTTCAAAGAGAGTTGTTTTTCAAAATCTTTTACTTTCAAAGAAGCATTTTCCTTAATGTTTTTAACAGTTTTGGAAGCTTTAATGAATTCACTATACAACTCATCAAAGGCATTTTGCATTTCCTCAAGAGAATAGAAGTTTTTGGAAGAAATTTGACATACCTCTTCTTGAATGTTTTCGTGAGCCATGAGACAGAGATTTGCGGTTTCGTCTTCTTCTTCCTCACTCGACTCGTCTCCGGAGTCGCCTCCCCAAGATATGTATGCTCATTGTTTCTTGAAGGGTTTCTTCTCCTTTTTGACATTTGGGCAATTTGATTTAATGTGCCCGGTTTCTCCGCACCCATAGCACTTTACTTGATCTCCTTGTTGTTTTCCTTTTCGTTCATACTCTTTTCGCATGAACTTTTGAAATCTCTTAATAACGAGTCCGAACTCGTTATCTCCGTCGTCGTTATTTTGAGGTTGGCTTGTGCTTGCCTTGAGGGCGATTCTTTGTTTCCTTTGATCATTAACAAGAGGGTTAAGTATAACAGATTCATAAGTTTTAAGGTTACCTCTTAATCCATCGATGGTGATATTTGAAATGCCAATAGACTCTTGAATCGCGTCGGCCTTGGAGCGCCATTCCGGAGTGAGACTTCGGAGAATTTTTCGGACAAGTTCCTTATCCGTGAAGGTCTTCTTAAGAGCATGTAAGTCATTAACGATTTTTGAAAATCGTTCGAACATGTCATCGACCCTTTCGCCTTCCTTCATGTGAAACAGTTCATATGCATGGGTTAGAAAATCAACTTTAGCCTCTCTTACCTGGTCTGTACCTTCGTACGTGATTTCCAGCTTATCCCACATTTGCTTCACCGTTGTGCAACATGATATTTTTCTGTAATCATCAGCGTTTACAGCACAATATAATAAGTTGATGGCTTTAGCGTTGTTCTGCACTTTTCGGATATCATCCGCATCGTATTCATCTTCGGATTTTGGAACCCATTCATTTTTAACCTTTTTGGTTGGAATTTGTTCTCCCTTCATTATAACCTTCCACAGATGAAAACTATTCGATTGAATGAATATTCTCATCCTTTCCTTCCAGTACGTATAGTTTGTGCCATCGAATAGTGGTGGTCGGGTGGAGCATTGTCCTTCACCTATTCCTGCAAAAGAATCATGAGTAGAAGCCACGGATTGTTTCTCTCAAACGGTTAAGTTTTTCAGAGAGTTGGGCTCTGATACCAATTGTTAGAATATACGCTTAACGCTAGAGGGGGAGGGGGGTGAATAGCGTTATAATAAAAAAACAGCGTAAACTTGCGGAATTTAAAAATTGCAGGAATGAAATAAGTGCGATAAGTAAATAATAAGGAACGAACGCACCGATGTTATCCTGGTTTACCACAACCCGTGGCTAGTCCAGTCCCCGAGAGACTCTCTCGAGATTTCCACTAACTTCGTTAAGCTTACGGGTGCTTAACAAACCGTTACAAACTGAGAACTTGAGTCACACAAGCCTCAACAACCTTTGCTCGAAGATACAACACTTCAAGACTTCAACCAAAGGAATCACAACGTTCCTTCTTACAATACAAGGGATTAACACTTCCCTTCAAGTGTATAAAAACACTTTGCACTCAAAACAAGACTCTCCTTAAGAGTAGATATGAGTAAAATAAATACGCTCAAGAACGCAACAACTTTCGTCAAGAATTTGGCTCTCAAAAACTTATGTAATGAATAGAAAATGATGAATAAGAGAGTATGCAAGCTTTAGCAATAATATGATCAGTTGTTGTGTTTAGAAGACTGATTTGAAGATGTATTTATAGTGTCAAAAACATGCATAACCGTTGCCTAATTGCCAATTAAGAATTGCTGATCTGGTGCTACGACAATCGATTGTCTAATTGGCACAATCGATTGTTTTCCAATAGTTCCAAAAATCATTCCCAGATTTTACGCAGCATAATCGATTATCTAAGACGTATAATCGATTACTGGCAACGTTCAAAAAATCATTTCCAGATTTTACTTAAAACAATCGATTATCAGAAATATACAATCGATTACTTGGCAACGTTCAAAAAATCTTTTTCAGATTTTACTTCAAACAATCGATTATCATAAATATACAATCGATTACTTGGCAACGTTCAAAAAATCTTTTTCAGATTTTACTTCAAACAATCGATTATTAAAATCCTATAATCGATTATCTGACGGAGTTTGAAAATATTTTGGCAACGATCATTTACGTAATCGATTATGCTATATGGACAATCAATTATTTTTCATTCTTGAAAAATCTAATAGACACTGCCTCAACACAATCGATTGTCATAAGGTTCACAATCGATTATTTTGTATCTTTGAAAAATCTGATAGACACTGCCTCATCACAATCGATTGTCATAAGGTTCATAATCGATTATTTTGTAGCTTTGAAAAATCTGATGGATACTGTCTCAACACAATCGATTGTCATACGGTACACAATCGATTGTCTTGCAGCTGCCTTAACATAATCGATTATCATAAGTACATAATCGATTATCTTTGTCCAGATTTTAGAGGCATGTTTAAAAATCATTTTGCTAAAATAAATATGCATGATTTAAAATCATTTTGCTCTAAATTAAATATGCATGATTTGATAAAAATATTTTTACGAGAGAAGCCAAGTCTTGAGTTAAATTGTCGGATCAAGATCACAATTAAAGAGTGACTCATGTATAACTTTGTTTAATCTTGATCTTTGTTTGTCTTGTGCTTGAACTTCGTTACGTGACATTTGCGCGCTTGTGCTTGGACCTCGTCATGTGTCAATTGCGCATCGTTTGTCATTTATCAAAACCTACAAATATGAACACACGTTTAGTTTAGTACCTTGAGAACGTGTTTCAACATGGTTGAGGTCATATGAGTCTCAGGTGAGTTTCAGATGGTTAAAGAATCGATTTTGGACTTGGTGTTATGGCTGAAGATGTTATAGTGTCCGTGTCTGGTTTACTTATACGCGATCGCGTGGATAGGTTCGCGATTGCGTAGGATTGTTTTGGGGCAGTGGTGATTTTTTTCCTATGCATTTGTGAGTTATGGTATGCATTAGCATAGGTTTGGCTAGGCAGTGCATCGCCAATGCGTGGGCACTGTCGCATTCGCGAAGAGGTGAGGAGGACATTGATGCTCGTGCATTTTCTCTTCGTGATCGTGTAAGGAAGGACGTGATCGCATAGGTTGAGGGAAGTAATGCTTTGCGTTTGCATGAAGACTGCATTCACGTATGCTTGGATTTACTGGGAAGCTAAGTTGTACTTCGATCGTATGGATATTTCAGTGATCGCAATTAAGGATCACTAGGAAGAACTTGAATATATAAAAATCAAGGGTAATTCCAAACTCATAACGGGAGAAATGAAAAAGCTCTCGCTCATTTTAACCAATAGAACAGTAGACCAACCGGCGCACAATAGCAAGGCGGAATTGTCGCCGGAAATGGCCAGACGACGGCGGAATGCAGCCCAGACTACCACAATAACACAACCTACACTCGTCACCCCTGCTAATGGTGTCTCTATAACCTTAGAATCACTGACATTTGGGAGCTTCCTACCACAGAAGTACCAACTGCCAGTAAATGCACATGCAGAGGTTGAAGAAGCAAACAATGATCCTGCGAAGGGTAATGAAGAAATACTAAAATCGACTGCGAGGAGACTGAACCAGCTAAATCAGTACCAACTGCTGCTGAAGTTGTCAGAGGTAACAGAGATGTACAAATGGGGAAGGTACTCTCATTTGTGCCTCCTTCTGATCGAAATGGGACAAAAGTTGTGAAGATTAATGAGGACGATCTAAAACCCCAGGTAGAATACTGGCAGAATGCACTAATTGGATTTGTAATAGGTGATAATCCCAGTGAGAAGAATATGGAAGGCTTTGTCATGCATGTATGGAACTTTGTGCTAAACCTCAGGTATTGCATTCTTACTATATCAAGAATAGGAGCATTGACACAGTTGCTGTGCCAACCAACTCTTCTTGGGTGGTCAAAAGATACTGGATAGTAGAACATTGGTGATGAACAATACTCAGCTGCAAGGTGACTTTACAAGCAGGCTGCAAAGTGTCTGCATGCTGGGGAAATTTCAGATACACAAGTTGTATATAGCTTTGCTGCCTGAGTTTCCTAAGGCTGCATGGAGGAACCTAATGCTTATTTCAACTGTTCTTCCTAAGCACAAGTTTACTGTTTTGTTAGCTGCTCAAAATAAGCTCCCCACAGTTGAGAGGTTACAGATTCTGGGCATACAAATTCCAACACTGTGTGCATTCTGTAAACTGCATGATGAAGAGTTTAAACATCTGTTTTTTGAATGTGATATCACCAGCAGAATATGGAGAAGAATTTGTGTATGGCTGGGACACTCCAGGATCATTGGCAGCTGGGAACATGAAGTACACTGGATTTGTAGCAAAGCTCGAAGCAAGATTTGGCAGAATTCTATCACAGCAGCAGCTTTTGTAAACACTACTGCTACCATTCGGAGGGAAATGAACCATATTCGTTTTGAAGGTGGAACTTTTGTAGAAGATATGGCATGTCGTGAGATTGCAACACTTCTACATCTTAAAGGCAGAATATGTAAACATTGGCAGATTGGATTGAGCAAACTTAATTCTTATCCTTAGAGAGATCACATTGATACATACAAATGCATAGCTAGTATTAGCTGATAGTAACTAGAGCAGTGTAGTAGTTAGTCCATACTACTGCCAATCTTGATACATTGTAAATATTTTGATATTAATGATATATGACAGTTGGATAAAAAAAATCAAGGGTTTGAGTTCATAGCACAAAATTGATTTTGGGTGCTCTATGGGAGCCGATTCTTTGAGAGATTTTTACGTGGGTGATTAGGATAAGTGATTCTTACCTAGTTTTGGTTCATTTCCATATTTACGCCTTTGATTTCATTATTAAATTAGTATTTGGGGTGAAAATAGGAGGGGGGAGGGGAATGGAGGAAAGTACTTAGGCTAAATTTTAAGGTTTTGATCGATATTTTGGTATCGAAATTGAGTAATTATGGTATGGTTGGACTCATGGTTAAATAAGTGCTCGGATTTTGTGATTTTTCCCGATTTTGAGACGTGGCCCGATTGCCAACCTTTGAGTTGACTTTTTGACTTTTGATTAAGAGCTTAGTATTTTCTTATAGAATTGATTCTTTTAGCTCATGTTGATTTAGATTCCGGTTGGTGTTGAGGTGACGTATATGTTAAGTGACGAGCGTGTGGGTGTGCACCGTAGGAATTGGGACTAAGTCGATTCAATGGAACTGTATAGCTGATTTATCTTGTGTTACCTATGTTTTCATCATATGTAAAAGTAATAGACCCGCCAATCGTGCTGGAAATCATGTTGAGGCTGTATGTTAGTACTGTTGGGACCTATAGTGGTCGTTCTCCTGTTGACTTATTGATTAAATTGAAATTTCATGTTCAGTCATATTTTTTCTTTCCATATCATATGTCAGTCTTTGTTGTGATTTATTGATACATTTCATCATTTTGGGCAAGTTTCATGACATGTGAGCCCGAGAGACTAGAGATATTAATGATTGAGTGATGCCGAGGTTCTGATTGTGATTGATATTTGTGGGATCAGCCCGCACGCCGCAATATGTTTTATTGATTTGTGCATGGATCTGGCTTATTATAGCACTTGGGATGAAAGAGACCTTCTAGAGTCTTTACACACATCTAGTGAGCTTAGTTGATTTATATCAAGGGATGGATCTTGCCCGAATCATTGAAATTCATGAATTTGTCTTCCCCGGGGCTGCATTGGGCTTATACAGTACTGAGTGATTGATTGTCAGTTACTGTATATATATATATATATATATATATATATATATATATATATATATATATATATATATATATATATCTAGGATGGATCTTCCTTGGGCTGGATTGGCCATATACAGTACTAAGTGATTGAGTATTCTGAGAGTGTGAGTACACAAGGCTTTTAGCGTGGTGCATCACATACAACATGTGCATTAGCATGTCGATATAGAGAGGTTATATTCCTCATATCATTAAGAATTTCTCTCTTACTTGTACTGAGTTTAAGTATTGAACTTGAAAGCATGCTACATTTTTGTATTATTGTTTCTATATTGAACTATATCTGTTGAGTTCGTCGCGACTTTTAGTCCAAGTGTTAGATTTGTTACTTATTTGAGTTGGTTGTACTTATGCTACACCCTACACCTCGTGTGTAGATCCAGGTGCTTTCAGTCACTTCGGTTGCTGAGCTATGGAGTCCGGACCTTTGGAGGTCATAGAGGTGGCTTCTTGACATTTGCAGACCTTGACTCTCTTGCCTTATCTTTCAATTTATGTTTTAGTTTTGTTTTCTAGACGGTGTACCAGACTATATCTTTATATAGATGCTCATGTACTTGTTGACTCCCCGATTTTGGGAGAGATTTTGTGTTGAGTTATTATTTTCTATTATGTTTTAAAAATATTTTCCTTAAATTGAACTGTTTTTATATCTTTCAAAGCTTTAGAGTGTTGGAAATGTCTGCGTAGTCGGCTTGCCTAAGACTATGATAGGGGCTATCATGACAGATTGATTTTGGGTCGTGATAAGTCGGTATTAGAGCCTAGGTTTCATAGGTCTCACGAGTCATGAGCAGTTTTAGTAGAGTCTTGCGGATCGGTATAAAGACGTATGTAGTTATCTTCGAGAGACTGTTGAAACCTTAGGAAACTTCATATGCTTGCGTCTTGTCACGCAGATTTATTGATTCCGGTAACTAAACTTTTGTTATTCTTCTCTCTCACAAATGGTGAGGTCACGTGCTATCGGACAAGATGGACAGCCACTAGTGCCACTGGCTAGGCCACGAGAAACCAAGGTCGTGGTAGGGACCGCGATAAGGGCAGAGGTGTAGCTTGTACAACAACTAGAGCAGTATCAGCAGATCCACCAGTTGCTCTAGCTCAGGAGAAGGTAGCAGATACGGTTGAGACAATGGGGCCAGCTCAGGAACCATCTCTGTCATTGTGATTCCAAGCCTTCATGAGGTTTTGGCTAAGATTTTTAGTGTGTGCACCAGCCTTTCTCAGTCGATTTCTATTCCGGATGCAGTAACCACTTCTCAAGACGGGGGTGGTACTCAGACTCCCCCTGCTTTTTCTCCAAAGCAGATGATGTAGGGACTTTAGACACTGAGGGCACCACCTGCCCAGCCGGTTCCAGCTGCGCAGGCCCATGCAGTTCTTGTTATGACTAACGATGAGTAGATGAGACTAGAGAGGTTTGGGAGGCTCCAACATCCCTCTTTTAGTAGGACAGAGTCAAAGGATGCTTAGGATTTCTTGGACAGGTGCCAGCGGATTCTTCACACAGCAGGTATTATGGAGACTGGTGGGGTCTCGTTCACTATTTTTCAATTTATAGCGGCTGCCTTCAGATGATGGAGGTTTTTGAGAGGCAAATGTCGGTCAGTGCAACACCACTAACATGGCATGAGTTCTCTGTTCTCTTTTTGGAGAAGTTTATGCCACAGTCTCGTAGGGAGAAGCTGCCCAGGTAGTTTGAGTAGCTGCGCCAGGAGGTCATGTATGTGACCTAGTACAAGATAAAGTTTTCCGAGTTGGCTCGTTGCGCAGTTTGGTTGGTACACACAGATAAGGAGAGGATTTAATGGTTCATTGATGGCCTCACATATTAGTTGTGGTTGCATATGACTAGGGATAGGGTATCTGGTGCTACTTCCAATGAGGTGGTTGATATTACTCAGCAGATAGAGTTGGTCTGCAGTCAGGAGCGTGGGGAGAGGCATGCCAAGAGGTCTTGTAGTTTGAGTGGTTTCAGTGGTGTTCTTTCTAGGGGTCAATTCTACCACATCAAGGGTCGTCCTTATAGGCACACCCAGATGGTTCATCCAATTCATCATGGTGTATCATCCAATCATGGTTCATACAGTACTAATCAGGGTAAGTCATCTCTCGGTACCCTTCTACTTTAGAGTTTGTCTTGTGCACCATTAGTTCAAGGTTCATTTATACTAGGTTCTTGTGATAGTTATTCTAGTTCTCAGTGTCCGCCTTAGCACTCGCTACCATTTGCAAAGAAGGGTTGTTTTGAGTGTGAGATTTGGGTCAAACAAAGAGGCATTTCCCCCTCCTTTCGGGAGGTCTAGCTTCGTAGAGGAGTCATAATACGGCTTCATAACTAGTTACTTCACCACCTGCCCAAAATCTAGCTCGGGGTGAGGCTTAGGAAGCTAGGGACCCCTAGAGGGGAGGCTGATCAAGTGACGGCTAGGCCCAATTCTATACTCTTCCTGCCAGACCAGATGCCATTGCTTCAGACACACTGATCACACGTATTGTCTTAGTATGACATAGAGATGCTTCTATATTATTTGACCTTGGTTCCACTTATTCGTATGAATCATCGTATTTTTCCTGTTATCTGGATATGCCTCGTGAGTCCTTAGTTTTATCTGTTCATGTATCTACGCTGTTAGTCGATACTATTGTTGTGGATAGTGTATACCGGTCGTTTGTAGTGACTATTAGGGATTGGAGACTAGATATTATCTCTTATTGATTAGTAAGGTTGATTTTGATGTGATATTAGGTATGGATTGTTTGTATCCATGTCATGTTATTTTGATTGTTACGCTAAGATCGTGATGTTGGTGATGCCAGGGATGCCAAGGATCGAGTGGAGAGGTTTTCTAGATTTTGTTCCTAGCAAAGCAATTTCATATTTGAAGGCCCAATTAATGGTTGGGAAGGGATGTCTGTCTTATTTGGCCTTTATAAGGGATATTGGTGCTGATACCCCTATTAGTGATTTTGTTCCGGTGGTGCGAGATTTTCCTGATGCGTTTCCTGCAGACCTGCCGGGCATGCCACTCGATAGGGATATTGACTTGGTGTTGGGCACTCATCCCATTTCTATTCCTTTGTATCGTATGTCACCATATAAGTTGAAGGAGTTGAAAAAGTAGCTTCAAAAACTTCTTGATAAGGGGTTTATTAGGCCTAGTGTCTCTCCTTAGGTGCACCAATTCCGTTTGTGAAGAAGAAGGATGTTACTATGCGTATGTGCATCGATTATAGGTAGTTGAGCAAATTTAAAATCAAGAACAAGTATCCTTTGCCATACATTTATGATTTATTTGAGCAGCATTAGTGAGCGAGGGTGTTTTGTAAGATTAATTTGAGGTACGGGTATCACCAATTGAAGATTCAGGACTCGGATATTCTAAAGACAAAATTTAGGACACGTTATGATCATTATGAGTTCCTTGTGATGTATTTTGGGCTGATCAATGACCAGCAACATTCATGCTCCTGATGAACAGTGTATTTCAGCCTTATCTCGATTCATCCGTTATTGTATTAATTGATTATATCCTGGTGTACTCTAGTAGCTAGGAGGAGCATGCTTGTTATTTGATGATTATGTTGCGGCAGTTGAGGGAGGAGAAGCTTTATGCTATGTCCTCCAAGTGTGAGTTTTGGCTTAGTTCACTGGCATTTTTGGGCACCTGGTGTCTAATGAGGGGATTTAGGTGGATCCAAATAAGATAGATGAGGTTTAGAGTTGCCTAAACTGTCCTCAACTATGGAGACTCAGAGCTTTCTTAGTGTGGTCGGTTATTATCGTCGCTTCACGGAGCTATTGCATATCCTTTGAACAAATTGACCCAAAAGTGTGCTCCTTTCAGGTGGTCGGATGAGTAAGAGGAGAGCTTTGAGAAGCTCAAGATTGCCTTGACCACAACTCCAGTTCTAGTTCTACCCTCAGCTTCTGGCTCTTATACAGTGTGTTGTGATGCTTTTTGGATTTGTATTAGGTGGGTAATGCAGGAGGTAGAGTGATTTCTTATGCTTCGTGCTAGTTGAATCCCTATGAGAAGAACTACCATGTTCATGATTTGGAATTGGTTTCCATCATTCATGCATTGAAGATCTGGAGGCACTATCTCTATGGTGTGTCCTTTGAAGTATTAATAGATCAATGGAGTCTCCATCACTTGTTAAAACAAAATAGTCTTAATTTTAGGCAACGACGATGGTTGGAGCTACTAAAGAACTATGATATTACTATTCTGTATAATTCCGGGAAAGCCAATATGGTGGCCGATGCCTTTAGTAGAAGGTAGTAAGTATGGATATCCTTGCCTTCATTCTTGTTGGTGAGAGAATGCTTGTGGTTAATGTTCGGGACGGCCAACCAGTTCGTGAGATTAGATGTTTTGGAGCCCACTCGGGTTCTAGCTTGTATGGTTTCTTGGTCTTCCTTATTTGATCGCATCAGAGAGCACCAATATGACAATTCCCATTTTCTTGTCCTTAAGGACACATTTCAGCACGGTGATACCAGAGATGTTACTATTGGGGATGATGGAGTGTTGAGGATGCAAGGTTGGATTTGTGTGCCTATTGTAGTTGGGCTACCTGAGTTGATTCTTATGGTGGCCCACAATTCGCATTATTCCATTCACTCGAGCACCGTGAAGATGTGCCAAGACTTGAGG
Organism: Nicotiana benthamiana; assembly: GCA_034376525.1. Lineage (NCBI taxonomy): Eukaryota > Viridiplantae > Streptophyta > Magnoliopsida > Solanales > Solanaceae > Nicotiana > Nicotiana benthamiana. The sequence continues at coordinate 117,474,604 of CM067331.1, forward strand.
CAACACTATTGGTGGAGGAGGATGAAGAAGGATATAGTGGTGTACTCTAGTAGCTAGGAGGAGCATGCCTGTTATTTGAGGATTATGTTGCGGCAGTTGAGGGAGGAGAAGCTTTATGCTATGTTCTCCAAGTGTGAGTTTTGGCTTAGTTCACTGGCATTTTTGGGCACCTGGTGTCCAATGAGGGGATTTAGGTGGATCCAAATAAGATAGATGTGGTTTAGAGTTGCCTAAACTGTCCTCAACTATGGAGACTCAGAGCTTTCTTAGTGTGGTCGGTTATTATCGTCGCTTCACGGAGCTATTGCATATCCCTAGAACAAATTGACCCAAAAGTGTGCTCCTTTCAGGTGGTCGGATGAGTAAGAGGAGAGCTTTGAGAAGCTCAAGATTGCCTTGACCACAACTCCAGTTCTAGTTCTACCCTCAGCTTCTGGCTCTTATACAGTGTGTTGTGATGCTTTTTGGATTTGTATTAGGTGGGTCTTGATGCAGGAGGTAGAGTGATTTCTTATGCTTCGTGCTAGTTGAATCCCTATGAGAAGAACTACCATGTTCATGATTTGGAATTGGTTTCCATCATTCATGCATTGAAGATCTGGAGGCACTATCTCTATGGTGTGTCCTTTGAAGTATTTATAGATCAATGGAGTCTCCATCACTTGTTAAAACAAAATAGTCTAAATTTTAGGCAACGACGATGGTTGGAGCTACAAAAGGACTATGATATTACTATTCTGTATAATTCCGGGAAAGCCAATATGGTGGCCGATGCCTTTAGTAGAAGGTAGTAAGTATGGATATTCTTGCCTTCATTCTTGTTGGTGAGAGAATGCTTGTGGTTAATGTTCGGGACGGCTAACCAGTTCGTGAGATTCGGGTTCTAGCTTGTATGGTTTCTTGGTCTTCCTTATTTGATCGCATCAGAGAGCACCAATATGACAATCCCCATTTTCTTGTCCTTAAGGACACATTTCAGCACGGTGATACCAGAGATGTTACTATTGGGGATGATGGAGTGTTGAGGATGCAAGGTTGGATTTGTGTGCCTATTGTAGATGGGCTACCTGAGTTGATTCTTAAGGTGGCCCACAATTTGCATTATTCCATTCACTCGGGCACCGTGAAGATGTGCCAAGACTTGAGGCAACACTATTGGTGGAGGAGGATGAAGAAGGATATAGTGGGGTTTGAAGCTCAGTGCCTTAACTGTCAGCATGTAAAGTATGATCATCGAAGACCGGGTGGATTGCTTCAGAGGATCGATATTCCAGAGTGGAAATGGGAGCAAATCACCATGAATTTTATAGTTAGGCTCCCATAGACTTTGGGGAAGTTCGATGCTATTGGTAATTGTTGATCGGCTTAGCAATCGAGGGTGCCCTATCATGGTTGCTAAGGGTACCCATGGACAGACCTTTTAATTAGTGTATTTCGTGACTTGAAGCTCATTTTCAATATTTTGAACCCTAGATTTGGAGATGGGCGATATTTTATGGAGATTTTCATACAAGACCTTGGAGTAAGTGAATTCTACTCATTATTTTGGTATTATTTCAAGAGTCTACATGAATTTTTAACACCCAAAACATGGAACTTTGATATGGAATTTGGGGTTTTGCTTACACTTTAGGATTGTGTGTTTTGAGAATCTGAGTACAGATTTGGACTCGATTTTGGTATTTAATCATATATTGGACTTGACATGTTCTGGGTCATTGAATTTTGGTATCGGTTCTAGGTTTTGGGCAAGAAGTCCTAGGAGTGACATGTTTTGGGTCATTGAATAAGGGTTGCAACTTGTTGATGAAAGTGGAGCATAAGGGTGGCATTTTTGTTGATGAAATGTGGAGCATAAGGGTGACATTCTTGTCGATGAAATGTGGAGTATGATGGTGCAAATCCTGATTATGAAACTGAATTCTTTTGCTTTGTCGTGCATATTACATGTTTTATGTTGCATCTAACATGCTATACTATGCATATATTATTATTATTATTTAATGATTTGGTTGTCAAAATTTATTTACCTGTGTTAGATTAATATCTCATATTTGTTGAGTTGTCGGTAGCGTATCGAATTAATGTAAAAAAAATTATCATCGCATTGATATATTGGATTCTTGTAAAGGTCCTCTAAACATGTTATTTGGAAATTAACATGAAATCGAATCATGTTAGGCACAAGTTTACAGTCATGTATGTGTAATTGAGCATGCACATTATTTGGTGCGCGTCTCTTTGTGAGAGGGGTTGGTGAAAGTTGTATTTTCTTGATTTGTTTAAATGAGAGAGTTTTTTATTACCCATACCTCATTTTGCACTTTACTGCTAATATCCTTTATTCTGTAACTATCTTTTCTGGGATATTTCTCTGTATTATACATGTTATTGAGCTACACTTGTTATGCAAAATGAGTATCTTTTGGCTTAAAATATTATCAATACTTAACCGAGATTAGTCAAAATACTTACTGAGTACAGAGGTCGCTTGTACTCCTACTATACTTCTGCACCCTACGTTCAGACCTTGGAGCTGAGCTGTCGTGGATGCTGAAGGCTGGTTCGAAAGTTGTAGCTGCATTCCAAATTCAAGCTACCAGTTGTTCATGGTAGTTTGGTACTTTATTTCTATTTATGTAAACTTCAAATAAATATTGTATTTATTCTCTTTATCATCTTTGTAAATCTAAATCATCGTGGCTTTTGACTTGTACTATCATCCATTGAGATAACGTATTGGACTCTTTTGTAGTCTTTCTTATGAATATTAATGATTCTCACTATAGTTGTAACTGATACTATTTGGCTTACCTAGCAGGTTAGATTAGTTAACATAAAGTCTTGGTGAGATTTTGGGTCGTGACAAGTTGGTATCAGAGATCTGGATTCATAGGTTCTACAAGTCATAAGCAAGTATCTATTAGAATCGTGCGAATTAGTATGATTATGTCCATACTCATCTTCGAGATACTGCATGACATCTAGGAAACTTTATATCTTTATTTCCTTATTGTGCGACCTTATTTTAGCTTGAAGCCTAAATCTCTAGTTCTTTTCTCTTTGATTCATGTGCTATGCTGAGTACTCAGACTCATATGTGTGCATTGACGACTCGTGACATTATGGATAGACTGTTGTTGGCTATGAATACTTGATTATCATCTCGGTATGTTGTCTAGTCTAAGGTGTGAATGTGTTGGTGGATCTTCAGTTGTTCATTTGTGGGATGAAGCGGATTTTTGTATCTGGTCGATGATTATGGACTCAAAAGGATTGATTAATTGCATAGTGATTGTGATCATTGTGGGGTCTTATAGAGACGTCTGTTGGAGGTTAAGCATGTAGGTTATCTCTTGCAAGAAGGTGTAATGTTGTGTGATCCTTGTGAGGTTTCTCTGTTGTATCGAATGTGATGTATGTGCTACAGTTAAAGTTCGGATCATTTGAGGAGGTTTGAACGAATGTCACAAGGATGGGTATGAACTTGAAGGATGATTTGGAAGGCGTGATAACTAGTGTTGCATGTGTCTATGAGGTGATTTAGTTGGATGGCAGTGCGAGATCATGACAGTTAGAGAGGAAGAGTATGGTGGACTAACAGATGATATGTCTTGTCGCTTCGAGCTAAGTGGGGAGTTTATGATCCATGATTAGGTCATACATACATGTATTATTATAATTCGTGGACTATGATATTCTTGCCGATCAGTTATGACTTGAAGGGATGACTTCGAGTATGATTCGAGCAAGAGATCTACTAGGTGCATGATGTACTACACTTTATGGGTATATAAAATCTTGAGATTATTCAGGTTTGTTATTCCAATATGGATATAGTGTGCAGAAAGAAGGAATTTCTCGATTGCTTCTTTCATAGTATGCATGTGCCAGAGAAGATCTAGTTGTTCAGCATATTGCCTACGTATTCAGGACTTGGCTGAAATGAGTAACTCTTGAAGATGGTTGTAGTATGTTCAAGATTCATGCGTGTTATCTTTAGGATTTGTTGAATTTTGTTGAATAGCTAAGAGTTTGAGATTTTCCATAGATGGTGTCAAGACTTGGAATATTTATATATCATCATTGATTCTACCCTGCAGTATTAGAGAGATGAAAGAAATAGTTACGGATCCACAGAAGGTCTCTCTAGTACATTTTTGGTTTGAGTTGCTTTTGTGACTGACAGTCTGTGTGACTTGATTGAATTAGGTAGATCTAGTTCTGATGGCTTGGATGTGCAGTAATGGGTTTCAAAGAACTCACAATAGTTTTGACCACGACTTCATATTGATGTCTTCTAGGGTCATAGGAGGTTTGTTGTGTGTCACGATGTTCTCCTAGATTAAGTTAGATATAAGATTCCTGATTAGTAGAGTATTTATCATACTCGTGATTTAGAGTTGATGATGAGGTTCATGTATTTTTATATTGTAGCATAGTAGATGCACTGAGTCATGAGGTATTGGGATTGTATGGTAATATTGTAGTTTAGTTCAGAAGAAAGGTCAGGAGTTTTAGACATCATGTAAGAATATAGTTTAGTTCAGAAGAAAGGTCAGATGTTTAAGAGGATGCTAGTACTATCTTGTATCGCTTGAAAAAAGTGTGTATCGTGGAAGGCACATTATGTATTGATTTAAAGATGCTTGACTAGCATTTTAGTAATCGCCTAGTTGTTGACTAGATACTAATTTGTTTAAAATCACAACAACATTGGCACTTGACCATATGTGTTTCTCAATCCCATTAATTTGGATAACTATCCACATTAGATAAGTATATGCATTTATCATCACGAATCTACTTTTTTAAAATTCAAAGGTACTTCATTTTCTCTTTCCATAATTTTTTGACGAGATAATCACTACTCAAGTATGTCCAGTATATCTGGATAAATAATGAGCTCCACCATTTTTTACATCTCCCAAAATCCCTCTAGTCCTCTTTTTAAGAAACTTTCATTGTTGACACGCTTCTTTTTTTACTTTATTTGAAATATCGCTAATTTCTTTTTCACCAGCACTTCGTCCTCAAGATGATGCTTGTACTTCGCTTTCATTAGTGGAAATGGTTGTGCACGTCACCTAGAAAGAACCATCTTCTACTTTTTTGATGATAGTGGTTTCTTGTATTGAGTTAAATGGAAGAAAAGTAATGTCAGCTTGTAGACTCGAATCTAAAGAGCTGAGAGTTTTCTATTTAGGTTTTGATAAAAAGTTGTCTATTTTGTATAGCTTTTTTGTTCTGTTTGAAAGTTTTTATCTTTAATGCTTGTCTAGTCCAACAATTGTGCCGATGTCTTCTCTTTAGCATATAAAATACAAGTGAGAGTTTACACAATGTTCTCACTAAACGCTAACCCTTTGTTCTTCACTCATTTTGCTCGTTTCAAACTCTTGCTTCTGTAATTGCTTCCTCTCTTCCAATCAACACTCCAGGGAAAAGGGTAGGGGAAAGAGAGAATTTGAAGACGGGAATGGAGGTGTTATCTTTTTAATTTAATCTTTTTCCTTTTCTTATTTTAGCCGTTTTTCTAACAAAAAATAAAGGGATATATTTGTTCTGTCTAAAATTCGAAATTGAGCAAACTTTATCCTTCTTTAAACTTTTGATCTCATATTACCTATGTCAACTACAAAAAGATCTTCTTTTTCCTTGATCACTAATGAACCTCCAACTTGAGCACAAGCTTAAAACAAATTTAAAAGTAAAGGAGCAAATTTCGATATTTTTACTTGAAGAATTTGGATACATGGAACTCACCAATTTGTTAGTACTCCATGAATGACAAGGAAAGGTACAAGATAATTTATTAACGGCAAAAGATATGAATTGACAAAATAGTGTAATGAGGAAAAATTTGAGAAATTCAGATAGTATAAGACAACTGTGACCTTTTCCTTTGATCAAAATCACTCTCTATTCATGTTTTCTGCTATAAATCATGAATCTTATACAACTTAGATATATTAATACGATACAAGCTTGATCAACGGTTAAATATATTTTAAAAAATACATAATGAACTCATGAAATTGAACGATGAAAAATAAAAATTGTTTTAAGTATTTATATTTGCTATTAAGCCTTATTTATAAACATTATTTATGTGGCATTGTTCATATTTTGAGGGCAAAATAAGTTTCTCCTTGATATCATATGTGCCTTTTAAATATTTTATGTTGATAATTTTTGTAATTATAATATTTTTTTACGTAAATTTTAAAATATTCAAATTTTATTGCAAAAAATTTAAAATTTTATGTTGAATGTATGATTAAAAAAAATTTGACTTTCGAAATTTATACATGTCTTTCTGCCGGTAGACGAACTAAATTTTTGAATAACCGCGAACCTAAACTGAAAAATTTACTGAAAATGCAGTTAGCCAGCTACAAACAAACAGTTCTCTTGTAGGTGTAACAAGGTTCTCGGTGGCATGCTAAGTGAGGCGCATTTTCTATCTCTTGCCTCTCTTTTCTCTCGAATCCTCCGTTCTTCCCTCCACCACCACCAACTTAGTTCAACATCAAACCCACCATTTTCTCTTTCCCCTTATCTCATGTCGATTTCCACCAAAATCCCGCACCCTCTCCTCCACCACCCTAACTCACCATCCCTTAATAAAGCCCTAAAATCCTCTTCTTCTTCTTTACATCCAACACCCAACAAATTAACCTTCTTTAGATCCATTACTATTGAAAAAATCTCCACAAAATCAATTTTTGCTGCTCCCACAAGTGCTTCTTCACAACCCTCATCATCTCTCCAACCCATTGAAGAGCTCCCACCGAAACTTCAAGAAATCGTCAAACTCTTTCAAGCAGTCGAACAACCAAAGGCTAAATACGAGCAACTCTTATTTTACGGTAAAAATTTAAACCCACTTGATACACAATACAAGACGGATGCAAATAAAGTTCAGGGTTGTGTTTCACAGGTTTGGGTTAGGGCTTATTTTGATTCGGAGAAAAATGTGATCTTTGAGGCTGATTCTGATTCGGTACTCACTAAAGGGCTTGCTGCTTTGTTGGTTCTCGGCCTATCTGGACGGCCCGTTGAAGATATTATAAAAATTTCACCTGATTTTGTTGTCCTTTTAGGGTTGCAACAAAGCTTAACTCCTTCTAGGAATAATGGGTTTTTGAATATGTTGAAGCTGATGCAGAAAAAAGCACTACAGTTGTACGTTGAAGCTGAAAAGGCTGCTGATTTAGGCCATAGCGAATCCTTAAATGCCTCGACTGAGGCTTCTTCGTTGGGCGGTGTTAATATTAATGGAAATGTTGAGTCTAGAGAGAGTACTGAAGTTAGCGGGAATAATTTGAGTGTTGGTGATGATGGTGTTTTGAGGAGTAGAGGGATGAGAATTAAAGAGAGATTAGAGAAGGAACTTAGGCCTGCCAAATTGGAAGTTGAAGATATATCTTATCAGCACGCAGGGCATGCTGGGGTTAGAGGCAGTGACGGAGAGACACATTTTAATTTAAGAGTGGTTTCTAAGAAATTTGAAGGGAAGAGTATAGTTAAGAGACATAGGATGATTTATGATTTGCTGCAAGATGAGTTGCAGAATGGATTACATGCGTTGTCAATTGTGGCGAAGACGCCCTCTGAAGTTGGTAGTAGCTGAATTGAACGGCCAGCATCAAGAGAGGTCTGATCCTGTAAACTTTTCGTCCTTGTGGATTTTATTGAAATTTATACCTCATAGTAACTAATAGCATGACACCCTGAGAAGTACTGGATTGTTTCTTTTGTCATGAGAATCTGAATAAAGTAGTTATTGAAGTATTTAAAACTAAGTTTTTCTTTCCCTCTCAAGTTTTAGATCAATACAGAGATTCAATTGTCTTATCTACTGCCGTAATTTGGTTGCTTCAATTTTATCCAAATTTCTCCGTGACATACTCAGATTTAGGTTTGGACATGCTAACTAAAATTCAGGAACTGTAAACTCAATATTTTGAGCGCCACAATTGTGCAAATTATTGTTCTGCTGGCAATCAAATGTTCATCCATTTATTCTGCAACGACGTGGTAAATTTTTTCTAATTTCGGCTCAACTTAATGAAACACATTTACAATTATCTTTTACTAGTAGTTTTACAATGTGAATCCTTTCATGTTTATGATAACTTTAGAACAACAACAGTTATCAAAAAACTTTAGAACAACAACCACAGCTATACCTCTGGGGATGATATATCTATAGAAGTCCATATCTGGGGAACTATGATTACGGTCTCAATGAACCAAAGTGATCCATAAATTCTGCTGAAGTATTGCAGGAAGTGATAATTTGAGTTGCATTAATTTTGTTATCTGAAGGTTCTTGCACGTATTTATGTATGCTATAGAAAGATTTGTTATATGCCACTTTTGCTCTTGTTGCCTTCGTTAATTTTGACCAAGTGCATCAACGACCCCTTATACTTGTCAAATTTTTTAATTTAGATACCTTATGTCTATGGGTATGACCCATTGAACACCCGATATTAGCTGAAAATATACCTATTAAACACTCCATTAACAATAATGCCACTTTTGCTCTTGTTGCTTCTTCGTTTCTTTCCTCTCTCTCTCTCTCTCTCTCTCTCTCTCTCTCTCTCTCTCTCTCTCTCTCTCGTTTTACTCCCAAACCTATCTACTATGATACATACTTGGGCGGAGTTCTAGCCTTGAACAGGGGTGTATTGATGCTGGCACTTGCACCCAAAGAGGGTGATGAAAAATAAGGAAGATCTAGTGGATTCATAATGTTCGCTGTTGGCTTTGTTGCCTTCTTCTGGATGTCATCATTCAAGTCCATGGGGACACTTCTAAATTATGGTTCTCTATACAATTCAACCTCCATCACAAGCAAGATTTCAGGGCCCTGTTATTTTTTCCTGACTTAAATTCCTCAGAAATTCAAACCGCATTTGATTCCATTTACAGTCCGTCTTCATACATGAATACTGCATTTCTATGAAGGCAAAGATCAAGAACACAATTGGACCCTTCACAAGTAAGAGGTAGTGATAATGGTGAAAGCGACATCATTGTAACGTGGCTGAGAGTGGAGTTTCATCTCTTGTTTTAAGAAGCATAAGTTATCCTTTCAACTTCTTTAGGGATGCATGCCCGAATATATATCTTCTCTCTCTCTGTATATATATTATATAGTGTTTCAAGGTATGGTTTTCAAGGATGACTTAGTACATCAGGGTGCTGGTCATGTAGAGGGAGAGATTTGTTGGGTCTGTTTGATGCGGTGTTAGTGCTGCTATGCTTGTTGTTCTTGACTTCATGCTGGGTCTTCTCCTCAGCTACAATCTGGTGGTGAGCACCATGAGGTAAGTGTAGAATTTTGTGCTTGAGTGTCTGTGTCTGTTTGTGCTGATGGCCTTGGGAAGAAGCTTGGTATCTGATGGAGTCAAGTGTCATGCTCTAAAGATGAAGAAAAGGAGGAGAAAGGAAATACAAAATGAAAAATTTGTCTTTTTTTTCCTTTCTATTGACACGGGGTTTTCGACTTATGTCAGCTCAAAATAAATTCATCTCACGCTCTCAAAGGGTGTGTAATGATATTGTGCCATGTTAGTGGCATGTTTAATAGGTAAATTTTCAACTATAATATCGGGTGTTCAATAGGTCAGACCCTTATGAGGTGTTTAAATGAAAATTTTTACCAAGCTCAAGGGGCTGTCAATGTACTTGACCATTTAATTTTGGAAAAAATGTAATATACAGAAATAATTATTATTTTTTTGGGGGGGAGGGGGGGGGGGGCATGGGGATGGTGAAGAAGTTAGATATTGCAGTATTCTTGGGCTTTTGAGAAAGTTGCTTTCAGACTAGAATTTGTGGTTCTACTTGATTGTTTATAGATAATTCCCCTTTTGTTGATTTCAATTCGGTTACTTCACCGGCTAAGGGTCAAGTGGATTGGTAATTTTATAAGAAAAAATAATAAAAAGGACAAAGACCTGCTGATTCTTTTTCCTTTTTTAAAATTTTTCGGAGCCCGGACACGTGTTATTGCTTCTTCCACTATATTTCCCTCAATGTTATCAAAGACACGCTTAAGCCCTAAAGCGAGCTCAAAACATATTGAGCGCTTCAGTGTTGTCATCAAGGTTCCAAGACATACTTTTCCTTGCCAATGAGTGTAATCTTGAAGAGGCAACACTAAGCATTGATATTTTACTTTGTCGTACATTTTTTTCAACTTTTTTGTCATTCATGTTTTTTGATATTATCTTGGACTACACATACAGATTTATAGTTTTTCTCCATTTGCGCCTTTCTTCGTTAAAGTTCACCTTAGAGCTTTTTTGCGCTTTTTGGTCTTTGATAACATTGATTTCCCTCAATTTAAACTAATCCGGACTACGTATTAGCTATGAGCTTTGATATTTTTAAAAGCTTCTTAACAACTCAATGAGTTCTGTATCCCTTCACTATTTCAGAACAATTTGTTTTTGTTAGCTGCATTTATTGTTGAAGAAGACCAACTCTGAAAATGATGTCTTGCCAACGTATGATTTATTTGCATGTAAAATGTGTGGCAACCTATGCCTCGAAGAAACCACTTTAAAAATGACTTCTTTTTTTCTGTGACTTGGAAAATGAGCACCAACTTTTCCCCTCCCTCTGATTCTCTCTCCGGCGAGGTCTCTCTTCGGCTTAGCAACCTTTTAACATGGGGGAAAAGTTGTTTTTAGGGTTGGTGAAAATTCTTGTGAACTTAAAGACATTAGTGATGGTCATTGCAGGCGGTTTCTTCTCACAGAGAGGAGCAATCGTTTTATTAGCAAGATTAAAGTAGACGAGAACAATTTGCGTTGGGTTTGTGATAATTTACGGCTGGCATCCAGGGGCTCGGGGGATCTATACAGAGGATGGGGAAGAAAGCTACAAAATTTATTACATAGAGTATACCAGAACTTCAATATGTATGAGCGCTTCATTCGTATTGAAAAGTGGATTGGTGCCAGACAATCTGCCATTATCATCGTACAACATTGGATGGTGTGACAATGCTGATTAGATTTTTAGGTTTTTTGGGTAACTATAACCCAATTCTTCATAGATTTACTACACCCGAGAAGTCCTACATCCAAGCAGCGAACTTGCAGAAATGGCCGGAAATGGCTTCTCAAACCAAGCCGGAAGAAGCAAAAGAGCAGTTCCTATCTCGTTGCCAAGTTGGTGGTTTTAATGATTCATGTTGCTCCAACCCACAACCTGAAGTTTTACAGAAATGGTTTATTACTAAATGGATGGTGACAACATGTCTAAGGGTTTCACCACTTGCTTATAATCAGTTCTTCTTTGAGCTTCCTTCACGGCGTGAGGCAGAGAGGGTCAAGTTTGGAGTTGGTTCTGGAATGGACGAAAACTCTTTCATTGACTGGTGGTCTCCTATTTCTGGTACTAAACCCACAGAGCAAATACGGGACAAAGTTGGATCAGGGCCTTCGGTATTCCATTGCATGACTGATCGGAGAAAACATTGAGGTTTGTTGGTGATCGATGTGGTGCATAGATTCTGATCAAGACACAAAGAAAAGAAATAATCTTCTTTGGGCTCATATTTGTGTTAATGATTCAGATTAGGAGCCTCCGAGCAAGCTAGATTTAATTGTGGTTGATTTGGTGTTTGAAATCTCTATCATTGCAGACATCCATTCTAAACTAGCCATTGCCGGGAAAGCTGCAATGTCTCAATTGAATGACCATAGGTCCTGCGACCTTTGGTCCAAAGAGAAGAATGCTTTGAGCCCTAGTTGTCGGATGTTTTAAATTCCAAACCTAACTCTAGGATTTGGCCATCTCATAACAAGGCCCATCAAGAGGTCAAATGGATGGTCAAGCAAGCTAACTCTAATCTGTTGGACCATAATTATTATTCTAAAGGCAAAATAGGGAAGACGCCTGATGGTTTCTTTAGATGGAAGGGAAAAAAAAGAATGGATCATTATTGGGCCTGCCCAATCTCTTAAATCACCTAAAGACCCATATACGGTTTCTCACAAGGGGATTAAAACAAAAATTGACAAGTCTGCTTCTCAGTCCTCTTATCAACGAATGACTGTTATTTTCCCAGAGAAGAATTGCAACCTTGGGTATGAGGTCTCCAGTGAAGAGCAAATTGATTCTGATGATGAAGCTGACCACATGCAATTTTTTCCTCTTCTCTCCCTTCCGTCAACATATCCAGATCTTTCCATGGTTAGAATATGGGATTCTGATATTTCTTCTCCCTTTGGTTGTGGCACTTTGTCCTTACCCTGGTATGAAGAAAACCTCCATGCGCAGCAGTTCATCGATGCACCAATGGTTATTGAGACATCTCAATGTACCAAGGTTGCTATGACCAAAGCATGCAAAGCTTTCGAAGTACTCAGTTGGATTTGAACATGAAATTTTTGATATGATCCTCAAAATGGAGCAAAAGAGGCAATCACAAACACATTTGCAAAAGGGAAGAAGGGAAGATACCAAAGAACAAGGAGGAAAGAGAAGTAAGGTTGCTAGAATGCACACTTACATATGAAAAGGGTGAAGGGTCTGACAGGGGCAGGTTTCGCAAATCTTTTTCAGAATGAGCAAAAATTATTAGCTGGAACATAAAGGGGCTCAATGGCGAGAGCAAGCGAAGCACTATAAAGGCACTTATTCAAAAGTGGAAACTTGACATTTTGTGTTTGCAAGAAACCAAGACTGAAACTTGTTCTGTGGCTATAGCTAGGCAGATTTAGGGCTCGAGATGGGTTGAGTGGATTGAATTGAAGACAAGTGGCAATAGAGGAGGGGTAATAATTCTATGGGATAAAAGACAAGTGGAATTGCATTGACTCTTTGCAAGGAAAGGATTCTATCTCTACAATGCTTGAAGGGGTTCAGATTGATCTCAGACTGTGCTTCACAGGAGTATATGGTCCTCATACTAACTGGAGGAGGAATGAATTTTGGGAAGAGCTAGTTGTCATAAGGGGTTTATGGAATGATAGTTGGATTATTTGGGGGGGGGGGGGGGAATTTAATGTATGTCGTTTTGAGAATGAAAGGTTCAATTGTATAAGAAGATCAATGGCTATGAAAGATTTTCTGACTTCATTCAAGACATGGGCTTGGTGGATCTCCCTTTACAGAGAGCTTTGTACACTTGGGTTAGGGGTGAAAATTCTCTACGGGCATCAAGAATTGACAGGTTTCTGATCTCTTCTGCATGGAATGATCTCTTTGGTTCAATTCAACAACTAGCCCTTCCTAGAGTTGTTTCTGATCATAGGCCTATTGCCTTGGAAAGTGGAGATTGGACTGGTGAACCTTATTATTTTAAATTCGAAAACATGTGGCTACAACATGAAGGTTTTGTGATATGATCAAACAATGGTGGCATGGTTATGTGGTAAATGGCTCCCCTGACTTTGTACTATCCCAAAAGCTTAAACTTCTAAAGAAGGATTTAGCAATCTGGAATAGGGAGTCATATGGTAGAATTTGCACCAGAACCAACAAAGCTATGGAAGAACTATTATTAATGGAACAAACAATTGAAGGAAGACTGCAGACTCAAGATGAAACAAATAAGATCCTTCGGCTAAAAATGGAGTTACAACAATTAGCCAAGGTTGAAAAAATATCATGGAGATAAAAGTCAAGATGCTTGTGGTTGAAAGAGGGCGACAGAAATACAAAATACTTTCAAAAGGTAGCCAATTCTCACAGGAGGTATAACTACATTGACAGACTACAAGTGGGAGAGGATATTATTGAAGAAAAGGAACAAATTAAAAGGGTGATATTAGATTTTTATCAAGCTTTATACTCTGAGAATGAAACTTGGAGACCTAGTTGTACTTTTGAAGGCTTGGGTTGTTTGAACAATGAGGAGAAGGATGCCTTGGAAGTTGCTTTTGAAGAGGAAGAGGAAGTTTTAGATGCTATCAACTCTTGTGCACCTGAAAAAAGCCCTAGCCCTGATGGTTTTACATTGGCTTTTTATCAAAGGAGCTGGGATACACCGGAAAGTTGGATGTCATGGGGACTTTCAACCACTTCCATAGAAACTGTCACATGGTTAAGTCATTTAATGCCTCTTTTATTGCTCTCATCCCTAAAAAGAAAGGAGCAATTGAACTCAAATATTTCAGACCTATTAGTCTTACTCGTAGTGTATAGTGGCAGAAGTCCTGACCGAGAGACTTAAAAAGGTGATCAAGAAGTTGGTCCGTGGCTACCAGAATGCTTTTATTAAAGCTAGGCAGATTACAGATGCTGCACTAATTGCTAATGAAGTCTTGGATTGGAGGCAAAAAAATGGTGAACCAAATCAATTGGTAGTATCTCATTTCAATTTTAAGGCAGATGGGATTTGGTGAAAAATGGATCAGATGGATTAGATATACCTTCTCTACAGTCAAATATTTTGTTCTTGTTAACAGAAGCTCTGTTGGCTTTTTCTCCCCTGAGAGACCCCCCCCCCCCTCTCCCGTTTCTTATTTATTCTAGCGATGGAGGGACTTAGCAGAATGCTGGAGAAAGCGAAGCAAATGCATTGGATGCAGGGTTTTGATGTTGGAAACAACTCTGGCTTAACAGTTTTAGTGTCTCACTTACTGTTTGCTAATGATACCCTCATTTTCTGTGGTCCTGAGAAGTCTCAAGTTGAATATCTCAATCTCACTCTGTTGATTTTTGAAGCTTTGTTGGGGCTGCACATTAACATGTCAAAAAGTGTCATTTACCCTGTTAATGTGGTCCTAGAACTAGAGATGTTGGCTGATTTAATGTGTTGCACTACAGGTTCATTCCCTACCACCTACTTAGGCCTCCCATTGGGTGCTAGACACAGATCAGCGTGGTCATTGAAAAAATTTGAGAAAAGACTAGCGTCCTGGCAGCAACAATATCTTTCTCTTGGTGACAGACTAACTCTCATAAATAGTGTGTTGGACAGCATACCAACCTATTTTATGTCTCTCTTTCCAGTTCCTGTCAAAGTCCAAAAGCAGCAAGATAAACTCAGATGTTCATTCTTGTGGGAAGGCAACAACAAGAACCATAAATTTCACCTTGTCAAATGGGCCAAGGTAACACTTCCTAAATCACTTGGAGGTCTAGGGGTAAAGGACTTGGCTTTACATAGCAAGAGCATGCTAATTAAATGGCATTGGAGGTATAATCAGGAAGGAGTTGGTCTCTGGAAGGGGAGGCTGTTCAAGCTAATTATGGCTGTCAAATTCACTGGTGTACCAATACCGTTCGATCTAACTATGGATGTGGGCTGTGGAAGGGTATCAGGAAGCTGTGGGATGTCTTCACTGTTGATTCAACCCTTCAAGTGGAAAATGGGGAACATATCTTATTCTGAAAGATAAGTGGTTAGGCCATACTACACTGATGGATGCTTATCCAGGTCTATTTTCTGTTGCTACTAACCCAGACACCACAGTTGCGCAGAATTGGGAGGTTAACTCATGGAACCCAAGCTTAAAAAGAAATTTGAATGACTGGGAGTTTGATGACTTGGTAGCACTTCTTGGCGGCCTTCACAATAGTTCAACCACTACTCCAGGCAGGGACAAATTCAGATGGGGCAGTAAAAGGAGTGGTGCATACTCAGTCAGAGCTAGTTATCAAACCTTAAGCTCCAGGAAGGAAATGATTGATCAGTGGCCCTGGAAACTAATTTGGAGGACAAAAATGCCTCCAAAGGTCAGTGCTTTTTGCTGGATAACTCTAAATGGAGTATGCCTAACCCATGACAATCTCATGCAAAGGGGTTTTCAGCTTGCTAGCAGATGCTACATGTGCCAAAGCAACTCTGAAACAATCAACCATTTATTTCTTCAGTGTCCAGTTGCAACAGACATATGGTCCATGTTTTTTTCACTTTTTGGTTTGCATTGGACAATGCCAAGCAGTGTTAAGGAAGTTTTTGTGAGTTGAAGTTCATAGAAATTTGAGAAGTCCATCAAGAAAATCTGGTCTATGGTTCCTGCTGCTATATTTTGGTGCTTATGGACAGAAAGGAATCAAAGATGCTTTGATGGCATCTCAACTGCTAGATACCTACTCAAGGCTAGATGTTTGGTCACTCTTTTTAGTTAGGTTAAACTCTCCCCTAAGTACAACTCTGACCAATTTATAGAATTTATCAGCTCTCTAGTCTTATGATAGATTTTTTGTTGCTCTCTTCTTAGGCGTTGATATCTTGTTTTATTTTGTAATACGTGCATCCACTGGATGCTTTTGTCAATAATACACTACTTCATAAAAAAAAAGATAGTGTGGCAACCTATGCCTTTTTACTAGAGTACAATGGCGCAATGAGAAGTGTTTAGCTAGCTAATTCATATGGATAGGTGTGGAACTCTGGGGATTAACCTTGTATTTTTCAGTGGCTGAAGTTGACGTAACCGACCCTTATAAGGTGTTGTTTTTGATAAAGTTTACCAAGCTTAAGGGGCTGTCGATGTAGTTGACCAGTTAATTTTGGGGAAAATGCAATATACAGAAATTAACTGGTTGTGGTGGCGGGGGGGGGGGGGGGGGGGGTGCTGGGTGGAGCTGAGGATGGTGAAGAAGTTAGATAATGCTGCATTCTTCGGCTTTTGAGAAAGTTGCCTTCAGACTAGAATTTGTGGTTCTACTTGATTTTACAGATTTCAATTCCCCTTTTGTTCTTTTTAATTTGGTTACTTCACCAGCTAAGGGTCAAATTGATTGGTAACGTTATAAGAAAAAAATAATAAAAAGGAAAAGGCCTGCTGATACTTTTTTTGAAAAGTTTTTGGAGCCCGGACACGCGTTAGTGCTTCTTTCGCTGTGCTGGCTATGTTTCCCTCAATTTAACTATTCCTGACTACGTATTATCTATGAGTTCTGATAGTTTTAAAACCTTCTTAGCAACTTAATGAGTTCTGTATCCCTCCACTTTTCGGAACAATTTGTTTTTAGTAGCTGCATTTATTGTACAAGAAAACTGATTCTGAAAATGATGTCTTGCCGATGTATGACTTATTTCCATGTCGAATGTGAGGCAACTTTTGAATACAATGTTGCAATATATGAGAAGTGTTTAGCTAGCTAATTCATATGGATAAGTGTGGAACTCTGGGGATTAACCTTGTATTTTTAAGTGGCTGAAATTGATTTAACCGACACGGTCTTACTAAAGATTCATGCCTTGTATAAATTCTTTTCTTCTGTTGTAAAAAATGGCTGAAGTTCCTTCCAAGGTTGGGTGTATAAGCAATTCTGCTGGTGTAGTTTGATTATGTGAGGCACATAATTTGTAGTTGATTATATGAGGCACACAATTTGTTTGTTTGCGACCGTCACACTTTTTACATTTGTTGGTCGTGCAATATTGTGTGATGAGTCTTTGATTATCACGTAGTACTTGTGCAGGATTAAGATGTGCCGTTACTTTTCAAATCATCTACTCCAATTTCTATTGCTACGATCTTTGCCCATCTTGTGGGCAACAGTATGGAGACTAAAGGTCTCCTGGTATTGCTGCTATTTTCAAGTTTCAGGCAGATCAAACCACTTTATATGTAGATGTTTTGCCTGAGCTTTCCCAGTTGGGGGAAGTTCAGAGAAATTTATGCATCTAAGTGTTAGTTACCTTGAATGGAGCATATTTTCATATCATGCCTTTTATTCAAATAGCAACTTGGCATAAGACACTGGGTTCAGTAGACTCGAGTTGAGTATGAAATAGTATGCTGTTATTTAAAGAAATTAAAACAAAGAAGAAAGAAAGATTGCCAATGTACCGCAACTGAGTCTGGTGCTTCTTTGGATCCTTGGGATTGTACATTATCGTAAATCTCTTGTACTGAAGATGAACATATAGCTTAGTTGTAGGGAAATGGTGGTGTTGGGATTTTATGGTTCGAAAGTGAAGGGATATCAGGTGGAGCAGCACATATTGATCCATTACCGTGAAAGAATATCTTTGTACATTTCCACCTTATTAGCAAAGAACAAATGGATGGCATTGTTCTTTCGGGTAGGGGTAAGGCCCGTCTACATATTACCCTTTCCAAACCTTACTTTGTGGGGGACTACACTGGGTAGTTATTGTTGTTGTATACCAGTATTTGTTGTATGGACGAAGCCATCTATCTGCCTTTTCACCTACAACTATATGCAATCAGTAAGAGTTAGGACTTTTAATTCTCATCTTGTAAGCTCAACACTTCTGCTCTTGCTTTCTTTTGAAGTTTGAGAGCTAGATTTGGTGCAAGTAAACTAAGTGTCTTTTGACTTAAATATTATACGTTGTACTTCATTTTCTATTAGAGTGTCATTCCAACAGATGATCATATTAGCTTTGTAAGCATTAAAATACGTAGCGAAAGCGGCATCACATTCTCCGCTGCTTAGAAACATTCATGTTGGCCCTTTATTCCTCCAAAATACTTTGATAGAAGGGATAATTATCGCCCAATGTTCGAACGTAATCACTATATAATTTCTATTGTCATGTTTGGTTGAGCAAGTGTAATTGCACAGTTAAATAATAAAAAATCAGATTTGATAAGTTTTACTATGTGACAAACTTATATATAAATAAGAATAATCAAGTATCTGTTATGAAATAATATAAAAGACAAGAACAATATAGAGAGAATAGGGAGAGAGAGTATTCTTATTGATACTTTGAGATGGATTACAATGGAATAGAAGCCCTATATTTATAGGGAGGTGGTGACTTAGCCACCAAGTAGTAAACCCTAGAATCTCTCTAAATATAGACATTCACCTTAAATAGAGTTCTATTTATAACACTCCCCCTTGAATGTCTATTCAACAATGTGCCTCGTTAAAACCTTAAAACCAAAACCCAATGGGAAAAATTAAAGAGAAGGAAAAAGAGTACACATGTTTGAATATGCGCCTATTGGTTGCCTCGTTAAAAACCTCGCAAGGAAAACCCAGTTGGGACAAAACCTTGTAAGGGAAAAAGAGTGCAACGCGCATTAACTCCCCCTGATAAGAACATCAATTCATATCCTTGAGCATTTGCATTCCAATCTTGTGCACCATCTTCAAAACAATCTTTGGTAGATGTTTGATAAATAAATCTAACCATATTGACTTGAATAAATATTCCGCACCTTGAAATCATCATTCTTGATAGATATGAACATCTTCATATAATGTCGTGGAATGACTCTTCAATATCTTCATAGATGTATTCTCAATGCCATCATGCTTATAGTTATAGCAAGATACATATGTACACAAATTGTACTTAGGATGTGGTACTTCAGGACCAAGAATTGTGTATGCTTCAAGCAACTTAAATCTTTCAAGTTAAGTCATATAAATCACATAATAGACTTTAGATGCATATCAAATTTTCATGTCATGCTAAACAAATAAGATATGGAAAACTGATTATACATACCTTTGACTTTATACTTTCAAGTATTTGAACTATATGTCCAAATCTACATGTCTTTCATATGGAATCAAGTATTTGTCTATACGCTTTAAGCGTATCAAAGACTTTGGCCTTCTGGGACTTAATATGAGCATTTGTAGTGAGAATATAGTTACATTCTTTGGGTCAGCAAATGCGTATAGCATGCTTTGCAATATGTTGCAATTGAATTATCCCTTTTATGAACTTCAGGTTCATATCATGATATTCGGGGATTTACATATACAAATGATAATTCATCCCATGTAACCTTTTCTCAAGTGTTTATCATGTCTCCCCCTCATGTTAGTAAAGCTAACTTGTTTCCTCAACTTTGGGAAATCTTCTTTGTGTATTATTATGTCAATATACACAGCACATTAATAATAAGATGAAACTATTTGGTTCCTGACCCTGAACCACTTGTGAGGGGAGAATATACTCTCGTATACAACGTATATCAAACTGATATATATAACTTTGTTCTCATAAGAAACAGTTTAGCTATTAAGTGGAAGCACTCAATAATTATCTTGCTAAACCAACTTTGATATAAACCAACTTATCAAGATGGACTATCTTGAGTAGAGAATCTGGAAATTATGCTCGAAGTTAGATTACTGAGCAATTTACCTCGCAATCACCGGCCAGGCTGCGGGTTAATAACAATTGCGCATGTAACCATTTCATAGATGCATCATATGTGGTATACATGGCAGGTGAATGGGCCATATTCACCTTTGATATTTCCAGAATTTATGGGCTTCAACCCGAACTCTTTAGTTGGTCAGTTCATTAATGAGAACAAGTGATACAAGAGAATTCGTAAAGAACTATCTAGTTCTTTAATATTCACCTATGTGAATTTGCACATCATACTAAAAATGAGATGGCTAACACGAATGCCAACTGAATAAATTATCAATATTGGTAAACTTCAAATTTACACCATGACATGTGCACTTATCAATAAACTTCAGGTTTATTATGACATGGGTTTTTATACCAATAGATATCCACTTTACTGTGGCATTCTTTCGTTTGTGTAGTACAAACTGGAGAACAAAGCGGGTAGTTTTTCATATACAAATTACCCCGCTACAAGTTGTAGTAATAGGAGATATCAAATCCTTCCTTTATTTATAGTCTCAATATAATCAATCGCTTCGCGTGTACTTTGGAAACTGAATAAGTTTCTTTGAGACTTACTACAACACAATACTCAATTGTGCTTCTCCAACATAGTAATAATTGGCTCTTCTAGAGCTCTCAATTAATTTTGTACTACCACAGATTCATCAACATCCATGTGGTGAATATCTTTCTTAAAGAGAAATACCATTATGGTCATGTCAAACTTATATGCAAGATATGTTTCTTGCATTATCGTTGTCTTTTAATAGTCATATTTCCAAAATACTTTGGCGTACAATAGGTACGTGACCAACGATCATTCATGCCATATATATAGCCAACAGGCTTAACACCATTAGGTGTTTCAACTATAGGGCCAAAAACTTCACGTTTTGCCAGCGGATTGAATTGCTTCTTGCCACTTTGGCCAATCATGTCTTTTTCGACATTCTTCAACAGATTGAGGTTCGAGATCCTCACATTCTTGCATAATGCTAGATGCGACATTATAAGCAAAGACATTATCCACCACTATATCCACTCGATTAATATTTTCCTCAATATTGATTGGATTTATGGATAGTTCCGTATTTTCCAGAGCCTCGGGCTCAATGGATTCTTCATGAATCTCAGAATTTGTTAAATCATGAATTTCCTCATGAGATTCTTTCGTAGTGTCATTTTGATCATTTGCTTTCCTCTTTCTAGGATTTAGATCTTTGGAACCTAATGGTCTGCCACGCTTCAGGCGTGCATTTGACTCATTGGATATGACACTAGATGATTGTCCAACAGGGACATCAATACGGATTGGCACATTTTCCGCGGGGATGTGGGATTTCGTTATCCTTTTCAAATCTGTAAATGCGTCTGGAATTCGATTTGCTATTCTTTGCAAATGGATAATATTTTGCGCCTCTTTTTCACAAATAGAGGTATGTGGATCAAGATGAGATAATGATGCATTTTTCCACAAAATTTCCCGTTTGGTTTCACCAACTTCTCCCCCTAATTTTGGGAAAAGTATCTCATCAAATTGACAGTTTGCAAATCGTGCAGTGTACAAATCCCCTGTCAATGTTTCAAGGTAGCGAATAATAGAGGACGATTCAAACTCAGCATATATTCCTAACCTTCTTTGCGGACCCATTTTGGTGCGGGATGACGGTGCTATAGGCACATATACTGCGCATCCAAAGATTCTTAAATGGGATATATTAGGTTCATGACCCAAAACCAATTGCAACGGGAATATTTGTGTCAATTCGTCAGTCAGAGACGAACTAGCATTGCTGTATGCAAAATGGCGTGACCCTAAGCTGAAGTGGGCAGCCGACGAACTAGCATTGATGCATGTAAAATGGCGTGACCCCAAATCGAAGTGGGCAGCCTCGTTTTCATGAGTAAATGAGGTTTTCAAGATTATACTCATGTATTGTCTCAATCTGATATCCATTTTGAATGATATCTTTAAAACTCAACAAGTTCCTTTTAGACTTGGAGGAGAACATTTTGACTGATATCATTAAAACTCAACAAGTTCTTCTTAGACTTGGAGGAGAACATTGCATTCTCTAAAATATCGTTCCTTTAGGCAGGGTATAGTTGCTCTTCAGGAGCCTTCAATCAATTTAATTCCCATAGTTTGCCATACAAAAGAAAATATACGAACATGAGAATAAACAAATTCAGTCCGTTTGTTTCATACTTAAACAATATTTTCGAAATCTGCTGAGGTTATTCGACTAACTAAATCAGATAGTCGATTATATGTTTTCCATAATCGATTACTTTGCAGTTTGAAATTTTCAGTTTAAGCATTTTCTTAAAACAATCGATTGTTAAACACACACAATCGATTGTTGAACAATGACAATCGATTGTTAAACACAAACAATCGATTATTTGCTATTTTGAAAAACAGATCACTGTCTTAAGACAATCGATTGTTAAATATAGACAATCGATTGTTGACTATTTTGAAAAACTTCAGATCACACTGTCTTAAGACAATCAATTGTTAAACATAAACAATCGATTGTTGACTATTTTGAAAAATTCCAGATCACACTGTCTTACGACAATCGATTGTTAAATATAGACAATCGATTGTTGACTATTTTGAAAAATTCCAGATCACACTGTCTTAAGACAATCGATTGTTAAACATAGACAATCGATTGTTGACTATTTTGAAAAATTCCAGATCACACTGTCTTACGACAATCGATTGTTAAACATAGACAATCGATTGTTGAACATTGACAATCGATTGTTGAACATTGACAATCCATTGTTTTGCAGTTTTAATGCGAAATATTAGATAATCGACTAACTGTTAGGTTAGTCGATTACCTCTACTGGAAAATAAAAATATTATTGAAATATGTGCATATTGAAACATTCTAAAGAACTAATACTAACATTATATCTTAAACTAACTAATACGAGCTGATACTAATGACTATTAGTTTATTCACTAACTATTACAAATAAGTGAAATAAAATCAAACAACTCTATCTTCTTTCATCAAGGTGATGGTGCAAGAGAATCAAGGCCATTGGCACAGTTTCAAACCTTCATTAAGGTGATGGCGCAAGAAAAACGAGGCCTTAGCATAGTCTTGGGTGGATGCATTATTTCTGTCTTTAATGGCGTCTCCGGGACCCATTGCATCCAAATGGATTCCAGCATTCAACACCCATGTCATATAGTTCTTGCCCGAAATTTCAAGGGCAACGAACTTTTCTTTTCATAATGCCAGACATAAAACAAAATTACATCAAGAGCGTGTTCATACTTACGGGCTCTATTACAATTATCACATTCACTTCAGGGAATGGATCATAATCATGTGCTTTACACAATCTAATGTCAAATATTACTTTCATAAAGTGAAAGATTATTTTGAGAATCTTTATTATTCTCATTATCACAATAATGACGATTATAATTTCGTCTATTGCCACGTCCACATCCATTGATACCTTTACGGTAATAATTTTGTCTTCTTTCAGACTTATCACATACTGCTACCACATTCTCTAAAGGGAATGGAGCAAATTCAATTGGACGGAATTCTTTGCCACGTCCACATTCATTGATACCTTCATGGTAATAATTTTGTCTTCTTTCAGACTTATCATATACTGCTTCCACATTCTCTAAAGGGAATGGAGCAAATTCAATGGGACGGATTTTCAATTCTTTGCCCACAATCATACATGAATTTAATCATGGCAGGACATAGAGATTTTACCACTTCACATGGTTATAATTTCTAACAAACTCCATTAGAGTTATAATCAAACTTTGTTGTCTTTGTTTGTATATAAAATCAAATCGTAGAATTTCAAGAATTTGAAAGGGAAAAGTAAATTACTTACCTTTAAGGTATACCAATTATATTTTCAATGTTTTCTCTTCTTGTTTTCTCAACGTTTGTCCCTCTTTGTTTCCGTCTCTTCTTTGTTTTCAATGTTTTTCTTCTTTCGTTCCTTCTGTTTTCTTTTCAACGTTTTTCTTCTATTTTCCGTATAGAAGATTTTGGGATTTGGTTGCGGCAGAACCTCATGTGAAACCCTACACAAACAAAAGTTAAGACAATCGAAAATTTCAATTGGTTAGAGACTCGTGCTGATAACGTGTTATGAAATAATATAAAAGACAAGAACAATATAGAGAGAATAGGGAGAGAGAGTATTCTTATTGATACTTTGAGATGGATTACAATGGAATAGAAGCCCTATATTTATAGGGAGGTGGTGACTTAGCCACCAAGTAGTAAACCCTAGAATCTCTCTAAATATAGACATTCACCTTAAATAGAGTTCTATTTATAACAGTATCAATTTATTATGAGGCATTTAAATAAATATGTTTAAAAATTATTGAATTACTATAAATTGGTTAGTAAATCATAACATAATCAATATCGTACAAATAAATAATATTACTCCATTACGGAAAAGTTTTACTAACGGATTTATTTTTTACCAACTTAAGTGAATACAGGAAAGCTGGATATGACCTAAGAAAGTATATTTTATTATAAATAATTGTACTAATAATTAAAAAATACAAGTAGTAATACAATACCGTCTTTATTGGGATATCAACAATCGAATGAATTTTTAAAATCAAATAAAAGACAACTACATGAGTTATTCATACAGCAAGAGAAATAAGCCCTGTTATGAGAATAAGGTGTATTATGCAATTGAGTATTTCACTGTGATATTGATTAATTATTAATTTATTAAGAGCTATAATGTCAACCCTATTGACCATATTTATTTGTACTGATGACAAGTAGAATTCATGGAATGATTTTCCATTATTTTTATGAACTGATAAGGTAGGAGAACAGCAATTAGAGAAATTTACCTCACCTTCCAATTTCGATAGAATAATTCCACGAACACCATTTGTACTACTACTAGTTTGACAAGTGAGGCTTGCTCAGTTGGTATAACACCTCACCTACGACCGTTAGGTCCTGGGTTCGAGTCACCAGGGAGGGGAAGTGTGGAAGCACTATGATCCTCTTAATTTGGGAGGGGTTTAAAAAAAAAAAAAAACTACTACTAGTTTTGGAGTTAATGCCTTTAGAATATTTTCACCGGTCGAAAAAGTTCTATTTTAAAAAGATAAAATATATTAGGAAAAGAAGAAAAGAAGAATCTGAAAATTAAAGTTACCTTGTAATTACATCACAATATTACACTCCTACCTGCTGACAATGAGTTCGGTCACCATGGCAAAAATAACAACATAGCGGCCGGTAACGAGGTACCAACCGCTGAATCCATCAAGATTCCGGTCGAGGACCCGTTGGACGTTAACTCGCATGTGGATATCGACACGAACCTGCCTAACGATCCCAAAAATAGCATCTGTGGTGGAACCCGATCAACAACACATAATACTCAAAACAATGAGGGAGATGGGATCAATCTACGGATGATCTTTAAAATGTTACAGGCTTAACATGCGGCGATAGCTCAGTTACAAAACCAAAGCCACACACCGAGTAGAATTAAACCCAATCCGTACCGGGAAATCACCCACAAAGAAGAACCGGTCGCCAAGAGATTGAATGGAGATGCGTCGGGGACTAACCCCGAGATCATAAGAATACTCGAGGATTAACCCTAAGATCATAAGAATGCTCGAGGAGCTGACAAAATGGATAGAATCAAGAGAAAAGAAAATCGAGGCAAATGATAAGAAGGTTGAAACCTATAATTCCAGGGTCGACCAAATCCCGGGAGCACCTCCAGTACCGAAAGGCTTGAATTCCAAGAAGTTCATGCAAAAACCTTTCCTTTAGAGTGCGGCCCCAAAACTGATCCCTAAAAAGTTCTACATGCCCGAGATTCCTAAGTACAACGGTGCGACTGACCCAAAGACTCAACATTCGAAGTTCAGTGGCTTCACAGTAGTTAAAGAAAAATTTGATTGAGCATCCAGCTCTTCCTTGGGCTGATGTGCATAACCGATATCAATAAACAATTAGAGTCGAAGATGATCAACTAGGGGCTCTTTCCGAGTCCAGTTATTCTGTTAGACCCGTCGACAGAGTCAAGAGAGATATAAACCGTGAACCAAGGTCTAACAAGGAAGGTATTTGCCTTACAATGGAGATCAAAGAAGTAACGGGTCCGGACGGAATTTTATGCGAAGCGAAAGGAGAAGTGACCGAGGTTAGAGCAACTGAGGACTCATGAGCAAGAACGGTTTCGATAGGCCTACTGGACCTAAGGAAGAACCAAGGTTATCGTAATATAACTTTAACGCCTACGCCGATGCCATTGTATCAGCTATCAGACGCATCAAACACACCAAATAGCCTCAAACCCGACAATCTGAACCTACCCAAAGGGATCCAAACTAGATGTGCAAATATCATGGAAGTCAAGACCATAGAATAGGGGATTGGCAAAAATTAAGACAGAAAGTGGCCTGGCCATTCAACAATGGGTATCTTCGTGAATTCCTGAGGGACCGAGCCAAGAATCATTTCAGAAATAGGGATTCTAATTAAAAACCCGAGAAAAAGGAGCCTTAAAATGTCATTAACATGATCATTAGTGGGGTCGACGTTCCTCAAGGGCCAATGCTAAAACACACCAAAGTATCCATCATAAGGGAAAAACGGATAAGAGACTAAATACTAGAAGGAACTTTATCTTTCAACGACGAGGATGTGGAAGGGATTGCGTAGCCCCACAATGATGCACTGGTTATATCTATACTCATAAATAAATCTCGAGTTAAGCATGTGTTAATTGATCCAGGTAGCTCGGTCAATATCATCCAATCAAGGGCCGTAGAATAATTCGACCTACAAGATCAAATTATGCCTGCGGTCCGGGTCTTAATGGATTTAACATGGCATGCGAAACTAGTAAGGGAGAGATAACATTGCCAGTGAATACCGTTAGGACCATCCAGGAAACCAACTTTTTTGTGAGAGAAGGAGACATAAGGTACAATGCTCTGTTTAGGAGGCCATGGATCCATAACATAAGGGCAGTACCCTCGACTCTTCTCTAAGTGTTAAAATTCCCGATGCCATGAGGGATCAAAACAATCTATGGGAGAAACTATCCGCAAAAGAGACTATTTGCAGTCGAAGAAGTGATGTCGGTATCAACATTGGCAACATCAAAGGAACCGAGTTTGGATAAAAAACAATAGGCTAAATAGAAATTATCGACACCGGCCACGACCCAATCGAATAAATAGGGGACTAACAAACACGATGATTACAGGGTTCCCAGATCATGTATAGTACCCACCGATTTCAACGCCACCAAATCAATGATCGAGGAGCTGGAACAAGGCACATTGATCGAACGCCTGCCCGACCGGAAGGTATACCTGGACACGGGGTTAACCCCCAAGCTCAGGAAAAAACTCATTCAATTTATTATGGCTAACATGTATTGTTTCACTTAGTCCCATCTCGATATGGCAGAGATCCCACTGAATATAATCACTCACAAGCTGTCTGGACCCGAAATTCCACCGGTCAAGCAGAAAATGAGACCCCAGTCCGAAATCAAACATGCTTTCATCAAGGATGAGGTATCTAAACTCCTTAAAATAGGGTCCATTCGGGAGGTAAAATACCCGGATTAGTTAGCAAACATAGAATTGTCCCTAAAAGGGGTAAAAAAAATTAAGAATGTGCGTAGGCTATTAGGATTTGAATGGGGATGCTTTCCCTTTGCCCAAAATCGATCGCATGATCCATGCCACAACCGACCATGAGATCCTCAGTTTTCTTGACGCATATTCCGGGTACAACCAAGTACGGATGAACCCAGATGATCAGGAAAAAACCACTTTCATTACTAAGTATGGAACTTACTGCAATAGCGTAATAATATTCGGATTAAAAAATGGTGTCACTTATCAACGTATAGTAAATCGGATATTCGAAGAAAAAATAGGGAAATCAATGAAAGTTTACATTAACAATATGTTGGTTAAGTACCTGCAAGTATAGGACCATTTAAAGCATTTGCAGGAAACCTTCAGCATATTGAAGTACAATATGAAGCTGAACTCGGAGAAATATGCGTTCAGAGTCAGATCAGGTAAATTCCTCGGGGTCATGGTATTCGATCGGGGAATTGAGATCAGCCCCAACAAGATCAAAGCCATCGAATATATCACGGTTGTGGACAACATGAAGGTCGTACAAGGATTAATCAGACGCATAGCCGCCCTGGGTGATTCATTTCGAGATCCTCAGATAAGAGTCACCGACTCTTCTCACTACTAAAAAAGAAGAACAAATTTTTGTGGACCCCGAAGTGCCAACGGGTCTTGGAGGAACTTAAGCGACATCTATCGATCCTACCACTGCTTCACACACCGAAGGTAGACGAATAACTATACCTGTATTTAGTTGTATATGAGATTGCATTAAGTGGAGTTCTGATCCGGGAAGAACAAGATATGCAATTTCTAATTTATTAGGTTAGCAGGACTCTAGTTCAGGCCGAAACTAGGTACCTTCATCTAGAAAAAGTGGCGCTCACTTTGCTAAGCGCCTCTAGGAAATTGAAACCATATTTCCAGTGCCATCCCATATGTGTTGTGATAACTTACCAGTTACGAAATAAAATGTATAAACCCGAACTCTCGAGATGATTGGCTAAATGCGCCGTGGAAATTAGCGGGTGCGATATTGAGTATCGACCCCAGATAGCCATCAAATCTCAACCTTTGGCAGATTTTGTGGCCTACTTTATGCCGGCATCAATACCCGATGTCGCACCCCCTTCTTCTCCCCCATTTTACGAGGAGGAAAAAGGTCCAGGTTTCGACGTTTATGGGGGTAATAACTCATTTCCCTTTGGCATTTGGGTATTTAAAAAGTCGCCACCTAACAAAGTATGGTGCGTTAAGGCACTTGGAGCGATTAAATCTTGGATTGGTTTTCATTACCAGAGATTTAGGATAAGGGCTCGAAATAACCTCAAGGGGAAGGTGTTAAGCACCCCTCTTGATCCACAACTATGGGTCCCAATAGAACTTATATTTATGAATTAGTCCATTAACAAATAAGTAGTTGAAACAATAATTGTAAGTAAAGCACGTTGGATGTTGTATAACTCAAGTAATAAGACAAAAATTTTGAACAAGTTGTGTACATATGGAAAAGTAAAGCAAAACGATTTTTTGGAAAGGAGGGGTACTAGGTTGGTTATCCTATAGGATCACCCCACGCAATGTCCAGTAAATACTCCTCAATGAGGGGCTACATGTGACATTAGCGCACATTCACCATATCCCGTTCTACCCAAGTCCCTCCCCTTGTTCATAGCCTAAAGTGTTCTAGTAACCTTGGCAATGCCTATGCGTGCACTACTCTTCCTTCCTTGTATCCCTGGAGATATTTTAGGACCTCTAAATCTGGGCAGTTCTAGACAACCCCGAAGGTGCTTAAAAGGAAATAATTCTAGGGGATAGGAAAGAATAATTTAGGACTGCATATAAAGCAAGTTAGAGGCTCACAGTTACCTCCTCAAGCATATCACGTAAGTGCACGCCTTCAAATAACATTCAAACACATAAGAAAACAAATCCTAGAATATGATATCTAAGTGAGCAAAGGTGATAAAGTACTGAATTATGCCAATATGTGAAGGATCTTATTTAACTTGCCTACTAATTAGACCTGTTGAATCTGAACTAATTCAAGTAATAGAAATAAAGTTTCAGAGTTGCAGAATTTAAAATCACCCTATAGACTTGCCTAAACGCTAAATAGTGGTGTCTTAAGAGCATGATAATGTACATTTGATATAGCAAAATAGTGGGAAGATTTTAAAAACGGACTCTTGAATTCCTATAGGCATGCTTTCTAATAGTAAATTAGGGCGCTGCTCGAAAGAATTCATTTAAGGAAAATAAACCACTGATTAGACCAGTTTCGAAGTAAATTAACATGAATTGAATTGACTTATTTAAACTAAACTGATTTTAGATTTATAGGTAGAATTTATGATGTTGTTCCTTATAAGCATGATATTTAGTTGTTAAGAGCTGACGTTAGAAACTTATAGGCATGATTTCTAGTGGAAACAAATGTAAATACCCATTGGAACAAAGACTGAACTTGATCACATGCTTGGATATGGTATCTATTTGTGAAGTTGATATTAAAACCTACAGACATGATTTCTATTATTTGGAACCACTTGAAATCTATAGGCATGATTTCTAATATGGTAAGGCGAACACGAAAATTATATTAAATGATCCTATGGACATGGTTTCTAGCATGGTAAGGGAAACAAGTATATTAAGTGATCCTATAGGCATGGTTTCTACCGTATTACCCCACATATATGTGATGACCCACCCCTTTTCACTAATCACCCCAATATTTATTTGTAAATTATTACAAACCAGATGAATGAATTATATAAATAGATAAAAGCAAAAGAAGAAGTTACACTATAGGGAGCCTGAAGCAGGCCCAAGTGATTTCCCAAACCTCCAATAGCCTCAAATGCCAATTTGATAGACAATATCATTGTTTAGGTATGTCAGAGTTTCCTAAGGATGTTAAG
Source organism: Nicotiana benthamiana (assembly GCA_034376525.1). Lineage (NCBI taxonomy): Eukaryota > Viridiplantae > Streptophyta > Magnoliopsida > Solanales > Solanaceae > Nicotiana > Nicotiana benthamiana. Next base: position 117,505,271 of record CM067331.1, read on the forward strand.
GATACCGGGCAGTGCTCATACCTAAAACTTTATAACCAAATTGAGCAAATGCAATGTGGAAGGGCCAACCGTAGTGTGCCAGAGTTAAGAGGGATCTTAAAAGGATCCGAAGGCAGTACACACACTGGAGGGTGGCAAAACCTAGGTACTTAGGAGTAGAGTGAGAGTTCTTGATATAATTCAAAAGGGGTTCAGTAGGAAAACAGTGTTAAAAGAGATTTGATTGAAATAGTTTTGTAAAAACAACATAGGGAGTTATTAAATAATATAATTTTGAAAAGGGTAAGGTGATCAAAAATCAAAAAACCAAATACAGAACTAGAAGAGGTTCATCAACACTTCAATACATGAAAGCAAACAGGTACACACATTCACTCATAGGTAATGGGGGATTTGGGGTAAGTATAAGGCACATAGTAAGCACAGGTGCACATAGGTACAGAATCAGAGAAGCCTTGAAAGGGGTTCAAGGGATTTTAAGGTACAACATGAACTTTAGAGTTAATACAGAATCAAACAGACTTAGGATAGCCAACTACTTTTCATAAGAAGGTGCATGCAAGAAATCAGAGAAACATAGTCACATTGGGGTATACTAGAATGGGATTCATAAGCATGCCAATCCTAAGGGGGTATATTGAGAAGCATTCAGTAAAGAAGACAGTGAAGTAGACATATTAGTTGAAGATTGAACAACAAAACCATAGATAGAAGCATACTAGAAACATGATAAATTGAAGTAGTAGGAGAAGCATATTGTTTTGGGTCTTGCATTGAAATTAGAACATACAATTAAAGAGATAGTAAACACAAAGTGAAAGAGAACCCAATAGTTAGCCTTGGCTTGCAACCGGCTAACTTAGAACAGTAGTAAGTAACACAAAAGAGAGCAGAAAGCTTTGAGTATGAAAGAGAGAGTTTTGAACCAATGTGTTTGTGTGTTCTGTTAATGAAAAGCAGGGTACTTATAGTTCGAAAACATGCACACAAAAAAAGGCAAGAATCAAAGTTTAGCAATAATTATAGAACCATGTAATAATTAGAGTCAAATCAATGCAAGTATTCCCTTAATTAAGGGGTAATTAGCCGACGGTAAAGAGAATGACATGTTTACGGAAAGAAAATCAAGTAACGCATTAGGTACAAAACAGATAATTAGGGGTAAATACCCAACGGTTCAATTAAGGAAACTGGTTGTGAAGAATCACTAAATATTCAGTTAAACAAATAAGGTAAGAAAAGTAAATAAGGTTGCAAAATATGAAAATAATCGAGAATCAGTATATATCAAATCAACGAGCAAAGGACTCGAAATAATACAGATTTAAGGAGAACAACATAGGTTCCTCTGAATGAGCAAATAAGCCAAATTTATACAGGAAGAGTCGAAGGTTTAAAGGAAATTTTTTCGAATAAAACCAAGAAACAGGGAATTCAGAATCAATCAATGAGAAAATTATGACCCAGTGTTTAGCATATAAAGTGAGACATGGATAACCAAAGGTCGACATATAACTCTAGCAAGTATGAAAGTTAAACAAAATTGATTCGATGAGGAAGAGGCAAGTCTTGAACAGTCAAGATGAATACAAGCACATAGAATCGATGTAAGTTAAGCTAAAAAACTCAGTAGAAACATATTCAACGCAGGATTGTCACAGAAACTCAAAAACGAGAACCGTTCAGTCATGCTGATACATAGAACCAAACGAAGAAACCTAGAAAATTAGGGCTTTCAACACAGACGAGTTAAAGATGTAGTAAAATCATAGAGTCTGTCAAAATATTCAAGAAATAGAAGTTTAAATACAAAGAATCAATGAAACAAGATTTTAAAAAGAAGTTTTGAAACCCTAGTTTTAGAAGAAGACAGTGGCAGATCTACATAGATCATTATGGGTGCTCAAGAACCCATTATCTTTGACTAGATATAGTAGATTTACATAGATAATTAACCAAAAAGTTAGATAAATATTGAGTGAGCACCCATAAGTAAACTTGTTTTCCCTTTTTTATTTTAGAATTTTTATCCCCAAGCACCAACGACTTCTAAATCTTAGATCTGCCACTGCAAGAAGGTGAAAAATACTTGAAGTCAATGATTCTTGTAAAGAGCCTCAAGGATAGTGTAAAACATTAAAGAAATCAACTCAAATCGTCCTAGATCTTACAGACCTAGGAGGTGTAGAAAAAAATTAGGGTTTCGAATGAAACCCGTATAGAGATGAAGAAACCTATCTAGAAACCCAAGGATTGTAGCAAATATAGCATGATTTTGCTTGAAATCACACTGGAGTAGCCAAGAACAGGCGGGTGATGAACCTTAGATGAAAGTTGGCATGGCCCTAGGCCCTTGAAGACATTAGAAAAGGCAAGCATGGCATGAGAGGAGCCATTGGAGGCTTAAGAGATGATGAGAGGTCACCGGAGATGGCCGAAGATGTGAGGTCGGAAGTTAAATATTAGGGTTAGGTTGAGAGTGTTTTGAGATCAGAGAGGATCATAGGGCCGCAGTGCGTAGAGAAATGGTTAGGGTTAGGGGTAATTTAGAATTAAAAAAGGAAAGAATGAACGAGGGTCATTGATCGTTTAGATCAACGACAAAGATCTGATGGGTTTTGGGTCGGCTAGGTGTAATTAAGGCATAGGTTGGGTATTTTAATCCGAAATTGGGTTGGTGTATAGGGTTTAGTTGAGGCTAAATTTGAAATATAATTTGGCTAAGTTTTTAAATAGCCAATTTAACCCTATATAATTTATAATAAATAATAGATGATTTATAAAAAATAATTCATATACTAAAATAATTTAAAATAGATATTTAACATTTTAAAAACATAGTAGATCATTTTCTGCATATAAAAGGTAATTGTACATTAATAAGGCTAATATTGTAATTATATGCAAATTGCTTACAAATATAAATGCAATTATAAAAAATACACAAAGGATATTTATGCAATATTTTGGAATAAATATAGGATTTAGATAATTAAATTATCAGAACAACAATTTGGAGGATAATTATTGGAAATTTTATAAGTGAAATGGAAGAAATAAATCAAATTTAAAATCTTTTTAATTTATAGAAAAGTTATTTTGTGCATGCTTATATATATATATATATATATATATATATATATATATATATATATATATATATAGAAAGTATTTATGCATATTATAAATATATAGGAAAAAATTGGGTATCAACACCTGAGGTTGAAAAAGAGCTGTTGGTAAACTCAGGGACGTCTTCGGGGATCTGGACACTCTATATAGATGTTGCCTCGAACGCGAAAGGGTCCAGACTTGACATCGTATTGAGGTCACCCACATGTAATGTTGTTAGACAATATATTAAAACTGTGAAATTGATTAACAATGAGGCCAAATATGAGGACATGATTGCACGTCTCAAACTAGCCAAAAGCTTGCGGCCGGAGGTGATCGAAGCTAAGTGCGAGTCCCTCCTTGTGGTGAACCAAGTAAATAGGAAATTCGAGGAAAATGTACCCTTGATAAGTTGCAGGTAACATTACACTGATATAAGGAGTGGACCTTGCAACACGTACCTCAGGATCAGAATAGCGAGGCCGACGCCCTTACAAACTTAGGGTCGTCGGTCAAGCATAACGAGCTTAACCTAGGGGCAGTCATACAACTCATGAGATCGATAGTGGAAGAAGGTCATGCTGAAATAAAATCTACAAGCTTGACTTGCGATTGGAAAAATAAACATGTAGAATATTTGAAGACTAGAAACTGCCCTTGGATCCAAAAGAATCGAGGACTCTGCGTACAAAGGCAGCGCGGTTTAGCTTGTTTGATGACAGAACCTTGTTCAAAAAAGCATTCGATGGCCCACTAGCAATATGTTTAGGTCCAGGAGATATCTAGTACGTTCTAAGGGAAATTCAGGGAGGCACATGCGGAAATCATTCATGCGCTGAATCATCAGTTCAAATGGTAATTAGATCCGGTTATTACTTGATAGATATGGAAAAGGACGCAAAGGAGTTCATACGAAAATGAGATGAATGTCAAAGACATGCTCTGTTAATACATCAACCTGAAGAGCTAGTGCATTTGGTTTTGTCACCATGGTTGTTCACGAAGTGCGGAATGGACATCGCTGGCCCACTTCTATGGGCACCCGGTAAGGCGCAATTCATATTATTTATGATTGAGTATTTTTTTAAGTGGGTTGGAACCCAGGCATACGAGAAGGTCAGGGAGAGGGAAGTCATCGACTTCATATGGGACCACATCATATGTCTATTGAGAATGCCATCCAAAATCATGTGCCACAATGGAAAACAATTTACTGGCAGCAAAGTGACCAAATTTCTCGAAGACCATAAGATCAAAAGGATCATGTGAACTTCCTATTACCCTAGTGGCAACGAATAAGCAGAATCGACTAGCAAAACCATACTCCAAAATCTCAAAAAGAGGTTAACTGAAGCCAAAGGAAAATTGAAGGAAATCCTGCCCGAAGTCTTATGGGCATACCGTACCATCTCAAAGTCCAGTACCAAAGACACCCTGTTCTGGCTAGTTTAGGTGGTGTCTAATGCCGTTCGAAGTCGGTAAATCAAGTATCAAATTATGATATGCAACTGAAGAATTGAATGACGATGCCATGGGTACGAGCCTGGAGCTATTAGATGAAAGGTTCAAGCTGCCCTCATCCCGTTGGCCGCCTAAAAATAATGGATCGAGAGATTACAATCAAAGGGAAAACATTTGACACTTCAATATCGGGGATTTAGTACTAAGAAGGTCATACTAAAACCTGAAACTCGAATGAAGGGAAGTTGGGGCCAAACTGGGAAGGACTATACCAAATTCTCGAGATCACCGAAAAAGAATTGTACAAACTCAGGGCAATAAACGGTGAATGGATACCGAATAACTAGAACATAACTTACTTGAATCTATACTACTATTAAGGTATGTCCCCTTTCATTTACTTTTTACTTATTTTTGCACTTGCTTGCTTGTAACCAACAAGAAGCGCTACAAGTTTTTAGGTCTGAAAGCACGCGTTGCCCTTTTTTTCCCTCGAACTGGTTTTGTCCAAAATGGAATTTTGGCAAGGTTTTTTACGAAGCAATAGTGAATTGTGCAAACTTAGAATAGAAGGTCAGTCATGAATCAGTGTAAAGGATCGCATCAACAGTATTCAAGGCTTCTCTCTATGATCAACCTCGAATATTCATGATTATTACCCTCGGATATCAACTTTAGCAAGGAAAGAAACTTCGTGATTGAAGGGTTTTGATAGATATGATTTATTGTAAGGGCCAAACAGTCAAATGAACCGTGCCCGAATAGATTAATCGAGCTCTGGCATAAAGCATGTACATATATATAACTATTTTGCACAAGAATAAAAATAACTCTTTTCCTTACGAATAAATATCGTGTCCATTAAAAAACATTACTTACATTTCTCAAGGAATTTCCTACATCTGATCCCTAAGGATATTGAGCTGAAGGTCCACCTTAATACGAGTTTGAACAATCACTCTCACTCGGGGATTATCGTCCAAAAATAAGCTCGGATGGTCTGACTATCATAGTTCGGGGGGCATAAGACCTATAAGGCAACGCCTAATACTTAAAAGCCATGGCCATCACCACTTAGGGACTGTTATACTAGGAAAGCCCGGATAACTCAAGGTGACCAGTCAACTTAGTGACACCTTACAAACTAAAAAGGGCTATTTCCAAATTATAAGGGCTCAGAAACATCTGAGACATGTAACAAAAACAAAAAGGTTTTCAAATTTCTTACCAGTTCTAAAATCTACCCTAGGCATACTATAATCTAAGACAGTATAAGTATTTTGGGGAAACGTCTTCGGTCACACCGAAATCCCACGATGCCTTAAAACTAAAATAATGTTGAGGGCAAGGTTTGTTCGAATACCCGAGCATAACCTAAGCTATTTCATACTAAGGTATTTTAATCTTTGTAAGTATAAATGAAAAAGCCAAAAATTTAAAAATTGTTGAAGGAAAAAAAGGCTTTATATACACATCAAAAAATTCTTACAAGGGCCAAAACGACCTCGATTCAAATTTTTTACAAAGGCCAAATGCCCTCAACCAAAGTGTAAAACAAAAAGTAAAAAAAAAACAAATACAAATAGCCTAAGTGGCCCAATCTTCGTAGGGGCTGCCTCGTCACCTTTGAACTCGCCCAAATCTTCGGACTCCTCATTGTCTTCGGGATAGGCCAGTTTTTTGGCCTCGTCTTAGAGATCTTTGGCACTCTCAATCGTAGTTGATAAGTCAAAATCCTGAGCATGAATTTTCTCAAGGGCCTCCCTTTGATATTGCCGCTTAGCGTGCTCGATGATGTCTTTTGGTCGAACCTAAGTTGCCTCAGCATTGGCCTTATAAACAGACACCATCTCATCGACATCAACTTTAATTACTTCGGCCACCGGCTTTACCGCTTCAAGCTCCGTGGCTCGATTTTCTGGATCAGAGATTGCCAAATCCAAATGGGACTGGAAAACCTTGATCTTCTTAGCCTACACCAAGGACTTCTCTTTTACAACTCAGAGCTAGACCTCATCCGAAGCTAGTTGGGCCCCGACGGTCTCATTTTTTGAGGCCAGCCAGTCCATGTTTTTTTAGCATTTTTCGACCTCGGCCTTTACTGCATCCACCTCTGTTCGGAACTATCTGATCTGGTCAAACTTCTATTGAGCCTGCAGGTTCAGAAAATTAGCCATCGTATCTGACTTGTCACTAACCTCAAATACTCTCCTTACCTGCCCGACCGGGTTAGAATGCTCCTTTTGAGCCGCCTCTAAATCAACTTGGAGTTTCATGAGCTCCCACCACGTTGCTCATTGAGAAGTTTATAAGCATCCATCTTCTCAATGAGCCCTCGGGTCTCGCCCTCATATTAGTTAAACTCTTCTCGATATCGAGAAAAGTCTCATGATGGAGCACCGAGGTGTACAGATGCAAAGGAAAAAGATAATTTTTTATGACTTTAATATAAGTACGTAATAAAAGTCATCAAGAGGAATTAAAAGTTAAACGTGCCAATTGGGCTTTGTTGAACAGGCAAAGCGCGTCCACCTCGTTCATCTTTGCTTGATCCTCTTCGGTTATCAGGCACTGGAGATAACTTGCAACCCCCATGGGGAAAAGAGGACCCGGGCATCCTTTGGAATAGACTTAATAATCAACCACTTTCGATTAGGATCTGCACTTGGAGCTAGGAATCAGTTTATTAGTTTTGGGCTCGAAGAAGGCCTGTTGGTTCCCGAAGATGGATTCTTCTTCGGTATGGGTAAGTCACCAACCCGATGACGTCTTCCGAGGTATTAGAGTCTCAACCTTTAAAGAAATTGTGGAAATGGTCTACCACCCCTTGGGGCCCCTCATTTGCTCATCCTTTTAGCATCTAGGCATAGTGGATTATGGATTCAGTAAATGAGGCGGCTCAAAGAGAGCTATAACTCCAAGTATATCTTTTGGGGAATTATCCTCTTCCGAGGATTATCAACCACAACCTCTTTATCGTCCTCCCCAACTTGGGGCAAATCGGCCTCGTCCTTCTCTGGTTCGGAGGCCTCGACCGCTGCCTTCTTATCCCCCCTCCCCCCCGGTTTGAGGTAGTGCAGTTTTGCCTTGTACGCAGGATACCAGTTACGAAGTTTCTTCTTCTTCTTCGGACTCATCCTTCAGCTAGTGGATTATGTTCTATTGGAGCTCTCGGGCACTGGTGCTTTCTTTAGATTTACACATTAGCCTCCTTTCAATTTTTTCTTCTCCAAATTCGAAGAACTTAGATCCCTTCTCATCTTCTTATGATGTCTCGAGCAATGGGACTCGGAGGGTCTGTCCTCAAAACCAGATACATGCCTTATGGAAATATCCTTGGAAAGACCTACAAAAAAAAAGAACTTAACAGCACAAAAGGGATCCAAGTGTTGGTCACTCAAGAAAGTAATATCACCGTGAGAAAGGGCCTCCCATTGGTCCTTCGAAAGTTCGCGCCATGCATGGTTGGAATACGTTTTCTGTAAGATAATGTCCTTTACCCACTCCTTGAGTCGAGCAACCACATACAGAACCCGAGCAATAGCTTCATCGACACCAAACATCGATAAGCAAGGAGAAAAAAGAGTAAAAATAAAATTCTGGGGAAAATGAAAGTTTACTTATGTTTTGTGTTCTACTCCTCAGGGAATGGCATGTCCTTGGCCGGGATCAGGTTTGAGGACCTCTCATGGATCGACCAAGCCAACCTTAGTCTCGATCTTCATCGATGCTCGAGAACAAGGGATTTAGAGGCCCCACGAGCAAGTATAATCAGTCCCCCCAAAAGACTCGGGGACTGTAAAGGCGCATCATATAGTCAACAGTGAATGGTCATCCGTTAATCTTTCTCAAAAAGAATTGGAGAAGATTAACTATCCTCCAGAACGAGGGGTGGATCTGACCAAGGCACACCTCGTACCTTTTACATAATTGAATAATCACTGGTCTTACGGGCGCAACATAAAGGGGTAAGTGTATACACTTGATCATTTTCAAGCATCATTTTAGAGCTTTTGTTGAGCCATTTGATAGACAACTTTGTGTTGTTCATAGAGCTTATTTTGTTTCTCTTTATCCACTCTATTAAGAGAGTATTTATTGTAAAAGAGAGTTGTTTTGAGAAGAACATATCTTCTCATTTGTCGGGTTTGCTAAGTACCCAAAGTCTTAGTGGTTGAAGTCTTGGCGTGAGGTATCCTCAAGCAAGTGAAGTCTTAAGGTGCGGTATCCTTGAGCAACTGTAACGGTTTGTTAAGCACCCGTAAGCTTGACGAAGATAGTGGAAATCTCGAGAGAGTCTCTCGGGGACTGGACTAGCCACCGGTTGTGGTGAACCAGGATATATCGGTGCGTTCGTTCTTATTTATTTACTTATCGCACTCATTTATTTCCTGCAATTTTTAAATTCCGCAAGTTTACGCTATTTTTATTATAACGCTATTCACCCCCCCTCTAGTGTTAAGCGTATTATCTAACAATATCTTTTTCGAGCCCCGAAACCACCACATGTTTCCCGGCCTAGTTGCAGTCTTTTAGGATTATAAGAAGGGTATCTTCGATGATCGAGCAAATATATCTCGATACTTTCTCGCTTCGACCTGGAACGGGTGAAGGTTTTACAATTAGGGGTGGCAAACGGGAAAGTCGGATCGGATATGAGCAGGTCAAAACATGTAATTTTAAAAAATGGATAAATTATCCTACCCGACTCGTATTTGAGACGAATATTATTCGCCAATATGAATATCTATATTATCCATTGCTTTTAAAATATGATGATTTATGAGAGAATTCCTAGTCTTCCAAACTTGAAGAACTCCAATTAGAGGCTTTACAAATGTAAAAATTAAAAATATTAGTTATCCATTGGTTGTTCATTTGGTTAACCATTTTTTAAGTAGATAATATGGTTCTTTATCCATATTCAATCTGTTTTAAATAATTCATTATCTAACATATTTTTAATGGATAATATGGGTGGGTAACTATTTTCTCTTAACCATTTTGCCACCTCTATTTACAACTCTGAAGTCGGCATCCACCGAGAACCATGCATCAAGAGGAGGTTTCGTTGATGGTTCTTCGTCGGTGGGCCATAATGAAGAGGAAGTTTCTTTTTTAGGAACTGTCTTAGAAGTCTTCGCCATTTTATTTTTAAATAAAGGGTAATAGATGAAAGAGAGGAAGTGAAAAAAGTATACTTGATGATTTGGAGTGAAGACAAGCAAGAGTTCTTACAAAGAGCTTAAGAAATCTGGGCACAAGTGCTATCAAATACAAAGATTTTTAAGAACAAAAGTATAGAAGGTTTGAATGTAAAGTTTAAATGAATGAAGAAGGGGGTATTTATAGTTTTCGAATGATGGTTCATAATCAGGAGTGGTCAAACAGAAACTGACGAGCATTTAATACCTTGAGACGTGACTGACGAAACATTTCGTTTATTATGTCGTTTCTGACACAGAGTATCATGGCAAAAAATCAGGGGCTCATATCATTTCTCATTGTTTACTCTTCAAAAAACAATAGGACTATCTTTATACGGTTGAAATCGGGCTCTTCCATTGCACGACAAATTATTATTGAAATGCGATGGGTTGAAGATCGACCTCGGGTTCCATCGAACCAAGATACGAGGTCAGAATACTCGTCCTCAAAGAACATCGAGTCCATGACCCTGGAATTGACCCTGACCCCGAATGAGTTCGAGGAAACATCGCCAGACTGAATAATGGAACGCTGAAATATCCGTAACCGATCGAATATGATGGCAAAAATCTCGGCACTTATCAATGAGAAACCGAATAACCAATAAATTATGGGATTTTTGTAATAGAATTGTACCTAAAGTATGATTCCTCTGCCATATAAAAGGGGTTTGATTATATGTAGAGGATATTGCTACACGCATCCCAAAGTAATATAACATTATCTTCTTTCTGTAAGCTATTGTTCTTCCGTATCTAATGTCATTTGATACAGTTCAAGTGAGAGTAATTTTTTCAAGGCTATAACTATTCAAGTCGCACTGTTTGTATTTATTTTATCATTTTTCGCTTTAATTACAATTCAATTCATCGTTTTATATTAAATTAATTCACATATCTTTAACACTACTTACAAATTTATTTATTATCCGATTTTTAGGGCAAACAAGTGTAGTTACTCACTCTCAATTAGGGTTAATTTCACTTATGGTCATTCAACTATGTTTCAATTTTACTAAAGTCACTCAAATAATTTTTATTACTTCAAAGGAATTAAACTTTCACATTATCACTTAAAAGTTATTTTGGCTCAAAACCCTACCATAAATATGACATGGCATAAAATTTAATGAGAACAATTCAAAAATAAATGCCACATAAGCTTAAATAGACTATATCCATTTTAGATCCATTTTCCCCTTAATTTCATTTGACCCATGACCCAACTGGGTTTCAATACGGGGAAAAACACACACCCCTAATACAATTAGGTTTTGTGATTTTCTGTAGGATTTTTATCATACAAATATAATATTTCTTTTATCTAAATAATTAAAATAGGTTGTCTATTATTGCATGTTCATCGTGAAAATAGACTCTTATTAGCCTTATTATTATTCTTGTATGCTTACAATACATTAATATGTTACGTAAGATGAATACAATAATATTTTAATTTCACTAAAAATTATAAATATGTTATGTGAGTTGGATACGATTGTATTTTAACTTCAGTAAATTTATAAAATGACTTGGATGTGGCATACAAATAAGATAAATTTTTTTTAGTATAGTATAATTATAAATAGTCATTATGTCACATAAAAGGCATGAATTTTGTAGTATAGGATAATCATTTTAAACTAATGTAAAATTTAATATTTTCTTATTGAAAGCATTTGGGTTATGAGTCAAATCACATTAAGGAAGAAAGAGATCTAAAGTGGGTATAGTCCATTTAATTTTATGTGGCATTTATTTTTGAATTTTTCTAATTAATGTTATGACATATCATATTTTTGGTAGGGGTTTGAGCCAAAATAATTTTTCAGTGACAATGTGAAAGTTTAGTTACTTTTAAGTGATGAAAAATAGTTGAGTAACTTTAGTAAATTTAAAACATAATTAAGTGACCATTAGTGAAATTAACCTCTCTCAATTACACCCAATTTCCAACTAATCAAGTAATTACTTGACCAAAGAAGTAACTCAAACTATGTAATTACATCTCATTACACTCAAATTCAATTTCCTCCAAACATGCTCTAAAGTGAAGTTCCTGTTTCCTTTCTTTGCTTTCTCATATTTTTCTCACTTTCCCATAGTACTTTCTCTTCTTCTCATACTTTCACCTCCCCCTTCCTTTCGACTTCTTCCTACATCCCCTCCCCTTCATCTTTTTCATTTTCTCTTCTGTTGCAATCCACTATTTTTTCTTCTATTTTTAAAGATAAACAAGATCTTTTAATACTTCGCTCAAATAGTAAAATTTGCAGTCAGATAGAAGAAAATAAATAACAATAGGAGTTTGGGTTTTTAAGGTGTTTTAGAATCTTTTGTCATCCTCTTATACGAAATTTAGTGCAATAAACAAGGTACTTGCAGAAAGTCCGAATACATTATATATATATATATATATAATATGTAATGTACAAAGTGCATATACATCATATTTTACATATTTTAAAAATAAAAAGTAAAGAGGGTTCTAGTGTAGCTCAGTTGAGACGGTAAAAAAAATAACCACGAAAGACATTTGGCTTCACGAAATGAAATGTAAAATTGTCAGAAATTAAATGCTATAACAGTAGAAATGTAGAAGATTTTGAACCCATTGAATTTACAGTGTTTTCTTAAGCAATTTAATTTCCTCCTAGTACCTGAGGTTAAGATACTTTCTTCCAAGATAAAACGGATTACCCTAACTGGTATAGCGGTACTTCAAACCCCAGTAATAACGTACATAAAGAACAGTAGTAAATCACACTTACCGTTTTGAGATTTTGGGAAAAATATTATGAGGATTAATGTTGGAGATTTGGACCTTAATTTAAGGTCCAATCTTATTACAAATCATAAATTTGGACTCGGGGAAGAATGGATAAATTGAAATTAGTCTTAGTTTCGAATTTCGACCATGTGCTCGTGTTGAATTTTTGTTGGTTTTTTTAAATATGATAAAAATCGAACCCTTTTTACACTAAGGTAGTTTCTAAAGCTTATTTTTGACTTATTTAAGTATTATTTGACTAAATTAGAATGGTTTGAAGGCTTGTTCTAAAGGAAAAGTTGTGTTGGATTGTTGATTTGGTTTCGAAAAGAGGTAAGTTGCGCGGTTAATCTTGATTTTAAGGGAATTAGGATATAATTGGACTATTTAATACGTGTTCTACGCACTGAATATGGTATATATACAAAGTAACGAGTATTGTCATGGGCTACTTTCCATACACGTCCCATGACCCCTTGGTCGCGCCCCATGGCGACCTAGCAAGCCTCACAATGCCTAGCGCCAGGGTCGGCACCGTGGTCTTGGCTGCGCCAAGTGACAAGTGCACATGCGCCTCCGTCACCCCACCGATGTATCTCGCCAGCGCCCAGCGGCTGGCCAATGACAATAGCGCGGTGCTCACTGACAATGCTGCTCGTGCAGATCCTGATGCCTTGCTGGTGCCCAACGGTAGGCCCATTCCAGCAGCGCCTCGCGCACAGATTCTGATGCCAAGCTCCAGCGCCCAGCCTTAGGCAAACACAACAAGTGTGTCGCGCGCCCACAGCACCGCGCGCGCAGACCCTGACCCACAAGACAAAGTTACTGTCATCAGACTTGTTTGTACATTGTAATAAACTAAGTCTTCTTCCATTGTAATTCTAAGTTAGCTTTACTTCATTTTCATTCAGTTTGCTTTTACACCTTTCTTAGGTCTAGTCATGTAGTCTTGGTTTTTATTTTTTTAGTATTATTAGGGAGGATCAAGCAATCAAACATTTTCAAGCAAACATTTTCTGTACTGGTGTCTCTCCCCCTCGACACTGCTTCTTTTGTAATCAGTATTCAGTCATCCATAAGATCATCATCATCATTCAAAACTGAATTCTCTCTCAGCTTCCACAATTGCTCGTGACATTAGTTTTCCCGCACGGTACTGACAATCTAGTCTAGCATGCGGCGGGGACCTCATTGGCGGACACCAACCGTTCTGACATCAGTTGCTTAGCCTTACGTTGCCCTTCCAAAGAATTTCAGGGGGGCGCCGCGTCACAGTTGGTATCAGAGCTTAGTCTCGACATTGAACGAGGGAACACATTTGCCATCATTACCATTTTTGACCATGGTGAATCACGGGGAGCGTCTAGCATCCATAGAGGAGACGTTTGACCGATTACGATCCATCGTGGATACGGTGCCTGATCTGAGGACCAACCTAGGGCAAAGGTTGGAGGACCTGGAACGCCGAATGCGGCAGGCCGAAAATGACATCGCAAACGTCAGTCGCGACTCTGAGGATGACCGACAAACAATAACCATTGAAACTGCCAATATCTATGGAAAAATTGAGGACCTCCAACAGAAGCGTGTTGACGATTTAGCCCATCGGAATAGGAGGTAGACAAGCTAACTTCCATGCAGCAAACCATAGACGAATTAACATGCCAGCTCAATGTTGTCAATGCTTCCCTACAAAGCCTGCTTCGAGAAGGCAACAACCACATCAGGGGTACTGCAAACCCCAACATCATTCCACAAAAACTTAAGATACCGGAGCCAAAGCCATACGACGGATGTTGGGATGTTAAAGAAGTCAAAAACTTCATCTTCAGCCTCGAATAATACTTCGATGCTGTGGGCCAGTTGGAGGAATCCAAGAAGGTAGCAACTGCTGCCATGTATCTTCAGGGCGATGCCAAACTTTGGTGGCGGGTAAATATGAAGCCATCAAGGCTGGTGAAGATACTCTCCAGACATGAGATGAATTGAATGCAGCCATGCGCCTGCTGTTCTTCCCCGAAATTATGGAATACAACGCAAGGAGAAAACTACAGGAGCTCCGTCACACCAAGCCAGTGAGGGAGTACATGCATGAATTCTCCGCGCTCATGCTGAACATACGCGACATGGGGGACAAAGACAAACTCTTTGCATTCATAGAAGATTTGAAACCTCATGCCCGTATGGAACTACAGAGAAAACGGTTAGACACCCTGCCCAAGGCCATTCAAGGTGCAAAATGCCTTGGCGATTATCATTTGGGAACTCAGCACGACAGGGCCCAGTTGTCTATTCACGGGTATCCCGGCAATGGTGGCCCAAGAAAAAGTGGGGGAGATCAGAGTGCATCAAAAACTAAGACTCCTCTCTCAAACAGCAACATCTCTGCATCCATCAACAACAATCAAGGGAAAAAGCCTCCCTCAGAATGCCGTCATTGCGGCGGGGAGAATTGGAATAATGAATGCCCAACCATCAAGGTCAATGATCATCAAACTATCGAGGATGAGTCAGATGCATCAGACACATCAGAAGAAGACCAGGTAAGCACCTTCGATGCAATTGTTGGCTCTATCCTGCATGCCTTAGCGAGGACTAGTGCTTGTTCTCCTAAGAAAATGTCAAGCCCAATCACCAAGAAAGGGAAGGAAAAGATGGATGAAGGGCCTCCTACACAAGCGAGGACGCTAATGTTTGTCAAATTTAAAGTGCACGGCAAGCCCCTTCACGCACTGATAGACAAGGGTGCTACCCACAACTACTTTGCTTCAACTCAGGTAGACCGTCTGGGTCTAATTGTGCAAAAGAGTAAAGGCCGCGTCAAGGGTATCAACTCGCCACCCCAGACATTGGTTGGAACAACTACAGATGTCCCAGTGAAACTTGGCCCATACAAAGGAAGCATCGACCTGCGCATCGCAATCATAGATGACTTCGACATTATAGTGGGTTTGGAGTTCATGAGGCAGACCAACACCATACCAGTACCACATGCTAACATGCTCCTAATGATTGGAGAAAACAGGGCCAAGCCCAGCACTATACCATGCAGCCCAATAAAGATGTCCACTGGAAACATCTTGACCTTCAGTTGGAGAAGGTAGCCAACAGACATGAACCCCTGATTTCGATGATCCTTCGCAACAACAATCAGCCCTCATGTCATCAGCCTTAACAGACTGGCAACGCTCCTCAGCGAGTGAAGACTTGTCAGCCAAGCCACGAGGACAAGCCGGAGCACTGATCACATATGGGATCATTGCAGCCGTTACATGTCCCACAAAGACAATTAGAAATTGTTTCCCTCATATTCATCACGGGATTGCCCCAAGTCGGTAATCTTGCATCCATCTTGGTTGTCATAGATCAGTTTTCAAACTATGCAACTTTCATATCAGCCCCACGAAGCATCTCAGCAGAAGATACAACTCGAGTCTTCTTCTCACACATTATCAAACATTGGGGCCTACCCAAAGATATTGTTAGTAGGCGCGACTCACGCTTTACTAGCAACTTTTGGACCCATATCATTAAGTGCTTTGGGTCGACATTGAGTCACAACTCAGACATCCATCCACCATCGGATGGCCAGACAGACTGATTCAATGACATACTGGAGGAATATCTCCGCAAATTTGCAACTGGATCACAAAAGCATTGGGTGGAGCTCTTGGATGCTGCTCAATTGTGTTTCAATTCTCAAAAGAGCCATCATACCAACAGAAGTCCTTTTGAAATTATTACCGAACATCAACCGCTGCTCTCGCAAATAGTGAATGCATCAATCATTCCGAAATCTCCTCGAGCTGCCAATTTCTCGAGCGAATGGGAGCGCAACATGGGGATAGTGCGGAGCTATCTTGTCAAATCCCAAGAGAGCGGGCAAAAAGGTTCATCGAACAAAATTTTTTTCTTTGCCCAACATCAAGCAGGGGACAAAGTAATGTTATGCATCCCAAAGCGATCTTGTTTGTAGAAAGGATCCTCGACCTTCGGTTGCAACAAAAATACATCGGACCCCTGCCCATAGAAAAATGCATTGGGAAGTTTACATATCAGGCGAAAACTCCATCATGGTGGAAGATTCATCCAGTCTTCCATGTCAGCCGCATGAAATCATTGCATCGCTACAACAACAAGCTCAAATAACAGAGGGGCACAGACTTCCCATCCATGAACCACCAGAGTCATCATCAACAGCATCATCCTTATCATAAGGCTCCGAGGACGGTGCCAACTCAAGTGGGGGAGAATGTCATAGGCTGCTTTCCATACACGCACCATGACCCTTTGGTCGCGCCCCATGGCGACCTAGCAAGCCTCACAATGCCTAGCGCCATGGTTGGCACCGTGGTCTCGGCTGCGCCAAGTGACAAGTGCACATGCGCCTCTGTCGCCCCACCGATGTATCTCGCCAGCGCCCAGCGGCTGGCCAATGACAACAGCGCGGCGCGCACTGACAATACTGCGCTTGCAGATCCTGATGCCTTGCTGGCGTGCAGCGGTAGGCCCATTGCAGCAGTGCCTCTTGCACAGATCCTGATGCCAAGCTCCAACGCCCAGCCTCAGGCAAACACAACAAGTATCATGCACGCCCACAACATTGCGCGCGCAAACCCTAACCCACAAGACAAAGTTGCTGCCATCAGACTTGTTTGTACATTGTAATAATTCTTTCATTGTAATTCTAAACTAGCTTTACTTCATTTTCATTCAGTATGCTTTTACAACTTTCGTAGGGCTAGTCATGTAGTCTTGGTTTTTATTTTTTGGTATTATTAAGGGGGATCAAGCAATCAATCATTTTCAAGCAAGTATTTTCTGTACTGGTGTCTCTCCCCCTCAACACCGCATCTTTTGTAATCAGCATTCCATCATCAATAAGATCATCATCATCATTCACAAATCAATTCTCTCTCAGCTTCCGCAATTGCTCGTGACATTGGTTTTCCCGCACGGCACTGACAATCTAGTCTAGCGTACGGCGGGGACCTTATTGGTGGACATCAACCGTTCTGATATCGGTCTCTTAGCCTTACGTTGCCCTTCCAAAGAATCTCAGGCAAACGCCGCGTAACAGTATATATGTATTTTTATAGGTTAAAGTAAGAACTAGCCTATTCAATATTTATTAAGTATTGTTAGTTATTTCCTGCTTTTATTTGATATGTACCTTTATTTGAGACATGCTCCTACTTTTGATATATGCCTTTATTCTATTTTTACTTGTCACATGCTTTTATTTAATAAATATCTTTACTAGAATATATCTATACTTGTTTCATATCATACTTGCTTCCTGCCTTATTTACCTGTGCTATGGTGGAATTGTGTGATCATTAGATCGTTTACATGAATAACTTTGTTTGGATTCTTATTGAGTTACATGAGTGACGTTAGCCCTAGGTTTTGGGATTGCCATTACTCTTTGCTCGTGCTCATCTTGTTTTTTTATAGTAAATTACGACTAGAAATTAGGTAAATATTGAAGAAACAAGCTGTCCAACTTTGATCGGTTATGATCAATTATCAATTAAAATGCGATCAAATACGTTCGGACGGTATTTTAATGGTCGTTTTAAAATATCAACCAAAAACCGATTAAAGTTGACCGGTATTTTAATTATGTAATCAAAAAATTCACCATCTGAGAATCAAACCTGGCATGTACTGTGCCATGATACTATTCTACCATTAGAACAATGATGCATTTTGTTTTAAGAGTGTTATTTTTTATTTGTACTCTTTAACTATATTTTCGCACGAAAATAACCGACCAAAGTTGGTCAATTTTATTAAAAAATAATACTACCGACCAAAGTTGGTTGATTTATTAAAATAATTGTCCGAATTTATCCACCAAAGTCGGTCGATTTTTTAATAATAATTTTTATTTATTTAATTGTGAAAACCGGCGAAAGTTGGTCGGTTCTTTGAAAAATAAAAATTTGCGGTACTAAAAAATAACTTTTTTTGTATTTTTGCGCCAAAGAAAACTAATCAAAGTTGATCGGTTTTATAAAAAATAATTAAAAATTGAAATATTTTAAAAAATCGATCAACTTTGATCGATTTTTGACCGATTAAAATTACTCGATTTTTCTTGATCAAATTTTGCCGAATTCTTAGCAGTGAATTATACTTATCTATTTTCCGTGATAGTTTACTATGAATTTCAGCGTGTGGATTGTGTTGTTGGACGTTTCTATGTGAATTAATGTTTCTGGGTGTTGGATCAGTTGTGGGCCACAACGTATGTGTTGTGAAATATTGGTGTTGTTTGTGATATAGCCTTTTTTGTGGACTTTGGGTATATACTAATTATGGCTATTATTCTTCCCTGTTGATTTGAGCTGCTGAAGAGGGTGTTGATTCACTTGGATGTATTGTTCGAGAAACTTGTTTATTACTTATTATTTCGTCGAGGCTAGACTCGATGCTTATTGAATATATTGGATAAGTTGTATTCATATTATATTTTTGTACTTTATATGTAGATTCGGATATTAATTAGTACCGGCAAAGTAGCAAGAAATGCTTAGCGTTACCGGATAGACAACTCGAGGTAGAGTTGGACAAACGTCCGCTAGCGCTAGATTTTTCTTCCCATTTTCCCTATTACTATTTAGGGATTTTTACATATACATCCCATATAGCAAACCTTATCACCACTCATGTTTAAGGTTAGTGTTTATTACATTTAAGTATACCACCTTTCAATTTATATACCAAAATTTATCTTTAAGGTTTAAGATCAACTATTAATTAGTGGCTTGATTTGTGGAACAATTAGAGGCTTGATTTGTGGAACAAGATCTTTTCATATATTTTACATAATCATCATTCTTTCAGTAAGCAACTACAATGAAATAAACCAGTCACTAGGATAGTGCAGAAATAACACGTTGATGTATGTTTTTCCCAGCAGTAGCCCCAATCTTAAACCCACCGTCCGGCACCAGAGTTGAAGCATCCAGAGAAGCTCACGCCCTTCCCAATCAGTAACAATTCCGCCGGCGCCCTCAACCACCGGAACAAACGCGAGAAAATCGTACGGATCGAGAGCACAATCAACCACAACATCAACAAATTCTATTTTATGAATTACACCATTATTTGACCTTTGAGATTTTATTTCTTTGTGGTAGCCTTTTAAATATCTATTAATCCTTTCATTCATTTGTATAGAAATATATTTTTGGTATCACGCCAAGCATAAACTGATGACGAGACTTCTACAATATTACAGTCCCTTGGTGAAACTAAATAACATACATGTATAATATCTAATTCACCATAATATACTTAATTCTATAATAATTTTTGTTATGAAGTTTCGCTTCTCTGTGGAAGTCAACGGACCTGTTGTATTGGTTTACGTTAGGATTTTGTTTGTAAAAGGCTGTCTTTGTTCACGAGGTTGTTGATAGAAATATAGTTGGAGATAATGATGTTACACCGACAGATTGTGTTCCAATTGGATATGCAATTGATTAACTACAAATAACTACAATTAACTACAAAGTTGATATAACTACAAATATTGTAATTAATTGCTTAGCTTTCATGAATATGAACTACAATGTTTTGTCTTTATCTACAACCTTTTGTCTTTATCTATTATGAACTACATTTACCTACATTTGACTACATTTTAAAAATTCACTAGAAACACTTCATATAACCTTAACTACATATAACTACATTTAACTACAATTGTCTACATTTTTAAAACTCTCTGGAAATATTTCATATAACATTAACTACATTTAACTACAATTATCTACATTTTTAGAACTATCTGGAAATACTTCATAAAATATTAACTACATTTAGCTACAATTGTCTACATTTTTAAAACTCTCTGGAAACATTTCATATAACATTAACTACATTTGGCTACATTTTTAAAACTCTCTGGAAATACTTCGTATAACATTAACTACATTTAACTACAATTATCTACATTTTTAAAACTCTCTGGAAATACTTCATAAAACATTAACTACATTTAACTACAATTGTCTACATTTTTAAAACAATCTGGAAACCACTTCAACAACTACTACTTTTTTAATTTTTTTTCCTGCAACTTCAACGCCCGTATATTGATACATTAGTATACAAAGAAAACTATTATATACACCTTATATTCAGTGAATTATTTTCTTCTTCTATTTCTTATCGATTTTAGAGGCTGAAGTGGTGGAATCAATAATATTAATGAGTTTCACCTTATTCGTTGCCATGAATTTGCTGTTTACTATAAGTAGGGAAGAGAAAAGAATTTTAATAATTTGCCTTACCAGATGAGAGAAAGAAGGTAAAGAGTGAGATTTTTACTATAATTTAAATTTTTGGTGAAATATGGGGAAGTTTTACATCATTCCTTGAATCATGGATCAGTTTCAAAAATAAATACTGATGGTAACGTATCAATTTTGAGACGGCTATATATGTAAATGAATGTGCTATACATATGTTACCTTACTTGATTTACAATTTAAATGGTAGAAAATCAAACATTAATTATCAACCATAATGATAGGCGTTATTTTTGGTGTCTCTTTATTAAGTTTCGGATTTTGCCTTAATTGTCTAGTGTTAATTTTGGATGGAAAATTAGCAAATATCTTGTTTGGTATATATTATGTAACAAAAATATGAGATATGAGGGTAATAAACAAACAATGCACAATAATGGTAGTAAAGTTTGCTATATGGGATGTATATGTAAAAATAAGACATTGTATATAGTATCCGTAGTAGCTCATGTACTTCGTGATATCAAATATTTGGAAGTTGTATAGACAATGCTTAATTTTTGGACTTATTTGTGTATTTAAAAGTTTTACTCTTATTTTATACTATTATGCCGTTTTTGTTTAGTCTAATTTCTTATTTATTTTTAAGTGTTGACTTGCCTAGCAAGCGGTGTCAGATTCTATCACAACCCCATGAGTTGGGATTTTAAACCATGATAAATAATTAAAGATATTTTAGGTCACATAACTTGGGTATATCCAACGTAACAATTTATTATTGTAGAAAGTTTTGGGAAAATTGATTATCTCATATTGCTCACAATTATATAGTACAGAGAGGTATCAAATCCTACCAACTATAGGACTGTACAATAATGAAAGAAATCAAATCCTACAAACTATAGGACTGTACAATAATGAAAGAATATTCCACCAATAATAAAAAGATACACACAATATATTCTAACACGCCCCCTCAAGATGGAGGACCGGAGGATACGCCAATCTTGGACATCAGCAGAAGAAGCCGAGGATGAAATAAGTGCTTGGTGAGAGCATCAGCAAGCTGATCAGCAGAGGATACGTGAGCAACACGAAGAGATCCATTATGAACCAGTTGACGAACAAAGTGATAATGAATGGAGATGTGTTTCATGCGCGAATAAAACACATGGTTGGAACAGAGGTAAGTGGCGCCAATGTTGCCGCTGTAAATGACAGGAGCAGCCAGAAGAGGGACATGAAGCTCGCGCAGCAGTGAATGAAGCCAACGGACTTCAGCGGCAGCAGAAGCAATGGCACGATATTCAGCCTCAGTAGAAGATCGTGCAACAGAACGCTGCTTTTTGGAGCTCCAGGAAATAGGATTAGGCCCCAGAAAGACAACATAGGCACCAGTTGAAGAGCGGTCATCACAGTTTCCACCCCAATCAACATCAGAGAAACAATGCAGAGGTATAGCAGATGAAGGACGCAGCCAGACTCCGAAGTCACGCGTCCTATTCAGATACCGGAAGAGGCGCTTAACTGCACCCTAATGAGTGACAGTAGAAGCGTGCATGAACTGTGAGAGTTTATTCACAGCAAAGAAGATATCAGGACGAGTGAAGGAGAGAAACTGGAGGCCCCCAAGGGCCTGGCGATAGACGGACGCGTCGGCAGGAGCCGAGCCGTCGGCCAGATGAAGGGGGGTTGACGCCGCAGGATCAGACTGTAATAGTCGAGGCCATTTGGTGTCATTGATGCATCCTATGGCGGATACGATGCTGGCAGCATTGACACTAAAGTTGTACTCCAATAATCTCGGTGCCTCCATGGCTCTGAGTGACCTGTAGAACCATTTTTTCTCATAAGTCCTCGGCTATTGTGGCCTCGATCATTCCTATTTTCCCTCATCGCAAGATTGCGTTTGGACCCACAACTCTGCTAATCTACATGATAAGGTTAATATCGGCCTCTATTAGATCTTGGTTCATGATTGATGGCTCTTATGGATCTATCACTAGTTCTCACTTGATACACGGACCTGGAAGGGGCCCCGAGCTGATCATCTTCGACTCCGATTTTTGATTGGTACCTGTTATAGACGTCGGCCCAAGTTATTGCCGGGTATTCTACCAAGTTTTGTTTCAATTGCTACGAAGCCAATAAGCTTTGGGGGTTAAATCCTTGGGTAAATGCCCGGACGACCCAATTGTCCGCGACCGGAAGTAGATCCTTCCGTTCCATTTGAAACCTCAATTCAAATACCCTGAGCATCTTGTTATCCCTTTGTTTTACTTTGAAAAGGTCGGATTTTCGGGTTTCAAAGTTGATGGCCCTGACATGTACCATTACAAAGGCATCTACATGCATAGCAAACGAATGAATTGAATCGGGGGGTAAGTTATAATACCATATCACAGCTCTCTTTGACAAGGTCTCTCTGAATTTATTCAGCAGAATATATTTGGTTTCGTCATCTTCTAAGTTGTTCCCCTTGATGGCACATGTGTAGGAGGTCACATGTTTGTTTGGATTAGTTATTCCATTGTACTTCAAAATTTCAGGCATAAGGAACTTTTTCGAGATTGGTTTTGGGGCTGTGCTCGGAGGGGCAGATTTTTGGACAAATTTCTTGAAATCTAGGCCTTTCAATATCGGAGGTTCTCCCGGGATCTGATCAACCCTGGAGTTACCCGCTTCGTGAGTTCCTTGAGCATCTT
This sequence comes from Nicotiana benthamiana, assembly GCA_034376525.1. Lineage (NCBI taxonomy): Eukaryota > Viridiplantae > Streptophyta > Magnoliopsida > Solanales > Solanaceae > Nicotiana > Nicotiana benthamiana. The sequence continues at coordinate 117,528,792 of CM067331.1, forward strand.
TATTATTTCAGGGCTAGCCTTGGCTTTAGCTTCACCCGGCCTTTCTTGTTAGAAAATACGCTTAACGCTAGAGGGGGGGGGGGGTGAATAGCATTATAATAAAAAATAGCGTAAACTTGCGGAATTTAAAAATTGCAGGAATGAAATAAGTGCGATAAGTAAATAATAAAGAACGAACGCACCGATGTATCCTGGTTCACCACAACTCGTGGCTAGTCCAGTCCCCGAGAGACTCTCTCGAGATTTCCACTAACACTGTTAAGCTTACGGGTGCTCAACAAACCGTTACAACCTGAGAACTTGAGTCACACAAGTCTCAACAACCTTTGCTCGAAGATACAACACTTCAAGACTTCAACCAAAGGAATCACAACGTTCCTTCTTACAATACAAGGGAACAACTTTCCCTTCAAGTGTATAAAAACACTTTGCACTCAAAAACAAGACTCTCTTGAAGAGTAGATATGAGTAAAATAAATACGCTCAAGAACGCAACAACTTTCGTCAAGAATTTGGCTCTCAAAAACTCATGTAATGAATAGAAAATGATGAATAAGAGAGCATGCAAGCTTTAGCAATAATATTGTCAGTTGTTGTATTTGTAAGACTGATTTGAAGATGTATTTATAGTGTCAAAACCATGCATTGCCGTTGCCTAATTGCCAATTAAGAATTGCTGATTTTGTGCTATGACAATCGATTGTCTACTCGGCACAATCGATTGTTTTTCAATCGTTCCAAAAATCATTCCCAGATTTTACGCCATATAATCGATTACTGGCAACATTCAAAAAATCATTTCCAGATTTTACTTAAAACAATCGATTGTCAGAGATATACAATCGATTACTTGGCAACGTTCAAAAAATCTTTTTCAGATTTTACTTCAAACAATCGATTACTAAAATCCTATAATCGATTATCTGATGGAGTTTGAAAATATTTTGGCAACGGTCATTTACATAATCGATTATGCTATATGGACAATCGATTATTGATCAGTCTTTGAAAAATCTAATAGGCAATGTCTCAACACAATCGATTGTCATAAGGTTCACAATCGATTATTTTATATCTTTGAAAAATCTGATAGTCACTGCTTCAACACAATCGATTGTCATAGGGTTCACAATCGATTATTTTGTAGCTTTGAAAAATCTTATGGACGCAGCCTCAACACAATCGATTGTCATAAGGTACACAATCGATTGTCATGCAGATTTCAAAAATCTGATGGACACTGCCTCAACACAATCGATTGTCATAAGGTACACAATCGATTGTCTTGCAGCTGCCTTCACATAATCGATTATCATAAGTACATAATCGATTATCTTTGTCCAGATTTTAGAGGCATGTTTAAAAATCATTTTGACTAAAATAAATATGCATGATTTAAAATCATTTTGCCTTAAATTAAATATGCATGATTTTATAAAAATGTTTTTACGAGAGAAGCCAAGTCTTGAGTTAAGTCGTCGCATCAAGATCACAATTAAAGAACGACTCATGTATAACTTTGTTTAGTCTTGATCTTGTTTGTCTTGTGCTTGAACTTCTTTGCGTGACATTTACGCGCTTGTGCTTGGACCTCGTCATATGTCAATTTCGCATCGTTTGTCATTTATCAAAACCTACAAATATGAACACACGTTTAGTTTAGTGCCTTGAGAACGTGTTTCAACATTTTCCCCCTTTTTGATAATGGCAAACTTAATCGGGATATGCATATTAGTTAATTATAATGACGATCCAAGACAAGTAATGATATGCAATTAGTTCATGCAATTAGTTCCCCCTCAACATATGAATTCCCCCTCAATTTATGCCAATAAATATTAGTGCATAGCCCTTATTCTTCCCCCTTTTGACATTAGCAAAAACAAAATAAGTAATGACATGTTTATTGAAAAAAAATTCCAACTTCATAAAAGGGATAATAAAGCAAGTAATGTTAACATAATCGATTATTGATACTTGATAATCGATTATATATTAAAGATAAATCGATTATTTTTGAAGAGGAATCGATTATTCTGCATCAGTCTTTATAATTCCCCTTGCTTTTAGGGCGATACCTGCAAAAATACGTTAGACGCCTCCGACGCTCAAGTTAGTAATCATGTAAAAGGAAAAATGCAATGCATGACTAAGATCAACGTGGAGTCAAGAATCCCGAGTTCATTGCGAATTCGGAAGAACGACTCTTTCTCTAAAGGTTTTGTAAAGATGTCGGCCAATTGATCTTTGGTTTCAACAAATTCAATTTCGACATCGCCTTTGAGAACGTGATCTCTTATAAAATGATGCCTAATTTCAATGTGTTTTGTTCTTGAATGAAGAACGGGGTTCTTCGTCAAGCATATGGCGCTAGTATTATCACATTTAAGAGGGATATGATCGATACTTAGGCCATAGTCCAAGAGTTGCTGTTTCATCCAAAGGATTTGAGCGCAACAACTCCCCGCGGCTACATGTTCAGCCTCGGTTGTGGACAACGCAACACTTACTTGTTTCTTGCTAAACCAAGAAACTAGAGAGCTACCGAGCAAATGGCAAGTGCCACTAGTGCTCTTGCGGTCCAATTTGCGTCCAGCAAAATCGGAATCGGAATAGCCAACAAGTTGGCATGAAGAACCTTTGGGGTACCATAGACCCACATTTACAGTACCAACAAGATACTTCAATATCCGTTTCACCGCAGTTAGGTGAGACTCCTTCGGACATGATTGATAACGAGCGCATAAGCACACGCTAAACATGATGTCCGGTCTACTAGCAGTAAGATAAAGGAGAGATCCAATCATACCTCGATACTTCTTGGTGTCGACTTCCTTACCTTTCTCATCTTTGTCTAGATGGTCGGATGTGCTCATGGGAGTGGCCATTGCTTTTGCATTGCTCATTTCAAATCGTTTTAGCAATTCTTTACAATATTTAGCTTGACAAATGAAGGTTCCTTCTTTCATTTGCTTTACTTGCAGCTCCAAAAAGAAGGTCAGCTCACCCATCATAGACATCTCAAATTCGCTTGTCATTAAATCAGAAAATTCCTTGCACAAAGCATTGTTAGTAGCACCAAAAATAATATCATCCACATAGATTTGAACTAATAGAATATCATTGTTTTTATGCTTAACAAATAGAGTGGTGTCAACTTTCCCCCTAATGAATTCATTTTCCAACAGAAATTTGCTCAATCGTTCATACCAAGCTCGGGGAGCTTGTTTGAGACCATAAAGCGCCTTTTTAAGTTTGAAAATATGATTGGGAGATTTAAAATCTTCAAAGCCCGGGGGTTGTTCAACATAAACTTCTTCTTGAATAACACCATTTAGAAAAGCACTTTTTACATCCATTTGATATAAATTGAAATTCATAGAAGAGGCAAAAGCAAGCAATAAACAAATAGCTTCTAACCTTGCTACTGGTGCATATGTTTCTTCATAGTCAATTCCCTCTTCTTGATTATAGCCTTTTGCTACAAGCCTAGCTTTGTTTCTAGTGATTACACCATTTTCATCTAGTTTGTTTCGAAAAACCATTTCGTACCAATTATGGTATGATTTTCGGGTCTTGGCACCAAATCCCAAACGTCATTTTGTTTGAATTGGTTAAGCTCCTCTTGCATTGCCAAGGTCCAAAATTCATCCCCAATTGCTTCGGAGATGGTTGAAGGTTCAATTTGAGAAACGAAAGCAGTATGTCCTAAGGTGTTTTTAAGAGTGTTTCGAGTACTTACCTGTTGTTCAATGTCGCCAATTACCTGTTCAAGAGGATGGTCTTTGATTGTTCTCCACGCGTTGGGCAGTTTCGTTTCTTTTTCTAGTTGTGGCGCTTCCTCCAATAATTGCTCCAAGATTTCATCTTGAATTTCCTTAGGAGTTTCCTCTTGTACCTTGTCTTGAGGACTTATTGAGTTTAAGATACCTGCAGGATCAAAACCAGAATCCTTTCTCGCCAAGCGAGCATTATTTTCGGAAAATACAATATGAGGGGATTCCTCTACAGTTTCGGTTCTATTATTGAATACCCTATATGCCTTGCTACGTGATGAATAACCAATAAAAATTCCTTCATCGGATTTGGCATCAAACTTTCCCAAATTGTCTTTTCCATTGTTATGAATAAAGCATTTACAACCGAATACTCTAAGATGGGAGATGTTTGGTTTCCTTCCCTTATAGAGTTCATAGGGAGTTTTCATGAGTATTGGCCTTATGACTACTCTGTTTAAAACGTAGCATGCGGTACTCACGGCATCCGCCCAAAAATGTTTGGGAATCTTAGCCTCATCGAGCATGGTTCTAGCCATCTCTTCGAGACACCTATTTTTCCTTTCCACCACTCCATTTTGTTGTGGTGTGCGTGGAGCAGATAAGGTGTGCTCGATACCGAGTTCGTCACAAAAGTCCGCGAAGAGATTGTGATCGAACTCTCCCCCATGATCACTTCTTATTGAAGTGACGGTTGTGTCCTTTTCATTTTGAACACGTTTAAGAAAATATTTAAAATTATGAAAAGCTTCACTTTTATGAGCAAGAAATATAGTCCATGTAAATCTAGAATAATCATCAACAATAACAAAAGCATAACGATTTCTACCAAGACTTTCAATGAGAGATGGTCCAAAAAGGTCCATATAAAGAAGTTGCAATGGTCTAGTAGTTGAAACAATATTTTTCGATTTAAAAGATGTTTTTGTTTGCTTTCCTTTTTGACAAGAGTCGCAAATAGAGTCTTTTTCAAATTTCAAACTTGGAAGACCAATAACTAGATTTTGTGAAACCAATTTGTTTAAAAGATGCATGTTGATGTGAGCTACTCTACGATGCCATGACCACATATCATCTTCTTTGCTCATAAGACAATTCAGATATTCAGAAGAAGAGTTTTCGAGATCAACCATATAGATGTTATCCATTCTAAAACCACGAAGAATAATTTTAAAATCGCTACGGCAAAAAACTAAGCATTCATTTGAATCAAATAAAACAAGATTTCCCTTGTCACATAATTGACTTATGCTCAAGAGATTATGTTTTAGACCCTTAACTAGCAATATATGCTTAATGAAGAAGGTTCATCCTTACCGACCGATCCAATGCCGATAATTTTTCCCTTGTTGTTATCTCCAAAGATAACGCTTCCTCCTTCCTTGTGTTCTAGTTGAAGGAACTTGGATTCGTCTCCCGTCATGTGTTTGGAGCATCCACTATCAAGGTACCAAAGTACACTTGATCCCTTCAAACATACCTACAATACAAATTAATGAGTCTTTGGTACCCAAGCTGTTTTGGGTCCTTGAGAGTTAGGTGTAACATGCTGTTGTGCTTGACATGCATTTAAGTGTCTATGTCTAGTGAAACAAGAAGGAGCAATATGTCCAATTCGATTGCAATAATGACAAATGACATTTGGATTATGCATTCGTCTAGGTTGATAGTAATTGGACGGACGAAAATTGTTTACTCTACTTTCGACAATATGACTATTACGCATTTCATGAAAATTATTTCTCCTACTATTTGTTCTAGGATATGCAGCATTTCTAGAATAATTATTTCTAGGTTGAAAGCCATTTCTAGGAGCCCTAAAATGTTCAAAGTTTCTGCTAGGATATGCATCATTTCTAGAATAGTTATTTCTAGGTTGAGGGCCATTTATAGGTGTCCTAAAATGTTCAAAGTTTCTTCTAGTGTTTGGTCTAGCATGCATGTTGATTCTAGGATTGTTATTTCTAGGATAAACAATTGTTTTATTTATCCTAGGTTGAGCCTTAGGTGGTTGGGGTTTGGCTTCAACTTTTTCTTTAGGCTCGTTTTTAAAACCTATCCCATGTTTGGTCGATTTCAAATTAACAAGAACCTCATTCAAATTTTTATGAGAAGAATTGAACTTATCTAAGGTGCCCTTAAGTCTTTCTACCTCACCTTTTAGATGCATGCAAGAAGTACAATTTTTACTAGAACTCTCAGGTTTGTCGGCGCTTCTCTTGCCGAAAAATTTGTTTTCTTCTTTCAACTTCTCATTTTCCAAAATCAGTTTTTCCAAATCCTTTTCTTTCAAAGAGAGTTGTTTTTCAAAATCTTTTTCTTTCAAAGAGGCATTCTCCTTAATGCTTTTAACAGTTTTGGAAGCTTTAATGAATTTACTATGCAACTCATCAAAGGCATTTTGCATTTCCTCAAGAGAATAGAAGTTTTTGGAAGAAATTTGACATACCTCTTCTTGATTGTTTTCGTAAGCCATGAGACAAAGATTTGCGGCTTCGTCTTCTTCTTCCTCACTTGACTCGTCTCCGGAGTTGCCTCCCCAAGATATGTATGCTCGTTGTTTCTTGAAGGGTTTCTTTTCCTTCTTGGCATTTGGGCAATTTGATTTAATATGCCCGGATTCTCCGCACCCATAGCACTTTATTTGATCTCCTTGTTGTTTGCCTTTTCGTTCATACTCTTTTCGCATGAACTTTTGAAATCTCTTAATAACGAGTCCGAACTCGTTATCTCCGTCCTCATCATTTTGAGGTTGACTTGTGCTTGCCTTGAGGGCGATTCTTTATTTCCTTTGATCATTAACAAGAGGGTTAAGTATAGTAGATTCATAAGTTTTAAGATTACCTCTTAATCCGTCGATGGTGACATTTGAAACGCCAATAGACTCTTGAATCGCGTCGGCCTTTGAGCGCCATTCCGGAGTGAGACTTCGGAGGATTTTTCGGACAAGTTCTTTATCCATGAAGGTCTTCTTGAGAGCATGTAAGTCATTTACGATTTTTGAAAATTGTTCGAACATGTCATCGACCCTTTCGCCTTCCTTCATATGAAACAGTTCATATGCATGGGTTAGAAAATCAACTTTAGCCTCTCTTACCTGGTCCGTACCTTCGTACGTGATTTCCAGCTTATCCCACATTTGCTTCGCCGTTGTGCAACATGATATTTTTCTGTAATCATCAGCGTTTACAGCACAATATAATAGGTTGATGGCTTTAGCATTGTTCTGCACTTTTCGGATATCATCCGCGTCGTATTCATCTTCGGATTTTGGAACCCATTCATTTTCAACCTTTTTGGTTGGAATTTGTTCTCCCTTCATTATAACCTTCCACAAATAAAAGCTATTCGATTGGACGAATATTCTCATCCTCTCCTTCCAGTATGTATAATTTGTGCCATCGAATAGTGGTGGTCGGGTGGAGCATTGTCCTTCACCTATTCCTGCAAAAGAATCACGAGTAGAAGCCATGGATTGTTTCTCTCAAACGGTTAAGTTTTTCAGAGAGTTGGGCTATGATACCAATTATTAGAAAATACTCTTAACGCTAGAGGGGGGGGGGGGTGAATAGCGTTATAATAAAAAATAGCGTAAACTTGCGGAATTTAAAAATTGCAGGAATGAAATAAGTGCGATAAGTAAATAATAAAGAACGAACGCACCGATGTATCCTGGTTCACCACAACCCGTGGCTAGTCTAGTCCCCGAGAGACTCTCTCGAGATTTTCAGTAACACTGTCAAGCTTACGGGTGCTCAACAAACCGTTACAACATGAGAACTTGAGTCACACAAGTCTCAACAACCTTTGCTCGAAGATACAACACTTCAAGACTTCAACCAAAGGAATCACAACGTTCCTTCTTACAATACAAGGGAACAACTTTCCCTTCAAGTGTATAAAAACACTTTGCACTCAAAAACAAGACTCTCCTGAAGAGTAGATATGAGTAAAATAAATACGCTCAAGAACGCAACAACTTTCGTCAAGAATTTGGCTCTCAAAAACTTATGTAATGAATAGAAAATGATGAATAAGAGAGTATGCAAGCTTTAGCAATAATATTGTCAATTGTTGTATTTGTAAGACTGATTTGAAGATGTATTTATAGTGTCAAAACCATGCATTACTGTTGCCTAATTGCCAATTAAGAATTGCTGATTTTGTGCTATGACAATCGATTGTCTACTCGGCACAATCGATTGTTTTTCAATCGTTCCAAAAATCATTCCCAGATTTTACGCCATATAATCAATTACTGGCAACGTTCAAAAAATCATTTCCAGATTTTACTTAAAACAATCGATTGTCAGAGATATATAATCGATTACTTGGCAACGTTCAAAAAAGCTTTTTCAGATTTTACTTCAAACAATCGATTACTAAAATCCTATAATCGATTATCTGATGGAGTTTGAAAATATTTTGGCAACGGTCATTTACATAATCGATTATGCTATATGGACAATCGATTATTGATCAGTCTTTGAAAAATCTAATAGACACTGTCTCAACACAATCGATTGTCATAAGGTTCACAATCGGTTATTTTATATCTTTGAAAAATCTGATAGTCACTGCTTCAACACAATCGATTGTCATAGGGTTCACAATCGATTATTTTGTAGCTTTAAAAAATCTTATGGACACAGCCTCAACACAATCGATTGTCATAAGGTACACAATCAATTGTCATGCAGATTTCAAAAATCTGATGGACACTGCCTCAACACAATCGATTGTCATAAGGTACACAATCGATTGTCTTGCAGCTGCCTTCACATAATCGATTATCATAAGTACATAATCGATTATCTTTGTCCAGATTTTAGAGGCATGTTTAAAAATCATTTTGACTAAAATAAATATGCATGATATAAAATCATTTTGCCTTAAATTAAATATGCCTGATTTTATTAAAATATTTTTACGAGAGAAGCCAAGTCTTGAGTTAAGTCGTCGGATCAAGATCACAATTAAAGAACGACTCATGTATAACTTTGTTTAGTCTTGATCTTGTTTGTCTTGTGCTTGAACTTCTTTGCGTGACATTTACGCGCTTGTGCTTGGACCTCGTCATATGTCAATTTCGCATCGTTTGTCATTTATCAAAACCTACAAATATGAACACACGTTTAGTTTAGTGCCTTGAGAAAGTGTTTCAACATTTTTGAGGTTTGTTCATATCTTTGGGTGTTTTCTCGGGATGGTTCGGGCTCGACTCTGCTGGGAGCGTGGCTTTGGTTTTGTAATTAGACTATTGCCACTTGTTGAGCTTGTAACATTTAAAAAATCACCCGCAAATTGATCCCATCGCCTTCACCATCGTGCGTACCCCTGGCTACTGACCTGGCTCTTCTCCACGAATAATGTTTTCTGGGCCATTGGTCAAGTTAGCATCGATGGCCACATGGGAGTTGGAGTCAATAGGGTCTGCGACCGGGGCTCCATTGGAGCCAACAGGGGGAACCCCGTTGCTGGGCACTATATTGTGATTCTTGCCATAGTGGACAGACGCATCATCAATGTTCAAGTGAGTAGATTGAGAGTTTGGCATTCTTAAATTTACCTGAAACTAAAATTTCAAAGAACAAGAGTAAAGCAGAGTGCGTTATGAGAATTTGTACTAAATTGACACTATTATCATTTGCACCACAATGGGCGCCAAATTGTTTTCCTCAAAATCCGATAACAATTAAATTTATAAGTAGTTTTAAGGATATGCGATTTACTTCAATAAAAATGATTAATAGCATTAGATTTAATAGATAAAACACGTAATAAATTGCCAAATTAATAGTGGGAGTGATCCCAGACTCAGTAGTAGCTTAATGGATTGCCTACCTTCGACCCTGAGCGCACAGTAATAGAGAACTTGATGAACAAGAGCAAGAACAGAAAAATAACAGTATACTGTCTTGATATGTGTGTTACAAAAGTGTCTAATGAATAGTTAGATTTCCCTTTATATATTAGGGGAGTTTTACCCTAAGTATCAAATCCATAAAAAGAAAAACTCTTTTGTTTTGTTAATCACTAATTTGCTGCCGATAGGAGGCGAGATTCACGCCCTGACATCTGGTTGGGTACGGATATCATAGTCCTTTGTTAGTCGTGCTCGATTATCTTGTAATTCTCTCCGAAGTTTTGGGATTCGAATTGGTCCTAGAGGACGTGGCCCGGATTCTTCCGATGGCAGGTGTTTTGCCCGGACCCCAACTCGAGGGGATCCTTGCCTTGATTCCAATTCCTTATGGTCCTCTTTGTTTCGTTTACTTCATCGAGAATTGAGGTGTCCAACGAGCTCAGTTGTACCTGTATACAATGCGTTAGTAGAAAAAAGAGGTTTCCTAAATAAAATCTAAAATTGGAAAAAATATAAAATCTAAAATTGGAAAAATATAAAAAACAGCTAGGGACGGAGAAAACTGGACGCGACACGGTCGAGAGTAGGGGCGGCTTTTTACTCTTAACGGTTTGGCTTAGCGATTATCGGCATTTAAATGTATTAATCCGTTAGCCACCCGATAAGATATCAGGCGGATTGGTATCGAGTTAGCTCTTATAGGGCGGTTATTGGGCGGCTTATCGGCTTAACATACATGTTTACTAGAATTTGATAGATCTCTTCAGGCAATTATAGATCAAACACCTATTCCAGTATACCTTCATATGAGATAGCTTGTTAATGTTTTTTCAGGGCATTCACTTTATCCCTGAGGTAGTATAGCTTTGCCCTCCTCACTTTTTTCTTGTCCAACACCTTCATCTCCTTTGTGTTGGGCGAGTACCTGCAAATCATCTAGATCCCGAGATTAAAAATGCTAATAAACTTTTGTTAATCATTTTCAAGGGTTTTAGTTTTTTTATATTTAATATATATATATATATAAATAAAAATAAATTATATATATATATAATATTTATATTCTTAACGGGTTAACGGATTAGCCATTAAGAAAATTGAATAATCCATCCCCAAACCGATAAGCCGTTAATAAAAAAGATTCAATCTGTTCCCGTCCGTTAAACCGCAAAGCTGTTACCAATAAGCCGTTAAGCTTCGGTTTGGATCGGTTTTGAACACCCCTAGTCGAGAGGCAATTGTATTTCCGCTTAGACCAGAGGTCGCTGGAACACCTCCGTCCTTTTCTGTCTATCTTTGTTTTGTACTCGTAGATACAGGTAGAACTATAGAAGTATTGTATTTTCTTTTAATGTTCTAACACATATAATACTTTTTCAGATTTATAAATAATTTAATTTTAAAATTTTATTTTACGTTTAGCTACATGCTTTGTACTCAAAATGTCATCTCATATTTAAGATTTTAAGTATTATTATTTTTTCTTTTTTAAAACTCTACACTTAATCCTATTATGACCATATAAATTAATATAAAAAGAGTAATATATTAATTTATCTTTATCTAATTGTAGTGGCTCTAATGTGCTTATCCAAAATATGTCCGTTCAGTTTATTTCAATTTATGAATTTTTACATTCCTATACCATATAGTAAACTATATTACGTTTCATGCGTAACATTTAATATAATTATTTTTTATATACCTAATTACTATTTATATACATTTTAGGGGTTTTAATGGTATTAATTAGTCTCATAATTTAACTCTAACATATATTCCCACTCCCCCCAAGTTTCTCTCTCTAAATCTCACCCCCTCACCCACGTATCAACCCACACCCCATGATTTCCTCGTCAATCATCCAGTATTTCCTCTTCTAAAACTAGCAAAAATCTGTAACCCCTCCATCATTGACAACCATTAAAAAGCTTTGAAGCTTTGAATTCGAATTTGGGTTTTCAAAAGACATTGTTTGTTTGGATTAGATGTTGTTGCAAAGAATTGAGAATTCTCTTTACGTCTCTCTCTATCTCTCAATCCCAAATTTCTGTAATATATAGCAAAGGAAAAGAGAGCAGCAATTCTACCATTGACAGCCATTAAAAAGCTTTGAATTCGATTTAAGTTTTCAAAAATCATTATTTGTTTGGACTGGGTATTGGTGCAAATAATTGGAAATATGGTTTGGAGTTTATATCTCAATTTTGAGGGATTTTGGTGAAGATTAGACTTGGTTTTGACTGAATTTCAGATTGAAACTCGAAGAAGAACAAGAGGAAGACATATTGCAGAAATTGTAGATTATTTGTATTCTGATTGCAGATGCTTTATTTTCTGTTTTCACATATAAAAAACAGCTAAAACATCTACAAATATTATATCAAAAATCACAGTTATACTACAATTGAATGAGAATTGGGATATAAAAATTCAAGGTACCCAATTTGTAAATATTTTGTAGATAAATTGTAGATTATTTGTATTCTAATTGTAGATGCTTTATTTTCTGTTTTCACAAATAAAAAATAACTAAAACTTCTACAAAATCTTCTGTAACAAACGCAATTATGTCGAAAATTTCAATTAAACTACAATCGAATGGGAATTGAGATATTAGAATTCAATATACACAGTTTTTAGCTATTTTGTATGTTATTTTTATTCTGATTGTAGATGTATTATTTTATGTTTTTCACAAATCCAAAACGACTAAAACTTCTACAAAATCTTCTGTAAAAAAACGCAGTTATGTCGAAAATACCAATTAAGCTACAACTGAATGAGAAATATACCAATGTCGAAAATACCCATTAAGCTACAAGCTACAATCGAACCTCAATTCAGTTATCATCTATTAGTAACGTAACTTGGGCAACGTTTGGAGTCTGGTTTATTGAACATGTGATGTTAGTCGATCCATTAATCCCAGTTTGAAGAAAAGTAGAATTCTCCAATATTACTTTAGTATTACTGCGATAGACAGAAGAAGAGGACATAAGATGTTCCATAGATGATGTTTCACGTATTTGTTGAGCTAAAGAGGGAAGCTATTGATAGCGAAAGAAATCTTGAAATCGTAAGCTATTGACGTCGCAGTGCAAGTGTTTTGCATGTTTTTTAACTTTTGTTCTTCAGTAATTCTTAACCTCGAAGCTTAAAATGTGGGAGGGGTGAGATATACGGTACCTTGAATTAAGGAGGGATATACGCTGCATTAATAGTATTCTTAAATACACTATAATATAAAATTAATAATTTGTATACTAAATATAATTATATCAAACCTTAAACATTAAAAGTAACCAAATTTCTTATACGATATAGGAATATAAAAATTCCTTGTTCTTTTCCTCCTCTTTTCTCTTTCTCTCCGGATCTTCCACCCTTTTCAAGTAAAGGTTGGTAAGAACACACCTTGCTAACTGCTTTTTTCTTTGTAAACCCCAAAAAGAAAAAGGAAATAATGTCTGACATTTCGGAGTTTCCATTAATTATATGATTTTGAACAATAATGAATCATGGCTGACTCAAATAGTTCCCTTGCACGTTTTACGTATGAAATCATCTTTTGTTTGGTTCGCCCTTTTTTCCAAAGCCCTTACTCTCCTCCTTTTAATAAGCTTACTTCTACATATTAATAAATGTATAACAATTTGCATTTTCTTGGGCTGTAGTAAATAAATCGATCACATAGATCTACCACGAACACTCATCATCTATAATATAGATTACCAGGATATGATCTAGTCTTGTTCACTTCCTTTGCTTCAGATGTAGAAGCATTTAAATCGAAGAATTAATGGGTGCTTAATTAAATTGATGCGCTCTATTTAGGAACATAAAAAACTTAGTAACTACACTAGCATTCACTTGAATTGCTGGGCTCTACCCAGTTATATAAAACTACAATATCATACCACTTAAATATAATTTTGTACAAATTTTATACAATATATTTTTTATATATTTTGTATCTGATTTATATATAATCAAAATAAATTTCATATAACTATTTATATATTATACAACTTTCACACGTTATTTATACACAATTAAATACAACTACAATAACATACAACTTAAATCTTAATTTTATACAATATATTTTTTGTATATTTTGTATTTGATTTATACATAGTAAAAACAAAGTTCATACAACTAATTATATATTATACAATTTATCTGCAATTTTCATATATTATTTATACTCGGTTATATATAACTATAATATAATATCACTAAATATAATTTTTACAAATTTTTTATACAATATGTATTTTGTATATTTTGTATTTAATTTATACATAGTAAAAATAAATTTCATACAACTAATTATATATTATACAATTTATCTACAGCTTTCACACGTTATCTTTACCCAGTTAAATATAACTACAATAACATACAACTTAACTACAAACTTTATACAATATATCTTTTGTATATTTTGTATTTGATTTATACATAGTAAAAATAAATTTCATAGAACTAATTATATATTATGCAATTTATCAATAATTTTCGTACATTATTTCTACTCAGTTATATATAACTACAATATCATACAACTTAAACATAAATTTTTATATAATGTTGTTCAACTTTCATACAATTGTTAAATGAATAAAAGAAAATAATAAACAACAGAATACAATTTTTTATTTATAATTTTACTATAATTCAGTCAAAACCAAGTCTAATCTTCACCAAAATCACTCAAAATTGAGATATAAACTTCAAACCATATTCCCGATTGTTTTCAACAACATCCAATCCAAACAAATAATGATTTTTGAAAGCCCAAATATGAATTCAAAGCTTTCAAGCTTTTTAATGGCTGTCAATGATGGAAAATATCTGGAAGAATATTTACTTCTATAATTGTAGCGCGCCTAAATAGGAATATCTGGAAGAATATTTAGTTCTAGATTTGTAGCGCGCCTAATTAAGAAGGAATCAGCTCCTAATAATTGGTATTTAATGAATGGTATATATTTTGTAGAATAACTGTGAACATGACGAGTAAATATGAAACTATGCACATTTTTAGTAATAAGGTTTCGTATATGGTATAGGAAGCAAAAAGTCTCAAAAAAGAAATAATGGATTGTGAGCCTTTTAAGATGGAATGTATATATTTTATAAACAAAACTTGTGTAGGTAGGGTAATTAACTAAACATGAACAATAAGGATAACAAAGTTTTAAATAGTACATAGGAATGAAAAAACCCTTCAATTTATATGACAATTTTTAACTTAATACCTCTTTGTTCTAATTTATGTGACATTGAGCCCGTTTGTATAAACTTATTTTAAGTGATTTTTAAACATAAGTTATAAGTTAGGAATTTTATTTTTCTTGGAGAGGAGGAGGGGGGAGAAAGGGGTTAATTTAGCTTAAAAACAAGTGCTTAACATCATTTTTTTTACTTTATTCAACACACTACAAATGGCATTTATACTTTGACTTAAAAATACTTAAAGTAAGACAATTCAAAAGAGCTCATGGTCGCTATTTAGTATATTTTAAAGAATATGATTCTTGTTACACTTAAAAATAATTTAACTTAAATATTTTTATTATCTCAATGACATTATTTTATATTATACAAATATCATGGCATCCAATTTTTTTTATAGTTCAAATAGGTTCACGTAAAACTAACAGGAGTGAATACAAAATTTAAGAAGAAAACAAAAATGAAATTGACGCGCAAAAAACTACTCCATCACGGAAGCAGACGTTACTGTTGCATTAGTAATGAGAGTTATTAATGAGATGAGCCTTCAGTTTTGCCTCCATTAATTGGATAATAATAGCCCAAGCTAGAAAAGAGAATCTGTTGTATCTGTGAACGAAGACACTATCGCTTCTAGTCTGTCGCATTTTCTTCTCATTTTTAATTTGAATAGATAAGAAGAAAGCCTCCTCTTAATACAATGGAATGGACACACTGTTGCTCTTGTTTTATTCTACTTCTCTCTGTCTCCCTCTTGTCTGCCGTTTCGTCTTCAACTTCTGTCTCAGGTTTGTTTCTTTTTCTTTTATAGATTTTTTTTCTATTGGTTTTCAGTGCATTCAAAGTTACTTGCTGTCACGGGACATTTTTTATCAAGTCCAAAACTACACCCGTACGGCAGTCAAGTCCCCTGCTTGACTCAGTATTTCCGAAATACTTTGCCAATTTTAAGCAAGTTTGGTCTTAAACGATTTTCAAGCAGCAATTCAATAATTAAGAACACACACATATACGAAAAAATCCCAACCTTTGCATTAATAACAAAATCATACAAAGAACCCTCACTTTGCTATGAACTATCAGTCCGCTCACAGCCCACTTTTGACGAAGAACACAAATCGTTCTTGGCCAACACTAAGATCTGCCCAAGCCAAACCTTAGCCCCTTTTTGAAACCTACGAAACCCTCACGTTTCTTTCTTGTTTCCCACATAGAATTTCACACGAAATTCCCTCTTACTTGCTATGAACACATTCCGCTCACAGCCCACTTTTAGCAAAGAACACAAGTCGTTCTTAGCCAACATTAAGGTCTGCCCAAGACAAAACTTAGCCTCTTTGGAACACTTAGAAACCATCACGTTTCTTTCTTGTTTCCCACATAGAATTCTACACGAAATTCTACATACTTCTGCCTAAGTAAAATTTCCTATTTATAGAATATAGGCAGCCCTTAAACTTGACAGCACATTACACTTGTCGTCTACAACTTTTTCCACTTGTCGGGATAACTTTAAATCTTACTCCTAACATGTAGTTGACATCCCCAACTACTTAGGACACATTATACACGAAATGGGGTCATTATACAAGCAATAATCAGATCATGGGATAATGGGAGATCATGGCTAAAAATAAGGTTACCGCCAACCGCTTTCCATGTGCACTGCATGTGCCATTTCCTTGGCAGGCTGAATTTTGCCCCAAGGCTGCCTTGTGCCATGCCTTAGCTCAATTTGACATTGCCCCATGCCAATGTCTTGCCCGCAATCCGCTGCCATGATTTTTCTGCACACGCCCGGCGCAGCTGCCGCCTGCACACCGCCTTGGCCTAGTTTTCTCCCTTGTCCGTGCCAACCCTAATTTCCCTCGTGCCATTGCTTGTATTTTCTTTCCCATAGTCCTGTCTTAGCTATTGAAAGCCTTTTCCATCAACCCTCATTTCCGCCTCGCCTTAGCTTAGCCCGCAAATAGCCGCCACAACCCAAAAGTGCCATGCCACTGATTTTGGCGCGCATGTCGTGCCATGCCGCGCAAACATTGCCCATGCTGCCTCGTCAAGCCTTTTCCAAGCGCGCCTTGCCCATGCCAAGGTTTTGGCCAATACTTGCCCACAACAGCCCGTCGACCCGCATGATCGTTTTGCCCACACATAAGCCAATGACAAGGCCACCACGCCCAAATCCTTGCCACAGCCGTGCCACGCCCGATGACAAAGAGTCATGTCCTAACAAACCACCCACACCCTTTGAAATTGACGTCCTCATCGAGTCGTATTCAATGAATTAGAACCAAGGGTTTGTTCACATACAACGCCCCTTGTACTCCATTCATATCCCATTGATTTTCCAGTATATTGGCACCTCTCGCACCCTGATCTGCCTTTGGCTCCGAAATACTCGACTTAGTGCGTTCATCACCTCTAAGGGCAGCAGTTTGCCATGCCCTTCGAAGTTGAACCACTTCCTTGCGTAAATATTCATTCTCTATGCGCACCAAGGCTATTTCTACCTCCAAACGTGCCATTTCAGCAAGAACAAAAGAATCACAATCTACTTCAAGAGCCTCCCAACGAGTTCTTCCAACTGCTCAACTTTTTGATGCAGTTCCGCGTTTGTGCCACCAGCCTTGTTCTTCCCCATGAATTCTGCCACCGGATCGTCTTGCCACTGCCACTAACCTGGCCAGTTCTCACTCAGCTCTATACCATTTGTCACGGGGGAATTTTTGATCAAGTCCAAAACCACACCCGCTTGGCAGTAATGTCCCCTGCTTTACTCAGCCTTTCCGAAACACTTTGCCAATTTTCAGCAAGTTTGGCCTTAAATGATTTTGGTAGAAAATCATTCTATCCATGATATGTGTGCTTTGGTTGTATTAGCATAATTTTCAGGTATAGGTTTTGATGAATGATAAACAATAAAGTCAAGTGTCAAACAACGTTATTATATGACAAACAATCAAGATTTAATGCCGAGAAGCATATTGATGAATGGATTGCATAGACAAGCCAAGACGAGCTCAAAAGTTCAAGACCAAAGACCCAAGGCTTAGGTCATTAGGTAGAACCAATGTAAGAACAACGTTTAAGTTATCTTATCTTTTGGCTCAACATAGGTCATCATAAATATGCATAAAATCATTTTATCAAATCATATTTATCATAAACATATTTCATATACTTCAAACAAAATGATTTTAACGTTTTCATTTTAACCAAAATGGTTTTTGAAGTAAGTTTTCGATTCTGGACAGAACAGCCAGATAATCGATTATCCATCAGCTGATAATCGATTATGCTGAGTTTCCAGATTAAACTGGAAATTCCGCAAAGGTAAATAATCGATTATCTAAAAGAGCATAATCGATTATTCCCTGACCGAAAGTTTTTGAATAATAGACAGATAACCGATTATGCAAATCATGTAATCGATTATTCTAGCATAAAATCAGCTTCTGATTTTTTAACGTTAAGCCGATAATCGATTATGTAAATCTGATAATCGATTATCCATGCATAAAATCAACATTATTGATTGTCAATTAAGCAACAGACATACAACTTCTACCACCTATAAATAGAGGTCTTTTGAGCTGATTTTACATACACAACACCTCTCATTATTCATAAACATATTGACATTATTTGTGCATCATTTTAGAGCTTTTGTTGAGCTATTTGAGAGACAATTTTGTGTTGTTTATGTTGGAAACACGTTCTCAATGCAATATACTAAAACGTGTGTTCTTTTGTATAGGTTTTGATGAATGACAAACGAAGCGAAAATTGATATATGACGAAGTTCAAGAAACAAGCGCACAATTGATATACAACGAGATTCAAGCTCAAGACAAAGTTTTATAGTTTAATTGAGTCATTCTCAATTGTGATCTTGATCCTACAACTTGACTCGTAACATGGCTTCTCTCATAAAACTATTTTCCAAAATCATGCATATTTAATTTAATGTCAAATGATTTTAAATCATGCATATTTACAGTAGTCAAAATAATTTTTAGACATGCCTTAAAAATCTTGACTAAGATAATCGATTATGTACTTATGATAATCGATTGTTTTAAGCCAAGACTGCATGACAATCGATTGTGAACTAATGACAATCGATTGTGAGTATGACAGTGAGCATCAGGTTTTTCAAACCTGCATGACAATCGATTGTGAACTAATGACAATCGATTGTGACTGAGGCAGTGTCCATCAAAGTTTTTCAAAACTCAGAATAATCGATTATGAACTAATGGTAATCGATTATGTTGAGACAGTGTCTTCCAGTGATTTTCAAATTTATTAAATAATCGATTGTTACATTGGACAATCGTTTGTCAAAGAGACAGTGTCTAAAATGTTTTTCAAAAACTGATAAGTAATCGATTGTTGACTTTGTCCAATCGATTGTGAAGTTGACCGTTGTCGTAAAGTTTTCAAATACCGTCAGGTAATCGATTATTGATTCTGTATAATCGATTGTTTTGATTAAAATCCGGAAAAGATTTTTTGAACGTTATTGGGTAATCGATTATTGATTTTGTATAATCGATTGTTTTGATTAAAATCCGGAAAAGATTTTTTGAACGTTGCTGAGTAATCGATTGTTGATTCTGGACAATCGATTGTTTGTGGTAAAATCTGGAAAGGATTTTTTGAACGTTGCCAGTAATCGATTATGGATTGTAAGTAATCGATTATCTAGCGTAAAATCTGGGATTGAATTTTGATATGACTGGCAGACAATCGATTGTTGGGGTTTGACAATCGATTGTCAGTGAGTAAAATCAGCAATTCTTAATTGGCAATTAGGCAACGGTAATGCCAAGTTTTTCAACTATAAATACAGCTTCATTTCAGTGTTTTAAACACAACAACATACTACAACTGATCATTACATTGCTATAAGCTTGCATACTTTTGTTTATCATTTTATATTCAATTTCATAAAGCTTTTGAGAGCCATATTCTTGTCCAAAGTTGTTGTGATCTAGAGCTTATTTCTTTTACTCATACCTACTCATAAAGGAGTATATTGTTTGAGTGTTTTAGTGTTTTATACACTTGTAAGAGAATTGTAATTGTCTTGTTGTAAGGAACTTGTGTTTCCTTGGTTGAAGTCTTGGAGTGTTGTATCTCCGAGCAAAGGTGTTAAGGCTTGTGTCCTTAAGTTGTAAAGGTTTGTTGAGCACCCGTAAGCTTAACAAGTTAGTGGAAAATCTCGAGAGAGTCTCTCGGGGACTTGACTAGCCACGTGTTGTGGTGACCAGAATATATCGGTGCGTTCTTTCCTTTTTCTTTATTTAACGCACTTATTTATTTCCTGCAAATTTTAATTTCCGCAAGTTTACGCTAAATTTTATTATAACTCTATTCACCCCCGCCTCTAGCGTTAAGCGTATTATCTAACAATTGGTATCAGAGCCATACTCTCTGAAGACTTAACAGTTTGAGAGAACCATCCATGGCTTCTACTCGTGACTCTTTTGCAGGAATTGAGGAAGGACAGTGCTCCACACGACCACCTCTATTCAACGGTACAAATTACACGTACTGGAAGGAGAGGATGAAGATCTTCGTTCAGTCCAACAGCTTTCACCTTTGGAAGGTGATAATGAAGGAAAACCAAATTCCAACAAAGAAGGTGGAAAACGAATGGGTTCCCAAGTCCGAGAATATGTATGACGCGGATGACATCCGAAAGGTTCAAAATAATGCTAAAGCAATTAATTTATTATATTGTGCTGTTAATGCTGATGATTACAGGAAAATATCGTGTTGCACAACGGCAAAGGAGATGTGGGACAAGCTAGAAGTTACATACGAAGGTACGGACCAGGTAAGGGAAGCAAAAATTGATTTCCTAACCCATTCTTATGAATTATTTCACATGAAGGAAGGTGAAAAGGTGGACGAAATGTTTGAGCGATTTTCGATAATCGTAAATGACCTACATGCTCTCAAGAAAACATTCACGGATAGAGAGCTCGTTCGAAAAATTCATAGAAGTCTCACACCGGCATGGAGATCAAAGGCCGATGCAATTCAAGAATCCATTGGCGTTTCAAACGTCACCATCGACGCACTAAGAGGTAACCTTAAGACCTATGAATCTACTATTCTTAACCCTTTTGTTGATGATCAAAGAAGGCAAAGAATAGCTCTAAAGGCGACCACAAGCCAACCGCAAATTGATGAGGAAGGAGACAACGAGTTTGGACTCGTTATCAAAAGATTTCAAAAGTTCATGCGCAAGGAGTATGAACGCAAGGGCAAAAAGCAAGGCGAACAAATCAAGTGCTATGAATGTGGTGAAACCGGGCACATCAAATCACATTGCCCAAAAATCAAAAAGGAGAAGAAACCTTTTAAAAAGCAACGTGCATACATTTCTTGGGGAGGCGACTCCGGAGATGAGTCAAGCGAAGGAGAAGAAGACGAAGCAGCAAATCTTTGCCTTATGGCACAAGAAGACAACAAAGATAAGGTATGTCAAATCTCGTCTAAAAACTTCTTTACTCTTGAAGAAATGCGAACTGCTTTTGATGAATTATATGCTGAGTTTATTAAGGCTTCAAAAACTGTTAAGGGCATAAAAGAAAATGCTTCATTAAAAGAAAAGGATTTTCAAAAACAGCTTTTTTTGAAAGATAAGGATTTAGAAAAACTGGTTTTAGAAAATGAAAAGCTGAAAGAGGAAAACAAGTTTTTTTGAAAAAGAAGCGCCGATAAGCCCGAAAATTCTACTAAAAATTGTTCTTCTTGCTTGCATCTCAAAAATGAGGTAGATAGACTCAAATGTACCTTAGATAAGCTTAATTCTTCCCACAAGAATTTGAATGAGGTCCTTGTAAATTTGAAATCAACCAAGCATGGCATAGGATTTAAGAATGAGGTTAAAGAAAAGGTTGAAGCCAAACCCCAACCACCTAAGGCTCAACCTAGGACTAATAAAACAAATTCTTATCCTAGAAATAGCAATCCTAGAACCAATATGCATGCTAGACAAAATGTTGAACATTTTAGGAGACCTAGAAATGACTTACCACCTAGAAATAGTTACCCTAGAAATGATGCATATTTTAGGCCAAATGTTGAACCTTTGAGAAGACCTAGAAATGGCCTTCAACCGAGAAACAATCACTCTAGAAATGCTGCCCATCCTAGAGCTCATAGTAGGAGAAATAATTCTCATGAAATGCGAAATAGTCATAGTGTTCAAAATAGAGTAAGAAATTTTCATCCATCTAGTTACTATGAACCTAGACGTATTGGTCATATTGCTCCTGCATGCTTTACACGTCATAGACATATTATTCAATCGCATCATTATAATATGCCTAACCCCCAAGGACCCAAGATGGCATGGGTACCTAAAGAACATTAATTTGTTTTGTAGGTGTGCTTGAAGGGATCAAGTGTACTATGGTACCTTTATAGTGGATGCTCCAAGCATATGATGGGAGATGAATCCAAATTCCTTCAATTAGAGCACAAAGAAGGAGGAAGTATTATCTTCGGTGATAACAAAAAAGGAAAGATCATCGGCATTGGCTCGGTCGGTAAGGATGAAAATTCCTCTATTAAGCATATATTACTTGTTAAAGGATTAAAGCATAATCTCTTGAGCATAAGCCAATTGTGTGACAAGGGAAATCTTGCTTTGTTTGATTCGGATGAATGCTTAGTGTTCAGACGTAGTGATTTCAAAATTATCCTCCGTGGTTTTAGAGTGGATTATATTTATATGGTTGATCTTGCTAATTCCTCACCCGATTATGTTGATTGTCTAATGAGTAAAGAGGATGATACTTGGCTATGGCATCGTAGAGTAGCACATATCAATATGCATCATTTGAATAAATTGATTTCTCAAAACTTAGTTGTTGGTCTTCCCATTTTAATATTTGAAAATGACTCTATTTGTGACTCGTGTCAAAAGGGGAAGCAAACAAAAGCATCTTTCAAATCTAAAAACATTGTTTCAACTTCTAGACCATTGCAATTGCTTCATATGAATTTATTTGGTCCCTCTCGCGTTGAAAGTCTAGGAAGAAATAAATATGCTTTTGTGATTGTTGATGATTACTCGAGATTTACTTGGACTTTATTTCTTGCCAATAAAAGTGATGCTTTTCAAAATTTTAAATATTTTCTTAAGCATGTTCAAAATGAGAAAGAAACAACCGTCACTTCAATTAGAAGTGATCATGGGGGAGAG
Source organism: Nicotiana benthamiana (assembly GCA_034376525.1). Lineage (NCBI taxonomy): Eukaryota > Viridiplantae > Streptophyta > Magnoliopsida > Solanales > Solanaceae > Nicotiana > Nicotiana benthamiana. The sequence continues at coordinate 117,551,905 of CM067331.1, forward strand.
TTTGATCACAATCTCTTTGCGGACTTTTGTGACGAACTCGGAATCGAGCATACCTTTTTCGCTCCACGTACACCACAACAAAATGAGGTGGTGGAAAGGAAAAATAGGTGTCTCGAAGAGATGGCTAGAACCATGCTCGACGAAGCTAAGATACCCAAACATTGGCGGACGCCGTGAGTACCGCTTGCTATGTTCTAAACAGAGTAGTAATTCGGCCGATACTCATGAAAACACCCTATGAACTTTATAAGGGTAGAAAACCAAATATTTCCCATTTTAGAGTTTTTGGTTGCAAATGTTTTGTTCATAACAATGGCAAAGACCAATTGGGTAAATTTGATGCTAAGTCGGATGAAGGTATTTTCATTGGATATTCCTCACCTAGTAAAGCATATAGGGTCTTTAATAAAAGAACCCAAATTGTGGAGGAATCCCCTCATGTTGTATTTTCCGAAAATAATGCTCGCTTGGCGAGAAGGATTCCGGTTTTGATCTTGCAGGTATCTTAGATAGCTTGAAAGACAAAATACAAGAGGAACCACCCAAGGAAAATAAAGATGAAACCGAGGAACAACCAACGGAAGAAGCGCCACAATTGGAAAAAGAAATGAATATGCCTAACGAGTGGAGGACAATCAAAGATAACCCTCTCGAACAGGTAATTGGCAACGTTGGAGACAAGGTAAGTACCCGAAACTCTATCAAAAATACCTTAGAACATACTGCTTTTGTTTCTCAAATTGAACCCAAAACCATCTCAGAAGCAATTGGGGATGAATTTTGGACCTTGGCAATGCAAGAGGAGCTTAACCAATTCGAACGCAATGACGTTTGGGATTTGGTGCCAAGACCCGAAGGTCATACCATAATTGGTACGAAATGGGTTTTTCGCAATAAACTAGATGAAAATGGTATAATCACTAGAAACAAAGTTAGGCTTGTAGCAAAAGGCTATAATCAAGAAGAAGGTATTGACTATGAGGAAACATATGCTCCCGTAGCTAGATTAGAAGTTATTTGCTTATTGCTTGCATTTGCCTCTTCTATGAATTTCAATTCATATCAAATGGATTTGAAAAGTGCTTTTCTAAACGGTTTTATTCAGGAAGAAGTTTTTGTTGAACAACCCCCCGGTTTTGAAAACTTTAAATCTCTCGATCATGTTTTCAAACTCAAAAAGGCTCTTTATGGTTTAAAACAAGCTCCCCGAGCTTGGTATGAAAGATTGAGTAAGTTTCTTTTGGAAAATGATTTCATTAGGGGGAAAGTTGACACAACTCTCTTTGTTAAGCATAAAAACAATGATATTTTGTTAGTTCAAATATATGTAGATGATATTATATTTGGTGCTACTAACAATGTTTTATGCAAGGAATTTTCCGATTTAATGACAAGCGAATTTGAGATGTCTATGATGGGTGAGTTAACATTCTTTTTGGGATTACAAGTAAAGCAAATGAAAGAAGGTACATTCATTTGTCAAGCCAAATATTGCAAAGAATTGCTGAAACGATTTGAGATGAACAATGCAAAAGAAATGGCAACTCCCATGAGCACATCCGATCATCTAGACAAAGATGAGAAAGGTAAGGAAGTCGACACCAAAAAGTATTGAGGTATGATTGGCTCTCTTCTTTATCTTACTGCTAGTCGTCCGGACATCATGCTTAGCGTGTGCTTATGCGCTCGTTATCAATCGTGTCCAAAGGAGTCTCACCTTACTGCGGTAAAATGGATTTTAAGGTATCTTGTTGGTACTACAAATGTGGGTCTATGGTACCCCAAAGGCTCTTCATGCCAACTTGTTGGCTACTCCGATTCCGATTTTGCTGGATGCAAATTGGACCGCAAGAGCACTAGTGGCACTTGCCATTTGCTCGGTAGCTCTCTCGTTTCTTGGTTTAGCAAGAAACAAGTAAGTGTTGCGTTGTCCACAACCGAGGCTGAATATGTAGCCGCAGGGAGTTGTTGCGCTCAAATCCTATGGATGAAACAACAACTCTTGGACTATGGCCTAAGTCTGGATCATATCCCTCTGAGATGTGATAATACTAGTGCCATATGCTTGACGAAGAACCTCGTTCTTCATTCGCGAACGAAACACATTGAAATTAGACATCATTTTATTAGAGATCACGTTATCAAAGGCGATGTCAAAATTGAATTTGCTGAAAGCAAAAACCAATTGGCAGACATCTTTACAAAGCCTTTAGAGAAAGAGTCCCTCTTCCGAATTCGCAGTGAACTCGGGATCCTTGACTCCACGTTGATCTAAGTCATGCATTGCATTTTTTTGTTACATGATTTCTAACTTTAGCGTCGGAGACGTCTAACGATTTTTGCAGGTATCGCCCCAAAGGAAAAGGGAATTATAAAGCTTGACATACAGAAACCGTTTTCCGTCATCTAAAAATCGATTATTTCGTATCAATAATCGATTATGTTGCTATTATTCGGGTTGATGTTGCTGTAATTTCTTTTAATAAATAAACAAGGTTTATTTCATCTTTGGCATCTTATTATTATGTTATTTTTGCTAATGGCAAAAGGGGGAAGATAACGGGTATGATGCACTCTCAAATTATAAGCTTAAATTGAGGAGGAATTCTCAAATTGAGGGGGAACAAATTGCGTACTTGTTGCATGTATATACTTGTCTTGAATCGTCATTATAAATTGCTTGTCTTGCATATCCCGCTTAATGTTTGCCATTATCAAAAAGGGGGAAATTGTTGGAAACACGTTCTCAATGCAATATACTAAAACGTGTGTTCTTTTGTATAGGTTTTGATGAATGACAAACGAAGCGAAAATTGATATATGACGAAGTTCAAGAAACAAGCGCACAATTGATATACAACGAGATTCAAGCTCAAGACAAAGTTTTATAGTTTAATTGAGTCATTCTCAATTGTGATCTTGATCCTACAACTTGACTCGTAACATGGCTTCTCTCATAAAACTATTTTCCAAAATCATGCATATTTAATTTAATGTCAAATGGTTTTAAATCATGCATATTTACAGTAGTCAAAATAATTTTTAGACATGCCTTAAAAATCTGGACTAAGATAATCGATTATGTACTTATGATAATCGATTATTTTAAGCCAAGACTGCATGACAATCGATTGTGAACTAATGATAATCGATTGTGAGTAAGACAGTGAGCATCAGGTTTTTCAAACCTGCATGACAATCGATTGTGAACTAATGACAATCGATTGTGACTGAGGCAGTGTCCATCAAAGTTTTTCAAAACTCAGAATAATCGATTATGAACTAATGGTAATCGATTATGTTGAGACAGTGTCATCCAATAATCGATTGTTGATTCTGGACAATCGATTGTTTGTGGTAAAATCTGGAAAGGATTTTTTGAACGTTGCCAGTAATCAATTATGGATTGTAAGTAATCGATTATCTAGCGTAAAATCTGGGATTGAATTTTGATCTGACTGGCAGACAATCGATTGTTGGGGTTTGACAATCGATTGTCAGTGAGTAAAATCAACAATTCTTAATTCGCAATTAGGCAACGGTAATGCCAAGTTTTTCAACTATAAATACAGCTTCATTTCAGTGTTTTAAACACAACAACATACTACAACTGATCATTACATTGCTATAAGCTTGCATACTTTTGTTTATCGTTTTATATTCAATTTCATAAAGCTTTTGAGAGCCATATTCTTGTCCAAAGTTGTTGTGATCTAGAGCTTATTTCTTTTACTCATACCTACTCATAAAGGAGTATATTGTTTGAGTGTTTTAGTGTTTTATACACTTGTAAGAGAATTGTAATTCTCTTGTTGTAAGGAACTTGTGTTTCCTTGGTTGAAGTCTTGGAGTGTTGTATCTCCGAGCAAAGGTGTTAAGGCTTGTGTGCTTAAGTTGTAAAGGTTTGTTGAGCACCCGTAAGCTTAACAAGTTAGTGGAAAATCTCGAGAGAGTCTCTTGGGGACTGGACTAGCCACGTGTTGTGGTGAACCAGAATATATCGGTCCGTTCTTTCCTTTTTGTTTATTTAACGCACTTATTTATTTCCTGCAAATTTTAATTTCCGCAAGTTTACGCTAAATTTTATTATAACGCTATTCACCCCCCCTCTAGCGTTAAGCGTATTATCTAACAGTTTATAGAGCTTATATTGTATCTCTTTATCTACTCTTATTAGATAGTTCTTGTTGTAAAAGAGAAAGGTTCTTGAGAAGACCATATCTTCTCATTGATTGTCGGGTTTACTAAGTACCTTCAATCTTAGTGTGTGAAGTCTTGTGGTGCGGTATCCACGAGCAAGGTGAAGTCTTGAGGTGAGGTATCCTCGAGCAAGTTGAAGTCTTGTAGAGCGTACATCTACGAGCAAGTGTAACGGTTTGTTAGGAACCCGTAAGCTTAACGGAGTTAGTGTAAACTCGAGAGAGTCTCTCGTGGACTGGACTAACCACACGTTGTGGTGAACCAGTATAAATTCGGTGTGTCCTTTCCTTACTCTTTTTAATTACTGCACTTACTTTACTCCTGCAATTTTAATTCCGCAAAATTTACCAACATTCTCGTGCCTCACTATTCACCCCCCCCCCCTCTAGTGAAGGGCATAAATCCTAACACTTGGTATCAGAGCCTAACTCTCTGAAAGCCTTAACCGGTTGAGAGAACGATATATATTTTTTTTGTTGAGAATGTTGAACGCAGGTATGTTGAGCGAAGGACACTCTACCAATAGGCCTCCACTATTTGACGGAACAAATTACACATATTGGAAAGAACGGATGAGAATCTTCATCCAATCAAATAACTTTCGCTTGTGGCAAATCATCAAGAACAGTGAGCAAATGCCGACAAAGAAAGTTGGGGAAACCATGGTTTCAAAGGAGGAAGATGAATATAATGCCGAGGACATCAAGAAGGTTGAATATAATGCAAAGGCCATCAATATGTTGTATTTTGCGGTGAATCCGGATGACTATGGGAAGATTTCTTGCTGCACAACCGCCAAGGAGATGTGGGATAAGCTTGAGATCACTTATGAAGGTACGCCTCAAGTCCGAGAATCAAGAGTTGATTTTTTAACACATAAATATGAACTCTTTAGAATGAAGGAGCCGGAAAGCATCGATAATATGTTTGAATGGTTTTCAATGATCATCAACGATCTCCATGCTCTCGGAAAAGTATACTCGAACAAAGATCTAGTTCGAAAAATCCTACGGAGTCTCACTCCCGAATGGCGCTCCAAAGCCAATGCCATCCAAGAATCGGTAGGAATCTCGGACGTCACAATTGATGAACTACGAGGTAACCTCAAAACTTACGAAAGCACTATTCTTAGACCTTTTTTTGGAAATGAGAAAAGTTCGACTATTGCCTTCAAAGCCTCATCTTCTAAAAGAGTAGAAGTAAGTGATTCGGAAAGCAATGACGATACTTCTTCAAATGATTTAATTGAAAAGTTTTATAAGTTTATGAAGAAGGAAATAAAGAAGGAAGAACCAAGTCCTTTATGCAAAAATTGTGGAAAACTTGGCCACACCAAGTCACATTGTCCAAAACCCAAGGACAAGAAGAAGAAGAAACACCAAAGGCGCGTGACATGGGATTCGGACAGCTCGGGTGATGAATCTGCCGCGATATGCCTCATGGCCAACGAGGAAGAAGAGGTAAGTACTCCTAATTCTTACTCTTATGAAGAATTACAAGAAGCTTTTCAAGAATTATATGATGAATTGAAAAAGTCTTCAAAAATCTCCAAAGAGGCAAAGGCTAAAATTATAGTTTTAGAAGAGAAAAATAAATTTTTGGAAAATGACAATATTGATCTTAGAAATAAAATTAAGGAGATGCATGAAGATTCTTCAATTGATCAAAAATCTAATTGTTCATCTTGTGATTCTTTGAAAATAGAGAACATAGGACTTAGGAACACACTAGAAAAACGTAGTGTAGATGATCCTAAAATAGTTGAAGAAATTAAAAAGAAAAGGCCCAGGAAAAATAAAAGACGTAAGAATCATGTTAGAAATTGCGATGCACCACCTAGAAATAATTCTAGGAATTTTATTAATGAGTCTAGAATTAATCATTTTAGACCGCCTAGAAATGACTCTAGGAATTTCAACGCTTCTAGGAATAACGACTTTAGATCACCTAGAACGTTTTTGGCTCAACCAAGACATATGCACAACCCGAATGTTATATGTCATTATTGCAACCGGGTAGGACACATAGCACCCGTATGTTTTGCAAAATATAGGGACTTATCTTTTAGCCATGATTATTATTTGCCTAACCCCCAAGGACCCAAAAGTGGTTGGGTACCTAAAACCTGTTTTTAGGTACGTTTGCAGGTGTGCTTGAAGACTACAATATCGTAGTAGATGCACCAAGCACGAAACCTTATTGCATCGAGTGGAAATTTCGGTTAGTTATCATATTTTTGATAAAAACGTAATAGTTGCTATGTGTTAACGATTGATATGTCTTTATTAACAATTGGTATCAATTATTTTTGTTGAATCATGTTTTGATAACTTTTATTTTGAATAACAATTGGTATCAATTATTTTTGTTAAAAATAATGATTGATTCTTGTTTTGATGAGTATTATTTTTAGTTGAATAACAGTTGGTATATTCTTGAAAAATAAATGATTCATGTTTTTAATACACCTATTGGTTTGTTAAAAATTAACAGTTGATATGTTGTTAAGTAATATGATTTGCTAAAAATAACCGTTATTATGGTTGTTATGTTTTTGCTAACATTTGGCATCATCTTATGTTGGTATGATTTTTTTGAAAATCGTCATCATGTATATTCCTCATTGTATTTCCTATCTTATGTTTGACACTAACAGTTGGTATTCCCAAAAGGGGGAAGATTCAAAAGGGGAAAGTAGCCTATGTATACTCTCTTTTTGCTAATGCCAAAAGGGGGAAGAAATTAGGTGATATGCATCTAATAAGGGGGAATGTCTCCACCTTCTAGTATGCTTTAATTGAGGGGGAATACTCAATTAAGGGGGAATGTTTTGCATAACTTGTATGTTGAGATATAGCATGAACTTAGGGGGAATCCGATATGTATATATCCTGTTGTTTGTCATTATCAAAAAGGGGAAAATTGTAGAAAATCTTTCTATCCATGATATGTGTGCTTTGGTTGTATTAGCATGATTTTCAGGTATAGGTTTTGATGAATGACAAACAATGAAGTCAAGTGTCAAACAACGTTATTATATGACAACAATCAAGATTGAATGCCGAGAAGCATATTGATAAATGGATTGCATAGACAAGCCAAGACGAGCTTAAAAGTTCAAGACCAAAGACCCAAGGCTTAGGTCGTTAGGTAGAACCAATGTAAGAACAACGTTTAAGTTATCTTATCTTTTGGCTCAACATAGGTCATCATAAATATGCATAAAATAATTTTATCAAATCATATTTATCATAAACATATTTCATATACTTCAAAAAAATGATTTTAACGTTTTCATTTTAACCAAAATGGTTTTTGAAATAAGTTTTCGATTCTGGACAGAACAGCCAGATAATCGATTATCCATCAGCTGATAATCGATTATGCTGAGTTTCCAGATTAAACTGGAAATTCCGCAAAGGTAAATAATCGATTATCTAAAAGAGCATAATCGATTATTCCCTGACCGTTGCCAAAGTTTTTGAATGATAGACAGATAATCGATTATGCAAATCATGTAATCAATTATTCTAGCATAAAATCAGCTTCTGATTTTTGAACGTTAAGCCGATAATCGATTATGTAAATCTGATAATCGATTATCCTTGCATAAAATCAGCATTATTGATTGTCAATTAAGCAACGGACATACAACTTCTACCAACTATAAATAGAGGTCTTTTGAGCTAATTTTACATACACAACACCTCTCATTATTCATAAACATATTGATATTATTTGTGCATCATTTTAGAGCTTTTGTTGAGCCATTTGAGAGACAATTTTGTGTTGTTCATAGAGCTTATATTGTATCTCTTTATCTACTCTTATTAGAGATTTCTTGTTGTAAAAGAGAAAGGTTCTTGAGAAGACCATATCTTCTCATTGATTGTCGGGTTTACTAAGTACCTTCAATCTTAGTGTGTGAAGTCTTGTGGTGCGGTATCCACGAGAAAGGTGAAGTCTTGAGGTGAGGTATCCTCGAGCAAGTTGAAGTATTGTAGAGCGTACATCTACGAGCAAGTGTAACGGTTTGTTAGGCACCCGTAAGCTTAACGGAGTTAGTGTAAACTCGAGAGAGTCTCTCGGGGACTGGACTAACCACACGTTGTGGTGAACCAATATAAATTCGGTGTGTCCTTTCCTTACTCTTTTTAATTACTGCACTTACTTTACTTCTGCAATTTTAATTCCGTAAAATTTACCGACATTCTCGTGCCTCACTATTCACCCCCCCCCCCTCTTGTGAAGGGCATAAATCCTAACAATTTTCAAGAAGCAATTCAATAATTAAGAACACACACATATACCGGATAATCCCAACTTTTGCATTAATAATAACATCATACAAAGGACCCTCGATTTTCTATGAACTATCAGTCTGCTCATAGCCCACTTTTGACGAAGAACACAAGTCGTTCTTGGCCAACACTAAGATCTTCCCAAGCCAAACCTTAGCCCCTTTTTGAAACCTTAGAAACCCTCACGTTTCTTTCTTGTTTCCCACATAGAATTTCACACGAAATTCCCTATTACTTTCTATGAACACATTCCGCTCACAGCCCACTTTTGGCAAAGAACACAAGTCGTTCTTAGCCAACACTAAGGTCTGCCCAAGCCAAACCTTAGCCCCTTTTGAAACACTTAGAAACCATCACGTTTCTTTCTTGTTTCCCACATAGAATTCTACACGAAATTCTACATACTTCTGCATAAGTTAAATTTCCTATTTATAGAATATAGGCAGCCCTTAAACTTGACAGCACATGACACTTGTCGTCTACAACTTTTGCCACTTGTCGGACTAACTTTTAAATTTGCTCCTAACATGTAGTTGACATCCCCAACTACTTAGGACACGTTATGAACGAAATGGGGTCATTATACAAGCAATAATCAGATCATGGGATAATGGGAGATCATGGCTAAAAATAAGGTAACCACCAACCGCTTTCCATGTGCATTGCATGTGCCATTTCCTTGGCCAGCTGAATTTCGCCCCAAGGCTGCCTTGTGTAATACCTTATCTTAATTTGACATTGCCCCATGCCAATGTCTTTCCCGCAATCCACTGCCATGATTTTGCCGCACACGCCCGGCACCGCTGCCGCCTGCACACCCCCTTGGCCTAGTTTTCTGCCTTGCCCGTGCCAACCCTCATTTCCCTCGTGCCATTGCTTGTATTTTCTTTCCCATGGCCTTGTCTTAGCTATTGAAAGCCTTTGCCATCAACCCGCATTTCCTCGCCTTAGCTTAGCCCGCACATAGCTGCCACAACCCAAAAGTGTCATGCCACTGATTTTAACGGGCATGCCGTGCCATGCCGCCCAAACATTGCCCATGCTGCCTCGTCAAGCCTTTTCCAACCGCGCCTTGCCCATGCCAAGGCCTTGGCCAATACTTGCCCACAACAGCCCGTCGATCGCATGATCGTTTTGCCCGCACATAAGCCAATGACAAGGCCATCACGCCCAAATCCTTGCCACAGCCGTGCCACGCCCGATGACAAAGAGACAGGTACTAACACTTGCCATATTATGAATTCTTGTGCCAAAGATGGAATTTTGGTTCATCAAGTTTCAACTGGGAGAAATCTCCTTCAGGTTAGAAAAGGTAATCTTCATGCTTCTTTTCCTAATTTTTATTGTTCTGAAGCATGATAAATTGCTATTGGGTTTACTTTCAGTATGTCATTTTTCAGTTTTATTCTTTTCTGATCTAGTTTTCTGGGTCTCTATGTTAAAATTTCATTTTATTTGGGGAAAGTAAAGGGTTTTTCCCTTTGAGATTGACGGTGGGAGAGTGCTTAATGATGTATCTCAGTTTGCTGTCATATGTTCGCTTGTTCAAACTTTGTGTACTATGCACTAATTGTGCAAAAATATCTATACAATTATGTCAATTAAAAGGGAATTACAGATTTCGATAACTTTATTTGATAGCATCGATTAATGTCTTAACTATAAAAGGTTAAATTGTACTAATGGTGTAAGTGAAAACATCAAGAAATCCAGACGAAAATCGAAGAACAAGATGAAAAAAGGAGTCGGTTAGGTAAAAGCTTCCAGAGAGCTTTTCAGAGAAAGAGAGAGATTTCTCAAATAGAAGAAAATATCCGACTGCCCCTTAACCTACAAGGGGTAGTGTATATATTACACAAATGGGCCAAATCGGGTCAGAAAAAAATCCGAAAATAAGAACAAACCAAAATGGGCTGAAACATAAAAACTAGCCCAACTACAAAATATTCCCGATATACAAGTAATATACATTAAATATACATCAGAAACTCAATGTATGTGTATGGGATTTGAAGCTAAATAATCTTGTAGCTCAACACCCCCCCTCAAGTTGGAGGGGGATACCACCTTCAACTTGGACAGCAAGGGATGCAGAATGGTGCCAGGGAGTGGTTTGGTGAGAAGATCAGCCAGCTGACGAGAAGTGGAGACATGCGACAGTGTAATAAGCCCAGCAGCCAACAAATCACGCACAAAATGACAATTCACTTCGATATGTTTGGCCCGCTCATGAAAAACAGGATATTTGGCAATATGTATTGCAGCCTGATTGTCACAGAAAACAGAAAAGGGGAGAGAAACAGAAACATCAAGTTAGTGAACAAACGAGAAAGCCAAGACAGTTCAGCAACTACCTTACTGAGAGCCCTATACTCAGCTTCAGCAGAAGATAAAGATACTACAGGCTGTTTCTTAGACTTCTAACTAATCAAGCAGCCACCCAAAAGAACACAAAACCCAGTCACAGACCTGCGAGTATCTGGACAGGCAGCCCAATCACTATCAGAATAAGCATGGACAGATAAATCAGAACTGTCAGAATAGAATAAACCCAAATGCATAGACCCTTTAAGATATCTCAGAAGATGTAAAGCAATAGTCATATGAGGGACTCTGGGACACTTCAAGTATTGACTCAGATGCTGAACAGCAAAGCAGATGTCAGGCCTGGTGTGAGTCAGAAATAAGAGCTTACGAACAATGCTCCTATATTGATCAGGAGAGGAGAGAATGTCACCAGAATCAGCATGGAGTTTCACATTAAGATCCAAAGGACAAACAACAGGAGAAAAATTCATACAGTCAAACTGATGCAACAGGTCAGAAACATATTTATGCTGATTAAGGAGCATCCCACCAGGAACTACAGACATCTCAATGCCCAGAATATAATGCAAAGACCCAAGGTCTTTGATCTTGAACTGATCATCCAGAAACAGCTTCAGGGCAAATAGCTCATCATTTTCATCCCCAGTGATGATAATGTCATCCACACAGACTGCTACAATAACCAGACAGCCAGGCTTGCCTTTGATAAACAGAGAATAATCATTCAGGGAATGATTATAGCCTCTGGAATAAAGGGCAGAGGACAGCTTAGCTTACCATTTTCTGGATGCCTGCCTCAACCCGTATAGAGATTTTTTCAACTTACAGACAAGAGGAGGAGATGGAGAAGAAACAGAATCAGAAGAAGATACAGAAACAGATAAACCTGGAGGAAGCTTCATATAAACCTCCTCATCCAAATCACCATGCAAGAAAGCATTGTTAACATCAAGTTGGAAATGTTTCCAATGCTTCTTAATAGCCACTGCAATAAGACACTTCACAGTGGACATTTTAACCACAGGAGAAAAAGTGTCAATGAAATCAACCCCTTCAATTTGAGTATCCCCTCTAATAACAAGTCTGGCTTTGTGTCTTTCAACACTACCATCAGCCTTATACTTGATTTTATAAACCCATTTGTAGCCAATGGGTTTCTTACCAGAAGGAAGGGGAACAATGTCCCAAGTACAGTTAGCATCCAAAGCATCAAACTCCTTTCTCATGGCATCCTGCCATACTGGAACTGATGCAGCTTGAGAGTAGTAAAGGGGTTCAGTCTCCAGAGGAGAAGAAGAAGACCCAGAAAAAGCATGAAGGTGGCAAACATAATCCTTAAGGTAAGAAGGAGGATTGTGCTGTCTTCCAGATTTCCTGGGAACAGCAGTTGATGTGGAAGAAGGTAAAGCAGGAGGTGAGATGTCAGGGTTGAAAGGAGGACTGGAAATTGGATATGAAGAAGGAGAAATTAGAACAGAAGGTGAAGGTGGAGAGGAAGAGATTGGAAAAGAGAAATTTGGCTCAGAAAGGGAATGCTCAAGAGGAGGAACAGAATGAAAAGAAGGAAAAACAGGAGGAGCTGAGGTGACAGAAGAGGCAGATTTGAAAGGAAAAGAAGTTTCATGAAAGATAATATCCATGGACAGAAAACACTTTTTGGAACTGAGATCCTACAGTCCATAACCCGTTTTAGCAAAAGGATACCCCAGGAAAACACATGAAATGGCCCTAGGCTTTAACTTGTCCCTTTGAGGAATTAGGGCTGTAGCATAGGCAAGGCAGCCAAAAGCCTTTAAATGGGAGTAAGTGGGTGCCTTACCATGCAAGATTTCATAAGGGACTTATCATGAAGGAGCCTGGAGAGTATTCTTTTAATAAGATAGGTAGCAGTTAATAGGCTATCTCCCCAGAAAGAAATAGGTAAACCAGATTGGAAGAATAAAGCTCTACAGGTTTCAAGAAGAGTTCTATGTTTACTCTCAACAACACCATTGTGTTGAGGAGTATGTGGGCAAGTGGTTTGGTGTATGATGCCATGTTGGTTAAAAAAGGATGCACCAGCAATGCTAGATCCGAATTCTAAAGCATTGTCACTCCTAATAGTTTGAACATTTGCATTATACTGGGTCTTAACCATACAGAGAAAAGATTGAAGCATGCAGAAAGCATTGCTTTTAGACCCTAACAGATATGTCCAGGTTGCTTTAGAAAAATCATCAACTATTATGAGAAAATATCTAGAACCAGAAGAGGTGAGGGTGTGATAAGGTCCCCAAGTATCTACATGGATCAATTGAAAATGTCTAGATGTACTAGTAGTGCTTTTAGGAAAGGGAAGCCTAGTTAGCCTGGCCATATGACAGGTAGAACATTGAAAAGGCTGTTTAGAAGCAAATGGAAAAGATAAAGCAGAAATGTGTTTCATGTTTGCAAAAGGTATATAACCCAACCTTAAATGCCAAATGTAATTCATATCAGTGGCAACAGTATTATTACACATGGAACTGTTTACATTCAAAGGAAAACTAACAGCTTGATGACTAGAATAGTCAGGTTTTCAAGAATTAGAAGAAGAAGAACATACAGAAACAGAAGAACAACAATTAGAAGAAGATGAAGGTGGCACCCAAGCAAGCTTGTACAGACCAGCCTCCTCTTTACCAAGATCCAGAGGCATCCTCATAGAAGGGGTCTGTAACAAGTGAAGTAAACAGGAAGTTGCAGTGAACAATACTATGCAATGCAACTGTTTCACTAACTTGTGGACAGAAATCAAGTTATGTTTGAAAGAAGGAACAAGTAGGACATCATGAAGAGTGATGAATGGATGTAATGCAAAAGATCCTGTGCATGTCACTTTCACTTTATATCCATTAGGAAGAGTAACAAGATAGGGTACAGTTAAAGGTGTGAGATTGAAGAGTAAATCCTTATTAAAAGTCATATGGTTAGATGCTCCTGAATCTATTATCCAGGTAGAATAATTAATGTGATTTAACATGCAAAATTTGGAATCAGCAACAGGGCTCTCAGTTAGCATAGTACCAGCAAAATTGGCAGCATACATGGGAGGAGGAGACTGGGCAGTGGAGTCCCCTAACTGAGTTTGTTGGAGCAGGGTCATCAATTGTTCACAATGTTGTCTGCTCAACCCATGTATCACAGAACTCAGGCCATCAATGTGTGGAACATGTTGATGACTTTCAGGAGGATTTCCATGAGGAACAAACATATTTCTTTCAGAAGAAGAGAAATCCACACCAGCAGTTAGATGAGCAGCAGCAGGTCTCCTCCCCTTGTTAAATGTTGTACTTTGTGGATACCCATGAATCTTGTAACACTTATCAATTAAGTGCCCAGATTTCTTACAGTATCTATAGAACAAAGAGTCCCTAGCTTGGTCAAAGTTAAATCTTTGTATGAAATGAGAAGAATTAGGCACTGTGGCCTTATTGAAACCAGTTGGATTCTTGTTTGTGTGGGCATTGGAAGACATAGAGTCTTGATTAAACTGAGAAGGGGACTGGACTTGTCTCTGCTTCTCATCATTGAGGACCATATTGTAGACACTGTCAAGGGAAGGGGAGGCTGCATCATCAATAGGTTACTCCTTACCCCCATGTATGCTTCATTAAGGCCCATAAGGAACTGAAACACCTTATTCTCATCATCTTCCTGTATGATGCCATTTCTGGTAGGACAAATGCATTTTTGTCCATGATTTGTTCACATTGTTCCTAATTCATCCCATAGACCTTTAAGTTTGTTAAAATATGAAGCTACATCTAGAGATTCTTGACAGGTATGAGAGAGTTCTCTTTTTAGTTAAAAAATTTTGGTTCTGTTAGCAGTACCATATCTAGCTGCGAGCTGTGCCCATATGCTCTGTGCAGTATCAGAATACTGCACACTTTTTGCTATTTGAGGTGATAAGGAAGCAGTCAACCAGGATATCACCATATTATTACATCTATCCCATAACTTTTGTTCAGCCACATTAGTGTCTGGTCTGGGACATGTACCATCAACAAAGCCAATTTTATTTTTAGCAAACAACGCTACAATCATTTTCCTTCTCCAACCCCCATAACCACTACTCGAGAAGGGAGTGGACACAAGAGAAACACCTGGAACATCAGAGGAGTAAACAAATAAGGGATTGGTAGGGTCAACAGGACTCGTATTAGTACTCATGTTAGCAATCGTGAAGAACAACGAGTTCAAAGTCAAAATATAATCTCTGCAAGTATGTTGAAAAACTAAAGTTGTATCAAAAACTTCATGCAAATCATATAACACCTAAAATAGGAACATATTTACCCTCCTTCTTTGCGACCGGAGAAGATCGGCCTTCGATTAACAGAAAAATACCAGTTTCGAATAGCAGAAACCCAGCAGAAACCCTAAAATCCGAAGCCTCACCGAAATCGACTCGAGAACGTCGGAAAAATAACCCAAAACGTTCGAGTAGTGAAGATACAACCAGATATCGCGATGAAAGTCTCAGATCAACATTCGATTTAGATCAGAATCATCATTGACCGAATACGTCAGAAACACCCCTAGAAATTTCCAACGAGATTTCAACCGAGATAACAAGATATAGGAAAGTATCGTCGGATCATCGTCCTTGCTCTGATACCATGAAAACATCAAGAAATTCAGATGAAAATTGAAGAACAAGATGAAAAAAGGAGTCGGTTAGGTAGAAGCTTCCAGAGAGCTTTTCAGAGAAAGAGAGAGATTTTTCAAATAGAAGAAAATATCTGAATGCCCCTTAATCTACAAGGGGTAGTGTATATATTACACAAACGGGCCAAATCGGGCCAGAAAACAAAACCCGGAAATAAGAAAAAACCAAAATGGGTTGAAACATACAAACTAGCCCAACTACAAAATATACCTGATATACTAGTAATATATATTAAATATACATCAGAAACTCAATGTATGTGTATGGGATTTGAAGCTAAATAATCTTGTAGCTCAACAGTAAGTAATACAGTACATTCACAGTTAGTGCATATATCTTAAATTCTTACAAATGCACTTTTGTTTTTGTTTTGTTTTTCCTTCCCTTCACTGAGCCGAGGGTCGATTGGAAACAACCTCTCTGCCCTTTCGGGTAGGGGTAAGGCTCGTCTACATATTACCCTCCCCAGATCCCACTTTGTGGGACTATACTGGGTAGTTATTGTTGTTGTTGTAATCTCGGATGCCTTCTCTCTAAGATATGATTTGAATTGTGGTACAGGATATTCTGAAGAAAGTGCTAAACATAACTTTCTGTTTTCAACTTCAATCAAATATTATCTAAACACCTAAGAATGGCTAAGGTTATGTAATGATAGAGAGAAGATAATTGTTTTAGCTTACTTTCTCTTAAAAGATATCTTTTGGTGGTTGGGTTGGAGAGAAGACAATTCAGAATTATCTTTGGATAAGGAAAAGAATAAAGATAGGCGTCTTCAGGGAACAAGCTATTAATATAAGTACTACTGGAATAATAATCATGGTTCGTTTGAACTGCCCGAAATATTTAACTGCAATTCATGTATTGGTTATTGTTAGATGTATAGAGTTATTGCTTTTTGTAATATACTGATGTTTTAATTTATAGACAGACTTAGAAGATGCTCTGAGTTTGCTTAAATCCTCTTAAGAATTGCTGAAGGATATTTTGCATCAATATTCTATGCAGCTTGTCCTGTTAGCTTTGAGTTTCAGAACTACACGGTCATCACTAGCCAATGCAAAGGACCGCGATTCCCAGCCAAACAATGCTGTGATGCTTTTGTACAGTTTGCTTGTCTTTTTGCTGATCTTTTGAATGATCTGTCAAATGATTGCTCCCCCACCATGTTTAGCTACATCAATCTCCGCGGGAAGTACCCACCTGGTCTTTTTGCCAGTATGTGCACAGGTAGTACTAAACAAGGTCTGGACTGCCCTATATTAGCACCCTCACAATCTACCAATGACGATGCTAATAGCAGCCAGATAAACTGTAAAGTATCACCAGTTCAGATAATGGCCACAGCTTTTATGTGGGTGTTATTGTTGGTTTTCTGAAGATGTCACAAGGTATTAGTATACTTTCAGTCTTCTTTCTTCAATACTGTTTGTACACTGAGTACTGCATCACCTTCCACAGCTCCACCGATTGATAACGAACAAAACATGCATTGAAAGGCTCCCTTGTAATTATTTACATCAGACGAATCATATTTGCTGAATATCTATGTATTAAAAATATCTTCCCTTTGTTATTGCAGATGCTGGTTGCAATTCATCCTTTCATCTTATATATCCCGCTTGGGGGTATTTTTAGCTTCCTTTTCGTTTTTCCTGTTTGTTTGAAACCTTGGGCGTTGGAGGGAGGGGTTTAAACTTTTATGATGTCTCACACGTGTTTATTGCCACCAATACTCCCTTAGTTTGCTATCACCATATATCTTGCATTGTTATTACTTGCTATCAGTACTTATTTTATCTTCGCTTTTGCTATTTTGGATTTAGTGTTCTGAATATCATGTATTGTTATTACTTGCTATCAGTGCTCTCTCTATTCTTTAGCCGAGGGTCTACCAAAAATAGTCTCTCTGCCCTTCTAGGGTAAGGTTGTGTACATCTTACCCTCCCTAGACCTCACTTGAGGAATTAAACAGGGTTCTTATTGTTGTTATTGTCACATGTGTTCATTAGTGAGTCCTATGGATAAGTATCTCCTTATTACAAGATTCTACAATCTCACTAGCATAATAGGGTACCATAAAAAGGTTTATATAATTTCTTCAACAAAAAATAAGGAAGAAAGAGAGGTGTGTGTCTCATTACCGAAAGAGGTTTTCCTTTTGTAAGACATTAATGTTGTCTAATTAATTTCTTGAGTTTAAAATACAGGGTGATGACAGTTACTTTGCACTGGCTGATTACGCCTAACAACTTCTCTTTACCTCCCTTTTTCTGGTAATAAGGCCAGTTTATTAGCTTACTATGGTAAAAACCTTCAATTTTGGTTGCACCTATCTCGAAGAAACAAAAGACAAGAAAATTCCCTTCGCCTACGTTATTAGAAAACTGTTGCAGATTCATGTTACGGATGCAGCTGAATTAGGAAAAAGGAGTGGACATATCCAGAAGAAATGGGAAAGATACAGGTATATTAGGGTTTGCTAGAGTGAATCACGTGAGTTACACATGACCATTAATGGAACGGTGTCGTTGCAATCAATAAAACCGTACGATCGAGATTCAAAGGCTTAGTTACAATCCAAGGACTGAGATTAGACTTCAACATATTAAATAAAAATCGTTGAAGAACTTCAGAAGCAGTTATGATTATGGTAATCTTCCAACTACTTCTCATTCTCTCTCTCTCTCTTCCTCGTCCTTCTTCTTCTTTCTCTAATTTCAAGTCATCGCCATTGGAGCAGCTGATTAGAGCTTATTTGTTTAGCTACTATCTTGCATTCTACTGTATAATTGAATATAATTTGGATTCTTCTATCAATAATACACACATTTGCTGCTTTCATAAATTCTTAAATCTAGTATATTATAACTTGGTATCAAACCATAATCTTGGCAACATGACAATACGAGAAACTCGTTCAAAAGTTACAAAGGAAACAATGAAGAAGATTGAAAACCAGCTTCAAAGTTACATCGACTCCATGACTCAAAAATGGAGGAACTGGGTAGAAAATTAGAGTTGTTAATAGAGAAAATGTTTCACCACGATGGACTTCCGTTGGATAATTCAACAAGTCGGCCCTTTAAAGGGGTGTACAGCGAGCATGGTAGATCTCAGAGAAGTAATCATTATGCTAAGTACGAGTTTCCCTATTTGATAGTGATGATCCCTATTCATGGTTGAGGAAAGGTGAGAGGTACTTCCACTATTATCGCATCTCGGATCCGGAGGAGAAATTAGAGGTAGCAGCTCTTCACTTGACAGGTAAGGCTGAATCCTGGTTTTTCTCCTATCAAATTAGCCAAGGAACTATCAAATGGCATGAGTTCACTGAGGAGATTTGTAAAAGATTCAAGGGGGTTAATAATAGTAAATTCAATCTAGTGGGAGAATTTAAAAAGATTGAACAGAAGGGGTTAGTAGAGGAGTATTTGGAGAAATTTGAAGATCTTAAGGCATGGGTATTGATTAGGAATCCTACTATTCTTAAAGAATTTTTTTTGGAATTCTTTGTGGAGGGGCTAAAAGAAGAAATTGGGCATACTGTTAAAATGTTTAATCCTTCTTTACGCAAAGTTGTAGATAAGGCTAGACGTTAAGAGAATTTACTAAGTGCATTGAGTAAAAAAGAAATGGGACATTGGAACAAAGCTACTACTTCAAACTACCAATAGAACACGAGAGGAGGTGGGTTACCAATGGGAAATGCTAGGAATAGATTATTTGAAACTAGGAGAGCTAAAGGATTATGCTATAAATGTGGGGATAAATACCAACCAGGACATCGGTGCTAGCAAAAATTGAATGCTATATCTGATACAACTGAACAACAAGAGATAGAGCCAAATGAAGAAACTGAAGGGGACACTATGAACTATGATGTCTACCTATTGAAGAACCTATGGATGAGACCATTTGCTTGAATGCTCTATCAGAGACTGAGGTTCCTAACACTATCATATTGAGATGGAGGCTAAAATGAATAGAATTACTATTCTCCTAGACTCAGGAAGCACTCATAGCTTCTTGAACCTAGAAACTGCTAAAAAGATAGAATGCACCATTAGTGATGCAGTCCCTATGAGAGTTACTATGGCTAATGGAAATCACATTTTTAGTCTCCACACTTGTCCAAGTTAAAATAGAAAATTCAGGGAGTACAATTTGAAGACTCAGTCAGATTGATAAGACTAGGAGGTAATGACATGATATTATGAGGAGATTGGATGACATACGCCTGTATTTTTAGATTTTGTAGAGTACAAGGTGCATGTTACTCATAAGGGTAAAAGGGTAGAGTTGAAGGGAATCTACAATCAAGCAGAACTGAATAGCATGATAGTCACAGGAGTTAAACAGATGTTGAAGAAGGGGCAAGCTATATGGGCTCATTTGTTTACTATGACAGCCAGTCAGAACCAGGAAGTGTAGAGAAGGAAAAAA
Source organism: Nicotiana benthamiana (assembly GCA_034376525.1). Classification (NCBI taxonomy): domain Eukaryota; kingdom Viridiplantae; phylum Streptophyta; class Magnoliopsida; order Solanales; family Solanaceae; genus Nicotiana; species Nicotiana benthamiana. The sequence goes on from CM067331.1 coordinate 117,571,873, forward strand.
TTACATATAGCAATCTCTGAATTCATTGCTGGATTCCCAGATGTGTTTGTTGAACCCAAAGGGCTACCTCCCAAAAGAGCTCATGATCACCATATACCCCTAAAGAACAGTGCCAATCTAGTTAGCTTGAGACTTTACATGTATAATTACTTTCAAAAAAATGAGATAGAGAAACAAGTTAATGAGATGCTCAGTAATCAAATTATACAACCCAGCCATTCCCCATTTTCTTCCCCAGTCTTATTGGTTAAAAAGAAGGATGGTAGTTAGAGATTTTGCATTGACTATAAAGAATTGAATAAGTTGGCTGTCAAAGACAAATTTCCTATTCCGCTGATAGATGATTTAATGGATGAATTGAGTGGCTCTCCCATTTGTTATTAGATTGACCTTAGGATTGGTTATCATTAAATCAGAATGAAAAAGACTGATATTTATAAGACTGCTTTCAGAACTCATTTAGGTCATTATGAGTTCAAGGTCATGCCTTTTCGCCTAACTAATGCTCCTGCTACATTTCAGAGTCTTAGAATGATGTGTTTAAGCCATTTCTCATGAAATTTGTTTTGGTCTTCTTTGATGACATACTGGTATATAGCCCTTCAGTCTATAGCCATAGTATACACTTAAGACAAATGCTGGAAATTCTGAGGCAAGAACAACTAGTTGCCAAGTTATCTAAATGTTCATTTGGACAGGATAATATAGAATATCCGGGGCATATTATTTCAGGAAGGGGGTAGCTATAGATCCTACTAAAATTGAGGGCCAAAGCCTAAATCTGTCGAAGAATTGAGAGGTTTCCTAGGGCTTACAGGATACTACAAAAGGCTTGTAAGGGCCTATGACACTATTAGCAGACCTCTTATTGATCTATCGAGGAAGAATTCATTTTAATGGTCTGATGTAGCAGAAGCAGCCTTCCAACAGCTTAAAACAGCCCATGTGTTAGCATTAGCTGACTTCACTAAAACTTTCATCATAGAGACAGATGCTTGTTCCACACGAATAGGGGAAGTTCAATTACATGAGGGAAGACCTACTGCTTACTTCAGCAAGGCTTTATCAATTAGAAATAAAAGTCTATCTACTTATGAGAAGGAACACCAGGTTGTACTAACTGCAGCAGAGAGGTGGAGACACTATCTAATAGGAGGCCATTTTATTATAAGAACTGATCATCAGAGTCTCAAATACTTATTGGAACAGAAGATTACTAAAGCACTACAACAGAAAGGTCTAACTAAGTTACTAGGCTTAGATTATTAAGTTCAGTATAAAAGAGGAATAGAGAATAGAGTAGTAGATGCTCTATCTAGGAGACAAGAAGGTGACTCTACTTTATGTGTAATTACTTCATCAGATCCTACTTGGATGCAAGAAGTATGTCAAAGCTACGAGGGTGACCCTGATGCGTTACAGCTGATAGCTGAGTTGATAGCAGAGCTTTCTGGTAAATCTAAACTCATTTTACAGGCCAAACATATAGACAGACATTTTCAAATGGGTATTTGAATGTGACATTTGTCAGAGGATGAAGAATGAGAATGTCCATTCTCCTAGTTTACTTTAGCCATTGCCAATATCTGAGATGCTTTGGCAAGACATAGCTATGAACTTTGTGGAAGGATTGCCTTAATCTAATAATAAGGATGTAATCTTAGTGGTGGAGGATAGATTGACCAAATATGGTCATTAGCTTTAAAACATCCTTATACAACTAAAGAAGTAGCTGAGGTACTTACAAGAGGTGTACAATTTGCATGGGTTACCTAAGTCTATAGTCACTGACAGAGATGTCGTTTTCACTAGTCAATGTTGGCAACAACTTTTCAGAGCTATGGGTACTAAGTTGAATATGTCAACAGCCTATCACCCTCAATCAGATGGTCAGCCAGAGAGACTCAATCGTTGCCTAGAAGCCTACCTACGATCTATGATTTTTGCTAATCCTAAAAAGTGGATGAAATGGCTACCCTTGGATGAATGGTGTTATAACACCAATTATCACAGTTCTCTACGAAATACTCCCTTCCAAGCACTTCATGGGTTCCCTCTTACACAGGTACCCCTAGGGTCCTTTACCTCATTCAACACAGACAGAGCTGGGAGCTAATTTAGCTCTAAGGCAACAGATGTTACTCAATCTGAAAGACAACTTGGTACAAGCCCAAGCTTGTATGAAGTTTTATGCTGACAAGAATAGATCTAAGAGAGTTTTGGAGGTAGGAGATTGGATCTATCTCAAGATACAACCATATAGACAGTCATCTATTGCAATTCGAAAGAATCTTAAGCTCAGTGCCAGATTCTTTAGGTCTTACAAAATTCTACAAAAGCTAGGTAGTGTTGCTTACTGTTTGGAGCTACCAACAACTTCCCAGATCCATCATGTGTTTCACGTCTCCCAATTGAAGAAGCAAGGACCAGAGGTGAATCCACATCTTCAGCCTTCGATTTGTGATGTGAATGGTCGGATATTGGTCCAGCCATTAGCAATCCTTGAAATCAAAATGGTTAAGGTCAATAATGTGTAGAGAGTTTAGGGAGAAGTAAGTTTCTTGTATTGCTCACCAAAGTATATATAGAGTACAGAGAAATCAAAACCTACCAACTATAGGATTGTACAATAATGAAGGAAAATCAAAACCTACCAACTATATGATTATACAATTAATGAGAGAATATTCTACAAATAATAAAAAGATACACAAAAGATATTTACAATATTTCCTAATACGCCCCCTCAAGATGGAGGGCCGGAGGACATGCCAATCTTGGATATCAGCAGAAGAAGCCGAGGACGAGATAAGTGCTTGGTGAGAGCATCAGCAAGCTGATTAGCAGAGGATACGTGAGCAACACGAAGGGACCCATTCTGGACCAATTGACGAACAAAGTGATAATCAATGGAGATGTGTTTCACGCGAGAATGAAACACAGGGTTGGCACATAGATAAGTGGCGCCAATGTTGTCACTGTAAATGACAGGAGCAGCCAGAAGAGGGACATGAAGCTCGCGCAGCAGGGAATGAAGCCAACGTACTTCAGCGGCAGCAGAAGCAATGGCACGATACTCAGCCTCAGTAGATGATCGTGCAACGGAACGCTGCTTTTTGGAGCTCCATGAAATAGGATTTGGCTCTAGAAAAACAACATAGGCACCAGTGGAGGAGCGGTCATCACAGTTTCTACCCCAATCAGCATCAGAGAAACAATGCAGAGGTATAGCAGATGAAGGACGCAGCCAGTCGCCAAGGTCACGCGTCCCATTCAGATACCGGAATAGGCGCTTAGCTGCACCCCAATGAGTGACAGTAGGGGCATGCATGAACTGTGAGAGTTTATTCACAGCAAAGGAGATATCAGGACGAGTGAAGGAGAGATACTGGAGGCCCCCAAGGGCCTGTTGATAGGCGGATGCGTCGGCAGGGGCCGAGCCGTCGGCCAGATGAAGGAGAGTTGACGTCGCTGTTGGCGTCTGAACAGGATTTGACTCCAGCATATTATAACGAGTCAAAAGATCAACAACATATTTACGCTGAGAAAGAAAACACCCATTGGAGCTGCGCAGAACTTCAACACCAAGAAAGTAGCATAGATCACCCATGTCTTTAAGAGAAAACTGAGACCCAAGAGAGTCAATCACACGGTTCAAGAAAGTAGAATCATTACCAGTCAATATGAGATCATCAACATACACCAAAAAATAGGCCGTAATTCCAGAGTGCTGAAAGACGAAGAGCGAAGTGTCAGAAGTAGTGTTGACGAAACCCATGGTCAGAGGCTTTGGCGGAGCGCACTGTACCATGCCCGGGGTGCCTGTTTGAGACCATAAATAGCTTTCTGTAACTTACAGACATAAGATGGATAGGCTTTGTCAACAAAGCCCGATGGTTGTGCCATATAAACATCCTCTGTAAGCCTCCCGTGGAGAAAGGCATTGTTCACATCCATTTGATGAAGAGGCCAGCCCTTGGATACAGCTATACTGAGAACCAAATGCACAGTTGCCAGCTTAACAACCGAACTGAAAGTCTCCTGGAAATCCACACCTGGACGCTGATGAAAGCCCTTTGCAACAAGCCGGGCTTTGAACTTATCCACAGTGTCGTCAGGCTTGCGTTTGATGCGATAAACCCACTTGCAACCCACAACATTCTGTGAGGAATTAGGCTGGACAATATCCCAAGTGCCATTCCGTAGCAGAGCATCAAACTCTGATGACATAGCAGCGTGCCAGCGCTCATCAGACATAGCACTGGACAGGGTCTGAGGTTCAGTAACAGCAGGAGAGGTGATAGCAGACATACCAAACTTCTTGTTGGGCATAAAGATGCTATTTTTGCTGCGTGTCTGCATATGATTACCACCTTGAGAGGATGCAGGTGGCGGCATAATGGGTGTAGCGGTGGCAGGGGCCGCTGGCGGTGCCGGAAGGGGCGCTGGTGGCGCGGGCGGTGGCGCCGGGAGTGCGTCCGGTGAAGGATCGCTGGTGGGAGCAACGACAGGTACTGGTGGCGGCAACGGAAGGACTTCTAGGGAGACCGGAATGGGTACAGGGGGAGACTCGGGGTTAGACATTTTGGAGAACGGGAAGACATCTTCATGGAAGGTGACATGACGCAAGACGAAGATTTTAGACGTTGAGGGATCAAAGCAGAGATAGGCGCTTTGAGTAGTAGAGTAGCCGAAGAGGACACAGGCACGAGATCTGGGTTCCATTTTGTGTGAGGTGTAGGGCCGAAGCCAAGGGAAGCATTAACAGTCGAAGACACGTAGTTTGGCAAGGTTGGGGCGCTTATGGAAGAGAGACTCAAAGGAGGAGAGCATCGAAAGATTTGTCTTGAGAAGACGATTAATGAGATAGACTGCAGTAGCAAAGGCATAAGGCTAGTAAATGAGAGGTACAAAGGCATGATGAAGGAGAGTGAGACCAGTATCGACAATATGACGGTGACGGCGTTCAGCGTAGCCATTGTGCTGAGGAGTATGAGGAGGTGAAGTGAGATGTGAGATGCCATTAGAGGCAAGAAAAGAGCGTAAAGCGAGGAATTCACCCCCATTGTCAGTATACAGAGTAATGATTTTAGCAGAGAAATATTTTTCTACAATGAATTTAAAAACGGGGAAGGTTTGTAAGACATCAGATTTACGGCGTAAAGGAAAAAACCAAACATACTTAGAAAAATGATCAACAAAGATGACATAATATTTAAACCCTTCATTAGAAATAATCGGAGAGGTCCATACATCGGAGAAAATAAGCTCCAGGAGAGCAGTAGAAGATAGACTTGACTCAGAAAAAGGTAACTTATGACACTTATGAAGCTTGCAAGAGACACAAGCAAGATCAGACACATTACTGGACGCTATACTGCTAGACGACACTAAATGACGCAGGATTTTAGCTGACGGGTGACCAAACCGAGAATGCCACAATGACGCAGAGAGCTTTTGTGCCGTGAGGGCGGACGGGAGACTGGGAGCCGACAGCCAGTAGGCGGTGTTGCCCCTAAGTGGGCCGCGAACGAGCGTTGCCCACGTGCAATGATCCTTCACCTGAAAATCAGTATCAGAGAGAACAACGTTACCATTATTGTGATGACATAATTGGGCAATAGAGATCAAATTTTTACGCATATGTGGAACACAGAGAGCCCAATGTAATAAAAGAGAGGAATGACTGTTAAATTGTCCAGTATGTGTAATTGTCAAACCTTCACCGTAACCAACAACCACACTGTCGAAACCAGTGTACGGACTGTGAAGAGACATGTTGGCAAGATCAGAGGTTATGTGATGGGAGGCACCATAGTCCAGGATCCAATCGGATGCAGAGGGAATCGTCGGAGAGTGATAGGCTGTGTGAGCAGCCGGATAAGGCGGCGAAGCATAAGCTGGCCGCGGCAATGGTCCACCGTAAGGGGGCTGATTGGCGCCGGAGATGGAATAGGGACAGGCAGCGGCGCGCGGAGTGGCCAAATTCAATGCAGAGCTGGCACTTCCCATTGTACCCGCGAGATTGGCCATTGCTGGAGTAACCACTGCGACCGGAGACTGAACCGCGGCTGCTACGGTCGCGCCCGCGGCTACCGAAGCGGTGACGGACTGGCTGCTGTCCGGCGACGAAGGCAGCCGACGGAGCCAAATCAGATGCGGCGGAGGAGACCGGCGCACGAGCAGTAATCTGAGCCTCCATGCTTAACATCTTGTCATGTAATTCAGCAAAAGAGATTGGAGATTCGCGGGCTTCGATGGCATGAGAGAGTTCCATATACGGGGCATCAAGACCATTTAGAACCTTAATGACAAGATCCTCAGAATCAACAGTAACACCCAGGAGAGATAATTCATCCACAATAACGCGAATACCGTGCATAAAATCAGTAATAGATTTGGAACCTTTTATCGGATTATGGAGCTGCTGTTTGAGAGCCATGATACGACCACGAGAAGCAGTTCCGAATGTGCGCGCGAGGATGTCCCATGCCTCTTTAGAGGTTACCGTAGCGGCAATGAACGAGATGATCGTCGGTGTGATCGACGAGATGATGGCACTGAGAATAAGATTCTCCTGGCGAATCTAGTAAGGATATGCTGGACTGGGGGAAGTTACCTCCTTGTTGATGATAGTGGCTGGTGGGCACGGCTTCGAGCCGTCTAAGAAGCCGAGGAGGTCGTAGCCCGTAAGAAGGGTTCGGAATTGGAATTTCCACGCCAGGTAATTAGTGGAATCCAATATGAGTGGGATCTCAGCCGATGCATTGATGGCAATCGGCTGGAGAAGATCGTTTGAAGTCGTTGCGGCCATGAGGCGTGATGCAAAGGAGAAGAGGCACTGAACGACGTCGAGACAAAAATCAATATCACAATAAAAAAAAACTTCACAAGTTTCGTGATCTGGAATGGATCGAAGGGAGCAGAAGAAGCGTGCTGCTAAGAATGAACGGGAGCTCCGTGAGGAGATGCGTAAGAAGGACAAAATCGAAGAGTCTGCTATTGAAGCAGCTGCTTTAAAGAAGAAGGAACTAGATGCTGACAAGTATGATACTTTCGACAGGGAGGATCATAATATATCCTAATAAGAGATCAAAGAGTTGAATAATTTTATCCAATGCTGGAAACAAACTCAGTACTTACGCACCAAGGAAAAAATAATTAGGGTTTCTTTGGCGATAAACCACTGGCGTATGATACCATGTAGAGAGTTTAGGGAGAAGTAAGTTTCTTGTATTGCTCACCAAAGTATATATAGAGTACAGAGAAATCAAAACCTACCAACTATAGGATTGTATAATAATGAAGGAAAATCAAAACCTACCAACTATAGGATTGTACAATTAATGAGAGAATATTCTACCAATAATAAAAAGATTTACAAAAGATATTTACAATATTTCATAATATAATGATGTCCAGATCAAGGTGTTAGTTCACTGGACAAATCTCAGCCCAGAAGAAGCTACATGGAAGGATTGGGGTTATATAAGGAGTCAATTTCTTGGCTTTGTAACTCAACTTCGACCTTGAGGACAAGGTCGGTCTCTATAGGGGAAGTATTGTTACGAATGCAGCTGAATTAGGAAAGAGGAGTGGACATATCTAGAAGAAATGGGAAAGAGGCGTGTATATTAGGATTTGCTACAGTGAGTCACATGAGTTACACATGACCATTAATGGAATAGTGTCGTTGCAATCAATAAAACTGAATGGTCGAGATTCAAAGCCTTAGTTACAATCCAAGGACTGAGATTAGACTTCTAACATATCAAATAAAAATCGTTGAAGAACTTCAGAAGCAGTTATGATTCTGGTAATCTTCCAGCTACTTCTCATTCTCTCTTCTCACTCTCAATTCTCTCTCTTTTCCTCATCCTTCTTCTTCTTTCTCTCATTTCAGGTAATTGCCATTGGAGCAGCTGATTATAGCTTATTAGTTTAGCTACTATCTTACATTCTATTGTATAATTGAATGTAATTTGAATTCTTCTGTCAATAATATACACATTTGTTGCTTTCATAAATTCCTAAATCTAGTATATTACAATTTAGACATGCGAAGATAATAGTACATGTGTGTTTGCTTCGTGGTGTAGGCAATATGAAGATTGACACCCATGTGATAGTATAAAAACTAGACTTGGCAAACATTAGTCACTACTGCTGAAGAATTTGATTCCCAATTTGTTTGAAAAATAATGTTATTGAGAAGACTCAATCCTAGATTGTAGTGTAATGCCCTGAAATTCTTTTCGTTGTTTATTTGGTCCTCGATTAGGCATGAAGTTGAGGACAAGGCTGTTTGGAATGCCCAAGGGTGTTTGAAAAGTTTTGAACATGTATCGCACCTAAATTTCATTCTTGGATTGTATTATGGTTATTTAGAAGCGAGGAGAGGTGGTACGAAACCAATTTGAAGATGTTTAACGGGAGAAAACGATCTTAATTGCACAAGATTCAATTTTAAACGATAATGTCTTACATTTTATGACGAATTGAGCTTAGAGCTATATATCCAAATGAAAACTCTTTGAGCCTAGTTTTTAGAACTTCAAATCATTTGTCACTTCGACATTACTCAGTGGTCAATTGTTCAAACGGTGGAGACCGACCGTGGCCACAATTTAATCGTGGTAAATTCCAGAATGTGCCATCCGAGAAGGCCCGAGGGACCAGGCCAACCATGGCCATAGATTTCAACTATGGCAATAGGTTATCCCAGGCCTATAAAAGCCCGAAAATGTGATTTTCTTACTCTAACGCCGCAAATAGTTAAGGTTTATTTATTTCAAGGAGATACAAGCCCAAAATCATTCGACTATGTGATTTTTCAGTGCGATTATAGCTGAATTATTACTCCTCAACATAGATTTTAACAAGATTTCATCTTGAAATCTTTAGATCATCTTCAAAAATGCAAAAGGTGAAGAACTAGAGTTTCTTCAAGAAGGTAATTCCTATTACTTTTACTATTAAAATTAGATTTTTTATGGCATATTATGACTAGAACATATAATTGATCGAATTTAAGGGTAAAGGTAACCATAAGCCCTAATGGCTAAATTAGACTTTGACGGAGAAATTGGGTTGACTGAATAGGTTTGATTAACGAATTTAACCAATTAAATTGTATATTATGAGGAGTTGACTATGCGAGGTTGTCAAGGAAACATTCGGACAATTGTTTTCACATGAATCGACATTTTCTCCCTTAGTCAAAGGCTAGATTAGAATGCATATAGTAAAATGCTCTTTTACCGCCTAACTATTCATAATAAGCCATTTATAAAATTGAAAACCTCCGTGACATAAAATATAATTCAGATTGAGTTGTTAGTCACTTGAATTCCTCATAAGCTCATAGAGTACTAGTCAATACACACTCCAAACCATCTGTCGAGTGCATATTCATCTTTGTGGTAGTTGAGCCAATTTTCTCAAGTGCTCCAAAATGATAGTACATGCATTCTTCTGGATAGAAGAAAAACTCTTCATAGAAACCTCATGAGAATCACACAACATCAATTCTTCTCGCTGGAGATAGTTCACCTACTTAACCCCACATGGACATCTTCATATGATCATACGATGGTCACAAAAATTATGAAATCAATTAATTCTTTCTAGTCTATACTGGTCAACAAGATACAAACATCCATTTCATTCTATAGTGAACAATTGAAAGGTCCATCAGCATACTCACAACTCAATATTGTATTGTACATCAAGAAAATAATCAATAATCCACATTCCTTCGGCATCTCAAGAAAATCCTTCTCCTTACACCCAGTTAAACTATCTAAGCCTAGGTTCTCAGCTATCCTGCCACTCACCAAGACATCAATCTCACCTACTAGGGGCACCACCAAACATAGGAGTCCAAAATTACATACTCACACAACTAATAGCATATTTGGCCAAGTTTTATTTTGGGCCGAAAGTATTTTTTTTGTTGGCCAAAAACACTTTTGGCCAAAAAATGAGGTGTTTGACTAAGCTTTTGAAAGGAAAATCGCTTTGAGGAGAAGCATAAGCAGTTTTTGAGAAGCAGAAAAAAGTAGTTTCTCTTCAAAATACTTTTCTGAGAAGCACTTTTGAGAAAATACACTTACAGTTTTCAAAAGCTTGGACAAACCTAATTACTGCTTAAAAGTATTTTTCAAATTAATTAGCCAAACAGAAACTGCTTATCACCAAAAGTACTTTTGAGAAAAGCACTTCTCAAAATAAGTCGATTTTAGAAGCTTTGCTAAACAAGCTATAAATGTGCCGAGCCAATATTGCGATCGAAGCCTAGCCACAAATCCTTTAGACTAGCCTGCATTCATAACACAAAAATATATCTCTCACCTAATTTATGACATCATAAGCCGTCAGTGAATAACTGAAACCGAGTAATCAATATCGAATACAAATCGAAGAGAAAGAAACTAAAACATTAGGCTTCAAGCTGAATCAAAGTCGCATGATAAGGATGAGAAAGAAAAAAAGAAGTTGTTCCCTAAATGCTCTGTAGTCATCATACCGATCCACAAGACTCTACTAGATACATGCTCATGACTCGTACAACTTATGAACCTAGAGCTCTGATACCAACTTGTCACAATCCTGTATTTCATGAAGTCGTGATAACACCTAACTAACATAGCTCGAATAAAAGATCATCAATAATCAATAAATAAAATGGCAATAAATCCATACAACTATCTCAAAGATGGGTAGTACAAGTCATGAGCTACTAAGATTTAGATTTACAATGTTGGTACGAAGAAAATACAATATTTATTTGAATATACATAAACATAAGTTCAAATTGTAAACTACATTGAACAAGGTGGCAACTTGCAGATGGAACATGGGTACATCCTCAATGCTAGACTTCGGCATCCTCAACAGCTCAGCTCCAAAATATGCACGCAAGGTGCAGAAGTGTAGTATGAGTATAATCGACCATATGTACTCAGAAAGTATCTCGATTAACCTCGGTAAAATAGTGACAGGGTTTATTTAATTCAAAAAATACATACTTTACTTAACCTGTGTGGCTTCATAGCATATGCATGCACACAACACAATATTGAAATTTAAGCATGGAGCACATGTAAGGCCATCTTGCACATAGAGATCGTATGCACCGGTATCGTAAACTACTACAGTTTAGTATATAGAGGAGATATGCAGTAAAATATCAAACAACCCATCAATAATTTGTATACAGAGAAGATATGCATGAAATATCAATTGTCCTATCAATGATTTCATATAGAGAAAATATGCATGAATAAACAAGTCAAGTTGTATGAATAAACATATAGAGAAAATATGTAGCGATAATTGTTTTATCAAGTGAAGAACCATACACGATATAAAATTCGAATATATATATATATATATATATATATATATATATATATATATATATATATATATATATATATATATATATATATATATATATATATATATATATATATATACACACACAGAGTTTTCAAATAGATAAGAGATACTTCAATCTTTGATGAATTTTCAAAAAAAATAAACAAAGGCCAAACTCGGGACCATGTGCTCAAAATTCAAATCTATTACCAAATCTCGATGACCCATAAATTAGCAAGTCCTAATATGTAATTATATTGTAAAACTGAGTCCAAATCAATCTTTAAATCTTCAAAATATACTCTCTTAAGGTGTAGTAAAAAAAATCCAAATTTCATATTTTATGTATAGATGTCCATATAAATTCTTGAAGTACCTTAAAAAATAAACAGAAAGATCGCTCATCTCCAAGTCTAGGATTAAAAATGTCACAAAATAAGCTCAAAATCTTGAGAACTAATTATACTAATTACCAGTTGAATCCTTCTTCGCGAATGCGAAAAGACCCTCGTGTTTGTGATGTACAACTATGCTGCACTCCAATTCCTTATTCGCGTTCACAGGACCTACTTCGCTAACGCGTAGAGCAAATCTTGCGCCACCAAAACCTACTCCGCGAATGCGTATTGACCATTGCGAACGTGATGGACAAAATCCTTCATCCGTATTCGTACTTGCAAATGCGAGCCTTCTCCCGTGAATGCAAGTACTACCAAACACCAGCAAAACCAGCAATCTCCACAATGCCTAAAAATAATTTGACACTGCCCCGAAACTCACCCCAACCCCTCAGTACATCGTCCTGTCATACCAAAAAGTTCAAATATATTATTTAAACTTATCCAAAGTCCCAAAATATTACAAATAATATCAAAACCAAGAATCAAAGATTAAATCATTTTTAAACATTCCAAATTCACTAAGTACGTCTGAACCACACTTAGACATTCTTCATCGCAACCAAACTTTGAACATAGGTTATAATAGTTAAATGAACCTATTCAAGGTTTCCGAACACTAAATGGAATTTGATATAATCAAAATAACCATTTGTTCAAACCTATGAACTCTCTAGTTCTTCAAATTACTAACCTCCGGCAAATAGGGCCAAATCTTCTAGGAATATCCAAAATCAAAACAGAACATACGCCCAAAGTTAAAAATTACCATATGAACCTTATGGAACCATCAAATCACCAATCTAAGGTCGTTTACTCAAAAGTCCGACAATGGTAAACTCTTCCAATTTAAAGCTTCCGTAATAAGAATTTCTATTTCAAACCAGCCCAGAACTTTTTAGAAATCGAAACCAACCATACATACATACAAGTTGTATTAAATCATATGAAGTATTGCAACATCTCAAACTACCTAACTAAATGCTAAAGCTCAAAACAATTAGTCGAATTGTCACATATAGAAATATCCATGAATATAATCAACATGTGCTTATTCATGAATTTTACACATGCATAAAACTTGATAGCTTGTTGATAGACACTTGAAGGATGTCAAAATAATGTAAACATTGTGTATGTACAATGCATTGACATTCTAGACTCATATTAAAACATTCGAATTAATGTTATTTGTTGCATATTTCCTTTATATGCTGATTTGGTGTATTTGTATAAGCTTTTGAGTTTGGTATAAAAAAATTATGCTTCTTATATTCCTTTTCAACTATGTCCCAACCCTTCTAGATAAAATAAAAAGAATCGATCACTAGGTCCCAAGCAATTCTACCTTCTTTCCATATTGATATTCGATATTTCTTGGCTTTTCTAAAAATTATATATGCTTATGAACTGCACATTTCGCAAAAAGTAAGTATATTTTTACTAAATCCACGTCATTGCTTCATTGAGGTTAATTTTGATATTTACTGACTACACCAAGTTAATTGTACTCATACTATTCTTTTACACCTTGTATGAAGAATTTGAAATTAAGTTGTTGCAGAGTTCGAGAACGAGTATTGAAGACAACAATGTTCTAGTTATTAGCTATCATTTGTTCATGGTAGCCAAGAATCTTTTATTTATGTTTTTATATCTTTTTAAAAAATTATTTTCTTCATACCAATGTTGTATTCCTTTTTTTAATTGCTCATGATATATGACACTAGCCTTCTATAATAGTAATAAATTTTCATATTTATTTTTACTTATATAAATATCCTTATTATAGTTAGGATTGTGTTTGGTTGGTTATCTAGCGGGTTTGGTTATGTTTCATCATGATCCTGTGAGATTTGAATCGAGACAAAGTAGTATCAAAGCACTAGGTTCAAAGGTCTTAGGACTCGTGAGCAATGTATTAGTAGAGTTTTATTTATGAATATGTAGAGCTTTATATCTATAAGAGAGAGGCTACAGAGGCATTTACGAAAGTGTTTTCTTATTTATTTACTCTCTATGCTATAGATCTGGAGTACGATTCAAATATTCTTCTTGTCTTTTCTACGCGATAGTGAGAACACGCTCTTAGTTTAGGCACCAACGACTTGTGATGGTGTCACGGATGCGGTGAAATATGTTTTCCCATGATATGGAGGTAGGCCAGTCTAGAGGACATAACTAGTTATTTACTTGCATCCTAGGATTAGGGAATTCACTTGAATGAAGATTGTGATTTAGGACTCTTTAGTCTGTTATGTCCTTAAAATGAGGGATATGGTATGTGTAACGATCCGACTGGCTGTTTAAGCTCTAGAGCGTCATTTGTAAATTTGAAGCCTTGAGTAGCTTTATTTCATGCATTATGACTTGTACGTGCGGTCGTAATCGTATTTTTGGAAGTTTGGAGATTATTCGGGTGGAAAATTCTCAATTCGAAAGCTTTAAGTTGGATTAGTTGACCAAGGTTCGAATTTTGAGTAAACGACCTCAGAATCGGGATTTGAAGGTCTCAATAGATTCGTATGATGATTTAGACTTGTGAGTATGCTCGGGTTGAGTATTGGATGGTCCGGATGCATTTCGGTGCATATTGTAGAAAGTTGACATTTTAAAGATCTAAGAGTTTCCTAAGTTTGGTTACAAGAGAACTTTGGTGATATCGATGTTTGTTTGGGGTTTCGAGCCATGTAATATGTTTGTATCGTGATTTGTGACTTGCACACAAAATTTGAAGTCATTCCGGATTAATTTGATACGTTTTGCGCAAATTACAGAAGTTGGAAGATGTGAAAACGCATAATTCAATTCGAGGCGCAATTCATAATTTCGATGTTGTTTGACGTTGATTGATGACTCGACTAAGTTTGTATTGTATTTTGGGACATGTTGGAATTATTTTTTAAGGTCCGAGGGTCTCAGGTGGATTTCAGATGGTTAACAGATCGATTTTTGCACTAAGTAAAATGCTGTAATTCCTGGTTGGTGGCGCGATAGCATCTGTGGAAGATGGGTCACAAAAGCGACTTCACAGAAGTGAGAATCGCATCATAGAAGCAAGGAAGGATGGTTGGGGAAGGCTTCACATAAGCGAAAGATGGATCACTTTTGCGGTCTCGTAGAAGCGACAAAATGGCTGCATAAGCGAGCTGGAGCGCAAAGTCGACTATGGCTCCACACCTACGGTTGTTCAGAAGCCAAAAGGAGTCCGTAGGTGCAATGTGGCTTCTAACCAGGGGACTTCGCAGATGTGCATTTGCAGAAGCGACGCCGATGATGCGAAGATTTTGTTGGTAGAAGCGAAACTGGACAGAACATAAGGGATCGAACTTGGTCATTTCATCATTTTTTTTTAGGATTTTGGAGCTCGGATTCTAGAAGATTTTGAGGAGTTTTCATCATGCAACACGAGGTAAGAAATTTTCCACTTGTTGTGAGCTAAATGTATAGTTTATATATGGATTTAAGGAGGAAAATTTAAGAAGATTGTGGGGTTTTGGTAGGAAACCTAGAATTGATAATTTGGGATTTTGATCAAGATTTGGAAATGAAATTAGAAATAAATTATATATTTGAGTTCGTAATGTTATGGGTTAAGTTTATCTTCAAAAAAAATTAATATCCAGACACGTGGGCCTGAGAGTTGATTTTATTGACTTTTCAAGCAGAATTAGAAATTGTTATGAATTGATTATTATGAGTATTAGAGTATATATGATTGATTTGCAAATTTGACTAGTTTCGGATCTTTTGGCTTTAAATTGAAGAGTTAGAGAAACATTGGAGCCGGTTATGAAATTTCGAAGAGAGGTAAGTCTCCTGTCTAATCCTGTGAGGGGAAATTTACCCCGTAGGCATTATATTCTTATGTGCTACATATCGTGGGAGCTACACATGTACAAGGTGGCGGGTGTCCATGCGTATGATATAATTCTTGGTTAAGTCCGGATAGACTTAGGTTTACGCCATGTTATAATTGTACTAATTGAAATTATCCTTGCTCATGTAAATTCCTTTATTTTACGTTATGACTTGAGACTATAGTTACGTAGAGTGATATACTTGCTATTTTAGAGATTTGGCGAGCTTCATGATTACCCGCGAAATAATTGTGCTACTCTACGAATTTCTCTCGCACTATGTGTGTTCATCGAAATTGTTTTCCTTAAAACTCATAGTTCACACATTTATTCGTGAGTGAGGTCAAGAACCCGTTAAAGCTTCTTACTCTAATGGTCGGGTCGTTCGCCTTGACATGATTATGTACCACACTCTCATGGTAGGGGGTTGTTCACCTCGGCAATATAATAGATGCATCTAGGTTTGTGTCATTCAACCCTTGGGAGTGTACACAATATGATGGGCTCGGGCTGTACGCCTTGGCATTTTCGTAAAATACTCTTATGGAATCTTGCATAATATCCGACAAGAAGCCAATATATCTGAGTTTTTCTGATTTAAATTATGACGACCTATTTGGTGGGAACCATTATATATATATATATATATATATATATATATATATATATATATATATATATATATATATATATATATATTCCGGTTGAGGAGGTAACTGCTAATCGAGATATCAAGTTTATTGTTGAGAGGAGGATCGTATCACGTATTTATAATTGATTATTTTGTTTATTTATTTTCCCCATATCTGTTTATTTCATACAATATTTGATTTATTGGATTACTAATAATTGTCGATGTCTACCCTTCATTACTAATTCTCTAGGGTTAGGTTAAATACATACTGGATACGCGGTGATTTACGTACTCATGCTGCACTTGATGCATTTATTGTGCATGTATATATATTTCTGGTGATCCTCTGGGTGCAAAGGCGCATCTGTTGTGGGGACTTTACAGTGAGTTGCACTTTCTTATTACGATCCGCAGCATATAGAGTCTTCATCAGAGTTATTTATATTCCACTTTTAACTTGTATTTTCAGACGGATCTTATATTTTATTATATTTCCTAATTGATGCTTATGTACTTGTGACACTGATTTTTTTAGGGGGGGGGGTGTTCTACTGGATGTTTAGTATGATGGTTCACAGAAATTTTTATCATTTCACCATGTAAATTCTATTTTATACTATTAAAATTAATGGAAATTATGACTTCAAAAATAATAAAATAAGTAACTAAGTTGATTAATCTGCCGGCTTGCCTGACGATGACTTTAGGCACCATCATGATCTATAGTGGATTTTGGGTCATGACAGCTTGGTACCAGAGTGTTAGGTTCGCTTAGGCTTCATGAGTCATGATCAAGTTTAGTAGAGTCTTGCGGATTGATATGGATACATCTATAGTTATCTTCAAAAGGTTACAGGGCTGTTAGGAAAACTTCCCTTTTTGATTCCTCCTTATGCGATTCATTTGAGGCTTACGCCTTTATTTTCTTACTACTCAAAATCTTATGCGACATAAAACGTTTGTAACAATTGGGCATCGAGGAGTTGCAGTGGTACTATAGGCATGGTTCTGGATGTTTTTCCCTGTGTATTCAGGCAGCCTATTATCGTCGCCTTGTGGAAGGGAGTTTTATCATTTCAGCCAAGTATATATATTACCAATAGGTTTAAGGCTATGTACGGATTGCTGTGATGTTCACGTGTTATTATTGCACTGTGTTGGTGTAATGGTATGGTGCTTGTTTACGTGTCGTGGCAGTGAATGACTCGAAAGGAGATCTCTCAATGTGTGGTTTAGGGGATTGATATTTAATTCTAGCAGAGAAAAGGTAATCAGACCATGGATGTCCAGGCTTTAGTTGATGGAGTAATTAACGAGACTAGATATTTTCGAGTGTGGTGGGATTCTCATTGTGATGTAGTATCGCCACCTTTGTTTGAATGCATTAAGGTTCGTTAGTGTTATGATCTCCTTTGATTTTCCATCGGGGCATGGTGTTGTAGAATGGTGCCTAAGCATCGGTTTTTAGATATGGCAAGGTGTAGCGGTGTCAGAATCGAATTGGTGTTTCTAATATTGATGGTTCGAGAAAGATGATCTTCTAGGAGGCTTAAAGTTGGTAGCAATGTCTTGGTTCAGGTGCCATATGCATGGATTTTGATTGGAGGCAACATTTGGGCAGCAAAGAAAGAGAAAGAACGTGGTGGGAGGTGTCACGCGGTGATCTAATTACTAGAAAGACAAGTATGAAGACCAGAGGTTGAGAATTTGCCTAAATGAGGTGGTTTAACCAAAGTGGGAGTGGCAGAGTAGCATATGGATTCTGTGGTAGGAAATCCACTTGGCTTGAGGAAAGTTTAAAATGATTTGGGAATCATACTCGATAGGCCTATGCATTTTATTTGGATGGTAGCTGCTGAACGAATGAAGCTTGATTATGGTAGAGGGGAGTTTGCTGGAAATGAGGAGGTGTAAAGCGTGACTTTGAGTTTGGGATGTATTGTTGGACTATAGGTTTATGTCTATGGGGAATGAACTGACTTTTACAGCTGGTGGACAAGTATGGGCTTCGGAAGGTTTACTAATTTCGTGGTAGTTGTCCCTAGTGCAGCGTCGTGGGAAGATGTCAGTATAGAATTTCCATCAATGGGTTATCTCCTGTGAGCAGGTTAACATTTCCATAATTTTCATGAAGTTTCTACAAAGAATTCTACTTACTACCCGGTAGGAGGTCGAGCATGCGATTATGGCTGATGATTCGGGATGTTCATAAAACGTTAAACAAAGGATTTCGAGAAAATTGGTGGGTTAGAGGTGCGAGTTCATGGTAAGTGAGAAGGAGGAATCTTTGTAGGTTCTAGATTTATGTGATTGTAGCTTAAAGCTACGTGGGGGATCCCACAGTCTACGATTGGATTGTGTGGTTGTCGGCTTAGTGCGGTTTCTGGTTATCGTTGCATTGATGGATTGTTTATGACTAATAAAAGAGAGTATATGGGGTAATCGAGCAAAGAACTCGATGAACGTGTGTTATATTTGGGCTTATGGATTCATGTGCAGGTTTGGGGAAGACTCAGAGTTTATGCTTCCGGTAGATGTGATGTACAAGGAAAAGCATTTAGCTGGTTATTTCTTCGAGAGGGTACTCATATGCTAGCAGAGTGTTGGAGATTAGTTGTATTTGTTACCAAGTCAGAGCGGGTTTCTCAATAATGGTTCTAGTGAGTTCAAGAATTTAAGTGTATTGCCCAAGAATTTCAATTCCATTATGTGGTTAAGGATCAAGTTTTATAGTGGATTATGAAAGGGACTTGGAGTTCTCTATGTTATCATCGGGTCTGCGATGCAATATTGGAGAAATAGGAAAAACAACTTCATATTCGTAGAGGATCTTTCAAAATTAGTGTAAAGGTTGGAAATGTTATTATGCACAGAAAGAGGGTATGAGATGGTTCATGGGTATTGAGATGATGCAGTCATATGATTCAGGTTACTCGGAATGAGTGCGTGTTGAGTTCATTATGTTTTTGAATGAAGATACTATTATTATTTCCAAGGCAAGTCAAAAGTAATACAAATGCCAAGAAAGGGATTCCTTGGATAAAGTGGAAAAATGCTAAAAAAATTAGAAGGAGTTGGTTTGGTTAGTAATGATTGAATCAGCGTGATTGTGGCAATGATCAGTTCCTTCGGCATATGAAGTTATACATGTTGTTTGTCGTTGTACGTGCAGGCTTTACAACTACCATAATTTGATTGATTTTGGGAGTGTTTGATTCAAATGGCTTTGCTATGTTTAAATGGATTCCGAGAGAGTCATGGAGGTTTAGACCACAACTTAAGGTTTGTATTTTATGAGGTTATGAGAATTCAAATGCGTGTTGCAATGGTTCTTTTGAAATGAGTTTAGTGAAAGGGATTCTAGCCAATGAAGTGTCTATTCTACTACTAGCTCAGGGGTTATGATGAATTCTTATACTCGCACACAGTGGCATGATAGGTGCTGTGAGCGACATTAGAATTGGAAGTTGAGGATTTAGGTTGCAACTCGGTGTTGATAAGAATGCCATGAGCTTGGATGAGCTGGGAAGAATTTAGATGTTCAGAGTAAGCTGGCATTTTCTTTAGTGTCCCCTGAGAATGGTGTTATGTGGATGATGCATTGTGTATTGATTTGAGGATTTGTGATTTGCTTTATTGAATTTATATGGTTGATGATTGGGATATGCGAAGTTCTACATGGTGTGGAAGGTCGTTCGAGCGTATCCCATGGGGAAATTCATATAATTTTGATGTGTTTGTCATCCAATGGATGTAGATTTGAAACAGGTATGAAAATTTTGTCACTAGCGCCAATGGGAAAGGTTATGACTTAGAGGCTCTATATTCATTGGTTGTGGACTGTGGGAGTTTGTTCTGGATTTGATGCCTATTCTTATATCTCACTAATAGGGTTATTGTGGATCCTCGAAAGGTTATAAGCCAGTATGAGATAAATGGAATCATCTTGAGGTCCGCTAGTAGGTTTTCATCAAATCGGATATTATTCCCGTCTTTAGCTATTCCATGTAATACTCTATTGTGCCAAGTGGGTTGTGATAAGGCTTGATTATTTGCATATGCATTGTGGTCCCCTATAGCTTATAGTGTTATATGAGCATGATGGCTCTCGAGGCTTGGGTTTTGTAACGTATGGTGCTATCCGTCTCCCCAAGGTTATATTTTCTCACTTGGTGTGCCTGTGGTATATATTCTATATTTCATAGGTATAAGCATTATGGCTTGATTATTCCATTATTTATCGTTATGTGTGGATCGGGTGGGACGCCGACACAAGTATTATGATTGGACCAGGTTACTCGTCGCAACGGTATCATGTGTGGATTGGCTTACACGTCGCAACAGTGAGATGTTGAGTACGGTCCCTTATAGCCACTGTTGTGTATGTTGTTTCTCATTCTCGGAGGAGGGTTCATAACGTCTGTTCGACCACTTTATTTGTTACGCAGACTGAGTAGGTCTTTTCCAAAGTTCGTTTTTCCTTAGGTATCCCATTCGCGTTTGTAGCTTGTTGGCGCATTGATGGCGTCATATGAGATCTTGGTTAGTGTTTGAGATGGATTATTGCTTGAGCAGCTTGAACTGGGCGAGACAAGGATTTTGGACATGAAATCAGGCGATCAAATTTGTGGGGTAAATTAAAGAGAAAATATTGTTATTCAATTCAGAGTGAGGTAGTGTTTCATGTTCGGTCTACATACTCCACGACGATTTGGCAAGTGGCTATGAGTTTCTACATTTCTCTTTCGTCGTGGCAATATTGCGAGGGTTGAGATATGGTATATATGTGATGGTGTGTATACGGGAATCATATTCATTAAAATGCAGCTATTGGTCGAATGATGTTATAATGGGTAAATGACTTTTGTGGCTCAGTGTGTGATTTCAGTATGGGTGCATGGTCATGTTTTGGTACTATGCATAGTGATTAATGCAGTGTCCGTATGTTAGAATCAAGTCTTGTGGAGAAAAATTGGAGGTTGGAATTTTGTTCCAAGTCTTATTGACTATATAAAAGGTATGCCCTTCCCTATGGATCGATATGGTGTGCTCACGTGGGTTGTGGTGGTACGAGTAGGTGTACGAGGTGTTACTCAGTGATTTTGGACAACTCCGAAGTAGTCCTTAGCACGTTCGAGGATGAACATATATTTAAGTGAGGCAGAAAGTAACAACCCAACTGGTCATTTTGAGATCTAGTGCGTCATTCACTGATTTGAGGCCTTGAGTAGCTTCACTTCATGCATTAAGACTTGTATGTGTGATTGGAATCGAATTTTGGAAAGTTTGGAGCTGATTCTGGTAGAAAATTCTCAATTTGGAAGCTTTAAGTTAGAAGAGCTGACCAAGGTTTGACTTTTCAATAAATGGCCTCAAAATCGAAATTTGAAGGTTTAAATAGGTTCGTATGATGATTTTGAACTTGGGCGCATGTTCGGCTTGAGTACCAGGTGGCCCGGAAGCATTTTCGCACTTATTGTATAAAGTTGGCATTTTGAAGATTTAAGAGTTTCCTAAGCTTGGGTTGAAGAGGACTTTAGTTCTATTGGTGTTTGTTTGGGGTTCTGAGACTTAGTATAGGTTCATATTGTGATTTGTGACGTGGAGGAAAAATTTGAAGTCGTTCTGAATTGATTTGATACGTTTTGACACAAATTGTAAAAGTTAGAAAATTTGAAAACTCATAATTCGATTCGAGACGCAATTTTTAATTTCGACGTTATTTGACGTATTGAGGCCTCGACTAAGTTCGTATTGTATTTTGGGATGTGTTGATATATTTAGTTAAGGTTTGAGGACCTAGGGTGGATTCCAGATGGTTAATAGATGGATTTTTGCACAAAGGAAAATGCTGGAATTTCTTGTTGGTGGTGCGATCGCATCTGCTGATGATGGATCACATAATTGAGGATCGCATCACAGAAGTAAGGAAGGCTAGCTGGGGAAGTCTTCGCAGAAGCAGAAGATGGAATGCTTCTACACGCAAAAGCAGCAGAGTGGTCACATAAGCTAGTTAGAGCGCATAGGTGACTATGGCTCCGCACCCGCAGTTGCGCAGAAGCTGGAAGGAGTCCGCAAGTGCGATGAGGCTGCTGACAAGTGGACTTTGCAGATGCGCATTTGTGGTCGCAGAAGCGACATCATATATGCGAAGATTCTGCCCGCAGAAGCGAAACTGGACATAATATAAGGGATCGAACTTGGTCGTTTCATCATTTTCGTTTGGGATTTTGGAGCTCGGATTCTAGGGGATTTTTTGGAGTTTTCATCATGCAACACGAGATAAGTAACTTCCCACTTGTTGTGAGCTAGGACTCAAGAATAAAGTCTGTAGAAGATTAAATATTCAAAAACATAAATCTTAATTGTATGAAAGGAAACATATTCAATACATTGTAGTTTGTTACTCATAATCGCTAGAATATTTTGTGTCTTGCTAAGATACTTGAAATAACTTTGTTTAAGTAGAAGTAGCATAATAGATTTTAGGAATTAGTATTTTGAGTTTAATTACTTGTTGGCTTGTAACAGTTTTCATAATTTCAAGACCCAAAGAAAAACTTAATGCCTTATTATTTTTAAACTTACTATATAAATATATTTTCAATGTAAAATTTATTTGGTATGGGTTGGAATTTTTTCAATTTATTTTTATAAAATAAAAAACTATACCCCAGTTATAAATTTATATAAAAAACATAGTTTTTTCAAAAAGAAACCTAAAAATCGGTTCGATGCAGTACGGTTCAATCAATTTAATAGAATTTCGAATATTTATTGAAACCTCTATTAATAAGGTTTCAAATAGTATATAAATTAACACCTCTATTAATAATGTTTCAAATAGTATACAAGAATGTAAAAAGGCAAAAGCTACATAAAGTGCATAAGAAACAATTTTTATTTGGGGGATGTATTTAGAAGTATTATAAAAGCTAAAAGGAGACAAATCTTATATATCATATAGTTTTGTCGTTAAAATTTAATTTTCC
Organism: Nicotiana benthamiana; assembly: GCA_034376525.1. Lineage (NCBI taxonomy): Eukaryota > Viridiplantae > Streptophyta > Magnoliopsida > Solanales > Solanaceae > Nicotiana > Nicotiana benthamiana. The sequence continues at coordinate 117,595,139 of CM067331.1, forward strand.
CAGAGCAAGAGAAGAGATGTCCAATAATGCTGCTGATGAAAATATTAGTGAGCAATCGTAGTCGCAGTTGCAGCTGCAGTCGGAAGGGTACCCAAGAGGGCCTCTCTCTTGCCCTAATGTCACGGGATGAGTATTTTGCGCAGCTAACGCGTGCGGCACTTAGACAACTTGCCAAAGGTCGCTAAGTAAGCCTTGAGCTTCTCGAACTAGAGAAGAAAGCAATGAAGCCAAATAAGGAACTTGTATTGCACTAAAGAGAGATTTACAAGGCTTGAGTTACTTGTAGTTTCTCGTTGTTGTGTGTTGTGTTCTGTCCGGTGTTGTACAAATGCCAAATTCCATCCCATATAAATAGGGGAGGCTTACAAAGCTCTAGTGTCTAGAGAGTTCCATAAGTTTCTAGCTATGTACAAGTTCTAGAATTCTATGGAGAATTCTAGAGAGTGTAGAGAGTTCTACTACATTCTAGCTAGGTATATGTGCTAGAACCCTATGGAGAATTCTAGAATATTTCCAAGCTCAAATGTGCTAGAGTTCTCTAGAACATTCTGGAATCTAGAGTTGCCTAGAATGTTCCGGAATTGGGCCAAGCTAGGACTCTTGGCCTTATATTGGCTTACTAGCCCAAGATGGTGGACGATTGGGCTATCAAATTGGGCGGTCCGCAACATCCTCCGCCACCTAAGCTCGCGGCATCCTCGTCGCGCTCTCGTGCATGAAATTCTTGATGTGCTGGCACACCCCTTCTCGAAACCACGGGTTCCGCAATGATGTATCCCACATCTTTGTCGAACGAGGTGACATCGGCGGTTGGTGCACGCCGCGACTTGGGTGTCCCATGTCTTCGTGATATGGCTTGAGAAGACTCACATGGAAGACCGAATGGATCTTGAGTTTTGGGGGAATCTGGAGGTTATACGAGACGTTGCCCACACGTCGAACAACTTGGAAGGGTCCCTCGTAGCGTCTCACTAACCCCTTGTGGACTTTCCGTAATGTCCTGAGTTGTTGGGTAGGAGCTTGATCATGACTTGATCACCTTCCTTGTACACAACGTGCCGTCTCCTTGCATCCGCCCATTTCTTCATCTTTCCGGCGGCCTTGTCGAGGTTGGCTCGCATGATGTCCACTTCCTCATGTTTGGGTGGCGCTATGCAGTAGGGCGCCAAGGCTGGTGGATTCGCGCCTTGTTCTAGCTCGATCGGATGATCTACCTCTTGCTGAGGTGGGAGCTTCTTCGGAAGTTTTGGCGGCATCACATCCTTGTACTCATTAAGGATGGGTTGAATTTGTGGAGGGACTTGGCTTGGCGATATTCCGCTATTTCCTTCGTCGTTTAGTTCCCGATTGGAGACCAAGAAGCTTGGGTCCTTCTTGAAAGCCTTCTTGAATTGCATGGCGGAGAGGGTCTGTTCCCCGGGCTTGCCTCTCTCCACGGGTACCATGCATGCCTTGCTTCCGTCAAGTATGCTTAGGGAGTTTGTAGTGGGTAGAGGGAAGGCATGGGCTTGGTCGAAGAATTCCATGCCAAGGACCATCTTGAAGTCGTCCATGGGTACGATAGAGAAGTCGAGCTTTCCACTCCACGTTCCAAGTGTTATGGGCACGCCTTGTGCAGTTCCTGCAATTGGCTTGGCGGGTGAGTTTACCGCCTTCATAATGCCTCCTTCCTTGGTGGTCTTAAGGCCTAAGCGCTTGGCCTCGTCTATGGACACGAAGTTGTCTGTCGCTCCCGTGTCTAGCATTGCGCAAACGGACTGGCCATTTATCTTGACGCTTACATACATTAGCCCTTTCTTGATGGGTTTGGGCTGTTGGCGATTAAGTGCGCCAAGGCGTTGGAGAGAACCCATGCAAGGTTGGGGTTTCTCCGAGGACATTGTGGGGTTACTCTTTAGTTGGGTAGCAAGATCATTGAGCGACTTCTTTTCCGGACACTCGCGTACCCAATGAGGGGCATTGCATATAAAGCATGGGCTTCGCGGTTTCGGCGCCTCCTTCTTGCCCTCCGATCTACCTTGCCCACTCCTGTTGCTAGGCGGCTTTTTCTGCCCCCAGTCTTTGCGGCTGTTGCCCTTGTCCTTGCGACTCTCTCCCCCACCTTTGCCTTGGTTGGCCTTTTTGTGTTTAGATTGGGTAGAGTATTCGCTGAGCGATTCCGCAACGGCGATGGCGTCGTCGAGCGTTTGAACACCACGCCTATCAAGCTCGGTCTTGGCCCAATCTTTGAGGCAATCTTGGAAGTAGAAGAGTGAATCTTTGTCGTACATGTCGCTTATTTCCAACATTAGGGTAGTAAACTCGTTGATGTAGTCTCGTATACTACCCGATTGTTTGAGGCGACGTAGCGCGCTCGCGCTTCCTTTTCTGCATTGCTTGGGGCGAATTGCTTTCGGAGTTCTTACTTGAAGTCAGCCCAAGTGTCGATGGTGCAGATTCCCTTGCCCATCTCGCCATGCTTTCGACGCCACCATAGTTGTGCAGCGCCTCTAAGATAAGTGGGTGCAGTGCCCATTTTCGATGCCTCATCTCGTACACCAACGGCATCGAAGTATTGATCAAGCCCAAATAGGAATTTGTCCATGATGGTTGCATTTCGTGTGCCATCGTAGGTGTCGGGCTTTGGCACGTCAATGCGGTGCGCATCACTCGAGTTGGCAGAAGCTGGACTTGGGGAGAGTGTGCGCTTGTGCCATGCCCAATCCGAGCGGACTTCCTCCACTTCCGCACGGACAGCACGTAGTTCGTCCTGGACAAAACTACGAAGTTTTAGGAACTCATCATGAAATGAACGAAACTCCCCTCGGAGAAGGTTCGCTTGTTCTTTGATGAGTGCCTTTGTTGCCACCGTGAACTCGGCATGTTCCCCCTCGAGACCATCCACTCGTTCCTCCAATCCTTCGAGGCTTTCTTGAGTGGCGGAGAATATATTTTCAAGAGTGTTCACACGAGGCTCCAACGCATCCACAGATGGGGCCTTGGACTTGCTACGAGTCTTGCCTTGGCCTTGTTCTCCATCACGGTCGCGGCTGGCTCTGGTGGAACATCCACAGCAACAGCACCCTCTTGTGCTATGTTCGAAGTATTGGCCATTGCTTGTGAGCTAACTTGCGTGGATGCAAACCTTAGCTCTGATACAACCTGTCACGGGATGAGTATTTTGCGCAGCTAACCCGTGCGTCACTTAGACAACTTGCCAAAAGTTTCTAAGTAAGCCTTGAGCTTCTCGAACTAGAGAAGAAAGCAATGAAGCCAAATAAGGAACTTGTATTGCATTAAAGAGAGATTTACAAGGCTTGAGTTGCTTGTAGTTTCTCGTTGTTGTGTGTTGTGTTCTGTCCTGTGTTGTACAAATGTCATTCCATATTTATAGGGGAGGCTTACGAAGCTCTAGTGTCTAGAGAGTTCCATAAGTTTCTAGCTATGTACAAGTTCTAGAATTCTATGGAGAATTCTAGAGAGTCTAGAGAGTTCTACTACATTCTAGCTAGGTACATGTGCTAGAATTCTATGGAGAATTCTAGAATATTTCCAAGCTCAAATGTGCTAGAGTTCTCTAGAACGTTCCGGAATCTAGAGTTGCCTAGAATATTCCGGAATTGGGCCATGCTAGGACTCTTGGCCTTATATTGGCTTACTAGCCCAAGATGGTGGACTATTGGGCTATCAAATTGGGAGGTCCGCAACACTAAGCCCGAAGCTGTATACCAACAAATTGTTCAAAATTCCCAACTTTTCTGGAACAAACTTTAGCAATTATCTGCATCCCTCCCTACCAATTTCCAGTTAGTCCCTTCTTCTATTACCTTCAATTACTTAACTTTTCGTTATTTGAAAATGTTTAGATTATGCGTCTCGCTTCTTGAGTTCCCCCCCCCCCCCCCCCTCTTTTAGCATAGAAAATCGTTCGATACAGGACAGGGCCGTCTCAAGTCAATTGTTTACTCGTCCTGTAGGTCGATAAGTGAGATTTTTGCTCATTGCAGTCGCCTCAGGGTTCTTTGACATGGATAGTACCGAGACCCGCATATAAGAAGGCTGGTTTCTGTATAATCTCTCACAAGGCCGAGGGGATTTTGTAGGCGAGTGCATGTATAAGTAGACATGTAATTATTCTCTGTAAGGTTCACTTTACATGTAGTAATTCAAGGTTACCAAATTTTATAGGAGTATAAATAGCTCTATACATATTCTTTATTAACAAGCGTAGTAAAAGGTGTGGAACATTCATAGTGAACGTAATGCTTGACCTACGTCACCTTTTAAGGTTTGGGATACAATGGACCATGCCTGGTACTTTGAAGGATGCACAATCTAGTTGGGCTTTTAAAAGACGCCGCCAGGCTTGGTATGTTGCTCTATTAGCACTTATGTGGACAATATGGAGGTCGAGCTTTTAATGAGAAAGATATTGATTTTGCGCAAACAAGGAATAGCCTCCCGTGTTTAGTGTCTTTTTGATGCAACCATGGCGTTCCTACTTGTATAGAAGATTTGGTACCTTTGGCAGATAATATCTATGTGAAGATTGTCTATTCTTTTGGTATACTTCTTGTCTACAAGAGTTTTTCCCCATCAATAATAAATTACATTTTATTTGATAAAAAAGCATAATAAATTGAGAACTTTTTTACTGTAATGGGAGTCAGACCACTGTGGATACAGAATTTTTACTAGCTTGTAAGATGACAAAGTCCTCATCTTGGAAAGTAATTCTTGGAGACAGATTAATTCCTTCTTGTTGACCATAGAACTGGTTGCATGATACTGTCATAACCTAATGCTTGTTCTCTATTCCTTAGCTCGACAGCCATGCGTTCTTGAGAAAGTAATCTTTTTGGATGCCAATAAGGTGAATCAGTTTGGGAGAAACCATGCATTCAGTTCTCAAGCCAAATAAATACCATATCCAAATTAGATTCATTGGATCCTGTATTTACATCATAAAATTGGCATTCTTATATTGATGAGTTTGTCACTCTTTATTGCACTCGAACAGTTAACAGATTGAGTGCACATTCCATCTCGTTATTTGAAAGTTCACCTGCTGGTTCCATCCAGTTGAAGTTGTGTTTTTCAGCAAAGTTTGACTGCCATAAATAAAAGACTTGTGGTGATGCAGTACACTGCTGCTTTGTGTTTTGAATATCGTTAAGGACTTGTGGAAAAGATGCAAACTTGAGAAATACTTTATTTTACTATCAATGCATGAATACCTAATGGGGTTATACTTTACTATATGGATAATTCTTTTTTTCACTCACTATCATCTGAGGTCAGGAGATGTACGTGCGTCAAGTATTGCCTCTAAGATTTAGATACTGAAGCACAGATTATACTTTAAGCTTCTTGGATAGTGAATACAAGAAAAAAGAGTAAATAAACAGTAATGTCTAAAGAAAATTAGAATGATAAAGTAAGAAAATGAAATCTACTGAGGTGAAGTTAACAACAACAACAACAACTACCCAGTAATGTCCCACAAAGTGGGGTCTGAGGAGGGTAATATGTAGAGGAGCCTTACCCCTACCCGAAAGGGCAGAGAGGCTGTTTCCAAATCGACCATCGGCTCAGTGAAGGAGAGGGAAAACAAAAACAAAAACAAAAACAAAAATAAAAATAAAAACAAAAGAGCATTAGTAAGTCCAGCAGAAATAGCATAAATAACTATTTAAACATAAGAACCATAAATAAATAGCATGCAATAATATCATACAGTAACTACCATAAATAACTACTATAAGGGAGACACAATCCAAAACACAAAACATCTATGGATAGCCCTGTCAAGTCTCACCCAACCCCGGGTGAGTAGTACGAAAAACTCTAGGGGCCCCTATCCTACAACCGTGATACTAGACCTCCAGACTTTCCTATCAAGGGCCATGTCCTCGGAAACCTGCATACCAGCCATGTCATGCCTAATCACCTCTCCCAAATACCTCTTAGGCCTCACTCTGCCTCGCCGAACACCGACCATCGCAAGCCGTTCACAACTCCTCACCGAGGCATCAGGACTTCTCCTCCGCACATGCCCGCACCACCTCAGCCTCGCTTCTCGCATCTTCTCATCCACCGGGGTCACCCCCACCTTCTCTCGAATAACTTCATTCTTAATCTTATCTAACCTAGTGAGCCCGCACATCCACCTGAGCATCCTTATCTCCGCAACCTTCATTCTCTGAACATGAGAGTTCTTCACTGGCCAGCACTCTGCCCCATATAACATTGCAGGTCTAACCACATCTCTATAAAATTTCCCCTTGACTTTCTGTGGAACTTTCTTGTCACACAGGACTCCTGATGCAAGCCTCCACTTTGACCACCCCGCTCCTATACGACGAGTGACGTCCCCGTCAATCTCTCCATCCCCCTGAATCACCGACCCAAGATATCTGACACTGTCCCTCTTGGAGATGACCTGAGATCCAATCATCACGTCCCTGCCTACTTCGCTCGGCTCGGCGCTAAACTTGCACTCCAGGTATTCTGTCTTAGATCTGCTTATTTTGAAACCCTTAGACTCGAGAGTCTGTCTCCATACCTCTAACCTCTCAATAACACCGGCCCTCGTCTCGTCTATCAAGACTATATCATCAGCAAATAGCATACACCAAGGCACATTCCCTTGAATATGTCGGGTTAGAGCATCCATCACCAAGGCAAACAAGAGAGGGCTAAGTGCCGATCCTTGATGGAGCCCCATAACCACTGGAAAATGGTCTGAGTCGCCACCCACCGTCCTAACCCTAGTCTTAGCTCCATCGTACATGTCCTTGATTACTCTAATGTAGGCTTCCGGCACGCTCTTTGCCACCAAGCACCTCCATAGCACCTCCCTTGGGACCTTGTCATACGCCTTCTCCAAGTCGATAAACACCATGTGCAGGTCCTTCTTCTTATCCCTGAACTGCTCCACCAGCCTCCTGACAAGGTGGATAGCTTCTGTAGTGGAGCGACCCGGCATGAAACCAAACTGGTTCACAGATATAGATGTCATCTCCCTCACCTTCGCCTCGATCACCCGCTCCCAGACCTTCATGGTGTGACTTATTAATTTGATACCCCTATAGTTGTTGCAGCACTGGATGTCCCCTTTGTTCTTGTACAAGGGCACCACTGTACTCCACTCCACTCATCCGGCATCCTTTTGGTCCTGAAGATCGCATTGAACAACCTGGAGAGCCACTCCACTCCTGACCTACCCATGCACTTCCAAAACTCCACCGGTATCTCGTCAGGCCCGGTCGCTCGACCCCTACTCATCTTGCGCAAAGCCCCCATGACCTCCTCCGCCCTAGTGCGTCTGCAGTACCAAAGGTCTCTATGTTGCTCTGAATGCCACAACTCCCCTAGCTCTATGTTACGATCCCCCTCCTCGTTAAGTAAGTCTCGAAAGTACGCCTGCACCTCTGCTTGACTTGAGACTCCCCCATCAGAACTCTACCATCATCGCCCTTGATGCACCTAACTTGGTCAAAATCGCGCGCCTTCCTTTCCCTTACTTTAGCTAACCGGAATAACATCCTGTCCCCGCCTCTCTCCCCTAGTTCCTCATACATGCGACCAAATGCCGCGTTTTTAGATTCCGTAACCGCCAGCTTTGCTTCTTTCCTCGCCACCTTGTAAATTTCCCTGTTCGCTCTGCGTTCTTCCTCGCTTGTGCTCCCTGCCAACTTAGCAAATGCCGCCTTCTTCACCTCCACTTTTCCTTCGACTACATCGTTCCACCACCAGTCACCCTGATGTCTGCCTGAATAGCTCTTGGCTACCCCGAGCACGTCCCGCGCTACCTCCCTAACCAAGTTCGCCCTCTCTGACTACATAGCGTCCGCTTCCACAAAACTTCTCCAAGCTCCGCCCTCAACTAACCTCATCTCCAACTCCTGTGCTTTCTCCTTAGTCAAAACACCCCATCTAATTCGTGGTTGTCCCCGAGCACCCCTCCTCTTCCTCTTCACCCAGAGACCGACGTCCATCACTAGGAGTCTGTAAAGAGTCGAAAGGGACTCTCCCGAAATAACCTTGCAGTCCTTGCACATACCCCTATCGCTCCTTCTGAAGAGGAGGTAATCTATCTGAGTCCTCATCGCCGAACTCTTGAAGGTGACCAAATGCTCCTCCCTCTTCTGAAATGTCGAGTTCGCAATCAGAAGCTCGGAAGCCCTGGCGAAATCTAGCAGTGACGTGCCTCCTCCGTTCCTAACCCCAAAGCCAAAGCCACCGTGCACCTCACCATAGCCACCAATATCAGACCCAATATGACCATTAAAGTCCCCTCCAATAACTAACTTCTCAGATTGGGGATACTACTCACTAGATCATCCAAGCCCTCCCAAAAGCGCCCCTTAGCCTCCTCGTCTAAGCCCGCTTGCGGCACGTAAGCGCTGATGATGTTGAGGACGCAGCCCCCAATAACCAACTTAATAGACATTAACCTATCATTCACTCGCCTAACCTCGACCACGGACTCCCTTAGATCCCTATCTACCAAGATGGCTACTCCATTCTTACCTCTCACGACCCCAGAATACCACAGATTAAACCCGTCTACATTACTCGCCTTCGACCCTTTCCACCTAGTCTCCTGGACACATGCTATGTGAACCCTCCTCTTCTGAAGAACCTTCGCCAACTCAATGGACTTACCCGTCAGAGTGCCTATGTTCCACGACCCAATCCTTAATCTATGAGCGTCTGCTACCCTCTTCCTACCCTTACCTCCCACCCTACTCGCAGGACCATTCCCTGTCCCCCTACTCCCCCCGCCATCGCCCCACCCCCCGAGGACATGACCTACACTATCATCCCCCGCCGTGGCCACTATCCCTCCAACCGACTATGGAGAGTAGTGAAGCACACACGCACTAAAGCGAAGTACGCAAAAAGAGGCAAACTAGATAGCAACAGAGTAAACCTCACACGGAATGCTAGGTAAAATACGTGAAAAGGTGTACAACGTAAACAAGAGAGCGGGAGGTACCAACTCCCGGTGGAAAAACCTGAAAGTAGGCTTGGATGCGCCCAAGGTCAACTGCTACCCACTCTTGCACTTCCCGGTAGGTGTTGTTTAGCTCGTAACTCCCAAACGCCGCGAACTGGCCTCGCCGCCGCGACCAGTACCTGGGATGAGTTTTCCTGAAGCTTATCGGAACGTGTAGTTCTGTTGAGTCCTACCAAAAGTCTGAACGGGAGCCGCCTGAAGTACTGTAGCTTGCCGGAAATCCTCGCTGGAAAAATAAGGCAAATGACCAAGAAAACAGAACACACCCACACACACCCAAAAAAAGCAGAAGAGAGAATAGGAAGAAAAGACTAATACATAGCAGAAATGGAGACGGCAAGACCTAGCCAAAGCAGCCACAAATTCAACAATTCAACCAGCAATTTTGGAGAGTTTAAACAATCTTGGAATCCCAGAAAACCACGAGCCAACAAACTGAAATCTTTCTTTCTTCTTTTCAAGATCTGAAAGTTTTTTTTTTTGCTAGGTTGAAAAACGGGGAGGGATCTGTTTGGTTCTCTCTTGAGAGGTTTCAATTACAATTTCTAAGATGTGTACTTTACAATAAGAAATAGCTGCAAAATTAACAGCGTTCCAATGCAAAACGCAGCATGAAAATAAGAACAGATGAAGAAAAGCTAGGGTTTGAGAGACGTACAGGCAATCCCCGATGGTTTCACAGAGAGAAGAGATGAGAGATCGGGGATCAAATTTCAATGTTTGGTATATTTGTGAGACGAAATGTCAAATGTTGATAAATCTGAAGCTTATCGGAACGTTTTTACTTACTTATTTTTCTGATTGTTACACTTGAAGAAATGACCTTTTGGTGCTGTTCAAGACGGCGAAAAAACAGAAACCCGAGAAATTGACGACTACAGTGTAAATTTACGGTCTTCTCCGGTATGTTATTGCTGAGATCGGAAAACTTACCGGTAAATCGAAGCAACCAGAGGCGGCGGCGACGAAGCTTTTACAGAGAGAGAGAAATCTGAAGCGGCAACGATAACAAATTGTCTCCTTTCACTGGCTTAGAAGATCATATAGTTGAGGCTCTAGAGGAATGAAGAGACATGGAAGAGTGCGTGAATGTTTAGTGGGTTTTAAGGATTTGAGATACAGAGTTCAGTTAAAAGAATATTCCTGAGGTGAAGTTACTTCACCAAAAAAAAAAAAAAAACCAAAAAAGAAAAAAGAAAAAGAAAACTCTTCTGAGGCAAAGTTGAGGAAGAGATGATCTAACTAGAGATGGTTGATTGCCCTTTAGAAACAATGTCGCAAGTATATACACTGATGGTTTTATCCGCTGTGATTTAATTATAGGGAAAGAAGATATTTTATGTCATCTGTGAGAACCTTGGGATGAGTCTATTGCTGACGTTGGTATGAGTTAATTGTACTTTAGTGAATTGCAGGCTCGTGTTAAAGAGGTTGCTTTGAATTGTCAAACTTGCTAACTGCTTAAAAAGTTATCAGAAAGTCAGTGATCAAGTTGGTGTTCTTTTTTCTCAAAATGTTTGGCATGATCTTTTCTTCCTTTATTCTAACTCTTCCCACTGTACAGGATCCCTCTCGTAGCAGGAGCACTGCTAGATCTACACCGTCTTTTTATTGAGGTTGTGTCTCGAGGTGGAATAGAAAAGGTATGTACAAACAAACGGTTTGCTTCAGTTTCATACATATTTGCTTTCTCTTTGGAGAGAGCACCTTCAATATGGAAACTACAGCAAAATGTAAGCATGTTGACGCATGGCACAAAATCTTCTTCTTTTGGTTACATTGGGTATCCAAGACCTAAAATATGTTAAATGTAATAATGGGCTTTGAATATTAAACCTTTAACCTTATCTCTTTCAAATGCTAGTCTAAAGGTTCCAGGCTTTTCCTCTTCTTTCTCTGGTTTCATTTGTTAAACACATTTTCCACTTTGCAAAAATGTATAGACGGGCAAAATGTTCTTATTTAATTTCTGAGATATATACTTCTAAAAGGCTCCATTAGCTGTTTTTGCCATATCTGCATATGAAAACATGAAAATTTGAAGATGAAAATCAGAGAAGATGAAGATAAACACAAAGCGACAGAGAGAGAAATGGGAAGCTTCTGGAGAAAGCCAGAAGACATAATGAATACCGTGTATAAAATATCTTTACAAATGACTTATATACAGTCACTCTTGTGTCAGGTCAGACGGCCCAAGAACTAAAATAAAACGGGCTCAGATATTTACAACCCAATCAACAAATCATCACAGCCCAACTCCCACATATACAATATATACAAGAAAATACAATAAATATACAATGTATATACAATATATATACAATCATTTATGCTTAGGTTTGGAAGCCATGTAGTCTTTCATCTCAACACCCCCCCTCAAGTTGGAGGGGGAAACCACCTGCAACTTGGATAATAGCGGATGAAGCACAGTGCCAGGTAATGGCTTAGTGAGCAGGTCAGCCAGTTGACGAGAAGTAGGGACATGAAACAGCTGTAGAAAATCATTCTGTAGCTGATCACGAACAAAATGGCAGTCCACCTCGATGTGTTTGGTACGCTCATGAAAAATAGGATTGTTAGCTATATGGACAGCAGCCTGGCTGTCAGAAAACACAGAAAATGGAAGAGAAACAGATACACCAAGATCAACCAATAAACGAGATAGCCAAGATAATTCAGCAACAACTTTGCTGAGGGCTCTATATTCTGCCTCAGCAGAAGACAAAGAAACAACATGTTGTTTCTTAGATTTCCAACTAATCATGCAGCCACCCAATAACACGCAATCCAGTAACAGATCTCCTAGTATCAGGACATGCAGCCCAGTCACTATCAGAATAACCCACAACAGAGAAATCATCACTGGCAGAATAAAAGAGACCCATGGAAGGACTGACTTTAAGGTATCTCAAGACATGTAGGGCAGCAGTCATGTGGGGAAGTCTGGGGCATTTTAGGAATTGACCCAGATGTTGAACAGCAAAGCATATGTCAGGCCTAGTATGAGTCAGAAACAACAGCTTACCAACAAGACTCCTATACTGGTCAGGAGAGGATATAAGGTAACCAGAATCAGCATGAAGTTTGACATTAATATCCAAAGGACAAACAACAGAGGATACATTTGCACAATCAAACTGATGCAGTAAATCAGAAATATACTTATGCTGATTAAGGATTATTCCACCATCAACAACTGACATTTCAAGGCCTAAAAAATAATGCAAAGACCCTAGGTCTTTGATTTTAAACTGATCATCCAGAAACAGTTTCAGGGCAGTAATCTCATCACATTCATCCCCAGTAAGAATAATATCATCCATATAGACTGCCACAACCACAAGAGACCCAAGTTTACCTTTGATGAACAAAGAATGTGTGTACCCTCTGGAATAAAGAGTAGAAGACAATTTGGCATACCATTGTCTGGATGCTTGTCTCAGCCCATATAGGGATTTCTTGAGCTTACAAACCAGAGGAGAAGGAGTAGAAGATGTAGAAGAAACAGAACTAAGAAGAGGAGCAGAGACTGTCAAACCTGGGGGAAGTTTCATATAAACTTCCTCATCCAAATCCCCATGGAGAAAGACATTATTGACATCAAGTGAAACACAGGCCAGTGATTCTTGACAGCCACAGCAACAAGACATTTCACAGTGGTCATCTTAATCACAGGAGAAAAGGTGTCAGTAAAATCAATCCCTTCAACTTGAGTATCACCCCTAATAACAAGCCTAGCTTTATACCTTTCAACAGTACCATCAGCCTTGTATTTGATTTTATAGACCCATTTACAACCAATGGGTTTCTTACCAAGAGGAAGAGGAACAACATCCCAGGTATGGTTAACTTCCAAAGCATCAAACTCCTGTCTCATAGCATCCTGCCATGCTGGAACAGATGCAGCTTGAGAGTAATACAAAGGTTCAGATGCCAAAGTAGAAGAAGAGGCACCAAAAAAGGCAGGGAATTGGCAGACATAATCCTTAAGATAGGAAGGAGGATTATGCTGCCTAGTGGACTTTCTAGGAGCAGGAAGAGGGTGTGAAGAGGGTAAAACAGGGGGAGAGATATCATGATTGAAAGAAGGAAGGGAAGATGGAGCAGCATCAGTAAAATCAGGGACAGGAGAATCAGATGTTGGAGCAGATGTAGGGGAAGGAGGGGAGGAAGTATGTATAAGAAAATATGTGTCAGTGGAATGCTCAGTAGGAGGAATAGAAGGAAAAGATGAAGGAGAAGGGTGAACAGAAGAATGTTTATTCTTAAAAGGAAAACAAGTTTCATGGAATATAAAATCCCTGGAGACAAAACATTTCTTGGAAACCAGATCATACAGTTTATAACCCTTTTTGGCAAAGGGGTAACCCAGAAAAACACAAGAGAGGGCTCTAGGCTTTAACTTGTCCCTTTGAGGAATAGGGACAGCAGCATAAGCAAGACACCCAAATGCCCTCAAATGAGAATAGGATGGAGCTTTCCCATACAAAATTTCATGAGGAGAGTTATTGTGAAGAATTCTGGATGGTATTCTGTTAAGGAGATAAGTAGCAGTCAACAGACAATCCCCCCAGAAAGACACAGGTAGGCCAGATTGAAAAAGCAAGGCTCTACATGTTTCAAGAAGGGTTCTGTGCTTTCTTTCAACAACACCATTCTGTTGGGGTGAATGAGGGTAGGAGGTTTGATGAATAATCCCCTGGCTACTAAAGAAAGATATACCCTCAATGCTGGATCCCAATTCTAAGGCATTGTCACTTCTAACAGTTTGAACCACAGTGTTAAACTGAGTTTTAACAAAACAGATGAAAGACTTAAGCAGGGAAAAAGCATTGCTTTTAGAGCCCATTAAGTATGTCCAAGTTGCCCTAGAGAAATCATCAACTATTATTAGGAAGTATCTATAACCAGAAGAAGTAGAAGTGTGGTAAGGTCCCCAAGTATCCACATGTATTAATTGAAAGGGTCTAGTAGTACTGATACTGCTATCAGGAAAAGGGAGTCTGCTTTGTTTGGCCATAGGACAGACAGAACAAGGAAAAGGTTGTTTAGAAGCAAGTGGAAAAGACAAACCAGAAATATGTCTCATATTTGCAAAAGAAGTATGTGCTAGTATTAAATGCCAAATGTAATTCATATCAGTGGTAACAACATTATTACAAATGGAATTATTTACAATTGGAGGCAAGGAAACAACTTTGCTGTCAGACACATTGTCATCATTACAAAAATCAGACAAAGCACATACAGAAGTAAATGAAGAACCAGGAGAGGAAGAAGGGGAAGGTGGCACCCAGGACAGTTTGTATAGGCCAGCTTCCCCTTTACCAAGATCCAGAGGCCTCTTCAGAGAAGGGTCCTGTATCATGTGAAGTAAACAGGAAGTTGGAGTAAAAAAACTATACAGTGCAATTGTTTTACCAACTTGTGAACAGAAATCAAGTTGTGTTTAAAGGAAGGAACCAGAAGCACATTGTGAAGAGTAAGGGAAGAAGTTAATGCAAAAGAACCTGTACAAGTTACTTTCACTTTGTAACCATTAGGCAAAGTTACAAGATAAGGAACAGTCAAAGGTATGATGTTAAAGAGTAGGTTTTTATCATGTGTCATATGATTAGATGCCCCTGAATCTATGATCCAGGTGACAGAATTAATGTGTGTGAGCATGCATAATTTGGAATCAGAAACAAAACTCTCAGTCAACATAGTACCAGCAAAATTAGCAGCATACATGGGAGGAGGAGCTTGATCAGTGGAATCCCCTAACTGGGTCTGTTGCAACAAGCTCATCAATTGATCATATTGGTGTCTGCTCAACCCCGGTATCACAGAGCTTTGACCATCTATGTGTGCAACATGGTGATGGCTGGCAGGAGGATTCTCAAGAGGAACAGACATATTAGGATTCCCATGATTAACAAACACACTTTCCTCACCAGTGAAGACATGAGCAGCTGCAGATTTCCTTCCCTTGTTGTATTTTATATTTTGAGGAAACCCATGGATCTTGTAGCACTTATCAATTAAGTGCCAAGATTTCTTGCAGTATCTGCAAAATAAGGGCCCTCTGCTTTGCTCGAAATTAACTCTGGGTCTGAAAACAGGGGGACTGGGCATTGTGGCCTGATTAAACCCAACTGAGTGCTTATTTGTATTAGCATTAAAAGACATAGAATCTGGACTGATTTGAGAAACAGATTGAACCTGTCTCTGTTTCTCATCATTAAGCACTATATTGTAAACACTGTCAAGGGAAGGAAATGGCTGCATCATCAACAAGTTACTCCGAACCCCCATGTATGCTTCATTTAAAAAACCCCATAAGAAACTGGAATACCTTATTTTCATCATCTTCCTGATTTATTCCATTTTTAGCAACACACACACATCTCTGCCCATGATTTGTGCACATTGTGCCCAACTCATCCCACAAACCTTTGAGTTTATTAAAATATGAGGCTACATCTAAACAGCCTTGAGATGTATGAGAGAGTTCCCTTTTTAATTCAAAAATTTTAGTCTTGTTAGGAGTACCATATCTTTTCTCAATTTGGGACCATATACTCCGTGCAGTATCGGAATACTGCACACTATCAGCAATCTGAGGAGATAGGGAAGCGGTCAACCAGGAAATGACCATGTTATTACATCTATCTCACAGCCTCTGTTCAGCCATATTAGTGGTTGGTCGAGGACAAGACCCATCAACAAATCCAATTTTGTTTTTAGCATATAAGGCAACAATCATCTTCCTCCTCCAACCTCCATAACCACTGCCTGAAAAGGGAGTGGACACAAGAGACATACCAGGAACGTCGGAGGAGTAAATCAGGAGGGGACTAGTAGAGTCCGCGGGGGAGGCATTAGTATTCGTATTATCAGCCATGAATAATGAACAAACTTAGCAACACAAAAATAGTTTCAATGAATAGACCACAATCAAACCAGAACTGGCATGTAACATATACAACACTCAGAACAGAGAAAGTGTTACCCTCCTTCTTCGCGACCGGAGAAAAACGACTTTCAACCACCAGATGAAACTAAGTCCGGTCACCGAAAATTGCAGATAAACAGAAACTCACCAGAATCAGGTCACAAACGTCGGAAACTTACCCAAAACGCCTATCGACCAAAGGTAAAATTATCGGATAACATCAAAACCCTTGGTCCGAAAGTCGGAAAACCCTAGATTTTGAAGTACTCACTGGAATAAGACCAGAGATGTCGGAAAATCACCCAAAACATCTAGTGGTACATGATCGGAGCCTCAAAAAGTCATAAAAGTCCCGATTATCCGATTATCATTCATCGAAAAATAAATGAACAGTATTTTCCTCAGATATCCGAAAAAAAACTTCAGCAAAAACTTCAGCAAGTATCGATAACACATAATAGAGAATGATCGGAAGATTTTTCCTGCTCTGATACCATGAAAATACGAAGATTTGAAGATGAAAATCAGAGAAGATGAAGATGAACAGGAAGCGACAGAGAGAGAGAGAAATGGGAAGCTTCCAGAAGACAAAATGGATACCGTGTATAAAATATCTGTACAAGTGACTTATATACAGTCACTCTTGGGTTGGGTCAGACGGCCCAAGAACAAAAATAAAACGGGCTCAGATATTTACAACCCAATCAACAAATCATCACAGACCAACTCCCACATATATAATGTATACCAGAAAATACAATAAATATACGATGTATATACAATGTATACAATCATTTATGCTTAGGTTTGGAAGCCATGTAGTCTTTCATCTCAACAGCATAAGACGTTTTTGGTAAAGAGACATTGAAATTTTGATTCAATATGTTAGTCTTGAATGCACAGGTGTGACCTGGTAATTGCTATAACTACAGAGGTAGGAAATTTCTAAGGAAAAATAGTGGAATTTTGGTGATACCTTATATATAGCAGCTGTTTGTTGTAGCTTTAGAGGAATGAGGATAAAGGGGAGAAAAGATGAGAAAACCAAAAAAGAGATGCGACCTTCCGTCATGAGGATCCTTAGGGATTACTTTTTCTTCAAAATCTCTCCCCATTCATCTTCAACTAATCATAGACTTGTATATACAAGACATAACTTTGGACTAGGCTCAAACATGAGGGTGGCTATGTTGAGATATGTAAATAGGCAATGATGATACTACTCACATGTAGACCATTTTGGTCATTAAAGGAAAGAGTCATATCTGAGCCAAATAGGCTACTTCTACAATTAGGCTATTTTTGTAATTTGTTTGTCTATGTCTGTAATTAGACTAGTTGTGTAAATAGGCTATACTTGCAATTAGGCCAGTCATGTAAATAGGCTATATCTGTAAAAGTGGTTATTTTGATATAAGGGGTCAGGGGTCGTTTGTAGGAACCGAGGCGTCATTTTCAGAAATGAATTCTGAGTCTTCTTCGAGACTCTTCGATGCTCTCCCTTCTCTCTACTTTCTCTCTCTAAGTTTCTTCGATATTATGCATGTTTTCATGGTATCAGAGCCTTGTATAGTGATCCGATGATGCTCTTGTGTGAATCAATGATTCATTTGAACCATTCTCTGATAAAAATTCGAGGTTTTTTCTGAGATCGAAAGATCGATGATTTTTTTTGGTTTTGATAGGGTTCCTTCGAGCCTCTATCTTCACGATTTGTGACCGTTCCTTCTCTATTGAACGGTTCAATCGTTTATTGTGAAGTTTTCGGAGATTTTCCGATGAGTTTTCAATCTCTAGGGTTTTCTGGTGGTCAAAACGGGTGTTTGATTGCCATCCGGTGGTTTGATACTCATTTTGCTGAGGTTTTGGTTGTCGTCACTACTGTTGCGACATCATTGACGGTATTTGCGGTAAAGTTTTGACGGTTACTTCTAGGGTTCATACCTAGGGTTTCATTTGTTGTTAAAGGCCGATCTTCTCCGGTTGCGAAGAAGGACGGTAACATCGTTCCTATTCTTTGGTTGTGATTCTTTGACTGCTTGTGCGATTATTTGCTTCTATCTGTGAATAACCTGTTTGAGTTGTGAATACTGTTGTTTAGATTGTGAATATTGATTTTTGGTGATATTTGTAAAAGATTTCATTCATTTGAACATGGCTGGTAACACGAGTGGTAATGGTTCTGGTGGCAACTCTGGTCCTATCGATCCTTCTAATCCTTTGTTTGTACATTCTTCTGATGTGCCTGGTGCATGCCTTGTTCCCACTCCTTTTTCAGGTAGTGGTTATGGAGGGTGGAAACGTAAGATGACAATGGCTTTATCTGCTAAAAATAAAATTTGTTTCATTGATGGTTCTTTTTCCCGACCTAGTAATAATGTGAGCTTACAGAGGTTATGGGATAGATGTAACATGCTCGTTATGTCATGGTTAACTTCTTCTGTGTCATCTCAAATAGCTGATAGTGTACAATATTCTGACACTGCTCAAAGCATGTGGTCTCAACTTGAGAAGAGATATGGTACCCCCAATAAAACAAAAATTTTTGAGCTTAAACGGGAACTCTCTCAGACATCCCAAGGTTCCCTTGATGTAGCCTCATACTTTAATAAACTCAAGAGTTTATGGGATGAATTGGGGACAATGGTCCCAAACCATGGACAGAAGTGCACTTGTGCTGCTAAGAATGGTATTATCGAGGAAGATGATGAAAACAAGATTTATCAGTTCCTTATGGGACTGAATGAGACATATTTGGGTGTAAGGAGTAATTTGTTAATGATGCAGCAATTTCCTTCCCTTGACAGTGTTTATAATATTGTACTCAATGATGAAAAACAAAGAGAAGTCAAGTCTATCTCCCATATGAGCCCAGACTCTATGTCTTTTAATGTTCACACTGACAGGCCCTCTGCTGGGTTCAACCAGGGTAAATTGTCTGGGTCTAACTTCAGACCTAAAGTCAATTTTGAACAAAATAGAGGAAACTTATTTTGCAGATATTGCAAGAAGTCTGGACACTTAATTGATAAGTGTTTCAAGCTGCATGGTTTTCCTCAAAGCAATTCTTACACCAAGGGAAGGAAATCTGCTGCTCATCTTTCCACTAGTACTGACTGTGTGTCTGCTGATACAGGAAATTCAGGTCTGTCTGTTCCTCTAGGGGATCCTATTGCCAGTCAACTTGTGATACCAGGGTTGAGCAGACAGCAATGTGATCAGATTATGAGCTTAATTCGACAGACTCTTTCTACTAGTGATCAAGCTCCTTCTCCCATGAGTTCTGCTAATTTTGCTGGTACTTTGATGTCTGAGAGTCTTGTTTCTGATTCCAAGTTGTGCATGCTTACAAACATAAATTCTGCTACCTGGATCATTGATTCAGGGGCTTCCAATCACATGACTTATGATAAAAATCTACTTTTTGATATTATACCCTTAACTATCCCTTACCTTGTTTCCCTTCCTAATGGTTATAAAGTAAAGGTCACTTGTACAGGATCATTTGCATTGACTCCTTCTCTTACTCTTCACAATGTACTCTTGGTTCCTTCTTTCAAACATAATTTGATTTCTGTTCATAAATTGATGAAACAATTGAATTGTTTAGTTTTGTTTACACCAACCTCATGTCTTCTTTACCTGTTACAGGACCTTTCTCTGAAGAGGCTTCTGGATCTTGGTAATGAGGAGGCTGGTTTGTACAAGTACTCTTGGTCACCTCCTTCCTCTTTTGCCTATTCCAAGTCTTCTTCTACTCCTGAGCATACTGTTTCACATGTTTGTAATGATGATGTTGTTTCTGATGGCAAACATTTTAGCTCAATTGTACAATCTCCCAGTTGTAATAATGCTGCTACTGCTGATATGAACTATATTTGGCATTTGAGATTAGCACACACTTCCTTTGCTAATATGAAACATGTTTCTGGCTTACCTTTTTCTTTTGCTGCTAAACAACCTTTTCCTTGCTCTATTTGTCCTATGGCTAAACAAACCAGACTGCCTTTCCCTGATAGTATCATTAGTACTACTAAACCATTTCAACTTATACATGTAGATACTTGGGGCCCTTACCATACCCCTACTTCCCTTGGTAGTAAATACTTTCTCACCATAGTTGATGACTTTTCTAGGGCCACCTGGACACATTTGATGGGTTCTAAAAGTAATGCCTTCCCTCTATTAAAATCTTTCATTTCCTATGTTCAGACTCAGTTCAATTCCATGGTCCAGGTTGTCAGGAGTGATAATGCCCTGGAACTGGGTTCCAGTGCAGAAGGGATTTCCTTTTTCAGTAAACTTGGGATTGTGCATCAAACAACTTGCCCTCATTCTCCTCAATAGAATGGGGTTGTTGAGAGAAAACACAGATCCTTACTTGAAACCTGTAGGGCTCTTCTTTTTCAGTCTGGTTTGCCTATATCATTTTGGGGTGATTGTTTGTTAACTGCAACATACATCCTTAATAGATTGCCATCCAGAATACTTCATTACAAATCACCTCATGAATTATTGCATGGTTCTCCCCCTTCCTACTCTCACCTAAGAACTTTTGGTTGTTTGGCTTATGCTGCTGTCCCTATCCCTCAAAGGGATAAACTGAAGTCCAGAGCTCATTCTTGTGTTTTTATTGGTTACCCTTTTGGTAAGAAAGGCTACAAATTGTATGATTTGAATTCTAAGAAATGTTTTGTTTCTAGAGATGTTGTCTTTCATGAAACTCACTTTCCCTTTAAAACTGCACCTCCATCTCCCTCTCCTCCTCCTCCTGTTCCCTTTTCTGATGACATTCTTGAACATTCTTTACTGCTACCAACTTCCAGTGATTCTTCCCCTTTCTTCTCCTCTTAGTTCTTCTCCTGCCTCTCCTGTATCCATTCCTTCTTCCCTTTTCAATCATGATACTTCTCCTCCTGCTTTACCTGTCTCTCAGCCTGTTTCCTTACCCAGAAAATCCACCAGACAACATATTCCCCCTCCTTACCTCAAAGACTATGTTTGCCAACATCCAGCCTTCTCTGGTTCCTCTTCCTCCAACTTGGAATCTGAACCTATGTTTTACTCTCAAGCTGCCTCTGTACCAGCTTGGCAGGATGCCATGAGGAAGGAATTTGATGCATTGGATGCTAATCATACTTGGGACATTGTGCATCTTCCTCCAGGCAAGAAACCTATTGGCTGTAAGTGGGTTTACAAGATCAAATATAAATCTGATGGCTCTATTGAAAGATACAAGGCAAGGTTGGTTATTAGAGGTGATACACAGGTTGAGGGTGTGGACTTTACAGACACATTTTCTCCTGTTGTTAAGATGACTTCAGTGAAATGCATTATTGCAGTGGCTGTTAAAAACCACTGGCCATTGTTTCAGCTTGATGTTAACAATGCCTTCCTCCATGGTGATTTGGATGAGGAAGTGTATATGAAACTTCCTCCAGGTTTGGTTGTATCTGATTCTGCTTCTCCTTCTTCTTCTTCTACCTCTTCTTCTTCTTCTCTTCCTCTGGTCTGTAAACTAAAGAAATCTTTATATGGGCTCAGGCAGGCCTCCAAGCAGTGGTATGCTAAGCTGTCGTCTGCTCTTCATTCAAGAGGTTACAGGCACTCTTTGAATGATTATTCCCTATTCTTAAAAGGTACCCCTGATTCCCTTGTTGTAGTGGCTGTGTATGTTGATGACATTATAGTAACTGGGCATGACTGTGATGAGATTGCTGGCTTAAAAGCCTTCTTGGATGATACTTTCAAAATCAAGGATTTGGGGTCATTGCATTATTTTCTGGGTTTTGAGGTTAAACAAGTCCCTGGTGGGATACATCTGAATCAGCATAAGTATGTTAATGACTTGTTGCATGCTTTTGACTGTGTATCTGTTTCTCCTGTTGTTTCCCCTCTGGACATTTCTTCCAAACTGACTGCTGATTCTGGTGACCTTTTGCCCGCTCCTGACCAGTTCAGGAGTCTTGTTTGCAAATTGTTGTTCTTAACCCATACTCGCCCTGATATATGCTTTGCCGTGCAACATCTGAGTCAATATCTTAAATGCCCAAGGGTTCCCCATATGTCTGCTGCTATGCATGTTTTGAGGTATCTTAAAGGCACTTCTTCTTTGGGTCTCTTTTACTCTGATGTTCCTGATTACTCTGTGGCTGGGTACTCTGATAGTGACTGGGCAGCCTGTCCTGACACTAGAAAATCTGTTACTGGTTTTTGTGTATTGTTGGGTGGCAGTCTTATAAGTTGGAAATCGAAAAAGCAACCAGTTGTCTCTCTTTCTTCTGCTGAAGCTGAGTACAGGGCTTTGAGCAAGGTTACTGCTGAACTAACTTGGCTCTCTCGTTTACTTGCTGATCTTGGGGTATCTGTTCCTTCTCCTATTTCTGTATTTTGTGATAGTCAGGCTGCTGTCCACATTGCTAAAATCCAGTTTTCCATGAACGTACTAAGCATATTGAGGTGGATTGTCATTATGTTCGCACTTTGCTACACAATGGTTTCCTAAAGCTTTCCCATGTTTCCACTTCTCAGCAGCTGGCTGATCCGTTGACCAAGGCATTATCTGGGACTGCTCTTTCTCCTCTATTGTCCAAGTTAAAGGTGGTTTCCCCCTTCAACTTGAGGGGGCGTGTTGAGATATGTAAATAGGCAATGATGATACTACTCACATGTAGACCATTTTGGTCATTAAAGGAAAGAGTCATATCTGAGCCAAATAGGCTACTTCTACAATTAGGCTATTTTTGTAATTTGTTTGTCTATGTCTGTAATTAGACTAGTTGTGTAAATAGGCTATACTTGCAATTAGGCCAGTCATGTAAATAGGCTATATCTGTAAAGTGGTTATTTTGATATAAGGGGTCAGGGGTCGTTTGTAGGAACCGAGGCGTCATTTTCAGAAATAAATTCTGAGTCTTCTTCGAGACTCTTCGATGCTCTCCCTTCTCTCTACTTTCTATCTCTAAGTTTCTTCGATATTGTGCATGCTTTCAGGCTATTCAAATAAAAAGAGTAACTCATCCTTGGTTGTAGAGCTGGTTCCAAGGATTTTCACTCAATGGATATTGCACCTTGAAATTCATGAATTAGGCACCTATTCGTCAAGGTCATACTCATCATCACTCCAGCAACCTCTTGGC
The DNA here is from genome assembly GCA_034376525.1 of Nicotiana benthamiana. Lineage (NCBI taxonomy): Eukaryota > Viridiplantae > Streptophyta > Magnoliopsida > Solanales > Solanaceae > Nicotiana > Nicotiana benthamiana. The sequence continues at coordinate 117,618,222 of CM067331.1, forward strand.
GTTTGAGGCAACTTAACTTTCAATTACATGGACATTGATGCATATCTTTTTTTTTAAAAAAAAAAAGAAAGAAAAGGACATTGATGCTATCTGAGAGGATAGGATTCAAAAGGTCACTTACAGAATCAAATTACTTTGTCTTTCTCAGAGATGCCAAAATCTAGAATATACGCTTTTGGGTTGTCTGGTTTGTGGCTTTGTTATGAAGGGATTACAATGTAGGAATTGTTTATGTGGTGAATAATCGAGTAAGAATTGTTACGCGGCAATGAAAACAATATGTGAAGTAGAACCGTGAATAATAAAACGGAAAAGAGCCTAAAGTACCCATGAATAATTGAATTTGGTACGATAAAGCCCTGCTTTCACCTTTTCGAATATGTGAAGAAGTAGTGTTTTACAATGTTTTTTTATATTTTTTTTATATCTTTTATTTTTTTGTTTTGTTGTTGCTGTCTTTCACATTTTGGCCTTTCCATTTATTTGTTGTATTTTATAATGCTAATACTATTTTTCTGGTTTATGTTGTGGTTACGGATCTATTGTCTCTGAGCCGAGGATCTCCAGGAAACAGCCTTTGGGTAGGGGTAAGGTCTCCCCAGACCCCACTAGTAGGATTCTACTGGGTTATTGTTGATCGGTACAATATTTCTGACATTAAGCTCCGCATAACTTACGCAGAGTTTAGTACTTATGTGGAGCTTAATATGGGAGACCAAATGCTCCATCAGTTATATGGAGATTATATTAGTAATGAAAAGTTCAATAGAAAACCATTTGCTATATAAGTAATATAGAATTTTATACTGGGAATATATATCCTTATTCCTTAAACCAAACAACCCCTTCTCTCTTAGAAATAAAGCTGTGTTTTTGCGAACTGCCTGAACAATAATTAAGAGTATTAAATTGACACTTCTCTAAAGCCCTTTCTTCTTTGATATTCTCGAACCTACAATAACAACAACAATAACTATCCCGTATATTCTCACAAAGTTGGGTATGGGGAGGGTAATAGTAGACGGACCTTATCCCTACCCGAAAGGGCTGTTTCCTAATTTAGTGAAATTATGGCTGCTTTGACATTCTCCAACCTACTTTTTTTCTTTATCAGGACTAGCATAATTTGTCCGCCTTCAACATGGTTGGTCTAATGTGATTTGGAGTTCACTCGGGTTTTTTATTGGGAACTTGCTGTAGGTTATTAGAGAGCGAAAATGGGGGGAGGTGAAAGGAATATTCAAATTTCCATCTTCTGTGACTAGTGCATCATTTGTCTTGCGGAAGTAGTATCTATCCATGCTTTATCATTTCGAGCAGGTTTATTACTTTAGGAAAGAAGAACCTTCTGTCTCTGTGGCTGGCATCATGACACTTTTGCAATCAATTACCTGTATTTGTGTTTTTAAAGTTTTTGTTATAAAAATAAAAACTGGGGAGACTTCATCTATATGTTCTGCAGATCCTACAAATAGAAATGTAACTGACTCTGCAGCTGAGCATGCTAACAATGATAGTGCTGCTACGAATCAATGTTCAGGTGTGCTTCCAATCTTTTAAGACTTTAATTTTCTATCATGAGATCCTTCTTCCGGTGTATGTTTCTTTATGCCCCATTAGTTTGGTATAACATGCTAGAGAATGTCTTACCTTTTATTTGTTTGAAATTTTAAGAGAGCTACAACAAAGAAGTATTGAAACTTGATAGTCCTTGTACGGAGATTTCTTTTCTCTCCTGCAACTTTCCTTTCATATGTTTTCCCTTTTAGCTCCTTTGTAATTTGTGATGTCCTGTTTTATACTGGATAGACATACTTAGCTTGTGTCATGGTTATACAATTTTATGGTTCTTGTAACTGTAGTGAGTTACAATCTGGAGGCTGGAAGTTCACTTATTGGAACCATTGATGCAAAGTTTGATTATGGTTACGTAATCACTGTGAACTTGGGCTCGGAGAATTTAAGTGGTGTACTTTATCATACACCTGCATTGCCACATCAGTCCCAAAGGGTTAATACTTCAGCTATGCCTTCCCAACGGATCAAAAAAAGACACAAGTTGGCTTCGAAGGACCCCTCTCGACCCAAGTCAATTCGAAGTGGTTATAATTTTTTCTTTGCTGAGCATTATGCCAGGCTGAAACCTTCATATCAGGGGCAAGAGAGAGCTATCAGCAAAAGGATTGGACTTCTTTGGAGTCGACTTACAGAGGCCGAGAAACAGGTTGGATAAAATGGCTCGACACATTAAGCTTTCACTTTTTTGTTTATTGCTTACTTTTATGTGTTGCTCTGATGGTAAGCAATCCCACTTCCAACCGAGAGGTTGTGAGTTCGAGTCTCCCCAAGAGCAAGGTGAGATGTTCTTGGAGGGAAGGATGCCCGGTATCTATTTGGAAACAGTCTCTCTACCCCAGGGTAGGGGTAAAATCTGCGTACACACTACCCTCCCCAGACCCCGCTAAGTGGGATTATACTGGGTTGTTGTTGTTGTTGTTACTTTTATGTGTACAAACTGCATCTGCAGGCTGGAATTGTTTCAGTAAACCCTTTTTCCTTTTTCGCTGATAAAGATAATAGTGAAACGAGGATTTAATTTGGTACCAGGGGATAATTTACATGTTGCTACTGTAATTGTACAGTAACTTTGTAAATAAACGTATTCTTTATTTGCTTGTTCGATCGTGTGACCTTTAAGCAGAATCATAGTTGATTGTTTTTTGAAGGCATAGTTGCATTTTATGTTGTATTTATCTATGTTGTTCGGACCCTGCGGAAATATCATTAGGTGCGTGTCGGATCCTCCAAATTAGTATATTTTTAGAGGATCTGACATGGGTGTGACGGCATATTGAAGTGTCCGCATAACATAGGTATTTAACCACCTTTGTCACTGAGTAATTGTGTGCTATGTTGCTCCGATTCTTCGAAAATATCGATGGGTGCGGCAACGGTTTTGGAGAGTTCGTGCAACATAGATTGTGTGCATTTTATGATTCCAAATGTCAAAAGTTGCCTCTTTTCAGTAAAAAGACCGTGACCAAGGTGGTTGCTTCATAAGTCATCAGCTGATTGTTCCTTGGGGGGAGAGGGTGGCTGGTATAAATTAAGGTTGTCTTTGGTTGCAAGTTCTGCTGTAGACTCAAAATTAGCAAAATGACATTCTTTGATATATCCGCAGTATGGCGGAGACAACTTCTGGAGTTATTAAAATATCGCAGTAAATATATTTGATGCTGAAGAGGAAAATGGGGTTCAATTCTCAGCTGATACTCATCTTCAATATGTGTTGCTCGTAATGCAGGTTTATCAGGAAAAAGGTGTGAGAGATAAGGCGAGATACAAGTCTGAGATGCTGGAATATAAGTCATCTCATGCTCAACCGCAATAGGCTGAGATTAAGAAACATCTTTGTTTCCCCATCTTTCTTTCTTGTTTGGAAAATCATCATGTTTACATAGGCAGCTTGCACTTTGATGGATTTGTGAAAGTATTGTGCTCTGCCTTTCTTTTTCCTTTTTGGGTTAAAAACTGGAGGGCAGAAAGAGCCTTTTAGAACAGGAGCAACTGTTGGTATCAAAGTAAGTTTCATCCCAGTTTCCTTTATGGCAGTGTAATGCTTAAAATGGTTATCTATATATGCATTTCTACTTTCTTCTTAGACTCTCTTTCTTTTGGAACAATCAACATACCATTTAAGCTATCATCCCTACAAGCTGTTAGTTTTGAGTTGGGTAGGTAATTGGTGTGAACTTCATGTAGACGGTAAATATTGCCAAAGTTGCTTTCAAATTAGGCTTTATACATAGTTTACCACCCAACCCTTGGCCCAAATCCCCCTTACACACTTTATGTGGACGATAACAACCTTACACAAGAAACCTTTCTAAAGTGTATTTAGTACCCACCTCCTTTGACCAGATCTTGTTAATAAGACATCCGTGTATGTCACGCGTTTGACTATACTTAATTTTAACTCATTACCTTATAATAAATAACCCGACCCTACCCGACCCTAACTGACCCTACCTGACCCTAACTGACCCTACCCGACCCACAAGCTAAAACGCATTTTAATCAAACTTACCCCAGTAAAGGCGATACACCTAAAATGAGCGACTGTAAAGGCGATTCAGGTGACCATCTCAAGCTACGGTTTCATCTTGGATTTCCGGTGGATTTATGCATTTAATAGGTTAGTAATTTTGTTCTCTTTGCATTACCCGTTTATTTTAGTAGTGGGTGGGTTGAACCTAGGGTTTTTTTGAAATTTTTTGTATTTTGCTTAGGGTTATCAGACTTTTTAAAGGAGAATCTTGTTGTGAAGTTGTCGTCTTGTTGCCTTTACAAGTAGTTTTTTATAAAAAAAATGTGTCCTGTGTTTGGAACCGTGTGTAAAGTTAGGGTTTAACTGATTGTTGTAATAGCATTGCTTTGAACAATGTGATATGCTCTTGTCTTTGTCTCCGCATATGTATTTCATCTGTATTCCTTTATTTCGATTGTTGCATGTGAAAGCCCATTTAGTTGTCCCTTATTTGTTTTTTTTTTTTTGCAGATAATATATTTTAAAATCATTACCCTCAGGTTGTACCATGATGGGGTATTAGTTCCTGGTAACTTTGCTCATTATGTTGGTGGTAGTCAAACATTAACTTTAGATGTAGATGTGGATTTACTGTCTCTTATTGAATTGATGAACTACACTAGGATCTATAACTGGAAAAATGTTGTTGAGTTGTATATTTGTCCAATGGATAGGACAGTAAGAGGAGTGTCATTCCTCAAGCTCTTTCTAAATCCGTGACCAATTCCTTGGAGGTTGCTAATTGAGGCTACTAGGTCTTCTTCCTAACCGGTAAGTAACTGTGCCCTCACCAATAATTTCAAGCACTTCTGTTAAAACAAGTAATTAGCAAGGGGGTACATGGGGTACAAGGCTAGAAACCTTGCATTCATAAGTAACAATGGGGTATGGGAAGATCGTGACTTTAAAAAGACGATAATTAAAGTAGAAAGTGATAAAATATCTCATAAAAAGGAACCATAAACCACAATGTATACCTAGTGCTTGTCAATACGCTCAAATGATCTAGGATCTTAGTCGTATCTCTCATTTTTGGCTAAATTCATTGCTCTCATAAAATAGATCGGAGTTGCTCGGGAATTTCGAGAATTTTTATAAGGAATTAAGGGAGACTCGACTGAGGTATGTATGGCTAATGATTGGCTTGAAATTTCAAATTGATTCTTCATGGTTGATTGCATTCATGTATTGAGTGACGGACTTCTGTTTCATATTATTCTATATGTTTATTTGAAATCATGGTAATGACAAGGTGATCATATCTTTCAAGAGTTTGTTATTTCCCTAAGTATGTGCATGCCTTGTAAGATAGCCCTTGATAAATGAATAATGAAATAACATGAACAAATTGACAAAAGGGAAGACTTGTGTTGTGTTGATGAATCTAAGTGCCAAGGAGCAAATAAATAAAAAGAGGCGTTATACCCGGTATGAAAAAAGATGAAAGGAGATGGGAACTGAAGAGTAATTAAAAAGAGATTATGTCCTAAGTGAGATGGCTTAATTGATCGGGCCGAGATCGGACGCCACGTTGTACACATGATGGCATTTATATTGGGTTCCGGAATATTATTGTTAATATGGATATGTCTCACTTGGAATGGCTTAGCCGATCGGGCAGAGACCCGATTCAGTGTTAACAACCCCACTGTGGTATTATATTTTAAAGACATAGTACTTGGCAGTAAGGAATATTAACCTAAAAGAACGAAAAGACTTAACCAACAACCATGCAAGACTTATTTGGTGCTCCTCCTTGAATTCTGTGATGTTATTATTGATGATGTAACTGTCTTCCATTGTTTCACTAATCATCCTATTAGAATTGTGTTTGCCATACATACTATTATTATTCGACAGTACTAACATCGCTTTTGCCGGGGACGCTACATCTTTGAATGGATGTAGATGGTACCTCCGCTGATAGTGCCGATCGCAGATAGTGATGCACCCTTGTCCTCTTCACAGCTGTCTCGGTGAGCCCTCATTCCTCCCAGGGGTTGCAGCTCTTCATTGTGTAAGTTATCACATTTTGAGGTATGGCCGGGGCCTTGTCACCGGCGTCATTATTTTGATATCTTGTATCTTTAGAGGCTCCGTAGACATTTCTGTGGGTCATGTACGGGAGCCGTGGTGGTCTTGGAATCATGTTATATTTTGAAACTTTACGATCTAGACTGTCAACTGTACGTACTTTGGGAACTAAACTATGACATGTACTAAGCTATAACCGTATGAAAATCTTGGAAGTCTAAGTTATGATTTAATGTTGTGTTATAAAATGAGTTGTCCATGATTAACTATAAAACCCCTTTTATTTCAATCACACTAAGCAGAATCGGGGCCCGTAATTATATCGAGTTGGGTAGGAAGTGCTTAGGTAAGGATTGCTCGATCGGGATTTCTTGGTCGAGCGTCGGTCGCGCTCCCCGAGGTCGGGCGTGACACTTGGGAGGTAGAGATACTGTTTTTGAAAATTATGCTAGCATTTTAGTCGTTAAGAGCATAGAAAATCAGCTCGACATTGCTTCTTATGTCCACGTCACTTGTAAGTATTTGCCAAAATACCCACACTTTGTGTCTTCTTTTTGTTTCTTTAATAATTCGATGCAATCAATTATTTTATAAGCTGAACCAAAAAGTAAACGAGGGATGTAATTTTGTTGCGAAGAATTTCATGACAGAGGGATATACTTGGAATATTGTATGATAGGAAAGCATGAAGAGTTAATAAATTTGGTGGCATGACAAAGCCGGTCTGGAAAATTGTCCAAAGAGTCAAAAAATGGTAATGAGAATTCAACCCAAACACAGTGCTCTAAAACGCGTTGAAGAAGAAAATTATACTCGTTCTTTACCACTTCACGCATTTAAATTAGGGATACAAATAAAATTGATAAAGCACGTTAATTTAATAACTTGAGTGAAATTGAGATTTTTTTTAATGTGATTAGGTTTGAATTGATTTGATATTAGGAAAAAAATTCAAATATAATGGTTTGATTTGATTTTAACTAAAAAAAGATAAATCAAAACCAAACCAACCTGATAATATATTTATGCAATTTCTGAACATATTTTATGCATATACAAATTTATTGTAATGTAATTTATAAATATTTCTTAGATTTTTTATTATTTTATTTTTAATATATTATTTAAAATTAGACTTAACATTTTTGAATGATTCAATAAGTTTTATAGCCCATAAATGTAATAATAACTCAAAATAAAGTTCCTATCAATACAAATGGTAATAAAATAAATTCAATTCTATACTGAAAATGACAATAGAGTTAGATTACTATTTTTAGTTTTGTATTGATTTATAATAAAAATGCATAACTTAGTTTATCTTTTTCTTTAGTCATGTAATTAATAGTACTTACTTCGATATATTTATTTTAAAATAAATTATATTGTACTTTTAGATTATTATTCATTTTTATTATGGCTTATCAATTAGCAATATTTATTTTATATGATCTTATTATCTTTGTTATTGAATAATTTTGTACAATGCTATGGCTCATTTTATATTATTGTGTTATTTTTTTGAAAAATACATTATATAGTTGTATCCTACTATGATTAAAAAAATATTTGGAGTACAAATTTACATATTTAGTGCTATAAAAATTTTTACCCGGAAAACCCCGAAAATCCGGGAAAATAAAAATTTTAAAAATTCAAAAAAAATGAGATTGAAAAACACGACTTTATTGGCCTTGATTTGGTTTATAGATTTAAAAATTTAATGCTATTAATTTAGTTTGGTAATTAAAAAATTCGAACCAAACGGCCTATGTGCCCCCTAATTTAAATGATAAATTGAATGCACATTGTTAGTCATGTAAACATATATTTTTTCATCAATCTTGTGAACTTACAAGTTTGTGAATTTTCACAGCCAGGTTAAGGAAAAAAATACACCCATGACAATACATTCCCTTTAGTTATTACTACCGTTAAATCTTTTTGAGTTTTTTTCTCTCAAGTCTATATGAGTGAGCTAGAGATATATAGTACTTTGTGGATTGTTTTTGGGAGAACCTTTTGAAGAACTTTTGGATATATTTTGTATTTTAGAAGTTTTCTCTGTTCCAAAAAGGGGTTATAAATTTAGCGGATGGTCACTAAAATTTTACTTATTTTTCACTCTGAAGTCATTAAATTATTTTTTATATATAAGAAAATGTCACGTAGTTTATCTAAAATAGTGCAACTCTTTCGGCCCTAAGAAATAGTTAATCAGGGTTTTAGGTAAAAGTAGGTATCGGTCGGTTTGGTTTGTTTGTGAATATTATTTGTTTGGTATATATTTGTTATCGGTTTATAAATATTTTAAATCGACAATCGAATCTATAATATATCAATTATCGGGTATCAGTTAGTCGGTTCTCAATCCTTATCAATCCAATTATTGATTTACCTGATAAAAATAAAAAAATATCCAAAATACAAAAAGGGGATTACATTTCAACTTTAAAAATGAACACTTTCTTTACATGTGAAAATCCCACGAGTGATCTCAAATTTCAAAGATATAAGTTCGTTCTTAGTAGGAGTAAATAACAGGATATATGGATATGTGTTCTCCGTTGTCCTAACAAAATGAAAATTTTTCTCTGAAAATGCTCTCTCTATCGTGTTCCGTGTAGAGCCTACCTTCATAAAATTAGTTTGAATATTGATAGCAGATGCATTACATGGAAAATTGACATTAAGAGCATCCAACACATCTTCGACTGTATTTCTACCCAATAATTCTGAAATCCATAGGTATCAACTACCATAATACTATTGGCGAAATTAATTGGCTCAGGGATCTTCATGATACCTTCATCAATCAGAATTCTCACAAGATTAGTTGGGAAACGCTCTTCCCATTTTGCATTTGGGAATTTTGAAAAACAGAAATAACAATAATTTAAATAATTTTTGCTGCCATCTAGACGTAAAAAACCCATGCACTTTGCGTGGGAATATATATTGTCACGGAAAAAACCCTTTTATTAGCAAGAAAATTCCCATTGAGATTACGTGGTATAAACAACCTAAAAATGCTATTAAACTAAATAGTGATGGCGCTTTCTCTTCTACTAACAATATAGTAGAAATTGGTAGATTATTCTGCAATAGCAATGGTGATAGGGGATATCATAAAGCAATACGTTGCTTGCTCCCCAATTCATGCATAATTACTGGCCCTTTTGGATGGAGTAGGAATTGCAGTAGACTTTAAACACACAAATATAGAAATTAAAAATAATAGCATGGATGTTATTAAACTAATGCACGAGGACTGTACTGATTTTTACAATATTATTTTTGAATGCAGCTGGTTAATGTATCAACTGAAGCTCCCAATATTGAGGCACAAATTTAGGGAAGAAAATGAAGTGGCTCATCAACTGGCTAAAGAAACTATGAAGCATAAGAAATTCAAAAAAAACAAGCATGTAACTTGTAATAGTATAAGAATTATCTCTACTGATGTTTGTAATTTCTTAGTAAGTATGAGCAATAGTAATGCCCTTAAGACTATATCTTACTCCTATAATTTGTCTTTAAAGTAATATAAATATTGTGCTTTTATGTTAAAAAAAAAGTAACAGGATATATAACAATTTGATCTTACTACCTATTTCGGTACACGTGACCATAATTCACAGAAAAATAATAAAATCCTAATCTTTTAAATGCTAAAGAATCATTGAAACAAAATAAACAAATAGAAAAACAAAAAATTTGAACAATTTATTTTTTAAAGTTTAAAATTAATAAAAATTTTAGCTGAAGAATGAGATGAAAAATTCAGAAAAGTTTAAAACTTACCCGAAGGATTAAGGTCTGAAATTGAAAGTAACTGTTAAGAGAATCAATGAAATAAGGGAATGAATTCATAAGGTGGCTTTATGTACTTAATTGATAAAATTATAATTTTGATAAAACTTCTTGAATTATCGGTCAAATCGTTAATAAATCTAGACAAATCGAAACCAACCAGTAATCCAATAATCAAATAAAATTACATCATTACCACACCTTTTACCTAATAACCTATATCAATAGCCTAATATTATTTTATCGATTTGGGCTATTGGTTATACCCAATATACACCCTACCCTAATTTTAGTGGAGCCAAAGCGGCTGATTGTGGTATACAAAAATTCAAAAATGGTGTACAATCAATTATCAGGAAGAGCAAAAGAGGGTTTACTTGGATTGAAATTTCGTTTTGACTTATTAATTGGCAATAAAATCATTAAGGACATCGAGGTATGTCAATAGTTTGGTTCGGTAGTTTATTTTATAAAATTTGTATCATATTAATTTTTTGGTTATTCTATTATGTATAATTAAACTTCAACTTTTTGAAATTGTTCCAATCATATCGATTTTTCTTCAGTATTGGTAGAGTTTGATTAATTTTCGTTTTTAAACGTCGTGTAAAGTCAATAACTAGTAAAAGTAGAATGCAATAATGCACATACTTTTATAGGACTTAGCAAAACTCTCTCTATAGACATTTTTACTGTTTAAATGATAATAAATTATGAAAATATGAAAGATGACTAGAATATATATACATCAACTACACTATCGATGCATACAAGAAACTAGCAAACACAAAGAAAAGATAAATTATACAAGGTATGAACATTGGTCGTTCTAATCCCAGATAAAAATATTCCTAAACTGAAGTCGAGGTGGAATTCAAGAGTAAAGTTTATAGAAGATTAAATATTTAAAAAGATAAATCAAAATCATATAAAAGAAAATATATTTAATATGTTATAGTTTGCTACTCATAATCCTTAAAATACTTTATGTCTTGCTATTGAATTTGCTGAAAATAATTTAGTTTATGTAGGTGTAGCATAAAAGGTTTGGGAACTAGGATTTTGATTTTAATTACTAATTGGCTTATTATCATTTTCATAAATCCAAGATCTAAGGAAAATTTAGTACTTTATTATTTTTAAACTTAATATATAAATATATTTTTTATGTGTAAATTTATTCAGTATGATAAAAATTACACTAATTATCGATATGACTGTAAATTTATATAAAAACATATTATTTTATTAAAAAAATTTAAAAATTAGTTTGGTACGATACAATATTAATTTAGTTTGTTTTTACATATTCAATGAGACCTAGTATATAATTTATATAAATATATATAAATAGAGAGAGAAAGGAAGATATTATTTAGGAAAACCAAGATAGTCAATTTCCAGTCCACCCTTACCAGTAAAGACTAATGACTCAGCTCTTTTCCCACTATCATGATTTTTGCCTTATGAATTACACATTATTTGCACATTGTACATTGGGGTTTCCATTTCGGATTTGTTTCTTTTCTGCCTCATTTCCTCCTCATTCAAATTAGGTAATTGGGGTTTTTTCATCGCAAGTTTCATCTCTCCGTTTTTTCTCATCTTTTCAGTTACATATATCGATCTCTAATAATATCTCTTTCTTGTGTGCAAAGAACTCCTACTCACTCATATCATTACCTTCCTTTTTCTTCTACTATTCTTCTCCTTCACATTCTTGACACATGTACATGTATATGTGATTGTTTCCAATGGTGGATAATCAAGAACCCAGGTCAATATTCAAGGGAGGTGGAACCGGAACACTATGGGTAAAGCTGAAGATTCCAAAAGAGGAACAAGTAATTGAAGATCATGAGTATAAAGATAAAGTTCAGATTCAGAGGAAGAATATTACTCCTAGTAGGAATATATGTCATGTTTGCAACAAAGGGTTTTGCTCAGGTAAAGCTTTAGGGGGTCACATGAGAATTCACGCTCAACCTGCAGCTAACAAAGGAATAAAAAAGACCAACCCATTCCCTTGTTCAATAAATGAAAACTACAGAAGAAGCAACAAGAAGTTGATATTTTGAGGAAGAAGAAGATGGGCCGAAATCAACGGCCACCAATTACTTGTTCAATTTGTGGAAAGAAATTCGCATCAAAGAAGTCATTGTTTGGGCATATGAGGTGTCATCCTGATAGGGATTGGAGAGGAATTCACCCTCCTCCCACTGATTTAGGTGGTTGGTCAGTTACTGCTAAGAGAGGCCGCAGGACAAATTCTTCATCAGAAGAGGAACAATTACGCGTTGGCGTTCATTATCTTATGCTGCTAGCCCATGGACATTCACTTAAAGATACAGCAAAATTGGAAACCACGAATAGCAATTTCAAGACTGCTGACGAAGAGGAGGAAACGCATATTTGTCGGCCGATAAAGAGGAGGATGAAGAAGTTAAAGGATTTAGGGTCCATACAAGATGTTTCCATTTATAACAGTACAGTAATTTCAACAAATAATATTGCTACTGCAATGGATGATCATGAGCCTCTACTATCATCATCAAGTCAAATTTCTTGTGTTAGAAATAATAATACTAGTAGCAGAATTCTGGATTTTGATCTCAATGAATTGCCCCTTCCTTCCTGAAGATGATGTTGAAGCTGCTGCCACTGCCAGTAATCATGGGTCGATCGGGTGATTAATTCTCACCTAACTGTTAACTGCCGGTAATTAGGAGTAATACTAGTACTTTTGGCGTACGTGTTTCATATTTCACTTTAACTCGTCTTTAATTAACTTTCAGTATGTAGTGGAAAAAGAAATTAATTGCCTAGTCAACAAACTGCTTACTTCTCTCCTTAATTATTTTGCCTTTTATCTGCACCTCTTTAATGGAATTTCCTTCAAAAGTACAATGAATTTGTGCTAATTAATAACCTTAAAACTTGAGACCAATAAATTTAAATCCATATCTGATAGTAAAACTGGTCTGTTGTCCATAGGAAGGTATCCTCTCACGCGTACTTGGAATGCTTTCACGGCTAATTCTTCTCAAGTCTTCCTCTGGAGTGAAACTCGACAGCTAGGTAGTGGAGGTCCAGAATGGAGATTAGTCATCGGCCTTATTTGAGAATCAAATAAATAAATAATCCATCCGTTTCAATTTAGACAAGGTAATTTAACTTGACATAAAGTGTACGAATTTTCTTTTTTAAAACTTATTGTCTTAAAAGTTTAAGAATTAAAAAATTTTGTGATACCATAAAATTTGTGTGATTATAAAAATTTCTTATTAAAGGTAAAATAGATAAATGAAGAGTTTAAAGTTAAATTATTTTCCAGTTTAGAAATGTGCTATCTATTTTGGAATAGATAAAATAAAAATTTTAAAGTTAAATTATTTTCAAATTTAAAAATATGCTATTTGTTTTAAAATAAATTAAAAAAATAAATCATCTAATTTGAATCAGAGGAAGTAAGATTAAAATTAGTTCAATTTTTTTAATTAAATAAATAGCATATCTAAAGTGTTCAGAGAAGCATGAAACTCCACGTAATACACTAACCAACAAAGAAAAAGAAATTCGTGGAATTATTTTTGTTGAAAAAAGATGGCATTTAGGATATGTCTTTTTCTACGATGACATATATGTTCGTAAATAGATAGGTGGGTGCGTGTATGTGCAGGTATTGGTGCTGAGCGGGAAATGAATGCAGGACATAAAGTTGTACTTTTCGTTTAATTTTGACGGTTTTTTTAATTGTAATGAATAGTTTATATATGGACGATTTGTAAAAACTTTTTACACCTAATTTCACGATCATCAATAGGCTACTCAATCTTCTAAATTTTTACTCATGCATATAGTGTTACTTCTATATAATTGTCCTTTAAATAATTTATTTGTTAAAAAAAGTTAGGTTCATATCGATAAATGATTTAATATAATTCATTAGAAATAAAAAGTTATTTGTATTGGTATTTATAACAAATTAATAAATATATAATATGTTCTTAATGTACACTGTTATCGCTAAATCATACATAATTAAAACACAATTTCATTGCATTTTGTCACTTCATATCACTAGTAAATTTTTAAGCAATGTATAACAGTACACCGAAAGAAAGATGTAATTGTAAAGTGGAAAGCAGTCGCAACTGTTTTCTTCCCATATTCTCGTGACCAAATGAAAGCAATAGTCTTATTTGGAACTTAGATACCCTCCCTGCTCCAATATCCTTTCTCTGCTCAGACTGCTTTGCTTAATCATAATTTCTGACCTTTTTGTTTTGCTTTATTATCTGGATAACCAAAGGCAGCCATAGTAATTAGTAAGTACCAAGCCATGATCACTATTCACTACTGCATGAATAAGTCTAGTAATAAAATTAAGGCGAAATAGATGGAGATCCCTCTGAACTTGACTTTTATTTAGTGTATTCTTGAATTTGGTAATTTGATAGTCTAGTTCCTCTAGATGCTGATGGCAAACAGTGAGTACATCCCTCTTAGGAGTATGGTCGAAAAGAAAAATAAAAATATCAACTTTCAGATGATTTATTTTTCAATTATTAATTGCCGCTGTAACGATTCGGTCGGTTGTTTTGTGTAATTGTGACCCGTTACTCCTTTTATTGCTTCACCGGTGTGAGTTTATGCTTTTATAACTTGCGGGGTTGACTAGTTTCGTTTCGGGAAGCATTCGGGACCCTTAAATCTAGATTTAGAAGTTTAAATTTGAAAATGTTGACCATACTTTGTCTTTTGTGAAAATGACTCTGGAAATGTATTATTAAGACTTCGATAGCTTCGTATAATGATTTTAGACTTGGACGTACGTTCGGAATTGATTTTTGAAGTCCGTAGGTTAATTTGCCGAAATTGGCAATTTTTAGTTGAAAAGTTTGACCGTAGGTTGACTTTTAGCTTTCGAGCTCCGAAATTTAATTTTGGGACTTGGAATAGGTCCGTCATGGCATTTAGAACATGTGTGCAAAATTTGGCGTCGGTCGGAGTTGATTTGATAGAATTCAGACGCTTAGTTGAAATTATAGAAGTTCATGAAATGCTTCTTTGAAAATCATGTGTTTTAGAGTTCAATTCGTAGTTTTAGATGTTATTTTATTTTTGTGTTTTGATCGCGTGTACGAGTTTGTATGATCTTGTTAGACTTGTGTGCATGTTTTGTTTGGAGATCAGAGGACTCGTGTGAGTTTCAGTCGCTTAGCGGAATGTGGTTAAAATCAAAAGATTGCTAGTTTTCTACCCAAGCCTCAGATCTCGCAATTGCGAGGTCTGATTTCGTATTTGTGAAGGTAGGCCTGATTTGTTGAGTTCGCATTTCCAAAGTTTGCTGAGATGGGCTAGGGTCACAAATGTGATGAGTTTGTCGCAAGGGCAATAGTGGTCGCAAATACGATCCAACGTTCGCATTTTCAAAGAGTCCCTCAAGTCTCCAGTGCCACATTTGCGAGGATTAAATTGCATTTGTTGCATCTGCAACTGAACAAATAGTTGGGAGATAATATTTTTGACTTCATTCTCTCTCTTTTGAACCCTAGACTCTGTAGGAGGAGATTTGGAGAGGGGATTTTTACCTACAAACCTTGAGTAACTGATCCTAATCTATAATCTATTTCTATTCATATTCCATCAGCTTATCTTAGATTTTAACGACCAAATCATGTGAATCAAAGTAGAAATTTATGAAACTTTGTGAAGTTTTTAGAAAAATAAGAAATTGAGTTTTGAGAGTCAATTTGGACTCGAGTTTTGAAACTAATAATATATATGAACTCGTGGCGTCATTGGTAGATATAATCTACCATTGGACCCAGGGTTTGAACGCGCGGGCCCTGGATTGACTTTTGTTGACGTTTTAGGAAAAGTATAAAAATCTTAACTTTATCTATTGCAATTGAATTCCGTAGCATTGTTTGATGTTATTGAGTCGATTTTGATTAGATTTGAGCCTATGGAGGAGGATTGTAATGGAAGAGCTATTTTCGAGTACTGAATTTGCCTATTTGAGGTAAGTATCTTGCCTTACTTCGTGTGGGGGAACTACCCCTTAGGATTGATATTGTTTGATTTAACTGTGCTAAGTGAAATCTGTGTACCCAAGATTACGAATGGATACACAGATTGTACATAGTATTTAACCGTCTTAGGCTACTTAGACTATTTTCATGCTTAAATATAAATGTCCTATTATGTTCCAAACTCTCATAGTCAAATTATTTGTCATTGTGTTAGAATATCCTTAATTTCCTTAGTTAACTTGTTTAGTAGATGTTCTACATCCTGCGTGCCAAGTTGGTCTCATACTTTAATTGAACTTGTTGTCTTCTTTATTCTTACATGCTAATTCTTCATTGTTAATTATCATGGTTGAAGGAATTCATGTTATCTCTTTACTTGTTTATTTCCATTATTTGAGACTCAATGTTGAATATTATCTCTTTTACTGTGACATTAGTTTTATCTAATATTGTGGTTATATACTATATTCTTTCATTGTCAAGTTATTTGGTGTTCAAGTTGTGAAAGTCGTTAATACATAGAGGCGATATTGGTTATTGTTGAAACATTCTATTTTGTTGAGTACTTTTCACTAATTGTTGTTATTGGTATTCTCGTGTACGTCGTGTTGGAGCCATGAGCTATTGTTGTGAAAATATTGATACTGTTGTTATTGGCAAGTTGTGTAATATAAGCATATGTGGTGCGAATTATTATTGTGATATGACATTGATGTGTATGCGGCGGTATAAGGCTTGAGTTGATGTGCATGCGGTGGTATAAGGTGAGACTTATGTGCGTGTTCTTGTAGGGGAACTATGTGAAGCCATGCGGAGTCATAAGGTGAGCTAAGGTGCATGTAGCTATTTCGTGAAAACTATTTCCAAAATCAATTTTGGAATGTAAGGCTCACGCGGTGGTATAAGAAAAGATTATGATTGGAATTGAGAAAAGTGAATACGATGAGGTACCTCGATTGTAATTCTTGATTATACGAGGCAGTACCCTAGGTTTGATTTCATTATACCCGAGGTGGTACCTAATGTGATTATTGCTATTTATTTCACATTGCAACGTGTTCTGGTGGGAAATGTATCTGTTGTTTAATTTCTTAATGTTCTATCAGTTGTTGCCCATACATGATCTTTGTAGTTCTTTAGTTGCTTCTTTTATGGTATTTCTATTGTTGATTTTTCTGGTATTAGATCATATTATCATCTTGTTCTGTTTTAGTTGCTTCTTACTCCCAATTTTATATCTATATTTCATTTTATATTGTCTATTTCATTTCCTAGTAGGTGTATTGAACTCACATAATCACTACTCTACTGAGGTTAGGCTTGATACTTACTGGGTACCGTTGTGGTGTACTCATACTATGCTTTTACACATCTTTTTGTGCAGATCTAGGTACATCTGCTTGTGCGGGTAAATAGAGATTTCGGCTAGCTGTTTGATCAAAGACTTCAAGGTATGCTTGCTGATAAGTGAGGATTTTGACTACTTATTAGGACCTTTTTGCTTTTGTTTTAGTTCGAAAGATGGATTTATGTTCCCGAAACTGATGAAAATGTGCAAATTACAGGAATATTGAAAGTTTGGTCACCATGATGAAATCCAAGCATTATAGGGTGCAAAATTAAAGAAGTGCGGCCCACTAAAGGATTTCTCCAGCCGTAGAAGAAAGTGCAGACCATAGAGGCAACTGCAGACCAAGTGAAAGAATCTAGCATGATTTTGGCCAATGTGCGGACTGCACATGAATTGTGTGGCCACAGAACAAGGGTTGCACTAACAAATGATTCAAAGTTCAGAGAGTGTGCAAAAGACCAAGACTTGAAGACTTGTTGAAGTGCAGACCACACAAGAATTATGCGGCCGTAGAAGATGCTTTGCAGCCGCAATCCAGAAATGTGCGGTTGCAGAATTCAAACTCCTGCCAACTAAAGAAATCTACGGACAACACATGGATATGTGCGGACGCAGAACCTCCCGAGGGGCACAGAACAAGGGTTGCACTAACAAATGATTCAAAGTTCAGAGAGTGTGCAAAAGACCAAGACTTGAAGACTTGTTTAAGTGCAAACCACATAAGAATTATGCGGCCGTAGAAGATGCTTCACAGCCGCAATCCAGAAATGTGCGGTTACAGAATTCAAACTCCTTCCAACTGAAGAAATCTACGGACAACACATGGATATGTGCGGCCGCAGAACCTCCAGAGGGGCATTTTGTTAGTGAATTTTGGGTCACTATAAGTAGATGAGTTTCACATTTTTAAGTCAAGTTTCAAAGTTTGAGCTGCTGTAACTGTTACATCTTGCCTTTTCTATGGAAGCTTGTGACTATTTTAGTGTTTAAAATATTATATTTTATCATTTTAATCTTAGATTATGAGTTTAATTAGTATTTCATCTTTATTTTCTTCAATTCCCACTATGAGTAGCTAGATTCTTAGTAGGGTTGTGATCCTACCCTAGTGTGTAAACCTTATCAATACTTAATTTAATGTTTGTATATGATTAGGCATTGATTATTTGTCTTAGTTTATGCTTCAATTTTAAAATTAATGGTTGTATACATTGATCCATGCCTTTTGACAAGCTTAGGAGTTGGAGGGAAGGTTATCGACAATGGGAGCTTGGAAAAGTAATGGGGAAACAAACACTATGTGGTCGACGACGGCAGGCTGTATAAGGAAAGCGGCGAGAGAGGTGTTAGGGATATCTTTGGGCCGCACTGGTGGCCACAAAGGAGACTGGTGGTGGAATGCAGTTGTCCAAGATAAAGTGGAAGCAAAGAAGGCGGATTAGTTGTGGTTCGTTGGGAGCACTGGCGAGGAGGAGAAGAGAGCGAACAGTGAGAGATATAAGGTAACTGGGAAGGAGGTGAAGATGGCAGTAACGGAGGCTAAGACGACAACTCTTGCTCGTCTGTATATGGAACTAGGGAAAAAGAGCGGGGAGAAGAAGTTATTCCGACTTGCTAAGGTGAGAGAGAGAGGACGACTCGGGATCTGGACCAAGTGAGGTGCATAGAAGATGAGGACGACAAATTTTTTATGGGGGATGACTAGATTAAGAGAAGATAGACCTACTTTTTAAACTTCTAATGAAGAAGGGGATCATGATATTGTACTAGGTGAATTAAAGAATGCAGATAGTCCCCATGAATTAAGTTATTGTAGGTGTTATTGTAGGTACATTGAGGTCGATGAGGTCATGGAGGCAATGCGTAAGATGAGGAGCGGCAGAGCTACCGGGCTAGACGAAATTCCGATTGAACTTTGGAGGTGTGTGGGTAGAGCAGACTTGGAATCGCTTACTGGGTTGTTTAATGTTACATTTAAGACTAATAGGATTCCTGATGAGTGGAGGTGGAGTACAATGGTTCCGTTGTATAAGAACAAAGGCGATATCCAGAGTTGTAACAACTATAAGGGTATCAAATTGCTGAGTCATACTATGAATGTTTGGGAGAGAGTGGTAGAAGTGAGAGTGCGAAGGATGGTGTCTATTTCAGACAACCAGCTCTAGTTCATTCCGGGGAGGTCTACCACATAAGCTATCCACCTTATTAGGAGGATGGGGGAACATACATGGATAAGAAGAAGTATCTCCACATGGTGTTAATCGATCTAGAGAAAGCGTACGATAGGGTTTCTAGGGTGGTCTTATGGAGCATCTTAGAGGTTAAAAGGGTCCCGGTTGCATACATTAGGGTGATTAAATACATGTATGATAGATTTAAGACTTGGGTTAGGACAGTAGGAGGTTACTTTGAGCATTTTCCTGTTGTTACGGGGTTGCACCAAGGGTCTGCATTCATCCCTTTCCTATTTTCCCTGGTGATGGATGCCATAACGCATCATATTCAAGGGGAGGTTCCATGGTGCATGCTATTTGCTGATGACATGGTCCTAATTGACGAGACACAACGCGACATCAATGAGAGGCTAGAGGTTTGGAGACATGACCTTGAGTCTAAAGGTTTCAAGTTGAGCAGGACGAAGACGAAATACCTCAAGTGTAAATTTGGGCCCGAGCTGACGGAAGCAGGAGTGAAAGTGAGGCTTGACTCTCAAGTCATCCCTAAGAGGGGTAGTTTCAAGTAACTTGGGTAAGTTAATTAGGGGATCGGGGAGATCGACGAGGATGTCGCACACCGTATATGAGTAGGGTGGTTGAATTGGAGGTTAGTAACGGGAGTCCTGTGTGACAAGAGAGTGCTACCATTACTAAAAGGTAAGTTTTATAGAGCAGTGGTTAGGCTGCCATGTTATATGGGACCGAGTGTTGGCCAGTTAAGAATCAGACATCCAGAAGATGAAAGTAGCAGAGATGAGGATATTGAGGTGGATGTGCGGGCGTACAATGATGGATAAGATTGGGAATGAATATATTCGAGAGAAGGTAGGCATGGCCCCCATGGAGGACAAGATGTGGGAAGCAAGAATCAGATGGTTCGAGCACATT
This sequence comes from Nicotiana benthamiana, assembly GCA_034376525.1. Lineage (NCBI taxonomy): Eukaryota > Viridiplantae > Streptophyta > Magnoliopsida > Solanales > Solanaceae > Nicotiana > Nicotiana benthamiana. Next base: position 117,638,649 of record CM067331.1, read on the forward strand.
CAGAGGAGGAGCACTGATGCACTGGTGAGAAGGTGTGAGCGGCTGGATATGGTGGGCATAAGGAGAGGTAGAGGGAGACCTAAGAAGTATTGGAGAGAAATGATCAGACCGGACATGACACGACTTAGAATTTTTGAGGACATGGCCCATGACAGGGAATTGTGGAGGTCGAACATTAAAGTTGTAGGTTAGGGGGAAGTTGTGGATATTTTTACAGCACACTAGAGTGACACTAGCTAGTTTGGAGTTAGTCTTAGGATTCTACTGATCAACTACTGATAGAGGGCTTTGTATGTTAGATATTGGTATACCTTCCATCTTTTTCGTATTTCTTATATTGTTGTTATTTTATTATTTTATGTTGTATTATGTATTTTATGTTATTTTATTATGATTCTATTAATAGTACTAATATATCATCTCTTGTCTCTTTCTTGAGCTAAGGGTCTCCTGGAAACAACCTCTCTGCCCCTCGGGGTAGGGGTAAGGTCTGCGTGCTTATTACCCTCCCCAGACACCACTTGTGGGATTATACTGGGTTGTTGTCTGTTACTTGAGAAAGAGGGATCTAATCTAGGATAACTTGGATTATAAGGAATTTGGATAATTGAGGGGTTTATTAGCCTAATTAAATGGTTCAAACTAGATAATGAGAACTCTAGTTGAGCTCATATTAACTACTTTGTTCGATACACATTGGACTTGAGAAAGCCAAATTGGACAAAATTACTCTTTGAACAAGAGGTATTGAGTGGGTAATGTAGAGCTGAGAGTTATAATACACCACAGTCAATAAAATAAGTATTAATATATTTAACCCATTAGACAAACACCTAGGTTATAGTCACATCCCTAGGCTTTTTAACTATTTTGAAAAGCACCAAAAACAATTATTCGCTTTTTTAGTTTCTTCTCTTAGCCTATAATTTTTAGAGTAAAAGTAGAATTAGAAATCAAAACCTTTGTGGAAGTGAAATTTAGCAATTCCATTCGCTTTTGTCAAGTGTATACTCTTAATACCCCTGGTAACTCCCCACAAAAATCGAACCCGACTCTTGTTGGGTACTATTCTTGCAACAACTATTTTCACTCACTATTGGTTGCGGATTCGATGTGAATTAATATTTGGCGCCATTGCAGGGAGTTAAAACAATGTTAGCTATATTTTTGGGTTCATTTTTTGTAATATCTTCTTTTCGATCCGTATTACTGAATTGTGTGAGAAATTTTACGTACAACCATGGTGGTGAATAATGATATCATAAATGTTCCTTTGGGGGATGTAGCGGTGAGGATGAGCAAGTTTAGGAGGTACCTATTGAACCTCAATACATTCGAAGAGGATGGGTACCTCATGACAATGTGCCCCTCCACCCCCCACCACGAGCAGCTCCACACTGGATATTACCCAACGAAGGGTAGCTAGTGCAATAGTCCCTCCCCGTATTAGGGGGGAAACTTCCAAATAACAATGTGATACTCACTTTTCTTGAGCAACGGGGATTCTTCACCAGTGCTCCAACATAAAATACTTGTAAAGATTTGAAGGGGGTTGTGGACACTTGTTGAGGGAGTAAGCAAACAAATGTTTCTGAGGATGCATTGAGGCTAAGCTCTTTCCCTTATCTCTATGGGGGAAAGCTTTAGATTGGTCGGGACGATTGCCGAACCATTAAATTCACACTTGGGATGAGTTGGTGAAAAAGTTCATTGCTAGGTTTTCTCTCCCAGACTCATGGCTACACTTCATAATGAGATCTTGGAATTCAAGAAAAAGCCAAGTGAACCACTACACGAGGTATGGGGCACTATAGAATAATGGTGAAGGAATGTCCCAACAATGATAGCAGAAAACATGATTTAACTAACAATATATGGGATTAATATAACCAACCAATCTGTAGTGAATCAACTAGCTGGTGGGAACTTTATAACTAGGACTTATGCAGAGGCGTGTGAGATTATGGAAGAGATGGCGTAAACATCATCCGCTTGGCAATACAGGGCCAATGTTCCATTAGACCAAAACAACAACAACATACGTAATATACCACATTGTGGGGTTTGGAGAGGGTAGTATGTACGTAAACCTTACGTCTACCTTATGAGGATGGAGAGGCTATTTCCAACAGACCCTTGGCTTAGGAAAGCATAAGCAACACATCAACAAAAATATAGACAAGAAGGGACAATACCAAGAAGCCATATAAAAGTAGAATAAAAACAACTAGATAGTAAGGTTATCAACAATAAAAAAAACAATGGTAGTCATAATAACCTACTACCAACAGAAAGCGAGATTGCGTGCCAATGCTACTGTTAGGAACACAATGTAATACCTAATCTACAACTCTAATCCTTAATCTCCATACCATAATATAAAGTTCATGTCCTCAGTCAGCCGAAGCTGCGCCATGTCTTGCCTTATAGCCTCTACCTACCTCTTCTTTGGCTTACCTCTTCCTCTCCGTAGGCCCTCCAATTTCAACCTCTCATACCTCCTCACTGGAGCGTCTGTGCTCATCCTCCTTACATGAACAAACAACCTAATTGTCCCTTCTCACTTCTTGTCCTTAATAGGTGTCACACCCCTTTGTCACCAATAATCTCATTTCTGATCCTATCTAATATGGTGTGATCGCACATCCAGCTCAACATCCGCATCTATATTACCTTCATCTTTTGGACATGAACAATTTTGACTGACCAACACTCAGCCCCATACAACATTGTTTGTCTGACTACCACTTTGTAGAACTTACCCTTAAGTTTCAGTAGCACTTTCTTGTCACATATAACACCGGAAGCGAGTATCCATTTCATCCATCCCGACCCAATATGATGTGTGATATCTTTATCAATCTTCCTATTCCGCTGAATAATATACCCAAGGTACTTAAAACTCCCTCTCCTAGGGATGACCTGCAATTCCAGCCTCACCCTCTTCTCCTCAATGAGTATCGCCACTGAACTTACACTCCAAGTATCGTGTCTTGGTCCTGCTCAACTTGAAACCTTTAGATTCGTGGGTCTACCTCCATAACTCTAATTTCATGTTCACACCATCTCGCGTCTCTTCAATCAATACAATATCATCGGCAAATGGAATGCCATTGTTCCACAAGGTGGCTCGAGTATGATTCACCTAAACAAAGAATTACAATACCATGGACAATCTACTGCCGAGTTGACAACTACCATGACTCAACTAGCAAATGCCTAATTGAATCAAGTGCAAACTCTGAAGAAAGTCAATGCTATGGAAGGAGTGAGCAAGATATATGGACAAGAGGAGGAACAAGGATCCACAAGTGCAAAATTGAGTGGAGAACTATGCGCAAGAAGATTGTGGATTTGAGCAAGATAAGTCCTATAATGAACAAGATGTTACGCCCCGCAGTATTAGGATGATGTTACGTTCTGCAATAATATATTATGATGATGTTACGTTTTACAGTATTATATTACGATGATGTTACACTTATGAGTATTAAGTTATGACAGTATTGCAACCAACAAAATTACATTATGGTGATGTTATGCTTTGCAGTATTAAGTCACGACGATGTTGCACCCTGTAGTATTACGTTGAATTTGTCGTAAGGTAATTGACATCAGTCCAAGTAAAAGTTTACTTGGATATTATAAAGATTATGCAATTTCAGAAGTGATGAATAAATTCGTGAAGGTGAAAAGAAAATCAAGTCAAAGAAGAAGAATTTTTCGTCCAAGTTTGGCATATTGGGATAAATATGGCCCGAGCTAATATATCCGGTATTTATGGACTAGTAGCATGCAAGGTACCACATGCTCATGCCAGTAATGTGTATAAGATATTTGAAAAGTGAGTAATCTATTAAGTAAGTAAAATTAATTCTCAATTTGACGAATAATTAATTAATTACCGGGTAACAGGACATTACCCGATTAACTAATAAATAAATAAAACTTAATTAATACTCCAAGGACATGTGGCAGCACTAGATTACCACATGAAGTGACTAAGCAATTAAACATCCTAGGTGGCTATTTATGATGTACTTGAATCAGATAACTAAAAGAGCGATTATCCTTTTATCCAAAACAATTCATGTACAAATCTTGGACACAAAAGTAACGTTTCTGGTTTCAATAGGAAGCAAGAAGGATTTTCACTTTTACTTTGAAAGGTTGGAAATTAATTCTTTGTGAAGGATCAAGCAACCTTCTGTTTTGGTTTAAAACCAAAAACAGAAACCATTTCATCTAAACATTTCAAGAAATCATAGCACAATTTCGTTCAAGATGTAGAAAGCAGAAATTCAATTTATTTTGAGTTCTGATTTCAATAATCTCCAACGGAATATTATACAGAGTATACTATACTCCAGGTATGTTAAGGCTATACCTTCTTTCTTTTGACATGATTCATATGATACGAATGAAATGTGCAAATATACAAATTCCATAAATGACTCTATTCATAAAGGTATTAGAGATATCTATGTTCTTGAATTTTCATGTGTCATAATATTATATCATCAGTTAATGGGTCTTAAAAAATACAAAAGTTGAAACGATTTTACTTTACGATATTACTCAAAGGCAAAATGGTCTTATGATAATTCGAAAGATTTTAATAACGTTCTTTTCATGCATTGCATTCATGTACATTGATCCATAACCATATGATATTTTATACGCGTATATATGTATGTATATATATGTATATGGGATATGGAAAATGTTATGACATTATATACGCACCACCATCTCATCAGCTAGTATACGTTGATGATTTTACCCACAGTGGCCAAACGATATGATGAAATGCCCTCAGAGGCTGATGATGCTATGAAACATGTACATATGCAATACATGACATTCATAGCATATGCACGATAATATATTGTTTTATAATTTACAAAGTTATTCAGACATACAGGTTGAGTCATGTACTCCTTATTTCTTTCATGTCTGTTATGTACTTCTTTATGTGCCTTACATACTCGGTACATTTTTCGTACTGACGTGCCTTTTGCCTGTGAATGCTGTATTTCATGCCCGCAGGTCCCAATAGACAGGTCGAGAGGCCTCCAAGTAGGCTATCAGCTTAGCGGAAGATGTTGGTGCGCTCCATTTACTTCAGAGTTGCTAGTTTGATTAGTGTGATTTAGACGTATACTGTTTGGTATGGAGAGACTGTGTCCCGACATTTATGACATTTATGTACTCTTAGAGTCTTGTAGACTTATGTCGTGTACTTGAAAGATTGCACGGCCTGTCGGCCTATGTTTTGAGTTTATAAATGATCATATTCGCCTATTAGGCATGTATGTCACGTGTATATGACGATGTAATAAAAAAGATATGTTATGTTGGTACTCGATTGAGTAAGGTACCGAGCGCCCGTCACAACCCATCAGTTTGGATCGTGACATAAGTGGTATAAGAGAAATTCTGTCCTAGGGAGTCTACAAGCCATGTCTAGTAGAGTCTTATTTATGGGTATGTCGTCCACCACACTTATAAACAGGAGGCTATGGGGCTTTTCAGATTGTCACTCTTTATTCTTACTCTAGATCATGTGGTAGAGCTCACTTATAAGAATTCAAATTCCGAAATTCTTTTTTTATTTATAATAAGACGATACCTACATCCGGAAAGAAGGTTTGAAAGAGAGATAGTTGTGGAAGAGCTGAGTCAGAGGAATTGAATTTTTGTATGATGCCTACGATAACTAAATATAAGGTCTTTAGTATATCATGGGTGTACTAAAATGTGTAAGCTTCCTGATAAGAAGCCTTATGGAAAGAATACCTATCCATCTTTATGGTGAAGGATAATGAGGAATTAATAAGGGTTAAAAAAGGTACTAAGTACCCAGTTAACGAAGGTTAACAAGGTTTATAATTGAGGCAGAGGAACATAAGCTTTTTGAGTTATATTTAATAGTAACAGGGGTATATACAATTGGTCGCACTCATTCTAGATATGCCCTATAGGGGTTAACAAAAGTAGTATAAAAAGATATGATGGATGAATTGATTGCGTCAGTTGATATTTGCGAAGGATATTACAAATGTGCTAACAACACTCTAAAATAGTGCAACCAGATATGATTATTACAAAGACATGAACTATAAGCCTTGAAGGGATAAATATTACCTTAGTGCGGCTCGCGTCCCTAGTAAAGCGAGGACGTTAAGAAACTTGGAGAGCCACTAGATGGAGCAAAGGGAAGCTAAAAGCAAAATAATGTCTTGTTCAAGTTTTCAGAATAAAGTGATAGGCATAAAAATTAGCGAAAAATAAGAAAAGAGTTAATAAAGCATTATGAGTAAGATGTGTTATATGGATGACAATGGTATATTAAAATATGACAATATTACAAAATCTATTGTCAAGTGAAGGAAGAGATGAGAGGTGACAGACCTTAGGACAACAAAAGAGTATAGGCCACGGTGACATCCTTATTTCGAGAAATAAGTTCGCGACTCTAACATGATTAACAGAAGGAAAAGTTAGACCCTAGAGTAATAGAAATCAGTTTAGACTTGTGAATAAGATAAACTAATTATGAATAAGGAACTAAGTGATTTGTTAATAGTCAGCATCATGAGAATTTAGATTGTATTCTGGCAATAATAGAATGGACATCATAAGAAGATCCATGAATTTAGAGAATGGTCTTCAGGGAGACGCTTCCCTAAAGCAAGCAAGGTGAGAAAATTTTAGTTTAAGGGACTGCATGTGCCAATTATACTAAGTTTCATCCTCGTCAGTAAGGAATTTAGCTATCTTTGGTACAAAAGGATTATCGCAAGGGGAGTAAGGGTCATCGATGATGTGAAAGGATGCCAAATATGATGAGTTAAAATATCTATAGGTGGATCGTCATAGCTCCAATTCTTGGTACTCCCCTAAAGGGGGGAATATTGAATAATAAAGGAAGAATGCGGTAAAAAAAATGAGAAAAGGATGAGATTACACTTATTCAAATCCTACAGATATGCTGCGATTCCGGAACATTATGCAAATGCAACGTCAAGGAGAAGAAGTAAGGGTTCCTACCCAGGATGTAATTGATAATTAAGGAGCCAACGCGAGACGTAAGTTAAGACCAAATAAATAACCCAAGAAAGATTACGCAGAATATGAATATGAGAATGGGCTGACGAGAAATTAGTAGTTGATTCAGGAAGAGCCTAGTTATGACTAGACAAGAGGTTACAGACAAATCAATAGATCATGCAAGAAAAAGAGAATTAAGCCCAATATGAGGAATCCAGCCTCACAGTTTGACATCATAATGCTTGAGATATATTCATTTGGGAAAGTTAAAAAAGTACCCTACGAATTCTACAAAAATAAAAGAGAGTGCCAGTGGGAAGATAGTCAAAATATCAATTATGAAGCAACCCACAAGCTCCAGAGCGTGGAGGTAATTAACTGCGGATAAGTATAGGCAAGGACGGATATTAGGAGGTCTGCCGAGTATACAATGTAATAAGCCTACAACTTTACTAGATTCAGAGGGTCCTCCCTAAGTACTACAATGGAAGACTAGATGCGGAATAAGAAAGAAGGCTTCAACCTAAACATAGTAACTCGAAGGATAAATGGTCATGTAAACGCAGTCTCACAACAAAAATTGTATATCCTCTAAAAGAAAGTGACACCTACCGTGGTTAATAAACGGGGAGAAAGATCGAAGGTAATATTCAAGACTATATGAGTTACACAAAAATTCTGGCATATTTGGGAAATAGGATGTGTTAAGTGTGTACGCAACAAGAGGAAAAAAGACCAGGAAAAGTAATTAGACACATTTGAAGAAAGCTAAGATGAAATGGAAGGAATTATTCGATCAATGATCCAGAGTTATTACGTAATGGATACACTGAAGACTTTGGAGCATTATCCAGGTAGCATATTTGTTGATAATCATACAACTATAGAAACTCCTGTATAAGTTAAAAGAAAGAATTGATCCCAGGGCATAGACAAAGGATTGAATTGCCAGAAGATTGTATCATGGATATTCCATAATGCCCATGAAAGGCTTAGGTAATAACTGATACCATTAGCCATAGATCAGAAGATAGCTTAAACCTACGTAAAGGCGGATCAGAAAGGAAAAGGAAACTAAAGAATTACATCATCCAAGTAAATCGGGAGTTTGATTATTGGACCTAGAAAAATTATAAAAGTTGTGGTTGAGAACATGACAAAATCACTCTTAATATCAGATGTTCAAGAGAAATAACACAACCACCATAATCTATGATGCCTCTGTAAGAAAGCCAGTTAGAAGAAGTATCAGCCTCATAAGAAGTTAGTACAAAGCTCCACCAGATTTTGTATGTACCAAAGGTGTGAGTATTATAATAGAGCTTCACATTATGGAAGTGAATTACACCTAGGTGAAAGGGTGTCACCAAAGAGAGAGAAGGTATGATATGTGATTTTAAGGCATGTAAGGTAAAAGTGAATAACGTACGAGATACTCAAAGACTGAAGATCGTGAATAGTTCATACTTTGGATAGAAGGCTATATGCACGGGAATCCAATAACCGAGAATGATCGCGGCATCGTCGGTGGCATGTCTTCCGGCCTATAATTTCTAAAGTATTGAGAGATCTAGTTAAGAGAGTATAGAAAAGAGGGAGACGATGTGCCGTCTCACTTGACATTCCAAAATAACATAAAGAAATCTATAGTGCAAGCAAGTTGAAGGAAAGTTATGAGTAGTATAAATGGATATGTATAGGTCGCAAGATAAAGTGTAGCAGAGCGACAAAGCTTTAAGGAGACATGAGTAAGGATGAGGAAAGGCAAGTGAAAAGTGACGAGAATGGATAAGTCCTCAGGATTAAGTTGATGGAAACAAGAGAGATAATGATTTCTCTAAGTTATTGAAAGTTCATTATAGGCTGAATGAACTCAAAGAAGTCTAAGATTAGTAGAATTTAGAAGGAATGAAATGCTGACCTGGTAATAAAATGAGGATATAATTGTGATAGATAAAGATGATGTTTGGTCCTTCGTTTGAATAATGATTTAAAAAAAAAGAAGAGAAGGAGAAAAGATTTCGCTGGCGGCATGAAATTAGGATACTCCCATAAGATGAATCACATTAAGACACTATGAAATACGATTATAGGAATCACTTCGAATATTTCTTGATGTAACGTTAGCCCTAGGAGCAAAGTATTATGTAAGAAAGTTTTAAGTTATCTGTGATATATTATAGATCAATATTGAGGTGAATCAATAATGGATGGACAAAAGTCACAAAGTATGAGATGAGATTAGGCCGTCATTCTAAAGATGAGCAGTAATAAGGAAGCATTAACGGAATTAAATTTATACATATGGAATAAGCAACGAGAGTAAGCTGGGATTTGGTGGCAGACCTCAACAACGATAAAAAAGTAAGAGTTACGGCAGTAAATTCATACAGATGGCTAAATGAACCAGTGCGATGAGATAAAGATTCGTGAATTGAAAAAAGTACCGAGTGGAGAACTTCAGTATACTCATAGATACCCAAAGGGACATCTTATCAAGCTCTATATATGAAGCCTAGAGATAAAAATATTTAAAAATGTTCTAAAAAATCTAAAAGAATTTTAACATTCGTCCAATATTGGGTAAGCATTTCATCATCATCCTCACCACCTACCCGAGAATTAAACGTTGCATTAATTGGGTTTCTATATTCATATGCAACTACTAAACTTTCGTACATACTATTCCATCTAGTCGGGAAAGGTTTAGGAACCTTTCTTTCTCTAAGGCCATATTCATCACATTTTCAATGATACTCTCTAAGTCTAGTTCTACGGTTTGAATAAAAAATCCAATTAAGAGCCATTCGAACCTTTTCAATTTCTGTGTTTAAAATTCGCATACCATCACCGACAATTAAATGATAAATATGACAAATACATCAAACATGAAAAATATTAGTAAATGCAAGATTTGGTGTTTTTGTAAGCATGCCTATAACACTAGTATTACTAGAAGCATTATCCATAGAAATTGCCATTATTTTATCTCTAAAGCAAAAATATCTACAAATATCTGAAACAGTGTTAGCTATAAACTTACTTATGTGACGTGAATTAATTTTTCTATACGCAATTATATGTTTTTGCATTGTCCAGTCCTCATCTATCCAATAATTTGTAACAGTTAGATAATCACAATCATTACCACTTCTAGCAATATCAATAGTAATAGAAATCCGATTAGGTATATGAGTAAATAAATAGCGCAAATATTGTTCATATTCATGTTTGAATTTATAAATATCAGCCTTAACTGTTGCGCGGGGCCAACCTTTATAGGTTAGATTAAAAACTCTTCTAATATAATGAACCCAATTAGGATTAGAAGCAAAAGTATAAGGTAAGCACATAACAGTAATCATCTTTGCTAATTCTTCACGATCTCTATTTGGATCGTAATATAAATACCTCCAGTGACAGTGTTAATTCCTGGTTGAACTAGATTTGAACCTGTACTACGGTTAACCGCAGAATCTACATTTGTCTCCTCTTGCTGCGCTTGCATTTGAAAAAATCTAGCCTTATCTCTAGGGTGTATTTTATGTGCCTAGTCAAACTACCCGTGCCGCTACGGTCTCCAGTAAATTTATGAACCAGTAATTTCCCACAAGTTTTACACTTATCCTTATTTTGTTCTCTTAATTGAGTAAAAACATTCCAAACTAATGATGTTCTTGACGTTTAGCAGGTTGTCTATTAAAGTTGGAGTTTCTACAGGTGGGTCGGCCGGTGCATTACGTGAGTTATGAACAGGACTAGTAGGTGTATCACCTAAATCTGGTGCTTGAGTTTCATCATCATCCTCATTTTCCTCTAATATAGGTTCATTAGGATAAAGAGCATTCATAATCTCATTATCTAATCTATCACCTATTGCAACATCATGTAGAAATTCACTATCGGTAAATTGAAAACAAGGGTGATCACTATCAAGCATTACGGGAGGAGGAGGAGGACGTCTAGGTTGGCGATTACTTTCAACTTTCTTATCTTTTGTAGGTCGGGGAGCCGGGGGAAGGGTAGTATTATGGTCACTACATTCACCGGTTTTACCTTTTCCTTTACCAAATATTTTTTTCAAAGAAAATATCATATTAATTATAATTATGCAAACAAAGCCACAAAAAAATATATTATTAAAACGTAAGAGTTGAAACGCGTTTACCGGATTGCCGAAAAACTTCTTGAAAATTGAAAATCGTTGAACACTTGAAAACTTCAATTCAACAACATCACAATTTTTCACGAATTTTCAATAATAAATTAAGCAATTATAGTAGAAAGATTGAGAGGGATTGAGAGAGAATGAGAGATATTGATGAATTGCGAATAAAAATGAAAGAATGAGGGGGTATTTATAGTTGAGAAATGGAAAAAAGTATAATTATATAAAGTTTGGGGTTAAATTAAAGTTTGGGGGCCAAATGGCCATTTTGTAAGCTTCCAAACAGCCATATTTTTAGCCCAAACGGCTATATTTTAAATATGGCCGTTGCTGATTTTTAAAACATTTTTTCTTTTTGAAAAATAGCCGTTGGGTCCGTTTAGGCCCGCTAGGACAGGCTGACGGTCCCGGGCCTAGCGGTCCCGGGCTCACGAGCTAATAGTCTCGGAACGGCCCGTCACGGGCCTACATATAACACCAGACCCAGGACCACCAGGACCGGCCCACCAGGACAGCGGGCCTGGTCTGGTCCGGTTTAGGCCCGGGCCACAGTGCACTCTTACTAGAAATTGGGCACACTTGCAAGGTGAAAATTGTACAGGATGCACGATGAAAGTTAGCAATAGTTACGAGGTTGGAAGGATTCTGACTACAAGTTGTGGTATGAGAAGGAGGCCTAAGGGGGGAATGCCCTTGACTTTGGACTCATTCACAGAATAGTCGCCTAGATGGCAAGGAAATTTCTATAATATCATAAGATATAAGTTATGAAAATGATAATTTCATCATTCAACATTTGAGGACGAACGTTCCGGGGGGGGGGTAATGTTACCCTCCGCCTATTACGATGTTGTTACATTCTGCAGTAATATATTACGATGATGTTATGTTTTGCAGTATTATATTATGATGATGTTATGCTTTGCAGTATTAAGTTACGACAGTGTTACACCCAACAGTATTATATTACGGTGATGTTATCCTTTGCAGTATTAAGTTACAACGATGTTGCACCTTGTAGTATTGTACGTTGAGTTTGTCGTAAGGTAATTGACATCAGTCCAAGTAAAAGATTATTTGGAGATTATAAGAATTTTTCTATTTCACAAGTGATGGATAAATTCATGAACGTGAAAGGAGATGCAAGTAAAAGAAAATAAATGTTTTGTCCAAGCTTAGCATATTGGGATAAAATACGACCCGAATTAAAATACTCAGTATTTATGGACTAGTCACATACAAGGTACTACATGCCCATGCTAGTAAGGTGTATAAGGTATATAAAAAATGATTAATATTTTAAGTAAGTAAAAATATTTCTTAATTTTTCGGGTAATTGATTAATTACCGAATAACAGGACAATACCTAGTTAACTAATAAATATATAAAAATTAATTACTCCAAGAACATGTGGCAGCACTAGATTACCACATGAAGTGACTAAGCAGTTAAACATCCTAGGTGGCTATTTATGATGTACCTGAATCAGATAACTAAAAGGGTGATTATCCTTTTATCCAAAACAATTCATGTACAAATCTTGGACACAAAGGTAACGTTTCTGGTTTCAATAGGAAAGCAAGAAGGATTTCCATTCTTACTTTGAAAGGTCGGAAATTAATTCTTTGTGAAGGATCAAGCAACCTTCTGTTTTGGTTTAAAACAAAAAACAGAAACCATTTCGTCCAAACATTTCAAGAAATCATAGCATAATTTCGTTCAAGATTTACAAAGTAGAAATTCGATATCTTTTGAGTTTTAAGTTCAATCAACGAAGGTTCTCCAATGGAATATTATACAAAGTTTTTCCTACTCCAGGTATGTTAAGGCTATCCCCTTTTTTTTGGTATGATCCATACGATACAAATAAAACGTGTAAATACACAAATTCCATTAATGAATCTATTCATAGAAGTATTAGAGATATCTATATTCTTGGATTTTCATGTGTCATAATATTTTATCATCTATTCATGGGTCTCAGAAAAATACAAAAGTTGAAACGAGTTTACCTTATGATATAACTCAAAGGCAAAAATGGTCTTACGACATTTCGAACGATTTATCAACATACTTTTCATGCATTGTATTCATATACATTGACCCGTGACTAGATGACATTATATATATATATATATATATTGGGATATGTGAAACTTTATGGTATTATATACACACCACCATCTGATCAGCTGGTATACATTGATGATTTTGCCCATAATGGTCAAGATGATATAATGGGATAACCTTAGAGGCTGATTATGTTATGAAACATGTACCTATGCATTATACTATAATTATTTCATAATTTACAAAGTTATTTAGACTTACTGATTGAGTTATATACTCCATATTTCTTCCATGTATGTTAAGTACTTATTTATGCGCCTTACATACTCGGTACATTTTTTGTATTGACATTCCTTTTGCCTGGGGACACTTCATTTCATGCTCGCAGGTCCTGATAGACAGGTCGAGAGCCCTCTAAATAGGCTATCAGCTCAGCAGAAGATATTGGTGCGCTCCATTTGCTTTGGAGTTGCTTTTTTGGTTAGTATGATTTATGCGTGTACTGTTTAGTATAGCAAGGCTCTGTTTTAACCTTTATGACATTTATATACTCTTGGAGGCTTGTAGACATATATCATGTACATGAAATATTGTACAACCATGTCGGCCTATGTTTTGAGTTTATAAATTATCATGTTGGCCTATTAGGCCTATATGTTACGTGTATATGATAATGTTATAAGAAAGATACATTACGTTGGTCCTCGATTGATAAGGTACCGGGCACCTGTCGCGGTCTATCGGTTTGGGTCGTGACACAAGAAGAGAAGCTGCATTATGTGCATAATATTCAAGGGCAAAGAAACAACTTCCAAGGCCTAAGACAATAACAATGGAAACCTCAATTCAATCAAGGCAATTGGAAATCTAACAATCAAGGAAATTGGAGTGGAAAAAACAATCAAGAGAATTGACATAACAACAACAATCAACGAAATTGGAGTGAAAACCACCAAGGAAATTGGGGAGGTAACAATCAAAGCGGATAGAACAACAATCAAGGAAATTAGGTGTCGGATTTTCAAAGGCCCCCAATGTACCAACAACCAAGCAAACCACCTCTTATCCTTCCCATGGATTGAGTTCTTCAAACAATAAAATGGAGTGCATTGAAAATATGTTCAAGCAAATAATAGAAAAGAATGCCGATTTGGATACCCAACTTGTCTCACATAGCATCAATCCGCAACCTAGAAGTTCAAATAGGTAAAATCTCTCAAGCTCTAAATTCTTTCCCTATGGGGGCACTACCGAGTAATACGGTGGTATATCCATAGGACAGTAACAACACATGGCATGCCATAGAGGTCATCACAAGATGTGGAAGAGGCGAGAGTGCACCTACCTCAAGTGGAAGGCAACTTGTTGATGATGATCAAGTGATGCAAGAAAAAGAGATCCTGATCAATGTGATGCAACCTAATGATGATGTTCAGATTGAAATTGATGATAATATGGAAGAGACTCAAGAGGAGGTAAACCCGTCTAAGGAACAAATTATTGACATACCGAAGCCAGTAGTGCAAAAGGCTAAGGAACCGTTACCTAAGCCTCTATCTCCATACCCTCAAAGACTTGATAAGAAAGCGGTGAGAATCAATTCAATAATTAAATTTAAATGACGAAGAGTTACTTAATCTATGTGCTATTAGTTAAGCTTTGGAACAAATGCCTGGTTATGCAAAGTTTATGGTTAACAACTACTCCCACCATCACCACTCCAAATTGGAGTGTGCCTTTTATACTCATGTGTGATGCAAGTGACGTAGCGGTTGGGGTTGTTTTAGAAAAACACATCAATAAGATTTTCATCCGATCTACTATGCTAGTAAGACTATGAATAGTTCCCAAGTCAACTATACTATTACGAAGAAAGAGCTCCTTTCTATTTTATTTGCAATTGAGAAGTTTTGCTAGTACTTGATGGGTGCAAAAGTCATTGTCCACACGGATCATGCAGAACTTCATTATCTTATGAGAAAAAAGGACTCCAAAGCTTGACTGATGAGATGGATGCTCTTTTTACAAGAATTTGATATTGACATCCAAGAAAGAAAAGGTAGTAAAAACCAAGTCATGGCCACTTGTCTCGTTTGGAGGAGGAGGAGAGGCGGCATGATGTCCTTTAAAGTAATGACTCGTTCCTTGATGAGAAACTCTTGGCAATTTCAATGAAAGAGGTACCATGGTTCACGAATTTAGCAAATTTTCTTGTGTGTAGAATTATCCCGAATGAGTTCTCTTCAAGCTAAAGGAAGAAGCTCAAACAAGATTTTCAAGATTATCATTGGGATGTACCAGCACCTTTTCCCAATTTGTATAGATAGGGTGATTAGAAGATGTGTACTAGAAGAAGAGCAAGGTAAAATTCTTGGGTCTTGTCATTCTCAGCAATATGGTGGTCATCATGATAGAGCGAGAATGGAAACCAAAGTGCTTAGTGTTGGTTTCTATTGGCCCAATCTTTACAAATATAAAAGTGAGTTAGTGAAAAGATGTGATGAATGTCAACGGGACGGTGGAATCTCAAAGAAAAATGAAATGCCTCTCACAATCATTTTGGAGATTGATATTTTTGATGTGTGGGTATTGACTTCATGGGCCCTTTTGTGAGTTCTTGTGGAAACACCTACATTTGGTCGCGGTGGATTATGTGTCCAAATGGGTTGATTCAATTGCTTTACCCAACAATGGGGCGAGAAGTGCGGTGGCCTTCTTGAAGAAGAATATTTTCCCAAGATTTTGCAGTCCACGTGCAATTATGAGTGATAAGGGGTCATATTTTTGCAATAAGGCTTTTGATACTTTACTTAGCAAGTATGGTGTTACTCACAAAGTTATGACTCCCTATCATCCACAAGCTAGAGTGGGCGAGTGGAAGTCTCCAACTAGGAGATAAAAAGTATCTTGTCCAAAACGGTGAATGCTAATCGGACAGATTGGTCCAAGAAGCTTGATGATGCATTATTGGCTTATCGAACAACTTAAAAAAACCTATCAAAATGTCTCCATACGGGTTGGTGTTTGGGAAATCTTATCATCTTCTGGTGGAACTAGAGCACAAGGCAATTTGGACTCTAAAGAAGTTAAATCTTGATTGGGATATAGCTGCTAACTTGAGGGTTGCATATTTGAATGAATTGGATGAGTTCAGGTACCATGCTTATGCAAGTTCTTCCTTGTACAAAGAAAAGATGAAATATCTTCATGACTAATACATTTGGAAAAAAGAGTTCAAGATGGGCGATCTTGTATTGCTGTTCAACTCAAGGTTGAGGATGTTTCCCGGGAAACTGAATTCCAAGTGGAGTGGTCCTTTTGAAATTGTGGGTGTGCCACCATTTGGTGCATTAGTGTAACGACCCGACAGGTCATTTTATGAATTTACGCCCCGATCTCCCATTAACTGCTTCCCCTAAGTTCATTTATGCTATTTTGGTTTGCCGGGACATTCAGTATTGGGTTTCGAAGAGTTTTGGGACACTTAGTCCCTAAATGAGAGCATAAGTGTTGAAAAGTGGTCCATAGTCGGAACACATGAAGACAACCTTAGAACGGAAATTTGATGGTTCCCTTAGCTCTGTTAGGTGATTTCGGGGCTGGGAGCGTGTTCGGAATGTATTTTGGAAGTCCGTAGCTCATTTAGGCTTGAAATTCCGAAGATGAATTTTTGAAGTTTCTGGTCAGATAGTGAAATTTTGATCCGATGGCCGGAATGGAATTCCAGAAGTTGCAGTAGCTCCGTCGTTTCATTTGGGATATGTGTGCAAAATTTCAGGTCATTCGGGCGTGTTTTGGTTGGGTTTTTGATCGAAAATTTATTTTTATGGAATTCAAAGTTCTTAGGATCAAATCCTTGAATTAATCGAGTTTCCGAAGTTTGTTAGGTGGTTTAAGGATTGGTACAATTTTGAATGAGGTATTAGGTGTTGTTGGTGCTTTTGGTTGAGGTCCCGGTGGCTTCGGGATGATTTCGGGTGGTTAACGGAAGAATTTTTGAAGTGTTGCAGCAATTAGTTTTATCTCTTATGGTATTTTCGCTTCTGCACCTTGGTAACCGCTGAAGCGGAGCCACAAAAGTGTCTTGGTCATCGCATGACTGGATTTCGGGCAGAGCTTTCAGGTACCGAAGATGCGGAGGAAATTCCGCAATAGCGGCCTCGCATCTGCGAGAAAGGGAACCGCATATGCTGAACCTTGGATTTTTGTTAGAAACCGCAAGAGCGGCTTAAGTTTCGCAGAAGTGGAAGCACATAGGCAGTTAATGGTCCGCAGAAGCGTAAATTAGCTCTTTAGTGGAAGTTGTAGAAGCGACCCATTTTACGCATAAGCGGAAATGCCTGTGCAAGTATAGAAATTTCGAGGGTTGGATTTCATAAGTTAGAAAAATCAAATTGAGCTCGGGGAAGGGCGATTTTGAGAGGGTTTTGAAGAGGATGTTATTGGGTAACATTTCTTTAATCCATTATAGTTATATTTCATCATTATGTGGTTAAAATCCATCATTAAAAATTCGAATTGAGGATCAAAAATTGGAAAAATTGGGTGAAACTTCTTAGACCAAACTATTGAGTTTTGAGTGGGAATTTGACCTTCGATTTGGGAGATTTTTATATGGTTAGACTCGTGAGAGTATGAGGGTTCTGAAAATGTAAAATATATCCAATTTCGAGATGTTGGCCTGAGGGGCATTTTTGTTATTTTACCGATTTTTGCGCCTTAACTTTAAATTTAATAGTGGAATCAGTTGGTTGCAATGTTATTTATGATATGTAATTGAATTGAATAAATTTGGGCCATTTAGAGTCAGATACTCGTGGCAAGAGCGTGGTTTCGGGTTGACTTGCACTTGTTTGAGGTAAGTGGCCTGTCTAACCTTGTGTGGGAGACCTTTCCCCTAGGATGTTATTTGGTAATTGTGTGCCTTGTACGTGAGGTGACGAGCGCGTATTTGAGCTAATTGATTAAAATCTTGTTTTTACTTAAGATATTGAGACTGAGCTTCTTTCGTACTTAGTTATCTTACTTGCAATTATAACCTGTGTTTGATTAGAAACACGTGTTTAATTGATTTAGCTTGCCTACTTGCATAAATTTCCTTAACTGCACTACGTGAGACATGTTAGGCTAGAACTATCTATTGCTTGTATTGTTTTACTTCATTTATGAATATTCTCTGATTGTAGTTGCGCATTTACTTTGGGACTACAAGTTAGATTCCCGGGCGATTCCCCCTGCATATTTTATTTGGAACTACAGGTTAGATTCCCAGGAGATCCCCCCTGCATATTTACTTTGGGACTACGGCTTAGATTTTGACGAGATCTTACCCTGCATATTTACTTTGGGGCTACGGGCTAGATTCCCGGGAGATCCCCCTGCATATTTACTTTGGGACTACGGGTTAGATTCTCGGGAGATCCCCCTTGCACATTTATATTATGGACTACAGAACGGTATCTTGGGAGATCCTTGTTATTTGTATTTATATGGAAATGGACTACAGGACGGTACCCTGGGAGACCCTCGTTAGTGGTATTGATATGGGAATGGACTACAAGACGTTATCCTGGGAGATCCTTGTAATTGGCACTGATATTGAACTGTTTTACTCTGTTTTATCTTATCCTCGGTGTGTTGGTTGTTGTTTGTGTAACCTGACTTACTTCGCAGTTGTATTCCATTATTCCTGCTTACTGTATATTGTTGTCAGTATTTTTATTGTATTGTTTAATCTCAGTAGGGCCCTGACCTTCCTCGTCACTACCTGACAGAGGTTAGGCTTGGCACTTACTGAGTACCGCTGTGGTGTACCCATGCCTCTTCTGCGCATGTTTTTCATGTGCAGATCCAGGTACCTCCACTCAGGCATAGTACCCTCGAGGCGGAGAGATCTGGATGAAACTTCGAGGTATATCTGCTGTGTCCGCAGACCAGGAGTCTCTATTCTGTTCCAGCTTTAGTAGTTATTCCATCCTTTTTTTTTCCAGTTGTTTAGAAATTCTGGAGTTAGAGCAGTATGTTACATTTCTATTACCCTGTGGTTCTCGTGAGATTTTTAGTTTTGGATTGAGTTGCAGAATTCCGCATTTATTTTGAATTGTATATGCCAAGTGGCACTTATATATAGTTTTTCTTCTAGTTTTTGCTTAATTTAATTAAATATTTCAGCAAGTTATATTAAGTTTCTGCATTGTTAGGCTTACCTAGTTTTAGGAACTAGGTGCCATCACGACATGTTCATAGAGGGTGAACTGGGCTCGTGACAATTAGACTTGAAGAACAAAATAATGAAGTATTCCGAGTCAATAGTCACTGAGTGAAGCACTACTTGCGAAAGGTTGGAGATAGCCACGTAGTGGCGGTTATTCATTTCACTTAAGGGTATTCTGCATCATGTCGCAACATTAAATGAGGCATTTCTTGGGAGGCAACCCATGTTTCTTTTCCTTTTTCTTTTGTATTTAGGTGTTATTTTGTTTAACTTGATTTGAAGTGTGCTATAGGGGTGAGTGTTACTTACAAGAATTGTGGACGAGAACATGGCTAAGTGCTCAAAAGAGTGTGGATCGTACTTTATTTGTGCGAACCAAACATTTTTATGAGCCATAGAAGATGAGCATTGGGGACGCACATTTCTCTTGCAGATTGCACATTTGAACATTTAAAAATACCAACTCTCTGAAATTTAAGTTTGTCAGCTAGGAGGTTAATTTGCGACTGCACCCAAAAATGTATGAACTACAGATTGGCTCTTAAGAATGATCACCCAGGTTAAAGAGTTCAGTCAGCACATGAAAATTTTTTTGTACATCCACACTTATCTATAATCCCTTTTCATTTTGAATGGTATAAATAGAACAAAAGGGATTATTTTACTCTTTTCCCACTTAGAACAAACACTGTTTCCCTTCTAAATTTTCTTGGAAGATTTCAACTATCCACACAGACAGTCACCTAGATTACTCACTCTCATGTGCATTCATTCTATCTGGTATTCTTCAATTTCATATTAATTTTCAATTTAGTTTAATTTGTAGAATTCTTTGAGTTCTTTTTAGGCCACCTGTTATTAGAGTTCTATTGTTTGTCCATTTGGGGTATATTTGAATTGGATTAACTTAATACATGATGTAAGGGGACTAAGTTAGTGAAATATCCTGCTTTTACAATATTTCCATGCCTATTTGTGCAAGAAATTGAAAAATCCTAGATAAAAAAGTTGTCTAATCATAATGGTTTGAATTCTACGGCCGTACCAGAATTGTGTAGTCCACAGACATACATTTTTTAGACATTTATGTGAGGTAGGAATTTGCGGCCACATGTCAAATTGTGTGAACTGCAAATTTCCTCTTGTGGCCGCATAATAGGATTTTCTCGGTCATCAGAGAGTCATCCCTTTTGAGACTCGAGGGTGCGTCCTGAAGTCAAATTGTGCGGACCGTAGAAATCCTATAGCGGCCGCAGATTGACTATCATTAGAGAGTTCACAAATTTGGGCCTTAGAAGGGAAGCTACAATCACAAATATGCGGATCGCACTTTCTTCTTGCAGCCTCACAACAGAAACGTGCGGAACACGAGTTCCCATTTGCAACTGCATGTTAAATTTTATTGACCGCAGATCCCTTATCCTGCAGGCATAACCCAACTATACAACCCCACAATGTCTTATGGTTTCTCCATCG
Organism: Nicotiana benthamiana; assembly: GCA_034376525.1. Lineage (NCBI taxonomy): Eukaryota > Viridiplantae > Streptophyta > Magnoliopsida > Solanales > Solanaceae > Nicotiana > Nicotiana benthamiana. Next base: position 117,659,631 of record CM067331.1, read on the forward strand.
CCTACATGTCTCCTAAATGTATTTGAACAATAAATTGTAACTAACAATCTCCTCTGCTTGACATAGACAATGGTTTGAACAAGAAGACGAGGTGATACCTCAACAATAGAGAGGTGAATCTTCTCGGGTTTGAGGAAAAAATGCCTTGCCCCTTGGCCAGCCCAAGATGATAAGAAAGAAAGCAACAACCAGTAAGGGAGAGGTACAGACCTCTTAGAGTCTAGCTCCTATGTCTTGTATAGGGAGGTGTCAAAGGGAACTTCAAACTTCGTTCAAAATGAGTAACTGGCCACATAATCGAGGCTGCAAGGGACATACTATCTCATGGTCAAGCTGTCTTCATCTCACAGCACCTGCGATGGATCAGAGAGTACTAGTCAAGCTTATGAGCCATCGACTATACCAACCCTTGCGGAACAGGTTGCACACGATATCCCCAATACTGGTAGAGGGGGATATGCTAAGCTATATGTCGCGTAAGATCAGATAACAAAGAGGTTTGGGAGATTTCTTTTTCAGCCTGGCCTCCTTCACCAGTTTTAGTATGTGGTGTCCAGTGAGGTCGCTAACTCTTGAGCGACAATTATTATTAAAGGATTTGGAAAAGCATAACCCATCTATATTGAGATAGTTTAGGGCACGAATGGGAAGGATGTGGTTCACCCAGAGGATAGAGGATGCCAACGAATACCTCATCCATGAATTCTATACCAATGTGGCTCATATGAATAAAGGGACACATGTGACCAAAGTACATAACCTCAAGGTGAGGTTTGATCAGCATACAATAAACTCATACTTGGGCTTCGGGGATGTTGAGCCGTAAGAGTATTTGGAGAAGTGCGCATTGAAGGAGGAAGTACGTCCCTGGCTAGCTGAGATTCTAGCACCACCAGGGCTACCACCACCATGGATTGCCATTGGGGTTCCCATTCAGCAAAACACTTTGATCTTTGAGGCAAAAGGGTGGCAAACCATTGTTTGTAGCACCTTGGATCCATGGAAGAACGAGATGCACCTTCTTATTCCTTGGCCAATTCTTGTGGGATTACTACCGGATACCTAATCAATGTGGGTGCATTGATGTTTGCCAACATTTTACTGATAGCACGATAGTATAGCTCGGCCTACCCTTATCCCAACACTATTATAGAGTATCTCATTGATTGAAAGGTAGAGCCGAGGGATTTTGACACTAAGGTGAAGGCGAAGAAACCTTTCGATTGGTATTCACATATGGTTGCGAGAAACTTTAAGAAGAAAACGCAGCCTTTTACCACCGTAGGCCATTCTGATGAGCTAACAGTGATAGTTTCGGAGGTAGTTGATCTTTAATCCATCGATCCTGAGCCTCCTACCAGTGCCACTAAGGTTTTAAAGGATAAAAGTTTAGGCGTCAATCAAGAACTAGTAGGACTACATTTAAGGAGAACAAATTACAAGCTCACAGTCACCTCTACAAATATAACAAGTAAATGCACGCCTTCAAACAACACTCAAGTATTTAAGAGAAAATCCTAGAACATGATATCTAGGTGAGCATGGATTATACAATATTGAATTAGGTCAAAGTGTCAAAATCCTATTTAGCTTGCCTACTGATTTAGACCTGTTAAATATGAACAGCTTAAATAACAAAGCACAATTTCATAGTTGCAGAATTTAAATTGCCCTATAGGCTTGCCTAAACGTGGAACAGTGATGTCCTAAGAGAATGGGATCTACATTAATGCAGTAAAATAGTGAACAGTTTTAAACAGACACTTGGGATCCTATTGACATGCTTTCTAGCGGTAGTAAATTAAGGCAAAGTTTGAAAACTCATTTAAAGAAGCGGACAATTGATTAAACCAATTCAGAACGAACTAACATGAATTAAACTGATTTTAAGTGTTATAGGCATGACTTCTGCTAGAACTTACTTTAATTAATATAAGCATATTATCTAATTGTTAAGAGTAGATTTTCGAACTTATAAGCATGATTTCTAGTGAGACGAATGTAAATACATGCTGCAGTAGAAACTGGACACCTCACTTTGCACTCTATAGGCATGATATCTAATTATAAAGCCATTTAGATTCTATAGGCATGGTTTCTAATATTGTGAAAGTAAATCAAACATAATGTGTTTGAATTAACACACCCTATATGCATAATATCTATTATTTAAAGCCATTTAGATCCTATAGGCATGGTTTCTTATATTGTAAAGCAGGCATAACAAATACATTCAAATTAGCACAACCCTATACACATGGTATCTACCTAATGTACCCAATATGCATACAACTACCCACCCCATTTTTCACTAGTCACCCCATTGTTGTTTACAATAATTATTATAGACCAGTTGAATAAATTATATAAATAAATAAGGAAAAAAGAAGAAGTTAACTATAACGAGACTGAAGTAGGCCCGAATGACTTCCCAAGCCTCCAATAGCCTCGAATGCCAAAGTTCCATCATATCTAGGTGTGTCAGAGTTCCCTAAGGACCTCAAGGATCCCAAGAAATGCTCATACCTAGACCTTTTCTCGAACAGTAACTGATTTAGGTGCAGTGTGGAAAGGCCAGCTATGACATGCAAGAGTTAAGAGAGATATCAAGGATCTTAAGGCTGTACACATGCCAGAGGGGAAAAATCTAATATTCTAGGAGTAATGTAAGAGTGTAGGACATAGTTTTGTTTTGAAAATACTACATAGATGACTTCAGAAGTAGAAAAGTTTTCGGAAACAACAAATAACTTTACGGTAAAAGAGAGCTTGAGAAGAGTACCCAAAAACAAACAATCAATTAGTCATAAGAGACATTCAAAACACTTAACTAATAGAACTTCACATGGGGATAAATGGATTGTGGCACATAAGAATCATCTTAGGGTACAAGGATAGGGATAGAAGAAACATACAGTCACAAACTACATGTAACACTTAGGATCTTAGAGACTCAGTAAATAGTTAGGATATAGATAATAGTTGGCATATCTTGAACAGGATTAAACATATAGTTTGGACATGCTAGGTGAAGGGGTAAGCAAGAAAGAGTGCATACATTGAACATGATAGAACTTTAGACATGCTAGGCAAAGAAGTAAGCAACAAAGAGTGCAGAGTGTAAAACATGCATTGAACATGACATAATTTTAAACATGCTAGGAAAAGAAGTAAGCAAGAAAGAGTGCAGAATTAAAGAATACATTGAAGAGGCAGATTTTAGACATGCTGAACAAAGAAGTAGGCAGGAATACAAGTTGACCTCATAATTGATGAACTAGTGCAGGAATGAAAACACATAAGGTTTGAATTCCAAAAACATAACTAGAGACACACCAGTTGAAGAAAGGGGTGCATAATATAAAGTAAATGAAGTTTCAATATCTAGCCTTGGCTTTCAGCCGGCTAGATCAGCGTATAACAAGTAGTAGCAGAGAAAGTGAACTTTAGAGTGTAAGAAGTAGTGATTTTTGAACTAATAGGCTTTTTATCTTGAACTCAAAGTAAGAGAGAGTTTATATATTAATCAAAATCTTGTCAAATAAGGCAAGGGATCAATTAAGTAATAAACAAGGGAAGTCACACGTAAATCTACAAGGTCTTTCCCTTAATCAAGGGATAACTAAATCAACAGTAAAACTTGCTAAGTATTTAAGAAAAAGAATCAAGTAAAGTTTAGGTATAGAATATGTAATTAGGGACAAATAAACAATAGTTTAATTAAGGAAAAAATCAGCAATAATTAGCGAAATATAAACAAGGTAGAGAAAAACAATTAAGGTAACCTAATTCAAACAAATTGAGCAAAGAGGTAGGAATAAAACGTTAAAGGAAAGTGTTCAAATTGAACTAGGAAATAAGGGATTCAGAGTAATCAAGGGTTCAGAAAGTCATGAAAGAGTCAGCATGTTTAGCATATAAAAATAAGGTAGAGCACGAATAGTCAAGATTTCACATAGCTTTGACAAACCGCATAGTTAAACGACACTAATTCAAGGAGAAATATACATGTCTTAACATGAATAGTCAAGATGAACATAAGCACATAGAACATGTGAAAGGTCAAACTAAAAGATTTAGTAGAAGCATATTAGGACAAGAAAGGAATCACGAGAAATCACAAGGACCCAAAGCAAGAACATAGTCAGATGTACCAATATCCAAAAACCAAACGAAGAACCTCAAAAATTAGGGTTTCCAGTACAAACGGGCTAAGGTTGTAGCAGACTCATAAATCAGTCGAAGTATATGTGAAGCAAAAGATAAAACACAAAAATCATCAAATAATTTTTTAAAAGATATTCTGGAAACCCTAGTTTTTAGAAAAGATGAAAATCACTTGAAAATGTTATGATTCTTGTAAAGAATCTTAAGGCTGTTGTAAAAATCACATAAAACAAACCAAATCATCTCAGACCCGTACAGATCTAAGAGGTTCTGGTTAAAGAAATTAGGGTATTAAAGAGAATGGCACGGAGATGAAGAAACTTACTGAAAAACTCATAGATCGTAGTCAATATAGAACGACCTCACAAATCACATCGGAATGGTCTGAAATAGGCAAGAGAGGAACCATAGATGCAAGTCGCCATCCCTGGTCCCATAAAGGTCCTGGAAATGGCAAGAATAACATGAGAGAGGCCATTCGAGGCCTGGAGGTGGTGAGAGGCCACTAGAGATTACCGTAGATGAGGTTCAATAAGACTGGATTAGGGTTAGCTTGAGAGCATTTGAGAGCAAAGGAATTTTCAAGGCGGCGGGTGTATAGAAAATGATAGGGTTTGGGGGTCTTTTGGGTTTATTTTAGGAAGGGTTGATGGTGGCCATTGATATTTATGATCAACAGCTAGGATTAAAGGGTGTGAGGGACTGGTCTGGTATTTATGGTGTGGGTTAGGTAATTTAATTGAGTACTGCGCTGGTAATTGTATTACTTTGGGATTGGATTGAGGCTAAAATTTAGATAAAACTAGGCCATATTTTTAATAGCCATTTTAATACTATATAATTTATAAAAAATGGAAGATGATTTAAAAAATATTTTAAATTAGTTGTTCAAAATTTTAAAATAGTTCTGTAATAAAATGATTTAGAATAGTTGTTTAGCATTTTATAAAATATAAAAGAAAATTTTATGCATTAATAGCGTAATTATGCGTTAGTATGGTTATTATTGCAAAAATATGCAAATTTAGCTTAAAAATGTAAATGTAATTATAAAAAGGCACTAAAATATTTAAATAATATTTTGGCATAAATAAAGAATTTAGATGACTACATCAACAATAAAATTATTTGAAGGATGATTATTGAAAATTTTATAAATAAAAAAAGGGAAGAATTAAATCGATTTGGAGATATAGAAAATTATAGAAAAATTATAAATATGCTAATGCATGCTTATAGATACGTATATGCTATTTTAAAAGTATATGAACACATTAAAGAAAATACATGATGAAAAATTGGGTATCAACAACTGTTGCAGCACAGTCCACTTCTCAGGCACCACAGGCTCCTTGTGGTAGTGATGAGACACTGGAGAAGATTCTTACGAACCATAAGACTATCAAAGATACCTCAGTATAGAAAGATGCATTTATTGAGATGATGGGAATGGATGTGAAGAAGATGAGGAAGTCTCAGGTCAGCAAGAAGTCAGTGGACAAGCTCTAGCAGGAGGTGGATAGATTTTCTATAGCCAGAGACCTTCCCTTTGATATGCTGCTCGACCCGATCCAGTTCCCCCCTGACCCTTTAGCATCATCTGTACCGGTAGCATTTGTTTGCTGATGTTCACCAAATCAACCACATCTACATTTGATGATGATTAGATTCAATTGGCTGATCCTAAAGGAGATGACATTTCTGGGGAAATTGAGATGTCCAAGGATCCTTAGAGAGTTTTCTTCACCCTTTCCTCTTTTACTCTTATTTTGCTAAGCATTTCTTACCTTTATTTAGGGGTCGGGGGGGGATTTTATTTAGCACTTTGATACATGTAGTATGTAATAATTCGATGATACTTTTTATTTTCTAATTTATATTTATCTATTTTCTCTTTCAGTTATTATGTATATTTATTCCATATTTAGTAGTTTTTGCTCATTAGCTTCTTTATTTATATTTTTTCTTATTAGCTTCTTTATGCTTTCCATATTATTTTTTGTTTTGTTAAATAGATTCTTTTTATACATGTGTAGATAATAAGACTTTAATTTTTTAACGCCACAGTTCTTTCCAAAGCTAGTTATTGTGTGAACCGGGTGACACGTCCCGATGATGGATAGCGTGACAACCTTCTTAAGGGAATGAGTTTGTTTTTGTGCTTAGTTAATAATTGAATTAATAATGAATAAAAGACCTAATCAAGTCATGCTCAAAGATCTAATCACGATTCAATTGGTACCAACACGCTTAACAACGTGCTTATAGGTAGAAACAAGGTTTTTGTAAGAAATATCTCTAGTTAGTGACTTGTGACTCTTATGTTGACTTTGATAATCATTGAGTGGTTTAATTGGACCATAATGATCTTTATAATTGAATGTGGTCTTTGTAGGCTCTCGACTTTATACTTTTTCACAATCTAGTTTTGTGAGGGGTGAGATGGAATTGTTGTTAGTCCAAGTATCCGTGCGAATGGTCTAGAACTTGCCCTGAATGTGTTTCAAGGCAAAACCCTAATTTTTTCTTGGGTTGAGAAGTGATTGTAGGCTTTCATTGGCCCGTCTGAGATTTCTATTACCAACCAATGTCATTATCCCTAGTGAATCCCGTTGAACCTCTAGCCTTTCTCATTTGATAACCATGTTATAAGCCTTTACCCATTTTATCGTAACCCTCTCTTAGCACCTAGAATTTCCTTAACAATCTTGTGAAACATATGGCTTAAGACATAAGTTTGGGGGAGAGATGAGAAATTTGAAAAAGTTAGCAAGGGAAAAAAAAGAGAAAAAATATAATCTCTATAAAAAGAAAAGACAATAAAATAAAAGAAAAACATGAATAAGTGGAAGGGTTGATGGATTCAAAAAGAGGTAATGATCCCTAACATTCAAAAAAAAGGAGAACAAGAAAGAGTGTTATTGAGTCTCTATAATCCCCAATGCAAAGAAAATTCCCCTACGAATTGGTAATTGTGATCCGAGAAATGAAAACGTGTTAAGAAGTGATGTCATGACTTACCCATATGGTATCCTACCCTAATCCAAAATCCTTCATACAACTCGAAAAAGTCCTACTTGATACTGAACTGAGTCAGCTTGGATTGGTGGCGATCTATATGAGGGGCAAGCCTCTAGTACTTGATGTCGTACTTGTGAAATTCTCTTGTGAGAGATGAGTGAACCTTTCATGAATCTTAATATTTAGTGCTAATTATTTAAGTTAGCTTGGTAAATGGAAAGTAGCGGAGGAATAGTTTGGAGTCCACCATGGACCTCATGACAGAATAATAGTCCTTGATGAGTAAAGTCAATTCTTGAAGCTCAAATGTCACTTGTCACCTTGTTATAATGCATGAGTAATGTGGGTAATTATTGGTCCCAATTGATGTATAACCGGCTCACCCGTGACTCGCTAACATGACCCTTAAAACTAGGAGGTGGAAATAATTTATTTGCTTGAAGACAAGCAAAGACTTAAGTTTAGGGGAGTTGATAAGTGAGGATTTTGACTATTTATTAGCACATTTGTGCTTTTATTTAGTCCGAAAGTATTGATTTATATTCTCAAATCTAATGAAAATGTGCAAATTGTAGGAATTTTGGAAGTTTGGTTGCCTATGATGAACTTTGACTCAGAAAGAAGTGTTCCTAATCACAAGGCAATAAAAGGGAAATAAATTAAAAGAAGTGCAGTCCACAGAAGGATTTCTACGGCCACAGAACAAGTGAAAGAACCCAGTAGGACTTTGGCCAATGTGCTGCCGCAAAATAAGGTTTTCACTGACAAATAATTCAAAATTCAGAGAGTGTGCAAAAGACCAAGACCAGAAGCCGTGTTGAGGTGCAGATTGCATAGGGATTGTGCAGCCGCAATCCAGAAATGTGCGGCTGCAGAATCTAAACTCTTTCCAACTAATACAATTTGCGAACTGCACATGGAACTGTGCGGTCACAGAAACTCCCGAGGGGCATTTTTGTCAGTAAAATTTGGGCCACTATAAATAGACGAGTTCCACATTTTTAGCTAAAGTTTCAAAGTTTGAGCTGCTGTAGCCATTACATTTTGGCATTTTAGAAAGTTTATGACTATTTTAGCGTTTAAGCATTATATTTTATCATTTAATCTTAGATTAGGAGTTCAATTAGCATTTCTTCTTTATTTTCTTCAATTCCCACTATGAGTAGCTAGATTCATACTAGGGTTGTGACCCAATGGTAATGTGTAAACCTTATGGGTTCTTAATTTAATGCTTGTTTTTGATTGTGCATTGATTACTTTGCTTAGTTTATGATTCAATTTTAAAATTAATGATTGGAACCATTGATTCACGCCTTTTTGACTTGGTCTCTACTTGAGAAAGATGGACCTAGTCTATCATAACTTGGCTTATAAGGAATCGGGCTAATTGAGAGTTTGATTAGCCTAATTAAAGGGTTCAAAATAGAGATAGTGAGATCCCGGCTTGAGATGATATCAACTACTTTGTTTGATACACATTTGGACTTGAGAAAGCCAAATTGGGCAAAATCCCTCTTTAAATGAGAGGTAGTTGGTAATGTAGAATTTAAAGTTATAATATACTTCGATCAACAAAACAAGTATTAACATATTTAACCCATTAGTAGAACACCTAGGTTATTGTAACATCCCTAGGATTTTTCACTATTTGAAAAAGACACTAAAAATAATCGTTCACTTTTGTAGTTTCTTCTCTTAGCTTACAATTGTTAGAGCAAAAGTAGATTTAGAAATCAAAACATTTTGTGGAAGTGCAATTTAGCTATTTCCATTCGCTTTCGTCATGTGTATACTCCTAACACCCCTAGTTTCTTGTAACGATCCAACTGATCATTTTTCTTTCTAAATACCTGTTCCCCTAAATAAGAATCCCCATATGTGCTTTTACTATTTTATGACTTGCGAGGATGGGTCAGTTCGGATTTGGAAGAGGGCGGGTTAAAATTAGAACATTTAGTTTCTTAATATTGGCTTAAAAGGTTTAATTTTGACTTGGGTCAAAATTTGAGAATCCCAATGGGCTTGTATGATGATTTTTGACTTGGGCATATGTTCAGATCTAGTTTTGGATTATTCGGGAGCATTTTGGCACATAAAGTTGAAAGTTGACGCTTTGAAGGTTTTAAAGTTAATTAAATTTGGTTTCGAAGTTGGTTTTGGTGTTATTAAACTCCATTTGGGATTTCGAGATTGGAAATAGCCTTGTATGGTGATATAAGACTTTCACACAAAATTTGGTGTCATTCCGAGTAGTTTAAGTATGATTTGGTGTGTTCAGAGTGAGTTGGAAGAACTTGAAGTTCATAGGTTGATTTGATTTGGTTAGCTGCAGGTGCAAATCTGGGCTCTACAGGCTGTTGCAGGTGCAGACATGGGGCCGCAGTTGCGTGACCGCGAAAGCGGTCAGTGGTCTGCAGAAGCAACCTTGAGCTGGAGGGGTAGTGGTGTTGGTGCGAGGTCTTGGCTGAATCTGTGAGCTCGCAGATGCGATGAGGGTGCCACAGAAGCGAAGGGAGGCTAGATAGGGAGGGACACATCCGTGATGCTTTTTCTGCATATGCAAAGCTGCAGAAGCGACCAATTCTGCACAGAAATGGAACCACTAGGAGGCAGAAGGTTGCATTTAAGTGGTGACTTAGGCTATTTTGGCTTATTTCTTTCATCTCTTGGGACTTTTTGAGCTATTTGAAGAGGGATTTTCACCAATCTATTGGAGATAAGTAATTTCTGTCAATGTAAGTTAAAACATATATTATAGATAAATTTTAACATGTAAAATTATAAAAAATTATAGATTTATTCGAAAAGCCTAGGTGTTGAGAAAAATAAAATTTAACCACGAAAATGATTATGGAATTGGATGAAAATTATATATTTGAGTTTGTGAGGTTATGCGTAACATATCTTCGAAAATTTCCGGAATCCTTGCATGTGGATCCAGGGGTTGAATTTTAGGAATCTTCCAATTTGGGTTGGGTAATTAACCCAATAGTTAAATTATGAACACTTGAGTATATATTGATTTATATATACAATATTTGGATATTTTCTTGTTGTTTCGCATCAATTCGAGGATTTAGATCAGGTTTTTAGACTGGAAGTGGGCTTGAGAACGAGGTAATTTTCTTGCTTAACCTTGTAAGAGAGAACTCATCCCCTTAGGTGTACTTTGTTGTGAATTACTAGAGATTTTAAATTTGAAAACTTCCAAGTTAGATTTATTATTTTGGGGAAAGAATTGAACAATACTTAATGACTCCGAGAAATCCATGTCCTGTAGCATTGCAAGTACTTCTCTACTCTCATGGTAGTGGGACGTTCTCCTCGGCAGTATAATAGATGCATCTATTGTTCGTACCATCCGATCCTCGACAATGCACAGAATATTTTGGATTGGGTCGTATAACCTCGGCATATGTCGTGTGTGATACTACTCAAAACCTGATCTCACTTGATATTATGTTATGGTTTGAGATGTATAATTTATTTAATGATCGAAAATGATTTGGAACTAGTGTGTGTTAGATGGAGATTTTGGAATTTATTATTAGTTATGGAATCATTTATTCACTGATTGTTATAGTGTTGTTATTGTTATTGTAATTATTATTATTATTATTATTATTATATTAATAATAATAATTATTATTATTATTATTTTCATGTTCCATACCTATTTAGAATTTCTGTATTTTATTATTGGTCCATAGTAAGTGTTGATGTCGACTCCTTGTCACTACTTCTTCAAGGTTAGGCTGGATATTTACTGGGTATATGTCACTACTCCTTGTCACTCACACTACACTACTGCACTAATCGTGCATGATCTGATGCATGTGCATTCGGTAATCATTTTAGCACGCACCCATGATACCCCGAGGCTTTGTGATGAGCTGTTTTTCGAGTCTGTTCTGAAGAACCCAGAGTCTCTCTTTTCCATATACTTTATTTCTACTATATTTCAGATAGTAGGTTTGTGACGACCCAAAGTCATTACCTATTTTTAATCGAATTCCATATCTCCAAGGCCTTGAAAATCTCATTTATGGTTGCCTCAATTTGTGCGCGCAGTCCGGGCGTATAGCCGGAAAACATAAATATGAAATTTTTTGGAAAAATGCTAAGTTTTGATATTAAAATGAATAAATTTGACTTTGGTCAATATTTTGTGTAAACGGACCCGGACCCATGGTTTGATGGTCCCGGAGGATCTGTAGGAAAATATGGGACTTGGGCGTATGCCCGGAATCAAATTTCGAGGTCCCAAGCCCGAGATATGAATTTTTAAGTGAAATTGCTTTCTGAAAATGTTTATAGAGAATTGAAGTTAAATCTAATTTGAAAGTAATGTTATCGGGCCCGTATTTTGGTTCCGGTGCCCTACACAAGTCTCATATATGTTTTGAATTACTCCTGTGAAGTTTAGTTAAAAACAGACGTTGTTTGACGTGATCCAGACCCTAATTGGGAAATTTATGCTTCAAAGGAGTTTTAAGAAATTTTATTGATCTCGAGGTTAAATTCGATGTTCATAATGTTATATTGGTGATTTGATTACACGAATATGTTCGTAGGATATTTTGAGGTTGTTTATATATATATATATTTGGATTGGAGCTTTGAGGGCTCAAGCGAGTTTCGAATAGGTTCGTGGATGCCTAAGGCTTAAAAAGATCAGATGTTGCTGGTTTTGGAATTTGACAGGTCTCTGAACTGTCTAGCGCGGCCGGGGAGAAATCGCGTGCAGAAGCAGTGGGTCCAGCGCGCCCGCAGTCGCCTTTGCGCGGTCCGCTGGGTGCTGTGCAGCCGTGGTCGGCTTGGTGCAGTCTACACTGGGAAATGATCCGCAGGTCTTCAGAAAGCCTGTGCGGCCACTGTTCTTTTTGCGCGGTCCTCAGAGGGAACTTCAGAGGGGTATAAATACACGTGAATTTTAGTTATTTTGAAACTTTTCAAAACCCAAAACATAAGAAGCAATTTTCAAAACAAATTTTCTTCTCCAAAACAATTGATAAGTGGTTTCTAACTTATTTTCTTCACTTCTTAAAATCTTTTATCATGATTTCAACTTCAAATCAAAGATTTTCATGGGGAAATTGTGTGTTTTGGGTAGAACTTAGGTTTTCTATAAATTGGGGAGTTAGATCTCAATTTGAGGTCTGATTCCAAAACAAATCATATTATCTGGATTCGTGGAGGGAATGGGTAATCCGGTTTTGGTGCGAACCTCGAGTTTTGACCATATGGGCCCAGGGACATTTTTTACCTTTTGGGGTAAAACCTTGTAAAACTTATTTTCATGCATTGGGGTTTATTCATTTAGCATTTATTAATATGATTAAGTAACCTATGACCAGATTCGAGCGGATTGGTGATGGAATCGAGGGGTAGAGTTATAATTGAGGTTTGAGTTGAATTCAAGGCATTGAGGTAAGTGTTTGGTATAACCTTAGCTTGATGGATTATGAGTTGAGTATTATGTTCTAATTTCTCTTTGTTGAGTATGACGTATAGTCATGGTGACGAGTATCTATACGTTGGTGTCAAGCATGACCGTGAGTACTAAATTGGAAGTTGTTGTATTCTTAAATGACATCACATATTCCTTAACTAATAATCTACCATATAGGGAAAACATTTGTTTATCCTTGTAGATCCTATTTATGATTGAGAATCTTCATTAATCAAACTGAGTTAAGGTTGGTTATAGCTGATTCTCTCTTGCCGGGATGATTGTTTCTATATTGTTATTCCCTTGCCGGGAAGTTATTATGTCACTTTGTTCCCTTGTTGGGGTTTCTTGTGATTATGTGATAACATGAAATGGGATCGGGCCGTACGTCTACCACAAGATATTGAAATGGGAGCCGGTGGTACGACTACCACAAGATACTAAATAAAAAAGATATTTGAACAAGGGCTAGCATTTCAACAAGCGAAGAAAGGCCTCATCAAACACTTCATGCCTAAAGGAATAAGCAAATAAGCAATCGAGCCACGAGGAAACGAATAGTGATGCATGTCTTCATCAAAGCGCTACCACAAGATATTGAAATGGGAGTGGGGTGGTACGCCTACCACAAGATATTGAAATGGGAGCGGGGTGGTACGCCTACCATAAGATATTGAAATATGAGCGGGTGGTACGACTACTGCCAGATATTGAAATGGGAGCCAGTGGTACGACTACCACAAGATATTGAAATGGGAGCGGGTGGTATGCCTACGAAATGATATTGAAATGGGAGCGGGTGGTGCACCTATCACAAGATATTGAAATGGGAGCGGGTGGTACGACTACCACAAGATATTAAAATGGGAGCGGGTGGTACACCTACCACAAGATTTTGAAATGGGAGCTGGTGGTACTTACCACAAGATATTGAAATGGGAGCGGGTGGTATGCCTACCACGAGTTATGATAAAATGGGAGCGGGTGGTACGCCTACCACATGATATTGAGAAATGGGATTGGGTTGCACGCCTGCAACGAGATGAGTATTGAAAGTTAAAGCTGTCTTATCTATTTTATCCATGTTAGTAGCTTAGTAGTTGATTTCATTATCATTTACCGAGGAGTCTATTTATTTTGCTATCCCCAAAACATGTTTCCTCCTCCCCAGTTTTACTTGTTTATTTTTGTTGTTTCTTTCGCCATATATTATATAACTGCACATGTTTATCTGGAGTCTGGTCCTAGCCTCGTCACTACCTTGCCAGGATTAGGCCAGACACTTACCAGCACATGGGGTTGGTTGTGCTGATGCTACACAATCTACACTTATAAGCAGATGCCAGAGTTGCGTATGAGGAGCAGTACTAGACCGGGAGCAAGCCTTCAGTCCGCCGAGACACTGAGGTAGCCTTGCAGACATCTAAAGGCCCAGAGTCTCCTCTATCTTGCTTTTCATTTTGTTATCTCATGTATTCTGAGACAGATAATGTTATATTTCTTTCAAACGGTTGCATTTAGTACTATTAGTAGTCCGTGGGTAATGTGAAACCAGTTCTTAGGAAGATATATATGACCAGTTCCGCATTATTGTTCAGTTTATTAATTTATGTCTTCCTCTTTATGTTCATGTTTCTGCTGTTATTAATTAATACGATACGTGTTGTTACAATTGATAAAAAGAATTTAAAATGAATGTGTTGGAAGTTTGTAAAAGTGGCTTGCCTAGCTTCTACGAGTAGGCACCATCACGACTCCTGAGGGTGATAATTTCAGGTCGTGACAAGTTTAGTAATTTTTATATTCTACTAGTAGCTCATACATTTGCGATACCAGGTCTTGGAAAAGCGCTAATAGACATTTGATGGCTTTTGAGTATTATTTCACCATAATTGTTCTTATATTTATTTACGCTTTATTTTATTAAAATTTTCACCTCTATGCTTACTTAATAAATAAAAATCAACTATTTTAGCCCATACACTTGTGATACCAGGTCTTGGAAAATCGCTAATAGACATTTGATGGCTTCTGAGTATTATTTCACCATAATTGTTAATATATTTATTTACGCTTTCTTTTATTAAAATTTTCACCTCTATACTTACTTAATGAATAAAAATCAACTATTTTGAAATTGTTAAAAAGAATAAATACATGGCTAATTCATCATTGGCTTGCCTAGCGGCGACTTTGGGTGCAATCACAGCCTATATGAGAATTTGGGATGCGACATAACTCCCCTTGGAAATAGACCCCTAATATTGTTCGGTATTATTCTCCCAACGATTGTTTCCACTCTCTATTGAGTACGGATTGGACGTTGATCACATGCTCGGTGTCCGCAGGCCTCGAAATAACCTTTATTTTTCCTTATTTACTGTTGTACTTACTTTTATACAGTGATGTAGTAGTTTTTCTTGTTACACTCTATAGAGATTTGACTTAGTTCCGTTGTAATGAGTTTACAGTACCTTAGCTTTATGTTTTGATGATCTTACATACTTACTGTCAAAGAACCAGATAAGGGACCTGACTCACTTGGTACACAACTCAATCAACATGCTCAAAATAATGTGAGTTTCTATTACTTAAGAAGATAAACAATCAACACCGGGTCTTGATCCCCTTGGGGTTCCCTGACAACAGTACGAATTCAACTATCTACAGCTGGAGAGTGACCGCCTACACTGTACACGCAAACAGTGCAGCACAGTACATCAGTCACTTTTCTTTGACTAACCAAGTGATTAAATCATTCAAGTGATGTCATTCAAGTTGTGTCAACAAAAGAATATCACAAAAAAATCACTTGAAAACTTGACAATTCTTTCAAGCACTTCAAGCATATGACAATCAAGTATTCAATTCTCACGTTCATCAAGAACAAAGCACAACACTACTACGGACCAGTTCCTACAACAAGTCTCTTGTATGTCCTTAGTTGAGTTGTAAATTTGTAATTGTTCTTCATTGTAATTCATACTTTTCTTATCTAGAAGCTTTAATTAGGAACCCCTTGTAAACCATAAACCTTCAGTGTTTGTGTCGTGACTAGAGTTTGTCATGGGTTGAAGTCTTTGAAATAGGTGCATTGCAAGTGGCTTGTAATAGGTGTATTCAAGCTAGCCAGGGATTACGAGTTTAATTCCTAGATTTCATAGGTTGTAATCCAAAGTTTGCTGATAGTAAAGTTGAAATCCTATCAGTGTAGGTCGTGGTCTTTTTATCCCCATGAGCAGGGATTTTTCCACATAAAAATTCCATGTTCCATTTACTTACTATTTCATTAGCGGTATCTGTGAAAACCTATATAGGACCTGGTTTCTATATAGTTTGTTGGACTCATATATTCTATCAATTAGTATCAGAGCAGGTTTTTTCTATTAGGTTAACAACTAGGAAGGATCCTCATGGCTGCTCCACCAAACACTGAAGATGGTCAGTCTACCTATAGACCACCTAGGTTCAATGGGAAATACAATGGGTGGTGGAAGACAAGAATGCATGATTTTATCATGAAAGAAGATTTTGAGTTGTTAGATATTATTTGTGATGGTCCTTATGTCCTAACAAAGAAGGTTGGAGAACCTCCTATGACGATACCAAAAACTAGGAAAGAATACAACGACCCAGATAGGAAAGATGTGGAGAAAAACTTTCATGCCAAGAAAATTCTGGTATGTGGCATAGGACTTGATAAATACAATACGATCTCAACCTGTCAATTCACCAAGGATCTCAGCCTATCAATCTGCCAAGGAGATAAAGGACGATGAATCCATTCAAGACATGAACACACGATTCATTTCCATTAGAAATGATCTACACTTGCCTGGTGAAATCATTCAACAAGCTTGTGAGGAAAATCCTCAGCATTTTGCCCAATTCATGGGAGAGTAAAGTGAATGACATTACTGAAGGGCGCTAACTATAGATGAGCTAGTTGGAAATCTGAAAGCCTACAAAATAAAGAAGAAGAAGGATGGAGAAAGAAGAGAACCAAAGAATGAAAGAACCTGGTATTCAAGGCTGAAAGTAATAACTCAAGTGAGGAGGGTAGTGACATGGCTTACTTAACTAGAAGGTTTCAGAAAATGGTTCAAAGAAATGGAGACATACCAAATAGAGGTAGTTATAACAAACTAATGAATTATGACCGTTATTATAAATGCAGAAAGATAGGGAATTTCATCAAGGATTGCACTCCCCAACATTTCAAGCACAACTCTAATAAAGCAGATAAGAGGAACTTGGTACCTGACAAACACTTCAAAAGAAAGAACACCGCTGACAATGTTGTGAAGCAAGCTCTTGCAGCATAGGGAGATTCCTCCAGTGAGTCTGAAGAAGAAAATGATTCAGGTGATAGCTCTATAATCGTAGTTGAAAGTGAAGCTAATTAATATGATTAAATATTTGCTTTAATGGCTCAGTCAAACAATAATGAAGATGATGACAACGATGAGGTAAATTTTAGGGATGTTTACAGAAATTTGAAATCCTACTCTCCTAAGAAACTCACGTCATTAGCAAATGTGTTATTTGATGCCTATCATAGTCTTTTAGATGATATGGATGCCTTAACCATAGAGTTAGGTGATGCTGAACAAACTAGAGATGACTTGGTAGTTTGTATAATGGTTGATTGAGAGGAACCATATGTAATTTGGAAAATGAAAAGAAGGTTTTAATTGAGAAAATTGCTAGTGTAGAACATGAAAGAGACAATTTGATGGTAGTAGTAGTTGAGTTAAAAGAAACCATAGAAAATATTAGTAAACAAAAGTATGAGTTAGTGGAAAAAGTTGATTCTTTAGAGCAAGAAAGAGATGACCTCTTAGTTATGCTTATAGACTTGAGGGAAACAATAGAGGAACTCAAAGAAGAATGTAGGCCTGGAAATTCTGAGAAAGGAAAAGAAGTTTCTAGTGAAGCACATATTAGGCTTGAAAATGAGTTAAATGCTGTAACAACTAGTTTATGTGATAAACTTGAGAAAAATAGACAACTTCAAGCAGAATTGGAAAGAGTAAAAAGTGATCTTGAGAAGTCTCTTTAGTTGACCTAGTCCTTGGATGCTATTACTGCCATATATATTAACAATGGTGGAAACGGGCAGGGAATAGGTATCAAAGGGAGATAACTCCTTATAACCCTCATAGCAAGTATGTTACCATACATGATAATTGGTTATGTACCCACTATGGGAAGAATGAGCATTTAAAGAAATTTTCCAAGCTAGGGTTCAGTATCTTTAGAAAAACAAAGTTTTTGCTGAAAGAGGACCAGGTGCCACCCATAAAAAGCGCATGTTACCTGCATTGACTAGAAGAACACTTATTCATCCTCTTGTTTATTACAAGCGACCCAAACTTGCTTGTGTTTCTAAATCTAAAACTTAATTTCCTTGTGCGGGAAATAATGAAAGGAAGCTGTCAACAATGGTTCATGGACAGTAGGTTCTCAAAGCACATGACTGGGATTACCATGGACTTTCTTCCACTAAAAGTCCTGCAAGGAGGGAGAGTATCCTTTGGTAATGGAAAACAGAGGTACATTCTAGGAGTTGGAAAGATTGGGAAATCACTCAGTCACTCTATTGAGAATGCGTATTATGTCAATGGTCTCAAGTACAATATCTTGGGTGTTTCTCAAATATGTGATAAAGGAAAAAAGAGGGAGTTCTTGTCAAACATATGCAAAGTTACAAAGTTACAAAGATGGTTCGAGCACATACAGAGATTTAGCACTAATGCACCGATGAGGAGGTGTGAGCGACTGGCTGTGGTGGGCACGAGAAGAGGTAGAGGGAGACCTAAGAAGTATTGGGAAGAGGTGATCAGGAAGGACATGGAACGACTTAGGATTATTGAGGACATGGCCCTTGGAAGGGAATTATGGAGGTCGAGCATTAAGGTTGTAGATTATAGGGAAGTTATGAATATTTCTACAGCACACTAGAGTAAGACTAGCTAGTTAGGAGTTAGTCTTAGGATGCTACTGATCAGCTACTGATGCAGGGCTTTATTTGTTGGATATTAGTATATCTTCCATCTTTTTCGCATTTCCTATATTTCTTATATTTCTGTTATTTTGTTATTTTATGTTAATTTATGTTATATTATTTTATGTTATTTTTTTATTAGTCTATTGATAGTACTAATATATAGTCTTTTGTTGCTTTCTTGAGCCAATGGTCTCCTGGAAACAACCTCTCTACCCCTCGGGGTACGGGTAAGGTCCGCATACATATTACCTTCCCCAGACCCCACTCGTGATATTATACTAGGTTGTTATTGGTGGTGGTGAAGTAGTAATTATGGCCAAAAGATACAAGAATGCCTATGTTGTTGATTTTGAGTCTTTAAAAAGTTGTGATTTGTGTTTCTTGAAAGCAGTTGATGATGATGCTGAGATGTGGCACAAAATACTAGGGCATGTAAGCTTCTTACTACTGAATAAAGTAGTTTAGAAGGACCTAGTTTGTGGTCTACCCAAGTCAAAGTTCAAAGAGCATAAGGTTTGTGATGCATGCGCGAGAGGGGAGCATGTGAAATTCATATTCAAGCCAACAAAAGGATGTCAACACCCCTAACCCACTTGATCTCCTTCATATGGATCTATATGGTCCTAGGAGAGTGCAAAGCATGGGAGGAAAAAGATACATCTTTGTGATAGTGGCTGAGTATTCCAGATGCACTTGGACTCTATACCTTTGAATAAAAGCTGAGACTTTTGAAGTTTTGTGGCCTTTTTGAAGAAAAGTCAAGTGAAGTTAGAGTCAAAAGTGGCATGCATTAGATTAGATCATGCAACAGAATTTGACATTGCTAAGTTTGGCGAATTCGCACTGAGATGGAATTACCCACAACTTTTTATCCCCAAGAACTCCACAACAAAATGGAGTTGTGGAAAGGAAGAATATAACCCTTGAAGAAATAGCAAGAACAATGCTGATCGATAGTGGGATTTCTAGGAACTTCTGGGTCGAAGCTCTCAACACTGCCTGCTACTTGGTGAATAAGTGCATGATCAGGTCTCTCTTGAACAAAACTCCCTATGAGTTTCGAATGGAAGGAGCCCCAATCTAACTCACATAAGAACAGTTGGGTGCAAATATTATGTTCTAAATAATGGAAAGGATCAGCTTGGAAAATTTGATGCCAAGAGTGATGAAGGAATGTTCTTGGGATACAATTCTCTAAGTAAAGCCTACAAGGTAAACAATAAGCAGACTCTGTGTGTAGATGAGAGTATACATATGATCTTTGCAAGTCCTACCTCTCATGTAAGTAAAGAAACAAGGATAATCAAGATGGAGAGCCTCTGCTTGTTTCAGGTAAGGTCATTGATATGGCAAATGGAAAGGCAAATATGATGAGTCAAGTGAAAGAGACAAGTGAAGACAATGCAGTCTCTTTCTCATCAGCCGGAAAGGAACCAGGTACCACAATTACAACCACTGAAGTTGAAGAAAAAGTGTTGATGCAGTTCAAAGTACTCCACGGGTAGCTGAAATAAGAATACAAGGGAACCAGTCAGGATTACCCAGCTCCTCTACAAATGAAGCTCAAGTGCCCAACTAGAAACACAAAATCTCTCATCCTCTTGACAACATAATTACTCCTCTAGATTCAGGAGTCATAACTAGATCAAAAGCCAGAAATTCACTTGCCTTCTCAGCCTTTCTTTACAATATAAAGACCAAAAACATTAACAAAGCCTTAAAAATGCAAGATGGATCACAACTATGCAAGATAAACAACAACAACAATAACTACCCAGTATATTCCCACCAGGTGGGGTCTGGGGAGGATAATATGTAGACGAGCCTTACCCCTACCCGAAAGGGCAGAGAGGCTGTTTCCAATCGACCCTCGGCGCATAGGATAAAATGGAAAGCAGCATTAAAACAAAAACAAAGACAAAATTAGAAACAAAAACAAAACAAAACAAAACAATAAAGCATTAGTAAATCCCGCAGAAATAACGTAAATGATTATGTAAACATAAGAAACATAAATACAATCGCATGCAATAATAACAAACAGTAACTACCATACTAACAACCATAAGGGAGATATAAGCTAAAACACAAATCATCTATGGGTAACCTTGCTTCCCACACCCAACCCCGGGAGAGGCGTACGAAGCACTCTATGAGCCCCTAGCCTACAACACTGATTCTAGACCTCCAGACTCCCCTATCAAGGGTCATGTCCTCAGAAACCTGCATTCTAGTCATGTCCTGCCTAATCACCTCTCCCCAATGCTTCTTAGGCCTCCCTCTGCCTCGCCGACCGCCAACAATCTCCAGCCACTCGCAGCTCCTCACCGGGGCATCGGGACCCCTCCTCCGTACATGCCTGAACCACCTCAGCCTCGCTTCCCGCATCTTCTCATCCACCGGGGCCACCCCTACCTTCTGTCGAATAACTTCATTCTTAATCTTATCTAGCCTGGTGTGCCCACACATCCACCGAAGCATCCTCATCTCCGCAACCTTCATTCTCTGAACATGGGAGTTCTTCACGGGTTAGCACTCCGCCCCATACAATATCGCAGGTCTAACCACGGCTCTGTAGAATTTCCCCTTGAGTTTGTGTGGAATTTTCTTGTCACGCAGGACCCCTGAAGCAAGCCTCCACTTTGACCACCCCGCTCTTATTCGATGGGTGACGTCCCCGTCAATCTCTCCGTCCCCTTGAATCACAGACCCAAGATATCGGACACTGTCCCTCTTGGCGATGGCCTGAGAACCAATCATCAGATCCCTGCCTACCTCGCTCGGCTCGTCGCCAAACTTACACTCCAGGTATTCTGTCTTAGATCTGCTTATTTTGAAACCTTTAGACTCGAGGGTCTGTCTCCATACCTCTAACCTTTCACAAACACCGACCCTCGTCTCGTCTATCAATACTATATCATCAGCAAAAAGCATACACCAAGGCACATCCCCTTGGATATGTCGGGTTAGAGCATCTATCACTAAGGCAAACAAGAGGGGGCTCAGCGTTGATCCTTGATGGAGACCCATTACCACAGGAAAATGGTCTGATTCGCCACCCACCGTCCTAACCCTAGTCTTAGCTCCATTATACATGTCCTTGATTACTCTGATATAGGCTTCCGGCACGCTCTTCGCCTCCAAGCACCTCCATAGCACCTCCCTCGGAACCTTTTCATACGCCTTCTCCAAGTCGATAAGAACCATGTGAAGGTCCTTCTTCTTATCCCTGAATTGCTCCGCCAGCCGCCTGACTAGGTGAATAGCCTCTGTGGTGGAGCGGCCCGGCATGAAACCGAACTGGTTCCCAGATATAGATGACGCCTCCCTCACCCGCGCCTCAATCACCCTCTCCCAAACCTTCATCGTGTGGCTTATTAATTTGATACCCCTATAGTTGTTGCACCACTGGATGTCCCCTTTGTTCTTGTACAAGGGCACCACTGTACTCCACCTCCACTCATCCGGCATCCTTTTAGTCTTGAAGATCGCATTGAACAGCGTAGAGAGCCACTCCCCTCCAGACTTGCCCATGCACTTCCAGAATTCCACCCGGATCTCGTCAGGCCCAGTCGCTCGACCCCTACTCATCCTACGCAACACCCCTAAGACCTCCTCCACCCTAATGTGCCTGCAGTACCCAAGGTCTCTATGTTGCTCTGAATGCCTCAACTCTCCTAGCTCTATGCTTCGATCCCCCTCTTCGTTAAGAAGGTCCCGAAAGTACGCCTGCCACCTCTGTTTGATTCGAAAGGAACAAATTGTGGCACCTGGTACCTAGACCCTTAGATCGTACCATCATAGGAACCAGGTGGGTATTCAGGAACAAGCTTGATGAACATGGTAATACTACAAGGAAAAACACAATGTTAGTTGTCTAAAGTTACAATCAGGAGGAAGGAATTGATTAGATGAGACATTTGCTCCAGTCGCTCGTACAGAAGCTATCAGAACCCTTATTGCCTTTGTATCACATATGGAATTCACTCTGTTACAAATGGATTCAAAAGCACATTTCTGATTGGCCTCCCTAAGGAAGAAGTTTATGTAAAGCAACCTCCAGGTTTTGAATGTCATCAATACCCTGTATATGTGTTCAAATTGGACAAGGCACTATATGGGTTGAAGACGACTCCTTGAGTTTGTTATGAAAGATTGTCAATGTTTCTCTTGGAAAATGGTTTTACAAGTAGAAAAATTGACAATACTTTGTTCTTGAATAATCGAGGGAGGAGCCTTCTAATGGTTCATGTATATGTTGATGATATCATTTTTGGGGCAACAGTTGATTCACTATGTGAGGAATTTGCAAAACTCATGGGAAATGAGTTTGAGATGAGCATGATGGGTGAGTTGAATTTCTACTTGGGTATTCAAGTGAAGCAGTCCACAAATGGTACATTCATCAGTCATCAGAGATATATCAAGGAGCTTCTAAAGAGATTTGATATGGAACCATCACGAGTGATTGATACTCCCATTGCCACTGCGATTCGATTCGACATGAATGAATCTGGATTTCCTATAAATCAAATAATGTATAGAGGCATTAGTGGTCTCTTATCTATCTCACTGCCATCATGCCATATATTGTCTTCAGTGTGGGACTATGTGCAAGATTTCGTTCAAATCCCAAGGAATCCATCTGAAGGCTAGCAAAAGAATTCTGAGATATCTTAAGGGAACACAAGACCTGGTTCTACACTACCATTCAGGTGGTAATTTTAATCTTATTGGGTATGCTGATGCTGACTGTGCAAGTTATTTTATGGTCAGGAAAATCACATATGGAATGGTTCACTTCCTAGGATCGTGTCTTATTTCATGGGGCACAATGAAGCAAAAATCAGTCGCTCTTTCAACAACTGAAGTAGAATATGTTGCTGCAGCTTCATATTGTGCTCATCTCTATGGATCAAACAACAATTGGAAGACTTTAGAGACCACACTGATTGTGTGATAAATGCACTCAACATGGCAAAAAATCCAGTCCAGCATAAAAAGACCAAGCACATTGATGTGAGACATCATTTTCTCAGAGATAATTTGGAAATAGTCTTATCTGTATGAAGTTCTATAGCAAAAAGGACCAAATTGTGGATATCTTCAACAAATCCATGAGCAAAGAACACTTTGAGAGAAATAGGCTGGAACTATGGCTAATAAAGCCTAATCGAGAACCTGATTCTTATCATATGGCTATGAAAATTACATACATGCAAAGTTAGCTAGAGTGTTTTTTGGCCAAGACTAACTCACTTCTGTATCGTTGCATGTATACATGCATGATGATTATAGAAGCCGCAGAAGCACTGCATGAGCGGTAAAAGAGGATTGAGAATTTTTTGAAAGACCGACCAAGAACATGGTTCTTGCACCACAAGTTAGTAGTCTTGTGTTTTTCTCATACATATCTCAAAAGAAACTAAAAAATTAAGTGCCATGTCATCAACTTTTTCAGATCCTTCATATCACATCTTTCATTCAAATCCCTTCACTTCCCTCTGAAATGTTGTTTCTTCCCAAAAATCTACAGCCGTTTCAGAATCGGTTTCTCTCTCCCATATAATTCCCTTTTTTCTCATTAAAACCCTCTCATCTACAAACCTTGAACGATCATCTCTCTCCTTCTCTCTTTCTCTCTCTCTCTCTCTCTCTTTCTCTCTCTCTCTCTTTCTCTCTCTCTCTCTCTCTCTCTCTCTGTCAGCCTCTCCAGAACATTCAAACTAATCATCCATCATGGATGAAGATCAACCAATCCTTCACCATTGAAGAGAAATCCCTCGACTCCTCCGTTTCTAGTGAAACACCTCTCAACATTCCCCTTCCACATATTTTTTAAAGTGAGACACCTAAACCTAATTCTCCTTCACCCTTTAGCTCTCTCACCACTCCCTTAGACCACCTTCTTCCTCCAAGTGTTGAGAACTTGAAATCCCCAAAATCGATAGTTTCTCTTCTCTATCGTCTGAGATTCTCCAAGAACAAAGCAAAGATGGAGAAAAGATTGAGATTCCACAAGGAAAGATGGAGAAAAGAGTGAGAATCTACAGACATAAAAGGTTTCCAAGTTTCTTAGTCAAGAAATCTCAGAAAAAGAAACAATACTGAAAGTGTTTCAGAGGAGGCTATTCGAACGCCTAGTAAAAAGTTCGTGAAAAGTAGTGACAAGTTAAAGCATGTGGGGGTTGAAGAGTCAATATCTGATGATGATTTCTAGTGAAATCAAGTAGAAAGGGTAAGTCTTGTGCGAAGTCTTGTATGAGAAAATTGGAGAATGTGAAGGAATCCAGTTCTGTGAAGGAAGTGAAACGTGAAAGTGTGTTTGGTAAAGAAAGGTTAAGGTACCAGAAAGTTTTGTGGGGTTGCAAATTTGACCGAGAAATATCCAAGATGGCTGGTATGAGGAAAATACTTGAAATGGTCGAATTTCAATAGTGGGAACATATGTTCAAAGTGGATGTGCCAAAGGTTTATGAGGATGAGGTCCAATGTTTCTATGCTAACCTATTCACTCTTGGATCTGACCATATCTTTCCTTTAGTTAATGGTGTAGACATTGTTATGGACTCTGCTCTGTAGGAGACATACTTAAGGTCCCTGCTGACATTATGTCTTTTGTTAGAGATTTGCGTGGTACAAACTTTAGGCATGTAATAGTTAAGGAGGGAGTAGTGTAGTGGGGGGAATGGGTGCATAATAAAGCTTTGCTTCCTGTGTATCAACTCCTGTTTGAGTTAGTGAACAAGTCCTACTACCTCGTGCTTAGAGGAAGTCTATCACATCCAAGTACGATATATATCTGATGGAAGCACTAGATGGGTTTCAATCTATTAATTTGCCAGCCATAATGATTGAGCACATGTAAAAGGTGGAAGCATTCAAAGATGGAAATCTTGGTCTTCCTTATAGATTTCTTGTCACGTATATCTTCAAATTCTTTAATATGCCTTTGGGACAACAAAAGATGGGGCCCAAGAAGCTGACTTTCTTTCAAACTACTCTAGAAGAATGTGAATGTGTTGAAAAAAGGTGGAAGGGTAGGAAGAACTTCGACGATATCACAGCTTATCAACGCTTAGAACATTGCTACTAAGGAGATTCAGAAGTTGAAGGCAATGAATGCCATTTTAAAGACTCAGCTAAGTCAGACTCAAGAGGCACCAGGGTCCTACAATCTATCGAGTGTAGAGGTTTCTCATCTGATAAAAGAGAATGCTGATCTCAGGCAATATGTTGAATACCTGATTGAGAAACTGCTCACAGAGCAAATTCCCGCAGATGCCCGAATTGATCTCATTCTCAACAATCTTGTTTCCGCTTGTAAGGCCTCTTCCTATAGTGTTCCCTAGGCTAATCCTTCAGTGACCAGGTTCTAGTTAATCTTTTCTGTTATGATTACTTTATGGTAGTTGTTTTGTGGTATGGATGGAATTCATTTGTACTGCTCCTGTTTTCAGCAACCCAAATCAGCCTTTGCTATAACGGCAAAGTCTTATGTTTTATAATATTAATGAAGACTCTCCTCTTTTTTCTGTAAGTGCTTATGTTTCTCTGCTTCTCTTTTCTATCATTTGTTGTCCACATATGTGGCATGAGTTAGCTAGGCTAGACTTTTTTATGCTGATTGCTTGCTTGTATATTTTTAATGAAGCCAAAAGTGAAAAATATAATTGAAGTAGGGGATCTAAATAAGGGGGAAGCATAAAGTAAGGGGAACTTGTGAAGTTCTTGTTGCTTTATATAATTGAAGTAGGGGATCTGATTAAGGGGGAAGTATAAAGTTAGGGGGAACTTGTGAAATTCATGTTGCTTTATCTGGTTCATTTTTCTTTGCATATGGTTGTCAATTTCTAAGTTTGTCATCATCAAAAAGGGAAAAATTGATGAGTTTATAGTACCTTAGCTTTATGTTTTGATGATCTTACAAACTTACTGTCAAAAAACCAGATAAGGGACCTGACTAACTTGGTACACATCTCAATCAACAGGCTCAAGCTAATGTGAGTTGCTATGACTTCAAAAGATAAGGAATCAACACTAGGTCCTGATCCCCAAGGGTTTCCCTGACAATAGTACGAATTTTACAGCTTGAAAGTGGCCGCCTCCACTATACACGCAAAATAATACATCACAGTACATCATGCACTGCTCTTTGACTAACCAAGTGATTACATCATTCAAGTGATGTCAATCAAGTTGTACTAACAAAACATCACTTGAACATTTGACAATTCATTCAATCACTTCAAGCATATCAAAATCAATCATTCAATTCTCAAGTGCATCAAGAACAAAGTACAGCACTACTATGGACCAGTTCCTACAACAACACTGTTGTATGTCCTTAGTTGAGTTGTAACTTTATAATTGTTCTTCATTGTAATTCCTACTTTGCTTATCTGCTTTAATTAGGAACCCCTTGTAAACCATAAACCATCAATGTTTGTGTCGTGACTAGAGTTAGTCATGAGTTAAAGTCTTTGTAATAGGTGTATTTCAAAGTTGCTTGTAATAGGTGTTTTACAAGTTAGTGAGGGATTAAGAGTTTAATTCCTAGATTGCATTGTAATCTAAACTTTGCTCATAGTGAAGTTGAAATCATACCATTGTAGGTCGGGATTTTTTTATCCTCTTGAGCAGGGATTTTTCCGCATAAAAGTTCCCTGTTCCATTTACTTACTATTGCATTAGCGTTATCTGTGGAAATCTATATAGGACTTGGTCTCTATATAGTTTGTTGGACTTATATATTCTATCACACTGGTTTTGGATGTAGTGTGTGATTTGGCTTTCGGAAGGTTTTATTTAATGTTCAGTTATTTTCTGCAATTTGTTAATTCATATCTATTCAGTTTTCATTATTGTTAGGTTTACCTAGTCGTAGAGATTGAGTACTTTTATGACATCCTACAGAAAAAAATTGCGGTCGTGACATTCACATAATCAAATGCATAATAATTTATTTATTGCACTACCAAAAACTCACCTTTTATGACTATAATATTTAGTAGCTATTGTGATAATTTTTTCGATTGCAGTAGTCGAAAACTAAAGATTTATATTGTTGTAATTAATTTTGTCATACTCAATTACGTTTTGATTACAATAGTAGTATTAATTTAGCCGAAAAATGTGCACATAAAAGTTTTCGCTACCATAGTCGATCAATTGTGGGATGAGAAGTTAGCTAGCTATTTGACCAAATGTTCGTCTGACTGCTTCAGTCGGAAAACAAAAAAATTAAGAATTATATTTAATTATCACTATATAGTAGTCGAAAGACGAAAGTGTTGTGAATTCCAACTGCATTATTTTTTAAATATATCCCTATTACTTATTTTCTGTTCTTTAGATACAACAGCTATTTGTTCTGATATGTATTTTTTTCCGGGGCTAAATATGCAACTAAAAATACATTATTCTAGCCCAATAAAAATAAGGTTTAGCCAAAGTAAAATAATCCAAATAGTATATTTCTAGAAAAACATGTGTATTTATTCTTTTCAAGTATTAATTAGTTATTTTAATTGTTTATTTATTTTTTCGGTTAAATCTTGCAAACTATCTTGTAGGAATTTGATCATTTTTAGCCAAAATAATAAAGTTCCAAATGCATATT
This sequence comes from Nicotiana benthamiana, assembly GCA_034376525.1. Lineage (NCBI taxonomy): Eukaryota > Viridiplantae > Streptophyta > Magnoliopsida > Solanales > Solanaceae > Nicotiana > Nicotiana benthamiana. Next base: position 117,687,903 of record CM067331.1, read on the forward strand.
TTTTTATTTCTTCTTAGATGCAATATTTATTTATTTTGGCCAAATATGTTTATTAATATGATTAAAATATTATTATCTTTAGGCAAGTAAAAATTATATCCAAAATAATATTATTCCAAGTTTTTTTTACAATTTAATCGTAAAAGATGATCCAAATAATTAGTGGACTTAAAAACGCACAAATATATATTTTATTTTAAAATATCATGTAGATTGAAATATCCACGTGGCCGTGCGTAGGAGCAACCAGTACCCAGAAGAGAACGCTTAGGAGATTGGCAAATCACTTTTTCCTAAACGGTGAAATCCTATATAGGAGGACCCCCGATTTAGGACTATTGAGGTGTGTAGATTCCAGGGAAGCAACCAAGATGATTGAAGAGATATATGCAGGAACATGTGGGTCCCAAATGAATGGGTTTACCTTGGCAAAGAAAATTCTGCGAGCATGTTACTTTTGGATGACCATGGAAACAAATTGCATTAGTTTTGTACAGAAATGTCATAAATGTCAGATCCACGGTGATTTGATTCGAGTCCCACCAAATAAACCCGAGTTATCCTTGGCCGTTTACAGCTTGAGGCATGGATGTCATTAGCCCTATTGAGCCGGCCGCCTTGAATGGGCATAGAATTATCTTGGTAGCTATTGAATACTTTACAAAGTAGGTAGAAGCCTCTTCTTACAAGTCAGTTACAGAGAAGGTGGTAGCAGATTTTGTTTGTAGCAATATCGTCTGCCGATTCGGAATTCCTAAGTCAATCATTATAGAAATTGGAGTCAATCTCAATAGTGACTTGATGCGAGAAATATGTGATAGGTTCAAGATTACTCATCAAAATTCCACTCCCTATCGACCTCAGATGAATGGAGCCGTAAAAGCAGCCAATAAGAACATAAAGAAGATATTGCGGAAGGTGATTGATAACTACAAGCATTGGCATGAGTAGCTACCATTTGCTCTCCTTGAATATCGCACTACAGTAAGAATATCAATTAGGGCAAGGCCTTATCTTTTGGTCTATGGAACTGAAGTTGTATTACCCGCAGAAGTTGAAATACCATCTAGGAAGAAAAGCTGAGTAATGCAGAATGGGTGAAGAATCGGTATGAACAACTAATGCTTATTGACGAGAAAAGAATGGATGCAGTTTGTCATGGTCAACTCTATCGAAACAGGATGGCTAGAGCGTTCAACAAGAAAGTGAAACAACGTCAGTTCAAACCGAGGCAATTAGTTTTGAAGCGCATATTCCCTCACCAAAATGAAGCTAAAGGAAAGTTTGCACTAAATTGGCAAGGTCCGTATATGGTGCATCGAGTATTGACTGGAGGAGCATTGATTTTAGCAGAAATGGATGGTGAAGTATGGCCCTAGCCCATCAACGCAGATGCAGTCAAGAGATACTACGCCTAGAAGCATATCTAGCAACCCATTTCTTTTCTATGTAATGCTTCTTAATGCAAAAGAACTACGTTTGACCTGATTCTCATTTAAGAGCGAATACGTAGCAATCCTCTGGGTTTGGTCTCATCATAACAAAAATTCAATGTCCTCCCCCCTACCCCTAAAAAAAATTAGAAATTGGGGCAGCTTTTGAATGCGTCATCATGAGGAGGCATCAGTCATAGACAAATGATAGTTAAGAAAGACAAATGTCGGGATTCAGATGAGGACGTTCACTTTGTTTCATGATCATGTCACAATGCAGAATTCAGAAACAACTTTATTTTATAAAATTTATGCATATTTTATTTATTGAAATAGGTTTTTTTATCAAAAAATTGCTTAACTATTCGTTTTCCAAGATTTAGTGTTGGGCGGAGGTTACAGGTCCAAACAAAGTGGGAAGCACAAGATTATCACTAGCTAGAGCATCAAAGTCAACATGAATCAACCTTCCCTCCGAAACTCACAATTTTTTCTTTGAGTACATATTTTCAAAATAGAGGAAGCAGAAGAATTAGTAACGAATATAAATACCAAGACCCTTCGTCGAACGGTTTGAAAATTTTATAGTATTTTTGTAGAAAACTATACCTTTTGAATGGAGATTATCTTCAAAATCCATGTTTGAGGTTTTTCTAATGATAATTTTGGAACCTTGCAATACATATATATTTTTAACACATTAATTGTCATTACTTTCCAGCTACTAATTTTTATAAATACAAACTACATTATATATGACTTTAAAATATTGCACATTGACTTTTAAATGCACTGCACCATTGCTTTCAAATGCACTGCACCATTGCTTTCAAATGTACCGTAGATGCACTGCATCATTGCTTTCAAATGCACTGCACAAATGCTTTCAAGTACATTGCACTATTATTATTGAATGCACCATTACTTGCAAAATGCATAATATAAATTCTTTCAAATGCACTGCACTTTTGCTTTCAAAGGCACTGCACATATCATTGCTTGCAAATGCATAACGCAAATACTTTCAACTATACTGCACCATTACTTTTAAATGCACCACACAATTGCCTTGCAAATGCACCATAAATATTTTACCTTAAATCATTTGTATTGGAAAGCCTCTTCAGTCATTTGGCTTAGACGCCTCAATTAATTCATCATTTGGCTTAAATACCTCATTTTCATCAATCATTTGGCTTAAGTGTCTCATTTTTATCAATCATACATAAGTCATCGCTGAAAGGCACCATTTACATGTTGGCTCAAAGTCTCATTTCATTAGTCATGATCAAGGAATTATTTTTAATATACCTAGCTTATTTCATGACAAATTAACGGCTTAGAGGTGTCATTTTACTAAAATTATTGCTATGACTTATCGCATTTTTATATCTCGTTTACTAACAGTTTTACCTAGTCTGTTGAGTTTAGCAGATAATTTAACACAACGTGGAACTATATCTTAGCAGTGAACCGGGGCAATTTGTTGGAGAGGAACACCAAAGTCTCCAACAAAGGTCAAGGATCTACTTCGAACTCCGCTCGGCTCGACTCTCAAAATTCATAATTAAATTATTATTTCAAACATCTTTATTTTAATTACGGTACCCAGTGTCTCTATTATTTGACACAGGGGCATCATTTTAAGCTCCGCATCAATAGTTATGTCCTACTCTAGGGTGCTATAAGTCTTGAACTACATATGACTTGATTCTCGTGAAACCCGAAATAGGTAGACAACTCGAAATCGGAGTTCGCTTGCAATCATTTTTATGTCCCTTTCGTTCCATTTATGCCTTGATGGTAAGGACAAAATTGGCTATATTATTTTCTTTGCCTGAAAACTTTTTCATCATTTTCAATCAAAAAGGGGCGACTATTGATATCCAATTTTGTCCTACTTTTCCTTTGATTAATTGTCAGGTTCTCCCTAGTCATCAATAATTTAATGCTCTATCCTTTTTATTTATTTGTTACCTTTATTATTATTATTATTATTATTATTACTACTACTACTACTAAATATTATTTGGAATACTTTTAAATATTATGAAATTATATTTGATAAATCTTGTCGCATACTACGATTAATATTATATTTAAATATTAGTAATTATGATTAGGTAAAATAACTAAGTTAGATACTTGTTTTATTTTATTTTTAACATTGATATTATTGTGAATTACTAGAAGTCCGAAGAATTTCGAAATAAGAAATGAAAATGCGCCCTAATTAGCAGCATATCTTTTTACTAATTCTAGAGGTCCAAATCACTCCAAACAAGACAGCCTAAGTAAATCCTTAAATTAACCCAAATATATTAGCCCAAATGCCTTTATTCCATCACTTAACCACAAAGCCCTAAATAAAAAAAAAAGCCTCACAACCCATCTTCCTCTCGCTTCCTCTCCCTCTTCCATTTTTATGCAAGGTCAAGCTTTACTTCAGCCAAGGACAAATTTTGTCCCTTCCATTTTTGAGCAAGTTCATTGTCTCTCCTTTATCTTCAACGATTTAGTCAACAAAAGATACCAAAGAACCTTTTTTTTTCTTCTGATTTTTGTGCAGAAAATCACTAGAGCAAAGATTCAAATAGCTTTTTTGAAACTCAAGATCAGTCCATGATCTTCCTCTGCCAAAGGATTTTGAATTTTCAAAATCAGGAACATGAACCCTAGCTATTTTTACCTATAAATACTACCTCAAGGCTCCAGCCGGAGCAAATTTTTTTTAGCGGCTCACATCACAAATACTACCATTTTCTCGTCGCCGATATCATCTTTCAAAACTCTAAGAATTTCTTTTAGAACTCTTTGTTTTCTGTTTCGGCACATTTTGGCTGCAACAGTACTCGGACTTGTTCGGATCGAAGGCGGATCTGTTCGTGACAATATAGAGTAGATTCCAGATCAACGTCCCGAGTTCACTGCACCGCAAAAGGTCAGTGGCTCTCTTAATTCTTTCTCCCGTTTCTTTTAATCTAATTTCAACTTGCGTGCTTATTTGCTAGTATGTGAATCACTATTTTTTTATTTTAGAAAATGATTTAGGATAAACAACAACAACACCCAGTATAATCCCACTCCGTGGGGTCTGGGGATAATAGTATGTACACAGACCTTACCTTACCCTTGGGTAGAGAGGCTGTTTCCAAATAGACCCCCGATATCCTTCCCTCAAAGAACTTCCCACCTTGCCCTCGGGAGACTCGAACTCGCAATCTCTCGGTTGGAAATGAGGTTGCTTACCATCAGAGCAACTCCTCTTGTCTTAACATTGATGAACTTTTAAAATTGTTTTTCTTCCCTAACCTTTACTAAAAAGTATGTTAGTATTTTTTTTTTTAAATTTTGTTCTATGAATTAGAATAAGGATAAAATAATATGTATTTAGTTTCCGTTAAAAGGGTTAAGTGAGTTTCCATGTTTACTGTTGCAAAAATAGATTATACTTATGCTAGCTTTGTTAGTTTAACTTTTAGATCTCAAATGAACGTGTAAAAAACTATCTTCATATCCTTTTTTTTAGGAAAGTACGAGTATGTTTAATTCACTGAAGGAAGATAATTGTTTTCACTTTAATGAAAGCCTAAAATTGGGGTTTAAGCTAGAAGATTGACTTATATGTTGACTTTGTTTCCGTAATCTATTTCAGGTTTTTTTTTCTTAATAATATTTATCTAATCTGTATCTTCTTTTATCTTTGTTTGCATATGCACTTGGAGTAATATGAGTCTTACTGCAAGACTCGCCAAACCGAGCATGGAGTCATCACTGCACTGTACGCTAATGGAGAACAAGAAAACAAGCAAATTTGCTTGGGGTCGCCTATGGCAGCTTTCGTTTTAGCATAAGTTCTGTTTCTCTTAGTTGATTCTTATTTATGTGATTTGGATTTTTCAGTTTAGATTCATCCTTAGTATGGTATTGACAATCAAGTTTGAATTTGGTATTTCCACTTTAGGATGATAACAAATTATTTATCCATTATAGTGCTCTTGTCGGTTTTAATATGAACTAGTAAAACTAAATGCGTGTCATATTTATTAAAATCAGCAGTGCTTTCTAAACTCATAATTAGCATAGAACTTGAATTCATGTTTTATTTTAGAACGCGACTTTTAGCCTTTCAAATGTTAACGTTCTTTTTGAACTAAGCAAACTGATTTTTGGCTTCTTTGTCCCGTTTCTTTAGTCTAAAGAGTTCTTTTGTTAGGTAATCATTTGAGATCAAACAATTATTTTTCTTTTTTTCTTTTTTTCAAATCCCAACAGTTTTTATAAAACATTTGTTTGTGAGTTCAAATCTTTAACAGTTCTTCTCTCTTGACTTAACGTGTGTCACACAAAAAATTTTGAAGGATCACTTTAAAAAAACATTTTGTTATCTGTAACGAATGAGTTACTTCTTCATAAAACACATAAATTACTATACATACTCTTACATTTAATTAACCTAAGTTTGGCTGGTTAACCGTACTAATGAATTATGTAGGGTGCTTTAATAACTTTCCTTGTAGGATTAATTAGAACCTTTCTCCATACTCTCAAGGTTAAGTAGACTATATAAACATAATTAACTTTAAGCATTATTTAGTCGAAATTGGTGTCCTAATTCACCTTTAAAATAATTAGGTGGTGACTCTCTTAATTAATTAAACCTTCAGATTTACCAATATGTTATATCTAATTTGACTCGTGTTAAAATAGGGTATAACACTACCCTTGCGGTTTTTTGGCATTACTAGACCCGGAGTTTCCAACGGTATACCAACCAGTCCTCCTATTTCCTCTAGTAGGGGTGCCATCTCAATCTCCCCGAAGCGAAACACAGACCTAGCGCAATCCCAGAACATAATAGCAGCTTCAATAATTTCGTTGTTGGGTTGGATTTCCAAAAGGGAAGGTAAATTTCCCAAGTATTTCCGGACAAGAGTCTGATCACTAGAATGAAGATCTTCCCACCAGTTTAGCAATTTTAGATGGATGTTGGTGACCATGCCAAATCTGGGGACTTCGTGCCTTATTTTCTGCAAGACAAAGATGTTAGGCCCTTCCCTTTACCGAAATCGACTATTAAATACCAATAATTAGCATAAAAATATTTGTTCTCCAAATAAATGCACAGAACATGGTAGTGTCCATTTGGGTTTCAAGGAAACCCAGTGGACATTGGACAAGGCTATCTTAAAAAGTCATTATGCGGACAACCTAACCGACTCGGCTAGGTTTTGACAGTGATGCATGCACAATTAAACAGATTAGAGTTTCTATGATGTATTAGCCTGGTACCCTTGAGCGGACAACTCAAGAGAGAAAGGAACAGAACCATCAACTACACTATTGATTGACTGGTTTTACCGCAAATATGCCTTTGCCGAATTTAAGGGGTGATAATATCGGAAGGGCGCAACCAATCATTATAAGTGTTGCTATGGTATTTGTTTGGCATTATTGGAATATGATCTTGAATATACAGTTACAATAATCAAACAAGTTGTCGCGTATTTGCTCGTTCATAAGGTAATAATTACTACAGTTTTTCCTAATTTACAACAGTATTAAAGGAAAACAATAAAAGAAAGCATTAAGAGAAATAAAGGAAAAGACAAAGAGCCAAGTCAGTTTTGACGTAGAAGAGGGAAATAAATACATAAAGGCATCAAATAAGGAATATAAAGAAGCATAAAGTCACAAATAGCATGAAATGAAAAAATCTTAGAGAAATATCCCCAGAGAGTCACCATGCTGTCGATGACCCTTTTTTCTCGTAAAATCGGGTTTATGACATTTTGGAGGAGAAATCGTTTCTTTTTTGGGAATTTGGTTTGAATTGAAGAGTCGCCACCTAATGATTAAGTGCATTAGGATACTAAGAAGATTTTTTATTTAGAAAATCATAGATTGGGTAAGGGCTAGAAATTATTCCGAGGGAAGGTGTTAGGCACCCCTCAGGATCCACTAGTATGGTTCCTGGCCATACTATAAATATAAATTTATGGGCAAAAAACAAGTGGACAAGTAAGAGTTACAAATATGAAGGAGGTTTTCACATAATTGTTGCAAGTAATTTGAATTTTAAACGAAGTTAAAGAAGCTGAAATTTGGGAAGAAGCAATTTTAAAATTCTGAATAAACGAGTAAAAAAAGGAAAATTTTCACACAATTGCTGCAAGTAATATAAGTTAAAAGTAGTTAAAGAAGATGAAATTTGAGAAAATCTGTTTAAAATTCTAAATAATCAAGTAAAGGGGAGGGAGGTCCTAGGTTTGTAAATTATAGGGATCACCCCACACAACACCCGGTAATCATTTAGACACATGGTATTATCATGTGGTCATCATATCCATATCTACCCTTTCCCACCCCGTTAAGGTATTAAAATTGGAATGGTCTCGTTTTACTTATTGCATGCTACTACCCGCCCCAATCCTATCAGCCCCGGAGGTATTCAGGACTACTAACCCTAAAGGGAAGGGGTGTGAGTTTTTATAGTTTCAAAGGAAAAAATTCTAAGGCGAAAATCAAAACACATATGTAGCAAATATGGGGGAGGAGCACACAACAGATAGAAAGGCTCAGACAAACCTCCTTAAAAAAGGGAGCATATTGTTTAGCATGTCTTATACGTACCTATTAGGGTCTGATTAAAATTAAGAGTTGTGGCAAACTAATCTATAACATATTTCAGATGAGAAGCCCGAGTCAGGCCTACCTGCTGGTTGAAATTAATAGAATCCGATTCAATTTACAAGTTATCTTATAGCTTGCCTAAGTGTCAAATGAAAACCTATAGGCATGATATATATTAGTTTCAGAAAAGAAGTATACTGATTTTAAGGGAAAGAATTGTCCCTTACAGGAATGTAAACTCAGCAATCGTTATTGTTACTACTAATTTTAGACATATATACAAATATACGATTCAGATTTAGTTAATGGTTCCTACAAGCATGCTTTCTAGGCGTTACTGATTTTATAATATTTTTTGCAATCGAAACAAGAGTGTGGAAGTCCTATAGGCATGGTATCTAAAATGTTGTTAGTTATTTAAACCTATAAACAGGTTTTGCTAGTGATAGGTGTAGAAGCAAAATTTAGGAAGTCTTATAGGCATATTATCTATACGATATGCAGCATTTCAGAAATGACTTGTAGACATGGTCTCCATAGAATGCAAAAGTGCAGAAGCCTATAAACATGGTATCTACATGAGATGCAAAAGTGCAGAAACCTATTGACATTGCATCTACATGAGATGCAAAAGTGCAGAAACCTATAGACATGGTTTTTATAAAAATACAGATGTGTAAAAACCTATATACATGGTCTCTATATGAGATACAAAAGTGAAGAAACCTATAGACATGGTCTCTATATGAGATGCAGAAGTGAAGAAACCTATAGACATGGTCTCTATGTGTGATGCAGAAGTAAAGAAACCTGTAGACATGGTCTCTATATAAGATGCAGAAGTGAAAGCTGAAAATAGGATACATGAGTATAGAAGTGTAAATATTTCCTATGAACATGGTATCTATCCCTTTGCATGCATGATTGACCCTTACCCTTTTAGCTAATCACCCCAGGAGTTTATTACATAGTTATTACAATCCAAAATAAAATAAACAAACTACATCAGAAACAAATAAATTACAACCAAGGAGAGCCTGATTCATGTTTCCTGCTTGAAGCATGTAGTAGACCAACTCCAAAGATCCAAATCCAAAGCCTTTCTCATTTTAGGGTGTGTCAGAGTTCCCTAAGAGCCTCAAATGGACTCCAGGCTGTGCTCTCACCCAATACATTGCAAGATTGAGACATAGTGCAGTGTGGAAGGGCTAGGCCTCAAGTGTCCAAGTTCACAGGGAACTCAAGGTCCCAAAGCATGGCTCACAGGAGGAGGAAACAACTTAGAAGCTAGGAATGAGTGTAAATGCATAGAAGGAACTTTGAAAAGGGGAAAAGGGGAGTGGCAAAGACAGCCTAGTGGTCATACCCAACAATAGAAAATGCTGGCACATCCCAGCAGCCTATTAGAACATATGGTTTTGGGAATTAGGATCCCCTAAGGGATAAAGTCTAAACATGAACAATAACTGAAATATTGCCATGTTCTGAACTACAAGTCAAAGCACATAAGGGAAACATGGGTGCAGTGATTCATAGCAGAAACAGATGAAAGGAAATTAACATGCTAAAACTCCATATATACAGTAAATAAACATGGATGTAAAGCGGTAATTAAACACATTGGGATGATATTTAAACCAAAACTAGAACATACCGGTCTCAAGGAAACAAGCAAAGAAAGCAGCAGTCTTGTAAAACCAAAGTGCAAACAAGTAGTTAGAATGCTATTAGTTTAGGAGACTGTGAGATTATAAGTGGTTGAAGTGTATGATGTGTTCTGAAAGTGCAGAAGGGTCATGCCCTTTTTATAGTGTAGAAAGTGAGCAGGAATAGGTAAGAAAATAGTTTTGGAATAAATTACACAAGGTTTCCTTTAATTAAAGGATTCTGATTTCAAATGGGTAACCTAATTAAGGAAGGATATTAATCAAACACTTTGAGAGGGGTAAATACATAGAGTTATATTTAAGGAAAAAGTCTTGATAGTACACGGTTTGTGAAAATAAGGCAAGGGCATCAATTAACACCTAGTAAATAAGAAACTGAAGATTTTTATATGAATGAACCAAGTCAGAAAGATGGGAACGATATTGACTTAAGTAAAGACAATACTAATCAATTAGACTTATTAAAAAAGAATTCTGAATAAATCGCAAGTTGTGAAAACCCTTTTTGAAGAAAAATAATCCTTATATATAAAAGCACACAGACATGTTAAACATGAAGATATTTGTCATGCTATTCAATAGAAGTGTCTAGTGTAGGAGAATCAGGAGTATGTGCAAACAAGAGAAATTCACACTTAGTTCATAGACTCGGAAATAAGCCTTAAAGAGTCCAGGGTTCTTAAACAGAACCCTGGTGTGTTCATATGACCAAACTCGGAGGAACCTCCCCCCCAAAAAAAAATTCTAGGGTTTCCTCCTCGAGTCAAATACAGAGATGAGGAGGCAACAGGCTCAGAATGAGAAGACAAGCAAATACAAATAATATTCAAAGCAAACAGAGTGACAGAGAGTCATGAGAGAACAGTCAGGATAGCAAAAGAAACACACTTAAGAAAAAAAACCTTTTAAAAGGGTCTTAAGCAGGGTTCAATAGAAGAGAAAGAAATAACACTCAAGAACACAATAGAAGATATAGCTGAAGAAAGTACTCTTCAGAAGGAACTGAGCCAAGGTTTAGAAGAGATAAAGGTAGTATAATATTTAAGAAAAAAGTAGTGAAAATACGTTTAAAGGGGTCTTTTAGAAGAACTCAAACAAAGTATAGTAGAAGGAAAACAAAACTTAAGAACATCATTAGGACCTACATACAGTAGAAGAACACAAAATACTGAAAAAGTATAACAAAAGAACATATAGGAAACACAACAAGATAAACATGCAAGCATGGTATAGAAACATAGTATAAAATGAAACATAGAAGAACACGTATAGTAGAAAGAAAGCATAAGAAAGAAGTAGAAGCACATGCATGGCAAATACACAGAAAGAAAGGAAAAGAAAAGTTTGAGGAACATTTCAAAATTTTCAGAAACCCTAAATCGAAGAGAAGTAATTTTAATAGATAACTTTTGAAAGAAAAATTTGGGATATTTCTTAAAAACCCAAGTAGAGCACATATATGTAACAAACTTAAGAAAAATCGAAGAATACCTTGTTAGGGTCTCAGTAGAACCCTAGAATGAGAAAGGCTTTGAAAAGATCTGATCTTGGTCGGAAAGGTCAGAACCATGCTCAAAACCCCATAGTGTGCCAGAGATGGGCTGGAGATGGCCATAGAACCTTGAGTTTGCAAAGATCCGAGTGAAAACCTTCGAGGTCAAACCTCGAACCTTCGAATACCAAGTATATAAAAGCAATAGGAGGTGAGGATAAACCATCCATTGCCTAAGAGTCCATGGATTCTGGTGGGATTGAGGCTGAAGATGGTGAGAGAGGCTAGGGTTTTGAGAGAGTTCGAGAGCATTTGAGAAGAGAAAAGGTTTCAAGGTGGCGTCTCTTGAGGAAATTAGTTAGTGTTATGGGGTTTGGGAGATTAGAAAAGGCAAGGGCCAATCGTGGCGTTGATCAAAATGATCAACGGCCTGGATTAAAAGAACGACCGGGTGGATGGTTTGGGTTAGTCCGATTTGAGTCTGAGATTGGGTTATTGGGGTGGTGACTTGTGGCCATAATTGAAATGTAAATAAGCCTATCAGTTAAATAGCCATCTTTTCCCTTTTTAATTTACAAAAATAGTAAAAAATGATTTTGAAAAAAATATAACGCATTAACTTACTTAATAATATATAATCAATAATTTAAAAATACTGGAATAGATTTTATGATTATAAACGCTAATTAAATCATAAAATAGGCTAAAATTACAATTTAGTGTAAATTTAACTTAAAAATCCAAATCGATTTATAAAAATGTGTAAAAATTCCCTTAACTATATATTGGCATAAAAATAAGAATAAAATAGATTAATCACCAAAATGACAATCTGAAGAACACTTATGGCATTTGAATTGCTAAAATAGGGCAACAAATTGGTTTAAAAATCTTTTAAAAAAATTAGAGAAAATAATAAAATACGTGGACTTGCTTATATTTGCATACATATACTTTTTTGAAAGTATTTGAATATAAAAAATATACAGATAAAAATTGGGTATCAATAATATGTCTCTTTGTTTCATTTGCACTAATGGCCCAAATGTAATATCATTCTTGGCACGATAGTCGTATTTCACGTTTCATGATCACCACTTTCACTTTCGAACATCATATCAAATCATCAACAAGAAAGGATTTCTATTAAATACTTTAAGTAAACATGTGAGCAAATAAGAGTCTTAAGCACATTGAGATTTCTTACACAGTAAGGCATAATAGCTTTCATTTGAAAGAAGACTTGAAGTTATAACGTTTAGATATGCAACCCATGATTTGATTACATTTTCAAATAGTGAAAAGTCATAACAAGAACACTTAGAATACATATTGAACATATCGTGGGATTCAATTTTAAGAATGAACTTTGGCCAGCATACCTTGCCTTGAGCTCCATAAATCATTACAAGGTTCCGAAAATCTTAGCCGCTTCAATCTATTTAGAAATATAGCAAAATTGAACACAAATTAGGAAGGAATCCATGGTTCCAACTCATTTGAGCATTTTATAAAATACTAGGTATGCATTACGGTTTCAAGGTCCTACTATGGTGGATTACTTCATCCGGCAATCCAATATCTACTCTTTTTAACTCAAAAACCTTCTTACAACTTTGTTGGTACATGAATGCATAGTACACACCCCCCATACCTAATAATCACACTCCTCATTTATCCATCTTCTACCCAACACTCGAAATTAAAGACTAGGGTATGAAACCTTATATCTTGGATAAAGACCTTATGACTTTTTATTGTGAGTTCTTCAAGACTTGAGCAAATATTGGTGAACAATTAGCTTAGGAACCCATCTCTCAATCTAGAGCACTTCCCCACTCTCAAAACATCAGATTTTTACCTTACAAATGGTCTTCAATGACTATATAACGAAATAGTGGCCGGTTACAAAATTAAATAAACGAATCCCCGATACAGATCTACGACCGCATAACACTTTTGTGTTCCCAAAATGGACCGCATAATAGCCGTTCAGAACTGTGCATTTCTATGCATGTATGAGACAGGTCTGCGGTCCGTCGTCCAAATCCACTACTAAAAACTTAATTAACACAATCACATACAATATATTTTATCCTACTTTGATTCAGGTCGAATCCTACAGAGAATAATTTATAGGCAATTAGGTGTGTAAGAGAATAATCACTTATTATGCTAAGCGAAACACTTAGAAACTTTTTGAGAAAATATTTATAACATGTAAAAATGTAAACTAACCTACAAAGAAAGTAAAATGATCAATGGCTACAAGCATGGATGCATTGTAATTACACTCATGTAACGATTCAATGTATTTTACGATTTTATAAATATGAGCGAGTTTATGTTAATTAGTCTCGGGTAGTAATTCTATATTAGCTTCTTCCAAATATTAACAATACTTCCTAATTGAATTATCCCTAAAACAATTAAGAGATTAAGCACACCCGAATATGGCTACAAGTAATTCAATCCTATCCCTAGGTAGAATCTATAACATGAGAGTTAAAACCTTAAGTTCTTGTTAATTAATCTTTCCTAACACCAAATTACTTTTACAAAAACTAATTCAAAGTAAATGGGTGAATCATAGGGTTAGATAATCCCTTTAGAAAAATTAAAGAACAAGAATAATTAAAGAAACAATAACTCACTTCAATACAATTAAAAATTGTTTAATACATAAGCACAACAAGATATTTAATCCACACTTTAAATGTGAATATTCCGATAAACAAGATTCAAGTGTTGGAGTAAATACTACACACTTAGATATACAATACAAGATAATAAATAAAGAAATGAACAAAAATGGGTAAGAAATTCTGAACCAAAAACTTCAAATATACAAGACCCAAGTATGTCTGTACGAACCATAGCTTGAAAACCTTGTCTTCTCTCCTTAAGATGTGTAAAGGCTGCCCAAGATTTGCCAAAGATATTTTAGAAATGAACTATATTGTGTATTAAAGGGTTTGGGGCCGAAAAAACAAAGTAAAATGACAAAAGTGCCAAGAACTATAGCGCGATTTTTGCATTAAGCACTGTTCGCAATTGTGAACATTGACTTTCCTGTTGACCTTCGCATTTGCGAAGTTTGACTTCTGGTTTGATTTTGCATTTGCAAAGTACTTTATCGTATTTGTGAAAATTTTTTGGGTTGACTTCATATTTGCAAAGCCTTTTTGGCATTTATGATCACTGCTTTCTTCGTTTTCCTACATGTGTGTCGCAATTGCGACACTTGAGGCCATTTTCCAGATTTTTTTCTTTTTGACTTTTTTCACTTGGTTTCTTCATGATCACTTTTGAATCACATAGAACCTATAAAATAGAAGCAAACAACATTAAATACAAGATTTTATCATTAATATGTAGCAAAACTCTAAGCTTAAAGACAAGATAAGTTTGTAAAATATAAACTTATCAAACTCCCAAACTTTAACTATTGATGTCCTCAAGCAATGAAAGCGACAAAGTATCCTTCTAAGTATTTAACTCAATAGTGCATCAATATCATGCCAAGTCAAAAAGGTCTACAGTAAGCACAAATACATGACTTCGATTGGTACAACCAATTAATCCAAAGCATATGAATTATTAAAAACATCTCATTAATTTCATTACAATCCAAGTACTCAAACTTTATGTAATTCAAAGTAGCAATCAAGTCATGACACTAAAGCTTCAAAATTTGCCTCAATCACAATTAACTTCCTTTGTTCATTCCTTTTAATTGAAAATAGGAATACATTCACAACTCAAATCTCATGTTCCCTCACATTTAAGAGAGAATCTCACACTCATAAATTTCAATTCAAAACATAAATGGGATATCAAATGGAAAGAATTAACTCTCTCTCACAAAGATGTTCAAATGCACACAAGTAGTACCACATGCTTACCCTTCATGTATTTCTCCACTAATGTAGACAAACTTGGTTCAATTTCAATTAGGACTTAACGGGTTGTAGTTTAGGCTTTTGGTTAGGGTAGGGGACAATTTTGGTTAGTGTGATTCGAAATCTCCCTAAGCACTATAATTTTTCAACAATCAAAGTACACTTTCTTCAAGAACTTTTCCACCTGTTCTTTGTTTTTTTATTTCGTCGCCTACTTACTGATAAGTTGGTATTTTACAAACTTATCTTGTCTTTAAGCTTAGATTTTTGCTATGTATGAGTGATAAAATCATGTGTTTAATGTTGTTTACTTATATTTTATAGGTTTTACGTGATTTAGAAGTGATCATGAAGAAACCAAGTAAAAAGAGTCAAAAAGAAGTTGAAAAGAAGAAAATCTAGAAAATGGCCTCAGGTGTTGCAATTGCGACACACATGTGTAAAATGCAAAGCTCGCAAATGCGAAGAGACCATTGCAATTATGATTTTGTCACCCTTAAATGACAACACATTGTCTAGTCATTTTCAAACTATTTTTTCACAAAAAGAAGAATTAATTTATGCCCTAGTATTTAAGAGCACATGGAGAGAAGAAGAGGAAAAAGAAGAAGAAGAAGAAGACGAAGAAGATGATGATGATACAAAGGTTAAGCTTTCATACCTGAATTCTTGCACTTAGGAGTGAAAATGAGAGAGTTTCGAAGTTGGGAGAGTGAGAGATACCAGTCGTTAAATTCTTTTTGGCCTAAAAAGATTTCTTGCAAAAGAAGAAGAAGAAGAAGATGATGATACAAAGGTTAAGCTTTCATACCTGGATGCTTGCACTTAGGAGTGAAAATGAGAGAGTTTCGAAATTGGGAGAGTGAGAGATAGCAGTCGTTAAATTCTTTTTGGCCTTAAAATATTTCTTGCAATTTTTGTTAAGTGTTAGGTAAAACCCAGTTTAAGTATCTCACACGTTGCAATTGCAGTTGGGTGTTCGCAATTGCGAACAATGAAAAGTCAGAAGTTTTCGCAATTGCATATGCTTGTTCGATTTTGCTCCAATTCGCAAATGCAAACATATGTTCGCAAATACAAACACTGAGGCCTGGACTACAGTTTTTTGCAGCTACTGGCTTTTAGCTCTCCGATCACCCGATTTGTCCAAATAAACTCCAAAAATTGTGAAACTTGAAAGATTAGTTAAACAATATACTAATAATTTCAAAAATTCAAAAACTACAAAAATATTAAAAAAAATAGGTTGCCTCACACCAATCGTTGCATTTAACGCTGTGATCGGATACAGATCATCTTTACCCACTTGGACAATATGAATTAAGAACCTAACCTGGACTCAAGCTTGTGACCACAAGCGATGGGGGTGGTAAGTAGATGATCAAGCCAAAATTTAATTTCTTCATTTTGCATTTCTTAGCTTTCTTATGAGGAATGTCATTTAGTCTTCTTATCACCTCAAATTGTAAAATATATGGCCTTTGCCTTTCCTCCTCGTAATCCCTCATTGACTCGTGTAGTTTAATTCTCATATCACTATTACATCCCGTAATATTACGATGATGTTACGTTCTGCAGTATTAAGCCTTGTATATGTTTACAAAATAAGGCCTAGAGACTGACTAAAAGCTAAAAGGAAAAAGGAAAAATGAATTGCATATGTTCACTTACAAAGCCAGGGTCATATAGGCTGCATGACATGAGGTAGTAGCAGTTGCGAAATTAGAAAGATTTCGACCACAAGGCATAATATGAACAAAAATACTAAAGGGGTAAATACCCTAGATTTTGGATTTATTCATACATCAACTACTTAAATGGAAAGAGAGTGTTAAGGTATTCACGAGAAATAAGTTATGAAAATGATAAGAACATCAGTCAACATTCGAGGATGAATGTTTCAAAGGGGGGAATGATGGTACACCCTGCAATATTACGATGATGTTATGTCCTGGAATATTATATTATGATGATGTTACACCTTACAATAACACTACAATGATGTTATACTTCCAGCATTAAATTCGATAATGCTGCACCCTGCAATATTACATTACGGTGATGTTAGCTTTGCAGTATTAAATTACGACAATGTTGCACCATGTAGTGTTGTACGGTTAATTTATCGTAAGGTAATTGACATCAGTCTAAGTAATGGATTATTTGGAGATTATAAGGATTATGCTATTTCACAAGTGATGAGTAAATTCGTGAAGATTAAAGGGGAAGCAAGTCAAAGAAAATAAATTTTCGTCGATGTTTGACATTTTGGAATAAAATACGGCCCGAGCTAAAATACCCGGTATTTATGGATGTGACGACACAAAGGGGTCATCACTTATTTTCTTATCTATTGTGTACATACGAGGCCTTGAAAACCTCATCTGGGGTTTTCTCGATTTGCATGTGCAGTCCGAGCGCGTAGCCGAAAAGGTTAGATATGAATTTTGTGAGAAAATTGCAAAATTTTGATATTAAGTTGAATAAATTTGACTTCGTTCAACCTTTTGGGTAAACGGACCCAGACCCATAATTTGACGGTCCCGAAGGGTCCGTAGGAAAATATGGGACTTGGGCGTATGCCCGAAATCGAATTCCAAGATCCCAAGCCCGAGAAATGAATTTTTGTGTGAAATTATTTTTTGGAAATAATTAAGGAAATCGGAAATGAAATTAGATTAAAAGACTAAGGTATTGGGCTTGTATTTTTGCTTTGACCCCCTGGTACAAGTATTATATATGGTTTAAGTGCTTTATGTAAAGTTTGACTGAAAAACGAACGTCGTTTGATGTGTTTCGGACTTAAAATGAGAATTTGATGTTTTATGAAAATTTGGAGGAAATCATGAGTTTTGAGGCTCGATATGATGTATATGATGTTATTTTGGAGATATGATCTCGTGAGTTAGTCCGTAGGAAGTTTTTGAGGGTGTGTGTATATTTGATTTGGAGCCTCGAGGGCTCGGATGAGTTTTGGATAGGCTACAGAGTGTATTTTTGAACTTGGAAAATTTCTGGTATGATATGACCTATTTGCGAAGCCTAGCTCGCAAATGCGAGCTCGCAAATGCGAAGTCACTCACCTTGTTCAGGGATCGCAAATGCGATCACTCTAACGCAAATGCGAAAGCTGAACATACGCAAATGTAAATGCTGGACATTCGTAAATATGACATCTATGTTCGCAAATGCGAAGTCCTTCTTTTTGGCCTGAGTTTGCAAATGTGAACTATGGTTCGCAATTCCCACATTTGGTCATGGTTTACAATTGTGAACCCCTGTTCACAATTCCCATATCTGCAGCCCAGCAACTTCTATACTTAGTCGAATTTTAGGCCATTCTTCATACCACTTTCAAAATATAATTCCTTAGGCGATTTTCAAGAACAAGTTTCATTCCAAATCATTTGTAAGTTGATTTTTACTCAATCCTTTCAATCATTAGAATCATTTGATATGCTTTCCACTTAAACTCAAGGATTTTCATGGGTGAAATTGGGGGTTTTGGGTAGAACCTAGGTTTTTCAAAACTTGGGGATTTGGACCTCAATTTGGTGCCCGATTTCAAAAGAAATCATATATTTGGGTTCGTGGGGAATGGGTAATCGGGTTTTGGTTTGAACCTCGGGTTTTGACCATTTTGGTTTGAGGGAAATTTTGGTCATTTTACCTAAATTTGTGCCTTAGCTTGAATTAAATAGTAGAATTAGTTGCTTGAGATGTTATTTACAATGTGTGATTGAATTGATAGATTTGGGCCATTTGGAGTCGAGTACTCATGGCAAGAACAGTGTTGCTAGCTGAATTTAGGTGGTTCTAGGTGAATATCTTTCCTAACCTTGTGTGTGGGACTTCCTTTTAGGATTTGAGTCTTCTTTGTTGCTTGTATTCCTTATATGCGAGGTGACGAGTGCGTGCTCGGATTTATTTGTGAATAATTTATCCCTTTTAGGATCTTAGATCCGTGTAATCACCGAATATGAAGTTGTTCTTGATACAATTGGGTTCCCTGTTATTAGTTTCACCCCTACATGTCTTACTTGAAATTTATTTGCACCTTTTGGTTTGTTCTTGTTGCCTAATTAGCTTTTATTTGATTAACTGTAGACGTTTACCCTTCTATTGTCACATTATCATTCCTAACTGCTTGTCTTTATTTCGAAAGCGTTATTTCTGTCTCTTGTGTAATTAATTGGTCTTAATTGGGAAGAAGTTAGATATCCTATGTTGAGTTGATATTTCCTTAATTGTAATTATTTGATTCATGTAACATCCTTATTTTTGAACTAAGTATTATGGAATTGTTGTTTCTTATCATTTATTCCTTGTTGAGTTGTCCTTATTGCGCTTAGTATTTCTCTATTACGGTTATTCCTTGTCACTTAGTTGTACCGCCTTTTGGTGAACGAAAATACCTGAGTTGATTCTCTTGCTAGTTCCTGTATATATTGTAATAGTCGCTGTTGTACTTGATATTGTAATGCACGAGGTTTCTGCCGTGCTACTGTTGATATTGTGATGCACAAGGTTTCTGCCGTGCTACTGTCGATATTGTGATGTACGAGGTTTCTGCCGTGCTATTGTCGATATTATGATGCACGAGGTTTCTGTCGTACTACTGTTGATATTGTGGTGTATGAGGTTTCTGTCATGCGATTGTTGATATTGTGGTGCACGAGGTTTCTGTCGTATAATTTTTGTTGAGGGTTTGCACGAGATCTTTGCCGTGCCACTGTTGCTAGTGATATATTGCACATCCGGTGTAATAAGGTGGGATATGTTTATATGCTTATATGTGGGTTATGCATGTGGCAAAATAAGGCGGGAAATCTATGATGCACGTGTGGTGAAATAAGGCAATACTTATTATGTTATTAATTACACACGTGGCGAAATAAGGTGGGATATATCAGGAGTAATTGTTAAGGGTTGTGATAGCTTGTGAAGGTATTCCTATTTGTTTAACATTGTGACTATGGGTTGCTTATTTGTATGAGATTTACCGCTTGGAAGTTGCCAGGAAAACTTTGTACATGCGGTCCATTCTCTTTTCTTTGTTTTCTAGATGATAAAATTCTTGTTAAAAACCACTTGCACAAGCATACGCATAGTTGGACACCCCATTAGAGGTGAATTCTATCCGATTTTGCTAAGGGTGGAGATGCACCTTCGTTTACCCATTATATATGTGAGAGTGACCTTAGTTAGCCAGTTAGTTGTTAGTATGAACGTGAGATTGATGGGGCACATGATGCCAAGTCTTAGATTTCAGATGCTGAGTTTTTGTTAGTTGTGGTTGTTAGAGTTTTTCGAAAATTTGTGGAAAGAGTTGAATAAGACCCTATGTGATCATCATTGTAGGATATGAGTTATTGATTTCTTTTCCCTTACTATATTGTGATCTTAGGATTTGAATTATGATTTTGCCGTCATTTCGTATCATTATTGTTACATTCGTGGTGTACTTGCTGTCCCTTTTCCCTTATTTTTGATTGTTTCATGCAGTATTTACATGTATATACATCGTTTCCATTATTCATATGATTATACTGTTCATTTGGCTGGTAGGTATCTTGACTATTCCTCGTCACTACTCCACCGAGGTTAGTCTTGATATTTACTGGATACCGCCATGGTGTGCTCATGCTACTCTTCTGCATATTTTTATTGTGCAGATACAGGTACTCCCACTCAATTCCGCCAGCCTTGAAAGGAGGCATATTGGTAGAGACTTCGAGGTATATCTACTACGTCCACAGACCGAGGAGTCCCTTTCCAGCTTTCTGTAATAAGTATAGCTCTTCTAGTATTTTTTCGTGTATAGATATTCTTGAGTTAGAGCCTCTTATTCATCCCTTAGCTTGTAATTTTTGAGATTCCGGGTTTCGAAAAATTTTGTTAGCTTCGAGAGTTGTTATTGTATTTGACAAGTGGCACCTTAAATACATGATTATTTTACTAAATTCATTTTAATTATTTTCCGCAACTTTATAGTTTATCTTCTGCATTGTTAGGCTTACCTAGTTGTAGAGACTAGGTGCCATCATGATATGTTTACGGAGGACGAACTGAGATCGTGACAATGAACTAGTGTTATACAAAACATCACATGATTATAATAGTATGATGTATAAAGTGTCTTAAGAATAACTAAGATTTTATGTAAGTTGATATAATTCTTAATTATACGTAGAATAGACAATTATGAACTTTAGTAAGAGATTAACTAAGTGATCAGTTTTATTTGGATAAGGTTAATAAACATTCACGTGGCGGCAACTCAAATAAGCGGCAATGACTCTTAATCCATTTGGCAAGATGTCACACTTAGAGCCTTAGTCATCCTAATTGGGCCACATAAAAGCCAACAATTTAAGAAGATTTCTTACCTCATTAAGAAGGATGCTATGTGTTTTAAGTAACGGATGATATACCTTTCCAAAAAGCCATTTCTTTGTTCATTATTTTGCGAGAAATTAAGCTTCTATATGAATAATATGAATATTATCGCTAAAAAGTACACTATGTTGAGTGCACAAACACGAGAAGGAAAAAGAAGAGCGAATCTGGATTGGTTAGATGTAATTTTATGAGAGCATAGTGCAATTTTTTTCAAAAATATCATACGGATTTTTTCTTACTTCGATATGCCATTACGTGTTATCGCAATCAATAAGTGTTAAAGGGATTGTCAAGAGAATCGGTTCAGGTATGTTAAGGCTATTCATTCTTTCTTATGGCATGATTTTTATGACACAAATGAAATGAGCAAATGCACCAATTCCATAAACACTCTTTTCATAGAAATATTATAGATATATATGTTTTTAAATTTCCATGTGTCATAATATTCTATCATCTGTTCATGGGTCTCAAAAAATATGAAAGTTGAAAAGAGTTTGCTTTATTATATTACTCAAAGACAAAATGGTGTTACGACATTCTGAAAGATTTTATTAACGTACTTTTCATGCATTGCATTCATGTACATTGACCCATGACCAAATAACATTATATACGCATATGTATGTATGTATGTATATATATATATATATATATATATATATGAAAAAGGTTATGGTGTTATATACGCACCACGACCTGACCAGCTGGTATACATTGATGT
This sequence comes from Nicotiana benthamiana, assembly GCA_034376525.1. Taxonomy (NCBI): domain Eukaryota; kingdom Viridiplantae; phylum Streptophyta; class Magnoliopsida; order Solanales; family Solanaceae; genus Nicotiana; species Nicotiana benthamiana. Next base: position 117,710,156 of record CM067331.1, read on the forward strand.
CACGACCCCAGTTATCCCTCTGTGAACTGCCGTGATGGCACCTCGTCCCTACGACTAGGTAAGCCTAACAATGCGGAAGATAACCAAACTTATGAACCAAAACTAACATAATTAAATAGTATTCAAAAATTCCGCTCGTCATGTACAATGCAACTTCACCAAAAACTAATACACATTTCCATAATCCGGAATCTCATGAAACCACAAGTCTTAGAATATCTAACAGTTTCTAATTGCAGAATATCTAACAAAGAAAAGAAAACACAGAAGGGCCAATACTAGAAAGCGAGAATAGAAAGGGACTCGTCGGTCTGCGAACGCGGCAAATATACCTCAAATTTTCTGGAGCAATTTTATCGCCTCAAGGGTGATAGGACTGAGTAAAAGCACATGGGTCTGTACATGAAAAATATGCACAAAAAGAGCAGAAGTACATCACAGCGGTACTTAGTAAGAACCAAGCCTAACCTCGGTCAAGTAGTGACGAGGAAGGTCAGAGCCCTACTGAGGTTAAATAAAATATAAGGTATAATAGTGTAGATTAAGGCAGTATAATTGAGATAGAAGAACAACAACTACTAGAATAGAGACAATATAATCACGGAAAGGGAATACAGCTCAACGTAGAGATAACTATCTGGGATCTTGCAGGTTACCGTCTTGTAGTCCCAATTACAATTATCTAGTGGATCTACCGGGATACCATCCTATAGTCCATCATATATATCCAAAGGATCTCCCGGGATCTCATCTCGTAGTCCACTTGTCAATGCATGGGGATCTACCAGAATCACTATTTGTAGATCAAAAGTCAAATTTTAGGTCTAAGAACTTTCTTCCAACTTTTTCCCAATTTTCATCTCCAATCCGAAATTAAATGATGAAACTAACTATAAATTGATAGAATATAACTAGAAAGGATTAAAGAATTATTACCCAATTATCTCCTCTTCAATTTCCTCTCAAAATTGCCTTCTCCCGATCTCCAATTTGAATTTCCAACTTTTAAAACCAAACCCTCGAAATTTTATATTTCTGCCCAGTTGTTACTGCATCTGCGGTCCCGCTTTTGCATAAGACTAGTCGCATTTGTGACTTCTCACTTAAAACCCATCTTCCGCATCTGCAACTCCCATCCACAGATACGGTACTGCTCCTGCGGAAATCCTACCAGTTCTGTGGTTCGTACTAAACGTCCCTCTTTTTCTTCTGCGATTGATCCACCACTTCTACAGCTCCGCACCTGTGGTCCCACAATCACAGGTGCAATTATGACAGAAAAACCAGTTGAAGTTGCAACTCCTAATTCCAAAAATCTTTTTGTCAAACATCCGAAATCATCCCGAGGTCCCCGAGACCTCAACCAAACCTACCAACATATCCCATAACTTTATTCAAACCTGTTACATCCTTCGGAACGCTAAAAACAACATCAAAACACCTATTTTTTTATCGCATTCAAGCCTAAAATTCTAAAAACTCTAAAAATACGTTTTTGATCAAAAAGTCTATCAAACCTCATCCGAATGACCTCAAATTTTGCATACACGTCACATTCAACACTATGGAGATACTACAACTTCCGTAATTCCATTCCAACCCTCAGATCAAAATTTCACTATCGAGCCGAAAAACTTCAAAATTCGACTTTCGGCATTCCAAGCCTAAATCAGCTATGGACCTCCAAACACGCTTCTAAACCCGAAGTCACCTAGTAGAGATAACAAAACCATTAGAACTCTATTCTGAGGACGTCTTTCATGTTGTTCCGACTATGGTATAAATTCTAACTTTTAAGCTCCCATTTAGGGAATAAGTGACCCAAATCTCTCCGAAACTTAAAACCAAACATTCGGGCAAATCGAAATAGAAGAAATAAACACGGGGAAAGCAGTTAATAAGAAATCGATGGGTAAATTCTTAAAACGACCAACCAGATCGTCACATCCTCCTATACTTAAACATTGGTTCATCCTCAAACGAGCATAGAGACATATCTGAAGTAGTGAAAAGATAAGGGTAACGGTTGCGCATATCCTGCTCGAATTCCCGGGTGGCCTCCTCGACTGGCTGACCCCGCCGCTGAACCTTTACCGAAGCAATGTTCTTTAACCTTAGCTTTCTAAACTGCCTGACCAATATTGCCACTAGCTCCTCAACATAAGATAGATCCTTGTCCAACTGGAATAGACTGAAATCCAACACGCGTGACGGATCATCGTGATACCTTCGGAGCATCGAAATATGAAATACCGAATAAACCTCTACCAATAAAACCCAGACTCAATTTTCCCTTCTTCCCAAACCTCATAATGCCGTTCATAGGCGAAACCCAAAGCAGAACCCAATCTCCAACCATATAAGAAACATCACGAACCTTCTGGTCCGCATAACTCTTATGTCTGGATTGGGTTGTACGGAGTCTATCCTGAATCACCTTAACCTTCTCCAAGGCATCCTAAACTAAGTCTGTGCCTAATAGCCTAGACTCACCTAGCTCAAACCAACCCATTTGGGATCTAAACCGCCTACCATATAAAACCTCATATGGTGCCACCAGAAAGCTGGACTGATAACTGTTGTCATATGCAAGCTTCGCAATGGTAAGAACTAATCCCAAAACCCTCAAAAGTTAATCACACACGCACAGAGCATATCCTCAAGGATCTGAATAGTGTGTTCGGACTGTTTGTCTGTATGATCAAATGATGTATTGAACTCCACCCGAGTACCCAACTCATGCTGAATGATCCTTTAGAACCGTGATGTGAACTGAGTACCTCAATCTAATATAATAGGAACTTAAATACCATGAAAATGAACAATATCCCGGATATAAATCTCTGCCCACGGCTTAGAGGAATATGTAGTACACATAGGAATGAAGTGCGCGGACTTGGTCAACCGATCCACAATCACCTAAATAGACTCGAACTTTCCCAAAGACTGTGGGCCCCAACTACAAATTCCATCGTGATCCGCTCCCACTTCCACTCCAGAATCTCTATCTGATGAAGCAACCCACCCGGCCTTTGGTGCTCATACTTATCCTACTGACAGTTGAGGCACCAAGCTACAAATCCAACTATATCTTTCTTTATCCACGTCCACTAGTAGTGCTGCCTAAAATAATGGTACATATTTATGGCACCCAGATGAATGGAATACCTCAAACTATGGGCCTCCTCTAGAATTAACTCTCGAAGCCCATCAACATTGCGTACACAAATCCGACCCTGCATCATCAATAAACCGTCATCACTAATAGTCATATCTCTAGCATCACCATGCTGAACCTTGTCCTTGAGGACATGAAAATGAAGGTCATCATACTGATTCTCCCTGATACGATCAAATAAGGAAGCCACGCAAGCTAGAACCAGACTGCGCTTTGAAAGGTCCAATCTCACAAACTGGATGGCTAAGGCCTGAACATCCATCGCCATAGGCCTCTCCGATGCTGGAAAATAAGAAAAACTCACCTAAATCTTTGCGTGGTAAATCAAAGCATCAGAAATTGGCCTTGCCCAGGTGATACTAAATGGTGATATCATAGTCATTCAGCAACTCTAACCACCTTCTCTAGAAAAAATTTAGATCCTTTTGCTTGAATAAGAGCTGTGAGCTCCGATGATCAGTATAAATCTCATATGGCACACTATACAATAGTGGCAAGATTTTCAAGGAGTGAACAATGGCAGCTAACTCAAGATCATCGACAGGATAATTCTTCTCATGCACCTTCAACCGTCTAGATGCATAGGCAATTACCCTACCGCCATGCATCAAAATTGCTCCAAGGCCAATTCTGTATGCATGATGGGGAGTCACAAATGCAAATGATTGGACTTAAGTGAGAAGCACAGATGCGGCCAGTGTTCCGCAAAAGAGGGATTGCAAAAGTAGTCCCAAGATCGCAAATGCGGTAACAGCTGGGAAAAAATATGAAATTTTGAGGGTTTGGTTTCAAAAGTTAAAAATTCGATTTGAAGCTCGGGAGAGGGAGACTTTGTGAGGCAATTGAAGAGGAGATAATTCGGTAACAATTCTTTAAACCTTTCTAGTTATATTTGATTAATCTATAGTTAGTTTCATCATTTAATTTTGGATTGGAGATGAAAACTACGGAAAAGTTGGAAGAAAGTTCTTAGACCTAAAATTTAACTTTTGATTGAGAATTTGATCTTAAAGTTTGATAATTTTGGTATACATGATCTTGTGAAAGTATGAGGATTCTGAAAATATAAATTTTACCCGATTTCGAGACGTGGGCCTGAGGGGCATTTTGATTATTTTCCCTAATTTTTCGTATTAGCTTAGAATTAATTTGTTGTATAGTTACTTGAAGTGTTATTTACATAATGAAATTAATTTGGATAGATTTGGGCCATTTATAGTCGGACACTCGTAGAAAGAACATGATATAGATTTGATTGAGCTGGTTCGAGGTAAGTGACTTGTCTAACCTTGTGTGGGAAGCTTTTCCTTAGGATTTGGTATTGTGATTTTTGAAATGCCTCATATGTGAGGTGACGAGCGCAGACCCTGGTACTTCTACTCAGTCCTATCACCCTTGAGACGAGGCGCCTGCTCTAGAGACCTTGAGGTATATCTGCCGCATTCGCAGACAGAGTCCTTTTCTATTCTCGTTTTCTAGTATTAGCCATCTGTGTTTTATTTTCTTTGTTAGATATTCTGAAGTTAGACACTGTTATTCTAAGGCTTGTGGTTTCATGAGATTCGGGGTTTTGGTAAAGTATATTAGTTTTTGGTGAAGTTGTATTATACATGCCGAGCGACATTTTTAAATATTGTTTTATTCTGCTAGTTTTGGATTTCAATTATTTCTTCGACAAGTTTGGCTATCTTTCGCATTATTAGGCTTAGCTAGTCGTAGGGACTAGGCGCCATCAAGACAGTCGCATCTATGACTTATCACTTAAAACCCATCTTCTGAATCTGCGACTCCCCATCCGTAGATGCGGTACCGCTGCTGCGGAAATCCTATCCCTTTTGCGGTCCCTGCTGAAATTCCCTTTTTCTGCTTCTGCAGTTGATCCACTGCTTCTGCGACTCCACACCCCTGGTCCCACACTCGCAGGTACGGTTATGACAGAAAAACAGCTGAAGGTGCAACTCCAAATTCCAAATCTTTCCATCAACCATCCGAAATCATCCCGAGGCCCCTGGGACCTCAACCAAACCTACCAATATATATCATAGCTTCATTCAAACTTGTTCTAACCTTCAGAATGCTCAAAACAGTATCAAAACAGCTATTTTTCATCGGATTCAAGCATAACAATTCCAAAAACTCTAAATATATGCTTTCGATAAAAAAGTTTATCAAATATCATCTGAATGACTTGAAAGTTCTCATAAACATCAAATTCAATACCACAGAGCTACTTCAACTTCCGAAAATTCAATTCCGACCCTCAGATCAAAATCTCACTATCAAACCGAAAAACTTCAAAATTTGACTTTTAACATTCCAAGTCTAAATTAGCTACGGACCTCTAAAACACAATTTGAACATGCTCCTAAACCCAAAACCACCCAACGGAGGTAACAGAACCATTAGAAGTCCATTTTGAGGCTGTCCTCACAGTGTTCCAACTACAGTCAAATTTTCAGCAAGTCAAAATAGCAGAAATAAAGATAGGGAAAGGAATTAATAGTGAATTGGCATTACCTGTTGTATTCTACCTATTTCATGGCAGACTCTTTGACTAAGTTGTTTATCATAGTATGACATGAAAAATACGTCATACTAGTACTCGGTTGAGCAAGGTATCGGGTGTCCGTCACGGATCATCAATTTGGGTCGTGACAATCACCACACAATTCCAAAGTTGAAAAATACTTGTAATGCGACCTTAAGACTTCAAACTTCAATTCTTCCTACATATTTACATCCTCTTTTTCCTCCAAACAAGATTCAACTTCAACCAAATTTCTAACTACATCGGTTGACTCTAATTATGTATTTTCTTGGCACCACCAATAAGTATGGAGTCGGTTGGCGGATGTTCAATTCTTGATTCCTCCAAATAAACCTCACTTTCTTCCTCAAAGTTGGACTCTTCTTGATCTCTTTCCACACTCTCAAGTTGGTGGGCATAGTGAGCCTCAACCAATATTTTCATTTGAGTTTCCAAAGTGTGTATATTCTCATCATTATGAGTCAATACTAACTTCAAGTCCATGAGTGCAAAGTTGTGCTTCTCCTCATTTTCAAGGATGTCCTCCAACATGAGCATCATCTTCTAATATTGAGCATTTGAGAGTTCTTGGTTTTGATCAAGTGCCAATGAAGGATTTTCGACTTTAACCTCTAAGAATGGTTCTTGGCTACCATTCACTTCCGAGGCTTTTTGGATCTCTAAAGTTTCAAGCATTTCTCCTATTTGTGTGTGCAACCTTTCAAGCGCCAAATAATTTTGGAGGCTATTTTCCAAAATTTCCTTCAAGGTGTTTTGCTCTTTGTTTCCTCCTTCAAGTAGGCATTCTAACATGAGCTTGAACTCTTCATTTTGACCATTCTCAAGTTCTTCATATCCATATAATTTTCATCATAAAAAGTAAACTCATCATAGCGGGGGATGGGGGAAGGGAAGGACACATACGCACAATTATCCCAATGACCATTTTGACGACCACACTTATTAGAAATACTCCACTCATGAGTTTGAGATTGTGTGCACGATCCGCCCCCGCGAGAATTTAAAAAATTTTGCCAAGAGTGTGGTCCTCCACAATAAGGACAAATCATCAAAGTATGAACAACTACCATCCAACAAATTTCCATTACATGATGCAATTTATAAAACTAAGAAGATAGACAAGAAACAAACAACCAAGGTAAGAAAAATAATTACATAAATATTTACAAGTTCGGGCCAAAACACTTACAGTTATTTCTCAAATAATCTAAATACGCCAAATTGTTCCCCGAAAACGGCGCCAATTTTGATGGCTTCCAAATCCACTACTACAACGTAAATAAAAACGGTCGCTTGCAATATAATTTACCCAACTATGAGTCTGGGTCAAATCCTACAAAGACCAATATATAGGCGATTAGACGTGTAAGAGAATTATCACTTATTATACTACGCCAAACACTTAGAAGCGTTTTGAGAAAATATTTATAACTAAATACGAAAATGTACGGTAACCTAGAAAGCAAGTAGATGCATTGAGAATTACACTCAACTAACGATCCAATATATTTCACGATTTTAAAAATATGAGTATTCCGACAAACAAGATTCAAGTGTTGGAAAAAATACTACACACTTAGATATACAATACAAGGCAAGGAAATGAAGAAATGAACATAAATGAGTAAGAAATTCTCAACCAAAAAAATTCAAATCTTCAAGGCCCAAGTGTGTATGTATGAAGTCTAGCTTCAAAAATTTGTCTTCTCTTCTCAAGATGTGTAAAAGCTACCCAATATTTTCCAAAGATATTTACAAATGAGGTAGGTCATGTATTAAAGGGTTTGGGGCAAAAAATGTGAAATGACATAAGTGCCCAGAACTGCAGTGTGTTGCGAAGCAATGTTCGCAATTGTGAACATTGACTTTCCTATTGACCTTTGGTTTTGCAAAAAAAGTTTCGCATTCGAGAAGTTTGACTGTCTGGTTTGACATTGCATTAGCAATGTCCTTTATCGCATTTGCGAAAAGTACTGGCTTGGGTTGACTTTGCATTTGCAGAGCCTTTTTGGAATTTACGATTACTTCTTTCTTCGCATTTCCCACATGTGTGTCGCAATTGCGACACCCGAGGACATTTTCCATACTTTCTTCTTTTCAACTTCGTTTGACTCTTTTTCAGTTGGTTTCTTCATGATCGATTCTAAATCATATAGAACCTATAAAATAGAAGTAAAAAACATTAAACACATGATTTTATCACTCATGCATAGAAAAAATATAAGCTTAAACAAGACAAGTTGGTATAATACCAATTTATCACAGACAAATTCTGCGTTCGCAGAACGCATAACCTCCTTTCAAAATAATGTTGGCTTCTGCAATGAATGTGCGACCTGCGAAATGATTATACGGTCCCATAATTGACATCAAAATAACTCCCAAAGTTTGACAAATTCTCTGCTTTACTATGAGGCGGATTTGCAATCCGTATATTAGTTCTGTGATCGTATAATGGATCACAGAAACACCTTTTTCTTACCAAAATTTTATTCAACTCCCCAACTCATTGTTAACCCAAAACGTCTATACCGCATATTACCAACAGATAAGTCTACCTTCGCACCACAAAACTCCGGGTCTTAGGTGAAATTTTACGGGGCCTTACATCCTCCCTAAAGATAAATCATGTTGGGATGCTATGAAATGCAGTTATTGAAGTAATGTATCATCGGTAGGTGGACCAAGCAAATCACTTCAAATATTCCCCGATATGACGTGTGCTCTAGTGATAATGTTTTACGTAAGAGGTTTTAAGTTATCAGTGGTAGATTATGGATCAATATTAAAGTGAATCAACATTGGTTGGATAAAAGTTATAAAGTGTGAGATGAGATTAGACCGTCATTCTTAAGATGAACAGTAAGGAAGAAAAACTATAGGACTTAAATTTATACATATAGGATAAGCAGTGAAAGAGTAATCCGTAGTTGGGTAGTAGACTTAGTAATAATAAATCGAAGTAAGTGTTATGGTATAGTATAACCTACGAAGATGTAGTAAATCTATAAGCATAGATTACCGACACTATAAAACAAGATATGTAAATGTAGTAAGTTCGACAAAGTACAAAGAGAATAACTTTAGTACACCTATAGAATCCCCGAGGGACAATTTGTCATAGTTCTGTATATGTTCACAAAGCGAGGCCTAGATATTGGCTAAGAACTGGAGGAAAAGGGTGAGAAGAGTCGCATAGGTACACTTACAAGGTCAGAGTCATACATGCTTCATGATAGAAAGTAGCAATAGCTACGAGATTGGAAGTATCCAACCACAAGTCATGGTATGAGAAAGAGGCCTAAAGGGGAGAATACCCCGGGCTTCGAATCTATTCACATAACAGTTACCTACATGGAAAAGATAGTATTAAAGTATTCATAAAAGCTATAGTTTATGAGACTGATAAGCGCATCAGTCAACATTCAAGGATGAATGTTCTGAAGGAGGGAATGATGTTACACCCCCATGTTTTCTCATATTAGAGTACGTCGTCAATTGAAAGATCATGAATGAGATCGTCTTTGGAAGTATCTAAAGTAAGTTAATCATATTACATTGGAGGTTACAAATCTTTAACATCATGGATAACAAGTACTAAAATGGTTGAAAGACTTCAAAGCTAAACAAATTGAAGAAAATAAGTTTCATCAAAAGTCGACAAGTTGGGAATATTAGAGCATGTACTTTTGGGAAAATAATAGTTTCTTTAACATGATAAGGAGGTTATGCTATATTTATTTCAGTTGTATAATATTCGTGTACTATGTTTTGAAGTCAAGCGAGTTGTGGAACAAAAGTTTGTAAAGGTCATCACAAGTTACATTCATAAATATGCTGAATATTAGGTCATATGTAGCTGTGATTGTCTTCCAATATACTTGCAATTATGGGATTTTCACCTGCAAAATCAAGATCTATGAGTCTATTTACTAATTCATTAAACCTTTCCTTGATACGATATCCGAGCAGAAAGATATTCTCGTTTTTGCAAGACTACACAGGAAGCCCCTATAGGACCCACTTGGTCGATGGCCGACCTTCACCTATTTTTATCTCGTTTTTGGGATGAGATTTATTTATTTTTCGACCTTATTCCATACTCACGCTCTCCAAACCCTCCCAAACATTTCCCCTCCATGCTCCAAACAAATTCCAAAAAGATACACTGTAATACAACATCAAATTAGCCAAAGGTGAAGAATAATCACTTAATGGTGTTGTGATGTGAATGTGGATGATGATGAGCTAAGCTTAGGGTTAAAATTTTATCTACTACCTAAGGTATGTTTAACATTATTTTGATTGTGTTTAAGGTTAATTACATATTGGTTGTGGTGTTGGAGTGAAAGATTACAATATAGCACTTGAAAGAGGAAGAGATGTTGTTATCTCTTGTTGGGTTGTTAAAAGGCTATATATATGTATGTTGTAATGTCTGGACATTGGAGAGAATAAATTTATTATGATATGGTTTCTATTTCTATTCATGTTTATGGGTGTGTTTGGCATAATAGAAAATATTTTTTTTTAAAAAGCTATTTTCTTGGAAAACAAGTAGTAATCTTATTCATTTTTCAGTGTTTGCCACGTAAATTAAAGAAAATGACTTCTCAAGAGTATTCATGAATAATTTAGATATAATAAACATGAAGCCATATACTTTCAAGCCAACAAACTTCCGAATACACAAATTTCATAAACGTTCGAACTCCTAAACCTTCGAAACCGCAAAATTTCGAACCCGTAAACTTTATAATTTCTAAACCCATAAACTTCCAAACACATAAACCTCCAAACTCATAACTTTGGTACTTGTAAAATTTTGAACCTTTAAACCGATAAAAAGCTAAAACTGAAAATATATTTAATTTGAAATAACAAAAAAGCAAAAAAAAAATTATTTGGGAGGGGGTTGGGGGGAGTGGGGATGGGTAGTGCAGAAAAATGAAAAAAGAGAAGTTTGAAATTGCAATAAAAAAAACTTAAATTTTCCTGCGGGAAGGGGTGGGTTGGTTGGGTGGAAGGATAGTAAGGTGGGTGGTAACAGAAAAATTAGATTTTTAAAAAAAAAAAAAAAAGCCTTTTTGGAGAGAGGGGGTGGGGGGGATGAGTGTGGAGAATATTGAGAAGGAGTTTTGGAAAATATTTTTCCTTCTTTTGATAAGAAAAATATTTTCCTCCACTTGAAGGAAAATGAGTTGATAAAGAAAATATTTTCCAAAACATTCAAACCAACCAAACATAAAAAAATTGGAAAATATTTTTCTTCATATCAAACACATCTTATATGTTTATCAAGTGAATGGATGAAAAAAACATGTGAAACTTGAGATTAGAAGTGAAGGTTAGCGTAAGTCACTTCTATGGTAGTTTATTGCCATTGAGGGATGTAGTTGGCTAAATATAACTTGAATTTTTGACTTGAAGCTACCGTAGGAGGTAACTATAATGTGTTCTTAGATGGGCTTAAGGTTATTTTGATGTAGATTAAGTTAAATTGATGAAATAGGCGTGACCAGAGAATAAAGTTGCTAATTGAGGATATTTTGGAGTTGTGATTGTTATCTTTGTTATAAATATATGGTATAAGGCTAATATCATTTATGAATGACTTAATTATCATTTCGATGATACTTTTAAGTTAAAGTAAGAAGTTTATAAGGAGTGATGCGGGTATATAGGTTCCGATCGGAGCTTGCCGCTCGTCGTGAAGCGTTTGTGTCTTGTTGTTATTATATGGTATCTTGTTATTGATATTTATATGTTGCCGGATTGCTCTGGTTGTTAATGTTGGTATATGGTATTTGAGCAGGCCCTTGTTATATGTAATATGCTGCCGAATATTCGTCAACGAGCTACTAGCTTAAGATACGAACATAGCCTTTACGCATCACTAATTTTGAATCTCCTATTATGGTTGATTGATTTGGAGTTGTTTGAAGATTTATTTGGAAGGTATTAAGGACTCAACTGGATTAAGGTATGTTAAGGCTATCATTTTCTTTCCTTTTCGCATGATACAAATAAAACGAGCAAATAACTTTCACAACTTGCTCTATTCATAGAAGTATTAGGGGTCTCTATGTTTTTTATTCCCTATATGTACTATTATTTATCATTTCTTCATTGGTATCAGAAATTACGAAAATTGAAAAAGTTTTTTTTCATGACATTAACTGAAGGCATATTGGTCTTATTAATTTACGGGAAATCTTATTGAATTATTCCGTTTGCATAACATTCATTTATACATGTACATTGATATATATATATATATATATATATATATATATATATACATACACACACATACATACATACATACATGCATACCCTCAATCCTCCTAGCAATGCTCAAACAAGGAAGGTTGAGAGATCACGAAAGCTAGAATCCGATTGGGCTCCAAAAGATCCAATCTCACAAACTGACTGGCTAGGGAATGAACATCCATCGCTATAGGCCTCTCTGATGCTGATAAATAAGCTAAAACTCCCCAAACTCTCTACGCAGCGGCTCAAGGAATCGTCCACCATATTGGCCTTGCCCGGCTGATACAAAATAGTGACACCATAGTCCTTCAGCAACTCTGGCGCAAATTTAGATCCTTTTGCTTGAACAGGTGCTGCAAGCTGCGATGATCCGTATAAATCTCGCAAGGCACACCTTACAAAAAAGGGCGACAGATCTTCATAGCATGAACAACGACAGCTAACTCAGGGTCATGGACATGATAATTCTTCTCATGCACCTTCAACAGTTTGGACGTGTAGGAAATCGCCCTAACTTGCAACAAAACCGCTCCAAGGTCAATCCTCGAGGCATCACAATAGACAGCATAAGACCCCAAACCTGTAGGCAATATCAAATCTGGGGTTGTAGTCAATGCTGTCTTGAGATTCTGAAAGCTCACCTCACACTCTTCCGTCCACTGGATCAGAGCACCCTTCTAGGTCAGTCTGGTCATATGGGCTGCAATCAATGAAAACCCCTCCATTAAACGACAGTAGTAACCCGCCAAGCCGAGAAAACTACGGATCTCTGTAACTGAGGATGGTCTGGCCAACTATGCATTGCCTCTACCTTATTTGGATCCACCTAAATACCTTCACTCGATACCACCTGTCCTAATAATGCCACAGAACCCAACCAAAACTCACATTTTGAGAACTTTGCATATAACCTTTTTTCCCCTCAAAGTCTGGAGCACTGTCCTCAGGTGCTGCTCATGATCTTCCAGACTCCGAGAATACAACTGAATTTCATCAATGAAGACAATGATAAAAGAGTCAAGATATGGCCGGAATACACTATGCAAATGCATAAAGGCTGTTGGGGCATTGGTAATCCCAATTGACATAATAAGGAACTCGTAATGACTATACCGAGTCCTGAAAGCAGTCTTCGGGATATTTGGATCCCGAATGTTCAATTGATGGTACCCTGAACCCAAGTCAATCTTAGAAAACACTCGTGCACCCTGAAGCTGGTCAAACAGATCATTAGTATGAGGCAAAGGATAATGGTTCTTCACTGTAACTTTGTTTAACTGGCGATAATCAATGTACATATGCAAAAACCATCCTTCTTTTTCACAAACAAGATAGGAGCACCCTACAGTGATACACTAGGCCTAATAAAACCTTTATCAAGCAATCCATGTAGTTGTTCCTTCAACTCCTTCAACTCAGTAGGAGTCATACGATACGGAAGAATAGAAATAGGCTGAGTGCCCGGAAATTGATCAATAAAAAAGTCAATATCTCTATCGGCCGGCATTCCCGGAAGGTCAGCAAGAAACACATAGGAAATATCTCGTACTACTGGGACTGAATCAATGGAAAGGGTATCAATACTGACATCTCTCACATAAGCTAAATACGCATCACACCCCTTCTCAACCATACACTGAGCCTTAAGGAAAGAAATAACTCTATTGGGAGTATGATCTAAAGCATCCGTCCACTCAACATGTGGTCCACCTAGCATAGCCAGCGGCACGATTTTGGCATGACAATCAAGAATAGCATAATGGGGCGACAACGCGTCCATGCCCAAGATAATATCAAAATCAACCATGCTGAGCAACAATAAATCGGCTCTAGTTTTAAAACCACTAAGAGCAACCAAACACGACCAATAAATGCGGTCCACAACAGGAGAATCTCCTACGGGAATAGAAACAAAAAAAGGGGAACTCAAAGAATCTCAAGATACACCCAAATGCGGAGCAAAATAAGAAGACACATAAGAATAAGTGGAGTCTGGATCAAATAGAACTGATGCATCTCTATGGCAAACCAGTATAATACCTTTGATGACTGAATCAGAGGCAACAACCTCGGTACAGGTAGGAAGGGCATAGTACCTGGCATGGCCTCCCTCTCTAGGGCGGCCTCTACCTCCCCAACCTCCACTTCTAGCTGGCTGAGCATGTGGGGTTGAAACTGGTGTTGTAACCATAGCCTAAGAACTCTACGGGGCATGCTATGGCTGATAAGTCTATAGAAGTGCACCCCTCCCAAGTCTAGGGAAATCCCTCACCATATGGCATGTGCAACACACTCAAAACAAGCTCTGGGAGAACGTGGTGCCTGTGACTGGTTCGGGCCAGGTCTGCTGGACTGACCTCTGAAAGAACCCCGTGCAGGAGGTGTGCTAGATACTGGAGGTGTATAATAAGGCTCATGAGGTCTAGGAGGAGCTGGAATACCACTGGTTGCTGGAAGAGCTGAATGAACAGGGCGACTCATATAACCTCTACCATGACGACCTGCAGCTGGGGTACATGCGCCAGAATAATGGCTCGGCTCTTGATACCTCTTGAACTTCCTCTCCTCTCTCTCCCTAGCATGCATACTCTCAATCCTCCTATATGACTAGAGGGGACAGTTCTATCACATGCTAGAGGAATATCCTCGTCACTTGGCTACCGGATCACAACAACATTGGGTAAAGTTTTTGGATGCTACTAAACGATATTTCAATTCTCAAAAGAGCCCAAATACAAACAAAAGCGCTTTTGAAATTGTTATAGGACAACAACTGCTTCTCCCGCAAACAGTGCATGCATCAACCACGCCGAAATCTCCTCGAGTTGCAAACTTCTCGAGGGAATGGGAGGCAATTTGGAGATAGTGGGGAGCTATCTCGTCAGAGCCTAAGAGCGGGCGAAAAGGTTCGCTAATCAAAATCTTTGCTTTGTACAACACCAAGAAAGAGATAAAGTGATGCTAAACATCCCAAGGCGGTACTTTTTCACAGAGAGGACTCGTGACCCTCGCCTACTACAGAAACACATTGGGCCTTTGTCCTTTGAAAGACGTATTGGGAAAGCCACATACCAGGTTGCAATCTCAGCCTAGTGGAAGTTCCATCCAATCATCCATGTCGGTCGCTGGAGATCTCTTCGGAAAGACATGGAACATCATTCACAAAGCCAACTCACAAGACAGAGGGAAACAAACCTTACAGCCAACAAGAGCATGATCAATCATTATCTTGCAGGTAAGGCTCCAAGGAGATCGCCAACTCAGGTGGGAGAGAATGTCATTTGCGGCTTTCCAGCCATGCCCCATGACCCCTTGGACGCATCACATGGTATACGGGGTGCTGGCAAACCTTCCAACACCAGCACCCAGTACCCTGGTCAACCCTGTGGTCTTGGCAGCGCCAAGTGACAAGCGCGCATGTGCCTCTGTCGCTCCACCGATAGCTCACGTCAGCGGCTGGCAGATGCCAACAGTGTCGTGCCCACAGACAATGTCGGGCGCACAGTTCATGATGATGCCAACAATGGCATGCACGCAAATCCTGATGCCTTGCCAGCCGCAGGCAGACTCCAAATAGTGTCGTGCACGACAACAGCATCGCATGCGTAGAACCTGATGTGAAAGGCAAAGTTTTTGCCAACGGACTTGTTTCTGCCTTGTACAAAACTATGTCCTTTTCAGTGAAAATATAGAGTAGTTTTATTTCATGTACTTCCATTGTGTTTATCTAGCTTAGTTAAGTCTAGTCTTGTAACTTCGTTTTTTTTAGAACACTATTAGGAGGATCAAACAATCGAACTTTCTAGCAAGCAATCAATTATCTGTACTGGTGTCTCTCCCCATCGACGTTGTGTTGCTTTTCAGTAATAGCTTTCGTTAATGCAATCAAGCTTTCTTTCTTTCTCAATTCTCATTTATGTTATCTCAATTGCTCTTGACATTGATTTTCCCGTACGACACTTATAATCTCGTCTAGCGTACCGAGGGGATATCAGTTGGCGGACCGTAATGCATAAATATCAGTTGCTTAGCCTTACGTCGCCCTTCCAAGGAATCTCAGGAAGGCGCCGTGTGGCATAACTTATGATTAAAGAGATTACACATGTTGGAGTTACTCCAATTGGAGTTATGGTCTCCAATAATATTCCTCTTCTGCTCGGGTTAATGTCCATTCCCTATTAGAAAATTATCGCAGTGTTTTAGGCTTTTAGCGAGAAGCCAAAAATGCCACCAAAAGTTAAACTTGTTATATAAATTTCTAATGTTTAAGAATTAAAGTGCAGGATATATTAGATTGATGTAAGCTAATTGTCAAGTCCAATTACAGTTTACAGGATTGGAAAGAGTTAGCTTATGCTACAGTACTTTCCTTTTTCTTTTTCCCCCCAATACCGCGCACTTCCACATTCTCCTAACCAAAATGAGATAAATCTAAGAAGGTTGAACACTTGAACTTATCAGGTGAAAATTGATTTCAGTTGCTTACAAGCATCAAAAAATTAAATCATATCATAAATGTTACACCAAAAAAAAAAAAGAGCCTGTATTTGAATGAAACTTCACCTTTCAAACATATCGCATCAGGCATTCAAGCGTTTGGGCACGACGGAAAATGAAACTTCATCTTCTGATAAGTAAACACTAGAAAATGGTGAAAAACCAAACACCCCAAATTAAGAAACTTTTAGGAGCTTTACAACCTAATGTACCTCCACAAATACCCGATGATCAAATATGAACACCGCCAGCATCTCAACTCACGAGAAACCTAATCATCTTCTATGTTTGCTGCTAAAATAAATTCAATAGCCACTAGCGAAAACAAAAAAACCAGGTGTTCCATCTATCTACAAACATCTAGAAAGGAACTAATATTGCTGAATGATGGTAACAGCAACACAAAAATTGGAAGCAAAATGTCACTGTCAAAGTTACGTAGGTACAACTTCAGCATCATCAGGTGAAATCTGCAAGAGAAACAGCCGAAGGACTACCAACAATACCAACTGTATTAAAAAACAGGTGATGTACTTGTGGACTCTCTTCTGCAGCTTTAGCATTTCATCTGTGCTCATGATATTTTCACAGCAATTCTCCAACTTCTTAGCCTGAGTTTTAAGCGTTGCAGCCTTTGATTCTGCATCTCCAAGATTTTTCACAATCAGCGCTTGTTCTGAAGCTAATATTTTTTGTTCTTCCAAGAGCTTAACTTGTTCAAATGCTGCAATTCTCAACTTTTCGACTGTTCTTGATATAGTCAAATATTGTACTTCAGCTTCAATTTTCTGTCTGAAAAGACCCTCAAGCTCAATTTCAATATCTCTACTTCTCTCATGCAACTCAATTCCAACACTCTTTTCTTCTTTCTCCGAGCAATTACTTAAGATGGATTGCAGTTCGGTAACCCTGGCTTCCTTAAACTTAACCAACTTAGCTGCTTCATACAAGTTATTTTGCAGAAGTGTCACATTCTGCTTTAAGCTAACCACTTCAGATTCCATGTCAAAAGAATGTTGCATGCCATTCCTGGATTGTGACGGCTCTGATGTGCTCGGTCCTGGGAAATCTTCACCACCTGAAGTGAACTCTAAAGGTATTCCAACATCCTGAAGTGGTTGGTCAATGATAAAATCTATGTTTCTAATTTCTCTTAATCCCCAAAGTTCTGCAGAGAAAACGCATCAACTAAATTAACGCAACTGGATAATGAAGCTCCAATTAGAAACTGATTCCTGAAAATAGAGAGTGAACTATACTTCTACCAAATTTTGTAAAAACAAACATGGGCAACCCCGAGGATTATGCTAATACCAACAAAGGAAAACCAAATGCAATGGAAAAAGTTGAGAGTGAAACAAGCTAGTCAATGGTTTCAAAGTCCCCAAATATGCTTTTAGATCCAACACTAATAACTTCAACACATCCTTACATGGTAAAAAGATGGCAACTTAACTGAGACCCTGAGCTACTTAGGCCTCTGTCCACTACATTCTTTGGAAACAATGAAGCCTTCTCATAACTATCAAGCTCACATAGCACTTTTTGCCGGTCAACTTCATCTAGTGTTTCAAAGGAAGACCTCCTTTGATGTGGCAAGATTGAACAGGAACCACAACAACCACCCCACTCTGTGGGGTTTGGGGAGAGTAGTGTGTACGCAAAGACCTTACCCCCCACCTTATGAGGATAGAGAGACTTTTTCCAATGGACCATAAACTCAGGAAAGCACAAGCACCACATAATAAAAATATAGACATGAGGGGACAGTAACAAAAGCCATATAAAAGAAGAATAAAAACAACAAAACAGTAAGGTGATAAATAATGAAAGAAACAACGGTTAGTCATAAAAACCTACTACTAACAGAAAGCAAGACTGCGTGCCAATACCACTGTTATGAACACTTAGACTACCTACTCTACTACCCTAATCCTTGACCTCCATACTTTTCTATCAAGGGTCATGTCTTCAGTCAGCTGAAGTTGCGCTATGTCTTGCCTAATCTCCTTTCCCCACCTCTTCTTTGGCTTTCCTCTACCTATCTGTATGCCCTCCAATGTCAACCTCCCACACCTCCTCACCGAGACAACTGTGCTCCTCCTCACATACCAAACCACCTAAGTCGCGCTTCTTGCATCTTGTCCTCTACACCCACCTTATCGCGAACAACCTCATTTCTGATCTAATCTAGCCTGGTATGCCCGCACATCCATCTAAACATCCTCATCTATGCTACTTTCATCTTCTGGACATGAGCGATCTTGACTGGCCTACACCTAGCCCCATACAACACTGTTGGTCTGACCAAAACTCTGTAGAACTTACCCTTAAGTTTCTGTGACACCTTCTTGTCACAAAGAACACCGAAAGCGAGTCTCCATTTCATCTATCCCGCCCTAATACGATGTGTTACATCTTCATCAATCTCCCTACCCCCTTAAGTAATAGACCCAAGGTACTTAAAACTACCTCTCCTAGGAATGACCTTCGAGTCTGGCCTCACCTCCCCTTTCCCTCATCGAGTCTCGCCACTGAACTTACACTCCAAGTATTGTGTCCTGGTCCTACTCAACTTGAATCCTTTAGATTCCAGAGTCTGCCTCCATGCCTCTAAACAAAATAATTGCAGAAGAATCAACCAAACATGTGAACTCATCTTTTATTTACTTGAAAGGGTTCTATAGCTAAATGAGTCACTTTTATAGATAATAATTAGTCCATTTGTGTAAGGGTGCATTTGAATCTGTTTATTGATAAATCGAATCGATCATTTGTTATTGGTTTATCGATATCAGTTTATCGGTTTATCTATTTCGATTTCAAAAGTTTTCTTAACGAGTTATCGATTTTGATTTCGATTTTGTCCTCTTCGGTAATCGGTTTATCGATAAACCGATAAGATATACTAAAATGACAATTTTTTTAACCCTAATTCTATAATACCCTTTCCTTTACCCCAAGTCCCTAACCCTATTATTTCCTCTACCACATTTAAGGAATAATCATATTTAAAGTTCAAGGGAATGAAGTTCAAATTGATGGAAAATATAATTCGCCGTGATGATGTATTTTGTTTGTTGTTTATTATACCGCAGGAGTATTGGTGGTATACATTTGATCCTTTACTTTAGTTTCGTTGCATGTGCTTGTTGACCCAATTTTTATGTTATAAACGATGTTCATCTTATTTAGTTTCTTTTTATCCATATTAGTTAGGCATGTTTATAGCGATATACTTTCCATGAAATACCACAAATTTTCTTATTGGTGTAATCGATAATCGAATCGATAGGCCCCAAAAATCGAAGCCTTATTGAAACAATAACGATAAGCATATGTACAAATCGATAATCGATAAGTAATTATCGATAAAGGTCAAAATCAAATCAATAAATCGAATGCACACCCCACATTTGTGCGATGAAAGATCATATCTACTACATTTTCTTAACATAATCGTTTTGATTTGATAATGACTAGGAAACAACAATAACAACAACTACCCAGTATAGTCCCACAAAGTGGGGTCTGGGGAGGGTAATATGTAGACGAGCCTTACCCCTACCCGAAAGGGCAGAGAGGCTGTTTCTAATAGACCCTCGGCTCAGTGAAGGAAAGAAAAAATAAAAACAAAAAATATAAGAGCATTATTAACTACAGTAGAAATAGCGTAAATAATTATCTAAACATAAGAACCATAAATAAAATAGCATGCAATAATATCATACATTAACTACCATAAGGGAGACACACTTCAGAACACAAATCATCTTTGGATATCCCTGCCAAGCCTCACCCAACCCCGGGTGAGGAGTACAACAAAAGAACCCTGCGAGCCCCTATCCTACAACACTGATACTAGACCTCCAGACTTTCCTGTCAAGGGTCATGTCCTCAGAAAAAGGACGTGGACGGCAGGATTCATAATTTTAACACAATAAACTTTTGGCTCATCATGCTATTCCTCTTGTTTTACATACAGGTAAATTGATCTTTGCAAAAAGTACTTTAGATGATGATTAAAAGTTAACTCTAGGCGAAATGGAACCTTTCTTTTATTTGATTCTTTCGAAGTGAGCGACCAAGGGAGAGAAAATCTATATTTCCAGTCCGTGGAAAGGAGGGAGGGGGAAATCAATGAGTCCAATAGTTTCGGGAGAAATGCGGAGAGGGAAAGATGACAGCTAATATGCGATAGAAGGATGGTTATTGACCTGCCATGGAGCAAATATCCATGCTTGTCAGAGATAAATACATGCATAGACTGGGTTAGGGGCTAAGCCAGAAAAATATTCAACGATGACAAGCTTATTCAGAATGATACTCCTTTTTTTCATTTTATATGAACCTATTTGACTAGGTACAAAGTTTAAGAAAGAGGTGAAAGACTTTCGAAACATGTGGTCCTAAACACGCCATAACATTAGTGTGGCTATTATAAAACTTATGGTCTTAAACATGTCATAATATTTATTGCTCTAAAAGCCTTTCATTAAGGAGTCGTTTGGTGCGCGGACTAAATTATTCTGGGATTATAATCCTAGACTAATTTATCCCACCTGGGAGATGGGATAATATAATCCCAAGTTTGATCGGATAAAGTGGGATAAGGTGAGTTATCATGTATTCATGTCATGCAGGATAAAATTGGATAAGGTGTGGGATTAAATTTATACCATTTAGTTTAAGCTTTCCATTTAATTTAATGGTTTTCAAATTTAGAAAGGATTCATTCTTCTTTTTGGAATGGATTAAAAAGGAAATAGGTTTACATAAACTGAAACAGAGGGAGTTCAATTAACATAAAATTGTGCTCCGCACTATTTGTGCACATGCTTTAAGGTGAAGATTTGTTCCTGATTTATAACAACAATCAGACTGTTGCTACAGCCTGCGTACGATAGATCGTTGTGGTCCGAACCTTCCTCGGACCTCCGCATAGCGGAAGCTTAGTGCACCGAGCTGCCCTTTTTAATCAGACTATTGCTACAAGAGATTTATCAAACTAATCCTCTGAAACATCTTTGAGTTTTTCAATGGGAAGTGGATTAAGTTATTGATATGGCCTAGATTCAGCAATAAAAACAAAGCATAAAAACAATCCGTGGACTATGGCACTCTCCAACTGTAATTGGAAAGGCCAGTAGACTATATATTTACGCGGAAGGTACATATAGCTGCAGTCACAACATGGGTACAGCTACAAGAAGCTTCTTTTTCTTTTTTCTTTACTGGTCGGTGTTTGTTGGACAACTGTGAAAAGCTTTGGAGGTCTAAAGTAAAGGCTATGGCACTAACACAGATAAATTGCCTTTTGGTCCATCAGGAACTGCCCAGTGTACTTTCCAAATCTCTTTTGTGTTTCATCGTGGTCAAGTAAGCTGCAGTTTTGATTTACATTTATTTCTGCAAGAAATCAACAGTTCCGCATTCTAAAGTAATTCACAGCATGTTGTAGGAATCGGTCTTGTTAAAATATAGAAATCTTTTGATTCGTGATAAAAAAAGGTGAATGCCCTACTTCAAGAACGAGTTTAGCTTTAGCATTTTCTTAAAGCAGGAAACACTACCAACAAAACAAGGTCACAAGTTAGAATTAACTTTAATGTGATTCCTTCTAGGAGTCTAATAATTTGCTCACATTACTCAAAAGATCTAGCATAGGTGCTAAATTATTTAATAGTTCCCCATATGGTTTGAAGGGGAGCCTTGGCGTAGCTGGTAAAGTTGCTGCCATGTGACACGGAGGTCATGGGTTCAAGCCACGGAACAGCCCCTTGCAAAAATGCAGGGTAACGTTGCGTTCGGTAGACCCTTGTGGTCCGGCCCTTTCACGGACCCCGTTATGCACGGGAGCTTAGTACACTGGGCTGCCCCTTTTTTAGTTCCCTATATGGTTGACTTGGTATTACAAGAACTTTGAGATAATCATTTCATTTTCCCTCATGTTCTTTTTTTTTTCTTATTTTAATCTTTCTGCTGCTGGAAAACACTGTAGTTCCAGCTCTATTCATCCACTATATGAGCCTTGTAACTCCCTATTATTCCACTAACCCATTATGGGTAGTGATCCCCTGACTTATCCCAAATTTTCACTTCCCACCCTATCCTACAGCCAATAAATAAAATAAAACAATGGCGGCCACTTCTCTCCCCACCTAGTGTCAATTCTATAACCAACAGATTATTCATTACTCTTAACCCAAATGCTGATCCTGACATCCTGTTAAACCTCATCCACCTAAGTCCTAAGATATACTACAGATAGAAAAATTTAAAAGCATTTACTTTTCTTCTTTTCCATGTCAGTAACAGAAAAAATGATCTAATCCTGAACTTATCATACAGACTTTAAAATGTTGACAACAACAACAACAACAACAACAACCCAGTATAATCCCACTTTTAGTGGGGTCTGGGGAGGGTAGTATGTACCCAAACCTTACCCCTACCCTTGGGTAGAGAGGCTGTTTCCAAATAGACCCCCGGCATCCTTCCCTCCAAGAACTTCCCACCTTGCTCTTGGGGAGACTCGAACTCACAACCTCTCGGTTGGAAGTGGGGGTTGCTTACCATCAGAGCAACCCCTCTTGTCTAGACTTTAAAATATTGACGATTCACTTAAATGCCAAATGAAGAGCAGGAAGTACACAAAAGTTACTATAGAAGTGAAGATATGAAAACCAA
Source organism: Nicotiana benthamiana (assembly GCA_034376525.1). Classification (NCBI taxonomy): domain Eukaryota; kingdom Viridiplantae; phylum Streptophyta; class Magnoliopsida; order Solanales; family Solanaceae; genus Nicotiana; species Nicotiana benthamiana. The sequence continues at coordinate 117,733,342 of CM067331.1, forward strand.
CTATAGAAGACAAATGAATAGTATATCCTTGAAGAGGAAGCTAGCTACACTCGGATCTTCCAATAGACACATAGTATTTCAGTTTATCAACAGTACCTCCTGACTTATTGGCTTGCGTTTTATTATTCCAGCAACAATGCTAATCATATATTCTTGTATAATGGCCAAGCTTTTTAAACATTAAATTGAAGTTCAACTAAACTTGCAATAACAGGAGATAAAAGAGGCTGTTCTAGATGCCAAGAGCACCCAACTTCCGGCCAAGGTTTTTTTTTAAGAGGAGCACCCAATGTCTAGCCAAGATATTAGGAGCTCAAGTCATGAACGGGTGCAAAATGGCAAAGGGCTACTGCTTCCTCTTGGGCAGGGAAGTATGGGAGGGTTTACCACAACAACAACAACAACCCAGTATAATCCTACTTAGTGGAGTTTGGGGAGGGTAGTGTGTACGCAGACCTTACCCCTACCCTTGGATAGAGAGGTTGTTTCCAAATAGACCCCCGGCATCCTTCCCTCCAAGAACTTCCCACCTTGCTCTTGGGGAGACTCGAACTCATAACCTCTTGGTTGGAAGTGAGGTTGCTTACCATCAGAGCAACCCCTCTTGTCTATGGGAGGGTTTACCATTTTCAAAAAATAAAAAATAGCAAAGGGGAAGAAAGACAAAGAAAAAAGGCATAAAGAAGCTCTCAAATAAGAACTCTGATAATTTCTACCTTTCTATTCCTTTTTGAAGTTCATAATAGACATTATTTTACGGGCTACAAGTTTGCAATAGATTTAACCAAAAAGTTATCCAATTCATGCAATATACTGAAGATGCAAGCATAACTAATCATCTCCACGAAGAAATGCATCAGCTAAGTAGAAGTACCTTATTGGAATACTCAACAAGAACTACAGACCTACCTCTCTCAAGTGCTTCATGAACAGCCTGGAGGGTGGAGCTTGGATCCAGCATAGGATCGTGATCTGTGGATGAGCAGTGACTCTCGCTCATCTCATTCTTAACCTCCTGAGATGGCTCAGCAGTTAGATCTTCTTGAGACACACCTCCAACCTCCTTAGCGTTTCTTCTGTCAAGATCAGCCTGAAGTTCCCTATAAACTGGTCTTTCGCTACCCTGAGCTTCATCGTTCAATTCTCCATAATGATTCATTGACTTTCCACCTTCCATATTGTTGCTCGTTGACGTATTATTACCCTGCACAAAGAGAAAATTGGAGCTTCGCGAGTCAGATTCCAAGCTCGAATGAGAGTTTTTATTTCTCGATTTTGATCTTTTCTCCTCTAGGCTTTTATTTAGTCCAGCCCGACCCTTCTGATGAGTTTGTTGAGCTGGAATACTCAAGTTCTTCCTACTCAAACTACTTAACCCATTCTTATCAGATGCCTAAGCTATGTACAAAGGTGCTTCGTGCCTCGCCTTACTAGCTCCAGCTGCAGTGGAAGACTTTGCAACTTCGATCAGCACTCTTCTCGGAGACCGTCTGGCCAAGAAAAGGTGACCCCATCGCCAACCTAGGATCACCAATTAACAAACCTGGCTTCTATATTACTATCTTCATCCTCGTACACTTCTCTCTTTTTCCTTCTTTCTTTCTTCAAGCCAGACCCCACTTGTGGGATTATACTGGGGTGTTGTTGTTGTTGTCTTCTTCAAGCCAGACCCTTTAGTTTTCAGTGAGCATTTCTCTATAATCTCAGTTCCTTTATGTTTTGCGTCATCCAAATTATTACTGCTATTCACAATATTACTAGGCCCATTATTTTTAATTCAAGCACTGAATTATGATGTTCCAAGTCCATCATCACTATAAGGAATAGGGAAATGACTACCTAGAATAAAGAACATGGAAATACAAGCCGAGTCCAAGAATATCAGCTATATATTGTCTAGGGCTTATCATTTTTTGGGAGAAAATAGAGAAGTCAGATCAAAATCGAGAACAAGCAACCATCATTCCAGCTCATGGAGAATGAATCTAACAAAAATCTCAGTAATATCAATTAAACATGCTCGGGTTAATACTCATAGAAAAATAACACATTTATCAAAATTCAATTCATTGCAATAATAAATTTATTACTAGAAAGAAACTGAAACAGAAAATGGGGATTCATAAGCAAGATGATTTTACGGTACTAGTTAAAAAAGGAAGAAAATGAAACGAAGAAGAGAGAATTGGCGTACCTTTTCGGCCATGATGGTACTGGATTTGTAGAAGGTGGTGGTGGAATTTGAAGAAGCGGGGTCAATTTGGAAATTTGCAGCTGCGAAAATGGTAGAACGAATTAAGAAAGCTGACTTTTAATGGGTTATTTAGAAGATAAAAGGATTATAATTGGGACGTGGAAGAGGAAACAGAAGAGGAAGAGGCAATTGTTTAAGATACTTTGGTCCCGAAATCCCAAGACTAAAAGTATGGCGGTGGCACGCAAATGAGGGCACACGTGACTCGTGAGAAAAGCAAAGTTTACTATTCTTTTGCTGATAATTTGGAAACACTCACCCACATAAAGACACTACTGCAACAGAAACTCTGAATTTACGATTTACGAGGACTCTCAGGAGAAATTCCCCTCACCTTTCAATTCTTTCTCCCAAACTACTTATTTTAACACCTTCATTTCATTCTTACCATTTCAGTTCTAAGTCATCCATTAGCACTTAATATAAGCAGGGATTAAACTGGACTGTATCTTTCTTTTCATTTTTGAAAGCAGATCATGATTCTAGAAAGAAATAAGATGTATAGTGTTCTTCAAGAGAAGATGAGGGGGGCCAGGTGCGAGGTTGCGCGCTTGTGGTATTCTGTTCGCACATGCGAGTTTGAGATCTAATATGAGAGGTCACTGTTAAGATTAATTGTATCATCCACTAGTTTATACAGTTAGTGTATTAGTGTTAGCTTAGTTAGAGTCAGTTAGTGGTTGAGTTTGGACAGCTATCAATTAGCTGTAAGTTAGTGGTTAGTTGGTTCTTTTCATACTTGTATATAGTGGGAAAATTTCTATTAATTTACACAGATTTTTTGAATGAATAACATAAAAATTCTCCTCCAAAATGTTCTTCTCTTCTCATCGAATGACTTCGAGTTTATAGCACTGAGCTTCCACCATTATTGTTGTTGCATTCTCAACTCAACTAAGGAAGAAACCATGGTTTCATTGCTTGAATTTTGATATGGTATCTGAGCAACGTTAGAAGCTCGGATTCGTTTTTCAGATCTATTGATTCTAGTTTCATCATCTTTGATCTTGTTTTGACCATGTACATGCAGACTTTGATCTCGTCGATTTCAATATATTTCTCTTAGAATCCTTTATCAAAATTCTAGATTTGTAGATAGAATCTTGTATTGGTTGATTATTTGAACTTTACGCCTCATAAGAGATGGCTACTGATGGAGATATTGAATAGCCTGCACCGACTGTGGTGGAACCTTCTAATCAGACAATTCTTGGCACTAGTAGTCCTTTCATGCATTCCCTTGGATAATCCGGGAATAGCCCTAGTTCCTATTCAATTTGATGGGTTTGTTGTCGCTCATGGAGAAGAGGTGTAATGAGAGCCACATCGGTGAAAATATACTAGGCTTCATCAATGGTGATTGTAAAAAGCCAAATCGAGACTCCTCAAACTATCGATTGTGGGAGAGATGTGGTGATATGGTGACTTCATGGATTTTCAATTCTTTGACAAAGGAGATTGCAGACAGTGTTAAATATGTAACAGATGTAATCGAGTTGTGGAAAGAGCTTGAAGATCGATATGATCAGACAAATGGAACAAAGCTCTACCAAATTCAAAAGGAGATTAACGACTTGTCTTAAGGAGCTCTTGATATTACTGGCTACTATACAAAAATGAAAAAGTTGTCGGAAGAACTTACTATTCTGATTGCTAAATCTCGTTGAACCTGCAATTGCACATGTGGAGCGTGGGAAAGCATGCACAAAGCAGAACAGGATAGAAGATTAATACAGTTACTTATGGGGCTGAATGAGACCTACACTATTGTTTGAAGAAGTATCCTCATGATGAATCCTCTTCTCACAATTGCACATACTTTCTCATTGCTAATTCAAGAGGAAAGGTAGAGAGAAAGTAAGCCCCATAACCACTTAGCTCTTGAGTCATCAGCCCTAAGTGTCAACACAAACAAGGCAGCATCATTCAAGACAAATTATTCATATAATAACCCTTAGAGGTACAGAAACAGACCCCTCTTGATCACGGTAAGAGGCCAGGCCACACGAGAGAGAAATGTTATAAACTTCATGGATATCCTCAAGGGTCCAACCAAAATCAGAATCTAAATCTAAGTCACAACCAAGCTTTCAATTTCAATAAAAATCCAAGACAAGACTATAACTATGGGAACAACTCAGGTGTAAACCAAGGTACTAGGTTCAACAAGGGAAATAGAGGAATGTCTAATGCACATGTAGAGCCACAAATACTTAGCATACAAGTGAAGAGACATGCAGTGCTCAAAATGCCAGTATCACGAAGGAAGAATACAATCAACTTGTGAATCTATTACAGCACTTCCAATCAGGAGGGGGAGAGACAGCTCAGACAATGTCAACACTTCATCAACAAACTTTGCAGGTATCATAGCTTACACCTCAACTATTGACTTAGGGAAAATCTCATGTGAATGTTTCAAAAACAAGACTGATTCATGGATTGTAGATTTAGGGGCATCAAATAACATGACCTTTAATAGATCCTTACTGACTAATATAGTAACTCTACCTTATCCTTTACTTGTCATTGTCCCAAATGGCTACAATGTGAAGGTGAGTGAGATTGGTAATGTTGTACTTACTCCTAAGATCACTCTGAATAGGGTAATGTTGGTTTCTTCTTTTAAATACAGCTTGATTTATGTTCATTCTCTAGTTTCTCATCTTAGTTGTCTTGTTACCTTCATAAAATCCTATTGTATACTACAGGCCCCTTCAATGAAGAGGCCTCTAGTGATTGGTAGAGTCAAAGATGGACTTTACATCTTATGGCCAAGGTGCTTGAAGAATAACAGTACAAGTCCTAGAACAAATGTCATTGATTTCCTGTCCACCCATGTCACTCACTACACTTGTAACACACAATGTCCACTTCATTCCATTGTAACAACATCTCATGTCAATAAGTCTGTTTTCTCATCTTCAATTGTAAATAGTCCAAGTGCAGGCAATGAAAAGCAATTTCTTTCTGAGAGTTCATCTTCTAATTGTTCTAGTCCTTTTCCTCATTTATGTGTTGGAAGCAATGTGTATGTTCTATGGCATAACAGACTTGGACATGTTCCCTTTGTGAAAATAAAAAGTATTTCCTATATCCTTTTAACCTTTTCTTCCAAACAACCCTTTTATTGTACCATCTTACCAATGGCTAGACAGGAAAGGCTCCATTTCCCTTAAAAACCTAATGCAACCAATAGAATTTTTGAGCTTCTACATTTTGTCCTATGGGGACTATATCATGTGCTCATACATGAAAAGTATAAATATTTCATGACTATTGTGGATGACTTTAGTAGGTCCACTTGGAATCATATCCTATCTAGTAAAAGAAACACTTATCAAGTTCTTAAGTGATTCATTAGTTTGGTAGAAAATCAATTTGGAGTAAATGTTAAAGCCTTGAGAACGAAAAATGGACCGGAGTTTACAAACACAGAGACAAACATATTATTTCAATCTAAAGGCATCACACATCAAAGAACTTGCCCTTACACTCCACAACAAAAATGGTGTGGTAGAGAGGAAAAATAAGTATCTCCTTGAGACTGCTAGGGCTCTTCTCTTTCAATCTAAACTGTCTCAAAAATATTGGGTGAATTTATACTCTATGCAACTTTCCTCATAAACGGACTGCCTTCCACTTGAAAACACTCCGTATGAACTATTGTATAAGGGAAATCCAAAGTAATCTCACCTAAAATGTTTTAGCTAACTGTGCTACCCCACTGCACCTAAGCCTCACAAAGACAAATTTGAACCTATAACAACACCACATATTTTTGTTGGCTACCCTTTTAACACAAAGGAATACAAATTCTAAGTCCGGCTACTAGAAAGATTACTGTTTCCAGAGATGTATTTTTCAAGGGGTCTATCTTTCCATTTGCAACCAATTTGGATATATCTCCCCAATCTTGTGTCCCTAATTTAATTCCTTTCATTAAACCTCTATGTGAGAAACCTTCTAATAATACAAGCATTACACATCAAATATCTGATCATTTGAGTGCTCAAAGGAGTAATATTGACAACACAACTAATCTCATGTCACCTACACATGATCATTCTTCATCCATGATACCTAATTCTCCAACACAATTTTCATCACAAAATCATACTGAGCAACCTCATGCAGAACCAATACAACTGAGACAGTCATCAAGAACATACAAGGCACCTAGTTACTTACAAGACTATGTACATTCCCTACCTAAAGTTAAATGAAATACCAACTCCTTTAGTGCATTATTTTCAATAAATCACCAGGTTACCTCTGATCTACTAACTCCTAATAGTAAAGTTCTTGTGAGAAATGTCTTTCATGATAGGGAACCATCATCATATAAGGAAACAAACATTGATCTTGTATGGCAAGCTGCAATGACACAAGAGTTTGAGGCTCTATATTCTAAACATACTTGGGACCTGGTAGCTCTACCACCAGGAAAGCAAGCAATAAGATACAAGTGAGTTTACAAAGTGAAGCATAAAGCTGATTGTAGTATAGAAAGGTTTAAGGCCAAATTAGTTGTGAAAGGCTATACACAATAGGTAGGAATTGACTACACAAAGACATTCTTCCCAGTAGTGAAGATGACAAAAGTGAGAGCATTAATAGCCACAATAGTAAGAAAGGTTGGTATATATCTCAGCTAGATGTAAACAATTTATTCCTCCATGGAGACCTTAATGAGGAAGTATATATGCAAACCCCTCCTGGACTTGTTGTGGACAACCTGGACTAGTATGCAAACTAAAAAGTCTCTATATGGTTTAAAGCAAGCTAGTCGACAATGGTATGCAAAACTAACTAAGGCTTTCTGCTCAAAAGGATACACACACTCCATGAATGATTATACACTCTTTTATAAGAAAAATGGAGATTCATTGGTATATGTTGCAGTATATATTGATAATGTGCTGCTTACTAGAACTAATCAAGAAGAGATGACACGGTTGAAAAACTCCTTGCATGAACAGTTTAAGATCAAAGATCTGGGGCAATTGCACTTCTTCCTAGGGGTAGAAGCATGTAGAAGGATATAATAATTTCTCAAATGAAGTTTGTGTTGGACATGTTGAAGGAGTATAACTGCCTAGACTACAAGTCTTGTTCTTCACCCTTAGACCCTACAGTAAAGCTAAAGGCTAAAGAAGGTACCATTCTACATGATCTTACATACTAAGGGAAAATGATAGAAAAGTTAAATTTCCTAACCAGCACTAGACTGGATATTGCATGTAGTGTTCAGCACTTCAACCAATTCATTCAAGAGCCCAAAGAACCACATTTGAAGGCAACTTTCCTTCTACATAGGTATCTGAAAAGTGATCCCACTCTGGGAATCTTCATGTGTAAGGATGCAAATTGTATACTGAGATCATATTATGACTCTAGTTGGGCTAGTTGCCCAGAGTCCAGGAGATCCACTCACAAGCTATTTGGTGTTTTTGGGAAATAGTCCGGTTAGTTAGAAGTCCAAGAAATAGGAAACTATATCACTATCTTCTGCAAAAGCATAGTGCATGGCTTCAAGGAAAGTAGTGGGGAACTAATATGGTTGAGCAGGCAATTTTAAGAACTAGATGTCCCTTTTTCAATGCCTATTTCAATGTACTGTGATAGTCAATCTACACTTCACATTCCCAAAAATCCAGTTTTCTACGAGAGAACCAAGCATATAGAAATAGACTGTCACTTTGTACGATCAATTACTATCAGGGTTAATCTCACTCAATCACAATGGAACAAACAATAAACAAACAGATATTTTGACTAAAGCCTTAACTGGAATCAAACATGGTGCCACATTGAGCAAGATGGCCATGTTTGCAATACCACCAACTTGAGGGGGAGGGGGGGTGTTAAGATTAATTATATCTTCCACTAGTTTATATAATTAGTGTATTAGTGTTAGTTTAGTTAGAGTCAGTTAGTGGTCAGGTTTGGACAGCTGTTAGTTAGCCGTCAACTAGTGGTTATTTAGTTTGATTAGCTCTCTCTTTTCATATTTGTATATAGTGGGATAACTACTATTAGTTTACACATATTTTTTGAATGATTAACATAAAAATTCTCTTATAGAATGTTCTTCTCTTCTCATCGAATGATTTCGGTTTCATGGCAGTGAGCATCCTCCATTGTTGCTGTTGTATTCTTTATTCTGCTAAGGAAGAAACCATTGTTCCATTGCTTGAATTTTGATATCCACTTTTGCGAGGGCGCGTCTTTGATATTTGGCTTAAAGTATGTGTATTTATATGCATGTTCCCTCACATTTTACTCATATTTCATAAAAATTATATGTTTAATGTAATGATTTATTCTAATTCGTGATATTTTTGTGTGTAGGAGTCACCTGGACGTAATGTGGGATGAAGTGCACGATTTGAAGCAAAAAGAGAATGAAAGAACTAATCACCCAGGCCAGCGCATCACACTGCCTGGGGCGCAGAAAACAGGCGTACAAAAATTTGGGTCCCCAGCTCAGCACGTCACATGCCCTGGACGCTGGGGGCAAGGACTTTTCATAGTTTGCTCAAGATAAGGTTTTTTATCCTTACACAACCCTAACTCGTATTAGAAAAAGTCTAAACCTATTTTAGAGGGATGCCACTTTGAGAGGAAAATACAAGCACGGAACACTCAAGAGGAAGAGTTCTTAGTTTTTCTTCATCATTCTTAATATTTTCAACATTTCAAACACTTGTAAAACTGTTTAACATTATCATAAGTGGCTAATACCCATTAGTTATGGGTTGTAATTTAACCATAAATATTATTGTCCAAAGTTGACTTTTTCTTGATTATAATTCATTACTATATTATTGTTTCTTCACTTATGTGTTTAGCTTGATTGCCAGGCCAACGGTCAAGTTCTATCAATTATCTGAATTATGCTTGGGAAAGCTACGTTTAGATTAGAGCAGAATTATTATGTGGGGTGGGGTGGGGGAGATTTGTTGATAGGATAAGAGTATATCTAATCACCATGCTCAATTTAAATATCATGATCTTAATGCATTCTTGATAGAATGATTCCGCAAGAATATATGCATAATTTACTCTGAATAGGCGAGTAATAATTCAGGAGGATACTATGAGAAGATGTACTCGATTAATTAGAAACCATGAGCGAATTGTATGAAAAGGAGAGATACCTAAAACACAATAGGATTGATGAATAGATCATAACCGTGGAATATTTATCTTTTCTTCAACAACCATTTTCTACTTGCTAAATTAGTTAATTGTTACGTTCATCACTTAGTTATAATCACGCAATTCAACTTTCATTGACTCGACTTAATAAAAATTTGAGGAAAATTATTAGTAGTTAAATACAAGTATCTGTCGATTAGACACTCTACTCATCATTATATTACTTATTGACCATGCATACTTGCGTGTGCATGTGGGAGAAATAATTTGCGAGGATTTTTTTCACACATGCACATCCACGGATATGATGCTTTGTCCATTGATGTAAGATTGGTCAGATTCAAATGGGTTGGCAGATGCGAGCATGAGCTCGCAGATGCAAGGCCACAAATGTTCCATTATTTTTCGCAGATGTGGTATCACTAATGTTGATACCAATTTTTCTTTCATATATATTAAAATGTGCACATACACTTTCAAAATATTGTACATGTATTTGCAAGCATGTACAAGTATTTTTATTAATTTTTTTACAAAATTTCAAGGCCCTAAATCTATTTATTTCTGTAATTTTTTAATGACATGAATGTTCAGAATTATTCTTCATATTATTCTATAATGATTTAATCATCTAAATTCATCATTTATAGTCATATGAGTGTTCAAACATTTTAATTATAATTTTTGTACTACCATTTGCATTTTTAAGACTATAATTGCATATTTTTCAAAAATAGCCCCTACATATGCATAACTACATTATCTATACAGAAAATAATTTTTTATATTTTATAATATTGAATTATTATTTAAATCACTTTCATGCTTGAAAGTAAATTTTTATCATTTAATTAGCCATTTTAAAAAAATTATTTAGTAAAATAGGTATTTATAAAATAGCCTTTTTAATTCCTTTAATTTTACAGATCTAACCCACTATATTAGCCCAAACCCTCAAAATATACCAGCCCTATTCACCCCCAAGCCCAACCTGCCTACCCGACCTAATAACCCCGTCCAATCGTGGTCGTTGATCCTTTAGATCAACGGTCTACATTAACCCTTACCATTTTCAATCCTAACCAAACCCTAACCCATTCGCTCTCTCCATTCTGTCATTACTAATTCCTTTCAATTCTCTATTCTCTCTCGACCCGTTAAACCCTAATCATCATTACTAGAAAAAAGTTCCTGTTTATGTAGGTTCTGTTTATTCTTCTACCATTACTATCCTTCTGTACCACCTGGCTATTTGATTACATGGATCCTTAAAAGAATCTCAAGGAGATTCAACCTGTTTCTTTGTCCGAAGTTCGTTTACTGGCCTGGCTTGGGTCATTCTCTTTTGTAAATACTGATTTCGTCATATGTTTGTTTTAGTTTGAATCTATGGTTTTTGACCACGTTTCTTTCATCTCAACAGAGAAGTGCGTGGATGAGGAGATGAAACTTAATGGGTAAAAAATAACAGACCCAACAAAAAGGAAGGGTCCTTGGAAGGGCTTCGAGAAAATTGGGTTTTCTAAGGTTTGTGAAGAAGAAGCTCACTTGGGGGGGGGGGGTGTTGGATGTAGGGTTGAAAAGATAGAGGGGTATGGCTAAAGAAGATAATGGTCAGAGCGAGGGGGGTTTGGATATAGGGTTGAAAATATGGAGGGTATGGGTGAAGAAGATGATGGTCGGGGGGGGGGGGGGGGGGGAGGGATCGTTCTTGGAGTTCAGCAGTTCTCCCAAAAATGTGTGTCTAGGACTCTAGGTTAGGAGTCTAGGTATTTTTATATGTGTAGCTATTTTTTATTGCTCTTAGGTCCTAAAGGTATCTTTTATTCGTTTTTTTCAAAAAAAAGTCTAGAAGGGTCCCTAGGGTTTGCTTAATGGGTATTAGGTAATGGGCTAATCCGAATTGGGCCTAAAAATGCGTAGTTTTAACCCAAAATTTATTCTTTCTCCGCGAACAGGACAAAAAATACGATCTCATTTATTAATTAATCCCACTTAAGTAAAATAGCTATTAAAATAAGACTGAAAGTTAAAACAAAAGCATTTTTGGTATTTTTCAAGATAAAAATAACTACAAAACATTAATGAAACTATTTTTTTTGTAATTGTTATTTTCTTGTAATAAAATAAAATAAAATAGTCAAAATTAGATGAAACGACGATATTAGGTCTAAATTAAATATTTACATGGTAAAATATAAAAAATCTTGGGGATGGTCAAAAATCACATGTCTACAGCTGTCCTTCTTTGACTGTGAGCGTGAAGGTTTTTAGACATAGAACGACTAGACAGGTTTTTTGACCCGACTCTTATTTAAAGAGACCAAAACTAAAAGGAATGAGAATGTGACCATGTCCTGGTATTTGAATTGCCTACATATCCTTGGCTATAAAGGAATTAGGTCACATATTATTCAGAAGTGAGTGAGATGATGAAGTATAGGGAGGTGAAGATCCAGTCGACGTGCCATTCCACCGAGGTTCCAATCCGCGGTCTTGATATTACATCAAAAATCAAAAAATGAAAAACTATCAGCTACGAGTTACAAATTCCTATCTAAAAGTCTTCTGAAGATTGATCTTTAGTCTTAAATGGTTCTTCATGCAGACTTTAGATTTGAACCTTGGCGCTTGTTTGTTACAGGTGCTAGCTCATTCTTCTTTAGTATTTTAAATCAAAATCGAAAACACTATGCTTGTGATTTTAGTCATGTCTTGAGCAGCTTACATTTTCATTAACTTCTACATCCGGATTCACTTCTTGCCTTTCTTTTTGTTTTTTTTAAAATTCTGGATTATGACTAATTCTATTGATCATCTTGGACTGTTGACTTGCATTCTTGCCGTGAGCTTCTTTTATTGTTGACTTGAATTGCATTATGAAGTGAATTCTCTTATTCTCCAGGTAGGAACCTGATTGCTGATAATCGAACTTTCTTCCATTGAACATTGCTTCTTTCTCTTTGTTCTTCGGGTGGGCTCTTGATTACCAACATTTGCACTGTTTTCCTTGAGACTTGAATAGTTTCCCTTTGTTCTGTAGGTGGGCTCCTGATTTCCATTACTTTAACTGTTTCTCTTTGAAACGTTTTTCCATGAAACTTGAACTGCTTCTCTTTGTTCTCACAGTGGGCTCTTGATCACTGTCTTCCTTTGAACATTGTTGTTTTCCCTTTGTTCTCCAGGTGGGCTCCTTATTCCAACACTTGCACTACTTTTCCTCGAAACTTGAACTGCTTCCTTTTGTTTTCCAAGTGGGCTTCTAATAGCTGAACTCCTCTGAACATTGTTGCTTTCTATTTGTTCTCCAGGCTGGCTCTTTATTGTTGTGCACTTGCACTGCTTTTCCTTGAAACATGAATTTATTCCCTTTGTTCTCCAAGTGGGCTAATGATTTTGCCTTCCTTCAAACATTGTTGTTTTCTCTTTGTTCTTTAGGTGGGCGCCTGATTTCCAACACTTGCATTGCTTTTCCTTGAAACTTGAGCTTCTTCCCTTTGTTCTCCAGGTGTGATCCTGCTTGCTGAACTCCTTTGAACCTTGCTGCTTTCCCTTTGTTCTCCAGGTGGACGCCTGATTTCCAACACTTACATTAATTTTCCTTGACGCTTGAACTGCTTTCCTTTGTTCTCCAAGTGGGCTCCTGATTGCTGAACTCTTTTGAACCTTAATGCTTTCCCTTTGTTTTCAGGTAGGCGCCTGATTTCCAATACTTGCACTACTTTTCCTTGAAACTGAACTACTTCCCTTCTTTCTCTGGGTGAGCTCCTGATTATTGAACTCCTTTGAACCTTCTTGCTTTCCCTTTGTTCTCCAGGTGGAGGCCTAATTTCCAACACTTGAACTAACTCTTTTGAAACTGCTGCCTTTAAACCTGATCACAACAAAACAAAAGAAATTTCTCTGCCCAAGTTTGCTATCGAGAACATCTGTGAGTTTTAGTCGAATCATGGTACCCAACAACTCTAAGAATTTAAAAGCTAATTTCGATTATCCAGGAGGGTCCTGAAAATTTAAACTTAAATCTCATCTTAAGAGTGACAACTTCAAAGCTAAATTATATTTCCTAAAGGTAAAACTTATGCAAAATCTTATTATCTATGAGTGTCTTAAAAACTTAAAACTAGATTGCATTATCCAGGAAGGTCCTAAGAACTTTAAATTAATCCCATTATCCAGGAGGGTCCTGAAAAGACGAGAATTAACTTACCTAACCCTTGCTTTCTTCTTGGAGGATCTATGCAGAACGAACAAAATTCCTTGCCCATTGAACCATGATTTTCCTCTTGGAGGAATCATGTAGATCGTATCAATTTTCTTTCCCCTTCTCAAACCACCTTTATGTTGACAAAATTTGGGCATGACATTTTAAAAAATTCAAGCTTCACAGCTTTGATTTGGTGGTTGGTTTGTGGCCTTGATTGCTCCTTTGATTCCCATGATAACTTTGATTTCCACTCGAAAGACCTTGCTTGTTTATTGACTGACCACTTTCTCTGTTACCCTTATCATAGAAAATACCTCTGATCCATTCAAAACTAATTCCATTCATCTGTTGTATTATGCTCACGCATTGACATATGCTGAACCTTTGTGTTTAACATGAATCCTAAAGCACGTAAATTTACACCCACTCAGTGCACATGCTGTTCTTTCCTGATTTAAACCACTGGCCTTGGCCTTGAGGTCTATTGCTCCTTCACTTTCCATGATAAATTTGATTTCCACTTGGAAGACCTTGCTTGTTGTTGGTTAACCACTTTCTCGGTCAACCTTATCATAGAAAATGACTTTGATTCATTCAAACCCAAATACCTTATCAAATGAATCCCAAATCACACTAATTGTTATCTACTCAGTGTGTATGCTGTTCTTTCCTGATTTATGCCACTTTGATGTGCTAGCCAAATCCTGTTTTGTGCATTGAAAAGATGGTGACAAATTTTGAAGTCATTTCTCTCTTGTTTTGACCAAATAGACTAAGGAAGAGGGAGTAAACAAGACAAAAGGAACAGAGTAAAGGACAATGGAAATAGATGATTCCTAAAAAGAAAACTACAATGTAGAAACTTATCAGATGTGGATACCACCTCTAATGACCATGACATACACCTGTAGCCTAATCTGTCAAGCAAGTCTGATGTTCAACTCTTGTTATACTCCTAAACCGTGAAACTAGGCTTTACTGCTCAGAATATCCAATCTGATTCACAATCCTTATTCGACTTGTAGTGCCCGATGGGTTTTCCCTATTAAGCCTCTCTCATTTTGTTATTTCTCGTGAATCACCATCACCTTATGGTGCCTGTGAAGGTTTTCACCAATAAGACTCTCATTTTATTCTTTTCTTCTTATTTCCTCTTTTTAAGTAGATGAAAAGGCATTAACCATGGTAAAAACATTATATACTCTTGGCATGTCTGAACTCAACACTCTCAAAGATTATCTGGGGGGGGGGGGGGGTAATTTTTGGTTTATAATATGGCTAGTGGACATGGTTAGAAATAAAGGCTATCAAAAAGGCTCAAAACAATTTGAATGGGTTCAAAATTAAAACTTTTGGAATCAGTTTTTTTGCAAACCGCAACTTTAGTCCCCGTTTCCTTACCTAGGGAACATTTAAATTTTTAATTTGGTGGGACTGAACTATGAGGCTGCCTACGTATCCTTAAAAAGAATCAGGTCGAACGTAGTTCATGACATAGGAATTGTTATGTTGTTGTTGCTTTTCTCTTTTCTTTTCCTCTTTCTTATTCTTTTTCTTTCTTTTTTCTTTTTGCTTTTCTTTTGCTTTTTCTTCTTTTCTTTCTCTTTTTTTTTCATTCTTTTCTTTTTTCTCCTTTGTTTACCTTTTGCGTTCATATTGTTGAATTTTGCTAATGATTCCAAAAGAGGAGTATGAAAGGAAATAAATAAGGCTCAAAGGGGTATCAACTGGTAAAGTGTTTGGATGGCTGAAAGAGGGCCTCCCAATCTCTGAAAATGCCAAGTATAACACTTGGAACTTGAAATGAAAATTAAAAATATGCACAATATTTCTTTTGAGGCTTCGGTATTGATATCACTGATATGCTTTCCACCTTTTTTGTGTCTTTTCAAGTACATGATCCTCGTTTCCTCTTCTCAATGGATATCCTCCGTCATTTCGGAGAAAACTTATTTTGTAACTTGAGATGCATTTGAACTCAAAGATGCTTGATTCAAATTGTTCGGGATGCACTCTCCTTTAACGAATTCTTGTTATCCTATTAACTTACTAAATTATCTGCCCCAATTTCACATAGTTCGGGCTTCAGATGATCTCAAAATGCCTTTACTTATTTCTCTCAAATGTCCCTATCATCTTCAAACTTGTTTTATTGCCTCATGATTAAACTAACTTTTAAGACCATGCCTAGAATTATATGTGTATGTAATATCACTAGAACCAGCATGAAAGAACTATAAAAGAAGAAGAGAACTAAATAAAAAATAATTGAAATAAGAGAAAATAAAGAATTGCATTAGACAAATGGTGAAAGAGTTTGAACAACAAGAAAAGAAAAACACAGTGGGTTTATGACCCTGGAAAAACCTAAATAACACTAAAAGGGGGTGCTATGACTAAATGAACTAATTAAAATAAAAGGATAGAAGGGCTTGATTCAAAAGACAATATCCGTATTACAACCTCGATATAACCCAGACAACAGAAATGATAGCAAAATGAACCACCAAGACTTCTCCTTGCGTAGCCAAGAAAGGAGCGTCTTTTCAATTACCAAGCTCGGCGTCTTAACCACTGAGTTCCACATCAATATTATAGAGACCATTACCAATTTCAATACTATTAACTTCACCAAGGGGCTCATTGGCTCCTTTGATCAACCCTTCGTCGTAGCAAATCATCCCAACAATAGTGCGTTGTCATGTATCTGTAGAGGATTATATGTGACACTTGGGTATTAATGCCTTGGACGACAATTATTCCTTCTTGAATAATTTTTTCTATTTTCCTTTTAAAAGCATGACAATCCTCAATTCTATGCCCTTGTACATTACAGTGGTATATGCACCGTACAGTTGGATCAAGTCCTTTTGCATATGGGTCCAACATATAGTCGAGGAGCAACTCAAACAAGCTAGAATGTTTTAACTTTTCAAATAGGTGTGTGTAGGATTCTGCAATGGGCGTGAAATTATCTTCTTACCTTTGTTTCCCTCCATGCATAAATTTTTCTAGGGTTGTTGGATGCCCGAAAATGCTATGGAGGCAAAAGTGCATTATGCGGTGCTGGCGCTCGCTATGAGGAATGATCTGGTGGTTGGACAGATGGTCGGACTTTGTCTGAAGGATAATATTGGGGTGGATTATATGGAGTTTAGGGATGTTCATGGGGTCGGTATTGAGGTTGAAAGCGTTTAATAAGAATTCCCACTGGATCCTGTCGTTGGCGGGGCTTAGCAACATTTTTTCTATCAATGGGAGGACTATCCCTAGCAACTTGTTCATTCCATCTGAACCAAAATTCCCTAAAACTTTCTTTGGGTTTCTTTTCCATCTAAGATAGGGATGAGCGATCTGGGATAATGTCTATATTATACTGAAAGTTACGCACAAAATCTTGAGCCATATCATCCCACGTATGCCACTTATTGACATATTGACGAGTATACCATTCCAAAGTTTCCCCAGTCAGGCTCTGATTGAAACACGCCATTAGCAACTCACCTTTCCCGCCAGCACTTCTCATAAAATTTAACTGCAATAACCCCTCATCTGGGCTCCAGGATCTCCACTCCCATTATACAAATTAAACTTTAGCATCATAAACCCTTTTACCTTTCTGGATATCTTATCTTGATCCACTATCTTAGCAGGCTTTGAAATCTTACCTGGAGGCTCAAAATGAGGAGCGTGCGACTATGGAACTGAGACCTTGAAAGTTGGTTCCGAGCACAGTATTGGGCATCTGGGATTTTGAGCACATTCTCGCTAGAGGATCGAGGAAAGGTAGCAGGTGGATGAGCTACAAGAACATGAGTGGTCACAGGAACAGGATATGAGGTGCTTCTGGGGGTAGAGTGTGAAAACATTGTGGGGAGATATCCTGGACTTGTGACAGTGGCGGCAAAGTGACAAGGCTTTCAGTGTAGTTAGAGGGAACTAATGGTGGAGGATGCTCACTAATCGATGCTTGGTATATTTTGGTCATATGTCCTTTCAACCTTATGACCTCTTCTTTCAACTCAGATTCGGATTCAACAATTCCCGTAGATGGATTAATAACATCCATGTCCATGTCTTTGCTAGCCATGACTATCTTGCTCTTTGACCTTGTGTTGCATGGATGGGTTACTTAATAACCACAAACCAACCATCCTTCTGCTCAATGAAGATATCAAATGAATAAAATGGTGTCATCCTATTAGCGTTAGGGAATTTAACATAAGATAATCTAACATTACGCGCAATTCACCTAATCACAGTTGTCAGTTCTAAAATGACTTCGAGATTATTAAGGTCATATGGCATTATCCCAATTTATTTTCTTTTCTTTTCTTTTCTGGCACTTCTTGGCTTGCTCCCTTTTCTTCCTTTTTTTTTGCTAATTATCACCCTTTTCTTTCCTCTCATCTCTCACATCCCATAATTTCACCATTTTTCTTTTTCTTCTTCTTTTTCTTCTAATAAATAAAAATAATGATTTGATCAAACCCTATACAGGTTTCCTACGTATCATGATGCTGCATGAATCATGTCTTTGCATAGTTCAGGAAGAACGACAATAAAGTAAAAAAACTAATGTTCTCATTTTCTTTTCTTTCCTTTTATTTTTTTAAACCTTAATGACTACTCTAATAAGAAAAGAGAAATAAAAGAAGCAAATCCTTTTTTTGAATTTTCTAGACTTAATGTTCTATAACCTAGTCTAAGCTCAAGCTTAACGAGCATATATTTTCTCTTTTTTTTTTCTTTCTGAAACAAATACTCTATGAAAATTATTAAGGAAAAATTCCTACAAGAGAAAAATATTTTTTGATTCTTTTTTTTTAGGAAGGAAGTCTAAAGAATAAAACAAAGAAAAATATTTTAAATTTTTATTTATTATCCCTGAAGAAAGACTTCGAAACGAGAAATGAAAAAGATAAAAAGTTGTTTTTGGATTTCAATTTATAATTACCTAAAGGAGAAATTCTAAAGATAAACAAAAGATAAGGTATATTATTTTCTTCTATGTACAATGTCCTATAGTTCTAGAAAAAATAAGAGAACTTTTTTTTTATTTATTTTTCATTAATATCACAAAGAACCTCAGAAGAAAATCTTTTTGGAATTTTGAAATTAATATCTTAAAAGAAAACTTTTAAAGAGGTACTAAAAAAAGTTCTTTTTTTTGAATTTTTAGTCTTTATGTACTAAGAGGAAGAATAAAAGTAATTTTAATTTTTTTTGAGTTCTAGATATTAATTTTCTAAGGAAAACCACAAAAGATGTTTTTGAACTTTTAGAGTTCGTATTCTAAAGAAAACATCTAATAGATATATAAAAACGTAAAATGTTTTTTTTTTGGGGATTTTTGAGTTATTACTCCCTCGTTTTTTCAATACAAAACAGGAAATACAAGATAAAAAGACTCGACATTACTGTAAAAATCTGGAAGGTAAAAATGACAAAAAAAGAACAATAGACTCAAAATAATAACTAAAAAATATGTCATTAAGCAAACTGCTGAATGATCGACCTTGACTGTATGGTCCTAGGACGTTTGTCATGCCCAAACTCCGGTAAGTAGATCCATGCTTGTATGAGAAAATTAAGACCAAATAAAGTTAAAGACCAGAATGCTATGTTAGACAATAACCCTTCCTGTTGGACACATGCAAGACACGATTGTGACTATTTTTTTAAAATTAACCTATGTGGCTAAAAATGCAAGATTGGCTAGGACCCTGCAAAGCCAAGAACCTAAACTTACTAGGAAAATTGGATCCTATGTGGGTTGCCTATGTATCACATCCCGAAAGACGAGAATAGGTATGCGTAGTTCGGCCAGATTGGATACGACTGAGAATTAAACAAATAACTAATTTAGAGAAAACATATTTTTTTGTTTTTTTTTTAAATGATGAAACATGTAAACTCTTTATGAATTTTTTCCTTTTCCTTTTTTTTTTTTTGATTTTCTGATTTTCGAAAAATGGTGAAAAAATGCCAAATCTTTTTTGAGTTTTCAAGATTCTTTTTTTAACAAAAATTCGGCAGAAAACATAATTGGGCCCTACTCGCTCTATCCTTACACTTCACCTCTCTTTTTTATTCTTCTTTATTCACCCTCAATTATCATTGCTCTGTCAAATGACCCTTTTACCCTTGAAGAAATGCAATTTGTAGCACATAGGATGCATTAAGATGGTCTGTTATTTTGAGTACACCTATCCTAGATGGGCCCAACTCCTTTGTTGAGACCCCAAATTCAAATGCACATGATGCAAGCAAATATTCTTACTAGGGATCTGACATGAGGCTGTGTCTTTCTAGATTTACATCTTGAGGTTTTATCCTAGACTAGGTTACCCGAGCAGACAACTGGGCTGAAGAGGGGGTAACGCACCGGGAGCACTAAAGTCTGCCCTAAGTTGTTGTTGGCCAAACCTCGTTCTATTTGGTATAATTTCTATAAAAAAAGTGGGCAACACGAATGTGTGCACCATTTTCAGAAGACTTATAGGGGTGGAGTAAGAAGACCGTTATATACAATTCAAATAATATTAAAGAGGTAAACATATAGCATTTTAGCATAAAAGGTTCACCAAATACAGTAATATTAACAATAAATGAAGCCAAGTAAAAATTATTAAAAGCTTGAATTCTTGAACCCAGAACCAGAGATTCTGAGTTCTTATCCCCAGCAGAGTCACTTGAGTTGTCACATCTCCTTTTTCCTACCCCCGGAAGGATATAAGGGAGTTTTTTCCAATTTAAGTGACAATCGAAATAGGATAATTATTTAAAATCAGAGTCGCCACTTGGGATAATTTATGGTGTCCCAAGTCACCGGTTTAAAATCCTGAATCGAGGAAAGTTGACTCTTATTTATGGTTTGTGAACACAGAAATCCATGTAAGAAATTCTATTAACCCAGGAGAAGGAGTTAGGCACTCCTGAGTTCTGTGATTCTAGCACGGTCGCTTTGATCATACTTGGCTTGACTAAATTGTCTAATTAATGATTTTAGAACCTATGTTCATCTACCTTTCAATGTGTTTCCCTAGCAGAGTCACCAAAGCTGTCACACCTCCTTTTTCTTGCTCCCAAAAGGTTACATGAAAGTTTTTTCCAATTTAAGTGACAATCGAAACGAGATTAATTATTTAAAATCAGAGTCGCCACTTGGGGTAATTTATGGTGTCCCAAGTCACCGGTTTAAAATGCAATATCGAGGAAGGTTTTGACTCTAATTTGTGGTTTGTGAACACAGAAATCCGGGTAAGGAATTTTGCTAACCCGAGAGAAGGTGTTAGGCACTCCCGAGTTCCATGGTTCTAGCACAATCGCTCTGATCGTACTTGGCTCAATCAAATTGTTTAATTATTGATTTTAGAACCTATGTGCTTTTGCCCCTTTTAGTTAAAAATATATCTCGAGAAAGGTCACGTGTGTCACAACTCCTTTTTTAACACGGCTACCCCGAAAGATGACACGTATAAAGGAGTTTTCCAATTAAAGTGATATTATTCTAAATGGGACTTTTAGAGTCGCCACTTATGATATGTTTGGCTTTTGGTGTCCCAAGTCACTGATTTATTTAAGATCCCAAATCAAGGAAATTTTTTGACTGCCCAATTAGAGTCTGCGAACCAGAAGTTCTTGAGTAAGGAATTCCGTTTATCCAAGGGAAGGTGTTAGGCACCCCCGAATTCCATGGTTATAGCACAGTCACTTAAACTATTATAAATGGTCAATTCCTGATTTTTATACATGCTTATCCTACAGTGCAATTTTAAAATTATTAACCGCTTTATTCAATTTAGAAATATTTGCAACATTATTAAAACACGTCTCTAACCACGTCACATAAATGCACCTAGGTTCTCGACACATTTCAACATCGTTGAGACTTGAATTTGGGTCACATAAATGCGCACCCGAATTTAGGAAGATACATTATTAAAATAACGCGCCTATACCATGTTTTAAACTTCGTGGAAAAATCATGGAATTCACTAAACGGTACCTCCCAGAGTTCTAAGGATTTTATTATAATTAGAGGGCCAACGCAGCGTATGATTTTGTTAGCGTGGCTCACTCAGTTTATTTTTGAAACAACCTAAAGGGACTATTATTCTCTATTACTCGTGTCTCTAAATAAAAGAGAAATCCTAATCGATTCATATTTTAATGGTTTATCCAAATGAAACAATCAGTATGCATATTTTAAGCGTTTGTATAATAGATTTCTGTAATTGGGCTTATATCAACGAAAGTAAACAGCCCAGAAGTATATTTTTCTCATACTTCATAACTTAGAATAGCCTGGGCCTTCGAATGATCCCAGAAATTTGATACTACAAATTATTCATGAGGCAAGAATGGCGTTTCCCAAATCACTACACTACAATTGTTGAGATTGCTTACAGATGATCATTTTAAAATATTAAAGACATTTAACAGAAGGAAATCCCAGTAGTAATTTTCATACTAGTAAATTAATATGCTACAACTTCAGGTTTCGAATTCAGCTCCTAAAACTGATGGACTTATCAATCACAATACATGTACACATGGTGACCCCTATTACTAAATATAACAAGAAAATCAGGCTAGTTATTGTCTACCATATTTTTAACCTACTGAAATTGAAACAAATTAAAGTTAACAGTCCAAATACAGTCCAGCATAGTTTAAATGTTCAAATATATATATATATATTACAACACTAAAATGAGATGGATATCTTAAATACTACTAAACTAGTATCATTTGTTTTATGACAATAACATAAAATATCTTCATTATCAGACATGATCATAAATATACACAACTGTGCATTTCCACATTTTCCTGAGTGAGAGTAGTACCTAGAATTACAGCAAAGAGGAAAACCTATGAGTAAGGTAAACGAGAAGGAACAAAAAGTAGCAGATAGACCAGTTAAGCCCAGGAATGGTATCAGGAACCCAGGAAGTTTTTGAAAAGCCAACAACAACACAAATTTCGATCCTAAGCTTGAACAAAGAAAACCAACCTAAGATCAATGCCTAAAGTAGCTTATGAAAAACTCTAACACCTTAAATGCATATGCCTCAAGTCATCTTCAACTTCTAATGAACAGAGTTTTGATTATTTTAGAAGATTTTTGCCAGAAAAGCTTAGGATTTTCAGGGAATTTGTTTTCAGATGGTGTTCTCGACCTCTTCACTTAAAATAATCCTCCCTATCTGAAATAATAGGATACCCTTTTATAGCCAAGGCCATAGGGCAACAATTTCATCTTGTTTTCTTATTAGCCCTTTCCCCATTTTCCAAATTTGCTTAATTGATCCCTTGTTTTTTAACTTGTGCCTCAAGTGTTGAGAAAGAATTAACAGAAATTGCATTTCGAACCGCCATTAGAAGGTTCCAGGGGTTTGTTACAAGATTCTTATGTCCAAATACCCCTGTTACCACTGTATTTCCTTCTTAATTACTGGCCTAAATGTTTTCTACCCTGGTGCCTATCCATTTGGTCAGAAATTGAACCTAGTTAATTACTCAAGGCCATAAACCAGGGTTTCTCTATCAGTTAGGGTCAAATCTTGAGAAAGCTGGACATGGCAAACTATTAAGTTGAAGGCTACACTATACTATTAAAAAGAAAACAAACAAGGGTAAAATTTGAAAAGTAACAGGTCAATAAAACACATATATAAAGGCGGATTTAGATAAGTACCAAAATATGGGGCTGAATTACTCAGAAGCAAAGATAATGCTAAACAGCACAAACTTCAGAAACAAAGTTTATCACAAATGGACATTGATCAATTTGAAACAAAAAATGGAAAGCTAAACTAGAGAAGATGAACAATTTAAGCTTAACAGAATAATTCAAATTAGTCGAAAGAAAAATCTATGACTTCAATTGGTAAGAGGACCATATAGAACATGTTATCAAAACATAAAACAAAAAGCATATGATTCTGGATCGAAACAAAGCGACTAATAAGATTTTTTCACAGATTAGAAAATAGAACATTCATGTACTTAGACAAATGAAAATAAAGAAAAGTTAAAAGCAATCAAAAGAAGAAAAGGAACTTAGCTTAACACTTCAACCATAAAAATTTTGGACCTTTCACGTCTCATGGTTTTCGACCATTTTTGGGAGGGCCTTTGGCCTTTTGAGACCTTTGTGCCATCATTTGAGGGGGGGGGGGGGGGGTATCAGGTGTAGAGTTAGTTTGGTTGGGATCTGTGTCTTAGATCATTTTCCGATCTGATTTTTGGCCAAGTTCCGATTGTATTCGAAGGCTGTTGGTTGTGGATTTGTGGAGGGGAAGGTGAGGAGGTCATCTGATATCATTTTCGAAGGATTCCGGTGAGGTTGGAGGTTTGGTCAGTGCTTTGATTTAATATTCGAAGTAATGGGTAGGTTTTGGAGGAATATGAATGTGGATTCGTTATGGGGATGGGGTAAGGAATATATGGTGTTATTTTGGAAGGGTTCCGGCGACGGCGCAGCCGTGGACGGCGGAGGCGGTGCCCAAAGATTCTCATATTCGAAGAGATAGGTTCACAGTTGAGACTTGGTTTTTTGGGCATCGAAAAGAGGAGGGTACGGGGAGTCAGGGGTGTATTTTGGAAGGAATCTGAGCTCTGCCGCCAGCGAAGACGATTTCCGGCTGGCGGTTATACGGTGGTGCATCATCGGAGACAGAGGGTATGAGGAAGAAGGTGTATGTCTCTAGGGTTTGGTCTGATTCAGACCTTTTTATGTAATGAACTCATTGAACCAAGGCCGTTGGATGATTGTTGATGAATGGGTGAGATTGATGGCCCCAAACGACGTCGTTTTGGGGCGTCTCTCATAGCACCTAGGGCCAGAGACGGGGGTTGCACCGGGTTTTGGGTCTTTTTTGACGGGTATGGTATTTGGGCCACTCAGATTTGGCCCAATTGTGTCCAGCTTGAATTAATTCCTTCTTCTTCTTCTTCTTTTTTCATTTTTAAAACTTCCTATTTTATTTTATTTTTAAAAATCTTATTAAACTAAATTCAACTAGATTAGACTAATAATCACCCAAACTAATCAAATATGAAGATTAACAATTTTGAAGCTACAAATTAAATAATGCCGAAATAAACTACTTATTTTGTGATTTTTATATTTCGCGAAACAAAACCTTAATTACCAACTAATTCTAACAATGATATGTGAAATCAAATCCTAAATGCATATGTAATTTTTTTAATATTTTTTATGACTTGTCATGCATGCACATATGAAATACACACTAGTACGTGCAATTAAATCCTAAAAATAAATAATAAAAAGGAGAAAATCCTAAGTCTGAGAATTTTGTAGGAGTAATTTTAACGAGGCAAAAATTACGTGCTCACAGCTGCCCCTCTTTGCTCGGAAACATGAAGGATTTTTGGTCAAAGATAAATGAGCGTTATGCGGAATTTTTGCCTACTCAAAACTCCAGGAGAGGGATTTTAAATAGTTGTGTGACCGAACCCTGCTTCAAAGATTGCCTACATATCCTTGGCGATAAAGAAATCAAGTCAGTGTAGTTCTGGAGTGTTTGGTAGCTGGGACTACCATGGGATGTGGTTTCACTGCTAATGCTGCTGCTACTGCTTACTGACTCCTTATTACACAAAAAGAAAATCAACAACTATGCTAGCTAGGCCTATCAACCACGAGATACAAGATTCCTATCTTTGAGTCTCTTGAAACTTGATCTTGAGTCTTGGCTAGCTCTTGTAGAAGACTCCGATCTGAATCCTGATACTCGTTAGCTGCAACCGCTGGTTTATTCTTCAATTTTAACACAAAGCGGGACATACGGATCTTGTGATTTCAATCAAATTTTGAGTAGTCCGCATCTCTGTCCGCTTCATCATTTTGAATTCACTTCTTTTTGTTCTTTTCTTCTTTTAATTATTCTGGATTGAGACTCAAACTTTCGGTCAGCTCAAATCCGGTGCCTTGAAGTAAAACCTGCTCGGACACCAAAACAAACAAACAAACAAAATTTTCTGCCCCAGTTTTCACCGTAAAAATTTCGTGAGTTATATGCAACACAAATCTAAGCTATTTCTTTATTGAAAATAATAAAAGTCAAGATTGCATATCCTTTGGAATGATTTCCAAGTTATGTTGGGAAGGAGAAAGGGACTCTGCGAGGGATAAGAGGAGGATCCACGTGTTATGCCGGGATACGAATGAAGGGTCCCTGCTGGGGGTAAGAGGAGGATCCATAGGTTATGCCAGGATGGTAATGAAGGATCCCTGCTAGGGATGAAAGGAAAAAGCCACGGGTTATGCCGAGATGAAACGAAAAAATTTCCTGGGTTATGGCAGGGAGATCCGTGAATTATGCCGGAATGAATGAAAAAGGTTCCTGGGTTATGCCAGGGGATCCACGGGTTGTGCCGAGATTGAAAAAAACTCCTAAGTTATGCTAGGGAGATCCGCAGGTTATGTCGAGATTGAATGGAAAATTCCCGGGTTATGCCAGGGGAATCTGCGGGTTATGCCGGGATTGAAAGGGAACTCCTAGGTTATGCTAGGGAGATCCGCGGGTTATGTCGGGATTGAATGGAAAATTCCTGGGTTATGCCAGAGGAATCCGCGGGTTATGCCGGGATTGACAGAAAAACTCCTAGGTTATGATAGGGAGATCCACGTGTTATGCCGGGATTGAATGGAAAATTTCTGGGTTATGCATGGGGGATCCACGGGTTATGCCGGGATTGAAAGAAAAACTCCTAGGTTATGCTAGGGAGGTCCACGAGTTATGCCGGGATTGAAAGAAAAACTCCTACATTATGCTAGGGAGGTCCACGGGTTATGCCGGAATTGAAAGAAAAACTCCTAGGTTATGCTAGGAAGATCCACGGGTTATGCCGGGATTGAAAGAAAAACTCCTAGGTTATGCCAGGGGGATCCACGGGTCATGCCGGTATTGAAAGCAAAATTCCTAGGTTATGCTAGGGAGATCCACGGGTTATGCCGGGATGGAAAGAAAAACTCCTAGGTTATGCTAGGGAGATCCACGGGTTATGCCAGGATTGAAAGAAAAAACTCCTAGGTTATGCTAGGGAGGTCCACGGGTTATGCCGGGATTGAAAGAAAAACTCGTAGGTTATGCTAGGGAGGTCCAGGGGTTATGCCGGGATTAAAAGAATAACTTCAAGGTTATGCTAGGGAGATCCACGGGTTATGCTGGGATTGAAAGAAAAAATCATGGGTTATGCCAGGGGATTGAAGGAAATGAAAGGCCACATAGATCGTTTTGACTATGCTGGGGATAGATAAGGGAAGGAAAGACCCTTAGGTTATGCTAAGGACAAAAGCGCTTTAACTCTCAGACTATGGTGAGGAATAAAGGTGGAAAAGGGGGTCCTACGGTTATGCTGGGGTGGGAAGAGGAGATGGTTCCCCAGGTTATGTTGGGATATAAAGAGAAACCCCTAGATTATGCCAGGGAGCGAAAGAAAGAAATTTCTTGGTATGTGCTAAGGAGAGTGGAGTGCGATCCTTAGGTTATGCCGAGGAGGTCCACAAGTTGCACATGGGAAGGCTGGGGTTGTGGCCCTAAATCTGGGGAAGGAGTCAGAGATTGGAGTCCCATGCTATCACGTTTATTTATGAAACTGAAGGAAAAATGTAAAGAAAACTTCCCCCTTTGTTATTGATGCAACACCATTCTTAGCCCTTGTGCCATTCCTTTGATTTCATTTGTCACGTGTTCCCATTTCTTTTAAATTACACCTGTGTCAAATTTTAATTCAAAAACAGAGCAATTTGTCAGTTTGAACAGTGATTTTTTTGTGGTCTTGTTTTTCTTGATTTCAACCTCATTTCTATTGGAGAAAACCCTTGACTTCCGAACTTCGCCTCGTAGTTTGGTCGGGGGTCCTCATCTTTCAGATTGATTTGTTTTGTTTTACGGGTCCTTAGTTATGATTTTGCCCTGATTTCCACTTCGGCGCTTGCCTTTTGGGTACTTTTGTAGGAACCACTAACCCGCTTGGGATTAACCTTTCCGATATTTATTCGCCTTCATGGGCTCTCGACTTTGAATTTCTTTTATTTCTACTTTCCTGCTTTTGAAGCATCAGCCGTCATGATCAGTCGGGATTGGCTAAATGCGCTCGCTGATACCGGATATTCCTTTTAGTTTTTGCCAGAAGAAAACCCGTGAGACCGGTCTTGCTACCGTCTCTTGTGGAATGGTCAGGACATCAAAGTTAAAGGGAACATGAATGGGATGAACAACAAAAATAAACACATGGATTTAGAGAGGTATGTCTCTTTTTTGGATAAAAGGGAAGGACTTATCTGGAAGTGTGTGCCGACTTTAAATGGAAACGACATGCTTCTTGGACTAGATACTCGACCCAGATCCATTTCTGCTTTTTGATTTCAATATTTCAAAACCATGGAAACTAGTTCAGGCTTGGGGTGGTAATATTTCCCCTTTTCAACCGACGATGCCCTTTGCGGGTTTTCGCCAATCGACCTCTCTCATTTCTCTTCTCCAGTCGTCCGATAGTGCTATTTGCGAGTTTTCACTAAACGAACTCTCTCTTTTTATTTTTCTCTGCTCACCGTCGCCTTATGGTGCTCGAAGGTTTTCACCGATAAGACTCTCTCATTTTATTTCTCTCAATTTGAAATGTGCCGAACCCCAACAATAGTGTTTAACCCATCCTTGTTTTGGTCAATTGATCGGAAGGACTTGGATCAGGTTCTTGAGCAAAGGAAGTTGGATGGAAGTTTACAACTTTGGAACCATTTTGGAGGGTTTA
Organism: Nicotiana benthamiana; assembly: GCA_034376525.1. Lineage (NCBI taxonomy): Eukaryota > Viridiplantae > Streptophyta > Magnoliopsida > Solanales > Solanaceae > Nicotiana > Nicotiana benthamiana. The sequence continues at coordinate 117,761,763 of CM067331.1, forward strand.
TGGCCAAACTATTACATTTCTGCCCCAGTTTTATTTCTTGGGGAACTGGGGTTTTATTTTGATATGACTGAACCTCAGGGAGAGGCTGCCTACGTATCCTTTCGAAATCAAGTCAGATGAGTTCAGGAAGTGTTTTCTAAACTAATTTTTTTGTTGTTTCTTTTGTTTTAAATCATTCATTTTCTTCTTTTTTTTTCATCATTCATGTTTTTTTTTGAATAGCAATTCTGGGTTCCAAAGAGGGTAAACAAAGAAATGCAATCGGTTCGACGGGATTGTGAAGGAATGGTAGTGTTTTAGGGTAGAGGGAAAGAAAGCCTTCAACATTTCAACCGGCGAGAATCATTGCAGTAGAGGGTTCAAACGTAATACCTTTTTACTGTATCTGCATTTACTGCCGTCTCGGGCGCGTCTTCCTCAAAGTCACCCAGGTACAATTCTCCTTTGGGTAATATCTTTCTGATAATGTATGGTCCTTTCCAGTTCGAGCAAACTTTCCTTTGGCTTCCTGGTGGTGAGGGAGTATACGCCTCAATACCAGCTATCTGACTTCGAAATTCCTAGGGCGCAGTTTCTTGTTGTAAGCGGGGGCCATTCTTTGTTGGTATAACTGCCAGTGACAAACTGTAGCCATTCGTTTTTCCTCAATAGTGACAACTGCTCCAACCGAGTTTTTACCCACTCACTATCCTCAATTTCTGCTTCGAAAATTACCCGGACCGAAGGGGTTTCTACTTCCGCGGGAATGACGGCTTCAGTCACATAGACCAGTAATACGGAGTTGCTCCTACTGATGTGCGAACTATGGTGCGATATCCCAGCAATGCAAAAGGCAGCCTTTCATGACATTGTCTTGAGCTTTGAATCATTTTTTCTCAAAATCTTCTTGATGTTCTTGTTAGCTGCTTCGACAACACCATTAGCTTTGGGCCGGTAAGGGGTGGATTTTCTATGTGTTATCTTAAATTGTTCACATATTTCTCCCATTAAACGACTATTTAGATTGGCCTCATTGTCAATAATGATGGTTGCGGGAATTTCGAAAAAACCAAATGATGTTGGAATGCACAAAATCTACCATAGCTTTCTTGGTGACAGACTTATGTGTGATGGCTTCAACCCATTTTGTGAAGTAGTCAATCGCGACCAATATGAATCTATGTCCATTCGAGGCTTTTTGCTCAATCGGCCCAATGACATCCATGCCCCAGGCAGCAAATGGCAAGGGTGGTGACATAGGATGCAATTCGGTTGGCGGTGCATGAATCAAATCACCGTGCACCTGACATTGATCACATTTTCGAACGAAGCTGAAGCAATCTTTCTCCATGGTCATCCAATAATACCCTGCCCGAAGTATTTTCTTCGCCAGTACGTACCCGTTTATATGAGGTCCACACGCTCCTGCGCGCACTTCATGCATAGTTCTCCCGGCTTCCTCGGTGTCAACACATCTCAGCAAGTTGAGATCTGGGGTCCTTTTGTATAAAGTATCACCACTCAAGAAGAAATTACTCGCGTGCCATCGGATGGTTTTCTTTTGCTCCGCGATAGCTTGCTCGGGATACTCTTGTGTTTTTAGAAATCTCTTGATGTCATAATACCAGGGCTGGGTGTTGGACTCTGCCTTGGTTACATTACAATAGCCATGCCTTTCTTTGATTTTGATTTCCAAAGGATCAACGTAAGTGTTTCCAGGGTAAGGCAACATGGATGCCAGAGTTGCGAGTGCGTGTGCTAGCTCATTGTGACAACGAGGAATGTACCTGAATTGTACCGACCTGAGCAATTTGTTGAGATCCTCTACATGCTGTTTATAGGGGATGAGCTTAACGTCTCTTGTTTCCCACTCTCCTTGAGCCTGTCAGATAATTAAATCTGAATCCCCCATGATTAACAATTCCTCAACATCTTGGTTAATGGCCATGTTCATGCCCATAATGCAAGCCTCATATTCAGCTGTATTATTGGTGCAGAAAAACCAGAGCTTTGCTGTAGCCGGGTAATGTTGACCAGTGGGTGAGTTTAAAATTGCCCCAATCCTTACGCCTTTTGCTTTTACTGCTCCGTCGAAGAACATTTTCCAAGCGGGGATTTCTTCAGATGTTACTTCCACCGAATTCACTTCTTCATTAGGAAAATAGGTATTCAAAGGCTGATATTCATCGTCATCTGGATTCTCGGCCAGATGATCTGCTAATGCTTGAGCCTTCATTGCGGTACGAGTGACATATACTATGTCAAACTCGGTGAGGAGGATTTTCCATTTTGTTAATCGCTCTGTGGACATCGGTTTTTGGAATATATACCTCAATGGGTCCAGCCTGGCTATGAGGTAAGTGGTGTGGGCTTGCAGGTAATGTCTCAACTTCTGGGCCACCCATGTCAAGGCACAACATGTTGTTTCTAGCAGCGTGTATTTGGCCTCGTAACTGGTAAACTTCTTGAAAAAAGAATAGATGGCTTGCTTCTTCTAACCCGTGGCGTCATGCTGCCCGAGAATACGACAAAAAGAGCTCTCTAGGATTGTTAGATAAAGAAACAGTGGCATTGCCGGTTCTGGCGGGAACAAGACTTGTGGGTTGGACAGGTAATGTTTGATTCTATCGAAAGCCTCTTGACACTCATCAGTCCATTTAATTGCTGCGTCCTTTTTCAATTGCTTGAATATGGACTCGCATGTGTAAGTCAACTTGGCGATGAATCGATTGATGTAATTCAGTCTTCCCAGTAGGCTCATTACATCTTTCTTGGTTTTTGGAAGAGGTAGCTCTCGAATGTACTTTATCTTGGTCGGATCCAACTCGATGCCTCTTCGACTAACAACGAATCCCAGAAGTTTGCCTGACGGGACCCCGAATGCACACTTGGCTGGATTCAATTTCAAATCATACTTGCGAAGCCTTCCGAAGAACTTTCTTAAGTATCTTGCATGATCACCCTGAGTCTTGGACTTGATAATCACATCGTCCATATATACTTCTATTTACTGATGCATCGTGTCATGGAAAATGGTTGTCATAAACCTCATATATGTTGCCCCAGCGTTCTTTAAACCGAAAGGCATAACCCTGTAATAGTACGTCCCCTAAGGTGTGGTGAAGGCGGTTTTCTCAAGATCTTCCTCATCCATCAACACTCGGTAGTATCCTACGTAGAAATCTACAAAACACTATATCTCGTGTTTGCATAGTTGTCAACAAGGATGTGGATGTTAGGTAAAGGGAAGTTGTCTTTGGGACTCGCCTTGTTTAAATCTCTATAGTCTACACATACTCGGGTTTTTCCATCCTTTTTCAGTACCGGGACAACATTGGCCAACCATGTGGTGTATCGAACCACTCGGATTACCCCTCCCTCCAACTGTTTTGTGATCTCCTCTTTGATCTTATCGCTGATATCCGGTTTGAACTTTCTTTATTTTTGTTGGACTGGAAGGCATTTGGGGTATGTGGGCAACTTATGAACCACCAGATCAACACTCAGCCCATGCATATCATCGTAGGACCAAGCAAATAAATCTTTGAATTCCAAAACAAGTTGAACTAGTGAATCCCGAATTTCGTTATTCACATGGATGCTTATTTTAGTTTCCTTGATTTCACCGGGATCGCCCAAGTTAAAGGGTTCGGTATCATTTAAGTTTGGCTTTGGTGTATTTTCAAAATGTTCCAACTCTCGGTTAATTTCCTTAAAATCCTCTTCTTCATCATACTCTGGTTCTTGGTTCATTATTTCACAAATAGGTAGCATGTTCGGGTCGGGGCATGAAGTCTGCGAGCATGTCATATTATTTAAAGCCGCATTATTGGAACTGAAAGAAAAGAAATAAAAATAGAAGAAAATCATAAATCAGAAAAATAGAGGAGTATAGACGATGAAATATTGATTTCATTTCTTGAAATTGTAAGATAACATGGTTTAAATCTGGAATTTAAAGGACAAAATACTAAAGAAAAACATTCGATCTACTCCCTGAAGTAACTCGTGATGCAAGAAAAGGTGGCAAGGGAGGACTACCAGGCCTCCCGCCTGACTGGGAAAGGCATGGCCTTCTAGTTTTGCAACTTGGCATCCGGTCCCATGTAGAGCACCTCAGCAGTTCTTGAGCCTTCTCCCAGCTGGACCATGTTGGCTTCATACAATAATTTCCTCATGGCATATCTATTCAATTTCCTCCGCTGTGAAGGTCTCGTCTTCTTCTTCCTCACTGTACTTTGGTTTCACAAATGTTTTGTACAAGTGGGGTAGGGGTTGTGGCAAAGCCCATCCATGACGTTTCCTACGATTGGCCCAGGTGATATCCTCCGGCGTGGGATGGAAGCCTAGCCCAAAAAACTTCTCTGCGGTATGCACAACGATTGGTTTAGTTATTCGTTATAGAGAACTTCCCAGTCTCTTGCCTGGCTTAAACCCTTGGCGTATCATCTCTCTTGCCACCATGGTTGAGCCATTGGAGAGGAAAGGTTGGAGAAATGGTTTGCCTTCATTGTGTTGATGAACTACCACAATTTCAAAATCCTGGTAGACTATATGCTCACTTCCCTCTTCAGCTTCGAGGTAGGGGACAGAAGGATCACGGTAAATTGACTGTTCGTCTTCTCTTTGGACCACAATATCCTGGTTCTCATGTTCGAATTTCAACATTTGGTGCAGAGTAGAAGGCACCGCTCATGTCGCGCGAATCCATAGTCTTCTAGGATATAGTTGTAGGATGTTTCCATGTCTAATACTTGAAATGTCACTTCAAAATTGACCGGGACGATGGCCAATACTAAGTCAATTTCCCTTATGGTGTCTCTTTGAATTCCGTAGAAAGCTCGGACACACACAATGTTGGGGTGGATCTTCTCTGTTCCGATTTCCATTCTTTGCAATGTTGACAGTGGGCATATATCTACTCCAGAACCTCCATCTATCATTACTCTTTTGACGTAATATCCTTCGTATTTGACTGTGAGATGCAAGGCTTTGTTGTGGGCAGCTCCCTCTGGAGGCAAATCATTCTTGCCAAATGTAACATGATTACTAGTGAAGTATCTTTCAGCCATTTTCTCCTGTTGTTCCACGGAGGTTTGAACCGATTCATAAGCTTCATTCAAGGTTTTGGCCAACACTTTCTGGTGCTCTGGAGAATTCATCAGCAATGACAGTAAAGAGACTTGCTCGGGAGACTTCCGGAGCTAGTCCACCACCTCATATTCTGGCATTTTCATTTTTCGAAAGAAGGCCTCTACCTCTTCAGCATTTACGGGCTTTTTGGGTAGAAATCATCTTTTGGTGGCAGTGTTCACTTCTTCCATGTCCGAATACTTCTTTGCGGGGCCTTTTGAGTTTATCCAGTGATATCTTTGCCTTTGTGTATTACCATGGTTTCTTGGTTGTTCCATGAGACTGCAAAAGGGTTTTTCATTGGCTTCTGAGGCACGCAACCGATTACCACGGGTTCATTCAGCCTTGGCGGTTTAATCGGTCCTCGTACCACATAAGCTCCCTTAGGTACATACATCGTCTTGTTCATTTCAAATCTTCTGGGGGGACTCATAGTGGGTTGTTTTTCTTGACGCCCCCGTGGGATGTAAAGTATGGTTTCCTTTGTGCGTGTTGTCTCAGTTTTAATTTCAATATTCTTATCTGTTTCCAAGTGCTTGACTTCACTCATTTCCTTCTCTTCAACCTTCTTGGGGGTAACCTTTGGTTTTCTGTGTGCATCAGCAATGGCTATTATGGCTTTTAAAGTAGGGTTGAACTCTTTGTCCTCACAAATCGTTCTACTGACTGGCCCATTGTTGTGAGCTGGTAACAGGTTATTGTTACATTCGGGACATCTTCATGTCTCAGCACTATTTTCTTTTGTTCTGTTAGATCCTCCACTGCTCGCTTTAGAGTCCAACAATTTTCAGTGTCGTGTCCTTCGGCCCCTGAATGATAAGCACAGCATACACCCCGTTCATAGGAAGGTGACTCAGGGTTCTGCCTGTTTGGGGGCACGAGCTGCAAGAGACCCATCTGGACCAGTTTTGGGAATAAGCTGGCATAAGATTCCCTATTGGTGTAAAGTTTTGTCTTCTGGGCGGCTCCCTAGGACAGAAATTGTTTTGGGGAGTGCAGGGATTATAGTGGTTCTGGGGAGGCTGATTTCTCGGGGCCTGGTTTCTGTTGCCATTTTGTTATGGTCGAGCAAATGGCTGCGCATTCATAACTACATAAGGTTGTGGAACATAATGCATGTCTTGATGGGGATAGTAGTGTTGAGAGGTCCTTTATGAAAACATGGGCTTGGGAGAGTGGTGTCTTCTCATGCCGGAGGCTGCCATTGAAGCTTCTTCTTTCTTTTTGTTTCTTGCGCCACTTCCTGTCCCGCTTTGTATGACCTGGGAGGTTGCCATTATGGCTGACTGGCTGAGTATTCTGCCTGTTTTCAAGCCATTTTCTACCATCTCGCCGATTTTGATTTCTTCCGCGAAAGGTTTGCCCATTGGTGACATCATATTTTGGAAATAATCCGCCTCCTGTGCCTGTAGAAAAATAGTGACCATCTCTGTCTCATCCATGGGGGTTTTTACTCTTGACGCTTGTTGGCGCCACTTGACAGCATATTCTCTAACACTTTCTGAAGGTTTCTTTTTCAGGTTGGCCAAAGAATTCCCGTCCGGGGCAATGTCATTGTTATACTGGAACTGCCTTACGAAGTCCCAGGCAAGATCATCCCAAATATGCCATTGAGCGATATCCTTGTCCATGTACCATCTAGAGGCGATGCCTACCAAGCTTTCCCCGAAGTATGCCATCAATAGTTCTTCTTTTCCCCCTGCCCCACGCAATTGGTTGCAATATTTTTCCAAATGAGCAATGGGGTTGCCATGACCATCGTACTTTTCAAAAACTTTGGCATTTTGAATCCCAGGGGAAGATGTACATGCGGGAACATGCACAGATCTGAGTAAGACACGCTCTTCTGCCACTCAAGCCTTGCATGTTTTTCAAACTCTGCTCAAGGCTTTTCATCCTTCTTGCTATCTCATCTTGTTCAGGTGTTTTAGGAGTTTTATCCTGTACCGGCGTGAGCTCATACGTTGGTTGAGGATAGGTGTATGTGGGGTATGTGGGAGGCTCAGTTTGGTAGTTGGGAGTTTGAAATGTGAAAGCTGTAGGATCAAACATGGGTCTCTGTACTGCGGGCTGTGTGGTGGATGCAGATGGAGGAGCCGTAAAAATATTAGGAACTGTGCCAGATGTGAGCAACAGAGGGCGAACTACAGAGAGTGCTCCGAAAAAGTTGGCTGGTATGGTAGGCTGTCCCAAAAGGATGTTTGGGTGGCTAATGGGAACAGTGGAGGTACCCCCTGACCTTGGGAAGAGCTCGAGAAATCCAGGGATGGAACTCGGTGTCTCTCTTCCATTTGTCCAAGTGTCCCACATCTCCATAACTCTGAGTCTATGGATCCTATTTTCTTCAGCTGCCGCAGATTCTGAGGCCGGGATCCATGCGATTGGGCTATCCTCTAAGATGGGCACTGCTGGTAAAGTCATTTCAGATGATATTTATGTGCTTCCTTTTGACCTGGTGAAGTATCGATGCGATGCCAGTTTACCACAAACCAAACACTGTTCTAAAAAACTGTGACTGGAAACTAGAATTGCAAACTGTTATGTTGGGATAGATAATAAACAGGAAATCGCATCGTAGGTATGATGCACCTATACAATTAACGGGTGTCTATATGTTTGCGATGGTCGCATGTGTAATACCGACACCTTTTCCAAACTTCCTTTTGATTTCTACTATTTATTTCCTTGCTTGGTTTTCCTCTTTTAGGAATACGGTCGAATCCTATGAAGGTTGCCTACGTATCATGCCCCCGCATGAATCAGACCGAGCATAGTTCGTAAAGAAAATGTGATTGAAATAAAGGGATATTTTGGGATTTTCAATTTTATTAAAGGCAAAACTTTGGTTACAAAACAAACAAAGTTAAAGACAACTACGTAGACTTGGAAACTTACAGACTCGAATGGTGCATAAAAGAAAACACATACTAACAGACTCTTTTAAGAAAAATACAATTTTCAAGAAATTATGAATACATTAAATAGGGATGGTCTTTTCATTTCGGGTCACCTATCCTAGACGGACCCAACCCCTGTGTTGAGTCCCCTATGTCAAATGCATGATGCAAATAAGCGTTCCTACTAGGGATCCGCCATGAGGTCAAGTTATTCTTAGTTAAAAACCTTGTTATGGGATCTAGACTGTGCACCCGAGCGGATGACTCGAGTCGAGGAGGGGGCTACATACCGGGAACCAAAAGGCCATCCGGCTTAGTAACTTGTCCAGCCTCTTTCTTTTTCAGGTATGACACTAACAGAATAGGGATTCTCAACCAGTAAGCACATCCCCGGAGGTTAGAAGTGAAGGGTTTTGTGGCAATTTATATGCACAGTTCAGATAATATCAAAGTGGTAAAGCATTTAGCACTTAGCATAGAGCATGTAAGCAAATCAGAAGAAGCCAAATATAACAGTTATTCTAAGCTCGAATTCTTTAAACCTGAACCAGAGATTCTCGGTTCTATCCCCAGCGAGTCGCCAGAGCTGTCACCTCCTTTTTTACACGACTACCCCGAAGGATGACAAGTTTAAGGGAGTTTTTCCAATTAAAGTGACACTATTCAAAATTGGATTATTTATTTATTTATTTTAGAGTCACCACTTGGGATATGTTTGGCTTTTGGTGTCCCAAGTCACCGATTTATTTAAGATCCCAAATCGAGGAAATTTTTCAAAAGCAAAGTACCAAAATATGGGACTGAATTACTCAAAAGCAAAGATATAGCTAAACAGCACAAACTTTAAAAACAAATTTTATCACAAATGGACATTGATCAATTTGAAACAAAAAATGGAAAGTTAAACCAGGGAAGATGAACAATTTAAGCTTAACAGAATAATTCAAATTAGTCGAACGAAACATCTATGACTTCAATTGGTAAGAGGACAATTCAGAACATGTTATCAAAACTCAAAACAAAAAGCATATGATTCTGGATGGAAACAAAGCAACTAATCAGAATTTTTCACAGATGAACAAATAGAACATTCATGTACTTAAACAAATGAAAACAAAGAAAAGTTAAAAGCAAAAAAAATAAGATAGGGAACTTAGCTTAACACTGCAACCCAAAAAAATTTGGACTTTTCACGTCTCATGGTTTTCGACCATTTCTGGGAGGGTCTTTGGCCTTTTGGGACCTTTGTGCCATCATTTGAGAGGGGGGAGGGGTATCAAGTGTAGGGTTAGTTGGCTTGGGATGGGTCTGTATCTCAGATCATTTTCCGATCTAACTTTTGGCCAGGTTCCAGTTGTATTCGAAGGCTATTGGTTGTGGATTTGTGGAGGGGAAGGTGAGGAGGTCACCTGATATCATTTTCAAAGGATTCCGGTGAGGTTGGAGGTTTGGTCAGTGCTTTGATTTAATATTCAAAGTAATGGGTAGGTTTTGGAGGAATATGAATGTGGATTCGTTATGAGGATGGGGTGAGAAATATATGGTGTTATTTTGGAAGGGTTCCGGCGACGGCGCAGCCGTGGACGGCGGAGTGGTGCCCAAAGATTCTAATATTCGAAGAGATAGGTTCACAGTTGAGACTTGGTTTTTAGGGCATCAGAAAGAGGAGGGTACGAGGAGTCAGGGGTATATTTTTGGGAGGAATCTGAGCTCTGCCGCCGGCAGAGACAATTTCCGGCCGGTGGTTATACGGTGGTGTATCGTCGGAGACGGAGGGTACGAGGAAGAAGGTGTATGTTTCTAGGGTTTGGTCTGATTCAGACCTTTTTACGTAATGAACTCATTGAACCCAAGCTGTTGGGTCATTGTTGATGAATGGATGAGATTGATGGCCCCAAACGACATCGTTTTGGGGCGTCTCTCATAGCAGCTTGGGCCAGAGACGGGGGTTGGGCCGATTTTTGGGTCTTTTTGGACGGGTAGGGTATTGGGCCACTCAAATTTGTCCCAATTGTGGCCAGCTTGAATAATTCCTTCTTCTTCTTCTTTTTTTTTCATTTTTAAAACTTCCTATTTTTTAAAAAAAATCTTATTAAACTAAATTCAACTAGATTAGACTAATAATCACATAAACTAATCAAATATGAAGATTAACAATTTTGAAGCTACAAATTAAATAATGCCGAAATAAACTACTTATTTTTTATGATTTTTATATTTCGCAAAACCAAACATTAATTACCAATTAATTCTAACAAAAATATGTGAAATCAAATCCTAAATGCTTATGTAATTTTTTTGTATTTTTTATGACTTGTCATGCATGCATCAATGAAAATACACACTAACATGCGCAATTAAATCCTAAAAATAACTAATAAAAAGGTGAAATCCTAAGTCTGAGAATTCTTTAGGAGTAATTTTAACGAGGCAAAAATCACGTGCCCATAACGCATACGTGTACCTATTTTCTTAGCGCGTCAAAAGTTATGTCACGTGAACGTATCCACAATCAATAATGCTTTGTTATTATTAAGAAATTTGGCCGAAATTGCGCAAATGCATTCTCCGTTTTTGTTTTTAGAAATCGTAATCATGTCACGCGAACGTGTACACAATCACGACAATAGATTAAGTGCACATAAAGTAAACTACAAAAATTTGTCATTTTTATTTCTAGGTTATGAAATTAGTACTAGGGCCATGTATAATTAAATAGTGGATGGCCCACCTCGGACTATATGAACTAAAATTAATTAGTAGCCTATGGAAGAGTTGCACAAACGCATACTCCGAATTAATTTTTAAAGTTGTAATCATGTCACATGAACGTGTACACAATTACAATTGTATTTTAAATGCGTCTAAAGGCTTCTCTACCAATATTCATTATTTTTAAAAGAAAGATGCACTCGTGTCACGCGAACGTGTACATAATTACGATAATGAATTAAATGTGCCACGAATTCTACGTGTTCAAAATTATTTTTCTAAGTTACACATTCATTGGAAGGCTCGTTTGGATACAGAATTACATAAACATATTACACAGACATGATCTATATTTATACACAAATGTGAAAGTGATCTGTTGATAAGTATTCTGCAAATGATGAACTTCTTTAATATTATACCATATAACTTCCCAACTCAGATGAACATCACCTACGTATCTATATATTATGGAGATCTAAAACGAACAAAAGGACAGTAAATAAGCTAAGCACTTCAGAGGTCAAGAACCCATAAATTAGTACATAATTTTGCCTATAACAATAAGGATGGTGACAGAAATGAATTGAAAAGCTTCATGGGTCAAACATAGAATTTTTACGAGAAAGCAAAAATTCAACTTCATCAAAAATTTACTACAACCAGCGCCTCAATAATGGCAAAACCATCAAAAGTCGAGTCAAAATAGGAACAGGAGTAGTTCGTAGAAAATGAAAAATAATAGTAAACTCCATAGTTAAGGAAAACAACGTTCACATATGGCTGAACATGAAGCAACTCACTTACAAAACAGAGGCAGTAAACAATTAGCACAAATTGAAGTCATCAATGAGCAAATCATAAACGGATGTTTCAACAATCCAAGGAAGCATTGGAGCATCAGAAAATGGTGGCAACATCGTTACGACACCGAGGAACGGATCAACGATTACACCATTTCGAATCTAGATTCATACCTGATGTGCAACTAAAAATTGAAAAGAAAAACCAAAGCATAAGACAAACCACTACCGAATGTCGAACGGAAACCTCAACGAGACTCAAGCTTTGACCGGAATTTTAGTGACCAGGTGTTATGTTGGACTAAAAATCACCGAAAAATATGCAAGCTAACGGGAATGTCAAATCTGTCGTCAGCGAGAGAAAAGCTAAAACCAAAGAAAAGTTATAAGAATAGCAGCTTCCCTTCTCTCCGTATGTGAATGTGTGTATGCATTTTTGTGCTGCTGGTTCCCGTTTTTAATGGTGGTCGCCGAAAATCGAAACCAAACAGATCGGCATTCGAGCTTCACTATCCAATTTGAACTTTCCAGCCAAACTCCAACGACAAATATTGATTTCTCCGACCAGTGGAGCACCGTTTGGTCACTCTTGTAGGTTGTGAGTGTGGTTGCTGGCCAGAGTTCAAGTCATGGGGAGGGGGGGTGGGGGTAGAGGAAGTGAAGTTTCCTGGTTTTGGAATGAGGAGAAGGAAGGGTCCTTGGAAGGGCTTGGAGAAAAATGGGTCTTCTGGGGAGGTTGGATGTTGGGTTGAAAGGATGGAGGGATATGGCTGAAGACAACGAAGGTCGGGGGAGGGGGGGGGGGGGTCGTTTTTGGAGTTTACCGACACTCCAAAAAATGTGTGTCTAGGTCTCTAGGTTAGAAGTCTAGTTATTTTTATATTCTGTAGCTATTTTTTGATCGCTCTTAGGTCCTTAGGGTATTTTTTATTTGTTTTTTTGTTCCAAAGAAGAGTCGAGAATGATCCCTAGGGTTAGCTTAATGAATATTGGGTATTAGGCTTAATGGACTAATTTGAATTGGGCCTAAAATGGGTCGCTTGAACCCAAATTTTATTCTTTCTCCACGAACGAGCCTAAAAATACGATCTCATTTACTAATTAATCATACTTAAGTAAAATAAGTATTAAAATAAGAATGAACGTTAAAACAAAACTATTTTTGGTATTTTTCAAGATTAAAAATGACTACAAAATATTAATGAAATTATTTTTTTAATTTTTATTTTCATGTAATAAAATAAAGTAAAAGAGTCAAAATTAGTTGAAAAAGTGATATTAGGCATAAATTAAATGTTTACATGCTAAAATATAAATGATCTTGGTGAGGGTCAAAAATCACATGTCTACAACCACATTAAACAATTGCTAGTTTTCTTCATATCGCGTATACATCATCAAGAAAGAAACATATGAGGCTGACCCTGGATAGATGGATCCTTATCCACTCACTGCACAGACAACTAATGTGCAAATAATATCTCAACCATGTAGACAAATCACGTGCCACTAGTATCTTAACTGCACAGATAACTCACGTTCCAATAATCACAACTGCACAGACAACTCACGTGCCAATAATCACAACTGCACGGGCAACTCACATGCCAATAAACATAATTGCACGAATAACTCATGTGCCAATAACCACAATCGCACATAAAACTCACATGCTATCATATCTTGGATCCGCGCGGACAACTTACGTGCTATCATAACTCAACCACGCAGACAACTCATGTGATACTAGTCTAATCCATATCACAAAGAAAGAAGATAGACGAGAATACATGTGCATGAACAATAAAAATCAAATTTAATACTCATGGACTAGTATAAGTGACATGATAAGGTGTATGCATGTGCGAAGTGTGCTACCACAGCTCAAATCAATTAATTATATCATGCAAGTAGTAATTATCATGTTGAATCAGGAGATTAACCAACATGTAACTTTATGCATGATTCAAATAGATCACAAAGGGGTACAAATATGAGAATCATAATAGCATGAAGCTTAGCAATCAATTCAAGACATATCGCAGCCTAAGCACTACCCGAGCATGAATAAATACCTGGTGCACGCACATGGGCTCAACCCCACACATTTACGCAACCCATAGCATGCAGTCATCACAAATAACTCAGAAACTAGTGCTTTAACGAAGATTAGGTAAGATACTTACCTCAAACAAGCCAATCAATGTTCTAAAAAATGCCTTCCTACACAAATAGACCTTTGAGCTGCTTGAATCTAGCCAACAACAATTCAATAACATCAAATAATTCCATAGGAATCAAACCCAATGATAAAGGTTGAATCTTTAATCTAATACTCAAAGTCAACAAAACTGTCAACCAGACCCATACCTTGAAACAGGGCAAAACCCACAAATTCAGACAACCCATTTAAATACGAGTCCAACCATACATGTTTCATCTAAATCTAATTACGATTCAATGTTCAAAATCCAAATATTCACTTTAGAAAAGTTTTGCAAAATAACCCAAAATTCTCTTTTAGATTCATCAATCAAATTCCAAAATCAATGATACAATCATGAATAATAATAAAAATCTAGTTAAGAACACTTTTACCCCAATCCATGTGGTAAAAATTGACAAAAACATCGCCTCAATCCGAGCTTCCAATCTCAAAATACGATAAAATCAGCTCAAAATTCGAAAATAGAATCTTATATACACTGACCAACAATACCCAACACGATCGCGGTTGTACCCCTGCAATCGCGAAACACAAGATGCTTCTAGAAAAATTCCTTCACCACGAACGTGAAGCCCAACTCGCGGACACGATAACCATCTCTTTTAACAAAGTGAAGAATGCATATTCTCCCTATGAAGGCCACACACACAACTCACTGCTCCCATTCTCCATTTGCGAACACGGTCCAACTTACGCAAACACGATTAGCATCATGTACAGACCCTATGCAAATGTGATCCTCTGTTGTTAACTTAATTAAAAAAATCTTTGAGCTCACTTACCTCTTCGCAAACACGAATCTTTTATCATGATCGTGATGCATTACCTGACATAAGCGCACCAGCAATACAAAAACCATCCGAAATGATCCAATCCACCCCGAATAACACTTAAGCGCCTTGGGACCCATCCGAACATACGAAAAAGTATCAAAACATAATTCGGACCTAATCGAGGCCTCAAATCCTAAAAATAATATCAAAACTACGGATCACATTTCAACTAAAGCATAATGAACTATTTCAAATTTCCAAATTCCAAGCTTATATATATCTAAACAACTCGGAATCACCTCAAATTTTGCACACAAATAACAAATGACATAGCGAACATCATCCAACTTCTGGAACAACAATCCAAACTCTATGACATTCAAACTTATGAGTCTTCCAAACCTTTAAATTGCCAATATTCTCCAAAGAGAACAAAAACATTCTAGAAATATCCTAATATGAATCTGGGCATATGCCTAAGTCCAATGTCACCATCCGAACCTAATAGAATCATAAATACTCCAAACCTAGGTCAAATACACCAAGATCAAACTTGATAAACTCTTCCAAATCAATCCTGAACTACTCATAAATCAAAACTAACTATACACGTAAGTCATAATATATCATATGAAGCCACTCAAGACCTCAAGCCACCAAACAATTTTTGTACGTATGAGTACGTTTCAATTGATGTAAGCTCAGAAAAAATATCATATTTGAAAGTACATAAAGTAAGTTACTATATTACCTTGGAGGTTACAAATATTTAAGATCATAAATAATACGTACCAAGAGGGTTGGATGGCTCAGAAGCTAAACGAAGTGAAGAAAATAAGTTTTGCTGAAAGTCGACAAGTTGAGAATATAATAACATATACTTTTGGAGTGATACTAGGGTGTATAACATGATATTGAGGTTAATTTATTAGTTATTTTATTCATTTGATAGTCATGTCTCAAGTTTTAAAGTCAAGCGAGTTGTGGAATAAAAGTTGGCAAAGATCATCATAAATTATATTCATAAATTTTCTAAAAATAGGTCAAATATAGTAGAGATTTTCTCTTAATATAATAAAATTTATAGGGTGATTCACCTATAAAATTGAAGCATTATGAGTCTATTTTACAAAACCTTAAAATTCTCATCAATACGATATCAGAATAGAGAGATATTCCAATTTTTGCGAGGCTGTGAAATGGACCCTATGGGACCCCTAGGAGGTGAATGATTCTCCATCCATTAAATATCGGGGAATATCTCATTCGGGTTATTTTGTGACCCAATCAGACCCTATACTCTCCCGTAAACACTTTCAAAGTAGTCTCTATTATTCCAGAGTGAAAACGAAAGACAAAAACATGAATCCAACTAGAAATCTTGTAGTGCTTTCTAGATCGTAGTTCTTCATGTTGTGGCTATTTTGATGATTCTTTAAAATGAAGTAACCACAAATTTCATGTTGTTCTTGTTGACAAAAGTAAGAATCTATCCCCCATATATATATATATATATATATATATAAGAGTTTCAAGGAGAAATACAAGTGTTTACACACCAACTTGAACACCAAAAGTTTATTCAAGAAAAGAATACAACCCCTACAGTGTTGTGGTGTGATTGAGGGTTGTTGTGAGCTACACCAACTGGGGATTTCTAGTTGTATCTACTGCCTAAGGTAGGTAAATAATGTTTTTATTGTGATTATGGTTAATCATGTGTTGGTAGAGTTGTTTGAGTGAACATCTACAAGATAGCAATTGACTTATCACAAGAAAGTCTTATCATTTTTTGTGGGCTGTGTTGAGGCTATATTTATGATTTGCTATGGCAGTATATTGTTATAAATAGTCTGATTATGTTATAACTTCTGCTGTTAAACTTATCTATGTGCTAATTAAGTTGATTGAATAAGAAAATATGAAAAACAAGAGGTTGACGATAATGGTTAAGGTGCTAGGCATGTTGACTATTTTTGAAGATTTTCTTATGATGTTTTGGGCTGAAAATGATATGGCAAGCATAAGTATGATGTTATTGATGCTTTAGTCAGATTCATGGAAATTGACTTGGATTAAAATTATAGTTATTTAATTGTAAATCAAGCTTGTCGCTCACAATGGTTGTTGAAGTAGTCAAAAAGATTATTGTGAATTATATTATTGTTGTTTGGGCTGTTTGGTAGCTTTTAGTTACCTATGAGATGTAGTACAAATAGGGGAGGTGCTTTCCCTTTTCTTGTATTGAGATTTACACCGTTTATATGATAACGACGAACTCGGTTTACTCATTGTATATGTAAAACGATCACATTGAGCTTGGTTGAAATTGGAGAGAAAATAGCAGAAGTACGTTAAAGCACATCCTTCTTTATTTTGGCATGATCTAAAGTGAAACGAACATAAATGATACATTATTTAATAGTGGATTTACTCCTATCAACTAAGGTTATCCATGATATTCTTTTCTTGTAAAGTTACTCTAAGTAAGTATATATGATGTTTGAATCCTATTAAGGTTCATATTAATGGTATGGATGTCCATAACATTAATCGAAGGTGTAGTGACATTACGTCACTCTTAAAGGTTGAGAATGTGATTCCATGAGTCCTGCATTCATTATATATGTACCTATTTTACTATACCGAGTTGCGCTATAGTCGGCCGGATACGTCACTTATTGTGCAACCACTGATTAGTTGGGTTATGTGTTCGTGCGTGTGTATGCGTGTATAATATGCATTTCATGTCAGGGTCTCTCAAAGGCACTTGGATATTACAAGTATTATATTCTCTATCTCTTATTACATTACGATACATATTTATATTTCTTGCCTTAGATACTTGGTGCTTTATTCATACAGACGTCTCTTTTGCTTTGAGATGCTGCATTTCGTGCACATAGGTCCCGATATATAGGTTGACAGTCCTTCTAGTAGGCTATCAGCCCAGTGGAAGTGCCGGTGCATTCCACTTGCTCTAGAGTTGCCTATTTGGTCAGTATACTTTTGACATGCATTGATTTATATGGACGCTTGTATGGCTTTTGAGTGTACAAATGATCATATCTGCCTGATATGCCTTTATGTCACATGTATAAGTTTGTATATCATGTTGATTCGTCGAATATTCCCTTATGTTTTATTCTAGTTATCTCATGATGGCCTTTTCGGCTCATTTACCCATAATGGTATGATAATAAAGATATGTTACGTTATTAATCGGTTGTGTAAGGTACGTAGTGCCTATCGCGGCCCTTCTGTTTGGGTCGTGAAAAAGTCGATACTAGAGTAGTTCTATCTTAGGGAGTCTATAAGTCGTGTCTAGTAGAACTATGTTTATAGATGTATTGTGCAACACATTATATAAACAGGAAGCTTTAGGAGTCTGGTGGTAAGCTCTTGGAGGCGGGTATTGATTTTTTGGATTTGGGTAAGTGTTTTGAGGGGGTGGCGCACACCATTATTTGGGGGGTTTGGTGTACGCCTGTGCGTGATGGACAGAGAAACGAGGTTTGGTGGTGGATAGTAATGTTGCGGTGGGACATATGGAGGATGTGGGTATGTCTGGTGGTGAGGACGGGCTGACCGTAATAAGATGGTGCTCGAGGCCCAACCCAGGTTCCCGACCCCACTATCTCTACTTCCTCTTTCTTCTTTTTTCCAAAAGCTCCCCCAGCTCCACCCTAGATGGCTTGAGTAGTTGCCTTAATAGCTGAGTAACTCATGATAATATTGGATTTGAGACCTTCCTCAACCATACTTCCCATCTTGACCACTTCATTAAAAGATTTCCCTACCGCCGACACCAAATGCCCAAAGTAGGTAGGTTCCAGAGCTTGTAGAAAATAGTCAACCATTTCACTCTCCTTCATGGGAGGATCAACTATGGATGCTTGTCCCCTCCAATGGAAACCGTATTCCATGAAACTCTCGTTGTGTTTCTTCTCCAGCTTTGTCATAGATAGGCGATCCGTGACAATATCGAGATTATATTGAAAGTGGCATGCAAATGCTTGCGCTAAGTCATCCCACGTATACCGCCGATTGGGATCCTGTTGACTATACCACTCCAATGTCGATCCACTCAAACTCTGGCTAAATTACGCCATTAGCAGTTCGTCTTTTCCTCCTGCTCCTCTCATTTACTGCAAAACCCTCTCAAATATGCGACTGAATCGCCATGACCGTCGTACAAGTCAAATTAGGCATTTTGAAACCTGGAGGCAACTGTACGTCCGGGAATAAGAAAAGATCTTTGAATGCCACGCTCACCTGGCCGCCTAATCCCTGCATGTCCCTGAACGATTGTTCCAGACTCCCGACCTTCCTGAGCATTTCCTCTTGTTCGGAATCTTTGGTCGGCGTTTCAACTCTCATTGGGACTTCAGGATGACGAGCATAAGATTAAGGCTCCTGGCTTTGTAGGCGGGTCTGGAGGATAGTATTGAGGGTCATAGGATTGAAGCAGCGGTTCGCTGGATGACCTATGCAGTGCAGGAGGCGGAGGTGCCACATAGATAGGAGCAATTGACGGGGGAGGGTAATGAGTGATTTTGAGTAATGTGGCTGGTGGCTGAGAGGTAGCACCCGGATGTTGTGGGTATATAGGAAAACTTGGGGGCGGATCAGTGACGGATTGGTCAGGTGCTTGAGCCAGTGGCGGTGTGAAGGTTGGGTTTGCAGGATAGGTCGGGGGTGGCTGTCCTCTTTCCCATGCCTAGTACATCTCGGCCATTTGATGCTTAAGCTTATACATTGCCTCCTTATAGCGTTAACGTCCAATTCCTCTGCCTCCTTCGAGGGGCCAATAATGCTGATATCAGCTTCTTGGTTGTCCATGACTTGTTTGTTTTTTGACTGCGTGTTGTAGGAGTGAGTTGCCAGAATGCCTGCGAGCACCAGTCACCTGTCTAATTTGGAACTGGAATCACAACACCAAAGACTCATTAGTGGTTAGATTCTTGACACAACAAGTGGCCACACATTGGGTATGTATGCATAATTGGTTCCTGCATGCGTTCATTACTTGCGTCATCCCGGCTTTTGTTTGCGAAACTCTCTTTTGTTTTGGCCCCATGCTCTCTCCTTCCTATATTTATTCAAATTCCAATTTTATTCAATTATGGTTGAATCCTATGTAGATTACCTACGTATCATGACCCCGCATGAATCAGACCGAGACTAGTTCTTGGAACATCACATATTTGGGAAATGTTTTATAACAAACTATAATTACAAAGACTTGAAAGGTGAAAAATTAAAAAAATGCTAACAAATGAACTACAGACTCGAACAACTACTAACTATGCATAAAGAAAATAAAGACTCAGTTAAACTAACAGACTTTGAAATCCAATAAATTGATAGTACAATCTTTTAGGAGTACATTAATGCCTCAAGTGTTCCTGGGCTTCGCGGGGCATTGTTCAGCCTTGCCGCTGGCTTGCGTGCCAAACTCCCTTGGAGGTGGTGGAGATCTTCCATCACTTGACGGACAAATGTCATGTTAGCAGCGAAAAACATAGATTTTTTCATGTCCTCACAGTGGTTGCAGTTTGTGATAATGTAGTCTGCAATCGCCCGTACTCTTTCCCTGATAACACCCTTTTCTTGCAATAGGCGCCCAATTTGTTCAGCCCTCGCCTCTAGAGTTCGTTCGGCTACCTGGTTCATTTCCTGGAATTGCCTCAAATCTATCTCCAACTTTGCAATTGTTGTATAGAAATATTCTCTTTCGGCTTTGAGGTCCCCAACTTGCCTGATAGCCCTCCGCTTTATCCCAGCAATCTCATCGTCATGCTTTTCCTTCAGTTGCTCAATGATGCGGGCCCGTTCCTCCGTATGCTTAGCTAATTGTCTTTGGACCCTAGACAGCTCACCTTCGGCTTTATACAGGTCGAAACCATATTCGGTTACATTTTATCTCCAACTGTCTATGAGCTTTTTGTCCTTTACGCTCCTGGCGGGATTCCCTGCGGTTTCTTGCATCTTTTGGATTTGGGCTCGTAGCACCTCATTTTCTTTAGTTAGTCTTTTCTTTTCTGCCATGTCTGCTGCGGCTTGCAAAATGTTTTCAAATTTTAGTTCTTGGACTTTCGTTTCTAATCTTCCTATGGTAGCTCTGTATTCATTTTCCTTGGCTAGCCAATCCTATTGTTCCTGGGATGTTTCAACAAATTCTTGGAGATGTGGTCTTTTAGGTGGCCTCTCGGGCTCGATCTCTCTTCTATACCAAGCAGTGTATTCAGGTGCAACCTCGCTTTTAGATACGTCCCATACCAGGGTATCAGCTATTAGGTATTGACACTCGCTCCAGATTTGGCGCACGGTAGCTTCAGGGAATTGGCCATTGGGGCTAATTTCAATAGCATGACGGCTAATGTCCTCATCCTAGAGAATTATTTGGAATATACTCAATTGCCTCAACACTCGGTATGGCGCATAAGGTTGAATACTTCGGAGGCCCATCAAAAGGAAATGAGGCCTGTGACTGGCATATACACAATTTCATCTACTGGGAGCAACCCAAATGTCCATTCTATTTGATTTGTAGTAACAGCCCGAAGATGCGAAATCCATTCCCCGACAACCTTGGGTAGCCTAAATCCATCAACCCTGTTGTAGAACTCTTCTATGCGACTCCTTGACGGTGACCCATAATTCATGAATCGAGGTCGGTGGAATAGGTGCTCAATCATCCATATCTGTAATAGTAGGTTACACCCCTCAAAGAAGCTCCTCCCGCTTTGCATGTGGTGAGAGCCCAAAAGATCTCGGACAAGATCATAGCAGACAGGGTGCTCTTGGCCTGAGTCATTAGAGTGCTGAAAACCCCGACTATCCGTATGTCGATATTTCCGTCCTTCCGCGGAAACACCAGAATACCCAAGAAAAATACCATGAATGCTAAAGATCGGTGCTCCTCCCATTTGAGTTGGTTCCCTTTGCTACAAGTAAAATTATCCGGGTTATTGAATCCCCCTATATGCCTGTACCTCTGTCATATGAACTGTTGAGTGCAGAATCCAACTGACAAGTTTGGGTTGTGAACTTCCCTACTGATTTTTATAGAGTCTAAGAACTTGTGCACGGCGAGGGCTCGTGGCGCAATTAGGTATTGGTGTCTCAAAGGGGTTGTATGGGTACCGATATGTCCAGCAATTTCGTCTAATGTCGGGGTAAGCTCACTGTCCGAGAAGTGGAAGACATTATGGGAAGGGTCCCAGAATGTGATTAAGGCCTTTATGATGTCCCCCCTTAGGCTAATTTTCAGTAAACCAATGAGGCCTCCCAGATGTGCATTGACCCTTTTCTTCCCTGTTTCCCCGAGATCATTCCTCCACAGTTGCAACTCCAAGGGAATTTTGTTCATTATCATGCTTATTCTGCACATTTATTAAGGTGAATTAGTATTCTCAAAAATATAAAACCGATATTTGATGAAATCTATTTCTAAAAAAGGACTGGCTTTGCGAATACAGCCTTGCTACACTTCGGAGAGAAGGTTTTCCATACTGTGCTCACTCGCCGGAAAAAATTCAGAGGTTTCCATTTGTGCAAGGTTAGCCTTCCGGCGTCCCTTGTGGTAACATTCGGCCACTTCTGGCAATAATGGCATCACCGGGTTTATTTTGAAAGAAAAATGAATAAAACAGACACTTGCTTTCCTTGTTTTGACTGTTTTTGCAAAAGGGAGGTTGAACCTGATGGGGGTTGCCTACGTAACTCGCTTTTGTCGAGAATCAAACCGGCATAGTTCGGGCGAAATAAGTCATCAAAATCAAAACTTTAAATGACCTCATTTAGTTTTTTTTTTTGTGTTTGCTTTTTTCTTTTCTCCTATCTTTCTTCTTGTTCTCTCTTTTCCTTTTCTCTTTTTTTTTTTCAAAATCCGGCGGCATTTCGGCGCTATTTTTAAGCATTGGTTTTACAGGTGATCACCCCAGCACTTCCATTTTTTGATTTATTCCCTTTACTTGCAAGCCGGTCAACATGCGAATCCAAGGCAAATGAATGCACATGTAGCACGTAAAATGCATCAGGATGGTCTTTCATTTCAGGGCACCTGTCCTAGACGGACTCAACCCCTGTGTTGAGTCCCTATGTCAAATGCATGATGCAAATAAACGTTCCTACTAGGGATCCGGTGTGAGGTTTTTTTATACTAAGTTTAGAACCTCGGTACAGGGTCTAGACTATGTACCCGAGCGGACGACTCGAGTCGAGGAGGGGGCTATGTAACGAGAACCAAAAGGCCATCAGGCTTTGTAACTAGTCCGGCCTCTTTCTTATTTCAGGGTGTTACACTAACAGAATAGGGAGTCTCAACCAGTAAGCACATCCCCGGAGGTGAGAAAAGAAGGGTTTTGTAGTAGTTTATATGTACAGTTCAGATAATATCAAAGCGGTAAAAGCGTCATTTTGCACATTAAGCCAACATGTAATAGAATTAGGTAATAAACAAAGCCAAATACCACAATTATTATAAGCTCGAATTCTTGAACCCAGAATTAGATATTCTGGGTTCGTTCCCCAGCAGAGTCGCCAGGCTGTCACACCTCCTTTTTTGCTACTACAACCCGACGAAGGGCGTAAATAAGGGAGTTTTTCCAAATTAAGGACAATCGAAACGGGATTCAATTATTTAAGAGAATTTCAGAGTCGCCACTTGGGAGATTTGTGGTGTTCCAAGTCACCGTTTAGAATCCCGAATCGAGGAAATGATGACTCTGTTTAGCAGTCCGCTAACAAGAAATCCGAGTAAGGAATTCTGGTAACCTGGGAGAAGGTGTTAGGCATTCGTGAGTTCTGTGGTTCTAGCACGGTCGCTCAACCGTTATATTTGGCTTAAATTATCTGATATTAGAACACGTTTTAACTTATGTTCTATTTAACCTTAAGTCTCTTTATTATCATTTTTAAAAGAGAATTCCAACGTCGTTAAAACGCGCCTCAAACCACGTCACATAAACGCACTTGTGGATTTTGACATGTTCCAACTTCGTTGAGATTTGGATTTGGGTCACATAAATGCGCACCTGAATTTAGGAAGGTATTTCATTAATACATTCGTGCCTATAGCGACTACGTCTTTATAAATTCGTTAAAGGCCGTGAAATTCGCTAATTGGAACTTCTGATATTCTAAGTGTTTTCATTGAATTAAGGAACCTTGTGTGGTGCTTGATTTAGTTAACAAGGCTCGTTTTGTTCTATAAGGACGTCTTAAACTATTTAGGTTCTCTATTATCTTGTATCTACAATATCCTAGTCATTTATAGGTGGGTAACATATTCTGAAAAGGCAATTAATACTTGCATTCTAGGTCTCATTCGTGGCTTCTTTGGGCTTCACTTTCAGTCACCCCAAGAGCGTGTATTGCTACACGACCAGTCAACCTCTAATATAACTCCAGTGACAACATACTAAATATGAACTGACTATTTCTAAATATACTGAAAAATAAACGAATTTAAAGTGCCACTGGCATCAGTCCACAATTAGTACATGCTTATGTTCAATGCAATGCCAATAATGCCAACAGAAATTTAGCGACAGTAATCCTATGAACTAGGAAACAAATGTATTAATCTTCATGACCAGCTACATGCTTGAATATACAGGGCTATAGTTTCATAATCTGAGTAAGAAATGGTACCTGGAATGCCAAAGGGAAATAAAGCCTATTAGTAATGAAGCAAGTAGCAGGCAAGCAACACCAATCAGCCAATAAACACTCAGGGATTCAGGAAGGTTTTGAGAAGAGTAAAAGTTCAACAGGAATCGAACAACACTAAAGATTTTTGAAGAATATAAGTGAGCCTACTATATATCTTAATTCACTAAAGCTTCAGAAGAAAAGTCTGGTCGAAAAATTTTAAAAGCCCCAGCCAAAAAATCCCTCAAAATGTTCAAATTACCCCTTTTTATAGTTAAAGCCTTAGGGCAACACTTATTTCCTTGTTTTCCTTTTAATCCCTTATTCAAATTTCAATCTTACCTAAATAGTCCCTAGTTTTTTGACTTGTGCCTCAAGTTTGAGGCTGAAATTATGCTCAAGTCCCTCACTAGAATGTTATAGGGGTTGTTACATGATTCTTTCAGGCTCAAATACCCTTTATGCCCCTGTTTCCTTTCCTTATTAACTAATCTAAGGTTCTTTTACCCTTGGTTTTCATTTGGTTTGGTCAAACCTGACCCTGGTCAATTGTATTCAAGTATTGGGCCAAATTCATGATCTGGACTACAGGCTTAATCAATGCAACCCAAGTTCCAACTAAGCATCTTATTGTGACCTTATTCAATAACAAAGGGTGGAGACAATTATCCAAACTCCAGGACTATATGAATATCCACAGATACTTTAAGATGGACCAAAACAAACACAAAAAGGAGACTCAACTGATTGTGCAGGAATAATGGACAAACTATAACACTTAGCCAAAATCTAGAAGTAAAAATTAAAACAAAGCTAATCACAATATCCGGGGAAGCAGTTTATCCTAACATGAGCAACTACTGAAGATCACAATCAATAGGAACGGAATATGACTAGTATGAAGCTTCTTAAAAGAAAACACCCACTTACAATCATGATATAACGCAGGTAATGGCCACAAAACTGTTGAGAACCTCAGTGGTGAAACAAATGCAGAATCAAGAGATGAGGATCAACAAAATATGTAAAATCAGAGATGAAACTACAAGCCATGTAAAGTTTCAGAGGTAAAAACAAATTGACGAGTCAACATGCAAAGAATAATATCAGACCATTATAGAAGATGCATTCAGACTGGTGATCCCAAGGAATCATTGAGTATAACAAACAAAGAAGATTTCTTATCATACTTTAGGAAGAGAGCATGGAAAACAAACTAAAATCTTAAAGGAAACAAAGCATATACCAAAAACGACAATAACATAGAGTACTTAGCTTCTGTGCACGTAGCTCTAACTTGAATCAATTCGTGGGCTTCTGACCTCTTTTGGTGAGGTCTTTAACCTCTAGGGAACTTTGCCTTGTGTACCGAAGAGAGCCAAAGTGTTCAGGAGGGGGATTTGTGATTCTGAGACCAAGTAAGGTCTCAGATTTGCGTTTTCTTTGTGGTTAGTAGGGTTTGAGGTTCATGGATAGTATGGTTGGGGAGAGGGATGGAAGGAGATTACTTGAGGAAAGTTTGGCTGGAATCCGGTGAACTTTAGAACTTAGGGTTAGCTTAGATTTGATATTTGAGCCATTTCACTTTGATTCAAAGGGCATATTATGGGTGGTTGGAAAGAGGAACATGAGGTGGTTCTGGAGTGTAAATTTCGACGGGTTTGGGGTAGGGTCGCCGGAGACGGTGGTTCCGGCGAACTTTACTTTTAATATTCGAGAATATCTATGTTGGTTCGAAGGAAACTGATCACATGACGAGGAAGAGGGGGTCTTGGTGGTCCTATGGTGTAAATTTAGGGTGGTTTGGTGACCGGCCGTCGTCGTGAGGCGATTTCCGGCGGCGGCGTTAGGGTGGCTGCTGGGTGGTCAACAACGGTCTCAGGACGGTACAGGGGTGGTGTTACGACGGGAGTGTTCGTATGAGGAGGGTGATGAATTGGTTTCTGAGCCTATGCAAACGTTTGGACATATATATTTAATTTGGGTGAAGGTTTCAGAGCCGTTGGATTGTTCGAGATCAACGGCTGGCATGAACAGCTATATAAACGATGTCCTTTTGGGAAGGTCTGATAGACTGGGTCGGAGGCTAATGTTTGGACTGGGCAAGGGCGTTATTTAAGGGGTGACCAAGTTTTGGGCCACCTAGGTCTGGCCCAATTGTGTCCAGCCTGGGTGTTTATGTATAAATATGTATATATATATATATATATATATATATATATATATATATATATATATATATATACATACATATATATATATATATATATATATATTGTTGTTTTCTTTTCTTTTTGTTCTATTCTAATTCCTAATTACATTTTAAAATTCCTAATTGACCTAATAATTATCTATTTATGCAACACAAATAATAAAATGCAACAAATAAAAATTAAACAAAATGCTTAAAATGCCAGAAATACTACTGATATTTTTTTGAATTTTATGTTTGTAAAATATCCCTAATTAACAATTATTTTAGCAAAAAACATGAAATTTATTCCTATATGATTTTAAGCATGCATTAATGAAAACACATTGGCACACACAATTAAATCCTTAAATTAATTCCTAAAACAAATATTAAAAGGAAAAATCCCAAACCTGAGAATCCTGTAGGAGTCGACTTAACAGGGCAAAAATCACATGCTCACAGTAGGCGTACCACCCGCTCTCATTTGCATAAATATCTTGTGGTAGGCGTACCACCCGATCCCATTTCAATCAATATCTCATGGTAGACATACCATCCAATCCCATTTCAATCAATATCTTGTGGTAGGTGTACCACCCAATCCCATTTCAATCATATCTTAGGCGTACCACCCGATCCCATTTCAAATCTTGTGGTAGGCGTACCACCCGATCCCATTTCAATCATTATCTTGTGGTAGGCGTACCACCCGATCCTATTTCAATCAATATCTTTTGGTGTACATACCACCCGATCCCATTTCAATCAATATCTTGCGGTAGGCGTACCACCCGATCCCATTTTTAATCGATATCTCGTGGTAGGCGTACCACCCGATCCCATTTCAATCAATATCTTGTGGTAGCTATACCACCCGATCCCATTACTTCTAACAAAATACACAATATAATCCCGGCAAGGGAAACAATAACAACAATTCAACGTCCCGGCAAGGGAGAGTAAGCTATAACTAATCCTATTTAATTTCTACTCGGCTAAGTTAAAACCAATACTCAGTATCCAGGATCATCAATCAAGGCTTTCATAATATCAATTAAGATGACAAAACTATCAATTTAAGACCCACAGTCATGCTCGACACCAACATATGGGTACTCATCACCATGCCCATACATCGTACGCAACACAAACAAGTAGCAAATACGACTCAACTCCTTATCCCTCAAGCTAGGGTTAGACCGAACACTTACCTCCATGCCTTGAATTCAACTCAAGCCTCAACTATGGCTTTACCCCTCGATTCCACCACAAATCCGCTCGAATATAGTCACAAGTGACTTAATTGCATCAATAAATGCTAAATGAATCAGTTTAAATGCATAAAATGAATTTCTTAAAGTTTTACCCAGAAAGTCCAAAAATGCCCCCTGGCCCACGTGGTCAATACCCGAGGTTCGAACCAAAAACCGGTTACCTATACCCCCATGAATCCATATCTATGATTTGATTTGAAATAGGACCTCAAATTGAGGTCCAAATCCCTAATTTTTGAAAAACTTAGGTTCTACCAAAATCCCCAATTTCACCCGCGAAAATTCTTGATTTTAAGTTGAAAACATGTAAAATGATGTTAAAGATTGAAAGAAATGAGTAAAAGTCGACTTACAAATGATTTGGAAGGAAATGTTCTCTTTCCAAGGAGTTTCTGTTTTGAAAGAATGGTGAAAAATGGTTTAAATTCGATTAAGTATAAAATTTGCTAGGTCTCAGATGCTGGAATGAGAACTGGGGTTCACAATTGCAACCCCTGCCCTACTAACTAGGGAAATGCGAAGATGAGTTCACATTTGCGAACTCTGAAGAAGTCCGGGACTTTCGCATTTGCGAGCCATTATGTCGCATATGCAATGGGTTTTTTTATAGCATTTGCGGACCAAAAGGTTGCATTTATGACCCCAGGTGCAGAGGTTCCCTCTTCGCATTTGCGAGCAGAGGCTCGCATTTGCGAGAACTTCTTCGCAAATGCGAAGATACCAGATCGAAAAATGTCAGATTTTTACAAAGGTACAAAATGCACTCACGACATATCCATAACTCACCCGAGCCCTCGGGGCTCCAAATCAAACACTCACTTAACCTCAAAAACATCCTATAGACTTACTCGTGCGATCATATCGCCAAAATCACATCATATGCATCGAATTAAGCCTAAAAACTCATAATTCCTTCTAAATTTTTATAAAACATCAAATTTCCATTTTAAGTCCGAAACGCGTCAAACGACGTCCGTGTTCAACCAAACTTTACATAAAGTGCTTAAATCATATATAAGACTTATACCGGGCGTCGAATCCAAAATACAGCCCCGATACCATAGTATTCTAATCAAATTCCATTTTCAATTTCCATAATTATTTTTCAGAAAAAAAATTTACGCAAAAATTCATTTATTGGGCTTGAGAACTTGGAATTCGATTCCGGGCATACGCCCAAGTCCCATATTTTCCTACGGCCTACCTGGAATGTCAAATTACGGGTCCGGGTCTGTTTACCCAAAATGTTGATCGAAGTGAAATTTAATCATTATAATATCAAATTTTAGCATTTTTCTCACAGAATTCATATTTAAGCTTTCCGGCTACGCGCCCGGACTGCGCATGAAAAATGATGCAACCCTAAATAAAGTTTTCAAGGCCTCAAAACCTAGAATGAGTAAAGAAACAGGTGATGACCCTTTGGGTCGTCACATTCTCCACCTCTAAAACAATCGGTCGTCCTCGAATGGATAAAAGAAAGAAGTACCTGAGTCAGGAAAAAGATGGGGATAACGGCTCCGCATATCAGACTCGGACTCCCAGGTTGATGCCTCAGGAGGCTGACCTCTCCACTGAACACGCACAGAAGGAAAACTCTTCGACCTCAACTGTCGAACTTGTCGGTCTAAAATAGCCACCTGCTCCTCCTCATTAGATAGATCCTTGTCCAACAGGATAGTGCTGAAATCTAACACGTGGGATGGATTGACGTGATACCTCCAAAGCATGGACACATGAAAAACTGGATGCACGGCTGATAAGCTAAGCAGAAATGCAAGTCTATAAGCCACTCTCCCACCCGATCAAGAATCTCAAATGGACCAATGAACCTAGGTCTAAACTTTCCCTTCTTTCCAAATCCCATCACGCCCTTCATAGGCGATACTTAGAGCAAAACCTGCTCACCAACCATGAAAGCTACATCTCGAACCTTACAATTTGCATAGCTCTTTTTCCTGGACTGAGCTATACGAAGCCTATCCTAAATGATTCTGACATTGTCCAAGGCCTCCTGAACCAAATCCGTACCCAATAGCTAAGCCTCTCTCGGCTTGAACCATCAACCTAGAGATGGACATTGCCTACCAAACAACGCCTCATAAGGAGCTATCTGAATGCTGGACTGGTAGCTGTTGTTGTAGGTAAACTCTGCTAAAGGTATGCACTGGTCCTACGAGCCTCAAAAATCAATGACTGAGGCTCGAAGCATATCCTCTAAGATCTGAATAGTCCGCTCGGACTGACCGTCCATCTGCGGATGAAATGTTGTACTCAACTCCACCTGAGTGCCCAATTCTCACTGAACTGCTTTCCATAAACGCGAGGTAAACTGCGTATCCCTGTCCGAAATGATAGATACTGGTAACCCATGAAGGCGAACAATCTTCCGGATATAAATCACAGCTAACCTCTAGGATGAATAGGTGGCTGCAATAGGAATGAAATGTGCTAACTTGGTTAGCCTATCAACAATGTCCCAAACTGCATCGAATATCTTCTGGGTTAACGAAAGTCCAGTTCACCAGGTGTCTGATGTTCATGCTTAACCTGTTGATAGTATAAACATCGAGCCACATACGCAACAATATCATTCCTTATTCTACGCCACCAATAATGTTGCCTAAGGTCCTGATACATCTTCGCGGTGGCCGGATGAATAGAATACCGGGAACTATGGGCCTCCGCTAAGATTAACTCTCGAATCCCATCAACGTCAGGCATGCAGACTCACCCCTGCAATTCTCAGAAAACCATCATCACCTAAGGTCACCTGCTTGGAACCTCCACGCTGCACCGTGCCTCTAAGGACACACAAATAGGGATCATAAAATTGCCGATCACATATATGCTCCAATAATGAAGAGCGAGCGACCGTGCAAGCTAACACTCGGCTAGGCTCAGAAATATCAAACCTCACAAGTTCTTGTCCAAGGCCTAAACATCCAAACCAAGCGGTTTTTGGCCAACCGGAATATAAGCAAGACTGCCTATACTGGCTGACTTCCTACTCAATGCATCGGCCACCACGTTGGCCTTCCCCGGGTGATACAATATAGTAACATCATAATCTTTCAACAACTTCAACCACCTCATCTGCCTCAAATTCAACTCTTTTTTCTTGAAGAAATACTGAAGGCTCTTCTGATCAGTGTATACCTCACACGTCATGCTATACAGATAGTGCCTCCAAATCTTCAATGCATGAACAATGGCTGCCAACTCTAAATCATGCATCGGATAATTCTTCTCGGGAATCTTCAACTGCCTCGAAGCATAGGTGATGACCTTGCCATCCTGCATCAACACTGCACCAAGCCCAATACGGGAAGCATCACAGTAGACTATATAAGGTCTTGAACCTACGGGTAAAACTAACATCGGTGCCATAGTCAGAGCAGTGTTGAGCTTCTGAAAGCTCGCCTCACATTCCTCCGACCATCTGAATTGGGCACCTTTCTGGGTCAACCTAGTCATCGGGGCTACAATAGATCAAAACCCTTCCATGAATCGATGATAGTAGCCTGCCAACCCCAAGAAACTTTGAATCTCTATAGTTGATGCTGGTCTAGGCCAGCTCTTGACTAGCTTAATCTTCTTTTGGTTGACCGGAATACCCTCTACTGATACAACATGACCCAGAAATGCAACTGAGCTCAATCAGAATTTACACTTCGAGAACTTAGCATATAACTGACTTTCCCTCAGATTGTAAAGAACCACTCTGACGTGCTGCTCGTGCTCCTCCTAGCTGCGGGAGTATATCAATATATCATCAATGAAGACTATCATGAACAAGTCCTAATAAGGTCTGAACACTCGGTTCATCAACTCCATAAACGCTGCTGGGGCATTGGTCAACCCAAATGACATGACCAAGTACTCATAATGCCCATGCCGAGTGCGGAAAGTTGTCTTAGGGACATCGGATGCCCTACTGGTGGTGGCCAGATCGCAAATAAATTTTGGAAAATACCCTGGCACCGTGAAGCTGATCGAACAAATCATCAATCATCGGCAATAGATACTTATTCTTGATCGTTACCTTGTTCAATTGCCTGCAATAACCACACATCCTCATTGACCCATCCATTTTCTTGATGAACAACACTCTGGCACCCCAAGGCAATACATTGGGTCTAATGAAACCCTTCTCCAACAAGTCCTGCAACCGATCCTTTAACTCTTTCAACTCAGGCAGGGCCATACGATATGGTGGGATAAAAAGGGGCTGAGTGTCCGGAGCCACATTAATGCAATAGTCGATATTCCTATCGGGCGGCATAAGGTGAGAAAGGAAAATATCAGGGAACTCTCGAACAATGGAAACAGAATCAATTGAGGGGACCTCAGCACTGGAATCAAGGACATAAGCCAAATAAGCCAAACACCATTTCTTAACCATACATTGAGCCTTCACATACGAGATAAAACTACGAGTGGAATGACCAGGAGTCCCTCTCCAATCTAAACGGGACAAATCTGGTAAGGCTAAGGTCATGGTATTGGTATGGCAATCCAAGATAGCATGATACGGGGACAACTAATCCATCCCTATTATGAAATCGAAGTCGACCATGTCTAAAAGCAATAAATCAACACGGGTCTCAAGATCCCCAATCACTACAACACAGGAACGATGAACTCGATCGACCACGATAGAAATACCCACCGATGTAGACACATAAACAGGAATACTCAAGTCACTAGGCATGACCATGTACGATGCAAAATAAGATGACACATACGAATACGTAGACCCTGGATCAAATAGCACTGAAGCATCTCTATCACAAACCAGAATAGTACCTGTAGTGACTACATCTGAGTACTTAGCCTCTTGCCTAGTTGGAAGGGCATAACACCGGGGTTGGGCCCCACCTCCCCGAACCACATCTCTGGGCCGGCCGGGTGTCTGCTGGCCTCCACCCCTGGAGCCCTGAGCTCCACCTCTATGACCTCTACCTCCACCTCTAGCACCTCTACCCACACCTCTAGCCGGTTGAGCAGGTTGTGGAACATCTGGTGCATGTACCATGGCACGAAAACCCTGCTGTGAAGAACTACTCGAAGCTCGAGGATAATACCTAGCAATGTGCCTCATTTCACCACAAGTAAAATAAGCTCTCGGCTGTTGGGATTGGAGACCCTAGAAACTCTGAAGCGGTGGTGCATTGATAGGTGCTGAGGGTGCCTTGTAAGGCTACTGATCGAAATAATATGGCTGAGAACTACGACCACCTGAAGTGCCATGGGAAACCTAGAGCGCTGACTAGAAGGGCCTAGGTTGATGACCCCTATCGTGCGAATCTGTGCCTCCAGATGAAGCACCACTGAATCGGCCTGACTGTCGGGGCCTCTCATCTGCCCTGTGACTACCCTTATGACAGTACTATCTCAATCCTCCGGGCCACATTGGCTGCCTCCCAGCCTCTCACTAGCCATCTAGATACGAATAGGCTGAATGAGTCCATCAATAAATCGCCTCATCCTTTCCCTCTCAGTGGAGACGAATAGGCTGAATGATCCCTGATGGAGATGCTCGAACTCCCTTCGATTGGCCTCTCGCTGAGTGATAGGGATAAACTTCTCCAGAAATACGTGTGAACTACTCCCAGGTCAAGGCTGGAGATCTTGCTGGCCTAGGTAAAAAATTATCCCTCCAATACGTCTTGGCAGATCCAGACAATTGAAATGTAGCAAAATCAACCCCATTGGTCTCAACGATCCCCAGGTTCCGATGAACCTCATGAAAACTGTCCAGGTAATCCTGGGGATCCTCAGTAGATGCACCGCTAATAAAGATGTGAAAAGCTTGGTAAAACTTTTCAGCCTCCACAAAGCATCTGCGGACATAGCCACTCCACTGCCGATCTAAAAAACCACTCCAGGTTGAACTGCCATAACAGGCTAAACTACTAGAATCTAAACCTGAGGAGCTACCTGCTCTAGAGTACGAGTAGTAGGAGTTTGGGCCCCTCCTCCAGCCTGAGAGACGGCTGGGGTTACAGGAAGCAAACCTGCTTGGGTGACACTCTCTATAAGACCCACTAACCGGACTAGAGCATTCTGAAGAACGGGGTGGGCAATGAACTCCTGTGGAACCTGAGCTAGGCCCACCATAACTGCTGGAGCTGGGGCTGGAACCTCCTTGTCAAAGTCAACCTGAGGCTCCGCCACTGGTGCTGTTGCACGCCGCTGAGATCTGCCCCTACCTCGGCCTCTAACACGGCCTCGACCTCACCTTCTGCCCCTAGTGGGAGCTGCCTGGGGCTCGAAATGTTGATCAGAAGATGAG
This sequence comes from Nicotiana benthamiana, assembly GCA_034376525.1. Classification (NCBI taxonomy): domain Eukaryota; kingdom Viridiplantae; phylum Streptophyta; class Magnoliopsida; order Solanales; family Solanaceae; genus Nicotiana; species Nicotiana benthamiana. Next base: position 117,795,713 of record CM067331.1, read on the forward strand.
GAAGCGCATGTTCTCGCCATCAGCAAAAGAACATAGTAGAAAGAAAATCAGTAGTTGAGAAACAGAACCTCACGACAAGAAAGAACAAATGTGAAGTTTCCTAACTATGTAGCCTCTGGTGGATAAATACAAACATATTCGTACCGATCCCTCAGACTCTACTAAGTTTGTGCGTGAGTTTTGAGACCTATGTAACTTAGTTCTTTGATACGAACTTGTCACAACCTGGATTTCCCATCCTCGGGAGTCATGATGACGCCTAATAATGGGAGGTAGGCAAGCAAAATTTAATTACTTTTCCTCAACCACATAATCATTTTCAATAATTATCAACAATAAGATAAAAGCAACTAATTTAACTAAACAGGCGGAAGACTTAATATTAATGCAAACTGAATAACAACACGAAAGTTCAATAAATTCTCTACCCAAAATCTAGTGTCACAAAACTCATGTACTACTAAGATTTACTAAATACAATGGTCTGAAAAATGTAATTTTTTTCTCGAAATACATAAGATATAGGCAGAAATAAAGATGAAGGATATGCTAGGCTTACAGACTCCTGCTAGGCTACCGCGGTGTCATATTTTACAGAAGGCTCGCTCCCAGACTACTACTGCTACTCAAAAGCTGCTCCGACATCTGCACATTTCAATCAATATCTTATCATAGGCGCACCACCCGATCCCATTTAAATCAATATCTCGTGGTAGGCATACCACCCGATCCCATTTCAATCAATATCTTGTGGTAGGCATACCACCCGATCTCATTATTTCCGACACAATACACAATATAATCCCCGCAAGGGAAACAATAACAACAATTCAAACGTCCCGGAAAGGGAGAATCAGCTATAACCAATCCTATTTAATTTCTTACTCAGTATCTAGGATCATTAATCAAGGTTTTCATAGAATCAATTAAGAGTACACAGCTATCAATTTAAGACCCACAATCATGCTCGACACTAACATATGGATTCTCGTCACCATTCCCATACGTCGTATGCAACATAAACAAGCAGCAAATATGACTCAACTCATAATCCCTCAAGTTAGGGTTAGACCGAACACTTGCCTCGATGCCTTGAATTCAACTCAAGCCTCAACTATGGCTTTACCCCTCGATTCCACCACAAATCTGCTCGAATATAGTCACAATTGACTTAATTGCATCAATAAATGCTAAATGAATCAGTTTAAATGCATAAAATGAATTTCCCAAAGTTTTTCCTAAAAAGTCCAAAATCACCCCCAGACTCACGTGGTAAAAACCCGAGGTTCGAACCAAAACTCGGTTACCCATTCCCCCACAAATCCATACCTATATTTATTTTGAAATAGGACCTTAAATTGAGGTCCAAATCCCCATCTTTTGGAAAACCTAGATTCTACCCAAAATACCCAATTTCACCCATGGAAATCTTTGATTTTAAGTTGAAAACATGTCAGATGATGTAAAAGATTGAAGGAAATGAGTAAAAATCGACTTACAAATGATTTGGAAGGAAGTTTGTTCTTGTAAAATCGCCCAAGGAGTTTGTGTTTTTAAAGAATGGTTCAGTATAAAATTTGCTGGGTCTCAGATGTGGGAAATGCGAACTGGGGTTCACAATTGCGAACCCTGACCCTGCTAACTTGGAAAATGCGAAGATGAGTTCGCATTTGCGAACTCTGAAGAAGTCTGGGACTTTCACATCTGCGAGCCATTATGTCGCATTTGCGACGGGCTCTTTATCGCATTTGCGGATCAAAAGGTCGCATTTGCGACCCAGGTGCAAAGGTTCCCTTTTCCAATTTGTGATTAGAGGCTCGCATTTGCGAGAACTTCTTCGCAAATGCGAAGATACCAGAACTGAAAATCCCAAATTTTTTCAAAGGTACAAATTGCACTCACGGTCTATCCAAAACTCACCCGAGCCCTCGGAGCTCCAAACCAAACATACACACAACCTCAAAAACATCCTACGAACTTACTCGTGCGATCAAATCGCCAAAATCACATCATATGAATCAAATTAAGCCTCAGAACTCATGATTTCTTTCAAATTTTCATAAAACATAAAATTTTTATTTTAAGTCCGAAACGCGTTAAACGACATCCGTTTTCAACAAAAATTTACAAAAAGTGCATAAATTATATATAAGACTTGTACTGGGTTCCAGAACCAAAATACGGCTCGATACCATAGTCTTCTAATCAAATTCCATTTCCATTTTTCATAATTATTTCCAGAAAATAATTTTACACAAAAATTCATTTCTCGGGCTTGGGACCTCGGAATTCAATTCCGGGCATACGTCCAAGTCTCATATTTTCCTATGACCTACCGAGACCGTAAAATCACAGGATCGGTTCTATTTACTCAAAATGTTGACCGAAATCAAAATTAATTATTTTAGTATTAAAATTTAGTATTTTTCTACAAAATTCATATTTAAGCTTTCCGGCTATGCGCCCGGAGTGCGCACGCAAATCGAGGAAACCCTAAATGAGGTTTTCAAGGCCTCGAAGACATAAAATGAATAAAGAAACCGGTGATGACCCTTTGGATCGTCACAGTGACATCAGGATCCAACTGGTGTTAGAGTAACCCAAAATGGTGGATGAATTGTTAGCATTAGTTGACACTTTGATAGGATATTGCAAACGTTGTAATACTTCTCCTTGTGAGACACCTATGCGGTGCACTCTAGAATAATACAGTTAGATATGAATACTAGAATGTTAAGAACATTCAGAAGATAGGGAGCGGAATCCTAGAAGGGATGAATATTTACCTTTGTATGGCTCATGTCCCTAAAATGAGAGAAAGTTAGGTGACCCAGAGAGTTAGTGTGTGGAACGAGGGGATCTAAAAGAGAAAAAATATTTCGTTCAAGTCTTTAGAATAAGGTAATAGATATAAATATTATCAGGAATATAGGAAGAGAAAAAAATAAAGCATTATGAGTAAGGTGTGATAAATGGGTAATAACGGTAAATAAAATATGACAGGATGACATAGTCTAAAGTTAAGTGAAGGAAAAGACAACAGGTGACAGTAATTGAGACAATGAAAGAGTATAAACCATAAAGTCATATCCTCATTTCCAAAAATGAGTTGGTTACTCCAACGTGATTACCCAAAGGAAAAGTTACACTCCCGAAGTAATAGAAATACTTATGGGCCAGTGAACAAGAATTGGGGATCAGAACGATTTGATAATAGTCCAACGTGAGAATTTAAGAGATAAAATTCTAACAATAATAAAATGGAAAACAGAAGATTAACCTTTAAGGGTCATTTAGGAAGACGGTTCCCTGAAGCAAGCACTGTGAGCATAGTTAAGCTTAAGAGAATAAGTGTGCTAGTTAGACTAGGTGTCTTCCTCGTGTCTTCGTAATCAGTTATCCTTGTATAGAAGGGTTACCACAAGGTAGGTAAGAGTCAATGAATATGTGAAAATATCACAAAGATAAAGAGGTAAAATATTTATAGGTAAATCTTCATAGCATTAAATGTTAGTACTCCCCTAAAAGGGGGAAATGGTGTGATATGATATTAAATCAGAGTTATGTGGTTCATGTAACAATAAAATAGTAAAGGATGAATGCGGTAAAAAGGTGAAAGGAATAAGATTTCTTTTATTCAGATCCTGCAGTTATATTACAACTCTAGCACATTATGCGAGCACGACACCAGGGAGAGGCAATACAGGTTCCCCCCCCCCCCGATGTTATTGATAAATAGGTGCGAATGAACACTTGATACATAAGGAACCAATGCGAGAGGTACGTTAATACAAAGGAAATAACCCAAGAGTTATTACATGGAATATAGATATGAGAAAGGACCAATGATTAGTTAGTAATTTATTAAGAAAGAATCTAGTGATAGTTAGACAAGAGGATACAAATAATCAATAGATTGAGCAAGATTAACATAGTGAACCCCACTTATTGAATTCAGTCTCACGGATAAACATCATAATCCTTGAGAAATATTTAGATAAGAGTAGGGGTAATTAAATTACTGTATAAGTGTTACAGAAATAAAAGAGAGTGCCTCTGAGGAGACAATCAAAATTTGAGTTCAGAAGTAACCCTACAAGCACAAGGGCGTGCAGGTAAGTAAATAAGGATAATTATAGGCGGGTAAGAACATCAAAAATTCCTTTGGGTATATCATGTAATAAGCTCGCAGCTTTACAAGAGTCTGGGGGTCTCCCCTAAGTACTACAATGAAAGACTAGATGAGGAAATAAGGAACAAGGTTTCAACCTAAGTATAATGACCTAAAGAAGAAATGATCTTGCAACAATAGTCTTACTACAACATTGTATGCACTACGAAAAATATTGGCATCTATCATGACTAATGAACGATAAATAAAATCAAAATTAATATTCTAGATCATATCGGTTGACTGAAATTCCAATATCTATTGGCACTAAGATATGCCAAGTATTCATGAAAAAAGTGGCAGAATGACAAAAAATAATTGCTTACACTTAAAAACAACTGAGAAGGCACAAAAGGAAATCTGTAATGCTAGAAAGTTAAAGGAAGGTTGCGAGTAGTATAACTAGATATGTGTAGGTAGCAAGCTAAAGTATGGTAGAGAGACAAGATTTTAAGTGGATAGTTGTAAGGATAATAAAATGTGAGTGAGAAGGCGACAATAATAGGTAAGGTTTAGAGATTAATCACATGAACAAAAAGAGCTGATGGTTTCATAACTTATAGAAAGCTTAGTATATCCTACATGAATTCAAAGGTGTCTAAGACTAGGAGCATTTATAAAAGAAAAAATTCTACCCTAGTAGTAGAATAAGGATGTAATTTTGATAGATAAGAGAATGACATTTAGGGCTTTGATTGAGTAGTGATTTACAGAAAATGGATTTCATGAATTTCATAGTATTACATTACCTCTATAAGATGAATCACATTGGGATGCTACAAAATATGGTTAATGAAGTATAGTATCGTCCCTATGTGGATCAAGCAAATCACTTCAGATGTTCCACGATGAGATGTGAGCCTTCGTGACAATGTATTATGTAAGAGGTTTCAAGTTATCAGTGGCAGATTATAGACCAAAATTAAGGTGAATCAACAATAGATGGATAAAATTTCCGAAGTATGAGAGGTTATTAGGATGTCATTCTTTAGATGAACAGTAATGAGGAAGCATTAAAGGACTTAGATTTAAACATATAGGATAAGCAGCAATAGATTTTGGGTAGCATACCTCGGTAATAATAAATTGAAGTAAGTGTTATGTTATAGTCTAACATAACTAGAATTTGTAAAGTCCATGAGGATATAACCATGGTTATGAGAAGTATAGCCATAATCGTAAGTTCGAAAAAGTACCGAGTGAAGAACTTCAGTATACCTATAGATGCCAAGAGGGACAGCTAATCATAGTTATGTATATGTTCACTAAGTGTTGGTTAAAATCTGGAGGAAAAACGAGAGAAGAGTCGCATAGGCACATATACAAGGACAGAGACGTACAGGCTGCATTATAAAAGGTTGCAACAATTATGAGATTGGAAGAATTCTGACCACTAGTCATGGGGTGAGAAAGACTAAATGGGGGAATGCCCAGGCCTTTGGATGTAGTCACAGAATATTTGCCTAGATGGAAAAGACATGATTAAAGTACTCGAGCTATAGGTTACAAGATTGATAAGCGCATTAGTCAACATTGAAGGATGAATTTTCCAAAGGGGAGAATGATGCTACATCATATGTTTTCGTGCGTAAGAGTACGATAAAAGTCAATTGATGTAATCTCAAATATGAGATAATTTTTAAAAGTACATAAAGTAAGTTAATGTGATGACTCACCTGTATGCATACTAATTTTGTGTCTCTAAGGCCTTGAAAACCCTCATATATGGTTATCTCGATTTGCGTGCGTAGTCCAGTCGCATCGCTGGAAAGCTTAAGTATGAATGTTATGAGAAAATGATGAATTTTGATATTAATATGACTAATTATGAATTCGGTAAATATTTTGGGTAAATGGACCTGGACCCGTGATTTGACGGTCTCGTAGGGTCCGTAGGAAAATATGAGACTTATGCATATGCCCAGAATTGAATTCCGAGGCCCCAAGTCCGAGAAATGAATTTTTATGTGAAATTATTTCCTGAAAATAACAAAAGAAATAGGAAAATGAAATTGATTAATAGCCTATGGTATCGGGCTCATATTTTAGTTCCGACGCGGGTACAAGTCTCATATGTGATATAAGCGTTTTCTGTAAATTTTGGTTGAAAGCGGAAGTCATTTGACGTATTTCGGACTTAAAATGGAAAATTGGTGTTTCATGAAAAGTTAAAAGAAATATTAAGCATTGGGTCTTGATTCTATGTACGTGATGTTATTTTGGCGATTTGATCGTACGAGTAAGTTCGTAGGATATGTTTGAGGTGGTGTGCATGTTTGGTTTGGAGCCCGAGGGCTTGGGTGAATTTTGAATAGGTTCCGGGAGGTCTTAGACATAAAAATAGCAGTGTGATAGATTAACCAACACGGCCACGCTCCCTAGCAGTGCGGTCCGCGTTGGCAGAATCAGAGAGTTGTAATATTGCATGGTTCAGAACCCTCTGGCACGGTCCATTTGGCGTGGTCCGCGGTGGAAGCTGCACGACCATGGTCATTCCTGCACGGTCTGCATAACCTGCCTTAGAGAACAAGCAAGCTCCAGATCTACCAGCGCGGCTGCAGTCCTCCTTGCGCGGTCGCGCTGGGACTTTTGGGAGGGTATAAAAAGACGGGATTTTCAGTCATATTACACTTTTCAAAGCCCAAAAAACATAATAGATAATTTTTCAAACAACTCTTCTTTAGTAAAACGATTGGTAAGTGATTTATAAACTATCTTCCCCACTCCTTAACATCTTTTAACATGATTTCAACTTCAAATCAAAAATTTTAATGGGAAAATTTGGGATTTTTGGGTAGAACCTAGGTTTTCTAAAATTGGGGTTTTTGGACCACAATTCGAGGTCTGAATCCAAAATAAATCATATATTTGAGTTCATGGGGGAATGGGTAATCGGGTTTTTGCTCAAACCTCGGGTATTGACCACGCGGACCCGGGGCATTTTTGGAATTTTTGGGCAAAACATTTGGAAATACATTTTTATGCATTCAAATTGTTTCACTTAGCATTTGTTGATGTATTTAAGTAATTTGCGACTAGATTCGAGCGGATTGGTAGTAGAATCGAGGGGAAAAGCTGTAATTAAGTCTTGAGTAAGTTCAAAACATCAAGGTAAGTGTCTGGTTTAACCCTAGCTTGAGGGATTAGGAGTTCAATCATATTTTTTACGTGTTTGTGTTGCGTACGATGTATGGGCATGGTGACGAGTATCTATATATTGGTGTCGAGCATGATCGTGGGTCTTAAATCGATAGATGTAAATTCTTAATGGATCCTACAAAGCCTTAATTGATAATCCTTGATACTACGTATTGGTTTATATGTGCCGAGAAGAAATTGAATAGGATTGGTTATAGCTGACTCTACCTTGCCCGGACATTTGAATTGTTGTTATTGTATTCCCTTATCGGGAAGTTATTACGTTGTCTTGTTCCCACGCCCTGATTTATTTTGTGTATTGTGTTAGAGGTAATGGGATCGGGTGGTACGCCTACCATAAGATATTGATAAAATGGGATCATGTGGTACGCCTACCACAAGATATTGATGAAATGGGATCGGGTGGTACGCCTACCATAAGATATTTATGAAATGGAATCTGGTGGTACGCCTACCAGAAGATATTGATGAAATGGGATCGGGTGGTACACCTACCACAAGATATTGATGAAATAAGATTGTGTTTTGAGACATGGGATCGGGTTGCACGCCTGCAACGAGCTGAGCATTTAAATGAAAGTTGTTTTATTATTCTTATTCGTGTTAGTAGCTTTATAGTGGATTCTTTGTTAGTTTTTAGAATTTTGTTCATTTTGCTATCCCCAGAGCATGTTTTCCCATCCCCAGTTTTACTTGTTATTTCCTTTCCGTATATTATATGACTTCACAGGTTTATCTAGAGTCTGGTCCTAGCCTCGTCACTACTTCGCCGGGGTTAGGCCAGACACTTAACAGCACATGGGGTCGGTTGTGCTGATGCTACATTCTGCACATATGTACAGATACCGAAGCAACTTTTGAGTAGCAGCAGTAGATTAGGAGTCGACCTTCAGTCCAGAGACACCGAGGTAGCTGTGCTGATGTCCGCAAGCCCGGAGTCTACACTATCTTTATTTCAGTTTGTTATCCTTGTACCGAGACAAACATATTATGACTTCTTTCAGACTATTGTATTTAGTAATCTTAGAAGTTCGTGAATATTGTGACACCAAATCGTCGGTAGAATTTTATATTGGGATTCCGCATTCCTTTCAATTAATTACATTCGAGACTTCCGATTTCATTATTAAATGCTTTGTTTTTATAAAATTTATTGATGGTTGCTAAAAGAGATAATTAATAAATTGCTTGCCTAGCTCCTAATAGTAGGTGCCATCACGACTCCCGATGGTGGAAAATCCGGGTCATGACAAGTTGGTACCCGAGCACTAGGTTACATAGGTCCCACAACTCACGGACAAACTTGGTTGAGTTTGAGGGATCGGTACAGAGACGTCTTTATTTAACTTAGAGGCTACCGAGTTAGGAAAATTTCACATTTGTTCTTTCTTGTCGTGCGGTTATGTTTCTCAAATATTGATTGCCTTTCTACTCTGTTCTTCGCAGATGGCAAGAACACATGGTTCCTCATCTTCCGGTCAGCAGCCCGAGCCCCAGGCTACCCCCGCTAGGGGGTGAGGGCAAGGTTGAGGCCGTGCAAGAGGCCGAGGTAGAGGCAGAGCTCATCCTAGAGGAGCACAACTACTGGCGGAGCCTCAGGTTGATTCAGACGAGGAGGTTCCGTCCCCAGCTCCAGCAGTTCCGGTGGGCCCAGCTCAGGTTCAAGAGGGGTTCATTTCCACCCAGTTCGTCAGGATGCTTTGGTACGGTTAGTGGGTCTTATGGAGAGTGTCACCGGGGCAGGATTGCTTCTTGTAGCACCAGCCGCCTCTCATGCTAGAGGAGGGGCCCAAACTCCAGCTACTCGCACTCCGGAGCAGGTAGCTCCCTAGGTTCAGATTCCAGTGGTTCAGCATGCTATGTCTGTTCTGCCGGGGGTGGTTGTTCAGACCGGTGGTGGAGCGGCCATGTCCGCAGATTCATTGTGGAGGTTGGATTAGTTCACCAAGCTCTTCACTACTACCTTCAGCGGATCACCCACTGAGAAACCTCTGGATTATTTGGACAGCTGCCACGTGGTTCTTTGGTACATCGGTATTGTTGAGTCCAATAGAGTTGATTTCACTGCATTTCGCCTATTTGGATCCGCCAAGACTTGGTGGAGGGATTTCTAGTTAGCTAGACCAGTAGGGTCTCCAGCCTTTACCTCGGAGCAGTTCACACACGCATTGTTGGAGGCAGTTCCAGCGTCTCAATCAGGGGTCCATGTCAGTCACCCAGTGTGAGACCAAGTTTATTGAGTTGGCTCGCCATGATATTGCCACACTCCCCACTGAGAGGGAGAGAGTGAGATGGTTTATTGATGGACTAATCTAGCATTTTCATCTACATATAGCCAGAGAGGCGGGAAGTGATATCAAAGGGGGGTGGTCATGGAGCAGACAAAAGAACCCGTCAGTCAGGCCAATTTAATGGTGCCTCATCTAGAGGCAGAGATACATACAATAGGGATTATCCCACTAGACCCTTCCAGTTAGCACTTTATCCTTCTCAGGGTACTTCAGGTGGTCGTGGTTCTTAGCTGCATTATTTTGATTAGCAGCCTTATAGTGCACCATCAACACCTATCAGTGCACCACCACTTCAGAGTTTCCATGGTCGCTAGTCCCAACAACCGTGAGCTTGTTTTACTTACGGCGACACGAGGAACATCGCTAGGTATTTTCCTCGAGCTTCGAGCAGTTCTTCAAAACAGGGTTCTCTGTGCCATTGTACATACACCAGATGCTCCACAGCCTGCCCAACCGGCTAGAGGTGGAAGTAGATGTGCTATTGGTGGAGGTAGAGGTCATAGAGGTGGAGCTTAGGCCGCCAGGGGTAGAGGCCAGCCAGCAGCCGGCCGTCCTAGAGATCTAGTTAAGGGAGGTGGGGCCCAGCCCCGTTGTTATGCTTTTCGGCCAAGCTAGAGGTTGAGTCTTCAAATGTGGTTATTACAGGTACTATTATGGTTTGTGGTAGAGATGACTTAATGCTATTTGACCCTGGGTCTACGTATTCGTATTTGTCATCCTATTTTGCACCATATTTGGTCATGCCTTGTGATGCTTTGGATATTCGTGTTTATGATCTACCTTGGTGGGTGATTTTAGAGTGGTCGACTGAGTTCATCGTTCCTGTGTTGTAGTGTTTGAGGGTATTAAGACTCGTGTCGATTTGTTTCTTTTAGACATGGTCGACTTTGATGTCATATTAGGGATGGATTGGTTGTCTCCGTATCATGCCATCTTGGATTTCCATGCCAAGACTGTGACCTTAGAATTACCAGATTTTCCCATTTAGAGTAGAGAAGGACTCTTGCTCATTCCACTCGCAGTGTTATCTCGTATGTAAAGGCTCGACGTATGGTCGAGAAGTAGTGTTTGGCCTTTTTGGCTTATGTCCGTAATTCAAGCGCTGAGATCCCCTCTATTGATTCTATTCCCATTGTTCGTGAGTTTCCCAATGTTTTCTCTTCAGACCTGCTGGGCATGCCACCAGATAGGGACATTTATTTCTGAATTGATTTGGCTTCGAGTACCCAGCCCATTTCTATCCCACCATATTGTATGGCCCTGCCGGAGCTAAGGAGTTAAAGGACCAGTTGTAGGATTTGTTGGAGAAAAATTTCATTTGACACAGTGTTCAACCATGGGGTGCGCCGGTGTTATTCGTCAAGAAGAAGGATAGATCGATGAGGATGTGCATAGATTACTAACAATTGAACAAGGTAACAATGAAGAATAAGTATCCACTGCCGAGGATTGATGATTTGTTCGACCAGCTTCAGGTTTCAAGGGTGTTTTCCAAGATTGACTTGAGATCTGTCTACCATCAATTGAGGATTAGGGCATCTGATGTCTATAAGACAGATTTCCGCACTCGGTATGGGCATTATGAGTTCTTGGTCATGTCATTTGGGTTGACCAATGACCCAGCAGTATTAATAGAGTTGATGAACCGAGTGTTCAGGCCATATTTGGACATGTTTGTGATAGTCTTTATTGACGATATTTTGGTGTACTCCCGCAGCCAGGAGGAGCAGAGCAGCACCTCAGAGTGGTTCTTCAGACTCTGAAGGATAGACAGTTATATGCTAAGTTCTCGAAGTTTGAGTCTGGTTGAGTTCAGATGCATTTATTGGTCACGTTGTTTCGGCATAGGGTATTCAGGTGCCCGAAGAAGCTTGAGGCAGTCAAGAACTGGCCTCGACCAGCATCAGCTATAGAGATTTAGAGTTTCTTGGGCTTAGCAGGCTTTTATCGTCGGCTCATGGAGGGATTCTTGCCCATTGCAACCCCTATGACCAGGATGACCCAGAAGGGTGCTCAGTTCAGATGGTCAAATGAGTGTGTGGCGATCTTTCAGAAGCTCAAGACAACTCTGACTACAACATCGGTATTGGTTTTGCCTACGGGTTCAGGGCCTTATATAGTTTATTGTGATGCTTCCTGTATTGGGCTTGGTGCAGTATTGATGCAGGATGGAAGAGTCATTGCCTATGCTTCGAGGCAGCTAAATATCCACGAGAAGAATTATCTGGTTCATGATCTGGCGTGGGCATCCATTGTTCATGCATTGAAAATTTGGAGGCATTATCTGTATGGTTTGACGTATAAGGTGTACATTGGTCAAAAGAGTCTTTAGTATCTATTTAAGCAGAAGGAGTTGAATCTGAGGCAGAGGAGGTGGTTGGAGTTGTTGAAAGATTATGATGTTACTATCTTGTATCACCCAGGGAAGGCCAATGTAGTGGCCTATGCGTTGAGTAGGAAGTCAGCCAGCATAGGTAGTCTTGCTTATATTCCGGTTAGCTAGAGACCTCTTGCTTTGGATGTTCTGTCCTTGGCCAATCGATTCATGAGATTCGATATTTCTGAGCCTAGCTGAGTGTTAGCTTGCATGGTCGCTCGTTCTTTATTGGTGGAGTGTATCTGTGAGCGGCAGTTTGATGATCCCCATTTATGTGTCCTGAGAGACACGTTGCAACGTGGAGGTGCCAAGAAGGTAACATTAGGTGAAGATGGTGTCTTGAGATTGCATGGGCGAGTTTGTGTGCCCAATGTTGCTGGGATTCGGGAGTTGATCTTAGCGGAGGCCCACAGTTCTGGGTATTCTATTCACCCAGGTGCCACGAAGATGTATCAGGATCTGAGGCAGCACTATTGGTGGCCCAAAATGAAGAAAGATATTGTTGCATATGTGTCTCAATGTTTGAACTATCAACAGGTTAAGTATAAGCATCGAAGGCATGGTGGATGGTTTCAGAGGATTGAGCTTCCCGAGTGGAAGTGGGAGAGGATTACTATGGATTTTGTTACTGAACTCCCGTTGACCCGGAAGAAGTTTGATGCGATTTGGGTCATTGTTGATAGACTGACCAAGTCAACACATTTTGTTCCTGTTGCAACCACCTATTCATCCGAGAAGGTTGCTGAAGTCAATATCAAAGAAATTTTTGCCTTCAAGGGGTGCCGGTATCTATCATTTCAGACCGGGGTACGCAGTTTACCTCGTGCTTCTAGAGAGTCGTTTAGCGAGAGTTGGGCACCCAAGTGGAGTTGAGCACAACATTTCATCCTCAAACGAATGGGCAATCCGAGAGGACCATTCAGATATTAGAGGATATGCTCCGAGCCTGTGTCATTGATTTTGGAGGCTCATGGGATCAATTTTTGCCGTTAGCAGAGTTCGCCTACAACAACAACTACCAGTCCAGTATTCATATGGCCCATCGTGAGGTGTTGTATGGTAGGCGGTGTCGGTCTCCAGTCGGATGGTTTGATCCAGAAGAGGCTCAGTTATTGGGTACAAATTTAGTTCAGAGGCCTTGGATAAGGTCAAGATCATTCAGGATAGGCTTCGGATAGCTACGTCTAGGCAGAAGAGTTATGCAGATTGCGAGGTTCGAGATATTGCTTTCATGGTTGGTGAGCGAGTATTACTCCAAGTGTCGCCAATGAAGGGCGTGATGAGATTTAGGAAGAAGGCAAAGCTTAGCCCTAAGTTCATTGGTCCATTTGAGATTATCGATCGTGTGGGAGATGTTGCTTATAGACTTGCCCTGCCTCCTAGCTTGTCAACCGTGCATCCAGTGTTTCATGTTTCTATGCTCCGGAAGTATCACGACGACTCATCCTATGTGTTGGATTTCAGCACTGTCTAGTTGGACAAGGACTTGTCTTATGAGGAGGAGCCAGTGGCTAGTTTAGACTCGCAGGTTCTACATTTGAGGTCGAAGAATTTTCCTTCTGTGTGTGTTCAGTGGAGAGGTCAGCCTCCCGAGGCATCGACCTGGGAGTCCGAGTCCGATATGCAGAGCTGTTATCCTCATCTATTTTCTGCATCGGGTACTTCTTTCTTTTGTCTGTTTGAGGAAGAAAGGTTGTCTTGGAGGTGAGGAATGTGACTATTCAAAGGGTCATCACCTTTGTGCTTACTCATTTTGTGTTTCCGATGCCTTGTAAACCCTCATTTAGGGTTGTCTCGATTTGCATGTGCAAATCGGGCGCGTAGCCGAAAAGCTTAAATATGAATTCTGTGATAAAATGATGAATTTTGAAATATGACTAATATTGACTTCGGTAAATATTTTGGGTAAACGGACCCGGACCCGTGATTTGACGGTCCTGGGGGGTCCGTAGGAAAATATGGGACTTGGGGTATCACCGAAATCGAATTCCGAGGCCCCAAGTCCGAGAAATGAATTTTTATGTGAAATTGTTTCCTGAAAATAACTAAAGAAATTGGAAAATGAAATTGATTAAATGAATGTGGTATCGGGCTCGTATTTTTGTTCTGACGCCGGTACAATTCTCTTATGTTATTTAAGCGCTTTCTTTAAAGTTTGGTTGAAAGCGGAAGTCATTTGACATATTTCGGACATAAAATGGAAAATTGGTGTTTCATGAAAAATTGAATGAAATCTTAAGCTTTGAAGCTTGATTCTATGTACATGATGTTATTTTGACGATTTGATCGCACAAGTAAGTCCGTAGGATATTTTTGAGGTGGTGTGTATGCTTGGTTTCGAGCCCTGATGGCTCGGGTGAGTTTTGAATAAGTTCTAGGAGGTCTTAGACCTAAAAATAGTAGTGTTCATGGTTAACCAGTGCGGCTGCACTCTCTTTCAGTGCGGTCTGCGCTGGAAGAATCAGAGATTTGTAATATTGCAGGTTTCAGAACCCTCTGGCGCGGTCCGGGTGAAAACGTGTGCGGCCGCGGTCCAATTGCCACGGTCCGCTGTGGAAGATGTGGGGCCACGTTTGTTCTTGCACGGTCCACGTAACCAGCCTCAGAGAACCAACAACCTCCAGATATACCAGTGCGGCCGCGGTCCTCCTTGCGCGGTCTACGCTGGTACTTCTTGGAGGGTATTAAAAGACGGGATTTTCAGTCATATTACACTTTTCAAAACCCGAAAAACATAAGAGGCAATTTTTCAAACAACTCTTCTTCTCCAAAACGATTGGTAAGTGATTTTTAAACTAGTTTCCCCACTCCTTAACATATTAATATGATTTCAACTTCAAATCAAAGATTTTAATGGGGAAATTTGGGAATTTCGGGTAGAACCTAGGATTTCTAAAATTGAAGGTTTTGGACCTCAATTCGAGGTCCGTTTCCAAAGTAAATCATATATATGAGCTCATGTGGGGAATGAATAATCGAGTTTTGGTTCGAATCTCGGGGTTGGACCACCCGGGCCCGGGGGTGTTTTTGGAATGTTTGGGCAACACTTTTGGAAATCCATTTTTATGCGCTCAAATTGTTTCACTTAGCATTTGTTGATGTATTTAAGTAAATTGTGACTAGATTCGAGCGTATTGGTGGTGGAATCGAGGGGTAAAGCTGTAATTGAGGCTTGAGTGAGTTCAAAACATCGAGGTAAGTGGTCGGTTTAACCCTAGCTTGAGGGATTGAGAGTTGAGTCGTATTTGTTACGTGTTTGTGTTGTGTACGACGTTTGGACATGGTGACAAGTATCTATATATTGGTGTCGGGTATGACTGTGGGTCTTAAATTGATGGATGTAAATTCTTAATTGATCCTATAAAAGCCTTGATTGATAATCCTTGATACAGTATTGGTTTAACTGTGCCGAGAAGAAATTGAATGGGATTGGTTATAGCTGACTCTCCCTTGCCGGGATATTTGAATTGTTGTTATTGTATTCCCTTACCGGGAAGTTATTACATTGTCTTGTTCCCCTGTCAGGATTCATTTTGTGTATTGTGTTGGAGGCAATGGCATCAGGTGGTACGCGTACCACAAAATATTGATGAAATAGGACCGGGTGGTGTGCCTACCACAAGATATTGACGAAATGGGATCGGGTGGTACGCCAACAACAAGATATTGATCAAATGGGATCGGGTGGTACGTCTACCACAAGCTATTGGTGAAATAGGATCGGGTGGTACTCTTATCACAAGATATTGATGAAATAGGATCGGGCGGTACGCCTACCACAAGATATTGGTGAAATGGGATCAGGTGGTATGCTACCACAAGATATTGATGAAATGTGATCTGGTGGTATGCCTACCACAAGATATTGATGAAATTGGATGTGGTGGTACGCATACCACGAGATATTAATTGAAATGGGATAGGGTGGTACGCCTACCAAAAGGTATTGATCGAAATGGGATCGAGTGGTATGCCTATAACGAGGTATTGAGAAATGGGATCGGGTTGCACGCCTGCAATGAGCTGTGCATTTAAATGAAAGTTGTTTTATATATTCTTATTCGTGTTAGTAGCTTCATAGTGGGTTCTTTGTCAGTTTTGAGAATTTCGTTCTTTTTGCTATCCCAGAGCATGTTTTCCCATCCCTAGTTTTACTTGTTATTTCCTATTATTTCCTTGCCGCATATCATATAACTGCACAGGTTTATCTGGAGTCTAGTCCTAGCCTCGTCACTACTTCGCCGGGGTTAGGCCCGCTATTCACCAGCACATGGGGTCGGTTGTGTTGATGCTACACTCCGCACTTATGTGCAGATACCGGAGCAACTTTTGAGCAGCAGCAGTAGATTAGAAGTAAACCTTCACTACAAAGACACCGAGGTAGCCGTGCTGATGTCTGCAGGCCAGGAGTCTACTCTATCTATATTTCAGTTTGTAATCCTTGTACCGAGTCAAAAAGATTATAACTTCTTTCAGTCTATTGTATTTAGTAATCTTAGAAGTTCGTGAGTATTGTGACACCAAATATTGGGTAGAGTTTTGTATTGGGATTCTGCATACCTTTCAGCTATTTAAATTTGAGACTGCCGTTTTATCATTAAATGCTTCGTTTTTATAGAATTTATTGATGGTTGCTAAAAGAGATAATTAATAAATGGCTTGCCTAGCTCCTAATAGTAGGCACCATCACGACTCCCGATTGTGGGAAATTTAGGTCATGACAGTTAATTATTCTACCTTGGAGGTTACAGATATTTAAGATCATGAATAACAAGTACCAAGAGGGTTGGAAGACTTAGAAGCTAAACGAATGGAAGAAAATAAGTTTCGTCAAAAGTTGACAAGTTAATAATATTATAATATATACTTTTGTGGTATACTAGGGTGATTAACATGATAAGGAGGTTGTGTTATGACTTATTTTAGTCGTATGATTGTCATGTGTCAAATTTTTACTTCAAACGAGTTGTGGAACTAAAGCTGGCAAAGGTCATCGCAAGTTACATTCATAAATGTGCTAAAAATTAGGTCAATGAGAAGAGCTTTTCTATTAATATAGTAAAAATTACGGGGCGTTACACCTATCAAATTGAAGGTCTATGAGTATAGTTTCCAATACATTAGATCATTCATCAACATGATATTGAAATAGAGAGATATTTGCATTTTTGCGAGACTGTACGGGCAGCTCCTATGGGACCCACTTAGGCAGTGGATGATTCTCCAACATTTGAATATTAGGGCAAGGATCTTTTAGGTTCATATTTCGACCTACCATACCATATGCTCTCCCAAAACACTCTCAAAGAAATCTTCATGATTCTAGAGTGAAAACCAAAGATAAAAGCATGAATCCAACCCTAGAAATCGCGTGGTACTTGCAAGATTGTAGTTCTTTATCTTGTTGTTATTTTGGAGGATTCTTCAAAGTGAGACAAAGAGATAATCACATGATATACAATATAATTCAAATACTCATAGCAAAAACTCCTGACCATAATAGTTGCTTATACTGGCGACATACCTCACATCCGATAAAATCATGTTCCAAACCTCTGTACACTACCGATAATGAAAGAAACACGTAGGAACTCATAAACGCTCCTGAGATAAACAAGTCCTGGAGCTCTCTCGCCCGCGAAGAACTATAGCTAAATTATAATTTTGACTAGTTACATTACGCTTCCAAACATGCCTTAACCAAATCTAATTGCTCCAATTCAAAGTAGAAAAATCTTATTTACCTAGCGCAAGCTACTTGACTGAAAGGACACCCCAATGACACCTAGAGCTACATAAGATGTAATCTGTGCAACAATCAATTAACAACCCGAATGTAATCAATGATAAAAAGAGAACCAAATGGAAGAACTGCCCCCAAACTCAACATATACCACCACAAAGATCAATGCTATGAGCCCATCTCACATAGGAGAAACAAAACACACGAAATAAGCACGAAGGATCATATCCCATCATAACTGTGCTACGGTGCGTACACGTTTGAAACATATCGGGCCCCATGGACTACCCAAATTCTCATACTCCCCAAACATATGTATATGAACAGCATGTATACGATGTGCATGACCATAACCATGGAGAAAAATATAACACAATATAGCACCGACGAGAAGAACATAACCAAGGCGCAATAAACCATTCAACACACCAAGAGTCATATAGTTAGAGTTTTGACATAAGGCCAAAATAGAATTGTATTATGCGAGTAAATAGTCAACAATCTCATAACCCATCGTATCATAGAAGAGTAACAAATGGAACATATCAGGACATGAATAAGATCAACTCTAGTCGAAGGCACAACCTTCAATACTAGCTTTGCAGAGTAAGAAATCTGATCTGATGTAAAATACATGTTCTCATTAGGCCTTACAATGGGCCCAAAATCAAATCCGATCATCCACAAATAGGTAAATAACATCCAAAGAGTCCACGGTTACCTAACCATAACATATATAATCTGCCATCAAACTTTTAACAAACCTAAATCATCCACAACCAAGGAATAATATGCCTTTGAGAACATCTGATTTCAAAACCTTAAGAATGCGGGAATCTCCATATTTGATCCTAACTCAACCACTCAAATGGTTGACTCATGCCCCGAGCACAATCATCTCGCGAGAGAAACTTCCATGAATTTGCTATGCCACATAGCAAAATTTAAGCATCAGTAGTCAAGAACTAGGCAATTCCGGTAATACCAGTGAAGCAACTGCAAGTTAAAATATAGTACGCCTTCTCAAATGTACGCTCTTCTTACGTTATACTAGATAGTGTATACATTATACCAAACATATGAAACTATCTATGCTGTCTAAAACTCATGATCTATGTTTGAAAATAAACTGAAACCTAGTACATACAAATCTCAATCTCACATGGCACTCCTTATCTATCATGCCATCGTATGAAAGCACAAGATTCCCATCATTAACTATAAATCAAAAGTAGGATAGACACCCCATTAACCAGGTAACTTCCACTTGAACCCATCCAGGATAAAATCACAACACACAATAAACATCCCATGCTTGTAGAAAAAATCCAACCAAAGTCGTGGTTAACACCATCTAGAACACTTTGAAACTAATTTGCACATAACCAATCCATTAGAAATGAATTACTCTAACTCAACCACGTAACGCGAATCGCCTTACCCAAGAATAATGCCAAAAAATACGTGTAAATCTCACCACACCAAAGGAACTTATCACTTCTATTATAATACTTATCCAAACCACTACCAAGCAGACCTATTTCTTCAACTTTCTCTTGACTTGTCTTCAAGTTAACACTTCTCCCTTACAGTATAATCCTTAACCAAAACTCACACCAAGAGATCCTAGCATTAAACAATGCCATCTTAAGGCCTATAAGGTTGTATTCCCTCTTAAGCACCCAATAGAACCGCAACCGAAATACCTACTCTAAAGAGACCTTATGTTAATTTGAAACTTTTCTTTAATTTCTCTAACATTGAAATGTAGATCCACTAATGATATAGAACTATCACAAGACTCGGAACCAATCAATGCAAACCCAAATTCTTAGCAATATACAAGTTAGGGAAATCCTCAAGTACCACACATGAATCTTGAACTCATTAGAACCTTCTTGAGAGTCATCCACTCTGCTCTAATCTCTAATGCAATGCCAAAACGAGCCGGACTACTCCTACTCTATTAGCACACAAACACCTAAAGAAGTAACCCCACTTTTAAGCAACCGAGTGAATCCCTTCTCCTTGCACACTACATCCACCATGAATAAAAAACCCAAATCATTCTAAGATTTCAATATACCCATAAAGCATATCAATCATACATTCAATAATTTCCTTCACCTCACCATCCTCGAAATCAGCTTGTTTCAAGTCATAGCTGATCCAAAAATATGCCTCATACCCAAACTAATATAACAACTGACCATGCAATCTGATCATCGCTAGTAGACTCCCCTACTTGGATCGAAGCCGTAGAACATAATGTCCAATAACCCATAATACCCTTACTCTAGACTTCCATGTTTTTGCACTAAAAGTTGACTAAATCCTTCACAAACACATGTAGCACTAGTCATAAAGTACCTTAAATCACCTAGTATGCACATATTCATCCTCATGACAGTCATGCAAACTACTTCAAGCAATCCAAACTCAAGTTGCGTCACATAGAAGCCACTAGTAGAAAGAAAACTCTCCATAGAAACATCACACATCCGTAGACCACCCTGCAAGAGATAACCCACATGTTTAGAAAATTGGAATCCCTCTATTAATGTATCACAGTGTCAACTAAAATGCATACTTAATCTTTCTGTCTGAACTCATCAACAAGACTTATGAATCTACGTCATTCCATAAATGAGCAAATGAAATATCACTTAACATAGTCATAATTCGATCGAGATTGTACAACACATTAAGATAGAAATCAAGCATCTTCTCGTCAAATCTAAGCCATCTACGCACATTCCTCAGTCAAATAATACTCATTATATAGCCATCCAACCATTCACTGAGCTATCACTCCCAATGTAGGGACACTATTGGACATATAAGTCCAAAAGAACATACTCATAATTGAAACCATCAATCTCAAAATGCAGTTTAAACCTGGCCCAAGCCATCCATACTGGACTATCTCCACAACTCAGAGAACACATCTCGCACCTTATCTAGGACACCGCAAGCCGCCAATATAAAGGTGATACCGAGAGCTAAACATCTTATAAGGGTGGATGGAAGGAAATCAAGGAGATACGCTTCAAGATGGATCAATATTGCACGATGTCACACCCCGTTTTCTCATGAAAGCGAATTTCGATGTGTGACAACTCTTTTTATAAGAAAAATGTTAAAAGAGAGTCTCCACTTAGTTATTTTACGATGAGTTTGGGTACCTATTTGTAAATAACTCTGTGTGACTAGTCAACACCACCAAAGATAGGGTAAGGGCTTAAATTACCTCAAATAGAAATGGGTTAGGGAGTCTTCGAGGTTCACAACTGTCGGCTCAAATTGAACTCAAAACTATGTGGATTAGATGATTAGGTTAGATTATCAAATAAACAAAAATAATGTAAGAGTTTTATTATAACATACGGGAATTGGTACAAATCTTAAAGACTATAGTGATACAACTACACTGGTCTATTTAAACGAATAAGTGTAGATAACATGTAAAGAGAAAGGGGGGAGTCCTAAATTTTTTAGCCTAAAGGATCACCCCGTACAACATAAATAGTGTTTTGTAACTATCTTAAGGTAGGGGTAGCTCATATTACTTAGCGCACACAGATTATTATCTCTTGTTACTGAATTACTGTGGTGAAGTTGCTTACTTAAAGATGCTCCAATTTAATTTTAAATCATACCCTATGCATGCACGACTATCTCATGCCTATAGTCCATATGGTTTTGAACCTCTATTTGGGTGGCTCTAGACTTACTTAAGCTGCTAAAAAATAATAAAACTAATTGCGCATACAAAAAAATAGGACCGTACGTAATAGTAATGAGTGGCTCATGTTAGCCTCCACATATAAGTAAAGCGCACATTTTAAATTAAGCAGTAGAAGATTTCAAACTAATTTTGAGTCACTTGGTCCTATTGGCATGATCTCTATATGGTTCCAGTATTACACATGTAGCTGTATTTTTAGGCTAAAGTACAGACATAAATCATTATAAATTTTATAGACATAGTTTCTAAGTGATTCAATTTTTAGCAATATACAAGCAACGGATTTGCAAATTACAAACCTAGAGGCGTGACTTCTATATTGTTTGTGAAAGGTAGTAAAATGACTCTAGAACCATCAACTACCAACGCTGATTTTAAAGACAAGTTCCTTAGGCAGATGACAGTGTCCTAGAAGCATGATATTTAATGTTTGGCGATTGACATTGATTTTATATATAGTTTTATCCCTATAGGCATGTTATTCAGATGAGTATACGAACAATATGGGCAACTGATTGATTATTAAACCTATAGGAATAAGAAGTACAATGATAATTGAGGAAATTGATAGATTAATCATTTGAAATGATGGCACCTAGGTAAGTGGAATATTGCATTGCTATACCTTATTGTCATGTTATCCAAAAAAAAACAATAGTTGAAATTGGTATAGCAGATACTTGAAAGAGCATATTTTTAAGTGATGTGTGTGTGCCAGTGACTCCTATAGGCAGGCTTTCTACTGATGAAATCAAAATATGTAAAGTAAATAGCAAATAGACCACATAGATCCTATAGGCATACTTTGTACCCATTTATGTAAGAATTAGAATACCCTGGCCCCCTTTTAAATAAATTCCCCATCTGTTTTTGTTTACAAATTATTATCGAACCAAAAATGAATACAAGCGCAACTATCATATGCTAAAAGATTACAAGCCCAATACATAAAAAATGTCCAAAAGAATATAACCAAGTAACACCTGGGTCTTCATCAAGCTTCCCCTTTCATATGAACAATGAACCCAGGACCAAGCATCTTTCAGATTGAGAATATATCAGTTATACACCCAGGGCCATACACAAACTCATACAAGGCTTAAAAGGGAAACCATACATGATAATCAATTGATAACCTAAAGTCTATATACAATGGTTATAATTGTTAGAAGCTAAAGGAACAAGATTGGTTAAGCAAGATGACTTAAGTATACCAAATGGGTCGACTACTTTGGCATAGCAAGTTTGACATAGAAGAATTAACATCATATTGAAAAATCATTCGACAAAAGAAACCGTATAACATACATTGAAAAGGCAAATGTAAAGAGTTAACATGACAAACACACACGTACGCTAATTTCTCAAAAAATAAAGTTTAGCATAAGACATTAGCCAAAATGACAGAAAAGATTTTTAAAATGTGAGAAAAGATTTTTAAAATGTGAGCCTTATTTGAGACAATCATAGTTAGAGGGATATGCAATTTCATATCAAGATGACTATAGGCAACATTGCAACAAGCTAATGGCATCGTCTACTATATGCTGCACTTAAGAAGAATGAGACAGGCAAGTGTAACTCTTCATACCCGTTACCTAGATGGCAGAGAGACAAACATAGCAATTTTCCCTGAAGTCATTCTAAAGCAAACATACAATAAAACTTAAATAGAAACATGTTTTAACTAACTAATACATCCTCATAGATATTTCGTATTGGGAAAGAAGAACTTCACAAAGTCTAGAATACAAGCAAAGAAATGCAGGATATAGTAGAGAATACACATTAGTCTAAAAAACAACTAAGAAAGATGGATTCCGTTCCAATAATGAAAGCCTCTCACATGTTCTAAAACCTACAAAATTTGACTAATGGAGAACATGGAATTATAGGGGATTATAAGACAACTTCATAGCAGCATAGTCTCAGGAATTCATAAATAACAAAAACTAAATCATGCTTATAGATTTTAAACAACATTAACACATAGAGCACATATGTTATAGACAAATATGAATGAGAGTAGTTGATATTGTAAGAGTCAAGGACACTAACCTGTAGCAAAATTGAACAAGCAGAATACAGAGTTTAGAATATTAGTAGCAAGAGAACCCAAATCCCCGATGCTTCATAGTTCACAAGAGCCTCGAGAAGGGATCCAAAAAGTGCTTGCACCGGAGGAGGTTGTTTTAACAATATTTTGGCTTTGGCTTTGGCTTTCAGCCACGAAGGATCCAATGATTTTAGAAAATATGCAAGTATTCTTAGAAGAAGTGAACGAGTGAGAGAAGAGTATAATAAGTGAAATAGTAGTGAAGGTCTGTCTGGAGGGGAAATTCGATAGGGGTTTATATAATGTTCCAATTGAGCGGACGAACATGGAAAATCATAAGTAAAACAAAAGAAAGGAGAGAATCCATCACATGCAATCAAAATCACTAAGGAAAAGTGAAATCCCAAACCTTTGTTGGGTCCAACGGCCTTAAATCGAACTAATAATGCCAGAATTATCTATTATTGTATAGAGGAAAGATAGTCCAGATCTTCACTAAACTAGAGTAAATCGGGCTCGTTCTTGAAAAGTATTTCTTGCCAAAAATAGGGTGAGGACTAAGTAACACCATAGACACGCACATAATAGTATAGTATGACAATATAGGTAAGTAGATCATGGATTGATTCCATATTTGGGTTGGATCCGGAGAATTAAGGGTATGACGGCTAGAGTTTCTTCGAGGTGAGAGGACAGATGAGAAAATACATAAGCAACTTTGTAGGGAAATGGATATCTAGGATTTAAGCGAGGGATTTTAAGAAGAGATGGGGATTTATTATAGGCCGTTGATCAATTATGATCAACGGCCATGATCAAAAAGGGAGTGGGCATGATCAAAAAGGGAGTGTGTACTATAAAGATGTTGAATCTACACCAGATTGGACAATTGCCTAGAGTCATGTGGAAGAACTTAACCATCCAAAACTATGCCAGACCCAAGGCAGTTTTCAATCTCTGGTTGGTGTTGCAAGACAGATTACCTACTAAAGACAGGTTGGGCCAGTGGAACTTGAATGTAAATAGCACCTGTGTATTATGCCAACAAGATATGGAGAACAAAGATCATCTTTTATTTTCTTGTCCCTTTGCTAATCAACTGAGGCATCAAACAATGGTATGGATTGGAGTAACTCAGCCTAATTGTCAGAATTGGGAGCAGTTTATTCACCGGATCATTGCCAAAGCTAGAGGGAAAACTAGTCGAGCTCACATTTTCAAAATGACTATAGCAGAATTGTTCTATGCTACTTGGTTAGAGAGAAACTCGAGGTTATATAAGAATGTCCTTTGTTCTAGTGATCAATTACTTAGGACCATCGCATATGTTTGTAATGTTAGGAGTACCCCTAAAGTTAGCCTACAGCTTCAGCATTTTCTAGTGTAAAATAGAAGGATAGGTACAGTGACAGTAGACGCTGATTAAGTTTTCTCTTTGATAGTCAGCTGTGTTTAGCTGCACTATGGATTTGTAACGAAACCTCTTTGGTGATTAATACAAAATTTTAATTACCAAAAAAAGGGAGTGGGCAGGTCGTTTAAACGGGTACCAACCAGGTTGAGATTAGGGGATCGTTTCGTCTGGGCTGGAAAGATGGGCCAGAGATTTGGGGTGTTTAGGCACTAATGTGATCCGATAATAACTCACAATGGCTACAAAAATACATGAAAATTGTTAATAAAATAATTTATAAAAAATAATTAATAGATAATAAAATATTACTTGTTTAATGAAGTGATTGAAAATAACAACTTAATATTACAAAAATATAGAGAATGTTTTTGGCACAAATAATGTAAAAAACTGTAATTATGTACGACACATAGGCTATTATTGCAAATTGTGTAAGTAGTCCAAAAATACTAATATAATTATGTAAAATGCGGTAAAAACATTATGAAACCTATATGTGGATACAAATAATAACTTTGGATAATTAGATCATCATAGAATAATTTAAGGGACAATTAATATATATATTCAAGTAATTTAAATATAAGAAAATTAATTTTAAAGCTCTAAAAATGCGAAAAATTATGGAAAATATATGTATAAATCTTGAAAATCAAATAATGATGCAAAATGACGTTTTGGAAAATAATATATTATTTATAAAATGTGAGAGCAAAGTTGGATATCAACACACGATAAGGAAAGAAGGATAGGGAGTTTCCTAGATGCCCTATAGCCTCTTCAAGATAATTATAGGCATCATCATACCGATTTGCAAAGCTCTACTAGCCATTTGCTCATGACTTGTAGAACCTATGAACCTAGAGCCCTGATACAAACTTATCACGAGTTAAAATTCACCTAGTCTTGATGGTACCTAATCTAACCCGCTAGGTAATCTAAACAATAGTTACACAATTTTACTGAAAATACTACGTAATCAATAAGTGAAAAATTCAAATTCCATACAGTAACCTAAGAATTGGTAGTACAAGTCATGAGACATTAAGAGATAGATTTACGATAGTGGTACAAAAATAAATACAACATATGTTTGCAGTATACATAAATAGAGTATGAATCCTAAACATCAAAGGACAAGTGGTAGTTATATCCGCAAAGCAGGAACATGTTCAATGTCAGCTCACGTCATCCATATTAACTCAGCTCCAATTTCTCACGAAGATGCAGAGGTGTAGTATGAGTACAACCAGCTCCATGTACTTGACAAGTATCATAATCTACATTAGTAAGGTAATAGATGCAACAATTATTAACGATACCCCTAACAACCGGTTCAGTTCATGAATCTCAGAAGTACGCAACAATGATATTTCAAGTCATAAATCACGACTACAGTCATCCAGGTACACATGCGATAAAGTGCTCAGCTTGGTATCAATTAATAACCCATCATATAGAGAAGTTATGCATAAAAAGATGTATGCTCTCAGGAGCCAGCAAACAGAGAAGAGATGCAACAAACATCATGTATACATCCAACGAAGTTGAAAGTAGAGAAAAAATGCAATAACCATATAAAACACTAGCCAGTATTACTCATGTCGCACCATCAAGAGAAAAACTTAAGAGGGTGACCCTGGGGGTGGGGGTGGATCTTACCCACAAGCTGGGGACAACTCACGTGCTGCATGGATGGATCGCGTGCCAAAAATATCTCAGCTGCATGGGCAATTCACGTGCCAATAATCACAATTGTGTTGATATATCACATGCTATTAACCACAACTGCGCAGACAACTCACGTGCTAAAGATCACAACTGCACGGACATCTCACGTGCCACTAATTACAACGGCATTGAAAAATCACATGACAATAATCACTACCACACTGACAACTCACACATTATCATATCTTGGATCCACACGGATAACTCACGTGCTGCTAATCTAATCCATATATCATAGAAATAATATATATGATATTATAGGTACATAAATGATGGATATCAAATTTCCTACTCATGGACTGTATAAGTGACATGCTAAGTTGTATGCATGTGCTATGTGTGCGGTAGCTCAAATCATGTAATAATATCACAGAGGAAGAAATTATCATGTTCAATGGAGATTAACCAATGTGTAACATCAATCATGATTCAAATAGCTCACTAAGGGGTTAAATATGAGAAACATAATGGCATGAAGTTTATAATCAATTCTAGGCATATTGTAGCTTAAGACTTACCCCGAGCACGAAAAATACTCCGGTGCATGCCCATAGGCTCAACCACACATATGTACTCTACCCATAGAATGTTTCCATCACAAATAACTGAGTACCTTACACGATCATAGTTTTACCCAATCCAAGATCCCAATCTAAAAGTATGATAAAATAAGCTCAAAATTCTAAAATATAATCTTATATGCACTGCCTAGTAGTACCTTACGCGACCATAATTGTACCCCCGCTATCGCAAAGCAGAAGCTGCCTCTGGCCAAAATCCTTCACCACGAACGCGAAGACAAGAACATTCAATAAAACTCAAATGTGTACGCTCCCTATGAATGCGGCATACATAACTTCTAGCTCCCAGTTGCCCTTTGTGAATGTGATTCATCTTTCATGAACGTGATGACCTTCTTGTACAAAGCATAAGAGAATGCAATGCTTTGTCGCGAACATGATTAACAAAATCGTCCAGATCTTTTACCTCTTCGCGAATGCAATTCTTTACTCGTGATCGCGATGTATTACCTGACACCTGCAAACTAGCAACATAAAAACCACCCGAAATGATCTGAAATCACCCTGAATCAAACCTGAGCACCTCGGGTCTATATCCAAATATACTGACAAGTCCCAAAATATACAATATACCTATTCAAGGCCTCAAATACCACAAAATAGCATTAAAAACATGAATTGCATCTCAGTTCAAGCTTAACAAACTATTTAAAATTTTCAAATTTTGAACTTATGCCGAACACATCTAAACAACTCGGAATCTCCTCAAATTTTGCATACAAGTTCAAAATAATATAAAAAACAATTTAATTTCATAAAACATCAATTCAAACCTGACTATACTGAATTCAACTTTCAGTTAAACCTATGAGTCCTCCACACTTTCAAATTTTGAACGTTCAATAAATAGATAAAAAATTTCTAGAAACATCCAAATACGAATCCAAGAATATGAATAAGTCCAAAATCACTATCCGGACCTAACGACATCATAGAAACTCTTATCAAAGGTCAAATACACAAAAGTAAAACTTTGTCAACTGTTCCAACTCAAAGCTTCCAAATTGAGAATGGTTCTTCAAATAAATCACGAACCACTCAAAATCCAAAACTGACCATACACCACAAGTCATAATACATCATATGAAGCTTATCAAGACCTCAAGCCACTTAATAGAGTGCCGATTCTCAAAACAACCTATCGAGTTGTTACAATTTTGGGAAACATATTGTATTTTGACTTGTGGAGGCTTGATTAATATTATGGTAATTTCGTTGTTGCTAGCTATTGAGGTTCACGGTTTTGTACATGGTGCAGAAGATATATTTGAGTATTTTCTGCGAGATAACCGCTTGAGTGTTGTATGAACATTTGCTAGCTAATGAACTACAAGGAACTTGATGAGCTCTCTAAGTGGTACTAAACGGAAGACATCTACTATAATGTGAGTGGCCTCTAGATGAGGTAGTGTTAAAACCACCTAACTCACAGGGCCTTTTTCCTTCCCGCTCCTCATGCTCAATCCTGCAAACCTGCTCCATACTCCTATCAATCTCGACCACCTGGTCAAACCTAATATCCCTCTTGGCCTCTCGATCCAAATTGTAGTGTAGACCATAGTCAATGAACCTCCTAATCCTCTCTCTCTCTCTCTCTCTCTCTCTCTCTCTCTTTCTCTCTCTATGTCAGTGGGAGCCAACCATATGGGATGACAATCCAAATTTGCAAATCTCATCTTGTATCGAGTCACAGTTATATCTCCTTAGCATAGCTGCTCAAACTCCATATCCAATTCCTCTGTACGAGATCGTAGACCAAACTTCTCTAAGAAGAGAACTAAGAACTCATTCCATGTAAATGGTGCTGGATGAGTTGGCCTGCTAAACTCATAAGCTTTCCACCATCTGTAGGCTACCCCAGTCAGCTAAAAAATAGTAAATACAGCTCCATCGCTATCCAATACACGCGTGGTGCAAAAAATCTACTGAAGCCGGTCCAGAAAATCCTAAGCACTCCCCTCCGCAGACCTTTGTGGATCAAGCCTCGTGAATTGCTCCAACCTCATCTGATCCGCATCAGTCATAGGTGGACTAACCTCGGCTCAAGTAGCAATAACTGGTTGTACTAGTAGCACCCTTGCTGTCTGATGACCTTGAGCTAGGTGCTGTAGAGTATGGGCGGCGGAAGTGTAGGATCTTCTCCCATCCTGTGAGATAGCTGGTACAATTGGCATGATAATCTATTGAACTAAGCCCGTATACACACTAAAAATACGAGCCAGAGATTCCTAAAGACCATGTAGCATAATCGATATTGTCTGTGTCTGAGTTGGTCCCACCGGCTATATAGCATCTGGTACCTGCTCCTCCGTTGGAGCAACGCTTTCCTCTATGCAGTGAGAGCCTTAACTTAGATTTTACCTTGGCCATGATCTCTCCCGGTGCTGTACTAGTGGTATTGGTGCCTAATCTACTCATTGTGTGCTAACCATGTGTGAGAGAATATAAGAATAAAGGTTCAGACTTCAGAATTAACAAATGTGCACAACAAGAATGCAAGAAGGTGAAGTTTCCTAATAGTTGGGTAGCCTCTCGAAGATAAATACATATGCCTCTATACCGATCCGCGAGAAATTACTAAAGTTGCTCAAGACTTGTGATACCTAAGAAATCTATTTCTTGATACATACTTGTCATGATCCAAGTCCCACCAGAGCCACGACGACGTCTAACTACTTGCTAAGAAGCCAACAATCACATAATAAAAACGAATTTGAGTAAGCATGGTTCAACAAATTCAACGGTGAACATATCATGAAATAACTAATGAAAACAACAGCAATACTGTTACAACAATCCCAATAATCTAGTGCCAACGAGTATATGATCACTACTGAGTATCAAAATACAAGACCGAATCTTCAATACCAATGTCTGAGTAGTAGAATATTAATAACGAAAATAAATGAAAGAGAATTTCAAGGTGTTTGGATGACGTAGCAGCTACCTCATAGTCTCCAAAAAGATGGTAGTAACACAACTCTAGAATTCACCTCGTCTAGAAGTACCTGGATCTACACACAAAATGTAGAGTACAGTATGAGTACAACCGATCTCATGTACTCAATAAGTAACAAACTTAACCTCAGGCTGAAGCAGTGACGAGCATAGAAGAAATAGTCAGAGACCAATATCAATGACCAATAATAGCTCGATGATATAAAGAAAATAGTATAAGTAAATAACTCAATGATATCATGTTCAACTTATTCATATTTCAAGAAGATACACATGCTTTTCAAGTTTAATAGTTGAAGCCCAACATGGATTAAAATATTTCGTTTACCTGCTAGCATGAGGAAAAAATATCTCTATGCCTACATGTCAACTCAATATCATCACAGTGAAGCCAGCAAGAATAACAATACTTAGCATTGTACGGGTGCCTGGCATAAAAGCCACTTACCAAATCACGTATTTATAACACCGTACATTCGCCCACTGCTAGCATGTCAGACTTCTGAGGGGCGAATCCTACCTAAGCGCTAATCATAATCACATAGCCCAATAGTGCGGCATGGTACATGTGTCGCCCCAAATCAGTAACACTTAGCGCAATTTGAGCCCAGCGTATGCGTTACCTCAAAATCAATACCAAATTTGCTCTATGGCCCTAGCTTAGTCATCAACTACTCAAATCTCAGTTAAGTACATCTCATAGTGCTCAATTTTACAGTGGTACATATATGAGGCATCAAAAACATGTGAGGAAACAAATAAGAAAGTTCTAAGACAGAGATATCATACATATATATAGCATCACGATTGAAAGTATGTATATAATCAAGAAAAATAGCTCAGAACTAGCAAGTATTGCTCTATCATGTCTCAAATATTTACACCCCGTAAATTTAACAACCTTAATACCGTTAGATATTATGTTAGTGTGGTATTTTTTTCAGTAAAGTATTTTAGTAAAAGCTTTATAAGTATAATTTTGGATAATTACCATTATTACTAATTATTGATATGGTATTTATTTTGTGTGGAACATTTATTATAGAAAAAAATTTAAAAAGTATGATTTTCTATAGTTATAATACTACTACTTTCTACAATGCTTTAAAAATACACATAATATGAGAAAGGTTTATAAGAATTTTTTTTACTGTAAAGATATGAATTTTTTCACAAAAAAGAGAAGCTTATTTGTTTACCATTTTAAGAATTTAGTGTACGAATATTTTTATTCTTTATATGAGATTAGGAAATTAGAAGTTGAGAATATATATATATATATATATATATGATGTCAAATAATCGTAGAGGATTTGTAGACAAAGATTTAGTTTGTACAGTATGTCAGAGGCCATGACGACCCATTTTTATTCATGTTTTAAGAAAAATGATTCATTATTACAACGTTCTCCCACTTATAGTTATACATTTCGAGTTGTGGCCAAGTTGGCCCTTGATAGTTATAGAAGCAAAAATGAGTTATAGAATGGTTTGCTCAGGCCAGTTCAACACTGGGTGCCAGCTATGCCTCTATAGGTTTGGGGCGTGACAAAGTGGTATCAGAGCGGGTCGTATCCTAAGGAATCTATAAAGTCATGCCTAGTAGAGTCTCACTTATATTTATGTTGGGCATCACGTCTATATTGAGAGGCTATAGAGAAGTTAGGAAATGTTACCTTTTTTTTAAGATCGTGCCATAGAGTTGAGTCGGAAGAAGTCAGTATGAAGATTTTGCTAGATGTTTTATGCACCAGAGATGCAGGTATCATAGTAGAGCTTTAAGGCATAATGTGGAAGTGAGGTTATGAAAGAAACATAAGATACGATAAGAGATTGAAAAGTAAGTAAGGTAAAGGTGGAGAAGATACAAGATACTCAAGTACAAAAGTTGTGTATAATCCAAACTTCATATAAAGGTTACGTTAATTTATAGAGGAAACCTTAATTAAAAAATTTCAAATCTCTGAGAGTTAACATTCGCGGATGAATGTCTTAAAGAGGGAAAGGATGTTACACCCCATAAATTTTAACAACCTTAATATCGTTAGACATTATGTTAGTATGGTATTTTCTTTTAAGTAAAGTATTTTAGTAAAAGCTTTATAAGTCTAATTTTAGATAATTACCATTATTACTAATTGTTGATATGGTATTTATTTTGTGCGGAACATTTATTGTATAAAAATGTTTAAAAGTATAATTTTCTATAGTAATTAATATTACTACTTTCGAAAATGCTTTAAATTACATACATAATATGAAAAAAGTTAATGAGATTTTCTTTACTGTAAATATTTGAATTACGTTTTTCACAAACAAAGAGAAGTTTATCTTTTTACCATTTTAAGAATTTAGCATACGAAAATGTATACTCTCTCTCTCTCTCTCTCTACATATATATATATATATATATATATATATATATATATATATATATATATATATATATGTCAAATAATCTTAGAGGCTTTGTAGACAGAGGTTCATTTTGTACAGTATGTCAGAGACCTTGTTTTAAGAAAAATAATTCATTAATACAATATTTTTCTACTTATAGTTATACATTACGAGTTGTGGCCAAGTTGGCCCATGATAGTTGTATAATTAAATGAGTTATAGAGTGGTTCGCTCGGGCCAGTTTGATACTAGGTGCCAGCCACGCCTTCCTAGGTTTGGGGCGTGACAGAAACAACTAGCACATTGGTTAGACAAGGTTCTTAACGTGAATTAGAACTCAAACAATCATACAAATTTAGAAACTATGGATATAATGAGGCATGATAGTAAAAAACATCCCATAATAGTCTAAAAGCCATCTCAAATCATGAATACTCTAGTGCACGCACAAACGCTCATCATCTAGCGTGTATGTCACGTTAAGTCATCTTATATAACATGTTTCTCAAGAATATTTACCTTCAAATCCTAGTTTAGATATATTACTTACTTCAAAATGCTCAAATCAATACTCCAAAAAAACTCTTGGCACACGAATAGGCCTCTAAACTACTCGAGCAAACGAAACTTAATATCATCAATAAAAGCCATCAAAAATAATTCCAAATGATAAAGCTAAGATTTTGAATCAAATACGCAAAGCCAACCTTGAGTCCACACCCAAAAACCTGACAAAAGTTACAAATTGCGACCACTCATTCAAATACGAGTCTGTCTATACCAATTTAATCTAATTCCAATCACAAATAAACCCTCAAATAATCAAATCTTACTCTCCAATAACATTACCTACGATTACTAGAAATTCGGGAAAAACTATCCAAAAAAACCAAAGTTGGCCTGTTAATGGCCAATAACCATCCAAAACGCAACCATTAACATGTGATCGGTATTTTGAAGGTTGGAAGGGCATACCGACCAAAGTTTGTCGGAAATTACCGACCAAATTTGGTTGGTCAATTAAGCTAAAAATTACCGAAAAAACTGACCAAAGTTGGTCTATTTTTCATAACCAAAGTCAGTCGATATTTTAATCAAGTAATTAAAAACTGCACTATTTGAGAATCGAACCAGGGTCTATATTGTTGGTAAGATACCATTTTATGACTAGATCATTGATGTATTTTGTTTTAAGATTGCCTTTTATTTTATTTACACTCTTTAATTATATCTTTGTACAGAAAAAGCCGACCAATGTTGGTCGCTTTCTTTAAAAATAAGATTACGGACCAAAATCGATCTGTTTTTTAAAATGACCGGTTGAATTAATCAACCAATTTTGGTTGTATTTTAAATCTAAATTTTAATTATTTTAAACATAAAACCGACCGAAATTAGTCGGTTTCTTGAAAAATAAATTTTGGCGGGACCCAAAAATAGTTTCTCGCATTTTTGCACCAAAAAACCAAAAAACGTTGGTCAGTTTATTAAAAAAATAAAAAATAATATATTTTGAAAAGTCGACCGACTTTGATCGGTTTTTGCCAACCAAAATTAGTCGGTCAAACTTGGTGGATTTTTGTCAAACTTTTAGTAGTGTAAAATCTCCAAATTTCACCTTAAATTCACATAAACTAGGTGTAATAATAAGTCGATAATCTATATCTATCATCAAAAGTGATTAAACTTCACTTAATTAATTATAGCAAAAAGGTCTCCAAAAATAATCGACCATAATAGACTTCTAAAAATCCTAAAATAAGAAAATACTCAAACCCTTCGAATACATGAAGTTTTCCATTGATTCCGCATCTACGGTCACTTGAACTCTTCTGCGGTCCCGCTTCAACCGAAAAGTGACCGTATCTACGGCTCCCTCCAAGTGCCCAACTATGGTTCATCCTTCGCATCTACGAGTCCGTAGACCCGCACGAGCGCTTTTGCCTACACCTGTCAGCATCTACAAACTTCATTTTCCAGCCTCACCCTTCACTTTTGTGATCAAACAGTCGGACATGCGGCTCCGTATCTACATCGAGGTCCTGCACAGGTTTGAATACACCAGGTTGAACAGCCATTTAGTGTCATGATCCAAAATCCCACTATTGGCGCCGTGATGGCACATAGTCTCTAAGACTAGCTAAGTTGTATACTTACAACAATTTAACATTGATAAATTTAAAGCAAAGTTTAATATAAATACCGAAATAAAGGTGAAACAAGCCTACAGGGCATTAATCATAACAACCTCCCAAGACTAGGTAATAAAGAGTCACGAATCCTTGAGAAATACATAGAAATATCTCAAATTTTAAAAATACAATAATATTCGGATAATAAGTTGACAATACAATAAAAAGAAAAAGGACTCCATGGGACAGCGGCGGCCAAGCAGTTCTATCTTGAATCCTCGCTGTCCAGAAGCTAGCCCAGCCTGAGTCCGTTATCTCCAATACTTATATCTATACAAAAATTTGCAAAAGTGTAGTATGAGTACACCACGATCGGTACTCAATAAGTATCAATTCTAACTTTGATGGAGTAGTGACTGCGTACAAGTCAAGGCACATACAACTTATAAAACCATGCAGTATAAAAGCGTAAAGCTAACAAAGGAAGCAAGATCAGTACTTGGGAACAAGGAATAACCATGTGATATAAATAGTAAAGTTATAACACCGTTTATGTACCAGTGAAATCAATTATAGAAAACAAAAGACAACCAACTAATCAAGTCATTTTAATACAAGTCTCACAACAGTATTACTCCACGATACCTCATCACAAAATCCCAATTCATGAGTCCCTAAGCCACAAATCATATGCTCAAGGCACCTTGTGACCACATTATTAATTACAACCGTACGTCAAATCATATTCCAATATCTCAATCGGCTTTGCATGATCACAAGTTCATAATTATAATTTGCCCGGTATGGTCACATGCTCAATATTACACTTAAAGTAGATAAGCAAAAATACATATTCATTTTACAATGAATGCCAAGTTTCATGCTTGTGAGCTGGTATACTTACACGCTATGATGTATGCATGTGCAAGTATGCTTTTACAATCCTAGCTAACAAGTAAGATCAAAGACATGGAGTA
Organism: Nicotiana benthamiana; assembly: GCA_034376525.1. NCBI lineage: Eukaryota > Viridiplantae > Streptophyta > Magnoliopsida > Solanales > Solanaceae > Nicotiana > Nicotiana benthamiana. The sequence goes on from CM067331.1 coordinate 117,831,448, forward strand.
GCTCCTTGGAAACAACACAACATTCACGTAAGGTGCAGGACACACACAGGAAAAATCATATCATTACACGAACATCATCAACATTATGCCCCCAAGACGACACATATCATCCCCGACATAGCCACCCTTATCTATCTATATTAACAACATCATAATAGGAATTCTTATCGTTCCGTCCAAAAAATAAACCTAATGCTCTAATATCAACTTGTCACACCCTAAAATTCCACCTAGTCATGACGGAACCTAACCTCGACATGCTAGGTAAACCAAACAAAGAATAATATAACTCAACTAAAATGTCATCAATAATAATAAATAGAATAGCTGAATTTAATACAACATCCCAAGAATTAGTAGTAGAAGCCACGAACCACTATGACTTTTGGATTACAAACTGGTACGAAAATAAATACAATATTTGTTTGGAATGTACATGAATGGATGCAAAATTCCTAAACTGCCAAGAACAAGTGGTAGATATATCCAGAAAGTAGGTACATCTTCAATGCTAGCCTCAACCATCCATAATAGCTTAGCTCCAAGATCTGCACGCAAGGTATAGAAGTGTAGTACGAGTATGGCCTACCCCATTTACTCAATAAGTATCCTAACACTCATCGGTGAAGTTGTAATGAGATATTTGGTCAAGGGTACTCACTTTACAGAACTTGTACAACTCAATTATATATACATGTACCTAGCAACAATATCAAAATTTAAGCATGAAATACAGATACTACCAAATAGTGCAAATAAAGGAGATGTGTGCAAGACTCTTGGCAGTTCAGTATATAAAGAAGATATGCATTTGATATTAGATAACACGTCAACACTTTCATATAGAGAAGATATAAATAGAAATTGTTTCAGGTTAACAGCTCAGCATATAGAGAAGATATGCGTCTAATATCATTTAACCATCAAAAATTGCATATAGAGAAGATATATGTAAATTATCAAATAATACTTCAATGATTGAATATAGAGAAGATGGGCATGAAATATCAAATAATCCTTAAATAGTTGCATATAGAAAAGAGATGCATAAAATATCAAGTCAAGTCACGTAGATCCATATGTAGAGAAGTTATGTACCATTAATATCCCATCAAGTAACGCAGCATATATAGAAAATATGCATAAAGCTATATATACATTTTGGAGCTATCATTCAGAAGATATACAGTAAAATCATGCATACATCTAAGGAGTTTGTAAATAAAGAAGAGATGCAAAGTCCAACAAAGGATAAATTATCCAAAACCACGTCACATAGAAACTCGTCGGTTTCTCAGAATAGACGTGCACCCCATCAAGAGAGAAATATGAGAGGATGACCCCATGGGGTGGATCTGTTATGATCCATAATCCGCTAAGAGCCGTGAGGGCGCTAGGCACCACTGTCAAGCAAGCCAACCATAAATACTTTTATTTAATCCTTATTTTAAAAATTTTGAAAATTGTAATTTTTCCTTCAATTCAACTAGTAAAAGAAGATCTTTACAAATATATTAAAGAATATTTAGAAGTAAATATAAAATACCCCATAATACTTCCAGAATACGGTGCCACAAGTGCATGAGCGGTTTCTAGAAATAAGCTAATACAACAACTGTCTGAAATACAATTTGGACAAGAGAGAAAATATAGTACAATACCATGAAAGAGACTCTCCTGTGTGCGGGTCGTCTCGAGAGATGCAGCTCACCTAGGTCTCTGCTTCAACCATAACGCTGCGCCCAATGAGGCCACTAGACATATATGTTCATGTACAAAAAAATGCATAACAAGTGTAGCATGAGTACGAAAATAACGTCTACCCAGTAATAGCATATTTGGCCAAGCTTCGTTTTGGTCAAAAATGCTTCTTTTTTTTTTTGCCAAAAGCACTTTTGGCCAAAATTGGAGGTGTTTGGCCAAGATTTTGGAAGGAAAAAATGCATTTAAGGAGAAGCAAGGGCAGTTTTGTAGAAGCAAAAAAAGTAGCTTCTTTCCAAAAGTACTTTTTTGAGAAGCACTTTCGAGAAAAAGATACTTAGAAGCAGTTTTTTAAAGCTTGGCCAAACACTAATTGCTGCTAAAAGTGCTTTTCAAACTAATTAGCCAAACACAAACTACTTCTCACCAAAAGTATTTTTGAGAAAATCACTTTTGAAAAAAAAGCACTTCTCAAAATAAGCTGATTTTTGCAGCTTGGCCAAACGCGCTATAAGTGTCCCACCAACTCTCACAGAGGTAGTGACGAGGGGTCGACTTCGACACTTACTAAGGGCCAACAATATGGTAATATAAATATTCTAACTAAGCATGATATAGATTAATAACATTCAGAAGAATAAGTAATTAAGCGAGTCTTCACTATATTTAAGAGCTTAAACCACTTCCTTCTTTTAAACCAATATTCGCCAAATAGTAAATTTTCACCAGTTAAATAAAAGGACTTCCAGTCTATTATAATACATAAATATCACCGAGGACGTTCGGCCTGATCCAACATAAATATAAATTGTACAATGCCGAGGGTCGAACGGCACAAATCATAGATGCATCTATTACCCCGCTTGCGAATCATCTATGCGACACGGTTAAAAATAAAAATAAAGTATTACCCTGTTCACAAATCATACATGTGACGAGGTAAAAATATAGATTTTTTCGGGTTATTGAAGCATTCTCCCATTCTTTTCAAAATATGAGATTTCAATGAAAACTTTCAAGATCCCATCTTTGGAACAATTTTGACTCACTTAAAAAGAATTTAATAATCATACTCAATATCTCTCCTTCTCAAGGAAAACAATGAACAAAAATCAACAATAATATCAACAAGGCATGATGTGCGCCTAAAACTACCAAGACATAGGCATAATTAGTAGCTACGTATGGACTCTTGTCACCCCATGCGTACGTAGCCCCCAATATTAGAAGCGCATAATAATTTAGTCCACGTATGGGGTTAATTCCCCATATAAAGTTATAAAGGAGACTTACCTTGCTCCGAAGTTCCAACATTGGTATTCCACGCCCTTTCGAAGACTCAAATCGATGCACAATTACTCATGCTTGGTGGTGAAAACAGCAGTCCAAAGTTGCTCCAAAATAAGCTCCCATGGAAAAAAGTGACAATGAGCCAAAACTCCGATTTTAAAAGAATACTGCCCAAGAGACCATTCATCGCAAACGCGAAACATCCCTCGCATTTGCAAAGCTCAGAAATCTCAAGTTCATAAAATACTCTTTCGCGTTCGTGACCCGCCGAATGCGTTTGCGAAAGTCAGCTTCCCGAAGCTATCGCGTTCGTGTTATCCTCTATGCGTGCACATAGGCCAAATGGCTTTGGGCCCATCTCTCATTTACCTTCTTCCCATTCGCGTAGCTTTGGCTGCGTTTGTGAAGGCTTAACCAACTACTGCCTTGCATTCGCGTCTACTACCTTGCGTTCGCGAAGGTCAAACTCAGCAGCCTCATAAACTCCCCTTCGCGAATGCCAAACTTCTTTCTCGTTTGCGAAGAAGGAAACCAGACACCAGATATCAGCAGTTCCAAAACAGCCCAAAATGCTCTGAAGCACACTCGAGGCCCCCGGGACCCTATCTAATTAGTCCTATAACATAACACAGACCTGCTCGAGGCCTCAAATCACATCAAACAACATCGAAATCACGAATTGCAACTCAATTCAATCTTTATGAACTTTAGAACTTCAAACTTCTAAATGTGATGCCGAAACCTATCACATCTCATCCGATTGAAATTAAATTTTGCACACAAGTCATATTTGACATTATGGACCTATTTTAACTTCCGAAATCAGAATCCAACCCCGATATAAAAAAGACTACTTTCGGTCAAACTTCTTAAAAACCTTCAAATTTCTAACATTAGCCAAATGACTCTGCAATGACCTAAGGACCTCCGAATTCACTTCTGATCGCTCACAACACCAGAATCACCATACAGAGCTATTCATAGACACGAAATCCCAAATGGACATTGATAACACCGAAATGCACTTCAACCCAACTTATGAAATCCTTCCAAAAATGCTAACTTCCACAATATGCTGAAGCATTCCTGGGTCTTCCAAAATCCGATCCGGCCGTACAACCAAGTCGGAAATCATCATACGAACCTGTAGAAACCTTAGAATCCCTATTTCGAGGTCATTTTACTTAAAAATCTAATCTTATTCAATTCTTTCAACTTAAAATTTCTTAAATGAAAATTCTCAGATATTAAATGTATACTCATGGACTGATGAAAAGAGTATGATATGGTATGTGGGATTACAAGTGAACAACTACAGGTTAGATCAGGCGTATACGCCATACAATAGCGAATATCATGCTCAAAATGGAAATCAACACCTACACATGATCCCTAGCATAATTCACGAAGTTCACGTAATCATACAAACATCTAAAGCATAATAGCAAAGCACAATATCCAAATCAAGATATAGTACAGCCTAAAGAATATTCCGATCATGAATCTTACATAGCTCCTGTCGAGTTCAAATATATGATTAAATTCCAAAACTGAGTCCAAATCTGTATTTAGATTCTCAAAATACACTCTCTTAAAATGTAATCAAAACTCCAGATTCCATCTCAAATTTCCATATTTTGGGTGGTAATAGGTCGTGTAGATTATTGAAATAATACCAAAAATGAGTAAAAATAACCTACCTAAAGTCTTGTGTAAAAATCTCCATCAGAAATTGCTCGCTCCAAGCCTAGGGTTACAAATATGTGAAATGAGCTCAAAATTCCGAAATATAAAACTTAGATCACTTAACGAAGTAACTCTTTATGATCGCGGTCAAAGCCATGCGATCCGCGATTGCGATGTAGAATCAGCTCCAAAATGACCAACGCAAACGTAGCCTAGTCCACACAAACATAAAGGATAACGACCCTCACATGTCCGCGAACACGAGTTTCCAAACGCGAACGTGATAGTCAGCCTCCCCCAACCAGCTCCTCCTCGTGATCGCAGTGTGACACACGCAATCGCATTTCACCCCTTCCAGCTCCCTTCTGCGATCGCATGGGTACACCTCGCAACCATGATATACATAATCTCTACCAGCGCTAAACCCTCTATGACCACGTCAAGACCTTCACAATTATGATGCACACCTAATCATGAGAAACCAGTGTCACACCTCCTTTTTGCCACTACATCCCGCGAGTGGCGTAGAATGGAGTTTTTCAAATTATAGGACAATCAAAACGGGATTTATTTATATAAAGAATTCAGAGTCGCCACTTAGGATAATTAATGGTGTCCCAAGTAACCGATTTAAATCTTGAGTTGAGAAAAAGGTTGACTCTGTCATACAGTCTGCAAATCAGAAATCCGGATAAGAAATTCGCTAACCCGGGAGAAGGTGTTAGGCATTTCCAAGTTTCGTGGTTCTAGCACGGTCGCTCGACTGTTATATTCGGCTTAATTATCTTATTTTAAGAAAATTATTGAACCTATATGCATTTTGACCATTAACCGTTATTAATCAATTTTAAAGAAGACTGAACGTCGTTTAAAATATGTCTTTGGATCACACCCCATGAAATGTACCCGCAATCATAAACGGATTTTATTCAACGTCTTAAGATTAGGATTTGGGTCACATGAAATGCACACCCGAGTTTAGGAAGGTAATATTATTAAAATGCATGCCTAAAGAAACCACGCGTTTTTATCGTTGCGAGGTCCATGAAAATTTTCTAAATAGCACGCCTCGGTTTCTAAGAATTTTGAAAGAAATAATTAGGTGAGAGCCACGCATTTGGGATTTTATTTGACGTTGCGCACCTCAATTCTATTTTAAAGGGTATTTACACTAAAAGCTCGGTGGACCATAGACTATGCCTTATCTAACATAGCCCACCTCCCAATTATTTGAGGTAATTTGATCATGCGAATAATTAAGGAGCCGATTAATCCATGAGACTAAAGTCGAAGGTCAAACTAAATCTTGGGCTAAGTATGGAGCCCGACGGCCTAATATGGTTGCTCTCAATGGGTAAGTCATAAAGCCAAATACTCAGACCTAACTAAAGAGGCCAACAATTTCAATTCAAGTGGGCTACGTGGTCCAAAGCCAACAGGATGGCCCAGATCGTTGGGACTAAAGACAGAAGAGAGGAGTCCCAATTCGAATCCCCATTTACACCCACAGTATGTGGACTCAAGGATATTGATATGAGTCATAACCATTTTTGAGAAAAATGAGTGCCAGCATATTAACAAACAACTGAACTTCCATTTTTGATTTTTAAAATATGCTTGATTCATAATTTTCAAACATTCAGGAACTCATACATGAAGTATAAACAATACCAAACTGACACGCTACTGCAATTATTAGACCAAGATTCAAATCTCTATGCATAAGTTAATTTGAATCATGTGATATGCAAAACCAATTTCTACCCAAACTCAAAAACTATGATGAATGCTCAGGATTAAAATAAAAGATCCACACTCAAGTTTTAAGTTCATGTTGGACATATACTGATGCACATTTAAAATGATAAACTACCCCAATCCTATTTCACATGCAGGCATATCTTTACCTGTAAAAGCGTTGTAACAACATCATACTACCACGATTTGAGTCCATAAATATATCAAGGATTCAAAAACAATAGGCCTTTCAGTAGAGACCAGATCTACAGGATTGAATACATAGAGACCAGCAATTCTACTAACAACTCTATTTTAATTCCAATGTAAAACTCAGAACAACATAACTTCATATCAACATGTTGTGTTAAGGGGATTAACATAACCTTGCGAGAAATAAACTACATAAGAACAAACTCTAATGTCTAACAACAAAGAATATGATCTTCATATGTCTCTATCACAAATACTTCACAAGCCATTTTTATATGCTTAAAGTCAAAAGTGTGTACCTGGAGAGTAAAGAAAATAAGAAGAAGGAGGAGTCAGCAGCAGTAGAATAGTGTCAGTTGCACTGTTAACCCGGAAATAATCAAGAGAAACTAGCCTTGAGGCAGGTTCAAATCAACAGAAATCCCAGCCAATGTCAGCAACCAAAATAAACCAAAAAAAACTCTTGAGGACCAACCAAAGTCAAGTCATTTTAACCCTTAATTATCCAGAAATGATTTCAGAAGTAGGAGCCTAAAAGATCACAAATTTTTCAATGGAACAGTGTTCTCTTCACTATTCTCAGCCGCTTGGTATTTTTCTGATTTTCTAGCTTCTTCCCAATTTGAATTAAACTGCAAGTAACTATGCCTTTATAGGCAAGTCACTAGCGCAGCCCTAGGGGTTTAGTTATTTTATTTTAGTCCCTGATTTTATGATTTGTTAGCCAAGTCATAGTGTCAAAATTTAAAAATAAGCCCCTGCTAGAAGCTTCTAGGGATTTCTTAGGTGGTTACTGCAAGATTCCCTAAGTACATTACCTAATTTACCCTTCAATTAACCTGTTTTTACCTCTGAAGCCTACCAAAAATGGGTCAGCTAGCCAAGCTGAATGGATCATAGACTCCCCACTGAATCCCTATTGGGCCTGTTGCTATGTATGACCCAATCACCACACTTATGGGCCCAGACTAGGGCTAATACCAAAGTTTTCCCAAACAAAGAAGCCTGGAACTATTTCTATCAAAAACAAAGGAGAGAAAAAGGCAAAATTAAAGAGCTAATCCATCTAATTTTATAACAACCAATTAAATGTGAGTCTAATTCATTAGCTAGGCAATTAAACTAATAATGAAACATTAAAGCTTATTAAACGCATAAAATAAAACAACACACAAGCAGATCAAGAGACATCAATTAACAGAGGAACAAAAGGAGGACCTAGTTCGAACCCAGAACCCCACATGAATTTTGATCAACCCAAGGAAATGATAAGGAAGATGAACCAATTGAAACAAAATCATAAGGGACGCAGAAGACTTACCCAGTCATGCTCAAACCAAACGAAGATGGAAAACTCGACCAAACTTATGTCGACCCCGCTGTTCTTTGTCAAGAACAATTGAATCGACATTAATTTCGTCAAGTCAGGCTCGCCAATGTTGCAAGAAAATATCGCATGCTACCAGGTTTGAAGGGAGATGTTTTTGAGCTTCTTGAGTTGGACTTTGGATTTTAAGATTTGACGAGTTCCATGTTGATTCGAGGGGTATGGGTTAGGGATTTGAAAGAAGGTCTGGTGGTTACCTGGTGTTATTTTGGGGTCGAACAGTAGCGGCGTCCCCACCGAAGAAATTGTGGCGGTGCTAGAGTTTATGATTTCAAATCAAAATTTGTAGGATTTGGGCGAGTTTTGAGGGAAACTAGTTGTGGATTCGAGATGAGGAGGTCAAGGTGGGCTTGTGGTGTAATTTTGGTGGAGGTTGGACACCGGCCACCACCGTAAGCGATTCCCGGCAGGCAGCGGGCGGTGGTTCGTGGCAGTGGTGTGTCTAGGGTTGAAGATGAAAAGGGAAGGTATAGATACGAGGTTGTTTGGACAATTATATCAAAATATAGGGGAAGGTCCTTGGTTGTTTGATTGAAAGAAATCAACGGCCCTGATCTATCGCCCCTACACGACATCGTTTTGATAATGTGAACTGGGCCGAGTAAAACCACGGACCTTGGGAGGGTTTGGTTGGGTTAGAGATGTTGGGCTGGGTAAAATTTAAAGGTTGGCCCAAATATAAAATCTTATATCTCTCTTTTTGTTTTCAAAATCTTTTCCTTTTCAAAACTAATTCTTTTCCTTTTCTTCTCTCTTTTTTTTTCAAAAATTAAAACTGAAATCCTAAATTAAATTATAGAACCAGATTATCTTAGCAAAAGTACTAACTAACCCAAAATAATTACCACAATTCATAAATTAAAGGAAAAACTAACTCAAAAATCTCAAAATTAAAACTAAAGGTGCAAGATAACTATTTTTGTGATTTTTTGCTTTATAAAAATAACCTAATTACTAATTAATTCTAAAAATACAAAATTAACTCCTAAATGCACAGGCAACATATTTTTTATATTTTCCATTAATTAAATAAAATAAACATGTGCAAACAAATGCAAACAATTAACATAAAATGCCACGAAAATCCACAAAATTACAAATAACGAAAAGAAATTTATTTCGTTTTGAAACTATGGGAGTAATTCATATAGGTCAAAAATCACGTGCTCACAACCAGCAACCTCAAAGCGGTTCAAACAATCCGAAATCACCCGAAAAAACACACGACCCATTGGGACCCCATCCATTCATTTCAACAATTATAAATACATTATCTAAACTTATCCAAAGGTGCAAAGTACCATAAATAATATCAAAACCGCAAATTAGATCAAATCACTCTTTTAACTTCTAAACCTTCAAACATTCGCCAAATGCGTATGAATCACACTTAAATATTTAGGATCAGAACCAAACTTTGCACACAAATTTCAATCAACTAAATGAACCTACACAAGGTCCCAAAACCACAATAAGAGTCTAATGACGATGGAGTCATCTTCCGGTCAAATCTATAAATTCTTCAATTTGCCAACCTTCGACAAATAGAGCCAAAACCTTCTAGAAATATCCAAATTCAAAACCAAACATACGCTCATATCCAAAATCAATATACAAACCTATAGAAGCCATCAAATCCCAATTCTGATGTCGTTTACTCAAAAGTTAAACTTTGGTCAACTCTTTTTTAACTTAAAGATTTCAAATTGAGAATTACTATATCAAAACAATCCTGTACTTCCCGAAAAACAAAACCAACTAGACACACAAGTCATAATACATCATGTAAAGCTACTCAATATCTCAAACCACCAAACGGAATGCTAGCACAAAACAACCAGTCAAATTACTATCATACTCTACAATAATTTGAAGTATAGCCATGAATAATTGAAAATGTTCAAATATATTCCTACGTGACTTCCACTACAACAGAAAAATCAGACCAATTTTTTTACCGTGAAAAGTCATTAGGAGGAATGTATTTGAGACGTCTTTATGAGTCGGAAAGATAACAGACGGCAATCCATAAGGAAAATTGCAAGCCTCAGGGGATTATTTGGATGTTTTCAGATACACTTCTCCCTACTTGGAGCACATAGTTTCTTTTCCTTTCTTTTCTGGATAGCAGATATTTTCTTCCAAACTTTAGATAAGCTACACGCTAATTGACAAAAATGATGTTTGGCTAAGCTTATAAGCCGATCAAACCAGCTTATAAATATTTTTCAGTTTATCTAAATATTTGGTAAATTTAAAAGTGGTTATAAACCAAAATATTTACCATGAAAATGGTAGCAACAATTAAATTTGATTATGGGATTCTAAAAATACATGATCTATTTTTATGCTAGTTATTAGGCAATTGATGCTAGGAGGAAGACTTAGTAACGAGATAAGAGTTTGAGAACAAGGCGTTAACCAAACCGAAAGGTTAACAATCGGGGCCCCGAGCTTGTCGATTCGGGGGCTCAGGTCGATTATGATTCTCGACTGGGAGCTATCGAGGACGATTGATGAACGACTAACAGTTATGATAAAATCATTGATGGTTCTTTATAGCCAATAATAAGCAATAAATGAAGAACGATAAATAAAGACAATAAATGAAAGTAATAATATCAAGAGAATATGTTAGAGAGCAGCGAGAATGTTCTTATATTTTTAGCATGGAGCATTAGATGCTTACAAAATGACAAGGAACCCCTTTATATATGGGATTAATTACAAAGATACGGAGATGGAACAGCTAGTTGACGCCCTGATTTGGGTTTGGACTAGCCTGGCAGACTTTGTCGGCTCTAGCTGGACGCCTTGGGAACTCCCCACCCTCTCCCCATAACCGGAGGTCTATACTACTTCGACGTCGAGTATCGGTGACCCTTGAGAGATGAAACTCGATCGTGGCCTCGAGTCTTCGAGATATGCTTGCGAGGCGTCGCAACAACGGCAAATTGGACTCGTCGATTTCGCCGTATACACAAAAGAGATTTTTACATATACATCCCATATAACAAACCTTACTACCATTATTGTGTATTGTTTATTTATTACCCTCATATCTCATGTTTTTGTTACACAATATGTACCAAACGGAATCTTTCCAGATGTTGCCTCCTAAAACAACGCCTTTATTAAGGCTCAAATCTATGTTAAATGAATTGTATCCTAAAATAACTCCTGTATTTATGGCTCCTAATTAATCTTTGATTTTGTACCAAATAAATGCTAAATCAGTTAAGGTAAAATCTTAACAAGCTAATAAAGAATGGATCCAAGAATTTTAACATTCTGTATCATTGTAACCAAGGGCTATCATTCGTTATTTTCTTGCCACGTACCCTCTCCAAACTTTGTTTTCCATTAAGCCAACTTGGATAAATTAGGGTTCTTCTCCAAATTGGAGAAATTAAGTTGCTGCGAATATTTAGTGAGAGCTTCCTGGTATGATATCTTCTGTTATTTTCATAATTCTTTCTTATAGTTTCCTTTCTATGTACCTTTTCTTCTCTAATTTCATCAAAGGTAGTGTTTGATATGGTTGGAGAAGTTGATGCACGATCTAAGTTCATTCTTCCAAGATTGGTTGAAAAATTTAAGGAGTTGGAAGAAGGATTAGCATTTTATGAAAATAACCACAACAACTTGATGGAGATTGAAGGCAAACGGTACTTTCACATTACTTGGGCACAAATTTAACAAAGAATTGGAAGATAACAATACATTATCCCAGAAACTAAAGGTAATATATTCTTGTTTGGTGCAGGAAAAAAAAACAAAAAAAGTAGTAGATGTTGAACTTGTTTCCAGTGAGTTTTTAAAATGTAGTCAAATGTAGTCAATTGTAGTTAAATATAGTTAAGGTTATATGAAGTGTTTCCCGTGAATTTTTAAAATGTAGTCAAATGTAGGTAAATGTAGTTAAGGTTATATGCAGTGTTTCCAGTGAGTTTTTATAATGTAGTCAAATTTAATCAAATGTAGTTAAGATTATATGAAGTGTTTCCAGTGAATTTTTAAAATGTAGGTAAATGTAGTTAAGGTTATATGCAGTGTTTCCAGTGAGTTTTTAAAATGTAGTCAAATGTGGGTAAATGTAGTTAACGTTTATATGCAGTTTGTTTGTAGCTGATTTGTAGTTAACTGATGTTGCCAACATAACTTATTGACACCTTATTATTTTCTTTTTGATCTTGAATTGTAGGTGAGGGCTTCAACTGAGGTTACCGGCAGGCTTGCAAGGAGGAAGGGTCCACCGCCAAAGAATGAGAGAAATAAAGTTGAACGAAAGAAGAAGTAGAGTGTACTGTTGTAATGAACTTTGGTTGTACTGAACAATTTTTCATGAATACTGAATAATTTTTCATGAAGTGGAGAATTATGTCAGTTTGGTTGTACTGAACAATAGCTTCATGAATACATTAGAAATTACTAATGTTGTGACTACAATTACCTACAATTCCATATAACTACACATTTATACTGCATATAACTACAATTACATAACTACAGACTAGTTATTAATCGTGAGTAATGAGCAGCTTTTAGCTTGGATTTTAGTAGTTACACCAATCAATATAATAGTATAAAATTTTATACTAGAGATGTATTTTATTAAAGAGTTTTAAGTTATACATACGGTTTTGGTGTAGAATTTTTTATATTATCTGGTTACGGATTATCTAAAGGATATCCGCTGGTAAGTCACCTTAAAATATGAAATTTATAATCTTGAAAATAACATAAGATACACACTACAACAGGTAAAAGTAATTCGAAGGTATAAAATTCTTTACTTGTATGATTAATAGTTATCATATTGTCTGTAGATTACCATTATAAAACAGTTATCGCTAGCGCTAGTCTGCTTTAATATTAAGTTGCAAATTCTCTCTATTGTTCGTATACAAAATTTGAAAACAGCCAGGGTTAACCTAGTATAATTTTAAGTTTTATTCTGTATTTAGTATAGTAAAAGGGAGAATTCTTTTGGTTTTAGTGACTTGATTATAATTTATAAGCCATATGCTGGTTGACATTGTCGCTCTTAATTTGATTTAATCAACCTCTTTAATTTGGTCTTTGTAAGGCTTCATTGAACGATAAGATTGACCAAAAAAATATTTTAGGTAGCCATTTCATTAGATGCGTCACTTCAATTATATGAATTGAACAAATGTAATCGGCTGTGGTTGTAACTCTTTTTCTTTCTCCTATTTTTATAAGGGATTTTTCACAAATCAAGCCTCTAATTAATAGTTTGAAAAGATTTTGTTCCACAAATCAAGCAAATAATTAATGAGTTGATCATTAACCTTAAATATAATTTTGGTACATAAATTGAAAGGTGGTACACTTAAATGTAATAAACACAAACCTTAAACATGGGTGGTTATAAGGTTTGCTATATGGGATATATATGTAAAAATCCCTACACAAAAATAAGCAAAAAGCTATAAGTTGATCACCACAGGCCCCACCTTATGAATTTTTAGCTTATAAGCACTTTATGCTTGACAAAAAAATTTACTATTTTATCCTTAAAGTATTTCGTTTTAGAACAAAACTCCTACATAGATACTCACTGTCTCTCATGTTTTTTAAACCTAAACCCCCCTCCAACCCCCCCCCCCCCCTCAAGCCTCAATTCGCGTAGACTATTTAAGGTAAATAAATTCTCTATTCCTTTGCATATTTGTATCTATGTGATTGTGTATTAATCTTCGAACTATATGTAATAAACGAGGATATATCAAATTTTTGATATACTGCTTTTTAAGTGTTGTGGTAATGACGATAGTGTTTGTTTCTCTTCAAATATTTTGTCCTATTTAGATTTAATTTTTTACTTAAAGACTTTTGTTAATTTATTAATTATTATAACTTATGATTATATGCTTATCATAAAATAAATTATATTTATCAAAAAATTATTTTATCTAATCACAATTGTATCTAAAATAAAATGACAAATATAATATTTTGTATTTGAATCGATCTGAAATCTAAATTTTGAAAAGATTATGCCCTTATAAGATTAAACCGTTCTAAGATTATTTAAGTTATTTTAACAGAAAAAGAGCTTATCAGCACTTTTTTTATCAATACTGCAATAATTTATCATCAATTTCAGCATTTGTATCCAAACATATAACTGTTTTTTTATTAATACTTTTCAACAATAATACTTATTAAATACTTTTCAACACTAATACTTATCATATACATCAAATCAGCTCATTCGAGAGATAACCGGCTGATCCTAATCGGGCAGTTAAAGCGAGCGAATGTGATAAATCTCATACGAACCAAATTAAATAAATACAAGCATGGTACACATGATTTTTCCGAATAATTGCTTGTTCTTCACACATTTAAAGCATCGTCACATGTCGAGTACAATTTATAGAACAAAACCTACAGTTATTCACTACTTTTTATATTTCATGTAAGTTGCAATAACACGTCTGTACATTTAAGTTGAGAAAATAACAATTTCAAAAATTAATGTACATGACTTAAAAATCATAACGACGGTTCCTAACCAAATAAGAAAATTAGAAGAAGAAAAATGACTCCTATGATGTCACTAAAGTTACTCAAAAATTTGATTCAGACATCACGTATGGCCAAGTTTTCTTTTTCCCCTTCGACAATGCGTGTTGAAACTGCCAAACCAGACCAAGTCTTTTTATGTGTCATTCATAGATGGATTAGCGAAGATTATGTAAAGTAACATAGGCTTAACAAAGCTGATTCAGTTCAACTGCTTCACCAATAAATGGAATGAATATCCAACCAATGATACCCACACATGACACACACACAAGGATCACATTTGTAATCTCTGCCCAAGGAAACCACCCTTGTTTTCTTGTTCACTTCTGGAGCTAGCGTTCCATACATCCCTCCACTCCTTATATTGACATTCGAACCGGTGCACAACACTTTATGAGACGAACCTAACTCGCACAATGCAACAAAATATACACGTAACTCTATTACTACCTGTGTCTATGCTACTAGTTTACTAAGCTGTGCTAGAACCACCTATAGGGGAAACGAACACACCCAAACCAGCCAACGGAGTTCTCAGATTATTGTGTCAAGGTAGGAATAATTGTGCCGTCGTCCAAACTCAAGGAGGCTACCATATGTACGATCCCAAACTCCAATGAACAGTGACTCTGTATCAGGACTGAAAGACATGCCGGATATCTCACCGAAAAAATCAACTTCTTGCTCCTCCTCATACCCACTTTTTACATCAAAAACATGGACAAAATCCGCAGGCTCTGCCATAGCCATATATCTGCCATCAGATGTGTAGCGGATCGACCGAATAGCTCCAAGGTTACCCTTCACAGCAGTGACTGACTTGGATAAGTTCCGTAAATCCCATATTCTGCAGGTTTTATCCTGGTTCCCAGTTGCAAAAGTTATGCCATCAGGATGCCATGCTGATGCAAATGAGTAGTCTACATGTCCACACAAAGGTGCGACAGTCTGCGAGTATCATTATCCAACAGCTATCAGACATTGAATGTCGATGATTTGTATCACAAGAGGGAGAAATAATGTGCACGCACCTTTCCGTTCCTCGAGTCAACTAATATACCTTCAGGATCATCCCCAACTACTACGAGAAGCTTACCATCAGGGCTCAGTGAAGTATGCTAAGATCACAAGACAGGAAAACAACGTTAATATGCAAAATGAAGACAATAGCCTCTTATAAAGAGAGTTGATCAAGATAGAAAATGTATTATTCCACGTAAGACAGTATAAAATGTAGTGAAAGAACCTAGATAAAAGTATCTAAGGAAAGGGCATAGGTTTTCTTTCCTCAAATAGAAAGGGCACGGGTTTTCTTCATCCAACATGAAACATCATGACACAGCCTTGATCCTAAAGACCAGTCAGCAACATTATAATTACATAGTAAAATATTCATAATAAAAATCCTACCAATGCTGCATCAGAATCCACGTGAGTAATAGCAGAAAACATCTAGTAACAGAAATGCTGCGTAAATGCAGAATTTGGAGGGGAAAAAGTTCTTGAGGAATACCCATTGTCAGAGATGCATTTAGAGGCATTCATGATCCTATAAAAAACGTATGCAGAGAGGAGACAAGGCACAAACTTACATTTACTGGCCAGGAAAAGCGAAAATGCTTGGACAGTTGAAATTTCTCCATATCAAAATCTCTAACTCCACAATCGTTATTTGAAGCAATAAAATGTAGTGCGCCACTGAGAAGCAAAAGATATCTTAATTAGCTTCATTGTCATTAAGAATAGTGAATTTAAGCAATATGCCGTACAAACACAACAGTACCTGGCAGTGTTATAAATGTCAACAGCATTAGTAATGGCATTATCATCATATGTAGTCCTGGAGCAGAAACAAACTCCGCGCATATCTAGATACTGCATATTTCAAGAACATTAATTCCACGTTAAATTAGTCACTTTCTGAAGGTGAAGATCAAAACAGTAAACCCAGAAGGAAATGAATTTTTTTCACATTATTATATCATATCTTTACGTTCTACAAGAAACATTCTTCTTAAGTTCTAAGTAATATTTACTATCAGATAAATGTGTTAAAATGCAACATACAACGACAATGTTACAATTTGATAATATGTGGGTCTGTCAAGTAGCAACCATATATCAAATTAAACCAATTGACATATATCAAAAACCTAAGCCTAGCCTAAAAGAAACAAGTACACAAATAAATGCTGCCACTGTGGATGGCAAAAGCTAATCCAAGAAAAACCAAACGCAGAAACCAATGTAAGGGAATGACATACCTTGCAAATAAGTTCCCCTTGAAATCCCCCAGCAACAAGCAAGTTATCTTTCACTGCAAGAGTGCTGACTTGTGTCTGCGTAAATCCTTCTAAAAGGCTTCCAGGATGTTTCTACAATGAAAAAGAACCAAGAAAATGTGGAAGGTTATAATTGAATGTGTCCTAAAATAAATGTCTGATAGATTCCATGTCCAAAACACTCACCTCACATGGTGCTACATGCCCTGATACATTGAGAACTTCGTTTTTAGCACAAGTCAAGGATGACCAATGAATGACGGAGAAATGTGACATAAGGTACACATCATGCTTGGAAGTTGCCCAGACCAAGTTCCTCAGCTATATACACATGACAAAAAACTTTAGAATAGGTTTTGTTCTCGCCAGAAAGCATGATAGCATGCACTTTAATTACAAGTAGACAATTAACAAACATGCAAATTTAACTGATTTGTTGCCTCAACTAAGGTAACAGTATCATGCAGCACTCCAAGTTTGATATAGGTTACAAACACATTACACTTCATCAATGTCCTTACTGCGTTTCACGCTTTCAAGACCTCAATCCAAGCCCTCAGTCTCAAAAACTTCAGCATGGACGGATAGATGCCATATGGCCGTTACCGGCTTTCTAGACAGCCGGTGGACTCTGAAACCAATACCAATTATTTCGCTGGATCTAAGAATAACGTAGCACAGAAAACCGACGCTTATCCCTGTCGCTCTGGTATTCAGTTTTTATGCCAGTAAACCCACAAAAATGATATCTTAAAAGTGGTGTGAACATGTTCTCCATATAAGGGCCTAGTCCTTGCATACAGTGAAGGAAGCTGAATGTAAAGAAAAATGTGACAAGGGCCAGTACATTACCTGGAAGTGTAAAATTGTTGATTTAACAGATCGTGAATTACGTCTGAATTCATAATATGAATACTCTTTCTTTGTGGCTCTGCATTCCTGTTGAAAAGCAAAAAGAAACAAAGACAACAATGTCAGCAATGGGCACAGAGCTGATGAAGTAAGAAAACCACAAACACATTTACCTTTTCTGATGCCTCCCCAGATTGAGGAATATTCTCATAGTTCTTATACTGCTCTAATCTCGTTTGCCTGTATTTCTCCCTGGTTATGCTGAGCCTTTCCCAGGGAATCCCTTGAATGTCTTTGCCTCTCCTTGCCTCAGCAGCAGAGGTATCTTGCATTTTATTATTCTAATCCAGAAACAAACAAACATATTGAAGTTCAAAATATTTATGCACACTCATCACAACAACTGCATAAATCTAACAAGTCCTTGTATAAATAAATGATTTTCAGAGAGGAATTCACAAACCATGTAGTCATACTCATCTACATCTGAATCAGAGCCACCCATGTCTCTGCCATGGAACTCATCATCCATATCGCCATCTATATCCTCCATTTCATATTCATCTGCCATGTATTCGGCATCATCTCCTGGTTGGTGGGACATGTTTTATCCCTATTAAATGACCAACAACAAAATTTTTGCGAAAGTTAAATACACCATAGTTGAGATGATGTGCAAGGACATACAAATCCAAATCTAAGTATGGCACCAGACAAGCACGCGGCTTTTCAGTAGTAAAGGATCAGTCAACATCCATATGATGAAAGACGGTTATCTTGTCCTTCTAACATTATGTGATTGTACGAGTGCAGTGTTGACGCACATTGTGCAATAAAAAAAAGGAGAACAGAAGATAGGTGCAAAGAACCAAGGAGGAACGAAACATGCACAACATAGTCTTCTCTCTATCCAGGAATCTAATGAAAAGCAGCTCCTTATCAAACTCAATGCCAGCCATAGGGAAGACTTCAATTTCCATAAAGGATCATAAAGTAAACTACAATTGCTGAAATAAAATTTTCAACTCTATTTTTATCTGGTTCGAAAAGTAGAGAAGATAGCCTAAATCACAATAGCAGACTAAATTCCAATACTTGAAGAATGCTAATGCTTCAAAATTCAACTAATACTAAATAGACTCACAGTAACGAGTTTAGCTTCTATATGAAGATTTCAATCAAATCCGAGCAGAGAGAAAAATGCTAAGTGATTTCTTCCTATCTCCCCAAGTATTAGTTGTCAGAGTTTCTTGGTACCTCGTGGGAGGTAGCACGTACCTGGTGATATTTGTCATATTTGTCGAGGTGTGCATAAGCTTACCCGAACACCACCGTCATAAAAAATGCATTTTGACCGATGAAATAAACTCAATTTTTAATAGTGATAAGTGGCATGTACAGAATTACAGTTGAGGTAGTCAAAAAGAAAATCAACAAGTATTATTCCCAACTTCAAATTTTATTGCCAGCCAAATAGGAACATTCTGGATTACTAATAGGAACGCGCAAAGTACAACAGAGAAAATTAGTCCAGACCGTAAAAGCTAATACGAGTTCGAGAAATCCACAATTAATCAAATCCTAAACTGGCGAGAGCTCGAAGAGTGATACAAGGAGATTAATTATATGCATAATTAATTCCTCAAAGGCTGATTAACCATAAAGAACATAACACACAAATGAACCCTAATATTTCACAGAGTAAAATTCACATTCGAAAAGGGGGAGAAAGGAGAACATTGTTAATTACAATTTACAAACATAAATATAAGCGTGCAATCGTTTCTAAAATTCTGACCTTAAGATAAAAGAGAACGCAGACGAAAGGCAAAATCGAGCTCAGTTTAATATCGACCCGAAATTAGGAAGAAAAAAATCAGAGGGTATAATTACGAGAATTAGATTATTAGTTAAAGTAAGAAATTAAAGCTGTTTAAGGCCAGCAGATCGTGATCGGTTTGGAAGAGAGAGAATACGTGATATCTATCTATCTTTATCAACTTCCAAACCCCGCTTCCAATCGAGAGGTTGTGAGTTCGAGTCTACCCAAAAGCAAATGTAGCTAGTTCTAGAAAGATTTTGGGGGTCTATTTGGAAACAGCATATGTCTGAGAGTACGTACATGCTAACCTCCCTAAACCGCCTAGACCGTACTAACTGATATTATACTGAATTGTACTTTTATCTATCTTTATCCACTACTTCTCATGATATGATATGACGGGTCCCTACGCCCCACTAAAATGCGCAATGAAAGGTACAGCTTCGTCGTTAATTTTAGTAATTTGCCTAAGTCGGTTACACCGAAGGTAATCCATCGTCCTAAATCAAATACTGCCCCCTCGCTGTGCCCTCATTTTAAGACGGTGTGCAGTATTTATTGTTTTCGCTGAAATTTTAATATAAGATTTAATGAACTTCATTCATCATCAGTTATACTTTAGGGTGCCTCATCTTTTCCTGAAATAAACAAAAAAGAATATTGTAAAAATTTAAGTATATATGTGAACAACAACAACAAATTACGCTATTAATATACTTTAGTCAATTATAATTGATATCATAAAAGAACAAGAGTGTGTTTGCCACGAATTCTGATGATAATAAAAATATGTGCACACCCGACAGGGGTGTGTTAGCATTTGGTAAAATATATAATTTACCTATAGACCTTGTACTTTAATTTTTTTTACATATTTGTTAAACACAAAAATAGTATTACACACCAAAAATTTTTGGAAGTGTGTCAATTATATACCTTTTATGATATGTGTCACACGTGTGTACTATACATAAAAGGGGCACGTAAAAAACTACAAAATTCATCTGATTTTTTTTATTTTTCACTTCTCTCCAACCCCATGACTAAGAAGAAAAATTTAAAAAGAAATAGAAAAAAGAGGAACAATTGGATCTTATAAAAATAACCATTATTGACTTTTCAAAAAACTTGAAATTAAATTTAATAGGATCTTGTTGATTTTGGTGTTTCATGACCTAAAAAATTAATTTGAATTCGTAATTATTATGGAATAAAAATTTACTTAGGTGATTCATTAGATAAAATTCAAAAGATACCATTAACAAGTTTGAAGCTTTGGGTTTGAGCTTGAATTTGAAATTTGTATAAAGATTTTGTGATGGATGTTGTTAAACCTTATTAAAAATTGGGAAAAGAGTTAAAATCTATAATTATGGAAGAATGTGAACTAAAAGGATTGGTGGTAGTATGGCGGGGGTGGAGAAGATGATGGAGTTGGGGAAATGAGGAGGAGGTAGGGTTTTTAATTTTCTGTATTTTTTTCTTTGGTAAGATGAGGAGGAGGGTGGAAAGGGGGGAGGGGGGTAGAGGTTTTTTGTTTTTTCAATTTTTCTTTTCTTTTTTTGGTTTATAATACGTGTCAGATGATGATTGGCACATGTAATAACAATCTTAAAGTAGATGTGGTTAAATACAAAAATGGGGATTAGGAATTTGGGGACAAGACCAATAGATAAAATATATATTTTGCCTTAGCATTTCAATTGAGAAATCCTGAATTTGATGAATTTGTGGGGAAAAAAAGATAACATAATCAATTATAATAAGCTATTTACTATAAACAAATATGTTTAGTTGGTTACAAAGTAACTTTGATCATTTAAGAATTCTAGATGATTGTATTATAACAATACATGACTAGAAATTTTCAATTTCTATTAATAAATAAAAGCACAACATTATAAAGGCCATTCCTAAGATGTGAAATCACTACAATAAATGGCTTTAGCAGTAATAACAATAATGACTATATTTTTTTACTGGTCTTTGGTATTTTGCCGCTGAAGCTGGTGTCGGTAAAGCCTTTAGCGGCCTTTCTCACAAAAACTGGTAAAGTATAATTTATTGCCGCTAAAAATTATTATCTTTAACGGCAATTATTTGCAATAATAATAATGGCTACTAAATTTAATGCAAAACGGCTAATTAAACTCCTTTAGCATCCATTTTTATAGCCGTTAAATTCAAAATAATTGCCGCTAAAAGTTCACATCTTTAACGGCAATTATTTTATGGCAATTAAAATGGCCATAGTATCCTTTCTGAAAACATCTTAGTTTTCCCTTTTAGCGTCCATTTTAATGGCTAATATATCTTAACTAAATTGCCGCTAAAAGTCAACATCTTTAACGGCAATTATTTCTCAATAATTATAACGGCTGCAATACCCTTGTGAAAATAACTTAATTTGCCCTTTTATCGTTTATTTTTATAGCTGGTATATTTAACTAAATTAGCGCTAAAATTCACAAGAGGTAACAACAATAGTTTTGCCACCATTAATAATAGTTACTACATTCATCCAGATATGATCCGAATAAAAAAATATATTAATAGCAATTCAAAAAAGTATATATCTTATTAAATCTTAACAAACAAAAAGAAGTACTGCTTTACTTGGTCTACTCTTTAGCAAAGTCTTTAGTTTTATATTTTCGTGTATACTCATCTTTTATATCGCATTTGTTTCCTAGTAACTTTAAGATCCACGCTTCTCCACTTTTGGGTATAGAGAACTTCTTCTGGAAAAAATAAAAGTCAACATTTAGAAGATAACATCATGTATAAAAGATTGACCATGTTCACATAATAACAATAACAATAATAATAATAATAATAATAATAATAATAATAATAATAATAATAATAATAATAATAATTACTTCATACTCTCACAAGATCCACCAATTTCTTCTTCTCTTTATTGTCAAAATTTTTCCAAATATCTACATATAGATGTGTTAGTTTTTGAGTTCTTGCAATAATTTTTAGAAAGCTAGCAAGTTTTTGGCCCTTTTTTCCAATAGTTTGGTTACGATTATCAAACGACGCATTAATTATCTTTTCCGACGAAAATTTCCAAATATCTTTTAGCAAAGTAGGTCCATGAACTTTTTTTGCTCCTATATTACCTAGAATTGAAAAGATTTGAATCATATGATATAATTAGAAAAAAAGGCAGCAGTCAACTGAATCAATTCAATCAATTGCCCGCCAATTTAACAACATCCAAAGATCACAAATCACAATATAGCTAGCACAAAAAAAATTATCTCTAGAAATCACAATATAGCTAGCACAAAAAAAAACTATCTCTAGAAATCACAAACTGCCGTAGTTGTACATCACAAATCACAAGTCGGCTTAGGCTCAAGTGTTTGGGTACCTGGTAACCAGAGTACTTTGACGATGAAGATAAGAAAGTGAAGGAGAAGAATAATGTCAGTAACAATTTCGAAACCTACATAAAAAGATAAGACTGAGAGTTAAACAACATTGATACCTCAATAACTTTTTAAAGCAACAGTAAAGAAACTTAGATATTTAACTGGTTTCCTCCTTGTATGCTTAAATCTTTACCTCATAAAAAAAAAAGATATGCTCAAATTGATTATCTACAAGCCTTTCCTTCAAATGGTAAAGCTAAAATCAAAATATTACTTTAACAATGCAGTATTTTTCTATTCGAACATAGCTAAATTTAAAGGCAGGATCACTGTACAGAAATATAAGAAATCTTAGCAATATATCTCATAGAAGTTTCTAACTTATAATTAACTAAATCTAAAAGTTCAAGCAATTACAATCCCAGTTTCTCAGCACAAAAATGCTAAGAGCTATATAAGAAGCACATCAGATGTGCTAAAGTTTAGGTTAAACTTTAAAGTGAATAAGCATATGAAAACTTCGCACATCAAACAGACGACAGAGACTATCAAGAACAGAAAAAATTTTCGGATACGTGTCCCTAATCCATATCAAGCACTCACTCGGATGATTTCAACAAATCGAAAAGAAACCAAACTATATATGTGAAAAGACAACTGTTTTAATTGAGTTTAAATAAACTTTTGAACTCAATTCAACAGAACATGAACATCAAACATAATAGTTTTCTTATTAATCTAATAAGAAATAACAATCCTAAGAACAACTTAATAATACAAGAGTGAAAATATTTGCCTGATCAATTTAAATCAAGAATTAAACAACATAAGCAACACAAATTTTTTTATATCATTATGATGCTGGAGTTTTATAATTTATATCTACCGCGAGCTCACATCAATTTTCTTAAATAGTTAATTAGGTAATCTCAGGGGCAAAATATTCACCTAACCAAATACTAAAAAAATGGTCTTCTCCAAAAATATAACTACACCAAGAAATTACCTTAAATACTCAATAAATCATCTTCTTAATACATAAATCCATTGCACACGAGTTTAAGAAATATCATCAGAAATTATCCAAGAAACACTTCTCAAAACTTGAATTACATCAACTTTATCATTTGAACCAGAGAAGAAGGAATACCAAAAAAGATGCGCAAGTAGTATTAGTTTTATCACAGTCAATATAGGTGGGTATCCTTAGGTTTATAAAATCTCAAAAGCTCACATGATTTTTTTAATATTAAAACACACATAATTTTTTTTCAATTTTAGATTTTCTAAAAAAAAATAGCATGTTCATATTCAGCCTCTTCCTCCTGGTACAATAACAAAAGCTCTGACAGATGAATGATTTTCTAAAATATATATTACAGAAAAAAAGAAGAAAAAAACATATTCTACTGCACCAACTTTTCTATAAAATCTCAACAAATAGGGATCTAAAATATAGAAATAGTAAAGTTGAATCACTAAATTCATAATGCAATGTAGAAACATATGCTATAAAATCAATTATGTTGCAACAATCAGTAAGTGGTATGATTTGATTATTGGAAAAACAGTTTCATAGATTCTTGAAGCTAGAAAATTATATATACCAACAATACCAAATTAGAAAAGATACTATAAAATTCTCATTCAAGAATTAAATCTGCGGCAATAAAAATTCAACACCAGCAATTACAAATTTTCATCAACCAAATTAGAAGTTTCAGGGCGACGGTCTGGGAAATGAGTGTAATAGTTATCAGAGGTGCGAGGAGTAGCCGACCGATTTGGGTTTTGTTAAATTTATTGAATTGTTTTGTCAGAGAACGTAATTGCTATCGCTCCAAGGTGCGGTCATGTAGTTATTGAGATGGGAGATAAAAATTATTGAAAATCATCAACAAAGTAACCAAAAAAACAAAAAACGAAGTCACCATATTCGTTGGCTTTTGGAATCTGATGATATTCAAACTTTGTTTTTGTAACATCCACAGACTCTAATATAGTCAATCCACATGATAGTAAAACTTAAAGACAAATAAAGATACTTACCAACAAGTTTGATGGTGGCCGGCAATTTGGTTGTCATGGGGATTTGGAGAGCCTGCCGTAATAATTTTTTTTTTTTAATCCTAATTTCTGGGCATGAGAGGGCTCTCAGTATGAGAGGGTATTGGCCGTTAATATTTGCTTTCCGTAAATAGATTAACGGTAATTATTTTACTGTCGCTAACGCCCGTAGTGAATATCCTTAGATATGGTAGAAAGTATTGTTAGAATTCATGAATTTGAAGGTTTAAAGCTAAATGGCCAAATAGATACCTCATGAAGTATGGCATCTTAAGTATTCATATATGAATATTATAACTAGTTTAATGATGAACTAAATTAGAAACATATAGCTTGCATTGATGGACTAAATTAGAAATACATAAACTTGCATTTTTTTAAATAGGTTATGGTCCCCAGACTTGGAGTTATTTTTCATGTATCGCATGCGACCTCATAATAATGTGGCACCTGCCAAAGGCAACAGGAATACAACAGCCAAAATCAGCAGCAGGGTTATCATCATCCTCAGGAGCAATATGGTGGGAGATAGGAAGATGGGTTTGCTAAACTCGAGGTATTGATACAGCATGTTATTCGGTCAAATGAAAAAATGAGAGAAAGAGTAGATGCACATGAGTCAGCCACAAAGAATATTAAAATGCAAATGGGCCAGATCGCGATGTCTTTGAATAACCGTCCTCATGGGACATTGCCTGCAGACATCTTCAGTTAAATTTAAATGATCGAGGCCTGAAGCAATTGATGGCAGTGAGTCTACGTAATGGTAGAGACCTAGACTTCGAGCAAGAGAAAGCTCGAGAAAGCAGACATGCTGAGATACTTGTACCTGTGTCCATTAAGCTAGATGATTAAGCAAAACTAATAGAGGTGAAAATATAGCCTGCCCAGGAAGAAACTAACAGAAAGATTGAGGTTGAGCAAGAAGCTGAGACAACCCAAGAATAGGTAGTTGAGGTGGTGTCTGACAAAGAGAAAAGCTGAATCACTGGGAAGAAGAGACCTCCAATACCATTTCCACAGAGGCTGGCCAAATACCAGAAATAGGAACAATACAAGAAATTCTTGGAGACGTTGAAGCAAATTCAGGTAAATATTCCATTGATTGATGCTTTGAAGGAGATGCCTGGTAATGCGAAAAATGATGAAGGACTTGATGTCCCAAAAAATTTGGCTTCCAAGACTTGGCCACAATGACTCTAACTCGGACATGTCGCGCTGTGGTGACTAGACCAGTTGCTAAAATGCTGTCTTATCGTGGGAGTTTCACAATTTCCTGCACCATTGCTAACTTTTCCTTTGCCAAGGCACTCTGTGATTTGGGGGCTAGCATAAATATTATGCCACTGACGATCTATAAGAGGTTGGGGATTGGAAGAGCTAGACCCACGTCTATGTTGTTACATCTAGCTGACAGAACTATGAAAAGACCCTCATGTATTTTGGATGATAGCAAAAGACCCTACATGTATGTTGTTGCAGCTAGCTGACATGAAAAGACCCTCATGTATTTTGGATGATAGCAAAAGAACCACTAGCAAAAGACCCTCATGTATCTTTGATACAGGTAGGGAAATTTGACGCCAGCTGCAACAACATAGAACATTCTCCCTCGACTGGGAGCAACCATTTGAGCTCATGTGTGATGCCAGTGACTATGCAGTAGGGGCAATGCTAGGACAACGGAAAGACAAGATAATTCACTCAATTTACTATGCCATTAGAACATTGAGTGGAGCCCAGTTGAATTGCACTATGACTGAAAAGGAGATGTTGGTTGTGGTGTTCACGTTCGACAAGTTCATATCATACCTGATTGGCTCTAAGGTAATTGTACATTCTGATCATTTTTCTCTCATGTACTTTATTGAAAAGAAGGATTCCAAACCGTGCCTGATTCATTGGGTGTTGTTACTGCAAGGGTTTGACCTGGAGATTCGTGACCGTAAGGGCACAGAAAACCAGGTCGCTGATCATCTATCACGACTTGAATGAGCTGAAAACTTAGTTGAGGCAAAGGATATTCTGGAAAATTTTCAAGGCAAGCAACTACTCGCCACAAGCCTTGAGGAAGTGCCACGGTATGTAGAATCTGCAAATTACATGGCATGCGGTATAGTTCCCTATGACATTTCCTTTGTGCAAAAGAAAAAGTATTACCGTGACTGCCACATATATTACTGTGATGAACCTTATCTATTTAGAATTTGTGTTGACAATATGATTAAGAGGTGTGTCCCCGAGATAGAACAATCTTCTATTTTGTAGGCATGGCACGCATCGGCATACGGCATACATTTTGGAGGAGTCAGGACGGCAACAAAAGTTCTAGAAGCTAGGTTCTACTGGCCAACAATGTTTAAGGATACACATCAATGGGTGAATGGTTGTGATGAATGTCAGTGAACCGGAACATTTCCCATCGCCATGTGATACCTATGAACCCAATACAAGAGGTTGAAGTGTTCGATGTAGGGGGGATAGACTTCATGGGCCCCTTCTTCAGCTCCTTTAGTAATAAGTACATACTTGTTGCTGTAGATTACGTGTCCAAATAAGTGGAAGTTGTAGCACTCCCCACCAATGATGCAAGGGTGGTGGTAGGGTTTTTAAAGAAGAATATATTCACCTATTTTGGGACCTCGGGAGTTATTATCAGTGACGGAGGCACTCACTTTTGCAATCGAGCCTTCGAGAAATTGTTAGCAAAGTATGATGTGCGCCAGAAGGTGGCAACCCCATACCATCCTCAGACCAGTGGATAGGTCGAAGTTTTGAATAGAGAAATAAAGAGTGTGCTAACAAAGACTATGAATGCCACAAGAACTGATTGGGCAAAAAATCTAGATGATGCATTTTGGGCCTACAGAACTGCCTACAAAACACCAATTGGTATGTCACCATACAAGTTGGTGTTCGGGAAGGCATGTCACTTGCCAGTGGAACTAGAACGTAGACCTTGGTGGGCAATGAAACAGCTAAATCTGGACACTAAGGCCGCAGGAACAAATAGAGCCACAAAATTGCATGAGCTAGATGAGTTCCAATTTCTTTCTTTCGAGAGCGCGAGGTTATACAAAGAGAAAATGAAGAGGTTGCACGACAAGAACATTATTGAGCTAAATTTCAATTCGAAGACATGGTATTGCTTTATAACTCATTACTAAGTCTATTTTCGGGTAAACTCAAGACATGTTGGTCCGGACCATTTTGGGTGGTCTAAGTGCTCCCTTCGGGTGCCATAGAGATTGCCTCAGAGAAATATTCCCACACATTTAGAATTAACGGGCAATTATTGAACCCATATATGGGCATGGATGAAACCAAGGAAGTGTCAGTGATCCATCTGACTGAACCTTAGAGGTCGAGCGAGCCTTAAATATGTTTATTTGTATCATGTCGTGATGTTAAATTAGGCACTACATGGGAGGCAACCCATTGACTTGTTGTAACTGTCATTCTATGACATTAACTAAGGCGTTGGTTGGGAGGCAAACCAATGCGTAGTGACTTTAGTATAGTTAGTATTTGTTATTTTTGATTTATGTAAGTACTAACCAGTGTAGGTAAGCTTGGGTGAGTGATAAGTCCATCAGCCGCTGAAGGAAAAGGTAAAAAATGGAAAAATTTCGAGGCCCAGGAGTGCGCCCACGCTAGAGGCTGCGCTAGTGACCAAGCATATGGCCAAACATTCTGCCTTAACTTTCAGCCTAGGACCGCGCCCGCTCTAGTGACTGCACATATGGCCAAATATTCTATTTTGCTAGCACGGTCGCGCTCGGACCACGCTACAATTGTGCTAGTTCCGTTCTAGCTACCACTTTGTATAAGTTAACACTTTTTTATTTTCTTATTTTGTATTTTTAATTGTTTTATTTTGTTCAGTTCCCCCCCCCCCCCCCCTCCCCGAACCTAACTTTTCCCCTCTTCTCCTATCAACACCCAATGCCTACGAATCCTAGCCCTAATTCCCATCTTCTCCTAATTCCCCACTTCTCCATTCCCAAATAATCTCATCCCTAATTCCCCTAAGGTGAAACACCAGTCCCATCCAAACTACTCTTATTCACTTCTCTTAATCTCCTCCCACTTGAAGTAAGGTTTTTCTTTTTGCCAATTTTTGTGGATTTTTATTTGACTTCTTAATTATGTAGTAGTTTTTCTTCTTTTTTCTTAGAAGTAATTTTTAGTGTAGATGTAGTGCTTGTGGGTGGTGGTGTTTGTGGAATTGTATCTCTTAACTTGTTCGGTGAATTTGGGGCAATTGTGGTGGTTATTGGGTTACAGCTTGATTAATTTGAAGCTTTGATGAATGACGCCCACAAAGTGTTTGCTTAAATTCCACAGTGAGTATCAATGATAATTGTGACCAATTGTGCAGGTAAAGTCTCAATAACCGCAGTTAATTCACATCTTTTGTGATGTGCTAATGCTATTCTTCTTTCAGGTACTATGGCACCTTCCAGGAATCATAGAACAACAGGTGCTTCATCCAGTGGCAAAGCTGGCTCTTCCAGGGCACAGGCGTAAGCTCCTACTCTCCCTTTTGATAGTAACAGGTTCGTCTCCGCCGAGGCTCAGAACCGTTTCGCTGAGAAGGCTTCTAAGAAACCAATACCGTAGAGGGCATAGATATAGGGTCACTCGAACTTGGCTGTCCCAACTTGTATAATGAGCTGGTCAGGTATGGGCTACAAATCTTCTTTGAAGAACCAGATGATGGGAATGTGATGGTTTTGCGTAAATTCTATACTAATGTTCTAGAACATGTGGATGGTGTAGTAACAATGCGCAAGAAGGCTGTGGATGCCTCTGTTAAGGCTATTCAAAGGATATACCAGCTACCCGCACATGTGGCGGAGATGGAGGATTATTTTGAAGCTTAGGGAAAAAAATACACTTAGTGAGAGCTATTCTTTGAAACCATATGTGTGCCTGGAGAGGAGATTGTGTGGATGAAATATGGGGAGAAGTTCCATTTAGCGTAACTCACCTTTGAAGGGAAGTGTGGTTGTATGTCATCAACAACCACCTGCTTCTGTCCTCCAATACTACGGAAGTGAATGCCCCTCGAACTTAATTAATTTTGTGCTTTATAAATAGTCATAACTTTGATGCAGCCAAGCTCATTCACTAGGAAATGTTTATACGTTGTCTAATGACAAGGTATGGCTTCTTCTCCCTTCCTTAGTCACTAGGCTTTGCCGGGAAGCCCGAGTGCCAGAAAATTAGGGGGTGGATGCGATAGTGTTGAGAGACGCAAAGTTCCGAGCTGATAAAGTGACTACTGGGAAGGAGTCTGTGGAACCTTGTGGAGATGATAGTGATGACTCAGCTGCATTTGAGGAGGGCGAGGATGAGCAGGAGGAAGCGGAAACCGAGCTGCCCACCCATGTGCTAGTTGCAGAAATTGCAGGACCATTAGGGGTTGGTTGGGTTAACCAATTAACAGCCTTAGAGCAGGAGGTGAAAGGGTTGCGTACCTCGGTCACTAACTTAGGTACGCATATTGATGCGGTGGCAACTTAGCAAGTTAAATTTGAGAAGAAAATAATGTGTTGGCTGAGAGCTTTGGGTCATGCATGTCATATGGACCCAGGGACGGTCTTTGATCTAGATTGATCAATCAGGGAAGTTCCTTTACCTCACTATTTTTTATTTTGTATGCCATGAGGACATGTCTTTTTTTCACGTATGGGGTGGGGGATACTTCAATGCATTTGTGTATATGTAAGAACTTGATTGTTTTATGTTTTCTTTGTTTTTGTGGTTTTGAGTAGCAGTTGAATTAAGGTAATTCGACTTGTCCCAATGACGGATCTCTTTTGACGGTGTTCCTAATGGTCTAAATAGACGAGAGAACCTCTGAAAAACAAAAATATGTTGGAGTCTTCCCGATGATGAATCTTCTAGACATTTTTCTTGAGGGAAGCAA
This sequence comes from Nicotiana benthamiana, assembly GCA_034376525.1. Lineage (NCBI taxonomy): Eukaryota > Viridiplantae > Streptophyta > Magnoliopsida > Solanales > Solanaceae > Nicotiana > Nicotiana benthamiana. Next base: position 117,862,364 of record CM067331.1, read on the forward strand.
GTCTGTAAGTCTAAAGAAAATACCAAAAAGATTTTTTGTTTTAGGTAGTATAGTAACTTCCCCTTGGTTTTTTATTGGGTCACGGTTCTTTTTCAAGGATTTTGCTTGAATTGGGTGTAGTTAATTTTTGTTTATTTGTTTCTAGATTTTAGTTGGTGCTTACGGGTTATGAGCTGAAATAGGAAGAGAAGCCCTAAGCGTTGATACACCTGAACACAGTAGACATTAAAGTGTGGCGCTTAGTCTCAGTGGTTGATTCTTGTTAGAGTGCCTTAAATTATATGTTTGTAACTGACTTGAGTAGTCAACGAGAGTGTTAAATTATATGTTTGTAACTGACTTGAGTAGTCAACAAGAGTGTTCTGATAAGTCAATCTGGAGTGAGTCATGTGCCATGTGTGTGTGAGTTGTATTATATTCTATGCTCGACATTTGATGCCTAGAACTTTCCCCGTGTGTTTGTAAAGTGAAATAGTAGCTTTATTTAGTCTTAGAAGTAATATATGCATTTTTTTGTTAATCCAGATATATAAAGTAGACCCACCTAAATGAGATACATTGTAGTTAACCCCGTCGAGCCCATAGGCCTATTTTTTTGGCAACCACACGACAAACCTTATCCAATTATTTGAATGGCCCATCTGTTTGAACCCTTTTACCTCCCATGAGCACTTGAATGGTCATGAAATATGCAAAAGTTAAAGTGTGGGGTAGTGGTTTGGTTTTTGAGTGGAACCAATGAAGTCCTAATTGATCTTAGACTCAATGAGCTCGATTAGTAGAGTAGTACATTACGGGCAAGCCTATGGTGCATCTTTGTGGCATATGAATATTCTTTCTGAGAGTGAGTGAATTTTGTCTATCTAAGTTCCTAATTTTTCTTAATATTATTATTTGTGGAACTACTCTCTTGTGTAATGTGAGGGCATTTGATTCACAAAGAAAACTTGACCTCTGTGTAGAGTAATTTGAGTAAGTTTGAATGTTGCACAGCACGTGAGAGTCGACTCTTGAGGCAAAGATATTGCACTACTAGACGTAACTTTGGTGATTTGTTCTTGGTGTTATACGTTAGCGAAAAGCTTAGTGAAGGAACCTTAATAGAGTATGGTGGATTGCTCGGGGACTAGGAATGATTTAAGTGTGGGGTGTTACTAATACGCTAGATGCATGTAGTTTGATGACTATTTATGCCCCAACTTGACTATGCTTCACTATTATAGGAAGGTTAAATGAAGATAAAATGGCTCTAATTGTGAATTTCATGTTTTATAGGAGCAAGTTCTGCATAAGAGGACTTAAGATAGTGTTTGGAGCTAAATTAAAGCAAGGGAAGCCCCTCAGAGTTGAGTACGTGTGAAAGAAGAAAGAAAATAAGAGAGAAAATGTTGATCCACTCTAGCGCGGGCCAATCGCGGCCTTAGCGCAACCACGCTAGAGCAGAAAAATGGGATAGTCTACTTGGACATATGTGCGACCACTAGCGCAGTTCTAGCGCAACCGCTCTAGTCACTCTAGAGTGCAGAAAATTTAGGGGTAAACTTGGAAGTTTGCGGGTAATTCCACTTAACCTGTAAGAGGTCCAGCTCACCCAAAAAGAGATTTATCAAGGATTTTATAGCTTGGTTGAAGGCAGAAAAGGCAAGAGGCAAGGAGGATAATTCAACATCGAGTTATACCTTTCTTCCTTTTGTATTTATCATTCACGATGAATTTTGCTGTTGTTATTATGAACACGATTATGAGTAGCTAATTATTTAGTCTAGGGTTTTTATTGAACCTCTTGAGGGATGAACTTCTTGTTGTGTTAATATAGTTTGCCCAGTTTAATCTCTAATTGTTCAACTATGTTCTTGTTGTAGTTAATTGATAGGATCCTCAATTAGTTGTGCCTATTTAATATGTATTACTCGGGAGAGAGTGCATAAGTAAGGTGGGATTAGGGATAATGAAACCTTGTGTGTGATCTAAGTAAGCTGTAATAAAAGCTAGCTAGCGTAATTCGGGAGAGTGCTTCTAGGAAAGTATCGTAATTACTCGGTTGAGATTTACTATAGTAAGAGTGCTCATGATCGATAGAGAAGATTAGGCAAATCTATGTGACATATAACAGGAAGGGATTCCATCAATGGGAGAAATCACAACCTTCGATCCTTCTCTTATTTGCTTACAACTCTGTCGTAGTTAGCTTTTAATTTACTTAATTTTATTTGGTAATAGTTAGTAGAAATATCACCAAGGGTTATTTAAAATATCTGGGAAGCGGATTACGGAGAATTCAATGAGTCTAACAAAAGTAATTGGTAGGTTAATTCCCTGTGGGATTCGACTCTAGGCTGAATAGCCGAATTATATTCTCATGACCTCTTGTCCTTTTTATAAGGCATAGTTGGGCATGATCAGTAGCATAAATACGTTTCGGTGCTTTGGAAGTAAATTGAACAACTTGAAGTTCTTAAGTTTGATTCAATTTGTTTTAGTGTGTGATTCTTCATTTTTAATGTTGTTTCGGGCATTCCGAGACTTCGAGCAATCCGCTTTATGATTCTGAACTTTTTGGTACATTTGGAAGAGGCGTAGGAAGCCTGAGCGTTAATGAGACGAGGCCTGGACCAAGTTAAAAGAATGGAGTAAGAGCAAAATCTCCAACTGTTGTCATAACCGCACTTGCGGTTGGTCAGCCACAGGTGCGAGATCGCAGGTGTAGCCAACGCCTCACAGATCTAGCCCAAGGAGGGGAGCCTAGGTCCACAGATGCGGCTTTTATTTTGCATTGTATGTAATATCCTTGATACACATCCATACATTATCTAGGTCATTTGGTTATGCTGGTTTGTGATCAAGAAAGGTTTAATTGCACTAAATGTGACAATAGCTCTTTGGTACAATATTGTCATGATCGATGGATGAGATTGTTTGGGTACGGTCACGACCCAAATTTCACTCCGTAAGATATCATCACGGCACCTAGTCTCTAAGACTAGGTAAGCCTAACAATTTTGAAATAACAAAAATAATGACTATACTTCAACAGATATATCATACTAATAACTGTCGCTCGGCATGTACAAGTAAAACCAACAACTCCCAAAATCCAGTAGTCACAAACCATAGGCTCTAAGGAATGTACGAAGTGTGTCAATACATCAGCGTCTAAGAGAGTAAATAAAAAGATAACATAAGGATAGAGGGGGACTCTGAGGTATGCGGACGCTGGCTAATATACATTGAAGTCTTCAGGCAGCAGCACGCACTCTACTGATAACGGGGCTGGTAGAATATACCTGGGTCTGCACACAAAATATGTGCAGAAGTGCAGTATAAGTACACCACAACGATACCCAGTAAGTGCCAAACCTAATCTAGGTGGAGTAGTGACGAGCTCAGGTCAAGACCATACTGGAATAAAAAGGAAACATGGCAGAAAATATAGTAATATAATGAAAAGGTTAAGAATTTAACAAAGAGGAATTACATAAAGGTAACAACACAACACATAGGGGTAAACAATAGGGGTGCACCCAAGGTATCTCTTCGCATGCCTATAAATAAATACTCAATAGGGGAGCTCCCGAGGTACCGCTCGTAATTTCAAAAGTAAATATGCAAAAGGGAAGCTCCTAAGGTACCGCCTCGTAGTCCCAAAAATAAATACACAATTCATAACTGATGGAACAATAAATTTACATCAAGAAACCCTACAGTTAGAGACTAAATACAAATCAAGGAAAAATAGGTAATTGAACTAAGCATGTAGCACAGACTTCAATTAAGAATTAAGACACGTAGACATGTGATATTAGGCTAAACATGATAACTACACATGATGTAATAACTCATTTAAGATACAAACATGATACTACTCAGCAAAGAACGTATTTGCAACACTTAGCCCGTGTTCACACTGGTCACCTCGTGTACACAGTACTCACATATCACAAATTGTTACAACAGTACCAATTACTAAGGAGATTGTTACATCCTGTAATTTTGTGCGTTGAATTTGTCGGAAGATAATTGACATATGTTCAAGGATAAGACTATTTTGAGGTTATAAATATTTATCACATTTATAACAAGTGATAAGTAAGCGTCGTGAAGGTTAGACGGTAATTAAATCAAAGAAAATGAGTTTCGTCAAAGTTTGACATGTCGAGATAAAATAGGTCCAAGCTATAATATCCCATATTTATGGACTAGTGCTATACAGGGCCACATGACAATGATAGTAAGATATATAAAATATGTTAAAAGTGAGTAGTATTTTAAGTAACTTGAGATAATTCTTAATTATGTTGATAATTTGTAATTAATAATTTTTTGTGGGAGATTAGCTAATTAATTTTAAGCTTTGGATAAGCTTAAATAAGCCCATATGTGGCACAAGTAAATTGGGTGATAAGTGACTCTTAGTTCATATGACTAGGTGGCACAAATTAGAAGATCTTTGTGGCTAAGTCATCTCTTAAGTGGGGCCCGCACCCAAAGATTAAAAACCTTTCTACTTCACTTTGTATCTCTATAATATAATGGAATGCTTCATCAATTCATACAAGATTGTATGGTAGCAACATGATTTTCTACAACAACATTCATACAAGACTACTTAGCAACGTGAGAATTGTGATTTTAAGGGAGTACGGTACAATCTTTCTCAAGAATATCATACGAATTTTTTCCTACTTTAATTCTTCGTTACGTTTTCTTCACAAAAGATGTGTGTTAGAAGTATTTTCAAGAGAATTTGTTCAGATATGATAAGGCTAATCCTTCCTTCTTTTGGCATGATCCAAGTAACGAAACGTAAACGTAATGCTGCTCTATAAGTGGTTCTACTCTTAGAAGTTAAGGAGGTCTATGTTATTCATTCTTGTAAACTGATATTCAAGCATGTCTAAGTATGTTCTTACATCTCTATTGAGGTATCTGATAAAGATGTTAATGTTTATAATATAGTGATAAATGCATCTTCATGCATTTACCACGATACGACGGCCGGTTGTCAGTCATGTATATTCATTTACCACTGTGCTACGGCCGGTTAGGCAGTCATGCATCTTCATTTATCATTGCGTTTCGAATGGCCGGGCATACATGCATTACCACCGGGATACACCCGGTCGGTAGTTACCTCTGGTTGGGCACTCATACATTTACCACCAAGTGACCGCCGGTCAAGCAAATACCACTGATCAGTTGGGCAATCATACATCATAAGATATGGATAGTAGTTTCAAAGAGAATTATATATATATATATATATATATATATATATATATATATATATATATATATATATATATATAATAAGTATACATATACGAGGTCATTTCAGAGATTCAGGTTGATTCTTATATGTCTTTAATTAATGTTGACTTACTATTATGTTTCAGTTTTGCCTTATATACTCGATGCATTATTCGTACTGACGTCCTTTTGTTGGGGACGCTGCATTGATACCTACAGGTATAGATAATCAGATTCACGAGCTCTTACAGTAGAGAAGGTCAGCATTCATCAAAGGATCGGTAAGACTCCACCCTATTCGGAGTATAGTTGAGTCTATAAGTCATCGTGTCAGAGTTTCCTTATAGACTTATGGGTAGGCTGGTACCCCGTCCCATTTGATGCCAAATAATCTTAGATACTTTTGTGGATAGAGGTTCATTTTGTATAGTATGTGAGAGGCATTAATGAACCATATGCATTTATGTTTGAAGAAAGATGGTTCATTGATACAATGCATGCCTTATAGTTATACGTTATGAGTTGTGGCCATGTTGGCCAATGGTTGATACAGGAAAAAAATGAGTTACAAAGTGATTCACTTGGACCAGTACGGCACTGGGTGCCAACCACGCCTCCCCATGTTTGGGGCATGAGAAAGTAGTATCAAAGTGGGTTGTGTCCTAGGGAGTCTACAAAGTCATGCCTAGTAGAGTCTCACTCATGGGTGTGTTGCACACCATATTTATAATTGAGAGGCTATTGTGCATTTTGGAAATGTTACCTTTCTTTTGTTTCCAAATCGTGTTGTAGAGTTGAGTCGTAAGAAGTATGAAGCTTTCGCTAGATTTTGTATGTACTATAGATACAGTATATCACAGAAGAGCTTTAAGGCGTAATTTCTACCTATGCGGAAGGGAGGTTATGAAAGAAACATAAGATATGATGCGAGATTGAAATATAAGTAAGGTAAAGGTGAAAAAGATACAATATACTCAAGTATAAATAGTTATGAATAATCGAGTAGATAGAGGTTGGGTTTTAGTGTAGTTTACAGAGGAGACCCTAGCAAAAGTTTTGTAAATCTCTAAGAGTTAAGATTCGGGGATGAATGTTTCTAGGGGGAGAGGATGTTACATCTCGTAGTTTTGTACGTTGAATTTGTCAGAAGATAATCCATATAGGTTAAAGGATAAGACTATTTTTGAGGTAATAATTATGTATGCTTTTTTATAACATGTGATAAGTAAGCACCATGAAGGTTAGAGGGTAAACCAATCAAAGAAAATGAGTTTCGTTGAAGTTTGACATGTTGATAAAATAAGGTCCAAGTTATAATACCCTGTATTTATGGACTAGTGTTATATATGACCATGATAGTAAGATGTATAAAGTATGTCAAAAGTGAATAGTATTTTATGTAATTTGAGATAATTCTTAATTTTGTGGATAATTGGATAATTAATAATTTTTAATGGGACATTAGCTATTTAATTATAAGCTTTGGTTAAGCTTAAAGAAGCCCCTATGTGGCAGCAAGTCCGTTAGGTGATAAGTGACTCTTAGTTCATATGACTAAGTAGAAAAAATTAGCAGATCTTTGTGGCTAAGTCATCTGTTAAGTGGGGCCCACACTCAAAGACTAAAATACTTTCTAATTCACTTTGTATCTCTACAATATAATGGAAAGATTCATCAATTCATACATGATTGTATTATAGCAAAATTATTTGCTACAAAAACAATTCATACATGATTACTTAGCAACATGAGAATTGTGATTCTAAAGGAGTACGATACATTTTTTCTCAAGAATATCATATGGATTTTCCATATTATGATTCACCGTTACGTGTTCTTCGCAAAAGATGTGTGTTCGAGGGATTATCAAAAGAATCGGCTCAGGTATGTTAAGGCTAACCCTTGTGTCACGACCCATGTTCGCCCTCCGTGAACTATCATGATGGCACCTAGTCTCTATTACTAGATAAGCCTAATAGATTGCGGAAAAGAAACAGCAGAATAAAACTAGCAAAGCATTTAAGATGCCACCCGGCATATATAATACAAACTCTCAAAATGAAACTACATATCCCAAAACTTGGAATCTCATGAAATCACAAGCTGTGGAATAACTATAGTGTTCTAACTCCAGAGTGTCTAAACACAAGTAAATACAGAAAGACTAATAATATGAGAGAGAATGGAAAGGGACTCCTTGGTTAGTGTATGCGGTAGATATACCTCTAAGTCTATAATGGATCACCTCACCTCAAGGGTAGTAGGGCTGAGTCGAAGTACCTAGATCTGCACATTAAAAACATGCGCAGAAAGGGCATGAGTACACCACAGAGGTACTCAGTAAGTGTTAAGCTGAACCTCGGTCGAGTAAAGACGGGGAAGGTCGGGGCCCTAATGATTATAGCTGAAAAACGAGACAAAGCAGTATAGAATACGACAATATAATTAAATGCTAACTCTATGAAGTAACACAGGATAATAAGAATAACAACAACTATTACAAAGACAGAAGTAATCACGGAAAGAATACATATCTCATAGAGATAACAACTGAAAATCTCCCATGATACCGTCATGTAGTCCCCAATATAAATATCCAGTAGATCTCCTGAGATATTGTCCTGTAGTCTAACTCATACTGCACGCGAATCTTCCGAAATCCCGATCCGCAATCCCATATGTAAATACCCAGTACTAGGAGAATCTACCGGGTACAGTCCCGTAGTTCCAATAAAAAAGTGCATGGCGGTCTACCAGAATACAAATTCATAGTCCTAAAGTAAACATGCATGGGAATCTCCCCGGATACCATCCCATAGTCCCAAAATAAACACACAGAAGCAACATGAAGAATACCAAATCTAATTCAAATTTCATACCAAGGTAAAACGGGTATTCTAACCTAACATGTTGCACATAATCCAAATAAGGCAGTTTGAGCAAATAAGCAATTAAGTCAATTAGACATGCTTCACTAAGCTAATAGTACGCTAAAATTTGCAAGTATTATAAACAGGAAAAGAAACACAATTTTTAGTTAATGAAAATAGGATTTTCAACAATTAGCACAAGTACGCACTAGTCACCTCACGTACAAGGCATTTGAAATATCAACAATACCAAATCCTAAGGAAAATTCCCCCAAACAAGGTTAGGCAAGCCACTTACCTCGAACCGACTCAAAATCAACCCCAAATCACGCTTTTTCCACGAGTTATCAACTCCAAATGTCCAAGTATATTCAAATCAATTGCATAATGTAAATAAAACTTCATCTAAATAATTCCACTAATTAATTCTAAGCTAATGCGCGAAATTAGGAAAAATAACCAAAACTTCCCCTGAACCTACATTTCGAAATCGGGTAAAATTTACAAATTTGGAATCCTCACACTCTCATGAGTTTAGTCATACCAAAAGAACCAAAATCGGACCTCAAATATTTCATCAAATCACCACTCAAAAATCTCAAATTAACCAAGCTCTGACCCCCCAATTTACCACTTATTTTCTTTCAAATTTCATACTTAAAATGATAAAAATCACCATAATAACAAGCTTAAGGACCAAAGGCTTTACCTTAATGAATCCCTCTGAAAATCCCCCATGAAAAATGCTCCCCAAAGCTTCTTTCAGTTTGAAAAGAGATGAAAAATAACTCAAATTCGCGAAGGCATCTATTTATATGTTCTGCCCAGCGATACAGCATCCGCGATCCAAATTTTTGCGGCTGTGGGACCGTTCTTGCATAATCAACAGCTTTTGCGGTTTTCCATTTATCCCCCTAATCCGCACTTATGCCCTAGGTTCGGCAACTGCGGGATCGCAGGTGTGGCAAAACATCTGCATATGCGATTACACCCTTTCTTCCTCTTGGGCGCTTCTGCGTCTTCCCTTTCACTTCTGCAGGCTCATACTTGTGGTCCCCAAGCCGCAGGTGCAGTTTTGACAGCAACTTCAACTCTAAATTCCCAACTCCAAACTTCTCGTTAACCATCCGAAACCACCTCAAGGCCCATGGGACCTCAACCAAAATCACGAACAAGTCATATACCACTATCCAAACTTATACAAATCTCCAAAACACCTCAAACAACATCGAATCAATCAATTAGCATTGGATTCAAGCCTAAGAACTTCAAAACTCTAAATTTACGCTTTCGATCAAAAAGTCTATCAAACCTCGTTTGAATGACATGGAATTTCACATCCACATCACATTAATCACCACATAGCTACTCCAACTTCCGGAATTCCATTCCAACCCCGATATCTAAATCTCACTATCGAACCAGAAACTTCAAACATTGAACTTTTAGCATTTCAAGCCAAATTAAGCTACGGACCTTAACGACACAATCTAAAGATGGACCTAATCACGAAATCACCCAATGGAGCGAAAGGAACCTACGGAATTTCATTTCGAGGCTGTCTTCACACTGTTCTGACTACGATCTAAATTCTAGCGCTTAAACTCTCATTTAGGGACTATGTGTCCCAAAACACTCTGAAACTCAAAACAAAACATCCTAGAAAATCAAAATAGCAGCAACGAACACGGGAAAAGTAATTAATGTTGAAACACGTTCTCAAACTAAACGTGTGTTGATTTATGTAGGTTTTGATAAATGACAAACCAACGAGGATGGAACAATAACAGTCAAAGTACAAGAGAAACAGTACAAGATCAAGAATCGCAATGAAGTTATTGTTGAGTTTATTGTTGAGTCGTTTTATTTTGTGATCTTGATTCAACGACATATTCAAGTATTGGCTTCTCTCATAAAATCATTTTTCATCAAACCATGCATCTTTAAGTTAAAACAAATGAGTTGCATTTTAGCCAAAATGATTTTTAAACATGTCTTTTGAATCTGGACAACAACAATCGATTGTCTAAGACCAACAATCGATTGTGTTAAAGACTTCCAAAACTGGAACTTTCAAAATTAAGTAAACAATCGATTATCTGATTTCAACAATCGATTATATTATGTCACAATCGATTATATGCTTTAAACAATCGATTTTATTAAGTGTTTAAACAAATTTTTCAACAGTCATACAATCGATTGTCTGCTTTGTACAATCGATTGTCATGAGTCAGAATGAATTTTTCAAATAAGTTATACAATCGTTTGTTGACTTGGAACAATCGATTGTCGTGAGACAGTAAGTTTTTCAAAAGCAGAACAATCGATTGTGTTATGTAAACAATCGATTGTACTGAGGCAGTGGGTTACGAAAATTTTTCATAAAACAAAACAATCGATTGTCATGGTCTAACAATCGATTATTTTCATACCGTTGTCGGAAATGTTTGAAACCTTAAACAACAATCGATTGTAATAGGTTGACAATCGATTGTTGAAACTACAAAATCCTAAACAGATTTTTCACAATCAATTTTCTTCTTAAAGTCAAGATCTGTTGGTTGAAAATAAATTACACAATCTGTTATATTCAAACCTTTGTCAGAAATATTTTGAATATTTGAACCACAATCGATTGTACACATCTGACAATCGATTGTTGAATTACCGAATCCAACAAAGATCTCCTACAATCGATTTTCTACTTAAAGTCAAAAGATGTCTTTTGAAAAATTAGTCACACAATCGATTGTTGAGTCTTGACAATCGATTGTCGCAGCACAAATTCAGGGATTTTGTTTGACAATTAGGTAACGGTCTGATACTCTTTGAATGCTATAAATACCCTTCTGAAATACGTTTTTCCTAACAACAACAGAGCATAAATCTTACATATTATTATTGCAATTATTCAATCTTAAATTCATTATTTTTGAGAGCCAATCTTTGATTAAGTTGTTGGGTTTCTTGAGCTGATTATTTTGTACTCATATCCACTCTTTGAGAGAGCTATTGTATAAGTGAGTATTGAGTGTTCATACACTTGAAGGGAAATCTATAATCCCTTGTTGTAAGAAGGAACGTTCCATTCCTTCGTGTGAAGTCTTGAAGTACGGTATCTTCGAGCAACGTTTGTTGAGGCTTGTGTGATTCAAGCTCTCAGGTTGTAACGGTTTTTTGAGCACCCGTACGCTTAACGGAATTAGTGGAAATCTCGAGAGAGAGTCTCTCGGGGACTGGACTAACCACAGGTCGTGGCGAACCAGTATACATCGGTGTGTTCTTTCCTATTTATTTTCCGCACTTATTTCATTCCTGCAGTTTTTAATTCCGCAACTTGATTTTATTTCTGCATAATTTTTATAAACGCTATTCACCCCCCCCCCCTCTAGCGTTAAGCACTCGTCCTAACAATTGGTATCAGAGGTGAAGGTTCATGCACCACAAGGCCTCCGCTATTTGATGGAACCAACTACACCTACTGGAAAGAAAGAATGAGGATATTTATCCAGTCCAATAATTTTCTAATCTGGAAGATTATTAAAAATGGTGAGCAAATTCCCACTAAAGTAGATGGTGATAAAATCGTCCCAAAGCTAGAAGAGGAATATACTGCAGACGACATTAGAAAGGTGGAGAATAATGCAAAAGCCATCAATATGCTGTTATGTGCCGTCAATCCCGATGACTATCGGAAGATATCATGTTGTTCCACTGCCAAACAAATGTAGGACAAGCTGGAGATTACATGTGAAGGCACTGACCAGGTTAGGGAAGCAAAAATTGATTTTCTAACCCATGAGTATGAGTTATTTCGTATGCAGGAAGGAGAGAAAATAGATGAAATGTTTGAATGATTTTCAAAAATCATCAACGATCTACACGCCCTGAAAAAGATATTTACGGATCGAGAACTTGTCCGTAAAATTCTGAGAAGCCTAACCTCGGAATGGCGTTCGAAGGCTGACGCTATTCAGGAATCAATAGGCGTCACAAATGTCACAATCGACGGGTTGAGAGGTAATCTTAAAACGTACGAATCTACTATCCTTAAACCTTCTTTAATTGATCAAGGGAAAAGGAGAATTGCTCTAAAGGCAAGCACGGCTCAACCCAAAATTGAGGAAGAGTCAAGTGACGAAGATAACGAGTTTGGACTCGTTATTAAGAGGTTCAAAAAGTTCATGCGCAAGGAGTATGAACGAAAAGGGAAGCGGCTAGGCGGACCACTAAAATGCTACGGATGCGGGGAACTTGGACACATCAAACCAAACTGTCCAAATGTAAAGAAGGAGAAGAAGCCCAAGAAGAAGCAACGGGCATACATCTCGTAGGGAGGCGACTCAAGAGACGAGTCAAGCGACGGAGAAGAAGAAACTGCAAACTTGTGTCTTATGGCACATGAAGAACCGCAAAACGAGGCAAGTAGCAATTCTAAAAATATTTTTTCTTTAGAAGAAATGCGAGATGCCTTTGATGAGCTTTACGTTGAATTTATTAATGCTTCAAAAATTATAAAAGATTTGAGAAATGAACTTTCTGTAAAAGAAAAGGATTTTAAAAAATTAAATCTGGAAAACGAGAAGTTGAAAGAGGAAAATCGTTTTTACGGCAAGAGAAGTGCCGATAAACCGGAAAGCTCAAGCAAAGGTTGTTCTTCTTGCAAATCTTTGAAAGAAGAAGTAGATAGACTTAAAAGCACTTTGCACAAGTTTAATTCCTCACACAAAAACCTCAATGTTGTGCTTGATAATCTGAAATCCACTAGGCACGGAATAGGTTTTAAAAATGAAGAAAAAGTTGAGTCCATTCATAAATCACCTAAGACTCAACCTAGGCAAGGTAAAACAAATCCACCTAGAAATACTAATCATAGAGTGAATAATTTTCCTAAAAATAATAATAGAAGAAATATTGGCTTGTTTAGATCACCTAGACATGAATTTCGAAAAATGCATGAAAATAATTTTCATACAAATAGAGCTTAGACCCTCGAACTATTATCATCCTAGACGTATGCATAATCCAAATGTCATATGCCATTATTGCAGTAGAGTAGGGCATATAGCCCCTGTATGTTTCACTCGACATCGGCACATCAACACGAGTCAATCACACTACCACGCTGCACCTAACATACAAGGACCCAAAATGGCTTGGGTACCAAAATCTCAGTGATTTGTTTTGTAGGTATGTTTGAAGGGGTCAAGTGTACTTTGGTACCTTGACAGTGGATGCTCCAAACATATGACCGGGGATGCATCTAAGTTCCTTCAACTAGAACACAAGGAAGGAGGAAGTGTTGTTTTTGGAGATAATAACAAAGGAAAGATTATCGGCATTGGATCGGTCGGTAAGGATGAATCCTCCTCTATTAAGCATATATTACTTGTTAAAGGTCTTAAGCATAATCTCTTGAGCATAAGTCAATTGTGTGACAAGGGAAATCTTGTGTTATTTGATTCCAAAGAATGCTTAGTCTTTCGTCGCAGTGATTTTAAAATCATTCTTCGTGGAATTAGAGTTGATAATATTTACATGGTTGATTTAGAAAATTCCTCATCAAATAATGTAAATTGCCTTATGAGTAAGGAAGACGACATGTGGTTATGGCATCGAAGAGTAGCTCATATTAATATGAATCTGTTAAACAAATTAGTTTCCCAAGATTTAGTTATTGGCCTTCCAAAAATCAAATTTGAAAAGGATACAATTTGTGAACCATGTCAAAAAGGGAAACAAACAAAAGCTTCTTTTAAATCGAAAAATATTATTTCAACCACTAAACCTTTACAACTTCTTCATATGGACCTTTTTGGACCATCTAGAATTGAAAGTCTTGGTGGAAATCGTTATGCTTTGGTTATTGTTGATGACTACTCTCGATTCACATGGACTCTATTTCTTGCTCATAAAAGTGATGCTTTTCAAGCCTTCAAAATTTTTCTCAAACGTGTGCAAAATGAAAAGAGCACAACCGTCACTTCCATAAGAAGTGATCATGGAGGAGAGTTCGATCATAATCTCTTTGCGGATTTTTGTGACGAACTCGATATTGAACATACCTTTTCGGCTCCACGAACACCACAACAAAATGGAGTGGTGGAACGGAAAAATCGTTGCCTCGAAGAGATGGCTAGAACCATGCTCGATGAGTCAAAGATTTCCAAAATCTTTTGGGCGGATGCCGTGAGTACCGCTTGCTATGTTTTAAACAGAGCAGTCATTCGACCAATACTCATGAAAACTCCATACGAACTATATAAGGGAAGAAAGCCTAATATTTCCCACCTTAGAGTTTTCAGTTGTAAATGTTTTATCCATAATAATGGAAAAGACAATTTGGGAAAATTTGATGCTAAATCTGATGAAGGTAATTTTCTTGGCTACTCGTCACATAGCAAAGCATATAGGGCATTAAATAATCGTACTAAAACTGTCGAGGAGTCCCCTCATATTGTATTTTGTGAAAGTGATGCTCGCTTGGCGAGAAAGGAATTTTGTGATGATATTGCAGAAACTTTAAACAAATTGAATATTCAAGACAAGGAGCATACGGAAAATACAAAGGAAATTGAAGATGAAGGTGTGGAACAACCAACGAAAGAAGCACCACAACAAGAGGAAACATCGGTGATGCCAAAGGCTTGGAGGACGTCTAAAGACCACCCTCTCGACAAGGTAATTGGGAATATCGAGAAAGGGGTAAGTACTCGAAACCTTCTCAAAGACACCGTAGGTCAAATGGCTTTTGTGTCACAAATTGAACCAACTACCATTTCCGAAGCAATTGGGGATGAGCATTGGACCTTGGCAATGCAAGAGGAGCTTAACCAATTTAAACGTAATGACGTTTGGGAATTGGTGCCAAGACCCGATAATCATACCATAATTGGTACGAAATGGGTTTTTCGTAACAAACTAGACGAAAATGGTATTATCACTAGAAACAAAGCTAGGTTAGTTGCTAAGGGTTATAATCAAGAAGAAGGCATTGATTATGAAGAAACATATGCACCCGTAGCACGTTTAGAAGCTATTCGATTATTACTTGCATTTTCGTCTGCTATGAATTTTAAACTTAATCAAATAGATGTCAAGAGTGCCTTCCTCAACGGATTTATTCAAGAGGAAGTGTATGTCGAACAACCCCCCGGGTTCGAAGACTTCAAATCTCCGGATCATGTCTTCACGCTTAAGAAAGCTCTTTATGGTCTTAAGCAAGCTCCGCGAGCTTGGTACGAACGCTTAAGCAAATTCCTTTTGGAAAATGATTTTAATAGGGGGAAAGTTGATACTACACTGTTTATCAAGAATAAAAACAATGACATCCTTTTGGTACAAATATATGTTGACGATATTATTTTCGGTTCTACTAACGAGTATCTTTGCAAGGATTTCTCACAATTAATGGCAAATGAATTTGAGATGTCAATGATGGGTGAGCTTACTTTCTTCTTGGGACTACAAGTTAAACAAATGAAAGAAGGTACTTTTATTTGCCAATCCAAATATTGCAAAGAGTTATTAAAGCGATTTGAAATGAGCGACGCCAAAGCGATGGCCACCCCTATGAGCACATCCGATCATCTCGACAAAGATGAGAAAGGTAAGATAGTCGACACCAAGAAGTATCGAGGTATGATTGGATCCCTTCTTTATCTTACTGCTAGTAGATCGGACATTATGTTTAGCGTATGTTTGTGCGCTAGATATCAATCGTGTCCGAAGGAGTCACACTTAACCGCAGTTAAGCGAATTATGAGGTATCTTGTTGACACTATAAATGTGGGACTATGGTATCCCAAAGGCTCTTCATGCCAACTTGTTGGCTATTCCGACTCCGATTTTGCGGGTTGTAAATTAGACCGCAAGAGCACTAGTGGCACTTGCCATTTGCTCGGAAGTTCATTAGTCTCATGGTTTAGTAAGAAGCAAGTAAGTGTCGCGTTATCCACAACCGAGGCTGAATATATAGCTGCGGGGAGTTGTTGTGCACAAATTCTTTGGATGAAGCAACAACTCTTGGACTATGGTCTTAGTATTGATCACGTCCCTCTTCGATGTGACAATACTAGTGCCATAAGCTTGACGAAGAATCCTATTCTTCACTCAAGAACGAAACACATAGAAATTAGGCACCATTTTATAAGAGATCACGTTCTCAAAGGTGATGTCGAAATTGAGTTCGTTGAAACTAAACATCAATTGGCTGACATCTTCACCAAACCTTTAGATAAAGAGTCGTTCTTCCGTATTCGAAGTGAACTCGGAATTCTTGACTCTACGTTGATCTAATGCATACACTTAGGTTGCATTTATCTTTTGAATAATTACTGACTTGAGCGTCGGAGGCGCTTAATTTTTTTTTGCAGGTACCGCCCCAAAGACAGGGGAATTTATTTCTAGTGAAATACAATCGATTGTTAAATTTGCATAATCGATTGTCATTTATCATCTGTGTTGTCCGTT
Organism: Nicotiana benthamiana; assembly: GCA_034376525.1. Taxonomy (NCBI): domain Eukaryota; kingdom Viridiplantae; phylum Streptophyta; class Magnoliopsida; order Solanales; family Solanaceae; genus Nicotiana; species Nicotiana benthamiana. The sequence continues at coordinate 117,878,956 of CM067331.1, forward strand.
TTTGCACTGCTATCCCACAATCGATTGTCAAGCATCCATAATCGATTGTTCAATAATTATTTAGGTCCTTATAACTCTCTGCCTCGTCACAATCGATTGTCGAACATCCATAATCGGTTGTTCAATAATTATTCAGGTCCTTATACCTCTCTGCCTCTTCACAATCGATTGTCATATATCTATAATCGATTGTCTTAAAATCACTGGACCATGAAATACTCACTGCCTTCATACAATCGATTGTCATATGTCTACAATCGATTGTTCAACGAATACTTATGTCCTTATAACTCACTGCCTACATACAATCGATTGTCAATATTCCACAATCGATGATTTGTCTTCTGACCATAATTCAAAATCTTCAATAATCGATTGTTTGGGCTCCACAATCGATTGTCAAACGGTAGTATTCAAATTTTTTTACCGTTCTGACTTCTGAAAACACTTACACAATCGATTATTTTTTGTCAGTTCCAAGTACCGTTCAAATATTCTTTCACAATCGATTGTGACAGTTCAACAATCGATTGTGTAATGGCAGTGGCTCAAAAATCTTACCGTTTCAGACTTTATTTCTGCCAACCATCTCCCTTAATTGCTATCTCTACTTCCCACTCTATAAATAGGAGTTACTCTCTACATCTTTCTCACTTCAAATCAATTCAAGATTCAAAAATCTCTTGAAATCTTTCAAAAACTCTCTAAATTTGCACTCAATATTCCATCAAAATGTCAAGCAGACATCAAAAAAGATCCCGTCATGGCAAGAATATTGCCTCTTCCTCTACTGCTCCTACTCCCGTCTTCCCTTATCAAGACCTATCTAAAATTCGAGTCTGAAGCAGAACATACTAGATTCATAACCAAATTCGAAAATCGAGAAATTCTACCTCCTCGCTTTTATACTATTCAATATCTTGAATCAAGCGCGCCCGCAGAAACTGCAAATATGCTTCGGGAAAGCAAACTTATTGACTTTTTATTTCTTAACTATCCACATATTCATCCTCCATTTATTCGTGCCTTCTATTCCAATCTTAAGAAGGACGATGATGGTGATCCTGTCACAAACATAAATGGTGTTCAAATTCTTTTATCTGAAGAAAACATTCAAACGATTTCTCGACTTCCTCGAAATGGGGAAGACATCTCTATGTACATACGAGAAGGCGGCATATTCTTTGATGAACAACTCCTCCTAAATCAAATCGGGCTTGGATCATTTGATCCTAATCTTACCACTCGTCGTCCTACCATCACGGGGATGCTCCCTGAGTATCGCTTGATTTTTTACTTCATAACTCGTGTGCTCAAACCCAGTAAGCATAGCCACACCACTATATTACAAGAGGACGCAAAACTACTTCACGCCATTATCACCGGGGCTCGCATCAATTGGTGCAAGTTCGTCAAGCTTCACATGCTCGATGCCGTTGGGGACGATAAGCCCCTTCCTTATGCAGTTCTTATAATGAATATTCTTGAAGCTACCGGTGTTAACACCTCTAATGGTCCGATCAAAAGGGGCACCAAACATTGGGAAATTTCAGCATCTTCCTTTCCCACTGTTGGCGAACACGCTGCTCCTCCTCCTCCTCGTCCTCAACCACGTCGTACTCAAAATCCCACTGTTCAAACTATTTCCGACCAGCTTGCTTCACTAACCACTTCCGTCAATCAGTTGACTTATGAACTCCATGGATATTTTGATCATGTTCTTTATCCATATGCTGGTCTTGTCCCTTATGAAACAGTGCCGGACAACGTGGAAGTCGCAGATGATGATGAATAAAATTTCTTGTTTTATTTTGTATAATGTAATTTATTTTCTGCCCAGTTTTTTTTTGTGTTGTACTTCTTGATCTTTTAATGAAATGTTTCTTCTTGCACTTTTTGTTAATGTCAAAAGGGGGAAGTAAACGGGCTATGCACACTATAATATATTTGCATAAATTAAGGGGGAATCACAAATTGAGGGGGAATACTTGTCTTGAACGGTTATTAATATGCATATCCCTATATAGGTTTGCCATTATCAAAAAGTTGAAACACGTTCTCAAACTAAACGTGTGTTGATTCATGTAGGTTTTGATAAATGACAAACCAACGAGGATGGAACAATAACAGTCAAAGTACAAGAGAAACAGTACAAGATCAAGAATCGCAATGAAGTTATTGTTGAGTTTATTGTTGAGTCGTTTTATTTTGTGATCTTGATTCAACGACATATTCAAGTATTGGCTTCTCTCATAAAATCATTTTTCATCAAGCCATGCATCTTTAAGTTAAAACAAATGAGTTGCATTTTAGCCAAAATGATTTTTAAACATGTCTTTTGAATCTGGACAACAACAATCGATTGTCTAAGACCAACAATCGATTGTGTTAAAGACCGCCAAAACTGGAACTTTCAAAATTAAGTAAACAATCGATTATCTGATTTCAACAATCGATTATATTATGTCATAATCGATTATATGCTTTAAACAATCGATTTTATTAAGACAGTGTTTAAACAAATTTTTCAAAACAGTCATACAATAGATTGTCTGCTTTGTACAATCGATTGTCATGAGTCAGTGACTAAAAATGAATTTTTCAAATAAGTTATACAATCGTTTGTTGACTTGGAACAATCGATTGTCGTGAGACAGTGTCTAAATAAGTTTTTCAAAAGCAGAACAATCGATTGTGTTATGTAAACAATCGATTGTACTGAGGCAGTGGGTTACGAAAATTTTTCATAAAACAAAACAATCGATTGTCATGGTCTAACAATCGATTATTTTCATACCGTTGTCGGAAATGTTTTTGAAACCTTAAACAACAATCGATTGTAATAGGTTGACAATCGATTGTTGAAACTACAAAATCCTAAACAGATTTTTCACAATCAATTTTCTTCTTAAAGTCAAGATCTGTTGGTTGAAAATAAATTACACAATCTGTTATATTCAAACCTTTGTCAGAAATATTTTGAATATTTGAACCACAATCGATTGTACACATCTGACAATCGATTGTTGAATTACCGAATCCAACAAAGATCTCCTACAATCGATTTTCTACTTAAAGTCAAGATTTGTCTTTTGAAAAATTAGTCACACAATCGATTGTTGAGTCTTGACAATCGATTGTCGCAGCACAAATTCAGGGATTTTGTTTGACAATTAGGCAACGGTCTGATACTCTTTGAATGCTATAAATACCCTTCTGAAATACGTTTTTCCTAACAACAACAGAGCATAAATCTTACATATTATTATTGCAATCATTCAATCTTAAATTCATTATTTTTGAGAGCCAATCTTTGATTAAGTTGTTGTGTTTCTTGAGCTGATTATTTTGTACTCATATCCACTCTTTGAGAGAGCTATTGTATAAGTGAGTATTGAGTGTTCATACACTTGAAGGGAAATCTATAATCCCTTGTTGTAAGAAGGAACGTTCCATTCCTTCGTGTGAAGTCTTGAAGTGCGGTATCTTCGAGCAACGTTTGTTGAGGCTTGTGTGATTCAAGCTCTCAGGTTGTAACGGTTTTTTGAGCACCCGTACGCTTAACGGAATTAGTGGAAATCTCGAGAGAGAGTCTCTCGGGGACTGGACTAACCACAGGTCGTGGCGAACCAGTATACATCGGTGTGTTCTTTCCTATTTATTTTCCGCACTTATTTCATTCCTGCAGTTTTTAATTCCGCAACTTGATTTTATTTCTGCATAATTTTTATAAACGCTATTCACCCCCCCTCTAGCGTTAAGCACTCGTCCTCACAATTAATAAGGCATTGGGGCGTTAATTCTTAAATCTAACGTCCGGATCCTTACATCCTCTTACACTTAAATATTTGTTCATCCTTAAATGAGCATAGAGACATACCTAAAGTAGTGAATAGATGAGGGTAACGGTTGCGCATATCCTGCTCAGTCTCCCAGTAGCCTCTTCGACCGGTTGGCCCCGCTATTGAACCTTCACTAATGAAATGTTCTTTGACAGTTGTTTTTAAACATGCCTGTCCAATATTGCAACCTGCTCCTCAACATAAGATATCTCAAAAGGGCCAATAAACCTAGGACTCAACTTCCCCTTCTTCCAAAATCTCATAACGCCCTTCATAGGCAAAACCCGAAGCAGAACCCGCTCTCCAACCATATAGGAAACATCACAAACCTTCCGGTCCGCGCAACTCTTCTATCTGGACTGGGCTGTACAGAGTCTATCCTGAATCACTTTAAACTTCTCCAAATCATGCTGAAGTTTGTGCCAAATAATCTAGCCTTGCCGGCTTAAACCAACCCACCGGGGATCTACACCGCCTACCATATAAAGCCTCATACACTGCCATCTAAATGTTGGACTAATAACTACTGTTGTAGGCAAACTCCATCAATGGCAAAAATTGATCCCAAGACCCTCCAAACTCAATCACACATGCACGGAGCATATCCTCAAGGATCAATAGTGCACTTGGACTGTCCATCCATCTGAGGGTGAAATAATGTACTGAATTCCACCCGAGTACCCAACTCATGATGTACAGCCCTCCGGAACCGTGACGTAAACTAAGTACCTTTATCTGAAATAATAGAAACTGGAATACCATGCAGACGAACAATCTCCTAGATATAAATCTCTGCCAGTTGCTCCGAAGAATGGATAGTACACACACGAATGAAATGCGTTGACTTGGTCAGTCGATCCACAATCACCTAAATGGCATCGAACTTCCTTAAAGTCCGTGGGAGTCCAGTTACAAAGTGCATGGTGATCCGCTCCCACTTCCACTATGGAATCTCTATATGCTCAAGTAATCCACTCGGCGTTACGTGCTCATACTTCACCTGCTGAAAATTGAGGCACCGGGCTACAAACCCAACTATATCTTTCTTCATCTGACTCCACCAATAGTGCTCCCTGAAATCCTGCTACATCTTTGCGGCACCCAGATGGATGGAATACCGAGAACTATGAGCCTCCTCTAGAATTAACTCTCGAAGCCCATCAACTTTGGGTACACAAACCCGAACCTTCATCCTCAATACCCCGTCATCGCCAATAGTCATATTTATGGCATCGACGTGCAGAACCTTGTCCTTGAGAACAAGCAAATGAGGGTCATCAAACTGACGCTCCTGAATACGATCAAATAAGAAAGACCAGGAAACCACAAAAAAATGATCTGGCTGGGCTCCTAAAGATCCAATCTCACAAACTAACCGGCCAATGCCTAAAAATCAATCCTCATGGGCCTCCCTACTGTTAGTAGATAAGCCAAACTCCCCAAACTCTCCGCCCGGCGACTCAGAGCATCGGCCAACACATTGGCCTTGATCGGGTGATACAAAATAGTGACATTATAGTCCTTCGGCAACTCTAACCACCTCCAATGGCACAAATTAAGATCCTTTTGCTTGAACAAATGTTGTGAACTCCGGCGATCAGTATAAATCTCATAAGGCATATCATACAAATAATGACGCCAGATCTTCAAGGCTTGAACAATTGCAGCTAACTCGAGATCATGGACAGGATAGTTCTTCTCACGTACCTTCAACTGTCTAGATGGATAGGCAATCACCCTACCGTCATGCATCAATACCGCTCCAAGGCCAATACTCGAGGCATCATAATAGATAGTATAAGAACCTAAACCTGTAGGCAATATCAAAACTGAGGCTGTAGTGAAAGCTATCTTGAGCTTCTGAAAGGTTGCGTTACACCTTTCCATCCAATAGAATAGAGCACCCTTCTAGGTCAGCCTGGTCATAGATGTTGCGATAGATGAAAACCCCCTCAAAAATTGACGATAATAACCCGCCAAGCTAAGAAAACTATGGATCTCTGTATCCTAGGATGGTCTGGACCAACTATGCACTACCTCCACCTTCTTTGGATCTACCTGAATAACCTCACTCGTTACCACGTGGCCTAAGAATGCCACGGAATCCTACCAAAACTCACATTTTGAGAACTTTGCATATAACTTCTTTTCCCTATAAGTCTGATGCACTATCTTCAGGTGCAGCTCATAATCTTCCGACTCCGGGACTATACCAGAATGTCATCAATAAAGACAATAACGAATAAGTCAAGATATGGTTGGAACACATTGTGCATCAAATGCATTACGACTGATGGGGCATTGATCAACCTAAATGACATAACAAGGAACTCATAATGAGCATACCGAGTCCTGAAAGCAGTCTTCGGGATATCTAGCTTCCGAATCTTCAGCTGATAGTAACCTGAATACAAGTCAATCTCAGAAAACACTCGTGAACCCTGTAGCTAGTCAAACAAATAACCAATATGAGTCAAAGGATAAAGTTTCTTCACTGTAACTTTGTTCAACTGGTGATAATCAATGCATATACGAAACATAGAACCATCCTTTTTCTTCATAAATATGGCCGAATAAAACCCTTTATCAAGCAATTTATGTAACTGATTCTTCAGCTCATTTAGCTTAAAAGGATCCATAAGATACGGAGGAATAGAAATGTGTTAAGGCCCGGCAAAAAATCAATGCCAAAATCAATATCTCTATCGGGCGGCATGCCCAGAAGGTCAGCTGGAAACACATCAGAATAATTCCGTACTACTAGGACTGAATCAACTCTGGGAGTATGAATACTGACATCTCTCACATAAGCTTGATACACGTCATACCCATTCTCAACCATTCGCAAAGACTTAAGGAAAGAAATAAGTCTACTGGGAGTGTGATCTAAAGCATCCCTCCACTCAACTCGTGGTACACCTGGCATAGCCAGCGTCAGAGTTTTGGAGTGACAATCAAGAATAGCATTATGGGGAGACAACCAGTCCATGCCCAAGATAATATCAAAATCTACCATGCTGAGGAATAATAAATCAGCTATGTCTCAAAATCGCTAAGAACAACCAAACACGATTGATAAACGCGATCTACAAAAAGAGAATCTCCCACATGAATAGAAACATAAATAAGGGAACTCAAAGAGTCCCGAGATACACCCAAATGCGGGGCAAAATAAAAAGATACATAAGAATAAGTGGAGCCTGGATCAAATAGAATCGATGTATCTATGTGACAATACCCGTGATGGCAGAATTGGAGGCAACCGCCTCGGTATGGGAAAAAAAGGCGTAGTATCTGGCATGTCCTCCCCCTCTAGGGCGACCTCTACATTCCTGACCTCCACCTCTAACTACATGAGCAAGTGGGGTAGCAACTATAGCTGTAACCATAGCCTAAGAACTCTATGGGGCACGTTGTAGCTGAGAAGCTTGTGGAGGTGCACCTCTCCTAAGTATGGGGAAATCCCTCACCATATGTCATGTGTCTCCACACTTAAAACAATATCTAGGAGGACGTGGCAACTGTGACTAGCTCGGGCCAGTTCTGCTGGATTGACTGCTAAATGGACCGCGCCTAGGAGGCGCACTAGATACTGGAGGTGCAAAATAAGGCTCCTAAGTTCTGGGAGAAGCTGGAATAGCAATGGCAGCTGAAAGAGCAGAATGAACAGGGCGACTCATATAGCCCCTACTATGATGGCCTACAGCTAGGGTACAGGCACCAAAATAATGGCATGACTTTCGAGACCTCTTGGCCTCTCTCTACTCTCTGTCCCGAGCATACATACCCTCTATCCTCCTAGCAATGTTCACCACTAGCTGATAAGAAATATCCATCTCCAACTCACGAGTCATGCTAGACCTAATGTTTGGAATAAGCACCTCAATAAATCGAAGAACCCTCTCATGAACAATAGAAACCAAAGTTGGTGCATGTATAGCCAAGATAGTGTAATGGATAGCAAACTCTGAGACACTCATAGTACCCTGGCGCAAATGCTCAAATTTTGCGTGTCATGCGTTCCTGAGGCTCCGAGGAACATACAATCTCAGGAATATATTTTAAAACTAAGTCCAAGTTAGGGTAGCTGACGCATCCGGACTGTCTAACTCATAAATACGCCACCCCTCACAAGCAGCTCCTTTAAGCTGGAAAGTAGTGAAGGAAACCCCACTCAATCCTGATATACCCATGGTATGGAGAATATGGGGGCACTCATCTAGAAATCTCATAGCATGATCTAATGCTAGACCATTGAATACAGGAGGCTTGTACTTCATGAACCACTCAAGCCTCCGCTGCTCATCCTTGGAAATTGCTGCCCTGTCCTCGGGCTGATCTTGGACTGCAGGCTGTACAGGAATAATATTTGGGGCCTGATCAATATGCACTCGCTGCTCAGGAGTGCGGGTGCCAAGAATCTATGCTCCTCCCCTGGACTAGGACGTGGCTGCAGCAAGGGGAAGCAACCCTACCTGATCCAAAGTGGTGCACATGCTCTTGAATTATGCTAGAGTCTCCTGAAGTGCTGGAGTAGTAGTAACAGTAGGCGTATCACGTGTCTGGACTCCGTCTGGAACTACTGGTGGCACCATAGTGTCAGCTTGCGCAGGTTCTCTGGTTGCGCCACGTGCACATCCTCGGCCTCTACCTCGACCCCGACCTCTAACGGCTCCAGTAGGGGGCACGTGTTCCTAGTCATCTTTAGTAGCACATGTACTCACCATTTGTGAGAGAATAGAAGACAGAAGTTCACAATTGTGATATCAAAATCTCGTATGACAAGGAAATCAAATGAAGCAGAATTTTCCTAATACTTACATAGCCTCTCATAGATAAGACAGACTTCTCCATACCGATCCACGAGACTCTAATAAATCGTCTTGTGATTCATGACTCATATGAACATAGAGCTCTAATACAAACTTTCCACGACCCTCGTTTGTCCTCCGTGAACTATCATGGCGGCACCTAGTCTCGACGACCAGGTAAGCCTAACAAATTGCAAAAAAGAAATAACAGAACAAAACTAACCAAAACTGCAAAAATAACAAAATGAAGTGTTTAAGATGCCGCCCTACATATACAATACAAGCTCTCAAAATGAAACTACACTTCCCAATTCCCGAAATACCATAAAATCACAAACTGTGGAATAACTATAGTGTTCTAACTCCAGAGTGCCTAAACAAAAGTAAATACAAAAGGGCGAATACTATGAGAGAGAATGGAAAGGGACTCCTTGGTCAGTGGACGCGGCAGATATATCTCGAAGTCTCTAGTTGATCACCTCGCCTCAAGGGAAGTAGGGTTGAGTCAAAGTACCAGGATTTGAACATGAAAAACATGTGCAGAAAGGGCATGAGTACACCACAACGGTACTCAATAAAATGCCAAGCCTAACCTCGATCGAGTAGTGACAAGGAAGGTCAGGGCCCTACTGATTATAGTTGAAAAACAAGATAAAACAGTACAGAATACGACAATATAGTTAAATGCTAACTGTATGAAGTAACACAGAATAATAAGACGACAACAACTATTACAGAGACAGAAGTAATCACGAAAAGAATACATCTCACATAGAGATAACCACCGGGGATCTCTATGGATACCGTCATGTAGTCCCAAATATAAATATCCAATGGATCTCAGGGATACTATTCCGTAGTCCAACTCATTGTGCACGGGGATCTACCGGAATCCCGATCCGTAGTCCCTAATGTAAATACCGAGTACTACGGGAATCTATCTAATATAAAAGTGCATGGGGATCTACCGAAATACAAATCCACAGTCCCAATGTAAACAGGTAGGGGGATCTCCTGGGATACCGCTTGTTGTCACAACGTAAACACAGAGCAGCAACACGAAGAATACTCAATTCAATTCAAATTTCATACCAAGGTAAAATAGGTATTTAACCTAGCATGCTGCACATAATCAAAATAAGGCAGTTTGAGAAAATAAGTAATTAAGTCAAGTAGACATGGTTCCCTAAGCTAACAACATGCTTAAATTTGCAAGTAGTATAAACAAGAAAGGAAATACAATTTTTAGTTACTTAATGAAAATAGGATTTTCGATAATTAGCACAAGTACTCACTCGTCACTCACGTAGAAGGCATTTGAAATATCAACAATACCAAGTCCTAAGGGGAGTTCCCCCACACAAGGTTAGGCAAGCCACTTACCTCAAATCAGCTCAAAATCAACATGAAACCACGCTCTTCCCATGAGTACTCGACTCCAAATGGTCCAAATCTATTCAAATCAATTACATAATGTAAATAAAATTTCAAGTAACTGATTCCACTAATTAATTCTAAGATAATGCATGAAATTAAAAAGAAATGACCAAACACTGGTAATATTTAAAATTTAAAATCCTCACTCTCTCACGAGTTCAGTCATACCAAAATTACCAAAATTGGACCTCAAATGGTACCTCAAATCACCACTCAAAAACTCTCCAATTGACCAAGCCCTAACCCCAAATTTACCACTAATTTTCCTTCAAATTTCATGTTTAAAATGAAAAAAATCACCATAATAACGAGCTTAAGGACCAAAGGCTTTACCTCAATGAATCCCTTTGAAAATACCCCTTGAAAATGCTCCCTAAAGCTTCTTCCCGTTTGAAAAGAGATGAAAAATAACTCAAATTCGCGAAGGCAGCTATTTATATGTTCTGCCAAGCGACACCGCATCTCTGGTCAAAATTTTCGAACCTGCGGGACTGCTCCTGTGCATAATCAACCGCTTCTATGATTTTCCATTTATCCCACTTATCCGCACATACGCCCCAAGCTCCACATCTGCGGGCAACTTCCGCATATGCAATTACGGCCTTTCTTCCTTTTGGATGCATCTGCAGCTTCCCTTTCACTTCTGCGGGCTCGCACCTACAGTCCCCAAGTCGTATGTGCAGTTATGACAGCAACTCAGCAGCTTCAACTATAAATTTCCAACTCCAAACTTCCCGTTAACCATCTGAAACCACCCCAAGGCCCCCGGGACCTCAACCAAAAGCACGAATAAGTCATATACCACTATCCAAACTATAAAAATCTTCAAAACACCTCAAATTACATCGAATCAACTAATTTGCATCGAATTCAAGCCTAAGAACTTCAACAACTCTTAATTTACGCTTTCGATCAAAAAGTCAATCAAACCTCGTCCGAATAACCTAAAATTTTACACTCACTTCACATTCATCACTACAGAGCTACTCCAAACTTCCATAATTCCATTCCGACACCGATACAAAAATCCCACTATCGAACCAAAAATTTTAAAAATTCAACTTTCGCCATTTCAAGCCTAATTAAGCTACATACCTCCAAAACACAATCTGAACATGCCCCATAAGCCCGAAAATCACCCAACAGAGCTAACGGAACCAACAAAATTCCATTACTGTCTTCACACTTCTCCCACAATGGTCCAAATTTTAAGGCTTAAACTCTCATTTAGGGACTAAGTGTCTCAAAATACTCTGAAACTTAAAACCAAACATCCCGGTAAATCAAAACAGAATAAACGAACATGGGGGAAGCAGTTAATAAGGGATTGGGATGTTAATTCTTAAGAAGACCAGCCGGGTCGTTACATCTTGCTTCTTTTAATATGATCCAAGTAACGAAATGTAGACGTAATGTTGTTGTATAAGTGGTTCTACTCTTAGCAGTTAAGGAGATCTATATTATTCATTCTTGTAAAATAATATTCAGGAATGTCTAAGTATGTTATTACGTCTTTATTGAGGTATTTAATAAAGATGTTAATGTTTATAATATAGTGATACAAGCATCTTCATGCATTTACCATAGTGCTACAGATGATTGGGCAGTCATGCATCTTCTTTTACCATCGGGCTACGACCAATTGAGCAGGCATACATTTACTATCGGGCTACGGCCATTTGGGCAGTTACCATCGTTCGAGTAGTTATGTATCATTATTTACCAACGGTTGGGTAGTTTATACATATACCATCGTACAACGATCGGTCGGATAGTTACCGCTAATCAGTTAGGGAGTCATGCATCATAAGATATGGATAATAGTTTCAAAGAGAAGAATATATATATATATATATATATATATATATATATATATATATATATATATATTCTTCTCTTTGAAACTATTATCCATATCTTATGATGCATGTATGTATGTATGTATGTATGTATGTATGTATAATAAGAATATATATACGGGGGCACTTCAGAGATTCAGGTTGATTCTTATATGTCTTTAATTAATATTGACTTATTGTTATGTTTCAGTTCCGCCTTACATACTCGATACATTATTCGTACTAACGTCCTTTTATTGGGGAAGCTGCATTCATGCCTATAGGTATAGATAATCAGATTGACGAGCCCTTATAATAGACGAGTTTAACATTCAGCGAAAGACCGTAAGACTCCACTCCATTCGGAGTGCAGTCGAGTCTATAAGTCACCGTGTCAGGTTTTTGCTACAGATTTATGGGTAGGTCGATAACCTGCCCCATTTGATGTCAAATAATCTTAGAGGCTTTATTGACAGAGGTTCATTTTATATAGTATTTCAGAGGCCTCGATGACCCATATATATTCATGTTTTAAGAAAGATTGTTCATTGATACAACGTTTGCCCATTTATAATTATACATTACAAGTTGTGTCCATGTTGGCCCATGGTTGCTAAAAGAAAAAATGAGTTACAGAATGGTTCATCCGGGCTAGTACGACACCAGGTGCCAGCCACGCCTCCCCAGGTTTGGGGGTGAGAGGGATTTCCTCCGCGCAAGTATAGACAAGTCACTTACCTCAAACCAAGCTCAATCAGTCAATAAGAATGCCTTTCCCTCAATCTCCTGACTTCGAATGGCCCAAATCTAGCAATAGTAATTTCATATTATAAATATAACTATTAGAAACTAATCTAATTAATGAAATCTGAACTTAAATAAGAAACTAGAAAATCCTCCCAAAAATTTGACCTAGGCCCACTTCTCATAATCGGGTCAATGTCACAAAACCCTAATACACGTTCAACCACGAGTTCACCCATACCAAAATTACTCGAATCCGATACCAAAATCTCAATCAAATTTTAAAAATTGGCCTAAGGTTCTTCCACCTTTTCCCCCATTTCCGACCCAAATCCTTGACCAAAGGAAGAAATATGTGATAGATTAATGGAATATAATTTAAAATGAGTCAAGAATCCTTACCCAAATATTTCTCTAAAAAACCCTTGAAATTCCGCCTCAATCTAAGATCTCTAGGTTCAATAATAGAGAATGAAATTAAACCCTCAAAATCAGACCTTTTCTGCCATACATGCGAAACCACAGCCCCATCTTCGACTCCCCACCTGCAAAATTTCCATCACAAGTGTGGTTCTAACTTAGTCCAGACATGTCCGCTTCTGCAGACCAGAATGCACTTTTGTGCACGTGCTCCTGCGGACCATGTCCACTTCCACCATCAACAAGCCTCCCTGGCCTTTCCACTTCTGCATTGATTCTTCCGTAAAAGAAACTTCGCTTTTACGACCTTCACATCGCACGTGTGACCATATGCCACTTCCTCCAGCCTCGCATCTGCGCCCAATTGCTCACTTCTGCAAGCTCACACCTACGGTCAAACTTTTGCAGGAGCGATTTCACCAACAGCTTCCTGTGAGCATGTGATTTTTGTGCTACACGAATTACTCCTACAAATTAAAACAAATTTATTTCTTTTATTTGTTTGAAATTTTGTGGATTTTGTGGCATTTTTCGTTAATTGTTTGCATTTTGTTCGTGCATTTTAATTAGTAAAAAATACAAAATATGTTGCATGTGCAGTTAAGAGTTAATTTTACATTTAAGAATTGTTCGGTAATTAAGTTGTTTTATAAAAAAGAAAAAAAAGAAAAAAATATAGCTTTATTTGCTCTTTTAATTTTAATTTTGATTTTCAGGTGATTGTGCTTTTAACTTTATTTTAAATATTTATGATAATAATTATAGAGGATGATTATCATTTTATAGTTAAATTTAGGATTTATAATTAATTTAGAATTTTTAGTTATTTTAAAAAAATGAAAAATGATGAAAAGAAAAAGAAATCTGAAAAATAAATAAAAGGAGAAGAATAAAACCATTGGGCCATTTGAATTAAAACCCAGCTCAAACGCACCCTTGATCTGATCCAGCCCAACCCTCAACCCGGTCCAGCCTTATTTAAAACAAAACAACGTGGTTTTGGGCAATTAAATCTTAGCCGCATAGGTTCTCAGATACTACGGTCCAAAAGCCCACACCTTTTGACATATATATGTCCAAATCCCACCCACCCCCCAAAGACCCCCGTCTCTAACCCCTATTCATCATAGAACGTAATGTCACCACCATCTACCGTGCACCGCCGGTCAAAAATCGTCTCCGCCGGTAGTGGAACTCCGATCAACCCCAAATTTACACCAGTTGAACACCTCCCTTTCCTCTTTCTAAATCCGTCACCATTTTTCCTCGAATCCCACCCTAGCTCCTCGAATCTTAGCCAGAAGCACTGACTCCGCCGCCATGTCCGGCGTCGCCACCTCCAATCACCACCATTTTTACACCCCATGGCCTCCTTACCCTCCTCTGTTTGAATCCACAATTAATAACCTTTGAATCCCTACCAAATGGCTCAAATATTAGATTGAAATTTTACCCGAAACCCTAATTCGCCCAAAACTTTCCCAAAACATCACTAAACATATTTTCGTTCCCTTCATCTCTCAACAATTTCAAAATAAGGGTTTGAGAAGGAAGAAGACGAAGCCCAGGGTTCAATTCAGAAAGCAAAAGTGAGTCTTCTTTTTCTTAAATTTCCTTCTTCTTCATCTCATCTCTGTCTATTTGGTTTAGTTTGGTTTAATTAGAAGGTATTAGTCATTTCTGGGAGTTTGGCTTTCATTTTAGTCTGTTGGGTTGAAGTTCATAGTTTAAATGATTTCAGTAGAGTTGTAGAGCCTTGTTGTTAATATAAATTCCACCTTGTATTTGAATTTCTTTTATTGCGATAGTTTGAATCTAGTTTTCCTTCATGTTCAATCAGTTGCACCTGGATTTCTTGCCTGCTTATTTTCTTCGATTTTAGGTTTGGAATTACTGATTGTTGCTTCTGATAGCATACTCCATCTGGCTTGACCAGCTTTTTTTATTTCTTTCTCATGTTTGACTGATAATCCATAGTAGTAGCTTCCAATTTTAAGTAATTAAAAAATAATTCAAGTCTGAAATTAAGGTCATTCAGGTTTGCATTACAATCCTGGGTTGGTTTAGTTAGATGTTGGGTTAGCTAACCTGAGTTAACAATTTGAGGATAAATAATAAGGCTACTAATGGGTATACTGGACATTACACCTAGGGATTTTTCTGATAAAAGTAATGGAAACTTCTAGCAGGGGGTGCCCTGTTAATTTTGATGTAAAACTTGGTCCACAAGTCAAAAACTAAAGGACTAAAATAAAAATTAAAATATAAGGGTGCCCTAGTTTGCTTGCTTATAAAGGCAGCTCTTCTTGCCTTAGAGAAAGGAGGACTTTGTGCAGTAAAATTCTGAAAATAGACTCTAAGAGAGACTAAAAGATTAGAAAAGGAATAGAAAAAAATACAAAAGATCAAAGACAGCTAAAAATTGGAAATTACTGTTCCCGTAAGATTTCTACTTTGAATTTTGAAGCTTCTCATTCCTGAACGATAGGTGATCATATTTGAGTGTGTGAAATGGCTTGAATCTGGTATATGTTGAGAAGTCTGGGTAGATTCTGTGGTTAAGCTACTGTTTCATTGCGTTTTTGAGTTGATTTCCTGGCTTTTAATCGCTTAAATTGCTATTGATGGGTTACTGTTGTTGGATCCTTCTTAACCTCAGATTTTCCTTGTTTATTTGTTGCCAGGTATTCTCCAAAACTCCATGGACATCACTTAGATGTATTTGAAGTCTGGCTTTGGCATCTGAATGAAAAATGAATTCCACAATGGATTTCATCCTTTTATCTAACCTCATTTATGCTTATAATATTCAACCTTAGAAATGTTTCAATTAGTATAACGACCTAAATTTGCTATTATGGCATGAATAAGTAGGACTGTATATTTGGACTTTATTTAGAAATTTTCAGTTTTAGGTCCATTGATTTTGTAATTGAGATCTCGGTAGTTTATATCTAGTTTCAGTCTGATGAATGCATTAAGTTCTGCAAAATGTGTTAAGTAAGGTTAAATGTTGTTTTGGGAAGTAAAAATTCAGAATGGGTGCTTGTGGTTCATCGCGATACATATGAATATGAGCATGAAATTTGGACTTAAAATCAGCATGTGGTCGATTTGAGTGGAACTTAATTGTTCATGTGTTTTACGAGAAATTATTAAGATTAATTATGATTGAAAAATCAATGTTCTTTGCAACCCGATTTAAATTAAGTGTTTGATCACCCAGCTTCAATTTTTAACTCGCCAACCTTTGGGCTCTACGGAGCCCACTTGTAATTGTTATTTAATTGACCAAACAATCTTTGGTAGCCCATAACCCCATGAACGCTAAGGTCCAGCCTTGGGCCTGTCTTTCGGGCCCAACTATATCCCAACGCCTTGTTTTGGTTTTTGGCGATTAACCTTTAAAATCACAACCCACATTTAACTCTTATAACTTTAGTCTATTAATAGAACCTTCAGAATTATTTTAGAGGGCCATCTTAGATAGCATAATAGTCCATGGCCCTTCAAGCTTTAGTTTAATATCTTTAAAAAATAATAAAATTGAGGTGCGCCCATGCCGAATAAAATCACAATTGTGTGGCCCTCGTTTAAATTAGTTTCTTTAAATGCTTAGAATTTGGGGTGCACCACTTAGCGAATTTTCGTGGCCCTCACAAATTGAAAATACGAAATTGCTTTTGGTGTGTTAGTTAAATAATTGACTTTTCTAAATTCGAGTGCGCATTTATGTGACCCAAATGCAAATCTCAACGTCAGGTAAAATGTGTTGCGAACTACGGGTGCATTGCGTTTTAACCATGTTGGAATCTTCTAAAAATTAAATAAAAGCGGTTAAAAGTAAAAGTTTGCACATAGGTACAAAAATGCATTAAAATTAGATAATCGAGCCGAATATAATAGTTGAGCGATCGTGCTAGATTCGTGGAATTCAGGAGTGCCTAACACCTTTTCTCGGGTTAACAGAATTCCTTACCCGGATTTCTGGCTCGCAAACTGTATACAAAGTCAAACCCTTCCTCGATTCGAGATCTAAACTTATGGCTTGAGACACCATTAATTATCCCAAGTGGCGACTCTAAAATTATTAAATAACTAAATCCCGTTTCGATTGTCCTTTAATTGAAAAAACTCTCTTTTCTACGTCCTTCGCAGAGGTGTAGTGGTTAAAAGGAGGTGTGACACTTCCAACTTCAGCAATTCCCTAAGTTCCCAATTTAATTCGTTAACCACCCAAAATCCATCCAAGGCCCCTAGGAACTCAACCAAATATACCAACAAGTCCTAAAACACATATCATACTTAGCCGAGCCCTCAAATTAAATCAAACAACATCAAAAACATGAATCGCACCCCAATTCAAGACTATTGAAACGAAAGAAATTCCAACTTCTACAACTGATGTTGAAAACTATTAAATCATATCTGATTGGCCTCAAATTTTGCACATAAATCACATTTGATATTAAGGACCTACTCCATCTTTTGGAACTTCAATCCGACCCCGATATCAAAAAGTCCACTCTCGGTCAAACTTTCCAAAAATCTAATTTTCGCCATTTCAAGTTTAATTCAACTACGGGCCTCCAAATCACAACCTGAACACGCTTCTAAGTCCAAAATCAACCAACGGAGCTAATAAAACCATCAAACTCTATTTTGAAGTCGTTTACTCATAAGTCAACATCCGTTCAACCATTTCAACTTAAGCTTCCAACATTGGGACTAAGTCTCTCAATTCATTCTGAAATTTCTCTGGACTCGAACCGACTAATCCATCAAATCACATAAGCATAAAATGAAATAGAGGAAGTAGTGAATAGGGGATTGGGGATAATACTCTAAAAAAATCGGTCGGGTCGTTACAGGTACTTTAGATTATAATAGCAAATATTTTATATATATAATTATAGTCCAAGTTGAAGATTGTTAGCATTTATGGACTTGCACATATATGTATAAGAATAGTTATGTGTTGGCTATTATCAGTATAAGGTTGGCCCAAATTAAAGTAATCTATTAAGGTTTATAGTTAAATAAGCCAAATAGATATCTCATAAGTATGAGGTCTTATGTGTAGGTACATGACTGTAATTTCTAATTTAATGATGGGCTAAAGTAAAAATACATAAACTTGTGCACCTGTTAAATGAAATATGATCCCCAAATCAGATGTAAAATTTTCTTTTCAGCATCCCATCATTAGAAAGACAAGAACAACTTACATATTGGTTTGGTAGACCATTAACCACAAATATTTCATTCATTCCTATCAATTCAGGTACACTTCTACATCTAACTTTTATTCTTGATGATTTGACATGATATATCTTAGGTAAAAATGATGAATTTTATCTTAAAATATTTTAGGTATAACAAGTAACCTTTCACTTAGTACTAACTACCCAATAAGGCATAATTTTGTATAGATTGCGCATTTGTGTACATTTCGTGCATCCAATAGGATTTGCATCAATTTTTCTTAATGTCTAGATTGTGGGTGTAATAGTGAAGTTGTGCACAAGCTAATGTAGACAATACCACAAGAAAATAATAGAAAGATTTGTGTTGGTTTCTAATTGTTTTTTTTTTTGGCAATGTGAATATTACCATTGGCAATACCAAATGATTACACTTATAGAGCACCTAAATCAGACCACATATTTTTA
Organism: Nicotiana benthamiana; assembly: GCA_034376525.1. NCBI lineage: Eukaryota > Viridiplantae > Streptophyta > Magnoliopsida > Solanales > Solanaceae > Nicotiana > Nicotiana benthamiana. The sequence goes on from CM067331.1 coordinate 117,897,720, forward strand.
GGCCTCCAACAAACAAAAAAATAACTAATTACAGATAATTTGTCTAATTAATCTCTTACATTTTTGTGCATTCTTAAAAATAATAAAGCAATAATTTTTCTTTGGGCCATGGAATTATGAAAACGGTTACAAGTCAACAAGTTATTAAACTCAAAATCTTAATTCCTATTATGCTATTTCTACTTAAATTAATTATTTCCAGCATCCTCATTACCAAGGTACAGTATTCTAGCGAATATGAGTAACAAACTACAATATATTGAATATGTTTTTTGTGGTATAATTAAGATTTATCTTTTTGAGTATTTAATCTTTTATATACGTTATTCTTGAGTCCCCGTTGGTTAATATCTTTTTACTCTTATGATTTACATTTTCTTTGTCTTTACTTGATTTCTTTTACGTTGTTGTAGAATAGTTGATGGATCTATGCTCTAGCCATTTTTCATATTTTTCTTTTAATTCATCGCCCTTTAAATAGTAAAAATGTCTTGAGAGTTCTGCTAAGTTCTATAAAAGAACGTATGTTATTGCACTCTACTTCTACTGGTGACTTTGGCATGACATTTTTAAAAATGGAAAAAGGCTTAAAATGCCATTTCACTATAGGAAATAGGACAAGCTAGCCCTCTGTTAAAAGTTGATCTCTGTTCTGCCCTTGCCGTAAAAAAAGGGCTCGTTTATGGCATCCATCACTAAAGGAACAATCATAAAGCCACATGAAATATATGTGAGAACAAGTTAGACCTAGTTCGAATTGTACATGGTCATATATGATTTAGTTATAATAGTCCTTTCTCAAACACTTTACAACTCTATATCAGTTTACTTAGAGACCTATTTGACAACACCAAACAACTTAACACAACAAATAAGCTCAGTCATAGACACAATAAATGAACAGTAATGACTTCATTAAATGCTTGTACAAAAACATCAAGCTTCATTACATAATAAAAGACAATAATTAAGCCACAATAACACTAACATTACATAGCATGTTCCCCTGATCCAAAGAACATAAAAAAAATATCCTAGTATCACACACATAAAAATCAACATCTTCTTCCAAAATTAGCATCAAGCACAACTAAGTACTCTAAATCGGTCACTTTCTTCATTAGAACATTTCTTTCTAATTCCAAGGCTTCTATTCCTCCATGATCTAGGAGCATTATAACATTCTCAAGATCAAATTTTCCTTTGGAGAGAATTTCTTTCACGGATTAAAGCTTCTTTTTCCTTCTTTAAACTACATATGAGATTTGAAACTCAAGGAGGAAGCTCTACATCTTGCCATTTCCAATAAGAATATTTTCATCCTAAAAATAAAAAATAAATAAAACAAACTTAGAAGCAAATCGGAATAATTAAAAGAACCCATCAAAAAGTTTACTTACCTCATGCTTCGGACACTTGAAAAACCTAGCCTCTCCCAGCATTTAAAGGTGTCCATGCCATGAAATAATTGGCGGTAAGTCCATAATTACACGTCCTATTTGACCCCATTGAGCTATTAGAACATTTCGACATTGTCTTTTGTTATGATTCGACCTCTTTGAGCTACTAGGATTTAATGAAGTCATTACTATTCATTTGAATATTTGTGTGTATGACTTAGCTTATTTACTGTGATAATTAATTTTGTATTGTCATATAGGTGTTCAAGTAAACCGATATATAATTGTGAAGTATTTTTGAGAAATGTATAACTGACTCATATATGCCCATATACGATTCGAACTAGATCGAACTTGCTCTCACATATGTTCCACGTGAATTTATGAATCTGTCGTTAGTTTGGGGGGGGGGGGGGGGGCATATACAAGCCCACTCGTTGACAACAAGAGCAGAATAAAGACCAACTTTTAACAGAAGGCTAACCTATCCTATTTTATATAGTAAAGGGACATTATTTAACCAAACCGTACCAATATGATTGGAACGATTTCGAAAAATCTAATTTTAGTTATACATAATAAAATACCAAATATTTAATATCATACAAATTTTATAAAATAACCGATTAAACCGCACCGCTGACACACTAATGCCGATATGTGAAATGATATAAATAAAGAAAAGATTAGGACAGAGGATTAATAATCAAACAGATGACACAAGATTCGGTGTCCTATGCTGAGAATTCTATTACATTTTCTCTGGCTATATTTGACATTTAGTCACAAATTTTCTTCATATTTCGGGCTCAAGGCCAGAAAGTCAACTTGAAGCCCTCGCGATGGGAAGCTTGAGGCATTGAGCGTTACCTATTACTAGGGATTTCTAAAATAGAAACAAAGACGATAAAAAGGGTAAGGGCAATAGCAGCAGTTGGATGCAAAATATTGAACGAGCTTTAAACTCCTTGAATATTTTCTTATAGCAGGAGTTGGAACAGGTTACCACCATCAACTGTTCCAAAGCTTCAACGTTGGCTCACACAATTATCAGACATTCGCAACTTGTAACAAATTCCTCCCCATATTCTCCAAAACTAGAAGCTGAATGCTCTCTCTAGTTGAACACTATACATCTTAACACTAAAAACTTCCCAGGATGATAGAACTATCACAGATGAGAAACAGCATCAAATAGACTTTAACTTAAAGTCAAAAAGAAAACTAAAACATGTTACAGCAACAACCTACTACACACCTTTCTCCGAAGCAGCACAGTACCAACAAGGACGACCACATCCATGAATAGAGATGAATGAAGTTCCTTGACTTCAGGCAAGAAATGATCAGGCTCCATCTCTTGCAACTTCAGTAATTTTTAGCGCCATATGTGCCAAGGACTCTAATTCGTGAACCATCATTACACGTTTTGACGTATTTCCGGACAATTTTCATGGAGAAACCTAATACACGAGATCACCTTCAACGGTAATCATGTGCCACCACTTTGGCTACCAACACCCAGCACAGGCATGGACCTATGTGCAAAATCTAATAGGACCTTTTTCTGTTGTTCACTAGTGTGAGGAAGACTCGCACGCAAAATTTCAACAGGCATCTCCCTGCTAATAGCTTTGGCTGCATCAGATGCACAAACAGCCACACCTGGTGGGGCTTGTGAGAAGAAACATTGCATTACGGTGTCGTATTTGTTGAAACAGTATTTCGTGAGTAACCCAAAAAATGCATCAAAAGAGGCCTGCCAGAATGACCTAGTAGGCATGCTGCACTGGGCAGCAGCATGGGGATCTCTTAAGATCTCAGTTGCCCTCTCGAGAAGGGATTTTAGAACAATAGATGCCCCATCTCCAGCAGGGCTTCCAACAGGACGGATCGGAGGAGGCTCTGCTGAACAAACCACTGATGCAAGACAGGTAGCAAGTGCTTTGAGCTCCATCTCACAAATACACAGTGACACGGTCCTTCCAAGGCTCACAGTAGTCTCAGTTGCCCCAAGGTCACTCGGAAGCCCGCCAAACAAGAACCTTAGATGCCGGAAAATAGCCATGCAAACCACCCTGGTTAATTCACTTCCAGGGAAAAGAAGCTGCAGGTATCGAACTAGCAGCTTCCGGCCCTTGGGAAGTGAGACGATCCTCAAGAAGACAACATCATCTTTAGCAGCCAAATTCACAGAGTCGCCATTTTTTCCTAGGGGGTCAACTAGTTGAAGTGATGATGTCAAACCCTCGAGCAGAACCTGCCGCCTGCGTTTCAACTGGTCTCCTCCATCTGGAAGTTGATTAAATTGTAGGAACCGGTCAATATCATCAACATCAAGAAGAAGACAGAGACCATCCTCAATAGTCACCCTAGCTGCTAGCATTGGCTCTTGCTCCAGGGGTTTCTCAGATATTTTCTGTTCAATGCATCCCGTAGGTGATGATTTTGGTGGATCAACTTCAAGAAGCGGACGGGGCCTGCGAATAGAAGAGAAAGCAACTCTTCCAAGAGCATCAACCTGGAGAAAAGGATGTGGCTCAGAATTAGCGTGAGTTCGAGCACTACCATCCCTCAAATTATTTGGGCAGAAATGGTGCTTCAACTTTGCACCAGCAGACTTTTTGGCCAGACAAGCTTGGTGATAATAATCATCAACATAAGGATCATTGCTATGGGTAGCAGCCAGCTGCGCTCTAAGAATATTCTCTAATTCATCTGCTGTCATGTACTTGGATTTAAATCTTGGCCATGCATTATTATTTCTCTGGCTGCCAACGTCAAAGCCTTGTTGGGAGTACTGCAGGCCCTGTCTACCTCTCAGCAGTAGTTTTGCCTTTTGATCTCTTAAATCAGCCAACCCAAGCATATCAAAATTATTCAGCACCTGCGAGGGTGGAGACATACGGTGATTAAACAGTTGGGATTGCAACCCCGGCATATGACCATAGGGTGAATGCAAGGGATGGTGTTGTCCGGGCTGCTGGGGTTGCTGCAGTCCTCCATGTTGCGGTGCAAAACCATTTTGGCGATGCAACTGCTGCGGGATCATATTACTTGTCAGGCTGGATTGCTCCCCAGGATATAAATTAGATTGCTTCAACCATTGGCTTGGAATTTGAGTATGAAGGGGAAGCCCAGGAGGCGTTCCTTGAGAAAATTTTCCACCATACTGCGGGCTATGATGTGAGGCAGTTAAGTGATTTGCAGGGTTTAAAAAGGGAGGTAAGTTAGGTGAGGAAAGTAGCATTTGCTGTCCACCAGGATGATTTGGACCATTCGGATGCTGTGACTGGTTATTTGGGGAAGCTTGTGGATGCCTCACACTAGGAGGAGGAAATGAAGTGAAAGGTAATTTTGGGATGAGTATTGGTTCACTGGAGTAGTGGTGATTTGGGGTTTGCTGTTGATATTCATGTTGCTGTTGTTGCTCGGGGTGTGAGGAAGTCCTGTACAAAGGATTTGGTTCCAAAAAGTGAGCAGCAGAAGAGTACGGCTGCGATGGCCATCTTTTGCTGTCATTACTTTCACCATCAAGAGCTTTCCGACCAATCCAATTATGAAAATCTGCATCTTGTGCCCACTCAACAGCAGATGAGCCTGAAAAATTCATCTTGTTTCAAAATATACCTTCACTTAACTAATTAACCATAAATGGATTAAATCAGGCAAACTTTATATTGGTAAGAGAAATACAGACTCGATCTCTACTGAGAAAGGTAAAAGCAAAAACTCATATGTTGACCTATATGTGATAGCCAAATGATGTATGTGAATTAGAGAAGTCACAAGTTTCTTTCTGAACACATCACCAAGCAAACAATTCTAGTTCCCAGTCAAAGCTCTCAGCATATGCTGCTTAATGGAACTGAAAAGCAGCAATCCTTAACATCACAAGGCAAAATCCCACAAATGCTTAAAAGGAGTATCAATAATTACAAACCAACGTAAAGTCCGAGAACCTCTTTATAAAAAAAAGCATTTGGCAAGTTAAGCTCGAATAAATATGAGTATTCATATGCATATCACATTTTCTTGACTATTTAGTGCATCTATTTCCTTTGTAAAGGCTCCAATGAGTAAAGAACCAACCAAACACTTGTCCAGAAAGAAATAGGAGTAGTATGACCTGTGGGCATTGCTTTCAAATTTATAAAGCTTTTATAACAAAAAAGTTGAATACAAGCCAGAAGTAATCCCAAAAGATATCCATATCGTATACTCACTCTCTCTGTATTCCCTGTGACCAATAAAACCTGGATTTATGGCGCCACCATCATCCTTGTTCAACTGCGAAAGAAGGTGGTCAAGTAAGATATTAAAAATTAGCAGCACTACAGCTTGTAGGAATTGAGATGACAAGCTAACATAACATTATGAATCAGCTAGATGTCAAGAAAACATTCAACAGTCAATACGGTCAACCTGTACAGGAAAGTACTTTTGTGAAAGCCCTCCACTCTTGTTTTTCCAGAATCAGATAAATAAGGGAGTCAGAGCAGCTGAACTCCACTATAAGACGCAATTTCCTTTTCTTTTTGATCAAGTAAAAGTGCATTACAACAAGCTGTGGTACCATTGTATCACTTGTGGAAGGTCAGCACAAACTTCTGGGAGAATTTTCTAACATCAACAGCATTTCTATTAAGGAAATGAGACAGAGACCAAATGTTGTACACTACCAACTCTAAAAACATTACTTTTCAAACACCAAACTAAATGAATTGCTACAAAGGAATTGATCACATTGGCACATCCCATGCTGGAAAATTTGATGTCCCAAAGACAAAGGAGCTCAAAAGCAGTTTCCCCGAGGAAAGGAGAAGGGTGTACTGGAGTTCAAGATTTTGAGGGGGGGTAATCTAACATTAGTTGGTCTCATAGGGCAAGACAGTCAAGTAAGAAATTTTATCCTTCTTAACTACCTCAAATTAAAAAAAATGATCTTGTTCTTTATTAAGTCTGCAGTGAACTCGGGCATCCAGCACTATAGATTTGCAGAAAGCATTGCTAGATGGCAGAAGATTATGAGGTCCTACTTCCTAGTCAGATGGCAATGTAGACCAAAGAAAGCACTAACAATCCAGTGAAGCTTGAACCTTCTAGAGAACAGGGTCCAAAATTAAAGGGGAACTGTGGACCTCTAGTTCACAAATTTTTGAGCTTGGAACAATCATGGAAACTAAGCAGCTTTAGAAAGAATTACCTTGGAGAATGTTCTACTAAGGTCATCAATCTCAGTCAAAGATCCAAGAGCTTCACCCTACAAGTGAGAAATTGTTTAGATACAAATGTTCACCAATTTAGCACCCAACTACTAAGAACTAAAGTTTCACCGAAAGTACACACTCATTTAACACATAAAGGAAAGATTGCAAATACACAAGACTGAAACATGGTTATCCACTTCCATTTCTCATCAAACAAGTTTTCAACCATTTCAAAGTCCATACTGACCTTATTTCTATAAGCATATGCTCAAACAGAAAACAACTTAGTCCATAAAAAGACAACTACAACAATCAAATGAGTGAATAATATCCCAGTAACTATGTCCTAATATTCCCAAGACTCTAAAGACTTTGCCCGGTAAACAGAAAAAATGCAGCAACATAAAAAAACCAACACCGATACCTCAATCCCAAACTAGTGGGGAGTAGAACTGCAAAATGCCTCAGCTAAACTTTTTTCATATATATATATATATAAGCTGAACTATTTAAAAGGAAAACAAATGCTAAACCAGCTTTCTTGAAGGAGGGTGTAAACATGATTGAAAACGTGATGCAAAACAATAAAAACTAAGCATGCAAATCTTAGAGCATTCCTCCCTCTAGTTTGGTAGCTAAACAATAAATGCTTATCTAAATGACCTCAAAACAGGCAAACAGCTTCAAAGGTAATCAAACTTCTTAGCATAAGAGGATCAGAGCATCAATTTAAAGATCAAGTGCATAAGCAAGCCAAAGAAACTCCTAGACAAATCCCACCAACAAAACCACAGGTGGAGGAAAACCTAAGAGTCTGTCTATCATATTAGAAGCTGACATAAATTAAACAGTCTGAATAAGACTAATACAAAATAAAGCAGCATCTAGAAACAAATTATTAAACCAAATCAGGAAAAAATTGAAGGTATGTACAGAATGCTATTTTGATATTTAGTTCACTGCTTGTCCGTAATGGAAATACTATTAACAAAGGATTCTAAAAACATGAAGGCAAATAGCCAAAAGCTAAAAAGCAACCTCTTCTTGGCCTAATTGATACTCTTCATCATCAAACCCAACCGGAGGAAGACCATCCTCTTCATCTTCCAACCCACCCAGTTCAACTTCTTCGACTACATCATTACCAAAGAATGCATATTGTGATGCATCAAATACTTCCTCCGCTGTAACATCAAAAAGGAAAGCCAAATTTTAGAACTAAACCATGAACTCTAGCAAACAAATCCACCATAAAATGAATTCCTCAGACACAGAACTAATGCAGAGTGACCAAGCAAGCCATGGACCTCATACTGTCTGCAGCCTACAAATATTACACCAGCACTCCCTTATACTAGGAATGAACAAGACTGACAACAATGAATTAATGTGAAAGGCCATTTGAACACCAAGAGAGTAAGATAGAAGAGTGAAGCTTAAATCCCACACAAACTATCACAATAAATCAATTCTAGTAATAAAAACACTCTTAACAATATATTTTCAGTTTTGTCTTTACAGAATAGTCAAGGTGAATTTAAGGTAGCCCAATACTACCATTTTCACAAAAAACAATTTAACTATTTTAATAAGGCAGGGTAGGTTTTGCTTTTAACTTCTTTAATTTCAAATCCATCATATGGAATTATGGCTTATTTTATTGATGAAAATAAATCTTGAATAAACTCAAGAAGCAAAGCTTACAAATAAACAAGGATCTAAGCAGAGCAAATTTTGAAGCTCAAGAATTATACAATAACCTGCAGGGCGGTTGTCACCAAATTCCATAAGATTCCTATGATTAATACTGCCTCCGCCTTCAATATATAAAACAAACAAAAATTTGGGAATTTTAACTTAACGATGCAAAAAAGAGAGGAAAAACTGATATCTCTCTTCGAAAGCACACAAAAACCTCAAAAATAAATGTTAATTAAAAACGAAAAATATTACGGGTATTTGATCTATTTCATTCCAGAGTTGGTGAAAAAGAAGGAGGAAAATAGAAATTAAATCTGGAAAAGTCAAAGCTAAAATCTAGTGAGAGAGGGGGGGGGGAGAAGAAAGTGGAACCCTTTTTCCGTCAATAATAAGTTCTAGGGTTTCTAAGAAGAGAAGATGGGATAATAGGGGAAATTCATTGGTGAGGAAAGAGGAAGAGACGAGAAATTTCAGTTGAGATTTTTGGGTAGCCGACGTGACTCATGTGAGCTTAGGGATAACAAAATAATAGCTCCTTGCCCTTTTTATATATATAAATTTTTATGAAATAATATAAGAACAAGAACAATATAGAAAAAAGTACAGAGAGCAGTATTCTTATTGATACTTTGGGATGATTTACAATGGGAGAGAACCTCTTTATTTATAGGGAGGTGGTGACTTAGCCACCAAGTAGTAAACCCTAGGATCTCTCTAAATATGGACATTCACCTTAAATAGAATATTTTATAACACTCCCCCTTGAATGTCTATTCAATAATGTGCCTCGTTAAAACCTTAACTAAAACAAAACCTAATGGGAAAAAAATTAAAAGAGTACACATGTTTGAATATGCGCCTATTGGTTGCCTCGTTAAAAACTTTGCAAGGAAAACCCAGTGGGACAAAACCTTGTAAGGGAAAAAGAGTGCAACGCGCATTAACTCCCCCTGAAAAGAGCATCAATTCACATCCTTGAGCATTTGCATTCTAATCTTGTGCACCATCTTCAAAACGATCTTTTGTAGAGATTTGATAAATAAATCAGCCATATTGATTTGAATAAATATTCCGCACCTTGAAATTATCATTCTTGATAGATATGAACATCTTCATATAATGTCGTGGAATGACTCTTCAATATCTCCATAGAGGTATTCTCGATGCCATCATGCTTATAGTTATAGCAAGATACATATGTACACAAGTTGCACTTAGGATGTGGTACTTCAGGACCAAGAATTGTATATGCTTCAAGCAACTTCAATCTTTCATGGATTGACATATAAGTTAAGCCATATAAGCCATATAATAGACTTTAGATGCATATCAAGTTTTCATGTCATGCTAAACAAATAAGATATCGAAAACTGATTACACATACCATTGACTTTATACTTTCAAGTATTTGAACTACATGTCCAAAACTACATGTCTTTCATATGGAATCAATTCTGCTTGAATTGTATCTCTTCCATTTAGCCAATATTTTTGTTTGTATTCGACAAACATAAGATCCTCATCGATATTTAGCGCTATCATAGATGTCGTCGACGAACATTTTATATCGGTTCCAGTAAATTTTCATAAAGACATAACATGGAGATCTCTTTATTCATATATTCAGGTACCTGAATCTCTCATGAGATTTTATGAAGTGTTATGTCATGTGATCTTCTAGATCACTTGCCTCCCCATTATGATCATTTGCTCATCTTCTTTATTAAGAAGTTATTTTGAAACCGATTTGTCTATACGCTTTAAGCGTATCAAAGACTTTGTCCTTCTGGGACTTAATATGAGCATTTGCAGTGAGAATATAGTTACTTTCTTTGGGTCAGCAAATGCGTATAGCATGCTTTGCAATATATTGCAATTGAATTATCCTTTTATGAACTTCAGGTTCATATTATGATATTCGAGGATCTATATATACAAATGATAATTCATCCCATGTAACATTTTCTCAAGTGTTTATCATGTCTCCCCCTCATGTTAGAAAAGCTAACTTGTTTCCTCAACTTTGAGAGTCCATCTTTGTGCATTATGGTGTTAATGAAAATATACACCGCACATCAATAATAATAAGATAAAATTATTTGGTTCCTGACCCTGAACCACTTATGAGGGGAGAATATAATATACTCTCGTATACAACGTATATCAAACTGATATATATAACTTTGTTCTCATAAGAAACAGTTTAGCTATTAAGTGGAGGCACTCGATAATTATCTTGCTAAACCAACTATGATATAAACCAACTTATCAAGATGAACTATCTTGAATAGAAAATCTGGAAATTATGCTCGAAGTTATATTACTGAACAATTTACCTCGCAAGCACCGGCCAGGCTGCGGGTTAATAACAATCGCACATGTAACCATATCATAGATGCATCATATGTGGTATACATGGCAGGTGAATGGGCCCATATTCACCTTTGATATTTCCAGAATTTATGGGATTCAACCCGAACTCTTTAGTTGGTCAATTAACTAATGAGAACAAGTAATACAAGAGAATTCGTAAGGAACTTTCTAGTTCTTTAATATTTACCCATGTGAATTCTCTATTACTGCACATCATACTTAAAATGATATGGCTAACCCGAATGCCAACTGAATAAATTATCAATATTGATAACCTTCAAATTTACACCATGACATGTGCAATTATCAATAAACTTCAAGTTTATTATGATATGGGTTTTTATATCAATAAACGTCCACTTTATTGTGGTATTCTTGTGTAGTACAAACTGGAGAATAAAGCGGGTAGTTTTTCACATACAGATTATCCCGCTACAAGTTGTAGTAATAGAAGATATCAAATCTTTTCTTTATTTATAGTCTCAATATAATCAATCGCTTTCGCATATACTTTGGAAACTGAATAAGTTTCTTTGAGACTTACTACAACACAATACCTTATTGGTAATCAATTGTGTTTCTCCAACATAGTAATAATTGGCTCTTCTAGAGCTCTCAATTAATTTTGTACTACCACAAATTCATCAGCATCCATGTGGTGAATATCTCTTTTAAAGAGAAAGTTATACCATTATGGTCATGTCAAAATTATATGCAAGATATGTTTCTTGCATTATTATTGTCCTTTGATAATCACTGACAAATTATTTTGGCGTACAATAGGTACGTGACCAATGACTATTCATGCCATAACAATGACATTATTTTCATATATCATCTCAAACCTCCTTCTAGGGGTGAGTGTGGTATATTCAATACCAATTTCATGTTCATATTCTTCCAATAATGAATATGTATTCGTGAATCAGGTGTTGTCACATTCACTGCGGGGATATGTGATTTTGTTATCCTTTTCAAATCTGTAAATACGTCTGGCATTCGATTTGCTATTCTTTGCAAATGGATAATATTTTGCACCTCTTTTTCACAAATAGAGGTATGTGGATCAAGATGAGATAATGATGCATTTTTCCACAAAATTTCCCGTTTGGTTTCACCAACTTCTCCCCATAATTTTGGGAAAAGTGTCTCATCGAATTGACAGTCTGCAAATCGTGCAGTGAACAAATCCGCTGTCAATGTTTCGAGGTAGCGAATAATGGAGGGCGATTCAAACTCAACATATATTCCTAACCTTCTTTGCAGACCCATTTTGGTGCAATATGGCGGTGCTACAGGCACATATACTGCACATCCAAAAATTCTTAAGTGGGATATATTAGGTTCATAACCCAAAACTCATTGCAACGGGGAATATTTGTGATAATTCGTCGTTCTGAGACGAACTAGCATTGCTGCATGCAAAATGGCGTGACCCCAAACCGAAGTGGGCAGCCTCGTTTTCATGAGTAAATGAGGAATTCAAGATTATTCTCATCTATTGTCTCAATATGATATCCATTTTGAATGATATCTTTAAAACTCAACAAGTTCCTTTTAAACTTGGAGGAGAACATTGCATTCTCTAAAATGTTGTTCCTTTAGGAAGAGTTATAGTTGCTCTTCCGGAGCCTTTAATCAATTTACTACTACCAGAAATTGTAGTAACATCTGCATTACACATACTTAAATGAGAGTAATATTTCTTCTTTTTGAATATCGTATGTGTGGTACATGAATCAATTAATCAAAAGAGATATACGAACATGAGAATAAACAAATTTAATCCGTTGCTTCATAATTAAACAATATTTTCAAAATCTGCTGAGGTTAGTCCATTAACTTAGTTAATAGTCGACTAACTTGGGAAGCAGTCATCAGGTTAGTCGACTATCTAAATCAGATAGTCGACTATCTTGCCTTGCGGAAAAGTCCAGTTTTAATGCGAAATATTAGTTAGTCGACTAACTAAGTTGATAGTCGACTAACTTAGTAAACAGTCATCAGGTTAGTCGACTATCTAAATCAGATAGTCGACTATCTTGCCTTGCGGAAAAGTCCAGTTTTAAGGGTAAATATTAGTTAATCGACTAACTAAGTTGATAGTCGACTAACTTAGTAAACAGTCATCAGGTTAGTCGACTATCTAAATCAGATAGTCGACTATCTTGCCTTGCGGAAAAATCCAGTTTTAATGCGAAATATTGGTTAGTCGACTAACTAAGTTGATAGTCGACTAACTTAGTAAACAGTCATCAGGTTAGTCGACTATCTAAATCAGATAGTCGACTATCTTGCCTTGCGGAAAAATCCAGTTTTAATGCGAAATATTAGATAATCAACTAACTGTTAGGTTAGTCGATTAACTCTACTGAAAAATAAAAATATCTTTGAAATTTAAGCATATTGAAACATTCTAAAGAACTAATACTAACATTATATCATAAGCTAACTAATACGAGCTGATACTAATGACTATTAGTTTATTCACTAACTAATACAAATAAGTAAAATAAAATCAAACAATTCCATCTTCCTTCATCACAGATTCATCACCAATTAAGTGGTCTATTTTCCCCTCAGGGTGCTCAAAGAAGTCTGCCACATCCAAGTGGGTGATGTCAAAATTGTCGTCAGAGACAGAATTGGTTTCAGGGCATTTACCTTTTAGAGATGCTTGATAAAGCTCAACCAAATGTCTTGGTACACGGCAAATTTTCGCCCAGTGCCCTTTTCCACCGCAACGATAATATATAGTTTGTGAACTATTTGCATTTGGATTCTCATCGCATCGTGCTTGTGGCAGAGTGACCAACTTCAGGTTGTCATATCTCTCCTTTAAGCCATTCCACAAGATAGGTGGATCTTTGACTGTGATATATTCAATTTTCACACCTTCATCAAGGTGATGGCGCAAGAAAATCAAGGCCTTAGCACAGTTTCAAACCTTCATCAAGGTGATGGCGCAAGAAAATCAAGGCCTTAGCACAGTTTCAAACCTTCATTAAGGTAATGGCGCAAGAAAATCGAAGCCTTAGCATAGTCTTGGGTGGATTCATTATTTCTGTCTTTAATGGCGTCTCCAAGACCCATTGCATCCAAATGGATTTCAGCATCCAACACCCATGTCATATAGTTCTTGCCCGAAATTTCAAGGGCAACGGACTTTCTTTTCATAATGTCAGACATAAAACAAAATTACATCAAGAGCGTGTCCATACTTACGGGCTTTATTACAATTATCACATTCACTTTAGGGAATGGATCATAATCATCTGTATGTGCTATATACAATCTCATGTCAAATATTACTTTCATAAAGTGAAAGATTATTTTGAGAATCTTTATTATTCTCATTATCACGATGATGACGATTATAATTCCGTCTATTGCCACGTCCACATCCATTGATACCTTCACGGTAATAATTTTGTCTTCTTTCAGACTTATCACATACTGCTATCACATTCTCTAAAGGGAATGAGAATGAAGCAAATTCAATGGGACGGATTTTCAATTCTTTGCCCACAATCACACATGAATTTAATCATGGCAAAACATAGAACTTTTACCACTTCACGTGGTTATAATTCCTTACAAACTCCATTAGAGTTATAATCAAACTTTGTTGTCTATGTTTGTATATGAAATCAAATCGTAGAATTTCAAGAATTTGAAAGGGAAAAGTATACTTACCTTTAAGGTATACCAGTAAATGTTGTGATATCGAATATACCTCTTGAGTTTCCATCCCGTTGCATTATTTTATGATGATACCATCTCTTCTATTTTCCGTATAGAAATTCTCATATGGAGCAGTAGCAATCGTTATTACACTCTTTTGCTTGGAAATTCACCTTCAAAAAGAAAACAAAGAAAAAGCCAAACGACGGAACACGAATTAGAGTGGATGAATCTGACTGCAACTCGAGATTCTGAGAGCGATAATTGCTGAATATTAAATTCAATTGGTTAGAGACTCGTGCTGATAACGTGTTATGAAATAATATAAGAACAAGAACAATATAGAGAAAAGTAGAGAGATGAGTATTCTTATTGATACTTTGGGATGATTTACAATGGGAGAGAACCCCTTTATTTATAGGGAGGTGGTGACTTAGCCACCAAGTAGTAAACCTAGGATCTCTCTAAATATGGACATTCACCTTAAATAGAATATTTTATAACATAAATATAAATGTCTCGACCTATAATAAACAATAACAACAACTACCCACTATAGTCTCACAAAATAGGGTCTGGGGAGGGTAATATGTAGACGGGCCTTACCCCTACCCGAAAGGTCAGAAAGGTTGTTTCCAATCGACCCTCGACTCAGTGAACGAATTGAACAACAAAAACAAAAACAAAAACAAAAACAAAAATAAAAGAGCATTAGTAACTTCAGCAGAAATAGCGTAAATAATTACCTAAACATAAGAACCATAAATAAAATAGCATGCAATGATATCAGACAGTAAATACCATAAATAACTATCATAATGGGGACACAATCCAATACACAAATCATCTATGGATATTCCTGCCAAGCCTCACCCAACCCCGGGTGAGGAGTACGACCTATAATAAAATAGTGGCAAAAACTCTTTTTTAATTAATTGCAGTTATTTTTTTTATAATTATAAGAATTTAGGAGTAACTTAGACTAGTATTTTATATGTAAACCTAAAAAAAACTAAAGACTTAGGAAGTGCATATTTTATTTTTTACATGTCAAACTTCATTAATTTTTTTTGTGAGACAAAAAAAGTACTTTCGATGTAAAAGTATAATATAATAAAAATAATTTGCTTAAGCAGTAAGGCAAAATAGAGTATCAATTATCTTTTCACTTTGTATTAACTTTAAATCAACTTTGTAAAGAGGTTTTAAAAAATGAATAGAAGATAAACGAAATCAAATTGACTCAAGTGATCAACTTAGAAACAATAATGTTGTTTGCTTTGGAACCATCTAATATTAAATTCAACAAAAGATCTAGCTTAGCGTAGTTTCTAAAAAAAATGCAAGGTAGAAATACATAATAGTAGTTTCTAAATTAATGTATCAAAAATGAATCAATGTAGAAATACATACTAGTTTCTAAATTAATGTGTTGTATAGATAAAGTTGTTATTTACTTATTAATTTCTATTATGTGCCTCACACGTATAGTCTAGCAATTGTTCTAAATTTATATGTAAAGGAGATAATCTTTTAATATAATGCATAACTTACAAATAAAAGCTACAGCTTACAAAAAGTGCAAATTCTAGTTCTTGTACGTTGTATTTTAGTTAAATGTTGTAAAAGGCCTTTTATTCTTTCTTTGTTGAACTTTTTTTAAGGAGAAAGCAAGCTATACTAACATAAGATTTTCTATCTTAATTTAAAGTAAAAATGATTTTCACAGGAAAAAAATCTATTTGAGGTCTACCTTGATTATATGAAAGTAAAACTTTACTTGCTTAGTGTCCTTAATCAACAAAATTTTAAACAAAAAATCAATATTCACATATCACTAACTACAAAATTAAAATTACAACAAATATAATAAAATTAAAGAAAGACCAAACACTATAAATTTAATATTAATCTGAGTTTTGCCTTATATAGAAGAATGTATAACAAAAGTATTACCATAATTTTATATTTTAGAGTGATTCGAGTTTAACTTTTCATCTGCCATATAATAACATGAAAAGGTTACTATTGGCTTGTCCATGCAACAAAAGCATAATTTGTTCTTTGTACCCGAATTATATGGATTAATCATATGTTGAAAGGCATGATGAAACTATAAATCAGCTTATTTATAATTTTCGCCAAATTGAATAAAATTATAAAACATCTTGTGCAACGGAAATATAAAAGCTCCAATCTGCCTAATTATTACAACTCCAAGGCTTAAAAAGAATTTGTAGTTGAATCTCCAACTGTAAATATTTTTTGGGATATTATTGAAAGAAATGTTTTAACCAAAAAGAATTTGTAGACATATGAATTTTAATGAATTAAAGTCCATATTGAATTTGGACAAATTTCTAAATTTAAATTACACATTTAAGTCCACCATAGGATTTAAATTGAAATGTAATTTTATCTGGGTCAATCCATTTAGTTAGACTGCATAAGACAAGACCATTTTATTAGCCAAAAGTTCAAATGGGAAGTCTTAAAGCCCAGACTTATGTCCCGTGTCAAGTGGTGTGGCAATTCAAGATAAATAAACGAGTAGATATAATCATGACATATGTCAAGTGATGTGGCAATTCAAGTCAAACAAATGATCCATTAAAATCATGCGATGTGTCAAGAAAGGGTGGCATACCAAGTCAATTCAACAACCAGTAGAGTTGTGACAAGTGTCTAGATGGTATTGGTCAATTCAAACGGATAAATCAAATTGTAGAGCCACATTACTCCCTACAACTATAAATAGAGGTCTTCATAAAGTTAGAAGACACCAGAAGCGAAAATGAGAAGCAAGCAAAGAGCTCGTGGATCAAAGGCTGCAAAATTTCTCTACAAGCTACAAATTCAAGTGCATAAGCACTCAAGGTACAAGTTCGAGTTCAAGATAAAAAAAACGAAGGTAAATCAAATACCAAGACGTTCAAGATCAAATTACTTGTTCGTCTCGGATAATTCATTCAAGTTCATAAAAAATTCAAGACCAAGTTTTACAAGTCCTAAATAAAATCAAAATCAAAATCAAGCTCAAACATATTTTACATTCTTGAAAAAACACAGGAATACCATAGAGATTGTGACACTCGTAATTTATTGAAACAAATATTATACTTGTTACGCAATTTTCTAGTCTTGATATTTATTTTTCTAGATGCGAAAATTTGTCGTTACAAATTTTTGCCACGCCCAATGGGATAATCTTTACCTTTCATATCTTCAGTTATGAAATTTCAAGAACACTAAAATGGCTCCTAAGAAGACCAATTTCAAATCACCTACTGCTAAAGCTGCGGATTCCAAGTTTCCGCTAATGTGAAAAACTTGTCGGATGCATATGAAAAGCATAGGACCTATCACTAGGAAAAAAGGCAAACTTGTTGGGACAACAAGCATTTCAAATGCCTTTTGCATCGTTCCTATCTTTGATTTACGGTCCTCAAGGTGGGCAAGATCCTTTTCAACTTAATTGAAAGAAGGAGCGTTGAAATTGTTGAGAAGACATTGGCGCTGCTTAGCCCATCTAGATCTAAGAATCTCATTACACACGATCATGATGATGTCTTGGTTACTGGATATGCTACAATTACTTCACGTGAGTTGCTTCACTCAAAGTATGGTATAAGATAAAATCCATGCTTTGCTCCACCATCCACAACGATAATCCAAGCAATAGTGACTAACACTTCAACTCCTGAATAACAACTTGCAAATTTAACAAAGGCAATTGAAGGATTAACGAAGCATATACAAGATCAAGATAAAATAAATTGTCAAGCTGAGAGATAGAGCTGAAAGAATGATGGAGGAAGATTCAAGTCATGCACTTGGGCAGCTCCCTATGATGCAAGATAAAAGAGACACATCTGCAAGGCAAACAATGACACATGCGGGTTACCAACCTCCAACATTTCAACAATTTCAACAATTCGATGGTAAAGGAAATCCAAAGCAACACAATATAGCAATGTTGGAACCTATGAAGATTTATCTTATCAAGTAGTTCATTCAATCCTTAAAAGGAAATACTTTTGATTGGTACACTGATCTCGAGGTTGGCTTCATTGATAGCTAGGAAAAACTTAAACATGAATTTCTCAATTACTTCTATAGCACAAAGCATAGTCATACAATGAAAGCGTGAGAGAGGGTGGTTAAAGCGAGGTTGAGGATAACCATATCCGTTTTCGACAACCAGTTTGGGTTCATGTCGGGTCATTATACTACAAAAGCTATATACCTTATTAGGAGATTGGTTGAACAGTACATAGAAAGAAAGAAAGACCTGCACATGGTATTTATTGACTTAGAGAAAGAGTTTGACAAGGTTCATAGAGAAGTTATGAGGAGAAGTTTGGAGGCAAAAGGCGTGTCCGTTCCCCACATTATGGCGATTAAGGACATGTATGATGGGGCAAAGACTAGGGTTAGGACAGTAGGAGGCGACTCTGAGGATTTTCAGGTTGTCATGGGGTTACACCAAGGTTCTGCGCTCAATCCGTTCTTATTCACCCTGGTGATGGACGCGTTAACACACCAAATTCAGGGGGACGTGCCATGGTGCATGCTATTTGCCGATGACATAGTTCTGATTAATGAAACGCGAGCCGGTGTTAACAAGAGGCTGGAGGTTCTGAGATAGACTCTTGAATCTAAGAGTTTTAAGCTTAGTAGTACAAAGACGGAATATATGGAGTGTAAGTTCAGTGCCAAACAAGGGGAACTGGTCATAGATGTGAGGCTTGAATCACATGTCATCTCGATTAGAGGCAGATTCAAGTACCTTGGGTCAGTTATCCAGGGGGAGGGCAGATTGACGAAGATGTCACATACTGTATTGGGATATGATGGATGAAGTGGAGGTTATAATCTGGAGTATTGTGCGACAAGAGAGTGCCACTATTACTCAAAGGTAAGTTCTATGAAGCGGTGGTTAGACCGGGCATGATGTGTGGGGCTGAGTGTTCGCCCGTTAAGAAGTCACATATCCAGAAGACGAAGGTAGTAGAAATAATGATGTTGAAGTAGATGTGCGGGCATACTAGGACAGATAAGATTAGAAATGATGATATTCGAGAAAAGGTATGCGTGGCTCCCATTGATGACAAGATGCGGGAAGCGAGGCTCCTATGGTTCGGTCATGTTTAGAGGAGAAGCCTATATGCCCCGGTAAGGAGGTGTGGATGACTGGTTGTGGAGGGCACGAGAAGAGGGTAGAGGTCGCCTTAAGAAGTATTGGAGGAGGTAATGAGGCAGGATATGGCGAGACTTCAGATTTTCGAGGACGTGGCACTTGATAGGAACATATGGAGGTCAAATATTAAGGTTGTTGGTTAGGAGCTACTTGAGTCTTGCCTTATGTCATAACTTTGTGGGATTAGTTTGGTAGGGGTACTATTTCGCTTTTTCTTCTAGATTCCATGTTGTTCCTATTTTTCCTATTTTTTCTATTATTTCTATGGTGTTACTGATTTTGTCTCCTTTTGTCTTTTTGTCATCTTGAGTCGAGTATCTTTTGAAAACAGCCTCTCTATTTCTTCGGGGTAGGGGTAAGGTTTGTGTACACACTACCCTCCACAGATCCCACTAGTTGGATTTCAATGGGTCATTGTTGTTGTTGTTGTTCTATAGCACAAAGAGCACTGTAAGTATGGTTGAACTCACAAACATGCGTCAATTGAAAGATTAACCGATTTTGATTTCACTAATCAAAGGAGGAATGCAAGCCTCAATTGCTAAGACAGACTTAGTGAAGCTTTTGGAATAGAAATGTGTATCCAAGGAATGCAAGGTATCAAGCCTAAGTCTTTTGAAGAATTAGCTATACGTGCTCATGATATGGAGTTAAGCATGCCTTAAAGGAAATGTAGGACCACCTACTTATAAAACCTTGCAAAGGTAAGGTTAACCAAGAAATAAAGAAAAGAGGCAAGTTTGTGCCAAAGTTTAAAAGCAATGAATCAATGAATGTTAATATCTCGCCATTAAAGGTCGCTACAAAAGTGAGTAAGACGCAAAGTATGAAGACAACGTCCTTACATAATAAAGACCAAAAGTTAAATTTGAAGGAAATGCGAGCGAATGAGTATCCATTCTTAGACTCTGATATACCAGCAATTGTTTAAGAACTCCTTAAGTTTTAACTCGTTGAGTTACCTGAAATGAAACGACCAGATGAAACTGGAAGGACTAGTGATCCAAATTATTGCAAGTACTATCGATTGATTGACAACCTATTGAAAAATTCTTCATTTTCAAGGAGAAAGTCTTGGACTTGGCCGATGAAGGAAAAATCTTTCTCGAGGATGAGAACGAAAGTTCGAATCAAGTCTCCATCACTTCTGGCTCACTTGATCTTTTATCTCTTGCAACTTTGTCAAAGTACATGAATGTGATAGCATCCAAATTACATCATCACCAAATATAATTAGATTTGGTGACTTTGAACCTATCGTGTGAGCAATTGATTGCTTCTCCATATAGCGAATAAAGTAACAGTGGAGGAAAGATCTCAAGAGGAAAATGAATTGTGATGGTCAATATAATGATAAAGGTTGGGATCTTGTAACATGGCGGAGACCCTACAAGTCAAATTCATGAAAGTAGTCGAAGAAGCAATTGACTAGGTGAAAAGTAGTGAAAAGCCCCAAGAAGCAAATGGTAAATAAGAAAACAAAAATGGAGGAGAATAACTATCAAAGGCTACATTGTCCAGTGACATTGGAAGAATTCATGCCAAGTTGGTTACGCATGCAAGTTTCCTATAAACATATCAAGGACTCATGTTGTAAGATAGGCGAAGAAGAGACAAAGAAGGATGGTTTGTTATTGCTGCCACATCCCTTGTCTGAAATACTCACTAAGCATCTCTCTGAAGAAGTGGACACTTGTGATGCAAAAATCACATTCACTAATGATGATCATTTGATAGGGGAAACACATCATAATTGTCCCATGTTTATGGTTTGCTTTATGCGTGAACGGAGAGTAAGTAGAATTTTGCTGATGAAAGATCTGGCGCCAATATTCTCCTAATTCCTACTATCGAAGAGCTTGGCATACTGATGGACGAACTATGTGATAGTCATTTGATGATTCAAGTATCCAATGAAGGGGGCAAAGATCTATAGGGCTATCAAATTGGAAATAGATATGGGAAGCTTTCGAGCGCATGGATGCATGTGATCTATGCAAAGACCTCATGTACTATCTCATGAGGAAGACCATGAATACATGAGAACAAAATGGTTTCATCCACCTACCATCAATGATTTAAGTACTTGTTTAGGGTAAAATCTGTTAATATTAAATACTCGTATAATAGAGTGACACGTAGAACCAGAGACAGATAAAATGCCAGATAGGTGGAAGTTAAGACCAGAGGCATCAATCTTGGTTGGCATCGGGAAGCCCACAAAGGGAATGTTGCTCATGAAGACAAATACGTGTCTTTCACCCAATAACATTCAATGAAGAATATTATACAATATTAAATACATAGTCCTTTATAGAGAATACGACATTCATAGCCTGTCATTACACATTCTTCAATAGTCTTCATAATTTTCATTTAAGAGGGGCTTGATCCTAGGACCTTATTACCTATGTGCCACTATAAATAGGGATTTTAATAACCATTGCAGGGACATGAGTTTTCTAACAAACTTAGGCTATACACATTATTCTAAGCTCATTAACACTTTGTTTCTCACTTATTATTATTACTACTGCCCTTAGAAGCCTGCTCTAGAACAAACTTATCACATATCTCATCTCGATTTCAATGTTACATCTTGCATTTATTTAGTTAATCTATTATTTTGGGATCAAATTGATTCGGTTTTCTATATACCACATATATTCAACTATATTATTTTACGGGTAAACAGTTTGGCGTCCATGGGGGCTTACAGTTACGTAATTGGGTTGATTCTTGCATCTATTGCTAACATATTTAAATTCTTTGTCTCTTAGCAAAAAATCTTTAAATAGGCAGATAACAGTGTCAAAAATACACACAACGTTGAGGCCCAAGGAAATCAGTCTTAACACGAAGATTCAATCAGTGATACCCGCAACGAGAAGAGTGTAGCCACGCCAATCTATGGCCGACAGTATCCACAATACGTTTGAGAGGCAACTCCTGATGATGCTGAAGATGAGCACGTTACGGTTATAGTGAAAATTTTAAGGGAGCAATAAAGGGATATTATGGGTCATATCTCACGGCAAGACCAGGTCATGACGGAGTTGAAGCAAGCGTTGTCGTGCACTTCCAACAACGTGTTAGCATGTGATTTTTTTCCTATATTTATTACTCTAACAAAATCCACGAAAATAGAAATTTTCCAATTATTTTCCATTTATAGGATTTTTTGCACAATTTTATTAATTATTTACATTTTTGTGCACATTTAGTTATTATTAAAATCATGAAAATGCAAAAAATACCATGTATTGTATTTAGGTTTATTTTAACATTTTTTAGAATTAACTAGTAACTATTTGTTTTATTAAAAAAGAAAATCACAAAAAATAGCTCATTCTACACCTTCTAATTTTTAGATTATTGATTTTTCTCTTTAATTTAGAATTAAGTAATTTTTATAATTATTTAATTATTCTAATAAGGTAATTAGTTTAACTTGTAATTTATATTAATATAGGATTTTTAATTAAAAATTTGAGGAAAAAGGAAAAGAAAAGGAAATAAAGAGTTACTGAAATGGGGTTTAAATTTCTATTTTTGGGCTGATTCTTATATCTGAAACCCGTTCCCAAATCGTCCCAACCCAGGCCCAACTCAGCATTACCCGGTCTGCCCTATTTATACCTAAAACGACATCGTATTACTTAGCCTTGATCTCAGCCGTTGATCACTGTGATTGGATCTAATGGCTGGGAACTAATCACCCTTTTTATATAAAACTGCCCAGATCTCTACTAACCCTAGAGCACCCTTTCTACTTCCGCCTACATCTCTCAAAAATACATAACCCTAGCCCCTTGTAACTCCTCGCCATCCTCGCCGCCGACTAACATCGGAAGTCGCCTAACAGCGGTTCCGATGTTCCAATGGCCCCAAATCAACACCCAATAAACCCCATTGTCTCCTCTTTACAAATCTCCAAACCAGTTCCCTCGAATCATCTTCAAATGGCTAGAATCTTAAATCTAAAATTGATGCCTCAAAACCTTAAGTCACCTAAATGCCTCCAAATTCACACCATATAATCGTAGCACCCCTCTGAAGCCTAGACCACCAGTAGTCCTCTCCGAATCAGCCTGAAGTTCCTCAAATTCTAAATCAAAGTTCTTAAGAACCCTGTCTTTCTTTCACTTCCCCCTTTCTTTTAGTTATTTTTGGTTTGGCCGTATGACTTAGGTTACCTTTGCCTTTTGGTTTAAGCTTCGTTAATTGCATGTTTCAAGATTTCGTCAATTAGAAATCCAATGTTGCCTAGGTCCACATTGTTAGATTGAAATGATTAGGTTTAGTTTTCTTATAATTCCCCTATTTCTGTTTCTCCTTTTAGTTTATTTCTTGCTATTTGCTTTGTTTATTTTTGTTGCTTGCAAGTTTTGTTAAGAATGTTGTTAAAAGGTTAATCAACAGCCTATTTAGCCAACTCCTACTTACTTTAGTTTTAGCTGGATTCAATTTTATTTCATTGTGTTGAATTTAGCTAGTTTGATTGTTGGTTTTCTTGGAATGAGCATGTTGGATTTCAGTAGCTTTTTAAATCTGAGTTGGGTTGCCTACATATTTTAATAATTGGGTTTAATTGATTTTAAACTTAGGCTCGAGCCTCTGAACAATAATTTAAACCTTAGGTTAATGGCTTGTAATATCATTAGGCAACTTAATCACATAGTTGAAGGTTTTTAAAATGGTGGTAATTAATTTGAAATCAGAACATAGGGCAAAACTGAAATAGGCATTAATTAAAAGGATAAAAATGAACTTTATACATGCTAATATCAGAATTATCTAGACTTTTCATAAGTGTCCCTATCCTTAGCATAAAAATGCTGGTATTGGAAAAGGAAAAGGATAACCAGTTGTAAAAGATGTTGTACTATCCTGAAAGTTCAGAATATTAGGTTATCAAATGCTTTTTTGATGTCTTTTTATACACTATATAAAAGGGATACATTCCCTTACACACACGCGCGCGCACACACATTTTTCAGCATCATTTTCTACACTCAAAAGTTCTAAAAAACATATAGAGATACTTGTATTTTTTTGAAAAATCCCTCCTGATTCTGAAAGATACCAAGATTAGATAAAAAACACTCAAAAATAGTTTTCTCTTTGCTGTGGATTTTTTTTTTGGAAACATTGGTTTTTTAGCTGGGGTTTTGTCACGCCCTAATCTCAGGAGGCGCGACCGGTGTTCAATCGAGTGAACTTAACTGTGCAAGCCTTATTGACACTTTCTACCCAACTCAATATGATTAAGGAATCCGACTTTCGATTAATTAGATAATAGCAAGAATCAAGCATTCAACATTGATAATTCATTTTTATATCACATACCTTACATCATGGCTAAGATTCCAAGATTTATACAGTCATTGCTTAGATGAACTAGAGAACTGAGTTATGACACAGATCATTAATCCAACCAACACCTATACATAACCCACACAACGTCTACGGAGCCTCTAATGATACAAAAGACGAATATGATCACGCCGGTAACAAGGCCTCGACTATACCTCAAAAATAGAAATCTACAACAAAAAAAGTACATCATAACCCCTTGAAGGAAAACGGAGCTCACCAAGTCTTCGAGATGAGGACACTCCGCTACGCACGATCGACACTGCCCTTTATAGAGACACCTACATTCATTTAAAATGTAGCGCCCCTGGCAAAAGGAACGTTAGTACCATGAAATAGTACTAATATGTATAACTAAACACCATCTAATTAGAAAGAAAATTCATACAAGAATAAGAAATTACAAGTATAACGCAGAACTTGAACCAATTACCACATTATCAAATAAGGAATCATACAACTTCCCCATCATTTTCCGTAGGTTTTCATTTGGGGAATTTCACATTATTTATCATTTCTTAGAATACTACCGCTATCTGGAACGGAGTCCGACCTCGACCCGATTAGCTAGGATGCCTCTTTTGAGACATACGCTTCAATCAAAAATATCATTTTCCCTTTTTTCGGTATTAAATTTTAGAATAATACCACCATGTGTGCGACATGGCGTGTGATCATGACCCGGTCAGCTAGGTCGCTTTATCACGACGTTGTTCCTTTCTTATTAGTCATCTCGTTTCATACATATATTATCTAATAGGCACTTGGGGTTACAACTTATCACATCTTTCATGGCACTAGGCCACATTTCACATCGTTTCCAATTTCAATATTAGCTTTGCCATTTAGGACAGTAGGTGCACACAAGGGCCATTTAAATCATAAGCATAAATAAGGTTCTCAGTAGATGGCACAACAACACAACTTCAATCTAAATTAAAGTCTAAGCATTTCAATACATGATTCATACCTCTTGCCTCTTTCAAATTATCAGGATAGCACATTGATCACGTTGCGACACTTCTTTCGCGCATATTAAATTACAACATCAATTCATGTAAAATAGTAATTAATGCAAGAATCCAAATTTTAGCCTTACCGTGTTTAAACAAGCACTAATGAAGCTCAATTTCTAAAAGAAGGAGTTTTAGCCATACATATCTCAATAAAGCTTTCCTTAGCCCTTAAAAAATTTCTGAACTCTTAGCACTTCGATCTACTGTATAAGAATTACATATTGGACAAAGAATTAGGGTCGAAAATTAGGATTCTAGCCCGTTTATGCATATTATCAAGCACTAGGGTGCATTGGGATCTTAGGTCCTTTTTGTGAGAGATTTCTATCATTTTATACCCTAATTGTTTTCTTTTTAGTTTACAACCTCCCAATACTCTATGATCTTGTATGCATGCAAGAAATCCATCCTTATACCCATAAATTACCTCACTAATGACCCTTTATAGCTATGTTTAAAATTTAAGAGCTTGATGAAGGTTTATGTGCCTCACTTGATTATCTTCAATGATTTAACAAGCATTCATGAAGTAATTTTTATGGGAAGAACTTTTCCTCTCTTAGAACCCTCTCTCTCATTCGGAAAGTATCAGGAAATAGGCTCAAAATGAGCTATTGCACAGGATATAATGACAAGGGGTCGAATTTAATATTTAGAAAACTGGAGCCCCGACTCAAATATGCAATTGCATTTGCGATTGCAAAGCTTACATGTGGTCCGCAGAATGGATTGCAAAATACTCCGCAAAACCTGATGACACTTTAGGTATGCGACGGAAATGCGCTTCGCGTACCCGTTTTGCAATCGCATAATGCACCACAAAACTGCCCCTTGCAAAATTCCAAGGGGATTGTGCGATGACTATGTGGTTTGCATATCGATTATGCCATCACATAATTGACCGCATAGTTGACCTCAAATTTGACCAACACACTGTTTTATTTTGCGATGACTATGCGGTTTGCATAGCTCTTATGCGACCACATTTTCGACCGCATAACGATACTTTTCTGGAAAATATTATTCCTTGCTCGTTTAATGCATAGATCAGTCCAAAGGGTCCGAATCAACACATATTCCTAAATTGGCACTAAGAACTTTCGGCTTTTGAGTATAAGTTTTCACGGGGCCTTACAGGTTTGCTTGTTGAAACTGTTGGTTTTCTTGCTGAGTTTTTGGTTGAAAATTCTAAGTTAGTTTCTATTTAATTGTTGTGGGTTTTTGCTCTGAATCAACCTTGTTTATTGACATTATTTGGTCCTCTTTATTGCTGTGTTTTGGATCACTTTTAGATATGTAATCATACCCTTGTTATGAAATGAATCTTGTTGCTCAAATCTGAGTTTTTTCATGTCTATGTGTGTGTGGTCATATGACTCAATGGTGGAAACTGGTATGTGTTTAATTTCCATCAACTTGCTTATGTATAGTATGTATTTCAGTAGTATAAAGATATTATTTAATATGTCCTGATTCTCATAAACCATAGGGCTGATAGTAGTAGTTTTATGTTCAAAAAGGACATTAGGGATGTGAATCTGACCACCAGTTGATCAGATTCATCCCATAACAATGTATATTTTGTTTTTTTCCTTTTGTTGCTTCAGAAATTAGTAGAAGCACGGCAGGTGGTCGACCCTATAGTAAAGTGGCAAATAGCTTTGGCTCGTTTGAAGCTGAGAGCAGTAGCAACTCAGAAATTTCCTCTTTTCTTTCCGTTTTAATTTAGCTTAAGGTATTGATATAGTTTATATCAGTCACTTCTATTTTGTATCCTCTTTAATTCTGGAACTTGTGATGGGCTGGAATTTTATAAGTTTATAGGCTAGCTGGTGTAGCTATAATAACTATCTAGCTATATCCTAAATTTAGACCAGTACATCATGCACGTTTAAAACATAATATTTGGTTTCTGAATAGGTTAAGGCATGTTTTAGGTTTATAATTCATCATTAAAGGCATGTAAAATGAATTATAAGTCTATAATCTGATTATTCTTGCATGTTTATGTTTTTTTAGAATTTCGTATAATCTTTCTTGTTGTCATTTGTGAATCAAGAAGTATGAATTTCAGCCATGGCCTTATCATTAAGAGCCTACTTGGCAAAGATATGTGGGTTTGATTTTGGCCCCATAAGTGGGCAATGTCCATCAAGAGGCCTGGAGTGACCAGATTTGCGCCTCGCGTGTTTTGGATTCAATTTGGAGCCCAATCATTTTGGGCTTTGATTGTTTCTTTCTGTTAGATTCTGCTTTAATTTAATGGAGAGTTTGTGAGGCTGTTGGGCTCAGTTTTAGACCCAAAACGTAAGACAACCATTGCCAATTCGGGCTATGTTTATGAACGTTTGCCCTATTTGGGATCATCTTAGAGCCCCTAAGTGATTGCGAATACCTTACTTCCTTGGTTAAGTTCCCAAGTTGGGCCTGCAGCCTGTCATTTTAGTAATCAAAAGTTTAGCGAAATACCTCAATGCATATATACAATTAAGTTTTTCTCTTGATTGAACTTCAATTTAGAATAAACCTACACATCCTCAATTTACTTTAGTTAACTACAATTTTTTTTTAATAAATTGATGTGTGCCATCCTATTTAAATCATGTATGATCCTCATTTTAATATCACAACTTTGATATTAAATAATCTTAAATACTCATAGTTTGTTTTAGGCTTGATTTAGACTAGTATTGCTATTATGAATACATTCGCATAAAATAATTGCAAATTTAATTCTTAAAGGTAACTCGAGGGATGCGTTTGCGCAACCTAAACCAAAATTTTCGTAATTAAATAAACAAAGAGTTATTAATTATGGACACGTTCGCATGATATGAATTTTTGATGCGCCAAAAGAACAGAGTATACGTACGCGTAACTCAATTCTTTAATTAAGAATAAGTCAAGTGATTAAAAGCGATGAAAGATAAATGCACATAGGTCCTAAAAATGAGTAGTTAAACAATTTAAGCCAAGTAATAATCACTAAGCGATCGTGTTGGAACCACGGAACCTGGGAATGCCTAACACCTTCTCTCAGGTTAACCGAATTCCTTATCTTAAATTTCTGATACGCAGACTTATAAAGTAAAGTCAAATTTCCTCAATTTTGGATTTTAAAATAAACCGGTGACTTGCAACACCAAATAAATAATCCCAAGTGGTGATTCTGATCGATTAAATTAAAATAATCTCATTCCGATTAATGTCACTGCAATCAGAAAACTCTCTTATATCCCCTTCGGGTGGTGTAAAAAGGAGGTGTGACATGAGCTGCGGGGCGAACGCAGGGACTTGGCGCATACAAGGATGGCGGCCCAAAAACAAATAATGGAAAGATATTACAACCATAGAGCCAAACTCCATTTTTCAAAGTGGGAGACTTGGTCTTAAAGAAAGAGACTGAAAATGCCCGAGAGTCAATGCATGAAAGCTGGGTTCAACTTGAAAAGGCCCTTACGTATTTCAGCTATCACCGAGAAAGGATCATATGAATTGGAAAATCAAGATGGAGTAAATTTTCTGAGAAAATGGAATGTGGCGCACCTCAAAAGATATTATTTCTGATGAAGCACCACCTGTACTGAAAGTATGTGCTACACTCTTTTTCCCTTCATCTAGTTTTTGTCCCAATTGAGTTTTTCTGGCAAGGTTTTTATGAGGCAAAACGACAACCGTAATACTAAGAAAGCACTGACAACAGAAGTAAAACCTTTAAATGACAAGGCATGGAAGCAATAAGACACCAGGGGACGATTAGATAGTGTTTTGCTCGATAGCAAAATTCCTAATGGGAAATGAAGCTTCTATCAAACCAAAGATTATCCAACAATTCTCTAGTGGGATCTTCAAAGCAGCAAGACTTCTAGTGTTCAAATTTGCATTCTTCACATTCGAAGGGGGTGATTTGCGAATACGGCAGTATGACTGCCACATACACCGGGACTACGAAATCAGGAAACAAAGAAGTATCATCGGGACAGGGGACTGCGCGCCCGCCCATAGAAACAAGTTGTACAAATTAAGTAATGGAAATTTCATTTTCAGCACAACGAATGCCTATGTACTTTTGAAAATGGAAATAATAAAACAAAGTCCTTTTGTTTTTATCTTGTTTCTTATCCAAATGAGGAATTGACTTTATCCTTTGTAAGTTAAACAAGTATGTACTTCAAATGCTAATGCCGTAACAGGCATGAGCCATCCTCTTCAAGATCACCGTAAACATATGAGAGCCCTCTCTTATAAAACTCTCACAGTAAAGGGTTGGTTCTGGAAGAACCTATGCCCTAAATCCAAATTCCTTCCAAGGAAAAATACACCCGAAGCCTTGCAACAAGCGTTTATATACAACATACGTTCCAAGCAGCAGAAGTACAAAAGTATGGAGAAGAAAAGAAAAGTTAAAAGAAAGAAAAAAGCTTAACTATTGCATTCTCGGAATCTGGGGGAGAGAAGCATCTGCACCCCCAGGAGAAGTAGGTGGATGTGCCATCGACTCAAGATATTGGCCTTCATCATCACCCCCTTCAGGTTCATTTTCAGTTCCTGAGAACTCGTAACAAGAACTAGAAGAGTTAATCACTTCAGGTTGGACCGGGAGACCTCTTCAGGCAGTTAACTCATGCTCACGGCCCTTGGTGATTTCAGCATCAACGTAAATAACCCCTACTTTGACCTCTTCCAAGGTTTTTCTCATCATTCTTTACATAGAATATGTTTTTTAACAATGCGGGAAACCGCTCGATGCTGAAGTTCTTCCTTAAGTTAGTCAACCTCGATCAAAAGGTTATTCTGCTCCGACCTAGCGGATTGGAGGCTGACATCAAGGTCACAGATAGTGGAGTTGTAAAATTTATTATGATTCTTGACCTTCTTATACTTCTCTTCCAACCGGGCATGCTTTCGTACATCAGTAGTCTCTTTAGATTTAGAGTTCAAGGCTGCCTCTAAATTATTCAATTTTTCAGTAGAGGCAGCCTCCCGATTGGCAGAACTAAGAGCAACATTTTGGACCTCGACCCACTATGCCTTGGCCTCTTGAAATTGTACCCTTAATAGAGCGGCCTCTTGGTTGAGAGTCACCACCTCTTGATCACTTTGCTTTAACCGAGCCTCCAACTCAGCAGCCTCAGTAGCTTGTGCTTCCAGTGTAGGGAGGTGAGCGAAAACTTGATCCCGCTCGACTAATAGTTGATGTTTCTCGGGTGTGAGTTTTTATTTATCAAGGATCAACCTCTAAAGGCCCTCAAAATCAAAGAAGTTAGCCTACAAAGCATAAGTTATCACTAAAAACCTGTTATAGCGAGGAATGTCAAAGGAACAAATATCGTACTGCTGCTGGATTGTGCATGGCATTGCTTACCATACACTCTCCCAAGAGAGACTATATTTTATTCCTATCTTTCTCTAAAGCTAGAGGCTTCACGTAATTAGAAATTTCCACTGGTTGGGATAGCAGATGGCGCCCAGTAGAGATTGAGAGAGAAATGCTCCTGCTCTTCTAAGGATATTCGAAGGGGGTGAATAATTATGCCCAAAATTCCCATGGATTAGGGACTCGGAAGGACTTCCTTTCGGGTGTCTGCGATGGGTGGTGATGTAGTAGTTGCTGGTGGAGAAGGCATGATTGGCGAGGAAGGAGATGAAGTTGATGGCGTTGTAGGTTGAGAAGATGCTGCAACAAAAGTAGTGCTAGTTATTGGTTGCTCACCAACCAAAGACAGAAAAGATACGGTACCCAACCTCATTGTACCGGGAGTAGTAACTGGGTCCCGGAAGTGAGAGTTAGCATCTTCTACTATATTAGTCTCTTCCTAGAGCACCTGGAACTCGTCCTTGGTTGGTGTAACAAGCTCAATAGATCGAGCAGCCCGTTGAATTAATGAAGGTCATCCTCTTCTATGTAGAGAAGCCATTTCATCACTAGCTCCTCCTCCATCATCGATCACAATGGTGTATACGGCTAGCTTTGGCGCGACGCACTTTACCTTTTTATTTTTACCCTTGGTGATGGAGTCGCCTTTTTTGTTGCTTGTTCTCTAGTGGGGGACTCCGAGAGGAAGAACCCACACCAGAAGCAAGTTTGGCGACACCTATTAGGGCGAAGACCTCCTACAACTACCTCGCCGCATCTGTGGGATCAACCAAATGTCCTCCCCAATGATGGTAACAAAGCCCTGTGGAAGACCCGAATTTAATAGGAGAAGTTAGCCATCTTTGTTATATGTGAGATAAACAAAGATAAACTGAAGAATCAACTTACCATGATTCTTTACCTTCCACCCATATTTAAAGGCCATTTCTTTCTACTGGTGGGTCTCATGCATGGTAACATCCAAGATTTTTTAGACCCACTGGTCCAAGTCTTCAACCCTTGGTGGTGTCCACCGAGTTGTGATCACGCCCAACAATGCCTTATAAAAAGGATACGTGGACATTGCAAATATAATCTGAGTATTTAGCCCAAAGTCGAACCCACTCACAAGAAATTAACTTATCAATTACTTTTGTTGGACTTACTAAATTCTGCGTTATCAATTTTCCAAACATTTTGTATAACACCTGATAGTATTTCCACTAACTACGAATGACAATAAATGAATAACTGCATACTAACTATTATTGAAGTGTAAATAATTAAGAGAAGGTTCTAAGGCTATGATTTCCCCTATTGATGGAATCCTTTCTGGCTATGCTTCACATAGGATCACCAAATCATCTCTATCAATCATGAGTGCTCCTTTTACCGTAAATATCTCCCAAATAATTACGATATTTTACTAGATGCTCTCTTCCGAGTTACGTTTGCTGGCTTTGTTTATTACAACTCACTTTAGATTGCACCCAAGGCTTCGTTTTCCCTAATTTTGCCTCTAATCCCACAATTATAGATCCCTCCTATACTTTGGGAGTGTTATTGTTCAACAACTACCTAAATATGCACTCTTTCTAGATTATGCACAAGAAATAGGCACAGCTAATTGAGGATCCTGTCAATTAACTACAACAAACACGTAGTTGAACAAATTGAGATTAAACTAACAATCTATATTAACATAATCAAGAAGTTCATCCTTCAATAGGTTCCACCAAAACCCTAGACAAATAAATAGCTACTCATGACAAAACAAGATGCGCATACTAAATTATTCATACTGAGTAATTGCAAGAAAATAAAAGAGATAAAAAAATTCTAATATTTGGTTGATCTTCTCACAAATTTTCTTCCTTTAAAGTAGTCTAAAAACAAGCTTGAAAACAATATTGGGCTAGTTTCTAAAGCATATAAGGGTTTGGCAAAAGTTTTCCCAAATTTACACGTTGGTCCCTAAACTTCCTGATGCGTGAATAGTGCACTGAGGTTGCGGCAAGATCGCGGCTCGACCGCGGTGAGAGTTGAACTTTCTGCTTTGGATTTTAATCTACCGCAGTTGCACCGCATTTCCACCACGGTTCTACCACGGTCTCGGTGGAATTTTCCCAGACCATTTTCTTGCTTCTTTGTGCTCGGGTACTTCTTGAGTGGGCATTTTCTTCATATTATCGCCTCCAAAACACTCCATGGTGCTTCCTCACATAGAATATTCACTGTGAAACAAACGAACATTATCTAGAGCGTTTTGTTGACAATTTACCTATAAAACAACAATAAAGTATGGTCATATTAAGGTGTAAACATCGTCTATATAGCCTAATATCAACACCCCACACTTAAATCATTGCTAGTCCTCGAGCAATCCACCACACTCCATCAAAGTTCCTTTCGTAAGCTTTTCACTTAATGACTCACACCTTGAACATTTTACCAACGCTGCACTAGTGTGAACAACCTTTACCTCAAAAGTCAAATCTTTCATACCATGCAACATTCACACTTACTCAAGCCACTCTATACAATAGTCAAGACTTACCTTTCCTGTGTGAATCACATGCCCTCACAACAAACAAGAGAGTAGTTCCATGTACGATGCTATTTAGATCAATTAGGAACTTAGATAGATAAAATTCGCTCACTCTCACAAAGAACATTCACATGCCACAAATATGTACTATAAGTTTGCCCGTAATGTAATACTCTACTAATTTAGCCCACTCAGTCTAAGATCAATAAGACTTCACTTGGTTATAATGAAGGCTAAGGGACGGGTAGGATATATTTAGATATAGTGACTAACCTCCCTAATCACTTTTAATATAATTACATTAAACTTCCAAACCATACTTATGTCAACCAAACATTCTACCACGTTTTATTTAAAACATCCCCATCAATTAGGCACATTTGCAACAAGCTACCACTTATCAATCGCTATATTTATTTATAACTTTTCTTTTTGTTATTCTTCTTCTTTTATGCTTCAAAATTCAGCACCATTTCGCTATTTCAATGGCTCCACTCAAAACCCAAACCACCAACCCACACTTTTGCTTTTTCATATTTTCAATACCATTCAAGTGCTTATGGAAGGTAAAAGGGTTCAAACAACAAGCTATTCAAATAATTGGTAAGGTTCGCAATATGGTTGCCAAAGAAACATGCTTATAGGCTCAAGGGGGTTAACTTAAATTTATTGCATTTATGTGGGTTTACTTTATATGTCTGGCTCTACAAAGAAATGCCTATATCACTTCTGAAACTGAATGAAACTACTATTTCGCTTCGCAAACACACAAGGCAAGTTCTAAGCATCAGATATGGATCATGGAATATAGTAAAATTCACCCACACATGAACATGACTCACCCCAGATTGATTTATCAAGACATTCTCCTTTGAGTGTTCAAGTTAGATAGAAATATACAATTTTAAGGGACTTTAACACGATTCAACCACTGAAGCTAAGCGTTACACTATAGTGTTTATTGTGTTAAGGTGTATCTACGCTAAGGGTTTTTCCTCAATTTTAGCCCGTAGCCCACTAATCCTAATCTAAAAACTAAAAAGAAACAAAATGAACAAAAACTACCTACACCCGGTTCAAGCTAAACCTTTGGAAAAGAACCGCGGCCCAAAGAAAAACCTAGGGGAGTTACTACACTTACCTAAAAATAAAATAAAAAATCTTTTTGGTATTTTCTTTAGACTAATTTCCCTCAAGAAAATTATCTAAATGATCTGTCATCAGGAAGAGTCTTTATATTCTCTTTTTTTTCTCGACTCAGTCCCTCAAGAACCCCGCCGAAACAAACCTGTCGTAGGGACACGCCACTTACTATTTTAACTTACCTAATGAACTATTACTCAAATACCAAAAATAATCAAAGCAAAACAAAACACAACAAAATCAATTCATCAATTGCTACAATTGCTACAATTACACACATACAATGAAATATCCTCTACCCCACACTTAAAATGAAGACATGTTCTCATAGCTTAAAAATTGAAAGAACAGTGAGGTAAAGGAACTTCCCTGAAGGATCACTCCTGATCGGAGATAGTGTCTGGTTTGACGTTGCAAGCACAACCCAGAGCTCTCTACCAGCCCAAGAATTTCTTTTCCGACTTCACCTGCTGGGCAACCACTATATCTATACGGGCACCCAAATTAGTAACTGAGGTATGCAACCCAGCAATCTCCTACTCGATTGTTGTTATGGGGGTACTCTGGCGGGGCTGTGATGGGCCTGCCTCGTCAACTCTTAGAGGTGGGATGATAACTACTTGAGCATCATCATCATTATCATCGGACTCATCGACATTCACCACTAGCTCCATCCCAATTCTAATTTTTCTAGCTAAGAACAGAGCTGTCATTGCTAACTTCCCATCAATTGGAGGGTCCTCAGGGACTCTGGCAAGACGGCACATCTTAGTTACTAGAGAAGGGAAGTAGAAGCCCTTAAGCAACTCCACTGATCTTATGAACATCTCGTCATAGAGAAACCTGGCCACATTAAAATCCCTGTATGCCATGAAATAGTAAACAACAGCCGCCCGTGGTAGATTGACATCAGTCGTGTTGCTGGAGGGCAACAACCGACCGTTGATAAGGTGAGCCAACACTTAGCCTCCTAATTGAGAGATTTGGAGTTAAGTGTGATCCTGGGTTTAATCAAAATATATTCCCTATCGGGCACACAAATAATGTCAAGAATAGGCCACTACAAGGCTCATGTTGAGCTATAAGTCTGATAATCATCAGTATCTCCCCTAAACACTGGCAGACGGTACATCATGCGGACGGCGAGAGGCAAACCTAGTTTTGTCAAACTGTGGTGCATTTGTTTGCCCATACCTCTCGAGGAGCTTCCCGGTCCACTAATGGACGGCCCGGTGGTGCATCTCTTCATAGTTGAACTCATTGTACCTGTCAAGTAGAGAAACGCCTATTAGTGAGTGCGTGAAATATGTGGTTACTCAAACTTCACCACAACCATGTCAAATTAGCCCTTATAACTTCATTTGGGCAATTTTCCAAACACCTGGTGGGCAGGGCACTATCCTAACACATATAGTCCTCATGGGTAAATCAAAATTCCTCCCAAATTAGATATACTACTACACCATCACATCCCATGCTATTTCATTCAAAACCCACCAACATCCACCTCTACATCATAATAAACACATAGCCCCTTCACCAATCATTCTAAAAAAATGAAATTCAAAAGAAAAATAAGAAAAAAGGAACAAAAATCTACTAAAAATTACTACACACTTGTAATTATTAGGCTAGCATATAACTACAACAACATACAAAGAAAGAAAAGAGAGGGGGATGTGAGTTACATACCTTGATGGAATCAGGGGGAGAGAAATGTAGATGGGGAAAGTGGGATAATTGAAGAAGAAGAGGAATAGAGGAATTTGGGGGGGGGGGAGGGGGGAGGGGGTTAGGGTTTAGATGGAGAGAGGGATTGAGAGTTAGAGAGGAGGGGGGAGCGGATGTGTTTGGGAGGGGGTATTAGATAAAATTTTAAAAAAAAATGGAAAAGAATGAAAAACCAATAGAAAAAAATTTAAAAAATAAAAAGTACCTAGTACCCACTGTGGTCGACCGCGGCCACGATGGGATTAAAAATCAGAAGCAAAATGTTTACGTCTCAACGTGGTTTACCGCGGTCTTGTCTCGACCGCGGTGAGGTAAATTTCGCGAAGCAGAATGTTTTCCCCTCACCGCGGTCTTGCCGCGATTCTACCGCGGTCTTGCCGCGATTCTGCCGCTGGCCGCGGTGATTCCCAGTTTCTTCTTATATATATATATATACACACACACACACACACAAAATAAATACAAATACACATTCGTGTGTTGCCTCCCACGCAGCGCCTGATTTAACGTGGCAGCACGATGCAGAAAAGTGCATTTAAGACTCGCTCGACCTCTGAGGTTCCGTTAGTTGAATCTCTGGCACTTCCTTTGGTTCTTTCATGCCTACGTATAGCTTCTGTCTCTGCCCAATTACTTTAAATGTGTGAGAGTCTTTCTCCAAGGCAGTTTCCACAGCCCCCGAAGGGAATACTTCTACCACCCGGAATGGACCAGACCATCATGACTTAAGCTTACCAGGGAACAACCGTAATCTTGAGTTATAGAGTAATACCATATCCCTAGGTTTGAAATGTCGCTCAACAATGTTCTGGTCATGCAACCACTTTATTCTCTCCTTATACAACCTCGTGCTCTTAGAAGCAAGATGTTTGAACTCGTCGAGCTCATGCAATGTAGTGATTCTTGTTGTGCCCGCAACCTCAATGTCTAGGTTCTGCTATTTCATTGCCCACCACGCTTTATGCTTAAGTTCCACTAGCAAGTGGCAAGCCTTCCCAAACACCAACTTATATGGTGACATACCAATTGGTGTTTTAAAAGTAGTTCTATAAGCCCAGGGTGCATCATCTAGCTTTTTCTCCCAATCAGTTCTGGTGGCGTTCATAGTCTTGGTTAGCACACTCTTTATCTCTTTCTGTTGGACACTTCAACCTGCCCACTAGTCCGAGGATGATATGGGGTAGCCACCTTGTGTCGCACATCGTACTTTGCTAGGAGCTTCTTGAAAGCTCTATTACAGAAATGGGTGCATCCATTACTAATAATCGCTCTTGGTGTCCCAAAGTGGGTGAATAAGTTCTTCTTACAAAATCCCACCACCACTCTTGCATCATTAGTGGGAACATTGCAGCTTCTATCTATTTGGACACGTAATCCATAGCAACGAGTATGTACTTATTACTAAAGGAGTTGACAAAGGGACCCATGAAGTCAATCCCCCAGACATCAAACACTTCCACCTCTTGAATCGAGTTCATAGGCATCTCATGGAGTCGGGAAATGGTCCCGGTCTACTAACATTCATTGCAGCTCTTCACCTTTGGTACACATCTTTAAACAGTGTTGGCCAAAAGAATTCGGCCTCTAACACTTTCCCCGTTGTCCTAACCCCTCAAAAATGTCCTCCATATGCCGATGCGTAACAAGCCCGTAAAATAGAATATTATCTATCTCGGGGACACACCTCTGGATCATATTGTCAATACATATTCTAAATAGATAAGGCTTATCCTAATAATACATGCAGCAACACGGTAAAACATTTTCTTTTGTATAGATAAAAGGTTATAGGGAACTATACCGCAGTCCAGGTAATTTGCAAAGTATGCATACCATGGCGCTTCCTCAAGACTAGTAGCGAGCGGCTGCTCGTTTGGAAAATTTTCCAGAATATCCTCAGCCTTAACCGAATTTTTAGCTCCCTCAAGTCGTGATAGATAATCAGCGACTTGGCGTGCCCTAACGGTCACGAATTTTGAGGTCGAATTCTTGCAGTAGCAGCACACAACGAATCAGGCGCGGCTTAGACTTATTCTAAATCAAGTACATGAGAGCTGCATGATCAGTGTATACAATTACCTTAGAACCAATCAGGTATGATATGAACTTGTCGAAAGCAAACACCACAGCCAAGATCTCCTTCTCAGTCACAATGTAGTTCAGCTGGGCTCCACTCAGTGTTCTACTAGCATAGTAGATTGGATGCATCAACTTGTCTTTTCGTTGTCCCAACACTGCCCCTACTGCATAGTCACTGGCATCACACATGAGTTCGAATGATTGCTCCCAGTCGGGAGCAACAATTATCGGTGTTGTGACCAGCCTCTTTTTCAGCTCCTCGAATGCAAACCTGCAATCATTCGAAAACAAGAAAGGATTCTTTTTTTCTAACAACTTACAGAAAGGGTTGGAAATTTTTGAGAAGTCTTTTATGAATCTCTGATAGAAACCGGCATGCTCGAGGAAGCTCCTGATTGCCTTGACTGATGTTGGAGGGGGCAGCTTTGCTATCACATCCACTTTAGCACGATCCACCTCAATTCCATTGGTTGACACCCAGTGTCGCAAGACTATGCTTTCTTGTATCATGAAGTGGCACTTCTCCCAAATAAGAACCATGTTAGTCTTGATACACCGTTTCAGCACATGAGTTAGATTTATCAGGCACTCATCAAATGAGTTCCCAACCACTGAGAAATCATCCATGAACAGCTCCATTATATCCTCTACCATGTCAGTAAATATGGCCATCATGCACCTTTGGAATGTGGCCGGTGCATTGCATAGGTCAAAGGTCATCCTCTAAAAGGCATAAATGCCATACATGCAAGTGAATGAGGTCTTCTCTCTATCCTCTGGTGCAATGGAGATTTGATTGTACCCTGAGTACCCATCCATAAAGCAGAAGTGTGACCTCCCCGCCAATATATCTAACATTTGATCAATGAAGGGAAGTGGAAAGTGGTCTTTCTGGGTGGATAGATTTAACTTTCTGTAATCCACGCAAATTCTCTAGCCTGTGATGATTCTTCTAGAGATCTTCATTGTTATCATTCTTAAATACCGTTATGTCACTCTTTTTAGGTACACATTGAACCAGGCTAGCCCAGCTACTGTCAGAGATTGGGAAAATGATTCCCACATCTAACCACTTTATCACTTCTTTCTTTACCACTTCCTTCATGTTGGGGTTCAAGCTTTTTTGGTGTTCCCTGGAAGGTTTATGTCCCTCTTCTAGTAGAATATTATGCATACAGTAGGCTGGGTAGATCCTCTTTATTTCTGCCATGGTCCACCCAATGGCAGTTTTACACTCCTTGAGTACCTGCAAGAGTTGTTGTGCCTGCACATCTAACAAACTAGATGAGACAATAACAGGTAATGTGGAGGCAG
Source organism: Nicotiana benthamiana (assembly GCA_034376525.1). NCBI lineage: Eukaryota > Viridiplantae > Streptophyta > Magnoliopsida > Solanales > Solanaceae > Nicotiana > Nicotiana benthamiana. The sequence continues at coordinate 117,937,851 of CM067331.1, forward strand.
GTCCGAGAAACTCATACCAGAGATGGGCGGGCAGTGGCTTCAACTCCAGCTTTGGTGGTTCTTCAATGGATGGCTTGGCTGGAGGAGTTTCTCTATTTTCCAAGTGCAAAGGCTCAAATTCAAGAGTTCTATCCCAAAACCCTCTACCCTCTAACGCCAACACCCATTCTGCCAGTTCTTCTCTATTCACCTTATCCAAATTCATCAAACATGCAGCCAGGGGGCAATAGTTAGCATCTCATCATCAGTCTCTACGATTACATCCACGGCATCAACCTTCACACTAGGCCCCCTTAATAGGGTTGTGCTCGACTTTTGTTTAAAATATCGGGTTACTTTGGCACAAATACACCGTTGTTTTGGAAAATAGTATCAGGAGATGGTGATTTTATGTAAGGATGCTACCAATGCCCAATCCAAGTTGAAGGGTGTCCTCGATCATTAAAAGAGGATTAACGAGTATGCTCATTGGAAATCCCGAAGAAAGGTTCTCGAGGAAATCGGTGCCAGGGGTTTTGTTCTCCCAAAAGAGTTGGCGAGAGCGAGGGCGGATGATCGCGGTGCTTGGTTACTCATGTTTGACGTCGAGGAGAGTGAGAATGAGGCCAAGAGGCCATTTCCCCCAGGGGTGGGGCGTAGACTATGCTATCTTGTATATAATATCTTCAGAGCGTGTTTGTAGATGGAGAATGCATTTTTCGCGTATGTAAATAAAGGAAAACTTGCAGATTTATTTCTTCTATACCCCATTCTGTTTCGCTTTTGTCCAGGTGGACTGGTCATAGAGTTGGTGAGAATCCTTAAATTCATGATATGGCCCAAAGGCTTATAGGCAGGCTCGGGGTCTCTTACGTGCTCGGTTAATGCAACCTTTAGTGTAAGCTGGCGTTAGAAATCTTATGCTTTTGCTTAACTGTTTTGGGTTTAGTCTCCGAGTCAGGCTTCGACTCAAGCTCATTCGACCCTCAAGCTTTTGTATTTGCATGGGCAGGTGACAAGGCCTCTTACGTCTTTGATCGAAGCGATCTGTTGTGGCCCTGAGCCTTGTTAAGCTGGCAATGACGGCTCTTACGCTTTGCCCTTAGGCATGTGTAGTTAACTATTTTAGGTTCGGTCTCTAAGTTGGGTTATGACTCGAACTTATTTGACCTTCAAGTTTTTTATTTGTGTGGGATGGTGACAATGGCCCTTACGCCTTAGCTGAAGCGACCTTATATGTGTATGGACCTAAGACTCAATACGCTGGTGACAATGGCTCTTACGCCTTGCCCTTAGGTATATGTAGGCTTTATTTTCCTCTCGTAATGGATTTTTGCAATAATTTTGCCTGACCGTCGTGAGTTCAACAAGAACCTCGATTTCAAGTTGTTTGCGACGATGTTCAAGTACCTCAGAAGGTTTGGCTCGTAGGGTGACCAACTTGAAGCCTTGTGATTTTGAGCTGACATGGTTGAATCTTTTTTTCTTGTCGAGGGTTGCCTACTTAACGGGTTCTTGTCGAAGTAGATTCAAAGTAATGGCCTATGATTTTGTAGTAACGGTTGTGTGTCCCCGAGTCGCATTAATTCGGCCGGTACAGTCGTATGACTATAGTCATTTGTGTTTGGCCACAACCATTTTGGGTCTCAAGTATAGTAGTTTGGGCATCTATGTCGAGGGTATGCCTTTTTATGTGTCTTACAAATTTGATATATAGCCTAAACTTTGGGATTGAGTTTATGCCTGTAGTAAGGTCTTCCAAAAATTTTGATCGACCCTGAAGTTGTACGTTTCGACCTTCTTATCATTGGCTGTTATCATTTTCTCACCCGACTCGATCCTTTTGGTGAGGTCCTTGAGCATTTTTATGATGGAAGGATCGGCTACCGATTCGTTGTTGCTCGATCTCTCTAGTACCTGTTCGGTCGAGGGAGTAGCTCCCCTTGCTACTATGTTGGGAGTTTTCGGGTGGATTTATAGCTGAGCGATAGCCAGCTATTTTACCTGCAACGTTTCAAAAATAACATGGAGGCTAACTTCCCTTTCTTCCCGAGTTGGGGTTTTTTGGGCTTCCTGTTAGTCGCATTGTTGTATGCTTCTGTCGGTGTATAAGGCTTCGCCGACTTGTTGTGTATCGCACAAACCTACATCTGCTGGGATCGGTGCAGGAGAGTTCTCGGGGTGCGCTAGTAATTGGAATAGCCACACTATTTTCTTTGTGGTCTTTGAGGTTGTGATTTTCAACCTTGTTTACTGAGCCAGGTATTGTGGCCTGAAATCGAAGATCTTAGACAAGAAAAAGTGTGAAAGATAACTTGTATTGTGCAATGAAACCAGCAAGAAAATAATTAATATTATATTTAGTCCCACGAATTATTTACCGTGAAAATGGTAATAACAATTAAATTTGTTGATGGGACTCTAAAAATACACGATCTATTTTTATGCTAGTTTGTTAAGCTGTTGATGCTAAGTGTATGAAGTTTAAAGATGAAATGTGAGCTAAAACAGAGTTATAATCAAACCGAGGGGTTAGCCAGCGTCGCACTGACTGATGCAAGACCTCGAGGTAGATGCCTGGGCTCGGGCTCGAGCTATCGGGGATAATTGGGGAAGGGATAACAATTAGGATATAATTACGGGAGGCTCTTTCTGGCTAATGACAAGCAATAAATGAAGAACATGTATGAAAGCAATAAATAGGAGCAATAGTATTGAGACAATATGTTAGAGAGAAAAGAGAGAGGGTTATTATTTATCTCGTGTAGAACAGTTGGAGCAACAACTGGTTTCTTTACAAAATGATAGGGATCCCCTTTATATAGGAGGGGAAACCGTATACTGTACAACATGCATTAATTGTAAGGTATGGAGATGGGATAGCTAGATGTGACCTTGATACGAGTTCAGAGCAGGCCTACTCGGCTTTGCCAAACTTAGCTGTGTATCCTGGGAACTACCCATTTTTACTCTAGCCTCAGTCGACATTTCCTTCAGGCCGGGCATCGACGAGTCTCGAGGGAGGGAACTCGGTCACAACTCCGCGACCTCGAGGCATCGAGATGATCTTCTGAAATAAACTAATAGCAAGAAATTGTACCCTCTGATTTCGCCGCATACACTTGCTTTTTCACCCAGCTAATCAGTAGGTCATCTGGTGTTCTATGTTTACATGATTCAGAAGAATTATAAGGACACGTTACATGTGTTAGATTTCAACGCGGTGTAGTTGGACAAGGATTTGACTTATGAAAAAGAGCCAATGGCCATTTTGGACAGATAGGTTCAAAAGATGAGGTCGAAGGATATTACATCGATGAAGGTTTAACGGAAAGGTTAATCAATTAAGGAGGCAACTTGAGAAACCGAACATGATATGCTAAGCAAATACCCTCATCTTTTTGATATCCTAGGTATGATTCTAAACCCATTCGAGGACGAACATTTGTTTATGAGGGGAGAAAGTAATGACCTTGTTGACGGCCAAATTTGACCCTCCCTTTTAAAGTTAACTTATTTATACTTAATAGTTTAAAATAAATATTTTTAAAAATACTTGCAATCAATAACAATTATTTTTGACCAAAAACTAATTTAGTATTAGTAGTTTTGAAAGTAATAATTCAACGTTAGAGTTATACTATATTTATTATTTTTAGATAATTAATTAATTTTATAAAACAATGCATAGGCTTTATATTCAATTAGATGAATTATTTCTTACATTCTAATTAATTAGATTACTATGTTAATAATTTGAAGTTAATGTTATAATCTGAAAAAAAGAAGCATTTATAAATAATTAATTGTAATAGTTAGTAATGTTAAATGGCTAAAGATTATAATTGTTATTCTCTATTAAAGACCAAATGACTATCTTTTAAATCATTTTAAACTAACACTCAAGCCTAATCTAGAAAATGCCCAATCCAAATACACATTCCTCTCCACTTTGGCAATCCGTGCCACACCCAATAAACCAATGCAGTGTGCCACATGACCAATCTTAATCACTCATATAAAAAACACAATGAATCTAAGTCGTCCATCTTATAGATCAACGTCTCCGAAATTATTCTCATTTTTCCCTTTAATTTCGATACCCATAAAATCTAATTATGGCCGTGAAATCTGAAAATACAACAGCCTCATATTTTCTCCTTAAAAGCTTTTAAATGAGAAATTATTAGGGTCGTTGATCCATTGATTCAATGGCCCAGATTCATTCTCTTAACCTTATCCTAGAGACAGACCCCCTCACCCTAATAATTTTGTCCTGTGACTCAGCTTCTCCATTTCCCTTTTCTCTCTCGTTTCCTCTCAAATCCTAAGACTAAATCAGTCTCAAAACCTTGCACCAAATTGTGCAAGGTTTTGAATCTTGACCCAGAACCATCCTCTTTGCTCCCCTATCCGCGAATCCCACTTGAAACTTCCCGTTTCATCACTCATATTTTGAATCTTGAGTTCTCTTAACTCGTACAAAAACATAAAACTTGAAGTCTTTAAAGCTTTCGATGCTACAACCGAATCACTCATGCATGGTACATCTCATGATTATTATTCCAAACCAGAGATCAAATGCAATAACCTCTAAATCTGTGGTCTTTACCCGATGGATTTTCACTTGTAATGGTTGTCTTGCACTCAAGTAAGAGTCTCACTCGCTTTTTCTCTCAAATTTGCTCTGATTTTACCCTCTCTGCAATCATCATCTATCATTCATCATCTTTTACAATTTATTTTGAATATGTAACTATGGGCTTCACAGCCACTATAAATTGGGGCTTTTAATGCCTTCATCTAAGACACAAAAAGATATATCTACTAGCTACATCTAACATCAAAAGCTAATACTTAATACAATGTTTAGCAATACTTCTACTAAGTTGAGTTCTTAGTCAATTTTTGCCTTTTCTGATTATGATTGTATTACTGATTAAGAGCTTGAGCTCTTGCTTTTCAAAAAGGCTAATTCGAATACTCGTTTGGTTTTCTGCCCTAAAGGAGGCCAGTAAACTTCAACCTTACTCTTTTTTTACTAGTTTAAGTCCCTGAATATGAAATTTTTTACTATCTCTAGCAATTGATCTTCTTTATAATGCATTCATTCCTTTTAATTATTTTATGTATTTGTTAATGACCGACGAGTAGATTTTGCAGCCCTGAACTTCTTTTGAAAAACATTTGAATGCTAAAATGCATATGTTGATTCGTGTCTATTGTTAACTCTGAAATGATATCTTCACTATCTTCAATACTTATTTCCAACTCTTTCTCTCTCTCTCTATCTCTCTCTCTCTCTCTCTCTTTCTCACTCTCTCTTTCTGTTATATGCTTTGCTAATAGTGTCATGATTATTACACAAACATGTTTTCAACATCATTCGCCATTCACATTTGTTCATTCAATCCAATGTAGTATGATTTTGTTAGGGGTTAAAAGATCAAAGTGTTATTATGATTCTAGTGTATTTGCTTATGACCTTTGAATCTAATCTCATATTATTAAGGTATCTCTGTGATTCTATTGATTACTTGATTGAACACATGACCCTTTATGTAGGAATTTATTGAGTTAGTTGGATCTCCATATTGCATTTGTATATGATTTTGAGGCTGCTTTATATTGAACCTAAGTTATGAAAGCTGTTGAAATGTACATAAGTTGTGATAACATATTTTTTCATTTAAAACACTGCTGCTAAGTTTCCTTTGTACTCGAAGCCTAATCCCAAACACACTTAGCAATTTTCCTTTGATGCGATGATATATTTATCCTTCTTAGACCTCACATGATGGCACTATTAGTAATACTTCCATGGCATAATCTCTAATAAGTGCCACGACTCCAGTTTACCTTCCATGAACATGTCATGATGACACCTAGTTCCTACAACTAGGTAAGCCTAACAATGTGAAATTTATATAAGTTGCAGAAATATTATTTAATTAAATTAAGAAAACTAGAAGAAAACAATATATAAGTGCCACTTGGCATATACAACCCAGAAATAAAACGCAGAAGTATACAATCTCATCTCAAAACCGAGAAACTCATGGGAACCACAGGCTAATAGAAATGTAATATACTGCTCTAACTCCAGAATGTCTAAATAACTTAAACAAAAGGATAGAATAACTACTAAATCTGGAATTGAATAGAGACTCCTGGTATGCTGATGCGGCAAATATACCTCAAAATCTCCGCTAGATCTCTCCGCCTCAAGGATAGTATGCCTTAGTAGAGGTAACTGGATCTGCACATGAAAGACATGCGGATAAGGGGCATGAGTACACCACATCGGTACTCAATAAGTGCCAAGCCTAACCTCGGTCGGGTAGTGACGAGGAAGGTCAGGGCCCTACTGAGATTAAACAATATAATAAGAATGCTGACAATAGTATACAGTAAGCAGAAATAATGGAATACAACTGTGAAATAAGTCAGGTTACACAAACAACAATCAACGCATCGAGGATAAAATAACACAGAGTAAAACAACTCAATACCAGTACCAATTACGAGGATCTCCCAGGATACCGTTCTGTAGTCCATTTCCATGTCAATACCAACAACGAGGATTTCCCAGGATACCGTTCTGTAGTCCATTTCCATATCAATACAACTAACGAAGATCTTCCAGGATACCGTCATGTAGTCCATTTCCATATCAATACCTTTAACGAGGATCCCCATGGATATTATCTTGTAGTCCATTTCCATATCAATACCAATAAGGAGGATCTCCCAAGATATTTTCCTGTAGTCCGAAATATAAATGTGCAGGGGGATCTCCCGGGAATCTAACCCGCAGTCCCAAAGTAAACATACAGGAAAGGATCTCCCAGGAATCTAACCCGTAGTCCATAAATATGCAGGGGGGATCTCTTGGAAATCTAAAAGAGGTGGATCTATCATTAATTCTTAAGGTTAAGTAGGATAGATAATTCGAGACCTTGTTAAAAATCTTTGGAGCTCTAGTTAGATTTGTGAACCTGTAACCTTATTAATATCCTTAGAAGTTCTAATTTGTGATGTTGTTAGTCTCCTTGAAAGTGTTGTTCTAGGATATAATGAAAATTTTAGTTATAGTGTGATAATTTGTGTCAGTACCAGTAGGAGTTCTAATTATGGTTGCTACTTTTAACTTCTACCAATACTCTTGAATCTTCTATTCAATATTGTTAGCATGTGCCTCATGATTAAGGTTATTGATTGTATTTATCATGGAAGCTGTTTAAACGGTCTGTATTAGCATTACTGGAAAAGCATTAACTGTAGTAATGAACCTGCAATGTGGTTACCATTCTTAGGATTTTAGTTGTTCTCTTCTAATTCCCCTAGATGTTCCATTTTCTTATCAGGAGCGTGATAAAGTATGTTTGAAGCTTGTCTTCTTTGAAACTGTTTAAGGGGTTAACCATTCATTTAGTATTGAAAATGGTTATGATAGTGTAGATAAACTGACTTATGGCCTTATGATATTCTTTTTGGACCTCATAAAAAGGGTGTCTATTTCTGTAGTATGGTATTGCTATGGTGATTGGTATACATTGAAAGTACCTCATTGGCACTTTAACCTGTGGGGAAAAGTGAGTCATTATTGGTTAAGGGTATTTGGGAGTAGAGTTTAACTCTTGGTTGGGCTCCTCTCTCAAGCACAAACATCGCCCTAGGCCCTTGAGACCTTTTGAAACTTTGAAGCGTCAGAGAATTCAGAGGGAGATTTGACCTTCAGTGAAACTCTATACTTAGCCTCTAATCCATTTATATTCATTACTCCTTTTGGGTTTAGTGTTTAAAGACAACAAAAGATTTTCAATGCAACTCACTTTACTATGTGTAACTTCCAAACTAGTATAACCTTTTAGCATAGTTAAGCATTGTTAGTTGTTATATTTTGTTCAAGTCACTTACTTACATATTTCATGTATAACTGTATGTATAGAATATTATTTCTAATGACTTTCTCTCTTTCTTTTTTGAACATATACAATCACTGGGTCTGCTGAGTTCTCAAGGAACTCTGGCCCAAACCTTATGTCATGCATCTAAAATTCTAGAGCTTATTGTTATCCATTCCCACTGATTGTTGGGCCTACCTCTTTCAGGCCCAAGCCAGAGCCACTCCTCACCCCTTTACTACTTTCATTATATTTCGTTATTAATATTCTTTTATATGTATATGAAGGTGCTCTCACCATATTTGATTTAATGTTTTAATTTATCTTTAAAATTAAATAGAAAACTTAGGGAAGCCTTAAAAGACATAGGGTTAAAATAAATATTAGGTAGTAACCAATTCTCCATTCGTTAATCATGTCCTATTCACATTACTAATCTGATGTGTTTAGCTAACTCTTTCATGAAAATTTTGAAGCTGAAAATAACATAGCAAAGATGATAGTCCCTTTTTTAAAAACCATAAACAAATCTCACGACTAGCCTTCCAAAAAAATGAACTCTTTCAAAACATAAGTGATGTAGCTCAGCCGACTTTCAAAACTATTCCCTCAACTCTAAAATATAAGTGATTTCAGATGACATGGTATATCTTAGACTCATATGCTTATAACATCTTCATTTTATTAGAATTATATGAACATCAATTCTTTAAAAACAAAGTGTTTTCTACATATTTCATACAAACCACTTATTTTTAAACTCTTTTAATTACACCAACAGTAGTTTTCAAGAATCTTTCTAAACTCATACCCCTTTTAAATCTCAGATATTATTTATTAACATCATACTCTCACTTAGATGAACAGTAAATCGTGCCTCTTGAGTACTGACCAAGAAGAATGCAACCAACTAACCCTTTAAACCTAGTCTAAGTCCCATGGAGCTACCTCGGTTTGATTTTAAGGGGTGCCTAATACCTTTCACTTAGAAGAATAAGAACTCTTACCCAAAGTCTTAAAGGTTCAAGGACTAATAAAGAATATAAGTTTAGTAATTAAATAGATAACTTAGTGTACCCTTAAATATCAGGTGGCGACACTCTTTCATCATTGACAAAGAAACCACATGTTGAATCCTGTTTTGACTTGTGCAAAATAGGGTGCAAAGACTCGATCGGTCGTTTTGTGTATTTGAGCCTTATTTCCCTAATGCTTCCCGTACGTGTATTTGTTGTTATGTGATATGTGGGGATGATTGGTTTGGTTTTGAGGAGGTTTTGGATTGAATTGAAACACATAATTCTAAGATTGGAAACGTTTATAAGAGTTGACTGTGGTTTCAATTTTGTGTAAACAACCCCGGAATACTATTTTGATGGTTACAATAGGTTCGTATGGTGATTTTGAACATAGACGTATGTCTAGGTTCCTAGGTTGATTTGATTCTTTTTGGTAAAGTTGGATATTTGAAGGTTAAGAAGTTAATAGATTTGATTAGGAGTTAAGTTTGAGGCTATTAGGTTAGGACTGTTGTTCCATGAGTTGTAATAGGTTTGGTATGTTATTTGGAACTTCTGTGAAAAAATTAGAGCTATTACGAGTTGGATAGCCATGGTTCGGCATGAGTTTTAGAATTTTGAAAGTTGATTAGTTCATTAGGACTGAATGGAATGCAACTTGTGATTTTTAAGTTGTTTTGTGTGATTCAAGACCTCGAGTAGATCTGTGTTAAGTATTGGGATTGGTTGGTATGTTTGAAATGGGTCCCTAGGGACTCTTAAGTGTTTCGGTTGGATTTCGGATCATTTTAATGAAGTCTAGAACTGCTGAAGTTGTTGCTGCCCCGTGCGCTTCGTGACAGTTGAGCAGGTCTCGTGAACGCGAATGCTATCTTGAGGTAGTGTGATTTTTTATTCTTTGCGTTCGCAAAGAAGGCATCATATTCATGGTGAATTCTAGCACTTGGTATTCGCTTTCACGTCATTGGCATTACGTTAGTGTAGAAGGATGGAATGATGGGGGCAAGCTAGAGCTAAGCCTTAGTGTTTGCGAGAGGCTTACCACATTCACATAGTTAAGGAAAGATCATGCATCGTGTTTGGGACTTTGAGTTGTTATTTTCGAGACTTTGAGTTTATTTTATCATATTAGATTGGGAGCTCGGATTAGGACAATTTGAGATGATTTTTACCCACTTGGATTGGGTAAGTGTTCTTAACTCAGATTTGATTATTATTCATCACTCCATCCTTGAATTTGCTTTTGACTGATGAAACTAAGTGAGAAAATCATAGATTTTGGAAAAACTTTTCTAAAATGAAAAATAGAGATTTGAACCCCCAACGCAAAGTTGGATTTGGAAGAAACTTGTATATTTTGACTCATATTCAAATGGGTTGTCGGGATTTGGGACTTTTTTCGAGTTCCGGGAGGAGAGCCCGTGTTGACTTTTTTGGTAACTTTTTTATATATGTTAAAGTTTGGAGCTTTATTACTTGGAATCTATTTCTATAGTCGTTTTTTATTTAAGTTGTTTTTTGCTAGATTTGACCCATTCGATGGACGGTTCTAGAGGCTAGGGCTTTTTATTGTGTTGAATATGCTTATTCGAGGTAAGTATCTTAACTAATAATGTGTGGGAGTACCCCTTAGGATTTTCCTTAGTTATTTATTCGTGTGACATGAAAAGCGATGAGTCTATGCGGTGATGAACGTGCACCCGGTACTATATTTTGATTATGATCGGATTAGACCATAGGCTATTAATATACCTTAATTTGAGATTGTTTTTTATATGAAGCTTTCTTAATCACTTTGTGGCAACGTGATCATGATCATTACAATTGTTTTAGCCTTAGTAATAACTTATATGTTTAACACCTATCCATATTTTACTTTTTCATATCCTTGTTCACCTTGTTGATAAATTATGAGCTTATATCTTAGATGAGATTTTGACATATTTGTTGTGTGATAATTGTGGTACATGTGGATATGTTGAGCAGATTGATTGGGTGTTGGTATTTACCATGTAATTGTGATTATTGTTGTACGTGGGGGCGAAATAAGGGTGATAATATGTGCATGTAGCAAAATAAAGGTGGCATTTATTGTTATTTGCACATATGGCGACATAAGGTTGGAACTGTTGATGATGTTATGTGGTGATATAGGGATGTTTCTCTTGATGATGTCTATGTGTTGAAACATGGATGATATTTTGTCACATAGTTTTTTCTTAAAACTCTATCATGTATTTTAATGAGTTGTTAGTTGAATTTGACATGCCTTCTCTTCTGTTTGATGATTTGTTGACAGAGGGGAATCTTATACATTGAGTTGTATCACATGTTCCAACAAGATTATTATATTATTTTTCATTTCATATTATATTGCCTATTATTGATACTTTTCATAGGTTATTTGACTAGTGAGTATCATATGACTTAAACTTCATCACTACTTCACTGAGGTTAGTCTTGCTACTTACTAGGTACTAATTCTCGTGCTTTCTTTTTCTCGCAAAATCGGGTTTCGACATTTCTGTGACAACTCCTTTCTGAGATAGTACAGAATTGGAATTGAAAGAGTCGCCACCTAACGAATAAAGGTGTGTTAAGGCACCTAGAGCAGATAACTCATGTTGTACCATTTTACATCACTAGAGATCGGGTAAGGGATCGGAATTACTTTGAGGGAAAGATGTTAGGTACACTCGAGATCCATAATGGTGAGTCCTGACCGAACTCAAATTATGAATTAGTTTAAAGAAGCGAGAGAAATATTTAATAGGAATAGGGTGTCATATATTTTTTTGCCTTAAGGATCACCCCGTGCAACATAAATAATACTTCATAACTCCCTCGAGTCAGGGTGTTACTCATATTATTTAGTGGAAGCAGACTATTATCTCCTGCTACTCGATTATTATCTTTAAGTTGTTACCTAAAGTGCACTAGTTAATTCTAAATCGTACCCTATGCGTGCACTACCCGTCCCATGCCTATGGTCTAGGAGGCTTTGGACCTCTATTTAGGTAGTTATTATAGGCATAGTTTCAAACACAATTAAACCAAGTATTGAACCTATAGGCAGCGTTTCTAACATATAATGGTTGAACGTAATAAGATACCTATAGGCATGATTTCTAACATACGATAACTGAACATATAATAGCACATTGTTGGACCTATAGGCAGGGATTCCAACACATTGCACGTAATAACCTATTGTTGGACACAACGGGCAAGTAATGTCGAATGGCTAGTTTCTTAGAATCCAGAGGGATTCCTAAGTATCTAAATGGAAGGTGTCCTTCAGTGAGTCCCAGAATACTAATTAACTGCTCTCTAGTATGCTGTTGTATTCCAGCCAAGTAAATACCACTCTTGCTAATATTAGCCTGAAGACCAGAGGCTGCTGAGAACTGAGCAAAAGTGTTATGCAAGATTTGAATAGACATTTCATCAGCTCTACATAACATAAGCAAGTCATCAGCAAAACATACATGAGAAATATTAAGCTTCCTACACCTAGGATGGAAATTGAAGTTTCCATCCTTATGGAGTTGTTGCAGTAGTCTGTTTAAGTATTCCATGGCCAACACAAAGAGATAAGGTGACATAGGATCCCCTTGTCGAATACCCCTCTTAGCATTGAATGGATTGGTGAAACCACCATTCATTACTAAGGAATAAGATACAGAATAAACACAAGCCATAATCCAATGTGTGAACTTTGCTGGGAAGCCCATATCAATGAGAATTTGTTGCAAGAATGGCCATTCTAAGGTATCAAAGCCTTTCTCAAATCAACTTTGAGAACACATCTAGGTGAGATACCTTTCCTGGAATACCCCTTAAAAATTTCATGGCTTAACAGAATGTTGTCGACAATACATCTCCCATCAATAAAGGCTGATTGTGCAGGTCCTACTAGATCACCAATGACATCTTTCATTCTTCTAGTAAGTACCTTGGAGATAAATTTATATATTGTAGTGCAATAGGCAATTGGTCTGCAGTCTTTAACAGTAGAGGGTGATCTGACCTTTGGAACAAGAGCTATGGCTGTTGTGTTGATCATATAGGGCATTTCACATGAAGAGAAGAAGACTTTAGTAGAAGAAAGAATGTCATCCTTAACCAGTTCCCAGTTTTTGGTGAAGAACTCTACTGGAATACCATCAACCCCTGGGGCCTTATCTGAAGGCATATTCTTAATTGCTGCAGTAACTTCCTCCATTGTTACCTTTCTAATAAGAAGTCTTTGTTGATCAAGAGTAAGACAGTTTCCTTCCTTCATAATCTGAGAATTTACACAAGGAAGTTCAGATGCACATTCTCCCATTAAAGAGTGAAATACCTTCAAGAATTCCTATTCAACAGATAAAGGATCAGTTAGTTTCATTCCAGCTTCAGTATAGATGGATGCAATGTTGTTTTGCCCTGTTCTAATCTTCCATTGAGCATGAAAGTATTTTGTATTTGAGTCTCCACATTCAATCCATGTAGCTTTTGACTTCTGCCTCAATACCTTTTCTTCAATATTACTCCATTTCTCCAGCTCCTCACGTGCCTTCCTTTCCTTATGGATAAGCTCCTGTGTGCAAGGGCTGTTTTGCATCTGAGTTTGGATGATATCAAGTTGTTCCCTGGCCTGAATAATATTCTGCTGGTAAGCTGCCATGTATGAATTGATCTCCTTTAATTGTTGTTTTAGACTCTTCAATTTCTGCCAAATCTGCTGGATGGGATTGCCCACATACTCTTGTTTCCATACCTGCTGGACTATGTTAGGGAATTGAGGATGCTCCATTACAACATTATATAATCGAAAAGGTTTAGGATGCAAAGGCTTCTGCATTCCAAATTTATCAAGAATAGGGGAGTGATCAAATATTGAAGGGTTCAAGTAATCTGCTTCCAAGTGTCCAAACTGCTGCAGCCACTGATAGTTACCCAGCGCCCAATCAATTTTACTGTATACTTGCTTATTAGACCAGGTGAAATGCCAACCTTTAGCTCTGATGGATGTCAGTTGGAGATCAGAAATAACTTCTTTGAAATCCTTCACTTCAGCATCTGTCACAATAGATCCAATCCTGTCATCAGAATTGAGTACATTATTAAAATCTCCACTTATCAGCCAAGCAGTTTGGTTAGGGATCCGGAATGATCTAAGGTCACTCCATAGTTGTTTCCTAAGTGAAGCAGTATTATGGCCATATATGACACTTAAATGAAGACTGATCTGACTTCTAGTATCTTCCAATCGATAATGGATAAGCTGATCAGACATATCTAGTATGTGCAATTGGATATGAGTCTTCGAAATCAACCATATTCTCCCATTAGTAGCATTTGAATAATTACACTGCACCATCCAGTTCTTTGCAATCTTCCAAAATATTTTCCTTGATTTAGGCTCCTTAACCCTGGTTTCAAGAATTCCCATGACATCTACTTTATTAATAGCTAAGAAGTTTTTCAACTCCTTTTGCTTGTGAGGCTGATTAAGCCCCCTTATATTCCAAGTTACTATGATCATTTGGAATGAGGCTCTACCCTGCAAGATGGACCAGGGTCAATTTTGTAGCTACTACTTCCAGTCTCATTCATGATAGCCTTACCATTATTGCCATGGTCAGTCTGCTGTTCACTATCAACATTAGCTGACTAAAGGACCGGGTTCAGTATGCATAGTTTGTTGTGGCCTACTTGCAGAAATATCAATCATCATATGAGAGTGCTGCATTAACTGACCCTCTGCAGTGTTAGCAGGGTCCACAAGACTAGGCTACTCAGCAATAGTCTGCTTTGCAATCCATTTAGTTCTGATGTGTTTCCCCTACTGATTCCCCTGCTGATTCACTTTCCCTCTTTGCCTTGGAGGTTTGATCTGAGCCTCCTTGCTCTGCACAGATTGATCATCCTTATAAGGAGTGTCAATCTCCAATTGATCCGAAAGAGAGTAGGCAGCATCCACTTCAACAAGGACTCTAGCAAACGAAATCTTCTCATAATATGTAGTGTATTTGTCTATATACAGTGGTCTACCAATAGCACTAGCCATCTTACTAAGTACTTCAGTAGACCAGTAACCAACAGGAAGGCCTGGGAATCGAATCCAAATAGGCACAGTACTAAGCACATCACTCTGAAAGTTGAAATCAACTTCCCATGGTCGGAGAACCATTGGCCTATTTCTAAATGAATAGGGACCTGACTGCATGATCAATTCCTTATCTTCAGAGCTACTGAATCTAAAAATACAGTAGCCATCTGCATGCATGAGTACCTGAGGTTTGGTAACAAAATTCCACACATGGATGACAAAATTTTCCATAGGTTGCTCATTAGGACGATCTCCAATTACGAATCCAATCAATGCATTTTGCCAATAATCCACTTGTGGTTGCAGTTCTTCAAAACTAATCTTAACAACTTTTTTCCCCTCTCGCTCAATAGGAGGAACAAATGAGAGTTGTTTGCCCATTTGTGTGTTGCGATTGCCTCGCACCACATCCGCAACTGTTGGCTTCGATTTCTCCTCCTCAATGAGATTCGTGAACTGTAAGCACTTTGCAGCAATAGGTGATACTGCTTCAGTCTCCATCACTGGTTCATCACAAGTAATTGTCTCTGTATGGGTCGTTTTTGTCGATTGAAGTTTACGAGGCAGAAAACTGCCAAAAGTCAGTGGTTTAAGTTCCTTGACTGTGCCATTCTCTGGTGTAACTAGTTGTGTATCAGAAGGTGGGAATTCTCCGGCGACGAGCCATATTCCGACGTCGAAAGCTGCCTTGCTATCGTGCGCCAGAAGTTCTCACTGTTCTATTGCATTACTAATGTGCGCCGAGAGCACCCCCAAGTTGGAGTTAGTTCATTTTTGGCTGTTTACAGCCCCCGCAATCGGCCAAAAAATAATACAGCCATGCAAAGCACAACTATACTTCTTGAAGCAGTAAGGACAGTTGTTTCTTCACATTTCTCCAATCAGTCATTGTTTCCTATCTTTACTCTGTCCATTTCCCCTTTTTCCCTACCATTCAAATTAATTTCCCTTCTTCTCTTCTTTTCTTTCTTTGTGTTCCACACTAATTCACCTTATTAAATGTGCAATGAGCACGATAATGTTCATAAATAAAATTCTCTTGGAGTTGCGACTGTGGTGGAATGACCTGGGGGAAGCAGGCAATACTGGGCTGTTGAAAATTAATCCAAGGGGAGATCTCGTAAAAGCATCGATCACATTTTGAGACTCGGCTCATAATGTCTTCCATTTCTCGGATTTTGAACTCACACCGGCGTTGGAGGAAATAACTGGATATATTGGGACCCCTGCGATTCCTTTGAGACACCAATACCTGATTGTGCCAAGAACCCTTTCCGTACTGGACTCCTTAAAAATTAGTAGAAAGGTTTACTATCCAGACCTGTCAGCCGACTTCTGCACCCTGCAGTTTATATATTAGAGGCACGGACATATAGTGGGATTCAATAACCCCAAAAACCATATCTGTAGCAAAGGAAATCAGCTCAAGTGGGAGGAGCCTCGATGTTTTGCATTCATGGTATTTTTCTTGGGTATTCTGGTGTTTCCGTGAAAGGACGGGAATATTGACATACGGATAGCAGGGGCTGGCCAAACCCTCGCTCCGATGATCTTATCTGAAACCTTCCGTGCTCTTACCGCCTGTAAAGCGAGAGGAGACTTCTTCGAAGGATGTAACTTGTTGCAAATATGGATAATCGAGCATCTATGCTACCGACCTCGGTTTATGAATTATGGGTCACCACAAAGAGCTGCATAGAAGAATTTTGCAACAGGGTTGATGGTTTGAGAGTACCTGAGGTGTCACAGAATGGGTGTCACATCTCCAGGTCGTCACTGCAAATCAGATAGAATGGACATTGGGGTGGCTCCTTGTGGATAAAGTAGTGTATATGCCAGCCACCGGGCCTCATTTCCTTCTGATGGATCTCCGAAGTATCCAGCCCTATGCGCCATACAGAGTAATAAAAAATTAGGTAGATGCCAAATGATCCCCAGGGACTAGGATAGTAGTCGCCATGTGGTTGAGATAATCCCCAATGGTCAATTCCCTGAAGACATCGTACGTCAGATTTGGAGTGAATGCCAATACTTGACAGCGGGAACCCGAGTACACGACATATCTAATGGCGAGGTTGCACTGGGATACATTTCTTGGTATGGAAAATAAATAGAGCCTGGAAGGCCGGTTAAACGACCGCATCTCCAAGAATTTGTTGAAACATCACAAGAGCAATGGGATTGGCTTGCCAAGGAGAATGAATACAAGGACACTATAGGAAGATTGGAAAAGAAAATCAAAGAGTTGAAATTCGAAAATGGATTGCAAGTCGTAGCCAATGAGGGAGAAAAGAAGATATTAACCAAAGAAAATGAAGCAGTACGAGCCAAATCCAGAAAATGAGAGCAGCCGCAGAAAATCCCGCCAGAAACACAAAAGATGAAAAAACTCTAAGAAAATTTGTGGCGGAAAGTAACCGAGTATAGGTTTGACTTGAATAAGGCAGAAGGTGAGCTATCCAGGGTTCGGAAGCAATTGGATAAAAGTGCGGAGGAACGAGCCCGCATCCTTGAGCAATTAAAAGAAGAGCATATCGATGAGATTGTTGGTTTAAAACGGAGGGTCATCATGACTGAGAACAAAATGGACAAGAAAATCGGGGACTTCAAAGCCGAAAGAGAACATTCTTATGCAGTGATAGCAAGGTTGGAGATGGATTTGCGGCAATTCCAGCAGTTGAATCAGGTAGCAGAGTGAACTCTAGAGGTGAGGGCCGAGCAAATTGGGGGTTTGTTTCAAGAAAAAAGTGTTATTAGGTAAAGGATACGGGTAATCGCAGATTACATCACCACAAAGTGCAACCATTGCGAGGATATGACGAGATCCATGTTCTTTGCCACCGCTACGACTTTTGTTCGGCAAGTGATGGAGGACCTCCACCATCTCCAAGGAGTTTAGCACGTAAGCCTACAGCGAGGCCGAATGATGCCCCATGAGCAGTTGAAGTCTTAACGTATTCATGATTTCTGAAAAATTGTATTTTCCTTAAAAGAGTCGGTCACTCCGTATTTTCTTTTACACATTATTGGAGTATGTAAGTTTTATTATGTCCAAGTCTGTTAGTTGCCTTTAACTTTGCTAGTTTTTGTAGCCAAGTTTTGTCTTTATAAGAATTAAAAGTTCTAAAAATATCTTGTTATTTTCATCGCACTTTCCATGAACTACGCTCGGTATGAATCATGCGGGGCATGATATGTGGGCAATCTTCATAGGATTCGAATTCTTAAAAGAGGAAAACCAAATCAAGGAAATAAAAGGTAGAAACCAAAAGGAAGTTAAGAATAAATGCCGAGATGACACATGCGACCGTTGCAAACGTATAGACACCCATTAACTATATAGGTGCATCATACCCAACATGCGATTTCCTGTTTGTTATCTATCCCAACCTAACCATTTGTTTAATTCCAGTTTCTAGTCACAAGCTTTTAGAATAGTGTTTGGTTTGTGGTAAACTGGCATCGTATCGATATTTCACCAGATCAAAAGGAAGCGCAGAAATTTCATCCAAAATGACTTTGCCAGCAATTCCCATCTCATAGGATAGCCCGATTGTAGGGATCCCGGCCTCAGAATCTACTGCAGGTGAAGACAATAGGATCCTTCGACTCAGAGTCATGGAGATGTGGGACGCTTGGAAAACGGAAGAGAGCCTGAGAATGCCATCCCTGGATTTCCTGAGCTCTTCCCAAGGTCGGGGGGTACCTCCACTATCCCCATTAGCCACCCAAACATCCTCTTGGGACAGCCCACTATACCAACCAACTTTGTCGGAACATCTTCTTAAGCCCGCCCTCAGGTGTTCACCTCTAGAATAGTTCCTAATATTTTTACGGCTCCCCCATGTGCAGCCACCACACAGCCCCCAGTACCAAGACCCATGTTTGATCCCACAGCTTTCACATTTCAAACTCTCAATTACCAAACTGAGCCTCTCCCATACCCCACATACACTTATCCTCAACCAGCGTATGAGCTCACACCAGTGCAGGATAAAACTCTTAAAACGCCTGAACAAGATGAGATAGCAAGAAGGATGAAAAGCCTTGAGCAGAGCTTGAAGAACATGCAGGGCTTGAGTGGGCAAAAGAGCGTTTCTTACACAGATCTGTGAATGTTCCCGCATGTACATATTCCCCTAGGATTTAATATGCTGAAGTTTGAAAAGTACGATGGTCATGGCGACCCCATTGCTCATTTGAAAAAGTACTACAACCAATTGCGCGGGGCAGGTAGAAAAGAAGAACTATTTATGGCATACTTCGGAGAGACTTTGGTAGGCATCGCTTCTGAATGGTACATGGACCAAGATATCACACGATGGCATATTTGGGATGATCTTCCCTAAGATTTCTTAAGGCAATTCCAGTATAACATTGACATTGCCCCGGACAGAAATTCCTTGGCCAAGTTGAAAATAAAACCGTCAAAATGTTTTAGAGAATATGTTGTCAAGTGGCATGAGCAAGCATCGAGAGCAAAGCCGTCCATGAATGAGACAGAGATGGTCACTGTTTTTATCCAGGCACAGGAAGCAAATTATTTTCAAAATATGATGTCATCAATGGGCAAACCTTTCGCGGAAGCAATCAAGATCGGCGAGATGGTAGAGAATGGCTTGAAAACGGGAAGAATTCTGAGCCAGTCAGCCATAAGGTCAACCTCCCAGGCCATCCAAAGCGGGGCAGGAGGAGTCGCAAGAAACAAAAAGAAAGAAGAAGCTTCAATGGCAGCCTCCGGTATGAGAAGACAACATTCACCCAGGCCCATGTTCTCAAAAAAAACCACTCAACACTATTATCCTCATCAAGACATGCATTATGTTCTCCAACCTTATGCAGTTATGAATTCCCAGTCATTTGCTCGACCACAACAATAGGTCAACAGAAACCAGGCCCCGAGAAATCAACCTCCCAAAACCACTATAATCCCGGCCCTCCCCAAAATAGTTTCTGGCCTAGGGAGCCGGCCAGAAGAAAAAACTTTACACTGATAGGGGAGCCTTATTCCAGCTTATTCCCAAAACTTGTCCAGATGAGTCTCTTGCAGCCCGTGCCCCCCAATAGGCAGAACCCTGAGTCACCTTCTTATCAACGGGGTGTACGCTGTGCTTATCATTCAGGAGCCGAAGGACACACACAGAAAATTGTTGGACCCGAAAGCAAGCTGTGGAGGATCTAATAGAATAAAGGAAAATAGTGTTGAGAGATGAAGATGTCCCGAACATAACTAATAACCTGTTGCCGACTCTCAATTACGGGCAGTCATCGGGATGATTTATGAGGATAATGAATTTGACCTTGATTTGAAAGCCATAATCTCCATTTCTGATGCAGATAGAAAAACAAAGGTTACCCCCAAGAAGGTTAAAGAAAAGGAAATGAGTGAAGCCAAGCACCCGGAAGCAGAGAAGAAGGTTGAAACTAAAACTGAGACGGCACGCGCCAAGGAAACCATCCTTTACATCCCACGATGTCGTCAAGAGCAATAGCCAACTCTGAGATCCCCAAGAAGATTTGAGTTGAACAGGATGATATACGTACCCAAGGGAGCTTATGTGGTGCGGGGACCGATTGAACCGCCAAGGCTGCATAAGCCTGTAGTAATCAGTCGCGTGCCTCAGAAGCCAATGACAGACCCTTTTACGGTCCCGTGAAACTACCAAGAAACAACAGTAACACAGAAAGGCAAAGAGATCAATGGGGAAACTCAAAAGGGCCACCCTGGAAAGAAATATTCGGACCTGGAAGAAGTGAAAAATGTCACCAAAAGGCGATTCCCACCCAAAAAGCCCGTAAATGCTGAAGAGGTGGATGTCTTCTTTCGAAAGATGAAAATGTCGGATTATAAGGTAGTGGACCAGCTCCATAAGTCTCCCGAGCAAATCACTTTATTATCATTGCTGATGAATTCTCCCGAGCACCAGAAAGTGTTATCCAAAACATTAAATGAAGCTTACGCGCCGATTCAAACCTCCGTGGAACAATTGGAGAAAATGGCAGAAAGATTATTCGCTATTAATCAGGTTACATTCAGCAAGAATGATTTGCCTCCAGAGAGAGCTGTCCACAACAAAGCCTTGCATCTCACCGTCAAATGTGAAGGTTATTACGTCAAAAGAGTAATGATAGATGGAGGTTGCAGGGTGTACATATGCCCACTGTCAACATTGCAAAGAATGGAAATCGGAACAGAGAGGATCCGTCCCACCAATGTGTGTGTCCGAGATTTTGATGGAATTAAAGAGATACCATAGGAGAAATTGACTTGGTATTAACCATTGGTCCGGTCGATTTTGAAGTTACATTTCAAGTATTAGATATGGACACATCCTACAACTATCTCCTAGGAAGACCATGGATTCACGCATCAGGAGTTATGCCTTCTACTCTGCACCATGAACATGAGAACCAGGAAATTATGGTCCATGGAGAAGATGAACAGTCAATTTACCGCGATCCTTCCATTCCCTGCCTCAAAGCTAAAGAAGGAAGTGAGCATATAGTTTACCAGGCTTTTGAAATCATGGTAGCTGACCAACTTGAAGAAGGCAAACCATTTCCCCATCCTTTCCTCTCCAATGCCTCAATCATTGTGGAAAAAGAGATGATACGTCAAGGGTTTAAACCAGGCAAGCGACTTGGAAGTTCTCTACAAGGCATAACTGAGCCAATCGCTTTGCCTGCCGCAAAGAAGCTTTTTCGGCTAGGTTTCCACCCAACACCAGGGGATATAACTTGGGCCAACCGTGGGAAACGTCATGGATGAGCTTTACCATAACCCCTACCCCACTTATACGAAAATTTGTGAAGCCAAAGTACAACGAGGAAGAAGAAGATGAGACCTTAACAACGGAGGAAATTAAAGAAATATGTGGGGCCATGAGAAAATTATTGTATGAAGCCAACATGGTCCAGCTTGGAGAAGGCTCAAGGACTGCTGAGGTGCTCTATATGGGACCGGATGCCAAGTTGCAAAACTGGAAGGCTACGCCTTTCCTAGTTAGGCGGGAGGCTCGGTAGTCCTGCCTTGCCACTTTTTCGTGCATCACGAGTTATTTCAGGGTGTAGCTTGGGTGTTTTTCTTTAGTATTTTTTCCTTTAAATTCCAAATGTAAACCCTGTTACCTTACAATTTCAAAGAAATGAAATCAATATTTCATCGTCAGCACTCCTCCTTTTTTTGTGATTTTGTTTTTCTTCTATTTCATTTTTCTTTCAGTTCCAATAATGCTGTTTTAAATAATATGACATGCTCACGGACTCCATGCCTCTAACTGAACATGCTGGCTATTTGTGAAATAATGAACCGAACCAGAGTATGCTGGAGAAGAGGCTTTTAGGGAAATCAACTGAGAGTTGGAAAATTTTGAAAATAAACCTAAGCTGAACTTAAATGATACCTAACCGATTAACTTGGGTAGTCCCGATGAAACCAGGGAAACTAAAATAAGCATCCATATGAATAAAGAAATTTGGGACTCACTGGTCCAGCTTATTTTGGAATTCAAGGACGTGTTTTCTTGGTCTTACGATGATATGCCTGGGCTAAGCGTTGATTTGGTGGTTCATAAGTTGCCCACGTATCCCGAATGCCCTCCAGTCCAACAAAAACAAAGAAAGTTCAAATCTGATATCATCGTTAAGATCAAAGAGGAGATCACAAAACAGTTAGAGGCGAGGGTAATCGGAGTGGTTCGATACACCACATGGTTGGCCAATGTGGTCCCGGTACCGAAGAAAGATGGGAAAACCCGAGTATATGTAGACTACAGAGATCTGAACAAGGCGAGTCCCAAAGACAACTTCCCTTTGCCTAACATCCACATCCTTGTTGACAATTGTGCCAAACACGAGATACATTCCTTTGTAGATTGTTACGTCGGATATCACCATGTGTTGATGGATGAGGAAGCCGCCGATAAAACTATCATTACCACACCTTGGGGGACTTATGGTTACAGGGTTATGCCTTTTGGTTTGAAGAATGCCGAGGCAACCTATATGAGGGCTATGACTACCATTTTTCATGACTTGATGCATCAGGAGATAGAAGTATATGTGGACGATGTGATTATCAAGTCCAAGACTCATGGTGATCATGTAGGGGATTTAAGAAAGTTTTTCGAAAGGCTTCGCAAGTATGATTTGAAATTGAATCCAGTCAAGTGTACATTTGGGGTCCCGTCAGGCAAACATCTAGGATTCATTGTCAGCAGAAGAGGTATTTAGCTGGATCCGACCAAGATAAAATTCATTTGAGAGCTACCTCCTCTAATAACCAAGAAGGATGTAATGTGCCTGTTGGGAACAGTGAATTACATAAGCCGATTCATCGCCCAGCTGACTTCTACATGCGAGCCCATATTCAAGCTATTGAAAAAGGACGCAGCAATTGAATGGACCAACGAGTGTCAAGAGGCTTTCGACTGAATCAAAAGCTACCTGTCCAACTCACCAGTCTTGGACCCTCCCAAACCGGGAAGGCCATTGTTTCTTTATTTAACAGTCCTGGAGAGCTCTTTTGGTTCCATTCTCGGGCAGCATGACGCCACGGGAAAGAAGGAGAAAGCCATCTATTATTTGAGCAAGAAGTTTACCAGTTACAAGGCCAAATACACGCTGCTAGAAAGAACCTATTGTGCCTTGACATGGGTGGCTCAGAAGCTGAGACATTACTTGCAAGCCCACACCACCTACCTCATAACCAGGGTAGACCCGTTTAGGTATATATTCCAAAAATCGATGCCCACAGGGCGGTTGGAAAAATGGCAAATCCTGCTCACCGAGTTCGAATAGTCTATGAAACTTGTACCGCAATGTAGGCTCAAGCATTAGCAAACCATCTAGCCGAGAATCCAATTAACGATAAGTATCAACCTTTGAATACCTATTTTCCTGATGAAGAAGCAATTTCGGTGGAGGTAACATCTGAAGGCATTTCTGCTTGGAAAATGTTTTTCGATGTAGCACTAAATTTGAAAGGCGTAGGAATTGGTGCAATTTTAATCTCACACACTGGTCAACATTACCCGACTACAGCAAGGCTCTGGTTTCTCTACACCAACAATACAGCTGAATACGAGGCTTGCATCATGGGCATGAATATAGCCATCGACCAAAACGTTGAGGAATTGTTAATCATGGGGGATTCATACTTGATCATCCAGCAAGCCCAAGGAAAGTGGGAGACAAGAGATGTTAAACTCATCCCCTATCGACATCATGTAGAGGATCTCAGCAAATGGTTCAAGTCGATACAATGCAGGTACATTCCTCGTTGTCACAATGAGTTAGCAGACGCACTCGCAACTCTGGCTTCCACGTTACCTTACCTTGGAAACGCCTACGTCGATCCTTTGGAAATCCAAATCAAGGAAAGACATGGGTATTGCAATGTGATCGAGGCAGAATCCAACACCCAGCCCTAGTATTTTGACATCAAGAAATTTCTGAAGACACCAGAGTATCCTGAGCAGGCTACAGGGGAGCAAAAGAAAACCATCCGACGGCACGCGAGTAGTTTCTTCTTAAGTGGTGATACCTCATACAAAAAAATCCCGGACCTCAACTTGCTAAGATGCCTCGACGCCAAGGAAGCAGGGAGAATTATGCATAAAGTACACGCAGGAGTGTGTGGACCTCATATCCCGGCATAACCCGCGGATTTCCCTAGCATAACCTAGGATTTTTCTTCAAATCTCGGCATAACCCGCGGATTCCCCTGGCATAACCCAGAAATTTTTCATTTAATCCCTGCATAACCCGCGGATTTCCTTAGCATAACCTAGGATTTTTCTTCCAATACCGGCATAAACCGTAGATTTCTCTAGCATAACCTAGGAATTTCTCTTTCCAATCCCGGCATAACCCGTGGATTTCCCTAGAATAACCTAGGAATTTCTCTTTCCAATCCCGACATAACCCATGGATTTCCCTAGCATAACCTAGGAATTCTTCCAATCCCGGTATAACCGGCGGATTCCCCGGGCATAATCCAGGAATTTCTCTTTCCAATCCCAGTATAACCCGCGGATTCCCCTGGCACAACCCAGGAATTTCTCTTCCCAATCCCGGCATAACCCATGGATTTCCCTAGCATAACCTAGGAATTTCTCTTTGCAATCCCAACGTAGCCCGTGGATTTCCCTAGCACAACCTAGGAATTTCTCTTTCAAATCCCAGCATAACCCGTGGATTTCCCTAGCATAACCTAGGAATTCTTCCGATCCCGGCATAACCCGCGGATTCCCCTGCCATAACCTAGGAATTTCTCTTTCCAATCTCGGCATAACCCGCGGATTGCCCTGGCATAACCCAGAAATTTCTCTTTTCAATCCCACCATAACCCACGATCCCCTGGCATAACCCAGGAGCCTTCTCCTTTTCAAACCCCAGCATAACCCGTGGATTTTTCTTTTCATCCCCAGCAGGGACCCTCCATTACCATCACGGCATAACCCGTGGATCCTCCTCTTATCCCCAGTAGGGACCCTTACTCCTTTCCAGCATAACCTGGTAATCTTTCCAAAGGATACACAATCCCGACTTTTATTGTTTTTCAATAAAGAAATAGCCCAAATTTGTGTTGCAGATAACTCACGAAATTTTTCCAGTAAATACTGGGGCAAAAAGTTTCATTCGTTTGTTTGTTTTTGGTGTCCAAGTAAGTTTTACCTCAAGACACAGGATTCAAGGAGACCAAGATCGTAAAGTCTCAATCAAAGAAAAGCAGAAAAGAGCAAAGATGCGAACTCAGAAGGTTCAAAGGAGGAAAGGATGCAGACAACTCAAAATTTTGATTAAAGTCACAAGTCTCGTATGTCATGCTCCAGTCCAATGCTGAAACAAAAACTAGCACCTACAACGTGTGAGCGTTAAGATTCAGATCGAGGTCTACAGCAAAATCAGCTAAGAATCAAGATCAAGCGTCAAGAGATGTATATATAGGAATCTTGTAACCCGTTGTTGATAGGCGTAGCTATCTTAGCTTTTGACTTTCTTTTGATGTAATAAGGGGTCAGTAAGCAGTAGCAGCAGCATCAGCAGTGAAATCACCGCTCATGGTAGTCCCATCTACCAAACAGTCCAGAACTACACTGACCTGATACCTTTATAGCCAAGGATATGTAGGCAACCTTTAAATCAAGGTTCGGTCGCAAATTTTTCAAAATGCTTCACACGGAATATTCAGACGGGAAAAAATTACTCGTATTTGCACACTTATCTTTGCACAAACTCTTCATGTTTCCGAGAAAAGAGGGGCAGCTGTGAGCACGTGATTTTTGCCTCATCAAAATTACTCCTAAATAATCCCATAATTAGGATTTCTCCTTTTATAATTCAATTTTGGATTTAACCGCGCATGTTTGTGTAAATGTTATTGGTGCATACATGGTAAGTCAAACACAAAAAATTGCATAAGCATTTAGGATTTAATTTTACATAATTTATTAGAATTAATCGGTAATTAAAGTTTTGTTTTGCGAAATATAAAAATCACAAAGAAAGCTTTGATTTTTTTTAATTTTTCTTTTTTATATAATAGTAGTTTAATTGTGACTTAATAGTTTTGAATAACTTTTCAGGTCTAATTATAGTTGATTTTTTTTGAAACACTAATTGAATAATAGGTAATTAAAAAGAAAAAATGATGAAAAGAAAAGAATTAAAAAAGATGAATCAAGCTAGCCTCAATTGGACCCAAATCTGGATGGCCTAAACACCCCTACCCATCCAAAAACGCCGTATAATCGGCCCAAACCCGTCCCTGAACCTTCTGTCATTAGAGACGCCCCAAAACGACATCGTTTTGGGGCAAACAATCTCAATAGTTCATTAGCCATGATCCAATGGCTTGGGTTCGATGTGAGTGTTACATAAAAGTGTCCGAATTATATCAAACCCTAGAGACCAAATGCCTCTTCCTCGTACCCTTCGTCTCCACTGATACACCGCCTCACAGCTGCCGGCCAAAAATTATCTCCGCCGGCGGCAAAGATCCAATGCCTCCCAAAAACACATCCCTGAACCACCATTCCCACCTCTTTCCGATGCCCTAAAAACCAAGCTTCAACAATAAGTCAAACATCTTGAATATAGAGATTCATGGACGCCGCCTCCGCTGCCTATGGCGGTGCCACCACTAGAACCCTCCAAAAATAACACCCTAGGTTCCTCACCCCATCCTCATGACAGATCCGGCTTCAATTTCTTTCAAACCTCAGCCAATCGTTTTAAATATTCATCCAAAACTCCAACCAAATCCTAAACTTCCCCGGAATTCCTTGAAATTGACACCATACAACCCTTTTACCTCCCTCTCCATAAACCTATATATAACCCTCGAATACAGCTGGTCCTTGACAAAAATCAAATAAAAAATTGGTCTGAAGACCAACCCATCCCAAACCAAGCCAATCTTACACTCGGTACCGTTTGTACTCTCCTCCTCTCACATGATTGCTCAGCCTCTCTCAAATGGCAAAATATCAAATTTGAAATCAAAGATGGCCAGAAACTCGCAAAATACAAAGGTCATGGGTTTGGGGTGGTGCTGGTTATTAATCCAAGTTTCCTATCTATTATTGTATTCTTTTCATTTTTTGTGATTTTATGTTTTATTCTACTTGCTCATCTGATAATAATTTTTCGTTAGGTTACTTGGAATTTTGTTTCATTCAGAATTATGTGCCTCTCTTTAAGGTCGTTGATAATCCGCTTTGAATGATTTCTTATCGACTGGATTTCTAGATTTTTCTTTCTTTTTAGATTAAGTCACTCTGTTATTCTGGGTTAGTTCAAAGTTGTTCATCTTTTCCCTGGTTTGATTATTTCTTCGTCTATACATGATTGCTTCTGAGTTTTTATTTTTTCTTGGTTTTTGATTGACTTAATCTTGCATTTCTGGGTGTTAGTTTGATTTATCCTTAAGTCTGGTTATGTGCTTCATTGATTTCGACTTTTTAGTAGTCCCCTATGGTCACTAATTAGCTAATATTAGTTTATTATGATTAATGTAATTTGGTTTTGATTCTGGTCAGAAATGGGGGTAGTATAGTCTCTGTCTTTGTTAAAATTGAATGGTTAGCCAGCTCAGTTTATTAAGGTTTAACCCCAGTTGATAATTAGATTAAGATGTTTTTCATGGTTTATTGCCTTGAGTGGTTAGCTATAGTCAATATCTGAACCAGGATGAAAATGGTGAGGCTGAGTAATTGAAAATAAAAGACAGGGGTAATAGGGGTATTTCGGCATAGGAATCTTGCAACAAACCCCTGGAACCTTCTAGTTGGAGGTTCAAAGACCAATTTCTGGTAATTCTCTAATAAAACTTGAGGCAAAAGTTAGGAAACAAGGGACTAATTGAGCAATTCTAAGAAATCGGAAAAGGACTAATGAGAAAACAAAAAAAGGGGGTTGCCCTAAGGCTTTGGCTATAAAAGGCATCTTAGTGCCTTCATGAAGGTGGAGATCATCTGGAAAATCCCTAGAAATATTCCAAGCTCTCCTGTTCTAAAGCTCCTAGCAAAATTTCCTAATAACTTCCATATCATTAGAATTATAGCTATATAAAAATGAAGATATATTGAGGCATGTGTGTTTAGAGTGTAGAGATTTTGGAACCTATCCTAGGCATTGATCTCAAGCTGAATTGTGTTTTGTTTGAGCTGCATGGTTTGAATTTGTTGGTGTAGTTGGTTTTTGAAACTTTCCTGGGTTTTCCTGATACTATTTCTGGGTTTATAACTGGTCGATCTGTTGTTGTTATTGCTTCTTGCTTCCATTTCTCATAGGTGCTTTCTTCTTTGCTGTAATTCCAAGTACACACACATGAACCTGCTCTGATGTAAACATGATAAGCATCCATGCATTCTTCCTTTGAGCTGAGCCTTCTTAGCCTTCAATAATGTAGAACCAAGTAGTTTTAAACGATTTGTGATATCTGATGTATCTTACTTCGATTTACTTTTGTAAAATTGAAACTATGTAATGTATAACACTTGGGTTGTGCTGGACTGTTGCGAATCACTTGAACTATTCAATTGCGAATTATTTAAAATTTCAATAGGGTGAAATATGGTAGTCAATAATCTGTTTGATCCTCATGTCTAAGTCAATAATAGAGAGTCATCATGTGTATATTTATTCTGATTCACATTGCTGGGTCTATCAATTTATATATGTCGAATTTAAACTTGAGTTTACCATATTGATTCACAAGTAAGGAAAATGTCACTATATGAAGTTTACTATGTCAGATGTCTTTGAAACATTAAAATGATCAAAATATAATTGATTTTAAATAGTTGTGACATAGTGATTTGTCGATGCTACCCTTGCCTTGTGATTAAGTTGTAGT
The DNA here is from genome assembly GCA_034376525.1 of Nicotiana benthamiana. Classification (NCBI taxonomy): domain Eukaryota; kingdom Viridiplantae; phylum Streptophyta; class Magnoliopsida; order Solanales; family Solanaceae; genus Nicotiana; species Nicotiana benthamiana. The sequence continues at coordinate 117,967,215 of CM067331.1, forward strand.
TTCAATTTCTGGGCTCAAATGTTAGGCACAAATGATTACCGTTGAGACCTATACAAACGCTGGACCTTTTGGGTTAGTCTTTCAGACAATAAAGCCCAATTGCAGAAAGCATCCATAAAAAATGCTGAAGATATGCATGCTGAACATTTTTTTGTAGATCATTAACATATGAATTAATTAGGACTTCTCTTTTATTTTAGAGACACACATAATAGAAAATTATAGTCTCTTTAGGTTGCCTTTCTAAAAAGTGGAACGAGTGTGTCATGCTAAACAAAATCATATGATGTGTGGCCCTCTAATTATAGTAAAATTCTTAGAAATTCGGGAGATGTCGTTTAGCGAATTTCACGATTTTCCGACGAAGTTAAAAACGCGTAGCTGCTTTAGGCCCGTTAGTTTAATAATTTATCTTCCTAAATTTAGGTGTGCATTTATGTAACCCAAATCCAAATCTCAACGACCTTAAAATATGTCGAAAACTGCGAGTGCATTTATGTGACGTGGTTCGAGATGTATTTTAATAACGTTAGAATATTCCTAAAAATGTTAAAAGCAGTAAAGAAATAATTTAAAATCCCACTATAGGTTTGAACATGTTTTAAAATTAGATAATAAGCTTAAGCGACCATGCTAGAATTACGGAATCCGAGGGTGCCTAACACTTTCCCTCGGCTTAACGGAATTCCTTATTCAGAATTTCTGGTTCGCAGACTTCGAAAGGAAAGTCGAATTTTCCTCTATTTGGGATTTAAAATAAACCGGTGACTTGGGACATCAAAATGCCAAACCTATTCCAAGTGGCGACTCTGAATAAACAAATAATCTCATTTCGAATAATGTTACTTTAATTGGAAAAACTCCATTATACGTGTCATCCTTCGGGGTAGCTGTGTAAAAAAGGAGGTGTGACACTTATGGGATATGCCCCAAAAAGTCGATTTAGTACCACAAGAACCTTTATAAGAATAAAATTCAAGTAACTTTGGATCAAGCTTGGAGATCGAAGTATATCTTCTTGAGAATTCATCAGCAACAATGCTCTCTTATTTAAAAATATCATAACCATAGATGGAATTCGTGTTGATATTTTCTATTCCGACATATTCTTGAAAATATTTATCCTTTGGAGGCAAGAAAAAAGTTGGAACAAAGTATAAACTCAAACCCTCCATTAGCAACCCTTCCTCTTGTGTTTGCAAAATTTCATGAAACTTTGCATTAACGAAATGTGTTGCCTCTCTTGGAATGATAAAATCAACAGTGAAATCAATATTATGTTGATAATCTCTATTAGTTGGAAAGTTAAGCTCATATATAGGATGCTCCAAGAAATCATTATCAAACTTCAGAAGTAAATCCTCAACTTGTGGATCTAGTGTATACTCCTCCTCCTTATGCTCTTCCATAGTAATACAAACATTCAAAGACTTTTATCTATTGATTGAACCAACTGTTTGTAATTTGGTCACAAAAGAATCATCCTTGGGCTTCAAATTTTTAGCAATTTCTTCGGAATTTAATGGTACTAAAATAATCTTACGTTCATCCTTTGTAAAAAAATATGTGCTAAGATCATCATCATATTTCACACACCTATCATACACCCATGGTCTTCCAAATATTAAGTGACAAGCATCCATTTTTACTTTGTTACACCAAATTTTGTCTTTATAGATTTTGCCAATAGGAAAAGAGACTAGGCATTGACGAGTTACCTCTAAACCATCATTATCTTCAACTTCAATGCTGTAAGGATATGGATGAAGTTTGGTGGAAAAAAAAAGTTTTGCAACCATCTTTTAAGAAATGATATTAATGTGACTCCGACAACCAATAATCAATGAACAAACTTTTCCATTGGAGGTACATCTAGTGTGAAAAAAGAAATTCTTTTTACCATAGTTTTTTATCTTCTTGAACCCAGAAGCTTCCTCTTGGTGGAACCTTGTTCCTTATAAATTTGTCAACCTAAGACCTATGGATTATAGATTTGATACCAAATTGATTCGATTCTTTGAGTTAGCAAAGAACCAACCGACCAGGATCAGGATCTTAAAATGAAAACATGATTTGTGGGTTGATTTCAAGAAATGATGTATCTCAAGTTTTAGGACTCGGAATCGGATGATTCAAAAATAAGGTGAAAGATGACGATCTGAACAATAGGAAAGACTATTTACTCATTCAAAATACGTAAATACTGATATTGCACCAGTTGAATGAAAGTTATGATTATATGATATCAAAAGAACGAATGATCAAGAAACGTGTCCTTGAAAGATCAAGAACTAAACAAGTTCCTAAAGTCACCGCTTAGAGTCAATTAATCTGATAAAGAAATACCAAAAACAATTAAAAACAAGATAAATACTATCACCACCTTGCATGGTACCAAAAACAAAGATAAAGAATACAAAATAGAGAAAAATACTCTATTGTAAAACTAGGGAAAGCCACAAAAACGTGAATTCCTTATTCTACAAGGAAAGAGAACCCTTGTATAGGCTTAGGTCTCTTCTTTGATAACTAAAATTGTTATTCTAATAAGAAAATAAAATAAATAAAGACAAGTAAATTAAAATTCCTATTCTACAAGGAAAAGAAACTAGAATCCTACTAAAAAGAAAATGCTTATTCTAAAAGGAATAAATAAATTATATTTTAAAAGAAAGAATCTTGGCTTCTTGAAATTAATCTCGAGCTTCTTGGACTTCTTGTGCTTTTTGAAAATAAGTCCATATGTTTGGACTTGAGCTCTAAAACATGATCTTGGCCAAAATTAAGAAAATTTAACACATATTCTTCTTTTACCTCACCAAACCTTGCTAAAATATCTTCCAAAAATTAGCCGTGAATTGTGCCCCTTGATCTGAGATAAGGGAAATTGGAGTGCCATGCAACCTGACAATTTCCTTGATATACAACTGAGCATATTGTTCTACTGTGTCGATATCCTTAACATGTAAGAAGTGTGTTGATTCTTTGATTCGATCCACAATCACCTAAATTGATTCAAACTTGCGAGGAAGGCAAGGTAGTCCTACTACAAAGTCCATATTGATCATCTCCCACTTTCATATTGGAATTTTATGTTCTATGCCAACCCAGCGGGCCTTTGATATTCGGCCTTTACTTGTTGACAATTTGGACATCTTGCCACTAAGTCTGCTATATTCCTCTTCACATCATATTACCAGTAGACTTCCTTAAGATCACAATACACCTTTGTAGAGCATGGGTGTACGGAATACCTGGAAGTGTGAGCCCCGTTCATGATTCTTCCCCAGAGACCACCGACATTAGAACACGTACTTGCCCTTGGTACTTTAGTGTACCATCATCCATACCAAGAGAAAAAGCCACTCTTTTGTTCCCATTTTTCAACTGTACCAACAACGGATCGTCGTGTTGCTTCTCCCTGAACTTCCACTACAAGCAATAATTTAGCCCTATCTTGCACAGTTACCCCTCCTTCACTAGAATCCGCAAGATGAACTCCCAAAACTAGCCAACCAATGAACTTCCTTGACCAACGACCTTTTGATATGACTCTATGTTAGCTAAACTATCCATAGATTTCCGGCTAAGAGCATCCGTCACAACATTAGCTTTCCCTAGATTATAGAGAATATCGATGTCATAGTATTTAAGTAGCTCAAGTCATCTTCTCTGCCGCAGATTCAATTCCATCTGTTTGAAAAGATATTATAGGCTCTTATGGTATGTGAATATATTAACATCGACCCTATACAAATAATGACGCCAAATCTTACGTGCAAACACCACCCCCCGCGAGTTCTAAGTCGTGAAAGAATAAGAGCGGCTATGGAATCACATCTTACTCTTTATTGGGAAGCTCATAAACGAGATATTTTCCTCTACTACAGAAGCCGATGTCCCGGGGTCTCGGGGACTCATTCTAACTGAAACAAGGGGCGGATCTTTACCAAATAGCATGCAATAGAATCAGCCGATATGCGTAGGCAAGCATAGCGAATTACAGTCGTAGGTGCTTGTTCTATTTTGATTTGAATAGGCTGGGCTCCCGAGGTACATATGGTCAGCCCTTCGAGTGTCGCGGTATATGTTGGATAGTTTTTCTCATGATTCTTGAGTTGTCTCGAAGCATAAGCAATCACCTTTTTAATCAATACACATCCAAGTCTGATACTTGAACCATCGCAATACACCGCAAATCCATTTGTACCTTTTGGTAAGGTCAACATCGATGTCGTAGTCAATGTTGATTTCAACTTTTGGAAACTATTTTCAAAAGCCTCCGACCATAGTAACCTAAATGCCTTCTCCATCAATTTAGTAAATGAAGAGGCAAGAGTACAGAACCCCTCCACTAGCTTCCTATAATACCCAGCTAAGCCCAAGAAATTGTGAATCTTTGTTGGAGTTGTGAGTCTAGGCCAACTTTTCTCAGCTACGATCTTTCGAGGATCAACCTTAATTCCTTATCCAGAGATGACATGACCTAAGAACGTGATAGATTCAATAAAAAATTCATACTTTAAAAACTTGGCATACAACTTGTGTTGATATAGAGTTTGTAGAACTGCCTTGAGATGATCGGCATGGTCCTCTCGACTTCGTGAATACACAAGAATGTCATCAATGAACACTATCACAAAAGATTTGAGAAAAAGCTTGAAGACTCGATTTTAATATCCATAAAAGTTGTTGGGGCATTTGTTAGCCCAAAAGACATCATTAGAAATTCAAAGTGCCCCTACCGGGTTGTGAAAGTTATTTCCAGAATATCCTGCTCCATGATCTTCAACTGGTGATACCCTGATCTTAAGTCAATCTTGTAGAAATACTTAGCTCCTTGTAATTAATCAAACAAATCATCTATCCTTGGTAGTAGGTATTTATTCTTGATCGTGACCTTATTGAGCTGCCGACAGTGAATACACATTCTCAGTGATCCATCCTCAGTGTGTCTCCTTTATAAAACCCCTTTTCTAAAAAATCCTTCAATTGTTCCTTTAGTTCATTCAATTCGACAAGTGAGGCTTGCTCAGTTGGTAAATCACCTCCACCTATGACCGTTAGGTCTTTGATTCGAGTCACCAGGGAGGGGAAGTGTGGAAGCACTATAGATCCTCCTAATTTGGGAGGAAAAAAAAGTTCATTCAATTCTACAGGTACTAGAATAGATATAGGTTGCACGCCGGGTAGCACATTAATCCCAAAATTATTTTCCCTATCTGGTGGAATCCCAGGGAGCTCACCAAGAAAGACCTCCAAATATTGGCTCACAACTGGCACAGACTCAAGTATAGGTGTCTTAGTATCGGTGTCCATATTATTAGCATGTGCGTCTTGTTAGATATACTTAGAGCCTAGCACCCGAATTCCATGCTATCCTCAGTGCCCAACATCTAATATAACACCCAAATACGGTGCTATACTAGGTGCGGCACACACACTACCAAACTATCTTTCTTTGTAAATATGGTAATATTCTATAATTGGCTAACCTAGTTTTTAGGGTACTTAGGATTGCTTTTTATTCTTCTATATACATAGGACATAGTATCAACGAAAAAGGTGGACCAGTTTTTCTCTCCACTAGCTTTGCCTTTTTAATTTAACGTGGTATCTGATATTATGTAAATTACCTTGAGTAGTACTGAGAAGCGATAAGCCCTTCAATCTACTTTTCAAAGCATGAACGAATGGTTGCATGCCAGTCTAAGTGTGACTTTATTGCTTGCCAGTCTAAGTGTGACTTTATCGCTGGGGGGTGCCCTCGTAAAGACTAAAACCTCATTATGCCGAAAATAGTAGAGGTGCGACAACGCTTTGGTAGTGAGTGCAAACTTACTTTCTGTCTGGTCAGTAGAAATTTCTTGCCTGCTAAGGGATTAGTCCAAGTTAGACTCTGAACAATCAGTATTTCTTATGAATAGTAGGGCACTGGGGGAGAACTTATCGACTACAAAAAAGACGAGGTTTCTGTTGGAGGGTTCCTGACGCCCCGAGTCAAATGGAATTGAAAAGATTTTTTTTATATTTATAAACAAGGTGGCATCTCGAAAGTGTTGCTAGTCGATTTAATCATGGAACGTCCAGAAAGCTTTCCAGAACCTACTTCGCGAGACCATTTTGGCCTATTCATAGCTAATGTTGGATTGTACTTTCTGTAACATATTTTTTTTTATATAAACAACTATATATTGCACTTTCAAGGAATATATCAATATCATAAATAAGGGTTTATTGATTATGACAGCACAAGTGAAGTGGCCAAAAAAAAACATACACCAAGAAATTAAACATTGTCTATAAGGAGATATTAGATATATGGTACAACAACATAACATATTGTTATTTATAAATATTTATAATTATAAATACAATATAACGAACTTACCTAACGTCTTCGTCTTTGCATGCAGTAAATTATTTTAAATTTAACTATTGCATAATGTAGTAATGTTGACTTTTTTATTTAAATGAATATTATATTCACCTTGGCATCAATTGTTACTATACATAATTTATTTATATTTTATATCTTATATATTTTTTTATTAATAGAAGTAAAATTTACGTACAACGCACTGCTCTAAAACTAGTAAAAGAAAAAGTGTGAGGCACGATAATTTAACTCCGAAAATTCTTAAATGTTTATTTTAAATTTTTTCAGTGAGTGGACAAAGAAAGCGATAATATAGGTCAATCACTTTCTCTATCCCGTTAAAGGGTAGGGGTATTCAAAACCGATCCGAAATCGAAAACCGATTCAAACCGAAGCTTAACGGCTTACTAGTAACGGCTTAACGGATGGGGAACGGATTGAATTTTTTTATTAGCGGCTTATCGGTTTGGGGATGGATTATTCAATATTCTTAACGGCTAATCCGTTATATTTTTTTTATATATATATATATATATATATATATATATATATATAAAATTTATTTTTATTTATATATATATATTAAATATAAAAAAACTAAAACCATCGAAAGTGATTAACAAAAGTTTATTTCTACTTCTAAGCATTTTTATTCTCGGGATCTAGAAATTTTTTGGTTCTATTTTTAATTTATTTTTGGTTGTAATCCTCCTGTTTGGCAACATGCCGGAGATGATAAAGCTAATTTCCTAATCACGAAAATCAAATTGAGTGGCAAAGAAAATTGAATGCATCATATTGCCACTAAAATATTATTTTTTATGGCAATTCATTATTTCTAAGACGATGAGGATAAGAGATATTTAATGAAAATGTATGTTAGGCCGATAAACCGACCATTAACCGCCCTATAAGAGCTAATCCAATACCAATCCGTCCAATATCTTATCGGATGATTAACGAATTAATATATTTAAAAGCCGATAACCATTAAGCCAAATTATTAAGAATAAAAAGCAACCCAATTCGTCGGATAAGCACCCTATTAAAGGGAGGTGCCTAAAGACAACCAATGAGTGAGTTCAAAGTGGACTACTACTTTAGGACAGGTAAGTAGCTAGAAGTTTGTAGAATATGTTAGAGAGTGCGATACAAATTGCAATTTTGATAATGTTGGTAATAGATATCGACAAGAGAAATGCCACATGTAAAAGAAGAGCAATTTGTGGGGCCTTTTACAAATATTATTAAAAGGATGATGCAGCAAATTGGATGAAACATCTAGTAGGTAAGAGTAGAAAGAGCAGAAGAAGAGTAAGTAATTAGTGATGGCAATTAGTGCGGTGATGAGTTCATTTAGTCTCAAGCCCTCTCCCTTCACTGTGGAAAAGAGAGCAGTGCGTGGCCTGCCATCACTAGGAAGGTCTTCATCCTCCAGCTTCAGAGTTAAGGCCAGTGGTGGCAAGAAGATCAAGACCGACAAGCCTTATGGTCCGTCTCTCTAACTTCTAGTGTGTTCAGCACGAAAATCATTTTTTACGAAAAATATACTATTATTTTAGAAGTTTTGGAAAATATTTTTGGTACTAAAATGTCTATATATACTAGTTGGAGTGATTAATGACATCTAGGAAAGTAATTTGCTCTCTTACTCTTACGAGGAAATTAAACACTCGAAAATGACTTTATTGCTGAATTTTCTTTTTTATTTTTTTTTATTTTTGCAAAATTAGATTTGTCATACCAGACACATTCCCAAGCAACTACAATTTTGGTATATTTGGCCCTGCATGTTTCCATTTTTCACTCTTCATTTTGTCCCGCGTTTTAGACTTTTAGATTAGGCTGTCCTTTTACAATATATAGATTCTTATTTTTTATTTTCCTTGGTAGAGTCTTTCCGTGTGGTTTTTCCTTCTGATTACTACGAATGCATCTGAAAGAGATAGAGTATTATACAAAAAAATATTTGCTGATTGATATGACAATTGGTGTGTAAATTAATTAGGAATTAATGGAGGCATGAACTTGGAAGATGGTGTTGATGCCTCGGGCCGGAGGGCTAAGGTTTGTCCCTATACTTGACACTCTTTCTCAACAGAACATGCCATGCGCATCAGATAAAAACAATCGTGACCACATGGAAAAACAGAGCAAGAATGTTATATTCGTCAAACACAATAGCTTTGATCTAAATTTTATATTTATATTAAGAAATATTAAATATACAATATATATATATATATATATATATATATATATATTTAGAGCATAGTTACCAACACTTAATGTTTTATAAAGTTAACATCGTAGTTTAACCAGCTTGATAAAGGATAGTGGTAGGAACAGTCTCAGTACCACTAAAAGTGTGATAGTCCTTCAAAGTCTTACTCGTATTCCATCAACAACTCGCGTATCGTATGAAGTCTTTTTCTATCCTTCCCGCATAGACTTTTTTACGTCTTTAAAAAAGATTGGCACCCTTTTAGCATTGGCTGACACTTAAATCGAACATGTTCAATAAGGAAATTAAATCATATCTAAATTTTCAAGAAGATTGTGTATAAAGCTAATTTTTTTTATGTAAAGCAATTTTTTGGACTATGTAATTAAAGGAATAGTGTAGAAGTAGAAAAACTTTATGTGATCTTTGCGTATTGATGAAAAAACTAATGTGGAGTAATAAAGTTACTAATTATTACGACGTAGCTTCGGACTAGCACATGTAGTCATATTAAAATGGTGGCTATGAGCAGGGAAAGGGTGTTTACCAATTCGTGAACAAATATGGAGCTAATGTTGATGGATACAGGTTGGTGATTCTGATTATATTCCCTATATAGTAGATAATGATAACTCATAGATTACTCTAAAAATGAAGCATTAATTCATATAAATACTTTGATTAACATGCAGTCCTATCTATAACCCAGATGAATGGTCCCCGAGTGGCGATGTCTATGTTGGCGGTATGACTGCAATATATTATTAATATTTTTACTTCTAACAATAAAATAACCAAGCTTTCATTTCTTTACTATATAATGTAGTCAGTATAATAATTGAAAATTGCAGGTACCACTGGCTTAGCCATTTGGGCTGTCACGTTGGCTGGCATTCTTGCAGGAGGTGCACTACTTGTATACAACACAAGTGCTTTGGCACAGTAGATCACTATGCCTACATAAATTAAGCTGTGTCCCAGCTTGTCAAAATACTTTGTAACGTAAAGCAATGAATGATGAATGCAGGAATTTGACTAAGAATGTTCAAAATTTAATGTGTATGTATAAAAAGATATAGTATTTAACTTTATCTTATTTAATTACTATAGTTTTTGCCTCGGTTACATACGTAAGATCGTCAGGTTAATTGTTCATATATATATATATACATAGGAGTATATAAGTATATCAAAATTTAGACATCAAATTCGCTATGTGCTTTTATCTTCTTTTGGTAATTAAAGTTTTATTAATCACCAACGTATATGCATTACAAAATCATAGTTTAGCTTATACTCAGCTGATTATCTCTAATTCGTCAAAACTCACTACATACAATCAGACCAATTTCCTAATGAAATTAAATGTTAAGTTGCTCCAACATTTTTCTAATTCTAGGGGTATCTCAAACATTACAAATGTATGCTATCTCCTTCGGTAAAATTGCACAGTTACAAAAAGTGTTGTTAAAAATCCTCGAGTTCCTCTTCATCCAGACAGCATATGTGACTTCAGCAATTTCCATTTTGAAGATATTGGCTCGACAAAATTTCTCTTTTGTTTTACTTATGAACCATTGTAGTTTTTGATCCCAAGTACATGTTTGAGGTTGGCTCTCATGTAGCCACTGCATAATTAGCTCCCATAGATCATATGTGGAAGGGCATGAATGCATAAGGTGATCTCTGGTCTCTCTGTGGTTCTGGCACAGTATACACTGCGGATCAACACTCAGTCCCCAGCTTGCCAATCTGTCTTTAGTTGGTAGTCTGTCTTGTAGAGCCAGCCACAAATTGAATACTGCTTTTGGTCTAGCATAATTTTTGATGGTAAGATTCTTCCATGGAACTCTCGGCAGGTCTCCTAACTGCAAGTGATATAGTTGTCTGATGGAACAGTCCCTACTCCTCCAGTGTTGAAAATTCTGCAGAATAGCTCTAGAGGCTATAATTTTCCTGATCATCCAGCTGGCATGTGTAGGGATTGGCATGTCTTCTATCAGCTTGTGTTTTATGTAATAAGTAGTGATCCATCTTATCCACAGTTTATCCTTTTTGTGAGCAAGATCCCAGCAAGCCTTTGCAATTGCAGTTTTATTCCATAGCATAAGTTTAATAAGGTTCATCCCTCCTGCTGATTTTGCAGTGCACATTCTGTCCCAAGATACATAGGCTTTCTTAGTGATGGAGTATTAGACCAGACCAAACAAAACTTCTACAAATTGCTTCAATCATCTTAAGGACTTTAGCAGGAAAAATAAATATATGTGCCCAGTATGCTTGAATGCCAAATAGAACAGATTGTACTAGTTGAATCCTTCCAGTGTAAGACAGTTTCCTGGCCGTTCATGAAGTGATCTTAGCAGTAATCCTCTCCACTAGAGGCTGCCATTGGATCAAGGCAATCTTCTTGGTGGAAAGAGGCACACCTAGATATTTGAAGGGTAACTCACTATGAACAAAACCCAGGTGGTCTATAATCTGTTTCTGCGTTTCCAGTGTTACCCCACCAAAATATACTGATCTCCTGCTCAGGTTTGCTTGCAGACCATAGGCTTCAGAGAATTGTGAGAAACATTTGAAGATGAATTTGATAGATGCAATTTCTCCTTTAGCAAACAGTAACAAGTCATCAGCAAAACACATGTGAGTAATTCCTAGTTTTTTGCATCTAGGATGAAACTGGAAAATTGGATCTTTCTTTAGTTCATTGCATGATCTGCTAAGGTACTCCATGACAAGTCAAATAAGAAGGGGAAAATTGGGTCCCCTTGCCTAAGTCCTCTAGCAGCTTCAAAGGGTTTTGTTGCCTCTCCATTGACCAGAACTGAATACCTTACTGTTTTGATGCATTCCATAATGCAGTTAATAAATCTGCTTGGGAAGCCAATCTCCTCCATAATCTGTTGTAGAAAAGTCCACTCAACTGAATCATAGGCTTTTTGGAAATCAATCTTAATCTTGCATCTAGGTGTCACATGTGCTCTGGTATAGCTTTTGACTAACTCGTGCGCCAAGATGATATTATCAGATATCTTTCTGCCTGGGATAAAATATGCTTGGGCTTTACTGATGATGCTCGGCATTACTTTTTGCAGTCTGTTGGCCAAGATTTTTGAAATCATTTTGTAGAGGACTGAGCAGCAAGCAATTGGCCTATACTCTTTAACTGTCTAGACTTGGATACTTTAGGAATTAGAGTGATGGTGGCACAGTTTATAGGTCTGTACATCTTAGATGTTAAGAAAAATTCTTTAATGGCACAGATAACTTGCTTGCTAATGGTGTTCCAAGACTTCTTGAAAAGAACAGCATTATAACCATCAATTCCTGGGGCTTTGTCATCTCCAATTGTTTTTAGGCTCTCCACAATTTTAAGTTCAATGACATCCACACATAATTCCCTTCTTTGCTGCTGTGTTAGGACTGGGCCATTTGCCATGTATATTCTATTTATTGCTGGAAGGACAGAAGCTGTTGATCCCATAAGAGTCTTATAGAAACCAATGATCTCCTTTTTTATCTCTGCTGCTGTAGTGACTTTGTCTCCAATTACACTTATAAGTTCTGTGATCTGCTTATTCTGAGTTCTTTCTTTCAGGACTGGAATGAAGTACTTGGTATTAGTATCTCCAAGTTGTATCCATTTTGCTCTAGCCTTCTGCTGTAGGACACTTTTTTCAATTAGTGACCACTTTTTCAGTTTCAAAACTATCTCTTTCTCTTTTTGCTGCAACTCATCAGAATATGCCTTTGTCATTTGCTCTTATACTTCTATCAATTCTCTTCTGCAAAGTTCTATCCTCTGAGGGATAGTCTTGAACTCCTTAACATTTAAGGTCTTTAAGGGACCTTTTAATGCTTTGAGTTTGAACCAGACTGCCTTCATAGTTCCTGGGTTATCAGAATGCCAGATATTGGCCACAATCTGGTAAAACTCCTCATGCTCAGTCCATACATTGAAAAACTTGAAAGGAATCTTACCTTTCTAGGAAGAAGATGCTAATGTCATTATCATGGGATTATGATAAAAAAATAGTGGTAGATCATGTAAGGTTTCCACTTGGCTCCACTTAATCATCCACTCAAAATTTTCAAAGACTCTATCCAATCTGCTACAAACTCTATTTGTTCCAGTCTGCTTGTTTGTCCAGGCATAGTAGTCACCCTTCCAATGTAGTTCTGACAATCCAGCTTGTTGAATGCATTGACTAAATTCTTGAATTTCAGTATATCTGACAGGATTATAGGATTGTCTATCCTTATCATATAAAACAGCATTGAAGTCCCCAGCAACTACCCATGCTTCTGTTATCCCTGATGAAAGTGCCTGTAAGCTACTCCATATAGATCTTCTACTGTAAGATAGCATGTGATGTCTCCTGTTCTGCTACTAACCTTGCTATGTATCAATTGACCTTCCTCCTGGATACCCTCAACTTCAAATATGTTTGGATCCTATAATATCCATACTCTACCATTTTGAGCAGCAACATAGTTTGTTACAGTACCCCAACCAGGTGCCAGCAGAGTAGCAATTCTACTAGCATTTATTTGCTTAACCTTAGTTTCTACCAGACCAACAAGACTAATTTTATTTCTCCTAATATACTCCCTAACTTCTTTTTTCTTATATCTTTTATTTACACCTCTTATGTTCCAGAATAACCACTTCATTGATGAGTACTTGTTCCCCCTTTTTCCTCAGGTGGATCATCATGCTTACTACCAGAAACTGCCTCAAATCTATAACTAACAGTAATGTGAGTCAATGGTGGGAAATTAAGGAAGTTGAAAATTGGACTCTGAGGTTGCTTCCCCTTGTCTTCTTGCTTTTCTTTCTCTGTCATCAGATTTCGGGATACATTAACCTCTGTAGGAACTTCATTTGGCACAATTTGTTGCACTATTGTCTCTCTTTGTATGGGCACAGTTTGGGCAGGAAGTTTGGTTCTCCATTCCTGAGCTACATTGGCCTTCCTCACTTGATTAGGCTGGTTTAAGTGCTACTTTGCTGAACAACTATGGCCTACCATTTGACATTTTTCACAGTAGGAAGGTTTCCAATCATACACCACCTCATGCAGGAATTTCTTTCCATTTGGATCCATTACCCATATCTCTCTTGGTAACTCTTTAATGACATTCACCTCTATAAGCATTCGGGCATAGGAGATTCTTGTCTGTTTAGCTGTACATTCATCTGCAAAAATAGGTTTCCCTAAGACATTAGCAATCCTGCTTAGTGATCTCATTCCCCAACAAGACATTGGGAGCTTCGGAAATTTTACCCATAGAGGAATGTCAGTAGGAAATTCCTCTGTAAAATCAAAATCTGGTGTCCATTGCTTAAGGATCATAGGTCTGTTAGCAATTGAATAGGGCCCTGCACATAGGATCTCCTTAGCATCTTCAATCGTTCTGAATTTAACAATAAAATAACCTTCCTCGTGATAATGCAAATCTGGTTCTGGGACATGTGACCATTGAAGATTGATAAACTTCTTCATCGCATTGAAACCAGGCCCATCCCCTATAATGTACACAACTAAAGCACATTTCCATTTCATCTCTTCCGCTTCTACCTCTGATTTGTTCAACTGTACCATAGGTTGGCCATCAATCATTACAGGAGGTATATAATCTAACGCCATTCCATGTGTCGCAAGCCTATTTTTTGAAATAGAGTAGACCAACTCTTTTTTGAGGGGTTCCTCCAATCTGTTTCTGCTGGCTTCCAGGTTCTCCTTTACTTCCATAGCTGGTTGACCTTGAATAGACTGCTGCATGGCTACTATTCCACTGGTTGATGCCTTCAATAGGTCTGAAATCGCCTCACTCGGAACTAGTGGTGCCAGATCTACTTCACTCGGAGCTACTGAAGGCAAATCAAGCTTCCTTGCGACGGTATCATGGTGCAATGTCATCTCATTTGCATCGTGCTCAACTGCAATATGGTATCGGCGGTCTGTACATAGAGATTCTGTACAGTGTTGGTAACTGGTTTTTCCAAAATTGATTGTTTGATTGTTGTTAACCGCTTCTCAAACGTTGCTAAGGGTATTTTCCGGGGTCTTCCTCTTCCTCGACCTCTTCCTCTCGCCATTGTCACAAGCTCGGCGTACGTTTAACTAACGTGCACCGAGAGAAAACGGAGAAGAAAGAGAAAACTGATAATTGCTTCTATCTTCATAAATAGGTAATGAATTACGATATTATCTGTCATAGCCAATAGGTTGACAAAATGTATAATTAGAACACAGAGGGAGGGGTTAGAATTTAAATATTATGAGTTTGAGATTGTAATTTTGTTAAGTTATTAGGTTTTGAATTAACAATTTATATATCTTTATTGAATTTTTTAATACAAATACAAAGTATGAATAAAAGCTATAGAATTCGACCAAACTTACCATCAACATTGTGGCACGTCATTGCACAGGAAGAAAAATATGTAATAGGCTAATCTCATTATACTCTGTTTGACAAGACACATTTAAATTTAAGGGAGGAAAGAGCTTCTCACCACTCTTTAAGTCTTTAGGCACGTCATGCCTACACTTTACCTGCTTGTTCTGCATATTTCGCTTTGGTGTTTCTTCTTGTATTTTTCAGATTCTTGTGATTTTTGGTATTTTAAGGCTTTCAAATAAATGGAGAAACAAGTATAGAATACCCACTCTCACCAAAACTCTAATACCAAATATTATAGACCGAAACACGACCTCCAGCAAAATTGCAGGAAAATCCGTAAGCCCTAAAGAACACCCCATGATTGGACTGTAAAAGATAAAGGGATATGTGGATTCCAACTAAAATAGCACATACAAATATAATGAAGTTAAAATGAAGGGATCTTTTAGAAGATTGAAATTTTTAAGATTAAGGACTTAAAGGCTGCAAGCTCATTCTATTTCAAAAATAAATAAAAATATAAACTAACATAGAAATAAATTTGGGTGGGACTTATATTATATCACATTTATATCCACCAAAAGTGTAATGATTTCTTTTACTATATCAATATTGGCTAACCTGCTATAGGATTACATAACATCTACTCTAGAGTAGAATCAATGGCATCAAATAAAATTACATATAATTATGTTCAATTGACCTAATTATATATATATATATATATATATATATATCTTACATCAATTTAGGAAGATGTCTTGAAAGACCTATAAATTCTGGATTGATGCAAATTAATTAGCTAGATATAGGATATATTGAACTGAAAAAAAAATCCATTTATATGATACCTATTAGTTGGGAATAGGTTCTAAAGTTAATAGAAAGCTTCTAATATTACACTATTACTATTATATATACTTAATTTATTTTTTAATTTTATTTTTGTTTTACTTTGGTTTGATTATGATATGAAGTGAGCTTAAACAGAGAAAAAAAAGACTCATACCACCAATCCAACTTGTTTGAACTAAAATGCAATTATTGTTTAATATTTACACCAATTTGGATATAGCAAATGGAAAATGATCATTTTACCACTGCAATATTAAAAACAAGTCATAACTACCCTCTATTTTACTTTTTGAATATTTAAATCCGAACTATTATGCTTCCAATCATATTTGTTGACAACTATAATCGGGTCTCAATTTTATAATGACACGTGTCTGGTAAAGGCTCAATTTTAAACGGGCAAACTTCAATAGGTGTCCTTGGTTGTTCACTTTTAATTTGTACCTATTTTAAAAAAATTTAACTAGTATTCAAAGTACAAACAATTTAAAGATCTTTTTTTTCTTCTTCTTCTTTTTAGTCACTGTAAAAATAAAAGTGACGGTGAATTTAAATATAAATAATATTTATAAGCATATTTTAGTGAGCTGTTGTGGCTTCTTTCTTTGCTATTGCTTAAGAACTTTTTTCTTCTTAATTGCAAAATAAATTTTTTAGAATTATTATTGTTTTGATAAATTGATGATTGAGGTTTATTCTTATGATATTTGAAGGTTATGTTTCTAATTTAAGCTTATTTGGGATAGATTTATGCATTGAATTATGTGTTAAATTGCTGAAATTTGAAGAATAAGTTTATGTTTATGGGTAATTAGTACTTCAAACCTATTTGACTTTAAGTGCATCTTAAATGTATTTTTTTCATTTCAGATCTATTTGATCTTAAGTGTATGAAAATTTTTATTTTTATTCAAAATTATTTGATTTTAAGTACATCTTAAGTGTAATTTTTACACTTTATACTTAATTGACCTTAAGTGTATCGCACTTCAGACTAACTTTTTTTTCAGCTTCAGACCCGATAAGTCTGAATTTGACCATAAAGTGGGTAACCTTGTAAATTGTGCAAAGTTAGTACAACTTCAATAGTGACTAGTGCCTTAATTGTAACGCAAGTATACACGATCAATCAAGTAATAAAGTGTGGGTAGAGTATTCTTCCAACGAGGATTTGTGATCAATTATCAACTAAATCAAGCAAATTCTGATTTATCAAGTGAAGAACAATTTCAATGTAATTTTTATTTGATTAATTTTGCTAACTAAAGTTGCGATTAAAAGAAGAACTAATTAACTAGCACGCTTAGCACGAAGATTTTTATTCAATAAGAAATAATATTCCAGGGTAATGGCCGGGTAATAATCCAATTGAATTCTTCAAATGGCTCGACTTATTAATTTATTTGGATTATTAACCTACAAGGACAATAATACTCGTAAAAATTTGCAACTTCTTCTCGCCTATTCAGTTTATTCTAAACTCTATATTCATATGAGATTAGAGATAAAAATAATATAAATAGTTTCTTATATAATTGGATAAGCACGGCAAATAGGTGTATTTCTATCCATATCCGCAAATCAATTCTCTAATGACTAGGTTCAAGATCGCGTTCTATTCAGTCTTATTGCAATAAAAAATTACCTCTTTCAAGTTTAACTTAAGATTTATGCATAGTATTTCACTGTTAAGTAGGTAGTAAAAATAATTAAACTTTTGATATGAATGAACAACCCAATATGATAAATTAAATCATCAAATCAATCTCTGAATATCAATATTCATGTAAAATCATAACCCTAGAAAAAACGAGTTAGCCATTTATGGTCATGGTAGCAATCTCAAATAATTTCTAAGAATACATAAAACTCAATAAAAAAAAAGGAAAAAGAAGAACATAAGACAAATTCTACGATCTCCAAGCTCTGTGATGGCTTTTTTTCGCTTCCAAGTGTTAGATGACCTAAAAGAGATATTTTTGGCTTATATATTGCATACAAAAGTTGTGGGCCAAAATTTTCCTTTTTCCTTTTCCGAATCAGCTTTAGGGATTGATGCTGAGTTGGATGCTTCGCGTCCGTCTCAGCTTGAACTTCTCAGCATTAGATATTGAGGTGGATGTTTCGCATCCAGGCTCTGATCCCTCAACTTTGCTATGCACAGGTGTTGATGCTAAGGTGGATGTCTTTTTCCCACTTAGTTGCTAAGGGTGTGACAAATAGCCTTTTTCTAAGGTTAGATACGACACATCCATCCTCTTCTCCTATAGTTGAAGCGTATTTTCTTCATAGTTTTGCACTCCAAGCCTCCTAAATCATCATATATAACTTAATTAGTCATAAAACTAATGATTAACACATGTTGGACATTTTTAACACCAAATTCCATCAAAAAGCGATTAGAACATGGATAAAGTAATATTAAAGCGCATGAAAATATGTCCAACCCCAAAAATTAGATATTTATGCAAAGGAATTTTTACATATATATACCATATAGAAAACCTTATTACCAAAATTGTGTATGATTTGGTATTTACCCGCCTATACCATGTTTTGTTTACAAAAATTGTACCAAACCAAAAATAGATAGATTTTATCCTAAAAAGGCTCCAAATTTGTAGGAATCACATTTAATAGTGATTCTTTCACCATTAATTTCGAAATTTAAAACGGAAGTAAATCTATTGCAGCGTAATTCTCTCCTTCTCCATATATTTTCCACCATTGATAGCCATTAAAAAGCTTGAAAGCTTTGAATTCAAATTTAGATTTTCAAAAATTATTATTTGTTTGGATTGGGTGTTGTTGTAAATAATTTAAAATATGTTTAGGAGTTTATATCTCAATTTTGAGGGGTTTTGGTGAAGATTAGACTTGGTTTTGACTGATTTTCAGATTGAAACTCGTCGAAGAATAAGACATATTTTTCCAGATATTGTAGTTAAATTGTAGAATTATAGATAAATTGTATATAAAATATAGATAAATTGTAGATAAGTTTGTAGATAAATTGTAGATTGGGAAGACTAAAACTTCTACAAGTCTTCTACAATTATGTCGAAAATGCCAATTATGGTACAATTAAAAATCCCTTGGATTGGGTGTTGTTGTAAATAATTCAAAATATGTTTAGGAGTTTATATCTCAATTTTGAGGGGTTTTGGTGAAGATTATACTTGGTTTTGACTGAATTTCAGATTGAAACTCGTCGAAGAAGAAGACATATTTTTCCAGAAATTGTAGTTAAAATATCGTTAAATTGTAGTTAAATTGTAGAATTGTAAATAAAATATAGATAATTTGTAGATAAATTGTAAATTGTAGTTAAATTGTATTTTTACATTTATATTGCAATTAAACTACAATCTTGTGTCAAAAAAATTTAAGCATACCAAATTTAATCAATTCTTAATATTCTAAATTTCAATTTTGAAAAAATCTTCTTTAAATAAATTCATCATGAAAATCTGTACCTCTCTATAAAACTATAGAACTTCTAAATTGTTCTTTTTTTTATATATGATTTTCTGAGACGGATTTTAGCAAATTATTTTGATTAGTTTTCCACTCTTTAGGCTTAAAAATATTCAATCGTTTCGGTTGATTTTTCCCTTTCAAATCTCATATTTTTTAATGTCCAAATGCCTGCGAATTAAAACACTAACTGTTAACAAGATTTTGATGACCATTGGCTTTCGGTAATATAATCCTTCTGGGGAGGGGAGGGGAGGGATTTTTATATGGGATTTTTAATGAGAAGAGGAGGAAAAAAAGGGAAAAGGAATATATGCTCCTAAAATCATGCCTAGAATAAATGAAGCAATAATTATACTCTTAATTTGAATTATGGTACATAAATTGAAATTTAGTATCCTTAAATGTAATAAACACAAACTTTAAACAAGGGGAGTAATAATATTTACTATATCGTATAGATAGGTAAAAATCCCTTATGACAAATGTTCCTTTTAATCACCCTCCCATTTAATCAAAACCTACCTGGCCAATTATCTGTGGTCTCATTCACCACTTTCTTCCTACCCACCCCTCCCCTCCTCTTCTATCTCTCACACACATATCATTACCACCTTTCTGTTGCCACCTTCAATTCCAAACAAACCCTCAACAGCAACAACAACAACAATCCAGTATAATCCTATTTAGTGGTGTCTGGGGAGGGTATTATGTACGCATATCTTACCCCTACCTTTGGGTAGAGAGGCTGTTTCCAAATAAACCTCTGACATCCTTCCCTCCAAGAACTTCTCACCTTGCTCTTGGGGAGACTCGAACCCACAGCCTTTCGGTTAAAAGTGGGGGTTGCTTACCATCAGAGCAACCCCTCTTGTCTTATTGGAAACAAACCCTCCTCTTCTAATAATTCAACTTCACAAAAATTCTCTAGTTCCATTGCCCCTAAAACACCTAACAACTATTTCTCGAATTATAATAGAATTTTGACAAATTGTTACACTTGTTTGACCAAAAATCTGATTTTGGAAGAAACAATTAAATTTATATTTTAAGGGCTCTAGTAGTCGATTCGATCAAAAATTTGAACTTGGAAAGCAACAATTATCAATAGATAATGAAATAAAATGAAGTTAAAGATAAAAAGAATCTTATTAGAAGTGACCTTGGATAGGTCGTATCGGCTATAGTGCTAACAATCACTATGATGATTGAACAAAACTTGAGAACAAAGTTAAATGAAAAAGATCACTTATAACTATCTATTGAATGTTTTTTTTCTATTATTCAATTTCCCTCTCTCGAGATGCCGGGTGGTACTTCTAGTCATAGGGGAGGCGCTGCTGCTCCGAGCTTTAAGACAGCACGCCAGGGAATTAGGTAGCGGAGAACGAGATTATTGATAACGGTAACAACCTCAGCCCAACATCCAATGTCCACGATTTGTAAGCGCAATTGACTGGGTCTCCAGATATATACATTCATCTTTTCAAATACTTGACCCTCTGATGACTAAAGCTTTCGGAATCAAAGGGTTGTTGAACCTGGTCGCAAATCCTTTCATTTATCTCCATTTTTTAGTGTCACTTGCCATGTACAATTTTCTTAGCATTCCATGTGGAAAAGGTAAATTTTACCAATACATTCAGTCCCCTTACTTATTGGGTGACTTGACGACAAGTGCTCGATAAGTGGTAATCCTTTGGTAGCATTCAATCTTGCTTAGAGTCCTTCTATAACAAGGAATTCCAACAGAGTGGCAGACCGTTGCTTTTATGATTGATATAACTGGTGCACAGTCCATATATAAGGTTCCAGGACATGTGGCTGCCGTCTATTGGTTATTTCATCTGTTATAAGTCCGTAAGATGATGACTTTGGCGGTCATGAAAGAAAGTTTCCCGCCTATATATACCAAGATGTGGCCTCCTCACTAGTTTAGAAGTCTTCTGCTGGTCATCTTCTTCATCTTTCTTCTTGAAAATATGGAGATTTGGAGAAGAAAACTAGAGAAGATGAAGATGAACAGTGAGAAGTAGAGAGAGATAAGAAGCTTCTGGAGGAAACCCGAGAAGCAAATGAAAATCCTTAGCCAAAATATCTGTACAAATGACCTTTATACAATTACTATTGGGTCGGGTCAGACGGCCCAATAACAAAATTAAAACGGGCTCAGATATATACAACCCAAACAACAATCATCACTGCCCAATACATTGTATACCAGAAAATACAATAAAGATACAATGTATATACAATGTTTACAATCATTTATAGGCTTTCATCTCAACACCCCCCCTCAAGTTGGAGGGGGAAACCACCTGCAACTTGGATAACAGTGGATGAAGCACAGTGCCAGGCAATGACTTAGTGAGCAGGTCAGCCAGCTGACGAGAAGTAGAAACATGAAGCAGCTTGAGAAAACCATTCTGTAGCAGGTCCCGAACAAAATGGCAGTCCACCTCGATGTGTTTGGTACGCTCATGAAAAACAGGATTGTTAGCTATATGGACAGCAGCCTGACTGTCACAATATACAGAAAAAGGAAGAGAAACAGATACCCCAAGATCAACCAACAAATGAGAAAGCCAAGATAATTCAGCAGCAACTTTGCTGAGGGCTCTATATTCTGCCTCAGCAGAAGACAAAGAAACAACAGGTTGCTTCTTAGACTTCCAACTAATCAGGCAACCACCTAATAACATATAAAATCCAGTGACAGATCTCCTAGTGTCAAGGCAGGCAGCCCAGTCACTATCAGAATAACCAACCACAGAGAAATCATCACAGGCAGAATAAAAGAGACCCATAAAAGGAGTGCCTTTAAGGTATCTCAAAACATGCAGGGCAGCAGTCATATGGGGAAGTCTGGGGCATTTAAGAAATTGACTCAGATGTTGAACAACAAAGCAAATGTCAGGCCTAGTATGAGTCAGAAACAACATCTTACCAACAAGATTCATGTACTGGTCAGGAGAGGATAAAAGGTCACCAGAATCAGCATGAAGTTTGACATTAATGTCCAAAGGAGAAACAACAGAGGAGACATTTGTACAATCAAACTGGTGCAGTAAGTGAGAAATATATTTATGCTGATTAAGGATCATTCCACCAGGAACAACTGACATTTCAAGGCCCAGAAAATAATGCAAAGATCCTAGGTCTTTGATTTTAAACTGATCATCCAGAAACAGTTTCAGGACAGTAATCTCATCACTCTCATCCTCAGTAAGGATAATATCATCCACATTGACTGCCACAACCACAAGGGATCAAGGTTTACCTTTGATGAACAAAGAATAGTCATTCAAAGAAAGTTTGTACCCTCTGGAATAAAGAGCAGAAGACAATTTGGCATACCATTGTCTGGATGCTTGTCTCAGCCCATATATAGATTTCTTGAGCTTACAAACCAGAGGAGAAGAAGTAGAAGATGAGGGAGAAACAGAACCAGAAAGAGGAGCAAAAACTGTCAAACCTGGGGGAAGTTTCATATAAACTTCCTCATCCAAATCCCCATGGAGAAAAGCATTATTGACATCTAGTTGAAACAGAGGCCAGTGATTCTTGACAGCCACAGCAAGGAGGCATTTCACAGTAGTCATCTTAATCACAGGAGAGGAAGTGTCAGTAAAATCAACCCCTTCAACTTGAGTGTCACCGCTAATAACAAGCATGGCCTTATACCTTTCAACAAGACCATCAGCCTTGTATTTTATTTTATAGACCCATTTACAGCCAATGGGTTTCTTACCAGGAGGAAGGAGAACAACATCCCAAGTATGGTTAGCTTCCACAGCATCAAACTCCTGTCTCATGGCTGCCTGCCATGCTGGGACAGATGCAGCTTGAGAGTAATACAAAGGTTCAGATTCCAAAGTAGAAGAAGAAGAACCAGAAAAGGCAGGGAGTTGGCAGACATAATCCTTAAGATAGGAAGGAGGATTATGCTGTCTAGTGAACTTTCTAGGAACAGGACTGGAGTGTGAATGAGGTAAAACAGGGGGAGCGACATCAGGATTGAAAGAAGGAAGGGAATATGGAGCAGCATCAGTAAAGGCAGGAACAGGAGAATCAGATGGAGGGGATGAAGCATGGAGAGGAAAATCTCTGTCAGGGAAATGTTCAGCAGGAGGAATGGAAGGAAAAGATGAAGGAGAAGGGTGAGCAGAAGAAGGTTTATTCTTAAAAGAAAAACAAGTTTCATGGAAGACAATATCCCTGGAGACAAAACACTTCTTGGAAACCAGATCATACAGTTTATAACCCTTTTTGGCAAAGGGGTAACCCAGAAAAACACAAGAGAGGGCTCTAGGCTTCAGCTTGTCCCTTTGAGGAATAGGGACAGCAGCATAAGCAAGGCACCCAAATGCCCTCAAATGAGAATAGGAAGGTGCTTGCCCATACAAAATTTCATGAGGAGACTTATTGTGAAGAATTCTGGAAAGTATTTTGTTAAGAAGATAAGTGGCAGTCAACAGACAATCCCCCCAGAAAGACACAGGTAGGCCAGATTGAAAAAGCAAGGCTCTACATGTTTCAAGAAGGGTTCTGTGCTTTCTTTCAACAACATCATTCTGCTGAAGTGAATGAGGGCAGGAGGTTTGATGAATAATCCCATGGCTACTAAAGAAAGATATGCCATCAATGCTGGATCCCAATTCTAAGGCATTGTCACTTTTAACAGTTTGAACTACAGTGTTAAACTGGGTTTTAACAAAACAGATGAAAGACTTAAGCAGGGAAAAAGTATTGCTTTTGGATCCCATTAAGTGTGTCCAGGTTGCCCTAGAAAAGTCATCAACTACAGTAAGGAAGTATTTATAACCAGAAGAAGTTGAAGTGTGGTAAGGCCCCCAAGTATCCACATGTATTAATTGGAATGGTCTGGTAGTATTGATACTGCTGTCAGGAAAAGGGAGTCTAGTTTGTTTGGCCATAGGGTAGACAGAACAAGGAAAAGGTTGTTTAGAAGCAACTGGAAAAGACAAACCAGAAATATGTCTCATATTTGCAAAAGGAGTATGTGCTAGTCTTAAATGCCAAATGTAATTCATATCAGTGGTAACATCATTATTACAAATGGAATTATTTACAATTGGAGGCAAGGCAACAATTTTGCTATCAGACACATTGTCATCATTACAAAAATCAGCAAAGCACACACAGAAGTAAAAGAAGAACCAGGAGAGGAAGAGGGGGAAGATGGCACCCAAGACAGTTTGTATAGGCCAGCTTCCTCTTTACCAAGATCCAGAGGCCTCTTCAGAGAAAGGTCCTGTATCATGTGAAGTAAACAAGAAGTTGGAGTAAACAAAACTATACAGTGCAATTGTTTTATCAACTTGTGAACAGAGATCAAGTTGTGTTTAAAGAAAGGAACTAGAAGCACATTGTGAAGGGTAAGGGAAGAATTTAATGCAAAAGAACCTGTACAAGTTACTTTTACTTTGTAACCATTAGGCAGAGTTACAAGATAAGGAACAACCAAAGGTATGATGTTAAAGAGTATGTTTTTATCATGTGTCATATGATTAGATGCCCCTGAATCTATGATCCAGGTGACAGAATTAATGTGTGTAAGCATGCATAATTTGGAATCAGAAACAAGACTCTCAGTCAACATAATACCAGCAAAATTAGCAGCACACATGGGAGGAGGAGCTTGATCACTGGAATCCCCTAACTTGGTCTGTTGCAACAAGCTCATCAGTTGATCATAGTGGTGTCTGCTCAACCCTGGTATCACAGAGCTGTGGCCATCTATGTGTGTAACATGGTGATGGCTGGCAGGAGGATCCCCAAGAGGAACAGACAAATTAGGATTCCCATGATTAACAGACACACATTCCTCACCAGTGGAGATATGAGCAGCTGCAGATTTCCTTCCCTTGTTGTAATTTATGTTTTGAGGAAACCCATGGATCTTGTAGCACTTATCAATTCAGTGCCCAGATTTCTTGCAGTATCTGCAAAATAAGGGACCTCTACTTTGCTCAAAATTAACTCTGGGTCTGAAAATAGGGGGGTCTAGGCACTGTGGCCTGATTAAACCCAACTGAGTGCTTGTTTGCATGAGTCTTAAAGACATAGAGTCTGGACTGATTTGAGAAATAGATTGAACTTGTCTCTGTTTCTCACCATTAAGCACTATGTTGTAAATACTATCAAGGAAAGGAAATGGCTGCATCATTAACAGATTACTCCTAACCCCCATGTATGCTTCATTTAACCCCATAAGAAACTGGAATACCTTATTTTCATCATCTTCCTCAATTATTCCATTTTTAGCAGCACACACACATCTCTGCCCATGATTTGTGCACATTGTGCCCAACTCATCCCACAAGCCTTTGAGCTTGTTAAAGTATGAGGCCACGTCTAAGCAGCCTTGAGATGTGTGGGAAAGTTCCCTTTTTAATTCAAAGATTTTGATCTTGTTAGGGGTACCATATTGGGACCATATACTCTGTGCAGTATCAGAATACTGCATACTATCAGCAATCTGAGGAGACAGGGAAGAGGTCAACCAGGAAATGACCATGTTATTACATCTATCCCACAGTCTCTGTTGAGCTACATTAGTGGTAGGTCGAGGACATGACCCGTCAACAAATCCGATTTTGTTTTTAGCAGATAATGCAACAATATTTTACGCCTCCAACCCCCATAACCACTACTCGAGAAGGGAGTGGGGACAAGAGAGACCCCAGGGACATCAGAGGAATATACAAAAAGGGGGCTGGTAGAGTCTACCGAGGAGGAGGTACCAACAGTGGTATTAGAAGCCATGATTAATGAATCAGCTTAAAAACAGTGTCGGCAAGCAAAATATAACGGAACCAGATACTCACATACAGAACCAGATAGTCACATTCAAAGCATACAATAGTCAAAATGAGGACAGAGTTACCCTGCTTCTTCGCGACCGCAGAAGATCGGCCTTCAATCAACAAAGAAAACCCTAGGATCCAACACCGGAAACCCTAGGTTCTGAAACTCACCGGAGAAAAGGCATAGACGTCGGAAGATCACCCAAAACGTCCATCAAGCGAAGAAAAAGTCATCGGATAACACCAAAACTCTAGGTCCGAAAGTCGAAAAACCCTAGAATTGGAAGAACTCGTCGGAACAAAGTCAGAGATGTCGGAAAATCACCCAAAACACCTACTGATACAGGATTGGAGACTCGGAGAGACATAAATGTCCCGATTAACCGATTAACAGTCATCGAAAAAAAAATTATTTTTCTCAGATAATCGAAGAAAAACTTCAGCGAAAGCTTCATCAAGTATCGATAACACATAACAGGGAAGGATCAGAAGATTTCCCCGCTCTGATACCATGAAAAGAATAGATATTGGGCCTAACTCAATTTGGGGTTAAGTTAGGCCCAATATCCATTCTTTTCATGGTATCAAGGCCAGGCCCGTCCCAATTATTGTTACCGATGTTGGGCCCCCATTTATGTTGTCCACGCTCCAGAGATCTGGGCGTGAGGGGGGGGGGTGTTGAGTTGTCTCACATCGGAGGGATTTGAGGTCCTTGGTCTCCTTATATGGTTTGGGCAATCCTCACCTCATAAGCTAGCTTTTGGGGTTAGTTAGGCCCAATGTCCATTCTTTTGCTTTTGGGGTTGAGTTAGGCCCAATGTCCATTCCTATCATGGTATCAGAGCCAGGCCCATCCCAATTATTGTTACTGATGTTGGGCCCCCATTTATGTTGTCCACACTCCAGAGATCTGGGCGTGAGGGGGGGGTGTTGAGTTGTCTCACATCGAAGGGATTTGAGGTCCTTGGTCTCCTTATATGGCTTGGGCAATCCTCACCTCATAAGCTAGCTTTTGGGGTTGAGTTATGCCCAATGTCCATTCTTATCATGGTATCAGAGCCAGGCTCATCCCAATTATTGTTACCGATGTTGGGCCCCCATTTATGTTGTCCACGCTCCAGAGATCTGGGCGTGAGGGGGGGTGTTGAGTTGTCCCACATCGGAGGGATTTGAGGTCCTTGGTCTTCTTATATGGCTTGGGCAATCCTCACCTCATAAGCTAGCTTTTGGGGTTGAGTTAGGCCTAATGTCCATTCTTATCATGAAGGACCTCAAATCCCTCCGATGTGGGACAACTCAACACTTCTTGCTTCACTAACCCTCTCTTTGATCTTTTCCATCGTTTCTCGATTCCTATTTCACTATCCTCATGGATTCGTAAGATTTTAATCTTCCCTTAGTGGACGATAATCTCTCTACGCCTATAGCTAGACATGCTCTTACATCCTCATCGGAAAACCCCCTACTTCTGTCCGTGCTGCTTCTGTGGGGCATTTCCTTTGTTGCCCTTTCTAAGGAAAAGAAGAAAGCTTCCAAATCTCATAGAGGCAGAAAAGGGTAGCAAAGTTTTGAGCCCTTGGTCCTGGAGGTTCTCCCTAAATATTTGGATTTTGAGAGAAACATTAAAGCATAGAGCAAAGCTTCGAGGAGATTTGGGAGTTCTTATGTCGATAAAATAGAGTTTCTTGTTGGTGAAGAACATGTCTCCTTTATTCTATGTGACTATAGCTGGGTTGACCGTGTCACTCTTCACATCCATCAAGCGAATGAAAGAATTTTCAGCCATATGCATGGTTATTCCTTTGTGTATGCTTATCCACTTACCTTTGGATTCTAACCCCCGATAGGTCCATGATCCTAGATTTTTGTCACCATTTCGATGTGTGCTTGGATTAATTTGGGCCGAATTTCTCGAGGCTCGTGGCCGACTTCCATTTTCTAGTGAGTGTGGATTACATCGACTTCTCTATTTAGCACCTTCTACAACCTTTTCGCTCTAAAGCCATTTAGAGGGATTATCATCTCGATTGTAAGTCGGGGTACACGAACTCTTGTGAACTGTGAGGATGACCACGGTAGGGGTTGGTTCGGTCGATATATTGATGTCCCTACTTGATAGTTGATTCAACCCAAGGACGGGCTTATTATGGAGTATTGGAATGACAAATGCAAGGACATTTCCTCTAGATTGGATTATAGTTTTCTTTTCTCTAATTTTTAATGTCATTCTTTTGATTTTCCTTCTACCTTCTTTCTAGTCACGCTGGTAGATTGGAGAGCATCTCTTGTTGCCAAGGGATATCGTCAGAAAGAAGGATTCGACTATGACGAGGTTTTCTCTCCCGTGGCAATGCTCAAATCTATTCGGATTTTGCTTGCTATAGCAGCATACTATGATTATGAAATATGGCAAATGGATGTGAAAACAGCTTTCCTTAATGGTGAGCTAGAAGAGGATGTGTACATGACACAACCTGAAGGTTTCACATCTTCGTCTGATCATAATAAAA
The DNA here is from genome assembly GCA_034376525.1 of Nicotiana benthamiana. Taxonomy (NCBI): domain Eukaryota; kingdom Viridiplantae; phylum Streptophyta; class Magnoliopsida; order Solanales; family Solanaceae; genus Nicotiana; species Nicotiana benthamiana. The sequence continues at coordinate 117,995,904 of CM067331.1, forward strand.
TCTGTAAGCTACAAAGATCTATTTATGGATTAAAGCAAGCTTCTCGAAGTTGGAATACTCGATTTAACAAGACAATTGAAAAGTTCAATTTTGTTAGATGCGAAGAAGAACCTTGTGTGTACAAAAAGGTTAGTGGGAGCACAATTATATTCTTAGTGTTTTATGTTGATGATATATTGCTCATAGGGAATGACGTACCAGCATTGCAAAATACCAAGATTTGGCTATCTGAACAGTTTTTCATGAAAGACTTGGGAGAAACAGCTTATATATTATGAATAAAGATCTATAGAGAGAGATCTAGGAAGCTGCTTGGACTTTCCCAGTCTTTGTATATTGATACTATCTTAAAGAGGTATAACATGGATAATTCCAAAAGAGGCTATCTACCGATAGGCACTGGAATTTCTCTCAGTAGGGAGGATTGTCCTAAAACACCTGAAGAGAGAGAACGCATGAGTAGGATCCCATACGCTAGTGCAGTGGGAGCTATCATGTATACCATGACATGTACACGTCCTGATGTGGCTTATGCACTTGGAGTGACTAGCCGATATCAGGCAAATCCTGGTGGGGAACATTGGAAGGTGGTGAAGACCATTCTTAAGTACTTAAGAAGGACTAAAGACCAGTTCCTCGTCTATGGAGATTCTGAGTTGAAACTTGAAGGTTATACTGATGCAAGTTTCTCTTCAGATAGGGATGATAGAAAATCTATTTCTGGTTATGTATTCACCTTAAATAGTGGTGTAGTGAGTTGGAAAAGTTCCAAACAAGCTACAGTAGCTGATTCAGTGACTGAAGCAGAATATATAGCAGCTAGAAGCTGCTAAGGAAGCTGTATGGATGAAAAAGTTCTTAACTGAACTTGGTGTGGTTCCTTCAATGGAAGGTGCGGTTCCATTGTTGTGTGACAATACTGGAGCCATTGCTCAAGCAAAAGAACCAAGATCACACCAAAAGTCCAAACACGTTCTGCGAAGGTGTCACTTGATAAAAGAAATCATTGAACGTTGAGACGTCGAGATTCAAAAGGTTGATGGAAAGGAAAATACTGCAGACCCATTCACTAAAGCACTTGGCACAAAGGAGTTTGACAAGCACAAGTGGAAATTGGGGATGAAGTACAAGAGTGATTGGCTCTAGTGCAAGTGGGAGATTGTTAGGGATATAGTAGATATGCCCTAGATCCAATATCATATTTGATAACTTGAACATATTTTTGTGAATGTCACTCGATATTAAATATATGGCATTTGATATTCTTTTATCTTTATTATCAATTGTTTGATTATTTTGATAAGGTCCTTGATTAAATTTTTTGAGATTTGTCATCGTGATGGAGATCATGATAATGAGAAGCTAAATTTGTTCTTGATCGTAGGATTATTAATTTGGACATTGGTAATCCGGTTAGATCAATATTTATGTGATCGTCTTTATCGGATAAAGATTAGTTGATCTCATTAACTAAATCACATAGATAGATGATGCGTATAGAGACTCATTGGATAATTCCTAATGGTTAGAATTACCATAAATTGTCAATAGGATATTTTCTTGAAGAATGTGATGTAACCGTTTTCTTTGACTTGAGATCGTCATAGTAATTGACAAGTTATTTATTGTGCTTTGATACTAGACACCTATGGCCCTAGGGCGATAGTTGAAAGGATATTGGGTACGATTAAATACTTGTAGAATTAGTGATTGATCAAGACAGAATCTGTCAACTCTTGGTAATGAGTTTAAGCTCCATGTTGTCATGAATTATAAACGACCAAACTAAGACCTTGGCCAGGGCAATTGAATGAAAGAAGAAATGAGTTTCTTAGGTCATTCAATGGTCGATTATATTTGACGTGAACACATAGTTGATCGCCTATTAGGATTTGACAGTTGAACCATATCCTAGGGTGATCCAGAGCTATAAGGACAGAAGGAATTACTACATTATTCTTCTACTGGTTCTTGAGAGTAAATTGTATACTTCATGCTATCAGGTCGTTAAGGAGTGTTGCTAGACGCCACCCTTGATTAGTATATTGATATGATCAATTTACTACCGGTTTAGTATTGAACCTATGGGGTCGCACACTAACGAGTGTTCTGATCTTTGCTAAAGAATTAATTAACTTATTATTTGATAATTAAATTAAAGAATTTGATTAGTCAAATATATTTAGTTATTAGTCCAAATGAAATATTATTATACTCTTTGCTAGCACAGAGATTATAATTAATATTGTGAACAAATTGAAGTTTCTATTTGGAATAGAAATTAAATTATACCTCTTGGTTAAATATATATGTGATATATATAATTAATATTTATTTATATAAGATATACATGTAAAATATAAAATAAATGAATTGGTGTTAATTCCAATTTGAAATTGGGTTTACGTGTAAATTCATCCCATTTGGTATGGGATTAGTATTTTGTCAATACAAGAAAATAATTTCAACTTTTGAGTTGGAAAATTCAAGTAACGTGAATAAAGAGTGGAAATTTGGAATTTTGATCCAAAAATTTTCGGTCAACAAAGAAAGGAAAATTCGAGATTTTCCACACAATTTTCTATAAGTTCATTTTTGGAATAAACTTTTACCCTAGAAAAATTATTATCTCAACCAAATAGGAAAAGGGTGTGTAGGTGATGCTATATAAAGGGTAATTGAGAAAATTTGCATGGTTCTTTTTCGTTTTTTTTATTATTATTCTTGAGAAGAAAACCTACTTTATGAAAGTGAGAGTTTAATACAAAGCCAAGAGAGAAAATACAATTACAAGAAAAGTGTTTCTTGTTCTTCTAATTTAAGTTGAGATTTTTGAGAAAAATTTCAACACAATATTCTTCGTTCAATTTGTTTGCGGTTTTCATTGATCAAAGAGTTGATAGCAATGATCGGTCTCGGTGTGGATACGCATAGAGTCTTCGCATTATCGAAGAAATTCTGAAAAAGAAACTCTCTTCGCCAGGTACGTCTTAGATCCGATCTTTGATACGTAAATAAATTTTAAACATGAAAAAATTTACCTAAGATTGTTATTGTCTTCCACTGCGTGTTACGAACACCTATACGCAATACTTGATAAGATTCTTGATAATGGCAACGTAACGTTCGATGACCAAGATTTCTAGACCCATTTACTGGGTCTCCAGATATATACGTTCCTCATTTTTGAATACTTGACCCTTAGAGAACTACTACTTTTGGTATAAAAGTTGTCGAACCTAGCAACAAATTCCTTCATTTATCTCCATTTCTGAGTCTTACTTGCCACATGGTTTTTTCTTATTTGCCACATGATTTTTTCTTCGCATGCCACATGGAAAAGGTAAATGTTACCAATACAATTCTCCCAATTCTTAGCATACCTCATGCTTCCTTTAGCATATTCAATATTGATGGTGGCTTAGAAGACTCAGTCTCATCTCCACTTACATAATAAAATCGAAATTGTAATTAGCAACCAACTCAAAATCGTCATTTTGACGATCCCATCATTAAAAGAAAAACAAATCAAGAACTATCGAGATAAAAAAAAAAACTACTACACAAGAATAAAAGAAAATTGTAGGGAAATTTAGAAACAAATACAATATAGTGAATTAAGAAAATAACTTATAGCCTGTTTGGAAAGTCAACTTGAAAATGGATTTGGGTATATGGATGTAATTACATAGTTTGACATGTTTGTTTGGCCAAGTAATTACTTGACCAGCATGAAATGTGATGTAATTGGAGGGGTGTAATTACACTCTCAATTCTCAAGGGGAAGGTAAGAATTGGTGGTAATTACATTGTTTAATTACAAGATTGCTTTTTAGTTTCTTTTTTTCTGTTTTTATTTTAATCTATTACATTTTATTTCTATTCTTTTAATTTTTAATTTTATTTTTGATTTTTAATTTCTTTTGAAATTTTAAATATATTTTTCTTTATACATTATTTATTTTTTATTTCTCTATCTTTCTTCTTGTGATTCCATGTAGATGCTTATATTTTATTTATTTATTTATTTATTATTCTATATTTTGAAACTACACCTCCTAATATTAAAAAAAACGAGTCTTTAATAGCTTGGCATATAATGAATGATGCAACTAAAGTGAAATTTTATTGTTGAATATGGTTATAAACTTATCATATTTCTTAATCTTAGTTATAGTGAGACTTACTATTATTATGGTGGGATTTGACATATGTTAAACTATTTTTTTAATTGTGTTCCATTCATGGTTCAAATTTACTTGTTTTAGTAGCATTGGCTCACATAAGATGTTGTTCATTTTTTAGTTAGAATTGATAGATTAGTTTTGTCAAACATTTTGAATAATGTTATGACACTATATTTATAAATATTAATTTATTTTATCAATCATGAACTTCATGATATTCTTGCAAAACATATATTTTTATTTTTTGTAAGAATCTAACTAAATATTTTTAATTTAATATATACATATATATATATATATATAAATTATTTTTACAATATTAGTTATAATTATACAATTAGTAATTAATTTATATTCACAAAAAATATACTACATATTAAATACCAAATATAATATCATTTATACTTATAAAAATTTATAGGCATATACTTATTATATTAAGTTGTAAGTTTTGATAGCTACTTAATTTAAAATTTAATCTAAATGGGTAATTATACTTGTGAACCAAACTATACTATGACAGACCAATAAATTATCGTAATTATACAATTATATAATTACTAAATTATGTAATTACTACCCTAATAATTATATCATTTAATTATAATGTGACTTTCCAAACATACTCTTACAGTAATCAAGGATTGATTTTTCAGAAGTGTGCATGAGTCAAATTTTCATTATTTTTTGTGCGTTTTCGGTTTGTGAGGGAGAACTAAATGGGTCGGCTAGGTTTGATCATATGGAGTTATGGACAATGTTTAAAAGTAAAAATAGCACGGTATAGTTAATTTTTGGATTGATTATTTAAAAATAAACAGCGTTTATCAAATTAATAAAAAATAGTTATTATTTTGCTGCAATAGAGACCGATTTAACATAATATACTGAAGTTCGGTGTGCCTGTGTATGAACTCCAGCTATTATGCTATATCGGTATACTTTGGTGGCTCCAGTAAGTATAATTAAACTGGACCACTATACTTGCTGAAACTCCAGTATATTATGATGGAGTTCTAGTGTACTTATGCTGTAACTAATGATGAAGTTCTAGCACACTTATTCTCGAACTCCAGTATAATATGCTAAAGTTATAGTATACTTACGTTAAAACTCCAGCATAATGTACTGGAGTATTTTCTGAGTTTTGAATAATATTTTGCTCAGATTTATTTTGATGTATAATTAAAATTCGACTACTTTTGAAATTGAATTATTTTTAAACAATCAATTATAAATCTGACTATTTTTAAATTGAAATTTTTACATCCCTATACCATATAGGAAACCTTTTAAACCTCCATCTTTACGGTTTGATTTAATTAAAACCCCGTATACCAAATTACCAATCCTATACCATACTTAATTAAGGGTCTAATTAATGGGCAGATTTTACTCCTTAATTAAAGGTATCAATATATCCCATGTTTCTCTCTCCCCTTAATTCCTATATTTCTTTCTCCTAATCCCAACGTCATTTTCTCTCTCAGATTTTTTTCTCTTCTCCATTCCTCCTTCTTCTCAAAAAATCCAAAGTTGAGACCCATTGAGTATAATCAGATTTTTGGCCAAAGAGATTCAATATGAAACCCATTGTTTCGGTTATTGTAATTTCTTATAATTGTCAGATATTATTCTGAATTTTAACAAGTACGAGATCGAGAGTAAATATATGATACAGAAGACTTCCTCAATCGATCAATCAACAATTCTCAATTGTAAAATTGTGGGGAAGCCATATGAATCTTGTGTAACTGTGACAGTATGGTGCAATTGTAGTTTATTTGTAATTTTTTGAGAAATTTTGTAATTGAAGAGCAAATTTTATTGTCAACTTTTTTTTCACATAAGATTGTAGTTTAATTTGTAGTATAAATGTAGTAATTTTGTAGATACCCTAAAATAATACAACTTTATACAATACTTAATAAATCGGTTTGCAGTTTATTTGTAGTTTTTTTTGGTAGAAAATTTTGTAGTCAATAATTTTTTTCAACATAGATTGTAGTGTAATTGTAGTATAAATATAACCGATTTGCAGTTTATTTGTAGTTTATTTTTGTAGAAATTTTGTAGATGAAGAGAAAATTTTGTAGTTAACAATTTTTTTCAATATAGATTGTACTGTAATTGTAGTATAAATGTTGTAATTTTGTAGATACCCTTCAAAACAATATTGCTTTATACATACGTAAACTGATTTGTAGTTTATTTGTAGAAAATTTGTATGAAATTTGTAGATTACGAAAAAGTTTTGTAGTCAGATTTTTTTTCATATAGATTGCAGTTTAATTGTAGTAACAATGTAGTAGTTTGTAGATACCATTAAAACAATATTGAAAAAATATTTAGTTCTAAATTTAGCCGCCTAATTTGGAAGGAATACGTTATTCAAATATTTATCCCAGATTTGTAGGCGCCTAATTTGGAAGGAATCAATTCTTAATATTGGGTATTTAATGAATAGTATAAATTTTATAGCAAAAATATAAACATACGAGTAATAATAAAAATATACACATTTTTAATAATAAATTTTCATATATGATATAGATAGAAAAAAATCTCTTTTAAATTTCTCCCAATTTAAAATTGAGTTCTCTCCGGCCCACATGCCATTTTAAAGCTAAGATCGGGCTATTTAACGGGTAGAGACAAACATGACAAAAAATATGAAGGTAAAAATTCAAATATTCCGAAGGTAAAACAAAGATAAATATGAATTATTTCTAATCGTGCAAGAGTAAATATGACTATTTTCCGCAAAATTCATCAATACTTGCATTTGGTTTCTTTGTTGTTGGAAATTGGAATTAAGCAGAGTTATTTTCCTTCTTACAAAGAAAAAATAGTCAGTCATTGATTCATGAATTTGGCTGAGGTGTAAGGTGAGAAATGAGATGGCAGCATCTAATTGGCGTAACAGATGGTAAGCGGGGTCCACTGACCACTTTTAAGATTTTTAAACTGCTGATGTAGCAGGATGAGCTGGAGGATAAGTAGAACGAAGTCAAGAACCAAAAAAGAAAAGGCCCCTTTTCCCCTAGATTTCCTCTTTTCCTCTCAATTTCTACTCCAAAATGGAGAAAATCGCTATTTGTACTCATTTGTGCCCTAGCCTTCAGCTTTTCAATTCTAATTTAAGTTCAGATGTAGGGTTTTCCTTGCCCTGCCTCACTTCTGTATTTCCAAATCAACGCAGAAAGATATTGGTCACAAGGGCTTCCATTGCTGTAGAGCAGGAGACCCAAACTAAGCTTGCTCTTATAAGAATAGGCACAAGGGGAAGGTACTATCTAATTCTTTATTATAATTTTGACTTTCGTCTATGTGTTGTATTTTGCTTATTGCTGGCAAAGGTTGTGGCTTTTATAATTGACGTATAAACTATGGAAAATATTTATTAGTAGCTCATATGTTTTCTTTAGTATGGGGCTTGGTAATATTCGTTAAGAAGTAAAGCTTATCATTAGCTGCAGCAGTTTTGATTCTTTTGCTCGCTTTATCGACATTACTATGAATTTGGCTGAGAAAAAAAGGAAATCTAGAGATTTTATGGATATGGAGAGGAATATTCGAAGGGACCTGAAGTATTTCTAAAATTGAACTAATTGGATTGGCTAGTTATTTTTAAAACCTTTAGGTATAAAATCGCTATATTAAGGAAGTGCATTCTGCTCTATTTACATTTTCATTTAGTTAGAAAGAGGAATGCTGTCAGGATTTTAGTTTAGAGTTTAAGTTGTATGCGCTGATAGCGTAAGATTTTTTATACTATCAGTGTATTTTCACCTATTATAGAATATTGCTTTCCGTTTTAAGGTTACCAATTAATAATTACCAGTAGTTGTCTTTTTATGTGTCCTAATGTTATAAATCCTTATTACACCATAAGTGCAGAGAGATTATACTTTTCAATTTATCACTGGACAAGTCTTAGGCTCGGACTTCTTTTTTATTACGAAGTCTTAGGCTTGGACTTTGAGCTCCATTTTCTTTGCACCTTGTTAGCTCAATCTTTTCTAAAAAGAGAGTTGTGGGTTAAAGAGCCTGTGAGCTAATTGCCCTGTTGCATTCAATGTGTAGATCATTAGTTTGGAGAGTAGTTGTCATATGTGGTAAGTTGGAATTAAGTTCCAGTCTGTCCTTTCCAGAGAACAATCTTTCGAATACCATTGTTGTGTTCTTACCAGAAGGAAACCAAGTGCAGTTGTTTGGAATTAATCAACTTCTGAAATCAGTATGTTTTGTATCAAAGGCGGAAAGGTCCAGAAAATGGAGGAATCTTACATAACAATGTGGACGTAAAGATTTTCCAACCAGCAAATGAAGTTCAGATTTACTTTTTCTTCCATGAATTCCCCTACTGAGTTTGCATTCCTGTAATTGAATGGACATATAAAAAGATGATATTTTTTGTTCTTGTGCACTAACATTACTTATCAGCTTATGCCTATGTTAAGCATCTTCGAATTAAGTTATGATTAGTACCCGTATGTAGACCACTAGACATTATACCATTTCTTCGTCAAGTAGTTAGTATGTGTCCATTAAGTGAGACAAAATGGTCACAATATTGGATACAATTCTTAATGCATGATTATAGATTTTTTACCCTTGTTCTTTTACAAGTATGCAATATTTTATTTGTTTGTTGCTATTACAATTCTTATTAATTTTATTGTATTTTCACACCTCTTATCTTTCTTTTACTTTCCTTGCTTTTGCCTGACATATTAGTCACTTGTCTTATAAAGCTAACTGTATGTTTCCTGTGATGGAGCAAAGACTATTTTTGTGTTCATTACTTATTCCGTTATTTATTTAGGAACAATGGGAACGTACGAGGCATAAAAGCTCCTTTATATCTCAAGATTTTGCTATTTATTTTTTTCTTCATCTCTTTCCATTTTGGTTGTTTAGAGTGGGAGGGGAGAAGGGAAGGTGAATTACTTTATCTCTGAAGTGTTGTTGAGAAACTCTTCTCTTATGAATTACGTAATGTATTCCTTGTGTAGGACAGTCCCCTAGCCCTTGCCCAAGCTTATGAGACTCGAGAGAAGCTTATAGCCTCAGATCCTGGCCTTGCTGAAGAGGGAGCCATTGAAATTGTAATAATAAAAACCACAGGTGATAAAATATTAAGTCAGCCTCTTGCAGACATTGGTGGGAAAGGCTTATTCACAAAAGAGATAGATGAAGCCCTCATCAATGGGGAAATTGATATTGCTGTCCACTCGATGAAAGATGTGCCCACATATCTACCAGACAAAACAATTTTGCCCTGCAATCTTCCACGTGAAGATGTACGGGATGTATTTATTTCTTTGACTGCTGCTTCACTGGCGCAACTTCCATCTGGAAGCACAGTGGGTACTGCATCACTAAGGAGAAAGTCACAGATTCTTCACCGGTATCCATCACTCAATGTAAGTCCAGCACATTGTTTTGATAGTCAAAATAACTTCTCAGAATATTTTTTTGAAAAGAAAGTCAAGATGCTTTCATGTTGGTTGTCGAAATACAATCATACTTATGCTGGCACACTCCATCTTGATTTTGTTGATGACATCTATCTTGCATGAAGATCAAGAGAGAAGGATGACTAGGAATGTGTTAGATTTAGTTGGAGTTGTTTTAAACAATAGTTAGGGATATGTGAAATGGGGTAATCTGTTGAAATCGCATCAATATATATATATATATATATATATATATATATATATATATATATATATATATATATATATATATATATATATATATATATATATATATTTGATTTGCACCGGGTGTCCGAGTCTCTCTGAACCCCGACTAATCCTGGGGATGCACGGGCCCTCGGCAAGGAGTTTTCCGCAAGTGCACCATGATTAATTTAGGTTTTACCCGGTCCGATGGCCCTCAGAAATTGTTTGCACCCAGTGGGTTTCGAACTTGAGACGTTGAAAGGGAGCAAACCCTAAGGCTCAAGTCAATTGCCACCAAGCCAACCCTTGAGGGTTAATCGCATCAATATATTATAAAAGAGTGTGCTTTAATACTTAAAAAAAAATACGTTTTGATACAGATGACATTTGTCTTGCTTGAAAGATCAAGTGAAAAAGATGACTAGGGTTGTGTTGGATTTAGCTGGAGATATTTTAAACAACAGTTAGGAGTGTGTGAAATGGGGTAACATATTGTAAAATTAATATCCAGTATGATATTTGGCTTTGTTCTGCTCATTTCTTAATGGTTTTTCACCTTTTAATTTGTTTGACCTACTTTAATTTTGTGAAACAAATTTTGTCTATAGGTGCTGGAGAACTTCAGAGGCAATGTTCAGACAAGGTTAAGAAAGCTGAATGAGGGGGTAGTCCAAGCTACATTATTGGCACTGGCAGGGCTAAAACGCCTAGATATGACAGAAAATGTCACTTCCATTCTTCCTATAGAGGATATGCTACCGGCAGTTGCTCAGGGAGCCATTGGTATTGCATGCAGAAGCGATGACGAGACAATGGTATTCACATCGTTTCTTCCATAAATATAGTTGCTTCTATTGCAGTTCTCTATTATTCTTTAATGAAAAACTTCAATCACAGGCCAATTACATTGCCTTACTAAATCACGAGGAAACCAGATTAGCAGTTGCATGTGAGAGAGCTTTTCTGAAGACCTTGGATGGGTCTTGCCGCACCCCAATTGCTGGATATGCCTGTCGAGGCGAAGATGGAGACTGTATTTTCAAAGGATTGGTTGCCTCCCCTGATGGAACTCGAGGTACGAGCAATTTTTTTTAATTTAAACTCGCGAAATGTGTGATTGGCTTGCAGTCAGCGGCAGAACTAAGTATTCACAAAAAATTACAATGTGCAAATAGCGTATAAAGTTCTAAATATACCCATGTACTATGAGAAAAGATTTAAATATACCCCTCGTTATACTTTGGGTCCAAAGTATAACGATGGTTATATTTAAACCTTTTCTCATAGTACAAGGGTATATTTGGCCCTTTACTGTTATTTTCTTTGGTTATATGTGAGTTGTTGAATCCCCCGACATGATGCTCCCGTTTAGCCATAGATTTTGGCTACTTTTATTCTTTTTTTATTTTTGAAAACATTGTTTATTCATGAAAACATTGTTTATTTAGACAAGAGGGGTTGCTCTGATGGTAAGCAACCCCCACTTCCAACCGAGAGGTTGTGAGTTCGAGTCTCCCCAAGAGCAAGGTGGGAAGTTATTGGAGGAAGGATGCCGGGGGTCTATTTGGAAACACCCTCTCTACCCAAGGGTAGGGGTAAGGTCTGCATACATACTACCCTCCCCAGACCCCACTAAGTGGAATTATACTGGGTTGTTGTTGTTGTTATTGTTTATTCATGAAATATTATAGTTTTTAGTTCTCAAAAAACTAGTTTAGGGCCGTTTTTGGGTGATTTTTTCTTTCACTCACAAAATTTCAATTTTTTTCCCCAAATAAAATGCATGTCCAAACACATTCAACCTCCAAAAATTATTTTTTAACACAACTTCAAAAACACTTTTCAAGTTTCAACCAAATCTGAGTCCAAATGCTAGCGAAGAAAATTCAGGTAGTGCAGGGCCGGATGTATCTCGACTCAAGTGGTGTCATCCGACACCTCTTGATCGAAATTTTTTACAAAATGTAAGTATATCTAACAGATATGTAAAGGTGATATAAATAAAAGAGCGGCATAGCTGACAGGAAAAGTTCGTAGCTTACCTGGTTGGGCGCTTCAATTTTGTCCCGAAGATCAGGAGTTCGATTCCTGCTAGCAGCTTCATGGACTATCAGTTTCAGATTTTTTCCCCTTATATTAAAAAAGATAAAATTCAACACTTGAACCCTTGACCATTAGTGGTAACGGCTAACTAACCAGTAGACCATGAATTGCCTATATCATTAGAGCCAGAATAAATAATTTTAAAGTGAAAGGTAATTATTTTAGCCATCATTAGGGCCACAATAAATAATTTTAGAGTGAAAGGTAATTATTTTAGCCATTCCCTGCAAATTCCGATTTTTGAGAATTGTACATGTCGCTATTTGCATAATCAATGAATGGCGTATTTTTGGTGGTTGTTTGATGCTTTATATAGAAAGATATTTAATATTAGTTCTAATGAGACTATTATAATACATTTTAAAAAACGAAACTTGTTTAGTAGAATTGTAGTAATGTACTTAATTGTGTTTTATTCATATATTACAAATTGTGTTTTTAAATTTTTATATGATATCATTACAATAATTGATTTATTAGATCACGTCTTTAAATATTGACACCGCTTACAAAAAATTCTATGTACGCCCCTGTGGTAGTGAAGGGGGTTGAAAAGTTGCTCATATATTCCTAATTTTTTTCCTAATCCCCTTATATAAATTTCTGGTTCCGGCACTGCTTGCGGTTACGGAAGCTTTTTTTTTCTTGGTTGCTGCTGCTGTTTAATACTTACCTGTTGCATGTTCTCTCTGTTCCCTCTTGATTTCAGTTCTTGAAACCTCAAGAAAAGGCCCATATAGTTTTGAAGACATGACAGTGATGGGTGAGGATGCTGGCAAGGAACTACTCTCACGGGCTGGTCCGGGATTTTTTGGCACTAAGTAGTCTGCCATTGCTAATAACTGATTAAACTACAGGCAGAGAGAGATCAGAGTTTGTATTCCACTCCTAGTTTAGGATTATGAGTTCATTTATTGTTCTGTAACTGTAGCGGGAAGTAGAATTGGAATAGTTTGTATACTAGTGTATCATTTTCACATCATTCTTCTAGGATATCCAAGATTCCAAGTGAATGGTTTACGATTGATGAATTGAGTGTGTGCGCTTAAGATGCACAATTTTTGTTGAGAACTTTGGACAATAGAAAAAGGAGGCGTGAAGATGGTGAGGACTGAGGAGGTAAAATTGAATGATTAGGGCCTTTTCCATTTCCACCAAAAATTCAATACTTGCTTCCCGTGTTGTATGAATCTCCAGATGAGAATGCAGAAACCGGAAACCTACATATCAAGTTCGTATTACAAACAAATGAAAGCCACTCGAAAGGACAAAAATTTAACCATAAAAAATACGTTTAGAAAGAAATTTTACATGCTTTGTCTGCTAGGAACACCGGAATCTAATGGCAGCTCATCCTCGAGTTATACACTAATAGGGTCATTTGGTATGATGCATTCGAGAAGATAATGTATACAGTAACTTTTGGTATTGCTAATATTTTATTTGGTACATTTTTTCAACCTATGTACTACTAATGGAAGTATTAGTTTTATAACGTATTTGGTATTATATCAAATAGGGGTGTGCATTCGATTTATCGATTCAATTTTGACCCTTATAGATAATTATTGATCGCTTATCGATTTGAACATATGCTTATCATTATCGTTTCAATAAGGTTTCGATTTTTTCGATTTTGATTTATCGACTTTTGGGGCTTATCGATTCGGTTATCGAGTACACCAATAAGAAAATTTTCGGGATTCCACAAAAGTATATCGCTATAAACACGCCTAACTAATATGGACAAAAAGAAGCTAAAATAAGAAGAGCATCGTTTATAACATAAATATTGTGTCAACAAGCACATGAAACGAAATTAAAGTAAGGGATCAAATGTATGCCACCAACACTGCAGCGGTATAAAAAAAAATATATCATCACGGCTAATTTTATTTTCCATTAATTTGAACTTTATTCCCTTGAGCTTTAAATATGTTCATTCCTTAAATGTGGTAGAGGAAATAATAGCGCTATGGACTTAGGGTAAAGGAAATGATATTATAAAATAAGGGTAAAAAAAATTTTAAAAAAAAATTTATAAAAAATTAAAAAAATAGTGTATGTTATCGGTTTATCGATAAACCGATAAACCGAAAAGGACAGAATCGAAATCGAAATCGATAACTCGATAAGGAAAATTTTGAAATCGAAATCGAAATTGATAAATCGATAAACCGATATCGATAAATCGATAACAAATAATCGATTCGATTTATCGATAAACCGATTCGAATGCACACCCCTAATACCAAAGCTATTAATGCATGCATTAGCATGGTTAAAAACACTTATTCTTATAGTTATTTAAAGCTAAAGAATATGAAGGACATTTTTGTAAACAACTAATTTTCTTAAAATTATGCAAAAAATTTTAATAGACCATACCAAACCGTAGATAAGAAATAATCTTTGCATAACTGATTGCTGCACTACTAACCCATGCATTACTAATCCTCGCATTACTAATATGCCTTATTCAATGCTATTCTTATACGCTCTACCAAATGACCCCTTGTTTGATAGGAGATATTAGAAAAACAATATAAGTATTAGCTTTATGCATTACTAATTCCTTATTTGATTAAAAATTTTCATCTTATTTAGTATTATACTATGTATAACAAATACATAGTGAAACACGATAGTAGTAATGGAAGGGTTTTCAATATTTGCATAAGCATGGTTAAAGACATACTCAAATCTCTCAAAGCATACAACAATTAAAGAATGTTGAGGTTATTTTATAAACAACTAAATTTTTTAAGAAATTATATAGAGCTTTAATACACCAAACAAACAGCGGAAAAAGAATAATTTTAACATAATCAATGTCAGCATAACTAATTCTAATATTACTAATACTACAACACAGTATAATCCCACTTAGTGGGGTCTGGGGAGGGTAGTATGTACGCAGACCTTACCCCTACCCTGGGGTAGAGAGACTGTTTCCAAATAGACCCCCGGCATCTTTCCCTCCAAGAACTTCCCACCTTGCTCTTGGGGAGACTCGAACTCACAAACTCTCGGTTGGAAGTGGAGGTTGCTTACCATCAGAGCAACCCCTCTTGTCCTGGAAATATGGTTCATTAAACTTTGAAAAGTGAACGGGGCATTTGTGAGACCAAAAGGCATTACAAACATTGTTACCGGAGGAAAGTAACATTACTAATACAAACATTGTTAATATACTCTATTCCATACTATTCTTACACCTCTTACCAAATGAGCCTCGTAGTGTTCCTCAGTTCCTCTCAATAGGATCTACAAGGTGAAATCTTAGGGGTTGGGATTCGCTCCAGTGAATAATCCTCCAGTAATGTTCAATAATTATAGACACATATCGATATATACAAGCAATGATGTAGATTAGAACCGTCTATTTAATTCTCTGCCAGCAATGATAGAGAATGAAATAGAGGGTTCCAATCTAAACGTTGATTGTACAGGTGGAAGAAAGAGTACAAAGCTTTGTTTGTCTCATCAAACGTGGTTGCAACTATGTTTTTCAAAATGAAGTACTCATCCCGAAGTTCTTTATCTTCACTTGCAACTATGCTTTTTGAAGACAAAGTTCTCATTTTCAAATTCTTTATTTAGAACAGCACACTCCAAGTCTTCTGTAATATAGAGAGAGATGTAGTATATTTAGTAAAATAAAAGAAGTATTAGGGTTTAGGAAGTAGTTGATATGTAGAGGAGCATGGTTACATCGAAAATAAAGCTGTGAGGTTTCCAATAAATTGTATAGGTGGACACGTGTCTATAATTAGTGAGAGCATTGAGCATTATCCTGACCTTATTAATTGTATAGATGGTATTCACTGGAGCGGACCTTTGAAAAACATAGTTACAACCACGTTTTATGAGACAAAGGAAGCTTTGTACTCTTTCTTTCATAAAGAATTTCACTCACCAAATTCTTTATAATTTTTCAACTATAACGTTGAATAAAAAGCTTGAGTGCCTCCTTCAAAAATATTACCCCAGTTCTATATCTCCCAAGCCCGGCTTAATTAGAACTTAGCAATTGAAGGCTTTAATCAATGTTAGAACACAATTTTCACATAGCACACTTTCCTACTTCTTTTTATTTTTAACTTTGTTTTTGTTACATTGATAGTCATAAGAAGGGTATGCAGGGCCTCGAAATTCTTGCTTGAACAAAACATCTCATGAGATAGTATATTATATGAGATGAATGTTGCTGAAAATAAAATCACCTTTCCTGAAGAACAAATTTCCTCAATCAGTTTCTTGTTCTTCGCCATTTATTTTTAGACTTATGTCAATGTTTGGAATGGAGCCTGATGGCTCGGGTGACTTTCGGACGCATCTCAGAGTGTTGGAAAGAGTTTCAGATAGCTGGTTTTTATTCAAGTGCAGCATGTCTCGCAAATGCGAGATATGGTTCGCATTTTTGGACCTCTCTTATGCAAGGGGCATCACCTTTGCTAGGTCTGGGATATTGGTTGTTTTTTGAATTTGCGATGAGGGCTCCGTATTTGAAACATCACATCTGCAAAGCCTTAGTCGCATTTGCGATAATGTCTGGGCAGTGGCTAGTTCGCATTTGCGAGCTTTCTATCTCTTTTGCTAAGGGCATACTTCGTATTTGTGAAGATTTCGCTTTTGCGACGTCTAGATGGGATTTATAGTGTTTACTTCTACGAACAACGGGTCGCTTCTGCGTTGTCGCATTTGCAAACACTGGGCCACAAATGCGACTTCTGCAACTGAACATATGGGATTTTGATTTTAATTTTTATATTTTGGAACTCTAGACTCGGTAAGAGGCGATTTGGAGAGGAAATTTTCACTTACAATCATTGGATACATAGTTCTAATCATTTTTTAACTATATTTGATGATTATATACAAGATTTAACATCAAATTTGTGCTAATTAAAGTGAAAATTTGGAAAATTTTGTCTATGTTTTGAAAAATAAATATTTGGGATTTGAGAGTCGAAATGGACTCGAATTTTGAAATAAAACACATATATGGACTCGAGGGACTATAGGTAGTCAAGACCTATCCTTGGACCCGGGTAGTGACGGGGTGTGCCCGGGGCTAATCTTTATTTACTTTTGAGGAATTGTATAAAGATCATAGCTTTACTTATTAGAATTAGGTTCTCTTGCATTATTTGATGTTATTAATCGATTTTGGTTAGGTTTGAGCCAAGTGATGGTGAATTATAAAGGAAAAGCAATTTTTGAATGTTGGTTTGGCCTAACTTTATGTGGGAGGAACTATCATGTAGGATTGGTCCAATTGTTTGAACTATGTGAAAGGCGTGTACATAAGATGACAAGCGGGCTTATATGTGGAAAAATTAACCAGAACTCTAGGTTCATAGGTTCTATGATCACGAACAAGTTTAGTAGAGTCTTGTGGATCGTTATAGAGATGTCTATGCTTATCTTTGAGAGGCTATGAAACTATTAGGAAAATTCCACTTTTTTATTGCAGCTTTATTGGTATTTGAGTTTGAAACTTTGTGTTTCTATTATCTCACACAGATGTTGAGGACACACACTACTGGATCAACCGAGTAGACACTAGTGCCCCATGCTAGAGTCATAAGAAGCCAAGGTTGAGGTAGAGGCAGATGAGGGACACATTTCATAGTTAGAGCACATACTAGAGCAGTAGTTGAGGAGCCACAAGTAGCTCCGGTTGATGGACATGCACCTGAGTCACCTATTGATACACCTGAACTTCAGGAGACATTATCGCAGTTCTTGATTATGTTTTGGTACATTGGCTCATGCGGGGTTAATTCTAGTTGTACCAACTATTTCACATACTGGGAGAGGAGCTCAGACTCCCGACGCCCATACTCTAAAGCAGTAGGTTCATGTTGTTCATACTCTAGTTATTTTGCTAGTACAACCCCTTATCGCGGTACAACCTGAGGTCAGGCTAGAGGTATTAAGAAGGAGTAGAAAAGGCTTGAGAGGTTCAAGAAGTATGATCCTCCTACCTTTAGTGGAACAATTACCGAGGAGGCACTGGGTTTTCTAGAAAAGTGACACCTTATTTTCCGCACCATAGGTATTATGAAGGTGAGTGAAGTTGCTTTTAGTATATTTTAGCTATTGGGAGTAGCATATAGGTGGTGGCAGGCTTATGAGGAGGGTAGGCCAGTTGATGCAGCCCCACTCACTTGGTCTCAATTTTCAAAAATAATTTTAAGGGAGTTTATTCCCCAGGCCCTTTGGGATGCGTGGCTCATAAAGTTCGAGCAGCTGTATTAGGGCACTATGACAGTGTTAGAGTATGCAGGAGATTTAATGATTTATCCCCTCATGACCTAATTTGTTTTCTACTGTCAGAGAGAGAGAGTCTGCGAATTTATTGAGGGGAACAATTATGGTCTTAGATTCAGCATGGCTTGGGAGTTGGAGACTGATACTCCATTCCACCATGTTTTGAAGACTTCTAAGAGTAGAGAGAAGATAGGGAGGACAAGAGGCATCGAGGTCTTGGAAGATTTAGAGGTTTTTGCTCTTCGGCTCTGGCCCATTATAACATAGGATCCGTCAGCCGGCTATTCTAATCCGCTCACCACACTACTTGTGGTGGTGCAGCTGGCCAGGAACCTCAAGGTACACATATGGACAGTCATCTTTTAGTGCACCCATTGTACGGGGTTCCTACAATGGTCATTCTAGTTGTCTAGCATAAACTCAGCACCAATAGCCACACCCATCGATGGGTTGTTATGAGTGCGACAATACTAAGCACATCATGAGAGATTTTCCTAGACTCCGGAAGGGTGGAATTCATCAGTGCACTCAGGCTATGGGCTCCTCTCTAGTTGCTACTTCACCTGCACAACCAACTACAGGTGGGGGACGTCTGGGTAGAAGGTGCCCTAGAAGAGGTGGCCCGACCTATTGATATGCTTTCCTTGGTGGGGCTGAGGCTGTTGCACCAGTTGATGCCACTCAGGTATGGAATTGGTTTTTCATAGAGGAGCATTAGTCTTAATTTGATCTGTTCCTATTTATTTGAGTGAGTCCTCCTATGTTGCTTCATATATGCATATGTTTCATGATTCATGTACTATGCTTATGTGTTTGAACCTATTGAGAGATTCTCTAGTGGTACCCGCGACTATCATTTTTGTTTACTCACTATTGAAAGTTATGAGACTAGGATGAACTTTATGTTACTTAATACAATATGTTTTATGTGTTTTCTGGATGGTTTGGCTACAACTTGTGATTTCACTGCTCTACCCGTATGGAATGTCCATTATGTGTTTGTGATTTTATTCTACAAAATTGGGTTTGTGAAATATTTTTAGTTGGTGTGATGTCTATTCTATGTGTGACTCAGAGTTGGAGATAGGATCCTTGTTATTTTTTGTGTATTGATATGTTTGGACTGGGTTACGTGCAGCAATGGAGTTCTATTAGGATGAGATCTTTGTGATTAGTTCATATTTTCCCCCTCTTAAGGTATGGATCCGTAGTATGATACCGATGGGTAGTTGTACCTATTAGACTTGATCTATAGTTCTCTTATGTGTTTCTCTTTCCATATTCAGTCATATAAGAGTTATTATTGTTGGGCTTAGATTACGAGGTATGTGCTCTAGTGGTGTTTGATGTGGCTTGTTGGTCGAGTGAGTGTATGAATTTCACATGTGTCTTGATTTATCATTAGTGTTTGGAAGTTTTGGAATAAGGTTCTAGTCGATATGCGACTATTTACCGATACTGGGTTTGATAATGGGTAACTATTTATGGTTAGAAGTGTTTCTACGGGCCTATGGCCAATGTATTACGTCATGTTGTTATACCTTGTGGATGTATACATGAGCTGTTATAGGTAGTTGAGGATTGTACATTGTGTTTGTGTGATAATAGGACCCTTGGTGGATGTTGAAATTTGATTCCAAGGTTTATCTGCATGAGTGGAAGAAATAATCTTTGATTGTAATGATTTTGTCGTGTTTATGTGGAATGGGTCATGTAGGATCACCCATGAGCATATTAATGGTGAGTTTATATAATGATTTTATGACTTGGGAAAGACTCTCGGCACGTTCGAGGATTAACTTTTATTTAAGAAAGGGATAATATAACGAACAGACTGGTCATTTTGAGCTTTAGCGTTCCATTTAGTTGTTCAAGGTTTTGAGTGGTTTCATATTGTATATTATGACTTGCATATATTATTAGATTTTATTTTTGATGTTTCAAAATTGATTTGGATAAGTGATTCTCGTTGTATATGCTTAAGATGGAAATGTTGATTGAGGTTTGACTTTTGTGAAAAACCACCCCAAAAAAGAGTTTTTATGGCTCCGATTGGTTCCTTTAGTGTTTTTGGACTTGGGATGTACACCCAGAATTAAATTCAAAGGTTCCTAGGGTGATTTGACTTGTTTTATCGAAGGTTGGCAATATTAAGGTTTAGAAATTCCTTAAATTTGACTATGGTTTGACTTTATGGCTACTGGGATTGCAATTTTGTATTGGGACATGAAATGGATCAATTATACTATTGGGAACTTTTCCGCGAAGTTTTGTGTCACTCTGAGTTGATTTGATATGAATTAGACGTGTGGTGGTGTTTTTTAGAAGTTCTTGAGTTTCAACGTTAATCTTCTGGGTTTTGGAGGCGAAATTCGTGATTTTGGATTTTATTTTGGTGGTTTATTCACGCGAGCGAGTTTGTATTATGTTTTTGGACTTGTGTTGATGTTAGGTGTTGATACATGAGGGCTCGGGTGAGTTTCAGACTCGTTTCAGAGTGTTAGCAAGAGTTTCACATTGTTTCTTTATGTTTAGGTATATCAGGTCTCGCAACTGCGATATATTATTTGCATTTGCTAGGGCATTGCTTTTCTGAGTGTGGGATGCTGGTTGTTTTTTCATTTGCGATAAAGATTCCATATTTGCATTGTCGCATTTGTGAAGTCTTAGTCGCATTTGAGATAATGAGTGGCTAGTTCACATTTGCTAGCTTTCTCTCACTTTTGCGATGGGACATACTTCGCACTTGCGAAGATTTTTTCGCTTTGGCAATGTTTGGGTAGGCTTAGAGTGTTTGCATTTGCAAATAATAGGTCGCTTCTGCGTTGGTCGAATTTGCTAACCTCGAAGTAGATATGACTTCTGCAGCTGAACATAAGGGTTGAATTTACAGGATTATAATCTCATTTTTCATATTTTGAAACCCTAGACTCGGTATGAGATGATGTGGAAAGGGGATTTTCACTATAATCATTGGGTACATACAACAACAACGAACCAGTGAAATCCCACTATTAGGTACATAATTTTGATAAATTTCCAATTATATTTGATAATTGATATATTGTGAGAATCAAAGTGAAATTTGGAAGTTTTTGTTTATGTTTTGAAAAATAAAAATTTGGGATTTAAGAGTCGAAAAAGGACTCGGATTTTGAGATAAAACACATCTATGGACTCGAGGAGTTGTCGGTAGTCAAGACCTACCCTTGGACCTAGGTTTTGACTGAGCAGTTGAATTTTGTTTACTTTTGAGAAAAAATTTAAAGATTATAGATTTACTTATTCAAATTGGTTTCTCTTGTATTATTTGATTTTATTAGGTCGATTTTGGTTAGAATTGAACCACGTTGAGGTGAATTGTAAAAGAAAAGCTATTTTTGAACATTGATTTAGCTTGGTTAAGGTAAGTATCTTGCCTAACTTTGTGTGAGGGAAACTACCCTGTAGGATTAGTCTAATTGCACTAATTGAACTATGTGAAAGACATGTACATGAGGTGATGAGTGTGTACCCGGGTTTATATGTGAAAAAATTGACTGGTTTAGACTCTTAGGTTACTTAATGAATTTAATTAGAAGTTGTTATTACTTGTTACATCTTTCGTTGTTGAATTCATTCTTATATGCTTAGATTGTAGTAGTTATTTCATACTCTAGCTTCCATTATTGAGTTTACTCTTATGTGTCTTAATTGAAGTTACTATTTCATGCTACATCTTTCATTGTCAAGGTTATTATGCATTAATCGAAATTGCTTAGTACATGTTCTATCCGTCGATGTTGAGTTCCTCTTATATATATTCGATTGAAGTATTTGGTATACGTCATGTCTTTTATTTTTAAGTTCATTCATAAACATGTAATTGAAGTTTGACTGAGTTATTAACCCGTTTTAGTTGAAGTTGTTGTTTTATGGAGTATCCTTTATTGTTGAGTTATTTTTTGTTTCATTTTGTTGTTATTGGGATTCTTGTCTACATTGTAGTTGAGCTGTTGGCTATGTATTATGGTGACATTGCTATTTTTGTTTTAGAAAGGTTATGGCTTATAGGCACTTTTGGTACGAATTGATATGCCATGTTGTTGTGATTTAGCACATGTAGATTTGTTGTGTTGATTTATTGCTACTATGCAGAGCATAAGGGTGGAATCGCACTGTTATTGATTGTGCGGAGTGATACATGTGGCTATTGTGATATATTGTCAGGGAGGAGCGATACAGATGGCTATTGTGTTTATTGTCTGGGTGGAGTGATAAGGGTGACTATTGCCAATGCGGAGAGACTAGCATGGCCATGTTAGGGATGATGTGTGACGGCCTGAGGAGCATAACATTGATGATATTCGTGTGATGGTGCGATTTTCCTTGTGTATGCCATGCATCTTACTTGACTAGTTATGATATTTTCAATGAGCCACTCGATGTCTTCTATATGACTTGTTGTCTTGGATTGTAATATTACACTCGCACATGCATACACCATAGTGCACAATTTATAGTAGTTAAAGTATATGAAACGTGAAATTCATAGATTATGAACATGTGTTCTCGTATTATCTGCTTCCATTGTGATATTAAGCTTGTGACCATGCTGGGCGAATTGTGATATTGATCCTGTGACCATATTGGTAGGATTGTGATAGTGAGCCTATGACTATGTTAGATGGACTGAGATATTGACACGTGAGTTATCTGTGCGGTTGTGATTAATAATGTGGGCACAAGGTGCCATGAGTATATGATTTGTGATTTGGGACTTGAGACTTGTGATTTTGAGATGTGGTATCTCAGAGTATTTTTGTTGTGAAACTTGTGCTAGAACAACTTGATTATTCAGTTGTCATTAATTCAACTTATTTGGTTTCGCTGGTACTTTAACAGTGTTTTCATTACATGTTTATTCCTTGTTTCCATTTACTGATTCTTGCTTCTATTATTGGCTTTATACTTTCTATACGGCCAAAATCGGAAGAGTTCGACTTTGGGTTTTATCGTAGCATTCTATGCCTAACCTCGAGGCACTCGAAGGAGAATTTAATATATGCCCTCGAGGTTCATCCCTTGAGGTAGCACATCCAGGGTCATTCTCTAAGCAACATAAATCAATTATCGTCATAGAAAGGTGGAAAAATTCCAAAGTACACGTTGTTAGAACTGACTAGGTCTGCAAGAATAGTACACATCCGTACTGAGACATTACATAACCGTAGTAGTAACAATTATTCGTCATTTATTAGACATGTACTGTGTGGGGATTGACGCCTCCTATATAGAGAGTACCTTTGTCATTTTGTAGGGGATTCAGATTATTACATAACATATTGAATACGATACAACATTCTCTACTCTTTGCTAACACTATTGTTCTTCACATTTATTGCTTATTCTTTCATTATTCATTGATTGTTCTCCATTTATTGCTCATCATTAACTGCAAAAGGCCATCTATAAGGACCTCATTATCATTGATTTTTCATCAATCGTTCATAGCTATTAGCCCTGTATAGAACTCGAGGCCCTGCTCCAGCTAGCTCGAGACCCTGCTTTTTGACCCTATTAGTTTGCATTTCTTATTTTCTTTACTCAACTTAGAATCTATTCACTAAAAACTAATGTTAAGATAAATTATATATTTTTAAAACCATAAAATTAAATATAATTGTAGTTACCATTCTCAAGGTAAATAGTTTGGCCCCCACCGTGGGGCTAAGAATAATAGTGACTATTTTGGTGCTAGTTTTCTGAAAACACAGAGTCATTTTTCACACTTTTTCTTGTCCAAGTATCTCTGATTTTAGGCCAAAAAATGTCTAAACTCAATGCACGTGAAAATAACAGTATTGGGCTTCAGGGAGAAAATGCCGCAGACATCGGTTTACAATTACAAAATTCAAGGATAGCACCAGCAGATGCCGGTGTACCACCGCAAAACCCAGGGAAGGCACCAATCCACATCAACGTGAGCTCGTGAAACATTGTGCATGTCGATGTAAGCTCTCCTACCGGCGGAAGCGTGCACGGGGAGGAAGGAGATGTTAGTCTTCAATCATTTTTGAAATGTTGCAAGCACAACAGGTGGATATTGCTCAGCTACAAAGACACCAAAAAACCCTAAGCCCAGTAGCACCGGAGACGGCTCCTCGAGTCGAGCAGGTATAGGAGATATCAAGTAACAAGGGGTCAGCAACAGACCCTGCTATTATGAAGATGCTCGAGGACCTCATCAAAAAATCGCATTAGAAGAAAAGAAGATAGAAGATAGAAGATAATGATAAAAGGGTGGAGAGCTATAACTCAAGGGTCGATCATATTCCCCCTGATTCTAAAGGGCATAGATTCAAAGAAGTTCAGACAGAAACCATTCCCATCGAGTGCGCCTCCGAATCCCATCACGAAGAAGTTCAGAATGCCAGACGTCCTGAAGTATGACGGGACTACGAACCCTAATAAGCACATCACCGCTTATACTTGTGCTGTAAAACGAAATGACTTAAAGGACGACGAGATAGAGTCTGTCTTGTTTAAGAAACTTGGAGAAATTCTATTGAAGGGGCCATGCTGTGGTATCATAACCTACCTCCAAATTCAATAGATTCATTTGCCATGTTAGCAGATTCTTTTGTGAGGACATACGCTAGTGCCATCAAGGTCGCCACCAGGAAGGTATATGTCTTCAAAATAAAACAGAGAGATAACGAGGTGCTAAGGGAATTTGTATCTCGCTTTCTGATGAAACGAATGGAATTGCACAGTTCCTAATGACCGTGCAATACATGCCTCCACTCAAGGCTTGAACGAATAAAGCTTGGTAGCTTTGTCGCAGTTAAAACAAAATTTGATCAAATATACCGCCATGACCTGGGTAGATGTGCACAACAAGTTCAAATCAAAGATCAGGGTCAAAGATGACTAACTAGGAGCCCCATCGAGCTTAGTAAATCCTAGAAGGATCCTAACGAAGGAACAAAGGTTAATAGAAAGAGAGTCAAGGACAAAAAAGGAAAGATACCAGCCATATGTAGAAGATCGAAGAAACGCGCCAAGATGTAACATACCTCGAGGTGATCGAAAAACAGATCGAGGTTTTGGATTCCGGGGGCTCATGAGTAAAGCCGGATGATAGGAACACCAAACCGACAGAGGCACCCCAACTATCTGAGTACAACTTCAATGTCGATGTCTCGGATATCCTATCGGCCATAGGTAAAATCAAAGATACCAGGTGATCGAAACCTATACAATCAGACCATTCACAGAGGAACCCTAACCTAATATATAAATATCACGACACTCACGATCATAGGACCTAGGATTATAGGCAGCTACGAGAAGAGGTAGCCTGACTGATCAACGAAGGACACTTTCGAGAATTCCTCAACGGTAGGGCTAAAACCAATTTCGGGAAAGATAGGCGAATAACAAAAATGAACTAGAAGAACCACATCACGTCATCCACATTATTGTTGGAGGGTTCGATGCCCCATAGGAAACCGTTTCAAACAGAAGAAAATATCAATCACTAGGGAAAAGCAAACTCAGAGTCACGTACCAGAGGACGCTCTCACATTTATTGAAGAGGACATTGATACCTTATCTCGGCCTCATAATGACGCACTGGTAATTTATTTTCTTTTGAATAACATTTAGATTAAATGTTTACTTATGGATCCAGGTAGCTCATTCGACATAATCAGGTTGAGGGTAGTGGAGTAGCTCAATCTGCTCGGCCAGAACATACCTACCTCTTGATTCCTCGATAGATTTAATATGGCAAGTGAGACAACAAAAGAAGAAATCAACCTTCTGGTTAACATAGCTGGCACAATCCAAGATACCAAGTTTCACATCATCAAAGGTGACATGAGATTATAGGTGTCTAATGGGACGGGTCAACCCGTTTTTGGACTGGCAGAAATCGGTTAAAATCGGGAACGGTTCGGAACTGGTACAAGGGGGCTGGGTTGGGTTAGGTTAAAGGGGTAGGGGTTTGGTTCGTTCATATTTTGTCAACTGCTTAACCAGGCCATTCAAACCCGTTCAACGTAAATTACTATTCTACCGGCCCGGCCCGGCCCGGCCCGGCGTGACCCAGCCCGATTTAAAAACTATATTTCATTTTTATTTTATTTATTTTTTAAGGTTTTAGAATCTAATGCAATGCAAAATCTTTAGATTTACTCTTTTTCGTTAATTTACTTGTTGTTAAATGTAAATCTTTCAATTTGTTAGTTTGAATTTTGAAATAAAAGTAGAACTTGCAATTTATAAGTGCAATATATTTCCATCTTCATTGTATTCTTTCCATCTTCATTGTATTTTTTCTATTTTTATTTTATAATATGTAAATTACAATAGTTATACAAAATACAAAAAAAATAAAAAATAAAAAAATACCTTGCCTGACCCGGCCCCTTTACTCGTAAACCCGGTAAGCCCTAACCCATAACCGACTCGGACCACAATCCGTATGGTTACTAACTTTCCCTACCCAGCCCAGCCCGGCCCACCTATGAGATACAATGCCTTACTTGGAAGGCCTTGGATACATAGTATGAGGGCAGTACCATCGACCCTTTATCAAATGATGAAATTTCCAACCAAGGATGGAGTAAAAGCAGTATACGGGGAGCAGCTTGGAGCAAGAGAGATGTTCGTGGTGCACGACATGGAACCGAAATCGATGCCCTCTACATCAGATAGGCCAAAAGGCAAATGAAAAATCAGCTAGCAAGCACAACCTACATTTTCGGCTGCATCCAAGCGAGTGAGTAAAGGACCGTGCCGCTTCCTCATAACAAGTAGTTGGAATTTATCAAAGATGGAACTCCATCGTTAATGTACAATCCTCTCCTATTTTACTTATGTTTTATACTAACTTATTGCAGGTGTTCGATTGAGAGGAATCAAAGCGCCCTCTAGCTTGAAGATCATAAGTTTTAAACTATGCATTGCGCTCTTTTTCCGTGGATTGTATTTTTCCCGAACGGGTTTTATCGACGAGGTTTTTAATGAGGTAACATCCATATTCTACCTATGAAGTACTCATAAAGTATTCAAGGCTTCTCTTTAATCAACCTCAAATACTGGTGGGGATTACCCTAAGCGGTCACCCTTTGTAAGAAATCGAACTACACCTAGGAGGGCCTCGATAGGAGAATATTGTGTTGGGAAAAACATTTGAATGAACCATGTCCATGTAGAATAATCGAGCCTCCAAAGGAAAAAAACATATATACGTATATCAAGTAACCGAGGAAGCCGTTTTTCTCATCAAAACACTTGGTGCCTCAACGACGTTCACTACTTTCTCATAAGATGGCTCAAAAGCCAGAAACTCTCAAACACTCAGGGACTGTCATCAACAGTCGGTTCATCAGGCCATCAAAAACTTAAACTCATAAGACCTCAATCAGGTAAGGTCGAGCTTATAAGCCCTCAGTGAGGCAACACCAAATCTGTAAGACCTTAATGAGGCATGCCAAAACTTGTAAGACCTTAAAAAAGGCATAACCCCGATATTAAGGTCGAGGCTATATATTAAAATTATAAGACTCCTAAAAAGGCATACCCTCAATATATACGCTGAGGTCATCACACGCGAGGACTAATAACTACAATCAAACTAAAAGGCGATGGTCAAATTAACGCGGCTTGGAGACGTCCGACTACCGCCATAAAACTAAAGGCCTTTAAAATATTTTGAGAATACTTTGAAAAGAACCGATTAATCTAGATACCCCTGACATAAGCAAAGGAGCTTCGATAATATCATCTCTGAACAATAAAAATGCTTCGAAAACAATCAGGCCTCAATGAAAAGGTTTCAAAAACTCAACATTCGAGCAAGCCTCCCGAGGTACTCAGCTATCGTCACATATCGACTCATAATCGAGGTTCTTGTTTTGAGCCGTCTAAGAGTCGGACGAATATATAACATTTCGAGGCTTAATCAAAACCTTAAAAGTCTTCAGCTTAAATAGGGAAAACTATAGCCACATTAGAGGTCGCATCGACCCAACCTAAAAAGTGCCTAAGGGCCAATGCGGAAAAGCCTAAGACCTAGCCCAAAGAGCATAAGGTCCAATGTGTTGAAATCCTAAGGTCAATGAGCCCGAGAAAAAACTTGATTGAGGACCAAGCCCTAAGCGGTCAACTATCATCAATTATTCATCAAAGCATAACCTAAGGTCTCCTACCTTTTTTTTAGTATAACTGTTATATTTCATTGATCTCAAAGAATATGTACATCATAGAGTTCTATAGTAGTAGTTTTGACTGGCTACTATTCATTTACAAATTATCATCTATACTATCATAGCTATCTAGACACAAATGTCATTACAGTAAGGGATATCTAAATGCTATAACTAGGGAAAGCAATTAAGCTGCCGCAAGCCAGTCTGCCAATGTTTGCATTTCCTGCCTCGAATATGTATAAGGCAACTTATCTGCAAATCAGTTGCTCCTCAAAAACAGTCCCTTCAAATCGAATGTTATTCCTTACTCTCCAGATGAGGGCAACATTAGTGACAAATGCAGAAGCTGTAATAGCATTTTGCCACAATCTGCTTTTTTGTTTTGCTACTTATCCAGTGAAGTTCTGTTTCCCAGCAACCAACTGTTCTGGAATGCCCCAGCAACATATTCTGGTCCACAATCTGTTAATAATTGGGCACTCAAAGAAAAGGTGATTGAATACTTCAACATTTTGATTGCAAAACACACAAGTTGTTGGAACTTGTATGCCCATGTTCTGCAATCTGTCAACTGTAGGAAGTCTATGTTGAGCAGCTAGCCATACAGTGAACTTATGTCGAGGTTGGATATTAGTGATCAGCATCAAGTTCTTCCATTCAACCCTATTGAAACTGGGGAGCATTGTGAGGTATAGTTTCTGAATATGAAATTTGTCCAGTCTACATATACTTTGCAATCTGCCAAATAGATCTTCCTGAAGCTTCTGGCTCTCCAGTATCATAGTTCTGCTTTCCAGTATCTTCCTGACAACCCAAGAAGCTGATTTTGGAATGTTAACTGTGGCAATGTCACCCTGTTTGATGCAATAAGAATGAACCCATCTAACCCAAAGGCAGTCTTTCTTCCTGGACAAGTCCCATAACAATTTAGTAATGGCTGCTTTTTTCCACACAGTCAAGTCTACAATGTTAAGACCTCCAGCTGATATTGGTCTGCACACCTTGTCCCAAGCAACCAGTGCCCTTTTGGATAGATTAGCAGTGCCAGTCCAGAGGAATGTTCTGCAAATTGCTTCAATGGCTTTCAGTACCTTTTTGGGTAAAATGAATACTTGTGCCTAATAATTCTGAATGCCAAACACCACAGCTTTAATCAATTGGCTTCTCCCTGCATATGATAGAAACTTAGCTGACCAGCAAGTAATTTTATCTGTTATCTTTTCAATTAGGGGCAGATAATGATGGATAGCCAGCTTTTTAGAATCAAGTGGTATCCCCAAGTACTTGAATGGAAGTTGGCCTTCAGTGAATCCCAAGGTTTCAATTATTTCTTCTTTGGCACTTTGTTGCACACCAGCCAGGTAAACTGCACTTTTGTTGATATTTGCCTGAAGACCAGATGCTTCTGAAAACTGAAGGAAAGCTTTCTGCAAGATCTGGATAGATATAATATCAGCTCGACAGAACATAAGAAGGTCATCATCAAAACAAACATGAGAACAATTGAGTTTCCTGCATTTGGGATGGAAGTTGAAGTTCCCATCCTTGTGTAACTGTTTCAGGATTTTGTTTAGGTATTCCATAGCCAATACAAACAGATATGGTGACATAGGGTCACCCTGTCTAATAACTCTCTTAGCAGTGAATGGCTTAGTTAAGCCACCATTCATTACTAAGGAATAGGAGACAAAGGTGACACAAGCCATGATCCATTGAATAAACTTTGCTGGGAAGCCCAAGTCAATAAGAATCTGCTTCAGAAAGTTCCATTTCGAGGTGTCATATGCCTTCCTCAAGTCCACCTTGAGTACACATATGGGGGATACACCTTTTCTTGAGTAACCCTTGAATATTTCATGGCTTAACAAGATATTGTCAACAATACTTCTCCCTTCAATAAAAGCAGATTGAGCAGGACCAACTAGTTCTCCAATGACAGCTTTCATCCTCCTGGTAATAACTTTGGAGATGATTTTGTAGACAGTAGTGCAGCAAGCAATAGGTCTATAGTCTTTAACAGTAGCGGGTTCTTTGACTTTAGGAACAAGTGCTATGGCAGTGGTGTTGATCATATGAGGCATTGTGCATGTAGAAAAGAATTCCTTAGTAGCAGCTAGAATATCACCCTTCACCATCTCCCAGTTTTTAGTAAAGAATTCCACTGAAAATCCATCTACTCCTGAGGCTTTATCTTTAGGCATTTCTTTTACAGCTTCAGTGATCTCTTCCAGTGTAACCTCTCTAATTAGCATTTTTTGCTGTGTTAGACTTAAGCATTGTCCCTTTTTTATAATTTCAGAATTGACACAAGGGAGCTCAGCAGCACACTCCCACATTAATTATTGAAATACCTTTATGAACTCCTGTTCCACAGATAAAGGGTCAGTTAGTTTCAAACCTGTGTCAGTATAAATGGATGTGATGTTGTTCTGGCCTGTTCTGATCTTCCACTGAGCATGGAAATACTTTGTGTAAGCATCTCCACACTCAATCCAGCAAGCCTTGGATTTCTGCCTCAGAATTTGTTCCACCACACAACTCCACTTCTCAATTTCTTCAAGTGCTGCTTTTTCCTCAGTAAATAAGGACTGTGTTAATGGGCTGTTCTACAGTTGAGTTTGAATAATACCCAATATTTCCCTTGCCTGAATAAGTTTCTGCTTGTATAAGGCCATATGAACATTTGTCTCCTTTATATGCTGTTTCATGGCCTTCAATTTTTTCCATATCTGCTGCATAGGTGTTCCATCACAATCCTGTCTCCAAACCTGCTGTAAAATGCTATGAAACTGAGGTTGTTCCATAATAGCAAGGTATAGTCTGAAAGGTTTAGAGTGTAGAGGTTTTTGATCTCCAAATTTGATAAGAATAGGGGAGTGATCAGAGACTGAAGGGTTCTTGAAGTTAGCTTCCAGGTGCCCATACTGTTGTAACCACTGAAAATTGCCCAGAGCCCAATCAATTTTACTATAAACTCTAGTGGAAGTACCTTGCTTATTGGTCCAAGTGAAGTGCTAACCTATAACTCTAAGAGCAGTGAGTTGCAGGTCAGTGATAATATCTTTGAAATCTTTGACTTCAGCATCAGTAACTGGAGATTCTGTCATCAGAACATAAGACACAGTTGAAATCCCCACTGAGCAGCCAAGTATCTTGACTGGGAACTTAGATTGACCTTAAGTCACTCCACAGTTGGTTCCTGAGGTGTGCATCATTATGCGCATATATAACACTTAAATGAGTTCTGGCCTGGCTAATTGTATCTTCTAAAAAACATTGAATGAGCTGATCAGTCACATAGGATACTTGGATCTGGATATGTGGTTTCCAAAGCAACCATATTCTACCATTTGCAGACTTTGAGTAATTGCATTGAACCTTCCAATCCTTAGCAACCTTATCAAGTATCTTCTTAGCTTTATGCTCCTTTACTCTAGTTTCTAGACATCCCATGACATCTAGTTTATTAACAGCTAGAATGTTTTTCAACTCCTTCTGTTTATGGGCTTGATTAAGCCCCCTAATGTTCCAAGTGACAATAATCATAAGAGATTAGGGGGTGATCTGTGTGAAGGCCCCGGTCAATCTGCTGAACCATGTTACCAGCCACAACAATAGTAGCCTTCCCTTTTATTGCAATTATCAACCATTACTGCATTGTTACCATTGGGTGCAATCTCAAGCCTCTCTTGGATATCAGGACCAGTTTGTGCATTCTGCTGAACACTAGCTAAAGAAGAGAGGTTCTCATTCTCTTGTTAGGTTCCTGCACTTCCTGCACTTCCTGTACTTCTGAATTGACTGCAATCTCATGGCTTACCTGTACTTCTGCATTAGCTACAGGCTGCTTGACAAGCCATTCTTGTTTAGTATTTTTTGCCTGCTTCTTCAATTTCCCTTTCTGCCTCCTTGGTTTACCCTGCTCCTCCATATCCTTCTCTGCATTGTTATCAGCATAGTACCAGCAATCCAATGAATCATGCCCAAATTTTAGGTAATGATTACAGAAACTAGGCTTCCAATCATACTCAATTGCCTGAATCTTAGGGCCATAAGGAGTATCAATCTCTAATTGGTCAGGGAGTGGATAGGCAGCATCAACCTCCACTAGGACTCGGGCAAACAAAATTTTCACATAGTGCGCAGTAAATTTGTCAGTGTGTAATGGCTTACCCACTGCACTGGCCATTTTGCTCAATACCTCAGTAGACCAGTAGCCCACCGGAAGTCCAGGAAAACGAATCCATACAGGAACAGTGCTGAGAATATCACTTTGGAAAGAGAAATCAACTTCCCAGGGCTTCAAAACCATTGGTTTATTCCTATAGGAATAAGGTCCAGATTGCATGACTAAATCCCTATCCTCGATACTATTGAATAAAAAAATACAGTAGCCTTCAGTATGAATCAGGACCTGGGGTTTAGCCACGAAATTCCACACATGCATGAAAAAATTATCCATAGTTTTCTCATTTGGATTATCACCAATTATATAGCCAATTAAAGCATTTTTCCAGTAATCCAATTGAGATTTCAAATCGTCCTCACTGATTTTAACAACCTTTTTACCATCTCGATCAGTGGGGGGAATGAACGAGAGTGGCTTACCCATTTGAGTATTACGGTTTCCTCGCACAACATCAGGTGCAGTCGAAATTGATTTTTCCAATCCACTGGCATCAGAGAATTGTAGTCATCTTACAGCGATATTATTAGGTGCTTCAGTCATCGGAGGTGGCAATTTATTCATATCTCCCTCTGCATGCATCATCTCTGTCGATTGGAATTTCTGGGGCAGAAAATTGCCAAATGTTAATGGTTCAAGCTCCTTTGTAATGCCATGATCAGGAGTAACTATTTGCGCAGTAGCGAGCGGTGCATTTCGCCGGCGACGAGCCATTGTTCCGGGAACAATGGCGTCCTGCTATTCTGCGCCGAGAGAAGGCTTAACGTGCGCCGAGAGAAAATCCTTTTCACGACTAAAATCACCCTTTAATACTTAGATACCATGGTCTCCTACCTAACAAGTCCAATATATCAGACTAATTATCGACAAGTATCGGCACTCAAAACATATACAAAGACACAATCAAGCGAAAATTCTTATGAAGAGAAAACTAAAAGTTTCTTTCCTAATATGAAAAATGGTACAAAGATACACTTACACCACTGTCGCAGCGAGCCCTATGCAAAGAACAAGAAAGTAAAACCTAGTCTACCCTTGAGAACTTATCTTTCCCCCCTCGGGTACTATGTCACCATCAGATGCATCGGGACCATCTCCCTTACTGGCCCCTTCCTTGTTATCTTTCGTCATCTGAAATGAGAAACTTGGCATCGAACTCATCCTCCTTGGCTTTCTCTATATCCTCCGAAAGATCGAGGCCCTTACCCTAAATCTCCTCGAGAGTTTTCCTCCAGGATTTTTACCTGGCATATTCATTACTTATCTTCCATCGATCGGAAGCCCCTCTCAGCTTCGTACGAGCTTCAGCAGCATCTTACAGATATATGGCCACCTTCTTATTGACCTTTTCTCGGACCTTCTTGGCTTGCAATAAAAGTCTTGGTGGATCGATGTCGTAGAGTAATTATTCCTTGATAATGCAAGAGCCGATATAATCTGATGAAATGGCTAAGAGTGATCTCGAGCGCAACCTTTTTCGGGAAAACACCTCATCATTAACACGATCTGCCAGAAAGACGGATGGATCTGAGCCAACGTAACTCGATATCTTCAACAGAACTTGAGCACAAGTTGGTCAAAAGGGCCCAACGTAAAAGGGTATGTATATAAGTTCAGAAACCCGTTTACATGGGCTATAATATCCTCTTCTCGATAGGGTAGCTGCATCCTTTTCTATTCTTCCTATCCACGGTCTCTCCTCACAGATATAAAGTGTCTCTCTTCTATTGAGAAAATGAACCGCGAATCATGCTCTTGATTGCCCTGAACATCGAGAGGTTTCTCTATTGAAAAATCCCTCGTCATAGAAAAACAGTTGGAAGTTGTCTCAACGAACGCCGGCAGTATACCACCGTCCAGGCAGGGAACAGAGGAAGGGTTTCCCTCTTTCTGGTAAGCGAATTTGGGTGTGGTAGCCATAATTCCCTAAAAGAAAGAAGAGAAGACGAAAACTCAGGCAAAAGCTTTGATCTAGTACGACACTAGAACTAGCAGAAAAGGAACTCCACAAAAAAAGGTATATGCACAAAGCGGAAAAGCCCTCTATAAAAAGAAAGTAGGTACGTCTAAGAGTACTAACGACTATTCATTAACTTTGATAGCTAATCAAGATCTGAAAAAACAAATATGACTTTTTGTATAAATTTTTTTAATCATTTCACGGTCATATCAAAGAAATAACAATATTGTGCAGTACTCGAGGAATCAAGAAGTCAAATCGATCCCTTACCAACCCGACCCCAAGGGTCTCGGCTACTCCAAGACCAAGCTCGAAAGAGTTAAATTTTTGTTCGAGGTTTGACTATGGCATAAACAATAAAAGGCGAAGCTTTGAAGGCTTCATACAAAAAAGATCCTTTGCATTCCCAAAAATATATTTACAAAGGCGCAGTTAGGAAATTCCCATGCAGAGTCCATGTACAAAAGAAGAAAAAGTAAAACAAGGGTGTCATAATCTTCATCCTCGCTACTCCCCGAGCCCTCGTCCGTAGAAGTCGGAGCTGCTAACTCCGCTTTCCAAGGCCTTCTCTTCTTCGATCTCAACAGAAAGATCAAAACCCTAGGCATGCACTTCTCGAAGGCCTCTCTTTAAGCCTCTAATCGAGCATGTGCGAAAGTGTGAGCCATTTTGAGCTCAGCCTCTTCAGATATCTCCTTGGCTCGACTATTCGCCATAGTAGTGTCATCATGGTACAAGGATAAGAGTACGTCGGCTTCAGACTTAGCCATGGATAACACAACAGTTGACTCGGCATGAAACACCTGTAATTTATGAGCCTCCTCCTTAGCACCCGAAGAAGACCCTGGGTCGAGGCCAGCTCCCCTCGAACTGTATCCCTTTACAGGGCCGTGCTATCCTTGCACCACTTCAGCTCAAGTATCTCGACATTTTTGGGTGCAATTTCTTCCCGAAGCTGCTCCGCTAGGACATCCTTTCGCTCAATCTGCAAATGGCGTGCCAAGTTACTAAACACCAAGCTATGGAAACTACTATCAAGCTCGTGACTACAAAACTACATGCTCAATGAAGTTAGCCCGCTCTGGTAGTAATTTTCCGAGCTCGCTCGAAGGATATTCAGCTCCCCACCCCCTCCCCCCCGTCAGGCATACAGAGCTTTAAGTTCTTTGATTCCGCGGCAAGCTTCTCAATCTCCTCCTCACTATGAGTCTTCAACACTTTACTTTAAGAAGGTCTGGTCATACATTATCGTGACCCGCATCACAAAGCAAAAAAATTAGAAAAATCAAAACTCAAGGCACCAAGGTTATGTTATAAATCACCTGTTTTTGGATTTTCACAGCCTCCTTGAGAATGAATGGAGAATCGAGATCAATATACTCTTCAACACTAGAAAAAAGAATGCCCAAATGCTCCAAGCATATCATCCTCCCCCCAGGATGCTCATGCATTGACAACCTCCCTGTTCTAGGCAACCTGTATTTGTCTTGGGGAAAATGATGGGCCCGATTGAAGACCACCTATGACATCAAACTATATCGAGTTTTCTTCTTTCCCTTGAGGGGCCTCAAGTAAGATCCTGCGAATGCGTCGACCAAGTGTTCCTCGGCACAAGGTGTATCCTGTTCGAGGGACTCCTCAAAGCAAGGTGGGACTGTATCGGCCGCCTCTTACTCGACAATTTTTTTCCCAATAGCTTTCAAAGTATTAGTGCCTCATCTTTCCCTATGAATCAGTAGGCAGCCATCACCGTCTTCGGCACGAAGATGATCAGCCGCTACCGTAGGTAGGACAGTTGCATCGGTCTTAGGATTTCGAGCCTTAGATCTCTTCGGCGTTGGGGACTCTGCCAATCTCTTGTTCTTTCTCCTTTTATCCTTGGTGGATTTTCAGATCTCTTTTTGCTAGAAAGAGGCAGTCTCATTAAAACAGCTTCCCCGAGGCATGCACAGGCGTAAAATGTCAAAAATACTACCAAAATATTCCTGCATAAGGATTTTGCAATCATGCCAAACGTGCTTTGGCCAAATCACGCCAAACGTGCTTGTCGTATGATGAGGCAGTGTCTAAAAGTCTAACCGAGCCCGAGAGGTACTCGACCGCGACCGAAAACCACACGTTGGCTAAGCAACTAGAGAAGGACCAATTCAAAGAGGAAAAAAACTAAAAGAGTTAGTTTGAAAGAAGAAAAGAGGGCATTCAAATGATAAAGCAGGCTCGGGATAATGACACTTAGATCTTATATTCCATTCCTCGGGGAATGGCATATTCTCGGCAAGGATAAGGTATCGAGGTCCTAACTCAAACAAAGCGGCTCATCGACCCCCAATCTTTATCTTCATCAGTATTAGCAAAGAATGCTTTGGCTGATCGATGCCGCAGCTTGACTAAGACCCCCTCGATAGAGGTGAGGGCTATATAATCAGATTAGATGATCGAGGGTGAAAGACATCCCCTAGATCATGATCGAGAAATGTCTAATTAAATAGACGATTCTCCAAAAATAAGGGTAAATTTGGCCAAGTGTCACTCGATATTCTCGGCAAAAATTGAGGATCACCGGGTCTATCGGTGAAGAATATGAATCTGCAAGGCCTAAAGTAAAAGGATATGAATATATGCTGAGAAAACTAGATTTATATGCAGTTATGTCCTCTTCCGAAGAAGGGATGTCTATGTGCATCTCCTCTCCCAAATGGAAATCTTTTTTCACCTTCTCTATGTCAATTATTAAACAAACATATTGAGACATGCATTCATATCGGCTTGGTGACGAAGAAGGTTTATCAACTTTAAAATCAGAGGATGTATCGAAGGACCCCGAAACACACTTCTCAACGCTGAGAGGCACTAACCTTTTACTTCTAGACGAGCCTGATAAAGAAGGGGCTTCCCCTTTTTAGGGCACCGTCTTAGAAGTTCTGGTCATGGTAATAACCAAATTTTAAAGCAGAATGGCGAAGAAATAAACCTAGAAAAAGGGTAACACAAGAAACTATTAACAATTTTTTTGAATATCTGAAGATGTTGCAAATGTTTGAAAGATAGGGATTTGGAGTATTTGTATGTAAATTGGAGGAGTTGAAAGTGCGACCAATAGCGGTTTGTGCGCTTTTCGAGAACCGTATTGAATAGACCCATGTCTAACTTTTTTCCCAGAACATTTAATAACCTCACGTGGGTGACGTCATAGTGGGGGCATCGAGGAGGCAAGAACTCAAGATCGTTTCTTATCATTTCATTCTAAGAAATGCGGGGACTATCTATATACAACAAAAAATAGAAGAGTTCGACTTTGGGGTTATTGTAGCATTCTATGCCTAACCTCGAGAAACTCAAAGGAAAATTTGATGTATGTCCTCGAGGTTTGTCCCTCGAGGGAGCACATCAAGGGTCATTCTTGGAGCAGCATAAATTGATAATCATCATGGAAAGGCGGAAAAATTTCCAAGTATACATGGTTAGAACTGACCAGGTCTGCAAGAGTAGTACACATCCGTACTGAGCCATTACACAACTGTACTAGTAGCAATTTATTTGTCATTTATTAGACATGTACTATGTGGGAATTGACTCCTCCTATATAATGGTGACCCTTGTCATCTTCTATGGGACTCACATTATTACATAACATATTGAATACAATACAACGTTCTCTAGTCTTTACTAACACTGTTGTTCTTCACATTTATTGTTCATTTATTGTTCTCTATTTATTGCTCATCATTAGCCGAAAAAGACCATCTTTTATGCCCTCATTATCATTGATTCTTCATCAATCGTTCATATCTATTAGCCCCTTCTGGACCTCGAGGCCCTGCTCCACCTAGCTCAAGGCCTAGCTTTATGACCCTATTGGTTTGCATGTCTTATTTTCTTTACTCACACTTAACACCTATTTCCTAACAATTAATGTCAAGATAAATTACGTATTTTTAGAACCACAAAATCAAATATAATTTTAATTACTATTCTCAAGGTAAACATACTTACATATTGCACTGTTATTATGAATACTAAGTGTCTTGACTTGTACCTACTCACTACTCCACCGACGTTATTTTTTATACTTAATTTGGTACAGACTATGGTGTGCTAATATTACACTTCTACAATTCTTTCATGAAAATCCAGGTATTGGATATAACGGAGTCACGCAGAGTTAGCTTTTTGATCGCGAGGATTCAAGGTACAACTGCTTGGTCGTTGCAGTCCCCTGGAGACCTTTCCTTTGATTGTACTATTGATTTGTTATCTAAATAGTACCATATTTTATTTGAGATATTTATATGTATTCATCTAGAGTTCGTGACTTTGTACCATCTAGTATTGGGAGGATTATTGGGATTATTGCTGCATAGAGTTATATCACCTTTATTTTAGTATTTATATTAAACTCTTCTTTAAAATATCATGCTTGACTGGTTTAATATTTGTAAGTTTGTCTTAGCTAGTTTTAGAGACTAGGTGCTATCAAAACGTCTAAGGTGGGATTTGGGTCATGTCAAGGTATTAAAAAAGATAATGCAAGTCTTAATTTTATGCATTACTAATTCTTTGTTTGGTCTAAGTTTTTCATCCTAATATATAACTAATACTTGTATTATATATACTATTTGGTAGTATCTACCACCACCACCTACTATCCCAATCATTTTCAACTACCACCACCCACCATCCTC
The DNA here is from genome assembly GCA_034376525.1 of Nicotiana benthamiana. Lineage (NCBI taxonomy): Eukaryota > Viridiplantae > Streptophyta > Magnoliopsida > Solanales > Solanaceae > Nicotiana > Nicotiana benthamiana. The sequence continues at coordinate 118,035,190 of CM067331.1, forward strand.
ATAATCATCGTCCTCAACACGCACCTCAACTACCACCACCATTATTAACCATAGCCGTCATCATTCACACAGTATTAGATTAATTAGTATTTTATATTATTTGAATTTTATATCTAAATAAAAACAAAATTTATATATCCGTATGTTGAAAAACAAACAGTGAATCATTAAGTATTTAGATCTTAATACACATCTTGATATTCATATATTCTTATCATGATCCTAGTTTCTCGTTTAGGATGTTATGATGGAACATAGTCTCTAAAACGAGGTAAACTAGCACTCATGAATACCTATCGGAATTTAATAACTAAGCTAACAAGATAATTCAAAAGAAAAGTTATAATATATTCAGAAAAGTACATCTAAAACAAAATTTCCAAAATTGATGGAACTGAGTCACAAGATCTACACAAATATACTGTAAAATACCTAGTACAACATTATCTAGATAAAGAGTAAATACTAGCAATATAAGGACATAAGATGACTAAAAGGCTTGCAAACACAGGACATTTTTACCTTGAAGTATCTGGCCTAAATGATCCATTCCCTAATGCCTAGCATGAGTCGAGGTACATGGATTTGCAAAAAAATATGCAAAAGTGTAATATGAGTATGCTACAATGGTACTCAGTAAGTATCAAGCCTAACCTCAATAGAGTAGTGATGAGGTCAGGTCAAGACACCTACTAGGATAAACAAACTGAACAAGTATGATATAATCTAATAATGAAAACGAGGAAATACCGGCAATAAAGTGATAACACAAGGTAAGTTATAACCTAATTTTAAGCGATAAAAGAAACAAGGAAGGAACACATAATAAGAACATCAAGAAAACAATACAGACAAGTACAAGTGAGGTAAAATAGAGATAACAATAAGAATCACAACCGAGGTACCACCTCGTATCCTCATTTCAAAACCACAATCATAATCTTTCCTTAAATCGCCACGTTTACATTTAGATAGTTTTGAAAAAATATTTTTCGAAATAGCTACACACATTTTAGCCAACCTTATATCGCCGCGTGGCTTGAAGTAATACCTTTACTAGCAACACGTACATATATACCACATTATGCCACCGTATGCATATTATTCCCTACCCTTTTACCATTATATGTGCATCTTATCACAACACAATAACAACACCACAAGTGACATATGCCACAACTTTTCAAAAATCAACAATATCAACATTTTCATAATAAATAGCCCATGACTCAACCACAATATGCACAAGAATCTCAACTATAACAAAATAAATATGAATTTCTCAACATGCAAGATATCCCAATAATTAGCAACTTCAATTTAATGTAATAACGGCTTTCACAACTTCAACATCAATAACTCAACAAGAAGATATTCACGAAATAACAACTTCAAGTAAAATTAAGTCTACAATTAAAGATGCAACAAGGCAACAATGAAGGTAATAACTTCAACTAAAGAATATAAGAGTAAAATAACAAGTAAGAGGTACAACAAATGTTAAAAATGTCAAATAAAGCATATAAGGGTAGTCTAACACATAATAGTTGATAAACAATGAGGAGTTTAACATGTTATGATAATTTAATTAAAAGCATGGATAGAGTCTAAATATCCTAAAACAGTCAATTACCCAATATAGACCGTGTACCCACTCCTCACCTTGTGTACACGACTTTCACATAACAAAAATAACCCAAATACTAAGGGCAGTTCTCCCCCCTCCAACAAAAATAGGAAAGATACTTTCCTTAACTAGGCCAACTCAACCCTCGAAAATAGTTTTATTTCCCTAAAATTAGCCTCTATAAGACTCAAATCTAACCAAAAATGACTTAATATCATCAACTAATGCAAGGAAAAACAATTAATGTTGATAATGCTTTGATCTTTAGACAATTCCTAAAAAATCAACAAAAATCAACCCCGATCTAGCGTAGTCAAACTTCGAGGCCCAAGGGTATATTCCATTATGCATAACCCCACGAGTCCAAATATGTATTTTGTTTTCAAATCTGAGTCCAAATAGTTTTTCAAAACTCAATTCTTCATTTTTTCAAAACCTTGACAAAATTTCACTATTCTCCTCTCTGATTCACATAAATTGGATGTTAAATCTATGATATATTCATGAAATATAGTTTGAAATTTATTAGAATCAATTACCCAATGTTTGTAGATGAACATCCCCTCTCCAAATTGCCTCCTACCAAACCTAGGATTATAAATTATGATAAAATGATATGAAATCCCGGCTTTCTAACCTTTTGTTCAGTTGCAGATGTCACATTTATTACACTGGGTTTGCAATTTTGAACCCTCACAATTGCAAAAAAATCTCGCAATTGCTGCACTAACAGTTCCGGAAGTATTCCCAAGTTTAAATTTATGACACGAGGCTATCGGAAGGCATCACAACACTTTTCTGAGGTCATTTTCACAAAAGTCAAAGTTCGAACAATATTTCTAGCTTAAGCTTTTAAGTCAAGAACCAAAGGTTCTAATTCAATCCGATATGTTCCCCAAATGAAACCAATCAACCCCTGGCAAGTCGCATAACCATGAATGAACATAGAGAATTAAATAAATAGAGGAATGATGATGAAATACTCAAAACGGGTGGCTAGGTCGTTCCAATTCAAATCTTAATACACATTTTAAAAGTCAGACGTGCATTCAGATTCAGACATCTTAATCTTTAAATAAATTAAATGAGGCCTAAAAATTCTAAGAGGGACTCAACTGAGTCTCGCAAAAGACTACGAGAGCGTTGCAAATATAATCTGAGTATTTATGCCTAGCGGGAATTAACCTATCAATTACTATTATCAAATTTCTAAATTCACACAATCAGTTTCCTCAAAATATTTTACTCACAAGGGTTGATTTTTCTAACAACTAAATACTAAAAGTAATTAACAGCTGAAAAGTAACTACACACGATGTGTAGATAGTTGGAATATGGTCTAATGTAATGGGTTCCCCCGTTGGTAATTTCTTTGGTTGTATATGTCATATAACTATGATTCAGTTGTCTCTATCAATAATGAACGCTCCAGCTATCATAAATCTTTCTCAAGCAATTATGATAATTTATTATATGCACTCTCTCAAGCTACGCTAGCTAGACTCCTAATACAGTTTACTTAGATTGCCCCCGAGGTATCGTTATCTCTAATCCAACCTCTAAACCCTCGGTTATGATTCTCGTTACTTCGGGAGTGATGGTTTTCATACAATCACCTAAATATGTAGTCCCTCTCAAGTATATACATAATAAAAAGGAACGGATAATTGAGGGCCCTTTCAACTAACCACAATTAAAACATAGATGAACAAATAGAGATTTACAACCACATCCAACTATATTAATAAAACAATCAAATCATCCCCAAGGGGTTCCACCAAAACCTTAAATTAAGGTATTTAGCTACTCATAACAATTGAGGAATTAGCAACTAGAAGATTCATAATCGAAGGTTTCAAGAACAATAAAAGAGAATAAGAATAATGATGTTTTGGGTGATGTCCCACAGTTGTTTATCTTGCCAAAGTACTCTCAAAAGTAAGTTTTGCCCTATGAAAACCTTGATAATTTAACCTTGGGCGAGCTTGACTTTATATAGGTTAAGTGGTTTTCTCTCCAAATTTCTAATTTTACCCCTAAATAACTCTTTTCTAGACCGAACTTGCGCGAGCTTGCGTGTCACTTCGCGCGTAACTTCACACGTCATTCTTCCTCAACCCTTAGCGCGCGTGAACTACTGCGCTAACTCGCGCGTCTGCTTGCGCATCTGGGCCATGATTTCTTCCAATCTTTGTCTCGTTCTTGCGCGCACTCATCTCCGAGGGGTCGTTCTTGCTCATAAATCATTCCAATAGCCTCTTGAAAGCATCATATAAGCTCCTCGTCCTGCAATGTATACAAATCACAATTAGAGCCTATTTTTCATCAATTAACCATATTATTACGTTGGAATATAATCAAGCGAAAGTATAAACAATAGCTAAATCCCATAGATTTCTCCTATTATCAACACCCCACACTTAATTCATTGCTAGTCCTCGAGAAATCAAATTATACTCTCTAGAGAATTCTTCACTCAACTATTTCCCCTTAACACATTACACCTAGAACAATGTACATACATTATGCCTAGCAGTGAACAATCCTAGCCTCAAAGCCGACTCTCAAGAGCCATGCAATATTCACACTTCCTCAAAATACTCTACACAGAAGTCAAGACTTTCTTTTCCGTCACGAATCATATGCCCTCATAGTCACATCAACAAAAACTGAGTTCTATCCAACACATTCAATTCATATACTCACATATATCAAGGAAATCACTCACTCTTACAAACGAAGTCACATGCATGCATAAGCTTGCCTTAACGTAAATCTCTACTAATGTAGCTCACTCAGTCTAAAATCAATTAGGACTTTTCCTGGTTGTAATGTGGGATAAGGTACGGGTAGGATATATTTAGGAATAATGACTCAACCTCCTAAGCACTTTAACACATCACGTGAGTAATTTTGTGCAAATATTTCAACCCACTTCTCATTCACAAACAATATCATCACACAAATACTCCATTATTCTTTAAGCACTCTAATAATTCATACCCAGTAGCTGGAACAAGACACAATGTATTCATCTCTTTTTTCCAATTTGTTCTTCATGTCACTCAATTTCCGCTAGTGGTGCATTCGCTTACAAAACAAGTGCACCTTCTTCCGTTTATTGATTCCACTCAAAAGCCACCCTAAACTTATTTCCTTCTTACTTCTTTTAGCGCTCCTCTCACAATTAAACGATTTATGAGGTAAAAGGATCAAAACAATGTCAATTAAGAACAAAAGGGTATAGGATTGTAATGCGGGTGGCAAACAAAAGTCTCGAGGCTAAGAACGGTTAACTAGGGAAAAATATTATTTGTGATAAGCAATTAAGCACAAAATGGTCAAAGAAAGCCTAAAATTATTTTTCAAACCGAGCATCACATAAGATTTCTCTTCAACTCACATACCGAGCAAGTTCGAGACACAAGTACCATACATGGACTGCACAAACACTTACCACACATGGCATATAACTCATTCTGCTCAGCTCATCAAGACGCTCCATTACGAGCATTAAATTCAGTGTTACACTCTAGGGTCTGTTGTGTTCAGGTGTGTCAACACTGTGGGTTCTCTTTCAATTTTATAGTTCATAGCCTATTACCTAATCTACAAATCAAAAGAAAACAAAATAAAAACTAGCTATGGACGTTTCAAGCTAAACCCTTGGAAAAGAACCACGGCCTAAAGAAAAACCAAGGGGGAGTTGCTACACTACCTAAGAAAAAAATAAAAAAAATCTTTTTAATGTTTTCTCTAGACTAACTTCCCTCACGAAAATTGTCTAAAAGATCTGTCATCAGGAATAGCCTACAATTTTTCAGTTTTTTATTCTCGACTCAACCTCTGAAGAACCCTCTCGAAAGGGATCCATCATCGGGCCGAGCATTTTGTCTAAATTAACCAACAATTCCTACTCAAAAAAAACTATCAAGTCAACATGAAACAAACAAAACAAATAGTTAATTTATACAACTACATACAACATACAATGAAGTAATCCATACCCCACACTTAAAAAAGAAGACATGTCCACATGGCGTAAAATTTAAAAGAGCAGTGAGGTAAAGGGACTTCCCTGAAGCTTCACTCCTAGTCGGAAATGGTTTCAGGGTTGACGTTGCACACACCCCAAAGCTCGCAGCCAACCCATGAACTTCTTTTTCGAATTTACTTGTCGGTCAGCTATCGCGTCCATACGAGTGCCCAACTCAGTCATGGAGGTGCTTAGACCGGCTACCTCCTGCTCCAATGCGGTGTACCGGGATATTCTGGCAATTCCCGAAGAGGACGACGCTCCTGACGGTGCTGCTGGGGCTGGCTCCACCTCCATTTGTTCATTCTCTTCCTCCTCCAATGCATCATAGGCACTCTCATCCTCTCCACTTGTCGGTGCCACTGGGGCTGGCCCCATGGTGTTCTGGCCAGGTCAGATCTTGTGGCTTTTATTTACCAGCCCGTCCATAGGAGTATTTTTGGGCACCTGCACTTGCATGCAAAGCTTAGTCACCAAAGAGGGGAAAAACAACCCATACATGCATTGGGGGCACCGTATAAACATTTCGTCGTGGACCACTTTGGCCATGGCGAAGGGAAGACCCTTAATGAAACACCAAATCAATGCAGCTTGAGGTCCATTCACCTCCGTAGTATTTTTGGAGGGAATGAGGTGACTGTTAATCACATACAACTAGCTCTTCGTCTCTGGAGTTAAGACAGAGGAGTGGAACTTATCTCCGTGTTCCATCCACTCCACCATTTTTTCGGGTGCGCAAATTGCATAAAAAAAGCACTCCCACTTGGCATCTGTTAGATTTTTGCCATACTCATAAAAGTCTGTATTATTAGGTAGAGGATCGGTCAACTGATATGCTGTGCGTATCGCCTTAATGGAGGCATCTACCGCCTTGCGGCGTACCGTTACCACATTGTCTACATGATCTGGCATACCAGCATAGAACTCTCACACGACCATTACATTAGCCTCCCCTGGCTCACCAATGAAGGACTGCAGACCCCGCTCTATCAATTCTAAATACATGTGTCGGTAGCGTTCCTTGACCGAACGGAGGTCAATTTCCCTCTCCGGAATTGGCTTTTTGCGGCCTTCTCCGTAAAGCGGGTCTGGGCATCAGTTGAAACAAATTTGTTGCTGTTATAGGGACGTGCATGGGCTGCCCTCTATGTCTGAGATGTGCTAGCTTGGCGGCTTGATGATAGACCTGCAGCTTGGCGCTTTCGCGATGGTGCCATGAAGCCTGAAAAACGTGAACTCATTAGCTCAGCCCCACAAACATCTTGTGACTTAATGCGGTTACTCAGGCTTCACATGCAAAAATTTTCACAATTACATAATCATTCTCATTGAGACCTTTCCACAAACACCTTGTGGGCAATAGGCTCTCGCAACCTTTTTTTAAGTGTCTTGCAACAAGGGTTCCCCACAACATCTCATACAAAGCCCAAATCAATTACCACCCACCCCACACTTACCACAAACTAACCCCACAACATATTTCACCAATTACTACGCAACATCTAAGTACAACTCTTACAATAAGCATAAGAATACAACAAACAAATCTGAAAGTTAAAGAAAGAAAGAAAAAGAGAAGTAAAAAAAATAATCTAGCGCTCATGCCTGTGGTAAAGGGGAATAGGGGAGATGCAAGTGTGTTTTGGGGGGGGGGGGGGAGGCTTTGGGATTATTTTGGAGGAATATTTTTTTTTCTTTGGGTGTTTGGGTTTGGGGCTGGGGAAACAGGGGGGGGGGTCAATTTAGTCTACAGATGAAAAATAAAAAAGAAGAAAAGAGAAAAACTAAAACACACTAAAAAAATGCCGAAAATTTACAGGCGGGGTGTGAACTAATGCACGAACTCGCATGTCATTCGCACGGCCCAGGCAGTGTGGTGTGAGAACTTGTGCGCGAGCTCGCGCGTCCCTTTGCGCGCTATTGAGCTGGTTAGGCAGAATGTTCGCCCAGTCGCGCGAACTCTTGCACAAAGTTAGCGCGAAGTCATGCTCCTGGGCACTCATTTTTGTACTTTTTTCACCTGTGTTGTTCTTGTTCGATGGTCTTTTCACCCACCCTTCGTCACCTGCATTAGTTAGTATGACAAAACTCAAAATCAAACACTACTACTATCGTTTGGCTTCCTCCCAACCAGTGCCTTATTTAACGTCGTGTCACGATGTTTACAAAAATTTAATGGGTTGCCTCCCACGCAGCGCCTGATTTGACGTCACGGCATGACGCAAGCTGAGCCCTTACTCCTCATTCGCGTACTGGGGTTCTTTTAAATTAGTCACCATTGTGTTCCCTCTTTCTTCAGCTATTCTAAGGTAATGTTTCAACTTTTTCCCGTTGACTGAGAACTTGTTTGTCCCATTTTCCGACTCGATCTCAATAGATCCACTTGCAAACATTTGCTCCACTCTAAAAGGTTCTGACCGTTGGGACTTTAACTTACTCGGAAACAATCTCAACCGTGAATTATACAATAATACCTTGTCACCGAGTTTAAAGTCTCTGTCCACGATGTGCTTGTCATGTATCTTCTTTATTCTTTCCTTGTAGAGCCTCGTGTTTTCAAAAAGGCTTGGGATCTAAATTCTTCAAGTTCATGCAACTCTGTCAGTCGATTTTGTCCAGCTGCTTCAGGATCCATGTTCAATTGCTTCAGTGCCCACCAAGCTCGATGTTCTAGTTCCACAGGCAGGTGACATGCCTTCCCAAATACCAACTTGTATGGTGACATACCTATTGGTGTTTTGAACGCAGTTCTATAGGCCCAGTGTACGTCATCAAGCTTCTTTACAAATCAGTTCGTGTGGCATTCACGGTCTTCATTAGTACACTCTTTATCTCCCTCTTGGACACTTCAACTTGCCCACTGGTCTGCGGATGGTAAGGAGTAGCCACCTTGTGGTGTACATCATACTTAGCAAGTAATTTCTTGAAGGCTCCGTTGCAGTGAGTGCCTCAGTCACTGATGATCAATCTTGGTATCCCAAACCGGGTGAATTTGTTCTTTTTCAGAAATCCGACCACCACTCTTGCATCATTTGTGGGCAATGCTGCAGCTCTACCCATTTAGACACGTAGTACACAACAACAAGGATATACTTATTGCTAAATAACATGACAAATGGACCTATAAATTCAATTCCCCACACATCAAACACCTTTACCTCTTGAATTGGTTTCATTGGCATCTCATGGCGACGGGAAACCTTTACAATATTTCTAGCTTAAGCTTTTCAGTCAAGAACCGAAGGTTCTAATTCAATCCTATATTTTCCCAAACGAAACCAATCAACCCATGGCAAGTCGCATAACCATGAATGAACATAGAGAATGCAATAAATAGAGGAATGATGATGAAATACTCAAAACGGGCGGCTAGGTCGCTACAATTCTAATCTTAATACATAATTTAAAAGTCAGACGTGCATTCAGATTCAGACATCTTAATCTTTAAAAAAAATTAATGAGGCCTAAAGAGTCTAAGAGGGACTCAACTGAGTCTCGCAAAAGACTACGCGAGCGTTGCAAATATAATCTGAGTATTTATGCCTAGAGGGAATTAACCTATCAATTACTATTGTCAGATTTATTAAATTCACACAATCAATTTCCTCAAACATTTTGATTCACAAGGGTTAATTTTTCTAATAACTAAAGACTGAAAGTAATTAACAGCTGAAAAGTAACTATGCTCGATGTGTAGACAGTTGGAATAAGGTCTAAGGTAATGGGTTCCTCCGTTGGTAATTTCTTTGGTTGTATATGTCTTATAACTTTGATTCATTTGTCTCTATCAATCATGAATGCTCCAGCTATCATAAAGCTTTCTCAAGCAATTATGACAATTTACTATATGCACTCTCTCAAGTTACGCTAGCTAGATTCCCAATATAGTTCACTTAGATTGCACCTAAAGTATTGTTATCTGTAATCCACCCTCTAAACCCTCGGTTATGACTCTCGTCTATACTACGGGAATGATGTTGTTCACACGATCACCTAAATATGCACTCTTTCTCAAGTAGATACATATTAAATAGGAACAGATAATTGAGGGTCCTTTCAACTAACCACAATTAAACATAGATGAACAAATAGGGATTTACAACCACATCCAACTATATTAATAAAACAACCAAGTCATCCCCAACGGGTGCTACCAAAACCTTAGATTAAGGTATTTAGCTACTCATAACAATGGAGGAATAAACAACTAGAAGTTTCATAATCGAAGATTGCAAGAACAATAAAAGAGAATAAGAATAGTGATATTTTGGGTGATCTCCCACAGTTGTTTCTCTTTCCAAAGTACTCTTAAAAGTAAGTTTTACCCTATGAAAACCTTGATAATTTAACATTGGCGAGCTTGACTTTATATCGGTTAAGTGAGTTTCTTTTTAGATTCCCAATTTTACCCCTAAATAACTTTTTTTGGACCGGCCTCGCGCGAGCTCGCACGTCACTTCGCGCGTCATTCGGCCTCAGCCCTTAACACGCGCGAATTACTGCGCTAACTCGCGCGTCTACTCGTGCATCTGGGCCATGATTTCTTTCATTCTTTGTCTCATTCTTGCGCGCACTCATCTCCGAGGGGTCATTCTTGCTCATAAATCATTCCAATAGCCTATAAGTTCCTCATCCTGCAATCTATACAAATCACGATTGGAGCTTATTTTTCATCAATTAACCATATTATTACGTTGGAATATAATTAAGTGAAAGCGTAAACAACTGCTAAATCACCTAGATTTCGCCTACTATCATGCACTAATCGTGATATCCAATAATCACAATCTTTGATTTGAAATAGCCAATTAATGCGCATACCAAATTTCCGAATATGTGCTTAAATTGATGACATAAATTGGAATGCAGCATAGTCTTAAAGATCTTCATTGCATTATCATGAAGAAAAGGGTTACTCGTTGTGTGCTTCACCAACTTCTGATAAACAAAGTGGGGACAAAGAACAAAAAGAATCAAATAAAAAAAGGAAAAGGAGAAATAATTAAATTGAGGGTCTTGCACATGCAGTATCCGGGTCAAGTAGACGGACGTAGAAGATGGTTGTCAATGGGTATTATAGTAGTTTCAAAAAGGTATTTTTAGGATTGGCCTCTCGGCCTTGAGCTTCGTTGTAAGGCGTAGTTATGTGAGGTTTGCATTACAAGCGGACGTTCATAAGTCTTAAACACGTTTAATTAAAGCTTAATTCTCCGAGCGCGCTCCATAAATCTTAAACAAATTATGTGTCTCCCTAATTAGCACTATTAACCTTCAAAATTCTATGACAAATATATAATAAAAGTTTTATGCATTTATAGAAATATGAATGACTGAGAGTAACTCAAACGAGCTATAATATTGCATATGTATTAATTAAGAACATCATGATAGTGAATATCATATGGACATTTCTTTTGAAAATAGATAATCAAAATTCATATATTCAATTGCTATTGGTCTTCATATCTTAGTTCTATATCTCAAAAAATATCATTTGTGTTATGAAATAATATAAGAACAAGAACAATAATACAAGAACAAGAACAATATAGAGAAAAGTAGAGAGAGGAGTATTCTTATAGATACTTTGGGATGGTTTACAATGGAATAGAACCCCTTTATTTATAGGGAGGTGGTGACTTAGCCACCAAGTAGTAAACCCTAGAATCTCTCTAAATATAGACATTCACCTTAAATAGGATTCTATTTATAACACTCTCCCTTTTTTTTGAATGTCTATTCAATAATGTGCCTCGTTAAAACCTTAACTAAAACAAAACCCAATGGGAAAAATTAAAGAAAAGGAAAAAGAGTACACATGTTTGAATATGCGCCTATTGGTTGCCTCGTTAAAAACCTTGCAAGGAAAACCCAGTGGGACAAAACCTTGTAAGGGAAAAAGAGTGCAACGCGCATTAACTCCCCCTGAAAAGAGCATCAATTCACATCCTCGAGCATTTGCATTCCAATCTTGTGCACCATCTTCAAAACGATCTTTTGTAGAGATTTGATAAATAAATCAGCCATATTGATTTGAATAAATATTCCGCACCTTGAAATTATCATTCTTGATAGATATGAACATCTTCATATAATGTCGTGGAATGACTCTTCAATATCTCCATAGAGGTATTCTCGATGCCATCATGCTTATAGTTATAGCAAGATACATATGTACACAAGTTGCACTTAGGATGTGGTACTTCAGGACCAAGAATTGTATATGCTTCAAGCAACTTCAATCTTTCATGGATTGACATATAAGTTAAGTCATATAAGCCATATAATAGACTTTAGATGCATATCAAGTTTTCATGTCATGCTAAACAAATAAGATATCGAAAACTGATTACACATACCATTGACTTTATACTTTCAAGTATTTGAACTACATGTCCAAAACTACATGTCTTTCATATGGAATCAATTCTGCTTGAATTGTATCTCTTCCATTTAGCCAACATTTTTGTTTGTATTCGACAAACATAAGATCCTCATCGATATTTAGCGCTATCATAGATGTCGTCGACGAACATTTTATATCGGTTCTAGTAAATTTTCATAAAGACATAACATGGAGATCTCTTTATTCATATATTCTGGTACCTGAATCTCTCATGAGATTTTATGAAGTGTTATGTCATGTGATCTTCTAGATCACTTGCCTCCCCATTATGATCACTTTGATCATTTGCTCATCTTCTTTATTAAGAAGTTATTTTGAAACCGATTTGTCTATATGCTATAAGCGTATCAATGACTTTGTCCTTCTGGGACTTAATATGAGCATTTGCAGTAAGAATATAGTTACTTTCTTTAGGTCAGCAAATGCGTATAGCATGCTTTGCAATATGTTGCAATTGAATTATCCTTTTATGAACTTCAGGTTCATATTATGATATTCGAGGATCTATATATACAAATGATAATTCATCCCATGTAACCTTTTCTCAAGTGTTTATCATTTCTCCCCCTCATGTTAGAAAAGCTAACTTGTTTCCTCAACTTTGAGAGTCCATCTTTGTGCATTATGGTGTTAATGAAAATATACACCGCACATCAATAATAATAAGATGAAATTATTTGGTTCCTGACCCTGAACCACTTGTGAGGGGAGAATATAATATACTCTCGTATACAACGTATATCAAACTGACATATATAACTTTGTTCTCATAAGAAACAGTTTAGCTATTAAGTGGAGGCACTCAATAATTATCTTGCTAAACCAACTATGATATAAACCAACTTATCAAGATGAACTATCTTGAATAGAAAATCTGGATATGCTCGAAGTTATATTACTGAGCAATTTACCTCGCAAGCACCGGCCAGGCTGCGGGTTAATAACAATCGCACATATAACCATATCATAGATGCATCATATGTGGTATACATGGCATGTGAATGGGCCCATATTCACCTTTGATATTTCCAGAATTTATGGGATTCAACCCGAACTCTTTAGTTGGTCAATTAATTAATGAGAACAAGCAATACAAGAGAATTCGTAAAGAACTTTCTAGTTCTTTAATATTTACCCATGTGAATTCTCTATTACTGCACATCATACTTAAAATGATATGGCTAACCCGAATGCCAACTGAATAAATTATCAATATTGATAAACTTCAAATTTACACCATGACATGCGCAATTATCAATAAACTTCAAGTTTATTATGATATGGGTTTTTATATCAATAAACGTCCACTTTATTGTGGTATTCTTGTGTAGTACAAACTGGAGAATAAAGCGAGTAGTTTTTCACATACAGATTATCCCCCTACAAGTTGTAGTAATAGAAGATATCAAATCTTTCCTTTATTTATAGTCTCAATATAATCAATCGCTTTCGCATATACTTTGAAAACTGAATAAGTTTCTTTGAGACTTACTACAACACAATACCTTATTGGTAATCAATTGTGTTTCTCCAACATAGTAATAATTGGCTCTTCTAGAGCTCTCAATTAATTTTGTACTACCACAAATTCATCAACATCCATGTGGTGAATATCTCTTTTAAAGAGAAAGTTATACCATTATGGTCATGTCAAAATTATATGCAAGATATGTTTCTTGCATTATTATTGTCCTTTGATAATCACATTGACAAATTATTTTGGCGTACAATAGGTACGTGATCAATGACTATTCATGGCATAACAATGACATTATTTTCTTATATCATCTCAAACCTCCTTCTAGGGGTGAGTGTGGTATATTCAATACCAATTTCATGTTCATATTCTTCCAATAATGAATATGTATTCGTGAATCAGATGTTGTCACATTCACTGCGGGAATATGTGATTTTGTTATCCTTTTCAAATCTGTAAATGCGTCTGGCATTCGATTTGCTATTCTTTGCAAATGGATAATATTTTGCACCTCTTTTTCACAAATAGAGGTATGTGGATCAAGATAAGATAATGATGCATTTTTCCACAAAATTTTCCGTTTGGTTTCACCAACTTCTCCCCCTAATTTTGGGAAAAGTGTCTCATCGAATTGACAGTCTGCAAATCGTGCAGTGAACAAATCCCCTGTCAATGTTTCGAGGTAGCGAATAATGGAGGGCGATTCAAACTCAACATATATTCCTAACCTTCTTTGCAGACCCATTTTGGTGCAATATGGCGGTGCTACAGGCACATATACTGCACATCCAAAAATTCTTAAGTGGGATATATTAGGTTCATGACCCAAAACTCATTGCAACGGGGAATATTTGTGATAATTCGTCGTTCTGAGACGAACTAGCATTGCTGCATGCAAAATGGCGTGACCCCAAACCGAAGTGGGCAGCCTCGTTTTCATGAGTAAATGAGGAATTCAAGATTATTCTCATCTATTGTCTCAATATGATATCCATTTTGAATGATATCTTTAAAACTCAACAAGTTCCTTTTAGACTTGGAGGAGAACATTGCATTCTCTAAAATGTTGTTCCTTTAGGCAGAGTTATAGTTGCTCTTCCGGAGCCTTTAATCAATTTACTACTACCAGAAATTGTAGTAACATCTGCCTTACACATACTTAAATGAGAGTAATATTTCTTCTCTTTGAATATCATATGTGTGGTACATGAATCAATTAATCAAAAGAGATATACGAACATGAGAATAAACAAATTTAATCCGTTTGTTTCATATTTAAACAATATTTTCAAAATCTGCTGAGGTTATTCGACTAACTTAGTTGATAGTCGACTATCTTGGGAAGCAGTCATTAGGTTAGTCGACTATCTAAATCAGATAGTCGACTATCTTGCCTTGCGGAAAAGTCCAGTTTTAATGCGAAATATTAGTTAGTCGACTAACTAAGTTGATAGTCGACTAACTTAGTAAACAGTCATCAGGTTAGTCGACTATCTAAATCAGATAGTCGACTAACTTAGCTTGCGGAAAAATCCAGTTTTAATGCGAAATATTAGATAATCGACTAACTGCTAGGTTAGTCGATTAACTCTACTGGAAAATAAAAATATCTTTGAAATTTAAGCATATTGAAACATTTTAAAGAACTAATGCTAACATTATATCATAAACTAACTAATACGAGCTGATACTAATGACTATTAGTTTATTCACTAACTAATACAAATAAGTAAAATAAAATCAAACAATTCCATCTTCCTTCATCACAAATCCATCACCGATTAAGTGGTCTATTTTCCCCTCGGGATGCTCAAAGAAGTCTGCCACATCCAAGTGGGTGATGTCAAAATTGTCGTCAGAGACAAAATTTGTTTCAGGGCCTTTACTCTTTAGAGATGCTTGATAAAGCTCAACCAAATGTCTTGGTACACGGCAAATTTTCGCCCAGTGCCGTTTTCCACCGCAACGATAACATATAGTTTTTGAACTATTTGCTTTTGGATTCTTATCATATCGTGCTTGTGGCAGAGTGACCAACTTCAAGCTGTCATATCTCTCCTTTAAGCCATTCCACAAGATAGGTGGATCTTTGACTGTGATATATTCAATTTTCAAACCTTCATCAAGGTGATGGCGCAAGAAAATCAAGGTCTTAGCACAGTTTCAAACTTTCATCAAGGTGATGGCGCAAGAAAATCAAGGCCTTAGCACAGTTTCAAACCTTCATCAAGGTGATGGCGCAAGAAAATCAAGGCGTTAGCACAGTTTCAAACCTTCATCAAGGTGATGGCGCAAGAAACTCAAGGCCTTAGCATAGTCTTGGGTGGATGCATTATTTCTGTCTTTAATGGCGTCTCCAAGACCCATTGCATCCAAATGGATTTCAGCATCCAACACCCATGTCATATAGTTCTTGCCCGAAATTTCAAGGGCAACGAACTTTCTTTTCATAATGTCAGACATAAAACAAAATTACATCAAGAGCATGTTCATACTTACGGGCTTTATTACAATTATCACATTCACTTCAGGGAATGGATCATAATCATCTATATGTGCTATATATATAATCTCATGTCAAATATTACTTTCATAAAGTGAAAGATTATTTTGAAAATCTTTATTATTCTCATTATCACAATGATGACGATTATAATTCCGTCTATTGCCACGTCCACATTCATTGATACCTTCATGGTAATAATTTTGTCTTCTTTCAGACTTATCACATACTGCTACCACATTCTCTAAAGGGAATGGAGCAAATTCAATTGGACGGATTTTTTAATTCTTTGCCCACAATCATACATGAATTTGATCATGGCAAGGCATAGAAATTTTACCACTTCATGTGAGTGTAATTTCTTACAAACTCCACAAGAGTTATACTCAAACTTTGTTGTCTTTGTTTGTATATGAAATCAAATCGTAGAATTTCAAGAATTTGAAAGAGAAAAGTAAAATACTTACCTTAAATCCTGAATTTTAATCAGATTAAGGAAGAAATTGTTTGCGTAAACAGATTGGAAAAGATGCAATAATCCGGCATGGACCATTGGCGGATTGTCCGTCCCATCCATGCACAAGCCAGAAAATAGTTCATCGGGAAGCGGCAACAAATTCCGGCAACTTTGGTCGACTCCGGCGGCCAATTTGATGCCGGAGAACGCGACATATTTTTCCGTATAGAAATTCTGGAAGAAGGAAGAAATCAAATTCAATTGGTTAAAGACTCGTGCTGATAACATGTTATGAAATAATATAAGAACAAGAACAATATAGAGAAAAGTAGAGAGAGGAGTATTCTTATTGATACTTTGGGATGGTTTACAATGGAATAGAACCCCTTTATTTATAGGGATGTGGTGACTTAGCCACCAAGTAGTAAGCCCTAGAATCTCTCTAAATATTGACATTCACCTTAAATAGGATTCTATTTATAACAATTTGTGTATTGTTTTACTGTTTGAAAGTAATAAGACTGATAAAGTTTGTTGATTATTTACTTTTAGAAATGATAAATGTATAGCCTGATAATATTTTAAAAAAAATTGTGATCTTCTAACTTTGAAAGAAATTGATGTTAAGTTGATTTGTATCTCAAAATAACTTTGACACTATTGAGTTGTTTATAATTAAAAACATACTTGATATTTTTTTTACGAGTTTCTTCAATATTTTTAAAAATACCTAAGCTTTAATGTACTTGATATATTTTTATGTTATTTTATTATTTTATTAAGTTATAATTTTAAAATCTATAAAATTTACGCTTGCTCCGTATTAAACAAAATATCCTCATTTGGCTCATACCTTTTAGAATATCGGTAGTGGTACCGGTTGAGATTTGAGAATGGCATCGATCGAAGAACTAGTTTCAAGTTTGGCACTCAATTTTTATTACTTACTATTAATTGTGGCTAGAACATAGAAAAGAGCACGTGGCGATATTACATGTAAAGTCGGTTTGTGGGCCAAAAAAAATGCAGGGTACTGCTCTGCGTATCTAACTTTAAGTTTTATTTTGTGTTACATATAATTAACATTAATTGCACGAGTTTTATTTTTATTTAATAATTTTATAAATTCTACTGTTACACTTTTGAGTTCATAAAAATTTGGATCCATAAAATTATAAAATAAAAAAATTGCCTCATATAACAAAATAAAATTTTCCCAATGTCTGCTTTTGATACTGTCACTCTTCAAGAGCGACATGCTAGAGTTCGCTCAACTAGCGTGCTCGTTGAAATTTTAATTTAAGGGTTCTAAACGTAATACTAATTTCGTTTTAATTTATGTGAATCTATTTGATTGGAAATAGAATCTTAGAAAAAAAGAAGACTTTTAGAATGTATGCTTCTAAACAAATAAAAAAGATATACAAAATATTTGTATGATTATAAAAGCTTTCTATTAAAGTTATAATTTGATAGTTTAAGTTAAATAGTTTTTAAATTTAAAAAGAATTATTTTTTGAAACAGACACAAAAATAAATTCATGAAAATAGAGATAGTATATAATTAATTTTTAACATATGTGCTCAAAAAAGAATCTGCCAAAATTAAAGGGGGTCCAATTAACCTATTCCCAAAGTATCGGTCCGCCGTCTGAGCAGGACGGGATAAACCTTTAGTGGGGCGCGATACGGAGCATCTAAATGGCGCATGGAGAAACTGGGCAGGGCACGTAGCATGCCAACTTTTTGTCTAAAACCAATTATTCCTCGTAGAAGAAGAAACGAAATAGCAGCTGGTTTCCGTCAGCTCCCAAATGGATCTTACACCATTATACTTGCTATCGGAATTATCACTTTTACCGTGAGCATATTTTCTATGCAACTTAGATGTTTGAATCAACTAAAATTGTCCAGTTTCAACGTCGTGGCTAAAATGTTTATATATTATACAACAGAGTTTACTGGAGAGCGTTAATTGTTCGTGTCATATTTAGCAGGTTCTAAACCCATTCACGTGTATAATGAACTTTGATTCTACATCTTTTTTTTTGGGTAAACAATTTTGATTCTACTAAAGTCGATAAAAAGAATTAATATGTGTATAGGTCCAAATTTGTATGATCACGACTGTCGACAAATAGGACCAACGATGAGGTCTTCGTTGCTCGGTGCCTTGCAAAGTAAAACAGACGGGCGGACAAAGATTTTACACTCCTTGTAGTAGTGTAGGCCCAATAAGGGGCATTAGGAATATTCGTTCGAATATTTCTCAGAATATGTATTTCAGGGTCTATCCTTTATATATACAAAAAAACCTTGTAAAGAAGTTGGCGGGGGGGGGGGGGGGGGGAGGGGGGGGATTTCCAAAAAAAATACCAAGCACTGAATGTAATATTCTTTTACAAAAATAGTTAGCACATATAACATTCAAAAGACGAATCGAAGAATATTATTCGTCGCATACATATTATATTGTAGAGATTATTATTCTTAGCTAAGATTTACTCCACCGTTTTCTTTGATTGATTTATTCAAACAGGTTATAATATCTTTTGAGTCAAGCAATTTAGCGCCGTCTGTGAGTATTTTTATAGCCAAGATATTAGTTTCATCTAGATCCTTGAAAGAAGTAATTGCCTCTTCACAGCTTCACAAAGGTCAGCAATGGCAGGAAAGGGAGAGGCAAGATTAAAAGCAATAATAGATGTCATGACAACCTTCTAGGCTCCATCAACGAAGCCGGTAGGGAAAACGACGAAATGCAACGCCGAGTGCTACACATGAGGGAAATATCATATCCACCCTCACGAAAGCGTGACAATCTGATCCGAGAAAGGAAACCACATCATCCGCAGCAAGAGAAACACTACCAGCTGTGAAAAGGCTATTAGAAGAGTGGTTGACAAACACCTTGAGCAACATACTCGACAAATCCACTCAAAAGAATGTCAGATGCACAATACAAGCAGAAGCCACAACAATCGTCAATGAGCCGGAAACTGCACTCGCAGGTAACACTTACATTGTCGTTGATCTAAATAACGATGCACTCGTGGCCATTCTAAAAAAATGGAAGATATGGAAAACGAGAAAATACTCCGCGATCAGATAAAGGAACATCAGGAAAGGGTTGATAAATATCGGGCACTCCGAAGTTGCTATCAAAACGGGATCCTGGCTGATTCGTTGAGCAGCCATACAGTGAAGGAGCAGCCTCCCACACTATCCTGAAAACATTCAAAATGTCACCATATTTGAAAATATACAACGGCACCACGAATCCGAAAGATCACATAATCTACTATGTCACTGCGGTAAAAGGCAATGACCTGTCAAAAGAACAGGTTCTCTCGGTGCTGTTGAAAAAACTTGGTGAAACTCTAATAGGAAAAACATTGGCATGGTATTCCCAAATGCCGACATGATCACTATCAACATTTGAAGAAAAGGCAGATAAATTCGTCACCGCCCACGCGGGAGCGAAAAAAGAGAGTAAAAGCCAGGGTAAACGACATATTCGCCATTAGGAAGACGATAGGCAAAGGATTACGGAATTTTCTAGCCTGATTAAACAGAGTAAGAATGAGCCTACCAAACATATTAGAAGGGATGGCTGTAGCAGCCTTCCAAAACGGGCTAAACAGAAGCGGGTCAAGAGTAACCAAGAAACTGCTAAGCAGACTCAAGAAATATCCTCCCGCCACATGGGAAGAAATCCATAACGCCTATTGCGCCGAAGTAAGGGAAAGTGAGGATGATTTGAGTGGCCCGCTCCAACGAGTGATGTCGGTCCAGACCAAAATAAGGAGAGAATGCTGCAAGGATGGTCGAACGGATCATCCACCTCGTTTCAATTGAAAAAGGCACCAGCCCTACATCCAGGCATCCATCTCGCCTCCTCCGCGTCATGCAGATGCCATGCCCCGACATACCTCACGGCACCGAAATGAAAGAGGTATGCCTCCATTGTTATCTACTCATAACTTTTGCGTTTCTCCTTTAGAAATAGTGTATGCACTGGGAAAAGCTCAGTACAAAGGTGCAGTGGCCGCAAACGATGAAGTCAGATCCGAGCACCCGGAGATCAAACTTTCTGGGTGAATTCAACCAGGAAAGGGGACACAAAATCAAAGACTGCGTAGGTATTCGACAAGAAGTGATGAGAATGATAAACCAAGGACACTTGAAAGAACTGCTGAGCGATCGAGGACGGGTTAACTTCCCTTGTGGACTTGATCAACCTCAAGGACCACCAAAGCCACCTTCGCCAGCTCGTACCAAACAAATGATATTTGGCGGTGGACACGATGCAGTAATAAACCATGTGAAGTTCTCCACCACACATAAACTCAAAAAGACAGTCCCCCATGAACGGTATGACGACCTCGAAGATAGTATCATCTTTGATAGGTCGGATACCAATGGTTTGTCTTTTCCTCACTATGATGCTTTTGTAATAACTTTACATATTGCTGATACCGATGTAAAAAAGAATAATGATGGATGACGAAAGCGGCACGTGTATTATTCATCCACGGGTTCTCTTACAGATAAGACTTAAAGATAAGATAGTACCGCATTGCATAAAACTAATGGGTTTTAACAATGCAGTGGAACGGACCTCGAGAGAAATAATGTTGCTTGTTCTGGCAGGAGGAGTCAGCCTGGAAACAATGTTTCACATCATGAAACAAGAAACATCCTAATATTCTATCAGAGGGCACCCATGGATACACGCCATGCGAGCCGTCCGATCGAGTTTCTACAAAGAGATCAAATTTCCTACCCATGGGGGATATTTAGCATCCGGGGCTAGTAAGGCACCGCCCAAGAATGCTATCAAATCGCCCAAGATTTCATACACACCTAAAAACTGAAGGGGGCAAGTGCAAAAGCATATCAATCATCCATATCGGGAACTAAACCCGATATATAGATAGAGGCCATCAATGACCTGGATGCCGTAGAAGCTTGCAAGGAAACCATAGAAGATCTTGGTCCCGTTTAGCTATACAATACCGACATCATGAAAAAAGTTAATATCATACACAACCTCTCAAAGCCAGGTAAATTTCATAAGTTCTTAACTAACATTGCCGATTTATTTGACTTTTCCCACTCAAATACTCCGGGAATACCGAACGACATCGCCACACATAGGCTAAACGTCAATCCCCAATATCCGCCAGTACAACTAATGAGGATAAAGTTTAACGCTCCAATTAATGATGCAGTCAGTGAAAAAGTTGATAAGTTGCTCGCTAATGGATCCGTTTGAGAGTACGTAGTGGGTAACCAATGTGCTCATGGTAGAAAAGAAGAACGAAATGTGGAAGATGTGCTTCGATTTCAACAACCTAAACAAAGCATGCCCAAACGATTATTTTCCATTGCCACATATCGACCAACTTATCGATACAATGAATAGGCATGAACTATTGAGCTTCTTGGATGCCTATTTAGGGCACAACCAAATTCTAATGGCAGAAGAAGACCAAGAAAAGACCACCTTCATCACTCAACAAGGGACATACTGCTACAAAGTCTTGCCATTCGGACCAAAAAATACAGGGCCAACGTATCAAAGGTTAGTCACCAAAATATTTAAAGAACAACTTGGAAAGACTATAGATGTCTACATCGATAATATGTTGGTGAAATCTAGAAGGAAGGCGGACAATATTGGTCATCTGAAAGAAGTCTTCAAAATATTGAGACGATATGGGATGAAATTGAATCTCGAAAAATGCGCCTATGGCGTAACCTCAGGAAAATTTCTTGGCTTATTGGTATTGCAAATGGGTTTAGGTCTACCCAGATCAGATCAACGCCATCGAAGGAACACCATAGACATTAACCAGCAAAAAGCAGGTATAAAAATTTACTGGGTGAATAGCTGCCCTGTCGAGGTTCATTTCACGGTCGTTGGACAGGTGTCATAAGTTCTTTAATGTATTAAGGAAAGACAACGGGCTATAATGGACTATAGAATGCATCTATGCCTTAAGCAAATTGAAGCATACCTATCCTCACCACCATTACTCGTCAAAGTAAACCCGGACGAGTACCTTCTGGTGTACCTAGCAGTCTCCGAAGTCGCGGTAAGTGCGGTCTTGGTACGTGAAAATAAAGGTATGCAATATCCAATTTATTATATCAGCAAAACCTTAGTTGATGCCAAAACAACGTACCCCCACCTTGAGAAATTGGCTATAGCATTAGTCGTAGTTTCACGAAAGCTCAGACTATATTTTCAATGTCACTCCATAAAAGTGGTGACAACCTTCCCCCTCAGGGGCATCCTACATTAACCCGAACTATCCGGAAGGTTAGCCAAATGAGCCATAGAATAAGCGAGCATGATATAACCTACAAAAGGGAACCGCTATAAAGTCGCAAGTGCTCACCGCTTTCGTCACCAACTTCAGTGCAGAATATTGCCTGAAGTAGAGCAGGAAGTGCTCCTCACTTTCCCACATTCCAATCTTTGGGTCCTCTACACCGACAGAGCTTCTAATGCCTCAGAATTGGAACGGGGACTCATACTCGAAGTCCCTACAGGCAAAGTAATTCACCAGTCTATACAGTGCCCAGAAATAAATAACAACAAGGCTGAGTATGAAGCTATGATTGTAAGATTAAAGCTAGTCCTCAAATATGGCGCTCGGTGGCTCATACTTATTGCGACTCTCCAATTGTGGTAAACCAAGTCACTAGGACATTCCAAATCAAAGAACAGAGATTACAAAGATACCCGTTCGAAATTCACAAACTACTACCAGAATTCGACGAATGCCGCCTCGAACAGATACAGGGCACAGGATATCAAAGCAGACGGTCTTGTCAAGCTAGTAGCAGCCACCAGAAATAAATACAATAAAAATGTGGTCACCCTCCTCCACTCCTCAATAGACCAAGTCGAGGTATATTTTGTAAACCTAACTTAGGACTGGCGCAATAGTATCGTAACATATTAGTAGGAAGGAACGCACCCACAAGATAGAAGCCAAAAAACTCCGAATACAAGCAACCAAATAAAGCCTCGTAAACCATGATCTTCACAAAAGAACGTTCGGCAGCCCCTTGGCCAAATGTCTTGGGCCAAATCAGACTAGGAAAGTACTAGAAGAAGTGCACGAAGGGCACTACGGTGCCCATATCAAAAATCGTGCCCTCGTTTGATACCCCATCCGCGTAGGGTAGTATTGACCCACCATGAAAAAAGAAGCCACATATTACATCAAAAAATGTGAACCCTGTCAAAAATACGTCCCTATGATACACCACGAAGGAGAACCCTTACATTCCATTAATTCTCCACGGCCATTCATAAAATGGGGGATGGATATTGTCAGACCCCTCCCAGCAGGACGAGGTAAAGTACGTTTTCTTTTGGTTTTAAGTGACTATTTTTCTAAATAGGTGGAAACAGGTGCATAAACTCAAATACGTGAGCTAGAAGTTATCGGGTTCATATGGAAAAATATAATATGCCACTTCGGCATCCCCAAAGAAATCAACGGTGACAACGGGCCCTAGTTCGTTGAAAGAAAACAACCGATTATTTTAGAAATGACACATCAAAAGAATACTCTCCACACCCTACCCCCCCCCCCCCCGCCGGAAATGGACAAGTTGAATCGTCCAACAAAATGATTTCAAATATATTGAAAAAGAAGCTAGAGGACGCCAAAGGGCTATGGTCCAAACTACTACCGGAAGTACTGTGGGCATATCGAACCACACCAAAAACTAGCACAGGATAGATGCCATATTCATTAGTCTACGGGACTGACACGGTCATACCCGTCGAAGCCGAAGAAGCCAGCCTAAGATACTCCAATGAGAGCGGACGAAGTAACGAAGAAACAAGGCTACAAGACCTGGATGAAGTCGAAGAGTGAAGAGATATGGCTCACGTGAGAATGGTAGCCCAAAAGAAACTAGCAGAAAGGTACTACAACAAGAAGGCCAAAATACGACCACTCAAGGTTGGAGACTACATCCAAAAAGCTAAAACCTATGCAGCAAAATACCCTAATGAAGGAAAACTAGGAACAAACTGGGACGGGCCATACAAAGTCATGGCCGTAGCAAAAAAAGGGAGCATTCCAGATAGAGACAATGAAATGAAAGCTACTCCAAAATACTTCCACTTCTGAAAAGAGGCGCCGCCTGAGCTGTACTCTTTTTTCCTCATCCAAGATTGTCCCAAATGGGTCTTTTTGTGAGGTTTTCAATGAGGCAACAAGGGAGACGCCTCGAGGCCCGCAGTATTGTTCACTATCCCGCCCGTTCACAGGATCTCCAGGCGAAGTAATGAAGGGACTAGGTAAAGTAGCCACTGTATTCACTATATTCACAAAGTCGACATGTACTTTCTGTAGGAATATAATCAAATCTCCAATGTATGAATAAAAATTGCAATGATAAGGCCATCAACAAAAAGCATGAGTTCGACTTATAATCGAATCTCCAATGTATGAATGAAAATCCCAATGGCTAAGGCCATCGACGAAAATGAGTTCGACTTTACTCGAACTATGATAGGATCCTACTTCGACACAAGATCAAAAGTAACATCCCAATGGATAAGGTCGTAAACTAAAATCGAGTTCGACTTTACCTGGAACTACGATGGGATCCTACTTAAACGCAAGATCGAAAGTAACATCCTAATGGCTAAGGCCGTCAACGAAAAAAGAGTTCGACTTCACTCAAACTACGATGGGATCTTATTTCGATGCCAGATCGAAAGTAACATCCCATTGGCTAAGGCCATCAATGAAAAATGGGTTCCACTTAACTCGAACTACGACATGATCTTACTTCGATGCCAGATCAAAAATAACATCCCAATGGCTAAGGCCATCAATAAAAAATGAGTTCGACGTTACTCGAACTATGATGAGATCCTAGTTTGAAGCCAGATCGAAAGTAACATCCCAATGGTTAAGGCCATCAATGAAAAATGAGTTTGACTTCACTGAAAATACGATGGGATCCTACTTCGATGTCAGATCAAAAGTAACATTCCGATGGCTAAGGCCATCAATGGAAAACATGTCTGACTTCGCTTGAACTATGACGGGATCCTACTTCGATGCCATATCAAAAGTAACATCCTAATGGATAAGGTTATCGACAAAAGTACGAGTTTGACCTTACCCAAAAGTAAAATATTTCCAATAGATTTGACAAACACTCGAGATACCATAAGTATTATAAAGATTACCACCAAAACGACAAAAAAATTTCTTCATTGCAGCAAAAAAATGCTAACACTTACCTTTACAATGGGCTCAAGCATGCCCTTACGAAAAGCCTCAAACAAAAAAGTAAATACTAACCAAAACTACACATCATCCCCTGTTGGGTATGCTTCCTCATACTAAGAGTTGGAGGAAAGGCGGTTTGCATCATCGGAGGTGATTTCATCCCCATCAGGCATATGTGGGTCATACCCATATGCCTCACGAGCCGAACGAGCTTCGGCATGCACGCCCTGAAGTTCAGCATCAGATGCCCTCCCTTTAGCATAAGGAGCCTTATAAACATCAAGCCGGGCTACAACATGAACCCATAACTCTTATAAACTACTAAGTACGATCAGTTCGGTCGAGATACGTGAAGTAGAAGGTTGCTGGTGTCAACTCGCATCCTCCGCCCTTAGTGAAGCCACTTGCTCAATCAATATGAACAACTCCACTTCCAAATCCTTAACATGACCCTAAAGCCCCTCGACCTTGAGCATGGATGCCTCTTTCTCCTTAGCCTTCTCCGACATTTAGGTACGGAGGGTGTTTCCAAAATCACCGCTTCAAAAATAGTGGTCGCCAGTCTATCAACACTCACATTTAGCTCATTCTTAAGATCATCAATCTTCACTGACTTCATGCTCAACTCGACAGTGAAATTGTCCACCTTTGCATGCAGGTCAGCGTTCTCGGCCGTCATGCCACTACTTAACTCCAGCTCGTCCTCCTTCGTCTTATGAGATGCCTCGAGCTAGCTATTACGTGCGAATGGATTTCGCGAGGTTTTCAACCCGCTCACTCAACTCCTCGACCTTGTGCACCAGTTGGTCTCCCCTTGGCTTAAGCCCTTCATGAAACAATTGTAAGTCCGAGTCTTGAGTGTAGATGTTGGCCATCATATAGTGCTTGGTGCGATATTGCCGATATTTGGAAGATATCATCCCATAGATGGCTGTT
The DNA here is from genome assembly GCA_034376525.1 of Nicotiana benthamiana. Lineage (NCBI taxonomy): Eukaryota > Viridiplantae > Streptophyta > Magnoliopsida > Solanales > Solanaceae > Nicotiana > Nicotiana benthamiana. The sequence continues at coordinate 118,061,910 of CM067331.1, forward strand.
CCTTTTCTTTCTCTACGCTCACGGTCAGTCTATATGATGAGAGTCTACCATAATGAGAAAAAAGTTAAAATAAAAAGATAGGCAAGAAATAACGACAAAAGCCCAATGAGAAGAAAGAAAAGAAAACTTCACCTGCAAAGCCATGCTGGCAATGCTTCGAGATAACTCCACATCGCTCATCGTCCTGAGCACCTCGCTTTTGGGGGGAAACACATAAAAGCGCTAAGGCAGAAGCCACTTGCTCATAGTTTGATAGCAAATTATAATCCCCGGGATAACAATATGCCGGTCGAAACCCTGTGTTCTGAACTCTACATGACTGTGGTGTTCTAAAAATTCACGAACATCTACCAGATAAACATTTGAACCTAAGCCTTTTCCCTCAACACGCGGATCCTCTCTGATATTGGATGACGCATCACCCTATGCGGAGCGAAAAGAGCCACCTCTTAGGTAAATCCCTTCAATTTGGGGAGACCTTTCCCCCAAGATAGCGCCGACTGCAAAAGTGGGCACGGGTGCCGTCTGTAATGCACCTACTCAACTTTTATCAGTATCTACGACCAACCCCTTTTGAAGCTCTACAATCATCTTCTTTCTCAGTGACGACTCTTCCCCATTAAAAAATTCATCCAAGAGTGAGAGGTTGGTACAGAAAAGGCTTCTTACCCTCTTGGGAGGAACCTTCCATCTGAAGCGGCTGAATACAACCCCCTTGAACGAATTTAGCCAAGTCAAATTGCATTCTTGCAGTAGTGACGACCTGTCAGAATGCAGGAACTAGGGTCCTCTTCCTGGAAATGCCTCGACCTCTCATCACGAGGAGTCATATAAATAGTTAATTGTGTATAACCAATGAAGTGATGTGGGAGAAGATACTTACCAGATGAAACTCTCGGGCCATAACGTTTCACAAAGGAGGGCCAATCTCGGGTCTCCACTGCATGGGGCAACAGACGAGCTACCTAATCCCTTATGCCAGCAATAGGGTGGGGTGGACAACCCTGTAAATGAGAAGCAAATAAAGTATAAGGAATGAAGAGGAGAAGAAAAAATAAAACAATTAGCGATACTAATGAGTCTCATTCTACTACTCTAGGAACCTAGCGGGTTTGGAGACAACATGTTTAGTTTTGACAAAGAAGTATTTGTGCCAAAACTTGTGACTTGCACGGTCGTCAGTCCCCAGTACCAATACCACATTGTATCAAACATACCATAGTGACCCTATGAAAGCCGCGCGAGAACAGGTGTAAGAGATGATGGATAGTCACCTCTTAACCCACCAAATCCGTATACTTTGTTAGCAGTAGAAGGACCTTAAGCGTGTATGGTGAGATTCGCAATGGTCACATTTGATAGCATTTGCAGAACTCTTTTGCTAACCGAGGGAGGGAAAGAGTAACCGATCACGAAAAGGTACTCATAGAAAGCACAATACCCAGATCTATGGACTTCCATGAAGTCCCTTCCTGCTAGAACCATGTCAACATGGGCGGGGATACTATACTTTGTATGAAGAGCATCTATATGAGCTTGGTCTGTCTTGGAGAATACCGAGGTAGGAGTAAGGGAGGATCCTTGAGGAAGTCCCTCCAAGATGAGGGATGCCTCGACAACAATTCTCCACGGAAGGAAAGTTACCCCCTCTTCCAACATCATATCCTCACCGCTGAAAGGGAATGCCACGAACAGCGGATCAGCCTCAGAAACCCCCTCATGAGATCGATGAGTTTTAGGCACTACTTTGACAGGGAAGATGTAGAGTAGCAGAGAAAGTTGTGTGTGAAGAATAAAAGAAAAAGAGGCAGAAAACCGTAAGAACGAACGCAGGAAAGGTGAGGAAGGATAACCGAAAGTGAAATGGCCAAGTGTTTTTGAAAAAACAAACCCTCCACCTATTTATGGGATTGGGTGGCATCAGAATTAAAGTAAAAGGCTGTAGAAGAGCACCAAAATCGAAGCGACAAGCCATCAACCCCTGTCTCGAGAATACGTATAATGATGACGCACGTAGAGGTGACGTCATATCCTGATAATGCGCTTCATATGGTGTCTTTTGATTACGATGACTTCCCATTATTGGCCAAACCATAGCATTTTGAAAGGCCAAATTTCTCCATAAGAGTGAGTGATTTCCGCGCTTATCAAGGACGCACCAAGCTGCAACCTCGATAAAGCAGAAGGACTAACTGCGTGGGTCCAAATTTGTATGACCATGATTATCGATGAATAGGACTAACGATGAAGTCCTCATTTCTCGGTGCCTTGCAAAGCAGAATAGACGGGCAGGCAAAGATTATATGACCCTTGTAGTAGTGTAGGCCCGATAGGGGGCAATAGGATTATTCCTGCAAATATTCCTCCGAATATGTATTTCATGGTCCATAAGGGGTCTATCCCTTATATTTACAAAAAAAACCTTAAGGGGGGGGGGGGGATTTCCAAAAGAACACCAAGCAATGAATGTAATATTCTCTTACAAAAATGGTTAGCATCTATAACATTCAAAAAACGAATCGAAGAATCTCATTCGTCCCATACATCTTGTGTTCTAGAGATTATTATTCTTAGCTCAGATTTACCCCATCATTTTATTTGATTGGTTTATTCAAAAAGGTTATAATATCTTTTGACTCAAACAATATGGAACGAATCAAGGAAAGCGGAGTATACGAGTTTTCATATTAATAAAATTTGATTTCTTCTCTTCAAAGTATTAATCTACTTCGATTTTTGAAAAACGGTTAATCTATTTTTGTCACGACCCAAAATTCTCACCTTAAGATGTTATGATGACACATAGTCTTTAAGACTAGGCAAGCCTAACACATGCTGAGTCATTAATAGGTTTAAACCATTTGATCATTAAACATGAACTAGTAAATGCCATACATAGCCAACAACTATCAATAGATATGCAACATTTCAAAACCGTTGGCACAAAGTCATAGGCTCTACAGAGTTCACTAGAAATCTCTAAATACAATAATATTCTGGAATAGAAACAAAACAACGGTAATAAAAGACAACAAAAGGTGATTATGAGGCTCGCGAACACCATGACAGGTACACCTTGAAGTCTCGACAACAACCCACAGTCAGATGTCTAATGACTCGCACTCTCCGAGGTACCTATATATGAACAAAATATGTGCTGAAGCGTAGCATGAGAACACCACAACAGTACCTAGTAAGTGTCAAGACTAACATCGGTGAAGTAGTGACGAGGTTTAATTCAAGATACCTCCTATTCACAATCACCTGTGCAATTGTCAATATAAATCTAACAGAGGAATAAATATCAATGTATAGCTAATTATAGAAAGAACAACTGTATAATGCTAGAAACAAAAAGTAGAAATGACAAGTAGCCACAAGAAGTAAAGAGATGATAATGCAGCCAGTAGTTATAACACAATTATAATACTAGTGAAATTAATTATAATTAAGGAAACAAATAATGACAAAAAAATCAACCATTCGATCATAAGATTTACACAAGGATCACCCTGAGGTATCATACCACAAAACCACAAATCACTAATCCCAAATCACAAATCATATTCACATGGCATCTCATGCCCGCATCATCAAACACAACCAAATGGACCACCCACATGTTGAATAGACAACTCACATGCAAATACCACTAATACCTTAGATATGCACAGATAACTTACGTTCCAATAATAACAATACCTCATCTCTGCACGGACAACTCGCATGCCACCAGTCCAATCCACACATAGAAGGCAGGTATACAAGAATACATGTACATGATCAATAAACATCAAGATTCACATTCCTGGACTGATATAGGTAATATGTGGGTATGCTTGTACGAACTTACTATCACAACTCAAGTTAACAAGTAAAATCATAGACACCAAGTATTGAATTGGAAACAACATATCGAAACCCATAATATGTATGCCACACACAAGAAGGTCATACTACACAAATATTGTCAATAACCATGCCCCAGGCCATCACAATCATCCCCGACATAGCTCGCGTTGTCTCATCGTGTGCATAGCAATAAAGTACATACCTACCTCGTCTCTCCACACACGGATTAATAATTATCCCACCGTTTCTTGCCATGCGCAAACCCAACATATATAGCCCGCCTTATCTTGTCATATGTGTAAATATTAGTGATAACAAAAACACGGAGAACTCACATGCAAATACCCTAACAATCCTCTCAATCCTTTTCCATGTGCCAAAATACAACGACACAACATAAAAACTCATACCACACGTGTCAATATGCCACAATATTGCTATTACAACAATACTAATACCATAATGATATATTTCCTATGGCTCAACAACCACCGAGTACAACGACAACAACAATAACACGAAAGTACGGTAAGTAGATCAACACAAAAATTAGAACAATGCAATAAACTCAGCAATAAAAGAGATAACATGTAATAATGACTTTAGATAAGAACAACTCAATAATAGAATATGCAGCATGAAAATAAAAGAGGTAACAACTTTAATTAAAGAATATAAGAGTAAGGTTGATAATAAAAGATAGAACATGTAATAACAACTTCAAATATATCATATAAGAGTAAACTATATCATGATATGGCAACTTCAATTAAATGCATGAAAGAAGCCTAAGAGTCTAAAATCGGTCAATTTCTACATATAAGGCCGTGACACACTCGTCACCTCATATACACGTCTTCCACATAGCAATTAATCTAATCCCCCTATGGGGTAGGGTAGTTTTCCCTCACAAAGTTAGGCGTGATAATTACCTCAACTAGGTCAAATCAACACAAAAAAATAATTTTTCCTTTATATTTCACCTCCGCTCGGCACAAATCGAACCAAAATCAACTTACTAAAATCAAATAATGAAAAGAAACCAATTCCAATAAGTAAAGCAATAATCTTTATTCAATTTCCCAAAAGTCAACAAAAGTTAACCCCGGACCCGTCCGATCAAATCTGGGGTCTAAGGGAAGATATTGATTGCCCATAATCCTACGAGTCTGTATATGTGTTTTGTTTTCTAACCAGAGTTCAACTTGACTCTCAAATCTCAAATTTTTATTTTTCAAAACATAGACAAAACCCCCACCAAAATTTCCCTTCAGATCTCATGATTTAGATGTTAAATCTCATATATAATCATGTAATATAACTGAAAATTCATCAAAATTATTTACCCAATGATTGTATGCCAAAATCCATTACCAAATCGCCTCCTAAATAATTTAGGGCTCAAAGATGTGAAAATGAGACTATAATCATGTCTTCCTGCCATTTTGTTCATGTGAGATGTCGCATATGCAACATAGGGTTCAAAATGCAAACCCTCGCAAATATGGACAAACCATCGCAAATACGGCTCTTGATGAACCCAGGGAATGTTGAAAATACAACTCACACTTTGCTTTTGCGAAATTAGGTCATTTGCAAAAGCGACCATGTGATCACAAATGCGATCCAGCTTAGCCCAGGGCCCACCGCAAAAGAAAACAATGTGATCGCAAATACAAACCTGACAGACCCTAGTAAACTTGCAAATGCGACCCCAAACTCGCAACTGTGAGGATTGTAAACACGAGCACTGTTTCTTATTTGCGAGATGTGAGGCACTAACAAAACTGAAACACTTAGAAACACGTCAAAACTCACTTGAGCTCCTGGGCTCCACACTAATCATCCAAAAAAGTCTAAAAATATCATAATAACTCGCTCTTGTGATCAGAACACCAAAATAACATCAATAACAAGAATCAGACATCAAAATGCGTGAAATTCACAATGAATCCCAAGAACTTCTAAAAATACAACCATTCGACTAATTCCTACCAAATCAACTTGGATTGGCGACAAACTTTGCATACAAGTTAAAAATAATAAAATGGACCTATTCCAAGTCACAAAACAAAAATCTAATCCCGATAGCCATGAAGTCTACCATAGTCAAACCTAAGGAATTTCTAAACTTTCAAATTGCCAACTTTCGATAAAACATGCCAAATGAACCAAGTGTTGATATCCAATATTTTCCTAACTAATTTTCATATATAAAATACTTTTAGAATAGTATATATAAGTTTGTCCAAATGTTTTAGTATTTTCCATAATTTTTAAAAGATTTTTAAATCAATGTATTGCCTTATTTTATCAGTAAAGAACCAATAATTATTTCTCAAATTATCATTTTTGGTAAATCTCTTATTTTACTCTCATATTTACACTAAACTATAGCTAATGATAATTTTTGTGCACTTTTACAAATGTTTTTAGCATTTTAAAGTTAAATAGCATATAATTACAAATTTAGCCTATTTTAAGATTTAATTGCGTTTATAATTACAAAATTGATTCCACTATTTTAATTCAATATTTGTATATTATTAGTAAAATTAGTACCCTTAATTTGTCTCCAAAAGTTATTTTACTATTTTTATAAAATAAAAAGGGAAAATGACTATTTAAATGCTAGCCAGATTTTACTTCAATTATAGCCTCCAATTAACCCCCAATTTCAATTTCAAATGGACCGGCCCAATTCCTAAGCTACCCGCCCGTGATCCAATTAAGTTCAACCCACCCGACCATCCATTAAATCCAGGTCGTTGATCAAAATGATCAACGACGATGATCTCTCCTTTCCATTTTTAATTTACCAAACCCCCCAACCCTAATTTATGCTCACCTAGATGTTGCCTTTGAATCCTTCCACTCCCTTAGACTCTCTCAAACCTTCTCTGAACCCTAGCCACCTCATACCGTCTCTGCCCTGAAATCCACCGGAATCTATGGTTTCTAAGGCTGTAAGAGCCTTATACCCTCCTCCTATGGCTCTTAGGATAATTTCAAGCCCTTACCCAATCTCTGGTTGTCCAAATCGAACTCTTCTTAGTGTCCTAATGCACTATAATCATTAGGTAGTGAATATAATTCCAAAACCCTATTCCCAAAAGAGAACGAGTTGTCCTCCCAAATGTCATAAACCCAATTTTGTTAGAAAAAGGGGCACGATATCATAGTGACTCTGATGGAAATTTCTATTAGGATTTTGCCTTTTCAAGCTATTACTATGACTTTACATTTCTTATATGTCTTTCCACTTTCCTCCTCTTCATCTTCTCCATTGAAGATGTATTCTGGAGGGTCGAGATAATGCTTCTGAGGGAACGACACTTGGAAGATATTGTTGCCCGAGGAGAAGATGTCCGAAGGCATTTTTGCCGAAGATGGGCCTTCAAAAGCAGACTAAGCTATAGGCTTTTATTATATGTGCACATTTTTACTTCTTTGTTACTTTAATAAAGACCCCTTGTGGGCTTTTGTAATCTAATGTTTATAAATACAAAGATATTTCCTCAATTTTGTCTTTGACGCTTGTTGTGTTCCCTTATATCTATGTTTACGAAGGCTCTGAATGTATGGCTCTACTGGTCGGTGACAATGGTGAGCTTGGATTGGGTAGATAAGCTCAGGTCTTTGGACCCCTTACTTCGAGCCAAATGAATGCATCACTTCAAGCCTTAAAATCGTGAGTTACCACTTACAACTTAGGCTCTATGGTTACCTTGGAGGAGTAATTTGCTCGAAGGCTCATGAATAAGGTCTTCCTTTGAACTTTCGAGGGCAGTCCCTGGGTAGAGGTTCGTACAAATCTTGACCACCTAGAAACTTTCTTTGAACTTATAGTAGATATCCTTAAGGTACGTTAGATAGATCCTGGAAAAGGGTTTGTCCGAGCTCAGACGGTATCCCGGGGCCAAGACCATACGGGTGGAGCTTAAATGCTTATTTTCTTGGGGCTTAATTCCATTTTTGGCGAAAGTCCCTGAGGTCGGGTACTACCTCGAGACTTGTAGCGATGTCATTTTCTTCGTGGAGCCTAACTTCTTTCTTTGATGGAGGTTCTCGACGTCGGATATCACCTCCAGGAAAATGATGTTGCCAGCTCCCTGGAGCCTAACTTATTTTATATGGAGATCCTCGAGGTCGGGTACCACCTCGGGGTTGGCGATGTCGGCTCCCTGAAGCCTATCTTCTTTTTGATAGAGATCCTTGAGGTTGGGTACCACCTCGGGATTTGTGATGATGTTGTTGGCTTCTTGGAGCCTAAATTCTCTTAGATGGATATCCTCGAGGTCGGGTACCACCTTGGGATTGGCGACTATGGCACCTCCTTTTTCTAGTCAGATTTTTGTCATTTGGGAAGACAACTCGTTCCCTTTTAGGAATTGGGTTTAAGAGAATTGAAAAGTCGTCACCTAATGATTATAGTGTATTATAACACTAAGGATGGTTTAGTTTGGATAACTAGAGATTGGGTAAGGGCTTGAAATTATCCCGAGGGGAGGATATTAGGCACCCATCAGGATCCCACTAGTGTGGTTCCCGGCCAAGCTATTGTTGTGACATAAATACAAATAACAGACAAGAAAATAAGAGTATCACATAATAGGGTATTTTCACATAAAAAAGGTTGAGAAATAAACGAAGTTGGAAAAAATAGGAGAGAGTTTTTTTTAAAAGAAACATTTTAAAAGATTTAAGAAACAATAAGCAAAGGAAGGGGTCCTAGGTTTAATAATAATATGAATCATGTCAATGCAATACTCAGATCACTCCTTAGAGAGGGGCTACACGTGGTATTAGCACAGCGGTCATCATATCCATATCTATCCTTTCCTACCCCGTTAACGTACTAAAACGCGAAATGGTCTCGTTTACTTATTGCATGTTATTACCCATCTCGATCCTATCAATCCCGGAGGTATTTTGGATTACTAATCCTAAAGGGAGGAAACATGGGCGTATTCGTTGTCTCAAAATGTTAAAATACTAAAGCGACAAGCAAAACATATAGCTAATTTAGAGGGAGAGAATATATATAGATGACAAGGCTCAGATAAACCTCCTTTAAAACCAAAGAACACACATAGTTTAGCATATCTTACACATACTTTTTAAGGTCTAATTAAACTTGAGGATTTGAGGCAAACTGATATGCTACATAATTCAGACAGGAAGCCTGAGTCATGTCTGCCTGCTGGTTGTAGTTAACAAAGAACTGATTCAATTTATAAACTAAGGCTTGCCTAAATTATTGTCGAAACCTATATGCATGATATCTACAGATTTCTGGAATAAGAGCATGGACTGATTGTATGTTAATTTAAGAAAAGGTTGCAAGTTTTAACAAAAATAACACAAGTTCTGCAATTGACAATGCATTATTACAGATGAGCGAGGCTATTCAGATTTGAATTAGGACCCCCATAGGCATGCTTTCTAGATGTTTGTTAACTTCAGAACACATTCATAAACATAGTAAAATAAAGAAAATCCTCCAGGCATGACATATACATACTGTGTTTTATATGAACATGACCTCTGATTGCATTTTGGCTATTAAGACCTATAAACGTGTTTGCCTAGTGAGAAATGGATATGCAAGAATCAGAAAAGACCTATAGGCATATTTTCTACCTGTATGTCCATCCTATAGACATGGTATCTATATATGAGAGTGCAGAAATTAGAAATACTATAGGAAGGTTATCTACTTGAGAATGCAGAAATCCTATAGATATGGTAGCTATATGAGAGTTCAGAAATTCTATGGGCATGGTATCTAAATTCTATTAGTTATTTAAATCCTATAAAAAGGTTTGCCCAGTGATGGGTGTGTATGCAAGATTTGAATTTCTAGTTAACTATGAGGATGGTATCTATGTGGGAGATGCAGAACTTTCTTATAGACATGGTATTTATATGAATGCATGACCTATAGACATGGTATTTATGTAATGCAGAAGTGCAGGAAACCTTACATACATGGTATTTATATAAATGCAGGAATTCTTATAGTTATGGTGTTTATATGCAAGTGCAGAATTCTGTAAGTAAACCTATAAGTAGGATATCTATGTGGATGCTGAAATTAATAAACCTATAGGCAAGTTATCTATGTGAATACAGAAATTAATAAACCTATAAGCAAATTGTCTACCCCTTTTTGCATACAACTAATCCGTTCCCTTTCCACTAGCCATCCTCGATAATTTTTATTAAATATTTATTACAACCCACAAAAGAAAGTGAAGTACAAAAATACAATCAGAAGCTAAAAGTAATAACCAGTGAAAGCCTGATCCAGACTACCTGTCTGATTTATGAAGTAAACCAACTCTGAAAATGAATGTTCCAAAGCCTTTCTTTCATTTGGATGTATCGGAGTTCCCGAAGAGCCTCACATGGACTCCGGGCAGTGCTCACACCCAAATGCATTATAGGGTCAAGACATAGTGTAGTGTGAAAGGGTCAGCCCTCAAGTGTCCAAGTTCAAAAGGAACTTAAGGTCTCAAAGCAAGGCTCACAAGAGGGGGCAGAACGTAGAGGCTAGGAGAGCAGAGTTTTCAATAGGGGAAAGGGGAAGTGGTAAAGAAGCAAGGACAGGCTAGTGGGCATACCTAGTAATGAGAAATGCTGGCACACCCCACAAGCCTGTTGTCAAGATCCCCTAAGGGATCAAGTCCAAACATGAAAAATAACTTGCATATTGCCATGTCCTGAACTACAACTCAAAGCATATAGAGGGGAACAGGGTTACGGGGATTCACAACAGAAACAGGTGAAAGAATTAACATGCTAGTTAAACATTTAACCCTGTATGGACAGTAAAATAGACATAGATGTAAAGGCTGTAAGTAAACACATTGGGATGACGCTGAAACTAAAATTAGAACATACCAGTCTTATAGAAACAAGTAAGAATAAGGTAGTAGTCTTGTAAAACCACAGTGCAAACAAGCAGTCAGAATACTATGTGTTTAGAAGAGAATTGTGAGATTGTAAGTGTGAAGTATGAAGTATAAAAGTGTTGAATTAGCTGTGTGTGTTTTGTGTTAAAGAAAGCCATGTATTTATAGTGTGAAAGTCATGAGAAAATAAGGTAAGAGAATAATCTGAGAATCAATTGTCAATCAATTACACAATCGTTTTAATAAAGGGATTCAGATTTCAAATGGTAAAACTAATTAAAGAACTAAATTAATCAAACACTTTGTGTAAGGTAGTATAATTGAGGTAAATACATAAAGGTTTATTTAAGGACAAGGTATGGACAGTACACGGCTTGTGTAATTTAAGGAAAGGGAATCAATTAACATCCAGTAAATCACAATGCCTGAATTGGTATGAATGAATCTGGTCAGAAAATGTGACAAAATGTTTTACTTTAGGAAAATCAGTATCAATCAATCAGACCTAAAAAAGATACTAAATTAATCATAAGTTGGAAAACCTTTTTGCAGAAAGATTCTTCACACATATAAAAATATACAGACTCGCTTAAACACGAAGAACCAGTATGCCAATCAATAGAAGAGTCTAGCGTAGAAGAATTTAAAAAGTTCAGATTTGTATGCAAACAAAGAAGTTCAAACTTAGTTCATAGACTCAGAGATTAGTGTAGAAGAGTCAAGGGTCTCAAACAAAATCGTAGTTCAATCACATGATCAAACCTTGGCAGAACCCCCAAATTCTAGGGTTTCCACCTCGAGTCAAGTATAGAGATGAGGAAGTAAGTAGCTAAACCAGGCTCAGAGATTTCTTTCAGAAACTCATGAGAAAAAAAAAACAAACGCAATTGAAAGTTCAAAGTAAACAGAGTGAAGAAACTAGTTCGAAACACAATGAGAGTACAAGAAGCAGTATAGAAAAACATGCTTAAACGGGTTTCTTAAAACAAGGTAAAGTAGAAGTGAAATAGCAAACACTTAAGAATATGGTAGAAGGATAGAGTAGGCGAAGTATATCAGGTCATAGTGGAAGGAAAATAGCAGAACATAGTGAGAAAGAATGTGAAAATATAGCATAAAAGCACAATAGAAGAAAGAACGGAATATAGAAAATAGAGTAGAAGAACATGCGTAATAAAAGGAAAAACATAAGAACACATAAAAGAACATGCGCGGTAGAAAAGAAAACATAAGAAATAGTTGAGACAAATACACACAAAGAAAAACAAAAGAAAAGTCGGAGAAATATTTGAAAGAAAAGTTGAGGAAGTCGTTCAAAAACTCAAGTAGAGCACAAACATATCACCGATTTAACAACAGTCGGAGAAAACCTTAAATAGTTAGGGTTCAAAAGAACTCTAGAATGAGAAAGGCTTTGAAAAGGTCCGATCTCGGTCGGTCAGCGATAGGCTCATAGGACCAGGACACGCTGGAGCAAGGTTGGCGATAGCCGTGAAACCTCAAGCCGGCATAGGTCTGGATGAATACCTTTGAGGTCTGGCCTTGATTCTTCAAATATCGAGCACACAAGAGTAACATGGGGTGAGTATAAGATTACCATGGCCGGAGAAGCCATGGTTTCTGTTGGATTTGAGGTTGAATACGATAGGAGTCGACTAGGGTTAATGAGGGTTCTAGAGAAAAAAGGGTTTCAAGGTGGAATCTCTGGAGGGAAATTAAATAGGGTTGGGGTTTGGGTGAATTAAAATGGTAAAGGAAAATCGTGGCAGTTGATCAAAATGATCAAATGCCTAGATCAAAAGAAAATCGGGCGGGTTTTATTAACAGGTTAAGGGTCGGGTTATATATTAGGATTTGATCTAGTCTATTTGAAATTGGAATTGAGTTATTGGGGATGGTTCATTTTGGCTATAATTGAAATACAATAAGGCTATCATTTAAGTAGCCACTTTTCCCTTTTTAATTTATAAAAAATAGTAAAAATGATTTTGAAACAAAATTGAAGGCACTAAATTAATTAATAGTATGTAAACATTAAATTAAAAATACCGAAATAAATTTTATAATTATAAATGCCATTAAATCTCGAAATAGGCTAGAATTGCAATTTAGGGCAATTTTAGCTTACAAATATCAAATCAATTTATAAATATATGAAAAATTATCTTATCTATATATTGGCACAAATAGAAGAATAAAATAAATTGATCATAAAAAATGATAATTTAAGGAATACTTATTGATTTTTGTATTGCTAAAATGGGGTAATAAATCGGTTTAAGAATCTTTTAAAAAATTAGAAAAAATAATAGAATACTTGGAAATGCTTATATATGCATATATATAATATTTTGAAAGTATTTTTCATATGAAAAATATATATGAAAATATTGGGTATCAACAGCGACATTGTCGTCTCCTTGAAGCCTATCTTTTTTTTGAAGATCCTCGAGGTCAGGTACCACCTCGGGGTTGGCGATGATTTTGTTGTCTTCTTGGAGCCTAAATTCTCTTAGATGGAGATGCTCGAGGTCGGGTACCACCTCGGTATTGGCAATATCGACGGCTCCATGGAGCCTATCTTTTTTTTTTATGGAGTTCCTCGATGTCGGGTACCACCTTAGGATCGGGGATGGTGATGTTGGCTTCTTGGAGCCTAACTTCTCTTATATGGAGATCCTCGAGGTCGGGTACCACCTCAAGAATGGCAACGTTATTGTTCCCAAGAGCCTATCTTCTTTTTTATGGATATCCTCGCGGTCGGGTACCACCTCGGGGTTGACGACGATGCTATTTCTTTCCATATATAGGGTCACTTCCGCTCCTTTGGAGATCCTACTTTTTTATATATTTATCCTTTCATTTTGGCATTGAGCCCTTCATTACCTCAACACTGAAGTATTTGTACAAGTCTCTATTTCAGTTTTCTAATCTTTCTATAACCATGACTGCTTCCGATTTTGTTTGGCAAAGAGGGGGGAGTTCCACTCCTAATGCTCAGGATCAATGAGAGCTTACCTTGAAGATTACTTCTTAGATAGGAGAGGAGAACCTTGAGTTTGTGAGGAGAGACTGTGGATAGGGGAAGAGAGCAGTGTTGCAGACACTTTCCCTGAATGAGGGCATCTCAGATCATGTTGACGATTTCCGGAATGTGTATACTTATCCTTTCACACTGGGCCCCCTTGATAGGATTGTGCTCTATTTCTATTTAAAGTATCGAGTTACCTTCGCATAGATCCACCCGTCATTTTGACAAATAGTGTTGATGATGAGGATTTTTGTGAAAAAGGCAGGGCTTGAATTCGTGCTCAGTCATCTCATTAGGCTGTACCGGCCCTTTCACCACCAAGGTCTGCTAACCTTGTGGTGCCAGTCGACCACGCCCTTCATTGCTGAAGATGAGAAAGATAAAGATCGGGAATGGATGAGTTGATTCGTCCAGGCCCAGACTACTAACATTATCCATGTGGAGCTTATGCCATTCCTTGAGGAATGGAAATATACACGTAAGTGGTACATCTCGTGCCTTTTCAAATTTATTTATGGTGACAGCTAGTTTTTTTAACTATATTTTTTCTTCTCCGTAGTGGTTTCATGGGCGCCTGACGATGTTCCTGATCTACCTGGTTGGGTTCGGAAGTTGGCAACCCACTTGATTTGTGAGGCACACAACTGACAAGCTTCATCTTAGGGAAAATGGGTAGCAAAAAATCATGGTAAGTGCTTGTACTACTATTTCCATTCCCTTCATTCATTCGAAAAATGCTTTCCCTTTGTGTGCATTAATCCTGCTGCCATAGGTATCGGGGAGCCTTCTGAGGCGAGGTCTTTCTCCTTCAGAGAGGTGAGAGGTTGCCAGCTCCCAAGCTAATGAGCAATAATAATAAGCAAGATATGCCTCGATGACGCTCAGAATAAGTCGAAACAGGGTCAAGGCTTCGAGACAACAACATCATCTGAGCCTATCACGCCCATGGTTCCTAACTCTAGAAATGTGGTTTCTCCGAGCGACCGTGCCTCGATCGGAGTTGATTCTTCCAAAGCCAAGGGAGCTAGATTCAAAGATATGCGCTTGGCCTACGAGGAAGTCCGACGGCATATCTTCGTGTTGAGTTTCATTATAGGCCTTTTGAACCTCGCGTTTTCCTTTCCTTATCGGGCTTTCTTTTGCAGGACTTTGACAGGCTTAGATCTGAGTTACTCTATCATAAAGCCAGGCTTCGGAAAGATCTAGATAAGGATAGATCCCTTAGGCTGCTTTGTGAGGAAAAGGAAGTCGAGCTGGCACACTTGAGGTATGAGGCGAGCCGGAGCTTGAATAATGAGAGAAACTTGATAGAGCATGTAGTTTTCTCGTCCTAGGTGAGTATGCATTCTGCCTTTTAACTTCTGAGGCTAACACTTCGTCTATAACAGTTTCAGAAAAAGATGGAAGCCCTAGAATGTCTTTGGGATGAAGCTGATCGAGTCAAGAGAGATTGTGATGAGCTAAGAGCTCGGGCGGAGGTTTAGGCTTTAGAAGAGAAGGGTGACTTGGCTAAAGTTCGTGCCTTTGAGGTTCAACGCTGCTTAGTTTGTAACAATGCTTTAGTTCAAGCAAACATGATCACGGAGCTCGAATCCGAGCTTTTAACGGTCAAGGTTGAGAACGTTGATACTCGGACCAGAGTAATACTATGCCGAACTAAGGCTGATCAGGAGATGGAGATTTATTTAAAAGACGGTACTAATGCTCAAGCCGAGTTGAGAAGGATCCTCTATTAGGAAAACGCGATAAAAAACATGCTCGCTGCAAGTCTCGAAGAAAGATTCTCGAGGAGATTCATACTAGGGGTTTTGGTCTCTCTAAAGAGTTGGTGCGAGCGAGGGCGGACAAGAGTGATGCTCGGTTACTCATATCCGATACCGATAAAAGTGAAGATGAGGCCGGCAGGCCATAGCTCCCTAGGGGAGGGTGTAGATTTAGCCATTTTATATGTAGCATTTTTAGAGCATGTTTGCAGATGGAGACTGTATTTGTTTTTCCATTTGCGTATAGATGAAAACCTTGTGGCTTTACTTCTTCTATACCTCTCTCTATATTGAATTTTTCCAGGTGAGCTGGTCTCAGAGTTGGTGAGAATCCTTATATTCGTGATATGGCCATGGAGCTCATTAGGGGCTTGGTCGATGCGACCTTTAATATAAGCTGGCATTTGAACTTGTATGCTTTTGTTCAACTATATTGGGTTTAGTCTCTAAGTCGGGTTTCGACTCGAGCTTATTTTACCCTCAAGATTTTATGTTTGCATGGGCTGGCGATAATGGCTCTTCCGCCTTTTGTCGAAGTGATCTTTTACATGTGCGACCCTGAGGCTCGTTAGGCTAGCAATAATGGCTTTTATGTTATGCCCTTAGGCATATGTAGTAAAATATTTTGGGGTTTGTCTCCAAATCGGGTTGTGACTCGAGCTCCTTTTACCCTCAAGTTTTCATATTTGTGTGGGTTGGCAACAATGGCTCTAACGCTTTGGGTCGATGCAGACTTTTATATGAGCTGGCGATAATGGATCTTACGCCTTAGGTCGAAGCGACCTTTTAAGTGGGCTTTATTTTTCCCTTAATAATGATTTTTGAGATAGTGTTTGGGCCGATGCGGCCTTTTATGTGGGCTAGCGACAATGGCCTTACGCCTTAGGTCGAAACGACTTTTTATGTGGGCTTTATTTTTCGCTTGATAAGGATTTTTGAGATAGTGTTTTCCCGGCTCTTCTACGGCTTAAAAAGCCTTAATTGTGAATCATTATATGGCGATGAGCAAGTTCCTGGGCAGGTTTTGGCTCGGAATCTGAATATCTCAAAGCTGATGTTTAGGAGCTGATATGGTCGAAACCCTTTTTTCCTATATCGAGGGTAGACTGTTTAACCGATTCTTGTTGAAGTAATTAAAGGCCTGTGATTTAGTAGTGATGTTCGGGCATCCTCGAGTCACATTATTTTGGCTGGTATAGCCGTATGACCATTGTCATTTTTGCATGGCCTGAGCCATTTTTGTCCCGAGTGAAGTAGTTTAACCCTTCTCGAGATGAAACCTCGTCGAAGAAAAAGAGTACAATGCATACTTTTGAAACCTAGGGCCTTAAGGTTGAGAAGAGCTTCAGTTGTTTCGATTGGGTGCCTGCATGAGGGTTAGTATGAACTATAAAATGAAATGAAGATGGCCATACCTTGGTGAGGGATGTGACAGCGATGTTTTGAGGTCCGATTTGTCCCAATAGCTTGTGATGAGTACGCGGTATGGTCCTTTGCTTTGTTTAATTGGGCTTAATCGGAGTTGTAGTTTGACTACACTTCGGCCCTTTTATGACTGGAGGTATTGGTGTTGGTCCATATCATGCACCGCAAACATTTTCCTTGCTGCATGTTGTTCCTCGTAGACGGTTTTGATCCCATCTTTTTTCAGGAATTTCATCATTTGGTGGAGGGTGGATGGTACTTATCTCATGCAGTGTATCCACAATCATTCGAGCAAGGCGTTGTACCTCATGTATCCTTCGATGACATGGAATTTGACATTTTGGGTCGTGCCGGCCACGCTGGCTGGGAGGGTGATTTCCTCTTTCATTATTTCAATCACTATGATTAATCTATTGTGAACTCGAGTGGCGGGCATGATTTGGTCAAGCAATCCGAGCTACTCTATTACCCTCGACCTGATAATGTTAGCTGAGCTACCTAGGTCCACAAGTATCCCATTTTATTCGGAACGTATTTACGAGGAAAGATATTACCAGTCGTAGTTGTGAGGTTAAGACAAGGTCTTAGTGTCTTCCTCGCTGAACTTGAGGGATCTTCGGGTATGTATCCCCCGGTTCACTTCTCTGTGGTGATGAATATTTTTGTACTTCTCATCACGGGTTCTTGGGAAGCATTGACGCCTCCTAAGATCATGTGGATAACATCTTGCGGCTCTTTTATTTCATTCTTCTTGGCCGCTTCTGTTTCACGAAATTAGTTTTTAGCCCGGTCTCTTAAGAATTCTTAGAGGTGACCTTTATTGAGTAGTCCGGCTATTTCTTCTCGGAGCTGGTGACCATCATCGGTCCTGTGGCCATGCGTGTTGTGAAATCTGTATACTAAGCTATGATTCCTTTGGGAAGGATCCTACTGTATGGGCTTAGGCCATCTGGTACTTTGGATTTTACTGATGGCGATCACGATGTTTGATAGAAAGGCATAGATTCAAAAAAATTCATACAAAGGTCGTTCCCCGAGAAAGCGTCACCGAAACCTATTCCAAAGAAGTTCAGAATTCCAAAACTCCTAAAACACAACGGGACCTCAAACCCCAATGGGCAAGTTAATTCTTACACTTGCGCAGTGAATGGCAATGACATAAAGGACGACAAGATTGAGTTCATCTTACTAAGAAGTTCGGGGAAACGCTCTCGAAGGGGGCCATGATGTGGTATCAAAATCTAGCTCCAAACTCTATTGACTTGTTTGACATACTGGCGTACTCCTTCATAAAGGCCCACGCTGGTGCCATCAAAGTAGCAACACGGAAATCTGACGTGTTCAAGATCAAGCAGAGGGAGAACAAAATACAGCGAGAGTTCGTATCTCTCTTTCAAGTTGAACAAATGGAACTACCACCGGTTTCTGACGACTCCGCGATGCAGACCTTCACTCAAGGTCTAAATGAAAGAAACTTGGTGGCTTTAAAGCACCTAAAGCGGAATTTGGTCGAGTGTCCCATTGCGACCTAGTCGGACGTCCACAACTGATATCAATGATAAATAAGGGTCGAGGATGACCAACTAGGCGCCCCCTCAGGCTTAGTATTTGGTTGAGTATCCTACTCCGACCTAGTCGGACGTCCACAACCGATACCAATCAAATATCAAGGCCGAGGATGCCAAACAAGGCACCCGCTCGGGTTCATACCCAATTAGGCTTCTGGTGAAGGAGCCAAAGCCAAGTAAAGAAAGATATCAGCCATACCCCAAGGACAGAAGGAATGCCCGGAAGCGCCAGCCACCTCACAACAATCGACTGATAAATCGATGATAGAATCCTAAAAGACTCATCAATAGACCCGGGTTCGATAGAAATGCAGGGCCAACCAAGGCACCTCGCTTATATAAATATTACTTAAGTGTTGATCAGGATCGCGGGAGCGCCCAGAATTTGGTCGACCCTGGAGTTGTAGGTATCGAACTTCTTGTCATTGTCTTCTATCATTTTCTCGCCTGATTCGATCCTTCTGGTGAGGTCCTCGAGTATCTTCACAATGATAGGATCAGCTATCGACCTATTATTACTTGATCTCTTCGGCACCTGTTTGGCCGGGGGAGTGATCCTCGGTGCTACCGTGCTAGGGGTTTTCTAGTTACTTTGTAGCTGAGCAATAGCCAGCTGTTATGCCTGTAACATTTCAAAATTAACATAAAGGCTAACCTCTCGTTCTTCCCTAAGTTTTTTAGCCTCTTTTGAGTCTACGTGGTGCACGCTATTGTTGGTGTGTGATCTTATATCGACCTGCTAGGCGTCACATGAACCTATGTCAACTGGAAATGGTCCTGGCGCGTTTTTAAAGTTTCGTGGTGGCATACCAGAACTTGGAGTAGCCATACCATTCTCTCTGTGGTTTACAAGATTGTCGTTTTCAACTCTATTTACCAATCTAGAAATTTAACCTGAAATCGAAGATCTTGGATAAGACAAAATATGAAAGATAACTTGCATTATGTAATGAAACCAGCAATAAAATAATCACTATTATTTAAAAACCCACGGTAGGTGCCAAATTGTTTATCGTTAAAATGGTAATAACAATTAAATTTATTGATGGGGCTCTAAAAAGATGTAATCTATTTTTACGCTAGTTGTTAAGTTGCGGATGCTAGATATATGAGACTTAGAGACCAAATAAAGTTAAGGAGAGAACTATAATCAAACCAATAAGCTAGTTATTTGGGGCCTCGAGCTTGTCAATTCAGGCTATCGGGCCTCGAGGTCGATCTCTTGGATCGTGTATGAGCTATTGAGGGTAATCGGGATAGGGCTTAATAGTTATAAAGTAATCTATGAAGGTTCTTTATGGCCAATGATAAGTAATAAAGGAAGAACACATATGAAGATTATAAATGGAAGCAATAATATCCAGAGAGTGTATTAGAGAGCAAAGAGAATGTTCTTGTATATTTCTTGTGGAGTAGCTGGAGCAACAGAGCTCTACAAAATGGTAAGGATCCCCTGTATATAGGAGGGTATCAAAACATAGTACAAAATACATTTATTGCACAGATATGGAGATATGATAGGTAGATATGACACCCTGATTAGGTTTTAGAGTAGACCGACAAGCTTTGTCAGTCCTAACTCTGTACCTAGGAATTCCCCCTTTCCTATCATGGTCGTGGTCACCGTTGCCCCTAGGTTGAGTGTCGTCGAGCCCCGAGGGAGGAGACTCAGCCATAGACTTGTAGCCTCGAGGCTTCGAAATGACCTTCCGAAATGCCTTAATGACGAGAAATTGGACCCTCCAATTTTGACGTATACAATAAGTTTCACCAGGAGTTGACTTTATTGATTTCAGGTTCTGATTTTGGTTTTGGGAGTTGTAATAGGTCTATTATATCATTTATAACCTTCATAGGAAATTTGAGATCATTCCGAGTTGATTTGATATGGTTCAGCATGAATTTTGAAAGTTTGAAGTTCATTAGTTTCCTTAGGCTTTAATAGAGGCGCTATTCATAGTTTTAATGTTGTTTTCTGCGATTTGAGGCCTGTAGTAGATGTGTTATGTTTACGATTGGTTGATGGATTTGACTGGGTCTTGGTGGCTCCGGATGTGTTTCGGATTGCTTTCGGATCATTTCGGACTTAGTTGCATAGTTGAAGATTTATGATACTGGTACTTTTGCACCTACGAAGGAATGGCCGGCGATGCGGGTACGCAAATTCATACATAGAGCAGCATAAGAAAAGTTGGGCTGGTTGGCCTAGGTCTGCAGGTGCGCGCAGTTGAGTGTAGGTGCACAGGTGCAGGTGCACATGATCTGCCATAGAAGCGGAGCCCATATGTGCCTTTTTTCTGTAGAAGTGATTGGTTTGCTTGCTATGTAGACCTCGCAGATGTGATAAATGGAATGCAAAAGCGTTGTCATAGGTGCGACACTTTGATTGGCAGATCCAGAATCACTGACATAATACTTATATCGAAGGCTTTGTCCTTATTTTTGGAGTTGTGGAACTCGGTTGGAGGCGATAGTTGAAGGACTTTTCATCATAAATGAAGGGGTAAGTGATCCTCACTTGATTTGGTGTTAGATATTATTTGACCATAAATTATTACATCTAATTTATATGAATTTAAGGTGAGATGGGGGGGGGGGGGACTATAATTTTGGAGAGTGATATTTGACGATTTGAAAAGCAATTTGAGGTTGGAATTGGATGAAAAATTTATATTTGGACTCGTATCAGAGCGTGTATTTAAAATTTGTGAGTTTCGTCAGGTCCCGGGCATGGGCCCGAGGTTTACTTTTTTAGTTGACTTTGTTATTTTCGTTCAAGAGCATTATTGTTTGGGGTTATTTTCTACAGCCTCTATTAATATTATTAAGTTATTTTGGCTAGATTTTGAGTCGTTCGGGGGGTGATGCACGCGGGAAGGTCTTGTTAGAGTATGTTTTTAGCTTATTTCAGGTAAGTATTTTGCCTAAATTTTTGTCGGGGAAAACTCCTTAGGTGCTAGACCTGATTTATTGATTTCTACGATGTGAAAAGTAACATGTACACGAGGTGACGAGTGGTGCACGAGTATTATATATGATTTTAACAGGAATAGACCGTAGGCTATTAATATGCCTTAATATGATAATGAACTTTATATGAAACATGTTTAGACCAAATTATGACTATTTAATCTTGAACATTACATTGATTTGGCGTTAGTCATATTTATTTGTTAAACACCTCTATGCTTTTATGAATATTATATGTCATTATGCACTATTGTTGAAAGTTTTGAACTTTTATCTTGAAATTATTTTTATTGGAATTTAATTGCATACAAATCTAATTTAAATCCATGCTCACTTTATTTCAGCTTGTCTGATATAATTTTCTTATTAGTTCATTTTTGAAGAAAGAGTTATTTATATTTTAAAAAATACTAACTTAAAAATTTTCATTATAGCCAAACAAATATTATAATATATTTAGCATCATAAGTTTCAAAAAAATTCATAGCTACACATATGTTATGATATGCTTAAGATTGCTAGTTTTCAAAATCTTATAGCCGCTTAAATACTAGTATTGCATATTTCCTTCGGGGCCTACCCGATACCAATCGAAGCTATTTTTTCGTTCTCTCTTTGTCTTCGATCTATCCTAATTTCACGTATGAACCAAATGTACTCTATACAAATGTAGGTATCAATCTTCTAGCTTGATCTAGGCTATTTCAAAGCTCTCTAAAGACTAGATGTTGACGTGGAAACCCGGCTTACATGTATGTTACCGTAAGTTATCAGGAGTCATTTGGTCTTTAAATATTACTCTACTTTATTTTGTAAAAATTAAACAGGAAAAACTATGGCTACCAAGCTTTCTCAGCCCCTTTTCTTAAGGACGAAGATGTGTCAATATGAACAGATATTATATAAAAAATATAATATTGAATAGTTTTTAAGTTATTTTATTGAAATTTAATAGCATAAATATTTAATTTAAACTCATATACGCTTTATTTCAGTTTGGCTGATATAATTTTTTTATTAATTTATTTTTGAAAAAAGAGTTATTTATATTCTAAAAAGTATTAACTTTAAAATTTTCGTCATAACCACACAAATATTATGATGTATTTAGTATCACAATTTTCAAAAAATTTATAGCCACACTATACTTAAAATTACAAGTTTTAAAAACCTTATAGCCGCTTGAATACTAGTATTTCATATTTTGGAGAATTTGTGAAGTTTTCCTTTTTTTAATTTAAAATTTTATGTTTAGTCACGTTATGTCATAGAAATTAAAATAAATAAAATTAATTATAAAAAAAAGAATATTTGACTCTTATAAATATATAACAAAGAGAGACAGACAAACAGTAATTGCACCTGTCAAGTACTCCGGCCTGTACCTCCCACCTCTCCCTTTTTCTTTACATTCCTCATTTCTTAATATATATTTAATAGCGATCTCTCTGTTTCTCCCACATTCTTAACTCCCTTTGCTCTCTTCTAAATTCTCTGCACTTCCTTCTACTCTTCTTTTGCAATGAAGAAGCTCATTCGTAGGTTTTCGCGCGTAGCAGACTCCTCAGAGTATTCCCTACTTCTTGCCCAGTCCACGTCATCATCTCGGCGCCGTCGTTTTCAATCGTTCAGAAACGGTAAGCCCGGATCCGACGAAGTCCCTGAGGGATATGTTCCTGTGTACGTAGGCGAAGAAATGGAGAGGTTTATTGTCAGCGCTGAGCTCCTTAACCACCCGATTTTCGTCAATCTCCTTGATAAATCTGCACAAGAATATGGTTATGAGCAGAAAGGCGTTCTTCGTATCCCCTGCCACGTCATCGTCTTCGAACGCGCCCTCCAGGCGCTTAGCTGTTGAGCAGTCGGACTAGTTTGTTAGGTAGAGGCGGGGAGCAGATATTTGCCGTCCTATTAGTTGGAGATCGTTTTTTTTTTCCTTTTTATAAATCCAGTAAGTACATCCTATAATGAAAAAATAGTGCAGAAACATACGAAAAACTTATGTCTGATGTTCAAATCTAGGGGAGACTACTTGATTTCCTTTCATCTGCTTGAGTTTTTAAAGTTGTTAAATTATTGAAATATACATGTATACAATTACAGAGTATATATTTATTCTCTGTTTAAATATATAGAATCACTTTTCTGCCACTGTCTAAATTAATACTCAGATTTTGAGATTTTGTGGAACCCGTAGAATTCATGCTGGCGTAGATAACAACATTTTGACGGATCAAGCTATATTTTAAATTTAAGATATTATAAAACTTTTGAGATCTTAAAAGTCTATTATGATTTCTTAATTAGAGTTTATTTTATTCTAAACGTTAACGCATACCTGTATAAAGAGATACAATTTCTTTGAAGTGCCGTCTCAAAATTTTCATAAACTCTTTGAATATTTACAATCCTACATTCGAGAAATACGCTGCTCCAATCCTCAAATTACGAAAAATGATCTAGAGAGAAAAATCATGGATTTGAGAGACGATCTAGAGAGAAAAAACATAATTGTATTCGCATGATAAATAGAGTTGTAACCTACAATATTTATCAATAAATTCCTTTTTTTATAGTTGTTTGTGATTTTCTAAATAAATTTATTGCAAACAAATTAACACGCTCAGTGGACCAGTTCTGCCCTTCATCTCTTCCTCTTGCGAATCTCATTTCATTAATTCCATAAACTCTTGAGATATTCACAAAGAGATCAAAATATGGCAGGAAACTTCTTGACAATTAAATAGTTCAAGAAGCTGGAGATCAAATACATTCCTATGAGATCTGCATCATTCTTATTCGAGAAATACGTTGCTTCAGCTCTCGAATCACAAAGATAATCGGAAGAGAAGAATTAAGGAAAAAAATAAAATTAAACTCATAATTGATTAGTATAAAATATTTTTTGCTTATTTTGTGATTTTAGTTTATTTTTCATACAATACACATTGCGATTAACAAATATTACTAGTACTGTATTAGAGTAGTAGTTGTAGTATATTTTATTTTCTGGCCCATTTTGCTATTTCTCTTAGAAAAGGAGTTGTTTCGCAATTAATCCAGATACAAACCCTAACTGCTTTGTGCAAGTGATTCTTCTCGGAAGCAGAAAGTGAAAAATATAGCTTTACAATATTAGATTTTCAAACCACAGTAAGTTTTTGCTTGAGTTCGCGTGATTTTCAGCGGGCTCAATCACTCTCCTTATATAATGCCGTAATTAATCTTCAAGGAGATACCATGTCATTTCATGTAAATAAATACCTAAGGGTATAACTTTTTTATTTTCAAGAAAAATATCTTATCCTTGAAGGAGAAATTCACTTGACTCTTGGGTTTTCTTCCCTCTTACTTTATTTCTTACTCTTTTCGGTTTAAAATAAGTGATTTTTAGATGTTTCACACAGACTAAAAAATTCACTTTTTAGTATTAATTAGCAATGAAATTGACTATATTAACATTTACTATCTCATATAAACACTCCTAACACATATTCCAACACTATTTACTACAAACACAATGTAGGAAAAAAATAATTAATTCATTCTTGAAATCTGAAAAAATCACTTATTTTGGATCGAAGGAAGTATCCGTTTACAATTATTTATATCTAATGCTATCAACCTTGCCTTAGTATCCATCATCTTCCACTAATTACTGTAGTCACCAACTTTGTGTCAATTGAACTCCAACCATGACTGAAATATTTATATATATATATATATATATATATATATATATATATATATATATATATATATATATATATATATATATATTTACATTGAATCCATTGCTTATTTTATCTCTTGTATTCATAGCTAAATAGTTATATATATTTAATGAATTTCTTAATACAAATACATAATTTAAGTAAAAACTCTTGTAGTACCTAATAAGTAGCTCCGCCAACTATCAAAAAAGACAGAAAAGTGATTTTAAAAACTAATACTGGTGAGCGGTATTATGCTCCATTAACAGTTTTCCAGTACAAGCTTAACAAAAGTACCTTCAGATCACGCCAAATAAGTTATGTCTAATAATAAAAATATCAAATATATTAAAGTATAGCTAGTATAGCAAAAGCTAGGGAATGCACCATTTGATGCACTATAAAGTATAACATGAAGATGCACAAATTAAGAAGAAAAAAGAGGAGGAGAAGTAAATCAAGAAACTAATTTGGGGGGGGGAGATGCACTATAAAGTATAACATGAAGATGCACAAATTAAGAAGAAAAAAGAGGAGGAGAAGTAAATCAAGAAACTAATTTGGGGGGGGGAGGGGGGGGAAGGTTTGTTAGTTAATCCTTTAATCTAAAACAATTTGGACGTGTGTGATCTCTCAAAATTATAGACAGCTAAATAGGATTAGGTAAAGAGTTAGGCTCATGTCAAGATTGTGTACAATTGTCGTACAAACATATTCATTGTACAGATACCGTACAAACAAAATTTTCATGAAGCATGCCAATAATATTTATTCTGTTATAAATACACTTCTATTTAAGGTGTATGTCTTTAATTAGAGAGATTCTAGAGTTCTATTCTTGGTAGATAAATCATCCTCCTCCCTATAAATAGAGGTGCCATCTATCATTGTAAATCACTCCCATTCTCTAAGTATCAATAAGAAGAACTCTCTCTACTCTTCTCTCTATTTGCTCTTGTTCTTGAGTTATTGTTCTTGTTCTTATATTATTTCATAACACGTTATCAGCACGAGACTCTACCGTATCAAGAACCATTCTCGAAAAATCTAAGGTATTTCCCTCTTCCTAATTTAATTTTCGATTATGTCTGACATTACGAAAAGAAAGTTCGTTGCCCTTGAAATTTCGGGCAAGAACTATATGACATGGGTGTTGGATGCTGAAATCCACTTAGATGCTATGGGTCTCGGAGACACCATCAAAGATAGAGAAAAAGCATCCACCCAAGAATGTGCGAAGGCCTTGATTTTCTTGCGCCATCACCTTGATGAAGGTTTGAAGATTGAATATCTCACCGTCAAGGATCCACTCATCTTGTGGAACGGCTTAAAGGAGAGATATGACAACCTGAAGTTGGTCACTCTGCCACAAGCACGATATGATTGGGCTCATCTGAGGCTCCAGGACTTTAAGTCCGTTTCTGAATATAATTCTGCAATGTTCAGAATTACTTCTAAATTGAAGCTATGCGGGGATAATATCTCCGATTATGATATGCTTGAGAAAACGTTTACAACGTTTCATGCCTCCAATATAATACTGCAACAACAGTACAGAGAGAAAGGCTTTACAAAGTACTCTGAACTGATTTCTCTTCTACTAGTGGCTGAGCGAAATAATGACCTGCTCATGAGAAATCATGAAAATCGACCCACCGGGTCTACACCACTGCCTGAAGCAGATAAGGTGCACTCTCATTATGCCAAACATGAAAAGGACCATGGTCATGGTCGTAAACGGGGTCATAACCAGGGACGTAGACTAGGAAGAAATTCCAATGAAGTCCGTCAACCCCCAAGGAGAGATAACCGCCGAAAGCAGAAACGGGGTCATGAAGATCCTAAGGCAAATGGTTCAGAAACTATATGTTATCGTTGCGGTGGGAAAGGGCACTGGTCAAAGACTTGCCGTATACCAAGACACTTGGTTGACCTTTATCAAGCATCTCGAAAGAGAAAAGGCCCTGAAACAAACTTTGTCTATGACGACGATGAGGACATCACCCACCTGGATGTGGTAGACTTCTTTGAGCAACCCGAGGGGAAAATAGACCACCTAATCGGCGATGGGTCCGTGATGAAAGAAGATGGAGTTATTTGATTTTATTCTACTTATTTGTATTAGTTAGTGAATAAACTAATAGTCATTAGTATTAGCTCGTATTAGTTAGTTCATGATGCAATGTTAGCAGTAGTTCTTTAGAATATCTTCAATATGCTCAAATATCAATAAAATTTTTATTTTCCAGTAGGGGTAATCGACTAGCCTGAAAAACTAGTCGATTATCTACTATTTTCGCATTAAAACTGAAAAATAATTGATCCACAATCGATTGTCTTTGTCTAACAATCGATTGTCGTTAAGACAGTGTAATCTGGAATTTTTCAAAATAGCCAACAATCGATTGTCTATGCATAACAATCGATTGTCTTAAAACAGTGTGTTCTGGAATTTTTCAAAATAGCCAACAATCGATTGTCTATACTTAACAATCGATTGTCTTAAAACAGTGCTCTGGAATTTTTCAAAATAGCCAACAATCGATTGTCTATACTTAACAATCGATTGTCTTAAAACAGTGTGCTCTGGAATTTTTCAAAATAGCCAACAATCGATTGTCTATGCATAACAATCGATTGTCTTAAGACAGTGTGATCTGAAGTTTTTCAAAATAGCAAATAATCGATTTTGTGTGTTTAACAATCGATTGTCAATGTTCAACAATCGATTGTTTGTGTTTAACAATCGATTGTTTGAAGAAAACGTTTAAACTGAAATTTTCAAACTGCAAAGTAATGGATAACATATCTGATTTTGTTAGTCAACTGTTGGCAGCAGATTTTGAAAATATTATGTGACACAAACGAATTGAACTTGTTTATTCTTATGTTCGTGTATCTCTTTTGTATGTCAAACTATGGGATAGCAAATATGGATATCTCACAAAGCGAACTTGGATCAACGTCCAACTGTAAAAGTATTTGCCTAGTTGATTCATGTACTACACATACAATACTCAAAGAAAGGAAGTATTTCTCTCAACTAAATATGTGTAAGGCAAACGTTACTACAATATCTGGAAGTAGTAAATTGATTGAAGGCTCCGGAAGAGCAATTGTAACTCTGCCCAAAGGCACGACGTTAATCATAGAGAATGCAATGTTCTCCTCCAAGTCTAAGAGAAACTTGTTGAGTTTTAAAGATGTACGCCGGAATGGCTATCATATTGAGACAATGGATGAAGATAATCTTGAATATCTCGTCATCACAAAGAATGTCTCCGGTCAAAAGAGGGTTATTGAGAAATTCCCGTCTTTATCTTATGGCCTGTATTGGACAAGAATTAGTGCAATTGAGGCACATTCAACAGTAAACCAAAGGGTTACTGATTCCAATACCTTTGTACTTTGGCATGATCGATTGGGACACCCAGGATCGGTCATGATGAGACGGATTATAGAAAGCTCATATGGGCATCCGTTAAAGAATTTCAAAATTCTTTCGAATAATGAATATCCTTGCACTTCATGTTATCAAGGCAAGTTGATTATCAGGCCATCACCAACAAAGGTTGGGACTGAGTCACCCACGTTTCTGAAACGTATACAAGGGGACATTTGTGGACCTATTCACCCACCTAGTGGGTCGTTTAGGTAATTCATGGTCTTGATAGACGCATCCTGTAGATGGTCTCATGTGTGCCTGTTGTCATCACGCAACCTTGCGTTTGCGAAATTAATGGCACAAATAATTCGACTACGAGCACAATTTCCAGATAATCCAATCAAGTCCATTAGACTGGATAATGCTGCTGAGTTTACATCCCAAGCATTTAATGATTATTGCTTATCAATCGGGATAAAAGTTGAACATTCTGTAGCTCATGTTCACACTCAAAACGGTCTTGCAGAATCGTTAATTAAACGCCTGCAGTTGATTGCAAGGCCATTACTTATGAGAACGAGGCTGCCCACTTCGGTATGGGGTCACGCCATCTTACATGCAGCAATGCTAATTCGTCTCAGACCGACGAATTACCACAAGTATTCCCCGTTGCAATTGGTTTTGGGTCATGAACCCAATATATCCCATTTAAGATTTTTGGATGCGCAGTATATGTGCCAATAGCACCGCCATCCCGCACCAAAATGGGTCCGCAAAGAAGGTTAGGAATATATGTTGGGTTTGAATCGCCCTCCATCATTCGCTACCTCGAAACATTGACAGGCGACTTGTTTACTGCACGATTTGCAGACTGTCGATTTGATGAGACACTTTTCCAAAATTAGGGGGAGAAGTTGGTGAAACCAAACGGGAAATTTTGTGGAAAAATGCATCATTATCTCATCTTGATCCACATACCTCTATTTGTGAAAGAGAGGTACAAAAGATTATCCATTTGCAAAGAATAGCAAATCAAATGCCTGACGCATTTACGGACTTGAAGAGGATAACGAAATCCCACATTCCCGCGGAAAATGTTCCAATCCGTATTGATGTCCCTGTTGGACAATCATCTAGTGTCATAACCAATGAGTCGAATGCACGCCTGAAGCGTGGCAGACCATTAGGCTCCAAAGATCGAAATCCTAGAAAAAGGAAAAAGAACGATCGAGATGACACTGCGAAAGAATCTCATGAGGAAATTCATGATTTGACAAATTCTGAGATTCATGAAGAATCCATTGAGCCCGAGACTCTGGAAAATACGGAACTATCCCTAAATCCAATTAATATTGAGGCAAATATTAATCGAGTGGATATTGTGGTGGATAATGCCTTTGCTTATAATGTAGCATCTAGCATTATGCAAGAATGTGAGGATCTCAAACCTCAATCTGTTGAAGAATGTCGAAAAAGACAGGATTGGCCAAAGTGGCAAGAAGCAATTCAATCAGAATTGAATTCGCTGGCAAAACGTGAAGTTTTTGGCCCTATAGTTGAAACACCTAATGGTGTTAAGCTTGTCGGCTATAAATGGGTTTTTGTACGCAAAAGAAATGAGAAAAACGAGGTACAAAGATATAAGGCACGCCTTGTTGCACAAGGTTTTTCTCAAAGGCCTGGTGTCGATTATGAAGAGACATATTCGCCTGTAATGGATGCGATAACCTTTCGTTATCTCATAAGTTTTGCTGTCCATGAAAAGCTTGACATGTACTTAATGGATGTGGTTACTGCCTATCTTTATGGCTCACTTGATAATGAGATATACATGAAAATTCCCGATGGACTCAAGATGCCAAACGCGCATAATTCAAAATCTCGGGAAATGTTCTCAATTAAATTGCAAAGATCCTTGTATGGTCTAAAGCAATCTGGACGAATGTGGTATAATCGTCTTAGTGAGTACTTGTTAAAAGAAGGCTATATAAATGACACCATTTGCCCGTGTGTTTTTATAAAGAAAACAACATCGGAATTTGTTGTACTTGCCGTATATGTCGATGACATAAACCTTATTGGAACCCCTATAGAACTCCAAAAGGCAATTGATTATCTAAAGGATGAATTCGAGATGAAAGATCTCGGAAAGACTAAACTATGTCTTGGTTTGCAAATTGAATATTTGGCAAACGGAATTTTCGTTCATCAATCCACCTATACAGAAAAGGTACTGAAACGGTTTTATATGGATGAAGCACATCCTTTAAGTACACCAATGGTTGTTCGATCACTTGATGTGAACAAAGATCCATTCCGACCACAAGAAAGGAATGAAGAGCTACTTGGTCCTGAAGTACCATATCTTAGCGCAATTGGCGCACTAATGTATCTTGCAAATACTACAAGACCTGACATATCCTTTTCAGTTAATGTCTTAGCAAGATTTAGCTCGGCTCCTACGAGGAGACATTGGAATGGGATCAAACACATATTGCGGTACCTAAAGGGAACTACCGATATGGGCTTATTTTATGGCAAGAATTGCAGCCCGGATCTTGTTGGTTATGCTGATGCTGGATATTTGTCCGACCCACACAAGGCTCGATCTCAAACGGGTTATGTGTTTACCTGTGGAGAAGCCGCCATATCTTGGCGATCGACTAAGCAATCAATTGTGGCTACTTCATCTAATCATGCCGAGATAATTGCTATTCATGAAGCAAGTCGGGAGTGTGTGTGGTTAAGGTCGATAATACATCATATCCAAGACAAATGTGGTTTGAAGTGTGATAAACTACCCACAACTTTGTATGAAGACAATGCAGCATGTATAGCTCAATTGAAGGGAGGATTCATAAAAGGAGATAGAACGAAGCATATTTCACCAAAGTTATTCTTCACACATGATCTTCAAAAGAATGGTGATATCAATGTTCAACAGATTCGTTCAAGCGACAATATGGCTGATTTGTTTACAAAATCTCTACCAAAGTCAACCTTCAAGAAGCTAGTTCACAAGATCTGGATGCGAAGACTTAAGGACATAAATTGATGTTCTTATCAGGGGGAGTTAAGGCGCGTTGCACTCTTTTTCCCTTACAAGGTTTTGTCCCACCGGGTTTTCCTTGCGAGGTTTTTAACGAGGCAACCAATAGGTGCATATTCAAACATGTGTACTCTTTTTCCTTACTTTAATTTTTCCCATTGGGTTTTGTTTTAAGGTTTTAACGAGGCACATCATTGAATAGACATTCAAGGGGGAGTGTTATAAATACACTTCTATTTAAGGTGAATGTCTTTAATTAGAGAGATTCTAGAGTTCTATTCTTGGTAGATAAATCATCCTCCTCCCTATAAATAGAGGTGCCCTCTATCATTGTAAATCACTCCTAACATTCTCTAAGTATCAATAAGAAGAACTCTCTCTACTCTTCTCTCTATTTGCTCTTGTTCTTGAGTTATTGTTCTTGTTCTTATATTATTTCATAACATATTCGGATATGTAAAGAGTTTGCCACCGAGTATTATGGCTTTAACCGTTAATAAAAAATGTAATTTTCTTTTTTTATATTTTAGTTATGTATTACATGTGATTTATTTAATTGGTTATATACTTCATGATTGATTCGTTTGATCCTAAGAAGATGGTTCTTTTCTTTTTTTGTTCAAAGATTTTTTTCTCCATTTTCTTTTCTTTTAACCGTAGGAGGGTTTTTTAGCTAGAGTTGGTTGTCTTAGTATCTTCAACCAATTTGCTCTACGAGTAAAATGGAGTGGAAAATATATGTGTTAGGTGAATGCTTTTGACTTTCTTTTCCCTCTTTGTTTTTGTAGCAAAGTGAAATTATAATTACAGGGGTAAGACTCAGTAAATTATACACGTACAAATAGTATATGAATTAAAGGTGCTAAACGGCAGGGCTAGCTCGAAAACAGTTCGAATTGCAGCAATTTCTTCCCAATTTCTGCTAAAGGTAAAAACTAGTCCTACTAGCCTCTGAAATCTATGGTGTGTGCCTAACAATATCCTCCAGAATCTAAATGATCCGCTCAGACTGTCCATCAATCTGATGGTAAAATGCAGTACTCAACCTAATCGGCGTCTCCAACTCACGTTACTGTCTTCAAAAAGTGCAACGTAAACTGAGTGTTGGGTTATGAAATAATAGAAATAGGTACATAATGCACGTGAACAATCTCTTGGACGTAGATCCTACCCAACTGCTTTGAAGAATTGAAAGTCTACAAAGATCCGATTGGTCGTTTTATGTATTTAAGCCTCATTCTTCTATTTGATATCCCCTATTTATGTATTTGTTATTTAGTGATTTGTGGGGATAGTTGGGAATGGTTTCATGAATGTCTTAGAGTGAATTGAGACACTTAATCTCATTTTGGAAGCTCAAGTTGTATGAGTTGAGCAAGGTTTGACTTTTGTGTAAACGACCTCGAATTTATATTTTGATAGTTACAATATATTTGTATGGTGATTTTGGACTTAGCCGTATGCCCGAATTTGAATTTTGAGGTTCCTATGATGATTTGGATCTAATTGTCAAAAATTAACAGTTTAAAGGTTTAAAAAGTTCATAAGTTTGATTGGGAGTTGACTTTGATGATAAAAGGGTTTGGGTTGTTGCTAAGAGATTTGGAATTGGTTCATTTTGTTGTTTGAGACTTGTGTGCAAAGTTTGATAGACATCCGGATTTGTTAGGCTTCAATTGGACACTTGATTTGAAGTTAGAAGTTTTTGAACTTAAGAGATTGATCTTGATCGATGATTCTTGCTTTTGATATTAATTGTAGTGTTTTGTGTATTTGGATAGGTTTGAGGAAAATATTATGAATTTTTGGTATAATTGGACGGGGTCTCGGGAGGCTCGGGTGGGTTTAAGATCACTTGTAGGTTAGTTGGCAGGAGGATCGGGTGGGTTTAAGATCATTTGTAGGTTAGTTGGCAGTTCTGGTATTTTCCTCATGCGAGGTATGGTGCTAAAGTGCGGGTCTGCAATAGAAACATATAATCATATAAGTGGAGTTCTGCTGGGAACTAGGAGTCCGCATGTGTGGAGGATTTGGTGTAAAAGCAATTTCGCACCTGCGAAATCTTTGCGCAACTGTGATTCCATGAAAGCAAGAATGATCTCGAATAAGAAAATGGTCGCGGACTTAATTGTGCTCGTAGATACAAGAATTTGTCCACAAAAGTAGCATTGTAAAAGCGACAGTCTGGTCCGCGGGAGCGAAAATTTCTTGGTAGTATTATCATTCGAGGGTTCAACTCAATTTTCATTATTTAGAGATTTGGAGTTTGGCTAGAGGAAATTTTTGGAGGTATTATCCCAATACTTTAAGGGGAAAGTAATCTATACTTGATTGGGACGTTAAATCTTAGTTGCCCATTGTTTTATGCACTTGGAATATGTTGTTAAGGGAGAAATATTTAGATTTTGTGCTAAATTTTGGATAGTGATTATTTGGGTTTTAACCCCGATTTGATGTCGGATTTGAGGGAAACTTGTTTATTTAGACTCGTGTTGGAATAAGTGATCGAGATTTATGACTTTTGTCAGGTTTTGAGCCTGGTTGATTTTTTTGTTAACTTTTTGTATTTAATTAAAGATCGAGCCTTTATGCTCAGTTATTGTTTGCTTTGGCAGTATTTGGCATTATGGTGTGTTATTTGACTGGATTTGGGTCGCTCGGAGGTCGATTCATATGGAACGGCATTTTTGGTATACTGATTTAGCTTATTTGAGGTAAGTATCTTTCCTAACCTTGGTTTATGGAACCAAATGATGGTTGTGAGCCTAGGATGGCATACATGCAGGGGATGAGCATGTGTATACGCACCAAGTTTTTGTCCATGCTTGAGGTAATGCTTAGGCAATGTTATTCCTTGAATAGAATACTAAGCTTCATGTTATCACGCTTCATATGTTTGTGCCCTTTTGTGAGATACTTGAATCACATTAGGTATCATACATAGGTTAATCTCCTATTCAAACATCATAATATTTATTTTTGGCGTATTCGCCAAATTAGAGATATGGTAGTATAATTCATACATGCATAAACTTCAGCATGTCACTTCTACCAGTCTATGAGTATATAATTTGATATTCATTATTCGAATACATGCATTCTTGTATATGCTTTATGTGTGATGTGGACTAATTGGTATCATGTGAGTGGTCTGTGTTGTTTGAGTTATAATAGCGCATGAAGGTCTGTGAAATTGTTATATTATGGCATGTGAGTTGCCCGTACAACACGTGAATAAGGATTCATCCCCCTAGGATCATTCTCTCATGTTTCTCTTTGATGACAAGCGGTATGAGAAAACTTGATTAGTGTTTGGTTTTTACACCTCTTCTTTATTTGCAAATGCCTTGGGTGTATACATGTTTTTATCACATATCTTATCTCTATACAAGTTTTGGAATATGTACCTGCCTCTTTATGCATATCTTCTCTATATTAGTTTTGACTTGAAGGTGAAGGCACAATACGTATCTTCTCTATACGTTATATTGTGCATGTTAGTTTGGTTCTTAATGAATATCTTCTCTATATGCTAAATTAATACATACCTCATCTATATACTAAGGTGTTAAAGTGTTATAAGGCTTGGCACATCTTCTCAATGAGCACTGATCTGGATATACTTGTGTTTCATGCTTAGTTGGTGCTATAGTTGTGTGCTTGTATATCTTAAACCAAGCATTTTGTTAAGTGAGTATCATTGGTTATTCTTGCCACTACTATTTCATTGAGGTTAGTCATAATACATATAGAGTACATAAGGTCGGCTGTAATCATACTGTACTCTGCACTTACTAATGAAGACTCAAGAGTTGGACCTAGTCGAGCATTGTTAGCGATGTTGATTGCTGAGTTCTGGAGATCGAGGTAGAGCTACTTCCTTACTGCAGTCCCTAGCGTCTCTGTGACAACCCAAAAGGTCATCACTTGTTTTAAAAGTAAATTCTGCATTCAGAAGCCTTAAAAAGCTCTTTCTGTCTTACCTCGAGTTACATGTACAGTCCGGGCGTAGCCAAAAAGCCTATATATGAAAATCTGTGAAAAATGGTGAATTTTGACTTTAAAATGAATTAATTTGACTTCGATAAATATTTTGGATACACGGACCCGAACTCGTTATTTGACGGTCCTGGAGGATCCATAAGAAAATATGGGACTTGGGCGTATGCCCGGAATCAAATTCCGAGGTCCCAAGCCCGAGAAATAAATTTTTAAAGAAATTTTTTTTGAAATTATTTATGAGTTTTGGAAATGAAAGGTGATTAAAACTTGATGGTATCGGGTCCGTATTTTGGTTCCGACGCCAGGTACAGGTCTTATATGTGATTTAAGATAAGTCTATGAAATTTGGTAAGAAACGAACTTAAAACGACGTGAATCAGATCGTAATAGTTCTTAAAAAATTTCATGATTTTGATGTTAAATTTATAGTTGTGGATGCTATTTGAAGCACGAGCGAGTATGTATAATGTTTTTAGGTTGGACTGCATGTTACGCTTGGAGCCCCGAGGGCCCGGGTGAGTTTTGGATTGGTCACGGGGTGAAAATTGGGCTTATGATCAAGAACTGGTATCTGATATTTTTTCCCAGGCCTCCAGTCTCGCAATTGCAAGTCCAGGCTTCACAATTGCGAAGTTCTTAGGCTTGGTAATTGCGTCCCAAGCCTCGCAAATGCAAACCAAGCCTGGGCTGGCCTTTTTCGCAATTGCAAAATATTGGTGGGCATTGAGAAAGTTCCTTTTTAAATTACCTTACCACTGAAAAGATTTTTTGCAGGGAAAACGAGTTAACACTATTTACATTGTAGATTTGTCTACTTTCTCAGAAAAATAACTCACATGCCTAAGTGTGCAGGATAATGATCCCCTCATATGGCACAGAAGACTTGGTCATGCCAGTCTGAACTAGCTAAACAAATTGTTCTCTAAGGACTTGGTAATAGGGTTACCTAAAATCAAGTTCAAGAAAGACAAAGTTTGTAAGGCTTGTGCGAGGGGAAGCAAGTAAGATCATATTTCAAAAGCAAGAAAATAGTAAGCACAACCAAGTCGTTGGAACTGGTCCATATGGATCCCTATGAGAACCAAGAGCATGGGTAGAAAGAAGTATGTAATGGTACTAGTTGATGATTATTCTAAATTTATCTGGGTACTATTTCTAATATCTAAAGGTGAAGCATTTCAAATGTTTATTGTCTTTGTTAGAAAAACTCAGAAATAATTAGAAATCAACTTGCATCAATCAGGTCTGATCATGGAATTGTTTTTGAAAATGTTAAGTTTGCTGAATTTTGTGATGAAATTGGTATAGATCATAACTTCTCTGACCCTAGGACACCTCAACAAAATGGAGTAGTTGAAAGAAATAACAGGACTCTTGAAGATATTGCTAGGACTATGCTTCTTTCTAGTGAACTGCTCCATAGCTTCTGGGCAGAGGCTGTAAACACTACATGTTACATATTAATATATGCATGACTAGACCTCTTGTAGAGAAGACTCCCTATGAGTTACTTAAAGAGAGAAAACCAAATACATCCCATCTTAGGACATTTGGTTGTAAGTGCTTTGTGCACAATAATGGAAAGGACTCCCTAGGTAAGTTTGATCCTAGAAGTGATGAGGAAGTATTCTTGGGATATTCTTCACATAGCAAAGCATATAAAGTGTTCAATAAAAGAACTTTGTGTGTAGAAGAAAGTGTACATGTAGTATTTGATGAAACTAACATTCTTTCTGAGAGATAAGAAGATGAAGATGAAGCCATTGGATTGGTAAAGGACTTGACTGAAGCCTCAACACAAGTCAAAGTGGCACCAAAAGAAGGAACATGTAATGGAACAGGTTCTTCCATCAAGGCAATCTGACAGGGGGACTAATCAAAGAGGAATTGAAATAAATCCCTTAAAAGAACATGTTCATGACCCTGTTCCTCAGCAACAGAACATGGAAGAAACATCTAGCAGAAATCAGTCGGTTGTGAAACCTCATATGTATCAAAGTTCTAATCGTATTGAGAACATTATCATTGATCCAACATCTGGAGTCAAAACTAGATCACAATTAATATGTGTGCTTTTGATGCATTCTTATCTCCTATTGAACCTAAAAATGTTTTTGATGCTTTGCAAGATGCAAATTGGGTGAATGCAATACAAGATAAACTCAATCAGTGTGAGAGAAGTCAAGTTTGGCATCTAGTTCCAAGACCTAAGGAGAGATCAGTCATTGGTACAAAGTGGGTCTTCAGAAACAAACTTGATGAAGATGAAACAGTTACAAGAAACAAGGAAAGACTGTGGTTCAAGGTTACAACTAATATGAGGGCGTAGATTATGATAAGACGTTTTCTCCAGTTACAAGACTAGAGGCAATCAGACTCCTCATAGCCTTTTCAACATACATGGAATTCACTCTTCATCATATGGATGTCAAAAGTGCCTTTCTAAATGGCTACCTGAAAGAAGAAGTTTTTGTGAAACAACCTCCAGGGTTTGAGAGCAAGGAATGTCCTGAGCATGTGTACAAATTAGACAAGGCTCTCTATGGACTCAAGCAGGCTCCAACAACATGAATGAACGATCATCCAAATTTTTGCTTGAACATGGCTACAAAAGAGGTAAATTGATAGTACATTATTCGTAAGGGAAAAAGGTATGGATCTTCTTATGGTACAAATATATGTTGATGACATAATCTTTTGGGCCACCACTGATAAACTAAGTATAGATTTTGTAAAACTAATGGGGAGTGAGTTTGAAATGAGTATGATGGGTGAGATTAATTTCTTCTTAGGCTTACAGGTAAAACAAAGTCTAAACAGAACCATGATCCATCAGCAGAAGTATACAAATGAACTAATCAAAAAGTTTAAAATAGAATAATCAAAAGAAATAGACATACCCATTGCATCTGCCACTAAATTAGATATTGATGAATCTGGTTCATCAGTTGATCAAAAGTCGTATATGGGAATGATTGGTTCACTTTTGTATCTTAATGCCAGCAAACCTAACATTGTTTTCATTGTAGGACTTTGTGCTCGATTTTAGAATAATCCAAAAGAGTCTCACCTAACTGTTGTCAAAGGATACTAAGATACCTGAAAGGCACAATTGATCTCTGTCGTTGGAATCCAAAAGATAGTAATTTCAACCAAGTAGGATATGCTGATACTGATTATGCAGGTTTCCTACTGGATAGGAAGAGCACTTCAGGTATGGCACACTTCTTTGGTTCATGTATTGTGTCATGGGCTACCAAAAAGCAAAATTCAGTGGCCTTGTCTACTGCTGAAGCTGGGTATGTTGATGTTGCTTCTTGTGGTGCTCAATTAATATGGATCAAACAATAGCTGGTAGATTTTGGTATTGAAGTTGGTTGCATTCCTATATTCTGTGATAACACTAGTGCTATAAGTATAACAAAGATCCTTGTTCATCATAAGAGGACGAAGCACGTAGATGTTAGACACCACTTCTTGAGAGATAACTATGAGAAAAGATTGATTTGCATAGAATTTTTTGCTACTGATAAACAAAGTGATGACATCTTCACTAATGCACTAACTAGAGAAAACTTTGAGCGGAACATGTTGGAAATAGGGATGATTAAGATCACCTAATAGGTCCAGTTCAAAATTCACAATCAAAAAAATTGGCTAGGAATTTTGAACTTATGTAAATATCTAGATTAATTATTACTCAGGTACATACTTTAACTAATATACTACTGTGCCATGTGTTTATATGAATCAGTAATCTCTTACAAAATTTTCTCTATTATGTCATTTGAGGCATGATCAAGAGAGTTCTAAATGAAGAACCTGGTTCATCAGTATGGACTCATATGAAAGCTCAGGTATATTTTTCATTCTCTGCATAATTCGAAAGATTAATAATTCAATCATGAGTAGAAGTCCTATACTTGTCAAACTTCTAAAAAAATCTATCTGTTGAGCATTGAACCAGTTCCGTTCATCTAGAATTTTAAAACCGTGATTTTTACCTAGTATCTAGGGAAGCCAAAGTGATCGTTTAAATTTTTGGAAATTCAGTTTGATTAGACTTCTATTTGACCCCTGAAAAAGCTAGTGCTACTTAATTAATATCTCATTCTCTTTAAACACACACTACATCTCAAGCCTTCTTCATTATTCTAAAACCGTAAAAAAGTCTTTTTCAATTCTAATTGCCTTCTTCTCCATAATTCCCAAATTCTCTCAAGAAACGAATAAATAATGTCTAACCCAAAAGATCATCGCGGCACTCCTCCACCACTATCTCCCTCAAATTCATCCTCATCTACACCACCCAGTGTATCTCTAAAACGTAGGTTTCGATGGCAGACAATACTTGCTCAAAAAACTGTAGCATCTGGGGCTCTGAGAAAAGTTTTAAATGAAAGGTTAAAAGTTAGCCAAGCAAAAGAAAGCCCAACTCAAAATTCTGACTCCAGCTCTAAGTCTAAATCCTTTCAGTTTGCGAGTGAAGGTGAATGACATGGGTCTTCTAACACATAGAAGACTCAAGAAACCCCTACCGAGGTAAGTTCATCTATGGTGGAAAACTTTGAAACTAGGTTTATTCTGGTTGGATCCATTAGGGATGTAAATTTCTTGAGTCGAGTAGGAGTGGAGGTAAATAGTAAGGAAAAAAAGGTGCAACTGGTGATGAGAGGGGAAATGAGAAGGGAGAAGTTCTAGCTATATGTGGGACTGCACAAGAAAAGTTAGAAGAGAGTGGCATAAAATCAGGGGGAAGTGATTCTGGGGAAGCAACTGAGGGATTGAATCATCTGAACACGCGCAGAGATGAACATGTTTCATCTACTGAGGAAACCTTGGCTGACCTGCTAAAAAAGGTTGGAGCAAGTTATGACCTAAAGAAACGCAAAGCTACCACACCAAAAGCCCTGTATGTTCCCAAGCCATCAAGGAAAAGAAAAGCCTCATCCCCAACACCTACAACCTCTTTTGTGCCTAAGGGTAGTCCCACAAAATGTAGAGTAAAACAAAGTGAAGCTGATTTAAAAAAGGCATTAGAAGAAAGCAAGAAAAAGAAAATGGAGAAGGAAAAGGGGAAGATTGTAGAATCTTCTGAGATTATAGAGGAAGAGGAGATGGAACTAGTCCATCAAGAAAGGGGTACAATAGTGGAGGTTCCTATACCCAAACCAAAAAAGCCCAAGACTTTCTCCAAAAAGTCCTCTTCTATAATTGTGTCTGTTGAATCCTCACTAGCCAAGAGAATAAGATCTGAAGTAAAATCTAATCAAACAAAATTTTCAAATGATGATGAGTGGAGTGGAGAATACAACAACAACAACAACTACCCAGTATACTCCCACCAGGTGGGGTCTGGGGAGGGTAATATGTAGACGAGCCTTACCCCTGCCCGAAAGGGCAGAGAGGCTGCTTCCAATCGACCCTCGGCGAGTAGAGTAAAAATGGGAAAGCTGCATTAAGAAACAGAGATAAAACTAGAAACACAAGCAAGACAAAATCAAATAATAAAGCATAGGTACTCCCACAAAAGTAACGTAAATAGTTATGAAAACATAAGCAACATAAATACAGTCGCATGCAGTAATATCAAGCAGGAACTACCATACTAAAACACTAATCACCTATGAGCCCCTAACCTACAATCTCGATTCTAGACCTCCAGACTCCCCTATCAAGAGTCATGTCCTCGGTAACCTGCATTCTGGCCACGTCCTGCCTAATCACCTCTCCCCAATGCTTCTTAGGCCTCCCTCTCCCTCGCCGACCACCAACAATCTCCAACCGCTCGCAGCTCCTCACCGGGGCATCGGGGCCCCTCCTTCGAACATGCCCGAACCACCTCAGCCTCGCTTCCCGCATCTTTTCGTCCACCGGGGCCACCCCTACCTTCTGTCGAATAACTTCATTCTTGATCTTATCCAGCCTGGTGTGCCCACACATCCACCTAAGCATCCTCATCTCTGCAACCTTCATTCTCTCAACATGCGAGTTCTTCACGGGCCAGCACTCCGCCCCATACAACATTGCAGGTCTAACCACGGCTCTGTAGAATTTCCCCTTTAGTTTGTGCGGGATTTTCTTGTCACACAGGACCCCTGAAGCAAGCCTCCACTTTGACCACCCCGCTCCTATCCGATGGGTGACGTCCCCGTCAATCTCTCCGTCCCCCTGGATCACAGACCCAAGATATCTCACACTGTCCCTCTTGGCGATGGCCTGAGAACCAAGCATCACTTCCCCGCTTACCCCACTCGGCTCGTCGCCAAACTTGCACTCCAGATATTCTGTCTTAGATCTGCTAATCTTGAAACCCTTAGACTCAAGGGTCTGTCTCCATATCTCTAACCTTTCACTAACACCGGCCCTCGTCTCGTCTATCAATATTATATCATCAGCAAAGAGCATACACCAAGGCACATCCCCTTGGATATGTCGGGTCAGAGCATCCATCACTAAGGCGAACAACAGGGGGCTCAGCGCCGATCCTTGATGGAGCCCCATTACCACAGGAAAATGGTCTGATACGCCCCCACCGTCCTAACCCTAGACTTAGCTCCATTTTACATGTCCTTGATTACTCTGATATAGGCTTCTGGCACACACTTCGCCTCCAAGCACCTCCATAGCACCTCCCTCGGGACCTTGTCGTACGCCTTCTCCAAGTCGATAAGCACCATATGAAGGTCCTTCTTCTTATCCCTGAATTGTTCCGCCATCCGCCTGACTAAGTGAATCGCCTCTGTGGTGGAGCGACCCGGCATGAAACCGAACTGGTTCCCTGATATAGTTGTCGCCTCCCTCACACGCGCCTCAATCACCCTCTCCCAAACCTTCATCGTGTGGCTTATTAATTTGATGCCCCTGTAATTGTTGCAACACCGGATGTCCCCTTTGTTCTTGTACAGGGGCACCACTGTACTC
Organism: Nicotiana benthamiana; assembly: GCA_034376525.1. NCBI lineage: Eukaryota > Viridiplantae > Streptophyta > Magnoliopsida > Solanales > Solanaceae > Nicotiana > Nicotiana benthamiana. The sequence goes on from CM067331.1 coordinate 118,104,509, forward strand.
CACCTCCACTCATCCGGCATCTTTTTAGTCCTGAAAATCGCATTGAACAGCCTAGTGAGCCACTCCCCTCCAGCTTTACCCATGCACTTCCAGAATTCCACCGGGATCTCGTCAGGCCCGGTCGCTCGACCCCTACTCATCCTACGCAACGCCCCTAAGACCTCCTCTACCCTAATGCGCCTGCAGTACCCAAGGTCTCTATGGCGCTCTGACTGCCCCAACTCCCCTAGCTCTATGCTCCGATCCCCCTCCTCGTTAAGAAGGTCCCGAAAGTACGCCTGCCACCTTTGTTTGATTTGCGAGTCCCCCATCAGAACTCTACCATCCTCGTCCTTGATACACCTGACTTGATCAAGATCACGTGCCTTCCTCTCCCTTACTTTAGCCAACCGGAATAACTTCTTATCCCCACCTCTCTCCCCTAGTTCCTCATACATGCGTCCGAACGCCTCGTTTTTAGCTTCCGTGACAGCCATCTTAGCTTCTCTTCTCGCCTCCCTGTATACCAACCTGTTCGCTCTCCGCTCCTCCTCGCTTGAGCTCCCTGCCAACCTAGCGAAAGCCGCTTTCTTCACCTCCACTTTTCCCTTGACTACCTCGTTCCACCACCAATCACCCTGATGTCTGCCTGAATATCCCTTAGCTACCCCAAGCACGTCCCGTGCAGCCCCCCTAACCAAGTTTGCCGTCACTGTCCACATAGCGTCCGCTTCCCCGTAACTTCTCCAAGCTCCGCCCTCCACTAACCTCCTTTCCAACTCCTGTGCTTTCTCCTTAGACAAAGCGCCCCATCTAATCCTCGGTAGCCCCTGGGCGCCCCTCCGCTTCTTCTTAACCCAAAGATCGACATCCAACACTAGAAGTCTATGAAGAGTTGAAAGCGACTCACCCGGAATAACCTTGCAGTCCTTGCACAAGCCCCGATCGCTCCTTCGGATGAGGATGTAGTCAATCTGAGTCCGCGGCGCCGCACTCTTGAAAGTAACCAAATGCTCCTCCCTCTTCCGGAATGTCGAGTTCGCAATCAGGAGCTCGGAAGCCCTAGCAAAATCAAGCAGCGAAGTGCCCCCTCTGTTCCTGGCACCAAAGCCAAAGCCCCCGTGCACCTCATCATATCCACCAGCCTCAGCCCCAATATGGCCATTAAAGTCTCCTCCAATAACTAACTTCTCAGACTGGGGAATCCTCCCCACCAGATCATCCAAGTCCTCCCAAAAGCGTCTTTTAGCCTCTTCGTCTAAGCCTGCGTGCGGCGCGTAAGCGCTAACGACGTTGAGGACTCCACCCCCAATAACCAGCTTAATAGACATTAACCTATCATTCACTCGCCTAACCTCGACCACGGACTCCCTTAGGTCCCCATCAACCAGGATGCCCACTCCATTCTTACCCCTCTCAAGCCTAGAGTACCACAGCTTAAACCCATCAGCGTCCCGCGCCTTCGACCCTTTCCACCTAGTCTCCTGGACGCACGCTATGTTAACCCTTCGCTGTTGCAGAACCTTCGCCAACTCAATGGACTTACCCGTCAGAGTACCTATGTTCCAAGACCCAATCCTTAGTCTATGGACGTCCGCCGCCCTCTTCCCACCCTTTCCTCCCGCCCTGCCCGAAGTGCCACCCCCTGCTCCCCTACTCACCCCCGCTACCACCCCCACCCCCTGAGGACATGACCTTACGCTATCATCTCCCACCACGGCCACTATCCCACCAACCGATATGGAGTGGAGAATAAGAAGAAGAAAATAAATCTGAGAAGGAATAGGACAAGTTTGCCATTTTTAGCAGAAGAAAGATTTTAAAAGGTAGATTGTAAACGACCTGGCTGAACCAGGGATGGTGAGATTGGTAGACTCTTTAGCTGCTCAAAGTTGTAAGGACATGGTCCTTCAAATTGAGTGCAGGCTATCTAGAAGTGAATTAATTGAGTTTATATCTAATGTTGCTATTAAGGATGGAGTTGTTAGTAGCCTGGAAAAGGGAATCCCAGTGCAGTTTGATGCATAGAAACTAGGGGAGATTCTGGACATACCCTCTGAAAGGTATGATGACTATACTAGGCAAAGGTGTCCATGTCTGGACTCTCTCCCTACTGCCCTTGAAATTACCAAGAGGTTCTATAATTCAAAGGATCTGAATGAAGCCAGTGTTATGCAGAAAAGTGAGATAAGGCCTGAGCATAAGGTTGTGTTTGAGTTTGTCAACAAATACTTATTGCCGAGACAAGTGTGAAGACACACTGCTAACTACATAGATCTGGTTCTTATGTAGTTTCTTGAGAGAGGAAAGCAAATTAACTAGCATGCCCTCATCGTCAAATTGCTAGACAGGGTCATAAATGTCTCCAAGGCTCATGCTACTCTATATGGCTTCATAATGAATACAGTTCTGGACAACATAAATGTGCCTTTGAAGAAGTGGGAAATGGCCTCAAGGAAGGAACACATTGGCATCAAAACTCTTCTTGCTTGTGACTATCTAGTCAATACCATCCCAGTTGAACCTGGTTCATCTCTAAAGACGCACGTTGATATTCAGCCAAAATGCATATGTTTACCCATTATTATCTCATATTCTAGTACTTCTAATCATCATTTGAGCATTAGTTATATTGTTTTGTGCCTAATATTATATTTTAACTGTGTAGGAGTAAAGTCGTGTGAATATCAAGAGATGTGAAGCAAAATTGAATAAAATACGGAGGAAAAAGAAAGAAAAAAATATTAAAAAGGGGGGGCACCCCTTGGATTTTGTTCCCCAAGTGGAGACAACAAAAACAAAAGAGAAGTTATACTTCAAAAGTAAAGCACCAAGGAAGTTGAGCGTAGAATGGAAAAAACGCTTCTGCCTCTAGCGCCACAGCCAGTGCTAGGCGCCTTCTGGACTTCGATTATAGAGAGTTTTCCTTTTTTGTTCGGGATATTGTTATTTCGGTTCTATACGCTCCCAAATGGTATAAAAGGGGACCAAAACCTAATTTTGAGAAAAGGGGAAAAAAATTTTGACGAAGGGAAAGCAGCCATTGTGGAGGCCAGGTTTCATCTTTTCTTTCACCAACTTAGTATTTTTATGTTTCAGTGTATAATTTGTTATTTTGCTACCATGTCTGTGTGGAGCTAAACTTCACGTTCTAAGGTTGTGGTTCTTTCATGACCATTGTTATTGAGATATTGATTTTGATTTCTTAGTTTATAAAATTGGTTTATTTATTTAATCTAGAGTCATATGAGGGAATAGATAACAATACTTTGGGAGACTTTAGTATGTGTAAAGATGGGGATGCAAATAGTATAAAAATTCATGAGTTAGGGCGCATTAAACCCCATTCCAATCATTTTTCCACATTATGTTTAGATAATTAGGATAGTCTAATTTAGTTAATAGTTAATCACAAATCCTCATGGGTTTGACATCCGACTTTTAGTCACTTTATTACTTGACGACCGCATATACTTGCATGTCTGTTTGACCGCAACAAGTTTTTGGCGCATTAGACCTCATTCCAATCAATTCTCCACATTGTGTTTAGATAGTAAGATAGCGAGACATATGAGCCAATGAGGGGTTACAGAGTGAGGATGAGAGTGCCTATATTCTTGAATTTGTTGTGCCAAAAAGTAAAATTACATTCCTCATCTAAAGGCCAAGAAGTGCAGAGTGAAAATATTATTACTTGGCCAGGTTATCATTGTAGCCCCACCACTGGAGCACAGCCATAGTCTGGATTCCATGTTAGGGGTACAATTCATAAGTTCAAGGTGGAGGAAAAAGTGGTTCATGTCGTGCCACGACGATAAATTAGGTGCTTGTTGGGAGGCAATCCAGCTTCACTGCTTTCTTTTATTTTTGATTCTTTTCTTATTGTATTATTTGTAGTGTTGTTTTATTTTGTAAGATTTTAAGCATAGGAGCAAAGACATAAAAAGTGTGAAAAAGTAAGCCATGTGGTTGGAACTAAGTGAGGGGTGCCCGCAAAAAGGATCATACCTGGGAGAAGTCTGAGTATCTCGTGAGCTTCTTATTCTTCGGCGTTTTGTCCTACTAGGGAGTTTCTTTTACCCTCTTCATATTTTTAGTGCATTGAGGACATTGCACAATTTTATGTGTGGGATGAGGAGATTGTCTGGGTAATTTTCTATGCTATCCTAGATTTGTTGTAGTATTATTTCTTACTGTAGTTATTTGTGTTAAAAAATAAAATTAAAAAAATGAAAAAATAATTTCTTTTTAGAAAATTATGACGACAATGGATTTTGTGGACAGGTTTCTTGAGGGATTAAGGCCCAATAAAAAATCAAAAATATTTTATTTCTGTTTCTAGTTAGTTTTAGTTAGATAATAATCCCCCTTGGGTTTTTCTTTGTGCATCCATTTTTTCCAGGGGATGTAGCTTGAACCGGGTAAATTTTTTAGTTTTAGGATTACATTTTTTTTGGACTAGTAAAAGAGGGAGATATTACTTGTTTGAGACTAGCATATTTAGTTGTAATCTTGAGTCGTACTTTCCTCTGAGTGCTTGAGTAATGAATAAAATAGCAGACTTTCTGACACCCAAGCTCAGGGTTGTGACTCTGGATATAACTTATTCTTATTTAGTGGTTCGTGATGATCCTACCTGTCTTAGAGTGGAATTGATCCATCTTGATTGATACTTGTGCCATATGGGGTGAGGAATTATTACATATATTTCATGTTTTGCATATTAGTCTAGAACCTGCCATGTATGTTATTAGTGCAAAATAAAAGTGTTGCTATATTTAGAAGATAATAACAGGCTTTCTTTGATACGTCTTGTGAATTTTAGCCTGTTCAGATATTGTACCACTAGTTAGCCCTCTGTGCGTGTAGCCTTTTGTTTGGAAGCAGTATTTTTGCCTTGATCCTTTTGATGAATCCCTAGTTTTTGCACCTTGCATCCTAGAGCATTGTTGCTTAAACTGTAATGTTAATAATAAATTTAAAGAATGGGATGGTTAAGTAAAAATATGGGGACCAATGATAGCTGAAAGGTGATGAAAAGGCCTTCTTGAAAAGAATGTGACATGACAAAGAAAAGAAATAAAGGGGAATGGAAAAAAATTGCTTTGAAAAAAAAATAATTTTTTGAAATATTCTTGATATGAGAGAAATACTTGTGAAACAATAGATAAAGAGAGGGCTGAAAAATAAAGTGAAGAGTAGAAAATAATACGCAATGAAGTCAAAGTGCAAAGTGCTTAGGGAAGTGTACGTCACTACTATATAATTCTTCTACCCGTCCCCTAGCCAACATTACAACCCATTAAAGTTCTGTTTGATTCTATTTGAGCATACTTAATTAGTAGAGATGTACATAATAGGCAAGCCTATGGTTCTTTGTGCATACATATGAATTTCTGTGTGAGTGCGAGAGTTGTTCTTTGATACAAAGTCCTTAAATTATACTCATTCTTTAATTTGAGTGTATGGACTATTTATTCTTGTGAGGGCACTTGTTTCATGATAGATAGGTCATGTTATTAACTTCTTTGATAGGGTTGATGAGCGAGTATAAATTGGTGAGTTAGAGTCCGTCTCTGAGGTTAGGAGGTTAGAAGTTTGTTGTTTATTTGTGACTTGTATATCTTGCACGATGATAAGGAAGTGTATATCTAATGATTTGAGTTGTTTTATGGCCTAATTGTTAGTATTTACCAAAGTGGTGGTGTTTCTAAGATTGATTTATTGAAATTAGTTTTAATGCTTACTCAAGGACGAGCAAGAGTCTAAGTGTGGGGTGTGATGTTCAGCCAAAAATGCATATATTTACCTATTGTTATCCCATATTTTGGTACTTTTAATCATCATTGAGTATTAGTTATATTAGTTTGTGTTTAATATTATATTCTAACCGTGTAGGAATAAATCCGTGTGAAGATCAAGAAATGTGAAGCAAAATTGAATAAAATACAGAAGAAAAAGAAAGAAAAAAATATTTAAAAAGGGGGGACGCCCTTTGGATTTTGTTCCCCAAAGTGGAGACAACAAAAACAAAACAGAAGTTATACTTCAAAAGTAAAGCAGCAAGGAAGTTGAGCGTAGAATTGAAAAATGCTTCTGCCTCCAGCGCCAGGCACCGGTCTAGATGCTGGTTGCGAAGACTTTTTCTCTTTTATTCGGGACAATGTTATTTTGGTTCTAAACCTAATTTTGAGAAAAAGGGGAAGAAACTTTTGATGAAGGGAGAGCACAAAGCTGTCATGCAGGCCGGATTTTATTTTTTCTTCCACCAACTTAGTTTTTTTATGTTTCTTTGTATAATTTGTTTTTTTCTACCATGTCTATGTGGAGCTAAACTTCACGTTCTAGGGTTGTGGTTCTTTCATGACTATTGTTATTCGGATATTGATTTTGATTTCTTAGTTTATAATATTGATTTATTTATTCAATCTTGCACTTAATTATTTGATTTCTTGATCACCAATTTTAATACTATCTATGAATCCAGAGTTGAACTCGAAAGTGAGGATTCTAGATTGCATATAGGCTTGAGCAGAGCAAGTTCTTGAACCTGGGCATCAGGGAACAGATTCGCGATTAGGATAGACATATACCTTATAGCCTTGCTTGGTTGATTTACTGGAACTACAAATGCGTTCTTGTTGATTCTAACTCCATAGACATATAGGCGTTAGGTTAGCTTGAATAGGCGAGTAAGAACTCAACAGATTATTATGAGCAATATTAACCCTGTCAATTAATAAACTAGATAAATTAGTTAGCCAATTCAATTGAAGAATAGAATAGAAATATTAGATAGCCCATATTCCTAGACCGTTTTCATCACATTGATAACATAAAAATCTGCTCTTCCTTTATTTAAAGTTCATTATTTATATTTATTTATTTAATTAGTTTAGAATCAAATACCTCTAGGTTTAATTCTTGTTTAGATTATTAGGATAGTCTAATTTAGTTAATAATTAATCACAATTCCTCATGGGTTCAACATCCGACTTTTAGTCACTGTATTACTTAATGACCGCGTATATTTGCTGTGTGTTTTGCTGCAACACCCATCAACAACAAAGTTAGGACACTGGTTCAGTAATGTGGAGCTAAGGATGATGAAATTGCTAGGCTCAAGGCTCGTATTGTTGAATTGGAAATTGAGAGGGATGGTCTTAGATATTAACTTGCCAAAGAAAAGGAGAAGAATGAAGGAATTCTTCAGAACATGGTTAATCTTCTCCAAACTCAGACCTCCAGTTCCTCCAAGCCTTAGAACTCCTAGTACTTTTCTCCTGAACTTGTTTTAGTAACCCCAGTGACCCAGATTAGGGATGGCTCTATCTTTTTGTTTTTTCCTCATGGTTGAATGTTTCTTGTTGTGGTTTGTTTGTGGAACCATATCTTTATCAATGACAACTGTTGTTTTCTCTTGTTTAATGATCATTCTTCTCTTGATGGTTTAAATATGTGTGTTTGATTATTGATGATAGCACCATGTTGCACTTGTAGTTGCCCCAGTGGCCATGAGTAGTTATTAAAATTTGGGATTCACATTGTGTATGCAACTTTTCGATGATGTCAAAAAAGGGAAGATATTGTGCTTGTTAAATTCTGAAATATGATGTTTATAACCTAATTTACCTGGTCCTTGATGATAAGTAAGTTTTCTAAGTTTAGTGTTAATGGTTAAGTTGAGTTTTTACAGGTTCCAAAGCACAGAGTTTGTCATCACCAAAAAGGGGGAATTTGTTGGCCCGAGAATAGGTGAAGATTTGAAGAATGACAAATGAACTCAGTCATGGACTAGGTCCATTATGTGAAGCATAGTCATGCTCAACCTACACATGTGAGATACACGTGAAGGAGATAAATTCCGTTGATCAAGCAGCAACATCTCCTGATCTCATCGAAAAGGTTGCATATTTGATAAGGGGAGAAAGTCCCCTTATGTGAAGAGAACACAATCAAGATAAAAGATAGTATTGGAGTTTGAGATGTTCAAGGACTCAACTTCAATGGAAGATCAGCATTTGTGTCCCAATCAAACTCTAGTTACTAACTCATTAAATAATAGTGATTGTTCTCCTTTACAGGTGTTACACATACGTAGAAGTTAAACTAAATTAAGAGAAAATGAGCATGGCGATTTTGCAAGAAGTTTATGTGAGATTTAAGTGTGCACTTCTAAAGCTACTTGAACAAGATAGAAGAACCAATTTAATTGTGTCTTTCTTTTATTCTAGTTTAATTGTAGTACGTGATTTATAATTATACCTTTTAACTTTCATAAAAGCAATTGTATTAGGTATTTGGAGTTTTTAAGATAGAGTTAACTTGAAGTTGTCGCGACAGTTGAGGCTATGTGCTACAACGGGATTAGAGTTAATCCTTAGGCTTACAAAGAGTTTTCTAACTGTTGTTTTGGCTTAGTGATTTTAGTGGAAGTTTGGGGAAATCCTACTGAGTAGTAGGTTTCACCTTTTAAGCCAGGTGTTTTCCACATAAAAATCTCTGTGTTCTTTATTTTATGTACTTATTATTTCGCAAACAGTAGTGTTAGTACACTTAGAAGAACCAGGTTTTTCTAGGGCAAATATTGGGTACCACACAAATCAACCCCCTCCCTCTTGTATGGTATTGACGTTTAGAACATTAAGAGTGTTAAAGCACAAAGTGTGATGCCGTGTATGATTTGTACGGAAAGAGTGTAAAGCACGAAGGATAATGCCATGTCACACGATGTAACATTCCATGCCGATTATATTGATTATATGGTGAAGACAAGAGTAAAAGCACAAAGGGTGATGTTGTACACATTTTCATTACATGATTGCTTGGTAAGGATGAGAGTAAAAGAACAAAGGGTGATGTTTCGCACTTATTGATTTATGGTTCCTTGTTGATATCTAAGATATGTAGTTTCTTTCAATTTCTTGTTGTCTTTCTATTCCAAATTAATAGCTCCCCCACAGCATGTCACCCCTCCCATACATAACGGTTTATTAATGTTCTTCTTTTTGCTATATATAGTTGAATTGTACAGGATTATTTCTCAGTCTGGTCTTAGCCTCGTCACTACTTTGCCGGGGTTAGGCTAGGCACTTAGCAGCACATGGGGTTGGTTGTGCTGATACTACACTCTACACTATGTACAGATCCCCGAGCAGCTTTTGGATCGTAGATTGGGTGGCTACCATCAGTCCACGTAGAGATCCAAGGTAGACCTGCAGGCGTCTACAGACTCTGGCATCTCCCTCTATCCCTTTATTCGTGTTTCATGTCCTTAATTTAGAAACAGTGTATCATTTATTTTTTAGACTTTGTATGTAGTATTCTTAGATCGTTTGTGAAACAGCGACAACAGTTCTGGGTAGTTGAGGCTCAAACAATTGTTTTGGATACATGTTCAGATATTATATTGCTTTCCTTCCGCTTATTTTAAATTTTCTATTATTTTACATTATTGCTTTTAATTGTTAAAGAGTATAAAATGGTTAAAAAGGTGATTTGCTAGTATTGAGCTTTCCTAGCACATATTAGTAGGCGCCATCACCACTCCCAATGATGGGAAATATGGGTCGTGACAAGTTGGTATCAGAACTCTAGGTTAACATAGGTCTCACAATTCACAGACAAGCTTAGTAGATTCTGAGATATTGGTACGGAGACGTCTGTATTTACTCCTCAGAGGCTACAGATTTAGGAAATTTCCACATCTATTTTCCCTGTAGTGCAGTTTTCTTTCTCATTGCTGATTGAATTTCTATTCTGTTCTCTAACAAATGCTGAGAACATGCATTTCCTTATCCGCTAACTAGCAGCCTGAGCCCCCAACATCAGCTCCTACGAGGGGCAGAGGGTGAGGTCGATGCCGTGCTAGAGGCCGAGGTAGGAGCAGAGCCCATCCCAGAGTAGCAGCACCAGCAGAGGAGCCTTAGGTTGACTTTTATGATAAGGTTCCGGACCCAGCAACTCTGTTAGCCGCAGCTCAGGTCTTAGAAGGGTTTATTTCTACCCAAGTACTATATGATGGTCTTGTCTATCTAGTGGCCTTATGAAGAATGTCACCCGGGCAGGCTTGCTTCCTGTAGGACCAACCGTTTCTCAGGCTGGAGGAGAAGCCCAGACTCTTGCTATTCACACTCCGGAGCAAGTAGCTCCCCAGTTTCAGACTCTAGCAATTCAGCTAGTTGGAGTAGTTCAGCCGGGTGTGGCAGCTCACACAGGTGATGGAACAGCTATGCCTGCCAATGCATTGTTGAGATTGGATAGTTTCACCAAGCTCTTCACTACTACTTTCAGTGATGCATCTTCTGAGGATTCCCAAGATTATCTAGATAATTGTCATGAGGTTGTTAGGAACATAGGGATAGTGGAGACAAATGGGGTTGATTTTGCTAATTTTTGCTTATCTGGATCGGCCAAGACTTGGTGGAGATATTATTGCTTGGCTGGATGAGCCAGATCACCAACTTTGACTTGGGATCAATTTACTCAACTATTTCTAGAGAAGTTTCTCGCTATCACTCAGAGAGAGGCCTATCGGAGGTAGTTTGAGTGTCTCCAGCAGGGTTCTATGACCGTTACTTATTATGAGACCATATTCATGAACTTGGATCGTCGTGCTCTTATCACACTTCCCACGTAGAAAGAGAGGGTTATGAGGTTCATTGATGGGCCTATTTAGCCGATTCGACTTTAGATGGATAGAGAGATTAGGAGTGAGATTACTTTCGAGGAGGCGGCCAATGTGGTTAGGAGAGTGGAGATGGTTCTATCGCAGGGAGGTGGTCATGGTTCGGACAACAGTCCTCGTCATTGAAGAAGATTTAGTGGTGCCTCGTCTGGAGGCAGGGATTCATATAGGAGACGCCATCCTCTTGGGCTTTTCCAGTCAACACTTCAGGTATCTCACGATGCTTCAGATGGACGTTGTCCTCGGATGTATTATTTTGATCAACAGTCCTATAGTTCACCACAAGCTCATATTAGTGCACTGTTTCTCTAGAGTTTTAGGGTAGTCCTTCGGGTCGTCAAGGTTAGCAGTCTCAGCAAACGAGGTCTTGTTACACTTGTGGTGATATAGGTCACATTGCTAGGTTTTGCCCTCAAGCATCGGGTAGCTATCAGCATCAGGGTTCCTGTAACATGGTTCAGGCATCAAGTGTTCCATAGCCCACCCAGCTAGCCAGAGGTAGAGGTGCTAGAGGTGGAGGTAGAGGTATTAGAGGTAGAGCTCAAGCTGCTAGAGTTAGATGCCAGCCAACTATAGGCCATCATAGAGATGTAATTCAAGGTGGTGGGAAGGGATCCTTAGAAGATGTTATTCTCTTCCATCCAAGCAAGAAGTTGAGGCTTCTGATGTTGTTATTACAAGTATTGTTCTGGTTTGTAGCAGAAAGGCTTCAGCTTTATTTGATCCAGTGTCTACATACTCCTATATTTCATATTATTTTTCATCGTATTTCGTCATGCCTAGTGATTCTTTGAGTGGTCTTGTTTATGCATCTACCATAGTGGGTGATTCTGTTGTAGTAGATCGAGTCCATCGTTCCTGTATAGTTGTGATTGGAGTTCTTGAGACTAGTGTAGATATGCTTCTTTTGGACATAGTATATTTTGATGTCATATTGGGATGGACTAGTTATCACCTTATCATGCTATCTTGGATTGTCATGCCATGATTGTGACCTTACCCTTGCCGATTTTACCTTGTTTAGAGTGGAGACGGACTCCTGTGCATTCTATATGTAGTGTTATCTCGTGTATGAAGGCTCAACGTATGGCAGAGAAGGGGCGTTTGGCCTATGTTCATGATTCATGTGCTAAGGTTCCTTCTATTGTGTCTGTGCTAGTAATTCGCGAGTTTCTGAGGTATTTCCTTCAGACCTGCCAGGTTTACCACCTAACAGGGATATTGACTTCTGCATTGATTTGGCTCCAGGCACCTAGCCCATTTCTATCCCGCCGTATCGTATGGTGGCGTCTAAGTTGAAAGAGTTGAAGGAGCAGTTGCAAGACTTGCTTGAAAAGCGTTTCGTTAGACCCAATAATTTGCCTTGGGGTGCGTCAGTGTTGTTTGATAAGAAGAAAGATCGATCGATGCGAATGTGTATTGATTACCGGTAGTTGAACAAGGTTACCATCAAGAATAAGTACCCCCTGCTGAGGATTGATGATTTATTTGATCAGCTTCAGGATGCCAGGGTATTTTCAAACATTGACTTGAGATTTGCTACCATCAGTTGATGATTAGAGCATCCGATATCCCTAAGATAGCTTTCTGTACTCGGTACGAGCATTATGAGTGCTTGGTGATGTCATTCAGGTTGGCAAATTCCCCAACAACTTATATGGATTTGATGAACCAGGTGATCAGGCCTAATTTTGATTCTGTTCGTGATAGTCTTCATTAATGATATTTTGATATGTTCCTGCAGCGGGGAGGAGCATGAGAAACATCTTAGACTGGTTGTTCAAACTTTGAGGGGTAGTCAGTTATATGCTATGTTTTTGAAATATGAGTTCTGGTTGAGTTCAGTTGCATTCCTGGGTCATACTGTGTCATTAGAGGGTATTCAGGTTCATTCGAAGAAGATTGAGACAGTCAAGGACTGGCCTAAACCAGCATCAGCTACAGAGATCTGGAGTTCTTGGGATTGGTAGTCTACTATCATCGATTCGTGGAGGGTTTTCATTTATTGCAGCCATGATGACTAGGTTAACCCATAAGGGTGCCTAGTTCAGGTGGTCAGACGAGTGTGAGGCGAGCTTTCAGAAGCTCAAGACAACTTTAACTACGACACCAATGTTGGTTTTGTCCCAAGGTTAGGGCCATATACTGTTTATTATGATGCATCTCGTTTTGGACTTGGTGCGGTATTGATGTAGGATAGCAAGGTCATTCCTATGCTTCACGGCAGTTGAAAGTTCATGAGAAGAACTATCCAGTTCACAATTTAGAGTTGACAGCCATTGTTCATGTGTTGAAGATTTGGAGGCATTATTTGAATGGTATGGCATGTGAGGTGTTCACGGATCACAAGAGTCTATAGTATTTGTTCAAGCAAAAGGAGTTGGATTTGAGGTAGAGAAGGTGGTTCGAGCTGTTGAAAGAGTATGATATCACTATTGTATGTCATCCGGGAAAGTCCAATGTGGTGGCCGATGCTTTGATTAGGAAGTCAGCCTGTATGGGCAGTCTTGCTTATATTCTGGTAAGTGAGAGACCGCTTGCTTTGGGTGTTTGGGCTTTGGCCAATCAGTTCATGAGGTTTGATATTATGAGCCTAGACATATGTTGGCTTGCACGGCCGCTCGTTCTTCTTTATTGGAACGTATTCGAGATCGGCAGTGTTATGATCCCCATTTATGTCTCCTTAGAGACACGATGCAGCACGAAGGTGCCAAGCAGGTCACCTTAGGAGATGATGGAGTTCTAAGGTTGCAAGGTCGAGTTTGTGTGCCTAAGGTGTAGGGGCTTCGTGAGTTGATTTTAGAGGAGGCCCACAGTTCCCAGTACTCTATTCATCTGGGTGCCACAAAGATGTATCAAGATCTTCAATAGTATTAGTGTTGGAGGAGAATGAAGAGCGACATTGTTGCATATGTGGCTCGGTGTTAAGTATGAGCATCAGAGGCCCGGTGGGTTGTTCTAGAAGATTGAGATTCCTGAGTGGAAGTGGGAGCGTATTACTATGGACTTTGTTGCTGGACTCCCACAGACTCAAAGGAAGTTCGATGCAGTGTAGGTTATTGTTGATAGGCTGGCCAAGTCAGCATATTTCATTCCTATGGCAGTCTCATATTCTTCCGAGAGGATAGTTGAGATCTATATTTGGGAAATTTTTCGTCTTCATGCTGTGCCCGTGTCTATCATTTTAGATAGAGGTACGCAATTTACCTCACATTTTTGGAGAGCAGTTCAGCAAGAGTTGGGCACACGATTTGGGTTGAGCACAGCATTTCATCCTCGGATGGACGGGCAGCCCAAGGGAACTAATTAGATTTGGGAGGATATGTTCCGAGCTTGCGTCATTGACTTTGGAGGCTCAAGGGATAAGTCTTTGCCTTTAGCAGAGTTTGCCTACAATAATAGCTACTTGTCGAGTATCCAGATGGCTCCTTATGAGTCTTTGTATGGTAGGCTATATCGGTCACCGGTTGGATGGTTTAAGCTGGGAGAGGCTCGGTTGTTTAGTACGGATCTGGTTTAGGATGCCTTGGACGTGGTCAGGAATATTCAGGATAGGCTTTGTATGGCTCAGTCCTTGCAAAACATCTATCTACAAGGTTTGAGATTTGGCTTTCATGGTTGGTGAACTGGTGTTACTTTGAGTGTGGCCTAAGAAAGGCGTGATGAGATTTGGGAAGAAGGGCAAGCTTAACCCTAGGTTCATAGGCCCGTTTGATATTCTTGATCGAGTTGGAGAGGTGGCTTATAGACTTCCATTGACACCAAGCTTAATAGACGTGCATCCAGTGTTTCATATATCGATGCTTCGAAAGTATCACATCGATCCATCCCACGTGTTAGATTGCGGAACTGTCTAGTTGGACAAGGACTTTTCTTATAAGGAGGAGCGATTAGCTATTCTAGATTGTCAGGTTCATCAGTTGAGATAGGAGAGTTTTCCTTATTTTAGCGTTCAGTGGAGAGGTCAGCCTGCTGAGACATCGACCTGGAAGACCGAGTCCGATATGTGGAGCCGTTATCCCCATCTTTTCCTCGACTCAAGTACTTCCTTCTTATTTTCGTTCAAGGATGAACAATTGTTTTAGAGGTGGAGAATATGATGACCTAAAAGGTCATCACTTGTTTTCAAAATAAATTCTATATTTCGAGGACTTAAAAACCTCTTTCTATCTCACCTTGATTTACATGTGCAGTCCGGGCACGTAGCCGGAAAGCCTATATGTGAAAATATATGAAAATGGTGAATTTTGACTTTAAAATTAATTTATTTGACTTCGATCAGTATTTTGGGTAAATGGACCCGGACTTGTGATTTGACGATCCCGCATGGTCCCTAGAAAAATATGGGACTTGGGCGTATGCTCGGAATCAAATTCCGAGGTCCCAATCCCGAGAAATGAATTATTAAATAAAATTATTTTCTAAAATTATTTATGAGTTTTAGAAATGAAAGATGATTAAAACTTGATGGTATCGGGCTCGTATTTTGGTTTGGAGACACGGTACAAGTTTTATATGTGATTTAAAATAAGTCTGTGAAATTTGGCAAGAAATTGACTTGAAACGATGTGAAGCATATCGTATTTGAGAAAATTGAAAATTTTGAAGTTCTTAAGAAATTTCATGATTTTGATGTTAAATTCATAGTTGTTAATGTTATTGTAGTAATTTGAATGCACGAGCAAGTCCGTATGATGTTTTTAAGTTGGTGTGCATGTTAGGCTTGGAGCCCTGAGGGCTCGGGTGAGATATGGATAGGCCACAGGGTGAAAATTGGACTTTAGATCAAGTGCTGTATCTGGCATTTTTGCCCATGCCTCTGGTCTTGCAATTGCGAGACCAGGCTTCACAATTGCGAAGTTCTTAGGCTTGGTAATTACGACCCAGGCCACACAAATGCGAACCAAGCCTGGATTGGCTTTTTCACAAATGTGAAATATTAGTGGGAAGTGCAAAAGTTCCTTTTTCGCAAATGCACCAGGTTCTTCTCAAATGCGAAGAGTGGACCTGGTAGCCTGAGTCGCAAATATGACAATTTTATCGAAAATGTGATGATGGCTGGAAAGTTGAATGGGAAGCAAATGTGAAGGACCAATTGCGACATCAGAGACCAGTAAAATCTCAGTTAGACAAATTTTTAACCCATTTTCATATCTTCTCAAAACATAAAAACACTAGCACGATTTTTCAAGGGCATCTTCTTCTCCAAATCAATTGTTAGTCATTTTTAACAATATTTCTTCAATCCTTTAACATCTTTTAACATGATTTCAACTCAAAATCAATGATTTTTATGGAAAAATTGGGTGTTTTAGGTAGAACCTATGGTTTTCAAATTTTGGGGATGTGGACCTCGATTTAAGGTCTGATTTCAGAACAATTTATATATTTGGGTTCGTAGGGGAATGGGTAATCGCTTTTTCTGTTCGAACCTCAGGTTTTGACCATGTGGGCTCGAGGGAAATTTTGACTATTTTGGTAAAACTTTTGAAAGCTCATTCTCATACATTAGAATTGATTCATTTTAGCGTTAATTGATGTAACAAAGTAACTTGTGGATAGATAAAAGCGAATTGGTGGTAGAATCAAGGGGTAAAGTGATAGTTGAGACGTGAATTGTGTTCATGGCATCGAGGTAAGTGTTTGGTCTATCCTTAGCTTGAGGGATTATGAGTCAAGTCTAATTTTCTACATGGTAATTGTTGAGTACGACCTATTGGCATGGTGACGAGTATCTATACGTTGGTGTCTAGCATGCCCGTGAGTCTTACAATGTGATTATCATGACTTCATTGTATTATTCATACTTTGGTGATGATTTCTATTTATTGGGCAAAGTTCGTGGAAGTAATTGTGATGTCTGATCATTGAGGAGCATTGGATCAAGTAGTATAGTGAAATGTAAAATGTAAGAGGTAAATCAAAACCTTTTACAGCATTGGCTCAAGTAAACTGAGTCGTGAAGTTGAGGTGAAAAAGAGAAAAAAATAACTATATTGCCTCCCTTGCTAGGATATTGTTGTTATTTTGATGTTTTCCCTTGGGGGGACTAGTTGTTAAAATATTGTTCCTTTGCCGAGATTATTGTTATAATTTCATTCTTTTTCCTTGCCCCGTTGTTTGTGATTGTTGTTTGGGTTAGGAAGAGATTTAAAGCGCGAAGGGTAATGTCGTATATTGTTTGGTAAGAGAGTGTTAAAGGACGAAGGATGATGTCGTGTATTATTTGTGAGGAAAGAGTGTGAAGCACGAAGGGTGATATCGTGCCGCAAAATGTACCATTCCATGCCGATTATATTTATTATATGGTGAGGACCATAGTAAAAGCACGAAGGGTGATGCCGTGCACATTTTTATTACTTCATTGCTTGGTAAGGACGAGAGTAAAGCACAAAGGGTGATGCTGTGCTCTTATTGATTTCTTTTTCCTTGTTTATATCTGAGATATGTTATTTCTTTCAATTTCCTGTTGTCTTTCCATTCTAAATTGATAGCTCCCCCACAACATGTCACCCCTCTCATATTTAATTGTTTATTACTATTCTTCTTTCTGATGTACATAGTTGAATTGTACAGGATTATTTGTCAGTCTGGTCCTAGCCTCATCACTACTTCGTCGGGGTTAGGCTATGCACTTACCAGCACATAAGATCGATTGTGCTGATACTACACTCTGCACTATGAGTAGATCCCGGTGTAGATTTTGGACCCTAGATTGGGTGACTACCTTCAGTTCACGTGGAGATCCAAGATAGACCTCCAGGCGTCCGTAGGCCCTGGCCTATCCCACTATCCCTTTATTCATGTTTCATGTCCTTAATTCAGAAACAATTTATCATTTATTTTTCAGATTTTGTATGTAGTATTCTTAGATTGTTTATGAAATTGTGACACTAGTTCTGGATAGTTGAGGCTCAAACAATTGTTTTAGATACATGTTCAGATATTTTATTGCTTTTCTTCCGCTTATTTTAAATTTTCAGTTATTTTCTCGTTATTGCTTTTAATTGTTAAAGAGGATAAAATGGGCAAAAAGGTAATTTGTTTTATATGAGGTTTGTCTAGCTCACATTAGTAGGCAGAATCACGACCCCTGAGGATGGGAAATTTGGGTCGTGACAAGTTGGTACCAGAGAGAGTCTGAGGGATCGGTCCGGAGACGTCTGTATTTATCCCCTAAAGGATACAGATTTAGGAAAATTTCACATCTATTTTCCTGTTGTGCGATTTTGTTTCTCAATGTTAATTGAATTTCTATTTTGTTCTCTCGTAGATGCTGAGAACGCGCGCTTCCTTTTCTGCTGGCCAGCAGCAGCTCCCACGAGTGGCAGAAGCCGAGGCCGTGCTAGAGGCTGAGGTAGGGGTAGAGCCCATCCCAGAGTAGCAGCACCAGCAGCGAACCCTCATGTTCACTTTGATGATGAGGTTTCAGCCCCTGCAGTTTCGGTGGCCCCAGCTCAGGTCCTAGAGGGGTTTATGGCTACCCAAAACTCTAGGATGCTCTGGTTCGTCTACTGGGATTATGGAGAATGTCGCCCGAGCAGGCTTGCTTCTTGTAGCACCAGCAATTCCTTAGGCTGGTGGAGGAGCCCAGACTCCTACTACTCGCACTCCGGAGCAGGTAATTCCCCAGTTTTATACTCTAGCAGTTCAACCAGTTGGAGTAGTTCGGCCGAGTGTGGTAGCTCAGACCGGTGATGGATATGTTATGTATGCCGATGCTTTTTGGAGATTGGACAGGTTTACCAAGCTCTTAATTACTACTTTCAGCAGTGCATCTTCTGAGGATCCCTATGATTATCTAGACAACTGCCGTGAGGTTCTCAGGAACATGGGGATAGTAGAGACCAATGGGGTCCATTTTGCTACTTTTTTCTTGTCTAGATCCGCCAAGACATGGTGGAGAAATTATTGCTTGGTTGGACAAGCCGGATCACCAACTTTGACTTGGGAGCAGTTTACTCAGCTATTTCTGGAGAAGATTCACACTATCACTTAGACAGAGGTCAATCGGAGGCAGTTCGAGCTTCTCCAGTAGGGTTTTATGACCTTTACTCATTATGAGACCTAATTCATCGACTTGGATCATCATGCTCTTATCATACTTCCCACCGAGATAGAGAGAGAGGGTGAGGAGGTTCATTTAGGGGCTTATTTAGCCAATTCGACTTCACATGACTAGGGAAACTAGGAGTTAGATTACTTTCTAAAAAGCGGCCAATGTGTGTCAGGAGAGTGGAGATGGTTCTATCGCATGGAGGTGGTCATGGTCCGAATAAGAGGCCTCGTCATTCAGGCAGATTTCGTAGTGCCTCATGTGGAGGCAGGGATTCGTATGGTTGAGGCCATGCTCCTAGGCCTTTCCAGCCAGCACTTCAAGTATTTCTCACGGTGCTTCCAGTAGATGTGGTCCTAAGATGCAGTATTATGATTAGCAGTCTATAGTACACCACCAGCTCCTATTAGTGCATTGTCGCTCCAGGGTATTTAGGTAGTCATTCAGGTCGCTAGGGTCAATAGCCGATGGCTTGTTACACTTATGGTGATATGGGTCACATTGTTAGGCTTTTCCCTCAAGCACCGAGTAGCTCTCAACATCCGGGTTCTTGTGCCATAGTTCAAGCACCGAGTGTTCCATAGCTCGCCAGCGAGCTAGAGGTAGGGGTAGAGGTGCTAGAGGTGGAGGTAGAGGTGTTAGAGGTGGATTTTAGGATGCTGGATATGGAGGCTAGCCAGTAGTAGTCCGTCCCAAAGATGTAGTTTATGGTCGTGGGGCCCAACTCTGATGTTATTCTCTTCCAGCCAAGCCAGAGGTTAAGGCTTCTGATGCAGTTTTTACAGGTATTGTTCTTGTTTATACTAGAGATGCTTCAGTTTTATTTGATCCAGGGTCTACATACTTTTATGTGTCATCTTATTTGGCACCGTATCTCGTCATTTCTGGTGATTCTTTGAGTGCTCCTATTTATGTGTCTACATCGGTGGGTGATTCTATTGTGGTAGATCGAGTCCACCAGTCATGTATAGTTGTGATTATAGGTCTCGAGACTCGAATAGATTTGTTTCTTTTGAACATGGTTGATTTGGATGTCATATCTTGAATGGACTATTTATCAACTTATCACGCTATCTTAGACTGTCATGCCAAGATTGTAACCTTAGTCTTTCCAAGTTTACCTCGTTTAGAGTGGAGATGGACTCTTGGTCATTCTACCTGTAGTGTTATCTCATATATAAAGGCTCTGCGTATGGTAGAGAAATGGTGTTTGGCCTATTTTTCCTATGTTCGTGATTCTAGTGCTAAGGTTCCTTCTATTAAGTTTGTGACCGTCGTTCTTGAGTTTCCTGAGGTATTTCCTTCAGACCTGCCGGGTATACCACCCAATAGGGATATTGACTTAGGCATCGATTTGGCAATAGGCACCCAGCCCATTTCTATCCCGCTGTATCGTATAGCTCCGCCTGAGTTGAAAGAGTTTAAGGAGTAGTTGCAAGACTTTCTTGAAAAGGGTTTCACTAGACCCAGCATTTTGCCTTAGGGTGTACCGGTGTTATTTGTTAAGAAGAAGGGTGGATCGATGTGAATGTGTATTGAGTACCGATAGTTAAACAAAGTTACAATCAGGCATAAGTACCCGCTGTCGAGGATTGATGAATTGTTTGATCAGCTTCAGGATGCCAAGGTATTTTAAAATATTGAATTGAGATCTGGCTACCATCAGTTGATTATTAGGGCATTCGATGTCCTTAAGACAGCTTTCCGCACTCGGTACAGTCATTATGAGTTCTTGGTAATGTCATTCAGGTTGACAAATGCCTCAACAACTTTAATGGATTTTATGGATCGAGTGTTCAGACCTTACTTGAATATATTCGTGGTAGTCTTCATTAATGATATTTTGATATATTCCCACAGCTGAGACGAGCACGAGAAGCATCTTAGAGTAGTCATTCAGACTTTGCGGGGTTGTCAGGTGTTTGCTAAGTTTTCCAAATTATGAGTTCTAGTGGAGTTCAGTTTCATTCCTGGGTCATGTTGTGTCAGCAAAGGCTACTCAGGATCATTTGAAGAATATTGAGGAAATTAAGGATTGGCCTAGACAGGCATCAGCTATTGAGATCCGGAGTTCCTTAGGATTGGCAGGCTACTATTGGCGGTCCGTGAAGGGCTTTTCATCTATTGCAGCCCTGATGACCAGGTTGTCCCAGAAGGGTGCCCAATTCAGGTGGTCAGACGAGGGTGAGGCGAGTTTTCAAAAGCTCAAGACAAATTTACTACGGCACTAGTGTTTGTTTTGCCCATAGGTTTAGGGCAATATACCGTTTATTTTGTTGCATCTCGTATTGGACTTGGTGCGGTGTTGATGCAAGATAGCAAGGTCATTGTCTATGCTTCACGATAGTTGAAGATTTTATAGAAGAACTATCCAATTCATGATTTAGAGTTGGCAGTCATTGTTCACGTGTTGAAGATTTGGAGGCATTATCTGCATGGCGTGGCATGTGATGTGTTTACGGATCACAAGAGTATACAGTATTTGTTCAAGCAAAAGGAGTTGAATTTGAGGCATAGAAGGTGGTTGGAGCTATTGAAAGACTACGATATCACCATCTTATATCATCCGAAAAAGACCAATGTGGTAGCCGATGCTTTGAGTAAATAGTAACCAGTATGGCAGTCTTGCTTATATTTTGGTTGGTAAGAGACCGCTTGCTTTGGGTGTTGAGACTTTGGCCAATCAGTTCGTGAGGTTGGATATTTTTGAGCCCGGTCACGTATTGGCTTGCACGGTCTCTCATTTTTCTTTATTGGAGCATATCCGAGATCGACAGTCTGATGATCCCCATTTGTGTCTCCTTAGAGACACGGTGCAACACGTAGGTGACAAGCAGGTCACCTTAGGAGATTGGAGTTCTAAGGTTACATGGTCGAGTTTGTGTGCCTAATGTGGATGGGTTTCGACAGTTTATTTTAGAGGACCATAAATCCCGGTACTCTATTCATCTGGGCGCCATGAAGATGTATTAGGATCTGTGACAGCATTATTAGTGGAGGAGAATGAAGAAGGACACCATTTCATACGTTGCTCGGTGTTTAAATTATCAGCAGGTTAAGTGCGAGCATTAGAGACTCGATGGGCAGTTTCAGAAGATTGAGATTCCTGAGTGGAAGTGGGACCGTATTTCTTTGAACTTCGTTGTTGGACTCCTATCGACTCAGGTGAAGTTTGATATAGTATGGGTTATTGTTGATAGGCTAACAAAGTCAGCACATTTCATTTATGTGGCAGTCTCTTATTCTTCCGAGATGTTAGTCGAGATCTATATCCAGGAGATTGTTCATCTTCATGGTGTGTCTGTGTCTATCATTTCGGATCGAGGTACGCAGTTTACCTCACATTTCTAGAGAGAAGTTTAGCGAGAGTTGGGCACATGGGTTTATTTGAGCACAACATTTCATCCTTAGACGGACGGGTAGTCCAATCAGACTATTCAAATTCTGGAGGATATGCTCTGAGCTTGCATCATTGACTTTGGAGGCTCGTGGTATCAACTTTTTCCTTTTGCAGAGTTTTCCTAAAATGATAGCTACCAGTCGAGTATCCAGATGGCTCCTTATGAGGCATTGTATGGTAGGAGATATCGGTCCTCGATTAGATGGTTTGAGTCAGGAGAGGCTCGGTTGTTGGGCACGGATCTAGGTAAGGATGCCTTGGACAAGGTCAGGAATATTCAGGAGAGAATCCGTACGGCTCAGTCCAGGCAAAAGAGTTATGCCAACCACAAGGTTCAAGATTTGGATTTCATGGTAGGTGAGGGGGTGTTACTTTGAGTGTCATGAAAATTGACAAGAAGGGAAAGTTTAGCCCTAGGTTCATTTGTCCTGTTTGAGATTCTTGATCAAGTGGGAGAGGTGGCTTATAGATTTGTTTGGATGCTGAGCTTACTAACTATGCATCTATTTTTATATGTATCTGTGCTTTGAAAGTATCACGTCGATCCATCATACGTGTTAGATTTCAGTACTGTCCAATTGGTCAAGGACTTGTCTTATGATGAGGAGCCGTTAGCTATTCTAGACCGGCAGGTTTGTCTGTTCAGATAGAAGTGTTTTCCTTCTGTTCGCATTTAGTAGAGAGGTCAGTCTTCTGAAGCATCGACCTCAGAGTCCAAGTCCGATATGTGGAGCCATTATCCCCATCTTTTCTTCGACTCAGGTACTTCCTTCTTACGTCTGTTCGAGGATGAACAGTTGATTTAGAGGTGGAAAGTTGATGATCCAAAAGGCCATCACTTGTTTTAAAAGTAAATTCTGTGTTCCGAGACCATAAAACCTCTTTATCTATCACCTTGATTGACGTGCACACTCTGGGCGTGTCGAAAAGCCTATATGTGAAAATCTATGAAAATAGTTAATTTTGACTTCGAAAAACATTTTGGGTAAATGGAATTGAACTAGCGATTTAACGGTCCCGGAGGGTCCATAGGAAAATATGGGACTTAGGTGTATGCCCAGAATCGAATTTCGAGGTCCCAAGCCCGAGAAATGAATTTTTAAAGAAAAATTACTTTCTAAAATTATTTATGAGTTTTGGAAATGATAGATGATTAAAACTTGATGGTATTAGGCCCATATTTTAGTTCTGGGGCCCGCTATAGGTTTTATATGTGATATAAGATAAGGTTGTGAAATTTGGTAAGAAACGGACTTGAAACGATGTGAATCAAATCGTATTTGAGAATATTGGAAATTTTGAAGTTCTAAAGAAATTTCATGATTTTGATGTTAAATTCATAGCTGTTGATGTTATTTTAGTGATATGAATGCACGAGCAAGTCCGTATGATGTTTTTAGGTTGGTGTGCATGTTAGGCTTGGAGCCCCGAGGGCTCGGGTGAGTTTCGGATATGCCACAGGATGAAAATTAGTATTATGATCAAGTGCTGGCAACCCAGACCTTGAAAATGCAAACCAAGAAATATTGGTGGGAATTTTGAAAGTTCCTTTTTCGCAAATGCGGCAGGTTCTTTATAAATGCGAAGAGTGGACCTGGTAGCCTGAGTCACGAATGTGATAATTTCATTGCAAATACGATGATGGCTGGAAAGTTGAATGCGTCGCAAATGCAAAGTTCAAATTTTTTGAAGGGTTCGCAATTGCGACATTAGAGACCTGTAAAATCACACTTAGACAAATTTTAACCCATTTTCATATCTTCTCAAAACATAAACACTCTAGGGCGACTTTTCAAAGGTATCTTCTTCTCCAAATCAATTGTAAGTCATTTATAACTATATTTCTTCCATCCTTAAAATCATTTAACGTGATTTTAACTCAAAATCAATGATTTTCATGGGGGATATTTGGTGTCTTCGGCAGAACCAATGTTTTTCAAATTTTGGAGATTTAGACCTCAATTGGAGGTCCGATTTCAAATCAAATTTTATATTTGGATTCATGTGGGAATGGGTAATAGGGTTCTGGTTTGAACCTCGGGTTTTGATCATGTGGGATCGGGGGTAATTTTTGACTTTTTCGGGAAAACTTTGGAAAACTCATTCTCATGTATTAGAATGATTCATTTAGCGTTTATTGGTATAACTAACTTGTGGCTAGATACGAGTGAATTAATGGTGGAATCAAGAGGTAAAGCGATAGTTGAGACGTGAATTGTGTTCATGGCATCGAGGTAGTATTTGGTCTAACCTTAGCTTAAGGGATTAGGAGTCGAGTCCTATTTTCTATGTGGTAATTGTTGAGTACGACGTATAGGCATGGTGACGAGTATCTATACGTTGGTGTCTAGCATGCTCGTGAGTCTTAAAATGTGATTATCATGACTTCGTTGTACATACTTTGGTGATGATTTGTATTTGTTCGGCAAAGTTCGTAGAAGTAATTGTGATATCTGATCATTGAGGAGCATTGGCTCAAGTAGTATAATGACATGTGAATATGTAATATTAAACTGAAACCTTTTAGAGTATTTGCTCAAGTTGTAAAATGATTTGTGAAGTCGAGGTGAAAAAAGATAAAAGAATCACTATATTGCCTACCTTACCGGGATATTGTTGTTGTTTTGATGTTGTCCCTTGTTGGGAGTAGTTGTTTAAATATTGTTCCCTAGTAAGGATTATTATTATAATTCCATTCATTTTCCTTTCCCTATTGTTTGTGATTGTTGTTTGGGTTAGGAAGAGATATAAAGCATGAAGGGTGATGTCGTGTACTGTTTGGTAAGAGAGTGTTAAAGGACGACGGGTGATGCCGTGTATGATTTGTAAGGAAATGTAAAGCACGAAGGGTGATGTCGTGCCGCACGATGTACCATTCTGTACCGATTATATTTATTATATGGTGAGGATGAAAGTAAAAGTACGAAGGATGATGTCGTGCATATTTTAGTTACTTGATTGTTTGATAAGGACGAGTAAAGCACGATGGGTGATGTCATGCACTTATTAATTTTTGGTTCCTTGTTTCTATTTGAGATATGTTGTTTCTTTCAATTCCCTGTTGATTTCTATTCTAAATTGATAGCTCCCCCGCAACATGTCACCCCTCCCATACTTAATTGTTTATTACTATTCTTCTTTCTGATATGTATATAGTTGAATTGTACAGGATTTTTTGCCAGTCTGGTCCTAGCCTCACCACTATTTCATCAGGGTTAGGCTAGGCAATTACCAGCACATAAGGTCGATTGTGCTGATACTACACTCTGCACTATGTGTAGATCCCGGTGCAGCTTCTGAACTGTTGATTGGTTGACTACCTTCAGACCACGTGGAGATCCAAGATAGACATCCATGTGTCCGCATGCCCTAGCCTTTCCCATGTATCCCTTTATTCCTGATTCATGTCCTTAATTTAGAAACAATTCAACGTTTATTTTAGAATTTCTATGTAGTATTCTTAGATCATTTGTGAAACTATGACACCAGTTCTAGGTAGTTGAGGCTCAAACAATTATTTTGGATACATGTTCAGACATTATTTTCTTTTTCTTCCGCTTATTTTAAATTTTTTGTTGTTTTCACGTTATTGCTTTTAATTGTTATAGAGTATAAAATGTGTAGAAAGGTAATTTATTAAATATTCGACTTGCCTAACTCACATTAGTAGGATCCATCATGACCCCTGTGGATGGGAAATTTGGGTCATGACAGTCTCTTCCTATGTTTACGCAAGGTCCCGTTAAATTTCGCTAAGTAATTTAAGATTTTGTAGTGCCAAGGTAGGAAAATTATATTATTTTCTATGTGGACAAGGACTATTAATATGATGGATATATATTAGATATGCTAATAAGTGTATGACTCACATTATAAGTGATTTGGGATCTAAGAAGAGGCCTAAGTCTAAGTCAAGTTGAAAAATTACATGACTAAATTCCAAATGTTTACGCACAAGACCACACTTTGGAAAAGCATATCTATATATATGTATAATATTTTATGTGATGCACAACTTATCAAATGAAATATCTTCGAGTCTAGTTTCTAATGTTTCAAACTGTTCGTCATTTGGACACTCCTACATAAAGTTATGACCAAACTACCAAAGGCAGGCAAAATGACATCTTGTGGTAAATTTTGCGATCGCAAAATCATTCTGCGGACCGTAGAAGTGGTCTGCAGACTGCAAAATGGTCGCAAAATTGCCCAGTGTAGCCTAGTTCTGGGTTTCATGATCCATTCCGCGACTCGCATACCTATTTTATGGTCCATTCTAATGGTCTAATCACCTATTCAGATGGAACTTTAGAGAGAGAAGGAGGAAATGTAATATTCTAATCATCTAATCTGGCACCAATCTTCAAGAATCAAGGAAGTCAATCACAGGAACTTCATCGAAGAGTTAAGATTCCATACTCTAGTCTTTATTTTCGAGTTTGGGGTAAAATATGGGTTATTAGGAGTATGATTAATGGGGTGTAATAGTATTATGTATGTATACTTGTACCAATAAGATTTTTAGGAATATTGTTGAGTTCAAATAAGTAAATATTAGGTTTTAGAATGAAGGAAATCTTGTAGAAGAACCTTGAAATCAAGATGCACGCCTAGTGTTTGATAAAATGCTCAAATAAGCTGAAACAGTTGTAGTAACCTAACAAAAAGATTTAACAAGGTATGTTGGCTGAACTTTCTCTCTTAGAATAGAATTCCATAAATATTTCCTCAAGTTCAAGTATGTTTGGCTCAAGGTTCCTAATTTCTATATTCTAGATTATTCTTTATAAACTTGACTATTCCAAATGAGTTTTATGTTATAAGATATATGTTCAAAGTATGAATTGTGCATTAAAAAGTTATGGCTTGAGTCGTGTTTCAAATAAAAGCTAGTATGCCAAATTTTATGAGAAAAACTTGATATGCTTAAGAATCTAAATTGCTCATATGTGTACCTAAAGTCTTAATTAAAAATGATATTGCTGTTGATAATCTATAAAGATGATTGAAAATGAAATAAGTAAATTGGGGATATAGAGTGTGGCCAACGTGCCAAGAATTCAAGTTATGATTGTAACTTATGGTGTGAATGAAATGAGGGGATGTGATAAAAATTATGAAATGGGCCTTAACTCAACTGTTTAAAAGTGACTTCAAATATAATTGCTTAAAAGTTTTTGTGCTCAATTCATGCCCCTGAGTGGATGTCTTACTAATGCTTTGATTTATAAATATATCCAGTGTGATTAGAGTTCCTACATACTTAGGTGTTGAAATCTTACATTATCTTTTATGGGGAAGAGTATTGCAAGAATAAATGGTCTATTGATTGTTTATCATTTTGATGTGTGTTTCTACTGCTGGTTGGTATTCCATATTCTTTGGGAAGAAACCTTTTGTGTTAAAAGTTTCCATTATTACTAAATTTGGGGTATATGATTGCTAAAATATTCTATATGTTGATATTTGATAGTGAACTTTGAATTTGAAAGAGGTGAAAGTAGGATATGAAATATGACCATCATGATGGGAATAAAGAATCTCGTGAATGGCCAAGTCAGCCAATGAAATATTGTTGTTATGGTTGGAAATACTAATGAGAATTTCTACAATGTGAAAGATATTGAGGTGAGTACAGTTGTATTTATGTTACCTTTGTGTGCAAATCAAATCAAAAATATTTTTGAGAGTATCATTAGGAAATCAATTAAGGGTGGGTCATAAGGTCCACAACTGAAACTACGTGCTCCGGTGTAGGGGTCAATTGTGATTATTCCCCTTATTTGGGATAAAATGGAAATATCGGTGAAATTGTAATTATTCCACTTCATTGGGATGAAATTGGTAAGAATTGTGAATTGGAAAAGTCAACCACACGAGATACGTGGAAAGGCGGCCTAGCTGATCGGGTGGAGATCGGATGCCATGTTGCGCACATGGTGTGGTACTACTCATAGGAACAACATTCTTTTGCATCACATGTCAAGCCACATCGTTCGTCGGGAGATGTCCTAGCCGATCAAGCATGATCAGAATCCGCACTAACAAAGACGATGGTATATCAATGCTAATGATCTCCCAACCAAAAAAATATATATTATCTTTGTATTTTGAAAATTATTATGTTTTAACTGGACATTTGGATATTGTTGATTGTGACTTGTTGTTTCTATGTGTTTCCATCGGTTATGCGGGCATGTTATTTTGAAAAAGGGCTTTTAGCTTTACATACTAGTGCTATTAGACTGTACTAATGTCCGTTTTTCCCTGGGTGCTGCATCTTTAATGGATGCGGGTGGGTCCAAAGCAGACGGCATTGATTAGTGGCAGTAGTATAGTCTTTTCAGCTGACTTGGTAAGCCAACTTTATTTAAGGGTTATGTGTTTTTTTATTTCTCACTTACTTTGTGTTTTGAGGTATAGTTGGGGCCTTATTTCTGGAATTTCCATATTACTCTTCAGTTGTACTTAAAGGTTTTTGTAAGCAGGTTGTGGGTGGTTGTTGATGTTAGGAGTCAAAATTAGAAATGTTGGTATTTGGAAATATATTTTTCATTAAATTTATAAACTCGTACTATTTTGAAAATTATGAATGAAGTTGCTAATAGATATGGAATTGGGCTTGTTAATGAAATCCGCTTGGTGTTTAATTAATGAGATATATTTTCTATTTACTCATCGATGAGTTTGGGGTAGAAAGAAATCTAACAGACTTGTTCTACCGGGTTCACTCGGTTGCGAGCCGATCGCGCTCCCCAAATTTAGGGCGTGAAAAACTTGGTTTTAGAACCTAAGGTTTTAATGTGTACTAGGATGTCTCGGAGCCTTGTCTAGTAGAGTGTTTCTTATCGATGTGTTATCGACCATATAAATAATGAGGAGGCTACTTGGACATTTAGGATATTTCACACTTCTTTGATATTCCAGATCGTACGATAGATCTCAAGATAGGGAGCTAATTTGCTTGTTATTTCTCACTTTCCAGATGAGTAATCCACGAGTTCAGAGCAGCAAGGAGGGAATGAACCCACCATTAAATCTGGCTGAAATTTCACAAGAGTTCATTGGAGAATGCGTCGAGACATGGAAGGATTGGAAGAACTTATTTCTAGGGGAAGTGGCATTATTCTTAACAATATAATCGGACAGCTGAATCATATGGTGGGAGTATCTGAGAAATAAAAAGGGTTGTTGGTACTAATAAACTAAATTATTTTGTTTGAAGGAAGCGTCACTTTGGGGGGTGTTGGATGACTCATGAAATATGTTACGGTTGTTGAAAGAGGGGCACAAGAAGAACAAATGCCCTAGTTTGGGTACACCTATCTCGGTCTGCTCGGTATGTAGGATGGATCATTTGGCGTCGTGTTGTGAGTATGCTCAACGACATGTTTAGGGTGGTAGATCTGGGAAATTCCAAAGGCCCACACAACAAACTGGTACTAGAATTGTTACTCCCACATAAAAATATTGGAGGAAGGATAAGTAGGATGCTTATAAGGTATGCAAAAACGGTAAATACCAGGTCGGTGAGGCAAGTCAGTTTATTTGACCTCACCCCTGTTGTATGAAGTGTGTGAGATTTTATCCGAGAGTATGTCACTATGGTACCAATATATGCTACAAGTGTAGTATGGCGGGTCACCTTCAAAGAGATTGTTGTTTGTCTCGCCAGAGCTTGTGCAGGGGTGTGTGGCCCGACTGGCCAGGTCTGTTGCTACTACATCCTCAATACCTCCCCTAGCTTGAGGGACTATAATTCCTGCAGGGCTTGGAGCAGCTAGGGGTGGTATTTAGAGCTCGGAAGGACCAAACATGCTTTATGCTATGAGGAGACATCAAAAGTTAGAGGCTTCTTAATATGTGGTTACAGGTACATTGACTTTCCCATCTCATGGCGTATATACTCTTATTGATCACAGTTCTACTTTGTTGTATGTCGCTCATTTAATTGCTATGGGAATATTAGGAAAGAATCAGAACAGCTTTTATGAGTCATTTCTATATCTACTCTTTAAAATGAAACATATCAATTATGTAGACTCGTTATCATAATTATATTTCTTACAACATTTTGAGGCATTGAGTTCTATAATGACTTCTTTAAATTGAGTTATGACCCAAGGCTAATACTTCACACTTGCTTCCTTAAATTTTCAACAAGAGGACTATACGTTATGAATTTATTGAAGAACCTTTTAATTCAAAAGAACAACATCTACTCACGTGTGTCTATGAATGCACCATCGTAAAGTTTACCTATGTGGTATTAAATCCAATGTAAGGTAACCTAGTGTTGAGATCCTTTTTAAGCCACTCTTTTACTCTCTGTTGTATGTGGCTCTTATGGTTTGAACAATCACTTTGTTCCTTTATGTATATCATTTTCACCATCTAGTAATATGAGTGTATATTGATTTATAAGACAAGTTCATCGCGTCTCTAGTCCTCTCATATATGATCAACTATTAGCAAGGGTTAAGCTGTCAGAATGATAATCGTCTCACAAGGTTTCAAATTCTATTTCATCCTAATGGGTTTGTGGCATGATTTCATGTGCCAAATATGGTTAAGAATGTAATGCAACTTCATGTATTTTGAACCCGTATCACATTCAGAATGCTAGAATATTCTCATTTCGAGCTAAACTGATTTTCTCTACACTCCAGGAGACAACTGGTGTCACGTGCTTGATTATTCCTCCTTAAGGATCTCTATTGATGATATACTAGTTTAATCTATGCATCATTTTGAAATCAATGATGTCATCATAATTTCATGTCAGCGCTATTAGTAGTAAGCTACGTGTCTCTTAGGATATATAACCTCACGAAATACTCTGCTCATACCACGCCCCAACCTCAGGAGGCGCGACCGCCGTTCAATCGAGTGACCCAACTGAGCAAGCCTATCAAGAACTTCCTACCCAACTCAATATGAACAAGGAAACCATTCTTTCATTTATTTAGACAAGGAAAGACGATACACTTAACACCTATAGTTCATTTTATATCACAATATTGAATCGTAATTAAGGTTAGTTTCCAAGATTCCCGTAGAGTTACAATTCATAGACAACACGAGTTTAGAATTGCAACATAGTTCATAGACTCCTCAATTACCCGTAAAACCCCACACATGTGTCTACGGAGCCTCGAAGAATACAAAATATAAGTATTACAATATCGGCGACAAGGCCCCAGCTATACCTTAAAAGTGGAAGTCCCCAATAAAAAAAGATACACAATATAAGTCTTTGAAGGAGAAAGGGGCTCACTAAGACTTGAGAAGAAGATAATCCGCTATGCGTGATCAGCACTATCTGTGATAGAGCCACCTACATTCATTTAAAATTATAGCGCCCCCGGTAAAAGGGACGTTAGTACCATGTAATAGTACTAGTATGTATAACTAAACATCGTTTTTCTAGAAAGAACTATCAAGAAAGAATAAGGAAATCACAAGAGTAAATCAAAGATTTTAACCAGGCACCATATTATCAAACAAACGAACCATATAATATTTCACATAATTTCTATAACTTTTGATTGGGGTATTTATTTCATACATTCATCATTGTTCTCAATACCACCAATATCTTGAGCGGCGTCCGATCACGACCCGATCGTCTAGGTTGCCTCATTTGAGACATATACCTCAATCATCATTTCATTTCCCTTTTTCTAGAATTCAATGTTAGCACATTACCAACATGTGTGCGGCATGGTGTCCGATCACGACCCGATCGTCTAGTAATTACTGCTAACTCCGCACTACGAAAGAGTAGCAAGACAGGGTCGCAATAGCTTTTACACGACTTTGGGTCGGGATTGAATCCAAAGAGAGCTAGGATTGGAGTTAAGTATCTATCTATCTTAGAATTGTGAGTGTGTTCTTAATTGGTCTTTTTATCATTTGGGTTTTCTATTATAAACTACTGTCATCAAACTACTAATCGAAACTAGATTATGCTATGAGATAATTGCTAAAGTTATATTAATGGTTTGAAAAGGCACTAGGGTGGTGAATTTCACCTAGGTGGCTAATAAACGGGTAATTGCTTCTAAGGCATTCTCGACGTGATTGGGAAAATATGATATAATCGTTGTAAGATTTTACCCACTCTCACATCTCTCGGTAGAGATACTGATTTTGCCCAATTGACATTCTCAAGATCAAATAGGTAGGAAAATTTGCTCAAGCAACTAGGGTTCAAGTTGGGTGGTTACTCTCTTGAGGTTTAACCCTTTAATTGGGACTATCAATTCTCTTGAGTCCATCCCAATTCCTTGTTCGGTAAATTTTGGAGACTTAGGTTCTCTTTCTCAAGAAGAATCAAGTCAGCTAAACACAAACCAAAGTTTGCAATCACCAATTCATAAATTAAACCATAAAATTGACCCAAATTACAAACACCCATAGTCAATCTAGCCTTAAATTTCAACACTCATCAATTACCCACACTAGGGTTGAGCCACAACCCTAGATAATTGATTTAGCTACTCATGTGTTAACAAGAAAATAGAGAAATAGATGAAGAACAAAATATATTAATTAATTATAAAAATAAAATACAAGAATCTATCGTTAAAACCAAGCTAAGATGCCAAAAAATGGCTACAAATGAAGTTCCCATGAGCGCAACTAGGTCCTGGAGTTAACAGATAACCTAAAAATGGCAAAATGTTCTATTTATTCTAAGCTGGAAAAACTAGACAAAAGTACCCCTGCAAGGTCAGTGTGGGCCGCACAAAATGGACTAAGGCCACACTAGGCTCTTGGACTTCAAAATCTAGGCTCTCTGAACTTGGGCTCTGCGGACCGTGTAAAAGCGACCGCGGCCGCAGAGGTCACTAATGCAGTCCGCACAAGTATGACCACGGACCGCGCATCTTGAACCATGGCAAATGTTAACCCTCTGAATCTCTCTTTCGTGGACCACACAAAATGGTAGTGCGGTTGCAGAGCCTTTCACCGTGGACCGCGCAATGTGTACTGTGGCCGCGTTTTCCTGAAGCCTGGTTTTGCCATCTCTCTAAATCTACTTAGTGCGGACCGCACAAAGTCGAATGCGGCCACACTAGTCCTTTTTGCCCTCAGTTTGCCTAGACTTTGATACTTGAGCAGGTTTTACTCCCTTTGATCCGATCTTTGATATTTTTTCACTTTGTCAATCAAACCTCCAATCAAGCACACTTATGAGCCTTTTGGGACTACTTTGTAATTGTTTATCACCAAAACATAAGCAAGAAGGAGCATAGAACATGACCAAGTCCCTAGTTATCAACTCTCCCAAACATAAGCTTTTGCTTGTCCTTAAGCAAACAAAATACGACCCACCCCTTAAGGAAAATCCAAGTATATTCAGCTATTTTAAAGTAACGTCAACAAGAATCAATTGGGACTAACAATTGCCCTCAATACGAATAAATCATTAAAAACATTTAAACTTTGAGAAACTATGGATCAAGTGTGACACAAGAGCATCAAGAGTTGACTCATTACATCAAAGAACTCTCTGAATTACTTTGTTCATTGTGGAACCCAAACTCACACATCCTCAACTTTCCCCAATCAACCTCACCTTTTTAGAGTATTGGCATACAAATCGAGGATAATGGGATTTCACTCATCTATCTCAAGAAAAGGTCACAAGTCCGGCTCTAAGTACCATATGTTTGCCCCTTATGTAAGTATCCACTAATGTAAGCTTCATTCAACTCAAGATCATATAGGGCTTTTGTGGAGTCATTGTGAAGACTTTTGGGTTAGGTTAGAACATGTTTTTGGTTCAAGTCAGTTCAATCTTCCCTTAAGCACTTATTTTGATTCATTAGGCACAATTCACTTGACTCTTGAGTCATTTCACTTCTTTCTAAGGGGTTAGAGAGACATAATATTTCTCTTTCTTATGCAATTCAAACTGTTTCTCCTCTTCAACGTTTTCCACAAATTTTCTCTATTGCTTTTTTTGAATCCCTTTTTTCACTTTGGTCTTTCTTTTTGTCTTTTTCTTTTCTTTCTTTTTCATTGCTTTCCTTTTCTTCACTTTTTTACCTTTTACCACTTTGTTCCCTTTCTCGTCTTTCTCCCCAAACTTAGACTTTTGCCATTGCTCAAGGAAAGATCAGGTGCCAAGAGAGTGTATATTTTAGAATGGGTATGGGCTTATAACATTGGTTCTTTAAAGAAAAAGGTTTAAGTCTCAAAAGGGTTAACTAGGGATTATGTCATTGGTAGGCTGTGGAATTGTGCAATTATCATTTGGATAGGGGAGAGCCTATTATCACCTCTCAAGCCAAATTTAACTTAAGATTTCACCTCAAAAGACATTGAAGTTCTAGACCATCGGCTCGGGACTTGGACTCACAATTCAATTTCTCACCACACACGCTAAAGGATTTCTAAAGACATGGAGTCTGGGGCCCACAAAAACCTTAGACATGATTTGAGCAACAATAGTCCCAAGAGACCACATGATAATTGTTGGTCAACACAAGAGTCTCAAGGTCACGACTTTCACCATCTTAAACACAACATTTTGTCTTTGACCATGGGATAAAAGGAAAATATGCTAGGCCCAAGTGAAGCTTTGCTTGAGGTACCGTTAACCACAAACTACCAAATACAAAGAAAAGCAAAAACGGACTCAAACCCTTAAGAAGGTTGTCAAGCCATCTGTCATCGGGAAGAGCCAACCGGTTTATAGAATACTCCACTTTAGAAAGAACCGTGGCATTAAGAAAACCAAAGGCTTATTGAATGCGCCAAAAACGAAATGATAAGCTACGAGCCTATATAAGAAGCTAATGATGAATTTTTTTGTATGAAAAATAGAAAATAGAACAAATATATACAATAGTGTAACTTTATATACAAACCAAAGAAAAGATAAAAAGTACGATAAAAGTAACTAAATGTGAAGTTATATACAGACCAATAGAAAATCAAATGAAAGCATAAACTAAATGTATATATACAGTCATCCAAAAATAAAATGTAAGGAGCACCCCCTCAAATAAAAGCTAGCATTGTACCCAATGCCAACTTAACAAATAAGTACCAAAAATGTGAGAAGAGAAAGGATATACGGACTCCCTAGGCCGTGTCCGTCTGCATGGGATCATTAGTAGTCCCAGAGTCCTCTGTATGCGTGAGAACCTCAGACTGGCTCCTGGTCTCCTACTACTCAGCTGCTGGGACTGGGGCCTGGACCAGAATGGGTTGAATATTAGGAACATCCTATGGCTGACTGGAGGAAGCCTCCGCTGGGTCCGCCAACTAGATGATCGCCTCATCTACACTAGCGAGCTTTCTCTTCTTCTTTGGAAGTCTCTGTGTCTGCTCTTATTGTGGCACTGCTATTGGAACTGCTGTTGAAGCTAGATTCTCAAATAGCAAATCTAGATGTAGATGGCCTGCCTTCAGCTTGTCCACATCCTCTCTGAGCTCCTTCATAAACTCCTTGGAAGTCTGTGTTTTGCGCAACTTCTTGTGCTCCCTGGCAAGCTCCTGCAGAGCCTTGCCATGTGAGTCCACTGCCTTAGTCAACGCAGCCTGAAAATCAAGGATCTTCTTCTGGTTGGCAAGAATCTCCTTAAGTGAATCCTTTATAGACTGGGGCATCTGTATTGGCTATGGTGCCGACTGAGCTACAATAGTAGAGGTCAATGTAGACAACTTGGATGAAGCAATCGCCATCCAGTTGTTCAAGCTATGAAGTGTCTGGCTCAGCTGGTAGGCAGTGATAGGATGGGTCCGGAAAAATGGAATCCCTGGGCCAGCTAAAGTAGAGGGACTAGCAGTAGTGGAGGGTCCGGGAGGCAAGTCAGCTACTATGGAGGCAGGCTCAGTAGAAGGTTCTACCACAGCCGGCTTTCATACTGATCATTTGGGGCAGAGGCAGGTGGCTTGTGATTCTTGTCCTTGGGGTTGTCTTTCCCCTTCAGACTATACATCAAAAATGAAGCCACTATCACACCTCCTATTTACACGGATACCCCGAAGGATTAAAACGTATAAGGGAGTTTTTCCAATTAAAGTTACATTATTCGAAATAAGATTATTTATTTATTTAGATTCACCACTTGGGATATGTTTGACTTTTGGTGTCCCAAGTCATCGGCTTATTTAGAATCCCAAATCGAGGAAACTTCGACTGCCCAAATGGAGTCTACGAACCAGAAATTCTAAGTAAGGAATTCTGTTGACCTTAGGGAAGGTGTTAGGCACCCTCAGATCCCGTAGTTCTAGCACTGTAGCTTAAACTATTATAATTGGCTAAAAATTCTGCTTTTTATACATGTTAAACCTATGGTGTAATTTTAAATTATTCTTACCGCTTTTAATATTTTTAAAAAGAAATTGCAATGTCGTTAAAGCATGCCGCAAACCACGTCACATAAATGCGCACGCAATTTTTTGACATATTTCAACTTCATTAAGATTTGGATTTGGGTCACATAAATGCGCACCCGTACTTAGGAAGATAAAATTATTAAAGACGCGCCTAAAAGTGTCTAACATGTTATTATCTTTGCGGGAAGCCATGAAATTCGCTAAACGGCATGTCCGGAATCTCTAAGTATTAATGGCACGGTGCACCTCATTTTATTATTTCAAAGGTCGGTCCTAGAACAAACTATTATTTTCTACAAGATGTGCCTTTAAAAGACTTAGCTAATTGGCGTTGGAGTCTGGGCTTTCAAAATCGAGTCCATATTTAAATTAGAAGAAAATTCCCTTTATTCCAATGTGTTATCTAGTTAGAAAAAATCCAAACTTAACTCGGTCATGCCTTCAGCTAAGGCTGGCCAGCAATGACTATTTGTGTTTGGGCCTTAATGCAAGCCGAGAACTGAGAGATACATGGAGAACAGAGTGCGGATGGGTCAACATTGGACTTTATATTGTTGCCTATCGCTCCCAAGCTAGTAAGGTCTAATAAATATGCAGATAATTTTAAAATGTTTAGATTTTACATTACACCATGTGAATGACAAATAATGCAAAGTGACATCAGAATTAGAACCAACATTCAGGTTCACATGTGATCAATGATTTTATACTTTATAATGGTTCACAGGAATACTCCTAAATAAACCAATTACAAACACTCATTTGCCCTGAGTTTCACAATGATATAAACACATCAACTAACACAAGCATGTCACCATACCAAGGCTGATAGTATATTTAAACTATAAATCCATTACACTACTGTCTACTCTAACACTTAAGGAGATTATGCTACTATCAGTATTGTACTCATGGAATCAAAAAAACAATTGTTTATACAGTGCAGAACAGTCCCATTGTTATTTACATTGCGTGGTTAAAAAAATCAAAAGGCTACTCGAAATTTAAACAACAGATCTAAAGATAATTTGGTGCAGCAAGCTTCATTTCACGTCTCAAACTGGTTTTCTACATGGTCAGGCTTAAGAAATGTACCTGAAAATTGAAATGCAAATAATAAGACAGAGGAGTCAGCGCAATTTAAGTCACCAGCAATTCAAACATAAACCAGCAGTAATCACTCTCAAACAAACACCCATGGATTGATTATCACACAAACCGGGAGAAGACTTTCAACAATTAACACCCAAATGAACTAAAACAAACTTGTTTGACATCCAAACTCACTCTAAATTTGACCTATTCAAA
Source organism: Nicotiana benthamiana (assembly GCA_034376525.1). NCBI lineage: Eukaryota > Viridiplantae > Streptophyta > Magnoliopsida > Solanales > Solanaceae > Nicotiana > Nicotiana benthamiana. The sequence goes on from CM067331.1 coordinate 118,142,297, forward strand.
CTTGGACAATTCCAATACCTTAATCACAATGTATTTCAGATAATTTTTTCTCTTAATGGCTCAAATTAGTGGCTATAGATTGAAATTAACCTGAGGAACAATTCAAATAGAACATTAAAGTTCCAGAACTCTGAGCCTATGTGATTTTGGATTTCTGGAAAAATTTTAGGATTTGTTTTAGGATTTTTCAGGCTTCAAAGTTTTTTGGGAATTTTAAAGGTTTCAGATTGTGTAAAAACCTTTTTTTAATGAAAGAACAAGGGTGCCCTTTTATAGCCAAAGCTAAGGGCAACCCTTCCATTTTGTTTTAACTATTGGTCCCTCTTTTAGTTTTCAGACTTTATTCACTTAGTCCTTTATTTTTTGACTTGTTTCTCAAGTGACTACACTAAAACTACTGAATTTCAGACTAAGGCCCTCTTCTTGAAGAATCTAAGGAATTCTAGCATTGTTTTCTATTTACGAAACACCTATACTACCCTTACTCATATCCTGAAATTACCGGACCAACATCAACTAAACCAAACCCTATACAACCCTTCTAGTCTACTAAAATTATCATTTTTACTTAACTAAATCTTAAAAACTTATTATTTCTGGCTAACGGCTATATCCAAACAGACTACCATCAACTAGAGGTTCAGGAATTACTAAAACTATCATCAGGAATTACCAAAAATTAAAGTCAATAAAACCTAGAGGTTCTGCTATAACCAAAACTATACTAAGCAGACTGAAAATTACGTCTAATTAATCTAAAACAAGACCAAAATCAAGTTCAATTAAGCAAGGCTGAAGAAACGAATAATAAACTTTGGAACTAAACATAAGCATGAAGTTCTAACTAAACTAAAAAGAAAATCAAACAACAATGTAAAATCAGAATCATTCGTAGAAAAAAAATCTAATAAGAAAAAAAGAATTATAAACAGTAATATGAAACCAAGTCTAAATGAAACGACTACTCAAATAGCTTAAGAACTAAACATGGTGAAACTTTACTTAAACTAAAACAAAATCAGAAATAATGCAAAACCTAATTATTAAACAAGAGAAATAAAATAAATATGAAAACAATTAGAAATGAAGGTGAACTCACTGACTTGGTCATCAAAGAAAACTTGGCCAGATTCGACTTGAATCCCCAAACGGAGTTACATGTTTTTTCTTGGTCAAAACGAACATGCAACTTCATTTGGGAACTCAAGTATGGTTTTGAAAGTCCATCTCGAAATTGGTCAATTTTCAGATTTAAAATTTGAGATGTTTTAGGGCTGTTCGAAGGAAATAGGATTCAATTTTTGGATAGATGAGGCAACGGGGAGTATGGGCTATGTTTTTGGTAGCCATTGGAGCCGGCACCACCATGGACGGCGGAGCAGCCACTCCTTTTGATGAAAATTCGAGAAGTTTGGCTATGGTTTGAGGGTTGATTTGTGGGGGGTGGAAAGAGGAGAAGACGGGGAGTAAGTGGGGTTACTTTGGGTGAATTTGGGGTTACGCCGCCGCCGCTGGAGAGATGGTGGTATTGCTGTGGTGTTACACCGGTGAGATTAGAGCTAATGGGACAAGGTACGATGTTTCTAGGCCGGGGGGAGGGGTGTTATGAGACTTTTATATAGTGTGACATCCCCACATCTTGACCGTCTGATTAAAATCAATCAACGGCTCAGATCCACTTTGGTGGAAACGATATCGTTTAGATATAAGGATTCCTAGACCGGGTAGGGGACTTTGTGTTTGGGTTAATTTGATGCGTCTGATGGTTTGGGCTCTGAAATTGTGGCCCAAATCATGGTCTTTAATAAGATACCCAAGTTATGTATTATATTTTTTATATGTATTTTTAGATTTTAATAATAAAAATAAAAATAAAGGAAAACATATTTAACTTTCACAAAATAAATTAATTAACCTCTAAAATAACCTTAATTTTAAATTTCAAAAGAAAACTAAATAAATGTAAGAATAACCATTTTTTCCCTTATTTTCAATATTAATTAATTAATAACCTAAAAATGTTGAATTAAGTCCTAATTGTAAATATGATGTTTTTGTATTTTTTATGAATTATATTAATTAAAAAAACACAAAAATTCAAATAACAAAAAATCACACAATTAATTCCTAAAATTTCAAATAATAAAAGAAAAAATCCTATTTATCAGTATTCTATAGGAACATTTCGAGCGAGGCAAAAATCACCAGCTCACAGCTGCCCCTCTTTGCTCGAAGACACGAAGGGTTTCTGGGAAAAGATAAATGAGCAACTGAGAGATTTTTTCCTGCTTTGCATTCCATGAGAAGCATTTTGAAAACTGTCTGACCGAACCCATTTAATACATGTTCATCCTATAGTATAATTTAATATAATTTACCGCTTTTAATTATATTTTTAGGAAGGTGAACGTCATTTAAAACATATCTTTAGATCGCGTCACATGAAATGCACCCGGATTCGAAACACATTTTATCCAACGTTTTAGGATTTGGATTTGGGTCACATGAAATGCACACCCGCATTTAGGAAGGTAAAATTATTAAAAGGTGCGCCTGAAGCGACTAACGTATTATTATCTTTGAGGCAAACCGTGAAGTTCGCTAAATGGCATGACCCAAATTTCCAAGTATTTTAATATAGGCATTTGAAGAGGGCCACTCAATTTATGGTTTTTGTTTGGCGCGGGGCACCTCATTTTATGTTTTTGGAAGACCAACTTAAAGCAAACTATGATTTTTTATTGGATTTCTCTCTAATAGCCCTAATTAATCAATATTGTAAAATGTGGGCTTCAAGTTCGAGTCTGGGTTCAAACAAGTGGGAAAACCCTCTTAATTTGAATTCGCTACTTAACGTAATGCCCAAATTTAAATAATTTTTTTAACTTTAATTTAAGGCTTGACCGATAAGGGTAAGGTTTTCAATAACTTGGGCTTCGGAATTAGCCCCAAAATGCATTCAATTTTCGAAATTGGGCTCTAACATCAGCCCAGTAGTGCATATATTAATCTTGGGATTAACAAAATACCAAAACTGCCTACTAGGCAATCAAACCAGGAGATGGGTCTAAGTTCATATCCCAAATGTCATGGACTCAAATTGAAATTGATACAACGTACCCATGAGTTTAATAATTCCTGATGTACCAAACTTAACCACATCTTTACCTTAAACTAAGATGAGCCTTATTTATACATCGATTCAAACTCAAATAGGGCTTAATACTTGATTGAAATCCCTGATAGTTATTTAGATTCCATTCATGCACATCAACAACATCATAGATTCGAAATGGAATTCTTATGCTGAAGTTTGTAATAAAAAGTCATCCTGAGATTTAAACTACTACTATTTCAATAATTGAAATTGAAATTAACTAAAGCTAGCATATTACTCACAATGTTCATATAGATCTGAAAATAATCGTCCATACAGTGCACTTAAAAAAATCATAATGCTAACAAACTAGTTCCTAGTATAATAATTACATGTTTTAATTCTAAATCAACTACTAGATGAAGAAGAGGAATAATAAGACTGCACCAAACTAATTAAACAAAGCTGAATCGAAGAGGGCATGGACAGTCTTCATTCCACTCTTAAGTAGAGTTACACAGCAGAGCATGAGCAGGAGAAGTACCTGAGTTAAGGCAATATGAAAAACCTATGAGTAGGTAAACAGAAAACAATAACAATAACAAATCCACCCAGCAGATGCAACAATGAAACCAAACTCGAAACCTAGGAGCAAACAAGGAGTTTTTTTTATCAAGTAGACCAGGATTCACACAGCCTTAAAAATGGATTCAAATGATTCAAACTTAAATCATTCTTCTAGACTGGACAATTTTCAAAGATGGTTGATGCTAATCAAAAGGTATTTTTCCCTATTTTTGTGTTTTCAAACTTTCAGAAATTTTCCTGAGAATCCAGATATGCTTTTTTTTTTTTTGGTTTTGCTCTTCTATTTGTGACTAATTCAGAAGGGATTTTTTTTTGAGTTTTTCCGTGCCTTTTCAGTCAAGATACCTATGCCTTGATAACCAGGTAACCTAGGGCAGAGTTTCAGCTTTTGTTTTACCCTTAGTCCTTTCAATTTTTCAGTTTAACCAATCAGTCCCTCTTTTATTTTTTGCTTTTAGCTTAGGTCACCTTAGACTTCTGACTTGTTTACCAAGTTTTACCACTTAACCAACTGAAATTTCACTAGAGATACTCACTAGAAGCTTCTTAACTTGTTATAAAAGATTCCCTAGCCCTCAAATGCCTAAACTAACCTTCATTCAATCTGAATTTACTAAGAATGAGCAGTAAAATAACCCCCAAACCACTTTTTAACCTAGTTAGAAGTGACTATAGGTAACTAAACACTTAACTATATCCAACCAATCCTGAAATTTAATTAAAACTATATAACCTGTGTTGAATCTGATTTAAATATGATTAATAAGAGCTCTAAGGCCAAGTGTATCATTAAGACAAGAAACAATCAATTGAAACAATTTTCAACAAAATGACATACCATATGGAAGCACTAATATCCTAATAACCTAAATTAACCCTCAACCATTCAATTTAAACCACTCAAACATACTGCTCATGAATCAACACAGAATGACTCGGGAAAACAACAATAAAGCTTGTTAATCATAACTCAAAATTTAGAAGTCCAGTTACTAAAAGTGAAGCGAGCAGATAATCAGTGATGATTTAGAATTGAAATTAAACAGATGAACAGGAATCTGAATAAACCTACCCCAAAATTCTAAATGAAAACTAACAAATGGTAACTAAGATCCCTAACAACTCATGCAAGAACAAACACAAAAAAATACAGCAGCAAGACGAAGGAACAGGAAATTGAAATTAAGGGTACTTAGCTTAATGATATCATGCAATCTGAATTTGGGACTAAACGGACTACAACTGTCCTTAATTATGTGTTTCCCTAACTGGCCAACCTTCGATTTTAAATTTGGGGAGATCCATTGACATTCGAGGGATAGTGATTAGGGGTTTAGGAAGAGGAGGGTGAGGACAGTACATGGTGTGAATTTGGTTGGATTTGGAAGGATTAGGTTTTTAGCTGGGGTCTTTGATTTGATATTCGAATTTCTTGATTGGGATTTGAAGGAAAAGGAGTTTGGATTTTGAACGGGAGAGGGGAGAGGAAGCCATAGTGTATTTTTGGTGGCCATCGGAGCTGGTGCCGCCGTGGACGGCGGAACAACCACCCTTTTGATCGAAGATTCGATAAGAAGGGTTGTGATTCGAGGGCTGGAACTTGGGGCATTGGAAAGAGGAGGAGGAGGGGATTTAGGAGTGTGTTTTGGGCAGGTTTGGAGCTTCACTGCCGCCGGCAACGATTTTCGGCTGGCGGCAATGAGGCGGAGGGTCGGCGGAGAATTAAAGGTACGAGGAAGATGATACACGGTCTCTAGGGTTTGTGATGCATTTGGATAATTTTATTTAAAACTGAGGTCGAATCCTGGGCCGTTGGATGATGAGGAATGGACGGTCAAGATGAACCAGCAACCAAACACCGTCGTTTTGAGGCACCTCTGATGAGAGACGGGTTTGGGCCGGGTATTGTTGGATTTGGATAGGTATTTGCATGGGTTTGAGGGTTTGGGCTGGTGGTTTATGTGCAAAACTGGCCCAATTTCTTTCTTTTTAATGTTTCTTCTTTTTTCTCTTTTTAATTAATTAATTCTTCAAATACAAAAATCAAAAAATAGACCAGACCAGATTTAAATTCTACAATTAAAATTAATTAATTTCTAAAATGGCCTAAATCCTAGTTTTAAAAAGAAAGCTAAGCAAATGTACACATGACTACTATTTTTTGTTATTTTTCATAGTTTTTGCAATATTAATCAACTAATAAACCTAAGAAAATATAAAATTGGGTCCTAAATGCAACATGCTATTTTGTATTTTTTATGAATTACATTAATCAAAAATGCACAAAAAAAGCAAACAAGAACAAAATCGTGCAATTAATTCCTAAAAATGTAAATAATAGAAGAAAAATTCTAATTTTAATGAATTCTATAGGAATATTTTAAGCGAGGCAAAAATCACGTGCTCACAAACCTCGTTTTCAAAAGTCATCCTATGCTTTCAAACGTAATTTAACAATACTCAATTCAGATATTAATCATTAAAAATCAAATTATTGCAACAATATTTTCACCATCATTTTAAGAAAAAATTATTTTATGTATAAACGTTTTTTTTCGATATGTCAACATTAATATAACCTCATTATTCTTGTTATTAAAGATATATATATATATATATATATGTATGTATGTATTAATTACTATTTAATTCTTTTTCTTATCTTATAAATAATTTTGTGTATTTATGTAAAAAAAAAATTGCTACTTGAAATTTTTTCAATCCAAAGTCATCAAATCCGTAATATCTTAAGCAGATTTATTCACTTTACGTATACTTTAATTTGCACGAAAGTTTAATAGTCATCCTTATCTCAATCTACATCTTTATATATATTTAATTATTTTATTACTATGAATTTTTAATTATTTTCTGACATTGCTATTTTTAACTAATATAAAAGGAAAATCGATGGTTGGATCGATATATGCTATATGATATAAATATATATGATTAGATTTGTCCTAAATGTGCTAAGTAACATTTTCTCAATACCCCACTTAACTTAACCTCATGCTTCACTACCATATATATATATATATATATATATATATATATATATATATATATATATATATATATATATATATATATATATATATATATATATATATATATATATATATATCGGGTTACCGGAATATCTTTTAAACAAATTGAATAATTCGTCCCCAAACCAATAAGCTATTAATAAAAAAAATTCAAATTCGTTCCCCGTCCGTTAAACCTTTAACCCAATACCAATAAGCTATTAAACTTCTATTTTGGCTCGATTTTCGGTTCGGTTCGATTTCGAATACTCCTAATTACGACACATCACGAGGTCGCCCCCATAGGACTCTAAATAGGTTGGCTACAACTACTTGTACTATTACAAATATGTTTTAATAGAATGTTATCCTTTGCACCCAAAAAAGAAGTATTAATTTTCTTGTTATTTCAAATGTAGACTAAATGTGTCAGGTATTTCAAAGTTTAAGGATAGTTTATGTAAACATGTATATTTGAGGAATGCACTTAAAATTGAATTGTTGTACTACTTAGAGTTCGATTTGAAAGCCACGTTAGAAATGAATTTGGGTGTAATTACATAATTTAGCATATTTGTTTTGCTAAGTAATTACTTGATTAGTGTGTAATTGATTGGAGGGCTGTAATTACACCCTTCAATTCTCAAGAGAGGTGAAAATTTGTGGTAATTAGATCGTGCAATTACAAATTTGCTTTTTAGTTTCTTTTCTTTTTATTTTTATTTTAAGTTATTTTCTTTATAACTTTTTATTTTTATTATTTTACTTTATTTTAATTTTACTTTTTAATTTCTTTTGAAGTTTTAACATATACTCCTTCTATTCTAATATATGTGAATCTCTTTGATTTGGCACGCTGTTTAAGAAAAATAAGACTTTTGAAATATGTGGTTCTAAACAAGTTAAAAAGGGCCTAGTGAATTTGTGTGATTATAAATGCGACAGTTAAGAGTAAAACTGTAAATGTAAGCTAAATTATTTTCAAATTTATAAATGGTTCATTCTTTTTGGAATGGACCAAAAAGGAAATAGGTTCACATAAACGGGAATAGAGGGAGTATTTTTCTTTATACATTATTTATCTTTTATTTTTTTATCTTTACTTCACGTGATTCCATGTAATTGCTTACTATTTTTTTTATTATTATTCTATTTTTTAAACTGCACCTCCAAATATTAAAAATAATGAGTCATTAATAAACTTGACATATAATGAGTGATGCAATTATAGTGGAATTTCGTTGTTGAATATGGTTATAAATTATTATGTTTCCTAAATATTAAGTTGCACTGGAACTTTTTTTTTTGAATAAACAGATTTTCTATTCCATTCCGTCAAAAAAATTGTACACGTACAAACATAGATGATGACCATCTATATGCACATTCTATACAGTCACTAAACCTATTATCAATCTAATAAGATTTGCAATATCACTAATTGATAGTAAATGTGTCAATTCTATCCCAAGAGCAGCCTAGGGGTAATGGTTTAAGCTTAGCAAAGCGGCCTTCCATTTATGAGTTGAAGCTCCTCTTGAGTGGAGATGGACTGCTATTTCCTTACAGGCATTATCGCTCAACATATTACCTCCTTGGAATCTTATTTTATTGCGCTCTCTCCATATCACTGTCACCATGATCCCAAACAGACAGGCAGTGATTTATGCTACACCAGTTCTACTCCTTGCCAACTTACTGACCCAGTCACATTCCTCCTTCCAGTCAGAAATGGGTCGTTTATAACCCAACCAGTTTAGGAGCCGACTCCAAAGTGCTTTAGTCTTCAAGCAGTCAAAGTACAGATGATCAAAAGTCTCACGAAACATTCCACAGAAAATACATTCCTGTGGAATCAGGATATTGAGTTCTTGGAGTATGTCCACAGTTGCCAATCTGTTATGTAGAGCCAGCCACAAAATAAATTGTACCTGGGGTGTAATTGAGCCTGCAGTATGATGGTCTTCCATTGGACTTTAAGGTAATGAGGGTGTTGGAGTCTGTATAACTTTTTGATATTGAATGAATCACCCCTCTAAAGCTGAAGCAGTCGGCTGTCCAGATTTCCATGAAGAGTTGCAGTGTCATTTATCAACTCCCTCGACTCAAAGATTTTCCTTATTGCCCAAGCAGTAGATTTAGGCACCGGCATGTCATCAATACAGTAATTTTTAATATAGAACGGATGCACCCATTTTATTCACAGGCTATCCTTCTTCTTGGTCAGTGCCCATAGGTACTTTACAACAGCAGACTTAATCCACTTGATCAGGTTCAACACATTTAATCCCTCTGCACTGTATGGTATATAGATTGTTTCCCAGGCAACCAGAGCTTTCCTTGACACTGTAGTTGAACCTGTCCAAAGGTATGATCTGCATATTGCTTCAGTCATCCTCAGAACTTTTTTAGGCAGTAGAAATATTTGGACCAATAGGCTTGTACACCAAACAGTACTGATTTGATCGACTGAAGTCGACCAGAATAGGAGAGCAGCCTTGATGACCAGCAGCTTGTGATTTTCTCAACTAATGGCCAACATTGAGCAATGGTCAATTTCTTTGAATCCAGAGGCATCCCCAAATATTTAAATGGAAGACTGCCTTCAGGGAAACCCAATGCCTGTAAGATCTCCTCCTCCTGCCAGTTTGCTACACCTGCTATGTACACAACAGTTTTGTCAGCATTTGCTTGAAGTCCAGAAGCTTTAGAGAAGTTCTGGAAAGCCTGCTTCAGTAAGATTCCAGACTGAATGTCTGCTTTATAGAACATAAGAAGATCATCCGCGAAGCAAACATGTGCTACACCCAGCTTCTTACATCTAGGATGGAATTTGAACTCTTTCCACATCATCATTTGCACAAACTCTCTTTGTAGATACTCCATGGCCAGAACAAAGAGGATGGAGACATAGGATCACCTTGCCTTATGCCTCTTCTTCCTTTAAATGGAGCAGTGAGTCCACCATTGATGTTGAGAGAGTAGGTGACAGAGGATATGCACTCCATTACCCACCCAATGAATTTATAAGGAAAGCCCAAGTCCTGCATCAGTCTTTCTAGGAAGCACCACTCAACTATATCATAAGCCTTCTTTAAATCTACTTTAAGAACACATCTAGGTGAAATGCCCTTCCTGGTTTAGCCTTTGAACAATTCTTGTGTAAATAGAATGTTATCTGTGATGCTACGACTCTCAATGAATGTTGATTGTGATCTTCCAACCATATAGTCAATAACTGCTTTCAGCGTAGCTGTAAGGATCTTAGTGATAATTTTGTACAGAGTTGTACAACAGGAAATAGGTCTATAATCTGTCACTTTGCTTGGATTTTGCACTTTAGGAATTAGTGTTAGTGCAGTACTGCTAACTCCTTTATGCAACTTCCCAGTGAGAAAGAATTCCTCACAGCTTCACAGATGTCTTCCCCCACTACATGCCAATGCCTTATAAAAAATTCAATTGGGAAACCATCCACACCTGGTGCCTTATCATGAGGAATATCCTTAATTGCCATTAGTATTACCTCACGTGTGACTGGCTTTACTACATCATCTTTCTGTTGCAAGTTAAGACAAGGACCCTGATGGATTACTGCAGTGTTTGGACATTGGCAGATGGTATTGTTTCCTCCCAGTAAACTCTTGAAGCAAGTAATAAACTCTTCTTCCACCATCTTGGGATCAGACAATTTTACTCCCTCTTCAGTATATATAGAGTTTATAGTATTAAAGTTTGTCCTCATCTTCAGTTGAGCATGAAAATATTTAGTGTTTGAATCTCCACAAGCAATCCAGTGTGCTCTAGATTTCTGGTGTAAGATCTGCTCCTTTATGTTACTCCATTTCTATACTTCCATAAGCAACATCCTTTCTTGATCAATCAGACCATGGTCCATACAATTGAGTTGTATCTGATTCTGTATAGCTTTTAGTTTCTGCCTTGCCTCACTGAGGTGTATCCTATACTTTGCGATATAAGTATTCAAATCCTTTAACCCCCCCTTTTAGGGCCTTTAATTTATTCCATACTCTATGCATTTTCCCTCCATGATGGCTTTGATATCATACCATTTCCACAATGCTAGGGAAATCAGCATGATCCATGACAGATGTATACAGTTTGAATGGCTTAGGATGAATGTTCCTTCTTTGTTCCTCAGCATTGCACAGTAAAAGGATAGGGGAATGGTCTGATACTCCCGGGGTCAACATATCAGCTTCAATATGACTGTACTCCTACATCCAGTTCACATTTCCAAAAGCCCAATCAATCCTGCTATAGACTCTTGTCTCTGGTTTTTGTTTATTACACCATGTATAAAAACATCCCAAGCTCTTAAACTGAGTGAGTTGAAGAGCAATGAGAGACTCTTGGAAGCCTTGAATCTCCTGTTGCGTAACTGGAGCACCTCTCCTATCATCAGTGTGGAGAACATTGTTGAAATCTCCAGAGTAGCCAGCTCTCCTAAATAGTTGCTCCTAAGGTCAACAGTTTGGCCCATAGTTGTTGTCTCTTGTTCATCTCATTATTTGCATACACTACTGGTATCAGTGTTCTGAAATTTGTACTTCTTTCTTTAAACTCACAATGTATAAACTGTTCATCAGTCTTCAATATCTGCATCTCAACATTTAAATTCCACAGTAGCCATATTCTCCCATTTGGATGCTCATTGTGATTCCCACTATATCTCCAATCATTTCCAGTTTTGTGATAATCCTTTGTACATTTGCTTCCTTCACTCTAGTTTCCATGCATCCCATACAGTCTACTTTATGCTTCCTCAGAAAGAGTTTCAGCTCCTTCTGTTTATGGGCCTTGTTAAGGCCCCTAATATTCCATGTGCTGAAAATCATATTGTGGTGACGCTGGATGGGCCAGCGTCCCCTAGGTCATCACCTATCTGTAACAAAGAGAAACTGTTGGTCATGTTCATTGAGGCTCCAGCATAGTGTTGTACATTTTTCCCTTTTGCCAACCCCTTATCTATTACCCTGCTTCCAGCAATGTCAGTTTGCTTGCTTTCCTCCACTATCCTAGCAGTTTTAGCCACCTCACCATTCTGCTTGGTTTTTGGTATCCATTTCCAGTTCTCACTTTGTGCTTGCTTCTTTTCCCCTGCTGCCTTGAAATGGTTCTGTGTTACCTCTTCACTTCCCTGCTTCTTTTTATACCAGCAATCATCAGTGTTATGGCCAAAACTTACACAGTCACAACAGTATTTTGGACTCCATTCGTACTCAATCTGTTGAGTGATAACTCCCCTCTTAGTATGTAACTCAAAACTATCTGGCAAAGGTTGAGATATGTCTGTTTCCACCAGTACTCTTGCATAAGATATCTTATCCAATTCAACAATGATTCTATCAGTGTACATAGGCTTCCCAACCAAACTAGCTAGTTTACTAAGGGCTTCGGTGGACGAAAATCCCAGTGACAATCCAGGGAAAGTAATCCATAGAGGAATTACACTCACACTGCCTGGTTCATACTTGAAATCCATTCTTTATTGTTGTAACACAAATGGCTTGTTATGGAAAGTGTATGGACCTGCCTGAAGAACAAGATCCATGTCTTCACTATTATCAAATCTGAATATATAGTAACCTTCCTCATGATGCAGCACTTGAGGTTTTGTAATAAGATCCCATATATTTGTGATGAAGTTGTCCATTGCTCGCTCGTACGGGTCTTCTCCAAGCACAAAACCAATCAATGCACTGCTCCAGTATGCCTCTTGTTCCTTTGTGTCCTCGTCTTCAATTTGTACCACAAATGTACCATCACGCATAGCAGGTGGTACATAGCACATCGGTTTTCCTTTTTGAGGGCATTGATTCTATTGCATGGTGTCCCTTTTATCTTTTACTGCCTTAGGATCTCCAGACGTCTGATAGATCTGAACTTGCTTTACTTGTGCAGAAAATTGGAGTCGTCGATGAACTTTTTGTGCATCGGCATTATCGGACCCCAGAATTTCACCCTTACCTTGGTCGATTCCCTTACTAATAGGTTGGAATTTCAGTGGTAAAAAGCTTCCAAACGTAACTAGTTGTAATCGCTGTTGTACTCCATTTTCTGGCGTTATCTGCAATCAGGGATTTTCATTCCTGCTAGGGTTGTGAAAAATTGTAGGCGCCAAACCCATCCCTGTTAACCATCGAGCAGGCTTGTCAACAGCAGGCGTCTCTATACTATCCTCCTCCGGTATCACATTTGGCTCCTCCGGTATCACATTTGTCGCTGGTGGCTTTCGTCGTCGTCTCGCCATGGCTGAAGGCGCAAGTTAGCTCTCCTTGCTATCTTGCGCCGAGAGCACTCTTCAACTTTTACTCCACTGGAACTTATTATTATGTTGGAATTTTACATATGTTAAACTATTTATTATTAAAAATTTTAAATTGTGTTATATTCATGGTTCAAATTTACTTGTTTAGAAATATCGACTCACATTGCATATTATTCATTTTTTAATTAGAATTGATAGATTAGTTTTGTTAAATATTTGAATAATATTAGGACATTATATTTGTAAATATTAATATATTTTATAAAATATGAATTTCATGATGTTCTGACAATATATATATATATATATATATATATATATATATATATATATATATATATTTCTAAGTATTTAAACTATATATTATTAATTTAAAAAATATAGATAAATTATTTTACAATATTAGTTATAAATATATGATTACTAACTTAATGTATATTCACGAAAAAATATATATCTTAAATAAAAAATATAATATCATTTATACTTATAAAATATTATAGTCATATATTTATTATATTAGCTTTTAAATTTTGGTAATTACGTAATTTGAAATTTAATCTAACTATGAAATTATACTCGTACAATTATATAAGTAAATTTATAAATAAATAGATCGTCGTAATTATATAGCTGTATAATTATTAGGTTGCGTAATTAGTAGGTACTAATTACACCGATATATATAATTGAGAACTAGTTGGCTCTGATACCAAAATAAAGGGAAAAATAAAATAATAGAAATATATATATATATATATAATATAGATATGGATAAAAAATTAAACTATGTTCTAAGATATTATCGTCTATAATAATAGTGTGAAAGGCTAGATAAATGTATATCTAATATTCTAATTATAAGATATAACTGCTTATTAAATAAATCTACACAAAATCTACTATTTTCTGTTATATAAATAAAGTGTATAGAGTAGTCTACTATAGAATAAAATCCTGTGTCTACGTCCCAAATAAATTCTCCTAAACTTAAACTAAGACTTCTTTCAAAACTTTCTGGATATGTACAGTTATTACGATTATCAGACATTAACAGCGTAGTAGAATTATTTTAAAACCTTATGTTGTAAAAATCCTACTCGGTACTCTCCCTCTCTTATATGTAAACTTATAATGTTACAGTGTATCCATAATTATGTAATAAGATTACCCCTTTTATACTCTTTTTTTTTTTTTTTTTTTTACTCTGTTCATCTCTTCTTCCCAATTTTTGATAGACATGAATCTATTCTTAACTCTTTTTTCTTTAACCTCACCCCGGCCATGGTTAAGTTCACATACCACTCGGTTTATCTTAACCAGCTTTTTCCTAGGAATTTAAAGGTTAATCCATCAAAATTGTTAAGAAATTGGAAAGATAACCATATACTAAGAGTAGTTTTTTAACAATTTACAGAATAACAAAACTATACATAATAAAACATAAAGGAAATCAAAACATAGGGGTAATATCTTAGAACATAACATAGATAAACATAGTAACTTACATGTTTACAAGAGATGGGATTTCCCTTTCGGGAAACCCGAAAAGATTTGACTGAACTTCTGATTTGAAAAACGATCAACGCCTAAGCATACAAACTTTATTTATTTTACAAGCTTAGAAGAATAAGTACTAGGGTATTCATAAAGGGGATATTTTACAAGGTGGTTTTAGGGGATGGAAAGTTGGCTTAAGATTTTCAGAGGATTTCTTGCTTTGTGTTTTTTCTCGATGATCTTTCTTCTCCTATGGTCTGCCTTTTATAGCTGAATTTCTGAGCGGATCTAAAATGCGGACTTCAAAATTTTTTGAAATCTTTGTCTTCTAGCCTTGTAGGGTACTTCATTGGGCCCCATCTTCACATGGCTGGTGCAGAGATTCCATTTTATGTCGTCCACGTTTTTATTACTTGTCTTTATGTCACGTCTGGCCCCACTTATTGTCTCCTCCATTATTGTTCTTCTTCCGTTACATCTGGCCCCACTTATTGTCTCTTCCATTATTGTTCTTCTGTCTCCTTCTTGATTCAATATTTCCGAATTATTTTTATGTCTCTAAATTATGGAGTGCTATTGAATCAAAACTCATTCCTGAATCATAATCTTCGTATGGATCTTGAGCATCTTGATAATTATTATTGTCTTCATTATCATCTCTTCCTGAGTTTTGAGACCTTACTGGACTAGATCTTGATCTCTCTGGACTGGGACTAGGATTTTTAATCATATGTTTGTCTTGTTTTTCTTTTTGCTGGAAGAAATTTTCTAATGTCTGTTTAATTACATCTTCTATTTTTTTATTTTTTTTCTTTTTAACACTTATACTCTTTTTCTTTAATATGTCTCCATGTGTTAATGTTCTGGGCAGTCTTCTTCTTGATGATGATCCTTCGTCTTCACTTTTTGGCAAAGTGACAGCCATAAACGGATTTGATTTGTCTTTACCGGTCACCGTTTGAACCGGACTAGCTGTATCATCATCCGATACAGTGGATTTTTCTGCATTCATTGGGGAACGCACACCCTTCTCATCCATTTTTTCTTGAGATGGAAAACTCGTATCTTGTTGCAAAACAATTTGAGTCTGAGATTGTGCTAACATCTGCATCTTTTGTTCTAAAACTTTTACATGCTCCATAAGTCTAACTTTTTCTTTCTCCAAGCTTTCATTCTTTTGGTTCAATCTTCTGAAAGCTTCGGTCATGGACGAGCAGTGATCACAAAATATTATTTTGTCTGTGTCTTTTTGGATTTTGTATTGGATTTTTTCTGTATTTTGTCTGAGTGCTGGGGAAATATAATAATTTGGTCCTAGTATTCCTCTTGCATAGTCTAGAGCTTCAGTGAAATCATTAAAACCCTTAAAAAGTGGTTTTTGTATGTCTTTAATAGAGTCTAATACTTCTATCCATGTTTGAAAAATACCATTTGTCTTACCGTGTATAACTACATAGTATTTAAACTTCTTCTCTTGATTTTTGTCTGTAAAATATTGCCCTAAAGCGTTAAGAGCAGCTATAACATATTTAGTGTCTTTCTTATTATATGCTATCCATAAATTATCAATTAAGCATCTTTGGGGTCTATCTATAACACATTCTGGTAAAACTCTAAATGAAATATTTGATGGTGGGAAAAATATTAAATTATGCTTTTCAAAATTTATTCTTTCTAAATTATTTTGTTCTGTGATAGTCTGTGGCTTAAAATGAAGATTACCTACTACTGTCTGAGAGTATCTGTCTGAGGGTGAGGCTTGAACGCCTTTTCCCTTGTCTTCAGTCTTTGAAACTGTTGGTCTACTCATTCTGTACATATAAGACATTTTGTTAATTAACAATAATTTTTAACCTACTTAAAGTGTCTGCTAAATTATTATCTTTTCCTTTAATATGTTCAAAGACTAAATTATATATTGATATTGTATCAATAAAATTCAACCATCTTCTTCTACTACTATTTTTTGAATTTATCTTTTGGTGGAACTTAACAATGGCTTCACAATCAGTTCTAATTGTTATTTCTTGTTTGTTTAATATGTATAATCTGAAACTATTTAATCCGTATATTACAGCTAGGATTTCTGCATCTATACTACTCATATTTCCTTTTTCTTTATATTTTCCACTTTGGTATGCACATATTTTTTCTGTATTTTTATCACTATATTTATTTGGTTTTGCTTTTAAAACTGCTCCCCATCCTTCAAAACTTCCATCTGTTTCTATAATTAAATAATCAGTTTCTAATGGCATAGTTAAATCAGGAATATTCTTTATTTTTTCTTTAATCTTTTGTACTAATTTAATATCTTCTGTATTAAAATGTTTTTGCCCCGTAGATCCTGTCTTAGCATATAAAGGTCCTGCTATTTTTCCTAAGTCTTTTATAAAATTTCTTGCATAATTTACTATTCCTAGAAACTTTTGTAGTTCTTTAATATTGTCTAGTTTGTCTGGCATTTCTAAAGCTTTTTTAGCTATATGCGGTTGTAACTTAATTTTCCCTTCTCCTAAAACTACTCCTAAAAAGTTTATATAACTTTTACATAATTCCATTTTCTTTTTACTAATAATTATTCCATTATCTACAAATAATCTAAATACTGTTTGTAAATGTCCTAAATGTTCTTTAATATCTTTACTAAATACTAATATATCATCTACATATACTAAGACAAATCTTTTATATTCTCCAAATATATTATCCATTTTTCTCTGAAAAATTGGTGGAGCTGTTTTTAATCCAAACGGCATGACTAACCATTCGAAATGCCCTTCTGGACAAGTAAATGCTGTCCATTCTATACTATCTTCATGCATTTTTACTTGCCAATATCCTGATTTACAATCAAATTTACTAAATATTTTTTTACCTTGTATTCTATTTATCAATTCTGTTTTATCAGGTAGTTTATATCCATCTGTTCTAGTGTTATCATTAAGTCTCTTATAATTTATTACCATTCTCGCTTTTCCCCTTACCATTTCACTGTGATTTCTAACCATAAAAGCTGCTGATCTATGTTTAGAAATAGATCTCCTTATTACACCTAAATCCATAAGTTCTTTAATTTGAGTTTTAAAGTCATTAAGGTCTTCATTTGTAGCTTCTATCGAAGCCGTTTTAATTATATATTCTGGGTTTATTATATCTAATTTACACATTACTTTATTATTCTCCCAGTGTTTTAATGGTTTTTCTCCTATTATTTCTATCTCATCTAAAATTTTTATTATATTTTCTAGATCTTTTTCGTTCTTTATTATTCCTATTCTTTGTAATCCTGTTTTAAAATTGTATAATACTGTTTCAATATCTATTAGTGTATAATCTTTTTCTATTATATCTTTTTCTTCATTTTCTTCCAATATTAGATTTTTTGTTTCTTCTTTAGTCCTACAACATGTTTTATTATCTTTACATTCTTTACAACATTCTTTCTCATTTTCTTGCAAGTCTATCTGATTTTCATTTAATCTTGTCCTTATCCTAGTTGCGGCTTCTATTGTTTGTACTGGTGTTTGTGTAATATTCTTAAAGAATATTACTCCATCTCTACTAAGTAAACAACTACCATTATTATGTAACATAAAACTTAAACCTAACACAAAATCAACATTTATATTTAAGTCTCTTACCCAAATTTTATCTACCTTATAACTAGGTTTGTAAAAATCTAAACATGTATTTACAAAACTAATCTGTGATTTATCTATATAATGTTTATAAATATTATGAGTTCCATCCATTTGCATGGCTGCTACTGGCTTATCTAATGTTTTTATTAAATTAGGTGGAACTATCCTTTTATTTATTATACATCTCGTGCATCCTGAGTCTACTAGAGCTAATGTTTCTATTTCATAATCTTCTATTTTAATTCTTGCTAAAATTTTTATCGTAGATAATTTTTTATCTTCGTTACATATTAGTGTATCATAATTTTCTATACTCATCAATTCTCTTTCTTCTTCATTTCTTATATCTTCTAATTTTTCTTTCCCTTTTTCTATTTTTTGTATTCTTTTTTCTAATTCATTTATTCTATTTTCTAATGTAATTATTCTTAAATTTATAACAGAATTAGTTGTCTCTTGATAAATTTCTTCTTTATTTATTTTTATTTCAAAATCTTTTTGTATACATAAAATACATCCTTCTAAATAGCATAATTTACATTTAGCTCTTTTATTTCTACTAGGATACCATTTACACTTAAAACACTGATTGCTATCTAATCCTTTATTAATTTCAAATTCATGAGTACATTCTTCTGATATATTTACAAAATTATTTCTTCTAAGTCTAATTTCTCTAATCCTATTTCATTTATTAATTCTTCTTCTTCTGATTCTGATGTCTCTATTTGAGTTTCGTTTATACCTACACTTACTATAGAATATATACTCTCGTTGTCTGACATATATTCATCTACATTTATTAAAGTTTCTTGAAAATCTTCTATTAACTGTGAATTTCTTGTTTTATTATTAATTCTTTTTGGACAGGTGTTGGCTAAATGTTCTACACTACCACAAGTAAAACATTCTAGTTTATTTTTATAATTTCTATCTGTTCTATATTTTCTAACATGTTTATTTCTATTTAAATAGGGCTTTCTAGCTGATGACTTTCTAAGATAATAATTTTTTCTATTGTATTCTTTATTGTATTGAGGTTTATATCTTTTGTATTTCTTCTTTTTGTATTCATTTTTATCATAACTTTGAGTTGTATATACAGTTGATTTACAGAAACTCATATTGTTCTGTTTTAGTTGTTTTTGTATTTGTAAGTTTGTACATTTTTCTTGTAGTATTTCCATAATATGTTGTACTTTATGCCCTATAGACCATTTTGTATTTGGGTTTTGTATTACGCCTTCTCGTTTATACCATCGTTCTTCTATTTCTCTTCCTAATACTCCTGGTAATTTGTTGAATAATTTTTTACCTAATTCTTGATCAAAAGCATTTCCACTAATAGTACAATAATAAAAATAATCATTTAAAAACTTCTTTATATGGAACCAACTGCTTATACTTAATTGTTCTAATTTTATTAAAGCATTCTTTTGTAACACTACTAATCCACTATTTGGATCTTCCCCTGTAATCAAACTATGTATTTTATTTGTAAAATTATAAGGATTTGCACCCATTGCTATTAAATTTTGAAAATCTTGAGGAAATTCTGATTTATAGGCTTCCCATAAACCTTTTGTTGATTCTCCTAAAAAGGTTTCCATATATTTATACATTGTTTCTGCATCTGTATCATTATAAGTTTTTATAAAGTCTGCTACCACTATTCCTTTCCATAGGTCTATTACTGAGTTCCACATTTGTGGATCATGGGCTGCTATATTTAATATTTTACCTTTACTTCCCCCTTCTTGTAATCTTATAGGTTCTTCTATTGGCATCATTTTTCCTGATGGTCTTACATTTTCTATTTCTGTTTCTTGGTCTATCCTGTATACTCTTCTTCTAGGTACATTCCCCGTACTAGTATCTACTGTACTTTGGTATGTTGTTCTTTGAAATGGACTTGGGCTAGAACTAACTGATTCCATTAATTCTTTTAAGCTAATTACTGAATCCGTTTCTGTTTCATAGCTATCTTGTATTTCTTCAAAGATTTTGTCGAATTTTTCTGATTTTTCTTGTATCCTATATTCTTTTCTATATCCTAAATTATCTGTTCTTAATTCACATTTTTTAAAATGTTCTTCTACATCCCTTAAGGTTAATTTTCTTAGTTTACATCCTTTACATTGGAAAGTCTTATTTTTATTTTCTCTAACTAATTTTCTTGCTTCTTCTAATGCTATATCTACTTCAAATTCTTCATGTATTATTTCAACATTCATACATTCAGTTTCTTCAACATTATTTTCATCTTCATCATCTATATCTTTATGAGTAGAGTAATTATAATCAGTAAACCTAATTGATGTTTCTCCTTTAGAATTTGTATACATTAAATGAGATTCTGGTTTAAATATTTTTGGTTTTGAAAAATCTTCTAAATTCCATTCTAATCCTGCATATTCTTCTGGGTCTATTTTAATAGGTTTTAATAATTTTATACCTTTATTTCCCATTACTTCAACTACATCATCTACCTTAATTTTAAATTTTGTATTGCTATTTGTTGCCATTTTTCCTATAAAACCTACACATATTAATAGATTATTTCCATTATTCATTTCTTCATACCCTTTAGTCTGTATTCCTATTTTTATATTTTTTCCAAATTCTGCTAGATTTATCATAAAATCTGGGCTAATATAAAATATTCCTCCGTTATTTGTCATATCTACTTCTGTTAAACCTATTATCGATTTCTTCTGATCTGACCATCTATCATCATATACTACTATCAATACTTTAGTCCCTAAATTCTTTCTTGTTAATCCTTTTAATCCAATTACTATTAATCCCATATGCATTAAATTTCTTTTATAATTTTTTATTTGTTTTACTGATTCTGGATTGATTAAGTTTAATGTTTCTACTTTACTTCCTATAGCTGACAATTGTTCTTCTCTATAATGTCTATATAATTGAGAACTAGTGGAAATCCTCTGAAAATCTTAAGCCAACTTTCCATCCCCTAAAACCACCTTGTAAAATATCCCCTTTATGAATACCCTAGTACTTATTCTTCTAAGCTTGTAAAATAAATAAAGTTTGTATGCTTAGGAGTTGATCGTTTTTCAAATCAGAAGTTCAGTCAAATCTTTTCGGGTTTCCCGAAAGGGAAATCCCATCTCTTGTAAACATGTAAGTTACTATGTTTATCTATGTTATGTTCTAAGATATTACCCCTATGTTTTGATTTCCTTTATGTTTTATTATGTATAGTTTTGTTATTCTGTAAATTGTTAAAAAACTACTCTTAGTATATGGTTATCTTTCCAATTTCTTAACAATTTTGATGGATTAACCTTTAAATTCCTAGGAAAAAGCTGGTTAAGATAAACCGAGTGGTATGTGAACTTAACCATGGCCGGGGTGAGGTTAAAGAAAAAAGAGTTAAGAATAGATTCATGTCTATCAAAAATTGGGAAGAAGAGATGAACTGAGTAAAAAAAAAAAAAAAAGAGTATAAAAGGGGTAATCTTATTACATAATTATGGATACACTGTAACATTATAAGTTTATATATAAGAGAGGGAGAGTACCGAGTAGGATTTTTACAACATAAGGTTTTAAAATAATTCTACTACGCTGTTAATGTCTGATAATCGTAATAACTATACATATCCAGAAAGTTTTGCAAGAAGTCTTAGTTTAAGTTTAGGAGAATTTATTTGGGACGTAGACACAGGATTTTATTCTATAGTAGACTACGCTATACACTTTATTTATATAACAGAAAATAGTAGATTTTGTGTAGATTTATTTAATAAGCAGTTATTAAATAAATCTTCTTGCTTATTAAATAAATCTACACAAAATCTTCTTGCTTATTAAATAAATCTACACAAAATCTACTAAATCTACACAAAATCTACTATTTTCTGTTATATAAATAAAGTGTATAGTCGTAGTCTACTATAGAATAAAATCCTGTGTCTACGTCCCAAATAAATTCTCCTAAACTTAAACTAAGACTTCTTGCAAAACTTTCTGGATATGTATAGTTATTACGATTATCAGACATTAACAGCGTAGTAGAATTATTTTAAAACCTTATGTTGTAAAAATCCTACTCGGTACTCTCCCTCTCTTATATGTAAACTTATAATGTTACAGTGTATCCATAATTATGTAATAAGATTACCTTTTTTTTTTTTTTTTTACTCTGTTCATCTCTTCTTCCCGATTTTTGATAGACATGAATCTATTCTTAACTCTTTTTTCTTTAAGAAAATTGAATAATCCGTCCCTAAATTGATAAGATATTAATAAAAAAATTAAATTCGTTCCATGTTCGTTAAATCGTTAACCCAATACTAATAAGCCATCAAGTTTTCATTTCGATTCTTTCGATTTTCGGTTCGATTTTGAATACCCCTAATTACGACACAGCACGAGGTCGCCGCCTAAGGACTCTAAATAGGTTGGCTACAACTACTTGTACTATTACAAATATGTTTTAATAGAATTTTATCCTTTGCACCAAAGAAAAAGTATTAATTTTCTTGTTATTTCAAATGTGGCTAAATGTGTCAAGTATTTCAAAGTTTAAGGATAGTTTATGTAAACATGTATATTCAAGGAATGCACTTAAAATTGAATTGCGGTACTACTTAGAGCTTGATTGGAAAGCCACGTTAGAAATGGATTTGGGTATACTTGGGTGCAATTACACAATTTGACATGTTGATTTTGCTAAGTAATTACTTGATCAGCATATAATTGGGTATTATTGGAGAGTTGTAATTATATCCTCCAATTCTCAACGGGAGGTGAGAATTGGTGGTAATTAGATCTTGCAATTACAAAGTTGCCTTTTAGTTTCTTTCCTTTTTGTTTTTATTTTAAGTTATTTTCTTTATAACTTTTTATTTCTATTATTTTAACTATTTTTTTATTTTTGGTGGTAATTAGATCTTGCAATTATTTTAAGTTGCCTTGGAATTTTACATATGTTAAACTATGTTTTTATAAAAAATTTAAATTGTGTTACATTCATGGTTCAAATTTACTTGTTTAGAAGTATCGACTCATATTGCATATTGTTTATTTTTTTAGTTAGAATTGATAGATTAGTTTTGTTAAATATTTGAATAATATTATGATATTATATTTGTAAATATTAATATATTTGATCAAATATGAATTACATGATATTCTTACAAAACATTTTTTTTTTACTTTTATAAGTATTTAAACTATATATTATTAATTTAAAAAATATAGATAAATTATTTTATAATATTAATTATAAATATATGATTACTAATTTAATATATATAATATATATCTTAATAAAAGATATAATACCATTTATAATTATAAAAATTTATAGCTATATATTTATTATATTAGATTTTAAATCTTGATAATTATTTAATTTGAAATTTAATCTAACTATGTACTAAATACGAGGTACATAGTACATAGTATGTACTAAGGGTAGGGGTAAGATCTGCATACACAGTATCCTCTCCAGACCCCACTAAATGGGATTATACTGGGTTGTTGTTGTTGTATGTACTAATTACGAGGTACTAATTTTTTATTTTTATTTTTTTTGGTCAAAAGAAATTTTATTTCAACCATTAGCAATTTACATCAGCTGTTCATTTGGACTCTAGAACATGTCTCAGAATTACAATCAAATAGTAAACTTCGCAACTATGTTGTTAAACTATTTTTTCCTATTACAGATAAAGAAAGTGTTATGAAGGATCACACAAGGGATAGTGGTTCACAGTCTGTAGAATGGGATTCCATTTCGACTGTTTCATTCCAGCAATGTGCACTTGAATTGTAATCTCCTTTGCTCGATCTTGGCTGGTTCTATTCAGTTGTTGAAATCTTCTGTTGTTTCTTTCTGTCCAGATGGCGTAGACTACTGCTGCAAACACCACCCCGAAGATGGCTTTTCTGGGATTCCTGCTATTGACATTGCCCAACAATCATTTCACTTCTGATTCCCATATATCAATTGTTCTTTGGTACTTCATCCAATGTAACATACCTTTCCACAGCGTTTTGGAATATACGCATTCAAAATACAAATGATCATGTGTTTCTTTAATATCTCTTTCACATAGGACGCATGATGTATTAATTTGTGGGCCCCATCTAATCAATCTGTCAACTGTTGCCAGTCGCTTGTGCAGAGCCATCCATAAAATGTATTTCTATTTTGGGAGCATGCCAGTCACCATCACTAAGTTTTTCCATCGGACCTTGGGGTATTGCGGGGTGGTATGAATGTATGCTTTTCTGATGCTAAATTGCCCATTTTGTGTACATGTTTGCATTACTGTTTCATCATTTGCCCACCATTCCCTTGCTCCAATCAGTTTCCTAACGAGCCAGCTAGCTTGTTTAGGAATTTCCATTGTATTAAGGTCCTTCTTCTTTATGTAGTGACAGTGGATCCATTTGATCCAGAGTTTGTCTTTCTTTGCCATTAATGCCCAGAGGAGTTTTGATAGAGCTGCTTTATTCCACCTTTCATAGGAAATAATGTTCAAACCTCCTGTTGCCTTTGGTTTGCACATTGTTTCCCAAGCAATCGGGTTCCTATGGCTATTTTCATGACTACCAGTCCACAGATAATTCCTGCAAATCCCATTGACTAGTTTTATGATTTTTTTTGGGATGAGGAATATCTGTGCCCAGTAAGTTTGCATTTCAAACAGGACACTCTTGATAAGTTGTATTCGACCAGCATAAGATAAGAGTTTGGATGTCCAGCTTCTGATTCTGTCCACTATCTTTTCCACTAGGGGCATACACTATGATATATTGAGCTTTTTTGTGGATATGGGAACTCCTAGGTATTTGAAAGGGAAGGTGCCCCCCGTGAGGTTTAGTTCAGAACAAATCTTCTATTTGAATTCAGTTGAGACACCTGCTATATATAAAGAACTTTTATCCATATTGGCTTTAAGTCCTGATACACTAGAGAAGTGTTCAAATTCCTTCATCAGTAGTTGCATGGATATTTCATCTGCCCTACAACACATCAGAAGGTCGTCTGCAAAGCATATGTGTGTGATTTGTAGGTTGGTGCATTTTGGATGGAAGTTAAAATCTGGATTTCTGCTCAGTTTCTTTAGAGATCTAGTTAGATATTACATAACTAGGACAAATAGGTATGGAGACATTGGATCTCCCTGTCTTAATCCTTTCCGTGCTTCAAATGTGTTGGTCAGTCCTCCATTTATTAGAATGGAGTAGCTGACAGTGGTAACCCATTTCATTATTAGCACGACTAGTTTGTATGGAATTCCAAATTCTAGAAGTACGGCTTTCAGAAAATTCCATTCAACAGAGTCGTATGCCTTTTTAATGTCGACATTAATCATGCATCTAGGAGATATTGTCTTGTAAGTATAGCCTTTGATCAGTTCATGGGCCATAATTACATTATCCAGAATATTTCTCCCTTCTATGAATGCCGACTGGGAATGCCCTACTAAGTGGTCTACAACCAGTTTCAGTCTGTTGGTTAGGAGCTTTGAGATGATTTTGTACAAAGTAGACAATGGGAGGAAACTCTTTGACATGGCTAGGATTTTTAACTTTTGGGATCACATAACACCCGTGCAATTAACCCTCCAGGTACTAATTACACCAATTCCAACCAATTACAGGTGGCTTTCCGACCAAACACACTGTTAGGGATGTTTGCGTTAAAAACAGTCCGACCCGCTCTTTTATTTGATCAAAGTGTACCAGTATAACTGGTGCGTTTGATGCAATTGGTAGGAAGAAAATGGAAGGACGTAGTGACGACGAAGAAGGTGGAAGCAGCGCCATATTTTCCGAACTCAAACATTACTGCATAGAACTACTGGAACTCCGGTTAAACCCTAAGAAAAACCCCTCGACTCTCTCTCATCTGCTTCAACTTCTTCGCCGCTCCTCTCCTGTTTCTCTCCAGCCCTTCTTCGAGTATGTTCCTTTCTATTTAATCAACTTTTCTCCCTTGCTATCTCAATCCTTAAATTTTTTAGTCTCTTAATTCAGTGACAGGCAGATTTCTGATTGATTTTTTTTCCAGCTTTACATTGTTACCGTTGCTGCTTCTACTGAATGCCACTGTTGATAGCAGATCATCACGCGGAATTTATTCTCACGTGATGCCACAGACAGTGAGTGATATCGTGATGGAAGATGCTCTTCATTGTGTTGAGGAACTTCTGAAGAAGTGTTGTTTAGGGTCCGTGGATCAGGTATTTAGACTTTCTGTTTTAAGTGCAGTAGCTGCATTTCCTACGATTAGTGACATTGAAGAAGTTTTTTGCTATCTTCCATGCCAGGCCATGATTTTAACATTATTTCTAAGCTTGACAAACCTTTGGTTATAACACCAGTTCGAAATTCGCACTACCAATAGTAGATAAACTTTTATCTTCTTTCGAGAAGTACCAGTAGCGGATGAACTATATTGAGGGTTCACAATCTCCTTTGTCTAAGATTTTAACACTTGGATTTGGTAACCTACCTGTGCAGAATTAAAAAATATAGCCGTTGACGTTTGGTTGGTACTGTTCTCAAGAATCCATAATTTGCTTTTGCAGTTCATTGAACTAACAAAGAAATTGAGTCGCGGGGCGTCGCTTTCTCCTCTGGGGGCTTCAGAAGAGTTCCGTGGAGGAGTGAAGGTGTTCCAAAGCACTGTTGCTTAATCTGCGTTGCTGTTCCAGTGAGTCCTGCTCATGCAAACAAATCAGTGGTTGGCCTTTGCTTCTGGAAAGAAACAAATTGCATTCTCCACCTGTCTCAAAACTTAAAGTCAACGATGAAGAGTGTTTAGTTGCATTTCTACAGTCTGAAACTGCTTCAGTTGCTGTTGGAAATTGGCTATCACTTTTGCTGAAGGTATAAATTTAGTCACGTCGAGGAAAATATATTTCCTTAGCCATTCTTCATAGCTTTTCTCTAGTATTACTTTTGAGAGTATCTATGGCTTTCTCAGGCAGCAGATGCTGAGGCAGCACGGGGACAGCAAGGCAGCGCAAGCCTTCGGATAGAAGCTTTTTCCACTCTGAGAATACTTGTTGCTAAGGTTCCTTTTTCCCCTTTCCAAGCTGCTTTTCCTCTCTTGTAAGCTGTATTATTGGCTTTTCGAATTCTCAGTTATTCATTCATAGGTTCAATGGAGTTTACTCATGCGAGACCATGCCTTTAACATGATTTAACTTCTTTACTCCATTTAATGCTTTTTCCCTAAAATGACTGAGATGTCGTCAAGCAAAGTAGAAGTACATGAAAATTATGATTAAGATTCATTGTAGACATGGTGTCTCTTCTCTTCGTGATACAATGTTATATCTCCAGGTGCTGTTTATCAAAATATACATGTTCATTGCCTAGAATCTTGTCAGATGGTTGTTAATTTTACTACTATCAGTTTGTTATTCTAGTACTCAGTCCTAGGCTGCATTGCTGTTCAGGTTCATATAAGTCACATCTTTACGATTTTATATGATGTCTGGCAGGTTGGCACTGCAGATGCTTTAGCCTTTTTTTTGCCTGGAGTTGTTAGTCAAATTGGCAAAGTTTTGCATATGTCGAAAATGTTCATTAGTGGGGCTGCTGGGAATGCAGAAGCTTTGGACCAAGCGATTAGAAGCTTGGCAGAATTTCTTATGATAGTTCTCGATGACGATTCTAACTTGCCTTTTCTTGATCCGTCCCTTGACAATGTCAAGAAAGAGAAATCACCAATGGCGTTTCTGGAGGCACTTCGTCATTTGCCCTCTACTATGCATGATCAAAATTTGAGTGAGGCTGTTGACAGAGGCACCCTTGTACTTAGCTCTACAGAGAGGGAAAGTGTCAGTCCTAGAAACGTGAATGGATCTTTGCGTGTAATTCGTACAAAAGACTGGATTGTTGATACCTCGTCGCATGTTGATAAGCTGTTATGCACAACTTATCCCCATGTAGGTTATAACAAGTTTCTCACTGGCACTTGAGTTTAGAAGATATTTTATCAAGTCAATTAAATTGATAGTTCCATGTATTTTGACAAATAGTTTAAATTAATAATTGCATTTGTGTTCTCAGCTTTGCATGCATCCAAGCAGAAAAGTAAGACAAGGACTCTTGGCGGCAATACAGGGACTCTTATTAAAAACCAGTTGTGTGTTGAAGGGAAGCAGATTGATACTTTTGGTGAGGTCCAAACTGGAACTTTTATCCTATAATATTTGTATATCTAATAGTTAATGTACAATGGGATTTGATCAGCCCAAGAAAGATTTCTCTTTCATAATGAGTTTCCTTTTCTCTTTCCTTATTCCTCTTTTTTTTTTAAAATTGTGTCAAACACTAAGATGCTCTATGTCTGCTCGAACTCTCATAGTAGCATTGGTTCTGAATTGTATCTTAAATAGTGGGTCAATGTAGGTAGAGAGATCTCCTTTTGATAAGATCAACATTTATGAGAATAGACATAGGATCAATGGGCTTTCGAGTAGTGAAGGGAAAACTTCCCTCTTAAGAGAAGTATACCATTTTCAAATAGAAAAATAAAAGCAAAGTAATAGCCCCTTTGGCCAAGCTGCAAAAAATAAGCTTATTTTGAGAAGTGTTTTTTTTCAAAAGTGCTTTTCTGAAAAGTAATTTTGGTGAAAAGCAGTTTGTGTTTGGCTAATTAGTTTGAAAAGCACTTATGAGCAGCAATTAGTATTTGGCCAAGCTTTAAAAAACTGCTCCTAAGTGTACTTTTTTCAAAAGTGATTTTCAAAAAAGTGCTTTTGGAGAGAAGCTACTTTTTTCTGCTTGTCCAAAACTGCTTCTGCTTATCCTCAAAAGCACTTTTTTTCCTTCCAGAAGCTTGGCCAAACACCTCAATTTTTGGCCAAAAGTGTTTTTGGCCAAAAAAAAAAAAAGCAGTTTTTGCCAAACAAGCTATAAGACTGTCCATTTTGGGATTGAGGGAGTCAAAGTTATTGTGCCTATGGTAGTGCTTTTTTAAATTGCAGTTGCTCCAGCCAAGACTCGGGTGACGATAGTTGCTGGCAGGAGGGTGGGGGGGAATTCATACCACTTCCAGTTGTGATGGGGTTGCACCAGGGGTCAGCTCTCAGCCCGTTTACGGACACACTGATGCGCCACATTCAAGGGGAGGTGCCATGGTATATGTTATTTGCACATGAAATTGTACTGGTTGACGAGACGCGAGGCAGTGTAAATGCGAGACTGAAGGTTTGGAGACATACCCTAGAATCTAAAGGGTTTAAGTTGAGTAGGACCAAGACATAATATTTAGAGCGCAAGTTCACTTACAGGTTCAGTGAAGCGGATAGAGATATGAGACTTGATACACAAGTTATCCCTAAGAGAGAGAGTTTCAAGTACCTTGGGTCTATTATCCGAGGAAATGGAAAGATAGACGAGGATGTTACATATCGTATTGGAGTAGGGTGAGTGAAGTAGAGGCTAGCATCCGTGTTTTATGTGATAAGAATGTGCCGCTTAAACTTAAAGGCAAGTTTTGTAAAGTGGTGGTTAGACCAATTATGTTGTATGGGGCTGAGTGCTGGCTAGTCAAGGGGAGGTGCCATGGTGTATGTTATTTGCACATGAAAATTGTACTGGTTGACGAGACGCGAGGTGGTGTAAATGCGAGACTGAAGATTTGGAGACAGACCCTAGAATCTAAAGGGTTCGAGTTGAGTAGGACCAAGACATAATATTTAGAGTGCAAGTTCACTTACAGGTTCAGTGAAGCGGACAGAGATGTGAGACTTGATGCACAAGTTATCCCTAAGAGAGAGTTTCAAGTACCTTGGGTCTATTATCCAAGGAAATGGATACATAGACGAGGATGTTACACATCATATTGGAGTGGGGTGAGTGAAGTGGAGGCTAGCATAAGTGTTTTATGTGATAAGAATGTGCCGCCTAAACTTAAAGGCAAGTTTTGTAGAGTGGTGGTTAGACCGATGATATTGTATGGGGCTGAGTGCTGGCTAGTCAAGAAATTGCATGTCTAGAAGATGAAAGTAGCAAAGATGAGGATGTTGAGATGGATGTGTGGGCATAGCAGGATGGATAGGATTAGGAATGAAGATATGCGGACTAGAGGTTGGCGTGAGATTGGTTGAGAAGAGGTAGAGTTAGGTGGAAAAAGTGTTGGGGAGATGTGATTAGGCAGGACATTGACATTACTTCAGCTTACCGAGGACATAACCCTTGATAGGAAGATATGGAAGTCGAGAATCAAGGTAGATGGCTAGTAGGTAGTCGAGAGTATTAGTGCAAGACCTGTATTCTGTTACTGTTAGATTTATTACTTCTTGTTCCTCTCATTTCGTTTTTTAGTATCTCGTTATTGTTATTGCTTGGTGCTATTGCTTTTCTTCTCATCTTTCTTGAGCCGAGGATCTATCGGAACAAAATTCTCTACCTTCAAGGTGAGGGTAAGACCTGAGTACACACTATCCTCCCCAAACCCCACTTGTGGGATTACATTGGGTTTTGTTGTTGTTGTTGTTGCTCTAGCAGATTTAGTTGGATGAGATTATTAATTGTGAAATAAAGTTCCTGCTAATTGCTTCCGTATTTTATTCTTTTGAGAAGTAATATGCTTTCATGTTATATTCTGCCTATTAGCATGTAGAAATCTGTTGCATACCATTCAGACATCACATGTCCTAAAAGAGAATAAAATTAAAGCAAGACTTGTTTGTTAGCTGGCGTTGTGGACCCATTTTGTTAGCACTTTGGTCTTATGTAGTAGGTTTAAACAGGCTCTTTCTGTCATTTGCCCTTAGAAGTGGAATTTCATAGTGGCGCAAGGTTTGAACTCGCTAGATAATTGGCCCGTCCCTCCACTTTTCTCGGCTTAAATACTAGGCTTTATCTGTGGGAGGGTTCGAACCCGTGGCATGCGGCAAGAATAAGAGATGTATTTACAATTAATATCAATTAAAAGACACACACTACACATGTGGAAATTTTCCGCTGTGGGACAATGTCTATCTTACTACTCAACATTTCTTACATTTTCCCTCAACTTTTAATACTAACTCTTAATATAACAGGCCTTCTCAAACTCAAATGGGAAGAACCACTAACTTTATTTATTTTGAAAATACAAAAAAGTGAACAATTATCAGATTAGTGAATCTATTGTAAAATTGTTATTATTGTTGCGGGAACAGTTGTGGGAAAACATGCTGGAAATTGCTGGAATCTTGTCAGATATGGTGCTGGAGAAATGGTTGGAATATTTGCCAGATAGAGGCTGTGTTGCCAGAATGGTCACGGGAAAAGAGGCGCGATGCCACTTGAAAAGTTACAAAATAGTCATAGTGCCACAGGAAGGAGTACTGGAAAAGAGGCACGGTACCTTGGAACGAGTATTAGAACTGGGCATGGTGCTGTTGGAATGAGCACTAAAATAGGAGAGATACTACTGAATGATCATCGAAATGATGCAAGAATAGTAAAATTATGAGAAGTGAAACACTTGTTCAGGTGGGCAGCATAGGCCCGACCTTCGATATTTGGAAGTTGATTTTTTCCAAGATCATAGCGGTTCTGACACTATGTCAAAAATACAAAAAAGAAGAGATGTATTAGTGACTTGATTAGAATTGAATACAAGCCACAGTTATTCATAGGTCTGGAATACTCATTTATTTTACATTGTGGGATAAATATCTGAGTTGACCAACTCTAACTTAGCAAAACAGTTATAATATTCTAATATTAAGACCTAATATTCTAACAGATGCTGTATCTGTGTGCCTGAGCCACTTGCATAATCTATTGTGCTATACCGGTTCCTCTTGTGCTTTCCTTTCATGGAACTCAATACTCCATAATGTTTCTAGTGATTGCTGCTACAGTCTGTCAAAAGGGTGCATAAACCACTATTGCAACAAACACATTTCTTTACCTTAGACTTCGACTGTGTGAGGAGACTGTAATTGGCACTTGACACTTAGTTTAATTTTCTGATAAATATCTGCTCCTTTTTAGATCTTCGTTCGGTAATACTTGCAAGCTTGCGATGCCATGCTTTTCGATGAATTGGTACAATTGTAAATATGAAAGTCGGAATATATTGACATACTCTTGTATATAAGTGAATTGCATTTCTTTGTTTTTTTCTTTTTGGTGCCATTGGGTCCTTTATTAGCAGTCTTGAAGCTTCTTTGAAGTGTAAGATTTTGGTACAGATATTTTTCATTTTTCACTAAATATTTTATTCTGTATGTATTCTTGCTTCTTGTAAAATGCAGGAAAGTCTATGTGTCTTGGCATGTGATGACTCCGAGGAGGTGTCTTCAGCTTCACAGTTGTTCTTTGGGTATCTGCTCACTTCACATGGAAAGCGTCTAGTAAAAGATGATGTTAGAGAACTTTTTAACAGGTCTTTGTAGTCCTAATCTTTCTCTGTTGAAACATATATATTTGGTAGCGGCCTATGCACTAGAAGTGATCTAATGGACTTGACATCCTCTTCACAGGCTTGTTGAAAAGCTACCAAAGGTGGTCCTTGGAGCTGATGAATCATATGCAATTGCACATGCCCAGAAACTACTCGTACTGATCTATTTCTCAGGGCCTTGGCTCGTGGCAGACTACCTCCTTCAGTCTCCTGTAGGTGCAACAGGCCTAGCGTTTTCTTTGTTTCTATCCTTTTAAGCAATTCTGAGCTATCTATTCGTAGCTTTGGGGTCATTGTTCTTTTCTTTTATGGTTGTCTTTTGCTTGGAGAGGCAGGGTTGAGTGGATGAACGTAAACTCTCCCACTTGCTTGCTTACTTACCACTGGACACTTGTGGAGCTGCTATTTCTTACATATATTTAATTGTTACAGAATTTATTTCTTTTTTCTTTTTCCTTAGCATCATATGTCATTCAGGTCAGACTACTTAAAATGTAACGCCTTTCATCTTTTTAATGCCTTTCAGTGGAATGTGTAGGTGAGATCTGCTCAATTCTTGGATGTTTTAGCCCTCTGTCTGAGTCAAAATTCAGTTTTTGCTGGTTCCCTTGAGAAGAATGTTATAGCAAAGCCTTCCTCATCAGGGTTCATGCATTCCCTAGCAGAGATAAGAGCTGTTAGAGTTGCTGGCTTTGACAATCTGGGAAGTAGAGAGAATCAAAATAGAAGAGTACATGCCACAGAAAGTGTAAATAATAAGCATCAGCTGCCACTCATGCCACCTTGGTTTGTTTATGTTGGCAGTCAGAAGCTGTACCATTCTCTAGCTGGGATCCTTCGACTTGTAGGTTTATCTTTATTTGCAGGTTGTTTTTCCCTTCTGAACTTTGTAACCGTATATTTACTTCTTTCCTTACCTAACATTATGACATTTCCTTCTGTTGCTTTGACTAGATTCTCGAACTGAGGGGTCTCTCTCTGTTATCATTGACCTTCCATTGGAGAACCTGCGGAAGTTGATTTCTGAAATACGGATGAAGGAATACAGTGAAGAAAGCTGGCAATCTTGGTGCAACAGGATTACTTCAGGACAATTAGTACGACAGGCCAGTACAGCTGTGTGTGTCCTGAATGAGTTGAAATTTTTGGTTTGTCAGATCAAGCAATTGATGACTTTACCAGAATGTTTAGAGTATATGTAATGGCACCGTAAGAAAATAAGAAGTGTCAAGATGATGAGAGTCACCATTGCAAAATTGAACAATCTGCACCAGAGGGATCTATTTGGAAGATTTGCCAAGTTAAGGGAGAAAGGAATCATTTAGTTGACTGCATTGGCAGCATATTACATGAATACCTATCCCCTGAAATATGGAGTCTGCCCGTTGAACATACGGCTGCTTTACAACAATATGATTGTGAGCATACGAACATTAGCTCGCGTTTCCTTAATGACAACGTGATGTTGCAGCAGGAAATTTTCTTTTCCATCTTTTGTTGTGATTGTGGTTTCAATCTTATCAATGTCTTTTCTAGCCAAATAATGCTTGTCATATTGATGTTAGTTTTGCTATTATCAAACAGGTTATTATTGATGGAACTGGCATCTTTTCAATGTGTCTTGGGAAAGATTTTTCTTCGTCAGGATTTCTTCATACATCTCTTTATATGTTGCTTCACAATCTTAGTTGCTCTCGCTTCCAAATCAGTAGTGCATCTGATGCTGTATTACGCACTGTTGCTGCTATGCATGACGATCCAACAGTAAGTAGCAGCTATGGATTTCTTTCTTGCTGTGTCTTTGAAGGTTACTGACACTAATTATAAAACTTCTTGCAGGTTGGACACTTGGTTGTAGCAAATTCAGATTATATTATTGATTCAATGTGCAGGCAGCTGCGCTCTCTTGAGCTTAACCCTGATGTACCAAATGTACTTGCTGCCATGCTTTCATATATAGGAGTGGCACACAGTATATTTCCTCTGTTGGAGGATCCAGTATGTCTCAACTTTGATATCCTGAAAATTGGAATCAACAAAAAACTTTTTTCTAACTTCTCGTTCTGTTTTGTTGTCTCCAAATGCAACTAGTTCGGAAATGAGGCATATGTTGTAGGTCCTGTCGTCTGTTTTATTATGTCTGCCTCTATGGACATGATATATATATATATATATATATATATATATATATATATATATATATATATATATTTGTGTGTGTGTGTGTGTGTGTGTGTATATGTGTGTGTGTGTGTGGTGGGGGGTGGGGGGTTAGTTTAAGTTGCGATATGTTCAGAATGATTTTGTGATTTCTGCAGATGCGTGCTGTTTCCATGGAGCTTGAACTTCTTGGCAGGCATCAAAACCCTGGCTTGACTATTCCCTTCTTGAAGGTGATTTCTGACATTTGCTTACTGTAGTCTAATTTGATATGCACTTACTGATATATATAGCTAGAGGAGAACAATCAGTTCTCTTAGTCATATTCTGTGTCTTAAAATTAGAAAGTGCATTTCTCTTTGTCTGTTATGTCTTGCCTGGAAAGAAAGCTCACATAATTCGTGTATCTCTGCATCAGACCTTTTGTTGTGATTTATGAGCTATCGTTAAATTTCTTTAGATTCTGACTATTGGATGTGGTGCTCTTCTCTATTCAGCTACTTGGTTATAATCTTCCTCCACTCTTCAGGCAATGGCAGAAATAGTTAAGGCATCAAAGCATGAGGCTAGTGCTCTGGTGGATCAAGCAAAGTCATATTATGAGGATGTGGAATCTAGAAAGCTGAACCTGCAGAAGGGGACAGAAAATATTATTAATGATTCAGGTTCATATAATGATGACAATGTAGGCAAGGAGTCGTCTGAATCTGGTACGTATCCATTAAATCATGCGACAATCTAATATACAACAACAGCCAAGTATAATCCCACATAGTGGGGTCTGGGGAGAGTAGTATGTACGCAGACCTTACCTCTACCCTGGGGTAGAGAGGCTGTTTCCAAATAGACCCCCGGCATCCTTCCCTCCAAGAACCTCCCGCCTTACTCTTGGGAGACTCGAACTCACAACCTCTCGGTTGGAAGTGGGGGTTGCTTACTATCAGAGCAACCCCTCTTGAATATATATTTATATATTATATTAAAAGCACGAAGACCCTTAGAAAATGTTGTTCGCCATTTTTACCTTTTTATAATGGAGTTCACTCCGAACAAAATAGTCGTTTAATTGATCTTATAATATTTAGGAGTTTTAACATAAATCTTTTCCTATTTGTTTTGTGTAGGAAGTCCAATTATTTAGGATTTTTGAGATTCATTAAAACTTTACCTTATATAATTTTTTATTGGTTTGACATATCATAACTACAATATCTTTTATGATGATTTTTTAATATTTATATTATGTTAATTCTAACTTGAATGAATAACCATAACGAAAACTCCTGAACTTTTTTTACCTGATACGCCTATTAAGGAGCACTTGACTAACCCAAATTTAAAAAAATAGAATTCACTTCTAGAATTTTTTTCCAATTGTGGTCAAATTACAAGTGGTGGAATGTGAATTTTGAGTAATCCCTCGTGGTCTAGGGAATTGTGATTCAATTGTTTTTCAAATATAAATAAAATTTTAATTATTGAATCTTTACTTATTTACACTATATACTACCTTAATGCTAACATAAGATCAATTAGGATATTACCTGCATAAATCATTATTAATAGGCCTAAAATACAAAAATCATTATTAATAGGCCTAATATATATATATATATATATATATATATATATATAGAGAGAGAGAGAGAGAGAGAGAGAGAGAGAGAGAGAGAGAGAGAGAGAGAGAGAGAGAGAGAGAGAGAGAGAGAGAGCACAATCTAATAAGCCTAAGATATTTAGGATTGCTTCTTCTTTTTTTCCTACATTTAATGAACTATACCAAGCATCTAAAAACGTAAGGTAGTGTTGAAAAACCAGAAAAGTCTCCAAAATAATTTCGTTCGCAACATTTCTACTTTTTTGCTCCTGTTTAAACTAACCAACTTTTACCAATTTTTTTTTATTCTATTTCATGTTACAAATTAATGGCGATAATATGTAAATTTAGCAATATTAGTTAATCAA
Organism: Nicotiana benthamiana; assembly: GCA_034376525.1. Classification (NCBI taxonomy): domain Eukaryota; kingdom Viridiplantae; phylum Streptophyta; class Magnoliopsida; order Solanales; family Solanaceae; genus Nicotiana; species Nicotiana benthamiana. Next base: position 118,178,982 of record CM067331.1, read on the forward strand.
AATAAAATCTCTAATTTTTTTATATTTGTTAATAAATATAGTATATCTTATATATATAATACCTCGATATCGATTAAGAATTTAATATTTAAATTTTATATAAACTAATATTTTTAAATCTTGATGTTAACTGTGATTTTCACTTATTTCCAAGAATTTGGTGACCTTGTACAATCGAATTTTTATTTTGTTCTGGAAAGAAGTTAATTGGAATTAATTCACCATGTTAAAATATAGTAAGAAAAGAACACATTATTCAAAAATATTGTATTAAACACGTTTTCTATGCAATACCTAAATTACTGTTGCATAATCCAGTTAACTAAATGGAAAAGGACTTTAATTTTTTGATATAAAAGAAATTATTATTAAGAAAGTTTATTACATCATTTGACTAAAAATTAAGAATTATCTAAGCAATTCTTCGTAGGATTTTTTGGTAATCTATCACTAATTTGTTGCTAAATAGGAGTAGCGATGAGTTTTTAATGTTTAGCTACATAATTTAGCATCACTAGTTTCTTTTTTTCTTTGGTAATTGACATGTTTAGATTTCATTGTACCATGATAATAATTTTCAAACAAAGTTAAACCAAAAGAAAGAGATACACAGACCAGTAAGCCTTCAAAAATTTCTAGGTTGTTTTCATGCTTAGCTAGTTGTGGTGCACGGGTTGTCTAGTTGTGCACCGGGTGGCTAGTTGTGCTTGTCTGGCCAGATTGTCTTCACAGCTCTGTTTGGGGCTCCAGGAATCATGCAGATCAGGCACTCGATGACAACAAGGGGAACTTTGAGAAAACATAACTCTAAAAGTTTTCTGCTGTCACAAAAGTATACTGAAAAAGGAGATAATAAAAGGTTTTAGTTTGTTGCATCTAGAAAAATATTTTGGAATAATGCTTATTGGAAGGCTTAAATAGTTGCATGTATCTGAATAAAATTTTGAGATCATTGGGATAAAGATGCTTTCACAAGTTCCACCTTGGGAGACACTCTTAAAGAGTTACTCATGAGAATACCAATTGCAAGCACTGACATAATAATATTAGAAATTTGTGTTCAACTCCATGATGCTGACATGAAGTATGGTGATATCTTATTCTTGAGTTTCAAATTTTCTTTTGGTGTTGAATCATATTTTGAGGAACACTCGTTTATAATATTGAAGATCCGAGTCATTTCCCTTTTTTGGAACGGTTAAGTGTCAAATATATCCTTGTTACTATTAAAAATAGGCCATATTTATCCTCCGTTTGAATTTTTTATCAAATATGTCCCCACCGTTATACATTAGGGTCATATATATCCCTCAGCCGTTAAAACACCCTCCCATATATTTTAGTAGCACGTGACATCTTATGATTGGACTAGATGACCCGCCCCACTCCTTTAATTAAACCCGCCCCGACCCAATTGCTAATCCTAGACCCAGCCTCTAGCAACAACAACAACAACATGGAAAATTTCCAAAAAGTTTGTATGATTGAGAAATGGATGGAGCATAAAGTCAGTGAAAATGTAACTGTTCGACGAAAATCAGCTGCAGACTTCGAGAGGAAATCAAGGAATTTGATGAACTCGAGCTCGAGTTCTTCAGATTCAAGTTGTGGGGGAGTATTTTCTAATTCAGAAGCTGAATCTGTTTATAATAATGGAGTCAATAATTCCTGTGTCTCTTCTTGTTATGGTTTAAATAAACCAAAACCTATTCGAACTTCCATTTCAACTCCTAAAAATCTCAATTTAGAAAGAGATTTTGTTCCAAAAATGAAAAATGAAGGTGGGTTTGTTAAAACAACTTTTAATTAAAGGAGTGGGGCGGGTCTAGGATTAGCAATTGGGTCGGGGCGAGTTTAATTAAAGGAGTGGAGCGGGTCATCTAGTCCAATCATAAGATGCCACGTGCTACTAAAAATATATGGGAGGGTGTTTTAACGGATGAGGGATAAATATGGCCCTAATGTATAACGGTGGGGGACATATTTGATAAAAAATTCAAACAGAGGATAAATACGGCTTATTTTTAATAGTACAAGGATATATTTGACCCTTAACCGTTTATGGAATTCATGTCTGAATTTACCCGATTGATTGCATTGGCCATCTGATGGTGGTATTCTTCTATTAATAGGGATGCGGATCTACGCCAATGATGTTCATATGCAAATGGAGTGGGAGACTATGATGTTCAAAATGAGTGACTTCAGAAGGTTTAGATGAACAGTTGGATCTATTGCAGGTTCATGTTTAACAGCTGCAACTCCATTACTTGCTTCAGCAAAACAAGCAGCATCCCTGGTAGCACTTGATATTGTTGATGTATGGTTTTGAGCTTTATTCTGTCGCAATTAAGTAATTTCACAATGAAATAAAGTGTATAAATTCTGAACCTTCTATCCTAATACAAAATATATTATATGCATACGCAGTTAGTGTTGAGTTATCCCATATCGGAGGGATTTGAGATCCTTGGTCTCCTTATATGGCTTGGGCAATCCTCACCTCATAAGCTAGCTTTTGGGGTTGAGTTAGGCCCAAGATCCATTCTTATCATGGTATCAGAGCCAGGCCCGTCCCAATTATTGTTACCGATGTTGGACCCCCATTTATGTTGTCCACGCTCCAGAGATCTGGGCGTGACGGGGGGTGTTGAGTTATCCCATATCGGAGGGATTTGAGATCCTTGGTCTCCTTATATGGCTTGGGCAATCCTCACCTCATAAGCTAGCTTTTGGGGTTGAGTTAGGCCCAAGATCCATTCTTATCAGTTAGGATAGCATGGTCTTTGGAAATTCCTAACTTCATTTTGTTCCTGCTCAGTAAAAATAAGTTCATGCCTAGTCATGATAGGATCACCTTACTGCCGCAGTCTCTCTTATGCCACTTTCCTTTTCTCATGTAAAAGCTTGTCTTAGTTGGCCAGTCTTGTTTTTGTATATACGTTTTATTTTATTCTTCTGACAGAAGATATAAGTTGAGGATTCCTTCTCAAAAAAAGAAAATCTAAGTTGAGAATCCATCATACACTTTTGTCTCGTTTTGCTATGGTTGATCATTTATCCACCCTCATATTTATTAAATGCTGCATATATGCAAATTCCTTGAAGGAACAAACTTATTTACTTACTGAAATATTGCACCTGAAAGTTTCCTTTGATTCACTTATTTTCAAATGTCTTTAGGATGGATTTTTTACAATTGCCAAAGTGGAGGATGCCTACAAGCATGAGAAGGAAATCAAAGAGGCAATTGAACATGTGGCTAAAATGTGTTCATTTTATAGTCTTAAGGATGCATTAGATGCTGATGCTGATGAATCTACTGAGAACAGACTGCTCCCTGCAGCCAATAAAGTATGGCCTTTTTGGTTGCCTGTATTCGAAATAAGAGTCCATTGGTGAGTGACTTTTTAACAATTTTTTTGGAAACATGCTAATCATTTCTGCGGATGATTTCATCTTATAAATCTTTTTAAATTTAAATAAATATTTCACTATTTTCAATTTTATGCACCAAGTTAGGTGCATCAAGGGCGAGGATGGTAGAGTTCTGATGGGGGAGTCTCAAGTCAAGCAGAGGTGGCGGCATACTTTCGAGACTTACTTAACGATGTAGGGGATCGTAACATAGAGCTAGGGGAGTTGGGGCATTCAGAGCAACATAGAGACCTTGGGTACTGCAGGCGCATTAGGGCGGAGGAGGTCATGAGGGCTTTGCGTAGGATGAGTAGGGGTCGAGCGACCGGGCCTGACGAGATCCGGTAGAGTTCTGGAAATGCATGGGTAGGTCAGGAGTGGGTGGCTCTCCAGGTTGTTCAATGCGATCTTCAGGACCAAACAGATGCCGGAGGAATGGAGGTGGAGTACAGTGGTGCCCTTGTACAAGAATAAAGGTGATATCCAGTGCTGCAACAACTATAGGGGTATCAAAGTCATACCATGAAGGTCTGGGAGCGGGTGATCGAGGCGAGGGTGAGGGAGATGACATCTATATCTGTGAACCAGTTCGGTTTCATGCCGGGTCGCTCCACTACAGAAGCTATCCACATTGTCAGGAGGCTGGTGGAGCAGTTCAGGGATAAGAAGGACCTGCAAATGGTGCTTATCGACTTGGAGAAGGCGTATGACAAGGTCCAAGGGAGGTGCTATGGAGGTGCTTGGAGGCGAAGAGCGTGCCAGAAGCCTACATCAGAGTAATTAAGGACATGTACGATGGAACCAGTGTTTTTGATAGCGCGCGGCGACAAATAGCGACGAGGGCTCGCTTCAGTGAGGCGAGAGGCCCGCAGCGAAGCGCTCGCCTTTTTGATGTGAGGCGACAATTTATAAAAAAAAAAATAAAAAAAAAAATATATATATATATATATATATATATATATATATATATATATATATATATATATGTATGTATGTATATATGTATGTATGTATATATGTATATATAACTAAAAACTCAATGACAATAATGGTGACGAGTTATCCCACCATTATATGTTTTTCCACAAAACAAACATTTAATTGCAGTTTTTGACGGGCCTTGTATAGCATAATTCCAAGCTATATCACTTCGTTTACTATTATCGGATGACGCCATTTCAATTTTCAGCGCTGTTTTATAGAGAAATAGAGCAATAAATCAAATAAATTTAAGCAACTTAGCAGAATTGCAGATTAATTTTTCTTGTTTTATCTGTGCAGGTGCTCTTCGAATAAAGAAGAAAAACAGAGTTGTTGCTGCCTGGACAGTGCTGGTCGCGAAAAATAGAGCACTGGACAGTGGTGGTCGCGAAAAACAGAGCACTGGACAGTGGTGGTCGCGAAAAACAGAGCACTGGACAGTGCTGGTCGCGAAAAACAGAGCACACAGTGCTGGTCGCGAAAGAGAAAAGAAGAAAGAAGAAAGAAGAAAGAAAGAAAAAGTGAAAAACAGAGTCTGGTTCTGGTGATGTCGAGAAAGAGAAAGAGAAAAGAAGAAGGAAGAAAGAAGAAAGAAGAAGTGAAGAACATACCTGGGCACTGGTGCTGTCGCACAGATGGATGAAGGAGAAGATGGAGTGAAAAACCCTAATTTGTCGACTGCAGCATCTGCTGTGTTTTAATTTTGCTGTATTACCAAAATAGCGACGTTTCGCAGCGCCTCACGCCTCGCCACAGCTACTGTTGCGCTCGCTATTCTTGCTCGCGTCGCAACACTGCCCTTTGTGGCGTTAAAGCTTCGCCTCGCCTCGCTACACGCTTTTAGCGCTGTAGCGAGCGCTATTTACAACCCTGGATGGAGCTAAGACTAGGGTTAGGACGGTGGGTGGCGACTCAGACCATTTTCCAGTGGTTATGGGGCTCCATCAAGGATCGGCGCTTAGCCCTCTCTTATTTGCCTTGGTGATGGATGCTCTTACCACGACATATTCAAGGGAATGTGCCTTGGTGTATGCTATTTGCTGATGACATAGTCTTGATAGACGAGACGAGGGTCGGTGTTAATGAGAGGTTAGAGGTATGAAGACAGGCTCTCGAGTCTAAGGGTTTCAAAATAAGCAGATCTAAGACAGAATACCTGGAGTGCAAGTTTAGCGCCGAGCCGAGCGAAATAGGCAGGGACGTGATGATTGGATCTCAGGTCATCGCCAAGAGGGACAGTGTCAGATACCTTGGGTCGGTGATTCAGGGGGACGGAGAGATTGACGGGGACGTCACTCATCGTATAGGAGCGGGGTGGTCAAAGTGGAGGCTTGCATCAGGAGTCCTGTGTGACAAGAAAGTTCCACAGATACTCAAGGGTAAATTTTATAGAGCTGTGGTTAGACCGGCCATGTTGTATGGGGCGGAGTGTTGGCCAGTGAAGAACTCTCATGTTCAGAGGATGAAGGTTGCGGAGATGAGGATGCTCAGGTGGATGTGCGGGCTCACCAGGTTAGATAAGATTAGGAATGAAGTTATTCGAGAGAAGGTGGGAGTGGCCCCGGTGGATGAGAAGATGCGAGAAGCGAGGCTGAGGTGGTTCGGGCATGTACGGAGGAGAAGTCCTGATGCCCCGGTGAGGAGTTGTGAGCGGCTGGCAATGGTCGGAGCACGGCGAAGCAGAGGGAGGCCTAAGAGGTATTGGGCAGAGGTGATTAGGCATGACATGGCTAGAATGCGGGTTTCTGAGGACATGGCCCTTGATAGGAAAGTCTGGAGGTCTAGTATCAGGGTTGTAGGGTAGGGGCCCCTAGAGTTTTTCATACTCCTCACCCGGGGTTGGGTGAGGCTTGGCAATGTTATCTATAGATGATTTGTGTTTTGGATTGTGTCTCCCTTATGCTAGTTATTTATGGTAGTTACTGTATGATATTATTGCATGCTATTTTATTTACGGTTATTTACGGTTCTTATGTTTAGATAATTATTTACGCTATTTCCGCTGGACTTACTAATGCTCTTTTGTTTTTGTTTTTGTTTTTCCTTTCCTTCACTGAGCCGAGGGTCGATTGGAAACAACCTCTCTGCCCTTTTGGGTAGGGGTAAGGCTCGTCTACATATTACCCTCCCCAGACCCCACTTTGTGGAACTATACTGGGTAGTTATTGTTGTTGTTGTTATAATTATGAGATGTGCTGGGGAGAGTACGATTTGAAACTAATAGAATTTAGAAGTTCATAATATATGGTTTGGATTCTAGGATGCTGATAATAAGCAGTTACCAAGAAATAACTGAATCCATAGTGAGCGGGGGCGAGAAAGTGTATGTCCAGTTTGAGCTACATGCAATAGATTGGACACTTGAAGCAATAGCCAAATCTGTGTCGAGTGGTCAGTGGCTAAGATTTCACGAATTTTGGACCAAAAACATCCCTAATGTATATTTTATAACTTAAATTACCTCCTTGAAGCATCTTTACGAATAAAAATATCCTTAGAGTTTTCCAAAGTGAGCATATTTCATCCTTCTGTTACCCCTAAAAAACCACACGTGACATGACATCTGCCCAAAACATCGCCTGCTTCTCCATCCCTGATCATTAAGGCACACTTTTTGTACTGAAGGAAATACAGTTGTATATATGAAATAGTGTTTCGGATAATTTTCTCGTTTCTGTGATATCTCAGATTTTCTTGTTTTGGCTTTTTTGGTTTTTCCATATTCTTGTCTCTGGAGTTTCAGCATTTCCGGTTTCTAAAACTGCATGTTTTTTTAGTATTTTATGCATTTCTAGTTCTGCACTTCTCTGCACCTTTTCACTTCTGGAGTACCAATTGATTGTTTTTAGGATGGGATCTGGTGGAAGCTTGTTACAGAACTTCCAAAATTAGTGTTTTCTAGTTTAACTGCGAATCTTTATTGGTGAACAATACTGGTGAGACGATGAATTGGGTTTTAACATTTTTTTTTTTTGCTTTGATGAGTATGGTGAAAAGGATGAAAAAAGATGGAATCTTTTCCTGGTTATGCTGCAGTTATGCTTCATGTTCTAATTGTACATGTCTAGAGTGGAAAAGGATGATTGGATGGTTCTACAGAACAATTTGAAAAATTAATTCCTTGAAATCTCCTCTTGATCATGCTTCATCTTAATACTTATAACTAGTGATAAGCATCACCCAGAAGCATGTCTAAGTGGTTCTACCAGTGTTATGAGTACCGACTTCAAACAACTCTGTTTGTACCATAACTTTTTGATTTTACTTCAGAGTTGGGCAAGGAGGTAGGTTGTAAAGCAGGGTGTTTGGAGTATATGACATTTGCTGCACGTGATTTGAGGGTTTCTGTTAGTTCTGTAACCATGAATAACAGAAGATTGAAACCTGCTCATTTTGATAAACTTGAAGGATGTTTAAAATGTGTGCTGAGATATTTTAAGGATGTAGTTAAGTTACAAATATATTTAGGGATGTAATTGGCGAAAAACTCATGATTTCACTGTTATCTTTGTTTCATGAGTACTTTTACATTTTTTAATGATTACCATTAGAGTCTTTAAGATATCTGGTGGTGAAACTTGGTTATCATTCTGACAATGAAATCTTTAGTAGGACAAAGTAAAGAGAATTTTGTCTGATTGGGAGGGACTTGAGAAACATCCCTACTATTTCTTTTTCTTGGTTGTACATTGTCTGGTCTTTGCTTCCCTTGCCCTCCCCCATCCACGAAGGAAAAAGAACTTGTCGAGCAAAATTGAAATTATAAGTTTGTTTCAAAGGTAGTAGTATCGTCAGTAAAGCAGTTTTCTGACTATTGGTTTTTCTGTTCAATTATAAGCAGGCTGTTCGAAGATGTGCACATACAATTAGTAATATTGTGCAAATATGTGGAGTGACTTCTTTACTCGGCGTTTCCATACAGATGGGAAACACTTCTGGAGCCTTTTAAGTTCTTCCCCATTTCAAAAGAGAGCCCCACTTTTAGAGGAGACTCGCTTGAAGCTTCCATACCGAGGTGATTCTGCATCTTCAGGAGATCCAGTAGCTGAGATTTCTGATCTTAAAGTCCAGGCCACAGTGCTCAGCATGCTTGCAGATCTCGCTCGGAATAAACATAGTGCTTCAGCACTGGAAGCAGTTCTGAAGAAGGTCAGCGGTCTCGTTGTTGGGATAGCATGTAGCGGTGTTATTGGCCTTCGAGATGCATCTGTGAATGCCCTTGCTGGACTCGCTTCAATCTATCCTGATCTTATTTGGCTCCTTCTAGCTGATGTTTATTACTCGAAGAAGATAGAGACACCTATGCCTCCTACAACAGTAGATCTTTTAGAGATATCTCAACTTTTACCTCCACCTTTGTCTTCCAAAGGTTACCTTTATTTGCAGTATGGAGGGAACAGTTACGGTTTTGACATTGATTTTACTTCTGTCGAGACCGTGTTTAGAACATTACATTCCCAGGTTTTCAGTTCACAAATGTACATTTGAGTTCCAATATCTCTAGTGACTTCTTTCTTGTGGTTGGGGTTGAGGGTGCAAAGGAGCTTATTGAAAAAGAAAAACAGTAGTTCTTAAATTTTTTTTCTCAGTGCCTTTAATCTATTTGCTAATTATTAAATCCTAGGCAATCTGCATTCTCGAAAGATCCATGGTGACCGGAAGAAGAGTAGCAAAGGGGTGTTTTCAGTCAAGTCATGTTATAGATATCACGAAAAGAATTACACTTGAAGCCTTGACCCTGGAAGCAGATCTAGAAAACAAACGGTCCATAAAAAGTGGCGCATGTTTTTCTTGAATAGTAGCCAAAGAGGCTTGCCTAACTCATGATAATCTTCAGAAGTGAGGAATGAGGTAATGCAGTAGATTTATCTTTGTGGATTACAGAGGCCCCCAACTACTTGTTTTTGCTCTGCTCTGTCACATATCAAATGTGCCAATTGTTTCTGAAGTTTGCTGGCACCAAATGGGCCATTCCTGGGACAATCATTGCCCGTTTGAGATGTTGGCAAGGAAAAATGAAGAACTAAGTGGCGGTACACAGCTCCTGCATGCATTCTGGTAGGGTTTGATGTGAAAGAAATGCTAGATGCTTTGAAGATTAAGTTAAACTCTATCTGAAATATCAAGTTCTAGTGTACTTTGTCCTTTTTGTTTTGATGTAAAGAAGAATTTATAGAAGAAACAGATTCAATACTCCATGGTTAGAAAGAGGGATATGATTTTGGATTTTGCTCACTATGTACAGATCTGCTCCATTAAACTTGTTGCTACTTTTGTGAATAATATTTGTTACCTTTTTCGAGAGAGAAAAAGAGCTATGATGCGTTTTACTTTTAATTTAGTGATACCACTAGTATCTTGCCCCTGCCAAGTCAAGGTTCGATGCCGTTTGTAGTAATGAAATTTCATAATTAGCAGAAACGAGTTACATGACTGGAAAAAGATCTTAAATAAACCCAGCTTAGGACTTCTCTTCGCATGTACAATTAAATCTTGATGTTAAATGCTTTACTAACTTTATAGAAAAGAAAAGGTCATGATTTAGAAAAGAATTTTGAAGATTAACCATTTGACTTGCTCTGTTATACTATTTCAGTATCTATGCATTTGCAATTGCAACAGATGTACTAGATACTTTAAAACATTTTTTCCTTCTCTAAATTCGATAGCTCAAATAGATACAGAGTATGAAACGACTTCATTTTGGTTTACAAGCACAAGATTCACTTGAGTGTTAATTTTAAGGTCCAAATTCATACAACGTTAACAGTTAATTTGACGTGGTGTGCCAAACAAACAAACCCTTCAAGTGTTCCGTTCACAATATTCGTTTGAATGTTCATTTTATTTTGAGAAAATTATTCTCTATAGCCCTCAAAATTTTAATAGCCATATTTTTATTTACTTACACAAAATGATTTCTCGGCCCAATTTATTTGCAACTAGCAGCCTTTATTTATGTCCAATGCATTTGTCTTCTCAAGACAACATTTAATCCTAACCTTTCTATCTTTCTATCCAATACACACCTTTTTATCTTTCTTTTATTTATCCAATGCAAAAAATTTTCTTTCTCATTACCACTTTAATTCCTATCCTCTTTCTTCCTCACCTCTTTCTTTCTATGTCTTCTTCGTCTTCCCTTTATCTTTTTTTGTTATTTTTCTTAATTTTCCTTCCTTCTTTATCCCCCATTTCAGATCTATATTTTTCTCTTTATTTTTTTACGTCACACCGAAAAAACTTGTTTGAGTACCTGGAAAATAAAAAAAAATTAATTTAATTCTTAGAAAGATTTACTCAATTACGATGCATGATACAAGAATGACAACAAAAGTTGTGGGTTAGTTAAGCTTCTTCTACTTCTTTTTCTTCTTTGATCATAATAGTATTTTGTGAGTGAAGAATTTTTGCAGTGAGTATTGATGGTGGGTCTAAATTTAATGGGGTAGTTGGATGATACTTATATGTAACTTTATATATATATATACACACACACACACACACACACAATGTATTAAATATTTTATATACACATTGTATAAATTTTGTATAAAAGTGTATCTTGTATTTTTCAGTATATATAATAAAAATTATATATAAATTGCTGTAATGTATAAAAATTGTATATATTTTATCACTGTATAAATTCTATATGTGAAGTGTATCCTCTATATTTTTGTGTATCACTAATGTATCATTGTGTATATTCATTGTATAGTGACAGTCTGTTTTGTATATATTTTGTATAGTGATAGTATAATTAGTATATATTTTGTATAGTAACAGTCTATTTTGTATATATTTTATATACTGTCAATCTATTGTATATAAATATATAGTGACAATATAGTTTGTATATTTTAGTATAGTGAAAGTCTATTTAGTATATTTTTTGAATAATGACAGCCTATTTTTGTATATATTTTGTATAGTGATCTAATATGACATATTGTTAATATTTAGTTTTACCTTACAATCGGTTAGCTTAAGGTATTCACTATATCTTTTACTTGACAAACAATACGTCATATTAAATCATTTTCAGTATATTTTGTATCATTTGAAGCCCAAACTTCGTCTCCATACCCCAAAACCCTCTTTAACATATTCATGAAGGTCCAAGAGCAAATCTACCCAGAATTCTAACAGGAGCTTGTTTTGCAAATAAGCTGTATGAACACTCCGATACACCATATTTTTATTCACCTTTCATGAGACATATGACAGAAGTAAAAGAGTGGCTAAATGGAGCTTATAATGTGATAGTGATGCGGATTCCAAACTTCATGGTCAGGTAAAGTAGAAAAAAAAGCATAAAGAACTATGCCTCTGTTTTCATTTGTGTATAACATTAGCCTCTGTCCCTTAGGGTAAATCTGGTAAATTTGAAATCATAAACAGAGAAAATTAGCTTCGCCATTGCATAAAAATGACACGGATAACCTATGAGGCAAAATCTTATAAGTGAAGCCAAATCTCTTACCAAGTTTAAGTCTTTCTTCCGTCAATTTCTTAAAAATTTGGAACAAAATTCTTCATTCATCATCTCCAAGGCACAATAGCGCCGTCAACATTGTCTTCAAATGCTCACCAGGAAGTTAGGGTTTTGAGGAGGTGGTCATTGTTGTGTTGGGAGAAGATGAACGGATGGTGACAGGGCGGAGGAACGACGGAGAGCGCGGAGGAGGATGCCATAGAGATGGAAAATAGTGGCAGTGGTTTTAGGCTATAAAATGCATACTATAATTCGTGGCTAGCGGCTGATATTAATATTTAGCGGTTGGCCATAAATGAAGTTTGCTCTTTTATTTTAAGGTTCGGCTCATGTGCATGCCAAATAGAGGTCCAATAGAAATTTTTTAAATGTTCAAATATGTTCCAGCAAACAAGATTAAAAAAATGTGAAATATATAAGTGACTCCTTTAAGTTGTCCTCAATGATTAGGCAGATACCCCATTGATCAATTTACTATATTAACACTTCAAGTGTCTACTAATAGCATGTTCGACCTAGCTTTTTTTCTTGACCAAAAGTGATTTTTTTTTTGTCAAAAGTATCTCTTTCTTCAAAGTTAAGGTGTTTGGCCAAACTTTTTGAAGGAAAAAAGTGCTTTTGAGTAGACGCTGAAGCAGTTTTTGAGAAGCAAAAAAAATAGTTTCCCTCTAAAAGCACTTTTTTGAAAAATACTTTTGAGAAAAATACACTTAGAAGCACCATCTAACAGCTTAGCCGTACACTAATTGTTGCTCAAAAGTATTTTTCAAATTAATTTGTCAAACACAAACTGTTTCTCACAAACAGTACTTTCTTAAAAGAACTTTTTAAAAATACACTCCTCAGATTTTTTCGGCTTAGCCAAAAAGACTATAAGTGTGTCTTGTAAACACGTTGCCACATGGCAAATTAATTGTGTCTCATAACAATCGAGCGCATAAGAACTTCAATTACGTTTTTTTTTTCTTTTTCAAGTTATTTTATGTGTGGTCCAAACCATATTTTCTGTTTTTTTAATTCCAAATAATTTCCACCTCCCCCTCCCTCAAAGTTCTCTTTCACCAACAAGCCATCCTCTAGTATCGACAATCCCAACTGTTTAGTAAAGCCTAAGGTTGACCAATAATAACCAGTAAATATAATTGGAAAATGCATGAGGCTTTTGTTTCCACGCGGTTGTTATGAAAGCAAAGCTCTTATTGAAAATACGTAGAAGAAGAAAAACTGAGAGAAAGAAATGGCGAAGGATTATTAGGATGAGGGGTGGGGAAGAGAATGAACTTTTCTTTTCTATAGAAGACGAAGCTTATGTGAAAAAGGGGAAAACTTGTTTATTAGTTTTTTCTGGATTTTTAATTACATTTTTGTCTAAACATGTGTCCTTACTTCATCGACTCATTTTTATTTGACACGTCAACTGCAAGTGTAACACATCCAAGGTGGCTAACTTGGTCGTATGTTTACTAGATGCACTTAATATCCACTTAAGAATAACTTAAAGGGATCATTTATATAGTTCGCCTAAGAAAAGTAACTTGATTGGTTTGGTGACTCCGATACCAATCAATTCAAATTGAAGTAATAATGTTAAATGTGAATTTTTGATCCTACACAACCATTAATATGTCATATAACCAAATCTAGTAATTCACATAGAAGATTAGTGAGCCCATAGTCTTTCTCAAAATTCTTAGCAAAGAAGAAAGAATCAGGACAAGTTATTCCTCCAAGTCAACTCAAAAACTCAAGTGTTATTTGACTCTTCTTGATGATAAATGACATTATAAAAAGGTCAACGACATCTTTTGTGTAAAAGATATATTTCTTTGGCCGTCGAATTAAAGTAAAAAACTTAAGTAATATTCATATTTGTTAAGAACAAAGTTTTTGTACTTATAGTTCCTTATTACTCCTTCCAAATTTTCATGACCAAACTTCTTGTACGCCAAGTTGGACCAGCTATGTCCTTCATTTCTTTCTCTCCTAAATTGAGCCAGCAAATACTGAAATATTCTTTTGTGAAGGATTCAAGGAAAAAGATTACATTCTGTATAAAGATGTTGTTGCATATACTAATCACCTCGTATTGGCTTGATGACTCATAATATGCTCAAAATTGATGATGTGGAGCTTCATCTCACGAAGATGTACGCTTGGATCAAACAAACCTCTAATAATGCTACAAGCTTTGTTGCACAATATCAGTTTTTATATGCGACAATATTTTCAAATGAGATCCAACTTTAGTGAGTTTAAGGATACAGTGAATTCTTCTATTCACCTATGTACAACACATTAATGATCAACACTATTCAATCATGAGCATGTGATGATTGCACGAACCATTGAGCCATTAATAAATATATATAAAGGACTAAGAAGCCATTTTGATTAGCTGGAAAAAATTAGCTGCTTAAAAGTATTTTTAAAGTGCTGAAACCGGTTATACAAATAAACAGTTAAGTATGTGGAAAGAAGTGTTGAAGCTAAAAAAAGTTGTTTATGTGTTAGCTAAACAAGTGCTGGTAAATACGTCTTTTATTAAAATAACTGAAGTAACCTTAAATCTGTTAACGCTACAAAGGAGTTGATTACTACAAGATTTTTAATTCTCAATCAAAAAAATATATATTTCAGCCACTTTAAATTTAAATTGATTACCTAAGATAATATTTATAAATATAAGTATTATTTTAGAGTTCACTCAGATATAAGAAGGCGGGCTGAATTGTGTATTGCCCTTTCACGATTTCAAAGAAGCATGTTCTTTGAACAAACTAACCTGACACAACAAGAAAACCTGACACAACAAGAAAGTAAAGTGCAAAATTTAACTAACACAACAATTTTATATCGAAAACCCCATTGCTCAATGGAGTAAAAACTACGATCTATTCCAGTAGGATTTGCTTCAAACATAACTAACTTTAATGAGCAGTTTTATGTTGTAACTTTATAATTAAGGGAACTAAGTCTAGTACCCTAGCCCCTATATCAATCCAATTGTAGCTAACCTTTCTCAAACTAACTCTAGTCTAGGAAGTAAACAAAAACTCAAAGTTTCTATACTAACATGTGATTACACTTCTAAAAAATATAGGTTACAATTCGAACAATTGATCTGTAGGTAGTGCATCTTGTGGCTGACTGGAAGAGGTCTCCTGTGGGTCGGCCAGCTGGATAACAACATCATCAATTTGAGGGATCATCCTCTTCCTCTTGGGAGGCCTTTATGATTGATCCGACTCTAGATGAACTACTAGTGCTGGGCCTTGGAGCAATAAATCTAAAGGCAGGTGATCCGCCTTCAGTCTGTCTACATCTACTCTCAGCTCCTTTATGGACTCTCTGGAGGCCCGTGTCTTTCTTAGCTTCTTGTGCTCCTGAGCAAGCTCCTTCAGAGCCTTGCTTCGTGATCAACTGCCTTTGTGAGCGTCGCCTGAGCGTCGAGGATTTTCTTTTGGTTATCAAGTATCTCCTTGAAAGAATCCTCGATCGAGTGTGGAACTTGTGGAGCTGGAGGTGCCGATTGAGCCTCTACAGTGGTGGTCAAGGTAGACAACTTGGATGAGGTAGTCTACATCCAGTTGTTTATGCTAAGAAGTGCCTGGCTTAGTCGGTGAGCAGTAATAGGATGGGCCCGGGAAGATGGAATCTACGGGCCTGCTGAGGTGGATAGACTGGTAGGAGTGGTTGTGGATGTGGAAGGACCTAGAAGGATATCTGTGGAAGTGGAGGTAGGCTCAGCAGGAACCACAACTACAACTGGCTATTCAGACTAGCCAGTTGGAGTAGTAGATGTACCTTTGAAGTTCTTGCTCTTGGGGTTGCCATCCCCCTGCATGTTGTACCAGGAAAAAGGGGCCTTTGCCTCGACTCTGAAGTCGAAGGATCTCTTTTCCACCTTCGAGTCCCGGAAGTATGTAGTGAGGGTGATGGGGAAAGTATAGTTTCGATCATGCTTCTCACCCACTATGGTAATGATTCTAGACATCACATTCCCCGCGTTGATGGAGTACCCTGCCATGATAGAAGCCACTAACAGGGCCTCGTGGATAGGTAAGGATTTGTCATGAGTGGTAGGGTCCAACCGGCTGCAAACAAAAGTCTCCTACACTCCATGCCTCAAAATTCAAACTCCCTCTCGGAATCCGGACTCCAGTAGTCAACCAGTCGGGGGTGGTACCGGGGATTTCCAGGTACTGTTCTAACCGTGCATGGACCTCCTCGCCCATTTCCATATTTTCCATGTACAGGGTCTCGTCCTCCTCATTAAAGACCAGGTACTTATTTACTGACTTCCCATCAAACAACATCTTTAAGTTCTGAACCTTGATCACTTTGGAGCCCCTTTGAATGTGGGCTACATTACTATAAAATTCTTTGACCAAGTGTTCGTTGGCGTCCATACACTCATCTAGGAAGTGATCCCAGCCCACTATAGTCCTAAATTATCTCTGCATGTTAGGGTTATGAGGTAGTAGGTCTCTATCAATAAAGCTTGTCTCCGGGATCAATTTTCTCACCAGCCACCACTCCCAGAATTTATGTATGCCACCCCACTCACGAATCTATCTTGTCAAGTTTCTGGCTTTCTAGTTCTTGCAATACCTCCCACCTGAGGCTCACATCCTTCTGCTACCTCCTCTTCTCCCTCTACTTCCTTCTCATCTCCTCCTCCACCCTCTCTAGATAAAGAAGTTGTGAGAGAGGTGGAATATTCCCCACTATCCTCTGCTGAGCCCTCAGACGACTCGAAATTCACATGTGTTAGAGCTTGGGCAGTGGGTGATGGTGGAGGAGTGTCTCTCAATCTATGCCTCTCCGGCCAGTCGGGGACGAACTCAGGTACGGAGTCTGAGGAGATCTCCTGGGAGGGCTCGTACTAACTCCCCGATTGATCACATGCTCTGCCAGAAGCTTTTATTAAATTTCTTGTTCTTTTTATATTTTCCCGAACTTGGGGAGTGAGTTTGATCATTTTCTGCTTCCCTACCTGGGAAGAGTCACCTCTGCCCGATTGTTTTGAGCCTTTTTCTCGTTGTTTTACCATTATCAGCAAGAACAATTGAGTAAACTTGTTAGAATCAGTTGCATCAGTTAAAAGGAGTGTTGCAGCAAGAAAGCAGAAAGTTGCAGATAAATCTCAGAAGTCCCCCAATGCGAACCGCACAAAATGTAGTGCGACCGCATAGGGGTCAGTGCGGACCACACAAAATGGCCATGAGGTCCGCATAGGAGTAGGGTTCAGAATACCCGCCCTCTGAATCTTGACAGTGTGGACTGCATAAAATCATACGCGGCCATATGTGGACCAGTACGGCCGCATTGCTCGAGGTTTATCTTCCTAGAATTCATCAATGCGATCCACACAAAATGTTATTGCAGACTGCACAAGGGTACCACGGGGCACTCACTTACGTTTCATAATTTTTAATTTTAAGTTTAATTGATCACCTAAGTAGTGTCCATAGATCATTACCCAGTTCTTTAAACCAACTAAGGATACATGAATCAAGAATCTAATTAACCTAACCTAAACAATGAAGAAAATACGGAATGAAGAAAACTAAAAGTTAAAAATAACTAAAAGAAAAGGCAAATAACAAAATTAAAGTAGTTAACTTGACATTTAGTTACCAGATATGAGATGGGAAGAAGATGATAAAGTCTAATTGATTAATTGCAGCAGCAGGAATGTTTGCACAATGATTATAGGCTCTAAGATTCAAAAGTGTGAAAAGAATAAAAGGAGGGCCTCAGGCCATACTTATAGAAAAGGACCCGGGGCCTAATCTCACCAACCAATGCGGACCGCACAAAACGAACCGAGGTCCGCACTACCCTATTTTGTTCAAGCATGAGAAGGCAATGCTCAGCGGTCCATACAAAAACTGCAGCCTCAAAGGTCCAGTGTGGACCATACAAAATATAGTGCGGCCGCACTGGCAAACTTTAGAGAGGCTGCATTTAACCCTCACTAGTGCGGTCCGCACAAAATATAGTGCGACCTCACTGGAAAATTCAGAGATATGTACACATTTTGTTTCACTATGCATCAACACAACTCTGTAACATCTTACAACCAGTTAGCCCAAAAATCAATCCTAAACTACAAAGAAAATCAAAGAAAATAAGAAGAAAAACACATAGGTTTCCTCCTAAGAAGCGCATGATTTAACATCATGGCACGACGCAGGTTACTATCACATCATTTGAAATAAAGGAGTGCCACCACGTGGTTTTCATCAATTTTCCCAAATAACGCCTGACCCAATGCCCATTCACTCAAAAAAACTTCACCGTTTTTGTTCTTTAAATCAATAGCACCAAACGAGGTCACACATGCTACTTCAAACGGCTCTCTCCATTTTGACTTGAGCTTTCCCGAGAACAACCTTAGCCGAGAGTTGAATAAGAGCACCAAATCCCCCACCTTGAACTCTTTTCCCCGAGTATACTTGTCATGAAGGTATTTCATTTTATCCTTATACAGGGACGAACTAGAGTAGGCATGAATTATAAATTCGTCAAGCTCATTGAGTTGCTCCACCCGAAGATTGGCAGCTACAACCCACTCGCACGGTTCAACTTCCTCAAGGCCCACATGGCCTTGTGCGCTAACTCAACCAGTAGATGGAAAGCTTTCCCAAACACCAACCGATACAGAGACATACCAATCGGTGTCTTCTAAGCAGTCCTATAAGCCCATAGAGCATCATCTAACTTCTTTGACCAATCAGGCCTATTTGCATTGACCGTTTTTGGCAATATGCTTTGATTTCCCTGTTGGAGACTTCAACTTGTCCATTTTCTTGAGGATGATAGGGGTTAGAAACTTTGTGATTGAAACCATAATTTGAAAGAAAAGAGTCAAAAGCTCTATTGCAAAAATGAGACCCCCCAACACTTAAGATTGCTCTAGGAGTACCAAACCTTGTAAAAATGCTCTTCTTGAGAAATGCAACAACACTCTGGGCCTCATTGTTGGGCAAAGCCATGGCTTCAACCTACTTTGAAACATAATCTACCGCCACAAGAATATAAGTGTTCCCACAAGAGCTAACAAATGGGCCCATAAAATCAATGCCCCATACATCAACAATATCAACCTCAGGGATGGTATTGAGACCTCTCATCTTTCTTCGAAATTCCACCCGATCTTTAGCACTCGTCATTACTCTTCAAAAAATCACCCGTATCTTTGAACAAAGTTTGCAAATAAAACCCATAGCTAAAAATTAGAAGCCATCCTCGCCCCGCCATGATGGCTACCATAGCAAGAGGAATGACAAGCCTCCAAAATACTCAATTGCTCTTCCTCTGGGATACACCTTCGGATCACAGCGTCCGTGCCAATCTTGAAAAAATACGGCTCATCCCAATAGAAATCCAAACTACCCTGTTTGAGCTTCTTCATTTGGTTAGAAGAGAGCTCACATGGAACAATGCCATACACAAGGTAGTTAGCAATATCCACAAACCACAGCATTTCACTCATAGACACAAAAAGTAGTTGCTCATCGGGAAATGCATCATTAATCTCTAGGTTATCACATGGCCTTCCTTCCTCCTCCAAGAAGGACAAATGGTCCGCAACTTGGTTTTCACTACCCTTCCAGTCCATAGTTTCTAGATCAAACTCTTGAAGTAGTAACACCCATAGTATCAACCTTGCCTTGGAGTCTTTCTTTGTCATCAAGTATCAAAGGGCGGCATGATAGGTGTGCACTATGACCTTGGCGCCCATAAGATACGACCGAAACTTTTCAAACGCAAAGACTATGGCCAACAACTCTTTCTCGGTAACCGTGTAGTTTCTTTGAGCCTCAATCCTGGTCTTGCTTGCGTACTGGATTAAACATTTTGTTAGTTTTTTGACCTAAAACAGCCCCAATCGCAACTTCACCTGCGTCATACATGAGCTCGAAAGGCAAACTCCAATTTGGTGTGGCAATGATAGGGGTAGTGGTCAACTTAAGCTTGAGAAGCTCAACTGATTGCATACATCCCTCATGGAACACAAACTTGACATCCTTTTCTAGTAGCTTGGACAAGGGGTTTACCACCTTTGAAAAATCTTTTATAAAACTCCGGTAAAACCCCACGTGCCCAAGAAAACTCCTTATTCCCTTGATAGAAGTGGGGGAAGGAAGCCTTGAAATCACCTCTATCTTGGCTTTGTCAACTTCAATCCCATGCTTTGAAATTTTGTCGCCCAACAGTATGCACTCCTCAACCATGAAGCGACATTTTTCCCAATTGAGTACGAGATTTATGTCTTCACAAAAGGCCAAAATTCTATCTAAATTTCCCAAGCACTCTTCAAATGAATCACCAACCACACTAAAATCATCCATAAAGGCCTCTAAAATATCTTCCAGTATATCGGTGAAAAAAGCCATCATGCATCGTTGGAATGTCGTGGGGGCATTACACAACCCGAACGACATCCGAGAGAAAGCGAAGGTGCCATATGGATAAGTAAATGTGGCCTTCTCTTGATCCTCTAGAGCGATTAAGATTTGATTATATCCCAAATATCCATCCAAAAAGTAATAAAAGGACCGCCCTGCAAGGCGATCAAGCATTTGGTCAAGGAATGGCAATGGGAAGTGATCCTTGCGGGTCACCTTGTTCAGCTTCCGGTAGTCCATGCATACCCTTCATCCAGTAACAGTCCGAGTAGGAATAAGTTCATTGTTTTCATTTGTCACCACAGTCATACCACCCTTCTTCAGCTCACATTTCAATGGAGAAGTCCATGATCTATCAGAAATAGGGTACACAACCCCGGTATCCAACCACTTTATCACTTCTTTCTTCACAACTTCTTGCATTGCTTCGTTTAACCTCCTTTCATGTTCCAAGAAGGGTTTTGCATCATTATCCAAAATGATCTTGTGCATGCAAAATGTGGGGCTTATTCCCCGAATGTCATCCAAAGTCTATCCAATTGCCTTCTTCCTTTTTTAAGCACCACCAAAGTGGCGTCTACCTGCATGTTAGTAAGATAAGAGGAAAGAATAACTGGTAAAGTAGAACTAGGGCCTAAAATTCATACCTGAGGTGTGTAGGCAACGAAATCAACTCCAACACCGGGGGTTCCTCAATTGAAGGCTTAGTTGGAGGAGTCTTTCTATTTTCAAGGTCCAAGGATAGCTTCCTAGGCTCATAAAAATAAGAGCCCATTCCAAATAAAGCATTCACGCACTCCACTCGGCCCTCATCATCATTGACATTAAGATTCAACAACACGGCCTCCAACGGGTCCTCCATATTAATCATAGCACTTTTATCATCAATAATCATAGTGGTGGCTAGATCCACAAATGAGCACACTTCGATACAATTGGGCTGCTTCATTGACTTGTACACATGAAATACTACCTTTTTATCACCCACCCGAAAAGTGAGTTCCCCTGCTTCTATATCAACTAGAGCCTTCCCTGTAGTAGGGAAAGGTCTCCCTAGTATGATCGGGACTTCATAGTCCACCTCGCAATCCAATTTCACAAAATCCATTTGCAAGATAAATTTGTCCATCTGGACAAGCACATCATCAACGATACCCAATAGTCACTTTATTGATCTATCCACCATTTACAATCTCATAGAAGTTGGTCGTGGTGGCCCAATACCCAAAGTCTTGAAAACTGAGTAGGGCATCAAGTTGATACTTGCCCCTATATCACATAAAGCCTTAGCAAAGTTCGCACTACTAATAGTGCAAGGGATGGTGAAATCACCGGAATCCTCCAATTTTGGAGCCATTGAATGTACTATAGCACTAACTTGGTGGGTCATCTTGATAGTTTCACAGTCCATGCATCTTTTCTTGGTCACCATATCTTTCATGAATTTGGCATATCCAGGTGTTTGCTCCAAAGCCTCCACCATAGGCACATTGATGGATAAGCTCTTCATCATGTCGATGAAATTTTTCACCTGATTCTTACTTTTCTTCTTGGCTAGCCTTTGAGGATAAGGTGGAGGTGGTCTAGGCAAGGGTGCCTTGACTTTTGGCACGACCAGCTCTGGCATGTCAATTACGTGTTCCCTAGACGGGTTCACGTCATTTTGCGTTTCCACCTCGGCATCCTGAATATCGATCCTCACTTCTTCATTCTTATTTTTATCAACCACATTCTTAACAACCAAAGGAATTTCATCTTCTTGCAACTCAACTTCACCACCCAAAACTTGCTTTTGTTTGGAGGCATTCACATCACCGCCTCGTCCACTCCTAGTGGTTACCGCTATAATATGATTGTTCCCGCCCTTCGGTTTCACTACAGTATCACTTGGTAGAGCACCCTTATGGCGTGTATTCAAGGATTGAGAGATTTGACCTAGTTGTACCTCTAAATTTTGAATGGAAGTACTGTGAGAAGACAATTAAGCATCCGAATCCACATTCTTCTTCATCATTTGTTCAACGTCATTTCAATTCTACCCATATCATTGCTAGAAGAACTAGGACCTTGGGAAGGAGAAGAAAGTGTATTGCTCGGTTGTTGGTACATTGGGGGCTTTTGAAAACCTTGCTCCTGATTTCCCTGGTTGTTGTTCTATCTACCCTGATTGTTGTTGTTCCCCCAATTTCCTTGATTGCTCCTATTGTTGTTTTGATTACCCCAATTCGAATTTTGATTATTGTTTTTCCAATTGTTGTTCCCTTGTTGGTTATTGTTCAAATTTTTATTCCCTTGTTGTTGATTTCCCCAATTCCCTTAGGACCTCCATTGTTGTTGTTGGTTGGAAGAATTGCCTCTTTGACCTTGAAAATTGTTCACATATTGTACCTCTTCATTTTTCTCATCATAGCCATCATATTGAAATCCACTGCCATCATTGTCAAATTGATCTGAATTCCCTTGGTTTTGTTGACCTCTTTGCCTCCTTTGGTTCACTAGCATGTTAACACCCTCCATAGTATTCACTTGGCGAGGATTTTGGACTTGTTGCAACTGTTCCTTTGCTAGTTGGTTCATGGTAGATGTCAACTCCGCATCGCTTGCCCATGATCATGTAATTCTTTGTGCAAATGAGCGACCGTGTGGTCACCCTGGGGCGCATTGGCTCTACTTTTCCATGTGGAGGATGTATCCGCCATCTCATCAAGAACAACACAAGCTTCATCATACGTCAATTTCATAAAATTACCCCCAGCAAGTTGATTCACTCTGCATTGATTTGTAGTATTGATGTCCTGGTAGAAAGTTTGTTGCAACATATTCTCCGTCTTATCATTGTTAGGGCATTCCTTCACCATAGTTCTATATCTCTCCCGAATCTCATGCAAATTTTCAGTGGGTTCTTGCTTGAAAGCCAAGATCTCATCCAGCAAAGATGCCATATGTCCTTGTGAAAAAACCTTTGCTATAAACTTATCCTCCAACTCATCCCAAGTAGTAATAATGGTTGGGAAGTCACTCAAGCCAATCTAATGCCTTCCCTCTAAGTGAAAATGGGAAGAGTCTTAACCGGAGTGCATATTCGGACATATTGGTTTGCTTGCTCCTCCAACAGGTATCCACAAATCCTTTGAGATGTCTGTAAGAATTTTGAGTGGCAACGCTCGTGAAGTACCCACGCAACTCCAACAATGTCAGGATCACATTAGTAATTTGAAATTTTCCCGCCCGGATTCGGGGTGGGACGATTGTACTTGTATAGCTTGGTTTGGGAGCACCCGAGGAATCGTTCTTAGAGATGGCAAAGGAGGGTTTAGAATATTTTCATTAACATTGGCCTGATGGCCTCGTCGTGGTCAAGGAGGTACACGAGGCACCTCATCCTCTCCAATATCATCAACCTCCTCCCCCGCAAGCACGTTTCCAAGATGGTCATTAGCATTTAAAGCCTTTTCGTACCTGAATAATTGACACACAAAAATTAGTAACAAAGGAGGAAAGAAGAACAACACACAAACCTAACTAAATAGATAGCCAAAACCTTTAGCTCCCCAGTAATGGCACCAAAAAGTGATCGCTACCAACTCCGCACTACTAATAAATAGCAAGAGAGGGTCAAAATAGCTTTTACCCGATTTTGGATCGGGATCGAATCCACAGAGAGCTAGAATTGGAATCCAGTATCTATCTAGTTAGGGTTACATATGTGTTCTTAATTACACTTCTAATCATTTTTGGGGTTTTTGTTTAATTCTACTATTATCAAACTACAAATATTAATTGCAACTAAATTATGCTAAGAGTTATAATGCTACGAGTTGTTCAAATAGGTTTAAAAGGCACTAGGGTAATGACTTCCGCCTAAGTGGTCAATTGACGGGTACTTGAGTCTAAGGCATATTTGGGGAGTATGATATAACCGTTGTACTAATTTGCTCACTCTACACCTCTCGATGGTTCAAGTGATTTTGCCTAATTGACTTTCTCAAGACCAATGAGGTATGCAAATTTGCACAAGCAACTAAGGTTCAAGTCAGATATTACTCTCTCGAGGTTTAACCCTTTATTTGAAGCTATCAATCTCTTGAGTATGCCCCAATTCCTTGTTGGATCAATTTCAGAGACTTAGGTTCTCTTTCTCAAGAAGAACTCTAGTCAACTAAGCACAACTACTGTTTACAACCACTAATTCAATAATTAACCATGAAATTGACCCAAATATCAAACACCCATAATCAATTTAGGCCTAAAATACAAGACCCATCAATTACATACACTAGGGTTGAGCCATAACCCTAGTTAATGGGTTTAGCTACTCATTTTCAAAGAAGCAAAACAAGAAAGATGAACATAAACTCATATTAACTAATTACTAAGACCAAAATAAAGATTCAATGTTGCAAAGTATATAAAATTGCCCAAAATGGCTACAAGAGTCGTTCCCACGAGCGCAGCTGCTTCTAAACTATCCGATACCCTAAAAATAGAAAAAGAATCTATTTATACTAAGCTAAAAAATTTGGACAAAAATGCCCATGCAGAGTTAGTGCGGACCACACAGAATGGACTGGCCTCACTAGGACTCTTGGCTTCAAAATCAGCTCTCTAAACTCAGGTGTTGCGGACCGCACAGAATGGACTGCGGCCGCAAAGGCTTCTAGTACGATCCGCACAAAATCAACCGCGGACCGCACAGGCTTCAAGACTTCATCTTGCACTTCTCTGAATCTCAGCTCTGTGGACCGCACAAAATGGTAGTGTTGTCGCATTGCCTTCAGTGCGGACTGCACAAAACCTAGTGCGGGTGCACTACCTCTTAGCTTGGAAATCCTTCTCTCTGAATCCCCCAGTACAGACCGGACAATGTGGTGTACGGCCGCAGTGGACCTATTTTTCCTAAGCTTGTCTTGTCTTTGGCACTTGTGTAAGTTTCACTCCTTTTGAGCTAATCCTTGACATCCTGTCACTTTATTGATCAAACCTGCAATCAAGCACAACTTATGAGCCTTTTAGGACTATTTTGTATAAATTTCTAATCAAAGCATGAGCATGAAGGAGTATAAAATGCCTCAAAATCCCTAGTTATCAACGAATATATACATAATCACAATACTAGTTTAAATCGAGCCTAAAGCAAACTACGATTATTTAATATCTAAGTTGTGATACAAAGATGAGGGCCATATATGATTTAATTATGATGTCACACCTCAAACATTTTCTTTTAAGTGTTAGCTCTTGATTTAATTTTATGAGATCCATGAATTATAGATTTTGTTTGGTATGGCACACCTCAACTATTCAAAGAATTACTTAATTAGGCTTAAGGATTTTCTCATTTACAACTAATTTGGACTTAAACCATTAATTATGGGTAAGGAAATGTAAACATGCCTAAGATAATTTGGATAAAGAACTGGGCCAATAGCAGGCCCAGTATGTTATTAAACTGGCATAAAAAATGGAAATGTCACCAATTGGGCTCCAAAATTGAGCCCAAGTGTAGGATCAAAGGAGAAAACAACAAAGATTTGGTTTCGGCTAAGAGTTATGATTTGGGCCATGCCAAATTGTTTCAATGATCAAGTTTTAAACATTAAACTACTTATATCACAACAAACTCTCCATTGAATTAGAGCAGGATTAATCAGAAGGAATTAATCAAAACCCAAATACTATTGGGCTTCAAATTGAACCCAAAACGTGCAAGGCCCAAATCTGGTCACTCCAGGGCTCTTGATAGGTATGGCCTGCTTATGAGGCCCAAATTTGAACACACGTATTTTGCAAAAATATGTTCTTAATAATAAAGTCATAGCTGGAATTCATACTTCTTGATTCACAAATGATAACAAGAAAACTACATGAAGTCCTAAACTTGCATAAACGATCAGATTATAAATTTGTTACTCAAACATCTATTATAGCTAATCTATTTGAACTTGCTACCAATATTAACAGATTAAACAATAGATTCCTCTACAAATTACACTAGGTCTAAGCATATACTTGTATAATAAATAAACATAAATTTATGCAAGTTCAGTTTATTACAAATTTCTGAATTAAAGAGGATACAAAATATAAACGATATCAACACCTTAAGCTAAATTAAAACAACAAGAAAACAGGAAATTTTCTAAGTCAGTACTGCTCCCAGCTTCCAACGAGCCAAGACTCTCGTGGATCTGACCATATGAAAAAGGTCAGACTCACAAAATATCTTCAAATGTAAGGACCTACAATATTATCATATCAATCTTAAACTAATCTAATACAAAAAAATGTGTAAAGGAAAAAAAGCATTGTTCATAAGTCTGACCATGTTTTAAGGCCAGCCCTACAAACGAACAAAGACTTCCAAACCATGATCTTACTCCATAGTTCTCATCTTAGTAAAGAAGGAAAGATGGGGAAAAGAAAATAATTTGGACATATGCTAATGGAGTCAAGAATATTATGCACTATTAAGGAGTGAATCTAACCATTCAAATGGTCAAATTCATTTTTTTTTGTGCTGCTATCAAAAGAGGAATTTTTGAACTTAATTTTATAGTATATAGGCACATTTATTCAGCCACCAAACATTGACATATACATCACAATCACTTCAGATTTCATGAACCAATGCAACATCCATTTAAAATAGTGTCAATGCAACGTTTATCAACTCTAAATTCAACAAAGTCAAAGACATTAAAACTAACAACAAAGTTCAGCCAAATGAAAACAGGTTTCAATCACAAATTCACAACTCAAAGTTGATTCTATTTAGGATAAACATTGTTACATACCTTGAAATCGAAAATAGAAAATACAAACAGAGCAATGACCAAACAAAGGTCGAGAAGAAAAGAACCAAAGAGCTTCAACAGCCTAACACAGCAATAAACCAGCAGCCAAAAATCATAGAAGAAGAATTTTTAGCTTCAAGCCATTTTCTACAGATGAAAAAAAACACAAATCTTCAAAGAAGTTCTTCAGTTTTTACCAAAAAATCATAAGAAAGTAAGACAACTGAATTTTTAGAGTGTATTTCTTAAGTTTTCAAATTTTGTTGTATTTTTAGAAATCTTTTTGTGCAGAGAATGATGCTGAATTCTGTATAAATGAATGAGGGAATGTTTCCTTTTATAGAATGCACAAAAGGGCATCAAAATAGCATATTCTAACCTAAAGTTTCTGAGGATAGTATCTTTTTCCTTATCCAATACCAGTATTTTGCTAAGGATAGGACAACTGTCCTAAATACTAGAACCTTTTGATTTTAGCCTATGTAAAAATCTATTTTTACCCTTCTAATTACTGCCTATTTCAGTTTTGTCCTATGTTCTGATTTTAATCAATTACAACTATTTTAGGCTTTCAGCCAAGTTGCCCAAAGGTATTGCATTTCAAAATTTGAAATTAAACTAAGGTTTAAATGGTTACTCTGAGGTTCAAACCTAAATTTAAAATCAGTTATTCAAAACATGTAGGCAAATAACATATGTGAACTCAGATTCAAATGGCTAGTCAGAAACCAAATTTAAACTATTCTAACTAAGACTGGGCTAAATCGGGCTAAGACTAAATCAATCCGGAGTTATCTAAGTTAGGTAATTAATTAACCATTAACCCTATCCTAATTAACTAATGGATACTGAGAATAAACTTGCAAGGAAAATGATGAAAGAAAGAAAAGGAAACAACACAAAAGGGTCATCATGAACTAAAAGAAATGCTAAAACCTGGAAAATTAAATTCCTAAGGATGAAATCTAATCATGCAACTAATGAAGCTAAATTGTTTCAAACAAATAATCCGGCCTGACTCCAAAATAAAAATAAAAATAAAAATGCTCAAATTAAACTTAAACAAAATAGCTAATACAACTAATCTGACCAATCGCATACTCACAGCATACTCAATCGCAGATAATCCGAAATTGACTCAAATAACTAAAAGCAAAAGTCAGAAACAAAGACAAAAAAAAAATCAAGAACAAGAAAAGAAGGAGGAAAAGTATTGTCAACAAAGAAGGGTATGACCTGGCATGCATCAACGGTAACTTTGACATAGGTCAATACTAATGCAAAACGATTACTCTTATAAAAAACAATCAATAAACATGATCCTCAACCTAAGACGAACAGAATACTTGCAATAATTGCACAAGGTCGAATCAAGGCTTTTCTGGAATCTTGGATCTACAAATCAATGATTTTGGCAGGGTTTCTAGGGTAACTGGTGAGAGTTACAAGGTGAGGGGGGTGTGGTGGTTGTCTGGTTGGAAGTTGGACAGGTTTGGGAAGGTTTTGATGAACTAGGGTTTTGGTCTTAGATCTGAAGTTTGGATTTGAGCGATATTCGAAAGGATTGGTTTTGGGGTTTGGAAGAAAAGGGGGTGGGGAGTATCTGGTGTGAATTTGGAATGTATTGGAGGTGCACCGTGAGGCCATTTCCGACTGGCGGACCACGGTGGAAACGGTGAGGGAGTGAAGGCGGCTATGGTTTCGTTGGTTTTAAGCGTTAGAGACAAGTGAAGGGGATTAGACTGGGGGGGAGGCTCATTCAGACTGTTAATTATTAATTGAGTGACCAGATCCGGATCATTGAATCATAATAATCCAACGATCGTGATGAGATCAGGTCGAAATGGTGCCGCTTGGGGATAGGGCAAGCCTGGACCGAGTAGGCGAAAATTGGGCTTGGGTCAAGGGCAGCTTTTGGACGGGTTTTGGGCCAAAAATCAGTCCAATTTCAAATGAATTCCCCTTTTTCAATTACCTATTCTATTCCTTTTTCTTTTCTTTTTCCTCTCTTTTTTTTTAATTTAAAAAACCCTAAATTAATCTAAATTGTCAAATTAAACTAATTACATAATCACAATAATTATAAAAATTACTCACTCCTAAATTAAAATAGAAAAATCAGTAATCCAAAAATAAAAAGGAAAAAAATGAAAAATGGGGCATTTTTTATGATTTTAATTTTTTATAAAACAAATATTTAACTAATTAATCCTAAAAATGTAGAAACAAACCCAAATGCAATGTATGATATTTTTGGCATTTATCATGATTTTAATAAAAATTAACGTGCACAAAAATACAAATAATTAATAAAAAGTCTACAAAACTCCTTATAAAAAGGAAAATAATTAAGAAAAAAGTCTATTTCTCAGATTTTATAGGAGTAGTTCGTATACGGTAAAAATCACATGCTCACAAGGACGATAGTAAAAGCACCAAGGGTGATGTCGTGCACTTGTCTTTGATTTCCTAAGTCTTGCTTGCGATTGAATTATGGTGTTCTTTACATTTATCTATTGGTTTTCTGTTATTAATTGATATTCCCCGCAGCATGTTTCCCTCTCCTATCTTTACCTATAAATTTCCCCTCCTATCTTTACCTATAAATTTCCCTTCCTATCTTTACCTATAAATTTCTGCCCTTAATTTTTCAATGTATATGGTTTAACTACACAAGTTTATTTGGTAGTCTGATCCTAGCCTCGTCACTACTTCGCCGAGGTTAGGCTAGGCACTTACCAGCACATGTGGTCGGTTGTGCTGATAATATACTCTTCACTGTGTGCAGATCCCGGTGATGTATCTTTTGGACCACAGTAAGGTTGCTGCCTTCAGTCCATTAGATGACCCGAGGTAGTCTTGCAGGCGTCCGCAGGCCTTGACGCCTCCTTCCATCTTTCCATGCTGTCTCTTTTATGTATTCAGAAATAACGTTGTATTTATCTCCCGAACCCTTATTTGTATTTGTAGTATTTTTAGACAGTCTGTGAGATTGTGACACAAGTTCTTGATAGCTTATGTTTATGAATTGGAATTGATATTATTATTACATTGTTATATTTCATTCTTTCGCTTTATTATTTAATTTACAATTGTTAAGAGGTTAAAAAGGAAAAAAGAGTTAAATAATTCGAATAGTTGATTTGCCTAGCTTTCACTAGTAGACGCTATCACAACTTTCGAGGGTGAAATATTCGGATTATAACAAATAAATTCTAAAAAATAATACTAAGTGAGTTCTTAAGAAAAAAAACAAAGCTTAGAGATAGCCGAACACAAGATAGCTGAACGCAGAAATGGAGGCAGAGGTAAAGGAAAGGTTTAAGAAAGAAAGAATGAAAAGAAATATATGAACTAGGGCTTTGTTTAGAAAGTTACTTTTGGAATATTTAAAAATTCTAAGGGGTACAAAAATAATATACTTGGTCACACATAGATAGTTTAAAAGTCAAAAACCAATAAGTTGGAATGTCCTACTTTTAACATTTAATGTTATGAAATAGAAGATTCTTACACTTCTATTTAAGGTGAATGTCTTTAATGTATTTAATTAGAGAGATTTTAGAGTTCTATTAGTGGTAGATAAATCTTCCTCTCCCCTATAAATAGAGGTGCCCCCTACCATTGTAAATCATCCCTTGAGACCCCTCTCAACTCAATAAGAAGAACTCTCTCTACTCTTCTCTCTATTGCTATTGTTCTTGCTCTATTGTTCTTGTCTTTTGCTTTAGTTTATAACACGTTATCAGCACGAGACTCTACCGTCTCAAGTATCATTCTCGAAAATCCAAGGTATTTTCCCTCTTCCTAATTTAATTTTCGAGTATGTCTGACATTATGAAAAGAAAGTTCGTTGCCCTTGAAATTTCGGGCAAGAACTATATGACATGGGTGTTGGATGCTGAAATCCACCTAGATGCTATGGGTCTCGGAGACACCCTCAAAGATAAAGAAAAAGCATCCACCCAAGATTGTGCGAAGGCCTTGATTTTCTTGCGCCACCACCTTGACGAAGGTTTGAAGATTGAATATCTCACCGTCAAGGATCCACTCATTTTGTGGAACAGCTTAAAGGAGAGATATGACAACCTGAAGTTGGTCACTCTGCCACAAGCACGATATGATTGGGCCCATCTGAGGCTACAGGACTTTAAGTCCGTTTCTGAATATAATTCTGCTATGTTCAGAATTACTTCTAAACTGAAGCTATGTGGAGATAACATCTCCGATTACGATATGCTTGAGAAAACGTTTACAACGTTTCATGCCTCCAATATGGTACTGCAGCAACAGTACCGAGAGAAAGGCTTTACGAAGTACTCTGAACTGATTTCTCTCTTACTAGTGGCTGAGCGAAATAATGATCTGCTCATGAGAAATCACGAAAATAGACCAACTGGGTCTACACCACTGCCTGAAGCAGATATGGTGCACTCGCATTATGCCAAACATAAAAGGGACCATGATCACGGTCATAAACGGGGTCAAAGCCAAGGACGTGGACAAGGAAGAAATTCCAAAGAAGTCCGTCACCCCCCAAAGAGAGATAACCACCGAAAGCAGAAACGGGGTCCAGAAGATCCTAAGGCAAATAGTTCAGAAACTATATGTTATCGTTGCGGTGGAAATGGGCACTGGTCTCGGACTTGCCGTATACCAAGACACTTGGTTGACCTTTATCAAGCATCTCGAAAGAGAAAAGGCCCTGAAACAAATTTTGTCTATGACGACAATGAGGATATCACCCACTTGGATGTGGCAGACTTCTTTGAGCAACCCGAGGGAAAGATAGACCACCTAATCGGTGATGGAACCATGATGAAAGAAGATGGAGCTGTTTGATTCTACTTGTATTAGTCAATGAATAAATTAATAGTCATTAGCATTAGCTCGTATTAGTTAATTCATGATATGATGTTAGTATTAGCCCTTTAGAATGTTTCAATATACTCAAATATTTTTATTGTACAGTAGAGGTAATCGACTAACCTAAAAACTAGTCGATCGTCTAATATTTAGCAATAAAACGAACTTTTTTCCGCCAGGCCAGATATTCGAATATCAGAGTCTGATATTCGAATATCTGGGCCAGATATTCGAATATCAGAATTCCTATATTCGAATATCTGGCAAGATATTAGAATATGTGCTTAAATATTCGAATATCTAATATTTTTCGCATTAAAGTATTATTTTTTCCGCAAGGCATTATATTCGAATATTAGAATACAATATTCGAATATCCTAAATAACTGCTTCCCAAAACGCTGTTTAAACGCGAAACAAAAGAATTGAAGTTATTTATACTTATATTTATGTATTTTTTTTGTATGTCAAACTATGGGAAAGCAAAATGGATATCCCACAAAGCGAACTTAGACCAACGTCCAATTGTAAAAGTATTTGCCTAGTTGATTCATGTACTACACATACAATACTCAAAGAAAAGAAGAGTAATTGTGTAAGGCAAACATTACTACAATCTATGGAAGTAGTAAATTGATTGAAGGCTCCGGAAGAGCAATTGTAACTCTGCCCAAAGGCATGACGTTAATCATAGAGAATGCAATGTTCTCCTCCAAGTCTAAGAAGGACTTGTTGAGTTTTAATGATATCAATCAAAGTGTTCTCCTCCAAGTCTAAAAGGAACTTGTTGAGTTTTAAAGATATCATTCAAAATGGATATCATATTGAGACAATAGATGAGAATAATCTTGAATTCTTCATGAAAACGAGGCTGCCCATTTCGGTTTGGGTTCACGCCATTTTGAATGCAACAATGCTAGTTTGTCGGCTGCCCTCTTAGACTTGGGTTCACGCCATTTTGCATGCAACAATACTAGTTTGTCGGCTGCCCACTTCGGTTTGGGGTCACGCCATTTTGCATGAAGCAATGCTAGTTCGTCGGCTGCCCACTTCGGTTTGGGGTCACGCCATGTTGCATGCAGCAATGCTAGTTCGTCTCTGACTGACGAATTGACACAAATATTCCCTATTGCAATTGGTTTTGGGTCATGAACCCAATATATCCCATTTAAGAAGCTTTGGATGCGCAGTATAGGTGCCTGTAGCACCGCCATCCCGCACCAAAATGGGTTTGCAAAGAAGGTTAGGAATATATGTTGAGTATGAATCGTCCTCCATTATTCGCTACCTCGAAACATTGACAGGAGATCTGTTCACTGCACTATTTGCAGACTGTCAATTTGATGAGACACTTTTCCCAAAATTAGGGGGAGAAGTCGGTGAAACCAAATGGGAAATTTTGTGGAAAAATGTATCATTATCTCATCTTGATCCACATACCTCTATTTGAAAGAAAGAGGTACAAAAGACTATCCATTTGCAAAGAATAGCAAATCAAATGCCTGACGCATTTACGGACTTGAAGAGGATAACGAAATCCCACATTCACGCGGAAAATGTTCCGATCCGTATTGAAGTCCCTATTGGACAATTATCTAGTGTCATATCCAATGAGTCAAATGCACGCCAGAAGCGTGGCAGACCATTAGGTTCCAAAGATCGAAATCCTAGAAAGAGGAAAAAGAACGATCTAAATGACACTATGAAAGAATCACATGAGGACGCTCATGATTTGATTAATTCCGAGATTCACGAAGAATCTATTGAGCCTGAGACTCTTGAAAATACGGAATGCAAGAATGTGAGGATCTCGAACCTCAGTCTGTGGTAGTACAAAATTAATTGAGAGCTCTCGAAGAGCCAATTATTACTATGTTGGAGAAACACAATTGAGTATTGTGCTGTAGTAAGTCTCAAAGAAACTTATTCAGTTTCCAAAGTACACGCAAAAGCGATTGATTATATTGAGACTATAATAAAGGAAGGCTTTGATTCTCCTATTACAACAACTTGTAGCGGGGTAATTTGTATATGAAAAGCTACCCGCTTTGTTCTCCAGTTTGTACTACACAAACGAAAGAATGCCACAATAAAGTGGATATCTATTGGTATAAAACCCATGTCATAATAAACCCGAAGTTTATTGATAAGTGCACATGTCATGGTGTAAATTTGAAGTTTACCAATATTGATAAATTATTCAGTTGACATTCGTGTTAGCCATCTCATTTGAAGTATGATGTGCAAATTCACATAGGTGAATATCAAAGAACTAGAAGTTCTTGTTCTCAGTAATGAACTGACCAACTAAAGAGTTCGGGTTGAAGCCCCTTGATTCTGGAAATATCAAAGGTGAATATGGGCCCATTCACCTGCCATGTATACCACATATGATGCATCTATGATATGGTTACATGCGCCATTGTTATTAACCCGCAGCCTGGCAGTGCTTGCGAGGTAAATCGCTCAGTAATCTAACTTCGAGCATAGTTTCCAGATTCTCTACTCAAGACAGTTCATCTTGATAAGTTGGTTTATATTAAAGTTGGTTTAGCAAGATAATTATTGAGTGCTTCCACTTAATAGCTAAACTGTTTCTTATGAGAACTAAGTTATATATATATCAGTTTGATATAAGTTGTATACAAGAGTATATTCTCCCCTCAAAAGTGGTTCAGGGTCAGGAACCAAATAATTTCATCTTATATTAAGGTGCTGTGTATATTGACATAATGCACAAAGATGATTTTCCAAAGTTGAGGAAACATGTTAGCTTTACTAACATGAGGGGGAGACATGATAAACACTTGAGAAAATGTTACATGGGATGAATTCTCATTTGTATATGTATATTCCCGAATATCATGATATGAACCTGAAGTTCATAAAAGGGATAATTCAAATTGCAACATATTGCAAAGCATGCTTTACGCATTTGCTGACTCAAAGAAAGTAACTAAATGGAAGAGATACAATTCAAGAAGAATTGATTCCATATGAAAGACATGTAGCTTTGAACCTGTAGTTCATATGCTTGAAACTATAAAGTCAAAGGTATGTATAATCAATTTTCGATACCTTATTTGTTTAGCATGACATGAAACTTTGATATGCAGCTAAAGTCTATTATGTGACTTACATGACTTAACTTGAAAGATTTAAGTTGCTTGAAGCATATGCAATTCTTGGTCTTGAAGTACCACATCCCAAGTACAATTTGTGTACATATGAATCTTGCTATAACTATAAGCATGATGGCATTGAGAATGCATCAATGGAGATATTGAAGAGTTATTCCACGACATTATATGAAGATGTTCATATCTATCAAGAGTGATGATTTCAAGGTGCGGAATATTTATTCAAGTCAACATGGTTGATTTATTTATCAAATATCTACCAAAGATCGTTTTGAAGATGATGCACAAAGATTGGAATGCAAATGCTCAAGGATATAAATTGATGTACTCATTAGGGGGAGTTAATGCGCGTTGCACTCTTTTTCCCTTACAAGGTTTTGTCCCACTGGGTTTTCCTTGCAAGGTTTTTAACGAGGCAACCAATAGGCGCATATTCAAACATGTGTACTCTTTTTCCTTACTTTAATTTTTCCCATTGGGTTTTGGTTTTAAGGTTTTATGAGGCACATCATTGAATAGACATTCAAGGGGGAGTGTTATGAAATAGAAGATTCTTACACTTCTATTTAAGGTGAATGTCTTTAATGTATTTAATTAGAGAGATTTTAGAGTTCTATTAGTGGTAGATAAATCTTCCTCTCCCCTATAAATAGAGGTGCCCCCTACCAATGTAAATCATCCCTTGAGACCCCTCTCAACTCAATAAGAAGAACTCTCTCTACTCTTCTCTCTATTGCTATTGTTCTTGCTCTATTGTTCTTGTCTTTTGCTTTAGTTTATAACATTTAACTTGTTTTAAGGAGTTTTTAAACTTTTTAAAACTCTTTTGCAGCAGTGTCAAACATTGAAAACCTTAAAAAGAAAAAAAGCTTAAAAGT
Organism: Nicotiana benthamiana; assembly: GCA_034376525.1. Taxonomy (NCBI): domain Eukaryota; kingdom Viridiplantae; phylum Streptophyta; class Magnoliopsida; order Solanales; family Solanaceae; genus Nicotiana; species Nicotiana benthamiana. The sequence goes on from CM067331.1 coordinate 118,214,973, forward strand.
TGGTTAGACCAACCTAAATACCAATCTAAACACCCTCAAATTAAAAAAAATACGACTTTGCGAGTCACCTCCTAGCTCCATTTGCCTATTTGAATTTATATCGCAATCAGTCACTAATCACTTAATAATTTTAACCTTGTAAAGTTTATTTAGTCGTACATTAATCAAGAAAAATGAACTTTATTCTTAGTAATCGAAAAGTTTATTGTTAATATACATTGAATGTAATAATGAGTAAATTATTTTTCTAACCTTTACATATGTTTATTGTTATAATACTAAGAATAAATTAATGACATCATCTATCATCACTCCAAGAGCTGCGGCTGTTTGATCCTGCAATACGATCCCATCGTAATATGTTGTGATATTCATTCCTATGGCTTCAGCCGTTTTATCCAAGAGTCTCTTTGCCTACCGCTTTCTTAAATCCTCCTCCACTTTCACTACTTGCTATTTTTTACTTCTAGTTGTATATGCAAATCTGGTTCATTTTGACGATGACGCATTTTCGTCAGTTGCTCGTTGTTATCATCGTAGTAGCTATTTACTAAACCGGGTTTTTGTGAGATTATCTATTTAATAATCCCTTCTTGCAATGTCAGTTAACTTTTTTTTTTGCTACGGGCAGAATCCAGTAGCTATGGCACACTCTATATAGACGTTAAGAAATCTACTATATATATATATATATATATATATATATATATATATATATATATATATATATATATATATGTTATGAAATAATATAAAGACAAGAACAATAATGCAAGAATAAGAACAATATAGAGAGAGAATAGGGAGAGAGAGAAGTATTCTTATTAATACTTGGGGTGATTTACAATGGGGTAAGACCCCTCTATTTATAGGAAGAGGAATGACTTAGCTTCAAGCTAAAACTCTTAGACATTCACTCTAAATAGACTTCTATTTTATAACACTCCCCCTTGAATGTCTATTCAATAATGTGCCTCATAAAACCTTAAAACCAAAACCCAATGGGAAAAATTAAAGTAAAGGAAAAAGAGTACACATGTTTGAATATGCGCCTATTGGTTGCCTCGTTAAAAACCTTGCAAGGAAAACCCAGTGGGAAAAAACCTTGTAAGGGAAAAAGAGTGCAACGCGCATTGACTCCCCCTAATGAGTACATCAATTTATATCCTTGAGCATTTGCATTCCAATCTTGTGCATCATCTTCAAAATGATCTTTGGTAGACGTTTGATAAATAAATCAACCATATTGACTTGAATAAATATTCCGCACCTTGAAATCATCATTCTTGATAGATATGAAGATCTTCATATAATGTCGTGGAATAACTCTTCAATATCTCCATAGATGCATTCTCAATGCCATCATGCTTATAGTTATAGCAAGATACATATGTACACAAATTGTACTAAGGATGTGGTACTTCAAGACCAAGAATTGCATATGCTTCAAGCAACTTAAATCTTTCAAGTTAAGTCATATAAGCCATATAATAGACTTTAGATGCATATCAAGTTTTCCATGTCATGCTAGACAAATAAGATATCGAAAACTGACTATACATACCTTTGACTTTATACTTTCAAGCATTTGAACTATAGGTTCAAAACTACATGTCTTTCATATGGAATCAATTCTTCTTGAATTGTATCTCTTCCATTTAGTTACTTTCTTTGGGTCAGCAAATGCGTATAGCATGCTTTGCAATATGTTGCAATTGAATTATCCCTTTTATGAACTTCAGGTTCATATCATGATATTCGGGGATATACATATACAAATGATAATTCATCCCATGTAACCTTTTCTCAAGTGTTTATCATGTCTCCCCCTCATGTTAGTAAAGCTAACTTGTTTCCTCAACTTTGGGAAATCATCTTTGTGCATTATCATGTCAATATACATGGCACATTAATAAAAGAGAAGGAAACTGATATATATAAATTTGTTCTCATAAGAAACAGTTTAGCTATTAAGTGGAAGCACTCAATAATTATCTTGCTAAACCAACTTTGATATAAACCAACTTATCAAGATGAACTATCTTGAGTAGAAAATCTGGAAATTATGCTCGAAGTTAGATTACTGAGCGATTTACCTCGCAAGCACCGGCCAGGCTGCGGGTTAATAACAATTGCGCATGTAACCATTTCATAGATGCATCATATGTGGTATACATGGCAGGTGAATAGGCCCATATTCAACTTTGATATTTCCAGAATTTATGGGCTTCAACCCGAACTCTTTAGTTGGTCAGTTCATTAATGAGAACAAGTGATACAAGAGAATTCGTAAAGAACTTTCTAGTTCTTTATTATTCACCTATGTGAATTTGCACATCATACTTAAAATGAGATGGCTAACACGAATGCCAACTGAATAAATTATCAATATTGGTAAACTTCAAATTTACACCATGACATGTGCACTTATCAATAAACTTCAGGTTTATTATGACATGGGTTTTATACCAATAGATATCCACTTTATTGTGGCATTCTTTCGTTTGTGTAGTACAAACTGGAGAACAAAGCGGGTAGCTTTTCATATACAAATTACCCCGCTACAAGTTGTAGTAATAGGAGATATCAAAGCCTTCCTTTATTTATAGTCTCAATATAATCAATCGCTTTCGCGTGTACTTTGGAAACTGAATAAGTTTCTTTGAGACTTACTACAGCACAATACTCAATTGTGTTTCTCCAATATAGTAATAATTGGCTCTTCTAGAGCTCTCAATTAATTTTGTACTACCACAGATTCATCAACATCCATGTGGTGAATATCTTTCTTAAAAAGAAAGTTATACCATTATGGTCATGTCAAACTTATATGCAAGATATGTTTCTTGCATTATCGTTGTCCTTTAATAGTCATATTTCCAAAATACTTTGGCGTACAATAGGTACGTGACCAACGATCATTCATGCCATATATCATCTCAAACCTCCTTCTAGGGGTGAGTGTGGTATCATCTCCAACCTCCTTCTAGGGGTGAGTGTGGTACATTTAATACCAATTTCATGTTCATATTCTTCCAATAATGAATATGTATTCGTGAATCAGATGTTGTCACATTCACTTCGGGGATATGTGATTTTGTTATCCTTTTCAAATCTATAAATGCGTCAGGCATTTGATTTGCTATTCTTTGCAAATGGATAATCTTTTGTGCCTCTTTCACAAATAGAGGTATGTGGATCAAGATGAGATAATGATGCATTTTCCACAAAATTTCCCGTTTGGTTTCACCAACTTCTCCCCCTAATTTTGGGAAAAGTGTCTCATCAAATTGACAGTCTGCAAATCGTGCAGTGAACAAATCTCCTGTCAATGTTTCGAGGTAGCGAATAATGGAGGGCGATTCAACCTCAACATATATTCCTAACCTTCTTTGCAGACCCATTTTGGTGCGGGATGGCGGTGCTAAAGGCACATATACTGCGCATCCAAAAATTCTTAAATGGGATATATTGGGTCCATGACCCAAAACCAATTGCAACGGGGAATATTTATGTCAATTCGTCAGTCAGAGACGAAGTAGCATTGCTGTATGCAAAATGGCGTGACCCCAAACCAAAGTGGGCAGCCGACAAACTAAAATGCTGCATGCAAGATGGCATGAACCCAAACCAAAGTGGGCAGCCGACGAACTAGCATTGCTGCATGCAAAATGGCGTGAACCCAAACCGAAATGGGCAGCCTCGTTTCATGAAGAATTCAAGATTATTCTCATCTATTGTCACAATATGATATCCATTTTGAATGATATCTTTAAAACTCAACAAGTTCTTCTTAGACTTGGAGGAGAATATTGCATTCTCTAAGATAAACGTCATGCCTTTGGGCAGAGTTACAGTTGCTCTTCCGGAGCCTTCAATCAATTTACTTCCCATGGTTTGACATATAAAAGAAAATATGCGAACATGAGAATAAACAACTTCAATTCGTTTGTGTCACATAATATTTTCAAAATCTGCTGCTAACAGTTGACTAACAAAATCAGATATGTTATCCATAATTGATTACTTTGCAGTTTGAAAATTTCAGCGTTTTTCATAAGACAATCGATTTTTAAACACACACAATCGATTGTTTGAACATAGACAATCGATTGTTAAACACACACAATCGATTATTTGTTATTTTTGAAAAACTTCAGATCACACTGTCTTAAGACAATCGATTGTAAGATATAGACAATCGATTGTTGGCTTATTTTGAAAAATTCCAGAGCACTGTCTTAACACAATCGATTGTTTAGCATTGACAATCGATTGTTGATTAATTTTGAAAAATTCCGGATCACACTGTCTAACGACAATCGATTGTTTGACATAGACAATCGATTGTGGATGATTTTTGAAAATTTCCAGATTACACTGTCTAACGACAATCGATTGTTAGACATAGACAATCGATTGTGGATGATTTTTGAAAAATTCCAGGTTACACTGTTTTAAAGACAATCGATTGTCAAACATAGACAATCGATTGTTGACTGTTTTTGAAAAATTCCAGATCACTGTTTTAAAGACAATCGATTGTTGATCATTGACAATCGATTGTTTTGCAGTTTTTATGCGAAATATGAGATAACCGACTAGTTTTTCAGGTTAGTCGATTACCTCTACTGGAAAGTAAAAATATTATTGATATTTGAGCATATTGATACATTCTAAAGAACTAATACTAACATTGCATCATGAACTAACTAATACGAGCTAATACTAATGGCTATTAGTTTATTCATTCACTAATACAAACAAGTAATAAAATCAAATAGCTCCATCTTCTTTCATCACGGAACCATCACCGATTAGGTGGTCTATCTTCCCCTCGGGTTGCTTAAAGAAGTCTGCCACATTCAAGTGGGTGATGTCAAAGTTGTCGTCAGAGACAAAATTCGTTTCAGGGCCTTTTCTCTTTCGAGATGCTTGATAAAGGTCAACCAAATGTCATGGTATACGGCAAGCCTTTGACCAGTGCCCGTTTCCACCGCAACGATAATATATAGTTTATAAACTATTTGCTTTTGGATTCTTATCGTATCGTGCTTGTGGCAGAATGACCAACTTCAGGTTGTCATATCTCTTCTTTAAGCCATTCCACAAGATAGGTGGATCCTTGACGGTGAGATATTCAATCTTCAAACCTTCATCAAGGTGATGGCGCAAGAAAATCAAGGCCTTCGCACATTCTTGGGTGGATGCTTTTTCTCTATCTTTGATGGTGTCTCCGAGACCCATAGCATCTAAGTGGATTTCAGCATCCAACACCCATGTCATATAGTTATTGCCCGAAATTTCAAGGGCAACGAACTTTCTTTTCATAATGTCAGACATAAAACAAATTTACATCAAGAGCGTGTTCATACTTACGGGCTCTATTACAATTATCACATTCACTTCAGGGAATGGATCATAATCATGTGCTTTACACAATCTCATGTCAAATATTACTTTCATAAAGTGAAAGATTATTTTGAGAATCTTTTATTATTCTCATTATCGCAATAATGACGATTATAATTTCGTCTATTGCCACGTCCACATCAATTGATACCTTTACGGTAATAATTTTGTCTTCTTTCAGACTTATCATATACTGCTTCCACATTCTCTAAAGGGAATGGAGCAAATTCAATGGGACGGATTTTCAATTATTTGCCCACAATCATACATGAATTTAATCATGGCAGGACATAGAGATTTTACCACTTCATGTGGTTACAATTTCTTACAAACTCCATTAGAGTTATAATCAAACTTTGTTGTCTATGTTTGTATATAAAATTAGATTATAGAATTCCAAGAATTTGAAAGGGAAAAATAAGTTACTTACCTTTAAGGTATACCAATTATATTTTCAATGTTTTCTTCCTTTTCTCTTTGTTTTTCGTTTCTTTTCCTCCCTTTTTTTTTCGTTTCTTTTCCTTCTTTCTTTATTCTTTCTTTGAAGCAAAACCTTGCACAAACAAAAGTTAAGACAATCGAAAATTAAATTAGGAAGAGGGAAATACCTCAGATTTCTCGAGAATGGTTCTTGAGACGGTAGAGTCTCGTGCTGATAACGTGTTATGAAATAATATAAAGACAAGAACAATAATGCAAGAATAAGAACAATATAGAGAGAGAATAGGGAGAGAGAGAAGTATTCTTATTAATACTTGGGGTGATTTACAATGGGGTAAGACCCCTCTATTTATAGGAAGAAGAATGACTTAGCTTCAAGCTAAAACTCTTAGACATTCACTCTAAATAGACTTCTATTTTATAACAATATATATATATATATATATATATATATATATATAATAAATCTGAACCAAATAACTTAAATGGTCAGTGTTTTAGTGGAATCCCAAAGTCATAAAATTCAAATCTTGAGTCTGCCTAGTTGCAAATCTTCGTCTTTATTACTGGAATGATTAAGAGTAATAGCTTGTTTAATCAAGCTTCTAAAATTTGCTTATTTTGAAAAGTATTTTCTTGGTAGAAGCTTTTTTTCCTTACATAGCGTTTGTGTTTGCTAATATTAGAGCATCCATTTGTGCTTGGCCAAGGTTCTAAAAGTGCTTTAGGGAAAATCAACTTTTCCAATTTTTGAGAAGCAGCTTCTGGCTCTGCCACTACACAAAAGTATTTATTTTTTATTAAAAGCTTGGCCAAATACTTCTAACTCTCTAAAATAAGCATTTTTTCTTCAAGAATAACCATTTTCGATCAGAAGCTTGGCCAAACAGGCTACAAGAGTTATTCGATAATTTTAGTTCTTGGGAAAAGTGTGATTTCTTTCATGTCATGTGGAAATTTGTTTGCAGCACAACAAATTTCTTCTGGCTCAAACATGCTTGTATTTATTTCCCGTAATAGTTGACAATAGTGTTTTGCTTAATCCTTGCAGAGAAAACCATTTCATCAGCAAGCAGCTCCAATCTGCTACTCTAACAAGGTTATTGATTCTTTTACTTGTATGGCTTCCTCAACCGTTGGGGCACAACCATCATTCTCAACACTAGCAATGTCAACCAATGAATCGGTTGTTTCAGTTGACTGGCTCCATGCAAACCTCAGAGAGCCTGACTTAAAGGTGTGTGATTGATGTTCTTAATCTTATTGCAGCGATAACCAGTCAAACGCTTGGTAGACTATGAAATGGTGATAGTCTGTGGTGGAGCCAGGAATTTATACAAGGGGATTCAAAAATGTCACATTTGGGATCTGAACTTATGACCTAAAGCAATTTGTGAACTCTTTTTGCCACTTATAGAACTTTCCCTTGTGTCAAGGAGATTCAACAACTTATCAATAGCTAACAAAACTAGTTTTACCTATTTGCACAATATAATGTTTCGACGAAGGGGCTTTGATAAAATAAATGTATTGACGAAGGAGATTCAATTGAACCCCCTTCCGTCAAGCATGACTGTTATTATAACGGTCTAACTACATTTTCTGTTCTAAAGAGTAAACCTAATGTTACAATATATTTTCACTAAGCCCATACCTTTCAAATGTACAATGATTTCCTTTTTCTTTTCAAATCTATTTAGCAATGCTTTTGCATGTGTTTTCTTTCTCTTTCAATTAGTTGGATGAGGAGTATGGTGCCGGTTGTATTATGTAAGGCATCTTTCATACAGAACTGCAATGTTGTTTCTTTTTCCTTTTTCCTAAAGGTGTTAGATGCATCTTGGTACATGCCACAAGAGCAGAGAAATCCACTTCAGGAGTATCAGGTGGTGACTCCTAAGAAATTTTTGTTTGATGACACTGCTTTATCTTGATTCTTTGATTGCTTTGTAGTAAATATGTTCATCGACAAGCAATTTTCATTTTCTCATTAGTCTCTTTTATGGTAAGTGGTTCAACAGTCCCCTTCTTTCTGTTTTTTCTGGTAGAATTTTTCTAACTTTGCTTTGAACAGGTCGCGCACATTCCTGGAGCACTGTTCTTTGATGTGGATGGAATATCTGATCGAACTACAAATGTGAGACATCTTTCCTGCTAAATTTTTTTCTCCTCTTCAAAGAATGATTTTGCTCTATGTAAAGGCAAGTTACTAATCTTCTCTGGCTCCAGTACTGTACCATCGTTGTTTCATTTTAGTCCCATCTGTTTCTACACTTGTAGTAGATGCTTTAGTTAGTCATCCGACATGCTTTTGAGATGGATGTCATCACCTTTTATGGTATAAAAAGCTTCATTAATTGGTTGATATATCAGTTGCCGCATATGTTGCCATCCGAAGAAGCATTTGCAGCTGCTGTGTCTGCTCTTGGTATCAAGAACAAAGATGGGGTCGTCGTATACGATGGCAAGGGCATTTTCAGTGCGGCTCGTGTTTGGTGGTGAGTTATTCATTTGATGATAAGAGGCAGATAAGCCCATGTCATCCAAAAGTGACTAATCAATAGCAAAATCGATAATCAGGATGTTTCGAGCTTTTGGACATGACAAAGTTTGGGTTTTGGATGGTGGCTTGCCAAGATGGCGTGCTTCGGAATATGATGTCGAATCAAGTGCATCTGGCGACACGATTCTGAAAGCTAGCGCTGCAAGTGAGGCAATAGAGAAAGTATATCAAGGACAAATGGTAAGATAAATATTGTTTCCTATGAGCTTATTGTGCTTGAATATCCTTCAAAAAAAACAAGCTTACCACAAAAAAGTTAATTTTTGTTTAACCATTCTAAAGCATACCACCTTTTGATGCAATACTGAAATAGGACAATATTCTCTGAAATAGGCTGTCTTCTTGGACTTTTGCTGCATCATACCAATTTTTTTTAAGAATGGTCTTTCTTGGTGCTTCCCGAATATCTGGAGGGCTCAATGGACAAGAGGGTATCTACTTCTGGGTTTCCATGTTTAACCTTAGTTATGTAAGGGATGCCAACTTTTGCTTAAAAGTCAAGTCAGACTGTCTTTTTAGATTCTTTTCTCCTTTGCTTTGTGTACAAGAGGTGGACTTAAAAACTCCTACTCTATGCTTAAGGAGTCAATTGAATCCATCATGTTTCCTAGCTCCTTAACTCTATTCACTTTGTTTGAATAATACAAACAGTGAAGATGACGATACTTTACAAAGGTTATACGTTCATTTTCTCTTTAACATCTATGATTCCCTTCTAACCGTATAGTCCAGATTATACACAAAGGTATGGAGCACAAAATCTGTTTCTTATTCTTTCAAGTCTTTTGCTTTTGTCAACTGTTGAGAGATTGCTTGAGATCTCTTGCCATGTCCCATGTACACCGAACTACAAGCTAGAATCTTTTTCCATATCTGCCAGAATTATCTGCAATGAAGAAAGAGATGATTGACTTATTCTAAGGAATCTTCACACTAAAAGCATCTACTGTATATTCTCTCTTCTGTAATTGTTTTTTCACTCTCTTCTGTAAATTGTGTCGAGTCAAGCGAGCAGCTGCTACTTTTGTGGGGACTTTAACCTCCAAGGTCGACAAGAGGGGGTTGCTCCAATGGTCAGCATCCCCCACCTACAACCCCAGGGCCGTGGGTTCGAGTCACCAGAGGAGCAATAGCTCCAACAAAGGGGGATCAAAGGGGAGGGTCATCCAAAAAAAAAAAAGAACCTCCAATATATGTCACTGATTTTCCAGATCTGCCAGACTTGTCTGCAACGTAGAAAGAGATGATGCACTGACTCTAAGGGATCTTCACATGGAAAGCATCTACTGCATAATGGAAACTCTCTCTTCTGTAGATTGTCTTGAGACTTCCTCTTCATATTTTGGAATCTTGTCGATACATCTCTAGTTTAGTACACATTGATTAACTTTGCCATGCTAAACATCTATTACATTCTCCCACAGCTATTTCTGCTGTCATGATGTCTCCAGTACCATTTGAAGAGTAGGATTTTGTTATGATATTTCAAGCTCGACTCCTGCTCCACATCTTTTTTCCATGGTTACAGTAGACCATATGACTAGATCTTTCTCGTCTTCTCAGAATTGCCCCTATAGAAACATTGCTTCTTATGTTATTCAATATCTTTTCATCACTGGAAAGTATAGGCAGTAAGGACATCAAGTAGGTAAGGATGTCATCCAAAACGCTATCGGCCAGTGTAAGTCCTTCCCCTGAATATAGATATTGCTTCAGGGAGTCTGCTTCTTCTCACATCTATTAATGACACTTCACCAAGGACCAAGGTCTTTAAATTTTGCTCCTAAATACTGGGGAAGGTAGACAATAGGGAATGTTTCCACTTCGTAACCTAAAATCACTGCCAAATAGTGTATCACCTGATCAGCATCACCAGAAAAAATACATGCAAGTCCTGAAACAAGGCTGGAGACAAAATCATGGTCAAACTTAACCGATAGCCAAAGCATTAAGAGTCGTGGTCGTGCATCATACTTTAATCGGAAGGTACTAGGAGCCATTGAAGATGGTCAATCTCATATTCATGTACCCTCTGTAAGGTATCCATGGAATGGAATAGGAGATCTCCAGTTAGGTTAGGGATTTGAAGCATAAGGGTTGTGAATTCCGTTACATAGTCTTTGGATGGTGTCAGTTTGCTTTGACTCCTTCAACTTCTGCCAAGCCTCATATGTGACATTGACAGGATAGGACTGGTTTTTGAGCTCAGTCTTGAACTGGTCCCCAAGTGCCACTGCGACAAAGACCCTTCTCCATGTCAGCTTTCTTTCTGTGCCGCTGGGTAGCAGTGTTGGTCAGATATAGGATTACATTACGTACTTTGCCATCTACAATCGCAAAAGCAACTGTCCAAGTGGTACAGTTAAAACAGCAGTCTTTGTGCCAAGTCATTTATAAAATTTACCTTACCTTCCAAACGAAGGCAAACTGTCATAAGTGCTGCAAGCACGCTTAGTTTAAGACCTAGGCTGTGACAAGGTGGGTATCAGAGAACCTTGTATTCCTACATTTGCTCTGACCAATAGATTTAAAGCATATATAGTGTTTCTGTAACATAATGATATCCAACTTTTACGGGTTAATTGAATTTTAAGACTCTTGCATTCTATCTAGACATGTAAGCTTAACATCAAGGATTATAAATTGGAGCTTTTGGTAATTTCATCTGTTTACTGCAGTGCCAAAAGTTTCAACTAATGTTCTTTCCATAGCATGAAGCTTTTCGAAGTACATGATATGGTATTTGACAAGTTTCTATTTTCTTTCTGCTCTGTCTTCTTGGGGCATGAATATGATGAATCTGTGCTAGTACCTTTTTTCCCCGTTGGAATTTATGTAAATAGAGTTGAAACATCAGTTTTTCTTGCTGTATAAAAATTGTCAGTACATTTTCACTCTCCCTCTCTTTGTAGCTTCTGAAATTGTGCATTTAATGTATATTGTTTTAATATTTCTCTAAAGAAATTTTTGTGTGCAGGTTGGACCTTCTACCTTCGAGACCAAGTTTCAGCCGCATCTTGTCTGGAATCTCGATCAGGTTGGTTTCCTTGTTGTGCTTTCTGCCTACAGCACTTGCTGGGAGCAGCATCTAGCCATGTGTCACTGAAACTGGTGGTAATGGCAAGGAACTTTTCTGCATTATCAAGATCTAGGCTGTATTCAGATTCAAACTGCTTATAATTACATTATTTCTTGTTCCAGATACAATTTAGAGCTGATGGATGGTAGGTCTAGAGAAAAGGTACAACATGAACCGAACTAGTAACTGATTGTGATTAGTGGGTATTAAGCAGCTTGTTGATTCATATTTGTGACCCTTAGTGCAGCTTTATTCTGCAAAAACCTGCTCCAGTTTCCTTGAGTGACTGGGAGAGCTCCCCTGAGTTTCTTAAAGAAAATCTAGGACTATGACCTTTATTGGTTGTTTTCTGCTGAATACTTAGGTCTGTTTCATTGTTTGGAGAAGCTGGTTATTGCCGTTCTGTGTGAATGTCAACAGTTGGATGACTGTATGATTGTCCAATATTGGAAAAAATGCGAACACAATCTTTGTTCTTATTTTTATATATGTCAACCAGATTGATCTTTCAATATGCTATCCATATTTAACTATATTTGTGATTTTTTGTCATTAATTCTAGCTTAGTTATAGATTTGGAGATATAATTTGTTTATATTCTCAGGTAAAAAGGAACATTGATGACAAAACATATCAGCATATAGATGCTCGATCCAAAGCTAGGTACTTCATTATGCCTGCGAACTTTTTTTATATGTGATAGACTAATATGCTAAGCTATTTGCTCAACAATACTTGTACCAAGATGAGAAAGTTATTTATATATTTTATTTTTAATCTGTTAGTTCTTGAAACGATTATAGCCTTTTGGATTACCATTAGAGTTTACTTCTCCCTCCTAATTTATGTGACACATTACAACAACGACAACCCAGTGTGGTCTCACAAGTGGGGTCTGGGGAAGGTAGGATGTACGCAGCCTTACCCCTACCCTGGAAGGGCAGAGAGACTGTTTCTGATAAACCCTCGGCCAAAGAAGGTGAGAGAAGCCCTGGTAGCAAGTAATACAACAACAACAACAACTACCCAGTATAGTCCCTCAAAGTGGGGTCTGGGGAGGGTAGTATGTAGACGGGCCTTACCCCTACCCGAAAGGGCAGAGAGCCTATTTCCAATCGACCCTCGGCTCAGTGAAGGAAAGGAAAAACAAAACAAAAACAAAAGAGCATTAGTAACTCCAGCAGAAATAGCATAAATAATTATCTAAACATAAGAACCATAAATAAAATAGCATGTAATAATATCAGACAGTAACTACCATAAATAACTACCATAAGGGAGACACAATCCAATACACAAATCATCTATGGATAGCCCTGCCAAGCCTCACCCAACCCCGGGTGAGGAGTACGAAAAACTCTAGGAGCCCCTATCCTACAACCCTGATACTAGACCTCCAGACTTTCCTATCAAGGGCCATGTCCTCGGAAACCCGCATACCAGCCATGTCATGCCTAATCACCTCTCTTCAATACCTCTTAGGCCTCCCTCTGCCTCGCCGTACGCCGACCATCACCAGCCGCTCACAACTCCTCACCGGAGCATCAGAACTTCTCCTCCGCACATGCTCGAACCACCTCAGCCTCGCTTCTCGCATCTTCTCATCCACCGGGGCCACCCCCACCTTCTCTCGAATAACTTCATTCTTAATCTTATCTAACCTGGTGAGCCCGCACATCCACCTGAGCATCCTCATCTCCGCAACCTTCATTCTCTGAACATGAGAGTTCTTCACTGGCCAGCACTCCGCCCCATACAACATGGCAGGTCTAACCACAACTCTATAAAATTTCCCCTTGAGTTTCTGTGGAACTTTCTTGTCACAAAGGACTCCTGATGCAAGCCTCCACTTTGACCACCCCGTTCCTATGCGATGAGTGACGTCCCCGTCAATCTCTCCGTCCCCCTGAATCACCGACCCAAGATATCTGACACTGTCCCTGTTGGCGATGACCTGAGACCCAATCATCACGTCCCTGCCTACTTCGCTCGGCTCGGCGCTAAGCAGGTATTCTGTCTTAGATCTGCTTATTTTGAAACCCTTAGATTCGAGCGTTTGTCTCCATACCTCTAACCTCTCAATAACACCGACCCTCGTCTCGTCTATCAAGACTATGTCATCAGCAAATAGCATACACCAAGGCACATTCCCTTGAATATGTCGGGTTAGAGCATCCATCACCAAGGCAAACAAGAGAGGGCTAAGTGCCGATCCTTGATGGAGCCCCATAACCACTGGTAGCAAGTAATAGCAGAACAATAATTAGAAAACTAAATCGGAGATAGCAACAGTTAATATGAAAGGAGTACTGATAACAACTAGTAGCAAGATAACATATTAGAAAACTAATTCCAAGGCAGCAGACGAGAATATGAACGAAGTACTACTAGCAAACTACGGAATTACCAATGACAAGTAACAACGAAACGAGACATGCAAATATAGCAAACTAAGGAAAAAAGGGTACCATACTAGCGCTAATACTATCGAGCTAGAGAAGACAAAGGGAGATGCACGACTAAGTTTCAAAAAGTTTCAAAATGTTTCACATGTGCTACGAATAGTAGTGAATTTTTATTGGACCATCCCATACCTCAAAGATTTCAACTTCATTAAAAGCACAGCTTAACTAATGAGGTGATGCCCTCCTTTTCAACAATTAGTTAAATATGCTAGTCAAATAGTCTTTTTGCCTTGCCAAATATGTCGTATGATTAGGGATGCGGGAGTAGTATCTTTTGCTATGTCTTGTCATCTATAGGGCGTTGCTGGATGCTCTCCTTTTGAATAATTACTTCAATATGCTAGTCAAAGAGTCTTTTGCCTTATTATGTTGTATGATTAGAAAGGCCAGAGTAATATATTTTGGCATGTCTTGTCAGTTGTCATCTAGATGGCTTTGATCGAATATATGAAATTTTTTCTTTCTTATAATACATTATGTTTAGGACACAAGGGCAGAACCTACTACTCCTGATGTGACTGTTGGCATAGCCAGATTAAACATTTAGCAATGGCTCCAATTAATGTGCCTTAGCTAGCAGGAAAAATTAGATAAACATTATCAGTGGTTACCCTAGGGAAATGGAATCCTGAAGATGTTGCAAATATATCCTTCTTTAATCTGCTCAAATTCACCATAGTTATGGAGTGAGGAGTTAGTAGTGTTTTAAGACATCTCACATATCTACTGGTTCATGAATGGACCACTCATTATGTAATGTCTTAAATAGGTAAGGGGTGCTTATATATGTTTTCTTTACAGTTTTAGAATATTATAGCAACTTCTTTCTTTAACTAATGTGAAAGGAGCATTCTCACATTGCCCCCATGGGTTACTCACTTAGCAAAGGTTGAGGAAGTTGTGTCTAGGTCACAGGTTGGAGTCCTGTGCCGAGCATTTCAAGTTGTTTTGGTGAAGTTGCTTTCTTTGTCATTTTTATTTTCAAGAATTATTGTTTCTGCATAGTCATATCATGGAAGCTAGGCGCAGTATTGCTTGTCCAAGAATGAGTAATTGTGCATATTTTCTCTTTTCATTTGGCTATAATACAGATGCTGCCCTCTTCTGTTTTAAGTTTAAAACAAAGCTACATCAATGTGGTACCCAAAGACGTACAAACATAAGATATGTTGGTGTGGAGTAATAGTTTCCGTTTTTTTGGATAATTAAAGATAAAAGTACCTGACATTAGGTTGGGAAATAAGCTTTTATTAAAAGGAGGTAATAGAGACCATAAATTCAAAATCTACTACACTTGACTGAAGCAACTGGAACTGTTTTAGTGTGTAAATTTTCCAGAATTCATTTTACGCAAGCTTAATTTTTTCTAGAGTTAATCAATATTTGTTTATTTATCTAGATGTCTGCTTTGCACCTTTTTAGGTTTGATGGTGTTGCACCAGAGCCTCGAAAAGGAATAAGAAGTGGACATGTACCTGGGAGCAAGTGTATTCCGTTTCCACAGGTGAGGATCTGTTTGTTGAAGAAAAATGATCTTTTCAATATTCTGAGGCATTTATTCTATTTCATCTCTTGTACAAACTATTTCCTGCGTGAAATTGAGATATGGCGAAGTATTTCCACTTGAATAGGTTAAATTAATTTGTCTGCTATTTCCAAAATGTATTTGATGCTTTGATACCAAAATAATAACAAAGTAAGAAACAACTAATTAAGTTAACTTAATTTATAGACACGAAAGTTTTCATACAAATGGACTGGTTTCAATATCCAGAGGATGGCTTACCAAGCCACATAGACAGTAAATTTTCTTATAGTCACAAAAGTTTTTCTACCAATGGGCTGGCTTCAACAATTTGAGGATGGCTTGTCAAGCTACGCAACTTGGAAAACTTTTGTTATACTACCATCTTTAGCTGTTATAGCTTAGAAAATGTTCGTACTACTACTGGCTAACTTTCTTAGAGTATTCTTAGTCCATTTTCGTATAAGAATCAGCCTTTTCATCCATTTCGAAAGAAAGAACAAGAGAAATTTAGAAAGAACTCATATAATGTATCACAAAGATTTACAATGGTTACTAGATGATCTTCTTAGTACTACATAGCCTCCTTTACATAGGGGCTAAGAGGTTATTACAAGACAAATGATATTGGTTATTACAAGACAAATTTATCTACAAGTGGGTCACCTTCGACACGTGAAGGACTTTAGCTAAAATAACTACTATACATGACAACAACCCCCAAAAAAAAAAATCTAGTGTAATCTCACAAGTGGGGTCTGGGGAGGGTAGTGCAAAATTTTTCCGAGTTGCGTAGCTTGGCAAGCCATCCTTTGGATGTTGAAGTCAGCACATTGGTTGGAAAACTTTTTGTGACTACAAGCAAATTTACTGTTTGCGTATCTCGGAAAGTTATCCTATGGATGTGGAAGCCAACCCATTTGTAGGAGAACTTTTGTGTCTATAATTAAGTTAACTTAGTTGTTTCTTACTTTGTTATTATTTTGACGGAGTATTGACTTTCAAGCATTGGTATCATGTGGATTATCGGGTGCATGACATTGTAGGTTTTTCACATTGACAATAATGAAAACCACGAGCTTCTTCTAAGTTTGATACATTTGCTTAAAACCTTTTGAATGGAGTGTTAAAGAAGAAATTTCAATACTATGCCTCTCGTGTCAGCCATGAATCATTGTGGGCATATTGAGCTCTTGGATTCTACACTGATGCCCTTGTATGTCTGCAAAGATTCTTGAAAAATGAGGCCTACCTGTCTCTTTTCCCGCTAAGGTGCACCGACACTTAACATTGCACCTAATCCCTGGAAAAGACATTGTGTATAGCCACCTCTTCAATTTTCTTGCTTCTTTTCTTCGATGATTTATGTTAAGACCTATCTAGTTGAATCTCTGAATCAACCTTGGATAGTCTCCAGCACTATGAGAGTTTGAACCAATGAAATGTGAGCTTCACACTGTTTTTGCTTGTATTTCCTTGTTTCCAAAAGCTTAATCCTAATTAATCCTAGACTAGATCAAGTTCCGTAGCTATATGATAAAATCTATCTGTTTGTGGTGATTCTTCTCAGATGCTGGATGGCTCGCAAACACTCTTATCCCGTGAAGAGCTCAAGAAAAAATTTGATCAAGAAGGTCGCAATTGGTCTCGTGTCCTTAGCTTAGAGTTTGAGCATGTTTCATTTATGTGGTTTTGCTTTCCTGCTATTTTTAGTCTTGTTGAATATTAGATCTCATAAAAATAGTGAGCCATATGTGAAAGCGGGCGTGCTTTTTTTGAGGCGGGTTCAAGACCTGAAGCTACCATGAAGCTCAGGTTGGGTGCTTCAGTGCAAGCTCCTCATTGCAAAGGCTTGCCGCTTATTGCCTATAGGCAGTCCAGCACCTCCTTTAAGAGGGCAAAACTACAATAAATATAGTCGGCAGAAATGGAACATTTATTGTTAACAACATTTTCCATAGTGATTACAAAAAAGATTTGAAAATTTTGGTATATAAAATAATATTTACGAAAAGAACTTAACATTTACATGTTAATCAGAAAATATGAAATAGTATGTGAACTTAATTGACTTGATTTTTTCTTCATATATTTCTCTTAATTATAGTTTTTTTTAAAATAATCTATTTTCCATATAACAACTGCGTGTATATTAGTTATTGTTTCTTGCATTAAATACAACAACAACAACAACTACCCAGTATACTCCCACCAGGTGGGGTCTGGGGAGGGTAATATGTAGGCAGTCTTACCCCTACCCAAAAGGGCAGAGAGGCTGCTTCCATGCGACCCTCGGCGCATAGGACAGAATGAAAAGCTGCATTGGAAAACAACGACAAAATTAGTAACCAAGGCAAGACAAAACAAAATAACAAAACAAAGCATAAGTAATCCTGCAGAAATAACGTAAATGGTTATGTAAACATAAGGAACATAAATACCGTCGCAACCAAGAGGTCTTGCATTAAATACAGTTTTCTTTATTTCTTTGCAATTTTTTCCCACTAAAACCATGCTTTAATTGCATTTTGTGCTTTAAGCCCCAATATATTTTGGTGCTTTTCTATGCTTTTTGCCTCCTAACAGTCATGGCAAAAAAAAAAAAAAAAAAAGAAGCAAAAGAGCTAGGTTTTCATATTAGGTGTTCTCGAGTTTGCTCGTGTTGTTTTCTTCTTCCACTTGTGTTGGTGCATATCTGGCATTGGAGGAGTAAAATGTTATTGCATTTAATGCAATTATGGCACATTGAAAAGGTTCCTCTTTGAAATGAAGAGTTGACACTTCTTCATTTGGTATTGTGATTTTTCTTTAATCATGGATTGTATATAATTTGGACAATGCCATGCCCTTTAGGTAAATAGGCTTACAATACTTGGTTCTTTTGGCAGGTATCTCTTTGGACAAGCCTGTAGGTACTTCTTGTGGCACCGGTGTAACTGCTTGCATACTTGCATTGGTTAGTTGAACACTCTCCCCCCCCCCCCCCCCCCCCCCCCCAAAACCCCCGCCCGCAAATATCCCCCGCTTTATGTGGTTACTCCATTGTCGCAAAAGAGGGGTGATCTCAATGCTTTTTCATCTCTTTAGGGCCTCCACCGATTAGGGAAGTCTGACGTTCCAGTCTATGATGGTTCGTGGACAGAATGGGGAGCCCATCCAGATACCCCTGTCTCCACATCTGAAACATGAAGAAAATGCGCTCTCTCTCGAGATGTTCGTAAGGTCTGCTTTGTGTTTATTGGTGAACGTCGATGACTGTGAATCTAGATCCATTTCTTAATTGTTGGTGTAACAAACAGTCATTGTATTGTTGAATGATAGGGATAAGAAATATTCCTCGATTATACAAACTACCTTAATTTTACCTTGCGTTATATTTTGGAGCAAGTTGTCTCGTATTTGTCCCTGATCTTATTGAGGTCAAACGTGGATTGGAGAGCTTTGAGCCCAATCTAAATCTTGACAATAGAGGGTTCCTTTTTTTTGTTTTTTTTTTTTACAATAGTTTAAATGAACCTTCCGTTATATTTGGTTAAGTTTTTTTTAATCATTAAATCTTTTTGAAAAGTGCATGCTATTTTATTTATGGTTCTTATGTTTAGATAATTATTTACGATATTTCTGTTGGAGTTACTAATGCTCTTTTGTTTTGTTTTTATTTTTGGTTTTCCTTTCCTTCACTCAGCCGAGGGTCGATTGGAAACAGCCTCTCTGCCCTTTCGGGTAGGGGTAAGGCCCGTCTACATATTACTCTCCCCAGACATCACTCTGTGAGATTATACTGGGTTGTTGTTGTTGTTGTAAATCTTTTTGGAAAGTTTTGGAATTTTATCTACAAGGGTGAGACTCATTCATCTGGTATATGGCATATGAGATGACGGGGTTTTGTTCTTAACTAGTATATATGTCCGCGCTTCATGCGGTCGTAATAGGTATCAAATATGAAATAAATACTAAAGTTCTACTAGAATACTTATGTTTGTGAAATAGCCTATCAATTAAAACCTATTCAGACGAACTTTTACAACTTCACTTCTTTTGGTCAAGTGTCTAATTTTATAATAATGCTCTAAGTACATAAATCATGCTCAAGAATAAAGTTTCTTTGTGTAAGTTTTCCTATTTCTTAATGGACATTTAGGGTTTTTATTTCATTTTCTTAGAAAAAGATTACTCCTATAAGTTTGAATTATCATAATCCATGTAGTTTTCTACTCATAATATGTGCGCCCAAATCCTAATTTTCAATAATAATTATTAATCTCTATTTGCAATGTTTCATAAGGCTAAAGTTCAACAGATTATACTATTGATTATAGCGAGGACACATTGGCATTTACTTTATCTAAATTGCATCTCCTCTTGCAAACATTTGAATAGGATGTTACAAAGGAAGTTGCTTCATCTTTCTTTAATCAGTAGTTGAAAGCAAAAGCATTACAATTTAAGATTTTTTAAAAAAAACTGGTAAAAAAAAAAGGAAAACAATTATCGTTATTATAAACTAAAGAAAAAATGAACACTGATATATACCTAAAATATTGCTATAACACAATCTTATAAATTGGAATAAAAAATAGCACTGAAGGGTATAAAATGCTAAATGGAAAACAATCACCGAACTCTTTTGATGCGATGGATCTATATTTCAGTAAATTTAAGTATTTTTTAATAAAACTTATTTTAAACAATTATTTGTATACAGATTGATATAGTTCTCAATCTTAGCAACTAACAAACAAATATTCTTATACTATTTGCTAAAATATATTAAAGATATCAAAGTATCCATGCTATTTATATACTCTCGTAGACAATAAATTTGCGTCGAGAAAATAAAATCAAGACCGAAAAATATCGCAACAATTATCGTATTTTTATTTCAGATATTGGAGTATTACAATCTCTATGAATCCTCTGATTCTTCTTTCCAATAGTAAATAAATTCAAGGGCCTTTGAGCTTGATCTTGAATCTATATTTGTTTCCACGAACGATGATATTGTTCTTGATCTTGAGCTTGAGCTTGATTGCTTGAACTTGATCTTGATTTGTTCATGAGTTTGAACTTAATTCCTTGAACTTGAACTTGATTGCTTGAAGCTTGAAACTTGTAGAGAAATTTGCGGCGTTTGATCCACGAGCTCTCTCTTGCTTCTTGTTATCACTTCTGGTCCCCTTTTCTGAGTTATGAAGACTCCTATTTATAGTTGTGGGAGGGAAGAGTTGTGATAAGAACAAACTCTTTCCGACCAATCAAAATGAAGTATGACATGGTCGCATTTGATTGGCCAGAACATGTCATTTGCCCACGTGGCACGATTTCATTGGTCTTTTAGTGTGACTTGGCATGCCTTGTCATTTTGACATGTGGCATGATTCTATTAGCTCTTCCACTTGACTTGGCGTGCCACGTCATGTTACACCAAACTGGGGCTCTAGGAGGATATCATCTTGGGCTTAATGAAGTGGGCTCATCACTTTAGCCCAATTAATGGGCTAGCCCAATGGATTAAGACTTATTTATTTAACCCATTTATGTTGGACTTATATGATTAATTCAATTATATTAGCTCATATATTTATTTGGACTAATATATCTTGAATGTAAAATATAGTCCAAATTATCTTATGGATTTTATTTTAATAAATTTATATGCCTACAAATGTCCCTACTTCAAGACTTGCCAGCTTTAAGACTAGGCTTGAAGTAATTATAAAAAAAAGTACTTCTTCCATTTACTGGAACTATAAGATTTACTCTCGATGATCATTTAAATATTTGTAATTGGCTTAATATAATGACCACCAGGATAAGATAATAACAATTGTACTATATGTTGAAGTGTAAAGGACTTCCCAGCACTTTAAAATAGAAAATCTCCTTAGTCTTCTTACTAAATTTTCTTACCAAAGCACACTCACAAAATTGGCTGACACTTCGTTGTTCCTTATTACATTAGATTCTTTCTATTTTATAAGGATTATGAGATATTCCTTGTTTTATTTTGTATTTTGTACGGACTAGAATTGGAAAATCTTATTTGAATCCTTTTTGCACTCTACCGGTCGTCCGAGTCCATGTTGGAGACCAATTATTGTCGCCGCCTTTTCGATACCACATCGAGACTATATGTTCCTCGATGCCTTTTGCAAGCTCTATAAATACAGTATACTTTTTCTATTAGCATTACTTTCAGCACTTGCAAAACACTTTGAGTTTTCTTTTGACGACTTGGAAACATTGACGTGAAGGTAATTTCTTCTTCTTGTGCTTTTTTCTTCTTTCTCTTTTTTTTGTAGGTCAAGCGAGAAAGATGTGTTCTCGTTCAACAAGATGATTCATGCATGGAGAAGATAATCTTGGGGTGAGAGGGAATGGATACTCATCCCTGCCCAATTCTTAGAGAGATTACTCTCAAAATGAACCGATTCTTGGAGAGACTACTCTCAAAATGACCCGATTTTTGGAGAGACTACTTTCAAAATGGCCCGATTCTTGGAGAGATTACTCTCAAATGGCCCAATTCTGGGAGAGATTACTCTCAAAATGGCCCGACTCTTGGAAAGATTACTCTCAAAATGGCCCGATTCTTGGAGAGATTACTCTCAAAATGACTCGATTCTTGGAGAGATTACTCTCAAATGGCCCGACACTTAGAGAGATTACTCTCAAAATTGCCCGATTACCGAAGAGCATTTCATCCAATTAGACTTTAATACCCATTTTAATATCTTGATTTGGACTTTGATAACCCCTATTTTCTTTCTCTTTTTTTTAGCACGAAGAGATGGCAAATTTTATGGACTATACCTCACCTTCCTCAAAATTTAGATATCTCATCATCGAGATTGAAGATGGCATAGAACAAACTAAGCTTTTGGTTCTCACCTCACAAGACGGCCGATATGCAGCCCCATGGCCTCCTCTAAGGAATTCCCTTCATGTAGAGAACTGGACCTTGGAGCACAAATTGACTTCTTAACCATTATCCAAGATGTGGTCTCTCCAAGCGCCAATCCATCGTCATGTAAATATTTCTAGCACCCTTCCAAACTTAGGAAGTCGCATAATTCAAGGCGAAGTACATTAGGGAAATACAACAACAATCGAGGGCGAGTATCGTCATATCCCAGGATATTGGGAATGGGCTGAAGACGTGCTTGGTGGAAGCCAACAAACTATGAGTACAACAAAGATTTATGATGTTGCCTATGTCTCACTTTTCACTTATGATCGAAACTCGAACATTTTAAAAGTATTTTGTGAGGCTTGGTGCTCCAAGACGAACACACTTTTTACATCAGCTGGGGAGCTATCTATATCTCTTTGGGACTTACATATCCTTGGGGGTTTGTCCATTGCGGGTTCTCCATACGAAGAAGTGGTACCTGAGACAAGAGAGCTCATCGGTTTGAATGGAAAACAAGTCAAATTTATTCCTCGATTTAGTGATTATTTATTTGCCGCATTTCATTTGACTACTTTTTAGTTGAAGAACCTAGTGAGCCAATTCCTACTCCTTCGGAGTCTTCTGTGGAGCTTTCTTCTCTGATGCAATTCCGAGTGGAAGAACTTCCCAAAGGGTCTCCTTCAGCAAGTGGACAAGTTTTTGGTATAAAAAACATTAATATTTAGACCTTCTCCTCTGCGAAAGGAAAAGGAATCTGCACGCCTAAAGTCAACACATAATCCTAATGGAGTTATTCCCGTGATGATGAGGTGGTCGACAGATCAAGAAACTATGTTCTCTAAGCTTAGGGTGAGGTCTGACAAGAAAGATGAAACATATGCAGTGGCATTCTTATAAATTTGGTTGTGTGCCTTTGTGTTCCCTAAGGTATAAAACTCCATTGTCCTGAGACTTTTAAGATGTCAAACATGACGGCAGGCGGGTGACATGGCTCATTTATCAAGGTTTGAATAAGATTTCACGTTCTGCCCAACTTGATCAGGTCAAAGTTTCTTTTCCCATTCATTATGTTTACGGATGGATTGCACATTACTTCAAAACCCACTATCCACTTGCTAAGGGTCCGTCTGTCCCTTTGATGGTGGCATACTCAGGAGAGGGAGCTGTAAGGTACTTTGACGAGAAAGATTGAAGAAAACACATCCACAATGGGGAGGATATAGTTTGGGCACCAACAATGTTGACCAATTCCCGTCCTTATTACTACGTGGATAACGATGTTCCTCAAGAGTTGGAATAAAATTACTTCATGAGCTTACGTTTTAATTACCTCCCTTTGAGGTATGGTAACCCATTCATCATCGAGCCGTATAGTCCGCATCGGTTTGATCGTCAATTTGGATTTTACCAGAACGTCCTCGGCATTTTGGAGAATGATATCCGTAACTCTTCTCTAGGTGAAGGAATCAGATTTTGGAGGATTTGCACATTGTATCGATCTATGTCACGTGTGGTTTTTCCTCCAACAGGAGATCCTATGGAGAAATTTCTCCACTAATTATATGTCTTGGTGGGAGAAAGAGCATAGGAAGTTTCTTGAGAATAACTTACAAGCTTTGGTAGACAATGTTGGGCTAAAGTCTACAACCCCTTTAGGAGGTGAAGATCAAGGTGTTGGAAAGACGCTCTCAAAAGTTAAAAAAATATCAACTCCAATCCCAAAAGTAGTTGCACAACCTAAAAAAAGGAAGCTTAGATCCTCGAAGGCAGCTTTAAAAGAAGTGGTGTGCATTTCAACAGCTATTGAGAAACACCATCTAGTTCTTCCATTTAACACGTGTGTTCCTCAAGACACAAGCCAAAGTACCAATGAAGATTAATATTGAAAAAAGAAACGGCCTAACCCAGTAGAGATCGTAGAGGTTCAAAGTGTTGATAGTCCCTCAAGAATGCATACAGCTTGTAACAAAGAGGTAAAATACAATCACCTCGCTCATTCCCCCTTTTTTTAGGAGTAGTGGCACTTATAAATTACTTACTTATTTGCCTTTTCTTAATGCAATTAAACACCATTGGGCATCCGATGGTATCCCCATGCGACAAGCCACAAGCGAGTGATGAATCTGTTGGAGGGCCTACATGTAAAGTGAAGTCATCGTCAAAGGCGTCATCTCTTCCTCATGAAGAATCCCTAAAAAGACAAACTCCAAATGAGATAACTCGCACTACACCAATGACAAATACATCGGTATCTATATTTGAAGGAAAAGTCATTGTTTTCAATCGGAAGAAGGAATTCATTTTGGTACTTTGGGAGGAAATTTGCAATAGGCTCTCCAAAACTTGTCCGGAATTCCTCTCATCTTATAGGGAGCAAATCATTGAGATTTTCGAGGATATGAAGAAGACGAATATTCTGAATTTTTCTCCATTAGAAGATTTACTGAATTCTCTTTTTGAACTTGCCGCATCATATGACCAAGAGCGATCCAATATAGCTGATAAGATGAGTGAAGATGAGAAACTAGAGCTGATTTCCAAAGCTAAAGAGCGTCTTGAATCGTTCAAACTTGAAGCAAGTGAGAAAGTCAAGAAAGTTTCCTCTAGTGAAAGGAAATTGAAGAGAGTCGTGAAGAAGTTGCAGACATTATAACAAGAGAGGAAGAACCTCGAAGGTGTTATAGAAGCGACTCAGAAAGAGGTTGAATAGATTCAGGAAAAAATTTCAACTGCCGAGACTGAGTTCTCTTCATATGACAACGTAAATTTGTTGACTGTTGATGATTCGGCCAATTTGGAGGAGAAGAAGAAGAGCCTGGAGACTAGCTGTTAAGAATTGATTAACGACAAATTTTGTTTAGATTAGGTTGTTAGCATTATCTCCCCTTTTATATTTATATTAGGTTGACCTAGTGGATATTTATTTCATCTTATATAAGATTGATTCTCGTTTGCTTTATATTTCCCGACATTTATCTTAGTTGCATAACTTTCTACTTTATGCACTTGTAACGAAAGATTCATATCTTGTCGGGGAAGAGTCCGAATAATGAACCATTTGATTTTTCGAAAATTAGAATTCAAATATTTAAAATATATCCAAAATTCAGAATCAAACACCTTCAGAATTGCCCCAGATAGTATTTTGGAACTAACTTTAGATTCCACCACGTTGCAAATTTCAGATTTGTGCAGTCTCACCAAAAAATTCATTTCTCGGTGTAAAAATATCGCAATTGCAAACCGTTTAATTTCAAAAAAACTAGACTTCAAGATCTAGAGCATATCCAAAATAATAAATCAAACAACTTCAAAATCGTTCCGAATAATATTTTGAAACCAACTTTATGTTGCACCTTGCTATCAATTTCAGATTTGCATAGTCTCTCCAGAAAAATCATATCTTGGTGTAGGAACGTTGAAATTACAAACCGTTTGATTTCTTGAAAACTAAACTCCAATATCTAGAACATATCTAAAATTCTCAATCAAATAACTTCAGAATCATCCCAGATAATATTTTAAAATCAACTTTAGGTTCCACCACGTTGAAAATTTTGGATTTGCGCGACTTCGCCAAAAGTTTTGTATCTTGAAGTAGGAATGTCGAAATCATGAACTGTTTGATCTACTGGAACTTAACTTCCAAATATATGATATATCCAAAATGAAAGATTTAGATCCTTACTGACACATTCAGATGATATTTTAATGTCAATACTAAATTCTGATACACTGACAATTTCAGATTTACGTGACTTCACCAAATATTTTGCATCTTGATATGGAAGCCTCGAGATCGGAAGACGTCTTACTTGCCATAAAACAAAATTTAAGAACCATATCCTCACAAATATCTTGGGGTTCAAATCCCATTGAATTTGAAACGTTGCACCAAGCAATCATTTCCTTATACTCGTACCTCCTTTTGATGCCTCGCTTCTCTTCCTTTTTTTTGGTAGAGGGCGGACTTGGAGACCAACAAACTTGAAGGTTTGGAGAATTTGAAGACATAGAGAATCCCTAGATTTCAATGCAAATAATTTACATCCTTCTAAAATCGGCCCATTGAAGATATCAATTTACCAAGGAGGGTTACCTCCTTTAAATCAAATGAGATCAAAGTTCAACAGGAAGATGACATTTCAACTTGATCTTGTGTTCCTTCATGCTTCATTCGAACAATAATTAGGGCAATATGTATCTTTTAAAATTATGTGACTGAACTTAGAATGAAACTCTAAGATGCCTACGTACCCCGGTAAAGAGGATCAAGTCATACCGTAGTTCAGACTGGGTGATTTTTTTTTACGTCCTAACATTTTCCTAGGCCGCCTCTTTGGAGATTTTCAACCTAGCGGACTTTTCTTTGGGGCCGTACACAGTTTATCATCATGTGGGCCAAGAGTGTAGCATGCAGTTTAGGCTCGTGCATCAAGGAGCGTCATGACTTCAAGGATAATACTTCTTCAAAAAATTACCATTTATAGGGCCAATTCTTATACCATCTGCATCAACCAGCTTGTAAGCCCCACTTGAGTAAGCTTATTGCACGACCACTTTGAAGTGAACTTCTCTACAGGTTTATGGGAAGTAATTATAGGTCTTCGTACGTCAAGGACTTGATCTCCTACTTGAATGGATCTCGGGCGAGCTCTTTTATTGAAGGCGCAAGATAATCGAGCTTGATAACATTCAAGACTCTGTTGAGCTTCTAATCTGTTTTCATCAAGAGCTTCTAACTCTGCTAACCGAAATTGAGCATTTTCTTCATCAGTGATCCCTTCTTGAATAGCCAGTCGTAACGAAGGTATTTGACACTCAAGTGGCAAGACGGCTTTGACCCATAAACGAGTGAATAAGGAGTCTCCTATGTTGGCGTGCGGTGAGTCATCCTATATTCCCATAGAAGCTTGTTTCACACGGTCATTCCAATATCGTTTAGATTTGGAGACGACCTTCTGTATAGAGTATCTTGTAGTAAGGAAGCGAGGCGCACGACGACGGATTTGAGTCCTTCTCCTTGGATTTTCTGGAAGTATCCTTTAGCATAAGTAGTCGATACTGGGTTGGCGCCATTCTTCTTTCTCAAATTCAGAAACAGCAACAAGATGCTTGAGTTCGTTTTCTTCACCTTCAGACTCTTTTGGCGGTTGTACTACCCATTTTTTGGCAAATAGTAACTTGCGCTTGATCAGGCAGGGTTAAAGATGAAGCTAGGCAGCTAAAGCATCAGCCTTCTTATTTTCTTTCCTTGGCACATGGTGAATAGTCACATCACCGAGCCATACCATCAATTTTTTTGCGTAATCATGATATGGGCGTAGTTCAGGTTTCTTAACCTCGTAACTACCCAAAATTTGATTGACCACTAACTGGGAGTCACCAAAGACTTGCAATTGCAACTGCTTCATATCAACGGCCATTTCAAGCCCAAGTATTAATGCTTGATATTCAGCAACATTATTGGAACAAAGTTGTGTCAAGGTGAAGGAGTAGGGCAAGACTTCACATTGGGGAGTGACAAATACTATGCCATCCCCAGCTCCCCCACGATGCGCGACACCATCAAAGTACATCTTCCATGGAGGTTGAACTTCAACGACCATTACGTCCTCATCAGTCAGTTCATCAGTAAGCTCCCAATCATCAGGTATCGGATGATCTGCCAAGAAATCTGCCAATGCTTGTCCTTTTACAGCGTTTTGAGGGATGTACAAAATCTCAAGTTGTTGAAATTAGAGGTACCATCTCACTAGTCGATCACTAAGAACAGGTTTTAACATCAAGAACTTGATGAGATTTGCTTTAGAAACAAGACAGACAACATGAGTTTGAAAGTAGTGCTTCAACTTTTGAATTAAGAAGACTAGTGCCAGACACAACCTCTCAATTGGCGAATAATTCAACTCGTTTGGTGTCATCATCTTGCTCAGTAGTAAAGAGAGTTTTCTTTCCCCTTACTATTTTCTTGGCCAACAGTGCTCCAACAGACCTTTCTTGTGTCGCAATGTATAGTATCAATGGCTTTCCTGGTACAAGGGCTGCTAAAATTGGAGGATTCATCAAGTAGGATTTAATGCTTTGAAAGGCATTACTGCATGCTTGGTCCCATATGAAAGGGACACCTTTCTTCTTAAGGTGACTGAATGGTTGACACATCCCATGAATAGTATCAATGGCTTTCCAGGTACAAGGGCTGCTAAAACTGGAGGATTCATCAAGTAGGATTTAATGCTTTAAAAGGCATTACTGCATGCTTGGTCCCATCTGAAAGGGACACCTTTCTTCATAAGGCGACTGAATGGTTGACACCTCCAAGCTAGGTTCGAGATGAACCTCCTAAGCTATGCTAACTTTCCCAGACTTTTAAATTCATGGATATCTCTAGGCTCAAGCATTTTAAAAATTGCATCCACTTTGGCTTGATCGATTCGATCCCTCGATGTCGGACAATAAAACCAAGGAACTTTCCTAAAGTAACTCCAAAGGAATATTTCAATGGATTTATCCTAAGTTGGTACCTCTAGAGCAATTTAAATACCATCCTCAAGTCTTTCATGTGGTCGCCATTCTCTCTTGATTTCACCACCAAGTAGTCAACATAGCATTCAACATTCTTATGGAGAAGATCGTCGAAAATATTTTGCATAGCCCTTTGGTAAGTAGCACCAGCATTCTTTAAGCCAAAAGGCATCACCTTGTAGCAATAAATACCCTTGGGAGTGCGGAACGCAGTAAGCTCTTCATATTTTGGTGCCATGCGAATTTGGTTATATCCCGGCGAACCGTATTTGAAAGACATTGCCTCGTAACCAGTACTGGCATCGATCATCAGCTCTGAAATAGGAAGCGGGAATTCATCTTTGGGACATGCATTATTGAGGTCCCTGAAGTCAACGCATACTCGAATCTGGCCATTCTTCTTCCTTCCAGGGACAATACTTGAAACCCATGTTGGGTATTTAGCTTCCCGAATAAATCCAGCTTCAACGAGTTTGTTAACTTCAACTTCAATCAGGGGAACCAAGTCCGGCATGAAGCACCTTTGAGCTTGTTTAACAGGGTGAGCACCATTTTTGACTGCAAGGTGATGGACTGCTACTTTCAGGTCCAAGCCAGGCATCTCTTTGTAACTCCAAGCGAAGACATCCCTGAACTCTTTGAGTAGCTCAATATAAGTGCTTTCTTCATTAGCTTCGAGTAAATCACTTAGGTAGATGGGTTTTGATTCTTCATCGGTGCCAAGGTTAACTTCTTTTAAGGCATCAACTGTTGTCTTCACTCCTTCTTCAATTTCAGGTGGAGCATCTTTCACATCTCATCTTCTTGAGGATCCCCATCATTGAAGGACATGTGATAACATGGTGAAATATGCTCCAATTCTGCGTTATCCTCCGTCGAAGACGAAACACCATTCTCGCTTTGTACAGTGACATGATATGAAGAACCTACACTTTCTTAATCTTCGTCACGTTCCTTAGTGTAGACCACAACATATGGCTTTACCTTCAGTACTTATTCACATGAAACCACAAGTTTTATTTTTCGCCTCATTCTAGAAGGAACCAAACTTTGGAAATCTTTAGAGATCTTCTGAATTTTGGGTGAAGCGGGTGTTTTTGTATTTCGATAATTTCTCTGTAACTTATTCCCCTTCTTTAATAGACCTAATCTCTCAAATATGGAAGTTCTCACAATTGATTTTCCAAGTCGATCAAAGACAGAAGGCCTGTTAGAAGCGGCAGATTCATCTTTTACATTAATATAATTGCTACTCCCCCTTCTTATTGAGATGTGCACTGGTGATGGTTGCTTTTATCCCAAACCTTCATGTGGTTTCCTCGTTGCAGCTTCTGAAGGGAGCTTCCCTAACTTTGACGGCTCATTGGGATTGTATCCAGCTTTTGCAAATAGCTTGTAAGTGTTAGGGTCAAAACCTTCATTTATTCGCTTTGTAGGAAGTACCACATTCTGCAAACGATTTTGGGCTACAATACCTGCAAGCGGCTTTGAGGACGACTTTACTGCCTAAATTCGTTTGACTGGGAGAGTTAACTCCTTTATCAAGCTATCTTGGGGATTAGATGGTTCACCTTCATCTTTCTTCCTTTTAGAGGCATATTGGAGCTGGACTTACTTTCTTGCCATAAGGTGTAATATTCCCTCCATAAGATTTATTCATGTTGGGTTGTACATCCTTACTAACAGCTTTGGCTTCACCTGTAGTCACCTCTTCTCCTTTACTTGAGGGCTCTTTGATTTTCATACCATCATCAGCTTTCAGCTCCTTCACAACGTGGTTCTTTAAGTAGAACTTTGCATCGGCGAAGTGTGACTCAGCCTTCGTGAATGGCTCATCATCAGCAATTATCTTCTTCTCGACTTCACCTTAATAGTATTTTAAACATTGATGGTGGGAAGATGGAACTACTTTATTCTCATGTATCCAAGGCCTCCCAAGCAAAATATTGTATGAATTCTTCGCGTCGATCACATGCATCCATACACTTGATTGCATATCTTCAATAGTGATTCCCAGCCTGATCGCTCCTATGGCTCTTTGCCCCCTTGGGTGAATCCTAGGATCATTACACGACTTTCTGAGAGTTCGTTCATGGGAATACCAAGTTCCTTCATAGTATGGATTGGCAAAATGTTCATTGAGGATCCTCCATCGACTAAAATCCGGTTTACCCTTTCATCGCGCATATAGCCAACCAGGTACAATGGGCGGTTATGAGGAGTGTTACCTAGCAAAAGATCACCATTTGTGAACGTGACCTTCCCCTCACAAGCATTAACTTCTTGAGGAGTAGGCTCGATGGGATTTCCAAAGATGGTTCCAATGGTAGGTCATCACTCTTTTCTTCTCCTTTGTTAGCATGGCAACAAGAGGCATCAATGCCCTTATGGGAAGTCTTCGTGTGGAACCAACTTGGTAAAAACTCCTCCAAGGTCACTGGATTTTGTAGCTTTTGAGGATGGTGCATCTCCACTTTTGCTTTCTTCAAATGGCTAACTGAATTCTTTTTTATTGGTCTTTTTACCATCATCTTCCTTGTTGGTTGTTCCACTGATTCTTTTCTTGGTCTCATTTTGTGGCACCTATGACGAGTCACCAACGTCCAACCTTCATCATCATCAGGTTGGTTGACTTCAGTTTTGTCGCTCTCCAGTAATTCTTTATCTTTGCTTTCATCAAAACCACATAATTCATTCGGACTGAATGAGCCAAAGGTGATAGAGACTTGGTTTGCGCTTCCTTTCTTATCCTCAAGCACGATCTTCTTTTCACGAGCAAAGTCCATGACTTTATCCTTGATGACAAAGCACTTCTCCAGAGGGTGGCTTATAAATCGGTGATATTTGCAGTAATTTAGGTAAGTTGTTTTCCCAGCTTCATTTGGTCGCTTCATCTCCGGAAACTCAATAAGATTTAACTCGAGGAGCTCTTAAAAAATGGCTGGCACATCAGAATCTAGGAATGGGTACTATTTCTCCTGTATTTCTTTAAGAGTCAACTTTCCACTTGGCTTGTCTTGAAAAGAAGTGGATTTCATACTCTGCTTCTTGCTCACCTTCGCCGTGAACTTCATAGGTGATGTATTGACATTCATAGCTTCTTTTCTTTTAGACTTGGGTACGAACTTGCCCCACTTCCTAACTTCTTGCTTGTCATTCGCTTTGCGAGGTTCATAGATGGGCAGCCTTTCATTTCCAGCGGAGGCCATGCTCAATTCCATGTCATGGGCACGAGTTGCAAGTTCTTCAAATGTGATAGGCTTGATACCTGGCAAGATGTAGTGCAATCCCCAATGCATGCCTTGGATGCACATCTCTATGCCCGAAGCTTTACTAAGCCTGTCTTTGCAGTTGAGGCTTGCATTCCTCCAACGATTGATAAAGTCGATAACTTGTTCCCCCTTTCTTTGACGAGTATTTGTGATAGCGTCTCGTGCTATAAAAGTGATTGCGGAACTCTTGCTCTAGTTGATCCCAACTATCGATAGATCAAGCCTCGAGGTCCGCGTACCAATCAAAAGCATTTCCTTTTAATGAGCGGACAAACTGTTTGACGAGGTAGTTCCCATAAGTCCCATCATTGTTGCATGTCTCAACAAATTGCGCCACATGTTGCTTTGGGTTACCTTTACCATCAAACTATTGAAACTTTCGAGGTTGATAACCAGCATGCATCTTCAACATATCGACCCTCGCAGTGTACGGCTTTGCATATGCAAGGGAGGACTTAGCAGCAACTTCATATTTTTTCTTGATGGTTCCTTCAATGAACTCCTTCAATTGATCAATTGGAATCATCCCTTCAGATGAGACAGGGTTAGTCTTAGTGGATGTTGCTTGTCTCGGGGGAGAGTCGCTCTCTAGAACTTCTGGGAGCTTTCCGGGTGTATAAGTAGATTCTTCCTCCATCAAGATTCCCACCATGTCTGTTAGCTTGTCAATTCTAGCCTTTTGATTTAGCATGCATTTAGTCAAGCCAGCGATTGCTTCCGTCAAATTTGCCAATTGCTCCTCCATGGATGAAGTGTTTTTCACCACGGCTTGCATGATTGTCATGGATGACAGAGAGTAGCATGGATTTTCACATTGAATGATCCTTAATTGGCTCACGCTATGTGGTGTAAGTGGGAGGATCCATCACTTGAAGCATCATTATCTTCCTTCACAGCAGAGTGCTTGGAGCCGGAGAGGTCAAGCAGAACCAGTGTTTTCCTGATCTTTTCAGCAACATCGCTTCCTCTTTCAGATGCGTTTGTGGCCGATTTTACTCCTTTTGAGGATGAAGATCCGAAATCAAGGGTTGATGCGGACGACACTTGGGGTGCTTATTGTCCTAAAAAGCTTGCTTTGCTCCTCATAACTGGGCCGAAGCTTCCAAAAGTGATAACGAGGATGCTTTCCACATCAGCGTAGAACCTGAAATTAGCAACCTTGGTGGAAGTTGAACCGGAGTTGATTTTATTTGGAGCCATTTCAATGTTCTTGAACTTTGGTGATTGAAAAGTTGAGATGAGAGGTAGAGAATGTCCCACTGGGCGTGCTAGAATTTGTAAACAATAAATTTGCGTCGAGAAAATAAAATCAAGACCAGAAAAAATTGCAACAACTGTAGTATTTTTATTTCAAATATTGGAGTGTTACAATCTCTATGAATCCTCTGATTCTTCTTTCCAATAGTAAATAAATTCAAGGACCTTTGACCTTGATCTTGAATATATATTTGTTTCCACGAACGATGATCTTGTTCTCGATCTTGAGCTTCAGCTTGATTGCTTGAACTTGATCTTGATTCGTTCTTGAGTTTGAACTTGATTCCTTGAACTTGAACTTGATTGCTTGAAGCTTGAAACTTGTAGAGAAATTTTCGGCGTTTGATCCACGAGCTCTCTCTTACTTCTTGTTATCACTTCTTGTCCCCTTTTCTGAGTTATGAAGACTCATATTTATAATTGTGGGAGGGAAGAGTTGTGATAAGAACAAACTCTTTCTGACCAATCAAAATGAAGTATGACATGGTCGCATTTGATTGGCCAGAACATGTCACTTGCACACGTGGCGCGATTTCATTGGCATTTTAGTGTGACTTGGCATGCCTTGTCATTTTGACACGTGGCATGATCCTATTGGCTCTTCCACTTGACTTGGCGTGCCACGTCATGTGACACCAAAGTGGGCCTCTAGGAGGATATCATCTTGGGTTTAGTGAAGTGGGTTCATCACTTTAGCCCAATGAATTAAGACTTATTTATTTAACCTATATATATTGGACTTATATGATTAATTCAATTATATTAGCTCGTATATTTATTTGGATTAATATATCTTGAATTTAAAATATAGTCCAAATTATCTTATGGATTTAATTTTAATAAAATTTATATGCCTACAACTCTAAAATAGAGAAAGTAAGATATATAAATTTTCAAAAAGAAATATATTACAGCAGAATGAAACAAAAAAAGGAAGAGAACAATATCAATTAAAAATTATAATATCTGCTAAAAACAACATATCAATGGATCACTAAAGATAAAAACATGGCAAAAGAATTATATCCACCAAATCAGAAAAATAAAAGAGAAAAAACGAAATGCAAAAACAATTATTATCAGGAAATCAATACATCAAAGTAGGGTAAATGGTATTACATTCAAAGTAACAATCTTCTATAGGATAAAATATTACAAAAGGATAAAAATCAAAAAAGAAATTTCAAAATTACCTGACGCCAAAAGGAATGCCAACATTAATAGAGAGCAGAATGGCTATTTGAAAGGGACGAACTCTCGAGTGGCATATTTATTTTCATTAAATTAGAGAATAACATAGTCTTAAAGGTTATAATAATGATAGGTACTAAATAGGTGGTAAATATTAAGTAATTACAAAGATAAGTAAAGTACCTTTTGGAGTTGTAATATAATCAATATTAATTGTAATACATTTAATAGTAAAAAGTCCATTGAATGGGAAGATATTTTGAACACAAAAAAGCCAAAAAAATAAGAAAAAAAAAGATAAATGGCAATCCTAGTTAAGGAGAGGTACCAATTCATCTCCTATTTTTCCTTGAAATTTGAATGTTCCCCTGTCTAAAAGTTTTTGTCTTCTTCAAATTGAGTAGTCTTGATTTTTTTAATGTAGTGATAATTTAAGGCGCGCTTACAACACACTTAAGCCCTTAACGTGAGGCTCAAAACATGTTGAGTGCGTTGCTCAAAACATGTTGAACGCTTGCCTCGCTTAGCGGGCGCTTCAGTGTTTTCATCAAGGCTGTAAGATATACTTTCTTTGTCAATGAGCGTAATCCTGAAGAGGCAACACTAAACAATTGATATTTTACTTTATAATTTTTTTTCAAAGTTCTTTTCACATATTCATGTTTATAGATATTAACCATAAACATTGGTTTGGAAGGTGAATTACAAAAAAGGAATTTGCGACACCATTTAATGAAGGCTCTTACACCATAATTGTGAAGATATATAGGTTGGAGGAGATTGTTTTCGTAAATCCTATAAGAACAAAGAACCTGGCAAGGGTGTCCTCATTATGTACTTATACCATAGAGGAGTGGCGTCATTGTTACTTAGGTTGTTTAGGCAGTTATAGAGTGGAATAAGGATTGTCCAACTACCTATGGACTTCCTCATTTTCCTGTACACATGCATTGATGCACGTACTTCCCATGCAAGTAATATTGAAGGCATGGGCATATGAATCATATAAACCTGTAGTGTACGTACTGAGTAGCAGAAAATTTAGAGGGAAAACATACAAGCCTATTCGAATCACTTCTTTATTGAACGACAGATGATTTGGTATTGTCAGAACCTACAAATTGACCAATTAAATTTGCTTAGGTAGGTAAAATGTATAAAGATTTATATTTGGATGTTATTAGGTGCAAACATGCAATATATTCCAATTCTACATAATACTTCCTACTAGACGATGTTCTTAGTATTCCAATAAAACTAATGCCCCGAGTTACACAAATACCTATTTTCGCGCTTGGAATAGTTATTGATAAAATATAATGTAACAGTTACAGTTGTTATGTGTGACCACTGACTGCATCGTTTTAGAATGCCAGCAATCAACTCATTCATTAACCATTAACAAAGCAAACTCTGATTATTTATTTTTTTCTTTCTCTTTAGTTTTCTTTTGCCAAGAGAGGTTTAATGGGGAAACATAAACACCTAATGGCTAATGGAAGTCGATCCAAAATATTAGATCAAAGAGAGATGTAATAGTCAATAAAAAAGTATTGACTAAAAAAATTTGCACATCCCAAGGATTTGAAGTTTTACTTAGCAAAATATTAATCTGGAACTTTTAATAAAACCCATTATTATCCAAAGACTAGATTTCAAATACTCACAAGTTAGTCAACTTGCTTGATTATAATAAAGTTGATATTTCTACAATTCATTGTCCGATATGATTAATAACAGTAAAGAGACGTCAACAACAACAACTACCCAGAATACTCCCACCATGTGGGGTCTGGGGAGGGTAATATATAGACAAGCCTTACCCCTACCCGAAAGGGCAGAGAGGCTGTTTCCAATCGACCCCGGCTCATAGGATAAAAGGAAAAACAGCAGTAGAACAAAAACAAAGACAAAAACAAAAACAAAAACAATAGAGCATTAGTAACTCCAGCAGAAATAGCGAAAATAGTGTAAATAATTATCTAAACATACGAAACATAAATACAATCGCATGCAATAATATCATACAGTAACTACCATAACTAACAGTCATAGGGGGGACATAAGCTACAACACGAATCATCTATAAGTAACCCTGCTGACCCACACCCAACCCCGGATGAGGCGTACGAAAAACTCTAGGAGCCCCTATCATACAACCCTGATTCTAGACCTCCAGACTTTCCTATCGCGGGTCATGTCCTCGGAAACCTGCATTCTAGTCATGTCCTGCCTAATCACCTCTCCCCAATACTTCTTAGGCCTCCCTCTGCCTCGCCGACCGCCAACAATCTCCACCGCTCGCAGCTCCTCACTGGGGCATCGGGACTTCTCCTTCGCACATGCCCGAACCACCTCAGCCTCGCTTCTCGCATCTTCTCATCCACCGGGGCTACCCCCACCTTCTCTCGAATAACTTCATTCTTAATCTTATCTAGCCTGGTGTAACCGCACATCCACCTAAGCATTCCCATCTCCGCAACCTTCATTCTCTAAACATGAGAGTTCTTCACGGGCCAACACTCCGCCCCATACAAGATCGCAGGTCTAACCACGGCTCTATAGAATTTTCCCTTGAGTTTGTGTGGAATTTTCTTGTCACACAGGACTCCTGATGCAAGCCTCCACTTTGACCACCCCGCTCATATACGATGAGTGACGTCCCCGTCAATCTCTCCGTCCCCTGAATCACAGACCCAAGATAACGGATACTGTCCCTCCTAGCGATGGCCTGAGAACCAATCATCACGTCCCTGCCTACTTCGCTCGGCTCAGCGCTAAACTTGCACTCTAGGTACTCTGTCTTAGATCTGCTTATTTTGAAACCTTTAGACTCGAGAGTCTGTCTCCATACCTATAACCTTTCAATAACACCGACCCTCGTCTCATCTATCAATACTATGTCATCAGCAAATAGCATACACCAAGGCACATCCCCTTGAATATGTCGGGTTAGAGCATCTATCACTAAGGCAAACAAGAGGGGACTTAGCGCCGATCCTTGATGGAGACCCATAACCACTGGAAAATGGTCTGATTCGCCACCCACCGTCCTAACCCTAGTCTTAGCTCCATTGTACATGTCCTTGATTACTCTGATGTAGGCTTCCGGCACGCTCTTCGCCTCCAAGCACCTCCATAGCACCTCCCTTAGGACCTTGTCATATGCCTTCTCCAAGTCGATAAGCACCATGTGTAGGTCCTTCTTCTTACCCTGAATTGCTCCGCTATCCGCCTGACAAGGTGGATAGCCTCTGTAGTGGAGCGGCCCGGCATGAAACCAAACTAGTTCCCAGATATAGATGTCACCTCCCTCACCCGCGCCTCAATCACCCTCTCCCAAACCTTCATCGTGTGACTTATTAATTTGATACCCCTATAGTTGTTGCAGCACTGGATGTCCCCTTTGTTCTTGTACAAGGGCACCACTGTACTCCACCTCCACTCATCCGGCATCCTTTTGGTCCTGAAGATCGCATTAAACAACCTGGAGAGCCACTCACCTCCCTCACCCGCGCCTCAATAACAGTAAAGAGAATTTGGATAAATAAGGGTATGCAGTTTCATGAATACTCTTAGGAAGTAACAAGGAAATGAACACCTGTTAATCTAAAGCTTTCCTTCACATGCCAAAAATTATGATCTTACAAAATGTACGTAGAAATTTGAAAAGCCAAGCGTGAAAAAAATAAGAATAAAGATGTTCAAACAAGAAAACTAATTGAAAGGTTCCCCTCGAATACATTATACATGTATTGGAACTGGACCTATTCATTCCTTCTCAGACTCGCCTAGCGTGATTCTTAAATCTGCAAAAGACTATACGTTGGCAAAACCACCGGAAGATTTGTATTATTTTCAAAAAGCAGAGCACCCAGCATACACTTATTATAGTTTGATCCACCTCGCTACACCACTCTTTCGACACTCATCTTAATCCGCTAGTATCAAAATTCAAACAGAACAATTACAAAAAGCGAAAAAAGGGAAGAGCATAAATATTGCTTAAGCATCATCGAGAGCAAGGACCCCAGGAAGCTGCTTCCCCTCCAGAAGCTCCAAGCTGGCACCCCCTCCAGTTGAAATGTGACTCATCTTGTCTGCAAGTCCCACCTTTTCAACGGCGGCAACAGAATCACCACCCCCTATGATTGTTGTTACTCCTTTTCCACTAAGCTCTGCCAGTTTTTTTGCAATAGCCTGGATTATATATGGCAAAAGAGATTATACATGCAGTCAACATCAATTAACGGAAGGAAGCATTCTATGCTGCCTCAAAACTCTACACGAGAAAAATAATCCTATTGGCACATAACCTCATTGGCGCAACTATATGAGATCTTCGATTTATACCTCTGTTCCAGCAGCAAATTTTTCAAACTCAAATACTCCCATAGGTCCATTCCATATGATAGTTTTGGTGGCATCCAAAGCTTCGCCAAAAGACTTGATAGCATCAGGTCCAATATCTAACCCCATCCAGCCATCAGGAATTTCAGATGCTGGAACAATCTGAAAGGCCAAAGAAAAAAGGATCAGTCATAAAGAGTTAAGACAGTGACTACAAGTAGAACAAGATACCATTGCCCAAAAAACCGTTTACCTTGCTG
Source organism: Nicotiana benthamiana (assembly GCA_034376525.1). Lineage (NCBI taxonomy): Eukaryota > Viridiplantae > Streptophyta > Magnoliopsida > Solanales > Solanaceae > Nicotiana > Nicotiana benthamiana. The sequence continues at coordinate 118,254,226 of CM067331.1, forward strand.
TTGGCATCAGCAGCAAACTTGTCTGCTATCACTACATCAGCAGGAAGCAACAGAGATACACCTTTTGCCTTTGCCTTTTCAATAAGTGATGTTGCTAGATCAAGCTTGTCCTCCTCTACAAGTGAGGATCCAACAGAGTATCCTTGGGCCTTGTAGAAAGTAAAGATCATACCTCCACCAAGCAATAACACGTTAACCTTCTCCAAAAGTGACTCTATCACGCCAATCTTACTTGAAACCTTTGAACCACCAACAATGGCAGCAAATGGCTTCTGTGGATTTGATACAGCTCCGACAAGATAGTCAAGTTCCTAAAAGCATCATGATTTGGGGTAAGAAATAAAGATAAAAAGAAAATGAAGCCACCTACAAGGCAGTAAAAGAGTTCCAGCCTAATACACAAAACTGTGTTAACCACCATTGACCATTCAATATTGTGCTAGATAGGTCATCATACTGTTTTCGATAACTGTTACGTCTTTTATGACTTATTCATGATACTTCTGTATTTTATGATTAACTGAGCAAGAAAAATTTTGTGCTGGACGATTGAGCTAATCTTAGTGCATGTTTGGTCCGACCTACCAAATTTTCTTCTTACATTTCACGGTCCAAAGTTGTACCTTTTGCATAAGGAATCCAGCAACTGCCGGTTTCAAGTACTTAGCAACCCCTTCTGTGGAAGCATGTGCTCTGTGTGCAGTCCCAAAGGCATCATTGACATACAAATCTGCAAGAGACGCCAGCTTCTTTGCAAACTCGGGCTCATTCTTCTCCTCTTCTTTATAGAATCTCACATTTTCCAGCAGCAGAACTCCTCCTTCTGGTATTTCGACAACCAACTTCTCAACTTCTGGACCAATGCAATCATCTGCCATCTTGACCTGTGGGTAAAATTGGAGTACGACAACCTCTTTAGTCAGCCCTAGAAGAAACAATTACCAAGAAAGATAACAAGAAACAGAACGTGAAACAGACCTCAAGTCCCAATAGCTCTGACAGTCTTGGTACAAGTGGCTTCAAGCTGTATTTTGGAGTGACACCTTTTGGACGACCCTGGAACCAGCAATTCAATAATCAGAAAACAGATACACGGATAACTAAAAGATAGAGAAACTTTGCTAACAGGAGATGGTAAAACTAATTCACAATAAAAATGCAGAATTATCACAAACAAAGTCCAATAGAACTTTCAACTACTGAAACAAGCAAAGCTTGGATGTCTTTTGTATAATTTTTCTCTGGTGATTTCACCTCCATTTTGGTTAGCTAGACCTTCTATCTACGTTGCGTCCCATACAAGTGACCACCAGATTACTTTGTTTCTCTTTTCCCTTGAGATAACATTCTCTTTACGACCTTTTCCTTTCTATCTTCCACATAATTATAACCTCTTTACCGGCTTTCCTTTAGGCCAAGACTGAGTCCCTCTTTTGCATTTCTTAAATTTTCTCTTGTAGTAACTCCTATCCCAACACCAAATACCCTCTAATCTATTTCTTTCTTTTCTATGCCAAACTAAACATGAGCAAGAGAAACGCTTTCTCTTTCCTCTTGTTCCATTCTTTCTCTAACCTCCAAACCATAAGACAATGAGGCTACATTTACCGAAGAGAAAAATCCATTAACCAACAGGTCCTGATCAAAATATGAAAATCACACATACTATAAACAATCGACATGCATAAGTGATAATACACAAGTAATTACAAAATAAACTTGACAATATAGAGAAAAAGGGAATTTAGAAACCGTAAATCTACTATCGATTTAAGCCATATATATTGACAATATAAGATTTTTTACTCTATTAGTATATTTTTAATCTATGATAGCAGCCAGCAGGTTAGTTCTCCTTTTAACCATTTTACTAATTAATACTTATCATTTAGATTTATCTGTAGCTACCTTAGAAGTGACAATCTTATACAGATTTACCTGTAACTACCTTAAAAGCAATGCAACAACAACAACAACAACAACTACTACCCAGTATACTCCCACCAGGTGGGGTCTGGGGAGGGTAATATGTAGACGAGCCTTACCCCTACCCCCAAAGGGCAAGGAGGTTGTTTCCAATCGAACCTCGGCTCATAGGATTAGAGGAAAAACAGTAGTAAAACAAACTTAAAAGCAATGCAGAGGTAAAAAAAAATCATTTAAGTGATTCAAAATAAAAAATCCTAGGTAATTCAACATCTACTATATATAGAAAAGATAATTTTGACCTTGTATATACAATGCAATTTCCGGAGTTTGGATGAATCCCAACTAGTTCCACCCCTGCTTATAGGTGACAATATCATAATTTACCTTTAACTATCTCATAAAGGAAAATCTCATATAGATTAAATGATGTGATCGTGTAAATACTGCTACACCGCCAGTCCATAACTTACTCATCTATGACATATACGGACAAATATCAACAATAACATCTCTAAATTGGTACTACTAGAATCGAAGGCTAATGGTAGAAGCAGCAGCTCGGATTCTGGTGTCATCAGTAATAAAGCGTCGTAATATTGGAATAATCAAACAACTAAAAGAAAAGCAAAAGGCATTTGGTTTGTAGTAGCAAAAAATAGCAAAGCTTACAAGATGAGAGGCAAGAATAACATGAGATCCATGTTGCATCAAATACTTAATGGTAGGAACAGCAGCTCGGATTCTGGTGTCATCAGTAATATTGAAGCTGTCATCCAATGGAACATTCAGATCAACTCTCACGAATACTCTCCTCCCTTTCAGATCTGCTTCTTTCAGTGATCCCACACTCTTCTTCACTGCCATTTCGTGAGAATGGAAAACTCAAATGATGTGATATTCGTTCGTCGGAGAAATCGATGTGTTTGTGATCAAGGTGGGGGGGATGGGAAGGCTTTTAAACTGTGGGAAAGCGCAGAAGAGGCGGATATGCTGCTCAAAAGTAGAGGCACTGGGCTTGGGTTGGGCCACAAGTTATTGGATTTCTCGAAGTGATGAGGCGTTCTTCTAGAATCTTCTCCGGTTAGTGCCTCAGCGGTCTCCTGGAAGCAATTCAGAAACAGCCATATTTTGAATTGGCAATTGAAAAGGAATTTTTTCTGACCTGTATCGTATATAAACATTTATTATTAGAAATATACATAATTCTTAAATTATTCGCCTAATCTATATTATTTTTATAGTTTTTGTATCAGTAATTAAAAGATAATTAATAATAGTTGTATCTTTTTATTTTTGTGAGTAAATTTTAGGAACACAATATTTTGAACAGATTTGGCGTGAATAAGATCATATCATATCACGGAAACCGCTCATATTCAATTTATAAACAAATTCTGTTCTTTTTCAATCTGAATCTGTCAATCTACAATTTATCTACAATTTTTTTACGAATTAAAAACGACTAAAATTTCTACAAATCTTCTGCAAAAAACAATCTACAATTTATCTACAATTATCTATAATTTTTCTAAAATTTATCTACAATTTCTTCAATATGTCGTCTTCTTCTTCGAGTTTCAATATGAAATTCAACCAAAAACAAGTCTAACTCTTCACCAAAATCCCTCAAAGTTGAGATATAAACTCTAAAATATATTTCCAATTATTTACAACAACACCCAATCAAAATAAATAATAATTTTGAAAACCCAAATTTGAATTCAAAACTTTCAAGCTTTTTAATGGCCGTCAATCGTGGAAGCCTGTAAAAAGAACGTGGGTATGGGTAAAACGTGGGTGGAGCTGAGGGGTTAGGAGAGAGAAACGTGGTATGAGTGGCGATGCTGGAATTAAACGAAAATCATTTAATTGCGGATTAAAAAATATCTCATTAATTATATCCTTAATTAATTGTGGTATAGAATTGGTAATTTGGTATACTAAGTGTAATTAAGTCAAACTATAAACATTAAGGGTAAAAAGGTTTCCTATGTGGCATATGAATGTAAAAATCTAATTGAAAACACTGTTTTAAAAGGCTTTTCGGATTCGGGACGAAGCACTATCAAAATGCTTTAAGACTTATGTGTGAGACTTAGTTCTAGGAGGCTTATGCCCCCAAGCGCTCAACGGTGCGCCCTAAAATATGCCTAACGCTCAACTCTCGGAACTTGCCCAATATTTTCTACGTAAATCATGTGTTGAATTCACAAATTTCCTATTCCCAATATTTCAAGTTGGTAATTGAAAATAAGCCACTCTTTGAAAATTAGTTGAAATTTAAATACTTTCAAGTGAAAATAATACCTAGACAAAAATATCCCTAAAACCTTACACTTTCTCTCCGCTTCTTCTTCTTCTTCTTTGCAACGACAGATGAAACTGGTACATAAAACTCTTACACAATATACTAGATTTCGAGCTTTAACAATTAAATTCCAACATTTTGTGCTGAAGTTCTTACAAATTTTCTTACTTTTCTACAATTTTCTAGAAACTCCTCTGTTATCTAAAATACTCTATGATAGAGAGTCACGATATCAGTTGCTGTAACACAATAGATGATGTTGTTTCGCAGTTGTCACTTTAGCTAATCAAATTTAATCATCCCTCTAGCAATGAACTATCACTGCCCGAAATTCCACGAAAGATTGTGATGGCGCTTAACCAGCTCGCTAGACAAGCCAGCACAATTAGAATCATGAATCTAAAGCAAATTAATCAACTTTTAACCAAATGCTCAATAAGATAAGACACAGAATAATCTCAAGTGTAATTTGGTATACTAAGTGTAATTAAGTCAAACTTTAAACATTAAGGGTAAAAAGGTTTCCTATGTGGCATATGAATGTAAAAATCCAATTGAAAACACTGTTTTAAAAGGCTTTTCCGATTCGGGACGAAGCACTATCAAAATGCTTTAAGACTTATGTGTGAGACTTAGTTCTAGGAGGCTTATGCCCCCAAGCGCTCAACGGTGCGCCCTAAAATATGCCTAACGCTCAACTCTCGGAACTTGCCCAATATTTTCTACGTAAATCATGTGTTGAATTCACAAATTTCCTATTCCCAATATTTCAAGTTGGTAATTGAAAATAAGCCACTCTTTGAAAATAATCTCAAGTCTAATTTGGTATACTAAGTGTAATTAAGTCAAAACTTAAACATTGAGGGTAAAAACTCTCACACAATATACTAGATTTCGAGCTTTAACAATTAAATTCCAGCATTTTGTGCTGGAGTTCTTACAAATTTTCTTACTTTTCTACTATTTTTTCTAGAAACTCCTCCGTTATCTAAAATACTCTATGATAGAGAGTCACGATATCAGTTGTTGTAACACAATAGATGATGCTGTTTCACAGTTGTAACTTTAGCTAATCAAATTTAATCATCCCTCTAGATAGTTCCTGCCCGAAATTCCACGAAAGATTGTGATGGCGCTTAACCGGCTCGCTAGACAAGCCAGCACAATTAGAATCATGAATCTAAAGCAAATTAATCAACTTTTAACCAAATGCTCAATAAGATAAGACACAGAATAATCTCAAGCCTAATAATGTAGATAACTATCCAAGGCAAGGGCTAAACGCAACCATAACTACCAATATCGCCCTAAAATTGGATGTCACAATCATCACAAACATCTAATAAGAGTATGAGAAATATTTGTACATACTGCCAATCTGATTATAGTAAATAAACATTTGAATGAAGTAGAGAGAGGGGCCCTATGTGCTGTGAATCGATCGAGTTGAGCAGCTCACCATGAAGACTTCACGAATCTACTGATTACCCCAGATAAATACCACTCGTACCAGCCTCAGAACCTGTACAAAATGTGTAAAAATATAGTATAAGTACAAACAATGGTACCCAGTAAGTAGAAAGTCTAGCCTTGAAGAAGTAGTGGCGAGGGATCGACTCCGTCGCTCACTAGCAGTCAAATAAGCAGGTGAGAGAAATATCCAATAGAAAGCTAGGTATGACATTATCAACAAGTATATAAGTTGAAAGCACAACACATACGGAATTAAGCATGCTTTTCAAATATCTGGAATCAAATAAGATAACATTCATCTCAATTCTCAAGTGAAATTGATTCCGGTAAATAATACTTATTTCAATTCATAGCATGAGCCTAACCAAATATAAATATGCATGCTTGGAATTTTTTTTTTCAGTAACCCAAAGCGGAGGGACGGATCCATAATCCAAACGTTGGTCATTTTATAAAAAATAATCATCAATCGACTGTTAAAGCGCATAACCCGACCTAATTCATAACATCCTCCATCCAATATTCGCTCGAGTGCCCATAGTGCCAAAATCCTCAACTCCTCTGAATAATCACTTCCCACTCATGCGATATAATAAAGGGGGTCAAAGACATGATAATAAAAATGCGGATAGAACGCTCTAATGGCTAAGTGTTAGCTATGACAAATCATGAAACTCATTTTATCCAACTGGCTCAATGAGCTATTGTTTAGCTTAATTATGTTATTATCATGAGCTAATTACACCATAGAGATCATGGAGCAAATAAAAGAAATATATGATTATGAATTTATAATAAAGTCTGATATGGTAATATGACCCCCACGTCAAATCAACAAGTCATAATTCTAGGCATGCTCCTAAACTATGGATATAAATATTAAATAGTCATAGAATCAATTTGAACATGAATAGGAGTCCACATAACTCAAAAATTAAGCACAGCTCAAGTCAACAGATACTGAATACAATCCAAAACCTAGATACGCATGTAAGCTCCTCACCTCGCATATATGTGGCTCATAAATCATGAATCAAATTTTCTCTTACAATGATAGATAAGAGACTTACTTTCGCCCGATAACCTCAAATCAAGCAAAAATTGCCTAACCGTTCAAAATTAAACTCCAAATGACCTAAATATAGTTTAAAACAACTCACTAATGACAATAAAGCCATAGAAAATAGCCTCAAACAATAAAGCTTCGATCTTTATACAAATACGCAATCAACTAAAAAGTCAATCTGGGACATGTACCTCGACTTCAAAATTCAAAAATTCCGAACCCATATTCCAACACGAGTCCGAATATACAATTTTATTCAAAATCGACACCAAGTCAGGGTTCAAATACAATTATTTACTTTCCAAAAGTCTTTCCAAAAACTCCTTAAATTTCACTTTAGAATCTAAGATTTTAGATGTATCTATGGAAAATAATGATAATAAAGTTACATTCAAATAAAAATTTTGCTTACCTCCAAAATAGTAGTGAACTTGCACTCCAAATTCTCCACCTCTCGAAGTTTAGGGGTCAAAATATGAAAGAACGGACAAAATAACAAAACTATATCATTAAGTTTACTACCCAGTTATATATTATGCGATCGTAGGACAACCTTCAAGATCGTGAAATCCAAAACTTCTGCCTAGCTACCGCCCTTCTGTGCGAACGTGGGCCTCCAATCGCGAATGTGGAATGTTGGCATGCCTAGCCTACTAGAACGCGAACCTTGATATTTGGCTATAAATATAAATTTTTAGTGTATACTCACCTTATATATTGGCCTTTTTAATGTTAATATGTGCGACATTTGAGCTTTAGGTTGTTTTTATGTGTAGGATTATTTGAAAATGAAAACGAGTGAAGATTGCATGCAAAGATGCCAAAAATACACAAAAAGAAATACGGAAAGGCGAAAACCAAAGAAGGCCGAGAACCAGGCGCCAAGCCAAGCGACGCCTGACTCCTAGCGAGGAAGACCATGTGATAGCGCTCGCGTCGCGAGGTTCCCTGCTTGCCCTAGTACAGGTCTCGCGAGCTCTAGGGCCTCGACTCTTTCCGAATCCGCACATTTATATTTTCCTACTAAAATTTGGACTTGGATACTTTGACCCTAATCTATAAATACTCCCTAAATATCATTAGTGAGAAGGGGGTCAAATTGGAAGTTTCAAAGGCTTAGAAACACGAATTGAGCACGGATTTCGTTGATTTTTTCATTCTTCATCTAGTTTTCATTGTCTTTATATTTAAAAATAATACTTTGATTATTGTTATGAACAATAGTGGCTAAGCACCCCATTATTCTGGGTGGGTTGTTATTGACTATTGTTATTTGGTGGTTGGTTATTTTGCTTGAGTTATGAAATTAATTTATTCATTCAATCTTGCACTTACTTATTTTATTACTTAGCTAATAGTAAAATACTATCTATGAATTTATAGTTGAACTCAGAACTATTAACTATAGATTGTATATAAGAATGAATAGAGTAAGTTCTTGAATCCGGAAATCAGAGTATAAATTCATGATTAGAACAGACATATTTTAATTGACTTACTTGGTTATTTTTGTAGGAAATATACATAGAAATCAGCCAAGTTAAAGCAATGTCGGTTATGACTCGATCAGAAATCGGGCCATGACATAACCAAACTTGGATGGACCCTTTTCAAACCACTATTTATATTTTGATCTAGTTAAAAATATTTTGAGAAAATAGCCTCACAATCCAGCATTTTGAAGTACAAGAAATTCTAACTATGATTTTAAATTATGGCTATCAAAGAGAATTTTTCCCACTGTGTTTTAATATTCTGACATGAGAATTTTTTTTCTCTTAACTCCTGTTACTGGGGTCAAACAATTAAGGAAATTTTACCTCCGATAACAAAACTTTACACTTTATTTATTATAAATAAATATTCTTTTAAAATATTATTTTTTATAGCTACCTTTTAAGTTTTATAGCAAAATATGAACTTATGGTCATTTCCTCTCGTTTAACCATTAAATATGCTGGGCAATATTTTTCTCTCTCCAACTTTCTGATCTTTCTCTCACAAGAGCACCATATAGTATACAACTTCAGAAACCACGATCTCTCTCCATCGTCTCTCTCTCTCAATGCCAGTCTCTTCGCCTTGAATATAACCACGATTCTCCATTGATTTATCTCTATCGTCTCGCAAAATTATCAAAATTTTTTTGTTCCAAAAAATTTTGGTAAGCGTTAAAGTTAGATTTTTTCTGGTATGAAGTTTTATTTAATTTGGATCTGTCTCTGGGTTTTGCATATGAGGTTTTAACTAGAAAGTTAGATTGACTGAGGAGAATTAGAGTAAATTAGAATAAAAATGTCTTTCAAGAACGGAATAGTGGCAGAACCACCATCAAGAAGTGTTATTTAAAAAATGGACTCTTTTTCTTTGTATAGGTTGTTTTTGTGCTGAAATGTTCTTCACCGCCACGTAAATTAATTCACCTTTTAACAGAAATTTTCATTGTTTCTTGTTATATTCTCTTATGTGAATTCAAGCTATTCTTTAATTTCACCATTGTTATGCTTTCACCAAAAAAATTCAAAATTTTATCTCCAATAGTTGATTCAATAACTCACTAAAGGTTACTCCTATCGAAACAAGTCCAATTTGAAAAATCTTTGAAAGAATCAACACTTCCTGATGCAAAAAAGAAAAAAGAAAGTATGGATAATGATTCAGGGGTTAAGGGAAATGATACTTTATTTTCATTGTATTCAATGTATCTCGCTATATTCAGTATATTTCATTGTATTCATTGTTTTTAGTTTTTTTAATATATTCAACTATATTTAACTATATTCAATGTAATTATATAATTTCAAAGCTTCACTTTGTTTCACTATTTTATCCAGCTATGTACATTCAACAGTATGTATTCATATATATTTTTTAATTAATATAATTTATATATTCAGCTATATATATACGTATTCAAATATATCTGTAGTATGTATTCATATGTTTTTGCATTATAGATGACCTGCTATACTTCATGTATTCAATATATTGTACATATTTAACTATATTCAGTTTAATTATATAATTTCAATATAAAAATTTATTTGTAAAGATATTACTAAAAAATATTTTAGTAAAAATATCACTAAAAAAAGGATGGATTGAAGCTATGAAGATTGCTATATTTTTTGGATGTTTTTCGGCTGAGAATCTTTTCTATAATTGGAAATACAAACTTCGTGCTATAATTGAGTTTGTTGAGTTATATTAGGAGTCTATCGCGTTGATTGATTCACTTACCGTTTCTAAATAACTGAAGACCTTTTTTTCGCAGATTTTTATTACTATATTTACGAATACATCTTGCAAATACATATATATGTGTAGCTGGACTTCCTTCTTTTTCGCTGAGTTTTGCTACTGTATTCATGAATATATTAGCTTGAATACATCGAATACACTCTATAACAAGTGAAAACATAGCTATAGGAAGTAATTAAGTAAATGGTAGCTGTCGCGCCCTCTTTTTCCCTTTTGAGAAAGGGGAAGTTTGAGTTTCGACATTCATGGGGGAAATAACTCATTTTCCTTTTGGGAATTTGGATTTTGAAAAGTCGCCACCTAATGGATTATGGTGCATTAGGGCACCTAGAGCGATTAACTCTTAGACTAGTTTATGTTACCAGATATTTAGGGTAAGTGCTCGAAATAACCTTGAGGGGAAGGTGTTAGACACCCCTCTCGGTCCATAATGGTGGATCCCGACCGAAGTTATACTTATGAATTATTCCTTTATGAAATAAACAGTTTAAACACGTTCTTGTAAATAAAGGTATATTTTGGATATCATATGACTCAAATAATGAGACAAAGGGAAAAGACTTGAACAAATTGCATAGATATAGAAAAGTAAAGTTTAAACATTGGGAATTTGGGAAGAAGGGGTCCTAGGTTGGTTAGCCTACAGGATCATCCCACGTAATGCCCGGTAATCACTCCTCAATGACGGGCTACACGTGATATTAGCGCATAGTTATTATATCTCTTTCTATCCAAGTCCCTCCTCTTGGTCATAGCATAACGGGTTCTAGTGACCTTGAAAATGTCCTATGTGTGCACTTCCTGTCCCTTCCTCGTGGCCCTAGAGGTATTTTAGGACCTCTACTTTTGAATAGTTCTAACTTCCCTAAGGTTTTAGTGGATAAAATTCTAGGGGGCAATCAAGAACAAGTAGAACTGCATTTAAAGAGAACAAATTATAGGCTCACAATCACCTCCACAAATATAACAAGTGAATGCATGTCTTTAAACAACAGTTAAGTACTTAAGAGAAAATCCAAGAACATGATATTTAAGTGAGCAAGAATTTTATAGTATTGAACTAGGATAAAGTGTCAAAATCCTATTTAGCTTGCCTACTGATTTAGACCTATAAATTTTGAACAATTTTAAATAACAAAGCACAGTTACAGAGTTGCAGAATTTAAATCGCCTTGAACAGCGATGTCCTAAGAGCATGATATATACATTGATGCAGTAAAACAGTAAACAATGTTTAAATGGACGCTTGAGATCCTGTTTACCATGAAAATTATAACGACAACTAAATTTATAAATGAGACTCTAAAAATATGTGATCTATTTTTGTGCTAGTTATTAGAGCAGTTGATGCTAAAAGTATAAAGTTTTAACGATGAGATACGAGCTAAAACAAGGCAGTAACCAAACCGAAGGGCTTACTGCCTGGGTTTCGAACTAGCCGATGGAGGGTCTCGAGTTCGATATCCGGCTCGAGCTCGAGCTATCAGGGATAACTAGTGAGAGGATAACAGTTAAGATATAATCAAAACGAGGCTCTTTACGGCTAATATCAAACAGTAAATGAAGAACACGTATGAAAACAATAAATGTAAAAGAGTAGCCTCGAGCAGATGAGTTAGAGATAAGAAAGAGAGAGAGAGAGAGATATTATTGATCTTGTGGAGAATATTTGGAGCAACTGTCGCGCCCTTTTTTCTCGCGAAATCAGTTTTGTGACATTTGGGAGGACAACTCATTTCCTTTTAGAAATTTGGGTTTGAATTTAAAAGTTGCCACCTAATGATTAAGGTGCATTAGGACACCAAATGGGTTCGATTTTGAGTAACCAGAGATTGGTAAGGGCTTTAAATTATCCCAAGGGGAAGGTATTAAGCACCCCTCAGAATCCACTAGTGTGGTTTCTGGATAGACTATTGTTGTGAATTTAGATGCAAATAATATGTAGGCAAATGAAACTTCAAATAAGAGGGGATTTTCACATATTGGTTTCCAAATAAACAAAGTTGGGAAGAACTTAAAGAAATCCGATTCAATAAAAGAAATAGTTTGAAATCTTCAGAAAAATCAAAAAAACAAAGGGAAAAGGGGTTCCTAGGTTTATTAATGTCACACCTCCTTTTGACACGTATAAGGGAGTTTTTCCAGTTGAAGTGACATTATTCAAAATGGGATTAGTTATTTGTTTAAGAGTTGCCACTTGGGATAGGTTTGATTTTTGGTGTCCCAAGTCACCGGTTTATTTAGAATCCCAAATCGAGGAAATTTTTAGACTGCCCAAATGGAGTCTGCGAACCATAAATTCTTGAGTAAGGAATTTTGTTGACCCGAGGGAAGGTGTTAGGTACCCTCGGATCCCGTGGTTCTAGCACGATCGGTTAAACTATTACAGATGGCTAGGGATCTGATTTTTATACTTGTTCCAACATATAGTGCAATTTTAAAATTGTTATCCGCTTGATGTCATTTTAGGAATGTTTACAACGTCATTAAAACATGCTTCGAACCACGCCACATAAATGCACCCCGGTTCTCGACACATTTTAATATCGTTGAGACTTGGATTTGGGTCATATAAATGCGCACCCGAGTTTAGGAAGATACTTTATTATTACATTCACGCCTATGGCAATTACGCCTTTAGAAATTTGTGGAAGGCCGTGAAATTCGCTAAGCAACACATTCTAATTTTCTATAAATTTTATTAAGTTAGGGAGCCTCGTGTATTGTATGATTAAGTTAATATGGCTCACCTTTATTTAATAAGGTCAACCTAAAGCACACTAAGTTTTCTATCATGGTTGTATCTAAAAATTTCCTAATCATTTATACATGAGCAATACATTTAAAGTAATTCAGTACTTGCGTTTCCTGCCTCATTTGTGACTGATTATACGCATTGGGCTTCATTTTTATAGAAAGCCCAAGGAATATGTATTCTTTATGCCACAATTGACAGTTATTGTGCCTTCGATTTGGGCCCAGAAACATTGGACTAATGAGTCCGTTGTTGGAAAATAACAGCATCTTTTCCACTGATTCTATTAAGTTCGAAAAATTATACAACCGATTATTGTGAAGTATACTGAAGGTGTTCTAAAAGCAAATGACGAGCATGATTTCACATTTAATAGGTCCTAACTCAGATTTCAATTCTAATAAAGAACTCTGAAACATTCATCGTTCAGAGTATATTTATATACAGTTGTTGATTCGTTATCACATCATCATTCATGGATCCTAAATAAAACCATGAACTAGACTATGTTAATCTAAACCAATGAAGTCGAAATTCACATACAGTCCAGTTTTTTACAAATTTACAGACATTACAATATTATAAAGGCTACTGAAAGATAAATTACACTCATAATATAAAAAATAAAAAATTATTATCTTCATTATCAACTTGTAATCTCGAATGTACAGGGTTATTGCTTCTCAGATTTTGGGGTAAGGATTGATACCTGGAGTTTCAGCAAGAAAGAACGCCTATGAGCAAAATGAAGCAAATAGCAAGCAAACAACAGTCAATCAACCAGTAAGAACTCAAAAATTCAGCAAACTTTGAGACAAGGCAAATAATACGAACTGATCTCTACAGCAGCTCAACATACATATTCAGACAGTCCATTGTCAACTTGTTATCAAGGAAAATTCAATTAGAAGAAAATAACTCAAAGAGGATTTCTGAAGAATAATATGTATTTTATCTATTCTAATTCTCTAAGAGCTTGAAGAAAAATCTGCTCCGAAAAAAAATCTAAAAGTCCCTTGAAATGATTAGATTGTTTTTTTTATAATTGAAGCCTCACGGAAACATCATTTCATTTGTTTTCCTTTTAGTCCCTTATCCAATTTTCAGTTTTGCCTAAATAGTCATTGGTTTTCTGACTTGTGCATCAAGTTTGAGGCAGAAATTATACTTAAACCCCTCACTAGAATGTTCTAGGAGTTTGTTACAAGATTCCCTATATTCAAATACCCTTAATACCCCTATCCCTTTTCCTAATTACTGACCTAAGGATTTTTAACCTTGGTTCTCATTTGTTTGGTCAAATCTGACCCTAGTTAGTTATTTAACCTCATACAATAAGATTATTAACAAGGATCAATTTTAGAAAAGGTAATCATGGCCAATTTAATTGAAAACCTAGGCAAAACATGCAACCTTCATACTCAGGCAAAAATACAAAACTGAATCCACACTAATTTCAGAAATATAAGGCACTTGACCAAATATGACTAACTCTGAGCTCAAAAGAAAAATGTCAACAATGATGGGCGACGAGTTCAAATGTTAAGCAGATCATTCAAGACAAATAGTACATCCTTAAACACAAGCAAGGAGGTGAATATTCAGGACATTGCAAAGATGAACAAATAAAACAAATGAAGATAATAAAATCAAAAATCAAGCAGAAAAGAGATTTGGCCCCTGCTCAAATACTATAGGCTAAGTACAATACTCTTTCTCATGCCTTTCTTGGCTTGACATAGGCATCTATTTATAGGCTACATTTCGGTTGACAAGCCCCAAGCGATGGGTTATCATGCCTAAAACGTGGGCACACTTCATGGTCCATGATCAGCATGTTTGCCCCATGACCAGCATGTCTGTAGTAGTGGCAGTAACCGCCGAACTGCTTCCATGTGCATTGCATGTGCGCCTTGGCCGAGCTGATCCGCGCCTAAGGCTGGCATTGCGCCCAGCCTTAGCCTTCGACACTGCTCTCACTCAATGTCATTACTTCAGCTTATTGCCGCCGCCGCAGTTGTCCGTCATTGTTAGTCACTTTGGCTGAACAAGTCCGCCACTAGCCGATGCCGAGTTTGCCCACATTGCTTGTCATCGAATGCCTTGCCATGCCTCGTCTTGCTATGTCTTGCCCCTGCTTGACATAGCTTTGCCGCACAAGTGTGTTGTCCCGCCTTGTCCAAGTGAAATGCCTTGAGTCCGTCCAAGGCGCATTTGTCATGCCCCGCATAGTCCGTCATGCCGAGCTGCCGTCATGATGATGCCCCAATTTTAAGGGTCATGCAACATGTCAATCATGCAAATCCTTGTCACAAGCAGCATCGTAGGAAGTCTTTTCTTTCCTTCCAAGTTCATTTCGGGCAGAGAGTTAGGAAATTCTTTTGTCTTGGCCATAGGGTTGGCTTTGTGAGCTTGTAATTGGGGCAGGGAGTCAGGGGAGTCTTTGTCCTGGTCATTGTGTGGCCGAAAATCTTAGTGTTCTTATATTCACTCTAATAATACAAGTTGGGAATAGGGATTCCTGTAATCTCGTGTGTCTTACTGTTTTGTTGCCTATTTTTCATTCTAAACTCAAAACGTCCTAAATAAAACTAAGTGTTGGAAGGCTGAGCCAAGTTCGGAACGTGACTGCCGTGCGGAGGTGAAACCTCGGCCAGAATCTAAGTGGCCAGAATCGCCCCCGTGACAAGTTCGGAACTTGACTGCCGTGCGGAGGTGAAACCTCGGCCAGAATCTAAGTGGCCAGAATCGCCCCCGTGACAACTGGTATCAGAGCGCTGTTGATTCGGGACAACGACACAAATTTCATCGGGTTGAAGTTTGTGAAAGAATGGCTGGTGGCAATGCGAAATTGAGGGAAAAGGTTTCCACTCTCGAGGCACTCGTGGGTCAAGCTGATGGGGATCAGTTTCTGACCATCATGACTCGGCTTTCTTATCTTGAGGGCGAGTTAAACAGACTGAGCCAGGAATGTACAGAACTGAAAACGGAAAATGGGCTACTGCGTCGGGCTGTTGGCAATGATGAGACTCAGCGTGGGGCAGATCGGACCAAGGTCAGAATCCCGGAGCCGAAAGAGTTTACTGGCACAAGGAGTGCCAAGCAACTCGAAAACTTCTTGTGGGATATGGAGCAGTACTTTCAGGCTGCCAAAGTTCGTGACGAGGAAAAGGTCACCATTACAACTATGTAGTTGGTTGACGATGCAAAATTATGGTGGCGAACACGGGTGGCTGATGATGCAAGTGCTGGTAGGCCAAGGATCGACTCTTGGGAACGGCTCAAGAAAGAGTTGAAGGATCAATTCTTTCCTAGCAATGCGGGCTGGATTGCTAGAGACCGTTTGAAGAAGCTGAACCAAACTGGATCAGTGAGGGAATACGTCAAAGACTTCAGTTCTTTGATGCTGGATATTAGCAACATGTCTGAGGAAGACAAGTTGCATAATTTCCTTTACGGGTTGCAGTCGTGGGCGCATATGGAACTCCGAAGGCAGAATGTGAAAGACCTTCCTAGTGCCATTGCAGCTGCGGATGCATTGAGCGATTTCCGGTTGGGACAAGGGTGTTCTGATTTCTCTACTTCAAAGTCCAAAAATGGGAACAAGGACAAGGGAAAAGAGTGGAGGAGAACCGGGAACGACAAAGACGATGCTGTTGAGGGCAACGACTATGAGAAGGAAAAGCATGGGGCTGGACCTTCGACAAACAAGGAGCAAAACAGGAAATTTGGTGGCTGTTTTCTCTGCAAAGGGCCACATCTGGCGAGGGACTGTTCCAGAATTGAAAAGCTTTCGGCGTTGTTTGCTGAAGAAACAAAAGAAGAAGAAGATTAGGAGCAAACACAAGTATATGTGAATCCTTTGAGGGTGTTCCGTAAAACCAAAGCTAGTTCGTCGAGGGCGACGAATCCATCTGGTGGGGGTGGTTTGTTAGACCCCTAACTTTGATCCTCGGCAGATGCGGGTTGTGACAAGGATTTGCATGATGGACTTGTTGCACGACCCTTAAAATTGGGGCATCATCATGACGGCAGCTCGGCATGACGGACTATGCGGGGCATGACAAATGCGCCTTGGACGGACTCAAGGGCATTTCACTTGGACAAGGCGGGACAACACACTTGTGCGGCAAAGCTATGTCAAGCAGGGGCAAGACATAGCAAGACAAGGCATGGCAAGGCATTCGATGACAAGCAATGTGGGCAAACTCGGCATCGGCTAGTGGCGGACTTGTTCAGCCAAAGTGACTGACAATGACGGACAACTGCGGCGGCGGCAACAAGCTGAAGCAATGACATTGAGTGAGAGCAGTGTCGAAGGCTAAGGCTGGGCGCAATGCCAGCTTTAGGCGCGGATCAGCTCGGCCAAGGTGCTCATGCAATGCACATGGAAGCAGTTCGGCGGTTACTGCCACTACTACAGACATGCTGATCATTGGGCAAACATGCTGATCATGGACCATGAAGTGTGCCCATGTTTTAGGCATGATAACGCATCGGTTGGGGCTTGTCAACCGAAATGTAGCCTATTAATAGATGCCTATGTCAAGCCAAGAAAGGCATGAGAAAGAGTATTGTACTTAGCCTATAGTATTTGAGCAGGGGCCAAATCTGTCTAAGTTGCCTTCCTTCGGGTAGGAAGTCTTTTCTTTCCTTCCAAGTTCATTTCGGGCAGAGAGTTAGGGAATTCTTTTGTCTTGGGCATAGGGTTGGCTTTGTGAGCTTGTAATTGGGGCAGGGAGTCAGGGGAGTCTTTGTCCTGGTCATTGTGTGGCCGAAAATCTTAATGTTCTTGTATTCACTCTAATAATACAAGTTGGGAATAGGGATTCCTGTAATCTCGTGTGTCTTACTGTTTTGTTGCCTACTAAACTCAAAACGTCCTAAGTAAAACTAAGTGTTTGGAAGGCTGAGCCAAGTTCGGAACTTGACTGCCGTGCGGAGGTGAAACCTCGGCCAGAATCTAAGTGGCCCGAATCGCCCCCGTGTCAACTGGTATCAGAGCGCTGTTGATTCGGGACAACGACACAAATTTCATCGGGTTGAAGTTTGTGAAAGAATGGCAGGTGGCAATGCGGAATTGAGGGAAAAGGTTTCCACTCTCGAGGCACTGGTGGGTCAAGCTGATGGGGATCAGTTTCTGACCATCATGACTCGGCTTTCTTATCTTGAGGGCGAGTTAAACAGGTTGGGAATAGGGATTCCTATAATCTCGTGTGTCTTACTGTTTTGTTGCCTATTTTTCATTCTAAACTCAAAACGTCCTAAATAAAACTAAGTGTTGGGAAGGCTGAGCCTTTCTTATCACGTATATCAATATAACCAACGACATGGATCAAGTGTAGGTATGTAGCATGGAAATAACATAAAGTGTGGTCAATAGAATGTCTATTTCCAACTGGTTCTCTTTATTGAGATCAATCATAAACTTTAAGAGTACAAAAACTTCAAAACTGAATATCTGTGCAGATATAACTGAATTACTGAATTTCTAGCCGCGCCATTCTCGCAAGAACAGAAGAATCACCGCCACTTTCAAGAGCTTGCCCGATTTGTGCTTCCAACTGCTCAACTCTTTGACGCAGTTCCGCATTCGTGCCACCCGCTATGTTCTCAAAAATTCCAACGTATTCTGCCACTGATCGTTCCGCCACTGCCATAACTCTCTGCCGCCCGTCCTTTGCTTGATGCTTCTCCAAGAGATAGCACCGCCAGCAAGCATGTAAATATAGCCTGAAGTGGACTTCAAACTATCCTGACATCCAGCAAAATCGGAATCGGTATACCCAATGATCTCAAGCTGGTCCAATTTCCGGTATGTAAGCATGTAATCCTTTGTTCTCTGTAAGTACCTCATGACCCGTTTGGCTGCCTTCCAATGGTCCATTCCTGGATTGCTTAGATATCTGCCTATCATCCCAACAATGTATGCTATATCAGGTCGTGTACATACCTGAGTATACATCAAACTACCTACCGCCGAAGCATAAGGCGTCTTCTGCATTTCCGAAATTTCATAATTATTATTTGGGCACTGTTTGAGACTAAATTTGTCTCCCTTAGAAACAGGGGTGTTGCCTGGTTTACAATCCTGCATGCCAAATCTTTTCAGAACCTTATCGATATAGCCCTTTTGTGATAGACCGAGAACACCTTTAGAGCGATCTCGTTGTATCTGAATTCCTAATACAAAAGAAGCTTCACCAAGATCTTTCATTTCAAATTTCTTTGAAAGAAATTTCTTAGTTTTAAGTAATAATGCTATATCGTTACAGGCAAGCAGTATGTCATCGACATATGAAACCAGAAAAATATACTTACTCCCACTGAACTTATGGTATATACAGTCATCAGCAATATTCGGTTCAAAACCAAAAGATGTAATGACTGCATGAAACTTATAATACCATTGACGAGAAGCTTGCTTGAGCCCATAGATGGATTTTTTTAATTTGCAAACCTTTTTCTCTGATTCATCTGAAACAAAGTTTTCCGGTTCCACCATATAAATTGTTTCCTCAATGTCACCATTGAGAAATGCTGTCTTAACATCCATTTGATAAAGCTCAAGATCAAAATGTGCTACTAATTCCATAATAGTCCTGAAAGAGTCTTTCGATGAAACTGGAGAGAAAGTCTCTTTATAATCAATGCCTTCCTTCTGAGTGTAGCCTTTTACGACACGACGAGCTTTATACTTAATAACATTGCCCCCTGAATCCCTTTTGGTTTTAAAAATCCATTTACAACCAATAGGTTTAATACCTTCGGGCAATGTAACAAGCTCCCAAACGTCATTATCGCTCATGGACTTCATCTCATCATTCATGGCATCAATCCACTTTTGAGAGTTAGAACACTTAATGACTTGACGGAAGTTGATTGGATCATCTTCCTCAAGTCCAATATCACTTTCTTGTTCTTGGAGAAATACTACATAATCATCCGAAATTGCATTTCTCCTCTCTCTAGTGGATCTCCTTAATGGCATTTCAGTTTCTTGAGGTTGTTGAATTTGATTTTCATTAGTTATATCAGGGTCCTGATGGGGGTGATTTTCGAGATTGTCTTGAACCGGAGTTGTGTGATCCGTGTCATGAAGACCAAGATAAACAACTTGAGGGAAAGACACATGTTCTTCCTCAAAGACAAAATCTCTAACAACTTTATCTCCCCACCCCCCAAACTCAATATCCTCAAAGAACCTAGCATTACCCGTCTCAAAAATAGTTCTAGAAGTGGGATCATAAAACTTAAAACCCCTGAATTTTTCAGAGTATCCAACAAAATAGCTACTAACCGTCTTAGCATCCAGTTTCTTTTCATTCGGCCTATAAGGCCTTGCCTCAGCTGGACAACCCCAAATGTGTAAATGCCGAATACTGGGTTTATGCCCAGTCCAAAGCTCATATGGGGTTTTGATTGTAGCTTTAGTTGGAACTCTATTAAGAATATAAGCTGCGGTTTTTAATGCTTCACCCCAGAGTGAGTCTGGCAAAGTTGTACGAGAAATCATACTTCTTACCATATCCTTATGGGTCCGATTTCGTCTCTCAGCTACACCATTCATCGTAGGACTGCCTGGCATAGTATACTGAGGGACGATCCCATACTCATCTAGGAATTTAGCAAAAGGCCCTGGACGTTGTTCACCGGAACCATCATATCGACCATAGTATTCACCACCACGGTCAGATCTAACGGATTTAATTCTTTTGCTTAGTTGATTTTCAACTTCAGCCTTAAATGATTTGAACACGTCTATGGATTGGGACTTTTCATGAATAAGATATAGGTACCCATAACGAGAGTAATCGTATATGAATGTGATAGAGTATTGTTGACCATTCCGACAAGGAGTAGGAAATGGCCCACAAATATCCGTATGTATCAATTCTAAGACGTCTGAAGCTCTCTTAGCACCTAATCTAGTCTTGTTTGTTTGTTTTCCCTTGATACACTCAATACAAATTTCCGAATTTGAGGTATCAAGAGAATCAAGAGTTCTATCTGACACGAGTTTCTGAATTCTTTGAATGGATATATGACCCAAACGTTTATGCCAGAGTGATATAGAATTCTCATTAGTTAATTTTCTTTTAGTACCACTTAAACTTGTATGCAAAGTTTCTTTATTTGAAGTTATTGTATCAACAAATATAAGCTATCAAATGTTGATAAAACACCAGTACCAATAAGATTTGAATTCTGAAAGAGACTAACTTTATTGTCACCAAAAGAACATGTATAACCGGATATGTCCAATTGGGGAACAGAAATTAAATTCCGTCTAAAAGACGGTACAATAAAAGTCTCATCCAAATCTAAATGAAAACTGGTCTTAAACAACAGCCTAAATTTGCCAATAGCTTCAACTAGCACCTTCTTGCCGTCACCCACATAGATGTATCTTTCACCATCATTTGGTTTTCGGCAGTTCAGGCAACCCTGCATTGATATACTTATGTGAGTAGTAGCAGCAGAATCTACCCACCAAGTATCCTTAGGTACCGAAATTAAATTAACTTCAGAACAAACAAGAGAAAGAAATGTACCTTTTTCGCACGCCAGACATGGTACTTGGTACAATCATTCTTCACATGATTAGTCCCCTTACAGAAGAAGCAACCTAATTCAGTAATTTCAACCTTAGGTTCCTTATGTTGCTTAATCTTGGGCTTTGCAACCGCAACTTCCTTACCTTTCCTCTTCTTAGTTACCTTAGAAGAGGATGCCAAATGAGCACTTTCTGTCTTATCTAGCTTTATCCTTTCCTCTTCTTGCACACAATGTGAAATGAGCTCATTAAGAGTCCATTTCTCCTTCAGGCAGTTGTAACTGACCTTAAACTGAATAAAGTGTGCAGGAAGAGATATCAAAACAAAGTACACAAGCAGTTCCTCAGGTAAATCCAGCTTGAGTGACTTTAGTTTCGAAGCAAGATAAGACATTTCCATAATGTACTCCCTAATGTTTCCCTTGCCCTTATACCTCATGGAAACAAGTTTACTCAATAGTGTACCTGTTTCCGCCTTTTCGTTTTGCATAAAACGTTGTTCAAGGTTTCCAAGGAAAACTTTGGCATTAGGTTCATCATTCATAGTGCTCCTGAATGATTCTGGAATTGCACGTTTCATAATCATTAGACTCATGCGATTCGAGCGTTCCCACTTCTCCATCACCCTCCTTTCATCGGGAGAGGATGTATCCTCAAGAGGAGTAGGTTGCTCGGTCCGAAGAGCAAGGTCAAGATCCATGCAACCGAGAACGATCATGACGTTCTCTTTCCATTCCTTAAAGTTTGTGCCGTTAAGCACAGGGATGCTATTGATGTTGGCAGAGATCGTAGAAGCAGAAGAATTAACTGAAAATAGAACAAAAGGATTACTGAATACATGCTTACAATTACTTGAACTTTAACTTTACTTTATAGATTCAAAATAGGCATATCCCATTACAAGATACCTAGCACAACATTGATTTTAGTCTTTGGACAGAAAAACAACTTGTAAGTGGTACTCTTGGTGTAGTGATCAAACATAGACAATAAACTCCTGTCAAATATCAAACCTTCCTTTGGGCCGATTTAATATTCACATGGAAACAAATAATTGTCTCATATTTATCACCACAAGCATGTTTGAATTCCTGCCAAATAACAACCTTCCTTTGGGCCGGTGTTAAACGCGTGGAAGACTAACATCCACAGTCATCTTATATTTCAAGATTAATCAATCTACACAATAGAGGTTACTTTGGCAACATAATGCTTCAATTGACTAATTTAAAATATTAGATGCTAAAAAACTTTAGTTCCTTAAGCCATATTATGAATCTTAACTTAACATGTTACATGTTTTGACATGCAACAACTGAATATTAATTGTTATTATACTTGAGAGGACAATTCCAAAAATATGAAAATTGATGGACTTTAAAACAATTAATATTCAAAACTTAAAAATTAATGTATAATACATTAATAATAAAACTCAAATATTTCAATTAAATAATAATATGTCAATTAAAATCTGAAACTTAAAAGATTTGAAACGTTTTTAACCTTACTGGTCCAGGATAATCGATTATCTTAAACAGATAATCGATTATTCTGGCAAAAAAAAAATTTCATAAGTTACTGGACCAAAATAATCGATTATCTAAACCTGATAATCTATTATTCTGGTATTAAGAAAAATTTTCTAAGTAACTGGACCAGAATAATCGATTATCTAAACCAGATAATCGATTATTCTGGTATTAATAAAATTTTCTAAGTTACTGGACCAGAATAATCGATTATCTGAAATAGATAATCGATTATCTGGTATGTCCTGGCAGAACCTTTTGTGGCGACTGTTGCCGTCACTGAAGGTTAAAAAAAAGTTTCTGTCTTTATTGGCAGAAACTTTCGTGTCGACTGTTGCTGCCACTAAAACCATAGAAGTCGCCGCTAAATGTATTAGTGGCGACTTTGTCGTCACTGAATGTTAAAAAACGTTTCAACAACTTAATATGGTCTTCAACAAGAAACTTAAACAAGAAAACATGTTTCTCATCAACCAAAATCATGCAAAATTCAATGTTTCAATTCAAGTAATGATAACATGATATTAAAACATCAAAGTTCATCAAAAGCATAACATTCATAAAATCATGCTATTTCATGGCACTAGAATTTCATAAACAAAATTCTAACTTAACTTGAACATGAACTTTATATAATATGAATCTTATGAACATCCAAATTATCCAAATATGAAGGTGGCTCTGATACCAATTGTTAGGATTATGATTCCTACTAAAGACAATAACCTTCATATTGAACAATTCGGAATTAAACTACATGAGCGGAAGCTAACCTGAATCCATGTGTGGAAATTGTTGAGTCTCCTTTGATGATTGCCTAATTGTCCTTTTGAAGAATGCTCCTTGATCCTTCCTTCAAGGGTGTCTTGAAATGTATGTATCCACAACAATTCTTTACAAGACTTAAACAATATGTGAGTAGTATCACCACAATAATATTATGACAATAATCAAAGGTTACTAATGTACTCAATGCACAATTTGGAACAACAACTACATGAGCGGAAGCTTACTTGATTCCATATGTGGAAACCCTTAAACCTCCTTTGATGATTGTTTGAAGTGTGCCTTAGCAAGTTCCATAGTCCTTCCTTCAAGATTGTCTTCTTGATCCTTCTTGAAGTATGGATTTCACAACAACAATAATATCACAATACCCAAAGTTGGTGTATGGCTTTCCACAAGAATATCACACAAGACCAAATATGGGAATGGTTTTCCACAAGAATTTTCAAGACAACAATGGAGTTTCTCTTGATTCAATGGGAGGAAGAAGAGATTATGTCTTGCAATAATGTGGGAACCATAACCCCCACTTTATAACAAAAGAGTTACATATCCCAAGAGTCACAAGAGTTACATAACTCAAGAGTCACAAGCATGTAACCATGGTTACATATATGTAACCTTAGTTAGCCCATCATTAACTAAGGTTACCCTTTTGGGTATCTACACATTAGTCCTACACTTAATATGACAATATATTGGCCCCCTTAACCTTATGTCCATAAGACCACTTATTTAGGCCAAACCAAAAGATAGCACATAACATATAATTTATCTATATATTGTTCATATGCATGTAGATATAAGTCCATATATCTTACAATCCCCCACTTGGACGAGATACACATACATATGTACAAACCTTAGCATTATATGTTACAAAATAACCTTAGGAGCTCAAAATTGCTATCACAATAAAATTTTCATGAACAATCCGGTCCATCAATCATACCAACATAGGAACTAAGTGCTCTTCGTTACTCATTCGTAACTAGAACCAACATAGATCACATATATCAATATAACCAACGACATGGATCAAGTGTAGGTATGTAGCATGGAAATAACATAAAGTGTGGTCAATAGAATGTCTATTTCCAACTGGTTCTCTTTATTGAGATCAATCATAAACTGTAAGAGTACAAAAACTTTAAAACTGAATATCTGCGCAGATATAACTGAATTACTGAATTTCTGAATATAATGGACAATACATAAATGTACATACAAACTCCCACTAAAATACATAATCCTTATCTGATTTGACACCCATACAAGCAATATGCTCATGAAATACTTTTGGTGTCAATCCCTTAGTGAGCGGATCCGCAAGCATGGAGTTTGTACTAATGTACTCAATGCACAATTGTCCATTTTGTACTCTTTCTTTAACAACCCGAAATTTGACGTTCATATGTTTTGCTTTCGTCAAACTAATGTTGTTATTAGCATAAAGGACTGCCGATCTGTTATCGCATAATAGCCTAAGTGGCCTTTTGATGCTATCAACAATTCGCAGTCCACCAACAAAATTCCGCAGCCATAATGCCTCATTGGATGCTTCATAACATGCCATAAACTCCGCTTCCATGGTGGAAGTGGCTGTAAGAGTTTGCTTGATGCTTCTCCAAGAGATAGCACCGCCCGCAAGCATGTAAATATAGCCTGAAGTGGACTTCAAACTATCCTGACATCCAGCAAAATCGGAATCGGTATACCCAATGATCTCAAGCTGGTCCGATTCCCGGTATGTAAGCATGTAATCCTTTGTTCTCTGTAAGTACCTCATGACCCTTTTGGCTGCCTTCCAATGGTCCATTCCCGGATTGCTTAGATATCTACCTAACATCCCAACAATGTATGCTATATCAGGTCGTGTACATACCTGAGCATACATCAGACTACCTATCGCCGAAGTATAAGGCGTCTTCTGCATTTCCGAAATTTCATAATTATTATTTGGGCACTGTTTGAGACTAAACTTGTCTCCCTTAGCGACAGGGGTGTTGCCTGGTTTACAATCCTGCATGCCAAATCTTTTAAGAACCTTATTGATATAGCCCTTTTGTGACAGACCGAGAACACCTTTGGAGCGATCTCATTGTATCTGAATTCCTAATACAAAAGAAGCTTCACCAAGATCTTTCATTTCAAATTTCTTTGAAAGAAATTTCTTAGTTTCATGCAATAATGCTATATCATTACAGGCAAGCAGTATGTCATCGACATATAAAACCAGAAAAAATATACTTACTCCCACTGAACTTATGGTATATACAGTCATCAGCAATATTCGGTTCAAAACCAAAAGATGTAATGACTGCATGAAACTTATAATACCATTGACGAGAAGCTTGCTTGAGCCCATAGATGGATTTCTATAATTTGCAAACCCTTTTCTCTGATTCATCCGAAACAAAGTTTTCAGGTTGCACCATATAAATTGTTTCTTCAATGTCACCATTGAGAAATGCTGTCTTAACATCCATCTGATGAAGCTCAAGATCAAAATGTGCTACTAATGCCATTATAGTCCTGAAAGAGTCTTTCGATGAAACTGGAGAGAAAGTCTCTTTATAATCAATGCCTTCCTTTTGAGTGTAGCCTTTTGCGACAAGATGAGCTTTATACTTAATAACATTGCCCTCTGAATCCCTTTTGGTTTTAAAAATCCATTTACAACCAATAGGTTTAATACCTTCGAGCAATGTAACAAGCTCCCAAACGTCATTATCGCTCATAGACTTCATCTCATCATTCATGGCATCAATCCACTTTTGAGAGTTAGAACCCTTAATGACTTGACGGAAGTTGATAGGATCATCTTCCTCAAGTCCAATATCACTTTCTTGTTCTTGGAGAAATACAACATAATCATCCGGAATTGAATTTCTCCTCTCTCTAGTGGATCTCCTTAATGGCATTTCAGTTTCTTGAAGTTGTTGAGTTTGATTTTCATTAGTAATTTCAGGATCCTGATTGGGGAGATTTTCGAGATTGTCTTGAACTGGAGTTGTACGAGCCTTGTCACGAATGAGAACACCCTGACCAAGATCAACAACTTGAGGGAAAGACACATGTTCTTCCTCGAAGACAAAATCTCTAACAACTTTATCTCCCCACCCCCCAAACTCAATATCCTCAAAAAACCTAGCATTACCTGTCTCAAAAAAAGTTCTAGAAGTGGGATCATAAAACTTAAAACCCCTGGATCTTTCAGAGTATCCAACAAAATAACTACTAACCGTCTTAGCATCCAGTTTCCTTTCATTCGGCCTATAAGGCCTTGCCTCAGCTGGACAACCCCAAATGTGTAAATGCCTAATACTGGGTTTATGCCCAGTCCAAAGTTCATATGAGGTTTTGATTGTAGCTTTAGTTGGAACTCTATTAAGAATATAAGCTGCGGTTTTTAATGCTTCACGCCAGAGTGAGTCTGGCAAAGTAGTACGACAAAGCATACTTCTTACCATATCCTTAAGGGTCCGATTTCGTCTCTCAGCTACACCATTCATCGTAGGACTTCTGGCATAGTATACTGAGGGACGATCCCACACTCATCTAGGAATTTAGCAAATGGCCCTGGACGTTGTTCACCTGAACCATCATATCGACCATAGTATTCACCACCACGGTCAGATCTAACGGATTTAATTCTTTTGCTTAGTTAATTTTCAACTTCAGCCTTAAATGATTTGAACACGTCTATGGATTGGGACTTTTCATGAATAAGATATAGGTACCCATAACGAGAGTAATCGTCTATGAATGTGATAAAGTATTGTTGACCATTCCTACAAGGAGTAGGAAAAGGCCCACAAATATCCGTATGTATCAATTCTAAGACGTCCGAAGCTCTCTTAGCACCTAATCTCGTCTTGTTTGTTTGTTTTCCCTTGATACACTCAACACAAATATCCGAATTTGAGGAATCAAGAGAATCAAGAATTCCATCTGACACGAGTTTCTGAATTCTTTGAATGGATATGTGACCCAAACGTTTATGCCAGAGTGATATAGAATTCTCATTAGTTAATTTTCTTTTGGTATCACTTAAACTTGTATGCAAAGTTTCATTATTTGAAGTTATTGTATCAACCAAATATAGGCTATCAAATGTTGATAAAACACCAGTACCAATAAGATTTGAATTCTGAAAGAGACTAACTTTATTGTCACCAAAAGAACATGTATAACCGGGTATGTCCAATTGGGGAACAGAAATTAAATTTCGTCTAAAAGACGGTACAATAAAAGTCTCATCCAAATCTAAATGAAAACCGGTCTTAAACAACAACCTAAATTTGCCAATAGCTTCAAATCTAAGGATTTGATATATCTTCCTGAAGGAGAAATGGACTCTTAATGAGCTCATTTCACATTGTGTGCAAGAAGAGGAAAGGATAAAGCTAGATAAGACAGAAAGTGCTCATTTGGCATCCTCTTCTAAGGAAACTAAGACGAGGAAAGGTAAGGAAGTTGCGGTTGCAAAGCCCAAGATTTAGCAACATAAGGAACCTAAGGTTGAAATTACTGAATTAGGTTGCTTCTTCTGTAAGGGGACTAATCATGTGAAGACGGATTGTACAAAGTACCATTGCCTGGCGTGTGAAAAAAGGTACATTTCTTTCTCTTGTTTGTTCTGAAGTTAATTTAATTTCGGTACCAAAGGATACTTGGTGGGTAGATTCTGCTGCTGCTACTCACATAAGTATATCAATGCGGGGTTGCCTGAACTGCCGAAAACCAAATGACGGTGAAAGATACATCTATGTGGGTGACGGCAAGAAGGTGCCAGTTGAAGCTATTGGCAAATTTAGGTTGTTGTTTAAGACCGGTTTTCATTTAGATTTGGATGAGACTTTTATTGTACCGTCTTTTAGACGAAATTTAATTTCTGTTCCCCAATTGGACATACCCGGTTATACATGTTCTTTTGGTGACAATAAAGTTAGTCTCTTTCAGAATTCAAATCTTATTGGTACTGGTGTTTTACTAACATTTGATAGCTTATATTTGGTTGATACGATAACTTCAAATAAAGAAACTTTGTATACAAGTTTAAGTGGTACTAAAAGAAAATTAACTAATGAGAATTCTATATCACTCTGGCATAAACGTTTGGGTCACATATCCATTCAAAGAATTCAGAAACTCGTGTCAGATGGAATTCTTGATTCTCTTGATACCTCAAATTCGGAAATTTGTATTGAGTATATCAAGGGAAAACAAACAAACAAGACGAGATTAGGTGCTAAGAGAGCTTCGTACGTCTTAGAATTGATACATACGGATATTTGTGGGCCATTTCCTACTCCTTGTCGGAATGGTCAACAATACTTTATCACATTCATAGACGATTACTCTCGTTATGGGTACCTATATCTGATTCATCAAAAGTCCCAATACATAGACGTGTTCAAATCATTTAAGGCTGAAGTTGAAAATCAACTAAGCAAAAGAATTAAATCCGTTAGATCTGACCGTGGTGGTGAATACTATGGTCAATATGATGGTTCCGGTGAACAACGTCCAGGGCCTTTTGCTAAATTCCTAGATGAGTGTGGGATCGTCCCTCAGTATACTATGCCAGGCAGTCCTACGATGAATGGTGTAGCTGAGAGACGAAATCGGACCCTTAAGGATATGGTAAGAAGTATGATTTCTCGTACTACTTTGCCAGACTCACTCTGGGGTGAAGCATTAAAAACCGCAGCTTATATTCTTAATAGAGTTCCAACTAAAGCTACAATCAAAACCCCATATGAACTTTGGACTGGGCATAAACCCACGGCATTTACACATTTGGGGTTGTCCAGCTGAGGCAAGGCCTTATAGGCCGAATGAAAAGAAACTGGATGCTAAGACGGTTAGTAGCTATTTTGTTGGATACTCTGAAAAATCCAGGGGTTTTAAGTTTTATGATCCCACTTCTAGAACTATTTTTGAGACGGGTAATGCTAGGTTCTTTGAGGAGATTGAGTTTGGGGGTGAGGAGATAAAGTTGTTAGAGATTTTGTCTTTGAGGAAGAACATGTGTCTTTCCCTCAAGTTGTTGATCTTGGTCTTCATGACACGGATCACACAACTCCGGTTCAAGACAATCTCGAAAATCTCCCCCATCAGGACCCTGATATAACTAATGAGAATCAAATTCAACAACCTCAAGAAACTGAAATGCCATTAAGGAGATCCACTAGAGAGAGGAGAAATGCAATTTCGGATGATTATGTAGTATTTCTCCAAGAACAAGAAAGTGATATTGGACTTGAGGAAGATGATCCAATCAACTTCCGTCAAGTCATTACGTGTTCTAACTCTCAAAAGTGGATTGATGCCATGAATGATGAGATGAAGTCTATGAGCGATAATGACGTTTGGGAGCTTGTTACATTGCCCGAAGGTATTAAACCTATTGGTTGTAAATGGATTTTTAAAACCAAAAGGGATTCAGGGGGCAATGTTATTAAGTATAAAGCTCGTCGTGTCGTAAAAGGCTACACTCAGAAGGAAGGCATTGATTATAAAGAGACTTTCTCTCCAGTTTCATCGAAAGACTCTTTCAGGACTATAATGGCATTAGTAGCACATTTTGATCTTGAGCTTCATCAAATGGATGTTAAGACAGCATTTCTCAATGGTGACATTGAGGAAACAATTTATATGGTGCAACCTGAAAACTTTGTTTCGGATGAATCAGAAAAGAAGGTTTGCAAATTAAAGAAATCCATCTATGGGCTCAAGCAAGCTTCTCGTCAATGGTATTATAAGTTCCATGCAGTCATTACATCTTTTGGTTTTGAACGGAATATTGCTGATGACTGTATATACCATAAGTTCAGTGGGAGTAAGTATATTTTTCTGGTTTTATATGTCGATGACATACTGCTTGCCTGTATCGATATAGCATTATTACTTGAAACTAAGAAATTTCTTTCAAAGAAATTTGAAATGAAAGATCTTGGTGAAGCTTCTTTTGTATTAGGAATTCAGATACAACGAGATCGCTCTAAAGGTGTTCTCGGTCTGTCACAAAAGGGCTATATCGATAAGGTTCTGAAAAGATTTGGCATACAGGATTGTAAACCAGGCAACACCCCTGTTGCTACGGGAGATAAATTTAGTCTCAAACAGTGCCCAAATAATAATTATGAAATTTCGGAAATGCAGAAGACGCCTTATGCTTCGGCGGTAGGTAGTCTGATGTATGCTCAGGTATGTACGCGACCTGATATAGCATACATTGTTGGGATGTTAGGCAGATATCTAAGCAATCCGAGAATGGACCATTTGAAGGCAGCCAAACGGGTCATGAGGTACTTACAGAGAACAAAGGATTACATACTTACATACCGGAAATCGGACCAGCTTGAGATCATTGGGTATACCGATTTCGATTTTGCTGGATGTCAGGATAGTTTGAAGTCCACTTCAGGCTATATTTACATGCTTGCGGGCGGTGCTATCTCTTGGAGAAGTATCAAGCAAACTCTTACAGCCACTTCCACCATGGAAGCAGAGTTTATGGCATGTTATGAAGCATCTAATGAGGCATTATGGCTGCGGAATTTTGTTGGTGGACTGCGAATTGTTGATAGCATCAAAAAGCCACTTAGGCTATTTTGCGATAACAGATCGGCAGTCCTTTATGCTAATAACAACAGTAGTTTGACGAAAGCAAAACATATGGACGTCAAATTTCGGGTTGATAAAGATAGACTACAAAATGGACAATGTGCATTGAGTACATAAGTACAAACTCCATGCTAGCGGATCCTCTCACTAAGGGATTGACACCAAAAGTATTTCATGAGCATATTGCTTGTATGGGTGTCAAATTAGATAAGGATTATGTATTTTAGTGGGAGTTTTGTATTGTACATTTATGTATTGTTCATTATATTCAGAAATTCAGTAATTCAGTTATATCTGCAGATATTCAGTTTTAAAGTTTTTTGTACTCTTACAGTTTATGATTGATCTCAATAAAGAGAACCAGTTGGAAATAGACATTATATTGACCACACTTTATGTTGTTTCCATGCTATATACCTACACTTGATCCATGTCATTGGTTATATTGATATACGTGATCTATGTTGGTTCTAGTTACGAATGAGTAACGAAGAGCTCTTAGTTCCTATGTTGGTATGATTGGTGGACCGGATTGTTCATGACAATTTTATTGTGATAGCAATTTTGCGCACCTAAGGTTATTTTGTAACATATAATGCTAAGGTTTGTACATATGTTTGTGTATCTCGTCCAAGTGGGAGATTGTAAGATATATGGATTTATATCTAGATATATGGACTTATATCTACATACATATGAACAATATAAAGATAAATTATATGTTATGTGCTATCTTTTGGTTTGGCCTAAATAAGTGGTCTTATGGACATAAGGTTAAGGGGGCCAATATATTGTCATATAAAGTGTAGGACTAATGTGTAGATACCCAAAAGGGTAACCTTAGTTGATGATGGGCTAACTAAGGTTACATATATGTAACCATGGTTACATGCTTGTGACTCTTGAGTTATATAACTCTTGTGACTCTTGGGTTATGTAACTCATGAAGTTATAAAGTGGGGGTTATGGTTCCCACATTAGTGCAAGACAAGACTCTTCTTCCTCCCATTGAATCAAGAGCCAAAAACTCCATTGTTGTCTTGCAAATAATTGTGGAAAATCATACACCAACCTTTGATTATTGCCATAATATTATTGTGGTGATACTACTCACATATTGTTTATGTCTTGTAAAGAATTGTTGTGGATACATACATTTCAAGACACTCTTGAAGGAAGGATCAAGGAGCATTCTTCAAAAGGACAATAAGGCAATCATCAAAGGAGGCTCAACAATTTCCACACATGGATTCAGGTTAGCTTCCGCTCATGTAGTTTAATTCCGAATTGTTCAATATGAAGGTTATTGTCTTTAGTAGGAATCATAATCCTAACATGATGCACCTTATGTTTGGACAATAGTTGAAGCATGTTTTTAGCCAAAAGCTCTTACGTCTATGAACTCTCCTCTTTCACTATCACTGTTGTTTTGTCGATGTTGGGATATATACTATTAATTAAAGATTTAGTATTTATTATTATTTATTTAATTTTATAAAGTTTTAATAGATTATATATTAGTCAGTGTCCATTGTTTATATAGTAGATGATTTAGTATATAGAATTTAGTTTATACACGGAAGATTAAATCATCGATTTTTATAAGTATGAAGTTTGAGTTCACAATCTAATGATGGAATTGGACAAACCATCACGAATGATTGTAGCTTAAGATTAAATATAATTTATTTTATTTATGGGAATGGTTTAATTCTAACTTCTTGTGCTAGTACATTTGTATGTATTGAACGGACCAAGTAGAAATACGTATTTTATACTGGCTTATAAAATAAACTCTCAAACCATTAAATATACTTATACTCTTAATGTTGATATAATTATTATTAGCTGTGTATATTACTATTGTTTTGATTTATTAAAAGGTGAGATTCTTTTGTGGGTCAATATACCTGATAAATTGGATAATAATAATATACATTGGTGAAGTAATAGTTAGTTGATGGAATCCATGTCTTGGTTTAGAGATTGATGATACACTTTTATGAAAGCTTATAAGTTTTCATGTGTAAACCCGACCGGTGGATTTTGTATTCGATACATGAAATAAGTCGAGCGAAAGTCTAAAGAAAATAATAAATTAACTCGTCTGTAATTTAATTTAATTGATTAGTATCTGAATACTAACATGGGAGTTAAATAAGATTTAATGGATGAATTTCGAAATTAAATAAGGAGTGCAATTACAAATTTTTAGTAGAATACTTCATAATTTTTTTTTTTTGTAATTAAGGTTTTTCATTAATCACCAATGAAGTTGCATTACAAAACCAGAGTCAAGCTTCAACTCAGCTGACTGTCTAAATGCTAACATAAGACCTACATTTACTGTCCTAACTATCTAGCTTCTACTATATACTAAGGTGTTGTAATAGTTGTCTAATTCTAGGGGTGCCTCTAACATGACAGTTGTACACTATGTCTCTCAGTATAGCAGTATTACATCGAAAAGTCTTGTTGAAAACTCTTGCATTCTTTTCCAGCCAGATAGCATATGCAACTTCAGTTGTGACCATTTTAAAAATGGCTGCTCGACATGTTCCCTTGGCTTTGGTAATCATCCATTGCACTTTCTGGTTCCAACTGCTACTAGGGATGTATTGTTCCTGTAGCCAATTCATTACTTTTCCCCATAGATCCACAGTGACATGGCATTCCGTGAGGAGATGATCTTTTGTTTCAGATTGGCTTTGGCATAGAGGGCATTGCTGATCAATTCCCATTCCCCAGCTATGTAGTCTATTATTGGTTGGTAAGCTGTCCTGTAGGGCTAGCCATAGGTTGAACACTGCTTTTGGTCTGGCTTGGTTCTGTAAAATTAAGTTCTTC
The DNA here is from genome assembly GCA_034376525.1 of Nicotiana benthamiana. NCBI lineage: Eukaryota > Viridiplantae > Streptophyta > Magnoliopsida > Solanales > Solanaceae > Nicotiana > Nicotiana benthamiana. Next base: position 118,288,375 of record CM067331.1, read on the forward strand.
CATGGGACTGTTGGTACTTCTTGCAACTGCAACTGGTACAACTGTTTAGTAGTGCATTTCTGATGTCTCCAGTTTTGGACCCTTTGTAGGGTGTCCCTGGATTGGATGATCTTCTTAACCATCCAGCTGGCTTGGGCAGGGATTAGCATGGATTCTAATGTCATGTCTTTAATGTAATACACTGTGATCCACCTGATCCACGTCTTATCCTTCTTATGTGCTATGTCCCAGCAGGTCTTTGCAATGACAGCCTTGTTCCACAGTTTGAGGTTGGTTAGGTTCATTCCCCCTTCTAACTTTGGGGTGCACATTTTGTCCCTGGAGATGTATGCTTTCTTAGTGACAATATTCATCCCAGACCAAATGAAGCTTCTGTAGATACTTTCAATTATTTTAAGAACTTTCACTGGGAAGATAAACAGCTGAGCCCAGTAAGCTTGAATACGAAAGATGACAGATTGCAAAAATTGAAGTCTTCCTGAATAGGACAGGGTTCTGGCAGTCCAAGAAGTGATCCTAGCTGTGATTGTTTCCACTAAAGGTTGCCACTGTAGTAGAGTAATTTTCTTGGTACTTAGTGGTACTCCCAGGTACTTGAAAGGCGGTTGGCCTTGTTCATAGCCAAGATGGTCAAGGATCTGCTGCTGCACAGGTATTGATACTCCTCCAAAGTAGTGAGCTTTTGTTCAAGTTGGCCTTAAGACCTGAGGCTGCTGAGAATTGAGAAAAACAGTTGGATAATGCCTTAACAGAGTTGAGGTCTCCCTTAGCAAACAGCAACAAGTCATCTGCAAAACACATATGTGTAATACCCAGTTTTTTACATCTGGGGAGAAATTGATATACTGGTTCATTTTGTAATTCAGTGCAGGTCCTGCTTAAGTACTCCATGACCAAGGAAAAAGGAAAGGGGACATGGGGCCCCCTTGCCTCAATCCTCTGGCTGCAGCAAATGGAACTGTTGGCTCTCCATTAACCAGGACTGAATAGCTCACTGTGGATATACACTCCATAATCCATGTGATGAAAGTGCTAGGGAATCCTGTTGTTCCATGACTTGTTGTAAAAACACCCATTCCACTGAATCATATGCTTTCTGGAGGTCTATCTTAATCATGCATCTGGGGGAGATATGCTTTCTTGTATAGCTTTTGACAAGCTCATGGGCTAGGATGATGTTGTCCTGAATTTTCCTACCAGGAATGAAGCCTGCCTGGGCTTCATTGATGAGGCTTGCCACCACCTTCTGCAACCTATTAGCCAGTACTTTGGAGATGAGTTTGTAGAGAACAGTACAACAGGCTATAGTTCTATACTCTTTGATTGAGGCTGGTTTGGACATTTTAGGGATGAGAGTAATGGTTGCACAGTTGATTGGTCTGCACATCTTTTCTGAGTTGAAGAACTGCTTAATGGAATTAGTGACTTTGTGACCTATGATGCTCCAGCTCTTTTTGAAGAAGACTGCATTGTATCCATCTATTCCTGGTGCTTTGTCATCTCCAATAGCTTTGAGACTTTCTGTTATTTCTGTTTCAATAACTGGAGCACAGAGTTCCTGTCTTTGCTGTTGGTTCAGTTTTGGGCCATTGGACATGTACAGTTGATTGATAGCAGGTAGCGTTAGCAGTGCCCATTAGTGCTTTGTAGAAGCCCAGAATTTCCTCTTTAATTTCTGTTGGTGTAGTCAGTCTGATGCCCTGTGCATTGGTAATTTCATGAATCTGCTTCTACTGACTTCTATCCTTCATAATTGCAGTGAAATATTTGGTGTTGGAGTCCCCCAGTTGTATCCACTTTGCTCTTGCTTTCTGTTGCAGGACACTCTCCTCAATCAAAGACCACTTTTCCAGTTGCAATATCAGTTCCTTCTCCTTCTGTTGTAGTGCATCATTATAGGCTTGACTCAATTGTTTTTGTATGATTCCCAGTTCCTGTCGACACTGCTCAATTCTAAGTGTAATTGTTTTGAATTCCTTGTTATTGAGTGTCTTCAAAGGAGTCTTCAGTGCTTTAAGTCTGTCCCATATTGTTCTCATGGTATCAGTCTTCCCCTTTTGCCAGACTGTTGTCACAATGTGTTGGAAATCTCTGTGTTCAGCCCATACATTGAAGAATTTGAAGTGCCTCTTTCCTTTCCAGGTGGATGCTTGCAATGTTAGTATCATTGGGTTATGGTCAGAAATTAGTGGTACATCATACTCAGTGACCACCTGATTCCAGGTGATCCTCCAGTCATAATTGCCAAACGCTCTGTTAAGCCTGCTGCATACTCTGTCCAGACCAGTTTGCTTATTAGTCCATGTGTAGTAGTCACCTCTCCAGGGTAATTCAGTCAGTCCAGTAAGCTGTAGGCAATTGTTGAAGTCCACTGTTTCTGGTAATCTGACTTACTTACATGATTGTCTGTCTCTGTCACCCAAGATTGCATTGAAATCCCCTGCTACAACCCATGGTTCTTTAATTCCTTTTGCCAGATTTTGTAGACTGCTCCATAGGGTTCTTCTCTGCTCCAGTCCATTGAATCCATAGACCACAGTGAGGAAGCAATTCAGGTCCCCTGTTCTGCTGGAAACCCTGCTGTGGATCAGCTGGCTTTCCTCCAGAACACTAGTGACTGTGAAGATCTTTGGATTTCATAAGATCCATACTCTGCCTTTTTCCCCTGAGACATAGTTAGTTAGGACACCCCATCCTGGTGCTAACAGGTTAGCAATTCTATTAGCATGTGCTTGCTTAACTTTTGTTTCTATTAGCCCTACTAAGTTAATGCTGTGTTTCCTAATGTATTCCCTAAATTCTTTCTGCTTGTACCTCTTATTTACACCCCTTATGTTCCACACTAACCACTTCATTGATAGGATGTTGATGTAGTGTTCCCAACCTCCCCTGGAGGTTCATCTCTACTAGTGGATACTGCTGAAAATCTGTTACTCACAGTTATGGGTGACAAAGGGGGGAAGTTGATACTGTTGAGTGCTGGGCTATGTGTTTGCTTTCCTTTGTCATTACTCTTCTCACTCCTCTGGTTCTGCCCTGATATGGATTGCTGCTGAAGTTCAGTAGGTTCCCTTGTTGGGGACTGTCTCTGCATAACAAGTCCCTTAGTTCTCCACTCCTGGACTGGTTTGGGCTTTCACACTTGTGTAGGGTGCTTAGGTAACTGTTTTTGTAGACATGCACAATTGTGTCCAATTGTTTGACATTTCTCACAGAATGAAGGTTTCCATTCATATTCCACATCTTGAATAAAACTCTTCCCATTTGGATCCATAACTGTTATTTCTGTTGGTAGAGCTTTGGTCACAGTCACTTCAATGAGCATTCTGGCATAGGATATCCTTGTCTGTTTTGTAGTATATTCAACAGCAAAGATTGGCTTGCCGAGGACACTAGCTATTCTACTGAGTGATCTTATATCCCAACATGACATTGGTAGTTTAGGGAATTTAACCAACAGTGGTATTTCAGTCGGAAACTCTTCTGAAAAATCAAACTCAGGTGTCCATTGTTTAAGAATCATAGGCCTATTAGCTATTGAGTAAGGGCCAGCACAGAGTACCTCTTTAGCATCAGCTACTGTCTTGAATTTTACAATGTAGTATCCCTCTTCATGGTAGAACAAATCAGGTTCAGGAACATGGGACCAGTGATGGTTTATGAATCTTCTCATGGCATTGAATCCAGGACCATCTCCGAGAATGTATACCACTAAGGCACACATCCATTTGGCTTCTTCCTCTTCCACCTCTGCTCTTTCCAGTTGTACTATAGGCTTTCCTTCAACTAAAGTTGGGGCTATGTAGTCGAGTGCCATACTATGGGTCGCGAATCGATTTTTCTGGAATAGTGTTGACCAAGGCCTTCTTGGGTTCTTCTGCTTTGTTTTTGGAAATCTTTGGTTGTTCTTCAGTTAGTATTTCAGGTTGCATGGTCGGCTCCGTCACTGGTCCTGCTTCAGTGGTGGTCGGAGAGGTTGGTGTATCTTCAGCCTCTGTTATCTCTATTGTCTCTGTTGTTTATGTACTCCCTACTGGTGCAGTGACTATCTCCACCGGTGGCGCCGTCACCATGGCGTCTAGGGTTTCCTCCGAGGACAATTTCTGCATCTCTTACTCGATGTTCTTCTCCAGAATCAGTTGATTGAGCTTGTCAAAGGTGTCAATTGGGATTTTCCATGGTCTTCCCCTTCCTCTGCTCCCGCCTTTCGCCATCGCGACACGCCCGGCGTACGTTTTGCTAACGTGCGGCGAGAGAGATGAGTTCTTTTCTATACTTATGGAATACTTCATAATTAATTATGGTAGATATTAATTTCAAAAATTAAAAATTATTTCCATAAGTAGAGCCTTGTTAATTAGATTTTATGGTCTCTGTTGTGCCTAAATAATAAGAAATAAAGGAATCATTTTTCTTGTGGAAAGAAAAACCTAACAGGTTTTGGAAAAATGTTTTAACCCTTAAAACTTGTGCTATAAATACATAAGGTTTTCCACCTACAGGGAGTAGTACATGGTGGCTGAAATTTTCAGCCATATATTCCTAGAAATTTTGCCCACACGAAATTCTTGTTTTTGAATATTATTTGGGTAACACAGTAGAAAACCGTGGAACATTTGGAGATCGTAATCATGCGGGTGGTGAAGAATCATTGAGTTGCTGTGCAATTGGAGGCTCACATGATATCAGAGTTTTGTTCACGCTTCAAGAAGTAACCTGTAAAAAATTATTTTTGTTAATTATTTAGATTACATGTAATTTTGATATTGAAAAAGCTTTCGCTGCTAATTATTATCTGTCGGTCAATGCATCATTGCCAAAACCCCAGATAATTTCTAGTCGCAATAAGTTAATTTACTTTTCCTTTATCACTTATTTAATGAAAGCTAATCTAAAATTAAAAAAATCGTGATCCGATTGGTGATATAAGAAAAATACAAATTTTCTGGTGACTAAACTCAGCCACAAATATATTTTTTTTTACCAAAATCTATTTATATCTATCTATACTATATTAAAAGCAGGAAAACCTTATCGAAATATCGTTTGTTGTTTTTACCCTTTAAATATAATTTCTAAGTCATTTTACTATTTTTCCTAATATGTAGGATTTTGTATTTAAATTAACTTTGCCTATTAAAAAATTCCTTGTAATTTGATCTACGTAAAACTCCTACTAATAATTTGGGAATTTAATTGACCTAATCGAGAATTTTATATCGTTAATACTTCTAATATGGTATCCAAATTAGTCTACTACTCTCTTACCTCTAATAAGTAGAGGTACTTCTAATAAACACATATGCTTTTTCTCTCTTCTCCGATCTCTCTTTGCTCTTCTTTTATGTATCCTTTTCTTTCTAATAGCCTTTTTTATGAGAGATAAACTTTTAGTGTTGCCCCCCATTATATAGTTTTTTATTTCAGTTGTTGGAATATAATTCAAAATCCATAAACAATTAATGGTGACATTGAGTTTTACTTTGTAGAAGAGAATTAGATTCTCGTGTTAGTAAAATTGGTTAGTAATTAATGATGCTTTATTTTTACTCTATAGTAGAGATGCATGCAATTTTATTTTTGAATTTTTGGATCAAATTGTAATGCAGTCATATGTTGATTTCATAAATATTTGAAATATCGTTGATTATTTTAACTAGAAATAGAGTTCTTATGTCATATTTGTGGTCAAGACCCTTTATTGGATTTTAATTATTTGTTTAACGATTAGAAGTTAGTTTTTGCTTTTATTTTTGAGAAATTTAACCGTAAGACCAAACTAAAGGAGTTTGAGAAGCACTTTGCATTGGATCACTAGGGTATGTTATGGCTTTATTAGATATCGGATTTGAAGATTCAGGGAATCAAGAAAAGCTAGAGCCAAGAACTAGAAAATTATGAGAGTAAATCCCAATGCGGTAACTTAAACAGGTAATATTTTTTTCTTTAGTCTTAATCGATGAATTGTTTTTAAAAGAAAGAAAGAAAATTAGTTATAGGAGGCTCACAATAATTAAAATATCATGTTTTGTATTTGAACAATTTATAAAAATAGTCTTTGATAAAAATCACTTTAAATTTTTATCCTATGGCGCCTAACATAGTTTTCGAAGATTTAAATCAGAATAAAAGCATGTTGTATTTTGATATTGTTTGTTATAGGCATTATTTGTGCTTGATTTTTTGGTTGTCATTATGTTTTATTATTTTTTTATGGTATACAAATGGATAAAGTCTACAATATAGGAGAAAATTTTGATTGAACTAAAGATGTCAAGTTCAATGCATATTTTATATTTAACGTGGTTATTATACATCTATTGTACTATGTGCTCGAGCATTTAAAAAGTTAATCGACCTTGTAATCTTTAAAAGTATATTTAATGCTGGTTAAAGTTGTATTTAGCATTAAAAACTCAAATCACCATAGGATTTATTAATAAAAAAAGTTATAGGAATTGTAAATCAGTAGAGTTCTTATTCTAAACGGAAAAGGGTTCAAGTTGCCCCTAAACTATTGAAAAAAGTTTAAAAATATCTTTCATCCACCTATTAGGCTAAAAATACCCTCCATCCATCTTTTTAGTGGACTATTGGTGCATTAGACAAAAATAACAAAAATATTTGCAAAATAATTTTTTTAAGTTTTACAAAAAGAATAATAATAATTTTTAATTTTTTATTGACCTAACGGTTAAAGGGTATAAGTGAACCAAAAAAGTAGAGGGAAATATATTTTTAGCCCAATAGATAAATAAAAAATATTTTTAAACATTTTCCAATAGTTTAGGGTCATTTTGGACCATTTTCAGTATTCTAAATACTAGGTTATCAAGTATTTTAAATAATAGGTTATCAACTATTTCCAAACCAATTGCTATTAGTTGCAAAGTTGTCTATGTAAAACTTGCTTAAGTATTACACATTGCTAACACGGGACAAACTTGGACGTTCATATTAAATTGTTCATCTTTACAGGTCCATAAGACACTTAATTATTTTGAATTCAACTATTGCGTTAATATAAATTATAATAAACCAATATTTGTTGAGATATTGGCTATGATGATACACTATTCTGAGCCTAATAATTGGTCATTTCCTTAATTGTGGCTACTTCTGTAATTCCTTTATTCTTTTGTATTCTTTTGTAAAATAGGCTATGTGTGCAAATAGGTTGTATTTGTAAATAGGCTATTCTCTCCTCCTTCTCTCTACTTTCTCTCTCTAAATTTTCTCCGATTCTCTGCATGTTTTCATGGTATCAGAGCAGGTACAATGATCCGGTGATGTTTATCGTGTGAATCAATAGTTCATCTGAACTATTTTTTAACAAAATTTGAGATTTTTCTGAGATCGAAAAGATCGATGATGGTTTCAACCATGTTAGGGTTCTTCGGTCCATTTATCTTCACGATCTACGTTTGTTCCTTCTGTATTGAACGGTTCAATCGTTTATTGTGAGTCTTTCGGAGATTTTGCGGTGAGTTTCAACCTCTAGGGTTTTCTGGTGGTCAAATCGAGTGTTTGATTACCATCCGGTGGTTTGATACTTACTTTGCTGAAATTTTGGTCATCATCGGTGGTGCTGTGACATCTTTATCAACGTTTGTGGTAAAATTTTGACGGTTTCACTACCTAGGGTTTTGTCTATTGTTAAAGGCCGATCTTCCGGTTGCGAAGAAGGACGGTAACCTCGTTCCTATTCTCTGGTTGTGATTCCTTGTTTGTATATATGATTGTCCATTTGTGAATAAATCATTTAACTTGAGAATATTGAGTGTGTAGACTGTCAATATTGTTTGGTGATATTGTGTTTTCAAAAGATTTGATTCATTTGTTGAGCATGGCTGCTAACATGAATGCTGGTAGTTCTGGTGCTAACTCCGGTCCTATTGACCCTTCCAATCCATTATTTGTGCATTCTTCTGATGTTCCTGGTGCATCTTTAGTCCCCACTCCTTTTTCAGGAAGTGGTTATGGAGGATGGAAGCGTAAAATGACTATGGCTTTATCTGCTAAAAATAAAATTTGTTTCATTGATGGTTCCTTTTCCAGACCTAGTAATAATGTGAGTTTGCAAAGGTTGTGGGATAGATGTAACATGCTTGTTATGTCATGGTTAACCTCTTCTGTGTCATCTCAAATAGCTGACAGTGTTCAATACTCTGACACTGCACGAAGCATGTGGTCTCAACTTGAGAAGAGATATGGTACTCCTAACAAAACCAAAATTTTTGAATTAAAGCGAGAACTCTCCCAAACTTCCCAGGGTTCCCTTGATGTAGCCTCATACTTTAATAAACTCAAGAGTTTGTGGGATGAATTAGGGACAATGGTCCCAAACCATGGGCAGAAGTGCACCTGTGCTGCTAAGAATGGTATCATTGAGGAAGATGATGAGAACAAGATTTATCAGTTCCTTATGGGACTAAATGAGACATATTTGGGTGTAAGAAGCAATTTGTTAATGATGCAACACTTTCCTTCCCTTGACAGTGTCTATAATATTGTGTTGAATGATGAAAAGCAAAGACAGGTCAAGTCCATTTCCCATATGAGCCCAGACTCAATGTCTTTTAATGCTCACACTGATAGGCCCCCTGCTGGGTCCAACCAAGGGAAATTGTCTGGCTTTAATTTCAGACCTAAAGTCAATTTTGAACAAAACAGAGGAAACTTATTTTGCAGATATTGCAAGAAGTCTGGACACTTAATTGATAAGTGTTTCAAACTCCATGGTTTTCCTCAAAGCAATTCTTACATCAAGGGAAGGAAATCTGCTGCTCATCTTTCCACTAGTACTGATTGTGTATCTGTTGATTCAAGAATTTCAGGTGTGTCTGCTCCTCTAGGGGATCCTGTTGCCAGTCAACCTGTGATACCAGGGTTGAGCAGACAACAATGTGATCAGATTGTGAGCTTGATTCAACAAACACTTTCAACCAGTGATCAAACTTCTTCTTCCATGAGTTCTGCTAATTTTGCTGGTACTTTAATGTCTGAGAGTCTTGTTTCTGATTCCAAGTTATGCATGCTTACACACATAAATTCTGCTACCTGGATCATTGATTCAGGAGCTTCCAATCATATGACTTATGATAAAAATTTATTGTTTGACATTATACCCCTAACTGTGCCTTACCTTGTTTCACTTCCTAATGGATATAAAGTCAAAGTTACTTGTACAGGATCATTTGCATTAACTCCTTACCTCATTCTTCATAATGTACTTCTAGTCCCTTCTTTCAAACATAATTTGATCTCTGTTCATAAGTTGATGAAACAATTGAATTGTTTAGTCTTGTTTACACCAACCTCATGCCTTCTTTACCTGTTACAGGACCTTTCTCTGAAGAGGCTTCTGGATCTTGGTAAAGAGGAGGCTGGCTTGTACAAGTACTCTTGGTCACCCTCTTCCTCTTCTGCCTCTTCCAAGCCTTCTTCTCTTGAGCATAGTGACTCAGATGTTTGTAATGATGACATTGTTTCTGATAACAAACATTCTAGCTCAGTTATTCAATCTTCTAGTTGTAATAATGCTGTTCCTGATGATATGAACTATATTTGGCATTTGAGATTAGCACATACATCTTTTGCTAATATGAAACATGTTTCTAATTTGCCTTTTTCTATTGCTGCTAAACAACCTTTTCCTTGCTCAATTTGCCCTATGTCTAAACAAACCAGATTGCCCTTTCCTGACAGTAGCATTAGCACTACCAAACCATTCCAACTTATTCATGTGGATACTTGGGGTCCTTACCATACCCCTACATCTCTTGGTAGCAAGTATTTCCTCACCATAGTTGATGATTTTTCTAGAGCTACCTGGACACATCTAATGGGTTCTAAAAGTAATGCATTCCCTCTACTACAATCCTTCATTTCCTATGTTCAAACTCAATTCAATTCCCTGGTCAAAGTTGTCAGAAGTGATAATGCCCTGGAACTGGGTTCCAGTGCTGAAGGGATTTCCTATTTTAGTAAACTTGGGATTGTGCATCAAACAACTTGTCCCCATTCCCCTCAACAGAATGGGGTTGTTGAGAGAAAGCACAGGTCTTTACTTGAAACTTGTAGAGCACTTCTCTTTCAGTCTGGTTTGCCTATTTCTTTTTGGGGTGATTGTCTGTTAACTGCAACATATATCATTAATAGACTGCCATCCAGGGTGCTTCATTACAAATCTCCTCATGAATTATTACATGGTTCTCCCCCTTCCTATTCTCATCTGAGAGTTTTTGGCTGTTTGGCTTATGCTGCTGTACCTATCCCTCATAGGGATAAGCTGAAATCCAGAGCTCATTCCTGTGTTTTCCTTGGTTATCCCTTTGGTAAGAAAGGTTATAAACTTTATGACTTAAATTCCAAGAAATGCTTTATTTCTAGAGATGTTGTTTTTCATGAAACTCACTTTCCATTCAAGTCTCCTCCTCCCTCTTCTCCTTCTCCTCCACCTGTTCCATTTTCTGATGACATTCTCCCTCAACCTTTCACCCTACCATCTTCCCATGAATCTTCCCCTTCTTCTTCTCCTCACCCTTCTCCTGATTCTCCAGTGTCTATTCCTTCTCCTATTTTCAGTCATGACATCTCCCCTCCTACATTGCCTGTCTCCCAGCCTGTTTCCTTGCCCAGAAAATCCACCAGATCACATCTCCCTCCTTCTTACCTCAAAGACTATGTTTGTCAAATTCCAGCCTTTTCTGGCTCCTCTTCTTCTCACTTGGAATCTGAACCTATGTTTTACTCTCAAGCTGCCTCTGTACCAGCTTGGCAGGATGCTATGAGGAAGGAATTTGATGCATTGGATGCTAACCACACTTGGGACATTGTGCCTCTTCCTCCAGGTAAGAAACCTATTGGCTGTAAGTGGGTTTACAAGATCAAATATAAATCTGATGGCTCTATTGAAAGATACAAAGCCAGGTTGGTTATTAGGGGTGACACACAGGTTGAAGGTGTGGACTTTACAGACACTTTTTCTCCTGTTGTCAAAATGACTTCAGTCAAGTGTCTCATTGCAGTGGCTGTTAAAAATCACTGGCCATTGTTCCAACTGGATGTTAACAATGCCTTTCTTCATGGTGATTTGGATGAGGAAGTGTATATGAAACTTCCTCCAGGTTTGGTGGTGTCTGATCCTTCTTCTACTTCTTCTTCTACTACTTCTTCTTCTTCTTCTTCTTCTTCTCTTCCTCTGGTCTGTAAACTAAAGAAGTCTTTGTATGGGCTCAGGCAGGCCTCCAGGCAGTGGTATGCTAAGCTGTCCTCTGCCCTTCATTCTCGAGGTTACAGGCATTCTTTAAATGATTATTCACTGTTCTTGAAAGGTAATCCTGATTCCCTTGTTGTGGTGGCTGTGTATGTGGATGATATAATTGTTACTGGGGTTGACTGTGATGAGATTGCAGGCTTAAAAGCCTTCTTGGATGATACTTTCAAGATAAAGGATTTAGGGTCATTGCATTATTTCTTGGGTCTTGAGGTTAAACAAATCCCTGGTGGGATTCATCTGAATCAGCATAAATATGTTCATGATTTGTTGCATCATTTCGACTGTGTATCTGTTTCCCCTGTTGTATCCCCTCTGGACATTTCTTTAAAATTACATGCTGATTCTGGTGATCTTTTACCCGCTCCTGATCAGTTCAGGAGTCTTGTTGGCAAATTATTGTTTTTAACCCATACTAGACCTGATATATGCTTTGCCGTGCAACATCTGAGTCAGTATCTCAAATCCCCAAGGGTTCCCCATATGTCTGCTGCTTTGCATGTTTTGAGGTATCTTAAGGGCACTTCCTCTTTGGGTCTATTTTACTCTGATGCTGCTGACTTCTCTTTGTCTGGGTACTCTGATAGTGATTGGGCAGCTTGTCCCGACACTCGTCGCTCTGTTACTGGTTTTTGTGTATTGTTGGGTGGCAGCCTGGTAAGTTGGAAGTCGAAGAAACAACCTGTTGTCTCTCTTTCTTCAGCTGAAGCTGAGTATAGGGCTTTAAGCAAAGTTACTGCTGAACTCACTTGGTTATCTCGTCTGCTTACTGATCTTGGGGTATCTGTTTCCTCTCCTATTTCTGTGTTTTGTGATAGTCAAGCTGCTGTTCACATTGCTAATAATCCAGTTTTCCATGAGCGTACTAAGCATATTGAGGTGGATTGTCATTACGTTCGTACTTTGATACGCAATGGTTTTCTCACACTTTCTCATGTTTCCACTTCTCAACAGTTGGCTGATCCGTTGACGAAACCTTTATCCGGGACTGCTCTTTCTCCTATTTTGTCCAAGTTAAAGGTGGTTTCCCTCCTTCAACTTGAGGGGGGGTGTTGAGATATTGGCTATGATGATACACTATTCTGAGCCTAATAATTGGTCATTTCCTTAATTGTGGCTACTTCTGTAATTCCTTTATTCTTTTGTATTCTTTTGTAAAATAGGCTATGTGTGCAAATAGGTTGTATTTGTAAATAGGCTATTCTCTCCTCCTTCTCTCTACTTTCTCTCTCTAAATTTTCTCCGATTCTCTGCATGTTTTCAATATTGTATCTTCTTTAATTTAACGTACATTGTCGTTTTACATAAAAAATTTTCTTGTAAACAAATTTAATTGATTGACACGGTATACACATGCAAAGCGTGTACTCTAAGACTAGTGTATATTTATATTAAAAGTATGAACACTCTATCGAAATGTCGTTCGTCCTTTTTATAACTAAGTGTACTAAATGTTGAATATAACTGTAATTATAATAAGTAGTTTTTTGGGGGAAAAAACCTAAATTGCCGTGTAACCTGGAGTCTACGCGGTTTATTGTCCCTTTTGTATTAGTTTTGAATTCATTCATTGTTTCTTTGGTGTTGGTTTTGGATTCAATTTTTTATTGCCCTTTTTTCTTGGATACAACTTTTCTTTATTTATGTTTGAATTATGCTACCAATTAGATTCATTATACATTTAAGATTCTGTTGACAATTAGGTTTTATTGACATATCGTTTCTTTATTAGATTTAGGTTCTATTCTATGTTTAAATATAGGTTCACTAATTTTTTTTGCGGGAAAACCATGAAACTGCCTTTTTTAAGGTCTATTAACGTTGTGTTTTTCATTGCTTAGGTTTAGGATTTAGCTTTACCAAAACTACCGTAGCCTATATAGGGAAATTAGGTTTAGGATTCGACAGTTAATATCACTTTAGGTTAAGGATTCTTTTACTTATTAATTTTACTTACGTTGATATTTTAAACTTTAAAACCAAAGCCATTTAGAATAAGGAGGAGATCAAAGTTCTACAAAAGTTATAATGTTACGTCTGTGAAGGTAGAATTACTTGTGATTAGAGGTAAATTTTCTAACCTTGTGTTTTTGAAGTTATGTAATAAAAGATGTTCCTGTATTTTGAGTGGTAATGTCACATAATTATCACTACAAAATTGACTGATTTACAAATTTTGTTGTATAGGTTGTTTGGATTATTGCACTTTGTGACATAAAATTAATTAGACATTCTAACTCAATCAATTCAAAAAAAAATTTACCTATATTTTATAATAATAATAATTACGCCAGCTTAAGTTACTCATATTTTATAATTCAAGTATAAATGGTACAATAAAGGTGACCAATATAAGCAAAAATGCTTCTTACCTTTGTTATTACAATTTTAGATAATTTTTAATTGTTGTATTTTATCATCAACTGCTTTTATGAACTTTAGTTGTGCTTCCTCTTTCTTAATTAAGCATAAGCACACCAATAATACAATTAAGCTTCATCTTTCCATTTTTTAATTTACCAACAATTTTTTCTTGTTTGTTACATACGTGATGTATAATATTTCATTCATTAATTGTGTCTTCACATGACATATTATATTCTATCTTTGTTTATTATTTTTTTTAGTATTTTATCTTAGATTTAAATAGTATAACATTATATTATCGTGCTTATTTCGTTAATTGTTTTGTCCATCATATATCCGGTATAAGCTTTTTGTGACATCAAATTTAGAATTATGCAACAAAATTATATTGAGGCTACCATTTAAAAAGCAAAGTTCAAACACATCAAATTGTTTCCTTAGAGAAGAGTAAGATTCATAAAAGGACTTGAAATATTATTTTGAGCAATATGAATACACGTCAACATAGGCTGGGGACAAGTGTTTCTGCTGTCAAAGAAGATTATACAATTGATAAATGTTGCGTGCAGGTCATTCCAATGGACACGAAGCCAAATCCCTTCAAAGAGAGCCTTTAATATTTTGGGACAGTATTTGTATATCAACTTTAGCTGGTGGTCTAAATGTTATGGATTTTACATGATGGAACAAAGCAGTAATGTAAACTAATATGTCAATATATATATAAAAAAGGATGCTTTCTGGATCAAATGAATTCACTTTATCTGTATCAAAAGGCAGACTTTCATAGAATGAGTACCCCTAATCAAGCATGTTGACTAGTAAAAAATGTTTTTTTTTTTTGGTAATTAAGTTGTTGTATTAATCACCAAAGAGAGTTCTTTACAAAGCTATAGTCCAGCTACACACAGCTGACTATCACAAAAGGAGAGACCTAGTTAACTACTATTTACTAAACCTATATTTCTAATTACAGGGAGAATGCTGGAATTGTAGGCTAAACTTAATAGGACTCCTAATGTGACATGTGTATGCAATATTTCTAAGTAACTGTCCATATGAGCTTGACACATTCCTAAACAACCTTGAATTCCTCTCTAACCAAATGTTATAACACAATTCTACCATGATCATTTTGATACTATGAGCTCGAGTAGTCCTGCCTTTAGCCATGGTTATGATCCATTGTATGTATTGATCCCATCTTTGAAAACTAGGTTGAGTTACACCAATCCAAAGCAGTGTTTGCTGTCTCAATGACATGGTGAATGAACAAGAGAAGAAGAGGTGATCCCTGGTCTCCATGTCCTGCTGGCATAGTGTACAGATGTTGTCCATGCTGGGATTCCATTATCTCAATCGATCCTTGGTAGGTAACTTATCCTGCAGTATCAGCCAAAGATTAAACACTGCCTTAGGTCTGGCACAGTTTTGGATGGTTACATTTTTCCACATAACTCTGGGCAGCTGCCCAATCTGGTGTAGATACAGCTTCTTGATAGAACACTCTGATTGGGACACTAGCTGGGACTGGTGCAATGCAACAGTGGCTTCTATAATCTTCCTTACCATCCAGCTGGCTTGGTTAGGAATTTTAATAGCATGAAGCTGCTGTTGCTTAATGTATACAACATGCATCCATTTAACCCACAATACATCCTTCTTGTGAGCCAAATCCCACCCAAGCTTAGCAATAGCAGCTCTATTCCATAATAGCAAGTTCATAATACTTAATCCTCCAGCAGACTTAGCAGACAAACCTTATCCCAAGCTACATATGCCTTCTTTGATATACTGGCAGTACCTGTCCAAATATAAGATCTACATATTGCATCTAACATTTTGAGAATTTTTGAAGGGATAAGGAAGATTTGAGCCCAGTAAGCCTGTATGCCAAAAGTTACCGTTTGCACCAGTTGAATTCTGCCTGCATAGGACAACTTTCTGGCAGTCCAAGAAGTTATTCTGGCAGTAACTTTATCTACCAATGGTCGCCACTGCAGCAAAGACATCTTCCTAGTAGATAGGGGAACTCCCAGGTATTTAAAAAGTAATTCCCCATAAGCATAACCAAGGTGAGCTACAATTTGCTGCTGAATATCAGAAGGAACACCACCAAAATAGACAGAACTTTTGTTTAGATTAGCATTCAGACCAGATGCCTCAGTGAAATGAGATAGATGTTTAAACATAGTAGACACAGTCTTCAGGTCTCTTCTAGCAAACAGCAACAAATCATCTGCAAAACTGAGATGAGTAACACCCAACTTCTTGCAGCCAGGATGAAATGAGAAATCAGAATTCTTTTTAAGTTTAGAAAGGGCTCTGCTGAGGTACTCCATCACTATAGTAAACAGAAAGGGAGAAATTGGATCACCCTGCCTCAAACCTGTTGGAAAGGTTCTGTAGTTTCCCCATTCACCATGACTGTATAGCTCACTGTTTGAACACATTCCATGATCCACCTGATAAACCTGTTTGGGAAGTTTAAAGATTCCATAACCTGCTGTAAGAAAACCCACTCAACAGAATCATATGCCTTCTGTAAGTCAATTTTAATCATGCATCTAGGAGATACATGAGCCCTTGCATAATGTTTAATCAGTTCATGAGCTAGGATAACATTATCAGCAATCCTCCTTCCTGGAATAAATCATGTCTGGGTATCACAGATAATACTAGGCATGCATTTCTGTAGTCTGTTGGCCAAAATCTTGGAGATGATTTTATACAAAACTGAACAGCAAGCAATTGGTCGAAATTCCTTGACTGATTATGGATTAGCAACTTTAGGAATCAAGGTGAGGGAGGCACAGTTAACTGGTTTATACATTCTGCTGGTCTGGAAGAAGTCCATAACAGCCCTACTGATCTGATTGCCAGTTATACACCATGTCTGTTTGAAGAAAGTAGCATTGTAACCATCAATACCTGGAGCTTTATGATCACCTATGGACTTTAAACTGTCTACAACTTCATCCATAGTAACATCAGCAATTAATTGTTGCATCTGGCTGCGTGTGAGTTTAGGACCATTATCCATATAAGACCTGTTAATTGCTGGTAAGGAGGCTGTTGATGTACCCATCAAGGATTTGTAAAAACATTTGATCTCATCTCTGATTGCATCTGGATTAGTGATTTTGGTGCCTCCTGCTGTAACCAATTCTGTTATACTTTTGAATTGATTTCTTTCTTTTAGTAGAGCATTAAAGTACTTATTATTTGAATCTCCCAATTGGATCCATCTGGCTCTGGACTTCTGTTGCAGTATACTCTCTTCTATCAGTGACCATTTCTCCAACTTCAATATCAGATCCTTTTCTTTAGTCTGTAGCTCATCAGTGTATTGCATCACCATCTGATTTTGGATGTCAGTCAGTTTCCTTCTGCTATCCTCAATTCTTTGATATTAGAGAATGGTACCTAACTATAGACTCCTTTGCCAACGTGAACAAATTTTGCAAAAAGGGCAATTCAATATTCAAAAGATGTATACCTTATCGAAACCTCAGTTTCCAAAGGTTCGATGGAAAGCCTTAATGTTAGGCACCACCATACCTAGACACAACTTCTTTCTATAGCTAGCACTCCACCATAGGCTGCTCACAGTGGCTAGGTTGACAGCATGAGGAATACATGTTGATATGAAATGTGTATTATGCAACAGTGGAAAAGATGAAATAATGTCTCACTTATTTTTTGATTGCCAATTCTCAAGGAACATGTAAAACATACTGCTAAATTGGATAGGAGATAGCCATCAAATAGGTACTTGGGATGAGGAAGTATTATGGTTGATAAAAAGAACGAAAAATGGCAGACCCCAGAATAGCATCTTGGCATTTCTGTATGCAACAGTGATATATTATACATGAATAGAAAGAAATATGCGCAAGTTTCAGGGAAAACAGACAAATCAAAAAAAATTATACGTGATATTGTTCTTCAACTACATATTAAAGAACAACATAGGATAAAATGGAAGAAGATATTAGAAGGAGCAGATAGTTTCCTCTATGAAATGTAGAAGTCGAGGAAATTATTATTATGTAAAAGGTAGCTGTCTTTTTTTGATAGTCTTTGTTTCTTGATGTTATTTGAGTCTAACTCCTATGTCTAAAGGAGGTAGATATGCTATAAATTCATTAATGGTTAAATAAAGTTTTTTAATATTTTACCAAATAAAAGAAATACACGTCAACATATTGTGCCTCTCTATATACGTTTCTTTAGCAAATCCATAGGCCTCGTAGCAAATTTCAATTTTTATTGAGCTGCAACAATGCATTTGGTGATTACAGTAGTGCATAATTTTTTTTTTATTGAGCTAGCTAAATAGAATCGATTTATACCATTTTCAAGATTTTATTACTATTTTTTTAGTTTATACTTAATAACTTGTATGCAATGTTTTAATAAAATTTGAATAATTTTAAAAGAAAATTATACTCATATATAAGGTACACGTGCAATGCGCGTATCTTAAGACTAGCGAAATATCGTTCGCTTTTTTTGTCCTTTTAAAATATAGTTCACACAAGACAAAATAGTCATTCGATTATTATTTTTGGTAATTAAACTAAATTTATTATTTATTAAATCTTTCCTTATTCGAATCAAGTCAGAAGTCTTTACAATTAGGACTTTATAATTATTAAAAGTTTATATAAATTTTATAATTAAATTATTCAAAATCTTTATGCATAATACATTCCTTATTTGAATTGGGTAAAATAACTACTTTTTTACTCCAAAAATAGAACCCTCTCACCGTTAGGCAGGCATATAATTTGTTTACCTAAACATTGGTAAAGCTTAAAAGTACCAAACGAACCCCAAAAAAATATTGATTGGAAACAACGAGGAATTTAGATTTGAAAGTATTAATTAGTGTAGTTCTAAAGAAATAATTTTGAAAATTACCTGTATAGTTATTTTTAAATGTTAATTTTAAAGATAAATAATCTGAAAGTATAAGGGAAATAAATCTAACAAAAAATAAAAATTTTGAACTACCTAACAATCTAGGAATATATTTGTCACAAAGTTGAAATTGGTCGGCACCTTCACTGTTGTAGCTTTAAAAAACTAAACTATTCCTTCAGCAAATAATTTCATGTTAATAAATTATATTAATAATCTTTTTTATAATATTTAAAATTTTGAATCTAACTAATTAAATTTTTTCACCATAACTTTGATAGAATATTATTTAAGAATCAATATTCGCACTAAAAACTTTTTGATTGGCAAATCTAATGTATCTATCTATAGTGAGACAATATATAATAGAAATATGAAATATTAACATGAAATGTTGATCAACTTTTATCCCTCATAAGCGTCGTTCATGTTAAATAAAAATCATAATTATAATTAATAATCTATTTTTAGTAAAACTAGCATTTAACATTTTAAGTACTTTCATGACGTAGAGCTTTTTTCTTTATTGAGATAATTAATAGGATCAACATTAATCATTATTTTCAGGATTTTAGGCTTTCTTCTTTTAACTTGATTACATACTCAAACACAATTCTTAAAATAATATTTATATAATTTTTTTAAAAATTTAATACTAAGTGAGATAAGGTACACACGAAACGCTACTTTAAGACTACTATATTATATAAGAGGGTTTATCATTTCCATTTAAATGATGGATGTGTTATAATTTTCCAATCCTAAAGGTAAATTGAGCAAAGTAAAATTTTATCTTTTAGTGGGCGTTTGGACAAAAAAATTGTAAAAAATTTTAAAAAATAAAAAAAAATTCAAGTGAAAAAGATATATAAAAATTGAGTTGTGTTTGGATACGGATATAATTTTTGGTTGTTTTAGAGTTCTATAAGTGATCTGAGTGAAACTTTTAAAATTTTAAAATTCATTTTTAAGTGAAAATTTAAAATTTTATAGTGAAATACTGATTTAAAAAAAAGTAAAAATTTTTCGTAAAAAGGGAAAAGAAATTCTTGTATCCAAACGGGCTCATATTATTTGTGTATGCTATACACTACATGACACAGGATTTTTAGATAAGAAAATTATTCAACGAAATCACATGTAAGGTAATTACAAATAATTTTAATAAATAAATAATAACTGACAACTTAATAAGATGAATAGTTATTATAGCAAATTAATATATACTGATAATTGAAAAAATTCTTATGTTGTGCTAGTGTGTATAAATTAAATTTATTTTACTAATGTATTGTCAGGTTTGGTTGAACATTTACATGAAACGACGTCGTGGAACCTGCTTGCACGCTTTCTGTAATCGCGCCAGACTGCAGTGAAACAGACTGTAGCTTCCTTCTAGTCCCTGCTACAGTCATCACCATCACCACTTTGACGCGCACAATATTTATATATCTCTACTTCAGGTATTCCTCGGAGAGAAAATGGAAGGAGTAGGGTCTAGACTCGGTCGGGCCTCGTCGAGGTACGGTTCAACTCCAGTATTTAGTGGCCCAGTAAGAAAATGGAAGAAGCAGTGGGTCACTTCTCAGCCCAACAGCCGCCTTCGTGGCAACGGCAACGTTATTAACAACGTCGCCGGGCCCAAACTCATACTCTGCCGTTGGACTCCGCTCTCTTCCTTTCATTCCGGTGACTCCAACAAGCCGCCCGAAACTCCTAAACGGAAGTTCCGTTATGCACCAGTAAGAAAAAAACGATATTTCTTTTCTACTGTTAGGGTTTAACTATCATTTTTCTTTCATTTATCTATTTTATTAATTCAAATTTTTGAATTTTCATCTTTTCACCAAAAATAATATTTGTTGGAAGATAAAACTTGTCGTTTGGATGTTTGGGATAATTTTATCTATGGAGCAGGAGCGAAGCTAGTAAGATGGAATAAACCCCCTTCTACAAATATTATACCGTGCCAATAGATAAAATAAAAAATATTTTATAATTATATATAAACTGTTGAATCCCTTTGTATGTGGGAAAATTCCCATGTAGTGATAAGAAGGTTCAAAAGCTATTTTAGGTTACAAGTTTGAATCCTAACAGTGACATTCTTACATTTATTCGTATCCCTGTATATAAATACCTTCTACTGTCTCTGGAGAGTTGTTAGTA
Source organism: Nicotiana benthamiana (assembly GCA_034376525.1). Taxonomy (NCBI): domain Eukaryota; kingdom Viridiplantae; phylum Streptophyta; class Magnoliopsida; order Solanales; family Solanaceae; genus Nicotiana; species Nicotiana benthamiana. The sequence continues at coordinate 118,309,115 of CM067331.1, forward strand.
ATCAATTAAGCAGCACCATCTTAATGTAACTATTAGTGTTTAATTTTGGTATCAATTTATACCGCTGTAGTCATTTGAATTAATAAACGGAATAAAATTGGTTAACTATTAAGATACATCAAAGCTATTTGCCCAATGGGAACAACAAGTAGCAACAATTTAGCAATCAAGGGAACAGGAAACAATTCCAGATTGTAGATACTAGACACCGGGGCTAGTTTTGCGGTTTCGGCCGAACCCAGTAGCTATAATTCAAACTTTATATTTGGTTTAAGAAATTATTGAATATATACAAATTATTAATTTAGAACCAATAACTTAAATTGATTGGAAAACAAACCCATAAGTTCTAAATCCTGAATTCACTTTTGACTAGACAGCACTAGAAGTACCGATGTTCCTTTGGTTTTGGTGGGATTGCAGCGAGAAATCTACTGAGATTCAGTCTTATTTCAGATGCTATTTCTAGCTTTAGGACCATGCTTGGGACTGGAAAAGAGAAGGGAATGTAAGGAAAAAAATACAAACACTTTCCGTATGAAAATGATGAATGGTGAAAATGATATAGTTATGTGCTCAAAAGGATTGGATATAGTTTGAGTTGTGAAGGTAAACAATTCTATTTGGTTAGGTGGATACATATCTAATTATATTAATTTTCATTTTATGAGATAGTACAATCATGTTATATGATTATATATCTCACCTAATATCTTTATAGACGATATTCTTGGAGTATGCTTCATTTTTGACGAACAATTGCTATCATAACAAGATTTTTTTGTTTACCGATTGATATTAGTATTTTATTTGAAAGTGCAGTATATAATTATCTATATAGCAAATATGGATAGAAATTGAAACTATTTCGTACATACTATATTTTTTTCCAAAAGAATGTAAGAATAAGATATTTGTACAAGAAAATGCCAATTACATATAAAGCAACCAACAATAATAAAAATTGAACAAAAGGAAAATAAAAAATTTCCAATAACTGCGCAAAATGATGCAATATTAGTTAAAAATGTGAATTGGATAGCCAATTTGAGCAACCTTACATCGAACTAAAAATGGAAAATAAGAACCAATATGGTTAGTACTTTTCTCAAGGAACAATGCATTATTCTAATAAATTAAGCGAAACAGAACCGAAAAGTATAAATGGATTGATTTGTTTTGGACCAGAGCTTTTCTCCTCTTCTTCTTCTTCATATCAGCTCGCCTTTATTCTGCTTTGCTGGCTTTTTGTCAACAGACTTCTTTGCCTTTGTAGCCATAAATATTCTAGAGAGGAAATTAGAAAGAAAAAAATGAGTTAACAACATGCTAATCCAGAAATAAAAAATTAGTGCTTAGATTTTAATAATATTTAGAGGCCGTTTCTTAAGAACAATAATATTTAGAGTCATATGCTATAAGATTAGTATTCAAGTTAAGGAAGTACTCCAATTCCTTGGACAAATGTGTTTCCCTACTCCTTTTTTATTCCCCTTGTTAATGAAAAGGCATCAAATTCACTTATAAGCACAAGATCAAGAAAAAGAATTATCGAACTTAGAACTTAATTCGAACTCCATGTCTGGAACTAAGTAATTGAAGCAAAAGATTAATTAGATATGGGGTTTTAAGAATGCAAAATTAAGGGTGTGCATCTGATAATAAATGTATTAATTACTACTTCGATTTGTAAATAATAACTATTGCCATTTTATTTCAATTTCAACTACCATAAGCAGACATGAAGGAGAAAAAATAAGTAATACTGAGAACTTTCAAAAAGAAGACTAACATTAGAAGAACGTCTGTAGTGTTTTTATTCAAGAGGTGGCTGCACTAGCTTTCAAATTTATCAACTGGATACACCACAAAAATATAAGAATGAACAAAAATGATCCAATAAGAGGTGTAAATAGCTCATGCTTTCTCCACTTAATCAGTATAAAATTCTCACTATTTAAACTTGACATGTGATTAATGTTCAAACGTGGTTTGATAAGTTTTTTTTGCATTTAGTGTTGGATTCAAGAGTCCCATCAATGTAGGAAGTGGAAGAGACTACGGGGCATAAAGGTAAATGTAACAGAATTTGAAGGGACTCTCAGGAGTCAATACTGAATAGTGTAGTTGAAATTCTTTATTTAATTATAGTTTTTCCTTTTTTTATGAAGGTCAAAATAGTCAATTAATTTTAGATGGACATTTTTCGTAATTTGACTTTTGATTTAGGGACTTTATACTTATAATGTAGTAGTGCAGTATGATGATATGATATGATGATGATAAAGAGAAAGGAAACAGAGAGCAACAATTTTTGGATTCACTAGTTTTCTCTCTATTGTCTTCTGTTTTCCGTCTGTGTATTTGTCCCTTCTTTTCTCTTCCATTCCATTGTTACTGAAGATAGGCTAAGCTTCATCAAGTTAGAACTTTTAACTGAAATTAGAATGCCACCAATAAAGAATAGAATTAGAATGTTAGGCCTGGAATTTTATAGCATTCAATGTGCAGGATTCTCGTAATATTAGATTTGTTCCTTTGTTTTTTTTGGTTAAACTTTTTTCTCCTATGATGTCTCAAGTGTGCAGATTGTTGACTTAGAAGAAAAGAAAAAGGAAGCCCTTGATAATGAAGCTAAAATAAGGAAGCAAAATCAAGCTATCACAAGTTCAACATCAAACGATAACATCTTGAAGAAACAAAGCATCAATGATATCTTTGAGGAAGATTTTGAGGTGATATTTTGGGCTTTGTTACCTTTTAGAAAAGCAGTTGAATTTCTGTTGTCATTATTGTTTGTTATTTTACTTTTTCTTCTCTATGCTTTTTCTTTGCTCTCCTTTGCTTAATTATATCCTTATCCTTGATCAAACATGGATAAGCATTGACTTACTTGAATGTAAGAAATATAACTACTCGTGATGCAGTGATAAGAAATATACTTTGCATGTGACCACTTTCAATCATCAAAAAATCACACTTCAGATCTGATGTAACTAAAGATCTATGGAGGACATGGCTAAATTATCTCTGATGGCATTCTCTCATTTTATCTTCTCTGTGTTACTTGCACTTTCTGTTAAATGTAATCATTTCTAATTATGTGTCCAGTTGTATAAGTACGCTGTCATCTTAACATCTGTTCCGTTTATGCAATATTCATTTTGTGGATATGTTGGACTGCAACATCAGTTCTAACATAATATTGTTGGTCATATAACCATCCTATTGACTTTGCCTTTCACATTTTTATGTATCTTTCTACTCATAGCATTCCAGTGGGCACATTTTTATGTATCTTTCTACCCCATAGCATTCCTGTGGGCTGTTGCACTTCTCGTTTCAGTCATTCTGTTTTCATTCTGTTTTTATGTATCTTTCATTCTATGTGGCATGTCTTCGTCTAACTTCTCATTTTTCATTCCATGTGTTATATCATCTTTTAACTTATCATTCTCTCAAAATATTGGATAGAGACAGCACAAGAGCAATCCACAGGCTATAGATGTAAACTGTCACCAATCCACAGACTATAGATGTAAACTGTAAATCTTACTATTCTTGCCTATTGTAGCACGAAGTTTCTTGAGAAATGGAAAGATAAGTTCTAGAGTCAATCGAAATTGAGAGACTAGACTTTCCAGATCAATTTTTTCTACGTGAAAAGAAATTTCTAAATTCTTTTAACTTTTAGTTTTACATGGTTAGACTAATATATAGGTTTAAGCCCCTTCTAACGAGCAACTTTAGTTTGGACTCTATCCAAGATGAGCAATACCCTACAATTTTCAGAATGCAACTTTTCCTTTTTCCCTATAAAAAAAAATTCAGAATATAAGTGGGAAAAACTCCTATACACAGTATCGGAATATTTGGTCCCAATTCACTCCTGCATATATCCCTAAAGCTTCTTGATCTCCTTCCTTGCTTGATATGAATTATAAGCATTCATTGTGCAGCGACAAACAAATCAAAATTAATAGCACCATCTAATTCATGGACTAGCGTTATACAGAAATTCCTTTGTTAAAGACAGTGGCGGAGCCAGGATTTTCATTTAGGAGAGTCAAAACATAAAGAAATAAACTTACTAAGAAGTCAAAAGGGTATCATTATATAGTATATATACATATATTTTTAAAAATTATCGAGCTAAACAGTGTAATTTTTCGATGAAGATGTGTCGGTTGACACCCTTTGGGACTGGTGAAGGATTCGACTCCCTCTCTTTTATGGATTTAGTATCGGTTTTGCTGCCTACTTTGAAATTGATAGTCTGTTGGTTTTACGTTAAAATGAAGGTTTCTCTTGTATGCACTTCAGGAGCTGATGACAGATCAATCCATTTGCAGCAAAAGCCAGCTAAACTTTGAAGGCTGTGATTGAGAAGAATTGTAGCTGCTTATTTTGATGGATGACGACTCCACTTGTTGTTACCATGCCTAACTTAGATCTAGGGGTAGTTAGGTCTAAACCATTGTACATATAACCCTCTCGTTTCCATGCTTAACTTAGAATATAGTTGTATTTAAGTATAAGTGATTGTAAATACAACCCTCTTTTTCCTTTGAGGACCTTCTTTTGATACTGTTTAACTAATATTCTGTTTGTAAAATCAAGTACAAGTGATTGTAGTTATAACCTCTAGGTTCTTTCGAGGACTTTATTGCTTGCATCACAGTCGGTTTATTTCACTCTTACTTTCTCTTTTGATACGTGCCTCCCTGTGACTAACGAGAGTGCATCACACTAAATTTAAGTAAGATTAAGAAGTTAAAGTGATAGGGCAATCATTTAACTATGGTTAAATGACATACATGTTTTAAAAATAAATGCTTTATTGATTTAGTGTTTTGCTTTAATACAGATTAAGTTTTTATTGAGGGGAGTCCAGGGCATCCGTTTAGACTTTAGATAGTGATCTGAGGTCCTTTTTACCGCAGACTACGAGTGAAACACTGCTAATATTTCAAGGAAGTGTAAGCACGCATTTTCAACAAAATTCTACAATAATGTTATGACAGAGTTTGGTAAACCATAGCACATTTGAGAATGTGCTAAATTCAATTCACAATTTACGGAATGGAAGATGAGTACCTTTTGCTCGAATTTTTTACTCCAAAAGACAAGTCCAGTGAAAACAGACACTACTCTACTCGGTTTAAGGCTCGAACTGTAATTTCCTGGAAAAGGGATATGCTCACTCCGCCCTCAGATGGAGTTCAACCGGTATAATACCAGAGGCGGAGGCAGAAGCCGAGCTACGGGTCCAACTACCCCTAATAGTTTTTGTTCAAATAATACTCCCTCTATTTCAATTTATGTGAATCCATTTAACTGGGCAAGTGGGCATGTAATTTAAGAAAAGAGAAAAGACTTTTAAACTTGTGATGTAAAATGAGATCTCGTCACAAACTAAAAAAAATAGATTCACATAAATTGAAACGAAATCAAGAAATCCATTAAAATATATATAAATATTAAATTTCGGATCCAATCATTAGTACTTGAAATCGTCTTTTTAAATTTATAACTTATAAGGTTGAAATCCTGGCTTTTGTATAATACCTCTAATTTGGACACGCAATAGCGATGTCATTATTAACCAAAGAATCACGTCATTGTTTCGACCACCCTGACAACATGACACTGGAGTAAACTCAGCAAAACAAAAAGATTTAAGAATAATAAAAAACAATAGAAGAAACTATAACTTAAGATCTGCGCGACCCACAGCTTCCCCTGGAGGATCTAGAACTCAGATTCCTTTTCGAACTTGAGGGCAAAAATTGTTCTCCCGATTTCACCTTGTTACAGATTTTCCAGCTCCAAAACCTTGGCTTGTGACCCACCTGTTTAAGATTCAGTGCTTTGATCCGCCTGTGTACTCTCCACTGCTACTGTCACACCAACTTCAGCTGGCCGAATGATTCGCTCATGCAAGGTGTACCCCGACTGCAACCAAAAGCACAATCACGTCTGTTACACATTCAATTTCCTATGAAAGGGATGCCTAAAGAACGTCCTAGAATTGCAATAATCAACAAGGATCAAGTGAATGAAGATTGAAAATAGAAAAGACTGCCGCACTGAGAAGTTGTTCCTAACAAGATACCTTGAGACAGACTGCTACCGTGCCAGGAGCCTTCTTAGGATCAGGTACTTGGAATATTGCATTATGCTTATTTGGATCAAATTGTTCATTTGTAGGATCATACTTTTCGACACCAAATTTTTTGAATACCTGAAAAGAAACACAGAACCGTAAGCCAAAAGACGCAACTGAGAAAGATATAATGGAGAACCTCCTCGCAACAACAATGGTCTTTCAAGAAAAGATCACCAAGAAATAAGAAGGATTTCAAATGTAGCAACCTCCCCCCCCCCCCTTCCCCCGCCCCCAAAAAAATGTAATTCAGAGCGCAATAAGAACACCCCTGAATTTATTGAACCTTTACATTGCGAGCATAGTAAGTGGGATATCTCTAATATCAAAAAATGTCTTGGAGCTTCTCTTCCAGCTGCATGTGTATTATACTTAAATCCTCTTCGCTGCTTCTTCATTTCAGAAGCTGGTTGGGGCATTTAGCAGAAGTCAATGAGCAGCAATGCATTCTTTGGCCAAGCTTTGTCGGCTTTTATACAGCTTTGAAGGGTAATTTTTGGAACTAGCTTATCGAAATTTCTGATCATAGTGTTTCCCAGAAATTACCCCAAAAGACCTAAAATTCCTTATACTGTAACTTATGTTCGTAAATAAAAAAGGAAAAAGAAAAAGTAGTACGTGCTTCATAGACAAAGAGTACACCAAGCGGTAAAAGAGGTAAATAAACCATGGACTGTATTTGGGTGAAAAGGTGTACCTCGGCGAGCTGTTTATCAGTCATTTCAACACCTTGCAGTAGTGTTCTCAGAAGCGGGACAGCTCCTGCAGTATCCTTGGATTCATCAATTTTGGAGAAGCTCTCTTTTACAACAGATGAAGCCCGACCCAAATTATCAGAAACGTCTAGAAGCGCTTTCACAAAATTCTGCAGCAGCATTTATGCAAAAGATGAGAGCAAATTACAAGTACACATAATATACTAAGTAAATGCATGATTCTCTGCCAAAGGATGTGCCTCGAAAAACTAACTTGAATTGCAAACTTCTTGGAGTTTTCTGCTTCCCGTTTAGTTCTGTTCATGACATTCTCCATCTCTGCATAAGTGCAAAGAACTTTGTCCTGCATTTTCTGAAACTCATCATCTTTCATCTTTAGGAGTTCTTCCTTCTCAGCCACAAGTTTCACCAAGTCATCCTTAGAAAGATCCTCTGTATCTAAATCAGAATCAGAAGACACAGTTTGTTTAGTACGTCTTCTCCTTCGTTTGACATTTTCATTCATGTTATCATTGGATGCCATATCAGAACCTGATTCATCCTTCTCATCTTGAACCTGAGAACCAGCAGAAACTGAAGCTTCACAATCTCCATTCTCTTTTGTGCTTCCTGGTTCATTAGGTTGGGGAGATGCAGAGGATGAAATTCCAAATCGTTGCAAGGCAGATTCATGGAATAGAGATACCTGATCAGAAAACCACCATTAGCAGAACCAACAATATTTATGTGAACATAGAAATTAAACAATTTTGTCCTTGGACAAGTAGAGAGTAACATATACATAATTCCTCAAGGCATCAAGTTAGCGGAACGCCGAGTTTACAGCTTGAGAAAGTTAAAAAAAGATCTATAGAGTTATCAAGAAACTGTACATTATTTTGGTTACAGCAAAAGAACAAGTTAGCCAGGCAACTATTTTTTCACTTTATGTGCTCATTTTTCTCCCCAATAGGTTTCCTGATAAAGAGGGGAACAGTTGACGGAAGATGATGCTTTTACAAATTTTTTGTCGTCCTACGAGAATTAAGAAAAATAAAGAAAACAAGTAGGATAGTTTAACTATTCATAATCTCAGTCACAGCTACTTGGTCTGATTTTAGGAGCAAAAGAGGAAAGGAGAGATATTTCAACTCAGTAAAACCCCCTTTCCTCTTATCTCTTAAACTGGAGACAGTTCATTGAAAAGGAGTCTATAAGATCTTTATGGCACTTATAAGATATATATATTTTTGCACATATTCCTTTTGCCACTAATCCCAAATTAAAGAGGTGAACGTCACCTTCTGTTCCTACTAAATTACATCCATTCCATCCTCTTTGAATCCTTCAATACAAAGACATCGTCGCTTCTCTTCTCCAACACCACACTTGGCTGCTTATGTGTAAAATAATGCACCCAGTGAACATTTTACCGATTTAAAAAGTCGTCACTGAACCGCAGTTTCTTTTCCCTCTAACTGGAATATATTATACACTATAACAATAAACTATTGTCCATAAGGACATTTTATAGCTAAAGGTTAACATGTTACATCTCCTTTCTTAGAAGTCCAAATCATTTTGAACTTCTTTCCTAAATATAGTAAACAATATATGAGGGTTTCTAGTACTTCCAATGATTCAATTAGAGTTCAATCTCAAACTTAACAAATTTTTTTTAAAAAAAATCCCATCTACCTAAACATTGGTTGGCAGCGTTACTCCATATAGTTTTACCACGAGTTGAATGTAGCAAATAGACACCACCATTATAAACAAAAAAAAGGAAATATCAAACTGGAACTAAAATAATTACTACTAAACATAAGTTGCCAACTTCATCAAAGAAAAACAGCAGCTAAAGTAAGATCTACCCCCTTCCAATTTATGTGGCAAAGTTTGAGCAAGTACAGAGAGCTGTTTGTGTGGTTATAAGACTGAGAAAATTATGATCTTGTGGATATAAAAGCATCTCATTAACGTTTCTCATGAGATGTTTAAGTTTAATTTTTCCAAATTAAAAAAGCTTCATTCTTTTTACGATGGACTAAAAAATAAATGTTGCCACATAAACTAGAACACAGGGAGTATATCATATCCTCAACTAGTATCCAAAAAGAAGCCTATGATACAACTAAATTACGATTGCCCCTTAAACCCCAGCAAAACCCTACACAAAAAATCCACGGAAAATATAGTATATATATATTTTTGAAATAATTGGCACAAAAATCATATCTTTTTCTTAAAATCACGAAGTGAGTGGAACTGAGATGCAAGAACGGGAATGTGCTGTTGCCGTTGCTGTTCTCGAGAGTAAAGGAGCACCGTGCTGCGGCACTGATTTAATATGGCTTTCGGGAACCGAGATGAAATTCTACTCACCAACATCTCCAAATTCGGTTTTTCGCGTTAGATTTCGGCGACAAAGGAGAATAGTTGAAATGAGAGCTATGAATTGTAATGGCGGTAGGACAAAAGAGCAGAGGAAAGGGTTTTACGAAGAGAGAAAATGAGAGAGGTGGCCGTGTGGCGTGCAGAGAAAGAATATTGCAAATTGTCGAAACAACCCCGTCTTGTTCGCGTCATAATACTATTCGGTCTGGAATATTGTGAAGGTAAGAGGATGATTGGGTCAATTTAAGAATACTTGCTCGTTTTGCCGTTGTTTTGTAAGTTTATGCAAGAACCAACGAACCCAGCTAGGGATTAAATCGGTTTATTTATATTAATTTATTGATTTTGATTTTAATTTTAAAATTTTTTTGAGTCATTGATTTCGATTTTGTTTTTGTCCTTTTCGGTTATAGATTTATCGATCAACCGATAAGATATAAAACAAATTTACCTAATTTTTTTTACCCTTATTCTATAATACTCTTTCTTTACCCTATGTCTCTAACTATATTATTTCATCTACTACGTTTAAGGAATGATCACATTTAAAGCTTAAGAGAATGAAGTTCAAATTAATGGAAAATAGAATTAGGCGTGATGATGTATTTATTTATACCATTATAGTGTTGGTGACATATATTTGATCTCTTACTTTAGTTTCGTTGCATGTGCTTGTTGACACAATTTTTATTTTATAAACGGCATTCATCTTATTTTAGCTTCTTTTTATCCATATTAGTTAGGCGTGTTTATAGCGATATACTTTTCGTGGAATCTTGTAAATTTTCTTATTGGTGTAATCGATAACCGAATCGATAAGCCTAAAAAATCAATAAATCGAAATCAAAAAAGTCGAAATCTTATTGAAACAATAACGATAAGCATATGTAAAAATCGATAATCTATAAATAATTATCGATAAGGGTCAAAATCGAATCGATAAATCGAATGCACACCCTTAAAACCAACTAAACAGGTCGGGCCAGACCGTTAACGACCCAATTCAATCTAGTATTGCCCCAGTTCGTTCGGTCCTGTAAGGGGTGCAACGGAATGGGTTGTATATGGGGATTGACCCAGATAGGGACGGGCTTTTTTTCGTTATCGATGCACTGGAGTCCGGTCAGCCTAGTAAGGAGTTACCGTTTCCTTATCAAGGTCCAGCCCGATAACGGTAATTTTTATAATGAATTTTTTTTACCTCTTATAACAAAGGTTGATACCCTTTTTATTTTAAATAAATATCTTTTTAAAGAATTATATTCTATGGCTATTTTTTGATTTTTATAGCCAAATATCTATTTATGATTACCTCCTACTCTTAAGCCCTAAAATACTCTTTGTATTATTTTTCTCTCCTTCTTTTAAAATTTTCTCTACCCCTTATCTCTCTCTCAATGAGAGTCTTTCTCCATGATTACCTCCTTTCTCTCTTTTCGCCTCTTCCTCCATGTTTGACACCTTGCTGATGTGATTAAGGCTAGTCTTAACTTAGCTGAGTAAAATTAAGGGATGTAAAACCTAATCTAATTAGGCCTTGATTATCGATTTATCCCTATCCATTAATCAATAATCCTTCAATTTATGCGAAGAGACAACATACATGGGTACAGGTACAAAAAGCTATGGAAGAGCCATGAAAGAAGGGTTTTGATTCGCGTATCGGCGATCTTATCGACGGTTGCTTCTGCTCAGGAAGTGACCTTGGCACCGACACCATCACCGGACCAAGGCGGCGTGTTTTCACTACCGGCTTCTAGTGAATGGCTGATTCGTCGGAAATCAAGATTTGTTTTTGAACAAAGACGACAGACTTTGGGGATGAGCAACTTGATTTTTTGTTAATATATTTCAATATATTTCATTGTATTTATTGTTTTTTTAATTGTAATTCAATGTATATCGTTGTATTCAATGTATTTTATTGTATTCACTATCTCTTTTTCATTGTATTTAAAGTATCCCGCTGTACTTTATGTATCTCATTATTCACTGTCTCGCTATATTCTATGAATACATTCATATATTTTTTTTAATTAATATAATTTATGTATTTGGATTTATTATATAATTTCTCTGAAGATTGTTATGTTGTTGGGGTATTTTTCGGTTGAGAATCTTTTTTATAACTAAAAATACAAAATTTGAGTATTATAATTGAGTTTGTTGAGTTATATTAGGAGTCTATTATGTTAATTGATTCACTTTTCATTTTAAAAACAGTGCAATCCCCTATTTTATGTCATGAATACAGTCGAATACAGTTGAGTAAAATAATCTGTCCAGCTATAATCACATATTTCACTCCATGAATGCAGTCGAATACACTCGAATACAATAACTGATTAGCCGGACTTTACTGATTCACGCCTATTTTTGTTATTATATTCATGAATAGAATAGCTTAAATACATCAAATACTTCTTATAACCAAACAAAAGATATCTATAATCCGTAATATAGAAATGATATATATAAATGGCTAATTACTACTAAAAGGTAGTGTTTTATGAAAATTTCTCATAAAACATGACTGCTGCCAATGATTAAATTCTGGGAAGACTGTTAGCCAGCGGCTCTTTTTGGCAAAAAGGACCATTTCGGCCTAAACCATTAGAAAAATAGCCCCTAGTCTATAAATTATAATTTTAACTTTAAAAAAAAAAGCCTCCCTCTTCTTCATTTTTTCTCACAACTTGCTCTCTTCATTTGTTCTAATTCTCTCTTAACTATTGAATTGCTCTCAATTAATTGTGGTTCCTAGTTTTATCAATTTTATTTATGGTAGTTACTATATAATTACAATTATCAAGTAAAGTGAGCAGGTTTTCAATTTTCAAATTTAGTGTGGCATCCCGGTAGGGTATGTATTCGATTTATCGATTCGATTTTGATCCTTATCAATAATTACTTATCGATCATCTATTTGTAGATATGCTTATCATTATCGTTTCAATAAGGTTTCGATTTTTTCAATTTCGATTTATACTTTGGGGCTTATCGATTCGGTTATCGATTACACCAATAAGAAAATTTGCAGGATTCCACGAAAAATATATACCTATAAACATGCCTAACTAATATGGACAAAAAGAAGCTAAAATAAAACGAACACCGTTTATAACATAAAAATTATATCAACAAGCGCATGCAATGAAACTAAAGTACGAGATTAAATGTATGCCACCAACACTCCAACGGTATAAAAAAAAAAACATCATCACGGCTAATTCTATTTCCCTTTAATTTGAAATTCATTCCCTTGAGCTTTAAATACGATCATTCCTTAAATATGGTAAATGAAATAATAGGGTTAGATACTTAGAGTAAAGGAAAGGGTATTATAGAATAAGGATTAAAAAAAATTTAGTATATCTTATCGATTTATCGATAAACTAATAACCGAAGAGGACAAAATCAAAATCAAAATCGATAATTCGATAAGGAAAATTTCGAAACCGATAAATCTATAAAACGATAACAAATAATCGATTCGATTTATCGATAAACCGATTCGAATGCACACCCCTATATCTCGGTTCCCTCGTTCCATCTATTTCTCTTCTTTGGTGTTTATTTTTACTTTATTATTTAGAATTAATTTAGTTCTTTTAATTTAGTTTCCAAAATGAATATATTTAGAGCAATCAAAAAGAGTGTACTAGTAGGGATGGTACTAATAAGAGTAAAAAGGTAAGAAGTGGTTCTTCTACTAGCTTTAACCATGTTTCTGAAAGTTCACCTGAAAATACAAATGTAGATTATGACGAACTACAAATAAATTATGGTATATATAATAATTAGATAATATTGAGTCACCTGATAATTTTGAAATATGTGATGACCCAAAAGGTCATTATTTATTTTTAATTGAATTATATAATTTTGAGGCTTTGAAAACCTCATTTAGAATCACCTCAATTTGTGTGCATAATCCGGACGTGTAGCCAGAAAGCTTAATTATGGAAATTTGTAAAAAATGGTAAAATTTAGCTATTAAATAAATTAATTTGACCTCGGTTAATGTTTTGGGTAAACGGACCTGACCCATGGTTTGATGGTCTCGAAGGGTCCGCAGGAAATATATGGGACTTGGGCGTATTCCCAGAATCGAATTCCCAGGTCCCAAGCCCGAGAAATAAATTTTTAAAGAAAATTATTTTCTGAAAATGTTTAAGGAAATTTTAAATGAATTCTGAGTAGAACATAATGGTATCAGACATGTATTTTAGTTCCGGCACCCGGTACAAGTCTTATATATGATTTAAGTCATTTCTGTAAAGTTTGGTTGAAAGCGGAGTCTGTTTGACATGACTCGGACCTAAATTGCTAAATTGAATAATTGATGAAGTTTGAGAAAAAGTTCTTGATTTTGAGGTTCAAAATTTGTTGTTATTGAGGTTATTTTGCAGATTTTATCACACGAATAAATTCCTATGATGTTGTTGAGTTAGTGCGTATGTGTGGTTATGAGCCTCGAGGGCTTGGATGTGTTTCAGATATGTTTCGGAAGGTTTTAAACGTAGGAAAAATTGCAGAAAATCTGCACCAGGTGCCCAAGACTGTTGCTCTTCGAGATCGCATAAGGTAAATGAGGACCGGGGTGATTTTGTCCATTGCGAACGCAAGGGAAGGAATGCGAAGCGTGGAGCACTGAGGAGTTGCTCTACGAACGTGATCCACGTCCCGCGAATGCATTGAGTAAATGAGGGGCTGGTTTGGGAAGTGAACATTTCCCCTACGCAAATGCGTAAGAGGACTCGTGATCACATAAGCCGGAGGAAGGATGCTCTTCGCGAATGCGGGAGACCTATCGCGAACGCGATGAAGGTCTGCCCAACGATTTAAAACAGTGGCAATAGAGGATTCTTTTTAAAGTTTCATAACTTCTTCATCTCAACTCCAAATTGGGCAATTTTTGAAAGAGGATTTCACCACAAATTCATAGGCATGTAATCTTTTACTCATTTTCTTCATTTTCCATAAACACGCATTATATTTCTAGGCCTAAATCATGTGAATAAGGATAGAAAATTAGGGATTTGGGTAGAACTATGTCTTTTTGATTAATGATAATTTAGACCTTGTTTTGGGGTCGAATTATGGAAATAATTATATATTTGTGCTCGTGGATGAATGGGTGATTTGATTTTTGTCCGACCTCGTATTTTGACCAAGCGGGCCGGGTCAAATTTTAGATTTTTGGGAAGAATGATTAGAAAGCTATAATTAGGCTTTGGAATTGAATTTTTTAGCATTTATTGATGTTATTAAAACGATTATGTATAGGTAAGATTGTGTTGGAGCCGAATTCGAAAGGAAAGGCGACATTTAAGGCTCGAGTTGGCCGTGAAAGTTTGAGGTAAGTGTTCGGTCTAACCTTAGCTTGAGGGATGAGAGTTGAGTTATATTTGCTATTTGTTTCTTGTTGAGTATGACGTAGAGACATGATGACGAGTATCTATACGTTGGTGTAAAGCATGATCGTGACTCCTAAATTGATACTTGTTGTATTCTTAAACGATTCTAAGAATGCTTTAGTAGATAAATTCTTGATGATGAGTAATGACTTGGTTTATTTGTGTGAAAGTTACTTACGATTGAGAAATGATGATAACTGAAATGAGTAGGAGTTGAGTTGTGATTTGTTATAGCCGATTTTCCCTTGTGGGAACGTACATATACTTGTACTGTTGAATTGCCTTGCCGGATGGTTTGGTTTATTGTTGATCCCTTACCGAGGTTGTTATTAAGATTACTGTTGATATTATATATGGATTATGTTATGCGCTGAAACAGTATTATTATATATATGAGGATCAGGTTGCACGCCGCAACAGATATTATATCGGATCGGGTTGCACGCCGCAACAGATATTATATCGGATCCGCTTCCACGCAGCAACAGTTACTGACACACACACACACACACATATATATACATACATATATATATATATATATATATATATATATATATATATATATATATATATATATATATATATATATGGGGATGGGGTATCGGTTTCACGCCGCAACAATGTTAAATGATAAAGGATCGGGTCGCGCACAATAACAGTAGTATTATTGCTATGTTGTAGATACTGAACTGTCTTTCCATATTCAATTAAATTTGTATTGGATTCGAGATGTTCCCCGAACTATGTAACCCCTTCCATTTAAATTGTTTATTTCTGTTTATTTTTTCGCCATATATTGTATTTTATAGGTTTATTTGGTGTTTGGCCCCAGCCTCGTCACTCTCTCGCCGGGGTTAGGCCAGACACTTACCAGCACATGAGGTCGGTTGAGCTGGTACTACATTCTGTGCTCCTTTGCACAGATCCAGGTACCTGACAGTAATGGTAGCTTGGGAGCCAGTATTCCGTCCACCGAAATACCGAGGTAGCCTTGCAGGTGTCCGCATGCCCAACCCTCATTTTATGTTATATTGTCTCATGTATTCGAGACAAACAGCGTTGTTTTTTCTTCAAACGGTTGTACATAGTACTCTTAGTAGTCCGTGGATGTTGTGGCATCATGTTCTGGTTAGAGGCATGTGTTGTTTTTCAGGATATTTTGGATTTATATTTCATTTAAGACTTCCACTAAATTTCATACTTCGTTGTTATTTAATTGTTTATTCTATGTTAATTTAATTAGTTAAAAAGAGATTTAGTATAAAGGAGTTTAAAGATTTTAAGTTCGTGGCTTGCCTAACTTCTACGAGTAGGCGCCATCACGATTCTTGAGGATGAAAAATCTGGTTCGTGACAAAATATAATCATCTACACCTGATATTGCTAGTCAAACTACTAGGGGTGGCAATCGTGGTTGTATGGGTAGGCTTCCTCTACCTATTAAGAAGAATCGAAGATTGAGAAGTAAGTGTTGGATTTTTTTTATTAGACTAGAAGAAGATGATAATTATGTAAGATGTAATACTTGTGATAAAGTTTATAAACATGACACTGGGGACAAGCAAGGGGGAACGAGTCAACTTCGTAGGCACATGGTAGATAACCACCCTATTATATGGGGTGCTGATGAATAATCTGACCAACAAAAATTTAATCCAAGTATTGACAGTTTTATATGGTAAATATGATATATTGAAAGATTGGGAAGAATTAGCTAAAATAATTATTTTAGTTTGTTTACTTTTAGTTTTGCTTTTTCACCATATCTTGTTATTTATGTTCAAAGAATTTATAATCCGGTCTTTTTAGAAGTACTTATAGAGCTGATATCTTTAAGCTTTTAGGACAATACCAGATATATATCCGTTATTTAGTCGTTAGTCTTCCTTATAGGATTTCTTTTTACTCTTGATATTAATCATATTGTTACTGAAAATGATTATTTAATTGTTATATTCTATTGTATAGATGATAAATAGTATACAAGTACACTTTTTTTTAATAATCTTTTTCTTTTTCTTTTTGTACAATAAAATAAATAAAATTATTTCTCCACTTAAACAACAGAAATAGACTAAGAACCCTCTTTGGAAGTGTTGGAACCTTTAGCAACCTGAACATTTTTCAAAATTTCAACTAATTGGTTGAATGGCTTCTTTATAAATTTAAGTTCGCCGAGTGCTTGTCTATCACCAACCCTATGCGCAGGTTATTCCTCTTTAATTTTAGAATTTATATATCCTTGTCTTTATTGAAGCTTATAGCAATTTTGCACTTCGTGCCCTTATTTATTGTAATGTTTACATTTTTGGGTGTTTGGTACGAAGGAAATATTTTCATGGAAAATGAGTAGTTTTATTATTTATTTATTTTTATTTGGTTGGTGAATAAAATTTTTTTTAGTACTGGGTTAGAATATAAAAAGTATTTTTTATGCTACTTTCCTCACTTATCCCAAGTCCCCATGTTTCCTTGTTCCCCATTCCCCCTCTTCCCCCACAAAAAAAATACCTAACGTTTTTAGGACTTTATTTTTACAACAGTTTAATTATTCTTCTAATAATGTACACAAACCCAAAGGAACTAATGTACTACTTTACTTTTTCACGCAAAATAATATTGAAATTTACGCTCCATAACAACAATAACGACCCAGTAAAATTTTGCTAGTGGGGTTTGGGGAGGATAGCGTGTACGCAGACCTTACCCCTAGTAGAGGGGCTGTTTCCAAAAGACTCTCGACTCAAGAAGACGAAAAGAGACAACATTAGTACCAGCAATAGAAACTATATGAAAAATAGCATCATGAAAGTGAGAAAGTAGATGCAAAGCAAAAGCGATAGACAATACGTAGGTCCATCACTATGGAAACTAAAAGAGTAGTAAGACGCAACATTACCACTAACTAGCTCTGACAAAAACCTTACCAGATTAGCCTCACAAAGATACGAAGTAAGGTTAGACTCAACTACCTCCTAACCTCAACCCTAATACTCGACCTCCACAGCTTCCTATCAAAGGCCATGTCCTTGGAAATCTAAAACCTTGCCATGTCCTGCCTGATCTCCTCTTCCCAACTAAAAAGAAAATACTCATTTTTGGTTGATGTCACAATCAAAAATTCATTAAAGGTCGTGATATCGCCTAACACTATCGTCAGGAAAGCCAACAATATATGATTAACTTGTTTACTCATTTTAGTATTTTTGAAATTATAATTTCCTTCAATTAAATAGTAAGAGATATTTACAGAGTCAATGATAATAGTTTCACAAGTACAATACTGAACAACCCATACGTACTTCCAAAAGTCGGTGCCATAAGTGCATGAGCATCAACTAGAAAAATATAATAAAATATAATATCTGTCCGGAATACAAATAGATAGGAGAGTGTAGATAACTCTGATGGAGATTCTATGTGCTGCAAACTCGTAACGTGGGATGCTGCTCGCCTAAGTCCCTGTAATAACCGCGCATCTAAGCTCCAAGACCACTAGACATATATGTACCTACACAAAATATGCAATAATTGTAGTATGAGTATGTATATACCTAGTAATTATCTAGTCTACCGTCAAAGAAGTAGTGACGAGGGATCACTTCCGACACTTACTATAGATTAACAATAAAATATCAATATTATAATTAAGCATGAATTGTGTAAAACAGCTAAAAATTCAATAACAAGAAGTAAGTAAATAGTTCTTTCACGGATGATAAACCCCAAATTTATTTCCATCATTTAACAAATTAATATCTTAAGCCAATGAAACATTATTGATTGTAAATGGATTTTCAAGAATTTAAGCACGAGTTATGCTGAGGTCGTACTCCCGTATTCAACATACAAATATATGAATCGTGCACTGTCGAGGGTCGAACGACATGAACCAGAGATACATCTATTTGCTACCGAGGCGTTCAGACCGCTCCAAAAGAATAGAAAAATACATTAAAATACCGTATTCAAGATTTAACGAGGGTTAATATTCAAAGAAATACAAATTCTCATTAACAATCAAGTACCCTTCTAAAATTCAAGTAAATGAAGTTTAATCTTTTGCAATTATTTTATCAAGTTCCAATATGATTTAAAAAGTTAGATTAACAAGTATGGTACAAAATCGCAAATATAATATGATTTGGACCTTAGACTACCCTGGCATAAGCACAATTACTAGTTGTGCACGGACTCTCGTCACTTAGTGCGTACGTAGCCCCCACAAATAGAAGCACGTATTAAATAATTTACCTATGGGGTTAATTCCCTCTTATAGCAACAACAACAATCCAGTGTAATCCAACACGTGGGTTCTGAGGAAGGTAATATGTACGCAGACCTTACCCCTACCCTGAGGGGCAAAAAGGCTCTTTCCAGGAGACCCTCGACTCAAGAAAGAAAGCATCAAGAGACGATATATTAGTACTAACTATAGACTCATAATAAATAACATAAAATACATAACATAACATAAAATAACAAAATAACAGCAATATAAGAAATATAGAAAATACGAAAAAGATGGAAGGTATACTAATATCCAACAGATAAAGCCCTGCATCAGTAGTTAATCAGTAGCATCCTAAGACTAACTTCTAACTGCTTAGTGTAGACATGTGATTTTTGACCCTCCCCAAGATTTTACATATTTTAGCATATAAATATTTAATTTAGGCCGAATATAAATATTTTAGCTGGTTTTGACCCTTTTACTTTATTTTATCATAAAAATAAAATTACAAAAATATTTTCTTTTTTTAGCTAATCTAGTTACTTGTAACTTTACATAAAATTCAAAAAAAAAAATAAGAAAAAAATATTTCCGAAATTCAGGAATATTATTTTAATTTTACAATGATTTTACAATTTTTTTATCTTTTAATATGATATTTGAAAAATACAAAAAATAGGTTTGTTTTAACGGATAATTTATTTTGATAGTTATTTTACTTAAGTATGATTAATTAATAAATTGTGTAGTATTCTTTATCTTGTTTTAGAAGAAAGAGTATGAAATTTGGGACTAGTTTTGTTTGGTCTAAATTGAAAAGACTCAATTTAAAATAACCCAAAATATTGAGCCCATACCCCATTCCACATTTGATCTAACATAATTCCTACACTTATATAATAATACACATAACCAGAACACACCGACACTCTATTAAACACTGATCCGCCTCTTTCGTCCTCTCCAAAAGATCAAAATAAAAACCAAAAAAAATAAAGAGACCTATACACATTAGAGCTAGACTCTTAAATCAGTAATTTTGTTCAATAAAACAAAAAGATACAAAACCAAATACTAACGTAGAATAAGGAGATCGGCGCTGCTTTTGGAGTTTAGAAGACCGGACCCTACTCCCTTTTTCTTTGCGTCGTCTTCCTCAACCCAAACGACCCCCTCGTTCGATCGTCTTTTTCCTTTCAATAATTGCTTCCAGCAGCCTCACGCCCACCATAGTACACATGCAGTCGCATGTCCAAAAGAAACCGAGCAAATCCGAGGTGTCGACGAGGCCTGTTGTGGAAGTTCGTCGCGGTTCCGGCGAGTTTCGAAGTTTGGATCATAGTTCCGGCCAAATTAGTTCATCGGAGTTTCTTACATGTTTGAGCCTAATGTGGTAAATGCTTTTACCACTTTGATATTATGTGAATTGTATATAAAAATGCTAGGAAACCCTTCTCTTCCCATCTTCGGAAATGTGCTCGCCGGTCGAGACTCCTTATTTTGTCACTGTCATACCTTGAAATAGAAAGAGGCTCGGACAAGTTACTAAGTTGGATGGCCTTTTGGTTCCCGGTACGTAGCCCCTTCCTCCGCTCGATTTGTCTGCTCGAGTACATAGTCTAGAACATGTACCTAGGCTTTGAAATTAGAATAACTCAGCCTCATGCCAGATCCATAGTAGGAACGTTTGTTTGCATCATGTACGTTTGACCTTAGGGACTCAACACAGGGGTTGGGTCCGTTAGGACAGTTGTACCTAAATGAAAAAGACCATCCTGATACATCTTACGTACTACTTGCATATCTCTTTGTTCAGGCTTGCATGTTGACTGGTTTCTAGAATAGAGGAAAAAAATAAAAAAAGAAAAAAAAGGAGAGAAAATCAAAAAATTAGAGGTAGGTATTTAAAATATTTTGAAACTCTGCCGAAAATCTGAAAAAGATAAAAAAATGAAAAGTCATTTCAAAATGAGTCAAATTTCAAGTGTCATGTTTCCCATGTTCCGTCAAATTAGGCAGAACTACGCGAGTCTGATTCTCACCGGATGTGAGACACGTAGACAAACCTCAGCAGTTCCGACCCCCAATTTATAAAAATCCAAAAAAAATTCTTTTACTACCTTATTTAGAAAAGTTTTTCTTTGAGACCCCAATTTAAAAAAAAATGCAAAAAATATTTTCTTTTAGTTTCTTCTCAAACTCAAAAAAATACAAAAATATTTTCATTCTTCTTCCGGCAATTAATTCAAGATTCAAAAATACTTTCTTTTTCTTTAGAAATACTTTTTCCTAACTTCAGAATAAAAATCCACAAAATGCAAAAAAAAATTTGTTTCATCTTAGAAGTTTTTCTTTCAAAATTCCAAAAAAATATTCTTTCTTCTTTAGAAGTCTTCCTTTGCAAAATTGCTAAAGAAAATCCAAAAATGTTCTCTTTCTTCTTTATAAGTCTTTCTTTTGAAAACATGAAAAAAAAATCGAAATTCAGAAAAAAATAAATATAGTTTATTTCCTTTATCCCTAATCTTCCTGAACTACGCAAGATCTGATTTATGTTCCCACATAATACGTAGGCAACCCACATTAGGTTCGATCAACCAAAAAAATGAAAAAGTGAAGAAAAAAAATTTGTTGATAATAATAAGGACTAGCTAAGTCCATTCTAACATGTTTTGTTTTGAATTGTGAAGAAAGTTGAGGTGGTCGGTTTGTGGTAAGCTGGAAATGCAAGATCCAAGGAAAAATGATAACTGACATCGAAGCTGTTACAAGTGCTCAAGAGACTCAGGGTCAGAGGGTTCGACAAGAGTCTACTGTGGTTTGAGGAAACTAGAATACTGAAACAACAAATGACCAAAATGTGTCAAGCATGGGCCAATGACCAAGGAAAACCTTGTCATGAGTCACAATTTGCTACACAGCAAGAGCAGTACCACTCTCCTGAATACCACTCGTACTCGTTTGATCTTCTTACAAACATCGAGAAGCCTGCCCGAAAGATGGCACAGGGAGAAATGACCTAAAGAATGAAAAGCTTTGAACAACGGTTGAAAAATATACAAGGGTTGGCAGGTCAAAACAGTGTTGCCTTCAAAGATCTATGTATGTTCCCCGATGTCTACTTACCACCTGGTTTCAAGACTCCCAAATTTGAAAAGTATTATGGACATGGATATCCATAGCCCACCTGAAAAGGTATTGCAATCAACTGAGAGGTGTGGGAAGAAATGAAGAATTGCTAATAGCTTATTTTAGGGAAATCCTTACGCGAGTAGCATCCAAATGGTTTTTATATCAATACACATCTCGCTGGTACATCTGGGATGACATGGCACAGGACTTTGTCAAACAGTTCCAATACAACATTGGCATTGCCCCAGATTGCAATTCCCTTTCAATCCTGAAGAAGAAACCAAGTGAAAGTTTCAGGAAATACGCTATTAAATGGAGAGAGCAAGAAGCTAGAGCTAAGCCAGTCATGGATGAACACGAGTTAATCACTGTCTTTCTCCAGACTCAAGAGCCAGATTATTTTCAAAACATGATATCCGCTGTGGGGAAATCCTTCTTGGAAGTAATCAGAATGGGAAAAATGGTTGAGAATGGTCTTAAGACAGGTAAAATTATAAGTCAAACAACACTCAAAGTCGCAACTCAGGTTGACCAGATTGAATCAAATAATTTTAGGTACACGAATGAAAAGGTTGAAGAAATCATGATGACATCAGGGCCGAGAAGAGGTCCAGGAGAACATCTCGAAGGTATGATCAGCCTCCTCAGGTTTTTCTTGACTCTCTTGAGCAATATTATCCACCTCAGGACCCACAACACTCTATTGCTCCACCTCAGCATATTGGTCAGCCACCAAGAAACCCCAGAAGGCGAGCACGAGCACTGCAAAATCTCCACCACCTTTCACAAAATTTTCAAGTACCTTATAATCTACATCCAAGCCAGGGGTATAGAAGGGAACAAAGGTTGAAGGATAATTGTACACCAATAGGAGAGTCCTATGCAAGCTTATTTAAGAAGTAAAAGCATTATGACATGATTTTATACATTCCTCCAAATCATGTGGATCCACGTGCAAAAAGCTTTGACCCTTCCAAAAGGTGTGAATACCATTCTAATGCCCAAGGGCACTATGTTGAAAGTTGTCGAGAATTAAAAAGAGAAATAGAAAAGATGATCCATGAAAAATTGATTGTGATCCAAGACAGTGAAACCCAGCATATCACGTATAATCCTTTACCTGCATATGATGATACACACTTTGTGGGGATGATGCCTGGTGGCATGGAGTACGGGAATCCTCTTGGGAACTTGTGGACTGAAATTGGAGAAGGCCATGATGACTCTGATGAGCAATTTGTGCCTCAATGTCAGGCTTAGTATTTGAAAAGTCATTCCTTCTTCACTAGGAAGGAACCTTGGTAACTTGTTTTGAGGTTGTGATCCAAATTTTATTTGCTTTATTGAGTCAAACCCTTCTATCTTTATTTTCTGTTAGTATAAGTCATGTCTGTTTGTTTTGTTGCTATTTTCATTATCCGAGTTATTTTATGTCTGTAACTCGAATCTTAGGTTGCTTATTTAGTTGTTAAACCCTTCCATCCTTATTTAATAAAGTATAGTTTGTCCTTTCGTGTCATTCTATTCCTAAATCTGTTCTCGCTAGTTCTAATAACATGACATGCATGCGAAAATTTTGGCCAGATAATAAAAAATAATGTTGAGGATGAATAAAGAGTTGAAACACTTTGGAATTAAGGTCAAGTAAACTGCACCTTCAAATCATTGTGAATATCGGGTTTGAGAATGTTTAATCTATTGAAGTTTGTTAGAAAGTAAGGGATGGAAAGTATCTTGTGACCATAACATTCAAAGAGGATAGACATGTTCGTCAATGCTATAATCGTGAAAGGATACTATGTTTGGCGTTCTAGAGGTTGGGAGGCCTTTTTTCTGCTATCGAAGCACTTTATATCCTTCGCTACCTCTTTTGAGCCTGTATTATTTTCTTTGACCACCCTCTTTTGGAATCAAGTTTAGAGTCAAGAGTCAAATAAATAAATGAAAAAAATGAAAAAGGAAAAAGAAAGAAAGTCCATATCCCAAGAGTATAAACTAGGGCAGCTTTTAGAAAGTTCAAAATGAAAAAAAAAGAGAAACAAAAAGACTTGTCCGAGGTCAATGCCCTCAAAAAGAGAAGCTGGGGCAAACAAAAAAAGAGAAAAAGAAAAGAAAAAAAGAAAAAAAAGAGATAAAAAAGGAGAAAAAAAAGAAAAAAAAGAAGAAAAAGAACAAAAAGGAGAAACAGAAAGAAAGATGAAAAATAGTTTGAACTACGTTAGACCCGGTAAAAAGGATAAGTAGGCAGCCTCACGATTCGGTCCAACTAAATAAAATTTTAAAATAGAAGAAAAAAAGAGAAAGAAAAGTCCTAAAAAAATCCCCAATAACTGAAACTGGGGCAGAGATTTTATTTCACTCTTGAAAGAGTCGATTCCAAGAGTTGTAAGTCTACAACCTTTAATTTTGAGTCTACTTTGAGCCTTCATGCCGACCATTCTTTCCAACCCTATCCAATCAGTTATTTAAACTGGGGTTTATGAGACATTCGGATATTAATCACTGATTTAACATTTGGCTATTTCCATCGAGGTTTTCGAGTTATGAAGTGTTATGATTACTGATTTTTCCAAGGGGCTATTTTACGAACTATGCTTTGCCTAAGGGGCCGATTATGGATTTAATCTTTGTTATTATTTTAAATGGTATTTAACCCTAATGAAACTGCTAGAAAGTATTTCAATTGATTTTTACTAAAAGCTGGATTTTAAAAGGGAAGATTGACTTGTATTACGTTTGAAAGCATGTTGTGTTTATTGAGCCTAACGTGAATGTGGATTCATTGTTTTCTACTGCTCAATCTTTATTTACTCTTATTACTTACCTGGTTGGAGTACTCACATTACTCCTTGCACCTCGTGTGTAGATGCAGGTATATCAGAACCCGGTAGCGGGTGTTGATTTGCTCAGACACGGAGTCATCAGAGTTAGCAGATGGCTGCATAACGTTCGCGACACCGCTTCCTTCCTCACATTGCTATTACTATATTTAGTGCATTATTTTAGACTTCTTGTTATATTCAGACCTTGATAGATGCTCATGACCAGTGACACCCCGATGTCGGGCTTGTATGTTATTTTCGCATTTTATTCAGACTTATATTATGAAATATTGATCAATTAAAGGTTCAAAAAATGACTCTTACTGATAAAAGGGTTAATGTGATCATTGTGTCGGCTGGCATCATCTTCACGATAGGCGGCATCACGACTGGGCCAGTTTGGGGTCGTGATAAGTTGGTATCTGAGCCTAGGTTACTAGGTCTCACGATTCATGAGCAAGCTTAGTAGAGTCCCGTGGATCGGTACAGAGACGTCTGTGCTTATCCACGAGAGGCTGCATAACCTTTAGGAAAACTTCGGATTCTTGAATTTTTATCGTGCGTCCTTGATTAAGCTTGAAAAACAACTCTTGAAATTTCTTCCACGCGTTCGTATGCGCACATGAGTGCTCAGTATCAGATGTGCCTTGATGGCTTGTGATTTCCCCAATCGAGGGGCGAGATATGATCTCTGTGAGTTTGATTTTGGGCCGGTCTGGAGCACTTGAGGCCGGAGCTTTTCCTATGGCTTGATCACCTCGGTGCTAATTGTGTGAGCAAGTGTTTTGAACTTATATGTTCGGTATTGTACCTACTAGTGGGAATGATGATTGTATATCTATATGATGAGTATGTTAGTACTGCGAGATGTATCGTGTGACTTAGAAGTAACGAGGAAGGTTCCTAGATGATAAAAGAACTATTAGGCGTTTGGATTCCATTGTGATTCGAGGTATAGCCCCGAGTTATGGGCGTGCAAAGAATCTTTTCATGTTTTCTAGTTAGGAGTGAAGTAAATTTCATATTACGATATGAGTTCAGACTCAGAAAGGCTAAGTGACTACGTAATGTTTGTGACGGTGGAAAGTGTACAAAAAGGTTAACTGAAGGCAAATTAGGTGGGTTAACTCCTATGAAGTGACCCTTATGTGATGTTAGAAGATCTCATGTGCAAGTGAAATATAAGTGTTGGAATTTGAAATTTTGGATCACTTAAGAGAGTGGGCTTAATTGTTGCGAGATTTGCAAAAGATTTAAAGTACTAGATAATTTGTGTTTACACAAGCTTATTAAGGATGTGAGTTCAATCTCTTTATGTTATTGTGGCATCAGGAATCAATAGAGTGTAAATGTTACGAGTTGTTGAGTGTACTATGATCTATGGCTTCGAGCCAAGTTGTGGAGGTTGTTGATGATTAGCTAATTGCTCGGTTATGTGCTATGTTGGTTCCGATTTGATGCGTTTGGTGAATCAATTCTGGTTGCTGATCGCACCCGACTCAATGCTACAACAAGGTAGGAAGAGCGGATCACAATAGCTTTTACCCGAATAATAGTTTGAGATTGAATTTCCACAAGGAGCTAGTAGTGGAGTTGTATTGTCTGTTCAGTCTAGAGATGCGGTTGTGCTTCTAATGTCACTTCAAACATTTTTTGTTTTCTTTATTTTTATAAATACTATTATGAAACTAATGATTAAAACTAAATTATGCTAAGAGAATATTGTTAAGTTGTATTTAATATAGAGAAAGGCACTAGGGTCGAGACATTACCTAGGTGGCTTATTGATGGGTTAAAGTTCCTAAGGGTAGATTGATATATTTAGGGTTTATGCTATAATCGTTGCACTGTTGTACCCATTCTCACACCTCTCAGTAGAGAAAATGATTTTGTCTAATTGGCTCTCTCGAGACCAACTAGGTAGGACAATTAGACCAAGCAACTAGGGTTCAAGTAGGGTGATTACTCTCTTGAGGTTTAACTTGTTAATTGGGACTACCATTTCTCATTGGTCCATCCTAATTCCTTGTTGGGTCAATTTTTGGGGTCATTGACCCTCTTTCTCAAGAAGAGTTGAACCCACTAAGCTTGAATCCATGTTTGAAACCACAAATTCGAAATTAAAACACAACACCAACCCAAATAACAAACACCCAATATCAATCTAGATGGTAACAGCCATCAATTACCCATACTAGGGTTGAGCCATAACCCTAGCTAAAGGATTTGGCTACAAAAAATTAAAGAGGAAACAGAAAAAATAGATGAGGAACTAAACATATCAATTAATTACTAAGTAGAATCTAAAATAATAAATAGCAAAAGTGCCAAAAATGGCTACAATCTTGTTCCCAGGTGCACAGCTGCGTTTAGAATATCTAAAAAAGCTCCTAAAATGATAAAATGTTCTATTTATACTAGGCTGGAAAAATTGGAAAAAATACCCCTGTGGGTCAGCGCAAAACGCGCAAAAAGGACCGCGGCCGTGCTGGTTCTTTGGCTGATGATTTCAGCTTCTCTGAAGTTAAGGACCGCGGACTGCATAAAAGGGCAGCGCAGCCACGGAGGGCTCTGGCGCGGGCCGCACAAAACAGATCGTAGCCGCATGGCTTTGATTTGTCGTTATGACAGCTCTTTGAATCTCCTTCGTGCAGACCACGTGAAAGGGCAGCACGGCTGTGAAGGCTTAACGTGGGCCGTGATAATTTGACAGTGGCCACATAGCTTAAATCATGTACATACCGTCTCTCTAAACTTCCTTAGGCGGTTGCGGTCATTGTTCCGCGGTTCGCACTAGGTTCTATTTCCTTCCATTTTCTTGGTCTTTGGTACTTGAGCCGGTTTTACTATGTTTTGAGCTGATCTTTGACATTTGTCACGTTGTCGCCCAAACTTGCAATCAATTACAACTTGTAAGCATTTTGGGACTATTTTGTAGCAATTTGTAACCAAAACAATAGCAAGTAGGGGTATAAACATGGTAAAATCCTAACTTATCAACTCCCCCAAACTTAAACCCTTGCTTTTCCTCAAGCAAACAAAATAAGACCCACCCATTAAAGGGAAATCCAAGTAATTCCAGCTACCCTAAAGCAACCTCAACAAGCATCAATTGGGACTAACAGTTTCCCTCAATACGAATGCATCATTAACAAATTTAAACTTTGAAAACTTTGGATCAAGTGTGACACAAGATCATCAAGAGTTGACACATTTAAAGAACTTCTCTCAATTACTTTTGGTCATTGTGGAACCTAAACTAACACATCCTCAACTCTCCCTAAGCGAACCTCGCCTTATTAGATTATTGACACACAAACTGAGGTTGATGGAATTTCACTCATCTCTCTCAAGAAGAAGGTCACAAGTCCGGCTCTGAGTACCATATGCTTTCCCCTTATATAAGTATCCACTAATGTAGGTTCCCTTCAACTCAAGATCCTATAGAGCTTTTGTGGAGTCAAATATGAAGGCTTTTGCGTAAAGATAGGACATATTTTTTATTCAAGTGGGTTCAATCTTTCCTTAAGCACTTCTTTTGATTCATTTTGGCACACTTTCTTGACTTATTTGAGTATTTCACTTCCTTTTAAGGAGTTAGAGGGACACGGTATCGCTCTTTCTTATGCAATTCAAAATATTTCTCCTTTTTCTACACCTTTTTCACGTTTTCTTTTCTTGAATCCCTTTTTATTCTTGTTTACATTGGACTTCCTTTTTGTCTTTTTCTTTTCGTTATTTTTCTTTGCTTTCCTTTTCTTTTGCTTTTGTACCTTTTACCACTTTGTTTCCTTTCTTGTCCCCCACCCCCCCCCCCCCAAAAAAAAATAACTTAGATATTGTCCAGTACTCAAGGGAAGATTTGGGTGCCAAGAGAGGGTAACTTTTAGAAAGGGTATAGGCTTGTAGCATTTGTTCTTGAAAGAAAAAGGTTCAAGGATCAAAAGGGTTAACTAGGGATCATTTCATTGGTAGGCTATGGAATTGTTCAACTTAACAATTGGGTCAAGGAGAGTCTATAATCACTTCTCAAGTCAAATTTCACCCAGGATTTCGCCTCAAAAAACATTCACGGCAAGTTCTAGACCATTGGATCGAGACTTGGGCTCCCAATTCGATTCCTCACCACACATGCTAGTGGATTGCTAAGGACATCGAGTCGAGGGCCCACGACGACCTTCGTTATGATTCAAGCACACAATGGTCCGAAAAGACCACTTGATGATTGTTTGGTCAACGCAAGAGTCTCAAAGCCACAACTTTCACTATCCTCAACACATCATTATGTTTTTGACCATGGGATCAAAGGCAAATATGCTAGGCCTAAATGAAGCTTTGCTTGAGTACCCTTAACTACAACTATCAAAAACAAAAGAAAAAAATCAAGAAACAGACTCAAACCGTTAAGAAGGTTGTCACGCCATCTATCAATTGGGAAAGCCACCCGGTTCACACAATACTCCACCCTTGGAAAGAACTGTGGCATTAAGAAAACCAAGGGCTTATTGAAATGCCAAAAACAAAACAAAAGGCTACGAGCCTATCTATAAAGCTAAAAATGAAATTTTTTGCAAAAATAGAAAACTGAATGAATATGTACAGAAAACTAAATGAATATGTACAATAGGGGAGTAGAATATACAACGGGGATTGAATATACAGAAATATAACTTTATATAGAAACCAAAGGAGAGAATAAAATAATAAGGAATGTAGCTAAATGTAAAGTTATATACAGCCTAAAATAGAAAATCAAATCAAAGTAAAGCAAAAAACTATCAATGTATATACAGTCATCCATGGATAATCAAAAAATAGGGTGCACCCCCATGAATAAGAGCTGGCATTGTCCCCAATGCTAACTACACAATTAAGCATAAAAATCAAATAAAGGATATGGAAACTCCCTAGGCTTGGTCTTTCTACATGGGATCATCAGTGGTTGCATGGTCCTCTATATGGGCGATAACCTCAGACTGGTTCCCAGACTTCTACTGCTCAGGTGTTGGGACTAGGGCCTGCTTCTGGACCGGCTGAATGATAAGTGCGACATGTGGCAGACCGGAAGAGGCCTCCTGTGGGACTGCCACCTCAATTATTGCATCGGCTGTACTGGGGAGCTTCCTCTTCTTACTAGGCTGCTTGGGTGCGCGCTCCTGCTGTGACTCTACCGCTGATGTTGCGGGATCTAGGGCTGGGTCTCAGAATAACAAGACTAGAGGCATCTGATCTGCCAATAACTTGTCCACATCCATCCTGAGCTGCTTCATAGACTTCTTAGAAACCCATGATCTCCTCATCTTCTTGTGCTCCTTGGCAAGCTCCTTCAGAGCCTTGCCATGTGACTATACAACAGTAGTCAAAATGGCTTGTGTCTTCATATTACTTTCCCGATTCTCTAGGAGCTTCTTCAAAGTGTCCTCAACGGACTGAGGAATCTGAGCTGGATGAGGTGTTGATTGGGGCCGAATAGTGGAGGACAATGTGGACAACTTGGATCTCGCAGCTGAAATCCAGTTGTTCAAGCTAACCAATGTCTGGCTCAGCTAATGGGCAGTGAAGGGATGAGTCCTGGAAGATGGAGCCCCTGGGCCTGCTAATGTATTGGGACCAGTGGGAGAGGATGGTCCTAGAGGCAAGTCTACAACTATAGTGGCAGCAGGCTCGGTGGAAGGTACGGTAGAAGGCATTACATCAACTGGCTCCTCAGACTGGCCAGTTGGGACAGAAGCAGGTGGCTTGTAGCTCTTGGATTTAGGGTTGTCCGAACCCTGCATTCTATTACAACAGTAAGAAGCCACAAGCATGGACTTGATGTCGTACCTTTTCTTCTCCACCTCCAGATCCCTAAAATACATGGATAGGGTGTTGGGAAAAGGGTAGTTCTAGGCATGCTCCTGTCCCACAGCAGAAATCACCCTAGACATCACATTTCCCACATAGATAAGGTACCCGGCCATAATGGATGCAACAAGACCAGCTCAGGTAAGTGGAATAGTATTATCGTGTGTAGAAGGGTCAAGCCGACTGCACACAAATGTCAACCACCCTCGAGCCTCAAAGTTGAAGGTGTTCCGGAATAGTTTCTTCCCTATTTGCAGCCATTATGGCATAGTACCTGGGATAGCTAAGAATTGATCCAACCAAGGACAGACTTCCTCCCCTATCTATAACTTTTCTAGGTAGAATGGCTCATCCTCATCTCGGAACCCCAAATAGTCATTCAAGGAGTTGCCATCAAACAAAACTACTTTGTCTCTCACTTTGGTCACCTTAGTATCCTTGACAATGCGCGCCACGTTAGAGTAGAATTGCTTAACCATGTGCTCATTTGCATCTATGCACTTTTCCAAGAAAAACTCCAATCCTTTTCTAGTTCGGAACTTCCTTTGCACGTTCAGGTTGTGGGGTCAGTGTCAATAAAACTTCTCTCAGGTATCAACTTCATCACTGACGACCACTCCTTAAACTTGTGAAATGCCACTTGACTGACAAATCGATCTTTCGAGGCTTTGGGTTTTCTTGTTCTTTCAATACCCTTAATTTGAGGCTTACCTCCCTCATCTTTTCCTGCACTCTTCCCAGATAATGAAGCTGTACGGGAGGTGGAGTACTTCCCACTACCGGCTACGGACTCGTCAGAAAAATCCAAGACTACATTCACTGGTCTTTTGGATGTGGGTGATGGTGAAGGGGTATCAACTAGGTGGAGATGGTCGGTTACGTGAGTTGGGATTGAATCCGAGGATATGTATTTGGAGGGTACATACTCACTTCCCGACGAATGAGAAGCAGCCTTATCAGTAGCCTTTAACAATTTTTGGGTCTTTTTTATGTTCTCCCGAGCCTGGGGAGTGAGTTTGACTATTCTCTTGCCCTTACCCCTCGGGAGGAACCACCTCTCCCGGGTTATTATGATTGTTTTCCACCCCTTTGTCTAACCATTCTCTACAAAGATAAGCATCTAACATTGTTATTTTAAGCATGTGCAGTGAACCAGGTGAATGAAATAGGTTAAAGACACTAGTGCATAACACAGTGGCAGAACATTTTGCAGTATATAGCACCACAAACCGCACAAAAGTGGCCGCGGTCCGCGCTGGGCAAAGGTCTCGAAACATACTATCTGAATCTCCCACTGCGGGCGGCAAAAAATGGGTACGCGGTCGCGGTGGACCAGCGCAGTTCGTGCAAAAGTACAATGCAGCCGAGCTGGGAAAAGGCCCCAAAACACACTCTCTAAATGTCCCACTGTGGGCCGCATAAAAATGGGGACGCGACTGTGGTGGTCCAGCACGGTCCGCACAAAAGTGCAAAGCTACCGCACTAGGTATATTAAACATGCAACAAATGAACTCTATGGTCCGTATAGAAATGTAACATGGACCGCATCAGGGCAGCACGATCATGCAACAGCTACCGCGGTTAGCGCTAAGGTAGGGTTAGGGAACTAAGTTAGGGTGTCATGCTTTCATTAATTTGTGTTTAAATTTTAACTCCTACTTGTCCCTACTCAGCTACCAGCATGTTCAGCACACAAAAAACAACCAAAGAATCTAACCTAAACTTAGTAATTAAAAGAAAAATGCGAAGAAAAAGAAAAGTTACACTACTACGAAACAAAGAAGATGAAAACTAAAAAATTAATTAGTCATGAGTGTATGAGATGTTACTATATTGATGAAGAATGAGTGCAATTAATCCAATCAAGCAAGAAGTATGGGCTCAGAAAAATGAGGAATAGTAAAATTAGGGTTCTGGTTTTCTAAGTGCCAAAAGGCTAAAATGAGACCCTTGGTATCTTTTTATAGACACACGTTAAGGCCTGTATTCACTTATCAGTGTGGCTGCGCAAAGGTAACCGCGGACCGTGCTGGGTGTGTTCATTGCAGACTTGCACTAAGCAGCTTACGCGGACCGCACAAACTTGACCGCGGCCGCGTGGGAAAACTTTAGAGAGCACCATACTTTTGATTTTCCAGCACGGACCGTGAAAAAATGCATTGCGGCCGCACTCGAAAACTTCAGAGCCTAAGCAAACTTGGCTTATGCCAGCGCAGACAGCGCAAAAATGCACCAAGGCCCGCACTAGCAAACTTCGGAAACTGCAATTTCTTTCCTTTTTGTTTTGTACTGCTTCAGCACAATCCCTACAACATCTCATAAGTAATTAGCTCAAAAAACCTAAGCTACAAAGAAAATCAGAGAGAAAGAAAAAGACACGGGTTACCTCCCAAGAAGCGCCTAATTTAACGTCGCGGCATGACACATGTTTCCACCACACCACTATAAATGAATGAGTGCCGCCACGTGGCTGTCATCAAACTTTCCCAAATAATTCTTTACACGATGCCCATTGACCCGAAAAATTTCAACATTCTTGTTCTTGAGATCAAGAGCACCAAAATAAGTCACACATACAACTTCGGATGGCCCAATCCACTTTGACTTGAGCTTTCCCAGAAATAACCTCAATCGCGAGTTCAAAAGAAGAACCATGTCACCAACCTTGAATTCCTTCGCCCGAGAATATTTGTCATGAAGATACTTCATCATGTCCTTAAACAAGGACGAGTTGGAGTATGCATGAAATCTAAACTCATCAAGCTCATGAAGTTGCTCAACACGGAGATTTGATGCAACATCCCATTCCAAAATAACCTTTCTCCAATTCCACCGGTAAGTGGCATGCTTTCCCGAATACCAACCGGTATGGAGACATACCAATTTGGTTCTTGTACGCGTTTCGGTAGGCCCATAGAGCATCATCTAAATTTTTGGACCAATCGGTCCAATTTGCATTGATTGTTTTGGATGAGATACTCTTTATTTCTCGGTTAGAGACTTCCACTTTGCCGTTGGCTTAAGGGTGATAGAGGGTGGTCACGTTGTGATTTACTCCATACTTGGCAAGCAATGAGTCAAAAGCCTTGTTACAAAAGTGGGACCCCTCATCACTAATGATAGCACGAGGAATGCCAAACCTTGTGAAGATACTCTTTTTCAAAAATGCCAAAACACTTCGTGCTTTATTGTTGGGTAAAGCCACGACTTCAACCCACTTTGCTATGTAGTCCACTGCCACGAGGATGTAAGTGTTCTCACAAGAGTTCACGGAAGGACCCATGAAATCGATACCCCAAACATAAAAAATATCCACCTCAAGAATCATATTGAGGGGCGTCTCATCCCTTTTTGAGATTCCTCCAGCTCTTTGGCATGCATCACATCTCTTTACTAATCCACTAGTATCTTTAAACAACGTCGGCCAATAGAAACCGTAACTTAAGACCTTTGAAGCCATCCTCACCCCTCCATGATGGCCACCATAAGGAGAGAAGTGCAAGCCTCCAAAATGCTCAATTGTTCACCTTCCGGGACACATCTTCTAATCACACCATCCGTGCAAATTTTAAATAAGTATGGATCATCCCAATAAAAATCTAAACTATCCCGCTTGAGTTTCTTCCTTTGGTTGGAAGAGAGCTCATATGGTACAATTCCAGTCACAATGAAGTTGGCGATGTCCGCGAACCATGCCATGTCACACATTGACACGGAAAGAAGTTGCTCGTTGGGGAATGTATCATTTATTTCAAGGCTGTCGCATGGCCTCCCTTCTTCCTCCAATCGAGACAAATGATCCGAACTTGATTCTCACTTCCCTTCTGGTCCACTATTTCTATGTCAAATTCTTGGAGAAGTAATACCCATCTAATCAATCTCGCCTTGGAATCCTTCTTGGTCATCAAATACCTCAGGGCGACATGGTCCGTGTGCACAATCACCTTGGCCCCCATAAGATATAGCCTAAATTTTTCCATGGAAAATATAATAGCCAACAATTCCTTCTTCGTCATTGTGTAATTACGTTGAGCTTCATTCATCGTCTTGCTTGCATAGTACACGGATGAAACATTTTGCTAATTCGTTGACCCAACACTTCCCCACCGCAACGTCACTTGCATTGCACATTAGTTCAAACGGCAAACTCCAATTGGGTGCGGTGATGATAGGAGTTGTGGTCAACTAGTGCTTTAATTGTTCAAAGGCCTCCATGCATTTTTCGTCAAAAACAAACCTGGCATCTTTCTCTAGCAACTTACAAAGTGGATTCCCGACCATCAAGAAATCTTTGATGAATTGCTGGTAGAACCCGGCATGCCCAAGAAAAATTCTCACCCATTTTACAGAAGTAGGGGGAGGAAGCCTGGAAATCACCTCAATTTTTGCTTTGTCTAACTCAATCTCATACTTAGAAATCTTGTGACCCAATACTATACCTTCTTTCAAAAAGTGGCATTTTTTCCAATTGAGAACAAGATTAGTTTCTTCACATCGGTCCAAGACACTATCCAAGTTTACCAAGCACTATTCAAAGGAGTCACCAACCACACTAAATTCACCCATAAATACCTCCAATATATCTTCCACCATGTCGGTAAAAATGGCCATCATGCAACATTGGAAGGTCGTTGGAGCATTGCATAGCCCAAATGGCATCCGAGAGAAGGCAAATGTACCATATGGGCATGTGAAAGTGGTCTTCTCTTGGTCCTCCAGGAAAATTAGGCTTTGATTATAGCCGAATACCCATAAAAAACAATGGAAAGCTCGTCCAGCAAGGCGGTCAAGCATTTGTTCCAGGAATGGAAATGGGAAATGATCCTTCCGAGTTCCTTGTTGAGTTTCTGGTAGTCCATACAAACTCTCCACCCGGTAATGGTTTGAGTGGGAATAAGCTTTGGAATTTTTCACCACCGTCATCCCTCTTTTCTTTGGCACACATTGGACCGGAGTGGTCCATGAGCTATAGGAAATTGGATAAACCGCACTGGCGTCAAGCCACTTGATAACCTCTTTCTTTACCACTTCTTGCATTGCTTCATTTAGTCTTCTTTGATTTTCAAGTGAAGGCCTTTCATCCACCTCCAAGATGATTTTATTAATGCAAAAGGCGAGGCTTATTCCCCGAATATCGGCCAATGTCCACCCAATCGCCTTTTTGCTCATTTGAAGAACCGCCAAAGTGGCATCAACCAGCATGTTAGTTAAGCAAGACAAAAGAATAACAGGTAAACTGGAATTAGAACCCAAGAACTCATGCCTGAGGTGTAGAGGAAGAGGCTTCAACCCCAACACCGGTGGCTCCTCAATCAATGGCTTTGTTGGTAGAGTTTTGCGATTTTCAAGATCCAAAGATAACTTTCTAGGCTTATATGAATATGAACCCATACCATGAAATGCATTCATGCACTCCACTCCACTGGCATCATCATTGACATCTATGTTAAGCAGCATGGCCTCAACAGGATCTTCAACATTTATCATGGAACTTGTGTCATCCACTATCATAACTGTGACAATGTCCACAAATGAACACACCTCCGTGCTATTGGGTTGTCTCATTGATTTGAAAACATGGAATAGCACCTTCTCATCCCCTACCTGGAATGTCAACTCACCCGCTTCAACATCAACCAATGCCTTCCCCGTATCTAGGAAAGGTCTCCCAAGAATGATCAGCACTTCAAAGTCCACCTCACAATCCAATATGACAAAGTCGGCCGGCAATATGAATTTATCAACACGAACAAGAACATCATCAATTATGCCCAAGGGTCGCTTCATCGATCGATCCGCCATTTGAAGTCTCATAGAGGTTGGCCTAGGTTCCCGATTCCCAAAGTCTTGAAAACCAAATAAGGCATCAAATTAATACTAGCCCTCAAGTCACAAAGGGCTTTAAAAAACTCCGCACTACCGATAGTACAAGGGATAGTAAAGCTCCAAGGTCTTCAAATTTTGTGGCCATAGAATGCACTATAGAACTCATTTGATGCATCATTTTAATTGTCTCACACTCCATCGACTCTTCTTTGTTACCAAGTCCTTCATGAACTTTGCATACCCTGGCATTTGTTCAAGTTCCTCTACTAACAACACATTGATAGTAAGACTCTTCATCATTTCGATGAACTTTTTAAATTGATTATCACCTTTTTGCTTTGCTAACCGCTAAGGATAAGGTGGAGGTGGCCTAGGTAAGGGTGTCTTGACCTTGGGCATCACCGACTCAGCCATATCAATAATGTGTTCCCTAGACGTGTTCACAGCATCTTGAGTCTCTACCCCAGCCTCATTATCAATATTAATCCGCACATAATTGGTCACATTTGGTTCAACTACCTCATCAACATCCAAAGGCACATTATCATCATGCAACTCGACTTCTTCATTCACAACTTGATTTTCATTCGAGGCATGCATATCATCGCCTCTCCCACTTCTTGTTGTAACCGCCATCACATGATTGTTACCTCCGTGCGGTTTCATTACTGTACCACTTGGTAGAGATTAGGTCAAGTATTCAACGATTGAGATATTTGTCCTAGTTGCACCTCAAAATTCCGAATAGAGGTATTGTGGCAAGCCAATTGAGCATCAGAGTCTTGGTTATTCTTCATTATTTGTTCGAACATCGTTTCTATTCTCGCCATATCAATACCCGACGAACTAGATCCTTGAGATTAAAAGAGAGGTGGATTGTGCAGTTGTTGGTACATGGGAGGCCTTTGAAAGCCTTGCCCCATATTGCCTTGATTTTCATTATTATTCCACCCTCCTTGATTGTTGTTGTTGTTTCTCCAATTGTTATTGTTCCCGTTCCAATTGCCTGGATTTTTACCTTGATTACCCCAATTGTTTCTCTGATTGTTGTTGTTCCAATTGCCACCACCTTGTTGTTGGTTGTTACTATTCCAATTTCCGCCGCCTTTTTGATTACCCCAATTTCCTTGGGGGCGCCATTGTTGATTCCCTTAATTTCCTCTATTTCCTTGGTAGTTATTGCCATATTGACATTCCTCGCTTTGATCATCATAACCTTCATTCAAATAACCACCACCATCATTGTTGTTGTCAAATTGCTCACAATTACCTTAAGGTTATTGTTGCCCTCTTTGCCTCCTTTTCAACATAGAAACACCTTCCATTGCATTGACTTGGCGTGAGTTTGGACTTGTTGCAATTACGCCTTCACTAATTGGTTCATAGTTGTTGTAAACTCGGCAATAGCTTGGCCATAATCATGAAATTCCTTGTGAAAATAGATAATTGTGGGGTCACCTTGGGGCACGTTTTCTTGAGTTTGCCATGCCGAAGAGGTGTCGGCTATTTCATCAGGTACATCACATGCCTCTTGGTAATAAAGTTTCATGAAGTTCCCTCCGGCTAATTGGTTCATAATTCATTGATTCGTGGTGTTGATGCCCCGATGAAAGGTTTGTTGGACCATCTCCTCAGTCATGTCATTATTAGGGCACTCCTTCACCATTGTTCTATATCTCTCCCAGATTTCATGCAAAGGCTCTGTTGGCTCTTGCTTGAAGGCTAAATTTTCATCCCGAAGTGTCTCCATATGACTTGGCAAGAAAAACTTGCTAATGAATTTATCCGCCAACTCATCCCAAGTTGTGATGGAATGATTAGGGAGGCTTTCTAACCAATCCATTGCTTTACCCCGAAGAGAGAATGGGAAAATCCTCAACCTCAAAGCATCCTCGGACACGTTTGTTTGCTTGCTACCCCAACATGTATCAACGAACCCTTTCAAGTGCTTGTATGCATTTTGGCCTGAGGCGCCCGTAAAATACCCTCTTTACTCGAGCAAGGTCAACATGACATATGTTATTTGAAATTTCACCGCCCGAATTTGGGGAGCAACGATGGAAGTCGTATATCCTTGATTAGGGAGGAGTCTTGGAGCCACTCTTGGCGGTGGCGGAGGAGGGTCTGGAATATTCTCATTCGGATAAGCATTTGCATTGGCATTTGTACCTCTACGTAGAGCTTGAGGTATGTGTTTATCTTGATTAATATCTTCAACCTCCTCCCCCGCCATGGTATTGCCAAGAGGGTCATTTGCATTGAGATCCATTTGTACCTAATTGATCGACACAAACAAAATTAGTAAACAAGATGGAAAGATAAGCAAAACACAAAACAAGCTAAACAGATAGTCAACACCGTAAACTCCACGGCAACGGTGCCAAAATTGATCGCTGTCGACTCAACGCTACAGCAAGTAGGAAGAGCGGCTCGCAATAGCTTTTACCCGAGTAGTGGTTTGGGATCGAATTTCCACAACGAGCTAGTAATGGAGCTGTATTGTCTGTTTTGTCTAGGGATGCGGTTGTGCTTCTAATGTCACTTCAAACATTTTTGGTTTTCTTTGTTTTTATAACTACTATTATGAAACTAATGATTAAAACTAAATTATACTAAGAGAATATTGTTAAGTTGTATTTAATATAGAGAAGGGCACTAGGGTTGTGACACTACCTAGGTGGTTAATTGATGGGTAAAAGTTACTAAATGTAGATTGATATATTTGGGGCTTATGCTATAACCGTTGCACAATTGTACCCATTCTCACACCTCTCGGTAGAGAAAATGATTTTGTCATATTGGTTCTCTCGAGACCAATTGGGTAGGCCAATTAGACCAAACAACTAGGGTTCAAGTAGGGTGATTACTCTCTCGAGGTTTAACCCGCTAATTGGGACTACCATTTTTCATAGGTCCATCCCAATTCCTTGTTGGGTCAAATTTTTGGGGTTATGGACTCTCTTTCT
Source organism: Nicotiana benthamiana (assembly GCA_034376525.1). Classification (NCBI taxonomy): domain Eukaryota; kingdom Viridiplantae; phylum Streptophyta; class Magnoliopsida; order Solanales; family Solanaceae; genus Nicotiana; species Nicotiana benthamiana. Next base: position 118,348,620 of record CM067331.1, read on the forward strand.
CAAGAAGCGTTGAATCCACTAAGCTTTAATCCATGTTTGCAAGCACAAATTCGAAATTGAAACATAAAATTAACCAAAATATCAAACACCCAATATCAATCTAACCCTAGATGGTAACACCATAAATTACCCACCTTGGGTTGAGCCACAACCCTATCTAAAGGGTTTAGCTACATATAATTAAAGAGGAAACAGAAGAAATAGATGAGTAACTAAACATATTAATTAATTACTAAGTAGAATCTACAATAATAAAGAGCAAAAGTGCGAAAAATGGCTACAATCTCGTTCCCAGGTGCACAGCTGCGTTCAGAATATCTAGAATAACTCCTAAAAAAATAATAAAGTATTTTATTTATACTAGGCCGGAAAACCTGGACAAAAATTACCCCAGCGGGGTCAACACGGACCATGGAAAAAGGACTACGACCACACTGGCCCTTGGACTGATGATTTCAGCTTCTTTGAAGTTAAGGACCGCGGACCGCGTAAAAAGGTAGCACAGCCTTGGAGAGCTCTAGCGCAGGCTGCGTAAAACATACCGCGATCTTTGGTGCTTTGATTTGTCGCAATGACATCTCTCTGATCCTCCTTCGCGCAGATCATGTAAAACAGAAGCTTGATCGCGAAGGCTTAACGCTGGCCACGAGAATCTGACAGCGGCCGCGTAGCTTAAGTCCTGTACATACTATCTCTCTGAACTTCCTAGTACGGTCGCAGTCATTGTTGCATGGTCCGCACTAGGCTCTATTTCCTTCCATTTTCTTGGTCTTTGATGCTTGAGCCGGTTTCACTCCGTTTTGAGTTGATCTTTGACATTTGTCACTTTGTCGCTCAAAGCTACAATCAAGCAAAATTTGTATGCATTTAGGGACTATTTTGTAGTAATTTGTAACCAAAGTAATAGCAAGTAGGGGTATAAACATGGTAAAATCCTAACTTATCAGTTACGGGGATTGAGCCCGAGGATGGCTCAAGTAAAGGAATATTTTGACTAAGGAAACGTTATATTTTGTAGTGTCAGAAGTGCCAATAAGGGCGCTGGTTGTTCGGTTCTATTGATCGGGTTAAGTGTAGTATGAATAGAGTGAATAACTCTCGAAAATGGTTCTTATGTGTTCAAGATGCTTCATGTAGTAATTGGGTATCTCAAAGTCGTGTATGCGGTTAGAAACCGAGTTTCCATTGGAAGAGTTCAAGACTTGTGGTATTTCTATATTATTATGGGATTCTATGTATTAGTATCATAAAGATAAAGGTAACTGATTTAGATTCGCAGGAAAATTCTTTAGAGTAAGGTGTTTTGGAATCTGGTGCTTTTGGGAATATTTAGGAGAGTATTCAGCGGTTTATGCGGTATGTTGTGTAATATTGAGATTTGCATGTGTAAGGTCACGATTCAGATTTAAATAGGAGGTCATAAATTCTTAGGCAGCATGGCAGTTTCAGATAAATAGAGAAATGAGCTTCAAATGAATTGAGAAATGATATTCGATGATTAAGGAAATGGTAACGCTAACTGAGGGGATTTGACGAGGGTATATGTTTCAGAAAGAGGCAATGTGATTAAGTTGATGGTACTTTGGTAGTATTGCGGTATTTCTCGTTAGCTGCTGCTATTCGAGTTTGCTTAGCGGCACAGAAGAATCTTAGAGTATCTCTCATGGAATGATTGAGTACTAGAGGTGAGTTATATATGCGAGTGACGGAATTAGGATCAGATATAGTAATTCGTGTGTTGTATGTACTTAGAGAATGGAAGTTCTCATATGTGGGTTAGCTCGTGGTTGTGGATGGCAAAATTTGGGTAAGTTAGTCAGATATTAGTATGTGCCATGATTCAGTCATTGTGGACCTTCGAAGGATTATTTATCTGTTTTGTGTAACTGGAGTCGAAGTGTGGTCCATTGGTATACCTATACGGATATGTGTCCGGCATCGAGATGGTTTTGTTGACTTCAAGTTATTGCTGGCGAAGGATGTGTTGACTCAGTTGCTTTAAGCTATGAACAATTAGGGGCATCTATGAGTTACCTTTCGGTATTGTAAGACATTACGATCTATTGGTTATAGGCACCTATGGTGCGGTTCTATCAGAGTTTCATAATGGAAGTCGAGCAGAAAGAGTGATCAGGAGTTGCTTGGTGAATGGCATATCAGTTATGCCCTATTGGGTTTGCGTGGTCTATGTCATTTATTTCATCGTGGGTGAAATAATTTTCTTTGGTTCCAGACATCAATTAAGCGTAGTTGTCGATTTCGAGCATAGTGACTTGAGGTATTCTATATGGAGCAGTGTTTGGATTGGATCGTGCACGGTAGCAAAGCTATATGGAAATATGATCTTTCGGGTTAGATTAGAGTGTTCTATTTTCTATGATGTAAGACAGGTTCTCAGCCGTGTGTTGTGATGGTTCTGGTGAGCTTGAGGTACAACTCTTTCATTTGAGTCAGTTTCATGATATGAGTATGTTCAGATTGTTGCTTATTGGTGCATGGGCTGCTCAAGTTGTGGCTTAGGCATGTATTGATGTGTCATGTCACTAGAGTATTATGGTGGATCAGATGATATTGTTGGAATCGTTAATGAATACGAGTGGATTCGATTTCAGCATGCCGGGAGGATAATATCGAGGTTCAGCTCGGAAAAATCGCTATAGTAATTGTCTAGGAGAAGTGGCTTCATGAATGGTTGATCTGAGAAGTGGTTATGGCTCACTTCATTTTTTAGTTATCATTGGCATTATATATATAAGAGTGTTGGAATGAAACTTTAGTTGATAAGAGTTTTTCAACCGGTATTCGGGTGTTGTGTGCAGCTGTTTTGAATGGAAGTTATCGCCTCGTGTGTTTGAGTTATGTGGTATATCATATAATTGCACCTGAGGTTGTAGGCATGGGTTATTACAGCTAGTTCGAGCCTATTTAGAGTATAGGTGTGAGGTTTGGATCGTATTGATGGTTTCAGAAGTGGAAATTTGGTTCTATGGTTTATAGGCTAGATTGGATTGTGTAATTTTAGTTATAATGTATTATCAAACCTATATGAGATAGGGTGACATGGGATCATCCAGGGTATATGCATGGTAAAGTTATTCAGCTATTGGTGGCTTCTAAAATAACTTTGGGTATGTTCGAGGATGAACGTGTATTTAAGTGGGGGAGGATGTAACGACCCGACCGATTATTTTGAGCTTTCGCCCTTTGATCGCCAGTTCTTGGGCATGACTTGCCCTGTGTAATGTATTATGAATAATGTAGATCATTAGTTTTGGTTTTCAGGAAAATTTGGAATGAATTTGAAAGAATAGTCTCAACTGAAAGCTTTGGATTTGAAAGGTCTGACCAAGAGTTGATTTATTTGTATAAGAGCTCAGATCGGAATTTTTATGATTTGGTTTGAATTTGTTGGGTGATTTATGACTTAGGAGCGTGATCAAAATGCATTTTAGAAGTCCATGGAAGGATTTGGCTTGAAATGGCAAAGTTAGTATTTTGGCAGATCCTGGTTGATAGGTGAGATTTTGATATAGAGGTCGGAATGGAATTCTGAGTCGCAGTAGCTTCGTTCTGTCATTTGGTGTGTGTGCACAAAATTTTAGGTTATTCAGATGTCGTTTGGTTGGTTTTTGGTCGATAGTGTATTTCGGAAGTTTTTGGAAACTTAGGCTTGAATTCGATGAGTTTTAAGTAATTTGATGTTGTTTGAGGTATTTTGATGATTAAAACAAGTTTGAATGATGTTATGGATTATGTTGGTATGCTTAGTTTAGGTTCCGAGGGCATTGGGTGAGCTTCGGATGGTTAATCAGACCATTTTGTGCCTCAAAAGATAGCAAAAATTGCAGGCTTCAATTGTTGGTATGTTATTCATTGCAATCGCATAGAAGCTTTTAGGGCAGTCCATTTTTTTGTTCTTCGCGTTCGCACAAGTTGGGATGTGATCGCATAGTTGGGTGAAATTGTTCTTCGCGAACGCATAGCTAAGGCCGTGTTCGCATAGAGTAAAAAGGGCCTGAGGTATTGTTTGGAATTTTCTCATTGCGAACGTGGAGCGTTGTCTGCGATCGCATAGTGTAATTTTTATGTGCATTGCGTTCGCATGAAATGTGTTGCATTTGCATAGGGTTAATTCTGGGAGTTGATTTTTGTGCTTCACGATCGCGAAGGTTTTTCCGCAATCGCATAGAAGAAATATTGCCTGGGCAGAATGTTTTAAAGTCATCTTGTTCGCGCATGTGAGTGTATTTTCACTCATATCTGCTCATTGTTGGAGATTCTTAACGGAAATTAAAGAGAGATTCAAGAAGAAATGACTTGAGGTGATAATTTTGGTCTCATAACTCGATTTTATTGTGAAATCCACCTAGAAATTCATGGAAATTAAGCCTAAATTGGAAGAACTATGGCATGAGATTTTGAAATTTTGATTTAGGGATTTGAAGGACCATTTGAGGTCGGATTTGAGAACTTTTTGTATGTATGAACTCGTGAGGAGATGAGGAGTCTATTGATGTGAAAATTTTTGAGTTTCGAGATGTGGGCCCGGGGCTCGATTTCTAGTAATTTCGGGATTTGTGCCAGTTATTGATTGTTTTTTCTTGGGATTTGTTCCCAGTATATTATGATGTATTCGCTATGATTTTGGATAGATTCGACGCACGTGGAGGAAAATTTTAGGGGCAAAGGCGTCCCGAGCTAGAGATTTATCCGATTCGAGGTAAGTAATGATTGTAAATGCTATCATGTTGGTTTGAAACCCCGGATTTCACATCATTGTATTACTTTGAGGTGACTTACACGTTAGGTGACGGGCGTGGGGTAGAGCACCGATGGGGATTGTGACCTAGTCCAACTCGAGTGATCATTTTAATGCATATATGATAGTTAATTGTTGATGTTATATTGTTTTGGGTTGTATGCCATGTTTGGGGCCTTGTGCCGACTTGTTGATACTCTTAGGAGTACTTTTACTATTTTCCCTCACTCTACTTATTTGAAAGCATATCCTTAGTCATGTTTTACCTGTTTATTACTCAAATATGGCTTTATCAGTAAATTCTTAAAAGAAATATGGAAACTGTGTTGGGCTCAGTTCCCTGTTCTACTAATGGTGCGAGTGATCGTAAGCTTGATGACTGATATAGACTGAGAGTCTGATGGTAAGGTTAATGACTGAGAGAGGCCGAGGGCCTAGTTGTGAGGATTATATATCTATGGATCGGGTTGCACGCCATAGAAACAACAACAACCCAGTATAATCCCACTTAGTGGGGTCTGGGGAGGGTAGTGTATACGCAGACCTTACCCCTACCCTTGGGTAGAGAGGCTGTTTCCAAATAGACCCCCGACATCCTTCCCTCCAAGAACTTCCCACCTTGCTCTTGGGGAGACTCGAACTCACAACCTCTCGGTTGAAAGTGGGGGTTATTTAGCATCAGAGCAACCCCTCTTGTCTCCAGTGGGGGTTGCACGCCATAGCAATATATAAATATATGTTTACGGATTGGGCTGCATGCCGCAGCAATATATTGGATCAGGCTGCACACCGCAGCATTATTGTGCTTGGGCCGAAAGGGGCCCCTCCCGGAGGCTGCACACCACCAGTGAGCGTCGTCGACGAAGTATATGGATCGGGCTGCATGCCGCATCGATATATGGATCGGGCTACATGCCGCAGCGGTTACTATATGGTACCTATTGAGCGTGAATACCGAGTGCGAGTAAGGATTGGTAAAAATTGAGTCGTGAGTGGCAGAGAGGCTAGCCCAAGGGATGATAGCTATATACATGTACATGAGTGATGTTTTGCCTCAGAAGCCTATTTATGAATTTATTGATTTCACTCCTCTTTGAAGTGAGTTTCCATTATATATGATGAATTAGCGACAGTTTTCACTCATTTTTATATTGAGCCTCTGTCAAAATGTCAAGAAAATATTTTAAGACAACCTTTATTTAAACTGGGGTTTATGAGATGTCCAGAAATTAATCACTGATTTAACATTTGGCTATTTCCATTGAGGTTTTAGAGTTATGAAGTGCTATGATTATTGATTTGCCCGAGGGGCTGTTATACGAACTATGCTTTGCCCGAGGACCGATTATGGCTTTAATCGTTGTTATTATTTTAAATGGTATTGAACCTTAATGAAACTGCTAGAAAGTATTTCAAAATGATTTTTACTAAAAGTTGGATTTTAAAAGGGAAGATTGACTTGTATTACGGTTTGAAAGCATGTTGTGTTTATTGAGCCTAACGTGAATGTGGATTCATTGTTTTCTATTGCTCAGTCTTTGTTTACTCTTATTACTTACTGGTTTGGAGTACTCAAATTACTCCCTGCACCTCGTGTGCAGATGCATGTATATCAGAACCCGGTGGCGGGTGTTGATTTGCTCAGACACGGAGTCATCAGAGCCATTAGGTGGTTTCATGATGTTCGCAGCACCGCTTCCTTTCTCACATTGCTATTACTATATTTAGTACATTATTTTAGACCTCTTGTTGTATTCAGACCTTGATAGATGCTCATGACTAGTGACACCCCGATGTCGGGCTTGTATGTTATTTCCGCATTTTATTCAGACTTATATTATGAAATATTGATCAATTAAAGGTTCAAAAAATGACTCTTAATGATTAAATGATTAATGTGAGTGTTGTGCAGGTTGGCCTCGTCTTCACGAGAGGCGTCGTCATGACCGGACTGGTTTGGGGTCGTGACAAGTTGTGAGCTTGCCCTATATGAATTACTCCTATAAAATCCAAAAAATAGATTTTTCCAATTATCTTGCCATTTTATATGAATTTTTGTAGGATTTTTATTAATTATTTTTTATGCACGTTTATTTTTTATTTAAATCATAAAAGTATCAAAAATACCATGCATTGCATTTAGATTTTATTTTATATTTTTAAGATTAATTAGTTAATTGTTTTTTTTAAATGAGAATAAAAATGGTCCAATTTACATTTCTTAACTTTTAAATTTTTAGATTATTGATTTTTCTCTTTTAATTTAGGATTAAGTGATTTTTTTAATTTTTGAAATTAGGTAATTAGTTTATTTTATATTTTAGATTAATTTAAGATTTTTAATTTTTAAAAAAAGGAGGAAAAGGAAAAGAAGAGAAGGGAAATAAGGATTAATTGAGAATGAGTTTTTAAATTTGGAAATTGAGCCATCTAAATCCAAGACCCATCCAAGAAATTACCTAAATCCAGGCCCGAAAATACACCAATCTACCCCTTTATCACACCAAACAACCTCGTTTTTTGTGCTAGTTTATCACAGCCGTTCGATTTTGTTAATCCAACGGCTCGGAAATGAGAACTCCTAAGTATTTAATTGGCCGAAATACTCCTACCCCTCCCCCCATTCCAAACCCCTCACTCGTTTCTAACGCCTAAACCCACTAAAACTCTAGCCGCTAGTTACCCTCGCCGTCTCCGCCGTGGTCTGCCGACCGAAAATTGCCTCTTGGTCATCTCTGTTTCTTATTCTTTGGTTGATTTATTGTTTGGTCATTATATTTGTAATTGCATGTTTTAGTTTGTTTTTATTTTATTCAGAATTGTTGTTTCCTTCTACGCTTAGTCATTGAAACTAGTTGGTAGCTTTAGGGTTGATTTGTGTACATCTTTCAATTACTAGTTGGTTAATGTTTGTCTACATTGATTTATCTTGTGTGCAATTGATTTCATTTAGAACCAGTATGTTAATTTCTTGTGCAGGACACTGTCAATTGGTTCAATAGGTTCAATAGGTTCAAAATTCATAAAATGGTTTATTAGTTGGTTTATTTTAATTTCATTTTGGGTTCAAATATTTCTGTTTGGTGTCATTTGTAGTTCTAGTTCAACTATAAAAGAATTTAAGTCTCATCAAAGTCTTAAATTGATTAGAATTTGACTCCATTTGATCCTCTTTGCTTTTAAATCAAGTTTTTGTGTTGATTGCCTTAGTTTGAAAAATAATAAGAACTTAAGGACCTAATTGAATTACCAGAACATAAGGAAAAGGTGAAATAGGCAGTAGTTAAAGGGGTAAAAATGGACTTTCACATAGGATAATATCATAATGTTCTAGTGTTTTGGACAGTTGTCCCTATTTTAGCAAAAATACTAGTAATGGATAAGTAAAAATGATAGACAGCTGCAAAATATCTTGTATTATCCTGAAAAACTCATAATTTTAGGTTAGAATATGCTCTTTCGATGCCTTTTTGTGCATTCTATAAAATGAAACATTACCCTCATTCATAAGGAAGATTTTTTCAGCATCATTTTTACTACAAAAAAGTTCTCTCTTCTTTTTGAAAAAGACTAGATTTCAGAAATCTTAGAAAATTGCAAAACTTCTTCCTTTTGATTTTCACAAGCTAAAAATGGTTTGAAAAAGAGGTTTTCCTGGGGTTGTTTAGCTGGGATTCTGGTTTGAAAGATGATTGAGTTTGGTTCAAATTCTGGGACCTATTTGATTTGCTGGAGCTGTGTTGGTTTGTAGTTGTTTCCTTTCTTCTCAAGTTTTCAGCAGTTTTTTTTCATCTTACTTGTTGTTTTTCTATTGTTGTTTAAGGTACACATGTTCTTCCATGTTTAAGTGTCTGTAAATAGATTTTAAAGATAAGTCATGCCATTTATATTTATATTTTATATATATATATATATATATATATATATATATATATATATGTATGTATTTTCTTGCTATGATTTGTCACTGAAGTTGCAACAATACGGAAGATCTTCCGTTAAATAAGTGATTCTTTGTCTATTTGGTCTATGCCATGAAAATTTGTTTCCCTGTATGAGTCTAGCATTGGTCAACTGTTTTCTTCAGTTAGTATAAACTCATCTTTTGTTGCATTAGTCATGTAGCATGCTAGATCCCTATATTTGAAGCTTTGTGTATTCATTGAGTTTAACCCTTAATATGGTCAAATCCATGAGTCACACTATTTTTGTTTCTTTTGTCTTTGCATTATTTGTTTGAGTTTGATTTGATAATATAGTAGGTTTATAATCTGAAGACATTTTCATGAATCTGACCTTTAAACATGGTCAGATTCATGAAAAGTCTAAGTTGAAACCAGGACAAGTTTGTTAGTAGGAAGCCTCAGAGTTGGAGCTATGTTTTTGCTTGTAATGAACAGCTCCATAACTAATTTTTCTTGCAAAACTGAAGCTGATTCAAAGAGTTTCTGGAATATTTAGAGTTAGCAAGAATATCCCCCCCCCCCCCCACCTTAATTGTTCCCTTTTCTAGACATATTGCTATATTTAGAAGTGCTTTGTAAGTTTATGGATTTTTGTTAAGTAAATGGACTTTTGGAATATTTTTTTTAAATTCCAAATTGACTATTGTTGATTTTCAGTTTAGGACCATAGCATGTGATTGTTGTTTTGTAATAAGTACAGTCTAACATATAAATTGGGATAGACTTGCAATAAGGCCCAAATCTAAGAACCACATAAGCAAGTCTGGGCCTAAGCGTATAGGTTTGGGCATTAAACCCAGTAATTTGATCTTTAATTATAAAATTTCTCTTGTAAATTCCAACAAAATGTATGTCTTGCAAATCATTGTTAATGTGCTTAATTTTAGACTCGAATCATATTGTTCCAATTATGATTGTCTTTTTTTAAAAATGATGCAAATTTTAGCTTTGCAAAGCATGCATGTTATAAGTTTGGATTGAAATATGGAGGTAGATACGCCCAGCCAGTGGATATTCACAACTGGACTCGCCTGAAGCCCAATATGGGCACAACTTGATTTAAATTCCAATAAAGGCAGAATTTTTTGTTCTTTCTCTGCTAGGCTGAACTTCGAGCCCAAAACGCAGTTTTATTTCTTAAAAGGCCTAAATCCCATTCCAATAGAACTAATTTAAATTTAGCTCTTCTAATTAAGTATAATTTTCCTCTAAAAGGGGTAACAAGTTAAGGTGTGCCATACCAAACAAAATCAATAATTCATGGCAGTCATAAAATTAGATCAAGAGCTAACACTTGTAGAAAATATTTGAGGCGTGCCATTTATTAAATCGACCGTGCTAGAACCACAGAACTCGAAAATATCTAACACCTTCTCCCGGGTTAACAGAATTCCTTACTTAGGATTTTTGGTTTGCAGACTTATAAAGTAAAGTCAAAATTTTCTCGATTTGGAATTTTAAAATAAAATGGTAATTTGGGACACCAAATAAACTATTCCAAGTTTCGACTCTGATAAATAAATAAATCTCATGTCGATTTATGTCACTTTAATTAAAAAAATTCCTATATACCCTCGGGTGGTAAAAAGGTGGTGTAACAGTTAAGGAACTATTTGGCATGCTAGATGTATGTTTAGGTCGAGAGAGGAGAATGAATAATAAAAAAGATTTTTTCATACCTATATACTATTTAAAACTTTATTACCCTTAATGTTCATGTTTAATTAATTACCTGGCATAAATAAATCTTATTATCAAATATACCAATCCACCTTAAAAGACTCTCAATTTATTATTTATGATTTCAATCAAGAGATTTAGTTTCACCTTTCCTTCTTTCTCTCGTCTTTCCTTTCCTCTCTCCCCTCCTCCCAACATTGCCTCTTGGGGCTGTTTGCACAGAGAATCTCACTCCATGGCTAAAGTTGCTTCCTTGCCCAGTCAAAGCTGGGCTTTCTGCATTGATGGACAGACTTGTTGGAAAATTTATCTAGTTTGACCAGATTCTGTTTAATGTTGAAGGTCAAAGGGAAATAGAAAAAAGAAACTACAACAAGCTATTTTTAGATTCCTGTCTGTAGCATCTCAATATTGTGACTTGCAATAAAGCAATTCATAATTGTTTGAGCTTGAGTTAGGTCATACTGGAGGGCACAACTAAGATGTATAGTTGTATCTATTGTTTCACTTATTATATTTTGCAAAAAAGGCAGTAATCAAATTCTTTGTGTGAACCAAAAAATAAAAAAATGGATGAAATTAAAAATATTTTTAGTTAGCATTATAACTACAAGATCCTAGTAATAACATGTACTACTTTATTTATATTCTTTCTTTTTTCGTGAGGAGCTGAGAATAGTGTTGTTTAGAGAATGCGGCAGCGAAATTTATCTATAATATATGTACAACATTTATACATTATTTATATTAAGTTATATACAATTAAAATATCATACTACTTAAAAATAGTCTTTATACAAATAGTGTACAATATTTCTTTTGTATATTTTGTATCCGATTTATATATATAGTAAAAATATATTTCATACAAATAATTATATATAATAAAACTATCTACAACTTATCCAAACTTTCACACATTATTTTTACCCAATTATATACAGCTACAATATCATACAACTTAAATATAATATTTATACAATGTTGTTCAACTTTCATATAATAGTTAAATAAGTAAATAATATATAAACAACATAATACAATTTTTCTATAATTTTACTATAATTTTGTAAATATAATATATATCATGTCTTCTTCTTCTTCTTCTTCTTCTTCTTCTTCTTCTTCTTCTTCGAGTTTCAATCTGAAATTCAGCCAAAATCATGTATGATCTTTACCAAAACCCCTTAAAATTGAGATATAAACTTCAAATCATATTCCCAATTGTTTGCAACAACACTCAATCCAAACAAATACTAGATTTTGAAAACCCAAATTCGAATTCAAAGTTTCAAAACTTTTTAATGGTTGTCAATGGTGGAATTGTTGTTCTCTTTTCGTTTGCTTTACATTACTGAACTTAGGGATTGAGACATAGAGAGATACATAGAGAGAATTCTCAATTCTTTGCAATAACATCCAATTCAAATAAATAGTATTTTTTGAAAACCCAAATTTGAATTCAAAGCTTTTTAATAGTTGTCAATTGTGGAATCATGGGCGAGTGCAAGAGACGTGGGGGAGGCGAGTGGTGTATGGAGAGTAAAACGTAGGGGAGTGGAAGATACGTTAGAGTAATTTTAGGACATTAATTATTATCATTAATCTCCTTAAAATGTACCTAAAGAGTAATTGAGTATATAAAATATAATTATAGTAAAACTTAAATAGGAAGAATAATATAGTTTCATATAGTGTATAATAATGTAAAAAAACATCTCATACTTGTAAGAGACGAACCAAATATGGTCAAACAGTTTTAAAGAAGTAATCTAAGCAAGCATATAGGCTAACAAACATAATTTAATCCAAATAACTAAATAAGTCGATTATAACTCAGCAAAAGCAATCGTAGTAGAAAATGATTGTTAATTTGGAACGGAGAGAGTGCTAACTATGACCATTTGCAGGCTAATCTTCACAAAAATCTTCATCTTGAGAGTTGAATATTCCACTGAACCCTTACACAAATCAATATCCCCTCAGATACTTGTGATTGCCATAGTCTGCAATGATAAGAAATCAATTTTCTGGTAATGCCTAAACAGCTTTATTCTGCAACAAATGTGAAAAATGGTCTTTGTTTTTTTAAAAGTTTTTATTAGTGTGAATTTCAATAATTGTCTTAATTAACTGTTCCCTATTCTCTTATTAACAATATACGTATATATGAAAAAGGATATAAACTTGGATCAGTTATCAATACTTCTTTGAAGGAAAATCATAATAAAATCAGAAAAGAATTAGAGTTAGGTTATTTTTTATTTGGTGATGCTTAAACCAAAGGATAGATGAATGGGCAATGAAATAAACGAATAGATCGCCTGATCTATCTGATAATGAATAGTTAAAAGTTGACCTTCTAGCATTGATTTAAACTATGTATATAAACCGAAAAAACCAAAGAAGGAGAGGTAAATATATTTGATATTTGTTAGTCTATATAACTTAAGTCTAGTTAGAATTTATAATCAAATTTCATATAGAAATAGACTTTGCATTTTTTTGTCAAAATAAGTTTTATACTTTTATAAATAGGTGTTGGCGTGTTGCTAGTTATTTTATGTGTAGAGCGCAGTGAAGAGTTATAGGGAGTTATAGTAAGACATCGTTCAGACTATGCTGGTAGGAGCCTTAAAACTATATTTGGCGTAACTAATTAGTAAAAGGCTTTTACATTTTGGTTTTGGCTTGACTTAAATGAAGAAGAAGAAGGAGCATTTATATCTATATTCAATTTTTGGATTACCATTTTATTTATATTTTTTGCATAAAATTATGAATGTACCTACTTTTCGGGTAATTTTAGATATACGGACCTGAAGTACCAAAAATTTATGTTTGAAGTTTGAATTTCAGAATTTTTGCCTAAAGCTTGGCCTGACTTACAAAAGTAGACAAACTTTAGTTCAATCTGAAGTTTGAACTTATTGCCTGAAGTGTGGCCTTATTAAAACAAAACTTTAAAATATTTTTACTTGAAATTTGGCCTAACTTACAAAGATAATCATAAAAAACTTCACTTCATAATGCAAATATCAAATAAATTAGTCTAAACTTTATCAATTTATAGTGCAAACTTCAAGATAAAATTAACTTGTTATATTTGAACTTCAGATAGTGCAAACTTAGATAATTTGTAGTGTAAATTTCCACGTTAATGATGCTTTGAGATTTGGTAGTAGTTGAAGAACAATTCGGTGCATAATTTTCACTGGTGAAATTGAAAACTGCAATCTTTACTTTTGGTTGATCAAGGGAAAACGGTCAACTTAAAATCACTGGTATGCTTTTACACTATTTATCTCAAAAGCAAACCCTCTTGGGAAAGGTGAAAAAAGAATAATGGGTTTGGTCATATTCTAAATTGAACTGCTCACAGCTTCATCAAAAAAGAAGAGGAGGAAGAAAGGAACGCATAGGTCAAGAGAAAGAAGATGCGTCACTACTAGTTAAAATTAAGATATAAATTAAATAATTTTAAAAATATAAGTGTAAATTAAATAAGGTGACCAAATAAAACCTCTCGTGCAATTTTTACTAAGAAGAGAAAGCAAAATCTTAGCTACTAGAATATAAATTCTAGAATGAATTGATATTACTAAGCCAAACCCACTCCATCAATTGCTTAGCGTAAGGTGGGTTAGTTTGCTTAAAAAATTTAAAAAGACTTGTTTTGGGAAGAAAAAATTCAATACGACTTTCAACGTTTTTCAGTTTTAGTAAGGACTCAACAACTCTTCTTAGTGTTTGATTAATAAGAACAGTTTCTCTGAATAAATTAAAACGAATCTAGGTTGAAACTTTCTTCAATATTTTGAAATTATATTTTATTGGACATATAGTTTCGGTAAAAAATAATAACTACACATTGTCTAATGACAAGGCATGACGTTTTTCTTTTCTTTTATTAAAATGGTGTGTGGATTAATTTGTGCATAGTTCACCGAATACCCCTATTAGTTAATTACTGTTCACCAACACATATAATAATCCTATCTGGAGAACAATTTTTTTTCACTTGTCATATGTTTTTTTCTAAAGTTACCTATTCATGTGGAACCAAGAAAACAGCAGATGAAAAGGAAATGAACTTTTGCCGACATATATCTATAAAATAATGGAATAGCGTCTAAAACAATTCAGCACTATTTAATTCAAAATAGGTATAATTACAAAGAAAACTTCAGAGTATCATAAACCAAACGTCCACCTACAAACTATATATTAAAAATTTAAATATAATACTATTAATGAAAAGAATGTCCATCCCCGGGCCCCTTATCCAATGACGAGGACCATTTGCAGGCAAATTTTCTCAACAAATTATCTGATTAGTTGAGATTTTTCTTCAAAAGCTCGGACCAAATCAATATCCTGTCGGAAACTTGCAATTTCCATATTCTGCAATAGGAAGAAATTCAATTTTTGATTAATGCCAAAAAACACTTTAATTTCTGTAACAAATATGAAAATAAGACCCTTCTTTTTGTTAAAATACTTTTAATTTTTATGAAAATTTTAAACAGGTAATCAATACTTTATAATAAAATAAATAATTATAATATCATAAATATATTCAACAAGAGTTTGATTCTTGTAATGATTTTATGGATAAAAGATTGATAAGCAAATTAATGAATAGAGCGTCTACCTAATGAATAGATTATCAATTAGTTTTCTAAATAATATAAATCAAATAAGAAAAGGCTTTTTATTTATTCTACAACTACCTTGCTAAATAAATATGATGATATCATTGTACCTTATTTATGTACGTACTAGTTGTAAGAAAAGCAAATAAGTACTCAATAGGAGATTTAGTGATGTCACCAAAAAAGGACTTATGTATTTTACAGCTACCCTTCTAATTAAATATCTAAATATAATGGACTTATTGAATCGTATGTTTGCAATTGTTGAAACAGAAGCAAATGGAATACTCACTGGGATGTTGCGTGACAACGTAGGCTGCTCCGTTGAAGTCGCACGTGCCAACCCCACGTGTATTCTTCTGATAATAGCTATTGAACGCATAAGAAGCGTGAGCCTCCAGCGTATCCGGATTGTAACACGTGGCACCTTGCTGAATCGGCCGGCAATCAGCCCCACCTTTTCCACAAGCATAATCCAACGCTGCCTGCAACTTTTCACGCGCAGCTTTCTCGTTGGCCACGCACCACGTGTTCCCCACCTTACTCACCTCCACATCTCCTCCGCTGCTAACCGGTGCCTCCGCCGGCTCTGGCGCCGTCACCACCGTGCTTTTACTCCCGTTATTCATGGTGGGCCCATTCTCCAAACCTTCCTTTGTGAGCGCAATATCATAAACTTTCTGTTCATTAGGATAGAAAAGTCCGTAGTTCCTTTCAGAAGTGGGCCCGGGCTTCTGATTCTCATTAAATAAAGCAAATAAAAACACGTCAAGAGGTTCATTGGGCTTTAAAGGGGTCCCACTTCCAGTCAACACTCTACGAACCAAATTACCGTTGTAAGCAGCAGCATTATCAGCACCAGCACCAGCTTCGTTTTCATCACCTTTAGAAGGCCAGCCGGTTTCAGAAACCGACATTGCCACGTCACCAAAACCTACAGCTTTCATCGCTGCATAAACAGCATCAATTTGGGCTTCAAACAGGCTTTTGTACACAAGCCCATTATTCGGATCCGTTACACCTTTGTTATCCTTAAACAAAGCATAATCCAACGAAATCGTGTCCGTATTAGCAGCATACGCGAAAAACGGGTAAATATTGACCATGAGGTAAGAACCTGTTTGTTTGAGGAAACTCAGCATCGGTTTAATAACGGGTTCGACAAGATCCGGTTTAAAAGAACCGGCGGACGAAGGATAGGAATTTCCCAGAGCGCTGAGAGCTACAGGGGACGAAACTTTAATTGATTCAGCGACGCCGTATTTAACGAGAGATGAGTACATGTTTTTCATGGCAGGTACGAGAAATTTAGTCGTATTTTTCGGGTCTACGAAGACTTCGTTTCCTACAGCAATGGATTCTATTTGGGTTTTTGGGTAATAAGTTAGAATATTGGATTGGACCCATGAATCAGTGAAAGATTGTTTTTGGGCAGCGTCAGAGAGTTGCTCGTTGGGGAGAGCAACAGTAACTGAAATATTCGAGCCAGAAAGGGCTGTGAGAACATTGGAATCAGTATCATAAAGCTTGACTCTGTTAACGCCTTGGGTTTTGAGGAGCTGAACGACTTGGGCTGGTGAAGGTAGATTATTTGCGATTCGGCCATAGTTGATTCCAATGGATCCAGAATGAGCAACAGAGAGCAAAGAGAGGAGAATAAAGAGAGAGGGAAGTGTAAAGGTAGCCATGTCTGGATCTTAGGGAAACAGAGAAATGAGTTTTTATTGGGTAGAAGAAAGAACTAGTATTAGGTTTTGAGGGTTGTGGTTGAGTTTTTATAGAGAAGTGACAGTATTTAGGGGAAGAAAGAGTCGTGCATGTGTTTAGTGGGGGTAGAGGGGTGTAACTTGTAGTGGGAAAAAGTAAATGGAGGGGTTGACAGGAGATTATCAACAAATTATGGTGAAAGTGGGGTCAGTTTTACTCCTTATTTCCACCTTATTATCGGTATCTAGTGTGCCCAAATAAATGTAGACTCACATTGCGTATCATTAAAGGAAACAAGATTTAAATTATATATGTTGTGAATAGTTTAAAATGACCTACTTACACTGTCAATACATTTTGATCATCATGAAAGATGGGTTTCTATTTTTATAGATTTTTGCTAATTAACGTTTATATAGAGCACTAACAAAAAATAATTTAAATGATATATTACTCCATGTTAAAGAGTTTTTTGTTTACAAAATACTTTAATGTTTAAAAATATTATTTAATTCTCGGAATTATTATCATCAATTAGTATTTATGAGGAAAAACAATTTCACCTTAGTTTATTTTGGGATCTGTAGTGCAGTAATCGAATAAATGATCGGGAAAAAAATTAAAAAATAGCCATATTTATCACTAGTATAGGCATAAAATCGAAACTTAACCACTTTTTATGTAAAGATAAAATTTCAACAAAAATACTGTTAAAAAATGCGAAAATATTCCAACATATTATGCTGGAAAATTTGAATTTATTTACATATCATAAGCTTCCAGTATACATGTTAGAATTTTATAATGTGCTTGTATTGGAAAAAATTAAGTTTATATACAGAATTGATTGACAAATGACATGTCACAATACGTAGACTAATTAAAGGATGACAATGGCAAAGAATAGTTAAAGAGGCACGAGCTACAACAGGTACGGGCAGGAATTCAACAGATTCAAGAAAAATAATTGCTCGAACCTCTTTATGATCGAAGGTCGAGCTAAGAGAATGAATCTGATAGCAAAAAAAGGTATAGATAAGCATTGTAAATAATCAATAGGCATTAATTACGGAAAACGTTTAGGGAATCTGCACTGAATCAAAATATGATTAACATTTATAACGCTACATTAAATTCCATTGATATTATGACAGAAACAAAACGTATTACCTAGAGATGGCTATAAAAGGAAAAAACTAATCATTTGTAAGGGGATGAAATACTATTGGAATATACTGATTTACTTTGCTTTCTATTCAGCTATTTTTTACATCATTTAGTCCTATTTTTATTTGACTATCAGTAACCTGAGTTCTTCTTGAAATAAGCGTTGATCGAAATTTCTATTTTTGGTAAAACAAATTGGTTCTGTTACCGAAAATTTGATAAATTATTCTTTCCTAAATTAACCTTTTTTGTCACATCAACATTGTCAAATGTTAATGAAGAAAAACCAAAGAGACCATCAACTCCTGGAGAATCCACAAGATGATCGTACCCCGAGCCCTTTCCCACCAAGCTCTCCTTAATATTCTCGGGAAGGAACTCCTGATGAATCTCAATCAAATGCAACTGCTTAATTTGAAAATAATGAGGCTATCAACGAACCATTGCAAAAGTTAATTGCTCAATGGGTCAGCAAAGCTCTAGAGGCTTTCGCTAATCAGTTGGTGGTTGCACTACTAACACAAATCCCAAATAATAACACTTTGGAGAACCCTCGTTGTGGACTTGTTAACTCGGGCAGTGGTGGAACCCCCAACGAGTCTCGAGATGGGGAACCGGGTAACATAGTCAATTCTGATTTACAAAATTTAGTATTAACTTTGTAGAAACAGCTCAAGGAGCAAAGTGACCGCATAGAACAAATACCAGGAGTACCATATGTAATCAAGGGAATAGATATTGACAAATATTTGCAACAACCTTGGAAGCCAAGTGTTGCTCCTCTCCCAATTCCTAAAAAAATCAAGATGCCTGATATTCCAAAATAAGATAGAACAACTGATCCACGAGACCATGTGACTGCATTCATAACTGGTGTAAAGGGCAATGACTTGACCAAACAGGAAACTAAATCAGTATTGATCAAAAAATTCAGTGAAACACTCACCAAGTGAGCGTTAACATGGTATTCTCTTTTACCCAAAAATTCTATAAATTCTTTTGATGAGCTTACAGATTCATTTATGAAAGCACATTTGGGACTCAAAAAGTCAAAAAAATAATGGAAGATATATTTAAAATAAAGCAAGGAGATTTAGAGTTGTTCGAGAATTTGTAGACAGATTCCAGCATGAAGGAATGACGTTGCCGCCCGTACCTAATAACTGGGCAGCTATAGCATTTACCAGCAATCTAAATGAGAAGAGTTCGAATGCCACGAGATGACTCAAGGAAAGCCTACGAGAATTTTCAGCAACAACTTGAAATGACGTTTACAACAGATACAACATGAAGCAGCGGATAGAGAAAAATATTATTACCCACCTTCAAAATGAAGAGATGATAAGTTCAAGGCGTACTGAAACTGAAAAAAGGTTTGGGAAAAACATATACGAGCCTTACATGGGACCAGCGGGAAAAGACTCACGATCAAAACAGGATAACTCAAGGTACGATTGTAGGTTGAGAGATAGGGAATCAGGTTCATCCTCAAGGTTCAGAAAAGAGCGGGACACGCGGTGATGAAACAAGCTCTAAGGCGATGATTGGTGGTTACAGTTTCAATGTAAGCACTTCAAAATTAGTAGCAGTATTAAGAAACATGGGGGATAAGGTATGGTGGCAAAAAAATGAGATCAAATCCAAATGGGCATAACCCTGGTAGGAGTTTCATAATGATCATGGTCATAAAACGACAGATTGTAGATTGCTGCAAGGTGAAGTAGACCGTTTATTAAAGCAAGGGTATATTACCGAACTATTTAGTGAAAGAGGTAAGCCAGCATACATGAAGAATAGGCAGGAGCCCCCTAAACCTCCTTCTACAAAAAGGACCATTAACGTTATAAGAGGGGGTGAAGAAATTAATGGTATGACATATACGTCATCCAAGAAAATTTCTAAAGTTACAGTTACGCACGGGAAGCGGGTTCGACATATTTTGGAGGAAGAAAGCATTACATTTGATGATGCAGACACGGACGGCGTGCCAACTCCACATAATGATACACTGGTAATATCGCTACTTGTACATGACACTAACGTAAAATGACTTTTGATTGACCTAGGTAGCTCTGTGAATATCATTTTGCTAAGAGTATTAAGCGAGATGCAAGCTGAAGATAAGCTAGTATCAAAGGTGCATACTTTATTTGGCTTTGATAATTCGAGCGTCGAAACAAAAGAAGAAATAATACTTAAAACATTCGCAGAAGAAGTTATAAAAAATACAAAATTTCAGATGGTAAAGATGGATATGTCTTACAATATGATTCTCAGATGGTAAAGATGGATACTGTCTTAAGTAAATATAAGTAATGCATACAAGAGCAACTCACACATTGGAGGAGCAAAAAGAATCATCCTACACTCCAATGGAAAATGGAGAAAAGGCTTCTCTAGCCATATCTATTGAAATTCAACAATCCATGCCGAGTTACTGGCACTACTAAAAAGTTTGGCAATCGCATCTACAAAGAATCTGTTTCACCACTTAACAGTAAAAACAGATTCGCAAGTAGTAATATCCTTACTTGATATATCAACCTCACCTAATTAAACCTTACTCAGGTTTGTTGCATGATTTCCTGTTAGCAGCGCAATATCTCCCAATTTCCATGCACCACATATACCATGAAGCTAATACAGTACGATATACTCTAGCCAGTCGTGGGAATATCGTCCACTTGATGGCACAAAATCTTTCCCCCCCCCTCGCCCCGACACTTTTTGGTTCTCCGGTTTAGTATCTGCATTGGTGTCTCGATACTTAAAATTGTGCGCTGAGTAAAGCGCATTAAATAAGAAAGTATTCGTATTATAATCTTTGTTATTTGCATAAATAGCTCGAAACTCTTGTTAAGCACTAAAGGATCTTATTTCATCTTATCATAATCTTTGGTAATATGTATTACATTATTATATTGCTATAATATACATATATTACAGACTTAAATCATCTTTTTACAGCTTTCAGCTTAATTTGATAAGAATTTCTGATGTACTTCTCATAAATACATAGTATTATAAACCTTTATAAAGTACTAAAGTTAAAAAAGAAGTTGGTGGGACATTAAGCTTCGTGTATTCGGACTACTTAATATTTTGTTTCTAACCGTAGAACGTATGTCCAATGCCTTCCACTTTTAAAACGCTGATTAATATCGTCACCTCTAGTTAATAAGTGGCTAAAGGAAGAAGTTAGTGTAAACGAAAATGTTTATATTTTTATATCATACTTCCTCCATTCATATTTAGTCTCCAGAATAAGGTTTTAATATACTTATAAAGAAAATATTATTATAAGAAAAGTGATTTGGGTAAGTCACCCTTTATTGATTCTTTAATCTTTATTTATTTACCTGCCTCTTAATTCTAATAATTAATGCTAAGGGTAAAAAAATATTAATTCTCTTTTGAATTTCTGAAATGACAAGTATTTATGGATAATTTATTTTTAATACATGCGACAGCTAAATAAGAATGGACGTAATAGCTAAGTAAGTTACTTTAATACAGTAGTTTTACAATAGAAATTATTTCCTTTCTCCCTTTCCCGTTGCAATTTCAAATCTCAATCTAATTCTTGCACTAGGCGTAAGTGAAAATTAACTACTTAATTTAATATTAGAAGGATTGGTTTTGTTACACTAACTTGTGATAATATATTAGTTATCATTTTTATAAAATTTTGGTTAATTATTTTACACAATCATCTTATAAAAAAACTAAACTCTATATTCATTAGGTGGTCGGCAATTCATATGATATTCCGAGAAATGCTAAATGTTCAGAGGATACATGGTATTTGGTATACCACTTTGGCGACACATAGCCACATGTATTTTCAAGGTTTGGATGTTTGGTAAATATATTTTGGGTAACATAAATTGATTTGTTCCAAAAAGATCAAGATTGAACCGTACATTTCGAAATACTTTAACTCCCTTCAAGAAAATTTTATAGCCAATGCGGGAGTGCAAAAGTCAAATCATGTAATTATATGGTGACATATTAGATTCATGAATTTTGAAAGGATTAATTTACTAATTCACAATAATGAGAAATCAAGAAGTATGAAATTAAATAGGAACTACAAAATTCAATGAAGGAGGCACTACAATTATGTCACCCTGTCAGTTAAACAAAACATTAATTAGTCTAATTAAATCTGGCTCCACCCCCCTCTTAGCCTGAGATGTTTTGTGTCGACATAAGAAGATAGATATTGAATTCCTTCTTATATTTTGGTGGCCTAATTTGACAATTTCTTTGGTTGGCGATCAACATATGTTTAATGCTCGCTTTTTCAACCACAAAAAATAAAAAATAAAACGAGGTGCATATTACTATAGTTTACCTTTTAATAGTCATTGTAAAAAAATGTAATAAATATAAAGTTCTTGGAATAAACTACATAGTGCGAGATCCATAAAAATTTGTACGCGCTCGATATTTATATTAGATCAACAAACAAAATCTTAATTTTTTTCAGATTAAAGTTTAAATATAGTTAATTTGACACAAAACATCACGTATGAATAAATTTGTATGATATTGAAACATCTCGTGTAAAGTCAAGTAATATTGATCACCAAGAATAGTAATGAGATGAATATAACTACTTTATTCTTAATTAGAGTTTCGAATTGAATTCTCGAAAATTTAAGAAAAATGATAGAAAGTATTTTTTTTAATAAATATTATACCGTATAAATTCAAATTAGTCGGAGCTCAATATATCTACCAACATAAAATTAATGAGAAAAAAAATTGATAAGTAGTAATCAACTAACTCACAAAAAATGCTGAAAAGCACTAAGGAAGCAAGAGTTGTTTTCCCACTTAGCACTAAATTTACAGTGGGTAATAATGACATGCAGTTTTAAAGGATTTGGTTTAAGTGTGTTTGTTGTAAGGGGTTGGATTTTTTCCCAATATGAACGTTGGACTTTGCCAGCTGACAGCTGTTGTTGTTTAATGGTTAATGAAATGATAAAAATAAAGAATCTAATTCAGTAGGTGCCAAAACCTCAAACCCCACACGTTGTACTGTGTGTTATCCTCCTAAGTAACGGCTCCCAACAATTTCATGTCACATTTGATTTCTCAAATCTTGTCAGCGTCTATAAATTTTTGACACAACGGCTTCTGAGTTCATACTGTTTTCAGACATTGCTGGAGGCCTTTCGATATGAAACACAATGGAGAATACGATGTGATATGATGTTACAGCAGATGAAGAAAAATATTTTTTATGAAAAATCAAAAAATATATTTTCCTTAATGCCAAACACACCTATAGTGACGAAATTTTTTATCCACACTATATGAGATGTGTTATTTCTTTTCGTAATTATCAATTGCTCGGGATCAAATTACATTATTTTAATCTCTTCAGATATATTTGATACTGGCTTGTTTTTGCACATGATATAAATAATAATTTAAGGAACCTGTTATAAATATAATTCTAGAATGTCTATATTTAGAGAGATTCTAGGATTTACTACGTGGTGGCTAAGTCACCACCTCCCTATAAATAAAGGGGTTCTATTCCATTGTAAACCATCCCAAAGTATCAATAAGAATACTCCTCTCCCTACTTTTCTCTATATTGTTCTTGTTCTTGTATTATTGTTCTTGTTCTTATATTATATCATAACACGTTATCAGCACGAGACTCTACCATTCTCGAACAAATATTTGAAAGTATCACAGTGCTTCTTGGTGCTCGCGGATTTAGCCAACTCGCGAATAGCTTCCTTCAATTAGCTATTGACCAGCCGATTTCGATAAATTTGCCAATTTTTTTAAAGATAAGTATTACTATAAAATTATGTTTAGATGTCATTCGAGGTTGCGGAGTAGAGGCCAGTATAGCAGACCTTGACTCAACCCTGTTCCTGCACCACAAAAAGTCGGTAACTCTGAAATCTTTATCTCATTTTTTTTGAAAATCTGAAATGATCGTCTATTTGTTCGAAACACGAGTCAGTTTATTACCATAGAAGTCATTATTAAGAGGTTTTATATGCATAAAAGCTGTGAAGTTATGTGGTATGTTTGCATAAATCTTGAAGAAAATAAGAAGTCAATTGCTTGCCTATGTGAATAAATTAGTTTACTGATATTAGGTCTTTGCGTTAATTACCTTTGTTCATGTATTCATGATATGATTATAAGTTATTATTTTCTTGTTCCAATGTTGCAGGAAGCATATTGACTGAAAGAGTAATTAGCTACTATATGTCTAGATTACAGGATCCTCTTATTTAGTAAAGAGACATTCTTTCAACACTTGGTTACGATGACTATAGGAATTCACCATGTCAAGTGTGCTACGTTGTCTCACCTCTAATAATTTATGCCTTTAAGCAATGGAACAACTTGGAAATTGCTGTATTTCTTTGAACTCTTTCTGTCAAGACTTTAGGAATAGTAAAATCTAAACATTAGGACTCTAATAAAATAAAAGAAATTCGATTTAGCAGAGTATACTTAAGACTTTCCTATTCATAGAAGAAGAAAAATTGTTAAACCGTGTAATCTTTCTCCCGGTGTCTAGTGTCTGCTACCTGCTATTCTCCACTCCAGAAAGCACGTTCATAAAATGCTATTATTTTTAAAGCTAATTAGGAGTAAGAGGTGCCATGTTAAGGATCTGATTTTGTGGACTATGTAATAAAATACGATTCACTGATCATTGGAGTATATTAGAATTTATCACTGTTCACTCACTTTAATTTTGATGCATAAGACGGAAGAAGCATGTTGTTACCATTCTTACTAATCCAAATCTTTGAGACCTGTGCCAAAACTGCGGAGACAGATCCTTATCCTAATTTTTTTGTATAACACACATACTTTAACTCCTTTATTCTACTTGCATATTTTTGTGCGACTGTTGTTGTAATTATGAATATGGCTTCTCCTCCTAATTTTGTTTTAATTATGTCTGACATTATGAAAAGAAAGTTTGTTGCCCTTGAAATTTCGGGCAAGAACTACATGACATGGGTGTTGGATGCTGAAATCCATTTGGATGCAATGGATCTTGGAGACGCCATTAAAGACAGAAATAATGCATCCACCCAAGACTGTGCTAAGACCTTGATTTTCTTGCGCCATCACCTTGATGAAGGTTTGAAAATTGAATATCTCACAGTCAAAGATCCACTTATCTTGTGGAATGGCTTAAAGGAGAGATATGACAACTTAAAGTTGGTATTTGCTTAATTGGTTCATGTACCACACATACGATATTCAAAGAGAAGAAATATTTCTCTCATTTAAGTATGTGTAAGGCAGATGTTACTACAATTTCTGGTAGTAGTAAATTGATTGAAGGCTCCGGAAGAGCAACTATAACTCTGCCTAAAGGAACAATATTTATCATAGAGAATGCAATGTTCTCCTCCAAGTCCAAGAGAAACTTGTTGAGTTTTAAAGATATCAGTCAAAATGGATATCATATTGAGACAATAGATGAGAATAATCTTGAATACCTCATTTACTCATGAAAACGAGGCTGCCCACTTCGGTTTGGGGTCACGCCATTTTGCATGCAGCAATGCTAGTTCGTCTCAGACCGACGAATTATCACAAATATTCCCCGTTGCAATTAGTTTGGGTCATGAACCTAATATATCCCATTTAAGAATTTTTGGATGCGCAATATATGTGCTTGTAGCACTGTCATATCGCACCAAAATGGGTCTGCAAAGAAGGTTAGGAAAATATATGTTGGGTTTGAATCGCCCTCCATTATTTGCTACCTCGAAACATTGACAGGGGATTTGTTCACTGCACGATTTGCAGACTGTCAATTCGATGAGATACTTTTCCCAAAATTAAGGGGAGAAGTTGGTGAAACCAAATGGGAAATTTTGTGGAAAAATGCATCATTATCTCATCTTGAGCCACATACCTCTATTTGTGAAAAAGAGGTGCAAAATATTATCCATTTGCAAAGAATAGCAAATCGAATGCCAGACGCATTTACAGATTTGAAAAGGATAACAAAATCACATATCCCCCAGTGAATGTGACAACATCTGATTCACGAATACATATTCATTATTGGAAGAATATGAACATGAAATTGGTATTGAATATACCACACTCACCCCTAGAAGGAGGTTTGAGATGATATATGAAAATAATGTCATTGTTATGGCATGAATAGTCATTGGTCACGTACCTATTGTACGCCAAAATAATTTGTCAATGTGATTATCAAAGGACAATAATAATGCAAGAAACATATCTTGCATATAATTTTGACATGACCATAATGGTATAACTTTCTCTTTAAAAGAGATATTCACCACATGGATGTTGATGAATTTGTGGTAGTACAAAATTAATTGAGAGCTCTAGAAGAGCCAATTATTACTATGTTGGAGAAACACAATTGATTACCAATAAGGTATTGTGTTGTAGTAAGTCTCAAAGAAACTTATTCAGTTTCCAAAGTATATGCGAAAGCGATTGATTATATTGAGACTATAAATAAAGGAAAGATTTGATATCTTCTATTACTACAACTTGTAGCGGGATAATCTGTATGTGAAAAACTACCCGCTTTATTCTCCAGTTTGTACTACACAAGAATACCACACTAAAGTGGACGTTTATTGATATAAAAACCCATATCATAATAAACTTGAAGTTTATTGATAATTGCACATGTCATGGTGTAAATTTGAAGTTTATCAATATTGATAATTTATTCAGTTGGCATTCGGGTTAGCCATATCATTTTAAGAATGATGTGCAGTAATAGAGAATTCACATGGGTAAATATTAAAGAACTAGAAAGTTCTTAACGAATTCTCTTGTATTACTTGTTCTTATTAATTAATTTACCAACTAAAGAGTTCAGGTTGAATCCCATAAATTCTGGAAATATCAAAGGTGAATATGGGCCCATTCACTTCCATGTATACCACATATGATGCATCTATGATATGGTTACATGTGCGATTGTTATTAACCTGCAGCCTGGCCGGTGCTTGCGAGGTAAATTGCTCAGTAATATAACTTCGAGCATAATTTCCAGATTTTCTATTCAAGATAGTTCATCTTGATAAGTTGGTTTATATCATAGTTGGTTTAGCAAGATAATTATTGAGTGCCTCCACTTAATAGCTAAACTGTTTCTTATGAGAACAAAGTTATATATATCAGTTTGATATACGTTGTATACGAGAGTATATTATATTCTTCCCTCACAAGTGGTTCAGGGTCAGGAACCAAATAATTTCATCTTATTATTATTGATGTGCGGTGTATATTTTCATTAACACCATAATGCACAAAGATGGACTCTCAAAGTTGAGGAAACAAGTTAGCTTTTCTAACATGAGGGGAAGACATGATAAACACTTGAGAAAAGGTTACATGGGGTGAATTATCATTTGTATATATAGATCCTCGAATATCATAATATGAACCTGAAGTTCATAAAAGGATAATTCAATTGCAACATATTTCAAAGCATGCTATACGCTTTTGCTGACCCAAAGAAAGTAACTATATTCTCACTGCAAATGCTCATATTAAGTCCCAGAAAGACAAAGTCTTTGATACGCTTAAAGCGTATAGACAAATCGGTTTCAAAATAACTTCTTAATAAAGAAGATGAGCAAATTATCAAAGTGATCATAATGGGGAGGCAAGTGATCTAGAAGATCACATGACATAACACTTCATAAAATCTCATGAGAGATTCAGGTACCTGAATATATGAATAAAGAGATCTCCATGTTATGTCTTTATGAAAATTTACTGGAACCGATATAAAATGTTCGTCGACGACATCTATGATAGCGCTAAATACCGATGAGGATCTTATGTTTGTCGAATACAAACAAAATATTGGCTAAATGGAAGAGATACAATTCAAGCAGAATTGATTCCATATGAAAGACATGTAGTTTTGGACATGTAGTTCAAATACTTGAAAGTATAAAGTCAATGGTATGTGTAATCAGTTTTCGATATCTTATTTGTTTAGCATGACATGAAAACTTGATATGCATCTAAAGTCTATTATATGGCTTATATGACTTAACTTGTATGTCAATCCATGAAAGATTGAAGTTGCTTGAAGCATATACAATTCTTGGTCCTGAAGTACCACATCCTAAGTGCAACTTGTGTACATATGTATCCTGCTATAACTATAAGCATGATGGCATCGAGAGTCTATGGAGATATTGAAGAGTCATTCCACGACATTATATGAAGATGTTCATATCTATCAAGAATGATAATTTCAAGGTGCGGAATATTTCTTCAAATCAATATGGCTGATTTATTTATCAAATCTCTACAAAAGATCGTTTTGAAGATGGTGCACAAGATTGGAATGCAAATGCTCAAGGATGTGAATTGATACTCTTTTCAGGGGGAGTTAATGCGCGTTGCACTCTTTTTCCCTTACAAGGTTTTGTCCCACTGGATTTTCCTTGCAAGGTTTTTAACGAGGCAACCAATAGGCGCATATTCAAACATGTGTACTCTTTTTCCTTTTCTATAATTTTTTCCCATTGGTTTTATTTAGTTAAGGTTTTAACGAGGCACATTATTTAATAGACATTCAAGGGGGAGTGCTATAAATAGAATTCTATTTAAGGTGAATGTCTATATTTAGAGAGATTCTAGGGTTTACACTTGGTGGCTAAGTCACCACCTCCCTATAAATAAAGGGGTTCTATTCCATTGTAAACCATCCCAAAGTATCAATAAGAATACTCATCTCCCTACTTTTCTCTATATTGTTCTTGTTCTTGTATTATTGTTCTTGTTCTTATATTATTTCATAACAGAACCAACATATTTCACTACGCCATATTATAGTGCCATTACATATGTTTACTCATAAAAATAAATAAAAATTAAATTTATATGCGGTTTTAAGAATATTGTAGATCAATTCAATACAAATAATTTGTGATGTTAGATTATCAAATAAAGAACAAAACAAATTATCAAACCTAGTGATGATGGTGAGTCCGTGCTTGGTTAAAGGCTTAACAAGAAGCTCACCTTTGGATCCAAACCAATGGTTATGAGAAGAACTTAAGAACCAAAACGAGAACTTTGAATAACTCTTAGAAACAAAGAACAATAGATGTATATTGATTGGTATGCGTGTTAAAACCTATTCATTCAATAATAATCTCCCGTTTTATATAGTAGGAAAGTTTTACCCTACAATTCTAAGAAAGTAAAGACCTTCCTTGTTGCTAATCACTGATCAACTACTTATACGGGCCGAGATTCATGCCGTGATACTTGGTCAGATACGAATATTATGGTCCTTTCTTAATCATGCACGGGCGTTTGACAATGCTCTCCGAGATCTCGTTATTCGAATCGAGTCCGGGGGCATGGTCTTGCTGGCTCCGGGGGCATGTGTTTTGTCCGACCTTTGATACGAGCGGCTCCCAGATCCGATTTTGATTCCATGAAGTTATACTCTTACTTTGTTCGCCCCACTAGGAAATCAGGGTACTCATTTTCCCCGGGTTTACCCGTATACATACAGTCCTCTTGTTTCGCAAAGAGCTGGTTTGCCAAAACAATGAGAAATGACAAATGTTCTCCGGTTCATTCTTCTATACGTTATAATAGGAATGACGAAGAAGTTGAAACATTCCGTCTGTCGCGTCGTTCTAACTTTGTACACGTGTTAACCATCATTTGGTTTCCTTTCGAATGCGAAGCTACACAAACTTTCTCTATAAATGCTTCTATCCCTTTTTTCCCTTCTCTCTGACCAAGTTTCCACCCTCAAACTTTCAATTTATCATTAAATTTCTTCAGACCTTCATATCTTCATCCTTGTTCTTTAATTTCATAGTGATTTCTAAGTTTTTACCTAGATTTTCCTCAATTCATTATACTCAACTCTTCATGTTCCAAACTTATTATTTTTTTCTTCTAATTTTCAGATCTTTTGAGATAGAAATGGCTAAAAACATCTAAATCAGTCCCTCAACAGGCCGCCTCTTCATCTTCCAATTGGTCGCCGGTACTAAAACGGTTTCTCCTGAAGTAGCTGCCCTTGAACCGGCTGCTCCCGAGGTGGTTGCCAACAAATTGACCCCCCGAGCCTCCCTTAAAAACATTTATTCCCGAGGGATGATCAATTGCAAACGACTTTAAGGTTGAGAAACCTCATGCATATAGGACCGAGGTGAATGAGAATCAAGTTACGTATGCTCTGTGACCGAAGATGTCCTTCCCGTGGTCCGAAAGGACTGTAATTGGAAGGTAAGGACGTGCTATTCCCCAAGCCCAAGGACGCCACTACTACTCACATGTAGGGGCACTTAAATATTTACGCTTACCTCTTCTCACTAGGCTCGGTGGACTCGGTTGTTTTGGATTTTCGCAATAGGTAGGAGTTGTGCCTCAGAAAAATCTACCCGTCTCTATGGAGGATCGTGATTCTCCTTTGTTACTTTGTGAATAAGATTGAGACTTGTCAGTTCACCATCGATCATTTACTCTGTTTATATATCCCCCAAATTCTTTGAAGGGGACTAATCAAGCTTACTCGCCGACTAACAAGGCCCCCTTTTCAAGAATTGATAAAGATCGAGACTGGAGCTGGCAAGGACGCTTCGTCTAGGTGAAATCGAAGACTTTATTGCTCCCGAGTTCATTGCATTCCTTGAGAAGTAGAATGCATCTTGTAAGTGTAGTCTCTCATTAAGAGTCAATTTTTCCTTCATTTTCTTTCTTCTCATTCATACTTGTGGTTGTGCAGCTATTTCCCGGGTTCAAAATGCGGTCCCTCTGCTAAAGGAGTGGATCGAGGGCATCAACACACATAATGATGTACTCCGAGTGCGCATGGCGCAAGCTTTCTAAGGGACGATGGGAGACCCTTTCTCATGGTAAGGTCTTTCTCTGAATAGTAACTATCATACTTCTAACTTTCATCATACTTACTTTTCTTCCTTTTTCTTGTAGGTTTGCCTAAGACCATCAAACTTAGGCCTTTGGAAGGGGATAAGGACGTGTCCTTGTACGTTGATCCCTTAATTATGGGACAACCTGGGGCTACCACGGGGGAAAAAGAAGAAGAAAAGAAAGACTTCGGGCTCCCTGAGCTCCGTGGTAAAGTCAAAGAAAAGAGTGGTTTGTAAGGCTATGAAAAGCTCCAGTTCTTGAGTTCTGGATTTCGATTTGCTTCTTCGATTGAAGGACGATTCCGAAGAAGATGATATTTTTATTGCCCATGGATTGACACCTCCCAGGGAGCAGGCGGAAACCAAGGGGGAGATTTGTGAAGTCGACCTCCCTCAGACTCGGGATATTGATGTGGAGACGGGGGTTGAGACTCCTCGATATGCTGGCTCCGCTGCGAAGGAAGTGCCCAGTGTAATAGAAATATAGGGGACATCCTCTTACACCGAATCCACACTCGAGGAGGCCCAAGCACGAAAGGAGTAGTCCAATTAAGGGGTCCATGTCATGGATGATCCTCGTTATTCCTTTTTTGGTAGTGTGGACTCATCTGCTTTGAAAGATTTTTCCAGGCTGGGCGAGCTGGAAGTTTCGAAGAATGACACATCCTTGGAAGCTGGCAGGTCAAGTTCGAGC
This sequence comes from Nicotiana benthamiana, assembly GCA_034376525.1. NCBI lineage: Eukaryota > Viridiplantae > Streptophyta > Magnoliopsida > Solanales > Solanaceae > Nicotiana > Nicotiana benthamiana. The sequence goes on from CM067331.1 coordinate 118,380,173, forward strand.
CCGAAACTGATCAACCAATTCCTTGCTCCAAGTGTAGATCCCGATCGTGAGAGATCAATTATTCTTACTGTCCTGGAGGATTCTCGGGTTTGTCTGCTCCCATGGGAGTAGCCAGCTACCTCCGATGCCCGGTGATCGAGAAAGACCAGGAAAAAATGAACGAGACGAATGTGACGTGCCTTTTCAATGAGGAGAGGCAAGTGCTGAACCGGGTAAGGCATCATTATGCCTTTTTGAATTTTACTTAGGTTTTGATGTCTCTCACATCTTTCATTATTTTAGAGGACTCGTTACTTCATCATGAGAGCTTCTTCTGGTGCCGGGTCGAGGTTAATCAGCTCGAGCTCGAGGTCAAGGAGAAGTCCCAAAAAAAATGTACAAGCTCCTCACCAAGTAACAAGATGGGGTCATCAAGGACTGTTAGGCCGAGCTGGATAAATCTTAGAAGAAAGCTTCGGTCTTGAGGCGGGAGCATGACGACCTGGTCGAAAAGATAAAGGTTCTTGAAGTTACAAATAAGGAATTAGTCATGGTGACTAACAATCAAACCTCGCATGTCCAACAGAAGATCGACTTGATCTATCAACTCCGAGTTGAAATGAATGAGGTCCAAGCCATGACTGATAGTTGGAAAGGCAAAATGGACCGGTTAGATTTGAAGAAGTAAACCACACAGGCAAAGATGACATCGATAGAGGTTCCACTTCGGGTAGTGGAGGATAAAGCCGACAAGCAATCCTAACTGAATAACAAACTTCGAGCACAACTGAGTGCAACTCTAACAGAACGGGACGCCCTCAGTAAGGAATATGAGGTAATAAAGCTCAAGTTGGGCATGAGTTCCGTCGATGTCAAAGAGATAGTGGCCCAGCATAAGGCCGATGTCAAAGCACCAAGGCCTGCCTGAAGAACAATGATGAATATATGAGGCGGTTATCCCAAAGAAAGAGCCTCGAAGAGATCCATGCTTGAGGTTTCGGCCTGTCGGCCGAGATCGATGAGGCTAATAAGCTTGAGGCCAAGGCAAAGGAACTTTCTAAGCTCGAGGGTCTAGAGTACTCTGAAGGTTCCGAGGAATCCAATGACTCTGAGGATTCTGGCGACGAATCAGGCCCCAGCAAAGATCAGACATGAATGCCTGAGAATTTTGTCTTATTTTTGTGTTATGTATATTTTTTAATTTTGAGGCTATTTTTGTTGGGACTTTGTAAAGACATCCCGGAATATATAATTTCCCTTTTTGGCAATTTTGAGTCTTCACTTTTTAGCATCTTTTCTGTTCTTGCAAATATTTCTAATGCCTTAGCATAAAATTAAATGTACTAATAAGTTGTCTGCCTTTTCAAGGTTTGAACAGAGCCTGACTTTTGTGAAACTTTGTTTGCTCGAGGCTTTGAATAATTCAGAGTAACCAGAAGTTTTCCCAAGATGCTTAAGTGTTCTTAGGCAATGATATTGCCGAGGGTAACCTTTTAGCTGGTTTTGGATTTTATGAAGGCATTATACTTTGATTACGAGCTTTAGACGTCTCCGAGCCATTTTTTGCTGTGGCCGTAGCCTTTTGGGTTTAGGCACCACCTAATAGGTTTTGTGCCTCCAAGGTTTGATAGACCGAGTTGCCCAAACATATTTCAGACAATAGTCCCCGAGCGGGGTAAGCCCTTGGGCTCGAAAATCCTTGAAAAGAGATAATCCTTAGGCTTGGGTAGGGTAATCCTTGGGCACGATAGTAGTCGATCAGGGATAGTCCCTTAGCTCGATACTTAAATAGGCAAAAATATGTATTAGCAAGGTGGGAACTTTCTTTCATTTCTGTGTTTAAAGTACATGATAGAAAGCGTATAAAAGCTTGTATTATGGCTAAGGTGGCCTACGCCGGCACAATTCACTTGACTGTTCGGCCCTTTACAATAAATCCTAACCAACGAGCCTAAGCTGTTCAAATACATGGTTATCTTATTTTCTTGCTAAGAAACCTTAATATGAGGTGATGGACCCTAGTAATTGAGGTAAATCTTTAAAGGGCTCGGATACTATTGATGCAATCATTGAATCCAATTTAAACTGATCTTCAAATATAATTTAGCATGATTTAATGTTGCCTCATAAAAAACCTTGCCCGAAAACCCATTTGGGACAATATCGAATCAAGGAAAAAGAGTGAAACACATGCTTTCAAGCTTAATAGTCACATTCTCCTTTAGCTATTGCCTGTAAGTGTTATCCGGTTCATAATATAATAGAGAAGTAAAAAAGACCGTACCTTAGCAATAATATCGTTCTAAGTGCATCACGTTTCGGTTGTTCAGTAGCCGTGCACCGTTTCCTGGTTCAAGTTTGTACAAGCCTGATCGGAGCCAACCTTGCACCACTATGGAGTGCCGATAGCGGGTGATTCAGCTTTTACCCGTAAAGGTTGGTATCAAATCCACATGGAGCTATTGGGGAATTTGATTCCTATCTAAACTAGCAATGCATAATGCTCTTAATTACGCTTCCAATCATATTTGTTCTTTTGATTACTTCTACCTTTATACTAATAAGATGCTAAAATTAAACTAAGATTGATTGCTTGAAAGGTTTTCTAAATAGGTAGCGAGGCACTAAGGAAGTGACTTTCCCCTAGGTGAATACTTAACGGGTTCTAAAATCTACGGCAAAGTTATTATGTTTGGGATCGCGATATAGCCAATGCATGACACTACTTACTCTATACCTTCGGTAGTTTGAGTGACTTTTCCTTAATTGACTTTCTCAAGACCGACTAGGTGTCAAAACTATGCAACCTATGTAGGCTCAAGTCGGGTATTATTATCTCTAGATATAACCCTTTAGTTGGGGCTATCAGTCTTTTGAGTATGCCTCGATTCCTTGTTGGACTGACTACCTAGACTCAAACTCTCTTTTCTCAAGAAGAACTCAAGTCAAATAGGCACAAATTAGTGTTTGCAACAACTAATTCAACATAGAAAATACAAATCAGTTAAAATATCAACCCTCCAAGAACATCTAAGTCTTAAAACACAAGACCCATCAAATACCGACACTAGGGTTGAGCCACAACCCTAGCTACTCATAATAATGGAAGAAAACAGATAATTAGATGAAGAGCAACCTATATAATATGTTTACAAGCTAAGAATTAAAGATTCAATATTGAACTAGTCACAAAATTACTCAAAATAGGCCCAAAACAGCCTTCACATGCTCAACTAAAAGTTAGGTACCCTAAAAATATGAAAAACAACTATTTATACTAGGCCAAATGTTTTAGACAAAAATACTCATGTGGGCATCGCCGCCGCGGTGGTTTCACTACGATCCGCACAAAATGGGTTGCGACCGCAGTGGCTTCCAACTTCTAAATTCTCAACTCTCTGAATCTCTTCACCGTAGACTGCATAAAATGGATGCGGACACGGTGAGGCTACTGCAGTCCGTACAAAATGCTTTGCGGCCATAGTGCTTGAGCTTTCAAAAACTGCACCTCTCTAAATCTCCTCACCGCAGTCTGCATAAAATGGATAGTGGATGCGGTGGGTCTGTTGTAGATGTGCTTTGACTTGTTCTTGGTACTTGTGCATGTTTCACTCCTTTTTGAGCTGGTTTTTTGACCTTTTGTCACTTTCTTGGCCACACCCTGCAAATAAGTACAACATGTAAGCTTTTTGGGCTATTTGTATGCATTTTTAATCAAAACTCAAGTAAAAAAGAGTGTAAAATGAACTAGAATCCCTAGTTGTCAACTCCCCCAAGCATAAGTTTGTGCTTGTCCTCAAGCAAACAAAATTAGTCCCCCCTCCTTAAGAATACCACCAAGAAAATTCAGCTGACCTAAAGTGACCTCATCTAGCATCAATTGGGACTAACAATTGCCCTCAATTCAAATGAACTCAACCCTTTAAAAACCATAGTTTTAGTGCAACACCATAGCATCAAGGATTGACTCAACTCATCAAAGAAACTCGTTCTATTACTTTGGTCTTTGTGGAACCCAAACTCATACTCCTCAACTCTCCATAAGCAAACCTCAGTTGTAGGTTGTAACACTCAGAACAAGGATTATGGAAAACATACTCATCTCTCTAATAGAAAGGTCACAAGTTAGCTCTAAGTACCATAAGCTTGCCCCTTATGTGAGTCACTACTAATGTAAGCTTCATTCAACTCAAGATCATATAGGTCTTTTATGGAGATATAGTGAAGGCTTTTGGTTCTGGGTAGGAAATATTTGGTCTAAGTAGGTTCCATTCTTCCTTAAGCACTTCATTTGCTTTATTTTGGCACACATTCTCTTAACTTTTTAAGTCATTTACTTCTTTCTTAGGGGTTAGAGAGACACACTATCACTCTTTTTTGTTCATTTCAAATCTTTTTCTCCTTTCTAAGCTTTACAGGCCTTTAATCACTTTACTTTTATTGAATCCCTTCATTTTTTCTATATTGTTCATTCTTTTTGACTTTCTGATTTTCTTTCTTTTTCTTTCTGCCTTTCCTTTTCTTTGCTTTAGTACCTTTTACCACTTTGTTGCATTCCTCGTCTCTCCCCCGAAACTTATGCTTTTGCCATGTTCTAAGAAAAGATTGATTGCCAAGAGAGGGTATTTTCAAAACGGGTAAAGGAGTGTATCACGGTTTTTGAAGGAAAAAGGGCTATGGCTCAAAAGGGTTGACTAGGGATATTATCATTGGTAGACTATGGATGTTTTCAAGATATCAATAGGATCAAGAAGAGCCAATAATCAGTTCTCAACTCAAACTACACTTAAGATTTCACCTAGACAAACATTTAGGGCAAGTTGTAGACTCAATGGCACGGGACTTGGACTTGCAATTCAAATTCTCACCACACAAGCTATAGGATTGCTAAAGAGACAGGGTCGAGGGTCCAACACGACCTTAGCTAAGATTTGAGCAACATACATGATCCCGAAAAACCACCTGATGATTGCCGGCCAACACAAGAGTCTCAAGGTCACACCTATCACCATACTATATGTACCAATTTGTATTTGACCTTCGTATCAAAGGCAAATGTGTTAGGCTCAAGTGAAGCTTTGACTGAGGCACTATTATTCACTAGCTACTATTTACACAAAAACAAAAAGAAATAGACTCAAACCCTTAAGAATGTTGTCACGCCATCCATAATCAAGAAGAGTCACCCCGCTCACACAAATTCCACCTTTGGAAAAAACCGTGGCATTAAGAAAACCAAAGGCTTATTTGGGCAAAAAACTCAAAACAAGAAGATATCAAAATGAAATAAGAAGCTATGAATGAAAAATGCGAAAAGTAAAATGAATATGTACACGAGGGGATTTAGACGAATATACATAAGAGGGAGTGACTATATATATATATATATATATATATATATCAAAAAGTGACTTTATATATAGACCAAAGTTGCAAAATACAAAAAGTGAAATAAACTGGTAAAATAATGTACATACAAAAAGTGAAAATCAAAGCATAATAAAATGAAAGAAGTATCATATTTACAACACCATATCATCAAAATAGGCTACTCCCTCAAATGAAAGATAGCATTGTACTTAATGCTAACTAACCAAAAATATCTCAAAATAAGATAAAGAGTAAAGAAAACTTCCTATTGGCCCTCTATCTGCATAGGATTATAAACCTGGGTCCCTGGGTCCTCAGACTGCTCGGGAACCTGTGACTGGATCCCTGTAACTTGTGTCTGCACTGGGAGCTGGGCCTGTACTGGGACTTGGGGCTGGCCAAAGGAACCTTCCTGAGGCTCCGCCAACTCAATCACTAGTTTATCAGTACATGGAATCACCCTTTTCCTCTTTGGTGCCATATGTAAATCTTACTCCTGCTCAGGATGGATTGCTGGGGTCAGGTCATTCAATAACAGCTCCAAGGCTAAGTGATCAACAACCTTCATTTTCTCCATTTCAACCCTCTACTCTTTCACAATCTCCTTTGATGTTCTAGTTTTTCTCAGTTTCTTTTTTTTCTTTGCCAGCTCCTTCAATGCTTTTCTATGAGAATTTATAACTGTCAATATCAACTGGTGGTTATCCAGGAGATTCTGCTGGTTGTCTAGAAGCTCCTTGAGAGTGTCCTCCATTGACTGTGAAATCTGTGGCTGAGGGAGTACAGACTAGGTTGCCACTGAGGTAGAAAGCACAGATAGCTTAGAAGTAGCTTCCTGCATCCAGTTGTTAATACTAGCAAGGGTCTGGCTCAAGCGGTGTGCGGTCAATGGGTAGGCTGAAAATGAAGGGATATCTGGGGCAATGGTAGTGGAGGGTCCCGGGCCATTATCTTTGGAAGCTGAGGGGGCTGAGAAGGAGCTATTACTGGCTCTTTAGACTGGCCAATAGAAGCAGTGGATTTGCCTTTAGGATCTTTGCCTTTGGGATTGTAATCAATTTGCAGGTTGTACCAGGAAAAAGGTGCCTTTGGCTTCACCTTCTCATCAAACTTCCTCTTCTCCACCTCTACATCATCAAGGTACATAGTCGGGAAATGTGGGAAGGGATATGATCTATCACCTTCATTGACCAGTCGTGTGATCACCTTAGACATCACATTCCCAACGTTGATCGGGCACCCTGCAATGATAGAAACCACCAAGATTTCCCGAGAGATAGGCAGAGAATTCTCATGAGAAGTGGGATCCAACCTGCTGCACATGAACGTCTCCCAACCCTTTGCTTCAAAGTTTAGAGTCCTCCTCAAAATTTGGACTCCTGCTGTTAACCATGCTAGGGTGGTACACGGGATTGCCAGGTATTTTGCCAACAACGGATGGGCTGCCTCGCCCAATGCTACCTTCTCTAATATAGTGATTCATCTTCCTCCATAAAGCCCAGGTAGTCATTGATTGTTTGCCCATCAAACTTTAGTGTCAAGTTTCGCACCTTAGTCACTTTAGTGCCCTTTTTGATATGGGTAGCATTAGTGTAGAACTCCTTAACTAAGTGCTCATTTGCATCCTTAACGTTGTCAGTGAAATACTCCTACCCACTCTTTGGGTTGTGAGGAAAAAGGTCTCTATCAATGACTGTTCGTTCAAGTATCAACTTCCTTCCGGACCACCATTCTCTGAACTTGTAGTATGACAATTCAGTAACAAACCTATCTTGCCAAGCCTCTGGTTTCCTGTTTCTCTCCACCACTCCTACTTGGGGCACACCCCTTCCTCTTTCTTCTTCTATGGGATCGTCACCAGGTGTTGAAGCTGTAGGTGAAGTAGAATAGGCGCTGTCACCGCTCTCAGCTGAGCCCTCAGATGACTTAGAAGAAATTTGAACTGAAGCTTGAGCAGTGGGAGAGCCTTGAGAGGTAGGTTCATCTCTGAATCTCAACCTCTCCGAGAAATCAAAAATGTACTCCGTTACTGAATCAGATATGATCCATCCCGGGAGGGTACATACTCATTTCCCACTGAATGGGAAGAAGCTCTATCCACAAGTTTGATTCGTTTTCTTGTTTCTCCAATTGCTTTCCGGACTTGAAGGGTCAATTTAATTGTGCCTCATCCCCCACCCAAAGAGGACTCTCCTTTTTCGTTTTGTTTATCTCCACTGCCTCGTGATTTAACCATTGTCTGCAAGTGGAATTCAGTTAAAGCTTGTTAGTATCACAATTTCAGAAGAATCGGTGAAAATTATGCATGAAAACAGCTACTGCTGACCGCATAAAATAGAGTGCAGCTGGAAAGGAACCACCACAGACTGCAAACCACAATCCGCAGTGAGGTGAGGTTTAGATTACCCAATCTCTAGAGTTCATCACCGCGGACGTCATAAAAACCATCGCGGCCGCAAAGAGTCACCACATACCGTATAAAATCCACCGCGGTCCACGGTAAACATCACTTAGTAGTACCAACCTAGGGTTTCAATGTTTTTCTCATTTTTAGCTTACTTTACTTATAATCAATCCCCTAGGTATTTCATCATCATTTTTCACTAATTAACCTTAATTTAAATGGCATGATGTAACCCTACGCTACAAATTGAAAGAAAAAAGGAAGAAAAAAGAAGTACAGCTAACTAACTAAACTAAAATAAAACTAGTTAAAAAAAATAAGGTAGGATTAAAAGTACCAATAATGAGATGCAGTATAGATGAATGAAGATTGGAGATTGAATTTGCACTGTTATGGCCTGATAAACAGTGATGTTTTACTATTGAGAGAGAACAAAAGAGCAAAAAGGGTAAATGAGAGCTTGAGATCCTTTTTATTGAAAACAAATCTGGGACCCACGTTACCTGCCCCCACCGCGGCTTCAAAAATTGCACCGCGGACCACAAGAAAAGCTTCGCGATCACAGCAGGTCACTGTGGACTGCAAGAAATGCATTGCGGCCATGGTGAAAATCTTCAGAGAAGCCCCATTTGTAACTATTCACCCATGTGGACCGCACTGAAATTTCCCCCCCGCACTAAGGCCATTGCGGCCGCAAAATATCCGATGCGGCCATAGTGCAAACTTCAGAGAGTGCACATTTTTCCAACTTGGTCCTGCACTGCATCAAAACAACTCTACACACATCTCAAAACAAGTTAGTACAAAAATAAATCCTATGCTAAAAAAATTAAAGAAAAACGAAAAAAGACCAATGGATTGCCTCCCAAGAAGCGTCTGATTTAACGTCGCGATACGACGTACGTTACCATCAAATCACTTTAGATGGATCAGTGCCAACACGTGGCTGTCATCAATCTTACCAAGATAGTGCTCGAGTCTGTGCCCATTAACTCTGAACATCTCACCACATTTGTTTTTCAAGTCAAGTGCACCTAAGCACCACTTCAAAAGGTCCACTCTATTTTGACTTAAGCTTTCCCGTTAATAAACGTAACCAAGAATTAAAACAAGAGAACCAAGAGCCCGTTTGGATTGGCTTAAAAAGTGACTTTTTAGTAGAAATAGCTTTTAAGCCAAAAAGCAATAATTGGATTGTCTAGCTTATTGCTTTTAGCTTGTTTTAAACAGTTTTTATTTTAAGCACTTTTTGACTTTGCCAAACACTAAAAAAAGCTAAATAGAACTTAAAAGCTGATTTGACTAGCTTAAAATCCAATCCAAACACCTTCCAAATCATCCATTTTGAACTCCTTGCTATGAGTATATTTGTCATGAAGGTACTTCATCTTGTCCTTATACAAGGAGGAACTGGAGTAGGCACGGAATCAGAATTCATCAAGTTCATTAAGCTGCTCCATACGAAGATTTGCTGCCATATCCCATTCAAGATTCAGCTTCCTCAAAGCCCACATGGCCTTGTGCTCTAACACAAACAAAAGATGACAAACTTTCCCAAACACCAACCGGTACGGAGATATACCAATCAAAGTCTTAATGCAGTCCTATAAGCCCAGAGAGCATCATCCAATTTCTTTGACCAATTGGTCCTATTTGCATTGACCTTCTTTGACAATATACTCTTGATTTCCCTGTTTGAGACTTCAACTTGGCCACCCGCCTGAGGACTATAAGGAGTAGAAACTTTATGATTGAAACCATACTTTGCAAGCAAAGTGTCAAAATCTCTATTACAAAAATGGGATCTCCAATCACTTATGATTGCTTGCAGAGTGCCAAACTTAGTAAAATAATCTTCTAGATAAACACAACAATAGTTCGGGCCTCATTATTGGTTAAAGCCACGGCCTCAAATCACATTGAAACATAGGCAACTGCCATTATAATGTATTTGTTGCCACATGAACTAACAAACGGGTCCACGAAATCAATGCCCCACACATAAAAAAATATCAACTTCGAGAATAGTATTGAGAGGCATCTCATCCTTCTTCGAAATACCACTCGTTCTTTGACATTCGTCGCATCTCTTCACAAGTTAACTTGCATCCTTGTACAATGTTGGCCAGTAAAACCCACAACTAAGAACCGTGGAATCTGTCCTCGCCCCACTGTGATACCGCCATAGGGAGAGGAACGACAAGCCTCTAAGATACTCAATTATTCCTCCTCACAGACACACCTTCGGATCACACTGTCAGTGCAAATCTTGAACAAGTACGGCTCATACCAATAGAAATCCAAACTATAACGTTTAAGCTTCTTCCTTTAGTTAGAAAAGAGCTCACACGGGACAATACCTATATCCTCAAACCATGGCATACCATTCACTAACACAGAAAGCAATTGCTCATCAGAAAATGAACCGTTGATCTCTAGGCCATCACAAGGCCTCCCCTCCTCCTCCAAGAGGGACAAGTGGTCTGCCACTTGGTTTTCACTACCTTTCCGGTCCACAATCTATAAAATCAAACTACTAAAGTAACAAGACCCATCGCATCAAGTATCGGAGTGCGGCATGATCGGTATGAACTATGACCTTGGCTCCTATGAGATACGGCAGAAAATTTTCCATTGCAAACACAATATCCAACAACTCTTTTTCGGTCAGCGTGTAATCATTTGAGCATCATTCATCATCTTGCTCTCATGATACACTAGGTGAAACATTTTATTCAATCTTTGACCCAAGACCGCCCCAACCGCAACATCACTCGCCTCACACATGAGCTCGAAAGGCAAGCTCCAATTGGGTGCGGTAATTATAGGAGTGGTGGTTAAGTTGTGCTTGAGAAGTTCAAAAGCTTGCATACATCTCTCATGAAACAATAACTTAGCTTCCTTTTCTAATAGTTTTCACAAATGATTCACTAATTTCAAAAAATCCTTGATAAATCTCCGGTAGAACCCCGTATGCCTAAGAAAACTTCTAACCCCTTTGATAGAAGTAGGGGAGGAAGCCTTGAAATTACCTCTATTTTAGCTTTGTCCACCTCTATAACATGCATTGAAATTTAATGGCCAAGAACTATGCTCTCCTCAACCATAAAGTGGCATTTTTCAGCACAAGATTGGTTTCTTCACACCGAGCCAACACCCTATCAAAATTCTTTAAGCACTCATCAAATGAGTCACCCACGACACTAAATTCGTCCATGAACACCTCCAAAATATCTTCCACCATGTCGATGAAAATGGCTATCATCGACTACTGGAATGTAGCCAGTGCATTACACAACCCGAATGGCATTCTAGAAAAGGCAAAGGTACCATATGGGCAAGTGAAAATAGTCTTCTCCTGATTTTTCGGAGAAATAAAAATTTGGATGTACCTAGAATATCCATCAAATAAATAGTAGAAGGCACGTCCAGCAAGTCGATCAAGCATCTAGTCAAGGAAAGGCAATGGAAAGTAATCCTTGCAGGTCATTTTGTTCAGCTTGTGGTAAGCCATACACACCCTCCGTCCGGTGATAGTCTTGGTAGGAATCAACTCATTCTGCGCATTGGTGACCATGGTCATACCATCCTTCTTTGGAACACATTGCACCAGCAAAGTCTAAGAGCTATCAGATACGGGGTACACAACCCAGACATCCAACCACTTGATCACCTCCTTTTTCACAACTCCTTGCATTGTCTCGTTCAACCTCCTTTGATGTTCTAAAGAGGGATTTGCATCATATTGAAGAATAATCTTGTGCATAAAAAAAGAGGGGCTTATCCCCCGAATATCAGCTAAAGTCCATCCAATTGCCTTCTTCCACTTTTTTAGCACCGTCAATGCGTCATCTACTTGAATGTCAGTAAGACAAGAGGAAATAATAGTTGGCAAGGTAGAACTAGGGTCTAAGAATTCATATTTGAGGTGTGGAGGCAACGGATTCAACTCCAACACCGAAGGTTCCTCAATTGATGGCTTTGTTGGTGGAGTCTTCCTATTCTCATGATCTAAAGATAGCTTTCGAGGCTCATAAGAGCCCATTCCATGTAAAGTATTGACACACTCCATGCTACCTTCATCCTCATTGACATCAAGATTCAACTAAACCGCCTCTAGAGAGTCCTCTACATTTATCATTGCACTAGTATCATCAATTATCATTGTCGTGACAAGATCTATAGATGAGCACAGTTCACTACAGTTGGACTGCTTCATTAACTTTCACACATGAAAGATCACTTTTTCATCACCCACTCGAAAAGTGAGTTCCCCAGCTTCCACATCAACTAAGGCTTTCCTAGTTGCAAGGAAAGGTCTTCCCAATATTATAGGCACCTCAAAATCGATCTTGTAGTCAAGAATCACAAAATTAACTGGTAAGATAAATTTATCCACTCGGACGTGAACATTATCAATTATACCCAAGGGTCTGTTTATCGATCTATCTTCCATTTGCAACCTTATGGAAGTCAGCCTCAATTATCCAATACCCAAATTCTTGAAAACTGAGTAGGGCATCAAGTTGATACTTGCCCCCAAATCACATAGAGCTTTAGCAACGTTTGCACTCCCAATAGTTCAAGGAATGGTGAAAGTACTGGGATCTTTTAACTTCAGAGCCATTGAATGCACTATAGCACTAACTTGTTGGATCATCTTGATAGTTTCAAAGTCCGTGGATATTTTCTTCGTCACCAGGTCTTTCATGAATTTAGTGTAACCAAGCATTCGCTCAAATCCTCCACCAAGGCACATTAATGGATATGATCTTCATCATGTCAATGAATTTTTTAAAGCGGTTCTAATTTTTCTACTTCGCGAGCCTTTGAGGATAAGGTGGAGGTGGCCTTGGAAAAGGAGCTTTGGCTTTTGGAACAACCATTTCGGGCATATCTATTACGTGTTCCCTAAACGGGTTCACATGATTTTGAGTTTCCACCTTGGTATATTTGATATTAATCCTTACTTCTTTATTTACGTTCGCATCAGTCGCATTCTCAACCACCAAAGGAATCTCATCCTCTTGCAACTCAACTTAATCACTCAAAATTTCTTTTTGTTTGAAGGCATTCACATCGCCGCCTCGTCTACTTCTTGTAGTTACCCCCGTTGCATGTCCGGTATTATTCACTCCCTTTAGGTTGACTATCATGTCACTAGGTAGAGCTTTCTTAGGGCGAGTATTCAAGGACTGTGAAATTCGGCCTAGCTAAACTTACAAGTTCCCGATTGAGGTATTGTGGGATGCCAACTAAGCATCAAACTCAGCATTCCTTTTAATCATCTATTCAAACATCATTTCAATTCGTCCCATGTAATTGTTGGACGAACTATGACCTTGGGATGGGAATGAGGGTGAACTGTTCGGTTGTTGATACGTTGGGGAACCTTTGAAAGCCTTGCCCCTGATTTTTATTGTTCCAACCACTCTGATTTTTGTTTCCACCCAGTTTTTGTTGTTACCCAGTTACCCTAATTGTTCTGATTGTTGTTCTGGTTGCCCAAATTAGGATTTTGGTTGTTGTTCCCCCAACTATTGTTCCCTTATTGTTGATTTCCCCAATTTCCTTGGGATCTCCATTATTGTTGTTGGTTGGAAGAATTGCTCCTTTGGCCTTGATAGTTATTCACGTATTGCAATTCTTCATTTTGCTCATCATAAGCTTCATCTTGGAACCTACCACTATCTTGGTCATATTGATCCAAACTCCCCCGGTTCTGTTGGCCTCTTTGTCTTCATTTGTTCACTAGCATATTGATACCCTCCATAGCATTTACTTGTCGAGGAGCTTGAACCTGTTGTAATTGTGCCTTTGCTAACTGGTTCATTGTTGTTGTAAGTTGTGCTATTGCCTGTCCATGATCATAAAGCTCCTTGTGCAAGTGAATGACCATGGGGTCACCTTGTGGCGCATTTACTCTACTTTGCCAAGCGAAAGAAGTGTCCGAAATCTCATCCAATATCTCAAACGCTTGATAATACGGTGAGTTCATAAAGTTTCCCCCGATGAGTTGGTTCACTATACACTAGTTAGTGGTGTTAATGCCCCGATATAAACTCTGTTGTATAATTGACTCAGTAATATCATTTTTGGCACACTCCTTTACCATAGTACGGTACCTCTCCTAAATTTCATGCAATGGTTTGTTGGGCTCCTATTTGGAAGCTAACATCATCCCTCAAAGTTGCCATGTGCCCCAGCAAGAAAACTTTTGCAATGGATATATCCGCCAACTCATCCCATGTATAGATGGAGTGGTTGGGGAGTCACTCCAGCCAATCTAGTGCCTTCCTCGAAGAGAGAAAGGGAATAATCTTAACCGCAAAGCATCCTCGGACACGCTAGTTTGTTTGCTCCCCAAACATGTATCAACAAAAACCTTAAGGTGCTTATAAGCATTTTGATTGGGAGCACCCGTGAAATATCCTTGCAGCTCTAACAAGGTCAGCATCACATTGGTAATTTGGAAATTGCCCGTCCGGATCTGGGGTGGGACAATTGCACTGTCATATCCTTGGTTGGGAAGCACCCGAGGGGCCACTCTTGGAGGTGGTGGGGATGGGTATGAATATTGTCATTGGCATTGGCCTGGTGACTTCTCCTTTGTTCTTGAGGTACAAGAGGCACATCATCTTCACCGATTTCATCAACCTCCTCCCCCCGGATCACATTTCCAAGAGGGTCAATGTTGTTGTTTGCCGCCATTTTTTGACCTAAATTGGCGTCACACACATGTTAGTATCACAGAAGGAAAGAAAAATAATACACAAATCTATTTAGATAGATAGCCAAAAACGCTAGCTCCCCGACAACGGCACCAAAAAGTTATCGGAGCCAATGCTGCACCACTATGGAGTGGCAAGAGTGGTCGATGCAGCTTTTACCCGAAAAGGTCGGGATCGAATCCACAGGGAGCTAGAATTGGGAATTGGATTCCTATCTAAACTAGCAATGCATAATACTCTTAATTACGCTTGTAATCATAATAGTTCTTTTGATTAATTCTACTTTTATACTAATAAGATGCCAAATTAAACTAAGATTGATTGCTTGAATGGTTTTCTAAATAGGTAATGTGGCACTAGAAAAGTGACTTTTCCCTAGGTGAATACTTGACGGGTTCTAAGATCTGGGGCAAAATTGTTATTTTTGGGATCGCGATATAGCCAATGCACGACACTACTCACTCTATGCCTCTCGGTAGCTTGATTGACTTTGCCATAATTGACTTTCTCAAGATCAATTAGGTGTCTAAACTATACAAGCAATGTAGGCTCAAGTCGGATATTACTATCTCTAGATTTAACCCTTTAATTGGGGCTATCAATCTCTTGAGTATGCCCTATTCCGTGTTGGACTGATTACCTAGAATCAAACTCTCTTTGTCAATAAGAGCTCAAGTCGAATAGATACGAATTAGTGTTTGCAACCACTAATCCAACATGAAAAACACAAATTAGTCCAAATATCAACCACCCATAAACATGTAAGCCTTAAAACACAAACCCATATCCACACTAGGGTTGAGCCACAACCCTATCTATTGGGTCTAGCTACTCATAATGATGGAAGAAAACAGATAATTCGATGAAGAATAACCCATATAATATGTTTACAAGCTAAGAATTAAATATTCAATGTTGAACTAGTCATAGTATTACTCAAAATAGGTCCAAAATGGGCTTCGTGTGCTCAGCTAAAAGTTAGATACCTTAAAAATCTAAAAAATAACTATTTATACAAGGCCAAATATTTTGGTAAAAAATACCCCTGTGGAGTCACCATGGACCGCGGAAAATACACCGCGGTCGCGATGAGGATTTTAAGCTTTTTTTAGGTCTTTGATTCTTGCCACCACGGATCGAGAAAAATGCACCGCGACCGTGGTGGTTTCACTACGGTCCGCACAAAATGGGTTGTGGCTGTAGTGGCTTCAAATTCTAATTTCTCAACTCTCTGAATCTCTTCATTGCGGACTGTATAAAATGGATTGCGGACGCGGTCAGGCTACTACGGTCTATAGGAAATGCTTTGCGGTTGCAGTGCTTGAGCTTCCAAAAACTGCACCTCTCTGAATCTCCTCACCATCGACCGCATAAAATGAATTGCGACCACGGTGGGTCTGTTGTAGATGTGCTTTGACTTGTTCTTGGTACTTGTGCAGGTTTTACTTCTTTTTAGCTGATTTTGATCTCTTGTCACTTTCTTGACCAAACCCTGCAAACAAGTATTACATGTAAGCCTTATGACTATTTGTATGCATTTTTAATCAAAACTCAAGTAAAAGGAAGTGTAAAAGAAACTAGAATCCCTGGTTATCATAGCCTTTTTTGGTAACTCCAATGACTCGATATGGTCCTTCTAATTTGTCCCCAACTTCCCCTCGTTTGAGTTTCGGGTGTCGCAACATTACTTTTCTTAAAAACCAAGTCTCCGATCGTGAAGTGTTGGAGGTTGGATCTTTGGCTGTAATACCTTTTTATTCGTTGTTTATAGGTGGACAACCGCATTAGGGCAGCCTCACGCCATTTATCCAATAGTTGCAGGCTCGTTCTCGTGGCCTCGCCATTTAATTCTTTGATCGCATATCAGAACTTGAGGCTCGATTCTCCCACTTTCACCGGTATTAATACTTCGTCACCGTAGACCAATAAAAATAGAGTGGCACTAGTACTAGATTTCTATGTTATACGGTATGCCCATAAGGCTTAAGGTAGAATTTTATTCCATTTCCCTTTAGCATTGGTAAATCTCTTCTTTAGGTTTTGAAGTACGATCTTGTTTGTTGATTCTACATGTCCATTCCCACTAGGGTGATAGGGTGTCGATAATATCTTTTTGATCTTGTGATCTTCTTCCCATTATCACACACTATCTCAGATGGTATCCCAAACCGGCATATTATGTGGTCCCAAATAAAGTCAATTGCTTCCTCTTCCAGGGCTTTCTTAAACACGTGGGATTTGACCCATTTAGAAAAATAATCAGCCATAAACAATATGAATTGAGCCTTACCAGATGCCCACGGTAGGGGACTGACGATGTCCATTTAAAACTTCATGAATGCCCATGGGACAAGACTAAATAGAGCAGCTCTCTAGGTCGGAGGATCATCGGTACGTGCCTTTGATAACCATCGCATCAATGCACAGAGTCTTTTGTACCTTTATCCATGTCGATAAAGTAATCGCCGGCACTGAGTTTCTCTCAAACCAAAGATTCTTCCCCCGAATAATTCCCGTAGGTGCCTTTGTGAACTTCTCTCAAGACTAATTTTGTATCTCTCGGCCCCAGGCGTAAGGCAAGTGGATCGTCGAATATTCTTCTGAACAAAGTACCTTTGGACAGGCTGAACTTGGCTGCCTTCGTGCGTAGAGCTCTCGATTCTTTAGGATCCGAGGGAAACTTCCAGTCCTCAAATAATCTATGTATTTATTCCTCCAATCCTAAGTCAAACTCGTTGAGTTTATTTCGGCATGGCCTTCTTCTACTATCGATTTTATGAGTTGCTCAATAATTCTCGAACTGAATTCATCGTCATCAACTGATGAACCCAAGCTAGCTAGAGTATCAGCATCGCTATTTTGATCTTGAGGCACGTGCTGAAGGGTCCATTTCTTGAATTGACGTAGTGTTACTTAAATTTTATCTGAATACCTTTGGAGTTATTCCTCTTTTACTTCGAACGTTCCATTAACTTGATTTACCACACGGGGGAATCGCACTTAACTTTGACCACCTCATCCACAAGTCCTTTAGCCAATTTGAGACCTCAAATCATGGCGTTATACTCGGCCTCATTATTATTCAATTTTATAGTTTGAATAGACTGTCTAATTCAGTTTCCAGTAGGCGACACAAACATAATGCCGAGTTTGGACCCCTTTGTGTATGAAGCACCGTTCGTAAAGAGTAGATTCCTAAGGAACTCCTTGAGGTTGACAACAATTCCTTTTTGGCTTTGGTTATCAAGTCTAGCATAAAGTCAGCCATGAAGTCTGCCAATTTTTTTGATTTGATGGAAGTTTGAGGTCAATATTTGATATGATACCTGCTAATTTCTACGATCCATTTGGCTAACAGACCAGAGAGCTTGAGTTTGTGCATAATGTTCCTTAGTGGGTAAGAGGTTATGACACATATATGGTGGTATTTAAACTATGATTTCAACTTTCTAGATGTGCTTAGCGAGTGCCAATTTTTCCAGGTGAGGGTACCTTATTTTAGCTTAGCCTAGAATTCTACTAACGTAAACAACAACAACAACCCAGTATAATCCCACTTAGTGGGGTCTGGGGAGGGTAGTGTATACGCAGACCATACCCCTACCCTTGGGTAGAGAGGCTGTTTCCAAATAGACCCCCGTCATCCTTCCCTCCAAGAACTTCCCACCTTGCTCTTGGGGAGACTCGAACTCACAACCTCTCGGTTGGAAGTGGGGGTTGCTTACCATCAGAGCAACCCCTCTTGTCTAAAGTTCTACTAACATAATAAACATGAAATTGTGTACCTTCCTCTTCTCGGAATAGGACTCAACTTATCGCCACTTCGGATACCGCTAAATAAAGGTATAACTATTCATCTGCCTTCAGAGTATGGAGTAGGGGTAGATTATAAAGGTACCTTCTGAGTTCACCCAAGTATTGCTGGCACTTTAGGGTCCAAGACAAGTTATTATTCTTCTTTAATAGTGAGAAGAATTGATGGTTGTTGTCAGAGGTCCTCTATATGGACCGGCCCTGGGCGACTATACGCATGGTTAGCTTACGAACGACCTTAACACTATCCACCATGGGGATGTCTTTTATGACTTTGATTTCTCGAGATTAATCTCGATCCCCTGGTTGGATACCATAAACCCGAGAAATTTTTTGGATCCGACCCCAAATGGTTATTTTCTAGGTTGAGAGTCATATTGTATCTTCTCAACATGTCAAAGGTTTCCTGCAAATGTTTCAAATGGTCCTCTACTCGCAAGGGTTTAACTAGCATTTAGCCAATATAAGGCTCTATTGATTTTCCTATTTGTTCTTCGAGCATACGGTTTACTAGGCATTGATAAGTGGCACTGGCGTTCTTTAGTTTGAATGGCATTACATTATAACAATAGGTGCTGAACTTGGTGATAAAGGAGCCCTTAGGGAATGCCTTGTTCAAGTCTTTGTAATCTATGTGCATTCTTAACTTGTTTGCCCTTTTAGGTACTACCACTATATTAGCTAACCAATTGGGGCACTTAACTTCCTGAATGGAACCTATTTTAACGATTTTAAATACCTCATCTTTGATGAATGCATGTTGGACTTCGAACTTAGGTTTCCTCATCTATTTAATTGGGTGGAACATCGGATCCAAACTTAGCTTGTGAGTGGTTATCTCCGGTGGGATCCCTGTCATACCAAGATGGGATCAAGCGAAATAATCTATGTTAGATATAAGGAAATTAATGAGTTTTTCCAGAGCTCGAGAGTTATCCGCATGCCCAAGTATACCTATTGATCGGGAAAGTATTCGATCAATGTGACTTGCTCTAACTACCCGACCATTGAATTGGTGGCATCAGAATCATCAGGAGCGATGAACGACCTAGGGATTCCGTAATTATCATCCTTGCATGCTCTTTGTTTCTCCTGTTCGGTTGAGACCTATATCAGTAATTGCTATTTGGTTTCTTTCCTATCGACCTGCTCCGTGTTCTTTGATGTCAAGAGTGCAGACATCGGGATCATTTCATCGACTGAAAACATTTCTTTTATGGCCAACTGCTCTCCGTAGACCGTTTTGATTCCTCCCCGAGTAGGGAACTTTAGTGCCTAGTGTAGCATCAAGGGTACTGTACTCATGTTGTGAAGCCAAGGCCTTTTGAATAAGGCATTATACCGCATGTCCCCATCGATCACGTAGAATTTGGTATACTAAATTGTCTCTGCAGTACTGATTGGCAGGGTTATTTCTCCTTTCGTAGTTTGCATGCCATATAGAATTCATTTAAAACCCGAGCTGCTAGAACTACTTGGTCTTGTAGATCTAACTACTCTATGACCCTTAATCTGATGATGCTGACTGAGCTACCTGGATCAATCAACACACGCTTAAATCAAGATTTATTTATAAGTACATGTATTACCATTGCGTCATTATGGAATTCCACAATGCCTTCGGCGTCCTCATTTTTGAGTGAAATGGTTTCCTTCGGGATATAATCTAAGGTTTGTTTTTCCCTCGTGATGGACACCTTACTGCACTTTATTATTTTCCTTGGGGGACATCAACTCCTCCAATGATCATATTGATGAAGTGCCGAGGTTCTTCTTGCTTGGTCTGTTGGTTGGAGTCCCTGTTCCCGAAGTGATTTGTAGCTCGATCACTCAAAAATTCCCCGAGATGCCAGTTATTAAATAACCGGGACACTTCTTCCTTTAAACATCGGTAGTCCTTGGTTATATGGCCGTGAGTGCCATGATACTTGCACATCAAGTTAAGGCCTCTCTAAGTATTGCCGGACTGCAACAGCCAAGGCCATTTGGTATCATTGATGCGTTCGGTGCCTCACTGACCCCGAGTGTCCTTTCAAAAATATTTTTGGTTATGAAGCCCCGACTACCGTGGCTTCGATCGTTCCTCTTTTAGTTTCTCGCAGGGTTACGCCCAGATGTGTTACCCATTCAGTCTCCATTATACGGTTGATACAATCTCTTTTTGGTCTTGGTTCATGATCGACGACTCTCTTAGACATGTCATTAGTTTTGACGGGATAAACAGACCCAGTGGTGGCCCCGAGCTGATGGTCTTTGACTCTGATTTTCGGCTAGTGCCTATTATGAATGTTGTCCCAAGTTATCACTGGGTACTATATCAGATTTTGTTTCAGCTATAATGAACTGAAGGAGATTGGGGGTTGAGTCCTTGAGTGAACGCCTAAATGACCTTATCATCCGTAACGGGAGGCAGGTCCGTCTGTTCCAAATGCAACCTCGATACAAATTCCCTGAGCATTTCGTCTCTTTGTTTTACTTTGAAAAGGTCATATTTTTTGGTCTCGACTTTGATAGCCCCAGTTTGTGCTTTTACAAAGCATCTGAAAGCATAGCAAATGAATCAATAGAAGTCGGGGATACAATATCATTGCTCCTTTTGATAGGGTTTCTCCGAACGTTTTCAACAAAATCAACTCCATTTTGTCATGTTCTATGTTATTTCCCTTGACGGGGCAAGTGTATGAGGTCATGTGCTCATTTGGATTCGTGGTCCCATTATACTTCGGAATATCGAGTATATTGAACTTCTTCAAGATTGGCTTTGGTGCCATGCTTGAAGGAAAAGGTTTATGAACAAATTTCTTAGAGTCTAGGCCTTTCAATATCGTGGGCGCTCCTGGATTTTGATCAACTCTAGAGTTGTAAGTCTTCATATTTTTGTCAATGGCCTCAATTTTCTTCTCCCACGATTCCACCCGCTTTGTCAGTTCCTCGGGTATCTTTATTATTTCAGGGTTGGTCCAAGACTCAACTTCACCCGACCTTTCTTTGACTTTTTCATTCCTTTGGGTGTTTTTCTGGGTTGTTTGGGCTCAACTCTACTGGGGGCGCAACATTGGTTCTGCAGCTATACTATTACCACCTGTTGGGCTTGTCAAGCGTTCCTCGAGTTGTTGGTCAGCCTTCTCCACGAATGCTGTTCTCAGGGCCAGTCGTTAGGTTGGCGTCGATGGCCACACGCGAGTTGGCATTGATTGGGTCTACAACTAGGACTCCGTTGGGATCAGCAGGAGACGCCTCATTTTCAGGTGCTATATTGTTATTTTCGCCATGATGGCCAGACTCAACATCAATGTTGAAGTGAGAAGACTAAGAGTTTGACATCCTCAGGTAGATATGAAATTAAAATCTCAAAGAACAAGCATAAAATATAGTGTGTTATGAAAATTTGTATTAAACTACCACTATTACCCTTAGCCCCATGGTGGGCGCTAAGCTGTTTACCTTAAAAATGGATAAGAATTGAATTTATATGCGGTTTTAATGATATGTGGATTAATTCAATAATAATGATTTATGACGTTAGATAACCAAATAAAGAATAGAACAAACTACCAAACCTAGTGATGATAGAGAGTCCGGGCTCGGCTTAAGGCTTAACAAGAAGCTCGCCTTCGGTTCCGAACCCATGCTTATGAAGAACTTATGAACCAAAACACGAACTTCGAACAAATTTTAGAAACAAAGGAAAATAGATATATATTGTCTTGGTATGCGTGTCACAACCTATTTATTGAATAATTATCTTCCCCGTTATATAATAGGGGAATCTTACCCTAAGTATAATTCTAAGAAAGGAAAAGATCTTCCTTTTTGCTAATCACTGATCAACTGCTGATACCGACCGAGATTCACGCCGTCATGTCTGGTTGGGTACGAATATTAGGCCCTTTGTTAATCGTGTGCGGACGTTTTGCAATGCTCTCCGAGGTCTCATTATTTGAACCAGGTTTGGAGGCATGATCTTGATGAATCCAAAAGCAGATGTTTTGTTCGGGCGGCTCCCGGCTTCGATTTCGATTCCATGCGGTTATGCCCACACTTCATTCCCCCTACCGGAAAATCGAAATGCTCATTATCCCCAATTTTACCCTATATAACATATCATACTTAAAACGTAAAAACAACTGCAAAATGGAATGTTAAGTGGAACACATATTCAAATCACAAGCAATGATTTATATTTTAGTAAAAGAAAATTAAAAACAAATTGATTGGGAACATAATTTATCAAATGATAAATCTAATTGTTTTATTTTGACACAAAGCAATTAACTAAACTTAGTGCATATAACGACTGCAAGTCAATTATTTTCCCATTAATTAATAAAAATAAACATGTAGAGATTCATGAGTTGACTTTGTCGCCATGTCCTGTAGACCTGTAGGGACAGAACTGATTTGTAGAAAGAAAATGGTTGAAGCATTTAGGCATTCGCCGACCACCTTAAGATTGGGCAGCCACATGATAGAATTTAATAGTAATACCACATGATTACTAGTGTTTTAGCTTAGGTCCCCTTTTTGGTTGTTAGTATAGTAGTTACTGCTTGTTATTATTGCATGCGACTATATTTATGTTTCTTATGTTTGCATAATTATTTACGTTATTTCTGCGGGATTACTTATGCTTTATTATTTTGTTTTGTCTTGCTTTGGTTCCTAATTTTGTCTTTGTTCCAATGCAGCTTTCATTTTATCCTATGCGCCGAGGGTCGTTTGGAAACAGCCTCTCTGCCCTTTCGGGTAGGGGTAAGGCTCGTCTACATAATACTCTCCCCAGACCCCACCTGGTAGGAGTATACTGGGTAGTTGTTGTTGTTGTTCAACAGTTAGGCTGAAACCACTTAATGCAAATTATTCAAACATTTGTTAATTTGGCTAAACATAGACAAAATGGTTATAATACCCTCATAGTATCGTCCCAGAATATTTGGTTGCTGGTTCCATTAGTGTTTCTGTAACGAAATTGAAAAACAAAAATAAGAAAGAATTAAAAGAACCAAATTTGAGAAAAGGAGTACGCGTCGCTGAAACTTCAGTAAAAGAGCATTTAACAGTTTGAATGGAAGTTTACCAGAAAGACTAAATTATTAGATATACTTTAATTTACGACAGATTCTTTTTACGTGAGAAAAGGCTAATACTTCTCTAACTATATTTATTTTTGGGTCAAAGAAAACGTTTTTGTTAAGTTTAGGATCATTTCCGGCTTTGATATGATGAAAAATATCATTTTATTAAATTTACAAGCTACAAAACATAATTTTAGTAAGTCGTTTTTGGTACACTAATTGTACAATACGCGCAATGAGCGTGTAGCTCAAATTAATAAATACTAAGTGTGTACCCATGTCAAAGTATTCAAACTTTTAAAAACATATAAGATTAGTGTCGCAATCCTAAAATCGATCCAGTTGTGATGGCGCCTATCGTAAAATTAGACCGGCCGACACAATTTTCAAATCAAACCATTATTCTATAAATATCATTTTTAAGCCATAAATTAACAAGATATCTCATAATATGAATCTAAATAACTAATGCGGAAGCATAACAAAAGCCTAACATCGAGATGTCACTAGTCAGGAGCATCTACAACCACTACCTGACAACATAAGACCAACATGGCCAGGAAATCACTGAATACAACTAAGGAAGAATGAGAAGGGAGAAAAGCAGGGCTGCGATCGCCAAGTAGCTACCATGCTAACTACGATGAACTTTCCACCGAGCTAAAAATGCCTGAATCTGCTCACAAGGTGCAGGGAGTAATGTGAGTATGTCCACTCAGTAAGTAATAAAAGTAAATAAAGGCCGAGTAGTAAGAAATTACGTAAAACACGTCACAGCACCACAATGGGTACAATATGTTTCCAAAACCAGGATGCAAATCAAAACATCTCATTAAATTCCAATTTCAGTGAAATCCTTTGAAAAATAACTTTCTAAAAGTTTCGTTAGAGGTTCAATGCAGTTTACAGTGAAAGTGATAAAAATCGTAATCGGCCCCTTGATCAAAACTAATTCATAAACAGCCTTGTCGGCAAAATCCCCTGTCATTCATTTACATAACGTAACAGGAAGATCTCAATGGAAATAACATAAACCAATTTAGTGATTTACTTCCATGCATCTCGTAAAAATTCCAGTTTCAATGAAAATTGCTTAAAATATTTGTTTAACATTTTCAATAGAGGCTCAGAATAAAGATGAGTAAAAATAGTAATTTTATGAAAACAAGCCCCACAGGCAAAGTATCACTCATATGCATGTATATATGGCCTCTAGGGCAAGTCTCTCATTCACTCATGACTCAACTCTCATCAATCATCGCTCACGCTCAACACTCACGCCAATAGGTATAATATTATAACCATTACGGCATGCAGCCCGATTCATATATCGCTGAGGCGTACAATCTGATCCATAAATCGCAGCGGCGTGCAGCCCGATCCATATATATAGTGACTGCGCTCACTGACGTTGTGCAGACTCTGGAGGGGCTCCTTCAGCACAAGCCCTATATCACTGCGTGTGCCACCCGATCCAATAAATATATATAATATCGATGTGGCGTGCATTCCGATACAATATATATATATATATATATATATATATATATATATATATATATATATATATATATATATATATATATATATATATATATATATATATATATATATATAATATCACTACAACGTGCAGTCCGATCAAATAAATATATATAATATTGCTGCGGCATGCAACCCGATCTAATTATATATAATCCTCACTACTAGGCCCCCGGCCTCTCTTAGTCATCAATCCTCACAACTAAACCCTCAGTCCCTCTCAACCATCAACCTCACAAGCCACTCGGGCTATCAGTAAAAACAGGGCGCTCAGCCCAAAGTATCATTTTAAGCATAAAAACAGAGTAATAGAGAATGATTTATGAAATCAGTAAAATATAGCACGACTGAGTATAGATATTAATCAAAACAGTGAGTAAACAGTAGTAAAAAGTCCCAAGGGTCCAAACACTTGGCACAAGGCCGAATGTGCATTCAGCCCAAAACATATTAATATTTTTTGAAACACAATGATATCAAACAATTTTATATCAAATACGCGACTTAACAGACGCACTGGATGGACCCAGTCAGAATCTCCAATAGTGCACGACCCCACACTCGTCGTCTAGCGTGTGTGTCACCTCAAAGTGGCATAGATGTGAAATCCAGGATTTTATAACCTCAGGACAATATTTACATCATTATTTACCTCAAGGTGGACAAAGATCCTATTCCATAGCGTCCTTGTCTCTCGACTCGGCCTCAATTCGCCTCAAATCTTATCCAAAATCAGATTCATAACTTTAACATACGCTAAGGGATCAAAGCCCACGGGAAAATAATGAAATTACATCAAAAATTCGAATTTGGTCAAATCCGACCCCCTAGGCCCACGTCTTGGAGTTCGATAAAAATCATGCCAATAGAATCCTTATCCTTCCACGAGCCCATACATACCAAGAACACAAAAATTGGACCATAGACCCATTAAATCCCTAAATTTAGGCCTCTAATTTTCAAGCCCTAAAGTAACTGCTAATTACCATAAATTTCAAGCTTAAACAGTTAAAACCCAAAATAGAAATATGTTTAGGTTCTAAAAACCTTACCTCCAAGATATCCCCTCGACATCCCTCTTCAATTTTATCCTTCAAGCTCAAACCCGAAAAAAATGGTGAAGAACAACTTATTTTTTGCGAAGGAGGGTTTATACACTTTCTGACCTTGGGTTTTTGCTCCTGCGGTCCCTATGCCGCACCTGCGGTACCATTTCTGCGGCCAAACGACCACTTCTGCAGTTTCCACTTAAATTACCTAAGCTACTCCTGAGAATATCATTCCGCACCTGCGGTCTCGCAGATGCGATCGACCTTCCGCACCCGCGCCTTCAGCTCCTCTCACCCATTTCCTCATCTGCACCTACTCTTCCGCTTCTCCGGTGCAGCACCTGCAGTGCCCAATCCGCATGTGCAGTTATGACAGCAAATTCAACAGCTTCAACTGCAACTATTCTAACTCTCAACCTTCCGTCAATCATACGAAGTCACCCTGATGCCCTTGGGACCTCAACCAAAAGTACGAACAAGTCATATAACACTAACCAAACTTATACCAATCTTCGTAACACCTAAAACAAAATCAAATCAACAAAATACCCTCGGATTCAAGACTAAGGACTCCAAAACTTATGAATTCCGCATTTGATCAAAAAGTCTATCAAACTTCGTCGGAATGACCTGAAATTTTGCATACACGTCAGAAATGACAAAACGGACGTATACAAATTTCAAAAATTTCATTCTGACCACGATATCAAAATTTTCACTACAAACCAAAAATGCTAAAATTCCAATTTTGCCTATTCAAGCTTAATCCACCACGTACCTCCAAATTACATTCTGATCATGCTCCTAAGTCCCAAATAATGTAGTAGAGCTAACCAAATCATAAAAATCCAAATATGAGATCATATACTAAAAGGTCAAATCTTGGTCAAACCTTTAAAATTTAAAGCTTCATACTAAGAAGTGTTCTTCTAAATCTATTCCGATTATCCTGAAAACCAAAACCAACGATTTACATAAGTCATAATAAATCATACATGCCTATCCCTTCCCAAGAATATGTGAGAAAAGTGAAAATGCTCAAAACGACCGGTCGGGTCGTTACATCCTTCCCTAATTAAACATATGTTCGTCCTTAAACGTGCTCAGAGTTGTTACAAAAGCCAACAAATCGATGTATATCCTTACCTCGCAGATACATCAGTGTGTTCCCATGTCACTCTATCCCATAGAGGTCTGATAACGCAACATGATTGAAATTTCGCAATCCGACCTAACCCATGAACCTTGGGGCCAAATTTCCACTTCCAAGATTATCCATAAGATCAGATCCTCGCATATATAGACTTAAAGTATGAACATGATATATCAAGCCATAATTGCAATTAAAGATGAAATCAGATGATACACCACACTACTCAAACTCTCATAACTATAACTTCATATCACAACAGTTGTTCACAACAACACAATACTGGTAATAAACCTCTTATTAAACAAAACCTTATTTCAACACTTTTGTATACTACCAATGATGAAAGAAACACGTAAGAGGTCATATCCATTCTTCAGATCAACCATTCATGAAACTCTCTCTCCTTTGGCAAGGACCATAGTAAATTATTAAGCTGAATCCCAATGCTATCCTTCCAACATGCTAAAATCGAATCCGATAGTATTCATTCTTGACCCCAATGACCTCATCTTATCCAACACAACCACTCTAGAGACATGACACATAAATACAATCTAAATCCATAACACTGCGACTCGTGCACCAATAAGAAATAGTCCAAATGTACTCACATCATGGAAAGTGAATCAAATGAGAGAGCTGTACCACCACAACACAATGCTGAGAATCTATCACACATCATAGAACCAAAACACATAAATCTAACCCAAAGGATCATATCTCAACATAACTTTTCTGCAATGCGCGACCCTACCAAAACGTTGGTTCACATGAGACACCCCAGATCACCATGCTCAAAATCATCCATAAAGCGCAATTTGATGCCTAGAGCCCAAAAGTGAATCACCATAACCGTGGAGAAGCAAATGACGCAATGCCACACTAGTTCGAAAGAACATATCCAATGCGTAACAAATCACGCAACACCCAAATACCCATCTCATTCAAATCCTTTTATAAAGCCCAAATGAAACCGCACCATATGTGCATATAACCACCAGATCATAAGTTCTCATAACATAGGAGAGTAACTCATAGATCACTCTAGAACACGAATAAGCTCAACAATAATTGAATGGCACATCTCCCAACAATAGCAATTCAGAGTCAACATATCTGACTCGATGCAGAACATACATCCATATTGGCCTACAATGGACCCCAAATTAACTTTGGTCACCCACAATAGATAAACAACTCTCTGAAAGTTCACGATGACTGAATCATAGCACCTACTATCATCTGACTTGCTTGCCCCTATCTTCACAGTCTATAACCATTAAATAACCTATTTATGAGAACTCTCAATCTCCAAATCCATGAAGCACACAAATCATCATATCCGATCCCATCTCTACCGCCTGGATATCCAACACATCTCTAATACTCGATCATCCAACTAGGGTACTCCTAAAATTCTCATGTGGTGCCAAGAAAATTTCGAATATCAGTAGTTGATTAGACAAGATAGTACCACAATACCGATGAAGCACCCATATCTCAACATATCGCCCTTTCTGAAATGTATACCCTCATCAAGCCACACCAATTAGCAATATCATTTGCATAATCATCCAAAACTACCTATGCTGCCTAAGAATTTATGGCCTTCCTTTCAAAACTGGACTGTGATCTCACACATGCAAATCTCAATCCTACACAACATACCATATATACCATACCATCCTAGGATAGACTTAAGAACTTTATATACACTCCGAGCCACAAGCAATTACGTACTCAACTAGCCAAGAACTTTCCATTTGATCCCATCTAGAAGAAAATCACTATACATATCTAACCATGGTAGAGACCATCAAGAACTCTTCGAATTCCATTTGCACAAGACTAAACCGTGAGGACTGAATCCTTTTAACTCGACCAAGCTATGAAGATAACCCAAACCAAGATCTTTGCCATGAAACACCTGTAGAAACCCATTACCTCAGAAGCATCTAAAGAACTAATCGTATTCCCTTCTATGCCGATCTGACCTACTACCAAGCTATCCTATTTATCCAAGTTCCTTCTAAGTTACCTTCCATTTGATACTTCTCCTCACCATAATACCGCAATCTCTCAACTCACACTCACCACACGAGACCTCGAGCATAAGACCACATTTCCTTAAGGCCCATAAACCGTCGTATTCTTCTAAAGAAACCCTAAAGATCCACAACCGAGATACCCACTCTGAAGAGACCACTTTGTGAATCTAAAGAAATTACCTTCGCTTTCCTGATACTAGTATGTAGAATCCATAAGGATATAGAAATGTCACAAGTCCTGACACCCTCTAATATAAATCTTAGTTTCTATCCAAATACACATCCTGAAGATTCCCAATTGTTATATATACATCACGAGTCCATTGGAACCATTCCTGGATGTCATCCACTCTGCTCAAACCCCAATTATACTGATCAAACGGGCTGAACGACATGCGCTCCATTAACACCCCAACAGCCCCCAGGAAATAATCCCATTCTTCTAAGCCATACGAATAACAACTAGATCATTCAATGTTTCTCATGTACCCATACAGCATAACCCAAGCTTTATCAAAATTTTCCTGTACTCAAGTCATCCCCGTTCTCAACCTCTGCAAGTGATAGCTGATTCACTGGTATACCTCAAATTAAAACCAACACCACATATAACCGTGCCATCAACTGACCAATAGCAAACTCCCTCACTTAGCTCAAAGCCATAGGTCAAAACGCACAATAAATCATAATGCCTATACAATATCACTATCATAGTACTATAGTGAGATTCAACAAAACCCCTCATAAGCTAATGCGACACATACCATCGTATTTCTAGTTATTTGCGAACCTCGCATTCCCCTTGCAGTAACTCTTCTATGCGATCCAAAATCAAACTACATCACATATAATTCGCTGATAAAAGAGGACTCCCAACTAATGGCATAAGGATCACACAAACCTCAGAATATTCCATAGGAGATAATCCACTTGCTTAGCCTCAAAGAATTTCTCTCTATTCTCTTCCATAATCATAACTATTACCCAATCACTTATCCTTCCTAAGTCTGAACTCATCTACGACATGAAATTTACATCATTCCACAACTAGACAACATGAAAAGATCTTTCACCACCCCTATAACTCGGTGATACAGATCAAACCAAGATAGAAATCAAGCACCAAATCATTCTTCCTACCCTCAAGTAGACTCTTCTTATCACATCTAAATCATACGAACACATCACACTCATCACCTAGACATCCAGCCACCGCTTCCACTAATAGGGACACTATCAGACATATGAATCCAGAAGCATGTGCTCACACAATCAACACCTCATAGCTCAAGCTACAAGCAAATTCCAACCGCAAGTCCTCTAGACTGGACCAACATCGACACACAGAAATCCCATCTCTCCCCTGGATTTGGGGAATCACAAGCTGTCGATGCACATACGATATCGAGCACTCATGTGCGCATACGAATGCGTGGAAGGAATTTCAAGAGTTACATTTCAAGCGTAATCAATGTTGCACGATAAGAATACAAGAATGTGAGGTTTTCCTAATGTTTCTGCAGCCTCCCAAGGATATGTATAAATGTCTCTGTACCGATTCGCAAGACTCTTCTAAATATGCTCTTGACTCATGAAACCTATGTAACTAGGGTCTAATACCAACTAGTCATAACCCTAAAACTAACACGGTCATGATGCCACCTATCATGAAAGTAGGCCAGCCGATATAATTTCCAAATCAAACCATTATTATATAATTCTTATTTTAAGGCATAAACTAAAAAGAAATCTCATAATATGAATCCAAATAACCGGTGAAAAAATATAACACAAGCCCGATATTGAGGTATCACTAGTCATGAGCATTTATTACCACTGTCTGACAATATCAGGCCAACATGGCCAGGATATTACAAATAAGGAAGAATGAGAAGGGAGAAAAGTAGGGTCACGATCACCAAGCAGCTATCGTGCTAACTCTGATGAACCTGCCACCGAGCTCAGAAATGCCTGAATCTGCACACAAGGTGCAGGGAGTAATGTGAGTACGCCAGCCTAGTAAGTAATAAAAGTAAGTAAAGACCGATAGCACCATAGCAGATACAATATGTTTCCAAAACCAGGATACGAATCAAATCATCTCATTAAACTCCAATTTCAGTGAAATCCTTCGAAAACTAACTTTCTAAAAGTATCATTAGAGGTCCAATGTAGTTTAAAGTGAAAGTGATGAAAATCATAATCGGCTTCTTGGGCTAAAATAATTCATAAACAGCCTTGTCGGCAAAACCATTAGTCATTCATTTACATCACATAATAGGAAGATCTTAATGGAAATAACAGAAACCAATTTAGTGATTTACTTCCAAATATCTCGTAAAGATTCTAGTTTCAATGAAAGTTACTCAAAACATTTGTTTAACATTTTCAATAGAGGCTCAGTACAAAGATGAGTGAAAGTAGTAATTTAATGAAAACAAGCCTCTCAGGCAAATCATCACTCGTATTCATATATATATGGCCTCTCGGGCAAGCCTCTCAGTCACTCATGACTCAAATCTCATCAATCAGCGCTCACACTCAGCACTCACGCTCAATAGGTTCAATTGATAATCAATGCGATGTTCAGCCCAATCCATATAGCCCTGCGGTCTGCAACCCGATCCATATATCGCTGTTGTGTGCAGCCCGGTCCATATATATAGTCGATTGCACTGGGGATATGCCAACTCAGGAGGAGCTCCTCCAGCCCAAGCGTTATAGCGCTACGTCGTGCATCCCGATCCAATAAATATATATATAATACCGCTACGACGTGCAATTCGATCCTTTATATATATATATAAAGAATTGATGATTGAGAGGTTGAGTGCCTGGTGGTGAGGAATATATATATATATATATATATATATATATATATATATATGTATATATATATATATATGTATATATATATATATGTATATATATATATATATTTATATATATTTATTCCTCACTATCAGGCACTCAACCTCTCTCAATCATCAATCCATACAACCCGACCCTCGGTTCCTTTCGGTCATCAGCCTCACAAGCCACTCGGAATATCAATAAAACATGTCGCTCAACCCAAAATATTATTTTATGCATAAAAACAGAGTCATAAAGACAGAGTTATGGAATCTGTAAAACATAACATGAATGAGGGTAGATATTAACCAAATTAGTGAGGAAATAGTAGTAAGAAGCCCCTAAGGGTCCAATAGTTGGCACAAAGACTGAATATGGCATTCGGCCCAAAACATAGTAATATTTTCCAAAACACAATGATATCAATCAAATTTTCATTCAAATACGCGACTTAACAGTC
Organism: Nicotiana benthamiana; assembly: GCA_034376525.1. Lineage (NCBI taxonomy): Eukaryota > Viridiplantae > Streptophyta > Magnoliopsida > Solanales > Solanaceae > Nicotiana > Nicotiana benthamiana. The sequence continues at coordinate 118,412,650 of CM067331.1, forward strand.
ACACGGGACGGGCCCAGTCACAATTCCCAACAATGCAAGACCACACACTCGTCATCTAGCGTGTGTGTTACCTCAAAGTGGCACAACGATGTGAAATTTGGGGTTTCATACCTTCAGGACAACATTTACTATCATTACTTACCTCAAACCAGACGAAAATCCTATTCCGTAGTGTCATTGCCTCTCGACTCGGCCTTAATTCGCCTGAAATGCCATCCAACATCAGATTCATAACTTTAACATATGTTAAGGGAACAAAGCCCACGGGAAAATACTCAAATTACATAAAGATTCCAAAATTGGTCAAACCCGCCCCCCTGGGCCTATGTATCAGAAATCGATAATATCATGCCAACAGAACCCTTATCCTTCCACGAGTACATCCATACCAAGAATAAAAAAATTTGACCATAGATGACCCATTAAATCCCTAAATTTAGTTCTGTAATTTTCAAGCCTTAAACCCCAATTTTAACCAATAATTACCATAAATTTCAAGCTTAAACAGTTAAAAACCATAATAGAAATAAGTTTAGGGTCCAAAAATCTTACCTCCAAAAAATCCTCTTCAATTTTCTCCCTCAAGCTCAATCCCGAATAAAAATGGTGAAGAACAACTCAATTTCTGCGAAGGAGGGTTTATATACTTTTTGACCCAGGGTTTTTGCTCCTGTGGTACTGCTTCTGCGGTTTCCAGTAAAATTTCCTAAGCCGCACCTGCACATATCCTTTTGCACTTGCGCTTTCATCTCCTCTCACCCATTTTCACATCTCTGCCAACTCTTCCACTTCTGCAGTCCCTATTCCGTATGTGCGGTTATGATAGGAAATTCAGCGCTTCAACTACAACAATACAAACTCTTAACCTTCTGTCAACCATCCGAGATCACCTCGAGGCCCCGGGGACCTCAACTAAAAGTACGAACAAGACATATACCATTATCAAACTTATACTAATCTTCAAGACACCTAAAACAACATCAAATCAACAAAATACCCTCGAATTCAAGGCTAATGATTCCAAAACGTCTGAATTTCGCATTCGACCAAAAAGTCTATCAAACCTCTTCTGAATGACCTGAAATTTTGCGCACATGTTACAAATGACACAATGAACTTACTTCAATTTTTAAAATTCTATTCCAACCCCGATATCAACATTTGCATTACCAACGTGAAAACATCAAATTTCTAATTTTCGCCAATTCAAGCGTAAATCCACCACGTTCCTCCAAATTACATTCTTATCACGCTCCAAAGTCCCAAATCACCTAACAGAGTTAATCAAATCATGAAAATCCAAATTCGAGATCATACACTAAAAGTCAAAAATTTGGTCAAACCTTTCAAATTTAAAGTTTCAGGATGAGAGTTGTTCTCCCAAATCTATTTTGATTATCCTAAAACCCAAAACCAATAATTTACATAAGTCATAATGCATCATACGGGGCTAGCCTTATCCCGAGAACTGGAGAACGTAGTGAAAATGCTCAAAACAACAGGTTGAAACATTACAATTAGATAATATGGTATAGATTTCTGAAAATTATAGAATACTAACCCTATTTAGGAAAGGTGTGTTATTGTGATTTTTTTTGTGTTGTCTGCCATTACTACAATTTCTTTCTCTCTCTATCTCTATCTCTTTCTTGTCTATTCTCCTTTATATTCTTAACTAATTTTTTGCTATTTTTTAAAATAATTTTTAGTATAATTTTTAAATATTGTGCAAAAAAATCCGATGAAGAGAAACATATTATTAGAATAGAAATTAAAATATTTTCCAATTGTATATTAAATATATTTTTATTTGAACTATTTAGTCTCTACAATAAGTGGTTGACAGAAAATGCCACTCTATGATCTTCAAATAAAAAAAAGTCATCAAACTTTATCCAAAATACATACATCTGTAATATATAGAAATAACATAATAAACAATCGACAATTAAAAATTTACCATAATTCTATCTAGGAGTACTCCTAATAATGTCACAGTTCCAAAAATTCAGCAAAAATCAACTAAGAAAAATCGATTAACTATGGTCAGTAAAAAAATGATCAAAATCGATCAAAGTTGGTCGGTTTTTAAAAATATTTTAATTCTTATATTTTTTTACGAAATCGACCAACTTTGGTCGGTTTTCTTTGGTGCAAAAATGCAGGAATTATTTTTTAGTCCCGCAAAATTTATTTTTCAAGAACTGACCAACTTTGGTTGGTTTTTGTAATTAAAATAAATAAAAATTAAGATTAAAAAAATGACCAACTTTAGTCGGTAAATTTGGCCTGTCATTTTAAAAATCGACCAACTTTGATCGGTAATTTTATTTTTTAATAAAATTGTTCAATATTGGTCAGTTATTTTCGTATGAAAATACAATTAAAAAATATAAATAAATAAATAAAGACAATCTTAAGACAAAATGCATCACTGGTCTAGTAGTAGAATAGTATCATACCACAGTACATTCCTCGGTTTGATTCACAACGAGTGAATTTTTTTATTACATAATTAAAATATCGACCAACATTGGCCAGTATTTTTGCAATATTATGTTTTTGAATTTAATTTACCGACCAATGTTGGTCGGTAATTTCCGACAAACTTTGGTCGGTATATTAAAGCGACCACCAAAATATCGTCAAATATATTTGATCGCATTTGAATTGGTAATTGACCATAACCGATCAAAGTTAATCGATTGTTTTATAGCTAATTATTGGATTTCCAGTAGTGTTCCCCGATGAGTAGTCATGAAACATGTTGAATACATTGTTTAAAATAGACAGTCAAATATTGCTAAAGTCAATAATTATTGGAAAATTGCAAAAATACTAAGCAGAATGTAAAATTAATTTTATAGTGAAAGAGTATATATTGGTATATCAAAAATGTGATCCCTTTTTATGAAACTATTAATGTGGCAGAAATTATTTAAATTTTAAAATTATGTGGTAATATCCCAATAGGAATAAAATGTTTTGAGTGTGAAGCAAAGTTTCAATAGCATTATAGTTGTGTAAGAAAGGTGATTTAAGGCTGGTTTCTTTAAAATTTAGTCAAAAGCCACTCGTAAACCTAACGATAATCCAATGGAATGAGTATTCAGAGTCCTAAATATTTTAATTGATAATATATTATAACAAGGAAAGATATTAAATTCCTAAATATTAGGAACTGATACATAGTTTAAATAAGGAAAAGATTAATAATAAAAAATTTAGGGAATTTTAAATCCTAAATATTAGGTAACCAATTAAAATTACAAATTTTACAACTATAAAAGTTATTTTAAAGAATAAAAAACGCAAACGATATTTCACTAAATGCCTTCGTACTTTTAATATAGTATAAATAATTACATAAAAATAGATAAAAATATAATTTCTCAACAAGTAAGTAAAAGGAAATTACTAAGCTGTAGGAGAAGCAAAGTAGTTAGATTAGATGGTTGATCCAGACAAGTCTTGCATAGTCAATTATGTAACTCTCATTTGGTAGGATGTCTAATTTACATTTACTTTATTTCAGAAAATGAAAGGAGGTTTACATATCCGGCCAGTTGATGCAGCTTCCATGCAATGTTCTATTAGTGACAATTATGTGGGAAGAAAGAAAGAAAAAATTAAAGTGCATATGTGCGATAAATAAACAATGTTACAATCACATCCAAGTCAATAAATTCATCAAACATAAACTAAACAGTTGATTAAATGTGTAACTCCAAAAAGAAAAGAACATATATATAATTCCAACCCCCACATATAGAGAATGTTTGTGATGCTTGTCCAGACGACAGAAGGTTCGTTTAGAAGTCAGTAAATCATACTAGAAGAGGCACTATTCCTGCTTGAGAATTACAAACCCTAAGAGAGTAGTTGGGGGAAGTTGAGAAAATTAAGAAAATGCCAGAAGGTTGATTACCTGTTCATTCTTCCTTTTCTTCTTGTCATTTTTCTGAACCGCGTAATGGACTTCTTTTATTTTTCACTCCATTTTAATATGATTACGAGTGATCACTTAATTTGAAGTGGCGTGGTTGATCTTTTACATTCCTCATTCTAAGCGAATGGATTTTGTAGGTCCATTCCTTCCGAGGCGGAGCATCTGTCACGACCGTAAAACGAATCCGATCGTGATGATACTTATGGTGAAACTAGGTCCATCGACACATTCTCAAACTAACCAAAAATTTATTATAAGATATTTAGTCGATAATTAACTAGAACTACCATAATATAAGTTGAGATAGACAATGCAGAAAGCAAAACACAGCCCGACATCGGGGTGTCACCAGTCATGAGCAACTACCACTCGTCTAGGAATAAGATAAAGACAACATAGTCTGAAAGAATGGTAATACAAGACTAAATGAGATAGAAGGAGAAGCATTGGGTTGCGAACGCTAAGAAGCTACCAAGTCAACTCTGAGGATCAGCTGGTAACCAATATCAACTCACGCTATCGCGATCCAAAGCTCCTGGATCTGCTCACAAGGTGCAGGGAGTAATGTGAGTACTCCAACTCAGTAAACATTAAAACTAAAGGCAGCTGAGTAGTAAGAAAACACATAAAGCACAACATAAGCTATAGCAAAACAGTATAAGTCCGGAACAATGCAGCAAAGCAATAAAACTCGTAAAAATATCTTCGTTCAGTAAAACCCTTTTCAATAGTTTCAAACGAGTGATGAAAACAGTGAGAAAAAGGATAGAGAGGTAAAATAGCCCCTCAGGCAAAACATGTATCATAATAGCCCCTCAGGCTAAATATCAACCGAACCAACCTCTCGGGCTATCTTACAATTAGTCATATTAGCCCCTCGGACAATAACATGAAACAACAACAGTCCCTCGGGCAATATCACATCTTACACCGGGTACCCACACTCACTAGGGGTGTAGAGACTCTTGGAGGGGCTCCTACAGCCCAAGTGCTACAACAAGCCATTTCGTGGCATAATCAAATAGGCCCTCGGCCTCATAACAATCATAAGCCACCTCGTGGCATAATAAATCAGGCCCTTGGTCTCTCATATATCACAAATCAGCACCACATGCTATGGCACGTAGCCAGATGCCATAACATCCTCACAACTCAGGCCCTCGGCTTTATTCAGTCAAACTAACTCAAGCCCCTCGGACTGACAGTAAAACAAGTCTTTGGCTAAAAATATCATTTATGAAATCAAAAGGAGTGAAAAAAAAAAACCAAGTTATGAAAGCAGTAAGAACATAACATGACTGAGTGTGAATCTCAAACTGAAAACAGTGAGGAAAACATTAGTAAAAGCCCCTAAGGGTCCAAACAATCCGCACAAGGCCCAAACATGACATTTAGCCTCAAACAAAATAATACTTTCCAAAATATAACAATATCAAATAGTTTCCAAGTAAATATGCAACTTAATAGTCGTACGTGATGGACCAAGTCACAATCCCCAATGGTGCACGACCCCACGTTCGTCACCTAGCATGTGCGTCACCTTAAAATAGCACAACGATATGAAATCTGTGGTTTCATACCCTGAGGATAACATTTACAATCATTACGTACCTCAATCCGGTCCAAACTCTAGCCCGATGCCTTTGCCTTCCGTATCGGCCTAAACTCGCGTCGAATCTACCCAAAATCAGAATCATAGTATTAGAATATGTTAAGGGGACGAAGCCCATGCAAAAATAATCAAATTGTATCAAGAAACCCTAAATTGGCCAAACCCTACCCCGGGCCCACATCTCAGAATCCAGAATCCGACAAAGTTAACATTAATGGAATCCTTATCCTCCCACGAGTTCATACATACCAAATTTACTAAAATCCAACCATAAATGACCCATCAAATCCCTAATTATAGGTCTCCAATTACAAGCCCTAGTTTTTCAATTTCATTCACTAATTTCCCATAAATTACAAGCCTGATCAGAGAAATAACACCATAGAAACGAGTTTTATTTTAAAAAATCTTACATCAACGAAGTTCCCTTAAATTCCCTCTTCAAATCTCCCAATAAGCTCCAAAATCGATTTAAAAATGGTGAAGAAGAGCTGAAAATTGACAAGGGCCAAATATATATGTTATTCCCTAGCTAAACCGTTTCTGCGACACAAAATCTTGCATATGCGGATTCGCACCTGCGGTCTCATGTGTGCATCAGCAAAAAATCACTTATCTGCCCATCTCGCACCTGCGCTCAAACATCCGCACTTGCGCAATTGCAGGTGCACTCAAATATCTACATCTGTGACTCTGGTACTTTTCTACTAGGTCACATATGCGGCCCTTGAAATGCATCTGCGGTGTTGCACCTGCGATCCCCAATCTGCAGGTGCGGAAACAATAGAAGCAGAAAATTCTGCAGCTACACAAAAACTCTGAACTCTGTGTCAACTATCCAAATCCATCCTGTGGCCCTCGAGACCTCAACCAGACACGCCAACAAGTCAGATAACACTATTCAAAATTATTCCAATCTACAAAACACCTAAAACAACATCGGAACATCAAATTAACCACGGATTCAAGCCTAAGAACTCCAAAACTTCCGAATTCCGCTTATGATCAAAAAGTCTATCAAACCTCATCTGAATGACCTAAAATTTTGTACACATGTCAGAAATGACACCACAGACCTACTCCAACTTCCAAAATTCCATTTTGAATAATACATCAAATCTCCCTATCAACCAGCAAACGCTAAAATTTCGATTTCCAATTCAAGCCTAATTCTACTCTGGACCTCCAAAACTCATTTTGATCACGCTCCTAAGTCCAAAAATCACCTCATGAAGCTATCTGAATCATAAAAACTAAGTTTCGAGAGCATTTGATCACAAGTCAACTTGCAGTTGACATTTTACAACTCAAAGACCAACTTAAGAGACTAAGTGTCTCAAACCCTTTCCAAACCATTCTGGATCCGAACCGACTAACTCGATAACATATAACACAGAGGAACAAAGAATAAAGAAGCAGAAATAGTGGAAATTGAGCAGTAACTAATGAAATGGCCGGCCAGATCATTACATCCTCCCCCTCTTAAACAAACGTTCGTCCTCGAAGGAGTCAAGAAACATACATGAAGCCTCAAATAGTTAAGGATATCTGCTCCACATCTCTCGCCTGGTCTCCCAGGTAGCCTCCTCTATGGGCCGACCTTTCCACTGCACTTTCACTGAAGCTCTATCATTTGATCTCAACTTCCAAACTTGACTCTCCAAAATAGCTGTTGGCTACACATCATAGATCAAATCACCCTATAACTAAACTGTGCTGAATCTAGAACGTGAGACAGATCTCCAATATATTCCAAAGCATAGAAACATGAAATACCGGATACAGACTCAAAAAGGTAGGTGGAAAAGCAAGCTCATATGATACCTCTCCAATCCTCCAAAGCACCTCAAAAGGCCCAATGAATTGAGGACTCAATTTACCCTTCTTCCCAAATATCATAACACCTTTCATGGGTGAAACCTTTAGTAGAACCTTATCCCCAATTATATATGACACACCATGAACCTTTCTATCAGTGTAAATCTTTTGTCTCAATTGCACTGTATGAAGCCTCTCCTGAATCACCTTCACATTTTCCAAAGCATCCTACACTAAATCCATACACGAAAGCCTGGCCTCACCAGGTTCAAACCATCTAATTGGAGATCTACAACGCCTCCCATATACAGCCTCATATGGAGCCATCTAGATACTCGACCGTTAGCTATTGTTATAAGCAAACACCGTGAACAGTAGGAACTGATCCCATGAACCACCAAAGTCAATCACACAAGCGCACAACATGTTCTCCAATATCTGAATAATGTGCTTGAACTGCCCATCCGTCTGAGGGTAAAAAGTTGTGCTCAACTCGACCTGGGTACCTACCTTTCTCTGCACGTCCCTCCAAAACTGCAAAGTAAACTGAGTTCCCTTATCGAAAATGATGGAAATTGGGACACCATGCAAGCGAACAATCTCTCGGATGTAGATCTCTACCAATCGCTATGAAGAATATGTATTACAAATAGGAATGAAGTGCAAGAACTTAGTCAGTCGTTCCATAATCACCCTATAACATCGAACTTCTCAAGGTCCTTGGGAGCCCAACTACAAAATCCATGGTGATCCACGTTCACTTCCTCTCAGGAATATCCATCTACTGAAGTACGCCACCTGGTCTCTAATGCTCATATTTCACCTGATAATAATTGAGACACCGAGCTACAAATCCTACAATATCTTTCTTCATCCTTAGCCACCTATAATATTGTGTCAAATCCATATACATCTTCGTGACACTAGGATGAATGGAATACCACGAGCTATGGGCCTCCTCCAGAATAAAATCCTGTGCCCATCCACATTGGGCACACAATCTGGCCCTGCATCCTCAAAAACCCATCATCACCAATGGTCACAACTCTGGCATTGTTTTGTTGAACTCTGTCCTTAAGGACAAGAAAATGAGGATCATCATACTGGCACTTTTTGTTTCGATAAAATAAAGAAGACCGAGAAATCATACAAGCCAATATCCGACTGGGCTTCGAAATATCCAACCTCACGAACCTATTGGCTAACGCCTGACTATCCAACCTCCAAAATAAATGCAAGACTTCCCATACTCACTGCCTTCCAGCTCATAGCATCGGCCACTACATTGTCCTTTCCCGAATAGTAAAAAATATTAATATCATATTCTTTTTGCAGTTCCAACCATCTCCGTTGCTTCAAATTGAGATCCTTCTGCTTGAACAAGTGCTGGAGGTTACGATGACCAGTAAACACCTCGCAAGACACATCATACAAATAATGCCTCCAAATCTTCAACATATGAAGAATGTGCAGCCAACTCTAGATCATGAATAGGGTAGTTCTTCTCGTGGGGCTTTAGTTGACGAGAAGCATAGACAATAACTCTACCCTCCTGCATCAAAACACACCTAATACCCACTCTCGAAGCATCACAATACACTGTATATGAACCTGAAGCTGATGGAAAAACTAACATTGGAGCCATGGTCAAGGAAGTCTTGAGCATCTCAAAGTTCGCCTCACACTCATCCAAACACTGGAATGTAATACCTTTTTGAGTTAATTTGGTCAAGGGTGATTCAGTAGATGAATATCCCTGAATGAACCGATGATAATAACCTGCCAAACTAAGAAAATTGTGAATCTTTGTGGATGAAGACGAACTAGGACAAATATGAACCGCCTCTATCTTCTTTGGATTAACATGAATACCCTGAGTGGACACTAGGCGCCCCGAGAAAGCCATTGAACTAAGCCAGAACTCACACTTGGAGAACTTTGCATAAAGCTTCTCCTCCATCAACTGTTGCAAATACCACTCTCAAATACTCTGCTTGCTCCTCCGAACTACGCGAATACACCAAGATATCATCAATGAATACTATGGCAAACAAGTTGATATACTGCTGCAATACGCTGTGTATCAAATGCATGAATGATGCTGGGCATTGGTAAGTTTAAACGACATCACAAGGAACTCATAATGACCATATCGGGTCCTGAAAGATGTCTTAAGAATATTCGAGTCCCTGATCTTCAGCTGGTGATACCTAGAATAGAGATCAATCTTGGAGAACACCCTCTCTCCATGAAGCTGGTCGGATTAATCATCAATGTGAGGCAAGGGATACTTCTTAATTGTAACCTTTTTCAACTGCCTATAATCAATACACATTCTCATAGTGCCATCCTTTTCTTCACGAACAGAATAGGTGCACCCCACGAAACACTAGGCCGGATGAACTCTTTATCGAGGAGTTCCTGAAGCTGCTCCTTCAACTTCTTCAAATCCAATCGTTCTATATGATACGATGGAATATAAATGGGCCAAGTTCCTGAAACCAGATAAATACTAAAATTAATATCCATGTCCGATGGCATGCCTGGCAGGTCTACAAGAGACACATCAGAAAAATCCCTCTCAACTGGAACAGAATCAATGCTAGGAGTCTTTGCACTAACATCCCTCACAAATGCTAAGTATGAAAGACAATCTTTCCCGAACATCTGCTGGTCCTTCAGAAATGATATCACCCTACTGGGGATAAAATCTATCGAGATCGCCACTCAATCCGTCCCACACCCGATATAGCTGGCGTTACTGTCTTAGAGTGACAGTCCAAAATAGCACGACATGGGGATAACCAATCCATGCCCAAAATCACATCAAAATCCACCATACAGATTAACAAAAGATCCACTCGGGACTCCAGAACCCCAATGGTCACTACACATGACCGATACACATGGTCAACAATAATAGTATCGCTCACTGGAGTAGATTCATGGACAAACAAAGCAAGAGACTTACGGGGCATATCAAAATAGCGAGCAAAATATGATGACACATAATAAAAAATGGAATCATAATCAAATAACATAGAGGCATCTTTGCGGCAGGCTGAGACAATACCTGTAGTCACCGTATCTGAAGCAATATCGTCAAGTCTAGCTGGGAGTGCACAGAAATGGGCCTGACCACCACCTGATCGACCTTCCTCTCTTGGGCGACCCCTAAATGACTGTCCTCCACCCCTAGCTGGCTGGGTGAATGGTGAAGTAACTACTGCTGAAGCTGATGGCTGACTCATATGCTGAGATAAACCCCCAAGATGATGAGGACACTGCCTACACATATGTTCCAACTCCCTACACTCATAACAACTCCTTGTTACTGGATATAAGGACTAAAGGGAACCCTTAGCACCAGAATGACTAGCAAATGCACCTGGCATAGAAGAGCCCTGAACAAATGACACGGGACAAACTCTATGCTGGAAGGGCACTAAGTGAGGATCAACCCTGCTGAGAGCTGTGAGAACCATGGCCCGATGATTCCCCACGATAACCTGGACGAGTTGACTGAGCATGCCTTATTGAGGGCCTATTCCGTGCTGAAACTAACCTCTCGAAGGAGTACCCCCAATATTACCCAATCCCCGAGGCCTCTTTGCCTCCCTATCCTCCCACTCTTGAAGACGAATTGACTCCATCTCGCGAGCGATATCAACGACCTCCTTAAATGTATCACCCGACACTAGTCATAAGAATCCAAAGCTGATATGTAAGGCCATTAACGAACCTCCTGACCCTCTCTCTATCCATAGAAATCGACCAAATAGCATGACGGCCTAACTCTAAGAACCTCATCTCGTATTCTATTACAATCATATCTCCCTATCATAACTGCTTTAACTCCTTACACAACTCCTAGCTGCAGGACCGTGGCACAAACTTCTCCAAAAGGAGAGCGGAGAACTGCGTCTAGGTAAGGGGCGTCGCACAAACAGGCCTATAGCTCACATAAGCCTCCCACCAAGTGAAGGCAGCTCTAGTAAACTGAAAAGTAGTAAATAAGACCCCGCTGGTCTTCAGGATACCCATGATGCGAAGAATCCTCTGACATCTGTCTAAGAAACCCTGGGCATTCTCGCCCTCTACACTACTGAAAGTCGGAGGCTGAAGTCTAAAAAATCTCTCCAATTTGCGTTGATCGTCCTCTAGCATAACCGAAGCTACATAACCCTGAGCAGCTACCATCGGCTGGACTAGTGGTGCCTCCAATGTTTGCACTCCCTGAACAACCTGCTCAGGCGTGGGCAGCGAGAGTTTGAGTGCCTTTCCCAACTTGAGAGGTGGTTGTGGTAGTAGAAACTGGAACCGCCTGAGCAAGCTAGTGCACATGGTCAAGGTCTAAGCCAAGGTCTTTTGAAGACTCGGAATGCTAATAGGCACAGCTGGTGCCTAAGATAGTGTTGCTGGAGCGTCCACAACTAGGACTTGATCCTGAACTAGGGCTACTGGTGTATTTGTAGGTACTACCCTAGTTGCTGTATGGGCTACACCACTTCCCCTACCATGACCTCGGCCGCATCCTCGGCCTCTAGTGGCCCCAACTGGTAGTACTGGTGGTCGTCCATCTAGACCGGTAGCACATGTTCTCACCATTTGTGGCAGAATAGAATGGCAGAAGTTTAGTACTAGCATCAACAGATTCACATGACAGGAATTCAAGAATAAGAAGTTTTCCTAAAGGTTTTGCAGCCTCACAAGGATAAATACAGACGTCTCCGTATTGATCCACGAGACTCTACTAAACCCGCCGATGACTCGTGAGACCTATGTAACTTAGGCTCTGATACCAACTTATCACAACCCTAAAAAGATCACGGTCATGAGGCGCTGATCATGAAACTAGGCCAGTCGACAGAAATCCTAAACTAACTAGCAATTCATTATATGACATTTAGAGTCGATAATTAACTAGAAATCCCATAATATAAGTTGAGACAGACAATGCAAAAAACAAAACAAAACCCGACATCAGGATGTCACCAGTCATGAGCAACCACCAATCATCTATGAATAAGATAAAGAAAACATAGTTTGAAAGAAATGTTAATACAAGACTAAATGAGATAAGAAGGAGAAGCACTACGCTGCGAATGCCAAACAGCTACCTGCTGATACCTATTTTTCTTGATATATTTTAATTATGCAGCAATACTTTTAAAATAGTATATATATGCAAACATAAGCATGTACAAGGTTTTTACAAATTTTTCCATAAGTTTAGGAATTTAAATTGATTTATTTCCTTCCCTTTTATTCATAAAATCCTAAATTATTATTTCGCAAATTATTGTTATGGTAGTTTAGTCATTTAATTTCTATACTTAATCCAAAATATGGTTAATACATTTTTAGGCATTTTTATAATTGCATATGATATTTTAAAGCTAAAATGCATATAATTGTAATATTAGCCCATTAATGTATGACTACATTTTTACATGCGTAAAATTGGCCCCTTTATTTTTAAGATGATAAATATATTTTGTAAATAATTTTGGTACATAAAATTATTTTCCCGAGAAATTGTTTATAGTTTATTATAAATTAATATAAGGAAAATAGACTCTTTATGAACCTGGTGTTGTGACTCCTGGCTGTGTATGAACATGTACTAAGGTGTTGTGTTTGGACTTTTGTTAATTTCTTCAATCTCTTTTCAAACAATCTTTGTTGTTTTACTAAATTACTTTCGAATAGACTTCCTTTTTAATATAGTTTTTCACTAAAACTTGTCAACTTGTGTCAATCACTTCCACTCAACCCTTAAGTCAATAAGTTCTACCCTCTTTAGTATGTGTACTGCCTTGGGATCCTCTTGAGAACCCTCTGAACTTTGGCATACTGATGCCGGCCCTTCCACACTGCACTTATTCAATTTTTTTACCAAGTCTAGGTGTAAGCACTGCCCGGGATCTTTGAGATCCTTAGGGAACTTTGATGCACCTAGACTCTGACATTGTCTATGGGATTGATGCATTTGAGGCCATTGGAGGCTTCAGGAATCTGGGCCTAATTGAAGGCGCCCTATGGAATAGTTTCTTATTTTCTTATTTACTTATGTAGTTCATTCATTGGTCTGGAATCACTTGTAAATACATATTGGTATATTTAGTGAAAGCGATGGGTAGATACATGTTTTATGGGGTAATACATGTAGAATAGAAATAATGCTCATATGACTTTATATTTTAATTTGATTGCCTTACCAGGTAGAAATAATGTTCATAGGTCTATACATCTTGTCATGCTTATCTCACCATGCTAGAAACCATGTTATATGTTTCAAATACTTCCGTAATATAAATCACGCCTTCAGTGTCTTAAAATCATCTTAACAAATATATTTCATGCATATAGGACTTAATCCAGATTATGTTATGGAAAATTTTTATGTCTACATGTCTTAAATCAGCTTAACAAATAGATGCCATGCCTATTGGATGTAATTTAACCCAGTTTCTATTATAACAAGTGTTATGTATGTTTCCATGCCCGCAAGTCTTTAAAAACAGTGTTAAACTTAGATATCATGCTTATAGGAAACCATACTCGAATTCCTGCATGTGAATCTAAACTAGTCTAAGTAATTCAATCTAGTCCACGCTTAGTTCACTTTTGAATTGGTTCAATTTTGTAGTTTATATTTCCTAAAACAAGTTCTTTTAAACTTCCACGATCTATCATTAGACAGCATGCCTATATGTATTAAGAAGTCCATTTCAAAACCTGCTTTGTTTTACTATATAAATGTAGTCATCAGTATTCCACGTATAGGGAAGCTTTTACGGCGTTTCCAAAACTGCAACTCTGAGACTATTTTTGTTGCTTAATGTTTTTTTTCTGATTTTAACAAGCACTAAAAATCAATAGGCAACTTATAGGGTCTCTACTCCTGAGTTTATTACAAATAAAATGCTTGTCTTCTGCATATTCACCTAGACATCCTGCCTTAAGATATTGTCTAATAAAAGCCCTTCATTATGTTTGAGTCGTTCTGTTTATGTGCTTGTTTGAGGAGGAAAATTTGAGCCTCTAATTGCTCCCTTTTATGTGATGAAAGTCCTAAGAGTTTTGCTTGTCGCCTTAGAGTTTTCACCTTTAAAACCTTAGTGGGTCCGTCTAGAACCACCTATAGGTAGAGGTCCTAACTGCCTCCAAGACCATTAAGAAGGGACAAGTAGCAACAAAATCGCTAACCAAACACTCGCTTTTCAAGACCACTAAGGTTATGGGAAGGGTAAATATGGGATATGATGACTACGTACTAATGTCATGCATAGCCCCTCATCGAGGAGTATTTATCGGACATTGTGTGGAGTAATCCTATAGGCAAACAAACCTAGGACCCCTCAGTTACCAAAACTCCCTTTTTATTTAAAGATTTGTTTTATAAATTTCCCAAATCTTTATCTTATTGCTTGAGTTATCCAACGTGCTTTAATTGCAACCTATTTGATCCAACTGTTTATTTGTAATGGACTAATTTGTGAATATAAGTTCGGCCAAGACCCACGGTTGTGGACCAAGCGGGGTGCCTAACACCTTCCACTCGAAGTTACTTCGAGCCCTTACTCTATTCTCTGGTAATGCAAACCAATCCAAGAGTTACTCCTTCTAGGTGCTCTAACGCACCATAATCCGTTAGGTGGCGATTGATCAAATACCTAATTCTCAAAAGGAAATGAATCATTACACCCCGTGAATGTCAAAAATCGGACCTCTCTCAGCGAGGAGAGAAAAAAGGGGCACGACAGCATGACAACTCTGCTGAGGATATTTTTAGGTTCTTACCATAACGAACTTATCTTTAACAAATTAGTCCAAGCATGATTTATCCCGTACCCCTCTCATTTTATTTGAATTCAAATTCCTATTTTAAGCATCCATGTTTCTGTTATTCATGAAATTGACTCGCCTCTTTGTTTTGTTTTCCCTGTAACTGCCTTTTTAATTATTTAAATACTATATTTATCTTTCTTCCTACGTGCAAATACTTGACTACATGTTATTAAATGCTGCATAAATCATGCTCCACATCATATTCCACTCGTGCCCCTTAAATCTATGGCAACGCTTTAATGAGTTGTTGCACTCTTCCTATTTACTACCCTTAAATTCACAAAGGATTATTTGCGGTAAAACCAATTGACTAGCGGTGCAGTAGACGGTTCCGTGCCTTCCACCCTTGAGTTGTTCGCTTGAGGGTACTTGTCTAAGACCCCATAGAAACCTTACTTTAGTTAAAATTGTGCATGCATTATAGTCAAACCTGTTCGGATCAATTACGTTGTCCACATAATGATTCATTAAGATAAACCTTATCCAAAATCCATCGGGTTTTCCATAATCCCAACAGATACAAAAACGCTCTGTGCATTAATTTGGAGAACTAAATGCCGATATGTTGATCATAAATGTATAAATAGTCAAGTCTGGTGGGGGTAAGGTCTAACCCTTTTGTTTTGCAGAAAATGAGGTACGAGGTCCCTAGATTCAGTATGGTTAGCAACATCCCACCATTCTTACTAGATTGGTGGGAGGACATTTCCTCAAGTAACAAGAAATACGTGAAAGAATATCTGGATAACCTGCATTCTTTGCTAGATATTGAGCCAAATAACAAACTAGTCGAAGCTTCCACTTTATTCTGGGATAGTGAAAGACCCGTGTTTCGTTTTTGTGACATAGAAATGACACCTCTTCTAGAAGAAATAGGAGGACTTGCAGGATTGACTTGGGATAGTCCCGGGCTGTTGGTACTAGAAAAACGTACATGCCGAGTTTTTTTTTAAGATGATGAGGTTGAAGAAGAATGTCAACCTAGTGTGCTTGAAGGATTCCCACATACCTTTCGAATACCTGTACAAGAGCTATGGCCATAGCAAGTCTTTCCGCACTTACCATGATGATATATCACTCACTTTACTAGGTCACATCCACCGCAGAGTGTTTGTATTTATATGTGGTTTCTAGGCCTGATAGTGTTCCTAATGAAAAAGAAAGAATACACACTAGGATGGCCATGGTCATTAAGAATTTGATGGAAGGGATTAATGGATAGACATATACCATAGTCCCCATGATCGTATCCAACAAATACAGGGCTCTGGAGCACTGTCAAATAGGGGTCAAGCATTTCGAAGGTTGTTATTTGCTACTGCAATTATGGTTGTTGGAGCATTTCCAAAAGGGTCGCTATCATTAGGAATTTTCACGAAGGGCTTGGAACGAACATCTTGCCTTCCAACACCCTAAGCAGATGACTTACATTCCATACAGATTTGTTCAGCTAGAAACCACCAAAGAATGGGTGGGGTTCTTTGACAATCTAACCAAGGAACAGGTGTGTGGATGTTTGAATGTTTCCCCACGGATGAATTTATTATCAGATTCAGGGGCACTCCACACTTTGTGCTGATCGGGTTGAGAGAAACCCATATGTCCTATGCAGGTCATGAAGCAAGCAGGCAGAAAATAGTTGTACCAAGGGTTGTCAAGATGAGTCACTTCAGGACATGATTTCAAGACGGCGATGTCCCATACAAGTGCCAAGCTCAACTCATATGGAACTGCAAAAGCATTATGGAGAAGAATACCATTGAGCTGGACAGATATCATACAGGGTGCCAACCTATTTACCCAACGTGCTTAGAGGAAAATCTGAAAGGGATGGTGACACCATGGGCCGGTCGAGGAAATAGAATCATAAATGAAGAAGATGAAGCTCAAGTGAAGTACAGTAGGCTGTGCAAAAATGTCCACGACTCTGAGAATGAGCAGTGAGAAATACATGGAAGCAATGTGAGGCTGATTAAGGAATGGAAGGAGATGGCAATCACTTCCAACAGGAAACTGGAATACCTGGAGCGAGGAATAGTGGAGCAGGAAAGCAAAGTCATAAAGAGGGTTGAAAATTACCAGAACGCTGAAGGAGCTGAAGGAGGACATTTGGCCAGATCGTACTTGCTGTTGGGACTACGCGAGCTGGAGGATCACTATGATAGAGTCCAGAAGATCGAATTTGGGGAAGGTCCTTCTGGGACCAAATAGACTAGATTTACTTGTTTTTCCTAAAAAGGCCAAGTACCAATAGTAACTTATTTTATTATTATCTTAGTGTCGTTTTGGGATTCAACTATTTTATATTATGAAACGAAGAATTTATTGGCATTTAAAGTTCTCTAAATCTATTTGTCGCTAGACCTACCTCGGGCTCAACGAGGCTCCCAAATTAAGATGCGAATTTACATTTCTACAATATCTGTTTAAATACTGAAAACGTTCCAGGATCCTCATTAACTTGTTACCTTTTGTTTTTCTTTACTTTTTAATTATTCCCATTCCCTTAGGTTGGTTCTCTCATACTGGCCTCATCATCATATCACACCAGATCTAGAGGCCCTCCTCCTCCTCCTCCTCCTCCAAGAAACCCAAAAAGCAGAGAAAAAGAATAGATGGACGACATAAGTGGGACCCAAAAGGAAAATATTGAGAACGTAGAGACTTCCGATGGCCGCAATAATCCGGCCCAAAATTATATGCTTTTGGGACTGGAACAAAAGATACTGAACTACAAGGAGAACTTGATCAAGTCCACAACTTGGAAAACCTATCACTCACCCTCAATGTCCCTGATGTCCACCAACAAAACAGAAAGAACCCAACACCTCCTCAGAACACACAAAACCAACAGCTACAAAATCCTATCGTACCGAGTAAATATGCAACTCCACAGCAAAATATTAATCCATTGGCGATACCAACTCCACTGCAACAACATCATCAACCAATTCATTACCTGCCAACCACCACTTGCCATACTCTCCAAAATACACTACCACTCATTACTGATCCACAAATCTCCACCAATGACCATCACTATACCCAAGTTCCGGGCACCCAACAAAGCAACCCTATGCATTTGGAAACTATACCACATGCTACCCAACCCATATCCTATGCACTGGAGTCCTCCATGAAAGACCTTCTCATTAGAAACATGGCCGAAGAACTCAAGAAGTTAACACTCGAATTCAAGGTGTTGAAGGCAACAGGGGAATAGAAGGATTAAACTGTGAAGATCTGTGCATACAACCAGATATGGAATTTCCAGAAAGGTACAACCCTCCCAGATTTGAGATGCTCGATGGTACAGGTGATCCCAGGGTTCATCTAAGGACCTATTGCAACAAGCTTGTCGGGGTCGGGAAAGATGAAAAAATCCGGATGAAGCTCTTCATGAGAATTCCTACTAAGGATGCTTTGTCTTGGTAACACAGAGAATGCACCGGATGTCTTTTACATCCAGAATCTCAAGAAGAATCCAACTAAAACTTTTCACAAGTATGCGAGTCGTTGGAGGTCGGAAGCAGCCAAGGTCAGGCACTTTTTTGACAAAGAATAAATGAATAAATTCTTCGTCAGGGCATAGGGTCCACAATATTACGAGAGGTCGATGGTCATCGAAAATAAAAAATTCTCTGATATCGTCAAACTCGGGGAAAGTATCAAGGAAGGAATCAAGAGCGGGATGGTAACGAACTTTGAGGCTCTGCAAGACACGAATAAGGCACTACAATTGGGCATCATATCCAAGAAGAGAAATATTAGGGCATTAATGGTGGCCCAGGGCCCAAAATACCCACTAGCTTATAAAACACCTCCTCCCACATATCAAACACCTCTGCCTACATATCAAAGAACTCTACCCACATATTAAACACCTCCACCTATATACCTACCTTCCTCTCAAAATATTCCCAACCACCCTCTGTCCATCACACTAACAACTCCTAACCATCCCATTTCCAAACACCACCAGCTCGCCAAAATTATCCAAGACCAAGACCCAACCTTGACTGCAAACCACCCAGACAATATACCGCCGTTGTTGAGCCCATCAACCAACTGTTGAAATCTTTAAAACTCTTTGAACTCTGGCATACTGAGGCTGGCCCTTCCACACTGCACTTATTCAATTCTTGGTTACCAAGTCTAGGTGTAAGCACTGCCCGGGATCCTTGAAATCCTTAAGGGACTTTGGTGCATCTAGACTCTGACATTGTCTATGAAATTAAGGCATTTGAGGCCATTATTGGCTTTGGGAATCTGGGCCTAATTGAAGGCTCCCTATAGAATAGCTTCTTATTTTCTTATTTACGTATTAACTCATTCATTGGTCTGTAATAACTTGTAAAAAATATTGGGGTATTTAGTGAAAGGGATGGGTAGATACATGTTTTATAGGGTAATACATGTAGAAATCATGCTCATAGGACTTTATATTTTAATTTGATTTCCTTACCAGGTAGAAATAATGTTTATAGGGCTTTACATTTTGTCATGCTTATCTCACCATGCTAAAAACCATGCCTATAGATTTAAATAATTCCTTAATAGAAATCATGCCTTCAATGTCTTAAAATTAGCTTAACAAATAGATGCCATGCCGATAGAACTTAATCAAGATTATGTTGTGGCAAGTGTTTTTGTCTGCATGTCTTACATCAGCTTAACAAATAGATGCCATGCCTATAAGATGTAATTTAACCCAGATTCTCTTATAACAAGTGGTATGTATGTTTCCATGCCTGTAAGTACTTATAATCAGTATTAAACTTGGATATCATGCCTATAGGAAACCATACTCGAATTCTTGCCTGTCAATCTAAACTAGTCCATGCTTAGTTCATTTCTGAATTGGTTCAATTAAGTAGTTTATATTTCCTGAAATAAGTTCTTCTAAGCGACCTCAGTCAATCATTAGACAACATGCCTATAGGTATTAAGAAGTCTGTTTCGAAACCTATTTTGATTCACTATATAAATGTGGTCATGACTACTCCGCGTGTAGGCAAGACTTTAGGGCGTTTTCAAAACTGCAAATTTGAGACTGTTTCTATTGCTAAATGTTTTTTTCGATCTTAACAGGCTTTAAAAATAAATAGGCAACGGCGAGGGTCACTACTCATGAATTTATAAAAAATAAAATTCTTGTATTTTACATATTCACCTAGACGTTCTGCCTTAAGATACTGTCTAATAAAAGGCCTAACTTGTGCTTGAGTCGTGCTATTTATGTGCTTGGTCGAGGAGGAAATTTTGAGCCTCTTATTTCTCCCTTTTATGTGCTGAAAGTCCTAAGTGTTTTGCTTGTCGCCTAAAAGTTTTCAAATTTAAAACCTCGCGGGTCCATCTTGAACCACCTATAGGTAGAGGTACTAACTCCCTCCAAGACCATAACGAAGGGACGGGTAGCAGAACGCAATAGTAAATGTTGGCCAAACACCCGCTTTGCATGGCCGCTAAGGGGATAGGAATAGTAGATATGAGATATGATGGCTACACCCTAATGTAATATGTAGCCCTCATCGAGGTGTGTTACCGGAAATTGTGTGGGATGATCCTATAGGCTAACCAACCTAGGACCCCTCCTTTATCAAAATTTCATTTTTATTTAAACCTTTGTTTTACAAGTTGTCCAGATCTTTATCATATTACTTTGGTTATCCAACGTGCTTTACTTGCAACCTATTTAATCCAACAAGAGGGGTTGCTCTGATGGTAAGCAACCCCCACTTCCAACCGAGAGGTTGTGAGTTCGAGTCTCCCCAAGAGCAAGGTGGGAAGTTCTTGGAGGGAAGGATGTCGGGGGTCTATTTGGAAACTGTCTCTCTACTCAAGGGTAGGGGTAAGGTCTGCGTACACACTACCCTCCCCAGACCCCACTAAGTGGGATTTTACTGGGTTTTTGTTGTGGTGGTGTTGTTGGACTAATTTGTGAATACAAGTTCAGTCGGGATCCATAGTTATGGACCAAGAAGGGTTCCTAACACCTTTCCCTTGAGGTTACTTGGAGACCTTACCCTAATCTGTAGTAATGCAAATCAATCCAAGAGTTAATCAAGGTGCCCTAACGCACCATAATCCGTTAGGTCGCGACTCTTCAAATATCAATTCCCAATAGGAAATGAGTCATTACACCCCCTAAAAGTCGAAACCCGGACCTCTCTCCGCAAGGAGGTAAAAAGGGGCCACTATCCGAATTTTCCACCTTCGGAAGTCGTGATGGCAAGCAGAAATAACATTTAAACAGTGGAATTTAATGTGAGCTAGGCAAGCAGTTATTTGAATAATTTACTATTTTACTCATTACATATCCTTTAACAATAAAGAAGAAATAATCATTTAAACAACGGAATTTAATGTAAACAGAAGATAAAAAATAAACTAGCTGAACATGAATATCTAATATAATTGTTTAAGTCTCGACTACCCAAAACTAGTGTCACAGTTTCATAGACGGTTTAAGAATACTACAAATAAAGGTCTGAAAGAAATAAATACAACATTGTCTCTGGAAATGCATGAAAGGAATAGGAATAATAGATAGAAGAAGACGCCAAGGCTTGCAGAAGTTTGCAGCACTACCTCGAGTCACCTGATGAGCTAGAATTAGCAATCCCACCTCGGTCTGAAGTATACAAAATTGGGATCTATACAAAAGAGTGTAGAGTGTAGTATATGTACAACCGACCCCATGTGCTGGTAAGTGTCTACCCTAACCTTGGTAAAGTAGTAACGAGGCTAAGACCAGACTATCAAATAAACCTGTGTAGTCATATAATATACATTGGAAAGTAAAGCAGGTTCAAGCAAGTATGGATGGAGGGGGAAACATGTTTCTGGAAATTATAGGTAAAAACAGAATATCAAGAGAACTATGAAGGAATCAAAATCCAACCACTAGCAAGAATAAGGAAAACAAATGAAGATCTCACTTCCTTTCACACCTTGTTATAGGCGTGCAACCCAATCCCACTTCCTGTATCTCGTGGCAGGCATGCCACCCACTCCCATTTCATGTATCTCGTGGCATGCGTGCCACCAGATCCCATTTTATTTATCTCGTGGTAGGCATACCACCCACTCCCATTTTATTTATCTCGTGGTAGGCGTACCACCGGCTCCTATTTTATTATATCTCGTGGTAGGCGTACTACCTGCTCCCATTTCATTATATCCCGTGGTAGGCGTACCACCCACTCGCATTTGATTATATCTTGTGGTAGGCGTACCACCCGCTCCCATGTACAAGCCAACAAGAATCACAAAGAATCCTGACAAGGGAATAATAATATCAACAAGCATCACGGTAAGGAAACAATGATATCTCAATAATATCCCGGCAAGGGAGAAACAAGTATAACCCCAGCTATAACCAAACTTATTACAACACCTAACTACCCCATCTATAACTAAACTTGTTACAACACCTAACCTGAGGAATTATAAACCTAAGCATCTGTAGTATCAAATAAGAACACAACGCAAGGGAACAACAACTCAACAATAGCCCGGGAAGGGGCAACATAATGATCTCTTCTCTTTCTCGCTTTTACTTCACGTTTCACTTCACAACTAGAGCTAATGCTCTAGAGTTTCAATTATCACTTATACTTTCACAATTCTTTATACAACTGGAGCCAACACTCCTCAATGTTCATAGGTCACGATTCTTCCCACAACTTTTCACAAAAAATATAAATCTTCACCTAGGTATGAATAATACAACGGAGTCATAAAAATCACAATATCAGGCTCACGGTCATGCTTGACACCAACGTATATATGTACGTCGTACTCAACAAGAAGAAAATAGAAAATAGGACACAACTCCTAATACCTCAAGCTAAGGTTAGACCAAATACTTACCTCGATGCCACGAATATAATTCATGATTCAATTATAGCTTTACCCCTTGATTCTACCACCAATTTGCTCGTACCTAGTCACAAGTTACTGAATTACATCAATAAATTCTAAATGAATCAATTTGAATGCATGAAAATACGTTTTCCAAAGTTTTACCTAATAAGTCCAAATTGTCCCCGAGCCCACGTGGTCAAAACCCGCGGTTTGAACCAAAACCTTATTACTCATTCCCCTTTGAACTCAAATATGTGATTTGTTTTGAAATCGGATATCAAATCGAGGTTCAAATCCTCAATTTTTGAAAACCTAGGTTTTACCCAAAACATCCAATTTCCCTTATGAAAATCATTGATTTGAAGTTGAAATCATGTTTAAAGATGTTAATGATTAAATAAAACTATTTAAAAACGACTTACAACTGATTTGGAGAAGAAAGGTTGTTTGAAAAATCGCCTCTTATGTTTTGGGGTTTGAAAAATGAAAAATAACTGAAAATTCCATCAAAATATACTATTCTCATATGCCCTGTGCGGACCCCACAAAATCAACCGCGGTCGCACAATACTACTAGTCTTCTGCAGTGATAGGCCGTAGGACTTTGGCCATAACTTTCTCTCAAGATGTCCAAATGAATATTATAATATGTTTCTGAAAACTACATTCAAAGATCTACAACTTTTGAACTTTAGTTTTTGAATCATCCCCACATTCCTTGGAGATCAAAAGATATGAGCTTCTGAATTCGGACCAGTGAATCTATGCGGACCGTACAAAATCAACTGCGGTCAGTACTGAGGGTTCAGAGGTTTGCACTTCTGTGAACATACAAGGTCTATGTTTTTTAGTCTAAGACATCACAGGACCTACCCGAAACTCACTAGAGCTCTCGGAACTCCAAACCAAATGCACACAAAACCTAAAAAATATCCTTCGAATTTATTCGTGTAATCAAATAATCAAAATAACATCATGAACATATAATTAAACCTCAAGATCAATAAAATTTTCTCAAAACTTCTTTAAACATCAACTTTTTCAATTTAAGTCCGAATCACATCAAATGACATCCATTTTTCACCTAATTCTACAGAAACGTCTTAAATCATATGTAAGACCTATACCGGGCACCAAAACCAAAATACAGGCCCGATACCATCTTGTTCAACGAAAATTTCATTTTAAATTTTTTTTGAACAGTTCCAGAAAACAATTTTCTTTCAAAATTCATTTCTCGGACTTGGGACCTCGGAATTCAATTCCGGACATACGCCCAAGTCCCATATTTTTCTACGGATCTTCCGCGACCATCATTCACAAGTCCGAGTCTGTTACTGAAAATGTTGACCGAAGTCAAATTTATTCAATTTACAGCTAAAACTTATCATTTTTCACATATTTTCACATTTAAGCTTTTCTCCTACGCGCTTGAACTGTGCATGCAAATCGAGGTGGTGTTAAGGGAGGTTTTTAAGGCCTCGGAATGTGGAATTTCATTGCAACACAATTGATGACCACACTAGTCAACTCCTAGGATCACCTGGTGAGAAATATCAACACTCACTATCGCGATCCAAATCTCCTATGCACAAATGATGCAGAGATTAATGTGAGTACACTAACTCAGTAAGTAGTAAAGGCAGCTGAGCAGTAAGAATACATGTGAACCACAACATAATGCTACATCAAAAGAATATAAGCCTAGAACAATGCAGCAAATCAGTAAAACTCGTAAAAGCATCTCAGTTCAGTAAAACCCTTTTTTACGCTTTTCAATAGTTTCAAACGAGTGATGAATACAGTGAGAAAAAGGATAGAGACGTAAAACAACCCCTCGAGCAAAACATGACCATGACTGCACCTCGGGCAAAGCCCTTCGGGCTATCTCTCAATCACCCGTGTCAACCCCTAGGGCAATAACATGAAACAACAACAGCTCTTCGGGCAATATTACATCTCACAGTGGATACCCGCGCTCACTGGGAAGTACATACTCCTAGAGGGGCTCCTATAGCCCAAGCCCAATAACAACCCATCTCGTGGCATAATCAAACAGGCCCTCGGCCTCATAACAATTACAAGCCACCTCGTGGCATAATAAATCAAGCCCTCAACCTCTCATACCATAAATCAGCATCATATGCTGCGACGCATAACTCGATCTCATAATATCCTCACAACACAGGCCCTCTGCCTTACTTGGTCAAACTCACTCAAGCCCCTCAGGCTGACAGTAAAACAAGTATTCAGCTCAAAATGTCATTTATGAAACCAAAGGGAGTGAATAAAAAATGAGTTATGAAAGCAGTAAGAACATAATATGACTGAGTGTAAATATCAAACCGAAAACAGTGAGGAAAGCAGTAGTAAAAGCCCCTAATGGTCCAAACAATTCGGCACAAGGCGCACACACGACATTTAGCCCCAAACACAATAACACTTTCCAAAATATAACAATATCAAATAGTTTCCAAGTAAATACGTGACTTAATAGTTGTATGGGGCAGACCAAGTCACAATCCCCATTAGTGCATGACCCCATGCTCGTCACCTACCGTGTGTGTCACCTCAAAATAGCACAACAATGTGAAATCTAGGGATTCATACACCTTCAGGAAAATATTTTAGATCTTTAATCACCTCAATCCGTCCAAACTTTAGCCTGCGATGCCTTTGCCTTTCATATCGGCCTCAACTCGCATCGAATCTACCCAAAATCAGAATCATAGCATTAAAATATGCTAAGGAGACATAACGCATGCGAAAATAATCAAATTTCATGAAGAAACCAGAAATTGGCCAAACCCGACCCTCGGGCCCATGTCTCGAAATCCGAAAAAATTAATATCAATAGAATCTTTATCCTCCCACGAGTTCATGCATACCAAATTTGCCAAAATCCTACCACAAAGGAGCCTCAAATCCTTAATTTTAGGTCTCCAATTACAAGCGCTAATTCTTCAATTTCAACCACTAATTTTCCAAAAATTACAAGCCTAATTTGAGAAATAACACCCTAAAAACGTGTTTTATGTTCAAAAATCTTACCTCAACGAAGTTCCCTTGAATTTCCCCTTCAAAATTTCCCAAAAAAACTCCAAAATCGATTTAAAATGGTGAAGAAAAGGTGAAAATTGCGAAGGGCCAAATATATATGTTCTGCCCCAGCTAAACTCCTTTTGCGGCACAAAATCTCGCACCTGTGGACTCGCATCTGCGGTTCCAGGTGAGCACCTGCAAAGAATCACTTGTCTTCCCATCTTGCACATACGCTCAAACGTCCACACTTGCGCTCAAACATCTGCACTTGCGCTATTGCAGGTGCGCCCAAAGCTTTGCATCTGCAGCCCTTGAAACGCATTAGTGACGACGCACATGCGGTCCCCAATCCGTAGGTGCGGAAATAACAGAAGCAGAAAGTTCTGCAACAGCACCAAAACTCCAAACTCCCCGTCAACTATTCAAATCCATCCCGAGGCCCTCGGGACCTCAACCAAATGTGTCAATAAGTCACATAACACTATTTAAACTTGTATGAATATTCGAAATACCTAAAACAACATCAGAACATCAAATTAACCATGGATTCAGGCCTAAGAACTCCAAAAATTCTGAATTTTGCTTTTGATAAAAATGTCTATCAAACCTTTTTCGAATGACCTGAAATTTTGCTCACACATCACAAATGAAACCACAGGCCTACTCCAACTTCCAGAATTCCATTTTTGAATTCTATATCAAAATCTCCCTATCAACCGAAAAACGTCAATTTCGCCCATTCAAGCCTAAATCTACTTCGGACCTCCAAAACTCATTCCGATCACGCTCCTAAGTCCCAAATCACCTTCCAAAGCTATCTGAATCGTAAAAATCAGGTTCCGAGATCATTTTCTCACAAGTCAACTTCTAGCTGACTTTTCCAATTAAAAAATCAACTTAAGAGACTAAGTGCTCAAACCCTCTCCAAACCATTCTGGATTCAAACCGACTAACCCGATACCATATAACACAGATAAACAAAGTATAAAGAAGTAAAAATGGAGAAAATGGAGTGGTAATTCATGGAACGTCCAGCATAGTCGTTACAATATCAGATGTAAGTTCGGTCGAACTCGGTAGCTTTTGTTCATGATTTGTATTTATCTTAAAAAATATATTGAATATGTATAATTACATAATTTAGTACCCATTAACTTAAAAAATCACAATACCGAACCCATAAGCTTCAAATCCCGACTCCGCATATGTTGATCCCTTAGCTTGTAAAATGCTTTATGAACAACCGTTATTATCGTAAATATGTATATGAAACCAAACCCTCCATTAACATTCTATCTTATTTCGTCAAATTGATTGCATGTGTAGATGCGATAGATAGATAGATAGATAGATAAATAAATAGATAGTTGATTTGGTTATTCTTCGTACTACAACGCTTCAATTTTTTTTTCCCATTCATTTCTCGTGAAGAAAAATGTCGACGTATGAAACTTATGCAGCATTGTCTGATTTTCTCAATAGAAACGGAAATATATTTTCAATAAATTATACTGTATGTATTCAACAGAATCACAGACTGAGAGGATGTCATTGGCGCATCCAAGCGATATCTGGACAATTTTTGCACGTTTAATCCAATTTTAAGATTTATATGTGGATTAAAATCATTTTTATTTTTATTTTTTTATTTGTTTTCCTTTATGTGTCAATATTCAGAAGGACGAAGACGATCAACAGACTGAACAATGAATGTGCAGTGAAGAGAGAAGGCTCAACAAGCCAAAAAATCACTCTGTAAATAGATGTGTTCAATGTTTTCACTCCATTTGTTTGAATAAATTATACAATATCAATTTTTTGGTTAATCGATTAGGTACAACTAAAATTAGTTTAACATCATTACTTTTTCATGGACTAATTTGTATTTGGTTATCAAAATGTTAAAATTAGCTTAGGCAGCTTCACATGCTAAGTTAGAATTGTTCTTAAGCTTGTACGAGTCAACAAATATGTTTAGTTGTCAGCATCGCAAGCTAAGTTAGAAATATATGCTTACGACAAAGCGAGAGTACAGGACACGAGCAGAAAGAGCAGTATCATATAAAGGTAGAATGCTCGAAGATTATGCTAAGTGGCGGAGTCAGGATTTTCGTTAAGGAGTTTAAAAAAGAAAAAAGTTGGAAGTTGAAATGATGTTTAGCTTAATATATATATATATATATATATATATATATATATATATATATATATATATATATATATATATATATATATATATATATATATATATATATATATATATATTTTATATGTATATCGCCTCATGTTTTGCTTATGTTTCGTGGATTTAGGATATAAAATATGTTGATTTATATTTATTTGAGGTGTTTTAATATGTAGGAATGATCCGGAAGCAATTGAGGGCGAAATGTGCTAGAATAGAGCCAAAACGGACAAAAAAAGCAAAATTGCATTTTCAACGCCCCACACTACATATGGCGCCAGAGGTAGTGTTTGCAAATTACTAGCGCCAGGGACGATGCTTATTGCTGGGCTGGGTGCTGGTGGCGTTAATTCTGTCCAACTTGCCCGGGACAAGGTCATTTCGTCTCTAGACCTACCCAGCACGTGTAAAAGCAAGACTAAGCTTATTTTTAGAAGGCAGACACCACTTTGAAGAGGATTTGCACACGGAAAATATTCGGAAGCAAGAATATCTCAGATTTTTACATAGTTTCTTAGTATTTTAAATTATCCAATGCTTATGAAATTGTTTGTTATTATCATGAGTGGCTAAAACCCATAATTCTGGAGCTGTGATTTAGCCATGAATATTGTTGTTTAACGTTGACTTAACCTCCATTACAATTCACTAATATATGATTATTTCTTGAATTCTGTGATTAATTGCTTAATTCTATGGCCATCAATTAGGTTCTATTTGATATCTATACTATTTTTGGGAAAGCCATGTTTAGATTAGAGAAGAATTGAAGAGAGCATGATCTTAACTCTAGGGGAGGGGGCGAATTTGTTGTTAGGATATCAATATACTTAGTCATCGTACTTAATTAAATATCGTTATCTTAATGTGTTTTTGATAGATTGATTCCATAGGAATATTGGTGCTAATCTTTTTTGAATAGGTGAGTAGTACTTCGGGAGATGGCTATGAGAGAAATTATCGATTAATGAGCAACTATGAGTGAATTTATGAAAGAGAGAGTTAACTAGAACATAATAGGATTGGTGAATCCATTACAACCCTAGAATATTTTTCTCTTTTGAATATATAACAATCATCACTGCTTGATAATTTAGTTATTACTTAGAATTATAGTTTAGTATAATCACATTTTTGAACTCAAATTTAGCTTGACTGAATAACAATCTTGGTGAATTTAGTGGGTAGCTGATACAAGTCTCTGTGGGTTCGACACTCAACTAATCTTTTTTTATTTGTACGATTACGTATATTTGCATGAGAGTTGGGGAGCAACAAGTTTTGGCGTTATTGTCGGGACTTGAATATTGACTACTTTTTTGTTTTTTCTTCCATTGTTATTTTGTCAAGTCTAACGTTACTTGATTGTTGCTCTGATCTCACGAAATTTAATTTAATATGCAGGATCAGAAGCCAGGACCGACTTCAATGTATTGACCCCGAACCTGAGAGAACATTTCATAGGAGGTTGATGGAAGAAATGGACACAAATAATATTCAAGCACTTGTTCAATTTCCTGTGAACATGAAAGAGGAACATATGGCTGTTAAGAAGGGGGCAACTCCAACATTGCTAACATAACCTCCAGTATTGTGAAGCCCAGGATCACTAGGCACGTTGAGCTGAAACAGAGCACGATCCAGATACTTCATGCGAATGGGCAGTTTATGGGTCTTGCACATGAGATCCACAACAATATATACTGAACTTCATGGAAATTAGTGATACTTATATCACTAACAAGGTCACTTCCGGACTATGTGAGGCTCAAACTTTTCACATTCTCTCTGTTAGGCGAAGCAAAGTGATAGCTAAAACCAGAACCACCTAATTCTATTACATCATTGAATGATTTGGCAAGGAAATTTTTAGCAAGGTTCTTTTCTTCGGGAAAAATTGCAAAGATCAGAAGTGAGATAGTCGCTTCAAACAGAAAGCGGGGGAGTCTCTATACTCAGCTTGAGAGAGGTTCACAGGGCTACTCAGAGACTATCCTCATCATAATCAGACAAACAAAGTGTTAGCTCACACATTCATAGAAGGGCTACATCCTGAAAAAAAAAATTGTGGTAGATATATTAGCTCGAGGTAATGTGTTGGAGAAAAGCTTTGATGAGATATATGCATTATTGAACAAATTCTCCAAAAGAAATCTGGATCGGCAAGGAGAAATGGGCCGACACACAGTGCAAATATCTGCAGGGGTTCTCGAGTTAAATTTCATCTCGGCATTATCAACACAGATTTCTATACTAACCAACCAAGTCAATCAGATGACCTTGGTTAAGCAACAAACACAACCAATGCAACAGGTTCAAGTGCTCTGTGAAGTATGTGGAGAGGGTCATACGAGCGACTTATGCCAGTTAATCTAGAGTCTGTCGGCTTTGTAGGTAATGCAAAATAGGGGCCAGATAAACTAATATGGGAACACTTATAATCCTAACTAGAGGAACCACCCAAACTTCTCTTGGGATGGAAATCAAGGTGTTTAAAATCAATACCGACCACAAGCACCTATACAACAATATAGACCACCTCAGACTGAAAAACATGCAATCTCAACAAGTCAGATTGAGGAAATGATGAAGAAATTGATGGGTGACGTGCAAGCCCACACAACAGAGATAATAAAGAAAGTGATGGTTGACCAGTAGGCCGAAGCCACAACAATGAAAAATTTGGAGTGCCAAGTGGGACAACATGCTAGTGCCCAAAATACTCGACCAGTTGGAACTCTTCAAAGTAACACTAAAGCTATTCTAAGGAATCCATTAATGTCGTGTCATTGGGGAATATGAGACAATTGGAAGAAGTCCAGTGGAAAAAGAGAAAACATATGACTTTTAATGAGAGGCCAACCACTCAAGGATGTTGTTAAGTATCAGAATTGGGTTACTGCAATAGAATAAGAGATTCAAGTTCTTGAGGAAAACGATGCATGGGAGATAGTAGACCTCTTTACCGGGAAACAACCCATTTATTCAAAATAGGTCTACAAAATCAAGCATAAGGCCAATGTAGAAGTGGACAAGTTCAAGGCAAGGCTGGTTGCCAAGGGCTATACGCAACAAGAAGGATGAGATTGTAATGAAATGTTCTCTCCAGTGGCCAAAATGGTCACTGTTAGGATTGTGATCAGTGTTGTAGCCTCCAAGATTGGGCCTTATTTCAAATGGATGTTAGCAATGCCTTCCTCCAAGGTGATTTATTTGGTGAACTTTACATGGATCTTCCTAAGGGATTTCACAAATAGAGGAGTATAAGGTTTGTAAATTATTGAAATCTCTTTATGGATTAAAACATGTATCACGATAATGGGACATCAAACTCAGAAATGAACTCCTACAAGCTGGATACACTGAGACTGCCCATGATCATTCCTTGTTTAATAAGAGGCATAAAGAGGACATTGTGATAGTCCTGGTTTATTCTGATGATCGTTTAATAACTAGGAGTAAGCAGTCCTTCATTGAACAAACAAAGGACACTATGTATAATTCCTTTAAGGTGAAAGACCTAGGGGAACTAAGATATTTTTTGGGAATTGAAGTCCTGCGATCAAAGAAAGGAGTGTTGTTGAATTAGAGAAAATATGTAGTGGAGTTAATCGCTGATGCATGCATGAGTAGTTGCAAAGTAGTAGAAACTACAATTAAGTTAAATAAAAAACTAACAACAGTTGTTTATGACAGTTTTGTTGGAAGAACAGATGACCCTCAACTTGAAGATGTAAATCAAAGACTTATTAAGAAACTAATTTACCTCAGAATCACAAGACCAGACATCTATATTGCCATATAGATGCTGAGCTAATTCATGCAACAACCCAAGAAGTCTCACCTAAATACACCCTGAGGGTTGTAAAATACATCAAATCAGCACCTGGATTGGGGATACTACTGAGAAGAGGACAATCATCAACACTCACAGCCTTTTGTGACTCAGACTGGATAGCTTGTCCCAACACAAAAAGATCTACGACAGGGTATGTTGTGAAGCTTGGAGATTCTCTGTTGTCATGGAAGTCAAGAAGCAACAGACAAGTAGTAGAAGTTCTATAGAAGTAGAGTATTGAAGTATGGCAGCTGTGGTTGCAGAAGTCATTTGGATGGCTTGACAATTGAAGGAATTGGGAAACAAAGTGGAAGTACAAGTTAACTTGCATTGTGATAGTAAGGCAGCTACGAAAATAGCTGCAAATCCTATATTTCATAAGCGGACTAAACATATTAAAATAGATTGTCACTTCATCAGGGAGAAGCTCAAGAATGAACTAATTGCAACTCAGCACATACCTACAAAAATGCAACTAGCAAACCTGATGACAAAAGGCTTGAGTGCAGCACAATATCAGTCCCTATTATCAAAGCTAGGAGTAGAAGATGTCTCCCACTTAACAGCTTGAGGGGCAGTATAAAAAACAATAAAGACTAAATGAGAGAGAATAAGTGAAATGGGGCAATGTGCAAACAGACAAAAGAGAGGAGAAAGGTCGCTGTATAAGAACATGTTAGAATAACTGAATTAGCTAGTTTGTTAAAATGAGATTTTAGAATATTCTAATCTCAAGTTCTCTCTCTTGTCGTCTCCTTCTTCCTCTTCTCTATAATTCTGCTCTATTTGGTTGATAATTGAATGAATGTCAAAATAATTGATTTCATGTGTAGAAATAATCAATTAGCTCTCTTAATTTAGCTCAATTTGACAATTATCATCAAAGGTTGTTGGGTAGGTTGGACGGATAGTAAATACCATTACATCCTTAACTAGAGGTATGAGATTGAGTCTTATAATGTAGTTCAATTTGATAAAGAACGCATACGGAGAGATATAAGTGTGCAAATTCCTCTCGTAAATGATTAAATATGTCGATTTAAATAAAAAAAAACCTCGACCAATTTCTTAGTTGTTCTTATTAACCAAAATTTCAAATATATGATAAGAACGGCTAGAAAGGGAAATAAGATAAATGATCATGGTTTTTAAGGACAAAATATCATCACACCTTCTCTGCACTGTTCTATTCGAGTGTCTTAAAAGTAAGGAATTCTCCATTTTAGTCATGAACTACACGTAGTGAATCTGAATCATGGGTTTCCTTAACTGGTGTCTACGCTTTACTAGATTCATCCCGTAGCAAGAAATCCTAAATGAGGTTCTCGGACATCTTTGATTTATTTATTTATTTGGGCAAATTTGATCAGGAGTGCACACACTCTAAATCACCAATGTTCTATGTGGTAATAAATAGCATATATATATATATATATATATATATATATATATATATATATATATATATATATATATAAACCAAAGTTTATTATTTGACGATATGCGATCATTTCTAATTCAGTAATGCCTGAATTTTTTTGTATACTTATATTAATGTGTTAGAGCTATCTTTCTGTACATCAGTATTAATAAGATTTATTTGAAATATAGCTCTTAAGAGTGAGCAAGACTCACATTTCAACCTTTGACCTTCATCTAAGTTTCACATGCGATAAACGATCCCTTTCAATGGCTTCCGAGAAATAAAAGACAAGATGCGAGACAGGCGCTCAGCCTGATCCCACTAAGACGAAAACATTGGAAGCAAACATTCTCTCTTTACGTAAATCCCACTAGTACTAAGTACTAACCATGGTCGGAGATTCAGATAAATTAAACACTTATTTGGTCCCCCCATTTAACTATACCTATGTTTTAAAAAACTTTTAACTTGTACCCATTTTTTTAATAACTTCAGTCTCCTTTCTCCTCCATTTTCTCCTTCATTTTCTTCTACTTCTTTCATTACTGTCAGGCCCGATTAGTTTCACCTTGTACGTTGCCATTGCTGATACTTTGAAGGTAGAGGAAGACTTCATGCCGAATGCTTTGGAAATACTCTTTACAAAACCTAAAGCATGCCGCTGCCTAGTGAAAGTAGAGGATTGTATTGATGGTGCACCTTTGAGCAAGCTAGATAAAGAAACGCTAACAGTTGACATGTTTGCACCTGTAATACTAAACAAAAACTTATAAAATAAATCTTCAGCTCTAGAGCTGAAGTGTTTATTTTATAACTGGCAAAACTTCAACTTTAGAGCTGAAGTTTCTCGATTACTAAACAAAAACTTATAAAATAAACTTCAGCTCTAGAGCTTAAGTTTCCCGATTTCTAAGCAAAAACTTATAAAATTAACTTAAGTTCTAGAGTTGAAGTTTTTATTTTATAACTGGCAAAGAGGTGAAGTTTTCCTATTACTAAACAAAAACTTATAAAATAAATTTCATCTCTAGAGCTGAAGTTTTTATTTTATAACTGGCAAACTTCAGCTCTATAGCTGAAGTTTCCCGGTTAATAAATAAAAAATTATAAAATAAAACTTTAGCTTTAGCACTGAAGTTCACGAGTTACAAAACAAAAACGTCAGCTCTAGAGCTGAACTTTAGGCCCGACTACTAAAATGCTGAAATTTTATGTGATTCATTTGCTACTTCAGCCGCGTATGCTGAAGTTATATAAAAAAGCGAGTACGCTTACAATTTTTTGTAAAGCGAGCAGAGGTTAAAATATGGCACGAAAAACGGGTATAAATGCAAATGCTCAAAGAAATCAGGTATATGTTTTAATAAGAGGATAGCTGTGACTTAGAGTGATGTGCAAAAATAGGCTGATTTTGTGTTACTATTTAAGTTTTGACCTTGGTTCGATAAGATTTCAAAATATAAGTTACGGGTCAGAACTTGGCCGCAAGGCTTAATGGATCGTCAGAAGTTCTGTTGGATAGACAAACTTGTATTGCTAGAAGTCCTGACAGACCTAAGGACTTTACTATAAAGTGTGTCCTAACCTTCTTAACAAATTATTTTCATTTTCCGATGGATCCAGAAACTTGCCTTTGTTGAGATATGTAAATAGGCAATGATGATACTACTCACATGTAGACCATTTTGGTCATTGAAGGAAAGAGTCATATCTGAGCCTAATAGGCTACTTCTACAATTAGGCTATTTTTGTAATTTGTTTGTCTATGTCTGTAATTAGACTAGTTGTGTAAATAGGCTATACTTGCAATTAGGCCAGTCATGTAAATAGGCTATATCTGTAAAAGGGGTTATTTTGATATAAGGGGTCAGGGGTCGTTTGTAATAACCGAGGCGTCATTTTCTCAGAAATAATATCTGAGTCTTCTTCAAGACTCTTCGATGCTCTCCCTTCTCTCTACTTTCTCTCTCTAAGTTTCTTCGATATTGTGCATGTTTTCATGGTATCAGAGCCTTGTATAATGATCCGATGATGCTCTTGTGTGAATCAATGATTCATTTGAACCATTCTCTGATAAAAATTCGAGGTTTTTCTGAGATCGAAAGATCGATGATTTTTTTTGGTTCTGTTAGGGTTCCTTTGAGCCTCTATCCTCATGATCTGTGACTGTTCCTTCTCTATTGAACGGTTCAATCGTTTATTGTGAAATTTTCGGAGATTTTCCGGTGAGTTTTCAACCTCTAGGGTTTTCTGGTGGTCAAAACGGTTGTTTGATTGCCATCCGGTGGTTTGATACTCATTTTGCTGAGGTTTTGGTTGTTGTCACTTCTGTTGCGACATCATTGACGGTATTTGCGGTAAAGTTTTGACGGTTACTTCTAGGGTTCATACCTAGGGTTTCATTTGTTGTTAAAGGCCGATCTTCTCCGGTTGCGAAGAAGGACGGTAACCTCGTTCCTATTCTTTGGTTGTGATTCTTTGACTGCTTGTGCGATTATTTGATTCTATATGTGAATAACCTGTTTGAGTTGTGAGTACTGGTTGTTTAGATTGTGAATATTGATTTTTGGTGATATTTGTAAAAGATTTCATTCATTTGAACATGGCTGGTAACACGAGTGGTAATGGTTCTGGTGGTAACTCTGGTCCTATCGATCCTTCCAATCCTTTGTTTGTACATTCTTCTGATGTGCCTGGTGCATGCCTTGTTCCCACTCCTTTTTCAGGTAGTGGTTATGGAGGGTGGAAACGTAAGATGACAATGGCTTTATCTGCTAAAAATAAAATTTGTTTCATTGATAGTTCTTTTTCCCGACCTAGTAATAATGTGAGCTTACAGAGGTTGTGGGATAGATGTAACATGCTCGTTATGTCATGGTTAACTTCTTCTGTGTCATCTCAAATAGCTGATAGTGTACAATATTCTGACACTGCTCAAAGCATGTGGTCTCAACTTGAGAAGAGATATGGTACCCCCAATAAAACAAAAATCTTTGAGCTTAAACGGGAACTCTCTCAGACATCCCAAGGTTCCCTTGATGTAGCCTCATACTTTAATAAACTCAAGAGTTTATGGGATGAATTGGGGACAATGGTCCCAAACCATGGACAGAAGTGCACTTGTGCTGCTAAGAATGGTATTATCGAGGAAGATGATGAAAACAAGATTTATCAGTTCCTTATGGGACTGAATGAGACATATTTGGGTGTAAGGAGTAATTTGTTAATGATGCAGCAATTTCCTTCCCTTGACATATTTGGGTGTAAGTCAAGTCTGTCTCCCATATGAGCCCAGACTCTATGTCTTTTAATGTTCACACTGGCAGGCCCTCTGTTGGGTTCAACCAGGGTAAATTGTCTGGTTCTAACTTCAGACCTAAAGTCAATTTTGAACAAAATAGAGGAAACTTGTTTTGCAGATATTGCAAGAAGTCTGGACACTTAATTGATAAGTGTTTCAAGCTGCATGGTTTTCCTCAAAGCAATTCTTACACCAAGGGAAGGAAATCTGCTGCTCATCTTTCCACTAGTACTGATTGTGTGTCTGCTGATACAGGAAATTCATGTCTGTCTGTTCCTCTAGGGGATCCTATTGCCAATCAACCTGTGATACCAGGGTTGAGTAGACAGCAATGTGATCAGATTGTGAGCTTAATTCAACAGACTCTTTCTACTAGTGATCAAGCTCCTTCTCCCATGAGTTCTGCTAATTTTGCTGGTACTTTGATGTCTGAGAGTCTTGTTTCTGATTCCAAGTTGTGCATGCTTACAAACATAAATTCTGCTACCTGGATCATTGATTCAGGGGCTTCCAATCACATGACTTATGATAAAAATCTACTTTTTGATATTATACCCTTAACTATCCCTTACCTTGTTTCCCTTCCTAATGGTTATAAAGTAAAGGTCACTTGTACAGGATCATTTGCATTGACTCCTTCTCTTACTCTTCACAATGTACTCTTGGTTCCTTCTTTCAAACATAATTTGATTTCTGTTCATAAATTGATGAAACAATTGAATTGTTTAGTTTTGTTTACACCAACCTCATGTCTTCTTTACCTGTTACAGGACCTTTCTCTGAAGAGACTTCTGGATCTTGGTAAAGAGGAGGCTGGTCTGTACAAGTACTCTTGGTCACCTCCTTCCTCTTGTGCCTCTTCCAAGTCTTCTTCTACTCCTGAGCATAGTGTTTCACATGTTTGTAATGATGATGTTGTTTCTGATGGCAAACATTTTAGCTCAATTGTACAATCTCCCAGTTGTAATAATGCTGCTACTGCTGATATGAACTATATTTGGCATTTGAGATTAGCACACACTTCCTTTGCTAATATGAAACATGTTTCTGGCTTACCTTTTTCTTTTGCTGCTAAACAACCTTTTCCTGCTCTATTTGTCCTATGGCTAAACAAACCAGATTGCCTTTCCCTGATAGTAGCATTAGCACTACTAAACCATTCCAACTTATACATGTAGATACTTGGGGCCCTTACCATACCCCTACTTCCCTTGGTAGTAAATACTTTCTCACCATAGTTGATGACTTTTCTAGGGCCACCTGGACACATTTGATGGGTTCTAAAAGTAATGCCTTCCCTCTATTAAAATCTTTCATTTCCTATGTTCAGACTCAGTTCAATTCCATGGTCCAGGTTGTCAGGAGTGATAATGCCCTGGAACTGGGTTCCAGTGCAGAAGGGATTTCCTTTTTCAGTGAACTTGGGATTGTGCATCAAACAACTTGCCCTCATTCTCCTCAACAGAATGGGGTTGTTGAGAGAAAACATAGATCCTTACTTGAAACTTGTAGGGCTCTTCTTTTTCAGTCTGGTTTGCCTATATCATTTTGGGGTGATTGTTTGTTAACTGCAACATACATCATTAATAGATTGCCATCCAGAGTACTTCATTACAAATCACCTCATGAATTATTGCATGGTTCTCCCCCTTCCTACTCTCACCTAAGAACTTTTGGTTGTTTGGCTTATGCTGCTGTCCCTATCCCTCAAAGGGATAAACTGAAGTCCAGAGCTCATTCTTGTGTTTTTATTGGTTACCCTTTTGGTAAGAAAGGCTACAAATTGTATGATTTGAATTCTAAGAAATGTTTTGTTTCTAGAGATGTTGTCTTTCATGAAACTCACTTTCCCTTTAAAACTGCACCTCCATCTTCCTCTCCTCCTCCTCTTGTTCCCTTTTCTGATGACATTCTTGACCATTCTTTACTGCTACCAACTTCCAGTGATTCTTCCCCTTCTTCTCCTCTTAGTTCTTCTCCTGCCTCTCCTGTATCCATTCCTTCTCCCCTTTTCAATCATGATACTTCTCCTCCTGCTTTACCTGTCTCTCAGCCTGTTTCCTTGCCCAGAAAATCCACCAGACAACATATTCCCCCTCCTTACCTCAAAGACTATGTTTGCCAACATCCAGCCTTCTCTGGTTCCTCTTCCTCCAACTTGGAATCTGAACCTATGTTTTACTCTTAAGCTGCCTCTGTTCCAGCTTGGCAGGATGCCATGAGGAAGGAATTTGATACATTGGATGCTAACCATACTTGGGACATTGTGCATCTTCCTCCAGGTAAGAAACCTATTGGCTGTAAGTGGGTTTACAAGATCAAATATAAATCTGATGGCTCTTTTGAAAGATATAAGGGAAGGTTGGTTATTAGAGGTGATACACAGGTTGAGGGTGTGGACTTTACAGACACATTTTCTCCTGTTGTTAAGATGACTTCAGTGAAATGCATTATTGCAGTGGCTGTTAAAAACCACTAGCCATTGTTTCAGCTTGATGTTAACAATGCCTTCCTCCATGGTGATTTGGATGAGGAAGTGTATATGAAACTTCCTCCAGGTTTGGTGGTATCTGATTCTGCTTCTCCTTCTTCTTCTTCTACCTCTTCTTTTTCTTCTTCTTCTCTTCCTTTGGTCTGTAAACTAAAGAAATCTTTATATGGGCTCAGGCAGGCCTCCAGGCAGTGGTATGCTAAGCTGTCATCTGCTCTTCATTCAAGAGGTTACATGCACTCTTTGAATGATTATTCCTTGTTCTTAAAAGGTACCCCTGATTCCCTTGTTGTGGTGGCTGTGTATGTTGATGACATTATAGTAACTGGGAATGACTGTGATGAGATTGCTGGCTTAAAAGCCTTCTTGGATGATACTTTCAAAATCAAGGATTTGGGGTCATTGCATTATTTTCTGGGTCTTGAGGTTAAACATGTCCCTGGTGGGATACATCTGAATCAGCATAAGTATGTTAATGACTTGTTGCATGCTTTTGACTGTGTATCTGTTTCTCCTGTTGTTTCCCCTCTGGACATTTCTTTCAAACTGAATGCTGATTCTGGTGACCTTTTGCCCGTTCCTGACCAGTTCAGGAGTCTTGTTGGCAAATTGTTGTTCTTAACCCATACTCGCCCTGATATATGCTTTGCCGTGCAACATCTGAGTCAATATCTTAAATGCCCAAGGGTTCCCCATATGTCTGCTGCTATGCATGTTTTGAGGTATCTTAAAGGCACTTCTTCTTTGGGTCTCTTTTACTCTGATGTTGCTGATTACTCTGTGACTGGGTACTCTGATAGTGACTGGGCAGCCTGTCCTGACACTAGAAGATCTATTACTGGTTTTTGTGTATTGTTGGGTGGCAGTCTTATAAGTTGGAAATCGAAAAAGCAACCAGTTGTCTCTCTTTCTTCTGCTGAAGCTGAGTACAGGGCTTTGAGCAAGGTTACTGCTGAACTAACTTGGCTCTCTCGTTTACTTGCTGATCTTGGGGTATCTGTTCCTTCTCCTATTTCTGTATTTTGTGATAGTCAGGCTGCTGTCCACATTGCTAATAATCCAGTTTTCCATGAACGTACTAAGCATATTGAGGTGGATTGTCATTATGTTCGCACTTTGCTACACAATTGTTTCCTAAAGCTTTCCCATGTTTCCATTTCTCAGCAGCTGGCTGATCCGTTGACCAAAGCATTATCTGGGACTGCTCTTTCTCCTATATTGTCCAAGTTAAAGGTGGTTTCCCCCCTTCAACTTGAGGGGGGGTGTTGAGATATGTAAATAGGCAATGATGATACTACTCACATGTAGACCATTTTGGTCATTGAAGGAAAGAGTCATATTTGAGCCTAATAGGCTACTTCTACAATTAGGCTATTTTTGTAATTTGTTTGTCTATGTCTTTAATTAGACTAGTTGTGTAAATAGGCTATACTTGCAATTAGGCCAGTCATGTAAATAGGCTATATCTGTAAAAGGGGTTATTTTGATATAAGGGGTCAGGGGTCGTTTGTAATAACCGAGGCGTCATTTTCTCAGAAATAATATCTGAGTCTTCTTCAAGACTCTTCGATGCTCTCCCTTCTCTCTACTTTCTCTCTCTAAGTTTCTTCGATATTGTGCATGTTTTCAGCCTTGGCACAAAACCTAAAGGATCGTTGGACAAGACTGCCTTGCCAACGTTCATACGGTCACAAATTATACCATAGCTTTGGTAGAAATTGACATTTGTCAATGATTCATCAGAATAACTTAATTAACTGTAGTTAATATATCTCCGCATTTTTTACTTATTACAATTCTAGTATTAGTCATGTCAAATATATATGGTATTTAGATTGTATGTGAATAATCTTAAAATTTATATTGTCTCTGTAAAGAGAGATAATCATTGGATATTAATTACATGAAAAACTTTTACCAGTCTATTTTTCTTTTTGATATCATTCTTAACGGTATCATTGGATCCAAAAAATAGTTAGGAAGCAAAATAATAACTCAGATTTATAGCAAAACAATTAAATATTGAGACAATGAATGACTATTTGGATAAAACCTAACTCTTTTACTACTACTTGAACTCTTATTAGGTGTGTTGATATCTCTTAAAAAGTATTTCGATCTTAAACTTCAGTTAATATTATCTTTCAATAATAATTATGTTTATAATAATGTAATTGAAATATTATTATTAATTCAAAACTCATTTTAGTTGACCATCTAAATATATAAAAAATTCTTTAGCTACTGAATTTTTTCACTTCATTTTAATATTTGACATTAACCATGTTAGATATCTGAGTTATTTGAATTATATGTAAATAACCTTAACATTTAAACCTTCTAAATAATTATAGATAATCGTCAAATACTAATTAAGAAATACTACATAAAAAAGACTAACATTTTTTCAATTCTCATAGTGATAATTTTATGTTTGCACTATGCTCATTGGTGTCATTGTAACCTTAACAACTGCAAAGTGAAATAATAATTCATATTTATGGTCAAGCACAAATGTGACACGATATAAATAATTCTTTGATTACGACGTGACTTTTATACTACGACTTGAACTCTTATTTGGTATGATATATATATATATATATATATATATATATATATATGTATATGTATCTTTAATCTATAATTCACTTTAATCGACTATCTAAAAATTTATATGATTCTTTGACAGGATTTATTTGAGTATGACTTCACTTTAAGTTTATCGATATCTCTAACCTTTGAATTTTAATTTTTAATACCCTTTATATACAAAAAAATTTGTTCTTTGAATCATTAAATGTTGAATTAGTTGATTAATATTATTATAAAATATTGCATATATTATCTTAAAATTGCCAAGTAGTTTAGTTTTCGACACCATACTTGGCTTGAATTCAATGTAAACTACTCAAATTGCATTTCATTTCAAATTCGAATATCATATCAGTTTGTTAGTAATAGTGATTTTTAAAAAATAACACATAATATAAATTAAGAAATATACTAAGATATCCTTATCTTATAATATATGTATTTGAGTTGGAAAAAAAATTGAAATAGATGAGATTAACTTTCAAATTTTTTATACTCAACAAAAATGAAATAAGAAGAAACTTGTTGTCATCTTTTATTTCTCGTTTTTAGATCTTTCTAACATTTTTTCCATGATTATTTTCTTTTATCTTAATTCTTATGTCATTATTTCTTTTGTTACAAAAATTAAATTTATTTCACTATAAAAGGATGAGTTTTAATAAAAAAATGTCTACATATGAACTTTAATTATATTTTTAGTCTTTGGTTGAAGTTATTTAATATTTTTCATTTGGCTATATCTAATCAGCCTAAATATAGATGCTCGCCGGACCACTTAAATTTAAAAAATTAAATAATAAGTAATTTATATATAATTCATATATAATATGTATATAATCGTGTGGTATTGGTATATCATCTATTTATTAGCTATCAAAAGTAAATACATATGGCCGGATATTTGGTGAAAAACAAATAACTTACCTTTCATTATACATGATCAATTATTATAGTTATTTAATAAACTTTTATGTAATTACTAAGTAACTAAGTGATTTGAGTGTTTAAATATTTATATCATCCGCCCATAGAACTGACTCTTCCATTTTAAGTATATAAACAGTGATAAAGAAGAAGTAAACATAATTTCATCTTTATATCTAAGTAATGATGAAAAAATAAATCTAATTTCTCTTAATCAAAATAATTAATGCTATTAAAGTGGAAATCGACACTTCTACTTATTGTCAATATTTAAAGCTATAGATATTTATTACAAGTTTAGAAAGTCAAATACAAGTTACTTATTCGGTTATAGTAGTAGTTTTTTCAAGTAGCATAACGCACATAATATTGAGAGGTAGAAAAAAAAAGAAAGAAAACATAGTATGTGGGAGAAAAAGAAAAGAAAAACCTAGTTACGTTCAAACTCCTCAAATATAAAATCACATGTAAACTAAAGACAAATATGGGTAAGAAGCAAACAGTGCAGCCGGAGAAAAATGACTTAGAGAGAAGCTCCGTCTTCTCTCTACTTTTCTCTTCATCTTCTACACTGTTCATCATCTTCTTCTTCTCCATTGCATCTGCTAAGGTAAGTAAACCTAGCAGAAGTAGTTATGGCAAAGAGGAGAGGTCGCCCAAGAAAGGAATTAGTCTCAATCTATGCGAGTAATACAGTACTCCAAAATGCTGTTACTACTGTACCGATGGTAGGTACTACTGTTCCATTAAATCCTACTGTGGTTACTGTTCCATTGCCTCAAATATCAACATATCCACAACCATCTAGTGTTCCAGTGATTCCAATAGCAGATGTGAAGAGTACAGAGCCTTCAATCAAGTCAGTTGCTGGTTCGATGGAGCTGGAGAATGGAGTCCAGATCTGCATGCAACAATCAACACCAGCTGATCCACCAAAGGCTGTTACAGAGGAAGGTCCAAAACTAGATCCACCCAAACAGTGGACTAGTCTCTTCCAGAGTAACAGACTTGCTGCAAATGGTATGTCCTTAGAATATATTCCCCCTACGCTTGTTAATGGCAAACCAGTTGGTCAATTGGTGAAGGAAGAAGTGGAGGAGGAAGAAGTGAAATGGAAAAGTGCTTTGGTTGTATTTGTGTTAGGTAATAGCCCTGGGTATAATGGAATGAAGAGATTTATTAATCTCCATTGGTCACATGTTCCTGAACCTGAACTGTTTTATCATGATGAGGGTTATTATATTGTTATATTCAGTTCCATTGAAGATGCTAAGGAAATACTGTGTGGAGGACCATATACTATTGCCAATAGACCCATGATTTTGAAACAATGGTCTGTGGATTTTGATTTCAAGGCAGCTTTCCCTTCAGAAATTTCCTTT
The DNA here is from genome assembly GCA_034376525.1 of Nicotiana benthamiana. Taxonomy (NCBI): domain Eukaryota; kingdom Viridiplantae; phylum Streptophyta; class Magnoliopsida; order Solanales; family Solanaceae; genus Nicotiana; species Nicotiana benthamiana. Next base: position 118,456,936 of record CM067331.1, read on the forward strand.
ATGGTTAAAGTTTCCTAACTTACCAATGTCTTGTTGGGGCAGCAAGTCTTTAAGTAGGATTGCCAGTGTCCTTGGTAAACCTATATTTGCTGATGAATGCACTACTAATCAATCCAGAATCTCTTATGCTCGTATGCTCATTGAGGTAAATGTGTCAAAAAAGTTACCTAATGAAATAGAGATTTTAGATCCAAATGGAAAGAGTTTCATACAGGATGTGATTTATGAGTGGAAACCTTTGTACTGTGAGAAATGTTTGGAGGTTGGACACAATTGCTTAACTAAAGCTGCTCAACCTACACAGAAAGGTAAGGCGACACAAGAATGGAGAGTGAAAGCACCAGTTACAACAGTCCAAAACAACCAGATGCCTCACATCCAGTGTCAAGAGGTAATTAAGGAGACAAGCACCAAAGCTACAGCTGATGTTGGGGACAGACAGAAACAAGTTGTTCAAGACTCTCCAGTCTTTAACATAACCAATTTCCCTCCCTTATCTCCTCTTGTTATGTCTAACAGATTTGAAGTTGGGTCAGTTAGGTGGGTTGATCACCCCCTGGATGAAGGGGGAACAAGTAAAACTCAATGAAGTGGATCTTTTGGAATATTAGAGGTGTAAATAAAAGGTTTAAACAAAAAGAAGCTTAAAATTACTTTAGGAATAATAAGTTTGACCTGGGAGGACTAATAGAGACTAAGGTTAAACAACACAATGCTAGTAGAATAGCTAGTTTTTTATTTCCTAACTGGAACATGATAACTAATTATAGTGGTGCAATCAATGGGAGAATTTGGATTCTGTGGGATCCTACAAAAGTAGTGGTTACTGGATATCTTGAGGAGGGTCAGATCATTCATTGTCAAATTCAATATATCACTGGTGGTGTTATCTGCTGGCTCTCAGTAGTTTATGGATTTAATGATTGTGATCAGAGGAAGATGTTGTGGAATTCTATCCTGAACTTATCAGCTGGTATAACTGATCCTTGGATTATTGCAGGGGATTTTAATGCAATTCTATCCAGCAAAGAGAGACAATCCTGCCCACAAGTGAAACAAAGGGACCTTGTTGATTTTAATAATTGCATTCAGCAATCAGGACTAGTTGAGCTACCTTGGGAGGGAAATTTTTTTACCTGGTCTAATCAACAAAGTGGTAATGATAGAGTATGTAGTAGATTGGATAGAGTGTTTGGTAATTTTGAATGGCAGATGAAGTGGAACCAGGTGCATACTGTATATGGTCATCCCCTTATATCTGATCATAATCCTATGTTACTAACTCTTACAACTGACACAGCTACAAGGAAAACACCATTCAGATTCTTTAATGTTTGGATCCAGCACAAGGAATTTCATGTTATTCTTTCAAATTACTGGAATGGCAAGGAGCAGAATACTCTTCAAGGAGTATGGAATAATCTTAAGTCTCTCAAACCTCACTTAAAATCTCTTAATATTACAGATTTTAAGAATATTTCTCAGAAGATTGAAAGCAGCAGGAAAGAACTGGAAGAAGTGCAGCATCAAATGGATATCTCTTACTCAGACACACTTCAGCAAAGAGAAAAATCTATGGCACAGCAGCTAGAGAAATGGTCATTAATTGAAGAGTCAGTTATGCAGCAAAAGTCAAGAGCTAAATAGATCAAACTAGGGGATTCCAACAATAAATACTTTTCAGCAGTCATGAAGGAGAGGAGCCAACATAAGAAGATTATTGAACTCTCCACAGAAGGAGGCCTGAAGATAAATGATCCTGCAGATTTGAAGAAGGAGATTAGGGATTTCTATCAAGCTCTAATGGGAACTACAGCCAACTCACTTCCAGCAGTGAATAAGATATATATGAGGAATGGACCAAAATTATCTCGATTACAAAGGATGGATCTTGTAGCTGATATAACTGATATAGAAATAATTGACAGCTTGAAGGGTATTGGAAATGATAAAGCTCCAGGGATTGATGGTTTCAATGCCATGTTCTTCAAACAATCCTGGCATATCATTGGTAACCAGGTTATTTTAGCTGTCAGGAATTTCTTTCCTACCTCCAAAATGTACAGACCTACTAATTGTGCAACTCTCACTTTGTTGCCTAAGGTACCTAATCCTCAAACAGTGAAAGAGTTTAGGCCAATAGCTTGTTGCTCAGTCTTGTATAAGATTATTTCCAAGCTTTTGGCTAATAGACTCCAAAAAGTTATGAGTAGTATTATATGCAGTTCTCGGGCTGGATTTATACCAGGAAGAAGAGTAGCAGACAATGTGATATTAGCTCATGAGCTAATAAAACAGTATTCCAGATCGCATATCTCTCCCAGATGTATGATCAAGATTGATCTTCAAAAAGCTTATGATTCAGTGGAATGGTGCAGTTTACAACAGATTATGGAAGAACTAGATTTTCCTAGCAGATTTATTAGATGGATCATGGAATGTGTTCAAACTGTTAGCTATACTGTTGTGGTTAATGGTGAAACAACAAAGCCTTTTCAAGCTGCTAAAGGATTGAGACAAGGAGATCCAATATCTCCCTTCCTGTTTGCTATTATAATGGAATATCTTAGTAGATCTTTGGCAGAATTAAAACATACTAAAAGCTTCACATATCATCCAGGCTGTAAGAAGTTGGGAATCACTCATTTGAGTTTTGCAGATGACTTGTTATTATTTGTTAAAGGGGAGCCTCAATCAGTAAGTTCCGTGTTCTTACTCTTTGCTCAATTCCTTGCTGCTACTGGTCTTAAAGCTAATCTACACAAAAGTGCTGTGTATTTTGGTGGGGTGTCAATGGAGATTCAACAACAAATTCTTGATCTTCTAGGTTATGTTAAAGGGGACCTTCCTTTCAAATATTTGGGAGTCCCTTTAACTACCAAAAAGTTATCAATTGCTCAATGGCAACCTCTGGTTGATAAGATTACTGCAAGAATTACTTCCTGGACAGCAAGATACTTGTCATATGCAGGCAGATGTCAGTTAGTTCAGTCAGTTATTTTTGGAGTTCAAGCTTATTGGGCTCAATTGTTTATCATGCCATCAAAAGTTTCTAAACTGCTGGAGACTATATGCAGAACTTATATTTGGTCAGGGTCTGTTACTGTCACAAAGAAAGCATATGTGGCTTGGGAGAAAGTTTGTATGCCTAAATCTGTTGGAGGTCTGAACTTAACAAATATCTCAAAGTGGAATAGAGCTGCAATAGCTAAACTAGGTTGGGACTTAGCTCATAAAAAAGACTTGCTGTGGGTGAAGTGGATTCACACTGTGTATGTCAAACAGCACCAGTTAGAAAGCCTTAATATCCCAGCTAATGCTAGCTGGATGGTAAGGAAAATTGTGGAAGGTTTAAACTGCTACAGCAGCATCAACTGCTAGATGATACTGACTGCACAATAAGGAAAGTATATTTGCAGCTGCTTGGAGAATCAACTAGAGTTTCATGGAAGAATCTGGTAATGCAAAATGCTGCTAGACCTAAAGCTATCTTCAGCTTATGGTTATTACTGCAGGATCGACTTCCCACCAAAAACAGACTGTTACAATGGAATTTGAACATGTCAGGTGTCTGTGTTATGTGTCAACAAGAGTTGGAGACTAGAGATCATCTATTTTTGCATTGCTCCTTTGCTTCCCAGTTGAGATATCAAACAATGCAATGGCTGAGAACTGATGAATTCACTGGACAAGATTGGATACAATTCTGTCAATGGATCATTATGCAGTCTAAAGGGAAATCTGTCCGAACTCTCACTTTCAAGATGACTATTACAGAAATGCTGTATAGTATATGGTTAGAAAGAAATGCGAGAATCTTTGAAAACATCTATTGTAATTGTGATAAACTTCTAAGTAGTCTAGCCTATATCTGTAATGTTCGAGCTCCTCCTAGGCTTAGTTCATATATTCAGCATTTCATGTTATAAATGCTGAATAATTAGAGTAGCATAGATACTTCATGTTCCAGTTTTGATAGGCAGTTGAGATCAAACTGTCCTATGATTATGTAAGCATTCTTTTGGTGATTAATAAAAATTTTAATTACCAAAAAAAAAGCAAATAGTGCATCTTAATTATGCTGCGACAAGCAGTAATAGTAAAGTGCTAGAGTAGATATATTTGTTAATGTTCCACATTTGCAGAGTAGAAAATTTGATTGCCAAGACCTCCCTTTTGAAAATAAATTTTTATGGTTAATTACATGCATACACTTATAGCTAGGATTCAGAACTATAAACAGTTATCTAGAGCTCAAAATAGTTTTAATAAAACCTATGGTCCATCTGAGGAGCAACATACTACATAGAAGTTAACCAAGACATTTCTTCTCGGGGCAATATCTTTTATATATATTAAAGTAAGAAAGTTTTTATATATAATTGGCATTATAATTAAGTTAAGTGGCAAACTAATAAATATATATAATGTATGAAATTTTATTCTATTTTGACACATACCAATATTATATATATATATATATATATATATATATATATATATATATATATATATATATATATATATATATATATATATATATATATATATATTTGAATTAAAAAGATAATTTTAAATTTATAGATAAAGTTCTAAATTTTAAATTTAAATTAAAAATAAAATCTATCTATTTTTATCATGTTATCATACTTAATTTTGTTAATGATCGTATGCAATCATGTTAGAAACTTTTGTTACTTTTTCTAATTATTTAAATACTACTTCGCCTCTAACCAAAAAAAGAACTACTCCATATAACTATAAAATTCTTTCAGTGTTATAAACTAAAGTAAAGACAAGAATAATTATGCAAGAACAATAGCAATAGAGAGAAGAGTAGAGAGAGTTCTTCTTATTGAGAGTTAGGAGTGAATTACAATGGTAGAGAGCACCTCTATTTATAGGGAGGAGGAAGATCTTGCTACCAATAATAGGACTCTAAAATCTCTCTAATTAAATACATTAAAGACATTCACCTTAAATAGAAGTGTAAGAATCTTCTATTTCATAACACTCCCCCTTGAATGTCTATTCAATGATGTGCCTCGTTAAAACCTTAAAACAAAACCCAATGGGAAAAATTAAAGTAAGGAAAGAGTACACATGTTTGAATATGCGCCTATTGGTTGCCTCGTTAAAAACCTTGCAAGGAAAACCCAATTGGGACAAAACCTTGTAAGGGAAAAAGAGTGCAACGCGCCTTAACTCCCCCTGATAAGAACATCAATTTATGTCCTTAAGTCTTCGCATTCCGATCTTGTGAACTAGCTTCTTGAAGGTTGACGTTGGTAGAGATTTTGTGAACAAATCAGCCAAATTGTCACTTGAACGAATCTGTTGAACATTGATATCACCATTCTTTTGAAGATCATGTGTGAAGAATAACTTTGGTGAAATATGCTTCGTTCTATCTCCCTTTATGAATCCTCCCTTCAATTGAGCTATACATGCTACATTATCTTCATATAAAGTTGTGGGTAGTTTATCACATTTCAAACCACATTTGTCTTGGATATGATGTATTATCGACCTTAGCCACACACACTCCCGACTTGCTTCATGAATAGCAATTATCTCGGCATGATTAGATGAAGTAGCCACAATTGATTGCTTAGTCGATCGCCAAGATATGGCGGTTTTTCCACAGGTAAACACATAACCCGTTTGAGACCGAGCCTTGTGTGGGTCAGACAAATATCCAGCATCAGCATAACCAACAAGATCCGGGCTGCAACTCTTTCCATAAAATAGGCCCAAATCGGTAGTCCCCTTTAGGTACCGCAATATGTGTTTGACCCCATTCCAAAGTCTCCTCGTAGGAGCTGAGCTAAATCTTGCTAAGACATTAACTGAAAAAGAAATGTCAGGCCTTGTAGTATTTGCAAGATACATCAATGCGCCAATTGCGCTAAGATATGGTACTTCAGGACCAAGTATCTCTTCATTCCGTTCTTTAGGTCGGAATGGATCTTTGTTCACTTCAAGTGAACGAACAACCATCGGTGTACTTAACGGATGTGCGTCATCCATATAAAACCGTTTCAATACCTTTTCTGTATAGGTAGATTGATGAACAAAAATTCCGTTTGCCAAATATTCAATTTGCAAACCAAGACATAGTTTAGTCTTCCCGAGATCTTTCATCTCGAATTCATCCTTTAGATAATCAATTACCTTTTGGAGTTCTTCAGGGGTTCCAATAAGGTTTATGTCATCAACATATACGGCAAGTACAACAAATCCCGATGTTGTTTTCTTTAAAAACACACATGGGCAAATGGCATCATTTATATAGCCTTCTTTCAACAAGTACTCACTTAGACGATTATACCACATTCGTCCTGATTGCTTTAGACCATACAAGGACCTTTGCAATTTGATTGAAAATATTTCCCGAGATTTGGAATTGTGCGCATTTGGCACCTTGAGTCCATCGGGAATTCTCATGTATATGTCGTTATCAAGTGAGCCATAAAGATAGGCAGTAACGACATCCATTAAGTGCATGTCCAGCTTCTCATGGACAGCAAAACTTATGAGATAACGAAAGGTTATCGCATCCATTACAGGCGAATATGTCTCTTCATAATCGACACCAGGCCTTTGGGAAAAACCTTGTGCAACAAGTCGTGCTTTGTATCTTTGTACTTCATTTTTCTCATTTCGTTTGCGTACAAAGACCCACTTGTAGCCAACGGGCTTAACACCATTAGGTGTTTCAACTATAGGGCCAAAAACTTCACGTTTTGCCAGCGAATTCAATTCAGATTGAATTGCTACTTGCCATTTTGGCCAATCATGTCTTTCTCGACATTCTTTCACAGATTGAGGTTCGAGATCCTCACATTCTTTCATAATGTTAGATGCTACATTATAAGCAAAGACATTATCTACCACAACATCCACTCGATTAATATTTGCCTCAATATTAATTGGATTTGGGAGTAGTTCCGTATTTTCAAGAGCTTCAGGCTCAATAGATTCTTCGTGAATCTCGGAATTAATCAAATCATGAGCGTCCTCATGTGATTCTTTCATAGTGTCATTTAGATCGTTCTTTTTCCTCTTTCTAGGATTTCGATCTTTGGAACCTAATGGTCTGCCACGCTTCTGGCGTGCATTTGACTCATTGGATATGACACTAGATAATTTTCCAATAGGGACTTCAATACGGATCGGAACATTTTCCGCAGGAATGTGGGATTTCGTTATCCTCTTCAAGTCCGTAAATGCGTCAGGCATTTGATTTGCTATTCTTTGCAAATGGATAATCTTTTGTACCTCTTTCTCACAAGTAGAGGTATGTGGATCAAGATGAGATAATGATTCTATTTTCCACAAAATTTCCCGTTTGGTTTCACCAACTTCTCCCCCTAATTTTGGGAAAAGTGTTTCATCAAATCGACAGTCTGCAAATCGTGCAGTAAACAGGTCGCCTGTCAATGTTTCAAGGTAGCGAATGATGGAGGGCGAATCAAACCCAACATATATTCCTAACCTTCTTTGCGCACCCATTTTGGTGCGGGATGGCGGTGCTACAGGCACATATACGGCACATCCAAATATCCTTAAATGGGATATATCGGGTTCATGACCCAAAACCAATTGCAACGGAGAATACTTGTGGTAATTCGTCGGCCTGAGACGAATTAGCATTGCTGCATGCAATATGGCATGACCCCACACTGAAGTGGGCAGCCTCGTTCTCATCAGTAATGGCCTTGCAATCAACTGCAAGCGCTTAATTAACGATTCTGCAAGACCGTTTTGAGTGTGAACATGGGCTACAGAATGTTCAACTTTTATCCCGATTGATAAGCAATAATCATTAAATGCTTGGGATGTAAACTCAGCAGCATTATCCAGTCTAATGGACTTGATTGGATTATCTGGAAAGTGTGCTCGTAGCCGAATTATTTGTGCCATTAACTTCGCAAACGCCAGGTTGCGAGATGACAACAGGCACACATGAGACCATCTACAGGATGCGTCTATCAAGACCATGAAATACCTAAACGACCCACTAGGTGGGTGAATAGGTCCACAAATGTCCCCTTGTATACGTTCCAGAAACTGGGGTGACTCAGTCCCAACCTTTGTTGGGGATGGTCTGATAATCAGCTTGCCTTGATAACACGAAGTGCAAGGATATTCATTACTTGAGAGAATTTTGAAATTCTTTAACGGATGCCCATATGAGCTTTCTATAATCCGTCTTATCATGGTTGATCCTGGGTGACCCAGTCGATCATGCCAAAGTACAAATGTATTGGACTCAGTATTCTTTAGATTTACTGTTGAATGTGCCTCAATTGCACTAATTCTTGTCCAATACAGGCCACAAGATAAAGACGGGAATTTCTCAATAACCCTCTTTTGGCCGGAGACATTCTTTGAAGTGAGGACGAGATATTCAAGATTATCTTCATCCATTGTCTCAATATTGTAGCCATTCCGGTGTACATCTTTAAAGCTCAACAAGTTTCTCATAGACTTGGAGGAGAACATTGCATTCTCTATGATTAACATCGTGCCCTTGGGCAGAGTTACAATAGCTCTTCCGGAGCCTTCAATCAATTTACTACTTCCAGAGATTGTAGTAATGTTTGCCTTACACATATTCAATTGAGAGAAATACTTCCTTTCTTTGAGTATTGTATGTGTAGTACATGAATCAACTAGGCAAATACTTTTACAGTTGGATGTTGATCCAAGTTCGCTTTGTGAGATATCCATTTTGCTTTCCCATAGTTTGACATACAAAAAAGGAGATACACGAACATAAGAATAAACAAGTTCAATCCTTTTGTGTCACATAATATTTTCAAAATCTGCTACTAACAGTTGACTAACAAAATCAGATATGTTGTCCATAATAAATTACTATGCAGTTTGAAAATTTCAGCGTTTTTCATAAGACAATCGATTATTAAACACACAATCGATTGTTGGAACATAGACAATCGATTGTTAAACACACACAATCGATTATTTGTTATTTTTGAAAAACTTCAGGATCATACTGTTTAAGACAATCGATTGTTCGATATCGACAATCGATTGTGGATGATTTTTGAAAAATTCCGGACCTCACTGTGTCTGACAATCGATTGTCAAATATAGACAATCGATTGTTGATCATTTTTGAAAAATTCTGGACCTCACTGGATAAGGCAATCGATTGTTCAGACATAGACAATCGATTGTTGATCATTTTTAAAAAATTCCAGGCCACTATTTTTAAAGACAATCGATTGTTGATCATTGACAATCGATTGTTTTGCAGTTTTATGCGAAACGTGAGATAACCGACTAGTTTTTCAGGCTAGTCGATTACCTCTACTGGAAAATAAAGATTTTATTGATATTTGAGCATATTGAAAACATTCTAATGAACTACTACAAACATCACATCATGAACTAACTAATACGAGCTAATGCTAATGACTATTAATTTATTCATTGACTAATACAAGTAGAATCAAACAGCTCCATCTTCTTTCATCACGGTTCCGTCACCGATTAGGTGGTCTATCTTTCCCTCGGGTTGCTCAAAGAAGTCTGCCACATCCAGGTGGGTGAAGTCAAAGTTGTCGTCAGAGACAAAATTTGTTTCAGGGCGTTTTCTCATTCGAGATGCTTGATAAAGGTCAACCAAGTGTCTTGGTATTCGGCAAGTCCTAGACCAGTGCCCGTTTCCACCGCAACGATAACATATAGTTTCTGAACTATTTGCCTTAGGATCTTCGGGATCCCGTTTCTGCTTTCGGTGGTTATCTCTTTTTGGGGGGTGACGGACTTCTTTGGAATTTCTTCCTTGTCCACGTCCTTGGCTTTGACCCCGTTTATGACCATGACCACGGTCCTTTTCATGTTTGGCATAGTGAGAGTGCACCATATCTGCTTCAGGCAGTGGTGTAGACCCAGTTGGTCTATTTTCGTGATTTCTCATGAGCAGTTCATTATTTCGCTCAGCCACTAGTAAGAGAGAAATCAGTTCAGAGTACTTCGTAAAGCCCTTTTCTCTGTACTGTTGTTGCAGTACCATATTGGAGGCATGAAACGTTGTAAACGTTTTCTCAAGCATATCGTAATCGGAGATGTTATCTCCACATAGCTTCAGTTTAGAAGTAATTCTGAACATTGCAGAATTATATTCAGAAACGGACTTAAAGTCCTGTAGCCTCAGATGGGCCCAATCATATCGTGCTTGTGGCAGAGTGACCAACTTCAGGTTGTCATATCTCTCCTTTAAGCCGTTCCACAAAACGAGTGGATCCTTGACGGTGAGATATTCAATCTTCAAACCTTCGTCAAGGTGGTGGCGCAAGAAAATCAAGGCCTTCGCACAATCTTGGGTGGATGCTTTTTCTTTATCTTTGAGGGTGTCTCCGAGACCCATAGCATCTAGGTGGATTTCAGCATCCAACACCCATGTCATATAGTTCTTGCCCGAAATTTCAAGGGCAACGAACTTTCTTTTCATAATGTCAGACATACTCGAAATTAAATTAGGAAGAGGGAAAATACCTTGGATTTTCGAGAATGGTACTTGAGACGGTAGAGTCTCGTGCTGATAACGTGTTATAAACTAAAGTAAAGACAAGAACAATTATGCAAGAACAACAGCAATAGAGAGAAGAGTAGAGAGAGTTCTTCTTATTGAGAGTTAGGAGTGAATTACAATGGTAGAGAGCACCTCTATTTATAGGGAGGAGGAAGATCTTGCTACCAATAATAGGACTCTAAAATCTCTCTAATTAAATACATTAAAGACATTCACCTTAAATAGAAGTGTAAGAATCTTCTATTTCATAACATTCAGATTTAAAATCCTATAAGATAGTTTTTTGAAACACTATACTATCATCTGTATAACTTAAATTTAAAACTGAATAGTGCATTGCAGTAAAATCAATTGGAGAGGTTTCTTCTTCGTACTTGTGTATGCTATTTTTATTGACATACGTGTTCTTATCGTCTTGCTTTATAGCTTGTCCATATAATAAATTTTTCCTAGTTGATAATACGTATCCACCAGTCTCTAGACTCTGGGTTTGCAAATTTTGTAGAATGGAAGTGAGGTACTTTTGAAACTTCAGGGAACTACACTTGTGAAGAAACTTATGATGGTTTATTGCGACAAAAAATCTATGGATATAGAGCAAACTGTATTCTTATTTGAAGGCAGGAGAAATTAGAGGCAAACAAACTCCAAAAGAGGTTTGTCTCTTTCTCACTCACTTTCTCTCTCTCTCCACCCTAAGATTTACGAGTAAATTTCTTTAAGTGGTCACCCAAGTTATGAAGATATCTCTCCAATGTCATTATTTTTTTTAGGACAATAAAATCATCCAACTATTATCATTTGACTCAAAAAATAAATATAAAAAATTTAACATGTCATGTCATATTAAAACTCAGTTTTTGATAATAAAATTCATTAATCCATGACTCTTATAGACTTCTTGATTTCTGAAATTAGTTTGCGGCATGTTAGATCCAGGTACTTCCTTGTTCATTTCTTGTGCAGCCTTACAAGTAACAATTTTAAAAATAAAACATAAAATAAAAGAGAACGGGAAATTATGTGAGCTAGGGAGTAGAAATTCTTTCAAATATATATAAATATGTCTCGGAACAAGCTTGCCAGACCATGCGTTTGAGTTCCATATATCCCTTTATTCTTTTTTTTTCTTTTTTTTTAAAATAACTACACCATTTCATTTTTTATCTGTTTCCAAAAAGGATGTTTACCACGAAAATATGAGTACTAATTAAATTTGATTAGTGATTTCAAAGATATGTGATTAAATTCAATATCAATTAGTATTCAAGAAATATAAAGTAGAAATGAAAGGAATAAGTGAATCAAAACAATTTCACTCAGCAGTGGTGACATCGAACTTAGTGACATCGAGATGGACTAAGAGCAATAAAGTAAGACCAATAACCGTAAAGGACAGTAAAGAATAATTCTAATGAATAGTAAGAGAAAAGTAAGATAGTATATTATTTGCCTGATGAGATGATGTTATAATGATTGGAGTCCCATTTATATAAAAGGGGAACCCTAAATAAGGTATATTTCTATTTACAGTAAAGAATATTCTTGGTACAGCTGTCTAACCGCCTAGTACGGTATTATACAATCCTATTCCGGGATTTGCGCCATGATCTTGGGGACGTGGCAGGAATCTAGCTCAATCTGTTACAAATCCATAACGGTATATTTCGGGGTTAAGCATACTCAGCCTCGGTATGCATCATGCTCTATCCTCGACCTCGGATCTGCTCCTTCGAACTCGAACTCGATCTTACCTGAACTCGGGCTTAAGACGACCCCTCGAGCCTATAGATCAGAGGTATACGATTTCAACAGTATACAAAGAGTCTATTAGAAATAGTCTTTCTGCTCTTCTAGGGCGCAGATAAGGTTGCATAACTCTTATCCTTCCCAAACTCTACATATAAAAATTTACCGGATATTATTATTGTTGTTGTTATTATTATTGTCGTTGGCCTGTTCCAAATGAAAATATCATGTTTTTATATTTAGAAGCATTTTAAATTATTTGACGATTTGCGCTTCTTTTTAATTCAATAATGCATGGATTTTACTGTATATTTTAATATGTTAGAGTCATCTTTTTGTACATCAGTTGTAATAAGATTTATTTGATTTTCTTCTTGTGTTATCTTTTATGTACAGACAAGCTAAAAATTTACTTATAAATATAAGTATCAAGAGTGAGCAAGACTCACGTTAATTTCAACCTTTGACATTCTTCAAAGTTTCAGATTCATAAACGATCCCTTTTAATGGCTTCAGAAAAATAAAAGACAGGTGCTCAGCCTAATGCCACTAAGGCGAAGACATTGGAACCAAACATTCTCCTTACATAAATCCCACTAGTACTAACCATGGTCAGAGTCCAATTAAATTAATACTTGCAAAAGAAATTAAGATATATGTTATAACCGAAAAAATCAGGTGTCATGTAAAACTTAGCAAAACAAACTTTGAACGACGATAAATCCTACAACAAAAAGAAATATACCAAAAAGACACAAACATTTAACGTGGTTCGGTCAACTGACATACGTTCATCGCGGAGATGAGCAATCCACTATAACAAAATAGAGTACAAAATATCAAGAGAACAACCTCACAAAAAGACAAACACAAGTGACATACTAACACTTGTCCCGTAAAGTTCTAACTCTAAACACGACTCTCAAGCCTCATATAGCTACATTATGAATGCTACTGAATGAGAAGAACGGATCTTCGATTTATAGAACTCCAACTCTTTTCCTACAAGAAAAAGGACTAGTCAAATATGGAAGATTTTTTATTTCTTTCTACATGAAGGAAAACCTAATTAAGGTAATTATATTGTAATTTTCCTTTAACAAATAGAAAAACCAAATATGGTAAGAAAATTATGGCAAACACCTAACAATTCTACCCCCTGGTCTGAATTTTCTAACAAAATAAACTTGATACACCTTCTTCACATAGCCTTCAACATGTCACATCTCCAAATCTCCACCATAAAGTTTGTCTCAACGTGCATAGCACACCAATCAAATTTTTCATACAACATTACGATTATCGTCAAATAGGTTGCGACTAAAACTGAGCCTGCCAAGATGAACCTGTCTTGACTTTACAATGATACCACTTGTTATGACCTAAAAAATTAGGTGTCATGTGAAAACTAGCAAAGCAAACCTCGAACGATGAAAAATCATATAACAAAGAGAAATATACCAAAAAAGACACTAACATTTAACGTTGTTCGGTCAACGGATCTACGTCCACCGCGGAGATGAGAAATCCACTATAATAAAATAGAGTACAAAATATCGAGAGAACAACCTCACGAAGAGGCAAATACAAGTGACACACTAACTCTTGTTCCGTAAAGTTCTCCCCCAAAACAGGACTCTCAAGCCTCATATAGCTACATTGTGAATGCTACTGAATGAGAAGAACATAGCTTCAATTATAGAACTCCAACCCTTTTCCTACAAGAAAAAGGACTAGCCAAATATGAGAGATTTGTAATTTCCTTCTACAATTAGGAAAACCCAATTAAGGTAATTATAATTCCTTTTCCTTCAACAAATAGGAAAATCAAATATGGTAAGAAAATTATGGCAAACACGTCAAATTGGAAAATCGTTCTCATATATGTTTGGGACCTTTTTGGGATCTATATATAGAGGTTGTAGTTGGGGATTCAATAAATTGCATTGGGCTTTTCTTCTTATTCATAGTGGAAAACTCTCTCTTCTTTTTCCCCGAGGATTAAGCTTAGCCGGACCTTGTTAAATTCTTGTGTTGATATTTCTTCTCTATTTTCTTTCTGTGAGATTGTGTGCTGCTTAACCCACGATATTCCGCAACTATATATCAGAGTATGGTTCAGGTTTCTACACATAATTTAGGGTTAAGATGTCTTCATCGTCTTCAACAAAGTACGAAGTAGAGAAATTTGACGGAGTTTCTAGCTTCATTCTATGGAAGATTGGGATGAAATCGTCCCTGGTATTACAAGGATTATAGAAAGCAATTGATGAGGATTTTCCTAAAGATATCAGAGAGACAAAGAAGGAAGACTTGAAGGAGAGGGCTTTGAGTGCGATCTTCATGAGTGTTACAGATAGCATTCTTCGGAAAATTGCTGAAGAAACTTCTGCAGTAATGGCACAGAAGAAGGTGGAAGATCTATATTCTAATAAATCGCTGACAAACCGCCTCTACCTGAAAAAGAGGTGACAGAATCTCTGTATGAACGAAGGTAAACCTGTTAAAACTCACCTTGATGAGTTTAATTCAATTATAATGGACCTGAAGAATGTAGATATCAAAATTGAAAGTGAGGATCAGGCCTTGATTGTGTTATATTCTTTACCACAGTCTTATGATACTTTTGTCGATACACTGCTATATGGAAAAGATAGCATTTCACTAGAAGGTGTTAGTAATGCACTAAAATCTAAATAGTTGAAAAAGAGCTTTCTAGACAACAGAATTGAGGGCGGGGGTCTTGTGATTAGAGGAAGGACACAACAAAAGGACATTAACAGGAAAAAGTCAATCGCAAGATCAAAGTCTAGAGCAAAGAAGCAAAACTATTATGAGTACGGGGAGCAAGGTCACTACAAGAGAGATTGTCCAAAGTCAAGGAGAAAAGAGGGAAGCAGAAAATAGATAATTCGGCAAATATTGTTGACACTGGCAATAATTCTAATGATAGTGATTATGTAGGGAAAGTTTGTGCTATGAGTTCTAATCATGGGCAAAATTTTTGGGTTCTTGATTCAGGTGCTACTTTCCACATATGTTCACACAAGAATTGGTTTGCAACTTAAAAACAAATGAATGGGACTGTCTATATGGGAAATGATAATCCATAACCAGTAGAAGGGGTTGGTAACATCAATTGAGAATGTTCGACAGAATTATTAGAAATATTGAGTGTTGGCATGTTCCTCAGATGAAGAGAAATTTGATTTCCTTTTCGACTTTGGATGATCAAGGATATAAATTTAACTCTGAGAATGGAATGCTTAAAGTGTGTAAAGGCTCCATGGTACTCATGAATGATAAACTACATTCTAAATTGTATCATCTTCAGTCTAGTGTAGTTGAAGGGGAAGCTGATGTAGCTTCTGGTAAAAGCGATCAGAATCAGTCTCAGTTGTGGCACTTGCGACTTGGCCATATGAGTGATAATGGATTGTCTTTATTGAGTAAGCAGAATTTGATGAATGGGTACAAAAATCAAGTTTTTAATTTTTGTGAGCATTGTGTGTCTGGTAAACAGAAGGGGGTAAAGTTCATTAAGAAGGCCAAACACAAGACCAGAGACAAGTTAGATTATAGACACTCTGACTTGTGGATTTCAAACAGAGTTCCCTCCAAGAGTTGTGCCATGTATTTTATGACTTTGGTTGATGATTACTCATGGATGGTATCGGTATATTTTCTAAAAACAAAAGAAGAGGAATTTTCGACATTTGTTAAATAGAAGACGATGGTTGAGAGGCAGACGAAAAGAAAAGTTAAGCGTCTTCGAACTGACAATGGGATGGAATTTTGCAATTCTGAGTTCGATAATATCTGCAGCAGAGAAGGCATAGTGAGACACACCACTTGTGTCGGAACGCCACAACAAAATGGTGTTGCAGAATGTATAAATAGAATGCTTTATGATAGGGCATGATGCATACTTTCACACTCATGTGTTAGCAAAGTTTTTTGGGATGATGAAATCAATACAACTTGTTATTTGGTCAATAGATCTACATCCACAGCTATTGAGTTTAAAACTCCTTTTGAGGTATGGTCTGGTTTGCCTGTTGATTATTCAAATTTAAGAATATTTGGTTGTCCTGCTTATGCTCATGTGAGGGATGGAAACATGAGCTGAGGGCAAAGAAGTGCATATTTCTAGGATATGCAACTGGAGTGAAATATTATAGGTTGTGGTGCGCAGATCAAAAGACTCCAGGGCAAATTATCAGTAGGAATGTAACATTCAATGATTCTGCCTCACTGGACAGTCAGAGGGAGAAAGTAATAGCAGAAACAGATCGTGGTGTCAGTGACCGCATAGAGATAGAAATTGAATCTGCACTAGCTTAGCCTAGTAGTTCTAAAGTAGAGGAAGTAGAGGAGGTGCAAAATATTGATCAAGATGATAATGTTGATGCACATGCGCAACAACAATCATATAGCATTGCAACATGCAGAGAAAAGACAGTGATCAACCGACCGCAAAGGCTTGCAAACGTACTTGATGAGAATCTTCTTGGACATATGAATCCAATGGGAGTTGCTTTGGCAGTTGCAGAGACCTTTGATGCGTTTAAATATTATAGCTATCTAGAAACTATTCCGAGTGTAGAACCAAATCGACGAATTAATGCTATGGCTAATGAGATTGAGTCTCTTAACAAGTTTAGGTGTTGCCTTGATGTGTGCGAAAATGGATAGAGCCCTTGCGAGGGCCGAAGACAAGATAGAAAGACGTTGTTCTTGTTGATGAAGAGAATTCAAGCCAAGGGGAAGATTTTTATTATTGACTTGAATTATTTCCTTGTATTTTTAGGAAACCCATAGTCCCTATAGGTTTAGGAAAACCTATTGTCAAAATTGGGAAAGAAAAACCTATAGTCCTTGTCAAATTGGAAAATCTTTCTCATATATGTTTGGGACCTTTTGGGATCTATATATAGGGGTTGTAATTGGGGATTCTATAGATTGTATTGTGTTTTTCTTCTCATTAATAGTAAAAAACTCTTTCTCTTTTTGCCCCGGGGATTAGGCTTAGCCGAACCTCGTAAATCCTTATGTTGATTTTTTTCTCTATTTGCTTTGTGTGAGATTGCATGCTAATTAACCTACGATATTCCGCAATAATATATCTGTTGATATCTTTATCTATTTATAATATATTAAAGAGTTATCCTAAAACCCTTTTTAACTATCTACTTTTTGTGAGTTTCTACTAAAATTATTGGGTGTGCCCTAAAACGTAATGACCCGATAAATTATTATCACGGCCTGAAACCACCATTGATTGTGATTGCTCTAATATAAGAGTACAAGTCTGCTGATACAATAAAATAGGTTTCGCTGAACTCGTAAATCGAAGCTATAGCTTGGTAATATATTGAACAACTATATTCTCTCACAATTATTTTGAAGTATGACATATCACGGCAATTGGATCTGTCAAAGTCACAATATCTTGTAGCGAATTTAGACAAATAAGCTAAAGCATTAGCTATGTTTTATGAGGCAACCGAAATTAACTCTTTTAAAATCATATGCACAATTCCTCCTCCTAAATATGACGTGTTGGCTTGCAGGCAATTTATCTTGACTGAATTACTTATTGCAATTCTCGTGGGAATATATTTAGTTTGTTCTTGTTTTTATTATTGTTGTTGAATTACTTATGCATGTATCCTTTAATTTATATGAGTGCTTAAAGAACCTTAAACGTTTTTGAGATTAATTAATTATATCTTTTTTGTCCAAAATAAGTGATTTATTAGCTTTTTATTTGTGGTCCAAAATAAGTAATTTTTTCAAATTTCAAGATGAATAAGTTTTTTTTCCTACATTGCCCTTGGAGTAATTAATGTTGAAGTATGTGATTGGATTATTTATTGAAGAGATAATAACTGTTAATATCGTCAATTTCATTGCTAATTAATATTAAAAGATGAATTTCTTAATATGTGTAAAAACAATCAAATTATCATTTATTTTGGACAGGAAAAAAGTATCTTTTAAGTACAGGTTATAAATTGTTTTCTTGTTTGAATATTAAGTACACCAAAAAAAATGTTAATCCAGATAATTAAGTAAGATATGTTTAGCACTTCTAGACACCATAACTAATGCTAAAGTCTTGGACTTATATTTGGCACATGAATTTCACTTGTCATCGTAACTGATAACTGATATATATATATATATATATATATATCGTAACTGATTAAATGTATCGATTAAAATAAAAGGCATCGACCAATTTCTTTGTTGTTCTTATTAACCAAAGTTTCAAATACATGATAATCCTGCTTTTTATGGACAAAAAATCATCACATCATCTCTGGATTTAGCAAGCTTATTAATTACAGGTCATATCCACACAGTAAGAAAATCTCCGCCAGATTACAATATTAAAAACACATTTGACCCATAGTTTTTAGAGTATAAGAGGGAGCTCACTGCAACAAAATGTCTCTGATCTTATTAACGTGACAAATTGGAGAGAAGTGAATTAGAAAGAGAGGAAGAATGTCGGCAGTCACGGGAGGGGAGAAGTCGACAATCACTCGAGAGAATAATTTGCCTGTCGCCACAAAAGAGCAAGACAAGAAAAGAAAAACTTTGGCAGTTACCCAAGATCAGGAGAAGAAGAAAAAGCCCGTCGAGGAGTCACCTTACATTGTTGTTCATGTGACGTCACAGGTGTTTCGTTTTTCTCCCATATTTTTTCTTCCTATGATACATGTTTATACTTGTGTATTGCTCGGTCTCTTGTTTGTTGATCCTCTTGTGTCTGATGGTTGTGGTTAGCTGCAGGCAATTTTCTGCACTATTCTATTCGAATATATCTTAGTAGGCAATCGTTATTATCCTAATTTTTCTCCGTAGGATGTTGTAATGACATTTAGTCTTTAACACTAGGTAAACTTAATATACATGTAAAATTTAATAGAGATAATGATAAAATTTTCAAATTAACCAACAACTATTATAAAAAGACTATGTAACTTACCTCAACATGACTCCCAAAATCCGATGATACCAAGTCACAAGCTTTACAAGAGGGTGACTTAGAGGCTCGCGGATGCCAACAAATATACCTTGAAGTTTCAGATCCGAGCTTGATTCGCTGGTGCCTAGGTTGATATAAAGTACTTGGATTTGCACAAAAAAATGTACAGAAACGTAACATCAGTACACCACAACGATACCCAATAAGTAAAGTAGTGATAAGGTCGGATAAAAACACCTACTAACATAAATGAAAAAATTAAATAGGTATAACATAGTAGATAATGAAACAAGCAAATGATACAAGGAAGAGGTATAACAAGAATAGCTACCTTGAGACTAATGCAATTAAAGCATCACGAAAGAAACGCGTAATAAGAATGCCAAGGAAATGATGCGAACAAAACACAAAAGATGTAATGTCACGGCTCATAATTCACACATTCGAAATTGTGATGACGCCCAACATTTCACTTGCTATGAAAGTCAATGTTAGAATAATTCTTCACTGATTTTAAACACTTCGAACAATTTAACCAATTAAATAGAAATAAAGTACGAAATAGAATAATAATCCAATATCTATTATAATATAGATCTGGAGTCACAAGTACATGAGCTTCTAGAGGTTCTACATATAGAGTTTGAAATAAATATAACCGTGGAATGGGATAAATAGTAAGTAAGGAAAGAGGAAGGGGACTTTAAGGTCTGCGGACGCTAGCAGATCTACCCCGAGTCTCTAAATGTTAATCTGAGCTGATACATCTCGCGGACAGCTAGGATCGATACTAAAATATTCACAGGAAATGCAGAGTGTAGTATGAGTATAACCGACCTAATATACTCCGTAAGTGTTGAACCTAATCTCGACAAGGTAGTGACGAGGCTATGATGTGACACCTACATAATTAAACATGTACAGACGAAAATATACTACAACATAACAACAAATAAAGGCTAAATATGTACTATTGGGAGGGAAAATGCGAAAGGGGTACAAGATATGGTAACTACAATAGGGAATGGCAGCATGAAACAATCGATAAACCTTCAGCAAATGAAACGGGTATACATAATAAATAAAAATTGCTTGTCATCTCCCTTCGTGCTTTTACTTTCAATATCCCATAAAATAGTAATAATGACAGGGTATCATCCTTCATGTTTTTACTCTCAATCTCTCCATAAAATGATATATATGATACTGCATAATCCTTCGTTCTTTAACTATTAATCAATAATTGCAATAACAGGTGACACGACATCACCTTTCATGCTTTAACACTGTCCCTTACCACGTAAAATGAACATATAAAAATAGAGAGCTAGAATAAGCAAGAACAAATCTTACGTCAACAATGGTTCTATAATACCAACATCAACTTTAGAAACAATACTCAATTATCACAGATAGCCCATAAATGTAGATAGAACGATCAATTTAGTAATAAACTAGTCTAAGCACGGACATCATGATCAAAGAAATAGATAAATTATAAGAAACAAGTTTCACCTGCATGTTTTAATCCAACAACAATACATAAGTGCTCGTCACTTTACATATATGTTGTACCCAACATTTAAACATGTAGCGAATAGGCAAATAAGTCCTAATCCCTCAAGTCAAAATTAACCACAACATTTACGTCACTCCAAAAATGACTCAAAGCTCAACCACGACTTTGTCTTTCGAACAAGCCTTTGAATCAACTAAATATAGCAAATTATCAATCAAACGATTCAAAAAAGCCTTAGAAACTTCCGATGCATGAAAAGGGTTCAATCTAGAATATTATTGAAAAAGTCAACAAAAGTCAACTCTTTATCCCACTTGATCCAAATCCAAAATTTTCAGATAAAAAATTCAATACCCATTCACTTCCGAGTCGAGTCATGTAATTTATTTCGAAATCTGACCTCAATTTGAGGTCCAAATTTTATTTTTACAAAAATTCCTAATTTCATCCAAATTTCAAATTTCTAACATGCAAATCCTAGATTTTTTATTAAAATCTTATGAAATGAAATGGGTAATTGAAAGAAAGTAGGTTAGAGCAACTTCCTAAAGAGTTAGGGAAGAAGAACCCCTGAAAAAAATTGCCTCGAGTTATTATAGGTTTAAAAGTTTGAAAGAATGAGCAAAATCTCGTCTAACTCACCTAATGTCCAGGCAGGGATCTAGCAATTGCGACCATGACAACCCCCGCAAATGTGAAAAATCCTTCAGAAATGTGAAGGTCTTACACTTCTGCTGCCATTGCAATTGCGATGGTTTGTTTGCATTTGTGAACTTGAACTCCTCACAATTGCGATCATTTTGATCACAAATGAGTATACTGCTCCCCCAACCCCACTTTGCAACTACGAAATTTTTTTTTGCAATTGCGAATCTTGGGTGCCCAGCTATTTTATGCAAATGCGAACATAACAGTAATTCTACGCTATCGCAAATGTGAATCTAGATCTTGCAATTGCGAGGTCTGAGGTCTGCACCAGAAAAAATAGAACACCAGCTATGATCCTAGGTCAAAAATCCTTCCGCAGCCTATTCAAAACTCACCCGAGCCCTAAGGACTCCAAACCAAACATGCATACAGTTTTAAAAATCTCATACAAACTCGTTTGTGCGATCAAATCGCCAAATAACACCTAGAACTACGAAGAGGAAACCAAATCAAATGGAATTTTCAGTGAAACTTGAATTTCTATTTTAACAACCAGACATACGAATCACGTCAAACTAACTATGTTTTTCACCAAATTTTCAATACATGTCATAATTATAGTAAAGAACTTATACCAAGTTCTGGAACCAAAATCTGAAGTCGATAGCAATAATTCAAACTCAGGTCAAATATTCATTAATCCTTTAGACTTCAATTTTTTGGCAAAATGCGATAACTCGAGTTAAGGGCATCCGGATTCGATTCTGGGCATATGCCCAGGTCTCATATCATGATACGAATTTGTAGGGACCATCAAAATACAGATTAGGGTCCGTTTGCTAAAAATATTTACCGAAGTCAATTCAAATGGATTTCTAAGGCATAATTTCATATTTTGTCTAAATTTATAACATAAATGCCTCTAGAAAATAGACGCGGGATGACAGTCATATGGATGAAGGCCAAAATGAGACATGTGATGTTTCAAAATACATAATTAAGCTTTAAAACTCTAGATGACCTATCGAGGTCATCACATGTAAATGAAAAGTATCAATAAGATTCACTACTGAGGTATTGCCTCGTAGTCTTATATGACAAATCAAATCACAATCTTTTTTTATATCACCGGAGGAGTCTTGCATTTAGTTTTAAAATTTATTTTTCCAAAATAACTACCCATATTTTAGTCCAACTTATCACACCATGTGACTTCAAGTAGTTCTTCTACTAGCAACACACGTATCAATCCGACCTTCTCTAATCGCATGAATTTCAACCCCAATCCTTATACTGCTGCATACGTATCAATATCACAACATATCACATATCACACCTCAAGTGGACAATACACTCAACTTGCCAAAGAAATCAATAACAATAGTGTTTTCACAATAAATAGCCCATGAATTAACCACTATATATATATATATATATATACACACACACACACTCAACAATAGTAACCGAAAATGAATAACTTAACAAGAATGGTATTTCGAATATTCGAAAAAACAACAACTTCACATAAAGGAAATAGTTAAATAATGAATAAGGAATTGAGAGAACAATAACTTCAACTAAACATGTAAATACAATTAGCAAATAAGAGATAAGACAAGTATTAACGATGTAATGTAAAGCATGTGAAGATATACTAATGATGATGAATATGACATGTTATGGTAACTCAATTAAAGGCATGGAAGGAATCTATATAGCTAAAATTCAATCAATTACCATATTTAAACACAATACCCATTCATCACCTTGTGTACACGGCTTTCATATACCACAATTAACACAAAAAATACAAATCTAAGAGGTAATTTTCCTATACAAAGTTAGGCAAGACACTACCTCAAAAAACACTAATTCAATCTGTTTGTGTTCTTTCCCGCGATTATCCAACTTCGAACAGCTGAAATCTAGCCAAATAACTTCATACCATAAATACTAACTATAAGAACCTATTTCTAACAATAATGTTGCAATCTTTAAATAGAAATAGAAAGTTAGCCCTGGGCCCGCATCTCGAAACCAACCAAACTTGCAAAATTCAAACACTTATTCGATAACGAGTCCAACCATACTAAAATTACTCAAATGCGACATCAAATCACCTTTCAAATCCGTAAAATTTGGTTTAGAAGTTTCATAATTTTTCCCAAAATTTTCAACTCAAATTACTAATAAAATAATTAAAATAACAATAGATTCATATATAATAGATAAATCTGAGTTAAAACCACTTACCCTAATGATTTCCTGGAAAATCCCTCGAAAAATCACCACAAACAATGATATCTATGTCAAAAGATAAAAAAATGAAATAAACCCTCGTCTCTAGCCTTTTTTGCCCAGCGATTTTTGCTTCTACTAGCATACCATCCCACCTGCGACCCCGTACCTGCAGTACCCGCACCTGTAGAAAAATCTATCGTAGGTGTGGTTCCCACTAAGTCCAGCCAAATCGCTTCTGCAAAGGAATTTCTTTCTTCTGCGGATACTCGACCGCACCTACGGTCCTTCAAAAGTCCTTCCAATTTCCTGTCACGACCCAAAATTCGGAATGTCGTGATGTATCCTATCATGGCACTAACCAAACCAACATCTCACACATTTAGACATTTTAAATCCTAAATATAAGAAAAAGGTTTAAATAAGTAAGAATCTCGTAAATAATGGATATCAACATCGTAACTAAGTAAAAACTTTCCTTAGAAATCTAGGTGTCATGGAGTACATATCCATCCACGTAACAACATGGTCTAATCAATGGAACACTGTCCAGAAAATTAGACAATATAAACAAGACTAAAGGATAAAGGAGAATAGTCAAGGTTTGTGGACACAATGGCAGCTACCTCGATGATCTCCGAACTGATGAAACATCAGGAATCAGCAACCACCATTCTCAGAAACACCTGGATCTGTACATGAAGTGCAGGTTGTAGTGTGAGTACAACCAACTAAATAAGTAACAAGTTTAACCTGTGGTTTGAAAGTAGTGATGAGATCAAACAATACAGTATAGTTTAACAATACATAAAAGTTAACATGCTTCTAGGTTCAACAATTAAGTTCAACACAGATAAAATATGCCAAGTGTTACCGATAAATAAAGTATAACATCTCTATATTACATGTCAAGGTGAACACCATATGTGATGCAACACAATGAAACCCCAAATACTCGCACTTTCAGATCACCAATCTACCCATCTCAATTTTCTCTCATTCATTACACTGAGTCACTCAGCATTGTACGATACCTATTGCGGCGTGTAACCCGATCCACATATAGCAAGGATCATTGTGGGGTACAACCCAATCCACATATATATATATATATATATATAAATATATATATATATATATATATATATATATATATATATATATATATATATATATATATATATATATATACAGCATGGTACTCAAGCCTTAACTAGTCATCAATCTCTACAATGCTAAGCATCCCTAATCGATGAGTGGAGTTGTGACAATATGTGATAACAGAGACTGAGATATGACACGTAATGATGAATCTTACTGAGTACACAACTGTAATTAAATAAATAACTCACAACATAGAACGACCATTGTGGCTCCCAATAGTACCAGCCTATAGCCCAAACTTGATTTCTAACATGAATCATAGCTCAAGTGCCCTAACACGTAGAGTACTACAAACATTTTCAGATAAAATGGCTATGCAATTCCAGGGAATCGACTAAATCACAATTTCTACACTGAACGCTCGTCACCGAGCATCAATCGCATAGTACGTAATTTGGGTTTTATATCCTTATAATCAAGTTTAGAAGCATTACTTACCTAAAACCGTGCAAATCTCTGCTCCAACACACCCTTGCCTCATGAAACAACCTTCGAATGCCCCGAATTTAGCCACAAGCAAGTCGATACAATCAACACGAGCTAAAGGAATTAATTCCATAAGAGAATACAAAGTTCTTAATCAAAAGTCAAAAAGTCAACTCAAAACTCAACCCCTGGGCCCATATTTTAGAATATGATAAAAGTCACAAAATCTAAACACCCATTCAACCAAGAATCCGCTCATATCAAAATTACTCAAATCTGATGCCAAAATCTCAATCAAATCCCTAAAATTCGGCCTAAGGACTTTCCTTCTTGTTCTCCTAATTTTCAACTTAATTCACTAATTAAATGATGAAATCAAAGATATAAACATGGAATTTAACCAAAACTAAGTAAGAATAAATCACCTAATCACTCTCTTGAAATTCCTCCAAGAATCGCATCCAACCGAGCTCCCAAAATCAAATCCTCATTTTGGAATATTTAAGTTTCTGCCCAAACGTTATACACCCTGATCGCAGGACCTACGTCGCAATTGCGAAGAACATACAATCACAGCCTTCAAAATAGTCTACACGGATGCTCTTACCCGACCTGACTCTTTGCAAATGTGTCAACTACGGAATTGTAGGCTTAAATCCTGGTGCTCCAAGTGACCACTTCTCTACGCAAATGCGTGAACACTTAAGACTTTCAAAGCTTCTCGAATGCAGACTTAGTATCGCTAATATGAAGAATAAATTACCACTTGCCAGCAACAACTCTTCATGATCACATCCCTTTCTTTGTGATCGTGAAAGATGAAACCGAATAAATAGTCCCAAAAATCACTCGATCTCGCTCTAAGTGTCAAATCACATCGAACAATGCTAAAATCACGAATCGCGCATCGATTCAATCCTACTGAACTTATGAACTTCCAACTTCTATATTCGATGCCAAAACCTATTAAATCACGCCCGATTGACCTTAAATTTTGCACACAAGTCACAAAATGACACTACAGATCTACTCCAACTCTCGGAAGCCCAATCCGAGCACGGTAACAATAAAGTCATTTCTCGGTCAAACTTTTAAATTTTAACTTTCGCCATTTCAAGCCTAATTCAACTACGAATCTCCAAATTACTATCCGGACATGCTCCTGAGTTTAAAATCACCACCCAACAGGGCTAACAGAACTATCAGAACTCCATTTAGAGTTGTTTACACATAAGTCAACATTTGGTCAACCTTTTCAACTTAAGCTTCCAATCTCGAGGCCAAATGTCAAAACTCATTCTGAAATATCCTCTGAATCGAATGAATGACCCTGGAAAGTCACATAACATGATCAGTCGGGTCTTTATAGATTCGCTTATGCGAAAGAAAAGGTCGCGTCTGCGGATGCATATATGCGCCTAGGTATCTGCACCTATGACCCAGGCCTGGGCTAGCCTCCTCCGCTTCGGCGATGAACCCTCACACACCTGCGGCCAAAACCTCTGCAGGTGCGATGACACTAGAACAACAGTAGCCTCAACAATTCAACCAAGTCCAAAATGATCCGATTTCAATCAGATTCACCCCCCTGACCCCGTCCGATTATACCAACAAGTTCTAAAATACATAAATGAACTACCGGTGGCCTAAAATCACATCAAGCATCATCGATTCTACGAATCGCCACCTAACTCAAGCTTATTGAAACTATGAACGTCCAACTTGCAAAACTAACGCCGATTCACACCAAAACAACTCCAATTGACCTTAATTTTTGCACACAAGTCATACATGACATAATAAACCTATTACAACTTCCTAATTGTAATTCGACCTTGATATCAAAAAGTCAACTCCCGATCAAACTTCTCAACTTTCCAAACCTTCAATTTTCTAACTTTCGCAAATTCAAGGAAAAAACGACCTACGAACCTCCAAATCAACATCTGGACACGTTCCTAAGTTCAAAATTACCATACGGAGCTAATGGAACAGTCAAAACTCAATTCCGGATCCGTCTACACAAAAGTCAAACTCCTGTCAACTTTTTCAACTTAAGCCTCCAACTCAGGGACTATGTGTCTCATTTCACTCTGAACTCACCCGGAGTCGAAACTGACCACCTCGAAAAGTCACATAACCAGGGGCACATACACTCTAAATCACCTTTCAGTTAGCCGTTTAGAGCACATCTAGGTATAAAATTATGCGGTAATAAATCACCTTTCTATTAACCATTTGAAATAAACAGTTCGCACGTCTTGGCGGATCGTTACAAGTTCTGATGAATGGCCAAGACTTATCTTGCCACAAGTTCTGACGATCACAATTTGTGCCATAACTTTGGTAGAAATTGACAAATATTAATGATTCGTCAAAACTTAATTAATTGTGTAGAAATATCACCGCATTTCTTACTTGTTACAAAATATTGCTTCCTGAGAAGAAATTTCTTGGTTAATTTCTATGTAATATGTTGCTCCCCATATGCACCATAGCTTCTATTAAAACTATTATGAGCTCTAGATACCTGTTTATAGTGCTGAATCTTAGGCTAAAGTATATGCGTCTAATTAACCATAAAATTTTCATTTCAAAATGGAGGTCAAAGAAATCAAGTTTTCTACTATCTATTACTTTGTCATTGCATTAGTCCCATGTGGGAAATCAATAAATATGTTGTACTCTATCACTTTAACGTTACTGCTTGCCGCAGCATAATTAAGATGCACTGTTTGCTTCTTACATAGTTTTGTCTTTACATGGCTTAATAAGTTTACATGTGATTTTATGTTAGAGGAGTTTAAATGTAGTTAGGTGTTTTTTCTTCTTTGTCTCCCATATAGTATGTTTTTTTTTTCTACATTTCAATATTATGTGCACATTACTACTTAGGGAAAAATATTACAACTATTACTATAACTTATGTGTCTTAGTTTTATCATCTGAATTTGTAATAAATATTTATGACAAAGATATATATATATATATATATATATATATATATATATATATATATTAGAAGTTATTCTAGCCACCAGTGTGATCATATGGCTGCTTTAGGTAATAGCAATTCCTTACATAGTATAATATTAGCCCATCGATGGTATATATACTAATGATAATATTAATGAGCATGATCCCTAGTTATGATTAATATTAGTACCTTTTATGTTCAAAAAGAAAAAATAAAAAGAATAAGTTAATTTTATGGACTTTCTGAAATTGTAGTACCTTGTAAAAATATCTATATCTTTATATTGACAATAAGTAGAAGAGTTAAGTTCCACTTTGATAAAATTAAATATCTTGATCAAGAGAAACTAGGTTTACTTCTACATCATTACTTACATATATAAATGAAATTAGGCTTACTTTTTCTTATCTTTGATTATATACATAAAACTGAAAAGTAAGTTCTATGCGGATGGTGTAAGACATTTACACACCCAAATCACATAAAAAAATAATTACAAATAACTTTATTTACAATAAATGGTAAGTAATTTATTATAACAAGATAATATGCTGGCAGTGCAAAAAAAAATAATGGAGCTTTTCTTATTCATACTTGTGCAAGCTATTTTTATTGATAAATTTGAGTTTTTATCTTCTTGCTTTTTGGCTTGTCCATATAAATCCAAGGAGATAATATGATTGTTGTTTGGTTGATAATTCTTTTAAAACAAAAAAAAAAAATCATCAGTCTCTGGACTCTGGGCCTAAAGTTTACAATTTTTGTAGGATGGAGGTAAATTATTTTTCAAACTTCAGGTAAATACACCTCTGCAGAAACTTATGAAGTTTTACTGTGACAAAAAATTTATGAATATGCAACAAATTGTATTCTTGTATAATAGCAAAAGAATCAGAGGCAGACAAACTCCAGAACAGGTTTGTCTCTTCCCCTCTCCTCCCCTCCTCTTTCTTCGGAAATTTTTTTACTTACACTCAATGTTTGCAATAAATTATATTAATTTTTAATGATCAAGTGTAAATTGAGAAAAATATATTTCGATTAACCATAGTTAATAGTTAAAATAATATGTAAACACATGCACGTAATGTATCTATTCATTTGATATAAATATTAAATTTGTCTTTGTGTCACGTAACATTTTTTTTTTCTAATTACATTTTCTTTTCTTAACAGCTAGAGATGGTGGATGGGGATGAAATTAATGCTATGCTGCATATGAACGGTGGAGGTTTCGCGTAGCTTTTAAGTATTAGCTTGGATTCTATTAATGAATTTGAAGTTGTATTCAATACAGATTGAGCCGGAATATACGGAATTCCCAAAACTAGTTAATAATGGTAATTTTAATCCAGTACTAATATATGGATGATGTGGAAACTTGAAAGCAAATTTTTTGATCTTTACTTACA
The DNA here is from genome assembly GCA_034376525.1 of Nicotiana benthamiana. NCBI lineage: Eukaryota > Viridiplantae > Streptophyta > Magnoliopsida > Solanales > Solanaceae > Nicotiana > Nicotiana benthamiana. The sequence goes on from CM067331.1 coordinate 118,486,636, forward strand.
GTTTATTCCCTTTTATAGACCTCTTGACTTCTGAAATTAGTTTGTGGTATGTTCAGTTCCAAGTTCTTCGTTGTTCATTTCTTCTGCAGCCTTACAACAATTTTAAAATAAAACATAAAATAAAAAAGAACAAGAAAGTATGTGAGCTTGGGAGGAGGGAAGCCTCCTTGAAATATACAAAATTGTTTGTCTTGGAACAAGCTTGCCTAACCATGCCTTTCAGTTCCATATATCACTTTGATTTATTTCATACTACACTACTTCAATCTTATCTGTGTCTAAAGAGAATATCATATTTTTATATTTAGAAATTAATTTTAAGTTTATTTTTATTTACTTATAGTCGACAAGAGGGGTTGCTCTGATGGTAAGCAACCCCCACTTCCAACTGAGAGGTTGTGAGTTCGAATCTCCCCAAGAGTAAGGTGGGAAGTTCTTGGAGGGAAGGATGCTAGGGGTTTATTTGGAAACAACTTCTCTACCCAAGGGTAGAGGTAAGATCTGTGTACATACTACCCTCCCCAGACTCTACTAAGTGGGATTATACTAGGTTGTTGGTTGTTGTTATTTACTTATAGTAACATAATTTTACAAGAACAAAAATGTCACGTCTTTCTTTTTAAAATTATGTCTCCAAACAAACTAGTTCACATAAAGTAAAATGAATAGAGTGTGTATCCCGTTAAATCTGCCATTGTTGAGTGGATGTAAAGCTCAACTAAGAATGAAGACGAAGGCTAGGGAGAGAAACTTCTAGATAGTTGTATCTTATTGTGTATTGAGAGAACAGAAATCAATTACAACTAATACCCTCTATAGCTATTTATACGTGTATATATAAATATGAACCAACTCACTTAATTAGCTCCAAATCTATAAATAATTCTGTTATAACTAACTCCTAACACCCAATTGACATTAGGCTAAAGTGACTGCTTCTCACTCAGTCTTCTGCCTCATTTTCTCGGTTTCTCAACTTTCCACCATGCACAATTGTTATCCTAGCACTTCAAAACCACCTCACTCCCCCATCAAGCTAAGTGGCATGAAGATATTCAACAATTCTAGGTTAGATAAAAATGATAGTGTTACACACTGCAAAGTTCCTTTGTCAAAATATCTGCTTCTTGCTCTTCTATTGGCACATATTTAAGATGTACCATGCTGTGTTGCACCTTCTCTCTTATGAAATAATAATTAATCTCCATGTGTTTTATTCTTTCATGAAACACAAGATAGTTAGCTATATGCACTGCAACCTTACTATCTATGAACAACTGTATTGCTGCATCAATACTGATTTCCGATTCCTTGAGAAAACTATCACGACTCGGATTTTCCATCCTCGGGACTGTGATGGCCCCTAACATCACACTTGCTAGGCAAGCCAATTTTAGAGTTTTATTCACCCTTTCCTCTACAATTTCATAGATAAAAATTAGCAAAACTAAAGCAAGTTAAAATAAATATGCAAGTACGTAAATAACCCATTGTACAATGCCATAATTGTTACCACCCGAAATCTGGTGTCACAACCCACAAACATACTATGAATATCTCCAAATATTGGTCTGAAAAGAAATTACATCTGTCTCGAAAGAAAAAAAATAGGAATGTAGAAACATAGGAGGAGACGTTAGGGCGTGCGGACGTCAGTAGGACAACCTTGGGTCTCCTAGATGAAATGTCTGCAACCGACCTCTTGATCAGCCACTACGAGCTCCAAAATTTGCACAGAATGTGCAGAGTGCAGTATTAATACTATCGACCCCACATACTGGTAAGTGCCGAGCCTAACTTCGACGAGGTAGTGACGAGGCTACGATGGGACAATTACAATATAATGTGTATACGGTGCATAATAAAACAGAAAGAAGAACCGAAAAAATAAATAGTAACTTGCAAAGAAAGAATACAGAACTCTGGTATCTCTCAATAACAATGTATAACCAATCCTTAAATGTAAAACCAAATTACATAATAACTTGCATTGTAGAAGAAAGGAACATAAACATATAAACTAATGTGGCGCGCAACCTGATCCCACCATCTCAGTACCAATCACATAATAAAAATGGGAATTTCACAATATAGCTCAAAACCTTCCACAATATTTAATCCTCAAACCAAAGAAAACAGAAGGCTATACGATTATGAAATTCACTCAATTAATACTACACAAGGATACCAACCAAAATATACCATGAAACAACGATAAACCAACATAACCCAATAATGAAATACAATGAAACTACGGAATAATTAATACCTTCAATAAAGAAAACAACATCTAACAGGAAGCCATTAAACATGGAAACGCCAATAAGCATGTAGAAGTTAAGATAAGAAGACAATAAATCAATAATAGAGAAAGAAACAGGCTAAATAGATAATTTTGGTGGCGCATAGATACTCGCCATCTCACGTATATGCCACGCACATGAATTTTCACATTGCAATTAAGTCGGGGATCCCTAATCCCATATGTTAAAGATAGACCAAACACTTACCTCGATCCACATGCCACTCACTATTCAATTATTGTTTTCATCTCCGGACCACTCGTATCTAGTCATTATTAATTTAATAACATCAATTATCACTAAAGAAATCAATTCCAATGCATAATTACAAGTTTCCCAACATTTCCCCCCAAAAGTCAAAACCGACATCAGGCCCGCTTTATCAAAACTCAAGGTTCAAACCAAAACCCATTCACTCATTCACTTCCGAGCCCAAATATGTAATTAGTATTGGTATCCGACCCCAAATCGAGGTCTAAATCTCCAAATTATAAAAACCCATTATTTCTTCCAAAACTTCCTAATTCTATCGTGAAAGAACAAGATTTAGGGATAGAAATCTAATGGGTGTTGATGGAAGGAAGTGAGTTAAATAACATGATTAGTGGTGATTTTACCACTTAATCTAGTCTATTTTCTTTATCTTTTATGTCCTTTACCTAAAATATTCCATGAAGTGACGTGAATTCAATTGGAGTGCAATTGAGCAAAAAAAAGGTGAAAACCATGCAAAACCCTCATTTGATTATGCATCTGTGGATGGTTGGTTGCAGAAGCGACTCCGCTTCTGCGAGAGAAGTATTGCATCTATGAAAATGGATGACCTTGTAAGATACCACATCTGAGCTTGGTTTATGCTTTTGCGGTTGCGCATCTATGCTGGGAAGATCACATTTTCGGTTGAAAAGATTATTGGAACCTCGTATCTGCAGTTAAACAATTGCTTCTGCGGTGGCGCTTCTACGGTGGCGCTTCTACGGTGGCGCATGTGCGCCTGGTGAACCGCATCTGCAGTTGCAGAGATTTATTTGGCATTTCGCTTCTGCGATGGAATCACCGCATCTATGGAGCCGCACCTGCATGAATTGTTCTGCATGTGTGGTTAACGGGCATCAGACCTGGGCATATTAGGCATTTCACATGTTCTCATTTCTAAACAATTTTAATACTCGTCCAAGTAGATATTTTCAACAACTTTGTCTTATTTTCTGTTCCATAGACTAGAGAAGAACAACTTTTGGAAGCTAGGGTTGCAGACACACTTTAGTCTTGAAGATTTGAAGCTTGTGGTTAAGGATTTCTTACTGTTGAAACACGTTCTCAAGTCGCTAAACTAAACGTGTGTTCATATTTGTAGGTTTTGATAAATGACAAACCGACGTGAACGAAACATTGACATATGCCGAAGTCCAAGCACAAGAGAAACAAAGATCAAGATTAAGTAAAGCAACAAATTTATACATGAGTCGTTCTATAATTGTGATCTTGATCCGACAATTGATTCAAGACTTGACTTCTCTCGTAAACTCATTTTTATCAAACCATGCATTTTTAATTTAAAGCAAAATGATTTCCAAACATTTCATTTTAACCAAAATGAATTCTAAAAATGTCTTTCAAATCTGGACAAACAAAATCGATTATATACTTTATGATAATCGATTATGTTAAAGCAGTGTACACCAGATTTTACAAAGCTGTAAGATAATCGATTATGTACCTTATGATAATCGATTATGTTAAGGCAGTGTACACCAGATTTTACAAAGCTGCAAGATAATCGATTATGTACCTTATGATAATCGATTTTGTTAAGGCAGTGTTCACCAGATTTTTCAAAGCTACAAGATAATCGATTATGTGCCTTAGACTAATCGATTATGTTGAGACAGTGAGCATCAGATTTACAAAGTAGCAAAATAATCGATTATGGCTTTTCTGGTAATCGATTATATTAAAGACCGTTGCCAAAGTATTTTCAAACACTGAAAGATAATCGATTATGTACAACAGACAATCGATTATGTTAAGCATAAAATCGGGGATTGATTTTTGAACGTTGTCAGGTAATCGATTATACGATTTGGATAATCGATTATTCTGCTTAAAATCTGGGAATGATTTTTAAACGATTGGCAGATAATCGATTATGCATAATCAGATAATCAATTATCCTAGCACTAAATCAGCAATTTGTGATTGGCAATTAAGCAACGGTTTTGGGTGTCTTGAGCACTATAAATACAACTCAAATTCACTCTTCTAAGCACTGATTACATTCTTGCTAAAGCTCACATACTCTCGTATCAATCATTTTATATTCATTTCATAGCTTTTTTTGAGAGCCAAACTCTTGACTAAGTTGTTGTGTTCTTGAGCGTATTGTTTTTACTCATATCTACTCTATAAAAAGAGTCTTGTCTTGAGTGCTAAGTGTTTGTACACACTTGAAGGGATATTCCAATCCCTTGTTGTAAGAAGGAAAAGTAGTTCCTTAGTTTGAAGTCTTGATGTGCGGTATCCTCGAGCAGGTTGAAGTCTTGTAGAGTGTATATCTACGAGCAAGTGTAACGGTTTGTTAGGCACCCGTAAGCTTAACGAAGTTAGTGTAAAACTCGAGAGAGTCTCTCGGGGACTGGACTAATCACACGTTGTGGTGAGGATAAAATTTGGTGTGTTCTCTCCTTACCCTTTCAATTACTGCACTTACATTATTCCTGCAATTTTAATTCCGCAAATTTACATTGTTTTTTATTATAACGCTATTCACCCCCCCCCCTCTAGCGTTAAGCGTATATTCTAACAATTGGTATCAGAGCCTAACTCTCTGAAAGACTTAACAGTTTGAGAGAAACAATCCATGGCTTCTACTCGTAACATTAATGCAGGACTAGGTGAAGGACAATGCTTCACAAGGCCACCACTTTTTGATGGCACAAATTATACCTACTGGAAGGAGAGGATGAGGATTTTTATTCAATCAAACAACTTCCAATTGTGGAAAATCATAAAGAATGGAGAACAACTTCCAACTAAAAAGGTTGGAGATGAACTCGTCCCGAAGTTGGAAGACGAATACGATAAGGACGATATCAGAAAGGTGGAATATAATGCAAAGGCCATCAACATGCTATTTTGTGCTGTAAATACCGATGACTATCGGAAAATTTCATGTTGCACCACGGCTAAGCAAATGTGGGATAAATTGGAGATCACCTATGAAGGTACGGACCAGGTAAGAGAAGCTAAAATAGATTTTCTAACCCACGAATATGAACTTTTTCATATGAAGGAAAGCGAGAAGATAGACGATATGTTCGAACGATTTTCAAAAATCGTTAATGATCTTCATGCTCTCAAGAAGACTTTCACGGATAGGGAGCTTGTCCGTAAAATTCTTCGAAGTCTCACTCCGGAATGGCGCTCCAAAGCCGACCCTATTCAAGAGTCAATCGGCATCAAAAATGTCACAATCGACGGGCTTAGAGGTAATCTCAAAACCTATGTATCTACTACTCTTAACCCTCCTTTGGATGATCAAAGGAAGCGAAGAATCGCCCTCAAGGCAAGAACGGCTCAACCTCAAAATGATGAGGATTCAAGCGACGAAGATAACGAGTTCGGACTCATTATTAGGAAATTTCACAAGTTCATGCGAAAGGAGTTTGAACGAAAAGGTAAGCGACAAGGAGACCAATTAAATGCTATGGATGCGGGGAAATCGGGCACATAAAATCAAATTTTCCAAATGCTAAAAAGGAGAAGAAACCCGTCAAGAAACAAACAGCATACATCTCTTGGGGAGGCGACTCCGGAGACGAATCAAGTGATGGAGAAGGAAACGAGACCGCAAACTTGTGTCTTATGGCACACGAAGAAACTCAAAATGAGGTATGTACTTCTTCTAAGAACTATTTCACTTTAGAAGAAATGCAAGATGCATTTGATGAGTTGTATAAAGAGTTTATTAGCGCTTCTAAATCTATAAAAGATTTAAGAAAACAATTTTCTTCAAAAAAAAAAGGATTTTGAAAAACTCACTCTTGAAAATGAGAAATTAAAAGAGGAAAACAAGTTTTATGGCAAAAGAAGCGCCGATAAACCCGAAAGCTCAAATAAGGATTGTACTTCTTGCAAATCTCTAAAGGAAGAAATAGAAAGTCTTAGAAGCACTTTGCACAAATTCAATTCTTCACACAAAAATCTCAATGAAGTACTTGTAAATTTGAAATCCACTAAGCACGGTATAGGCTTTAAACACGAGCCAAAAGAAAAAGTTGAGTCCATTCCTAAACCACCTAAGACTCAACTTAGGCAAAACAAAATAAATGTCAACACTCAACCTAGAAATTTTAATCCTAGAATTGCAACTCATCCTAGAACAAATGCTAGGAGAAATATTGGAATGTATAGACCACCTAGACAAGATTTTCGAAAACCACATCAAAACTATATTCTAAAAATATAGTGAACACTAGAAGAAACGTTGGCATGTACAGACCACCTAGACAAGATTTTCGAAAACTACATCAAAACTATGTTCCTAAAAATAGAGTGAATAAATTTAGACCCCCAAATTATTATCATCCTAGAAGAATGCACAATCCGAATGTCATTTGTCATTATTGCAATAAAATTGGACATATTGTTCCCGCATGCTTCACTAGACATAGACATTTCACTGCAGGACAATCACACCAATATGTTGCACCTAACGCACAAGGACCCAAAATGGCTTGGGTACCAAAATCCCATTAATTTGTTTTGTAGGTGTGTTTGAAGGGATCAAGTGTACTTTGGTACCTTGATAGTGGATGCTCCAAACATATGACCGGGGATGCATCAAAATTCCTTCAACTAAAACCCACGGAAGGAGGAAATGTTATTTTTGGAGACAATAACAAAGGAAAAATTATCGGCATTGGATTGGTTGGTAAGGACGAATCTCCTCCATTAAGCATATTTTGCTAGTTAAAGGTCTTAAACATAATCTCTTGAGCATAAGTCAATTATGTGACAAGGGAAATCTTGTATTGTTTGACTCCGAAGAATGCTTGGTTATCCGTCGTAGTGATTTCAAAATTATTCTTCGTGGTATTAGAATGGAAAATATCTATATGGTCGATCTTGAAAATTCTTCATCAAGTTTTGTAAATTGCCTTATGAGTAAAGAAGACGACATGTGGTTATGGCATCGTAGAGTAGCTCATGTAAATATGAATCTTTTAAACAAACTAGTTTCACAAGATTTAGTCATTGGTCTTCCAAACATGAAGGTTGAAAAAGATTCTATTTGTGATTCATGCCAAAAAGGGAAACAAACAAATGCTTCTTTTAAATCCAAAAATGTTGTTTCAACCACTAGACCTTTACAACTTCTATACATGGACCTTTTCGGACCTTCTAGAATTAAAAGTCATGGTGGTAATCTTTATGCTTTTGTTATTGTTGATGACTATTCTAGATTTACATGGACGTTATTTCTTGCTCATAAAAGTAATGCCTTTCAAGCTTTTAAAAGTTTTCTTAAACGTGTTCAAAATGAAAAGAACACAACCGTCACTTCCATAAGAAGTGATCATGGGGGAGAGTTCGATCATAATATCTTCGCGGATTTTTGTGATGAACTCGGTATTGAACATACCTTTTTTGCTCCACGTACACCACAACAAAATGGAGTGGTAGAACGTAAAAATCGATGTCTCGAAGAGATGGCTAGAACCATGCTCGATGAGGCCGAAATTCCCAAATATTTTTGGGCGGATGCCGTGAGTACCGCAAGCTATGTTTTAAACAGAGCTATCATTAGACCGATACTCATGAAAACTCCCTATGAACTCTATAAGGGAAGGAAACCAAATCTTTCCCATCTTAGAGCTTCGGTTGTAAATGCTTTATTCAAAATAACGGAAAAGATAACTTGGGAAAATTTGATGCGAAATCTGATGAAGGAATTTTTCTTGGTTACTCATCACGTAGCAAAGCATATAGAGTGTTTAATAATAGAACCAAAACTGTTGAGGAATCTCCTCATGTAGTATTTTGTGAAAATGATGCTCGCTTGGCGAGAAAGGATTCTTGTGTTGATCTTGCAGATGCTTTAAAGAAAATCAATCTTCAAGACGAGGTACAAAAGGAGGATCCAAAGGAAGTTCAAGATGAAGTCATGGAACAACCTTCGGAAGAAGTACCACCACAAGAAGAAGAATCGATGATGCCTAAGGCTTGGAGGACGTCTAAAGACCATCCTCTTGACAAGGTAATTGGCAACATCGAGAAAGGGGTAAGTACACGAAACCTTCTTAAAGACACTGTAGGACATATGGCTTTTGTTTCACAAATAGAACCTAAAACCATTTCTGAAGCAATTGGGGATGAGCATTGGACCTTGGGAATGCAAGAGGAGCTTAACCAATTCTAACGTAATGATGTTTGGGAATTGGTGCCAAGACTCGATAATTACACCATAATTGGTACGAAATGGGTCTTTCGGAATAAATTAGATGAAAATGGTATAATCACTAGAAACAAAGCTAGGCTAGTTGCTAAGGGCTATAATCAAGAAGAAGGAATTGATTATGAAGAAACCTATGCACCCGTTGCACGCCTAGAAGCCATTCGTTTATTACTTGCATTTTCATCATCTATGAATTTTAAACTATATCAAATGGATGTCAAAAGTGCCTTTCTAAATGGATTCATTCAAGCGGAAGTATATGTTGAACAACCCCCGGGCTTTGAAGATTTTACATCTCCCGACCATGTCTTCAAGCTTAAGAAAGATTTATATGGTCTTAAACAAGCTCCTCGAGCTTGGTATGAACGTCTAAGTAAATTTCTCTTAGACAATGAGTTTGAAAGGGGGAAAGTTGACACCACACTTTTTATCAAAAATAAAAACAATGACATTCTATTAGTTCAAATTTATGTCGATGATATTATTTTTGGTGCTACTGATGATTTTCTATGCGAGGAATTCTCTAAGTTAATGACTAGCGAATTCGAAATGTCAATGATGGGTGAGCTAAACTTCTTCTTGGGGCTGCAAGTAAAACAAATGAAAGAGGGAACTTTCATTTGCCAATCCAAATATTGCAAGGAGTTGCTAAATCGCTTTGAAATGAGCAACGCCAAAGAAATGGCCACCCCAATGAGTACATCCGACCATCTTGACAAAGATGAGAAAGGTAAGGAAGTAGACACCAAGAAGTATCGAGGTATGATCGGATCTCTTCTCTATCTTACTGCTAGTAAACCGGACATCATGTTTAGCGTGTGTTTATGCGCTCGATATCAATCATGTCCGAAGGAGTCACACTTAACTGCGGTAAAACGGATTATGAAGTATCTCGTTGGAACAATAAATGTGGGACTATGGTATCCCAAATATTCTTCGTGCCAACTTATTGGCTATTCCGATTCCGATTTTGCGGGTTGCAAATTGGACCGCAAGAGCACTAGTGGCACTTGCCATTTGCTCGGTAGCTTCTTAGTTTCTTGGTTTAGCAAGAAACAAGTTAGTGTTGCGTTATCCATAACCGAGGCTGAATATATAGCCGCGGGGAGTTGTTGTGCTCAAATCCTTTGAATGAAGCAACAACTCTCGGATTATGGTCTAAGTATTGATCATGTTCCTCTTCGATGTGACAATACTAGCGCCATAAGCTTGACGAAGAATCATATTCATCACTCAAGAATGAAACACATAGAAATTAGATATCACTTTATAAGAGATCACATTCTCAAGGGCGATGTCGAAATTGAATTTGCTGAAACCAAAAATCAATTGGCCGACATCTTCACAAAGCCTTTAGAGAAAGAGTCCTTTTTCCGCATTCGTAGTGAACTCGGAATTCTTGACTCCACGATTATCTAATTCATGCATTGCATTTGTTTTAAATAATTACTAACTTGAGCGTCGGAGGCGCCTAATTCTTTTTTGCAGGTATCGCCCCAAAGACAGGGGGAATTATCAGACACCGGTGCAGAATAATCGATTTCTCTAAAGTCAATAATCGATTATTCCCCATTTACGTTTTATGTTTATTATGCTGGAAAATTGACATAATCGATTATACAACACTACAATTGATTATCTAACAGTTTTGGCTTTGCAGGATTTTAGCTGTTAAATACAAAAATCGATTATCACATATCCCTAATCGATTATGTTGACATTTATTTTCAGGTGTTAAGTCACTGTGTGACAATAATCGATTATTTAAAACAGTATAATCGATTTTCCTATTACCGTCCTGGATGTCGAGACGGAAGTCAATGATGATAATGAATAATGTCTTGTCTCTTTGTTGTTCTAGTTTGCATAATATTCTGTCTTTCATTTTTATGTGTTTGCAATATTGTTTAATCAATAAAGAGTTAGTTAATTTTTTTGCTAATGTCAAAAGGGGGAAGATATGGGCTATGCACACTAATACATATTGGCATAAATTGAGGGGGAATTCATAACTTGAGGAGGAACTCGTTGCATATCTATATACTGTTCTTGGATCGTCATTATGAATTAATTAATATGCATATCCCGATATTGGTTTTCCATTATCAAAAAGGGGGAAATTGTTGAAACACGTTCTCAAGTTGCTAAACTAAACGTGTGTTCATATTTGTAGGTTTTGATAAATGACAAATCGACGTGAACGAAACATTGACATATGCCGAAGTCCAAGCACAAGAGAAACAAAGATCAAGATTAAGTAAAGCAACAAAGTTATACATGAGTCGTTCTATAATTGTGATCTTGATCCGACAATTGATTCAAGACTTGGCTTCTCTCGTAAACTCATTTTTATCAAACCATGCATCTTTAATTTAAAGCAAAATGATTTCCAAACATTTCATTTTAACCAAAATGAATTCTAAAAATGTCTTTCAAATCTGGACAAACAAAATCGATTATGTACTTTATGATAATCGATTATGTTAAAGCAGTGTACACCAGATTTTACAAAGTTGTAAGATAATCGATTATGTACCTTATGATAATCGATTATGTTAAGGCAGTGTACACCAGATTTTACAAAGCTGCAAGATAATCGATTATGTACCTTATGATAATCGATTATGTTAAGGCAGTGTTCACCAGATTTTTCAAAGCTACAAGATAATCGATTATGTGCCTTAGACTAATCGATTATGTTGAGACAGTGAGCATCAGATTTTACAAAGTAGCAAAATAATCGATTATGGCTTTTCTGGTAATCGATTATATTAAAGACCGTTGCCAAAGTATTTTCAAACAGTGAAAGATAATCGATTATGTACAATCAGACAATCGATTATGTTAAGCATAAAATCGGGGATTGATTTTTGAACGTTGTCAGGTAATCGATTATACGATTTGGATAATCGATTATTCTGCTTAAAATCTGGGAATGATTTTTAAACGATTGGCAGATAATCGATTATGCATAATCAGATAATCGATTATCCTAGCACAAAATCAGCAATTTGTGATTGGCAGTTAAGCAACGGTTTTGGGTGTCTTGAGCACTATAAATACAACTCAAATTCACTCTTCTAAGCACTGATTACATTCTTGCTAAAGCTTACATACTCTCGTATCAATCATTTTATATTCATTTCATAGCTTTTTTTGAGAGCCAAACTCTTGACTAAGTTGTTGTGTTCTTGAGCGTATTATTTTTACTCATATCTACTCTATAAAGAGAGTCTTGTCTTGAGTGCTAAGTGTTTGTACACACTTGAAGGGATATTCCAATCCCTTGTTGTAAGAAGGAAAAGTAGTTCCTTGGTTTGAAGTCTTGAGGTGCGGTATCCTCGAGCAGGTTGAAGTCTTGTAGAGTGTATATCTACGAGCAAGTGTAACGGTTTGTTAGGCGCCCGTAAGCTTAACGAAGTTAGTGTAAAACTCGAGAGAGTCTCTCGGGGACTGGACTAACCACACGTTGTGGTGAACCAGGATAAAATTTGGTGTGTTCTCTCCTTACCCTTTCAATTACTGCACTTACATTATTCCTGCAATTTTAATTCCGCAAATTTACATTATTTTTTATTATAACGCTATTCACCCCCCCCCCCCCTCTAGCGCTAAGCGTACATTCTAACACTTACCCATTTATGTTATTTCTTTATTTCATTGATTTGTATTGTATATCTAAGTGTGTAGTATTTTATTCAATACTTGAATCTTGTTTATGGAAATATTCATGCTTAAAGTGTGGATTAAATACCTTGTTGTGCTTATGAATTGAATTATTTTTCTTTATTTATGAAGTGAGTTATTGTTTCTTTAATTATTCTTATTCTTTAATGTTTTCAAGGGGATTAGCTAACCCTAGGACACGCCCATTAACTCTGAATTAATCTTGGGAAAGATAATTTGGGGTTGAGAAAGATTAATTACCTAGAACTTGAGGCGTTAACCCTCATTTTATAGATTCTACCCAGGGATAGGATTGAACTACTTGTAGCCATATCCGGGAGTGCTTAATCTCTTAATTATTTTAGGGATAATTCAATTAGAAAGTCTATTCTTCGGAAAAAGCTAATATAGAATTATTACCCGTGGCTAATTAATATATACTCGCTCATATTTGTAAAATCATAAAATATATTGGATCGTTGCTTGAGTGTAATTCCTGATGCATCCATACTTGTAGCCATATCATTTTACTTACTTTCTAGGTCAGTTTACATTTCCGCATTTTTGTATAAACATTTTCTCAAATCAATTATTAGTGTTTGGCATTGCACGATAAGTGATAATTCTCTTATATTCCTAATCGCCTACATATTATTCTCTGTGGGATTCAACCCTGACTCATTGTTGGGTAAAGTTTATTACATGCGACCGTATCCATTTAATTTTTAGTAGATGATTTGGACGTCATCAAAATTGAAACCATTATCGGGGAACATTTTGGCGTAATTTAAATTGTTTGATAAATAAGAATAAGTGCTTTGATCCAAAGTTGTGAATATTTGAGTAATTCTTTTTACCTTCTTTTTTATGATGAATACTAGCATGAGTAGCTAAATATTTTGTCTAAGGTCTTGTTGGAACCTATTGGGGGATGAACTTCTTGTTATGTTAATATAATTGCCGGGTTTAATCTTTATTTGTTCAACTACGTTCTTACTGTAGTTAATTGATAAGATCCTCAATTAGTTATGCCTATTTAGTATGTATTACTCGGGAAAGAGTGTATATTTAGGTACTTGTTGAAAAAACCCCTCACAGAGTATATGAGGGATCAATAACCGATGGTTTAAAGGCGGGATTAGGGATAACGAAGCATTGGGTGTGATCGAAAGCGAGCTGTTTTAAAAGCCATCTAGGGTAACTCGGGAGAGTGCGTCTAGTAAATTATCGTGATTACTTGGGAGAGATTTACGGTAATAAGAGTACTCATGATCGATAGAGACAATTAGGCAATTCTATGAGAAACATAACAGAAAGGGATTCCATCAATAGGGGAAATCACAACCTTAGATCCTTCTCTTTTTTGTTTACAACATAACTTTTCCTATTTGCTTATTGTTTATTTTTCTTATTTTTGAAAAAATGGCATCATATAAGGAAAATTTATTGGATGGTAGTTATTCATACTTTGATGACCCTTATCCTTATTGTGGAGGATCACACTCGTGGCAAAATTGCTTAAATTCTGCCAAGAGTGGAATGTGTGCACAATCTCAAATTCATGAGTGGAGTATTTTTGATAAAGTGTAGTTTTCAAAATGGTCATTGGGATGATTATGCCTATTTGTCCTTCCCTTTCCCAAGCCCCCGCAATGATGATTCTACTTTCTTTGATGAAAATGATAGGGCTATGGAAATTGAAGAAGTTGAGCATGGCCAAAATGGAGAGTTCAAGCTTATATTAGAATACCTACTTGAAAGAGGAAACAAGGAACAAAGTGCCTTGGAGGAGCTTTTGGAAAATAGTCTCCAAAATGACTTGACACTTGTTAGGTTATACTCACAAATGGGAGAAATGCTTGAGGCTTTAAAGGTCTAAAAATCCTCTAAAGTTAATGATAGCCAAGAATTTTCCTAAAATGTGAAGCCGAAAATCCTTCCTTAGCACTTGATCCAAACCAAAAAGAACTCTCAAATGCTCAAAATAAGAAGATGATTCTCATGTTGGAGACTAGTCTTGAAAATGAGGAGAAGCACAACTTTTTACTCAAGGACTTAAAACAAGGTTTGACATACAATGATGAATATATCCGCACTTGGGAAGATCAAATGAAAATATGTGTTGAGGCTCACTATGCCCACCAACTTGAGAGTGTGGAAGGAAGCCAAGAAGAGTCTGATTCTGAGAAACAAAGTGAGCTTTACTTTGAGGAATCAAGAATTGAACATCCACCAACCAACTCCATGAGTGTTAGTTATGCCAAGAAAAGTATGGAATTAAGTCAACTGGTGCAAATGAACATTTGGTTGAGATTGACGCTAGTCTGGGGGAAAAAGAGGATGTCAAAATGCGAGAAAAAAATGCAAATTGGAGGTTTTAAGTCATATTCCAAGCATTTTCAACATTGAAATTGTGTGGTGATATGGGAATTGAACTACACGAGTCAATGATGGATTGCAAGGAGGAAAGGAAAAAACCATACATCTTACAATTTGAGGGAATAAGAAGGCAAAATAACATTCCTCACATGAAAACCAAGAAGTACAAAATGAAGGAATTAAGTCTTGGCTTGGTCATCTACTTACCACCCCCCCCCCCCCCATTGCTCATGGTCACAAGCTTGATTCCAAGCTAGGTGCCTAGTTCATATCATCCAAGTGGAGAGAAAAGTGGTAAATTTGACTTGCATCGCGCCACGACATTGAATGCGGCGCTTGGTAGGAGGCAACCCTTCATTTTTCAAAATTTTTAGTCTTTTTTGAAATTTTATTTTTTAGAATAGCTTAGAATATTATTTGTGACTAATCTGCCAAGTTTGATGTAAGGCCCCGTGAAAACTACTACTCAAAACCCCAAAGCTCATAGTGCCAAATTAGAAATATGTATTAGAAATTGTAAAATTCCTCACGGCGAGCGCTCACCGCGGTTCAGACCCTTTTGGACTGATCTATGCATTAAAAAGTCAACGAATAATGTTTTCCCAAAAAGTGCAATTCTGCGGTCCAGTATGTGGTCGCATAACAGCTATGCTGACCGCATAGTCTCCGCAGATTCAAGCAGTGTGATGTTTAATTTTGAGGTCAACTATGCCGCCATTTATGCGGGCCACATTGTCGTCGCATAATCTCCTTGGGATTTTTGCGAGGAGCAATTCTGCAGTGCAGTATGCGACTGTAGAACAGGTATGCGGATCACATTCTTGTTGCATACCCAGGTAGATTGTTTAGGTTTTTGGGAGCATTTTTGTGGACCATTCTACGGGCTGCATGTCAACTTTACGATCGCATATGCGATTCCAAGTCTATGTCGGGGCTCCAGATTTCTAAATTTTAAACTCGACCCCCGTTGTTATATCCTGTGCAATAGCTCATTTTAAGCTTATTCCCTAGTGCTTTTAAAGTAAGAAAGAGGGTCTTAGAGAGGGGAGGTGCCTTTCATCAATATTTATCTACAAATCCTTGTTAAAACATTGAAGATAATCAAGTGAACACCTAAATCTTCATCCCAAGAGGTAAGACTTCATCACCTTAGCTCTTAATTTCAAACATAGCTATAAGGGGTCATTAGTGAGGTAATTCATGGATATAAGGGTGACTACATTGCATGCATAGGTTCTTAAAAGATATGTAGAAATTATAAATAGAGGGGCATGTGGAAAGAGCTAGTGTAATCTTGCATAAAAGGACCATAAGACCTTAATGACCACGCAATGCTTGATAAAATGCTCAAGCGACCTAAGATTATGATCTTTTCCTAATTATGGGTTCAATTGTGCTACATTGCCTAAATAGATTGAAGTGCAAAACATTCCAGAACATTTTAGGGTTAAGGGGAAAGCTCAATAGAGATATGTATGGCTAAAATCTCATCTTTTAGAAATTGAGCTCCATTGGTGCTTGTGTAAATGCAGTAATATTAAAGTTTGGGTTCTTGTATTGATCGTTATTTCACATGAATTGGTATTGTAACTTTATATGCGTGGAAGATGTGTCTCAATATGATCAATGTGCTATTCTCGATAACTTGAAAAGGTGCAAAAAATATGAATTGTGTATTGAAATTCTTAGACCTTAGATTGGGATTGAAGTTGCGTTGTTGTGCCATCTATGTGAAGTCTCATCTACGCCTACAATCTTATTTCCTCTAGTGTGCCCATATTTTCCTCAATTAAAAATGTAACATGGAAATTGAGAATGATGTGAAATGTGTCCTAGTGCCCAATACATGATGTGATAGTTGTGGCCCCAAGTGACTATGAAATGATTTATGGGAAACAAAGATTGAAATGAGATCTAAATAAAAAAAAAGATTGAAATGAGATAATTGATAGAAAAGGGAAATGCCTTGGTAAGGCGTCCTAGCCGATCGAGCCGAGATCGGACACCATGCTACGCACATGGTGGTAATGTGTTTGTGATTGAAGTGAATGTTTCAAATGAGGCAACCCAGTTGGTCGGGTCGAGATCAGACTCCGCTCAAGATAGCGGTGGTAATGTGAACAATGATGAACAATATGAAAAGCTATAGAAGCACAATGTGAAAATTGCGTGATTCTTTTATTTGATAATGATTGTGGCATTTAAAGTTTTCTTTGAGCTATTCTCGTGACTGCCTTATTCTTGTCTAAAAGTTCTTTTTAACTAGATGGTGTTTAGTAATACATACTAGTACTATTTCATGGTACTAGCATCCCTTTTACCGGGGATGCCACATTGTTTAATTGAATGTAGATGGCTCCATAGCGGATAATGCTGATTGCACGTAGCAAAGTTTTGTCCTTTTGAAGTCTTAGTGAGACCCTTTCTCCTTCAAGGGGTTATATTGTACATCTTTGTTGTACACTTCCATTTTTGAGGTATAGCCGGGGCCTTTTTGCCGGCATTGTCATAATTTGTCTTTTGTATCCATAGAGGCTCTGCAGACATTGGTGTGGGTTACATATGGGTGTTAGATGGGTCTATGAACTATGTTGTGATTCTAAACTCATGTTTTCTCTAAATTGTATCTGTATGGGAATTTGGAACCTAACTTTAACTACGGTTTAAGGTTGTGATATAAAATAAACTATCAATGTTTAATGTACAGCCTCTCCTATTGTCTAATTTAATGAAAGCCAGATTCCTCAATCTAATTGAGTTGGGTAGAAAGTGTTTGATAAGGCTTTCTTAGTAGGGTTCACTCGATTGAGCGTCGAGCCTAAATTTTTAAAGTGTCCTAGGACGTCTCAGAGCCGTGTCTAGTTGAGTGCTTATCGGTGTGATGTCGACCACATATATAAGCTGGGGGCTCCTTATGTATTAGGAATAGCACATTTCTTTGATATTCTAGATCGTGCGGTAATTGTAAAACTATTCCCTTTCTAACTAGTACATTGTTCTATCTTTCAGTAAATGGCACCTAAGAAGAAAGCGAGAATTAGCGAAAAAGCCAATGCTACCTCAGGAGTGGCTGATGAATCACTGCTTGATATCGTGGGTGAGGATAGCCTCCCTACTATCAACCTACCTGGTTCTTCTATTCCAGTGCAGACTACCCCAGTTCCTATGCCCGCGGAGGGTACCACTATCCCTCCCAATAATACTCTTGTATCGCCTCTAGCACCAACTTCCGGTTCTGGTATTTTTTGTGGGGATATTAGGGGAGTTATTCAGATGTTGACTCAGCTAGTGGTATCTCAGGCCTAGAGGTCAAATGTTTCACCTAGTTCATCTAGCCAGCAAAGGGATTCCACTAGTTCCTAGGTGAACAGATTCTTCAGCTAGACCTTCCAGTGTTTACGGGTGCCAACTGGAAGAATACCCCTAGGAATTTATTGATGAGATGCACAAGACCCTCATAGTTATACGTGAAATTGAGATAGGAGGAATTAGCTGCCTACCATCTGAAAGGGGTGGTCTATTCGTGGTTTGAGTTGTGGAAGGATTCCCGTGAGGAGGGGAGCTCTCCGGCGAGTTGGAGTGAGTTTGCCGATGTATTAATAGATCATTTCCTACCCGTCGAGGCAAGATTAGCCCGTGGGACAGAGTTTGAGAATCTGAAGTAAGGTAGTAAAAGTGTGTGGGAATACTACATGGAGTTTGCTCGCCTATCCAAATATGCTTTTCACATGTTGCCCACAATGGAGGCTAGGGTGCGCAGGTTTGTTCAGGGCCTTAGTCCCTTGACTATTAATAAGGCCTCTATGGCTGCCTTGAATTTTGACATGAATAATAGGAAAATGATAGCATTTTTTCACGCCACAGAGAACCACAAATTGAAGAAAATGGAGAGCGACGGTAGCAGAAAGGCCCAGTGTATAGGTAACATAGATGAGTCACTAGTTGGGGGAAGATCCGTTTTTTGGGGAGGATCATCAGGGCCATCCCAGTTTGTTGCACAGTCTTCTACCAATGCAACAACCATCAGGGCCTAGCCAACAGCAGCAGTGGATTCGTTTCAGGCCCAGTTAGGGCGATAAGGGATCCCACCAGCAGGGTTAGTTAGGAGAAAGGTCGCAGAGGCAACAGAGATCCCGTGCCTTAAGTGCGGGAGGATGCATTCAGGGGTTTGCTACTTGGAGTTACCCATATGTTATGGATGTGGGATGAGGGGTCATATTCAGACGCATTGTCGTGTATCCCTCCAGGGAGCGGGTAGGGGAAGAGCACAGCTAGCCAGCCCAGCAGCTGCTACATCTTCAGCCCCCTCTTTAGCTTAAGGTACCCCAGCACTCGCAAGGTGTGGTGCAGCTAGAGGTGGTATACAGAGTTCAGGAGGACCCAGCCTGTTATATGCTATGAGTGGTCGCCAGACTGTAGAGGCTTCTCCAAATGTTTTACAGGTATTCTAACTGTCCAACCTCATGATGTGTATGCACTTATTGACCCCAGTTCTACCTTGTCCTATATTACCCCTTTTGTTGCTATGGAATTTGGGATAGAACCAGATCAGCTACATGAGCCATTTTCGGTTTCTACTCCGATTGGTGAGTCAATTACAACTGCTTGAGTTCATAAAGGTTATGTTGTTATGGTATATGGTAGGGATACCATGGCCGATCTTGTTGAATTGGGGATGGTCAATTTTGATGTAATAACGGGAGTGGATTGGCTTAATTCGTTTTTCGCCAAGCTTGATTATCAGACTAGAACTATGAGGCTTGAGTTTCATAATGAGCTCGTTGTTGAATGGAAGAGGGATAATTTAGTGCCTAAAGGTCGGTTTATTTCTTACCTTAAGGCCACAAAGATGATCAAGAAGGGGTGTATCTACCATCTAGTTTGGGTTACGGACATTGATGCCGAGGCACTTAGCCTTGAGTCTGTGCCCGTCATAAATTAATTTTTGGATGTCTTTCTCGATGCGCTTCCTGGGATCCCATCAGATAGGGGGATTGATTTTGGGATCGATGTGATACCAGGCACGCAGCCTATATCAATTCCACGTTACAGAATGGCACCGACAGAGTTGAAAGAGCTAAATGAGCAATTGAAGGATTTGTTAGAAAAGGGTTTCATCCGGCCAAGTGCGTCACTATGGGGAATACCGGTTTTGTTTGTAAGGAAGGAATATTGGCTGTTGTGGATGTGTACTAACTACCGACAACTTAACAAAGTCATCATCAAAAATAAATACCCTCTACCAAGGATAGATGACTTATTTGATCAATTGCAAGTGCTATGTGTTTTTCAAAAATTGACTTATAGTCTGGGTATCACCAATTGAAGATAAAGGTGCAGGATATTCCAAAAATAGCTTTTCGGGACTCAGTATGGGCACTTTGAATTTTTGATAGTGTCTTTTGGACTAACAAATGCCCAGGCAGCTTTTATGGATCTTATGAATCGAGTCTTCAAGCCTTTTTATAGACTCCTTTGTAATAATTTTCATTGATGATATTCTTGTGCATTTTCGGATTAAAGAGGACCATGCTAACCATCTCAGGGCAGTTTTGTAGACACTTCAGCAGCACTAATTATATGTGAAATTTTCGAAATGTGAATTTTGCTTGAATTTGTTGCGTTCTTGGCTCATGTCGTCTCAGGGGAAGGAATTATGATTGATCCTCAAAAGGTTGCAGTAATGAAGAATTGGCCTTGACCTACCACTCCAATAGAGATCCGCAGTTTCTTGGGTTTGGCCGGGTATTGCAGAAGATTTGTGGAGGGATTTTCTACTCTTGCCTCTCCATTGACTAAATTAACCCAGAAAGCAGTTAAGTTCCACTGGTCCGATGCTTGTTAGAGGAGCTTCTAAGAATTTAAATCGAGGTTGACTTCATCGCCGGTATTAACCCTACGAGAGGGTACAAAAGGGCTTATGTTTTATTGCTATCCTTCAAGGATCGGGCTTAGGTGTGTGTTAATGCAACACGGTACGGTAATAGCCTACTTTTCTAGGCAACTCAAGAATCATGAAAAGAACTATCCGACCCATGACATAGAACTTGCAGCAATGGTGTTTGCACTAAAATTTGGTGGCATTATCTATATAGGGTCCATATGGATGTATTCACGGACCACCAGAGCCTTCAATATATTTTCAAGTAAAAGGAGTTGAATCTGAGACAGATAAGATGGCTAAAGTTACTCAAGGACTATGACATTGATGTTCTCTATCACCCAAGAAAAGCTAATATTAAGGTAGATGCTCATAGTCGAAAGTCCATGGGAAGTTTGGCTTATTTGAAGGCATATCAGAGACCATTGGCTCGGGAGTTTCATATATTGGATAGCTTGGGAGTTCGCTTGGTGGACTCTAGTGAAGGAGGGGTAATTTTGCAGAATAGGGATGAATCTTGTGGTGGAGGTGAAAGAAAAACAATTCAATGATCCATTACTAGCACAACTGAAGGAGGGATTCCTAAACATAAGATTGTGGATCAACTCACTGAAGTGAAGGCCGAACATCATAGTCCAGGGGGGTTGGCTCAAAGCACAGAACTTCCAATATGGAAATGGTAAATAATCAATATGGATTTTGTGGTGGGGTTACCGCGCACTCCGTGCGAGTTCGATGTAATTTGGGTGATTGTGGATTAACTCACAAAATCAGTACACTTCTTGCTAGTCAACTATACCGATACAAAGTAGAACAATATGCTCAGTTGTATATCAAGAAAATAGTCAGGTTGCATGGTACTCCAGTCTCAATCATTTCAGATCGAGGCGCTCAGTTCACGACCAACTTTTGGAAGAAATTCTAATAAGGTTTGGGCATGCAGGTAAATCTTAGCACAGTTTTTCACCCCAAACCGACGAGCAAGCAGAGCGGACTATTCAGACGCTTGAGGATATGTTGCGTGCTGGTGCTCTTGATTTCAAAGGTAGCTGGGATGATCATTTACCGCTCATAGAATTTGCTTATAACAATAGCTTCCATGCTAATATCCATACGGCACCATTTGAGGCATTGTATGGTAGAAGATGTAGGTATCCTATTGGATGGTTCGAGGCTGGAGAAGCTGAATTGATAGTGTGAGCATGTGATTTTTGTCCTATATGAATTACTCCCACAATTTCAAAACAAAAATAATTTCTTGAATTATGAGCAATTTTGTGGATTTTCATGGCATTTTCTGTTAATTGTTTGCATTTTTTGTGGATTTTAATTAGTGAAAAATACAAATAATGTGTTGCAAGTACAAGTAGAAGCTAACTAATTAGTAAGTAGTAATTTTATAAAAAGGGAAAAATAAAAAATGATTTAATTTGCACCTTTAATTTTAACTTTGATCTTAGGTGATTTTTCTTTCAATTTGTTTCAATTAGTTTTGATAATTACTATTTAAGATTAATTAGAACTTTTGATAGGTTAATTTAGTTTTATAATTTAATTTATATTTTAGTTTAATTTTGAAAAAAAGGAAGAAAAGAAGAATTTTAGGATAATTTGCTTTGAATTTTAGGATAAGGGTCCAGAAGTATATAAATGTCCAAACGCACCCCCCACCCCGTCTCTCATCTCCCTCACCCTCAGAGAACCCTTCACCGGCTCTGCCGCACGCTGCCACGCAAATCGCCCCATGGAGGCGGCCGATGTTCAATGACTACCAAAATTATACCACAACACCCTTTTCATCCACTCATGACGAATCTGGCCTCGATTTCCTTTGAATCTCCGTGGAATTTCTCAAATATCGAACCGAAGATTGAAACCTTTGTGTCGCCACAGTTTTTCCAGTGACGGCACCGCTTCTAGTTGACCTCAAAATAACACCAGGTGGTCGCCTAGCCTTCCCCATTCCTAATCCCTGATGATTTTACCTTGAATCCTCCCTGAAGCCTAGAATTTCAAATCCAAAGTCAGGAAGGTCCATGCAAGGCTAAAACCGACGACGTTATAAGCGACTCAGTTTGAGCCGTGATTGAGTAAGTTTTTCCTCCTCTCTTTTATTTCTTCTGGCTCATTTTCTTCCTCGCCCCTTTATCTGGGTGGTCGAAATGTGTTAAGGCATTTTAGAATGAACCAAATCATTTTTTTCTCTTTTGAACTGAACCGTCTGAACTTTTGAGTCCCTTTGGTTTGTGGTTTATAGTGTTCTTACTTGTTAAATCAGTTCAATCGCTTTGGTAATAATGTTAGGTCCTTTATTGATTTTTTCTATTATGAAATCTGAGAGTTTAGTGCATTAATTTGTCCTTTGTTTTTATTTGTCTTCAAAAAGAGTGGTTCTGGGTCTATTGGGGATTTTGGGTTTAGTCCTGATGAGCTTGCAAATAGAAACAAGCCCAGGCAGGGACCTAAAGTAGGGTCTATGGCCCAATTGGCCTAGCCAATTAACCCGGTGGGTTTAGAGAGGTAATAAGCGGGAATTTAAAGGGGTAGTTTTGAAATTTGAGGGAATCTTATAATAACTAATATGGAAGCTTCTAGCAGGGGTGTAGTGCTAATTTCATTTTATGACTTGGTTAGCAAGTCATAAAATGAGAGACTGAGGGGGTAAACTAAATCTTGAGGATTGTCCTAATGTTTAGCCTATAAAAGGGCATAAAACTTAAGCATGGGGGGATTTTTTGAGAGAAAATTTCTAAGAAAATCACAGACGCCCATACTATTTTATTGAGTTTTCCCTTAGAATTTTCTGACTCTGTCAATTTCTAAACACAATATTGCTTCATTAATGAGATTCGAAATGGTTTGATGATGCTTTTGGAAAGTTTTTTGGGTCAAGTTATGTTGA
Source organism: Nicotiana benthamiana (assembly GCA_034376525.1). NCBI lineage: Eukaryota > Viridiplantae > Streptophyta > Magnoliopsida > Solanales > Solanaceae > Nicotiana > Nicotiana benthamiana. Next base: position 118,510,224 of record CM067331.1, read on the forward strand.
AGTTACTATTTCATTGAATTTGAAACTGATATTGTGGTTTCTAAAACTGGTTCTAGGATTTTGCTTTGTTGTTGTTGAGTCCTACTGCCTTAATTCACCAATGTTGTTGTCTCCTAAGCTTATACTCCTCTTGTTTATTGCTGTAATCAGGTACATGTCTCCTGAAATTCTATATGTGTTGATGAAGATTTGAATTGAAGAATGGAATGAGAAAAAGGAACTTGAAAGCATAGTTCATTTGATTTGATTATGTTTTGTTTTAAAATTCTATTGTTAGTTGTATATTACATTGTTAAATAGATCCTTGTGTTAAGTAGATGAACCTCTCTTATTATTTTGGAACTATTGTGCAACTAAAATGACATTTTAAGTTTCATGTACATAGTCACAAGATCATGCCTTAGTGTTTAGCATTCATGCTCAATCAGTCATGTGCTCCTGGGTTTTGTCGAATGTTCACTGGGATTTTGAGCATTGTAGATTAAAGGAAGAAGGGCCCATAGTATTGATGGCTGTTATATGGCTAAGTATGTAAAATAGCCAACCAGTCATATAAAGTACAATGTGTAATAAGTTTTTAAATTCCAGCAGGATTTTTGTTATATTATGCTATGTAAGCTAGCCTAAATCTGAATGCATGCATGAGTATGTGTTAGGTTGGAAATGAACATGTTGTTCTCAGAAATACTCGAAATCTCCTGCTTTACTAACTATTGAGTGGTGATGAAATTATTAGTTTATGGTTGGGATACAGATTTGTTTTGCTTTGGCGACGACTCGATGTTGAGTCCGAGATAGTCAACTATGTTCTCTACGAATTGGGCTCATTGAGCCTTGGAATCTGAAGCCATTGGCGGGGACATATGGTCTATTACTGAAATTTGGGCTTGCTATTTGAGCCCAATAGTCCATTCATTGTTTAGTTGGATTGTTTTGGGTAGTAAGCTTGACCTAGAAAATGCATGAATGGATAAAAATAAAATTGAGCTTAATTAATCTGTTTTAAATATTGCAAATGAGAGTTTAAGTTGGTTAATTTGATCTATGTTCTTGACATTAGTTGATTTGTATTGCTTGAGTTAAGCTATTTGAGACTACAAATGGGCCTAACGTTGGCCCAACTGCATAACAAACGATCCCAGAGGTTGTTTGTACATATATTGGCCCATTAATTGGTCTTGTTGGGTTTCGCTGGTTTCAAGCTTGTATGGACTCGATATTGAGTCCCTAAAATTGGGGCACAACGTTGAGGTTTCGAAAATTGGGGCCCAACATTGGGCCCAAGCTTGACAGAATCCTTAACAGCGTCTAGTTTTCAAGCAGACTTCTACTGAGTCTTTTAGTTCAAGACATTTGGTTTACCTAAGTGGAGTTCCAATCATTTTAGACTTTTTAGTTAATTAATCAGATTCATTTGAATAATTAAGGTGAGCCGTATGAGTGACAAATACCTATAGCCTTTCAAAATTTTGTTTAATTCCCCTTTATAATTATAATCGAGGTGTGCCGCGCTCAAAAAATAATAAAAATTTTGTAACCTTCATTGTAATAAATAACTCAACTTTAGAACTCGAGGCGCACCATTTAGTGAATTTTCATAGCCCTTGCAAATCTAAAAACGCGTGAGTGCTTTAGGCACGTTAGTTATTAATGTAGTTCCCTAAACTCGGGTGCGCATTTATTAGGCCCAAATCAAAATCTCAATGTTAGATAAGATTTGGCGAATTCGGGTGCATTTATGTGATGTGGTTCAAGACGCAGTTTAACAACGTTGCAATCTTCTTAAAATTAAATAAAAGCGGTTAAAAGTTAAAATTTGCACATAGGTTCAAAATGTATTAGAATCAGATAATTAAGCCGAATATAACAGTTGAGCGACCGTGCTAGAACCACGATTTAATTCGGGAATGCCTAACACCTTCTTCTGGATTAACAAAATTCTTTACCTGGATTTTTGGTTTGCAGATTGTATTACAGAGTCAAAACTTATTCGATTCGGGATTTTAAACTGGTGACTTGGGACACCATTAATTATCCCAAGTGGCGACTCGAAATCTTTAAATAAATAAATCACGTTTCGATGTTCTATTATTGGAAAAACTCCCTTCTACGCCCTCTAGGGGTGTAGTGGAAAAAGGAGGTATCACAGCTCTGGCGACTCTACTGGGGATCGAACCCAGAATCTCTGGTTTAGGATTTAGAATTCGAGCTTAGAAAATTTGTTGTATTTGGCTTTTTTAATATCTGATTTTATTACATGATTGTGCCCAATGTGCTAAAGGTTGCTTTTTTACTGCTTTGATATTATTTGAACTCTATATAAACTGTCGCAAAACCTTTCTCTTCTCATCTTCGGGGGTGTGCTCACTGGTTGAGACTCCCTATTCTATTAGTGTCATGCGTTGAAATAAGAAAGAGGCTTAGATAAGTTACTAAGCCAGATGGCCTTTTGGTTCCCGGTATGTAGCCCCTTCTTCGCTCAAGTTGTCCGCTCAGGTACAAAGTCTAGAACATATGCCCGGGTTATGAACCTAGAATAACTTAACCTCATGCCGGATACCTAGTAGCAACACTTATTAGCATCATGAATTTGACTTAGGGACTCTACATAGGAGTTGAGTCCGTCTAGGACATGTGCACCCAAAATAATAGTCCATCTTGATGCATCTTGCATGCTACTTTTGCATTTATTCCGAATTTGCACGTCGATCGACTTTTTAAAAAGAGAGGAGAATATGACAAAGAAAATAACAGTGTGAGGGATGAGGAAGATAATTATCCATTACGAATACTGATATGGAAATTCTGCCGAAATTTTGAAAAGAACAAAGAAAAGGGTTTTGTCTTCAAAAAAAAGAAGAAAGAATTTAATTCTGTAAGAATTTCCCGAACTACGTCGGTTTTATTTTCACAGGTCGTGAGATACGTAGGTAACCCCCATCGGGCCCAACTTCATTTGTGCAAAATTAGCCTCAAAAGAACCAAATTTTGTTTGTGATAAATAAATAAGGCAGTTCTTGTCAAAAATTAGCCGAGTGTCCCAAAAGGGCACCGGAAGGCTGCTTTTGCAAGAATAGTCGCCCTTAATTCTTGTTTGGATTTTGATTGGTAGCAAGCACAGCCTTAAATCTTCTTCGGGAAGTGCTGAAAGGTCGTATTTGCAAAGACGGACTCGTACTCTTGAAATGAATATTTGAAAAAGAATCTATCAACCTTGTTTTAAGTTAAATGAATCATGATTTTTGCTTAGTCACCCTAATAAATGTGCAGAATGAGCACGAATCAAACTTTACCAATAACAGTCATGAACAAGATCCTTTTGGAGCTGCACATGTGGTGGAACGATCTAGGTGAATCGCGGCAAAACAAGGTCAATGTGCACATGGGAGGACTCACCGTGTTGTTGAAATTTAATCCTAGAGGGGATATCATAAAGGCGTTGGTTATATTCTGGGACCCAGCCCACAACGTATTTCATTTCCCAGACTTTGAACTCACCCCTACCCTGGAAGAAATAACTTGATATATTAGGGGCCCCAAAATTCCTCTGAGACACCAGTATTTGATTGTGCCACGGGCCGTCGCTGTACATAAATTCTTGGATTCACTAAAGATAAGCAGGGGGTTCACAATCCAGATCTGTCAGTCGGTTTTTGTACTACACCGTTTATATACCAAAGGTATGGACACATAGGGGGGTTTAACGAGCCGGAAAATGAAATTTGTAGCAAGGGAAACCGACTCAAATAGGAAGAACACATGTGTTTCGCATTTATGGTATTCTTCTTGTTTCCACAGAGTCTGCACACCCCTAGTGAGCGTCGTTGATGATAAATGGATCGGGCTGCACACCACAGCGGTATATGGATCGAGTTGCACGCCATAGCAGTACTAGTAACTTTTTATGTGTTTGCTTATTTATTTGTCTGCCATTATCTGTTGTGGTGCTATTTCATGTGATATCTACCTGATTGCCTGGCATTTTCTGTTGAGTGAGTGTTGCGCTCGATGGGTGGATTTCTGTGCTTATCAGCACAAATTATTTTCATTAATTTGCATAAGTGTTTGAAAAAGTCATTTTCAAAAGAGGTTTAAACTGGGTTAAGACTTTTTCTAAAGATTTCACAGCTTCATTGCTTTTCTCAAGGGGTTATATACCGCTTTTATATAGTATGATGATTTGCCTTACGTGATTTTCTTACTGTTCAGCTATTATTTACCTTTATTACTCACTGAGTTGGAGTACTCACTTTACTCCCTACACCTCACGTGCAAATGCAGGTATTCGTTCCCCCGATAGCGGGCCTTGAGCTGATCGGCCATCACGACCCTGTCTGGGTTTGGGTCGTGACATATACCTACCACAAGATATAATAAAATGGGAACGGGTGGTACGCCTACAACAAGATTAAATAAAATGGGAGCAGGTGGTACGCCTACCACAAGATTAAATAAAATGGGAGCGGGTGGTACCCCTACCACAAGATACATAAAATGGGAGCGGGTGGTATGCCTTCCATTAGATAAATAAAATAGGAGAGGGTGGCACGCCTGCCACATGATATGAGAAATGGGATCGGGTTGCACACTTGTAATAAGATGTAAACTGAAAGTGAAATCTTCCTTTGTTTTCCTTATCCTTGTTAGTAGTTGGATTTTGTTCCCTATAATTCTCTGGATACTCTATTTTTACCTGTTATTCCCCAAAGCATGTTTCCCCTTTCCAACTTTGTTTGTTTATTCTTCTTTATTTTTTGCTATATATTATATAACTGCACATGTTTACTTGATAGTTTGGTCATAGCCTCGTCACTACTTCACCGAGATTAGGCTAGACACTTACCAGCACATAAGGTTGGTTGTGCTGATACTATGCTCTGCACTATGTGCAAATCCAGGAGTAGCTTTTGGACCATAGTGTGGAGGCTACCTTCATGCAATAAACAGAAAAAAAACAAGTAAGGAAGACAAAGGCTAGAGCAAAAGATAAGATTCACAAAAGTTACCTGCTCGCAAAGCCTGCTCATCTCACCAAAGATAAGTGAAGCATTGATCTCAGGGATTCCCTCGGCAATGGTTGGAAGCCTTTCGAGCGCATCTCTGTCTTTGATAGGAATCCACGCATCAGAAGATTCATAATGCAGGACATCTTGCACCCTCTTAAGAGGTAGGGTAGCTTCCTGAGGGGAATCAATCACGACCACAACACTAGCAGGGTCAATCAGGACCATCCCTTGTCCATTCAGGGCCCTAGAACTAGGCTCCTCCGAACCACTTACCGAAGGCATCCCAGCCGGAGGGGAACTCTAGCACCGGCCAGCTCGGAGTCAGCACGTGATACTCTCTCAGTTGTCCTCCACTTCGAAGTTGGACCACGATAATGTCATACTTCAGCTCGGAATCCACCATCTCTACGGCCCAAGGATCGGCCAGGTTTATCCATTCCTCGGGCGCTGTCGAGAAGCTATTTTCCCCCTCACCTTCAACTCGAGGATTTCGTATTGTTTTTGGAGTTAGGGCTGTCAGGTCAGCCTTAGTTTCTTCTGCCTTAATCTTCTTGGATTCCAAAGTTCCAATCAACAGATCCCTCTGTCTTTTCTTCCCTTCATCGGGTACAAAAGCATCCTCCTCTCCAGCCAATGCTCCCTTCATCAAGGGGACTTTACCATGACCTACATAAATGCAAGAGGTAAGAATAGGGAAAGAGAGTGCTTTCGATAGCGACTTAGGTCGAAAGGTATGACTACATTAGGGGTAAAGGCTCACCATGATCCTTAGCTTCCCGCCGAGCTTGGGACAAATCGCGCCATACTCACTCAGCATATAGGTAGATCGAGTCCAGATGGTTGACCCAGCTCGAGATGTCCGTGGCCACGCTAGGATAAATTGTTGCAACTGCATTTGCAAGAGAAATTAAGTTCCTGAAATAACATAGTAAAAGAAAAGTTAGGGAGTTCTAGGTAATGTGTCTACTTACGTTCCACATTCCACCTCTCGAGGAACGACATCCGTTTTGCCGGGATCAAGTCAGAAGTCCTTGCTCGGACAAAGAGGCTTATTCATTCCCATTCCCAAGCTCCTCGGTACAAGAAAAGAGGGCCCTTGGGGATCAGCCGTGGGGCTTGACTAAACCCCCGCGGAAGAGACAAGGGTTGTACGTCTTGATCACATGATCGAGGGTAAAGAGCATCTCCTCAATCATGTTCACATAGTACCTGATTATATAAACAACATTCCAAAAAAAGGATGAATTTGACTGAGGTTCAATTGATACTGTTTGCAGAAGTCTAGAATTGCAAGATTAATCGGGGGCGAGGATGGCCATATCGACCCTAGGGTAAACTGGCACACAACGCCCCAGCTCCAAAGAAGACCTCTCAACCTTAAAATTGGAAGCCATAGAGAAAAATCATGGAACTCATTCCTTATCACGAGGAGTCATTGCCGCTTTACCTTGAGATAGAAGCGAAGAGGATGAGGTCACATTCTCCTGAGAAGCAGAGGGGGAAGTTTCGCCATTCCTAAAAACTTCTAGGAGAGAAAGTGAAGTTGAGTTCCTAAGAAAGTACAAAAGCAAAAGTAGAAGGAACCATTTTTTGGGGTTTGTTAATGCAGTGAGTTGTAAAAAATGAGAAATGAAGTATTTATAGAAGCCCCGCGCGCACGTTTAAGGAGGCTAAGGGAAAACTAACAGATATAATCAATGCAAAGGCCTTAAAGGGTTGCGTGTGCGTCGTCTTTTGGCACCTTGTGACTGTTATCGTTACAAAAGTATCAGAGGGCAAGAATTCAAGGCTGTTTCTTATCACTTTCACTCTAAAAATGCAGAGAGTATCTGTGCATGGTAAAATCAGAGGGTCCAATTTCTCGTCGTTATGATTCCCCATCGACATACTTCACAAGGCCCGATACTGGGGTCGAGGTTCACCCTCGAGGGCTATCAATGCTCGTCCTTAGGGAAATGCAGACCAACAGCTCCCAAGGGGTGCAGATAGAGTTGGTATAGTCTGTCAGGCTAGTCTAAACCCGCATCATGACATCCACTAGCTGTCTCATCTCCATATTTTTATAATAAATGTATTTGTACTATGTTTGGATTTCCCCTTCCTACATAAAGGGGGTCATTTCCATATTGTAGAGATTTGTTGCTCCATAAAAAATACATAAGAACATTCGTTTTTCTCTCTAACACCTTCTCTTGATTTTATTACATTTATTTATTATCTTCATTATTGTTCATCATTTATTGCTTATCACTGGTCATAAAGAGCCTCCATTGATTTTATTATAATTGTTAGTCGCTCTTCAACTGCCTTCGATAGCTCCCAGCCGAGCACCGAAATCGACCTCGAGGCCCCTCAATCGACAAGCTCTAGGCCCCTGAATGTACCAGTTGATCCAAGTCTCTCCAATTAGCTCACATGACGCAAAGCAGACACTTCATTTCTGCAGAACTAGACAATCCAATTTTCAGCTTTATAAATCAATGAAGCTGACACAAATACAATAGGTCTCCACTCAAGAAGGGCAACAAGAACAGTTTTGCTGACAACATCAAGCCACATATGCTCCACAAGCACAAACATGCCAACTGACTGTAGCCCTCACAATATGGAATAATGCAACACGAAAGGACTTGGCTCACTCTTTTCTGTCAGACATGCAAGGCACCAGCAGCACATTTTAGCTCCAATTGGAGCCTTTTTATCAACTATCTTCCATTTGGCTTTCCCTGACATCAAGGTCAAAGCAAAGAGGAAGATAGTCCACCCCTCTGATTATGACTATGTACCATTTCTATTAGGTTTTTTCTACAGGTGTAATCTATGTAGAACCTATTTTACATGGAAGGAAATCTTCAAACTCTTTTACTTAGCATACTTAGGTCCACATGTGCCTTTTTGTATAGTTGACCTAGACTTACAACATCTGTATTTCATAAAATCCAATTGACTATCAGTTTTGGATAGACAGTTGGTTCATCCTTATTGTTCTAACTCACCATAGTGTTCAGATGGCAATAGGTTACCATATGTGGTTAACCAAGTACATTTTCATCTTAATTGTGGAGGTAAGGCTCAAGTCCCCCTCCACTTTTGTTATAAGTTATGTTTTATCTATGAAAATCAACCCTAGGCACAATGCCTAGTGGATTTATTAAAAAAGAAAGGCCACGATTGTTATCCTATCAGTTTGGTCATCATTGTATTCCTAACTCTTATCTCGTTTCTAAATCTCACACATAGCATCAACTGCATAACAACTAGCATAAAAATAGAACACGTATTTTTAGAGCCTCATAATAAAATTTAATTGGTATTACCATTTTAACGGTAAATACCACAAAACTAAGAATTATCTCAAATTACTTAAAATGGAGTTGAATTTTAACACACTTTATACACTTTACTATCATGGTCATGTGGTATCTTTTATGACACTGGTCCATAAATATGGGGTATTATAGCTTGGACCATATTTAATCTCAAAATGTCAAACTTTGATGAAATTCATTTTCTTCGATTTTCTTACCCCCTCCAGCTTCACGAATCTACTTATCACTTGTTTGAAATAGCATAATGCTTATAATCTCAAAATAATCTAATTCTTGAACTTACATCGATTAACTTATGTCCAAATTTTAACGTACGAAAATGTGGGATGTAACATCTCATTTCCGAGATTCCATCAGTTTACTTGTGGCGTACTTTCACGTACGAAAACATGGGGCGTAACAGCAACGGTGCCAAAAATAGATGTCGCCCAAATTCACACCTCAAATTAGGGTTGGGAGCTGATCGACGAAATTATAATTACCCTATTAGGAGTCGGGATCGATTCCTCAAGGAGCATAGAAGGGATTAGGTATATAATCGTACTAAGCGTATAATGTATCAAAAATGCACTTCGACATACTTTGTTGTTTTTGTCTACTTCTAAATTAAGATACTTTTTTTGAAAATATAAAATTAGAGAATAATTATTTTTGGTGTTGTTTCTCAATTTGCAAAAGATCTAGGTTGTGACTTCCACCTAGATGGTTCCCAAATGGGTTGTGGGCTTTAGAGGTAGTTTCGTAGGTTGGGGAGTAATATAGCAATCAACACACTATTACCCACTCAATACCTCTCGATAATAGAGTGGTTTTGCCAATTTGTCTTTCTCAAGCCAAATGGGTAATTCACCAAAATAAGTGATAGACAGTCAAGTCGGGTTTTACTATCTCTAGATTCAACCCTTTAATTTGGACTATCAATTTCTTGTGTTCACCCCAATTTCTTCTTAGCCAAGTTTTTCTAGACTCGATCTCTTTTTCTCAAGTAATGACTTAGTAAAATTAGGCATGAACCAATGTTTGCAACCATTAATTTTTAAATTAAAGCAAGAACTAGGCTAAATATCACACATCTAACCTTAAACAAGCCCTTATCAAACACCCATTAGGTACCCACACTAGGGTTGGGTCACAACCCTAGCTAGAAATTTAGCTACTCAGAGATAAAATGAAAAAAATAAAGAAGAAAAGAATATTAAACTCATAGTAGATGATAAAGAGATAAAAATCCAATGTAAATTACACAAGCTATTATAAAATTTCCTAACCAGCAAATAAAAATGGCTCTCTACTTTTTGAAGTTCAAACTTAACCTAATTTTAACAAAAACGATTTTATACATAGCTAAAATTTCAGACAAAATTTCCCTTTCGAAGGTTCCTCGACCGCAAAATTCTGTATGCGGTCCGCACTTTGAAACTGAGCTTGATAGGAGGAAATTCTATGGTTGCACAATCGAATTATGGCTGCACTTTTGCAGGTTCTGCGGACCACACATTTCTGAGTGCAGCCGCACCCTGGACTTCTATGGCCACACAATAATAGTGTGGTCCGTACTTCTTGATGGACTTCAAGTATAACTCTGTGATCTTCCTCTTCTTCAGCTGCATAACTATTATATGGTCCGCACATTTCAAAGCAGCACTATCAAAATTCCTTAACATTCTGCGGCCGTAGACAAAATTTTGCGGTGCACACTTTGACACTTTTTGATTGGTTTTGCTCCTTGTCCAGAAAAACTCCATCTTGAGTTGAATTTCATAGTTTTGGCTCATTTTCCATACTCCTGCAAAAAGCACATTTTATCAGTTTTCAGGAATACCTTTAAGTATTTTTTAGATAAAACAAAAGTAAAACTGTGCAAATAAGTAGTAAAAATCACTACTTATCACCCTTCATGGGTGAAACCTTCAGCAGAACCTTCTCCCTAACCATGTAAACAATATCACAGACCTTCCTATCGGCATAACTATTCTATCTAGCTTGCACCGTGCGAATCTGCTACTGAATCAATTTAACCTTGTCTAACTCATCACGAACCAAGTCGTACCTAATAGCCTAGCCTCACTCGGCTCAAAACCCATTGAAGATCTACACCGTATCCATACAAGCCTCATATAGAGCCATATGAATTCCCGATTGATAGCTATTGTTGTAAGCAAACTCCCCGAGCGCTAGAAACTGGTCCCATGAACCACCAAAGACAATGACACAAACGCATAGCATGTCTTCCAATATATGAATAGTGTGCTCAGACTGTCCGTCCATCTTATGGTGAAATTTTCAACTCTCACTGCACGGCCCCCACAAACTGCAATGTAAGCTACGTGCCTCTATCTAAAATTATGAAAACCGACACACCATGAAGGCAAAAAATATTTTTTATGTAAATCTCATCCAACTGATCTGAAGAATAAATAGTACCCACTAGAATGAAGTGTATGGAATTGGTTAGTCGATCTACATTAATCAGAATGGCATCGAACTTCCTCCAATTATATGGGAGCCCAACTACGAGATCCATGGTGACCAGCTCATACTTCCACTCTGGGATCTCTATCCTCTGAAGCAATCCACCCCGTCTCTGATGCTCATATTTTACCTACTAATAGTTAAGACATCAATCTATAAACCCAGCTATATCCTTCTTTATTCTCCTCCACCAATAGTGTTGTCTCAAGTCCTGATATATCTTCTCGGCACCTGGATAAATAGAATACCACGAGCTTTCGGCCTCCTCAAGAATCAAATGTCGTAGCCCATCAACATTGGGCATATATATCCAGCCATGCATCCTCAACAGCCCATCATCTCCAATAGTCACATCTCTGGCATCACCAATCTAAACCTTGTATTTGAGGATAAGCAAATAAGGACCATCATACTGGCACTCTCTGATGCAATCAATTAAGGAAGATCGAGAAACCACATAGGCTAGAACCTGACTAGGCTCTGAAACATCTAATCTCATGAACTTGTTGGACAAGGCTTGAACGTCAATTATAAGAGGTCTCTCACCAACAAGAATGAATGCAAGACTACCCACCTCATTTCCTTCAAACTCAAGGCATCAGCCACCATATTAGCCTTTCTCGAATGATACAGAATAGTGATATCTTAGTCCTTTAGAAGCTCCAACCATCTCCGCTACCTCAAATTTAGATCCTTCTATACGAACAAGTGAGGCTACGATGATCATAAAATACCTCACAAGACACACCATAGAGATAATGCCTCAAAATCATCAACACATGAACAATGGAAGCCAACTCCAAATCATGAATATGTTAGTTGTTCTCATGAGTCTTCAGCTGGAGCGAAGCATAAGCAATCACTCTACCCTTCATCATCAAAACACACTCGATAGCGATCCGAGAAATATCGCAATACACTGTATAAGAACCAAATGTTGATGGTAGAACTAGAACTAGAGTTGTTGTCAAAGCAGTCTTGAGCTTCTGAAAGCTCTCCTCACACTCATCCGACTATGTGAAAGGATGACCTTTTTGGGTCAATTTGGTCAAGGGCGATGCAATAGACGATAAACCCTACACAAAGCGATGGTAATAACCAGTCAAACCAAGAGAGCACTAAATCTTAGTAGCTAAGTATGGACTGGGACAACTCTGAACCGCCTCTATCTTCTTCGGATCAACCTAAATACCCTCGCTAGACACCATGTTCCCCAAGAGTGCAACTTACCTGAGCCAAAACTCACAATTGGAGAACTAGGCATAAAGTTTCTCCTCCCTCAACCGCTACAACACAATCCTCAAATGTTGGACATGCTCCTCCTGGCTACCAGAGCACACCACGATATCTCAACGAACACAATAAAAAATAAGTCGAGATAAGGCTAAAATACATTGTTCATCAAATGCATGAATGTTGATGGGGCATTGGTCATCCCAAGTGATATCACAAGGAACTCATAATTACTGTAATGGGTTTTGAAAAATGTTGTAAGAATATCCGAGTCCCGTATCTTCAGCAGGTGATATAGACACCGCAAATCAATCTTGTAGAACACCATCGCTCCCTGAAGCTAGTCAAATAGATTATTAATATGCAGAAAAGGATACTTGTTCTTGATTGTGAATTTGTTCAATTGCCTATAATCAATACATATTCTCATAGTACCATCCTCCTTCTCAAACAGAATCGGTGCACCCCAAAGTGACACATTGGGCCTAATAAACCCCTTATCAAGGAGTTTCGAAAGCTGCTCTTTCAACACCTTCAACTTAGTTCGTGCCATATGGTACGGAGGAATACAAATGGGCTGAGTGCCCGGAGCCAAGTCAATGCCAAAGTCAATATCCATGTTGGGAGGCATGCGTGATAGGTTTGCAAGAAATATATCCAGGAAATATCGCACCACTAGAACAGAACTAATATTAGGGGTATCAACACCAATATCCGTCACAAAGGCCAAACAGAATAAACAACCCTTCTCAACCATCCGGTGGGCCTTAAAATATGAAATTACTCTACTGGGAACATAGTCTAGAGAACCTCGCTACAATATCCATAGCAACCCCAACATCATCAACGCTAAAGTCTTAGCGTGATAGATGACATGGAGACAACCAATACATACCCAAGATCACGTCAAAATCGACCATACAAAGCAGCAAGAAATCAACTTTAGTCTCCAGTTCCCTATTAGTCACTACACACGACCGATAAACACGATCCACAATAATGGTATCGCCCACCAACGTACATACATAAATAGATAAAGCAAAAGACTCACATGGATATGATGAAACATATGAAGAGGTTGAACCAGGGTTAAATAATAGAAAAGCATCTCGGTGAGATACTAAGACAATACTTGTGATCATTACGTCTGAAGCAATAGCATCACGTCTGGAAGAGAGTGCATAGAAACGGGCCTGGCCTCCACCTGATCGTCCTCCACCTCTAGGGCGACCCTAGCTGACTAAGCTCCACCACGAGGTTGGCTAGGTGGGTAGTGATGTAACTGGTGCTAAAGTCATAGGTTAGCTTTTAGGCTGAGTTAGACCTCCCAATATGCAAGGACACTACCTCCTGATATGACCAAACTCTCCACACTCGTAGCAACTCCCTGGTGCTGGCGGTGGGGACTGAAGGAAGCCCTGACCACCGGATAACAGGTAGAAGGGTATGCCATAAATGAGCTCTGAACTGATGGAGCATAGGACAAACTCTGAGCTGGTAGGGAACTAAGAATGACTAGCCCTAATGAAAATTGTGTGAACCATGGATAGATAATGCACCACGATGAACTAGACAAGCCATCTGAGCATGCCTATAGGGATGACCACTATCGTGGTGGAACTGACCTCCAAAAGGAACACCACTAAAACCACCTGATCCACAAGACCTTTTGGACTCCCTCTTAAGCCGGTCCTAGATGTAAACCATCTCTATCATCCAACCAATGTCAAGAAACCTCAGGAAAAGTAGCATCAGATATCCTCTCACTAGTCATAAGTAACCGCATCTAAAATGTGAGGCCATCAATGAACCTCTTGGTCCTCTCCATATTAGTGGGAACCAGCCAAACTAAATGACGTGGCAAATCATAAAATCACATATCGTACTGCATCCACAGATATATGATCTAAATGTAACTGCTCAAACTACTTGTGCAACTCCTCTCTAGAAGACTATGGCATGAACTTCTCCAAAAAGAGAACAGAGAACTCCTGCGGTGTAAGTGGTGCTGCCCCCACACGACTATGCCTCTCAAAAGCCTCCTACAAATTGAAGGCAGTCCCAGAGAACTAAAAAGTAGTGAATGAGACCTCACTGGTCTCCGAAATACCTGTTGTATAGATAATCCTCTGACACGTGTCCAAGAAACCCTAGGCATCCTCCGCCTCTATACCACTAAAAGATGGAGGTTGGAGTCTCCCAAACCTCTCCAATCTCTGCTACTCATCACTAAACATAACAGAAACCACATGGTCCTAAGTAGCTACAATCGGGTAGGCGGGTAGTTCCTCCGGTATCTTGAGTCCCTTCATCAATTACTCTGGTATGTGGGTGGTGGGAATCTAAGTATCTACTCTAACCTGAGAAGTGGTTGTTGTGGCCGAAACAGAGACCGCCTGACCAAGACTGGTGCACACGGTTAAAATTTTAGCTAAGGTCTCCTGAAGGCCTGGAATTACAATGGGCATGGGTATTCTGATTTGGCCCCATAGGCTCATCCACAACTGGAACATGTTCCTAAACTAGGGCAGCTAGTGGATCTGCAGGTGTTGCCCTACCTATTGTACAATCTACACCTTTACCCCTACCGCAAACTTGGCCACTCGTGACCCTGACTGGTGGTACTGGTGGTTGTCCATCATATCCAGTAGTACTTGTCCTCGCCATCTGTGAGATAATAAAAAAGTAGAATTTCAGTTACTAGTATCAACACATTTTCACGACAATAATTCAAGAATGTGAATTTTTCCTAAGAATTCGATAGCCTCTCGGAGATAACTGCATACGTCTATGTACCGATCCACAGGACTCTACTAAACTTGTTCATGAGTCGTGAGAGCAATATAACCTAGGCTCTGATACCAACTTCTCATGACTCAAATCATTACCTGTCGTGGTGGCGCCTATTGTGGTACAAGGCAAGGGAATATTTCCAAAATACTTCAAACATTTACATAGAATGAAATTAAGAAATTTTAAATAATCTAAATATTCATAAAAATAGGAAAAAATCCAAAAGCAATTGCGGAAAGCTTAAATATGAAAATATATGAAAAATGGTAAAATTCGGCTATAAAATGAGTTAATTTGACTTCGGTCAACATCTCAGATAAACGGACTCGGACCCATGATTTGACGGTTTTGAAGGGTCCATAGGAAAATATGGGGCTTAGCGTATGCTCGTAATCAAATTCCGAAGTCGCAAGCCCGAGAAATGAATTTTTGAAGGAAATTGTTGAAATTTGAAATGAAAATTGATTAAAATATGCAAGTATCTGGCCTTTATTTTGGTTCCGGTACCTGGTACAGTTCTTATATATGATTAAAGAGGTTTTTGTGAAATTTGATGAAAAAACATATATCACTTGACGTGATTCGGACCTAATTTGCTAAAGTTGATGTTTTATGAAGCTTGAGAAAAATCCCTTGATTTTGAGATTAACTCGTTGTTATTGAGGTTGTTTTGGAAATTTAAACGCACGGATAAGTTCATAAGATGTTCTTGATCTAGTACGCATGTTTGGTTAAGAGCCCCGACGGCTCAGGTGAGTTCGGGGTAGGTTCCGGAAGGTCATAGGCATAAAAACACAGATATTGTAGGTTCAGAGCAATCTCAATTCTCTGAACCCGCTAGTGCGGTCCGGAAGAAATCGTGTACGACCGCGGAAGGGGGCCACCACGGTCCACGGTCACCTTTGTGTGGTGCACGGTGAGTGCTATGCGGCCGCACTCCATTTTGTATGGTCAACACAGTATCACGGGTCCTCATGTTCACTGGGTTGTGCGGCGGTAGTTGGTTTTGTGCGGTCTGCACATGGGTATAAATAGGTGGGACTTTTAGTTATTTTCCATTTTACAAAACCCTAAAAACATAAGAGGCAACTTTCAAACAAATTTCTTCTCCAAATCAATTGTAAGTCATTTTTAACTAGTATTCTTCAATCATTAATATCTTTTAACATGATTTAAACTTCAAATCAATGATTTTCATGGTGGAAATTGGGTGTTTTGGGTAGAACCAAGGTTTTCAAAAAAATTAGGGAATTGGACCTCGATTGAGGTCCGATTTCAAAATAAGTTATATATTTGAGTTCTTGAGGGAATGCGTAATCGGGTTTTGGTTCGAACCTTGGGTTTTGACTATGTGGGCCCGCGGGGCATTTTGACTTTGTAGGTAAAACTTTAGGAAATTCATTTTCATGCATTCAAATTGATTCACTTTATGTTTATTGATGTGATTAAGTAACTTGTGGCTAGATTCGAGCAAATTGGCAGTGGAATCAAGGGGTAAAGCTATAATTGAAACTTGAAGTTGAGATTGACACATCGAGGTAAGTTTTTGGTCTAACCTTAGCTTGAGGGATTTGGAGTTGATTCCTATTTGTTATGTGATAATTGTTGAGTACGACGTATAGATATGGTGACAAGTATTTATATGTTGGTGTCTAGCATGATCATAAGTCTTCATATTATGAATATCATGATTTCTTGTATCTTCCATGCCTTGGTGATGATTTTCATTTGTTGTGAAAAGTTTTTGGAAAGAATTTTGACCTTTGAACATCGAGGAGCATTGGCTCAAGTTATATTATGAATTGTGAAAGTATATGAGGTGATTGAACCCTTTGGAGCATTGGCTCAAGTGGTAAATTTAGTTATGAGATAAAAGTGAAAGAAAGAGAAAATGTTGTTAAATTATTCCCTTGCCGGGATATTGTTGCTTTGTTGATTATCTCCCTTGCCAGAATGTTGAGATTATTGATGTTGTTCCCTTGCCATGATTTATTTGTTTAATTGTTGTTCCCTTGCCATGATTTATTTGTTTAATTGTTGTTCCCTTGCCATGATTTAAAAGTGTTATTGTTGTTTCCTTGCCGAGATTTCTATTATTGTTTTATTTATTCTCGTGCCCCTTTGTTTGTGATTGTTGTTTGGGTGAGAAAGAGTGTAAAAGCACGAAGAGTGATGTCGTGCATTATTTGTTATTTCGTGGAAAGAGTGTAAAGCATAAAGGGTGATATTGTGTCGTACGATGTACTATTCCATACCGATTTTCATTGATTATATGGTGAGGAAAAAGAGTAAAAGTACGAAAGGTTATGTCATGTACATCTTTATTATATTATTGTTTTGGTGAGGATGAGAGTAAAAGAATGAAGGGTGATGTCGTGCACACTTTTAATATAAAATTGCTTTGGTGAGGACGAGAGTAAAAGGATAAAGGGTGATGTCTTGCAAATTGTTGCTTTTGGCTTCTTTGTTAATATTCGAGATATGTTATTTTCTTTCCTTACTTGAAGCCTTTCTATTCGGAACGGTTATCTCCCTCACAGCATGTTTCCCCCTCCCACATTGATTTATCTTTATTTCTTTTCGGCTGTATATATATATATATATATATATATATATATATATATATATATATATATATATATATATATATATTTGAACTGCACAGGTTTATTTGGTAGTCTAGTTCTAGCCTCCTTACTACTTCGCCGAGGTTAGGCTGGACACTACTAGCACATGGGGTCAGTTATGCTGATACTACACTCTACACTGTGTTCAGATCTAGAAGCAGCTTTTGGATAGTAGATGGAGTGCTTTCTTTAGTCCACCCAAACACCCAAGGTAGACCTATAGGCGTCCGTAGGCCCTGGCGTCTCCCTTTATCTCTATTTTTTGTTTTATTTTCTTTTTATTCAGAAATAGTGTATTGTTACTCTTGAGACCTTGTATGTAGTAATCTTAGATAGTATGTGACATTGTGACACCAGGTTTTGGGTATTTGAGGTTTTGAAAGTTGTAATAGACGTAGCCTTAAGATATATAATTGTTGACTTCCACTTATTTATTTAAAATTTCGTCATTATCATATTATCGCTGTGTGTTTGTCAAGAAGAAGCAATATGAAGGTGTAGCAAGTACTTAAAGTTTGGCTGCCTAGCCCCCATTAGTAGGCGTCATCACGTCTCCCGAGGGTAGGAAATCTGCATCATGACAAGTTGGTATCAAAGCTCCAAGTTACAGGGATCTCACAGTTCACAGACAAGCTTAGTAGAGTCTGAGGGATCGGTACAGAGACATCTATATTTATCGCCCAGATGATACAGAGTTAGGAACACTTCACATTTATTCTTTCCTATCATGCGGTTTGGTTTCTCAATACTAATTGAATTAATACTCTGTTCTTTCATAGATGGCGAGAATACGCGCTTCCTCATCTACTGATAAGCAGCCCGAGCCCCTAGTAGCATCTCCCACGAGGGGCAGAGGCGAGGCCGAGGCCATGCTAGAGGCCAAGGCAGAGGCAAAGCTCATACCAGGGCAGTAGCACGCGTAGCGGAGCCACGGGTTGATTTTGATGATGAGGTTCCAACCCCAACAGTTTCAGTGGGCCCAGCTCAGGTCCCAGAGGGGTTTATTGCTACCCCAGTTCTTCAGGATGCTCTGGTCCATCTAGTGGGTCTTATAGAGAGTGTCACTAATATAGGTTTACTTCTGGTAGCACCATCCATGTCTCAGGCCAGAGGAGGAGACGAGACTCCTACTACTCACACTCCGGAGCAGGTAACTCCCAAGTTTCAGACTCTAGCGGCTCAGCAAGTTGGGGTAGTTCAAACGTTACGGTAGCTCAGACCAATGATGGTGCAGCCATGTTTGCCGATGCTTTATGGAGATTGGGCAGGTTCACCAAGCTCTTCACTACTACCTCCAGTGGTGCATCTACTGAGGTTCCCCCAGGATTATCTGGACAACTGTCACGAGGTTCTTCGGAACTTGGGTATTGTTGAGACCAATGGTGTTGATTGTGCTGCATTTCGCTTGTCTGGATTCACCTAGACTTGGTGGAGGGATTATTGCCTAGCTAGACCAGCAAGATCGCTAGCCTTGACTTAGGATCATTTCACACAGCTATTTATGGGGAAGTTCCTCCCCATAACACAATAAGAGGCCTATCAGAGGCAGCTCGAGTGCCTTCAGTAGGGACCCATGACTGTCACCCAGTACAAGACCAGATTCATAGATTTGGCTTTCCATACCCTTATTATACTTCCTCACTGAGAGAGAGAGAGAGTGAGACGGTTTATTGATGGACCCATTCAGCCGATTCGTCTCCAGATGGCTAGAGAGGTTGGGAGTGAGATATCCTTCCAGGAGGTGGCCAATGTGGCCCGAAGAGTTGAGATAGTACTATCACAGGGGGTGTTCATGGAGCACACAAGAGACCCTATCATTAAGGGAGATTCAGTGGAAGTTCATCTGGAGGTATAGTTTCATATGTAGGGGCCATCCTCCTAGGCCTTTTCAATCAGCACTCTAGGTTTCTCACGACGCTTTTGCGTGGCTGCGGTTCTCGGATACATTATTCTAATCAGCAGTTCCATAGTGCACCACCAGCTCCTATCAGTGTACCGCCGCTCTAGAGTTTTTGAGGTGGTCATTCAGGCCAGCAAGGCCAGCAGTCTCAGCAGCCGAGGGCTTGTCCCACTTATGGTGATACGGGTCATATTCCCAGGTTTTTCCCTCGGGCACCGAGTAGCTCTTTGAATCAGGGTTCCCGTACTATGGTTCCGGAACCAGGTGTTTCACAGATCGCCCAGCTAGCTAAAGGTGGGGGTAGAGGTGCTAGAGGTTGAGGTTGAGGATTTAGAGATGGATTTCAGACTGCTAGAGGCGGAGTCCAGTCAGCTGCAGGTCGTCCTAGAGATGTAGCCCATGGTAGTAAGGCCCAACCTCGATGTTATGCTCTTCCACCTAGGCATGAGGCTGAGGCTTCAGATTCGGTGATCACAGGTACTGTTCTATTTTGTGATAGAGATGCTTCAGTGTTATTTGATCCAGGGTCTACATACTCGTATGTGTCATCTTATTTTGCACCATGCCTGGTTATGCCTAGTGATTCCTTGAGTGTTCCTGTTCATGTGTCTACGCCGATGGGTGATTCTATTATGGTAGATCAAGTCTATCGTTCTTGTGTAGTTGTTATTAAAGGTATTGGACTCGTGTAGATTTATTGCTTCTAGACATGGTTGACTTTGATGTTATATTGGGGATGGACTGTTATCACCTTACCATGCTATCTTAGACTATCATGCCAATATTGTGACCTTAGCTTTACCGAGTTTTCCTTGTTTAGAGTAGAGAGGGACTCGTAGTCATCTACCCACAATGTTATCTCGTATGTGAAGGCTCGGAGTATGGTTGAGAAGGGGTGTTTGGCCTATTTGGTAAATATTCATGACTCTAGTGCTGAGGTTCCCTCCATTGATTTTGTGCCTGTTGTTCGTGTGTTTCCTGAGGTATTCCTTTCAAACCTGCCAGGTATGCCACCTGACAGGTATATTGACTTTTACATTGATGTGGCTCTGGGAACTTAGCCTATTTCTATCCCGCCACATTGTATGGCCATGCCTGAGTTGAAAAATTTAAAGGAACAGTTGCAAGACTTTCTTGAGAAGGGTTTTATTAGACCCGGTGTTTCACCTTGGGGTGCGCCGGTGTTGTTTGTTAAGAAGAAGGATGGGTCAATGAGAATGTGTATAGATTACCAGGAGTTGAAAAAGGTTACAATCAAGAATAAGTATCTACTGTCGAGTATTGATGATTTGTTCAATCAGCTTCAAGGTGCCAAGGTATATTTAAAGATTAACTTGAGATTTGGCTACCATTAGTTGAGGATTAGGGCATCTGATGTCCCTAAGACATCTTCTTGCACTCGGTATGGGCAATATGAGTTCTTGGTTATGTCATTCGGGTTGACAAATGCCCCAGCAGCTTTTATAGATTTGATGAACCGAGTGTTCAAGCGTTATATGGATTCGTTCATAATAGTCTTCATTGATGATATATTAGTATATTTTCGTAGCCAGGACGAGCACGATCAACACCTTAAAGTGGTTTTTCAAACTCTAAGGGGTAGTCAGTTATATGCAAAGTTCTCAAAGTCTGAATTCTAGTTGAGTTCTGCTACATTTCTAGGTCATGTTGTGTCAGCAGAAGGTATTCAGGTTGATTCGAAAAAAATAAGGCAGTCAAGCACTGGCCTAGACCAACATCAGCTACAGAGATTCGGAGCTTCTTGGGATTGTTGGGCTACTATCATCCATTTGTAGAGGGATTTTCATCTATTGCAGCCCCGATGACCAGGTTGACCTAGAAGGGTGCCCAGTTCAGGTGGTTGGAGGAGTGCGAGGCGAGGTTTCAGAAGCTCAAGATAGCTCTAACTACGGCACCGGTGTTGGTTTTGCCCACAGGTCCAGGGCCTTATACAGTTCATTGTAATGCTTCTCGTATTCGGCTTGGTGTAGTGTTGATGCAGGATGGCAAGGTCATTGCATATGCTTTGCGATAGTTGAAGATTCATGAAGAGAAATGTCCGGTTCACGATTTGGACTTGGCAGCCATACTTCACGCATTGAAGATTCGGAGGCATTATTTGTATGGCATGGCATGTGAGGTATTCACGGATCACGAGACTCTTCAGTATTTGTTCGAGCAAAAGGAGTTAAATTTGAGGCAGAGGAAGTGGTTGGAGTTGTTGAAAGATTATGATATCACTATTTTATATCCTCCGGGAAAGGACAATGTGGTGGCCGGTGCTTTGAGTAGGAAGTCAGCTAGTATGACAAGTCTTTCTTATATTTCGATCGTTGAGAGACCGCTTGCTTTGGATGTTCAGGCTTTAGCTAATCAGTTTGTGAGACTAGATGTTTCAGATCCTAGTCGTATGTTACTTGCACGGTCGCTTGTTCTTCATTATTGGAGCTTATCCACGATTGGCAGTGTGATGATCCCTATTTATGTGTCCATAGAGACGGTTCAGCGCGGAGGTGCCAAGTAGGTTACGTTAGATGATGATGGAGTTTTGAGATTGCAGGGTCGAGTTTGTGTGCCTAATGTGGATGGGCTTTGAGAGTTGATCTTAGAGGAGGACCATAGCTCCCGGTACTCTATTTATCTGGGAGCCGCGAAGATGTATCATGATTTGTGGCAGCAATATTGGTGGCATAGAATGAAGAAGGATATCGTTGCACATATGGCTCGGTGTTTGAATTGTCAGGAGGTTAAGTATGAGCATCAGAGGCTTGGTGAATTATTTTAGAGGATTGAGCTTCCCGAATGGAAGTGGAAGCGGATCATTATGGATTTCATTGTTCGACTCCTGTAAACTCGGAGGAAGTTTGACGCAATATGGGTCATCGTTGATAGGCTGACCAAGTCAGCACATGTCCTTCCTGTGGAAGTCTCCTACTCTTCTGAAAGGTTAACTAAGATCTATATCCAGGAGATTGTTTGCCTTCATGGTGTGCCCGTATCTATCATTTTGGACTGAGGTATGCGGTTTACCTCATATTTCTGGAGAGCAGTTCAACGATATTTGGGCACACGGGTTGAGTTGAGTACAGCATTTCATCCCTAGACGGACGAGCAATCCGAGCGGACTATTCAAATTTTGGAAAATATGCTCTGATCTTGTGTCATTGACATTGGAGGCTCGTGGGATCAATATTTGCCTTTAGCAGAGTTTGCCTACAACAACAGCTACCAGTCAAGTATTCAGATGGCTCCTTCTAAGGCTTTATATGGTAGGCAGTGTCGGTCTCTGGTTGGATGGTTTGAGCCAGGAGAGGCTCGGATGTTGGGTACGGATCTAGTTCAGGATTCCTTGGACAAGGTCAGGATCATTCAGGATAGGCTTCGTACAGCTCAGTCCAGGCAAAAGAGTTATGTCGACCACAAGGTTCGCGATTTGGATTTCATGGTCAATGAGCGAGTATTGCTTTGAGTGTCGCCTATGAAGGGCGTGATGGGATTTGGGAAGAAGGACAAGCATAGCCCTAGGTTTATTGGTCCATTTGAGATTCTTGATCGAGTGGGACAGGTGGCTTATAGATTTTCGTTGCCACCGAACTTAGCAGCCATGCATCCTGTGTTTCATGTGTCCATGCTTCAGAAGTATCACAGTGATCCATCCCACGTGTTAATTTCAGCACTGTCCAGTTGAACAAGGACTTGTCTTATAAGGAGGAGTCGATGGCTATTCAAGACCGGCAGGTTCGTCAATTAAGATTAAAGAGTTTCCTTCTGTTTGTGTCCAGTGGATAGGTTAGCCTCCTGAGGCATCGACCTAGGAGTCCGAGTCCAATATGCACAGTTGTTATAACCATCATTTTCCCAGCTCAGGTACTTCTTTCTTCTGTCCGTTCGAGGACGAACAGTTATTTTAGAAATGGTGGATGTGATGACCCAAGAGGTCATCACTAGGTCATCACTCATTTTTTAATTAAATTGTGTGCGCAGTCCGAGCACGTAGCCGAAAAGCTTAAATATGAAAATCTATGAAAATGGTAAAATTCTGCTATAAAATGAGTTAATTTGACTTCGGTCACAATTCAAGTAAACGGACCTGGGCCTGTGATATAATGGTGCCGACAGGTCCATAGGAAAATATAGGGCTTGGGCGGATACCTAGAATCGAATTCCGAGGTCCCAAGCTTGAGAAATGAATTTTTGAAGAAAATAGTTTAAGGAATTTGATTAGAGTATGCTAGTATTGGGACCGTATTTTGGTTGTGGTACAGGTCTTATATATGATTTAAGATGTTTCTGTGATATTTGATGAAAAATGGATACCATTTGACGTAATTCGGACCTAAATTGCTAAAGTTGATGTTTTATAAAGTTTGAGAAAAATCCTTTGATATTGAGGTTAACTCATTGTTATTGAGGTTGTTTTGGCGATTTGATCGCACGGATAATTTCGTTATGATGTTGTTGAGTTAGTACGCATGTTTGGTTAGGAGCCTTGAGGGCTCGGGTGAGTTTCGGATAGGTTCCGGAAGGTCTTAGGCTTAAAATACAGATATTGTAGGTTCAAAGCAATCTTAGTTCTCTGAATCCGGTGGTGCGGTCTGGGAGAAATCGTGTGCTACCGCGGAGGGGGCCAGCACGGTCCGCGGTCGCCTTTGTGCGGTGCGCGGTAGGTGTTGTGTGTCCGTGCTCCTTTTTGTGTAATCCGCACAATGTCACAGGTCCTCAGGTTCACTGGGTTGTGCGCCGCAGTGGGTTTTGGGCGGTCCGCACAGAGGGTCTGTCAGGGGTATAAATAGACAAGACTTTCATTTATTTTCAATTTTTCAAAACCCTAAAAAAATAAGAGGCAATTTTTCAAACAATCTTTCTTTTCCAAATCAATTGTAAGTCATTTTTAACTAGTTTTATTCAATTATTAACATCTTTTAACATGATTTCAACTTCAAATAAATGATTTTCATGGTAGAAATTAGGTGTTTTGGGTAGAACCTCGGTTTGGGGAATTGGACCTTGATTAAGATCCAATTTCAAAACAAATTATATATTTGAGTTCTTAGGGGAATGGGTAATTGGGCTTTGGTTCGAACCTCGGGTTTTGACCACGTGGGCCTAGAGGAAATTTTGAGGTAAAACTTTGGGAAATTCATTTTCATGCATTCAAATTGATTCACTTAGCGTTTATTGATGTGATTAAGAAACTTGTGGCTAGATTGGCAGTGGAATCAAGGGGTAAAGCTATAATTGAAACTTGAAGTTGAGTTCGAGGCATCGAAGTAAGTGTTTGGTCTAACCTTTGCTTGAGGGATTAGGAGTTGAGTCCTATTTGTTATGTGATAAGTATTGAGTAAGACGTATAGGCATGGTGATGTATCTATACGTTGGTGTCTAGCATGACCGTGAGTCTTTATATTGTGAATATCATGATTTCATTGTATCTTCCATGCCTTGGTGATGATTTCCATTTGTTGTGAAAAGTTTGTGGAAGGAATTGTGACCTTTGAACATCGAGGAGCATTGGCTCAAGTTATATTACGAATTGTGAAAGTATATGAGGTGATTGAACCCTTTGGAGCATCGGCTCAAGTGGTAAAGTGAGTTATGAGATAAAAGTGAAAGAAAGAGAAAGAGTTGCTAAATTATTGCCTTGCCGGGATATTGTTGTTTCCTTGATAATCTCTCTTGCCGGGATGTTGAGATTATTCATTTTGTTCCCTTGCCGGGATTTAAAAGTGTTAATTGTTGCTTGCTTGCCGAGATTTCTATTATTATTTTATTTATTCCCTTGCCCCATTGTTTGTGATCGCTATTTGGGTAAGGAAGAGCATAAAAGAACGAAGGGTGATGTCGTGCATTTCTTGTTAATATGAGGAAAGAGTGTAAAGCACGAAGGTTGATGCCGTTCCGTACAATGTACCATTCCGTACCGATTAAAAAGTACAAAGGGTGATGTCGTGTAAATCTATATTTTATGATTGTTTTGGTGATGACGAGAGTAAAAGCACGAAGGGTGATGTCGTGCACACTTTTAATGTAAAACTTCTTTGATGAGGACAAAAGTAAAAGAACGAAGAGTGATGCCATGCAAATTATTGCTTTTGGCTTCTTTGTTAATATTTGAGATATGTTGTTTTCTTTCCTTACTTGAAGTCTTTATATTCGGAATGGTTATCTTCCATACAGCATGTTTTCCCCTCCCACATTGATTGGTTATTTTTGTATTTCTTTTCTGTTGTATATATATTAGAACTGCACGGGTTTATTTGGTAGTCTGGTCCTAGCCTCGTCACTATTTCGCCGAGGTTAGGCTCGACCCTTACCAGCACATGGGGTCACTTGTGCTGATACTACACACTACACTGTGTGCAGATCCAGGAGCAGCTTTTGGACAGTAGTTGGAGTGCTTCCTTCAGTCCACCTAGAGACCCAAGGTAGACCTGCAGGCATCCGCAGGACCTGGCGTCTCTCTCTATCTCTATTTCCTGTTTATTTTCTTTTATTCTGAAATAGTATATTGTTACTTCTTCAGACCTTGTATGTAGTAATCTTAGATAGTCTGTGACACTGTGACACCAGGTTTTGGGTATTTGAGATTTTGAAAGTTGTAATAGATGTAGCCTTAAGATACATAATTATTGACTTCCGCTTATTTATTTAGAATCCCGTTGTTATAATATTATCGCCTTGTGTTTGTCAAAAAGAAGCAATATGAAGGTGTAGCAAGTAGTTAAGGTTTGGCTTGCCTAGCTCCAATTAGTAGGCGCCATCACAACTCCCGAAGGTAGAAAATTCGGGTCGTGACAACCTCAGATTACTATACACGAAGTGCAGGGTGTAGCTTGAGTACAACTAACTCAATAAGTAACAATAATAGATAAGGAACTAAAAGATAGTGACGAGCTATAAAGTTATAGTTCATTTCAGTAATCTCAGCACGAAAGAGGACATGCTTTATATATACACAACCCTAAGACTTATTGCGGCGTGCAATCTGATCCATAAGCACATCTATTGTATTTATAAGCAGAATTTGATATTAAATGGTGTCTTTTTATATGATTTCTCGTAAATGATATGTGTGTTGAGAGTTATGAGAAAACATTGAATGCTTTGAATCGGCATATTCGATAAATTTCAATTAATTAGGGAAGTCCTTTGCACATTGGCTGAAAGCGCCTTATTTGCATTGGACATTAAATTAACTGTCTAAACAAGTGGTTATCAATAGACTCGTATGTGACATCGCATCAAGTATTGGTTAAATTAAAAAATTCATGGAGTTTAGAATAGAACATTGGTTGATTACATATGGTTGAAGATAGAATTAGTGGATTGATCATAAAATATTAATCTACGAGATAAGTACATGATTCCTTAAATAAGGGGTTTGACTTTGATCATATATTTACAACAGACAATGGGGGTGGTGATTATAAAATAGTAGCCTATGGGAAAAGTTGATCTCATGAATTCTTCTTAAAATAAAAGAGTTGACTCTAGATCATAGGTATACAATAGACAATATTGATAGTTGATTATAAAACAATATTCTATAATGTACAATACAACAGTTGATAGTAAAAATAACAAGTAACTGAAAATAGAATGAAACGACAAGTGATTGAAAATAGAATAAAATCTATTACAAATAACAAGTCTAGAATATTAAAAGAGTTAATTATCTTTATTATAACATCAGAATAAAGATTACATACTAATATAATATCTCACATTCGTCTATTATAAATCAGTAGTCTATTTCTACAGTGGTCTATTGCACACTAGTAGTCATGTATTGTGCATATAAAAACTGCAAAAACCCAAATTAATAGTAACGAAGAATATGAGATGCAAACACTTACCATACAAAGGAATTACAAAATTTACCACCTAATCGACAATCCAATGTATTACAAATTTCATCTCCAAATCAATATATCTAAAAGTCACCAACTTTCGCTCTGTAATTGATAAACCAAAAGAATGAGGCTTTGAGAAAAATAGGAAAGAAGGGAGATGACCTCTGTTCGAGGAATGGAAGAAAAACAAGCCACAATGGAGGATTCGGCCAGGGGAAATGGGGATTGGAAAACGCCAAAATGGCAGGAATCAGATTTTGGGGGTTTTTTTTTAATCTTGAAATATTACAGTTATATATGTTGAGGCTAAAGTATAATAAGTGAAACATTAGGGATAGAGACTGAACTTCTCCTCTTCACTTTGTAATCTCGCTAAAGCATTAATCAATATGAAGGTCAATCCTACAATAATTAGAAATGTAAAGGTCAATTAGCCATTCAAGTTTGAAAATGGGTCATGTGGACATAGTACTACAGGTAGCGACGGATTCAGGATTTAAATTTTATGGATTCAACTTTTAAGATTTTTAACATTGAACCCAATATAATTTTAAAGTTATGGGTTCAAATCTATTATTTTTGCAATTTTAATAAATTTTTACTCCGCGTCAAAAATTAAGGATTCAATTGAACCCACAATTAACACACTGCATCCGCCTCTAACTTCGGGGTTCTAATTTTAAGATTTTTAACATTGAACCCATTATATTTTTAAAGTTATGGGTTCAAATCTATTATATTTGCAATTTTAATAAATAGTTATTCCGCGTCAAAATTTAAGAATTCAATTGAACCCGCAATTAACACACTGTATCCGCCTCTAACTCCAGGGTTCTGCAGCAAAATAAGTTATAGAAATCCCTTTTTCCCCAAGAACTGACAGAGGCTTGTTCATCATTCAAAAAGTTAGATAGCCAACATATTAGCAGCTGTTGGGCAAAAACCTCGTAAGGTTTTGCAGACTTTGTCAGTATTAAGTAGTGTATTTATCTGGGAACTATGATGAATTTATTCTCCAAAACAAAAGGAGAGTATCTAACACTCCATTTGTAGTTGGTTACTGCGACGAAATGTGAGATTATGAAAATGTGTACCATTACAAAGAAAACTAGAATTATCTGAAAATTTTGTCAGTAATCTGTCACAATAGAGCTCGTACCTAACAAATGTTTTTGATAATTTAATCGCTAATCCATCTAGATAGGTGTAACAACTCGACCGGTCATTTTGGGTCCTAACACATCGTTCAGCAGTCTGAGGCCATGAGTAGCCTCATTTCAGATGTTAGGACTTGTACACATGTTCGGAATTGAATTTCGGAAAGTTCAGGGTTGATTTGGGAAGAGAATTCTCATTTCAGAAGCTTTAAGTTGAAAGAATTAACTAAGATTGAATTTTAGAGTAAACGACATCGGAATTGAGATCTGAAGGTTCCAGCAGGTTCGTATGATGATTTGGCACTTGTGCGTATGCCGGATCGGGCCTTGCATGACCGGAGAGCGTTTTGGCGCTTATTGTAGCAGTTGGCATTTTGGAAGAAATTTCATAAGTTTGGCTTGAAGTGCATTTCAGTGTGATCGATGTCCGTTTGGGATTCGAGTCTGTGAATAACTGTGTATGGTGATTCTGGAGTTGGGAGCGCGATCGAAAGTGAATTCGGAAATCCGTAGGTCATTTTGGAATCATTTGGTTAAACATTAAAAATGTGAAGCTTTTTTAAGAGTTTAACGGGAAATGGACTTTTTGATATCGGGGTCAGAATCCAATTCCTGAAGTTGGAGTAGGTCCATAATGTCGAATATGACTTCTGTGCAAAAGTTGAGATTAATCGGACATGATTTGAAAGGTTTCGACATTGAATATAGAAGTTTGAAGTTCTAAAGTTCATTTAGCATGAATTGGGGTACGATTCATGATTTCGATGTTGTTTGATCTGATTTTAGGCCTCGAGCCGGTCTGTGTAATGTTATGGAACTGGTTTGTGTGATGGAAGGGGCCTCGGGTGTGTTTCGGAGTAGTTTCGAATCATTTTGGGCTGTTTTAAAATAGCCGATGCTGGTATCTGGTGTTGTTCTTCGCGTTCGCGAAGAAGGATTTGGCCTCAGGGACTCTGTTGTTCGTGTTCGGGAAGCGATTCTCGCGTTCGCGAAGAAGAAAATCTCTATTGCACAAGTCTGACTTCGAAGGCTCATATCTCGCAATATATAAGGAATTTGGAGATGATTTACCAAAAAAAAGTAGTATCTCTTTATGTCTACTTTTCAGAAAAGTAAACCATTTAGCATTTAAATTTGTGTACAAAAAGTTAATGGCCGGCACACTACGGGCTGTCCGGGAAGGTAAAGAAGAAATTTGTGTTGCACATGGCTGACTTTGGAAGCTTATATCTCAAAATATATAAGGAATGGAGAGACGACCGAAATATAAAGTTGTAGATCTTGGTTTCTAGTTTTCAAAATATTAAACTATTTGTTATCTGAAGTTTTGTACCAAAAGTAATGGCTATTATACTAGAAGCTATCTGAGAAGAGTTTGGAAAATGATTTTTGAGAATTTTCTTCTTTGCGAACGCGATGGGAATCTCGCGAACGTGAAGAAGACTTGTCTGGGCAGTGTATAAGTGTAAAGAAATAGGTTTGTCTCATTTCATCTCATTTCCTCCATGGGAGCCGATCTAGGAGCAATTTTGGAGCTTTATTTTCATCATCCATGTCACGGTATGTGATTCCCACCTATTGCAAGTTAATTTCTTGGATTATATCTAGATATTAACATGAAAAATCATGTAAATTAGTATAAATTTTAGAATTTTGAAAAAAACCTAGAAAATTTATATTCTTGGGTTTTGACCACATTTTTGGACATGAAATTGACAGCCAATTATATATTTGAGTTCGTAAGGTTGTGGGTAAACTTTATCTTTAAAAAATTTCGGAATCCGGGCAGTGGGTCCGAGAGAAATTTTGTCAACCTTTCGAGCGGAGTTGAGATTTTACATAAATTGAATTGTTATAAGTATTAGGGTGTATTTTCGTTGGTTTACCCGTTATTTGGCTATTTTTGGAGCATTTAGCATCGATTCGGGTCTTCGGAAGGGTGTGGAATGCTGGTCATGGATCTTTTGAGTGAATGTGAATCTCCTTTCTAACCTTTTAAGAGGAAATTATCCCCATAGGTAAAATAAATGGTTATGTGCTCCTATTTATGGGGGCTACGTACGCATGAGGAGACGAGAGTCCATGAGTAGCTACTATTATGCTATTGTCCGGGTAGTTTAGGACCCAAAAGCATGTTATATTTCTATTATTTGTAAACTTATTGACAGCTTGAATTGCTTAAATCACATTGACTTAGTAAATGAATTTCTAAACAGGTAAAACTTCATTTTTCTCAAATGGTTAAAAGAGGATTTATTTTCCTTTGGTAATTGCTCCTTGTGGACTTCTTGATTGACTGTATGTGTGTGTTTATTTTTGGAACGGGCCGAACGCCTCGGTAGATTAAATAAATGCATCTATGATTTGCGATGTTCGACCCTCGGCAGTGCACAGTTATTTTCTGTTGGAGCGAGCCGTATGCTTGTATTGCTGCCTTGAACTTATTAAAGTTGTCATTGCCTCTTCATGGCTTGAGAATATTTGGATAAAGAATGAAAAAGGAATTTTGAAAATCTCCTATAAAAGAAATAATTATTTACTAGTTTCCTTCTATTGGATTAAAAATTATATTTATTGAAATCCACGATTTAATGTATTATTTACATCACATTACTAGATTCTTAGTAAGTGTCGAACTCGACCTCTCGTCTCTACTTCTTCGAGATTAGACGGGATACTTACTGGGTACACGTTATTTTTGTACTCATACTACACTTCTGTGCATTTTTGTTGCACGGGCATATGAATCTCTAATAGCCTACTGGGCATAACAGCATGGTTGATACTGAGACTCAGATGAGCTGCACTTCTCGAGGCGACCCGCAGCCAGCAGAGTCTCTTTCGGTTATCTGTATCTATTTTCTGTCCACTATTGTATTCCGGATGGTTGTTGCATTTTATTTCCTTCTTAGTAAATGCTCATGCACTTGTGACACCGGGTTCTGGAATGATTATTGGGTATCTTGTATTTACTTCCAAACATTCTCTTACTTATATTCTGAAGATTGTCTTTTACTAGTAAAATTGAAGGAAAGTCTCAGTTTTAAAAATTGTTAAAATGAGAACTTAATCGAATAATTTGGTTGGCTTGTTTGACATTTGTGTCCGACGCCATCATGATCCTTAGCGGATTTTGAATCGTGACAATAAAATTAATGATGAATTTTTTTGTTTAGCTACAGAAATTATGCGCCATTAATTCTTTTTTTTTTAGTAGTGAAAGTTGAGTGAAAATTAAAGAAAACATGTCATAGTTCGTTAACATGATTGATAATAAAGGTGACAAATGTGCTCGTTGCATAAAGTATATAATATTGTATGTAGTTTGTATGCATTCAACTTAAATATAATTTTCATCAAATTTTAATACTAACTTAAATACAAAGTATTCAACTATCTATGCTGTATAAAACTTATTTACAACCTCTTTGTAACTTTTATACAATATTCAGACAAATATAATACAAATACAACAACATACAAGTTAAATATAATTTTCATATAATAATAATAATATAACTTTAATACAATCTTCAAACATATCTTATATGTTGTTTGCACGCATTTGTATGCCGTGCGTTCCTTTTGCTCTTTGGGTTTCAATCTAAAAATTCACTCAAAATTAACTCTAATTTTCACCAGACAAACTTAAAATTGATATAAACTTCAAAAAATATTCTTAACCGTTTGCAATGATACTTAATTCAAATAAATAATATTTTTTGAAAACTAAAAATTCGAATTTCAAAACATCATCAATGTTTATTCATTGGCAATTTAATTCGACGATTAACTGTACAATAGGAAAGAAAATTATTAAGTAAAACTCCAAAGCTAAACTATTAAAATTCATTGTTCAATTCTTTGACGAAGAAAGGAGACGAGAAAAAAGAAAAAAGTTGTGAGTTCCAAGGAAGAAAAATATGGCAGAGGGATTTAGCACAGTGTTGACTATTGAGAACAAAATTATTTAGAGTTAGTAATGATAATATATCCACATTTTTCTTGAACAAAATTATTTAGAGCTATTATTCATTTCCCTGTCAACTTACGATAAAATGGCAAAATTGGAAAAGTATCCCAATTCCCAGATATGCGTTTCTGTTTTCTTTGCTTTTCTTTTCACCTTAGTATGTACCCCCTCCCCTCCCTCTCTCCCCCCCCCCCCCCTCCCACATTAGCACTGGCAATTCTTTTTGATTTTTTTTTTTACATACTTGTACGTTTTTACTTTAGGTCATGTGATGTTACAGTAGGTTTGCCGATCAGTTGGAAATACATCTTGGCGCTTCACGTTTACTTTAGGTTCTATGGTCTGTAATGCGTTATGCGTGAAATTTAAAAAAGTATATCGCAATGAAATCGGATTTTTGGAAACAGCCTCTCTGTCTTTTCGGGTAGGGGTTAGGCTCGTCTACATATTACCCTCCTCAGACCCCACCTGGTGGGAATATATTGGGTAGTTATTGTTGTTGTTGTTTCTTTCTCATTTTGGTCGGTAAAATAAAAAATTAGATGGTTAGTTTTTGTAATTAATAAAAATTGCACGGGACGTTCTATTTAATCGCCTCATTCAACGTATACTTATTTTTTTTGAAACTTTTAACTTGTACCCACTTTTTACATAACTTCAGTCACTTTTCTCCTCCTCATTCTCCTCCTTCGTTTTCTTCTTCTTCTTCTTCTTCTTCTTCTTCTTCCTTCTTCTGTTGTTGTTGGTGCTGCTATGAAATTTCAGTTCATGGAATGATTACCATAAATATATTTATGGAAAAGGGTCAAAACTGCCCCCAACGTATTGACTCCGGAACAAAATTGCCCTTCATTAAGCTTTTGCAAAGAAAATGCCCTCACCGTTAAAATTGTGGCATACTTTTGCCCCTAAAACTAACAGCTGCTTTGTATTTATTTTTTAATTTTTTTAATTCCACGTGGCACGATTTAATTGGCCATTCATTAAACCTGACCCAAAATCAATTATACCCCAAGCTCCGACCCAACCCGACCCGACCCAAGGAAGAATTATGTAAAAGTTACCTTGAATTGAAGCCAGAAGAAGCTAGTTTCTTTGATTTCATTCGTATCTTCTATTCTAGTGAATTAGATAAAAGAAATTTCTTCGATGTTTTCGCCGGAGTAGAAAGGATCAGAGGTTTTCGCCGGTGATGGCTTATTTTTATCTCGGTTATATTGCAGAGATTCTTGTTTTGGTTTAAAAAACTCATGGCCAATTTAGGTTCTATAGTTGAGCTCATGCAAAATTATCCTTCATTCAATGGTGGTTTTCTCCAACTTTTCTTGAACATAATACAAGGTTTGGATTTCCATTCTTTCCTCTGCGGGATAACCATGGGAGGTCGTTTGGTGGTTTAGGGTTAGAGAGGGTGTGTTGTGAGGAAGATGAAGATGGGGTTTGGGGGGTAAAAAAGGTTGGGTCGGGTCGGGTCGGGTCGGATCAGAGCTTGGGGTAGAATTGATTTTGGGTCAAGTTTAATAAATGGCCAATCAAACCGTGACACGTGGAATTAAAAAAAATTAAAAAATATATACAAAGCAGCTGTTAGTTTTAGGGGCAAAAGTATGCCACAAATTTAACGGTGGGGGCATTTTCTTTGCAAAAGGTTAACGGAGGGCAATTTTGTTCCGGATTCAATACGTTGGGGGCAGTTTTGATCCTTTTTCGATATATTTATTAGATTATTTAAAAATAAATTATAAGTAATTTCGTAAGTTGAATATTTTCACGTACGTAAGTTAGTAGACAATGATAATTCTGTTCTTTTCACGTTTATTGTTTCCAAAATTTATGATTTAGATAATGTTGGCAATTTGATTATTTATCTAGAATGTTAGAAAGCTTTTTCAAAAACTTCAGCTTATATAATGCTGAAGTTTTTACAAATAAACTAAATAATTTCAGCTCTAGAGTTGAAGTTCGACATTTACAAAACAAAAACTTCAGCTCTAGAGCTAAATTAGCCTGTTACAAAAACAAAAACTTCAGCTCTAGAGTTGAAGTTCGCCAGTTACAAAACAAAAACTTCAGCTCTAGAACTGAAGTTCGCCAACAGCAATCATAAATAAAAACTTCAGCAGATAGAGAATAAAACTTCACCTATTATGCTAAAGTTAAGCAATTAGAAATAAAAATTTCAGCACATTTGGTTTAACACACTTGCTTACTTCAGGCCCATCTACTAGAATATTAAAGTTTTGCGTGATTGCATTAGCTACTTTAGCCTCATATGCTAAAATTATGCGAAAAAATAAATATATTTATAATCTTTTTACAAAGTAAATATAAATTAAAACATAATATGAAAATTAAGTATAGATGCAAATGTTCCTCATAACTATGTCTAGCATGAGAAAGAGTTTTAAAATAATTCTAGTAAGAAGTAGTAGATGCCTTGATAGACAAAGGCCCAGCTTAACTTTTCGTCTGTTGGTGAATGTGACCTTGACTTGGACATATTAAAGGGTGAATGACATAATTGTCCATAAACATAAAAGTATTTATTCTTTTATTTTTCTACTCATCAAATAGTTATATTTTCTATTTATAGTAATTTTTGCAGTCCAATTCTTTCTTATTTATATGCTTCTTTTCTTTTTTTCCTTTTTCCTTTCTTTTCTCCTTTTCTTTTTTCTCGTATTCTTTTTATTTTTCTCTTTTTCTATTTATTTATTTTTTCCATTATATTATTGTTATCTTTACCATAACTTATTTCACACTCAATTTTGACTCCTTCTTTAGTTTTTCCATTTTATTTATTTTCTTTTTTCTTTCCTTTTCTTATTCCTCTTAACTCCTTTTTTTCTTGTATTTTCTTTATATCTATTTGATTTACCTTTTTATATTCTTTTTCTCTTCATAATCTAATTTCATTTATTGTTTTTACTATTTTTTATTATTCATATTTTTATACAATAAAAAAAATAACTGATATAGTAAATATTTGTTCATCTTTTTTTTTAAATATAACTAGTATAATATACCTTTTGTCTTTTTCTATTTTTTTAACTTTCAATTATTAAACTAAAATAATATCAGTTGTCATTTCATCTAATTAACTAAATATCACACACGACTGTTGTTGAGCACCATAAATTACATAATCAGATTCTAAGAATCAATACGTAATTGTCATGCAAACCTTGATTTCCTTCACTACAAAGAACAGTACACACTCTACCATTCGCAGTAACACAACCAGTTATGGAGTAAGAAAACATAATCTATGGCCACTAAATCTCTATATATACTAGTTAGAATATAAATAATAATAAAATATTAGAAAATACAATAAAAATATAAGTAGCAAAAAAGACTTGTAGTACCATATGATACTAATATGGTATACATATATACCAACCGAGTATATACTTGCTCTAGAATATTGCTACAACTATTTGCGACTATACTATCGTACCGAAACATTAAAGGATGCAATATAAGTATGAGAAAATTGCACGCTCGCATTGCAAGCTAAATATTCGCAAAGCAACTTGCCCATTCCGTGGACTAACATGGTATATAGTTGTATGGAGTCGTTCCAAGAATTATCTATAACAATAAATACTATTACATAATACAATATAATCTATGTCCATCTGCACAAAAAATTCCTGCACTGCAAATCATATATTCATATAAATAACTGGAAAACTTTTATATTAGAACACTTGGACTCCCTACTTTTCAATTTTAGAGTTCATATTTTAACTTACAACCAACTAGCCCAAAAATAATAGGCTAAGATTCAACATCCAACTCCAATGGGTTCCCAAAACTACTATTTAATTTTTTAAAAAGATTTCTCAAGCTTCTAAGTTAATTTTCAAATTAGTAACTATGACTCAAATATTAGTTCAACAGGCTAAATTTATTTGGGTGGAGAAAGTTAGATTTTTAACAAGCTTAAATATATGGATTTAAATTTCGAATTTGATTTTCTAAGAAATTTATAGTGGGTGTTATTTAGACTTGTTAGAAATAGTAAAAGGAGGTTGTATATAAAATTTAAAGTCATTTAATGGAGATCTGGAGTGGTTTTGAACAAGAATTGCAACTGAAAATCGTGGAAGATATTTGTCTACAGACGCTTGTATAAAAGTATATAATAATGTATAAGGTATGTTTCTACACTCATATACGCTATTATAGAAGATTATACATAGTTATACAAAAAACTGACTTCATCTTCTTCCTAAAATCTTTAATGAAATTTAACTCAAATTTCCTCCAAATCACTTCAAATTTTAATTTTGAACTCCTTGTGATATTTTCAATCAATTGGAAGAACACCCAATCCAAACAACTAACAAATTTAAAAATACTCATTTTTGGAAGCAAAGCTTTGAATGGTCTTCAATAGTGGAGTTTATTCTTTAATTTTCTTATACTGCAATTAAGTGATAAAAGACTAGAAGCAAAAAATTCACGGTCCCTTGAATCATATGTAGAAAATGTGAGAAGAAGAGAGAGTGAAAGCAATAGTTGTGAGAAGATAAATTTAACTCCATAGATATTAGAAGCAATGATTATAAGAACACATATTTTGAATTTTCTAGTACTTTTAAAATATGTACAATGTGAGTTAGTTCGGGTAAAACTTAAAAACCTGGGCCATGTTTTTATTATAGTGTGAAGTCATATGTATTTTTTATTATTCTTTCTAATTTCAGAATAAAATTCACTTAAAATGAGCTAAAACAACCAAAAAAATGTTTAAACTACTAAATGATATCAATATGATATATAACGATACAACCATAGTACATATAATTTTACTTGTTAATTCTGGCAACTATATGACTATACAACTATTACATAACACATGCATAAAGAGAAAAATAAAAAGTAATAATGTACCACATATTAATATAATAAAGATTTCAAGATATTTTGTACTATATTAATAAGAAAAAGTTAAATAGTATACTAACTAAATACAGCTAATACAACTAAAATGTGATTCAACTACCATATGATACCAATATAGTATTTAGCTATACTAAAAAATTATATAGTTGTATGAGGTCGTTCCAACACCTACATATAAATATAAACAATATTACATAATACACAATCAATGTCCATAAGTACAAGAAAATCCAACACAACAAAACATGATTATATAAAGCATTTCAAAATAGAATACACTTAAAAAGCAGCCAAAACAATCAAAAGAATTCCAATTAGCATGATACCAATATGACATATAATTATATCAAAGGGTATACAGTTCTATTAGCTAATTTTAGGCAACTATATATGGCTATACTACTATTACATAATACACTTGCATAAAGAAAAAAATCAAAAAATAATGTACCACATTTTAAAATAATAATGTATTTCAAGATATTGTACTATAATACTATTATATAAAACAAACTCGTAAATAAAAAATTAAAATGATTACGTAATACATATGCATAAAGGAAAATTAAAAAAAATTCAAGATACTGTACTATTCTACTATTACTAAAGAAAAAAATTAATAGTATACCAATTAAATATAGCGAATACAACTAAAAAAAGTTCCAACTAACACATGATACCAGTATAGAATATAGCTATACCAACATGGTATACAATTACACGCAAAAAGTTACTTTTTTTTATTCTATTATTAAACTGAAATAATATCGGAAGTCACATAATCTAATTAACCCAATTTTCTGTATCACAATCTAATATCTGTCAACCTGGAAAATCCTCTAAACCCAAATTGCCAGCTTTCAGCAAAACAATACAAATTAACCTCCGGACCTCTGAATTCAATTCCGGGCAAATATCGTTCTAGGATTGTTTTTATAAAAATCAAATTTTGATCAACATTTTCAACTTAAACTTCTAAATTTAGAACCAAAGGGTCCAAAATAACTCAAAACCTTTTCGGAACGAACACAAATCTTGCAAGTTATAAAGTCAAAACTACACGTGTGTAAAGCATCAAAAGGGGAAGGAAGCGTAATACACAAAACAATCAGTTACATCATTACAAATGATGACTACATGTACAACCTTACAATTTTATGATAGACTAAAACCTTAAAGAAATTATTCTTTTTTCTGATAGATTTTTTTTGGTCTTTTTTTCTTGGGATAGAGGATAAAGACATGAAAGGAAAGGTAAATAGATGATACATCTACCTAGAAAGTATAAGATACTGGCAACGTCGGAAAGGGAAGAAAGAGAGAGGAAAAAAGGACAAAAGAAAAAGGGAAAAGAAAAGTTAAATGTAGAGAAAATAAAAATAGAAAGATAGATGGCTGTGTAATTATTTTTTATTGCATGTATATATATTATATTTATTTCTAGAATAGATAAAGACGGATAATATTTTCTATAGAATAGATATATAGCATAATTTGCTCCATATTAAACAACACATTAAATTAGAGGAGAAACTGTAGAAAATCATTCTATTTATGATATGTGTGCTTTGGTTGTATTAGAATGATTTTCAGGTATAGGTTTTGATGAATGACAAACAACGAAGTCGATGAATGACAAACAATGAAGTCAAGTGTCAGACAACGTTATTATATGACAAACAATCAAGATTGAATGCCGAGAAGCATATTGATGAATGGATTGCATAGACAAGCCAAAGACGAGCTCAAAAGTTCAAGACCGAAGACCCAAGGCGTAGGTCGTTAGGTAGAACCAATGTAAGAGCAGCGTTTAAGTTATCTCGTCTTTTGGCTCAACATAGGTCATTCTATAAATATGCAGAAAATCATTTTATCAAATCATATTTATCATAAACATATTTCAAATACTTCAAACAAAATGATTTTAACGTTTTCATTTTAACCAAAATGGTTTTTGAAGTAAGTTTTCGATTCTGGTATATTTTGGTATACTCCAGCTTTGATTCTGGTATACTCTGGTATATACCAGCTTTACTGAGTTTCCAGATTTTACTGGAGCAACATAATCGATTATGTGATTGGAACAATCAATTATTTCACTATCCGTTGCCTTCCCAACGTTCCGTTTTATGAACGTTGAGAAGATAATCGATTATGCAATCACATAATCGATTATTTTGGCATAAAATCAGCATAATTGATTATCAATTAAGCAACGGACATGCACCTTTTAACCCCTATAAATAGAGGTCTTTTTAGCTGACTTTAAACACACAACACCTCCCAATATTCATATACATATTGATATTATTTGAGCATCATTATAGAGCTTTTGTTGAGCCATGTGAGAGACAACTTTGAGTTGTTCATAGAGCTAATATTGTATCTCTTTATCTACTCTTTTGAGAGAGTTCTTGTTGTAAAAGAGAAAGGTGTTTGAGAAGAACATATCTTCTCATTGATTGTCGGGTTTGCTA
The DNA here is from genome assembly GCA_034376525.1 of Nicotiana benthamiana. Classification (NCBI taxonomy): domain Eukaryota; kingdom Viridiplantae; phylum Streptophyta; class Magnoliopsida; order Solanales; family Solanaceae; genus Nicotiana; species Nicotiana benthamiana. The sequence continues at coordinate 118,549,958 of CM067331.1, forward strand.
AGTACCCTCAATCTTAGTGGTTGAAGTCTTGAGGTGCGGTATCCTCGAGCAAGTTGAAGTCTTGTAGAGTGTACATCTACGAGCAAGTGTAACGGTTTGTTAGGCACCCGTAAGCTTAACGGAGTTAGTGAAATCTCGAGAGAGTCTCTCGGGGACTGGACTAACCACAACTTGTGGTGAACCAGGATAAATTCGGTGTGTTCTTTCCTTGCTATTTTAATTACCGAATTTATTTAATTCCTGCAATTTTAATTCTGCAATATTTATCAATATTCTCGTGCCGCACTATTCACCCCCTTCTAGTGACGGGCATAAATCCTAACAATTGGTATCAGAGCCTAACTCTCTGAAAGACTTAACAGTTTGAGAGAAACAATCCATGGCTTCTACTCGTAACGTTAATGCAGGACTAGGTGAAGGACAATGCTTCACAAGGCCACCACTCTTTGATGGCACCAATTATACTTATTGGAAGGAAAGGATGAGGATTTTCATTCAATCAAACAACTTTCAATTGTGGAAAATCATAAAGAATGGAGAACAACTTCCAACTAAAAAGGTTGGAGATGAACTCGTCCTAAAGTCGGAAGACGAATACGATATGGACGATATCAGAAAGGTGGAATATAATGCAAAGGCCATCAACATGCTATTTTGTGCTGTAAATCCCGATGATTATCGGAAAATCTCACGTTGCACCACGGCTAAGCAAATGTGGGATAAATTGGAGATCACCTACGAAGGTACGGACCAGGTAAGAGAAGCTAAAATAGATTTTCTAACCCACGAATATGAACTTTTTCATATGAAGGAAAGCGAGAAGATAGACGATATGTTCGAACAATTTTCAAAAATTGTTAATGATCTTCATGCTCTCAAGAAGACTTTCACGGATAGAGAGCTTGTCTGTAAAATTCTTCGAAGTCTCACTCCGGAATGGCGCTCCAAAGCCGACGCTATTCAAGAGTCAATCGGCATTACAAATGTCACAATCGACGGGCTTAAAGGTAATCTCAAAACCTATGAATCTACTATTCTTAACCCTCCTTTGGATGATCAAAGGAAGCGAAGAATCGCCCTCAAGGCAAGCACGGCTCAACCTCAAAATGATGAGGATTCAAGCGACGAAGATAACGAGTTCGGACTCGTTATTAAGAAAATTCACAAGTTCATGCGATAGGAGTATGAACGAAAAGGTAAGCGACAAGGAGACCAATTAAAGTGCTATGGATGCGGAGAAATCGGGCACATCAAATCAAATTATCCAAATACCAAAAAGGAGAAGAAACCCGTCAAGAAACAAATAGCATACATCTCTTGGGGAGGCGACTCCGGAGACGAATCAAGTGATGGAGAAGGAAATGAGACCGCAAACTTGTGTCTTATGGCACACGAAGAAACTCAAAATGAGGTAAGTAATTCTAACTCTTATTCTTATGAAGAATTACAAGAAGCTTTTCAAGAATTGTATGATGAATTGAAAAGGTCTTCAAAAATCTCCAAAGAGGCCAAGGCTAAAATTAAAGTTTTAGAAGAGAAAAATAATTTTTTGAAAAATGAAAATATTGATCTTAGAAATAAAATTAAGGAGATGAATGAAGCCTCTTCAATTGATCAAAGTTCAAATTGTTCTTCTTGTAAGTCTTTGAAAATAGAGAACATAGAACTTAGAAACACACTAGAAAAACGTAGTGTTGATGATCCTAAAACAATTGAAGAAATGAAAAAGGATGATAGAAATGAAGTTACACCACCTAGAAATAATTCTACGAACTTCACAAATAAGTCTAAAATGAATCATTTTAGACCACCTAGAAATAACTCTAGGAATCGCAATACGTCTAGGAATAACGACTTTAGATCACCTAGAACGTTTTTGGCTCAACCAAGACATATGCACAACCCGAATGTTAGATGTCATTATTGTAACCGGGTAAGACACATAGCACCCGTATGTTTTGCAAAACATAGAGATTATCATTTGGCTATGATTATTATTTGCCTAACCCCCAAGGACCCAAAAGTGTTTGGGTACCGAAAATTTATTTTTAGGTACGTTTGCAGGTGTGCTTGAAGACTACAATATCGTAGTAGATGCACCAAGCACGAAACCTTATTGCATCGAGGAATTTCGGTTAGTTATCATTTTTTTGATAAAAACGTAATAGTTGATATGTGTTAACAATTAATATATCCTTGTTAACAATTGATATTAATTATTTTTGTTGATTCATGTTTTGATAATTTTTATCTTGAATAACAATTGATATCGATTATTTTTGTTAAAAATAATGATTGATGTTTTGATGAATATCTCTCTAGTTTGAATAACAGTTGGTATATTCGGTAAAAATAACCTTTGATATGGTTGTTATATTTTTACTAACATTTGGTATTATTTCATGTTGGTATGATTTTTTAAATATCGTCAATATATATTCCTCATTATATTTCCTATCTTATATTTGACACTAACAATTAATATACCCAAAAGGGGGAAGTGTCGAAAGGGGATAATAGCCTTTTTATACTCTCTTTTTGCTAATGCCAAAAGGGGGAAGAGTTTAGGCGATATGCATCAAATAAGGGGGAATGTATCTACGTTATAGTATGCCTTATTTGAGGGGGAATTATCATTAAGGTGAATTGTTTGCATGAATTGTATGTTGAGATATAGCATGAATTTAGGGGGAATCCGATATGCATATCTCCTATTGTTTGTCATTATCAAAAAGGGGGAAATTGTAGAAAGTCATTCTATCTATGATATGTGTGCTTTGGTTGTACTAGAATGATTTTCAGATATAGGTTTTGATGAATGACAAACAACGAAGTCGATGAATGACAAATAATGAAGTCAAGTGTCAAACAACGTTATTATATGACAAACAATCAAGATTGAATGCCGAGAAGCATATTGATGAATGGATTGCATAGACAAGCCAAAGACGAGCTCAAAAGTTCAAGACCAAAGACCCAAGCGTAGGTCGTTAGGTAGAACCAATGTAAGAGCAACGTTTAAGTTATCTCATCTTTTGGCTCAACATAGGTCATCATAAATATGCATAAAATCATTTTATCAAATCATATTTGTCATAAACATATTTCAAATACTTCAAACAAATTGATTTTAACGTTTTCATTTTAACCAAAATGCTTTTTTGAAGTAAGTTTTCGATTCTGGTATATTTTGGTATACTCCAGCTTTGATTCTGGTATACTCTGGTATATACCAGCTTTGCTGAGTTTCCAGATTTTACTGGAGCAACATAATCGATTATGTGATTGGAATAATAGGTTATTTCACTATCCGTTGCCTTCCCAACGTTCCGTTTTATGAACGTTGAGAAGATAATCAATTATGCAATCACATAATCGATTATTCTGGCATAAAATCAGCATAATTGATTGTCAATTAAGCAACGGACATGCACATTTTAACCCCTATAAATAGAGGTCTTTTGAGCTGATTTTAAACACACAACACCTCCCAATATTCATATACATATTGATATTATTTGAGCATCATTATAGAGCTTTTGTTGAGCCATTTGAGAGACAACTTTGAGTTGTTCATAGAGCTAATATTGTATCTCTTTATCTACTCTTTTGAGAGAGTTCTTGTTGTAAAAGAGAAAGGTGTTTGAGAAGAACATATCTTCTCATTGATTGTCGGGTTTGCTAAGTACCCTCAATCTTAGTGGTTGAAGTCTTGAGGTGCGGTATCCTCGAGCAAGTTGAAGTCTTGTAGAGTGTACATCTACGAGCAAGTGTAACGGTTTGTTAGGCACCGGTAAGCTTAACGGAGTTAGTGGAATCTCGAGAGAGTCTCTCGGGGACTGGACTAACCACAAGTTGTGGTGAACCAGGATAAATTCGGTGTGTTCTTTCCTTGCTATTTTAATTACGGAATTTATTTTATTCCTGCAATTTTAATTCCACAATATTTATCAATATTCTCGTGCCGCACTATTCACCCCTCCCCCCTCTAGTGACGGGCATTAATCCTAACAGAAACAACGAAAATGACCATTAAGAATTATATATAATTTATCAAGATGATACTTCCTCCGTTTTAAATTAGATAAGGTATTTTCTTTTTAATTTGTTTCAAAATAAATAACGTATTTTTATATTTGTAAATAATTTAACTTTAAACTCTGTATTTTACTTATTTTCCTTTTAATGAGAAGCTTTTATAGTCACAATTATCGCACAAAACTTTTACCTTTTAAGTTTCTAAGACAACAAATTTCAAAAAAGAAATTTAAACGTCATGCCGAGTCAAACTAACTCACCTAATTTGAAATAGACGAAGTAATTAAGTTTTATCCCCGTTAAATGTGTATGTCCTTTATCTAGCTCATACGACATTCAAGAATTGGATTTCTGACATTAAACAAGTGAAAATTAGAAAAAGGAACCCAAAAAAAGGAAAGTATAATGCTCAATTTCTAACACTACTCTGGTTCTTTTTAAAATACTAAAATAGCTCATACAGTAACTTTTATGATCAAGGTTGTAACGCTTCTCAATTTTGGAACTCAGCCGGAGAGAGCAGTAAAAACTTGCCTCTGCCTAGTAGTTACACCAAAAGTGACCAACCCGAGAATATAACACATGTATTCACTAACACTTTTATCACTAAACTATAGTTAATTAACATATATTCTTACCTTAATTTATGACTTAATTATGGAAAATTAATATGTTTGGTATAAACACATAGTGCCGAAATGAATTTACCTTGAACAAAAAAAAAGTAGTGGAGCATCAGGCTTTAAATGGTTTTAATATTTTATAGGAATCAATGAAAGACCAAGAGAAGTTAATAGCCTCAGCAAAATGGACTTTGATGATGAAACAACTGAGTTTCATTTCATTAGTTTCTGAACATTGAGCCTTGCCTACATAATTGAAACACTATAACAGCTCGTTTGGTTTGAATACGATTTGTGTTGAGATAAATTATATTGAGATTAGAAAAAATAATGTAAGTATTAGCTCTATGCATTATTAATACCTTATTTGATATATTTTTTCGGGGTCGGGTTGGATCGGTTCCGGACCGGACCGGTATAAACCAGGATCGGACCGACTCGGTTACTAAGGGGCCGGGTGGGCTGGGTTCGGGGGGAGGGGGTTGGTCCGTTTGGATTTTTTGTAGTTGGAACCGGACCGGACCGGACCGATATTGATGAACAGTGCACCGAACCGGTTAAACTGGCACGGCCAGGCCCGGGCCGGTACAACCGTAATTTTTTTTAATTTTCTGAATTTTTGGGGCCCACAAGACCGATGGCCAGCGGATATTTTTGCAAAATTAGCCATTTTTTGGTTATTTTGTTGTATTTATTAATTTACAATATTAACTCTTCTTAAAATCTATAAATACTCTCCCCCTCTTCTTCATTTCTTCACTCAAAATTCTTATCTCAATCTTAATTCTCAAATTCTCAATTTCCATCTTCCTTTTAATTTGCAAGATTTCATATTATAATTTTATAATTTTTATTTGGCTCTCTTTTCTTGAGTTCAATTTACCGAAAAATTGTCATTTGGAAATTGAAATTCGAAGTTTGAAGTTCGTGGTAGCACCGGAATTGCGTAATCAAGTGCTCAATTTATTGTCGAATTCGGTGCACTCTCTCCAACTCTTTCTCTTATTTAATACTTTAATTGCATATTTAATTTTAGCTTATACTTTAATTTTTACAATATGTTTAGTGCTGCTAAAAGAGCGTGTAGAAACATTACTGGTAGGGGTAGAAATAAAAAAAAGAGGTAGTCCTGTAGCTTCTGGTAGATATAGTAATGACCCAATAACACATGTTTCTGAATCATCGCCTAATGATAATGTATAGATAGATTATGAACAATTACAAGAAGATTGTGGAATAGAAGATAATGAAATTGGAATAGAAGATGAGATACCACATACACCTACTAGTGGAAATGTTGGTAGTATTGGAGTTGCTAGTGCTACAAGGGGTAGTAGACCACCAGTGACTCCGACTTCTAATCGTAAAAGAAGAAGACTGGTATGGAAATTTTTTGAAATAATAGAAGGTACTAATAGAGTTAAGTGCAAACTTTGTAACGAAACTTTTAAACATTTGACCGGAGGAAAATTAGGAGGGACTGGGACACTTACAAGACATATGAGATCTGACCATCCCATAGAATGGGGCAATAATGGGAATGGAAGTCAAACAACTATTAACCCTACTACTGGAGGTCTAGTAAAATATGATAAAATGAGGGATCGTGAGGAATTAGAAAAAATGATTGCTTTGGGTTGTCTACCTTTTTCTTTTGCTTCTTCATCGTATCTTATTATGTATATTCAAAGGATATACAATCCTTTAGTTAAAGGTATCCCTAGAAGTACTTGTAGAGCAGATATCTTTAGACTTCATGGACAATATCAAACATACATACATTATTTGTTTATCCATATTCCTTCTAGAGTATGTCTAACTTATGATATTGGCCATTCTGTTAATGGAAAGGATTATTTGACAATTACATGCCATTGGATAGATGATAATACTTGTATGCAAAAACGTATTATCGCTTTTAAATATGATGAAGATCAGAGTCATACTGTTACATTTATAAGTAGTACTATTGTTGAAGTTGTTGAATTTAATAATCTAAACCAAAAGTTTTGTGTATGTCTTTTGATAATGCTTCAAACAATAATGCCGCAGTTTCAATTTTAAAATTGCATTTGCAACCACCTCTTGATAATATTTTTCATGTTAGGTGTGCATGTCATGTTTATAATTTAATTGTTAAAAGTGGCCTTGATTTATTTTCAGTTGAGATTACTCATGTTAGAAGAGCAGTTGGTGTTATTCAGGGAAATAACAGACAATCTAGAATAAAAGAATTTAAGACTAAGTGTATCCAGTATAACCTTACACCTAGATTCATGCCAGACGAAATTGTTACTAGATGGAATTATACATATATATTTTTAAAATGTTTCTACAAATATAGATTTCCAATAACTGAAGTTGCTAATGCACATTGTACTGATCCTAGGCGTATGTTAACAAGTGATACTTGCGAGGTCATTGATGATGTTGTTAAATTTTTACATAAATTTTATACTGCTACTATTGTGTTTTCTAGCGCATATTACCCCACTGTTACTATGGCTTTAGTACATATAGCTGAAATTTCTTTTCTACTATCCGAATTTAAGAAGAAAGAAAAATAAAAGGAAGTTGCTGAAAAAATGCAAGCAAAATTCAAAAAATATTTCTTTCCAATTCCTCCGATTTACTTAACTGGTGCAGTTTTAAATCCTTCTATTAAAATGTCTGATTGTCACAAATTAATGAATGCTTTATATACTTATATGGAGATTGGAGAAACTCAAACCCCAAATTTATATGATTCTATGAACAAGCTAAATGAATATTTAAAACAATTATATAATTATTATGCAAATGAATGTGATAATACTGCTCGTGCTTTTGGCAATGTTGATCTCGCTATGCAACGTAGCAGTAGTTCTGCTAATGTGGATGATGAAGGCCTTGATAGTTTTAATATTTTTTTCTACATTTTCTAACACTCAAACCAGTAGCAGGAATATTGATGAGCTTCAATTCTACTTGCAGAAGCAAAAGGAGCCTCGCACAAAGGAATTTTCACCGTTGGGATGGTGGCATGAAAATGAAAAGCAATTTCCTGTTATTTTCGCTATGGCTCGGGACGTGCTGAATGTGCCAATTTCTACTGTTGCATCGGAGAGTGCATTTAGCCAAGAAAGACAACAACTTGGAGACACCCGCCACTCATTGGGAAGCAATGCTTTGGAAGTTTTAGTATGTTTCAGAGATTGGATTAGATCGGAACGAAGAAATCAAGGAAAGGAAGATGTTGATAGCCCAGAAGACGAGGAACTTGGAGATATATTAACCCATGGAAATCCATCCGAATATAACACGCCAGAAGAAGGTCAATCTGTGTACATTGATTATGATGAACTTGCTAGGGCGATGCAAAACATTTGAAATTACTACTTTACTAGTTTATTTGTTAGAAAAAATGTAAACATTTCATTTTCTACTTTTTCAATTTGAAATTAAGAAATAAAGTAGCACTTGCAATAAGTGCAATTTTTTCCCATCTTACTTGTATTCATTCAATTATTACAAAGTATTATATAACTTAATAGTTATACTATACATAATTCCAAAAATAAAAGTGAAAATAAACTTAACTCAGCCCGACCCCCTCAATCCGTAACCCGTATGGTTCAATTTTTACCCGAACTAACCCAGCCCGCTACGAACTCGTTACTGTGCAACCCGGATCGGCCCGGCCCGGTATGCGGACGGGTCAAAAAAATGACCCGGACCGGCCCGATTGGCCCGTTAGACATGCTTAATTTTTTCAACCTATATATAACTAATGGTTGTGTTAGTTATACATCATATTTGATATCAACATGTTTATAATCAATGAATAAAAAACCAGGACATTAGTAATGCAAAGGTTGTTAATGCATACATTAATATGGTTAGATTGTCCTTAAAGTCCCTTGAAGGTAGAGAATATGGATGACATTTTTATAAGCAACTATTTTTCTTAAAAATTATGCAATGAATTGTAATTTTTAATATGCCACACCAAAAAATAGATAAAAAAAATATTTGCATTACTAACTCATTCATTACTATTCTAATGCATTATTAATACATCTTATTCCGCATTATTCTTATACACCCTACCAAACGACCCCTAAGAGTCATTTGGCATGAGGTATAAGGTGGTATAATGATGGTATAAAATTTTAATATCATCTTAATACTTTGTTTGGTTAACAAACTCTGTATAAGTTATTCCAGGAGTAAAATTAACATCGGGATAACTTGTACCTTATAGAGGGTAGGATAATTAGCACTGGTATATCTTATACATTCTTCTTACAAATTATGCAAATTTCATATTTAATACTACATACCGAATAATGGATAAAAAACAATCACACCATAACTAATCCCAATATAACTTATTCCGGCATAAGACGTATTCAAACCAATCGACCCCCAAGAGTGCAAGTCAGTCTCTAACCTCAAAGGATGATCTCATAGTCAGCTTCAGCACACAGCTGCAAAAATTCCTCATAACACTTTTCATGGGAGAAAATCTAAGCAATACCTTCTCCCCTACCATTTAGACAACATCATGAACCTTCTGATCGACGTAACTCTTCTGTATAGACTTTGCCATTAGAAGTCGATCCTGGATTAACTTAACCTTTATCAAAGCATCCTAAACCAAGTCACTACCCAATATACTAGTCTCACCCTGCTCGAACTAACCAACTGGAGACCGACACCGCCTCCCATACAAGGCCTCATACGGAGCCATTCGAATACTCGATTGGTATCTGTTGTTGTATACAAACCTTGCAAGCGACAAAAACTGATCCTACAAACCCCTGAAATCCATGACACAAGCGCGTAGCATATCCTCTAATATATAAATGGTGCGCTCAAACAGTCCGTCCGTTTGAGGGTGGAATATTGTATTTAACTCAAACTGATTACCTGACTCTCGCTACATTGCTCTTCAAAACTGCAATGTGAACTGCGTGTCCTGATCTGAAATCTTAAGACACCGGCACACCGTGAAGGTGAACAATCTCGTGCATATAGATCTGGCTCAATCGCTCTAAATAATAGGTAGTCCCAAATAGAATAAAATGCTGGACCTATTTAATCAGTCCAAAATCACCCAAATAATATCAAACTTATTCCAAGTGTGTGGAAGCCCAACTACGAAGTCCGTGGTGATACGCTCCCAATTCTATTCAGGAACCTCAAGCCTCTAAAGCAAACTGTTCGGCCTCTGATGCTCATACTTCACCTACTGATAATTTAAGCACCGAGCTACAAACCCCACTATATCTTTCTTCATCCTTCTCCACCAATCGCTGCCTCAAGTCCTGATACATATTTGCGACAGCCAGATGAATGGAATATCGTGAACTATAGGCTTGCTCAAGAATTAACTCATGTAGCCCATCTATACTGGACACACACATCTGACCTTGCATCCGCAACACCCCATCATCCCTAATAGAAACCTCCTTGACATCACCATGCTGAATTGTGTCCTTAAGGACAAAGTAAATGGAGGTCATCATACTGACGCTCTCTGATGCAATCATATAAGGAAGACCAAGAAACCACACAAGCTAGAACCTGACTAGGCTCCGAAACATCTAAGCTCATGAACGGATTGGCCAAGGAATGAACAGCTTATACAAGCGGTCACTCACCAACAGGAATAAATGCAAGTCTATCCATACTCACCGTCTTCCTACTCAAGGCATCGGCCATCACATTGGCTTTTTGGGGATGATACAAAATGGTAATATCATAGTTGTTTAGCAGCTCCAACCATCGTTGCTGCCTAAAATTTTGATCCTTTTGTTTGAACATGTGCTGAAGATTCCAATGATCTGTAAATACCCCCACATGACGCGTCGTAGATATAATGCCTCCAAATCTTTAATTCATGGACAATGGATGCCAACTCTAAATCATGAACGGGGTAGTTCTTACCATGAGGCTTCAACTGGAGTGAAGCATAAGCAATCACTCTACCCTCTTGCATCAAGATAGACCCAATACCAATCCAAGAAGCATTATAATACATTATATAAGAACCCCATGCGGAAGTCAAAACTAGAACTAGAGTTGTGGTTAAGGTAGTCTTAAGCTTATGAAAGCTCTCCTCACACTCATCCGACCACCTGAATGGAGAACTTTTCTGGGTCAACCTGGTCAAATATGTTGCAATGGACGAGAAACCCGACATGAAGTGATGATAATATATGGCCAAACCAAGGAAACTCCAAATCTCAGTAGTTGAAGATGGTCTGGGTCAACTTTGAACTGCCTCAATCTTCTTCAGATCCACCTTGATCCCCCCACTGGATACCACGAATACCACCAAACTGAGCCAAAACTTACACTATAAGAACTTGGCATAAAGCATCTCCTCCTTCAACCTCTGTAGTACAGTCCTCATATATTGTGCATGCTTCTCTTTGATACGTGAGTACACCAGGATATCATCAATAAATACTATAACAAAAAATAATGATACGACTGGAATACACTGTTCATCAAATGCATTAATGATGTAGGGGCATTGGTCAGCCCAAAAGACATCACAAGAAACTCATTCAAAATATTTGAGTCCCGAATCTTCAACTGGTAATACCTCGACCTCAAACCAATCTTAAAGAAGACCGTAGCTCCCTGACGTTGGTCAAAAAAGTCACCAATGCGCGACAAAGGATACTTTTTCTTAATTGTAACTTTGTTCAATTGCCTGTAGTCAATGCACATCCGCATAGTATCATCCAAACAGAACCGATACACCCCAAGGCGGCAAACTAGGCCTAATGATCCCCTTATCAAGAAGTCCTTGAAGCGCTCATTCAATTCCTTCAAGTCTACTGGTGCAATATGGTACGGAGGAATAGAAATGGTTTGAGTGCTCAGCACTAATTCAATACCAAAATCAAATCCGTGTTGAGTGGCATGCTCGGCAGTTTTGCAGGAAGCATATCCAGAAAGTCTTGCACTACTAGAACAAAATCAATACTAGGAGCATCAGTAGCAACATTACTCACAAAGCCAAATATGACAAGCATCCTTTCCCAACCATCCGTTGGGCCTTTATATATGAAATCACCCTCTTGGAAACATAGTTTAAAGAACATCTCCACTCATAGAATCATGTTGAAATAAACTATAATAAGCAATAAGAGATCAACACTAGTCTAAAATCCTTAAATAGTCACCACACACGATCGATACATACAGTCCACAATAATAGAAATGCCTACCAGCGTAGATACATGAACAGGTGAAATTAAGGACTCATGGGGCATATCAGGATAACGAGCAAAATATGACGATACATACAAATAAGTGGAACCATGGTCAAATAATACAGAAGTATCCCTGAAGTATACTAAAGCAATAGTTGTGATCACTGCATTTGAAGCAACAACCAGGGAAAACATAGCATCGAGCTTGACCGCCACTTAATCGACATTCCCCTCTAAGGCGACCTCTAGCTGTCTGAGCCCCAACCCCGACTTGGCTGAGCGGGTTGTGAAGTAACATCTATTTGTTCTTTTGCTTCTTTCAATTTTTATTTGTTTTCAGTTGTCTCCAATTGCACGAACATAATCATGAGCTAATTTTGTAATGCGTAAAATACACATAAAATCTCTATTTTACTTCTAATTTTTTATCCAATGTACCTACACATAAAACAAACTCAAACAAGCACAAATATAGTATAGTTTAGTATTAAAGCACTTAAAATATAAAGTAAGTGATGCACTAAAAATATATAATTATAGTCATACATCAATCATTCGAGAAGACAACAACAACTCAGTATAATCCCACTTAGTGAGGCCTGGAGAGGGTAGTATGTACACAGACCTTACCCCTATCCTAGAATAGAGAGGTTGTTTCCAAATAGACCGTCGACATCCTTTCCTCCAAGAACTTCCCATCTTACTCTTGGGGAGGAACGAATTCGCAACTTTTCAATCATTCGATAAGAAAAAATATAAAATTATGACAACTCATTACTTCTATTAATTGGAGCATCTCATGTGAATCATTTATTATATCATGTCTTCCGTCTTTTGGCACATGCATTGATTAAAATTAAAGGAAGAATACATAAAGACCTCTCTAAGTTAGAGTAGATAGTTTTCTTGTTGATGCATAGTCCTGAGTTAATTATCTAATAGTATTATATATAAATTAGTAAAGTTGTCAGCGCTTCACGCGGTTACAATACAAATAATGATATGGCTAAATAAGTAATGTCATGTAAAAGAAATCAATCTTTACTAATTAAAATTTATATCATTCAACAATGAATTATTACAATGGGTAAATTATCCACTATAATTGGCAAAACTACATAAAAGATGATTTCTTTTACACTAACAATATATATGGTTAAAATTGCTTTCAGTCACTTGAAACATGCCAGAACTTCACAAATATACCACAGTTTGTCGCCCATGACTTAGCCGTGCGCACGTCCACTGCCACATTTATTTGTTCTTGCCAAGTCGCCCTACTTGATCAAGTCTGCTCTTTGCCAATGCCAAGCTGATTTTGGCATCAAGTCACCAAGTTATGATGTCATTTCCTTGCTAAGTCGTTTTCCCACAATTTACTTAGGTGTCATTCTGCTCACCTAAGCCATGGCAATATCATATTGCCAATGCCACTGCCTTGGCACTAAGCTGATCCATTTTAGCACCGAGGTCTTTCCCGTTTTGCCTTTTCAAGCTCCCATCCAGCCTGCCTAGTTACGTCAAGGTCTTGACATTTGCTTGTACGCAGAGCACTCATGGTTTAGTGTAGTCCGTCACACCATAGCCCTCAAATAGAACTATAGTCTGTCACACTTTCCCTTGCAATAGTTTGTTGTCATTGACAACATCCGCATTGTCTTGCATGGTGATTTCCCCCGCACATAGGCCAATGGCAAGGTCATCATGCCAAAATCCTTGCCCTTGTCGCATTGTTTGTTCGATCAACTTTGTCAAGGGTCTAACAAACCACCCCAACTAGTTGAATTCAACGGCATCGTCAAATAAATCTCAACACATGCTGTCATTTGCAAAGACATCACAAGTTCAGCACCCTTTTGAGAATTATGTTATCCTTTCCCTCAAGTGCAATATTTTTTCTCACTTAATTTTCCTGCCCGTCATTCCCAAAGAAAATCCAGCACCCAACTTATTAATTTGTAAAAAAACCCACACTGATTTTTTGCACCCACAAACTCGAAATTTCTGCATTATCGCCTTTCCTGCCTTTTCTGAATTTCTAAGCCAAGATAGTTCATTCCACGAACAAACACATTGACCCCTTATCTTGCAGTCTTGTCCATGGCCGTCCCGACCTCGTCACGAACCTGCTCCAACTTCATCTAAAATCTAAATGAAGTAATTCTTTCATAATATTATATTATACTTATCATATTATAGTAATGAAAAAGTTTTCAGGAATTAGAAGGAATTACTGATTTGCAATACTACACACAAACTTACAAATGGCAAGAAGGAAGAAAAAGAAAATAACTGGAGTATAAAAAATAACAGTTCTAGTTTTTGTCTTCAAAGTGAAGAAGGAAAAAGGCACTAAAAAAAAGAGAAGATCATAGAAAATCTCGACATATAGAGAGTGAAAAGTTCTCTACTCAAACTAATTTGTTCATTGATTTAAGGGTCCGTTTGGCCATAAAAAGATATTTACTTTTTCTGGAAATTTTTTATTTTTTTCGGAATTAGCTTTGGGCCACAAAATTTTTAATTTTTACTTGAAGTTGGATTTTAAAATTTTCTGAATTTGAAAAATACCAAAAAATATTTTTCATCACTTGCAAAAAGTCAAAAAACAGTTTCAAATTGTATTCATATCCAAACACAAATGTTATTTTTAAATACCATATTCACTTAAAAAAAATCACTTTCTCCCGGAATTTCACAATACTTATGTCCAAACGCCCATGTTGGATGTTGTCTAGGACTAGGGGTGTTCTTGGTTCTATTTGGGTCGGCTTTTCCCTAAAAAGAAACCAAACCAAGTAAGTCGATTTTTCAAATATTAGAACCAAAACAAATCAATTAAGTCGATTTTTTCTCGATTCGGTTTATGTCGGGTTTTATCGGTTATTTGATTTTTTCGGTTATTTAATTTTTTCGGTTATTTAATTTTTTCGGTTATTTGTCGGCTTTTTCTTAAATATAAGACATACACTACCAAACACATATTCCGGCAACTTCATTTTCTACATAACACTATCAAATCAATTGCCCTTTGAGAATCACTAAAATATATTGATGATGATTGCGTCAAATAGTGATGAATAATTTAAGGACTCAACTAAAAATATATATTTTCTAACATGAAATAGATTCTTACGCTTAACAAAAGAAAACTACCAATCAAACTAGAATATAAAGATAAAAAATTATACTAAAAGTGCAAACAATTAACATTGGCCATACAAATTTTAAAACTTTGTAGAAACATATACATATATATAGGTGTAATAATAAATTTGAAATAGTTATTCCTATAGTCGGTTTGGTTCGGTATTTTTCGGTTGTTTTTTTATTAAAACCAAAATCAAACCAAATTAGATCGATTTTTAGAATTTAATATCAACCAAACCAAACCAAAAAATATTAATTTTTTTGATCGGTTTGATTTGATTCGATTTTTCGGATTTGTATACCATTAATAATTGAATCCTTGCAGTGGTGTGGGTGCTTCTCATTTAGCAGCACCAATTTGTAAGTGTCTCAAAATAGTTGGTATATCATCAGAATGGCCTTGTACTGCTATAATGATATATGCAAAAGAAATACCATAAAAATCCAACATATAAAAGAAGAGCCAACGAAAACAAAAACCTTCAAGTATCTCACTTGTCAAAAAAAAAATAAAAAATTCAAGTATCTCTCCTTTTACGGGAGATGAATAATCAAACTGATCGAATATTGCTTTGATCAAATTTAGTATATCCGACCTCAATCTAAAGTGAGATAAAAACAATTACCTTAATCTTTCTGCCTATTTTGGAAAACGTAGGTCGGAACATTCAATTAAGAAAACTCATACTAAGTGAGACTAAATAACAAAGAAACATTCTTTCAAATGAAATAATCAGTATTTTACGCAAAATACCAAGGTTTAGGGTTTAAAAACTAAATAGAAAGAAATTAAAGTAAAAATAAAAGCATATATTAGAAGCAGCGTGAAAAATTCCCCCAAAAAGGGAGACCTGCTGCTGCTCATCTAACTGCTGGTGTGGATTTCCCTTCTTCTGAAGGACATGTGTCTGTTCCCCAAGGGAATCCTCATGAAAGCCATCATTCTGTTACAAACATAGATGGCCAGAGTTCTGTGATACCAGGGTTGAGCAGACAACAGTATGACCAATTGATGAGCTTGTTACAACAGACCCAGTTAGGGGACTCCACTGCTCAGACTCCTCCTCCCATGTATGCTGCTAATTTTGCTGGTACTATGCTGACTGAGAGCCCTATTTCTGATTCCAAGCTTTGCATGCTTACCCATATTAACTCTGCCACCTGGATAATAGACTCAGGAGCATCTAATCACATGACATATGATAAAAGTTTACTCTTCAACATAACACCTTTAACTGTACCCTACCTTGTCACTCTCCCTAATGGATATAAAGTGAAAGTGACATGCACAGGATCCTTTGCATTAAATTCAACCATCACTCTTCAAAATGTCTTGTTAGTTCCTTCTTTCAAACACAACTTGATTTCTGTCCACAAGTTAGTGAAACAGTTGCATTGCATAGTTTTGTTCACTCCAACTTGTTGCTTCCTCCACATGATACATGACCCTTCTCTGAGGAGGCCTCTGGAACTTGGTAGAGAGCAGGCTGGTTTATACAAGCTTGCATGGGCTCCAGCTTCCCCTTCTGCCTCTACTGGTTCCTCTACTGCTTGTTCATCTTCTTTTGTATACTCTAAATCTGACTCTTGTAATCTTGACAATTCTTCTTTTACTGGTAGCCATAAAGATGTTGCTTTACCTTCCAATGTAAATAGTCTGCTCTGTAATAATGTTGCTGCAACTGACATGAATTACATTAGGCATTTAAGACTTGCTCATACTTCATTTTCAACTATGAACACATTTCTGGATTACCTTTTCCCTTAGCCTCTAAGCAGTCTTTCCCTTGTTCTATATGTCCTATGGCTAAACAGACTAGACTACCCTTTCCTGATAGCACAATAACCACTTCTAGACCTTTCCAACTGATTCATGTGGAGACTTGGGGCCCCTATCACACTCCTACTTCTTCTGGTTGTAGATATTTTCTTACAATTGTTGATGATTTCTCTAGGGCTACCTGGACACATTTACTGGGATCTAAAAGCAATGCCTTCTGCCTGTTTAAATCATTTCTGTATATGGTTAAAACTCAGTTTAATGCTGTGGTTCAAATTGTTATAAGTGATAATGCTTTGGAACTGGGGTCTAGCATTGAGGGTGTTTCTTTCTTTAGTAAATCAAGGGATTATTCACCAAATCACCTGTCCTCATAGTCCCCAACAAAATGGTGTTGTGGAAAGGAAACATAGGACTCTTCTTGAAACATGTAGAGCCTTACTTTTTCAATCTGGGATACTAATCTCTTTCTGGGGGGACTGCTTACTAACTGCCACCTATCTCCTTAATAGACTACCATCCAGACTCCTTAATCATAAATCTCCCTTTGAAGTTTTACATGGAAAGGCACCAGCCTACTCCCATTTGAGAGCTTTTGGGTGCGTTGCCTATGCTACTGTTCCATTTCCTCAGAGGGACAAATTGAAACCTAGAGCTCTTTCCTGTGTCTTCATTGGGTATCCTTTTGCTAAAAAAGGTTATAAACAAATTGCTAAACCCTTACTTCAAAGAAATACTTTGTTTCCAGGATGTTGTATTTCATGAGACCTCTTTTCCATTTAAGAATGTTTCATCTCCTGTTCAATCCTCCTTTCCCTCAGTTCCTTTTCTTGAGCCTTCCTTTTCTGACACTGAGTTGTTGATACCTGTTTGTTCCTATCCTAATCCTCCTTCTGCCACCACTTCTTCTTCTTCTAATCCAGCCTCCATTCCTTCCTTCAATCCTGATACCTCTCCTCCTAATTTGCCTTCTTCCACATCTGCTCCTGCTCCCAGAAAGTCTGGAAGATAGCATAATCCTCCATCTTATCTTAAGGACTATGTCTGTAAACTTTCTACCTTTTCTGGCTCCTCTTCTTCTTCTCTGGAATCTGAACCTCTCTATTACTCTCAAGCTGCATCTGTTTCAGTATGGCAGGATGCCATGAGAAAGGAGTTTGATGCCTTGGATGCCAACCACACCTGGGATGTTGTTCCTCTTCCTCCTGGTAAGAAACCCATAGGCTGCAAATGGGTTTATAAGATCAAATATAAGGTTGATGGCTCTGTTGAAAGGCATAAAGCTAGGTTTGTGATTAGAGGTGATACTCAGGTTGAAGGTATTGATTTCACTGACACTTTTTCCCCAGTGGTTAAGATGTCCACTGTTAAGTGTCTTATTGCTGTGGCTGTTAAGAATATTTGGCAATTGTTTCAACTTGATGTTAACAATGCTTTCTTACGTGGTGATTTGGATGAGGAGGTCTATATGAAGCTCCCTCCAGGTTTGACTGTTTCTTCTCATTCTTCTGCCTCTGTTTCTACTTCCTCTGCTCCTCCTGTCTGTAAGTTGAAAAAATCTCTTTATGGGCTGAGACAGGCTTCCAGACAATGGTATGCTAAATTATCTTCTGCTCTATATTCCAGAGGCTACACTCATTCTTTGAATGGTTATTCTTTATTCATCAAAGGTACACCTAGGTCCCTTGTGATTGTTGCAGTTTATGTGGATGACATTATTCTAACTAGGGATGACTATCATGAGATTGCTGCCCTGAAACTGTTTCTGGATGATCAGTTCAGGATCAAAGACCTAGGGTCTTTGCATTATTTTTTTGGCATAGAGGTGTCAGTTGTTCCTGGTGGGGTGATCCTTAATCAGCATAAATATATTTCTGACCTGCTGCATCAGTTTGACTGTGTTGGTGTTTCTGCTGTTGTTAGTCCTTTGGATATTAATGTCAAACTTCATGCTGATTCTGGTGATCTTTTTTCTTCCCCTGATCAATATAGGAGTATTGTTGGTAAACTCCTATTTTTGACTCACACTAGGCCTGACATCTGTTTTGTTGTTCAGCATCCGAGTCAATTTCTAAAATGTCCCCGAGTCCCTCATATGAATGCTGCCCTCCATGTTCTCCAATACCTCAAGGATACTTCTTCTTTGGGTCTGTTCTAATCTTCTAGTTCTGATTTCTCTGTTACTGCTTATTCTGACAGTGACTGGGCTGCCTACCCTGATACCCGTAGATCTGTTACTGGGTTTTGTATTCTTTTGGGTGGTTGTTTGATTAGTTGGAAATCCAAGAAGCAACCTGTGGTTTCCTTATCTTCTGCTCAGGCTGAATATAGGGCACTCAGTAAGGTGGTTGCTGAATTGTCTTGGTTTTCTTGTTTGTTAACTGATATTGGGTTTCTGTTACTCTTCCTTTCTCTATTTTTTGTGACAGTCAGGCTGCCATTCATATCGTCAAGAATCCTGTTTTTTCATGAACGGACTAAGCACATTGAGGTGGATTGTCATTTTATTCGGGACCAGCTGAATGGTGGTTTCATTACTGTTTCTCATGTGCCTACTTCCGACAGCTTGCTGACCTCCTCACCAAGCCTCTGCCCGGGACTGTTCTCCATCATTTGCTGCTCAAGTTGAAGGTAGTCTCCCCCTCCAAATTGAGGGGGGTTGTTGAGCTACAAGATTATTTGGCCTCTAAGCCTAAGCATAAACATTGATATTGGGTTGTATATCTGTTGTATATTCCTTGTATATGCTGTATATTATAGGCTTCGTCAACTTTGGGCCTCAATGTATTTTGGCCCAATTCATTTTTATTACATTGTACATTTGGGCCGGCTGACCCGACCCAAGTCATATTATACGTGTATATTTGTATAGGGGCAGAGATATTTTGAGTTAATCGAATCATTTTTCTCTCGATTCTTTCAGAGAATTCCTTCACCTACTCTCTTTCTCTCACTGTGTTCTTCGTCATTTTGCCTTCAAACCTATACGTTTTCAGTGCTAAAGCGTTCTCGGCCTAAAAATTGTAGGATTGTGTACTTTTAAAGATCAGCAAAAGCCTTTTTACCACTTTAAGTATCTGAAATCCTGCAGGATGCTCCAACAATTATTGTGATGCAAAGAATAAGCTGGTGGGAAATATACTATTAACTCTGTTTTAGATATAGTATATTTTGACAATTGTCGTGATTAATAGTACGGACTAGCCAGTTATTATTAGGAAGTTGTAATTGATCTTAGTTTTTACGATTTTACAAGTAGCTTATTGATTTAAAATCAGATGGAAAAGGCCAAAAAACTAACATAAGCGATAAATACATTTCCTCATATGTGAGAGATGCCACATCAGTTGTGAATGTCCCTCATTTATATTTATATATAGATATATAGATAAATTGAGGATCTGCAATTTCATACAAGCGAATCCTAACATGATAAAGCATACAATAAAAATAAAATTATGCTCAATTTACTTTGATAGTGAAGTTTGTTATGCTTGATAGAATATTTTAGTAGCTATATTCAAATTATAAAATGCGATGAACATATTCTCACATGCATCATGCGAGAAAAAAGAGATCTAAAATCATTATAGCTCATTACTTCTATTAATTGGAGTATCTCATGTAAATCATTGATTAGCAGCATATCTTCCATCTCTCTACACATGTATTTGAGTAAAAGTAAAGGGAGAATACATAACGACTTAAACTAGAGTACATTGTTTATTATTAATGCATAGCCCCGAGTTACCTTTTCATACAATGCATACAATAAATACTTTATAGGTTTTGGGTTATATGATAACCATTTTAAGTGCTAATAATTGATTTAATCTAGGCCAAGATTACTGGTTAGGCTTAAAACAATAATGTATCTCCTTATCTGCATTCTGCATGAATGTTCTAAGTGTAGAAATTTTACAACTTCTACACATAGTTCACCACCTTCTTAAGGAACAAATGAAGCAAAACTTTCAAAGCAAAAAAGATGCATGATGTAGCTCATTATTAATAATTGGTAAAGAAACAGCGTTTAAAATGGACATAAATTAATTACAATTTCTGAACATAATAACCATAAGGGTAATCATATAGATCTTGTGCACGTTATTGAGCTCTGATAAAATTACATTTAAAGTTAATGGACTCATAGAATTGAGAAGTCCCAAGTTTTGATTTTGTCTGCGGTGGGGAGTTAAATGTGAGCTTCTAGAAAAATAAACTGCCACTATTGAGAGCATATGTATATAAAGTGTGCGCATGTTTCGATGATAGTGGCACTGGCAACGCACTATATTCACCATCATCAACCTTCCTTTTGGATATATGACTTCATTTAAGACGATATTTTACTTTAAAAAAACACACGCGCGCATATATATATATATATATATATATATATATATATATATATATATATATATATATATATATATATATATATTGCAAAAAGAGATTCAGAATAACACTTAGTAATAAATTGCATACTGTTATGAAATAATATAAGAACAAGAACAATATAGAGAGAAGTAGAGAGGGTAGTATTCTTATTGATACTTTTGGGATTGTTTACAATGGAATAGAACCCCTTTATTTGTAGGGAGGTGGTGACTTAGCCACCAAGTAGTAAACCCTAGAATCTCTCTAAATATAGACATTCACCTTAAATAGGATTCTATTTATAACACTCCCCCTGAATGTCTATTCAATAATGTGCCTCGTTAAAACCTTAACTAAATAAAACCCGATGCGAAAAAAAATTATAGAAAAAGAAAAAGAGTACACATATTTACAAATGCGCCTATTGGTTGCCTCGTTAAAAACCTTGCAAGGAAAACCCATTGGGACAAAACCTTGTAAGGGAAAAAGAGTGCAACGCGCATTAACTCCCCCTGAAAAGAGCATCAATTCATATCCTTGAGCATTTGCATTCCAATCTTGTGCACCATCTTCAAAACGATCTTTTGTAGAGATTTGATAAATAAATCAGCCATATTGATTTGAATAAATATTCCGCACCTTGAAATTATCATTCTTGATAGATATGAACATCTTCATATAATGTCGTGGAATGACTCTTCAATATCTCCATAGAGGTATTCTCGATGCCATCATGCTTATAGTTATAGCAAGATACATATGTACACAAGTTGCACTTAGGATGTGGTACTTCAGGACCAAGAATTGTATATGCTTCAAGCAACTTCAATCTTTCATGGATTGACATATAAGTTAAGTCATATAAGCCATATAATAGACTTTAGATGCATATCAAGTTTTCATGTCATGCTAAACAAATAAGATATCGAAAACTGATTACACATACCATTGACTTTATACTTTCAAGTATTTGAACTACATGTCCAAAACTACATGTCTTTCATATGGAATCAATTCTGCTTGAATTGTATCTCTTCCATTTAGCCAATATTTTTGTTTGTATTCGACAAACATAAGATCCTCATCGATATTTATCGCTATCGTAGATGTCGTCGACGAACATTATATATCGGTTCCAGTAAATTTTCATAAAGACATAACATGGAGATCTCTTTATTCATATATTCAGGTACCTGAATCTCTCATGAGGTTTTATGAAGTGTTATGTCATGTGATATTCTAGATCACTTGCCTCCTTATTATGATCACTTTGATCATTTGCTCATCTTTTTTATTAAGAAGTTCCTTTTGAAACCGATTTGTCTATACGCTTTAAGCGTATCAAAGACTTTGTCCTTCTGGGACTTAATATGAGCATTTGCAGTGAGAATATAGTTACTTTCTTTGGGTCAGCAAATGCGTATAGCATGCTTTGCAATATGTTGCAATTGAATTATCCTTTATTAACTTCAGGTTCATATTATGATATTCGAGGATCTATATATACAAACGATAATTCATCCCATGTAACCTTTTCTCAAGTGTTTATCATGCCTCCCCCTCATGTTAGAAAAGCCAACTTGTTTCCTCAACTTTGAGAGTCCATCTTTGTGCATTATGGTGTTAATGAAAATATACACCGCACATCAATAATAATAAGATGCAATTATTTGGTTCCTGACCCTGAACCACTTGTGAGGGGAGAATATAATATACTCTCGTATACAACGTATATCAAACTGATATATATAACTTTGTTCTCATAAGAAACAGTTTAGCTATTAAGTGGAGGCACTCAATAATTATCTTGCTAAACCAACTATGATATAAACCAACTTATCAAGATGAACTATCTTGAATAGAAAATCTGGAAATTATGCTCGAAGTTATATTACTGAGCAATTTACCTCGCAAGCACCGGCCAGGCTGCGGGTTAATAACAATCGCACATGTAACCATATCATAGATGCATCATATGTGGTATACATGGCAGGTGAATGGGCCCATATTCACCTTTGATATTTTCAGAATTTATGGGATTCAACCCGAACTCTTTAGTTGGTCAATCAATTAATGAGAACAAGTAATACAAAAGAATTCGTAAAGAACTTTCTAGTTCTTTAATATTTAACCATGTGAATTCTCTATTACTGCACATCATACTTAAAATGATATGGCTAACCCGAATTCCAACTGAATAAATTATCAATATTGATAAACTTCAAATTTACACCATGACATGTGCAATTATCAATAAACTTCAAGTTTATTATGGTATGCGTTTTTATACCAATAAATATCCACTTTATTGTGGCATTCTTTTGTTTGTGTAGTACAAACTGGAGAATAAAGCGGGTAGCTTTTCATATACAAATTATCCCGCTACAAGTTGTAGTAATAGAAGATATCAAATCTTTCCTTTATTTATAGTCTCAATATAATCAATCGCTTTCGCATATACTTTGGAAACTGAATAAGTTTCTTTGAGACTTACTACAACACAATACCTTATTGGTAATCAATTGTGTTTCTCCAACATAGTAATAATTGGCTCTTCTAGAGCTCTCAATTAATTTTGTACTACCACAAATTCATCAACATCCATGTGGTGAATATCTCTTTTAAAGAGAAAGTTATACCATTATGGTCATGTCAAAATTATATGCAAGATATGTTTCTTGCATTATTATTGTCCTTTGATTGACAAATTATTTTGGCGTACAATAGGTACGTGACCAATGACTATTCATGCCATAACAATGACATTATTTTCATATGTCATCTCAAACCTCCTTCTAGGGGTGAGTGTGGTATATTCAATACCAATGTGTCTGGCATTCGATTTGCTATTCTTTGCAAATGGATAATATTTTGCACCTCTTTTTCAAAAATAGAGGTATGTGGATCAAGATGAGATAATGATGCATTTTTCCACAAAATTTCCCGTTTGGTTTCACCAACTTCTCCCCCTAATTTTGGGAAAAGTGTCTCATCGAATTGACAGTCTGCAAATCGTGCAGTGTACAAATCCCCTGTCAATGTTCGAGGTAGCGAATAATGGAGGGCGATTCAAAACCCAACATATATTTCTAACCTTCTTTGCAGACCCATTTTGGTGCAATATGGCGGTGCTACAGGCACATCTACTGCACATCCAAAAATTCTTAAGTGGGATATATTAGGTTCATGACCCAAAACTCATTGCAACGGGGAATATTTGTGATAATTCGTCAGTCAGAGACGAACTAGCATTGCTACATGCAAAATGGCGTGACCCCAAACCGAAGTGGACAGCCTCGTTTTCATGAGTAAATGAGGTATTCAAGATTATACTCATGTATTGTCTCAATCTGATATCCATTTTGAATGATATCTTTAAAACTCAACAAGTTCCTTTTAGACTTGGAGGAGAACATTGCATTCTCTAAAATGTTCTTCCTTTAGGCAGAGTTATAGTTGCTCTTCCGGAGCCTTTAATCAATTTACTACTACCAGAAATTGTAGTAACATCTGCCTTACACATACTTAAATGAGAGTAATATTTCTTCTCTTTGAATATCGTATGTGTGGTACATGAATCAATTAATCAAAAGAGATATACGAACATGAGAATAAACAAATTCAATCCGTTTGTTTCACATTTAAACAATATTTTCAAAATCTGCTGAGGTTAGTCGACTAACTTAGTTGATAGTCGACTATCTTGGGAAGCAGTCATTAGGTTAGTCGACTATCTAAATCAGATAGTCGACTATCTTGCCTTGCGAAAAAGTCCAGTTTTAATGTGAAATATTAGTTAGTCGACTAACTAAGTTGATAGTCGACTAACTTAGTAAACAGTCATCAGGTTAGTCGACTAACTAAACTGGTTAGTTGACTAACTTAGCTTGCGAAAAATTTAATACGAAATATTAGATAGTCGACTAACTTATTAGTTAATCGACTAACTTTACTGGGAAGTAAAAATGTCTTCGAAATTTAAGCATATTGAAACATTCTAAAGAGCTAATACTAACATTATATCATAAACTAACTAATACGAGCTGATACTAATGACTACTAACTAATACAAATAAGTAAAATAAAATCAAACAATTCCATCTTCCTTCATCACAGATCCATCACCGATTAAGTGGTCTATTTTCCCCTCGGGTTGCTTAAAGAAGTCTGCCACATCCAAGTGGGTGATGTCAACATTGTCGCCAGAGACAAAATTTATTTCAGGACCTTTACTCTTTAGAGATGCTTGATAAAGCTCAACCAAATGTCTTGGTACACGGCAAATTTTCGCCCAGTGCCCTTTTCCACCGCAACGATAACATATAGTTTCTGAACTATTTGCTTTTGGATTCTTATCATATCGTGCTTGTGGCAGAGTGACCAACTTCAAGTTGTCATATCTCTCCTTTAAGCCATTCCACAAGATAGGTGGATCTTTGACTGTGATATATTCAATTTTCAAACCTTCATCAAGGTGATGGCGCAAGAAAATCAAGGCCTTAGCGCAGTTTCAAACCTTCATCAAGGTGATGGCGCAAGAAAATCAAGGCCCTAGCACAGTTTCAAACCTTTATCAAGGTGATGGCGCAAGAAAATCAAGGCCTTAGCATAGTCTTGGGTGGATGCATTATTTCTGTCTTTAGTGGCGTCTCCAAGACCCATTGCATCCAAATGGATTTCAGCATCCAACACCCATGTCATATAGTTCTTGCCCGAAATTTCAAGGGCAACGAACTTTCTTTTCATAATGTCAGACATAAAACAAAATTACATCAAGAGCGTGTCCATACTTACGGGCTTTATTACAATTATCACATTCACTTCAGGGAATGGATCATAATCATCTGTATGTGCTATATACAATCTCATGTCAAATATTACTTTCATAAAGTGAAAGATTATTTTGAGAATCTTTATTATTCTCATTATCACAATGATGACGATTATAATTCCGTCTATTGCCACGTCCACATCCATTGATACCTTCATGGTAATAATTTTGTCTTCTTTCAGACTTATCACATACTGCTACCACATTCTCTAAAGGGAATGGAGCAAATTCAATTGGACGGATTTTTTTTTTTAATTCTTTGCCCACAATCATACATGAATTTGATCATGGCAAGGCATAGAAATTTTACCACTTCATGTGAGTGTAATTTCTTACAAACTCCATTAGAGTTATAATCAAACTTTGTTGTCTTCGTTTGTATATGAAATCAAATCGTAGAATTTCAAGAATTTGAAAGAGAAAAGTAAAATACTTACCTTAAATCCTGAATTTTAATCAGATCAAGGAAGAAATTGTTTGCGTAAACAGATTGGAAAAGATGCAATAATCCAGCATGGACCATTGGCAGATTGTCCGTCCCATCCATGCACAAGCCAGAAAATAGTTCATCGGGAAGCGGCAACAAATTCCGGCAACTTTGGTCGACTCCGGCGGCCAATTTGATGCCGGAGAACGCGGCATATTTTTCCGTATAGAAATTCTTAAAGAAGGAAGAAATCAAATTCAATTGGTTAGAGACTCGTGCTGATAACGTGTTATGAAATAATATAAGAACAAGAACAATATAGAGAGAAGTAGAGAGAGGAGTATTCTTATTGATACTTTTGGGATGATTTACAATGGAATAGAACCCCTTTATTTATAGGGAGGTGGTGACTTAGCCACCAAATAGTAAACCCTAGAATCTCTCTAAATATAGACATTCACCTTAAATAGGATTATATTTATAACACATACTTATTACTGCTTGTTGTCTCCCTGGATCAAAATTGTGGCACTTTAGCAGTTTCAGTCGTTTGCATGATATTGCATCTCAACACACCTCCCATGGCCCATGCGCACAGTCTACATATAGCTTAAGCACAGAAACCGACCACTAAATTCATGTATTACACTGCACACAAGTGACACTTGGACGTCATAAGCTCATATATATTAACATATCATGTTTCGAATTTTAAATATAAAGCTCAAATGGATTATGCACCAAAAAATTAAAAGAAAAAAATACATATTCTTTGACATGATACAATAAAATTGACACCAATGTTTGGTGATAATTTGGTATTCAAATGGAAGTGGGTACACATCATAGAGAAAGGAACTTTGTTTTATTTCTGTGCAAACATTATAAAAGCAACTTCAAGCAAATTTTGATACTGTGGTAATTAATATCTTGTATTGGTTTTGATCATCTCTATCTTACCAAATCCGTGTATAATATCTAAATTTTGAGTTCTTTTCTCCCTCTTAGCTCATGAAAATATGACCCGCCAGGGTTGGGTTGGACATATTTGCATGGCAACTCAATTTTTTGGCACGGCACAAGTAAAGGCTAGATATGGGGAAAACCTTGCCAAAATATAAATAAGAAAAACTGTTTTTTTTGTTATGTTGTTGGATATTATCATAACAAAGAAAAAAGATTTATTATGTTTTATTTAAATGAAGTATAATTGAACAAACAAAGAAGTTAAAATGTCGTTAAAGTGGGGTAGATAAGGTTAGTGTGATCCATACCCAGTTCAACGTTAAAATAGTACGGACTAGCCAGTTATTAGACCAATAATTGAAAAAATAACAAGTATTTACAAAGTCATTGAAAAATAATCACTATTTTGCTACAACACGAAAAGTTCCCCAAAGATTGCAACAATGTTTATGAACTTTCAACATAATATATTGAAACTCCAGCACACAAAAAGTTCCATCATAATATACTGGAAATTGAAGCACATGTGTTTAAACTTCCAACATAATATGGTGAAACTCTAGCACATGAAAAATTCCAACATAATACATTGGAGATTGGAGCACCTGTGTATGAATTTCCAACATATTATATCATAACCCTAGCACATTATAAAATTCCAACGTGTTATGCTAGAAGTTCACATAAAAATTTGAACTCCAACATAATAGAATATTTCCCGAATTTTAAATAGTATTTTTTGTTCAAATTTATCTTTACATAAAAAGTGATTAAATTTAAACTACTTTTGAAACTGACTATTTTTCAATTATCACTTGTAAATTTGACTATTTTTAAATTTCACTCATTCTAAATACCTCCATTTTTGATGGGGGGAAGTGACCAGATAGCCGCTAGGAGGGCCCGTTTAAAGAATAACCGAAATTCACAAATAAAAAAGATGTAGCCACTTCAAAATCAACTTCGGACATAAAAGTTTCAGACATGGATCTGAAGTTGGGCTTACAAAGTCTAACATATACGGGGTCGTTTGGTATAAAGTACAAGAAGGTATAAGGATGCTATAAAAATTCAATACCACCTTAACACTTTGTTTGGTTAGCAAACCAGGTATAAGTTATTCCGGTATTAAAATAACTTATACCTTATAGAAGGTGGGGTAATTAGCACCAGTATAACTTATACCTCTTAAAAATGCAATTGTTATTTTTAATATGACATACCAAACAATGAATAAACAACAATCCAAACATAATTAATCCCAGCATAACTTATCCAATAATACCGGTATAAATTATATTCCTACCAAACGACCCCTAAAATGTCTGAAATTAAGCTTAGTCGTCCCGAATTTCAGACCTGTATGTCTGAAGTTTGAACAACCAAGCCTAACTTCAGACCCAAAGGTCTGAAGTTTAACCATAATGTTGTGTTTCTTTACATAACACAATAAAACTCTAGAAAAGATCAGCAATCAGATTTATAGAGATACCTTCCTAGCAAACACTTAATGAGCCTTATACCAAACCACCTATATGAAATGAGTCTTAGACCCCAAGACTGCACGGATAACACAAGATTTCATTTAGTTCACCAGCAAATGATCAAATCCTCCTGTCTGTAGAGCAACACGGCTACCATTAACATTGTGAATCAATTGCTGTAGCCACCTCCTCGTTGTAGGATCCTCCTGTTGAGTACAAGGAAAAAGAACCCATCATGAATATAGAAAAAGAAAACAAGTGTCTGATGAACATAAAAGAATGCTATGTTCTTAACTGAGAGAAAACTAAGAGCTTAGCCAGAAAGATGAACCACTTAAATGAGAAATGTACATACACGAAGACAACTACTGAAGGTGGCATCCCTAAGCATATCAGGGAGACAATTTCTTAGTGCATCACATGCCCTGCCATAAACCATGAACATCAGCATTCGCTCACAGTGCAGCATAAAAGGTGGAAGCTCCGTGAAACCAGATCTGTTATACATAACAGAGCTGAAAGGATATTTTAAATGCTGATTTGCAGAAGTCTCACCTTGGATTATCTGACAACCGAAGATAGCACCTAATTATGTGCTTCAGTAATCTTGATGAAGGCTGTTCAGCAAGTGCAGCTACCATACTCCCTAAAACTCGGCCGACTGCAAAAAACCTCTCTGCTGTGGTACATATGTAATCCAGACCCACATCATCTAGAAGTATTTTTTGTACAATGAAAGTCGCAACCTGTCATCGTGACTCTAAATTAGATGCATGAAAAGCTGATACTTCTGGAGAGAGGATGTAACTGGTAATAATACAAGAGAATGTAGAAACAAGAAAGTTTTCATAACGAGTAAAATATAACTGTGCGGCAGAAATTGTCTTTGTTTTGGTATCTGAAGAGTGTTGAAGACATCATGAGTATATAACCAACATAAATTTCAGTTACAAGTTAGGAAAGAAAGGCTTCGGGGAAGCACTCAACCGTTTTTGACAGTTCACTGCCCATCTCCATTGTGCGCAGACACAAGGGAATTATTTCTGTTGATAGTAGAAAACTGATTACTTCAGTATCATCAACCTGCAAAGAGACAATCAAATAATAGACTACATTAAATTTTGGAGTAAAAATGGAGAAGCACAAATGCGATCAGACGCACATGATGAATATAGCACTTTAGATTAAACATGAAATTTCATAAGCAGACGTATAAAAAGTTAATTTCCACATGTTTATTATATCCCATTTTTGACAATGTTTCTAGATCCCATAAGTAGCATCTTCGGAATCTCGAATTGTACTGATTCCTTCTCGTGGTTTCTTTCTCATGGTTTCAGTGATTCCCAGTACATATAGTATAATGTGACATGAATGAATCTTAATATAAATACTGAAAGAAGAGAAAGTATGCGTGAAATACATTAGAAATATTACCTTCACAAGGGCACCAATGACACCTAAGCTAGTAAGCCTCAAATATTCAAAAGGTCTTGATTTGCTTGTTGTATTTAGAAAAGGGTACAAATACAAGGGAATATGTGCTGAAAAGTAAAGAACATGTGAAAGGATTCCATCAGATTCAGAGAGAGTAAAACACACCCAATAGATCACAATTCCTAATTATCATCACACTAAAGTTGGGCAGATCTTGGGAACACATCAAGAATACAAAATGCAGCCAAGATTCTTTAAGAAGAGTACAATGATAAGGGAATATGCATTGCAAAGTAGTATACAGTTGAAGCATCGTCAATTAAAGAGAAAGTAGAAATTCATGAGCAATGACCAAATAGTCCTTTAAGTATCACACTTCAACGAACTTAATCCTCTGAATATCACCTTAAACGGATATATTTCTCCAAGTAAAAGTTGACCATCTTCGCTCTCAAACCTAACGTGCTAAGCAACTTAATGGTCTGCAACATCATGCGTCACGTGACTAACCTCAATAAAATCCAAGCTAACAAGCCATATTTGAAAAACAACCCTATTTTGCTCCAATGTGGGAGCCCTAAAATTATAAAACATGACCACCACGACTGAAACTAAAAATAGAAGGTGCAACAGAAAGGTTCCTCTATGCCATTACTGCTTCCCTCAGAAGTTCCTATTTATACAGTTACGTATATGCGTTATATAATCTGCTAAACTGAAATCACAAGTTTTCAACTCATTGGAGAGAAGTGGAATCCATCTCTGCTGGTTGTTGATTTGACAGAGTCCATACATAAATTAATCATAAAACCTTAAATCACCCATCAGTAACCAAGTCTCAAGTCGGTGATACCAATACTTTCATGTTCATATCCAATTTTCATTTTCTTTTGAAAAAAACGATAAGGAAAATGAGCCTGCCTTCGAAGCTTCAATGTTGAAATTTCCGTATCCTCCTTGGCACAGAGACCAAAGCAGAAATATCATCCCAGAAGCACCTAAACAACTGAATACCCTTAAGCATAATGGTAACCCTTGACCCTTCTAGCATGAATGGCACACAAATTGTTACCCTCAAAGGGACCACCAAGTAAGCCTCAGCATCCTCAAGTGCTGCCGCAGAAGTGCTCTGGGATCTAATATCACTCAAAATCCTACGAGATCTTTTTACCAGCCTCTGGGAGGAGAGCTTCCATATCAGAACTCAATGCTCTTGCAGTACTTATGGATCTCCCCGAGGGCTACAGAAGCAAAGCAGTAGGGTTTCTTCGTACCTCTGATGAAGCAGAAATAACACCAGTTAAGGGTTCTAACTTGGAGAAGATTGGGAATGGGAAAGACCCTGATAGGTCACATGGAGTGGCTATTTTCCCGCGATTATACGTTTTAAGCAAGGAAATCTTAGATTTCTTCCGCAAATAGGATCACCTGAATTGGGCATATATTAGGTTGGTCATCTGAGGCACACGTGAAGCAGCAAACCGTTAAATTCCTCAAAAGAGATATTTGAGGATCAAGTTTGTCAAGGTGTTATACACTAATACTTATGGAACCATTTCCGAAAAAACTCT
The DNA here is from genome assembly GCA_034376525.1 of Nicotiana benthamiana. Lineage (NCBI taxonomy): Eukaryota > Viridiplantae > Streptophyta > Magnoliopsida > Solanales > Solanaceae > Nicotiana > Nicotiana benthamiana. Next base: position 118,581,856 of record CM067331.1, read on the forward strand.
AGAAATCTCACTCAAGTTCTATTTTCCTAATTATCATCACACAAAAGTTGATGCAGGTCTTGGAACACATCATGAATTGAAAGGCAAGAAAAGTATGTTTCTTTAAGAGTAACAGTATACATAGTGAAAGACTCCAAAGCACTTAGCATGGATACGCATCTAATAAAACCCCATTTGTTTAAGTCAATGCTCCAATGGACATGAGGTCACACGCATATGTCATTTTCTTCTTTTATGTATCTTTCTGGACATTGGAGTGACAAGAAAGGAGGGTGACCATTACTTGATTGCAGGGATAAACGATGAATGCAACGATAACACCTTAATGTCTGAATAATATGAAATATCAATTTTCCCGTCAAGATTTTTCTAGCCAAAAACTGACATCAACTTGATTCTAAAGGATTCTGTGCTATGAGTTATGTATGCATTGTTGTTTGTGAAAATAAGAAGTAAATCCAAGTGCAACTTTAAATGAAAGTAAAATCGATTTCCAGAGTTGCAGTTACGGGATTTCCTCATTTTGATGGTTTAAGATTCAATTCAAGTGGAACAAAGACGTTCTTAGTGATGTAAATTATACACGACCACATAACTCAAAAAGAGGGGGAAAAATATTACCATTGAGGAACAACATTCTGGTGTCAGGGTGAGAGGCTACACACTGCAAAATAAAACAGGAGGAAAAACAGTTTCATTAGTTGGACATTTGACCTGCATAAGAATTAAATCGATAGTTGTAGTTGTTACGCCTAATCAAACAAAAACAAAAAAAAAAAGCAAGCTGTAGGGTTACAATTCCAAAAGCACATCTATGAAAATATTTGACACATGAATGTGGTCTCAGATATGCCATGTAGTCCAAAAATAGCAACTTTAAGCAAATTTGCTCTTAAAATGAACTGCAAAAGCTACCATTTGTAGGAGTTTTTTTTTGGCAGCCTACTAGCATCGAACTCTTGACCTAGGTGCATGATGAGGACTCTCTCAACTATTGTGAACAAGAATGGCCGGTATCATTTATAGGATTTGAACAATATGCAACAATCAACTTGATTAATGTGGGCCCTCCAGTATGCTGTTCTCCTTTTCTCCTTCTTGATACATAAACCACAGCCCCAAACATATCCAAGTGACTACATCCTACTGCTGAATAAATATTCCTAACTGAAAAAGCTCTTTTGGGTAGTATAAAGCTGTTACTTCTTATGAAGGAAAACATTACATGGCGATTAGTCGATTACTTATTACTTTACACATTATCGATGAGAGATGATTAAAGGAAACACCATGAAGAATCATCTGAGAATAACTCCATATGGAAAAGAAATCTTTATACCTGAAGAAGTGCTAAAGCATTACAAACTCTATTAGATTGTGCTGGAGTCAGGTTTGGCGGTGACAAAACAGGGTAGATGGAAACTATCTCCTGCAAGCATGTAAAAAAATCAATATGAACAAAGGAAAATCAATTAAAAAAAGGGCTGCATGTTCCAAGTAAAACATTCATAACTGAAAATCAATCTGTTGGGATCCATTTTCTATCGGAAGGAGTATAGCATTTTCTACTTTTTGCAATAGGAAGAATCTGTCAAGGCTAGAAACAGCCAGGCTGCCACTTCTCTGCAGGACCTCTGCTGGATCATTCTCCAGCAAGTTAGACTACGCTCCAAATTACCTTTCTCTTTGGCATATCCTAGCATGCGTCACTTAACAGCTTGAAATTATCTGCTTAGCTGGAGCTTTAGGATGTCATAAGTGTTGGATATTCGACAGAGATGAAAGCTGTTTGCTGGTGAATTTAGTTCCTTTCTTGTCAGTTATATCCAACAAGGAAACAACATCAAGATTCTCATTTAGTGCTCTCCTCATATATTCATTTCAGTCTTCGTCCACCATCATTTACATCCCTTTTTTCTCTCCCACCAAAAATTCACATATTATCCAGTTTCCTTCACTGAGACAAGCAGTGTGCCATCATCTGAGTACAGATTACAGTAAGGGAAGAACGAGCAATAGCAATGGGGGACCACAGCTCTGCTTCCCCACCCCCCAAAACACTTCACAAACCTTTTTACCATCGTAGGAGAATGCAAGAATGTTAATATTTACCGTTTTAATATCTCAGTCATTCCATAAACAAAAGATAACATGCAAGTTCTACTCCTAAATTTCAGCTAAAATAAACTGATAACAACTTTCCACAATGGCATTCTACATCACTCCTCTGCTATTTCACTCCTTCATTTGATTCGCTGAGATACTGACTCACACTTTTGTTCAAAAAGTATACAGCCTGGTTTGGACTGCAAGAAGGTCATTCAGATGTTTCATTGAGTCCTTCCGTTTAATGCCACAGAGTGCAAAGCAACACCAATCTAACAGTGGGGCACTATGAAATGTCTGTTCAAACGGATCGAAGATATGGCAGATGTTACAACATAAGGTGGGATTGTTTTGTATGCATGTGCATCTTACAGATGGGATAAAATCTATAGATTTTTTTTTTTAAATAAATTTTTACAAAGATAAATTTTCTAGAATTAGAATGAAACACTTCATAGACTACCTGTAAGAGCGCAGCGATAGTACCAAATGAGTTCCATAGCAATGGGGCTAAGTCCTGGAATAATTCCCTCTTCTGAAAAAGGATAACATAATTAATAGTTTCTTTCCCTGTGTGTGTGATGGGGGGGGGGGGGGGGAGGGGGCAGATTGAATTACAAAAAGACTATCCAGTATAAAATGTCAATTAAATGTTATCTCACATTGTACACAAATATAGATAGATAGGGGAAAAGAGGTGAGAGCAGACACTAAAACTTCATTGTTAGCATTTGGAGGACAGAAGAAATTCGTAGTTATCCTCAACCATCATATCATTTTCAGCCAAAGAGAGAACGCTGGAGTTTAAAGTCAAGCTCTAATGTGGTTCACTTTGCTTGACAAAGTAGAATACTGTGTAGTGCTTGCATAGAAATGCTAGTTCATTTGCCATTAGCCAGTGCAGGAACAATATTATGTGTTTGTTAGAAAATCTGCAGTCACTAACTACAAGTGTAAAAAGGAATTAATATAGTGATCCACCAACAAAAGAGCAGAACAAAACAAAAAGATAGTGATACCACTAACTTAATTAATATGAAAGGGTTCAGCAATCAAGAACTTCCAAACTTTCTCATTGAAAAGCTGTTACTTTTCCATTTATTGCCTTTCATTTCTTACTGAATCGAAACCCCTACAGAAAAAGATAGTCAGTAGAAGTAAGATAACATGATCTATTCAATGTTACTATATGCTCATTTAAGAACTAGATGCTACTTTAGGCACTTCAGCTCATATTGGTACCATTTCAGTGTCGAAACCAAGGCGCTAAAGCATGCTCCTTATAGCTATGGGCTCCTTGACAAGGCGGGCACGAAATAATAAATAGCTAGCAAAGTGATATTATAATTGCTCAGTGAATCAGAAATTTAGTATCACAAAAATAGACATGGTTTGCTATCTTGATTTACTTGAGTTTTATTTCATACAGTAGGCTTTTAAATACTTGTTCATATAATTGTTGTAGGTGTTTAAAGGTATCTGTTACAGTAAATATTTATATAAACTTTCTTATTATTTTACCCTATTATGCCCTTCATTAACAAATCTCGTAATTTAATTGTCTTTGCGCTTAAATCCCTAGCAGATCTTGGCATTTTATTATGCTTTTATCCTTCGACAGAAATGCAACTATTGTAGAGTTATTACACTATATTGCTTATGTATCGCTTAAAAATGAATGTAACAAAGTATTTGCTAAAAGTTATTGGAAAAAATGTAGTATTCAACTATCAGATCTGTTTTTTATTTGGATACTAACTTGATTATGGTGTCAAACAATTTCTGTTTCTCTATTCTTTTATTTTCTTTTCCTGACAATACCAGGTAAAAGTAATTTCAACCTATAGTTAGTAGTTGTTCTTCAATTTGGTATTCACTAAAACCTACTATACTTGAAAATAAAATTCAAATCTCTCAAGGTGGGTGAGGTTGCTGACATCGATGCTTTGTCTTATAGTCTTAGATATAAGGTGGGCACTCTTCCCACTACTTACCTGGGTCTCCCATTGGGCGCTTCGCATAAGGATACTACGGTTTGGAATTTAGTGATTGAAAGGGTTGAAAAAAGATTAGCAGGAGGGAACGGTACTTGTCAAAAGACGGTAAGGAAGTGTTTATTAAAAGCACCCTATCGAGTATGCTCACTTAGTACTTGTCCTTGTTGCAAGCTCCTGTGAGCATCACAGAAAAACTGAAGTGGCTTCAAAGGAATTTTCTTTGGGATGCGGCGGATGGAACTAGAAAGTTTCATCTAGTGAATTTGCGGACAGTCACTTACCCAAATAAGTGGGGTGGACTTGGAGTAAAAGATCTTAAGGTATCTAACAAAGCTTTGTTCGGGAAGTGACTGTGGAGATTCAGGGTAGAAGAGCATGCTCTATAGAGGGAGGTCATACGAGAAAAGTACAATTCCACCGGGAGGGGGGGAGGGGGGGAGGGGGGGTTGGAGGACCAAGGCGATCATAGCACCTTTCGTGTGTGGCATGTGGAGGAGCATCGTGAAGAATGGGGAAGCCTTCAATGGCAACATCACTTACACGGTGGGAGATGAAAGGAGAATCAGCTTTTGGAATCATAGGTGGTGTGGAGAGGATACTATGAGGGTCTCTTTCCCACGTCTTCAGAGTTTCAAACCAAAAGAAATTGATGATACAACAGATTCACCAGGAGCATGAAGGGGGTAGTATGGACCTCTCATTTAGAAGGAACATGCAAGATTGTGAGATTGCGGAGCTCCAAGATTGACAGGCCCCAACCATTTGGTGATTCTTGGAGATGGGGTTGCATGGCGATGGTTTGTTCACCGTAAAGTCCTATTACCAGGGTTTGTTAGTGAGAGAGGAGGCCACTTTTCCATACTCCTCGATCTGGATTCCTGAGGCGCCCACGAAGGTGTTCTCTTTTACATGGCTAACGGCGAGGGGAGTGATCTTGACTGCTGGGAATCTGCGAAAGAGAGGAGTTACACTTGTTAGTTGGTGCTACATGTGTAAAAGCTTAGGGGAATAAGTTGATCATTTATTGTTGCATTGCCCTGTGTCCTCGGGTTTGTGGAGGGCAATCCTGAATCTTTTTGGGGTTCAATGAGTGATGCCAAGCACTGTAAAGGAAATGTTATATAGTTGTGCCGGTTTCCGTAGAAGAAGAAAGCATAAGGCGTGGAAGTTCGCCCCGTTAGCTCTCCTGTGGATAGTTTGGGGAAGAGAAATAGGAGGGTTTTTTAGGGAATTAAGTCTCCTTTTTCACATCTTACAAATAGTATTTTGTCTTTGATCGCTTTTTGGTGCACTCATATAGCCCCTACTTGTATAGAAGGTTGGGCGTCATTTGTAGAGAATCATGTTATGATGTAAATTCTCTACTTTTTGGTATACTTCTTGTATACGAGAGTTTTCTCCCTTTTGATTAATACAATTTACCTTATCAAAAAAACAAGTCAAAAAGAGACCCAGAGTATTTGTGTGATTATAAAAGTTTCTCATTAAGGGTAGAATTGTAAGTTTAAACTAAATTGTTACCAAACTTAGAAAGGGATCATTCTTTTTGAAATGGACCAAAAGGAAATAGGTTCACATAAAGTGGAACAGAGGGGATAACTAAAATGTACCAACTTAATCAAGAAGCTTTTGCCTAGGTGACCTTATATCTTTATGCTTTTTCCCTCTTGGGAATTGGATGTTGCGGAATGCTTAGGAATGCTTGAAGAAAAAAATTGTGAGGAGGATAATTGTCTTTCCAAAAGTTGTATGGTCCATAAGTTCAAGTAACTAGTAGTGTATTATTTGGAAATAGACAGAAGACAAATTACCTAAAAGAATTCAATAAATTGTACTCATGCATATTTGTTACTCTACTCCTTAGAATACATAATAACTTATACTTCCTGAATGTTTTACTTCTGCCCAATAGACCCCCTATCCTTATCCATCAAAAAAATGCTGAATCCTTTGATACCTTGCTTCCATTTGGGCTTCAATAGCAGTAGGGTTCGCGGAGTGAATATGCCTCAAGAAATATTATTCGAGTATTATGAAGCATAATTTCTACATTTTGTATTTCAACATTAATTTCAGCAGGTCACTGAGAATGTCGAGAATTTGAGAAGGGGGGCCATGGCTTCTCGTCTTGATATAGTTTGGTAGAAAACTTTTTTGTGCTTTTTTTGGTAGAGCACGGATGCGAGCTTTTGGCTAAAATCATCCCTCAACTATGGCTCAAAAGTAGTGTACATCCTTGTGTAATAATATTGAACAAAGAATCCCTTAACTATCCAGAAAAAAGGCAAGAATCATCCTTCCGTTAATTTTCGTTAAGAAACTAAAAAGCTGCAACCAAAACTTGTGTCAAGCACGTGACTTCAACCCCCCCCCCCAAAAAAAATCTCATTGTTCTATCCTTCCCGATCATCTCGTCTTCATCCTTCACCGAAGCTTAGGCTTCTAAAGCTCTATTTTTCATTCAATGTAATAAATATTAAAATAATAAACTTTTATATTAAATAAAAGACTTACTAGAACTTTGTAAATTTAGTAATATCAGTATAAGTTAATGTGATAGCTATTGTATAAGCTATTATCGAATGGTTAAAGAATCTGTAATATCAATAATACCATTGCTGGGGTGGAAGATCGACCGCTTAAACTTCGAGCCGGCATTTTCCTATTTTTTCTTATGCTTCAACCCACAAGATCTGGTGCTTATAAGAATGAGGAAGATGTTTAGTTTGAGAAATAGCAAAAATACTACTCGACAGAATTAGGGGCGGTGCTTGCCCTCCGCTTATGGGTACGGCCGAACTCAGTAGCCTTTGTGCAGGCTCTGAATTTGTCTTTGTGAAATTCATTAAATATGTACAAATTATTATTTAGAACATAGTACCTTAAAAGAGCTAGAATCTCGAACCCATAAGCTTCAAATCCTGACTCCGCCTCTGCATAGAATAGAATGGGCAGAAAAGCCAAAACTTTCAATGGCTATTGTTGCTATTACCTTTTTTGTGGGGTGTGGGAAGATAAGTAATGGAGAATAGCCCTAGCTTCAATTCTTGTTCAAGAAAATAACTTATCTTGTTGCTCTAGTTATTCTCTGAAGTTAAACATAGAATCGTATAGCTTTTGAAGCCTTAGTTTCACTGAATATGGAAGAGCCGAGTAGCTTCCGGAGGGATAGAATTAGGAGTATAGGGGGATATTGGGGAAAATCATGTGCTTGGCACAATTTTTGGTTGTAGCTGTTAATTTCTCAACGCAAATTAGCAGAAAGATGATTCTTACCCCTTTTTTATTAGTTAATGGATTTTTTTGTTCACTATTATTACACAAGGATGTACCCTAGTTTTGAGGCCATAGTTGTAGGATGAATTTAGCCAAAAACTCCACGGATGCTTAACAAGGGATAGTCTCCTTAACAATTAATATATGCTCCTAGCACAAAAGCAACACATAAATCTCCAACGATGATAACTCATCTAGGAAAGGTAGTTAAATACTCACATGATCTAGAGTTTTGAACAGTCAAAACAGTAACTAGTAATAGACTCCCCTACAAAAGTACGCAAAGATCGTAAATCATAAACAACAATACATTAAGCGGGATATTAAGTTAGCTAGCCCCTTATCTCAAACTAATTATTCAAACCAACGAATTGGAGAATCCAAGTACATTTGGGGTAACCTAATTTCGAAAGTATTGCTACAGTCAGAGGAGCTACGCTTAGCCACAGGCTCGAAAAGTGGCACACCTTCTTAACCAATTCCAAAAGGGTTCCGCCACTTTAGAAAAAATTAGAGCTCTTGAAACAAGATATAAAAGCTCACATAGCAGAAACCGCCTTAAATTGCCTTCATTAACATCATTTCCCTTCTCAAATTGCCGGAATCCTAAAAGAACAATTCCTCATATTTCCAAAATTGAACTCACTAAATATTGTGGAATCTTGTAGTTCAGTTGGTTAACTTTTACCTTATTTGGTGACGGTTCGATTCCCCACCTTGTAATCTCCATAGTAATTTACTAAGAAAAAAATTCACTGAGCAACAACCATCAAAAACCTACTATCTCAATTCATTCAATTCTTTACTATTTTTATATGACGATGGTGTTTGGATCGACTTGATTAATCTACCAAGCAACCCAGCTACAGCAAAACAAGCACACAGGTGGAATTCCTAAGCTCGTGCTTATATATGGCACTTTACAGTAATGCGAAACTGGGAAAAAAAATACAAAAACATAGAATGAAAGGTAAACGTTATAGGCCAACTTTTGAAATGAGAATTGGACCTTAGAAAGTTCAAGAAGGGCATTTTCTCGAAGATCGGGGTTGCTGAGTTCAAGCACGAGTTGCTCTGCTGATTGCATTTTGTTACGGTCCTGAGTTGCAGCTGCGGATGCCGAGGCTGTGTTGCCCGGTCCTCCTCCGAAGGCGGTGAGCATTGAGAGTGACTGAGGCAGGTTTGCCATGTCAGAAGGCTCCACTCAAGCTTTTCTCTTCGTTTTCTCTTGCTTTCCTGACAGATATCTCGCACTTTGTGTTTGGTTCAGCTATATGTATTTAGTAAATAATGTATAAATTATTGGATTTCATATTGGATTACTTTTTTCTTTTTTTTGTATTACCAAATGAAGTGCATATTTTTAAAAAGTATTTTTATTTTAACAATATAAAATATTGGTTATTACGCGAAAGGCTTACTTTGTTATTTAGAAGTTTAATCCATGTAATGGTAATCTCTACATTTTAGTTTCACATTCTATCCTACATAATTAATGGCCATATTGGTGCGGCTGTTAGTAGTTATGGCGAGGTGCATGGTGGCTTTGGCCTTAGGGATAGGAACGGACGAGGTACTTTGCTGTTGGACATCACTAAGGCTTTCGAGCTGATGATCGCGAACTCGGCTTTTCCGAAGAGGGAGAAGCATCTGGTTACTTTTCGAAGTTTGGCGGTGAAGACTCAAATTGATTACCTTCTCCTCAGAAGGTGTGATAGAGGGTTATGCAAAGATTGCAAGGTTATCCAGGGAGAGACCCTCGCGACTCAGCATAGGCTCTTAGTGATGGACATCGGCATGATGAAGAGGAAGAAGAGGTATGTTTGTGGCCGACCGAAGATTAGATGGGGAGCTTTAACCGAGGATAAAGCCCAAGAGTTGGAGGGGCAGTTATCTGCTATGGGAGCTTGGAGGAGTAGTGGAGACACGAGTACTATGTGGTCAATGACGATGAACTATGCGAGGAAGGCGGTGAGAGAGGTGCTAGGTGTATCGGAGGATTTTTTTGGTAGGCACCAAGGAGACTGGTGGTGAAATGACATAGTCCAAGGTAAAGTGGAGGCGAAGAAGGTAGCATACGCGAAGTTGGAAGGGAGCTCAAGCGAGGGGGAGAGGAGAGAGAATAGAGAGAGGTACAAAATAGCTAGGAAGGAGGCAAAGTTGGCGGCCACGGAGCCTAAGAATGCAGCGTTTAGCCGTCTATACGAGGAAATAAGGGAGAGGCAGGGACGGAAAGTTGTTTCGGCTAGCTAAAGTGAGGGAAAGGAAGGCCCGGGACCTAGACCAAGTAAGGTGCATCAAAGATGTGGAAGGTAGAGTATTGATGGGAAAGTCACAGATTAAGCAGAGATGGCAGACGTACTTTTATGGTCTTCTAAATGAGGGGGGACGGGGATATAGCGCTAGGGGATCTGGGGCATTTGGAGAGTCTCCGTGATTTTAGGTATTGCAGGCGCATTAAGGTAGAGGAGGTCGTGATTTTAGGTATTGCATGGGCTACGTTGAATTTCATACTAATCCTTGAGCTTAATTAGTTATAGTCAGATGTATGCTATTAAAGTTCCTGGGTCAATTAGCCACAGTCTTTTCTGTTAGATTAAAATTCATGAGTTTTATTAGATTTGTTTGAGTTTGTTTAGATTTAGTTGTTGGTTTAATTTTATCTATGTGAAGTCCTATGTGTCAATTTATTTTCTATGTTGGATTTTTTTGTACTTTTAGAACTTGACTTTTGGCTGTTCAAGTTGGTTTGTTATATTTCAAAGCTTCAGGATTTATTTTGTTGGTTTAAATTGAGGATTAATTCTAAGGTGGTTAAAGTAATTTCAAGGGTTAACAAGAACAGCTTGGGTAGTTTCAGTTAGAGAATTTTAAGTAATAGAACGGAAATCTCTAGAGGCTTCTAGTGGGGTGGGGGTTTGAATTTAATTTCAGGGTTTAGGTAGTTTTAACTTGGAAAATAAGTCATAAATTGAAGGACTAACTATATAAAAAGAGGGAAACTAAAAGGACTAAAGGATAAACTTAAAAATCTAAAGTTGCCCTAGTAAATTATTACTTACGGCTGAAGGCAAACTTTTCTGGGCATTGAAAATCCTGAAACTCCAAAAATTAGCTAAAAACCTTCTGGAAAAGTAGTGTTCCATTAGAGTTTTTCTTGAGATCCTGGAATTTCCCATTGTTAAAATCAGTTTTGAGTATTCAGAAGCTAAGAATGATATGAATCATTGAATATTGGTTTGTTTTGGCCCAACATAGGATAAATCTGTATTATTTGGCATCTATTAACCTCATTTGGTTAAAGTTTGGTTCAACTGGATTCCTTTTGGTCATTTCTGGACAATTTTGTTTGTTGAACACTATATCTACTACTGTTGAATTCTGTTGTTTATTTACTGTTACTGTTGTTGCCTAAGCTCATAGCTTCTCTGTTTTTTTGTTGTACCAGGTATTCTCCAAAATTCCATGGACATCATCTGGATGTATTTGAAGTCTGGCTTCGGAATCTGAATGAAAAAATGAAATCCATGATAGATTTCATCCTTTTGTCTAACCACGTTTATGCTTATAATATATAATGATCAGATTTACTATTATAGTATATATAAGCAGGACCGGTACTATTAAGTTGTGAAATTTCAGGATATTTGTAATTGGGTTTTGCCGGGTATTTGTTGATTCAGCATATTTTGGATGCATCTCTTAGAGGTTATATTAGAATTTTCCATAGCAAATATGAATGTTCAATGAAGCTACATTCAAAGCTTGCATACGTGCTTTTCTCTATCATTTTTCTTTGCTTATTTGTTAAAATAGTTCCATGTGATTGAGGGTATGAGGTAACTTGTTAAGATCCAAGTGAATATGTATAGTGACACCAGGGGTTTCGATAATGTTTGGAGCAGGTTCATCTCAATTTGAATTTATTAAGATGTTGGCCATAAATGGCGTGTGTTAGCTTTATAATTCAACGTTGAGTTATATTTTCAGTTATGATGCCTTTGAAATGGTTAAGTGTGATATTGGAGCCTCGAATAGCGGGCTATATATGCTTTAGCCTCCATTGGGCATATGTTCAAGCCCAGCGACCCTTTTCTTGTCAATATAGAAATACCACATACCATTTGAGCCAAAGACTGGCCTGGTCCTAAAGTTCTGAAAAATGTATAACAAAATTGGTAGTCTTGTTCAATCCATTTTTTTTGCAAATACAGTCAAGTAGTGCCAACGCCAAATGAAAGTGGATAATTGCATTGTGTAATCAAATTCGAACTCTTAAAATCCGAGGTGCATCACTTAGTGAATTTTCGTGGCCCTCGCAAATTTAAAAATATGAAGTTGCTTTAGGTGCGTTAGTTAAATAATTGACTTTCCTAAATTCGGGTGCCCATTTATGTGACCCAAATCCAAATCTCAATGTCAGTAAAATGTGTAGTGAACTACGGGTGCATTTATGTGACGTGGTTCAAGACGTGTTTCAACAATGCTGTAATCTTCTAAAAATTAAATAAAAGCGGTTTAAAAGATTAAATTTGCACATAGGCACAAAAATGCACCAAAATCAGATAATTAAGCCAAGTATAATAGTTGAGCGAACGTTCTTGAACCACAGAATTCGGGAGTGCCTAATACCTTCTCCCGGGTTAACAGAATTCCTCACCTGAATTTCTGGCTCGCAGACTGTATACAGAATCAACCCCTTCCTTGATTCGGGATTTAAACTAATGACTTGAAAAACCATTAATTATCCCAAGTGGCGATTCTAAAATCTCTAAATAAATAAATCCCCTTTTGATTGTCCTTTAATTGGAAAAACTCCATTATCTATGCCCTTCGTCGGGGTTGTAGTATTGAAAAAAAGGTGTGACAGCTCTAGCAACTCTGCTGGTGATCGAACCCAGAATCTTTGGTTCAGGAGCTTTAAATAATTGTTGTATCTGGTTCTTATTATCTTATTTTATTGCATAATTGTGTCCAATGTGTTAAATGTTGTTTTTACCGCTTCAATATTATTTGAATTATATATAAACGGTCGCGTAATCATTCTCTTCTCATCTCTGAAGATGTTCTCGCTGGTCGAGACTCCCTATTGTGTCAGTGTCGTACCTTCAAATAAGAAAGAGGCTCAGACAAGTTACAAAGTCGTATGGTCTTTTGGTTCCCGCTATGTAGCCCCCTCCTCGACTCGAGTTGTCCGCTCGAATACACAGTCTAGACCCTATACGAAGGTTTTGAACCTAGAATAACTTAACCTCATATCGGAGACCTAGTATGAGCACTTATCTGCATCATACATTTGACTTAGGGGACTCAACACATGGTTTGGGTCCGTCTAGGACAGATGCACCCCAAATAATGGACCCTACTGATGCATTTTACGTGCTACTTGTGCATTTATTTTGGATATGCTTGCCGACTAGCTTTTGAAAAAATGAGAAAAGTAAAAAACAAAAGAGAATGAAGAAAGAGGAAAAAGGGAGAGGAAAGTTTGACAGTGTCAGGGGTGAGAAAGGAATTTACCCGTGTCAAAAACCGGTACTGAAATGCTGCCGAAATTTTGAAAAAAGAAAAAGGCAAACAAAAAAATGGAGTCTGTTTAAAAAAAAGAAAAAGAAAAGGATTTTTATTTTCGAAAAACATAGAAAAAGGAAAAAGTTGGTCCTTTAATTCTGTCAAAACTGCCCGAATTACGCCAGTTTGATTCTCACAGGGCGCGAGATACGTAGGCAACCCCCATCGGGCCCAACTTTATTTTTGCAAAAATAGCCAAAAAGAATCACACTTTGTTTGTGATCAATAAATGAAGCAATTTTGTCAAAATTAGCTGAGTGTCCCATAAAGGGCGCCAGAAGGCTGTTTTTGCAAGAACAGCCGCCTTGGATTATTTTACAAATTTTGGCCAGTAGTAGGCACAACCTTAAAATCTTCCCCCAGAAGTGCTGAAAGGCTGTATTTGTAAAGCCGGGATTTTAATTTGTAATGAAAATTTGAAAAAAAAAATCTATTTTGTCTTTGAGTCCAATAAATTATGATTTTATCTTAATCACCCTAATAAATGTGCAGAATGAACACGAAAAAAAATTTGCCAGTGTCAGTCATGAAAAAGATTCCTGTGGGGGTACACATATGGTGGAATGATCTAGTTGAATCGGGGCAAAACAAGGTCAATACGCACTTGGGAGGACTTACCGGGTTGTTGAAAATTAATCCTAGAGGGGACATCATAAAAGCATTGGTTACATTCTGGGACCCAGCCCACAACATATTTTATTTCCCGGACTTTGACTCACTCTGACCCTGGAAGAAATAACCGGATATATCGGGGTTCCCAAAATTCCTCTAAGACACCTCTATTTGGTTGCGCCAAGGGCTGTCGTTGTACACAAATTCTTGGACTCATTGAAAATAAGCATAGGGGTTCACAATCCAGACCTGTCAGTCGGTTTTTGTACTCCATAGTTCATATACCAATGATATGGTTTCACAACGTATTTCATTTCCCGGACTTTGAACTCACTCCGACCCTGAAAGAAATAACAGGATATATCGGGGTTCCCAAAATTCCTCTAAGACACCACTATTTGATTGTGCCAAGGGCTGTCGCTGTACACAAATTCTTGGACTCATTAAAAATAAGCATAGGGGTTCACAATACAGACCTGTCAGTCGGTTTTTGTACACCACAGTTTATATACCAATGATATGGTCATATATGGGGGTTTAATGACCCAGAAAATAAAATTTGTAGCAAGGTAAACCGACCCAAGTGGGAGGAACACCGGTGTTTCTCATTTATGGTATTCTTCTTAGGCCTTTTGGTGTTTCCACAGAAGGACGGAAATATCGACATACAGATAGCAGGGTTGTCAGCGCTTTGCTCACTCAAGCCAAAAGCACCCTCGCACCCATGGTATTATCTGAAATTTTTCGTGCCCTCACAGCATGTAAAGCCGGAGGAGATTTCTTTGAAGGATGCAATTTGTTGTTACAGATGTGAATGGTTGAACACTTGTGCCGTCGACTTCAATTCATGAGTTATGGGTCATCAGGAAAGAGCCGCATAGAAGAATTTTATACCAGAGTTGATGTGTCCAGGTTACCAGAGGGGGTTACGGAATGGGTATCATATCTCCGTATCATAAGTGCAAGTCAAATAGAGTGGACGTTCGGGTGGCTCCCCATTAATGAAATTATATATATGCCAGCAACCAGGCCTCATTTCCTTCTGATAGGTCTCTGGAGTATCCAACCGTATACTCCATGCAGAGTGTTAAGACAGTTAGAGAGGTGCCAGATGATTCCCAAAGATGAAGACATTAGTCGCCATGTGGCCGAGATTGGTCCCAACTGTCAGTTTCTTGAAGCAGCAGTCCGTCAAATTTGGAGTGAATGTCAATACTTGAAGGTGGACACTTGAGTACGAGACTTGTCTAAAGCCGAGGCTGCACCAGGGTACCTTGCTTGGTATAAGAAGGAAATAAAGTTCGGAAGGCCGGCTAAGAGGCCACATCTCTAGGAATTTGCTGAGGCATCACAAGAACCTTCAATTCGAAAATGGTTTGCAAGCTACGGCAGATGAGGGGAAAAAAAAGACTAACCAAAGAAAATGATGTTTTGAGATACCAAATTTCGAAAATGAAAATAGCCGCAGAAAATCCCGCCAGAAGTGCGAAGGATGAATACTCATAGACAATTTGAGGCGAAAAGTAGGAGAATATGGTTTTGACTTGAACAAAGAAGAGGGTGAGCTATCCAAAGCCCGAAAACAATTGGCCAAAAATGCAAAGGAGCGAGCACATATGATTGAACAATTAAAATAAAGGTATGACAACGAGGTTATGGGGTTGAAGAAGAGGGTTATCATGGTTGAAAATAAAATGGTCAAGAAAGCGAGGACTTCAAGGCTGAAAGAGAGCATTGTTACACAACAATGGCACGATTGGAAAGAGATTTTCAACAATTCCAAGAACTGAATCGTGTAGCCGAACAAACTTTGGAGGCAAGGGCCCAACAAATTGGGCGATTGTTGCAGGAAAAGGCTGCTATAAGAGAGAGGGTACGGCTGATTACATCACCATAAAGTGTAACTATTGTGAAGATATGATAAGATGTATGTTCTTTTCCACTGCCATGACCTTTGTTCATCAAGTTATGGAAGACCTCCACCACCTCCAAGGGTATTTAGCACAGAGGCCTACAGCGAGACCGAATGATCTCCCGTAGGCCCTATGAGCATTAGAAGCTTTAATGTATTCATGATTTTCAAATATGTTGGTCCATGTGAGAGTTTGTATTTTCTATTATTTAAGTTTGTAATAGGTTTTCAAGTAAGTTGTTTTCATTTTAAGTCATAATCTATTGTTCTCGATTTAGTCGGAGTCTGTTGATTTCTTTTAGTATGTTGTAATCAAGTGCTTTACTTAATGAAAATTTTTAAAAAATTCCAAAATATTTTCTGTATTTATTCGCCAGAACTACGCTCGGTCTAATTTATGCGGGGTCATGATACGTAGGCAATCTCCATAGGATTTGACCATAACCAAAATAAAAAAGAAGAAGGGAAAAAATGAGAAGAGAAAATGAGAGAAATAGTGGTAAAATAACAGAGAGAATAAGGAAATAAAAAGGGTAGGCAAAACAAGTTGAGTAAGAGAGAAGGGAAAAAGAAAAGAAAAACAATAGAGAAAGGGGAAGTGGCATAGGATAAGAGTCGGGATGGCGCATGCGACCGATTTATTATGCATAATAGAAATCGGTAACTGCTTAGGTGCATTCACCCCCGAATATGTGGCTACCTATGTGTTGAAGCCTAACTGCTAACAAGTTTTGGTATTGTCTCTCTAGTTCAGATAGGTGGTTAGTTTTTGCGGCATTCTGGAAACCCACTCTTATAACACTCGGTCCAAAAGCAAGCTGATTATGGCCAATCAAGAAACCAATGCAAGTATCATTGATCCCTCGAAAGTGGTACAGGAGTTGGATGTTAATGCAATGAAAGAAGAGGTGCACAAACTAAAACATCATATAGCTGAAATGTATTAGGCATGGGTGAGAGGGCAGCAACTACCAGCTTATCCTGCTAACCCGACCTTCGTCACACTGCTGGCCCGGTCACATGATCATTCTACCACTGAATCATCCCCAAGCTTCCCCATCTACCCACAATTCCAGGGTATGAACTCTCAAGAACCCCCATCTCCACCACCCAAAGTTGTTCCTCATCCTCCTCCACTAGCTGCTCCCATTTATGTGGCACCTCCTCTCCCACACTCCATAGATCATCTTGCGAGCCTTTGCTCTAAGCTCATGACAATTAGTATCACCCACCCGAACTCGCATACAAGGCCCATGAACCCTACTCCTATGCTCCCCATTTTGAAATCCCTATTGAGGCCGAAAAAACAGTCAAAAACCCCGAGCAAGAGGAGGTACTCAGGAAAGTCAAAAGTCTAGAGCAATCATTTAGAGATATGTGAGGATTAGGTGGCCAAGTGAGTGTAGCATACAAAGACCTTTGTTTGTTCCCAGATGTATAATTGCCTCTAGCCTTTAAGATGCCCAAGCTTGACTTATATGGTGGACATGGTGATCCGGTGCCACACTTAGGGGTTTTTGCATCAAGATAAGAGGGGCAGGTGGAAAGGATGAATTGCTGATGGCATATTTCAGTCAAAGTTTGAGTGGCTCAGCGTTTGAATGGTACACCTGACAGGATCATGCTCGATAGTACACTTAGGATGATCTAGCACAAGCATTCACTTGTCATTTTCAGTAAAATCTTGAAATTATCCCGGACTGTTTGTCTTTGACAAAACTGGAAAAGAAGCACAATGAGAGTTTTAGAGAATATGGCTTCCGTTGGAGGGAACAGGCAGCGAGAGTCGACCCGCCAATGAAGGAAAGTGAAATGGTAGATTATTTCTTGCAAGATTTGGAGCCTACATATTTTGGTCACTTGGTATCAGGAGTGGGTAAATCCTTCAATGAGTTAGTAAAAATAGGGAGTATGGTCGAAGAGGGACTCAAATCCAATAAGATGATGAGTTACTCTGCAATCAAAGCAACCACCCAGGCTATCCAAAGCGGGACTAGAGGAGAAATTGGGAAGAAGAAGAAAGAAGAGGTAGCGACAATTGATTCAGGAACTTGGTTCGGGCCCCGGGATCCATCCCATTACAACCAACCCCGACCTCACCACCAAATCTACCCACACATTCCATATAGCCTACCACAACATTACTACACATCTCCTGACCCCCGTTTCTCAATCCATCATGCACAAGAATATATCCCAACCTCCTTCCCACGCACAATGGCGTGCGCCAACCCCACAAAATAATTACCTAGCTCCACAAAATAACTATCCACCTCCTAGAGCCTACCAATAACCCAGAGACCAGCTTTCCGGGCCAACCAAGTTTTAAAAATCGAGAGGATGCAGAAGAAGAGAACTTTCACCCCTTGGGAGAATCATATACTAGCTTATTCCACAAGTTGAGACAGCTATACATGTTGAGGCCGATTGAAGTAAAATTACCAAACCCTCTCCCAAGAAATCAAGACTATTCTATCAGTTGTAAGTATTGTTCTGGTGCCCCGGCGCATGACACGGAGAAATGTTAGCACCTGAAGTGTGCTATTCAAGAACTCATTGTTCCCATCAAATTGAGGTGCAAACTCCGGAAGCACCCAACATTAATCAAAACCCGTTGCCTGCTCATCAAGAGACAAATATGACCAAGATAGTGCACAAAAAATGGGAGCTCAAAAAGCCTTCACAAGCTGTCAGGATGATCCGGGCCAGTGAACAGAAGATGGGTGAGAATTTGACAAGCGAGATGTCGACACTCAAGTTGAGCGCAGCAAGTACTGAGCATGTTGTCAAGAAGGAATCCTCGAAATACGGGATGGTAAAACAAGAGAATGAAAAGTGGTTGTACCAGGGATGGCCAGTAAGCATGTGGTTCTCGTGGAAGGCACTCATTCAGAGCATGTCATTATCAAACCTATGGTTCATCTACCAATGATCAGCAACAAGGCAGTACCTTGGTATTATGATCGAGTAACAATGACTTACAAAGGGAAGAGGTTAGAGAAGAAGTTTGTGAGGCCTATGGATTGACCCGGTCGGGAAGGTGCTTTGCCCCCGAAGAATTGAGAAAAGCAAAACCAACCAAAGATAATTCAGTGCTGGTGAAGAAAACTGTGAGTGAAGAGGAGACATAAGAGTTTTTGAGGAAGATGAAAATGCACCGTCGGGCGCTAATAAAGATCCTGAATGAGGCCCACGTCCATGATAAAACCACACTCAACCAGTTGGAGAAGATATCCAATAAGATTTTTGAGGTGAACAGAGTCACTTTTTCTGACGATGAATTACCCACATCGAGCATAATAGAGCAATCTATCTCACAGGAAAGTGCGAGGTTTTGTGGTCACTCGGGTATTGTTTGATAATGGTTCAAGCGCAAACATTTGCCCTCTCTCCACATTGAACAAGTTGAAGGTGGAAAATGAAAGAATTCACAAGAACAACATCTGTGTGTGAGGATTTGATGGAGGGGGAAAAGATTTGACCGGTGACATAGTGCTCGAATTGACAAACGGAATAGTTGATTTTACCATGGAGTTCCAGGTGCTTGATATGGCTGTCTCTTTTAACCTGCTGTTGGGACGACCCTGGATCCATGCTGCTAGAGCATTCCCCTCTACTTTGCATCAAATGGTGAAATTTGAATAGGATTGACAAAAAATATTTGTGCATGGTGAGGACCATCTATACGCTCACAGTGATGCTATCGTACCATTCATTGAGGCAGATGATGATAAGAGGCCCTGGGTGTATCAGGTTCATGACTCGTTATCAGTGGAAAAGGTCCCAAAAGGGGAGTGTGTTCCAACACCAAGGTTAGCTATTGCATCGATCATGGTGGCCGTGGAAATGTTGAAGAATAGGTTTTTTTCCAGAAAGGGTTTGGGGGCCTCACTTTAAGGTATCATACAGCCGGTGTTTCTCCCCAAGAACGTAGAAACCTTCGATTTGGGATTGAAGCCTACAGGTGCGGAAATCAAGAGATCCAGAAAGATGAGAAATAAAGCATGGGCCCTCCCAAGCCTGTGCCTTGTCTCTTCAAATTATTTGTGAAGCCTGGCGCCAAGAAGTGCCTAACAACAACAAGTTCCAGTGATGTGGTGAATCCTGATAAGGAACTGTTTGTATGGTACGAACGGTTGTTTGAATATGTGAATATGGTGGAAGCTGGAAAGGGTTCTAGCAAGGCTGGCGTGCAATTTGTTGGGCCCTGTACAAAAGTCAACAATTGGGAAGCTACTCCTCTCCCGACCAGGAAGGAGTTTTGGTAGTTTTCTTTGATTTTTCTTTCAAAATTTCTCTGGATTATTCCAGGGTTGTAACCCAGAGTCTATGTTCCGTCCATTTGGATGTGTAAAACCTTGTTATCTTTCAGTTTCAATGAAATGCAATTTCATTTTTATTTAGTGCTAATAGTTTTCATTTTTCTTTGCTTTTCTTTTTCTTCTTGTACAGTTATTTTTATGTTGGCTCCAATGAAATGACATGCATAAGGACTCTTCGGCCCAGTCTTAAAATTCTATCTAATTCAGAAGTAATAATTCAAGAGATAGAATATGAGGATGAACCAGAATATGATGAAGAAAGAGCGTTTGAGGAAATTAGTCGGGTTGAGTCATTTTGAGGAAAAACCCAAGCCAAACCTGAGCGATATAGAAGCAGTCAATCTAGGGGACTTGAATGATATCAGAGAAACCAAAATAAGTGCCCGTCTTGAGCCAAAGCTTAGGTAAGAAATAATAAAAGCGCTGCTTGAATACAAACATATTTTTGCATGGTCTTACGATGATATGCCAGCATTGAGCACTGACTTAGTGGTACACAAATTGCCCAGTGACCCGGCCTGCCCTCCTGTCAAACAAATGTTGAGGAAGTTTAAAACTGATGTGAGTGTAAAGATCAAAGAGGAAGTTACCAAGCAGTTTGAGGCAAAGGTCATTCGAGTCACACGATATCCCACCTGGATAGATAATGTCGTGCATGTGCCAAAGAAAGATGGTAAAACCAGGGTGTATGTCAACTATCGTGACCTCAATAGAGCAAGTCCAAAAGACAACTTCCCACTACCGAACATCCACATATTGATTGACAAATGTGCAAAGTATGATATTGGGTCCTTCATAGATTGTTACGCAGGCTATCACCAGATTCTGATGGATGAGGAGGATGTGGAGAAGAAAACATTCATCACGCCATTGAGAACATATTGCTACAGGGTCATGCCCTTCGGTCTGAAGAATGTCAGGGCAACCTATATGAAGGCGATGACAACCATCTTCCACGATATGATACATAAGGAGATTGAGATCTATGCGGATGATGTAATTGTGAAATCCAGGAAGCAATCCGACCATTTCAAAAATTTGAGGAAATTCTTCTAGAGGCTCCGCATGTATAATCTCAAACTCAATGCTGCGAAATGTGCATTTGGGGTCCCCTCAAGGAAGTTGCTAGGTTCATAGTCAGCCGCCGAGGCATTGAGCTAGATCTATCAAAGATCAAAGCCATAAAAGAATTGCCGCCTCCGAGGAACAAAATAGAGGTAATGAGTATATTGGGACGATTGAAATACATCAGTCGGTTCATTTCTCATCTCACAACAACTTGAGAGCCCATCTTTAAGCTGTTGAAAAAGGATGTCGCGGTCAAATGGACAGAGGAATGCCAAGAGGCTTTTGATAAAATAAAAGAATAGTTGTCGAACCTACCATTATTGGTCCCACCAGAACCAGGGAGACCCTTGATCCTATATCTGATAGTCTTGGACAACTCATTCGGATGTGTGCTGGGTCAGCATGATGTCACGGGGAGGAAAGAGCAGGCCATATACTACCTCAGTATGAAATTCACAGCCTATGAGGTTAAGTATACTCATCTCGAAAGGACGTGATGTGCCCTATCTCGGGTAGCACAAAATTTGAAATATTACTTGCCATCGTATACCACTTACCTCATCTCACGCCTGGACCTGTTGAAATACATCTTCCAAAAACCTATGCCCACTGGGAGGCTTGCAAAGTGGCAAATCCTGCTCACCGAGTTTGACATTGTCTATGTGACTAGGACTGCAATGAAGGCACAGGCACTGGCTGATCATGTGGCCGATAATCCATTAGACGAAGCATATGAACCTTTGAAGACATACTTCCCAGACGAGGAAGTAATGCATAATGATAAAGTGAACAGGGCGAGAAGCCAAGATGAAATTATTCTTCAATGGGGCCGCCAACATGAAATACGTCGGGATAGGAGCAGTACTCATTTCTGTAACAGGGCACCATTACCCCGTTACAGCTCAGCTCATCTTCTATTACACCAATAACTTGGCAGAATATGAGGCATGCATTTTGGGTTTAAAGTTAGCTATAGATATGGGTGTTCAGAAGTCTTGGTCTTGGGAGACTCGGACCTTCTGGTACACCAGATTCAAGGGGAGTGGGAAACACGAGATTTGAAACTCATACCATACTGGCAATGCTTGCATGACCTTTGTCAACGATTTCGGTTAGTTGAGTTTAGGCATATCCCAAGAACTCACAATGAGGTTGCTGATGTCTTTGCCACTTTGGCGTCAATGTTACATCATCCAGATAAGGCTTATGTTGACCCATTGTACATCCAAGTCCATGACCAACATCTTACTGTAACGTGGTGGAAGAGGAGTTTGACGACGAGCCTTGGTTTCACGACATCAAAGAATATATCAGGACGGGTGTGTATCCAGTACAAGCCACAAATGATCAAAAGAGAACAATTTGTCGCTTATCAAAAGGGTTTTTCTTCAGTTGAGGGGTAGTGTACAAAAGATCGTCAGATCTTGGATTGCTGAGATGCATAGATGCTAGACAGGCCACAACCATCATGACTGAGGTACATTCTGGGGTTTGCGGACCGCATATGAGTGGATATGTTTTGACAAAAAAGATTCTCCGGGCAGGGTATTGTTGGCTCACCATGGAGCGAGATTGTATCAGCTTCATGCGCAAATGTCATCAATGTCAGATGAATGGAGACTTGATTCACTCCCCTCCATCTGAATTACATACAACATCTGCACCATGGCCTTTAATTGCTTGGGGCATGGATGTCATCGGGTCCATCGAGCCAGCAGCTTCTAAGGGACACATGTTCATCCTGGTGGCTATTGATTATTTCACCAAGTGGGTCGAAGCTAAAACTTTCAAGGTGGTAACCAAGAAAGCGGTGGTCGACTTTTTGCATTCAAATATCATTTGCTGGTTCGGAAATCTGAAAATACTCATCACTGACAATGGAGCAAATCTCAATAACCATTTGATGGAAGAGGTATGTCAGTAGTTTAAGATTACACATTACAATTCCACCCTATATCGCCCCAAGGCGAATGGAGCAGTTGAGGCAGCCAATAAGAACATATATAAGATACTCCGAAAAATGGTGGAAGAGTCCAGGTAATGGCATGAGAAGCTACCCTTTGCATTGTTAGGTTATCACACTACTATTTGCACTTCAGTAGGGGAAACTCCATATTTTTTGGTATATGGCTCAGAAGCAGTAATATCGACTGAAATTGAAATCACGTCCCTACGGATTATCGCTGAGGCAAAAATTGATGATGATGAATGGGTCAAAACCTGGCTGGAGCAATTGAGTCTAATTGATGAGAAAAGATTAGCAGCAGTATGTCACATCCAGTTGTATCAACAGAAAATGGCTAAAGCATATAACAAGAAGGTACGCCCAAGAAGGTTTGAAGTGGGTTAGTTGGTATTGAAGCGCATCCTCCCCCACCAAGCAGAGGCAAAGGACAAGTTCGCCCCCAATTGGCAAGGGATGTTCATCATGTCAAGAGTGTTATCCAACGAGGCATTGTATCTGACAGATGTAGAAGGCAAGTGTGTAGAAACAACCATCAATTCCGATGCAGTTAAGAGATACTATGTATAATTTTCTTTGCTTAAATCATTGTCTACACTTGGCATGTTTGCTTGTACTTGGTATGTTTTAGAGATTTGGATAGCGAAGGTATTTTATTGGGATATCTAAACATTTTATCCTCTGTTAACCTTTTGAGCTTTAATTGTTTTATTTCATACCCCTCTTTAGGAATCAGTAACAAAATAAAAAACTCAAGCGAACTGAAAAGAATAGGAAAGAATGAAAAAGAGAGAAAAAAAGAAAGAAAGAAAGAATAAGAAAAGAAAGAAAGAAAGAGGTGTTCATACCCCGGGACAACACTCTAGTTCAAGCAAAAAAGATGAAAATGAGATAGTCTTATTGGTGAAAACCCTCACGGGCACTGTAAGGCGACGAGAGTTGAGAGAAAGGAAAATGAGAGAGTCTTATTGGTGAAAACCCTCGCAGGCACCGTAAGGCAACGAGAGCTGAGATAAAGGAAAATGAGAGATCCTTATTGGTAAAAACCCTCACGGGCACCATAAGGCGAAGGCAAGTCGAGAAATGAACAACGAAAAAGGGTTGTTGGTAGGAATCTATGCATAACACCGCAGGATAAGCAAGGTTAAGGTTTGGTTAACGAAATTGGGTTAAAGAAGGTCGCAACAACAAAGCATGACAACCGGAAGTCGATCATTTGGACAGACTGGGTCGATTAAGCCGAAATGCATGTCATGATCACGGGAACCAATCGTTTCTCCACAGATAAATGTCTTCTTTTTTCCCCTCAATAGTCGCCAAATCCGGAATTCTTTTATTCTAATACATAACAATTCAGAGTCATTGCATTTTATTTTCTTTCGGGTCTCCGTTTCTTCTAAAATGTCTCCCAAGGCATTTTGTTTAAGCAAGCAGGAGAGAATTACTACTAGCTCCCAAATGGCAAAGCACATGCCAGCCAAAACATAACAAAGATAGCAAAGGTTAAAGTGGCGAAGGGAAGAATCAATGAATGTTTCTTCACTAAACCGACCCGGTAATGTCGGGAAGGATGTAAAGATTTTGGAAAGGGGGTCAGAAATGTAGCATAATGATGGGGAACAGAGTAAAGCCATAAGGTGCAGGGGTCAGCCGAGCAAAGCAGACGGCTCATCATCAGTACTGGACATTGGAAACAACAGAACATGACAGTGGGGAAGCCATTTTTAGCAAGAATGTCACAAACTAACCACCACTTTTCAAACTAACAAGGTTTTCTTTGAATGAAAGAGGAGCAAGAAATCTTGGAGGTCTCGTGAAAATCTTCCTTAAAAAAGCAAGCACCTGGCAGGTATGACTGTGAACTTCAGGACCCTCCTGAAAAATGGGACTCGATTTAAAATTCCAGGGGGAGTCGTCAGGACCTGCCTAGATAATGGGACTTGACTTTAACTAGCAATCCCCAGCAGACACAATCGAGAGTTAAAAGGGGCATTTGATTGGAAATTCTCAGGACCCTCCTAGAAAATGGGACTTCTTTTAAGGGTTGGAGATAATCATGAATAAAGTGACTTGCATGTTGAAATATAATTCAATTAAGAGTTGTCAGGACCCTCCTGGAAAATGGGACTCTGTTTAAAACTCAAAGCATGGGTAACATGGCCAGGCACAAATATTTCCCCAACAGGAGTCGTCAGGACCCTCCTGGATAATTGTAAGAGTTGTCAGGACCCGCATGGATAATGGGATATAGCTCTAAGTACTAATCCCCTGTAGACATGATTTATCATCTAATTAAGTATTTTCAAGACCCTCATGGATAATGGGATGTACCTTTAATTAGTGGTCCCCAACAGATATAACTCAGATAACAAGATACGGTAGAAGTAATACCTTGGGAGAACTTAGCCTAATCTTAAAGTTGTCATTAACCCAGAGTTGTATGGACCCTCCTGGATGATGGGATTTAGCTATTAGAGATATCTGGTAACAGCATTTGATCAACACTCATAGATACGCCCAGCACCCAACAGGGGCAAAAAAAATTTCTTTTGTTTTGTTGTAATCAGGTTTAAAGACAGCAGTATTACATTTCAAAGTTCGAGTTTTTGGTAATCAGGTGCCCACCTGGAGAACAAGGGAATACATTCAAGCTTCGAGTTTTGGTAATCAGGCACCCACCTGGAGAACAATGGAATACATTTCAAGTTTCAAGTTTTAGTAATCAAGCGCCCACCTGGAGAACAAGGGAATACATTTCAAGTTTCAAGTTTTGGTAATCAGGCGCCCACCTAGAGAACAATGGAATATATTTCAAAGTTTGAGTTTTTGGTAAGCAGGCGCCCACCTAGAGAACAAGGGAATACATTTCAAGATTCAAGTTTTGGTAATCAGGCGTCACCTGGAGAAGAAGGGAATACATTTCAAGTTTCAAGTTTTTGTAATCAGGTGCCCACCTGGAGAACAAGGGAACACATTCCAAGTTTCACGTTTTGGTAATTAAGCGCCCACCTGGAGAACAAAGGAATACAATTCAAGTCCAACAATCAAGTATCAACATGGAGAAAGAGAAATATAGTAATAAGGCAACAAGAAATTTCACAAGGAGATATACAAGGCAACAAGGCAACAGGGATCGAGAACAAGTTTGAAGACATAGATAGGTTCTTTTTTAATCCATAGGTCATAGCCTAGTCTAGCTTCTTTTATTTTTGTAAGGTGTAATAAGGGGATCTAGCAAGCAATAGCAGCAACAGCAACAACAGTAAGATCACAGCTTCAATAGTCCCAGCTACCAAACACTCCTGAACTACACTGACCTGATTCCTCTTTATCCGAGGATATGTAGGCAACCTCTGAAGTAGGGTGCGGTCAAACTTTTCAAAATGCTTCTCACAGAGTATTCAAATGGGCAAAAATTGCTTGTGTCCTCTCACTTATCTCTGCACGAAAGCTCTTTGTGTTTTCGGGAAAAGAGGGGCAGCTGTGACCATGTGATTTTTTCCCTACACAAATTACTCCTATTAATTCAAACAAAATAATTTCTGTTATTTATTTGCAATTTTGTGGATTTTGTGGAATTTTTCGTTAATTGTTTGCATTTTGTTTGTGTATTTTAATTAGTAAAAAATACAAAAATATATTGCATGTACAGTTAGAAGTTAATTTCACATTTTAAGAGTTATTTAGTAATTAAGTTATTTTACAAAAAGGAAAATCACAAAACTAGTCATTTTGCACCCTTTAATTTTAAATTTTGATTTTTAGGTGATTTTGCTTTTAATTACGTTTTAGTTATTTGTGATTATAATTATGTAGAATTAATTAGCATTTTATAGGTAAATTTGAGATGTGTCATTAATTTAGGATTTTTAGTAATTTTTTAGAATGAAAAATGAAAAGCAAAATGACAAACAGTGAAGAGAAATGTGAAAATTTAATTAAAAAAGAGAAGACCCAATTTAGACCATTTTAAATTAAACCCTAGCCCAAATGAACCACCCAAACCGGTGCAGCCCAACGCAAAAACCGGTCCAGCCTTTCCCATTCTAAAACGACGTCATTTTGGGTTAATCGATCAAGACCGTCTAGGTTCTCAGATCCTACGGTCCTGAAGCCTGGTTCATTTAATATATAAATATCCAAACGACACCCCCCAAAACATACCGTCTCCAACCTGTCACCAGAAACCCTAAGCTACTGTCCTCCTCCATGCGTCGCCGGCCAGAAATCGCCTCTGCCGGTGACGGAATCCCAATAACCGCCAAATTAACACCACTGACCCCCCAGCCTCCTCTATCCAAATATACAACGCGCTTCCCTCGAATCCCTCCCAATCCCTTCGAATATTCGTTTGAAATACCGGCTCTTCCCCCGTGTGCGGCACCGCCGTGTGCGGCACCGCCGCCGCCAACCGATCCCAAATTAACAACAAATCACCCCTGACCATCCCTCATTCCAAATCTCTTCAGCATCCCTCAAACACCCCTGGAACATTTCGAATATTAATTCGAAGGAGGCGGTCAGGACTCTACCACCACCAAACCACCCAAAAATTATAGTCTCATCACCTCTTTCACCTCAGAATCACAGCCTTTCTCTCGAGTGTCCCCACAACTCCTCAAAATCCAAATCTAGGGTTTTCGGAGTCTGCTAAATGGTGCATGAAGATTTCCAGGGTCGACTTAGAGAAATTAAGCTAAGTTTTCGTATTTGATTTCTTATTTTTCTTCGCCTTATATCTTTTTGATAATTTGTTTAAGTTGAAGTCATGTGTTAGTCAGTCCTAGACAAGTTTGTTTCTGATTTGTTGGTTTGGATTTCATGTCAAATTCCTGAATTAATAAGCTTAGTTTGTCTGTATTAATTTCATCTGTTTAAGTGCCTAATTTTAATCAGTCCTAGTCGAGTCTATTTGTGGATTGGGTCTCATGTTCCTGAGTTTTGTTTAGTTTTCTCCGCTAAGTTGAATTTCATACTAATCCTTGAGCTTAATTAGTTATAGTAATATGTATGATATTAAAGTTCCTGGGTCAATTAGCCACAGTCTTTCTGTTAGATTAAAATTCATGAGTTTTATTAGATTTGTTTGAGTTTGTTTGGATTATGTTGTTGGTTTAATTTCATCTATTTGAAGTCCTGTGTGTCAATTTGTTTTCGATGATGGATTTTTCTGTACTTTTAGAACTTGACTTTTGGTTGTTCAAGGTTGTTTGTTATATTTCAAAATTTCAGGGTTTAGTTTGTTTGTTTAAGTTAAGGATTAATTCTAAGATGGTTAATGTAATTTCAGGGGTTAGCAAAGGCATCTTGGGTAGTTTCAGTTAGAGAATATTAAGTAGTGGAATGAAAATCTCTAGAGGCTTCTAGTGTGTGTATGGGGGGGGGGGGGGGAAGGGGAGTCGAATTGAATTTAAGGGTTTAGGTAATTTTAACTTGAAAAATAAGTCATAAATTGAAGGACTAACTAGCTAAAAAGAGGGAAACTAAAAGGACTAAAGGGTAAACTTCAAAATCTAATGTTGCTTTAGTAACTTCTCTATAAAGGCATTGTTACTTAGGGCTGAAGGTAGACTTTTCTAGGCATTGAAAATCCTGAAACTCCAAAAATTAGCTAAAATCGTTTGAAAAACACTGTTCCATTAGAGTTTTTCCCGAGATCCTGGAATTTCTCATTGTTTAAATCATTTTGAGTATTCAGAAGCTAAGAATGAGTTGAATCGTTGAATATTGGTTTGTTTTGGCCCAACTTAGGATAAATTTTTTATATTTGGCATCTATTAACATCAGTTGGTTTAAAGTTTGGTTCAACTGGATTCCTTTTGGTCATTTCTAGGCAATTTTGCTTGCTGAGCACTATATCTGCTGCTGCTGTTTAATTCTGTTGTTGATTTACTGCTACTGTTGTTGCCTAAGCTCATAGCTTCCTTGTTTATTTACGGTACCAAATATTCTCCAAAATTCCATGGACATCATCTAGATGTATTTGAAGTCTGGCTTTGGAATCTGAATCAAAAAATGAAATCCATGATAGATTTCATCCTTTTGTGTAACCACATTTATTCTTATAATGCATAACGATCAGATTTACTATTATAGTATGTATAAGCAGGATTGTAATGTTAAGTTGTGAAATTTCAAGATATTTGTAACTGGGTTTTTCTCGGGTATTTGTTGATTCAGCATGTTTTGGATGCATCTCTTAGAGGTTATATTAGGATTTTTCCTTAGCAAATATGAATGTTCAATGAAGCTAGATTCAAAGCTTGCATACGTGCTTTTCTATAACATTTTTCTTTGATCATTTGTTAAAATAGTTCCATGTGATTGAGAGTATGAGGTAACTTGATAAGATCCAAGTGAATCTTTATAGTGACAGCGGGGGTTTCGATAATGTTTGTAGCAGGTTCATCTCAATTTGAATTTACTAAGAAGCTGGTAGCATAAATGGCGTGTTTAACTTTATTATTCAAAGTTGAGTTATATTTTAAGTTATGATGTCTTTGAAATGGTTAAATGTGATATTGGGGCCTCGAATAGCAGGCTACGTATGCTTTAGCCTCCATTGGGCTTATGTTCAAGCCCTGCGACCCTTTTCTTATCAAAATAGAAATACCACATACCATTTAGGCAGGGCCTAAAGTTCTGAAAAATGTATAACGAAATTTGTAGTCTAGTTCAACCCTTTTTTTTTGCAAATATAGTCAAGGAGTGCCAACACCAAATTAAATTGGATAATTGCATTGTGTAATCAAATTCGAACCCTTAGAATCCGAGGTGCATCACTTAGTGAATTTTCGTGGCCCTCGCAAATTTAAAAATATGAAATTGCTTTAGGTGCATTAGTTAAGTAATTGATTTCTAAATTTGGGTGCGTATTTGTGTGACCCAAATCCAAATCTTAACATCAGTAAAATGTGTTGCGAACTACAGGTGCATTTATGTGACCTAGTTCAAGACGCGTTTTAACAACGTTGTAACTTTAAAATTAAATAAAAACGGTTTAAAAGATTAAATTTGCACATAGGCACAAAAATGCACTAAAATTAGATAATTAAGCCAAGCATAACAATTGAGCGACCGTGCTAGAACAACATAATTCGAGAGTACCTTAGACCTTCTCTTGGGTTAACTGAATTTCTTACCCGGATTATTGTCTCACAGACTATATACAGAGTCAACTCGTTCCTCGAGTCGGGATTTAAGCTGGTGACATGGGCACCATTAATTATCCTAAGTGGCGACTCTGAAATCTTTAAATAAATAAATCGCGTTTCTATTGTCCTTTAATTGGAAAAACTTCATTATCTACGCCTTTTGCCGGGGTTGTAGTGTTGAAAAGGAGGTGTGACATTAAGCTGAATCGTGTACCGGTTTGTGTGGCCTCCCGATCTTCTCTTTATGATCATATCTGTCCATCTGCTTGTCCTTAGGAACACGATTTAGCACGGTGATGCTAATGAGGTTACTATTGGGGACGATGGTGCATTGAGGAAGTATGTCAGGCTATGTGTGCCTAAAGTGGATGGTTTGCGTGATTTTATTTTTCAGGAGTCTTCTAGCTCGCGGTACTCTATTCATCCGGGTTCCACGAAGATGTATTAGGACTTGAGACAACATTATTGGTCGCGTAGAATGAAGAAGGACATAGTGAAATATGTTGCTTGGTGTCTAAATTGCCAGCATATGAAGTTTGAGCATCAACGATTGGGTGAATTGCTTCAGAAGTTAGAGATTTCATAGTGGAAATGGGAGCAGATCACTAAGGATTTCATTTTTGGACTCCTACGGACTCAGCGAAAGTTTGATGCAATTTGGGTGATTGTAGATAGGCTGACCAAGTCGGCTAATTTCCTTTTTGTGATGACTACCTATTCTTCCGAGCAGCTGGCTCGAGTTTACATCCATGATATTGTCAGACTTCATGGCGTGTCGATCTATCATATCTGGTCGGGGCACGCAGATTACATCATGGTTCTAGAGAGTTGTATAACATGAGTTGGGTACTCTGGTGGAGTTGAGCACAACATTTCACCCCCACAAGGATGAACAATTTGAGCGTACTATTCAGATTCTTAAGGTTATACTCTGTGCGTGTGATTGAGGCCAATTTTGTACTACTATGAAGTAGAAAGAGAGGTCGAAGCAGCTTTTACCCGAGAAGGTCGCGATCGATTTCCACAGGGAGCTAGATATTAGAGTTGAGTTTCTATTTAAATTGGAGTTGTGTAATTGTTCCTAATTGAACTTCTAAACATTGTTGGTTTTGATTTTAATTCTAGTTTTATACAAAATTAGGCTAAGTAAAGCTAAGATTAAACTATTGCAAGTTGTTCAATAGATAAAAGGCACTAGGGTAGTGACTTTCTCCTAGGTGGCTAATTGACGGATTCTTGAGTCTAAGTCTAGATGGTCATATTTGGGGAGTATGATATAACAATTGCACGATTCCACTGATTCTATACCTCTCGATAGTTCGAGTGATTTTTTCCGAATTGACTTTATCAAGATCAATTGGGCATGATAATTTGTGCAAGCAATTGAGGTTCAAGGCAGGTATTACTATCTCTAGGTTTAACCCTTTAATTGGGGCTACCAATCTCTTGAATATTTCCTAATTCCTTGTTGGACCAAAAGAAGAGCCAAAGTCAACTAGGTATAAACTAGGGTTTGCAACCATTAATTCAACATTAAAGCCCTAAATTAGTCAAAATATCAAACACCCATAGACAATCAAGCATTAAAACACAAGACTCATCAATTATCCATACTAGGGTTGAGCCACAACCCTAGCTAATGGGTCTAGCTATTCATGATTATAGAAGAAAACAAAGAAACAGATGAAGAAAAGCCCATAATAATCAATTACTAGATAAAACTTGAAGATTCAATGATGAAATTCAACTAAAATTACTCAAAAAGGTAAAGAATAAGTGTTCATGAGCGCAGCTCTGTCTCAAAATACAATTAATGACCTAAAATAGAAAAAGAAATTATTTATACTAGGCTAAAATTTTTGGATAAAGATACCCTTGCGGGATTAGTGTGGACCGCACAAAATCGAGTGCGGTTGCACTAAGGCTCCTGGCTGACTAATCTGCTCTCTGAAGTTGGCTACCACAGACCGCATTGGGCATCATCCTCCAACTTGGCAACTTTCTGATCTTGAGCTATGCGGACAACACAAAGTCGAGCGCGGCCGCATTGAAATCAATGTGGTCCGCAAAAAATACTTTGCGGCCGTATTGCTTGGTTTCCTGATATGCCTGATCTCTGAACTTTATCTTTGTGGACCGCACAAAATAGTGTGCGGCCGCACTGATCCTATTTTTCTAAGTTTTTCGTTGGTCTTGGTTCTTTTGCATGTTTCACTCCTTTTTGAGCTGGTTTTTGACAATTTGTTACCTTGTTGACCAAACCCTGTAATCAAGTACACCGTGTGAGCCTCTGGGGCTATTTTGTACACATTTCTAATCAAAACTTAAGTAAGAAGGAGTGTAAAATGCATCATAATCCCTAGTTATCAACTCTCTGAAACTTAAGCTTTTATTTGTCCTCAAGAAAACAACAATCCAAGAAAATTTAGTCGACCTAAAGTGGCCTCATCTAGCATCAATTAGGAATAACTATTGCTCTCAATTCAAATGAATCATTAACATCATTCACTCTTTTAAACAATATGAATTTAGTGCGGCACAAGAGCCTCAAGAGTTGACTCAACACATCAAAAAAACTCTTTTCTATTACTTTGGTCGTTGTGGAACCCAAACTCACACATCCTCAACTCTCCCTAAGCGAACCTCACCTTTAGGATAGTGGCACCCAGAACAAGGTTAATAGAAATACACTCATCTCTCTCAAGGAAAAATCACAAGTCCTGCTCTAAGTATCATATGCTTCCCCCTTATGTGAGTCAGCACTAATGTAAGTTTCATTTAACTCAAATCGTATAATGTTTTTTTGGAGACATAGTGAAGGCTTTTGGTTTATGATAGGAAATATTTGGTCTAAGTAGGTTCCATCTTCCCTTTAGCACTTCTTTTTGCTTCATTTTGGCACGCATTCACTTGACTTTTAAGTCATTTCACTTCTTTCTAAGGGGTTAGAGAGATACACTATCACTCTTTCTTGTTCATTTTAAATCTTTTCTCCTTTCTAAAACTTTCCACACCTTTCCTCCTTTGTTTTTATTGAATCCCTTTATTGGTTTCTACATTGAGAATTCTTTTTGTCTTTTTGATTTTCTTTCTTTTTCTATGCCTTTCCTTTTCTTCATTTTGTACCTTTTTACCACCTATTGAAATCCTCATCTCTCCCCCAAACTAATACTTTTGCCATGTGCTAAGAAAAGATTGGGTGTCAAGAGAGGGTATCTTTAGAATGTGTAAAGGCTTGTATCATGGTTCTTGAAGGAAAAAATTCTTAGGCTCAAAAGGGTTAACTAGGGATTTTAAGTAGGCTATGGAAGTGTTCAAGATATCATTCAAGGAGAGCCTATAATCATGTCTCAAGTCAAATTACACTTAGGATTTCACCTAGACAAACATTCAGGGCATGTTCTAGACCAATGGCTCGGGACTTGGACTTGTAATTCAATTCCTCACCACGCAAGTTGTGGGATCGCTAGAGACACAGATTCAGGGGCCCACAACAACCTTAGATAAGATTTGAACATACAATGGTCCCGAAAAACCACTTGATGATTAACGACCAACACAAGAGTCTCAAGGTTACAACTTTCACCATCCTATACACAACGATTTATTTTTGACAATAGGATCAAAGGCAAATGTGTTAGGCCCAAGTGAAGCTTTGCTTGAGGCAACCTTACCACTAACTACTAAAAAGCAACAAGAAAAATAGACTCAAACCCTTAAGAAGGTTGTTATGCCATCCATCATTGGGAAGAGTCACTCAGTTCACACAAATTCCACCTTTGGAAAGAACCGTGGCATTAAGAAAAGCAAAGGCTTATTGCAAAAACTCGTAATAAGAAGCTACGAATATAAAATAAGAAGCTAAGAAAAGGAGAAATGCGGAAAGTAAAATGAATATGTAAAAAAGGGGATTTAATCAAATATACAATATGGGAGATGAATATATACATAAGAACATAACTTTTATATACAAACCCAAGGTAAAAAGTACGAAAAATGTAATGAAATGCTGAAATTATATATATACCAAAGATAAAAAAAACCATAAAATTTGTTATATGTACAGTCATCCAAATCCAAATAGGGCTACCCCCTGAAATGAAAGATGGTATTGTCCTAAACGCCAAATAAGAAAAATAAGCACAAAAATAGAGGAAAAAGGAAAAAGGAACTCCCTACAGGTCGTTCGTCTACATGGGGTCCTGAGTCAGGGTCCATGAGTCTTCTGTATGCTTGGGAACCTGAGACTAGCTCCCTGTGATCTGTGGCTTTGTTGCTGGGATATGGGCCTGGACGGGCTCCTGGCTGCATCTTGGGGTTAGATGGATGAATCCTCCGGTGGGTCTGCCAACTGAATAACAACATCGTCAGTCTAGGGATTACCCTCTTCCTCTTAGGAGGCCTCTCGGACTGCTCTGGCTGGGGCTGGGCTGCTTGTGCTGGGTCATGCTGTACCACGAGAAAGGTTCCTTTGCCTTCACTTTTACATCAAATTTGAGCTTTTCCTACATCGTTAGGAATTTGGGGAATGGGTAAGACCTATCACCTTCATTCACTACCCGGATAATGACTCGGGATATGACATTCTCAACATTGATCGGGTACCCCACCAATGATGGATGCAACCAGAATCACCCGGTGAATTAGAAGTGAGTTTTCATTGGTGGTAGGGTCTATCCTTCTGCACACAAATCTCTCCCACCCCTTGGTCCTAAAGTTAAGTGTTCTCCTCAATATCTTTACCCCCGCCTGGTGCCTGGGATTGGCAAGTACTCCGCCAGCCATGGACATGCTTCTTTACCCAATTTCATCTTATCCAAGTACAGGGACTCATCCTCCTCCATGAAGCCTAAGTAGTCAGTGATGGTCTTCCCATCAAACTTCACCTTTAAATTACGTACTTTGGTGACTGTCACTGTGGTACCCTTTTTGATGTGGGCCACATTGGTGGAGGATTCATTCACCAAGTGCTCATTGGCATCATCCGCATGGCCAATAAAGTAGTCCCATCCTGCTCTATCTCTCAATTGCCTCAACACATTAGGGTTGTGAGGCAAGAGATCCTGGGTGATAATTTTTCTCTCAGGTATCAACCTCTTATCAGGCCACTACTCTCCGAATATGTGGTAGGAAACCTCAGTGACAAAACGGTCCTCCCATGCCTCTGGGTTCCTAGTCCTCTCTACCCTACCTACTTGAACTCACCCCCTTCTGCTTCTTACCCTTCTTCTCCTACTGCACTCTCTCCGGATAGTGAAGTTGTAGGAGAGGTGGAGTACTCATCCTCACAGCTTTCAACTAAGCCCTTAGACGACTCAGAAGGTATATGAACTGAGGCTTGGGTAGTGGGTGATGTTGGAGGTGTATCTCTCTAAAAGTTTCTTTCCGTCCAGGACAATATTCTGGAACTGGGTCTGAAGATGCCTCCTGGGAGGACTCGTACTCACTCCCCGACTGGTCAATAGTTCTGTCTACAGCTTTTATGATTCTCCTTGTGTTTTTAATGTTTTGTCAGACTTGTGGGGTCAATCTTAACATTCCTTGTTTCCATCCCGAGAGGACTCTCCTCTTCTTGTTTGTTTACCACTTTTGTCTATTGATTTCACCATTGTCTGCAAACAACATTCAGTTATGCTTTGTTAGTATCTATAGCAACAATGAAATTCAAGTTGCAGAAAAAACATCTTGCAGACAGTTTGAATATTGCAGAGTGCAGACCGCATAAAATGCAGTGCGACTGCAAAAAGGCTATTGCGGACCGCACAAAATAGATTGCAGTCTGCATAGATGTAGGGTTCAGACTACCCACTCTCTGAATCAATGCATTTCGGACCGCAAAAAACGTCAATGCGGTCTGCATTGAGGCACCGTAGGCCGCACAAAATCCAATGCGGTTGTGGTCCTTAAATGTCAGCTTTCAGGACTTTGTCTATTACAGTCCGCACAAAATAGCATTGCGGACCGCACAGGGATACCACGGACCACACAAAATCCGCACTGAGTGCCAAGCAGCAATACCATCCTAGGGTTCATGTTTTGATCAATTGTAGTCCAATATTTCACTTATTGATGAGTCCCTAAGTGTTTGTCCAATGTTTTAACTACCTAATCCTAATTAACACAGTATTTTAACTAACATATGCTAAAAACTTGAAAGAAAAACCGATAGATAAAGAACAAGAAATAAGAAAAACAAAAATTCAAAGAAAATAGTAAAATTGAATTATTGAGAAGAAGTTGACGTTACCAAAATGAGATGCAAAGTTGATTCGTGAACTTTAGCAGTTAATAGCGTGCAGATTATAGAGATGAACAATAACTTTTATGCCTTTGAGATGAAAAGGGTCAAAAAGTTCAAATATAGGGCCTCATGTCTTGTTTATAAAAAAGGGTCCTAGGGCCCAGCTTACCTACCCACCAAAGACCGCACAAAATGACACCTTAGTTCGCGGTGCTCAGAATCATGAGGCACAGACAAGTTGATCACTGCAGAATGCACAAAATGCAATGCGGACGCAGTGGACCATAGCGGACCGCACAAAATGCAATGCGGCCGTGGTGGTAAACTTTAGAGAATCCCAACTTTTTTCAAATCACCAGTGCGGTCAGCATTGATTTCTTCTCCCCCGCACAAAGGTCTATACGGCCGCACAAAATGAGTGCGGTCCGCATTGACAACTTAAGAGGGTTGTCATTTTCCAACTTTTTTCTACAGTGCATCAACACAATCCTTCATCATCTCATAACCAGCCAGTCCAAAAATAAATCATATACTACAAGGAAAATCAAAGAAAAATAAGAAGAAAATCATATGGGTTGCATCCTAAGAAGTGCATGATTTAACGTTGCGGCACGACGCAAGTTTCCATCAAATAATTTGAGATAAAGAAGTGCCACCACGGGGCTATCATCAATTTTTCCCAGGTAGTGCTTTACCATGTGCCCCATTCACTCTGAAAACTTCTCCATTTTTTTTTTAAAGACAAGTGCACCAAATGAAGTCACAAACACCACTTCAAAAGGTCCACTCTATTTTGACTTAAGCTTTCCCGACAATAGACGTAATCGAGAGTTGAACAAGAGAACCAAATCACCCACTTTTAACTCCTTGCCACGAGCATGCTATCATGAAGGTACTTTATCTTGTTCTTGTACAAGGACGAACTGGAGTAGGCATGAAATCGAAATTCATCAAGTTCATTAAGCTACTCCACACGAAGATTTGCTGCTACATCCCATTCAAAATTCAGCTTCCTTAAAGCCCACATGGCCTTGTGATCTAACTCAACCGGTAGATGGCAAGCTTTCTCAAGCATCAACTGATACAGAGAAAAACCAATCGGAGTTTTGTAAGCAGTTCAATAAGCCCATAGAGCATCATCCAACTTCTTTGACCAATCGGTCCTATTTTGCATTGACCATCTTTGACAATATACTCTTGATTTCCCTGTTTGAGACTTCAACTTGGTCACTCGCTTGAGGATGATACGGAATAGAAACTTTGTGGTTAACACCATACTCTGCAAGCAAAGTGTCAAAAGCTCTATTACAAAATTGAGACCCCCCATCACTAATGATTGCACGGGGAGTGACACACATTGTAAAAATGCTCTTCATGAGAAATGCAACAACACTTCGGGCCTCATTGTTGGGTAGAGCCATGGCCTCAACCCACTTTGAAATATAGTCAACCGCCACAAGAATGTATGTGTTCCTACACAAGCTAACAAACAAGACCATAAAATCAATGCACCATACATCAAAAATATCAACCTCAAGAATGGTATTAAGAAGCATCTCATCTTTCTTCGAAATTCCCCTGCTCTTTGACATTCGTCACACCTCTTCACAAGTTCACTTGCATATTTGAAAAAAGTTATCTAATAAAACCCACAACTAAGAACTTTGGAAGCTATCCTCACCCTGCCATGATGGACACCATAGGGAGATGAATGACAAGCCTCCATGATACTCAATTGCTTTTCCATTGGGACACATCTTCGGATCACACCATCTATGCAAATCTTGAACAAGTACGGCTAATCCCAATAAAAATCCAAACTCTCCCATTTGAGATTCTTCCTTTGGTTAGAAGAGAGCTCACACAGGATTATACCAGTCACAAGGAAATTAGCAACATCCGCAAACCATGGAATACCATCAACCGACACCGAAAGGAGTTATTCATAGGGAAATGAATCATTGATCTCTAGGCCATCACGAGGCCTCCCCTTCTCTTCCAAGTGGGACAAGTGGTTCGCCAGTTGGTTTTGACTACCCTTCCGATCCATAATCTCCAAATCAAACTCTTGAAGTAACAAGACCCATCACATCAGTCTAGTTTTGGAATCCTTCTTCATCATCAAGTATCGGAGTTCGGCATGATCTGTATGGACTATGACCTTGGCACCCACAATATACGACCGAAATTTCTCCTTACGAACACAATAGCCAAAAGTTATTTCTCAGTTACCGTGTAGTTCACTTGAGCATCATTCATTGTCTTTCTCGCATAATATGCCAGATGAAACATTTTGTTCACTGTTTGACCCAAAACCGCCCCAACCGCAACATCGCTCGCATTACACATGAGCCTAAAGGGAAAGCTCCAATTAGGTGCGGTAATGATAGGAGTGGTGGTCAACTAATGCTTGAGAAATTCGAAGTCTTGCATACATCTCTCATAAAACACAACCTTGGCATCCTTTTTCAATATCTTGCATAAAGGGTCCACTACCTTCGAAAAGTCTTTGATAAATATCCGGTAGAACCTCGCATGCCCAAAAAACTTCTAACTCCCTTAACAGATGTAGGGGAGGGAGCCTTGAAATCACATTAATTTTTTCTTTGTCTACCTCAATACCATGCATAAAAATTATATGCCCAAGAACTATGCCCTTTTCCACCATGAAGTGGCATTTCTCCCAGTTAAGAACAAGATTGGTTTCTTCACAACGGCCCAAAACTCTATAAAGATTTTTCAAACACTCATCAAATGAATCACCCACAATACTGAAGTCGTCAATAAATATCTCCAAAATATCTTCCACCATATCGGTGAAAATGGCTATTATACACCGCTAAAATGTAGCCGGTGCATTACACAACCCAAAAAGCATTTGAGAAAAGGAAAAGGTTCCACATGGACAAGTGAATATGGTCTTCTCCTAATCTTCCGGAGCAATCAAGATTTGGTCGTATCCAGAGTACCCATCCAAGAAACGGTAGAATGTACACCCAACAAGTCGGTCTAACATCTGATCAAGAGAAGGCAATGAAAAGTGATCCTTGCGCTTACTTTATTCAACTTGCGGTAGTCCATGCATACCATTCAACCGGTGACTGTTCTGGTAGGAATCAACTCATTTTGTGAATTTGCAACCACGGTCATGCCACCCTTCTTTGGTGTACATTGCACAGATGAAGTCTAAGAGCAATCACATATAGGGTACACAACCCCTACATCTAACCACTTGATCACCTCCATTTTTACAACTTCTTGTATTGTCTCGTTCAACCTCCTTTGATATTCCAAGGAGGGATTTGCATCATCTTCCAGAATAATCTTGTGCATACAGAATGCAGGGCTTATCCCCCAAATATCAGCTAAAGTCCATCTAATTGCCTTTTTCCACTTTCGAAGCACTGCCAATGTGGCATCAAGCTACATGTTGGTATGACAAAAGGAAAGAATAACTGGAAAAGTAGAACTAGGGCCTATGAACTCATGCCTCAGGTGTGGATGCAATGGTTTCAACTCCAACACCGAAGGTTCCTCAATTGAAGGTTTTGTTGGTGGAGTCTTCCTATTCTTAAGGTCCAAAGACAGTTTTCTAGGCTCATTCGAGTAATATCCCATCCCATTTAAAGCATTCATACATTCCTCTCGGCCTTCATCTTCATTGACATCAAGATTTAACAATACAGCCTCTAGAGGGTCTTTCACATTGATCATTGCACTTGTATCATCACCTGTCACTGCCGTGACAAGGTCCACAAAAGAGCGTACCTCAGAACTATTGGGCTGCTTCATTGAATTGCATACATGAAAGACCATTTTTCCATCACCCACCCGAAAGGTGAGTTCTCTTGCTTCCACATCAAGTAAGTCCTTTCCAGTAGCAAGGAAAGGTCTCCCTAATATGATTTGAACTTTATAATCCACCTTACAATCCAAGATCACAAAATCAGCTGGAAAGATAAATTTGTCCACCTGGACAAGCACATCATCAATAATACCCAATGGTCTCTTTATCGTTCTATCCGCCATTTGCAATCTTATGGAAGTCGGCCTCGGTTGCCCAATACCCAAAGTCATGAAAAATGAGTAGGGAATCAAGTTGACACTTGCCCCAAAATCATATAGAGCCTTAGCAAAATTCGCATTCCCAATGGTGCAAGGAACGGTGAAATCATCGGGATCTTCAAGCTTCGGGGCCATAGAATACACTATTGCACTAACTTGGTGGGTCCTCTTTATAGTTTCACAATCCATGGATCGTTTCTTTGACACCAAGTCTTCATGAATTTAGCATAGCCTATGATTTGTTCAAGAGCCTCAACCAAAGGCACATGATGGATAATCTCTTCATCATATCAATGAACTTTTTAAATTGATTCTCATTTTTCTGCTTCGCGAGCCTTTGAGGATAAGGTGGAGTTTCCCTTGGCAAAGGAGCCCTGCTTTAGGCCAAACTGGCTCCGGTATGTCAATTACGTGTTCCCTAGACAGTTTCACGTCATTTTGAGTTTCCACCTCGGTATCTTGAATATCAATCCTCACGTTTTCATTCACATTCTCATAAATCACATTTTCAACCACCAAGGGAACTTCATCTTCTTGCAACTGAACTTCATCACTCAAAATTTGCTTTTGTTTGGGGGCATTCACATCACCCCTCATACACTCCTTGTAGTTACCACCATAAAATGATTGTTCCCACCCTTTTTTGGGTTTACTACCGTATCACTTTGGTAGAGCCCCCTTAGGGTGAGTATTCAAGGACTGGGAGATTTGGCCTAACTGAACCTCCAAATTTCTAATTGAAGTATTATAGGAAGACAACTGAGCATCAGAATGTGCATTCTTTTTCATCATCTGTTCGAACATCATTTCAATTCTCCCATATCATTGTTAAAAGAACTAGGACCCAGGGATGGAAATAGGGGCGGATTGTTCGATTGTTGGTACATTTGGGGCCTTTGAAAACCTTGCCCCCAATTTCCTTGATTCTCATTGTTCCATCCACCTTGATTGTTGTTACCACCCTAGTTGTTGTTGTTACTATTCCAGTTACCTTGATTGTTCTGATTATTGTTCTGATTGCGCTAATTGGAATTTTGGTTGTTGTTCACCCACTTACCATTGCCTTGTTGTTGTTGATTTCCCCAACTGCCTGGGGTCTCCATTGTTGTTGGTTAGAAGAATTTCCCATCTGGCCTTGATAATTTATTCACATATTGCACCTCTTAATTCTGCCCATCGTAACAATCATCTTGGAATCCACCACAATCATTGTCAAATTGCTCTGAATTCCCTTGGTTCTGCTAACCCCTTTGTCTTCTTTTATTGACTAGCATGTTGACACCCTCCGTAACATTCACTTGGCTGGGATTTTGAACTTGTTTCAACCGTGTCTTTGCTAGTTGGTTCAATGTAGTTGTCAACTCAGCTATAGCCTGCCCATGATCATATAGCTCCTTTTGCAAATGAGTGACGGTGGGGTCATCCTAGGGCACATTAGCTCTACTTTTCAAAGCATAAGAAGTGTCAGCCATCTCAT
The DNA here is from genome assembly GCA_034376525.1 of Nicotiana benthamiana. Taxonomy (NCBI): domain Eukaryota; kingdom Viridiplantae; phylum Streptophyta; class Magnoliopsida; order Solanales; family Solanaceae; genus Nicotiana; species Nicotiana benthamiana. The sequence continues at coordinate 118,623,620 of CM067331.1, forward strand.
CAAGAATGTCACAAGCCTCATCATAAGTTAGCTTCATGAAGTTGCCCCCAGCAAGTTGGTTCACTACGTACTGGTTTGTTGGTTAATGCCCCGGTAGAAAGTTTGTTGGATTATTGCCTCAGTCATATCATTGTTGGGGCATTCCTTTGCCATTATTCTATAGCGCTCCCAAATCACATACAATGGCTTAGTGGTCTCCTGCTTGAAAACTAAGATCTCATCTCTCAGTGCTGCCATATGCCCCGGTGAGAAAAATTTTGCAATGAACTTGTCCGCCAACTCATCCTAGGTAGTGATGGAATGATTGGGAAGTCGCTAAAGCCAATCCAATGCCTTCCCTCTAATGGGAAGGGTCTCAACCGAATAGCATCCTAGGATACATTTATTTGCTTGCTCCCCTAACAGGTATCCACAAAACTCTTGAGATGTTTGTAAGCATTTTGATTGATATTGCCCGTGAAATACCCACAATGCTTCAACAATGTCAGCATCACATTGGTAATTTGAAAATTGCCCGCCCGAATCTAGGGTAGGACAATTGCACTTGCATAGACTTGGTTTGGAATCATTCGAGGAGCCACTCTTGGAGGTGGCGGAGGAGGATATGGAATATTGTCACTGGTATTAGCATTAGCCTGGCGGCCTCTATGTTGTCCTTGAGGTACAAGAGGCACCTCATCATCTTCGTTATCATCTACTTCCTCCCCCGCAATAACATTCCAAGACGGTCATTGTTGTTTGCTGCCATTTGGTACCTGAAGTTGTGACACACACAAATTAGTAACACAGAAGGAAATAAGAACAATACATAAAACTATTTAAATAGATAGCCAAAACCGTTAGCTCCCTGGCAACTGTGCCAAAAAGTGATCGAGGCCAACCCTGTACTACTATGAAGTAGCAAAAGAGGTCTAAGCAGCTTTTACTCGAGAAGGTCGTGATTGATTTTCACAGGGAGCTAGATATTGGATTTGTGTTTCTATCTAAATTGGAGTTGCATAATTATTACTAATTCACTTCTAATCATTGTTGGTTTTGATTTTACTTTAGTTTTATACTACTAAGATGCAAAATTAGGCTAAGTTAAGCTTAGATTAAACTATTGCAAGTTGATCAGTAGATAAAATGCACTAGGGTAGCGACTTTTTCCTAGGTGGCTAATTGACGGATTCTTGAGTCTAAGGCTAGGTTGTCATATTTAGGGAGTATGATATAACCATTGCACGATTCTACTCACTATATACCTCTCAGTAGTTCGAGTGATTTTGCCCTAATTGACTTTCTCAAGATCAATTGGGTATGATAATTTGTGCAAGTAATTGAGGTTCAAGTCGAGTATTACTATCTCTAGGTTTAACCCTTTAATTGTGGCTATCAATCTCTTGAATATTCCCTAATTCCTTGTTGGACCAACTTCAGAGACTTAGGCTCTCTTTCTCAAGAAGAGAAAAAGTCAACTAGGTATAAACTAGTTTTTGCAACCACTAATTTAACGTTAAAACCCTAAATTAGTCCAAATATCAAACACCCATAGACAATTAAGCAATAAAACACAAGACTCCATCAATTATTCACATTAGAGTTGAGCACAACCCTACCTAATGGGTCTAGCTATTCATGATTATAGAAGAAAACAAAGAAACAGATGAAGAAAAGCCCATAATAATTAATTACTAGATAAAACTTGAGGATTTAATGATAAAATTAAACTAAAATTACTCAAAATGGTAAATAAGAAGTGTTCACGAGCGCAACTTTGTCTCAAAATACAACTGAAGACCTAAAAATGGAAAAAGTAACTATTTATACTAGGATAAAAAATCTAGACAAAACTACCCATGCGGGGCTAGTGCAGACCCCACAAAATCGAGTGCGGCCGCACTAAGGCTCTTGGATGACTAATCTTCTCTTTGAAGTTGGCCACTGCAACCGCATTGACTTCTATTGCGGTCCGCACAAAATGAATCACGGACTGCATTGGGCACCATCCCCCAACTTGGCAACTTTCTGATCTTGAGCTCTACGGACCGCACAAAGTTGAGTGCAGCCGCATTTAAATAAATGTGGTTCGCACAAAATACTTTACGGCCGCATTACTTGATTTCCTGAAATGCGTACTCTCTGAACTTCATCTTTGCGGACCGCAGAGAATTGTGTGCGGCCGCACTGGTCTTGTTATACTGAGCTTTGCCTTGGTCTTGGTACTTGTGCATGTCTCACTTATTTTTGAGTTGGTTTTTGACAATTTGTCACCTTGTTGACCAAACCTTGCAATCAAGTACAATGTGTGATCCTTTGGGACTATTTTTTACATATTGTTAATCAATACTTAAGCAAGAAGGAGTGTAAAATGCATCATAATCCTTATTTATCAGCGTGTGTGATGGAGTTTGGAGGTTCTTGGGATCAGTTCATGCCACTTGCGGAGTTTGTCTATAACAACAGTTATCAGCCTAACATTTAGATGGCACCGTATGAGGCTCTGTATGGTAGGAAGTGTCGATCCTTAGTGGGTTAGTTCGAGCCGGCAAGGCAATATTATTGGGCACAAAGTTGGTTTAGGACGCTTTGTAGAAGGTTAAGGTGATTCATGATAGACTTCGCATAGCTCGGTCCAGACAGAAGAGTTATACGGGCCGGAAGGTTCATGATGTTTCATTTATGGTTAGAGAGTGGGTCTTGCTTTGGGTTTCTCCAATAAAGGGCGTTATGAGATTCATAAAGAGGGGCAAGTTAAGTCCAAGGTTTATTGGTCCCTTTGAGGTGTTGCGGCGTATTGGGGAGGTTGCTTATGAGCTTGTCTTACCTCCCATCTTGGCAGGAGTTCATCCGCTATTTCATGTTTCGATGCTCCGGAGGTATCACGATGATCTGTCTCACGTGTTGGATTTCAGCTTAGTCCAGTTGGAAAAGGATCTATCCTACGTTGAGGAGCCAATGACTATATTGGACAGATAGGTTCGAAAGCTGAGATCAAAGAGCATTGCATCAGTAAAAATTCAGTGGCGCTATCAGCCGGTCGAGGAGGCAACTTGAGAGACCGAGGAGGATATGCGCAACAATTATCCTTATATTTTCACCACTTAAGGTATGTCTCTATACTCGTGTGAGGCTCACTCGGGTGCTTAACGAATAGGTTTGTGACTTATGCAAATTGCTGAAGTTGATGCACCTAGTATTTTCGCACCTACGCACTTTGGGCCGCAGGTGCGGAGCCGCAGAAGCAGAAATGGGAAAGAGGTGTGGGATCGCAGGTGCGAGAGGAGTTCCGCATCTGCGATGCCCGCTAGTGCGTGAGATGGAACCGCAAGAGCAGTATGGGACCGTAGATGAGGACAAGTGCCCACATGTGCGCACATGCAGGTGTGACCTCTTGATCGCAGATGAGGACGAGGTGCTTTAAGTGAAAAGCCTCACCTGCAATGGAAATTCCGCAGGTATGGGACCGGAGATGCAATCCTTGGCCCTCATGTGCGATAATCACTGGGCAGAAAAGGGCAGATTCGAGTGTTTGAAATTCATTTCACAAAATTCGATTTAAAGCTCGAAGGAAGGCGATTGTTCGATAGTTTTTCAGAGGAACTCATTGGGTAACGATTCCTAATCTTATTTTGATCTTCATTAATCCATAGTTTTGTTTCTTCATTAAATTAATGAATTTAAGTAAGGAAGTTGAGAAATTGGGGAAAAGTTCCCCAACTAAAAATCTGAGATTTGAGTAGGATTAGGGTGTCGGATTTGGATGATTTTTGCACGAGTGATCGCGCGAGTTAATCGGTGATCTTATTTGGTAATTTTTTTCCCGATTCCAATATGTGGGCCCAGGGAGTATTTTTGGGTCTTTTTTAAAAAATTTTAACCTTAGCTTTGATTTTATTAGCTAAATTAGTTGTTTGTAGCTATATCTATGTTATGTAATTGATTTGGCTAGATATGGGCCATCCGTAGCCGGACATTTGTGGAAGGAGCATTAGTTCAGATTGGGAAAAATACATAGGTAGCCACCCGAACTATACACCAAACCCCTATTACACACTTTCTGGGAACAATATCACTTTACACACACAACCTTTCAAAATTATATCTAGTACACACCACATTTGTTACATGGCACGCGCGTGCTTAACAAAAAGATTGAGCGCGTAAAATTTAAAAAATATTTTGTCTAAATCCGTATTTAGTGCCACGTGTCAAAGTAATAACATTTTCCTTATTTTTCCTTTTTATCAAATGAAAATACCTTTTATCTTCTCAAAACTACCAGCTCCCCCCCCCCTCCCCCACCACTATTTTCTCACTTATCTTCCCCAAATTTTTCTCTGTTTCGTCTCTCCCCCTATAGCATAAAAAAATACATTAAAATTCATGATAAAGAGTTTAAGAATAACAGAAATTAAACTCTATGTTTCGTCCTTTGCCCTTCCAAACTTGTCTTACTTATTTTTCTACCACTAAATTAAATATCCAATTTTTACATAAATAAAAAAGAATAGTTTTTTTTTGCATTTCATGAGAATGAATAAAATTATAAGAGAAGATTAAAGATTTTTTCACAATGGAATTATTTAACTCATGGAAACAAAAATTAAATTTACTTTGCTTTGTTTGGTCGTGGTATGAAATCTGAAAATGGAGGAGTAAAATGGAGGAAGGAGAAACTATAATTTTAATTATTATCTCTTTTAATTTCGGATATGAAAATGTTATAGCACTAATGATGATGATGGCATTCTTGACTTCTTCGTTTGTTGCGCTTGATTTTACTCTACTTTTCTAAGATCCATGTATTATTCTCAATAGATGGCGGATGGTATTGCACTCATCTTCTAAGCTCCTTGGGCGAGGAGGGAGCTGTTGGAAAGAGGGGGTATGGGGTTTCTTTAGAAAGATGACATAATATATTTATTTAATTTAATCAATTAAAGTTTATTTTAAATATATGGAGTAATATTTATTACAGATGAGCTATGACACATGTCGTATTTTGATTGGCACATGGGTGCAATCTCCAAACAAAAAACTGGTCAAGAAAAAAGTAGTGCATACTAAATACAATTTTGAAAGGTTACATGTGGAAGGTGATATTTATCCTCAGAAAGTGTATAACAGGGATTTGGTGTATAGTACGGATGGCTACTTACCCTTTCAGATTGATTTGAGGTTGTTCGAGGTAAGTGGCTTGCCTAACCTTGTGGAAGGGGAAAGGGGGGGAGGGGAGGAGAACTCTCCTTAGGATTTGGTACTGTTTGATATATGAGCGCCGTTTATATGAGGTGATGAGTGCGTATACGGGCTATTTATTGAAAAATCCCATTTTCATTAAGCAAATATCTGTTTCCCTTAAATTGAGCAACACTAGTATATGTAACTATCATGTTTAGTTTAGGAAAGCATGCTTTAACTGCCTTAACTGTCTATATGGATTCTGTGCATCATGTTTTAGTGAGATTTCCTGGTCTTCCTTGACTCGGATTTGGTTTAAATTGTGTGGTTTCTTGCTATAAATGTTATCTTTGTTTGATTGAGCTGCATATTTACTTTGGGACTACGGAACAGTATTCCAAAAGATCCCCATATACTGCACATTAATTTTGGGACTACGGAACAGTATTCAGGGAGATCCTCCCCCCCACTATATATTTACTTTGGGAATCCGAAACGGTATTCCGGGAGATCCCCCTGCACATTTACGTTTGGGACTACGGGACGGTATCCCGGGAGATCCCTTGTTGCTATAACTGTGTTCTAAACTGCTATTGGCTTTCATTGAATTTTATTCTTGTTAAATTTCCGTACTTATTTCACTATACTTGTTTCTGTCTTATTTCATTATGTTTATACTAGTACGGCCTTGACCTGATATTTTCACTACTCGATAGAGGTTAGGCTTGGCACTTACTCGGTATTGTTGTGTTCTACTCACTCCCTTTCCTGCTCATATTTTTCGTGTGCAGATCCAGGTACCTCTTACCAGCCACAATACCAGTGAAGCGAGCCAGCTGTAGAGACTTCAAGGTATATCTGCCGCATTCGCAGACCTCAAAGTCCCTATCTTTTCCACCCCATGTCAACCCTTCTTGTATTAGACTCTAGAGTATGGGAGTACTGTTTCTTTCTTTAGCTTGTGACGTATGATATTTCGGATTTTGGGAGAGTTTATGTACCGTTCGAAAGTTATTATTGGATATACCAAGCGACATCACATTCCTTGTTTAAATTTACTTATTAGTTGATAGCTTTTTGTTCCTTTTTCTGCAATGTTAGGCTTACCTAGTCGTAGAGACTAGGTGCCACCACGACGGTTCACGGAAGAAGAACTAGGATCGTGACACTTTTGCTCGAGTTGGTTTCGATTTAATTTACCGTTTATGTAGAAAATCTAATTTAGATAATTTATTTTCACTTAATAAAATTTGAATTAGATTAGGTGCATTTATTATAGATTAGGTGTATTCTTTTACAACTATCTCATGTTTGAATTTAACTCATTCAAATTTTTGCCCATTAGTGTATTTTTAAAATTATTTATTTAAGCTTAATAGGATTGAATTATCTGGATCTTGTACATCAAATCATTATGGCGTTATTCATTTCATGATTTTTGTGAAGATGACTTTTAATTATATATCATATCCTTAAAAACTACACAATATTAGCACCACATCACTACCAATGCCAACCACTATCTCCATTCATAATCACCACAGATCGCTACCAATACCAATTACTTTCTATCAACTACTATAACCAACCATCTTTACCATCAGTCATCTACGTTGCCAGCTTTTACCACCAGGTTTTACTATCACTCAACCGTTACCTGTCTTCAACTATAGAAATACCAGTTACCATTATCAGAAACGTCACCTCACAATCAGTACTTTTGACGATTACCCTTGACAGTTGCCATCGCCAGTAGCTTTTGGAGCATGCTTCATGAACAGTTAATTTTTTGCGACAACACATAAATTTTAAAAAATATATTATTATATAATATTTGAATATTATTTTTAAAGTATATGTTTATTAATTTTTAAATAAAGATAGATTATACAAGTTCAAATGACGAGAAACAATTAGATTTAACTTTTATTGTGCAAAATTTGAAGCAAACATCTTAATAATGAAATAGACATCTTAATCTTACTAATAAAGTAAATGGTGGATATTGATATCGCAATTCATATAATTGACACAACTAGTTAAAAATTGAAGCGTAATAACAATTTGTTATTATACTTTTATGGAAGATAAATTAGCAGAGTCAAATTGAATCCACTCGTTGAAGTTTTGACCAAAAGACTTCAAAAACAGAAAAGGACGAGGAATCGCAATTATTTTCCTCCTCTCACTTTTTCATTTTCTTTTACCTTTTTGGATAGGACTCTAGGGAAAGAGGCTATAAGGATTTTAGCTTATTATAGCCAATATTATAACAACAATAACCCGGTAAAATTTTATGAGTAAAATCAGAGAAGGTAATGCATACGCATATTTTATCCCTACCCTGGGAAGGTAAAGAGACTATTTTCGAAAGACCCTCAACTTAGAAAAAAGAATAAAAACAAGTAAATATAAACAACAAACCAAAGAAAATAAAACGAACCATGTATGAACCGAAAAAACAGATAGAATAAAGATGTAGCAATACTGAAGCAGTAACAATGCCAAGGTACTAGAAAACCGAAGCGGAAGATAGTACTAAAAACTACCCTAATACTAGCATTCTTAGAAACAACTACAAGGTACTAGTAGACGAGACCTAGTAAATCCGAAACGGCCCAGAAGAACACACTACGGCCTATTACCCTTCCACCCTAGTTTCGACCGCCATACCCTCCTATCAAGGTTTATGTCCTTGGTAAGTTGAAGTGGCGCCATGTCCTGCCTGATCACCTCTCCACAATACTTCTTGGGCCTTCCTCTACCTCTCCTCTTACCAGGCAACGTCAACCGTACACACCTCCTTACTGGGGCATCTAGGCTTCTCCATATCCCATGTTCGAATCATCTAGTCTCGCTTTGCATATCTTATCGTCGATGGGGTCCATACCCATTTTCTCCCAAATATCCTCATTCTTAATCTTATCCAACCTAGTATGCCTGCACATCCATCGCAATATCCTCATTTCTGCTACGTTCATCTTCTGGATATGGGAGTTTTAGAGTGGCCAACATTCAACCCCTGTACAACATTGTTGGTCTAACCACCACCTTGTAAAACTAACCTTTAAATTATGGTGGCACATCCTTGTCACATAGGACGCCAGATGCTAACCTCCATTTCATCCACCCGCCCCTATGCGGTGTGTGACATCTTTGTCAATCTCCAGACTTTCTTGGATAATTGACCAAAGTACTTGAAAATTTCTCTCTTAGGAATGACTTTCGAATCAAGCTTCACGTCTATATCCGCTCCACTTGTCTCATTGCTGATCTTGTACTCCAAATACTATGTCTTAGTCCTACTCAACAATTAGCCTCTAAGGTCTATATCCAAACCTCCAACGTATTATAAGCGATGTTAATAACTAAAATTCACTTTAATTAGTTATATTCATCGTATTTAATTAATTCTACTCTGAAACTAGTATTATATAATTTTTTTAGTAATTAAACTTTCATCTACTAGGAAAATATTTACAAGTAAATAAAAAAACCCTTACATATATCCTAAGCTTTCTGTAATTCTTCCCCCCCCCCCAACCAACCACCTTGCTATTGCTATATTGTTTTGTCTATTACATAGAGTATCAATCCAGTCCACTTAATTCTTTTTTCATGTGCTTATTGCTTCGATAGTGTAGTTCCTGTATGTTCATCTTGCCAAGTATCTCCCATCGTCTAACTTTACATTGAAAGATTCTGGCATTTCTTTCTTGCCACACATAGTATACACATGCTGCCAATGTCATCTTATATAGTTCCTCAGTCCATCCATATACTGGTCTTCTTATCCCTTTCCAAGTTAGCAAATTACCCAACAATTCAGCTGCATATGAGCACTCAGAAAATAGGTGCTGAATAGTTTCACTTTCTTGTTTGCACAATACACACTCCTGATCAATTTATATTCCCCAATTTCTCACTCTATCTTTAGTATACAACTTTCCATGTGCTGTCATTATTAGCATAACTTTCCACCTAAGGCAGCCAACATTGTTGCATACAACTTTTCTCCAGCTCACTTTGTTGAAGCTTCCTCTCAGCTTATGATATATTTGATTAATTCAACAGTTGTTCATTTTCCTGATATCCTCATGGTTAAATCCTGCTTCCTCAAATGTCTTCTTTGCTTTCAAAATCTTGCTCATCATCCATGATGTTTGCTTCAGTTAGACTTCCCATATATTCCTACCTCTGATGTAGTTGATATGCATCCATTGAATCCAGAGTTTGTTCTTCTCTTTACATAGATTCTAATATTGTTTACATATAGCAGCTTTATTCCACAATGTGATGCTCATAATATTGAATCCCCCTGTTGATTTGGGCATACATACTTTTTTTTCCTATGCAAGTAATGCTTTCTTAGAGATGTTGTCCTCCCCTGTCCACAAGAAGCTTCTGCATATTACCTCAATTAGCTTAGTGATTTTCTTAGAGCACAAAGATTTGTGCCCAATAAGTTTGAATAGACAATAGAACACTTTGATCAATTGAATCCTTCCAGCATAAGATAGGAATTTAGCTATCCATGAGGTTATTTGTCTTACTATTTTGTCAATTAAGGGCTGACATTGAGCTACTGATATTCTCTTGGAACTTAAGGAAACTCCTAGGTATCTGACTCGCAGTTCACCTTTTTGGATTCCCAAGAATTCCAGAATAGCCTCTTGATCATCTTGTGGTACCCCTCCAAAAAAGATTGAACTATTCTGCTTGTTAATAACCAATCGCAAAGCTTTTGAGAACTCTATAAAACAGTTATATAGTAACTTGATTGATCCTATGTCACCCCTTCAAAAAAGTAAGAGGTCATCTGCAAAACCAAGATGTATAATTTGCAACTTTTCACACTTGGGATGATAATTGAAGTCAGGAATCTGGTTCAGTGTCTTTAGGCTCCTTGTCAAGTATTCCATTGTTAGCACAAATAGAAATAGAGATAATGGATCCCCTTGCCTCAGCCCTTTTCTATCTTCAAATAGTTATGTCAGTGATCTATTAACCAAGATTGTATATATAACACTTTGCACACAACTCATGATCCATCTCACAAACTGGTCTTGAAAAGCCATTGCATTCAGCACTTGCTCCATGAAACCCCATTCAATAGAATCATATGCCTTTTGCATATCCAGTTTCATCATACACCTTGGTTACACCCCTCTTCTTTCATATACTTTTACAAGTTCATGGAAAAGGATAATGTTATCTATTATCACTTTTCCAGGAACAAAGGCAGATTGTGTTTTATCAATTAGTACATCTATCACCCTTTTAAGTCTCTTAGTTAAAATCTTAGAGATGACTTTATACAAAGTAAAGCATCAAGAGATTAGTCTGTATTCTTTAATGCTGGTAGGATTTCTAACTTTAGGGATCAAAGTGATTGCTGTGCAGTTGATAAGTCTGCACGTTTGAGTTGATTCAAAGAACTCTGGAACAGCCTTAGTCACATCCTCTCCTATTACTTCCCATGTTTTTTTGAAGAAGAATGCATTACATCCAACATAGCCAGGTGCTTTTAAGTCACTAATATCCTTTAATGCTCGCCATACTCCCTCCTTAGTCACTGGTTGGATGAGTTGCAACTGCTTCTCCCTACTTAGTGTTGTTCCCATATTCATGACATTTGGATTAATAGCAGGTATACTTTCTACTCTTGAACACAATAATTTCTTATAATATCTCATTATTTCAGCCTCTATGTCTTCTTCTAGCACTAGTTGGATCCCCACTTCATTTGTTAGATCTTGGATGCCATTCAAGTTATTACTGTACTTTATTTGTACAAAGAAATAGGCAGAGTTGGAATCTTCGATTTTCAGCCATTGGACTCTGGATCTTTACTTGTAAATACTCTCTTCAATCAGTGACCATTTTTCTAATTCACATTTTAGTATTTGCTCCTTCTTAATTAAGTCTGACTGTTGCACTCTAACAATCATCTCCTCTTGAACAGCTAGAAACTCCCTTCTTTCTTTTTTAATTCTATTCTCTACTCCTTGATAATGTTGTGTGTTTATCCCTTTCATAATCTCCTTGAACCTTTTGAGCTTATTCTATACCTCATGCATCCTCTAATGTGTTCCATATAAACTTTATACTTGTTCTACATACTGCATAAATTGAGGATGGTCTGCTATACAATTAAAGCAAAATGGCCTATTCTTCTTCCTCTGTATCTTGTAATCATTAGCTTAAGTGAAGAGATCAGACACAGATGGTTATAACACCTGTATTCTCAAGCTTGGCATTGTCAGCATCCAATTATCATTAACCAGTCCCCTGTCTATTCTACTATAAGTATGATTATTGGGCCAGGTATAGTCCTTTCCCACAGTTTGCAGCTTATTCATCCCAATATCCTTCATGAATTCTTTGAAAACTTTTATCTCCACATGTTGTATCACTGAGCCATGTTGTCTATCATATTCATTTAACACATCATTGTAATATCCCATTGCTAACCAAGGTCCATGTTGTGTACTGTGAATCAGTCTCAATTTGCTCAACAAACTCTGCCTATATTTGATGGTATGCAGTCCATAAATTGTTGTTAAACTAATTATAAATAACTTTGAGACTGCTATGAGATGAACATGTATTAGCTGCTCATCAATTTCAATTGGGACAAATACATAGATTTTAGGATCCCAAATCATCTAACTTCTACTTTTGTTCATTGTAGTAAAATTGGTTATCCATTTCAATCCAGGTGCATTTTTATCCATTACATCTCTAGTTTTCTATTTCTTTATTCTGCGCTCTACTAAAGCTATTACTTGTTTTTATTTTCTTTTATAAACTCCTTTATCTCCTTTTGCTCATAGATTTTATTCAATTCCCTAATATTTCATGTGATCACACTCATACTGGTATGAGCTGAGTACCTTGATACAGCTCCTGCACCCCTCCACTCCTTCTGCATACAACTTGTGCCTGTGTCACTATTTGCTTGATCATTTCTTAGAGATTGAAATTCATTGTTCCCAACCAGACTCTACTCCTCATTTTGTTTAGCTTTGGATGCCTTTGCTGCTGATTTACCAAGCACTATTATCCACCCATCTTCCTTTTCTTGTTTCTCATTGTCCTTTGTCTTTGCCCCTTGCCCTGCAGTTTGGATTACTTCTTTATTCTCACTTTGTTCAGCCTTCTATTTATTTTCATTTTATCTATCTTTATCAGTTCTAAGCCAAACTTGTTTGACTTTATTCACCTTCCTCTGATATGTCATTCTCTACGGTTCTGGGGCTGTACCTTCATTACAATCATGTTCTATTTTCAGATATTTAACACAGAATGATGGCTCCCGATCATATGTAATTTCCTGTTATATTATTTTGCCCTTTGGATTTTGCAGCTTCATAGTTCTAGGCAATGGTTTAGTGGCATCCATTTCAATTAGCATCCTTGAATAAGATATCCTAATTGATCCAATAGTGAACTCATAAGCATAAACAAGATTTCCCAAAGCACTACCTAACTTACTTAGGGCTTTCATACCCTAGCAGTTGAGCGGCAAATTTGGGAATCTGACCCTATTTTCAGTATTTCTTCATCAAATTGAAATCTGCTGACCATGCTTTCATGATTATTGGACAATTGTTTACTGTATGAGGGCTTGAATACAGTACCCGATCTTTTTCTTTCAAATTACTAAATCTTATCACAAAGTAATCATCATTATGATAGAAGATCCGTGGCTTCACTGAAAATTTACCTATTGAGTTTAGGAATCTTTCAATTGCTCTAATAGTAGGTGAATCTCCTATCACATAAAGCACAATCGTAGATCTCCACTTATCATTTTTCTGCTCTACATCCTCGAGGTCTAAATTCACAATTTCTCTCCATTTTGGATTATCATAGCAATGAATTGTAGATTCATACCTTTCATCGCTAATTTGTTGCCTGTACCACATTTTCCCATGTTTGCGCCTTGCTCTCTTTTCCTAGTTCTGCCCATTTACTGTTCTTAACAGTACCTCAGCTGCATGGTACTGTTCCATTGTTGCTCGGAGTCTTTTCTTATACTTGAGCTATCCCGCTTCCAGATCCACCTCCTATAGCTTGTGCAACTACAGGTGTGACATCTACAGCTTTTATTTTGCTATTTCTGCGAGCTAGATATGCTTCCTCCTTGCACTATTCACTTTGCATGCTCCTCGGCGTGACAAATTCATTAGGTTCTTCAATCTTCACTCCTTTTGGTGATACAAATAGTTCTAAGACTGCATTTTTGGCTTCCGCTAATCTTTGGTCTGTAGTCGGGACCTTCATAAGGTTCATCTTAGGTCTTCTTCTCCCTCCCATGATTTCCAAAGTGCACGTTAGCAAGGCCATGTTAACGTGCTTCGAGAGAAAACTCTAGAGAGAGAAAATTTGAAAAAACTTGTGTAATATTAAATATTAAATAATATTTAATTGTTGTTTAATGCGTTCATGGCTCATGTTAATTTTTTCTATGTACACTTTTCATTATCTGCTGAAAGGTCTAACTTTTTAAAAATTATATATTTGTACTTTGTTATTTTACAATTTTGGAGATGCTACGCGATACTACTATGTTCACATGAATTAACAGTAATAAAGGATTTCATCCTCTTAAATCTTATTTAGCACTTTAAGTATATCAGTAAAATAAAAATATGTATAGTACGTGTATATAATGAAAAATAATTAGCAAATAGTTACTTTAACACATGCTATTAGTGTTTAGCCGTATTTAAAAAGTTATTGGTATTTAGCCACCTTTTTCACATGAAAATCTTTTTGGACAAAAATAGCCCCAACTATGATGGTAAGCAACCCCTATTTCCAACCGAGAGGTTGTGAGTTCGAGTCTCCCCAAGAGCAAGGTGGGAAGTTCTTGGAGGGAAGGATGTCGGGGATCTATTTGGAAACAGTCTCTCTACCCAAGGGTAGGGGTAAGGTCTGCGTACACACTACCCTCTCCAAACCCCATTAAGTGGAATTATACTGGGTTGTTGTTATTGTTGTAAATACGAAACAACTCTAGCAGACAATGCTGGAGTTCAGCGATTTTACAAATGGAACCCTAAAAAATATATTTGAATTTGAATCCAGCAGCAATTCATGGGACTCAAACTTTTACAATCTAAGTATAAATATTTATTGGAGTTGTAAACCCCAAGAACTATTCTTGGAGTTCAAGCCTTTATAAGTCCAAACTGCAACATACTATGCTGGAATTCAAGTTTTTAGAGTAAAATTTTAGTTCAACTGATTGAACTCAGCATAAAATGAACTAGTGTCATTAGATGTTACTCTGCCTCTCTGAAAAATCAATACATCCACTAATTAAGGCCGCATGTTAATGCACTAAAAATCTTACACCAACTTCCCGGTCGATTTTCATGAACAGTGAACATGCCTTCAGATTCGTGCTTATTTCATTTTTGGTGTTTGCTAAATTGTTGGGTTGTTAGGTCTATTTATTTAATACATTTGGTGTCGTTATAATAATGTATTAGAGTAACACAAAAGCATGAATGTGTTATGAATCCTTTAGGAATATTGTTGAGAAAATAGTAAAAGGAGTTGCCATTAGTGTTGCTGAACAAGGAAGAAACAAAATAATGCAGAGATTTTTTTGGATTTTAAATTTCAAGTGTAAACAAACTCTAATAATTGCTCTTATACGTTTAAATTCTATTAATTATTCCTGGAGTTTCAACTACACATTTCAAACTCCAATATTTATTTATGGAATTTGAACTGAGAATGTCTCAACTCCGCTCTTGTTCGTGGAATTCGTCCGTATGGATATTTTTGTTCAAATTTTATTCCGCATTAAAGAGTGACTATTTTGCTATTATATTTCAAAGAGAAAACTATCATCTATAACCCCTTAATATTTTAATAGCCCATGTTTTGTCCTACTTATAAAAAAATGGGCCTTCGGTCCAAGTATTGCATATAGTAGCCGAAAGGAATAAGTATGACAATATAAGCGCTTGTAGCTTAGTGGATAAAGCGCATGTTTCTTAATTTAAAGGTCATAGGTTCGACCCTTGCCTGGCACAATAGAGCAACCCTTTTTTCTAATGTATAAATAATGTATCCTAAGTTCGACAGTGTATCCTTGGTATATATTTAGCCTATCTTGAGTGTCCTTGTATATCTAAAGTCTATATATTTATGTACCCCAAATGTATTTTATACCGTTAATATATAATCTATCTTAACAATGTATCAAAATTGTATATAATGTGTATTTTCTACAATGTAAACATAGTGTATATAAACTATATACAATTTTGTATGTGTGCACACTTGTATTTGGAGTGTATAATGTATTTTTGTATAGAGACAGTCTTTTTTGTATATATTTTGTATAGTTACGTCTATTTTGCATAGTCATATCTATTTTATATATTTTTGTATAGTGATAGTCTATTTTGTATATTTTTTTTATAGTGACAGTCTATTTGGTATATTTATAGTGACATTCTATTTGTATATAAATTGTACGATAAGAGTCTATTTTGTATATTTTTTGAATACTAACAACCTATTTTCTATGTATCTTCCACCACCTTCCTACTTGCACGGTTGTACCCCATCACTTATCAAGACATAACTGAACAATTAAATGAGCAATTGCATATCTGATTTTAAACGTTATAACTAGAATTGTATTCTTCTTTTCATAAGTTTTCTTTTCTTTCTAATTTGATGATTACCATGTAAGCCAAAAAATTATAGCTTGTCAAGAGAATTGTATTCTTCTTTTCATAAGTTTCCTTTTCTTTCTAATTTGATGATACTATATAAGCCAAAAAAGATTATATTTTGTCAAGAAAATAATTAAAACAGTTGTATGTCCCTCTCAAAATTTACCAATTAGCAACATTGATGATTGATGTAATTCTCCTTAATTCACACTTCCAATATGTTCAGTAAGAGGATTATAAAAGCCAAAATTCCTGCAAATGAAAAATAGTATAATTCTTTTGGCTATTAATTTTGGCCAACAAAAAGTATCTTTAGAAATTTGCTGAATAGAGGTCATGCGAGGAAGAAAAAATTATTGATGTAATATTACAAGATTGGGGACTAGAAGATATATAAAAAGAATCCAAGTAAAACGAAATGGGGAAAATCCAATGTTAGTGTTGACTTCGGCCAATTAGGTACTTGTGAGTTCGGTGGCTAGCCATTAAAATAACAATTAGGCTATAAAATGCTTAATGTAACTTTAGGCTAGCAATTGTCATAAATTTAGCTCGAATGACTATAAATGAATTTTTCTCTATTTCAAAGGGATATTCAAGCTGGTTAGCAGCCTATAGATTTGAGTTACCCATTTAGCCCAACTATTTCAGATTTACTCGATTTATCCCCAAGTTCTAAATCAAAATTATATTTTTCTTCTCTTATGCATCTCTCTTTAACTCTCTTTCTTTTCCTCGCCTACCTCCCCCCCTCCTGCCCTCTCCCCTCCCTCTCTGTATATAATATTATCGCAAATTTCAAATTCAAATCTCAAGCCCAAAACGTGTATTTACTTACTTTTCAAGTTTTAGGTTCAAAAACCTCAATCTTCAAATCAGTAACTATAACTGATTTTAGCTCAAAACAACAACACATAATTGATTTTCCGCAAAAACTCCAATACCTACACAAAAAACCCAAATTCAACAGTGAAGACAATAAAAAAAATTAAGAATTACAATATTTTCAGATTTATCTTCACTGTAATGCTCAACCTTACGAGGAAGTGTCCACCCACCTACTCTTTTTATTGAATATGTTCTTATTAATTATTAATTTATTATAATCAGTAACGTAGGTACGATCTTCAGGAAGGGGGTTCATGATAAAATTTTTGTAACTAGTGGGAACTGAACCTATGACCTTATGAAAGTTATGAACTCCCTTGACCACTAAACTATACTTTTGGGTTATGTTAAAGGGGTTCAAAACTTAATATATAAAGGTAAAACACAAATTTTAACTTATATATACATTGTAATTTTTTGGGAAAGGTGGTTCTGGTCCTTCCACCCCTCTACTAAATGGGAAAACTATGCAAGTTGCATATTCAACCAAACTAATTACCCGTGTTTACCCATTCTCAAAAGAATTACGAAAAATGCACACTCCACCAAAATTAATTACTCCCTCATCCCCCTCTATCTAAAAGACGTCCACCAATACTCTTTTTGTTTATTCGCGAGCCAATAACCTTTAAGCTTCTCCTCCTTTCAACACCTCTCCATTTAAAATCTATGTGGGTGTTTTAATCAGGGCAGTAACCATATTAGTTGATCGAAAATTAGTTAAAGAGGTAGCGGATCTTTTAGGTGTGGGGTATACTGTTACGTTCCAAATCTAAGGAGTCATATTGTTTAAAGTTCTCGCAAGAAAGTTCCTTTCCTTTAAGGTGTTGCAAAGGAGCCTCATCTTAGTTTGTTTCTTCAATGGTTCTCTCTGGCAGTATTATATGACCACGGTCATCTTTTTGTAATGTATACAAAAGATTGGCGAAGCTATAGTGGTTATCGATTAAGAGTCACGACCCGGATTTCCCAGCCTTCGGGATCATGATGGCGCCTACTAATGAAAACTAGGCAAGCCAAATATTAATTACAATTCCTTAACCACATAATCCTTTTTAATATTTATTAACAATAAAAAAACAATCGATTTAACTAAACAAGTGGAAGACTTAATATTAATGAAAAACGAATATTAATACAGAAGTTCAACATAGCTTCTACCCAAAATCTGGTGTCACATAACTCACGAACTACTAAGATTCACTAAATACAATATCTGAAAGAAAGTGTAAGTTTTTTGTCTCGAAATACATGAGATACAGACTGAAATAAAGATAGAGGAGACGTCGATTCCTGCGGACGCCTGCAAGGCTACCTCGGTGTCTCACTAGACTGAAGGCTCGCTCTCAGGCTACTGTTGCTGCTCAAAAGCTGCTCCGGTATCTGCAAATAAGTGCAGAGTGCAGCATTAGCACAATCGACCCCATGTGCTGGTAAGTGTCTAGCCTAACCCCGGCGAAGTAGTGATGAGGCTAGGACCAGACTCCAGATAAACCTGTACAATTACATAATATATGGCGAAGGAAAAAGCAGGAAATAACAAGTAACACTGGGGAGGAGGAAACATGCTCTGGGGATAGCAAAATGAACAAAATTCTCAGAACTGACAAAGAACCCACTATAAAGCTATTAACACGAATAAGAATATATAACACAACTTTCATTTAAATGCTCATCTCGTTGCAAGCGTGCAACCCGATCCCATTTCTCAATACCTCGTAGTAGGCGTACCACCCGCTCCCATTTTAATCAATATCTTGCGGTAGGCGTACCACCCGATCCTATTTCATCATAACTTGTGGTAGGCGTACCACCCGATCCCATTTCGTCATAACTTGTGGTAGGCGTACCACCAGCTCCCATTTCAATCAATGTCTTGTGGTAGGTGTACCACCTGTTGGAAACACGTTCTCAAGGCATTATACTAAACGTGTGCTCATATTTGTAGGTTTTGATGAATGACAAACTATGCGCAAATTGACATATGACGAGGTCCAAGCACGAGCGCAAAATTGATATATAACGAGATTCAAGCACAAGACAAAGATCGAGATTAAGTTTTATATGAGTCAGTATTTAATTTTGATCTTGATCCGACAACTTAAACTCAAGACTTGGCTTCTCTCATAAAAATATTTTTAAATCATGCATATTTAATTTAGAGCAAAATAATTTTAAATAATGCATATTTACCTTAGTCAAAATAATTTTTAAACATGCCTCTAAAATCTGGACTAAGATAATCGATTATGTACTTATGATAATCGATTATGTTTAAGTCAGCTGCTTGACAATCGATTGTGAACTTATGACAATCGATTGTGTTAAGGCAGTGAGCTTCAGATTTTTCAAATCTGCATGACAATCGATTGTGAACCTTATGACAATCGATTGTGATGAGGCAGTGTACATCAAAGTTTTTCAACGCTCAAAATAATCGATTGTGAAGTTAATGACAATCGATTGTGAAGAGACAGTGTCCATCAGATTTTTCAAAGTCACAAAATAATCGATTGTGCACATATGACAATCGATTGTGTTGAGGCAGTGTCTTCCAGACTTTTTCAAAATTATTAAATAATCGATTGTGAGTATATAACAATCTTTGTCATGAGGCAGTGTCTAAATTGATTTTTCAAGACTGATATACAATCGATTGTTAACTTAGTATAATCGATTGTATAACTAACCGTTGCCAAAATATTTTCAAATACCGTCAGGTAATCGATTGTTGATATTCTATAATCGATTGTTGAAATTAAAATCTGGAAAAGATTTTTTTGAACGTTGCTGAATAATCGATTATTGATTTTATATAATCGATTGTTGAAATTAAAATCTGGAAAAGATTTTTTGAACGTTGCTGAATAATCGATTATTGATTTTGTATAATCGATTGTTGAAATTAAAATCTGGAAAGGATTTTTTGAACGTTGCTGAATAATCGATTATTGATTTTGTATAATCGATTGTTTTATGTAAAATCTGGAAATGATTTTTTGAACGTTGCCAATAATCGATTGTTGATCTTAGATAATCGATTGTTAAGCGTAAAATCTGGGATTGATTTTTGGAACGATTGGCAAACAATCGATTGTGGATTCTTGACAATCGATTGTCACAGAGTAAAATCAGCAGTTCTTAATTGGCAATTAGGCAACGGTAATACAAGGTTTTTCAACTATAAATAAAGCTTCAATTCAGTCTTTTGAGTAACAACAACACACAACAACTGATCTTACAATTGCTAAAGCTTGCATACTTTATTTCTTATCATTTTATATTCATTTCATAAGCTTTTGAAGCCAAATTCTTGTCTAAAGTTGTTGCGATCTTGAGCGTATTCTTTTACTCATATCTACTCAGTAAGGAGTGTCTTGTTTGAGTGCTTAGTGTATTGTACACTTGAAGGGAATTGTTCTTCCCTTGTTGTAAGAAGGAATTTGTGTTTCCTTGGTTGAAGTCTTGGAGCGTTGTATCTCCGAGCAAAGGTAGTTGAGGCTTGTGTCCTCAAGTTGTAAAGGAACTTGTGTTTCCTTTGGTTGAAGTCTTGGAGTGTTGTATCTCCGAGCAAAAGTTGAGGCTTGTGTCCTCAAGTTGTAAAGGTTTGTTAAGCACCCGTAAGCTTGACAAGTTAGTGGAAATCTCGAGAGAGTCTCTCGGGGACTGGACTAGCCACGGGTTGTGGTGAACCAGGATATATCAGTGCGTTCTTTCCTATTTGTTTATTTATCACACATATTTATTTCCTGCAATTTTTTAAATTACGCAAGTTTACGCTAATTTTTATTATAACGCTATTCAACCCCCACCCCCTCTAGCGTTAAGCGTAATATCTAACAATTGGTATCAGAGCCCAACTCTCTGAAGACTTAACCGTTTGAGAGAAACATCCATGGCTTCTACTCGTGATGCTTTTGCAGGAATAGGTGAAGGCCACTTTAACTTGTTGCGACCAATATTTGATGGAAGCAATTACACATATTGGAAAGATCGGATGAGAATTTTCATCACAGCCAACAACTTTTATCTATGGCAAATCATCAAGCATGGTGAACAGATGACGACAAAAGTTGGGAAAGCCAAGGTAAGTGAATACAACACTAAGGCAATAAATATGTTGTATATCGCCTTGAATCAGGAAGATTATCAGAAAATTTCCCACTACAAATCTGCCAAAGAAATGTGGGATAAGCTTGAGGAAATGTATGAAAGCACACCTCAAAAAGCGGACAGCTCATGTGGTGAATCGACTGGCCGATGTCTCATGGCAAACGAAGAAGAAGAGGTAAGTACGTCTAACTCTCACTCACTTGAAGAAATGCAAAATGCTTATAATAAATTATATAGTGAGTTTGTTAATGCTTCCAAGACCATTAAAGATTTGCAGAAAACTCTTTCATTGCAAGAAACAGATTTTCAAAAACAACTCTCATTGAAAGAAAAGGATTTGGAAAAACTGATTTTAGAGAATGAGAAGTTGAAAGAGAAAAACAAATTTTTCGGAAAGAGAAGCGCCGACAAGCCCGAAAGTTCTATTAAAAATTGTACTTCTTGCATGCATCTCAAAAATGAGGTAGATAGACTTATGGGCACCTTAGATAAGTTTAATTCTTCTCACAAAAATTTGAATGAGGTTCTTGTTAATTTGAAGTCAACCAAGCATGGCATATGTTTTAAGAATGAGCCTAAAGAAAAGGTTGAAGCCAAACCACAACCACCTAAGGCTCAACCTAGGATTAATAAAACAAATGCTCATCCTAGAAATAGCAATCCTAGAACCAATATGCATGCTAGACCAAATACTAGAAGGAATGTTGAACATTTTAGGAGACCTAGAAATGACTTTCCACCTAGAAATAACTACCCTAGAAATGATGCATATTCTAGGCCAAACACTAGAAGGAATTTTAAACCATTTAGAACACCTAGAAATGACTTCCAACCTAGAAATAATCATTCTAGAAATGTTGTACATCCTAGAACAAATAGTAGGAGAAATGATTTTCATGAAATGCGCAATAGTCATAGTGTCGAAAATAGAGTAAACAATTTTCGTTCGTCCAATTAATATGAACCTAGAAGGATGCATAATCCTAACGTGACCTGTCATTATTGTAGACGAATTGGTCATATTGCTCCTGCTTGTTTTACACGACATAGACATATCACTCAATTGCATCACTATGATATGCCTAACCCCCAAGGACCCAAAATGGCATGGGTACCAAAAGATCATTAATCTCTTTTGCAGGTGTGCTTGAAGGCTACAATATTGTAGTAGATGCACCAAGCACAATACCTTATCGCATCAAGGGGGAATTTCGGTTAGTTATCCTTATTGAAAAAAACCGAATTGATAATATATGCAAGCAACCGATATTAACATATGTGTTGTTAATTTGGCCTTATATTGATAAAAAAAATTTGATGTGCTTAATCATAATAGTTGATATGTGTTGAGATATCCTTGTTAATAATTAATATCAATTATCCTTGATGCATATGTTGAAAATTCGTTGTTAAACATCAATTGGTATATTAGCTTGCTTCTAATAAAAACATTTCACTTATGAATTGATAACTGTTATTTGTGGTTTAAATAAATGTTAGTATATACCAGAAAAATAAATTATTTCCTCTGGTGTGTATTAACTGTTAGCATATTTTTGTCAAAAACTTTTCACTCATGTTTTTGATAAATGCTATTTTTGGTTTGAAAAGTAATTGATATATTCCTGAAATAAATGATTCATACTTTTAACAGTTGATAAAAGTATTTCTGTTAAAAATAGACTCTTGATGAATGTATCTTTTGGTCTGAATAATGGTCGGTATATTCGACCTTTGGTTGACTTGTTATATATTAATGTTTGATATGTTTTCTAAAAATAACATTTAGTATCACTGTTAATAAAATAACATTTGATACATTTGTTATGTTTGCCAACAAATGATTTTATCACTATTTTATAACTATTGGTATATCTATGGTTTGTTGGTATGTTTTGATAAAATTCCAGCAATCTTCATATTGCATACTCCTCGTTGTCTTTCCTATCTCATTTTGACTTTTTGGAAATGTCGAAAAAGAGAAAGTGCTTAGGCGATATGCTTCAAGTAAGGGGGAATGTCTTTACATTCTAGTTTGCCTTATTTGAGGGGGAACTTCTCATTAAGGAGGAATAGATTGCATGAATTTTATCTTGATGACATTATTGTTGTATTTCAAAACAACCTTCCATATTGGTAATATCATTCTTCAAAATTATGTTGATAACTTTTATGCTATTAATATTTTGCATTCCAAAACATGTTGAAAATGATATTGTATTATTTTTTGAGCAACTAATGAGTTTTATGCAAGGAGTCTCTAAAATTTCATTTGAGATGTCCATGATGGACAAGCGAAATTTCCTCTTGGAGCTGCAAGTTAAGCAAATGAAAGTGGGAACTTTCACTTGTCAAACTAACTATTGCAAGAAATTGCTGAATCAATGTTGAAAAGAGCAACACCAAAGCAATGGTCACCTCAATGAATTTATAAGACCATCGTGACAGAAAAGTGAAAGGTAAGAAGAGAAATACCAAGAACTACAGAGGTATGATCGTTCCTCACTTTACCTTATTGCCAGTAGACTTGATATAATATTTAGCGTTTATTGATGTGCTAAATATAAATCATGTCCAAATGAAGTGTCTAATGCGGGAAGCGTTGATCTAAATGCATACTTTTTAGGTTGCTTTTATATATTGAATATTACTGACTTGAGTGTCGGAGACGTCTAATTCTATTTTGCAGGTATCGCCCTAAAGGTAGGGGGAATTATAAAGAAATGGCATAGAACAATCGATTGTTACAGCAAATAATCGATTATTTTACTGTGCAGAAAATCGATTAGCAAGTATCACTAATCGATTTATGGTTTATGCTTATTATGCAGTTTTGTTTAACAATCGATTTTTAACTGTTTAATCAATTACCGTCTTAATCATTCAGTATTGCTTTTCTAAAACAATCGATTGTTTCATATATATAATCGATTATTTTCCGAGTCAGAAAATCACCGTGCACACTATGTCACAACAATCGATTACCATAATTTGACAATCGATTATTTCATGTCAGTAATTCAAAAAAAAATTGTTACCGTTTGGCCCTGCAATCGATTTGTGTCAGTTCCGAGATTCAGTCAAATCTTCATAACAATCGATTATTTCATTCCAATAATCGATTGTCTAACGGTCAGTGCAATTTATTTTCACCGTTTCTGACCGTTTTGTCTTTCAATTTTCTGCAGATTTTCACCATCAATGAAAAGCCACTATCCCCACTATAAATAGGCACCTCATATCTTCATTTTATTCACTCAAGGATCAATTTTAGCTCTCAAACTATCAAAACTCTCTTAAGCTTCTTGCAAAGCTCATTACTTCCTATTAAAAATGTCGGGCCGTCACTCTAAACGTTCCCGTTCAGCTAGGCATGGTGCATCCTCCTCTGCTGCCCCACCTCCTCCAAATTACCCTTATCAAGATGGGTCCATTTTACAATTTAATTCTGACACCGAGCTTACTCGGTTTTTAACAAAATTTGAAAAACGCGACATTCTTCCTCCCCGCTTTTCAACAAGCAAGTATCTTGAATCATACGCCCCTGCTGCCAACATGCTTAAAGAATGTCAACTTCTTGACTTCTTATTTCTTACCTACCCTTACATTAATCCACCATTGATTCAAGCGTTTTATTCAAACCTTCATGAAGATGATGATGGTGAGCTTGTGACAAATATTAATGGCGTTCAAATTCTTTTATCCGATGAAAACCTTCATTCCATTGCCCGTCTTCCTCAAAGTGGTGAAGACATTTTTCGATACATTAGAGAGGCCGGCGCCTTATTTGATGAGAAAGCTCTCCTAAACCAAATAAGTATTACATCTTATGATCCTAATTTATCCACTCAGCGTCCTACTATCACGGGAATGCTCCCCGAGTATCGTGTGATTTTTTATTTCATCACCCAAGTCCTCAAGCCTCGGAAGCATAATCACACCACTCTTTCCCAAGAAGACTCTAAGCTCATGCATGCCATCATAACCGGAGCTCACATCAATTGGTGTAAGTTCGTCAAGATTCACATGCGTGACGCCATCGGAGATGATAGACCTCTTCCCTATGCCCTCCTTATTATGAATTTTCTTGAAGCCTCCGGATTCAACACTTCCATCGGTCCTCTCAAAAAGAGCACCAAGAAGTGGGAAATTTCAGAATCCTCCTTTCCCCATGACGGCGATCATGTAGCTCCTGCTCCTCTTCCAACTCGTCGGTCGCGTCAGCCTCAAGAATCTACTCTTCAATCCATTTCCGACCAAATTGCTTCATTGACCACCTCTGTCGGTCAATTGACTCATAATATCCATGGATATTTTGACCATGTTCATTATCCATATGCCGGTCTTGTTCCCTTTGAAGCAGTGCCGGACGATGAGGCGGGAAATGATGATGAATAATTTCTTTATTTGTCTTTCTATTTTTTATGTTTGTATTGTTCCCATTGTGTACCCATGTTTTATTAATAAATAAACAAGTTTTTTATTCCATATTTTTTTGCTAATGGCAAAAGGGGGAAGATAACGGGTATGCACTATCAAGCACTCTCAATACTTATCGGCATAAATTGAGGGGGAATTCATATATTGAGGGGGAACAAATTGCATATCCATATACTTGTTGCATATCTTTTCTTGTCTTGAATCGTCATTATGAATTGCTTAATTGCATATCCATATACTTGTTGCATATCTTTTCTTGTCTTGAATCGTCATTATGAATTGCTTAATTGCATATCCATATACTTGTTGCATATCTTTTCTTGTCTTGAATCGTCATTATGAATTGCTTAATATGCATATCCCGATTAAAGTTTGCCATTATCAAAAAGGGGGAAATTGTTGGAAACACGTTCTCAAGGCATTATACTAAACGTGTGCTCATATTTGTAGGTTTTGATGAATGACAAACTACGCGCAAATTGACATATGACGAGGTCCAAGCACGAGCGCAAAATTGATATATAACGAGATTCAAGCACAAGACAAAGATCGAGATTAAGTTTTATATGAGTCAGTATTTAATTGTGATCTTGATCCGACAACTTAACTCAAGACTTGGCTTCTCTCGTAAAAATATTTTTAAATCATGCATATTTAATTTAGAGCAAAATGATTTTAAATAATGCATATTTACCATAGTCAAAATGATTTTTAAACATGCCTCTAAAATCTGGACTAAGATAATCGATTATGTTTAAGTCAGGTGCTTGACAAACGATTGTGAACTTACGACAATCGATTGTGTTAAGGCAGTGAGCTTCAGATTTTTCAAATCTGCATGACAATCGATTGTGATGAGGCAGTGTACATCAAAGTTTTTCAACGCTCAAAATAATCGATTGTGAAGTTAATGACAATCGATTGTGAAGAGACAGTGTCCATCAGATTTTTCAAAGTCACAAAATAATCGATTGTGCACATATGACAATCGATTGTGTTGAGGCAGTGTCTTCCAGACTTTTTCAAAATTATTAAATAATCGATTGTGAGTATATAACAATCTATTGTCACGAGGCAGTGTCTAAATTGATTTTTCAAGACTGATATACAATCGATTGTTAACTTAGTATAATCGATTGTATAACTAACCGTTGCCAAAATATTTTCAAATACCGTCAGGTAATCGATTGTTGATATTCTATAATCGATTGTTGAAATTAAAATCTGGAAAAGATTTTTTTGAACGTTGCTGAATAATCGATTATTGATTTTGTATAATCGATTGTTGAAATTAAAATCTGGAAAAGATTTTTTGAACGTTGCTGAATAATCGATTATTGATTTTGTATAATCAATTGTTGAAATTAAAATCTGGAAAGGATTTTTTGAACGTTGCTGAATAATTTCGATTATTGATTTTGTATAATCGATTGTTTTACGTAAAATCCGGAAATGATTTTTTGAACGTTGCCAATAATCGATTGTTGATCTTAGATAATCGATTGTTAAGCGTAAAATCTGGGATTGATTTTTGGAACGATTGGCAAACAATCGATTGTGGATTCTTGACGATCGATTGTCACAGAGTAAAATCAGCAGTTCTTAGTTGGCAATTAGGCAGCGGTAATACAAGGTTTTTCAACTATAAATACAGCTTCAATTCAGTCTTTTGAGTAACAACAACACACAACAACTGATCTTACAATTGCTAAAGCTTGCATACTTTATTGCTTATCATTTTATATCCATTTCATAAGCTTTTGAGAGCCAAATTCTTGTCTAAAGTTGTTGCGATCTTGAGCGTATTCTTTTACTCATATCTACTCATTAAGGAGTGTCTTGTTTGAGTGCTTAGTGTATTGTACACTTGAAGGGAATTGTTCTTCCCTTGTTGTAAGAAGGAATTTGTGTTTCCTTGGTTGAAGTCTTGGAGCGTTGTATCTCCGAGCAAAGGTAGTTGAGGCTTGTGTCCTCAAGTTTTAAAGGAACATGTGTTTCCTTTGGTTGAAGTCTTGGAGTGTTGTATCTCCGAGCAAAAGTTGAGGCTTGTGTCCTCAAGTTGTAAAGGTTTGTTAAGCACCCGTAAGCTTGACAAGTTAGTAGAAATCTCGAGAGAGTCTCTCGGGGACTGTACTAGCCACGGGTTGTGGTGAACCAGGATATATCGGTGCGTTCTTTCCTATTTGTTTATTTATCGCACTTATTTATTTCCTGCAATTTTTTAAATTACGCAAGTTTACGCTAATTTTTATTATAACGCTATTCATCCCCCCCTAGCGTTAAGCGTAATATCTAACAATTGGTATCAGAGCCCAACTCTCTGAAAACTTAACCGTTTGAGAGAAACATCCATGGCTTGTACTCGTGATGCTTTTGCAGGAATAGGTGAAGGCCACTTTAACTTGTTGCCGCCAATATTTGATGGAAGTAATTACACATAACTGAGATTCCCGTCTTTATATACACTACTTGAAGGCCCAGCGCGGACCACGCAAAAATGGACCACGGCCGCACTGAAAGACTGAACAACATACACTCTCTGAATCCTCCAGCGCGGACCGCACAAAAGGGGAACGCGGCCGTACTGGCAAACCTGGAAAATGCTGGCTCTCTGAAGTTAGCTACGTGGACCACGCATGGACGACCGTGGAGGCGCAGCTTCCACCGCGGACCGCACTAAGGTGACCGCGGCCACACAGCACGCACCACGGACCGCGCTAAGGCGACCGGGGCGCGCTGGAGCCGTCAATTCTCCTAAACCTGCAACACCTGGTATTTTATGTCTAAGACCTCCCGAAACCTACTCAATGTTCACCCGAGCCCTTGGGGCTTCAAATCGAGCATACACACAACCTCAAAACATTCTACGAACTTATCCGTGCGATCAAATCGCCAATACAACATCACAAACATCAAATTAGGCCTCAAGACCCATGATTTCCTTCTAATTTTTATAAGACGTCAAGTTTGGAGTTTTAAGTCGAAAACATGTCAACCGACGTCCGAATTCACCAAACTTTACAGAAAGCGCGTAAACCTTATATAAGAATCGCACCAGGCGTCGAACCAAAATACGAGCCCGATACCATAGTCTTTTAATCAAATCTCATTTCCAATTTCATTGATTATTTCCAGAAAATAATTTCTGACAAAAATTTATTTCTCGGGCTTGGGACCTCAGAATTCGATTCCGAGCATACTGTTGCGGACCGCCCAAGTTGATAGCCCAATCATCCACAATCTTGGGCTAGAGATTCAACACAAGGCCAAGAGTCATAGCTTGGCCCAATTCCGGAACATTCTAGACAACTTTAGCACATTGGAACTTGTAAATATTCTAGAACTCTCTAGAACGCTCTAGAACTCTCTAGATCTCTCTAAAGCTCTCTAGAACTCTCTAGAGCTCTCTAAACTCTCTAGAACTCTATAGAACATTCTAGAATTCTCCATAGAATTCTAGCACATGTATCTACCTAGAATGTAGTAGAACTCTTTAGAACTCTCCATAGAATTCTAGGACATGTACATAGCTAGAAGGCTATAGAACTCTCTAGAACCTCTAGAGCTTGTAAGCCTCCCCTATAAATATGGGATGGCATTTGGAATTTAAGAACACACAACACCAATATCAGAAAACATACAAGCAACTCAAGCATTGTAAATCTCTCTTTAGTGCAATACAAGTTCTTCATTTGGCTTCATTGCTTTCTTCTCTAGTTCGAGAAGCTTTAGGCTTACTTAGCAACCGTTGGCAAAGTTGTCTAAGTGCCGCACGGGTTAGCTACGCAAAATACTCATCCCGTGACAGGTGGTATCAGAGCTAAGGTTTGCACCCATGCAAGTTAGCTCACTAGCAATGGCCAACACTTCGAACGTGGCACAAGAGGGTGTTGTTGGTGTGGATGTTCCACCGGAGCCAAGCCGCGGCCGTGACGGAGAACGAGGCCAAGGCAAGACTCGCAGCAAGTCCAAGGCCCCATCTGTGGATGCATTGGAGCCTCCTGTGAACACTCTCGAAAATATATTCTCTGCCACTCAAGAAAGCCTCGAGGGATTGGAGGAACGAGTGGATGGTCTCGAGGGGGAATATGCCGAGTTCACGGTGGCAACAAAGGCACTCATCCACGAACAAGCAAACGTTCTCCGAGGGGAATTTCGTTCCTTTCATGATGAGTTGCTAAAGCTTCGTAGTTTTGTCCAGGAAGAACTACGGGCTGTCCGTGCGGAAGTGGAGGAAGTCCGCTCGGATTGGGCATGGCACAAGCGCACACTCTCCTCAAGTCCAGCTTCCACCAGCACGAGTGATGCGCGCCGCATTGACGTGCCAAAGCCCGACACCTATGATGGTACGCGAAATGCCACCATCGTAGACAACTTCCTATTTGGGCTGGATCAATACTTCGATGCCATTGGGGTACGAGATGAGGCATCGAAAGTGGGCGCTGCACCCACTTATCTTAGAGGCGCTGCACAACTATGGTGGCGTCGGAAGCATGACGAGATGGGCAAGGGAATCTGCACCATCGACACTTGGGCCGACTTCAAGCAAGAACTCCGAAAGCAATTCGCCCCAAGTAATGCAGAAAAGGAAGCACGAGCGCGCTTACGTCGCCTCAAACAGTCGGGTAGTATGCGGGATTACATCAACGAGTTTACTACCCTAATGTTGGAGATAAGCGACATGTCCGACAAGGATTCTCTCTTCTACTTCCAAGATGGCCTCAAGGATTGGGCCAGGACCGAGCTTGATAGGCGTGGCGTTCAAACTCTTGACGACGCCATCGCCGTTGCAGAGTTGCTCGCTGAATACTCCCCCCAATCTAGAGACAAGAAGACCAACCAATGCAAAGGTGGGGGAGATAGTCGCAAGGACAAGGGCAACTACCGCAAGGATTGGGGGCAGAAAAAGCCACCCAGCTACAGGAGTGGGCAAGGTAGACCGGAAGGCAAGAAAGAGGCACCAAAACCGCGAAGCCCATGCTTCATATGCAATGGCCCTCATTGGGTACGCGACTGTCCGGAGAAGAAGTCGCTCAACGCTCTTGCCGCCCAGCTGAAGAGCAATCCCACATCATCCTTGGAGGAACCCCAACTCAGCATGGGTTCTGTCCAACGCCTTGGCGCACTCAATCGCCAACAGCCCACACCTATTAAGAAAGGGCTCATGTACATAAGCGGCAAGATAAATGGCCAGCCCATTCGCGCAATGATAGACACGGGAGCAACAGATAATTTCGTGACCATAGACGAGGCCAAACGATTAGGCCTCAAGGCCACCAAGGAAGGAGGCACAATGAAGGCGGTAAACTCACCCGCCAAGCCAATTGCGGGAACTGCACGAGGCGTGTAGTTAACTCTTGGAACGTGGAGCGGAAAGCTTGACTTCTCTATTGTGCCCATGGACGACTTCAAGATGGTCCTTGGCATGGAATTCTTCGACCAAACCCATGCCTTCCCGCTGCCTGCTACCAACTCCCTAAGCATACTCGACGGGAGCAAGTCATGCATGGTACCCGTGGAGAGTGGCAAGCCCGGGGAACAGACCCTCTCCGCCATGCAATTCAAGAAGGCGTTCAAGAAGGACCCAAGCTTCTTGGTCTCCATTCGAGAACTGAACGAAGAAGGAGATAGCGGAATATCGCCAAACCAAGTCCCTCCACAAATTCAAGCCATCCTTAATAAGTACAAGGATGTGATGCCGGCCGAACTTCCGAAGAAGCTCCCACCTCGACGAGAGGTAGATCATGCCATCGAGCTGGAACAAGGCGCAAAGCCACCAGCCTTGGCGCCCTACCGCATGGCGCCACCCGAACTTGAAGAGTTGCGAAGACAACTCAAAGATTTGTTGGATGCGGGATACATCCGTCCCTCAAAGGCCCCATTCGATGCACCAGTCCTATTTCAAAAGAAGAAAGATGGATCGCTGTGGATGTGCATCGACTATAGAGCGCTCAACAAGATCACCATCTAGAACAAGTATCCTATTCCACTGATCGCGGACTTGTTCGACCAGCTTGGAAAGGCGCGGTACTTCACCAAACTCGACTTACGCTCCGGTTACTACCAAGTGCGCATCGCCGAAGGAGATGAACCAAAGACGGCATGCACTACAAGATATGGGTCTTTCGAGTTCCTTGTGATGCCTTTTAGACTTACTAATGCACCCGCCACATTTTGCACGCTTATGAACAAGGTACTCCAACCATTTCTCGACCGCTTCGTAGTCGTGTACTTGGACGACATAGTGGTGTATAGCACCACACTCGAGGATCATGCTCAACATTTGCAACAAGTCCTCCAAGTGCTTCGAGACAACGAGCTCTTCCTCAAACTAGAGAAATGCTCGTTTGCTCAACAAGAAGTGGAGTTCCTTGGCCACAAGATTGCGGGTGGGAAGATTATGATGGAGGACACAAAAGTAAAGGCAATCCTTGAATGGGAACCACCCTCGAAAGTGCCCGAGCTTCGCTCATTCCTTGGAATGGTGAACTACTACCGCCGCTTTATCAAGGACTATTCAGCCAAGGCAACACCCTTGACGGATATGCTAAGAAAAATAGAACGTGGCATTGGTCCGAAAAGTGCCAACGCGCATTAAAGAAGGCAATTTCGGAGGAACCTGTCCTCGCACTTCCAAACCACACGAAGCCCCTCGAAGTCCAAACAGATGCCTCAGACTTTGCCATAGGAGGAGTCCTTATGCAAGACGGCCAACCTATAGCGTTCGAGAGTCGAAAGCTAAATGATACGGAACGCCGCTACACGGTGCAAGAAAAGGAGATGACAGCCATCATCCATTGTCTATGAGTGTGGCGACATTACTTGCTTGGCTCACATTTCACGATCATGACGGACAACGTAGTGACAAGCTACTTTCAAACACAAAAGAAGTTGAGTCCGAAGCAAGCACGGTGGCAAGATTTCCTTGCTGAATTTGATTATCGGCTCGAGTACAAGCCAGGGAAAGCCAATGTCGTTGCGGATGCACTAAGCCGCAAAGCAGAGTTGGCAACTCTTAGCATGAGCCAGCCAAAGTCTGACCTTGTCTCACGCATCAAGGAAGGCCTCCAACAGGATCTGCTAGCAAAGGATTTGCTGGAGAAGGTGCTCGAGGGAAAGACAAGGCGCTTTTGGCAAGAGGAAGGCATCATCCTCACCAAGGGAGATCGGCTGTATGTGCCAAGGTGGGGAAATTTACGAAGGGAAATTATCAAGGAGTGCCACGACTCCAAGTGGGCTGGTCACCCAGGAATCGAGCGCACCATCGCACTAGTCCAAGCCTCATATTTTTGGCCGCACATGAGGGACGACATCGAGGCATACGTGCGAACTTGTCTTGTATGCCAACAAGACAAAGTGGATCATCAACTTCCAGCGGGACTATTGGAGCCTCTACCAATAGCAACAAGACCATGGGAAAGCGTCTCCATGGGCTTCATCACATCACTGCCCAAGTCTGAAGGTTGCGGAAGCATCATGGTCGTAGTAGAAAGATACAACAAGTATGCTACATTTATCGCCGCACCCGCCGATTGCAAAGCAGACGAGGTAGCCCGCCTATTCGTCAAACACATAGTGAAGCTTTGGGGAGTTCCAAGGAGCTTTGTGAGCGACCGAGATCCTCGGTTCACTGGACGTTTTTGGACAGAACTCTTCAAGATGTTGGGGACCGATCTCAAGTTCTCGACAAGCTTCCACCCACAAACGAATGGGCAGACCGAGCGCATTAATGGCCTCCTTGAAATGTATTTGAGGCATTATGTGAGCGCTCATCAGCGGGATTGGGCAAAGTTACTCGACATCGCCCAATTTTCGTATAATTTGCAACGAAGCGAGGCTACGAACAAGATTCCATTCGAGATCATCATGGGATTCCAGCCCATGACCCCCAATGCCATAGCCTCGACTTATGAAGGAAAAATCCCCGCGGCACATAAGCTTGCCCGCGAATGGCATGAGGAAGCGGACATCACGCGAGCCTACCTCGACAAAGACGCAAGGAAAATGAAGAAGTCGGCGGATACAAGGAGACGGCATGTTGAATACAAGGAGGGTGAAAAAGTCATGATCAAGCTCTTACCCCAACAATTCAAGACATTACGAAAATTCCATAAGGGGTTAGTAAGACGCTACGAGGGACCCTTCCAAGTTGTTCGACGTGTAGGCAACGTCTCGTATCAACTTCAGCTGCCGCCAAGACTAAAGATCCATCTGGTCTTCCATGTGAGTCTTCTCAAGCCATATCACGAAGACATGGAAGACCCTAGTCGTGGAGAATCAAGTCATGCACCAACCGCCGTTGTCACAGCATTCGACAAAGATGTGGACTACATCATTGCGGATCGCGTGGTTTCGAGAAGGGGGGTACCAGCACATAATGAGTACTTGGTAAAATGGAAAGACCTCCCCGAGAGCGAATCCACATGGGAACGAGAAAAAGATCTGTGGCAATTCGGTGAGCACATCCGGAATTTCAAGCATCAGAGCGCGACGAGGACATCGCGAGCTTAGGTGGGGGAGGATGTTGCGGACCGCCCAAGTTGATAGCCCAATCATCCACAATCTTGGGCTAGAGATTCAACACAAGGCCAAGAGTCCTAGCTTGGCCCAATTCCAGAACATTCTAGACAACTTTAGCACATTGGAACTTGTAAATATTCTAGAACTCTCTAGAACTCTCTAGAGCTCTCTAGAGCTCTCTAGAAGTCTCTAGAGCTCTCTAGAACTCAATAGAACATTCTAGAATTCTCCATAGAATTCTGGCACATGTATCTACCTAAAATGTAGTAGAACTCTCCATAGAATTCTAGGACATGTACACAGCTAGAAGGCTATAGAACTCTCTAGAACCTCTAGAGCTTGTAAGCCTCCCCTATAAATATGGGATGGCATTTGGAATTTAAGAACACACAACACCAATATCAGAAAACATACAAGCAACTCAAGCATTGTAAATCTCTCTTTAGTGCAATACAAGTTCTTCATTTGGCTTCATTGCTTTCTTCTCTAGTTCGAGAAGCTTTAGGTTTACTTAGCAACCGTTGGCAAAGTTGTCTAAGTGCCGCACGGGTTAGCTGCGCAAAATAGACATCCCGTTTGGGAAAAATCGCCCCTTATGTTTTAGGTTTTTGAAAAGTGAATAATAACTGAGATTCCCGTCTTTATATACACTACCTGAAGGCCCAGCACGGACCACGCAAAAATGGACCGCGGCTGCACTGATAGACTGAACAACGTACACTCTCTGAATCCTCCAGCGCAGACCGCACAAAAGGGGAACACAGCCGTGCTGGCAAACCTGGAAAATGTTGGCTCTCTGAAGTTAGCTACGTGGACCACACATGGACGACCGTGGACGCGCAGCTTCCACCGCGGACCGCACTAAGGCGACCGCGGTCACACAGCACGCACCACGGACCGCGCTAAGGCGACCGGGGCGCGCTGGAGCCGTCAATTCTCCTAAACCTGCAACACCTGGTATTTTAAGTCTAAGACCTCCCGAAACCTACTCAAAGTTCACCCGAGCCCTTGGGGCTTCAAATCGAGCATACACACAACCTCAAAACATTCTACGAACTTATCCGTACGATCAAATCGCCAAAACAACATCACAAACATCAAATTAGGCCTCAAGACCCATGATTTCCTTCTAATTTTTATAAGACGTCAAGTTTGGAGTTTTAAGTCGAAAACATGTCAACCGACGTCCGAACACCAAACTTTACAGAAAGCGCGTAAACCTTATATAAGAATCGCACCAGGCGTCGAACCAAAATACGAGCCCGATGCCATAGTCTTTTAATCAAATCTCATTTCAAGTTTCATTGATTATTTCCAGAAAACAATTTCTGACAAAAATTTATTTCTCGGGCTTGGGACCTCAGAATTCGATTCCGAGCATACTGTTGCGGACCGCCCAAGTTGATAGCCCAATCATCCACAATCTTGGGCTAGAGATTCAACACAAGGCCAAGAGTCCTAGCTTGGCCCAATTCCGGAACATTCTAGACAACTTTAGCACATTGGAACTTGTAAATATTCTAGAGCTCTCTAGAACTCTCTAAAGCTCTCTAGAACTCTATAGAACATTCTAGAATTCTCCATAGAATTCTAGCGCATGTATCTACCTAGAATATAGTAGAACTCTCTAGAATTCTCCATAGAATTCTAGGACATGTACATAGCTAGAAGGCTATAGAACTCTCTAGAACCTCTAGAGCTTGTAAGCCTCCCCTAGAAATATGGGATGGCATTTGGAATTTAAGAACACACAACACCAATATCAGAAAACATACAAGCAACTCAAGCATTGTAAATCTCTCTTTAGTGCAATACAAGTTCTTCATTTGGCTTCATTGCTTTCTTCTCTAGTTCGAGAAGCTTTAGGCTTACTTAGCAACCGTTGGCAAAGTTGTCTAAGTGCCGCACGGGTTAGCTGCGCAAAATACTCATCCCGTCTGGGAAATCGCCCCTTATGTTTTAGGTTTTTGAAAAGTGAATAATAATTGAGATTCCCGTCTTTATATACACTACCTGAAGGCCCAGCGCGGACCACGCAAAAATGGACCGCAGACGCACTGAAAGACTGAACAACGTACACTCTCTGAATCCTCCAGCGCGGACCGCACAAAAGGGGAACACAGCCGTGCTGGCAAACCTGGAAAATGCTGGCTCTATGAAGTTAGCTACGTGGACCACGCATGGACGACCGTGGACGCGCAGCTTCCACCGCGGACCGCACTAAGGCGACTGCAGCCACACAGCACGCACCACGGACCGCGCTAAGGCGACCGGGGCGCGCTGTAGCCGTCAATTCTCCTAAACCTGCAACACCTGGTATTTTAAGTCTAAGACTTCCCGAAACCTACTCAAAGTTCATCCGACCCCTTGGGGCTTCAAATCGAGCATACACACAACCTCAAAACATTCTACGAACTTATCCGTGCGATCAAATCGCCAAAACAACATCACAAACATCAAATTAGGCCTCAAGACTCATGATTTCCTTCTAATTTTTATAAGACGTCAAGTTTAGAGTTTTAAGTCGAAAACATGTCAACCGACGTCCGAATTCACCAAACTTTGCAGAAAGCACGTAAACCTTATATAAGAATCGCACTAGGCGTCGAACCAAAATACGAGCCCGATACCATAGTCTTTTAAACAAATCTCATTTCCAATTTCATTGATTATTTCCAGAAAACAATTTCTGACAAAAATTTATTTCTCGGGCTTGGGACCTCAGAATTCGATTCCGAGCATACGCCCAAGTCCCATATTACCTGCGGACCCTCCGGGACCGCCAAATCACGGGTCCTGGTCCGCTTACCCACAATGTTGACCGAAGTCAAATGTATTCAATTTAATATCAAATCTTAATATTTTTCTCATAGAATTTATATTTAAGCTTTCCGGCTACGCGTTCAGACTGTGCACGTAAATTGAGGCAACCCTAAATGAGGTTTTCAAGGCCTTGGAGACATAGAATGAGTAATAACAAAGGTGATGACCATTTAGGTCGTCACATTCTTCACTTCTAAAACAATCGTTCGTCCTCGAACGGACAAAAGAAAGAAGTAGAGTCGGGAAATAGATGAGGATAACTACTCCACATATCGGACTCGGACTCCAAGGTCGATGCCTCAGGAGGTTGACCTCTCCATTGAACACGAAAAGAAGGAACACTCTTGGATCTCAACTGACGAACATGCCGGTCTAGAATAGCTACCGGCTCCTCCTAATAGGACAAACCCTTGTCCAATTGGACAGTACCTAAGTCTAACACGTGGGTTGGATCACCGTGATACCTCCAAAGCATGGATACATAAAAAACTGGATGCACGTCCAGTAAGCTAGGAGGAAATGCAAGTCCATAAGCCACCTCTTCCACTCGATCAAGAATCTCAAACTGGCCGATGTACCTATGGCTAAGCTTGCCCTTCTTCCCAAATTCTCATCACGACCTTCATAGGAGACACTCGGAGAAATACCCGCTCACCAACCATGAAAACTACATCTCGAACCTTATGATCTGCAAAGCTCTTTTGCCTAGACTGAGCTGAACGAAGCCTATCCTGAATGATCTTGACCTTGTCCAAGGCCTCCTGAACCAAACCTTTACCTATCAACCGAGCTTCTCCCGGCTTAAACCATCCAACCGGAGACCGACATCTCCTACCATATAAAGCCTCACATGGAGCCATCTGAATGCTGGGCTGGTAGCTGTTTTTGTAGGCAAACTCCGCTAAGGGAAAAAACTGATCCCACGAGTCTCCAAAGTCAATGACATAGGCTCGGAGCATATCCTCTAGGATCTGAATACTCCACTCGGACTTACCGTCCGTCTGGGATGAAATGTTGTGCTCAAATCTACCCGTGTGCCCAACTCCCGCTGAACTGCCCTCCAGAAGCATGAGGTAAATTGCATACCCTAATCCGAAATGATGAACACGGGCATACCATAAAGGCGAACAATCTCTCGAATATAGATCTCACTGAATCTCTCAGAAGAATAGGAGACTGCCACAAGAATGAAATGCGCTGATCCTCTCCCACTTCCACTCGGAAGCTCAATTCTGTAAAATAGACCACCAGGCCTCTATGCTCGTACTTAACCTGCTGATAGTTCAAACAATGAGCCACATATGCTACAATATCCTTGTTCACTCTATGCCACCAATAATATTTCCACAAGTCCTGATACGTCTTTGTTGCGTCTGGATGAATCGAGTACCGGGAACTATGGGCATCCTCTAAAATCAACTCTCGAAGCCCATCCACAATGGGCGCACAAACTCGCCCCTTCAATCTCAACATTCCATCCGTATCTAAGGTAACCTGCTGGGAATCTTTACGCTGCACCGTTTCTCTATGGACACAAATGGGGATCATCAAACTACCGATCATGGATACGCTCCAATAATGAATAACGAGAAACTGTGCAAGCCAACACACGACTCGGCTCGGAAACATCCAGCCGTAAGAACTGATTGGCTAAGGCCTGAACATCCAAAGCAAGCGATCTCTGGTTGACCAGAATATAAGCAAGGCTACCTATGCTGGTTGACTTCCTACTCAAAGCATCGGTCGCCACATTGGCCTTCCCCGGGTGATATAGAATGGTGACATCATAATCCTTCAACAACTCCAACCACCTCCCCTGCCTCAAATTAACTCATTTTGCTTGAACAAGTACTGAAGACTCTTGTGGTCAGTGAACACCTCATATTCCATGCAATCCAAATAGTGCCTCCAAATCTTTAAGGCGTGAACAATAGTTGCCAACTCTAAGTCATGCATTGGATAGTTCTTCTCATGAATCTTCAACCGCCTCGAAGCATAGGCAATAACTTTTCTATCCTGCACCAACGCTGCGCCAAGCCCAATATGGGATGCATCACTATAAACGGTATAAGGCCCAAATCCTGTGTGAAAAACTAATACCGGAGCCGTAGTCAGAGCTGTCTTGAGCTTCTGAAAGCTCGCCTCACACCCGTCCGACCATCTGAACTCGGCACCCTTCTGGGTCAACCTGGATACCCTCAGCTGATACAACGTGACCCAGAAATACTATTGAACTCAGCCATAACTCACACTTGGAGAACTTGTCATATAACTGACTATCCCTTAGAGTCTGAAGAACCACCTAAGGCGTTGCTCGTGTTCCTCCTGGCTGCAAGAATATCTCAATATATCATCAACGAACACTATAATGAATGAATCCAAATAAGGTCTGAACACTCGGTTCATAAAGTCCATGAAAGTTGCTGGGGTATTAGTCAACCCAAATGACATGACCAAGAACTCATAATGAACGTACCGAGTGCAGAAAGTTGTCTTAGGGACATCGGATGCCCTAATCCTCAACTGATGGTAGCCATATCGCAAGTCAATCTTGGAAAATACCCTAGCACCCTGAAGTTGATCGAACAAGTCATCAATCCTCGGCAGTGGATACTTATTCTTGATCATTACCTTATTCAATTGCTAGTAATCGATACACATACTCATTGACCCATCCTTCTTCTTGACGAACAACACTGGCACACCCCAAGGTGATACACTTGGCCTAATGATTCCTTTCTCTAACAAGTCCTACAACTCATCCTTTAACTCTTTCAACTCTGGCGGGTCCATTCGATATGGCGTGATAGAAATGGGCTGAGTACCTGGAGCCACATAGATGCAAAAGTCGATATCCCTGTCAGGTGGCATACCCGACAAGTCTGAAGGGAACTCTCGAACAATGGAAACAGAATCAATATAGGGGACCTCAGCACTGGAATCACGGACATAAGACAAATAAGCCAAACACCCCTTCTCGACCATACGTCGAGCTTTTACATATGAGATACCACTGCGAGTGGAATGACCAGGAGTCCCTCTCCACTCTAAATGGGGCAAATCTGGTAAGACTAAGGTCACGGTCTTGGTATGGCAATCCAAGACAGCATGATACGAGGACAACCAATCCATCCCTAATATGACATCAAAGTCGACATATCTAAAAGCAGCAAATCGAAAAGGGTCTCAAGACTCCCAATCACTACAACACAGGAATGATAAACTCGGTCGACCACGATAGAATCACCCACCGGTGTAGACACAAAAACAGGAATACTCAAAGCATCACTAGGCCTGACTAGTTATGGTGCAAAATAAGACGACACATACGAATAAGTAGACCCTAAATCAAATAGCACTGACGCATCTCTATCACAAACAAGAATAGTACCTGTAATGACTGTATCTGAAGACTCAGCCTCTAGTCTGGCTGGAAGAGCATAACATCGGTGTTGGGCCCCACCTACCTAAACCACATCTCTAGGATGTCCGGCTGCTGGCTGGCCTCCAAACCTGGCGGCTTGAGCTCCACCTCTATGACCTCTACCTCCACCTTTAGCACCTCTACCCCAGCCTCTAGCTGGCTGGGCAGGCTGTGGAGCATCTGGTGCTAAGGGTGTATGGTGTCGCGGTTCCGAACCGGAACCGTGGCCCTGCCGGTTCCGGCGGCCTAGTTCCGGCGGTTCCGGTTCTACCGGTTCCAGGGAACCGTCGTGGGCCGGTTCTACCCGTTGGAACCGCTAGAATCGGACCCGCCAGAACCGGAACCGGCTGGCAGTTCTGGACCGGTTCTGGCGGTTCTGGACCGGTTTTGGCGGTTCCGGTCCGGTTCTAGCGGTTCTAACGGCCATTTTTCAAAAAACAAAAAAATTTAAAATAATTTCAGTAACGGCTCTTTGCAAAAAGTAGATGTTTGGAAGTTTTAAAAATAGCCATTTGGCCCCAAACTTTAATTTAACCCCAAACTTTATATAATTACACTATTTCCTATTTCTCAACTATAAATACCCCCTCATTCTTTCATTTTTATTTACCAATTCATCAATATCTCTCAATCTCTCTCAGGCTCTCTTTCAATCTTTCTAGTGCAAGTGCTTAATTTATTGTTGCAAATTCGTGAAAAATTGTGATGTATTTGAATTAAAGTTTTCAAGTGTTCAAGTTCAACGATTTTTAATTTTCAAGAAGTTGTTCGTCAATTCGGTAAACTCGTTTCAACTCTTACGTGCTAATAGTATTTTTTGTGTTTTTAGTTTGCTTAATTCTAATAATTATGGCATTTTCGTTGAAAAATATGTTCGGTAAAGGAAAAGGTAAAATCGGTGAAAGTAGTGACCAAAAAACTCCCCCTCCCCCGGCTACCCGACCTAAAAAAGATAAGCAAGTTGAAAGTAGTAGCCAACCTAGATCTCCTAATGAACCTTTCGTAATCCTTGATAGTGATCACCCTTGTTTTCAATTTAGCGATATTGAATTTCTACATGATGTAGCAGTAGGTGATAGAATAGACGATGATATAATGAATGCTCTTTATCCTAATGCACCTATCTTAGAGGGAAATGAGGATGATGATGATGATGATGATGATGATGAAACCCAAGCACCAGATTTAGATGATACACCTACTAGTCCTGCTCATAACTTAGTTGACGAACCGACACACCCACCTGTACAAACTCCCACTTTTAGTAGACAACCTCCTAAACGTACATAAACATCATTAGTTTGGCAATTTTTTATTCAACTAAGAGAACAAAATAAGGCTAAGTGTAAATCTTGTGGGAAATTACTTGTTCATAGGTATACTGGAGATCGTAGCGGCACGGGTAGTTTAGTTAAGCATATAAAATTACACCCTAGAGATAAGGCTAGATATTTGCAATTGAAAGCGCAACAAGAGGGGAGGACAAGTGTTGATTCTCAAGTTAACCCAAGTACTGGTTCAAATCTAGTTCAACCAGGAATAAACACTGTCACCGGAGGTATTTTATATTACGATCCAAATAAGGATCGTGAAGAATTAGCGAAAATGATTACTGTTATGTGTTTGCCTTATACTTTTGCTTCTAATCCTGCATGGATTCATTATATTAGAAGAGTATTTAATCCTACTTATCGATCTTTAGATCTTTCAGAAGTTGAAATTGCTACACTAGCTGATGCGAAAGCATCAATTAAAGTTAATGCTCAAACTCTTTATAATGCTTATAAACAGGCGTTAGAGCATGCTAGGCCAAATATTCCAACCCCTACTCCGTCTACATCACAATCGTCTAAAAGAGCTGCTGGCTTAACATCTCTTAAATCGTGGACGGAGTTTAAGGGTACTCAAGGTGATAATTTTGATGAAATTTCCCATCTAAATGAGCTTCAAGTTTACTTGTCACAGGGACTAGAAAAGGAGAATCAAGACGGCTCTTTCGACCTTTTGGAATGGTGGAAGACTGGTGCTTGTACAATAGCACGGAAACCCTTCTGTGAAGAACTGCTCGAAGCTCGAGGACAATACCTAGCAATATACCTCGTGTTACCACAAGTAAAACAAGCTCTCAGCTGCTGGGACTGGCGACGGTGGAAACTCTAAAGCGGTGGTGCACTGATAGGTGTTGATGGTGCACTATAAGGCTGCTGATCAGAATAATACGGCTAAGAACCACGACCACCTGAAGTACCCAGAGAAACCTGGAGTACTGACTGGAAGGGTCTAGGAGGATGACCTCTACAATTTGAATCTCTACCTCCAAACGAGCTACCACTAAATCTGCCAGTATGACGGGCTCTCTTGTCTCCCCCGTGACCACCTCCCTGTGGCAATACCATCTCAATCCTCCATGCCACATTGGCCGCCTCCTAAAAAGTGATATCATTCCCCGCCTCTCTGGCCATCTGGAGACGAATAGGTTGGATGAGTCCATCAATAAATTGTCTCACTCTCTCCATCTCACTAGGGAGTATGACAATAGCATCGCGAGCCAACTCAATAAACTGGTCTCGTACTGGGTGACTGACATGGACCCCTGATGAAGATGCTCGAACTGCCTCGGATAGGCCTCGCGCTGTGTGACAGGGAGAAACTTCTCTAAAATTGTGTGCGTGAATTGCTCCCAGGTCAAGGCTGGAGAACCTACTGGTCTAGCTAAACAGAAATCCTTCCACCAAGTCTTGGTGGATCCAGATAGGCCAAATGCAGCAAAATCCACTCCATTGGACTCAACAATACCCATGTCCGAAAGAACCTTGTGGTAGCTGTCTGAATAATCCTGAGGGTCCTCGGTGGGTGCACCGCTGAAGGTAATAGTGAAGAGCTTGGTGAACCTATCCAACATCCACAAATCATCTGCGGACATAGCCGCTCCACCGCCGGTCTGAGCAACCACTTCCGGCTAAACTGCCACAGCTGGTTGAACCACTAGAATCTGAACCTGGGGAGCTACCTGCTCCATAGTACGAGTATCAGGAGTCTGGGCCCCTCCTCCAGCCTGAGAGACGGCTAGTGCTACAAGAAGAAACTCTGCCCGGGTGACGCGCTCCATAAGACCCACTAATCGGACCAGAGCATCCTGAAGAACTGGGGTGGCATTGAAACCCTATGGGACCTGAGTTGGGCCCACTAGAACTGCTGGAGCTGGGGCCGGAACCTCCTCGTCGAAATCAACTTGAGGCTCTACCACTGGTGTTGCTGCTCGGGACTAATCTCTGCCCCTAACTCAGCCTCTGGCACAGCCTCGGCCTCGCCCTTTGCCCCTAGCGGGGGCTTCTTGGGGCTCGGACTGCTGATTGAAAGATCAGTAAGCGCGTGTTCTCACCATCTGCGAAAGAATGGAGTAGAAAGACAATCAGTATTTGAGAATATAACCGCATGATAAGATAGAACAAATGTGAAGTTTTCCTAACTCTATTGCTTCTGGGATAAATACAGAAGTCTCCGTACCGCTCCCTTAGACTCTACTAAGTTTTTCCATGAATTGTGAGACCTATGCAACCTAGGGCTCTGATACCAACTTGACATGACCCATAATTCCCAACCTTCGAGGATCGTGGTGGCGCCTACTAATGGGAGCTAGGCAAGCCAAATATTTATTACAACTCCTTAACCACATAATCATTTTTAATATTTATCAACAATAAGATAAAAGCAACCAATTTAACTAAACAAGCGGAAGACTTAATATTATTGAAAAACGAATAACAATACGGAAGTTCAACATAGCCTCTACCCAAAATCTGGTGTCACATAACTCACGAACTACTAAGATTCACTAATAACAATGTTTGAAAGAAAGTGTAAGTTGTTTGTCTCGAAATATATGAGATACATAATGAAATAAAGATAGAGAAGACGTTGATGCATGCGGACGTCTGCAAGGCTACCTTGGTGTCTCACTAGACTGAAGGCTCGCTCTCAGGTTAATGTTGCTGCTCAAAAGCTACTTCGGTATCTACACATAAGTGCAGAGTGTAGTATCAGCACAACCGACCCCATGTGCTGGTAAGTGTCTGACCTAACCCCGGCAAAGTAATGATGAGGCTAGGACCAGACTCCAGATAAAACTGTACAATTACTTAATATATGGCGAAGGAAACAACAGGAAAAACAAGTAAACCTGGGGAGGGGGAAACATGCTCTGGGATAGCAAAATGAACAAAATTCTCAGAACTGACAAAGAATCCACTATAAAGCTACTAACACGAATAAGAATATATAAAACAACTTTCATTTAAATGCTCATCTCATTGCAAGCATGCAACCCGATCCCATTTCTCAATACCTCGTGGTAGGCATACCATCCGCTCCCATTTTAATCAATCTTGTGGTAGGCATACCACTCGATACCATTCATTATAACTTTTGGTAGGCATAGCACCTAATCCCATTTAATCATAACTTGTGGTAAACGTACCACCTGCTTCCATTTCAATCAATATCTTGTGG
This sequence comes from Nicotiana benthamiana, assembly GCA_034376525.1. Classification (NCBI taxonomy): domain Eukaryota; kingdom Viridiplantae; phylum Streptophyta; class Magnoliopsida; order Solanales; family Solanaceae; genus Nicotiana; species Nicotiana benthamiana. Next base: position 118,668,206 of record CM067331.1, read on the forward strand.
TAGGCGTACTACCCGATCATTTCATTAATATCTTGTGATAGGCATACCATCCGATCCCATTTCATCAATATCTTGTGGTAGGCGTACCATCCGATCCCATTTCTTCCAACACAATACACAAAATAATCCCGGCAAGGGAACAAGACAATGTAATAACTTCCTATAAAGGGAAAACAATAACAACCCTTCAAATGTCCCGGCAAGGGAGAGTTAGCTATAACAAATTCTATTCAATTTCTACACGGCACAGTTAAAATCAATACTCAATATCAAGGATCATCAATCAAGGCTTTTATAGAATCAATTAAGAATTCACAACTATCAATTTAAGACCCACGGTCATGCTCGACACCAACATATGGATACTCGTCACCATGCCCATACGTCGTACGCAACACAAACAAGTAGCAAATATGACTCAACTCCTAATCCCTCAAGCTAGGGTTTAACCGAACACTTACCTAGATGCTTTGAACTCAACTCAAGCCTCAATTATAACTTTACCCCTCGAGTCCTCCACGAATCCGCTCGAATCTAGTCACAAATTACTTAAATACATCAACAATTGCTAAGTGAATCAATTTGACTACATAACAATGGATTTCCAAAAGTTTTGCCCAAAATTCCAAAAATGCCACCGGACCCGCATGGTCAAAACCCGAGGTTCGAACCAAAACCTGATTACCCATTCCCCCACGAATCCATATCTATTATTTATTTTGAAATCAGACTTCAAATTAAGGTCCAAATCCCAAAATTTTGAAAAACCTAAGTTCTACCCAACATACCCAAATTTCCCATTAAAATCTTTGATTTGAAGCTGAAATCGTGTTAAAAGATGCTAAAGTTAGAAATCACTTACCAATCATTTTGAAGAAGAAAAATCGTTCGGGAAACCGCCCGTTATGTTTTGGGTTTTTGAAAAGTTAAAAATAAATGAGATTCCTGTCTATATATACCTTCCCTGAAGGCCCAGTGCGGACCGCACAAAAAGGGACCACGCCGCACTGAAGGACTGAACAACATACTCTCTCTGAATCCTCCAGTGCGGACCGCACAAAAGGGGAACGCGGCTGCGCTAGCAAACCTGGAAAATGCCGGCTCTCTCAAGTTAGCTATGCTGACCGCGCAAGGACAACCGCGACCGTGCAACTTCCACTGTGGACCGCACGAAGGCGACCGCATCCGTGCAACACACACCACGGACCGTGCTAAGACGATCGCGGGCGTACAGGATCTTGCAATTCTCCTGAACCTACAACATATGGTATTTTTAGTCTAAGACCTCCCGGAACCTACTCAAAGTTCACCCGAGCCCTAGGGGCTTCAAACCGAGCGTACATACAACCTCAAAACATCCTACGAACTTATCCGTACGATCAAATCACCAAAACAACATCACAAACATCAAACAGGCCTCAAGACCCATGATTTCTCAAATTTTTATAAGATATCAAGTTTAGAGTTTTAAGTCCAAAACACGTTAAGCGACGTCCGAATTCACCTAAGCTTTACAGAAAGCGCGTAAACCATATAGAAGACTCGTACTAGGCGTCGGAACCAAAATACGAGCCCGATACCATAATCTTTTAGTCAAATCTCATCTCCAATTTCCTTGATTATTTCCAGAAAACAATTTCTCACAAAAATTCATTTCTCGGGCTTGGGACCTCAGAATTCGATTCCGGACATATGCCCAAGTCTCATATTTTCCTGCGGACCCTCGGGGACATTCAAATCACGGGTCCGAGTCCACTTTCCTACAATGTTGATCGAAGTCAAATGTATTCAATTTAATATCAAAATTTAATTTTTTTCTCATAGAATTCACATTTAAGCTTTTCGGCTACGCGCTTGGAATGCACTCAAATTAAGGCAACCCTAAATAAGGTTTTTAAGGCCTTTGAGACACAGAATGAGTAAGAACACCGGTGATAACCCTTTGGATTGTCACATTAAGGGACAATGATAAATTTGTATGTGTTTTAAGTGGCATCTTAAATAGGTGTTGTTAAAGTCTTTTATCAAAATTCTATATCTGATTTTGGCAGGGGTAAAGATTTTTACCTTCTTATTATCAACACTCAAACTAACAAAGATTATGTGGATCAATTATGTACCACTTACGAAAATGGCTAGTTTTAATTCTACTCCATTTTTTCTTGATTGTTCTTTCCCTAGCTCTTGCTCTTGCCTTGACTTAAAATTTTTATTTTGAAGATTCTTATTTAATTCATAATGGGTGCTGTTAAATATTGCTTATAATACATTCTGGAAGTTCATACTTAAATTTGATAGCGTTTTGAGCTGATTTGAGGTGATTGAAATCGAAATTTTTTTAGTTGAAAATCGAAGAACACAGCTACAATATACCGCTACGGTATATAATATGTTGTAGGTGCATATAGAGCAACCACTATACTATTATCGTTTACAAAATAGTATATCGCTACAGTATACTAATATACTATATGAGTATATAGTTATACTACAACAATATACTATATAGTATACAATATATTATTATGGTATACTGTAATAATATGCAAGATACTGTAACAATATGCTATAATATTATTCAATATACCATAATACTATACTTATTACCCGTAAAGTCACTTGTCTTCTCCCTTTAATTTGTTTTAAGCTTTTACCCAGCGTGAGGGGCAAATTGAAAATGCAAAAAAAATATTATACTATGCTATATGATGTAACGGTGCACTCTTACAATTATATCCTTTTAGAATTTTTAAATTTTTTTTACAACTGATATTATTTGAGTTTAATAATTGAATTAAAAAATTTAACTCTTTGCGTATAGTTGTATACCCTGTTAGTATAACTATATACTATACTGGTATATCATATGTTAGTTAATATTTTTTTGGTCGTATTAACTACATCTAATTGGTACAAAATTTAATTTTTCTTTAGTAATAATATAAAAAAGAATAATAAAAAATAATAAAAATAGTAAATGAAATTAGATTATGAAGAGAAAAAAATATAAAATACTAAAGTTAAATGAAATTAGAAAAGGAAAATGAGAAGAATAAGAAGAAAACGAGAAAAAAGGAGAAAAAGAAAAAAAATAGAAGCATATAAATAAAAAATTAATTGGAGAATAAAGAAATTGTTTCCCCCACAAAGCCTATTATGGTTAGAAATGTAATTAGTTTATGAGTAGGAAAATAAACAGATAGACAAGAATAAATAGTTTTGTTTTTGTAGGTATATGTGTAAAAAAAACCCTTTAAATATGCCACTGATTATAATTGCATTCTTCGTCTTCTTCACTTTTTATTCATTCAAAAGTTATTTGTCTACTGTAATTGGCGATTAGGGTGTTAAAATGGATGATTAGGTTTTGACATAATAGATTTTAAAGGCAGTAAATGAGGTATATATCTATATATATATATATATATATATATATATATATATATATATATATATATATATATATATATATATATATATATATATATATATCATGTGTTCCCACTTATAAATTTATATAATAATAGAGAAGAGTTTAGGTTTTTGCCTTCAGATGTTGTATAATCACTATATAATAACATATTTGATGTATATATATGTATAATACTGTTTATAAGGTGTTCTTTGTGAAAGTACAAGAGAGGGTTGGGGGGTGAATTGTAAAATTCTTTAGTCGGCTAACTTTATTTTTAGTGGACTATTGAGATCTGCAAACAATAGTTAGTTCAGCAAATAAATATAACAAAATATAACGACAAAAATAGGAGAGACGGGGATTTTTATACTAGTTTGTATAAGTATCTTTGGGTTGCAAGAGTTTTCTTAGATCTTCAATCGAGCAGTTACAAATGAGAGTGTAGTTTTTCTCACGTTAACCACTGACGAGTTACAGTATGAAATCTTGAAATAATCTTTCACTTGCTTTTTTTTTCTCTCTATCTTTTAAGACACCAGTAAGGTTAGAAATACATTGGTTTTCCTAAAAAATAGAAAGAGTTTAGTATGAAGGCTGCATGATCTTCTACTTCTTTTATTCTCTTTGTATATAGTAATTGATGAGGTTGTCTATTCCTTTCCGTGAATTTGGAGAATTTTTTATTATGATTTTTTTGAGGCAATGTGTTCTAAAAGTAGGACCCAGGGGTTTCCTTCTCAATCCGGCATATGGAATATGGTTGGATTCAAGCTCAATCGATATGTTAAATATTTCTTGACGGTGTTGGTCTCTAAAGCTTTCCATTCTTGCAGTTTTATTTTCAATCGCTTAATTTGAGTCTTCTGTAGGTCTTGCATAGTTGATTGATTTCCTTTCATTCCTTGTTTCCTTGATATACGCATTTGATGGAGGGATCTTTATAAGACAATTATTTGCCTCTGCTGTTGGACTTTCTTTGATTGCTTTCCTATTCGGGTGCACTGATTTTAGGAACTTCGCTTCTTGTGCTTTGGACAATTAACCTGCATAAGTAGTAGAGACATTAGTAGAGAGTCTTTGAATTTTACTTTTATCCATCATTAAAATTTAAAACCTAAAAATTTCCCCCTTTTTTATGATAACAATAAACAAAAAAGTAAAAGATTTTAGAAGATTATTTATTTGATACTTCCCTTTCACATTGTATTGATTTTGCTTGTTGTACTTCCCTTATCTTTGTGTTCATTTATCGCTCTCCCGTCTTTATACTCTTTTTCTTCTCCCTTTTTGACATCAATCAAAAAGAAGGAAGGGAAGATACACAGATAATGATAGATAGTAACATGCAGAGAATGCAGTATATATATATATATATATATATATATATATATATATACAATAACTATGAAGTCATAGTCAAGCAAAAGTAGGCATAGTTGGCCCATAGTTGACCATATGCCTGAGCAAGCACCACCACATATAAAGTCTTAAGAAATACACAAAAAAGGAATCATACTTTAAACATCCCACAAAATCAACTCCTTCGAAGAAAATGCTTCAAAGTGTTGACCACTTTAGTGTAGAAGCTGTCATAGGATGCATCAATCTCTTTGGAGACTTTCTCCATTCGATTAGTGTCATCCTGTATAGCTCTAATCCCTAGTCTCTTTGTAGTCTGAATATTGATCCTTAGGCCATATCTGCTCCAGTTTCCTTCATCACATCCTTGATTTTGTCGACATGTCCCTTCATAATGGTTAGCATATCATTGATACCTACAATGCTTTGTTGGATTAGCAACAACTAATCGGAGGATGAAGGTTGGCTGACTTTAGACTTAATTCCTCCAGCACCCCACTGAGTTGAGTTTGTAGTTTCTGGGGCTTTGTCTTTCTTAATCCAAGTCCCTTCAACCAAAGTGTATCCCGTCATTGCAAATGCTATTTTGTCATAAGTGCCAGAGATGACTTTAGGAGCAAAGGGAGATAAGTCCACTTTCATCACTTGTACAACATGAGATATTAGTAGACCATAGGGAAAACTATTAGCAGAATAAGAGACGTTCTTGATACTCTCAAGCATGTATTGATGTATCCAGACGAACTAATCTATAGCTTTTCCATTCACAAGACAGTACAGGACACACATCTCGGGAAGACAAGGTGCTAAGGGACCCTGTGCGAGGAAGGAGGGAAGTAGCAATAATGTGGGCTAACATATGATGCTTAAATTATAGGTTCTTAGGACTTATATCGGGGGGTCAAACAAACACTATTTGCTTCTTCAAAAGCCACTTCCAAATCATCAAGCCATGAATATTAAAAAAACGATTATACCTAATAACTTAGTTGAAAAAATCTTTTCAAACTGATAAAAGTCAAGAATGATGTGAGTTCTTAGTACCATGAACTCCAAATCATCTTTGTCGTTCACAAATAAATATTGCATAAAACATACGCGCAGGTTCCTCATAAACAGTATCACCAACAGTTGCAAACAAAGACAATCATTTTTGAGTTTCAACATAGAGATAACATCACAATGAGAATTCTTCATAGATTTTAAACTTACAGTGCGTCCATAAGTAATGGACTTCCTGTTGTAGGTAACATATTTGAATTTTTCTTTTGGACCATAGAAATTTATCTTGTCCTCGGTACCAAATTCTACGATTTTGATTTTCTCTTTATTTTGTGTGGATTGTTTGGGATTCGACTTCATTAAACATTTGCCGACCCTTTTCTGAGTAATGAGAGTTTTCTCCGGAGGATCTCTGGATTCATATTTGAATGCTAGTGATCTGAACCCTCTGACGACTTAATGTCAATAGGTTCATCAGTGTACTGATCTTTTTTGAACTGGTGACTTCTTCGAGGCATAGAGGAAAACATAGATGATTTGCCTCTGACCATGAGAAATTAGGGTTTCTGATTGAGAGATGGTGAGAGATGAATGAATGGGTTTCTAATAAGGAAAGTGGTGAGTGACAAAGAGTTGCCTTGATTAGAGTAAGAAGTGAGAAAAAACAACTGAAAAAGTTTCTTATTTAATGAGTCAGCCGGTCGTTTTAAGAATTAACGCCCCGATCCGTATTTGTTTCTGCTATTTTGATTTTCCAGGAAAATTTGTTCAGAGTTCCGGAGTGTTTTGGGACACTTAGTCCCTAAAAGAGAGTTAAAGCTTTAGAATTTGGACATTAGTCGGAGAAATATTAAGACAACCTCGAAATGGAATTCTGTCAATTCGGTTAGCTTTTTTAATTGATTTCAGGCTTAGGGGAGTGATCGAATGTGTTTTGGAGGTGCGTAGCTTATTTAGCTTGAAATGTCGAAAGTTGAATTTTTTATGTTTCCGGTTCGATAGTGGGATTTTGATATCATGGTCGGAATAGAATTCCAGAAGTTGGAGTAGCTCCACAGTGTTTAATGTGATGTGCTTGCAAAATTTCAGGTCATGCAGACGAAGTTTGGTAGACATTCTTATCGAAAGCGGAATTTGAGAGTTTTTGGAGTTCTTATGCTTGAATCCGATGTTAATTTGGTATTTCGATGTTATTTTGAGTGTTTTGAATGTTGGAAAAAGTTTGAATGATGTTATATGATCGGTTGGCATGTTTTGTTGAGGTCCCGGGAGCCTCGGGTGTGTTTTGGATGCTTAATGGGTCATTGTTGGACTTAGAGAATTCCAGAAAATGCAGCAGGTCTCCAGTTTTGCTTTCCTTCTTCACGTTCGCGAGTGGGATCTCGCGTTCGCGAAGAGGAGATGGGGCTGGTGGAATCTTAACGCGCCGCGTTCGTGATGATGGTCGCACGTTCACAAAGCTGTGAGGTTATATACTTACGCGTTCGCGAAGAGGGTCCCTCATTGACATAGGAGGGAGAAGGTTGCTATCGCATTCGCGATGAAGGAATTCTGCGCCAAGCGATGTTGTGCTTCGCGAACGCGATAGTCCTTCCACATTCGCGCAGAAGGATTTACCTAGGCAAATTATAAAATTTCAAAATCAAAGGTTTAGCCATTTTTTTCAAAACTAGAGTTTGGGAGCTTAGATTTGAGCTAGATTTTGAAGGATTTTCAGATATGTCAATTGGGCAATGATTCCTAAATCTTTTTTTGTTGTAACCCATTAATCTAAATGTGCATTCATCATCTAATTTCGGATTTGGGATGATAAATTGGAGAAAAATTCAGGAAAGTTCTTAGGCCTAATTTTCGAGTTTTGATTGAGAATTTGATATCAGATTTGAATAATTTTGATATGGTTAGACTCGTGAGTGAATGGGGGTTCATAATCCATAACTTTTATCCAATTCGATATGGTTACACTCGGACCATGAATGTTATCGTCGGACGGTTATGATAACGCCTTTAGACCATGATGTCCCAGGCTATAAAGCGTATAATAAAGGATTCTCAGGCTATGAAATGATGCTCTCGAGCTATGAAAATGGTGCCTCCAAACCATGATGCCTTTGAATAATGATATGCAAAGTATTGAAAGGGATCCTCAAGCCATGACATGGTGTTCTCGGGATATGAGGATGGTGTCTCCGAACGATGATGCCTTTGGATAAGTTGGCGATATTTCAGCCCATGAAAGATGCAGTAGCATGTGGCGATCTTTCAACCGTGCAATGTGGAGATCTTTCAACCGTACAATGTGGCGATCTAGCCGTGCAATGTGACGATCTTTCAGCCGTACAATATGGTGATCTTTCAACCGTGAAATGTGGTGATATTTTAGCCATGCGATGCGGCAATCTTTCAGCCATGCAATGTGGCAATCTTTCAACCATGCAATATGGCATTCTTTTAACCATGCGATTTGGTGATCTTTCAGCCGTGCAATGAGGATGAAGACAAAGTTTAATCTCAGAAGGCATGATGTTAGCCTTATGCAATGTAAATGCAGATAGAGGTAGAGCCTAACCTCGAAGGCATAATAGTAGTCTTATGCAATGCAAATGCAGATTGAGGTAGAGCTTAACCTTGGAAGACAGAATAGTAGCCTTATACAAGTTGGAAGGCAGAATAGTAGTCTTATACAAATTGGAAGGCAAAATAGTAGTCTTATGCAAATTGGAAGGCATAATAGTACCCTTATGCATTGCAAATGTAGATAGACGTAGAGCCTAACCTCGGAAGGCAGAATAGTAGCCTTATGAAAATTGGAAGGCAAAAATAGTAGCCTTGTGTAAGAAATAAAATAAAAAATGGCAGAAGAGTTTCTTAGCTGATAGCAAATTGCGGTGTGGCGATTACTGGGAGCATTGTGACGTATGGAACATTATGGATGCATGCTAGTAGCCTATGCCGGTAAGTGTAGCAGTTCGGAGAATAGTACCTTTGAACAAATGCTCATTATATGGTTGTACAGTGCGTTTAATGATTTCATAATCCCGGTGCCTACATCCAAAGAAAAATTGTGAGTTTTGTAAAAGGGGAGGTTAGTTCGCATCCTCGATGGATTTTGCTTGACTTGTTCGGCTTTGATCTAGCGATACCATCTGTATCGTTAGGGTAGCATTGTTAAACAAAGTAGTTTTAATAATAAACATGCATGATTTTTGTAAAAGTATGGCATAAAATGTAAAATAGTTTTTAGATGAACCGACAGCTGTGACGCGGCTCGAGACATTGAAACCTCTCCTATTACAGGATTTTGAGGGTCCTCCTCAAAATTATGCCCTAATTTGATGGTTGACATATCTGACTGCATCTCATGCGATAATTGTTCAAAATTACTTCGGAATTTTGAAGGTCCTCCTCAAAATTCTGCCCAGTTTCCAACTTTAGGAGAGGGAGGAATGAAAATTTTATTAAATTGTGACCGAACCCATAGGGTTGCCTACGTATCCCCTCTTAAATAGGAATCAAGTTAGGCGTAGTTCAATTTACATCATATAGGGAAAACATAAAGATTACATATAGTAGCGCTTGACTGCATATGAATTAATTGGCTTTGGCTAGATCTCCCCGTCCATTTTTGCAAGTATGAGGGCTCATCCTGTCAAAACTTGGTGAACCATGTACGGAACCTGCCAATTGGGAGAGAACTTCCCTTTTGTCTCGTCTTGATGCGGAATTTGTTTTTTAATACCAGCTGCCCTGGTATAAATTGTCTGGGCTTGACTATCTTGTTGAAGGTTGTGGACATTCTGTTCTGATAAATTTGACCATGACAAACAGCGTTCATCCTTTTCCCATCTATAAGAGCTAGTTGCTCATTATGAATCTTCGCCCATTCTGCATCGTAAAGCTTGGCTTCATGTATAATCCTTAAGAAAGGAATTTCTACTTCAACTGAAATGACGACTTTTGTACCATAAACCAGCATATAGAGGGTTGCCCCAGTTGATGTGCGAACTGTGGTGCGATACCCTGATAGAGCAAATGATAGCTTCTCGTTCCACTGTTTATGCTTATCTATCATTTTCCTCAGTATCTTCTTGATATTATTGCTAGCGGCTTATACGGCTCCATTCATTTAAGGCATGTAAGCTATGGAATTCATATGTTTGATCTTGAAGACTTCATACATAGCTTTCATCAAGTTGCTATTGCGGTTTGAGTCATTATGAGTAATGATTAAGTTTAGAATACTGAATCGACAAACCATCCGATCGCGGACAAAATCTATCACGACTTTTTTAGTTACTACTCTGTAGGATGATGCTTCGACCCACTTGGTGAAGTAGTCAACTGTCACTAGGATGAATCTATGCCCATTGGAAGCGGCAGGCTCGATTGGTCCAATAACGCCCATTTCCCAAGCGGCGAACGGCCATGGCGAGCTTGTTACATTGAGCTCATTTGGAGTCACTTTCATCATGTTCGCATGTATCTAACAGCAGTGGCATTTACAGACATACTAGATGCAGTATGTTTCCATAGTCATCCAAAAGTAACCGGCCAGGAGTATCTTCTTTGCTAAGACAAAACCGTTCATATGTGGACCATATGTCCCAGCATGAATTTCCTCTAGTAGCTTAGATGCTTCCTTTGCGTCGACACACCTTAGTAGTTCCAAATCATGGGTCCTCCTATACAAGATTCCTCCACTGTGGAAGAAGTTGCTGGATAATCTCCGCAGTGTGCATTCAAAGTAGGGTTTTCAAGCTTTGGGTACTCTTCTTTTGCCAAATATTCCTTGATATCATGAAACCAAGGCTTTCCGTCTGCTTCTTCTTCAACATTGGAACAATAAGCTGGTTGATTATGAATTTCACTGGAATGGGATCAATGAAATTCTTATCCGAATGATGTATCATAGATGACAGGGTAGCCAATGCATCGACGAACTCAATCTGGACTCTGGGAACATGCTGGAACTCTGTACTGGTGAACCTCTTCTCAATTCCTATACATGATGCAAATATGGGAGTATCTTGGAGTTCTTTGTTGCCCATTCTTCACGCACATGATGTATGAGTAAGTCTGAATCCCCAATCACTAGTAACTCTTGAATATTCATGTCAATGGCCATCTTGAGCCCTAAAATGTAGGCTTCGTACTCGGCCACATTGTTGGTGCAGGGGAATATTAGTTTGGCAGACATCAGATAGTGCTGACCGATTTCTGACACCAAGACTGCTCTTATGCAAACTCCTTTGAAATTTGCTGTTCCATCAAAAAACATTCTCTAACCATCGGAGGATTCTGCGATATTTTCTCCTATGAATGATACCTCTTCATTGGGAAAATATGTTTTCAAAGGTTCATATTCTCCATCCACAGGGTTTTCAGCAAGGTGGTCTGCCAAGGCTTGTCCTTTCATCGCCTTCTGAGTTACGTACAAGATATTGAATGCACTCAATAGGATTTGCCACTTGGATAGCTTGCCAGCAGGCATGGGCTTTTGAAAGATGTACTTTAAATGGCCCATCATGTGGTATAGGCACATAAGTAATGTCTCAGCTTTTGAGCTACCCAAGTCAGAGCACAGCAAGCGCGTTCGAAAAGAGAATACCGAGCTTTGTAGGGAGTGAACTTTTTGCTGAGGTAGTAAATGACTTGTTCGTTCCTCCCCATTTCATCATGCTACCCTAAAATGCAAACCAAAGGCTTCATCTAGTACTGTGATGTAGAGTAATATGGGTCTATCTGGCTCAGGTGGGACCAAGACTGGTGGTGTTGACATGTATTCCTTGATTCTGTCGAAGGCTTTTTGGCAGTTATCAGTCCATTTGGTAGCGTCATCCTTCTTCAACATCTTAAAGATTGGCTCACTGATAACTGTGGACTGTGCTATGAACCGGTTGATATAGCTAAGTCTTCCCAATAAACTCATCACGTCATTCTTGTTCTTTGGCGGTGGGAGTTCTTGAATGGCTTTGACCTTTGATGGATCTAGTTCTATTCCAAGGTGATTCACGATAAACCCAAGCAACTTTCCGGTGGGAACCCTAAATGCACACTTTGCGGGATTCAGTTTCAAGTTGTACCTTCGCAATCTGTTGAAGAACTTCCTCAAATCTTCCATGTGATTAGTGGCCTTCTTGGACTTGACGATAATATCATCCACATATACCTCAATTTCTTTGCGTATCATATTGTAAAAAATGTTAGTCATGGCCCATATGTAGGTGGCTCCTACATTCTTCAGGCCGAACGACATTATGTTGTAGCAATATATTCCCCACGGCGTAACGAAATAAGTCTTCTCAGTATATTCCTCATCCATCCAGATTTGGCGATATCCAGCGAAGCAATCAAATAATGGATGTAACTTGTGCTTGGCGCAATTGTCGATTAGGATGTGTATATTTGGCAAGGGGAAGTCGTCTTTCGGACTGGCCTGGTTGAGATCCCGGTTGTCGACACAGACTCTTACCTTCCCGTCCTTATTTGGTACTAGTACAATGTTGGCTAACCATATCGGATACTCAACTACTCTAAGAACCTTAGCTTTGACTTGCTTAATGAATTCTTCCTTGATTTTCAAACTTATATCAGGCTTGAACTTCCTGAGCTTCTGTTTTACCGATAAACATGCCGGATCAGTTGGCAGTTATGGGCCATAATAGATGTGCTTAGACCTTTCATGTCATCATATGACCAGGCGAATATGTTCTCATATTCCTTCAGAAATTTTGTTTATTCCCTATTTTATAACATCGATAAGTGAAAGCTGATTCGTGTTCCTTGATATTCTCTACATCTCCCAGGTTAACGATTTCTGTCTCATCCAGGTAGGACTTAGGTCTGTTTTCAAAATTCCCAACCTCTTTAACGATTTCCTATGGTATGTCATCTTCTCTGAGCCAATGTCTGTTTGTTGCGTTATCTCATTGCATGTCTTAGTCATTGGTTCATTAAGATAAGTAATAGTAAATGTTGTGTAAGTAAAGCAATGAGAGAAAAACAATAAGGTGTTGATTCATAAGAAAAATCAAAATGCTTTGATAAATTCCATAACTGTTTTGAACATTGAAGATCTTATTGCAGAAATCAAAATGCGAAAAGAAAAATTATATAGTAAAAATAAAAACAGTGCATGATGCTTGTTTAGCCTTTGCTACCCCAAGACTCGTCGGGCTCTGTTGGTTCTGATAGTCCAATTGTTGAGGTATGCTTTTCTACTCACAGCTTGTATGGAAGAACCTTCCTCCCCCTCCTCCTCAAAAACAACACAGCAGTCCATGTCGCTGTCTTCTAAGAACAAGTTATTCACCACAGCAAGTGCTTCCTCTTCGTCTGTCCCATAAACAATGTCAGTATGTTGGAAAGTATGCTCCAAAGGTGGTTTTGGTTGTTTCAATGGATAGTAGGGACCGCGCCATGGTGGTGGCCAGTTGTTAAATTCTTCCCAAGTGTACTCGTATCCTAGACTGAAAGTAGTGCCGTTTTCCTTGAACTTTATGGGTTTAGCAATCCCTTAGAGGTTCTTGCCGAGCCCCTTGCCCAGTCCGTACCCACTCCAATTCAATATACTCTCGATCTTGTTGTTTCACCATTTGTCCTTGTCTATAGTATTGACTCGCTCGATGTGGTCATATGTCTCTCCACCTAGCTTTCTTCTTCCCCTATTGCCGGAACAGTCTGATGACCGTATATAAGATTGTTGCCATCACCGTAAATGATCACTTCCTGGTGGTTCTATTCAAATTTCACGGCATGATGTAGTGTCGAAGCCACAACCCCCGCAGAATGAATCCAAGGGCGCCCTAACAATAGATTGTAGAATGCTGGCAGACCTATCACTTGAAAGTCAACCTCGAGCCTAGTCGGTCCCATCTGCAAACACGGGCTAATGTCAACGATGGTGTACCTTTGAAACCCATCAAAAGCTTTCACATTGATCGCTATTTCATTTATATCGTGCAGTCCTTTACCTAGACTCTTGAGCATTATCAATGGACATATATTAAGGCTGTAACCCTCATCAATTAGGATCCTAGTAATAAGGTAGTCTTCACGTTGCACAGTGATATGCAATGCTTTGTTGTGCCCCAACCCTTCAGGTGGAAACTCGTCCTCATAGAAGGTGATTTTATGACTTTGTAAGACTTGTCCCACCATATTGGCCATTTCTCTGCCGGTGATGTTATTTGGCATGTATGCTTCACTCAACACCTTCAACAGAGCAATTTTGTATGCCTTGGAATTCTACAGCAATGAGAGGATAGATATTTGCGCTGGTGTTTCGTTTAGCTGGTCAATGACCGAATACTCCTCGGCATTTATCTTCCTCCAAAGGTCGTCTAGACCTGTTTCAATAATGAGTGGTTGGTTGGAAGCTTGCTTACTTGACTCAGCTAAGTGCTCCGGGGTATAGACTCTTCCAGTCGTTGTCATACCTTGTGCTGCAATAGCCTCTTCGAACTTGACTTTGCCTTTCCTTCTAGCCTCGACCATATAGTCCCAAGGAATAGCTTTTGTATGGAATGATGGCATAGTGGTCATCCCCATTGGAATCAGTGCCGCTACCTTTACTTCAAATGGGAAATGTTCCCTGTGTGGTAAAATTGTAACCTCAAATGGTGTTGGTGTTTTGGATGATGGAGCCTTAAGAGGGATAGACACATCTACCTCTGTGATCTGAGACGGTTAAATCTGAACTATAATGGGGTTGAGAGTAACCGGTAGCTTTCTGCGATCAACCCTATGGATCCTGGGATCCTAATCATCTTCTATTTTAATCATGTGAACACCCCCGCCCTTATGATCTGATAAGGGTTTGTTTCGAACATTCGGAACGGCTTCCTTTGCAACAATGAGCTTGTTATCGATTAAGGACTGTATCTTATCCATTAGAGAGCTGCATTCATCAACGGTATGTCCCTTCATGCCAAAATGGTATACACAAGATTTGTTTAGGTTAACCCACTGAGAAGGGTTCTCAGGGGTTGATGTAGGGATGAGGGTGACATAACCAGTGGTTTTGAGTCTCTCATATAGTTGATCAATGGGTTCAATAATGGCTATATATTGTTTTGGGGGCCTCCAATAAAAATTAGGTCAAAGACTAGGAAAGTTTTGGCGTGCAGGTGGTGACTGGTAATGAGATGGTTGGGCATTGTAGGCTTGGTAGACATGTAAAGGCTGGGAATATCTGGTTGAGGTAGGTTGATATGTGGGAGATGGAAGTGACTAATAAGTTGGTGCTGGGGCTTAGTAGGAGGATACTTGGTAGTGTGGAGCTGACTTATATGTAAGTAGAGGTATATGGTAGGTTTGGTATTTGAGAGAAGACTTGGTCCTTTGTGCAACCATTACGGCCGTCATGTCTCTCTTCTTAGACACACCACCAGACTGCAAGGCTTTGTAGCATGAAAGGCCTCGAAATTCTTAATCATACGGCTTTAATACCTTCTTTAATTTGTTCCCCCAAGCTTGATGATGTCGGAAAACTTATGATTTCAATCAACATTAGCCGTTCATAATACTGCGGGTCCTGAGCTCGGACAAAGAATTTGTTCATCTGTTCCTTTTCTAATGCATGTCTGACCATAGCAGCTCCCGACCTCCAGCGAGTAGCATACTCTCAAAACGTTTCTGTAGGCTTCTTCTTCAGATTCTGAATGTGGAATACATCCGGCATATTTTCTGTGTTAAATCTAAACCTGTCCATGAAATTTGAGGCCATACCTAACCAACTCGACCATTTCTTAGGATCCTGGCTAATGTACCAGGATAGTGCATCTCCTTTTAGACTCCTCATGAATAGTTTCATGTAGATCATTTCATCCTTTCCTACCCTGACCAACTTGTCGCGGTATGTTCTCAGGTGGAACCTTGGATCACATGTATTGTCAAATATCTTAAACTTAGGAGGTTTGTACCCCTCTATCAGTTCAACATCTGGTTGTATGCAAAGATCTTCATAGTTCAACCCTTCAATACATTTACTTCTTTCGACGTCTTGGATTCGGCTAATTAATTTCTTAAGCTCTTCAACTAATTTCCTAATGAATATATCCTTTTTCTCGGACTCAAGGGTGCAATATATATTATGGGTAAAGATTGGCACGGTCCCCATGTAAATGGGACTATTGTGGTGGCCAGGTGTGTAGGTGTGGAAGTGGTCATTTGTGGAGTATTGTGGTTCAGGGATGGGTAATGGATAGTTGTTTGGAGTGTGGCCAAGTGTTGCATTGGCTCTTTGTTTAAATGGTGGGATGATTTGGTTGCTTTTATGGAGGTGTGGGATTTTGGCCGTTAGGGAAGATGGTGTCTGGGTGTTAAGGGAGAAGGATAGGCTGGCCACGATATGAACCTGATCAAGCTCTTCTTGAAACTTCAACAATTTTTGCTCGAGTTGCGACACATTTTCATTGGTAACCCGAATAACATGGCTATCAATGGCCTCTATTGTTGTGATCTCCTTTCTAACATTCAAATCTTCCACTTTTCCCTTGTTCGTGTTCTTAACAGGACTTAGAGAAGGAGTGGGCGGAGGGCCCTTGGATCTAATGGAATAGGATGATGTTACCATAGTGTACGAACTAACCGTTGGGGAGGGGAATAACAAAAGAAAAATAAAACAAAAAGGTAACCAAGTTAGCGAGGATCATAAAAAATGTTGCAGTAATTAAACACTTAGTGCAAGAATATAAAGCGTCCTAATTTGGGAGCCTCGTTGTGCCCGAGGTAGGCCTAGAGACAAGTTTATTTGGAGAACTTGGAATGCTAAAGGTCTTATTTCATTGATTAAAAATAGACGAATCCCAGACTGATACTAAATAAATAGGAAATGAAAATCACTAATGGCCATTGGCCTTATTACACTTTGTAAAGTGAAAGGAAAATTCCTATCTACTTGGTCCCAGAAGGACCTTCCCCATATTCGACATCCTGGCTCCGTCGAACAGCTTTCCCAACTCGCAAAGTCCTTGCAATAGGTTGGGGCTGGCTAGGTGTCCGCCTTCGGTTCCTTAAGCATTTTGACAATATTTGACCCTCTTGAGAAACTTTCTCTCCAACTCCACTATGCCTCGCTCCAAGTATCACAGTCGCTTGTTGGCACTGACATCCATGTCCTCCATTTCTTCAATCAGCTTCTGGTTGGACTCTTTTATTTCATGGTGTTCGCTTTCGTACTCCCAGATCCTTTTGTGCAGTTCATTACATTTGACCTGTGTTTTGGCGCTTTTGTCTTTGATTGTGTGCCCTCGGGCAAACCCTGGCTAGCCTAGACCATCATGATTATCTTCCAACCACCCCGAATAGAAAGGAACGCAACCAACATGATACCTATCTGGATCGATGATATATCTCCCCATTATGATCTTGCAATGCCACATATGTTTAGCTTAGCATTTGTAAGGACTATCATCATCCTGGAAGTCAGCTCGGAAATGACTTATCTTGTCGACCCTAGGTATAACTTTCTTTCTACCGGATTGTCTCATAAATAGGAGTGGTACGTAAGAATATGTTTCCTTCAGACCAATCAGTATTAGAAAAGGCGCATTTCTGGATCGGGTGATAAACTCCTCGATCGGAAACCACTCGAACATCCACTAGACTTGTTCTTCGGTTAGGTTGTCAAATAGATTTACCCATCCTTTGGCATATTCTGGCTAAGCGAACTTATTCATTCGCTTTGGATGACGGAAAGTGATGTGATCATCCAGTTCTTTCACTAAATTTCTTGTTGGTATTCACCCCTTTGGAGGTGCTCCATAAGCCAGAGTTGGAGTAGCAAATTGCAGCCCTCGAAGTGTTTTGCACCTAGTTGACATTTCTCCAAGGCTCGATATATATCTACAATGATCATGGGACAATGCTGAATGGTTGCCCACCAATCCCTTCCATAAAGGCTGTAGTTACCATGGTCAGCCTAGTGTGGATCCTTGCTTTCTTTGTCGGAAACACTATCAACCCCTGGAAACAAAACATAAATTCAAAAACTCTTCAATGAATGTGCCTAAGGATGTGGTGGCAAACTCGTTAGGATAGGTACGGTAGGATTTGTTGTGACCGTACCTCTCATATAAATAGTCAATAGAGTTGTAGTATTCGTTTAGACATGTCAATTCTGGATTCTTCTTTAGACCTCGGGTCTCACGCATCAGTAGATCTCGAAGTCTCCCAGACTAGACCGGGTAACACTCATACCTCTTCTAACATGGGTGTCATTTCAATGTCCCCAAAATGGAACAAAGCTCTTTCACAATCCTAGAACAGTGTCGCAACCTCTATGATTTTGTTGTTGGGTTGGATCTCCAAAAGGGATTGTAGATTCCCCAGATATTTTCGGACGAAAGTTTGATCACTAGCGTGAAGATCCCTCCACCAGCTCAGCAACCTTCGATGGATGTTAGTGACCATTTCGAATCTATAGACTTCGTGCCTCATATTTTAGCAAAGGAAATAAGGTTAGACCCTTACCCTGCCAGATTCGACTATTTTATACCAACAATTAGCATGACGCATTTCAGTTCTCCAAATAAATGCACAAAACGTGGTGATGTCCGTTTGGGTTTAGGGCAACCCAGTGGACTTGGAGAAGGCTATCTTAAAGGGTGATTATGTGGATAACATAACTGACCCAGCTAGGTTTGACCATGATGCATGTACATTTTAAACAGAATAAGGTTTCTATGGGTTTTTAGACTAGTACCCTTCATCGGACAACTCAAGAGGGAAGGCACTGAACCGTCAACTACATCATTGATAAATTGGTTTTACCGCAAATATGTCTTTCCGAATTTAAGGGGTAATAATATAGGAAGAGCGCAATCACTCATTATAAGCGTTGCTATGGTATTCATTTGGCAGGAATAGAATATGATGTTGAGCATGATTATGTAATAATTCATTTGCATGTTTAGGAAAGGAGTAAATACAATATTTTATAATAGTAAAGTAGCAACAAAGGAAAGAAAAGTAGAAAATAAGTCACTTTTGCCTTGTAAGAGAAATTAAATGCTTAAATGAATTTAAACAGGCAATTGCATATAAAGGTAAAGCGCACATTCACAAGTATAATCTGAAATGGTGAAAGCCTAATTATCCCTAGCATAGTCGCTATGCTATAGCGCCCCCTTTTTTCTCTCCTCGCGTCAAGAGAATCGGGTTAATGATATTTTTAGGTATAAAACAACTCATTCCTTTTGGGAACTCGGGATTGCATTTTTTGAAGTATCGCCACCTAATGATTTATAGTGCAGTAGAACACCAACAACAACAACAACAACAACAACAACAACCCAGTATAATCCCACTTAGTGGGGTCTAGGGAGGGTAGTGTGTACGCAGACCTTACCCCTACCCTGGGGTAGAACAATAACCCAGTATAATCCCACTTAGTGGGGTCTGGGGAGGGTAGTGTACGCAGACCTTAACCCCACCCTAGGGTAGAGAGGCTGTTTCCAAATAGACCCCCGGCATCCTTCCCTCCAAGAACTTACCACCTTGCTCTTGGGGAGACTCGAACTCACAAGCTCTCTGTTGGAAGTGGAAAAAATATTTATTTCTAAGTTTGTTAGATAATAGGGTAAGGGCTCAAAATTTGCCTAAGGGGAAGGTGTTAAGCACCCCTCAACATCCACTAGTGTGGTTCCCAGCCAGATAGTTCTTTATGAATTTGGTGCAATTAACATATAAACAGATAAGCTTAAATAAGATGGTATTTTAATAGGCAACGGTTTGACAATAAAAAAAGTTTGAAAGAGCGATTAAAATACTGATTTGTAAACAAGGAGTTATAATGCTTTAAAAGAAAAGGAAAGAAAAAGAAGGGGGTCCTAGGTTTATTAAAAATATGGATCACATCAATGCAATACCAGGCAATCACTCCTCCGAAGAGGGGCTACATGTGGTATTAGCGTACCGGTCATCACATCCATATCTATCCTTCCCACCTTGTTTAAGGTACTAAAGCGAGGATTGGTCTCGACCATGATTGCATGCTATAACCCGCCCCACTCATATCAGTCTCGGAAGCACTTAGGACTATTATTACTAAAAGGGAGGGAGATTAGGCTGACTTGGGGTTTCAAAGTTGAAAAAATCTAAAGCGACATACAAAACATTTAGGACTACACATTAAAGGGAAGCACATAAACACTGAAGGCTCATATATACATCCTCAGACAAAGAAATCAAGTAGCATGACTCAAACAACAAGCAAGGTCTGATTCTAAAAAATGTAAATACTTAAGGAAAGGAGATTATTGTCGGGGCAGACCTGATCTATTACATGAATCAGTTAGGAAACACGAATCAGGCCTGTATGCTGGTTGTAGTAATTACTAATTAACAAAGGCGAATTCAATTTTTTTATTGTTATTACCTAAGGCTTGCCTAAGTGTTTAGGGGAGCTCTTAGGAATATCATACTTTCTGAATGTGGCAAAATAGAAAAAACTTAAAACGAATAGTTTGAAATTCTATAGGCATACTTGTTAAATAGTGTTAATAAGAAGTGATTAAGTTACTTAAAAACTTATTCAGAATAGATTGGTTTTTAAACTAGACTAATTTTAGATCCTGCATGCGAGGGTATACATTATTGCTGATTTTTATTCCTATGAACATGATATCTACGACTACTAATTTTAAACCTTTATAGACACGATATCTAGTCACTTATTTCATCCCTATAGATATGATATCTAGTTGAAAATGGGAATAGGCAAGATTTTTAGACAAGAATTCCTACAGGCATGATATCTATATATTATACTGATTTGAACAAGATGCCAAATTATAACCAATTGGACCCTAAGAGCATGATATCTAAATGGTGACAAATATGCAGAATTTTAGATAATTCCTATAGGCAGGTTATCTAGAGGTGAAGTTGAACATGCAGGATTTAAAGTAACTCTTATAGACATTGTTTGTAAATGCAATTTGAATATGCAAAATTAAAAGTAGTCCTATATGGATGTTTTCTACCCTTGAACATGCATAATTACCTAGCCCTTTTCACTAGACATCCACGGGTGTTTATTACCAATTATTTTAAACCAAAAATACCGAATTATATATATATATATATATATATATATATATATATATATATATATATATATATATATATATATATATATATATATATATATATATATATATATATATATATATATATATATATATATATATATATATATAAACAACAACCAGAGGAAGACTGATTCTTGGTTCCTCCCTGAGCTATGGAATAAACCGCCTTAAGATTCCATTGTTTCAAAGCCTTTCTCAGACTTGGGTGTGTCAGAGCTCCCTAAGGGTCTCAAACGACCTGGACAGTGCTTACTCCAAAATTCATAGAACAAGATATAGATGAGTGCAATGTGGAAGGGTCATCCCTTATGTGTCCAAGTTCAGAGGGAGCTCATGGTCCCAATGCAAGGCTCACACAATAGGGGTAGAACTTAAGTCTAAGAATGTGGTGGAAGTGCAAGAATAGTGTTTTTAAAATGAGGGAGATAGGCAGGGGTATAGAGTAATTAGTAAAACACAAAGTTAATAACTTCATACAAAAGGGGGCCGGGGTTCGGAATCCATTGCAAGGAGCCCATGTACTTAGGCAGGGATCAACTTAGGGCATGCACAACAATGGAAGATGATGGCATACCTATATGCCAATCAGAACACACAACCAGAGGAGATATGGAGGATATGATTCTAGGGGATAAGGTTTGGGTCATGCACAACAATGTTCAATATTGTCATGCCCCAAACCAACCACAGATACCAAACACATCGGGGATGGGGTTTAGGATTAACAAGACATGATAAGTAACTGACAGAAACATTAATTTAGAACAGAAAAGGCAGACTAAAGCATGCTTAATAATGGAAATTGGTTAAATACAAACAGGAGAAAAACAAGGATGAAAGAAACAGTGAAGAAACATGTTGTTGTTGATACAGAAGATTAATTATAACATACTAGTAAAGATGCAAATGCAGAGAAAAATAAGCAAACTTCCCACAACCTAGCCTTGGCTTTCAGCCGGCTAGGTAAGGCACCAATACAAGTAGCAATAGAGAAAAGAGAGAGATTTTAGTGGAGTGTGTGTCTGAACTCAAGTGTTATATGCCTTGCATTCATGTGTTTGAAAGAATAGAAGGTGGGTATTTATAGTTTTGAAAACATGTGAGAAATAAGGCATAAATAAAGTTCAATACAATTACGGAAACAATCGGCAATCAGAATCAATCAACTAAGTGATTCCTCTTTAATTGTGGAATCACTTGTTTAACGGGGCTAACAGGTTTCAAAGAAGGAAAGAAAATCAGTTTGTACGCAGACTGGTTATTACCATAAAAAGAAGTAGCAAAGCGTTTAAGTACACAATAGAGTCCAAGTACAGAGATACAAAAGATTCAGTAAGGCAATAAGTAAAGAAAGGGATCATCACTTTAACAGGCGAGTAAAATTAGAGTTCACAAAGGAGAAGTTTTCAAATCGGTCCTAAAATTGAGACTCAATCAATGAAGGGGCGTCGACATATAACTAGAGTGCACAAACAATGGACATGTGAGGCCAAACTATTGCAACAGAAACGTCATGCAATAGTAGCATAATGTCAGTATATAGTAAATATTCAAAGCATGATAATCAAGTAGGTCAGGTCTTATTGAATTTGTAGTAAAGAGAACGGAACATCAGAAACATGCAAAGGTTTCCCAGTAGTAGGTGAGGAAACCCTTTGAGAGGTTAGGGTTTTCGACAAAAATTAAGTTAGAGAGATAGTAAAGATCAGACAAGTCACACAAAGAAAAGAGAGTCTAAAACAAGAACTTCTAATCGAGTCGAGTGGTCAAACAATTTCAGACCCAAAAGCCCAAAGGTCTTCTACAACAAACGAGTTCAAAAGATGGTAAGCAGATGAGTCGAGCAAAAATTTAAACATGTACAAACAGATTCAAAATACGACTGAACCCAAAAAAAATTAGGGTTTTCAACATCAATAAAATTTAACGATGATGAAAAATAGATTACAGAAATACTTAGCAAATAGTCTCAGAAACTCGAATGAACCAAGAGAAATTAGGTTTTTTTAACATCAGTCGCGTCCAAAGATAATAAACAGGTAGATCAAACAAACACTAACAAATAGTCTTAGAAACCCCTAAAGAAATTAGGATTTTTATCATGCTAGACTTATAAAATATTTTAAAAAGAAGAACTTAAAAGGAAACACTAATCGGAAAAAGATGAAGAGTCTTTTTGAAAGCAAAATTAAAGAAACCTTGAGAAGGCATTTAAAAACTCATAGTAATCATGAATAAAAAGTAAACATGAAAGAGGTCGAAAAGTCTTAGATATTAGGGTTTCAGAAGATCCCCAAGTGACGAGAAAGGTCTAGAAAATCATCGATCTAAATAGGAGAGTCAAAGGTCTGACTTGAATGGCCATAGCTTACCGGAGAAAGGTCATAGACGACCGGAGAACAATCATCGAGCAAAGACTGGACCAAGCCCCTTTCAGAGTCTGGTGATGAGACCACATAAAAAAACAAGCAGAAGCCATGTGAGGCTGATACATGTCTTAGATGATCCTGGTGAGCCATGGATTAGGGTAGATTGAGGTGGTGGCGACTAAGGTTTGATGTTTTACTAGAGAGGATTTGAGAGAGGAGGGGAAGTCAGAAGCGTCGTATGGTGGGAAATGGTAGGGCTTAAGGGGTCATTTTGGTTTAATTTAGGTAATGGTGATTTTAAGCCGTTGATTTGAGTGATCAACGGCTTGAATTGAACGGGTAAAGGGGCGGTTTAATGAGACTAGGTTTGGGTCGGTTTAGATCGAAATTGGATCGGGGTTTAATAGGAATTGGGCCAGGTAATTGGGATTCCAATTGGGATCCAATTTAGTCTACAATCAAAATAAAATGGGGCTAATATTTAAATAGCCAATTTTCCCTATTTGAATAATAAAATAATTTCTGGAAATAAATTAATAGTGCTAAAATGGTTTATGGCTAATTATTAACTATTTAAAAATACCATACCTAATTTTATGAATATGAAACACAATTAAATTTAAAAATGTGCTAATATTGCAGTTATAGAGTTTTTACCTTAAAAATACTAAATAATTTTGTAAAAATATGCAAAAAAATCTCTTAGTTATATTTTAGCATAAACATAAAGATCCAATAAATAAATAATACAAAACTTATAATTTTAGGAATAATACTCAATCGTTATGAATAAAATAGGGTGATAAATTGATTTAAAAAATCTTTAAATTAAGGGAAAAATAAGAAAACACTTGAATAAGCTTATATATGCATACATATACTATTTTCAGGGTACTTTTCATATAAAATATATATAGAAAAAAATTGAATATCAACACGGTGCAACACCACTTTCATGGCAGGAGTTCTCCGTTCTCTTCTTGGAGAAGTTTGTGCCATAGTCTCATAGGGAGGAGCTGTACAGATAGTTTGAGCAGCTATATTAGTAAGGCATGTCTTTGACCCAGTATGAGATGAAGTTTTCATAATTGGCTCGTCATGCAGTTTGGTTGGTTCCCACTGATAGGGAGAGGGTTAGGAGGATCATTGATGGCCTCACATGTTAGTTGTCGTTACTTATGACTCGGGAGAGGGTATCTGGTGCTACTTTCGATGAGGTGGTTGATTTTTCTCGGCAAATAGATATGATCTGTAGTGAAAAGCATGAGGATACGTATGGCCAAGAGGCCTTGAGGTTCGGGTGGTTTTGGTGGTGTTCTTTATAGAGGGTAGTCCTACCACCGCAAGGGTCGTCCTTATAGGCCCACTCAGATGGCTTGTCCAGTTCACCATGGTGTATCACCCAATCATGGTTCAAACAGTGCTCGTCACGTTCAGTCATCTCTTAGTGCCCTTCCATCTCAGAGTTCTTCCCGTGCTCTATCGGTTCAGCGCTCATATATGCAAGGCCCTTATAGCAGTTATCCCAGTACTTGCGGCCTTCTTCAATCCACACCACCAGTACCGGTGAGTTGTTTAGAGTGCGAGAGTTTGGGCATATGTGGAGGTAGTGTCCTCGTCACTCGGGAGGTCTAGTGCAGCAAATGAGTCAAGTTGTAACTTCCATCCCAATTATTAGAGGTCGCCCTAGAGGGGGAGGCAAATCAGGTAGCGGTCATGCCCGATTCTATGCTAGTTTTTCCATTCTAGATGTTGTTGCTTCAGATACAGTTATCACAGGTATTGTCTTAGTATGCCACAATGATGCTTAAGTATTATTTGACCCTAGTTCCACTTATTCGTATGTATCATCGTATTTTGCTCGTTTTCTGGATATATGCCCGCGAGTCCTTAGTTTCATATGTTCATGTATCTACGCTAGTGGGGATACCATCATTGTGGACCGTTTATATCAGTCGTGTGTAGTTAATATCTTGGGATTAGAGACCAGAGTTGATCCTTTATTGCTTAGTATAGTTGACTTCAACGTGATCTTGGGTATGGACTGGTTGTCTCCGTGTCATACTGTTCTAGATTGTCAAACTAAGACCGTGACTTTAGTGATGACGGGGTTGCCAAGGAGTGGAGAGGTTCTCTAGACTATGTACCCAGCAGAGTGATTTAATATTTGAAGGCCCAACGGAAGGTTTGAAAGGGTTATTTATATTATTTGGCCTTTATGAGGGATATTGGTGTTGATACTCCTACTACTGGTTTGTTTCGGTGGTGCGAGATTTTTCGGATGTGTTTCCTGTAGACATGTTGCGCATTCCACCCAACGGAGGATATTGACTTTGGCATTAACTTGGTGCCGGGCACTCAGCCCATTTCTATTCCACGTATCGTATGGGACAAGCTAGGTTGAAGTAATTGAAGGAGCAACTTCAATAACTTATTGATAAAGGGTTAAATATACCTAGTGTTCCACCTTGGGGTGCATCGATTCTGTTTGTGAAGAAGAAATATGGTACTATGTGGATGTGCATCGACCAGCTTCAGGAACCGAGAGTATTCTCTAAGATTGATTTGAGGTCTATGTATCACCAATTGAATATTTGGGACTCGGATATTCTAAAGACAACATCAAGACCTGTTATGGTCATTATGAGTTCCTTGTGATGCCTTCTAGGCTGACCAACGCCCAGTAGCATTCATGCATATGTTGTATTTCAGCCTTATCTTGACTCGTTTATCATAGAATTCATTGATGATATCCTGGTGTGCTCTGATATCTAGGAGGAGCATGCCCAATATTTGAGGATTGAATTGCATCAATTGAGGGATGACAAGCTTTATGCCAAGTTCTCCAAGTGTGAGTTTTGGCTGTTCAATGGTGTTGGGGCACGTGGTGTCTAATGAAGGGATTCGGGTGGATCCAAGCGGTTTATAGTTGGCCCAAATTGTCCTCAACTACGGAGCTTCAGAGCTTTCTCAGTTTGGTTGATTATTACATCGCTTCGTGGAGGGTTTCTCATTTATTTCATCTTCTTTGACCAAATTGACACTGAAAGGTGCTCCTTTCAGGTGGTCAGATGAGTGTGAGGAGAGCTTTTTGAAGCTCAAGACTGCCCCGACCACAACTCCAGTTCTAGTTTGCCTTCAGCTTTACGCGCTTATACGGTGTATTGTGATGCTTGTCGGATTAGTATTGGGTGTGTCTTGATGCAAGAGGGTAGAGTAATTGCTTATGCTTCACATCAGTTGAAGTCTCGTGAGAAGAACTACCATGTTCGTGATTTGGAGTTAGTTGTCATCGTTCATACATTGAAGATTTGGAGGCATTATCGCTATGGTTGTCTTGTGAGGTATTTACGGATCATTGGAGCCTCCAACACTTGTTCAAATAAAAGGATCTAAATTTGAGGTAGTAGAGATGGTTGGATCTACTAAAAGACTATGATATTACTATTCTGTATCATCCTGAGAAGGCCAATGTCATGGCCGATGCATTGAGTAGGAAGGCGGTGAGTATGGGTAGCCTTGTATTCATTCTTGTCGGTTAGAGACCTCTTGCATCTGATATTCTGGACTTGGCCAACCAGTTCATGAGATTAGATATATCGGAGACCACCCGGGTTCTAGCTGGTGTGGTTTCTCGGTGTACCTTATTTGATTGCATCAGAGAGCGTCAATATGATCACCTACATTTGCTTGTCCTTAAGGACGTAGTTCAGCATTGTGATGCTAGAGAGGTTGCCATTTGGGATGATGGGGTGTTGAAAATGCAGGTTCGAATTTGTGTGCCTAATGTAAATGGCCTACGTGAGTTTATTTTTGAGAAAGCCCACAGTTCGCGGTATTCTATTCATCCGGGCACTACGAAGACGTACCAAGACTTGAGGCAACAGTTGGTAAAGGAGAATGAAGAAAGACATAGTGGGGTTTGTAGCTTGGTTCCTAAACTATCAATAGGTGAAGTATGAGCATCAGAGGCTAGGTGGATTACTTTAGAGGCTAGATATTCCATAGTGAAAATGGGAGCGGGTCATCATGGATTTCGTAGTTAGGCTCCCGTAGACTTCGAGGAAGTTCGATGCTATTTGGGTGATTGTGGATCAGCTGACCAAGCATGCGCACTTTATTCCAATTGGACTACTTATTCTTCAGAGCGATTAATTAAGAATTACATCTGCAAGATTGTTCGCCTGCACGGTGTGCCGATATCTATCATTTCAGATCGGGGCACTTAGTTTACATTGCCATTTTGGAAAGTAGTACAACGACTGTTGGCACCCAGGTTGAGTACAACATTTCACCTTCAGACGGACGGACAGTTTGCGTGCACTATTCAGATATTGGAGGACATTCTACACGCTTGTGTCATTGATTTTGGGGGTTCTTGGGACTAATTTCTACCACTCACAAAGTTTGTCTACAATAATAGACTACCAGTCGATCATTCAGATAGCTCCTTATGAGGCTTTGCATGGGAAGCGGTGTCGATCTTTGGTTGGTTAGTTTGAGCGGGGTGAGGCTAGGCTATTGAGTACTGACTGGTTTAGGATGCTTTGAACAAGGTTAAATTGATTCAGGATTAGCTTCGCACATTGTAGTCTAGACAAAAGAGTTATGCCGATAAGAAGGATCGTGATGTTGTTTCATGGTTGGGGATAAGGTACTGCTCAAGGTTTCACCCATGAAGGGTGTTATGAGGTTCCGGAAGAAGGACAAGTTGAGCCCTTGGTGTATTGGGTTGTTTGAGGTACTTTAGAGGATAGGAAATGTGGCTTACAAGCTTGCCTTTCCACCTAGTTTGTCGAGTGTGCATCTAGTGTTTCATGTTTCTATGCTCCGGAAGTATGTCGGTGATATGTCTCATATTTTGAATTTCAGTACGATTTAGTTGGATGGTGATTTGACTTATGATGTGGAACCGATGCCCATTTTGGATCGCCAGGTTCGAACACTAAGGTCAAAGGACATAGCTTCAGTCAAGGTGCAGTAGAGAGGTCAGCCAGTTAAGGAGGCTACGTAGGAGACTAAGCGGGAGATGCGAAACAGATATCCACGCCTATTTGAGATTCTAGGTACATTTCTAGACCTGTTTGAGGATGACCGTTTGCTTAAGAGGGGGATGAGTACGACTCGGCTGGTTGTTTTGAGAGTTATAGCCATGTTCTCCCATTTACTTCTCATTTTGTGCTTTATAGCTGTTATGTGACTTGCCAGAGTAGTCGATTTGGGTCCAGAGGGATTTCGAAATGAATTGAGACACTTAGTTTAAAGCTTGGAAGCTTAAGTTGGAAAGGTTCGTCAGATATTAACTTATGTGTAAATGACTTCGGAATGGAGTTTTGATGGTTCCGTTAGCCCTGTCGAGTGATTTTGGACTAAGGCGCGTGGCCGGATAGTAATTTGGAGTTTCGTAATTGAATTAGGCTTGAAATGTCGAAAGTTGGAGATTTGAAAGTTTGACTGAGAGTGCACTTTGTGGTTACCGACCTTGGTTTGGGGTCCAAGAGTTGGAGTAGGTCTCTGGTGCCATTTGTGACTTGTGTGCAAAATATGAGTTCAATCGAACGTGATTTGGTAGGTTTCGACATCAAATGTAGAAATTAGAAATTCAAAGTTCATTAGGCTTGAATTAATGTGTGATTCGTGATTTTAGCGTTGTGTGATTTGATTTGAAGGCTAAAGTAAGTGTGTATGATGATTTAGGACTTGTCGGTATGTCCGGTTGAGGTCTTGGGGGTCTCGGGTGAGTTTCGTATGGTTAATGGATGTATTTTGGACTTAGAGAATTTCAAGAATTTTCTAGTGCACTGATCTGGTTTCCTTATACACGATCACGTGGTAAGGTTTGTGATCACATAGGCTAGATGGAGAAGCTGTGATGTTTGTTCAATACGATCACCAGTTACAATGTATGATCACATAGGTTGGGGGAATCAGTGTATCCCGGACGTATGGGCTCGGTCGCATTCACTAAGAAGAGGTGAGGTGGCCGGGGTTCACGCGCGTTGTGATATGCATTCGCGTGGGCTACCTGCAATAGTGCTTCGCGTTCGCGTGTGTTCTTTTTCGGTCGCTTAGAGGAGTTTCTAGGGGTAGTAAAATTTGTGCTTCACGATCGCGAAGATCTTTTCGCGATTGCAAAGAAGGCATACCCCGGCAAATTTAAATGTTTCAAAAACGAGGGTTTGAGTTTATTACATAAAATTGATTTTGGGAGATCGGTGGGAGACGATTCTTGGAGATATTTTCAAGTAGGTAATTGGGTAAGTGATTCTTATCTAGTTTTGGTTAATTTCCATACTTATATCTTTACTTTAATTATTTAAATTAGTGATTTGTGGTGGAAAATTGTGGGAAAATGGAGGAAAGATCTTAGACCGAATTTTGAGATTTTGATCAATATTTTGATATCGAATTTGAGTAATATTAGTATGGGTGGACTCATAGTTGAATGGGTATTCGGATTTTATGACCTTTATCCGATTTCGAAGCATGGGCCTGGGGGCGACTTTTGAGTTAACTTTTTGACTTTTCATTAAGAGCTTAATATTTTCTTACGGAATTGATTCCTTTAGCTCGTGTAGATTGTATCAAATTGTTTGTGCCTATACTCGAGCATTCAGAGGTCGTTTCACGAGACAAACGTGTGTTGGAGTAGAGATTTGCATGGCTTTAGGTAAGTAAAAGTTCTAAATTTTGTCTTAAGGGTATGAAACCATGTATTATATGTCATGTGATTGATTTTGAGGTGACACACATGCTAGGTGACGGGAGTGTGGGCGTGCACCGTGGGAATTGGGAATTGGTCAATTCCATGGAACTATATAGTTGAAGAATCTGTTGTTATCCGTATATTCTCTATGTGTTATAGAAACTAAATTGCAAATCATGTTAGAAATCATGTTTAGACTATGTGTTGGCATTATAGGTACCCACATAGGTCGCGTCATGTTGAATTATCTGCTAAATTGTTGTTTTGTATTCAATCACAATTTTGCTTGCATATTATATCTCAGTCTCTATTGTTCTTTATTGATACATTATATTATTGTTGTTTGGGCTGATTATCATGATTATTAAGAGCCCGAGATACTGAGAGCTTGATGACTGAGTGAGGCCGAGGGCCTGTTGATGAGGATATTTATGGGATCGGGCTGCACGCCACAATATGTTTTATTGATTTATTACATGATTGGATTGTTATAGCACTTGGGCTGAAGGAGCCCCTCCAGAGTCTGTACATACCCCCAACCGCAGGCACTTACTGAGTGCGAGTGCCGAGCGACTGGGAGAAATGAGTGCATGTGAGGTTGGAGTGAATGAGAGGACATGAGTGACTGTGAGGTTGGAGTGAATGTGAGGATCGAGTGATTGTTGCTCTGCGATTATGCACTTGGCATCATTACTGTTGTACTTCGACTAACATATATTACTGTCATGCAATTTTTGAGAGATATTATATCCTCGTTCAGTTAAAGCAAACGTAATTTAACAATTTTGGCCTTAATTCTCGAACCTCAAAGCATGCTTACCTTCCTATGTTGTAATTTTTGCAATTGAGCTATATCCATGAAGCTCGTCACTACTTTCGGTCCATTATTTGATAGTGTTACTTACTAGGAATCACGCTATACCCTGCATTTTTTGTGCAGATCCAGGTGTTTTTGGATATAGTGAGTGTTAATTTCTCTGGGCAGCTTGATTGTTTGGAGATTTCAAGGTAGTTGCCCGGCGTTCGCCTTATATCTCCTTCCCTATCTTTCAGCTTTATGTATTTAGCTTTAGTCCTTCATAGACAATATTTCCAGACTTGTGTTGTATAGATGCTCATGTACACAATGACACCCGGATGTTGAGAATTTTCATATTGGGTTTTGACCCTTTATCTAGTTTTATTGAGAATATGATGATTTAAACCTGTGTTATTTTATTTTTTATTTAAAAGTGTTAGAAAATATTTTGAAGTGTCTGTTTGTATCACATTAAGCGCCATCACAATATGCTAGCTTTGGATCGTGACATCTACCCTGCGTCTGATATGTTTCTATACATATGCGACATTTCTCTATTTTCAGTTTGTACATGACATGAGTATATTATTATTTTACCACTCCTATATATATATATATATATATATATATATATATATATATATATATATATATATATATATAATGGTTATATATGTTTCCTTATTTAATTATCATAAGAAGTCATTATCTTTTAATGATTATTTCATAGTCCATTGATTTGTATGTGTAAGGTAATTTGCATAAAAGTTCAGATATTTAGGTTAGTGTTTAATTTTATGAGTTATTCTACGTTTATGTTTAATTAAAGTGGTGAAATCTGAATAGGTTTTTAAGTTTTAAATATTAGGATTTTGTACGATACTATATATAATAAAGGACAATTAAAGGATTTTTGTAATCCTCACAAAAGTTTTCAATATAATGTGAACTTTTCAGTTAATTACTTCTAGGTCCTAACCTTATTTTTTAAAGGCAAATTTACTTTTTGTTTTATGGATTATTTCTTAAAAATTGTCTTACCTTATTTTTTTTGTTTTTAATGCTGTGAAATTGCTATACGTGACTAATGTAATTGCCTTTTTCCTCCATATCTCATTTTTGTCAATACTTATTTTTGAAAAGTTTAGTAAATACTCATGGAGCGAAAAATATTTATCCGTTCCTATCCATTACTTTGCCCCTTCCCCATGTTTTTAATATGTAGCCAAATGAAGTCGAGCCAAGCTTCTATAAATCAAGATAATTCAAGCTAATCCAATTCAAACCAAGTCAAGCCAAGTTAAACCTAATCAAGTCAATTCAAGTCAAACTAATTCAAATCAAGTCAAACGAAGCAGAATGAAATCAAGCTAAACTAAGTCAAACGAGTAAAAAAAGTAGGGATGGATATGGGTAGGTAAGATAATTAGTTTCATTTTGGTAGGTTT
Source organism: Nicotiana benthamiana (assembly GCA_034376525.1). Taxonomy (NCBI): domain Eukaryota; kingdom Viridiplantae; phylum Streptophyta; class Magnoliopsida; order Solanales; family Solanaceae; genus Nicotiana; species Nicotiana benthamiana. The sequence goes on from CM067331.1 coordinate 118,700,399, forward strand.
ATATTGTAAATAAATTTTAAATGGATAAAGGAGGTTATAGTTTAAGCTCAATGAATATTTTACATAAATTGCTCTTTTCTTGAGACAGCTCCTACCTTAGCCTTTGAAATTGGTAAATGTAACTTCCTATGGATCTTTTTTTGCCCTTAGGTTACTTTTTACATTATTTGACTTTATACATTTCAGTAAATTTAGGCAAAGTGTGCCAACTTTTTTCTCCAAGCCAACAATTTGTTAGGTCTTGATATACATTTAGACATGTCCAAGTCATACGTTCCTAACCATATTCTTCTCTCTTTAGAGCTCATATATATACTAATAAAGGCATGTCAGAATTATTTTTGGATAGTTCTAAATCTTTTATTTATTAATGTACTTGAAATAGTTTTTATTAATATACTTATAAGACTAATATTAAGTCAATTTATGTAAAGACTCTAAACTAAAAAAAGTTTGTTGGTGTTATTTAGAGGATTCTAAATGATAAAAATATGGTTCTTCATTAATACAGGTGAATTAAAATATATTATTAAAATTTAAATGAGTTCATTATAACCATAATATGAGTTTGAAGTAAATAATTTCATGAACATTGAAAGTTAAGATTTTAAAGGACTAAAATAAATTTTGTTTTCCTATATTAGAAATATACTTATTTAAAATTTTAGTTACTACATTTTACATGTTTTTAAGTAGTTATCTCATCTACTACTAATTTCTCAATGTATTTTTTTTTTACTTCAAAGAAAATTAAAACCTACTATTTTATGGGTTTAATTGAAATATAATTGGTATAAAATATTTGAAAATCACTTAAGATCTTTCAATGAATAAGAGTTGTTTTCAAAAGCTTATGTTGATTTTGGTTTTGATTGAATTTTCTTCCTTCGCATGCGCAAGTCATTTTTTATAACCTTTTTTACCGTTTTTAACCTAGAGTTCATAAAATACATTTTCAAAAATTAATAAATAAGCATTTATGAAAGAGAAAAAGTAATAACCGATATTTTTTTAAAATTTGTCAGTTACATTAGAGGATGAAAAATAGGAAAAGGAGAAGGAGTTAAAATATAAAAATATCCTTTTTTGCGGATTTTAAGAGGCGATATGATATTCCTGTAAAACCAAGCACGATTCACATTTAGTTAGTTTTTTTCTCGGCCCATTGAATTGAATTGAATCTTTTTATGAACAATTATATGTGTCACCTTTCAAATATCTTGATGCATTACAAATATTAAAAGTATAAATCATTGATAGTGCCACATTATAACATTGAAAATGAAGGTATCGTTATCAGCCAAAATCGAATCTCCTTAAAATTTCTTGATCGATAACTTAGAATTAATTTTTTAAGCGTAAAGTATGAAACTAAATTGATCCTTAATATTCACTTTGATAAATTTAGGTTTCTTTTTGAATTTCATCTAAAACTAAGCTTAAATTCTCACATTTAACTATGTAACCCCTGCTACATGAAATTATGAGTGAACAAGTAATAAAATACAAAATATATATATAACTAAAGAAATTATATGCTCAAAAATTCATAAAAATGCCAATATTTTTCAATTTATGACCTTTTTTTTGCTTGAAAAACTATTGCAGTTTTTTTTTGGTAATTAAGAATTTTATTAATCACCAAAGATGTTGCAATACAAAATCATAGTTCAGCTTATACACTACTGACTATCACATCTAGTCTGTGTCACCAACTAACTCTATAACTACCTTTCCTATATTTAAGAGAGAAATTGTTGCATATGTTGTCTAACTTTAGGGGTTCCTCTAACATTACAAATATAGGCTAGTTCCCTGAGTAAAGTATCACTGCTATGGAAGACATTCTCGAATATCCTCGAGTTTCTCTCCAACCACAAAGTATAGAATAATTCAGCAGTCACCATTTTGAATATGTTAGCTCTACAAGATTTTCCGTTAGCTTTGTTAACTATCCACTGGATATACTGGTCCCAGTTCTGCATTCTGGGATGGTCTTCTCTAATCCAGGACAGTGTTTGCTCCCTTAAGTTTGTAGTATATGGACAGGTATGGAACAGATGATCTCTGGATTCTGTAGTATGCTGGCACAGTACACATTTTTGGTCCACAATCATTCCCCAATGTATTAGCCTATCCTTGGTTGGTAGCCTGTCATGAAGTTCTAACCATAAGTTGAAAACAACTTTGGGTATGGCATAGTTCTGAGCAGTTAGATTCTTCCATGGGACTCTCGGGAGTTGGCCAATCTGTAATAGATAGATTTGTCTAATGGAGCATACAGGCATATTAAGGCCTTTGTGTTGTTGCAGCAGACCTCTTGCTGCAATGATCTTTCGAACCATCCAACTAGCTTGTCTGGGAATAGCAATGTTCTCCAGTAGGTGCAGCTTCATATAGACAACATGAATCCATTTGACCCACAGTCTGTTTTTCTTGTGAGCAGGTCCCAGCAGAGTTTAGCAATTGCAGCCTTGTTCCACAGAGATAGGTTAATGAGGTTCAGACCACCAGCTGATTTAGGCATACACATTTTGTCCCAGGATGTATAGGCTTTTTTAGTGATGACATTTGATCCAGACCAGATGAAGTTTCTACAGATTTCTTCAATTAGCTTCAGTATCTTAGTAGGGATGAGGAAGAGTTGAGCCCACTATGCATGTATTCCAAACACCACTGACTGCACCAGTTGCAGCCTCCCAGCATATGACAGTTTCCTAGCAGTCCATGAGGTAATCCTAGCAGTGATCTTTTCCACCAGTGGTTGCCACTGGATCAATGACATCTTCTTGGTGGATAGAGGAATGCCTAGATATTTGACAGGCAAATCTCCATAGACATAGCCTAGGTGACCAGTAATCTGCTGCTGTACTTCATAACTAACCCCTCCAAAGTATACTGAGCTTTTGCCTAGATTAGCTTTCAGTCCTAAAGTTTCAGTGAATTGGGAAAAGTACTGGAACATGGTAATAACAGATTTGATTTCACCTTTAGCAAATAGAAGTAGATCATCAGCAAAGCTTATGTGAGTGATGCCTAGCTTTTTACAGCCTGGATGGTGTAGAAACTCTTGGTCTTTCCTTAATTCAGCCAGTGACCTGCTAAGATACTCCATGACTATTGCAAATAAAAATGGGGATACTGGATCTCCTTGTCTGAGGCCTTTAGCAGCTTTAAAAGGTTTAGTTGTTTCCCCATTTGTCATCACTGTATAGCTTACTGTTTGAACACACTCCATGATCCAGTTAATGAATCTGATTGGAAACCCCAATCCCTCCAGTACCTGTTGCAAGAAGATCCATTCCACAGAATCATAGGCCTTCTGAAGGTCAATTTTTATCATGCATCTGGGAGTTACATGGGTTCTGGAGTAGTTTTTGATCAACTCATGAGCCAGGATGACATTGTCTGCAATCTTCCTGCCTGAGATGAAACCTGCTTGGGCTTCACAAATGATGGTAGACATGACTTTCTGCATTCTGATTGGCTAAGATCTTGGAAATCATTTTATATAGAACTGAGCAGCATGCAATTGGTCTATATTCTTTTACTGTGGTTAGGTTAGGGACTTTGGGGATTAAAGTAAGAGTGGCACAATTTACTGTCTTATACATCTTGTTAGTCTGGAAGAAGTCCTTGATTGCACCAATGATCTGCTTGCTAATGATGTTCCAGGTTTTCTTGAAAAAAACTGCATTATATCCATCAATTCCTGGAGCTTTGTCATCTCCAATTGCCTTTAAGCTCTCCACAATTTCAAGTTCTGTAATATCAGCACTTAGCTCTTTCTTCTGTTGGTGTGTAAGATAGGGCCATTAGCCATATACAGTCGGTTTATGGCTGGCAGAGAAGAAGCTGATGAGCCCATTAATGACTTATAGAAGTCAATAATTTCCTTTTTAATGTCAGCTGGTGTAGTAACCTTGAGACCCCTTGTTGTAATTAGCTCTGTGATTTGCTTATATTGGTTTCTTCCTTTCAGGACAACAGAGAAATACTTGTTGTTAGAGTCTCCAAGTTGAATCCATTTTGCTCTGGCCTTCTGTTGTAAGGTACTTTCTTCAATCAAGGACCATCTTTCCAGCTTCAATACTATTTCTTTCTCTTTAAGTTGCAGCTCATCATTGTATGCCAGTGTCATCTGATTCTGGATGTCCTTCAATTCTTGTCTGCTATGGTCAATTCTCTGAGCAATGTTCTTAAAATCTTTAGTATTTAAAGACTTTAGAGGGCCTTTCAATGACTTGAGTTTGGACCACACTAATTTCATAGAAAACAGATTGTTACTGTGTTAGTTATCTTTAACCAGATGCTGAAAGTCTTCATGGTTAGCCCATGTATTGAAGAATCTGAAAGGAATCTTCCATTTCCTAGTAGCTTCTGCCAATGTGATTACCATAGGATTATGATCAGATATTAGGGGCTGATTATATACAGTTTGCACATGACTCCAGTTGATCATCCACTCATAGTTGCCAAATACTCTGTCCAGTTTGCTACATACTATATCATTGCATGTCTGCCTATTTGTCCAGGTGAAATAATCCCCTTTCCAAGGTAGTTCTGAAAGTCCAGCCTGTTGTATGCATTGAGTAAACTCTTGAATCTCTGAATGCTTAACACGATTACTTGACTATCTATCACTGGCATATAGCACAACATTGAAATCTCCAACAACTAACCATGCCTCAGTAATAGCAACAGAGTAATCCTGCAGATTTTTCCATAGAGATCTTCTCTGGTCCATCCTATTATAGCCATATACCACAGTTAGATAGCAGGATTCATCCCCAGTATTTCTTCTGACTCTACAGTGAATCAGTTGGGCCTCCTCCTGAATACCAGTGACTGTGATCAGCTTTGTATCCCATAAAATCCACACTCTACCATTTATAGAACCATGATAATTTGCTAGGATACCCCAGCTAGGAACCAACAGCTTAGCAATTCTTCCTGCATTTTTTTCTTTAACCTTAGTTTCTACCAAACCAACAAGGTTAATGTTATTTCTTCTTATATACTCCCTAACTTCTTTTTGTTTATACATCTTATTTACACCTCTAATATTCCAGATTAACCACTTCATTGACAGTTGCTAGGTAATCCTCCATCTCCTGGAGGAATCTCAACTGTACTATTGGACACTGCTTCAAAACAATTACTAACAACGATAGGGGATAAATGTGGGAAGTTGGTGAGGTTGAATTCAGGGGTTTGAACTTGTTTCCCTTTCTCTTCCTGCTTATTCTTTCCTGTCACCAGTGTTGGGGGGTCATTAAGTTCTTTATGAAATTCATCGCTCAGTCTTGTCTCATGTTGCTCAGTTTGTTGCAGTGGTACCTCATGCTGATTATTAACAGTTTGAACTAGAGCCTTGGTTCTCCATTCCTGAGTCACTTTAGTCTTCTTCAGTTGAGGAAGCTGGTGTGGTTTTTGATTCAGCAAGCAGTTATGCCCAACCATTAGACATTTCCCATAGTAAGATGGTTTCCAATCATAAACCACTTCTTGTAGAAATTTCCTCCCATTAGAATCCATTAGCCATATTTCCCTCGGTAGCTCTTTGGTAACATTCATCTCTATGAGCATTCGAGCATAGGAAACTCTAGATTGTTTGGTTGTACCTTTATCCGTGAAGATAGGTTTCCCTAACACACTGGCAATTCTACTTAGGGATCTCATTCCCAAACAAGACATGGGAAGTTTAGGGAATTTGACCCATAGTGGAATTAACAGGGAATTCCTCTGTGAAGTCAAAATCTGGCGTCCATTGCTTAAGAATCATGGGTCTGTTTGCTATAGAATAAGGACCAGCACACAGAATTTATTTGGCATCATCAAATGTTCTGAACTTGACAATGTAGTATCCTTCCTCATGATAAAACAGATCTGGCTCTGGTACATGTGCCCAATGGAGGTTTATGAATCTCTTCATCGCATTGTACCCAGGCCCATCCCCTAAAATATACACAATTAGGGCACATTTCCACTTATTCTCTTCCTCCTCCACCTCTGCTTTGTTTAGTTGCCCCATTGCTTGACCTTCAATCATTACCGCAGGTATGTATTCTAGAGCCATACCATTAGATGCAAATCTGTTTTTCTGAAAGAGGTTAGCCCAGTTCCGCTATGGTGCCTCTGTTTTGTTTTAGATTTCCTCCAATTGCTCCATTACTACCTTCGCTGGTTGAGTTTGGGCTGGCATAGGCTTCTGCATGTATCCACTTTCACTGGTTATCTGCTTCATCGGAGCTAACGCTGCTTCAATAGAAACTAGATAGCTTCGATCCGTCTCCTTTAACTCATTAGGTTGTTGCGAAATCATATTAGTTGCCTCATTCTGACCTTCGTGTGAAGGATCGACAGGTTGCTCAGCTGTAAAAATAGTGGTTGGATTCTCCGTAGATGACTGGTTAATGGTTGTTATCACTCTTTCTATTGTTGAAATCAGAATCTTCCAGGGACGTCCCTACCTCGACCCCTCCCTCTCGCCATTGCTACGAGCTCGGCGTACTAACGTGCGCCGAGAGAAAACTCAATTTATGATCTTGTCCGAGTTGTAATTATTTTAAACACTTTAAATCATATTAGTTTATAGAATATTGAATCACTTGTGTACCTTTGGTATTTGCTAATTCTCCGGCCAAACTTGCTTCCTCGTAAATAATTTTTTTCTTTTACAAAATTATTTAATTATTTGATAAGAAACTTTAATAATTATGAACACCTATCAACAAGACTTGATTGACATGTCACATATTAAATTATTTATGCAGTAAAAAATATGATATAAATAAACTTATTAATTAAAATAAAATTATTAATTCTAAAAAAAAAATCTTGAGTTTGGGCCCGGACTTACCACGGGCCTCCTGCAAGCAGTAGTGTAACTAAGGAAGGATTTGGTAAATAAAACTTAATAGAATTTAAATACCTAAAAATTAGAAAAATAATGACATTATCCAGAGTGAATTAAAGGTGACTAACGGGCTGACCGGGCCGGTTTCGTGTCAAATAATTTTGACCCCTCCGGTTACCGTTCCGGGCCGGGTCGGGTCGGAACAGTAACGGGTTTTCACGAGCTGGGTTGTTCCGGGTTTAAATTGAACCATACGGTTTACGGGTAGAAAGGGGCCGGGCCGGGCCGGGTTTAGTATATTTTCAATTTTTTATGAAATTAAGTATAACTATTAAGTTATAATTATATTAATACTTTGTAATAATTGAATGAATACAAGTAAGATGGGAAAAAAGTGCACTTATTGCAAGTGCTACTTTATTTCTCAACTGTGAACATCTTCTTTTCCTTGATTTCTTCGTTCCAATCATTGCTTCCCAAGTTCCCATCTGAAAGTCTGAAAATAAATCAATGCCACTTTTAAAAATTATTGACCTATTCTATGGGATGGACAGCTCTCATATGTCTTGTAAGTGTTCCAGTCCCTCCTAAATTTCCTTCGGTCAAATGTTGAAAAGTTTCGTTACAAAATTTGCACTTAACACTATTAGTACCTTCTATTATTTCAAAAAAATTCTATATCGGACTTCTTCTTTTACGATTAGAAGCCGGGTCATTACTATTACTACCAGAAGCTACTGGACTAGCATCATTAAACATATTGTAAAAATGAAAATATAAGCTTAAATTAAATATGCAATTAAAATATTAAATAAGAGAAAGAGTTGGAGGGAGTGCACCGAATTCGACAATAAATTGAGCACTTGATTACGCAAATCCGGTGTTACCACGAACAAACGTCAAGCAAGTGTTTTAATTTTGAAGGGAAGAGATAGATTGATAATTTGAGAATTGAGATTGAGATAAGAATTTTGAGTGAAGAAATGAAGAATAGATGAGGGGTATTTATAGATTTTAAGAAGGGTTAATATTGTAATTTAATAAATACAAAAAAATGAAAAATGGCTATTTTTGCAAAGAAATCCGTTGGCCAACGGATTTGTAGCCGTTGCCAACGGAAATGTGGGCCCCAGCAATTCAAAAATTAAAAAAAAATTATAAAAAAAATGTTACCATTGAACCGGGCCGGTCCGCTCCGGGCTGTACCGGTTCATGGTACTGTTCACCATACCGGGCCGGTCCGGTCCGGTTCCGAAACAAAAATATTTTAACGGACCAACCCCCTATTTTGAACCCAGCTCAGCCCGGCCCCCACCTACCGGTCCGGTCAGGTCTCGGGTTTTACTGATCCGGTCCGGGCCGGTTCCGGGTCAACCCGGTCCGGTTGACAGCTCTAGTGTGAATTCTATTTTTAAAGAGTAAAAAAAGGATAATATTTCACTAAGTATCTCCGTACTTTTAATATGGTATAGCTAAATAAATAAATATAGATATTCTATAATCACAATTCAAGCTAAAGTCCAGTGGCGAGGCAGAATCTCCAAGGAGGGGGTTTAATTTTTTTTTTTTTTGGTAACTAGTAGGAATTAAACCTACGACCTTATGAAGGTTTAGAACCCTCTTGACAACTAAATTATATTTTTAGGTTATGTTAATGAGTTCCAAAACTTAATATATAAAGGTAAAAAAAATCGATTTTGACTTATATATATTGTAATTTTTCGGTGAAGGAAATTCTAATTCCGCCACTGAGCTGAACACTAATAAAAATTTATCCTTTCCAAAAGTAATTTGTGAAATAAACTAATCTTTTGATGGTGTGTGTTCGAACATCTTCTTTACCTACGGAAAAGATGAAAACATATTATTTTTCTCGTGAATCCTGAAAAAGAAGCTAAACTAATTGAATTTTAAAGAGCTAAATAGTAAAATTCCTTTCATAGTTCAAATAAGGAAAAATAGTTCAAATAAAGAAAGGTTTGACATATAAAGTTTAGTTAAATATTAGGAAAAATATTAGATGACTATTCCTAAATACTAGAAAATAAGTTAAATGATTAATTTTAAAAATTAAAGAAATAACTAAATGATTATTTATTTTCAGTATAAACTTTCGTCTATATTATATTAAAAGGAGAGTAATATGCATTGTGGTTAAGCCAAGTGGCAAGCTAAATGAAGACACTTAATAATTTTAAGACAATATCTATAATTATAAAGTATAAATGAAAACATAATGAATGGAAGTAGTTGAATGAATCTTATACATAATTTAGATAGATCTTAGATAAATTTAATCTATTAGCTATATTTATATCCATGTCTACTATATTTAGATCATATAATGATCTACTCATAGATTTTCTTCTATATTAGCTAGAAATATGGAGGTAAAAAGTTAATTTAAAAACTATAGTAGAAAAAAATAAAAAATATAGAAAGACGTAAATTGAGATACCATAGGACTATCTATACTTTGGAGTAAGTTAAAAAATAAATAAAATAAAATTTTACTTAATATATTAAAGATTTATTGATTTTAAAAATTAAAAAAATTCAAGCAACAAAATAAGATCTTACATAAAATATATAAATTATATACAATATAAAAAATTAAATAATCGGCAAAATATATTTTAACAAGAATAATAAAGTCATATTAATATTGACAAATCGGGAAAATGAATATTTGATGCATAGATAATATTTCTTATATGATTAGATAAACTTAACTTAAGAAGAACAAATCTTAACCACCCTGACAAAATTTAAAATATTTCCAAGATCTAATAAGAATTAAGGCAAAACAAATTATATATATATATATATATATATATATATATATATATATATATATATATATATATTAGAAATATTATGTAGAAATAAATGATAGTGGAACCATTGTTGTAAACATTTGAGATAAGATTTTGTTAATAAAGAAATATGATAAGAAATTGAGCCACATGCTAATATAATAATATTAAGTATTGAGTAATATAATAAAAATCTAATAAGAATTAACGTAAAACAAATTTGATCAAATTTAACTTAAAGGTATGATTCAACTAATATTGACTTCTATTTTCATTGTAAATAGATTTCAAAATTTTCTAAAAATAAGAATTTCTATTTTAGAATAACCAACCACGTGATTGCCTTTTCTTCCATTTCGTATATATTTTCCGTTTAGAATATTATGTATTGAATAATATAATTAAAAAATTGAGGAACAAATAGAGAAAAAAATAAAAATTTCATCATACAAAAGAAAAAGAATAAAACTTATTTAAATTTGAGATGATAAAATGTTGCTTAAGTATAATAAGAAATAGTATGCATGTGCATAAAGATACATAACTAAAGTCTATAGATAAAAATTTTTAAATAATAAATAATATAAATAAATTAGAGATCATGAGGATATTTATACTAAGAATTACATAAAAAAAATAAACAATGCAAATATACTAACTCACAAATATTATTAATAAATTTAAATAAGTTAAAATTTTCAAACAATAGTATAAAAATAAAATAAATATCTAATTCAATATATATATATATATATATATATATATATATATATATATATATATATAGTATATCAACAATGGATAAGAATATTAAATAAAGTGTAAAGTTAATAAAAAATTACATGAAAATGTGATAATATTACATATTAGATGATATTATACCAGAAATAAGAATAATAATTAACTGAGGAGATAATAGAAGGGCAGCAGAATGAAAAATCAATAGAGTTGCCTGTTGTAGAAGCTCAAAGGAATAACAACGGCAAGCAGATTGCAATTGTCCATGGCCCTAAAGATATAAACCAAAACAAAGAGACCAACTATGCTGAAGTAGCCAGGAGGAATACATTTGCAGTACTCACTATATTAGAGCCTCCTGATGGGAACCAACAGAAGGGAGAATGCATCCTAGAGCCAGTGATTATTGTATCCTGGAACATTAGAGGACTAAACAAGTCCTACAAACAAAGAGAGTTAGTCAAATTCCTTAAAACTAATAGAGTTGATATGATAGCTTGCCTAGAAACTAGAGTGAAGCAGCAAAACTCAATGGCAATACATAAGAAGCTGGGAGGTGAGTGGACAATAGGGAACAACTATGTAAATACTCCTAATGGAAGGATATGGATAATGTGGAAGTTGTCAATGTTCAGGTGGTACTACTGGAAAGTACTGATCAACTAATCCATTGTCATGTGAAAGATAAGAATTCAACCTTCACTAGCTACATCACCTTTGTATATGGCCTACACACTACCCAATACAGAGCACCACTATGGAGGGATTTGAGAGTTGTCCAATATACTGGTCCTTGGCTTATCATGGGGGATTTCAACAGTCTGCTAGGGGTTGAGGATAGGATAAATGGTCAGCCAGTGCATCTTTCAGAGATAGCTAATTTTCAGGGGTGTATTGATGACATTGGAGTAGGGGAGCTTACCAAAAGAGGCAACTCATTCTCATGGAGCAATAAAAGGGATGCTGAAGCCAGAGTCTATAGCCATATTGACTGGACCTTTGGTAATGATCAGTGGTTCACTTCTTACACAGGAGTGGAAGCAGTATATATGTTACCTGGATGTTCATATCATACCCCTATATTGATAGACACTGAAATAGTTAAAGTCAAAGTAAAAAGACCATATAGGCTACTATTATTAGTTATGCAAAAAAAAGAATACAAGGAAGCAGTTCAAAGAGTGTGGAGACAACAAGTCCAAGGCTACACTATGTATTCTATTTGGAGCAAACTGAGAAAGATTGAGCAGGAGACCAGAACCATTCACCAGGAGCATTCATCTGTTGGTCAAAAGCTGCAACACATGAGAGAAGGTCTGCGGGTAATTCAAGGAAAACTGAATGAAGACTACTTCAATGAAGCAGTGATTGAAGAAGAAAAGAAGCTATTAGAGAACATTGAAAAGTGGGAAGGCATTCAAGAACAAATAATGAGACAGAAATCAAGAGCAAACTGAATCCAGCTGGGTGATAGCAATACAAAGTACTTCCATGCGTATATGAAGTCCAGACAAGCAAGGAACAGGGTGAACAGCATTCTCAATGACAAACAGGCGAGGATTACTGATCCACAACAGATCCAGCATGAGTTCATTCAATTCTTTCAGCAGATACTGGGCACAGCAACAAATCAGCTTCCTGGAATAGATATCATTGTGGCTAGAGATGGGCCATGTCTATCATTGCACCAACAACAACAATTATTATCTCCAGTAATAAGGGAAGAAATCATCCAGATATACATAATCTTCCTAATGACAAGGCTCATGGGATAGATGGTTACCCTGCTGAATTCTTCAAACAATTCTGGCCTATTGTGGGTGAGGAGGTTATAGAGGCAGTGCAGACATTCTTTCAAACTGGGAAATTATTGAAAGAGATTAACTGCACAACTGTTACATTGATTCCGATTGTGAAAAATCCCAACTATGTCAAGGAATACAGGCCCATTGCTTGCTGCTCAACAATGTACAAAGTTATTGCAAAGATCCTTACAAACATGCTTAAAATAGTTGTGGATTATCTGGTGGGGCATGCACAATATGCTTTCATAGAGGGGAGAAACATCCTGGACAATGTCATTATGGCTCATGAACTGATTCGAGCTTACTCCCAGAAAGCAGTATCTCCGAGGTGCATAATCAAAGTGGATATTAGGAAAGCTTATGACTCTGTTGAATGTGGCTTTATGAGGGCAGTGTTTCTGGAATTTGGTGTACCTTACGAAATGGTCACCTTAATTATGGAGTGTGTCTCTACATCAAGCTTCTCTTTACTAGTTAATGAGGGTCTTACAAGGAAATTACAGCAAGAAAAGGATTAAGACAGGGAGACCCAATGTCTCCCTACCTGTTTGTCTTAGTCATGGAAAACCTCAACAGAACACTGAAGCAACTAAACAGGAACCCAGACTTCAACTTCCACCCCAAATGTTCCAAGTTACAACTCACTCTTATCTGTTTTGCAGATGATCTCCTGATGTGTTGTAGAGGTGATGAAATTTCCATGAGGCTATTGCTGAAAGAATTTTATACCTTTTCCCAGATGTCTGGACTGCAAGCAAACTTGGAGAAAAGCTCTCTGTACATAGCAGGAGTTTCACAAGAAGTCAAGGAAAAGCTACTGGCAGAATTTCAATTAACAGAAGGGCAGCTCCCCTTCAAATACTTGGGAGTACCCTTATCAACAAGAAAGATCACAATCACACAATGCCTACCTTTGGTTGACAGGATAGTGGAAAAAATTAGATGCTGGTCATCCAAGGTCTTATCCTATGCTTGAAGGCTCCAACTGATCAAGAGTGTTCTATTTGAAATGCAAACCTACTGGGCCCAGATCTTCCTACTTCCAAAGAAAGTCATTAAACTGGTTGATGGAATATGCAGAAACTACTTATGGACTGGGAAACATGAGTCAAGTCATAGGGCCCCCATATCTTGGGAAACAGTATGTAAACCAGAGGCAGATGGAGGATTGAATGTCATTTGCTATGAAAGGTGGAACTAAGTAGCCATGTCAAAGCTGCTATGGGCTCTAATGCAAAAGAAGGATAAATTATAAATCAAATGGATCCACTGTCATTATATAAACAAAAAAGTAGTTACTACCATGGAAACACCAAATCACGCTAGCTGGTTGGTAAGGAAAATATTTGGAGCTAGAGACTGGTGGGCACACGACTGGGCAGCAATGCAAGTATGCTGCCAGAATGGAAGATACAACATTAAGAGAGCATATATGCACTCTATTCCACAGTACCCCAAAGTCCCCTGGAAAAAACTGGTGTTGGTACCGGGACTACTGCAACAAAAATTCATATTATGGATGACATTGCATCGACGTTTGGCAACAGTCGACAAGTTAGAAAAATGGGGTATCCACACTGATCAGTCTTGTTCACTATGGGGTGGCGGTGTAGAGACACACGACCACCTGTTCTTTGACTGCTCTTACTCCCAATCACTGTGGCAAGGATTGTTAAGGTGGCTGAACTTCAACAGATTGATTAACAAATGGGAGCTAGAGGTTCAATGGGTCTCTGGTAGAGTAAACAACAGAAAATCAAGGAAAATCATTCTATGAGTGGTGTTTGCAGCAGCTGTATACAATATTTGGATGGAAAGGAATGAAAGAAGATTTAGACAGTCGAGCAGAGAAGCTACATATAGAGCACGACAGATTGCAATCCAGGTGCACATCACTGGAAGGAAGAAGCAGAAATGGCAGCCCACATTACAGTACTTAAATTGCTACCCACAGTGTACTCCTTGAATATATTCACAGTTTTGTATGTTAGGAGTTAGTTAAACAACTTTTCTGGGTGTAGAGTATATAGTTGATTAACTTTTGAGATTTGTTCTGTAGTCCCAAAGAACAATTGATGTACATTTATACTGGTTGAAATACAAAATTTCTTTTTGACCAAAAAAAAATTAAAATTTTAAAAAATTATATTAAAAAATAATTTAAACTTGAGATTATAAAATTCTTAAAATTATGTTAAGAACACTATATATGGATATGACCACAAAATTGAAGTCTTGTTAGATAAAGAAAAACAAAAATTTGATACCAAATTAAATATTTAAACATATTAAATAAATATCTCACGTAGGTAATTTTATTAATACAAATTAAAAGCTAAATTTATATCTTGAAATTAAAAGAGAAAGAAAATGTAATTGCACATAATACAAAATAATTATATGAAAATCAAATAGGCATGAAACATTATAAAGGAACTTATTTATTAAGTGTTAGACTAATTCAAAGTAGTATTTTAAACTAAGACGTGATATTATTTTGACTTTTGGTCAAATATTTGTGTAAAGCTAATTAAAATTTTTTAATAGAGAAGATAATGTGTAAAGAGGAAAATAGAGATAGTGCAATGATATTTATATTGTAAATTTATTTAAAAATATATAAAATAAATTATTAAATAATAGTAAGAAAATATTATTGATAGATTTGAATGATGAAAGAGTTCTGAGTAAGAGGATGATAGTATAAATGCATTAAATTTTAAGAATAAAAGTTTATATTCACTGATGAAATAGGGTAATAAGTAATACATTAAGTTAACTTATAAGCTAATAAATGTTCACACTACAGTATAACAATATTAAGTAATAAATATTGCAATAACTATAAGAAAAAAAAGAGAAAAATTATCTCTAAAGATGTAGAAGGATAAGACTTATTTCAATTTGAGATGAAAAATAAAGTGGTAATAAGAATTTTTTCAAAATAATATTATTTAATATGCTCAAACAAGACATATTATATGTTAGGTATTCTTTAATATTGACCGTAAAATAAAATACAAGTGCCAACATCAAGGGGTTGGATTATTACAATATAAACAGAAAAAAGAAAACAAGTTATCCACTATGAGATTTTAGAAATAGTTTTATATCCTACTTCTTAATTAATATCTAATAATTATTTATAATTTTTATATATAAGGTTTAATTTAAGATTATTTGCACATATAATCAGAATCAAAATTTGATATGGTTTATACCACGCATCGCGCGGGTACTAAAACTAGTTATATTTTAAATGGCAAAAAACGCGAACAATACTTCTCTATGGCTTTCATACTTTTAATATAGTAATGAAAAAGAAATTTTTACATTTCTGTGCCGTATAGAAAACTATATTACCCTTAATGTTTAAGGTTTGATATAATTATATTTAGTATACCTAATTACCAATTATATACCATTAATAATTTTAAGGGTGTTAATTACCTTCCTAGTTTAATGGTATCGTATATTCCTTCTAGTACCGCCCCCCACCCCCGCATTTCTCTCTCTAATTCCTATACCTTCACCCACGTTTCCCTCGTACGCTCACTATTTCTATATCAAAATTTCATTATTTCTTCCATAGCGAAAGCACTGTCGGCACCTTTGCAATCTTGTCCTAATGTTTTTGTGTCGGGGGGAAGATGAGCACAAGCATGGTCGATTTGATGGTTATGATTTCGGGTTCCTTCAGTAATATAAGAGGAAAGAAAAATAGAGGAGCAATTCCACCATTGACAGCCAATAAAAAGCTTTGAAGCTTTGAATTTCAAATTTAGGTTTTTATTTGTTTAGATTGGGTGTTATTGTGAATAATTGAAAATATTATTTGGAATTTATATCTCAATTTTGAGGGATTTTGGTGAAGATTAGCTTGATTTTGGCTGAATTTCGTATTGAAACTTGAAGAAGAAGAAGAAGAAGTCATGTCATACATTATATTGCAGCAATTGTAGATAGACTGTAGAAAAATTATAGACCGTTGTTTATTTATTTTTGAGCTTTTGTGTTTTTGTGTAATAAGTTTTGATGGTAGCTTGTTATTCCACGTCGTATGTTTTGAAACTAACTTGTGTAGATGAGAAGATGTTTTTTATGTTATATATATTGCTATACTTTTAAATTCAAGAAACTATGGTTGTATTGTATATAAAGATGCATGAATTTATAGAATATGTTGAATGTGAGGAATCAGTCAAATAAGACTCACAGTGGCTTGTTTTCTAATTTTAATCTACAACAAAACTACATATCATTTGAAAAATTAACATGAAAATACAAAATTTTAATGTTTCTAAAAATTATCTACAAAATTTCTAAAACTGTTCATAACAGAATTTATCTTTATTTTCATGCATGTTCGTCTAGAATGTTAAAGTTACTTGATATGCCGACATCTTTTATTATAGAGGAATACAATTTATCTACAATTTTTTACACTTTCACACATTATTTTCACCGAGTTAAAAATAAATACAATAACATAAAATTTGAGCTATGCGTTTTTGCATTAAAAGTTTCGATACGAGCTTGTTATTCCACTTCGTCTGCTTTGGAGCTAACTTGTGTAGAGGAGAAGATATTTTTAATTTATATATATAGCTATACCTTTAAATTCAAGAAAATATGGTTCTATTGTATTTAAAGAGGCGTGAATTTGTATAATAGGTTGAATGTGAGGAATTAGTCAAATAAGACTCACAATGACTTATTTTCTACATTTATTCTACAATAAAACTGCATATCTTTTGAAAAATTAATATGAAAATACAGAATTTCAATATTTTCACAAATTATCTACAAAATTTCTAGTAAACTGTTCATAACAGAATTTATCTTTATTTTTCATGCATGTCCGCGTGGAACACTAAAGTTACTTGATATGCCAATATTTTCCGTTACAGAGGAACACAACGTATCTATTATTTTTTGTAATTTTTACACATTATTTCACCCAGTAAAATACAACTATAATAACATAGCACTACGTATAAATTTTATACAAAATTTATATAATATATCTTTTGTATATTTTGTATATGAGTTATACATAGTACAAACAATTTTCATACAACTAATTACATATTATATAACTTATCTACAAATTATTTACACTTTTCGTACATTATTTCTATTAAGTTATATACAATTACAGTATAATACCATTTAAATATAATTTTTATACAATGTTGTTCAACTTTATACAATAGTTAAATGAATATAAGAAAAATAAATAAACAACAAAATACAACTTTTCTACAATTTATCTATATTTTTCTACAATTTCGACAATATAATGTATTTCGTGTCTTCTTCTTCTTCTTCTTCTTCTTCTTCTTCTTCTTCTTCTTCTTCTCCTTCTCCTTCAATCCGAAATTCAGCCAAAATCAAAGTCTAATCTTCACCAAAACCCCTCAAAATTGAGATATAAATTCCAAACTATATTCCCAATTATTTGCAACAACACCCAATCCAAACAAATAATGGTATTTGAAAATCTAAATTGGAATTCAAAGCTTCAAAACCTTTTAATAGATGTCAATGGTAAAATTGCTGCTCTCTTTTCTTTTGTTTTGTATTATTGAAATTTGGACATAATTGCGTTTGATGTAAAAGAATTAGAAGATTTAGTCATTTTTTGATTTGTGAAATCAGAAAAAAGTTTGAAACAT
Organism: Nicotiana benthamiana; assembly: GCA_034376525.1. Lineage (NCBI taxonomy): Eukaryota > Viridiplantae > Streptophyta > Magnoliopsida > Solanales > Solanaceae > Nicotiana > Nicotiana benthamiana. The sequence goes on from CM067331.1 coordinate 118,718,295, forward strand.
AGTGTATCGAAAAAGCAGAGGCGCTAAAATTAAAACAAAACTGACGAAGAAGATTAATATGCGTGATTTGCGTTGTGGAAGATCTGAAGAATATTTAATTCCCAATTTTTGTGCGCTTAAATAAGGAATTCTACAATTACAATGATTCCTTATTTAATGCATTGTCTAAATTTGCAAGAATACTATTAATATAAAAGGTAATTAGCAAACTATGAATATACTTGATAATATAATTTCATATATGGTATATGAACGAAAATTTATCGAAAATAGATATATAGTTAAATATTCAACTATGTTATAAATAGAACTCTGTTTAAGGTGAATGTCTATCTTATAAGAAGAGTCTTACTTCAAGGCTAAGTCTTTTATCTTCCTATAAATAGAGGGGTCTTATCCCATTGTAAATCATCCCAAAAGTATCAATAAGAATACTCCTCTCTCTACTTCTCTCTCTATTGTTCTTGTTCTTGTATTATTGTTCTTGTTCTTATATTATTTCATAACATGTTATCAGCACGAGTCTCTAACCAATTGAATTTGATTTCTTCCTTCTTCTAGAATTTCTATACAGACAAAAAGGAAAAAGAATGAATGAAGAAAGAAGGAAAAGAAACGAAAAAAAAGTGGAAACGAAAGAAAGAAAAACAAAGAAGAAAGAAACAGAAACAGAAAGAGAAAAACGTGAGAGAAAGAAAGGAATTTACACAAGAGGTATATTTGATATCACAACATTTATTGGTATACCTTAAAGGTAAGTAATTTACTTTTCCCTTTCAAATTCTTGAAATTCTACGATTTGATTTTATATACAAACAAAGACAATAAAGTTTGATTATAACTCTAATGGAGTTCGTAAGAAATTACACTCACATAAAGTGGTAAAATTTCTATGCCTTGCCATGATCAAATTCATGTATGATTGTGGGCAAAGAATTGAAAATCCGTCCCATTGAATTTGCTCCATTCCCTTTAGAGAATGTGGTAGCAGTATGTGATAAGTCTGAAAGAAGACAAAATTATTACCATGAAGGTATCAATGAATGTGGACGTGGCAATAGACGAAATCATAATCGTCATTATTGTGATAATGAGAATAATAAAGATTCTCAAAAATATCTTTCACTCTATAAAAGTAATATTTGACATGAGATTGTGCTAAGGCCTTGATTTTCTTGCGCCATCACCTTGATGAAGGTTTGAAACTGTGCTAAGACCTTGATTTTCTTGCGCCATCACCTTGATGAAGGTTTGAAAATTGAATATATCACAGTCAAAGATCCACCTATCTTGTGGAATGGCTTAAAGGAGAGATATGACAACCTGAAGTTGGTCACTCTGCCACAAGTACGATACGATGAGAATCCAAAGGCAAATAATTCAGAAACTATATGTTATCGTTGCGGTGGAAAAGGGCACTGGTCAAAAGCTTGCCATGTACCAAGCCATTTGGTTGACCTTTATCAAGCATCTCTAAAGAATAAAGGCCCTGAAACAAATTTTGTCTCTGACGACAATTTTGACATCACCCACTTAGATGTGGTAGACTTCTTTGAGCACCCTGAGGGGAAAATAGACCACTTGATCGGTGACGGATCCATGATTAAGGATGATGGAGTTGTTTGATTTTATTTTACTTATTTGTATTAGCTAGTGGATAAACTATTAGTCATTAGTATCAGCTCTTATTAGTTAGTTTATGATATAATGTTAGTATTAGTTCTTTAGAATGTTTCAATATGCTTAAATTTCGATGGTATTTTTATTTTCCAGCAAAGTTAGTCGATTAACTAATAAAATTGACTATCTAATATTTTGTATTAAAACTGGAATTTCCTCAAGCTAAGATATTCGAATATCTGATTTAGATATTTGAATAACCTAATTTAGTTATTCGAATAACCCGATTTAGTTATTCGAATAACCTGATGACTGTTTACTAAGTTAGTCGAATAACTAATTAGTTATTCGACTAACCAATATTTCGCATTAAAACTGGATTTTTCTGCAAGGCAAGATAGTCGAATATCAGGTTTAGTTATTCGAATAACCTAATGACTGCTTCCCTAAAGTTAGTCGAATATCAATCCAGTTATTCGAATAACCTCAACAGATTTTGAAAATATTGTTTAAATTAAGAAGCAACGGATTAAATACACTGATTTGTAGAAAATTAATCTACATAACGTATTTAAGCAACTTTTGCAAACACACTCGTAATGTACTTAACAACTAACGTACTTACATGACATTTCAACTTGAAACATTGTACCCTATACAGAGATATTATTAACACAGTGTACTGTCACATGTCTGCATTGGCTTATAAATGTACACTTCTATACTATTCACATATTCATGTCAATTGCTTAGTTCCAAATTTGTAATTATGTGATCATCCATGATAATGTGCTAAATTATTCATCACAGAACTTTCACACATTCTTTAAATATTACATACACTACTCGAGTTTTATGATACGCTGTCATCTATTCACTGTATTACCTGTGTATATGTCCGTAACATACATGCGTGCACCTTTGTAACTACTGCACAATATAGTTTCCACTTCTATATGTTCATTCATTTATGCATCACATTTATGTACCACACACACGATACCGGAAAAGCAACTTTTCCCAAAATTAGGGGGAGAAGTTGGTGAAATTTTGTGGAAAAATGCATCATTATCTCATCTTGATCCAAATACCTCTATTCGTGAAAAAGAGGTGCAAAAGATTATCCATTTGAAAAGAATAGCAAATCAAATGCCAGACGCATTTACAGATTTGAAAAGGATAACAAAATCACATATCCCCGCAGTGAATGTGACAACATCTGATTCACGAATACATATTCATTATTGGAAGAATATGAACATGAAATTGGTATTGAATATACCACACTCACCCCTAGAAGGAGGTTTGAGATGATACCACACTCACCCCTAGAAGAAGGTTTGAGATGATGTCATTATTATGGCATGAATGGTCATTGGTCACGTACCTATTGTACGCCAAAATAATTTGTCAATGTGATTACCAAAGGACAATAATAATGCAAGAAACATATCTTGCATATAATTTTTGACATGACCATAATGGTATAACTTTCTCTTTAAAAGAGATATTCACCACATGGATGTTGATGAATTTGTGGTAGTACAAAATTAATTGAGAGCTCTAGAAAAGCCAATTACTACTATGTTGGAGAAACACAATTGATTACCAATAAGGTATTGTGTTGTAGTAAGTCTCAAAGAAACTTATTCAGTTTCCAAAGTATACGTGAAAGTGATTGATTATATTGAGATTATAAATAAAGGAAAGATTTGATATCTTCTATTACTACAACTTGTAGCGGGATAATTTGTGTATGAAAAGCTACCCGCTTCATTCTCCAGTTTGTACTACTTGTTCTCATTAATAATTGACCAACTAAAGAGTTCGGGTTGAATCCCATAAATTCTGGAAATATCAAAGGTGAATATGGGCCCATTCACCTGCCATGTATACCACATATGATGCATCTATGATATGGTTACATGCGCGATTGTTATTAACCTGCAGCCTGGCCGGTGCTTGCGAGGTAAATTGCTCAGTAATCTAACTTTGAGCATAATTTCCAGATTGTCTATTCAAGATAGTTCATCTTGATAAGTTGGTTTACATCATAGTTGGTTTAGCAAAATGATTTATTGAGTGCCTCCACTTAATAGCTAAACTATTGCTTATGTGAACAAAGTTATATATATCAGTTTGATATACGTTGTATACGAGAGTATATTATATTCTCCCCTCATAAGTGGTTCAGGGTCAGGAACCAAATAATTTCATCTTATTATTATTAATGTGCTGTGTATATTGACATGATAATGCACAAAGATGATTTCCCAGAGGTGAGGAAACATGTTAGTTTTCCTAACATGAGGGGGAGACATGATGAACACTTGAGAAAAGGTTACATGAGATGAATTATCATTTGTATATATAGATCCTCGAATATCATAATATGAACATGAAGTTCATAAAAGGATAATTCAATTGCAACATATTGCAAAGTATGCTACACCCAAAGAAAGTAACTATATTCTCACTGCAAATGCTCATATTAAGTCCTAGAAGGACAAAGTCTTGGATACGCTTAAAACGTATAGACAAATCGGTTTCAAAATAACTTCTTAATAAAGAAGATGAGCAAATGATCAAAGTGATCATAATAAGGAGGCAAGTGATCCAAAAGATCACACGACATAACACTTCATAAAATCTCATGAGAGATTCAGGTACCTGAATGTATGAATGAAGAGATCTCCATGTTATGTCTTTATGAAAATTTACTGGAACCGATATAAAATGATCGTCGACGACATCTATGATAGCGCTAAATATCGATGAGGATCTTATGTTTGTCAAATACAAACAAAATATTGACTAAATGGAAAAGATACAATTCAAGAAAAATTGATTCCATATGAAAGACATGTAGTTTTGGACATGTAGTTCAAATACTTGAAAGTATAAGGTCAAAGGTATGTTAATCAGTTTTCGATATTTTATTTGTTTAGCATGACATGAAAACTTGATGTGCATCTAAAGTTTATTATATGGCTTATATGACTTAAATTGAAAGATTTAAGTTGCTTAAAGCATATACAATTCTTGGTCCTGAAGTACCACATCCTAAGTGCAATTTGTGTACATATGTATCTTGCTATAACTATGATAATGTGATGGCGAGGATATCCCTATGGAAGTATTGAAGAGTCATTCCACGACATTACATGAAGATGTTCATATCTATCAAGAATGATAATTTCAAGGTACGGAATATTCATTCAAGTCAATATGGTTGATTTATTTATCAAATATCTACTAACGATTTCTTGAAGCTAGTGCACAAGATTGAAATGTGAAGGTTCAAGGATGTGAATTGATGTTCTTTTTAGGGGGAGTTAATGCGCGTTGTACTCTTTTTCCCTTACAAGGTTTTGTCCCACTGGGTTTTCCTTGCAAGATTTTTAACGAGGCAACAAATAGGCGTATTTCTAAACATATGTACTCTTTTCTTTTCTAGAATTTTTTCCATTGGGTTTTGTTTTAGTTAAGGTTTTAACGAGGCACATTATTGAATAGACATTCAAGGGGGAGTGTTATAAATAGAACTCTATTTAAGGTGAATGTCTATCTTATAAGAAGACTCTTACTTCAAGGCTAAGTCTTTTATCTTCCTATAAATAGAGGGCTCTTACCCATTGTAAATCATACCAAAAGTATCAATAAGAATACGCTCTCTACTTCTCTCTATTGTTCTTGTTATTATATTATTTCATAACAAACTATAAATAGTAGCTAAAAACTCATTGCAGACTTAAAAATTGGCTATCCCACCTTTTTTTTTCTTTTAAAAAATATAAACTGTAAACAAAAAAATCCAATTTTCACTATACCCTCGCATAAACGGCAAATAGCAATTCACAAGCTTCAATTCCGGTATCTCTCCAGAAAACGGAGTCAAACCTTTTCTGCTTCCGCTTAGTCCATCACGACTCGGAGCGCAGAGCATAGTGTAGCTAAACTTACTATTACCCAAATACTGCACTTTGATTCTTCATGGAACTCAACTTTCGACATCGAGATTACAAAGCTGAAGTAGAGATTCACTCCTTCCGCCGAATGCCAGCTGAGACTCATCCTCTCTCCCTTCAATCACCGTCGTGTGATCAGGTTTAATGTTTTTCTATTTCTCGTTTATGTCAATTGCAGGCATTTGATTACTCCACAGCTTGCATTTTAAATCAGCGGAAAATGTTGTAATGTATCACTTTGACTGGGCGCAGAGTCTAAATAAGAAAAAAGACACTTGTGATCTAAAACAAGCTATACATATTTATGTAGCTATCAATTCATTAAAGATAAACGAGAAGTGTAAAGTTAAATTATTTTAATATATAAATATATCATTCCTTTTAGGACATGCTAAAAACAAAGTGCATCAAATAAATTGGAAGGTTAAATACTTAAAAGTCCTATGGTTTAGACAGATTAGGAAAAAATTTAAAAAATGTGGAGAAAATTTCGATTTTGACAAGTTTAAGCTAATTAGTGATGGTAAAGTTTCTTTTTCAGTGGTTAGTTATGGAAGGAAAAGAAGTTATTAAGATGCAAATAAGTAAGAAGCGCATTCAAGTTTTTTGAAATCGTATGTTTTATGCTTTATTGAGATTTGTGCAATGCAATTTCAGGCGAACAGGAGGAGTTATAGTTGTTGGACTTGATACTCCTTAGTGGCCTAAGACTTAGGACAAGAAAGTGCACCCACACTCCTTACTGGTGTTAAGACGTAGGAAAAAAGAAGTTCAACCACGCGTGTGCAGGGTAGGGGTAAGGCTGCGTATATCCTACCCATTCCAGACCCTATTTGTGGGAGTACACTAGATTATTGTTATAGTTGTAACCAAGCGTGTGCAGGACTGAAGAACATAAGAAACCATGGTCCCTTCTACCGGAGTTTTGGTGGGCAGGGCTCATACTGTTAAGAACACTAGTGTATGGAAGTTTTTCGTAAGTGGTGTCAACATTTTAAAAGTGGACGCACGAACGAATTACTGCAACAACTGCATATTGTAAACACAACTATGATCATATTAATAAAACACAATTCAAGTACATTACAACAACTCTATCGGACAAATTCATTTTCTGAAAATGTATTCAAAATAGCTTCTTTCATCGGTAGTCATGACCACCAAAGTTGAGAGAAATGACGAGGGAGATAAGAAGTTAGTAGAGTAGTATTAGCAAGAGAGAAAACCCAAAATTTGCAAGGAAGAAGATTCTTATTTCAAATTAGGTTCCAAATTCATTTATGTTATTTTGAAATAATTGTTTTCCTTAAGCTGAAATCTGCATTAATATTTGGGTTATCACAAAGGTCACAAAGGTTCTTTAGCTTTGAAAACAAAAGAAGGTTCTTAAGCTTGTCTTAACTGATCCTTGTCTTGTAGGAGATCAGAGGTTCGAATCTTTGTATCTTTTACAAATCGAACTCACAAATTTCAAGAACATTCATCCAAGTAAACTTGAAACCCCAACCTTCAATAAGCAAAAGTAATGTCTTAATCAGTGGACCGACGTACACTTCTCGTGCGATGGTATCAGTTTACATAATTTATACAATTTCTTTGCTTGGATACTATTTATGTATATTTATTTAGTAAAAAATTTCGATTCTTAACCAAAGGTGCGTCGGCCCCCTGGTAGCACGATGCATGCACTCAGCGTAATATGTAAGCAAGCTGGTCTGTGCGCCACAATTTAAAAAGAGAAAGAGAGAAGAAATACTTGAGACAAAAGAAAGTACTCCGATAAGAGAAGTGACTTATAAGCTAGTCCAAAGTAGAGTCGAAACCAGCATAGGAAGAAAACCAGATAATTGTATAAGATATGTAGCTAAAATTGTACCACTTTTGGTTGCTTCAGTTTGGTAAAAGATTATAATAGCGATAAAATCACCTAGGTTTCATCAATTGTTTAGTCAATTCCTTTATGTGTAATATGGACTATATGGCTAGAAAGGAATAAGCCATGTTTTCAAGGGAGAAGACAGAATATCTCCAGGACTAAATAGTTGTCTACTAAATTTGTATTTTTTGGTGTAAAAGAAGTATTGCGGAAATTCCGGAACAATGTTTAAGCTTTGTAGAGGAGTTAGCTAATATGGATTTAGGGGATTTGGAATTAGTTGATATGTATAAGTTCTTTTTTGTAATCCAGTTGGATTGTACACTTTTGCAACATCTTGGTACTTCTATAATAAAATTTTACCTTATCAAAAAAAAAAATTGTTCAATAACCCTACGCTATGATTTATCTTGGGATCTATTGCACTTAGCTGATTCAGATGCTTGGCCATTTCCTAATTTTTCGATCAATTGGTCGAGTCTGTAGGTTGATGTTACGGATTATGGCAGGGATGAGTTTTTTGATCCATTAAGGGGGAATAGTGGAAAACCAGAGGATTCAGCGAAGGATTTAGGAAGCACAGCTGCTGAAATCACTGCAGAACCATATAGAGATATTACTATTAAATATCCAAGCACGGAATGGACATCTTACAAGAAAGTCTTGATGCAAAAATTTCCCGTCTCCAAAATGATTTCTGTTTCTTCGGTTAGTGTGCCTTTTTAATCTTCATACACCTGCTATTGAGCTACATATAAATTGTCCAGGAAGGAGGTGATCTTAGTGGATCCCTAGTTAGTTGTCTTCTTATGGGTGATGGTATAAATTTGTTTTAAAGTTGAGTTATCAAGATTTCTATTTCTATTCAATGGATCAGTGGAAAATTCTTTTCTTATGCTGCAGTTGCTAGCTATATCTTATAACGAGATTGTGTTTGTTTTGGCCCAAAGTATTTTTTTTGAAAATTTGTATGGTTTGGGTGGGTGGGTTTGGGGGGGGGGGGGTTTAAAAACACTCCAACGAATTGCAACTGGTGAGTGGGTTTCTGTTGACCTTTAAGATTAATATTTTTTCATTGTCTACCTTTTGGGGTCATTTCAAAGGTTTTTGCTTAAAAGGAAGACATAAAAGAGTATGGAAAAAAAAGAAACTAGGGTGTCAAATGAAAAATATTATGAACTCTTAACCAGTGTTTTACGTGTTAAATTTTTAATATTGTTCTGGGCTTCGGTATAACCTTTTAATTACTCCTTACAGCTGTCAAGCTCAATTATGAAGACAGTCAAGGGTATGATATCCTTGCCATATTTACTTTATGTGGTGCATTGCTTATTTTGAAATGTCCCATAATAATTTACATATTTTGGCACGCAATAATATTCTGCATTATACAAGGTTTAAAGCATTTTCGTTTAAGCTTATGATACGTTATTGCCATGTAAACCTGACTTGCATACCTAATCTGAAACTAGTTTTAATATTTTTCTACCTGTGCAAATACAATATTAGGTCATCTGACTCCTTAATCTGTGTGGCTCGATCAAAGATTGTCATTTAAAATAGGGAAAATAAGTGATCTTAAAGCTTTTTTTCTTTATTTTCACGGAGTTTTAGAGCTCTCTCATCCTTTTATTTCTGAAACAGGTGAGAAAAATGTAAAGAAAAAGGGTATCATTTGAACTTGTTTCTTATGTTAGAATAGCTATTTCATTACTTCGGCAATAATTGGTAAGATGATTAAATACTGTAGGCACTGAGAAACCCTCAGCAAATGCACATCTAGAGGAGCTAGATGATCCTCAGAGATTTGCTGAAGAAGGCGTTAAAAATATCACCCTGCAGGAGTATGTCTCACGCTTAACTGAACTTAAAGATGAAATTAGTCGTGCCTGGCATGCAAATGACCGTGTAACCTCCTTTAATTTGTCAATCAAGGTAGTTTTTGTTCTAAACTATCTCACATTTGCTTCTTGCTGGATTCTGCATTTACCAATCAAGTGATCGTTCTTTTTTGGATAAGTACCGTCAGTTTAGCAATTTTATTTCATATTCATAGTAAGTTTCAAGCTTGTTAATTAATAATACTGGGCTTGCAGCTTAATCTGGTTGGGTTGGGTTATTCCTGATCAAGTGATCATTCTTTTTGGATAAGTACCTCTCTGCTTAACAATTTTATTTGGTATTTGTTCAATAAGTCAGTTTCAAGTTTGCTGTTTAATAATACTTGGCTCATAGCTTAACTGCTGACTTGGGTAGTTCCTGAGTATACATACCTATAGCGTCGAACAACAATAAAGTCCAAACTTATTCTATCTCCACATTGACTTGAGGCGAAAATTGCAGACCATTCCCTTTTCTCTGCTGCCATTCCATGACAGCTGATGCTGAATAGATAAATTCAACTGTTAAGATACAAACACGAGTCACCTGATATTCTGATATACCAACATATTTCCAAGAAAAATAAATGTTAAAAAGCATGATTGCATTGCTTTCTTATTATTCGTTAACAGGAGAAGTTGCTTCGCGTCCCTGCTCAATGATTCCAACAGTAAACGAATAATAAAGGATCGTTAATCAACTGATCAAATGAACCACAGTATATAATAACTTAGACTCTTATATAGCATCAGGTTGCCTGTTGGCATTTTCTGCTTCTCTGGATTTTGAGCTTAATGTGCCTTGACTTCTCTTGTTTAGGTTGCTAAGCTACTGTCGGATACGTCTGTACCACAATTTTATCCAACGCTATTTGTCCTAGCTACAGAAATACTAGATATGTTAGGGGATATGGTATGGGAACGCATCAGGCAGAAAGCTGAATACACTGAAGATGGGAAATTAGTCCATTTACCAGGTATAGCTCTCACATTTACACCTAGTTCTGCTTCCCCGTGACCAACTGGCACTCTAATTTCCAGTAACCAGTGTCCGCTCTTGTCATATACGTTTACTGTGACCCAATTCTAGTTTCGAATGCAGTTAAGTCTGTCGTCATCCTCGTTTAGAAGTGAATGTCGGCCACTGCTAATTGTAATGGCAAACTGTAGAATCCTTAGGCCCATGGTTAGGATAGTAGATATCTTGGCAACGAGTTATGCAAATTGTCTTACTGTTACTGTTAAGCCTGATATTAGCACCTTAAGGATCTCCAGCTCTTATTACAACTAATCACAGTCTGAGATACAACTAATCACAGTCTGAGAGGAACTGGTGGGATGGTTATATGGTGAAGAAATGCTGGATAAGTCAATCGTTGTGCTGTTAAAATTCCAAATAAGAACTGCGTGGAATTTCTTATTTTTTTACTATTTTATTTTTAAGTTGAAGGAAAAGGTTTTAATGTCTTGAATACACCTAAACCCTAAGATATCTATCCAATTTTCTTCTCTGTTTTCAGTATTCTGATACCCTTGATGTTATTTTTCTGGTTTCCGGAGTCTCATATCTTCCTAAAAGACACACTTGATCTATGGCAGATAACTTTCGAGCAACTGAAATCTGTGCTGAAGCCAAAGAAACCTGCTATAACTGGTTCTTCAAAGTTGGTTCCATCCGCGAGCTATTGCCACGCATGTGAAGTCCCCACTTCTCAATTTCTATCCTGTCTCTTTGAAGTTCTTGATTCTGCTTCATTAATTTATCTTTAGGTGTCTGTTATTCAAATACATAATGTCCTTAACTGAGATGCTGGAATGGATTAGGAAGCATTAGAGAGTTTTTGAAAATTTGACATATTTAAGGTATGATTTTTGGATGTTCATTCCGTCTAAAAGTGATAATCTTGGTACACTAGAGATAAACTGGTAGCCATCTCCGTACAAGGTGGAAATTTATCATTGTATTGCTGGCATGGTAAATTTTTAGTTATCTGGGACCTACATTGCCATCTGGTTTGTCTATCCAACTGCTTTCATCATAATCATAAAAGTGAAGCAGATTTCCTCCTCCCCCCTCTTGGCGGGGGATGATTTAAAGTTTTCAATGATAATTCCGCCTCTGGAATTCATTGTTTTGTGCTCATGTTCCTTATCAGCTGAGCGGCTTTTGGAAGCTGCTAAGAATTGAAAATCGTCAATATGGCAAGAGTACATTGTAAATATGAGAAATGTTTAGAATCCCTATAATTATATAATTGGGAATATAAATTACTTTCTTCCTTTATTGGATTAATCTTGTATAGACTATTTAAACCCAACCTGTCTGAGGGAATGACCAAGCAATGCTATCACCGCATCTCTTCTTCTCTTTTCCTTACAGAAGCAAAGTGTCTGTAACCTATGTAACATATTATTTTGGAGAAAGATTAACCTTTGTAAGATATCATTGCAGGGAAAAAGCCAAAATCATCTTTTTCATTTCTTTTTTCTTTTTAAAATTAAAAGATTGTGCATGAGTTTATGTTTCCATCAGTCTTGCCGTTGAAAAATACTGGCTGCACAGATACTTGGAGCTGGCCATATTCCATTGCTGGCGTTTCCTTCTGCAAAAACCTGCTGATAATCTTCCACGACTAGTTATGATGGCGAGAGGCTTTGCAGATCCATTAGTTTCATTTTATTGCCGCTTATATTTGGCCCACTGTGCACAAAAGTTACCTCAACGGGACATAGGTAACATTATATGTATTTTACTTGTTTAGTTACGAAGGATAGCTATACTATCAATGCAGATAGGTGTGTGTGTGTGTATATATATTTGCTAATAAAATCTGTGGCAAATTTGACTTAGTAAGCTGTAGCTTCTAGTGGTCATGCGAACGAACTACAACTATGAAAATTTGATAGATCAGTATAGTGTTGGCTAGAGTAAAAAGCATTAGGTGATTTTTTCATACTGGCTGTGCAATGAATGTTGTAGCAGTCCTTGGGATTTTGTCTCTTAGTTTGGATCTTTATTAGTTGAAGATACTTTTAAAATTGTCTCCTTGTTGTATTAGGACCTTATTCATATACTTTGTTCCATTTTAAATGATTCTTTCTTAGCTAGGATATAAAGTCTTACTTAGCATTAAGTTTTAAATTTAATCTCTGTATTATAAACCTTGATATAAAAGAGAAAAGAAAATAATGATTTTGGGAATTGAAGCTTGATTATTCCCTTAAAGAGACGGAATTAAAGCAGTAACTTTGATATGGCACTTAGAGAGAGAATCTCTCTAGAAGCAAAGAAGTTCAAAATTAGTCAAACAAAGACATCTTGGCCTGGTTAACATCCACTTTCAATGGGGAGTGCAGTCAAGTATTAACTGGGAATGGACCAATTTTTAGACTATTTCCATTAACACGTAGTTGAAAGGAAGGAGTTTCTTGTGATTTGACTGACTGGAAGATTTGAAAAATGTGCGGACTCGTCGGACTTGATAGCTCCACTGGAGGCATAGGCAATATCGATGCGGCTGAAAGTCTCGGAAATGAGTGAATCCATATTCCTTTTTCACGTTGCTTGTGAAGAGGAAGTACTGAGAGTTCTGGGTTACGGATAAGATGGATGGAGAAACTAATTACTATTAGAGAGATGGTTGGAGACTAATCGAGTAATCATTGTGAAATTCAATGGAGAAGGATATACTGGTCATGAATGTCGCGGGTTGCAAATCATCTTTGTTGGAATGCTTTTTTTTAGAAAGGGAGGTGATGTTTGTGTGGACATCATTGATGTGGAGTGCAATCTAGTAGACCTAGCTAAGGCCAATTTACATGCAAAAAAAGAGAGGAAAATATGATGATTTCCATGGTGATGGAGAGTGGTGACTTAAGTTTCAGATTTGGTTAGCACAAGTTTTTAGCTCTGAAATTATGGACAAGATTGGAAAGGGAGGGGAAGGAGAAGAGAGGAACCAAAGGGTGATGATGGGACATGACAAAAAAAAGGAAGTTTGGAATGAGCGTGGAGCTAGTAGTTAGGCAAAATAGGGGCTTAGCCAGAAACAGCTAAATTGGGAGGGCTTGTTCAACAGGTGTTTTTAAAACAATGGTTAATTGGCAAAGATGAATGAGGCAAAAGGACAAATTTACCTTAGATTAGTGAATCGGTTTGGAGGTAAATCTTGGACCAATTTAGTACTTAACACAGTTCCCTCTGGTCTAAACGATGTTGAATCGGCCTTAATTGTCGAAATAATTAAAAATTCAATTTTGCTTCGATTCGACCCCTTTTAGATCGGAGGAACCATGTTGAGATCTTCAGAGGAATCTGGAAATGTTTTATGTTCTCGCCGAAAAGACTATAACCATGTACTGCTTTGTGTATGGGTATTTTCTCCATATTAATAAAACCATTTACTTCATCAAAAGTTGCCGGTAAAGGGGAGCCTTGGCATAATTGGTAAAGTTATTGCCATGTGACCAGGAGTTCAAGGGTTCGAGCCGTGGAAATAGCCTCTTGCAGAAATATAGGGTAAAGCTGCGTACAATAAATCCTTGTGGTCCGGCCCTTCCTCGAACTCCGCGGATAGCGGGAGCTTAGTGCACCGGGTTGCCCATTTCATCAAAAGAATAATTAATTTCAGCATCCTTCATACAATAATCAATAATGTTGATTTTAATCCAACTCTCTCAAGGTTGAGATCCAAAGAACCATCTCTTTTGAAGTGCAAGACTTTACCTATGAAATGATAACCCATCGCTTCACATTGCTTCATTGTTTTAACCGTCAATGTGATGGCTTTTAATGACACTGGTTTTAAATTGAAGGGGTAGATAAAGATGCTTTTCCATTGGCATTCATAGATATGTGGTTTGAACATAAAGATTTCATTGAATTGGTGGAGAAATGGTGGAATTCATATAGGTTTCAAGGCAAAGCTGATGAAGTGCTAGCTAAGAAATAAAGTTGCTAAAAGAAGATCTGAAGAAATGGAACAAAGAAGTGTTTGAAAACTTGGAAGATAGAAAAACTAGAGCATTATCAAAGATGGAGACTTTGGACGAGGGATGGCTATTGAGTCAGAATTCTGGACAAATGGAAGCTGAGAGATGTGCTATCATAAGTGAACTTGAAGCAATTGCAAAAGCAGAAGAAATCTCATGGAGACAGAAGTCTAGATATTTATGGATTTAACATGGAGATACAACAACAACAACAACTACCCAATATAGTCCCACAAAGTGGGGTCTCAGGAGGGTAATACGTACACAGGCCTTACCCCTACCCGAAAGGGTAGAAAAACTGTTTTCAATCGACCCTCGGCGAAAAAGAGAAAGAAAAAGAAAAGGAAAAAGAAAAACAAAAGAGCCTTAGTAACTCTAGCAGAAATCGCATAAATAATTATCTAAACATAAAACCATAAATTAAATGACATGCAATAATATCGACCAGTAACTACCGTAAATGGGCACAATACAATACGCTAGTCATCTATGGAGAGCCCTACCAAACCCCACCTAGCCTCGGGAAAATGGAGATAGTAATACCAAATATTTTCAAAAGCAAGCAAATGCATACAATAGGTACAATAGCATCGATAAGATTGTTATTGAGTTCTATTCTACTAATGGTTGACAATTAAATCCTAGAAGAGGCTTTAATGACTAGGAGTTGGAAGAAGTGGGGTAATTACTCCAATTACTAGGCACAACAGTGGTGGAGGAAGACAAGGAGGATCTTATGGTTTGGATAACAAATGATCTACGATATTCTGTCAAAAGCTGTTAAAATCTTCTCTAGGAACAAAATGACCAATATGAATCTAATTGGCCATGGAAAATGTTTTGGAGAACCAAAGCACCTATTAAAGTGGCTTGTTTTGGGTGGATTGCTATCAGGAAGCCAATTTAACTCAAGATAATTTACAAAAAAAGGGATTATGCCTGAGTAACAGGTGCTACCTATGTGAAGAAGGGTTGGAAACAGTTAATCATCTATTTATCCATTATAAAATTGCTAAACAATGTTGAGAGCTTTTTTTTTGAATCTGTGTGGTGTTTCGTGGACTATGCCTCTAGACATAAGATCTTTACTGGTCAGCTGGCAAGGGCAAAAGGAATCAAGGAATCAGAAGCAACTATGGTGGACCATCCCTCTGTGCATTTTCTGGATCATCTGGGAAGAAAGAAACAATGTTTGCTTTGAGGACAAGAGGAATCGCATTCCTAGAATAAAAAATACTTGTTTTCAAATTTTTTCTTTTGGTGTAAGAAATGTTTAGTTGAAAGTCTAGATCAATATATGGAGTTTTTGAACGTGCGAAGCAACTTGTAACTGAAAGTACGCTATTATAGGTGTTGTCTGACCCTGGTGTAATATTATGTACCATCTTGGTACTTTTATCAATAAAACCTTTACCTTATCAAAAAAAAGGGAGTAGTTTGTCAAAATAGACAAGGGAGAAGCGCTTAGTTTTTCGAAATTTGTGGGAGTGACTTTGTGGGAGGAGGACAGAGTTATTAAAGTGCTAACTGATCATGAGCATGAGTCAAAAGGGGTTAGCTACAAGAATATGATTAGTAAAGAGAAAAGAGAAAAGACAAAGGGGATCAAGGGAGGAGCATGAGGTTGGGATAACATTGTAGTATATTAAAGGAGGTTTGGAGGGGCATGGGTGATTTGTTGGATAAAGGGAGGGAAGGAATAGTTGTCAATGGAGGTTAAGACTCTCTCATGGAATGTGGGTGGATGAATAACCCAATTAAGAGGGGCATCATCATGGTGAGAGTTATAAGAGGGAGTGGGGAGATTTGTTGGGTGTTCAAGAGACGAAAAATGAATGTCTTAATGGACTCAATTGTGACAAGTGTGGGCATGGGAATGGGAATGGAAAGGCGGGTGGCATTCTATTGTTTTAAGATAGACAAAAAAATATAAGAAATAATCTAAACACAATACATATACTCCTTCTATCTCGTTTGATGTGACATGTTTTTTAATAGTTTATTTCGAAAAGATAATATTTTTCTATATAGAAAGATAATTTAACTGTAAATTTCTAATTTTATCTTTAATATTATAATTTGATACCAATTGAAATATGTGTGACATATCTTAACTTAGAAGTTTCAAAACTCGCTCTTTATTTTTAACCTTCGTATCTAGCTAGTTAAACGTTTTTACAAAGAAGGGGATAGAGGAGTATTATGTTGTGAATATTTATATGTTTTATGAGAAACTGGACACTTGAGCTACGACTAACATCTCTTGTATTTTGGTAATAACTTTTCTTTTAATAATTATAGATGGAAAAGTTAAGGTTACTAAGCAGCTGATTGTTATATTTACTGATTCTTAACAAGAGTGTTCCTTTGGCTTTTATATTCATCGTCAACAACAAAGTAATACTCCTTCCTCCTGCGATCCTTCCGCTGTCAAGGAATCTAGACTTTTACAGTGGAAGAAGCAGAAACTGCAACTGGTAGATGGTAAACAACCCACTCCCACCTGAATCTCTCAGCCAATATATTGGAAAATGTGATCTTCTTTTTGTTCTTTTCATAAGTGTATGGGAAAATGTGATCTTGGCTCTTTCCACTCAAAGAATTCTACCTTTTGCTGAAATATATGCAATTTTGGAACCGCTTTTGGACACACCAAAATCACCATTCGATATCTATGTTGCTGTTGTTTTATTTGAGTAAACTAAATATCAGAACATGCAGGACCAGTTAATGTACCGTGGAGTTGATTGCTCAGTACTTTGTCTGGTCACAGTCTAAACTCTTTTCCTAACATTTGTTTTGGGCATCAAACAAAATACTCTTCTAGTTACCACCCCATTCCTTCTTTCCTTCTTTTGGTTCACTGTGGGAACTTAGGAGCTTCCATGTCTTGCTAGCATTCCAGATATTTGAGTTGTAAGATTGAACTTTATATGTTGGCAAAGAATTTCATCTGTGGTGATCTGATCTGATATGCTGTCAGTTTTATTGTATTTTCTTGAATAATTCGTTTGTTTTTATCTCACAGGACATCTGATAATTTCTATGAATGACATGAACACTCTTCTGATGAATGGTGCACATGGTGCATCTGTGGAGAAAACATCTGGAGTTCTATCAGGAAATCGAAGTTCAAAACTGGGCCTGATGGAACCAGCTATCGAATATGTTATGAAATGCTTGTTCAGGGAGTCATGTGAGGTTGGTAATTAACAGCCATTCTTTTTTGTTTTCGGGTTTTGTTTTCGGCAAGGTCTGCTGTGCTCCGAGTTTTGGAATAAGTGGTTATACTTTCACTTTTTCTTAACGTTATTTTAGTAACATCACTAGTAGACATTGATTCTCTTTTTAAGATTTGAAAGGGTGTTAAGATAATCTCTGGAAACCGAGAACAAAACACATAATGCACTATGAGGATGGTTTCAGGAAGTTGAGCAATGGCAGGATCGGAACCTGAGGTAGGTTATCTATGGGAGGGAAGGTCTTGGTAAAACAGGAGTGGATAGGAAAAGAGGGAAATGAGGTGCTGTTTCAGGAAGTTGAGCAATGGGAGAGAGAACAGCAACTAAGCCACCTAATGGAAGTTGAAAGGAAGACTAAAAATTGAAGAAATAAAGACTTGTTGGGGAGAAAAATGGGTAGATGGTATCTTAACAACAAAGTAGACTATCCCCCAAAATACATGATATAGGTATCCTGATCTACTAAAGTGCTCGAGTATCCTCAACTGATGTGATTGGTCGATGTTTAATGTTGGAACTACTCATGAGAAGAAGTCATTGAGTTCCATCAAAAGGAGAAAATTACAAGGGAGTTTGGCATGGTTAGTTTTCCCCTAATTGAAAGAATCTATGCTCCTCTTAATCATTATTGTCAAAGGCGAAAAACTCTAATGGAGCAAGCATCATAATCGTACCGCTATAAAACAATCCATAGGAAGTGGAGCAACCTCTACTGTCCATTCGCCATCCTTGATGGATTCGATTTTCTGTGTTACCTTATTCTTAGTGTGAGAATGCACGGGAGAAAGATCTATTATCGATATTCTGTTTAATTATAATACAACAAACCCTATTTATACAATAGATATCCTACTCCTATTCTCCGTGGAACTAGAACTGAGTCATATAATTTACATAACTCTTTAACACTCCTCCTCAAGCATGTGCATACAAATCACATATACCGAGCTTGTTACATATGTAACTAATACGAGGACCAGTGAGGGACTTGGTGAAAATATTTGCAAGATCATTCGACTTCACAAACTGCTGAGAGTGTCTTTTCTCTAATGATGTGACAGTCAATCTCAATGTGTTTAGTTCTCTCATAGAACACCAGATTATGTGCAATATGGAGGGCAGCTTGATTATCACACACACGTTATATCTTGTTGAATTCATCAAATTTTAACTCCTTGAGAACTGTTTGATCCAAACTAGCTCACATGTTGCCATATTGCTCAATATTCTGCTTAGTGATTGGAAAAGCGCGCGATTCGTTGCTTAAAACGCGAAGCGACACGAAGCGACAGAGCATCGCTTTTCTGTGCCTAAGGCGAAGCGAACAGTTGAAGCACACGCTTCAGAGGAAAAATCGATGAGGCAACCAAGCGAGCCAAGCGACGAATCGATTGCTTTTGTTCAAAAATTGTAGCTGGTCCTTTTTTTGTAGAAAAAAAAAGATTGGGTCTGTTTTTAATATATACAAAACAAACCCCTAACCTCGCTTCTGTAATTGCTTGACAAAATAGAGACCCCTTCTCTCTTCTTCATCGACAAAACTAGGGTTTCCAGGTAAGTTTCTTCTTCTCCTTCTCTTCTCTTTTTCACTTTTTCTCCTCCGGCGTTTGCACAACTATCCCTCCCTTTTATTCTTCTTAATTTTAATTAATATGTATTTTAATTTATAAAATTACTTATTATATATACGTGTTATATCTTTCAGTTTATTTGATTAATTTTATATGTATTTCAGTTTTGAAAATTAATTATTGTTTTATATATATCTATGTTATATTTTAGTTTATTTGATTTTTTATAATGTGTATTTCAGTTTATAAATCAATTATTATCTATGTGTTATATTGTCAGTTTGATTAATTTTATATGTATTTCAGTTTAGAAAATTAATTATTATTATTATTATAATATATATATATATTTAAATTAATTATTATATATATTTTATGTATTTTCACAATTGCGCTTCACTTCAATGAAGCGTGCGCTTCGCTTTTGAAGCGAGGCGAGCCCCTGTCGCTTTTTTGCGCTTCGCTCTCAAAAACACCGATTCTACTTCTGTACTACTACGAGCAACCACATTTTGTTTTTTCTCTTCCAAGATACCAAATTACCTCCTACTAAAACACAATATCCAGACATAGAATGTCTATGAGAGGGTGATCCTGCCCAATCAACATATGAGTATCCGACGATATGCTCACGACCTCGATCTTATAACAATAATCCTTTTCCCGGAGCTGATTTTATATATCGAAGAATGCACACAATAGCATCCCAATGCCTATCGTAAGGAAAATCCATAAACTGACTCACAACACTAACAGGAAAGGAAATGTCAGGTCTAGTCACCGTGAGGTAATGTTATTTACCAAACAACCGTCGATATCCTGCAGGATCACTTGGCGGCTCTCCCTCTGTCCTGGCAGAAGTTTAGAATTCGGATCCATAGAAGTGTCAACGGGTCTACAACCCGTCATTCCTATCTCCTCAAGATTGTCCAAGGCATTCTTCCGTTGTGAGATCACAATATCTGAGCTAGACTGAGCGACCTCAATACCCAGAAAATACTTTAATCTGCCAGATCTTTAGTCTGAAATTGCTGAAAGATATGGTTCTTCAACTTAGTAATACTATCCTGATAATTGCCAGTAATAACAATATCGTCAACATAAACCACCAGATAAATACAGAGCTTTGAAGCAGAATGTCGATAAAATATAGAGTGATTAGTTTCACTACGAGTCATGCCAAACTCCTGAATAAATGTGCTAAACTTACCAAACCAGGCTCGAGGAGATTACTTTTGACTATAGAGGGACCGGCGCAACCAACATACAAGGACGCTACCCTAAGCAACAAAACCATGTGGTTGCTCCATATAAACCTCATCCTCAAGGTAACCGTGAAGAAAAACATTTTTAATGTCCAGCTGATAGAGAGGCCAATGGCGAACGACAACCATAGATAGAAAAAGACGGATTGATGCTATCTTAGTCACGAGAGAGAAAATATCGCTATAATCGAGCCCAAATAGCTGAGTATGCCCTTTGGCAACAAGACGAGCCTTAAGTCGATCAACCTGGCCATCTGGACCAACTTTGACGGCATACATCCAACGAAAACCAGTAATAGATTACCTGAAGAAAGAGAAACAAGCTCCCAAATATCACTCGTATGTAAAGCAGACATCTCGTCAATCATAGCTTGTCGCCATCTTGGATGAGACAATGCTTCACCTGTAGACTTAGGGATGAAAACAGAGGACAACGATAATATAAACGCATAATGGGATGATGACATATATGATAACTTAATCCTACATAATGGGGATTAGGATTTAGTGTGGGCTGTATACCTTTCAGAGGTGCAATCGGCGGATTAGGAGGAGACTAGTCCGCAGTAGGAGCAAGGTCAAGTGCAGGAAGTGAATTAGCTGGGCCTGATGTTGGGCACGAATGTGGTGTTGGTTTTTTGCACACCACCAACGGAAAGTGATTTTGTTGCGGACATCCTCTTAAGTCGGCGTAAAATTGCACGACGACGAGATCTTTCTTCTCGGAAGTTGCCGGAATGATGAAAAACAACGATAAGTTTCTCATTAATGCTATAATACCACGTGAAATTTCACCGGTGAAAGATCTATTATTGATACTCCGTTTAATTATAATATAATGAACCCTATCCACTCCTATTCTATGTGGGACTATGACTAATTCATACTATTTACATAACTATTTAACACTTAGATCCGACGAAATCGATTGTCATGGTTTCGTGTCCACCGGCTAAATGCCCTCCAGGTCTATTGGGGTTTTAAGTGCAAAGCACAATTTAAGTGTGAGTTTTAGTAAAAAAGGCACTATGAATGGAAAAAATGAAAATATATATGCAATTCAAGAAAAAAGTAACAAATTCATTCATAATGTTTCCTTAACAACTAATGCACTTACTTGTCGATTATATTTGTTGTTTAGTACCGCTTGATTCAAGATGGAACTCATGGGCATTGAATGTGCACGCCTTAGTGCCTTGCCTACACTGAAGTACAACTTAAGCGAGGGAAAGCGCCCTCCCCGAGATTTTCTGAGCTTCAAGGCTTAAGCGCACACTAAATGAGCCTTTGACAACACTGTTCTTGAAAAGTTATAAGGTGCTCTATTCCTTGTCAAGATGGATCGAGGTTGAGAAATATGGCATATCTTTTGGAATCACAATGTGCCAATTAAAAATTTCATTGTATTAATCTACACATGTTTCTGTCTCTGTCAATTTGTACTAGTTGAAATGAAGAAAAGAATTGTATGATAAGGATAAAAGAAAACAGAAAAAAAGGTTCCCCTTCGGGAATGAAATTGTACTCCATGTCCCTTAGTAGTCATTACCAACTTTTACTCATTAATCGCTATACCTCAATACATGAGAAGGGCTAAACAACTTTATCTGAAAAAGAGGACGAAAGCTAGACAATGTATTAAATTAAAGCTGAGCTATTGGCCAACTTAGGCTGCTTTCTGCTCTCTTCTGGACAGAAAGTGATCTTTTTTTCTTTTGGAAAGGTAGGATCTGAGCAGAAAGTAATCTTTAATCTACTAGCACACATGTAGTGACCAATTAATTTTTTGTTGGAATAAGTACATGCGCAACAAGATAAATCCTTGTCTTTGCGCCACCTTCGTCTTGCCCTTGATTTTGACTCAACATCTCGAGGAATAAATAGCTAAATGTTGCTAGATTAGAGAGAAATTTGTTCTTTCTTTTGTTCATATTACTAGTTGTTATAGGAAAAGCATATATGCTTTGTAATAACAACCTATTGACTTGTAATGCATATGTGAAGCAGTTGCAAGTTGGAGAGATATTGATGGGGCTTGGACTTGGGAGGAACCAATCAGAGTTGTTTGGAAACTCATCATGCATCTCGCTTGTTCTTCACCATTTATTAAAGGAACTTCCTATAGAAATAATTTTTTCTAATGCCTTGGACATTCTTCATCTCATTGAGTGTAGCTATGATTACTCCTTTGATCAGGTATTTTACTCTGGGATTCATGTGTAGCTTGCTTCGTGAAGCTTTTAGTTCCATTTATGCCTAACATCATTTCTGTTCAATATCCAGTGTTTGAATTTTAAGTTACTTGGACTCAGACTATGTGAAAACATATCTCAAGTGAATGAAGTCAATTTGGTAATGAAGAAGGTTATTCAGGTATGCAGTGTCTCTTCTTCAAGTACCATGTTTCTTTGAGGGTTGGGATGGGGCGTCTCTTTCTGTCTCTCTTGTTAGTAATTATCTTTGTGAAGTCTAAGATAAACAATGAGATGAAATGAGGGAATGCATGAAGAGTAATTTTTTTTATTTTAAAACCTTTTATGGTCACACTTACAATGTACATAGCTGTATCCATCAGAGGTGGGATAGTAACTCTTTACTACATCAAGTATAATTATTTTAGCTTAACTGTATTTTACACTCCCCTTCTAATAGGTGCATACAATCCGTATATACCAAACTTGTTACATATGTAAATAGTTGGAGGACCGGCAAGGTACTTGGTATATTTATACAAGTTGAGTATTTTGACTGTATGAACTCAGTGGAATGTCTTGTAAGAGTATCTTTTATGTGACGAAGTGACAATTGATTTCTACGTACTTGCTCTAATGAAATACTAAATTTGATGTATGTGAAGTCTAGTCTAATCTTATTGCACTAACTTTTTGACCGGTAAGTTTTTAATTATCACACACAAGTTTGTAGTCTGATTATCACACACAAGTTCCATTTGTCCAATATGCAAGCTTCAATTCTTTGATTAGTTGTTTGATCAATAAAGTTTGCAAATTGCCACTACCATGATTCTACATTCTACTTTTGCACTGAGTCTTGCAATCGTGTTTGTTTCGTGCTCTTCCATGAGACTGAATTTCCTCCAATTAGAATGTAATATCCAGAAGTAGAAGTAGAGGGTCTTTCAGAGGGTGACTTTACCCAATCTAGGTCTATATACCCAACAATCTGCTCATGTCCTTGATTCTTGTGGAGTAATATTTTTGTTGGAGAAGATATTATTAAACTTGGGCTGCAGACCGTTGCATCTAAATGAGTATTTCATAGAGGGTCCAATAACTTATTCACAGCAATCACCAGAAAGATTTTACCAGGTCGAGTCATTGTGAGATAGTTTAATTTCAGATCCAACCTTATATATCTCTTTGGTTTACCAAGAGACTCCCTGACATGGTAGAAGTCTAATACTTGGACTAGAGGGTGTCAGGAAGCCTACAATCTGTGTCGAGCATACATTATAATATAAAAAATGCTTATATTATAATATAACAATGTTTGATCTTGGATGCTTAGGAAATGTCGCAATACATATATGGTCGGTTTGTAAATGCCAAAATATGTTGGTTTAATACAATTCCATCCAAGTCACTACCCATGCTAGCTATGTCATCAACATAAATTATCAAGGAGATGTACAACAACAACCCAGTAGAATTCCACTAGTGGGGTCCGGGGAGGGTAGAGTATACGCATACCTTATCCCTACCCCAGAGGGATAGAGAGGCTATTTCCGAGAGACCCTCAGCTCAGAGACAATAGATTTGTAACAACAACAGAAACCAGAAAAATAGTACTCCCTCCGTTTCATATTGTTTGAGGTAGTTTGACTCGGCACGGAGTTTAAGAAAAAAGAAGAATTTTGAAACTTGTGGTCTTAGAAGTTTAAGGGGTAAAAGTTTGTGGGGCCATGCCATTTGTGTGTCTATAAAAGCTTCTCATTAAGGGCAAAAAGGGTAAAATGAAGAGTTTATTGAATTATTTTCAAATTTAGAAGTGTGTCATTTATTTGGAACAAATTAAAAAGGAAAGTACCTCATTTAATATGAAACGGAGGGAGTATCAACATCGTGAAATACAACATATAAATGGAATGGCCAAAGTGTGAAAGACAGCAAACATGTGAAACACAACAAAAACCTCTACTACTCATAGACAAAACACTATCAGACTAGCCGGCACAGCGAGGAGATATATGAAATGTATAAATGTGGATCATAGTGTGGATAGAACATCAAATGATTAGCTTTAAGTCTATGCGAAACTTCTAACTAATTATGCTGAAGTTACTTACCAAGCCTTGTCCCATGAGACCATTTTAAACCATATGAAGACCACTGGACACTCCCTAAAGCAACAAAATACCTGTGATTACTTTATACACTTGAAGATTACAAAGAATGCATTCTCATTCTCGAACTGATGAAGAAGCCAATGACGAACGTCAACTCTGAAGAGAAAGAGATGGATATAAGCAATATTAGCCGCATGAGAGAATGCATCACTGTAGTTGTGTGTGAATATCTATGTATATAGTGTTTGTGACAAAACATGCCTTAAGTTGATCAATTTGACCATCCTAGCAACCTTCATCATGTACATTCATCCATAACTAAGGGAAGATTCCTGGAGGAAGAATAGTATCCTATGGTGTAAAGTAAGCATCTCCTCATTAGCCTATCACGAGCTTACAAAGGAAGAGATTTTGCCTGCTGAGGAGAATAGAAATGGAGGATGAGGACGACATGGGAATATAATGGTTTGATGATGAACGATGATATGTCATGGGTACATAAAAAGATGAGGATTACGGGTAAATCAAATATCTTCCTAAATGATCAGCCATGGACTATGTGTAGGAGACAAGTCTGTAGCAGGTTAAGGGCGTGAATAATCTGAATCTCGCACGATGCTGGCATTGATGATAAGTCAGGACCAATGGTGTTGTGAGAGGAGACAAAGAAGTATGGATAGAACCTCAAGTGAAGGCATGGATAAAATCACACTTATGTCGGCCCTGGGGTTTTGGCTTAAGGGAAAATGTCGTACATCGTGGGATGCATGGTACGCGTACACCACATATTTGAATCTTGTGGTGAACCAACGCACGTACTTAAGTAGAGAAGAGTAGAGGGACATGTTATCCACTGAGTTACAAAAGTTGGAAACAATAGATTTATCGGTTATCAAAAGGAAAAAACACAGAGATGTCAAGATGGTAAAAGGAGGTACTTGCTCTCGTCCCAATTTATGTGATGATGTTTGACTCGGCACAAAATTTAAGAAAGGAAGACTTCTGAAGCTTGTGGTCTAAAACAAGCCATAGATATTTGTGTGGTTATAAAATCATCTCATTAGGGATAAAGTAGGAAGTTTAAAGTTAAATTGTTTTTAAATAAAGAAGTATGACATTCTTTTTGATACAAACTAAAAATGAAAGCATGACATATAAATTGAGACATATAAATTGAGACAGAGGGAGTATAAAATAAGGTTGGGTTTCAAAGAAGGTGACATTGCTTGACATAAAACGTGGAAGGAAGTCAGATGAATAGCAATGATATATCGCCCAAGGATTAGGCAATGAAGAAAACAGGTGCTCTCAAAGACACGAGGAAGGAATAAAAGATGATCATAGGAATAAAGCAGTGTCTAAAACTTGATCTGGAGAGCGGAGAAAGCATACTATTAATCAAATAACTTGTTGTGAGAATTGTATGCCCCAAAATTAGTGAAACATGTGATTTTTTGATTAGATTGCGAGCGGTCTCGATGAAATGTTTTATTCTTCTTCTCGATTGCTGCAATTTATTAAGAGGTATGCACGACCTCTAATGAAAAATCTTAGGAGAGCATATAAAATGCTAAAACAGACAAAATGAACATTTTTGTATTATCCTCGTAAAATGTGCATGGAACCTCAAACTAATTTCGAATATTAGTATAAAATGTCTAATGTTTGAAATTTTTTAAGTACATTTTGAATAATCATCGGTGGAACTAATAAAGCAACGTAAATTCCAAAGTGAAACAGATGTGACGGGGACTCCAAACATATGAATGAAGCTATGTTGCACGAATCTTCCAAAAATGCCGCCAAACCAATCTCGGATCCTCCAAAAGTGAATAACTTTAGAGGATCTGACACATACCCCAACATCTTTGAATGAAGCAATATAGGAATGAATTAAAGATAAAAGTAACCTTGCCTAATTATTAGGACGACGGAGTTACGATGTAGGGATAAACAGATATGTTTTACTAAGTTGTCACTACTCACATTTTAGATAGAAAGGTGAGATAAACCATATACTATTTTCTGGAAGTTAGATAAATTTTTTGAGAACCTAATCTTGTAGTGGTTGTTGTCAAGAGGACTTGTTGGAATTAAGATGGGTTGAGTCGAAAGTGCAGTCGGCTACACCAAGAAGCGAAACGTTGGTCAAAAGATGGACGGGTTGTTGAAAAAGCTAACTCCGTCACTTGAACTTGATAGGAGAGTCTCAGTCTAGTTTTCCTATGATCGAAGCTGCTCCGGAACCTTGATCGGTAGACTAGGAGGGTTCACTCAACTCCAAGGACCGAAAAAGCTCGTGAAAAGTTGTAAACAATACTTGCTATCTTTCTTCGGAGTGTGAGAACGTGTCAACCTTCTGATTCCAGGTGCAACTTCTTGTGTTGTGCTTGTAGAGTGTTCTAATGCTTATGGAGTTGTGGTGGTGCTTGTTTATGCATACATTCTCAGTAGACAAAAGTTTCCTGGATGGTATTAGGATATTGCACAATGGCAATACTTACCTCTCCTGACGTTGCTGGTAATTGTAGGAGTAATTTGTCACGGAAGCTATACTATGTGAAAATAAAGATAAACAAGAAGCACCCAAGGGTGTGACTTAGCTATTACAACAACAACAACTACCCAGTAAATTCCCACAAAGTGGGGTCTGGGTAGGGTAATATGTAGACAGGCCTTACCCCTACCTGAAAGGGCAGAGAGGCTGTTTCCAATCGACAGGAAAACAAAAACAAAAGATCATTAGTAACTCCAGCAGAAATAACGTAAATAATTATCTAAACATAAGAACCATAAATAAAATAGCATGCAATAGTATCAGACAGTAACTACCATAAATAACTACCATAAGGGAGACACAATCCAATACACAAATCATCTATGGATAGCCCTACCAAGCCTCACCCAACCCCGAGTGAGGAGTACGAAAAACTCTAGGAGTCCCTATCCTACAACCCTGATACTAGACCTCCAGACTTTCCTATCAAGGGCCATGTCCTCGGAAACCCACATTCTAGCCATGTCATGCCGAATCACCTCCCCCAATACCTCTTAGGCCTCCCTCTGCCTCGTCGTACGCCGACCATCGCCAGCCGCTCACAACTCCTCACCGGAGCATCATGACTTCTCCTCCGCACATGCCCGAACCATCTCAGCCTCGCTTCTCGCATCTTCTCATCCACCGGGGCCACCCCCACCTTCTCTCGAATAACTTCATTCTTAATCTTATCTAACCTGGTGAGCCCGCACATCCACCTGAGCATCCTCATCTCTGCAACCTTCATTCTCTGAACATGAGAGTTCTTCACTGGCCAGCACTCCGCCCCATACAACATGGCAGGTCTAACCACAGCTCTATAAAATTTTCCCTTGAGTTTCTGTGGAACTTTCTTGTCACACAGGACTCCTGATGCAAGCCTCCACTTTGACCACCCCGCTCCTATACGATGAGTGACGTCCCCGTCAATCTCTCCGTCCCCTTGAATCACCGACCCAAGATATCTGACACTCTCCCTCTTGGCGATGACCTGAGATCCAATCATCACGACCCTGCCTACTTCGCTCGGCTCGGCGCTAATCTTGCTCTCCAGGTATTCTGTCTTAGATCTGCTTATTTTGAAACCCTTAGACTCGAGAGTCTGTCTCCATACCTCTAACCTCTCAGTAACGCCGACCCTCGTCTCGTCTATCAAGACTATGTCATCAGCAAATAGCATACACCAAGGCACATCCCCTTGAATATGTCGGGTTAGAGCATCCATCACCAAGGCAAACAAGAGAGGGCTAAGCGCCGATCCTTGATGGAGCCCCATAACCACTGGAAAATGGTCTGAGTCGCCACTCACCGTCCTAACCTAGTCTTAGCTCCATCGTACATGTCCTTGATTACTCTGATGTAGGCTTCCGGCACGCTCTGGTGTGACTTAGCTATTAGTGCACTGAAATGAAGATCATGGGAAAATAAGGTTTAAATCCTAGCAAAGGCTAAAAAATTGTAAGATTTCTTTCCATCAGCCTAAGAGCTTGGTAGCAGAATTAACTGATACCTACACTCGATGAAATAGTTGAAGTTCATGCAAATTGGATCGGACAACATCGTTATTCAAAAAGTAAATAAAAAGATAATTAAGGAGCAGAGAATGAGAGAATGTGCGGAGACTATTATCTGCGCCTGAAGGACTGTAGTCACACTTACCATTTACGTAGTAGCTATATTTACCAGACATGGATATTGACTCTGTACTACCTAAGTATAGCTTTTTACAATCTTATCTCTTTCACAACGTCCCTCCAATGTTCATTGTATAAACACTTGATTTCTGATTTTTATTTTGTTGTCTTTGTTCATCTTTCTTCATGTTAATCTCAAATAATTCCCTATCCTTTCGAAGCCCTGGTTCTCCACTAATGTGGCTCTTCACAATTTTAATTAATTTTTGTATTTCAGGTTGTTTCTCGGTTTAATAGCCTTGATGAATACCTCAATGTTGTAGATGGTCATATAGATATTGCTCTCCAGAAACACATGGTAAGTTGAGCGAACTCTGGTAAATGGTTTATGTATATCTAACAGCTGTTCCATAGATATTTTACTCTACTGCAACTATGGTGCAAAGCATGATGTCATCTGCTATTGATCGTGCAACCTGTAGTCTCGATCTTTTCATTGAGCATGTTGGTTCAAAATGAACACGTGATGGTCCTTTTGCTTCTTCGATGATTGTTACTAGTTTTAGTTGTTTATACTGTACATCCCAAAGTTAGCACATAATTCCTTTTAGTCTTGTGTAAGTCAGTTTGGCTAAATTAATTCATTCTTAGGGTGTAGGAAATTCCAAGAAACATATTAGACAATGAAGGATCAAGTTGATCATTTGACTTCACAAACTTTGTAACAATTCTGAGAGTATCTTCTGTCTGATGAAGTGATTGTCAATCTCAATCTATTTAGTTCTCTCGTGGAACATTGTATTTGATGCAATATAAATGGCAGCTTGATTATCACACACAGGTTCCATCTGACTGATTTCTCCAAATTTTAATTCTTTGAGCAACTGTTTGGTCCAAACTAGCTCACATGTTACCATGCCATGACCTAATATTCCGCTTCTGCACTAGATCGAACAACTACATTCTGTTTTTGCTTTTCTAAGAGAGCAAATTACCTCATACTAAAACACAATATCCCGATGTGGAATGTCTATCAGAAAATGATCCTGCCCAATCAACATCTGTGTATCCAACTATATGCTCATGACTTCGATCCTTGAACGATAGTCTTTTGCCTAGAGCTGATTTTATATACGGAAGAATGGGAAC
Source organism: Nicotiana benthamiana (assembly GCA_034376525.1). Lineage (NCBI taxonomy): Eukaryota > Viridiplantae > Streptophyta > Magnoliopsida > Solanales > Solanaceae > Nicotiana > Nicotiana benthamiana. Next base: position 118,748,334 of record CM067331.1, read on the forward strand.
AACTCTATCCCAATGACTATCATAGGGAGAGTCAATAAACTGACTTACAACATTCACCGGAAATGAAATATCAGGTCTAGTCACTACGAGGTAATTTAATTTGCCAACCAACCTCCTATATCTTGCATGATCGTAAAGAGGCTCCCTCTAGCAGAAGCTTAGCAGTTGGATCTATAAGAGTGTCAACAGGTCCGGAACTCTGTCTGCTCAAGAATGTCTAAAGCACATTCCTTTGTGAAATAACAATAGTTTTGCTAGAGTGAGCGACCTCAATATCTAGAAAGTACTTCAATTTGACTAGATCCTTAGTTTGGAAGTGCTGGAAGAGATGTGGCTTAGATTAGTAATATCATTCTGATCATAGCCAGTAATAACAATATTATCAACATAAACCATTAGATAAATAGACATATTAGGAGCAGAATGCTAATAAAATACAGAGTGATCAGCTTTACTATGTTTCACCCCTGAATAATTGTGCTGATCTTACAAAACCAGGCTCGAGAAGATTATTCCAGACCAAGCGTAATTGACATACAAGACTCTAGACTCCCCTTGAGCAACAAAATTAGGTGGTTGCTCCATATAAACGTCATCCTCAAGATCACTGTGGAGAAAGACATTCTTAATATGCAACTGATAAAGAGGCCAATGACGAATAACAACCATGGACAGTAAAAGGCGAATACATGCTACTTTAGCCATAGGAGAGAAAGTGTCACTATAATCAAGCCCAAATATCTGAGTACATCATTTTGCAACTAGACGAGCCTTAAGCAGATCAACTTGGCCATCCGGGCCGACTTTGACTGCATAAACCCAACAACCAACAGTAGACTTATCTGAATGAAGATGAGCAAGTTCCTAACTACCACTCGCCTGTAAAGCAGACATCTTATCAACTATAGCTTGTCGCCATCCTGGGGGAGATAATGTCTCATTTGTAGACTTAGGGATGGAAACAACGGACAAAGATGATACAAAAGCATAATGAGGGTGATGACATATGCTGATAACTTAAACCGGCATAATGGGGATTAGGCTTAAGTGTGGATCATACACCTTTCCAAAGTGTAATCGATGGACTAGGAAAAGACACGTCTGCAGTAGGTGCAGAAGTTGATGCATGACGTGAATTATCTAGCCTGACGCTGGACGTAGATGACAATGATAAGTCAAGAGTGGTGGCTGGAGGTGTAGGGGGAGCAACAGTAGACTCCTTAAAAGTCGGTATAGGGAGGAGTGGCTGTGGTGGTGTTGCGGCTGTAGATGTGGATGTAAGAGGAGGGATAATAGATTCTTCGCACGTAGGTACAGATAAGACCTCGGATATATCAAGATGATCCGATGAAGTAATGAAGGAAAGTAAGGTTGAGACTCAAAAAATGTGACGTCGGCTGACATAAGATGCCTACGAAGATCAAGTGAGTAGCACCGATACCCTTTTTGAACCCGAGAATAATCAAGGAAGACACACTTGAGAGCACGAGGAACGAATTTATCTTTTTAGGAGCTAAATTATGAACAAAACAAGTACTCCCAAAAACACGAGGAGGAAGAGAGTAAAAGGGTGACTTAGGGAACAATACTGAATGTGGAATCTGATTCTGGATTGAAGATGAAGGCATCCAATTAATTAAGTAACAAGCTGTAATAACTGCATTGCCCCAAAAATGCAACTGAACATGGGACTGAATGAGAAGTGTTCCAGTAGTTTCAATGAGATGCCTATTCTTTCTCTCTACTACCCCGTTGTGTTGAGGAGTATACAGACAATATCTTTGATGGATAATACCTTGAGAAGTCATAAACGGCTGAAACTGAGAGGATAAGTATTCAAAGGCATATCATTACGAAAAGTGCGAATAGAAACACCAAACTGAGTTTTAATTTTACCACAAAACTTTGGAATATAGAAAACAACTCAGAACGATCTTTTATTGGGAAAATCCAAGTAATCTTGAGTAATGATCAGTGAAACTAACAAAATAACAAAATCCTAAGGTTGAACCGACTCTACTAGATCCTATATGTCAGAATGAACTAAAAAAAAGGCTCTACATGACTCTAAGCACTACGTGAAAATGTAGCTTGAATATGTTTCCCAAGTTGATACGACTCACAATCTAACATAGACAAACGAGGCACCATCTTTTGAAGCTTGGATAAACTCGGATGTCCTAAACATATGTGAATTAGGTTTGGACACGCTATAGAGGGATTGAGTGAGTTAAGATAGTGAAGACCTTGTGATTCACGCCCTGTGCCAATAGTCTGTCCTGCACTACGGTCCTGCATAATGAAAGAATCATCCATAAAATATATACCACAATAAAGGGCACAAGTCAAACGACTAACAAATGCAAGATCTCAAGTGACAGAGGCCATGGGACAGTTGGACTAGCCAAAATCTTGGTCGCATACTGAATCAAGGTCATTAGGAAGTCCATCGAGGGCCAGAACTAGAAACATCGTTTTTCGTTGCTATTGGTGCTTTTTAATGCTAGCAGAAACTTGCATTAACTTCTCAAATTTCTCCATGACTACTTGTACTTGTTCCAAGTAAGTAGACATATCCAATACCTGTTTCTTTAAATTTGTCATTCGCGATATCATATCTGAAAAATGAGATATGTCATTAATGTATAAATTGCGAGCCTTTCACAAACTAAATAACATGTCTGGAATAGACGAAATGAGGACATCAACTTGGAATCACAGATCGTCACAAAATATTGTATGACTAAGCAATCGGTCTTCTCTCAAAATGCTTTGGCTTTTTCATCTCCCACACTAGCCTTTTTTGGTTAAATGATCTTGAACGTCTTGGCCTTTACACCACAACTCGACAGCCGAAGTCCAAGCTAACTAGTTTGAACTTCCCATTAAAGTTCCAAAGTAATCATAACATTTAGAACTTTTAGAACCCGTGTTTTTACAACCAAAAACATCAAATCCCTAAGACATCGTTGGATTCAATAGAGGTCTAACAAATTATCAGCAAATAACAGAAAGAATCAATTGTAACTCGCTGAAAAAGATGAAGGAAACACTAGTTTCTGGAAAAATCACTATAGCTGCCGCAAAATCAGTGTAATCGCCTAAAAAATTGCAAAGTGATCGGAATAAAAGGAGGCTCGGAATTACTGGATAAGCAAACTGTCCTGAAGAATCTTTGTCAGAAATGGCGGAAAAGGTCGTACTCGCGCGGCGCGTGAATTTACACGCTCGTCGGAAATCTAGCTTCTGCTGGCGCGTGAAGGGCTTGCTGTCGGAGAGGTTGACTGGGGTGTGATCGTCGGTGCATTCTGAACCTAATGGTGGTGTTGATTTTTGTAGAACATTCACTGAAAGTAAGTTTACGCAAATCAGGTCAGAGGAGTCACCGGAAAGACGCACGGCGACAGATTTTTTTTCTGACCTAGATGTTTTTCGCTGCCGCTTTGATACAATGTGAGAAATAACACGAGAAAAATATATTATTGAAATGTTCTATTATGTGTTTTACAATAGCCCTATTTATATTAAACATTATACCTAAAGCCTTCTCTATCAATGTGGGACACTGTAGATGGACTAACTCTAACAAAAGATAAAGCCAGTCAACTTGCCCAGTGCAAAAGTTACCAAGTGTTAAATTTTCTTGAATGTATCTGATTTGGTAATTGCATATGATGAGATTTTGAATAGTTGTCTACTCCTTGGATATAAGGTCCCCAAAATTTGCTTCTCCTTTGTTGTTGTGAACAAAATAGAAAGAATAACTTATGTTCTCATTCCAAGAGGTGAGCAATATAAATACGTGTACATCAGATGCTATCTAAGGAAAGAAATAAAAGATATTCGTACAAATCTGCTATTTATGTACACTATTAAGAAAGAGTCTACATTCATTCTATAATAAGTGTCTAGATTCATTCTATAACACTCCCCCTCACGTTGGAGCATATATGTTGATCATGCCCAGCTTGTTACAAAGGTAACCAATTTGAGTACCATACAATGCTTTAGTGAACAAATAAGCTAGTTGCTCTCCTGTCTTCACGTAGGCAGTGAAAATCAAGTTCTCTTGAATTTTCTCATGAATAAAATGACAATCAACTTCAATATGCTTGGTTCTTTCATGATACACTGAATTTGAGGCAATATCGAGCGCAACTTGATTATCACACCAGAACGTTGATGGAGTAAGATGCTTCAACCCTATTTCAGTTAAAAGATGGTGTATCCACATTATCTCACATGTTGATTGTGCCATAGCTCTATACTTTTGATTCTGCACTAGACCGAGATACAACATTTTGTTTCTTACTTCTCCATGATATCAAGTTTCCACCAACAAATACACAGCAACTAGTAGTAGATCTTCTTTCAATCTTGGATCCAACCCAATCTGCATCTGCCAAACAATCAATGCGGGAATGCATGTGGTTGCTATATAATACGCCAAGTCCAGGAGCTCATTTTAAGTAACATAAGATCTCTTCAAAGCCTCCCAATGTTTTATTGTGGGCGCGGACATGAATTGGCTAACCATACTTACTGCAAAAGCAATATATGGACGAGTCACAATGAGATAGTTTAATCTCCCAACTAACCTCAACTAACCTCCTGTATCTATCCGGATCATTAAATGGCTCGCCATCATCTTTTATAAGATGCAAATTAGTAACCACTGGAGTACTGCAAGGCTTGGGAGCCAACTTACCAGTTTCTGCCAGTAAGTCAAGAATATACTTTTGCTGAGATAGAAAAATTCCTTTCTTACTTCTAGTTGCCTCTACTACCAAGAAATATTTCAGTTGTCCCAAGTCTTTTGTATGAAACTTAGTATGCAAGAAAGACTTGAGAGAATAGATTCCTGCATAGTCACTTCCTGTAATCACAATGTTTTCAACATATACTACAAGGAAAATAGATCCAGCTGTTGATTGCCCGTAGAAGACTGAGTGATCACATTTGCTCTTTTTTAGCCCAAATTCTCCCAAATTCTTGAACTGCCTCGCTAAATTTACCAAACCAAGCCCGGGGGCTCTGCTTCAAGCCGTATAAGGACTTCTTTAAATGACAGACCTTTTCATACTCCCCCTGAGCAACAAAACCAGGTGGTTGCTCCATATACACCTCTTCATGAAGATTACCATGAAGAAATGCATTCTTAATATCCAATTGATGAAAAGGCCAATTCTCAAAAGCTGGTAGTGAAATGAACAAGCGGACAAAAGTAAGTTTGGCAACCAGAGAGAATGTGTCTGAACACTCCGTAAGTCTGGGCATACCCTTTGGCCAAAAGTCTGGCCTTAAGTCTTGCCACAGAGCCATCTGGATTAACTTTGATCGTGAAGACCCATTTGCATCTCACTGCTTTCTTTCCACTTGGTAAATTCACTAAATCCCAAGTATGGTTTTCCGCTAAGGCATGTATTTCTCAAGCATTGCTTCTGATCATCCAAGATGATTCAAAGCCTCTTTCACCGTTTTGGGTATAGAAATGGAGTCTAGAGACGCAATCAAAGATCTAGACGCGAGGGATAAGTGGTCGTAGGAAACAAAATTAACAATAGAATATGTGGATTTGCATGTACGTGTACCTTTGCATAAAGCAATGAGAAAGTCAAGGTCTTCTGGAGGATCAGGCGGAAGAGGAACAAATGATGAAGGAATTGGCGCATGAGCCGTATCATTTGTCTCTCGCCTACGCGAGTAACCTTGAACAATTGATGGTCTTGCTAACATAGTTGGAGCAGGTGTTGAAGGCACAATAGTCGATTGGTGCTTGATAGAAGAGCTAGGAGATGAAGGAACATCATTTGATTGTTCTGTCAAAGTACGGGTAACCTGATATAATAGCTACTTATCTCCCCCCCCTCCTCCCCCCTCTCCCGACTTGTAGAGACGGGAAGTGCGTAGAAGAATGGTATAGCCTCTGAAAACGCCACATCAATTGATACTAGATATTTGCCAAGTTCACTAGAATAACACCGATATCCTTTCTGAAGGCGAGAATAACCATGAAAAACACACTTAAATGCAATCCAACTTAGTAACAGATGGTCAAACATCGTGAACATAACATGTGCTTCCAAACACCTTAGGTTCCACAGCTTATAATAACTTATTTGGAAAAAGAATATTGTAAGGCATATTACCTCCAAACACAGTAGATGCATGCGATTAATCAAAAAAGCAAGCCGTGGAAACCGCATTAGTCCAGAACTGTTTAGGAACTTTCATTTGAAACAGAAGTGCCCGAGTTGTCTCAAGTAGATGCATATTCTTCCTTTCAGCAACTCCGTTTTGAGAGGGTGTATCAACACATGAAGACTGATGTAGTACACCATGTTGTCTCATGTAGGACTGAAATAACTCTGACATGTATTCTTTAGGATTATCACTCCTTAGAATACACATTGAAGCATTGAATTGAGTTTTGACTTCAGCACAGAAGGCAGAAAAGTGAGTAAACACTTAAGAGCGACTCTTCATAAAGTAAATCCAAGTCATTCGGGAAAAATCATCTATAAAAGTGACAAAACAGTTATGCCCAGTTTTAGAAACAATAGGACATGGTCCCCAAACATCAGAATAAACTAACTCAAAAGATGACTCAACTCGCTTGTTAGCCCTTGGACCTAACGAGATGCGATGATGTTTTGCAAATCGAGATGACTCACAATCCAATGAAGAAATATTCTGAAACTGAGGACAGAGCTTTTTCAACAAAGGTAAAGAAGGATGCTCAATCGACAATGTGCTTCAAAAGGAGACACGATACTAGAGCATGTAATAGACCGTGACTCCCATTCATCAAGAATATAGAGATCACCAGATAAATACCCTTTACCAATAATTTGCTTCGTCGTAAGATCAAGAAACAAACAATGATTAGGAAAGAATGCTACACAACAATTAAGGTCTCTGGTGATTTACTAACAGAAATCAAATTAAAGGCCAAGTTTGGTAGACTTAATACAGATGATAGGGTAATAGAGGAAGTAAGTTTAGCAGTCCCAAATCCAACACTGCTACATGTTGTTCCATCAGCTACAGTAACTGAAGAGGGTGCTTTGTGTGATCGAAAGCTAGAAAATATATTTGGATTAGCTGTCATGTGATTTGTGGCACCTGAGTCAATCACCCATTTATTTGAAGAGGTGATAAAGATATGTATTATCTGGCCCTGGCCCGGCAAAAGCAGTAACTGAAAAAGATTCCTTAATTGATTTATGATATTGAAAGAACTCAAGAAACTTATCCAAAACTAGGATTGCATGAGTAGAAGTTGTATCACTATTTCCTCCCTGCTTACCATTTATGGTCATCTTTCCAAAAATCCCCAAAGTATCAATATAAATGTTAGAAAAGTCAATAAAGCTCAAAAGGTCTCCACTAGAATAACACTATCCAACGAAACAACGAAGGAAAGACACCCAATGAAACAAAGAAACAGAACTCCAATAGAGCCAATCTAATGGGCAATAACCAATCAAAAGTCCGGCCAATAGTGTAAGAATCAGTAACCAATAATCACTAACCAACAGATTAATCTCAAAGTTATAGAAAAAAGGGCCAAAGTTCTGCACACAAAGTTGGTTCACTGCTAAGGATCAGGCAATCACAGAAGGAAACAAAATTTGAACACAATCGAGAAAAGGTGACAAAACCTTAACACTATAAACCGAACCTGGGACGGTCGGAGATTTCCCCAGCCGAGGTTTGCTGAACAAACAAACACCATAAGCTGGACGAAAATGTAAAGTTGATGCCGGAGAGATGGTTAAACTTCAAATTTCCAAACCCTTCAAAAGTATTCTGACCCTAACTGACAGTTCCGGTACGTTCTCTATCTAACTCCGGTAAAGCCGGAGAACTCGCTCTGATACCATGTGAACGAAATAGAAAGAATAATTTGTGTTCTCATTCCAAGAGGTGATCAATATAAATACATGTACATCAGATGCTAACTAAGGAAAGAAATAAAAGTGATTCCTACAAATCTGCTATTTATGTACACTACTAAGAAAGAGTCTACATTCATTCCATAATAAGTGTCTAGATTCATACTATAATAAGTGTCTAGATTCATTCTATAACAGTTGTGTAGCTATTTCTTACTAATCCTGTCTTCTTATGCAGAATAGTTATCTGGACAATATATTAGATGGAATATTGGAGCGCACATCAGATAGCGAAATTGGTGAAAGTGAACTATCAAGCTTGCAATCAATTCTTCTGAAGCTTCTTGATCATTTTGACAACCTAGAGAACATATTGCAATTGGTAGGCTACTTCTTGTTGTGGTCGCTTAAGCTCTCTTTCCTTTTACTATCATTTCTTTGTCTGTCCTACTAGTCATTTTCTACCTTATTCTGTAGTCAGTTAATAACATGATAAACAATTCTCAGTACACACTTTTATTTCTTGTAAGTTGGGGGATATAAATTACTTAATGTTGAGCTGAACTGCCATCATCATTTTGCAGAAGCATTTCAATCAAATATTAAGCATGATGCAGGGGAGCTCTAGAACCATTATCAACTTGCGGATTCTTAGTACAGCTATAAGGTATATTGTTTCGACGAAATGTGTGTTTGTATATCAATTTTTGTTTATTGAGCAATAATCTGTGGCATTTCTTCCTGCACGAGTATATCCCTAGCACAATTTAAGATGGAAAAAAAATGCTCCTATTGTTTAAAGTGACTGCATATGTCCTGTCTGGCTCACCTACCTTGGGTTTAGTTTTAAGATGATTACCACTTCTCAAGCTCTTTGATCCATGTAGAAACAGTATACTCTTAACTATAGTGGACTGCCAATTTTCTTGATGGTCAATCAGCTTGACAGGTGGTTTTGGACAGTCTTATCTTAAGGATATACATGGTCTCTGTAGGAAAATGGATAATTCCCCTTTATCTAAGTTTAACATCAACAAAAGAACCAAGTGAATGACCACTTTGATCCCAAAAAATATTCCTTTTAACCATTTTGACGGAAGTACACTAAGCAATTATAGTGGCTCTTTATAATATTTGTGAATGGCTATTCAAGTCATGATCCCTCAGAATGGGGGAAGCTCATTGCCATCTCACCCATAAACGAATGCATCCTCATTAATTGTTGTCAGGAAATTAAAGTATAACAACTACGCCTCAATCCCAAATTAGTTGGGGTTGGCTATACAAAACTTCATTATCATAAATACTTTGTTTGGGTCCATAAAATTTGAATTCTCCATACTTAAGTATTATATAACTCTATGGGTTCTCTAATATACTCTACTGGTTATAACCTAATATACTAAGAGTCTTCTAGTAAGCACTAATCTTCTAGTTGGTATAGTTACATATTTTTGACTGCCTTTGTTTTCTATGTTTTGCTAGATCTACTTGGAGTTCGAGATATTTAATTTTTTAAGATAAATTTTTTCCCATGTGATTTAGGTCTACCTCTTCCTCTTTTGGCACCTTCAATTATCATGTTTCCACAACTAAGAGTCTGTGCATTGGAGGCCTACATAACACATGGAAAAAACGTATGTGCTATTTGCACCGTTTAAAGAATGTGATTATTTCTGATCATATCAAATCTTGTGTGACCACACATCCATCGTAACATTCGCATCTCTGAGACATTTATCTTTGTAAACTTCAAAATTTTGTTGGATCAAGTCCATATGAATTGGGCTAAATCCCAAATTAAAGACACATTGGCCCAGGTCAACATTTTGAGTTAGCAAACAAGAGTTTATTTAAGTCAAAATGGCATGATTTAAGTAAATTCCAATTGCCTTTTGGACTAGACGATTAAATTGGGCCTCGACAAGACAAGCACAATCCATGGTGTTCTAGTCTAAAAGTCCATTAAGGATTTCTTGGAGACTACTCTACTCTAAATCCCGGCACATTCTATTTTTTCTCACATTTATTTTTTTATGGCAGTTATTTATTTTCTGTATGCAAAATTTGTGACGTACAATCTTATGGACATGTTGGGCTTTAGAGGCCCAACATTCACTCCCATACAATATCGTCGGCCTTACAATTATTCTATACAACTTAACTGATGTTAAATTTGTTGCAAAGCTAACTGATGTTTTCTCATCTGTGAATAGTTCTAGATGTGGAAATCACAGAGAAAAAATTGGATACACGTCTAACTTATGCAATACATTGTAAGGTGCAGTTTGCAGCAAGCTCGTCCCTTGCTGGAAAAAATTTCAGTCGCTCCTTGAGGTTAAAATGATGGGAAAAGAATGACAACATGATGTTTAAACATGCCTCTTGATGCAGTAAACACACTGACAGAAAATATATATAGAACACACACACACACACACATATATTAGAAATCCCCGAGGACCAATGTGTACAGTTCAAAACTCAGTGGATAATGGGTTCGTCCCTTTATCCCTCTCCACTTAAATATCACGCTTTTGTCTGCGGCAGGCTTCGAACCCGTGACAGAAATATGATAGAAATATATTGCTCAAACTACTTTTTAATTCCAATCAGTTGGTGTGTGTCTTGATCATGCAAGAAAATAGAGATTTATAAGAACTGTTGGGTGTTACTTGAATTCCGTTTTAGATTTTTAGTTTTCATTCTAAATGAGAAAAGGTAACCATGAATCATGAAACCATGCTACTAGACAGAAATGGAAATGCCAAAATATGGAGCAGACTCTCCATGTTGTTTGTATTGTTGTCTGCTTAAACATGGGGGACATTGTCCAGTTCATGAGCTTTCCATTTTGAATTTTTCTATCCGCAATTTATCCCTGAAAACATGCAATGCCTCCGTGTGTTATCTCCATTCTGCTTGTCACCATGCTGTCTTCTCTTTCTGAAGTATCTGCTCCTCCCTCCCCTCAGCTCCACCAATTTTGACATCTCCAGATCATGCTCACCACCGCTCTCAAGCTAAGGATGTCTTCCACTTTATTTAATTCTATGTACCATTTAAAACTAGTGGAATAATTAAGAGTTCTTTCAGCTTTCCTCTTGCTTTCTGAAGAAGATCCAAAGCGAGCTGCAATGAGATTTGAATTTGTACAGTCTCTAGTTCTTCTCCCAATTCTTATGTTCTTGATTTTCTATCTATATGGACCTCTAATGATCTATTTTCAGCAAATTTTCTAAGAAATTATTAGACAAAAATAGAAGAAAAAAGATTATTTAAAAAGATTTTATAGAGAGTTATCTTTTAGAGAACAGATGGAACATGACTTTAGACTTTAGATATTAGTATCCAGGTCAACATGTTGATGCCGAAACCATTCTTCATTTCTCCTTTCTGTTCCTAATATTTCTTATGATGGATAGAGGGTGTTTTCTGTTTTTGCTCTCTATTGTTGCCTATGATGTTTATTCATATGTATTGTAAAGTACACCTTTTTCTGGGACTGTCCCGAATTGTCACCTACTTTCTAGGGCACGTTTAAATTTGCTTCTATTTTTTGAAGAGAACTTTTTAGAAAACAAATTGTCTGTTACTACACTTATGTACTGGAGCTAACTCTATTCTGTAACCCTTTTGCTTAGCATCTTCCTGATGCTCTTTAATGATACCTTTTTGCTTCATCAAAAATAAAATTAAAAAAATTGTCAGTTCCTCTCATGGAAATAAATTGTTATATTTTCTCTCTTGTCTTTTCTCCATTAGGAATACTTTTGTACGAGATTCTACAACCATTCAATTCCTTTTCGAAGTTTCAAGGTCCTTGCATGATAGCATAGATCTCTCAAATATTAAGGACAAGGAGAACAACCGTTCAGCACATTTAATATCTCGCTTTATTCACATGGTAATGACATATTGTTTGCATATCACTTCATTTTTCTTGATAGTAGGTCAGGAGATGCCAAGTACCGCACATTAGTTTTGTACATGTTCTAACAAGTTTCCTGGTCATAATATTCAGGTTGATTATGGTTCTGAAGGTGAAAGCCACTTAGCTTTTTTGGTTCAGTGCCGTGGAGCTTTTGGAAGTATGAGTGAAGTCAAGGTTATTGTTTTCCACAATTTGCAAAGATGTCTTAATGGGTTACAGTAAAAATCTTGCTAATTTTCTGCTTCCATGAATTATGCATAGGGGATTGTTATTGGTTATGTGAATTCTTTTTATGTTTCTGTAATATGAATGTGATGTCACTTTGTAGAGGTTGACAATATCCTCGAATTATACTTTTTGTTCTCCAGTTTTTTTATCCCTGTGAGTTGGTTGTATGATGTTATTATGCCTTTCTGAAGAGAATTATTCTTTCCAATTTACCTGAAAGACCTTAACTATAGCTCCTCTCCTCGTGTGTATATGTGCGCATATTGATGTGCCTATTGCTGGATGTGGTGAATGAGAAAGTGATCTTATGCCACATTGCCTTCTGCCTAACCTGTTTCGCCCTATATATTGTAAGTACTCTAGTGTGATGGAGTATTTGCTCACACTGCTATGAAGTCTTCCTCCATAGAAGCATGAGAAGTGTTGTCCGATATTATCTTGACCGGTAACGTTCGGGGTGTGCATTCGAATCAGTTTATCGATAAATCAAATCGATTATTTGTTATCGATTTATCGATTTCGATTCCAAAATTTTGCTTATCCAGTTCAATTTCGATTTTGTCCTCTTCGGTTATCGGTTTATCGATAAACCGATAAGACATACTAAAAAAAAAAAATTTCTTTTTACCTAATTTTTTTTTACCCTTATTCTATAATATCATTTCCTTTACCCTAAGTCCCTAGTCCTATTATTTCATCTGCCACATTTAAGGAATGATCATATTTAAAGCTCAAGGGAATGAAGTTCAAATGAATGGAAAATAGAATTAGCCGTGATGATGTATTTTTTTTTATACCGTTGGAGTGTTGATGACATACATTTGATCCCTTAATTTAGTTTTGTTGCATGTGCTTGTTGACACAATTTTTATGTTATTTTAGCTTCTTTTTGTCCATATTAGTTAGGCGTGTTTATAGCAGTATACTTTCCGCGGAATCCTGCAAATTTTCTTATTAGTGTAATCGATAACCGAATCGATAAGTCCCAAAAATCGATAAATCGAAATCGAAAAAATCGAAATCTTATTGAAACGATAACAATAAGCATATATACAAATCGATAATCGATAAGTAATTATCGATAAGGGTCAAAATCGAATCGATAAATGGAATGTACACCCCTAGGTAACATTCAGTTGTTTACCATTTCTTATGATATGCATGTCAAGTAGAATTCAGATTAGTGTTAGGGAATCGATGTATGATATATAGTTAAAGAAAAGATCAAGCTTATTAGAACTGCTGCTAAAAGCAGTACTATTATTAAGGGAAGTGCAGTGCACAGGAAACAAATGCTTTTGGAGGGATGGAGTTTCAACATAGCTGATTTCTTTGAGGTCCTTTCATAACTTCTCCATTTCTGTCCCTTCAGATACACCAGAAAGGCAAAATAAAGCTTTGATTTTAGTTGGGAAAAATTGAACCATGGGTATGCAAACAAAAGTTTCTATATCTTATTTTTATTTTATTTTTGATGAAAGGGAAAGGAAAGAAACGCTTCTCCGTAAGCATGCCACAGTGGCCATAGTAAATGCTTTAATGTGTAAATGAAAGTTGAACTCTTGTTTACCAACATGGAGGTTGTAACTGCATTTCATTAACGTCATTCTTTTTGAACCAGATTAAAAAGGAAAGAGTTTCACATAGAATGGAACAAAAGGAATAGTTAGGATCAAGGCTTAGTCATATCGGTATGCTGATTTTAGGTACAATGACTCTTGGAGTATCTATTTTCGCTAGGGAGTTGTATGTGATTAATAAATATAAAGAATTTCTAGGGTTCCAAGACGTAAATTATTGAATACTGGACTGTAGTGGCTAGGAATGACATAAATACTGAGGATTCATAGAGCTGACCTAAACTAACTTGGGATTGAGGTGTAGTTTTTGTTGTTGTTTCCTTTTAATATTGCTACCAAGCTCCGAAGGCTGCCTTCAAGTTAGCATGGTGATGAAATTTTGACATAGTAGAAAGGTTTGAGCGCGGCATGCATCTTACGTGATTTGATGAGTGACACCTCTGGCATCTCTGTTTTTTTCAGGAGACTATTGTTCATTCGAGCAATTTACTGGCGATTAAATCGAGAAGGAATGACATTAGCTGTGTCATTTTTGTCAAATCTTGTATAGCATGCAGTGAAGTTACAATACCATCTATCCCATCTCATCTGAAACAGTTAAACCTCTACTTGGAAACTGCAGAGGTAACATTAGCTCTTTCCTTATTCTTATTTTGCATAGCTGATAATTTAGATGCACCTGTCTTTTTCTGTCTCTTCAGGTTGCATTAATGGCTGGTTTAGTTTCTCACTCAGATGGACTTGTAGATTCAGCGTTGAGGTGCTTGAATAATGTTGACTTATTGGAAGGTTTGCCTATGAATTTTTCTCCAGATGGCTCGGTGCATATTAGCAGTCGACTCAAAATTGTATATATGCAAACACAATACTAGATGGTTTCTTTCATTGCCCTCTTTATTCCTCTCCCTATTCTGAAAATCTATCACTTACAATAACTTTTCGAAAGTGGTTTTGGAGTAAAATTTTTCTCTTAATTCCAAGGAATTTTTATCACCAATTGCGTGGAATATCCATTATGATACATATAATAAGAGACCAAGTATATAATATAAAAGGTAATGCAGTTTATTCACACTTTCTTTAACATTAGTAGAAAGCTTACTATCGTGACATCGGCAATCAACAATTAAGCGTCTCAATATATTATTTAAAACAGCAATGAACTCAAGCTTGTATATTTTTGCAAAATTGCATTCTGCTCATGATCAGTTAAAAGCGTCATGATTACCCCTTCCGGGAGGGTGGGTAAAGTGTTTGTTTGCCTCTATTCACAATTTATGTTACATTATACTTGCACCAAATGGTTAATGATATGTGCAGCTTAGAGGTTTTGGCAGATGCTCCCAGTGTTATCAAAGGCGAAAAGCGCAAAAAAGCTCTAAGATCTGTTGGGGCTTTAAGTGCAAAGCGCAAATAAAGTGTGGGCTTTAATGAAAAAATGCGCAACTGGAGAAAAAGTAAAAATATGTATTTGTAGTCTAAGACTAATAAGTATAAGCATGAATAACAAATATACGGTGAAAGAAATTGAAAAAGAATTACGATTAAGTGAAATATCAATTGTTTAATGATGCCTTTTCAGGATTACACTCATTGGCAAGTAAAAGTATGCATAAAAGCCATGATGCGATACTAAAGCGCCCATGAAGCGAGGCGAAGAGCTCAACCTATTTGGAGCCTCGCTTCAGGGCTTAAGCGCGCTTTAAGTGCGCCTTTGACAACACTGGATGCTCCATGGCTCGCCTTTGTCTTTGAGTTTTTTAGTCAATTGGGTATGGGACACGGGTTTGCTTTTTGAACTTTTGGAGATAATGTTAATGAATATGATAAGGACAAGATTATAAAGAGGAAAAGAGAAGGCAAAGTTCTGATTTATTTCCGTGTTAGAGCAGTAGCAATGTGCAACAATTGCGTGAAGACATGTGATTGTTGCCACTTACCTCAGTTCTCCAAGAATTTTTCATGTTTGACCCCACATATCTTTGACAAAAGACCTGATCAAATACTCAAATTCATGTGTCTTTTGCATCTGTTGTAAAGCCTCCTTTGTCTGAAATTTTAAGAGGTATTTATGCATGTTGTTGTATGAAGAAGCAACCAAATTTAAGACATTCCACCCTTTCTCGCAAATCCCAGTTTTATGGTGGTTTTCTTTGGTAAACTATTGAATTGCAATAACATTATCTGCAGGCTCAAGGATGCCCAAGGACATTGATGGGTTTCAATCAGTATTATGCAAATTTTGCAGTCTTATTATTATGATTCCAGGTTTTTTAATCTGTTCCTCTTCAGTTCTATTTTGTTTGCCCTTTATAATGCTTCTGTATCTTGTGATCTTGGAACTTAGGAGTTAGGATGGCATGCTGGAAGTAAGACATAGTAATATCAACTGGTTGGAATGGCCACCTAGTGCACCTATAATGTGAAGAATTACGTGAACAAACTGCATATGGATGTAGTGTAGCGGACAAAATATGCACTAATTACAAAAACTTGAGTCAAGTCTGACATTTTCCAGTATCCCAATAAGCATGGGCTAAAATGCTCAAAATAAACAACAACAACAACAACAACAACTATCCAGTATATTCCCACCAGGTGGGGTCTGGGGAGGGTAATATGTAGATGAGCCTTACCCCTGCCCGAAAGGGCAGAGAGGCTGTTTCCAGTCGACCCTCGGCGTATAGGATAAAAAAAAAGGGAAAGCTGCATTAAGAAAACAAAGGTAAAATTAGAGACACAAGCAAGACAAAACAAAATAATAAAGCATAAGTACTCCCGCAAAAATAACGTAGATAATTATGAAAGCATAAGCAACATAAATACAGTCGCATGCAATAATAACAAGCAGTAACTACCATACTAAAACACTAATCACCTATGCGCCCCTAGCCTACAATCTTGATTCTAGACCTCCAGACTCCCCTCTCAAGGGTCATGTCCTCGGTAACCTGCATTCTGGTCATGTCCTGCCTAATCACCTCTCCCCAATGCTTCTTAGGCCTCCCTCTCCCTCGCCGACCACCAACAATCTCCAGCCGCTCGCAGCTCCTCACCGGGGCATCGGGGCCCCTCCTCCGAACATGCCCGAACCACCTCAGCCTCGCTTCCCGCATCTTCTCGTCCACCGGGGCCACCCCTACCTTCTGACAAATAACTTCATTCTTGATCTTATTCAGCCTGGTGTACCCACACATCCACCTAAGCATCCTCATCTCCGCAACCTTCATTCGCTGAACATGCGAGTTCTTCACGGGCCAGCACTCCGCCCCATACAACATCGCAGGTCTAACCACGGCTCTGTAGAATTTCCCCTTGAGTTTGTGTGGAATTTTCTTGTCAGACAGGACCCCTGAAGCGAGCCTCCACTTAGACCACCCCGCTCCTATCCGATGGGTGACAAAATGCTCAAAATAAAGTGGGACACATATAGGAAAAAGTGGTTATTCAAAAAGCTGCTTGAAGAATAGTCAAATAATCAAAGATAATGTCAGCCAACACCATTGTGTCTTGAATGGTACAACATTCTTAACTGTAACGAAAGGGAACCTGAGAAAGTAAAAGTAGAAAGAGTTCTCTTACATAACCTCCAGCTAATAGGACTATTTCTCCCTGTTTGGTAGGGCTGCCAGAATTTATCTAGAACCTTCTTTTATAAAGTGATAGGAATTGGTGGGGATAAATAAAAGTTTCTAACTTCCAAGACGGTGCAATCGAGAGACTACTACTAGATTGGAGGGGTGACAATAACTAAGTGATGGAGAAGCAAACAGTTGCGGAGTTGGATCATGAAATGTCTTTTGGTAACTCAGCAGAAATCAAATATAGAGGTTTTGTTGTGACGAAGGTTATTGCAATCATATAAAGTCCTTTCTTTTTGCAGAAATTATGTTGCTAATCGTGGAATTATTGGAACCCTTTGAGATGAACCATGTTCCTGTTGCTCATCTTTATAAGCACTTGCATAAGATTAGCCACAGTTGGTATCCAATATCCTACAACTTGGGTGTTAATTTGGCATTGGGAACAAATAATTTAATTGTGCTTTAAGGCCCAGGAACTTTGTCCAATGAACTGTATAAACTGATTTCTGTTATTTCGATAAAGCATAAATTGATTCTCTGCCTGAATTTTGTGGAGAAGTAAATTGACTCCACCCTGTTGGTAACATCTTTCTAACCAATATAAGCAAAATGTTAAACATAGAAATTTGCTCCGATATTAGATGTCAAAAATCTTAGAATGAAGACCACACTATCTTTCCAATGAGCTTTACAATATTGCCTTATGTCCTGGATTCTCATTCTAGGTGACAATGAACGAGGAGTCACTAGCATCCCCAGGAACATGTTTTCCATCCTCAGCTCCTTGTCATGGTGAGACAACCTTATTTCTTCTTTTATTTTATTGCGTTTGCATTCCATTCTCTATTAATGTTCTATTGCTGTGTTACAGGATGTTGCCAAGTATGAAGGTGAAGGTGTTATGTGCACTCATCTTAACATTTTCTGCATTATCACAGAATAATCTCCTGTACCGTTCGATATATGATGAGGTATTCCTGTTGTTTCATATCGAAGAATTTTGATTATACATTACATCAATTTTCAGATATATAGTATTTCATGCAAGGAACCTGTTAGTATGTGGTTAAGATTGTAAAAGGATATCATTTGTGCTAAAGTAATTAAAGATAATTTATGGAGATGAACTACCCGGTGCTGTAATTAGGCCCTAGCAGATTACTCTTGTATATAATGAAATCTGGAGCAATATATAGAATATATTGGACAAGGAAGTTTTCCATAATGATGCATTGCATCATCATCTCAGTATCTAGTTCTTATGCTCAGGTCTATAAGGTATCTGAAGTCAAGCACATTGATATCCTGTTATCCAGCTTAGTGGATAAGATGGTTATTCTCTGTCATTTATATTAGTGATAACTAGAGAGTAGAGATGAATTCTGAACCAAGGGATAGGTGTCACTACTGTGCAATGCATCAACTATAGTGAAGTAGGAAGAAATTATATTCCTTTTAAAGTCGGCTTATTAAGAATGAGTATACAACTATGTATAACGACAGGCGTGTGGAAACGAATTATAAAAGGGAATTTGATCTTTTCAAAGTTCATTGGATTCTACATGGGAAATGTATACTGAATATGGTTCTGAATATACTGAATGAAATGATTCACTTTGTTCAGGATGAGCGGGCTCTTTGTATGGGAAAATGGTTATGGATATTCACATGTGAGGAGAATGCTATGGGAAGAAGGTGATTTAGGTGAAGTATGGATGTAACTAATATGGTTGTTAAGGAGGTGACAACTATGTATAACAAGCGTGTGGAAACGAATTATAAAAGGGAATTTGATCTTTTCAAAGTCCATTGGATTCTAGATGGGAAATGTATGCTGAATATAGTTCTGGCTTGATGTATGGTGTTGTGACACCACAGTGAAAGAAGGCTTCCCATATTTATTTTCTATTTCAAGTAGAAAGTCATGTTAGCAGAGATCCATAAAGTGGTGTGCTTCAGTTGAGTTGAGATGTATTCTTACAGGACCTTTACAGGACTGGGAATTGAAAAGGTGAAAACATTCTTCCAGAGTTTATAAAGTCACACAGTTCGGAGCGTATGATAGTTAGATTCTGAAAGGGTCGTCTAGTAAATACTTCGCGGTGATGTCATGCTACCATGTTTTGTTTCTGTTGAATGGGTAGAAGCAACACTCGTTTGGAAATCATTATGTAGATCTCGAGCTTCAAGGATGATTGAGTTTTCTATGTTGTATGCAGTATAAGATGTTATTTTGGCATTACAATGGAAAAAATGTATTATCATTAGCTGTTGTTTAACATGCAATCAACTCGGATATGATACCGACCACCTGGTGTTACATTCGAGGGCAGATCCACTAAGGAGGAAGGGGTGCAGCGGCACCCGCACATCTCAGTCGAAACCCTATATGTATGTGTACTTATATAAGAAGTAGTATGAATATGTTGAAATCGCACCCTGGTTAACAAAAGGCCGTGGGGTGCCACTGGCGAAGGGCCAAATGACCAGCCCACGAGGCAGGAGTTTGATTCCAGCCTAATACACTTTAAAAAAAATTTGTTTGCTCCAGGAGCTTCTCCTCCAGTTTTGTCCAACAGTTCATTCTGATCGTGCCAACTCATAAGGACAAGATCCAAGGGTTACAATCTATCGATGCTAAAAATAAATAAAAATTGTTGATTTCTCCTTACTCTCTAGATCCTCTCTCTTAAATTTTCAAACATCTGAGAAAAGGTGAACCACTTTTTAAGGATCATCAGCTCATTTGTAATTTGTCTATCTGGAAATCAATATAATTAAATCTATTAACCATACTCTTTTTTTCTCTATTGTTGCTGACTCTTTTTTTCTTTATTAGTTCCTCCAATTTTTTTCATTTTATTAGCAGTTCTTGCTGACTTTTTCTCTTTAAACATAAAATATACTAAAGTTGCTTGTTCATAATTAAAACTTTTAAAATAGAAGTCCATTAGCAAACTAATTAAATTTTAAAAAAGAAGTCAAATTAGCAAATGATTGAATTTTCTCATTCGATTGGTTTGTCTATATAGACTAGTAATCCAAACCGACGCCCAAAGTAGATTCAACCAGCTAAATGTATACCCTATTTGGAACATGTAAATTGCAACATGTCTACGTTCACAAAAGTGTGGCACCCGAAACCTCTAAATCTTGGATCTGCCTCGGGTTATACTGTACTTTTGTTTTTGGAGGGAACTTTAGTCTTTGATATTTTATGCTTATATCAAGTGGGCTTTTCCTAATTATTGTGGCAGAAATGCTGATTAGCAGGTTCAGAGCTATAAAGAGGTTATGGAAGAACGGCACATTCCTGCTTTTATTTTTATTTTTTGTGGATGATACGGAGAGATAAGTAGGTATAATTGATTAACATATGGAGTGAAAGAGGAGGACTTCTGAAGGAGCCGAGGGTTAATTGGTTAGGTGGTTAGAGTTCTCTTTTGCCTGCTTTTTTTAGCACAAAAAGGAAACTCTGTCTTGTATGCATGATTTGGTAATTTTTCTGAAAGACTCAATACATGCTCTTATTATTTTATTAATTTATTCTGTTGTACGACACCAACTTGGTGTCTTATTGACAAACACTTTGATCCATCAAACAAAATAAATATTTCAAAACTGCATATTTCTGTTTATTCTCTCATTGTTTATCACTAGAATGAAATCATTTTAGGCCAGTTTCTTATTTATGTTGTAGATATGATAAAGTTTTGAATGAAAGCCATAAGGAACTTAGGCTTCATCATTCTAGTTGCTATAAAATGGGAACATTTCTTGCCTACCTCAAGGCATATGAAGGACATATGCAGCACAAACTTCCCATCGTGTTTATGTAAAAAAAAAGTGTCTTGTGTTAAAATCTTTAGTTTGCTTTCAAGCAATACAAACTAAAGCATAAAAGTAAAGATGTCCGAGGAATAATTGTAAGATTCCATCCCTTGCTAGAACTGCTGATGAGAGGGTGGCAAGCAGGGTAGGGAAGGAGAATGATTTTCTGTTAGAGAGGTACTATCAGAATGTTGAGTGTTTGTGTTGGAATGTTAATACTAAGTTCTTAAGGGATCTCACATTGGAGAGTTATCATGTGTGTTGTGTTTGGTACCTAAAAATTGTCTTGTATATATCAAGTCATCAGTCTTCTCTTCTTTTATTTTTCTCACTGAGATAGTATTTGGCTATCTACCTGCAACATCTTGAGTAGTCCTTACAGCAGTGTGGGATGAATGCTGCACGAGTATAAAAATGTGTATTGACATTTATGCATAGTAGCCCATTCTCCATGTGTCCATCTTATTTACTGGTGCAATGAGAAATATACGTTGGGTATTTCGTTTACTGGAATGAAATGCAAGTTATATATATATATATATATATATATATATATATATATATATATATATATATATATATATATTTCGGTTTAGAAAAGGTCATTGTAATATTGTTGTGGGTATAAAGGCTGGCACTTTCTGGCATTGTGTGTTACTAAATGATGGACACAACATGAGAAAGATTGTCCTAGAAATGGAACCACCTACGATATCTTACCAGTTTTTCATTCCTCTGATTTGATATCTACATTTTTTTCTCTTTCTTTCCTAAGTGTCCTAGTGAATTTATCCTCTCAATATTGATTTATCACATATCTAGGTTATGGGCAATGACTCTTTGTTCTATGGTGATCAACAATATATGCAAGAGCTTCTATCATTTTCTGCGATTATTCTTCAGAGCTTAATCGATACTGTTTTACAAGAACCAATCCAGGTAACATCTTGCTCATCCCTTGCTCTTGCTTGAGAGGCAAAAGAATAAGGGGACTATTGTTAAGCTAATTCTCAACACTGTCTTTGAAGGCTGCTACTGGAAATCTTGCTCTTGATGCTTGCAATGCTGTTGCATCTTCTTTCGAAGTAAGTCACAGTTCTTATTGTTTTTTCTGAAGTTATTGACTGAAGGACCTCACGTCCTGTTTGGTATCTAAATCTGCACCTAATAACTAAGACATTCGAATTGATAACAGTACCAAATAGAAAAAGAAACCTTTTTCAAATTCGTCCTATATCTTATGGATGGATGTGAAAAAGTTGGAAGGTTTGAAAGGTGTATTGCAATTGAATAGTCTAAGTTCCCTTGCTTAATCCTAGAATACTTGTTAATCAGGCATGTGAAGGAGCATCTGATATTTGCTTCAAGCTGGTGGAAACTGCCAAGCTGTCTTTGGGTTTTGACAACAAATATCTTCAATCTACTATCAAGTTCCTCAACAGTCGTGATCTTGTGCAAGGGGAGGGTCTTAAAAAGCAGGAAAATAACCTGCTCTGCGAAAGTGTCGTGTAGCTTACTTTGTCACTGTACTCTTCTTTTGTTCTAAGTTGGCATCTGTCAAATTAGTACTATTTAAGCTTTTCTGGTGTCCGATTTGTTTATGTGTATGGTATTATCTTCATTTATATTTTCTACTTTGGTTTCTTCACTTCGGGGGTCATGTATTCTATAGTTTAAATTGGAAAGTTCAAATATGTTATACCACATCCACAGAAAGTACGTTGGTTTTATGCTCTATGCGACTATGCCTGCATTTTCATCAAATGAAACGAGTTAGTAAAATAAACAGACAGTTGCAGCGAACTGTTGTTTTGTAAATGAGATAAAAAATTTAGTTTCAATTCAAACATTGGTTTGATTTACATTTCATATTTTGGAAATAATTATCATTTGAAAGGAGGAAAAACGGAGTCTGTCTAAAGAAATGTGTTGAGAAAGGTCAAAATATATAAAACCTTGCAACAAGACGGTGCTTTTTTAACTTTTCAGAATTCATTACGTTTTTGTGGTTATTAGCTAGTTGTAATTTTCATTTACTATATTATTTCTTATAGCTATGTTTTTAGATTTTTAAGACTTTATTCGATGTATTTAAGCTACTGTATTCATGAATACATTAGCATTTTTAGGCGTGAAACAGAGGATTATAGTTAGACAGATTTTTGTATTCGAGTGTATTCGACTGTATTCATGACTTGAAACATGAGATTATAGTTGGACAAATTATTGTATTCGACTGTATTCACTGCGTAAAACAAGGGATTACATTGTTTTTAAATGAAAAGTAAATCAATTAACATGATAGACTCCTAATATAACTCATCAAACTCAATTATAACACAAAATTTTTATATTTTCATTTATAAAAAAGATTCTCAACTGAAAAACACCTAAAAAATATAACAATCTTCAGAGAAATTATATAATACATTTAAATAAAAAAACATATGAACACATTCATGGAATATAATGAGACAGTAAATACAATGAAATACATAGAATACAACTGGATACGTTGAAATATCATGGAAAAAAAGACAATGAATACGACGAAATACATAGAATATAGCGAGATATATTGAAATACAATGAAAAAAAGACAATGAAATACAATGAAATATTGCGAGATAATTAACATAAAATTCAAGTTGCTTAGCCCCCAACTCCGTCGTCTTTGTTCAAGAAAAACCCTAATGTCTTCTCGCTGAAGCAATATCAGTATCTAGTCCTCGCTCACTGTCATCGTTGCCTCTGCTTGTTGACGATTAGCATTTAATTACCAGCGAAATATGCAACACAAAATATCTGTTCGGTAGTAGATCTTGAAGCCAAAGGACTAATTGGGAAACTCCAATCCTGAACAGAAATAGAAGCTAATGTTACTGCTAAAATTGCATGAATTGTTGAAATCAAACGGTTGCAAAAATCAAATGAACGAGTTGGAAATAATTTTGATAGTAGATCTTAGAAGCCAAAGGACTAATTGCTCCAGTGACGGTGGCAATTTCCAGCGTCCGACCGGCGGAGGAGAAGACATCGAGAAGTGGGGAGAGAGGGAGAATAGATATGTGGTAGGGGATATGAGAAATTTGAGTGGACATGAGAGAGAAAAATAATACAAAACTTATTTTATAGTTTAAAGTTAGAAGGTGACCATAAATAGATATGTGGCTATAAAAAATCAAAAAGTAGCTATGGAATATAATTTTTTTAAAAGGGTGTTTATTTAAAATAAATAAAGTATCAACCTTTGCGATATGAGATAATTAATCCTTTAACTTTCTCAAAATAGAATCTAGTCCAAACATATATGATATGGTTCCTTACTTACAAATATCTAAGTTGATTCTTTTAGATATTGTTCAGGCCTATATCGCCAACAATAAACAAACAACAAACAATAACGGCTCAGTAAAATTTTACTAGTAGAGTCTGGAGAAGGTAATGTATATGCAAACTTTACCCCTAACCCGAAAAAGTAAGGATACCGTTTAAGAAAGACCCTCGGCTCAAGAAACTAACACACAAAGACACAATATCTATACCTCCAATAGAAAATATAGGAAAAATAACATCATGAAAATGAGAAAGTGGATGCAAATAAAAAACGATAAGCGTATAGACCCGGCGCTATGAAAAACGAAATAGTAGTAAAATAGTAGTAAGACACAACATTATAGTAACAACCCAATATAATCTCACAAGTGGGGTCTATGAAGGGTAGGATGTACGCAACCTTACCTCTAACCTAGACGAGCAGAGAGACTGTTTTGAATAGACTCTTGATATTGCCAACACTAAATAGCTATCAAAAATTTGTAATGGAGTTCGGATATCTTTAAAAAAAAGGCGTAATGGCTTGTGGGCCATTTAAACTTGCATCGGATTTTAAAGCCAATACATGAACTTCCGATTTTCCTATTGTAGCACCCAAACTCGATTAAAATACGTAGAATAAACCGCTCCTCGGAGCGTGTATCTTAATTAACTGACATGAATACTATGGCAGATACTAAGACCATTTATTGTTTGACATTTATAATATTTGGGTCCCATCCTTTTTAAATTTAATTTACCAAATTTATAATTTTTGTTCTCTTTCCTCCTTCTCCACCATAGCTCCGCCAAAACCTTCCCTTGTCCAGCCACTATTTACAATAGTAAAAATTCAAATATGATCAATTCATATCTTAATACGTACTTTAACTAAACCTCAGTCTAGAAATTAGTCCAAACAAACCATCAGATCTTCTCAAAAAATATCAAAACCATTCCGACAAAATTTTCATCGGAGAAAATGACATCTCGACGACATTCGTCAAAATCAAAATTAACAGACCTCCTTGAGAACCTATTACTTCCACCCCCAAAAATTTTCAATAATTTCGTAGTCTCAATTGGCCAAAGATATTGTCGGCAACACTGTCACCACCATAACTTTGGCGGGGAGAAAGAAATTGGGTGGGGGGACGGGGAGAAACTGTGGAGAGAAAGAAATTTGAGGTGGGGGAAGGGGGGTTGTAAGGAAGAAGATAACAAAGTGATTACGGGAGGGATGATTTAGGATTTAGGATGTTTTTATTTTTTATTTTATTTTTTTACTTACTTTTCCTTTTTTTATTCATATTTAATATTTTAAATACAGTAATCCAAGTCACGCTTTTTTTTCTGCGTGATTAGTATGAACTTTTACCATGTCAGCTGTGCTACTGCCACATAAGCATAATCTACAGTCAGAGGTATTCACTTATAAGTAATCGGTTAAGTTACGGTGTTAAAATGGAAAAATCAAAAGTTTATATATCGATTTTAAAATGTATTACAAGTTTGGGTGGCCGAGAAGCCGTTACCCAAAAAAAGTCTAACTTTTCTTGTTTTGCAAAAACAACTCCAATAAATAGAGTTTGCAAACTTTCAAGACTTTTTGCATGCTCTATTTTTTGAAAATTTTCAAACAAACAAGTCCTTGAAACTTTATGGTTCCTTTCCGTTTATATTTCTTGGTAATTTGATAAAAAGAGTGGCAGTTAAATAACAGTATACTCTTAGATAAACAAATTACAAATCATCATCAGACATTTAGGAATATAAAGGAGTTTTAAAATAATTGGAGAAAAAAAAACCACATCATCATGCACCAAGAAATGCCAAATATACGTGTTAAAGACGACCTAAAAGATCAAACAAACAGGAAATATAGCCTCCATATTTCTATGTACTTTTGGTCGGACTTTTTGGTGTCACATTTTCCACCTCGCGGCTCTGTTTTGTTTTCTTTTCTGCCTCCAAAGTCTTCCTTAGCAGACGCAGCTCTTTTATGTAGTAGTGAAGTCTATCTATGACCAATGCAAGAAACAATGAAAATCCTGCATTTGTACACCAGAACAAACAAAGACGTTATTCTACGTCAAATACCAAATATAGTAACACAATAACATAAAAACTATTTTGATGCCTCAATTTTAAGTAAGTTGGGGCCAGTTATATAAATCGTCACGATCTTATTGTAACTCATCTCAATCTAATATTAAATAAAAATATTTGTTTTACTAAAAAAGTATTAGAAGTTCTCTATATTTTCTATTACACAAAAAAAGATTATAGAAATAATTGGACTAAGAAAACGTACTAACGAAGTGCATCGTTGTAACTGGGTTGGAACTTTAAGATCATAAGTTCTGGATTTTGGGGTTTCCATTACAGTTGATAATATTTTTTAGAGAAAAAATTTTGTTTTATCAGGTAATGGATGTGTTATGTATAAGCGTTTTGTTGGTTATGTATTATCTATGAGCAATGGTTAAAACTTTATCCGACTAATTTATATAGTTTAAATAGATCTTTTTCTGCCAAATATCATATGAAAAAAATTATAAAATAAAAGATGCAAAGGTTGTACGACAAAGATGAGCAGTTTTATTGTGTGCCTCACCCAACACTATCATTAGTTGTGCGAATTTATGGGCCCAATCGTACACTTCTGGTTCACGAAAATCTGGACTTACAAAACTATGAGACAAAAAAGATATCTCACATAACTAATGTCAGTTGTACGAGGCACACAATAAAACTTTGCATGTCTCGGACAACTAATATTAGTTGTACGAGACATCAAACAAAATTTTCCGACAAAGATTTACCCAATAATGACGCTTCTAGGAGGTGATTAGCCAATAGAACTTGATCAGTTGGATTGACAGTGCCAGACTCCGTTGCACGGTTCTGAATTATAGTGACATTGAACAAGATTGAGACTAAAACCAGAAATAAGGTTCCACCAGCACTCTTTACGATCACAGGTCCCCTCCCTTGTTTTGATCTATCCAATGCCATTAAAACAGGTTTTCTTAAAGGGGTTCGGAATACGAGGATCAATACCACAGCTACTTCAAAAAATACAAGTGCGAATAACGGTTGAATCATATTATCGTTGAATGTTTAAAAAACACAACTTTTAGTTGTTGTTGTTGTGATGAATTATTAGTGAGGTAAAGGAAAATATTTAACTCTACTCTAAAAGCGTGCTACTAACAAAAGAAAATGCTTAGGGACTAACAAGTAAGAAAGAACAAAGGAAATTCCAACTGATTTTACTTGTAGTTTGGTTCAGGAATGTGTGTGGTGGCAGGCAAATGAAGGCTTCTTTTATTGAACCCCTGAAAACGTCAAGGGAGGCTTCTTGTTTGGATTGCCGCCCCAAATTGCTTCTTCGCCTTATACAATTCCTATGTGCACAATATGGTTGGAATGTCAAATGGACGAGATGATCTAGTGGGTCAATACAGATTAAGTAAAAGTATGGATTATGATTTAACTTGTAGGTCGAAATATGTTTCTTTTCCCTTTAAATAAGCATATTCATCTTGTGTAAGTTCCATTATGAAAGCACTCGCTATAATTTTTTTAATATTTTTAGGTTCGAACTCAGAGTCACTTAGATAAGAGTGGAGAGATCTCATTTATTCTGTTACATTCCTTGATAGTGGTATCCAAATATGTTCAAATAATGTGAGTCGAATTGTGAGTTGTGCCTAACTTAGAACTACTTCTAAAATAATTTCTTCGTTCAATTAAATTAAAAACAATTCTCTTTCTATATATTCTATTGTTTATTTTAGACGATTTAACTATTTTAGCCCAAATAACGAATCAAGAATTAGTTTGTTTCGACTCTTCCAGCTCAATTTAGCACAAGCCTAATATGTCGAGTTTAACCCAGTATGATGCACCCTAGATTAACAGGATCTCCCAACTCGTCAAATTTTGAGCGAGTAACATTAATCATGCTCTTTTGACACTTCTGCATTTGGTACTTAACAATAAGAAACATGCCGACTACACAAATTAGTGTTTGCATCAAGTTTAGAGGCTTTTCTATGTGTACCCACTTTTGGGAGAACTAAATTCGGATTTAAAGTAGTTCAATCTCTATAATGTAACTTTAGAAATTAAATTTGACGTTCTTTTATCTTCCAAATACAATTTCAGAAATTTGAATCTTTCTGAAACGTAAACTTGTTCTTTGAATTTTAATAATCCAATACACGATTCAACGCCCAAATCTACTCTAAATAAACCCAAATTTAAAATTAAATTTCAAATTACATAAAGAATAAACCTCAATCATCAAAATCAAAACAACAACAACAATAAAGATTTAAAGATCTTCTACAATAAAAGGATCTTCTTTCTCTCTCTAGCGAAGAGGCGCATGTTAGCAGGAAGCTAGAGTACGCCTCAACCATGGCTAAGACGAGGAAGAAGCACCAATCAACACCAGAATTACAGGGAGAAGACGCACTAGAAGCCACTCCAGCTCTAACACGACCAAATCGATGGTTAATTGGAATGGGATCAGCTCATACAGTGTTCCACAATCCAGAAAAAGATACTGTGCAAAGTGATGTGGTAGTGACACCAGAATCCGGAATCGAGCAGCGTTTGTTACCGATAACTCTAGGAAGTTTCCTGCCTAAGCAATTTCAACCTACTAGGGATGAAATTGAAGAGGGGAAGGAAGATCCACATGAAAAAGGTACTTCACCAATGCCCAACGATTACAGTTCTCGGCGCATGCAAAAAAGGACCAAAGTAAACAGCAGATAGCAGATACAGGGGAGGCTGGGAAAAGCAAGGTCTTTAATAGAAGCCCTCAAAAAGGTAATACACTAAGCTATATTCCCCCTGCCCAAAGGGATGGCAGATTTGTAGTCGAAATTGAAGATGCTGATACTAAGGAATTAGAGAGTTACTGGAGTAATGCATTGATAGGTTTTGTTCTTGGTGAGTCCCCGTATGAGAAGGCTATGGAAAATTATGTCGCAAAGTTGTGGAATTTTGTCGATATGCCTCAAATAATGTATCATGACGATGGGTACTATCTTTTCAGATTTGACGATGCGGAGGACAAGGATCGAGTGTTACAAGCAGGACCTTACACATTCCATAATAAGCCAATGGTACTGCAGCAATGGGAAATGAACTTCAAATTTGATCCTGCTAACATCAGTGTGATTCCATTGTGGATAAACTTCCCGGGCTTGCCATTAGGTTTCTGGTCAAATGCAGCACTTAGCAAAATGGCAAGTGTGGTTGGAAAGCCTCTTTACACAGATAAGATCACTGCAGACTTGGAGAAAGTGTCCTATGCCAGAGTCCTGATTGAAACTGACATATCCAAGCCCTTTCCAGACAGCTTAGGGCTTCAAACCAAAAGGGGTATCATTATACAACAAATTGATTATGAATGGAAGCCAAAATTCTATGAACATTGTATAAGATTTGGGCATACTTCAGCATACTGTTGGTATAATGAAGAGCAACAATTATCAAAGGAAGACAATAGTAAGCCAAAGCCAGGACAATGGAAAAACAGACCAGAATTGACAAGAGATGGACTCCAATAAAAAAACCAAAACATGAGGCAATTCAACAGGAAAGGAAGGGAACTGAAGGCACAAATGGTACAGAGGCAGTAGCAATTGATGAACAAAATGGGACTATTGTACAGCAACCAGGAACTTGTCAGATCAGCTCAAACAACAGATTTCTCCCTTTACACTTGGAAGATACTACTGGGGACGTTGGCCCTTCCAGCTTCACCCCTAGATGATAATTTGCACATGGAATATAAGGGGCATGAACAAGGCTCATAAGCAGAAAGATTTAAAAATCTTTCTGAGGAAGAATAAGATTGATGTTACAGGGTGTCTGGAAAAAAGAGTAAAGGAAGAAAAAGCAAGGAGATACTAAACAATGTATATGGGGAGTGGAGAAGCAGATGTAACTACACTGAACACTCTAATGGTAGGATCTGGTTACTATGGAAACATAGTACTGAACTAAATATTTTGATAACTGATGAGCATTTCATACACTGTGAAGTTCAAGAAAGGGGTACCACTTTCAAAACACTGCTTACAGTGGTCTATGCAAGCAATGACATTTCCAAAAGACAGCAGTTATGGGATAGGCTGATGCTGCTTGGTGCGTCTGTACATCAAAGTTGGTTGATTAGTGGGGATTTCAACAATGTTCTGCATACAGCAGACAGAATAGGATCTCCAGTAACACAAACTGAAATCAAAGATTCCAGGAAGCAATCAACACTCTTCACCTTACTCAATTGAAGAGTCTGGGCTGCTACTACTCATGGTGCAATAAGCAACAACCCAGCAGAAGGGTGTACAATAGGATTGATTGGTCATTTGGTAATAGGTCTTGGATGCAAGTATAGTCACATTGAAACAGACTACTTGAATCCGGGGACATCAGACCATTCCCCTATTCTTTTTCAATGCAAAACTGGAATGCAGAGGAATAATCTACATCCAAAACCATTTAAATTGTACAAACCTGTGATGGAGCATGATGAGTTTAATGCTATTGTGGAAAAGGTCTGGACACATAGGAGGAACAATGTTACTGGAAACATGCACAACATATGGATCAAACTTAAAGAACTAAAAAAGGAGCTGAAAGAACTGAATATGCACATAGCTGCATATAGAAGCCACCTCAGTGTAGCTAGACATAAACTGGAAACCATTCAGTTTGACTTGAGGAATCACAGTTCGGATCAGCAGTTGATTGATCAGGAAAGGATCACCTTGACTGAAATAGAGAAATGGAGCAACATAGAAGAACAGATTCTGCACCAAAAATCAAGAGCACAGTGGATCACATGTGGATATTCAAACTCAAAATACTTCAATGCACAATTGAAGCAAAGGACAAACATGAACACGATTGGTTCATATACACACAATCAGGTGAGAGGCTGTTTGATCTAGAGCTAATAGAAGCAGAATTCCTAGGCAACTTCAGGAAGATATTGGGTGGAAAAAAACATGTCTATCAATGTCCAAACACAGCCATAATCCAACAGGGGCCATGTATCAGCATACAACAGAAGCAGTCGCTCATCAGGCCAATTACAAAGGAGGAAATCTTTCAGGCAATAAGTGATATGCCACTTGACAAAACCCCAGGGGTAGATGGCTTCCCAGTTGAGTTCTTCACTAGACATTGGAATACAGTAGCAGATGATGTCTGCAATGCAGTGCAGGAATTTTTTATAACAGGCAGAATGCATAAAGGAATAAGCAGTATAGCAATTTCCTTGATTCCAAAAATACAGAATCCTACTACTGTCAACGATTATAGACCAATTGCTTGTTGCACAACACTGTATAAAATAATTACCAAAATACTCACAGCAAGAATCAAAATAGTCATTGGTGGTTTGGTAAGCAATTCCCAATCAGCTTTTATTGAGGGCATGAGCATAGCGGACAACATTCTCTTTACACAAGAATTTTTTAAAGGCTACAATAGGAAATGTGTCTCCCCTCGCTGTGTATTAAAAGTTGACCTGCGGAAGGCTTATGATACGGTCGAATGGTGCTTCATTGAGAGATTGTTGCTGGATATGGGTTTCCCTCTCAAATTTACAAAGTGGATAATGGAATGCATCTCGTCGGTCACATATTCACTAAATCTCAACGGTGGATTGACAACACCATTTAAAGGACAAAGAGGCATACGGCAAGGCGACCCAATGTCCCCGTTCCTCTTTGTTATTGTCATGGAATATTTGAACAGGAAACTCAAGAATATGACAGCAAGGAAGGATTTCAAATTTCATCCTAGATGTAAGAAGTTAGGAGTGGCACATATCTGCTTTGCGGATGACCTTTTACTATTCTGCAAGACCGATGCCAAATCTGTAAGACTTATAAAACAGACGCTCCAAAACTTTGAGGAAGATTCATGACTACAAGCAAATCAGATAAAAGTGTGGTCTATATAGCAGGAGTCTCACACTGGACAAAAGAGGAAATCTTTCACGATCTAGAATTCCCTGAAGGGTCCCTACCTTTCAAATACCTGGGGGTCCCCATGGACTCCAAAAAATTAACAATTACTCAATGTTGGCCAATAGTGGAGAAAATAACACAGAAGATCAATTGCTGGACATCAAGACTTCTATCTTATGCGGGTAGGCTCCAGTTAATCAAATCAGTATTATTTGGTATGCAATCATATTGGACTCAAATCTTCCTACTACCGGAAAAGGTAATGAAGATGACTGAAGCAATATGCAGATCATTTCTATGGACTGGAGCAGCAACTGTGTCCAAAAAGGCACTAATCGCTTGGGAAACTATATGTCTACCATATAGTGCTGGGGGACTAAATGTTTTGAACTTATCAATCTGGAACAAGGCTGCGGTAGCAAAGCATCTGTTGGCAGTAACAATGAAAAAAGACAGCCTATGGATCAAATGGATGCACACATACTACATTAAGAACAAGGATGTAGAGGATGTTCCTACTCCTAAATCAACGGCCTGGGCTGTGAGGAAGATTTTTGAGACCAGATCATTGATAACAAACACACAGGGTGTACAGGGGGACCTGAAATGTAGACTGATCCAACTACAGAGTGGTGGAAAATTCAACATCAATAAACTCTACAAACTCCAACTCCCTCTCTTCCCCAAAGTACAATGGAAAAGCATAGTATTGCAGCCTAAACTACATCCACGTTTCAAATTTGTAGTCTGGCTAGCTATATGTAGAAGACTGGCAACAGTGGAGCGTCTAGTGCATCTTGGAATACAGATTCCGCAACAATGTGTATTCTGCAAACAAGCAGACGAATCTTTTGACCATCTGTTTTTTACCTGCCCGACATCAAGGGAAGTATGGAATAGATTACTCATATGGTTAGGATACCAGAGAACCATCCTTGATTGAACAGTGAAGTAGAATGGATAAGAAACATTGCAAAAAGGAGAAATGGACTAGCGGAAATAACCACCAGTGTGTTCGTAATGTTAATCTACTGTCTCTGGCGAGAAAAGAACTAAATTAGATTCCAGGGCGGCGCTATAGTTATAAATGACACATGCAAAGAGATAGCAATTCATATGCATACGCAAGGAACATCTCTTAAACACTGGAAGAACTTTCTGCAAAGAATGGATCACTTCCCCTAGAATCTATGCTCTTCTTTAAAATGAATGTATCTATAGCATAGGAGAGTGATAATGTATCGAAATGAGTGGAAAGTAGCTAGTCAGCGGCTGCTGGATAAACTTGTATTTTTTCTGATCTATAAATGAAATGGAAATTAATTCCTAAAAAAAAAACAACAACAAAAAATTTAATTGTAATATTCCGTAAATTTAAATTAGGGATGGATGTGTTAAATACATATTAATGTGACATTTTAGACATGTGAAGTCCTATCGAAATGAGTACGGGTGCAAATATTTGTTTTGAAATCAAAACGGGGAATGAGGAGCATAAGGTTAGATATAATCGACTAAGTTTATGGAAGGTCTGTCTTCCAGCCTGATTTTGTAAATATCTGTTAGAAATTAAAAAAAATTAAAACATGAAAATTGTAGCACTTTGAAATATTTTTTTTGGGGTTAATGTTACTTATGATCACTCAATTATGTTTCAATTTCACTAAAGTCACTGAACTATTTTTTATCACTTAAAACTAACTAAACCTTCACATTGTTACTTAAAAATTATTTAGGCTCAAACCCTTACCATAAATATGACATGGCATAAAATTTAATAAGTTCAAAAAATAAAGCCACATAAGCTTAAATGGATAGTGCCCAGTTTAAATCATTTCTTCCTTAATGTGATTTGATCGATACCCCAAATGCTTTCGATAAAAAAATATTAAACTTCACATGAGTTTAAAATGATTATTTTATACTACAAAGTTCTTGCCTTTTCTGTTGCATAATGCCCCTCTATAATTATTCTATACTAAAAAATGCTTATCTTGTTCGTATCCCCCATCCAAATCATTTTATAACTCTGCTGAAGTTAAAATAGTACTGTATCCAACTCACATAACATATTTATAATTTTTAGTGAAATTAAAATAGTATTGTATTCATTTTATATAACATATTAATATATCATAAGCACACGAGAATAATAATAAGACTAATAAAAGTCTATTTTCACAATGAACATGCAGTTACTGACAACCTATTGCAATTGTTTAGACCAAAAAATATTGTATTTGTACGATAAAAATCTCTCACAAAAAAAATTATAGGACCTAGTTTATTTGGGGGGGGGGGGATGTATTTTTTTCCCCTATTGAAACTCATTTGAGTTATAGGTCAAATCACATTAAAGGAAAAATGAATCTAAAGTGGGTGTAGTCCATTTAAGCTTATGTGACATTTATTTTTTAATTTTTCTCATTAAATTTTATGACATTTCATATTTACGGTAAAGATTTGAGCCAAAATGACATTTAAGTGACAATGTAAAAATTTAGTTACTTTTAAATGACAAAAAATAGTTGAATGACTTTAGGGCTTTAGTGAAATTGAAATGTAGTTGAGTGACCATAAGTAAAATTAACCCAATATTTTTTCAATAATATATTGTGGAGTCTAAAAGGTTCTTTGTGCAAAAAATTATGTACATTTTATGAACAGTATGCGGACTGCGCGATCAGCTGTCACGTGCACGACAACGCACTCGAGGCAGCATCACTAACCCTACTGCACGGTTGGGCCTTCAGCTACGTGAACGCAAACCTGGAAAGTCCTTTTAAAATCCATACTTCGTCCCCTACACCCCCAAAGAAGTAAATTTGCTCTAGCTCTCAAGAACCCAACTTCCTCAAATGTCTTCCATCATTTAAGTAAGTTCTAATTGTTATAAAATGAATGTAATTTAGTAAAACATGAACACGAAATATAAGCAACTTAGTGAACCATGAACAAGAAATGTAGATAGAGAGAAGGAAGAGATTTTCTTCTTCAATTGTGTATTTTCCTATCTATTACAAGGCCTTTATATAGGCATAAAAAGTGAAGAAAATATGTCATGGAATATGTCATCCGACATACAAAATATGTCATTGAATATTCATAAACCATGTGAGATGAAGATCATGGAAGAAGAGTAGACATCCACCATAAATAGCTATTTATCATAACACTCTCCCTTGGATGTCCATAGACAATGTGCCTCGTTAAAACCTTACTAGGAAATAACCCTATGGGAAAAAAATTCTAGTGAAGGAAAAAGCGTACACATGTATATAAATATGCCTCGTTAAAAACCTTACAAGAAAAATCCAGTGGGACAAAACCTTGTAAGGGAAAAAGAGTGCAACGCGCATTAACTCCCCCTGAAGAGAGCTTCAATTCACCTCCTTGAGCATTCGCATCCCAATCTTGTGCACTAGCTTCTTGAAGGTTGACGTCGGTAGAGATTTTGTGAACAAAATCAGCCATATAATCACTTGAACGAATCTATTGTACATTGATATCACCATTCTTTTGAAGATCATGTGTGAAAAATAACTTTGGTGAAATATGCTTTGTCATATCTCCTTTTATGAATCCTCCCTTAAATTGAGCTATGCATGCTGCGTTGTCTTCATACAAAATCGTGGGTAGTTTGTCACATTTCAAACCACATTTATCTCGAATATGATGTATTATAGAACTCAACCACACACACTCTCGACTTGCTTCATGAATAGCAATTATCTCAGCATGATTAGATGAAGTAGCCACAATTGATTGCTTAGTCGATCGCCAAGATATGGCAGTGCCTCCACAAATAAACACATAACCTGTTTGAGATCGAGCCTTGTGTGGGTCAGATAAATATCCAGCATCAGCATAACCAACAAGATCAGGACTGCAATTATTGCTATAAAATAAGCCCATATCGGTAGTCCCTTTTAGATACTGCAATATATGTTTGATTCCATTCTAATGTCTCATTGTAGGAGTAGAGCTATATCTTGCTAAGACATTAATTGAAAAAGTTATGTCAGGCCTTGTTGTATTTGCAAGATACATTAGTGCTCCAATTGCACTAAGATATGGTACTTCAGGACCAAGTAGCTCTTCATTCTTTTCTTGAGGTCGGAATGGATCCTTATTCACATCAAGTGATCGAAAAACCATCGGAGTACTTAAAGGATATGCTCCATACATGTAAGAGCGTTTCAATACCTTTTCTATATAGGCATATTGATGAACAAAAATTTCGTTTGCCAAATATTCAATTTGCAAACCAAGACATAATTTTGTTTTTTCGAGATCTTTCATCTCGAATTCCTTCTTTAAATAATCAATTGCCTTTTGGAGTTCTATGGGAGTTCCAATAAGGTTTATGTCATCAACATATACGGCAGGTACAACAAATTCCAATGTTGTTTTCTTCATAAAAACACATGGGAAAATGACATATTTATATAGCCTTCCTTTAATAAATACTCACTAAGACGATTATACCACATTCGTCCTGATTGCTTTAGACCATACAAAGATCTTTGCAATTTGATTGAAAACATTTCCCGAGACTTTAAATTATGTGTGTTTGGCATTTTGAATCCATCGGGAATTTTCATGTATATCTCATTATCAAGTGAGCCATAAAGGTAGGTGGTAACCACATCCATTAAATGCATGTCAAGCTTTTCAAGGACAGCAAAACTACTGAGATAACGGAAAGTTATAGCATCCATAACGGGTGAATATGTCTCTTCATAATCGACACCAGGCCTTTGTGAAAATCCTTGTGCAACAAGGCGTGCCTTATATCTTTGTACCTCGGTTTTCTCATTTCTCTTGCGTACAAAGACCCATTTATAGCTAACAGGCTTAACACCATTAGGTGTTTGAACTATAGGCCCAAAAATTTCACGTTTTGCAAGTGAATTCATTTCTGATTGGATTGCTTCTTGCCATTTTGGCCAATCAAGCCTTTGTCAACATTCTTCAATAGATTGAGGTTCAATATCCTCACTATCTTGCATAATTCTAGATGCAACATTATATGCAAAGACATAATCCACCACTATATCCAACCGATTAAAATTTATCTCAATATCGATTGGATCTATTGATAGTTCCTTATTTTCTTGAGTCTCGGGCTCAATGGATTCTTCATGAATCATAGAATTTATTAAATCGTGAATTTCCTCATGAGATTCTTTTGTAGTGTCATTTTGATCATTTGCTTTCCTTTTTCTAGGATTTCGATCAGTGGAACCTAATGGTCTGCCAAGTTTTAGGCGTGCTTTCGACTCATTAGCTATGACACTAGAAGATTCTCCAATAGGGACATCAATACATATTGGAACATTCTCTGCGGGGATATGTGATTTTGTTATCCTTTTCAAGTCCGTAAATGCGTCTGGCATTTGATTTGTTATTCTTTGCAAATGGATAATCTTTTGCACCTCTTTTTCACAAATAGAGGCACGTGGACCAAGATGAGATAATGATGGATTTTTCCACAAAATTTCCCGTTTGGTTTCACCAACTTCTCCCCCTAATTTTGGGAAAAGTGTCTCATCGGGTCGATAGTCTGCAAATCGTGCAATGAACAAATCCCCTGTCAATGTTTTGAGGTAGCGAATAATGGAGGGCGATTCAAACCCAACATATATTCCTAACCTTATTTGCGGACCCATTTTGGTGCGATACGGCGGTGCTACAGGCACATATACTGCGCATCCAAAAATTCTTAAATGGTATATATTAGGTTCATGACCCAAAACTAATTGCAACGGGGAATATTTGTGATAATTTGTCGGTCTGAGACGAACTTGCTACATGCAAAATGGCGTAACCCCAAACTGAAGTGGGCAGCCTCGTTTTCATGAGTAACGGTCTTGCTATCAATTGCAGACGTTTAATTAACGACTCTGCAAGACCATTTTGAGTGTGATGATGAGCTACCGGATGTTCCACTTTTATCCCAATTGATAAGCAATAATCATTAAATGTTTGGGATGAAAACTCAGCAGCATTATCTAGTCTAACAGACTTAATTGGATTATTGGAAAATTTTACCCGTAATCGAATTATTTGTGCCATTAATTTTGCAAACGCAAGGTTGCGAGATGATAATAGGCACACATGAGAAGATGCATCTATTAAGACCATAAAATATCTGAACGACCCACTAGGTGGGTGAATAGGTCCACAAATGTCCCCTTGTATACGTTCCAAAAACACAGGTGACTCAATTCCAACCTTTGTTGGTAATGGTCTAATAATTAACTTGCCTTGATAACAAGAAGTGTAAGAAAATTCATTATTTAAAAGAATCTTTAAATTCTTTAATCGATGCCCATTTTAGTTTTCTATAATCCATTTCATCATAATTGATCCATGATGTCCCAATCGATCATGCCAAAGTACGGAAGTATTGGAATCAGTAACCTTTTGGTTTACGGTAGAATGTGACTCAATTGCACTAATTCTTGTCCAATACAGGCCACAAGATAAAGATGTGAACTTCTTAATAACCCTCTTTTGGCCAGAGACATTCTTTGAAATGCTGAGATATTCAAGATTATTCTCATCTATTGTCTCAATATGATATCTATCCATTTTGACGGATATCTTTAAAACTCAACAAGTTCCTCTTGGACTTGGAGGAGAACATTGCATTCTCTATGATAAATATTATTCCTTTAGGCAGAGTTATAGTAGCTCTTCCAGAGCCTTCAATTAATTTACTACTACCAGAATTTGTAGTAACATCTGCCTTTACACATACTTAAATGAGAGAAATATTTCTTCTCTTTGAATATTGTTTGTGTGGTACATGAATCAATTAAACAAATATTTTTACAATTGAATTTTGATCCAAGTTTGTTTTGTGAGATATCCATGCTTAATCTTGTATGTCTAGTTAGTGCATACATCATTAAATTATCCAAGTTAATTAGCATGATTTAAAGTGTACTAACTACATGTAGGACAATAACGGCTAATATAAATACCCTTATTGCACTAAAATTTTTATCGAGCAATTTTAGTAATAATTTGGCTATGTGATTTGACATGCTACATAACTAGTATTGTTACTTTTCTAGATTTACCATATAAAAGAATTATATGTTCACCTAAAGAATATAAAACTTTTAATATCGTAAAATCGATACCTACACAGTATCTCCATGTGTACTAATATTCTGTATGTAGGCTTGTCAAAATAAATAGTTAAATGTAGCTAGTGTAGTATATTATGTTATACTGCACAATAATGTATAATCACACATTATGTTAGGTGTACCCAAGTACTTAAGCATGTAACTATATATACTTGAATTCAATAAGAAAATAGACTTGAAAACAAAAACAATTTCAAGTAATCTTATTATTACTTACATGTTTATTTCTACACAGAAGAAGATGAATAATCAATAAAAACTTCTTGGATTTAGTCAAAGTAGGATGTAATATTTTAATGATGCAAACACTATTTATATTCATATTTTGGATACGTACTACTGTCAAGAAACTATTATTGTTATCTACGTCTATGGTTGATTACTTCTATTTATATTTTAATAATGCAAATCAATTAAGAAGCAGTTCATTAAAATCATTACATCTTTATTCATAAATAAAGAGATCATGGTGAAGTATGAGTATCTTTCTCTTTCTATTTTTGTTTTTAAACATAATTGAGAAAAACTAAGTATCCAACAAAACATATCATTATTCTTACAAGAGAAAAACATGTTGTACCTGATAATTTTAAATCAGAGTCGAAAACTTTAAAAGAAGATATCTACCGTGATGGTTAGAGATTCGTGCTGATAACATGTTTTATAATGAAAGTAATTTAGTAAAACATGAACAAGAAATATAAGCAACTTAGTGAAACATGAACAAGAAATGTAGATAGAGAGAAGGAAGAGATTTTCTTCTTCAATTGTGTATTTTCATATCTATTACAAGGCCTTTATATAGGCATAAAAAGTGAAGAAAATATGTCATGGAATATTTCATTCAACAAACAAAATATGTCATTGAATATGTCATAAACCATTTGAGATGAAGATCATGGAAGAAGAGTAGACATCCACCATAAATTGCTATTTATCATAACACTAATGATAACTTTTAAGTTAATTTCAATTTTTAGCACCTTATTAACATGGGTAAACACTGCAAATAGTACCGTCAGTGTCATCACTGAATCAGGTACATCTGGGTTGGCGGAAACTAGGTTCGCGACTCTTCCCATCTCCTTTTTCTTTTTTTATTTTATGATCGAGGAAACCCTCAGCAAGGGGTGTCGCTTTCGTTTTCAATAAGGACGTTTAGTAGGAGATACTTTCCCTCAGAACCATAAGATTGACGTTGGCGCGGGTTCCCTCTATCTTTCGGGGAGGGAGTAGAAGAAGAAGTCCTCGGTTGGAAACCCTTGCCTTCGGCTCCATACTGAAAAGGCCGGCCACGAAGGGACATCACGACTATCCTTTCTGCGACTTTATATAGAGAGGAAAATCAGCAAAAAAGTTCTTTTTGAATCGGATATTAGATAGGCTAAGCCGTCCCTACCATAAAGTATTCATATTTCCTGAAGAAAGAATTTGTACCTTGATCTCTAAGATATTTCATAAAAAAGTATGGATCCTCAATCACCATGTGCGAAGCAAGTCTATGCGGAAAGGTAGGAAAAAGCTATATACGATACACAAGTTGTTGGTGGAATACGAGTAAGGATTTTGTTTGCCCAAGTCCCTTATAATCATTTATTTATTTATATTTTCTATCGTGACAACTCTAGTTCCCCCACCTTTTAGCGTTCTGGGGCCTACTATGTATTCAAATTAGATTACCCTTTCTTCCACTTCCGAAGGCTTTCAATGACAGCAAATTGACTTGGAGAAATAATCAAATCGGTCAACATTGTATCTGGGCCAGACTAGATAGAATTTTTTTGAATGCGGATTGCCTGCTTCTATGTAAAAGCTATTTTGCTTCCACTAGAGTTGACCATTTTCCTAGAGTATCCTCTGATCACTCTCCTCTAGTAATCTTCTTAGAAGATTATAATACTCGCAGGCCTGGGGTCTTTCATTTCCAAAGAATGTGGATTCGATATTCTGATTTTCACATTGATCTCAATTGGCAACACTGAAAGAAAGGGTAAGGGGTAGGAATCAACTTTTTTAGGTGTTGCTCTACTAAAGTAGTCGGCCTAACCTTGGTTCCTGTCAACTGCTAATGAAATAACGAATACCATTACCTATTACGGGTAAAAAGATGGAGATCGAAAGAAATAACTCTCGCAGTCCAGAATCAAAAAAAGAATCCTTCGGGGCATTGAGCTAGTAGGAGCCATCCCATCCCAATAGCGTATATTTGGAGCTCAATAT
This sequence comes from Nicotiana benthamiana, assembly GCA_034376525.1. Lineage (NCBI taxonomy): Eukaryota > Viridiplantae > Streptophyta > Magnoliopsida > Solanales > Solanaceae > Nicotiana > Nicotiana benthamiana. Next base: position 118,790,090 of record CM067331.1, read on the forward strand.
GAAATCTTATTTTCTTAGATATTTGATTTAGACATCATTGTTGAGAGAAAAACCCTAGAATTCGAATTCAAAAAGATTGAATTTCAAAAAGGTAATACTTCTACTCCCTAAACATTTATAGCTGTCAACTGATGAGTTCTTGGGAGAATAGAAAATGTGTTCGATAAATAGAATCATATGAACTATGCTAGGGTAGTGGATTATTGACTTAAGATTCTTGTAAATATTTTGGTAACAAAAAATAGTGTTAGTTACATCTATTTGGGATTGTAAAATCACCTAGAAGTAGTAGAATGAGAATTTGGCGAAGAAAAAATCATTAATAAGGGCTATTAGGCGTTACGTGTATAAGGTGTTTGATAAAATGCCTAAGTGACTGAAACAGAAGTATTAATGCTAATATTGGTTCCTCGTGATAGATATTTTCATAGATTATCGTTGAAAGGGGCGACGAACATTATGACACTTAAAAAGGCCATATTCAAGGTATGTGAGGCTAACTCTTCACGTTTGGGAATGTTTATGATTCCTCCTATGACTCATTCTTATGACTATTACAAATTGCCTAGAAAGTAATTATGTCGTACTTCTATGAATAGTTGTAGAATTTCTATTTTTTAGATGATATAATTTCATAATTCGTGCAATATCTCATGAGTCTCAGCTATGAAAATCAGTTTATTATGACTACATATCTTAGTCTAACTCTACTTAGCATTCCAATATCCTATAACTCAAGATGATTTCAGTATTTCAATATCATGTATTGCAATATGATTCTCAAGTCCTAATTTTAAACCCTTGAGTGTTGAACTCCTATGTTTGGGCCTGAGGCTGTAGTTTATGCTTTATGCATCTTATGCATGAGGATGCAGTTATGTATACGTATACTGGGCCTCGAGGCCGTAGTTTGTGCATATATATATATATATATATATATATATATATATATATATATATATATATATATATATATATATATATATATATATATATATATATATATATATATATATATATATATATATATATATATGGGCCTAAGGCCAGTGACGAAGCAAGAAATTTCTCTAAGTGTGTTCCAACTTGGAAGACGTAAAAAAAATTTCCGACAAAGGGTGTTCAATATATCTTATATACCTCTAAAACTTGGTGACAATAAACGTCTTTTGAGCCATCATTGTTGAGAAAAGAAAATCCTAGAACTCGAATTCAAAAGGATTGAACTTCAAAAAGGTAATGCTTCTACTCCCTAATCATTTATGGATGTTAATTGATGAGTTGGGGGAATAGGAAATAGGAAATGTGTTCGATATAGAATATCATATGAACTATGACAGGGTGATGGGTTGTTGACTTAAGATTGTTGTAAACATTTGGGTAATGAGAAATGGTGTTAGTTACATCTATTTGGGATTATAGAATCACCTAGAAGTAGTAGAATGAGAATTGGGTGAAGAAAACACCATGAATAAGGGCTCTCAGGCTTTATGCCTATAAGGTGTTTGAGAAAATGCCTAAGTGACTAAAACATGAGTATTAATGCTAATATTGGTCCTTTTTTATATATATATTGCCATAGATTATCGTTGAAAGAGGCAATGAACATTGTAATACGCTTAAAACGTCATAGTTAAGGTATGTGAGGCTCACTCTCTATGTTTGGGAATGTGTATGATTCCCCTTGCATCTCATTTTTATGACTATTACGAATTTCCTAGAAAGTAATTATGTCGTAGTTCTATGAATAGTTGTAGAACTTCTATTCTCTATATGATATATGTGAGAATGCACAGGAGAAAAATATTATTGATATATTGATATTAAACATGATAAAATGAGCCCTATATATACACATAACTTATCCTACTCCTAATACATATTGGATTAGGGTTATTTTACTACTATTTACATATTCTAACAATATAGTTTCATAATTCGTTCAATATCTCATGAGTCTCAACTATGAGAAATCAGTTTATTATGAGTACGTGTATCAGCCTAGTTCTATTTAGCATTCCAGTATCATGTAAGTCAAGATGATTCAGTATTTCAGTATCATGTATTACAATATGATTCTCAACTCCTGATTTTAAACCCCTGAGTGTTGAACACATGTATTTGGGCATGAGGCTGTAGTTTATGCTTTATGCATCTTTGTGCATGGGGCCGCAGTTATGTATACGTATAGTTGGGCCCGAGGCCGCATCTTGTGCACATATTTATATTGGGCATGAGGCCAGTGGCGAAGCTAGGAACTTCTCTAAGGATGTTCAAACTTGGAAGACGTAAATAAAAATTCTTGACAAAAGGTGATCAATATATCTTATCTAAACCCAACGCGCTTGAGAGCTTGAGAGCTCTGGCGACAGGAGATTCCAGGCGATTCGGAGGCGACCCAGCTTTGCAGCTCAGGCCACTGACCAGCCTCATCCTGAGGTTGGTCAGTCATCTTCTTCCCTCCCCCAACCATTAACGACCCCTACAAACACAAATCCCATCCAGAATTACGCTAAACTCCTCCAACCAAATGTATTAAATGCGTCCATGCAGCAAACTCCTAATGTAGCCCTAAAACCTATAGAATATCATCATGGAGTGCCTATTCTACGTTGGAAGAATCAGGGTGTTCGTCAATCCATCGCGCAACAAGGATTAAACATGACAGTCTTGGAAAATTTTCGTATTGTAAGCCTGGAATTCATGATTGACGTAAAGCCATACAAATTCAATGTGAGCTTAAAGGGCAGTGTTCGGTTGGATTAATAGAGGATGGTCATGTGTTAGTCAAGCTTTTATTAATGGAGGATTATATTCATCTTTTGTCAAAGCCTGCTTTTTATTTGAAAATACAAAGCGAGATGTGGCAGATGCATTGTACTAAGTGAAATCCATGGTGGAAACCTAATGAGGAATATGTTGCCATTGCTTGGATTTCCTTTTAAGATTTACCACCTAATTTCTTTTGCAAGGAGTTTGCTTTCTCACTAGCTAGGGCAGTAGGAAGGCCACTTCATGTGGATTTGGATACTCAAAATGGAACTTGTCCAAGCTGTGCTAAAGTGAAGGTTGAGGATTTGTTGTCAAATTTTGCTCAAAGGATCAAAATGTAGAGGATGATGAATCTGGACCTGAGGAATTCAAATGGATTAAAATTTGGTATGATTATATGCCTAAGTATTGTAAATCGTGCAATAAACAAGGTCACAAAAAAGATGAGTGCTGGGTTATTAATCTAGGATTGAGGCAGGTTGAAAGTCAATGATACGAGAACTCAGCAAGAAATAATTGGCACAGCAGCTGCTTCTACAAAGGTGTTATCGAGTGGGAAAGTTGTGGGAAACCATTGGTAAATTCAGTTAGGCAGGAGTGGACGCAAGCAAGGAAGAATAATATCAGCATGATAAGACGGGCTATATCATTGCAACGCAATGGAGAAGGAAGTTAACAATAGTAAGGGGAAGACCAAAGTTGAGGCAGTGACTACCAATAACAAGTTTGATGCTTTGGAGGTGGAGGAAAATATTCAACCAATTTTGAGAATTACGGACGACAAGGTTGATGAAAATGTCAATAATAATGTGAAGAAACAACTGGCCAATGGTTCCAATAAGGTGCAAGAACAGGAGAAGATGAAGAAGGCTGGAGATTCCACCTTAAATCGTAAGACTTGGGGGATTAAGGTTGGTGATTCCGTGAAGGATTTGGAGAAGGTAAAAAGTTCCAGCTTGATTAATAAGGACGCTAGGGCTCATAATATTGATATACTTCCTTAAATAAAGGGGAGGTTGAGGCTAGACGTGTTAATTAAGAAGCAGTTGAGGTTGCAAATAAGGAAAGGGAGGCAGTAATAAGGAAAGCAATTTGAATCGTTGGTTCTCCTATTCCTATTGAGGCGGGGATTGATGAGGGGTTTAAAAAAGAATCTACGATAGAGTCGTTGCATAGAAGGTTTGGTACAAGCAAGGGGGAATTAAGGGAGCTCAATGTGACAATTAATCAATGTTGCCATGAAATTCCATCATAAACATATGAGGATTCTGGACAAGTGGAGGGATGCCTACAGCTTCAGGGAGGTTCACAGTAAGTAGTGCATGGCAAATATTAAGGGAGCTCAATGTGACAATTAATCAATCTTGCCATGCAATTCCATCATAAACATATGAGGATTCTGGACAAGTGGAGGGATGCCTACAGCTTCAGGGAGGTTCACAGTAAGTAGTGCATGGCAAATATTAAGGGAGCTCAATGTGACAATTAATCAATCTTGCCATGAAATTCCATCATAAACATATGAGGATTATGGACAAGTGGAGGGATGCCTACAGCTTGAGGGAGGTTCACAGTAAGTAGTGGGCATAGACCTCCTATAAATGCTGAACACAAGCTGTTGTGGACTAAGGGGCTGCCTTTTAAAATTTCATTCTTTTTGTGGAGACTATGGAAAGGCAAGGTAACTACTGATGATATATGGAGAGGAGTGGGCACATAGTGGTTTCAAAATGTTGGTGCTGCATTTAACCTCATGAGGATTCTTTCCAACATCTTTTTCTAACAAGTCCAACTGCAGATAGGGTGTGGAGAATTTTTATGCTGGCAGCAGGTATAGTAGAGAATCTTGTCCAGGTTCATCAAGTTATAAGAGTGTGGTGGAATGTTGATTTCTGCCCAAAACTCAAGCCTTTGTTCCAGGCAGCTCCAGCAGTAATAACATGGGAGCTTTGGAAGAGGAGAAACACAATGAAACATGGAGGTACAGTGTCGTGTAGTAGGGTGATCCATGAAGTGACAAGACACTGCATAATTTAGCAAGGGTAAGGTATCCTTGGTTGCCACACATTCCATTACTATGGCCAGACATGATCAAATTTTTTGAAGGTTATAAACCATATGTTGTGACCAAGAGAGTGGCCTGGCAGTCACACTATGAAGGCTGGTTCAAAAACACTGATGGTGCATCAAGGGGCAATCCAGGACCAAGTTCTTATGGCTTTTGTGTGAGGAATAGTGAAGGAGACTTGGTGTTTGCTATGGCAGAACAGATTGAAGATACAACTAATATATTGGCAGAAGCTAAAGCAATAGTTGAAGGGCTAGCATTTTGTGTTGAGCAGCAACTGCCTCCTCTAATTGTAGAGGCTAATTCTCTGGTAATGAAGAGGATCATAGAAGGTGAATGGGAAACACAATGGAGTATCGGAAAGAAGGTTAAAAGGATCAAGGGAATGAAGGAGAGTTTCAGTGTGATATTCCTGCATGTTCTGTGAGAGGGCAACACACTGGCTGATTTTTTAACTATCATAGCGTTTTCTTTTGTATGTACAGTAAACTTTAACTCATTCTCTGAACTGCCAAGTGCAGGGAGGAGATTAATCAACCTTGACAAGGCCCATATCCCTAATCTGAGGGTGATGGTAGCAAGGAAGAAGGCTCCAGATTAATGCTCATATTTGTTATCATATGGCCTGAGCTTGACTACCGTTTTATTATGTATAATGTGTGTGTGGTGTTAGGCTATTGCTCAGTGGTATTCGCATGTTATCATGCTCATTCTGGGGTTGATTTAACATCACACAGATTCATGGAGTCTAGCAGGCAGCTAATAAGGTCCAGCAAGAGCTCAAAAGGTTTTAGCTTTCTGCTAGTTGGGATGTGGTTCTGCTGCAGTTGTTTACATAAGTATGAGGCTACACATATGATCAGCCTTTTTGTTTATGAAGTGTTACTGTTGAAATGCCAATTGGAATATATTTATTCACATGAAATGCTACAAAAATTTCTAGTTGGTATTAGCTTTTTGCTAGTTGGGATGTGGTTCTGCTGAAGTTGTTCACATAAGTATAAGGCTGCACATATGATCAGCCTTTTGGTTTATGAAGTGTTAGTGTTGAAATGTCAAATGGAGTATATTTATTTACATGGAATGCTACGAAAATTGTTGTTTGAATCTGTTCTTATTATCTACAGTATAGTGTTTGATCATTGCCCAGTGGTATTAGTGTGCCTGCATGCTCAATCTGGAGATGAGAAAACACTATATTGTCCTTATATTTCAAGCAGGCAGTATTGTCTCTTTACTGCATTCATCAGCTTCATGTACAGCTTCAAAGCTATATGGAACACAAACTTGAGGAGGCATTGCTACGCTTGGATCTTTCATTCTTGGATAGCTTCATTACAGTGGTGTATTTGTTTGGAGTCCACACTTACCTTGTCCATTAGGATCATATCCTATGGAATGCATAATCTAGCGCCTGGTGAGAGCTTGGAGGTGCTACTTGGTTTGCCATTGGTCATTGGATTCACTTGCACTACTTTCTGGAGGCATATATCCCACTTCCTTGTAATAGCTATATTAGTATTCCTCTTGTTAGTATTTGCTAATAGCTGCAATCATTTTCTACCTTCCTCTGGACATCTTGTAATTTTGGACCCAGATTTGGAGTTTTATTTAAATATTAGCCACTAGGCAGTATGTCTAGTGGTATAACAACAACAACAACCCAGTATAATCCCACTTAGTGGGGTCTGGGGAGGGTAGTATGTACGCAGACCTTACCCCTACCTTTTGGTAGAGAGAATGTTTCCAAATAGACCCCCGACATCTTTCCCTCCAAGAACTTCCCACCTTGCTCTTGGGGAGACTCGAACTCACAACCTCTCGGTTGAAAGTGGGGGTTGCTTACCATCAGAGCAACCCATCTTGTCCGTATGTCTAGTGGTATATTTGTATATATATATATCTTACCTAGCTCTAAAACCTAATATTTACCTATATATAAAGTGTAATATTTTTAACAAATGGTGGTCAATTTACCACCCTTACAAGAGTATAGCTTTGCCCCTGTCTGAAGCCACATTTTATTTACTCAGATAAAATGTGGTTTTTCATTCAGTATAGAGAGTATTTATGTTGTTACTTATTCAGTTCAATTATCGATTATCAGTTATCAATTCAGTTTCAGTATTTACAGTTCTTTCAGTTGTCTTACATGCCGGAGCAATGCAAATGTATTGATCTCCCTTTTTGCCCAGCATGCAGGTAACGAATTACAAGCTGACAATTCTGCTCACTAGGACATCTCGTATCAGCTATTGGTGAAGCCCAGTCTTTCGGGACATTATCTCTCTTTTTGAGTCTTTATAGTATTTTAATTAGTAATGTCCCGGTAAATAGTTAGCATTTTAGTAGTCCAGTCAGTTAGATGTTAGCAAGCTTTTATATGTTAGCCTTATCGACTACTCGTTTGTACTTGCAGACCTTTTAATACTATCTGTATTTATGATATTTTTATCAGACTTTTTAGCAGATAACTCGTTTGTACTTGCAGACCTTTTAGTACTATCTGCCTTTATGATATTTTTGTCAAACTTTCTAGTAGATCAACATGGTGTATGTTAATATTCATCTTACCATATACCACATGTTGATCCAATCATTCAGTTGGTGCATGTTGATCCAACCATCTAGTTGGTGCACTCGGTCACACGCACCGAGTGTCGTGTTACGCCTAGGCCATGGTTTAGGGCATGATATTAACAAATCCATTTTGCAACTAAAAAGAAGAAACTCTAAGCACACTAAAAAGAAAATATTAGCAAAGAAAAAGAGAAAAGTGTATGTATCTGAATTCACCTAAAAATTGAATATTAATTAAATTTCTTTTAAAAATGAGTACAAATTCAATAGATAGCACAAAACTAGGCGCCACATGAAAATTTTACCCAATGCTACCCCCTTTAGTCTAGCCCTACCAACGAAAACGAATGAATCTATACCTGCGGCTTTTGATTTCTTCAATCCCACAAAAAAAAAATGAAAAACTCCGAAAAATGGCACTTGCCATTGTTCACTGTTTATCAACTTGATATTCTTTTTTGGATGACTGACGACCCTTCTGTTTATACAAAAAAAAATTAGGGCAGTCAAAAGGGTAAGTAGATTCAAAAATTGACAGATCAAAACAAGACAACGTGGCTCTAAGGGAATATATATCAGTCGCTTCAGAATCAAACAAGGCTATGGAATTTGTCCTCTTAATTTGATCGCTGCTGTCTGCAAAAGAAAGACCACTAAGGTTTATACCAAGCCTTTAAGTATTGAAGGCCATGTGCATCCAACCTGCATAAGATTCCTAATGTCTCCATATCTTGTAAACTCTTTTATTATTTTCCATTCCTTCTCACATGCAATAGGAGGAATGACGAGAGAGACAGAATTACATCAAGAGCAAGACAACCTTTTTATTATAGCAATAATGCATGACAGATTGTGGGGCATGATTATGGGACTAACCACAGTACTGAAAGAACGCATTACTCTAATTCGGTCAAGAGATGTATCCGGGAAATAGAGGCCCGAGTAGATAAATCTAAAAACACATGTGTGAATCCAATTGGGCTAACGGTGCAGGTCTAAGAAAGGTATTGCCACAAATCCAGAAGACAGAAGAGCAACTGCATAACATGAAACTGAAATGTATAAAAACAGTTCAAGTTGTTGAAATATAAACAAGAAATAATACTTTTTCAGCATCATGTCAAAAGTAAAGAGTTGTGGAAAAGGTGAATCAGGGAAGGGAAAAATTGATTTGCAACATAGCTCTATTTGCATATCTCAAGTATAGATGGTTGCAGCTGATTAAATAATCAGGGGAAAAAACAATGTTCAAGGCCTCCAAAACTGTGACATTGTCATGTTTATTCTGGTTTTAAGCTTGAGTGTACACTCAGATATATCATGAACAGTCAAATCAAAAGCCAGAGATGGCTGTATATCTTCAAACATCAAGGAGCAGGCGACGTGGATCTTCAACCACATCTTTAATCCTTCTCAGAAAGTACACTGCCTCTCTTCCATCAATCAGCCTATGGTCATATGTCAGCGCAATGTACATCATTGGTCTTGAGACAACGTTGCCTCCAACAACCATTGGGCGATTCACAATTGAGTGCATTCCCAAAATAGCCGACTACAAAATCAAGCAACAAACTTAAATGGTGAGATCACTCCACGATAAATTGCTAACCTCCTATGTCTCAATAAGGACACATACCTGAGGAGGATTTATGATAGGGGTACTTAGAAGACTTCCATACACACCACCATTGGAAATTGTGAATGACCCTCCAGCCATTTCATCAATTGAGATGGTTCCATTAGTTGCCTTCTTAGCGAGTCCGTTTATTGTCTTCTCTATCTCAGCAAAATTCATCTTCTCAGCATTGCGGAGAACAGGGACGACCAGACCCTGAAATTTGAGAAGAAAGTTGGAAAACATTGACAATAAACTCAAAAAGTAGATTCCCAAAAGCAGATAGAAGGACAAGTTTGAGACATCAGATTACAGATTTTCCATGAACTGTCGATAATATTCAAAAATCAAAATATTAAGGCAAAGGAAGGGTGGGCCTACCTTTGGGGTACCAACAGCTATACTGATGTCTACATAGTCCCGATATATGATATCATCGCCATCAATAACTGCATTAACTATAGGTTGATTCTGGAGTGCACTCACTGCTGCCTGAAATTTAGTATAATCCTTTTCGTCAGAGTGTTTTTGTTGTGACAAGTAATAGATGTTTTTCGTCAGAATGTCAACCAATAAGTAAAAAGAAAAAGTATTGACATCATGCTTCTCATACTTTCACAAATCCAGACATCAGTCCTAACTTCACTCCATGCTTTTCAACAAATGCATCTTTGTAATCAGATCGGAGCTTCATCAAATTTGTCCTGCAACAACCAAGATTGGACAAAATGAATACAACTAATACAATGGTGCCTAACAAACACTTCATGGGCTATGACAATGCCTCGTACACCTCCAATGGATTAGAACAGAAACAAATTTGCATCCAGGATATCAACTTGAGAAAGAAACTAAAGTTATAACCTCAAAGGTCACTTGCTATCTGAAAAATCCATCAAAAAGAAAGATAAGTACTATTATTTGGAAAACAACTAAACCAATTTTAGTCATCAAAGGGACCGCATTACAAGGATCCTTCATGTTCCTTGATGTACCTATGTCGAACGGGTGTAACATGGGTGTGGGTATTTCTCATGGATTCTTCAAAACACATTAGACGTTGGCAAACATTAGCATGCCGGAACTGGATGCTTCGATACACATACTGAATATGCACCCATTGATGAATCCATGTAACATAGATCACGGTATCAGAGGACTTCTATCCTTCTGATAGCACTTGGATTAAGCATATAACATATGACAAAGATGCTCATTAATTGTTTATCAAAATTACAATCCAAACTTACATATCAACTTCATTGAATGTAGTCAACAATGCAAATGTGTTCTGAGAATCTTTCAAGCGGATAGCAACTCTTTTCCTGAGCCTCGTCATGGGAACCTATCATCAAAGAAGATTCAGATGTTGCTACATAGCAATTGCGACAGATGCTCAAATAATAATGTCATGAATAGTGCTTCTTAAAACGAAAGGTGGAAAAAGCGACAAAGTCCACAAGGCTTGAAAAGAAAGGGAAGAAGTGAAGTGCATGCTTCTTTGAAGTGAAGCACACAATTTAAAGAAAGATTAGAAAATACCTATCACATATGAATCTAGTACTATGATATAATTAAAATAACTGATTTAGCATCCAATGTACAATAATGCTAATATTAACCCGACTCCTCAAAGTTGAGATTCAAAAATTTAACCGCCTCTGGTTGGATTCACTTTGGCATCATCATTTGAAGAACGCACTTTCCAGAAGCGTAAAGTTTTGCAACTAAAGTGATAACCCGTTGCTTACACATGGTTCTTTAAGCTATAAGGCATGGATTTTAATAACACGGGTCATGACAATAAGCTTTCAAAAGTTTAAGGGACTCACTCGTCTTTCCCGCTCTTTAGGGGGAAGTTGGGGTTCTGTAGCAGAGCGCTTAGGAGGAGGTGGTGAAGTGTCCTTAGACTTCTCCTTGACAGGAGTTGTCTCAACTTTAGGTTTCATCTCTTCCTCTTTTTTCTCTTCAATAGCAGAAGGTGGCCTCGGAGCTTCTTTTTCAGATGGCTTCTCAGATGGAGCAACATGATCTACACTTTCTACACCCTCACCAGATTTTGAAATAATAGCAACCTTATAGCCTGGTTCCACAGTGTCTCCTTCCTTAGCTACAAACTGTAAATGTTCAAAAGCAGATGCAGAATCCATTGATATCAAAATAAGAAAGGTATAATAAACTCGAGGAAGAAAACGAGGAGTTCTGGTGTTAATACGATATTCTACCTTTTGGATTACACCGGCTTCAGGACTAGTAACATCAATTGTCACCTGCCAAGTATAAATGACATATAAGCCTTTAACCTCCACGGAAATCCATAACAAAATTGAATTAAAATTAGTTAAACATGTTCCAAACCAAATACCTTATCGGTTTCAATCTGAGCAATTGGCTCATCAACTTCTACTCTGTCACCAGGATCTGATTAAAAAGAATGATACATGAAAGAAATTATTAAAAAGAATGAGAGATGAAAGAAACCAAGTGTTGTGCCTCAAAGAATACCATCGTGGACAAAATAACAAAAACATACTCTTCAGGAATTTAGCCAGTGTGCCATCACTTATGGATTCGCCCATAAAAGGAACAACAGCATCAACCAGATCATCTTTGGCAGAAATACGGATGAGGCAAAACAAAGACACAAAATGTTAGTAATTGCATTGCCAAAATACACTCTGGAGACAATTAAGCGCACAAGGAAATGGCAATTTAAACATTCTCTGAACTATAATAAAATTCTCAGCCATCTCACTGATAATCATGATTCAACCCCACTGACACATTGTAGGATATCCAATATTGTAAATCATGTACATAATAATGAAAACAAGTGATGAATAGCAATCTCATCACTATCATTGAGAGAGAGCATATCATGCACACAATACATAGGTTAAAAATGTTTCTATAATGAACTTGCTAGTCATGGCACTGGTAGTCGTCATCAGACTCCACTGTTGCAGTATAAATACAGCTGATTCCTCCAATTTAAATTAACACATTTCAAGATATTCAATGGCCGAATTGATGTAATAATAATGAAAATAACAGGGATAAAGTTTTAATGTTCTTGTGTAACCATACTTAATCACAACCAAGTCCAACAGAAGGAAAAGGATGGCACTGAGAAGAAAACTAGAAACGGAAACAAGAAGATGAACAAGAGTAAACATCCAACCAATCCATTTCTACACAATATATGGAGTATAAATCAATAGTAAATTTCCAATGAGTACTTGATTTCACACCATTCCAAGCAACTAGCACAGTATCTTTGGAGTTTGGACGGATAATTGCAAATTAATATTCCGCTCCCAGATAGGAATTTGATATTACAATAACTAACATGTTAAATGGCAACGATCACAACGGAAAACAACAAAAGAACCGACAAAATTCAATTAGTATCTATATAGGATCTCAACAATAAAGAGAATGGAAAAAAGGGTATGTTCTCTAAAAAGATATTTTAACAATGTGTCAAAAACTAGAGAAGATACAATAGGCAAATTAATAGCTAGCATTTTCCAGCCCTATCATCAATAGCGTGCGGCACTAACGAATAGAAAGGACGGAACCGTGGTAAACCATTGAAAACAGGATGGACCAAATGACTTTTTCAATAGTTACATGTTGGAGTTTAGTAGATGCAGGAATAGGTTCTCATGTATCAAGATTCAAGACAAGGTTAATCACTAATAAAGCAGATATACCACTATTTGAACAAAAAGGTCTGCTGCAAATCTGTAGCGTGAGACTTGAGTGATGATTGGCCACAGCTCCCCTGCAGAAAATGATCCAATTCAAATGGACCACCAGAAAAGATGGGAAAAAGAAAAGTGGAAGAAGCAGCAGAATGTACCAAAATCATCAACTCTCTTACTCTTTACTCGCTACATCCACCAATTGAAGCCAACAAACAGAACAGGGTGCAACATAAGAAAGAAAGGATTAATCTTGACTAGATATTGGCGGCAACATTAAACCGTGCACATAAAGGCGTATTATCTCATCTCTTGTTATACACTTGGTGGAGAAAATGAGATAAAAGATAAATATGATAAGTTATTTTACTGCATAAGGTGGAGCTTTTACTGAGGAACCAATTACTAGTGATTTATTTTGTTTTTTTCTTTCTTCACACTACAATTCAAAAATGACCTTAAGACTATAAAAGAAAAATGAGATTGCCGGATGCCAAACATAAAAATAATCCATTTTTGTGGTCAGGGATGTGTTATTGATATAGGAAGGTCACTGCTGAAAAAATATTTAATATATGTACACATGCACACCCACAAGAAGAAAAAACCAAGCAGATTAGTTTAATTCTTTAAGATCCACCTTTTTGGGGGTACAAAGACTTCTTTGAGCATATGAACTTACCAGATCTTTTTTCTTATTTTATCAGATCTACTATCATAAAACTCCCTTATCCTAAGTTTGTATGACAAAGTTCCACCTATGAATGTCCCAAAAAGTGTCTGGCACAAAAAATAATTCACGCCTTTTACAAGTATCAAATTCACTTTCATTAAGATGCAAATCTAGATCATGATGTGATGATCTCCTTATCAATCCTCAACAATCATAATATACTCTTCTAAGTTCTAACCACAATTTAAACGTTAATGTAAGTCATTCGATTCATTAATTTATAGGCAGGTGAACTGTATCATATAATTTGGAAATGGGTGGTGTTCACTTATATATCATGCGTAGAAACATGTAGACCTTTATCTCTCTTGCATAAATGAACATACTATCTTTCTTGCACTGCTTTGGCTCTTAATTTCTCATTCAAGTACAAGAAAAGACAAAGCCAGCTGCCAAAAATAAGGTCTCTTCTTCCCCTAAAGCATAATGACGAAAAATAGTGACCAAGCCGTATGTCTAATAGCAATACTTAACCAGGAGCCTAGGATATGCAAATATAAAAAACAACAGTTGGTTTCAACTCCAAATATTGAACTAAAGCAGGGTGTCCTATGAGGAGGGAAAAATACAAAGGCTAATCGGGGTAAGAGTATGGTGCATCTTTTCATGCTATACACCTTTACACAAAAACAGAAAGTGTACTAGTAATGAAACCGATCACTAACCTTTCTGGCCTCAGGTTCGTTGAGCATCCTGTATCGAAATTTAGGAGTTAATAACCATCGCAATGTGAAATGAATATGTTGAAATTTGTGATTGAGCCAGCACAATTACCAGGTAAAACACGGTCACTGAAATTCCGAGCATGACCACATTGTTTAGGAATAAGTATTATCTGTTGACATGTGTGAAGTATGTTATGCCTAAAATCTCGAAAAAAACAAAGCATATGAAGACAAAACATAAAAGAGCATAGAGTCTCCAAATAAAAGAAGACAACTAACATCCCCCAATTAGAGGACAAAAAAGATAAGAGTCTGGATAACTATCAGAGAGTTTACTTCAAATATTATATCATAAATACTAAGACCTAACTAATACAGAACATAGTCTTTCAAAAGCAATCAAAGCATAAAATTTGGCACATCCAGTGTATAAGGAGAAAACGCAAAAAAAAAAAAAATCCATGGTAAAGTAAACAGTAGGTAAGTTCCATGGACTGGATATCATACAATTCGACACAAAATATACCTAATTAGCACAACCTTCAAAATTACTAACTTAAAGGGAAACAACAATTTGATGAACACTACTCCTGCTCGAATAACCTCATATTCAAGACAAAAGACTGCTTTCATTTCATTAACCAAGATACACTATACTTTAACCTAATAGCTCAATAACATAGGCGATTCCAGAATTTGAACTTTACAGTTCAGGTTAGCAATTCTACCAGTCCATTTGATTTACATACGTCTGAAAGAATATATTATTTGTACTTATCTAGTGAACTTACATATACAAGGTTCGAGGCCAAAGCTAGCGGGTTTGGATGAACCCATAACATTAACACAACCTCCACCCCTGCTCAATAATTCACTTAGCATAAAACTGACCAAAAGTCACAGCTCGGACATAAATGTGCAAAATAATTGTGTTAACATAAAATTGAACTCCTATAAACAGAAAATCAAATAGTCATTACCTTTTCTGATGCGGCAGAGGGTATTCTTGATGTAGAAGCTGCAGGGCGAATCACATGCAGATTTTTCCCTAAACACTGTCCAATAAAAGAACAAATTTCGTTATATTAATTTTACTCATCTTAAAGTTCAATATAAAGTATGCAAACTAAAAAGAATATAAAAAGGCTAGATGAGGAATTGTACCGAAGCAGAAGCTTTGCGCCTTAAAACGCCCAGCATCGTAGATTTGGTCTATTAAAGCTGTTAAATCAATTTAAAAAAAAAAAGAAATTTAGGCGAGAATTCATTACTGTTAATACGTGTGTGTGTGACATGGTGTGTGGATGGTGGCGATAAAGTAGATCTTACAGAATATAGAAGTAAACATGATAAGCAGAAGGTTTTGACCTGAAGAATAAATGAAGATCGAAGAGAATAGGGTTTGGGGAAAGTGCGCCGATAGAGAATGGAAACAGAGAGAGGGAAAGTCGCAAGGGGGAACTTGTTCGCACTTCCTGCACAGCTGCTACCTTTTTCTATTTCCAAATTATTCCGATTTTTCTTCCTTTTTTTTGCCTTCCAGAAGGAGTTGAGGGAATGGTGGGACTATTAGACTGGCCATGCCAACTTGTCCCCAAAAGAAATATTGTTAGGTTGACGGCGTCGCTCGAAAAAAAACTTACAAATGCCAATGGAGCTACTTTTCTACTTATTTCATATGATATTATTTTGTTCTAAAAATGATAAAATATATTTTAAAATTTTAGAGGTATTCTAATTTTAAATATATTATTTTCTCCTTAATAATATACTTTTATAGCTATAAAATTTTATAACATATTTAAAATGAATAAGGACCAAAATTGACTCGTCTTATTCGTTTCGGAATACTTTTATTCTTTGTTAATATTTAGGTATTTTTGCCTGTATCGTTACAAAGGTGGTATGATTTGTGAAAGATTCATTTTTTGCTATTTTTCATTAACGGAGCCAATAAAAAAATATAAAGAATGTCCAAAGTGCCCCTCAAATTTGCAAATTAATTACTTTTACCCCCAATATAATAATTTGATTAATAGTTTTTTTATTAAGGATTCATTTTAGACCTTAATTTGTGTATATTAAAATCACAATGATACTTGACCATTAGTTGAACCGCCTCTTATTGATCATCCCCCTTCCTTCCCCCCTTTCTTAAATTAAGAAAAAAAAATTAAAATTAACCATCAAATAGATGTACCCATAATATAAAATATATTTATAAATCTATTACTAGAAGTAAATGAATGAAATAAAGAAAGCTAATTCAACCCAAACTCTAATATAGTTAAAGAAAAGCACTAGACACAACTGGTGTCAAGCAAAAAATAATTAAAATTTCATGAAAATTTTTAACACAAAAAAAAAATTAAAAGAATGAAAGAATTGAACACGTACGTCAAAAGCTAAATTAGAATAAATATAACAACAAAAGTAAGCAAAACAAGGCATAGAGTGTTTGACTTTGTATAACAAAATTATTAATTAAAACAATAGTTACATAAGAAAGAATGTTAAATGTTTGGTTTTTTTTTTTTTTTTTTTTGGAGGCGAGGAGGGGGGTGTTGCGGAAGGGAGGGAGAGTTAAACCTAAATATGAAAGAGGAAGGGGATAATCAATAAGCGGAGTTGCAAAGTATTATTTTGTGGTTTTAATATACTTAGAGTGGGGTTTAAAATGAATCACTTAGTAAAAAGAGGGAATTCGGAACCAAAATATGGTACTTTTAGATTGAATTTACATAAATAAGTGTAAAAAAGAAAATTTATCAAAGTATATATAATGCCACAAAAAGTGGCGCTATACAGTAACGGTAACTACGCTGTTACTGTATAGCGCCATTTTTTGTGGCGTTATACATTATTTTTTTTGAAAAGTCAATGTATAACGCCACAAAAAGTTGCTTTATATAAAAACTTTTCTGACACAGTGTACAGCGCCACTTTTATTGGCGCTATACCTTCAATAAAAAATATCCCCCGTCTTTTTCTCCACCATTATTTTAGTTGTTGGTCTCACCATTTTTGCTCACAAAAATCTGTCCACCATTAAAAAAAATGTTGGTCCCGCCGACACATAAAACTTGAAGAACATAGGTCCTACGTTCGAGTAGAGCTTCGTGTGATTGTTGATTCACGTTTTCGGAGTCAAATTTTCGATCTACTTACTTTTCAAAAATTCTAAATCGAGGTATTTCGTTTTATTTTAAGTTGAAACTTTTATAATAATGCATATTAGTTGATTTGTATGTGGTATATTTCAGTTTGTTTTTTTTTATCGAAACTAGCATGTTAAATTTATCCGGATTTAATTTCAGTGTTGTATATAAAAATATAAATCTATCAAATAAATTTGTCTGATAATATTCTCATTTATATATATGTGTTTTCATACCGTTTTGTATTTTATTTGTAATTAAATTTATTTATTGTTTATGTTTAGTTTAGATTATTTTTTAGCGTAGTAAAATATAGACCTTTTTAGCATAGTAAAATGTAGACCCTTTTAGCGTAGTAAAATATAGAGCCTTGTAGCGTAGTAATGTGTAATATTTTAGGTTAGAATTCCTTTTGTTTAAGTATGTTATACTGGTATTTCGATCCTCAAAAATATCGAGCCCGGAACCCATGGATAAGTAACTTGCACAATTAAGTTATTAAAAACATGAATTTCAATTATAAAAAAATACATAATTATTAATCATAGTTTGGTGCCACTGGGCCTCAAAAATATCGAGCCCGGAACCCTTGGTAAGTAACTTATACAATTAACTTTAAAATATGAATTTCAATCATTAAAAAAATACATAATTTTTAATCATAGTTTGGTGCCACTGGGCCTCAAAAATATCGAGCCCGGAACCCATGGGTAAGTAACTTGTACAATTAAGTTATTAAAAATATGAATTTCAATCATAAAAAAATACATAATTTTTAATCATAGTTTGGTGCCGCTGGACCTCAAAAATATCGATCCTGAAACCCATAAGTAAGTAACTTGTACAATTAAGTTATTAAATAATATGAATTTTAATCATAAAAAAAATACATAATTTTTAATCATAGTTTGGTGCCACTGGGCCTTGTTACCATCATTGTCAAACTTGTCTTTTGTATTCTTAGAGGCTCCGTAGACGTATGTGTTGGTTATGTACGAGAGTTGGATGGGTCTATGAACTATGTTATAAATCTAAACTCTTGTTTTCCCTAAGTTACAATTGTATGGGGTTTGGAACTTAACTGCGATTTAAGGTTGTGATATGAAATAAACTAACAATGTTGAATATACAACTTTTCATACTGTCTAAATAAACGAAAGCATAGTTTTCTTAATCGTAATGAGTTGGATATAAAGTGTTTGATAAGGCTTGCTCAGTTGGACTCACTCGATTGAGCGTCGGTCGCGCCTCCCGAGGTTGGGGAATGAAAATACAAGATGATGATTATATCATCAGAAGAGAAGTTGAAATACTAGAAAAAGATTTCGAAGAGGAGGAGATGCAACCATAACAAGTTCAACCAAAAATTGAACTCAAAGTTCTCCCATATTATTTAAAATATGTTTATCTTGAGGAAGAATTATTTTCAGTAATTATTTCATCTTCTCTTATTGCAGAGCAAGAAGAGAAACTGATTAAAGTGTTAAAAAAACACAAAGGAGCCTTGGGATGGAATATAGAAGATATCAAAGGGATTAATCTAGCTATTTGTATGCACAGAATTCTCATGGAGGATAGCTACAGGCCAATAGTTAAGCCCCTAAAGAGATTGAATCCGACAATGCTGGAAGTAGTAAAAAGGAGATCGTAAAGCTTTTGGTGGCAGATAATATCATTAGAAAATGTGTGCCTGAGGAAGAGATGCACAAAATTTTATATTACTGTCATGACAGAGCAATTAGAGGTCATTATGCAGCAAATCGAATAACCTTTAAATTTTTAGAAGCTGGATTTTTCTGGCTGATTCTCTTTAAAGATGCCCGAGCATATGTTGCACAATGTGACTTTTGTCAAAGAATAAGCAACATTACTAAGAGAAATGAGATGCCATTGCAATCAATAAAGATATGTGAAATATTTGATATTTGGGGAATATATTTCATGGGTCCTTTTTCCTTCCTCTCATGCTTTCGAATATATTATTGTGGCTGTAGATTATGTGTGGGTTGAAGGCATCACAAGAAAAAATGATGCTCGAACTGTGTGTAATTTTCTTAAAAAAATATTTTTACTAGATTTGACACACCACGAGTCATCGTTAGTGACCAAGGAGCTCATTTTATGAATAGATAATATTCTGCTTTGCTGACAAAATATGGTGTGACTCATAAAATAGGAACACCATATCATGCTCAAACTCAAGGGCAAGTTAAAGTTTTCAACCGTCAGTTAAAACGAATTTTTGAAAAGATGGTTGGAATCTCAAGAAAATATTGGGCTTTAAAATTAGATGATACATTATGGGCATACTAAACATCTTTCAAAATGCCAATTGAAACATCCTCATATAGATTAATCTTTAGGAAATCTTGTCATTTACCAGTTGAATTAGAACACGAATCTTTTGGGCACTAAAAGCACTAAACTTTGAATTAGTCTCTGATAGTAAAAATAGATTTTTTCAGGTTAATGAATTGGAAGAAATTAGGTTGGAGGCCTATGAAAATGCAAAACTTTTTAAAGAAAAAAGTAAAAAAATGGCATGACAATTTGATTCGAATAGGAAGTTTTAAAATTGGAGATAAAGTGTTTCTTTAAAATAGTCAACTCAGACTATTCCCAGAAAAGTTAAAATCGAGGTGGACACGTCCTTACAATGTAACAAATGTTACTCTATATGGAGCAATTAAAATCCAATAGAACAATGGAGTGACAAGTTCAAGGTAAATGGTCAAAGATTAAAATTGTACTTTGGAGGATATTTTGAGCAACATTCATCGGTCACTTTGATAGACTGATGAATTTCAAAAGTAATAAGTCGAGATAACGACGTTAAACTCAAAACTATAGTAACATACCCAGCCATTGAGGGTGAAGCAATGGAGCCTTATAAGTCCAACATAGGTTTGATATTTAAATGCTTAATCAATTAATATGGTCAATATCCAAGTTACTGTACAACCAGAACATCTCATGAAGGCCTCTATAAAAACAGAGTCACCTACACAGGAGCAACTCTATGGTGATCGGTATGCCCAAGTAACTGGTTGGTTAACCGCTTAATGATTCAATTTGAATGTTGGCTCAAGTAATATTTAGTTTATATTTAAACCAGGACCAAATGACTAATAAGGTCTTAAATTAGTGAGTCTATTACACGTAGAACATGTGTAGTTACAATTTTTTTCAAGCTTTCTTCTGTAATCGTAAATTTAAAAGCCAAAAAAAAATTATTTTATTTTATAAACATTAGTATTATTTTTTTTCTTTTCCTTAAATTAATACTTATATATGTGTATCTCTTATCACGTGGTTTATCTAGGAGGATGAAACAGTTCACGCGGGGAAGGGGTATATTTTGATGCATTTCTAGTATATGTTACATATATATATATATATATATATATATATATATATATATATATATATATATATATATATATATATATATATATATATATGGTTCTATTTTCTTTATATTTTTTATATATAATTGTTTTTCTTTTTTCTATCCTATTTGTAGTTTTTAATTAACAAGATAAATTCTTTACTATATGTCGAATGATTAATTCTTTTCATCTTCACCATATAAATTCTATATCTATGATTTTGATTTTGTGAAGGTAGGAGCAAGCATCTTTATCTTTGTAAATTATTGGAATTGTAAACAATTATGATCACAAAATAGGTAGAAGCAATAAACTTGGCTAGAACTTGCTCTAAATATTTCTCAAGGCGAAATAATAGGTGATACTTATTTTTGAAAAATGAAATTAGGCTTTTTTTTTTATTTATCATTTTCTAGCCTTCTTATTCTCGAACTAAATACATATAAATATTCCATTAGAACTCTTCTTTGAGCCTTTATCCCATTTTTTCAATGGAGAAGAAGAAAAAAGAAGAAAAAAAGGAGTAATTATATATATACGTATATAGTCACGAGATTTTCCAGCTAAAATGAGCAGAGATTGGTGTATATGTTTTTTTAAAAGGAAGGAAGAAGAAGGATTTTTTTATGTGAATATACGATATTTGAGACTACAAAAAAGAAAAAAAGAAAAAAAGAGACAAAAACAAAAAACAAAGTGTTATCAAAGGGAGGAAATGTCGAGCACCAAGAAATGTTTGCTCCAAGTTGAAAAAATAAGTCACTCTAAAAATATTTTTATCTTACCACCCTGAAGCCTAATATTATAAGCAAAAAAAAGTCCTAGAAAGATTCTAAAAATTAGTGTTGAACCTATATTAGTGGAGAAAAATATAAGGAGCAAGCCTATGGACAAGAGTATGGTATTAACCGAATAAATGATTATAAATCTATTAATTCTGAAAGATTCAAGGAAAGAAGATTGCAAGTTCTTGTTGATCAAAGCAGAATTCAGAAATGAGGTAAAAGATTTGGTGAATTTAAAAAGGTTAATTGCATTGACCATATTGGAGGGTATTTATTTTGTATAAATTTTCTATGCTACAATAGTCATGAATTTTGGAAAATATATTTTAAAAGTATTCTTTTTCCTCGAGGACGAGTAAAAGTTCAAGTATGGGGGTATTTGATGGATATAAATTATTCATGTAATTTTATATATGGAAAATAAGTTTTTAAAATAAAATATGAATAATCATATCCTATCCTCGCATATTTTCCAACAATTCTTGTAGGAAAAAAAAATATGAAAAAGACAAGAGTTGAAGCAAAGCCACATTTGCACACATCATCATCACATTAGCACACATGGAACCTACATTTGCAAGTCTAAGTCATGAACTCAAGAATGGAAGCAAAAGAGTCATTTATGCATGCGTGAAATCTATATTTGCAAAGGTCACATTCGCACACATGAAACCTACATTGTGAGCATATAATTTTTGCCCTGTTAAGTCGACTCCTTAATTGCTTTTAAGATTTTCCTTTTAATATTTGTTTTAAGGATTTAATTACGTGTGTCAGTGTATTTTCATTAATGCATGCGTAAAATCATTTAGGATTTAATTTCATATTTTTGCAAGAATAATTGGTAATTCGGGTAATTTTTACAAATATAAAATTCACAAAAAATAAGTACTATTTCTAGCATTTTAATTGTTTTGTTTAATTTTAATTTGTTGCATTTTATTGTTTGTGTTTCATAAATAGACAATTATTAGGTTATTTAGGAATTTTGAAATATAATTAGGAATTAAAAAAGAGAGAAAACAAAACAAAACAAAATATGTAACCACCTAGACTGGCCACAATTAGGCGAGACCTGGGTGACCCAAATCCTTTTTTACCCTGTAAAACACCCATGCCCAGCCCAAAAATGGGTCCCCAACCCAGTCCATACACAATCACCCCAAAACGACACTGTTTAGGGACAAGGCATCCCAACCGTTGATCACAGGCCATCCAACGGCCCTGAAACTGGCCCAATTTTAGATATATATGTCCAAACGTCTCTATAGAATCAGAGACAAACCTTTCTTCTTCCTCGTACAATCTACCTCCGGTATATCACCACCCCCACCTCCACCATGAGACCAGCGTTGACCACCCAGCAACCACCCTAACACCGCCGCCGAAAATCGCCTCAAGGCGGCGACCGGTCACAAAACCACCATAAATTTACACCACAGGACCACCTTGACCCCCTCTTTCCCTTCCCGTGGTCAGCTTCCTTCTAACAAGTCCCCATCTTCTCGAATATTCAAAAGAAGGATCGCCGGCACCACCGTCTCCGGCGACCCAACCCCAAACCAACCCAAAGTTACACCTCTGATCCACCTCCCCTCCCCCTTTCCAACCATCCAAGCCATAACCTTCAAATCCCAACAAACCGGCTCAAATATTAAATCTAAACTAACCCTAAGTCCTGAAACTCACCGGAATCCGGCCAAATTGGCCTCAGGTGACCTTCTTCTGTCCCTCTTCCTAACCATACCGCCCACAACCCTCGAAGCCCACCGACTACAAAGAAAAAGCAGATCTCAGACCTTACTTGGTCTCAGAATCAACGAACCTCATTCTAAACCCTTTGGCCCTCTCCAATACCCAAAGCAAAATTCCTTAGAGGTTATAGACCTCTCAAAAGGGGTCGGAGAGTCATTGGAACTGGAAAAGTTCAGGCTAGGGTGGCATGCAAAAGCTAAGTGTCCTTTTTAATTCGTGTCGATATTTGTATCTTGTGTCTTGTATATATTTCTTGTCTCAATTACTTGGTTTTCTTTGGATTTTATTTGTTTTCTGTATTTTATCTTAAAATAGCCATTCCTACTGTTTCCTTTAGTCTTATTGATCTTCTGAGTAGTATGATCTTGAGTTCATTCTTGTTCTAATGAGTTTCTATTTGTTCATCTATGAAAGTCCTGAAATACTCATCTTTGCTGGTCTTATCTGCTTTATATCATGCTTGAAATTCTGGGTAGGTTCCTTTTAGAATCTTATACCTATCATGGTTATTGCCTAATTTGCATTTGTTAAGGTTAAGTTTATGTGAATATGTTAGTTTCTGATGTTAGTCTTGTTCTCGTATAGCCTGAGTATTTAATCACCTTTCTTGCTTCTAAGTTTTACTGAGTGTGTAATTTTGGTAATTTTTATAAGTCCTGCATTAATTGATTGGTTCCCTTCCCTGATCGTTTTGATTCATTTGGTTCTGATATAAAAAATATATATTCATATGATCCTGAAGTTGTGATAATTATTTCCACCCTTCGTTACCGAATAGTCCATATTAATTGTTTGTTTGAATCCATGAGGTGCATTGTTTAATCCTTAAACTCTTTGAGTAGCCATTTCTACATAATTGAGTTTGTAGTTTTGATTCTGATTTTGACCCATAACCTGAAGGCAATCAACTAGGGTCAGATTTGACCAAACATTTGAAAACCAAGGTTAAAAAACTTAGGTCAGTAATTAGGAAAAGGGACAGGGGTACAAAGGGTATTTGAATACAAGTAATCCTGCAACCATTCCTAGAACATTCTAGTGAGGGATTTAGGCATAATTTCTGCCTCAAACTTGAGGCACAAGTCAGAAAACTAAGAACTATTTAGGTAAAACTGAAGATTAGGTAAGGGACTAAAAGGAAAAACAAATAAATGAGTGTTGCCCTAAGGCTTCAAATATAAAAAGGAAACTATCTGAACATTTCAGGGAGAGACTTTGGGTGGATTTTGGATTTTTCGAAGAGATTTCTCCTTTAAGCTCTTATTGAATTAGAACACATATAAAAAATACATATTATTCCTTTCAACCTTCTTCATAAATCCTTTAGTGCTGCTCTATTTCGACTGAATCTTCCTTGATAACAAGTTTGAGCATATTAAGTTGTTTTAAAGATCAGTTAGTATTACTTGCTTTTTCTCAAAAAACCTTCCTGAATTTCTGGATGTTTATTGGCTGATTGGCTTTGCTTGTCTGCTATTCTTCATTAATCATAGGCTTTCTTTCCTATTGGCATTCCAGGTACCATTCCTTACTCAGATGCTGAAATTACAGCCCTGTATATTCAAGTTTGTAGCTGATTATGAAGTTAATACACTTTGTTTCCCAGTTCATACGATGATTGTCATCTATTTTCTATTTGTACTATTGGCTTCATATTAAATGTGAACATGCACTAATTATGGACTGATGCCAGGACTGTGCCTTTAATTCGTTTAAATTCCAGTACCTTTAGAGATAGTCTAGTCAGATCTATTAAGTATTTGCAACTTAAATTATAGTATAGGTTTGATAATTAAATATATGTGTACTCTGAATGATGAGTAGTTCAAGTAGTTTTCTTCGAATATCAAGAAGGAAATCTGATTTGTAACTGGTTAATTAGAAATCATCCGCATCAATTTTTCTTAGTTAAATACTTGCAGTATACTTTATAATAACCAAGTGTATAGTTTAAATGATTGTGATTACAATTGAATGAAGGGCTGTTGTGGTACGCTTACGATGGACTCGTTAGTCCAGTGTTTCTGAGCCCCAATCGAAAAGCCCAGTAGATGCCAGTTGTAGTGTAAACACTACATATCCCTGGCTAACCAAAATAAAGCCCAATATATAATTAGCCACGAATGATGTTAAAAATACAAATGACGAATTCCTCCAAGTGTGTTATCCGTGTATAAAATATTAGAACACCTCTAGATACAAGAATAATAGAACATTTAGTGTGCTTTAGGTTGCTTTTATAAAAACAAAGTGAGCCGCGCTAATTTAATCAAACACCACGCGAGACTCCCTTAACTTATAAAATACACAGAAAAATTGGAAGGGCCATTTAGCGAATTTCACGGTTTTTCACGAATTTTTAAAGACGTAGTTGCTATAGGCGCGAATTTATTAATAAAAAAATATCTTCCTAATCTCGTGTCGCGTCTATGTGACCCAAATCCAAATCTCAATGGAATTAAAATATGAATAAAATTGCATGCGCATTTATTTGACGTGATTCGCGATGTGTTTTAACGATATTGCAAACTTCCTAAAAATATATTGAAAGCGATTAATAATTTAAAATTGCATTATAGGTTCGAACATGTATAACAAATCAGACTTTAGCCACTTATAATACTTTAAGCGACCGTGCTATAACCACGGATCTGGGGGTGCCTAACACCTTCCCTCGGCTCAACAGAATTCCTTACTCAAGAATTTCTGGTTCGCAGACTCCAATTGGGCAGTCGAAATTTTTTTCGATTTGGGATTTTAAATAAATCGATGACTTGGGACACCAAAAGCCAAACCTATCCCAAGTGGCTACTCTTAAATAAACAATTAATCCCATTTCGGATAATGTCACTTTAATTGGAAAAACTCCATTATACGTTTTATCCTTCGGTGTATCCGTGTAAAAAAGGAGGTGTGACATACATATGCAAGACTAACTCATCAAGTCAAGAGTGAAGCACGCGTGCCATATTTGCATATATTGAATCTACCTACAGAAAAGTCACTTTGCATACATGGAAGCTACATTTGCAAGACTAATGCATGAAGAAAAAAATGAAGCACAAGTGCCATAGTTACATATACAGAATCTATCTACACAAAGGTCTTTTCGCATACATGGATTTCACATTCGCAAAAGTGAAACATGACAAAAGCTACTCACATTTTTATATAAATAGCAAACTCTCTTTGTATGAGCATATAAAATCTTAAGAAAACAAGAACTAGCCTTGATCTTCTTTCTTTGTCGGTAAAAATATTTCCTTAGTCTTTTAAATATTTTTAGTCTCCTATCTTTTTTAGCTTTTCTTACTCCATAACGGAGTAATTTCTTTTGTTGGGATATTTGATGAAGCTTGATATATTTTAGAATATTATCTTAGTTTTTATATATTCTTGGCTTGAAACTTTTTATTTACATTTCGTATTGTGCTGAAATAATGATTTTTAATATCTCTATCATCACATCTACATATTTTATCTGTAAGTGATTCATATTTTAATTTTGTAATTCTCGGGGAGCAAATTAATATATAGAAACTGATGAATAAAACAGTAGTGTGAAAGTAATTTTTCAGTAAACTATTATTTCAAGTCAGTAATCTTGCTTGCCTCTGTTTTAATTTTCACGAAGGAATTTTTGTAGGCAAGATTATTAATCCTTGGTAAAAATATTTGCACGAAGTTTTTACTTTCTTTTAGCATAATTCAAGCAATAAAAATATTTCGGTTTAAACGTCACTAGTCTTAAATTGATTAATTAACATAATTCTCACGAAGTGTTATTAATTGATTATTTCTTAGTGAGCAAAATATAATAATATTAAAATAAGCAATTATTCTTTAGAGAAATAAATGTACAAATTGAGATTTTATTATAGTAATATTATCAACTGGATTCAATGATCCCCAGCTCCTTTTTAAATTATAAATCTTCCACAAAAATTTTGTTTTGTTTAAGTAATTAACAAGTTTTATACCTCACTCATTTTTCATCAATTTAATTCTCTTAAATAGTAGTTAAAATATTACAAGCCTGTAGCATATATTATCTAGTCTCTGTGGGACGATATCTTTAACTATATTAGAATTTGACAGAGTACGAGCAGGAAAGCCTGTAGCATAGATTATCTAGTCTCTGTGGGATGATATCTTTAACTATATTAGAATTTGACAGAGTACGAGCAGGAAATTCCAATACATATTGGCCTCGTCACGTAGTCTCGAAGTAAACAAGCAGGTGGATCTCCCGGAATAAAGATCCGTAGTCCCGAAGTAAACACACAACAGTCTCAAGAATGAATCCTACAATTCTATTCAAGTTCGTATCAGGAAAACAAGAAATTTCTACTTTAAACATGCTACGCAAAATCCAGGTAAGAAGTTAAAGCAGGTAAGACCGTTAAGTCACATAAGCATGCTTTCCTAAGCTAAACATGAGGCTTCATATACTAGTGTTGCGCAGTTAAAAGAAAACACATATATTTACTTGATGAAAACAGGATTTTTCAACAATTAGCACATGTACGCGCTCGTCACCTCACGTACACAACATTCATATAACAACAGTACTAAATCCCAAAGGGTGTTCCCTCACACAAGGTAAGACAATCTACTTACCTTGAACCAACTCAAAAATCAATCCAATATCACGCTCTTGCCACGAGTATCCAACTCCGAGCAGCCCAAATCTAATCAAATCAATTACATAACATAAATAAAACTGCAAGAATCTAGTTTAACTAATGAATTTGAAGCTATGACGAGAAATAAGAAAAATGCCCAAAACTCTTCCCCGGTCCCAAGACTCGTACTCGGGTAAAAATTATGGATTATGAACGCCAATTTACTTAAGCGTTCACTCGTACAAAATCATCCCAATCCGTCATCAAATTCATATTCAAAACTCAAATTTTCTATTGGGAAACTTTTTCGCTCGTTTCCAGACTTCTACCCTCAAATTCCTTTATTAGATGACAAAAATAATAATAGATTAATGTATTAGAACCAATTTATAGTTTGAATTCGTTACCCAGTAGTTATCCTTCAAAATCTCTCAAGAAATTCACCTATTCCCGAGCTCAAAATCAAAATTTGAAGTTATGAACTCAAACCCTCGAAGTTTCATATTTCTGTCCAGCGATTACCACATCTGCGGTCATGAGGCCGCATCTATGACCAGAGAACCGCTCCTGCGAAAACTCATTAAACCTCCAAGCACCGCACATGCACTCCTCTCTTCGCAGATGCGCTCCCGCTTCTGCAGTCCTTGAGCCGCATCTACATCCAACTGACCTCATGCCTCAGACCGCATCTACAGTCACCAAAACGCTTATGTGATGCCGTGCCTGCGGTCCAAAATCTGCAGGTGCAAAAATAATAGGTTTAGCAAATTCAGAAATTGCCCAAGTCCAAATTCCAATCCGTTAAGCATCTGAAACTCACCCGAGGCCCCCGGGACCTCAACCAAACATACTAACGAGTCCTAAAATATCATGCGGGCTCAATCGAACCCTCAATCACATCAAACAATTCCAAAATCACGAATTGCACTCCAATCTAAGCCTAATAAACTTGAAATCCCAAGAATTCTACAACTGATGCCGAAACTAACCAAACCATGTCTGATTGACCTTAAATTTTGCACAGAAGTCACATGCAATACTACAGAACTATTCCAACTTTCAGAATCGGATTCCGACCTCGATATCAAAATCTCGGTATCGATCCGGAAACTTCAAAAATTCAACTTTTGGCATTTCAAGCCTAAATAAGTTACAGACCTCCAAAACACAATCCGAATACGCCTCTAAGCCTGAAATCACCCAACGGTGCTAGCTGAATTGACAGAATCCCATTCCGAGGCCGGCCTCATACTATTTCGACTACGGTCTAAATTCTAAAGCTTAAACTTTCACTTAGGGACTAAATGCGTCAAAACACTCTGAAACTCAAAATGAATCTTTCCGGTAATTCATGATAGCAAAAACAAAAACAGAGAAAGCAGTTAATAGGGAATTGATACATTAATTCTCAAAATAACTGACCGAATCGTTACATATAATCTGTTGGAGATGGTGGGGGATTTTCCTTCCAAACATCTTGATGATAAGTTAGAATTTTCATGGTTGATATATCCTAAGTTTTTACTCCCGTGACAGTGGGGTTGGCTCTGTGCTCCCTATGTTTGAAGTCGTTTCAAGCTCTATTCCTGGTAGCATTATGGATTGTAAACATTTGACTTTGTCAAGTGTTTCTCTACTAGGATTTCCTTGAAGGTATTCTTGATTGTTGGTTCCACATCCATTAGTGTAATGTAAATGTCCGGTAGTTCAAAGGATTCCTGTAGCAATGGGGTATTGGGTCCTTTGCTAGCTGTGGGGATAAAGCCATGCAAGGGGGGATTTTGGGGGGGGGGGGAGGGGGGTATTGACAAATAAAAAGATAAGATAAGATCTTCCCAAAATATTTTTCTACCAATTGAAAAATTCACTTGGAAAACGAAATAAGAGTTGGAAATTCCTATAAATTATTATTTGTTCATATTTGGTTACTTTATTATCTACTAACCAACAAATGTCTGATGAAATAAAGTGTTAACTATTAGAATATTGTGTTTATCTTTTTATTATTGGTATAATATTCTCTCATTATTGTACAGTCCTATAGTTGGTAGGATTTGATTTCTTTCATTATTGTACAGTCCTATTGTTGGTAGGATTTGATACCTCTCTGTATTCTATATATGCTTTTGTGATCAATACAAGAATATTCATTCTCCCAAAACTTTCTACATGGTATCATACGCCAGTGGCTTATCGCCAAAGAAACCCTAAAACCACCCTACTCGCGGCCGCTGCTTTTAATGGCAGCACGTCGCCGCCGCCGCCAATGCTGCACTAATTGGAAGCTCTCTCTCTCTCTCTCGACGTCGATCCGCGCCTCCTCTCCTTTGCCTCGCGCTTCATGGCCGCTACGACGTCAAACGAGCTTCTCCAGCCGATTGCCATCAATACATCGGCTCAGATCCCACTCAAATTGAATTCCCCTAATTACCTGGCGTGAAAATTCCAATTTCGAACCCTTCTTACAGGTTACGACCTCCTCGGCTTCTTGGATGGATCGAAGCCATGCCCACCGGCCACTATCGTCGAAAAGGAGGTGACTTCCCCCAATCCAGCATATCCCTACTGGATTCTCCAGGACAATCTTTTTCTCAGTGCCATCATCTCGTCGATCACACCGACGATCATCTCACACCGACGATCATCTCCTTTATTGCCACTGCGGAAACCTCTAAAGAGGCCTGGGACATCCTCGCGCGCACTTACGGCACTGCCTCTCGCGGTCGTATCATGGCTCTCAAGCAGCAGCTCCATAATCCGGTAAAAGGTTCTAAATCTGTTACTGATTTTATGCACGGTATTCGCGTGATTGTGGATGAATTATCTCTCCTGGGTGTTACTGTTGATTCTGAGGATCTTGTCATTAATGTTCTAAATGGTCTTGATGATCCGTATATGGAACTCTCTCATGCCATCCAAGCCCGCGAATCTACCATCTCTTTTGCGGAATTACATGACAAGCTGTTAAGCATGGAGGCTTAGATTACTGCTCGTGTGCCGGCCACCTCCGCCACATCTGATTTGGCTCCGTCGGCCGCCTTCGTCGCAGGAAAGCAGTACGGCCGTAACAGCTTTGGTAGCTGCGGGCGCGATCGTAGCAGCCGCGGTTCACCATCCGATCGTGGTGGTTACTCCAGCAATGGCCAATCTCGCGGGTACAATGGGAAGTGCCAGCTCTGCAGTGAATTGGCCACTCCGCGCGCCGCTGTCCGTGCTATCCCATCTCCGCCGCCAATCAGCCCCCTTCTGGTGGACCACTGCCGCGGCCAGCTTATGCTTCGCCGCCTTATCCGGCTGCTCACACAGCCCATCACTCTCCGATGATTCCCGCTACATCCGATTGGATATTGGACTCTGGTTCCTCCCATCACATAACCACTGATCTTGCCAACATGTCTCTTCACAGTCCTTACACTGGTTTCGACAATGTGGTTATTGGTAACGGTGAAGGTTTGACAATTACACATACTGGAAAACTTAACAGTTATTCCTCTCTTTTATTATCTGGGGCTCTCTGTGTTCCACATATGCGTAAAAATTTGATCTCTGTTGCCCAATTATGTCGTCACAATAATGTTAATGTTGTTCTTTCTGACACTGATTTTCAGGTGAAGGATCGTCATATGTGGGAAACACTCGTTCGCGGCCCACTTAGGGGCAACACCTACTACCGTCCGCCCTCACGGCACAAAAGCTCTCTGCGTCATTGTGGCATTCTCGGCTTGGTCACCCGTCAGCTAAAATCTTGCATCATTTAGTGTCTTCTAGTAGTATAGCATCCAGTAATGTGTCTGATCTTGCTTGTGTCTCTTGCAAGCTTCATAAGTGTCATAAGTTACCTTATTCTGAGTCAAGTTTATCCTCTACTGCTCCGCTGGAGCTTATTTTCTCCGATGTATGGACCTCTCCAATTATTTCTAATGAAGAATTTAAATATTATGTCATCTTTTTGATCATTTTTCTAAGTATGTTTGGTTTTTTCCTTTACGTCGTAAATCAGATGTCATACAAACCTTCCCCATTTTTAAATCCATTGTAGAAAAATATTTCTCTGCTAAAATCATTACTCTATATACTAGTAATGGGGGTGAATTCCTCGCTTTACGCTCCTTTCTGTTAGGATTTATGCCCGTCACTAGAGGGGGGTGAATAGTGCGGCACGAGAATATTGATAAATTTTGCGGAATTAAAATTGCGGGAGTAAAGTAAATGCGGTAATTAAAATAGTAAGGAAAGAACACACCGAATTTATACTGGTTCACCACAACGTGTGGTTAGTCCAGTCCCCGAGAGACTCTCTCGAGTTTCCACTAACTCCGCTAAGCTTACGGGTGCCTAACAAACCGTTACACTTGCTCGTAGATGTACACTCTACAAGACTTCAACTTGCTTGAGGATCCGCACCTCAAGACTTCACCTTGCTCGTGGATACCGCACCACAAGATTTCACACACTAAGATTGAGGGTACTTAGCAAACCCGACAATCAATGAGAAGATATGGTCTTCTCAAACACCTTTCTCTTTTACAACAAGAACTCTCTAAAAAGAGTAGATAAAGAGATACGAGATTAGCTCTATGAACAACTCAAAGTTGTCTCTCAAATGGCTCAACAAAAGCTCTAAAATGATGCCCAAATAATATCAATATGTATATGAACAATGAGAGGTGTTGTATGTATAAACTCAGCTCAAAAGACCTCTATTTATAGGTGTTAGAAGTTGTATGTCCATTGCTTAATTGACAATCAATTATGCTGATTTTATGCAAGATAATAGATTATCCACTTTGCATAATCGATTAACTTCTCAACGTTCATAAAACGGAACGTTGAGAAGGCAACAGATAGTGAAATAATCGATTATTCCAATCACATAATCGATTATGTTGCCTTGCGGAATTTCCAGCATAGCTGGAAGATACCAGAGTGTACCAGAATCAAAGCTGGAGTATACCAGAATATACCAGAATCGAAAACTTACTTCAAAAACCATTTTGGTTAAAATGAAAACGTTAAAATCATTTTGTTGAAGTATTTGAAATATGTTTATGATAAATATGATTTGATAAAATGATTTTATGCATATTTATGATGACCTATGTTGAGCCAAAAGACGAGATAACTTAAACGTTGCTCTTACATTGGTTCTACCTAATGACCTACGCCTTGGGTCTTCGGTCTTGAACTTTTGAGCTCGTCTTTGGCTTGTCTATGCAATCCATTCATCAATATGCTTCTCGGCATTCAATCTTGATTATTTGTCATATGATAATGTTGTTTGACACCTGACTTCATTGTTTGTCATTCATCAAAACCTATACCTGAAAACCATGCCAATACAACCAAAGCACACATATCATGGATAGAATGATCTTCTACAATTTTCCCCTTTTTGATAATGACAAACAACAGGAGATATGCATATCGGATTCCCCCTAAAATTCATGCAATATCTCAACATACAATTCATGCAAACAATTCCCCTTAATGATAATTCCCCCTCAAATAAGGCATACTATAACGTAGATACATTCCCCCTTATTTGATGCATATCGTCTAAACTCTTCCCCCTTTTGGCATTAGCAAAAAGAGAGTATACAAAGGCTACTTTCCCCATTCGACACTTCCCCCTTTTGGGTATATCAATTGTTAGTGTCAAGAATAAAATAGGAAATACAATGAGGAATATACATTGACGATATTTAAAAAATCATACCAACATGAAATAATACCAAATGTTAGTAAAAACATAACAACCATAATAACGGTTATTTTTCAAGAATATATCAACTGTTATTCAAACCAAAAATGCTATTCATCAAAAACATGAATCAATTATTATTTTTAACACAAATAATTGATACCAATTGTTATTCAAGATAAAAGTTATTAAAACATGAATCACCAAAAATAATTAATATCAATTGTTAACAAAGATATATTAATTGTTAACACATATCAACTATTACGTTTTTATAAAAAATATGATAACTAACCGAAATTCCCCCTCGATGCAATAAGGTTTCGTGCTTGGTGCATCTACTACGATATTGTAGTCTTCAAGCACACCTGCAAACGTACCTAAAAATAGGTTTTTGGTACCCAACTACTTTTGGGTCCTTGGGGGTTAGGCAAATAATAATCATAGTCAAAAGATAAATCTCTATATTTTGCAAAACATACAGGTGCTATGTGTCCTACCCGGTTGCAATAATGACATATAACATTCGGGTTGTGCATATGTCTTGGTTGAGCCAAAAACGTTCTAGGTGATCTAAAGTCGTTATTCCTAGAAGCGTTGAAATTCCTAGAGTTATTTCTAGGTGGTCTAAAATAATTAATTCTAGACTCATTTACAAAATTCCTCGAATTATTTCTAGGTTGTGTATCGCAATTTCTAACATGATTCTTACGCCTTTTATTTTTCCTGGGCCTTTTCTTTTTAATTTCTTCAACTGTTTTAGGATTGTCTACACTATGTTTTTCTAGTGTATTCCTAAGTTCTTTGTTTTCTAATTTCAAAGAATTACAGGAAGAACAATTAGAACTTTGATCAATTGAAGAGGCTTCATTCATCTCCTTAATTTTATTTTTAAGATCAATATTATCATTTTCAAAAAATTTATTTTCCTCTTCTAAAACTTTAATTTTATTTTTAAGATCACTATTATCATTTTCTAAAAATTTAATTTCTTCTTCTAAAACTTTAATTTTAGCCTTGGCCTCTTTGGAGATTTTTGAAGTCTTTTTCAATTCACCACATAATTCATGAAAAGCTTCTTGTAATTCTTCGAACGAGTAGGAGTTAGAAGTACTTACCTCTTCTTCCTCGTCAGCCATGAGGCATAAGGCGGCCGTTTCATCACCCGAGCTTTCCGAATCCCATGTCGCACGCCTTTGGTGTTTGTTCTTCTTCTTGTCCTTGGATTTTGGGCAATGAGATTTGGTGTGCCCAAGTTTTCCACAATTATGGCATGAAGGACTTGGTTCTTCCTTCTTAATTTCCTTCTTCATAAACTTATCAAAATTTTCAATTAAATCATTTGAAGAAGTATCAACATCGCTTTCCGAATCACTTACCTCAACTCTTTTAGATAATGAGGCTTTGAAGGCGATACCTGGACCTTTACTTCTAAGATAAGGATTAAGAATTGTGCTTTCATAAGTTTCGAGGTTACCTCTTAGTCCATCAATTGTGACATCCGTGATTCCTATCGACTCTTGGATGGCATTGGCTTTGGAACGCCATTCGGGAGTGAGACTCCGTAGGATTTTTCAAACAAGATCTTTGTTCGTGTACACTTTCCCGAGAGCATGAAGATCGTTGACGATTTTTGAGAATCGTTCGAACATAAAACCGATGGGTTCTTTCTCCATTTTAAAGATTTCATATTCATGTGTTAGAAAATCAATTCTAGCTTCTCGGACTTGAGGCGTACCTTCATACGTGATTTCAAGCTTATCCCACATCTCCTTGGCGGTTGTGCAGCAAGAAATCTTTCGATAGTCATCCGGGTTCACGGCACAATATAATAAGTTGACGGACTTTGCATTATTTTCAACTTTCTTGATGTCCTCGGCATCATATTCATCTTCCTCCTTTGGAACCGTGGTTTCCCCAACTTTCTTTGTTTGCTTTTGTTCACCGTTCTTGATGATTTGCCACAAGCGAAAGTTATTTGATTGGATGAAGATTCTTATTCGGTCTTTCCAATATGTGTAATTTGTTCCATCAAATAGTGGAGGCCTATTGGTGGAGTGTCCTTCGCTCATCATTCCTGCGTTCAATATTCTCAACAAAAAATATATATCGTTCTCTCAACCGGTTAAGGCTTTCAGAGAGTTAGGCTCTGATACCAATTGTTAGGATTTATGCCCGTCACTAGAGGGGGGTGAATAGTGCGGCACGAGAATATTGATAAATATTGCGGAATTAAAATTGCAGGAGTAAAGTAAATGCGGTAATTAAAATAGTAAGGAAAGAACACACCGAATTTATACTGGTTCACCACAACGTGTGGTTAGTCCAGTCCCCGAGAGACTCTCTCGAGTTTCCACTAACTCCGTTAAGCTTACGGGTGCCTAACAAACCGTTACACTTGCTCGTAGATGTACACTCTACAAGACTTCAACTTGCTTGAGGATACCGCACCTCAAGACTTCACCTTGCTCGTGGATACCGCACCACAAGACTTCACACACTAAGATTGAGGGTACTTAGCAAACCCGACAATCAATGAGAAGATATGGTCTTCTCAAACACCTTTCTCTTTTACAACAAGAACTCTCTAAAAAGAGTAGATAAAGAGATACAAGATTAGCTCTATGAACAACTCAAAGTTGTCTCTCAAATGGCTCAATAAAAGCTCTAAAATGATGCCCAAATAATATCAATATTTATATGAACAATGAGAGGTGTTGTATGTATAAACTCAGCTCAAAAGACCTCTATTTATAGGTGTTAGAAGTTGTATGTCCGTTGCTTAATTGACAATCAATTATGCTGATTTTATGCAAGGTAATCGATTATCCACTTTGCATAATCGATTATCTTCTCAACGTTCATAAAACGGAACGTTGAGAAGGCAACAGATAGTGAAATAATCGATTATTCCAATCACATAATCGATTATGTTGCCTTGCGGAATTTCCAGCATAGCTGGAATATACCAGAGTATACCAGAATCAAAGTTGGAGTATACCAGAATATACCAGAATCGAAAACTTACTTCAAAAACCATTTTGGTTAAAATGAAAACGTTAAAATCATTTTGTTTGAAGTATTTGAAATATGTTTATGATAAATATGATTTGATAAAATGATTTTATGCATACTTATGATGACCTATATTGAGCCAAAAGACGAGATAACTTAAACGTTGCTCTTACATTGGTTCTACCTAACGACCTACGCCTTGGGTCTTCGGTCTTGAACTTTTGAGTTCGTCTTTGGCTTGTCTATGCAATCCATTCATCAATATGCTTCTCGGCATTCAATCTTGATTGTTTGTCATATGATAACGTTGTTTGACACTTGACTTCATTGTTTGTCATTCATCAAAACCTATACCTGAAAATCATGCTAATACAACCAAAGCACACATATCATGGATAGAATGATTTTCTACACTTTCTTGCCTCTAATGGCATCTCACATCTCACTTCACCTCCTCGTACACCTCAGCACAATGGCTATGCCGAACGCCTTCACTGTCATATTGTCGATACTGGTCTCACTCTCCTTCATCATGCCTCTGTACCTCACATTTACTGGCCATATGCCTTTGCTACAGCAGTCTATCTCATTAATCGTCTTCCCAAGACAAATCTCTCGATGCTCTCCTCCTTTGAGTCTCTCTACCATAAGCGCCTCAACCTTGCCAAACTACGTGTCTTCGGCTGTCAATGTTTCCCTTGGCTTTGGCCCTACACCTCACACAAATTGGAACCCAAATCTCGTGCATGTGTCCTCTTCGGCTACTCTACTACTCAAAGCGCCTGTCTTTGCTTTGATCCCTCCACGTCTAAAATCTTCGTCTCGCGTCATGTCACCTTCCATGAAGATGTCTTCCCGTTCTCCAAATTGTCTAACCCCGCGTCCCCTCATGTACCCATTCCGGTCTCCCTAGAAGTCTTTCCGCTGCTGCCACCAGTACCTGCCGCCGCTCCCACTAGCGATCCTTCACCGGACGCACTGCCGGCGCCACCGCCCGCGCCACCAGCGCCCCTTCCGGCACCGCCAGCGGCCCCTGACGTCGCTACACCCGTTATGCCGCCACCTACATCCTCTTAGGGTGGTCATCATATGCAAGCTCGCAGCAAAAATAACATCTTTACGCCCAACAAGAAGTTTGGTATGTCTGCTGTCACCTCTCCAGCTATTACTGAACCCCAGACTGTGTCTATTGCTATGTCTGATGAGCGCTAGCGCGCTGCTATGTCATCAGAGTTTGATGCTCTGCTACGGAATGGCACCTGGGATCTTGTTCCGCCTGATTCTTCACAGAATGTTGTGGGTTGCAAGTGAGTTTTTCGTATCAAACGAAAGCCTGACGGTTCTGTGGATAAGTTCAAAGCCTGTCTTGTTGCGAAGGGTTTTCATCAGCGTCCAGGTGTAGACTTCCAGGAGACTTTCAGTCCGGTTATTAAGCCGGAAACTGTGCGTTTGGTTCTCAGTCTAGCTGTATCCAAGGGATGGCCTCTTCGTCAAATGGATGTAAACAATGTCTTTCTCCATGGGAGGCTTACAGAGGATGTTTATGTGGCACAACCACCGGGTTTTGTTGACAAAGCCTATCCATCTTATGTATGTAAGCTACAAAAAGCTATTTATGGTCTCAAACAGGCACCCCGGGCATGGTACAGTGCGCTCCGCCAATGCCTTCTGACCATGGGTTTCGTCAACACTACCTCTGACACTTCGCTCTTCGTCTTTCAGCATTCTGGTATTACGGCCTATTTTTTGGTATATGTTGATGATCTCATATTGACTGGTAATGATTCTGCTTTCTTGAACCGTGTGATTGACTCTCTTGGGACTCAGTTTTCTCTCAAAGACATGGGTGAGCTAAGCTACTTTTTTGGTGTTGAAGTTCTGCGCAGCTCCAAGGGGTGTTTTCTTTCTCAGCGTAAATATGTTGTTGATCTTTTGACTCGTCATAATATGCTGGAATCCAACCCTGTTCAGACACCAACAGCGGCGTCAACCCGCCTTCACCTGGCCGACGGCTCGGCCACTGCCAGCGCATCTGCCTATCGAGAGGCCCTTGGGGGCCTCCAGTATCTCTCCTTCACTCGTCCTGATATCTCATTTGCTGTGAATATACTCTCACAGTTCATGCACGCTCCTACTGTCACTCATTGGGGTGCAGTTAAGTGCCTCTTCCGGTATCTGAATGGGACGCGTGACTTCGGAGTCTGGCTGCGTCCTTCATCTGCTATACCTCTGCACTGTTTTTTTGATGCTGATTGGGGTGGAAACTGTGATGACTGCTCCTCAACTGGTGCCTATGTTGTCTTTCTGGGGCCTAATCCTATTTCCTGGAGCTCCAAAAAGCATTGTTTCGTCACACGATATTGTACTGAGGCTGAATATCGTGCCATTGCTTCTGCTGCCGCTGAAGTCCGTTGGCTTCATTCACTGCTGCGCGAGCTCAATGTCCCTCTTCCGGCTGCTCCTGTCAATTACAGCGACAACATTGGCGCCATTTACCTCTGTGCCAACTCTGTGTTTCATTTGCGCATGAAACACATCTCCATTGATTATCACTTTGTTCGTCAATTGGTTCAGAATGGGTCTCTTCGTGTTGCTCACGTATCCTCTGCTGATGAGCTTGCTGATGCTCTCACCAAGCACTTATCTCGTCCTCGGCTTCTTCTGCTGATGTCCAAGATTGGCGTGTCCTCCGGCCCTCCATCTTGAGGGGGCGTATTAGAATATATTGTGTGTATCTTTTTATTATTGGTAGAATATTCTCTCATTATTGTACAGTCCTATATTTGGTAGGATTTGATTTCTTTCATTATTGTACAGTCCTATAATTGGTAGGATTTGATACCACTCTGTACTCTATATATACTTTTGTGATCAATACAAAAATATTCATTCTCCCAAAACTCTCTACATTAACGACTACTTAGGTAAAAATAAGAAATTTATTAAATAAGCGGATGAAATTAAATTTGATAGGTCAAAACCAAATAAATAACTAGTAAAAGCAAGGCTGATTAAATTAAAAAATGGGTCATACTCCAATTTCCACAAAATATGTTTTTCAAGTCAAGGCCTGAATGCATTAAATTAAAAAAAGAAAAAAAGGACTATTACACTATACATTCCTGTAATACGACTCAATTTCAGGTATATTTACTGTACTTCAAACTCAAATACTTACACACCCTTTACTATAAAATTTCTAAAGTTACACCCCCTATGAGGTATATTTATAACTAAGTATATGAAAATATAATTATAAAAATAAATTAAATTTATAAATATTTTAATGTATTTATTTAATGAAAATTTAACAAAGAGGATAAATATTTTTGTTGAAATCTTTATTTGCTCCTTTGATTAAAAAAGAGAATAATATCTTTTGAAATTCTTAAATAACAAATGAACAGAAATTACTTAATAAGATAATGCCAACTATTACTAATAACTTAAGAAGTAAAATTTTTATTTCCTAGTTATGAGTTTCGGAACTATTCATTTCCTATTTTATCATCTTAAAAAAAAAAAATACTTAGTTAAGTTTACTTAAGGTTACACCTTATAAGGAGTGTGAGTGTAGGATTTCATGGTATATGGAGTATAAATATTTGATTTTGAAATATAAGAAGTTTATCTAATATTGAGTCGTATTACAAGGGTGTTTAGTGTAACTAGCCCATAAAAAAGTTACCACATATGATCGAGAGATTTCCTTTTTGCAGGTATTAAAGGTGGGTTTGATGTTTAAGAGAAATATAATAAAGCAGCATAACGTGTCAAAAGCGGGGATAGCTCATTTGGGAGAGCGTCCGACTGAAGATCTGAAGGTCACGTGTTCGATCCACGTTCACCGCACTTCTTTCCTTTTTGTGTACTGTATACCAAGTTAACTTGTCGCTATTCAGCATATATCAACATTTACCACAATTAATTATGATCTGCGAAAAGTGTGCTTCTCATTTTATTGAGCCAAATAAATAAGGTTATGGTGAGTAATAACTGCGTAACTGGAAGATTTGTAGTGTTTCTGCATTTTATTATTCAATGTAAGTTTTTTTTTTCCATAGGAAGTTTCTTTGAAGCAACCCCCACTTCCAATCGAGAGGTTGTGAGTTCGAGTCTCCCAAGAGTAAGGTGGGAAGTTCTTGGAGGGAAAGATGCCGGGATCTATTTGGAAATAGTCTCTCTACCCAGGTTAGTGGTAAGGTCTACGTATATACTACCCTCCCCAAATCTTACTAAATGAGATTATACTGGATTGTTGTTGTTGTCATAAGAAGTTCCTTTGAAGAAGAATAACAAATTGAAAGATAAGTTAGGATGGTAAGAAATTGAAAAGCGAAACATATAATCAATGGGTTTACCTGAACCAACATTTCAGCACACACATATATATATATATGTCACCAAAATTTCTGTCTAAACCCATAATTTTAAAAGTATAATAGGTTCGATTGTAAGACCTTAAAGGTTGAAACCATCAAATTTAAATTTTCGATCCACTACGTTGTCTTGG
The DNA here is from genome assembly GCA_034376525.1 of Nicotiana benthamiana. NCBI lineage: Eukaryota > Viridiplantae > Streptophyta > Magnoliopsida > Solanales > Solanaceae > Nicotiana > Nicotiana benthamiana. The sequence goes on from CM067331.1 coordinate 118,831,171, forward strand.
AGACTTGCATAGAGAAAGCTGAGAAAATGGGTTTCTAAAGCTTCGCTTCTGCTTATCCTTCTTCTTGAAGTGGGTATCTGCAGAAGACTCGGGATCACGCAGAACACAAACATCACCGTTGCAGACGAATCGGGTGGACACTCTGTTGGATGATTCAGAGAAGCAACTGCAGAAATTGAACAAAGCCATATATAGACACGGATCAAATCTTGGCTATATTTCTGTTTTTTTGGGTGTATTTCTAATGAAACGAGGGGTCTTGTGGAATAATAGGTACAGTACTATATATATATATATACATACATATTGTAGGATTGCGTATAGGTGTTCGTAACACGCAGCGGAAGACAATAACAATCCTAGGCAGATTTTTCGTGTTTAAAATTTATTTACGTGTCAAAGATCGGATCAAAGACGTACCAGGTGAAGAAAGTCTCGTTTAAAATTTCTTCGATAGTGCGAAGACTCTATGCATATCCACACCGAGACCGATCCTTGCTATCAACTCTTTGATCAATGAAACCCGCAAACAAATTGAACGAAGAATATTGTGTTGAAATTTTTCTCAAAAATCTCAACTCAAATTACAAGAACAAGAAACAATTTTCTTTTAATTGTATTTTCTCTCTTGGCTTTGTATTGCACTCTCACTTTTACAAACTGAGTTTTCTTCTCAAGAAAAATTGTGACGAGGAAAAGTTTTTCCTTTTCCGGAATAATGCTCTCTTACGTTTTCAGCAGCCTAACATCCTTTTTGTATCATCAAATAGGAACGTTTTCCTATTTTGTTAAAATAATGGTTAAGGCGTTGATTTTCCAAAGTACAAGTTTAATTTCTAAAATTAAACTTTATATAATTTTCCTTCTTCAAAACCGAATTCATTACAAAAGGAATTGCGGACACATTCTGGACTAAAGTTAGTCCAATTCTAAATTGGATCTAATAAGTTAGTCATCATTAATATTTATGTAAAATATATAAACAATTATCAATTAATTGTATTAAATATCTATTACATATATATTTTCAAGAGATATAATTTAATTTTTTATTTCAAATAGAAAACTTCAATTTGCTCACAATATTAATTATACCTTATGTGCTAGCAAAGAATATAATAATATTTCATTTGAACTAATAACTAAATTATTTGACTAAGTAAATTTTTTAATTTAATTAACAAATAATAAAGTAATTAATCCTTTAGCAAAGATCAGAACACTCGTTAGTGTGTGACCCCATAGGTTCAATACTAAATCGGCAGTAAATTGACCACATCAATATACTAATCAAGGGTGGTGTCTAGCAACACTCCTTAACGACCGGATAGCATGAAGTATACAATTTATTGTTTAAGAACCAGTAGAAGAATAATGTAGTAATTCCTTTTGTCCTTATAGCTCCGGATCACCCTAGGATATGGTTCAACTGTCAAATCCTAATAGGCGATCAACTATGTGTTCACGTCAAATATAATCGACCAGTGAATGACCTAAGAAACTCATTTATTCTTTCATTCAATTGCCCTGGCCAAGGTCTTAGTTTGGTCGTTTATAATTCATGACAACATGGAGCTTAAACTCATTCCCAAGAGTTGACAGATTCCGTCTTGATCAATCACTAATTCTACAAGTATTCAATCGTACCCAATATCCTTTCAACTATCGCCATAGGGCCATAGGTGTCTAGTATCAAAGCACAATAAATAACTTGTCAATTACTATGACGATCTCAAGTCAAAGGAAACAGTTACATCATATTCTTCAAGAAAATATCCTATTGACAGTTATGGTAATTCTAACCATTAGGAATTATCCAATGAGTCGGTTCAATGATCATATCTCTATATGCATCATCTATTTATGTGATTTAGTTAATGAGATCAACTAATCTTTATCCGATAAAGACGATCACATAAATATTGATCTAACCGGATTACTAATGTCCAAATTAATAATCATACGATCAAGAACAAATTTAGATTAAATTGTAAAAGACTTTGCTCTCATTATCATGATCTCTATCACGATGACAAATCTCAAAATTTAATCAAGGACCTTATCAAATTAATCAACAATTAATAATAATGATAAAAGAATATCAAAGCCATATATTTTATATCAAATGACATTCACAAAAATATGTTCAAGTTATCAAATATGATATTGGATCTAGGGCATATCTACTATATCCCTAACACACACACAGATATATATATATATATATATATATATATATATATATATATATATATATATATATATATATATATATATATATATATATATATATATATATATATATATATATATATATAATGTTTTGAGATGCAAGATTATTAACAACTTTTTTTGTAATTTCATTCTTCTTATTATTTTATTTGGAATGCATTACATTTTTAACTCTTTTCTTTTAGTTCGGAACAACTAGATTCACATTTGTTGACATGTTTAAGTTCTAATGAATAATTAAAAAGACTATATATAACTATAAAGTAAAAATAACAAAAATAACAAATACTGTATGATATAGTAATAACATCTGAAAGCTAGAATAGTATAATTTAGTTCAAGAAAATTGATGACTTGATTCTAAAAGTTCTTTTTGCTCCGCTCGCAATACTTGAAACTTGAGGAAAAAAATAAAGAAGAGTGCGCAATATATTTTATTAATAGTACTCTTAAGCTATGGTTTTACGAAGGATTATACTATGAACTTACCATACAAGAATTCGAAAAAAGCAAGAAAGAGAATATAAAAGAGTATAAATATTATGTGAGAGATCGATTCTTGAACAAATCAAGAAAGAGGGCGAATAGCATAAATATATAATTTATACTACATATTTTGTTATGAACAAAATAAAGGTAAGAAGTAAAATACAGTGATTTAACTTATCAGTTTTTTTTCTTCCACACAAAAACAGTTTGGAAGAATAATTCACATTTATCAAACTTTAACTCAAATCTAATCCTTCCTTTTATATAAATCTAGTGAATTGGTCGCGCGAATTAAAATTTTTAATAAATTTATAAAGTGATCAATTTGTTACTCTGATTCGAGAAGTTAATAAAGAACCTCAGTTTTTAGTTTTCATGCATCCGCCAAGTATATATATAAACATATTTAAAAAAGGAAAAAAATCTAAAATGAAAATTTAATATGTTAGCTGCGGTACTTGAATCCCAACACTGATTTTGGGATGTAGAAATAAAAATCATTAGATAGGTATTTTGATCCTGCTTTCATAATTAAAAAAGCTACTCCATCCGATTTGAAATAAATGTCTTATTAGCTTTTCTAATTTGGTACTTTACAAATCAAATGAAAGAAGAACGACATCCAGTTTCGTACACTTCCATCTTTTTTCGTTTATTTTCATCTTCTTTTTTCCATGATATTTTTATCATTTTCTTTTGTACTTGTCCTTTTTATTTAATACATCTTTTATTTTTATAAAAAGATAATAAGAAAGAGAAAAGATGTCACAGAGTCTCTTCGTATTCTGTTGACATTCTATTTACAATCTTTAGGCAAAAAGTAATTAACTTTTGACCGATTTAAACTTAATTAACTTATCGAATCAAGAAATTTCTCACAAAATATAGAAGTGACTAATTTACTAACTAAAATTGTCAAGTAATGAATTAACTAGAAATCAACCAAAAGCATTTAGCGATTTTGAATAACAATCAGTAGGAGAGGATATTCCAGCACGAATTATCTAACAATCATACTATATTCTTGGCTTAAAATGGCTAATTGATTTATCTAAACTGCTGATTGACATAGTTGATATTACTTATATATCTATCGAGTCCTTACTTGTCTATTTAATTTAACTTAATGCCTTATATTTCTACTGAATTAAGAGTAACAAGAATGCATTTATAATTCCTGTATTTCAACCAAGCAAGGCAATTATGTATATGTCTATCCTAATTGCGAATATGTTACCCGATGCTCGGGTTCAAGAACCCGCTCTATTTAATTCTATATGCAATATAGAGTTCTCACTTCCGAGACAAACTCTAGATTCGTAGATAGTATTTCAATGTTAACTACTCAACAAAATAATTAAAACGGAATTAAATAAACTACCCAATATGATAAAATCAATTTCGTCAAGTTAAACTTCAAACATCACATTTATGTTTCACCCACGACCCTAGAACAATAGGGTTCTTAGCCACTCATGTTCATACAATCATAAAAAATAAGGTTTTCAAACATAAAATCAATGGGTACTACAAAAGGGATGGGAGAATTGATCAAATCCGTGCTCTCGATCTTTGGCTCTTTTGTTCTCCTCTCAAAGTCACGCCCCCCCCCCTTCAAAAAATAGGTTGAGGTTGGATTTTATATAAGTTGGGGCGTCTTGAGGTTAAAATAACTGAGTCCTAATCGAAATAGGACAATTTCACGTTCCGAGCGTCCAGAGAAGCATGGGGCGCTGGCCCTAGCGCCCAAAATATTTTGATTCTGTAAATTGCACCATAGCCAGCGTCTCACGCTGGCTGTGGCCCTCAAATTTTATTTTTTGCTTTTTCTTCCCAATTTTTCTCCAATATGCGTCATTACGTCTCAAATTGCATCAGAATGATTTCTACACATAGAAATATCACAAATGAGCACAAATCATCATATTATACATCTCAAATCTTCGAGACATGAGCAAAATGCGAGGCGATATATATCAAAATATGCATACATTAAATCGATTATTAGTATCCACACTTAGAATCTTGCTCATCCTCGAGCAGTGGAACTATATTAATCCCCCAAAACATACTTATCACTATGAAAGATCATTTCACAATTAATTCATTCAAACACCCTACCTTTGGACTATAATCAATATCGATAATCAAGCATGAACATGCGAATTTCACATTCTTCCCGTTTTTAAACTAGCCTAAGTATATACAGTGCTATTCAACCAACTCAAGAAACGTCTCGACAACCACCTTACCTCAACAAATGACTCGTTACACTAAGCATCCTCAAATCATGCACTCACCTAATCAAAAGAGTGTACAACATCACCAATCCTTCATGAGACCAAGTGCCTTCACCACAAACAATAGAGTGAATGTCAAAGTATTCCACACATTCCAATATGTCCTTGAATATAATTTAAGGACATCACACAATTGAACAAAATTCACTCACTCTCACAAAGAGTTCATGTGTATCCCATGGTCATATTGTAAGCTTGCCCATAGTGTATATCTTTACTAATCTAAGCTATCCAAATCTAGGATCAATTAGGACTTCAAGGTTGTAATGTAGGCCAAGTGACATGTATGATATATTTAGGAATAGTGACTAACTCTCCTAAGCACTTTAATATACTACACTCATAAATTAAACGCCTTTTCTTTGAACTCATTCATTTGTCATACACCATATATAACATAGCCCTCATTTCAATTAAGCAGATCTATGGATTCACTAGCACGCGTGAGAAAGATTAGGAGGTGTATTTTTATATATTATTTGAACTTTTATTTGATTTTTCTTGCAAAAGAAATTTTCTCTTATTTTTTTTGTCTTTCCTTTCTTTTTCTTTTTCTTCACACACTCCATGCATTGAAGTTCATAAGCTAGTGACTTTTATTCACAATTTTAGTGAATCTTAAGGGCCCTTCCATAGTTCCACTCAAAAGCAACTCCCCAATCTCCCCCCTTATTTTTTTTAGCGACTAAGTGCCTTAGGAGATAAATGTTCAACAATCTCGAATCAAGAACAATGTAGGAGTATGTCTTGTAATGTGGGTTCTAAGGAAATGGTCTATAGGCTCAAAGGGACTAGTAATGTAAAATTTTATTTGTCAATGACAAGCACCTTCATGGTCAATCAAGAAACGCCTACATCATCTCCTAGACTAGCACAACTTAATGCTTTCACACTGATTAACACACGGGTCAAGTTCTAGACTCATAGCACATAATATCAAAAATACTTACACATACATGGCACTTGACTCACTCAAGACGATTCTGTGCGTCTCTCAAGTCAAGCAAGCATATCAAGTTCAGAAATTTTAAGCAACTATACACTTGGTGGCATACAAGCCAATCAATTTAGAAAAAGGCATCACAGAGTAAGGCTACTTACTTTACTTGCGCATTACAATTTAAATCATATATGCAGGAAGACAGAGCGCATGCCATAACTTAACTTGTCGACACCAACCACGTCAATAGGTCCCCTAGAGCAATCTCAGTTTTCTCCCTTATTCTACTCCTAAGAGAAAACCAAACTAGACTACCCCAGTTTGAGCTATACCCTTGGAAAAGAACCGACGACGAAAAAAAACTAAGGGATACTACCTAACTACCTAAAAAATAGAAAACTTTTTTGGTATTTTTAATCAGACTTTAATCCCTCAAGAAAATTGTCCAATAGACCTATCGTCGGAAAATTCCAATCTTTTTCTATTTTTTAATCTAGATAATTAGACTGTGTTAATCCTAAATAGAGCTAAGATGTGATTAAAAACCCAAAAGAAAAACAGTAACACTAAAAGAAAAAAAAGAAAGTTCATGCAATTACAGTTTAAGGTGTATTCCCCAACCCCATACTTAAACAATGCATAGTCCCCGATGAATAATATATTCAAAAATAGAAAATTGGAAATAAAGAACTCCTTGCTAGTCGGAGTCGGACTCCTCAGGATGCCCGTCAGTTGAGGCAATGGGCTCATCATCATCTCCTAAAGGCACCAAAGCCATTGTCCCTGTAACTTCATCATAATTCGTATCCTCGTCATCGGATTCCATGTCAGTATTTTCATCCTCAAACGGATGAATGGGACTATCTGGTGCTATGTACAACATCTCTTTGGAAGACCTGTAGAGATTACTTTGCAATTGCATGTGTCCCTCATCTGACACCTCTAGCTTGCTCATAATAACATTGAGGGATTTGTAAAGATACATGTTAAATTTTTGTTCCTCTCATTCCTAGCAGCCTAGGTGAGTTTTGATGTGGGCTCTAGCAAGGATTTAATATCTAGCAATACCTTGGGTGCCTCCACAACCTCATCATAGCAAGGATACTCTGGTACTCCATGAGTAGCATGTACTGTGTCAGGATGTTGCCGAAAAGAACCTTTTGATCCTCCTCCAAAATGGGTGCGGGCAATCTCCCCAAGCATGAGCTCACCTACATTTATGGGGTGCCCAGTTATCAAAAAGAAAATTTCGCACACTCGAGCTCGAGTACACTCACTATTATGCTCCACGGGCATTAATCTAGCCTGCACAAAATTCTGCCAATCCTTAGCCATTTTTTTGAAGTCGAATCGGAGCATTTCAAGGTGAATATCTCCCTTAGTCCTTGTCCATTTTGCATTTGAATCAACGTCATAAAGTGTGTGATGTATTGCTTGGTAGCGTAGGATTTTGACAAACTTTCAAATCCTTCGTGGGTTCGGGCTATCAACTCCCAAAAAGCAACATAAGGCCTCCCTATCCATTGGAATTTTCTTTCCTATAACACATGATTTATCCTCTTTTGTGTCCCAATTTACATATAACTCTTTGACCATGCTGAGATTTGCAGGGCCCGGATATTTAAGGAGCTTATCCATATTATTGTCGATCAATGAAACAAGTACATCTGGGAAGCTCCGTTCTAAGACCTTCACATTTATCCCCATCTCACACACATATCTCCCATATGGAACAAAAGTATCATGTCATTTCTTGGCGTCAACTCCTACAAATTCCACCAGAGGCCGTGATTGCTTTGTAGACCTGCTAGCCACTTGATTTTCCTTAACTTTTCGGGAAAAGCTCTCCCATTTCTTGTGTTTCTTTGGAGGGGGAGCAGTAGTGGAGGACTTTCACACCCCTTTCCTTTAGCGGTACTGTCACGAGCCATAACAACCTACGCATGACAAACACAAAGATGAGAGTGAATCAAGGAATTTTGCCTAACGTTATTGTGAGGGGAAAAGAGGACCCCACACTTAAACCCAAAGGCTATGCATAATCGAATCACAATATTGGCTCGACATACATCAATGTGTCATCACAAGACTATAGGTACTAAAGACTTCCTTAAGCCATACAATTCAATTAGTCTAGCATGGTCGTAACTTAACTATGGTACAAGCATAAAAAAGTAAAGTCTACGTTACTACACTAATTTAGTATACTAACTATGACTTTCAAAAGTTTACAACAACATACAATACCCCCAAACACCCCACACTTCTCCGAACCTCATATACAACTACACTCAGCTACTTAGACTTCACTGGTGTTCAAATTTACTCACAAGAATTTTAGCAAACACCTTGTAAGCATCAATTTTATCCTTTTATTTCAATAATGGTGGAACAAGGTGGACCTCCCAAATTTACATAAAGTATAGGAAATTTTAGTTTACTACCCTACTAGAAATCCGGGCAAAAGCAACCGAAGTTAGCGACCAAAGTTGGTCGCTTATTGGCTAAGAAGCGACCAAAAAGCGACCAAACAGGCCTAGCAGCTATATTAATTGTCTCTTTTATTTAGGGACCAAATATTCCGAATTTTGACTATAGAGACCAACTATGGTCGCTTTATTGATTTAATAATACAAATTTGGGGACCAAAGTTGGTCTCTAAATATAAACTACGTTATTTATTTATTTATTATTAATCATTAAAAAGCAACCAACTTTGGTCTCTAATCCAAATATTATATTTTAAAATCTGGAAACTAGAGACCGAGGTTGGTCACTTTTTTATTCAATTATTTATTTATTTTATTAAACTGATGACCAAGGTTGGTCGCTAAATTGATGAATTTAATTTATTTTTTAAGGATAAGTGACCATTGTTGGTCGCTATATTACCAGAAATTATATTTTTTTTAATGAAATAGCGACCAAGTTTGGTCGCTTTTTGTAGAAATCAGGGTAAATAGCGACCAACGTTGGTCGCTATTCTCCAGAAAATTATTTTTTAAAATGAAAAGCGATCATATAGAGACCAACGTTGCTTGGTATTCTGTGTATTATTTTGGCAGAAACTGCTTGTTTTAGCAGCTACACCACCTGCCAATCATACCAAAACCCTAACAAGCAACAACAACAACAATTTCAATTATAATTCCAACAACAATACCAAATAACAACCCAACAACAACAACAATAACAACACAAAAACAACATTAAAAGCTACATTAAGACCAATAAAATGTAAAGTTTGGTAGAACTACCAAACTAGGTTAACTCTAATTACAACCCAATCGAAAACCGAGTGTATTTGTCTAGTTCAAATTGTCTAAAATTCAATCAGTGTTTGGTACATCATTATCATCACTGTTCTGATGAAATTTCATCATCATGACGGTATTGAGAAGGGTCTACTTGTCGATGATAGGAAGAATGATCACGGGGAGGATGGGAGGAACGACCACTTGGAGGACAGGAGGAACGAGCACGGGGACGGCCAGCCTCATGCGATGATGGCCGAGAACAGGGAAGCGGAAAAAATCCAGAAGCTAGGATATTTATAATCTGCTCTTGCATGCCTTGGCATTGAGTAACCACGCCAAGGTACTGATCATCTCTAAGCTTTTCTCTTTCCTTGGACGCTTCTAGCTAGGATGTGAGCTTTGTCATAGTCTCCCGCATAGCGGAGAGGCTCTCCCCATCAAGTTGCTCGGCTTGTGAGGAAGTCCCTATTCCTTGCATTCCACACCTATAGTGATGGAATTTCTTTGTAGGAAGGCTGTATACCTTCCCCCATTTTGGACCGCCTGCAGCCTGCGCCCATAGTCTTTCAGCATCCTCGGCCAAAAGTTGGATTGGCGCGCCCGACTCATTAGGTTGTTGGCTGCGTATGAATTCCTCAACTTGAGCTGTGACGCGATCCTATAAGAAGAAGTAAATTAATTAGTAGTTCAAAATTTATATAAAAGTAAATGAAAATACTTAACGAAAAGTGAAAACTTATATGTACAGTCAAGGCTCATCCCTCGACCCACCTTTCTTGATCCGTTTCTTTCTTCTTATTCCTAGTATGAGTCTCTTTGAATAGCTCATCTTGGTTCATCAGATGGCCCAACTTCTTTTCCTGAAAACTCATAAATTTTAATTAATAAATAGAATAGATATATTTTGAAAATTAAAATAAATTAAGCAATTGCTTACCATTCTTTTTTTATTGTCCTCAGGCTGACCGCACCTCCAGTATGCAAGGATCCTCCATTCTCAGATGCGCAAGCTTTCTTTCCTTTTTCCCTCTTCTCTAAGAACTCTCTAGTAAGCTATTGCCTTTGCAAATCATCCCATAAATTGTGAAGCAACTAGCCAGGCTTCTAGTTTATCTGTCTAGCTTTGGCGAAAGTATGCGACAACCGCTTGCAAGCTTTGAGATGAAAATTTGCAGGCACGTACGCGCTATACTGGTGTTCCCATACACACTTGATCTGTATTTCAAAAGTTAAATATTGTATGGAAATATCATAAATATAAATAATAATACTGCTTAAAAGAAAATTGATACCTTAAATTCATTGAAAATTGCCTCCTTCAGTGAGAATGAGAATTCACGCCAAGACGCATAATGGGGCACAAAGCTTTCTGGTTGCTTTGATTATCCTCGTAGTAATATTACTCGGGATGAACCTGCAATTTAATAAATAAAACAAATTAATATCTTAATAAAAAATGTACAAAAAAATAAACATAAAAATAACAAATAACTGTTACCCATCACCCTCAGGGACTATGATGATCCTGCCATACTGATCATAATGCACCTCCTCGTCATTATCAACATCAGCATCATCATCCCAAAACATGTATATCAGAAGCATTTGTGGAAGGAGTAGGGGGGTCAGAGCTACTATTCCGCAGGGGAAGGCCTCCAATAGGTAGAGTCCCTGATGAAGATAGATGTGAGCCATGTGACTGCGACATAGCTGCATGGATCGCAAGTGGCTGTGACATTGAATGTTGTGACCCGAGTGGCTGTGAAACTGATGGCTGTGATTCATGTGGCTGTGACATGGATCGATGCAATTCATGTGATGCTGTTGGTTGTGGTCCACGTGGTAGTGAGGCAGGCGGACTGTATGTCGGACGCATAGTCCTATGGCCCTGTGACGAAATACCCGGGGTCTTCACGAAGGTATAGGGCGTGACATGCTGTGGCAGCTCAAAATATCCCTAGGGTAGAGGTTGTGGCATATGCATAGGCACAGCAGAAGAGGGTGGAAAAGATTGATGAGTAGTATCTTCTACCCTCCTCTTTGGTTTCCTAGCCTTTTCTCGACCCCGAGAACTACTACCTTCATTGTTACCTCAACCCTTGCCCGTCATATGCATAATATAATACATATTCAGATTAAAACATAAAATGAAACTATCTATAAACAAGAGTTATTGAAGAAACCAACTTTTTAAATCTCATCGACGTATTCTTCCTCGTCAGGGAATTTTCTTCCTCACTAGTTTGAGCTTCATCAGTTGATTCTTCTTCCTCGTTTTCTATAATAGTTACTTCATTTATATCAACTTCTTCCAATATTTGTTTAGGATGTTCTAGATCATTTTCTAAAAGTTCTTCCACTATTTGGTGAACACTGGAGATATCGTTTTGATATGCAACATCCAACACATTCTCGACTTCGACCCTACCTACAGGCTTAGTTTTGATTACAACCCACCAATCGGACTTATTCCGCCGAAATGGATAAGGAGCATAATACACTTGCCTAATATTATGTGCAATTATGAAAGGATCATAGTGATCATACTCTCTCATATGATTAACCTCAATTATGTTGTATTGATTGTGTACTCTCGTACCTCTTGTTGAATTTGGGTCAAACTACTTGCATCTAAAGAGTATCAATTTCTTTTTTGGCCAACCTGTATATTCTAGTTCTATTATTTCTTTGAGAACACCATAATAATCAATATCTCCAACTTGGTTGCCATCACTACCTTGAACCCACACCCCACTGTTGTTGCTTTTATTATTTTTAGAGCAATCCTCTGTATGAAACTTATAAACATTCACAACGTACTTGGCATATATTGTGACCTCAACCCCATGTTCCCAAGATATATCTTTAAAAAATTGATTTACACCATTATTTGGATCATTTACCTACATATTGTTAACAAAATTCATAGGTTAGCATAACTTCCAAAAATTATTTACCTACATAGTGTTAGAATAATTTAAACCACGTATCAAATGCCTTATATATAGCATCATAGCCAAATTGACCCACGAAGTGACTATGGCACATCAAATATTTTTAGTAGTTTCATTGAGATGTAATCACTGTAAATTTTATATTTTGATAACTCTTTAATCAATACTTACTTGACAAATGGTACTACTTCGTGACAATTTAGCAACACATGAAGTGTAGCTGGCTTGAACTCCGTATCACTCAAACTTCTCTTCCTACCATCCTTAGAACATCGGCCTGGTTGATTAAATATGGACATAGGTAGATATAATGGATCCTTCCTAAGGTCGGCCGTGTGCCTGTTTGGCCTATTCCTAGCACATGGCACATTACTCTCAAAATAATAAGAACAAAAATGAGCGGTTTCCTTTGCAAGATAAGCTTCTCATATAGATCCTTCAATTCTATTCCTATGCTTAACAAATTGTTTGCATTTGCCAATTGTCCTACATAATTTCAGGTTAGCCAAGAACATTCAAAATAAAAAATAAAATTATATATGGCCTATAATATTACCTCTCAAAGGGATACATCCATATGCATTGAATAGGCCCTCTAAGTCGTACCCCGTGTACAAGGTGGATTGGAAGGTGTGCATCACATAAAAAAAACCCACATGGAAATATCTTTTCCATCTTAGAAGAAGTTACACGAATGTTCTGATCCATCCAGCTTAGGTCTTCCTCCCTTAATGTGGAAGAACACAAGTCTTTAAAAAATAAACTAATCTACGTGATGGGTTTTCAGATTCTTTCAGGCAAACCACAAAACGATATAGGCACTAAGGTCTCTATGAAAACATGAGAGTCATGACTTCTCAAATGGCTCAACTTCCCTACCTCCACATCAACTTTTTTCCCAAAATTCGACGCATAACCCTCAGGAATCTTCAATTTCATTACATAATCACAAATCTACCCTCTTTCCTCCAAAGTGACTGTGTAACTTGCTTTGGGCTTGAATAACTTACCATTATTTGCTGTCTGCAAGTGTAATTCAGGTCGCCTGCAATATTCTTGTAAGTCTATTCTAGCCTTCGGGTTATCCTATGTCTTACCTTTAACATCCATCACTGTGTTGAACAAGTTGTCAAAATAATTCTTCTCAATATGCATGATATCAAGGTTGTGACGGATAAGATTACCTTCCAATAAGGAAACTCCCAAAATATACTCTGTTTGGTCCAATTATGAGTAACACCGTATCCGGGGAATCTATATGGTGGAACTTCAGTAACTTTACTGAAGTTCTGGACCCTCTCCCAAATTTCATCACCTGAAAGTATCGGAGACGGATAATCATATTCCATTTTATTCTTTTTGAAAGCATTTTTCATCCTTCTAAACTCATGACCCTCAGGCAAGAATTGACGATGACAATCAAACCATGATTGCTTTCGGCCATGTTTCAAAGTAAACGCTTTACTATTTTCTATGCAGTAAGGACAAGCTTGCTTCCCAACAGTCATCCACCCAAACAACATTCCATGCGCAGGAAAATCATTAATTGTCCACATTAAATTAGCACGCAAGTTGAAATTCTACTCGGTTTGATATGTCATATGTTTCAACACCATCGAACCACAAATATTTTAGCTCATCAATCAAAGGTTGCAAATATACATCTATCAAACTTTTTGGATTACGTGGACCGGGGATAATACAATTTAAGAATATATATGGACTATTCATGCACAACTAGGGTGGTAAATTATAAGGTGTAAGAAAGACAGACCAACATGAATATGGTGTCACGGATACAGAAAAAAGGCATGAAACCATCCGCACACAGACCTAACCGAATGTTCCTTGGTTCACTAGCAAAATTTGGATATATCCTATCAAAGTGCTTCCAAGCTTCTCCATCTGAAGGATGACACATAACACCAGGTGATCTTCTATTTTCAAAGTGCCATCTCATATGAGGAGCAGAACTCATCGACGCATTTAACTTCTTTAGCCTAGATATAAGAGGTAAATAATGCATAGCCTTGATAACGACCATCTTCCCGCTAGAAAGCCTCTTGAAATGAGGATTTTCGCAAAATTTACAACTGCTTAAATTTGCATCATCTTTATAATATAACATGCAACCATCTTCACAACAATTAATTCTCATTGACGAAATTCCTAACTTAGAAACTAGTCTCTTTGCCTTATAGAAATCACCAGGAAATTCGATTTCCTCGTCAACTAGTTCACGCATATGGTCAATGAAAGAATCTATAGCTCCTTGAAAAATATTCCAATCAAATTTCATACTTAGTAATCTAACTGCAACAGACAACTTAGAGTGCGGACGTCCTTCACGTAGTGGATGACTAGCTTCCTCTAACTGTTCATAAAAATATTTTTCTTCATCATAGGAGTTTGTTCAACACTTTCATTGGGCTCTCTCCCAAAGTGCATCCAAAAGCATTCGCAATCATATCATGAATTCTGGAATCACGATTTCTAATATCCCTCGACCTACTACTTTCGCCAACAACCATGTTATGAAATATCCCATGGCTACCATCCATCTCTCTATGATTAGTTCACACAAAGTAATTCGCTATAAACCCCTTACTATAAAGATGAACCTTAACTTCCTCCGATTTTTCAAACTTCATACAGTCGCACTTAACATAATGGCACCTAATTACTCCTTCATTCATGTATGGCAGATGTGACCTTTCATGTCTAATAAAGTCATCAACCCCTTCTACAAAATCCTCCCGCAATCCCCGCTGATTAGCATAATTTCTATTGTACATCCAAGAACAATATTCCATCTATATAAATAAAGCAAGAACAAATTAAGTGTTAATTCACAGCATAATCTCTAAGTTCATAATTAATACATCAATAAACTCCTCCCTTTAATTTTTTTTCTTGCCTTTATTAATGTATAATTTACAGTTTAAAGCATGAATTTATGTACTCTTATTTAGGTATTGCTCCTCTTCTAAGACACTGAATTGTATCTTTCCACAATTCAACTCAATATAAGTTAATACAAGAACTAAGATCATAATTTCTACCTTAAGTTCATATTAGCTAATGTAGTTCAAACAAAAAACTCTAATACTAAATAGGCAAAAACTTTAAAAAATTACATAAAATTATATAGCAAAATTTAAAATTTAAAATTTAAAAATCTAATAGGTAGATTACTAACCTTGGTAAATTAAAAGGAGGTTAAAAAATCAGTGGTGTCAAGGAGCTCCAAAAATCAATGGCGGCAGCGGAACAATGGCGGCGGCGGCGGTCATAGTGGAGGCAAGGGTTGTGGGGATTGATTTGTGTAAGGGAAATTGAGAAGGGGAAGAGAAAAAGTTAAGAGAGAGGTTGGGAAATTTTTTTGGAGAAAATAAGATTTTGATAGGGGAAACCCGATTTTGAGTTCTGCACTTAAAAAAAGCGACCAAAATTGGTAGTATTTTGTTATTGACTATTTTGACCAAAATAGCGACCAACTTTGATATACAATCCTTTGATTTGGGTGTTTTATCCCCTAAATCACCCAAAAATCTAGGTAAATCTACACATGCAATTACAGATATTAGACATAGTTCCTTTCCCCAATAAATCAGAGCTGAAATGAGAACCAAAAAAAAAAGTTGATGTAGATGTTGGAGAAAGTTCTACACCAGTCAAACAAGTCAAAAGAAAAGGAAAAGACATTGCTATAGATGACGACTTTGTAGAAGAGGTCCCTACTCTTCGAACAAGAAAGAAATCAAAGGTGTCTCCTGGTTCGAAAAATCTAAAAATGAAGAAACATTCAAAAAACCACCCTCAAATTGTTCGGAACTACACATTGGCAAATGTATACATTTATTAGTTTATTTAATAATTTTTTATTTGGTTTAGGATGTTAAAATCTGTGTTATGCATGTTTTTGACAATTGTAGATTAATTGTCTTAATTTTGAAGATTATTTGTAGTTGTGATGTTCTGCCTTTATAACTTTAGATATTTTTGTAGTTTTATTGTAATTTTTTTGTAAAAATTCTGTTCTCTCTTTCTATGCATTTAATTCCTTTTTTTATTTATAATCATTTGGAAAATATTATTTAAATTTTGTATCCTGCAGTGATTGTGGTGTATTTGTTGCTGCCTTTGCGGAGTATGTTAGCCTTGGAGATTTGTCGATTCTCGCAGAAGACCTTTCTAATATTGACCAACATCGTAGACGTTATGGAGCGCTCTTGTGGGATTATGCAGCAAAAAAACAGAAAGACGGGTCAATCAGTGAAAGTGAGGTTACAGGAAGACTAGCAAGGAGGAAGGAGTGGAGGTGCATTGAATGTGAAAATAAGAGTGTAGAGAAAGAAGAAGTAGTGTAATATCTATGTGGTTTAGTCGATGCAGTTTGTAGGATAAGTGTAGTACTCAACTTTCTGAACAATTTCTTTGAGTTTGTATTGTAGCAGACATTTTATTTAGTTAATTTCTATCAATTTTAGTAGCTCACTTGAAATTAATATTTCTTGTTGTTTAAGGTTTACTGTAATTGTTCTTAATTATCTTAAACGTAGTTGTTTTGTTGTTAGAATACAAATTATCTACAATCTATAAATATTGAATGTTAAGATTGTATATAATTTTATAGCTTAATATGTTGTATATATTGTAGGGAGTTACCTCCAGTTGTATTTAATTTCTGTATATAACTGCCAGTTCAAGTTAAATTAAATTTCTTAAAACTTGTAGTTATATTGTAGATAATAAATATTAACTGCTATGTAAAGAATGTAAAAAATGCAGGTAGATGCTTGCCACAACACAGTAAAACATGTTAACAAACATAGAAACAAATTGAACTTAGCTACATTTTTAATCTTCAAAATCTAAAACAATTACACACAAATTTCTGTTAATTTGAACACACCAACAATTATTTTGAAATACTATCCTAACTAAAAGATATTTTTTTTTGGTGCATTCTTGCAAGATCTTTTGCTATGCCCTTCACCTCCACAGTTTCCACATGACATCTTGTACTTCTTTGACTTTAGTTTATCATATATTTTGTATCTTTCTTTTTGAGATCTTCCTGACTACTTTTTCTCTTCCATATATGAATTTACTACTTTATGAGATATATGTTATGGCAACTTCCATTTACTTTCATCATGAAGGATATTTACTAGTATTTCATATGTACGGAGTAGGATCTCCCTTGTGTAATACGGTGAGCAATAGTTTTCATATCCTTCATTCCTGTCCCTTAAAGCTTCCAAAGCATCCAAACATGGAAGTTCATCAAGTTGGAACTGACCACAAGTACATTTCTTGTTTTCAAGACATACAATGTACCGCTTCACACCATCTATCAAAGTATAGATATGATCTGTTGAAGCCCTCACCTACAATTACATAACAATCAGAAAGAAAAATATTTACAATTTATCTACCATCTAAGTAACTACAGTTGTCTATGATTTATCTACAATCTGGAAATACTGTATATTAAAATATTATTATTCTACGCAAAATAAAGAGATCCTACCCTAAGTTTCTGAGATAATGTACTGTTTTTCTCCAATTCTTTGTTGAATTTGTACCCAAGGTATGTGAAAGTACCCTTTGCCTTCAACAACTTCTCTTTCGTCCAACGTTCTATAAGTGTCCTCATATACTATAATAGGTCAAATATTGGCAGCTCTCTTGCATATTTTGTTACAACATTCAACCACTCTACAATGTTTGATGTCATAATCCAAGTTCTATTCGCCGTTGCATGTATTCTTGACCATATATGATAGCCAATATCATAGAGTTATGATTTAACATGAGGGTCTATCTCTTCAATCTTCGACATCTTTTCATTAAATTCAGCCATAGTGTATGACCATGTTGTAGCAAAGTACAATTCATTTAATTGTAGATGACCCTTCTTGAACTTTGCCTTTATATTTGTCTGAATATGCCACACGCAAGAGTATTGTGGCACTCGCGGACAGACAATTGATGTTGCCTTCAGGATACTCTCATTCCTATCTAAAACAACACACATTGAAGTTCTTTCACCATATTCTTTCTTGAATTGCTCAAAAATTACTTCCATGATACGTCATTTTCCGAATCAACCACTGCATATGCCAAAGGTAATATTGTTCCTACATTATTAACAAAATATTGGTTAACTGGCAGCTTTGAAAATGCATATAAAAACACAAATACATATAAACTAAAATATATCTATAAAGATTCTACAATATTTCTACAATTTATACACTGCCTACAAATAACTATAATTTTACCTGCTGCATCCATTATGCTTGCTGTCAGCATAATTCCCCTGTAGGCTGTCTTTAAGAATGTCCCATCAACTACTACTACTGGTCTACAATATTCGCAACCACTTATTAATGTGCAAAGAGAAACAAATGCATATAAGAAGCATTCATCTGTTGTTTCTTCAATTTAACAACTGAAACAGGATGCGTCTTCTCAAGAATATAAAAATATTTTGGTAATTTATTGTAGGAGTTAGCTGGATGACCTTTCAATAACTGCAAAACGTTTTCCTTTCCCCTCCATGCTTGCATGTAGCTTAGGTTCACTCCGTGTTGGGATAACATGTCAATTTTTATGTTCTTCGGTGTGTAAAATGTCTTAGGATCACAATACTTTGGCATGACTATGCTACCAACTACAACTGCAGTACGTTTGTGCTGTATGAATGTATCGTCCATTAAGGTGCATATGTGTTATTGGTTGAAACTCCTGATCTTGAACACTGCAGAATCTTTAATTGACGTTGCCTTGAAGTGCTATTTACAGTTTTCACCAACGCATACAAGCCAATAGCTACAAAAAAAGACAATATTTAATACAGATAATAAATATAGATGCACCAAAGAACAGTTTTAACATAAAGTAACGTAAACTATAATTTAACTACAATGTTTTAAAAAGCACATATCCTGAGTAAAATACTTCTTTTAATGATGTTTTCTCCACAAATATCTCCATACCTTCTATGACTAGATATTTTAACTCAGAACTGAAACTTGTGCATCATAGAAAAGTGCTTCATTGCAGTAGCTACAATTTGCTTATCATGATACACTTGTCCTTCTTCAATATCAGTTTGCGTAGATTCTGTTATTATTTCACTTTGATATTCCTCTATAGCTGGAGAGGATGGAATATCAAGTACTTTAGGGATCCAGACAAACTTTCATCAAAATAAAGATAAATAGTGTCATTATAATTTTGTAGAATCTTTGTAGATAATTTGTAGATATAGTGAAATTTTTGTAGTCATCCATGTTAGGATGTCATACATTGTAGTTACATTGTAGTATAACTGTTGCAATTTGTTGAAATTTTTAAAAACAATACTGTTTCATACATAATTAAACTGATTTGTATTTTATTTGACTAGATTTTATTCAAAACATAGATTGCAGTTTTATTTGAAGACAACATTTTGAAATAAATAATTTCTAATCATATATTGTAGTTTATTTTGTCGTATAAATGTAGAAACTTTGTAAATAATTTTGAAAATAAAATTTTATTTATTCTTTCATTAAATTGACCTGTAGTTTAATTGTAGGTAAATATAGTAATTTTGTAGATAATACCGTAAAACCATAATTCTATGCAGTTTCGAACTATACAAACCTGTACTTGTGTTATCACTGGTAATTTCCAATTCCATATTGAAATCTCGTATACCTATATATAACGGATATGAACCTAATTTTTTATTCTCCTTTTCGGTCTCCATATACACATGGACCCCCATATCATTCCTAATCTCCATTGGGGGACAATTGTCATTCACCATGTATTTGATTTCTACAATTTTTTTCTAAAGTATCAATCGATAGTTGTTCTGCAATTGTAGAAATTAGAATACTGTAGCTTGCATTCTCATCTACTATAATGGCATCAACTTCGAAATCTCTAAATCTACCATAGTTATCTCAATTCCCAATCAATTGTAGCATGATTGCGATTTTGGACATGATTGCGTGTTTTTGCTGATTTATTATTCTACATTTTTTCGTTTTTTAGATTTCTAGATTGAGAGAATAAAAGATGAAGAACAGATATATGATCGCCAATTTAATTTCTGAAAAAGACGAAGAGCAGAATATAGCAATTTTGAGTTGTTGAATCTCAAAGATTTGAATTCTACAAGTTGAAGCAATTCGTCGTTTGTTGAAGTTGTTCGTACTTTTTTTTTTGAAATTTTTTGAATTGTAGTTTAAGAGTAAATTACGCAGATGCGAAATCTCCTTTCCGTTTCAAAACTTGAATTTAATGTAGAATCAATCAATCCCAATATTTTTTCCTGATTTTCGCGCGTTATAAAGGGAAGATTCTGCCCTATTAATTCCTAATAAATGAATGGTACAGAAATTGTAGGAAAAATATGGACTAGGAGGGTAATTTAGATACTATGCACATATTTGGTAATAAAGTTTCATATATGGTATAGGAGGAAAAAATCCCATAAAAAAATAGCTCATGTTTGAAGCCTTTACCTGATATGACCTATGTTGTACATAATCTGAAAATTATTTTTCACCAGTTAGCCCACCCTATTTTTTTTCTTTTCTTCGTTCTTCTTCTTCCTCTTTCAAGACTTTGCACCCTAAAGTTTCTCTATCATTATATATATTCTTCAATTTTCTTTCTAGATTTAAAGTTGATAATCACTATTAAGATGAGAAGAAAAAATACCACTTAAGAGAATTATTATTTTTGGAGTCACCATTAAAGGTCATTCAAAGCTTCAATTTGAGAAATTGAATTTTTCGATTTTGTTAGTTATTTGGATTGAGTTTTGTTCCAATTGGTTGAGATCGTCAAGGGAAGTTCAAAACTCAAATTTGAAGTGATTTGAAGCAGATTTGAGGTAGATTTGAGTTGAATTTCGAAAATTGAAATTTTCGATTTTGTTAGTTGTTTGGATTGCATGTTAGCCCAATTGATTGGGATCGTCAAGAGAAGTTCAACACTCAAATTTGAAGTGATTTGGAACAGATTTGTGGTAGATTAGAATTGAATTTCAGAAGATGTCCAAAGAAGAAGAACCAGTTAAGCTCCATTAATTAAGATTCATTTGTATAATAGTATATAATATTGTATAAGTAATGTATAATAGTGTATAAACACATCTTCAATGGCAAGGAAGGTAGCAGTACATCTGTGGAGCGAGCTATAGGAGTATTGAGAGTAATTTTTTCTTTATTTCTGGCTTTTGTATTTGCTGAGAATACAACAGAATGCAACATCTACATAATTTGTGAGAGTCTCAATTGAAAGGTAAATCAGTGAAGCTGCAATGATGAAGCAGGGCTAATATTTTCTCGGACTAACTCTTGTGAATTTTCATAGCAATATATAGTCGCTCGAACAAGTAAAATAAAGTATTGTTATAAAATATGTTTCTTCACATCGAGACAATTGTTATCATATGCCCCATTAACCGTGTTGGCGACTTTATTGTGAAGTCAAAAATTAACACATAAGCAAGTAAATCAAGTAGTTTTACTAGACAATTGTAAATAAGTATCAAACAAGTAATAAGCAAGCAACAAGTTCACACAATATACAAATATTTTCATAGTGAAAATAACTATTTAATAGTACGAATTTAAAAACACGACCGGCTAAGTCATTATTATAAAAAAAATTTTTATATTAGTTTAGACATAATTTTTACAGCTTGTTTGGATGGTTGTTACCTAATGTAGAACACTCATTTATTTAGCTAAACTCATATTGTCATGGTACTAAAGGTTATAGCCCAAAAGGAACTCATTATGCATGCTTATTAAAAATCTCATTGAAGTACTCTGCAGGATTGTTAAACAACATAACCTTAGGTCGAAAGTACGTCATACATGTCAACAAAAGAGAATATAATAGAGGCGAAGTCCTTCCCAAAAAACGTTAATATTTACTTTAAAAAAGTAAAGCTTCCATTTGAACAGCTTGAAGAGAGTTAGAGTGTAATGGTATTTTAACTGTCTTAGTGAGCTATATGACTCAGATTAACTTAACTGTAGTTAGGCTTATTAAACTATAATTAGTTAGTAGTTAGGCGGTTATTACTATAGCTTTATTACTATAAATTGTACAGTCATATATATATATATATATATATATATATATATATATATATATATATATATCTTTACACAAAAACGAGAGTAGCTTTTTCCTCTCTTCTTCATTTCTTCTCTCTAAGAGATTGTTGTTCATAGATTCACAAATTGACATGGTATCAAAGCATATAGACGATTGAATGTAAAGGTTTTTCATTGAGAATTGTTGAAAGACAAGAGATTTGTCGTTTACTTCTCAAAATTTTCTAGCCGGAAAAGTCAATTGATCGTCGAAATTCTAAAACAGCCATGGCTAGAGACGAAGTTTCCAGTCGTATAGATGAAAAAATTAATCGATCGACAGTAATGATAGATCATAATCATCCATTGTATTTACACCCATCAGACACACCAGGAGCATTGTCACTTGGTTTTCAGCTGCAAGGGTATGAAAATTACATGATCTGGAGCCAAGCTATTGAAGTTTCGTTACTAACACGGAACAAATTAAGGTTTATCGATGGTTCAGTGATATGTGAGACTTGAAGTTCCGTCACTCATGCAAATATGTGGGGTCGTTGCAATGCTATTGTGAAGTCGTAGATAATTCACAATATAAGTCACAATTTGTTGAGTGGGGTATTATCCCGGTCAAGTGCATATGCAATTTGGTCGGATCTCTAGGAATGATTTGATACGGTTAATGCATCGCGAATGTACTACTTACATGGGGAGAAATTTTCATTAACACGAGGTACGTCTTCTGTTTTCAGTTTACTATTCGAAATTGAAGGATTTATAGGATGAATATGACTCGATTATGCCTCCCCCTGTTTGTTGTGATAAGTCAAAGAAATTCATTGAACGACAGGAATATCAACGTTTTTGGCAATTTTTAACGGGGATAAATGATAGATACAATCAAGCTCGTAGCTAAATCATACTGAAATCTAAAATTCCAACTATCAATCAAGCCTATGTTATGATCCTTCAAGATGAAAGTAAAAAACTAGTAGCATATGGAAGTTATAGTGTTGGGTCCATTGATCTTACTGCCCTATTCAGCTCTAAGCTTGGTCAGAAAAAAAGGAGGAATTTCAGTGTTAAATTTGATTTATGTCATTTAAAAGGTCATACTAAGGAGGAATGTTACAAGCTGATGAAGTGTGATTACTCCAACAGGAAGGGATATTTAAGGGCCAATTGTTACAAACTGATAGGGTATCGTGCAGATTTTAAGCCTCAGAAACGAGCTAATATGGTTGAAAATTCAAATAACCAACCAATTCCATCTTCATTAGTGACACAAGAGCAACATTTGGGACCTATGCAGGGGAAACGAAGTTTGGGGCCTATGCAAATGTTCCCTCCTGAGCAATATGGTCAGCTTTTATGTCTGCTAAACAAGGCATCACTCTTTGAATCATCTGCAAGTGCATACATGGCATGTAATATTTCTTATGAACCAAATACTGATGAGAGCTGGATAGTAGATACTGGAGCTACAAATCATATGGTTGGTAATGAAAAGCTTCTGCTTGATAAATTGCTAGCAGGTAATGCAGGAAATGTACAGCTCCCTACTGGAGTCTACTAAGGTGTCACATGTTGGTAGTTGTCAATTAGATGGAGGTGATACTATTGACAATGTCTTGTGCGTACCAACTATCAAGTTTAATCTCCTGTCTGTGTCTCAACTGGCAAAAGCTTTAAACTGTTGTGTTGCATTCTTTCCAAATTTCTGCATATTTCAGGATCTCTTCACTGGAAGGGTAAAAGAGATTGGTAAGGAAGAAGAAGAACCGTATGTGCTGCATTCACAAAGGAGAAGCAAGAATAAAACTAAATTATTGGTGATGGTTTCCCACATGAATGAAGTTGAGCTGTGGCACAAGAGAACGGGACATATTCCAATTCAAGTTATCAAGAAAATCCCTAGTATACATAGCAGTAGTAGAGCAGAAATAGGCCCATGTGGCATTTGTCCTTTAGCCAGGCAAGCTAGGACTTCTTTTCCAGTCAGTAACAGTAGAGCAGAAAATGTATTTGATTTGATACACATGGATGTTTGGGGACCAAATAAAGTTCCTACATATAATAGAAAGAGATATTTTCTCGCAACGGTTGATGATCACTCTAGATGGATTTGGATTTCCTTCTTACATCTTAAGTATGATGTTAGTACAGTACTGAAAGTTTTATTGTTATGGTGAAAACTCAGTTTAGTAGAATGATCAAATGCTTTAGGTCAGATAATGGTTCTGAATTCTTCAACCATCATTGTGCAACACTGTTCTAAATGCATGGAATAATATATCAAATTTCCTGTCTACACACTTCTCAACAAAATAGAATGGTGGAAAGGAGAAATAGACATGTTCTGGAGACTGCAAGCACCATAACATTCCAGGGGCACTTGCCAGTGAGATTTTGGGATGCTTGTGTGGATGTAGTTGTGTATATAATCAATAGAATTCCTTCCTTAGTACTAGGGTACAAGTCACCTTTTGAGGTGTTTTATGGGAGACAACCTGCATTGTCACATATGAGAATCATATGGTGTTTGTGTTTTGTAGCAAGGTTACCAATAGGTGACCAATTTGCACCTAGATCAATAAGATTAGTGTTTCTGGGATATGCAAGCACATATAAAGGATATAGATTGTATGTAATTGAACACAAGACACTTTTTGTCAGTAGAGATGTGATATTTCATGAAGATGTGTATCCATTTCAAGGTGTTCCTCAAGACTCTTCTCTCTTTGTAGATGAATTTCAGAAGATTGATTCTTATCCTGATCAACCACCCATTGTTTTACTTTCTACTATGAGTGACAAGGATGCTTCAGACTCCTCTGAATCTCTTTCACCTGCACAATCTATTCCTAAAAGCACTAATCCATAATTGGATTCTCTTTCTCTGCCACACATGGAGGAATTAGCTACAGGACAACATGTGAATAGTACTGGTGAATTAAGGAGATCGGGGAGAACTTCAAAGCCTCCTATTTGGATTAAGGATTATGTTGGGCCTATATGGAAGTCTAACCCCTCTCATGCAGCATATTGCCAGTATCCTATTGGTAACTTTATTTAGTACACAGGATTGTCTGCTTCATATCAAGCTTACAACACCCAATTGTCTTCTGAACTTGAACCAAGTTCTTATTATGAGGCAGCCAAGGATATGAAGTGGATTGAGGCTATGAAAGTACAAATTCAAGCATTAGAGGACAACAAGACATGGGATGTAGTTTTCTTGCCTCCAAATAAAAGTGAAATTGGATGTAAGTAGGTGTACAAAATCAAGTACACATCTAATGGGGAAGTTGAGAGGTATAAGGCTAAATTAGTAGCAAAGGGTATAGTCAAAAGGAGGGGCTAGACTATTAGGAAACCTTTTCACCTGTTGTGAAAATGGTTATTGTTAGGTAAGTTATATCCATAGCAGTTGCCAGAGGTTGGACACTATATCAAATAGATGTTTACAATGACCTTTTGCCAGAGGATTTGGAAGAAAAGGTATACATGACCTTACCTCAAGTTTTTCTTCTCCTAAACAATGGAAGACACAAGTCTGTATTTTTCTCAAGTCACTTTATGGTAAGCAAGCTTCAAGAAAATGGAATATTAAACTCACCAAAACACTACTTATTTCAGGATTCAAACGAAGTCATTTTGATTATTCTTTGTGTACTAAGAAACAAGACTCTCATATTGTTATTGTCTTGATCTATGTTGATTATCTCTTAATTACTGGGGATGATGCTGTTCTTATTTCCATTACTAAACAAAGTTTGCATCAAAATTTTAATATCAAGAATCTTGGAGAGTTGAGGTATTTTCTGGGGATTGAGTTTGCTAGGAACAAAGAAGGGATCCTGCTGCACCAAAAGAAGTATGCACTTGAGCTCATTTCAGATGTTGGTCTGGCAGGGTCCAAGCCAGTTCATGCTCCTATTGAGGTCAATCAGAAGCTCAAAACAGTGTCTTATGATGATCATTTAAGCCTCATGGATAACAGCCTGTTTGAGGATCCTGGTGCTTATCAAAGATTGATAGGCAAATTACTTTACTTGACGATTACAAGGCCTGACATCTCCTTTGATGTGCGGTCTTTGAGTCAGTTAATGCAAGCTCCCAAACATTCTCACATGGAAGCTGTTTTTAGGGTGGTTAGATATATCAAGCAGAGTCCAAGGCTTGAAATTCTCATGTCAGCTGCAACTTATACTAAGTTGACAGCCTATTGTGATGCTGATTGGGCTTCATGTCCTAATACAAGGAGATCGGCCACTGGCTATTTAGTGCAGTTTGGTAATTCTTTCATTCATGAAAGTCTAAGAAGCAGAGTACTATTTCCAAAAGTTTCGCTGAGGCAGAATATAGAAGTTTGGCTTCTACAGTAGCTGAGATTGTTTGGCTCGTTGGTTTATTTTCTGAGTTGGGAGTCAATTTCACACTCCTAGTTCCCCTTCACTGTAACAGTAAATCAGCTATACAGATTTCTACTAATCATGTGTTTCATGATCGGACTAAGCACATTAACATTGATTGTCACTTTATTCGAGAGAAGGTTCATCTAGGCTTGGTTCACACTGTCTACTTGAAGCCTGCTAACCAACCTGTTGATATCTTAACCAAAGGCTTGAGTAGTGTTCAACATTCTCACCTTACTATCCAAGCTAGGCCTTAAGAACATCTTCATTAGTCCTAGCTTTAGGGGGGGGGGGTAATGAGCTATATGACCCAGGTTAACTTAACTGTAGTTAAGCTTACTTAACTGTAATTAGTTAGTTAACCATAGTTAGTAATTAGACGGTTATTACTGTAGCTTTGTTACTACAGCTTGTACAGTCGTTATATTTTTTACACAGAAATGAGAGTAGCTTCTTCCTCTCTTCTTCATTTCTTCTCTCTAAGATATTGTTGTTCTTAGATCCACAAATTGACGTCTTAATATGGTTCAAATAAAACTAATTACTAACAAAGAATAAGATATCAAAGTACCCCTTTCAGTATTCTACAAATATATGACTATGAACGAAATTATTCTTAGAACAAGACTATTTGATGTGAGTTAAGACACATTCAGACAAGGAATAAAAATTGCAGGGAACAAACTAGTGTTATCTACGACATTTATGTGAATTTTATAAATGTATGCATGGACTATAGAATATTAGCAAAGCATAGCAGAGTTACCAAAAACCACACAAAAAGGTAGTACTGAACCTAGAGACAGGATTTCTAATTAGGAATTCAATCAACAACAACAATACATCTAGATCGCAAATCGCACATATATAGAGAATTGAAACATAGGAGATGAGGGTCTGACTTGTTGCTTCATACAGATTACTTTAAAAGCAAAACTAATGCATATAATACTGGAAATAACTAAGGAAAGAAGACATTCGCAAAATATGTTTTAAATGAGGAGATCGATCGGTTTTCTTCAAAAGGCTAAGTGTACTCATACAATATCATAACAATATAGTACTAAATGGAGCAATAACTAATATTAACAAATAATTAATAAAATGCATAGGGTGAGAAATAAACTTAAATAATAAAATATATAGTGAAAATTATAATAATATTTTGTTTGGTAATAATGCAACAATATTTAAAAATGTAATTTCTTTTTAGCATTAAAAACATATTTTGAGTCAAAATCAACAATATTTAGATTGTGGACTCATACATTGAGTACATATATTTCAAAATCTGCTAAACAAAAATGACAATAAAACTGGTCCTTCAAAGTGGCTCGAAAGTGAGAACACAATGCTCTCTTCTTGACTCTGGAGGATGGCAATTGCCATCTATATGTATTCATCATACCTTTAACTTGTGTAGGCAGTGTATCAAAATTGTTGTAGATGCACATTGTTAGTAGTATGGCTGAAGGATGCAAGGTTATCAACAACTCCGTTGGCTTCTTAAAGCAATGTATAAAGTCATTGTTGTCTATCAACTTTCTTATCTCTCTTGCTATATTATCTCTTCTCTAAGGAGTGTGCAGATAATACCAAATTCTAGTCCTGAAAAGGATAAATGATCGCTACAAATATAATTCGATCTTAGAGTTTGGAGTTGAATTTCACAGATGACTAAAAAATTAATACTTTTTTTAAACTAATTAACTAATAAATATGAAAACACTAAACATTATCAACTAAAAATACTAAATGTTGGAGACGAGATTAAAGAGTCGTGTAGTTATGATTTTTTCAATTGTCTGAATTCTCACTATGTTATCCATAATTGGGTTGATTTATTCCATAATGATCGTATGCACTCAATTTATGCAATTCTCTTGAGAAATTAAAATAATGTACGAAACGTATTCTCTTGAACAATTCTAGTTGGCAATTTCTCATAGCTCAGTATAAAAACTTACTTTCAAACCCATTGTATTGATTTCTCATACACCTACAGTGATGTTATTCTACAACTACTTAAATATGCGTTCTCTCTCGAGCAACACATAATAATAGGCACATTTAGTCAATGACCATTCAATTAACAAGAAGCAAAATATACAACAACAACAACAATAACTCAGTAAATTTTCACTAATGGAATCTGGAAAATATAGAGTGTACGCAGACCTTACCCTACCCCGAAAGAGTAGAAAGGCTATCTCCTAAAGACCCTCGGCTCAAGAAAATAAAAAGACAAAAGGAGACAATATTAGTATATCCACAAAAATAGTAAGAAAAATGGGAACAACATGAAATCCAGAAGAAATATAGCAAAACAAAAGCGATAGCTAGTAAATAGAGCATGCACTGAAAAATGAAATAATAAGACACAATATTTCTAGTAGCTATTTTAGACAAAACCTTACCAGACTAGTCTTACAAAAGGTACGAAAAAGCAAAATATAATTGGAACAAATATAAAAAAGGCTCAGTTATAGAGAAACACGGTCAAGAATACAACCAATAATTAGTTCCATCAAAATCCTTGATGAAAAATTTAGTTATTTATAATAGTATGAAAAAATAAATTACTAACATTCATAATCAACAACGAAAAATAGGAAGAAAAAAACAAAAAACTGATTCTTAAATCTTTCGTCTTCTCTCCTAGCGTCTCCTTCCCGCACAGGTAGTTCCTCTGCATTCTTAGGTATTGTGTACACCATAAAAAGGGTTTGAGAAAATATTTACATGGTATAGGATTTTATGGGGCAAATTAGGATACTCCAACTTTAATTTGGACTACTCCACATAGCTTGTGTACTCCCTCGCATCCCAGGAGGGTGCATAGCTTCTTCTTTGTTTCGTGCAGCCGTTCGTGCTTTCTACCTTTGCTTCACTGTTTTTGCATAAGATATCCTCCTTAGCTCGTTTACTTTCGTGCTTTGCATGAAGTTGCACAAGCTATCCACTTATTTCTTTCTTTACTTTATCACTCTCAATTTGCATTGAGTACACTTCTTTTGCGTCCATTTTCCATCCGATTTGCTTCCACACATAAAAATACATATAATGAGTATAATTTACTATAAAAACTCATATAATTTCCCGCAATCACATAAGTTATGAGATAACAATACACCATAACAGGGGTGGCCCAACCAACATTGTTGATGGCCTAAAGCAAGTTTTCAATGAGGGCCCTAATTTGTTAATAAATTTTTGTTTGAAATCTATTTTTTTTTAACTTTTCAAATGATAATATAGCTAATCCGATCCATTTAGATTCTCCTAATACATTATTGATCCTACTGCAAAATTGTTATATGAATACTATTTTCATGAGAATATAGGTATTTAACGAAAATTAATTCTTGTTATCTTATTGCGTAAGGGTCAAATATATCCTTGTACTATTCAAAATAGGTCATATTTATCCTCCTTTTGAATTCTTTATCAAATATGTCCCCACCGTTATACATTAGGGCCATATATATCCCTCAGCCGTTAAAACACTCTCCCATATATTTAAATTACGGTTAAGGGTCAAATATATCCTTGTACTATTAAAAATAGGCCATATTTATCGTCCGTTTGAATTTTTTATCAAATATGTCCCCACCGTTATATTTTTATCAAAACACCCTCCCATATATTTTTAGTAGCACGTGGCATCTTATGAAATTGGACTAAACGACCCGCCCACTCTTTTAATTAAACCCGCCCCGAGCCAATGAAATTTAGTCTTCTTCTCCATTCAATCCCTTTAATACTAGATAGTGATGGCCCATGCTCTTCTTCTCCATTCAATCCCTTTAATACTAGATAGTGATGGCCCATGTTAGCATGGGCCCAATAATACAAAGGCTAAAACTCTATTTTTATATAAAATTATAGCTATATAAATTGGCTCATGAAAATGACCCTCAAAATCGGATAAGACGAAAATGTATGCTAATTGTTGGATATTAGTTACATGCATCAATGAATAAAATGTCCAATCTTGAATGTTGCGCGGTCACTCTTTAACGCCATGAGAGTACTATTTCTATATTGAAAACATAATTATTATTCTTCTAATAATATCTGGTGAATCTCACTCCCAACCCATGAAGCTGCAGATGGAAGTATGAAACTATATTTCTGTGCTAGCTTTCTTTTATTTTGTACTTTTCTTTTTCCAAATTGGCATCTTTATGTAGAATTGCGGTCTGTTAAGTTTTTGGCTTCTAGACTTACAAAATTTCTCGCATATCGTATAGCTGCAAGTACATGAATTATAAAAGAAAAGAATAGAATAGCAATAGTAGTACTAGTATCCGATAAGCATTCAAATGGATAATAGTTTAGAAATCAATATGGTGTTGTACTACATAAGTTATGCAATGAACCAGACACAAAAACTACCCATTTAGTAAATAACATACTCAATTTCTTCTTTTTTTTTCTGTCCATCTCATATTTATGGCACAGGATTGTTATCACTCCCTACTTTTTAAGGCACCCTCAAAAAATCTTTTCATCATATAGCAAAGAAGCATGCATTTTGCAGAAGCATAAGAATATTGAAGGGATTGAACGGAGAAGAAGACTAAATTTCATTGGATCGGGGCGGGTTTAATTAAAAGAGTGGGGCGGGTCGTCTAGTCCAATCATAAGATGCCACGTGCTACTAAAAATATATGGGAGGGTGTTTTGATAAAAATATAACGGTGGGGACATATTTGATAAAACATTCAAACGGAGGATAAATATGGCCTATTTTTAATAGTACAAGGATATATTTGACCTTAACCGTAATTTAAATATATGGGAGAGTGTTTTAACGGCGGAGGGATATATATGACCCTAATGTATAACGGTGGGGACATATTTGTTAAAGAATTCAAACGAAGGAAAAATATGACCTATTTTGAATAGTACAAGGATATATTTGACCCTTAACCGTATTTTCTAAAACGTCGGCTCTCACCCTTCAAGAACTCCCCACCTTACTCTTGGGGTAACTCGAACTCATAACCTCTTGGTTGAAAGTGGATGGTGTTCACCACAAGAGCAACCCACTCTTGTCAAAAATAAAAAATATCTTTATATTCTTTAAATAAAAATTCAAATTTTACCTATTAAATAAATAAATCAAAGATGTCTTTATACCTTTTTTGTATAATGGGTATAAAAAATCAACTATTACCGCTAGTTACAAATTAAAATTTTCTTTTCCTTTTTGTATTAAGTTATTTACTTTTTGACATTAAGATACTTAATTTTTTATATAAAAAAATTAAAATTACTATCAAGAGAAAGTGGGGCCCCCAAAATTTGGGGCCCTAAGCTATTGCTTGTGCTGCCTTACCCTTGAGCTGCTTATACACCCGAAAATATGTATTTTTCATCATTTATCATGTGCCAAATCTTCTTGATATAATTCTTCAATATGAGTGAATCAGTCTCTCCAATGACAAGATTATACCCCTTCCAGATGCATCATTTAAGACAAAACAAAAGAAAGATGCTTCAGCCCAATTGCCTGTGCCTTGTATCATTGGTAGGATTAAGACCATAATCTACCTTCCAGCATATCATCCCTGACTACTCCTCCTCCATAGATTTCATTAATGTATGATCCATTAATGCTCAACTTGATAAACAGAAGTGGAGGTTTCATTCATTTTACTAAGATGTAATATGTTTGTCATCTTGAGATCCATAAGTCCGCTTATGTCATCCCAATTTCCAGGAACAAGTCTGGCAAAGTGTGATCTTGTAAGTTGGCAAATGTAAAGGTGATCAATGCTATGGATCTATTGATGGCTGAGGCTTCATTCTCATATTTAGAGCTGCACCAAGATCTTCAAAGTTCCCATATAATTATAAGAGGCATTATATTCAGGACATATTTAAAGCTGTGGAATTATTCCAGCAGTTAAAGAGAAGGAACCTTATGGTGATATTCTTGTATTGAATTCCCATTCTACCAGTATAGTGTGCAAATAAATGCAAAACTAATTAGTATAAACTAATAGGATGAATTTCAGTTGAATTTATTAATTTCTAGATCAACGGGAACTAAACCTTTATATGATGAGCTATGTTTATAAGTAATAAATAGTGAACTTAATATTCTATGATTGGCAAGATGTGTAATATTATAAACATGTAATAAATGCAAGAAATAACAAGAATTATAGTATAGAAGAATAATCACCCAATGATTATATGATTGGGTGCTTCTTTTTCGGGCGAGGTGGAAAGAAAAGCATTCAATGTCTAAGTGGGATCTTGAAATTTATAGATAAATGATGAACTATATGTGTATGGATGATATGAATAAAGACAACTTTCTCGTATATTCTTTTCTCAATCTTACAATATCTCTCAGTTCTCGAAAAGGGCAAATCCCCTTCTTGTTTACTATCTTCTCCTATTTATAAGGGACATTCCCCAAAAAAAACCCTAAATGGTACAACACAAAAATATTCCAAAGGTATATTCTTCCTGTTTCTTTCTAAGTTTAAACTACCGAAATTACTTCATTTTGACTGTTTGCCTCTAGTCCTCATCCTTTTCCACAACGACCGTCAGTCATTGTATTAGAGTGACTTCGTCCCAAGCCTCGCTTATCCGCTTCGTGGTTGCCAAATTTGGACCAATATAATTAGTCCTCCGCTTATTGAGGTCGTGTCTGTACACGTCCTCGATGAGTGGATATTACTCGTTCCATCGCAAAATTCAACTGTTGAGTCGTGCCGGTTCGACCGAGGTTGAAAAGTTGACACGCCCTATGGAACACTAGTTGATATAATTATCAGGATGTGACGTCACTCACATGGCATCATCATTATTCACCTTCTCAAGACAGCATCTGATTGTTTGTCGCTTTGATTTTTGCGCCAGTGGCAGTCTTCCGCTTTGATTCTTGCATCATCTAACCCTATAAATATGTGAATGTTTTGTTTCTTTAGAAACTTTTAGACATTTCTTCGTGTACATATTTCCATTACTTATCATCTATCTCAGTTCTTCATCTCAACTTTCGTGGTTTCTCTTCTCATCTTTTCAGCTCAATCACAGTTCCTCATTTTAAGTTTTACCAACACATTCTCTGTTACCAAGATGCCTAGAACACACCTCAGGCACATCAAGAAATTTCTGATGCCACTCCGTTGTCCATGGATCCTCCTTCCAGTGGCAATTATATAACAGTTGAGAAGGGGAATAGTTTTTTAACCGTAGAGGAGATACTACCAAGAAAACTTATATCAAGGAATGATTTCCACAAGGAACCTGCCCCTTCCCCTATTTCGGTGGTCTCTAAAACTGGACCGGCTCACATAAATGAACATCGGTCTACGTACAATATTCCTCCTCATATCGAGATGGTTCCGACCGAGAGGGACCTCGTGGAGGTCCATAGACCGGGATATTGTGCTTTCTACGTATACCCATTTGTGATTGGTCACACCCTCCTCTTCTTCCCTTGCAAAGGAATTCTGTTTATTCTACAAAATCTACTCGGCAAAACTATCTCTGTATACGTACAAAATCTTTCAAGTGTTGACAAAATACGCAGAGTTGGCTAGGTGACAAGTCGCCCTTCATCACCTTTTATATTTATTTTCCCCGAGTTTCCATTGGGGCACTATGATACACCTGTGACATCGTGGGCCAAGGATTTGGTGGTCGGAATGGATGATCAGACGAGCCACAAATTTTGGCATAAATATTTCTTCATCAAAACTGAGCACCTGGTGTCAGACCCTGCTGGATTTCCAAAACGATGGAATCATAACCATAGGCATTGGTACTACTTTTTACTTTCGCTCTTTCCAATTTGTATTTATTTGTGACTTTTTTGTATATATGAGAGACGTCCTCCTCTTCCTACCGTTGATATCGAGGATTAGGTAGCTCGCGTACTACCTTATACAGTGGGGACTCGAGATTGGCCCGCCTTCCTCAAACATTTTGGGCCGAAAGTTCAATCTAGTAAGTGTTTCTTTGGCTTTGGCCTTAGAGTGTTCGCTGTTGTTTGATGACATGACATCTTCGTGGTGATAAGTCGTAGGGCCTCTAAGAAGAAGGCTCTAGTCCCAGCATTTCACCAGGTTATTGCATCGGTGGGATTGCAATTTGTATTAGCTGAGTTCGTCTGAGCAGATCATGCTCGGACTATACTGGCCATAGATTCTTCTCATGACGTCATTATTCAGGGTGAGATCTCCTCTCGACCCATCTACCACCTCATAGAGCCCTCCGAGGGGGATGAATCACCGTTGAGGAAAAGGGGGAGGGTAGAGCATGGGAAGGTCGTTGCCACCGATAATAAAAAGAACAGAATTGATGCTTTGAGAGTGGCATATTAGCCTTGGGTCAGGCACCGGTCCCGTTCTTATGGCAGATGCCATTTTGGCGGGGGATCCCCTAGGGCCGAAGGAATATATCAAGGCGGGGGTCTATACGATCCGCCGAGGGTGGTGCGTCAGATTCTATCAATGGAGGTAGAGTTGTACATACCGAGGATGATGGTTCAGGTTAGGACGTCGACCCCGAAGATGTACGAGCTTTGTTGGAGAGACATACTCACGTGGAAGTGAGAATTGATGGTCCTGATTGACACATAGTCATCCCTATCGGTCTGGATGAAGACCTGATAAAGGCCATTGCCTGATGAAACGAACTTGAGGCGGCTCTTAAGGCCAAGGAAGATGATCTTGAGATGAGCAAGGGGTGATGGCCGAGAACGCCGACCTTCAAGCGCGAATGGCCATCTTAACTACTGAGCTTGACAGTAGGGCGGCGAAGGCTATCGACCTGTGGGGCGAGTTGAGTGTTAAGGCCGATGAATTGGCTCATGCTAAAAGGGATATGGTGACTGCCATTCCTGAGGTAGCGGCTTTAAAATATTCCCTTCGCGTTAGTAGGTCCGAACGAGACAATGAGGTGGAGACGTCTGCGCTCAAGGTGGTGAGATTTGAGGAACACATCCAAGATCTGGAGGCAGAGTTGACCGTGTTGAAAGAACAAGTTATTGATTTCAAGGCGGAGGATGCGCGACGACAATCACAACCATATACATCTCACACTTCAGTTGATCCTATCATGCCGCTGAACTTATATGAGATGTGGGTTCATGACGAAGCTCAACTTGACATATGCCGAGAAGGGTCATCCATATGTAGTGGGTGATGTAGGAAGGTTGTTCTAATGTAGGGATGATGTATCTCTCAACCGAGACGGGGGCCTAACTGATCCCTTTGACATTTATTGCCATGATCCTTCCTTGCTTCGGCTTGAACTAATGTCAGCAATTGGATTCGGCTATTTAGATCGTCCTCTTCGGCTCTTACCTCGGTATAATAGGCATTGTGAATTTCTTTCCAAGTGATGGGAGGGTATTTCATGATCCTTCTTACTAGCTTTCTGGTTGCTCTCGGCCCGTTTCTTCTTAACATATTTTGGAAGGTTCTACCGCCATCCCTTCTGATATATTCGGTAAGCTCATTCTCACCCTATTAAGCCGGGCTAGGAAATCCCTGAGTCCCTTGCCAGGTGTCAGCCTGATGATGAATATGTTATTTACTGGCTTCTGCCTTTCTAGCCACTGCATGAGCGATGACATACTTGTCCGACATCTCTTCGAACGTTGCTATTGACCGTGCCGCCAGTTGTGAGTACTGGGTTAGGGCTCCCCTTGTTAGGGTTTCGCAAACTTTTTCTGTAGCACTGATAATACTTGTTCTTCGAAAGATCGTTGCCTTTTACCGCTGTGACGTAGTGAACGATATGATCTTCTAGGTCTGTAGTACCGTTGTATATCTTCAGGTATGGTGGCATTTTGAAGGTTTTAGGAATGACATGTGGGGCTGCTTCCTCGTATGGTTGTTCGATGAATCGACCAACGTCCCGTTTCGGTAACAACTTTGGGGCGCATGGTATCTTATCGACCTTTCTTGATGCTCCTTCATCTAGTCGCGGAGCACCTTATTTTTGTTTTCCATTTCTTCCATTTTATGTAAAATGGTTGTGAGTGCGTCACTACCTGCATCAACAGTAGTGTGAGTGTTACCAGTCCGGGGGGCATCTTGTTCGCCGATGGCTGACGTGATTTGTAAGATGCAGCTTCCCTATTCTCCCTTTAGGAATAGGTTTATCAAGTATGTTGTTCAGAGTTCTTATTAGCATTCTTCCAGTAGCCTTTTTACCACCGGTGGTGCTTCTTCCGTTATTGACGTGGAGTCTTCCTTTTCGCGCGAAGCTAACGCTTTTGCGCGCGGGGGGGGGGGGGGGGAGGGGGGAGGGGAGGGGGTTGAAGCATTTCGCCTAGGTGTAAAGCTTGGCGTCACGTTTTCATTGTCATTCCTATCATCTTCGTTGATGGTGTTCAAGATATTGGTAGTGATACCTGTTATCGTTTTCAATAACGCATCTCCTTTCCCTGCCATTATTAGTTGGTGCAAACGAAGAAGAGTTTTTTTTATCTAGAAAGAACTATATCTTCAACTGAAAAACTCCCCACAAACAATGCCAAATTGTTTCTGCAAATAAATGCTAAACTAATTAGTATAAACTAATATGATGAATCTCAGTTGAATTTAATAATCTCTATATCAAGGGGAACTAAACTTATGTATGAGGAGCAGTGTTTATAAGCATTAAATAGTGAACTTAATATGCTATGATTCACAAGATGTACAATATCATAAACATATAATAAATACAAGAAATAACAAGATTTGTAGTACAGAAGAATAGTCACCCAATGATTATATGATTGGGTGTTTTCTTTTCTTGCGACGTTGAAAGAAAAGCATTCAATGTCTAAGTGAGATCTTAAAATTTATGGATAAATGATGAACAATATGTGTATGGATGATATTAATAAGATAACTTTCACGTATATTGTTTTCTCAATCTTACAATATCTCTCAGTTCTCAAAAAGGATAGATTCCCTCCTTTTTTACTATCTTCTTCTATTTATAAGGGATATTCCCTACAAAAACCCTAACAGGTACAACACAAAGAATATTTCAAACGTATATTCTTCCTATTTCTTTTTTGGAATATCTTTGTGTCAAATTTTGGTATCAAATTTTGAAACTTGTTTCTTCTATTTGAACACATTACATGCAAAAAGACATGAATTTTTTGGAATTTGTACAAGTCCAATAGGGACTATCCTCATTCACTAGGGAGATATTAAGATGGAGCTTTGTTACCATCTCTTTTATAGAGTTTGGTGATGTCACCCACCTAATTGTAAAGAGGACTTTGCCAGTTCAATTGTCAAACCAAAAGCTTATATTACTTCTTCTCACCTTCCGCCAAATGATATCTTCCACTTTTTTCTCATTTCACACATAGCTTCCGGTTATGTGATTGACCAGCTTTTCACTGGAATTGACAGGATGCCCACCTCTGCAGTATTTTGCCATAAGGAATTGGGACCGAAGTGAGTTAGTAGTTTTGAATTTCCACCACTAGTTAGCTCTAAAAACTTTGCTAGTATCTTTATACCTTCTAAATTTAGAACCTCCTTCCTAGTATGGCAAGCATAAGCTTACTTCAAGCAACCCACTGACGCTTATCTCTACTATCATTACCTAACCAGAAGAATCCAGAAATATATGTTTTAACATCTCAAAAGTGTAATTTGGAGGGTGGACAGTAGTTAAGTATGAGTATCAAGGACCATTAGTACATGTCTAATAAACATTGCTTTACCACCAGCTGATAGAAATTTAAGTTGCCAGCCCTTGATTTTATTGATGATTTTACTACCCATTTCAGAGAAATAAGTCTGCTTTTTTCAACCAAAGTATAGGAGTCAACCCAGATATTTCACAGGCAAACTCTTAAATTGCATACCTAACATCTTCCCACGTTTCTGATAGGCACCTGGGGAGAGTTGGGAGCCATAGTGTAGCAGCTCTTGTTTCTGTTTATCAGCTGACCAGAGACACTCTCATATGTAGCCAGAGTGTTCAATATGAATTGAATTAATAAAAATGATTGTGCCATCAACAAAGACTAAATGGTTGTTCTTAGGCCCTTGATTGGACATGAAGAAATCTATGTAGTTTCTGTGGTCATGAAGGGCATTTAACATTTGGGTCAGAAGCTCAGCAGTAAGGACAAACAGAGAAGGTAAGAGGGGATTCCTTAAATGACTTGAAAAACACATTCCTACTCCCACCAACAATGAGGGAATACTAGTTGTTACATAAATCTGTAGATCAATTCAATCCAATATTTTGAGAAGCCAATCTGCCTTAACTTATAGCAAAGGAAAGGCCAAGACACTGTCATAAATTGACATGTCAAGCTTAGTAACTTTATTTTCACCCCTCACAGGCTTCCCTATGTCTTCAATAATTTCTTGAGGTAGGAGGATGTTATCAGAAACAGCTCTTCGCTTTGACGAAAACCATTCTGATAATCTTATGCAGTACCTTACTGATTCTAGAGTTTAACACTTATCTTGCTGGAGACATTGCAGGATCTAATAGGTTTAAAATCTGTAAACTCCAAAGGGGATCGATTTTAGGCAATAAGATAATACACGCATGACCGAAGAATATGGGAGAGGTGCCCTTTGAAGAAAGATACCACAACTTTATGCAAAAACCCTCTCTTTCAATCAAGTCAAGTGGCAACCTAAAAAATACCACATGTTATTAATTATTATTTTTGAATTTAAATATATATAAAAAATGAAAATAATATATTAAAATAAAAAGATTACCATATATATATATTAATTAGTTACTTTATTTGGATTAATAAATATATATCTTACAATTAAATATAAAAAATATGAAATAAATATATAAAAAATACCCATTCAAATTGGGTGGGAGTAGTTTCAAGTTAAAATTTTTAAATTATTTTAAAATAAAAGGAAAAAAATAGCTATAAAAAATGAAAAAGAGAAGAACTGCGCATTCAGATCGGGAAGTAGGTTCAAGATGGAGTTTAAAATAAGTTTAAAATAAAAAGTGAAATTAAAAAATAATGAATTACTAATTCAAATTTGGGAGTAATTTCAAATCGGAGTTTTAAAAATTATTTTAAAATAAAAAAATTAAAATAAAGAAATTAAAAAACTTTCAGAGAAAAAAATTAAATAAAGTAATATACTTTATTTGGATTAATAATTATAGATATCTTATAATTAAATATAAAAAATAAAAAATAAATATATAAAAATAATTACCCATTCAAATTGGGTGGGAGTAGTTTCAAGTTGAACTTTTTAAATTATTTTAAAATAAAAGGCAAAACTATGGCTATAAAAAATGAAAAAAGAGATGAATTACGCATTCGAATCGGGAAGTAGTTTCAAGTTGAAGTTTTAATTAATTTTAAAATAAAAAATAAAATTAAAAAAATAATAAATTACCAATTGAAACTTGGAAGTAGTTTCAAATTAGAGTTTTAAATTTATTTTAAAATAAAAAATGGAAATAAAAAAATTTAAAAAAACTTTTCAGAGAAAAATATTAAATAAAGTAATATGCTAATAAATATTTCTATTAAAAATATAATTTATATCTATATCTATACATATTATTAAAAGGAGAGGAAAAAGCCCTCTCCTTAAGCCAAGTATCAACCTAAAAAAATGCCAAATGGAATACTTAGTTATTTAGTTATAATTAGTTATTAGTTATTATTTTTGAATTTCAATATATATAAAAACTAAAATTATAAAATAAAATAAAAACTACCATATATATATATATATATATATATATATATATATATATATATTAATTGGTTACTTTATTTGGATTAATAAATATAGATAGCTTATAATTAAATATAGAAAATTAAAAATAAATATATAAAAAAAATTCTCATTCAAATTGGATGGGAGTACTTTCAAGTGGGATTTTTAAATTATTTCTAAATAAAGGCAAAAAATAGCTATAACAATCTATCTATATTTATATATTATTAAAAGGAGAGGAAAAAGTATCTCCTTAAGCCAAGCAGCAACCTAAAAAAATGTCACATGGCATAATTAGTTATTTAGTTTAATGAGTTATTAGTTATTATTTTTGAATTATATATATATATATATATATATATATATATATATATATATATATATATATATATATATATATATATATATATATATATATATATATATATATATATATATATATATATATATATATATATGTTATAAATACACTTCTATTTAAGGTGAATGTCTTTAATTAGAGAGATTCTAGAGTTCTATTCTTGGTAGCTAAATCATCCTCCTCCCTATAAATAGAGGTGCCCTCTACCATTGTAAATAACTAACATTCTCTAAGTATCAATAAGAAGAACTCTCTCTACTCTTCTCTCTATTGCTCTTGTTCTTGCATTATTGTTCTTGTCTTTTATATTATTTCATAACACGTTATCAGCACGAGACTCTACCGTCTCAAGAACCATTCTCGAAAAATCTAAGGTATTTCCCTCTTCCTAATTTAATTTTCGATTATGTCTGACATTACGAAAAGAAAGTTCGTTGCCCTTGAAATTTCGGGCAAGAACTATATGACATGGGTGTTGGATGCTGAAATCCACTTAGATGCTATGGGTCTCGGAGACACCATCAAAGATAGAGAAAAAGCATCCACCCAAGAATGTGCGAAGGCCTTGATTTTCTTGCGCCATCACCTTGATGAAGGTTTGAAGATTGAATATCTCACCGTCAAGGATCCACTCATCTTGTGGAACGGCTTAAAGGAGAGATATGACAACCTGAAGTTGGTCAC
Organism: Nicotiana benthamiana; assembly: GCA_034376525.1. Taxonomy (NCBI): domain Eukaryota; kingdom Viridiplantae; phylum Streptophyta; class Magnoliopsida; order Solanales; family Solanaceae; genus Nicotiana; species Nicotiana benthamiana. The sequence goes on from CM067331.1 coordinate 118,872,648, forward strand.
TCTGCCACAAGCACGATATGATTGGGCTCATCTGAGGCTCCAGGACTTTAAGTCCGTTTCTGAATATAATTCTGCAATGTTCAGAATTACTTCTAAATTGAAGCTATGCGGGGATAATATCTCCGATTATGATATGCTTGAGAAAACGTTTACAACGTTTTATGCCTCCAATATGGTACTGCAACAACAGTACAGAGAGAAAGGCTTTACAAAGTACTCTGAACTGATTTCTCTTCTACTAGTGGCTGAGCGAAATAATGACCTGCTCATGAGAAATCATGAAAATCGACCCACTGGGTCTACACCACTGCCTGAAGCAGATAAGGTGCACTCTCATTATGCCAAACATGAAAAGGACCATGGTCATGGTCGTAAACGGGGTCATAGCCAGGGACGTAGACAAGGAAGAAATTCCAATGAAGTCCGTCAACCCCCAAGGAGAGATAACCGCCGAAAGCAGAAACGGGGTCATGAAGATCCTAAGGCAAATGGTTCAGAAACGATATGTTATCGTTGCGATGGGAAAGGGCACTGGTCAAAGACTTGCCGTATACCAAGACACTTGGTTGACCTTTATCAAGCATCTCGAAAGAGAAAAGGCCCTGAAACAAATTTTGTCTATGACGACAACTTGGACATCACCCACCTGGATGTGGCAGACTTCTTTGAGCAATCCGAGGGGAAAATAGACCACCTAATCGGCGATGGGTCCGTGATGAAAGAAGATGGAGTTATTTGATTTTGTTCTACTTATTTGTATTAGTTAGTGAATAAACTAAGAGTCATTAGTATTAGATCGTATTAGTTAGTTCATGATGCAATGTTAGCAGTAGTTCTTTAGAATATCTTCAATATGCTCAAATATCAATAATATTTTTATTTTCCAGTAGGGGTAATCGACTAGCCTGAAAAACTAGTCGATTATCTACTATTTTCGCATTAAAACTGAAAAACAATTGATCAACAATCGATTGTCTTTGTCTAACAATCGATTGTCGTTAAGACAGTGTAATCTGGAATTTTTCAAAATAGCCAACAATCGATTGTCCATACTTAACAATCGATTGTCTTAAAACAGTGTGCTCTCGAATATTTCAAAATAGCCAACAATCGATTGTCTATACTTAACAATCGATTGTCTTAAAACAGTGTGCTCTGGAATTTTTCAAAATAGCCAACAATCGATTGTCTATGCATAACAATCGATTGTCTTAAGACAGTGTGATCTGAAGTTTTTCAAAATAGCAAATAATCGATTTTGTGTGTTTAACAATCGATTGTCAATGTTCAACAATCGATTGTTTGTGTTTAACAATCGATTGTTTGAAGAAAATGCTTAAACTGAAATTTTCAAACTGCAAAGTAATCAATTATGGATAACATATCTGATTTTGTCAGTCAACTGTTAGCAGCAGATTTTGAAAATATTATGTGACACAAACGAATTGAACTTGTTTATTCTTATGTTCGTGTATCTCTTTTGTATGTCAAACTATGGGATAGCAAATATGGATATCTCACAAAGCAAACTTGGATCAACGTCCAACTGTAAAAGTATTTGCCTAGTTGATTCATGTACTACACATACAATACTCAAAGAAAGGAAATATTTCTCTCAACTAAATATGTGTAAGGCAAACGTTACTACAATCTCTGGAAGTAGTAAATTGGTTGAAGGCTCCGGAAGAGTAATTGTAACTCTGCCCAAAGGCACGACGTTAATCATAGAGAATGCAATGTTCTCCTCCAAGTCTAAGAGAAACTTGTTGAGTTTTAAAGATGTACGCCGGAATGGCTATCATATTGAGACAATGGATGAAGATAATCTTGAATATCTCGTCATCACAAAGAATGTCTCCGGCCAAAAGAGGGTTATTGAGAAATTCCCGTCTTTAACTTGTGGCCTATATTGGACAAGAATTAGTGCAATTGAGGCACATTCAACAGTAAACCAAAGGGTTACTGATTCCAATACCTTTGTACTTTGGCATGATCGATTGGGACACCCAGGATCGATCATGATGAGACGGATTATAGAAAGCTCATATGGGCATCCGTTAAAGAATTTCAAAATTCTTTCGAATAATGAATATCCTTGCACTTCGTGTTATCAAGGCAAGTTGATTATCAGGCCATCACCAACAAAGGTTGGGACTGAGTCACCCACGTTTCTGGAACGTATACAAGGGGACATTTGTGGACCTATTCACCCACCGAGTGGGTCGTTTAGGTATTTCATGGTCTTGATAGACGCATCCTGTAGATGGTCTCATGTGTGCCTGTTGTCATCACGCAACCTTGCGTTTGCGAAATTAATGGCACAAATAATTCGACTACGAGCACAATTTCCAGATAATCCAATCAAGTCCATTAGACTTGATAATGCTGCTGAGTTTACATCCCAAGCATTTAATGATTATTGCTTATCAATCGGGATAAAAGTTGAACATTCTGTAGCTCATGTTCACACTCAAAACGGTCTCGCAGAATCGTTAATTAAACGCCTGCAGTTGATTGCAAGGCCATTACTTATGAGAACGAGGCTGCCCACTTCGGTACGGGGTCACGCCATCTTACATGCAGCAATGCTAATTCGTCTCTGACCGACGAATTACCACAAGTATTCCCCGTTGCAATTGGTTTTGGGTCATGAACCCAATATATCCCATTTAAGAATTTTTGGATGCGCAGTATATGTGCCTATAGCACCGCCATCCCGCACCAAAATGGGTCCGCAAAGAAGGTTAGGAATATATGTTGGGTTTGAATCGCCCTCCATCATTCGCTACCTCGAAACATTGACAGGCGACTTGTTTACTGCACGATTTGCAGACTGTCGATTTGATGAGACACTTTTCCCAAAATTAGGGGGAGAAGTTGGTGAAACCAAACGGGAAATTTTGTGGAAAAATGCATCATTATCTCATCTTGATCCACATACCTCTATTTGTGAAAGAGAGGTACAAAAGATTATCCGTTTGCAAAGAATAGCAAATCAAATGCCTGACGCATTTACGGACTTGAAAAGGATAACGAAATCCCACATTCCCGCGGAAAATGTTCCAATCCGTATTGATGTCCCTGTTGGACAATCATCTAGTGTCATATCCAATGAGTCAAATGCACGCCTGAAGCGTGGCAGACCATTAGGTTCCAAAGATCGAAATCCTAGAAAGAGGAAAAAGAACGATCAAAATGACACCACGAAAGAATCTCATGATTTAACAAATTCTGAGATTCATGAAGAATCCATTGAGCCCGAGACTCTGGAAAATACGGAACTATCCCTAAGTCCAATTAATATTGAGGCAAATATTAATCGAGTGGATATTGTGGTGGATAATGCCTTTGCTTATAATGTAGCATCTAGCATTATGCAAGAATGTGAGGATCTCGAACCTCAATCTGTTGAAGAATGTCGAAAAAGACAGGATTGGCCAAAGTGGCAAGAAGCAATTCAATCAGAATTGAATTCGCTGGCAAAACGTGAAGTTTTTGGCCCTATAGTTGAAACACCTAATGGTGTTAAGCCTGTCGGCTATAAATGGGTCTTTGTACGCAAAAGAAATGAGAAAAATGAGGTACAAAGATATAAGGCACGCCTTGTTGCACAAGGTTTTTCTCAAAGGCCTGGTGTCGATTATGAAGAGACATATTCGCCTGTAATGGATGCGATAACCTTTCGTTATCTCATAAGTTTTGCTGTCCATGAAAAGCTTGCCATGCACTTAATGGATGTGGTTACTGCCTATCTTTATGGCTCACTTGATAATGAGATATACATGAAAATTCCCGATGGACTCAAGATGCCAAACGCGCATAATTCAAAATCTCGGGAAATGTTCTCAATTAAATTGCAAAGATCCTTGTATGGTCTAATGCAATCTGTACGAATGTGGTATAATCGTCTTAGTAAGTACTTGTTAAAAGAAGGCTATATAAATGACGCCATTTGCCCGTGTGTTTTTATAAAGAAAACAACATCGGAATTTGTTGTACTTGCCATATATGTCGATGACATAAACCTTATTGGAACCCCTATAGAACTCCAAAAGGCAATTGATTATCTAAAGGATGAATTCGAGATGAAAGATCTCGGAAAGACTAAACTATGTCTTGGTTTGCAAATTGAATATTTGGCAAACGGAATTTTTGTTCATCAATCTACCTATACAGAAAAGGTACTGAAACGGTTTTACATGGATGAAGCACATCCTTTAAGTACACCGATGGTTGTTCGATCACTTGATGTGAACAAAGATCCATTCCGACCACAAGAAAGGAATGAAGAGCTACTTGGTCCTGAAGTACCATATCTTAGCGCAATTGGCGCACTAATGTATCTTGCAAATACTACAAGGCCTGACATATCCTTTTCAGTTAATGTCTTAGCAAGATTTAGCTCGGCTCCTACGAGGAGACATTGGAATGGGATCAAACACATATTGCGGTACCTAAAGGGAACTACCGATATGGGCTTATTTTATGGCAAGAATTGCAGCCCAGATCTTGTTGGTTATGCTGATGTTGGATATTTGTCTGACCCACACAAGGCTCGATCTCAAACGGGTTATGTGTTTACCTGTGGAGACACCGCCATATCATGGCGATCGACTAAGCAATCAATTGTGGCTACTTCATCTAATCATGCCGAGATAATTGCTATTCATGAAGCAAGTCGGGAGTGTGTGTGGTTGAGGTCTATAATACATCATATCCAAGACAAATGTGGTTTGAAGTGTGATAAACTACCCACAACTTTGTATGAAGACAATGCAGCATGAATAGCTCAATTGAAGGGAGGATTCATAAAAGGAGATGGAACGAAGCATATTTCACCAAAGTTATTCTTCACACATGATCTTCAAAAGAATGGTGATATCAATGTTCAACAGATTCGTTCAAGCGACAATATGGCTGATTTGTTCACAAAATCTCTACCAAAGTCAACCTTCAAGAAGCTAGTTCACAAGATCGGGATGCGAAGACTTAAGGACATAAATTGATGTTCTTATCAGGGGGAGTTAATGCGCGTTGCACTCTTTTTCCCTTACAAGGTTTTGTCCCACCGGGTTTTCTTTGCGAGGTTTTTAACAAGGCAACCAATAAGGCGCATATTCAAACATGTGTACTCTTTTTCCTTACTTTAATTTTTCCCATTGGGTTTTGTTTTAAGGTTTTAACGAGGCACATCATTGAATAGACATTCAAGGGGGAGTGTTATAAATACACTTCTATTTAAGGTGAATGTCTTTAATTAGAGAGATTCTAGAGTTCTATTCTTGGTAGCTAAATCATCCTCCTCCCTATAAATAGAGGTGCCCTCTACCATTGTAAATAACTCCTAACATTCTCTAAGTATCAATAAGAAGAACTCTCTCTACTCTTCTCTCTATTGCTCTTGTTCTTGCATTATTGTTCTTGTCTTTTATATTATTTCATAACAATATATATATATATATATATATATATATATATATATATATATATATATATATATATATATATATATATATATATATATATATATATAAAATCATAAATGGCGTCTCCCTCTGCTAGCCATTTTACCCTAGCTTTTACCTTAAAACACTGTCCCGCGACTTAGGAATTTGGTGAACTCAACTCTGCCTCTTGAAAGATTCATTCTATTATCCATGTTATTATTGGTGATTGATTATTCTTCCAGGTTAGTTATGATAGCTTCAAGCCTTTTAAGCTCTTCATAGATAGCTCCGGAGGCCATCCTCGACCAAGTATTAAATTCTTTGCACTATCTCTGTAGTTTCTAATGTAGCACATAAAGAGGTTGCCATAGGTAGGTCCAGCTTAGTTACTAGTCAAGTCATCAAATTCCTGAACGTAATCCACATTTTGATACAACATAGGAGTATTAAGCTTCAACCTCTATGCTAATTTTACTTGAACCAATTATCCCTAACAAGAATTCTCAAACTGTCAGTTAAGAACCAGGCATTATATTACAAAGGAAAAAATCAACATGCTCCATATCAAAGAAGTACCATACCCGGTCCCGAAAAAGGTGTTCCTTCTTTTTTCTTTTTCTTTTTTTGAATAAAGCCAACTGAAATTCTTCACAAGCATTAGAAAAACGAAAACAAGAATTGAGAAGGAAAAGGTATTATACTATATGCATTAAGCGAGCTGAATGCATATAGTATAATACCTTTTGTTGTTGTTGTTGTTGCTGCATTAAGCGAGCTGAAGCAGCAAAATTATACTACCAAACAGCTCCATATTCTGTGTCATCATAACATTAGAAATTGAAAAGGTAAAAATTACGCTAAGATGAGATATATACTCTCCAGAAACGATATATCGCATCTAATTGATACGGTAAGATAGAAATTGCAAATAAAGCAATCCCGTTTCTCTGCCAACCGTAGCTTCAACTACGTATGGAATGCAGTTTATGTGAAAGAGAAAACTCCACCAAATAACTCATGAAAATAATCTTTTCAATGTCTCAAAAGTTAACTTTTTCATCACATGATACAGTAAAAGTCAGAAAAAGTTACACGAAACTAACGCATACAGAAACCACGCATTGCAGCATATTGTGCTTGGTTGTTCAAACCGAAGACAACGGTGCAATGATACGTCCAATCCATAATCCTAAATCTAGCTAACTTCTTAATATGAGCATATTGCTCGAGAGTATAAGATTGAGAGCCAGAGGAGGAGGAGGATGCACTGACATCGATTTCGATCACTGTTTCTTGGGGCTCAGACGTCTCCTGTCGAGGACGTTTCTGTGTTCCATCTTTGGCTGATGTTAATCCTACCCAAGTCGTTTCTATTTCGCCTTCTTCGTAACTGCGGTATTCAGATGAACCGAAGAAGCCGCGATCAGTCTTGCGCTGATACAGTTCGAAATTAACTTCAGCAGGCTTAAAAATAGTTGGATAGTATTGCCAATCATCCTTGTCACATGGGCCGAGGTTTGGTGTACAAGCCTCACCAATGATATGGGCAGCGATGAGGTCAATTGTGGAGTAGTTGCTCTCTTTAGGGAACCAAGCAAATGCTTTTGCATCTCTGCCTTCACCATGCCAATCTAATAGCCACGCAAGTGTACCTAGGGTATTGTCGGAGATAAGGGTTTCAACTTTCCAAATCGAATTTGATTGCTGCATTTTATCGAGCAGAGAAAAGACGAGACTTCCGTTAAGATCCCAGTTGTTCTGATCAATTCCAAATGGGCTAGCGGCGGTGATGTTCATGTTTGATGAAATCAGAGGAATCCACATGGTGTCTTGTAGTGCTAGTCTGATATGAGTAGGGCGAATAATCGCATTCAAATGAACCAAGAATGCATCATATTTATCAGATATGTGGACTGCAGGAGTGTGGTAATGTTGAACGAATGCTACGCCGGAGACTTTCTGGACGGCTTTGCGGTTAGATACATAGAGGTCATAAAACCAGCAGGAAACATATGCTTTGGCACCATATTCACATTGCTTTTCTCTCACTCCTGCCGATATCGCGTATGGCTTGATAACACGGCCGAGGGATTCCCACGATTGTAGGAACAGCTTTGTGTACCACCAACAGAGTTTGTCGAATAAAGCCTGGGTACGAAGGGTCGCGTATCGAAGATGCTTCGTTACTCTATCCCGATGAAGTCCAATCTGTAGTGTTGCATCCTGGAGATAATCTGCGATTCGCTGGAGTTTAGAACTCATATTGCGTCTTTTTGTTAGTGTTCTTCACTGTGGTTACACTCTTGTCCTATGATGACTTTCACTGACGCTTTTTACTGTTTTTCAGAATTTTAAGAGTCGCAATTAATTGTTTCAAATACACTGTTTTTAACCACACTTTTTAGGCGTTCTATCTTCCTTTTATTGTGCCACCGTCAGTCCCTCAACATCCATCTAATTATTGTTCATTTGTGGTAGTCCTTAGTAGTAATTAAGTAGCAGGGGCGGATCTACGTAGGTAACTTAGGATGGCACTTCTAAGGGTGTCTAACAGGTGGTCTAGGCCGGACTGAATAGAAAAAATTAATATTTGTACAGGTTGAGGTCTGGGTCGGTTACGTATTTGGGTTATCTGGTTTAATGGGTTTGGGTACATTCGGATAAAAATGGACTGTAAGGGTTACGGGTACAATGGAACGGGTCGGGCCGAGTTAATGTAATTTTTTTTTTGTATTTTGTATAACTGTTGTAAGTTATATTAATTATAAAGTAAAAATATAAAGAATACAATGAAGGTGGGGAAATTGCACTTATAAAAGTGCCACTAAATTCAAATTCTAATTTACAAATTGAAAGGTTTGCATTTAACAACAAGTAAATTAACCAAAAAAAGGAGTAAATTCAAAGATTTTGCATTGCCTTAGTAAGTTCGTCATAATAAATATGAACTGAGTGGCCTTCTTCTGGAGTGTTAAATTCAGATGGGTTACTATGTGTTAACATATCTCCAAGTTCCTCGTCTTCTGGGCTATCAACATCATCACGTCCTTAATTTCTTCATTCTGATATAATCCAATCTCTAAAACATATTAAAACTTTCAAAGTGTTGCTTCCTAATGAATAACGGGTGTCTCCAAGTTGTTGTCTTGTTTGACTAAATGTATTCTTTGATACAACAATTGAAGTTGGCACATTCAGTACGTCCCGAGCTATAGGGAAAAAAAAGGAAATTGCTTTCCATTCTCATGCCACCACCCCAACGATGAAAATTCCTTTGTGCGAGACTCTTTTTGCTTCTGTAGGTAGAATTGAAGTTCATCAATATTCCTGCTACTGGTTTGAGTGTTAGAAAATGTAGAAAAAATATTAAAATTATCAATGTCTTCATCATCATCTACGGTAGTAGAAGTGGTACAGTGCATAGTAGGATTAACATTGTCTACATTAAGATCAACATCATTAATTAAGTTTGCATAATAATTATATAATTGTTGTAAAGAATCATTTAGCTTGTTTATACAAGTATATATATTTGGGGTTTCCGTTGGTCTAATCTCCATATCAGTATATAAAACATTCATTAATTGGTGACAATCAGACATCTTAATAGAAGGATTTAAAACAACACCAATTAAGTAAATCAGAGGAATTGGAAAGAAATATTTTTTGAATTTTTCTTGCATTTGTTCAACAACATTCCTATATGTACTAAAGCCATAGTAATAATAGGGTAATATGCTCCAGAAAACTCAACAATAGCTATATAAAATTTATGTAAAAATTTAACAATATCATTAATGACCACCCAAGTGTCACACCCTTTTTTTAAACAAACCTCACTTAACCCTCTTAAATTAATAAAAGAATTTAGTAAAGCTCGAAAAGGGTTTTTCAATTTTGAAAGTGATAAAAATTTGTGTTCAAAAGAAAAAAACTCATAGTCGCCACCTGACATTTGATTTTGGTGTGGCAGGTCATTGTTTTTAAAAAAATAATTTTTTCTTTTAAAACACTTCGGATTCTAAGACTAAGTCCACACCAGAGATTAGGGTAAGGGGGTTCATTTGTATTGGGAAGAAAGTGTTAGGCACTCTCCAAGTTCCGTAACTAATACGGTTGCATACTTGATGTAATCGGCTTTTAGAATGTTCGAATTGAGGTAATGACACACAAAAAGAAAATGCACAATCAAAAGAGGTTCGAGGTCGTACCATCTAATAAAATAAAATAAATATAAAACAAGAATAAAAGTACTACCAGTTCGCTTTCGGCCTTCAATTACATTTATTTCGGGGCATACCCCTGAAATAAAATATATACAAATCCCTCGGGGTATTCCCCGAATAAATTTAAATAAGGGAACAGCCTCTCACCTCCAAATTAACAAAGTTATAGGTCTTGCCTACCAAATATTGATGGCCTAGCATGCTCCTAGCATTAAATAAGTAACTGGTAATAACGAAATAGGAACATTAAAGAACTTAAAAGTAAACCCAGTTATGTATTTCTTCGATTTCTAATACTATTGCATTTTTTATTCAACTAAACTAATAGCTTGTTGTTTGACTTATTTATCACAAATTATGATCCATCGCAGTGATTAAATAAAATGGCCAATTTGACTTCTGAATATTCACTAAGATGTGCTAGTGAGACAATTTCAGATCATATCAAAAGAGAGGAACATCACACAAGTCATAACTAAGTCATGAACACACGCATCATATTGAGAAAGATGGATTAGCAAAGAAAGAATTGGACCTTCTACTGACAGACCCAAAGTTGCAATTCAGAAAACAAACCAGAACTCAACGAGCAGAACCGTGACTATAACATGGAAAACTCACCGGAAAACCTCGTATCTCCACGCATTCCTTCGATCGACTCCAACGTATTTTGAACATGAAATCAGTGACTGTTTGGAATTTTATTGGGAGTAAAATGGGGATCTACAGCTACTGAATTTGCTAGCTTTGTTGTTGCGTTATTCCTTGAAGAGTGAGTTGTAATGCTAGAGTTATAAGGTCCAGATCTATTGAGAAAATAGCAACTGGTTTTGGAGCTTCATTGTGAGGTGTTGTGTTGCCGTTGTACATATGTGGTCACCGGCGTTATGGGGGTTGGGCAACTGGTTTTCAGTGAGTGCTGGTGGGATTCGTCAATGGCTGAGGAAGCATGTGGAGTTGGTCGTCGACGTTGAAGTGAGTGGTCACCGACGTGGAGTTGGTCAGTGGCGTGAGAGGTCTGGAGACGAGGGTATCTTCGCTGGTGTTCTTGGTTGTTTAGATTAAGGGGTCGATGGTGGCTAGGCTACTGGTGGTGTAGGGCAGCATCTATAGAGATTGGGGTAGGGGCTGGCAGCGTTCTTTGTCAGGGTGGTGACGATGGGTGTGTTCTAGGGTTTTTTCCATGTAGCTCTGTCACACCTCCTTTTGGCTATTACAACCAGGCAAAGGGCGAAGATAAAGGAGTTTTTTCAATTATAGGACAATCGAAACGGGATTCAATTATTTAAGAGAATTTCAAAGTCGCCACTTGGGAGATTTATGGTATCCCAAGTCACCGTTTAAAATCCCGAATCGAGGAAATAATGGCTCTATTTAACAGTCCGCGAACCAAGAATCCGGATAAGAAATTCTGTTAACCCGGAGAAGGTGTTAGGCACTCCCGAGTTCCGTGGTTCTAGCATGGTCAATCAACTATTATATTTGGCTTAAAATATATGATTTTAGACAATCATGAACCTATGTGCATTTGAATCTTTTAACCGCTTTTATTATTATTATTTTATAGTGAATTGCAACGTCGTTAAAACATGTCTCGAACCACGTCACATAAATGCACCTATAGTTTTTGACACATTTCAACTTCGTTGAGATTTAGATTTGGGTCACATAAATATGCACCCGAATTTAAGAAAGGTAGAATTATTGAAGACGCGCCTAAAAACGACAATCGCGTTATTATCTTAGCGGGAAAGCCGTGAAATTCGCTAAACGGCATGTCCCAAATTTCTAAATATTTTAATATAAGCATTTCACGAGGGCCACGCAATTTTGGATTCCGTTTGGCGCAGCACACCTCATTTGTTATTATTAAGGTCATTCCTAAAATGAACTACTACTTTTCTACACTTGTGTCTTTACAAGCTTTGATCAATTATTTAGAGACCCAAGTCTCCAATTCGAATCCAGATCTAGACGGGAGCATTGTAGTGTTCAAACTAATCACTCGACCTATAAATCAACCCAATGGGGATGAATTTCAACCAATCCATTAACAAATTACACCTATTATTCCAAATGCATGCATGGACACTAAAACTGTTCCAAATGTTTTAGGAAAGGAAAGCAGTGGATCAAATAAACATCCCGTAATTTTCTGCAAACTCTTAGAAAATTAAAGGATAACATTGAACAAATTAACATGGCTATCAACTATATATGAAATATTAAACTCGCAAGAAGTCTGTAGTCTGTACTAACATAATAAACACACTGACTCTATCGCTACTGTAGAAACTAATTTTGAAATTTATAACACCATGACTTTGAACTAACCAAACTAACCTGATAGACTTTACTACTAAACCAACTAGACAAACAAGCTCAACAAGAGGTAAAATAGTTCAGATTTACTAATCATGAATCCTAGTGGGGTGAAAGTCACAACTAGCATAAGTGAGAGTCTACGTAGTCCACATGTACAGTCCTATTATGTACAATTGATGCTAGGCACTACTACTACTCAGTTCTCATAGGAATTATAAATATGAATGGAAATTAACATAGAAATCAACAGGGGTAAATTAATTATTCATCCAGCAGAGTAAATGAAGTTGTTGATATGATCCTTTACACATTTAAAGCTGAGAAGTACCTGAAATTTGAGTAGACAAAAACTGAGGGTCAGCAAACTTAACCAGCACAATAATCACATGATAACACATCTTATGTGCAATCAACAAACCCAGAAATGCTACCAAACAACTAGAGAAGTTTAAATCCCAACTCAAACTAGTAAGAAACCATTAAATGGCTCAAAGGAACCTCAACCAACCAAAATGAATCCAATGACAGCATAGAATACCCAGGACTGAAACCAGGACAAGTATTGTACTTCAAATTTATGTATTTCGAGTTATCTTTCTATCTCCTATAGCTAAATATCTGATAAACAGCTGAAACCAAGAGTTTTTAAAGATAAAATCCAATGGAACAGTAAAACTTGAATTTCTGGAGGTTTTTCAGGAATTTTTGAGATATTTTTTAAGCTTCAAAACTCTGGGAATTTTAGGGATAATTTCCAGACTGTCTAACCCCCCTCTTTGAATGAATTGGGTGTCCTTTTATAACCAAAGGCGAGGGAAACCCCTTTATTTCATTTTAACTACTAGTCCCTCTTTTAATTTTCAAATTTTACCTATTTGGTCCTTCATTTTTTGACTAGTTTCCCTAGTTACTGCACTAAACTACTGAATTGTTAAACTAAAATCCCCTTCTAAAGGGGTCTAATATTTTTTAGCATTGTTTCGTATTTATAGGATACCTATACTACCCTTATTTTAATCCTAAAGCTACCAGAACCAGATTAAACCCTATATTACCCTTTTAGTATACTGAAATTACCATTTCACTCAGCTAAGTCCTAAAATTAACTATTAGCTAATTATCCATTATAACTAAACCATAATTAAACATGAACCAATGATCAAGAAACCAAAAGAAATCCAATTCAGAATTCAAAGCACAATTGGACCAAAGATTCAAACTAAATGCTGAAATTAGAAAAACAATCATGTAAAGTTGTGACTATAATGCCATTATACAATTTGGATCCTATTCAAACTACTACCAACTATTTGTTGAACATTGAACGAAGCTGAACATAAACATGAAGGTTCAGGAATTAAGTCTAGATCAGGCATGTCCATTAAGCTAAAGAAGTGGGTAATTCAAAGCATGGTTATAGTCTAAATCTATAGGATCACCAGAAAAATAAAATAACAAAATGCAAGCAAAATAAATGGTCACCAAAATCGAAACTTAATTATGAGAAAAACCAGTTAATATTTCTAATTAAACTAATAGCCAAAACTTAAAGCAAGATAAAAGCATTGACAAAGAAGCAAAAACAACGAAAATAAACAAAAGAAAAAGACAAAATTTATTGGTTGTTCTTCAAAAACTTGACTGGATTCAATTTGATTCTCCAAACGGGGTTACAGGTCTGTTTTTGGCCAACACAAACATGCAATTTCGTTTTGAAACTCAAACGTCTTTAAAAATTTCTTTCTCAAAATTATCAGGACTCAGATTTAAAATTTGACAAGTTTGGGGGTTATTCAAATGAACATGGTTTCATTTTTGGGTAGTGGAGGACAATGGGAGTGTGGGGTGTTGATTTGGAGGCCATTGGAGTCGGCACCGCCATGGACGGCGGAGCTGCCGCTCCTTTGAAGGGATATTCGGCGAGTTTGACGGGGTTTTGAGGGGTGATTTTAGGGAGTTGGAAAGAGGGGAACATGAGGATTACAGGGTTTAATTTTGGGTGAATTTGGGGTTACGCCGCCGGCGGTGGTGATACGGTGAAGGCAGGGCGGTGGTGGGGTGTGTTACACCGGCAAATTTTGGGTTCATTAGACATGGTTTGAGGTCTGTAATGGTAGGGGGTGCGCGACAGTTATATATGGTAACAAACCTTGCATCCTGATCGTTGGATCAAGATTGATCAACGGCTCAGATTGCTTGGCATAAAATGACATCATTTTGTTCCTATGGCTTTTGGACCGGGCAGGGTGTTGGGTTTGGCTCTATGTTTAGTGGGTTTGGTAATTTTTGAGCCAAATTTGTTGCAAGAATTGGCCCAAAATTGGTATTTCAACAAATCTAATATATATACAATCCATTATTCTTTTTTGTATATTTTGTTTTATAATTTTAATATTTTTTCAGATCTTATTATAACAAAATAAAGTAGCCAAAAACATATTTAACAAGAGATAAACTATATAAACTCCTACAATGACCTAAATTCTAAATTTCAAAGAGAATTAACCAATTTTTATTCTTTTTCTCTCATTTTCAATATTAGCTAATTAATAACCTTAAAATGTAAAATTTAAATCCTAGATGCAAACATACCATTTTTTATATTATTTTATGAATTATGCAAATTGAAACGCGCAACATGCGAATAAACACAAAATTATGCAATTAATTCCTAATATTCAAACAAACACAAAATCACGCAAATAAATCCTAAAAATTCAAATAATAAAAGAAAGACGCAAATAAACTCAAGTCACACAATTAATTCCTAAAAATTAAAATATAAAAGAAAATTGCAAATAAAAACAAAATCACACAATTAATTCCTAAAAATTTAAATAATAAAAGAAAAATCCTAATTTAATGAATTTTATAGGAATATGCCAAGCGAAGCAAAAATCACGTGCTCACAGCTGCCCCTCTTTGCTCGGAGACATGAAGGGTTTCCGGGCAAAGATAAATGAGCAACTGAGAGATTTTTGTCTGATTTACATTCCGTGAGAAGAATTTTGAAAACTGTCAGACCGAACCTACTTCAAAGGTTGCCTACATATCCTCTGCTATAAAGGAATCAAGTCAGTGTAGTTCTGGAGTGTTTGGTAGCTGGAACTACCATAAGCTGTGATTTCACTGATGATGCTGCTGTTACTGCTTGCTGACCTCCTTATTACATCTCGTGAAAAATTTAAAAAAACTAGACTAAGCTATGAACTACGGATTACAAAAGAACTTATCTATGTCTTCAATCTTGCTCTTGATCCTTGTTGTTTTATTGCCTTGTATTTCTTCCTGTGATCTTCTTGTTTCCTTGTTGACTGGCATTCCTTCATGTAAACTCATTGCCGCCTTGTTGACTCCCACCTTCTCTTCTTCTATGCTTGTTGCCGAATTGTTGGACTTTAAATGTATTCCCTTGTTTTGCAGGTGGGTTCCTGATTACAAAACTTTGCAACTTGAAAATCATTCCCTTGTTCTGACAGGTGGGCGCCTGATTACCAATTTTAAAGCTTGAAAACATTCCCCGGTTTTACCGGTGGGCGCCTGATCGCCAAGACTTGCATTTTTGAAAAATATTCCCTTGTTTTACAGGTGGGCGCCTTATTATCAAAACTCAAAATTTTGAAAAATATTCTTTTGTTCTACAGGTGGGCGCCTAATTATCAAAATTTGAAATTTTAAAAAATATTCCCTTGTTCTACATGTGGGCGCCTGATTACCAAAATATAAGATTTTGAAAAATATTCCCTTGTTCTACTGGTGGGCGCCTAATTACCAAAAATTAAGATTGTAAAAATTATTCTCTTGTTCTACAGGTGGGCGTCTAATTGCCAAAACTTGAAATTTTGAATAATATTTCCTTGTTCTACAGGTGGGCGCCTGATTGCCAAAATTTGAAAATTTGAAAAATATTCCTTTGTTCTACAAGTGGACGCCTGATTAACAAAACTTAAAATTTTAAAAAATATTCCCTTGTTCTATAGGTGGGCGCCTGATATCAAAACTTGAAATTTTGAAAATATTCCCTTGTTCTATAGGTGGACTCTTGATTGCCAAAACTTGAAATTTTGAAAAATATTCCCTTGTTCTACATGTGGGCGCCTGATTGCCAAAACATGAACTTTTGAAAAATATTCCCTTGCCTGATTGCTAAAACTTGAAATTTTGAAAAATATTCCCTTGTTCTACAGGTGGGCGCCAGACTATCAAAACTTGAAATTTTAAAAAATATTCTCTTATTCTACAGGTGGGCGCCTGATTGCCAAAACTTGAAATTTTGAAAAATATTCCCTTGTTCTGTAGGTGGGCGCCTGATTATCAAACTTGAAATTTTGAATAATATTTTCTTGTTCTACAGGTGGTCGCCTGATTGCCAAAACTTGAAAATTTAAAAAATATTCCCGGAGATTGCTGCCTGTGTACCTGATCATAACAAATCACAATAAATCTTTTCTGCCACAGTTTGATGCTGGGTAGATCGGGGAGTGTTAATCAAATCTCCTTACCAAATATCTCTTAAGCTAAGTCCCATTATCCAGGAGGGTCCTGACAATCCTTAACTGGTGACAACTTTGAGACTATGTTATGTCTGTCAAAAGGTATTATGTCTGCTGGGGATCTGTTGGTGATTGATGCTTAAAACTACTTCCCATTATCCAGGTGGGTCCTGACAACTCTTAATCAGGCAACAAAATATGTCTTCTTGGGGTTAGCATTCAGAGCAACGTCGCGTTATCCAGGGGGTCCTGACAACTCCTATGATTAAATCCCATTATCCAGGCGGATCCTAATGACTCTTGTTGGAGGAAGTATTTGGGTTTGACCATGCCGCCTGACTGTTTGTGTTCTAGGCTAAGTCCCATTTTTCCTATGGGTCATGACAACTCTTAACTGAATCGTACTTTAACATGCAAGTCATTTTATGCCCTTTGCTATCCATGATTACCTCTAAACTTTAAATAAGTCCCATTATCTAGAAGGGTCCTAAAGGTTCCAACGCCAATTCTAACTTTTGGTTGTTTCTGCTAGTGGTTATTGTCCAAGAAGGTTTCTGCGACTCTTACTAGGGAACGTGTTGGTGCTTACCCATGTTACCCGCACCTGTTTGAGTTTTAAACCACGTTCCATCTCAACTTCCATGCCTCTTTTAACCTTCAGTTGTTTCTATTGGGGTTTGCTAGTTAAAGTTTGTCCCATTGTGCTCTTTGATGGGGAGGATATTTATGACGGTCCGTACCTCTTTTGAGTTTGAGCTGAGCCCCATTTTCAGGTGAGCCCTGAGGTTTTGATCATACCCGCCATGTGCCTATTTTTCCCTGTGGATGGCCTCCTTTAGGCTCTTCTAGAATTTTTCTGCCCCTGTGTCAATGAAAGAAAACTTGTCAGCTTGAAAAGCATCGGTTGGCTTGCGGCATTCTTGTAGGAAACAGCCTCCCCACTATCGTGGTCGTTACATTGTTCATGTTGATGATGAGTCGCTTGAACTGCTCAACTGACCCCTTGAAACCTTTACGCTTTACTTTTCTCCCCCTCATTGTATTACATTTCTAATCCTATGCCGGAATTCTTTATGTCCTTCCCTGATGATTGATGAATTAATATGTTACGCCTTGGCCAAACCTCTGAACCTTGTGGATTCACTTTGTTCTTCATCTTTGTGTTACATTTCCGCTCCTTTGCCAAAATCCTTGCATCCTTTCTTGAAATCACTCGATCTGTCTATGATGTTTGGTCGGACCTTGCCCTTCGTATCCTTATTTTGCTCCCCACTTTGTGTTGTACTTCCGACCCTTTGCCAGAATTCTTATGCCCATTTCCGATGATTGATGAGTTGACATATCATGCTGGGTTAACCCCCATTACCATTTCTATCTTTCTATTGCACTTTTGCCTCTTTTGCCAGAAGCTTAATACCATTCTCTGACGACTGCTGAGTTAGGGTGTTATGCTTGGTAGACCCTCTCACCCTTGTGGCTTTTTTTTGTTCCTCATCTTTGTGTTACATTTCCGAGCCTTCGCTAAAATCCTTACACCCTTCCCTGATATCACCCGGTCCATTCATGATGCTTGACTAACTCTTGATCTTTGTGGCCTTACTTCATTCCCTACCTTGTGTTGCACTCTTGATCCTTTATCGGAATTCTTTATGTCTTTTCCCGATGATTGATGTATTATGCTTGGTCAAACCTTAAGACCTTGTGACTTTCCCATCTTTGTGTTGTGACAACTTTGCATCCCTTCTGAGATTGACCGATCGGTGTATGATTCTCGGCTGACACCCAGAACCTTTGTGGTTTTACTTTGCATGCCCGTTTCTTTGTGGTACTCCTTCACTTTGCCGACTCTTGTCTCTTCCATCAATTGCAATTTTTATAAATCCTTCCCATTTCTATTCCGCAGTCGTTATCTTTGTTACGCCTTTGGGTGTCATGCGCTTTGTCCCTTCGGGAGCTGATAATAGGCTTTGAAATTCCTCTCGTTTGCTTTAACAAAAGACTTTAGAGACTCTAGAGAAAAATGAAATGCAATGACTCCGAATGATATTTAGGGTAAAGAATTCCAGATTCACTAACTGTTGAAAATAAAATAAAGAAAACTTATCTGAGGAAGAACAACTAGTTTTCATGATCACGACATGTACTTCGGTCTAGTCGACCCAGTCTGTCCCGATGACCAACCTTCTGTTGCCATGTTTTTGCTGTTGTGACCATTTCTAACCCGATTCCTTCAACCAAATCCTTGCTTTTCTTACGGTGCAGTGTTATTGACCAAATTTCCACCAACAACCCCTTTCTGAGTGTTGCTTCTTGCCTTACCTTCGCCTCACGGTGCCTATGAGGGTTTTCACCAATAAGGCTCTCTCTTTTTGATTTCTCTCAAGTCTCGTCGCCTTAAGGTGCCCGTGAGAGTTTGCACCAATAAGACTCTCTCATTTTATTATTTTCTGCAGGAACTAGAGTGCTGCCTTGAGGTATGGTCCGTTTCTTCTTGCTTGCCCCGACATTTCTTACAGATTGAACAGAAGGTCTTTCTTTGGACTGTAATGTAGGCTTTTGGACAAGGCTAGAAGGAAAGGGTGTGAAAGGCTCAAAAGTCGCTTTTATGGGTTTAAAAAATTTACTACTTTCAGAAGCCAGACCACTGCAATTTCTGCCCCAGTTTCTTGCTTGGGGCTTTTGGTTTATTTGAATATGACCGAGCTGTGAGGATGCCTACATATCCTTAAAAGGAATAAGGTCAAACGTAGTTCCTACTGATTCCTTACTTTCATTATTGTTTGTTTTCATTTTTCTCCTCTCTTTTCGCTGTTTCTTTCTCATTTTACTCTTTTCTTTCTTATTTTATTTTCTTTTTTTTGTTTTTCCTTTCTTTTCTTTTTTTTTATTTTCTTTTTTATTTTTTTTTCTCTTTTGTTTTGCTCTTTTTTCTTTTTTTTCTCTTTTTGTTTTGCCTTTCTTGCTTTTTCCTTTATTGTGTGTTCGTCGCCTTTTATAATTGCGTGTCTGACTCTCGTTATGTATTCCGAAAGAGGGGATATTAGAATAAAAATAACGGAAGCTCAAAGGGGTTAACAAAGGGTAAAGTGTTTAGATAGATGAATAAAATGCATTCATCATTCCAATCTATAAAACCTGCCAAGTACAAATAATTGCCAAGTATAGACAATGATCCAATAGAAAATCATACATGACATCTTTTGACAGCATCCGAGTTGATAGCCATTTCCACACATTTCCTTTCCACATCTGTTAGATACAATGCTATATTAGGCAGCAATATTAATACGACGAACAGTCCTTGCCAGTTCGGAGCAAACTTGCCCTTTGCCTGGGCCAGGTGAAGGTGGATGCGCTTTAAAACTAACTGAACTACTTCAAACTTTCTGGGACACACTTTCTTATTATATGCCTTGGCCATCCTTTATTGATACAACTGTCCGTGACATACCGCTGCTAATCTTTTCTCGTCAATCAAACTCTATTGCTATAAACGAGCTTTGACCCATTCTTCGTCGTCGATTCCTTCTTAAGCCACGATTTGAAGACAAGGTATTTCAATTTCAGTCGGGATTACCGCCTCTGTACCATATACGAACAAGTATAGAGTTGCCTCTACTGAAGTGCGGACGGTGGTGCAACAGCATAACAATGCAAAGGGTAGTTTCTCATGCCACTGCTTGGACCCCTCCACCATTTTTCGAAGTATCTTCTTTAGATTCTTATTGGACGCCTCAACTGCTCCGTTTTCCTCGGGGCTGTACGGGGTATAAATTCGATGTGTGATCTTGAATTGCTGACATATTTCTCTCATTAAGTGACTGTTGTGATTTTTCCCATTGTTAGTGATGAGAGTCTTGCGGATTCCAAATCAACAAATAATATTTGCATGTACAAAGTCGACCATAGCCTTTTCGGTTACTGCCTTGAAGGTTTTGGCTTCAACTCATTTGGTGAAATAGTCAATAACAACCATTGTCCGTTAGAAGCTGCTGGCTCGATGACGTCCATGCCCCACATGACGAAAGGCCATGGTGCGGACATCATATGCAATTCAGACGACAAATAGTGAATTAAGTCTCCATGCACCTGACATTGGTGACATTTGCACACAAAGCTGATACAATACCGCTCCTTGGTGAGCCAATAATATCCTGCTTGCAGAATCTTTGTTGTCAAAACATATCCGCTCATGCGTGGCCCGCAGATACCAGCATGCACCTCATTCATGATGCATGTTGCCTGCCCAGCATCTACGCATCTTAGAAAACCAAGATCTGGCGTTCTTTTGTATAATATTCCTCCACTGAAGAAAAATCCATTTGATAATCGACGGATTGTTCCCTTCTAGTCACCCGTGGCTTATACCGGGTACACACCTCTCCTGATATACTCTTGATTTCATGGAACTAAGACTCGATGTCAAGCTCTTCCTCCACCATGTTGCAATAAGCATATTGATCATGGACCTGGATATGTATCGGGTCGATATAGGTCTTGTCCAGGTGAAGTAGCATAGATGCCAGAGTAGCCAAGGCGTCAGCAACTTCATTGTGAATCTTGGGGATGTGCCTGAACTCTATTGACCTGAATCATTGGCAGAGATCATGCAAACATTGTCGGTATGGTATGAGTTTTAAGTCTCTTGTTTCCAACTCCCCTTGAATCTGGTGTACCAGAAGGTCTGAGTCCCCTAAGAACAAGACTTCCTGGACACCCTTGTCTGCTGCGAATCTCAGACCCAAAATACAAGCCTAATATTCTGCCATGTTGTTGGTGCAATAGAAGCGGAGTTGAGCTGTGACTGGGTAATGATGCCTTTCTTCAGAAATGAGCACTGCTCCTTTACCAATGTCTTTCATGTTGGCGGCCCGATCGAAGAACAATTACCAACCTGAATTTTCTTCCCGTTCCATTTCATTAGTATGCATCGCTTCCTCATCCGGGAAATATGTGTCCAAGGGCTCATATTCTTCATCTATCAAATTCTCGGCTAAATGGTTTGCCAATGCTTGTGCTTTCATGGCACTCTTAGTCACGTAGATAAGGTCAAACTCCATGAGCAAGACTTGCCATTTCCGAGCCTTCCTGTGGGCATGGGTTTCTGGAAAATGTACTTCAATGGGTCCAGACGCGAGATGAGATAAGTGGTATATGAGGACAGGTAATGCTTCAACTTCTGGGCTACCCATGTCAAATCAAAACATGTTCTTTCGAGGTGGGTATACTTGACCTTGCAGGCCCTAAATTTCTTGCTGAGGTAGTATATGGCCTGCTCTTTTCTCCCGGTGACATCATGCGGACCCAATACACACTCAAATGAGTTGTCCAAGACTTTCAAGTATAAGATCAATGGCCTTCCTTGGTCTGGCAGGACCAATGCTGGTGGGTTCGACAAATACTCATTTATCTTGTCAAAAGCTTCCTGGCACCCTCCCGTCCACTTCACCGCAACATCCCTTTTCAATAGCTTAAAGATGGGCTCGCAGATGGTTGTGAGCTGAGAAATGAATCGACTGATGTAATTCAATCTTCCTAATAGACTCATCATTTCTGTTTTATTCCTCGGTGGCGGTATCTCCTGTATATCTTTGATCTTGGATGGGTCTAGTTCGATGCCTCGGCGGCTGACTATGACTCCTAACAACTTCCCTGAGGGGACCCCAAATGCACATTTTGCCGGGTTGAGTTTGAGGTCATACCTATGGAGCCTTTGAAAGAATTTCCTCAGGTCCTTGACATGATCGGATTGCTTTCTGTACTTTACTATCACATCATCCACATAAGCCTCAATTTCTTTATATATCATATCATGAAACATGGTCGTCATGGCCCTCATGTATGTCGCCCCGGCGTTTTTCAAACCAAAAGGCATGACTCTATAACAATATGTCCCCCATGGTGTGATAAATGTTGTTTTCTCCGCATCTTTTTCATCCATTTATCTTGTGGTAGCCTGCGTAACAATCCACGAATGACCCCATCTTATTCTTCGTGCAATTGTCAATCAGTATGTGAATGTTCGGCAGAGGGAATTTATCCTTCGGACTTGCTTTATTGAGGTCACGGTAATCGACACACACTCTAGCTTTACCATCCTTCTTTGGTACAGGCATAACATTAGCTAACCAGGTGGGATATCATGTGACTCAGATGACTTTTGCCTCAAACTGCTTGGTCACTTTCCTCTTTAATTTTCACGCTCACATAATTTTAAACTTTCTCAACTTTTGCTTGACAGGAGGGCAAGCTGGGTCAGTGGGTAACTTGTGAACCACCAAGTCAGTGCTCAACCTGGGCATGTCATCGTAGGACCATGCAAAGACATATTTGTATTCAAGCAGTATTTCTATTATTTCTTTCCTAATTTGTGGCTCTAGATTGACACTTATTTTTGTTTCTCTAGCATTATCCGGGCTTCAAAAATTGACTACCTCTGTATCATTTAGGTTTGGTTTGGGTTTCTCTTCAAATTGGTTCAACACTTTACTAATATCATCCCATGCCCCTTCTTCGTCATATTCTGGTTCATCCTCATGTTCTATTTCGTGAATTATTATTTCCGAATTAGACTGGTTTTAAAGACTGGGCCGAGGAGTCCTTATGCATGTCAAATCACTAGAACCAGCTTAAAAATAAATGTACAAAAGAGAAAAAAAGAGAAGTAAAGAGAAATGGAAAATATCAGCGCTACTGAAAGGTAAATTGCATTTCATTAGAATCAAAGATAACAGAGTGTACACATCCTAACGGATAGAAATAACAATTGAATTAACAATTCTGAGACTAATCCAAACTAGATTGAAAGGAAAAACAAAGCCGACTACCACGACTCCCTCCGAGAGGGAAGAGGAGTGGCTTTCCAGTTATTGACTTTCGCGCATTCTCCCACAAACTGAACATCTGCATGCTTGATCCTTCTCCTGCCTCGACCATAGTCAACTCATTCAACAGCCTTTCTAACCCCTTATCCAGATCCACGTCTGCATCGATCAGTGGGCCAGAAATCCTTATTACGGAGCCATTGCTAGTATTGGGCTTGACGAACGATTTGGACAACCTTGGGATGGGCTATGGGAGAGCCCAAGCCTTCTGCCTTAGCTTCCTGGCTTGCCTTATGTCTATACTTGTAGGCTTGAACCCTAGGCCAAAAGTGTCCAGATTTTTAGGGAGGGATACTGGTTGCATAATGCCTTGCAAGGAAGCACCCAACCCCTTGCCGGGGATAAAACCATTCTTCAACATTTCTGAAACTACCATGACTGACGCGGTTACTATCTTAGGGGTCATGACAACCTCACCTTCTGGGATTGTATGAACTGACACAGTATCAAATACCTGGTAGATCCATAGCCCTTTGTTGTCTTCAGATTCAATAAAAGGTACGATAGCATCACTTGAAACGCACATATTGTCTTCATCGTGCACCACAACCTCTTGCCTGTCCTATTCAAATTTGACCATCTGATGTAGCGTAGATGGAACTGCTTTAGCTGCGTGAATCCAGGGCCTACCCAACAACATGTTATAAGAGATGGCACTGCTTTTTCCTTTTTTCTTTTTTTTCAAAAATCTGGCAGCATTATGACGCTATTTGAGCATTAGTTTTACCAGACAAACGATTGATCTCAACTCTAGTACCATTTATTTTCCTTATTCACAAGCCGGTCGACATGCAAATCCAAAGCAAATAAATGCACAAGTAGCACGTAATATGCATCAGGATGGTCTTTTCATTTCAGGTCACCTGTCCTAGATGGACCCAACCCCTGTGTTGAGTCCCCTAAGTCAAATGCATGATGCAAATAAGCATTCCTACTAGGGATCCGGCATGAAGTCAAGTTATTCTAGGTTCAAAACCTGAGTAGGTGTTCTAGATAGTGTACCCGAGCGGACAACTCGAGTCGAGGGGGTTTACAAACCGAAAACCAAAAGGCAATCCAGCTTAGTAACTTGTCTGGCCTCTTTCTTATTTCAGGGTATGACACTAATAGAATAGGGAGTCTCAACCAGTAAGCACATCCCCGGAGGTGAGAAGAGAAGGGTTTCATAGCAGTTTATATGTATAGTTCAGATAATATCAAAGCAGTGAAAGAATCATTTTGCACATTAAGCCAACATGTAAAATTAGATAATTAACAAAATACAATACAACAGTTATTCTAAGATCAAATTCTTGAACCCTAAACAAAAGATTCTGGGTTCGATCCCCAACAGAGTCGCCAGAGCTGTCACACCTCCTTTTGGCTACTACAACCCGGCGAATGGCGTAGATAAGGGAGTTTTTCCAATTAAAGGACAATCAAAACAGGATTCAATTATTTAAGAGAATTTCAAAGTCGCCACTAGGGAGATTTATGGTGTCCCAAGTCACCGTTTAGAATCCCGAATCGAGGAAAGAATGACTCTATTTAATAGTCCGCGAACCAGAAATCCGGATAAGGAATTCTGCTAACCCGGGAGAAGGTGTTAGGCGCTCCCGAGTTCCATGGTTCTAGCATGGTCGCTCAGCTGTTATATTTGGCTTAAAATATCTGATTTTAGACAATCATGAACCTATGTGCATTTGAATCTTTTAACCTCTTTTATTATTATTAATATTGAGAATTGCAACGTCGTTAAAACATATCTCGAACCACGTCACATAAATGCACTGTAGTTTTTGACACATTTAACCTTCGTTGAGATTTAGGTTTGGGTCACATATATGTACACCCGAATTTGGGAAAGGTAGAATATTGAAGACGCGCCTAAAACGACTATCGTGTTATTACTTTGCAGGAAAGCCGTGAAATTCTCTAAACGACATGTCCCAAATTTTTAAATATTTTAATATAAGAATTTCACGAGGGCCACGTAATTTTAGATTTCGTTTGGCGCGACATACCTCATTTGTTATTTTTAAAGTCATTTCTAAAATGAACTACTACTTCTAGACTTTTGTCTCTAAAAGCTTTGATCAATTATTAAGAGACCCAAGTCTCCAATTTGAATCCAGATCTAGACGGAAGTATTGTAGTGTTCAAACTAATCATTGGGCCTATAAATCAACCCAATGGGGATGAATTTCAACCAAGTCCATTAACGAATTGCACCTATTATTCCAAATGCACGCCTTGACACCAAAATTGTTCCAAATTTTTTAGGAAAGGAAAGCGGTGAATCAGATAAACATCCCATAATTTTCTGCAAACTCTTAGAAAATTAAAGGACAACATTGAACAAATAAACATGGCTATCAACTATATATTGAACTATTGAACTCGCAAGAAGTCTGTACTAACATAAAAAATACACCGTTTTCACAATGTCAGGACTCAAATGTTGAAATGATACTGAGATCCATATATTGACTCTATCACTATTGTAGAAACTAATTTTGAAATTTATAACACCATGACTTTGAAATAACCAAACTAACCTGATAGACTTTACGACTAAAACAACTAGACAAACAAGCTCAACAAGAGGTAAAACAATCCAGATATACTAATCATAAATCCTAGTGAGATGAAAGTCACAATTAGCACAAGTGAGAGTCTATATAGTCCACATGTACAGTCCTATTATATACAATTTATGCTAGGCACTACTACTACTCAGTTCTCATATGAATTATAAATATGAATGGAAATTAACAAAGAAATCAACAGGAGTAAATTAATTATTCATCCAGCACAGTAAATGAAGTTGTTGATCCGATCCTTTACACATTTAAAGGTGAGAAGTACCGGGAATTTGAGTAGACAAAAACTGAAGGTTAGCAAACTTAACCAGCACAATAATCACATGATAACACATCTCATGTGCAATAAAAAAACCCAGGAATGCTACCAAACAACTAGAAAATCCCAACTCAAACTAGTAAGAAACCATAAAATGGCTCAAACTTAAAGCATTGACATGGTACGAGATCTGTAATGGTTGGGGTGCACGACAAGTATATAAGTTAACAAACCTTGCATCTTGACCGTTTGATCAATAATGATCAACGGCTCAGATTGCTTGGCATAAAATGACGTCGTTTTGTGCATGTGGCTTTTAGACGGGCAGGGTGTTGGGTTTGGATCTATGTTTAGTGGGTTTGGTAATTTTAGGGCCAGATTTGTTGCAAGAATTGGCCAAAAACTGGTATTCAACAAAGCCAATATATATACAATCCATTATTCTTTCTTTTTTGTGTATATTTTGTTTTATTATTTTAGTATTTTTCAGATTATATAATAACAAAATAAAATAGACAAAAAACATATTTAACAAGAAATAAACTAAATAAACTCCTACAATGAACTAAATTCTAAATTTCAAAGAGAATTAACCAATTTTTATTATTTTCCCTCATTTTCAATATTAGCTAATTAATGACCTAAAAATATATAATTTAAATCCTAGATGCAAACATGCCATTTTTTTTATGAATTATGGAAATTGAAAAGTGCAAGATGCGAATAAACACAAAATTATGCAATTAATTTCTAAAATTCAAACAAACACAAAATCACGCAAATAAATCATAAAAATGCAAATAATAAAAGAAAGGCACAAATAAACACAAAGTCACACAATTAATTCCTAAAAATTTAAATAATAATATAAAATGTAAATAAATACAAAATCACACAATTAATTCCTAATAATTTATATAGTAAAAGAAAAATCGTAATTTAATAAATTTTATTGGAATATGTCAAGCGAGGAAAACATTACGTACTCACACTGTCCACGAAGATCACTACTTAGAGGTGTTCTCTAGGGGTTTGTTGTGTATGTGTTGGTATCCAGAAGAAGACCTTTAGGGTTAGGGGGTAAGGGTTTAAAGAAGAAGGGGTAATGGGTTGGGTCTTGTTGGGCTTAAAAATTAGGTCAAAAGACTAAAAATGGATCTCTCTCATTAAAATATGATAAACTAACCCAAAATTCAATTTTTCTTATGAAAAAGGATATAACATTTATAAAAATAAAAAAATAAAACTAATCCTAATTAATTAAAATAAATAAATTCTTCTTAAAATACCTAATACCTTAATTAAATAGAGAAAAATGAAACTATTTTTGTATTTTTTTAATTTCATGATAAAAATAATATAAAAGAGTCAAAATTAGTTAAAATAACTATATTAGACCTACATTAAATATTTAAATGCTAAAATATGTAATGTTGAGAAGGGTTAAAAATTACATGTCTATAGCTGCCCCTTTTTTGACGGGAAATATGAAGTATTTTCGGATAAAGAACGACTAGACATGTTTTTTGACCCCGACCCTTATTTAAAGAGACTAAAAACTAAGAGGAAGGAGAATGTGAGCGAGCCCTGGTATCGGAGCTGCCAACATATACTTGGCTATAAAGGAATCAAGCCACGTGTAGTTCAGAAGTGGGAAGAGTGACGGAGTATACCAAGGTGGAGAGCCGATCGAGGTGTCGTTCCATCGAGGTTCCGGTATGCGGTCCTGTTATTACATCAAATCAAAATCTAAAAGAACTAAGCAAGCCTATCAGCTATGAGTTACAAGATCCCTATCTACAAGTCTACTGAAACTTGATCTTGAGTCTTGAATGGTTCTTCATGCAGACTTTAGATTTGAACCTTGACGCTTACTAGTTGCAGATGCTAGTTCATTCTTCTTCGACATTTTGGATCAAAGTCGGACACACCATGCTTGTGACTTCAGTCATGTCTTGCGCAATCCACCTCTTGTCTCAGCTTCTGCCTTTTGGATTCACTTCCCTTTTATTTTTCCTTTTTTTTATTTTTCTTTACTATTGAAATTTATTGATCATCTCAGCCTGTTGACTCGCATTCTTGCCGAGAGCTTCTGGTACTTCTAACTTAAATTGAATTTTAAAATGACTTCTCCCGTTCTTCAGGTGGGCGCCTATTATTGACTTGAAATTTGAAGTGACTCTGAAAAGAACTTGAAGTAATTCCAAAATGAATTCCCTCATTTTCCAGGTGGGTGCCTGCAATCAAAACAACAAAACAAACAAAATTTCTGCCCCAGTTTGCACTAGGAAGATCTGTGAGTTGTTAGCAAAACTGTAAATCACAGCTATTGATGTAATAATGAGAGTAAAACTAAGGACTTGACTGGGATGTGCGTCTCTCATGAATCAAACCTAGAATATTTTACTACCAAATTCATCAGACTAGGTCTTCTATCTTAGGAGAAAGATTCATCAGACTAAGATTTCGACCCTAGGGGCAAATTTAAGAGACTAAGTCCTTTTTTCTTTTTTTTCTTTTTTTTGTTATCCTATGAGAAAATTCATCAGACTAGTTTTTCTTAGGAGAAAAATTCATCAGACTAAGATTCTATCCTAGGAGAAAATTCATCCTACTATGTATTCCATCTTAGGAGAAAGATTCATTCGACTAAGATTTCGATCCTAGGGGAAATTTAAGAGATTAAGTCCTTATTAATTTTTTTTTAAATTTTTTTCTTTTTCTCTTTTTTTTGTTATCCTAGGAGAAAATTCATTAGATTAGGTTTTCTTAGGAGAAAAATTCATCAGACTAAGATTCTATCCTAGGAAAAAAATCATCCGACTAGGTATTCTATATTAGGAGAAAAATCCATCAGACTAAGATTTCTATCTGAGGAGAAAGATTCATCAGACTAAGATTTCAACCTTAGGGGAAAATCGATAAGACTAAGTTTTTTTTATTGTTATCTTAGGAGAAATATTCACCAGACTAAGATTTTGATCCTAGGAGAAAGTTCATCAGACTAGGTCCCTTTTTCAGTATCTTAGGAGAAAGATTCATCAGACTAAGATTTCGATCCTAGGAGAAAGTTATAAAACTAGGTCTTCTATCTTAGGAGAAAGATTCATCATACTAAGATTTGATCCTAGGAGAAAATTCATCAGACTAGGTCTTTTTGTTTGGTATCTTAGGAGAAAGATTCATCAGACTAAGATTTTAATCCTAGAAGAATATTCATCAGACTAGGTCTCTTTTTGATATCATAAGAGAAAAATTCATCAAACTAAGATTTTATTCTAGGAGAATATTCATCAAACTATGTCTTTTTGTTTGGTATTTAAGATAAAAATTCATCAGACTAAGATTTTGATCCTAGGAGAAAATTTATCAGACTAGGCTCCCTTTTTTTATTATCTTAGGAAAGATTCATCAGACTAAGACGTCCATCCTTGGAGAAAATTCATCATACTAGGTTTTCTATCTTAGGAGAAAAATTCATCAGACTAAGATTTTGATCCTAGGAGAAAGTTCATCAGACTAGGTTTCTTATCTTAGGAGAAAGATTCATCATACTAAGATTTTGATCCTAGGAGAAAGTTCGACAGACTAGGTTTTTTATCTTAGGAGAAAGATTCATCAGACTAAGATTTCGATCCTAGGATAAAATTCATTAGACTAGGTTTTTCTATCTTAAGAGAAAAATTCATCAGACTAAGATTTGTATGACAGGAAAATCCATCAGACTAGGTCTTTTTATCCCAAGAGGAAAACCATGAAGAGCAATGGCAATATTTTATGCACACTAACAAGACAGATAAAGGTAAAAACTTGAGAAACTTCGCTTTGTCGGCTCTTCTTCTCCTTTTCCATTTTTTGGAACCAACTTGATTGCACTGCTTTGTTCCTATTTCAAATAAAGAAAACTTGTGAGTTTAAAATATAGTGGTTAGTTTGTGGCTTTGACCTTGAAGGCAGCTGCTTCTGCACTGTCCAAGATAACTTTGATTTCAACTTGGAAGACCTTGCTTGTTATCGACTACCCATTTTCTTTCAACCCTAATCACAAAAAATACCTCTGCTCCATTCGTCTCAATATCCTCTATTTGTTGTATTATGCTTATGAATTGACATTTACCGAACCTTTGCATTTCACATGAATCCCAAAGCACGTTGATTGTTATCGACTCAGTGCGCATACTTCTTTTCCCTGACTTATTCCATTTTGATGTGCTTTCTAGACTCGACTTTGTGATTGGAAAGATGGTAGCAAATTTTCAAGTCATTTCTCATTTGTTCATACCAAACAGACTCAAGAAGAGACTCGAACAAAACAAAGGGAACAACAGAAGGAGAAAAACGACCAGAGATGGTATCTAACAATAAAATTGCAAAGTAGAAACTTATCAGATGTGGATACCAACTCTAATGACCATGCCATTCACCTTTGGATTAAGTGGCCTAATATCTCAAGCAAGTCTAATATTAAACTCTTGTTTTACTTCTTCGTTGTGAAACTAGAGCTTCAATTATCTTATTTGATCCACAATCCTCAGTTGACTTGTGGTGCCCTGAAGGATTTTCACCATCAAGCCTCTCTCATTTATTATTTTATCTCTTTGCGATGAGAACAAGGTATCACCCATGATGTAGGAAGATCATCTTTCACAACAGAGTCGATTTGACATCCTCAAAAATTGGTCGAAAGGTCTTTCTTTGGACTGTAATGTAGGTTTTTAGACAGGGTTGGAAAGAACAGGTGGCATGAAGGCTCAAAATAATTTAAGATGAAAGGGTTCGAAATTATAACTTTTGGAATCAGGCCTTTTGGAAAAATCAAAACTTCTGCCCCAGTTTCTAGAGTCTAGGAATTTTTTTTTTGGATTTTTGCTTTGATGGGATTTCTAAGAAAAACTGTCCCTCTTTTGACTTCAGGGGGATTACAAAATATTTTATTTGGTGTGACCGAACCGTAAGCCTACCTACGTATCTTGTGGTGACAAGAATCAGGTCGAACGGAGTTCAAAAGACAAAGTTTTTCTTTTTCTTTTCCTTCTCTTTTTTTTTTCTTTTTTTCGCTTTTTCTTTTCCTTTTCTAGTTCCTAACTCTATTTATTATTCCAAAAGAGGGATATGAAACAAAAAATTAGGGCTCAAAATAGGTAGCAAAGAATAAAAGTGTTTGTGCAGCAAAATAAAATGCCTTCGCCATTCTAAACTTTAAAAATGCCAAGTACAAACATGTAATTGAAGATAAGCAAAGAAATTATGCGCATTATCTATTGATGGCATCAACGCAAACAAGAAGTTCCAATAGGCAATACCTTTGTCCCAATGAATGACCCTTGGCAATTCGAAGCAGACTTGACTCAACCTTATTCTTATGTGGAAGAATGTGTTTCAACACTGACTAATTTACCTCAAACTTCTTGAAATATATTTTCTTGTTGTATCCCCTTATCAACCTCTTGATTTCCCAAACTTACTATCTTAATTTCACTCAATTCAAAATGCAGGTCATCTCAGAATACGTGAATCTTTAATTGTTTCCTCAAATGCATCTTTTTATCATATTTAAAACGGTGACATCACTTCATGATTAGACTAACTTTCAATATCATGCTGAGAATTATGCATGCATGTCATGCCACTAGAGTCGGCATGAAAAGAACTATAAAAGGAAAAATGTTCTAAACAAAACTGACTAGACTTAACAGAAAATAAGAGATTGCATTAGACAGATGGTGAACAGGATTTGAACAAAACAAGCAAAATGGACATGGGTTACAACCCTGGAACAAATTTAGATAACACTAGACAAGTTACTACAAGAAAACAAACTAGGCAAAAAGAAGAAGAAAAGTTTAAGTCATAAGACAGTATCCAGATTACAACCCTGAAATAATCCGACTAACAGAAATGACAACAAAATGAACCACCAATACTCCTCCTTGGCTAGCCAAGAAATAAGTGTCTTTCCAATCACCAAGCTCGATATCTTAATCACTAGATTGCATATCAAAATTACCGGGACCTTCACCAGTTTTAATATCATTAACTTCAGTCAGCAAGTTCCCAAGAAGATTCTCATACTCCGTGTTACCATGCATCATCCCTGCAAAGTGTGCATCATCATGTATAGGTAAAGGATTCTGTGCAATGTTCTAGGTATCGGTGTCCTGGACCACATTTATCCCTTCCTAAATCATTCGTTCTATCTCTCTTTTCAAATCCCGACAACTTTTGACATTATGCCTCTGGACGTTGGAATGGTATTCACACCTTTTAGAAGGATCAAAGCTTCTTGCACGCTTGTCCACATGATTCGGAGGAATAGGTGCAATTAGGTCATAATGCTTTAGTTTCTCAAACAAGCTTGCATATGACTCTCTTATCGGTGTAAAAGTATCCTTCAGCCTTTATTTACCTCTATACCCCTGGCTTGGATATGGGTTATGGGGAACTTGAAAATTTTGTGGAGGCTGGTGGAGATTTTGCGGTGCTAACGCTCACCTTCTAGGGTGACCCAAAAGCTGAACAGAGGACCAGGCGTTATTAGGAGGATAGCCTCCAGGTGGATTACGTGGAGCTAGGGGATAGGTTTGGGGTTGGGGTCGGGGTCGAGGCTGAGCATATTGGTGAGGCAGACCCATTGGGCCATGTCGTGATCTTGAGACAATCATAGCGACATCATTATGTTTCTTCTGACCTGGCAAGCTTTTTATGTCATGTTGAATTGCCTATGTTGTGGCTTTTAAGGTAGAATAGCTCACGATCTTGCTTGACTTCAATCCCTCTTCTACCATTTCTCCCGTTTTTACCACTTTATTGAAAGGCTTGCTAATGAATGGATCAAATGGCCGAAGTAAGTAGGCTCCAGGGCTTGAAGAAAGTATTCAACTATCTCATCTTCTTCCATCAAAGGATTGACCCGTGCAACTTTCTCCCTCCATCGGAACCCATATTCTCTAAAGCTTTCATTGGGCTTCTTTTCTACCTCGGTCAGGGACAGGCAATCCGGGACAATATCTATGTTGTACTAAAAATGTCGAAAAAAAGCCTGAGCCAAATCGTCCCATTTGTACCACCTGCTGCCGCCCTGTCGGGTGTACCATTCTAGAGCTGCCTTACTTAGACTCTGGCTGAAGTACGCCATTAATAGTTCGTCTTTTCCCTAGCGCCTCTCATTTTACTGCAATAACCTCTCAGATGAGCTATAGGATCCATATGTTTGTCATACAAGTCAAACATGGGCATCTTGAACCCGACACATAGTTGAATATCAGGGAATAAACACAAATCCTTATAAGCCACACTCACTAGCTTCCTAACCCTTGCATATTTCTCAATGATTGCTCCGGGGCTCTTTACTTTCTTAAACATCTCCTTCTGCTCCAAGTTCTTGGGTGGTTTATAGATTTCAACATGAGGCTCAAGGTGAAGAGTGTAGGACTAAGGATATGAGACATTGAATGTGGGTTCCAGCGCATAGTATAGGGTATCTGGAGCTTATAATGTGGGCTCACAAGAGGATTGGTTGATGGTAGCTTGTGGACGGGGTACAAAAATAGGAGCAGATGTCAAAGCTGAGTATAAGGTTGTTTTAGCTGGTAGAGCATGAAAAGTTTGGGAGAAATGCCAGGGTAATTGTGGTAAGTGGTGAAGCATGGTGTATGTTGGGGGGAAAGGTCAACGGTAGTAGGAACCTGGGCTTGTGATAGTGGTGGGATAGTTGCATTATTTTTAGTGTAATTGGTGGGGAATAAAGGTGGAGGATGTCCCCTGACCTAAGACTGATACATATTTGCCATCTGTTGTTTCAACCTTTGGTCCTCCTCTTTTAATTCAGATTCTGACTTTTAATCTCCCTCGACGAGTCAACAACTCTTGTGCCCAAGTCTTTGCTAGCCATGGGTACCTTGCTCTTTTGAGCTTGTGTCACACAGATGACTCGCCAAAGTGCCACAAACTAACCATCCTCTGTTATAATAACAATGAAAGTAATAAGACGAGCAAAACAAAGCAAAAAGGTTAGATTAGAGCATTTATCATAAAATATCACATTGTGTGCAATTCCCCTAGCAACAATTAACGGTTCTAGAATGGCTTCAAGGGTCACAAAGTCATTTAGCATCATTCCAATTTGTTCATTTCAATATTCTCTTTTCTTTCCTCTCATTTCTTTCTGATTATCGCCCGCAGTTTTCCTTCATCTTCACATCCCACAATTTTATCTTATTTTTTTGTTTAAAAGAAATTATTCAATTGAACCTTATGTAAGTTGCCTACGTGTCATGCCCCTCATAAATCAGATCAGGCGTAGTTCTGGAGAAGTAATAGACAAAATAAATTAAGAAACAAAAATCTTTTTGAATTTTTCATTTATAACTTTTTTTGGATTTTCAAATACAAAACAGGAAGTACTATTAAAAAAGGCTCGACAATTTAACTAAACTGAAAGATTCGATACTGCTAAAAATTAAAAGACAACATAAGATAGACTAAAAAAAATAAAAAGCTTCCTCAAGCAGCTCGTGCATGCAATGGTCTTGACTAGAATGTTTTTGGGGTATTTGTCATGCTCAAACTCTAGCAAATTGCTCCATACCTGAATGGTAAAAATAAGATCAAATAGAGTTAGTGAGTCAAGACACATGTGACGCCACGACACCTTTTATTGGAAATGTGTAAGGCATGATTAAGGCTATTTTTGTAAAATGACCTACGTGGCGACTAGCGCAAAATCAACAAAGATGACCTCAAAGACATGAAAAAATACCTCACTAATACTTATATGAAATCAAACTCCCAATAATTATGGCCCAAGATTAATTGACAGAAATGATCTATTTTGCAAAAACGGACAATATGGCCAAAAGTGGCTAAAGATGTAACTAAAAATGGAAGGACCTTAAAGAAATATGAAAGCTAGTTGTGGACTCAAGATACTAATACGTGGGTAATTGAACCACTTTTGTGAAAATGACCCCATTTGGCAAGAATGGTCGATGTGGCCAAAAGTGGCCGGGCATGAAAAGTTTGACTAAGACCTATGTGGGTTATCTACATATGTGGGTTATCTACGTATCACGTCTCGAAAGACGAGAATCAGGTTCGCGTAGTTCGGAAAGATTGGACATGGGAGAAAGTCGCCTTTAAAAAAATGAAACTAGTTTGAAAAAAACCATATTTTTTGTGTTTTTGAGAAATGATGAAAACTGTAAAATCTTTTTGGATTTTATTTTTCAACTTCTTTTTGAATTTTTGGAAAATGATGGAAAATATGTAAAATCTTTTCGGATTTTTTTTATTTTTTTAGAAGTTTTGAAAAATAATGGGAAAGTGCAAAATCTTTTTGGATTTTCTTTTCCTTTGTTTCATTTTTGGAAAATGATGGGAAAGTGTATAAAAAAATAGAATTTTTTTTATTTTTGAAAATTGATAGGAAATTGTAAAAACTTTTTTGATTTTTGATTTTTTTGTTTTTGGAAAAGTATGAAAGAAAAATGTAAGTGAGCCCTACTTGCTTCATTTTTACACTTATTTTCCAAGCATCGATTCGTCAAATGACCTTTTTACCCTCAAAGATGAAACATTTAGCACATAGGATGGTTACATATCATTTTGGGCCACGGACTCATTTTTGACAAAATTTGGATAGCCTTCCTACAAAGGGACACGATACCTGGGACCGAGTCCTACTAGGTCTAAATGACATGATGCAAATAAAAATGACCTAAAGGCTGACCTAAGTTTGGGGTTCACTAACAAGACAATTCGAGGGGGGGGGGGGGAAGGGGGGGTGTATGCTCGATGGTGGCTGCTCAAGCTTTCCACCCACTCCATACGTCCGACGGGCCCCCTCCTAAATTAAGGGTGACTCAACAAAGAGTTCATGCATGCGACGCGTACTCCGAGACTTATTGTAGAAAGAAGACCCATGGTTATGCAAATGATGATAGTTTATAAAGCAGTAACACATAAAGGAAAAACTATAAACAAATAAGCAATTAGCAAATAATAAAAAGACATAAACAAAAATAAATCAAATAAAGCAAACAAAACACATAAAAACCTCAACCTAATATTCTAAAAGCCAACAAGATCAAGTACTAGCTCGAACCTGCAAGCCCCCAACAGAGTCGTCAGAGATGTCATACCCCTTTTTTTAAACAACCTCACTTAACCCTCTTAAGTTAATAAAAGAATTTAATAAAGCTCGAAAAGGATTTTTCAATTTTAAAAGTGAAGAAAAATTATGTTCAAAAAGGAAATAACTCAGAGTCGCCACCTGACATTTGATTTCGATGTGCCATGTCACCGTTTTAAAAAAATAACTTTTCCTTTTAAAACACTTCTACTCTAGGACTAAGTCTACACCAGAGATTAGGATAAAAGGGTTCATTTGACTCAGGAAGAAGGAGTTAGGCACTCCCCAAGTCCCGTAACTAGTACGGTTGCATACTTGATTTAATCGGCTTTTAGAATATTCGAATTGAGGTAATGACACATAAAAAGAAAATAAGCAATTAAAAGAGGTTTGAGGTCGTCCCCATCTAATAAAATAAAATAAATATAAATCAAGAATAAAAGTACTACGAGTTCGCTTTCGGCCGCCAATTACATTCACTTCGGGGAATACTCCTAAAATAAAATATATACAAATCCCTTAAGGCATTCCAGGGGATAATTTAACTTAGGGAATGACCCTCGCCTCCAAACTAACAAAATTCTAGGTCTTACCTACCAAATATTGATGACCTAGCATGCTCCTAGCATTTAATAAGTAACTAGTAATAACGAAATAGGAACATTAAAGAACTTAACAGTAAACCCAGCTATGCATTTCTTCGATTTACAATCCTATTGCATTTTTTATTCAACTAAACTAATAGCTTGTTATTTGTAGAGTCCTTCGTTCACCTCTCCCGGGTTTGGGTGTGGGATAGTAGGGTTACCATAGATGACTAGTGTTTTAGCTTAGGTCCCCTTTTGGTTGTTAGTATGGTAGTAACTGCTTGTTATTATTGCATGCGACTGTATTTATGTTTCTTATGTTTATATAATTATATACGTTATCTCTGCGGGATTACTTATGTTGTATTATTTTGTTTTGTCTTGCTTTGGTACCTAATTTTGTCTTTGTTCCAATGCAGCTTTTCATTCTATCCTATGCGCCGAGGGTCGATTGGAAGCAGCCTCCCTGCCCTTTCGGGTAGGGGTAAGGCTGTCTACATATTACCCTCCCCAGACCCCACCTGGTGGGAGTATACTGGGTACTAGTTGTTGTTGTTGTTGTTTAAACTAATAGCTTGTTATTTGTGTTATTTATCCCAAATTATGATTCATCCCTGTGATTAAATAAAATGGCCAATTTGACTTCTGAATATTCACTAAGATATGGTAGTGCGATAACTTCAGATCATTTCAAAAGAGAGGAACATCACACAAGTCAGAACTAAGTCATGAACACATACATCATATTGAGAAATATGGAGTAGCAAATAAATAATTGGACCTTCTATTGACGGATCCAAAGTTGCAAAACAAACCCGAACTCAACGAGCAGAACCGTGACTATAACATGGAAAACTCACCGGAAAACCTCGTAACTCCGCGCATTCCTTGGATCGACTCCGATGTATTTTGAACATGAATCAATGACTGTTTGGAATTGTATTGGGAGTGAATGGGGAACTACAACTGCTGAATTTGATAGCTTTGCTATTGTGTTATTCCTTGAAGAATGAGTTGTAATACTAGAATTTAAAGGTCCAGATCTATGGAGAAAATAGCAACTGGTTTTGGAGCTTCACCGTCAGGTTTTGTGCTGTCGTTGTGTGTATGTGGTCGCCAGCGTTATGGGGTTGGGCGACTGGTTTTCAGTGAGTGCTGGTGGGGTTCGTTAATGGCTGACGAGGGATGTGGAGTTGGACGTCGACGTTGAAGTGAGTGGTTGCCGGCGTGGAGTTGGTCAGCGGCATGAGAGGTCTGGCGACAAGGGTCTCTTCGCTGGTGTTCTTAGTTGTTCAGATTAAGGGGTTGATGGCGGCTAGGCTACTGGTGGTGTAAGGCAGCGTCTATGGAGATTAGGGTTAGGGCTGGCGGCGTTCTTTGCCAGGATGGTGACGATGGGTGTATTTTAGGGTTTTTTCCATATCTTCAAGGCTTTCTCAATGAAGATCGCTGCTTAGAGGTGTTCTGTATGGTTTTGTTGTGTAATGTTGGTATCCAGAAGAAGAAGACCTTTAAGGTTAGGGGGTAGCAACTTCAGTTATTGGGTCATATACATACATACATATATATATATATATATATATATATATATATATATATATATATATATATATATATATATATATATATATATGAAATCCCTTTTATCACAAAATGACTGAAAGTGCGATGGTTTAATTAATGAATTCCAACATCCAAGATCAATGCTCCTTGGATGCTTTAGTTTATTCCTTTTTTCCTTTTCCTTTTTTTTTTACGCTCCTTTTGTATTTTCCTCTGATTTTCTTCATCTTTGTTTATCACTTTTTCTGTACACTTACAGTTTTATTATTTATTTACATTGCATAATTGATTCTTTATTATTCTTTTCTGGATCTTCAAATTTTAATTAGATGTAATTTAATCTTTTTTTTGTTTTTATCCATCTAATATTATTTTATTAATTACAAAAAAAATTATAGTGATGCATCGAACATAATATAATATTAGTCAGCTGCATGTAGTTAAAGGAATGTATCACATATCCGTTTATGCATAAACATTTTTTTAACAATTGGATTGAATAAATTTAAAACGGATCGAATCGAATCGGATTAAGATCGACTTAATATATACCTTAATTCAATTTTCTTCACTAATGATCGGTTTGCGTTAAAATAGTGGTGTCCGTAGATATCAAAGTATAATTCGCCTCTAGTAGTACGCCATATAGTTGATCCTTATTAGTATTAATAATCAATTAATCAATTTATATAATTAGTTCTCTGGATGCAATGACTGACAACTTCCCTTGCATATTCTATATATCTATATCTATATTAAATTGATCCAAATACATTGTTTTTATTTTTGTATTCAAAGAAGTAATTAAATAATTTTTTTAGGCTTTCTATTTCTGAAATTCGGCTTAAAATATGATTATTCAGTTTTTAGGGTAAAAAGTTCTATCTAATGCACTGATAGGATTTCCTGCATCTTTTATTTTTAATCATTTAAATAATTATTGAAAAGAATGGACCTTGGGCCTAACTCAACCCCAAAAGCTAGCTTATGAGGTGAGGATTATCCAAGCCATATAAGGAGACCAAGGACCTCAAATCCCTCCGATGTGGGATAACTCAACACCCCCCATCACGCCCAGATCTCTGGAGCGTGGACAACATAAATGGGGGCCCAACATCGGTAACAATAATTGGGATGGGCCTGGCTCTGATACCATGAAAAGAATGGACCTTGGGCCTAACTCAACCCCAAAAGCTAGCTTATGAGGTGAGGATTGTCCAAGCCATATAAGGAGACCAAGGACCTCAAATCCCTCCGATGTGGGATAACTCAACAATTATTTCGTTGAGTACTTTAACACAGCTTAGCACCATTAGTTACATGAATAAAAACTGTACATTTTGACTAATTAAATATCCTCGATTAAGTTATATAGATACAACAGAAGTGAAGATGGAGGCGGCCAGAACCGTGAAAGATGTTTCCTCTCACGAATTTGTGAAGGCTTATGCCGCTCACCTCCATATGACCCTGATTAGTACTACATTAGAGCTGCTACTATGGCATGGAATATCTATTTGACGGGTGTTATTGGTATTGGTGGATTCCGAAGAATCCATGGAGGAATGGCAGCCACCCTCGTCATTTCTGTAAGAGCAGTGGTTTAGTTGCACGCAACATACTTCAGCAATTGCAGCACATGAACATCGTTGACTTTGATCCTAAGGCTGGAAGGAGAATCACATCCAATGGCCAACGTGATTTTGACCAAGTTGATGAAAGAATTGCTGCTGCTCTTTAAGCGATGAATTCAGGCAATTTTATGAATACATGCTGGAAAGGAGGGGAAAAGTCTTTTTTATTTTTTTCTTAAATTTATATTTTTTTCTAATTTTATTTTATTTTAGGAAAAACAATACTATTCATACTGATTTGCATACAGTTTAGCCATGCCAACTAGAGTTCTTTTACATAAACATGGTCAACTGTCAAAAGTGTTTATTCGTACCTATTTTATTAAGTTGGTGTATTCAAATAAAAAAATTCAAAATTTGTGTATCGACTTTCAAAACTCCTACAAATTTTCCTTTTCATATTCAAATAATTCCGCTTCATTTCCTTTTTACTTGTGTGTTACTAGAAGGCGAAAATTTATGTTTTGGGTATAATCTATTAGTCTTGAAAATACAATTAACATAAATACAATTTGTAGTCGTGGATAGAGAATGTCTAATCGTCGGCAGGTTAACCACAACTTTATCTTCCTAATGGCAATTTCTCCTCCTTTTTCTGTCATGCAGTTTCATACTTGTGTGCCACAAATTTTCTGGTATGTAATCTTGGATTGTAAAACAAAACAACCATATAAAACCGAGATCTAAAGACAAACACTTTTTATTCATCAAACACTACATTAACACAAAGGACAATCCTCAATCTTTTGCCCATCTCAGAAGTGGTAACAACAATATCAGATAATCTCAACTGAATTGGACTGATCAAGGGTCGATCCATGTACGTGAATTTTGGTAACCAAAAGCTATTAACACCACTTGACTATAGAAATAGGGAAATGAGTTCATTTATGAATTTCCTTTTCTTCTTCATTCTCTTTACTTGGGATATAAGGAGGCTGAAATCTGCTAAAGAGCCTGTAAGCTGAAATCACAGCTAATACAAGGAAACAACAAAGTGTGATGCTATGGAGAACCAAAACCAGCTTCAATCTACTGCAGAACTTTCCATAGGAACTGCAGGCTTCACTCCATGTCACCTTTTGGTCACCATTATAGGCTAAGTAAAGAATTTCCCCAATTGCAGCCAATGATGTAACCATTAAGTATGCTACAATCTGTGCAAAACCATATGGAAAGGGCATCAGAAAAAACAGAAGCTCAAATGGGAGAAATTATATTAGAGTAAAAATGATCAAAGTAAACTTTGAGACACAATTTCTTCAGGAAGAAAAACAAAGTATCAAACTGTAGAAAAAGGGGGAAGTGAAAACCTGGTCAGAAAGAAAGAAGAAGCATGCTTTAGTGACTAAACTCCTGATCCACAAAGATATAGCAGTAAAAAGAGCATATCCACCTGATGCAGCACTAATGCCAACCATGTACCTGTTCCAAAACTATATTGTTACTTCAACATGCATCAAAAGGGGAAAAAACACAATAAAAACATGAAGAAACAAATTAATTTTCTTACTTGAGTCCTGTGAGATTGCTGAATTCAATTCTCCCATAGCTGCTATTGTCCTGTTGGTTGGAGACAGACAGCCATATGGAGGCGACACTTAAGGGAATGACAAATAACCTCAGTAAACAGTCTACGACTTTAAGATTTGATGCAAGAAACCCCATCTCTTGCAGTCAAAATTTAGGAAAAAATAGCACTACGTTCATCACATATATAAGTATGGATAGCTAGAGAGATGGCTTATAGTCTTTACTTGAGAAAAGAGAAATGAAATGATGGGGAAGAAGCCAGGTAGCTTATCGAGTTTCTCTATAGTGGGAAGAAAGAGAAGAAGTGGGGTGGCCTTTTCAGAAGAGAAATCATGGCAAGGGGTGACTGAGTTGGGTTGGTGATATCTCTAATATTTTCTAGGTGTGTCATAGCACAATTGAATCCAAACGGCTCTCTGGCTTTCTTTTCGGCCTCTAACCACAAACATAAGGGGAATAAAATACCCAAAAGAACCACAAACATAGGCAATGACAAATTTGTCTTTTGTCCACATTGTATAGACGCATGCCTACTTTTATTCCTAAAAAATTCTCACACACTTGTCCCCACATTTGGGATGAGTTATAACCGTCGGGAGGGGTGAGTTATATTGTTTGCTTCCGTGAAAGATGACTATACGTGCTGTTGGATTTTGTGACTAAGGCTAGTTTTTCTTAGACGGAAATTTTCATATGAATTATTAAGATATTAATTTATTAAATGTAATTCTTTTTACGATTATTTATTTTACTGAATAGATCTGATTCATTACATAGAGGTTTAAAATCACTAAGATAATAAATTTCTCTGTTGGATTCTATCTACTACTCTTACCTACCATATACAGTGGTGTACGTGAAATTATACCTCAAAAGTCATACCTCAATTTCAAATTTGTCTTAGTCCTTGCAATTCTGAAAGATAGGTTTTATTACATCATTATGTGCGTAATCATTCTGTCATATATGTGTTGCAAAAGCAGATTCCTACCAGTCTACGTGGCGGTAATATATCAAAAGCAAACAACAAAAGGGGGAAAAGTACAAGGATACCACGATACAACGGCGTACCTAACTAAAATGTGATTCTTCTAGATAAGCAACACCTTAATAAATATAAAAAAGAAAAATAATATTTTTATATATAGTACTCAAATATTTGACGTTATTATACATTAATATTAATTGTACTGTTAATGTATAGCGCCGAGTATTTGGACGCTATACATAAAAAGCTGACACTAACAAATATAGCGCCCAAATATCCGGCGCTATATTTCTTTTTCGAAAAACGAGCTGTCTTCTTCAAGACGACCATTCCGCTTCTTCTTTCTCAATATTCTATATCTTCTTCTTCTTGGTCCCCCATTCCCATAGGATGAAGAACGTAGGTCCCACATTCGAGTAGAGTTTCGTATTATTGTTGATTACATTTCCGGAATAAAAATTTCAATCTACTCGCTTTCCAAAAATTCTAAATTGAGGTATTTCAGTTTATTTTAAGTTAAAAACTTTTATAATAATGCATATTATTTGATTTGTATGTGTTCTATTCCAGTTTGTATTTTTTTCAAAACTAATATGTTAAATTTATCTGGATTTAATATTAGTGATTTATAAAAATATATAAATTTTTCAAATAAATTTGTCTGTTAATATCCTGATTTATATATATGTGTTTTCATGTTGTGT
The DNA here is from genome assembly GCA_034376525.1 of Nicotiana benthamiana. NCBI lineage: Eukaryota > Viridiplantae > Streptophyta > Magnoliopsida > Solanales > Solanaceae > Nicotiana > Nicotiana benthamiana. The sequence goes on from CM067331.1 coordinate 118,916,002, forward strand.
TTTATTTGTAATTAAATTTATTTGTTATTTATGTTTAGTTTAGATTATGTTTTAGCATAGTAAAATCTAGACCTTTTTAGCATAGTAAAATGTAGATCCTTTTAGCGTAGTAAAATTTAGAGCCTTGTAGCATAGTAATATGTAGTATTTTAGCTTAGAATTCCATTTGTTTAAGTATCTTATACTAGTTGTTGAAAATACAAACTTTGTACAATTAAGTTAATATTGTATCAACACGCATAATTACTAATGTTGATTTGGTACCAGATCCGTGTATATATGGGATGGACAGTTGCTTACGCAAACTTTCCGAGCCAGGAGAGTGGATCTATTGTGAGACATTTTGAGTCAGAAAATTCTACATCCTTGTGTGGTCCATTACCTGGAGGAGATGGGATTATATAGGATTATTAAGATTGGTCGGATACAACTCGACTGAGCTTTGATCACGACCTTGATTGAGCGATGGCGACCAGAGATGCACACTTTCCATCTGCCCATCGGCGAGGCCACCATCACACTCTAGGATGCTAAGATTTTATATGGCATGTCCATTAATGGCTTGCCAATTTTACTGTCTACGACCATGAGATATTATTCGCGACTGTCTTATTGGGATATGCTGCACAGGCTCATGGGTTTCAGGCCAGAGGATGAGACTATAGCGTCTGGGTCCAGTCGTATGCAGTTGGTCCCTATTAGAGACCACTTGGAGCAGACCCACCATACTATCACCGACGAGTCAATGAATTTGGATGTACAACGATATACGAGGTTGTTGTTGCTCATTCTACTTGTGGTTGTCTTATCTCCAAACACATCAGGGAACCTAGTGAGCCTCCATTTTCTGCATCATATTGACCGATTCAGGGATACATCCATCTACAGCTGGGGTGGTTGTCATGTAATATTTGTAAAGGCAGATGTAGTGGGCTTGCATCGGCACACAGAGAGACACTGGTGGCTTTCTGTCGCTTCTACAGGTGATAACATATTCAAATAATATGTCCATTAGTTACAATTCTACCAAGTTATATTTAATCTCATACTTTACGTCAACTTTGTATGTTAGGTTTGGGCCTGGGAGAGACTTCTGCAGTTTCAGCCACCTCTACCACAGCTACTGGCTAATGTAGAAATTTCGCATCTCCCTCTAGCCTGTAGATGGGTTATGCGTCGTACTCTTGAACTAGAGTATGATGCCCATCATAATCTCCCCCTCTGCAGGGATGTGTTGGATCTGCTGAAGGACGCATATCTAACTAAACTTACCTGTTATAGATTAACTTAGTGTTATGTTCTTATTTAATAGTTCATCTAGATGCTGTACAGCAATGAGCTGATATGTACCCTGCCGGCGTATTGCACGTTCGGTCGACATATTTGGAGGGCTTTTGTCCGCTTATATGTGTCGATATTTGTCGAGCATCATGCCTCTGAGCGGGTATTTTGTCAGTTTGACCTGCTGCAGTCTATACCTGAGTCCACCTACATGGCTTGCTTTACATTATGAGAGGGATGATCAGTCCAGGGCGGACGACACATTTATCGCATGGCTTGACGAGCAGTTGGGTACTTGGGACAGATGAGGGGACTTGATCCCATCCATGCAGCACTTTCATATTCAATGATATATGGCATGGTACCGTACTGTTTACCCACTTTTTATCAGGAACCCAGTTCATTAGGCACACGGCCGATACGGCCCATGCGCCGGTAGACACGAGGCCCTAGTATGTTTTTTGTTATTATTAATTATATACCTGTAATTTAGTGCCAAATATGTAGTTTATATTTTTTACTTTGTGCAGGCGATTGGATTGCATACCGTCTATCATATGGGATAGCAGATGTAGAGTCAGGTCCATGATCCTGTGGCCATGTAGGAGTATAGTCATTGATTCATGGATGTGGCTGCCCAGACACTGCAGCGAGCCCGATCGGATCAACGTTTGGCACACGAGGCAGATTTTATTGACCCAGCGCAGTACCAACGAGGTCGTGGTATCCTACGAGCTAATGGTGCCGGACGACGTCGTCGTGGGCGGAGAGGAGGTGGTCCCCAGCAAGGTGGCGTTGAGGCTCATGTTGATGATCTTGCTGCTGATATGGCAGGTGGCATGCATGAGACGAACATGCCGTCTTACAGCCTTGGAATTTATCGCACTCCAGTGCCATCGCAGGTGACTTCATCGAGTCAATTGTTGATAACGGGCTCGGATATTCAAGGAGTGGATTGGGGTAGATACTTCCCAGTCTCGTCTACCACTGATGAGGATTGATCGACCCGAGATTTTTATAGTGGGCGCCGATTGAGTTATGGCTCCACATCACATGCGCAAGTATGAGTTTATTAGTATTGAATTTGAATTTTTTTAATTGTAACTTATTTATTTTTCTTAACTTTATTAATTTCCTTTTTAAGGCTTCATGCGATGCTGCGACAGATGATTATATTCAGGATCCAGACACGATGATGGTGAGATAATATAAATTGTTGTGAATTGTTATGTAGTTTTCTATACTAAGTTTCATATTATTATGTAGTCTTCTACTGGACCTGACAACACTACCGATATATGTCATCCTGCGCTGCATCTGGCTATAAGGAGACGACTTGATGATTATGATCCTAATAGCGCACCCGGGGCGGGAGGGGATGCACCTCATGCCAACGGCTGCATTGAAACACACCAGATGCGGGACACATTGATTCGGCCTTCCTTTTTTTTATTTGGTGTACATAATATTTCTGTATACATTAAAAATAATATTTAATCGAATATGCCCATTACTTTTTTTTAGTTCCCTATCCATTTGATAGTTTCATATAACAACACAAACACTTAAATTTAACTTCCATTTCAATTAAAATAAAATTTAGTACAACAAACAAGGAAAATATTACTACAGTACAAACACAAATATAGCAGGCCAACATAATAAAAATACATGAAATATGAAAATTACACTAAACACATACATGCCAATGTTTAACTCCGGTTGTCATTTATTCTCCGCTCCAACCACTTAAATCGTTCTTCCAGTTCTTCTTTTTCTTCTTCTACCTCTTTCAATTTTGCCTTCACCTCCGCAAGTTCTCCTTTATATTGTTTTTTACGTTCCTTTTGTGCTTCACAATTCCATTGTAGTGTTTAACCACATAAAATATATAACGTACTATATAATGATGCTATATTTTGCATGTTAAATATCATGATGTTGCAAGACAATTTTATGTCAACTGGAGCTTTGTCAGTTCGACAAGACAACACACAAATAACGTAGTGTTCAACTGCGCTAAATACATAATGTACTATCTAATGGCGCTATATTTTACGTGTTAAATATCATGATGTTGACAAGATAACTTTATGTCAGCCGGTCAACTTTTTCAGTTTGACAAAACAACTCACACATAATGTAGTGTTCAACCGCGCTAAATACATAACGTACTATCTAATGGCACTATATTTTGCGTGTTAAATATCATGATGTTGACAAGACAACTTTATGTCAGCTGGTCAGCTTTTTCAGGTCGACAAGACAACACACGCATAAGTAGTGTTCAACCGAGCTTGATTAGTTTTTCCACCCAAACCAGCTGAAGGACATTTACGACGGTCATTTCCTGTATGCGAGCATATACCACATTTGAGCGCATAAACAGTATCACTAACATCCATTTGGTTTCTTATACGCGTTCTCTTCTGCACCCGTATTTTATGCAAATAGGAGTTATTACACACTACTTTAAATGGTTTTGGAGGCCAATAATGCTCAGCACCCACATGCTGCAACTGATCACTATTGTGTTTAGGTACTTGAAAACACTATATTGTTGATCAACATAGTTGATCTCAGCATAACCAACACGTTGAAAATACTTGATGGCACATGAGCAAGGCATGTGGTAGATGGACCATTTCCCACAAGAGCATAACCTTGCTGATTCATTTATAGTATGTACATTATTACCTCGATTATTATGGATAGCAGTGCGAATTTCAAAAATACCTCGTTCATTATCATACTGCAAAAATGAATGCCAATGTGCGCGCTGTCTGTATTTCTCAAATCTCTGCATCGGCACTGGCATAAATTCAATACCCCTTTCCATCAATTCCGTTGCGACTGCAGACCTTTCAACAAACCTCTCTGTCATCTGCGTGAACGACATCTGCACCATAGCTGTGACGGGCAATCCTCTTGCCGACTTCAATAACCTGTTGAAGGACTCTAACACGTTTGTAGTAAGAATTTCTCATCGCTTGCCACCATCCGCATGCAAAGTCCACTTTTTCGGGTGATGTTGCATTAACCAATAATAGGCTGCCTCGTCTTCTTGCCTGATAGAATCCATATGCCTTCGGAATTTATGCTATTGGTGGTCTGTTGCTGCCATATATATCAAATCATGTAGATCCCTATTGGGATGTGTCTTCTGGAAATTGGCCTTAAAGTGCCTCACACAGTAACGGTGGTACGCATAAGGTTCTTGCCATGCAGGCAAGTTCTCCACATAACTTAATATACAACCGTGCCGATCAGATATTAGACAAATACTTGAATACTCTTTGACAATGTGCTCTTTCAGGTGATTCAAAAACGTCATCCACGTCTCTGTGCTTTCATTGGCACAAACAGCAAAAGCTAGAGGAAATATCTATCCATTAGCATCCACTGCCACGACTATCAATAGTTTGATATCGTACTTTCCATAGACATGAGTTTCGTCTATAGATATTATGGGCCGACAATGCGGAAAACCATCAATTGCTTGCTTAAACGCCCAGAACACGTAATTGAATATGTATTCTAGTGTTCCCGAATTCCGCTCAAGCTTTCATTCGACAACTGTCCCGGGGTTAAAGTGTTGTAGTGCGGCCATGTCCTTTGGTAGAGATGCAAATGACTTATCCCAATTACCGTAGACAATTTCAAACGCTCGTTTGCGCTCGAGAAATGCCTTTCTTTTCATAATGGTATGGATATATTCCTGGTGGATTGAAGTAATGCACTCTTTGATTTTATACCTTATGGACGCCTCAAGGTGCGGAATAAGTACAAGAATAATCAAGTCAATATCCAAGTTGAAGTGATTCCCGTTGAATGTGTCCATTTCACATGTGTGGGTGGGAATGTATTTACCCACTTTCCATTTACATGTCTTCTTCTTGGTCGCACTCAACATCCAATTACATGGCTAAAACCACCTACAACACTTGACTCTTAGACCTGCATCCCACGACACTCTTTTACATTGTGCATTTTACAAGCCCTGCTTACACGCGCTTTATCAAGAAAAAACATCCCCTTTGCAAGCACCGTTGGTCTAGACTCATCTCATATTGCTGTCCGGATTTCATCAAAATCCCTTGTGAGAGCTTCTACATCCGTCACGGTTGGAAAGTTATTAATGTACGGAATCGCCCTTGAATGAAAAGAGACTTCAGACTCGTACACTCTTCGTCTAGGGGGTCTCTCTTCAAATTAGGTCATTCCTCCTTATCCTGCGCATCACCATCCTCACGAGGAAAGGGTGTCTCGTCTCCGGATTCATCTGCATTGTTATCGTAATCACTGTTCTGTTCCTCAGTGTGTGTATCTGTCAGATCCCGATGTAATACGTCATTTTTGGGCAATTGAGTGAGTACGAGTAGTTCACTGCTCGTTTTCACTGCACAACCAACAAAAATATAAGCTACTGAATTAACAAATGCTTTCCATATGACTATATCACTTTACTTACGAGTCGTAATGTGATGAAATTCTATGATGGACATTTTCAATTAGGTGATGACTACCAGATGGGCCACTTGTAAAATTCATATCCGGCTGGTACCCCCTATTAAATATATGAGCATAATACAAATAAAATACACCAAAAATATGCATAATTAACAAAAATAAAAATTAAAGTTTACCACTCGTTTTGTGAATTATGGAAAGCAGGGTATAAATTACTTTTTCGCTGCTCATTCGCCTCCGGTGATAAGTTTAAATCAAGGAAAATTCTTTCATCCGGAACCTTTCCAGCACTGCTCCAGAATAACCACCCGATGACTGGGGGTTATCTCTACTAGGCACAACCTCGTTTTTTGGAACGTCTTCGACCTTCACGTACATCTCCAACATTGTGATTACAAGAAATTCCCGGCATTCATCCGAAGTCCTCAGAAAATCACTCAAAGTTTCATCATCGTCGATGTTAAACTCTGAGTAAAAAGCAACCCCTTGCAGAGTGATGGAATACAGATATCTTTCGGTTACTTTAAGTATCACTGAACGTTTCCTCACACTCTTTTCTTTTGCATAACAACGATATCAATTTTCGTACTCCATTGTAAGTTGTAATTTAACATGACACTGAGCAGGTAAACTGTAGCCTACGGAGTTATTCTCCATCACAAACTCACTTCCCCCCCCCCCCCCCCAGTATAATGAAACTCTTATTCTATGCTCTTCAGACATAATAAAAAAATATCGGAGAATTTAACAACAATAAACGTTTCAATAAGAGTTATACAATCCTAATATCTTTATATAGGAAATGGCTAGCCGGAAAATATTTTTTATATATATAGCGCCGAAAAAGTGGGCATTATACGCTTTTGAATTATTGAAGTCAGGAATTATTGGTGGGGCCAGGAAAAAGTGTATAGCGCCCAAATACTAGACGCTATGCATAATATTTTATGTATAGCGTCCAGTATTTGGACGTTATACCTGGGCGTGGCAGCGTTTTATATATAGCGCCCAAATACTCGGCGCTATACATTAACAATACAGTTAACATTAATGTATAGCGCCCAGTGGTTAGGCGCTATATATAAAAATGTCATCTTTTTTCTTTTACACATATTAAAGTACTACTTGTCTAAAAGAACCACATTTTGGCTCCGGACTCCACTCACGGGATTGAACCCTGCTACACTTGCTGTTCCCTTCCTATACTTTAATGGCCATATTCTTGGCAACTTATAATATAAAGAATCAGATAATGCAAGAAAGGTGAAAGTACAAGTCCCTTGTGTACCGTATATTATATTAGTATACCTTCGTAAGGAAAATGAAAGATATATTCCTTTGCTGGTCATGTATTTCAGAAATAATATTGTTGTGACAACTTCAATCTCATAAATGAGGATGCACCGAAATAATGGGCCATAATATATTTAGTTTCACACCAAGATATCATGTTACAAAAACTGAAACCAAGAAGAAACAAGCAAGGGGGCCAAAGATGAAGTGCCACAATCATGTACACAGCAAATAAGAACTAGAAAGTCATCCGAGGAAGTTTTACTACAATAGGAAAACAGCAAAGGCTCGTTTTATATATAGTTGTAAACATTTATTAGTTTCATAAGATCTAAAAAGAATGGTTGTTTACACAAAACTTTACATGTTGATGGATGTACAGTTCATACTTTACAAGCTGATAACTTCTTGGAGATGGACATTTTAAAGAGTCCTTAGAATCTACATGCAGGCTCCAGAGATTGGAGAAATGTGGAAATATCAGAAGATGGTGCTCCGCAAAGCATTCTCGCCTTCCCCGCAACGGCGATGAACCTCCTTAATCCTCTCTACAGACTTGCAAATACCACTGCAGCTCCAATCAAAGGAAGCAACACAGATGTTGCCTGCTTGAGCTTTCAACTCACAATCTGTTAATATATAGATAATCAAACAAGAGTAAACAACTCCACTACTTGGACCAAATAGGTGGATAAGGAGATTATGAACAGAAGCGAGATCCAAGATATACTCAGAGAAGCAACTCAAGAATCCTCCAGATGCTTATGAAAGATGCAAAGCTAAATCGGTAAATGTGATTTCTCAAAACATATTTAATAAGCAACATATTTGGAAGACTTTTGTATACAGTTTCAACCATTTCTTAACAGGAAGTGCAGGCAACCACGTTCAGACATAATCCAATGTCAACGTTCAATATAATTCCACTTCCATATCAAGGGATAACAAAGAAAGAGGCATAGGAACTCTAATATAAGAAAGCCTTTTCGTTTACACAAAATCATGGACAATGGTGTTATTGGAGAATATCTGACTCATATCAAACATCGACTTTAAGGCTGATGAAAAAATCCCTTTTGAACACAGAATAATCATCAACAGACTCTCCCTTTCTTATTGATCTTAAAGATAAATTAACAGATAAAAGCAGATGACACTTAAATTGACAATCATCAATGCTCGATGCAGATTAAGAAGTCATAACTTTCATGAATCATAGGGCTGACTGCATCTGAGAAATAGGGAGTTGGAAGTTGTTACCAGGTGGAGTTCCACAACACAATTTACGGTCATCTATATGTTCCACATCCAATCCAATGAACCATGATCCCAATGTTACATCCTCGTTAGCATACTTATGTAGAATATGCCTAGGTAATTTATTAAAGATCAGAAAAATGATACTTTATTTGATTAACAACAGACGATCCAAGCCCATAAGAAAACAACAACGCTTACCGGTTTATAGATATATAGGTGGCCAGATCTTTTGAGATGGCATACAGCTGGCCTGTTGCATGTCGGAAATACATGTTTCCGTCCCCACCAAATTTCCAATGCTCAGGTTCATGAAATCTCACTCCCCTACAAGTAAAAGGAATAAGTATAGGAAATCTCATCAGCGTGCATTTACAGACAAATTCTAGTAAACCCTCTCTGCTTACTTCAGCGCAAGGACAGGACCAGACTTCATGCAACCAATATATACCCTGGGTTTTGAGCGATGTCTAGCTAGACTTGCCGCGAGCGCTCCTGAAGTTTTGAATACATGCAGGTTAACCGTGAAAGCAAAGACACTTCAAGTGTAGAAATAGAAGCATGGTATTTAGAATACTTAAGGGCTGCATTTACCTATATTTACATGCACATCGTCATCAACTTTGACATAGAAATCTGCATCCCAGAGAGAAATAGCAGTAGTAAAATAGCTCTTTGTCTTGGCTGATAGTTCAAGGTATCCCTCAACATGTTCCTAATGGAGTTCAATTGGCATGTCAGCTTTTGAGGAACAACTAACTGTCTCCTCTTTTTCATAGTTTTTAAGAGGGGCAGGAGTCAACAAGAAAGCATTAATGTTACCAGCCTCAGGAAATCTCCATGCGTCTTTTCTTCTGCTTCAATTGCTCTATCAAGAATGCCACCCGATGTTGCACTGGTGAAATGATAATTAAATGAGTACTATACAAAAGACCAGGAACCTGACAATAGGAGAAACATACAAATGATCCATCTAACATCTTTGATTATTATAGACTTCTGAACTGTACAAGAAATTATGAACGACATTTTTAATCATCAACACATGCCTTCTCCATCTCTCTCTCCAGTAACTCTCTCAATCTCCAACGTTAACCTCCACCAATCCCTCCCCAGCTCCCAGCCCCCCCCCCCCCTCTCCCCTCTCCCCCTACCCCCTCCGGCGACCCCCCTCCCCCTCCGGCGACCCCCTAAGTAAGTTCTCTCTCTTCTGTCTCTCTCCTCTATCTCTCCTCTATCTCCACTACCCAGCCCTCACCCCCACCCCTTACCCCCTGCCACCCTAACTCCGGCGACCCCCCTTCTCCGGCGACCCCCCAGTAAGGTTCCTCTCTCCTCTCTCTCTCCTCTCTCCTCTCTCCACGCATTCTCTTCTCTATTCCCCCTTCTCTCACGCCATTGCCCCCTACCCCACCCTTTTTTGTGACTTTCAGGCAACCCCTCCCCCTTCCCCGAGCGAGCAGGGGGGCTGGGAGCGGTTCTGCGGGTAGGGCCAGAGGCAAGGGTGGGAAGAGGGTAGCGGACGCTCATAGATTAAGGATCGGGTCGTGGAACGTAGGCACTCTGACTGGTAAGTCCATTGAGTTGGCGAAGGTTCTTCAGAATAGGAGGGTTAACATAGCCAGTGTCCTGGAGACTAGGTGGAAAGGGTCGAAGGCGATGAATGCAGACGGGTTTAAGTTGTGGTATTCTGGGGTCGTGAGAGGTAAGAATGGAGTGGGCATCTTGGTTGATAGGGATCTAAGGGAGTCCGTGATCGAGGTTAGACGAGCGAATGATCGGTTAATGTCTATTAAGTTGGTTATTGGGGGTTACGTCCTCAATATCATCAGCGCTTACGCGCCGCAATCGGGCTTAGACGAGGAGGTTAAGAGGCGCTTTTGGGCGGACTTGGATGATATGGTGAGTAGTATTCCCCAATCTGAGAAGTTAGTTATTGGAGGGGACTTTAATGGTCATATTGGGGCTGATGCTGGTGGTTATGGTGAGATGCACGGTGGCTTCGGCTTTGGGGTTAGGAACGGAGGAGGCACGTCACTGCTTGATTTTGCCGGGGCTTCCGAGCTTTTGATTGCCAACTCGACATTTCAGAAGAGGGAGGAGCATTTAGTCACCTTCAAGAGTTAGACGGCGAGGACTCAGATTGATTACCTCCTCCTCAGAAGGAGCGATAGGGGTATGTGCAAGGATAGCAAGGTTATTCCGGGAGAGTCCCTTTCGACTCTTCATAGACTTCTAGTGATGGATGTCGGTCTATAGGTGAAGAGGAAGAGGAGGGGTGCTCGGGGACAACCGCGGATTAGATGGGGTATTTTGAATTAGGAGAAAGCACAGGAGTTGGAGAGGAGGTTAGCTGAGGGCGGAGCTTGGAGAAGTTCTGAGGAAGCGGATACTATGTGGACAGAGACGGCGAACTTGGTTAGGGAGGTAGCATGGGATGTGCTCGGGGTAGCAAAGGTCTATTCAGGCAGACATCAGGGTGACTGGTGGTGGAACGATTTAGTCCAAGGAAAAGTAGAGGTGAAGAAGGCGACGTTTGCTAAGATGGCAGGGAGCACAAACGAGGAAGAACGGAGAGCGAACAGGGAGATCTACAAGGCGGCGAGGAAAGAAGCAAAGATGGCGGTTATGGAAGCCAAAAACGCGACGTTTGGTCGCATGTACGAGGAACTAGGGGAGAAAGGTGGGGACAGGAAGTTATTCCGGTTAGCTAAAGAAAGGGAAAGGAAGGCGCATGATCTTGACCAAGTTAGGTGCATCAAGGGCGAGGATGGTAGAGTTCTGATGGGGGAGTCTCAAGTCAAGCAGAGGTGGCAAGCATACTTTCGAGACTTACTTAACGATGTGGGGGATCGTAACATAGAGTTAGGGGAGTTGGGGCATTCAGAGCAACATAGAGACCTTGGGTACTGCAGGTGCATCAGGGCGGATAAGGTCATGGGGGCTTTGCGTAGGATGAGTAGGGATCGAGTGACCGGGCCTGACGAGATCCCTGTAGAGTTCTGGAAATGCATGGGTAGGTCAGGAGTGGAGTGGCTCTCCAAGTTGTTCAATGTGATCTTCAGGACCAAAAAGATGCCGGAGGAGTGGAGGTGGAGTACAGTGGTGCCCTAGTACAAGAACAAAGGTGACATCCAATGCTGCAACAACTATAGGGGTATCAAATTAATAAGTCGTACCATGAAGGTCTGGGAGCGGGTGATCGAGGCGAGGGTGAGGCAGATGGCATCTATATCTGTGAACCAGTTCGGTTTCATGCCGGGTCGCTACACTACAGAAGCTATCCACCTTGTCAGGAGGCTGGTGGAGCAGTTTAGGGATAAGAAGGACCTGCACATGGTGCTTATCGACTTGGAGAAGGCGTATGACAAGGTGCTATGGAGGTGCTTGGAGGCGAAGAGCGTGCCAGAAGCCTACATCAGAGTAATTAAGGACATGTATGATGGAGCTAAGACTAGGGTTAGGACGGTGGGTGGCGACTCAGACCATTTTCCAGTGGTTATGGGGCTCCATCAAGGATCGGCGCTTAGCCCTCTCTTGTTCGCCTCGGTGATGGATGCTCTTACCCGACATATTCAAGGGAATGTGCCTTGGTGTATGCTATTTGCTGATGACATAGTCTTGATAGACGAGACGAGGGTCGGTGTTAATGAGAGGTTAGAGGTATGGAGACAGGCTCTCGAGTCTAAGGGTTTCAAAATAAGCAGATCTAAGACAGAATACCTGGAGTGCAAGTTTAGCGCTGAGCCGAGCGAAGTAGGCGTGGACGTGATGATTGGATCTCAGGTCATCGCCAAGAGGGACAGTGTCAGATATCTTGGGTCGGTGATTCAGGGGGTCGGAGAGATTGACGGGGACGTCACTCATCGTATAAAAGCGGGGTGGTCAAAGTGGAGGCTTGCATCATGAGTCCTGTGTGACAAGAAAGTTCCACAAAACTCAAGGGGAAATTTTATAGAGTTGTGGTTAGACCGGCCATGTTGTATGGGGCGGAGTGCTGGCCGGTGAAGAACTCTCATGTTCAGAGGATGAAGGTTGCGGAGATGAGGATGCTCAGGTGGATGAGAAGGTGGGGGTGGCCCCGGTGGATGAGAAGATGCGAGAAGCGAGGCTGAGATGGTTCCGGCATGTACGGAGGAGAAGTCTTGATGCTCCGGTGAGGAGTTGTGAGCGGCTGGCGATGGTCGGCGCACGGCAAGGCAGAGGGAGGCCTAAGAGGTATTGGGGAGAGGTGATTAGGCATGACATGGCTAGAATGCGGGTTTCTGAAGACATGGCCCTTGATAGGAAAGTCTGGAGGTCTAGTATCAGGGTTGTAGGATAGGGGCCCCTAGAGTTTTTCGTACTCCTCACCCGGGGTTGGGTGAGGCTTGGCAGGGCTATCCATAGATGATTTGTGTATTGGATTGTGTCTCCCTTATGGTAGTTATTTATGGTAGTTACTGTCTGATATTATTGCATGCTATTTTATTTATGGTTCGTATGTTTAGATAATTATTTACGCTATTTCTACTGAAGCTACTAATGCTCTTTTGTTGTTGTTTTTGTTTTTGTTGTTCCTTTCCTTCACTGAGCCGAGTGTCGATTGAAAACAGCCTCTCTGCCCTTCCGGGTAGAGGTAAGGCCCGTCTACATATTACCCTCCTCATACCCCACAAAGTGGGTATACTGGGTAGTTGTTGTTGTTGTTGTTGTAATACATGCCTTAAAGAAACCTCTGTAGTAAATTCGCCGTAATATTTTCACTGAGTAGCCTCTCCCAAATAAAGAACAAATAGAAGAATGAAAAAATGAAAACTATTGGCCAATACCAGCTACAACATAAAGCTTGGTAACTACATCTGAAGGACATCAGACCTAATTGAGTCACATACCTGTGTCCTATTACAAACCGAATGACAATGCCCTTTTCCTCCTCAAGCTTCTTTAGCTTATCACCTGCTTAACCGCAAGTCAATAACAGAATTTTCAGTAGGTACCTTGTTGTAGTACATGTGCACACATAAGTCAAAACACACTGTTAATGAAGTGTCAAGAACCTTGTGGCATCCAGGTAGCACGAACTGAGTCTCTTCTTTTCCGGCTGCTAAAGGCAGTGTTTATTCCTATGACCATGAGATATTTTCTCTTCTTGGTTAATTCAGGGATCTTCAAATCTTGAGTTATTGGAGAACCACTCATTACAGAATCCTGCAATGCCCTCGCTGCAGCTAATTCCATCTCCAGATTTGAGATTGTTTTATCCATGGTTCTGCATTTTATTAAATAAGAAAGTGTTGAGCAGCTCTTACTTTTTCAATACTTAAATCGAAAAACATGATCCTCGTAAAATTTAAGAATAACAAGCATAAGAAACTTACTGTATAGCATGATCCGTCTTTGAAATTTCCCCAAGTATATCCTTGGATTCACTTTTTACATCCTTCCTCCACTAAAAACAACAAGACCAAAGTCATTAATTCCAACAAGCTTGAATATCAGAGTACCTAAGATTACATTGCTGTCCAATTTCCTTGCATATTCACAGTTGTAGGATCACAGTCCGCACGCACTAACCCTACCTTTTGATCATCAACCTGGGTTGTCCTTGATATGGTTATAGCTTCAGGCACTGTCCACATTCTACAAGCATAATAACGCAATTAACAGTGAACGGACATATGCTCATGGCATGAAGAATAAATTGGACAGAGTTGCAATGGAGAAGCGCACAGCTGGGGAAAAAAATTCTAACTTCAACACCACAATATTCAAATCAAGGAATAACAAGTCTCTGTTACGAGGCAAATATCTAGGGTAACGACAGTGACAGCTGTGGTATTTTTAAACACCCATATCAGTAAATTTTCTTATACTTGAAAAGCATTCACCTCCAACTAATCAGACCATGGAAGAGAAAATGTCCATTAAGAAATAAGCTTACCTTTAAATGCTCCAGCAATGAGACCAACAGCGACAAGAATGGTTTTGCAAGCAATGGGGGGAAAACAATGTTAGCAATTTCAGGTTCTAATCACAGTCTCAATACCACACAATCGGCTTCATTGAACGGTGAAGAAATCAACAGTGGATGTACAATAGGACAAAATTTGATTTCGGACTTTCTCAATACCAAACAATCCGCTCCTTTGTCTGTTCATGTGCAAGTAGGAAACTACAACCTCATGCAAAGGACAAAAGCATAAACGTAACAACTGACTTGCATTTTACGAAGTCACAAAGTTACTTTAAGATTAAATCATTACAAGCATTGCTACAATATTCATCTCAACACTTAAAACGAATAGCCTAAATGGAACCTATAATTTCCTAAATTACATAGACAAAGTCTAAAGACCCATTATAATTCATATCAGCAAACTATAACAAACACAGACACCAAAAAAGCTGCATTTGCTTCACTTTACGTGACATACTTTCATTTCTAATTTGTCTAAAAAATAATAGTAACATCTTTCTATATTTAAAAATAATATAACTTTAAACCTTTCATTTTCATTTTACCCGCATGAATCATAGCCACACAAATGAGACAGAGAGGGTAATAAACTGCAAGATTGAGAAAGGAAGACAAATACTTCAATAAAATCCAAAAACCATCATAATCCAATCAAAAACAGAAATGAAATGCATATAAAGATGAAAGAAAGAACCTGCGGGTGAAGAGCATTCCAGCACAGAAGCAGCCGATACAGAGAAAGATGGTCAAATTTCGAGAAGCAACAGCTTTTAAAGCTGATTCTGCTCTTTTATTTTTCCAATTCATTGTACTCTTCATTGCTAAACCAACTCAATAGAGCTAATTCAATTAGCAATATCCATTTAGACACAAGTCAACCCAAATTAGTACAGCTTTTCTCTTACAAAACAAGATGTAAGAAGAGAACTGAATAAAAAATATTTTTTTATGGATCCTTGAATTGTCTCTTTTGCTAGTTTTATTGCAAAGATTTCTGTACTATTAACTGAGAATGAGCACTAGGGGTGAAGTGGAAGAAGAAGGTATTTACAGTTTTGTGGAATTTGAGGAATACAAGGCCCACATAAGCGTTCACGACTTCTTCCATACCCACTTCCTTTTTTCTTTTCATTTTTTTACCATTTATTTATGTTTCTCTTTTCTTTTGTCCTTGACCGTGGTATGTCCTTCGTAAGTTCGCATGCTTTTGTCGGTGGGAGGGGCGATGAACGTTATTAGGGGCGTACATAGAGCGGGTTGATTCAGATTTTATAATTATCAAATCAAATTAATTATGTCGGGTTATTAAATTCAAAAATTAAACCAAACCAATAAATTCGGGTTTTTCAATATCGATTTTTCTCGGGTTTTTTTGGGTTTTCGGGTTTTTCCCGGTAAAATCTTCGTAGAACAAAATATATAACGTATGCTCAAAAATATTTCTTTAATCCTAGTAAGATACAACTATATAAAGTATTTTTCAAAAAAATAATGCAAAATATGAGACATGTCATGACTCATGATATTATCCTAAAATATTCAACAATAAAAAAATAATAAAATTATGTAATATAAATATTATTAATTAAAAAGTCATAACAAAAATAAACATAATCTAAAAGCACTAATTCATGCTAAACTAGATAGACTAATAAGGGAGTATTAATTATATGCCTAAAAGCTAAAGAAAAATAAAAATAGGTTATATATTTTTATCTAAATTATTGCAAAATACAAAATAGACATTTAATACATTCCCGTTCGTAATATTGAATTGAATGTCTTTTGTTAGCATTAGTATTGATTGCTAGAATTATTTAATTTACTAATATTAATGGTTGTAAAACTTATTGGAGCATTCAAAAGTTCTAAATCAAACCTTGAAATAATACCTTAAAAGATAAAATTATGAATTTTTTTTAGAAATATTTATAAATTACATTACAATAAGATATATTAAATATATCTTAAATTGCTATATATGTAATGTCGGGTTGGTTTGGTTTCGGTTTGACTTTCTTTAGTTAAAATCAAACCAAACCAATTATGGTCTGGTTTTTTTTCCAACACCAAATCAAGTCAAACCAAACCATAGTCGGGTTTTTTTTCTCGATTTGATTCGGATTATCGGATTGATACGCTTTGTCGATTTTATTTGTACACCCCTAAACGTTACTAATACAAAAGCCAAATTCAACTTGGTGCCTTGGTGGCTAATTGGATGATTGAAAAAACTTAGCACAACAAACAGCGGCTACTAACTAATAAGAGTTAATGTGCAAACACATGTATCGCTTCCTTTTTCTTTCTTTTCTTTCCTATACGGGAAGGAAGTCCGGATTTCGACATTTACCCAATTTAATAACTTATTTTTTTGGGGAATTGAATATTAAAAGAATCGTCACCTAATATATTATAGTGCAAAAAGGCACATAGAGCGATTAACTCTTGGGTTAATTTGCATTACCAGAGATTAAGGTAACAGCTCGAAATAACCTTAAAAGAAGGTATTATGCACCCCTCTTGGTCCATAACTATGGGTTCCAACCCAACTTATATTTATACATTAGTCCATACAAATAGTTAAATCAAATTAGTTATAAAACTCATTGAACAAGTCAAGTTGTGAAATAAAGGTTTGAACAAATTATATAAACAAAGTTTTTCTTTTTTAAAAAAAAAGAAGTGAGGATTTGGGGAAGAATGGGTCCTAGGTGTTTATCCTATAGGATCACCCCATGCAATATCCGGTAAACAATCCTCAATGAGGGGTTACACATGAATTTAACGCATAGTCATCATATCGCACGTCTACCCTTCCCATCCCCTTATTGGTCATGCAAAGCGAGTGGCTGGTCACTATTTCCTATTGTGTGCTGCTATCCATCCCCTCTTAATAGTCCCGGAGGGAGTTAGGATCTCTACCAATAGGTGGTTCTAGACGTACCCCTAAGGTTTTAAAGGCAAGAATCTAAGGCGACTTATCACACCCAACTATACCTTATAAAAAGGACTAAGCAATCGCTACAAATATAATTTGGTTTACAAGTCCGGAATCGAATCCCAAAGAGAACTGAGCTTAGCTGTATCTGTTTAATATTACTAAGAAGACAAGATTGAATAATTTTCTAAATTATAAAGATTGATATTTATATTTCTAACTAATTAACTAGCAAATACTACAAAGCGGTATAATTAGAAACCTACGAGACAAAGGGTAGGAGACTAAATTAAGGAGGTCTAGAGTTATGGTTTTTCCAATTATCGGAATCTTTTCCGCTACGTTTTCTATAAAGTCGCCTAAGTATTCTCTATCAATCATGTGCGCTCTAAATGTCGTAACTCTCTCCCGAGTAACTACCACAATTTACTAGACGTACTCTCTCGAGTTACTCTAGATGGCTTTTATTACAATTCACTTAGATTGCACCTAAGGTTTCGTTATCCCTAATCTCATCTTTAAACCCTTGGTTATTGATTCCTCGCATACATCGGGAGTGATATTTTTCAACAACTATCTTAATATACACTCTCTCCCGAGTAATACATACTAAATAGGCATAGATAATTGAGGGCCCTTCAATCAACCACAAAAATAATAGTTGAACAAATAGAGAAAATACTTCGCCTCAATTATACAAAAACATAACAAGAATTTATCCTAGTTCCATCAAAACCCTAGAAAACGAATTAGCTATTCATAATAGTATGCAAAAGTACAAAACTAGAATTCATAACCAATAATAGAAATAGGAAGAAGGAAGTGAAAAACTTGTAGAAGAATTGTCCACCTTGCTTCCAGTGTGGTCTTGACTCCTTATGTCGAATCCTCGGTCTCCTTAGCCTCCGTAGGTCTATATTATATTAAAAGTATATCCAACCTCTAAAAATATCATTTTTCATGTATATATACCAAGTAGGATCGGGCCCAAATAATTATACCTTCTTTTAAGCTAAAAAGGACAAGTTTTCAGGCCTGGATGGCCGCTGTCGCGGTGGGACCAAGGTAGAACTGCGATATATGGCATGTATACTGCCTCAGCCCACCTCAGGTCCGCGGTCTCGATTTCGACCGTATTTTTCACCCTGTTTCTTTTGTAATTTATAACAACGTAAAACATGAAAGTTGTAGCTCTTTGAATTATCTTTTCAACCATAAATTATGGAGCCAATTGGAATTCTAAGCAAAATGATATGTGTTTTATTAGATAGTGTGCAATATACCTACTCGATTCTTTGTTTTGTTGCTTTATCATCCATTGATCCCCGAATACGATCGCGATTTAATTTCTTGTGTTTTTACTCAGAATTCAAAGCTCCAAATCACTTGAATTCGTTCCATAGTATCTATATAGCTAGAATCATTCCTAAAAGGTATAAAACACATAATTAGTGCAAAATACTAACGATTAAAGCGCAAACTCAACTAAAGTGCAGTAAATTAGAGTATTATAATCGACTAACATACGTAATTATATCCTATCATCAACACCCCACACTTAAACTATCTCTTCCTCGAGCAATCAAATTACACTTTTTTATAGACACGACATTTTATACAATTCTCCTAACTCATCACACCAAGAATATTTAAAATAGACTAAGCACAAAAGCATACCATCTTCACCTCAAGATTTGACTCACAAGTACCATGCATTATTCATAATTCACCTACTTACTCTAATATAGAGGTCACTGACTTTACATTTCCTTCATGAATCAAGTGCCCTCACATAACAAAAGAGAGTAGTTCCACACAATAAAATTTAAGAACATTTAGGAACTCAAGATAGAAGGCATTCACTCACTCTCAGAAGTAATATTCATATGCCAAAAAGGATGCACCATAAGCTTGCCCGTAGTGTACTACTCCACTAATTGAGCTCATTCAGTATGGGATCAATTAGGACTTTATTTGGTTGTAATGTAGACTACGGGACGGGTAGGATACATTTAGATATAAGAGTGATTACACCTCCCTAAGTACTTTAATACATATACTAACATTCAAACCCAATACGTATATCAAACTAAAACTATACCTTCACATCAATGTATATTACCCCATTCTTCTTTAAGCACACTTACATCAAGAGCCACCACTTATCAAGGAATTTGTTTCACAAAAATTCAACTATCTTTTTCTCAATTCAAGTGGCTTTTACTTTTTCAAAACAATGCACATTTCTCCTTATTTCATTAGTTCCGCTCAAAAGCCAAACCAACCACCCCACACTTTAATTTTTACACAATTCATAATAATTCAAGTACTCATAAGAGTTTAAAAGGTTCAAATAGATAATTAATTCAAACAAATATATAAGACTTGTAATGTGGTTGCCAAAAAATAAGAGTACATGCTTAAAGGGGTTAACTATGATACATAACAATAAGGCGGGTAAAATATACATATCTGGCACAACAAAGAAATGCTTATAGCACTTCCAAGACTGAACAAAACTACTATTTCACTTTGCAAACACATAGGGTAAGTTCTAGGCATCATACAATGCACAGAATATAACAAATACTTACACACACATGGCTCATAACTCACTCACATAGGATTCATCAAGACACTTTAGTCAAAGCAGTTAAGCAAAGTTAAAATCATACAATTTACGGTACTTATACAAGAGTCAAAAACTGAGCCTAAGCATCACAACCAAAGTACTCACTATTCTCAAGGCATAAAAAATTTAGAGATATTGCTTCAATTCAAAACATAAAATGATGGCTCCTACTCCGAAAAAAAACTAGCTACACTCGGTTCAAACAAAACCTTTGAAAAAGAACCGCCGCATAAAGAAAAACCAAGAAAGAATTGCTACACTACCTAACAAAGAAAATCCCTTTTTTTATTTTTTTAGACTTAAATCCCTCAAGAAAATTGTCTAATAGATCCATTGTTAGGAAAAGTCCACTATTTAAAAATATATTATTTAATTAAACTAACACAACTAAAATAGCATTGAAAGTCACCCAGATAATTTCCTATGTTTAATATCACTAAGAAGACAAGATTGAATAATTTTCTAAATTATAAAGATTGAGATTTATATTTCTAACTAATTAACTAGCAAATACTACAAAATGGTAAATTTATCAACTAACGAGTCAAAGGTTTGGAGATTAAATTAAGGAGGTCTAGAGTTATGATTTCTCTAATTGTTGGAATCCTTCCCGCATCATTTTCTATAAAGTCGCCTATGTATTCTCTACCAATCATGAGCACTCTAACTGTCGTAACTCTCCTACGAGTAATTACCACAATTTACTAGACGCACTCTCCCGAGTTACCTTAGCTAGCTTTTATTACAGCTCACTTACATTGCACCTAAGTTTTTGTTATCCCTAATCCCACCTTTAAACCCTTATTTATGGATTCCTCACATATGTCGGGAGTGATGTTGTTCAACAACGACCTAAATATGCACTATCTCCCGAGTAATACATAATAAATAGGCACAACTAATTGAGGGTCCTTCAATCAACAACAAGAATAATATAGTTGAACAAATAGAGAAAATACTTCGGCTCAATTATACGAAAATATAACAAGAATTTATCCTACAAAAGATTCTATCAAAACCCTAGAAACGAATTAGCTATTCACAATAGTATGCTAAAACGCAATACTAGAATTCATAACCAATAATAGAAATAGGAAGAAGGAAGTGAAAAACTTGTAGAAGAATTCTCCCCCTTGCTCCCAGTGTGTTCTTGACTCCTTAGGTCGAATCCCCGGTCTCCTTAGCCTCCGTAGGTCTAAATTATGTTAAAAGTGTGTCCAACCTCTAAAAATACCATTTTTTCATGTATATATACAAATAGGGTCGGGCCTAAATAATTATACCTTCTCTTACGCTAAAGAGGACAAGTTTTCAGGCCTGGATGGCCGCTGCCGCGGTGGGACCGTGGTAGAACTGCGATATACGGCAGGCATACTGCCTCATCCCGCCTCAGGTCCAGTCTCTGTTTTGACCATTTTTTTACCCTGTTTAATTTGGAATTTGGAAAATGTAAAACATGAAAGTTGCAACTCTTTGAATTACCTTTCCAACCATATATTGTGAATCTCAAATAGAGTTCTGAGCAAAATGTTATGTGCGTTTTATTAGATAGTGTGGAATATACCTACTCGATTCTCGTTATGTTGCTTTATCATCAGTTGATCCTCAAATACGATCCTGGCTTAATTCCTTGGGATTTTACTCAGACTTCAAAGCTCCAAATCACTTGAATTGATTCTGTCTATATAGCTCGGAATCACTCCTACAAGGCATAAAACACACAATTAGTGCAAAACACTAACGATTAAAGCGCAAACTCAACTAAAGTGAAGTAAATTAGAGTGTAATAATCGACTAACATACGTAATTATAGCCTACCATCAGCGATAGTCAAAACATGTAGGACTTTCACCTAATGGAAGCAGATAAAAAAGCTCAAGTTTCCTCCTCAAATAAACATGCAAGCAGCACGACTCAAACATAGTTAAGGTCTTTATTAATCAAAGTCCTAAAGCAGGATCTCTAAGTGATTGTGCAGAAATAGATCAAACTATACCCAGAAGTTACAACCTAGCAGTTGCCTAAGGATCCTTTTAAAGGTTCTCATAATTGGAAACGCTGAATGACAGAAATAACTTTAGAGAAATGCAGATTTTGAAAATGCCCTAAGACTTGCCTATATGCAGTATTATGTCTTGTTAATGCAGAAACAAACAAGTTTTTGAAATAGACCCCCTTTAATATCTATAGACAAGATATCTAATTAAATTAACCTATTGAAAGAACTAGTTGCAAGAAATGTCGTTGCTTAATAAGACCAGTTTTAAGAAGATGAACTAGGCATAATGACATTGATTCATTAGGCTAATCAGATTATCAGACATAACTGCAAATAGAAATCCCCATAAGCACGATATCTAGGTGTATTACTGATTGTGAACGATTTGCGGTCATAAAAATATACATAAACACTCGTTGTAACTGAAATTAGATTACATCCTATAGGCATGGAATCTGTTCTTGAATTGATTTAAGACGTGATGGCTTGGAACCTAGAAAATGGCTTCTAATGACAAATACAGAATTCACGAACGTGGTTTCTTATGATGCAAACGACATTGAAAGACATTAAAAGTGAGGTCCTTATAGGCATGATTTCTGTCTTGATGTAGAGGAAATTAGAATTGGAATCCTATATGCATGATTATATACTATGGTTCAAAGGAAGTTAAACGTGGAACCTTATAGGCATGATTTTATTATGCAAAAGCAATCAGATTCAACAAGAATAAAAAGCCTATGGACATGTTTTCTCTTGAGTGAAGTAGGCACATTTGAAAATAAATCCTAAGGACAGAATTTGTACCCACGCCAAAAAGTATACATCTACCCACCCTTTTACTAAATACCCCAAATATTTGTTTACAAAGTATTATATGCCAATAAATGTATTACATAAGGAAATAGAAAAATCAATAAGCTATTCTATAGAGAGCTTGCAATTAGGCCCAAGTTTTCCAAAGCCTCCAATAATCTTTCAAACCTCACTTCCATAGAAAAATCAAAGTCTAAGTGCATCAAAGTTCCCTAAGGATCTTAAGGACCCTGGAAAATACTTGCACCTAGACTTAGTAGCCAAGCATTGAACCAGTATAGTATGGAAAGGCCAGCCTCAGTATGCCAGAGTTCAGAGGGTTTTCAAGAGGATCTCAAGTAAGTACGCATACTAGAAAGGGCAGAACTTATTAACTAAGAGTAGAGTGAAAGTGCAGGACACAGGTTGAAAAACGTTTACTAACGACTGGACTTAAAAGTCTATTATTGAAAGCAGTCAGTAAGGCAATGGAGGTTGTTTGAAAAGGTTGGAATGATAAATAAAATCAACAACTCAGGATGGGATCCCACACAGAACCCAAATAACTTCAATAGTCACATAAGAGGGATAAGGATTTGAGTGCATTGTCATTGACTGCAAACATATAACCCTGGCAAAGGTATTTGGACTGGCTTGGACATGCTCGACAATATTGAAATGGCATAATCACAAACTAATCAAGGAGAATACAAACACATAGGGGGATAGGGAGTTGGGGACTCATAAGAATGGTAAGCACACAATAAGTTAACAAACAGTTGTCCAGGCATGCTTGAATCACACAGGGGAATACATGAATTTAAAGGGAGTGGAGTCATACTAGCATGATGAAAACATGACCTAACTACAAACTTCACAACAGAACCACAAGTAAAAGCAGACTAGAAATAAAAGAAACTTAAACAAGAAGAGAAACATGTTGTTGTTGAGGCTTTAAATTAAACAAGGACATACCAGTGAAAATAGAGTAAGCAAAATGAAAAACCAAAGAGCATATATGATTAGCCTTGGCTTGCAGCCGACCAATAGTAGCAAAATAACACAAGGAAGAAGGGAGAACAGAGGTTTTTTTAATAAAAGAGGAGTTTTTAAAAGCCAAGTGTTTGTGTCTTGTTTGTGAAAGACTTATGAGTATTTGTAGTTAAAAGTAGGTAGTGAATAAGGTTAAAAAATCGTAATAGTACACTAATTTAAGAACTCAGAATCAATCAATTAGAGCATCAAGAAAGTAATTTCCTTAAGTTTAGGGAATTAAGATCAAATGGAAAGATTCAGTACCATATAAGACAAGAAAAAGAATCGATGCATCATTAAATAAGGAGAGGAGCCAGAGTTCAGTAGGCATTAAGTAGTCAAATAGGACCAAATTCAGAAAGACCCAGTTAAGGAAAGACTAAGAAAAATAAAGTACCATAGAAAATAAGGTAATGAAATCAGTTAATTCAAACAGATGAGCAGAACTCTAGGTCTTTGAAGGAAAATAGTTCAATTACCAAAAGTTAAGGAAAATCAGAATCAATTATAGGGAGTGATGGTTCTGAATATTTCCATATATAAATTGAGACGAATGAACAAAAGTAGCAAATAAACAAGGTCAATTATATAGGCAGAAAGAAACAAGAGATGAGCAAACACAGTCATATAGAGGTGATATAAGTAGGCTAAAGATTCAGTAGAACATATTCGAAGCATGGTGACTACGAGAGATTAACAAGACCAAGGCAAAGAAAATCATGCTAACATACAAAGTCAAGGCAAAGGAAATCATGCTTGCACACAGAGCCAAGGAAAAGAAAATCATGCTAAAAAATAAAGCTAAGGTGAAGAAAATCATGCTAACATAAAGAAACAGAATAAAAAAAATCATGATAACATACAGAAACGAGTAAAGAAAAATCACGCTAACACACAGAAACGGGTAAAGAAAAATCATGGTAACACACAGAAACAAGTAAAAAAATCTTTTTTTAAATGTTAGGGCTTTTAACAGAGTTGAGTTAAAAAGCAGTAGGAACATAGAATCGGTCAAAATAAATAAGGGAAAAAGGGTTGACCATGAAAAAATCAATTGAAACAAATATAGAAAGAACCCCGAGGAAACCCTAATTTTCAAAGAAAGAAAAAACGATTTAGAATAGAGGATCTTTCAAAATAACTTAGATCTGAGAGATCCGAAGAGAGTTAGGGTTTCAAAAAGAAACCTAAGCAGAAATCGAAAGAACATGTTGTAACTTCACAAATTGTAACACACATGGTGTGATTTTGCCCAAAATCACACCAAAGAAGCCTCGAACAATAGAATCAAAATTTTGAGGTCCAAATCGTCGTGGACCAGGACCCTTGAGGGCCTTAGAGATGATGATCAAGGTGGTGGAGTGACCATTGGAGGCTTGGGGTTTGAGAGATAGTCGTCGGAGATGACCGGAGAAGGAGGTGAGTGGAGGATTCTAGGGTTAGGTTTGAGAGAAGAGTGGAGATGAGAGAGCATCTGAAAGCTGCGCCTTTGAAAAAATGACTTAGGGTTAAGGGTCGTTTGGAAATTAAAAAGTAAAGGGAGAGTAAGGGTCGTTGATCTAAAAGATCAATAACGAAGATTTATGATGGCTTGGGTCAGGTAGGAATAATTGGGGCATGGGCGGGGTTTATTGATTAGGAGATTAGGCTGGTAATTGGTCGGATTTTGGCTAAAATTGAAAGCCAATTTTGGCTATAATTCAAATAGTAAATTTTTCCTATTTTAATTTATAAAATAATAGGTAATTTTTAGAAAATAATTTAAGGTAATGATTTAATATACATAATTAACAATTTATAAATATAGGGTCTAATTTTATGCATATAAAATATAATTATATCTTAAAATAGGCTAACATTATAATTATATACACTTTAGCTTTAAAAATACTAAATGTAATTGTAAAACTATGTAAAAATTACATCAGCCATATTTTGGCATAAATATAGAAATCTAATAAATGAATTATCAAAATAATAATTTTAGAAATTACTATTGGTGATTTTATGGATAAAAAGGGAGAAAATAAGTCAATTTAAACCCTAAGTTTATGAGGAAAATAATAAAAGCCTTGTGCATGCTTATATATGCATATATATGTTATTTTAAATGCTTTTAATATATAGGGAAAAAATTGGTATTAACATATGCCCTCTTTATCCCAGAAGGATGAAAGAGTTTCTAGGTAAAGCAATGACGCCCAATTTTGACCGAATTGGATATTTTGAAAGACAAAGGCTGAGCTCCAGTTTTTGAGTTGCCTACATATCCATTTTTTTTAAAGGAATCAGACCATTTGTAGTTCTGGATTTACTCGCGGAGTATGCCGATGAAATTGCTGCAAGAACCAACGCGAGATGTGGAAGCGGCTATGATCGGGACAGTTAGGAGGAATTGGAGCGAGATCTCTCCTGCTAAGATAGTGGTTTCTTATTAGTTACATGTAGATAAAAGAGGCTACAAGTGTGTTTGTGAAAATTTAAACATGATGCAAATTCTCTTTGAAAACTGAAGGTTTCCTTCGGACAGTTAAAGATGACGTCATTGGCCATGAATTGTTAATGAGGGATCCGCGGGCCGTGAAATAATATTCTCTGGCCATGAAAATTGTGCCTCTGAATCATGACGCGTTTGAATAATGATATGCAAATTTGAGAGATCATCGGGCCATGGCATGGTGTCTTTAGGCTATGAGTATGACGCTTTCGGACCATGACGGCTTCAGAAAAATTGGTGATATTTCAGCCCTTGAAATGCAATAATATGATGTAACAAGACAAGGCTTAGTCTTGTGAAACAGCGGACAAAGCTTAGCCCGATTGAAAAGCAGGTAGACAGTAGCAGCAAATATAGCAATATTGGTGCAAAGAGGGACCATGCTTAGTCCTGTGCAAGTGGGAAGGCAAGGATTCTGAGCATGTGAATTTTGCCTATACAAAATACTCCTATAAAATTACAAGAAAAAAGGTATTTTGTTAATTATTTGTCAGTTTTAGGAATTTTTGTAGAATTTTTATTTAATTATTTGCATTTCGTGCATATTTAAATTTTATTTAAATCATAAAAAATACCAAAAATATAATGCATTGCATTAAAGCTTTATCTTTGCATTTTAGGATTAATCAGTATTTACATGTTTTTATAAAAAATTAAAAATCATAAAAATTGCTCATTTTTTTACATTTTGACCTTTAAATACTTCGTTTATTGATTTCTCTCTTTAAATTTAGAACAAAATGATGTTTATAATTAGATAATTAGTTTAATTTTATAATTTAGATAATTAAGATTTTATTTTTAGGATTTATAATTAAAAAAAGAGAAAAGAAAAGGAATAAAAGAGGGTAATTCAAAGATTGAATTTTTGGAATTGGACTAATTTTAAATACCCAAACCAGCCCAAGATTGCCCCAAAACCCGTCCAAAATAACCCACAACTTCAAGCCCAAATCCAAACCTACCGGTCCAACCCACTCTCAAACGAAACGACCCCATTTCATAACGATCTAATAACAGCCGTTGGATTTTGATCATCCAATGGCTTAGAATTAATGGTTCATGTAATATAAAACTGTACGAATGAGAAACCCCCTATCTCAAATCCCCTCACTTCATCTTGCTCACTCTTTCTCTTACCCCTCACCGGCTCCGCCGCGGACCACCCGCCGAATATCGCCCACAGCGGCGCCGGTGGTCCAAACACTGCCAAATTAATACGTGATGATCCCCAGCCTTCCCTGTACACTCCCCTACCACCGGGTTCCCCAAAATCCTCATCCAATTCCACAAATTTTAGATCTATAAACCTTAATCTCAAAACCCTAAATCGCCCAAAAATCCCCAAATTCATACCATATGATCTTCAACCTCCCCTCTCTACTACCCTACCCTCAATTTCCTAAAAAATCCCCACCTGTTCCTTCAAATATTGAATATAAGATTCCCTGAAACCTAGATATTCCCCTCTTCTGTTTCGGTCTCTGTTTGGTTGGTTGAACCCTAAACTTTTATTAGTCGACTGTTTTTGTTGATAACAGCCGGCTAATGTTAGTTTAAGTTCACGTTGCCTTGAGGAAGTTTGGTCAAAGGTCATAACTAGTCTGTTCTTTTAAAAAAAAGTTTAGGTAATTCTTTTCACTCTCATGTTTGCTTTTGTTTGTTGTTTCTTTTCCTTTGTATATTTAGTGTTCTTGTCTTAGACGCATGTTCTCTTCTTTTTTCCTTTTTTTTAAACTTATTTGTTTGATTTCTAGCATATATCTTGTTAGAATAGTTGAAGCATGTTTTAAAATCTCATCATTAGAAATTCAAGTTGCTTAAGTTCAGGTTTATTTAGGCTAATGTTTAGGTTTTTGTGAATTGTCTGCTCTGGTTTCCCTCTTCATGTTCATTTCTGTTAACCGCATGTTTAGGTTTAGGTTTAGAATTTTCTTTTCTTCAAGACTGCTTAGTTTGTTTACTTGCTTTTGGTTAATTGAAATATGTTTGCATTTCAATACTCAATTGAATAATTTTAGTTTAATTAGGTTTCCTCCTTAGGATTCAATGCACGAAATGATTCTGTTCTTTTTTGCCGTATTTTTTTTCCAGCACTTTGTTTAGGATAGTTTCTATTTTCTTTAGTCTCTAAAATTTCATTTATGCTTTCTGAGTTGGTTCATGCTAAAATTAATTTAGGGTTAGTCTAAGATTTAATGGCATTTCTGTTTCTTTGTGTAATCTTGCCAGTATTTGCTTGCCTTGTTCCTCTTTGCCATAGTTTACATCAATAGAAACTTAGAGGGGTCAAATGAACAAAAAGAAACTTAAGAGGTCATAACAAGGGGTGGATAATTCTGAAATATGATAAGGTTTATACTGGAAATATTCTGGAATGGGGGGCAGTTGGCCTCATTTGGTTAGTACAAAGTACTAAAACCAATGAGGAACACCCAGCTGTCTAATTCTATAAAAAAATATTCCTTTTGTGGCTGAGGGAATAACTCTATCATTCTTTCAGCACATGACATTTTATATGCCTATATATAGTACATTTCCTTCACTCATTAGAGAGACAATCATTAGCACAAATTGAGCATCATATTTACTGCACAAAAGTTCTATTTTTCTTTTTTTTTTGAAAAGTTCATATTCTAGAAATCCTGGAAAACTTCAAACCTTTCATTTCTGTTTCACTACAAGTTGAAAGCATGGCTTAAAATAGAAGATTTGCTTAACTTCCTTCTGCAGGACTTCTTGGTTTAAAGCTGGTTTATTATTTGATTTGAATCCCTAGGTTATTTTTGGGGTTATTGCTGAAGTTTCTTCTTCTAAAGTTCTCCCAGTAGTTTTCTTTCACTTTGCGTTTGTTTTCAATTGTTGTTTCAAGGTAAACATGATCTTTTCCATGTTTAGGTTCTTGTAAATGAGATTTAAGAAGAATATGATTCGTCCCTTTGTTTGCCAATGCTTGTATATTCCTACTATGATTTATATGCTGAAATTACAATAGTACTGAAGCTTTTTCCTTCTCTCTTAAATGTGTGAATTTCTGTACCTTTGATTCATAAGATCATATTTCTTTACATGACTTTGGATACTGATCATCTTATGTTAGTATGCATTTTTGCTTCTTCTTTCACTAATTAAATAATTGTTTAGACTCTCATCCTAAAAACCTAGTTTGTCTATTGAGTTTGACCCTTACATGGTCAGATTAATGGATTGAACCTCCCCAATCTTTCCTTTTGAGTTTATTCTGGTATT
Source organism: Nicotiana benthamiana (assembly GCA_034376525.1). Lineage (NCBI taxonomy): Eukaryota > Viridiplantae > Streptophyta > Magnoliopsida > Solanales > Solanaceae > Nicotiana > Nicotiana benthamiana. The sequence continues at coordinate 118,945,410 of CM067331.1, forward strand.
TCACTAAGGCAGTATGCCATGATTTTGGGTTTGAAACCTATAGTGGATCATGAGTTTAACCTTTAACATGGTTAAACCCATGAATCGTGACTTTTTTTTTTGCATTATGTATTTAAGTTTGGGTCTGATAATGTAGTAAGTTAGTGTAATTAAGGGACTTTGGATACTAATCATCTTATGTTAGTATGCATTGTTGCTTATTCTTTCACTAATTAAGTAACTGTTTAGACTCCCATCCTAAAAATCTAGTTTGTCCATTGAGTCTGATGCTTACATGGTCAGATTAATGGATTGAACCTCCCCTTTCTTTCCTTTTGAGTTTTTTCTGGTATTTCACCAAGGCAGTATGCCATGATATTGGGTTTGAAACCTATATTGTATCATGAGATTAACCTTTAACATGGTTAAACCCATGAATCATGACTAATTTTTTGCATTATATGTTTAAGTTTGGGTCTGACAATGTAGTAAGTTAGTGTAATTAAGGGTATTTTGTGAATCTGATATTTTCACATGGTCAGATTCATGAAATTCTTAGCAATGTGGAAGCTGATTTGGTATTAAGAAACCTCAGGGTTGGTGTTTAAGTAATCAACTTGTAAGAAGGGACTCTTTAGCTGGCCTCTTGCAGATTTTACGCATGGGTTTGAAGGAGTTGATGGCAGGGACTTGAAATTAGAAAAAAAATTCGTTTTCTTTGATTTTACTTTTCATAATTTTTTTCTTTCTTTAGAATTTAGTTATGACGGTTGTTAGGATAATGATTCATTAGGATTTTTTTGTATAAATTCCTAGAATTTTAATATTGTAAACGGACTATTAAAATTTAAATTACGTTTGATTACAAGTAGACTATCAACATTAAGATTTTCTTCTTGTGATAAACATGTTTTATGGTTGCATGTACTATAAATTGGGCTAGATTTGCAACCAGGTCCAAGTTTGAGATTCATTCGAGCAAGTATAGGCCTAGGATATTGGGCATGGGCATTGAACCCAATCGTTCAATCTAGTTGTGAATATTTCCATCTTGTGAATTATGAGATAAACACTCGTCCCATGTCCTGAAAATAAATGTAGTGTGATTAATTTTTAAACTGTAATGGTATTTTCATTTTCCATTCAAGAGTGAACTTATATCCTCTTCGACAAATGTGTACCATGCAATGGTAGATAGGCCCAATTATAAAATATAGCAACTGGGCCCGCCTAATTTTGAGCCGACTGTGGGCCACTTGGTTAAGACTCTACGCGATATCCTGAAGTCTTTTGACTTCTGGGCTAGTTGTGCGCCCAATTACAGCCGTCGAAGCTAATTTGTCCAATAAAACCTTGCTAACCCAAAACAATTGTCTTCGATAACTCAAAACGGCCTCACCTTAAGTTAAGGAAAATTCAAGTTTAAACTTCAATTAGGATCTTAGCCTTATTTAAGTAATCTACCTTAGTTAACATCAAGTTGAGGTGTGCCATGTCAAATAAAAGCCCTTAACCCATGGCCCTCATGAAATTAATTCAAGAGTCAACCCTTGTATTAAATTAGGTGTGCCATCAATTATACTATCCATGGCCCTCACAAATGTTGTTATTAAACTTGAAGCTTCGTAGTTACTTTAGGTACGTTCTTTAAATAATTCAATCATAGTTATGGGTACGGTTCCCGTGATATAGCTGTGAATTTTTAATTACTAAATTCGGGTGTACATTTCATGTGACCAAATATTAATTTCTCAACAATATTAAATAGAACGTGTCGCAAACCATGGGTACATTTCATGTAGTATGGTTTAAGACATGTTTCAAATAACATTAAATGTTTCTGAAAGGGTTTTAAAATAATTAACAGCGGCTATAAGAGTTAAAATGCACAATAAGTTATAATATGTAGTTAATCAGATAATAAGCCATTATTAATAGTTTAAGCGACCATGCTCGAACCACGAAACCCGAAAATTCCTAACACCTTCTCTTGAGTTAACAGAATTCCTTATCTAGAATTTCTAATTACGTAGACTCTTAAATAAAGTCAAAATTTCCTCGATTTGGGATTTAAAATAAACCGGTGACTTGGGATACCAAATAAAATATTCCAAGTGGCGACTCTGAAAAAAATAACTAAAATAATCTCATATCGAATAATGTCACTTAAATTGAAAAAAACTCCCTTATATACCCTCTCGAAGTGTGTAAAAAGGAGGTGTGGCAGCTCTGGCGACTCTGTTGGGGACAACAACCTAGAACTTTTGGTTCAGGGTTCAAGAAATCGAGCTTAGAATAACAGTTATACTTGGCTTTATTTATTATCTGATTTTTACATGTCTGAGCCTAATATGCTAAGTGTCGATTTTTACCGCTTTGATACTGGTTGATTGTATATAAAATTATTATGAAACTCTCTTCTCTCTGAGTCTTCTAATTGTCTGGGAAGTATGCACTTCGTATAACTTCTTTTTTGTTAGAGTCATATCTCAATTTTAGAACGAGGTTCGGACAAGTTGCAAAGTCGGTGAAGCTTTTATATTCCCCGTACGCTACCCCCCTCCCCCGGCTCGAGTTGTTCGCTCGGGTAAACCGGGTCTAGAACAATACACCCAGGGTTTTAAACCTATTATAACAAATTCTCATGTTGGATACCTAGTAGGAACACTTGTTTGCATCACGTGCATTTGACTTAGGGGATTCAACACAGGGGTTAGGTCCGTCTAGGATAGATGTACCCGAAATCAAAAGATCATCATGATGCATTATACTTGTTACTTGTGCATTTATCTGCTTCAGATTACATGTTGAGTGACTTCCTGAATAATGGAGAAAATTTAGGAAAAATCAAATTGAGGTCTGAGATAGATAATTACCCATCTTTGAAAACTCGGTATCCAAATAGTACCAAAACTCTGCCATAATTTTGAGAAAGAGAAAAGGAAATTGTTTCAAGAAAAAATATTTGGTATTGTTTCTATTATGTTAAAACTGTCCGAACTATGCAAGTTTGATTCTCACCGGATGTGGGATACGTAGACAACCCTCACCGGGTTAACTCTATTTTTGCAAGAAATAACCCAAAACAAAAATGTGTTGTTATTTTGTCATAAATAAGTTAGGTGATGTCGTTCTTGTCTAAGTAGCCAAAATGTCCACAAAATGGCAAAGGAAGACTGCTTCTGCAAGAATAGCCACATATGGCTCCTTTTTCAAGTTTTGCCAATTAGCAAACGCAGCTCCAAAAACTTCTTTCATGATGTGTTGAATGGTCGTATTTGCAAAGGCAGTTTTTTTTAAATGAAAATTTTTTTAAATGATAATTTTCTTTCGAGTCTAAATAAATCATGGTTTTCTTTTTAACCAATTACTCTAATAAGTGTGCAAGATGGGCACTATTAAAAATGAACCTTTCATAGTTCTTGAACAAATCCCATTATAACTCTATATGTGGTGGAACAACATAGGGAAAGTCAGTAGAGATATTGTGGTAAAAGTTTTGGGCGGTCTTGTTAGTCTTCTGAAAATTAAACCGAGCTTGGATATAATTGAGTCTTTGATACCTTTTTGGGTCCCGACGCATAAATGTTCCATTTTTTTTATTTTGAGCTAACCCCCACGCATGAGGAAATAGCGGGCTATGCCGGTCCTAATGGGAATCTCATAAGTTGGTACTTAGTAGCACCAAGAGAGGTGACTCCTCATATGTTTTTGGACCTTCTGAGTATCAGTCGGGAGGTTAAAGATGGAAATTTATCTGAGGGATTTTGCACATTATACTTCTTGTACCGGCATTATGGAGATCCCCATGGTTTTGAGGCTCTAGATATCGGTCTAACTCATTCACGAAACAAAGATAAATGGGAAGCACGTCGGGGACTGGCTTTTATAGTGGCATTCCTAGGTGTCTTAATTTTCCCAAGAAAGGATAGAAATAAAGAATAGGGCTCAGTGAGAATGGCCGGCATCATGACAAAAAAGGCTAATGGCACCCTTCTTCAATTGATCTTACAGAGATTTATCGAGATCTAGCCGTTTGCCGAGAAGGGAGAAATATTTTTTAGGGCTGTAACATGCTTCTACAATTTTAGATGCTAGAACATCTTTTCCATTGTCTAGGATACATGAATTATGGTATGACTGGTCTGAACTGCATTGAAGAACATGAAAAACGGGTGGTGGATTATGAATTTCCAGAAGATACAGAGGCATGGTTCGCACATTTGAGCTCTTTAACTTCAAGCAAATTTAGTGGACATTTGGTTGGCTCCCGGTCACTGAAGTCATTTACATGTTAGTCGAGGTGTGCTATCTTCTCTTAATGGTTCTCTAGAGCATTTAGCCATATTCTCCACACAAGGTGTTGCGCCAACTAGGCAGGTACCAAACAATCCCACATGATGAAGATCTGAGCCGACAAGTCATCGAATTAGGATCAAAAGCTGTGTTCCTAGAAGGAAAAGATCGTCAGATTTGGTATTAGTGTAGATTTATAGAGCCAAAGACTCACGGGATCTATCTAAAGGTGAATTAGAGCTTATTAGATGACTTGGTCTGGTAAAAGGTTTCAAGTCCATCAGGAGCCGAAATGACCTGCTAAAAGACCCCATGTCCAGCAATTCACTGATGAGTCACGGCAGCAATGGGATTTATTGGCAAAATAGGCAAGCTACAGAGCTACAATAAGCAAATTATAGGGACAAATTCGAGATATCAAATTTGACAATAATGTACAAGATGCTGCTGATGAAGGGGAAAAGAAGAAATTGGCTCAAGAAAACAAAGCCCTTCGAGCCTAGATCCAAAAAATGAAGATAGTTGCTGAGAATCAGGAGAGGAGCCGAATAGATGAAAGGCTAATAAATGGTCTTAGAAGGAAAATATATAAGTACCAGAATGACTTGGAAAAATTCAAATGTAATCTGGAAAGAGCCCGAGCACAGTTGACAAAGAACACAGAGGGACGGGCAGAGTTTGTACGACAGTTAAAAGGAGATATGAGGGGATGGTCACAAACTTGAAGAGAAGGCTAACTTCCCTCGAAAATGAGATGGATAAACAAGCTAGGAACTTTAAGGTGACAAGGGAACATTGTTATGCATTAATGTCCCAGATAGAAGAAGATATGCAACAACTACAGGGTCAGAACCATCATGATGCCCAAGAGCTAGAAGCTAGGTCTCAAAAAATCGGGTGTTTGCTCCAATAAATGGTACTATCAGGGAAAGGTTTAGAACAATTGCTGAAACTGCCATGAATGTGAAGACATGACTCAAACCACCTTTTTCTCCACAGTGATACCTTTGTTCGGCAAATCATGAATGTCGTGGGTCGTCTTCAAGAAGATCTTGCCCATAGGCTCGTAGCTATACTGACTGATGTCCCGCGGGCCCCTTGATCAACTTTAGAAGAGCTTATGTAGTCTGATTTTCATTTTTGAGTCTGTATTTCAGTTTTTAGTTTTAAAGTCCGTTTCGAGTCTGTTTATAGTTTTAAATTCCTAGAAAGAGTATGATGGAGTCTTTTGTAATAGAGAAAAGTATAAGTTTTTATTAATGAAAATTTGGAAAACCCCAAAAATTGTTTCTTTATTTTTTGAATTCATTCCTTAAACTATGTGATGATCTGATATAGGCAGCGTCGTGATATGTAGGCAATCCTAATCAAATCCGGTCATGTTTTTAAGTAATTTGAATAAAAGAAAAGATATAAAAGCAAGAAAAAAAGAAAAAAAACAAGAAAAATAGAGGAAAACGGGAATAAGAGGGAACAACATTGACAAATACAAAAAGAAGAGCAAAAAGTGAACAACGCCAAAAGAAAGAAGAAATTGGGGAGATAAACAAAAGACGGAATGAAACACGCAACGTTGCAAAACATATAGAAAACACATTTAACTGTATAGGTGCAACACTCCCCCAACGTGTGATTCCATGTGTGTTAATTGTCTCAAGTTAACTGGTTTATTATGTTTGCTATTGAGTAAGTTCTACATTAAGGTGGTTGGTTTTGTGGTAATTTGACTTCACATCCTTACTTCACAAGATCAAAGGGAAGTGTTGAGATGTCGTCAGAGATCCATCTGCCAACAGTTCCTATCCCAGAGGATAGCCCAATCTCGGCCATCCTAACTTCAGAGTCAGCAGCTACTGAGAAAAATAGGGTTCTGCGTCTTCGCATGTTGGAAATGTGGGAGCCGGTCCAATGGTAGAGAGCCACCAAGTATGATACCTGGTTTCCCTAAGATACTTCCCAGGCAAGTGGAACTTCCAACATCCCAATAATTTACCCAAATGCTCCGCTCAGATATCCTACCATCTTAACCCACTTTGCTGGATCATCTTCTGAGGTTCGCCCCCAGGTATTAATTTAGGGTGTGGCCTCCAATATATTCACTGCGCCACCTTTCTCGGCCACTACACAACCCACTTTTCCCAGGACAAACTTTGATCCATCATCTTTCACTTTTCAAGTACCATCCTTTCCACCAGAAATGGCCCATTTCACTACCAATTCCTACCCCCAAAATCCCCGATATGAGTTTACTGTCGGATTGGATAAAACTACAAAGAACCCTAAGCACGAAGAAATCACTCAGAAGAGGAGGAGCATAGAACATAGCCTTAAGAATATACAAGGCTTAAGTGGTCAAAAGAGCATATCCTACGTTGATTTATGTATGTTCCCACATGTCCACCTTCCCTGGGGTTATAAAACTCCCAAGTTCAAAAAGTAAGACATGCATGGAGACCCCATAGCCGACCTCAAGAGGTACTGCAATCAACTGAGAGGAGCAGGTGGAAAAGAGGAACTTCTCATGGCTTATTTTGGAAAGAGTCTAGTGGGCATTACTTTCGAGTGATACATGGATCAGGACATATACTTTTGTCATATTTGGGATGATTTGGCTCGAGATTTTGTCAGGAAACTTCAGTATAACATAGACATAGCTCCTTGTAGGAATTCTCTATTAAATCTCAAAAAGAATTCATCGGAAAGTTTTCGAGAGTATGCTGTTAAATGGGCACAAACAAGCAGCCAGGGTCAAGCCCCCGATGGATGAGACAGAAATGGTAAGTGTTTTTCTACAAGCCCAAGAGGCTGACTACTTTTAGAATATGATGTTTGCAATGGGGAGACTGTTTGATCAGGCCATCAAGATTGGTGAGATGGTTGAGAATGGTCTAAAAACAGGGCATATTGAGCCAATCTTCCACAAGCGATACGTCCTAAGAAATTCAAAACGGGTACGGAGGAGTAGCAAACAAAAAGAAAAAGGAATAAGTGGTGATGGCATCTTTAGGCCTGAGAAACCCCTGTCCGCCCATAGGTTACTTCTATCCAAGCGCACCATATATTATTATCCTCACCAGGATGTGGCTCACACTAAGGCCCCTCAACCTTGCACGGTGATGAACACCCAGCCATACGCTCGGAAACAACAATAGTATAACCAAAATAACCCTCATCACCAAGCTCGGTATAATCCCCGACCTCCACAACGTAATTTCCCCTACAATGCTCATTCTCGGTAGTCACCCAAAAAAATAAACTTTATGCCTATTGGTGAATCATACTCTAGCATTTTCCCTAACTGGTCCAAATGGGTTGCTACAACCCATACCCTCGATAGACAAAACCCAGAGTCACTTCCTACCGACCCAATATTCGATGTGCCAATCATTTTGGGGTGGAAGGAAATGACATTGAAGACTGTTGGACTCTAAAAAGGGCGATTGAAAATCTCATAGAGCAAAAATGGATAGTGCTGAAGGATGAAGAAATCCCTCATGTGACCAACAACCCATTACCGGCTCACAATAACGGGCCAGTTATTGGGATGATTTACAAAGATAAGAAGTTTGATCCCGCTTTGAAAGCCATCATTGCCATCGCTGATGTCAAGAAAAAGCCAAAGGCTGCTGCAAAGAAAGACAAGGGGGAGAAGAGGAGTAAATCCACCCCTCAAAATGCAGAAAAGATAGTGAAAATCAAAATTGGGGCAGTACCCCCAAAAGATGTCATTATTTATGTTCCCTGAGGTCACAGGAAAGAGCAAATGACATTGATCGCTCCAAAAAGGTTCGTGCTGAACAAGGGACCTAAGATGTACGTGCCTAAATGGGCCTATGTGGTACAGGGGCTAGTAATTTCAGCAAGTCTGAATGAGCCCGTGGTTATTGGTCACGCACCACAGGAGCCCATGACAGACCCTACTGTCGTCCCATGGAATTATAACTAGGCGGTAGTAACCTACACGGGAAAAAAGGTCCTAGGAGAAGCAAATGAAACTATCCCAGCTGAGAACTTGGAGGATTTGAACAAATCCAAAAAGAAGCATTTCCACTCAAGAAGCTCATCAATGCCGAGGAGGCTGAACAATTCTTTCGTAAAATGAAAACTGCGGACTGTGAGGTAACAGACCAACTCTGGAAGTCTCTTTCGCTGTTTTCACTCCTATCTCCACTGGTAAGATCAACCGAGCATCAGAAAGTGTTGATAAAAACCCTTAATGAAGCTTATGTTCTGATACCATTGAATAACTAGAAAGAATGGCACAAAGATTCTTCACAGTTAACCAGATCTCATTTTGCAAGAATGATCTGCCTCCGGAAGGGGTTGCCCAGAACAAAGGCCTTCGTATGACAGCTAAATGCAAGGGGTACTAAGTGAAAAGAGTCATGCTGGATGGTGATTCTGGAGTTGATATCTTCCCTCTCTTAACTTTGCAAAGAATGGAGATGGGGACAGAGAGAATCATGCCTAACAATGTCCGTGTGCGTGCCTTTGATGGCATCAAGGGAGACACCATATGGAAGATTGATTAGATTTTAACTATTGGTCATGTGGATTTCGAGGTGAATTTCAGGTCCTAGACATGGACACTTCTTATAATTTCCTCTTAGGAAGGCCCTGGATTCATACGCCGGGGCCCGTACCTTCCACTCTCTACTAGATGGTAAAATTTGAATATGAAGATCAGGAGATCATAGTTCATGGAGAGGACGAGCAACCAATTTATCGGTACCCATCAGTGCCACGTTTGGAAGCTAGGGAAGGTAGCGAACATATAGTCTATCACGCTTTCGAGGTGTGGTCGCAGACCAATATGAAGAAGGAAGCCCGTGTCCTCAACCCTTTCTCTCAAATGCGTTAATTATGGTTTTCCAAGGAAATTATCAGGTATAGTTATAAGCTCGGGAAGGGGCTTGAGACATCATTACAAGGTATCATAGTGCCTATCACGTTGGCTTCTAGCGAGCAGTTCTTTGGTGTGGGTTTTCAAGCCACGCCAGCTGATGAAACATGGGCAAATGAGCGGAAGAACAATGGTCGGATCTTGCCTCAGCCAATCGCACATCTGTTCAAAACATTCGTCAAGCCCAAGTACACAGAAGAGGAAGATGAGGCCTTCATGGCCGAAGAAATTGAAGAAATATGCGGAGCTATAAGGTAGATGTTGTATGAAAACCACATGGTCCAGTCGGGAGAAGGCTCAAGAACCCCTAAGGTTCTATATGTGGGGACCAATTCCAAGTTTCAAAACTGGAAGGCTACTCTGTTCCCAATCAGGAGGGAATCGTGGTAGTCCAGTCTTGCCACTTTTTCTACATCACGAGTTATTTCAGGTTGTAACTCGAATGTTTTCTTTAGTTTACTATCTTTAAATTCCAATATATACCATATTATCTTCAAAATTCAATTAAATGAAATCAATATTTCATCATTCATGAATCTCTCTCTTTAAAGAGTTTTTTGTTACTTTTTCTTATTTCTTTTTTATTAGTTCTAATAATGCGGCTTTAAATAACATGCCATGCATATAGACTTCATGCCTATTTCCAAACACACTGTCTTATCGTGAAATAATAAATCAAGAACTGAAATATGATGAAGAAGAGTCTTTTAGGGAAATAAATCAAGAATTGGAAAAATTTGAGAATAAGCCTAAGCCAAATCTAAATGAAACAAGTCAGTAAATTTGGGTAGTTCAAAAGAGGTCCAAGAAACCATGATAAGCATTCACACATATGAAAGAAATAGGGAAGCACTGATCCAACTTTTATTTGAATTCAAAGATGTGTTTGCTTGGTCCTACGATGATATGCCAGTATTAAGTGTTGATCAAGTGGTGCACAAATTGCCAACTTACCTCGATTGTCCCCCTTTTCCAGCAAAGACAAAGAAAGTTCAAAACTGACATTAGTGACATGATCAAAGAAGAGGTCACCAAACAGTTGAAAGTATGTGTGATCCGAGTGGTCCGATACACCACATGGTTGGCTAATATGGTCCTAGTGCGAAAGAAAGACGGAAAAACCAAAGTGTGTGTTGACTATCGGGATCTGAACAAAGCAATCCCCAAGGACATATTTGTTTTGCCAAATATCCACATCCTCGTTGACCATTGTGCAAAATGAGATACAATTTTTCATGGATTGTTATGTTGGATATCATCAGGTCTTGATGGATGAAGAAGATGCGGAAAATACAAGCTTCACCACACCATGGGGCACCTATTGTTATAGGGTCATGCCTTTTGGTCTGAATAACGTTGGGGCAATGTACATGAGAGCTGTGACTACCATCTTTCATGACATGACGCAACCAAGAAATCGAGGTGTATGTGGCTGATGTGATCATTAAGTCCAAGACACGGGACGACCATGTTCGGGACTTGAGAAAGTTCTTTGAGCGTCTGCGCAAGTATGTTTCGAAGCTAAACTCAGCTAAATGATCATTTGGAGTTCCGTCTAGGAAACTTTTGGGATTTATAGTCAGTCGGAGGGGCACTGAGCTAGATCCAACGAAGATAAATTCTATTCGGGATTTACCTCCTTCGAGAACCAAGAAAGAGATTATGAGCTTGTTGGGAAGGTTTAATTATATCAGCCGATTAATTGCTCAGTTGACTTCCATCGGTGAACCCATATTCAAACTATTGAAGAAAGATGCAGCGATTAATTGGACAGATGAGTGTCAATAAGCCTTCCACAAAATCAAAGAACATCTGTTGAATCTGCCAGTCTTGGTCCTACACAAAATTGGAAGGCCTTTGTTTTTGTACCTGACAGTCATGGAGAATTCCTTCAGTTGTGTCCTCTGGCAACATGATGTGACCGGAAAGAAAGAGCAGGCAATCTACTATTTGAGCAAAAAGTTCACAAGTTATGAAGCCAAATATACCCTGCTGGAAAGAAATTGTTACGCCCTAACTTGGGTCGCTCAGAAGATTAGTAATTACCTGTTGGCCTACAACACTTACCTCATCACCAGATTGGATCCTTTAAGGTACATATTCCAGAAGCCGCTGCCTACAGGAAGGTTGGCAAAATGGCAGATGTTTCTCACCGAGTTCAACATAATCTACGTCACTCGCACGGCAACAAAAGCTCAAGATCTAGCAGATCACGTAGCTTAAAATCATGTTGATGATGAATATAGCCTTTGAGTACTTACTTTCTGGATGAGGAAGTGAATTTAGTTGAGGTAATTTCAGAAGACGCCAATGCTTGGAAAATGTTTTCCGATGGAGAGGTGAACGCAAAAGGAGTCAGGATTGGGCAAATTTTGATTTCACCCACCGATCAACACTATCCAGCCACAGCCCGGCTTCGGTTTTTCTACACAAACAAACTACTGAGTATGAAGCCTGCAGTATAGGCATGAACATGGCGATTGACTAAGATGTGAAAGAATTATTAATCATGGGAGATTCAGACTTGATTATCCAACAAGCTCAGGGTGAATAGGAAACTCAGAATGTAAAGCTTATTCCATATAGCAAATATGTGGAAGATCTTAGCAAGCGGTTCAAGTTAGTCGAGTTCAGGTACATTCCTCGTTTCACAATGAGTTAGCCGATGCACTCGCTACTTCGGACTCGATGTTGTCATATCCAGGAAATGCCCACACTGACCCATTGGAAATCCAAATCTAAAAAATGCATGGTTATTGCAATACGATTGAAGCGGAACCAAAAGTTCATCCATGGTATCATGATATTAAGAGATTTCTGAAAACAAAGGAGTATCCCAAGCAAGACAAAGGAGACAAAAAGAGAACCATTAGAAGGCTTGCCAGCGATTTCTTATTGAGTGGCGATGTCTTGTACAAAAGGACTCCAGATATCAACCAGGTAAGATGTGTGGATGGCCAAGAGGCCGGAAGAATCATGCATAAAGTACAGGCTGGAGCGTGTGGATTCCATTTGAATGGATATGTTATTTCAAACAAAATCCTTCGAGCGGGGTATTACTGGATCACCATAGAAAAGGATTACTTCAACTTTGTCCGAAAATGCCATCAGTGTCAGGTACACAGTGACCTGATTCATGCACCTCCCTTAGAATTGCACCATATATCGTCATCATGGTCGTTCATTGCTTGGAGTATGGATGTCATTGGGCCAATCGAGCCAAAATCTTCAAACGGGCATAGATCATATTGGTTTCCATCGACTACTTCACAAAGTGGGTTGAAGCAATTACTCTCAAAGCTGTCACTAAGAAAGCAGTGGTAGACTTCGTACACTCCAACATCATTTGCCGTTTTGGCATCCCTACAACTATCATTAGGGACAATGTTGTGAACTTGAATAGTCATTTGATGAGGGAGATATGCGAATAATTCAAGAACATGCATCAAAAATCTACCCGTTAACGGCCTAAAGCTAATGGTGCCATTGAAAGAGCAAACAAAAACATCAAGAAGATTCTTAGGAAGATGATGCAAAGTTCTAGACAATGGCATGAAAATTTATCATTTGTATTGTTGGGATATCACACAACTCTGAGCACATCAGTCGGAGCAACCCACTATCTATTGGATTATGGCACTAAAGCCGTGATACCTGCAGAAGTTGAAATCCTTTCTTTTCAGATCATTGTTGAAGCTGAGATTGAGGATAGTGAGTGAGTCAAAAACCGTCTGGAAAAGTTAACCCTGATTGATGAAAAACGAATGACCGCAGTCTGCCATGGGCAGTTGTATCAACAAAGAATGGCCTGTGCCTACAACAAGAAAGTGCAGCCTAGGAACTTTAAAGTGGGGAAATTTGTTTTGACGTGTATTCTCCCTCACCACCAAGAAACAAAAGAAAAGTTTGCTCCAAACGTAAAGGGTCCATACATTATAAGAAAACTGTTTCCAAAACGGGCATTGTACTTAGGAGACATTGAAGGAAATGACCCTGAAACAACTGTAAATGTAGACGCGGTCAAACGATATTATGTTTAATCATTCTGCAATAATAATATTATTCGATTGGGATGACTAAGGCCTTCATTCTCGCTACCCCAAACACTTCTACCCTTTGCTAACCCTTTGAGCTGATTACCCTTCTTTGATTATCCTCTTTGGAACCCGAAAATGTTTGTAAAAAAGATCAAAAATCAAAAACTATTCCCTGAACTACAATCGACTTGATTCCAAAAGGATATGTAGGAAGCCTCTCTCTGGGGTTCAGTCACACCAAAACAAAAATCTAAATTTCCCCAAAAATAAAACTAGGGCAGATGTTATAACGGTTCGGTGACGGTTCGCCTAAAAGGTTCCAAAGTTATAATTCAATCCAAATTCTTTTTACCTCAAATCGTGTCCAAGTCCTTCTGATCAATTGGTAAGAATGTTCAAGAATCGGAGCATGCGGTTGTTTGGATCTAATGCAACAAGATGAGATAAATAAAATGAGAGAGTCTTATTAGTGAAAACCCACACAGGCACCATAAGGCGATGGTGAGCAGAGAAATTGAAAATGAGAGAGTCTTGTTAGTGAAAACTCGCAGAGAGCACAATAAAGCGACGTTAAGAAGAGAAATGAGAGGGGTCAATTAGCAAAAACCCGCAAAGGGCGGCGTTGATCAAGAAGAAGGAATTCTTTACAACTGTTGGCACTAAAGAGTCCTAGCAAGGTTTCTCGATTTTAAAAACGCGAGTAATAATGGGTTTATGAGACATTGGATAGTTACACAGATTGGGTATCCAGTCTAAGAAGCATGTTATGTCTATTGAAATCTGCATGCACTCCAGATAAGTCTTTCTTTCCTCCCCCAAAAAGGACACTTCTCTTTAAATTCATTATCCTGTCCTTTGTTCACTTTTCTTTGAATCTCTTTCGGTTTAATCCTCCTCCAAAACTAATACAAAGAAAAGATGGAAAGATTGGTTTTACAGGGTTCGGCTTAGCAAAAACAAAAGTTCAGGAAAAGGTACTCAGACTCAGCAGGTGCATCAAGTCGGTCTCGACTGCCATGATGGCCGATGCTCCAGAGTCGAAAACTCTTGAAAAGAAAAACATTCAAAGTCAACTGCCCATAAAGTCAAGATGAAATAAAAGCCAAGCCCTGCAATGGCTAACCATCATGTGAAATTTTGAAAAGTCAAGACCTTTAGGTTTAGAAATGAAGCCAATCCCCAGAAAACCAATAAGCAGTGGAGATTTCAGCAAAAGATTTGAGCTTAGATCAAGTGATCAAAACAATCAAGGCCACAAAATCAACCACCGTTTCAAACTAACAAATTGTTCTTTGAGCTGAAAATAGGTGCAATAAAAGTAAATTACGTGGAGACCAGAATGGTCTTGCAGCGGAAGCTAACCTAAAAAGTTAAATTTCTTTCAAACTCTTCATGCATTCCCCTAAATAAAGTGCTAAAAGCAAAAATGAAAAGAGAGAAGAAGAAAATTTTAAACCATGGTAGCATAGGGTCCCCAATCTCTAGCTACATTTATTCAACATAGGGTTCCATTCCCTAGTTGCTCCCAACATAACCTGGTAGTCTTTTCCATTATAGGGTTCCATTCCCTAGTTGATCCCCAGCATAACCCGTGGACCTCCCCGGCATAACCCAGGACCTTTTCTCTTTTTCCGGCATAACCCGAGGACCTTTTCTTCTTTTTCTTTTTCCGGCATAACCTTATGACTTTCCCGGTATAACCCGTGGACCTCCCAGGCATAAATCGAGGACCTTTTTCTTTTTCGGTATAACTCATGGACCTCCCCGGCACAACCCGAGGACCTTTTCTCTTTTTCCGGCATAACCCGATGACTTTATCGGCATAAATTGGGGACCTCCCAGGCATAACCCGAGGACCTTTTCTCTTTTCCGGCATAGCCCCGATGACTTTCCCGGCCTAACTGTGGACCTCCCCGGCATAACCCGAGGACCTTTTTATTTTCCAGCATAACCCGATGACTTTCTCGGCATAACCCATGGACCTCCCTGGCATAACCGAGGTCCTTTTCTCTTTTTCTGGCATAACCCGATGATGACCTTCCCGGCATAACCCGTGGACCTCCCCGGCATAACCCAAGAACCTTTTATCCTTTTCGGCATAACCCGATGACTTTCCCGGCATAACCCGTGAACCTCCCCCACATAACCCAAGGACCTTTTTCTTTTCCGGCATAACCTGATGACTTTCCCAGCATAACACATGGACCTCCCCGGCATAACACAATAACCTTTTCACTTTTCCCCTTCCCCGGCATAATCTGAGGACCCTTTTATTTTACGGCATAACTCAATGACCTTCCCCAGCATAACCTATGGACCTCCCGGAAGGACATTTTCTTTTCCGGCATAACCCGATGACTTTTCCAGCATAACCCGTGGACTTTCCGACATAACCCGACCTTTTTATTTTCCGACATAACCCGATGACTCTCCCGGCATAATCTGTGGACCTCCTCGGTATAACTCGAGGAGCATTCTCTTTACCAGCATAACCCGGTCATTTTTCCAGCATAATTGACAATTTTTCCAACTTAGCGCTCGATACTTAGTTGATTTCATTGTAGATATTGGGATCTACTCCCTAATCTCTTTTTCCCAAGGATACACAATCTTGATTTTATTACTTTCAATAACGGAATAGCTTGGATTTTGTTGCAATAACTCACAAAATTTTTTCAGTGCAAACAGGGGCAGAAAATTTTGTTCGTTGGTTCGCTTTGGTGCCTAAAAAAGTTTTTACCGTGAGGCACAAGGTTTGAGATGAAAAAAAGAAGAAGTTTCAACCCAAATAAAAAAGAAGAAGGAACAAAAAAAGAACTTGAACTTTGAGTGTGGAAGCGGAGAAAGGATGCGGACTGTCCAAGTCATAGTTTAAGTCATCAGCTTTGCATGTCCCCCATTGATCTACAAAGCTGGAGAAGATTGAACCATTGGCTGCAGCTAACGAGCATCAAGATTGAAGTTTGCAGGAATAACCATCAAGATCAAGCTTCAGAAGGTTTATAGATAGGAATCTTGTACTCGTAGTTGATAGGCTTAGCTAGTTTAGCTTTTCATCTTTTATTTTGGTTTAATAAGGAGCTCAGCAAGTAGAAATAATAGAAACAGCAGCAATAGCAGTGAAAGCATAATTTTTCGGTAGTCCTAGCTACCAAAACTTCCAGAACTATACTGACCTGATTCCTTTATAGCCAAGGATATGTAGGCAACATCTGAAGTAAGGTTCGGTCAGGATTTTTCAAAGATGCTTCTCATTGTTTTTCAAATGGGCAAAAATCGCTCGTAAATGCTCATTTTTTATTTTCCCAAAAACCCTTGATATGTTGGAAATTTGAGGAGGCTCCTAAAAATTCTGCCCCAGTTTGGTAGATGATCCTTAATTGTTTGCGGATGGTGAACCTTGCTAAATCTTCCTCGGAATTTTGAGAATCTTTCTCAAAATTCTGCCCTAATTCTTGACTAATGACTGACTTCCTAGCATGGGATGGTGCTGGTTGGACTTATAATTCTACCTCAATTTTTGATTTGGAAAATTTTATTATGATATGACCGAACCCATAAGACTGCCTACGTATCCCCTCTTAATCGGGAATCAGGTCAGGTGTAGTTCAATTACACCAAAAAAGAAACATGAAATAATCTAGGTATAGTATCTCTTGACTGCATCTGAATTGATTAGTTTTGGCTAGATTTCTCCATCCATTTCTGTGAGTATGGGTGCTCCTCCTGTTAATACTTTGTGAACCATATATGGACCTTGCCAGTTGGGAGAGAATTTCCCTTTGGCCTCATCTTGGTACGAAAAAATCTACTTCAATACCAGCTGTCCTGGTGCGAACTGTATTGGTTTGACCCTTTTGTTGAAAGCTCTGGTCATTTTGTTCTGATACAATTGGCTATGGCATACTGCATTCATTATTTTACCATCGACAAGGGCCAACTATTCATAGCGACTTCTTATCTATTCCACTTGTTGAGTTCAGCTTCCTGTATGACTCTTAAAGAAGGAATCTCTACCTCGATTGGGATCACAGCCTCGGTACCATAAACCAGCATGTAGGGGGTTGCCCCCATTGATATACGAACTGTAGTGTGGTACCCTAACAGAGCAAAGGTAACTTATCATGCCATTGTTTGTGATTCTCTACCTTTTTCCTCAATATCTTCTTAATGTTCTTGTTGGCGGCTTCCACGGCTCCGTTCATCTGAAGTATTTAGGCGGTGAAACTATTGTGCTTGATTTTGAAGGTTTCACATATATCTTTCATTAGATCACTATTCAGGTTGGTGGCGTTGTCAGTGATAATGGACTCAGGAACTCCGAATAGGCAGATAATACAATCCTTGAAGAAATCTGCGACGACCTTCTTGGTTACAACTTTGTAAAATGTATCTTCTACCCATTCTGTGAAATAATCAATGGATACCAGAATAAAATGATGTTCGTTTGAAGCCGAGGGCTAAATCGGGCCAATAACATCCATTTCCCAGGCGGAGAATGGACAATGTGAGCTTGTTGCATTGAGCTCATTTGGCGGCACTTTTATTATGTCGGCATACACTTGACGTTGAAAGTATTTGCGGACATACTGAATACAATCTGTCTCCATGGACACCCAAAATTAACCTGCACTGAGTATCTTCTTGGCTAGAATAAAACCTTTCATGTGCGAGCAATACGTCCCAGCATGCACATCCTCAAGTAGCTTAGAAGCTTCCTTTACTTCGATACATTTTAGCAAAACCAAATCCGAAGTTCTTATGTACAAGTTCCCTCCGCTGTGGAGGAAGTGAATTGACAATCTCCAGAGTGTACGTTTCTGAATTTGATTTGCATGCTCCGGGTGTTCTTCTTTTGATAAGTACTCCTTGATGTCATAGAACCAGGGCTTTCCATCTGCTTCTTCCTCGACATGAGCATAATATGCCAGCTGATTATGGATCCTCACTGGAATGGGATTGACATAGTTCTTATTTGGATGTTGTATTATTGATGACAAAGTAACTAATGCGTCGGCAAACTCATTCTGAATTCTGGGCATATCTGGTAAAGAGTTAAAAGCACTGCCCTCATGTTGTATATCCATGATCCCCGAGGAGTGTGCTATACCTCATGTCACCTTTGATGACATGGAATCTAGTGTCTTATATGGTGTCAGCTACATTTACTGGCAAGATAATCTCTCTTTGTTGTTTTGCTTGCCATGTTAAAGCTATTCAGGACTCGGGATGCAAGCACAATATGATCTTGTAGACCGAGTTGTTCCACGACCCTCGAGCTGATTATGTTTACTGAGTTACATAGATCTACTAAAACACGTTTAAATTGAACTTTATTCAAAAGGATATAGATTACCAGGGCCTCATTGTTAGGCTGAGATATGCCTTCTACTTCCTCGTCACAGAATGATAAGACTTCCTCAGGCACATAGATCCGAGTTCGTTTTTCTTTAGTGATTGATACTTTTTTGCATTTGAATACAGGTCATTGAGGGACATCGACTTGGCCAATGATCATGCGTATTACATGTTGTGGTTCTTCTTGCTCATATTTCCTTGCATCTCTCTCCCTGAAGTGATTCTTAGCCCGATCACTTAGGAATTATCGAAAGTGGCCCTCGTTGAACAAACGACCAATTCTTCCCTTAGTTGTCTGCAATCGTTTATTCTATGACCATGTGTGCCATGATAATTGCACATCAAGTTCGGGTTTCTTTTAGAAGGATGAGTCTGTATAGGCCTTGGCCACTTGGTGTCTCTGATTCTCCTAATAGACGAGACAATCCCCAACACATCTATGATGAAGTTATACTCTGATAATCGAGGAGCCTCGGCGAGGACGGTATGCTTATCGACCCGCTCTTACTCATGAGTCCCCGAGAACTTTGGCCTCGATCGTTTTGAGGAGCGTTACAACCTGAATTGTTGTTTCTTTGATCGACATATGGATGAGCTTCTTTGCTGAATCTCGATTCTAGGTTTGTGTCTCTCGGGGGCTTGGCTGCGAATCTGTTAGGATGACTGAACCCGAGGGGCTCCAAACTAGTCGTCCTCGACCCTGATTTTCGACTGGTAATGGCTGTGCATATCTGAGCATGTCACAGCTGGATATTCGATCAGGTTCAGCTTTAACTATCGGATACAATCGAACTTCACTCGTTCAAGCCCTGCATAAAGGGTTGTACTACCTAATCATCGGAGATTGAGGTAATTCCATTCTCTCCATTTGAAACCTGGACACGAACTCCCTTAACATCTCGTTGTTCCTTTGTTTTATTTTGAAGACGTCCAGTTTTCTCGTCGCCACCTTTATGGCCCCGGCATGTGCTTTCACTAAGGCATCTGATAACATAGCAAATGAGTCAATAGAGTTAGAAGTTAAGTTGTGATACCAAATCATAGCTCCTTTTGATAATGTTTCTCCAAACTTTTTTAACAAGACCGATTCAATCTCATCGTCATTCAAATCATTCCCTTTGATCTCGCAAGCGTATAAAGTAATATGCTTGTTGGGGTCGGTTGTTCCGTTATACTTGGTTATATTAGGCATGCGAGATTTCGTAGGAACGGGCATTGGAGTGGCACTCTGAGGGAATGGATTTTGTATGAACTTTTTGGCGTCTAAACTTTCAACATTGGGGGTGCTCCCGGTATTTGGTCAATACGGAGTTATAAGTTTCCACCTTTTTGTCATTGTCTTCAATTTTCTTTTCTCCGGACTCGATCCTCTTAGTGAGCTCTTCGAGCGTTCTCATAATTGTTGGGTCAGTCCCTGAGCCGCTTTAATATGTCCTTTCTAACGCTGGTTCAGTACATCGAGAGTATATAGTAAGGAATATTCTTGGTACAACTATCTAACCGCCTAGTACGGAATAGTACAATCGTATTCCTGGATTTGCGCCATGACCTAGGGGACGTGGCAGGAATCTCGCTCATTCGGTTACAAGTCCATAACATTATTATTCTAGGGTCGAGCATACTCGACCTTGGTATGTATCGTGTTGTGTCTTCGAACTCGGGTCTGATGCTCCGAGCTCGAACTCGACCTTGTCTGACCTTGGGCTCAAGACAACCCCCAACCTATAGATCGGAGGCATACGATTTCGACAGTATACAAAATGAAAAGACTTAACATATACTAATGTCACTGCCTCAGAGTAGTGACTATGGACGGCGTTGTATTGGCGTCGAAGCGTGCGTGCTGACTGGCATCAAACTGCCTTGGGGAGGGGAGGTGTCTCTAGCCATAAAGGCGCTCTACCCTAGTTGCGTATTGGCTTTGCCGAGTTAGGCATGCCGACCCGATTAAGTTTGGGGAGCATGTCGCTTGTCTTGGACATGACTATGAAGGGAGCTGAAGCATACGGGGGGCACAGCTGGTCGGGAGCTATTGCCGCTTCCCTGATGAGCCCATGGCAGGGCGAAACCAGTCTGTACGCTATTCGGACGGGCGAGTCCGGGGTGGTACGGGACGCCTCGGGCGCCGCGCGGGCTCAGAGCGCCGCGGCACGGTTCCAAGTCCGTCTCACTTGGTATCAGAGCAAACATGCTCTCTACTTCTCTTAGAGGTGGAGCATGACGATTTTGGGCAAAGAGACTACTTCTCCGCCAAAGTAAAGCGGCTTGAGCAAAGAAATTGTTGTGAACTCTAAATGAAACCACGAAGTGGACACACCGACGAAGTGCGAAGCAGTCTCCGTGATGAAGTGCGTGAGCCCCAAAGTTGGCAACACGAGGAGGTATGGCTTTAGCATGAATTAGGGTGCAAGTTCCATGTGGAAACGAAAGGAGTTGCAGCGAAAGTAATGCGTCGGGTCGCCGCATCATCGGGTGGGGGAGAGTTGTCACGGCCTCAGAGTAGTGACTATGGACGGCGTTGTATTGGCGTCGAAGCATGCGTGCTGACTGGCATCAAACTGCCTTGGGGAGGGGAGGTGTCTCTAGCCATAAAGGCGCTCGCCCTAGTTGCGTATTGGCTTGACCGAGTTAGGCATGCCGACCCGATTAAGTTTGGGGAGCATGTCGCTTGTCTTGGACATGACTATGAAGGGAGCTGAAGCATATGGGGGGCACAGCTGGTCGGGAGCTATTGCCGCTTCCCTGATGAACCCATGGCAGGGCGAAACCAGTCTGTACGCTATTCGGACGGGCGAGTCTGGGATGGTATGGGACGCCTCGGGCGCCGCGCGAGCGCGGAGCGCCGCGATACGGTTCCAGGTCCGTCTCACTAAGCTTATGTGCCAAAAGTATCTGTTATTTCTTAAATTCTATAGTAAGCCGAACGATTACATATAAAATAGGATGGAAGGATTATAAGTACGGTTGCACTTGTTGCGAGAATACTGCTACAGCCTTAAAGCATCCTGTGTGGATATATTCTCTTATGAACTGGATTGAACTTTGTAGCGATTAAAGTTGAGGATATCTTGTGTGGAGACTAATATAATAAGATATAAGAATTATATTTATGAATTTCACTCCTACATATTAATGTGAAGTCTTTTATGTGAAAATTATATTCCAACATGACTAAGATCTTGTATATTATTTTAAAATATTTTCTAACAGATATGATTACTATATGATTGGCTTCTTCTCTACTACTAATATACATGGTAGTACGACATTTAGGAATAGACAATACCATGAGGGAGTGTGAAAAGGGTCGTATTATGTTGCCAAGGTACCTAAGCAAATCAAAAATCCCGGGCAAGGAATTGTGTAAGGGATGCCAGATGTGTTAGGGTGGAGAAGATAATAAGTCGTTCTCTTTTCAATATAATTAATTTTGTTATAAATAGAACTCTATTTAGAGTGAATGTCTAAGAGTTTTAGTTTGAAGCTAAGTCATTTATTTCCCTATAAATAAAGGGGTCTTCTACCATTGTAAATCATCCCTAACAATCCCAAGTATTAATAAGAATACTTCTCTCTCTCCCTATTCTCTCTCTATATTGTTCTTATTCTTGCATTATTTTAGTTGTTCTTTACATTATTTCATAACACGTTATCAGCACGAGACTCTACCATCTCAAGAATCGCTATCGAGAAAAACTAAGGTATTTCTCTCTTCCTAATTTGATTTTCGATTATGTCTGACATTACGAAAAGAAAGTTCGTTGCCCTTGAAATTTCGGGCAAGAACTATATGACATGGGTGTTGGATGCTGAAATCCACTTAGATGCTATGGGTCTTGGAGACACCATTAAAGATAGAGATAAAGCATCCACCCAAGAATGTGCGAAGGCCTTGATTTTCTTGCGTCATCACCTTGATGAAGGTTTGAAGATTGAATATCTCACCGTCAAGGATCCACTCATCTTGTGGAAAGGCTTAAAGGAGAGATATGACAACCTGAAGTTGGTCACTCTGCAACAAGCACGATATGATTGGGCTCATCTGAGGCTCCAGGACTTTAAGTCCGTTTCTGAATATAATTCTGCAATGTTCAGAATTACTTCTAAATTGAAGCTATGTGGAGATAATATCTCTGATTATGATATGCTTGAGAAAACGTTTACAACGTTTCATGCCTCCAATATGGTACTGCAACAACAGTACAGAGAGAAAGGCTTCACAAAGTACTTTGAACTGATTTCTCTTCTACTTGTGGCTGAGCGAAATAATGACCTGCTCATGAGAAATCACGAAAATCGACCCACTGGGTCTACACCACTGCCTGAAGCAGATAAGGTGCACTCTCATTATGCTAATCATGAAAAGGGCCATGGTCGTGGTCGTAATCGGGGTCATAGCCGTGGACGTAGACAAGGAAGAAATATCCATGATGTCCGTCACCCCCCGAAGAGAGATAACCGCCGAAAGCAGAAACGGGATTATGAGGATCCTAAGGCAAAAGGTTCAGAAACTATATGTTATCGTTGCGGTGGGAAAGGGCACTGGTCAAAAGCTTGCCGTGTACCAAGACATTTGGTTGACCTTTATCAAGCATCTCGAAAGAGTAAAGGCCCGGAAACAAATTTTGTCTCTGACAACAACTTTGACATCACCCACTTGGACGTGGCAGACTTCTTTGAGCAACCCAAGGGGAAGATAGACCACCTAATCGGTGATGGATCCGTGATGAAAGAAGATGGAGCTGTTTGATTTTATTTTACTTGTTTGTATTAGTTAATGAATAAACTAATAGCCATTAGTATTAGCTCGTATTAGTTAGTTCATGATATAATGTTAGTATTAGTTCTTTAGAAAGTATCAATATGCTTAAATATCAATATATTTTTACTTTCCAGTAGAGGTAATCGACTAACCTGAAAACTAGTCGGTTATCTCATATTTTCGCATTAAAACTGCAAAACAATCGATTGTCTATGTTTACAATCGATTATCTTTAAAACAGTCTGATCTGGAATTTTTCAAAAATAGTCAACAATCGATTGTCTATGTTTAACAATCGATTGTCTTAAAACAGTGTGATCTGGAATTTTTCAAAAATAGTCAACAATCGATTGTCTATGTTTAACAATCGATTGTCCTAAAACAGTGATCTGGAATTTTTCAAAAATAGTCAACAATCGATTGCCTATGTTTTAACAATAGATTGTCTTAAAACAGTGTGATCTGGAATTTTCAAAAATAGTCAACAATCGATTGTCTATGTTTAACAATCGATTGTCTTAAGACAGATCTGAATTTTTTTCAAAATAGCAAATAATCGATTGTGTGTGTTTAACAATCGATTGTCAATGTTCAACAATCGATTGTGCGTGTTTAACA
This sequence comes from Nicotiana benthamiana, assembly GCA_034376525.1. Classification (NCBI taxonomy): domain Eukaryota; kingdom Viridiplantae; phylum Streptophyta; class Magnoliopsida; order Solanales; family Solanaceae; genus Nicotiana; species Nicotiana benthamiana. The sequence continues at coordinate 118,969,363 of CM067331.1, forward strand.
ATCGATTGTTTTAAGAAAATGCTTAAACTGAAATTATCAAACTGCATAGTAATCGATTATGGAAAACATATAATCGACTATCTGATTTAGTTATTCAACTGACCTCAGTAGATTTTGAAAATATTATTTAAATGTGAAACAAAAAGTTGTTTATTCTCATGTTCGTATATTTTCTTTTGTATGCCAAACCATGGGAAGTAAATTGATTGAAGGCTCCGGAAGAGCAACTGTAACTCTGCCCAAAGGCACGACGTTTATCTTAGAGAATGCAATATTCTCCTCCAAGTCTAAGAAGAACTTGTTGAGTTTTAATGATATCAATCAAAATGTTCTCCTCCAAGTCTTAAAGGAACTTGTTGAGTTTTAAAGATATCATTCAAAATGGATATCAGATTGAGACAATACATGAGTATAATCTTGAATACCTCATTTACTCATGAAAACGAGGCTGCCCACTTCGGTTTGGGGTCACGCCTTTTTGCATGCAGCAATGCTAGTTCGTCGGCTGCCCACTTCGGTTTGGGGTCACACCATTTTGCATACAGCAATGCTAGTTCGTCTCTGGCTGACGAATTGACACACATATTCCCCGTTGCAATTGGTTTTGGGTCATGAACCTAATATATCCCATTTAAGAATATTTGGATGCGCAGTATATGTGCCTATAGCACCGCCATCCCGCACCAAAATGGGTCCGCAAAGAAGGTTAGGAATATATGTTGAGTTTGAATCGCCCTCCATTATTCGCTACCTCGAAACATTGACAGGAGATTTGCACGATTTGCAGACTGTCAATTTGATGAGACACTTTTCCCAAAATTAGGGGGAGAAGTTGGTGAAACCAAACGGGAAATTTTGTGGAAAAATGCATCATTATCTCATCTTGATCCACATACCTCTACTTGTGAAAGAGAGGTACAAAAGATTATCCGTTTGCAAAGAATAGCAAATCAAATGCCTGACGCATTTACGGACTTTAAAAGGATAACGAAATCCCACATCCCCGCGGAAAATGTTCCAATCCGTATTGATGTCCCTGTTGGACAATCATCTAGTGTCATAACCAATGAGTCGAATGCACGCCTGAAGCGTGGTAGGCCATTAGGTTCTAAAGATCGAAATCCTAGAAAGAGGAAAGCAAATAATAAAAATGACACTACGAAAGAATCTCATGAGGAAATTCATGATTTAACAAATTCTGAGATTCATGAAGAATCCATTGAGCCCGAGACTCTGGAAAATACGGAACTATCCATAAATCCAACTGATATTGAGGCAAATATTAATCGAGTGGATATAGTGGTGGATAATGTCTTTGCTTATAATGTCGCATCTAGCATTATGCAAGAATGTGAGGATCTCGAACCTCAATCTGTTGAAGAATGTCGAAAAAGACATGATTGGTGCCAAAGTGGCAAGAAGCAATTCAATCAGAATTGAATTCGCTGGCAAAACGTGAAATTTTTTGGCCCTATAGTTGAAACACCTAATGGTGTTAAGCCTGTTGGCTATATATATGGCATGAATGATCGTTGGTCACGTACCTAATGTACGCCAAAGTATTTTGGACATATGATTATTAAAGGACAACGATAATGCAAGAAACATATCTTGCATATAAGTTTGACATGACCATAATGGTATTTCTCTTTAAGAAAGATATTCACCACATGGATGTTGATGAATCTGTGGTAGTACAAAATTAATTGAGAGCTCTAGAAGAGCCAATTATTACTATGTTGGAGAAACACAATTGAGTATTGTGCTGTAGTAAGTCTCAAAGAAACTTATTCGGTTTCCAAAGTACATGCGAAAGCGATTGATTATATTGAGACTATAAATAAAGGAAGGATTTGATATCTCCTATTACTACAACTTGTAGCGGGGTAATTTGTATATGAAAAGCTACCCGCTTTGTTCTCCAGTTTGTACTACACAAACAAAAGAATGACACAATAAAGTGGATATCTATTGGTATAAAAACCCATGTCATAATAAACCTGAAGTTTATTGATAAGTGCACATGTCATGGTGTAAATTTGAAGTTTACCAATATTGATAATACATTCAGTTGGCATTCGGGTTAGCCATCTCATTTTAAGTATGATGTGCAAATTCACATGGGTGAATATTAAAGAACTAGAAAGTTCTTTACGAATTCTCTTGTATTACTTGTTCTCATTAATGAACTGACCAACTAAAGAGTTCGGGTTGAAGCCCCTAAATTCTGGAAATATCAAAGGTGAATATGGGCCCATTCACCTGCCATGTATACCACATATGATGCATCTATGAAATGGTTACATGCGCAATTGTTATTAACCCGCATCCTGGCCGGTGATTGCGAGGTAAATTGCTCAGTAATCTAACTTCGAGCATAATTTCCAGATTTTCTATTCAAGATAGTTCATCTTGATAAGTTGGTTTATATCAAAGTTGGTTTAGCAAGATAATTATTGAGTGCCTCCACTTAATAGCTAAACTGTTTCTTATGATAACAAAGTTATATATATCAGTTTGATATACGTTGTATACGAGAGTATATTCTCCCCTCACAAGTGGTTCAGGGTCAGGAACCAAATAATTTCATCTTATTATTAATGTGCTGTGTATATTGACATGATAATGCACAAAGATGATTTCCCAAAGTTGAGGAAACAAGTTAGCTTTTCTAACATGAGGGGGAGACATGATAAACACATGAGAAAAGGTTACATGGGATGAATTATCATTTGTATATGTAAATCCCCGAATATCATGAACCTGAAGTTCATAAAATGGATAATTCAATTGCAACATATTGCAAAGCATGCTATACGCATTTGCTGACCCAAAGAAAGTAACTATATTCTCACTACAAATACTCATATTAAGTCCCAGAAGGACAAAGTCTTTGATACGCTTAAAGCGTATAGACAAATACTTGATTCCATATGAAAGACATGTAGATTTGGACATATATTTCAAATACTTGAAAGCATAAAGTCAAAGGTATGTATAATCAGTTTTCGATATCTTATTTGTTTAGCATGACATGAAAACTTGATATGCATCTAAAGTCTATTATGTGATTTATATGACTTAACTTGAAAGATTTAAGTTGCTTGAAGCATACACAATTCTTGGTCCTGAAGTATCACATCCTAAGTACAATTTGTGTACATATGTATCTTGCTATAACTATAAGCATGATGGCATTGAGAATACATCTATGAAGATATTGAAGAGTCATTCCACGACATTATATGAAGATGTTCATATCTATCAAGAATGATGATTTCAAGGTGCGGAATATTTATTCAAGTCAATATGGTTGATTTATTTATCAAACATCTACCAAAGATTGTTTTGAAGATGGTGCACAAGATTGGAATGCAAATGCTCAAGGATATAAATTGATGTTCTTATCAGGGGGAGTTAATGCGCGTTGCACTCTTTTTCCCTTACAAGGTTTTGTCCCAACTGGGTTTTCCTTGCGAGGTTTTTAACGAGGCAACCAATAGGCGCATATTCAAACATGTGTACTCTTTTTCCTTCTCTTTAATTTTTCCCATTGGGTTTTGGTTTTAAGGTTTTAACGAGGCACATTGTTGAATAGACATTCAAGGGGGAGTGTTATAAATAGAACTCTATTTTGAGTGAATGTCTAAGAGTTTTAGTTTGAAGCTAAGTCATTTATCTCCCTATAAATAAAGGGGTCTTCTACCATTGTAAATCATCCCTAACAATCCCAAGTATTAATAAGAATACTTCTCTCTCTCCCTATTCTCTCTCTATATTATTCTTATTCTTGCATTATTTTAGTTGTTCTTTACATTATTTCATAACAAGTTTTACTATTTTCTCCATATCTTCAAGAATTATTTTATATATATAGTTATATACTCCCTCCAATCATTTTTACTTATCCACAATAAAAAATATAGTTTTATTTTTATTTGTCCACTATATTAAATTAAGAAAAGAATAATTCTTTTTTCATGATTTACCTATCATTACCTACTCATTCCCCAAATTATTTCTCACAATTTATGAAAGTATTATTATTATTCTGGATAAAATTATAAAATATATACTTCTTTTTTTTTTAAGAAAGTACAAAATCAAAAGTGAACAATTAAAAGTTAACGGAGGAAGTACTATTTACGAATTTAGCCAAAAAATTTAAAGAAACAAAAAAGAACCTAACAGGAGTGAAAAAGAAGAGGATGAGGAGGAGGGTGGATATTTCATCCACAATGGCTGAGCATCTCCGCCACGCGTCCATAAATTGAAGGTTCTACTTTTGTCGAAGCAGGAACGGATCTAACATAAAATAACTTCTTCTTAAATTTAGTTCTAAAATTAATTATTCCTTATCTCTCATATTAAACGAGCCGTAAGGCTTATCTTTACTAAGGACCGTCTATCCATAGAATTTTTTCTTTGAATCTTTTTAAAAAAAAAATATTTATCCATAAAATTTTATAAGCTTTTAAAGAAATTCGAACAGAGTTTTTCAAAAACCAAATAAGTGACCACTTTTCAAATTTTGCAAATTTTTCTGTAGGCGTTTGGACATACAAATTGTAATTTTTTGAAAAAAAATAGTATTTGAAATTAAGTTGAAAAATGATATTTGGAATTTAAAATTGTGTTTGGATATATATTTCACTTGAAAAAATATTGCACTTATGTGAGTGAGGAAAAAATTGAAAATTTTGAAAAAGTGACCTTTTTGAGAAACTCATTTTCGAAAAATTCTGAAAAACTTGCAAAATTTCATAGACAAACTCAACAACAACAACAACCCAGTATAATCCACTTAGTGGTGTCTGCGAATAATATATATATATGATTAATGCCTTTGCTGCCCCACAGTTGAAAATTAAGTGAATTGAACTTGTAAATTTGAGTCTTGAGGGGACAAAGTACCTCAAAACACCTGCCAAAAAATTTGAGGACAGTAATTCATATTGAATGAACATCTCTGTACATAATTAATTGCTCAGTCCCAATCTCTACCATTACTCACTGTTGATAAAAGCTGTGAGCATAAATAATGAAATAGTACATCCAATTCCAAATGTTGAAATAAAGATAGTTCCAACAGGACATCCAAATACTGATACTGGAAATAATTTAAGCAAATCAAGACCGGGATTCAGTATAACCAATAAGGTAACAGCTTGACACATTGTTTTCATCATCACAAAAGTAGGATTATTAACCTAAACTGCTCCAGACTTAAGGCAATGAATATAATTCCACAGCTAACAACAAAAGCTGCATTTTCTTAATATCAAATACACTGAATCGTGTGATATAGAGCACATTGGCATCAAACAAAATCGCTTATTTAGGGAACCTTTCTTCTCAAATTTTCCATATGCCTACAGCTAGTAACGTATAATACTCCCAGAGACTCCAATGCTCATCTCTCTGACCATCATCTCTGCAGGCTACACTTATAAAGATCGCAAGTCGCAAACATTAAGTAAATTGTAGAAATGCATCAAAACAGATGAATAAATAAAGTTGCAGCATCTACTCTTCCTTAAGACAGGCTGGAAAGGATTTAATCAAAAGGAGAATGGGATCCGATATAACCAACGAGGCAGCAGTTAAAACGGAAAGTAGGATTATCAATCTAGAGTGCTCCAGACTCAAAGCAATGAGATACAGTTCCACCAACAACAGCATAAGCTGAATGATCTTAATTCTAAATATCACAATCCACCAAATCACGTGAGAAACTCTGGGAGAGGACAAAGCCTTAGCAAACTATCTCCCCGACAAAACTTGAGCACCGAGTGCTTGCACAAAGAAATTTCTGAATCTTTGTCTAACAGACAGAAAAAGTTTACCACTCTTGGGAACTCATATGCTAACTTCTGTGACCTTCATGTCTACAGTTACAAGCTTGCCTAAACCGCCCTAAGTAAACAGTAGAAAACTTGGAAAAGGGGAAAAAGAGAGAATTACTTGTTGCTAGTGAAAAATCGTGTTCCAGTCAACTGAGAAAGGCGTCATTCAGAGCGAAAACGGGAGTCAAAAAGCTTAATCATTCATGAAACAAGAGATTCATCTCGTTTGTAGGTTCAAGAGAATCCTTAGTGTGACACTTTTCATACCATCAGCCTCTAACGAGCTTGTTCTCTTCATAAAAGGAATCAATGAAAATGAAATAATGATATCCAAATTACGAAACAATGAGGAATCCAAATACCAGAACCAGCACAGCTACACAAGTGCATCTGCTCCAGCAACAATCTCCAATATCTCACCAGTGATCTTCGCCTGCCTTTCCCGATTATAAGCAATCGAAAGGTTCCTCTTTAACTCAACTGCATTGTCCGTGGCATTACTCATTGCATTCATCCTAGCAGCAAGCTCGCTTGCAAATGACTCTTGAAGTGCCCTCAAAATCTGGCTATTCAAATAGAGTGGCATCAAAGCATCAAGAAGCTGAGCAGGATCTTGCTCAAACTCTAAATTACACAAATAACTCCCCCTTTTCACCCTCAAATGATCTCTCGCAACTATCAATTTCCCTTCCTTTGTAGTCAACCTAAAGAACTCATCTTCATCCACATCAACACTTTTCCCATTCACATCAAGAACCTCTCCTTTCGACGAAATTGGAAGCAAAGTATGTATTACTGGATCAGATTTAATCAATGAAACAAATTTAGTATACAAAAGCTCTACTTTATCAACTTCTTCACTAACAAACAATGAAAAAACATCATCAGCTATAACCTGAGCCTCTTTTGCTGTAGGAAAACCCTCTCCTTCAACAAACCTATCAACAAAAAACATATCCCTCCTTCGACGAAAATAAGCATTACCTTTTTTACCAACACTAATCACACTACATTCAATACCAAGATTCTTCAATTCTTGAATACGGGTCTCTGCTTTTTTTAATATTCCATTATTAAAACCCCCACAAAGGCCTCTTTCACCAGTAATAACAACAAGTGCAACTTTCTTTACAGGCCTAATATTCATTAAGGGAATTTCAACATCATCTTCAAATTGAACCTGTTTGGTTATGTTGTATAACATATCAACGAGTGTTTCAGCAAAGGGTCTGCTACTAATGACTGCTTCTTGGGCTCTGCGAATCTTGGCTGCTGCTACTAGTTTCATTGCTTCTGTTACTTTCTGGGTGTTTTTTACAGTCTCGATTCTTTCTCGTAATCCACGAATATTACCGCAGTGAATTGAGGGCAGTTTCCATAATTGGTAAGGGGTATTTGTGTTTGTTAGGGCAGTATTGGGAATGGGAAATTTGAGGAGTTGAGAAGTGAAAGAGAGTGAAGAAGCGTCAAAGATTGGATTTTTTGAGGAAATCCATATTGAAGAAGCCATTGGATCAGCTATTGTATGTGAAAGGGTTTTAGATGAGAATAATGAATGGATGGGTTTCGTGGTTTTTGGGTTATAAGGTTTTGCTTTTTTCTGTTTATCAGAAAAGAATTTTGAATAGGCTGAGCTGAGGTAGAAAGAATAGCGGACAATTGACTGTCGTTGTTGGTTCCGAATTGGAGTTTCGCCGGCGTATTTTCCTGGGTTTGTACCTCTATTGTCAATTTCAGCCCGAGACTGCCAAAATGGTGGCAATGTGCAAATAATTTGCAAAAATGAAGTTATTTTTGCTTTTCCTTTTAGCAAAACTAGTATTTAAACAAAAAAAAAGGGGGGGAGACAGATATTAGAAATATATGTATATTGCAAATTAAATTTGTCAATCGCATTAAAAAGAATTAAATCAAAAGGAAAAAGATTAATTTAATTGGATTGTCTATCTAAATTTTTTTTGCTAGGAACCACCAATCCCCGAGATATGTTTCAACATTACTTTTATTAAGATCTATAACATATTCCAAATTTATTATTTAACATTCTTGCATTTAATATAGATCTTTTACGCCATCGACTTCATTGTGCAAAATAGGATTTTAATAAACAATTCAAAATTGCATAAATTCAAATAACTCTATCACTAACTCTTTCAGAAGAGAGAAACTTTATACATCATTAGAATGTACACTGATCTTTGAATGTACGGAAGTAATATCATCCAAATCACATATGAAATATGACTCAGAGGTACATAAGCTATTATTTTACAAGGCATACGTGTATAACATATTAAAAGTGAAAACTCATCCAAAAGGAAAAAATATTTTAGATTAACCTCGTAAAGACTCAAAATTCTGTAAAGTCCAATAAGACTCAAAATTTCAAACAACGTCCGATAAGACTCAAAATTCTGTAAAGTTTGACGTGTTTCGAACTCAAAATTTTAAATTTGAAATTTGATGAAGTTTTGGAAAAATGCTTTGAATTTGAGGTTTAAGTTATTGATAATGATGTTAGTTAGGCGATTTGATCGGATGGTGTAGTTCGTATGATGTTGTTGAGTTAGTACATGTGTTTGGTTAGGAGCCCCGAGGGCTCGAGTGTGTGTCGGAGGTGTTTCGGGATGGTTTAAACTTAGAAATTGTTGCAGAAAGTAGCAGTTCTGGGGTCTGATATTTTGTTCTATGCGATCGCATAGGCATCATTGCGATCGCATAGTGTAAGCTTCCAGGTGCCCAGTTTTGTTCAATGCAATCGCATAGAGCCATCCTCGATCGCGTAACTTAGCCACAATTCATTTCAATGCGATCGCATACATCTTCTGCAATCGCAATTCATTTAGCCAAACCTGAAAAAGCGAAGTCTTTCTTCTACGTGTTCACAATACACTGTCCGCCATCGCGATGGCCACCTTCCTATCCCTATGCGATCGCATGAGCTTCTCCTCCAATTTTTTTTTTTAACTTCAGAAATAGTAGCTACGGGATTTCACCAAGTTTTCACAAAAATCTTCTCCAAGCTCTTAGGCGATCATTGAAGCAATCCTTCATCAAAACCTCGTGGGTTAGTAATCTGTAACTCGTTTTCTTCATTTTTCATCAACATATATTAAAGTTCTAGGCCGAAAGCATATGATTAAGGGTAGAAAATTAGGGATTTGAATAGAGTTAGGGCTTCTTGATTCTTCTTGATTTAGACCTCGTTTTAGGGTCGAATTTGAAAACAATTTGTATATTCGGACTCGTGGATGATTGGGTGATTTGATTTTGGTCTGAATCTCATATTTTGACCAAGCAGGCCCAGGGTCGAATTTTGAGCTTTAGGGAAATATGATGGAAAAGCTATAATTAGGCATTTGGTTCGTATTGTTTTATTGATGTATTAGAGTCATTTATTTATAGATACAATTGATTTGGAGTCGAATTCGAGAGGCAAGGCGGTTATCAGGGATTGAATTGACCGCGGAAGTTTGAGGTAAGTGTTCGGTATAACCTTAGCTTGAGGGATTAGGAGTTGAGTCTTATTTGCTATGTCGTAATTGTCGAGTACGACGTATAGGCATGGTGACGAGTATCTATACGTTGGTGTCTAGCATGACCGTGAGTCTTTAAATTGTGAATATCTTGATTTCGTTGTATTTCTCTTACCTCGGTGATGATTTCTATTTATTGTGAAAAGCTTGTGAAAGGAAATTGTGACATATGAACATCGAGGAGCATTGGCTCAAGTTATATTATAATTATGAACGTATATGAAATGGTTGAACCCTTTGGAGCATTGGCTCAAGTGGTAAAGTGAGATATGAAATAAAAGTGAATGAAAGAGAAAGAGTATTTAAATTGTTCCCTTGTCGGGATATTGTTGCTTATTGATTATTATTTCCTTAGCTGGATTTGACTGTTAAATAGTTTTCCCTTGCCTGGATTTCTGTTATTTTTTATTTCCTCCATTGGCCCCTTGTTTGTGATTGTTATTTGGGTGAGGAAGAGTGTCAAAGTATGAAGGGTGATGCCGTGTATTTGTTTGCCAATGTGAGTAAAGAGTGTAAAGCACGAAGGATGATGACGTGCCGTACAATGTACCATTCCGTGCCTATTATATTGATTTCATGGTGAGAAAAGAGTGTAAAGCACGAAGGGTGATTCCGTATCGCACGATGTACCATTCCGTGCCTATTATATTGATTCTTATGGTGAGGACGAGAGTAAAAGCACGAAGGTGATGCCGTGCACTTGTCCTTAATTTCCCTGATTTTCGCTGATAATTGAGTTATGTTGTCCTTTACGTTTATTTTACTGATTTTCTGTTGTTACTTACTTTAAGGTGATGTCATTGATTCCCTTGCCCTAATTGCTTTGTAATTGTTGCTTGGGTGAGGAAGAGTGTAAAGGACGAAAGATGATGCCGTGTATTGTTTGATGAGGGAGTGTAAAGCACGAAGTGTGATGCCGTGTATTATTTTGGTGAGAGAGTGTAAAAGCACGAAGGATGATTCCGTGCACTTATTGCCGTTTGTTATGATTTCTTGTTATCAGTTCAAGTGCATTAATTTTCTTATTCCACAATTATTGTGATTCTTTATGTTGGCATTTTTCTTTATCGTGTCACTAGTTATTATTGAATTTATGTTATAATTGCTATATGTTTATGTGACTTAATTGCTACTTGACATTTAGCATACTAAATATTAAATTGCCTACTTGCTCCTTAAAGTCTATAATTAATTGCTACTTGTCATTATTTATTTTTCTTAGTGAATCATAATTATTGTGTACTTGTTGTCTTATGAATTCGCATTAATTATTGCGATTGTTGGAGTAATTCCATTTGTAAGAACTAGTAATATATGAAAATGAGAGTGGGTAGTACGTCTACCATGAGATACGATGAAATGGGAGCAGGTGGTACGCCTACCGCGAGGTATGAGAAATGGGATCGGGTTGCACGCACAAGATGAAATTGAAAGTGAAAGTTGGCTTTATTTCTCTTTATTCGTGTTAGAAGTTAAATCACAGTTTCCTTATTGTTCTTTGATATTCTGGTTATTTGCCACCCCCGCAGCATGTTCCTCTTCCCCAGCTTTAATTGCTTATTACCTATTTACTTTTTCGCCATATATTATATAACTGCACAGGTTTATCTGGAGTCTGGTCCTAGCCTCGTCACTACTTCGCCGAGGTTAGGCTAGGCACTTACTATTACATGGGGTCGGTTGTGCTGATACTACACTTTGTGCTCTTTTGCACGGATACCGGATAGCAGTAATAGCTCGGGAGTGAGCCTTCAGTTCGCTGAGACATCGAGGTAGCCCTGCAGGCGTCCACAGACCCGGCGTCTTCTCTATCTTTATTTATGATCTGTTATCTCTTATATTCGAGGCAGACAGTGTTACTTTCTTTCAAACGGTTGTATGTAGTAAACCTTAGTAGTCCGTGAATGTTGTAACACCACTTCTGGGTAGAGACGCATGTGAATTTTTCCTTATTATTTGGTTTACATCATTTAAGTCTTCTGTTAAATTACAAATTCCGTTGTTGTTTAATTATTTATTTCCTATTAATTAAATTGGTAAAAATAGATTTTAAACAAAAGCATTTATGAATTTTAGATGTGTGGCTTGCCTAGCTTGTACGAGTAGGCGCTATCACAATTCTTGAGGATAGAAAATCCAAATTGTGACAGTACAAGTAAATTGCGAATAATTCAAAAACAATAACTAAATCAAGGAACCAAAGAAACAACTTTCATAATATTTGATATTATATACTGGGACTTCGACTTAACACTTAAAAAATATACAACTATATATTCATCAGTTGAATATTAATACCTAGCCATCTCACATGACTATACAATTACTTCAAATTGTCAACGAAGAAGGATGGTTGAAGTATAAGTTTCAATTTTTCACCTTTATTATAGTCTATAACAATTGTTAAAGTAAATTTGTAAAAGACACTTGTATCACACGAGGAGAAGACCAATAATGCTTATCATATCCATTAGTATTTCAAAAAACAATCATTAGAAGGCTCTGCAATATTTTTCTTTAGCATATGACATTTCGACGACTTAAACATATGACATATGACCTAAATTATATTTAATGAAAATACATTACTATGTTCGTGAAGAGGAGCTTATGAATCTCTTTTTCTATTGACAAAAGCAGTAGTGCGTTAGCATAATAAATAATTTTGTAACATCATTAAAATGTACATAAATAATAAGCAAGAGCTTTAAATGTACACATGGAAAGTAATATCCAAATCTCATATGAAACATGGCTGAGAGGTACATAAATTTATTATAAATAATTTAAAAACATGTACTAGATTTAAGAAACAAATATAAAACTTTCATAATATTTGATACAATATACTGGAAGTTCCCTTAGAACTAACAAAGTATACAACTATACACCTAGCCATTTTACATGACTGTACAATAACTTCAACGGACAATGAGGAAGGATGGTTGAAGTATAAGTTAATTCAATTTTTCACCTTTCTTATAGTCTATAGCAATTGTTAACAAAATTTGCATCAAACACTTGTATCATAGGAGGAGAACAACAATAATGCTTACCATATCCATTAGTTTTCCAAATAACAGCCATTACAGAGGCTCTGAACCATTTTTCTTTAGCCTATGACATTTCGACGTCTTAAATGTATGACATTTCAACTTAAATTATATTAAAAAAATACATAACTTAAGGTGGTTGAGGAAAAAAAAAAACTAGAAAAAATTAGTGCTGAGTTAGCATAACAAAATCACAGGAAAAACTCAAAAGGAACCATTATTTGCCCCAAAGGTTTTTTCCCATTTCCCATTTGGTCAAATCACACGTAACTTATGATAACTCCACTAAAAAATAACACAGAAAATAAAAGTTTTAACTTTAAAAAAACTTAAAGGTCTTCTTCTTTCCAATCTTTTAAGCTTAATAGGTATAAGTATATAACTTTATAACCTCATTACCTATATGGAGAGACTGTACAACACGAAAAGTTTGATATCCTCAAATTCTACTAGTAAGTTATAATAATATGCAATTAGTATTTATGAACTATTCATATTATAGAAATAAAGTTAAGTCAAATAGATACCTTGTAATAGTCGTAGCTCATTTAAATCTGGTAGAAGAAAATCTGTATACGTATTTTGAAGTTGACAAACTACATCACAAATCTTGTTCTTGCATTGAATTTGAATATTGTGCTTGAGATGGAGATAATAAAATGTGTCCACAACTCTTTATGGGTGTACTACATTATCGGGTTGGATTTGCCGATTTATTATGTTTGTTAATGGTTATTTCGTTTTTTGTTTTTTAAAAAAGGATTCCTTCTGATTGTAGCAGGATAACCAAAGTCCGTAAATCATAAAACAAAAAAATTAGCTAATTGTTATAAGATGAAAAACTTAGCAAAATATCAAACCAATAAAGGATGTCGTGTCAGGACGCGTTTTATCTATAAATTTATTCCTATGTTTACAGACCAAAGTGGGTTTGAAGTATCAAAAAAGAAGGTTTTACTTCATTGACCCTAAATTTATTCAAGGAATTTAAGAACAATAAAAAAATAGTTCCTACAGAGTAATATATACAATAGAATCAACTAATATAAACTATGTTTAAAGCCAACACCATTCTTAAAGGTAAAAAATATAAGTAATGAAAGGCTTATTTGTTTTGCGGTTTTTCTCTGATTGCAACAGACTAATAAGAACAACAACAACCCAATATAATCCCACTTAGTGGGGTCTGGGGAGGATAGTGTGTACGCAGACCTTACCCCTACCCTTGGGTAGAGAGGCTGTTTCCAAATAGATCCCCGGCATCCTTCCCTCCAAGAACTTCCCACCTTGCTCTTAGGGAGACTCGAACTCACAACCTTTCGGTTGGAAGTGGGGGTTGCTTACCATCAGAGCAACCCCTCTTGTTTAATTGCAACAGACTAAAGCATGTAGAAAAGCGATTAATACATATTACATACGATAGACGTACACAACTAATTTTGTCAAAAGAACTTAAAAAAATGCTATTAGATTCAATAACTGCACAAAAAAGGATGAGATTGTCAAACAGAGCAGAGATTATAATAAATTATATAGCCTCGTGCCAACATGAAGGATCACCCTCTGAATTCTATAGGAAGCTACAGACGATAATGATATGAATTTAAAACTCTATAAATTTTTGAATGTTCACTTTTTTTAATCCAAGAAGAGCTTGAACATAAAAATAATTTAGAGAAACAATTTTTGTCAAGTCCACGATAGTTCTTGTTAGGAGCTCTAACATAATTCAAGTCAAAATTCTTTTTATTTAAGACTTAAACATCAAATTGCAGAATCCTAAAATATTAATTTATTTTAAAGTAAGTGTATTAGGAATCAACAAAGATAATTTGGACTTCAAGCAATTAATTTATATGTATTTGTTTGTCCTAATCATGTATTACTTTTGTTAAGATTTACAAATTTATTTAATCATTTTCTCATACGTATTTTTCTCGGTTTGTACCTCTGTTGGTGTTAACATTGAGATTAAGCCGATGAATCATGAAAGTTATAAAGAGAGAAAGTAGAGAGAAGGAGGAGTAGGTGAGAAGTCTCTGGAACTTCAGAGAAAAGTTTATTCAACCGAGAAAGAGAAAATGTACAAATGAAGTCCGGGGGTCCCGAAATATCTAGGGACCCCAATATATATTTAATACAATGGGTCGGGTCAAGGATCCAAAATAAATGGGTCTCGGATGGGCTCAGATATGACTCTCAAGGATTGGGCTCGGAGAGGCCCAAACCAGACATTCATCACTGCCCAATTTGTTGTATAGCATTGTATACCAAAAATACAATAAATATACACTGAGTATATACACTTCATATCACGTGACATCTTGTATCTCAACACCCCCCCCCCCTCAAGTTGGAGGGGGGAACCACCTGCAACTTGGTAAGCAGCGGAACCAGCAAAGTGCCCGGCAGAGGCTTGGTGAGCAAATCTGCTAGCTGACGAGAAGTAGGCACATGAAGCAACCGCAAGAAACCAGATATCAACAGGTCCCGAACAAAATGGCAATCCACCTCGATATGTTTTGTGCGTTCATGGAAAACAGGATTGTTAGCAATATGAACAGCAGCCATACTATCACAATAAACAGAAACAGGAGATGAAACAGGGACCCGAATATCACCCAACAAGAGATAGAGCCAAGTCAATTCAGCAACAACCTTGCTTAAGGCTCAGTATTCTGCCTCAGCCGAGGAAAGAGAAACAACAGGCTGTTTCTTCGATTTTCAACTGATCAAACAGCCACCCAAGAGCACACAAAACCCAGTAACAGAGCGACTAGTATCAGGGCAGGCAGCCCAGTCACTATCAGAATACCCAGCAACAGAAAAGTCAGCATGATCAGAATAAAATAAACCCAAGGAGGGAGTGCCTTTGAGATATCGCAGAACATGTAGGGCAGCATTCATATGGGGAATTCTGGGGGATTTGAGAAATTGACTCAGGTGCTGGACTGCATAACAGATGTCAGGTCTGGTGTGAGTCAGGAAGAGCATCCTGCCAACTAGGCTCCTGTACTGATCAGGAGAGGGCAAGCGATCACCAGAATCAACATGAAGTTTGACATTAATGTCCAGAGGGGATACAACAGAGGACACATTGACACAGTCAAACTGGTGCAGCAAATCAGAGATATACTTGTGCTGATTGAGGTGCATCCCACCAGGGACAGCAGACACTTCAAGACCCAAAAAATAATGCAAAGACCCTAAATCCTTGATTTTAAACTGAGCATCCAGAAATAGTTTCAGAGCAGTCAGTTCATCACTGTCATCCCCAGTTATAATGATATCATCCACATATACAGCTACCACCACAAAAGAACCAAGCTTACCTTTGATGAATAAGGAGTAGTCATTTAAAGAATGAGTATATCCTCTGGAATAGAGAGCGGAAGACAATTTGGCATACCATTGTCTGGATGCTTGTCTCAACCCATACAAAGACTTTTTGAGTTTACAGACCAGAGGAGGAGAAGAAGAAGAAGAAGAACCAGAACCAGAAGCAGAAGAAGAGACTGTCAAACCTGGAGGGAGTTTCATATAAACATCCTCATCCAAATCACCATGAAGAAAGGCATTATTGACATCAAGTTGGATAAGGGGCCAGTGATGCTTGACAGCCACAGCAATAAGGCACTTTACCGAAGTCATTTTTATCACTGGAGAAAAAGTTTCAGTAAAATAAATCCCCTCAACCTGTGTGTCACCCCTAATGACCAACCTGGCCTTATACCTTTCAACACTGCCATCTGCCTTATATTTAATTTTGTAAACCCACTTGCAACCAATGGGTTTCTTACCAGGAGGAAGAGGAACAACATCCCAAGTGTGGTTTGTGTCCAAAGCTTCAAACTCCTGTCTCATAGCAGCTTGCCAAGCCGGAACAGATGCTGCCTGAGAATAGTATAGAGGCTCAGATTCCAAAGAGGAGGAAGATGAGCCAGAGAAGGCAGGGAGTTGACACACATAATCTTTAAGATAGGAAGGAGGATTACGGTGTCTGTTAGACTTTCTAGGAGCAGGTACAGAAGGAGGAGGATCCAAAACAGGAGGGGAAATAGCAGGACTGAGCGGAGCAGGAGAAGGCATCTGGACAGGAGTGTCAGAAGAGGGAGGAGAAAGTGGAATGGGAGAATCAAAGATAGCATAATGTTCTCCAGAAAGAAGAAAAGGAAAAGAAGAAGCAGAGGGAGGAGCAGAGGGAGAGGCATGTTTAAAAGGAAAAACTGATTCATGAAATAGAACATCCCTGGAGACCAAATACTTCTTGGATGCAAAATCATAAAGCCTACAACCCTTTTTGCCAAAAGGATAACCCAGAAAAACACATGGAATAGCTCTTGGCTTCAACTTGTCCCTTTGAGGAATGGGAACAGTGGCATAGGCCAGGCAACCAAAAACCCTCAAGTGAGCATAGGAAGGAATTTGGCCATACAAAATCTCATGAGGAGACTTGTTATTAAGCAATCTGGTTGGTATTCTGTTAAGGAGATAAGTGGCAATCAATAGGCAGTCCCCCCAGAAGGATACTGGCAAGCCAGATTGAAAGAGCAATGCTCTACAGGCCTCAAGAAGAGTTCTATGCTTTCTCTCAACTACACCATTTTGTTGAGGGGTGTGAGGGCATGAGGTTTGATGGATTATCCCATGACTGCTAAAGAAAGAAATGCCCTCATTGCTAGAGCCCAATTCTAAAGCATTGTCACTTCTTACAGTCTGAACCACAGCATTAAATTGGGTTTTGACCATGGCAAGGAAGGACTTAAGCATATAAAAGGCATTACTCTTGGATCCCAATAAGTGTGTCCAGGTTGCCCTTGAAAATCATTAACAATTGTAAGGAAGTATTTGCAACCAGATGAGGTTGGAGTATGATAAGGTCCCCAAGTGTCCACATGAATCAGTTGGAAAGGTTTAAATGTTCTTCTCATGGAGCTATCAGGGAAAGGGAGCCTGGTTTGTCTGGCCATGGGACAGACTGTACAAGGAAAGGATTGTTTGGAAGCAAAAGGAAAAGGCAGACCAGAAATGTATTTCATGTTGGCAAAAGGAATATGTGCAAGTCTTAAGTGCCAAGTGTAATTCATATCAGAAGTAAAATCATTATTACAAGTGGAACTATTTACATGAGAATGCATAGAAATAGCCTTCTAATCAGACAAAAAGTCATCATTACAAGAAGACACAGAACGCAATGCAACAACTTGGTTATCATTACAAGAAACAGAAACAGGACAAACAGAATTAGAAAAGCAAGTAACAGAGGGAGAAGGGGAAGAAGGAACCCAAGCTAGTAGTTTATACAGCCCAGCAGCTTGTCTACCAAGATCCAGCGGCCTCCTCAGAGAAGGGTCTTGTATCATGTGTAGGAAGCAGGAATATTCAGTGAACATAACTATACAATGTAACTGTGTCACTAACTTGTGAACAGAAATCAAGTTGTGTTTAAAAGAAGGAACTAGCAACACATTGTGAATAGTAATGGAAGGAGATAAGGCAAAGGAGCCAGTGCAAGTTACCTTCACTTTGTAGCCATTTGGAAGAGTAACAAGGTATGGCAGAGTTAGAGGTATAATATTAAAGAGTAGATTTTTATCATGTGTCATGTGATTAGAGGCACCTGAATCTATTATCCAGGTGACAGAATTAATGTGAGTAAGCAAGCAAAGTTTGGAATCAAAAATAGGGTTCTCAGTTAACAAAGTACCAGCAAAGTTTGCAGCATATATGGGAGGAGGAGTTTGAGCAGTGGATTCTCCCAACTTGGTTGAGAGGTGTGGGACATCTCTCTTTTTAGTTCATATATTTTGGTCCTATTTGCAGTCCCATATCTGGTCTGGAGTTGAGACCAGATGCTCTGTGCAGTGTCAGCATACTGCACAGATTCAGCAATTGCAGGGGAAAGGGAAGCAATCAACCAAGAGATCACCATACTGTTGCACCTATCCCACAACCTTTATTGAGCCACATTGGTGGCAGGTCGGGTGTATGTGCCATCAACAAAGCTAATTTTATTTTTGGCCGTTAAGGCAACAAGCATTTTGCGTCTCCAGCCCCCATAACCACTACCCGAGAAGAGAGTGGGAACAAGTGATACCCCATGGACATCAGACGAGTACACAAAAAGGGGACTAGAGGAGTCTACAGTTGGGGAGGCACCACTGTTTGTGCTAGAAGACATAGTTAATGAACTGGCTTAAATGAATAACTTTTCAACAAACCGAATACTACCAAAACAAGTATTCAAACACAACAACAAACAAATGGACTACAGTCAGGTCAACTATTCACAAACAACACCAGATGCTCACAAGAACAGAATCAAATAATCACATATAATATCGAAGATAAGGACAGAGTTACCCTCCTTCTTCGCAACCGGAGAAGATCGGCCTTCAAATAACAGAAACCCTAGGTATAGCTTTGAAAAAACAAACTTTACCGAAAATCTGGTCAGGAACGTCGGAAATGCACCCAAAGCGTCCACAAAGTGATAATCGAGCCACCGGAATACGGTAAAACTTCAGGTTAAACCGTTAGAAACCCTAGAAGCCGATAAGTCACCCAAAATCAACCAACCAAAATCATCACAAAATCATTCCAGAGTGTTCAGGAGAGGAAAACACACTCGGATATCACGAAGAGACACTCAGAAAGGTCTCCGATAGATTGAAATCATCATCGATGAAACGGTCTCAGAAATCACCCCCAAAAACCTCGAAACAGACTTCATCCAACACCACGAATCACACAGAAACATGATCGGATCGTCGTCGAGGCTCTAATACCATGTTAACATCGAGATTAAGCCGATGAATCATGAAAGTTATAGAGAGAGAAAGTAGAGAGAAGGAGGAGTAGGTGAGAAGTCTCTGGAACTTCAGAGAAAAGTTTATTCAACCGAGAAATAGAAAATGTACAAATGAAGTCCGGGGGTCCCGAAATATCTAGGGACCCCAATATATATTTAATACAATGGGTCGGGTCAAGGACCCAAAATAAATGGGTCTCGGATGGGCTCAGATATGACTCTCAACGATTGGGCTCGGAGAGACCCAAACCAGACATTCATCACTGCCCAATTTGTTGTATACCATTGTATACCAAAAATACAATAAATATACACTGAGTATATACACTTTATATCACGTGACATCTTGTATCTCAACAGTTGGCAATTTCAGCCGGAGACTGCCAAAATATCTGGCGATGTGCAAATAATTTACAAAAATGAAGTTATTTTCGCTCTTCCTTTTGGCAAAATACATAGATAGATCCTCAAAGTTGGAGAAGTTTTATAGTGTGTTTTATATAACTGACTTTAGTTGTGTGAGGTTCCTTTTTGTATCATAAATCTGTGGATTTCAAACTTACACTTCTAAGTCAATAAAAATATAAATTCATAAAATTGTAAGACAAAAAAAATACCTCATACATATTGTCAATCACATGCTTCAACTTAATTAGTACCAGATAGACACTTTATTTAGCAAGAATGTGTCTCGTTGACACCCAAACCACTCGCATGCTATACACCCTCAGCTGACATGTTAATTGTTAAATGGGCAAATCAAATAATTAGGTGTGTGATTTTAAAGGGAAAAAATCACTTGTACATCATAATTTATCAAAAAGAAGTATAATATTATTATGATAAATATCATATTATGTTGGATGTCTACTCATCTTCCATGATCTTCATCTCAAATGTTTAATGACATATTTTGTATGTTCAATGACATATTCCATGACATATTTTCTTCACTTTTTATGCCTATATAAAGGCCTTGTAATAGATAGGAAATGACACACAATTGAAGAAGAAAATCACTTCCTTCTCTCTATCTACATTTCTTGTTCATGGTTCACTAAGTTGCTTATATTTCTTGTTCATGTTTTACTAAATTGCTTTTATTTTATAACACGTTATCAGCACGAGTATCTAACCATCACGGTAAGTTATCTTCTTTTAAAGTTCTCGACTATGATTTAAAATTATCGGGTACAACATGTTTCTTTTTTTTGTAAGAATAGTGATATGTTTTGTTGGATACTTAGTTTTTCTCAATTATGTTTAAAAACAAAAAGAGAAAGAGAAAGATACTCATACTTCACCATGATCTCTTTATTTATGAATAAAGATGTAATGATTTTAATAAACTACTTCTTAATTGATTTGCATTATTAAAAGTATAAATAGAAGTAATCAACAATAGACTTAGATAACAAGAATATTTTCTTGACAGTAGTACGTATCCAAAATATGAATATAAATAGTGTTTGCATCATTAAAATATTACATCCTACTTTGACCAAATCCAATAACCTTTTATCGATTATTCATCTTCTTCTGTGTAGAAATAAAACATGTTACTAATAATGAGGTTACTTGAAATTGTTTTTGTTTTCAAGTCTATTTTCTTATTGAATTCAAGTATATCTAGTTACATGCTTAAGTACTTGGGTACACCTAACATAATGCGTGATTATACATTATTGTGTAGTATAACATGATATACTACACTAGCTACATTTAACTATTTATTTTGACAAGCCTAAATACAGAATATTAGTACACATGGAGATACTATGTAGGTATAGATTTTACGATATTAAAATTTTTATATTCTTTCGGTGCACATATAATTATTTTATATGGTCAATCTAGAAAAGTAACAATACTAGTTATGTAGCATGTCAAATCACTTAGCCAAATTATTACTAAAATTGCTTGATAAAGACCTTAGTGCAATAAGGGTATTCACATTAGCTAGTATTGTCCTACCTATATTCAGTACACTTTAAGTCATGCTAATTAACTTGAATAATTTAATGATAGATTGCAGAACCCCTATACTGGCTGATAACAGATTGCAAGGGGACCTCATATATAGACTGGCAGGAATGCGCAGATCAGGAAAATTTCAAATACAGTCACTATATCATACTATGCTTCCAATCTTCCCTAGGGTGGAATGGAAGAATCTTATGGTGACAACAAATGTATTGCCTAGGCATAAGTTCACTACATGGTTGGCTGCTCAAGGTCGATTCCCTACTGTCGACAGACTATTGAAGTTTGGAGTACGTGTGGAGGAGCAATGTGTTTTCTGTCATCAATCTGTAGAAGAGTTTGGCCATCTATACTTCACTTGTCCAGTTACTAGTAAACTATGGCATAGAATATGTTGTTGGCTGGGATATAATAGGACAATTGGCAGCTGGAATGTTGAACTCTAGTGGTTTTGCTGCATAGCTAGAAGCAAAGTGTGGCAGAAGGCTGTGGTGGCTACTGCTTTTGTCACCACAGTTTCACTCATATGGAGAAGTAGGAATGTCATCAGATTTGAGGGGAAATCATTTGATGAAAATCAGTTCTGCCGTGAAGTAGCAATGCTTATACATGTTCGGGACAGGAAATGTAAGAGATGGAAAATTGGATTGCGACAACTCAATCACTACCCTTAGTCGTTAGTGTAAGGAATGTATTAGCATGGTTAGATTTTGTATAGTAGTAGTTAGTCTATACTACTATAAAGAACCTCATTGTAAATTTGTTGACATCAATGAAAGTCAAACTTTAAATTTAAAAAAAATGATGCGTGCACTAACTAGACATACAAACGATTGTTTTTTTATAGATGCTACAAATAATTGATAAAGCTTTACAATGATTTGAGATTTTACTTATTTAAGAAAGCAAATTTGATTTGCTAAGTTGCAAATTACTTGTGTACAACTTTCTTAGCGTGTGATTGAAATTAAGGCTTGAAAATGAATCTCAATATCGTTTAACATATTATACCATTGATTAAGGGTAAGACATCAGGATTAAATCATGATGCACCATAATAATAAGAGTTAGGTATGAGTCCCAATTCATTATGGCCTAATATGCATTTATATTGGTAAGACATTGGGTTTGAGTCTCATTGTACCATATTGATGATATAGTGATGACTAAAGAAAAATAATATATTTTTCATTAAAGGCATGAAAATTGTCCCACTTGATTTGCTCTATTCTTGAAGTGAATGTGACAACGACGTATAATAAGTCTGAATGAAGATAAGTGGTTGAACCATGAACGTGAGCGTTCCAAAGATCAAAACAATGATAATCATCACTGTGATTATAAAAGGAGAATAATAAAGATTCTCAAAATAGTCCTTCAAAATGTGAAGGCAATGTTTACCATCAAATTGGTATGAAAATAATAAAGCACGTCACTGATTATGATCCATTCCTTGAAGAAAATATGACTTGTGATAAGCATTGAAAATGCATACTCATTCCTATATGTGAATGTGGTAATATATGATAAACATAATGAATAAATACATGCAAGGCATGCTTGGATGAATACCACACAACTCGCCCTTGAGAGAGGTTTGAGTGAAATAAAGAGAATAAATATTATTGTGTGGTTACATGAATATGTCATTGGTCTCGTACATGTGATATACCAAAATATTTTGGCATGCCTTATAAAAGTTATTAAAGGAAAAATCAAAGCAAGAAATGATTTTTCTTATGATGATTTTGACCATGATAATTTATTATGATATAAGTTTCTCCCTGAATGAGACATTTACCATATGAATGATATGATAAAAGATCTTGTAGTACAAAAGTTGTTAAAAGATCCGAAAGAACTAATTTGTTACTATCGTGATGAATACAATTATTCATGATATTGATATTGAAAAGTCTCAAAAGAAACTTTTTGAGTTTCAAATGTATAAGTCAAAGTGGTTGACATGTTGAGACTATAAATAAAAGGAATATTGAATATCTTCATATTTCTATAACCATACATGGGGTAAATATGAAATGTTACTCGGTTTTCTTTCAATTTGTACTACACAAATATGAACATGATGCTTGAAACGTATGCCACAAGTAAACTGGAGGTTTACTAAAATAAATATTAGTTGGCATAACCGGTAGACCATCCCGGTTCAATTATGATGCGAAAAATTAGTTGAGAATTCCATTGGCGTATATTGAAGTATAGAAGATTCTTCAAGAATTCTCTTGTGTTGCTCATTCTCATGATATACCAGTTAAGGTTGGGATTGAATACCTTGATTTCTGAAATGAATAAAATGTGATAAATATATGGGCCCAGTCACCTGCCATGTGGACCGTTTACTATTATATGATTTTAATAGATGCATCTATTCTATGGTCACATGTGCATTTGTATCAACTTGCAGTTTGGTTTTTGCAAGATTGCTTGCTCAAATTATTAGAGCACAGTTCCAGAATATAAATTATGATGATTTATCTTAATAACCCTGGTTTAAATCCAAGTTGGTCTAGCAAAAAATTGTATGCCTCCAATTATAGCTAAATCATTGGTTAAGAGAACAAAACTCTAAAAAATGAAATTTTGTATGAGATGTATTATTTAATATACAGCAGCACTTGCTCGCATCTAGCCAAGTTATGAAAATTTCCCCTATCACAATCGGTTCAGGGTCAGGAACCAAATAATTTCTTTATATAAATATGTATGTGCTATATGATTTAATTATGACACCACAATGCACAAAGATGGATTCCCACGTAAGGTTGTAAAATGTGTTGGTGATCCCAACATTAAGGGAGAAAATGGCAGCTGAGAAAGTAATATGTGAAATGAATTATTATAAATATATATAGATCCTCGTACAAAAAATATGAACTTGAAGTTCAAGTGATAATTCATTTTCAAATTATTGCCAGACGCATTTGCTGACCCAAAGCTAAATGTCAAATTTCAGTTGCTAATGCTCCAAATAGAACAAAGTCCATGGGCGACAGAGTCTATGTCATGCATAAAGCGTAACAGACCAATCGGTTCCAAAGATAAACTCCTGGAAGAAGGAGAGGGGCAAATATTCAAAATGGTCATAATAAGGAGGCAAATACTCTAGAAGAGCACCACGACATAAAACTTCATAAGACCTCATGGGAGAGGCTCAGGTACCTGAAATAATGAGATAAAGATATCTCAATAAGTTATGTCTTTATTAGATAAAAATGGAACCGACATAAAGTGACCGTCGACGATATTGTTAATATAATGTAGCGCTCAATATTATTAATATTGACGAGGATCTTGACCTCAAATATGTCATGAAATTTGGACAGATAAATGATTGGCCAAAATAAAATATAATACGCAATCAAGATTGATTTCACCTGAAAAATGCAAAGTTGGACGGATAGTCCCAACACATGAAAGTATAAAGCCATTGGAGGTATAAATGTATTCTTGTGTGAAAAAGGTCAAGTCGATAAACATAAAGACGACTTGTGTTACATGAAGATTGAAATATCCCGGCATTGATTATATAGAGACATATTCTCTTGTGGTGGATGTAGTCATTTCAGGTTTTAATATGGCAATACATAAAAAACTTGATATGCGTATAATGGAAATCATTGAAGGATTTAAATTGTTCTGAAGCATATTATGATTTTCAAGAAATTTATTAAATAAGGCTTCAATAATCCTTATGCGGATTGACACAATATGGGTACATATGGTATAATTGCCCGAAAAAATACTTGTTGAAAGAAGAATACAAGAATAATTTAATTTGTTCTTGTGCCTTTATAAAAGAGCCTGAATTTGAATTTGCTTTAATCGCTATATATGTTGATGATTCAAATATCATTAGACATACACTACAACTAACATACTGACCGCCGAGCAAGTATGTATACATACACTACAACTACAACTAATTGCTAACTGACTCTCTTATGTGTAAATCAACAAAATTAAAAAAAATAACCTCAGCTAGACATTTACACCACACACATAGGAACCTTCTAGATACTACATTGGTCGACCGAGAACATGACACATAAGGGAATCTCTACTTCCATCTGCCTGACGAAACTTCTTAACTAGTCGATACTTAACCCTCATACAACATAAAATCTATTTTGATTAGATTTCAAATTGGCTTTTAAGTTAATTTTAAATATTAAGAGTGTTTGAAAAAAAAAGAAAATAGCTTAAAAAAGTTAAAATTGACTTAAAAAAATCAAAAGCCACAAGTTAACTGATCCCAACTTCTTTTTTAGCTTAAAACCAACTATCTTTGACCAAGTATTTTACTCTCTTATTCCTAATAATATTTATTATTTCAAAAATAGCCTTCGCAAACTCTTGAAATAATTATAATATCCAACTAAAACTTTTAAATTTGTAGATGAATTTATTTTGACTTTAGCATCTCTTACATAGATTATACTTAAGTTTCTTTTTCTAAGAATTTGAACTCATGTGCGACCAACGGTTCTAATTGCATTGTAGTTTCTAATTAACTATACGTACAATTTTCAAATAATTTTAAAAAGTACAAATTTATTTTATTTTGATTTCCTAAATATTAGGAATTTTTACACAGTTCAAATAAGAAATAAAATGTGATAGTCATTTCATATATTTTTCCGGTAAGCTTAGAATTTCAAGAAACAAATAAAAAATTTACATAGTTGAAAGAAATGAAAAATAAGAGTTCAATAATTATATTTATAAAAATTATCTCAGATGATCAGTTCAAATATTAATTATTTCGTATTTATATTAAAAAGTTTAAAATAAAATATTATAGTAATAAGCTTCTTTATAGTGTTAACAACTTTAAGAATATTTTAGTCATTTCAATAGAAAAAATGCTTACAAGTACTTGTTTACCAAATATTTCAACATCTTATTTTTCAGCTCTAGCGCATTTATTCAAACGCATAACCGATTATTTATAAAACTAGCTCAAGCACTTAAAAAGTGCTTTTAAGTACTTGTGCTTAAAAGCTACTTTAATCACCACTCTGTAGAACTTGCCCTTAAGTCTTGATAGTGCATTCTTATCACATAAAACATCAGATGCGAGCCCTTATTTCATCAATCTTACTCCAATACGATGTGTAATATCCTCATTAATCTCTCTGTTACCTGTATTATATACCCAAAATACTTGAAATTGTCTGTCTTGGTGATGACTTAACTATCAAGCTTCATCTCTACTTTTGCTATATGAGTCCATTCACACTGAACTTGCACTCCAAGTACTCTATTTTGATCCTACTCAACTTGAAATTTTTAGACCCAGAGTTTATCTTAAACCTCCAGTCTAGCATTAATATCGCCTTACGTTTCGTCAATCTTTACTATGTCATTTGTAAATAATATACACCATTGTCACGCCCCAAACTTAGGGAGCGCGATTGCTGCTCAACTGACTGAACCTAACTGAGCAAGTCTATTAGATTCCTTCTACCTAAACTCACTCATGAACAAAGAGGGGACATATTTATATTAGTTAGATAATAGGGAGATCATGTATAAAATACTACATCATTTCATTAGTTACTGCATCTTAAAGTCTTAAAAGGATACACATCTTAAATACTTTTCCAACACCCATATACAGCCCACACTATGTTTACAGAGCCTCTAATCGATACAAAAGAGTACAACAAAAGTGACGGCAATAAGGCTCTGGCTATAACTCAAATACAATACATAAGGAACAAAAAATGCATAACACCAAAATGAAATAAGGCTCACCAAGGCTGCTGGGAGGAGGATGAACTGCTATCACTAATTAATGCTACCTGCTATGAAACCACATGCATCCATTTAAAGATGCAGTACCCCGACAAAAGAAATATTAGTACCTCGAATAGTACTAATATGTATAATTAAACACCACCTCAATAGAATGAACAATAATGCAAGTAAGAACAATCATTATGTCAGCTAACACATTGAACATTCACTAAACATCAAATAAGGGATAAGATAAGTTTCCAATTAAATTTTTATACTTTAAGTCAGGGAAGTATGTTAACACCCAATTTTGTCCTTCCTCTCTTTCAAATTATTTCTTTAAACTTCTAATATCACTAATAATATAAGATAGTTATTCTACTATTTATTTTAGTACAAATTATGCCTATTTGTTACCATTGAAACTATTACCATACTTATTATTATTATTATTATTATTATTATTACTATTATTATTATAATATTTTGACCTTCTAATTATAACTTTTATTGTCTTTTGCGAAAAGATTTCAACCAAATAGTAATATTTTCCCTAATCCTGCCGTTTATATATATTTGCTCTAAAGGCATTATAAATTTTACTTAGAAATTAGTCTACTATTGTTTTTTACAAATGCTAATAATTTTATTAAGTCATATTTACATCTTATTATATAATGTAGGTAATAGGATATTTTGGAATAAATTAAAAACTCAAAGAATTAAATTTGAAGATGGGAGAACATCATTTTATTGAGGCCTACTCATAAGCCCAAGTATTCAATTTAGCAACCCAAAGGTTTGCCTAATCAGCACCATCTGAACCGAGCCCCAAAATGAAGGCCCAATTCGTTCAAAAGCCATCTCCAACAGTTAAAGCAGCCCAAATATTAGCCGAATATCAAATTCTAGATCATTCTATAAAATTGAATTATCTTTTATATTCCCTTATTTTGGATTTCAAGAATTCAACATTTAATTATAATGAATTCTCGGAATTCGAAATTTTTCTAATATTTTTGACAAAAAATACATTTTTATTGCTAAAAAAAAGTTACTTAAATACATAATTCGCAGTACTATACTGCGAATTACTTTAACAGAAATTTTGCCGTTAAGTAATTCGCAGTATAGTACTGCGAATTATTAAAAAAAAATTTACTAATTCGCAGTGCTATACTGCGAATTATAAAAAAAAAATTAATTTGGCCCCACCGATAATTAACTGACATAACAATAATTCAAACACATAAAACATAGTATTATACTGCGAATTCTTTACGCACCCCAGGCTCGGGCTTGCCTTAGTTAAAGGCGTTCATTTTATGAAAATTCATTCAATACAAACCTCAAACTTATGTTCATACGTCTCTCTTCTTCTTATCAATCATTTTTGTACAATATCAGAATAGCCAAAAATAAAGATTCCATTATATTAAGGGGTAAGGTTGTGCTGGAGAATAATTCTGTGAGGTATAGTTCACCTCCTCAGTGTCATGTTAAATTACCACTTACTATAGAGTATGATAAATTGATTTTGTTATTATGTAAAAAATGAGTGTGAGGAAGCGTTCGGTTAACCTTAAAGTAACCGGTAGGTTTCCATATTCAGTGACTCCGCAGGGGTTTGCGTATTATTCTGAGTTTTAACATCGAGGATGATGAAACTCTTAGAGATTTTTTGCGGATTCCGGATAAATACAGGGAATTTATTATAATAAAATTATTGAAAATGTACGTCAAGGTGGAAGACGTTCCCAATAATGAGGGCGTGCATAGTAAGGATAACCCCCAGTGATCGGGTGGTTATTCTGGAGCAGTTTTTGCCAACAGTTGCTGATGAAAGAGCTTGCCTTGATTTAAACTTGTCACTACTGGAGAATGAGCAACCACAAAATAATTTTTCGACTTTATATAATCCACAAGATGACTGGTAAACTTAAATTCTACTATGCTTTAGCAATGTTTATCTTATGTTTTAATTGGATTTGTATAAACACTTATATTTTTCATAGTGAGTATCGTCTGAATATGAATTTTACAAGTTATGACCACGTCCCTAGTTGGAATATTCGTAGTTCTGGAGTATTGGAGCACGGTGGTCCATCCGGGAGTCATCATCAACAAGAAAATATCCATCATGAAACGTCAAGACAGTATGACTTGTAAGTAAAGTGATATAGCTATATCTAAAGTATTTATGTAGTTGGGTAACTTATCATTTTGTTCTTTTTGTGCAGTGAAAACGAACTTCTTGATGTTCCTGACCTCACACAGTTGCGCATAGAAGACGTATTGACTCGTGATTTGGCTGATGCGCAGAGTCGGGAAGATGATAGTGATTATGACAATAATGCGGATGAGTCTGGGATGACATACCCTTCCATGATGAGGGTGATGAGGAGGAGGAAATGAATGTTGAACCTAAGCTAACGAGGGAACATGTACCTCCACCTCTCGTTAGACAAAAAGTATACGAGTCTCACGTGCCATTTGAGTGGAATATTCCCTACCTTGATAATTTGCCAAGTATGGCGAACGTGGATTCCCTCACAAAGGATGATGACGAAATTCGGTCAGCGATGTGGGATGAATCTAGACTAGCTGTTCTGACAAAGGGCATATATTTCCCCGATAAAGCTCGCCTAATTAGGGCTGTAAAAATCTACAGTATAAGAGAGTGCCGCGAAATGACGGTAAGTGAGTCAACTACGGAGGTATACAAGGATGTATGTCGTAAATGGTTTATGGGCTGTCACTGGATGTTGCGTGCCATCAAGAAGAAATCAGATTTGTGAAAAGTGGGTAAATTTATTAGTGAGCACAAATATAAAATGGACACATTCAATGAGAATCACTTCAACTTGGATGTGGACTTGATTTCTCTTGTCTTGATTCCATATTTGGAAGTGTCCATTAGGTTCAAGATTAAAGAATGTATTACAGCCGTCCACCAGGAGTATGGTTGTACCATAACCAAAAGAAAGGCATATCTTGGTCGCAAACGTGCCTTTAAACTTATTTATGGCAACTGGGATAAGTCTTTTTCAAATATGCCCAGGTACATGGCCGCACTACAATACTTTAACCTCGGGACTATTGTTGAATGGAGGCGTGAGCGGAGTCCGGAAAGACCCGAATATATTTTCAACTATGTGTTCTGGTCATTTAAAGCAGCAACTGATGGTTTTGTGCATTGTCGTTAAGGCTGTATCCGGTTCCGGTTCTGGGTCTATTTGGGTAAACGGTTCCGGTTCTGGCGGTTCCCGGTTCTGGCGGTTTCGGTTCTGGCGGTTCCCGGTTCTGGCGGTTCCGGAGCCGGAACCAGAACCATACGGTTCCGGAACCGCGGGTCTGGCGGTTCCAGGCGGTTCCCGGCGATTCCGACCTTTTTTTTTTTAATTAAATATCTTGTATAGTAGTGATTAGTATATTGTAGAATATATTTTTATATGGTGTACTATGTTCTTACTATAGCATATATTGTGTTTGAAAATTAGTATATATTCAAAATAAGTAGTGTATATTTTGTATATAAGTAGTATATGTTGTAGTAAAGTAGTATATATTGTATATAAATAATGTATATTGTGTAGTAGTTAGTATTAATAGTATTATGTGTGTATGTTATATATTATATGTTATATAAATATTTTATATTCAAGGATTGATATAGAAGTAAAGACAAAGAAATATTGAGACAAATATATTCAAGTATATGATAAAAAGCATATTTATTGACCAAAATGGCATATCTTTCTTAGTCTTCCTTCCCCCAATGGAATGAGCACAACATGGTACTAATACCACCATTAAAAGGAAAAAAAACTAAAAGAAGACATGCCAATGTACAAGTTACATCATAATTTATGTATTATTTCTAACAAATCTCATAAAACCTTCAAGGTTTGGAGGTGGTTGTGTTGGCGGTGGTGGAAATGAAGCTTGTTCATCACCACTTCCGGGTGAAGATGATTCTTGAGAAAGTTCTGCTAGCATTTTTTCATAGCACTCATCTATTTCGGGTTGAGATTCAGCTAGCCCAAAGTTTCTTCTTTCAGAGCCTATCCAATCTCGGAAGAGCACTGATTTTTTCAAGCTGTCCCGCATCGACGCTCTATGATCTCCTATTTGTAGTCTGGCTTGACTAAATACGCTCTCCGATGCAACAGTTGACGCTTGAATGGACAGAACATCCCGAGCCATTGTTGCAAGAACGGGAAAATGCTTTTCCCTTGTCTTCCACCAATCCAAAAGGTCGAAAGATCCGTCTGGATTATCATTCTCTAGCCCCTGCGACAAATAAACTTGAAGTTCGTTTAGATGGGAAATATCATCTAAATTCTCACCTTGAGTACCCCTGAACTCCGTCCACGATTTAAGAGCTGTTAAGCCAGCAACTCTTTTAGACGATTGTGACGTAGACGAAGTAGGAGTTGGAATATTAGGCCTAGCATGCTCTAAGGCCTGTTTATAAGCATTATAAACAGTTTGAGCATTCACTGTAATTGATGCTTTCGCATCAGATAGTGTAGCCATTTCTTCTGGTGAAAGATCTAAACATTGATAAATACTATTATACCAAAAGTTAGGACCTCCTGCTTTCATAGTAGGGTTTAACAAAGCAGCCACACCAAAAATAGGAGGGATTGGAAAAAATATTTTTTAAATTTCTTTTTCATTTCAAATGTTGCATTTTCATAAATTTCCCCTCCCTCGTTAAAATCAGCAAATAAATTAGCAAGTGCGGCAATATATACTAAACAGTTTGAAATTGTAGGATAATATTGGCCAGATAAAGCAGTTGTAGCCACACTAAAATGTTCTAAAAAATCTAAAAGAATCTTAACGTTATTCCAATCTTGATTAGTTAGCATATCATTATCTTCATCCTCACAATCCCTAGAATTATAAGTAGCGGTTATTGGGTTTCTATATTCGTACGCCACTACTAAGCTTTCATACATGTAGTTCCACCTAGTCGGACAAGGTTTAGGAACCTTTCTTTCTCTAAGGCCACTTTCGTCATATTTTTTATAATATTCTCTAAGTCTACTTCTACGGTTTGAATAAAAAAGCCAATTAAGAGCGAATTTAACTTTTTCAATTTCTATGTTTAAAATTCTCATACCATCTCCAACAATTAAATGATAAATATGGCATATACATCTAACATGGAAAATATTTGTAAAAGCAGGATTAAGTTTTCTAGTTAAAATACCTATTGCAGTTGTGTTGCTACTAGCGTTATCCATGGAAATTGACATTATTCTATCACTAAAACAAAAATATCTACAAACATCAGAAACAGTGCTAGCAATAAACTTACCTGTGTGCCGTGAATTAATTATTCTATATGCTATAATGCGTTTTTCCATGGTCCAGTCTTCGTCTATCCAATGACTGGTCACGGTTAGATAATCACAATCATTTCCACTTCTACCAATATCAGTTGTAATAGACATACGATTACTTATATGAGTAAATAAATAGAGCAAGTACTGTTCATATTCATGCTTATACTTATAAATGTCGGCCTTAACTGTGGCGCGAGCCAACCTTTATATGTAGGATTAAATACTCGTCTAATATATTGAATCCAAGCAGGATTAGAAGCAAAAGAATAAGGTAAACACATAACAGTAATCATTTTAGCTAATTCTTCATGATCCTTATTAGGATCGTAGTACAATATACCTCCGGTGACAGTGTTTATTCCTGGTTGAACCATGTTAGAACCAGTACTTTGGTTAATTGTAGTATCAGGATTATTCCTGGTTGAACCATGTTAGAACCAGTACTTTGGTTAATTGTAGTATCAGGACTTGACTTCCCCTCTTGTTCCGCTTTCATTTGAAAATATCTAGCCTTATCGCTAGGATGTATATATATATATGTTTAACTAAACTACCTGTTCCGCTACGATCACCCGTATACCTATGAACAAGTTCTTTACCACAAGTTTTACATTTAGCCCTATCTTTATCTCTTAGTTGAATAAAAAAATGCCAAACTAATGAAGTTTATGTACGTTTCCGAGGTTGTCTACTAAAAGTGGGAGTTTGTACGGGTGGGTGTTCTGGGTCATTAGGAGCAGGACTAGTAGGTGTATCATCTAAGTCATCATCATCACCCTCATTTCCCTCTGATATTGGTGCATTAGGATAAAGCAAATTCATAATATCATCATCTATTCTATCACCGACTGCTATATCATGTAGAAAATTAACATCGCTAAATTGAAAATACGAGTGATCACTATCAAGTATTCGTAAGTTTTCATTAGTATTTCTAGGTTGGCTACTAGTTTGAACTTGTTTATCTTTTCTAGGTCGGGGAGCCGGGGGAGGGGTAGGATTTTGGCGGCTACTTTCACTGGATTTAGATGTACCTTTTCCGAACATTTTTTTTAATGAAAATGCCATACTAATTATAATTAAGGAAAATAACAACACACAACAAATATTCTTAGCACGTAAGAGTTGAAACGAGTTCACCGGATTGACGAACAACTTCTTGAAAATTGAAAATCGTTGTAATTGAACACTTGAAAACTTCAATTCAACAACTTCACAATGTTTCACGAATTTGCAACAAAAATTAAGCACTTGCGCAGAAAGATTGGAAGAGAGCTTGAGAGAGATTGAGTAAGATTGATGAATTGGTGAATTAAAATGAAAGAATGAGGGGGTATTTATAGTTGAGAAATGGAAATTGTGTAATTATATAAAGTTTGGGGTTAAATTAAATTTGAGGGGTC
Organism: Nicotiana benthamiana; assembly: GCA_034376525.1. Classification (NCBI taxonomy): domain Eukaryota; kingdom Viridiplantae; phylum Streptophyta; class Magnoliopsida; order Solanales; family Solanaceae; genus Nicotiana; species Nicotiana benthamiana. Next base: position 119,003,112 of record CM067331.1, read on the forward strand.
AAATGGCTAAATTTTAAAAATGCCAAACGGCTATTTCTGCAATACCAACGTTCTGATTTTCAGAATTTAAAAAAAAAAAAAAAATTTTAAAAATATGGCCGTTAGGAACCAGATAGAACCGGAACCGGAACGGTTCCGGCGGTTCTAAGCGGTTCCGCCAACGGTCCGAATTTAAATTTTTTTTTTTTTAAAATATCGGAACCGTTTGGAACCGTTAGAACCGCTGGAACCGGTCCGGTTCCGGTTCCGGTTCTGGCGGTTCCGGTTCCACGATTCTAAGGGTGGAACCGGACCGGAACCGCGGAACCGGAACCGCGGAACCGGAACCGTTTAGAACCGCGGAACCGCCAGAACCGCGGTTCCGGTCACGGTTCCGGTTCGAAACCGTTACTCAACACAGCCTTAATTGTCGTCCTGTAATTTCCATAGACAGTACTCATGTCTATAAAAAGTATGATATTAAGCTTTTGATTGCAGTTGCAGTTGATGCCAACAAACAAATATTTCCACTAGCTTTTGCCATTTGTGCCAACGAAAGCAAAGAGACGTGGACACTCTTTTTGAACCACTTGAAGCAGCACGCTGTCAAACCACATTCAGGTATTTGTCTAATATCTGTTTGGCATGGTGGTATTTTAAGTTCTGTACGTCCCTTTCCTGAATGGCAGGAACCATATGCATACCACTGTTACTGTGTGAGGCACCTGAAGGCCAATTTCCGAAAGAAATTTCCTAACAAGGCCTTGTATGACTTAATATGGATAGCTGCAACTAAGCACCAGTAGTGCTAATTCACGAGGTGTATGGAAGAGATCCGGCAGATAGATCCACGAGCTTATACTTGGTTGATGCGACATGAGCTTCACATGTGGACATTGCATACTGATGGCTGCAGACGATGGGGAGCCCTCACTACAAACGTGTCGGAGTCATTCAACGGCTTGTTGAAGTCTGCTTGTGGACTGCCTATTACTGCCATGGTCCGCATGACATTCAAATAGAGTGCGGAGAGGTTTGTTGAAAGGCTTGCAGCTGCATCGGCATTGATAGATAGGGGAGTTCAATTTATGCCAATACCCATGAGAAGATTTGAAAGGTCCAAGAGGCGAGCACAATGGCATTCATTTCTTCAATACATCATGAACGGGATATTTTTGAAGTTAAGATCGCTATCCGTGGACACTGTGGGAATAATCTACAGATGAATGAAAATAGAAGGTTATGTTCATGTGAAAAATAGACCATCTACCACATGCTGTGCGCACATGCGTTGAAGTGCTTTCAACAAGTTGGATATAGGGCAACACACTATATTGATATGCAATACAATGTTGTTGCATACGTAGACACGTATAGTGGGAAGTTGCAGCCATTAAGTGCTAAGCATTATTGTTCGCCAGAACCTTTTAAGATGGTATATAACAAGGACTTTTGGCGCAAGCTGTAAGTGCAAAAAAGAACGCGTATACGGAACTATCAAGTTTGTTAATCTTAAATAATTTGAGCCAGAATTAATGGATAATTGATTGAAGCTCCTAAAAGTATCAGGGTTTGCAAGAAAATGATTCACAATGCTTATATAACGAGATTGAGACGGGTTATAAAAATTAAAAATAAGAATCCAGACACAGATTTGCGGTCACATATGCGACCCGTAATACTTTTGTGGTTCGCAAAGTAGGCCGCATAATTGGCCATCCGGAACTAATATTTCAATCTGCGGTCAGTTTGCGGTCTGCAGACTTGTTCTGCGATGGCATAATGCGTCGAAGAAGCTCCATTTGAAAAATTTCAAGGTCGGATGTGCGATTAGAGTACGGCTCGTGATATGGTTTTGCGGTCAGATAATGGGCTGCGAAAAGGACCTCAGAAATGGCCCAAAATGCTGCCTCACTTTGTAGCCATTCTGCAGCTGACAGAGTGATTATGTGGCCGCATAATGAGCCGCAAAAATACCCACTTATGCAAAATATTTTCCTTTAACTCTTTAGCGTATAATTCAACCCAAAAAAATCTGAACCTTTCTGTTACCATTAACACCTACACCTACCTCGACAGCATGAAACCCTGGGTTTTAGGTAAAAATTTCACGGGGCCTTACAACCATGGTACTTCCCCTTGAATGTGTCATGTCAGCACATTCATCACTATGGAAAAATTAAAACGAGCTAAGAGTTGATCCTTGGTGCAACCTCATTGCACTAGAAAATATTTCGTGTTTCTTTCTACAATTATCACTTACATCTTAGCACCATCATGCATGTCCTTAATCACCCTAGTATACACTACTTGAACAACGTTAGCCTCGAGATATCTCCATAAAACCTTAATTGAGACTTTATCGTAAGCTTTTTTTAGGTTAATAAATACGATAACCTCTCCATATACTGGTCCACTAATCTCATCATAAGATGAATGGCTTCTATAGTCAATCGCCCCGATATAAATCTAAATTAATTCTCGAAAATAGACACATTTCTCCTCACCCTTCCCTTTATTATCCTTTCTTAAACTTTCACGGTGAGGCTCAACAACTCAATATCCCTATAGTTATTTTAATTCTAAATATCACCCTTTTTCTTGTACAACAGTATCGTCAAAATTCACCTTTATTCTTCAAGCATCTTCGTCGTATTAAAAATAATGTTAAATAACCCAGTAAGCAACTCCAATCCTTCCCGGATTGCGTCCTACTAAATTTTGTTGAGATCTTATTTGGTCCAGTCACCTTACCCCTGCTCATCTTTCGCAATGTCCCCCTCAACCTCCGCAACCTTAATGCACATACAAAACCAATAATCTCGCTTACTATCGGAGTTCTCTAACTCACCAAGAGTAATGTTCATGTCTCCTTCCCCGTTCAAGAATTTATGGAAGTATGTCTGTTGTCTACGTCTAATACATGCCTCTTCCACCAATTCCTTGCCCTCCTCGTTTTTATGCACTTTATTTTGTCCCAATCACATGCCTTCCTCTCTCTTATCTTGGCTAGCCTATACTGTTTCTTGTTCCTACCTTTACCTAGAAGTACCTCATACAAGTGTCCGAAAGCTACAATCTTCATCGAACTGCTAATTTTATGTCTTTTTTGCCTTCTTATAACACTCCCTATTCGCATCTTCTCCTCCTCGTCTACGCTATCCACTAGCTTCAGACATGCTACTTTTTTGGCTTTCACTTTTTCCCAGACTTCTCATTCTAACACCAATCCCCTTTATGGTCACCATGGTATCCTTTCGTGATCTCCTCTAACAACTTCTCTAATGCAGTTTGCTGTCTTGGGCCACATACTACTTGGGTCCTCGCTACTCCCCCAGGCCTCTTATCGCCAATAACTTTCTCCCCAACTCATGGGCTTTGTTTTTAGTCAAGGCTCCCCACTTGATCTTAGATTGATAATACACCACCTTCTTTTTCCTATTTCTCTTGATTTCTAAGTCCATAACCAAAAGCCTATGACACATCGTTACATACTCACTCAGAATAACTTAAAGTACTATTATTTATTTTTAAACGCGCATATTTTAATTTTAAAAAAATTAAAAATCCAGATTTGTCATGCAAAATGTGTTGGAAATAACGCTTTACGCTAGAGGGGGGGTGAATAGCGTTTTAAAATTATTAAGCGTTTTAGTGCGGAATTTAAAAACTTTGCAGAAATTAAGACAAGTGCAGTAAAATAAACTTACACAAAGATGTATCCTGGTTGGCCACAAACGTGGTTAGTCCAGTCCCCGAGAGACTCTCTCGAGATTTCCACTAAACTTGTCAAGCTTACGGGTGCTTAACAAACCGTTACAGCTGAGGACACAAGCCTCACCTAGGTGCTCGGGGATCACAATCCCAAAGACTTCAATTGCTCGGGGATACCAATCCCAAAGACTTCAATTGCTCGGGGATAACAATCCCAAAGACTTCAATTGCTCGGGGATAACAATCCCAAAGACTTCAATTGCTCGGGGATAACAATCCCAAAGACTTCAATTGCTCGGGGACAACAATCCCAAAGACTTCAATTGCTCGGGGATAACAATCCCAAAGACTTCAACCGAGGAAACACAAGTTCCTCAACCAACGAGAATCGCAATTCTCTTACAAACACAAAGACACACTCACTTTACAAAGTACTCCTCAATGAGTAGATATGAGTAGAAATAGTACGCTCAAGATCACAACAACTTAGCTCAATAGAATGGCTCTTCAAAAAGCTTTATAGATGAATGAAAATGATGATCAATGTAAGAAAGCTTTTAGCAATGAAAATACTTAAATTGTATGTGTTGTTGTTGTGAAAACACTGAGTTAAACCTGTATTTATAGGTGAAAAACTCAGTCTTACCGTTGTCTAATTGCCAATTAAGGATTGCTGAAATTACTCAGTGACAATCGATTGTCAGGACTAAACAATCGATTGTTTGCCTATCAGATCAAAAAATCAATCCCAGATTTTACGTTAACAATCGATTACTTCAAATCAATAATCGATTAATTATAACGTTAAAAAATCCTTTCCAATTTTTGGCATAAAACATCGATTATCAAGAAATCAATAATCGATTATTTTAACAACGTTCAGAAAATCTTTTCCAGATTTTACGCTAAAACATCGATTGTTAAATATCACAATCGATTACCTGAAGGTAATTTGAAAAAAGTATGACAACGGACAACTTCAATAATCGATTATCAAATAGAAAAATCGATTATTAATTAATTTCAAAACTTACTGTCTCGTATATAATCGATTATCAAAAGCCACAATCGATTATTAATTAATTTCAAAACTTACTGTCTCATATATAATCGATTATCAAAAGCCACAATCGATTATTAATTAATTTCAAAACTTTCTGTCTCATATATAATCGATTATCAAAAGCCACAATCGATTATCATTTTATTTAAAATCACTGGGAGACATTTTTCTCATTCTAATCGATTACCATTAGTTCATAATCGATTTTTATGAGTTTTGAAAACTTTGCCTCAGTTAACAATCGATTATCATAAGTACACAATCGATTGTTATGCAGTTTGCAAAAACCTGATGTTAACTGACTTACTCACAATCGATTATCATTAATTCATAATCGATTGTCATGCAGTCTTGGCTTAGAGATACTCGATTATCATAAGTACATAATCGATTATCTTAGCCCAGATTTTTGAGGCATGTTTGGAAAACATTTTAACAAATGTAAATATGCATAGTTTAAAATCATTTGACACTTAATTTAAATATGCATGATTTTGGAAAAAATAAATTTAGTAGAGAAGCCATGTTATGAGCCAAGATTGAGGAATCAAGATCACAATTAATATTGACTCAATTATAACATTTCCAAGCATTGTCTTGAGCTTCTTGTAATGCATCCATTATGTGCTTGTCCTTGAGCACTGCTATATATCGCTTATTGCTTTGTTTGACATTCATCAAAACCTACAAAAGAACACACGTTTAGTATATTGCATTTGAAACGTGTTTCCAACAATTTCCCCCTTTTTGATAATGGCAAACATAGGCGGGATATATGCAATAATTATTTTGATAAACCAAGACAAGTGTCATGTTCCCCCTCAATTCATGTTCCCCCTCACTTTAAGCATGAATGAAGTTGAGAGCATATAGCATAATATAGCATACTTCTTGATATCCCGTTTCTTCCCCCTTTTGCCATTAGCAAAAAAATGTACACAAGGGAAGAATAACAAATATGAAATAAACACAAGTTTATTTATTGGAAAAAATATATAACGGAAGTAATCGATTATTGATACAGTAATCGATTGTTTGACGGCGATTTTCCTGTAGAATACTTGAGTATTTTGCGTCATGCTTTTTATGATCCCCTTTTCTTTAGGGTGATACCTGCAAAAAAAATTTTAGACGCCTCCGACGCTCAAGTTAGAAATTATGTAAGAAATAAAATGCAATGCATGACTTAGATCAACGTGGAGTCAAGGATCCCGAGTTCACTACGAATTCGGAAGAAGGACTCTTTATCTAAGGGCTTTGTAAAGATGTCTGCCAATTGGCTTTTTGTTTCAACAAATTCAATTTCGACATCGCCTTTTAGAACGTGATCTCTAATAAAATGATGTCTAATTTCAATGTGTTTTGTTCGCGAGTGAAGAATGGGGTTCTTCGTCAAGCATATGGCACTAGTGTTGTCACATCTAAGAGGAATGTGGTCAAGACGTAGGCCATAGTCCAAGAGTTGTTGTTTCATCCATAGGATTTGAGCGCAACAACTCCCCGCGGCTACATATTCAGCCTCGGTTGTGGACACCGCAACACTAACTTGCTTCTTACTAAACCAAGAAACTAAAGCGCTACCGAGCAAGTGGCAAGTGCCGCTAGTGCTCTTGCGGTCCAATTTGCATCCAGCAGAATCAGAGTCGGAATAGCCAATAAGTTGGCATGAAGAACCTTTGGGGTACCATAGACCCACATTGGTAGTACCGACAAGATACCTTAGAATCCGCTTTACCGCAGTAAGGTGAGATTCTTTCGGACATGATTGATAACGGGCACAGACGCACACGCTAAACATGATGTCCGGACGACTAGCAGTAAGATAAAGAAGAGAGCCAATCATACCTCGGTACTTTTTGATGTCGACTTCCTTACCTTTTTCATCTTTGTCGAGATGATCGGATGTGCTCATGGGAGTTGCTATTTCCTTTGCATTGTTCATGTCAAAACGTTTAAGCAGTTCTTTGCAATACTTGCTTTGACAAATGAATGTACCTTCCTTCATTTGTTTTACTTGTAATCCCAAAAAGAATTGTAACTCACCCATCATGGACATCTCAAATTCGCTAGTCATTAAGTTTGAAAATTCCTTGCATAGAGCATTGTTAGTAGCACCAAAAATGATATCATCTACATATATTTGAACTAGCAAGATATCATTGTTTTCATGCTTGACAAATAAAGTTGTGTCAACTTTTCCACGAATAAAATTATTTTCTAAAAGAAATTTACTCAACCTTTCATACCAAGCTCGAGGAGCTTGTTTTAAACCATAAAGGGCCTTTTTGAGTTTGAAAACATGATTGGGAAAATTAAAGTCTTCAAAACCGGGGGGTTGCTTTACAAAAACTTCTTCTTGGATAAAACCATTTAAAAAGGCACTTTTCACATCCATTTGATATAGAATGAAATTCATAGAAGATGCAAAAGCAAGCAACAAACGGATGGCCTCTAATCTAGCTACCGGAGCATATGTCTCATCATAATCAATCCCTTCTTCTTGATTATAGCCTTGAGCCACAAGCCTAGCTTTGTTTCTAGTGATTATGCCATTTTCATCTAATTTATTTCGAAAAACCCATTTCGTACCAATTATGGTATGACCTTCGGGTCTTGGCACCAAGTCCCAAACGTTGTTACGTTTGAATTGGTTAAGCTCCTCTTGCATTGCCAAGGTCCAAAATTCATCCCCAATTGCTTCAGAGATGGTTTTGGGTTCAATTTGAGAAACAAAAGCAGTAAGATCTAAGGTATTTCTAAGGGAGCTCCGGGTACTTACCTTCCCTCCAACGTCGCCTATTACCTGATCGAGAGGATGGTCTTTGACTGTTCTCCATTCTATTTGCTCTTTTGGTTCATTTTCCGGTTGAGGAGCTTCTTCAATTGGTTGTTCCACCATTTTGTCAATTTCTTTCCTTGGTGGTTCTTCTTGAATTTTGTCCTTTAGGCTTTCCAGAATACCTGAAAGATCAAGACCACAATCCTTTCTCGCCAAGCGAGTATTATCTTCGGAAAAAACAATATGAGGAGATTCCTCTACAACTTGGGTTCTTTTATTAAAAACCCTATAAGCTTTACTACGAGAAGAATAGCCAATGAAGATACCTTCATCCGACTTTGCATCAAATTTTCCTAGTTGGTCCTTTCCATTGTTATGCACAAAACATTTACAATCAAAGACACGTAAATGTGAAATGTTTGGTTTTCTACCTTTGTAGAGTTCATATGGGGTTTTTAAGAGTATCGGCCGAATTGCTACTCTATTCAAAACATAGCATGCGGTACTCACGGCGTCTGCCCAAAACTGTTTGGGAATCTTAGCTTCGTCGAGCATGGTTCTAGCCATCTCTTCGAGACTCCTATTTTTCCTTTCCACCACCCCGTTTTGTTGTGGTGTACGTGGAGCGGAAAAGGTATGCTCGATTCCGAGTTCATCACAAAAATCCGCAAAGAGATTGTGATCAAACTCTCCCCCATGATCACTTCTAATGGAAGTGACAGTTGATTCCTTTTCATTTTGAACTCTTTTAAGAAAAAGCTTGAAGCTAATAAATGCATCACTTTTATGTGCAAGAAATAATGTCCATGTAAATCTAGAGAAGTCATCAACAATAACAAAAGCATATCTATTTCTTCCTAGACTTTCGATACGGGATGGTCCGAATAAATCCATATGCAATAGTTGTAAAGGTCTAGAGGTTGAAACAACATTTTTGGATTTAAAAGATGCTCTTGTTTGCTTCCCCTTTTGACATGAATCACAAATAGTATCACTTTCAAATTTTAAGAAGGGAAGACCAATCACTAGATTTTGAGAAATCAATTTATTTAAAAGATGCATGTTCATATGAGCTACTCTACGATGCCACAACCACACACTATCATCTTTGCTCAACAAACAATCAACATACTCGGATGAGGAGTTTTCAAGATCAACCATGTAAATATTGTCAACTCTAAAACCACGTAGAATAATCTTGAAGTCACTACGTCTAAACACTAAACACTCATCCGAATCAAACAACGCAAGATTTCCCTTGTCACATAATTGACTTATGCTCAAGAGATTATGCTTTAAACCTTTGACAAGTAATATATGCTTTATAGAGGATTTTTCATTCTTACCGACCGCTCCGATGCCAATAATTTGTCCTTTATTGTTGTCACCGAATACGACGCTTCCTCCTTCTTTGTGCTCTAGTTGAAGGAATTTGGATTCGTCTCCTGTCATGTGTCTGGAGCATCCACTGTCAAGGTACCATAGTACACTTGATCCCTTCAAGCACACCTACAAAGCAAATTAATATTCTTTAGGTACCCATATCATTTTGGGTCCTTGGGGGTTAGGCAAATAACGACCATAATAATATGAAGAATCTCTATGCTTTGTAAAACACATAGGTGCAATATGACCTATACGATTGCAGTAATGACATACTACGTTCGGGTTGTGTTGATGCCTAGGTTGAGCCAACAAGGTTCTAGGCGAATGAATATGATTAACACTAGACATATTTTTCCCATTCTTAGTATGATATCTAGATGGTCTAAAGTCATTAGTGCTAGACTTGTTGAAGGACCTAGTGTCATATCTAGGTGGTCTATGCTCGTTCCTAGAGTTATTTCTTGGTTGCCGAAAATTACTATCTGTAGGCTTGTTTGCAAGAATCCTAGATTCGGATCTAGGTTGTCTAAAGATATTAGTTCTACCCTTATTTTCATACATTCTAGCATAATGTCTAGGTGGTCTAAAAGAATTTGTTCTAGGCTTGTTTAATACCTTAGAGTTATTTCTAGGTGGAGTAGTGAAGTTTTTGTTTTTATGCCGTTGATATTTCTTAGGAACTTCTTTACTATGTGTATCTAAAGTTTTCCTAAGTTCTGTGTTTTCTAGTTTTAAGGACTCACAAGTAGTACTAATAGAGCATTTATCAACACAAGAGGCTTCATGCATAGTCTTGATGACTTGTCTAAGTTCTATACTATCATTTAACAAAAATTGATTTTCATTTGCAAGATTCTCGTTATCACGAGACAGATTTTCAACACCTTTTTGAGCTAAAGAAAGACGTTCTTCAAAGTCCTTGTCTTTTAAAAGGAGTTGTTTTTGAAAATCCTCTTCTTGTAAAGAAAGAGTTCTTTGTAAATCTTTAATAGTCTTAGAAGCATTTACCAACTCATCATGCAGTTTGTTATAAGCAATTTGCATATCGTTAGATGTACTTACCTCGTCTTTTTCGTCTGCCATGAGGCACTGACCAGTTGTTTCATCGTTTGTGCTGACCGCTTTTTGAGGCGTGTTTTTGTGCAATTCCTCAAGTTTGTCCCACATTTCCTTAGCAGTTTTATAGTGGGAGATTTTTCGCCAAAGTTCCTGGTTCAAGGCGTTATGTAATATATTCATAGCTTTAGTGTTGTATTCACTTACCTTATCTTTCCCGACTTTTGTCGTCAGTTGATCACTGTGTTTAATAGCTTGCCATAGATACAAATCGTTTGCCATTGTAAAAACTTGCATCCGATATTTCCAGACTGAGTAGTCGTTTTCGTCCAATATTGGAGGTGACATGCTGCATTCTCCTTCACCTATTCCTGCAAAGAAATTTAGAGTAGAAGCCATGGATGGTTCTCTCAAACGGTTAGGTTTTTCAGAGAGTATGGCTCTGATACCAATTGTTGGAAATAACGCTTTACGCTAGAGGGGGGGTGAATAGCGTTTTAAAATTATTAAGCGTTTTAGTGCGGAATTTAAAAACTTTGCAGAAATTAAGACAAGTGCAGTAAAATAAACTTACACAAAGATGTATCCTGGTTGGCCACAAACGTGGTTAGTCCAGTCCCCGAGAGACTCTCTCGAGATTTCCACTAAACTTGTCAAGCTTACGGGTGCTTAACAAACCGTTACAGCTGAGGACACAAGCCTCACCTAGGTGCTCGGGGATCACAATCCCAAAGACTTCAATTGCTCGGGGATACCAATCCCAAAGACTTCAATTGCTCGGGGATAACAATCCCAAAGACTTCAATTGCTCGGGGATAACAATCCCAAAGACTTCAATTGCTCGGGGATAACAATCCCAAAGACTTCAATTGCTCGGGGACAACAATCCCAAAGACTTCAATTGCTCGGGGATAACAATCCCAAAGACTTCAACCGAGGAAACACAAGTTCCTCAACCAACGAGAATCGCAATTCTCTTACAAACACAAAGACACACTCACTTTACAAAGTACTCCTCAATGAGTAGATATGAGTAGAAATAGTACGCTCAAGATCACAACAACTTAGCTCAATAGAATGGCTCTTCAAAAAGCTTTATAGATGAATGAAAATGATGATCAATGTAAGAAAGCTTTTAGCAATGAAAATACTTAAATTGTATGTGTTGTTGTTGTGAAAACACTGAGTTAAACCTGTATTTATAGGTGAAAAACTCAGTCTTACCGTTGTCTAATTGCCAATTAAGGATTGCTGAAATTACTCAGTGACAATCGATTGTCAGGACTAAACAATCGATTGTTTGCCTATCAGATCAAAAAATCAATCCCAGATTTTACGTTAACAATCGATTACTTCAAATCAATAATCGATTAATTATAACGTTAAAAAATCCTTTCCAATTTTTGGCATAAAACATCGATTATCAAGAAATCAATAATCGATTATTTTAACAACGTTCAGAAAATCTTTTCCAGATTTTACGCTAAAACATCGATTGTTAAATATCACAATCGATTACCTGAAGGTAATTTGAAAAAAGTATGACAACGGACAACTTCAATAATCGATTATCAAATAGAAAAATCGATTATTAATTAATTTCAAAACTTACTGTCTCGTATATAATCGATTATCAAAAGCCACAATCGATTATTAATTAATTTCAAAACTTACTGTCTCATATATAATCGATTATCAAAAGCCACAATCGATTATTAATTAATTTCAAAACTTTCTGTCTCATATATAATCGATTATCAAAAGCCACAATCGATTATCATTTTATTTAAAATCACTGGGAGACATTTTTCTCATTCTAATCGATTACCATTAGTTCATAATCGATTTTTATGAGTTTTGAAAACTTTGCCTCAGTTAACAATCGATTATCATAAGTACACAATCGATTGTTATGCAGTTTGCAAAAACCTGATGTTAACTGACTTACTCACAATCGATTATCATTAATTCATAATCGATTGTCATGCAGTCTTGGCTTAGAGATACTCGATTATCATAAGTACATAATCGATTATCTTAGCCCAGATTTTTGAGGCATGTTTGGAAAACATTTTAACAAATGTAAATATGCATAGTTTAAAATCATTTGACACTTAATTTAAATATGCATGATTTTGGAAAAAATAAATTTAGTAGAGAAGCCATGTTATGAGCCAAGATTGAGGAATCAAGATCACAATTAATATTGACTCAATTATAACATTTCCAAGCATTGTCTTGAGCTTCTTGTAATGCATCCATTATGTGCTTGTCCTTGAGCACTGCTATATATCGCTTATTGCTTTGTTTGACATTCATCAAAACCTACAAAAAAACACACGTTTAGTATATTGCATTTGAAACGTGTTTCCAACAAAATGAGCATCCGTTTATTTGTAGGTCGCGATTGCAAATAATGTTGCTTCAATATGTAAATTATGAGTCGTTTATGAAACTGAGAATGAAACCTTTTCATATAAACAAAATAGTAAATTTAACTTTCACAAATTTTTTTCCAAAAATTTAAAACCGATCAAATATAAATTTACTTCTACAAACTTTTTATACAAACTTCTACAAATTTACATTGGGTGCAGGTAATTTGTTTTTGGAATTCCAGCTTCAAATAAATACTTCAACATTCATGTTAAAAACTCACTTTTCTTTGAGACAATCGAGATTATTATTAGAAAAAAGGAATATAGCATTTTCGATTCCTTAGTTATTGATAAATTCTAGTTTGGTCTCTATAATACATAATTAAATGTATTTTGCCTTCAAACAACAACAACAACCCAGTATAATCTCACTTAATGGGTCTGGGGAAGGTAGTATGTACGCATACCTTACCCCTACCCTGGGGTAGAGAGACTGTTTTCAAATAAACCCCCGGCATTCATCCATCCAAGAACTTCTCACCTTACTCTTGCCTTCAATTAATTAATATTTTTGGACCCTTTATGTATGAAGTATGATACATCTAAATTACTTTTAGAATTATATTATTATTATTGCCCTGAAATATGAAAAATAGCGCAATGTTAATATTAGTCATGTAATTGTATAAAACTTGTTAAATTTGTTGTGATTGAGAAACAAAAGGATCCAAAATGCACATCGATCTGAGGAATTTAAATTTCGTAAACTACTATACATTCTTTAGAATATATTTGATGTATTTAAGTTATTGTATTCGTGAATACATTAATATTTCTACGCAAAAAACAAGAGATTATAAGTAGACAATTTTTTGTATTCGACTGTCTTTACGTCGTAAAATAGGGGATTACAGCTAGACAGATTATTGTATTCGACTGGATCACAATATATATTTATGAATACAGTAATATAAATAGATTCCTAATATAACTCAACAAACTCAATTATAACACATAAAATTTGTATTTTGAATTATAAAAAATATTCTCAATAAAAAAACACCCCAAAAATATAGCATTCTTCAAAGAAAATATGCTGAATATTTTTCTTAGTTGATAAATACAACAAAAACAAAGCAATTGAATACACATATACATCTGAATACATAAATTATATTAATCAAAAAATATATGAATACATTCACGAAATACAACGAGACAGTGTATACAATGAAATACATGGAATAAAGCGAGATACATTGAAATAGAATGAAAAAAAGACATTGAAATACACAAAAATACAACAAATATATTGAAATATATTAACAAAAAATTCAAATTGCTCAGCTCTAAACTCTATCATCTCTGTTTGAGAACAAATTCTAATATCTATGGGCGGTTAGCATATCAGAAAAGCCATTTTCTCTAAAGGAGTAGAAATCTCATCAAAATTTAAGTACAGTAGAGGTGAATAAAACTAAATATTATACATCTCACTCAACCGTTTATTGAACATACTCGACATGTATATATTAAACATATCCCTTCCTTCAACGGGATGGATTTGATGCTTTGTCGGAGAATTCAACTAGTAAGATGAATGTGGAAGATGAGAGGTAGAGCCCCTACCGTAGGGGTGAGCATCGGTCGGTTTTGTCCGGTTATGAATATTATCGGTTTAATATATTGGTTATCGGTTTATAAATTTGATAAATTGTTAATCGAACCGATAGATATCAGTTGTCGATTAATCAATTATCAATTATTATCGATTCGGTTATCGGTTTATCCGATAAGATAACTCAATTTAGAGTTAAGCAAAAAAGAGAAGATAATTCAGTGGAGTTAAGCAAAAAGAGAAGAATTCATATATAATATACTAAAAAACTTACGCTAGGAGTAACTAGTAAGATCTATGAAGAATGAAGATGAATTAACGGAAGAGTGAGGTTGAGAAACAATAGGAGAGAATGAAATAAACCCTAAAATTTGTGTATACTTATGGGTAAAGTCATAATTTTATTAATTCTTATTGGATTATCGGTTAACCCATTAACAAAATGGGCAAATCGAGGCCCGAACCGATAACTCAATAGTGAAAAAATTCTAAACAGTTACCGTTAATTCAATAGCCCAATAAATAATTAGCGATTCGAGTTATCGGTTTTACCCGATATATGCCCAGCCCTAAAAGAGAGGCAAAATAGATATTGGGTAAGGGATAAAAAAATTTGAGGGAATAGAAGAAATTTGAGTGAAGAAATAAAAATAATATGGAGTACTGACCACACTGAGGGACAGGCCCTGAAGCGAAGGACGGGAACGAGCGGAATCAATGTGTTCCAATTTCTGGCCTTGCACCGACCATCCAAAACTTATTTTATAATTTAAGAGTAGAAGGTGATAATAAATAAATATTTGGTTATAAAATTTTTAAAAATATTTATAGAATATAATTTTTAAAATATTTATTTAAAATAATTAAGGTATCACTTTTTTCTTTTATCAAAAGTGCAAACTTTCTAAAGTGGAAACTGCAAGTACAAGGAAGGATAAGAGTGACGCCAAAAGGGAACTAAATACTTTGAATTTGAATTGCCGGAGAAGCGACGAAAGGGAGAAAAAGAGTCATATTTGGATTATAGTAGAGCGGAAATGGTAAGAGGGGTGGGTTCACAAAACCTACCCGGGGAAGTGACACAGCTGATCGATCAGTTGGAGCGCCACTGCTTAGCCCCTGATGGATCTCTCATCTCCAAATCCGCTTACTTCGATCTCCAACTCGTACTTTTCTTCTCTCTCTCTATAATGCTTTCTTAAACCCCCATTTGTATATTAATGAAAAATAAAATGCATTTAGTATGAGATGTTTTTGTTTGAAAATGCAGGCGAGAGAAGAAATGTCAAAGGAGAGACAGCGCTATTTGGAATCCTTAGTAGGGCTTCTATTTTGGCAATTGACATTTGTTTTTTGAATTGAGTTTTAAGTTATATACACCGTCAGAGCCAATAATTTCTAACAGTATCAGTCGGGTTATAAAGTTGACCAGATAGTGTAAAAATTCCTTACATTGTTGGTGTATATAACTTAAACACGAATTGAATTAATAAGTTTCCTTATTTGTCTAGTCTAATTGTTGCGTATACCCTTTGTTTGGGTAAACCTTATAGGCAGTATATATTGAGGCGATCGCAATGGTAGAAGATTACCAGCAAGCCATTTCTGTGGCCAATCTCGGTGGTATTCGAGATGTGCAGGGTTTATACTCTCAATTGGGCTTGAAAAACCCTCCTCAGGTTCCACTTTTCTACTTATTTGGCCTTTACTTATTGTGTCTCAGTTCATTTGACTTTATGGATGCATTTTTATATGCTTAATTATCAACTGTGTAAACAGATCCTTTTGTTCCCTTACGTGATGGGTGTGATTTGGGTATAAGTATTTCATACGGACTCTTTAAAAAAGTGCAGCCTAGTGCATTAAGTTCCCGCTATATTTGTGGTTCGCGCGTGCGACATTGGGTCTTATGTACACAATGTTATCTGGCATTTCTGCAAGAGACTATTACCACAACGTGCGCCAAGGCCCCCCTTTGTGCAGACTCTCAAGATACACAAAAATTTACCTAAACTTGCACATACACTTACTCGATGCTTGCTCACACCTTGCTCACACCCATATTGAGTATGTACTTGTAAACAAATCCAAAATTGATTACCAATAGATGAGAATGCTCAGAGCCAGGTGTCGATGAGTACATTAACTGTCCATGTGGCTGAGAGCCCTCACAGCTCAGGCACAACGACGCAATTATTAGGGGGCGCGCTCTACCATTGAGCTAATAGTCCCTTTTTCCGATTCATCTTTTTATTCCTTGCGACACAATACTCAAATCTAGATTCAATTAAATCTAGATTCTCGTAATTATAATTCAAGCGAAGAAAAGGTAAGTCTATTTCTTTCGGGTCATCATGCTTTGGACATCGCCACGGAGATCATTGAGGCCCCATGAAGACGGCTCTACCCGACTGGGAAGACACGGTACTCATTAGCTAGCGTCTGGGTGACCGACGATTCCGGATTCCCCTGCCCTTCTACCATAGTCTATTCTTGTCCTGAAATGATAAATTTCAGGTGCTATGCTTTGTGCATTTTGAGGACCTGGTGATATCCTTTTTTTCTGCCAATTTCTTCTTTGGAATCATTTTACTCGAATCAATTTAAATTTTCTAGGTGATTTTGACTGTAGAATGACTTCAGGTTTATGAGGCTCTTGAGCATAGGATGGCTGTTGCGGAAGCAGCTCAAAGATTGAGGCTTCCACTTATCTCCAAAGACGGTGAGATTCACGTGGAGGAAATTGAAAAATGGAGTATACTGTCGAGATGTTCTATTGATAGCACAAGCACCAGCATCACATTAAGCTCGAACTCAAACTCAACTTGTCAAACCAATGCATCTGTAATTGGAGCTGTTCCTTCATCAAGCAGTGCTTCCACTACCAGTACAACTGATGCAGCAGAACCAGATGTTGGTGGTGTTTCCAATCGATTCCTTGGAGTTACGCCTGCATATTTATGGCAAACTCAACTACATCAGATGTCATCAGTGGTACAACACCTATATGATTGACTTAGAAAACCTCATGGTCTTGTGGGGAATTTTTTTCTCTTCTTTGTTAATGCTTCAATGGAGTGTTGTAGTTATCTTACTTTATATGCTTATGTGTTGATCACTTGTTATAAACGAATTATCTATAAATGGATTACTATTCGTCAGGTTATTTAAGTGTTAGTTCTACACATCGATAGATGCTTATACATCTGTCGCTATAGGATGTGGCAGAATACCAGAGATTGCTTTCACGTGAGATTGGAAGCCGGTTGGATGCTAAATGTGATAAGTTATCTAATGCAGTTGCTATTGATGACATTGGTATGTGTAATTTGCTTATTTCTCTTCCTTCGTCTTCTCTTGGTCCTTCGCGTTTCTTTGTGTTTGTTGATCGGCGGATTTTTGTCTTTTTTTCTGTTAGACAAACCCAGCATTGGTTTGTAGGACCTGACCATCTACTTCAGTTTTATAAGTAGCCTCTATGGGCGGATCATTATGTCAATGGCTATAATATATATTGTCAATTGCATTGCCCGAAATCTATCACTGTAATGTTTCAAATTGTGGTGCAAATAGGAAATATTTTCTGATGAGATGCTTAAGTTCTAGATTTATTCATGTCAGTGTATTCTTCGGTGATTGGTTGAGTCGTTCTATTGCTATCTAATTACAAAGAACTCTTAGAATTTGTTATCGTATCAAGATGTATGTTAAGAGCATAACCTACCTTGGTTCTACAGATATATCTGCTGGCAATCAAAGTTCAGCTTCCCGGCTTCCTGAAAGGTCTCTCTCTCTCCCCTAATTTTTTTATATTTTATGATTTATTTAATCAATTATCGAACAGGTTGTGTGTCTTTTTTGTAGTTTGTTAAGTTGAAAGGAGTATTCCTCTTTGATGCTAATCTGTCATTATCACATTTTTATTAGCATTCTATTTCCATGGAAGAGTAGAATCTATTTTGGATATACATTAAAAAGAATATCACTTGGCAGAAAGATAATTTACATTCTGAATAATGGATTGGCTTGTCATATTGTACAATATTCAATAATCTTGTATTAGAATTCACCCCTAAGGGACAGACCTAGTGTCGAAGAGTTGGATTAATAGCTATAGGAACCGAAGTTCGAATCTAGCAGAGAAGGCTCTAGGTGAACTACTGTTCCCATCTGTCTAAGTGTTGGTAGATAGAGTTAACATGTACCTATGCTAGTAGGTAATAGGTACCCATGGATTCATTGGCGTAGGCACGCCATGATATAAGAATTGATATTTAAAATAATGATCATATAGTACTATTCTTGATTGCTTTATAGTTTTAGGCGTGGGAGCTTCTAATATGTGATGTAACAGGGTAAAATTGATCATTGAGGAGTTTGAAAGGGAAGAAACAGCTTGGCGTGAGGATTTATATTCATCTAACAGAAAATTTGCAGAATACTATAATGTAAGAATACTATTTTGCATCATTGATGACTACCTTTTTGTCTTGTCAGCCTTTTCATTCTAAGTTGCGCTTCAACATATCCTAAAGCCTAATGTTACTTGAGAACATATTTGACTTTATATGTTAGCCTGTATAAGGTTTTGGAGCAGATCCTTGGTGTGCTAATTAAGCTTGTCAAAGATATAAAGTTGGACCATCAACATAAATATGTAAGTTAACCATTCTGCTCTTGTTTCTGTTGTTCACATTAACCATCCTCTGGTTCTTCCAAGGATTATGGTGCCTGCGACATAATAGTTTTGGATATGCTGTGGGCACTGGTGATGGGCTTTTGCTCTTTAGAATAGATGTTTATTCTGATTATAACTTGTAACAATCATTAATAGGATGAACTGCAAAAGACGTGGCTGTGCAAAAGATGTGAGACAATGAGGGCAAAATTAAGGTATGGTTAACCTTATTCTTGTTTCTGATTTGTTATTCTAACTATTGACTTATTTTTGTGGCTTGGGGAGGAATTGGAGATCCGAATTACTCCTTCTTCTACTCATTCGTGCATCATATGGCTACTGATTTTAAGAAGGGTTCTCTTTCTTATCTCGGATTAATTGGGATTGCGTGAAAATCTCAGTTCAACTATTGCTTCCTCTGTCTTAGAATGTTGACCCAATGTCTACTGCCTAATGCCTGTATGCAGGGGCGGATCTACATATAAAAATTGGGTGCTCGAGCACCCATTAACCTCGACCCCGAACACGTATAATTATATAAAAAACTTAAGAAAACGGATATAACAAAATAGCAAGCACCCAGATAACAAAAGGCTTGGTGGGTGCTTTGGTTATGATGGATGTTTAAGGGCTCTAAATGAGTATATGGTTGAGAGATCGAATCTCACTCACGCCCCTAGCTAGACTTTTTCCTCAATTTATCAAGCACTAACTTTCTTTTGCTCCAATTAAAAAAGTTAAGCACCCACGAACTCAAAATCCTGGATCCGCCATTGCCTGTATGAAGGTAGTGATCTGGCACTTTAGTGGTTGAAGTTGTGGTTGCATTTTTTTTTCCCTTTATCTGTTCAAGGAGTACATTGTTTATCATTCCTATGAGGGTTTGAATTTCATCCACGTATCTCCAAGTCAGTGATAGCTACTCTTTAGGTGCAATGATCCATTCAAACTAGTATGTTCTATTGGTTCTCTTTCACCTCGAAAACGATAGAATTTCTTGAGAAATCTCAAAATTAGTGTATTACTTCCGATGAGTCTTTTTTTTCTTTTCAATTTGAGAATCCCAGAAACTTGTTTAACATAATGGTGTTGCCATCAACTTTAATAGATCTTCTTACATCGTGTTATTCTCATACTAAAGAGCAAAGATTTCTTGCTTTGAGAGTTATGCCTTTGAAATACTAATATTATGGTCGTCAAGTTTAATAGCTTCTCAGACCCTCTCTCGTTCACCAGTGTTTCTGGAACATATTCTCCTACTTCAGACTTATGCCTCCCTATGGTTGAATTTTCTGGAGAGATTCACTTAGTAATGCTTTAAGTTCTATGAGCTTAGTTTTCCTTTTTGAATGTGAAAACCCCAGAAATTAACTAGCATAATATTGTTCTAATTGAGTTTAATACTAGCACTTTTACATCCTGTTACTCTTTTATAGAAGCACACAATGTCTTGCTTTGATATTTTTGCCTTTGAAGTACTAGTGGTATGGCCATCAAGTTCAACAGCTTCTGACACTTCCTATTGTTCACCAGAGTTCTGGAACATATTCTCCTACTTGAGACGTATACCCCGGAAACAATCCCTGCACTTCACAAAATAAGGTAAAGAAATATGAGTTTAGAAATCTGTATTAGATTTTCGATGCCGAAGAAAGTATACTCATTTTAACATCATCCCAGGAAGTATTTGATTGAAGCAACAGAGGAAGCATCGCTTGCATATGAGAAAGCGGTATATTTCCTTATACTATTTTAATGTCTTTCTTTTCAGCTTGGTGGAACTTCATATTTACTACACTTGTTCCTTGGACTACCACCTCATTTAAAAAATCATGGAAATTTGAACACTCAAAGATAACAGCACTACTGTTTTCTGATAGGGCCAGCCAATACTAAAGGCAATTGGAAGATGGTAGTGTCATGTTTTTCATCATTCCAAAAAATGCCTCAATTAAGATTTTTCATTGGCAGTGCTCATTTTCATTTTCCATGTAAAATATGTCTGTGGTGGAGGAACATGAGAATGTAAAAAGTGGTTGCTTAGGAAGTTGAAGACAACTAAATTGGACTTCACTGGATGAGGAGCTCTTTCATATTTTGCTTGTCCTTTGTTTGTCCTCACTATTTCTTTTGACAAAAGTAACTGAATACTTGAGCAGATGCCATCACTATATGTCTCTATTTGGGAGGTTTGGTGTTGAATGAGGAATTACACTTTTGGCTTGAAAGTAGTTTTCAGTTATATTGCTTGGATCCTCCAAATGGGCATCCATGTTTGGATCCTTTAAAAAAGCAAAGCTTTTGGATAATACGACACGTACCATTAATATGATATTTGGGTTGTTCTGGGGCATGATTTTTCTCCTAAGAATCTATTTATCTATTTCTCTTCTTTTAGGAAATCTTTTACTCTGTTTATTATATGCTGAACTGTAGGTGAAAAAATTTAAGAGAGAGCTTCTGCAACAGGAAGTTAAAATATGCTGACTCATAAGATAGTAGAATATCTATCTGTTTCGTGCTTGGCACCACAAGACTGATATGATTTATCTGTGAAATATGTTAGGCTGCCCGCCTTCGTGAGTATCAAGGGGTTGATCCTCATTTTGACGAAATTGCTAGGCAGTACCATGACATTGTAAAGGTAAAATAAAAGTTCCTGCGAGTTTTCTTAATTATTATAGAACTTTTGTTTTCTGGAGATAAAAGCTAACTTCCTCTCATATCCATGCAGAAATTAGAGAGTATGCAGTGGACCATCAACCAAGTTGAAATGGACTTGAATCCTTTGCCCGCTCACCCCAGTGCCTAAAGCATCTCTCTTTCACAGTACAAAGTTTATTTCCAGTGTATTTTTTTATTATCGACATATATGATGTTCTTCAATATTTCCCATTTGCTGGCCCGTGACAATACTCGTCTATCTGCCACTGCAAAGAACCTAATTAGGAAGAGGTTTTTGTCACATAAATTGAAATGGAGAGAGTATATTCTTGGTTCCACCCCTGAAGTTTTAACTTAGTTCAGGAGTGAACATTAACTCAGACCTGAACTATGAATCACAGACAGCGGCATTTGAATTAAAAAAAGAGTGAGTTTTTGGTTTTTTTTCAGAATAAAACTAAAATCCAAAACTGAAATTCACGTTAATTTAATAAGAGTTTCAGCTTTATTTCACCGCGGTTGCCAATTTGACACGAAGATACTATCGTTTCTGTCTAAGCCATGTTAAAAGTTATAAAATCTCTCTACCTTATCTACAAATAAATGATATAGTAATTGATGTCATCTTTTAATGAACAATCGAAGACTTGTCGAAGTTGAATTATGAATTGACATACTAATACAAAAAGAATTGATTTTCAGAGGCGGAGGTTCCCTTTCACTGAAATATAGTATGGCATTTATGAGTTGATATAATTTTAAATAGGAATGTTGTTAAGTTGTGATCTGAGTTTGTGCTTGAAGCCCAAGCTTGAGCTTCAATGGAATCCTTCTAGAATGTTATGAGGAGGAGAGACTTCATCGGAAGATAGAATTAGAGAATGGAGAAAAAATGAAAAGTCCCATTCATTTCATTACGGTGTCGAGTATATATGTACATACATATGCTGAGGTGACAACTAACCACCACTAACTACTCAACTAACATTACTCTAACAACTAACATATAACACTAATCATATAACAATATACATGGGAACAATATAATTATACAACTCTCAACAAATGTTATGGTAGGAAAACCATAACATCGATCCTCAAGTTGAGTCGTTGACTATATATCTGCTAATACTTCCTCTGTTCCAGTTTATGTGAACCTATTTTTTTTGGTCCGTTCCAAAAAGAATGAACAATTTCTAAATTTGGTAACAATTTAGTTTAAACTTATAACTCAACCCTTAATGAGAAGCTTTTATAACCACACAAATACTCTGAGCCCCATTTGAATTTGTTTAGGACCACAAATTCCAAAGGTCTTTATTTTTTTCTTAAAATCCGTGTCCAATCAAACATATTCACATAAATTGAAACGAAGAAAGTATTATTTATTCCAGAATGAAAAGGAGAAAAGTTTTAGCTTCGGAAGCAAGTAATTAAGCTATGAAAATCACCAGAGTAGAGTGTTTGGTCATTGGTGTATATGAAAAGATCCTAAAGAAAGAGATGTGCTGCATGCAACGGCAATGTTGTGCAGGACAAGGAGCTTGGCAAAGTGATACAGATCAACGCAGGAATGTTTCTCAGTTTCTTCTGAATGCTGGGATCAAATTAAGATTCATGGTTTTTAGTTGCTGCATGTAATGTGTGGGTTTATGCTTCTCTTTCGGCGATTTTTATTGGTGTAACTATGAATTGTCCCTTGTTTTTTTGTCATTAAGGTACTTGTATTGCTCATTATATTGTCACTGAGTTTCTTTATGAGTTTTAACTGCCGTTTGTTTTCGTAAAAATTGCATGATACTTACTATTTGGTCGTTCCCATTTAATTTATATTTATTTTTTAAAAAAGGTTTTAATTTGTACTCACTTTTTAAACAACTTAAGGCCTATTTCTCCTCTCCTTCTCCTTCTACGTTTTCTTTTTCTCCTTCTCCTTCTTCAGGTGACAATAATTTTTTATGGTAGTTGTGAATAGGGGTGCTCATGGTTCGCTTTGGATTGTTTTTTTCCTAAAAAGAAATCAAACCAAGTCGGTTTTTCAAATATTAGAACCAAACCAAACCAATTAAGTCCGTTTTCTCTCGATTCGGTTTATGTCGGATTTTGTCGGTTTTTCGATTTTTTCGGTTATTTGTCGGTTTTTTCTTAAGTATAAGACATACACTACCAAACACATATTCCGGAGACCACATTTTCAACGTAACACTATCAAATCAATTGCCTGTTGTGAAATCTATTATTTACCAAGATATATTGATAAAAATTGAATCAAATAGTGATGACTAATTTAAGGACTCAATTAAAAATATATTATTTTTAACAAGAAATGGGTTCTTACATTTCACAAAAGTAAACTACCAATCAAACTTGAATGAAAAGATAAAAAACTATATTAAAAGTGCAAACTATTAACATTTACCATTAAATTTTTGAACTTTGTATAAAATATGTATATATATAGGTGTATTAAATTTAAAATAGCTACTCCTATAGCCGGTTTGGTTCGGTTTTTTGTCGGGTTTTTTTCGATTAAGACCAAAACCAAACCAAATTGATCGGTTTTTAAAATTCAAAACCAAAACCAAACAAAAAAGTATCAGTTTTTTTTGTCTGTTTGATTTGTTCAATTTTTCGTATTTTTATGAATACCCCTAATTGTGAATATATTTTATGATATTTTACAAAGGTGAGTTGTTATGATGCTTTATTTCTTTTTACTATTGCTTAGGGTTTCTTCTTCTTATTTTTCTAAATTGCAAAATGTGTTCAATAGATTTATGGTTGTTTTGACAAATTAAAGATGAGGTTTGTTCCAGATGATATTTGGAGGTTATGTTTCAAATTTGAGCCCATTTGCAGTAGATTTAGGTATTAAATCGTATATTTGGTTGTTATAATTCGAAGAACAAATTTTTGTTTCTGGGCAATTTTCACTTCAGATTTATTAGCCGTAAGTGAATTAAAATGTTTGTTGCATTTCAGACTTTATGGCCTTAAGTGCATCTGAAGTGCAATTTTTTACTTCAGACTTATTAGCTTTAAATATAGCAAAACGTTTGTTGAACTTCAGACGTTTTGGACTTAAGTGCATCTGAAGTGCAATTGCACTTCGAACTTATTAGCCTTAAGTGTAGCAAAACGTTTGTTGCAATTCAGACCTTTTGGCCTTAAGTGCATCTGAAGTGCAAATATTCACTTCAGATTTATTGGCCTTAAGTGCATGAAATCATTGGTTACATTTTAGACCTATGTAATACCCTAAATATTTTTAATAAGGATGTTGATAATAATAATAATAATAATAATAATAATAATAATAATAATAATAAATAATTTAAGTCAAAAATAATAATAATAGAGAAGCACTTAATAAGGCCGAACCCCATAGGAAAAAGGTCTGTTGGAATTAGTTTAAGGGTTTAAAAAGAAAAAAAGGGACTTTGGTAGCCATAAAAGCTTAAGCAAAAGATTTTGGAGAGGAGCAATGCGTGAAATCATATCAATAGAAGGCAAGGGATCTTAATTACTCACTAATTATTTGGGTATTCACTCGAACTCTTATTCTACGTTGTTGATATATAGTCTACATGATAATAATTATGCTATATTCATAATATTGAAAATTAATACCAGTAAGGGATTCATTGGTAGAATTAAAAAGATGATATTGTCACTATATATGAAGCGTTGCAATTGGATTGGATTCTCATGAACAAAATTAGATTTATATTGTACATAAGATTATTGATGGATTAGTTGAGCAAAAAAAAAAAAAACAGATTATAATCCAAAATTACGGGATATCAAGGAAAAACTTATTTCTAGCAATTTTTTAAGAAGATACAATAAGAGAAGTTATTATTACTAATCTTGCAATTTTTCTGTAGGATTTATTAAAGAAGATTTTGAGATTTGGAAGAACAAATTAGTGATGGATAGTTTTTTTTAAGAAAAAAAATAATGATACATAGTCTAATGAATTTAATTGAGTGAAACCAAGATGCTGGTTATAACCTAAAAAAAACAAAATTCTACTGAAAGAGAAATACATTATAGAGTTCACGAGTGGTAACATTAGACTTATATTAATTTATAGATAAGGGTGCAAACGGGCCGGTTCAGAACCAGGACCGGACCGGGACCGCAGTCTTGGCGGGCCGGTCCTGGCGGTCCCACGATACTCCTAGGCCTTCCATCATGCCAAGATCCTTGTGAACATATTCCATGCCCGACCATGCCGAGGTGTGATACCAAGAGAGCCATCGCAACCACTGATCTACCCATTGGCCTAGAAGAGTGCGCTCCGGTCCTACCGATCCATTAAGCCTGTGAGGGGCCGGTCTTCAGCTTCGAACCGTCAGGCCCGTGACCGCCTGACGGTCCTGGGCCGGTCCTAGCGGGCCCTGGCGGGCCCAACGGTTTGTTTTTTTTAAAAAAATCAGTAACGGCTATTTTCAAAAATAGGCGTTTGGAACTTTGTAAAATAGCCATTTGGCCCCCAAACTTTAATTTAACCCCAAACTTTATGTAATTATACTTTTTCCCATTTCTCAACTATAAATACCCCCTCATGCATTCATTTTTATTCACCAATTCATCAATATCTCTCAATCTCTCTTTCAATCTTTCTACTACAATTGCTTAATTTATTGTTGAAAATTCGTGAAAAATTGTGAAGTTGTTGAATTGAAGTTTTCAAGTGTTCAACGATTTTCAATTTTCAAGAAGTTGTTGGGCAATCCGGTAAACTCGTTTCAACTCTTACGTGTTAATAATATATTTTTGTGTTGTTTAGTTTGCATAATTCTAATTAGCATGGCATTTTCTTGAAAAAATGTTCGGTAAAGGAAAAGGTAAAACCGGTGAAAGTAGTTGCCATAATACTACCCTTCCCCTGGCTCCCCGACCTACAAAAGATAGGCAAGTTGAAAGTAGTCGCCAACCTAGACGTCCTACTCCGCCTCCCGTAATGCTTGATAGTGATCACCCTTGTTTTCAATTTACCAATAGTCAATTTCTACATGATGTTGCAGTAGGTGATAGATTAGATGATGAAATTATGAATGATCTTTATCCTAATGAACCTATCTTAGAGGAAAATAAGGATGATAATGATGATGATGAAACCCAAGCACCAGATTTAGATGATACACTTACTAGTCCTGTTCATAACTCAAGTAATGTACAAGCACACCCACCTGTAGAAACTCCAACTTTTAGTAGAGAACCTGCTAAACGTACAGAAACATCATTAGTTTGGCATTTTTTTACTCAAGTAAGAGAACAAAATAAGGCTAAGTGTAAAACTTGTGGGAAATTACTTGTTCATAAATTTACTGGAGACCGTAGCGCACAGGTAGTTTGTTAGGCACATAAAAATACACCCTAGAGATAGGGCTAGATTTTTTCAAATGCAAGCGCAGCAAGAGGGGACAAGTGTAGATCTCAAGTTAACCCTAGTACAGGTTCAAATCTAGTTCAACCAGGAATTAACACTGTCACCTGAGGTACTTTATATTACGATCCAGATAGAGATCGTGAAGAATTAGCAAAAATGATTACTGTTATGTGCTTTCCTTATACTTTTGCTTCTAATCCTAATTGGGTTCATTATATTAGAAGAGTTTTTAATCCTACTTATAAAGGTTGGCCTCGCGCAACAGCTAAGGCCGATATTATAATATTCAAGCATGAATAAGAACAATATTTGCGCTATTTATTTACTCATATACCTAATCGGATTTCAATTACAACTGATATTGGTAGAAGTAATAATGACTGTGATTATCTAACTGTTACAAATCATTGGATAGATGAGGACCGTACAATGCAAAAACGCATAATTGCATATAGAATAATTAATTTACGTCACACGGGTAGGTTTATAGCTAACGCTGTTTCAGATATATGTAGATATTTTTGCTTTAGCGATAAAATAATGACAATTTCTATGGATAATGCTTCTAGTAACACTAGTGCAATAGGCATGCTAACACAAACCCTTAATCCTGCATTTAGTAATATTTTCCATGTTAGATGTATTTGTCATATTTATCATTTAATTGTTGGTGATGGTATGCGAATATTAAACATAGAAATTGAAAAAGTTCGAATGGCTCTTAATTGGCTATTTTATTCAAACCGTAGAGCTAGTCTTAGAGAGTATTTTAAAAAATGTGATGAATATGGCCTTAGGAAGAAAGGTTCCTAAACCTTGCCCGACTAGGTGGAATTGTATATACGAAAATTTAGTAGTTGTGTATGAATATAGAAACCCAATTAATGCTACGTTTAATTCTCGGGTAGGTGGTGAGGATAATGATGAAATGCTTACTACCCAAGATTGGACTAATGTTCAAATTCTTTTAGATTTTTAGAACATTTCAAGTTGCTACAAATGCATTTTCTGGGCAATATTATCCGACTATTTCAAACTGTTTAGTTTATATTGCCGCACTAGCTGATTTGTTTGTTGAATTTAGCGAGGGTGGGGATATTTATGAACTTGCTATAAATGAAATGAAATAAAATTTTAAAAAATATTTTTTCCCCATCCCTCCTATTTTTGGTTAAGCTGCAATGTTAAATCCAACAATGAAAATAGGAGGTCCTCATTTTTGGTATTCTAATATTTATAAAGCTTTAGATCTTTCAGAAGAGAAAATTGCTACACTTGCTGATGCAAAAGCATCAATTAAAATTAATGCTCAAACTGCTTATAATGCTTATAAACATGCGTTAGAGCATGAGAGGCCAAATATTCCAACCCCTACTTCGTCTAGCTCACAATCGTCTAAAAGAGCTGCGGGCTTAACAGCTCTTAAATCTTGGACGGAGTTCCGGATTCTCAAGGTGATAATTTTGAAGAAATTTCACATCTAAATGAGCTTCAAGTTTACTTGTCACAGGGACTAGAGAAGGAGAATCCAGACGGCTCTTTCGATCTTTTGGAATGGTGGAAGTCAAGGGAAAAACATTTTCCCGTTCTTGCAAGGATGGCTCAGGATGTTTTATCAATTCAAGCTTCAATTGTTGCATCGGAGAGCGCTTTCAGTCAAGCAAGACTACAAATTGGTGATCATAGAGCGGCGATGAGGGAGAGCTTGGAAAAATTGGTGCTTTTACAGATTGGATTCGCGCGGAAAGAAGAAACTATGTCATTGCAGAATCACAACCGGCGATAGATGAAGCATATGAAGAAATGATAGCAGAACTTTCGGAGGATTCAGCTTCGTCCGGAAGTGGTGATGAACAAGCTTCATTTCCACCACTACCAATACAACCTCCTCCCAACCTTGACGGATTTATGAGATTTGTTAGAGATACAATGTAGATTATGATGTAACTTGTACATTTGAACATCTTCTTTTAGTTTTTTCCTTTTAATGGTGGTATTAGTACCTTGTTGTGCTCATTCCATTGGGGAAGGAAGACTAAGAAAGATATGCCATTTTGGTCAATAAAAATTATAAAAGACATACCATTGAATATATTTTTTCTCAATATTTCTTTGTCTTTACTTCGATATCAATCCTTGAATATATATAACATACAATATATACTGCAAAAATATATACGAGAATATATATACATAACGTACAACCTAAACTACAAGAAAATATATAAGTAATAACATATATACATAAGATACAATATATATAAGAGCGTATATATACATTATACATAAGAGATATAATATATATATATATATATATATATATATATATATATACAATATATACTAATTAGTACAACACAATATACTAATTACTACAACAGAATATATACTAATTACTACAATACAATATATACATAATATATATCGATATATACATAATATACAATATATACTAATTACTACAACACACTATATACATAATATACAATATATGCTAATTACTACAACACAATATATAATATATACTAATTATTACAACACACTATATACATAATATATATCAATATATATTAATTACTACAACACAATATATACATAATATACAATATATACTAATTACTACAACACACAATATACATAATATATATCAATATATACATAATATGCAATATATACTAATTACTACAACACAATATATACATAATATACAATATATACTAATTATTACAACACACTATATACATAATATATATCAATATATACATAATATACAATATATACTAATTACTACAACACAATATACACATAATATATATCAATATATACATAATATACAATATATACTAATTACTACAACACAATATAAAAATAATATACAATATATACTAATTACTACAACACAATATATACATAATATACAATATATACTAATTATTACAACACATTATATACACAATATACAATAAATACTAATTACTACAATACAATATATACATAATATACAATATATACTAATTATTACAACACACTATATAAATAATATATATCAATATATACTAATTACTACAACACAATATATACATAATATACAATATATACTAATTACTACAACATACTATATACATAATATATATCAATACATATATAATATACAATATATACTAATTACTATAACACAATGTATACATAATATACAATATATACTAATTATTACAACACAATATACATTGAAATATATATTATATATACTATACTAATAACTTAGTACACCATATAAAATATATTCTACACTATACTAATAACCACCATACAAGATATTGCCTTAAAAAAAACCTACCAAGCCCGCCAGGACCGGCCCGCCAGGCCCAGGACCACTGTGAGCTTAGGCCCGTCACGGGCCAGTCTCAACCACCAGGACCGCCAGGCCTGACACACGAAGCCCGGGACCGCGAAGCCCGGCCCGTCAGGCCCGTTTAGGCCCGGGCCCGGGCCAGAAGACACCCTTATTTATAGATTGCACACAAATTGAGCATTTGGATTGATAAGAAGTTGAGCTCTTTTTAGTTGGCATCAAGAGGTGAGTAGTAATCTTACTGCAATTTGTGTTTTTCATAACTTGCATGATTTACACGTGATTGTCAATATGAATATGTTACCGATTATTTTTAGTTGCATGTGGGACAAGTCTTTTACTCGATATGATACCGAAATAGTTATTTGAGATGAATACCGTGGTTTTAAATATTTTTGTTGTCACTACATATGTTTGACCGTTACTTGAATTTACTATTGTCGAAAGGAAATTATATGATTTGATAAGAACCAAAATGTCCTATATTGTTTTAAAATAGTTTCTACAATATGGATTACAGAGATAAGCTTAAATGGGAGTAGACATTGAAGGATCCTTAACGGCGGGTTCGTTAGACCTGGTGCACCTTGTAATTACTGATTATCGTCATAGCCTCGCTAGTGGGAAGGTAGAACTAGCATACCGTTACTGATTTTCCTCGAGTAGGGACTACCGCTATCTCTGACTTCTTGCGAAGAGGTCTACAAATATACTGATTACATGATCCGTTCATTGAAACCTTCCAAAAATATGAATATTGATATTATATAGTGGTGAGCTTATTGCTGAATTGTTAATTATATTTTACTACAAGAAAATCGTGATGAGATTGAAAATTAATTATTGTTTCTGAAAGGGCATTTTTTTATATTATTTTCTCTTTGAGATACTAGCATGTTTCTGACTTGTTCCCAAATTAAAAACGGCTGTGGTTAAGTATTATTACTCACTAAACTAGCGACTCATTCCCCCCCAAATTTTTTTTCCAGAGACAACAGTTGACGCAAGTGAAGATTTTGTTAATTAGAGGTCAAAGGTTGAGAACTCTTGGTGAGTCTCGTACTTGTTCGCGTGGGCAGAGATTTTTATCAATTGTTATGGTCTTTCTTTAAATTCTTAGAGTCGCTCCATAGTCATTATTTTAGTGCCGTGAGTATTCTTTTGTTATTATAGTCTTATGTTGAGTATCATCCTTTGTTTTGAAACTTGGATGTAGATTAGTATTTCTGGTTGTTAGTATGTTAATTAGTAATGTGGAGACTTATTTTGGCTAATTGGTAAGTTGTCAATTGTCAGTTGGATTGCTATTAGGTTGCTTGGTTGTTGATTTGAGACTAGGAAATTTTTTGGATGGTCCAAAAATATGGTAAACTCTGCCCAATTTTCTGTAAAGTTTCCGATGAGGCTTACTTGGGAGCACTTGCTCCTAAGCTTCGGTCACGATCCTAAATTGGGTCGTGACAAAGTTGGTATCAGAGCTTAGGATTTAAGTCCTGAGACATGGAGAAATGTTTAGTAAAGTCTTGTTCATGGGTATGTAGGCGCCCATACTTATGATCTTGAGGCTACTGAACATCTAGGAATGTTTTCCCTTCTTTCATTCTTTGATCGCGTGTTGAGATAACTTGATGATTGATTTTGGAATATTTCTTTCGCATATGGCTAGGACATGCACACCCTTATCTGCTGGACGTGGTACTACCCGTGGTGGAGGTCAAGTTGGGGTTCATCAAACTAGAAAACAGACTGCTCCTCAACCTCAAGTTGGGAACATGGGTCAAATCCAAGCTGTTATGCCAGATCAAGTGCAAGAGCAGGGAGTTCAGAACGCTCCACCACCATTGCCAACTGTTGTACCTACTGTTTCCTTACCTGCAGATGCAGTAGCAAGGTTATTGAATGTGTTAGAGGCATTGGTGCCTGCTCAGAGAGGAAGTTCGGCTCCTCAGGATACTACAGACACAAGCACGTACACAGGCTCAGCCTTTCGGGAATAAGGAAGTATCCCTACACGAGTTCCTGAAATTGAAATCACCAAAATTCACAGGTTTCGATAGTTCAGCAGATCCTCAAAGTTTCTTGGATGGGACACTTAAGGCATTCGTGCTCGTGGATGTTCTAGTGAGAGAGCTGTGGAGCTCGCAACATACAAAATAGAGGATATGACCAACACATGGTATGAAACTGTATTGTTAGGAAGGCCGGCATGAGCACCACCACTAACATGGGACGAGTTCACTAAGTTGTTCAAGAATCATTTTCTTCCAGACAGTTTGATGCAAAAACATGCTAGAGACTTTGAGAGATTGGTTCAAACTCCAGAAATGGATATGTCAACATATAACACTAAGTTTTGTAAGCTGGCTATATATGCTCCTCACCTAGTGCCTACCAAAGAAGCTTGAATTCAGAGGTTTGTTGATGGATTGGTAGGTTGTCTATGCACTGCAGTAGCCCCACAGATGAAGACTTTATCCTACTCTGATGTAGTCGACCTTGCTAAAAAGATTGAAAATAAGGGACGTGAAGAGCGTGCAGATAGGGGATTACGTAAGAAGACCAAGACATGAGGGGCTTTCAATGACGGTTTTAGTGAAAATAGAAGAGCAGGAAACCAGGGACAACAACAATTACAACAGCGGGGTTCTCAGACAGGGACGCACATGTATTCACAGTCCACATATAGACCACCTTACAGACATGGTAATAAGGGACCATCATCTTCTGGACATCGTAATTCTGGGTAGATATATGCCACTACTCCAGTCTGCTATACTTGTGGTAGATCACATCTGGGCCAGTGTCGTGTTCTAACTGGAGAGTGCTTTCGGTGTGGCCAGTTGGGACATCACTTGAGGTATTTCCCTCAACCTCCGAGAAATTTCAACCAGGCTTCTATTCAGTCAGTTGCACTGGCTCAGACTACTCGTAATACTTCAGGTGCTACAGGTACAGGAAATAGAGGTCGAGGTGCTGTAGACCATGCTACTGTGAATCAAGGACAAGGGAATACTGGTAGAGGTCAGGCGAGAGTTTTTGCATTTACTAGACAGGATGCTCAGGCCTCGAATACAGTGGTTACAAGTATTCTTTCTGTCTGTTCATTTGATGCACTTGTGTTGATTGATCCGGGATCTACTCATTCCTATGTGTCCTCATACTTTGCCTTGAGATTTAATAGACAGCCCGAACTATTGAATGATCCTTTTCTAATTGCTACTCCTGTCAGAGAGTTTCTATTAGCTGAATACGTGTATCGTGCGTTTTTGAAAATTTTTTGGACTTACTTAATAAAATATATTCATTGATAATATGGTAATAGATTTACAGTAATATTTAGCTATCTCATGTTATCAACGAATATATTTTATTAAGTAAGTCCAAAAATTCAAAAATTTTGAGCACCCCTTTTATGCCACTATTATTGATTGATGCTACATTCTTATTCTTCAGTGAACTGGTATATATTTAGAGGCAAAATCTTTTTATGAGTATGACTCTGTCAAACATACAATACAAGGACGCGGTCATGAATATAAATTACTGATAATATTCAATATATCCATATAGAACATTAACTTTGAACATGAAAAATATTATTTTAAAACATTGCTGCAAAACTCGACTTGATTATGAAATAGAAGGAACCATCAAAACCTGTGCCAAAAGTGGAAAATCCTTTTTGAGTATCTCAATATGAGCACAACAAATCGTCAAAATTCTTAGGAAGCACATTAACACTCACTTTGTTTGTCTGTATTTTCTTTATTAGCTTTCTTTTCATTTGATCTTATAAAATTGGGACGTCTGCATCCTCAAATTTGTCTGTCCTTTTTTCTCTTCTTTATGACACATATTCTATATATTTGATTATACATGAAATTGATTATAAATTATAAGATATTGGGTTTCTTCAAATTTTGAAATAATAGTATTATTTGCTTTATGAAATAATTCAACTAAATCTGAGACACAAATTTTCAATTCTTCCTAACTTACATTTAGGGGTGTAAATTGACCGTGTTGGTTTGATTTGGATTGGTTCGATTTTGTCGAGTTTTTTTTAAAAAATTTTTGGTCTTTTTGTTATACAAATATTATTTCAATCTTACTTTGTTAAAATTATAGATAAAACTTCGATAAGTGAATATATGTCTAGTAAATATGAAAAAATTCGATAAGCATATGATCTATTAAAATATTCTAATGGGAGAATTTTTTTAGTAACACATGATAGTCATTTTCTTAGTTGTCTAACAAAATTTTTTGTCAATTTACGCTTTCAAGGTTAATAAATGAGATGATCTGTTTCAATATTTTTTAAAGAAAATTCACTATAAAGTCTTAAAAATATAAATAATATTGATATATTTATATATCAATTTGATTCGGATTTTTTTACTCAATAACTAACATAGTCGGACTTTTTAATCAGTTTGATTTGATTTTTCAATTTGGTGTAATTTTCTGATTTGATTAGAACACTCTTACCTACATTTGCTCCCTACTAAGGTATTAATAATTTAATACTTGCTTACACGGGATTTAATTATTTGTGTTAGGCACATAACGGCGTGCGCAAATATCAGTAAATATCATCGACTCCCTCCAATTAGAACGGAACGAGACCTTAGAAAACATCCAATTGAACTTGCAAAATATGATTGTAATATCTAACAGTATAAAATTCTTTTACACTGTCAATATTGTTTTAACTTCCGAGCAGCGTTAGTTACTTTTTTTTTGGTTATTAATAAACACTTATCATAAAGAATATTTACCCATAATTCCCTTATATCTTAATGTGTAAATCTTTTGTTTCTGTCTCTTTTGATCTTCACTTGTCTGCTTTCGTTCCACTCTATTCCAACTTATTTTTTCGGTTCAACAATTTTAATACTATACCTCTCTCTGAGATGGCAAATAAATTTAGAGAACTGAATTATCTCACGATTTCAATCCGGTTAGCAAAAATCTTCCTGAACAATTCAAATAAAACTTGATTAATAGTACAAAAGCTTAAGAAAAGGTGATCAACTAGTTGAAGAACAAGGCAATTGAAGAGTTTATGTGATTCAAACGGGGTCGATCAACAACAACAACAACAACTATCCAGTATAGTCCAACAAAGTGGGGTCTGGGGAGGGTAATATGTAGACTAGCCTTACCCCTACCCGAAAGGGCAGAGAGGCTGTTTCCAATCGACCATCGGCTCAGTGAAAGAAAGTAAAAACAAAAATGAAATTTTCTTATTTTACAGAGGTATAATATTTTCAAGTTAGAGTCGGACTATCTCTAGTCTCATTAAGAAATAATCCAATCTTTTTCTATTACATGTTAAATATCATTCCTTTAAATGTCGGAAAACCTTAAGCAAATTAAAGTTGTTTCTTTTTAATGTCGCACGTAAATTGAAGCTTGTGAACACTAACTGACCAACAAGCCCGTTGTATTTGCCAATGACTAATCTAGTGGCTTTCAAATAGCTGTTTCAGTACATATCAATTTTTTTTGAAGTATATGCATGATTTGTCTCTATCACAACAAGTACTAATGGAACTTTTCTATTCATTCTAGATCTCTTCTAATCTGTGCGATATCGAGTATGTTAACATCAATCGCTCTAACAGTGATAATATTGTGAACCAGAACAACAACAAAAAAAGAAGAAGAATCAAATCTCACCCATTCTCTAATGAAATTTATTTATCTCGCTCCTTAATCGTGGAGCAAAATACCATTCAAAGTTTCTTTAAAGAAGGCGGATTCAAAAACCTATTAACTAGTAGCTAGAGATTTTTTTTTTTGAAACCCTACTTAGGGTTTTGCATTTTAGAGTTTTCGCCTTAACCTAGATTATGGAGTCGTTAGATTTTAGGTTGTTGTTCGGGGCTTCGACTACAACTTGTCATAAAAGGTTACACTATAATCCTCATAAGTAATCGGAACAAGAAAGAGATCCCATGTTTTCAAATCGACCTAACGTGGACGTGATTTAGATGTGAAAAGAACCTAACTTGTATATGAGCTTCAGTGTGAAAAGGGATGTACATGGATATAGAACATTAAATGTGTAACACTGCATTTAACAAGATAGTAACCTAAAAGAGGATAAAGAAATTAAAATACAAGAACTTTAATGTACCTTAAGATCCAGCTGCTAAAATACGAGCGCAACAGGATGGATATGAACAATGAATCAACTTGGTTCCTGAGCATGCGGAGGCAGGGGCGGATATAGGGGCAGAAAGATATTCATCCGAAACTCCTTCGCCGGAAAATTATATTGTATATATAAGGCAAAATTTAATTTATTCCTCCTATATTATATTTTGAATCCCTCTGACATAACCTATAAGTATAGCTTAGTGCTTATGAGGGGTTTGAAATATTTGCAATGTCGCTCGTTCATTTCCTACTAGCCATAGTCTCCTTAAATTTTTTAACTTTTTATTTTGAACCCTTTATCGAAAATCTTGCCTCCATATGGAGAATTAGGCGGCCGTTGAAAGAGCTACTCGAAAATTTGACAAATAAGCGAAAAAAAATTATCTATTCTATTTTCTTAATTTAACAAAACTAATCGGGCAGATATTTGTATTGGTCAAAATCGGACTGCTGCGGTCAAACCAATCGACATCCTGTCCAGACGGCAAGACAGCAAAAGATGACACAGTCCATTCCATATGCAGTATCCGTCGAGTCAGAAGAAACAACATCTAGAAGACGACCTAGGCAAATTAGGTGGGAGAGAGAACATCGGACCAAGCAAATAGCTAAGACCCTTTGACTATATATAGTATGGGGAAAATATAGAACAGGGGAGGCCAGCTCTCTAGCTCTCCAGCTCCCCATCTATCTCTCTCCTGTAATTTTTCAACAAATAGGAAGGTGAACGAATCAAACTTTAGCCATTGATGTAATATGTAACATTTTCCCCTCCATCGATTAAGGGGAACAATACCGGAAAGTTTCAATAAGATCATCTATATTCACCTCTTATTATATGAAATTCTTCGGTCTACTTCATTGGTATGGATTTCATTATGTGTGACGATGATTTACTCTCACAGCATTTATAGCGATAGTGTCGATACTTCTCCAACATCTTTAAGAAAATCTTGGCCCAAATGTCAGCCCTGCGCATACTCTCCACTTCACCAAATACGTCTGAAAAATGAGAAGATGTGTTAGAGCCATATAACCAAGAAAAACTAGAAGAAATGTAAAGGAAAAGGTGTAACGTACCCTCAGGCCCATGGCAGCCACCTCATTCATCAAATCGACATTAAGAACGCTCTAGAAAGCCTCGTTCTCAGCAGCGGAACACAAAATATCAAACTGCGGTACCAAATCCTCCGTATCCCCTAAGAGATTAATATCCGAAGAGATCTCGAGAACATGAGTCGGGCCCCCCGCATGAACCAGTGAATGGATAATGCCCTCCTCAAACATCCAAACATCATCAGGATCGAGGTCCGACTCGAATTCATAGTCGTTAGTTACAATGCCCTTCCCTCTTTAGGCAGCCGAGGAAGAAGAACGGACAGGCACAGAGAACGAGGGTATGTCCGCAATGGCTGTTGCAGGAGCCTGGATCCCCATCACAACATATTGCTGATCAGCTACAATTGCAGGAATCTCCGACAGGGCAGATATGATGGCTGACTCTGTCTCTCGGAGGGGAATGGAATCAACTCCCGCCCCAGATCCCGTCAAGGGAGAGTCGTCAAAATGAATCATGGTTGGGGTGTTGTCTCAAATTCCACTCGCCACCATTTAGACGACCCATCTCCTTCCTCATTAGGGGAGACTCACCCAACAAATGAGCAGGACGACCAGGAGCGAATCCTTGCTGTATGGGAAATGATAGCAGTCACCCACTCACGAATACCTTCGACAGGTGGAGGAGGTAACATCGCAGCTGTAGAAACATAACAAGATTTAATATGGTAACAGAAAGCGGTCGAGCACCACTCCGACTGAAAGACATAAAAACTTACGTGCAAAGTTCCATTTCTCAAAGAATTATGTTGGATCCGCCACAAGGTGTTCGGTCCGCACGTAGAAATAATTCTTGTGGAAACGGCAATTAGCATTGTCATCCACCTGATGGCACATGTGAATCATTGTACCACGAATATTCTGCGAGGAAAAATGTTGAGCATGTGCCCCAAAGTGACCTTATGACCAGTAAGCTCCGCGGATTAAAGTAGCATGAGGAACAGTTTGTACAGGTACAACGAAAGTTGAGCGGGGAATACCTCATAAAAACGGCAAAAATCCACCACCAGAAGAGGAATGGGAAGTGTGTACCCAATGAAGAAGAGTTAGGCATAATACACGTAGTACCTGGGCGATCGAAATGGACTATGTCATCCCCTACCACCGGCCACATTTCAACATAATGAGAAATTCCCCACCGAGCTTTCATATGTGCAATATCCTCCTCCTTCATCATTGAGGGGGCAGGTTCCGGCTCTTCCCTAGTGCGACTACTGAAATCTGTCCATGCTCTTCCAGGGCGAGCCAAGATCTCGGCTACCGATGGGATATCCTCATGCTCCACTAGTTATGCCCCTCCGATGGCCGGAGTATCATTTTCGGTGCCGGAATTGGAACAGGAAGGTCAGCACGAGAAGAATCACCAGCCATTGTGCCAATTTGATAAAGAAAAAAGGCAGCAAGAAGGAAGGACGAAGGTTTTCAATTAACTGGGAGAAAGTAAAAATGCGAATTATGAGGAAGAAAATATATTTGCAAAAATTCTTTTAGGCAAAGTGCATGTGAGTGTGTCAATCAAATGGGAAGTTCCTTCTATTTATAAGAAGATGTAAATTCTCCCAAGCACGAAATCCAAGAGTCACTTGTTGAATCTGATAGGGCACAAGACATTTTGGTTCCCTAGGAACGTGCGCCATAATGGCGGCAACCACGGAATAACTTTTTAATACCAAATGACGTTTCGACTCAGAAAAAATAGAAATGGTCTAAGGATACCAAAAGGGCGATGTCATCTCACTTGAAACCTAAAAAAGCATAGCCGAGGAATAGAAGTCAGATTTCTATCGAACTCGTAACATCTCGATTCGTCTTCCTAGCCCGATAGGGGACGACCCTGATAGACGGAGGGACTAACTGTATTGGTCAAAATCTGACTGTTGTGGTCAAACCAATCGACATCCCGTCCAGGAGGCAAGGCGGCAAAAGACGACACGGCCCATGCCATATGCGGCATCCGTCGAGTCAGCAGAAAAAACATCTAGAGGACGGCCTAGGCAAGCTAAATGAGAGAGAGAACATTGGATCAAGCAAATAGTTAAAGCCCTTTGGTTATATATAGAAGGGGAGGAACATAGAATAGGGGAGGCCAGCTCTCTAGCTCTCCAGCTCCTCATCTATCTCTCTCCTGTAATTTTTCAACAAATAGGAAGGTGAATGAATCAACTTTCAGCCATTGAAATAAGATGTAACATTCTCCTCTCCATCAATGAAAGGAACAATACTAGAAAGTTTAATTAAAATCATCTATATTTGCCTCTTTTTATATGCAATTCTTCTATCTAGTTTATTGGTCTGAATTTTATTATGTGTGACTAAGATTTATCTCATTATTTTTATTTAAGAAGATTATAATATCTTTTGAGTCAAATAATATTAAGCTACTGAATAAAGGACAAACAAAAGATAACTATGACTTATGAGATCGTTAGTGACCAAATAACGACGTGGATATGGAAAAATAAGTGATATATATAAGCACTGTAAAAATATGGAAGGTCAATCTTTAGTTGCTAACTCTTAAAAATAGAGTCTATTTCTTTTTGAGCGAACAGTTCAAAGTAAAATCAATTATACGCATGTAATAGTATGTGAAAGAACTAGTAGGTGGACAAATTAAATTTTATAGACTGGGATAACCGAAGGCAAAAGGCAATTACGTACGAATAAGGAACTCTTTGCTTTCATTATGAAGAAAATTATAGTAATATGGTTTCCTCTGTTCAATCATTGATTTATGAAACTTCAAAGCATCAACATGGAGCTGTCCGTATCACAGTATAGTGCATGAATTGGCTCATTGTCACTGGCACCGGAAATGTATAGTTTAAGGGTAGAGTTCAATTGAGCTCACAATTATATATATATATATATATATATATATATATATATATATATATATATATATATATATATATATATATATATATATATATATATATATATATATATATATATATATATATATATATATATATATGTATATATATATGCGCGCAGGGCGTGTGAAAACCTTGAAAATTAGTATAAATATTACTCTTCTGTGCTAATTACACAATGTTTTTAAGTTTATCTCAAAATGAACCATATATTTTTATATTTGAAAATAATGTAACTTCAAACTTCTCAATTAATCCTTAATGAGATGATTTATAGGTAGATTAGTTTTTGAGGTATGTTTGACGACAAGTTTTGAAATAGCAGTTCTCTTTTTTGAAA
This sequence comes from Nicotiana benthamiana, assembly GCA_034376525.1. Taxonomy (NCBI): domain Eukaryota; kingdom Viridiplantae; phylum Streptophyta; class Magnoliopsida; order Solanales; family Solanaceae; genus Nicotiana; species Nicotiana benthamiana. The sequence goes on from CM067331.1 coordinate 119,043,677, forward strand.
CTCCACGCATGCCTAATTATCAAATACGATGGAGGGAGTATGTTACTTTTATTTTTGTTTTTTGGAAAAGGATATTACTATATGTAGCACAAAATGTGATTGAATATTACAAGATATTCCAGCTTTCACATAAGTAACCTATCTAACAAATCAGTGATTCTAATGGATCTAGCAAAGATTCAACATAACCAATAAGTTCTTTGCACCAAAAAGATAACAAAAGTATATATGCTATGGTAGTTCATAATCTTGTGCATAGAGCTGGCTAGCTTTATCTTCAAAAAAACTGGTATTTCTTTCATTCAAAATAGTATAAATATAATGTTTTGAACCCACATTTTCGGAAGATACACATAACGTATAAAGATTAAATGTTGAATAAGGGGACATAAATATATGTATGTATGGATTATGACGGCAGTAGGGATAATTACAGGAGCAATCAAAGGCCAGACAACAGAAACTGGTCTTCTCAGAGGGGCTGCAGTGGGTGCTGTGACCGGAGCTATTACAACTGTTCAATTAGTGGAACTTATAGTTAATGGAGAGCCATTTTCTAAGGTAATTTTTGTGCTGACGGTAAATAAATTCATAAGCCTGTAAAACGATATCTTGGTGCACTAAGCTGCCGTTATGCGCGGGTTGCCTTACCCTGCATTTCGGCAAGACATTGTTTCCAGGGCTTGAATAAATTCTTAAGCCTGTGAATAAATTAAATAATCTACATTGAGTATTTGCTCTTTCTTTAAGATTTTAGAGGAAAATTGAGAAATTGATTATGTCCAAATTTTACAGGTTGCACTTGTATGTAGTCTAGTAAATGGAAAGGTATTCATGGAATGGGTGAGTCCAGCAGTTCTAAAAGCTTATCAGTGGCAAGTAAGATATGAAGCCTATTTCACTCTGCATTTTTGGGCTTATTGTAAAATGATTTACCTAATAAATTAGTATATGAATTTCTTAAAATTCAGGTTAGTACAGTGGAGACAAGTTTGAGGGAAATATCTGATATCTTTGATATGAATTTTTGGGATTGTATTGGATTGCGTCTCCCTTATGGTAGTTATTTATGGTAGTTACTGTCTGATATTATTGCATGCTATTTTATTTATGGTTCTTATGTTTAGATAATTATTTACGCGATTTCTGCTGGAGTTACTAATGCTCTTTTGTTTTTGTTTTTGTTTTTGTTTTTGTTCTTCCTTTCCTTCACTGAGCCGAGGGTCGATTGGAAACAGCCTCTCTGCCCTTTCGGGTAGGGGTAAGACCCGTCTGGTTTATCTCAAGAGGTTATACACAAACTGCCAAAGTACAATTTCTGTTCAGTAAATACCTGCAGAGAATTTCAAGAAGTCACTAGTGCAATTTGCCTGCAGGTAAACCTATTGTTACTTTTCATTAATAACCCACAGGATTTGACTTACATATACTGGCAGTGTAAAGAATCTTTACACATAATTTAATCAGTTATATAGGTTGTCTACTTTATATTCTAGGTAACTAGTTCTACTTATTATGAGCAGTTACACGTAGTTATCTTTTAATTGATATGTTTACACTCTAAATGTATCCAAATCTCGATACCATGTAATCCTATATTTCGCTGAGGCAATATGTAATCTATGCAATTTTAATATGGTGTAGGATTTCAAAGACGGGGAACCTGCAAGGTTGCTACCGAGTTGTTAACATTCCTTCCACACACAATGCATGGATGAATGGTTAATTCGGCATGGGAGGGATATAAAACCAATCTGAGGAACTGCTTAGACTAATACTACTGAATCCTAAAGGAGAAAAAATGCTGCAGTTGTTTTTACAAACAACTCGCATACAAAATGTTTTTTGTTCAGCCATCAAAACTTACAGATGAATGGAACTTTTCTTCTGACTTCTGTTAAGCAAACCTATTGTGTATTATGACTACTTTTTCTTTCCTTAATTTTTTTTTCAAAAAAAAAATCTGTTTTCTGCGTTTACTTTTCCCTTCATTATCCATTCTGGCTGTATTTATCAAAAGTTTCTTAGCTAAGTAAAACTGGTCTATATTAGACCTTAGACAACATAGGCTGTATTTGAGGATACGACTAAAATAGGCTAAATGGTCGAACATAATCTATGCTAAGGATTGACAGGGTAAGAAATTATCTATGCTATTTCCCAGGCATATTGGAATTTGCTGGGTATTCTATCGATGCCTTTCTTTTTTCGACAATCCCTTCCCCGTCAAATAATGGCTAATACAGAAGGACATTCGTAGAGGAATGAAGGGAAATCAACTACGCAAAGTTTCTCTCTTTGTTATTACTGAAACTTCTGTGGAGGGTGTATGTATTGGTAATAAATGGCCCAAGCCATAAGTTAAAGAAATATCAAATAATACACCGTTGAAATTACAGTAAACTCTTATAGCTTTGACAACAAAGTTATTTATCGATACATAGACATGATTCTCCAGCAAGTTCCAGTTAGAAGACTACTCTCCGAAAAATATTTGAATTCTGTTTTAGTTTTACTGATACACAGGAGGCCTCATGTTCAGGTATTCAGAAGTATTTCTCAAATCTTCTGCTTCAAGACCTGGCGTAACTGGACCTTCTGGTTCTCTGTTCTTGCCTGCAATAACTTTGCTTTTAAGGTTTTCTTCTGAGAGTTATGTGGCCATTCAATGCATCCTTTCATTCCGCGTGCTATTTGTGGATTGCTCGAGTCAGGTGAGCTCCACTGGCTTCCAAGGTCCGAGGGGCTAAAGCCACCTTTACTCGAACCGTGATCTGGAGAAAGAATGGCCCCATTTGATAGCCTTCCGTTTAACAGCCTCCCATTAATTCCTTCTAGTGGTTTTATTTTGAACTTGTCTCCAATGCTTGGGCATGATCTCCGAAACCTAGATACAGATGACACCTCTGTAAGTTGCTGAGCTTGTCCGGAACATACTTCACTAATTTCTGAAACTGGTGTGCCATCACCACCAATTCTCTCCCAGTCTGCTCCACTTCTTGATACATTGCTGTGCCGGCAATACTTGTTGACGGATGAAATACTTCCTTCAGGAGAATAACTAGAGCCTTGCTCCTCAAGATGGGTAACTGTTTCCCACTCACTTCCCTCTTCCTCTATATAATCACTCTGATTGACGTATGCCCGAGATTGTTTGTCGATGTTGTAAACATCACCATCAGGACTGAGAATGCGAAGCTTGGAAGCATGGCTGGCAGGACTATATGCAGTACATGGCTGGATCTCCCTTTCATCAGGTTCAACAAAATGAGCATCCTCAAAAATGGAGAAAATGTCATCTGGATTTGAAGGTTCATACGTGAGTTCTTTAATATCACGAATATTCACAGAGGCAGCTGCCTGTAGGAGTTGTTCGGCTCTCTTCATCTCCACATCCAAACTCTTACCTCTAGAACTTAGAAATGATTCTAGCTCTCCAATTAGTCTCTTCATCTGGGAATACTTCTCTTCAACCATCACCTTAGCATCAACTAGTTTCATCTGAACCCGTTCCTCACGCCAAACCTCAGCCATCTGCAACATCTTTCTTTCTTCATCTACTTCCTCTGTGAACTTCAGAGATTCCCTCTTCAATTCCTCAACTTCAGCCTTGTCTTCTCCAATTTCTTTGGCCAATTCATCGCACACTTCTTCTATCAACCCTCTAGCCTGTCTTTCTTTCTCATAATTTTGCAGATGGCGTTTTGCTGATAACTTGGCATCAGCCAACTCATGAACTAACTTGGAATTAACTATTTCCACTCTCTTTCGGTTTTTCCTCTCTCGGGAGAAGTCAGCTCTCATGTCGTCCATAATTGAACGAATTTTCTCATGCTCTCTGCTTCGCCATGCTGCCTTTTCTTCACTAAGTTTCCTCAAAAACTGTTCGAGTTTCTTTTTTGATAACTGCCGTTCTGTCTCAAGTTGATGAACTCTGGCACGAGCGCATTCTAGTTCCGCCTCAAGGGAAGAAATCATTGAAGCAGTATTCACTTGTTGATCAAGAACCTTCTCACAGCCGTATACCTTCTTTGTTTCCACCGCTGTTGTCCAGCCAACTGGATCCCACTTTGTAGCCCCCTCCATAGCAGAGTGGGAAAACTGAAGCGAGGGTTCTAGCTACATAATATAGAGAATTGCAACAAAGTTAGATCAGCAAAATAGAAACAAATATAAATTGGAAGACAATGTGTTTAAGTACTACGATCAAGAGTCTTTTTGTGAAACAGGGATATTCAAGAGTCTTCAATATAAAAAATATGAAAGTATTCAGAAGAGTTATGCAGAATAAGGGGTGTTCATAAAAACCCGAAAACGAACCAACTCGAGAATCAAACCAGACCGACCAAAAAAACCGATACTTTTTGGTTTGGTTTGGTTTTGGTTTTAAGTTTTAAAAACCGATCAAATTTGGTTTTGTTTTGGTTTTAATCAGAAAAAAACTGAATCAAACTAACTATTTCAAATTTATTATTACAACTATATACATGTAAGTTTCAAAAAACTTATGGTAAATATTAATAGTTTGCACTTTTAATATAGTTCTTTACCTTTACATTGTAGTTTGATTGGTAGTTTTCTTTTGTTAAGTGTAAGAATCCATTCTGTATTAAAAATAACATATTTTTAATTGAGTCCTTAAATTATTCATCACTATTTGATTCAATTATCATCAATATATTTTGGTAAATAATAGATTTCTCAAAGGTCAATTGATTTGATAGTGCTACCTTGAAAATGTGGTCGCCAGAATATGTATTTGATAGTGTATGTCTTAAAAAACCGAAAAACCGACATAAACTGAATCGAGAAAACCAACTTAATTGGTTTGATTTGGTTCTAATATTTGAAAAACCGACTTACTTAATTTGGTTTCTTTTTAGAAAAAAATCAATCCAAACCGAACCATGAATACCTCTACGTGGAACAATGACGGCCAAGAATCTACCCTTAAAGTCTTGTCTTCCAGCATCTATTCCATTGCATAGGAATATATACCCATAACTCTAGTTTCTCTAACATAATTGGATACTACATCGTAAAGGACCACGTCCCAGACAACTCCATGACTTTCCACATAAGGGGTTAAGACAGTTGACACAATATTCAGAACAATCTGAGAGCATTGCATCCCTCCAAAATAAGGGGAAATCTCGTTTCCCTGCACCTACTACATTGCACAGGTCTGTGTTCCGACATTAAGAATATTTGGAAGAATTATGCCCCCTAATATAAGGGGGCATAATTCTTAAGAAAAAAAAGTCGCATACCTTGTGAAAATGGCCATTTGTTGGACCAAAAACAGATCGAGGACTCGGCACTGGATTAATGTGAGAGTCATGCACTCTACTGCGATGATGACAATGAAAGGGCGCCTCAATCCAACCAGCCTGAATGGAAGAAAGAAAAATCATAATTCCAAAATGTTGCACAATCCCCGTATCTTGGGATACACAACAACACAATACTCCTCGAGTTGCTCTTTGCTCTAAGGTAGTAAAAAAGTACAGGCATAAAGGGCGATGGTTTTTGGTCTCAAAAGCTGGAATTAACAGGACTATCAAATGGATTACCAACTACAAAGATAAGAAGATGAAATGGTTCTCAATAGACTACTAAAATGGTTCCATTTTCTCCACTATTCCTAATTATTCAACCATAATTGGTTTAACCAAATTCATCAAAATGCCAAATCAGTGTACAATAATGCAACTAATGTAAATGTGAATAGTTCAGAATCAGTAAGATTCAAATAATCAAATTTTTATATATTGCTGTGTGTTAATTCACAATCGGTTATACCCAAAGGGACTAAAAAGGAGAAATCTCAATTAGGAAGAAACAATAGACCACTGAAGTGATTCCCACTTTTCTCTTTTACTCCTTTGCTTTGACTAAATGCATCAATATGTTAAGTTAATGTACCTTAAAAAATGCAAGCTAATAACTTAGATTCGAAAAATCTTCTTCTTTTTTTAACATTAACGAGTGTTAACTGGCAATCAATATATCAACAGCCAAATCACAAAAACCCTAACATTGCTAAAAAAAAAATTAATTGACGGAAAAATACCTGAAACCCTAAGTTTTGATCGTGGTTGACTTCCGGAAGCTGCTGCCTAAACAGTCCAGCAGCTAACTTCCTAGCAGAAAGCACACTCTGGCTACATTTCCGATCAAGCTCCGACGGCGACGTTTCTTCCTTTATAGAGGTATTGTCATTGAACTTCCAGCGGAGAAGAGGAGTTTCAGGCCTCCTTCTCCTCACATTAGGAGTTCCTCCCAACTTCACTCCGGCAGCGGCGAAGTTGTTCGTTTTCCGACGAGACTGTATACGAGTATTATTAGACGGTTTGTGCAAAAGATCTAATTCGGAAAATGTAATCGCCGGGAGCTCAGCGTTGCTGGCGGTGATCTTCATCTTTGATTCACAGATTCAGCCATCATTCAACTCCTTCTATGACTGTGTGTGTGTGTAATAGAGGTGCCCATTAGTATGAGAGCTGGTCGATTATGGAGGCGTGAAAATAGGGGTTGAGAGGGAGTTAGATTCAGTTATCTATTTCTGGTTTGTGACGAAGGAAGAGCTAGCAGCGTGTATCAAGTAGTACTATAGTAACTAGATTACTGATACGGTTTTTTTTTGGGGGGGGGGGGGGTGTTCGGTCCAGGAGCGTGGTTATGTAATGACAGTAAGGGGGTAAACTGGCCCGGGCCTCACGGGTCGGGCTTCGCGGTCCGGGCTTTATATGTCGGGTCCGGCGGTAAAGACCAGCCCGTGACGGGCCTAAGCCCATAGTGGTCCTGGGCCTGGCGGGATTTTTTTTAAGGCAACTTCTTGTATAGTGTAGAATATATTTTATAATGGTGTACTAAGTTATTAGTATAGTATATATAATATATATTTTATTGTATATTGTGTTGTAGTAATTAGTATATATTGTATATTATGTATATATTGTGTTGTAGTAATTAATATATATTGTATATTATGTATATAGTGTGTTGTAGTATTTAGTATATATTGTATATTATATATATATTGTGTTGTAATAACTAGTATATATTGTATATAATGTATATATTGTCTTTTAGTAATAAGTATATTGTGTTGTACTAATTAGTATATATTGTATATTTTGTATATATGTATATTCCCTATATATATTTTTGTAGTATATATTGAATATTATGTATATATATATTCTCTTATATAATTTCATGTAGTATATATATTGTATATTATGTATATATATATTTTGTTGTAGTATATATATTGTATCTCTTATGTATAATGTATATATATTCTCTTATAGATATTTTATCTTATGTATATATGTTATTACTTATATATTTTCTTGTAGATTAGGTTGTATGTTATGTATATATATTCTCGTAAATATTTTATTGTAGTATATATTGTATGTTATATATTGTATGTATATATATATATATATATATATCGAAGTAAAGACAAAGAAATATTGAGAAAAAAGATATTCAAGAATATGTCTTATAATTTTTATTGACCAAAATGGCATATCTTTCTTAGTCTTTCTTCCCCCAATAGAATGAGCACAACAAGTTACTAATACCACCATTAAAAGGAAAAAAAACTAAAAGAAGATTTGCAAATGTACAAGTTACATCATAATCTACATTGTATCTCTAACAAATCTCATAAATCCGTCAAGGTTGGGAGGAGGTTGTGTTGGTGGTGGTGGAAACGAAGCTTGTTCATCACCACTTCCGGGCGAAGCCAAATCCTCCAAAAGTTCCGCTATCATTTCTTCATAAGCTTCATCTATCGTCGGTTGTGATTCTGCAATTCCAAAGTTTCTTCTTTCCGCACGGATCCAATCTCTAAAAAGCACCGATTTTTTCAAGCTATCCCTCATCGCCGCTCTATGATCACCGATTTGTAGTCTTGCTTGACTGAAAAGCTCTCTGATGTAACAGTTGAAGCTTGAATTGATAAAACATGCCGAGCCATCCTTGCAAGAACCGGAAAATATTTTTCCCTTCACTTCCACCATTCCAAAAGATCGAAAGAGCCGTCTGGATTCTTCTTTTCAAGTCCCTGAGACAAGTAAACTTGAAGCTCATTTAGATGTGAAATTTCATCATAATTATCACCTTGAGAACCCCGGAACTCTGTCCAAGATGTAAGAGTTGCTAAGCCTGCAGCTCTTTTAGACGATTGTGAGATAGACGAAGTAGGGGTTGGAATATTTGGCCTAGCATGCTCTAACGCAACTTTATAAGCATTATAAACAGTTTGAGCATTAATTTTAATTGATACTTTTGCATCTGCAAATGTAGCAATTTCCTCGTTTGAAAGATCTAAAGCCTTATAAATATTAGAATACCAAAAATGAGGACCTCCCAATTTCATTGTAGGATTTAACATTGTAGCAACACCAAAAATAGGAGGGATAGGGAAAAAATATTTCTTAAATTTTTGTTTCATTTCATTTATAGCAAGTTCATAAATATCTCCACCCTCGCCAAATTCAACAAACAAATCAGCTAGTGCGGCAATATAAACTAAACAGTAATAGTAGGATAATATTGCCTAGAAAATGCATTTGTAACAACTTGAAAATGTTCTAAAAAAATATTAACATTCGTCCAATCTTGGATAGTAAGCATTTCATCATCATCCTCACAACCTACTCGAGAATTAAACGGTGCATTAATTGGGTTTCTATATTCATATGTAACTACTAAACTTTCGTACATAAAATTCCACCTAGTCGGGCAAGGTTTAGGAACTTTTCTTTCTCTAAGGTCATATTCATCACATTTTTTAAAATACTCTCTAATTCAAGTTCTGCAGTTTGAATAGAAAAATTAAGAACCATTCGTACCTTTTCAATTTCTATGTTTAAAATTCGCATACCATCACCAACAATTAAATGATAAATATGAAAAATACATCTAACATGGAAAATATTAGTAAATGCAGGATTTAGTGTTTTTGTAAGCATGCCAATTGCACTAGGTTACTAGAAGCATTATCCATAGAAATTACCATTATTTTATCGCTAAAGCAAAAATATCTACAAATATCTGAAACAGTGTTAGCTATAAACTTACTCGTGCGACGTGAATTAATTATTCTATATGAAATTATACGTTTTTACATTGTCCAGTCCTCATCTATCCAATGACTTGTAACAGTTAGATAATCACAGTCATTATTACTTCTACCAATATCAGTAGTAATAGAAATTCGATTAGGTATATGAGTAAATAAATAGCACAAATATTGTTCATATTCTTTGAATTTATAAATATCGGCCTTAACTGTTGCGCGAGGCCAACCTTTATAAGTAGGATTAAAAACTCTTCTAATATAATGAACTCAATTAGGATTAGAAGCAAAAGTATAAGGTAAGCACATAACAGTAATCATCTTTGTTAATTCTCCACAATCTCTATTTGGATCGTAATATAAAATACCTCCGCTGACAGTGTTAATTCCTGGTTGAACTAGATTTGAACCTGTACTAGGGTTAACCGCAGAATCTACACTTGTCCCCTCTTGCTGCGCTTGCATTTGAAAAAATCTAGCCCTATCTGTAGGGTGTATTTTTATGTGCCTAACCAAACTACCTGTACCGCTACGGTCTCCAGCAAATTTATGAACCACTAATTTCCCACAAGTTTTATACTTAGCCTTATTTATTTCTCTTAATTGAGTTAAAATTTCCATACTAATGACGTTTCTGCACGTTTAGCAGGTTGACTACTAAAAGTTGGAATTTCTACAGGTGGGTGTGCCGGTGCATTACTTGAGTTAGAACATGACTAGTAGGTATATCATCTAAATATGGTGCTTGGGTTTCATCATCATCATTGTCATCCTCATTTTCCTCTAAGATAGGTTCATTAGGATAAAGAGCATTCATAAATTCATCATCTAATCTATCACCTTCTGCAACATCATGTAGAAATTCACTATCGGTAAATTGAAAATAAGGGTGATCACTATCAAGCATTACGGGAGGCGGAGTAGGACGTCTAGGTTGGCGACTACTTTCAACTTGCTTATCTTTTGTAGGTCGGGGAGCCGGGGGAAGGGTAGTATTATGGCCACTACTTTCACCGGTTTTACCTTTTCCTTTACCGAATATTTTTTTCGAAGAAAATGCCATACTAATTATAATTATGCAAACTAAACAACACAAAAATATATTATTAAAACGTAAGAGTTGAAACGAGTTTACCGGATTGCAGAACAACTTCTTGAAAATTGAAAATCGTTGAACACTTGAAAACTTCAATTCAACAACTTCACAAAGTTTCACGAATTTTCAACAATAAATTAAGCAATTGTAGTAGAAAGATTCAAAGAGAGATTGAGAGATATTGATGAATTGATGAATAAAAATGAAAGAATGATGGGGTATTTATAGTTGAGATATGAGAAAAATTGTAATTATATAAAGTTTGGGAGCCAAATGACTAATTTACAAAGTTCCAAACGGCTACTTTTGAAAAGAGCCATTACTGATTTTTTTTTTTAAAAAAAATTATAAAAGAGCCGTTGGGCCCGCGCAGGACCGGCCCAGGACCGCCAGGACCGGCCCAGGCCCGTCTGGCGGTCCCGGGCCTGGCGGTTCTTCACTACTGGACCGGTCCGTCACGGGCTTATAGGACCGGCATGCCCGGGACCGCCAGGACCGGCCCGCCAGGACCGCGGGCCCGGTCCGGTCCCGGTTCAGGCCCGGGCCAATTTACAGTCTTAAATAACAGTAACAAATACTTTGTGGCAGGGTGTATAAAAATAAGGCATAATGGCTTCAATGATAACTATATTTGTTCTATTTTATTATATCGGTATAATTTATCAGTTGAATATTTACACTTATTATAAATGCTTCTTGTATAAGGTTATTAGTCTTGTAATACAATCTCCTACATATAGGATTGTCACATTAAAAAAATTAAACTACGTAGGCTTCAAGTTATTTATTATGCTCACATAAAAAAATAAAACAAAAAATGTTTATTATTCCCCTAAATCCAAAATTTTCCTTTATTTTATACTTATCTTCTTAGTTAGGGCTTAAAAAGTATGAACCACTTCGATCTCTCCTCTCTCCTCCTCCGAGTATGACAAAGTTAAAGGAGACAAGACTCACCTTCCCCTACTTTGTTAATCACATCCGCTTCGTCTATTCTATTCTCGAAAGCATGTAGACAGAAGACCCTTTTTTCGGACTGTCTTGTTTTCAGGCGAGCTGCCAGCAGAGTTGAGATATGGCCTCTGCAAAGGTATCAAATTTTAAAAAATGGATGAAATTGCAAAAAAGACTCGTGGGAAGTAGACAAAGACTTAGTTGATACAAGCCTATGAATAGGAATACGAAGACGGGTGGATCTACGTACCCTGTCATATTCGTCCGAATTTCTTAATGTCCAATGCTCACTTAAATCACGTCTGCTTCTGCTTTTGCCGAGTTGTTGGTTTTTTTTTTTTTGAAAATGAAGGAAAATCAATGGCAGAACAGAGAGGGGCTAAGATCGAGAAAAATAAATGGCGAAAAGGAGAGGAGCACAAATCTACGAAATCAATGGTGAAACAGAGAAGGGTAATAACTATATAATTTATTTTTTGTCTTTTTGTCGCTTTGGTAGATTTATGTGCCCAGCATAATTTTTTCTTTTATTAAATACAAAATAAGATAGGAGAAAAGAGCATGTAGGTGCCGAGAGAGGCACATATAAAAATTGATCAGAATACACATATTATCTGTAAGCCAAAATTTGATTGGAAAAATAGAATAAAATAGAGAAAAAACTTGTTAGAAAATAGGTTGGTGAGCTCTTAAAAGAAGGGGGGGGGGGGGGGAGGGGGGCTTGGATCTATAATATTAAAGACAAAGCAAGAGATCAAAGACACTACCATGGCGGCAAACACCGGTTGCTCAGAGACAAAAAAAAAATTATCATCACCTTTTTGCTACAATTATTATTAATTATTATTTTATGATTATTTCTTCTCATTTTAATTATTTCTAGTTCACAATGTTCATATTCGCGCTCATTATCCGCGTGAATTACAATTACTTTGTCCAACTCAACTATTATTTTATCACGTGTGCTTGGTCAACGGTCAGAGCGATTTAAATAATAGGCTTTGATCAAGTTAAAGTGTCTGAGTATCAAATTATTAAATTTTGGGACCGGCATAATAAAGTGGGACAAGTATAGAAGCCATTTAGGTCATTCTGCCAAAGAATAACACGGAATAAGGTGTATTAGTAATGCATGAATTAGTTATGCATATATTATTTCTTATCTACTGTTTGGTGTGGTGTATTAAAATTATAATACATTGCATAATTTTTTTAAAAAAATAGTCATTTACAAAAATACCCTCCATATTCTCTAACTTTAAGGGATTTTAAGGACAAATTTGTCTTTAACCATACTAATGCATGCATTAATAGCTTTGGTATTACTAATGCCATAGTGTTTTATGCATTACTTATGCATAGGATGATACCAAGTATGATGTATAACTCATACAAGTATAAGTTATACACAGGTTGAAAAAATATATCAAACAAGGTATTCGTAATGCATAGAGCTAATACTTGTATTATTTTTTCTAATACCTCCTACCAAACAGTCCCTAAATTGTATCGTACTTCCGGTTTTTGTTAATAAATTCATTTTAAACTTCATATTTTACCTTAATAATTTAAAATTACACAAGTATCTATAATTTATTGTACACTAAGGAGTCGTTTGGTATGAGGTATAAGGGTGGTATAAAAATTAGTACCACATTAATACTCTGTTTGGTTAGCAAACCAGGTATAAGGTATCCCTGTGTTAATTTTAACACTAGGATAACTTATACCTTATAGAAAGTGGGGTAGTTAGAACTGGTATAACTTATACCTTTTTCTTAGAAATTATGCAATTGTCATTCTTAACATAATATACCAAACAATGAATAAACAAAAATCCCAGCATAACTAATCTCAGCATAACTTATCCCAATATAACTTATACGGATATAATTTATACTGATATAAAACATATTCCAACCAAACGACCCCTAAAAGTTTCAGAATTTTTATTTCTTTTTTAAACTCCATTCTAAATCAAATATCACAACATAAATTGAGATAGAAAAAAGAGTATTATTTTGTGTTTCATTTTGTAACACTGTATTTGTCTGGGTATTAAGTTTAAGAAAATAAAAACTACTAGTATATGCTAAGGGGTAGGATATAGAACTTGTAGTTTATGAATTCTTATATCGATCTCAAATTAATATAAAAGAATAATTATACTCATTGAGAGATATTTAATATATATACCGTATTTAAACAAAAGACTATTGAATTTACATGAACTCATATGTTATATGCTAGTCCAACCTTTATTAAGGAGTACTTTAGTTTTTTTTTTTATTAAGGACTGCTTTGGTTAAGAAACAAAAAATTGTAATGCAAAGATTAGTAATATAAGAGGTATAAGTAAAAATTATTTTCGAGTATTTAGTTTTAACCAAAATTAGATATGTAGGATATAGTTAAAAATATTGGTTTATTTTTAAATTTAATACGCATAAAGTCTGGCCCCACGTGGTCATGTCCCTTTGGACTGGAGCGTGTATGGCCTTGGAAACTTTGTAAAGCTACAGTTACTGGCTTAGTTTCATGTTAAATTAATAATGCTCTGATTTCTTTCTCAGTAGTCATTAGGGAAGCAGCGCATGACTATTGCTTGAAACTTAGCCTGATTTGCTTCTTGATTATAAACTTATGTGATTAATTATTTCATAAATTTGAGCACTGATGATTTATAAATATATTGAGGTGTTTATTAAGTAGACAAGAGGGGTTGCTCTGTTGGTAAGCAACCCCCACTTCCAACCGAGAGGTTGTGAGTTCGAGTCTCCCCAAGAGCAAGGTGGGAAGTTCTTGGAGGCAAGGATGCCGAGGGTCTATTTGGAAACACCCTCTCTACCCAAAGGTAGGGGTAAGGTCTGCGTACACATTACCCTCTCCAGACCCCACTAAGTGGGATGATACTGGGTTGTTGTTGTTGTTGTTTATTAGAGCAATTAATATGAACTTAAGGAGTCGCTTGACTCAAAATCTGGTCATCATTTTAACCAGGATTATAATCCTGGGACTTAACCAGGATTATAACAAGGATAATATATGAGAGATTATCTCATGATTTTGATATAAATCTTATCCTGATTTTAGCTAACACCCACAATTAAATACTGAAAAGTTTTAATCCCAAATTTTTATACTGGGATAACACCCCTTCCCTTCCTTCCCACTCTCCCCCAAATACTGTAGATGTGGATCCTTAATAAATCCTACAAAAGGGAATCTGTCCTCCAACATGCGCACATTCAGCGTAACAATGTCAAATTTGCATTTGTTTTGGACGAATCCAATGTCTTGGGATACTCTCTATATTTGTTTTGTCACATTAAGGCATCGTAACTACTAGCCAGTACATGTTATTGAACTTCACTTTCACCTACGCCTTGTGTTAATTCAAAAAACATTTTTATAGCTACATATTCTCATTATATTTTGGCCTCTTATGTATAGTTATTCCATTCATATAATGGAATTAACTTACCATTATAACTAGGGGTATACAAAAAAAATCGATAAACCGCATCAACCCGATAATCCGAGTCAAACCGAGAAAAAAAATCCGACTATGGTTTGGTTTGACTTGGTTTGGTGTTGGAAAAAAAAACCCGACCATAATTGGGTGGTTTTAACTAAAGAAAGTCAAACCGAAACCAAACCAACCCGACATTACATATATAGCAATTTTAGATATATTTAATATATAAATATACTTATTGTAATGTAATTTATAAATATTTCTTAAAAAATTTCATAATTTTATCTTTTAAGGTATTATTTCAAGGTTTGATTTAGAAATTTTGAATGCTCCAATAAGTTTTATAGCCATTAATATTAGTAAATTAAATAATGCTAGCAATCAATACTAATGCTAACAAAAGACATTCAATTCAATATTACGATTGAGAATGTATTAAATGTCTATTTTTTATTTTGCAATAATTTAGATAAAAATACATAACCTATTTTTATTTTTCTTTAGCTTTTAGGCATATAATTAATACACCCTCATTAGTCTATCTAGTTTAGCATGAATTAGTGCTTTTAGATTATGTTTATTTTTATTATGACTTTTTAATTAGCAATATTTATAGTACATAATTTTATTATTTTTTATTGTTTAATATTTTAGGATAATGTCATGAGTCATGACATATCACATATTTTGTATTATTTTCTTCAAAAATACTTTATATAGTTGTATCTTACTAGGATTAAAGAAATATTTTGAGCATACGTTATATATTTTGTTCTACGAAGATTTTTCCGGGAAAAAATTTCGACAAAACCCGAATAACCCGAAAAAACCCGAGAAAAACCGATATTGAAAAACCCAAATTTATTGGTTTGGTTTGGTCTTTAGATTTAATAACCGGACACAATTGGTTTGGTTTGGTAATTGTAAAATTCGAATCAACCCGGTCTATGTACACCCCTAATTATAACTTATACCAACTAATAGTTTGTAGAATTTTTATATTATCAATAATTTTAATATGTTATACTTGTTATAAATAGAACTCTATTTAAGGTGAATGTCTATATTTAGAGAGATTCTAGAGTTTTACTTTGAGGCTAAGTCTTTTCTATGCCTATAAATAGAGGGGTCTTACCCCATTGTAAATCATCCCTAAGTATCAATAAGAATACTCCTCTCTCTACTTTTCTCTCTATTGTTCTTGTTCTTGTATTATTGTTCTTGTTCTTATATTATTTCATAACACGTTATCAGCACGAGTCTCTACCGTCTCAAGAATCGATTCTCGAGAAAAACTAAGGTATTTCTCTCTTCCTAATTTGATTTTCGATTATGTCTGACATTACAAAAAGAAAGTTCGTTGCCCTTGAAATTTCGGGCAAGAACTATATGACATGGGTGTTGGATGCTGAAATCCACTTAGATGCTATGGGTCTTGGAGACGCCATTAAAGACAGAGATAAAGCATCCACCCAAGACTGTGCTAAGGCCTTGATTTTCTTGCGCCATCACCTTGATGAAGGTTTGAAAATTGAATATCTCACAGTCAAAGATCCACTCATCTTGTGGAACGACTTAAAGGAGAGATATGACAACCTGAAGTTGGTCACTCTGCCACAAGCA
Source organism: Nicotiana benthamiana (assembly GCA_034376525.1). Taxonomy (NCBI): domain Eukaryota; kingdom Viridiplantae; phylum Streptophyta; class Magnoliopsida; order Solanales; family Solanaceae; genus Nicotiana; species Nicotiana benthamiana. The sequence continues at coordinate 119,059,925 of CM067331.1, forward strand.
CGATATGATTGGGCTCATCTGAGGCTCCAAGACTTTAAGTCTGTTTCTGAATATAATTCTGCAATGTTCAGAATTACTTCTAAGTTGAAGCTCTGCGGAAATAATATCTCTGATTATGATATGCTTGAGAAAACGTTTACAACGTTTCATGCCTCCAATATGGTACTGCAACAACAGTACAGAGAGAAAGGCTTCAAAAAGTACTCTGAATTGATTTCTCTCCTACTTGTGGCTGAGCGAAACAATGACCTGCTCATGAGAAATCACGAAAATCGACCCACCGGGTCTACACCATTGCCTGAAGCAGATAAGGTGTATTCTCATTATGCCAATCATGAAAAGGGCCATGGATCTAATCATGGTCGTGGTCGTAATCGGGGTCATAGCCGTGGACCTAGACAAGGAAGAAATCTCCATGATGTCCGTCACCCCCCGAGGAGAGAAAACCGCCGAAAGCAGAAACGGGATTATGAGGATCCTAAGGCAAATAGTTCAGAAACTATATGTTATCGTTGCGGTGGAAAAGGGCACTGGTCAAAAGCTTGCCGTATACCAAGACATTTGGTTGACCTTTATCAAGCATCTCGAAAGAGTAAAGGCCCTGAAACAAATTTTGTCTCTGACGACAATTTTGACATCACCCACTTGGATGTGGCAGATTTCTTTGAGCAACCCGATGGGAAAATAAACCACCTAATCGGTGATGGATCTGTGATGAAGGATGATGGAATTGTTTGATTTTATTTGTATTAATTAGTGAATAAACTAATAGTCATTAGTATCAGCTCGTATTAGTTAGTTTATGATATAATGTTAGTATTAGTTCTTTAGAAAGTTTCAATATGCTTAAATTTCAAAGATATTTTTATTTTTCAGTAGAGTTAATCGACTAACCTAACCGCTAGTCGATTATCTAATATTTCGCATTAAAACTGCAAAACAATCGACTATATTAAGACAGTGTGATCTGAAGTTTTTCAAAATAGCAAATAATCGATTATGTATGTTTAACAATCGATTATATTAAGACATAATCGATTATGTGTGTTTAACAATCGATTATATTAAGACAGTGTGATCTGAAGTTTTTCAAAATAGCAAATAATCGATTATATTAAGACATAATCGATTATGTGTGTTTAACAATCGATTACATTGAGACAAACGGATTGAATTTGTTTATTCTCATGTTTGTATATTTTCTTTTGTATGTCAAACCATGGGAAAGCAAATATGGATATCTCACAAAGCAAACTTGGATCAAATATTTGTTTAGTTGATTCATGTACTACACATACGATACTCAAAGAAAAGAAATATTTCTCTCAACTAAGTATGTGTAAGGTAGATGTTACTACAATCTCTGGTAGTAGTAAATTGATTGAAGGCTCCGGAAGAGCAACTATAACTCTGCCTAGAGGAACAATGTTTATCATAGAGAATGCGATGTTCTCCTCCAAGTCTAAGAGAAACTTGTTGAGTTTTAAAGATATACGCTGGAATGGCTATCATATTGAGACAATAGATGAGAATGATCTTGAATATCTCATCATTACAAAGAATGTCTCTGGCCAAAAGAGGGTTATTGAGAAATTCCCGTCTTTATCTTGTGGCCTGTATTGGACAAAAATTAGTGCAATTGAGGCACATTCAACAGTAAACCAAAAGGTTACTGATTCCAATACTTTCGTACTTTGGCATGATCGATTGGGACACCCGGGATCGATCATGATGAGACGGATTATAGAAAGCTCATATGGGCATCCGTTAAAGAATTTCAAAATTCTTTCAAATAATGAATATCCTTGCACTTCTTGTTATCAAGGCAAGTTGATTATCAGACCATCACCAACAAAGGTTGGGACTGAGTCACCCACGTTTTTGGAATGTATACAAGGGGACATTTGTGGACCTATTCACCCACCCAGTGGGTCCTTTAGGTATTTTATGGTCTTGATAGACGCATCCTGTAGATGGTCTCATGTGCCTGTTGTCATCACGCAACCTTGCGTTTGCGAAATTAATGGCACAAATAATTCTACTACGAGCACAATTTCCTGATAATCCAATCAAGTCTATTAGACTGGATAATGTTGCTGAGTTTTCATCCCAAGCATTTAATGATTATTGCTTATCAATTGGGATAAAAGTGGAACATTCTCTAGCTCATGTTCACATTCAAAACGGTCTTGCAGAATCGTTAATTAAACGCCTGCAGTTGATTGCAAGGCCATTACTCATGAAAATGAGGCTGCCCACTTCGGTATGGGGTTACGCCATTTTGCATGCAGCAATGCTAATTCGTCTCAGACCGACGAATTATCACAAATATTCACCATTGCAATTGGTTTTGGGTCATAAACCCAATATATCCCATTTAAGAATCTTTGGATGCGCAGTATATATGCCTATAGCACCGCCATACCGCACCAAAATGGGTCCGCAAAGAAGGTTAGGGATATATGTTGGGTTTGAATCGCCCTCCATTATTCGCTACCTCGAAACATTGACAGGGGATTTGTTCACTGCACGATTTGCAGACTGTCAATTTGATGAGACACTTTTCCCAAAATTAGGGGGAGAAGTTGGTGAAACCAAACGGGAAATTTTGTGGAAAAATGCATCATTATCTCATCTTGATCCACATACCTCTATTTGTGAAAGAGAGGTACAAAAGATATCCATTTGCAAAGAATAGCAAATCAAATGCCTGACGCATTTACGGACTTGAAAAGGATAACGAAATCCCACATCCCCACGGAAAATGTTCCAATCCGTATTGAAGTCCCTGTTGGACAATCATCTAGTGTCATAACCAATGAGTCGAATGCACGCCTGAAGCGTGGCAGGCCATTAGGTTCTAAAGATCGAAATCCTAGAAAGAGGAAAGCAAATGATAAAAATGACACTACGAAAGAATCTCATGAGGAAATTCATGATTTAACAAATTCTGAGATTCATGAAGAATCCATTGAGCCCGAGACTCTGGAAAATACGGAACTATCCATAAATCCAATCAATATTGAGGCAAATTTTGATCGAGTGGATATAGTGGTGGATAATGTCTTTGCTTATAATATCGCATCTAGCATTATGCAAGAATGTGAGGATCTCGAACCTCAATCTGTTGAAGAATGTCAAAAAATACATGATTGGCCAAAATGGCAAGAAGCAATTCAATCAGAATTGAATTCGCTGGCAAAACGTGAAGTTTTTGGCCCTATAGTTGAAATACCTAATGGTGTTAAGCCCGTTGGCTATAAATGGGTCTTTGTATGCGAGAGAAATGAGAAAAACGAGGTACAAAGATATAAGGCACGCCTTGTTGCGCAAGGTTTTTCTCAAGGGCCTGGTGTCGATTATGAAGAGACATATTCGCCTGTAATGGATGCTATAACCTTTCGTTATCTCATCAGTTTTGCTGTCTTTGAAAAGCTTGACATGCATTTAATGGATGTGGTTACTGCCTATCTTTATGGCTCACTTGATAATGAGATATACATGAAAATTCTCGATGGACTCAAAGTGCCAAACGCTCATAATTCAAAGTCTCGGGAAATGTTTTCAATTAAATTGCAAAGATCTTTGTATGGTCTAAAGCAATCAGGACGAATGTGGTATAATCGTCTTAGTGAGTATTTGTTAAAAGAAGGCTATATAAATGATGCCATTTGCCCGTGTGTTTTTATAAAGAAAACAACATCGGAATTTGTTGTACTTGCCGTATATGTCGATGACATAAACCTTATTGGAACCCCCATAGAACTCCAAAAGGCAATTGATTATCTAAAGGATGAATTCGAGATGAAAGATCTCGGAAAGACAAAATTATGTCTTGGTTTGCAAATTGAATATTTAGCAAACGGAATTTTTGTTCATCAATCTAGCTATATAGAAAAGGTACTGAAACGGTTTTACATGGATGGAGCACATCCTTTAAGTACATCGATGGTTGTTCGATCACTTGATGTGAATAAAGATCCATTCCGACTGCAAGAAAGGAATGAAGAGCTACATTGTCCTGAAGTACCATATCTTAGTGCAATTGGCGCACTAATGTATCTTGCAAATACTACAAGGCCTGACATATCCTTTTCAGTTAATGTCTTAGCAAGATTTAGCTCGGCTCCTACAAGGAGACATTGGAATGGGATCAAACATATATTGCAGTACCTAAAAGGGACCACCGATATGGGCTTATTTTATGGCAATAATTGCAGTCCTGATCTTGTTGGTTATGCTGATGCTGGATATTTATCCGACCCACACAAGGCTCGATCTCAAACAGGTTATGTGTTTACCTGTGGAGGCACAGCCATATCTTGGCGATCAACTAAGCAATCAATTGTGGCTACTTCATCTAATCATGCCGAGATAATTGCTATTCATGAAGCAAGTCGGGAGTGTGTGTGGTTGAGGTCTATAATACATCATATTCAAGACAAATGTGGTTTTAAGTGTAATAAACTACCCACGACTTTGTATGAAGACAATACAACATGTATAGCTCAATTGAAGGGAGGATTCATAAAAGGAGATAGAACAAAGCATATTTCACCAAAGTTATTTTTCACACATGATCTTCAAAAGAATAGTGATATCAATGTGCATTAGATTCGTTCAAGCGATAATATGGCTGATTTGTTCACAAAATCTCTACCAACGTCAACCTTCAAGAAGCTGGTTCATAAGATCGGAATGCAAAAACTTAAGGATATGAATTGATGTTCTTATCAGGGGGAGTTAATGCGCGTTGCACTCTTTTTCCCTTACAAGGTTTTGTCCCACTGGGTTTTCCATGCAAGGTTTTTAATGAGGCAACCAATAGGCGCATATTCAAACATGTGTACTCTTTTTCCTTTTCTTTAAATTTTTCCCATTAGGTTTTGTTTTAGTTAAGATTTTAACGAGGCACATTATTGAATAGACATTCTAGGGGGAGTGTTATAAATAGAACTCTAGTTAAGGTGAATGTCTATATTTAGAGAGATTCTAGAGTTTTACTTTGAGGCTAAGTCTTTTCTATGCCTATAAATAGAGGGGTCTTACCCCATTGTAAATCATCCCTAAGTATCAATAAGAATACTCCTCTCTCTACTTTTCTCTCTATTGTTCTTGTTCTTGTATTATTGTTCTTGTTCTTATATTATTTCATAACAATACTAGATTACTTATTGTATCTTTCGTGTTCTTAATTATTTATTGTGGAAATTTATATGTAATTAATTTTAGATGATCTGAAAATCTATATTTAATAATATATATAATAATATATTAAAAAAATTTAAAACTATCAATATAGAATTAAAATTTTGTATAATGTGATATAATTTCAAAATTATCTCCTCTCTCCTCCTCCACCCAAAGAAAAGAGTGAATCCACAATGTCCCAAAAAATAAATTTTCTACTATGTCCAAAATTTTATTATTTCATGCATAACAATTTTTAATTTAATAAGGATGCAATGGCTTTTAAAAGAAACAATCACAAAAGGTACGCCTTTTTTTCCATACGTTTACAATCTGGTAAATATAAAAGTACAAGTATGATAGCCATAAGTTATTTTGAGTTCTAGCATTTATTTTAATATTTTGAGATTTCGATTAGTTCCGTTAAGTGATTCCTGATTTGCATGTGCAGTCCGTATTTTTTTTCAGAAAATTTTTATGTAAAAAATTGAATAAAACATGAATTTTAGCTTTGAAAATTATTTGAGTTTGACTACGGTCAATATTTTATTTAAATGGACCCAGATCGGTATTTTGACAATCTTGGTGGATCTGTATCATGATTTTAGACTTGGGCATATACCTGAAATCGAATTCGAAAGTCTCTAACTTGATTTGACGTGATCTGTTTAAAACTAGTAATTTGAAGGTTTAAAGAATAACAAGTTTGACCGTAGGTTGATTTATAGTTACAGGCAGGGGTGGAGCTAATGTATTCCGAGTGAATTTGGACGAACCCAGTTGTTATTAGTCTGTGTTGTAAATAAATTAAATAATCATCTTTCTGAAAACAGACAGAAAATTAGTAGAAATTAAATTCCGAAAACAGTAAACTTCTTCAAATAAATTTTGAAAGCGGTATAGGAACAAATCAAGCCCACTGAATGCACAGTGCGTCCTTAAGAAATTATTCCCCCCAAGTACCCAAGGCTCTGAAATATATCCTCCCAAGATAGAACGATTTAACTCACCGGAGTGTTGGTACCAAGAACGCCGATGAACAGCAAACCGCTCGAAGGCTGCAAAACACACTGAAATTTTTGTGAAGAAAAAGAAGAAGATTAAGAAATTTTCGTAAGTAAATATTCTGGGATTTGAAGGTGTATTTATAGCAAATTTCGGTGATGTTTCTAAAAAGGTTTTCAACCTTTCAGAACATCAATAGCTGTTGGAATAGGTGTGACACTGTTTCAAAACAGCCATGGCTGTAGAAAATATTGCGGGAAATCAAAACGGATTTAAAATAATCCGTGGAAGAAAAATGGGCCAGACCGGACCGGGTCGCGGACCAAAGGTCATTCCAGATTAAATTTTCTTTAATTAATTAATTGAAAAGAATTTTGTCCAAAAGAATCAATCAATCAATCGATCTTGACCAAATCCAAATCTAAATCCAAATCCAAGTCCAAGTCCAAATCCGAAACTGAAGCCTAGCTGAGCTAACGACGACAACGACGACACGAGGCTTGCCTTCTTCTTAGCTCTTTAAGAGCTAAAAGATTAGCTTCTCTATATACACGCAAAGATTTTTTTTCTTCTACCAATGAGGGACAAAGTGCATTAGTAAAATGAACTCATTTAAAATTTCACTTCCTTCCATTTCTTTTCACACAATTTTTTATTCACACCTCTTTCGTTATTAATAAATAATAACGAACCCAACAATCCCCCAGATGAATGAGGAATGGCTATAAACTTAAAGGTATGCATGGACGTGTGTGTGTTTTACATGCAAGAATTGATTGCATCTGCATAAGTAGGTTTCCCTTTAAATTTTTCGTAGTGAACTTATATCGGATATACTCGGTCAATCGGTAGATTTGGTATCTTTTAGCCGTCAAGATTTGTTGTATACCTAGACAACATAAGTCACACAATCAATCCTTAACCATCTATGGTTCTCACGGTTGTGTTCGTTTCAGCTATGAACACTGCCTGATTTTATGAGTGCTTAGAGAATGGGCCTTTACTTTCATTCTCCTTGAAGCAGCTTACACTTCACACTCACATAGGTGATTCCATGTGTAATCCTAAAGATACACTATCTGGTTATATCCTACCAGACTTAGCAAATCATTAAAAAGCCTTAAGCTTTATTGACTCATCAAAAACCTTAATGCTTTACCTCATTTTTGAAAATTGTCTTCATTATGAGAATGGATAAGTTAATTGACAATGTTGAACAGTCATTCATAACTTTGTTTGATCTCTTTGAACCTAGTTCTTGGGATCTCCGGTCTGCTAGGTAGAGTTACCTCCATGATGATTTGTCCTAGGCCTTTTACCCCTTCCCTTTGATGATCTTTCAACTTCCTCTCTAGATAGGCCTTCTGTAAGTGGATCCGACATGTTATCTCTTGACTTTACATAGTCAATTGTGATAAAACCACTAGAGAGTAGTTGTCTAACAGTATTGTGTCTCCATCGAATATGACGAGATTTCCCATTATACATAACGCTCCCTGCCCTACCGATTACCGCTTGACTATCACAATGTATACATATAGGTGCCAAAGGTTTGGTATCTAAGAAATTCCGGAGCCGTTCAGCTTCTTACCGGCCTTATCTAAAGCTATGAATTCGCATTCCATTGTAGAATGGGCGATGAACGTTTGTTCGAATGATTTCCAAGACATTGATCCACCCTCAATTGTGAAAACATATCCACTCTTGGATTTAACTTCAGATGATCCGGTGATCCAATTTGTATTATTATATACCTCGACTAAGGATATCTGTTATAATGTAAAGCATAATTTTGGGTATGTTTCAGATACCCCAAAACTTGTTTCATTACCATCCAATGTATTTGATTGGGATTACTTGTAAACCGACTCAGTTTGCTAATAACACATGCTATATCTGGTCGCGTACAATTCATGATATACATCAAACTTCCCAATACTCTTGCATAGTCCAGTTGTGAGTCACTTTCACCTTCATTCTTTTGAAGTGCATAACTCATGTTAATTGGAGTCTTGGCAATTTTGAAATCCAAATACTTAAACTTGTCAAGTACCTTTTCAATATAGTGAGACTGTGATAATGCTAGACCTTATGGAGTCTTGCGAATTCTGATTTTTAAGATCACATCAGCAACTCCTAAGTCTTTTATGTCGAATTTGCTAGCCGACATGCTCTTTGTAGCATTTATATCTTCCATACTTTTGTTTATTATCAACATGTCATTAACATATAAACAAATAATGACTTCATGACCCGGAGTATTTTTAATGTAAACACATTTTGTCACACTCGTTGATTTTAAATCTATTTGCCAACATTGTTTGGTCAAATTTTGCATGCCTTTGTTTGGGTGCTTGTTTAAGTCCATAAAGTGACTTAACGAATTTGCACACTTTCTTTTCTTTACCAGGAACCACAAAACCCTCAGGTTGTTCCATGTAAATATCTTCCTCCAATTCTCCATTTCGGAAAGATGTTTTAACATCCATTTGATGGATTTCAAGACCATACACAGCTGCTAATGCCATTAACACTCTAATAGATGTTATCCTCGTTACTGGCGAGTAAGTATCAAAGTAATCAAGGCCTTCATTTGTTTATAACCTTTGACGACAAGTCTTGCCTTATATTTGTCAATAGTGCCATCAGCTTTAATTTTCCATTTGATGATCCATTTCGAACCTAAAGGTTTATTTCCTGAAGGAAGATCAACCAATTCCCGTGTATGGTAATCCAAAATTGATTGAATCTCACCATTAACCGCCTCTTTCCAAAATGCTGAATCAGAAGACGACATAGTCGCTTTAAAAGTTTGAAGCTCATTTTCAAGCAAGAATGTCACAAAATTTGGTCCAATGGAAGTAGATGTTCTTTGACATTTGCTACGCCTTGGGTCTTCTATATTTGGAGTATTTTCCCTTTGTTCTTCCCGAGGTCTTTTAGGTCTTTCACTTAACGACTCGCTTTCATTTTTATATGAATAGATGCTTTCAAAGAATTCAACATTATCTTATTCCATTACCGTATTAACATGTATCTCGGGATTATCAGATTTATGAACTAAAAACCGACATGCTTTACTATTTGTAGCATATCCAATGAAACGCAATCTACTGTTTTTGGTCCAATAGGTAAAGGAACATGTACCGTTGCTAGATATCCCCACACTTCGAAATATTTCAAGTTGGGTTTTCTTCATTTCCATTTTTCATATGAAATAGATTGTGTTTTGTTGTGGGGTACTCAGTTGAGTATTCGGTTAGCTATAAGGATAGCTTCCCCCCACAAACTCTGCGATAATCCAGAACGTATTAACAAAGAATTCATCATTTCTTTTAAAGTCTGATTTTTCGTTTCCACAATTCTGTTGGATTGAGGTGTGTAAGTTGCAGTAGTTTGATGGATAATTTTATATTCCGAACATATTTCTGCAAACGGAGATTCATATTCTCTACATCTATCACTTCTAATCATTTTGATCTTTTTATTCAATTGATTTTCTACCTCATTCTTGTATTGCGTAAATGCTTAAATTTCTTCATCCTTAGTATTAAGCAAATAAACATAACAATATCTAGTGCAATCATCAATAAAAGCTATAGAATATCTTTTTCTACCTCGAGATAGTGTCCACTTCATATCACAAATGTTAGTATGAATTAAGTCTAAAGGATTTGAATTCCTTTCAACAGACTTATAAGGATGTTTTACAAACTTAGATTCAACACATATTTGATATTTCGATTTATTACACTCGAATTTAGGCAATACTTCTAAATTAATTAACTTCCGCAAGGTTTTATATTTGACATGTCCTAAACGAATATACCATAAATCATTTGACACCAATAAATAAGAAGAAGCTAAAATTTTATTCATACTGTCAACAACCATTACATTGAATTTGAAAAGGCCCTCCGTGAAGTAGCCTTTTCCAATGTACATTTCGTCTTGCTTACAACAACTTTATCAGAAACAAATATACATTTGAATCCATTCTACATGTAAAAAAGTAGAAACTAAATTCTTCCTAATAGTAGGAACACGAAGAACGTTGTTGAGAGTTAACACATTGATGGAAGTCATCTTCAGGAATATCTTCCCATAACCTTCAATTTTGGCTGTTGCATTATTTCCCATGAAAATTTCTTCTTGGGGACCAACGGTAGAGTAAGTCGCAAATGCATCTTTGACAATACAAACAATTTGAGTGGCTCCAGAGTCAATCCACCATTCTTTCGGATTCCCAACTAGGTTGCATTCCGAAAGCATTACGCAAAGATCATCAATGTCATTATTCTTCTCCACTATGTTGGTCTTGTCATTTCTTATTATCCTTTTTCGGGAGAGACAATCAGGGCTTTGTGACCAACTTATTTACAATTGTAGCATCTGCCCTTGAATTTCTTGTCTTTCTGCTCCTTAGTTTGTCCAGAAGACCTCTTCCTCTTCTTACTTTTTGGAGCAGTCTCTTCAATAATATTAGTTCCAATGATCGTTGAATTTCCACGAGACTTCTTCTCGGCTGTTTTGTTGTCTTCCTCGATCTTTAGACATATCACAAGATCTTTCAACTTCATTTCTTTGATCTTGCACTCAGATAGTTCTTGAAATCTCTCTACGAAGGAGGCAATTTTTCAATCATAGCAGCTACATGAAATGCTTCATTCACGACCATACCTTCAGCAATAAGGTCATGAAAAATAAGTTGAAGCCCCTGAATTTGGGTTCCCACAGTTTTGTTGTCTATCATTTTACAGTCTAGAAACTAGGTAACTACGAACTTCTTCAAGCATGCATCTCCGGTCTTGTACTTCTCTCAAGTGTGTCCTATAATTCTTTCGAAGTATTCATTGCACTGTACACATTGTACAAGTCATCCTCTAAAGCACATAAGATATATTCTTTGTCCGGCATGTCCGCAGCAGGCAGTGGAGGCTCTTCACTAGTAAATTTCTGCATACCAAGTGTGATAAGCTAGAAGAACACCTTTTGCTGCCATACTTTGAAATTGGTTCTAGAAAATTTCCCATGTTTCTCAACCGAAGAAACAACAGTGCGGCTTGACGAGGCTATCATCGTTGCACCAACAGCCGCAGAAGGTTTCCGTTTTCATTTGCCATTTCTTACTGTTAACAACAGAAGATATCAATTAATGGCAACATCAGAACAGTAAATAATATGTACTCAATAAACAATACGTAATAAAAACAACTGAATTTTTGTATACTATTTTACGAAAAAACACGATGAAGTTTTTATGTTCTTCAAATCGTTTTCTGAATTTCAATACCCTGATGAAGTTTTTATATCTTCAAATCAGAATAGTAAAATTCATACAGAATATAATAAATGTTGTAAACAAATTAAATAATAATCTTTGTGAAAACATAAACAAAATGTTAGTAGAAATTAAATTCCAAAAACAGTATATTTCTCAAAATAAATTTTGAAAAAGGTATAAGAACAAATCGAGCACACTCAATACACAGTGTGTCCTTAAGGAAATTATTTCCCTCAAGTATCCAAGGTTCTGGAATATATCCTCCCAGGATAGAACGATTTAACTCACCACAGTGTTGGTACCAAGAATGCCGATGAACAACGAACCACTCGAAGGCTGCAAAACACAATGGAATTTTTGTGCAAAAGAAGAAGAAGATTCAGAAAATTTTGTAAGTAAATATTCTGGGATTTGAATGTGCATTTATATCCAATTTCGGTGTTGTTTCTGAAAAGGTTGCAACCTTTCAGAACAGTCATAGCTGTTGGAATAGGTGTGACACTATTTCAGAACAGCCATGGCTATTGAAAATATTGCGAGAAATGAAAACGGATGGGTCATTCCGGATTAAATTTTCCTTAATTAATTAATTAATTGAAAAGAATTTTGTCCAAAAAAATTAATCAATCAATCGATTTTTGTACAAACCAAATCCAAATCCGAAGTCAAGCCGAGCGAGCGACGACGATGACGGTGCGAGGTTTGCCTTCTTCTTATCTCTTTAAGAGCTAAAAGATGAGCTTCTATATATATACACAAAGATTTTCTTTCCTTCTACCTATGAGGGAAAAGTGCATTAGTGAAATGAACTCATCCAAAATTTCACTTCTCTCCATTTCTTTTCCCACCATTTTTCATTCACACCTATTTTGTTATTACTAAATAATAACAAACCCAACACCAGTAGCTTTTATTCGAATCTTGTCTTTGTTTAGAAAAATATGAATATATATAAATTATTAATTTAGAACCTAGTAGCTTAAAACGTCTAGAATTTCGAACTCATAAACCTGAAAATCCTGGCTCTGCCTGTGGTTACAGGGTTCATATTTCGATTTTAGAACTTGGTATAAATTTATTTTACTATGTAAGACCTTTTTGCAATATTTTTGTGCAAACCGGAGTTGATTTGATAGTATTCGTATGTTCAGTTGTGAGAAAGTTCTTGAGTTTCTTTGAAAATTTCATGTATTTTGATGCCTGATTCCTAGTTATATGTATTATTTTGGTATTTTGATTGCGTGGCTGAATTTTCATAATATTATTAAACTTGTATGCATGTTTGGTTTCGATCCTAAAGGGATTGGGTGAGTTTCGGATATGCTATGATCCATTTTGAACTTGACGAATATTGGCTTTTGTTATTGCTGGTGTCTGAGGTTTTATGATTCGTGATCGTGAAAGGGAATTTGGGGATGGGGTAGATTTATTTTTCGTGAACGCGATAACATGGAATGCGAAGCGCTGGAGGGATTACCATCCACGAGTGCGACCATGATATCGCGAACATATAGGGTTAAGTGTCTATGAGGGGACCTGCTTGTTGTTCTAAGCGAAAGAGAGCCTTGGGTTACGAACACAATGGGGGGCGGAGGGGGGGGGGGACATGCCACTATGAACGCGTACAGCATCTCGCGAACGCGAAGTCCATTTAGGCTGCAAAGATTCGCGATCACGTCAGGTGTCTTTGCGAACGCGATGAACACTTGACGTCAATGAATTAAAATAGGCCAAAGGCAGGATTTATCTTATTTTTTATCATTTTCAAGTTTAAGCATGGAATAGAGGCGATTTTGAAGAGATTTTTTCCACAACTTCATAGGTTAGTAGATTTTAACTTGTTTTCTTACATTTTCATAAATCCTTATTGATCTTTTCTCTATACCTTTCATGGTAGAAATTAGGAATTTAGGTAGAAATCTAAGATATTGAGAAATTGAGATTTAGACCTCAAATTGAGGTTCGAAACTAATCATATAACAGGGCTCAAAGGTGAATAGGTAATTGAGTATTGGTTAGAATCTCGGATTTTGACCAACAGGCACAGGGTTGAGTTTTGTTGACTTTTTCCAAAATCATTAAAGATTGAATCTTTTTCATATGTGGGTAGTTTCAGAAGCTTATTTTTGAATTATGTTTATTTGAACTATATTTTATTAGATCTGATTGGTATAGAGGCTAATTATCGAGAAAAATCGCGGTAATGCATTAATTTGATTTTGGAAGTAAGGTAACTGTAGTGGTTAACCTTGACTTGAGGGATTATGACTTGTTGGTCTATTTACTACGTATTTATGTGTGGGGAAAATATATATGTCAAGTGACAAATATTTTTGCATTCTCATTGGATTAAAGTATGCAAGTGGAACAATCTATGCTTAGTTTAAATTATTACTTTTTTAATTATTCGTTTCATATTTATTACTTATTTTAGATATGTGGAATATTTTGAAAGTTGAAGTTTAATATCTTGGCACCATATTGAAGTTAAATCATTTCCCACATTATTTATTTTTCGAATTTATATTATTGCATGGTGAGGACGAGAGTAAAAGCACAAAGGGTGATATCGTACCATTTCATTCATATTTTACATGGTAAGGATGAGTAAAAGCACGAAGGGTGATGCTGTGCCATTTATTCATATTATTACATGGTGAGGAAGAATAAAAATACGAAGGATGATAACGTGTCATTTTCATATAATTGATTTGACCTATTTCCTATCTTGAAAATTTACTTGGTTATTTCGCGTCTTCTTACTTACCGTATCTATTATATCTTCCCCTTTTTCGCATGCCCCTTCCAGTTAGTATTTATCATTTACTGTTGTTTAGTTGCTTTATATACACTTGTATAGGTTTATTTTACGTATGTGTCATATCATAGCCTCGTCACTACCTCGCCGAGGTTAGGCTCAACGCTTATGGAATATATTGGTTAAATTGTACTCATACTACACTTCTGCACTTAGGCTGGACACTTACAAAGTACATTAGGTCGGTTGTACTCATACTACACTTATACACTTCTTGTGCAAACTTTGGTGCTGATCCTAAAGACGCTTAGTAGCTTTCTGCTCGAATTTAGTCACAGTTGGAGACTTGAGGTACAGTTGCACGACGTCTGCAACCCTGAAGTCCCCTCCCCTTCTGTCATTACCGTTTTATTGAGTTTCAAAATAGTTTTACTTTGTTCAGACTTTATTTGTAGCACTCTAGATGCTCATGTATTAATGATTGTAGGTTTTGTGACATGTTTACATTTCAGTGGACAGTATTATATCAATCTGTTTCAGACTTTTATCCGTCGCCGTAGTAAATAGGAGAGATAATCGGATTAAAATTCTTCGTTTTTTACAAAAAATTTACAAAAAAAAAAGGAATAAGCTTGTGACACATTTACTAAAAAAATCCCTTTGCAGCTAGTCATTTATTATAAATAGTTGATAAGCTTAACACAAAAGCAAAAAAAAAAAATAATAATATTAACTTGGTCCGGACATCTACCATTATACCCACAATAATCGATCATACTATCGTTATCTTTATCATTGTTAATATTTTATTTTCAACTATTAAAATTCAATAATTATCTATTTCACATCGACTTGCCTAACAAGTACATATTAGGCACCATCATAGTATTAAGATTGGGATTTCGGATCGTAACAATAATCAAATACTTTAGCTTCTTTTCTTTTGCTGCAATTATTTAACTAAGAAAATAGTTCTGTTTTTGGAGTATAAATTTGTCAGTTTTGAACAATGAAACGATATTTTATATATTTTTATACAAATGTAACTTTTAAATGATGTAATACTTAAAGATTAACCGATGGTAGGTGAAAATAATTCATTTAAGAAACGTGGGTGACACAAAAAAGACAATTTTAAAGATGAAAACAAGCAAATTTATAGTGATAAAATTGATGCAATAATATGTTTAACTATGATTAAACTATAATAGTTCATGAAAAGACACATATCTATTAAATTTAAATTATTTATTTTTAAATACTTATATCTAAATTATTTATTTTTTTCTATCTATGCATTCAATACTATTTACCCACCCACATTAAAATACCTAGTTAGGTTTAATTACTTTAACGTCGAATGAAGACTAAAGAGGCTCGTTTCTCCTTTTTCCTACATCAACTTCTTTGTTAAAGAAAAGTATTACATGTTTTAATAATGCATGGTACGATCTTTTCTCGTGTACGCATAATTTTAATATATATGAATGTGCAAAATGACCCTACTAATAAATAATACGGTTAATGGTCAAATATATCCTTGTACTATTAAAAATAGGTCATATTTATCCTCCGTTTGAATTCTTTATCAAATATGTCCCAACCGTTATACATTAGGGCCATATATATCCCTCAGCCGTTAAAACACTCTCCCATATATTTAAATTACGGTTAAGGGTCAAATATATCCTTGTACTATTCAAAATAGGCCATATTTATCCTCCGTTTGAATTCTTTATCAAATATATCCCCGCCGTTATACATTAGGGCCATATATATCCCCCAGCCGTTAAAACACTCTCCCATATATTTAAATTACGGTTAAGGGTCAAATATATCCTTGTACTATTAAAAATAGGCCATATTTATCCTCCGTTTGAATTTTTTATCAAATATGTCCCAACTGTTATATTTTTATCAAAACACTCTCCCATATATTTTTAGTAGCACGTGGCATCTTATGATTTGACTAGACGACCCGCCCCACTCCTTTAATTAAACCCGTCCCGAGCCAATGAAATTTAGTCTGCTTCTCTGTTCAATCTCATGTTAGCATGGGCCCAATAATACAAAGGCTAAAACTCTATTTTTATATAAAATATAGCTATATAAATTGGCTCATGAAAATGACCCTCAAAATCGGATAAGACGAAAATGTATGCTAATTGTTGGATATTAGTTACATGCATCAATGAATAAAATGTCCACTCTTGAATGTTGCGCGGTCACTCTTTAACGCCATGAGAGTACTATTTCTATATCGAAAATATAATTATTATTCTTCTAATGATATCTGGCGAATCTCACTCCCAACCCATGAAGCTGCAGATAGAAGTGTGAAACTATATTTCTGTGCTAGCTTTCTTTTATTTTGTACTTTTCTTTTTCCAAATTGGCATTTTCATGTAGAGTTGCGGTCTGTTAAGTTTTTGGCTTCTAGACTTGCAAAATTTCTCGCATATCGTATAGCTGCAAGTACATGAATTATAAAGGAAAAAAATAGAATAGCAATAGTAGTACTAGTATCCGATAAGCATTCAAATGGATAATAGTTTAGAAATCAATATGGTGTTGTACTACATAAGTTATGCAATGAACCAGACACAAAAACTACCCATTAAGTAGATAACATACTCAATTTCTTCTTTTTTTTCGGTCCATCTCATATTTATGGCACAGGATTGTTATCACTCCAGCAAAGAAGCATGCATTTTGCAGAAGCATAAGCATACTGAAGGGATTGAACGGAGAAGAAGACTAAATTTCATTGGGTCGGGGCGGGTTTAATTAAAGGAGTGGGGCGGGTCGTTTAGTCCAATCATAAGATGCCACGTGCTACTTAAAATATATGGGAGGGTGTTTTGATAAAAATATAAAGGTGGGGATACATTTGATAAAAAATTCAAACGGAGAATAAATATGGCCTATTTTTAATAGTACAAGGATATATTTGACCTTAACCATAATTTAAATATATAGGAGAGTGTTTTAACGGCTGAGGGATATATATGGCCCTAATGTATAACGGTGGGGACATATTTGTTAAAGAATTCAAACGAAGGATAAATATGACTTATTTTGAATAGTACAAGGACATATTTGACCCTTAACCGTTTAAATTATGGTTAAGGGTAAAAAATTTGTAATTACAGTATTTTCATAAATTATATAAATATGACTCTCTCTTTTTTTACTTTGTAAAAATTAAGAAATCGATGTCCGAACTACGCACAAAAGTTAGATACATCGACCATTGTGCTTCGAACTAGTGGCGTAGTTAGGATTGACCCTTCCTGGAGCAAGTAAAGTAATTGCTTTAGATTTCACATTTATAGAACACTTTATCATGTGTTCAATTTGAAACAAGTCTTAGTTCGAATATCAAATGCAATATATTGGTAAGTTAAAGGGATTGTTGATGTATTCTACAAAGTATTATTACTCCATATCTATTTCCTAAACTAAAATTTTTTTCTGAAGCGTTTTTGTTTTATCCCAATTCATTTATTTATTAATTGGATTTGTCCTTTTAAACTTGTATAAATGAAAAATGAATATTGTTGTCACGTTACCTGGTTTTCTTAGTGAAAATAAAAAGTGCAGAAAACAAAAAGGGAAAGAAACCAGAAAGATTAGCAGGTAGAAATAACAAAATAATTTTCTCTTAAATTATCATATCTGAAACAAATGAACGAGTCAACAAATTTCTATTTTACAACTCTATGCTCGATTATAGTATCCTATATTTTGTAAAACGGTTAAGGGTCAAATATATCCTTGTATTATTCAAAATAGGTCATATTTATTCTCCGTTTGAATTCTTTAACAAATATGTCCCCACCGTTATACATTAGGGCCATATATATCCCTCCGCCATTAAAACACTCTCCCATATATTTAAATTACGGTTAAGGTCAAATATATCCTTGTACTATTAAAAATAGGCCATATTTATCCTCCGTTTGAATTTTTTATCAAATATGTCCCCACCGTTATATTTTTATCAAAACACCCTCCCATATATTTTTAGTAGCACATGGCATCTTATGATTGGACTAGACGACCCGGCCCACTCCTTTAATTAAACCCGCCCCGACCCAATGAAATTTAGTCTTCTTCTCAGTTCAATCCCTTCAATATGCTTATGCTTCTGCAAAATGCATGCTTCTTTGCTATATGATGAAAAGATTTTTTGAGGATGCCTTGTAAAGTAGGGAGTGATAACAATCCTGTGCCATAAATATGAGATGGACCGAAAAAAAGAAGAAATTGAGTATGTTATTTACCAAATGAGTAGTTTTTGTGTCTGGTTCATTGCATAACTTATGTAGTACAACACCATATTGATTTCTAAACTATTATCCATTTGAATGCTTATCGGATACTAGTACTACTATTGCTATTCTATTTTTTTCCTTTATAATTCATGTACTTGCAGCTATACGATATGCGAGAAATTTTGTAAGTCTAGAAGCCAAAAACTTAACAGACCGCAACTCTACATGAAGATGCCAATTTGGAAAAAGAAAAGTACAAAATAAAAGAAAGCTAGCACAGAAATATAGTTTCATACTTCCATCTGCAGCTTCATGGGTTGGGAGTGAGATTCACCAGATATCACTAGAAGAATAATAATTATGTTTTCAATATAGAAATAGTACTCTCATGGCGTTAAAGAGTGACTGCGCAACATTCAAGATTGGACATTTTATTCATTGATGCATGTAATTAATATCCAACAATTAGCATACATTTTCGCCTTATCCGATTTTGAGGGTCATTTTCATGAGCCTATTTATATAGATATAATTTTATATAAAGATGGAGTTTTAGCTTTTGTATCATTGGGCCCATGCTAACATGGGCCATCACTATCTAGTATTAAAGGGATTGAACGGAGAAGAAGACTAAATTTCATTGGCTCGGGGCGGGTTTAATTAAAGGAGTGGGGCGGGTCGTTTAGTCCAATCATAAGATGCCACGTGCTACTAAAAATATATGGGAGGGTGTTTTGATAAAAATATAACTGTGGGGACATATTTGATAAAAAATTCAAACGGAGGATAAATATGGCCTATTTTTAATAGTACAAGGATATATTTGACCCTTAACCGTAATTTAAATATATGGGAGAGTATTTTAACGGCTGAGGGATATATATGGCCCTAATGTATAACGGTGGGGACATATTTGATAAAGAAATCAAACGGAGGATAAATATGACCCATTTTGAATAGTACAAGGATATATTTGACCCTTAACCGTTTGTAAAAATACTAGTTCTCTCTTTGGACCAAAGTTGAACATGAGAAAGTAGCAGGATCATATAATGCAGGAAGCAAGTATTTCCTTCCATTTGTACCATGTGCATTGTAGCTTGCACATGTAGTTTTGTCAACCAACAAATCCCCAGCATAGCCAGGGTAAGCACCTTTAGCATAGACCCCAGGACAAGCAGATGAAGCTTCCAATGGTGCATTTGCATCTCCCTGGTAATAACCATTTCCAAATGGATTCGTTGCATTCCCAGCTAATAAGCTAGCCAAGTTGATCACCATGCCATCAACACTCATATCGTTGTTTGGTGTAATCAGGGGTGAGCTCTATGGTCCCTTTATAATTTAGTCCTTTTTAAATTTATTTAAAAAATTTATTAGAATATTTTTAAATATTTAATGAGTTTTCACTCCTTTTTAAATTTTTTATTAAATAAAAATATTTACTTTCAAATGTTGAATGGAGGTTATGGCTAAAGTTGAGCAAATTTGATGGAGTTTTCAAACTAAACTTGTAAAATTTGGGTCGGAGTTGAGTTGAACTTGCGAAAAAAAATTAATTTATACTATATACCAAAATAGTATATATGTATACCAATTTGGTATCATAGAGGACTGAGCTATTTTTTGAAGGAATAAATCATAACTATATCATGCCAGTAATGATATATACCATATGGGTATATCATAAAGGACTGTCGAGTATTCTTTTTTGTTAAAGGAATGAACCAGTCCTTTATGATACTCTGTTAGTATATAAATATACTATGTTGGTATCTTTTTCATTGGAACCTTTATCAATGTTTCAATAAAGTTTTAGTTTAAAGTTGATTAGTCAGGAAAGTTGATTGGAGGTTGTAGCTAAAGTTTTAGTTAATTTGGTGGAGATTTTGTAGTAAATTTTATAAATTTGGATTGAAATATAGTTGAACTAGAGAAGAAGAATTTGTATTGTATACCCAAATAGTATACAAATATACCATTTTAGTATTAACTCACTCCAACTATATACCCTATTAGTATAGCTATATACTATATTGGTATCATATGCTAGTTAGATTATTTTTTGGTTGTATTAGCTGTATTTAATCAGTACAATATTTGATTTTCTTTTAATAATAACAATATAGTACAATATCTTGAAATACCTTATTATATTAATATGTGGTACACTATTGTTTTTGTTTTTCTCTTAATGCATGTGTGTTATGTAATAGTAGTATAGTCATATAGTTATCGAAAATTAACTAGTAAAACTGTATACTATGTTGGTATATATATATATCCCATATTGGTATCATATGGTAGTTTGAATATTGTTTTGGTTATTTTAGCTGCATTTTAAGTGAATTCTATTATGAAATTATTTATATCAACATGAGTTGTAATAATACTGAAATTTTGTGTGCCGATGGACATAAATTATGTGTATTAATATTTTTTATAGTTATAGGCAATTGTTGGAATGATCCCATACAACTATATACCCTCTTAGTATACGAAATGAGCAAGTTATTTTGCGAATATTTAACTTGCAGTATGAGCATGTACTTTTTTCATACTTTTATTGTGTCCTTTAATATTTTGGTAGAGTAGTATAGTCGCAGATAGTTGTAGCAATATTCTAGAAAAATCATATGCTCTGTTGGTATACATATATACCATATTGGTATCACATGGTACTAGAAGTCTTTTTTGTTACTTATACTTTTGTTCTATTTTTTAATATTTTATTATCATTTTTATTCTAACTAGTATACATGGAGATTTGGTTGTCGTAGATTATGTTTTCTTGCTCTATAACTGGTTGTACGACTGCTAATGGTAGAGTGTGTATTGATATTTATAGGAAAAAAGATCAAGGTTTGCAGGCAATAACGTGTTGATTCATAGAATCTGATTATGTAATTTATGGTGCTCAACAACAATCAATGTGATATTCAGTGTATTAGATCAAGTGATAACTGATATAATTTTAGTTTGATAATTGAACTTAAAAATGAGAAAGAAAAATAAACAAAAAGTATATTGTACTAGTTATATTTAAAAAGGTGAACAAATATTTAGTGTATCAATTATTTTTCTTATTGTATAAAAAAAATGATAAAAAATAGTGAAAACAGTAAATGAAATTAGATTATGAAGAGAAAAGAAATATAAAAAAGAAGTTAAATAAAATTAGAAAAAGAAAAATAAAAAAGTAAGAAGAAAACAAGAAAAAAAAAACAGAAAAGAAAAAGAAGAAAAAAGGAAGTATAGAAATAAAAAAGGATTGGAGAATAAAGAAAAAATTCCCTACAAAAACTACTATGAGAAGGAAATGCAATTAGTTTATGGGTAGAAAAATAAATGAGTAGACAATGGTATATAGTTTTGTTTTTGTGGGTAACTGTGTCAAAACCCCAATATAAAGTATAGAAGAACTAAGCCAAATAGTTGCTCACCTTATCTCTTAAACAAAAAATAGCAGACAAATGCATAATATATATATAATTCATGTATTATATATATATATATATATATATATACAAAATTGTGTATTAATAATATATAAATTATGTATACATGCTAGAAAAAAGAAAATATTGAATACGATCGACTATTTGTGTAACAGTCCCTAAAATATATCTAGTTTACAAACTATATAAAGTTGAGTCAATTTTGACAAACTTCATCTAGGTACTCCTCCCTCATCTTCTTCTTAGGCCTATTGCACTGTATATGGGTTCCCTAGAACCCAATAATTTTTGTGTTGACCATATATTTAATAAAAAAATTATTAAATATTACTAAATATTTAATTGTAAACTCAAATATTATTGTATATTACTCCTTCTTTTTATATTGTTTGAGGTAATTTGACTCGGCACGGAGTTTAAGAAAAAAGAAGAAGTTTTTGAAACTTGCGGTCTTAAAAGAAGGAGGCGTAAAAGGTTTGTGGGGACCATTTGTGTGGCTATAAAAGCTTCTCATTAAGGACAAAAAGGTAAAATGAAGAGTTTAAAGTTAAATTATTTCCAAATTTATAAAGATGTCACTTATTTTGGAACAGATTAAAAAGGAAAGTACCTTATTTAATATGAAACGGAGGGAGTAGTTTCAAATCCTGGATCCGCCTATACTTCTTCTTTAGGTTTTTGAGTTTGAAATTTTGAACAGCTAGCGTCTATCTTTAGAATCGAAGGTTAGAAGATTGAAATGTCGAAATCAAACTTCAGAACTTCGGGTCTGAAGTTTTGAACTGCCAGAATCTAACTTTCGCTGGAAAGCGTAAAGTTTGATTTTGACTATTCGGTCAGACCCAAAAGTTTGAAGTTTGATTTTGACTATTCGGTCAGACCCAAAAGTTTGAAGTTTGATTTTGACTATTCGGTCAGACCCAAAAGTTTGAAGTTTGATATTGAGGCAGGTTAAATTAATTAAATTCTTTCTAATTTTCAACTATATTTTAAATTAAAGAATCTATTTGTTTACTTTGCCAATAATCAATTTATCCAAAGTAACAACTAAAGTCCCTCTCGGCCCGGGGCAGATTTAACCCTTTGGTATTAGGTAAAACTGAATTCAGTACTTTTAGTGCAGAGTATAAATTTATATTTAAAAAATTTACTAAAATTATAAAATATAGTATATATGAATCCATAACTTTAAAAATATAATTGGTTTTAACCATAAAATTTAAATTATGTATCCGCCTGTGCTCTCGACCCGCTCTTATATGCCGAAATTGTCCTTTCATTTGCCTTTACTTGTGCAGTTATGGTCGTGAAATGCAAATCTGCATGGTCTTTTGGACTAGAGTTAAATATTTAGACTGCTTTCCTGGATATTAATATGGAAAAAAGACCCATTTTCCAGGATTTAATAGCCCAACGTTGTTGAGACTATAAATGTATTATCCTCATGTTAGTTACTAGTGTAGTAGTTAGTTACTTGTTGTAGCTTAGCTGTCATTTTCAGTTGGTTAGTTAGTTAGTGTTTCATGTATATAACATACAATTTGCATCATAATTGATTTTGAGTTTCATTTTCCTGAATTAGAGACTCCATCACTGTTCTTCTCCTTCTTCTCTCTTCAGTCGATCTTTAGGAAGCTTGTGGCTCTTCTCTATTACATCTAAGAAGCTTTTCCATATTTGGATTCTCAAGCATGACATGGTATTAGAGCCTTAGCACGTCTAATCAATCATGAAATTGATATGTGCATACTATTGTCTTCTTCGAGCTCAAAATTAGTGTTCATTTTGGTGTGATATTAATTCTCCAGCAAACGAACAAATCGAATCTACACTCATTCGATTGAGTTTTCTGTGGTTTCATACACTTATGCAATTTGTGTTTCTTTGTATTTTCATTTTTACTTCGAGCTAAACTAATCGATCACTTCAACTACGACGTTAGATAACCATAGTACATAGTCTATGAATACGACAACAACCGAGATCCAATTGACAATCGATGTAAGTAGTCTGCGTTACATACATCCTTCCGACAGTCCTGCACTAGTTCTAGTTCTAGTTCCTTTTTTTGGAATAGGATATTGTTCATGGAGGAGAGGTGTGTTGAGGGCCCTCTCAGTTAATAAGAAATTAGGTTTCATCACTAGGGAATGTGAAAAACCTGATTCAAAGTTGATAAATTTTAGACAATGTGAGAGACGTGATGGTATGGTAATTTCGTAGATTTTGAATTCACTTGCCAAAGAAACTGCGAATATTGTAGAATATGTAAGTAGTTTAGTTGAGTTGCGGAGAGAACTTAAAGATCGTTATGATCAAACAAATGGAGCAAACGGTATCAAATCCAAAGAGAGATTAATGATCTAAGTCAAGGAATACTCGAATATTACTGGATATTACACTAAAATGAAGAAACTATGGGAATAGTTAACTAATCTCAGTACAGAAAACCCTCTGTCGTTGTCAGTGCACCTGTGGTGCAAAGGAAAACATGCACAAAGCTGAACAGGACAGAAGATTGATACAATTTCCAATGGAATTAAATGAGGTTTATATTGTGGTTCGACGGAGCATACTGATGATGAATCCCTTGCTTTCCCTGGCACTAAGATTTTACTCTTCTGGTGCAAGAGGAAAAATAAAGAGAATTTCGACCTAGAAATCAATTGAATTTTAAATCTACTGCAATGAATGCTGGTACAACAATGCCAAGAGGCTTCAAGACAAATTCACTATTGAACAACAACTGACCTAGGATCTTTTGTGACTTTTGCAAAAGGCCAAGACATGCCAAAGACAAATGTTTCAAACTTCATGGATATCCACAACACTTTAATCGACAAGGATCTCAAATCTATAACTTGACTACACAAAATCATAACCAATATCCCAGGAATAATAAAGGAAAGAATACTGCAGCAAATGTTGTAACTGGTGTACAAGGTATGCCATTTGATATAAGGAAAAACAAAGGAGAAGATCTGGAGCCTCAGGGAAGTCACATTAACCAAAACATGAATTTTTCAATGGAGCAATATGACCAAGTTGTGAGGCTGCTACAACATTTCCAAAGTGATGGTGTAGGAGACACTTCGAGCAACACAAATACAGCCAGTGGATCAGTAAATTTTGCATGTATTGTGACTTGCACTTCTTTTATAAGTTTTGACAAACTCTCAAGCAAATGATTTCAATCAAAGAGTGGCTTATGGATTCTACTCTCAGGAGCTTCACACTACATGACATTTAACAAGACCCACCTGTAGAATATAATTGTCCTACCATACCCTTTATTTGTGAAGCTACCAAATGGTTACAAAGTCAAGGTGACAGAAGTATGAACTATGACACTTACACCTGAGATTGTTTTGTATAGAGTCCTATTTGTTCCCTCTTTTAAATACAACTTTATCTCTATCACTTCCTTAACAACTTATCTCAAATGTCTAGCTTCTTTCTCTGACACATGTTGTCTTCTGCAGGCCTCTTCTATGAAGAGGCATCTGGAGATTGGTAAAGTTCATGATAGATTGTATCTTCTGCGTTCAGACGCTTGAACAAAGGAAGTTTTTCAATAGCAAAGACGAGTATAATATCTTGTTTTTCATAATCATGATAGTGCAACACACTACTTTTCTCATTCTTGTCAATCCTCTCCTCCTATAAATACTCATTGTTCTTCCCACTCCTATTACCCCTATTCTCCTGTAAATATTGCATCTCCATCTCCCATTGTAAATGCTTTCACCTGGAATAAAACAAATAGGGGTTGTTGCAGGGGTCAAAATGACCACAGTGTTCGACCAAGCTGCGACCTTGCCTAAGTGGAGAAATGGCAAGAAACACCATGACCAACCTCAGTCCAGTCATCGACAGTGTATGTAAAATAAAAGCGATACTCGAATGCTGATGAAAAGACCACCACGTGAGAATACGTTGGTCCAAAAATACAGTAAAGCCCCGAGAACTATATATAAAAGGGGATCTTTTATAAAATAGGCTGGATTTTTCCTCTATACTCTTTCTCCAATAATTTCTTTGGATGAAGGAAAAACCGATTTTTCTCTCCATCTCACAAAAAAGGAGATAGTAACATAAGTAAATATTGATTGTTCTTACTTTTCATTCATTATGTCACTATACTTTTTTAGATCTGAAGTTGGTTATGATTGACAAAGATTTAACCCATAATTATCATTAATTGATTTAGTAAAAAAGGTTTTAATATATTTTAGTCAAACAATTTGGCGTCGTCTGTAGGAATTTCTTAGCCAAATTCCTAGTCTCCTTTAGATCCAAAAACGGTGAAACATAATCATCCACTTGAAAGAGTGGTAAGTAAACCTCACATGCTAATCTAGATCATGATGCTACATAGTAGCAGAAGTTACAAACAGCATCCACGCAAAGCTTGCAAGAGAAAATGATGTCTGTTGTGTAAATCCCATAAGAGAATTGGCTCGTCTTATGGGATGACCCATGCACCAGATGATCCACACAACGGATGACCCACGAACGAGCTAAGGCAAACCCAACCCACGTAGAGCCAGGGTATGTTAAAAAAGGAGGAAGAACAAAGGTCGAATATCACTGTCGAATCCACAAACCACCATTCCATCAATCGCTTAAACACCAAGCAGAGCGAACAACACTATGAGTCTACCCTCGTTCATCGATTCATCGGATTGAGGTAAGGAAAATCTTATCTTGGTTTACTTTATGTTGTTTGCTTAAACGGGAACACAAGCACCGCATGGGAAAGCAAGCAAAGAAGCATTCCAACTGGACTGTGGAAGAACTATTACAAAATAACTTAAATATCGCCCACCTCAGACATTTCAACTTCTGGAAAATGACTTCCCCAAGTCGTACTCCTTCTCCTATCCTGATTGTGTTCTCTTGGGGAGATTCTGAACGAGGCAATGAGGGATACATCACCAAGTTCAAAGGACAGTTCATCTCCACGCATATTGGCAAGCTCTCCAGGTCGATCAATGAATGGGTTAAACTGGGAATTCCAATATATGCATAAAACATACTTTAGCAAGATACCAACATTCAATACTCTTCGGCATCACACTCTCCAATACAGACAGAATTAAGCAAACTGGGACTCACCCAGGAAAAACACAAATTAAGCATTGGGACTCACCTAGGAAACACACAAGTTAAGCAAAACTGTGACTCCCCTAGAAGACATCCAAAACTCTCTAAAAAACTGGGACTCAAGATGGTTAACATTTCCCCGACAACTTCAAATAACACCCCTACAGACAAGCGCCATCGCCAAAAGAAAGAAGAGTTTGACCTTGCTCGAAATATAATGGGTTAACATATTGATAACATCTCAAAATAACACCCTTACGGCCAAGGGCCATCGTCAAATAAAAGAGTTCGACATCGCTCGAATTGCATTGGTTTAACATTTCGACCAGCTCGAAATAACACCCCTGCAGCCAAGAGTTATCGTCGAAAAAAAAGAGTACGATCTCACTCGAATTACAATGGACTAACATGTCGACAACAGCTCGAAATAACACCCCTACGGCCAAGGGCCATCGCAAAAAAGAAATTCGACCTCGCTCGAATTGCCACGGGTTAACATTTCGATTAGCTCGAAATAACACCCCTACAGCCAAAGGACATCGCCAAAAGAAGAGTTCGACCTCACTCGAATTATAATGGGTTAATACCACCTCTATGGCCAAGGGCCATCACTAAAATATAAAAGTTCAACGTCACTCGAATTGTAACGGGTTAACATTTTGACAACAACTTAAAATAACACCCCTACGGCCAAGGGCCGTCGCTAAAAAAAGAGTTTGACTTCGCTCGAATTGCAATGAGTTAACAATTTGACCAGCTCTAACAACACCCCCTACGGCTAAGCGCCATCATCAAAGAAAATAAGAGTTTGACCTCGCTCGAAATATAATGGGTTAACATTTTGACGACAGCCCGAAATAACACCCCTACGGCCAATGGCCATTGCCAAAATAGAAGAATTCGACCTCGTTCGAATTGCAATGGGTTAACATTTTGATGACAACTCAAAATAACACCCATACGGCCAATGGCCATCGCCAAAAAAAAGAAGAGTTTGACCTCTCTCGAATTATAATGGGTTAACATTTCAACGATAGCTTGAAATAAGTCTCCTACGGCCAATGGTAATTGCCAAAATAAAAGAGTCCAACCTCCCTTGAATTGCGATTGGTTAACATTTCGATGACAGGTCGAAATAACACCCCTACGGCCAAGAGCCATCGCCAAAATAGAAGAGTTTGACCTTACTCGAATCACAATGGGTTAACATTTTGACGGAAGCTCAAACTAATACCCCTACGGCCAAGGGCCATCGCCAAAATAGAAGAGTTCGACCTCGCTCGAATTGCAATGGGTTAACATTTCGACCAGCTTGAAATAACACACCTACAACCAAGGGCCATCGCCAAAATAGAAGAGTTCGATCTCACTCAAATCACAATGAGTTAAACTTTTGATGCTAGCTCAAAACAAAATCCCTAAAGTAAAAGGCCATCCCAAAAAGAAAAGTTCAAACTCATTCGAGCCCAATAATGCCTTTGCAGCTATCGGTTGTCGTCGTGCTTTTTTCCCTCTAATTATAAAATTGATATTGCTACAAACTCCAAGTTTGACCTCACTCGGATGTACAAAAAAAGTGACTTCGCTCGAATCAACGACATTTTGATCCCCTATGAACGACTCAGGTCAAGACTAACTTCGTCCAGAACAACAAAATTATATAAACTCAATTAAGTCAAAGACGAATCTGCTTAAAGCAATAAGTTACCAATTAATTCTGCCCAAAATAGGTGAATCGAATGAGACTCTATCCGGACTCACAATGAAGTCCTATTCAGTACTGTTTAAATTCGTTTCCCTGAAAAATCAGGAATCTACCATATGAAGATCTGACAATCTACGCCAAAGATATGTAAAGCAAAAAGGGGAGAGATACAAAGGATAACAATGGAAACTCCTCTATTTAAACAGTTGCACAAATGGCCGTAAATTAAACACGGCTAAAACCGGTCCAGAATAAAAAAAGAAGGCAACAACGTAAATAACGACAAACAAGTAAAGACAACAAAGATAACAACTTTTTACTCGGTGCCATCACCGCTGTCCTCCTCATCACCATTTCCATGAAACTCCCCCTCAGCATCAAGATCTTTATTGGTCTCTAGTGTCGCAGGATCATAACCACAGTTAGCACGAGCCTCTCGTGCCTTCGCCCGAGCTCCTTCATAAGCGGCCTCAGAAGCATTGCGCACTTCCCACAAACTCTTGTATATGTTCGCTAGGCTTCGATATGAAACCAGAGTTCGTGTAAATGGGGAAGAACATCGATAAAGTCAGATTCAACTTGGGCCAATAATTGGGCCTTTTCAGCCTCAAGAGAAACGACTCGATCTCTCAAAGTTGAAGTTTCCTGGTCAATGTCTCCAATACGCTCTTCGAGCCTCGACTCCCTGAGCGTAGCCGTTTCCCTCTCAAAATCCTATACAGATTGAAGGTCACAAATAGCGCCCTCTAAAGTTGATGCTCTAGATGAATCTGGCGTCCAGGCACTCTCGACACTCTCCAACTCGGAGACCTTTCTCTCTAGCTTGGTTAATTTTCCCTTCCACTTGGCGCTCAAAGCCTCGACTCTGATGGTATTAAGATCCAACTCTGACTGCAACGACTACACCTTCCCCTGAGATGCTCGCACTCTTCGGTGACCCCTTTTCCAAACTTGAGTTCTTCGTCCTTCACACGAAGCTGCTCCTCGAACTCACTACTCCTCCAAACGTCCTGAACCAGCTCTAGATCCCTCTTCTTTAATTACTCCTTGAGAGATTGATTACTGGCGCTCGCCCTTAGCCGTTCGTGCATCTCACGACACTTGTTGCGGTAGCGCTAATACTTCTCGAACATCGACAGAAAGTTTTTAGCCCGAGTGTCAGCCCTACAAGCACTTTCAATCTCCACCATGTACGTTTGAAAGACGAAAAGATTGGTTAAAGCCAAGGTTGCCAAAGATAAAAAGAACATAAAAAAAGGAGAAACTTACCCTAAGGCCTAAAGCGACCACTTCATGCCTCAAATCAATATCACGGACGTTCTGGAGAGCCTCACTCTCATCGGTAGAGCACAAAATGTGAAACTTTGGTAACAAGTCTTCCATATCCCTCATGAGGTTAATCTCCGATGAGATTTCAAGTATTCGGGAATTGCCTCCCTCATGTACCACTGTACGAGTAAGGCATTTTTTCGAATATCCTGACATCTTCAGGATCAAGGTTGGACTCGGACTCATAGTCATTGACCACGACAACCTTTCCCCCTTTCTACGGTCGATGAAGAAGCACGGGTCAACCCGAAAGATGAAGGCTGACTTAAAGTGGTGATAGCGGTCTCGGAGCCCTGACTCCTTGTTGTAGCAGTTTGTTGATCAACGACAGCCGAAACCTCTGCTGTGGGATTAGTCACAATCACTAGATCTACCATTGCAGGCAAGTTAGCATCACCTCCCATCGCAGACTCCATCAAAGAAATACCGCCCTATGAAATACAATAACTTAAGGAGCCATTTCGGACTCCACTCATCATATCTTTGATAGTCTTTACAGGAAGACTCCCCCGTTTAGCAGATAGTAGGAGTCGAAGCCCAGATTGAGGAACATTTTTCATGCACACAGTTGCGGCCGTAGATTCGACTTGAGCAGCCCTTGCCATAGGTCGGACAATAGATCTTGGTATAGGCCAAATAGAAGACGCCGGCTGACGAAATGCAAATAGAGGAGTCATCTCCCTTCCCACTCTCCTTGATAGCGATAAAAGTCGTAGAAGCTACAAAGCCAAATTGAAAAGTGGGAAACGAAAATTACAGCAAGACAACATACCAGTAAAGGGGCTTACATCCATATTTCTCATAGAAGGACAACCATTCGCGAACTCCCACCGCATGAGGAAGAATGGCACTCACCCATACGCGGATATCGTCAACAAGTGCAAGGGGTAGTCTCGCTACTGCAAAGGCAAAAAAAGTTCAATACTTCTCAAAGAAAAGTGATCGATTATCACTCATAGAAAAGATACAAAAACTTAGGTATGAAGTTACATCTCTCGGGCAACCCTACAGAATCCATCACAAGGTGCTCGGTCCGCACATAAAATTAGTTTCCATAGAAATTACGGCTGGCTCTATCGTCCATCTTCACTATCGGACTCTTCATCCCTCGATGGCGCATGTGAATCATCGTGCCTCAAATGAGTTGAGGGGAAAAAATATTGAGAATGTGTCTTAGAGTGATCTCTCGGCCGGCAAGCTCTGCGAATTTGAGTAGCATGAGGAATAGTTTATGCAGGTACGGTGAAAGTTGAGGCGGACACACCTCGTAGAAATTACAGAAATCTACCACCAAGAAAGGGAGAGGAAGCATATACTCGACAATAAAAGGATACGCGTAGAATGCACAATATCTTGGGTGATCGAAATATATGTTATCATCTCCCACTGCCGGCAGCATTTCGACGTAATGCAGAATCCCCTACCTAACCTTCAGCTCCGAAATCACCGCCTCATTCATAACAGAGGAAACAAGCTCTGGTTCCTCTCTGGAAAGGCTATTGAAATCACTCCACAGCTTCTCGTGACGAGACAATAGTTTGATCGTCGTTGGAACCTCCTCATCCTCTAGTATTTCTACTCCATCGGGAATAAGAACATAATTTTTCGGTGCCGGAACTACAGCAAGATCATCAGTGAGGAAGAAAAACCGGCTATTTGTCCCAACTGAATGGAATGAACGAACAAATGAAGCATGAGGGAAGACAAAGATGACAATTTTCGACCAAAAAGCAAGAATAAAAAATCTGAAGTATTAGGGAAGAAGAAAATTCACAAAATTCTTTTGATAAATCAAGAAAGTGTGCCAATTGATTGATGTTTTTCCCTTATTTATAGGGATATAAATTCCCCAAATGGGAGTCCCAAGAGTCACCAATCAGCACTAATAAGGCATGAAATGGTTCAATCCCAGGAAACGTGTGTCATAATGGCAGTACGCATAAATGATGTTTCGAATCCATGGAACGTTGCAACTCCGAACAATGCGACGAAACAAAGGCATCATTGAGGCGTTGCACCATCGCCTTGATCGAAAAGCCTCGATCTAAAAACCTTGTTCAAGGCACGAATAGTCAAATTTCTCCTAGCCTTTGAATCTACAAAGTCCGTCTACCAAGCCCGTCAAAAGACGACCTCGATAGACGGATGGACTAACTGTACGTCTTAAAATCTGACCATAGTGGTCGACCAAGCTGGGACCTTGTCTAAGTGGCGAAATGGCAAGAAGCACCACAATCTAGTCATCGATAGCCTATATCAAGTAAAAATAGTACTCGAATGACAATGAAAAGACCGCCACATGAGAATAAGTTGGTCAAAAAATAAGGTAAAGCTCTGAGAACTATATAGAAGGAGAATTCTCGGAAAATGGGCTGGACTTTTCCTCTGTACTCTTTCTCCAACAATTTTTTTGGGTGAAGAAAAAATCGATTTTTCTCTGTATGTCACAAAAGAGGAGATAGTAACATCAATAACTATTGATTGTTCTTACTTTGCATTCATTTTCTTACTATACTTTTTAGATCTAAAGTTGATTATGTTTGACTAAGATTTACCCCATCGTTATCATTAATTGATTTAGTCAGAAAGGTTTTAATATCATTTGGTCAAACAATTGTGACTCTCACTCTGTTTCATTGATTCAAATGATATGAATATGTTATGGCACTATAGACTTGGACATGTACTCTATGGAAAGATGAAATGAATGTCTTATATACTAACTTTTGCATGAAAACAACCTTTTCTTTGCTCTATATACTCTATGGCCAGAAAAACTAGACTTCGCTTTCCCTTGAAAGTTACCAACACCACTGCCATATTTGACCTCTTACATGTTGATTTGTGGGGTTCTTATCATGTATCCAAGTCGTGATAATTTTAAATATTTCTTTACTATAGTAGATGATTTTAGTAGATCCACTTGGACTTATCTACTCAGCTGTACAAGTAATGCATTACATACTCTCAAAAGATTCATCTCTATGGTTGAGACAGTTCAATACCAGTGTAAAGTGAATCAAATCAGACAATGATCTGGAATTTACCCAGTAGCGAAGCCACTCTATTCTTTTAGTCCAAAAATATTGAACACCAAAGAACCTTCCCACACACTCCAACAAAATGGCAAAGTAGAAAGAAAATATAAATACCTATTAGAGACTGTCAGAGCCTTGTTATTTCAAGCCAAACTCCCTTTGAAATATTAGGGAGAATATATACCTATAACAACTTTTCTCATTAATAGTCTGCCTATTGTACCTCTAAAGAAAAAATGTCCTTTTGAGTTGTGGTATGAAAAGAAACCAAATTATTCACATTTGAGAAACTTTGGTTATCTGTGCTATCCAACTGCTTCTAAAGTTCATAGAGACAAACTTGAGCTAAGGGCTACTCTACATGTGTTTGTAGGTTATCTTTGGTATCAAAAGGTAGAACGTGCCGAGTCTAACTACCAAGAAAATCTGTGTGTCTATGGTTATTGTTTTTTCATGAGTTTATTTTTCCTTTCTCTCTTCCATCAATGTCAACTTCTTCCTCTTCCATGCCTCTTATTGCTGCACAATATGATTACTTTGGTATACTTCCCTCTTGTCCCTTTCATAGTGTCACAACTCCTCAAAGGGATCCTTTTTTTACACATACTTTAATGTCACTTATTCATACCATATACTCACATTCTATTCCTAACACCACTTCACCACAAACAGTATCTCTAACTACTTCAAGAGTTAATCAGCCCTCCCCACCTACACTAAGACCTAATCAAAGAGTATCTCGAAGAGTCTCTAAAATTCCATCATACTTTTCTGATTATATATGTTCTGTGCCCAATCTGAAACTATCTTAGACAGTCGAAATCACTCAGACCAATTCACCCTTCTCTCTCAAGCCCTTTTTACCCAAAGTAATCACATTACTCATGATGTCTTGAGTCTTAACAATCAGCAGGTTGTAAGAAGTATTTACAATGATATGGAACCATTTTTTATGAAGAAGCAACAAGCAATCGTACCTGACAACAGGCCATGACACAAAAATTTAAGGTACTTCATGCAAATGACACTTGAACATTGGTTCCATTATCTGCTAGAAAGGAAGCCATAGGCTACAGGTGGATGTATAAGATTAAACATAAGGTAGATGAGAGTGTAGAGAGATACAAATCCATATTAGTTGTGAAAAGATATACACATAAGGCAGGAGTCAACTACACAAAAAAGATTTCTCTAGTAGTAAAGATGACTACTATTAGAGCCTTATTTGCTATTGCTGCCAAGAAGCACTAGGAGCTTTTTCAGTTGGATAAGGACAATGCCTTCCTTCATGGGGATGTACTTGATAAAGTCTACATGAAGCTGCCCTACGATGTTATAGTATCCTCCCCTGGATTAGTTTGCATATTGAACAAGTCACTTTATGGTTTGAAGCAGGCCAACAGACAGCGGTATACTAAACTCACTGGAGTCCTGTGTTCCAAAGGCTATAGTTATTCCATGCATGATTAATCTTTATTCTACAAGAAGACTGCTAATTGTGTAGTTTTTGTGGGAGTCTATGTAGATGATGACCTACTAAAAGGAAATGATCTTGCTGAGATTCAAATGTTGAAAGCTTCCTGCATTAGCAATTCAAAATCAAAGATTTACAGAGACTACACTACTTCTTGGGACTTCAAGTACTCTACAAAGACAATGGGATTTTAATCTCTCAGAGAAATTTTGTACTTGATCTCTTTTTTGTACTTGATCTCCTTAAAGAATATGACTGCTTATAGTACACCTGTCTTTCCTCTCCTATTGATCCCCTAGTTAAACTAAAAGTTAAGGACGGAGAACCTTTATCTGATCCCACTTTTTATAGAAAATTGGTTGAGGAGTTGAACTTCTTCAATGATACTAGACTAGATATAGCTTATGGAGTGCAACACCTAAGCCAATATATGGAAGATCCTAGAGAGCCTTATCTTCAGGCTGCTTATCACATGCTTAGGTACTTAAGGATCCTACTTTGGGAATCTTGATATCAAGTGATGCTGACTTCTCAGTTCAGGCCTATTTGATTCTAATTGGGCTGGCAGCCCTGATTCTAGGAAGTCAATGTCAGGTTATATTGTTTTATTGAGTAACATCCCCATTAGCTGGAAGTCTAAGAAGCAAGAGACTGTTTCCCTTTCTTCAGCAGAATACAGATCTATTAGGAAGGTTATTGGTGAGATCATCTGGTTGCATCGTGTGCTTACAGAGTTGACTATTTCTTCTGCCCTTGCCTATTCCTATTTTTTGTGACAGTCAGTCTACCCTCTATATTGCCAGAAATTCTGTCTCCCATGAGCAGACTAAACACATTGAAGGTGATTGTCACTTTATGAGATCCAAGGTCCAAGAAGGTCTCATTTTGCTTCATCACATAAGGACTGGTGACCAGCTAGTTGACATCCTCACAAGGTCTCTCACGGGTATCAAACATGCTATTGTTCTAGGCAAGTTGGTCGTTCTTCCTTTATCTTCAACTTGAAGGGGTATTAAGACTATAACTGTATTTGTTACTACTGTAGCAATTAGTTATTAGTTATAGCTTAGTTGTCATTTTCCTGTTGGTTAGTTAGTTAATGATTTCTGTATATCAGACACTTTGCATCAAAGTTGATTTTGAATTTCATTTTCCTCAATTAGAGACTCCATTTATGTTCTTTGTCCTTCTTCTCTCTTCAATCAATCTTCCAAAAGCTTCTGGCTCTTCTACATTGCATCTAGGAAACTTTCCCATATTTGGATTCCAAAGCTTGACAAACGTAAACTTGGTCCCAATCCCTTTTTCAAGCGAATTGGTTAACACGTACAAGTCTTAACACATCATTTTTTGAGTTGAATTTCAATTACTTCTAGGTCAGGCCTCGTACAATTACGAGAAGTGTTGCATTGAAATGTATATACTATATATATGGTTTTATATCTTTTATATCTTTGGAAACATATGAAAACACAAGTCTGGACCATATTTTACATGACTAATTTAGTACTTACAAAACAGTTTTAGTAAATTGTGATTAAATATTACTGTTAGAAATATGTTTTAGAAGCTGCTCTCAGCAAAATAATTTTATTGTTTTAGCTTAAGAGCTATTTACTGCAGTAATTTTGTCTGAATTTGAAATAATTTTGAACTAGTCTTTAGGAATGAACTAGTCTCTAGGAGTTAGTTATTTTCAGCAGATTTTGTGTTGATTTTTAGGTCTTTTTAAGTTAGTATTTCTATTATAAGTTGTAGTCCAAATGTAGTAAAACAATATAGGTTTTAGCTTCAGTTCCTTTTACATCTATTTCAGTATACTTTTTTATTTTCTTGTCATCTTCCCCAGTTCTTTCCCTTAATTTCTTTTATGAAAAACCAACAATTGGTATCAGATCCATCTTCTTAAGGGACCTAAGTGAAATCTTTTTCTTGAGTGAGATGGAGACTGAAATGAATTTTTCTCAATTGGCTCCTCCAGTCTTTGATGGTGAAAATTATCAACTGTGGGCAGTGAAAATGGAGACTTACTTGGAGGCTTTAGATCTTTGCGAGGTCATAGAAGAGGATTATGATGTTCTTCCGCTGCCTAACAATCCCAACGTGGCCTAGATCACGAGTCACAAGGAAAAGAAAATTAGAAAATCAAAGGCAAAAGCAACTTTGTTTGTTGGTGTGTCTGTAATAATTTTCACAAGAGTTACGGCTCTAAATCAGCAAAAGAAATATGAGATTACTTGAAGTGAGAATATACATGAGATGAAAAAGTTCGAGGCATGAAGGTGTTGAATTTAATAAAGGAAATTCGAGTTACAGAAAATGAAAGAATCTTAGACCGTCAAAGAATACTTAGATAGGTTTCTTGGATTTGTTAACAAGGTAAGGTTGTTTGGCACTAAATTTAAAGATTCAAGAATTGTTGAAAAAATTCTTGTTACGGTGCCTGAAAAATATAAAGTATCCATAGCTACCTTGGAAAATACAAAGTATCTATCCAAGATTACCTTGGCATTATTGTTAAATACATTGCAGGTACAAGAACGAAGGAGACTTATGAGGCAAGATGGTATAGTTGAAGGAGCCTTGGCAGCCAACCACAAAACTTAAAGCAAAGGTAATAATGTAAAGAAAAATTATCCACATTGTCAGCACTATGGCAAAAAGGGTCATCCACTATTCAAATGTTGGAAGAACCCAGATGCAAAGTACAAAATTTGCAACCAACTTAGTTATGAAGCTGTAATTTACAAAGGGAAATATCAAAAGCATGAAGCAGATGCCCAAGTCGCCAATAAAGAAGAAGAAGATCACTTGTTTGTGACAACTATTCTTTCAACAAAAAAAAATTTTATTTTTGGTTGATTGACAGTGGTTGTACAAACCACATGCCATATGACAAAAATCTTTTCAAGAGTTCACGTCCATAGCAAATAAGAAATTCAGAATTGAAAATGGTGATTATATTCTTGCTAAAGGAAAAGGAACTGCTGCAATCCCAACAAATTCAGGTACTAAGAAAATTTCAGATATTCTTTATGTTCCTGATATTGATAAAAATTTATTAAGTATTGGGCAGCTAATGAAAAAGGATTTAAAGTATCCTTTGAAGATAAATATTATTTCATTTATGATGCAACTGGACTTGAAATTTTAAGGGTTAAAATGAGAGATAAAAACTTCTCATTTGATCCAACCGAAGATGAAGAATGGAGCCAAAAGAATCTACTAAGTGCGGGTAATTCTCCAACTGAGGACATATGTGAAAATGAGGTAAGGAAGAAGTTGTCAATATTTCAGAAAATGCAATTCTGGAAGAAAGTTGACAAGTCTCAAGGCAAGATGCAAATGAAGCTGAAAAACGAGCTCATTGACAATTATGAGATGCAGCAAATATAGAAGTGAACTCGATTCACTGCAAGTCCAAAGATCAATTGGCAGATTTACGTATAAAGTCGCTTCCAGTTAAAGGTGTACAAGGCACAAATTCAGAATTTGCAGCTTCAAAAGCAAGGAGGAGTGTTAGAAATATGCTTTAGAAGCTGCTCTCAGTAAAATTATTTTACTGTTTTAGCTTATGAGTTATTTACTGCAATAATTTATTTTGAATTTATAATAATTTTGAACTAGTCTTTAGGGGTGAACTAGTCTCTAGGAGTTAGTTATTTTAAAAATATTTTGTGCTGACTTTTAGGTTTTTTAAAGTTAATGTTTCTATTACAAATTATAGTCCAAATATAATAAAATAATATAGAATTTTAAGCTTTAGTTCCTTTTACATCTAATCACCATACTTTTTTACTTTCTTGTCATCTTCCCCAATTATTTCCCCCAATTTCTTTTATCAGGCCTATAGAGTTTGAACAAAAACGAAGATGATTTTTCCCTGTGAAATTTTTAAGACAGATGATGAAATTTATAGTGGCATTTGTTTCAAAAACTGTTGATCTTTTTCCAAAAAATTCAATCTAGTTTACCAAACATTGGTTTTGAAGCCGAGATGTATTCGGATAACAGAAATTGCAAGAATTTCTTGGATGGAGTTGTTGTTTACACATACCTCTTGATAAACATTTTTAATAGAACTATCACTGCTTCCAATATTTACCTCACCCGTTTAGAGCAATCGAACTGGTGATATTAGGTTAAACTAAAACGATGTTTATTTTATTACATGCATTCAAACGATGCATGAGGGTGAGATAATTAGGAATGATTGGTGAAAGTTTAATAAACGGTGGACTGAATTTATAATGTCAAAAACTTTTGAGGGTACTTTTTTTTTTGTGTGTGTGTGGATAAGTCGTATTCTTATTAGTTTTTGCAGGATAATCGACCTCGACAAGTTGATCAAAATATTTTGTTTCTTGTGAAAAGGTTTTTCAACATTTTGCAAGAACATTAATCAAACACAATTTTGTAAAACTTTACTTATTCCAAAAAGAAAAAGCTATTTGTTTTCGCAGACAAACGAAAATGATGTCACTTCAACGATCGTGTTGGGTCGAATATGAGACGTGTCAAAATCAATATTGAAAAACAGATAATAAATCTGATCTGACCTATATTTAATACGGATAAAGAACTGATTAATTGACACATAATATAAGTAACTATATCATTCATGACGTCTTAAATATGATCACTTATTACGGAAGAATTTTTAGTCTCTCAAACTTGAGCTACCTCCAATTTGAGATTTTACAAAGATAAAAGTTAAACTCATTAGTTATTTATTTGAGTTATCTATTTAAAAATAAATAATATGATTCTTATTTATATTTGACCAATTTTTAAACAGCTCATTATTCAATTCATCTTTTAATATATAATATGAGATTATGAGTGCTTAACTATCTTTGAGTATACTGTATATCTAAATTAAGGGAGTACGTACACATTTTTCTCATGTGTCAAAATTTTGTCCACTTGATTAATTCAAGTTAAAATGGCTGAATGACGGAAGAGCTGGCGGCAAGTCTTGTTCCAACTTAAAAGTCCATTATTCTTAATTTTGGTGATGGCTAAGTCTACAAAGGTATACATAGTAATAGCTACTAGCCTACTACTTGCTTACTGATGAAGGAGTCAAAATGTAAATGATAGAGTCATGATTGAACACGTACATCTGATCAAAATTTTCATTTGAATTCTCTTGTATTAGAAAATTTTTATTTTGTATCTCGTACAACTGATACAATTGATATTAATTGTATGAGATAAATTATTTATCTTAAAATTTTATGGATCCAAATTTTAGTGAATTCAAAAATATAAGATTGAAATCTACAAATTTATGAGACAAAAAAAAAGCTTTACATAATTAATTTCAATTATATAAGATACAAAATAAAACTTGTTAGTAGAGCATATTCGCACAGTGACATAGAATTGTCATCAAACTTGACTACTTGCAATTCCTCAGACAGATACAGCTAGCGGCGTCAAAGGACCAAATATAAGGTTTTCAAACAACTCCAATATTTTACGTACATTTAAGTACGGTCGCTTTGAAAATTCAACAGAACTTTTTGG
Source organism: Nicotiana benthamiana (assembly GCA_034376525.1). Classification (NCBI taxonomy): domain Eukaryota; kingdom Viridiplantae; phylum Streptophyta; class Magnoliopsida; order Solanales; family Solanaceae; genus Nicotiana; species Nicotiana benthamiana. The sequence continues at coordinate 119,100,081 of CM067331.1, forward strand.
CTTCATAACACTAGATATATGGCGAACACATCCTTCAGCTATTAGAGTGAGTCTTTTTCTTTTGCAACCACATATCGATTGTTTGGATAATGGATGGCCACGAAACTTAAATGAAGACCTAATTAGCTTGCTCCAATGCCATTAGGGGTATCGGACAGTTTGGCTCGATTATGAATATTATCGATTTAATATATCGATTATTGGTTTACAAATTTGATAAATCGATAACCGAATCGATAAAATATCGGTTATCAGTTATCGATAAATCGGTTATCAATTATTATCGGTTTACATGATAAGATAACTCAATCAAGAGTTAAGCAAAAAAGAAGACAATTCACTGGAGTTAAACATACTAACCATTTATGTGTCTTGTCCAGTGGCCACAAATGGAATAGCACTAATTTTTCAACAAGAGTTATCCAAATACATTCATAATAATACAAAGTAGTAGCAATTTCACCTAAAAATTAACAGTCCAAACATGTAGTAGTAACAGTTCAAATTCAAGTTAACAAGACAACTACTCAATCCTTATAGGCTTCACTAAATATATTGGATGTTACTTGTCAAATGCCTAACTTGAAAAAAGAAACTATAAAGCAAAACCTTGATATGTGATGCTGTGCATGGGCAATACTAACATAAAAATAAAAAACACATAGAAGGCAAGAAAATGTTGTAATGTTGTCAAAGCTTATTGCACTGTATAGAAGAATAATGTTCAAAAATACACCCAAAACTGACGAAGATTGTCAATTAAGAATTGATAAGTGCGAAGAGAACTGATAGTCACAAATTATGAAATGAAAATTAAAAAATAAAAATCATTAACTATCAGAATACCAATATGAAGATGAATTTTGTTATAGAAATTAAAAGCCTAATATATAAGACTTAAGACATACGTTAGGTGTAACTAGTAAGGTCTATAAAGAACGACGATTAAGCAACCGAAGAGTTCAATTGAGAAAGAATAGAAGAAAATAAACTAAAACCCCAGCATATGTATATACTTAAGAGTAAAGTCGTAATTTTATTAATTCTTATTGGGTTATCCACTACAAAAAGCTTTGCATTTGTGGAGATTTTATATACATATTGGGTATCCTTGCAAATCCAAATGCATCCTTTAGTAAATCTAGCATTATAGTCATTTTCCTTGTCATGCCCAGATAAACACTTTATGTGATACAACTTCAACAAAAATTCTAGCTTCGAATACTTGGACCCTTTATATAATTCTTCACTTCCATCTCTAAGCAACTCAAAAACAAAGTTCTTTGTTATTGGAAGAAGGAAGATCATTTAATATTTCTTCTTCTCCAACTACTTGTGACGGATCTGCATCAATGTCCTTATGCCTTAAACCCGGAAATGCTTCATTTATCAATAATTTCATAGGATTTTTGTGAGGCAGTGCATCTGTAATAACCTCTGTGCTTCTAGAGTTCTCCAACACTTCTGTTCCCCACGAAGAATGCAAGTGACATAATTTTGAGGAAATGACTTGCTAATCAAATGATTGTACACTATATCTCTAGCCAGCCACTTTCCAAGACCATATTTAGAACACAAACATTTTATTCTATCTCCTATAGAAGCATTCTTAAATGCAAATTTTAAAAATTGATTCAAACCAAATAAATACTTTATTTGATCCATTGGAAAGTATTGTAACCTACAATATTTCCCTGAGAAAGGATGATTTAGTAACCAATCAATGCAATAACATTATAAAATTTTGTAAGATAATAAAAAATAACACATGAAAATATTGCTATGTAATCCTTCTCTCATAGCACAGATGATTATATGTTAGGCAAATTCTTTGATGCAGGGGCTGGTTGAAACATTCAACAACAACAACAACAATCCAGTATAATTCCACTTGGTGGGGTCTGGGGAGGGTAGTATGTACGCAGACCTTACCCCTACCCTGGGGTAGAGAGGCTGTTTCCAAATAGAACCCCGGCATTCTTCCCTCCAAGAACTTCCCACCTTGCTCTTGGGGAGACTCGAACTCACAACCTCTCGGTTGGAAGTGGGGCTGGTTGAAACATTCAACTTTGCTTAATTATCATAGAGTGATCAGCTAAATTTTCTCCTAGTAACTTTCTATTGAATCTTAGGCAAAATTGAGTGATATTGTTAGATAGTTAAGTGACTTTCTAATTAGAGAAATAAAATGAAACATGAGTGATCATCTATCATACTAACTTGTTTTCTTGAACACAATCATCTAATTTTGGAAAGTTTAAAGGTTAACCGGTCTTTTGCTATGCTCCAGACCTTGAAATGAAAAACACGATTCCTACTATTAAAACTTAGCATGAAAATTGAGCAGGATGGATATAACAAATTCATATGATCGGCCCCAATTAGTTTAAGATTGAGAGCAATTCAGTGATGATTATTGATTTGTTATCTACATTAGAAGGAAAAACATGGAGTTAATATGCACATTAACACAATGTGAAAGATCCTTCAAGTGAACTGCCAGAATGCACAATCATTAAAAATAAAATGAAACATCAAGCATTATTATAAATAAACTAAAGAAACAGCTCAACAAATATCAAATCCGGTCAATTCTGTCTTGTAAAAGAATGATGAAGATCAACAAAAATGCAACAGATCCAGCCTAAATAGTAACAAAAGATAAGGAGAGCACATTTTTTCAGCAAAGTTCCAAGCAGGGTCTTGCCTATTTTTTACACAAACCATTCTAAGTTAAGCTTTGACAATCAAACTCAACCAGAGATTTGAACAACAAGCAAATGTAGTCATTCTTTCCTAGCACAGGCTGGTTTATATTATATTCTCATCCAGTCTAATCTACTAGAATGAAAAGCAGCTTCAAGTTGAACTATTAATTGGCTTGTAACTTATGTATACATTAATAAGTGGTCACATGCTGTCAAATAGCATATACAAAATAATTGAATGATATGCCCAGAACCTACAGAAAAATAAAGAATGTACCTTGAGACTAACTCAAACATAAAGTAGAGAAGAAAGGGGAAAAGCAGGCGACCACAATTGCGTCTTCTCTGAAGGTCCCTAGGAGTTCTAGAATACACATGCAAAAGGAAATATTTCAATTAAGACATCAATCGCAGAAATTAACCTACAAAATATACAAAATACCTAAATTTTAGAACCTAATGCAAAAGGAGAAAGAGGACTTTGCATCTCGATCTCAACAAAGAGTGTTATATCCTTCTTCAAAATACACTAATTCTACTAAATTTCTGCGGATTGCACCAAATTTCTGCCGATTCAAAATACACCGATTCTATTAAATTTCTTTAAAATATACAGATTCTATCAAATTAATAGGGAAAATAAATTTAAAACCAACATGCATGAAGAAAGAAAGATAAAAAGCAAAATCAAAGAATGAAAGAGCAAAATCAAAGCAAAATCGAAAAGGAATTTGTATGAAAAAGCAAAATCAAATAAACTTACATTCAATTGATTGATAGATCTGAAGTTTTCTTTCATATCTCTTTCATTTTGCAACAGAGGAGGCGCTGAAGAAAAGCAGAGTCTGTTGTATTTGGAATTTTGCAACTACGCGGGCTTGAAATCGGAGAAAATGAAGAAGAAATGGAAGAGATTAAGTGAAGAAGAAATGGAAGAGATTAAGTTTTGTTCCTATAAGCTTTACAGCTTCCTGAGATTTCGGCATCTGCAGATTAACAAGGACAACAATAACTAACCAATATACAATGAGATCTCGGGAGCTTAATAAATAGACAAGCCTTGCCCCTGCCGAAATGGCCTATTTCCAATTAAGTGAAAGAAGAAATGGAACATTGCTATTTTTGATTAAGTGACCGTGAGCGGGGGATGAAAATGAAAAAAGCGCAAATAAGAAAGGGATTTGGGAAAAAAAGAGAGGGAAATATTGAGTGCTATTTTTTTAATGGTTGCGGAGATTAACGACCGCCGCAAATTAATATATTTGCTAGGTTAAATAAATACCTACAATTATTATAGTTGCGGAGATTATAGAAATCCTTTCAATAAAACCATCGAAAATTTAGCATTTTTTTTATAGTGATCGATTAATTTATTAACAAATTTGACAAATCGAGGTCCGAACCGATAATTTAATATTAAAAACTTTTAAATTGTTACCGAATTATTAACTCAATAATCCAATACTAATAAACAATTAGCAATTTGAACTATCGCTGTTGGCTGATAGTTGCCCAACCCTAAATACCATAATGAAAGGTGTGCCTTTTTTCTATCTAAAAAGTAATTTTGTTAGAAAGGACACCGATTCTTTTAGTTAATTATGTTTTCAATCATTTCTATTTTGTAGAGAGCACTATACATGGAACATTTGTTATTATCACAAACATGCTGGGGAAAACAATTAGTCATGTTTGGGTGTGGAAATGCAGTAGCATGTTGAATTTTCTACTTCTATAGTCGCTAAATAATAAATACAGAAAACCAATTGTTTAACCTCAAAAACAAATAACAATTGAATTTATTACATAATTTATAGATATATAAATTAATTCAATACAATTGATTATATAATATTAAATTAAGCAAATAAAAGACGTAATAAATGGCCAAATCAATAATAAAAGTAAGTGTGAGCTCGATTAATGGCTTAACAAGAACCTGCACTTATGAAGAACTTTATGAACAAACAAGAACTTTTGATAACTTTTAGAGACAGAAAGAATAAAAGTATATTGTCTTGATATGCATGTTACAATGTATCTAATGAATAATAAACTTTTCCTTTATATAGTGGGGGAATTTTACTCTAAGTACAATTTTAGGAAAGGTAAAATTTTCCTTTTTATTAATCACTAATTTTTTGCCGATACGGACCGAGATTCACGATGTGATATGCGGTCAGGCATGGATATCACGGATCTTCATGAGTTGTATGCGGTTGTTTGGTAATGATATCCGAAGTCTTGGGACTCGAACCGGACCCTGAGGATGTGGTACTTGTGCCCCCCAGGGCAGGTGTTCTGCTCAAGCCCCGATATGAGGGGCTCCTCGTTCTGACTCCAATTCATTATGTTCACATCCCTGCTCCATTTGCCTCACTGGGAAACTTGGGGGTGCTTAATGAGCTCGATTTTACTCCTATACAGATAGTTCTCTTGTTTCTCAGACAGCAAATTTGTTGAAACGATGAAAAACACAAACCTTACCTCTACCCTGAAATAGAGAAGCTATTTCCAATGGACCCTCGGCATGCTTCCCTTCAAAAACTATGTAGGTTTGGGACCACTTGAAATCTATATAGGAGTTATAGGTGGGGATTCTTTATACTGTAATATTCTTTTCATTTATGCCCTGAGGACTAGGCTTACTAGAATTTCCTTAAATCCTCGTGTTTTTGATTTTAAGATTTTTTATCTTAACATTCTATATCTTTAAGGGTATAGCATTCAAAACATATAATATTTTAAAAAAAATCAAGTTTCATTTTGGCAGTACAGAATTTAGATACGTCTCTTCTTAATGCTCACTAAAACACGCAAGGTCGCGAAGAAAAAACGCAAAGTCAAATCTGATTTCTTAAGTTTAAAGTAAATGGTTAGTTCAAATTTTACAGTATACGAAGGTCGATAACGATCTTTTTAACCAAGTCTAACATTTGACTTAATTAAGAAGGGGAAATATGCGCTCATACAATGAACAAGTAAGTACTGCACAAAAAGAGCAAGATTCTAATTACTTAACTATGCTCACACATAATTCATTATCCAATATTCGATGCCAAACACTTTTTTCTAAGGCTGTATCCGGTTCTGGGTCTATTTGGGTAAACGGTTCCGGTTCTGGCGGTTCCCGGTTTTGGTGGTTCCGGTTCTGGCGGTTCTCGGTTCTGGCGGTTCCGGTTCTGGCGGTTCCTGAGCCGGAACCGGAACCATACGGTTCCGGAACCACCCGGTTCCGGTTCTGGCGGTTCCGGAACCGCGGGTCTGGCGGTTCCAGGCGGTTCCGACCTTTTTTTTTTTTTGTTTAAATTAAATATCTTGTATAGTAGTGATTAGTATATTGTAGAATATATTTTTATATGGTGTACTATGTTGTTACTATAGCATATATTGTGTTTGAAAATTAGTATATATTCAAAATAAGTAGTGTATATTTTGTATATAAGTAGTATATGTTGTAGTAAAGTAGTATATATTGTATATAAATAATGTATATTGTGTAGTAGTTAGTATTAGTAGTATTATGTGTTGTATGTTATATATTATATGTTATATAAATATTTTATATTCAAGGATTGATATAGAAGTAAAGACAAAGAAATATTGAGACAAATATATTCAAGTATATGATAAAAAGCATATTTATTGATCAAAATGGCATATCTTTCTTAGTCTTCCTTCCCCCAATGGAATGAGCACAACATGGTACTAATACCACCATTAAAAGAAAAAAAACTAAAAGAAGACATGCCAATGTACAAGTTACATCATAATTTATGTATTATTTCTAACAAATCTCATAAAACCTTCAAGGTTTGGAGGTGGTTGTGTTGGCGGTGGTGGAAATGAAGCTTGTTCATCACCACTTCCGGGTGAAGATGATTCTTGAGCAATTTCTACTAGCATTTCTTCATAGCACTCATCTATTTCGGGTTGAGATTCAGCTAGCCCAAAGTTTCTTCTTTCAGAGCGGATCCAATCTCGGAAGAGCACTGATTTTTCCAAGCTGTCCCGCATCGACGCTCTATGATCTCCTATTTGTAGTCTGGCTTGACTAAATACGCTCTCCGATGCAAAAGTTGACGCTTGAATGGACAGAACATCCCGAGCCATCCTTGCAAGAACGGGAAAATGCTTTTCCCTTGTCTTCCACCAATCCAAAAGGTCGAAAGATCCGTCTGGATTATCATTCTCTAGCCCCTGCGACAAATAAACTTGAAGTTCGTTTAGATGGGAAATATCATCTAAATTCTCACCTTGAGTACCCCTGAACTCCGTCCACGATTTAAGAGCTGTTAAGCCAGCAACACTTTTAGACGATTGTGACGTGGACGAAGTAGGAGTTGGAATATTAGGCCTAGCATGCTCTAAGGCCTGTTTATAAGCATTATAAACAGTTTGAGCATTCACTGTAATTGATGCTTTCGCATCAGATAGTGTAGCCATTTCTTCTGGTGAAAGATCTAAACATTGATAAATACTAGTATACCAAAAGTTAGGACCTCCTGCTTTCATAGTAGGGTTTAACAAAGCAGCCACACCAAAAATAGGAGGGATTGGAAAAAAATATTTTTTAAATTTCTTTTTCATTTCAAATATTGCATTTTCATAAATTTCCCCTCCCTCGTTAAAATCAGCAAATAAATTAGCAACTGCAGCAATATATACTAAACAGTTTGAAATTGTAGGATAATATTGGCCAGATAAAGCAGTTGTAGCCACACTAAAATGTTCTAAAAAATCTAAAAGAATCTTAACGTTATTCCAATCTTGATTAGTTAGCATATCATTATCTTCATCCTCACAATCCCTAGAATTATAAGTAGCGGTTATTGGGTTTCTATATTCGTACGCCACTACTAAGCTTTCATACATGTAGTTCAACCTAGTCGGACAAGGTTTAGGAACCTTTCTTTCTCTAAGGCCACTTTCGTCACATTTTTTATAATATTCTCTAAGTCTACTTCTACGGTTTGAATAAAAAAGCCAATTAAGAGCGAATTAACTTTTTCAATTTCTATGTTTAAAATTCTCATACCATCTCCAACAATTAAATGATAAACATGGCATATACATCTAACATGGAAAATATTTGTAAAAGCAGGATTAAGTTTTCTAGTTAAAATACCTATTGCAGTTGTGTTGCTACTAGCGTTATCCATGGAAATTGACATTATTCTATCACTAAAACAAAAATATCTACAAACATCATAAACAGTGCTAGCAATAAACTTACCTGTGTGCCGTGAATTAATTATTCTATATGCTATAATGCGTTTTTGCATGGTCCAGTCTTCGTCTATCCAATGACTGGTCACGGTTAGATAATCACAATCATTTCCACTTCTACCAATATCAGTTGTAATAGACATACGATTACTTATATGAGTAAATATATAGCGCAAGTACAGTTCATATTCATGCTTATATTTATAAATGTCGGCCTTAACTGTGGCGCGAGGCCAACCTTTATATGTAGGATTAAATGCTCGTCTAATATATTGAATCCAAGCAGGATTAGAAGCAAAAGAATAAGGTAAACACATAACAGTAATCATTTTAGCTAATTCTTCACGATCCTTATTAGGATCGTAGTACAATATACCTCCGGTGACAGTGTTTATTCCTGGTTGAACCATGTTAGAACCAGTACTTTGGTTAATTGTAGTATCAGGACTTGACTTCCCCTCTTGTTCCGCTTTCATTTGAAAATATCTAGCCTTATTGCTAGGATGTATATATATATGTTTAACTAAACTACCTGTTCCGCTACGATCACCCGTATACCTATGAACAAGTTCTTTACCACAAGTTTTGCATTTAGTCTTATCTTTATCTCTTAGTTGAATAAAAAAATGCCAAACTAATGAAGTTTCTGTACGTTTCCGAGGTTGTCTACTAAAAGTGGGAGTTTGTACGGGTGGGTGTTCTGGGTCATTAGGAGCAGGACTAGTAGGTGTATCATCTAAATCTACCGGAGGTTGGGTTTCGTCATCATCATCACCCTCATTTCCCTCTGATATTGGTGCATTAGGATAAAGCAAATTCATAATATCATCATCTATTCTATCACCGACTGCTATATCATGTAGAAAATTAACATCGCTAAATTGAAAACACGGGTGATCACTATCAAGTATTCCTAAGTTTTCATTAGTATTTCTAGGTTGGCTACTAGTTTGAACTTGTTTATCTTTTCTAGGTCTGGGAGCCGGAGGAGGGGTAGGATTTTGGCTACTACTTTCACCGGATTTAGATGTACCTTTTCCGAACATTTTTTTCAATGAAAATGCCATACTAATTATAATTAAGGAAAATATCAACACACAACAAATATTCTTAGCACGTAAGAGTTGAAACGAGTTTATCGGATTGACGAACAACTTCTTGAAAATTGACAATCGTTGTAATTGAACACTTGAAAACTTCAATTCAACAACTTCACAATGTTTCACGAATTTGCAACAAAAATTAAGCACTTGCACAGAAAGATTGTAAGAGAGCTTGAGAGAGATTGAAAGAGATTGATGAATTGGTGAATTAAAATGAAAGAATGAGGGGGTATTTATAGTTGAGAAATGGGAAATTGTGTAATTATATAAAGTTTGGGGTTAAATTAAATTTGAGGGGTCAAATGGCTAAATTTTAAAAATGCCAAACGGCTATTTCTGCAATACCAACGTTCTGATTATCAGAATTTAAAAAAAAAAAATGGGAACCGGATAGAACCGGAACCGGAACCGGACCGGTTCTGGCGGTTCTAAACGGTTCCAAACGGTTCCGCCAACGGTCCGAATTTAAAAAAATTTTTTTTTTTTTTTAATATCGGAACCGTTTGGAACTGTTTAGAACCGCCTGAACCGATCCGGTTCCGGTTCTGGCGGTTCCGGTTCCACGGTTCTAAAGGGTGGAACCGGCCCGGAACCGTGGAATCGAAACCGCGGAACCGGAACCGTTTAGAACCGCGGAACCGCTAGAACCGCAATTCCGATCACGGTTCCGGTTCGGAACCGTTATTCTTCGAGCCTTACTTTTTTCACACTGAAGTCTTTTTTGATCACACGGTTCTGGCTCATGGCTCTCTTAGCGGACAGCTATGTGTTCTGACAACTACATTTTAAAATATTTCCCTGTCATATATATCAGTCCCAAACATATAGGACCAGGTAAGTAAATTTGCCATTACTCCATGTATAACCCTGGAACCAGAAATAGGTAGAGTCGGGGCCGCAAATTAAAGGATAAGGTCAAAATATGAATAACCAGCCAAGTTGGACACCTACTAGACCTAGTCCCTTGCTCCCTAATGAAATTGCCAACCCTCTTCCTCCCTTGGCTTTAATTTGAACCCTTCATTCCTACTTTCTATATAATGTCACAACTCCTCATATTTACAAAAACATCACCTATTATTATGGGAAATTGTATAAGAAAAGAATCATCCATGCAGTTTGGAGGCGATGACTGGGGCATACAAGAAACCAACAGTGATTTTTGTTGTCATAAGAGCATGAAATTGGAGGAAGATGATCATCTTCTGATGGGAGAAAATAAGGAAAGCATTCATTCTTCAACCATAAAAGAGATAAAGATAAAGATCACGAAGAAGCAATTATCGGAGTTGGTGGGTAAGGCAGAGGTACAAGGCATATCCGTACATCAATTGTTGACGCAGTTGATGAAGGTTAGTGAAAGTCTTGAGTCGCGTCATCACTCATGGAGGCCTGCCTTACACAGTATACCTGAGGACAATTAGGTCCTTAGTAGTGTATGCGTGTGTGTATATATATTGTATTGATTTGTGTATCTATATATATATAGGAATTTAAGTTTCTGCATGCAGTCCATTTCTTTATCTACTGATGAAGCTCAACAGCAAGCACTTTTCCATCAAGAAGATTGTGGTTACTAGACTCTGTTTTAAAGCCTTTTACCTTGTACATGGAAAAATAGATCGGAGGGTTTTGCCAAAGAATTTGGTCTATTTTTAACATTACATTTCCATTTCTTGAGCAGGCAAGAGGGTTGCTCTGATGGTAAGCAACCCCACTTCCAACCGAGAGGTTGTGAGTTCGAGTCTCCCCAAGAGCAAGGTGGGAAGTTCTTGGAGGGAAGGATGCCGGGGGTCTATTTGGAAACAGCCTCTCTACCCAAGGGTAGGGGTAAGGTCTGCGTACATACTACCTTCCCCATACCCCATTAAGTGAGATTAGACTGTATTGTTATTTGTTATTTCCATTTCTTGAGCGGAGTTTGCCAAAAGAACAATTGTTATTTCCATTTCTTGAGCGGAGTTTGCCAAAAGAACAAAATTCCGTGCATAAGTCTGTCCAGAGTTCATCTCCTAGGTAATTCATGTGTTACTATATCGTTTTCAAAATCCATATTCCCAGAGTTTTACTTTATGTGGTAAAATTTGAATTAGCACGAAGTTTAAAAAAAAATAATAAGTTTTGGAACTTAAAGTTTAAAATAAATTATATTTTTTTGTTACTATAAAAGCTTCTTTGAGAAATTTGAATTAAATTATTTCTAAAATTTAAAAAGTGTCCTTATTTTTGAAGGAACTAAAAAGAAAATATATTACCACATAAAGTGAATGGAGGGAGTACAACATTGGGAAGAAAAGATAGCAACCACATTATATGCAACTATCATGATATTAAATCTTAATCGTTTTGACAAAATTAAATTGAATTCGTTTAAATAAATGGCTTTAAAAAACAAGAAGTATGTATTGTACTTTATTTCTAAAGTTATACTCCAAGGAGTACTAACTATTTCAATTAGTAGAGTACTAGTAGTACTCTTTCTCATCCAAAATAAGTGATTTTTTGGATGTTTTCACACAGATTAAAAAATTCACTTTTTAGTATTCATTAGCAATAAAATGTACCATATTAATCTTTACTAGACACTCCTAACACATATTCCAACACTATTTGCTCCAAGAAAAATATAGGAAAAAATAATTAATTCATTCCTGAAATTTTGAAAAATCACTTATTTTGGACCAACTTATTTTGGATGCGAGGGAGTAATATATTTAAGAAAAGAATAGAATAGCTTTAAATTTTCTACGAATTCGATGCATTAATATGGTTTATTTTCTTATTCTTTCCGTTGAATGAACTCACGTATCTCCCCAAGGTTTCATCAAACGAGTTGTAACTTTCGAATGATTTTTACACTCTATAAAAAAAGATTCTACTTATTGTATTAAGATAAACATTTGAATGAAAAATATATGTATTCTCTTCTCTCCATTAATTTGTTTGTTCTAGTTTACTTTTGCTTATAACAAAACAAAATATGTTTACCGATCAAGACTATTAAATATTTTCTTTAAGGAGTGCAAAATTCTTAACCGACAGGCTTTTCGAGTAATGAACCAAAATAAAGATAGCCACTTGAGAACTTTTCGAGAGAATGAGGAAATAAATATTTAATGCAACACGTTTGAGTATCCAAACATTTTTCTCATGTCACAATTGGTCTGATTTGTATAAGAACTACATATAATTCATTCTAATTAATCCATGTAGGACGGAATAACACGGATCTGTTATGAAATAATATAAGAACAAGAACAATAATACAAGAACAATAACAATATAGAGAGAATAGGGAGAGGAGTATTCTTATTGATACTTTTGGGATGGTTTACAATAGAATAGAACCCCTATATTTATAGGGAGGTGGTGACTTAGCCACCAAGTAGTAAACCCTAGAATCTCTCTAATTATAGACATTCACCTTAAATAGAGTTCTATTTATAACACTCCCCCTTGAATGTCTATTCAATAATGTGGCTCGTTAGAACCTTAACTAAAACAAAACCCAATGGGAAAAATTATAGAAAAGGAAAAAGAGTACACATGTTTGAATATGCGCCTATTGGTTGCCTCGTTAAAAACCTTGCAAGGAAAACCCAGTGGAACAAAACCTTGTAAGGGAAAAAGAGTGCAACGCGCATTAACTCCCCCTGAAGAGAGCATCAATTCACATCCTTGAGCATTTGCATTCCAATATTGTGCACCATCTTCAAAACGACCTTTTGTAGAGATTTGATAAATAAATCAGCCATATTGATTTGAATAAATATTCCGCACCTTGAAATTATCATTCTTGATAGATATGAACATCTTCATATAATGTCGTGGAATGACTCTTCAATATCTCGATAGAGGTATTCTCGATGTCATCATGCTTATAGTTATAGCAATATACACATGTACACAAGTTGCACTTAGGATGTGGTACTTCAGGACCAAGAATTGTATATGCTTCAAGCAACTTCAATCTTTCATGGATTGACATATAAGTTAAGTCATATAAGCCATATAATAGACTTTAGATGCATATCAAGTTTTCATGTCATGCTAAACAAATAAGATATCGAAAACTGATTACACATACCATTGACTTTATTATGATCACTTTGATCATTTGCTCATCTTCTTTATTAAGAAGTTATTTTGAAACCGATTCGTCTATACGCTTTAAGCGTATCAAAGACTTTGTCCTTCTGGGACTTAATATGAGCATTTGCAGTGAGAATATAGTTACTTTCTTTGGGTCAGCAAATGCGTATAGCATGCTTTGCAATATGTTGCAATTGAATTATCCTTTTATGAACTTCAGGTTCAAATTATGATATTCGAGGATCTATATATACAAATATAATTCATCCCATGTAACCTTTTCTCAAGTGTTTATCACATCTCCCCCTCATGTTAGAAAAGCTAACTTGTTTCCTCAACTTTGAGAGTCCATCTTTGTGCATTATGGTGTTAATGAAAATATACACCGCACATCAATAATAAGAAGATGGAGTTATTTGGTTCCTGACCCTGAACCACTTGTGAGGGGAGAATATAATATACTCTCGTATATCAAACTGATATGTATAACTTTGTTCTCATAAGAAACAGTTTAGCTATTAAGTGGAGGCACTCAATAATTATCTTGCTAAACCAACTTTGATATAAACCAACTTATCAAGATGAACTATCTTGAGTAGAAAATCTGGAAATTATGCTCGAAGTTAGATTACTGAACAATTTACCTCGCAAGCACCGGCCAGGCTGCGGGTTAATAACAATTGCGCATGTAACCATATCATAGATGCATCATATGTGGTATACATGGCAGGTGAATGTGCCCATATTCACCTTTGGTATTTTCAGAATTTATGGGCTTCAACCCGAACTCTTTAGTTGGTCAGTTCATTAATGAGAACAAGTGATACAAGAGAATTCGTAAAGAACTTTCTAGTTCTTTAATATTCACCCATGTGAATTCTCTATTATTGCACATCATACTTAAAATGAGATGGCTAACCCGAATGCCAACTGAATAAATTATCAATATTGGTCAACTTCAAATTTACACCATGACATGTGCACTTATCAATAAACTTCAGGTTTATTATGACATGGGTTTTTATACCAATAGATATCCACTTTATTGTGGCATTTTTTTTGTTTGTGTAGTACAAACTGAAGAATAAAGCGGGTAGCTTTTCATATACCAATTATCCTGCTACAAGTTGTAGTAATAGAAGATATCAAATCTTTCCTTTATCTATAGTCTCAATATAATCAGCGCTTTCGCGTGTACTTTGGAAACTGAATAAGTTTCTTTGAGACTTACTACAACACAATACCTTATTGGTAATCAATTGTGTTTCTCCAACATAGTAATAATTGGCTCTTCTGGAGCTCTCAATTAATTTTGTACTACCACAAATTCATCAACATCCATGTGGTGAATATCTCTTTTAAAGAGAAAGTTATACCATTATGGTCATGTCAAAATTATATGCAAGACATGTTTCTTGCATTATTATTGTCCTTTGATAATCACATTGATAAATTATTTTGGCGTACAATAGGTACGTGACCAATGACCATTCATGCCATAATAATGACATTATTTACTTATATCATCTCAACCCTCCTTCTAGAGGTGAGTGTAGTGTATTCAATACAAATATCATGTTCATATTCTTCCAATAATGAATATGTATTCATAAATCAGATGTTGTCACATTCACTGCGGGGATATGTGATTTTGTTATCCTTTTCAAATCTGTAAATGCGTCTGGCATTTGATTTGTTATTCTTTGCAAATGGATAATCTTTTGCACCTCATTTTCACAAATGGAGGTATGTGGATCAAGATGAGATAATGATGCATTTCTCCACAAAATTTCCCGTTTGGTTTCACCAACTTCTCCCCCTAATTTTGGGAAAAGTGTCTCATCAAATTGACAGTCTGCAAATCGTGCAGTGAACAAATCCCCTGTCAATGTTTCGAGGTAGCGAATAATGGAGGGCGATTCAAACTCAACATATATTCCTAACCTTCTTTGCAGACCCATTTTGGTGCGATATGGCGGTGCTACAGGCACATATACTGCACATCCAACAATTATTAAATGGGATATATTAGGTTCATGACCCAAAACTAATTCCAACGGGGAATATTTGTGATAATTCGTCGGTCTGAGACGAACTAGCATTGCTGCATGCAAAATGGTGTGACCCCAAACCGAAGTGGGCAGCCGACGAACTAGCATTGCTGCATGCAAAATGGCTTGACCCCAAACCGAAGTGGACAGCCGACGAACTAGCATTGCTGCATCCAGAATGGCGTGACCCCAAACCGAAGTGGGCAGCCGACGAACTAGCGTTGCTGCATGCAAAATGGCGTGACCCCAAACCGAAGAGGGCAGTCTAAGAGGAACTTGTTGAGTCGGCTGCCCACTTCGGTTTGGGGTCACGCCATTTTGCATGCAACAATGCTAATTCGTCGGCTGCCCACCTCGGTTTGGGGTCACGCCATTTTGCATGCAGCAATGCTAGTTCGTCTCAGACCGACAAATTATCACAAATATTCCCCGTTGCAATTGGTTTTGGGTCATGAACCTAATATATCCCATTTAAGAATTTTTGGATGCGCAGTATATGTGCCTGTAGCACCGCCATATCGCACCAAAATGGTTCTGCAAAGAAGGTTAGGAATATATGTTGAGTTTGAATCGCCCTCCATTATTCGCTACCTCGAAATATTGACAGGGGATTTGTACACTGCACGATTTGCAGACTGTCAATTCGATGAGACACTTTTCCCAAAATTAGGGGGAGAAGTTGGTGAAACCAAACGGGAAATTTTATGGAAAAATGCATCATTATCTCATCTTGATCCACATACCTCTTATTTGTGAAAATGAGGTGCAAAAGATTATCCATTTGCAAAGAATAGCAAATCAAATGCCTGACGCATTTACGGACTTGAAAAGGATAACAAAATCACATATCCCCGAAGTGAATGTGACAACATCTGATTCACGAATACATATTCATTATTGGAAGAATATGAACATGAAATTGGGATTGAATATACCACACTCACCCCTAGAAGGAGGTTTGAGATGATACCACACTCACCCCTAGAAGGAGGTTTGAGATAATACCACACTCACCCCTAGAAGGAGGTTTGAGATGATGTCATTATTATGGCATGAATGGTCATTGGTCACGTACCTATTGTACGTCAAAATAATTTGTCAATGTGATTATCAAAGGACAAAAATAATGCAAGAAACATATCTTGCATATAAGTTTGACATGACCATAATGGTATAACTTTCTCTTTAAGAAAGATATTCACCACATGGATGTTGATGAATTTGTGGTAGTACAAAATTAATTGAGAGCTTTAGAAGAGCCAATTATTCCTATGTTGGAGAAACACAATTGAGTATTATGCTGTAGTAAGTCTCAAAGAAACTTATTCAGTTTCCAAAGTACACGCGAAAGCGCTGATTATATTGAGACTATAAATAAAGGAAAGATTTGATATTTTCTATTACTACAACTTGTAGCGGGATAATTTGTATATGAAAAGCTACCCACTTTATTCTCCAGTTTGTACTACACAAACAAAAGAATGCCACAATAAAGTGGATATCTATTGGTATAAAAACCCATGTCATAATAAACCTGAAGTTTATTGATAAGTGCACATGTCATGGTGTAAATTTGAAGTTTACCAATATTGATAATTTGTTCAGTTGGCATTCGGGTTAGCCATCTCATTTTAAGTATGATGTGCAATAATAGAGAATTCACATGGGTGAATATTAAAGAACTAGAAAGTTCTTTACGAATTCTCTTGTATCACTTGTTCTCATTAATGAACTGACCAACTAAAGAGTTCGGGTTGAAGCCCATAAATTCTGGAAATACCAAAGGTGAATATGGGCACATTCATCTGCCATGTATACCACATATGATGCATCTATGATATGGTTACATGCGCAATTGTTATTAACCCGCAGCCTGGCCGGTGCTTGCGAGGTAAATTGTTCAGTAATCTAACTTCGAGCATAATTTCCAGATTTTCTACTCAAGATAGTTCATCTTGATAAGTTGGTTTATATCAAAGTTGGTTTAGCAAGATAATTATTGAGTGCCTCCACTTAATAGCTAAACTGTTTCTTATGAGAACAAAGTTATACATATCAGTTTGATATACGAGAGTATTGTTATGAAATAATATAAGAACAAGAACAATAATACAAGAACAAGAACAATATAGAGAGGAGTATTCTTATTGATACTTAGGGATGATTTACAATGGGGTAAGACCCCTCTATTTATAGGCATAGAAAAGACTTAGCCTCAAAGTAAAACTCTTATATAAGATAGACATTCACTCTTTTGAGTTCTATTTATAACACTCCCCCCTTGAATGTCTATTCAATGATGTGCCTCGTTAAAACCTTAACTAAAACAAAACCCAATGGGAAAAAATTAAAGAAAAGGAAAAAGAGTACACATGTTTGAATATGCGCCTATTGGTTGCCTCGTTAAAAACCTTGCAAGGAAAACCCAGTGGGACAAAACCTTGTAAGGGAAAAAGAGTGCAACGCGCATTAACTCCCCCTGAATAGAGCATCAATTCACATCCTTGAGCATTTGCATTCCAATCTTGTGCACCATCTTCAAAACGATCTTTGGTAGAGATTTGATAAATAAATCAACCATATTGACTTGAATAAATATTCCGCACCTTGAAATTATCATTCTCTATAGATATGAACATCTTCATATAATGTAGTGGAATGACTCTTCAATATCTCCATAGATGTATTCTCGATGCCATCATGCTTTGACTTTACACTTTCAAGTATTTGAACTACATGTCCAAAACTACATGTCTTTCATATGGAATCAATTCTTCTTGAATTGTATCTCTTCCATTTGGCCAATATTTTGTTTGTATTCGACAAACATAAGATCCTCATCGATATTTGGCGCTATTATTGATGTCGTCAACAATCATTTTATATCGGTTTCAGTCAATTTTCATAAAGACATAACATGGAGATCTCTTCATTCATACATTCAGGTACCTGAATCTCTCATGAGATTTTATGAAGTGTTATGTCATGTGATCTTCTGGATCACTTGCCTCCTTATTATGATCACTTTGATCATTTGCTCATCTTCTTCATTAAGAAGTTCCTTTTGAAACCGATTTGTCTATACACTTTAAGCGTATCAAAGACTTTGTCCTTCTGGGACTTAATATGAGCATTTGCAGTGAGAATATAGTTACTTTCTTTGGGTCAGCAAATGCGTATAGCATGCTTTGCAATATGTTGCAATTGAATTATCCTTTTATGAACTTCAGGTTCATATTATGATATTCGGGGATCTATATATACAAATGATAATTCATCCCATGTAACTTTTTCTCAATTGTTTATTATGTCTCCCCCTCATGTTAGAAAAGCTAACTTGTTTCCTCAACTTTGAGAGCGCATCTTTGTGCATTATGGTGTTAATGAAAATATACACCGCACATCAATAATAATAAGATGGAGTTATTTGGTTCCTGACCCTGAACCACTTGTGAGGGGAGAATATAATATATTCTCGTATACAACGTATATCAAACTGATATATATAACTTTGTTCTCATAAGAAACAGTTTAGCTATTAAGTGGAGGCACTCAATAATTATCTTGCTAAACCAACTATGATATAAACTAACTATCAAGATGAACTATCTTGAATAGAAAATCTGGAAATTATGCTCGAAGTTAGATTACTGAGCAATTTACCTCGCAAGCACCGGCCATGCTGCGGGTTAATAACAATCGCACATGTAACCATATCATAGATGCATCATATATGGTATACATGGCAGGTGAATGGGCCCATATTCACCTTTGGTATTTCCAGAATTAATGGGCTTCAACCCGAACTCTGTAGTTGGTCAGTTCATTAATGAGAACAAGTAATACAAGAGAACTCGTAAAGAACTTTCTAGTTCTTTAATATTCACCCATGTGAATTTGCACATCATACTTAAAATGAGATGGCTAACCCGAATGCCAACTGAATAAATTATCAATATTGATAAGTTCATGTTTACACTATGACATGTGCAATTCTCAATAAACTTCAGGTTTATTATGGTATGGGTTTTTATACCAATAAATATCTACTATATTGTGGCATTCTTTTGTTTGTGTAGTACAAACTGGAGAATAAAGCGGGTAGTTTTCACATACAGATTATCCCGCTACAAGTTGTAGTATTAGAAGATATTAAATCTTTCCTTTATTTATAATCTCAATATAATCAATCGCTTTCGCATATACTTTGGAAACTGAATAAGTTTCTTTGAGACTTACTACAACACAATACCTTATTGGTAATCAATTGTGTTTCTCCAACATAGTAATAATTGGCTCTTCTAGAGCTCTCAATTAATTTTGTACTACCACAAATTCATCAACATCCATGTGGTGAATATCTCTTTTAAAGAGAAAGTTATATCATTATGGTCATGTCAAAATTATATGCAAGATATGTTTCTTGCATTATTATTGTCCTTTGATAATCACATTGACAAATTATTTTGGCGTACAATAGGTACGTGACCAATGACCATTCATGCCATAATAATGACATCATCTCAAAGCTCCTTCTAGGGGTGAGTGTGGTATCATCTCAAACCTCCTTCTAGGGGTGAGTGTGGTATATTCGATACCAATTTCATGTTCATATTCTTCCAATAATGAATATGTATTCATAAATCAGATGTTGTCACATTCACTGCGGGGATATGTGATTTTGTTATCCTTTTCAAATCTGTAAATGCGTCTGGCATTCGATTTGCTATTCTTTGCAAATGGATAATATTTTGCGCCTCTTTTTCACAAATAGAGGTATGTGGATCAAGATGAGATAATGATGCATTTTTCCACAAAATTTCCCGTTTGGTTTCACCAACTTCTCCCCCTAATTTTGGGAAAAGTGTCTCATCGAATTGACAGTCTGCAAATCGTGCAGTGTACAAATCCCCTGTCAATATTTCGAGGTAGTGAATAATGGAGGGCGATTCAAACTCAACATATATTCCTAACCTTCTTTGCAGACCCATTTTGGTGCGATATGGCGGTGCTACAGGCACATATACTGCGCATCCAAAAATTCTTAAATGGGATATATTAGGTTCATGACCCAAAACCAATTGTAACGGGGAATATTTGTGATAATTCGTCGGTCTGAGACGAACTAGCATTGCTGCATGTAAAATGGCGTGACCCCAAACCGAAGTGGGCAGCCGACGAATTAGCATTGCTGCATGCAAAATGGCGTGACCCCAAACCGAAGTGGGCAGCCGACGAACTAGCATTGCTAGATGCAAAATGGTGTGACCCCAAATCGAAGTGGGCAGCCGACGTTTTCATGAGTAAATGAGGTATTCAAGATTATTCTCATCTATTGTCTCAACATGATATCCATTTTGAATGATATCTTTAAAACTCAACAAGTTCCTCTTAGACTTGGAGGAGAACATTGCATTCTCTAAAATATTGTTCCTTTAGGCAGAGTTATAGTTGCTCTTCCGGAGCCTTCAATCAATTTACTACTACCAGAAATTGTATTAACATACACAAGATGGTAATTAGTATTTCTAATATACGGATGTATTATAATACACTTTGTACAACTTTTAATATTAAAATGGTAATCTACTAATACACAAGATGCTCATACTGTCATAATTAAGTTGTGCTCTTACGCATCGCTGTATAGGTAGGTTTAATATTAATACTATTTAACATCCAAGATTGTAAAATATTTTGTAAATGTTTAATGCAGACATGAAAATAAATAACACATGTAAGCAAAAGAAAGTTTCTGAATTATGATTGCAAACATTTATATGTCGCCATATTTATTTTCATAGTTTTTCTCTACTTACACTCAGTAGTTTTATACAACACAAATTGTATGATAATAAACACAACTATGCCTCTGGCAAAAGTATTATTTTGACAAATACTTTTCACACACTCTGTGTAAAAATAATACATAAGACAATACGTGTGGGATGTAATCAGTAATTATATAATACATGATTTATAAACATGAATAAATTAATGAAAAAGTAGAATTGACTACATTAAGTTGGCATAGACATGGTTTGATGGCAATTAAGTTTTTACAGTATACACAATCTGAAATTATTGTGAGTTTTTTACATATTTTATAAACACAAGGACAAACTACTTCGAATAAGTAAAAATAAAAATATCAAACTGCTCAATCTTCCTTAATCACAGGTCCACCATCGATTAAGTGGTCTATTTTCCCTTCAGGGTGCTCAAAGAAGTCTGCCACATCCAAGTGGGTGATCTCAAAATTATTATTAGAGACAAAATTGGTTTCAGGGCCTTTACTCTTTAGAGATGCTTGATAAAGGTCAACCAAATGTCTTGGTATACGGCAAGCTTTTGACCAGTGCCCTTTTCCACCGCAACGATAACATATAGTTTCTGAACTATTTGCCATTGGATTCTCATCGTATCGTGCTTGTGGCAGAGTGACCAACTTCAGGTTGTCATATCTCTCCTTTAAGCCATTCCACAAGATAGGTGGATCTTTGACTGTGATATATTCAATTTTCAAACCTTCATCAAGGTGATGGCGCAAGAAAATCAAGGCCTTAGCATAGTCTTGGGTGGATGCATTATTTCTGTCTTTAATGGCGTCTCCAGGACCCATTGCATCCAAATGGATTTCAGCATCCAACACCCATGTCATATAGTTCTTGCCCAAAATTTCAAGGGCAACGAACTTTCCTTTTATAATGTCAGACATGAAACAAAATTACATCAAGAGCGTGTTCATACTTACGGGCTCTAATACAATTATGACATTCACTTCGGGGAATGGATCATAATCATCTGTATGTGCTATACACAATCAAATGTCAAATATTACTTTCATAAAGTGAAAGATTATTTTGAGAATCCTTATTGTTCTCATTACCATAATAATGACGATTATAATTTCGTCTATTGCCACGTCCACATCTATTGATACCTTCACGGTAATAATTTTGTCTTCTTTCAGACTTATCACATACTGCTACCACATTCTCTAAACGGAATGGAGCAAGTTCAATGGACGGATTTTTAATTCTTTGCCCACAATCATACATGAATTTAATCATGGCAAGACATAGAAATTTTACCACTTCACGTGGTTATATATTTCTTGTAAACTCTGCTGGAGTTTAAGTGGATCTAACAATATTATCCACTTGTAATCCATTATTAAGATAATTAATAAATAACAAATATGAAACAATATTGAAATACACTACGCAGAATAAAGAACAAGTTTAGACAATAACAGACTATATCGCAATGAATAATAAACACAAGATATAATGAGTGCTTGAGCAGTATAATTGAGATTTGCCTTTGCCCAAGGAATTGTCCGCACAGCAACCAACGTAGGAATTGCACTAGCAACACATGCAATCGTAGCTGCTTTAGTTCAGTATAGAAATTCTTTGCCCAAGGAATTGTCCGCACAGCAACCAACGTAGGAATTGCACTAGCAGCACATGCAATCGCAGCTGCTTTAGTTCCGTATAGAAATTCTGGAAGGAGGAAGAAATCAAATTCAATTGGTTAGAGACTCGTGCTGATAATTACACACTCCGGTTGGTAATAAGTAATTTTTTAGTTGTTTTATACGTATTAAGAAATTTACTTTTTAACATTAATTAATAATGAAATTGGCTATATTAATCTTGTTATATCATATAAATACTTCTGGTTAGGGGTGAAAAAATTGTTCAAAGAAAACAGTTAACCACCCATATTATCCACTAAAAAATAGGTAATGAACTTATTAAAGAGAAGTCAAATATGGATAAGAACCGTATTATCCATTTAGAAAATGAATAACCAATTGGTCTAATGTTTACATTTGTATAACCTCAAATTGGAGTTCTTCGAGTTATGTTGAGATGAGGGATTATATGGCTTCCAAGCCCAAAGCATAAGTGACATAGACCTGTATATTCATTGTATATTTATTGTATATTCATGGTATACATTGTACATAAGGGTGAGTATTGTAGTTGGGTTGTGATGATTACTGATGTTGGACTGTGAGTATCTGAGCCCAAGTTTACTTTAATCTTGGACCGTCTGACCCGACCCAAGACTGGTGTGATGTACATAGGTCTGTACAGAGATATTTTGTATCCAATCGATTCATTTTCCTTGGCAGAGTTTCTCGATCTTCTGGAGAGTTCTCTCAACTACTCTCTATCTCTCTCTTCTTTCTCTCACTATATCCTTCATGTTCTTCAGCTT
Organism: Nicotiana benthamiana; assembly: GCA_034376525.1. Classification (NCBI taxonomy): domain Eukaryota; kingdom Viridiplantae; phylum Streptophyta; class Magnoliopsida; order Solanales; family Solanaceae; genus Nicotiana; species Nicotiana benthamiana. Next base: position 119,123,496 of record CM067331.1, read on the forward strand.
AATCTTTACGTTTTCATGGTATCAGAGCCGGATGATCTTCGGATCCTTCTCGGTTGCGTGTTATCGATCCTGTTCGAAACTTTTGCTGGAGCTTTTTATGGTTACCGATGAGAGATATTGTTTGGAGATGTTTCAAAGAATGTTGAGCGGATAATCGGAACTTTTCTGTTATTCAAGGTTCCGATCTTGTATCAGTGGGTGTTTTGGGTAATTTTCCGGCATCCCTGGTTTTATTCCGACGAGTTCTTCAAATTCTAGGGTTTTTCGACTTTCGGACCTAGAGCTTTGGTGTTATTCGATGAATTTGTCTTCACTTGATACACGTTTTGGGTAACTTTCCGACGTCTCTGACCTTATTCCGGTGAGTTTCAGAACCTACGGTTTCCGGTGTTGGACCTAGGGTTTTCTCTGTTGATTGAAGGCCGATCTTCTCCGGTCGCGAAGAAGGAGGGTAACTCTGTCCTTATTTTGAGTGTTGTATGCTTTGTATGTGAACTCTGGTTCCGTTATATTTTGCTTGCCGAAACCATTTTCCTTTCAAACTGGTTCATTAATCATGGCTTCTAATACGAATGCTAGTACCTCCTCGGTAGACTCTACCAGCTCCCTTTTTGTCTACTCCTCTTATGTCCCTGGGGTCTCTCTTGTCCCCACTCCCTTCTCGGGCAGTGGTTATGGGGGTTGGAGGAGAAAAATGATTGTCACGTTATCTGCTAAAAACAAAATTGGTTTTGTTGATGGCACGTGCTCCCGGACAGTCACTAATGTAGCTCAACAAAGGTTATGGGGCAGGTGCAATAATATGGTGATTTCCTGGTTGACTGCCTCCCTCTCCCCTCAAATTGCTGAAAGTGTGCAGTATTCTGATACTGCACAGAGTATATGGTCCCAACTTCAGGCCAGATATGGCACTGCAAACAGGACCAAAATTTTTGAATTGAAAAGAGAGCTTTCTCACACCTCTCAAGGGTCCCTATATGTAGCTTCATATTTTAATAAACTCAAAGGTCTGTGGGATGAATTAGAATCAATGTGTGCCAATCATGGACAAAGATGTGTTTGTGCTGCCAAAGATGGTATAATACAGGAAAATGATGAAAACAAGGTATTTCAGTTTCTAATGGGCCTTAATGAAGCATACATGGGGGTAAGGAGTAACCTTTTGATGATGCATCCACCTCCAACCCTTGACAGTGTCTATAATATGGTCCTCAATGATGAGAAGCAAAGACAAGTCCAGTCCCCTTCTCACTTTAATCCAAACTCTGTGTCTTTCAATGTCCATACTAATAGACATTCAGTTGGATTTAATAAGGCCACAGTGCCTAATCCTTCTCCTCCTTTCAGACAATGAGTCAATTTTGATCAAGCCAGAGGGCCTTTATTCTGTAGATATTGTAAAAAATCTGGACACTTAATTGATAAGTGTTTCAAGATTCATGGGTATCCACAAAGTACAACATTTAACAAGGGGAGGAGAACTGCTGCTGCTCATCTTACTGCTGGTGTGGATTTTCCTCCTTCTATAGGACATATGTCTGTTCCCCAAGGGAATCCTCGTGAAAGCCATCAATCTGTTACAAAAATAGATGGCCAGAGTTCTGTGATACCAGGGTTGAGCAGACAACAGTATGATCAATTGATGAGCTTATTACAACAGACCCAGTTAGGGGACTCCACTGCTCAGACTCCTCCTCCCATGTATGCTGCTAACTTTGCTGGTACTATGCTAACTGAGAGCCCTATTTCTGATTCCAAACTCTGCATGCTTACCCATATTAATTCTGTCACTTGGATCATAGATTCAGGTGCATCTAATCATATAACACATGATAAACATTTACTCTCTAACATCACACCTTTATCTGTGACCTATCTTGTCACTCTTCCTAATGGCTATAAAGTGAAAGTAACATGCACAGGTTCTTTTGCACTAACTCCATTCATTACCCTTGTGTTGCTGGTTCCTTCTTTTAAACACAACTTGATTTCTGTCCACAAGTTAGTGAAGCAGTTGCATTGTGTAGTTTTGTTCACTGAAAATTCCTGCTTCCTCCACATGATACAGGACCCTTCTCTGAGGAGGCCTCTGGATCTTGGTAGAGAAGCTGCTGGCTTATATAAACTGGCTTGGGTCCTCCTTCTCCTTCTTCCTCTATTAGTTGTTCATCTACTTCTGCATGTTCTGTGTCTGCTTCTTGTAATGATGACATTTTGTCTGATAACAAGGCTGTTCCCTTGCCCTCAAATGTACATAGTTCCATCTGTAATAATGTTGTTACAACTGACATGAATTACATTTGGCATTTAAGACTTGCCCATACTTCATTTACTAATATGAGACATATTTCTGGTTTGTCTTTTCCATTTGCTTCTAAACAACCTTTCCCCTGTTCTGTCTGTCCTATGGCTAGACAGACTAGACTCCCCTTTCCTGATAGTTCTATAAGCACCTCTAGACCTTTTCAATTAATTCATGTGGATACTTGGGGGTCTTATCATACTTCAACTTCTTCTGGTTGTAAATATTTCCTTACAATAGTTGATGATTTCTCTAGGGCAACCTGGACACACTTAATGGGATCTAAGAGCAATGCTTTTTCTTTGCTTAAGTCATACTTTGTCTGGTTAAAACCCAATTTGATGTTGTGGTTCAAACTGTTAGAAGTGACAATGCTTTAGAATTGGGGTCTAGCATTGAGGGTACATCTTTCTTTAGTAGCCAGGGATTATTCATCAAACCACCTACCCTCATTCTCCTCAACAAAATGGTGTTGTTGAAAGAAAGCATAGAACCCTCCTTGAAACATGTAAAGCTTTACTTTTCCAATCTGGGCTACCTGTGCCTTTCTGGGGGACTGTTTGTTGACTGCCACTTACCTCCTTAACAGAATACCATCCAGATTGCTTCACCATAAGTCTCCTAATGAAATTTTGTATGAGAAAGCTCCAACCTATTCTCATTTGAGAGCATTTGGGTGCCTTGCCTATGCTACTGTCCCAATTCCTCAAAGGGACAACTTAAGGCCAAGAGCCATTTCTTGTGTTTTCCTGGGTTATCCTTTTGCCAAAAAGGGTTATTAATTGTATGATCTTGCTTCCAAGAAATGTTTTGTTTCCAGGGATGTTATATTCCATGAAACCTGTTTTCCTTTTAAAACTGCTTCCTCTTCTGTGCATCCTTCTACTTCATCCTTTCCTTTTGTTCCACCTGTAGAACATTCTACTGATCCAGATCCTTCCATTCCTATCTCCTCTCCTCTTCCTCCTACATCTGTTCATGCACTTCATCATATTGCTCCAGATTCTACTGATCCTGCTTTTTTCCCTTCATTCAATCCTGATGTCTCTCCTCCTACTTTGGCCTCTTCCCCATCTGTTCCTGCTCCCAGAAAATCTCAAAGACAGCATAATCCTCCCTCTTATCTTAAGGATTATGTCTGTCAACTTCCTGCCTTTTCTGGATCCTCTTCCTCTTCTTTGGAATCTGAACCTCTATTTTACTCTCAAGCTGCTTATGTTCCAGCATGGCAGGATGCCATGAGAAAGGAGTTTGATGCTTTGGACACAAACCATACTTGGGATGTTGTTCCTCTTCCTCCTGGTAAGAAACCCATTGGCTGCAAATGGGTTTATAAAATCAAATACAAGGCTGATGGTAGTGTTGAAAGGTATAAAGCTAGACTTGTTATTAGAGGTGATACTCAGGTTGAAGGTATTGATTTCACTGACACTTTTTCTCCTGTGGTTAAAATGTGCACTGTTAAGTGTCTTATTGCTGTGGCTGTAAAAAATCATTGGAATTTATTCCAACTGGATGTTAATAATGCTTTCTTACATGGTGATTTGGATGAGGAGGTTTATATGAAGCTCCCTCCAGGTTTGACAGTTTCTGCTCTTGCTTCTGTTTCTGCCTCCTCTGCCTCTACTCCCCTTGTTTGCAAATTGAATAAATCCCTGTATGGGCTGAGACATGCATCCAGACAATGGTATGCCAAATTGTCTTCTGCCCTCTATTTCAGAGACTATAGACACTCTTTGAATGATTATTCTCTATTCATCAAAGGTACACCAGGGTCCCTTGTGATTGTAGCAGTCTATGTGGATGATATTATTCTTACTGAGGATGACAGTGACGAGATTGGTGCCCTGAAAGTGTTTCTGGATGATCAGTTCAAAATTAAGGACCTAGGGTCTTTGCATTATTTTTTAGGCATAGAGATGTCAGTTGTTCCTGGTGGGATGATCCTTAATCAGCATAAATATATCTCTGACCTGCTGCATCAGTTCGATTGTGCCAGTGTCTCTTCTGTTGTCTGTCCTTTGGACATTAATGCCAAACTTCATGCTGATTCTAGTGACCTTTTACCTTGTCCTGATCAGTATAGGAGTCTTGTTGGTAAGCTCTTATTTCTGACTCATACTAGGCCTGACATCTGTTTTGCTGTGCAACATCTGAGTCAGTTTCTGAAATGTCCCAGACATCCACATATGACTGCTTCCCTCCACGTATTGAGATATCTTAAAGGTACCTCCTCTATGGGTCTTTTTTATTCTGACTGCAATGATTTCTCTGTTGTTGGTTATTCTGATAGTGATTGGGCTGCCTGCCCTGATACAAGGAGATCTGTTACTAGGTTCTGTATTGTTCTGGGTGGTTGCCTGATTAGTTGGAAATCTAAGAAGCAACCAGTGGTTTCTTTGTCTTCTGCTGAGGCTGAACATAGGGCCCTCAGTAAGGTTGTTGTAGAATTTTCTTGGCTGTCTCGTTTATTTCTTGATCTTGGGGTTCCTATTTTTCTTCCCTTTTCTGTGCTTTGTGACAGTCAGGCTGCTATTCACATAGCTAAGAATCATGTTTTTCATGAATGGACTAAATACATTAAAGTGGATTTTCACTTTGTGCGCGATCAGCTCCAGAATGGCCTCATTCCACTATTTCATGTTCCTACTTCTCGTCAACTTGCTGACCTCCTGACCAAGCCTTTGCCTGGCACTGTGCTTCATTCTTTGCTGCTCAAGTTGCAGGTGGTTTCCCCAACCAACTTGAGGGGGGTGTTGAGATGAGGGATTATATGGCTTCCAAGCCCAAAGCATAAGTGACATAGACCTGTATATTCATTGTATATTTATTGTATGTTCATGGTATACATTGTATATATGGGTTAGTATTGTAGTTGGGCTGTGATGATTATTGATGTTGGACTGTCAGTATCTGAGCCCAAGTTTATTTTAATCTTGGGTCGTCTGACCCGACCCAAGACTAGTGTGATGTATATAGGTCTGTACAGAGATATTTTGTATCCAATCGATTCATTTTCCTTGGCAGAGTTTCTCGATTTTTTGGAGAGTTCTCGCAACTACTCTCTTTCTCTCACTATATCCTTCATGTTCTTTAGCTTAATCTTCACGTTTTCAAGTTAGGGGAACTAAAAATTCTCCCACAAGTGATCATATACAAAAAGCCATGGATAATATGAGTAGCCCATATTATCCGTTGGTTAACCCGTTTCATATCCGTATTAAATATGGGTTGGGTCGGATAATCGATCAGTTAATCATTCGGGTATTTGCTCCCTCAAAGGCAAAGCATAAAAAATAAACTATAACTTTAATTTTTGAATTTACTCGTATTAAAGTTGAAGAATGTTTTTGTAAAAGAACATAGATGCTTAATAGTATACGATAAGGTTCAATTGGATTTCTTAAGTTAAAGAATAAATATTCCATAAAACAATTTAGTTTAGGTACTTAGCTAGATCATTATGCTTTTGTCGTCTAAAGTTTGACTTAAGAAGGGAAAATAATGCTCATAAAATGAACACGTGACTAAAGCCAACAAGATTCCCATTACTTTAGAGGTTCCCCTCCATAACTATACTCGCACCTAATCTAATTTATTTATCTAAGATTCCATGCCAAACATTTTTCACACTGAATCCTGCCCGTCGTATTTGGCTCTCATGGCTGTCTTAGACTCTTAGTCGACAACGCTCCTTTTTCATTTTTTTATTACTATATTTTTTTCTCGCATATGTCTTGCTCTAATTATTTTAAGACAATGAGCGTTAATTAAAGTAAAAAACCAAAATGAGATAATCTAATATAGAGTTCCTAAGCTATATGAATATAACTCTAAAGTATATTTGGTACATCTAAAATACATCAGAGAACTTAGAAAAATCTCTAAATATTTAGAAGGTCAAATAAGAATTCTCGTCTAGAATGACCCATTTATATAAGAGAGAACACGTATTTCACAGTGCCAACCTGAAGAAATGAGTTGAAGTATCTTTTGGATTTTCCTTGCCGGTACATGGTTGGAAGAGAGAGCAAATTAAGTTCCAAGCAAGGAAATTAAAATTACAGTTGTCTTCATCCACTAGCGGGTCGGATTATGCGTAAATGAGTTGTAAACATGGTAGATTAAATTTGGGGTGGGTCGTTTAATGAGGAGCTGCCATCGTGGCCCTCCGTAAACAATAAGGGCAAATGTGACTCATAGTATAACGGTAGGGTCTGAAACGGTCAAATAGTATAACGAAGGGTAAGTTTAAATGATTTTCAATAGTAAAGGGATATATTTGGCTATTTTTCTCTCTCTCTCTCTCTCTCTCTCTCTCTCTCTCTCTATATATATATAGATATATATATATATATATATATATATATATATATATATATATATATATATATATATATATATATATATATATATTAAGCACGAAAGCCTTTAGCAAAATATCGTTTATTTTTTTACCCTTTAAAAAAAGAATTCACATTGGATAAAATTATAATTTAAATTATTTTCCTAATATTTAAGACTTTAAAATCGATTAAAACTTTGATTATCTTTTCTTTGTTGAAATATTAATGGAGTCCTAATATCTAGGACTTTAAAATCACTTAAAATCTACCTTAAATAAATTCTTTTCCTAATTGAAGTATTATTGATCAAATGAATGATAAATTCGTATATCATTTATATATTCAATTATTTATTAAGATCTACAAAGAATTTTCATTCTTTTTGAAACATGTTATACATGGATAATGTTTTACCTAATTAATTTTTACCATTTGAAAACGGATTCTTATTGAATAAAACTATAGTCAGCTATACACAATCAATATTTATTATTTTCAGGAATTTTATTTTTATTTTATAACTCAAAGAACAATTTAAATAAATATTTTTTAGTGAGACAGGGTACAGGCGCATACACTAAAACTAGCATATATAAATGAAAAAAATAACAGGAAAGTATGGTAAGATCAGCTGATTTATAGCCCGTTTGGCCAAGCAAAAATAAGCTTATTTTGAGAAGTGTTTTTTTCAAAAGTAATTTTGGTGAGAAGCAATTTGTGTTTGGCTAATTAGTTTGAAAAACACTTCTGAGAATAATTAGTATTTGACCAAGCTTTTAAAAATTATTTTTAAGTATATTTTTCTCAAAATATTTTACAAAAAAATACTTTTGAAAAAAAGTATTTTTAACCAAAAATAAAGAGTCAAAAATCCTTGAATAACTCTAGAGTACCCAAAAGTAGGTAGAGTTATAAAGTCAAAATATCATTACCTGCCAAGTTGGACATCCCCTAGATCAGATCTGGTCCCTCGTGGCACAGTGCCAACCTCTTGTCAACTTGTCGTCCTTTTGCTTCATTCCTTAATTCTTGAGGATTATATAAGTAACAATACCTTGCGCACTAGAGTTTCACATATATTCTGCTTAAGGCTGGAAGAATAACGGTTCCGAACCGGAATCGTGACCGGAACCGCGGTTCTGGCGGTTCCGCGGTTCTAAACGGTTCCGGTTATACGGTTCCGGTTCCGCGGTTCCGGGCCGGTTCCACCCTTTAGAACCGTGGAACCGGAACCGCCAGAACCGGAATCGGAACCGGACCGGTTCAGGCGGTTCTAAACGGTTCCAAACGGTTTCGATATTAAAAAAAAAAATCTTTTTAAATTCGGACCGTTGGCGGAACCGATTGGAACCGTTTAGAACCGCCAGAACCGGTCCGGTTCCGGTTCCGGTTCTATCCGGTTCCCAACGGCCATTTTTTTTTTAAAAAAAAAATTTTTTTTTTTAAATTCTGAAAATCAGAACGTTGGTATTGCAGAAATAGCCGTTTGGCATTTTTAAAATTTAGCCATTTGACCCCTCAAATTTAATTTAACCCCAAACTTTATATAATTACACAATTTCCCATTTCTCAACTATAAATACCTCCTCATTCTTTCATTTTAATTCACCAATTCATCAATCTCTCTCAATCTCTCTCAAGCTCTCTTACAATCTTTCTGTGCAAGTGCTTAATTTTTGTTGCAAATTCGTGAAACATTGTGAAGTTGTTGAATTGAAGTTTTCAAGTGTTCAATTACAACGATTGTCAATTTTCAAGAAGTTGTTCGTCAATCCGGTAAACTCGTTTCAACTCTTACGTGCTAAGAATATTTGTTGTGTGTTGATATTTTCCTTAATTATAATTAGTATGGCATTTTCATTGAAAAAAATGTTCGGAAAAGGTACATCTAAATCCGGTGAAAGTAGTAGCCAAAATCCTACCCCTCCCCCGGCTCCCAGACCTAGAAAAGATAAACAAGTTCAAACTAGTAGCCAACCTAGAAATACTAATGAAAACTTAGGAATACTTGATAGTGATCACCCGTGTTTTCAATTTAGCGATGTTAATTTTCTACATGATATAGCAGTCGGTGATAGAATAGATGATGATATTATGAATTTGCTTTATCCTAATGCACCAATATCAGAGGGAAATGAGGGTGATGATGATGACGAAACCCAACCTCCGGTAGATTTAGATGATACACCTACTAGTCCTGCTCCTAATGACCCAGAACACCCACCCGTACAAACTCCCACTTTTAGTAGACAACCTCGGAAACGTACAGAAACTTCATTAGTTTGGCATTTTTTTATTCAACTAAGAGATAAAGATAGGGCTAAATGCAAAACTTGTGGTAAAGAACTTGTTCATAGGTATACGGGTGATCGTAGCGGAACAGGTAGTTTAGTTAAACATATATATATACATCCTAGCGATAAGGCTGGATATTTTCAAATGAAAGCGGAACAAGAGGGGAAGTCAAGTCCTGATACTACAATTAACCAAAGTACTGGTTCTAACATGGTTCAACCAGGAATAAACACTGTCACCAGAGGTATATTGTACTACGATCCTAATAAGGATCGTGAAGAATTAGCTAAAATGATTACTGTTATGTGTTTACCTTATTCTTTTGCTTCTAATACTACTTGGATTCAATATATTAGACGAGTATTTAATCCTACATATAAAGGTTGGCCTCGCGCCACAGTTAAGGCCGACATTTATAAATATAAGCATGAATATGAACAGTACTTGCGCTATTTATTTACTCATATAAGTAATCGTATGTCTATTACAACTGATATTGGTAGAAGTGGAAATGATTGTGATTATCTAACCGTGACCAGTCATTGGATAGACGAAGACTGGACCATGCAAAAACGCATTATAGTATATAGAATAATTAATTCACGGCACACAGGTAAGTTTATTGCTAGCACTGTTTATGATGTTTGTAGATATTTTTGTTTTAGTGATAGAATAATGTCAATTTCCATGGATAACGCTAGTAGCAACACAACTGCAATAGGTATTTTAACTAGAAAACTTAATCCTGCTTTTACAAATATTTTCCATGTTAGATGTATATGCCATATTTATCATTTAATTGTTGGAGATGGTATGAGAATTTTAAACATAGAAATTGAAAAAGTTAAATTCGCTCTTAATTGGCTTTTTTATTCAAACCGTAGAAGTAGACTTAGAGAATATTATAAAAAAATGTGACGAAAGTGGCCTTAGAGAAAGAAAGGTTCCTAAACCTTGTCCGACTAGGTGGAACTACATGTATGAAAGCTTAGTAGTGGCGTACGAATATAGAAACCCAATAACCGCTACTTATAATTCTAGGGATTGTGAGGATGAAGATAATGATATGCTAACTAATCAAGATTGGAATAACGTTAAGATTCTTTTAGATTTTTTAGAACATTTTAGTGTGGCTAAAACTGCTTTATCTGGCCAATATTATCCTACAATTTCAAACTGTTTAGTATATATTGCCGCACTTGCTAATTTATTTGCTGATTTTAACGAGGGAGGGGAAATTTATGAAAATGCAATATTTGAAATGAAAAAGAAATTTAAAAAATATTTTTTTCCAATCCCTCCTATTTTTGGTGTGGCTGCTTTGTTAAACCCTACTATGAAAGCAGGAGGTCCTAACTTTTGGTATACTAGTATTTATCAATGTTTAGATCTTTCACCAGAAGAAATGGCTACACTATCTGATGCGAAAGCATCAATTACAGTGAATGCTCAAACTGTTTATAATGCTTATAAACAGGCCTTAGAGCATGCTAGGCCTAATATTCCAACTCCTACTTCGTCCACGTCACAATCGTCTAAAAGAGTTGCTGGCTTAACAACTCTTAAATCGTGGACAGAGTTCAGGGGTACTCAAGGTGAGAATTTAGATGATATTTCCCATCTAAACGAACTTCAAGTTTATTTGTCGCAGGGGCTAGAGAATGATAATCCAGACGGATCTTTCGACCTTTTGGATTGGTGGAAGACAAGGGAAAAGCATTTTCCCGTTCTTGCAAGGATGGCTCGGGATGTTCTGTCCATTCAAGCGTCAACTGTTGCATCGGAGAGCGTATTTAGTCAAGCCAGACTACAAATAGGAGATCATAGAGCGTCGATGCGGGACAGCTTGGAAAAATCAGTGCTCTTCCGAGATTGGATCCGCTCTGAAAGAAGAAACTTTGGGCTAGCTGAATCTCAACCCGAAATAGATGAGTGCTATGAAGAAATGCTAGCAGAAATTGTTCAAGAATCATCTTCACCCGGAAGTGGTGATGAACAAGCTTCATTTCCACCACCGCCAACACAACCACCTCCAAACCTTGAAGGTTTTATGAGATTTGTTAGAAATAATACATAAATTATGATGTAACTTGTACATTGGCATGTCTTCTTTTAGTTTTTTTTCCTTTTAATGGTGGTATTAGTACCATGTTGTGCTCATTCCATTGGGGGAAGGAAGACTAAGAAAGATATGCCATTTTGGTCAATAAATATGCTTTTTATCATATACTTGAATATATTTGTCTCAATATTTCTTTGTCTTTACTTCTATATCAATCCTTGAATATAAAATATTTATATAACATATAATATATAACATACAACACATAATACTATTAATACTAACTACTACACAATATACATTATTTATATACAATATATACTACTTTACTACAACATATACTACTTATATACAAAATATACACTACTTATTTTGAATATATACTAATTTCCAAACACAATATATGCTATAGTAACAACATAGTACACCATATAAAAATATATTCTACAATATACTAATCACTACTATACAAGATATTTAATTTAAACAAAAAAAAAAAAAGGTCGGAACCGCCGGGAACCGCCTGGAACCGCCAGACCCGCGGTTCCGGAACCGCCAGAACCGGAACCGGGTGGTTCCGGAACCGCCAGAACCGGGAACCGCCAGAACCGGGAACCGCCAGAACCGGAACCGTTTACCCAAATAGACCCAGAACCGGAACCGGATACAACCTTAATTCTGCTTACAAAGGAAAAATAGAGTCAAGTACAAAGTACGTACTTACACCAAGAAATTATGGGAAATTGTATCAGAATAGAATCCTCCATGCAATCGGAGGAAGATGATCATCTTCTGATGGGAGAAAATAAGGAAAGCATTCATTCTTCAACCATAAAAGAGATAAAGATAAAGATCACGAAGAAGCAATTATCGGAGTTGGTGGGTAAGGCAGAGGTACAAGGTATATCCGTACAGCAGCTGTTGACACAGTTGATGAAGGTCAGTGAAGGGCTTGAGTCGCGTCATCGCTCATGGAGGCCTGCCTTACATAATATACCTGAGGTCAATTAATAAGTCTCCAGTTTCTGATATTCTTTGTTTTCTATTTTTTTTTTTTTTGTGAGGTAAAAGGATTCATTCGTTTGTTTATGCAGTATATATATATTAGGTTTATGCAGTATATATATATATATATATATATATATATATATATATATATATATATATATATATATTAGGTTTAAGGAGTAGTGAATTTCTGCCTGCAATGTGCAGTCCACTATAAAGATTGTCACTAGGACTCTGTCTGGGCTACATTTAAGCAACCATGTACTTGAAAAAATGGACTTGGTTTATATAAAGCAATTCTTTTGTTAAAGTTAACTTCTTTTTCTCTATTTATTACATCTCTTTGTTGTATGATTGTCACACACCTTTTTACTCGAAAGAAGATATAAGAGAGTCTTTTCAATTATAATGACAATAATTAAAATAAGATTATTTATATTTAAATTCAGACTCGCCACTTAGGATATGGTATTCTAAGTCACCGGTTTAAAATCCCGAATTGAGGAAGTTTGACTTTGTTTTACAGTCTGTGAAATATAGAAATCCGGATAAAGAATTCTGTTAACCCGAAAGAAGGTGTTAAGCATTTATAAGGAATTCTGTGGTTTTAGAATGCTCGCTCAACTATTAATAATTGGCCTTATTATCTGATTTATTACATGTTTTAAACATATTGTGCATTTTTAACTTTATAACTACTTTTATTTATTCAACCACTTTTTTCGGATTTATGAAATTTATTTGAACGAGTCACGATGTTGTGCACTCGTTATTTGAACGAGGCTTGTATCTATCTCCCTTGGCTTTTATGTTGTCGGGTACTATGATTTCAAGACCAGGCCTTGAGCAAGCTTTGCCCAGACCTCGGGCGATCTCAGCTCTTATGGCTGTCTCCGGTCATTTTTGACCTTGCTCTGGCCAGCCGTGGCTATTCAAGCCTGATTCTTGACTTCTCCTGCTTAGATTGACGATTGTCCAAGCCTTTCTGACCATCTGAGTTTCTACTGAAACCCTAATCTTAGAGGTTCTTCTGATTTCTTTTATTTCTGCTTAGATCCGTGTTTGCTCTAAACTTCTAAACGTTTTTCTCAAGGTTTCTTCTAAAACTTTACCTTCGAAACCTCTTATATTTTCCGACTTAGGGTTTTGTTAAATTATTTCGAAGCTTTTTCTGATTTTTCTACATGTTCTACTGTGTTTCCTTATGTCGTTCTTTTACTTGATTTTGCATGTTAAGAGACTTAACCTTTTTGGGATTTCTGAATTTATTTTGTTAGTATTTTTGCCTGACTTGTTTTTCATCTCTATATTCGATTGATGGTGAAAATCCTAAAATTTGGGGGTTTGTTCGAGTTCTAAGACTATTTTCTATGTGATTTACTTGTTCGTCATGCTCTGAATTCGATTGATTTCAAAACCCTAACTTCTTTGGACCTATTCAAACTTCTAATGCTACTTTATCAGTAGCTCGACTAGATCTGAAACCCTTTTCGTTTTAACCTCTATTTCTTTATATGATTTTGACTTCCTGCTATCATTGAAACTGGACTATGTTTTCAGAAAGATCTTTTTAATTGACCTTTTACATGCTTCTGATATTCTCTCTTTTCTCTATTACTGAGTTGGTGAAATCAATCTATATGGCTATCAAGTTTCGATAGTTCATTCGCTACTGACTTGTGTTTGCTATTGCATGATGTTTCTCTTTGTCATGAGTTTAGCCTCGCATGCCTAATGTTTATGTACTCTTTTATATGCTAAATTTCCCTCTAAAACAACCTTCAATTTTGGACTGATCTGAAACCTCATTGTGTAATTCTGATTGCACTCATGTGATTGATTCTTTCCTTGTTTTACTGATTTTCCTGTTTCTTGGATTGATTTAAAAACTTCCCTTTAGATTTTCGATTCTCCTGTCTTTAGTTTGGTTTATTTGTTTATTCATAGGAATTCATGTTATTCTCTCCCAAATCAATAGTTTCGAATCTCTGACTCCTTGATTTATTGGGAGCTGATGGTCTCCATATTTTGCAGATCTATTGTGTTTCCTACCTTATTTGGTTAATCGATTATCTTCACTAATTTTGCAATAGTTGTTTCCTTAATTGGACCCCTATGTACTTACCCCTAAGTGTCTATTCTATACATGGTGTTCTACTTGGTTTCTTTCCTTAAATGTTTTATGCCCATTACCGTATAATTTTAACTCCTTAATTAAATGAAGTCTTATACTGATTTGATTCTAGTTAGTACATAGTTCCATAATTACTTCTAAACTATGATATCTTGCCTTATTTTCTACCTGCTACCAACTATAAATACATTGCTTTTTTGTTAACATTCACGCACGAACACTCTTAGTTTCTAAGCTCACACTCAAAAAACATTCTCTCCGATTGCTTATACTGTGGCCTGTCTTCAAAGTCTTGCTATCTGCTTTTAATGTATTTTTCTTCTTTGAACTGGTATGTTCTAATTAAGATTTTCAGCATCACAATAATATATTTACTTAATACTTTTACCTTCTTGTCTGCCTACTGCTTGTGTTTAGTTCAATATTTATTTTGGCATGTTATAATTTCATGTTGCATGTTCTGCATCTGTTATGCATCCTAAATGTGTTTGATACTGATTGTTTGAAGCATGACAGCATTAAGTATTGATGTCTACGATTCAAACTTGATTTCCCTTGGATCATAACCTCTATATTACCATTATACGTTGTGTATTCTGGTTGATTTTGTAAGCATAACATCACTCCCTATTGTTGTGCATGCCCAGAATTAACTAATGCCAAAGTACATAGGCTCTCTACAATAAGTCCCTAACCCTTGACCCCTTTTGTGTAGAGTTATCAACTCTGTAACTGTTTCCCAACACCCTTTCCCTTTACTTTACTTCCTTAGTTCTTAAAGTTCTGTTTCTGCAATTCCACTCTCTCTTAGACTTAAGTTCTGCCTCCCTCTCCCTCTTGTGACCCTTGCTTTGGGACCCATGAGCTCCATCTGAACTTGGACACTTGAGAGCTGACACTTCCACGCCGCACCTATTATAATTTTGAAGCTTGGGTGTGAATATTGCCCAGGGTCCTATTGAGGCCCTTAGGGAACTCTGACACACCCAAGTCTGATAAAGGCTTTGAATCAGTGATCTTTGAGTTGGCCTATCTCATAACTGAGACAGAAAGTCAAGAATCAGGCTTCCTCTGGTTGCAATTATTTTCTTTGTATTTTCTGATGTACTTGGTATCCTGGTTCGTAATAAGTTGTAATAAACATTTGGGGTTTGGCTAGTGAAAGAGGGTGGGTATTTATGCATGTCAAGGGTAGAAATTATGCCTACAGGACTGTTATATTTCTGCATATTCAAACTTCACCTAGAAGGTATGCCTATAGGATTGTTATAATTCTACATATTCACACTTCACCTTGAAGTTATGCCTATATGATTGTTATAATTCTGCATATTCAAAATTCACCTAGAAATTATGCCTATAGGACTGTTATAATTCTGCATATTCAAACTTCACATAGAAATCATACCTATGTGATTGTTATAATTCTGAATATTCAAACTTCACCTAGCAATTATGCATACATGACTGTTATAATTCTGCATATTCAAACTTCACGTGGAAATTATGGCTATATGACTGTTATAATTCTACACATTCAAACTTCACCTAGAAATCATGCCTATAGGACTGTATGATTCTGCATATCCACACTTTACCTAGAAATCATGCTTATAGGATTGTTCTAACTTCATTTTGTGTAATTCAAACTGCATTTTGATGCCATACCTATAAGGTTTAAAACAATTTCCTGCATTTAGATACTGTGCCTATAAGGGTTTAAATAAGTTTATGCATTGAGATACGTGCCTGTAAGGTTTTCTGCATTTTGACACCATGTCTATAAGTGTCTAAAATCAGCAACGTGTAGAAAACATTCATATAAGAGTCTTTAAATGAATCTGATTTTCTTCACTCAATGCTTGATGTAAAAATCAGTAATAGTCTATACTATCACCCTTAGAACCTGTAATCCATTTGTTTAATTATGTACTCTTTTGATAATCTAAGTCCATCACTTAACAAAGTTTAGCAGACATGTCTATATGATCCCGACTAATTCAGTTCGAGTTTTACTGTCTTATCACCTTCTGAATACAATAGATACCATGCCTATATGATCCTCATCTGAATACTTAGGCAAGTCTTAGAGTAATAACTGTAAACTGAATCCACTTCTGTTAATTGTTACAACCAGCAGGTAGGCCTGATTCAGACTTCTTATCTGAGTTATGCAATAAACTAATCTGTTTCAATCCTAAACTCCCTCATCTTCAGTATTTAATCAGACCTAAAAAGTATATGCAAGTCATGCTAATTACATACTTTTCTTTTTTTAAGGAGTATACATGATCCTTTTGTTTGTCTATATGTTTTTCCCCAAATATGCAATATGTGTGTTGTATGTCGCCTCAGAGTTTTTACCTTTGAAACATCAAATAAACCTAATATCCTTCCTTTTTTAGGATTAGTAGCCTAAGTTCCACTGGGACTAATAGGAGTGAGACGGGTAATAGCGTACAATAAGTAATTGAGACCAATCCGTAGTTTAAATGCCTTCACAGGGTGAGAAGGGTAGATATGGATATGATGACCACACAATAATGTCACGTGTAGCCCCTCATTGAGGAGTGATTATCATACATTGTGTGGGGTGATCCATATTTTTAATAAACCTAGGACCCGCTTCCTTTGTATTTATTTCTTTTAGCATTTTAATCATTATTTTTAAGAAACTCAGCTTTTCTAATTGTTCTTTCAAACTTTGTTTACTCTCAAACCATTATGTGTTGGAATCCCCTTTTATTTGAGTCTTATCTGCATATATGTTAATTGCACTTCAATTCACAATAATTGTAAGACCGGGAACCACGCTAGTGGATTCTGAGGGGTGCCTTACACCTTCACATTAGAATAATTTCAAGTCCTTACTTAATCTCTGGTTATTCAAACAAACTTAGATTTAAATCTCTATTGGTGTCATAATGCACCTTAATCATTAGGTGGCGACTCATCAAATGCAAACCCAGTTCCCATAAGGAACAAGTTGTCCCTCCAAATGTCATAAACCCGATTTTCGCGGAGGACAAAATGGGTGTGACAACAGTTCTCATCATCAGGGTTCTCGTGCCATGGTTCGGGCACCTAGTGTTCCACCACCTGTTCAGCCAGCTAAAGGCAGGGGTCGAGCAGCTAGAGGTGGAGGTAGAGGTGTTAGAGGTGGAGGTCACGCTGCTAGAGGTGGAGGCTAGTCAAAAGGAGGTCGTACCTTGGATGTAGTTTTGAGTGGTAGAGCCCGGCCCTTATGTTATACTTTTCCAGCGAGGCCTGAGGTTTAGTCCTCCGATATTGTTGTCACATGTACTATTTCGGTTTTTAGTATAGATGTTTCAATTTTGTTTGATCTAAGGTCTACATAATCCTATGTGTCTTCTTATTTTTCTTCATATTTGGTTGTGCCTCGTAATTCTTTGAGTGCTCCCATATATGTGCCTATGCCAGTGGGCGATTCTATTATTGTAGACCGTGTTTATCGTTTATGCATGGTTGTTATTAGGAGTCCTAAGACTGTGTAGACCTCCTACTTTTCGATATGGTTGATTTCGATGTTATCTTGGTGATGGATTGGTTGTCACCTTACCATGCTATATTGGACTGTAAAGCCAAGACCGTGACCTTAGCCTTGTTGGGTTTGCCTCAATTGGAGTATAGAGGTACTCTTGGTCATTCTTTTAGTAGGGTTATTTCTTATATGATGGCTCGGTGTATGATCATGAAAGGGTGTTTTGCTTACTTGGCATATGTTCGTGATTCTAGAGCTAAGGTTCCTTCTATGGATTCCGTGCCAGTTGTTCGGGAGTTTCTAGAAGTATATTTTGCAGATGTGCCAGGGATGCCGCCCGACAGGGATATCAACTTTTTCATTGATTTGGCTCCAGGAACTCAGCCCATTTCTATTACGCCATATCGTATAGACATGCCAGAGTTGAAAATATTATAGGAGCAGCTGCAAGACTTGCTTGATAAGAGCTTTATTAGACCTAGCGTGTCGCCCTAGGGTGTGCTTGTGTTGTTTGTTCAGAAGAAGGATGGGTTGATGAAGATGTGTATAGATTATAGGGAGATGAACAAGGTTGCCATCATGAACAAGTATCCATTTCCGAGGATTGTTATTTTTTTATCAGCTTTAGGGTGCTAAAGTGTTTTCAAAAATTGATTTGAAATTGGGCTACGACCATTTGCGGATTAGGGAATCCGATGTTCCTAAGATAGATTTTCGCACTCGGTACGAGCATTGCGAGTTTCTGCTTATGTTATTTGAGTTGACAAATGCCCCAGCAACATTCATGGATTTGATGAACCAAGTATTTAGGCCGTATCTAGATTCCTTCACGATTGTCTTCATTGATGATATATTTATCAACTCCCGCATCCAAGAGGAGCATGAGGAGCATCTTCGAGTCGTTCTTCAAACTCTAAGAGATAGTTAGTTGTATGAAAAGTTTTCGAAGTGTGAGTTTTGCTTGAGTTCAGTTGCCTTCTTGGGCTACGTTATACCAGCATAGAGTATTCAGGTGAATCCGAATAAGATAGATGTAGTCAAGGACTGGCCTAGGCCCACATCAGCTACAGAGACCCAGAGTTTCTTAGGTTTGGCAAGTTATTACCATCTGTTTGTGAAGAGGATTTCATCTATAGCAACTCGATGACCAGGATGACCTAGAAGGGTGCCCAGTTCAGGTGGTCGGATGAGTGTGAAAAAATATTTCAGAAGCTCAAGACATCTCTGACTACGACACCAATGTTGGTTTTACCTACAGGTTCTGGGCCATATATAATATATTGTGACGCATCTCGTATTGGGCTTGGTATGGTGTTGATGCATGATGGCAATGTTATTTCATATACTTCACGATAGTTGAAGATTCATGAGAAGAATTATCCAGTTCATACTTTGAAATTAGCAGCCATTGTTCATGCACTAATGATTTGGAGGCACTATTTATATGGCGTGTCATGTGAGGTGTTCACGGATCACCAAAGTCTTCAATACTTGTTCAAGCAGAAAGAACTAAATTTTAGGCAGATGAGGTGGTTGGAGCTATTGAAATACTACGATATCACCATCTTGTATCATTTGGGGAAGGCAAATGTAGTGGCTGATGCTTTGAGTAGGAAGTCGGCCAATATGGGCAGCCTTGCGTATATTCCAATCGGTGAGATACTGCTTGCTTTGGATGTTCAGGCTTAAGTCAATTGGTTCGTGAGTTTGGATATTTATGATCCTAGCCATGTTCTAGATTTTACAGTCGCTCGGTCTTCATTATTTGAGTGTATCAGGGATCGACAGTATGATGACTCTTATTTGCTTGTCCTTAGGGACTTTGCAACACGATGGTGCCAAGCAGGTTACAGTCGGAGGTGATGGAGTTTTGAAAATGCAGGGTCGAGTTTGTGTGCCTAATATGGATGGACTTCGTGAGTTGATTCTAGAGGAGGCCTATAGTTTCCGGTATTCTATTCATCTGGACACTGCTAAGATGTATCAGGACTTGAAAAAGCATTATTGATAGAGGATGATGAACAAGGATATTGGTGTGTATGTAGCTCGGTGTTTGATTTATCAACATGTAAATTACGAGCATCAGAGCCTTGGTGGTTTGCTTCAGAAGATTGAGATTCCTGAGTGAAAGTGGGAGCGTTTCACTATGGACTTTGTTGTTGGACTCCCATAGACTCAGAGGAAGTTCAATGCAGTATGGGTTATTGTGGATAGGCTGACCAAGTCAACACATTTCATTCCCATGATAGTTTCTTTTTCTTCGGAGCGAGTGGCAGAGATCTATATCAGGGAGATTGTTCTTTTTCATGGTGTTCCCGTGTCTATCATCTCTGACTGAGGTATATAGTTTACCTCGCATTTCTGGAGGGCATTTTAGTGTAAGTTTTCCACGGGTCGAGTCGAGCATAACATTTTATCCTCAGACGGAGTGACAGCCCGAGCGTACTATTTAGATTTTGGAGGACCTGTTCCGCACCTGTGTTATTGAATTTTGAGGTTCTTAGGATCAATTCTTACCGTTAGTGGAGTTTTCCTACGATTACATCTATCATTCAACCATCCAGATGGTTCCCTATAAGGTATTATATGGTAGGCGGTGTCGATCGCCGGTTGGGTGGTTTGAGCCGGGGGAGGCTCGATTGTTGGGTATAAATTTGGTACAGGATTCCTTAGACAAGGTTAAGATCATCTAGGATAGGCTTCGTACAGCTCAGTCTAGGCAAAAGAGTTATGACAACCGTAAGGTTCGTGATGTGGCATTCATGGTCGGAGACCAAGTGTTGCTTCGGGTGTCGCCCATGAAGGGCATGATAGTATTTGGGATGAAGGGAAAACTAAGCCCTAGGTTCATCGGGCTTTCCTAAGATTCTTGATCGAGTGGGAGAGGTGGCTTATAGACTTGCGTTGCCATCGAGTCTATCAGCTATGCATCCATTGTTTCATGTGTCCATTCTTCGGAAGTATCACGACGATCCACCCCCGTGTTAGACTTCAACATTGTCTAGTTGGACAAAGACTTGACCTATGAGGAGGAGACGATAGCTATTCCAGATAGATAGGTTTGTCAGTTGAGATCGTAGAATTTCCCTTCAGTTCGTTTGCAGTGGAGAGCTCATCCTGTTGACACAGTGACATAGGAGCCCAAGTCCGATATGTGGAGTCGATATCCCCATCTTTTCACTGACTCGGTTACTTTTCTATGTCCGCTCGAGGATGAACGATAATTTTAAAGGTAGAGAATGTGATGACCCAAAGGGCCATCTTGTATTTTAGAATCCGAATCTAGGTTTTGAGGCCTTGAAAACCTTATTTTCTTTCTTCTCAATTTGCGTGCGCAGTCCGGACATATTTACGAAAAGCTTTTATGTAAAATTTAAGAAAAAATATTGAATTTGGCCTTTAAAATTGATTAATGTTGACTTCGGTCAATATTTTTGGTAAATTGACCTAGAACCGTGATTTGATGGTCCCGTAGTGTCCTTTTCTTAGAGTAAATATTTTGAAGTTATATACATTAAGGATCATTTCTTCTCATTTAGTAGCATCCACAATGTAATCATAAGAGATTTGAGAGTTTTGTTTAGGGGGAGAATTTTTAGGTCGATCATTAGCTTGCCACTTGTGTTTAGCTCTATGTGAGGTTATTCTCTCGATATTTTGTATTCCCTTTTTATGTAGTGGATTGCTCATTGATGGGTTTTCAATGTCTTTGCCTTATGATTATGATGTTTTGATGGTCTTCTAACAAACTTGTTTTTAAGAACCAGATAGAGAACCTGATTCACACTTCAACTATCCTGATCTAAGTCTGAAAATCAGAAATTGAATGAATGCCCTCAGGGAGGAACACAACAAGGACATGGTGACCTGGTCCCTTAGGATTCTCGACAGATGTACAAGTTACTGACTGTCCACATCATTATAAAGAGGAACACAACAGGGACATGGCCTCTTAGTGTTCCCTGACAGAAGTACAAGTCAACTGAACAGCTGGAACGTAAAAGTAGAAAATGACTATCTAGCAACTGTTACAGAAGAGGAACACAACAGGAACCTGGTCCAATTTGTGTTCTCTAACAGAAGTACAAGTCCATTGTCCAGGTGGAATGCAATTGCATAAAGTGACGGTGCAGACAGTGCACAAGTCATTTCTCATTGGGAAGAAGCGTATATCAGGAATTGACATCACTATCCATTGTGATATCTTTTGTGATAAAATAACCTTGTGCAAGACGCAATACTGTTGTGAATTCAGTGATATTCTCTCAAGTATAACAACGTTCATCCGACATTGAAGTCACTGGTGTGTCAAGAACAAAAAGACAACTCCACTAAGGATCAGTTTCTTAATGAGTTTATATGCATCCGTAGTTAGTTGTAATCTTGTTATTTGCTCTTCATTGTATTCCCTAGTTTGCTTTCTTAGAAGCTTTGTCTTAGGAACAAACCAAAAATTTGTAAACTTCCGAGTTTATGTTCTGACTAGGAATAGTCATAAGTTTAAAGTCTTTGTAACTAGGATAATTATAAAGTGGCTTGTGGTGGGTGCATCACAAGTTAGTTGAAGTCTTTGCAATAGGGTTATTACAAAGTGTCTTATAATAGGGAGATTACAAGTTAGTAAAGTTCTACAAAAGTATGTAGTGATTTTTTGATTCCCTTGTGTGGGATTTTTCCGCGTAAAAATCCCTTGTCTTCTTTACTTTTAGTCTTTATATCATTCTCAGTATCATCGCATATAAGACCAGGTACTCTATAGTTTGGTGAACTCATATAGACTAACGCTCATTTTCACATGTGGACGTAGGCCAATTAACGATCGAACCATGTTAAATGTTTGTGTCTCTTTTGGTATATTTTTCTTTTATTGTCTGACTTATCGTTATTCAAGATTTGCCTTGTTAGCTTTCGCATGACTGTTAATGCCCAATTTTTTCTATAATTTTTTAATATACAAAGTACCTTTCAAATAACATAGGTACACAAATATAAGTATGTCCAAGTGTTTTCCTAGTTTTTCTTATTTTTTAAAAGATTTTTAAACCAAATTTATTGCCCTATTCAATCAAGAAAAACCCATTAATAATTCCCAAAATTGTTATTTTTTCAATTCACTCTTTGGATTCTCATATTTATACTAAATTCTGGCTAACATAATTTTTTCATATTTTTAAAAATTTATTTAGTACTTTTAAAGCTAAATTGCATATAATTACAATGTTATCCTATTTTAAGATTTAATTATATTTATTGTTATAAAATTGAATTCAGTATTTTTAATTAATATTTATATATTATTAATTATATTGGAACCTTTTAATTTGTTTATAGAAAGTATTTTACTATTTTTCATAAAATAAATAAGGGAAAGTGGCTATTTAAATGCTAGCCTATTTTTATTTTGATTTTAGCCGGATTTGAGCACTCTTAATTGAACTCAGCTTCAAACCCTATTACTCAGCCCAAATCCTAAGTTTACTCAATCTACAACCCACTGAAAAAACTCGCTCGGACCTTTTTTAATCCCAGCAGTTGATATAACAGATCAACGACTCACACTCTCCCTTTCCTTTTTTTAATTTCCCCAATACCCCAAATCCTACTCATTTATTACCCAAACGCCACCCTTGAATACTCCATTCTCTCAAACTCTCTCGAAGTTTCTCAAACCCTAGCCACCATCTTCGCCTTGAAAGCCACCATAATCCATGGCTTCCAAGGCTATATAGATCCTATACTCACCTCCTATTGCTCTACATACCTGGTCCTTGAAGATTCAAGGCCTGACAATGACATAGTTGGTCCAAGCTTAGTTCGATTCGAGTTTCCCAGCCATCTCCGGCCTTGCTCCGGCGTAGCATGGCTGGTCGAGCCTGATTTTGACCTCTCCGACTTAGATTACTGTCCTTTCAAAGTATTTCTCACTTCTAAGGTTCTTCTGAAACCCTAACGCTTCGAGATTTCTACGATTCCTTTAGATTCGTTGTGTATCTATGCTTTCCCTAAGTTCTCAATCGATTTCTATGGCTTTTCTTTCAAAAATTGCTTTCAAAACTATTTCTCTTCTGATCTAGGGTTTTCTGAGAAAGTATTCTTGTATGTTTAAGTGTTTTCTGACTTTCTTTGTCTTTTGTGTGTTTTTGCTCTACTGTATTCTTGTATTTTTCTTCTACCATATTCTTGTATGTTTTCCCTGTTGTGTTTTCTGTACTATGTTCTTGTATGCTTTTCTGTTGTGTCCTTGTATTTTTCTTATACCATGTTTTTGTATGTTTCCATGATGTGTTTTCTATACTATGTTCTTGTATGATTTTTCTACTATATTTCTTTTCTCATGTGTTCTCGTGTTTCTCCTACTGTATTTTTCTACTCAGTTTCCTTATTAAATTCCTTCTACTAGGCTCTGTTTAAAGTTTCTTCTAAAAACTTCTTAGCATGCTTTTTCTATCGTTCTTATCAGTCTTTTCTCATTATGCTCCGAATTTGTTTCTTTCACTCTGTTTGCTTTGACCCCTTCTACTATGTTTGCATATTACTTTTCTATCATGTTCCTCATGAGTTTTGTTGCTGAAAGAAGCATGTTAGAGGTTCAGTTCTTTTCTGAAACCTTTAAACATGTTTTGCTCAATTGGTTGCCCTCTCATCTTTGCTTTGTAATTTTCCTGAACTAGGGTTTTCTTTCAAAACCCCTAACTCTATCAGACCAACTTCGAGTCTCTGAATTGAGTTTGGACATCTTTGTTTCTTACTTTTTCCTAAACTCCTCTACATTAGATTTTTCTACTAATTTTACAATGATCTGACAATCTTCTTTCATGTTTAATATATTCGTATGCTCCTTATATATGATAAACCTCCCTCTAAAGTGGCCTTCAAATTTGTGATCTGTTCATATTCTCCTCTGTATATGGTCTGGTTGATTTCTTTCCATTGTTTGCTGATTCTCTCTATGACTCGACCTAAGTTAAGACCATTCTCAGCGTTTGCGACTTAGTTCATTCATGGGTCAGTAATTACAAGATCTTTGGCTTTGATTTACTAGCTGTTAATTGATTTTGTTGCCTTATTTGTACAACTATGTACTTCAAAACCCTGTCCGTAAATAACCTTTTATGTATTTGCCTCTAATTACATGTTGTGTATAAGGTGCTTATTCAATTTCTTTCCTTAAATTTTTTTTACCAGTTTGAATCTGAATCCCTCAATTAAGGGAAATCTTGCGTAATTGATTGAAAATCGGTTCCTTAATTATTTTCTTACCCTATTTCCTCATGGTTTTCATACTATAAAATTCACGACTCATTAACACAGAACACACGATTTGACAATCCTACACTACACACTTCACAATCCTTCTGAATTCTTACTTACACATAATAGTACTCTCTCTTCTTGTCTGCACAGTGGCTTTTACAAGAGTAATGCATTTTCTCTATTTGTTTCTTAACTAGTATGCCTAATTTCAGCTTCAACGTCATCACAATCTGTTTATTTCTAGCTTTTTGTATCCATGTCTACTTTACTGCTTCTGCAGTAAAGTAGCATGTTGATCTCTTTCTTCTTGTTTCTGCTATGAATCGCTGATCCCTACCCCCTTATGTGTTTTGAGTTACAGTTTAAAATATGGTAATATATAAGTTATGATCTATGGATTGGACTTTATCCTTTAAAGGATCCTAACCTCTAAACAATGTATTCTAACAGGCTTATGGGTATGCTAGCATTTCTCATTGCTGAGTATGCCCACCAGCCTGTCTTTGCCCCTTTACTACCTCCCCATTCCCTATCCCCTATGTGTATCAACGTGAACTGTTTCCCTTTCCCTTTTCCCTTTTTGAATCATGCACTTGTACTCCCTCTTAGTCTTTAAGTTCTGCCTCCCTCCTGTGAGTGTTGCCTTGGGACCTTGAGTTCCCTCTAAACTTGGACACCTGAGGGCTGGCCCTTTCACACTGCACTATGTCTTAATCTGGTAATGCATTTGGGTGTAAGCACTACCCAGAGTTCATGTGAGACTCTTAGGGAACTTTGACATACCCCAAATGGGAGAAAGGCTTTGGAAATCTGATCTCTTGGAGTTGGTTTACTTCATACTTCATACAGGAAGTCAGAATCAGGCTCACCTTGGTTGTACTTTTAATTTCTGATGTATTTTCTTTTATCTTCATTCTGGGATATTATAACTTTGTAATAAAACTCTCGGGGATGGCTAGTGGAAAAGGGAGAGGGTAACTATGTATGCAAAAAATGGTAGATAACATGTCTATAGGAATTTCTGCATTCTTGTATGTAGATAACATGTCTATAGTATTTCTGCATTCTCATATAGCTACCATGTCTATATGAATTTCTGCATTCTCATGTATATATACCATGTCTATAAGAACTTCTGCACTTTCATATCGATACCATATCTATAATTATTCGAAATCAGAATTCTGCATATGTGTAGAAAATATGCCTATAGGATTTTCTGAATCTTGCACATCCACTTCTCATTAGGCAAACATGATTATAGGTCTTAATAACCAACTGCAATTAGATATCATGTTCATATAAAAAATACAGAACCTAGACATCATGTTTGTAGGATTTCTGTGTTTCACCATGTCTATAAAGGTGCTCTAAAATCGACAACACATAGAAAACATGTCAATAGAAGCTTTAACAAAATCTGAGTCTCCTCACTCATTTGTAAGTCTAAAACTAGCAATAATAATGCGTTGTCAGTTGCAGAACTTATGATCTTTTGCTAAAACTCGTCTTTCTTTATTTACTATGTAATCAATTCACTTCATTGTTTCTGAAATCAGTAGATATCATGCCCATAGGTCTTCGCTCAACACCCAGGCAAGCCTTAGGGCTAAAATCATAAACTGAATCAGTTTATTGACTACAACCAGCATATGAACTATGTAATAAATCAGTCTGCTTCAACCACTTAAGTTTTAATCAGACTCTAAATAATATACGCAAGTCATGCTAATTACTTACTTTTCTCCGTTTAAAGGAGGTCTGTTTGAGCCCTTTCATTTGTTTATATGCTTCCCCCATACTTGCTATATATGTTATGTTTGTCGCCCTAGTATTTTTACCTTTTGAAACCACAAATAAGCCTAATATCTCCTCCCTTTAGGATTAGTATTTCCAAGTGCCTTCGGGGCTGATAGGATTGGGGCGAGTAATAGCATGCAATAGGTAAACGAGACCATTTTGCGCTTTAATACCTTATGAGATGGGAAACGGTAGATATGGATATGATGACTAAGCGATAACATCACTTGTAGCTCCTTACTGAGGAGTGATTACTGGATGTTTTGTGGGGTGATCCATATCATACAATAAACCTAGGACCTCCTTCCCTTTGTTCTTTGTTTCTTTTAAATCTTTTAAAATCGTTTCTTCTAAGAAAGAAAATCAACTCTCTTTTAGTTCTTGTTGACTTTGTTTAATTGTAACTTTTATGTGAAAAGCCCCTCTTACTTGAAGTTTATTTGCCTTTGCGCCATTGGTATTTAAGTCACAACAATAGTTTGGTCATGAACCATATTAATGGATCCTGAAGGGTGTCTAACACATTCCCATTTGGATAATTTCAAGTCCTTACCCAATCTCTGGTTATTCAAACAAATTTAAAGTTTTATTGGTGTCCTAATACGCCTTAATTATTAGGTGGCGACTCTTTAATTCCCAAAAGGAAATAGTTATCTTTCCAAATATCATAAACCCGATTATGCGAAAAAAAAGGACACGACAATAACTCCTTATTATTTCGATCCTAACGATATCTTTGTTACTTAGAAAATTTATAACAACTTCTACTTCTATTTGCAAGAACTTACTTTTTTAGCTTTTTTCTTAAAGCAGCTACACACCTTATGCTACAATTACTATATTCTCAAAAGTATGTCCAAACACCATACTTCTCCAAATACTACTTAGCTTTTTAGAAGTTTGGCTAAGCTAGTACACCTCTATCTTTTTGGAGCAAAATAACTAAAAAAGAATAATGGTTAGCAAGTTATAAATTTCACACCATCCTCCAGATAATTGTCAAGAATGCCGCATTGGAAGGTATTAGTATATTGTTTTAAAAATTCCATATACTATTGACGACATTTAAAAAAACAAAACAAGTGGGAACAATAATATACAAGTGGTAAGTATTTTATATTTACAGCTAAATTTTTTTTAAAGTAAGACGTAATATTATATTATATGTTGGGTAGACAAATAATTTTCTTTAAACTGTAAAAGTATATATTAAACTCCAAAAGTCATTATTTAGGTTTCGGGATATAAATGATTAAATCACAATTGAATACATGTAGTCAAATTTATCATCTAACTATCATTCGAAAGGCTACAAGTAGCGATTTCAAACATTGACGTAGAGCTGTCATCAATCAAACTTTACAAGTGAGATAATGGCTTGATATAACTAAGATAAGGTTGTCGACGTGGCAAAATAATCCATTCAAAATTAACTAATCCCTTGTACGTGAACTTTACGTACGTAATGTTGCTTTGTATTTGTTGTTTTACCAAAAAATGTTAAGGTTTTTATTAAATTAATAAGATAAATGATAATGGATAAATTTTAATTAAATTTTATAAATTCAAAATTGATGAATATTAATAATCTAAAAATCATATTTGAAGCTATTAAATGCCAAAAGATGATTTAATAATATTGTTATGAATGAATGAGGGGATAAGGACAAGCAATAAATATGATAAGTAGAAAGAATAATTCATCCAAATGTATAACGAGGTGGATGATTCTCTTTCTGACAATGATGAAAGCTAACCAAACGTGGGAATATCAAATACTTTATCGGATTTGATGTGGGAAAACTTGGAATAAAACAGCAAATCGAATCTTGTGTAAAGATAATGTTTGTAGTTACGTGAGAGTCAACTTTTCTAGAGAGAGCTTATAACGATAGAAAATTACATGCCCCATCTTTCTCTCTCTGTTCCTACTTATATGGGGCATATCCCTTACCTACTGAAAGTATTAATGCAGATAATATTCCTCAGATCATTCCTTTAAAATATCTTATTGCTAAACTAACCGTTTTTGGCCGATCTGAGTACTCGACCTCAACATTAGCTGCTCGGCTCGCCAGTGTTTCTTCTAAAACACGACCTTGGCCTAACTGATTTTTGATTGTCTTGTTTCAGGCGAAGTCCCCTTGATCAGATTTTGACCCATATAGTTAGTTTCTCGCCCACGGGGTTGTTTTTGGAGGAGTTCGATGGGCGGA
This sequence comes from Nicotiana benthamiana, assembly GCA_034376525.1. Lineage (NCBI taxonomy): Eukaryota > Viridiplantae > Streptophyta > Magnoliopsida > Solanales > Solanaceae > Nicotiana > Nicotiana benthamiana. The sequence goes on from CM067331.1 coordinate 119,152,415, forward strand.
CTTCACCAGTTACAATTTTGAAAAATCTGACCATGTTGGCCAAGGATAACCCTTTTGTGGTGAGGTGATGAGGTGACACTTCAAGATCCACATCTCACCGTTACCTCAATTCGAAATGACATTATTCCATCATGTGTCATTATGACGCATGTTCCAATACGTCATTTCCCCCGCCTCTTCCGTTTCGGAATTATTGAGGCGGCATTTAGGTTTTCTCGATCAGGGTGCCCATATTCATATAAATAGGGATTGGTATTTCTCATCTGAACTGTTGCATTCTAGAGCTTTTAAAACCCAAGCATCTCCTTCTTTTAATTTCCCTACGTCTATGTTTTGTTTCTCCATTAAGCGTTTTCTGCCATTGTCATCTTTTTCACTTTTGCATTTCTTTTTCGCATATAATCAGAAAATGGCTAGTGCTTCCTCTGATTCTGTAACCTCATATGTGGATATGCCTCCTCATGAAGAAGGAGCAGCCATGGTAGAAAATGAGAATTTCTCCACCGTGGATGAAATAATTCCACGTTCAGGGAAGGCTAGGTCAGAATTCAAGAACCCACCTGAGGGTCAATCTGAACTCATCATTTCTGAGATTTATATGGCAGTGATTGTTGCATTTAGGGCTAAGTGGCGAATCTCGGCCCATGTCGAACTCATCCCCGCTGGTAGCGATGTAGTGCAAGTACATTGCCCAGGGCACTCTGTATTTTACGCATACTTGTTCGTTGTCAGTTATCCACTTATTCTCATGTCCTTGGCGAAGAATTTCTGCCGCTTTTATGGTGTGTTCCGGGATCAGCCCTCTCCGTACATATACAAGCTTATCATTATGCTTATCAAGTACGCGGAGCTGGCCATCCGTGGTATTTCTCTCTGCCATCTGCTTCACATCTTCGCCCCAAATTTTCATAGGGTCAAGATGATTCACATGTGCCACCACGGAACCAATAGATTGGTGGTGAATATGGATGATAAAAGTAATCGCATTTTTGGGCCAATTTCTTTTACGTGAAGACAGAGCACGTGGTATCAAACCCTAGAGGATTTCTCGAGTCCAATTTTGCTCGTAAGTGTTTTTCTCCCAAACTTCGTTATTTGTTTATGGTGATCTGATCGTTCTCCTTCTATTTCTGCAGCCGAGAGGGATCCTCCTTCGCCAATCGTTGACATTCGTGACTAGGTAAATCAGACTTTGCCTCACACGGTAGGGATTCAAAAGTGGTCGCGGTTTAATGAGATGTTTGGGTGTAGACCTACGGCTGGTGAGTCACCTTTCTTTGACCTTAATACGACCTTTGTATCTTCCTCTCCGTCCTTCCATTTCTTATTTATTTTTCTTCGTTAGTAATTCGTAGGGCTTCAATAAGGGCGAGGGCGAGGGCTCTTATGCCTGCTCTTCGCCTGTCGAATTGTACGCTCGTGCCCATACTTGTTGTGGCTGTAAGTGAGCTTGCTCAGATAGCTGCTATTCCTCTAACCCCGACCTCGCATGATCCTAGTCGCCAGGATTCTGCCACGCTAGCATAGATTCCGACTTCTGTAGTGTTTCACTTGGTCAATGAGTCGAATCAGGGAGAAGACGAAGAGGCTCCGCTGAAAAGGCGAAGGATAGAGATTGATGTAAGAGTGGCTGAAGAGGAGCCGACGGGAGGCGAATCTGAGTTGACATAGGCCGAGTTAAGGGGCAGTACGACCACGGATGTAAAAATCGTGCCTCCATCAGATGTGGAGATCGCCTCCGTGGAAGAAGGGGAGTGACCAGAAGTAGTTGTGATCATTCCACGGAGTGATCCGTCGACGTCATGGCAAGCAAACGTTCCTTCTTCGGTTGAGGAGAGGGCGAAGAGTGTGATCATAGGTGATTGCGAATCTTGCTTTGATGTTGACCTGCGGAGATGAGGATATGCGACGAAGGGCTTACTTGGGTATAGGTGAGAACGGATAGATCTTCTCACTGGATCTTAATCCCTTTGGACTATGATTTGTTGGAGGATACGGTGAGCATGGTCCCCTCATTTTCCCCTTTTAGCCGCTGAAAAAAGGACCCTTCAAGCGCTCCGAGATTCCGACTTCTCACTAGGCATATTTGGGATGGCTTTGAGGTTGAGTTTCTTTCATCATTTCTGCAATTTGCATCTTTTTCATCTTTCTACCTTTGCTAATTTTCTTCTTATTCTATTTTTTTTCAGATTTTAATTTTGGAGATCGAGAGTGCCTCCAAGAAGAGAGGCGGAAGATTGTCTTTTAGATGATAGTTTTGAAGTATGTCTGTTATCGTGACAAGTATCGTGAGAGCGTGCACAATTTAGAGCAGGTGTGTCACAACTCTAAAATTGACCCGGTTGTGATGGTGCTCATCGTGAAACTAGGCCAGCCGACACAAACTCCAAAACTCTCCAGAAATTCTTAGTAAGTCATTTTACGCTATTTATTTTCTAAAATCACATAACATAAGTTAGAATAAATAGTGCGGAAATAAATACACCAGCCCAACATCGGGATTTCACTAGTCGTGAGCATATATTACCACTGTCTGATAACATAAGACCAACTTGTGCGGAAAAATCAATGAGTACAACTAAGGAAGAATGTAGAGGGAGGAAAGCAGGGTTGCGATCGCCAGGTAGATACCTTGCTAACTCCGATCAACCTGCCACTCAATAGTCAACACTGCTACAGGGTTTAGAAACACCTAAATTTGCACACAAGATGCAGGGAGTAATGTGAGTACGCCAATTCAGTAAGTAATAATAGTAAATAAAGACCGAGCAGTAAGAAAATACATAATACACGTCATAACACCATAACAAGTACAGTGTTCTTCCACAACGGTGTATATATAACCTCATTTCGTCAAAATTCAGTTTTCCGTGAAAATCATTTAGAGATGTGTAAAACTACACTTAAAACTTCTCTCATTGATTTTACATAGCCCTTTGGGCATCATAAATCATAAATAGCCCCTCGGGCGAATCATCACTGTTACTCATATACATTTCGTAACATAAGAATCTTAGTGAAAAATAACCAAATCAAAATCAACAATTAAATTCCGAACATCTCTTGAAAACTCCAATTTAGATGACAAATCCTTTAATGCATTTATTCAACATTTTAAATAGAGGCTCAATATAAAAGAAAAGTGAAAATAGAAAATCTCATAAACAAGCCCCTTGAGCAACAATATAACTTATAAGTATAGCCCCTCAGGCGAGCCTCTCAATCACTTGAGAATCAACTCTCATCAATCAGCACTCAGACTCACCACTCTCACTCAATAGGTACCTCAAAATAACCGTTGCTGCGTGCATCCCGATCCATATATATATAATCGATTGCGCTCACTGGGGTGTGCAGACTCTGGAGGGGCTCCTACAACCCAAGCACTATATTGTTGTGGCGTGCATCTCGACCAATATATCATGGCGGCATGCAGCCCGATCCATACACACACAGAGGCGCACCCGCGCACACACACACACACACACACACACACATATATATATATATATATATATATATATATATATATATATATATATATATATGCCCGATCCATTGATATATAATCCTCACAACCAGGCCCCCGGTCTCTCTCAGTCATCAACCTCACAATCAGGCCCTCAGACTCTCTCAGTCGTCATCTCAATATCAGGCATTCGGCCTCTCTAAGTCAGAAACCTTTCAAACCACTCGGGCTAATAGTAAAGCAGAGCGTTTAGCCCAAAATATCATTTCAAAATATAAAAAAATAGTAAATAAGGCTAAGTTATAAAATCATTAAACACGGCATGACTGAGTACAAGTACTAAATCAACACAATGGGGACTAGTAGTAAAAATCCCCTAAGGGTCCAAATAGTTGGCACGAGGCTCAAATACGGCATTCCACCCAAAACATGGTAATACTTTCCAAAAATGCGACTTAATAGTCATACGGGATGGATCAAGTCACAATCCCTAATGGTGCACGACCCCACGCTCGTATTCCAGCATGTGCGTCACCTCAAAGTAGTGAAATGATGCGAAATCCGGGGTTCCATACCCTCAGAACTAGATTTATAATCATTACTTACCTCAACCCTATCCAAATTCTAACTTGCGATAACTTTGCCTCATGAACCAGCCTCCAAATGCTCCGCATCTAAAAAATTAGTATATTATTATCAATATACGCTAAAGGAATAAAGCCCTAGAGAAAATAATCAATTTAACTCAAAATCCTGAAATTAGCTCAAACCCGGCCCCCGGGCCCATGTCTCGGAATCCGACAAAAATCCCACCAATGGAATCCTTATCCTCCCACGAGTTCATACATACCAAGAACATCAAAATCCAACCAAAACGACCCCTCAAATCCCTAAATAGAGATCTCCAATTTCAAGCCCTAATCCCCAAATTTTCTTCCTTAATTTCCACTAATACTATGATTAAACAATGGAAAAATGACCATAAACACAAGTATTGAAGCTTAAGATGCTTACCCAACTGAAATCCTTTGATTCCCTTGATACATCACTACCGTAGCTTTCTTCCCTTGTTCAAAAATGGAGAACATAGCAAAAATTCCTGAAGAAAACCTTATATACTTTATGACCCAGGGAATCCGCAGCTGCGGTCCTTTTCCCGCTTCTGCGGTCAACCAACCGCTTCTGCGATTTTCACTTAAGGCCAAACCTCCGCACCTGCGCCCCAGGCTTCACACTTGCGGGCTTGCAGGTGCGGTATATTTTCGGCTCCTATGGTTTTTTCCAATCCTACAACTGCCTACATGAACCAACGGCATCGCACTTGCGGTCCCCAATCCGATGCGTAAATAACAGAAGCTGCAAATTTTCTGCTGCAAAACTCCAAGTCCAACTTCCCGATAATCATCCCAAACCATCCCGAGGCCCCCAGGACCTCAACCAAAAGTTTGAACAAGTCACATGCCACCATTAAAACCTATTGTAACCTTCAAAACACTCAAAACAACATCAAAATAACAAATCTCTTGGATTCAAACCTAAGGATTCCAAAAACTTTCGAATTTCGAATTCAATCAAAAAGTCTATCCAACCTCTCCCGAATGACCTGAAATTTTGCACACACATCAAAAATGACACAACAGACCTACTTCAATTTTCGAAATTCCATTCCGACCTCGATATCAAAATTTCCAATGCCGGCCGGAAAATGCCAAATTTCTAATTTTTCCAATTCAAGCCTAAATCTTCCACGGACCTCCAAAATACATTCTGATTGTGCTCCTAAGTCCCAAATCATCTAACGAAGCTAAACAAATCATAAAAATCCAAATATGAGATTATATACTAAAAAGTCAAAATTGGTCAAATCTTTCAAATTTAAAGCTTCAAGTTGAGAATCATTCTTCCATATCTATTTCGATAAACCTGAAAACCAAAACCGAGGATTTATATGAGTCATAACATCATACGGGGCTAGTCACACCCGAGAACTGGCTAACAAAGTACAAAAGCTCAAAACGACCGGTCAGGTTGGTACATCCTCCCCAATTTAAACATGCGTTCATCCTCGAACGTGCCTAGCATTTTTCTAGAAACTACTAAATTGTTGTGTAACCTTACCATGCACATACCCGGGGGTGATCCCACGTCACCCTATCTCATATAGGTCTGATAACACAATATAATAGAAATTTCAAAATTCAGCCCAGTCCATAAAGCTTTGAACCACATTCCACTTCTGAAATCAATCCACTAGATCAGAATCTCACATCCATACTCTAAATAAGTCCGAACAAGCTGTAGCAAACCATATCTGCAACCTCTGATGCAATTACATGATATATTACATAACTCAAACACTCATAGCGATAACTTCTAATCACAATAGTTTCTCCAAAACATTCGATAATAAACCTCTTATCAAATAAAGCCTCATTCCAACTGCAAACGATAAATGAAACACGTAGAAAGTCAAATCCATTCCTCAGATTAACCATTCGTGAAACCACTTCTCTTTTGGCAAGGACCATAGCAACTTCTAAGCCGAACATCGATATTATCCTTCCAACATACTGAAACAAAATCCCATAATATTTATCCTATATCTCAATGACCTCATCTCCTCCAATACGACTACTCTAACAACGTGACACGTCGATATAATCTCAATCCACAACCCGCGCAACCTGTGCACCAATTAGAAACAGTCTAAATGTACTCAAATCATGGAAGGTGACTCAAATGAGAGAGCTGTACCGCAAGCTCCCCAGTACCACTACAACATGATGCTAAGAACGCATCACACACCGTAGGACCAAAGTGCACGAATCTAATCTGAATGATCATACATCCATATAACTTTGCTACAATGCGCGATCGTATCCAAATAATGGTCCACATGAAACACTTCAAAAAACTATACCCAAAATCAACAACCAAGTGCAATTTGATATCTAGCACCACAAGTGAATCACCTTATCCATGGAGAAGTAAATAGAACAATGCCATACCAATCAGAGGGAATATACCCAATGCGCAATCAATCATGCAATTCCCAAATGCCCGTCTTGCTCAAATTTTGCTATAAAGGTCAAAAATAGAACTGCACCATATGTGCATATAACTAACAAATCACAACTCCTGGTAACATAGAAGAGTAACTCATAGATCACCCCAGAACACGAATAAGCTCATCAACAATCAAATGGCACATCTCTTAATAATAGTTGTTTGGAGTCAACAAATCCGACCCGGTGTAGAACACACATCCATGTTGGGACTACCAATGAACCTCAACCCAACTTTAGTCACTCACAACAGATAAATAATTCTTTGAATGTTCACAATGACTAAATCATAGCACATACTACTCTATGACTAACCTTAGCTATTTTCTCACACTGCACAACCATAAACCATCTAATAACGTAAACTCTCAGTCTCCCAATCCATAAAGCATACAAATCACCATATCTGATTGCAGCTACACTGTCCAGACATCTAATACATTTCTGATACTCGATCATTCCACGAGGGATACTCCTATAATTCTTCTGTGCCATAAGAAAAAATCTTAACTCCATCAATTGATCAAAAACAAGAGAGTGCCACAATGCCAATAAAGTATCCATAACTCAAACACATCACCCTTTTATGAAATTTATACCCTCATTAAGCCACCTCAATTAGTACTATCATTTCCCTAACCTTCTGAAACTGCCCGTGCCGCCTAAGAATTTATGACCTTCCTTTAAGAATGGAACTGTGACCTTACACATGCCAATCTCTATCCTTCACAACACACTACATATACCATACCATCATAGGATAAACATAAGGACTTCATATCCATTCCGATCCACAAGTAACTATATACTCAATTAGCCAAAAACATCCCATTTGATCCCACCTAGAAAAAAAATCACTATACATCTTATGCTCTTCACTCAAATAGAAAATATACATCTTAAACCGTGGTAGAAATCATCAAGAACTCTTCGAACCTTATTTTTAAAAAATCAAACCGGCGGGACTGAATCCTTTTTAACTCAACCAAGTTGCGCAGATTACAAAAACCTAAGAGCTTTGCCATGAAACACCTGTAGAAACTAATTACCTCATAATAAACCAAATAACTAATCGTAATCCTTACAATGCCGATCCAACCTATTACCAAGCTATCTTATTTGTCCATGTTCCTTCTAAATTACCTTCCATTTGAGACTTCTGCTCGCCATAATACTGCAACTCCTCAACTCAAATTCACCACACGAGACCCCGTGCATAAGACTACACTGCCCTAAGGCTCATAACTGTTGTATTCTTCTAAAACACCCCTAAAGTACCACAACTAAGATACCGCTATGAAGGGACCACTATGTGAATCTAAATCCATAAACTTCGTTTTTCCTGATACTGGTATGTAGAATCCATAAGGATATAGATTTGACACAAGTCCTGACACCCTCCAATATAAATTTCACTTTCTAGCCAAATGCACATCCTAAAGATTTCCAATTGTTACATATACATTACGAATCCATTAAAACCATTCTTGGGAGTTATCCACTCTGCTCATACCTCAATTAGACTGATCAAACGGCTTGAATGACATGTGCTTCATTAGCACTCTGACACCCCAGGAGGTAACCCCATTCTCTAATCCATGAAAACAACAACTAGATCATTTAATATTTCTCATGTACCCATACAACATAACCTAACCTTTATCCGAAATTTCCTGTACTCAAGTCATCCTCGTTCTCAACCTCTGTAAGCCATAGCGGATTTGCTAGAATACTTCAAATTGGAACCAGCACAACATATAACTGAGTGATCAACTGATCAATAGCAGACTCCCTCACTTGGCTCAAAGCCATAGATCAAAACACACAAAAACTCACAATGCCTATACTTTATCACCGCCATAGCACCATAGTGAGATTCAACTAAATCCCTCATAAGCCCATGCAAATCATGACCTCTAGTATTTCAAATCACTTGGGAACCTCACACTTACTGTCGTAATAGTCAAGGCAACTCTTTTACACGATGCAAACTCAAACTGCAGCATGTATAATTCACCGATAAAAGAGGACTCTGAACCAACGACATAAGGATTACACAACCTCAAAATACTCCACAGGAGATAATCCACCCGCTTAGCCTCAAACTGGCATCTCTCGACACTCTTCATAGTCAAAACTATTACCTGATCACTTAACCTTCCCGAGTCTGAACTCATATAACGACATAAAATTCACTATATTCCACAACTAGACAACATAAAAAGATCCTTCAACACACCCATAACTAGGGCTACACATCAAACCATGATGGAAATCAAGCACCTAATCATTATTCCTACCTCAAGTGGACTCTTCGTATCACATATTAATCATATGAACATATTACACAATCACATTATGCTCATCACATAGCCATCCAGCCATCACTACCACTAATAGCACACTATAGGGCATATGAGTCCAAAAGTACGTGCTCACACAGCCAACACCTTAGTGCACAAGCGATAAGCAAATCCCGGCCTCAAGTCCTCCAGACTGGACAAACATCAATGCACAAAATTATATCTCGCCCCTCGATTCGGAGAATCATATGCCGTCGATGTACAAATGATACCGAGCGGTCATGTGCGCATACGAACGCGTGGAAGAAATTTCACACAATAAGAATTCAAGAATGTGAAGTTTTCCTAAAGGTTCCGTAGCCTCCCGAGGATAAGTACAGACATCTGTGTACCGATCCGTAAGACTCTACTAAACCTGCTCATGGCTCGTGAGACTTATGTAACCTAGGTTCTGATACCAACTTGTCATGACCCTAAAACTGACCAGGTGATGATGGCGCCTATCGTGAAACTAGGCCCGCCGACACAAACTCCAAAACCCTCCAGAATTCATAATAAGACATTTTAAGCGAATTATTTGCTAAAATCCCAAAAAATAGGTTAGAATAAACAGTGCAAATAAATATAAAAGCCCTACATTGGGGTGTCACTAATCAAGAGCTTCTACTATCACTGTCCGACAACATAAGACAAACATGGCTGGGAAATGTCACACTTCTTTTTTGTCCGTTTCTTTTTCCTTTCCTTTTGTTCCCGTTTCTTTTCCTTCTTCCTCTTTTGTTTTCAACTTTTTTCGTTCTTTTCTCTTTTGCTTTCCAACGTTTTTTCTCTTCCTTTTTTTTAATGTTTTGTTCTTTCTTTTATAATAGGAGTGTAGGGGTAGATAAAAGAGTTAGAGTTAGAATTGAAGTGGGAGAAAGAAGTTGAAAAAATCATAGTAAGTGGTTAGGATAATTTTGTTTGAATCTTTTAAGATTTATCCCCTTTTATTATATTATTATTGTTATTATTCTTATTATTCTTATTATTACTTATTATTATTATTGTTATTATTTTATTAACTTTTACTTATTCTTTAATAATGAAGAAATTAGAAAGTAAAATGCATAGTTAAAAATATTAGTTAGCTGTCTTATATTTAAATATTATATACATAGGAAAATTAAATATTTAAATTATACTAAGTAAAATACTATAGCTTACATTTAAAATTCTAATTAGATTTCTTCTTTTTTTCTTTTATTTAAAACTAGGAGTAAAACTTATACTCTAAGAATGTGAATATATATTTGAATAAAACCTACTAACTAAGATTAATCGTAAAAGAAATATTTACACTAAACTAGTATAGAATTTGGGTGTGGTAAAAAATTAGGTGTTCACAGCATGCCCTCTTTGCTTGGAAACATGAAGAGCTTTCAGGTAAAGAAAAAGGAACAAGGTGACTGCTTTTTGGCCTCACTGTCATTCGAAAAGGAAAACAAGATAAAAAAAGGTGTGACCGAGCCTTGGTTTTAGGCAGCCTACATATCCCGGGTTATAAGGGAATCAGGTCACGTATAGTTCAAGTAGAAAGAAGAGTGATGGAGTATACTTAGATGGAGAGTCCACTGAGTTTCCGTTGAGGTTCCGTCGAGGTTCTGGTCCGCGGTTCATGCTACTGCATCCAAATGAAAAGAAGATTACACACTCTTGAAATCTAAGAGTTACAAATTTCCTATCTAAATGCCATCTGGAGTCTTGTCTTGATTCTTGATTTGCTTCTCCCGGTGACTTTGGATTGAAACTTGATGCTCTCGATGCAATAGACTATGAAATATTCTTCCATGCTTGTTTCTTGATCCGACGATGGGAAGAAAGATCTTGACCATATGTCTCTGCATGCATTATGCCAAAGGTTGTTGCGGCTGGTATTGAGATCAAACGTTCCACTTTCTATGGAAAGAATTGAAATATTATTTTTTCGCACATCAAATCCGCGCTTTGCTGAAAAACCTACAAGCTAACACAAACAAACAAGACGGACAAAAAATTTCTGCCCTAGTTTGCACTAGGAAATTTTGTGAGTTATTGAAAACACATTAAACTATCATTGCTGTTGCAGAATAAAGAATTGAAAAGATTTTTTTTAATAGGGAATGTTATATTCTGTGTTAACAGGAAGGAGGCAACCAGGGGATGTAGTACCCTGTGTTGAAAATAAGATGAGGCTCGTGGCACTCTAACATGCAACTAGGGGATATCGTACCCTATGTAGGTAGAAAGTCATGCGACCAAGGGATGTAGTACCATGTGTCGGCAATAAGATGAGGCTCGTGGCACTCTAACATGCAACTAGGGGATGTTGTACCCTATGTAGAAAATAATGCAGCCAGGGATGTAGTACCATATGTTGGCAATAAAATGAGGCTTGTGGCACTCTCAAATGCTACTAGGGGATGTCGTACCCTATGTAGAAAATAATGCAGCCAGGGGATGTAGTACCCTGTGTTGGCAATAAAATAAGGCTTGTGGCACTCTTAAATGCTACTAGGGGATGTTGTATCCTATGTATAAAATAATGCAGCCAGGGGATATAGTGCCGTGTGCTGGCAATAAAATGAGGCTCGTGGCACTTCTGAAATGCTACTAGGGGATGTCGTACTCTATGTAGAAAATAATGCAGCCATGGGATGTAGTACCCTGTTTTGGCAATAAAATGAGGCTCGTGGCACTCTGAAATGCTACTAGGGGATGTCGTACCTTATGTGAAAAATAATGCAGCCAGGGGATGTAGTATCCTGTGTTGGCAATAAAACGAGGCTCGTGGCACTCTGAAATGCTACTAGGGGATGTCGTACCCTATGTAGAAAACAATGCAGCCAGGGAATTTAGTACCATGTTTTGGCAATAAAACGGGGCTCGTGGCACTCTGAAATGCTACTAGGAAATGTTGTACCCTGTGTAGAAAATAATGCAGCCAGGGGATATTGTACACTATGTTGGCAATAAAATGAGGCTCGTGGCACTCTGAAATGCTACTAGGGGATGTCGTACCCTATGTAGAAAATAATGCAGCCAGGGGATGTAATACCCTGTGTTGGCAATAAAATGAGGCTCGTGGCACTCTAAAATGCTACTAGGGGATGTCGTACCCTATGTAGAAAATAATGCAGCCCGGGGATGCAGTACCCTGTGTTGGAAATAAAATGACGCTCGTGGCACTCTGAAATGCTACTAGGGGATGTCGTACCCTATGTAGAAAATAATACAGCCAGGGGATGTAGTACCCTGTGTTGGCAATAAAATGACTCTCGTGGCACTTTGAAATGCTACTAGGGAATGTCGTACCTTATGTAGAAAATAATGCAGCCAGGGGATGTAGTACCATGTATTATCAATAAAATGAGGCTCCTGGCACTCTATAATACTACTAGGGGATGTCGTACCCTATGTAGAAAATAATGCATCCAGAGGATGTAGTACCCTGTGTTGGCAATAAAACGGGGCTCGTGGCACTCTGAAATGCTACTAGGAAATGTTGTACCCTGTGTAGAAAATAATGCAGCCAGGGGATGTAGTACCCTATGTTGGCAATAAAATGAGGCTCGTGGCACTCTGAAATGCTACTAGGGCATGTCGTACCATATGTAGAAAATAATGCAACCAGGGGATGTAGTACCCTTTGTTGAAGATAGGGTGTCGATCCCCTATAAAGAAACTAAAATAACATGCTTACATGCATATTGGAAGGAAATCATGGATATGAGAACTTCAGTTGGTGGTTCGTCTTTCCACGAACTGTTTCACTAACGAATTTGTTCCTGTTCTAAACAAAGAAAGATTCATTAGTTTGTAAAAATGGTGGTAAGTTTGTGGCCTTGACTCCTTGGGCGACTTGACCTTGCGTCCATTGCACTTGTTAGGACCCTGTCGATGATCGTACAAATTGCCGGGAGATTCTGACTCTATGGTGCAAACAACTTTGTTCCCCAAAATAACATTTGATGAGTAACGTTTGTTGCCCTTGAAACATTGCCAAGTCCTTCAAGCCTTTTGCTTGACAAGGAATATCAAAGTCGGCTTTATAGTTGTGCCCATACTGTTTATGCCCCATAAATTTTTGCTTCATATAACGAGGAAACTGTAACCAATTTTGTGGCCTTTTTCTTTGCTTTGCTTTGACAAAATTAAACTGAAAGGGACTCAAAAAATAATAGTACGAAAGAAGAAAAGAAAAAGAAAAAAGGTAGGTGAATAATAAGCATTAGAACTTAATCAAAAAGCGTCCCTTTCAGGGGAAGAATAAGAAAAGACTTATCTGGAGGAATATGCTGACTTAATAAACATGACATGAACTTTTGACTGGATGCCCGATCCGTCTAAATCGTCTATTTCTCAAAATCTGTTGTAATATTCTCTTTGAAGCTGATTTCTTTAACCATGCTTGTGCTGGGATATAAAAAGACCTAAAATCGATCGACGATGCCCTTTGTGGGTTTTCACCAATTGACCTCTCTCATTTGCCTTTTTCTCAACTCATTATCACCTCATAGTGCCCGTGAGGGTTTTTACCAATAAGACTCTCTCATTTGTTTTTCTCAACTCGCCATCGCCATATAGTTCCCTTGAGGGTTTTCACCGATAAGACTCTATTATTTTTTTTCTCTCTTTGCAATGGTTGAAGCGCCACCCCCAGTGTACTGACTTAGCATTATCAAAGTTGATCAGAAGGTCTTAAAAGGGAAAGGTAAAAAGAACTACTAAACTGAAATGCAACTTTTGGAACCATTTGATGGAACAACCATCAAAAATAAAATAAAAACATGACCCAGTTTCTTTGAATATTGAGGAAATATGGATTTTTCTTTGGTGTGACTGAACCTCAGAGAGAGGCTGCCTATGTATCCTTTCAGAATAGAGTCGAACGTAGTTCAGGATGGCATGAACTTGTTTTGATGATGATTTTTTTCTTTTTTTAAGTATATTGGTTCCAAAAGAGGGTAAACACAAGGAAATAGAAAAAAGGCTTCAAAGGGCTAACTTGGGTTGACCAGTGTTTGGGTAGCGAGAGTGATAGCCTTTCGTCATCCCAACCTGAAAATGCTAAGTATAAACCAAATTCCCCAATAGAAGCATGTCAGACATAGTATCTCTTGACTGCATCTACATTGACGGATATGTCCGTCACCTTTCCTTCTATATCTGCCAAGTGTAGAGCTCCTTTCGACAATACTTTCTTGACGAGGTAAGGACCTTGCCAATTCGGGGCGAACTTTCCTTTTTCTTCTTCCTGGTGTGGAAAGATGCTTTTCAAAACAAGTTGTCCTATCTCAAATTTTCTTAGGCGCACTTTCTTATTGAAAGCGCGCGCCATTCTTTGTTGGTATAACTGACCAAAACAAACTGCAGCCAAACGCTTTTCATCAATCAAACTCAACTGTTCCAATTGTGACTTCACCCATTCAGTGTCTTCAATCCCAGCTTCAACAATTATCCAGAGAGAGGGAATTTCAACTTCAGTAGGTATGACCGCTTCAATTCCATAAACTAACAAGTAGGATGTTGCACCAACTGATATACGGACAGTTGTCCGGTATCCCAACAGAGCAAAAGGCAATTTCTCATGCCATTGTCTAGACCCTTGGACCATCTTCCTAAGAATCTTCTTGATGTTCTTATTTGCAGCTTCAACATCTCCATTAGCTTTGGTTCGGTAAGGAGTATAATGGTGATTCTCAATTTTAATTTGCTCACATGTATCAGATGAGCCTCAGTTTCATTTAAGTTAGGCTTAGGCTTATTCTCAAATTGATCCAATTCTCTTTTTATTTCCTTAAAGGAATCATCTTCATCATACTCAAATTCTTGATTCATTATTTCGAGATTAGACAACTTTTAAGATCTGGGCATGAATTCCGCATGCATGTCATGTTTTTAAAGCCAGCATTAACGAAACTAAAAATGATGAGAAATTAACAAAATTAGGGAAAGGAAAGACAGAATTCTACTATGAAGCTGGAACTTCATTTCATTGAATTTGAAAGGATAGAAGGGTTAACATCAAAGCAAAGCAATGAAACTAAAGTATATGGATTACAACCCTGAAAATAATCCAAATACAAAAAAAACAACAAAACAGACTACCAAGACTCCTTTCTGATGGGAAGAGGAGTTGCTTCGCAGTTGTTGAGCGAGGTATCTGGACCAATCATCCGAACATTTGCACGGCTAGGGCCCTCACCAACTTGAACTATGTTGATTCCATAGAACATCTCCTTGAGGCCCTGGCAAACTTCATCAATGTTATCTTGAGTATGAAGATTTTTGACTTCTTCAAATTGTGGCTTGACAAAAGATAGGCAATGTGAGGTATAGGTTTTGACAGATTTCGATCATTCTTTTTCCGAGCATTTAATCTGTTCATGTTAGCTGATGTTGGTTTAAAACCCAAGCCAAAGGTATCTTTCTTCAAAAAGGGAGCAATGGGGTTCACAATTCCATGCAGAAATGATCAAAATCCTTTTCCTGGTTCATAGCCGTTCCTCAACATCAGTGAAGCAACCATCATAGATATGGCTGAAATATGGGGATGTAGAATTGGTTTTCGTTCTTCCACCTGGTCTACCTCAATCACCTCAAATGTTTGATATATGAGGGATTCACATCCTTTCTTGGCCTCGATACATGGAATGGACGGGTCATTATAGAGGGACGAGTTGTCCTCCCCATGAACAACAATTTCTTGCTTGTCATATTCGAATTTGACCATCTGATGTAGGGTGGATGGTATAGCTCTGGCCATGGATCCACGGCCTTCCCAGAAGAAAATTATAGGAAGTTTTCATATCCAACACCTAAAATACAATGTTAAAATCAACCGGGCCAATTGTCATGGTGAGTTCAATTTCCCCAATAGTGTCTCTTTTTTAGCCATCAAAAGCCCTTATGCTGACACTACTAGTTCGAATTATATTAGTGTCAATGTTTAGTTATTGTAGAATAGAAAGAGGACATACATCTACACTTGAGCCTCCGTCAATCATGGCCCCTTTTACGTAATGCCCGTCACATTTGACCATAAGATGCAAAGATTTATTGTGCCCAGCCCCTTCCTTAGGAAAATCATCATCGCTGAAAGAAATTTTGTTCACCTCAAAGAATCTTTCAGTCATCTTTTCTAGCTGATTCACCGTTGTCTTTTCTGAGACATAAGCCTCGTTCAAAGTTTTTATCAATACACGACGATGTTCTTTCGAGTGCAAAAGCAGAGGTAACATAGATATATGAGCAGGGGTTTTCCTTAGTTGATCAATGATTGAGTAGTCTTGCATTTTCATCTTCTTAAGGAATTCATCTGCTTCTTTTTCTGAAATAGTTTCTTTAACTAGAAAGTGATTTTCGTTGGCTTGCTTAGCTTTTCTCAACTCCTCTGGCGAATAGCACCTTCCAAAGTAGCTCAAGCCTCCCATTTCATCTGTTTCTTCCACTAACTCTTTTCCTTTGTATGTCATGATAGTCTTGCTATAGTTCCAGGGAATATCTTTTGGGTTTGACACTGGAAGTTGTGCCACAGATCAGATCACAACTGGCTCTGTTATATTTCTCAAAGCATTATTCAAAACAATCTTTTGAATGCCCCAAGGGGATATAAAGTTTTGGCCCACCCAATTGAACCTCAATCTTTTTTGTGCTTCCAGGGACATAGAGAACCATTTTTTAGAACCTGTCAAGTTTGAACTAGAACTCGCACCTTTCACAACTAGCGGTTCCAATTGCGGCGGGCTTACTATCACTTTTGGCTCCGGCCCTATAGTTCCGACAATCATCTCTGTATTTCCCGATTTCTTGTAATCATTTCATCACAAATCATACCAATAAAATGTGTATTATCATGAGCTGGGAGCGAATTATTTGTGATATTAGGAGTATCTTCATTGTTTGTCACCACAATTGTTGCTTCAATCAAATTTTCAATAGCGTCCTTTAATGTCCAAAAATTTTCAGTACTATGACCTTGGGTTTTAGAATGATACTCACATCTCATATTGGAGTCAAAACCTTTTGAATTTGGAATCACATAACATGGCATGATAGGTTCAATCAGTTTCAGCTGCATTAACTTGTGAAATAGGCTTGTATACGATTCACCAATTGGGGTGAACTCTTTCTTTGGCTCCTGTTCTCTCACATATTCCTGTCTGGGACGAGGATTATATGGTGCCTGAAAATTTTTCCAGAGTTGACGGGAGCCTTGCGGAATTGATGCTCGCCAATGTTGGTGATTGGGAGGCCTAGCATAAGCATGAGCATTATACACTATGTATTGTTGCGAGGGAAATGAGTATCGGGGACCCTGAGGCAGATAATAATGTTGAGGAGAATTGGATTGTCCTTGTTGGAATTTCCCGTATGAAGGAACTATTCCTCTTTGAACTCCCCCGAATCCAGACGCCATCATGGATCCTTCCTCCTACTTTTTCAGATTTCCGAAACTGCCTGACCCGCTTTGAATTGCTTGCGTGGTCGCCTTAAGGGCTGCCTGACTCACCATTTTTCCCGACTTCATGCCATTCTCAACTATTTCCCCAATCTTGATCTCCTCGGCAAAAGGCTTACCAATGGCGGCCAACACATAATGCAGGTAATCGGTATCATGAGCTTGGAGAAAGTAGTCAATCATTTCTGCCTCTTTCATTGGTGGTTTACCCAAGCAGCCTACTCTCTCCACTTGATTGCATATTCTCTGAAGCGTTCTGTAGTTTTCTTCTTTATGTTGACAAGAGAGAAGCGGTCTGGCACTATATCAATATTGTACTGAAATTGTTGGACAAAATCTTGAGCCATGTTGCAAATGTGCCAGTAAGATATGTCTTGATCTATGAACCACTCTGAAGAAATTCCTGTCAAACTTTCCCCAAAATAAGCCATGAGTAATTCTTCTTTGCCCCCAGCTCCCCTCAATTGGTTACAATATCTTTTGAAGTGGGCCACAAGATCACCGTGACCATCATACTTGTCAAACTTAGGGGTCTTGAACCAAGGTGGCAAATGAACATTGGGAAACATACATAAATCATTGAACAAAACACTCTTGTGGCCCCCCAAACCCTGTATGTTTCTCATGGTTTGTTCCAAACTCTTCACTTTTCTGGTCATTTCCACTTGTTCCATATTCTTGTCGGGCTTTTCGACCTTAACTGGGAACATGTTCTGAGGAGTATACTTGTATGAATCTGGAACCTTGAAAATCAGCTCTGGAGAGTAATGTTGGGTATCATGAGCATTCAATTGTGGATCATTGTTGAGCTTTTGAGCGAGAGCCGGTTGAGGAATGGGTAAAGTATGTGGGTTATTTCTGAAATGTGCGGCTGGAGGACGTGGAATAGAGGTACTGGGGATAGTGGGGAGGTTAATGCTCGGACTTAATCCAGGTTGATACAATGGGTTACTTATTATGGAGATAGGCACTTGATTTGCAACTGACACATTATGAAGATTATCTGAAGGCCCCAGGGGTAGTGAGGGCGGTGCCTGTCCATTCACCCAGACTTGGTACATATCTGTCAATTGTTGTTTCAACACTCTTACTTCTTCAACCAGTCCCGAACTTTGTTCGACCAATTGTCCATGGACATCATCATTATCTGACTCATTCTCACTGTTATTTTCCATTTTACTTTTTCCTTTTGACCTCGTGTTGTAAGGGTGAGTCGCCAGTTTAATCGACAAACCAACCACCTTTGTTTAACCTTATCTCTTTAGAAATAACAAACAATAAACGTGTTAGAGTCAGGCATTTTCAGATATTAATCACACATTGTATGCCATGCACCTAATACCATTTTCATTTCTAAAATTATTTTGGAAGGCTTCATGCTTAATCCCGGCTTGTTGGATTATTTCCTTTTGAACTTACTGCTCTTTTATTTTATTTTTTATTTTAATTTTTATCATTTTTTTCCAGATTAGTTATGGCTGTGATCGCATCCGATGGGGATTGCCTACGTATCATGACGTCGTATAATCAGACCACCACGTAGTTCAGGAAAAATAATAACAATTCTAATGATTTCTTCTCTTTTTTTAAAAAAATAAATAAGATAAAGTAAATGTTTTTCAATTATATTTTTTTAGAATGAGAGAAATGAAATATATACAAACGGACTCTACTGACTCTAAAGACATAAACATGTCTGGAATAAAATAAGCTCTGATAATAATTAGAAAAAATCTCCGAAAAAAAAAACAAACTGTGGGACTAAAAAAATTAAATTAGTAATAGTCATTAAAAAACAAAAGGCCCAAATAACTTACTTTTTGTTTCGTAAAAAAAAACTAATAAAAAATAAAACTGGCCTCCCATTTCGCATTTTCGATGCATGTTTCAAGGCTATTTCGAGAAAAGACCGGATGCAAGAGCAAAACTAGTTAAAAACTTGACAAAGTGACTATATTATCATTATTTGAAAAAAATAAAAAAGTAATAACAAATAATCTATAAAAACCCTTTTCTTTTACTCCCTTTTTTATATTTATTTAAAATGGGGTTGAACCTAATGAAGGTTGCCTACGTATCTCACATCCGGTGAGAATGAAACCCGCGTAGTTCGGTTAAAATAACTAAAAAAAAGAAAACTATTTTGAAAATTGTTAGTCTATATACCAAAACCTTTCAAAATTTTATATAAAAAAAGGTATTTTATGAAAACTTGGAAATTTCCTCTTTCTTTACCCTTGTTTAATTCTATCATAAAGCCGGTCAACATTTTAGTGAAGCCTACCAAATAACGTTACATATAGCACATAGATATGAACATGTTGGTCCAAAAAATTGGTTCCTCTCCTAGACGGGCCCGGCCCCTGTTCTGAGTCCCGCTAAGTTCAATGCATATAATGCAAATAAAGCGTAACCTACTAGGGATATTCATTGCTTTTGGCTTGTTCTTCTAAGTTTTCAAATCCTAAAAGAGATGGTATCTAGACTTGGCTTACCCGGGTGGACAACCCGAGCCGAGGAGCGTCAAGCGTCACCAGTAGTAGAACAACACTGTCTAGCTAACGGCTCTCTCGCCTAAAAATGTGTGACTAAATCTTTCACCAGAAGCTGGTAGGCTAACTGGCTTTATCTCAAGACAGAATTTTTGTGATGCTGGTAGGCAAACACAACATAACTACCTATCAGAAGACTCAGTGGGGTGCGAAAGAGGATACAATTTATATCACAGTTCAAATAAATATTAAAGTGGTAAACAAGCGACAAATAGCACATTAGGCTTCAAAATACAATAATATCCAAAACATGATAAAAGCCAAACACGAATCAATATACAAAGCTCGAATTCTTATTAATTGTCCCCAGAAGAGTTGTTGCGGCTGTCACACCTCTTTTTTGTCCATTTCTTTTCCTTTCCTTTTGTTCCCGTTTTTTTTCCTTCTCCCTTTTTTGTTTTCAACTTTTTTCGTTCTTTTCTCTTTTGCTTTCCAACGTTTTTTCTCCTCCTTTTTTTATGTTTTGTTCTTTCTTTTATAATAGGAGTGTAGGGGTAGGTAAAAAAGTTAGAGTTAGAATTGAAGTGGGATAAAGAAGTCGAGAAGATCATGGTAAGTGGTTAGGATAATTTTGTTTAAATCTTTTAAGATTTATCCCCTTTTATTATATTATTACTTATTATTATTATTATTACTTATTATTATTATTGTTATTATTATTTTTTAACTTTTACTTATACTTTATTCATGAAGAATTAGAAAGTAAAATGCATAATTAAAAATATGAGTTAGCTATCTTATATTCAAATATTATATACATAGGAAAATTAAATATTTAAATTGTAGTTTAAATTATACTAAGTAAAATACTATAGCTTATAAAATTCTAATTAGATTTCTTCCTTTTTTTCTTTTATTTAAAACTAGGAGTAAAAGTTATACTCTAAGAATGTGAATATATAGTTAGTATATATATATTATTTTAAATAAAACCTACTCAAAGTAAGATAAATTTTTTAAAAATATTAAGATTAATCGTAAAAGAAATATTTACACTAACCTAGTATAGAATTTGGGTGTGGTCAAAAATTAGGTGTTCACAGGAAAATCAATGGGTACAACTAAGGAAGAATGTAGAGGGAGGAAATTAGGGCTGCGATCACCAGGAAACTACCTTTCTAACTCTGATGAACATGCCACTGATTAATCAACACCCGCTACCAGGTTCAGAAATACCTAAATCTGCACACAAGGTGCTGGGAGTAATGTGACTACACCAACTCACTAAGTAATAAAAGTAAATAAAGGCTAAGTAGTAAGAAAATACATAATCCACATCATAACACCACAGCAAGTACATTATGCTTCCAAACAGTGTATATAACAACTAATTTCATCAAAATTCAATTTTCGATGAAAATTATTTGGAGATGTGTAAAACTCCACTTAAAAACATCTTTCAGCAATTTTCAAAAAAATAAGTGATGAAACAGTGAGTAAATGGTAAATAACATAGTTGGCCTCTAGGGCAAAACTTACTCGTATACAACCCTCTGGGCAACGTAAATCATAAATAGCCCATTGGGCATCATAAATAATAAATAGCCCCTCGTGCGAATCATAACTGCCACTTATATACATTTTATAACATAAAAATCTCAGTAAAAAATGATAAAGGCCAAATGAGTAACTAAATTTCGAACAACTCTTGAAAACTCCATTTTAGATTAAAAATCCTTTAAGGAATTTATTCAACATTTTAAATAGAGGCTCAGTATAAGAGAAGAGTGAAAATAGAAAATATAATAAACAGGCCCCTCGGGCAACAATATCACTCATAAATATAGCCCCTCGGACGAGCCTCTCAATTACTTGAGATTCAACTCTCATCAATCAACACTCTAACTAAATAGGTACAACATGTAGCTAGATCTATATATATAGTTGACTGCACTCATTGGGGGTGTGCAGACTCCGGGAGGGCTCATACAACTCTAGCGCTATATCGCTGCGGCATGCAGCCCGATCCATAAATATAAAATCCTTACAACCAGAACTTCGGCCTCTCTTAGTCATTACCTCATAATCAGGCCCTCGCCCTCTCTCAATCAGGAACCTCTCAAGCTACTTGGGTTAACATTAAAGCAGGCGCTCAGACCAAAATATCATTTGAAAATATTAAAAACTGAGTAAATAAGGCCGAGTTATAAAATCAGTAAAACACAGCATGACTGAATACAAGTATTAAATCAACACGGTGAGGAATAATAGTTAAAAGTCCCCAAGGGTCCAAATAGTTGGCACGGGGTCCAAATATGGAATTCTGCCCAAAATATAGTAATACTTTCTAAAAACACAATACTATCAAAAGAGTTTTCAATCATATACGCGACTTATTAGTCATACGAGATGGACCAAGTCATAATCCCAATGGTGCATGACCCCACGCCCGTCATCTAACATGTGCGTCACCTCAAAGGAGTGAAATGATGTGAAATCCGAGGTTTCACACCCTCGGGACTAGATTTACAATCATTACTTACCTCCCTCCGGTCCAAATTCTAACTCGTAATGCCTTTGCCTCTCGAACCGGCCTCCAAGTGCTCTGCATCTAACCAAAATAAGTATATTATCGTCAATATAAAGTAAATGAACAAAAGCTAAGAAAAAATAATCAAATTAACTCAAAATCCCGAAATCAGCTTGAACCTGCCCCCGGGACCCACGTCTCAAAATCTGAAAAAAATCACAGCATTAGAATCATTATACTCCTACGAGTCCATACATACCAAGAACATCAAAATCTAACCACAAATGACCCCTCAAATACCTAAGTCAAGGTCTCCAATTTCAAGCCCTAATCCCCAAATTTCCAATAATACCATGTTTAAACAATGGAAATATGATCATAAACACAAGTAATGAAGCGTAAGAAGTTTACCCAATTGAAATCCTTCGATTCCCTTGAAACATCACTGTCCTAGCTCTCTTCCCGTCTTCAAAAATGGAGAACATTGCAAAAATTCACGAAGAAAACCTTATATACTTTCTGACGCAATGATTTCGCACCTGCGGTCCTTTTCCTGTTTCTGCGGTTTTCACTTAAGGACAAACCTCCGCACCTGCTCTCTAGGCCTTGCACCTGTGGGCTCGCATGTGCAGTATATCTTTTGCTCTAATGGATTTATGTTTTCATGCGCTGCTTACGCGCACTAGCGGTTCCCAATATGCAGGTGCGGAAACAACAGAAGCAGCAAATTTTCTGCTGCAAAACTCCAAGTCAATCTTCCCAATAACAATCCAAAACCATCTCGAGGCACCCAGGATCTCAACCAAAAGTATGAACAAGTCATATGCCACCATTCAGACCTATTCTAACCTTCAGAACACTCAAAACAACATCAAAACATCAAATCATCCTCAGATTCAAACCTAAGGATTCCAAAAATTTTCGAATCTTGAATTCAAGTCAGGGCTCCCCCGGTTAGGGTTTCTCCAAACTTCTTCAGCAATATGGATGATTCTTGTTCTTTTACGAGGTCATTGACTTTTACTACTGTGACATAGTAGGCTACATAATCCTCCAGGTCCATCGTGCCGTCATATATTTTCAAGTACGGAGGCATTTTGAAGGTCTTTGGTATGGCGTATGGCACAAAATCATCACTATATGGTTGCTCAACAAACCTACCACTGTCGTTTTTGGAGAAGTTTTGGTACACCCGGTATTTTGTCTATCCTTTCTTGGTGCTCTTTCTTTTGGCTACGCAGCATTTTGTTCTCGTTCTCTATCTCCTCAATTTTCCTCAAAATGTCTATGATGGTGTCATTACCTCTAGCACTAACATTGTGAGTAATATCTAATGTGGGGGGAGGGTGTTGTCCGTCAGTTGCTGTGACACCAGATCTTGTTTCTTCCATATTTGACCTCCGAGCGGGTTTGTCGAGGAAGCCGGTTAGCGTATTTGTCAACAATGCCTCAAGTAACTTCACTGCTGGTGGTGCCTCTTCTGTCGTGGATGTGGAGGCGTCATTTCATCAAATATTTCTATGGAGCACGTAGTTAACTGCGAGTACCAAGTCAATGCCCTGCTGGTTAGGGCCTCTCCAAACGTCTTCAGCAATATGAAAGATACTTGTTCTTTTGTGAGGTCGTTACCTTTCACTGCAGTGACATAGTGGGTCACATGATCCTCCGGGTCCGTCGTGCCATCATATGTGTTCAAGTATGGCTGCATTTTGAAAGTTTTTGGTGTAACATGTGGTACCTCATTATTATACGGCTGTTCTACAATCGGTTGGTGTCCTGCTTTGGTAGGACTTTTTGGGGCGCCCGGTATCTTATCTACCCTTTTTGATACTCTCTTATTTGGCCGCATAGTGCTTTGTTCTCGTTCTCCATCTTCTCCATTTTTCTAAGGATGGCACCTGTATCATTAACAGAGTGACTGATACCTATCGAGGGAGGCTGGGTGTTTTGCTCATTGGTTGTTGTGGCGATGTCGACTCACACACCCTCTTTACTCACCCTCCAAGCAGGTTTGTCGAGTACTTGTTCAATGTGTTCGTTAGCCATACTTCTAGTAGCTTTTTTACCGCTGGTGGTACTTTTTCTAAGGTGGATGTAGAGACTCCCTTTCCATGAGAAGCGGTAACGCCGCCATGAGGGGGGAGGGTGAATCACTCCGCCTAGGTGAGGTGCTCGGTGTCACGTTCTCCTCGTTCTCTCCATGAGTTTCATTGATGATGTTTAGGAGATTGACAGTGAGATCGGCTATCACCTTTTTCTTTTCCTCTCTATTGTCTGCCATGTCAGATTTATGCAATTAACGAGACATGAGATTTTGTAAATTTTTATGCGTTTTGCATTTTTTTTTATCTAGAAAAAACTAAACCTTTTAACTAGAAAATCCTCAAAGACGATGCCAAATTATTTGACAAAAAAGTATTAAGCCTTTTTGTAAAACTAATTAAATAAATAATAATGGGTAAGTTCTAGTAGTTAAATATAATAAATTCTAGATCCAAGATTGATGGATAGTAATAGTCTAGAAATCGTATTTAATGCTATTAAATGCCAAAAGGAGGTTTAATGATATTGCTATGAATGAATGAGAGAATAAGGACATGCAAAAAATATGATAAATGGCAACAACAACAACAACAACAACAACAATAACAACTCAGTATAATATCATTTAGTGGGGTTTAACAAGGGTAATTGTATGTAGACTTTACCCATACCCTATCTACCCCAGGATATGGTTATAGTTTGCGTACACACTACCCTCTTCAAACTCCACTAAATGAGATTATATTGAGTTGTTGTTGTTAGTGGTGGGACCAGGTGGGACACGTAAGTAGTGCAACTTAAACCCAGTTAAACATGCAAGATTCCAGTTACTTAGATGCGTTCACACCTATTTTAATGTCCAGGAATCGATGCCAAAGCCTTTTCACACTGAAGCTAAGCCCCGTTTATACGGCTTCGGCTCATTCGCCGGATGGCCGTCTTAACCAACTTCTCTTCATTTTCATCTCTGTTTTATTTTCTCTATTTTCTTCTCTTGAGTGCTCCTATTGTTCAGTCTCCATATTGCCCCTCTATAAAATATTTATTTTATCATTGTTTTACCTAGCTAGTTCCAATATGGCAGATTTTTCAAATTTATGCAAATATTATAAGTATGTCTTAGTTCTGTTATTACTTAACACTTGTTTCCTCTGGCCTAAGAACTAAACTAGTAAGATAATCAAATTACAAAACTAAGTTTTCTATACGAATCCTTCTTTGTTAGGTTTATAATGTGAAAGTTTCCTGATTGAGAATATTCTTCTCATCATTATGAGCAAAGTACTCCATAATGTCTATTTATTATCTTTTACTTTTCTTATGTTGTAAAATAAATAAGAAATAAGGGCAGCTGAGCTGAGCCAGTCGATTCCTTGAGCTGAGCGGTGGTGTCAGAACTATGACCTAACCTAAATATAGGGGGAGTTGGACCCACGAAGGATTAGGTCAAACACTACCCCAGTCCAACGTGGTATTTCCCACCTACGTCGCTTGTTTTACTCTCATCTTTTTCCTTCCCATTATAAATGTCATAAACCTCATCCTTACAACCAAGCGAAGGTTCATATAGTTTTTGCTTTAATTACAAAGCTAAAATGAAATCAAGAAAGTAAGTAAATAGGAGTATGGGGAATTGTATGAGAAAAAAATCCTCCTCCGTGCAATGGGGCGGCGAAAAGTGGGGCTCACTATCTCCGCTGCCGGAATCCTACGAGGATTTCTATCATAATCATAAATCCATGAAATTAGATCATCATCTCTTAATGAGAAAAGAAAGCATTCATTCTTCAACGCCCCTAGTAAAAGAGGTAAAAGTTAAGATCACAAAAAAACAGTTGTCGGAGTTGACGGGTAAGGCAGACGTACAAGGCATATCCGTACATCAGCTATTGACGGAGTTAATGAAGGTCAGTGAGGGGTTTGAGCTGCATCATCGGTCATGGAGGCCTGCGTTACAGACTATACCTGAAGTTAATTAATTAGTCCTTGTAAATTTTCTCTCTTTATTTTCTTTTCATCTTTTAGGATTTAGGAAGTAGAAGGGTTTGTATATATGCAGCGTAGAGAAGAGAGTAGGAAAAGTTTGTTGCTAGGAAATAAAACATCAAGCAAGATAATTTTAACGAAAATATGAAATGATCAAGTAAGGTTGTTTTCATGAAATTATCTTTAGGATAATAAATTTTTCCATATTATGCTAACAACAACAACAACAACAACAACAACAACAACAATAACAACTCAGTATAATTCCTCTTAGTAGGGTCTGGGGAGGATAGTGTGTACGCAAACCTTACCCATGCTCTTGGGTAGAGAGACTATTTCCAAATAGACCCACAACATCCTTCCCACCTTGGTCTTGGGGTGACTCAAACTCACAACCTCTTAGTTAAAAGTGGAGGTTGCTTACCATCAGAGCAACCCCTCTTGCCCTTTCCCATATTATGCTAATGGCTAACAAAAGATACAACGCCTACTCTGAAAATCAAAATTGCTCTTGTTAATTTCTTCTATACAATAACTCAATCCAATACGAAGAAGAAGTTTGTTAGAAGTTGAAGAAGAAGATTGATGGTGGAAGACGAAGTTCAATGAACAGTGTTCAGATTGAAGAGGTCTGAATATTGTTGTCATCAAGATCATATGCTACAAGGGAACAATACAACAACAACTATCCAATTTAGTCCCACAAAGTGGGGTTTGGAGAGGGTAATATGTAGACGAGTCTTACCCCTACCCGAAAGGGCAGAGAGCATGTTTCCAATCGACCCTCGGCTCGGTGAAGGAAAGGAAAAACAAAAACAAAAACAAAAGAGCATTAGCAACTCCAGCAGAAATAGCGTAGATAATAACATAAGAAACATAAATAAAATAGCACGCAATAATATCATACAGTAACTACCATAAACAACTACCATAAGGGAGACACAAGCCAAAACACAAATCATCTATGGATAGCCCTGCCTAGCCTCACCCAACCCCGGGTGAGGAGTACGGAAAACTCTAGGAGCCCCTATCCTACAACCCTGATACTAGACTTCCAGACTTTCCTATCAAGGGTCATGTTCTCGGAAACCCGCATTCTAACCATGTCATGCCTAATCACCTCATGCTACAAGAGAACAATAAATCTTTAAATTAAGGCTGTATTTTTTGCGGTTCCGGTTAGCGGTTCTGTCGGTTTCGGTGGTCCGGTTTCGACGGTTCGGTTCAGGCGGTTCACGGGAACCGTGGCAGGGCGGTTCTACCCGTTGGAACCGCCAGAACCGAAACCGCTAGAACCGGAATCGGAATCGGAACCGGACCGGTTCTGGCGATTCCAAACGGTTCCGGCGGTTCTGTAACAGTAATTTTTTTAAAAAAAATTAAAGATAATTTCCAAACGGCTCTTTTTCAAAAGTAGCCATTTGGCCCCCAAGCTTTATATAATTACACTATTTCCCATTTCTCAAGTATAAATACCCCCTCATTCTTTCATTTTTATTCACCAATTCATCAATATCTCTCAATCTATCTCAAGCTCTCTTTCAATCTTTCTAGTGCAAGTGCTTAATTTATTGTTGCAAATTCGTGAAACATTGTGAAGTTGTTGAATTGAAGTTTTCAAGTGTTCAATTTCAACGATTTTCAATTTTCAAGAAGTTGTTCGTCAATCCGGTAAACTCGTTTCAACTCTTACGTGCTAAGAATATTTTTGTGTGTTGTTATTTTGCTTAATTATAATTATTATGGCATTTTCGTTGAAAAATATGTTCGGTAAAGGACAATCTAAAACCGGTGAAAGTAGTCGCCAAAATACTACCCCTGCCCCGGCTCCCCGACCTAGAAAAGATAAGCAAGTTCAAAGTAGTAGCCAACCTAGAAATCCTAATGAACCCTTCGGAATCCTTGATATCACCCGTGTTTTCAATTTAGCGATATTGATTTTCTACATGATGTAGCAGTTGGTGATAGAATAGACGATGATATTATGAATGCTCTTTATCCTAATGCACCTATCTTAGAGGGAAATGAGGATGATGATGATGACGAAACTCAAGCTCCAGTAGATTTAGATGATACACCTACTAGTCCTGCTCATAACTTAGGTGATGAACCGGAACACCCACCCGTACAAACTCCCACTTTTAGTAGACAACCTCCTAAACGTTCAGAAACATCATTAGTTTGGCAATTTTTTATTCAACTAAGAGAACAAAATAAGGCTAAGTGTAAATCTTGTGAGAAATTACTTGTTCATAGGTATACTGGAGATCGTAGCGGCACGGGTAGTTTAGTTAAGCATATAAGATTACACCCTAGCGATAAGGCTAGATATTTGCAATTGAAAGCGCAACAAGAGGGGAGGACAAGTGCTGATTCTACAGTTAACCCAAATACTGGTTCAAATCTAGTTCAACCAGGAATAAACACAGTCACCGGAGGTATATTATATTACGATCCAAATAAGGATCGTGAAGAATTAGCTAAAATGATTACTGTTATGTGTTTGCCTTATTCTTTTGCTTCTAATCCCGCATGGATTCATTATATTAGAAGAGTATTTAATCCTACTTCTAAAGGTTGGCCTCGCGCCACAGTTAAGGCCGATATTTATAAATACAAGCATGAATATGAACAATACTTGCTCTATTTATTTACCTATATAACTAATCGTATGTCTATTAAAACTAATATTGGTAGAAGTAATAATGATTGTGATTATCTAACCGTAATCAGTAATTGGATAGACGAAGACTGGACAATGCAAAAACGCATTATTGCATATAGGATAATTAATTCACGGCACACGGGTAGGTTTATTGTTAACATTGTTTCAGATGTATGCAAATATTTTTGTTTTAGTGATAAAATAATGTCAATTTCCATGGATAACGCTTCTAGCAACACTAGTGCAATAGGTATGCTAACTAGAACACTTAATCCTGCTTTTACTAATATTTTTCATATTAGATGTATTTGTCATATTTATCATTTAGTTGTTGGTGATGGTATGAGAATATTAAACATAGAAATTGAAAAGTTTAAAATGGCTCTTAATTGGCTATTTTATTCAAACCGTAGAAGTAGACTTAGAGAATATTTTAAAAAGTGTGACGAATATGGCCTTAGAGAAAGAAAGGTTCATAAACCTTGCCCGACTAGGTGGAACTACATGTACGAAAGTTTAGTAGTAGCGTACGAATATGGAAACCCAATTAACGCTACGTATAATTCTCGGGATTGTGGGGAGGAAGATAATGACATGCTAACTACACAAGATTGGACTAACGTTAAAATTCTTTTAGATTTTTTAGAACATTTTCATGTGGCTACAAATGCTTTATCTGGCCAATATTATCCAACTATTTCTAACTGTTTAGTTTATATTGCCGCACTTGCTAATTTGTTTGTTGATTTTAACGAGGGAGGGGAAATTTATGAAATTGCAATAACTGAAATGAAAAAGAAGTTTAAAAAATATTTTTTTCCAATCCCTCCTATATTTGGTGTGTCTGCTATGTTAAATCCTACTATGAAATTAGGAGGTCCTCACTTTTGGTATTCTACTATTTATCAAGCTTTAGATCTTTCAGAAGTAGAAATGTCTACACTATCTGATGCGAAAGCATCAATTAAAGTGAATGCTCAAACTGTTTATAATGTTTATAAACAGGCGTTAGAGAATGCTAGGCCTAATATTCCAACCCCTACTTCGTCTACATCACAGGCGTCTAAAAGAGCTGCTGGTTTAACAGCTCTTAAATCGTGGACGGAGTTCAGGGGTACTCAAGGGGAAAATTTAGATGAAATTTGCCATCTAAATGAGCTTCAAGTTTATTTGTCGCAGGGACTAGAGAATGAGAATCCAGACGGCTCTTTCGACCTTTTGGATTGGTGGAAGACAATGGAAAAGCATTTTACCGTTCTTGCAAGGATGACTCGGCATGTTCTGTCGATTCAAGCGTCAACTGTTGCATCGGAGAGCGCTTTTAGTCAAGCAAGACTACAAATAGGTGATCACAGAGCGTCGATGCGGGACAGCTTGGAAATATCAGTGCTTTTTCGAGATTGGATCCGCACAGAAAGAAGGAACTTTGGGCTAGCTGAATCACAACCAGAAATAGATGAGTGCTATGAAGAAATGCTAGCAGAACTTGCTCAGGAAACATCTTCACCCGGAAGTGGTGATGAACAAGCTTCATTTCCACCACCGCCAACACAACCACCTCCAAACCTTGAAGGTTTTATGAGATTTGTTAGAAATAATACATAATTATGATGTAACTTGTACATTGGCATGTCTTCTTTTAGTTTTTTTCCTTTTAATGATGGTATTAGTGCCATGTTGTGCTCATTCCATTGGGGGAAGGAAGACTAAGAAAGATATGCCATTTTGGTCAACAAATATGCTCTTTATCATATCCTTGAATATCTTTTGTCTCAATATTTCTTTATCAATATATACTACTTATATACAATTTATACTAATTACTAACTACAACACAATATACACTACTTATATACAATATATACTACTTACATACAATATATATTACTTATATACAAAATATACACTACTTATACACAATATATACTAATTACCAAACACAATATATACTATACTAATAACATAGTACACCATATAAAATATATTCTACAATATACTAATGACTACTATACAAGATATTGATTTTTTTTAAAAAAAAGAAAATTTCAGAACCGCCGGAACCGCCAGAACCGCCGGAACCGGAACCGCCAGAATCGGAACCGGATGGTACCCGAAATCGTATGGTAGCGGTTCCGGCTCCGGAACCGCCAGAACCGGAACGACAGATCCAAATAGACCCAGAATCGGAACCGGATACAGCCTTACTTTAAATCGATGTATGTGTCAAAACGGGTTTGGTTATCGAGGTCACGCCAACCTAGCCTCCTTTTTGAATAGAAGTGGGTTTGAAATTTTTGAGCCCATTGAAATTGAAGCTTAGAAACCCAACCCAAGTCAATCAGCTCGCCTTTGAGGATTGAGGGGCTTCTGTATCTATATCCGGTTTTGAAGTTATAAAAATTGAATCTATATCTACTTTATAAAAATATTTATAAGCCTATCCATTTTATAGAAAACTTCAGACTTATTGGGTCTGAAATAAAAAAAATATTTTTTT
Organism: Nicotiana benthamiana; assembly: GCA_034376525.1. Taxonomy (NCBI): domain Eukaryota; kingdom Viridiplantae; phylum Streptophyta; class Magnoliopsida; order Solanales; family Solanaceae; genus Nicotiana; species Nicotiana benthamiana. The sequence goes on from CM067331.1 coordinate 119,183,944, forward strand.
TACTTAACAACTTATTTATTCTAAATAAATATCATTTAAAATTATATTCTATAAATACTTTTTAATGTTTATAGTAAAATATTTAATTTTGGTTAAATTTCTATCCCTAAGCCACTAAATATGTTATTCAGTTATACTATTTCTTTTTCTCTCTACTTTAATATATGTAATTCTCTTCCCTCGTTCCCTAAAAACACAATGCTCAATCTGAATCCAACGAGAACCCTAGCAAACATTTCGGCATCGAAGCTCCAGAAAGGACGAGTCGAGCAAAAAAACTGAATCTTTTCAATCAAATTAATCGAGATGAAGAAGAATAATGAGGTAAATTTATTAGATACCTCAGCTCCAAAGATTCAAAAGGTAATGAAAAATCCGTCGCAAATACAAAAAAGACTAATTTTTTCGATCAAATTAGAAGCCCTAGTATTCAATTAACGTCACTGACGGCTCACTTACCCAATTCGATCTCTCCACAAAAAACAATACCCGTAACTAATCTTGAAGAAATGAATTGGGATTTACAATAACTCCATTAAAATCCCAATGCCTCCATCAGAAATCCCAACAATCGAATTGGGATTTACTATGATTCCATTAAAATCCCAATGCCTCCATCAGAAATCCCAACAATCGAATTGGGATTTACTATGATTCCATTAAAATTCCAATGCCTCCATCAGAAATCCCAACAAACGAATTGGGATTTACTATGATCCCATTGAAGTTAGGGCTTTGTCTCATGGTCAGAATTTCTCCAGCACAAATCTTGAACCGTTTTATCAGGGTCACGAAAATACTACGATCTGATAATACTGTTCAAGAGTCAGAATTTGATTATGATAGGGGATACGGAGAAAGTTTTTCTGTTAATATATTTTAATGTATCTTTAACGTATCATGCTGTATTTTCGTGTATTATATTGTATCAATTGTCTTTTTTTCATTGTAATTTAATGTATCTCGTTGTATTCAATGTATTTTATTGTATTCACTGTCTCGCTATATGCCATGAATGTATTCATATATATTTTTTAATTTATGTATTCGGATGTATTTTATAATTTATTTGAAGATTGCTACACTTTTGGGGTATTTTTCTATTGGAAATATTTTTTATAACTGACAATACAAAATTTGTGTGTTATAATTGAGTTTGTTGAGTTATATTATGAGTCTATTATATTAATTATTTCACTTTGTATTTAAAAACAGTGTAATCCCATGTTTCACGCTGTGAATACAGTCAAATATAATAATATGTCCAGCTATAATTACATATTTCACGCCACGAATTCAGTCGAATACAACAACTAATTAGCTTGACTTCCCCGACTCACACATATTCTTGCTATTGTATTCATGAATAAAGTAGCTTAAATATATCTAATACATCTTATAACAATAGAAAACATATCTACAATTCGTAATGTAGCAAATGGTATCTATGAATAGCTAATTACCACTAAACGATAGTGCTTTATGAAAATTTCTCAAAAAATAATTAGTCTGGAGTGAAAAAAATCCATTTCAAATGCACTTATGGCAAAATGGATCTGAAGTACATCCAATGGTTTCATGCACTTACGACCAATAACTCTGAAGTGTACACTTAAGGCCAATAAGTCTGAAGTAAAAATTGCACTTCAGATGTACTTAAGACCAAAAGGCCTGAAGTGCAACAAATATTTTCCTATACTTAAGGCTAATAAGTCTGAAGTGAAAAATTACATCTCACATGACCTAAAGGTTAAAAGGTCTGAAGTGAAAAATCACACTTCAGATGCACTTAAGTCCAAAAAGTCTAAAGTGCAACAAACATTTTCCTACAGATAAGGTCAATAAGTCTGAAGTGAAAAATTGCACTTCAGGTGCACTTAAGGCCAAAAGGTCTGAAGTGAAAAATTGCACTTCAGATGCACTTAAGGCTAAAAGGTCTGACGTACAACAAATGCTTTCCTACACTTAAGGACAATAAGTTTGAAGTAAGAAATTGCACTTCAGATGTACTTAAGGCCAAAAAGAAACCGACGTTTTCATACACTTAAGGCCAAATAGGCGTAAAGTGCAAATTGCACGGAAACATAAATTTATGTTTTAAATTTTAACAATCTAATATACTATATAGTACCTAAATCTACTCCAAATGAGCTCAAATTTGAAACATAACCTCCAAATATTATCAGGAATAAACCCAAATCATCAATTTGTCAAAACAACGATAAATCTAACGAATTCATTTTGCAATTAAACAAAAAATATAAAGTGACATAATAGCTCACCGTGGTAAAATATCATATACTACCTTAAAATATGTTCACAAACATCATATAAAATCAATGTTACTGGAGAGGAGAAAAATGTCTGAAGTTTTTAAAAAATAGGTACAAGTTTAAAAAAAATAGGTAAAAAATTAAATAGGGGCGCCCAAAAAAGAAACATATGCATTTTTTGAGGAATGAGAGATGATGTCATGACCCTAGTTCGCCCTCCGTGAACACGTCGTGATGGCACCTAGTTCCTATAACTAGGTATGCCTAACAATGTGGAAAATAACACAACTTGCAGAATAAATAATTAAAATTGAAAAGCTAAAAAATCTGTATATAACTGTTCTTCTGCATATACAACTCAAAATAAATGCAGAAGTCTACTATGACACCCCAAAACCTGGAATCTCACAAATCACAAGCTAAGGGATACATAAGAGGCTCTGACTCAAGAATATCTATACAAAGGAAAAATACTGGAAAAGCTGTACTAATTACAGAAAGCTGAAACAGACTCCTCGGTCTGCGGACGTAGCAGGTATACCTCGAAGTCTCTACCGATATGCCTCCTTCCAAGGCTGACAGAATTGAGTGGGAGTACCTGTATCTGCACACAAAAAAATATGCATGAGAGTAGCATGAGCACACCATGGCGGTGCCCAGTAAGTATCAAGACTAACCTCGGTGGAGTAGTGACGAGGAATAGTCAAGACACCTACCGATCAAATAAACAGTATAATTACAGGAACATCTGAAATGATGTACATATATTTATGCAAAGGGTGCATAGAGTGTCTAATAATGCTACAATCACAATGAGGAAAAAAAGAACAACAAGTAACAACGAGAATATAAGAAGTTATGATACATAATGACGGCAACACAATCCAACTCCTAAGATAAAAACACAGTAAGGGAAAAAACAAGACAATATCTCATGTTCTACGATGATGTTCACCTAAGGTCTTATTCGACTATTTCCACAAATTTATCAAATTTCGGACAAACCACGCCTCACAAAATCCCAGCATCTGAAATCTAACACTTGGCATCTTGTGCCTCATCAGTCTCACAGTCATGCTGACAACCAACAAGCCAACTAGGGTCAATCTTACATATATATAATGATTAAATGAGGACGTACCTCTATGCTCAGCAAATCCAAGGGAACTTCACCTCCAATAGGAGTGTTTCAACTACGCGTATGCTTGTATGAATGCTTTAACAAAATTTCTACCAGCTAATAAAGATAAGAAGAAGAGCGGCAGCACACACAATGTTCCCTCACCACATCCATAAGATAAGTTTCATATAAGAAAACAAACACAATAAAAATATTAAACTAAGATAGGAATGCCTCCACAGGCCCACAATCCTTACAACCAATCCCTGGCATAGCCCACCTTATTTCGCCACGTGTGCAATTAATAACACAATAAGTACCACCTTATTTCACCACATGTGCATCATAGTATTTCCTACCTTATTTCGCCACATGCACAACCCACATATAAGTATATGAACATATCCAGCCTTATTTCGCAGCATGTGAAAAATATCAATAAAAACAGTGGAACGGCAAAGACCTCGTGCAAACCCTCAACAAAAATCGCACGGTAGAAACCTCGTGCATCACAATATCAACAATAGCACGACATAAACCTCGTGCACTACAATATCAACATCTGCATGGCAAAAACCTCGTGCATCATAATATCAACAGTAGCGCGGCAGAAACCTCGTGCATCACAATATCAAGTACAACAACAACAATTACAATATATACAGGAACGAAGTAAGAGAGTCACTCAGGTAGTTCCGTTTACCAAAAGGCAGTACAACTAACTCACAAGGAATAACTGTAACAGAGAAATACTAAGCGCAACAAGGACAACTCAACAAGGAATAAAGGATAAGAAGCAACGATTCCATAATACTCAGTTCAACAACAAGGAAGTTAACATGAACCAAATGATTAAAATTAAGGAAGCGTCAACTAAACACAGAATATCTAACTTCTTTTCAATTAAGACCAATTAATTACACGAGAGACAGAAATAATGCTTTTCCAAATAAAGACGAGCTGTTAGGAATTATAATGTTACTATAGAATAGTAAGTGTCCACAATTAATCAAGTAAAATTCGATTAGGCAACAAGAACAAACCAAACCGAGAAAATAAATTCCAAGTAAGACATGTAGAGGTGAAACTAATAACATGGAACTCAATTGTATCAAGAATAACTTCATATTAGGTGATTACAAGGGTCTAAGATCCTAAAAGGTGATTACTCGTCACCTCGCTTACAAGGAATACAAGCAACAAAGAAGACTCAATTCCTAAGAGGAAAACCCCCACACAAGGTTAGACAAGATACTTAATTCGAACTGGCTAAAATCAACTAGCAACCCCATTCTTGCCATGAGTACTCGACTCCAAATGGCCTAAATCTATTCAATTCAATCACATATTGTAAATAACATCTCAAGCAACTGATTCTACTATTTAATTCAAGATAAGACGCAATTTTATGTAAAATAACCAAAATGCCCCTCAAGCCAATGTGGTATAAACCCGAGGTTCAAATCAAAATTCGGTATATATGATTTGTTTTGAAATCGGACCTCAAATTGAGGTCCAAATCCCCAAATTTTAGAAAAACCTAGGTTCTACCAAAACCTCCAATTTCACCCATGAAAATCATTGATTTTAAGTTGGAAACATGTTAAATGATGTTAAATTTTGAAACAAATGAGTAAATACCAACTTACGAATGATTTGGAAGAAACCTTGTTCTTGAAAAATCACCTAAAGAGGTTTGTGTTTTGGAAGAATGTTAAAATGGCTCAAAAATTCGGCTAAGTGTAAAATATGCATACCTCAGATGTGGTAATTGCAAAGGTGGGTTCGCAAATGTAAGGGAAATGCGAGATTCTTGTACGCATTAGAGAACTATGAGGGAAGAAGGGAGGTTCGCATTTGCGAACCAAAAGGTCGCACTTGCGAACCAAGAGGTCGCATTTGCGAAGACCTCACCTCTGCATTTCCGATGGTACTGTTCGCATTTGCGAACATTCCAGGAAAGGGGGACTTCGCATTTGCGAGCCCAATATCGCATTTGCGATAACTATAGGTCTAGGGGCATTCTTGCATTTGCGAGCTGACCCTTTGCAATTGCGAGCCAGGCTTTGCAATTGCGAAGCCTGCAGGTCAATTATAGCAGCAAATTTCCCAGGTTCAAAAATGCAATCCAACACCAATCCAAAACTCACCCGAGCCCTCGGGGATCCAAACAAATTATGCACACAACCTCAAAAACATCCTACAGACTTATCAATGCGATTAAATCGCTAAAATAACATCATATACATCAAAACTCATGATTTCCTCCAAATTTCCATAAAACATCAAATTTCCATTTTAAGTCCGAAACAAGTCAAACGACGTCCGTTTTCAACCAAACTTTACAGAAAGTGCTTAAACCACATATAAGACCTCTACCGGATCCCAGAACCAAAATACGAGCCTGATACTGATACGTCCTAATCAAATTTGAATTTTTAATTTCCTCAAATATTTCAGAAAACAATTTCACACAAAAAATTTATTTCTCGGGCTTAGGACCTCGGAATTCAATTCCGGGCATACACCCAAGTCCCATATTTTTGTACGGACCATCCGGACCGTCAATCACGGTTCCGGGTTTGTTTACCCAAAAAGTTGACAGAGTCAAATTTATTCACCATCATATCAAAATTTAGCATTTTTCACACAGAATCGATATCTAAGCTTTCCGGCTACACGCCCGGACTGTGCATGCAAATCAAGGTAACCCCCAATGAGGGTTTTAAGGCTTCGGAAGTACATAATAGGTAATAAAACAAGTGATGACCCCATTGGGTTGTCACATCCTCCACCACTAAAATAATCGTTCGTCCTCGAACGGACAGAAGAAGGAAGCACCGGAGTCAGGAAAAAGATGAGGATAACGGATCTGCATATTATACTCAGACTCCCAGGTCGATGTCTCATTAGGTTGACCTCTCCATTTGACCCGAACAGAAGGAAATATCTTGGACCTTAACTGATGAACATGTCGGTCTAAGATGGTTACCGGCTCCTCCTCATAGGACAAGTCCTTGTCTAATTGGTCAGTGCTGAAATCTAACACGTGGGATGGATCCTCGTGATACCTCCTAAGCATGGATACATGGATACATGGAAAACTGGATGCACGGCTGATAAGCTAGGCGGCAATGCAAGTCTATAAGCCAGCTCTCCCACTCGATCAAGAATCTCAAACAGACCAATGTACTTAGTGCTAAGCTTGCCCTTCTTCCCAAATCTCACCATGCCCTTCATAGGCGATACTCGGAGCAATACCCGCTCACCAATCATAAATGCCACACTTCGAACCTTGCGGCCTGTATAACTTTTTCGCCTAGACTGAGATGAATGAAGCCTATCCTGAATGATCTTGACCTTGTCCAAGACCTCCTGAACCAATTCTGTACTCAACAACCGAGCCTTTCCTAGCTCAAACCATCCAAATAACCAAATCCCAGCTAATACCAACGGGTACACATCCCACAAACTAGAACTCAAGAAGCATGCAACGAAGATGGATAAATATGGGAAGGGAAAAAAATATAAGGGAACTATTAAACAAGTCAAACTAGAATAACTTTTCTAAAACACTAATCTACAAACATCTAACAAGAAAGAATGAAACATATAAAAGACTCACAAGGATCTTATACTGATATAACTCTCACCACGGTACACAGCCCGGTCTCAACATATCAAATCACTTGAAATCACGAGGGTCCCGCCCTCAACACTGAATCAAATGTAGGGTACACATCGACCCATCTAGAGACTCTCACTAGATCAATTTTGTCTACAATTTACAACACATACTGGCTCCCACATCGATGGAGCATAGGAAATCACAGCTCGTAACCAAGAATGCTCAGAAATCACATCAAACCTATCGAAGCAGACAAAAAGAATTTACTACTAATCTCTTAACTCTCGGAAATAGCTATCACTCATATAAACTCCCAATAGATTAATTACACAAACAGAGTACAATCATGAAATGCACCCACAATAGAACAACAGATAAGGGAACTCACTCCGATAAGCATAACTGTGATGAACTACAAATAGTTCTCTCTATAACAAACTGAATTAGTACCTGAATGACATTAGCTGGCGCACTAGCCTTAAACCTAATATATGAAACACATCAATGAGTTGGGCCTCCCCCTCTAGGGTGCCCTCTACCAGCCCGTATACCTAGCCTTGACACGTCGGTCCAAAGTTTGGGACAATCTCTCACCATGTAGCTAGTATCTCCACACTCAAAGCATCCTCTCTGCAGACGAGGCGGTGGGAACTGTGCGGTACGGATACTCCGAGACCCATGAACACCAGATTCACCATGCAAAGCCTGAAGTGCGAATTGAATTGGCTGACCCCCAAAACCTCTACCATGACGTACCCTGAATCCAAATTAAGGACCAGTATATTTCCCCGGTTTATGAGGCCTTTTTGGCTCCTCAAACTCTCTCTCCTGCCCTCGTCTGCTCTCTATCTCATGACCCTACCTGCTCTACCTCTTTCTAGCATGCATACCCTTTATCCTCCTAGCAATGTTCTCCACCTGCTGATACGGGATATCCATCTCCAACTCACGAGCCATACTGGACCTGATGCTGGGAATAAGCCCCTCAATGAACTGGCAAACCTTCTCGCGCACGGTAGAAACCAAGGCTGGGGCATGTCTAACCAAATTGGTGTAACGGACAACATACTCTGGACGGTCATAGCACTCTGGCGCAAATGCTCAAACTCAGCGTGCCATGCATCCCTGAGGCTCTGAGGAACAAAATCTCTCAGAAACATATCTGAAAACTGAGCCGAAGTCAGTGAAGCTACCTCGTTTGGGCTGTCTAACTCATAGGTACGCCACCAATCATAGGAAGCTCCGAAAGAAACCCTGCTCGATCAAGAGATATCCATAGAACGGAGAATAGAATAACACTCATCAAGAAACACCAAGACATCGTTTGATGCTAATCCACTAAATACCAGAGGATCATACTTCTTAAACCTCTCTAGTCTCATTTGCTCCTTGTCGAAAGTCGTTGCCATGCCTTTAGGCTAAACTGGTGCTGCAAGTGATGCAGGAATAATATCAGGGACCTGCTCAACATGCACTCGTTGCTCCGGAGTGCGGGCGGCAGGAGTTTGTGCTTCTCCCCCAGCCTAGGGTATGGCTGCAGCAAGGGGAAACAATCCTGCCTGACCCAAGGTGGTGTACACACTCATGAATCGTGCCAAAGTCTCCTGAAGGGCTGGAGTAGTAGTAGTAGTAGTAGTAGGTGTGTATGGTGCATGAACTCCGGCTGGATTTGCTGATGGTACGTCGGCGGCCACTCGCGCAGGTGCTCTTGCTGCACCACGTGTGCGTCCTCGAACTCTACCCCGGCCCCGACCTCCTACGACTGCAGCAGGGGCCAGGGGTGTCCGATCACCTCGGGTAGTACGTGTCCTCACCATTTGTGAGAGAGTAGAAGATAGAGGTTTAGGATTGTGAATGTCAAATCTTGCATGATAAGGAAATAAAATGAAGTGGAATTTTCCTAATGGTTATATAGCCTCTCGCAGATAAGTACAGACGTCTCCGTATCGATCAATGAGACTCTAATAAACTGGCTTGTGATCTGAGACTCCTATTAACCTGGAGCTCTGATACCAACTTGTCACGACCCTAGTTCGTCCTCCGTGAACACGTCGTGATGGCACCTAGTTCCAACAACAAGATAAGCCTAACAATGCGGAAAACAACACAACTTGTGGAATAATTAATTAAAACTGAATAACTAAAACAAATATGTATATAACTACCGCTCGGCATATACAACTCAAAATAAATGCGGAAGTCTACTATAACATCCCAAAACTTGGAATCTCCCAAATCACAAGCTAAGGGATACATAAGAGGCTTCGACTCAAGAATATCTATACAAAGGAAAAATACTGGAAGAGCTATACTTATTGCAGAAAGCTGGAAAGGGACTCCTCGGTCTGCCGGATGTAGCAAATATACCTTGAATTCTCTCCGATACGCCTCCTTCTAAGGCTGACGGAACTGAGTGGGAGTATCTGTATCTGCACACACAAAAATGTGCAAAATAGTAGCATGAGCACACCATGACATTGCTTAGTAAGTATCAAGACTAACCTCGGTGGACTAGTGACGAGAAACAATCAAGACACCTACCCGTCAAATAAATAGTATAATTATAGGAACATCTGAAATGATATACATATATTTATATAAAGAGTACATGGAGTGTCTAATAATGCTACAATCACAATGAGGGAAAAAAGAACAAGTAACTACGAGAATATAAGAAGTGATGATACATAATGACGGCAATTCTTGATTTTGGAAGTTAGTAGATTTTCTGGTATTTTATTGTAGATAATTCTTTCATCGCATTCGCGAGAGGGCTACCGTGTTCGCGAAGGGATTTTGAGAGGGGTAGCTAAGTTGTTCTTCGTGTTTGACAAGTAGTTCCCGCGTTTGCAAAAGGTGTAAGACTTTAAGGCTACGCGTTCGCGACCAATCCATCACGTTTGGGTAGAGTCTACGGTCTTTGGGACCGTCAGGTAGGTAAGCCTACGCGTTCGCAAGGGTTGTTCCGTGTTCGCGTAGGGTCAGCCAGTGTAGGCTTCGCATTTGATAGGATCCTCACATTTGCAAAGGAGGATTTCCAGGTTAGACGCAGTTTATGCTTCGCGAACGCGAGGGCACTACTACGTTCGCGAAGAGTAAAATCTGGGCAGTAGAGACCACGAAATTGGGCAATTTTTGAAGGCAATTTCAGAGAGGTGATTGGAGTAAATGTTTTTAACTTAATATTGGTTAAATTCCATGATTGTATCTTGATTTTCATCATCTAAATTGGGAATTATGGTGTAAAATTGGAGGGGGGGGTATGGAAGAGAATCAGAGAGATGATTTTAGGGATTTGAATAGCCATTTTACGTCGGATTTTGATAAATTTGGTATGAGTAGACACTTGAGTGAATGGACTTTCTAGTTGTTTGATTTTTGTCATATTCCGAGACGTGGGCCCGGTGGCCGGGTTTGAGTGGATTTCGGGATTTTTGTCTAAATTGATAGTTTCTCATGTGGAATTCATTCTATTAGTGCATATTGATGGTGTTGTACTGATTGTGAATAGATGCGGAGAATTAGAGGCCAAGTCTAGGCGTAAGATCATCGCGGAGTAAGGATTTGATCGTTTTTAATTAAGTAATGATTGTAAATCTAGTCTTGAGGGAATAAAACCCCCGATTTCACATTTTTTACTACTTTGAGGTGATGCACATGCTAGGTGACGGGCGTATGGGCGTGCATCATTGTGGATTATGACTTGGTCCATCCCGTAACAACTATTAAGTTGTGTATTTGATTGAAATTATATGATACTTATGCGTTTTAGAAAGAATTTCTATGAATTGGGCTGAATGCCATATTCGGACCTTGTGTCAGAGCTGTTTGGACCATGAAGGGCCTATCTTATTATCCTCTCACTATTTTGATTGAAAATCTATACTTAGTCATGCTATATTTATTGATTTCATAACTCAATCTTTATCACTCTATTTTGATGCATATAAAATGGGGCTGAGCACCCTATTTTACTAATAGCTAGAGTTTCTTGAGAGGTTTATGACTGAGTGAGACCGAAGGTCTGTGTTGTATAGGATTGGACTGCACACCGTAGCATGTCGTTACTTATTCACAATTTTGTGAGGCCGAGAGCCTTATTGATTTATGCCACGAGGTGGCTTGATATTGTTACTGATTCATGATTATGTGAGGCCGAGGATATAATAGATTATGCCACGAGGTGGCTTGTTATAGCACTTGGGCAATAGGAGCTCCTCCGGAGTCTGTACACCCCTAGTGATCACGGGTACCATGAGTGAGTGATATAATATTTTTGCCTGAGGGGTTGTTCTTGGTTCATGTTGTGCCCCAGGGGCATTTACGAGTGATTGTGAGATATGCCCGAGGGACTGTATATGAGTGATAGTGACGATTGCCCGATGGGCAGTTTATAATTTATGTTGCCCAAGGGGCTGTTTATGATTTATTTTGCCTGACGGTTGTATACGAGTGAGTTTCGCCGAGGGGCCGACTATGTTTTCATCATTTTACTCATTGTTTCATCACTTTGTTTGAAAGCTGCTAAAAGATGTTTTAGATAGTTTTTACATATCTTCAAATGATTTTTACCGAAGACTGGATTTTTAAACGAGGTGATTTGATTCATATACTAATTTAAAAACATGTTATATTCTACTGAGATTTCGTAATATGAACTGTATATGTTCTATTGCTCGTCACTACTACTCAGTCTTTATTTACTTTTATTACTTACTGAATTGGCATACTCGCATTACTCCCTGCATTTTGTATGCATATCCAGGGATTACTGGACGTGTTAGTGAGTGTTGTTTTCATCCATTGCGGATCTGTTGGAGTTAGTAAAGTAGTTGCACAGTGATCGCAGCCCTGCTCTTCTCCCCTGTCTTATTATACATTGTTATTAGTTATTTTTCGGTCTGTATATGTCTTGGTGTTATTGGACAGCCCTTTGTAGATGCTCATGACTAGTGACACCCTGATGTCGGACTTTTTTCCCCGCTGTTGTATTGATTTAATCACTCTATAAAGGTTTACTGTAAATAGCTTTGATTTTATCTTAAGAATAAAAATATTAATTGGTTTTGTTAGTATGTCAGCTTGTCTAGTACCACGGTAGACGCCATCACGATATGGTAGATTTGGGTCGTGATACTCTGGTGACTCTTTCATTTGCTTTACTCTTATTAATGGCTGGCAGTTATGCCAGCATGTAACATAATGGATACTGGCTAATGGCAATCTTATTAAATTTTGGACATACACTTGGTTATCCTCTCATACGCCCATTCGCAATTCCTTAATTGGGCCCCTTCCCCATAAAGCCCATACCAATATGGTCTCTATCTATTTAACACATGGTCAATGGGATTTTACCTCCCCGTCCCCTTAAAACTACCACTTACACTGCTATAGAATATTTTTAATATATATATCCCTTCCCATACACTCTCTCCCGACTCCTACGCTTGGGCCCTTATGAAGCATGGGACCTTTACCACCAAATCACTCCAACACCATTTACTCCTGTCCCCCTTTTGACACTTCTTTACATGGATCTGGAAACTTTAGTTACTCCCCAAAATTAAACATTTCCTCTAGCTCTACGGCCATCGTCGTCTTCCCATTACTACATATTATCATCATATAGGCATACTAAAAATAGATATGTTTGTGCCTGATGCTGCATGAGTCCAAAAACAATTAGACATCTCCTACCAGACTGTCCAGTAAACATTCCAATTTGGACTAACCTAGGCATGCTCCCGAACCTTAGTGGGCTCCTGGGACTTGACGACACTCCTCTTTAATGGCTAAAACAACTTATCTTACACACTTGATGTTCCAAATAGCCTGAACATCCCAAATTCCATACTTATACCGTTCTGTCTCTGGCATATTTGGTTAGCTTTTGAAATGCCATCCTTTTTTGCTCACCGTTAAAATCGCTTTCTGCCTCTCATATCCTCAACTTCAATGGCACTCACCTCGTAATAATCCTTTCACACTTAACACTGATGGATCAACCCATTTAGATACATGACAAGGTGGGATTGGTGGATTCACACGTGACTCAACGGGTAACTGGCTTATCGACTTTTTAGGGTATCACATCTCGCATGGGAGTGTTGAAACTAAACTACGTGCGCTTTACCACAGATTACAATTGGCTTATAACAACGACTACAAGCCTATCGAAGTGAACCTGGATGCTTAAATAATAATTAATATATTATAGACCTTGCACCCTCTTTATGCTAACCTTATGCATGATTGGAGGTTTTTGCTCAAACTGCTGGATGATCCTATCATACATTATACATACAAGGAGCAAAACCAAGTACCAGATTTGCTAGCGAAGTATGGCTGCCATATAAATAACACTATCGGCATTACTGTTTTTGCACAACCCTCACTTTTTGTACAACCGGCTTTGGAGGATGATCGCTCAGGCACACTTTTTGTTTGATGGGTTACACCATCAGTTATCGAGCATGCAGTCTCTTCGCACAATCCTCTTAGCCAACCTTTTTATATAGAGAAACTTACACAAATGTCCCAAATAAATCTTAACTTACCAACCTCTAGCAATTAGTCATAGACTTACGAAAACTAGCCAAGAAAAATTAAAAAACTAAATAATAGGGTTCTTTTTATCAAATAATCATATGCAAAAATAATCTTTCATATTTTTAAGCGTGATTAGCAACATTAGATACAAAATGGAAAGGAAATTTCATATAAGGTGATGAAATAAAAAAATCTATACAATATTTTAAAAATCTAAACAAAAAGGGAATTTTTTCAATGGGTATAGATGAAATTCATTGAAAATATATAGATAAGTCAATATACAAAATTTGAGGAAGATTGGAGGTAATTTGGACTGGTTTTGTATCAAAATTCGTAATTAAATCAAGTTCGAAAAAATCCTATGCGACACATGTATCAGGCATGTATCTCACACACAAGTATACATGGATATACATGTAATACACAATTGATACATGTGTGATATATAAATGATACAGAGTGTGATACACATATCATTTTTTTTCATGTTCAGCTTTTACTTCGAATTTTCAATTCAAACCACCTTAAAACTTTACCAAATCATCCCAAAACTGATATTCAAGCTCCTTAATTGTGCTCAATCTATTCTAATAACACTCACTCAAAATAAAATAAAAATTTATTTTTTTACTACAAAAAGCTAATTAATTAATTTGACTAATATTAATAATATTTTATCAATTAACTAATTTTTACAATAAACTACTTATAAATTAACATAACTGGTAATTGCCTGGTGTATATCACGCACTATGAATATTAGTAATAGTAGTAGTAGAATTCCCTTAGACCCTCCTTTGTACGACCCACCAGTTTTAAGCTGTCACATTGAAAACTGCTCTCAATTTCTATATTATTCGCGCATCACTGGGTCGCCCCCATAGGATAGTTTCTGTGCTTTCAAATGCTCAGGAACAAACAAATCAAACAAAAAAAGCATATACGAGCGTCTTTCTTGTTTTTCTTTTCCTCTCTCTTAGCTCACACATTCCAAAATCCAAAGGTAAAAATATTTATTAATGCCCTGTTAAAAGCAATCCCTCCTCTCCCCGCACTCTAATTCCGCAGAACAGTAAATTTTTTCTCCTAATTATCTTCTCTTATTCTTCCTCTCCCTCTTTGCTAATTAACAAAGTCTAGGGTTTAAATATTCAGTCCGAAGTACAACTTGTTTATCTCCATTTCTTGAATCCTCCCTCTCTAGCAGCGGTACTAATTGAGGTATGGTCTTTTCTTTTCTTTTTAAAAAAAATCTGGGTCTATTTAACTTCCATGTTCATGCTATTTAGTAGTTTGCTTAAGTCAGTATGTGCTTTAGTTTCGATTTTTTTTTTCCGGTTGAAACCGTTTGATTTTATTTTAAATTGTGTTAACTAGTGAACTTTCTATATTTTGCTTGTTTTTACATTGCCTAAAAGCTAACGGAAGTGATTGCTGCATGATGTACATACAGCAGTGAACTAGAATCATGTGTTTAGCATTTTTTTTTTAATTCAACGTAGCTAATGAACAGATCTTTTTCAGCATTTCATAAGTAGTTATGCTGCTTCTGAAAGAACAGACCTTTCTTTCAAGCTCAACAGAATCACTGAAAGATGATAGACAAGTACTATTTTCAGTCTTCTCAATCATGAAAGCTCAGATTAATTATTTTTGTAGAGAAATTCTTAATTTAAGGATTTGATCCCAGGACTTTGGTTCAGTGGTAAGGAGATAATATGGGGTGTGTGGATAGGGTGCATGTTACTCTGCTACTGACAATGAGCTTAGTATTTATGCGGGAGTTTAGTATACTCCCTGAAGTTTTGAACATGAGGGCTAACTGGGTTGGGTAGGTTAATTTACAGGGGATTTCATGGTTATTAAAAAAGATTATAACTTCTATTCATGAAAAAAACAAAGCAAAACTTTTGGGAACTATTGCATTTTTACAAATAAATAAACAATAATCCTATTGGAGCCTCAAAAATATACATCTTATAAATCCAATGTTATGAGTGAAGAAGAGCTTTTGTTGGTCTTCTCTATAAGTCCAGGTTTGTTGTATGCTTACCGTGCCTTGTCTTATAAAATTCAGATGAGTTTTCGGATGAGTTCATATAATAATGTAAGTGAAAGCTCTCAAGTTAGTTTGCTTCACTACACTTGTAAAATGCTTGTAATAGTTTAATTCTAGGTATTCGGCTCCACTTGTGAATCATTAGGTATACCTTGAGTTTATTTTGCTATAATTCATCGTAAAAGCATATTTAAGAATTGGCAAAAGTGGTATCTGTATTTTCTGGCAAATCATGTCGTAGTAAGCTTTCCATCAACAAACTTAATATTCATCTCTTCTGCTTTGGAAGAGATTATTATTTTAACGTCTTGTTAGACCTCTTACTTGATGGTTTAGGACTGCATGCATATTTGGCTCATCCTTTTGCATTGGAGAGGACACTTCTTTTTTGTTCTTCCTAAAAAAGTACAGGCACCATCATTGAAAGATGGTCTGGCTGTCATCTTCCATTTTTCTTGCTTGTTGGTTCAAGAACATCGGGTGTACCATTTTCCTTTTGCATTATTTGATGATTTGTTTTCAGAGCTTAGGCCTTTTGGGATATGTCAATCGTGTATTTTGCTGTTCATCATTGGATTTAGATTAAGAAGTATTTTCTAATATTAATTTGCTTCAATAATCATAATCCAAATTTCATATTCGTATATAAAGGTTTAATATCCCTATTGATGAATAGTGGTAAATCTGATTTAAACATGTTAAGGAAAGAAGACCTTGTGGTAGACTTCCATACAATCAGTTGCCATTTGAATACCCCAAATTCCCAATAGTTCCAACAGGCTACAGCTTCCTAAGGATCAAGCTACACAACAAAACCATGCATGTCAACTTGTAAAAGGGAAAGCCATTTGAGCTTGTGCAAAAGTGATTTTCTCTTTACACTCGACCTATGCAATTCTCTTCTTAATTGGTCGCTTATTACATTGATTCATGTCTAGTGCTCAATATAGTTATGTTATTTCCCCTAGCAAGTTAGTCTCACGTGTACCTAAATTTTCTGATTAGGAAAGGTTTGTTTCACTAGGCAGTATTATGAGGTGTCTTGAATCTTTTTTGGGGTGTAGCTAGGTCTTGTGCATTCATTTGTTGCTCCAGGTGGATAAGGATTCAGATATGCTTCCTTGGCAGAATTTTTTATTTTCTTTAATCGATTTTACTCTTTTTGTAGTCCTTATTTGTACTACTCTGCCTTGTGGCACTATTAGAAAACTGATGGAGATCGATAAAAATTTCCTGCCAGACAACTTTGTTCTTTTCTTTTCAAGCAATAACCCACTATAAAAACAAACTTTGGAAGGGAAAAAAGGGAGATGTGTTGGGAGTGGGAGATAGAAAGAGGCAGTGTGTGAGAGAACTGACTTGTCTACTCTATGTGGTGAAAGTATCATTTTGGTATATTTGACTATGCACTGTATGAGAATGAGATTTGCGGTATTTCTCAATAAATGGAGTGGTGTTTGAGGTGTTGCATATATTCTTATCTTGTGAAGAAAGGATATAACTGTTCCACAAATTTGAAGGATTAGACAAATCTGTTGGATGTTTAGTGACACTCAGATAGTAGGTGTGTTGTTTCGCTCACAACTCCTCACAGTTCCTTTTAGCCAAATCAACTGAGTCCTACTTAGCCTGGGTAAGCTAGGATTATATTGACCATAAAGCTATAAATTGTTGTCTCTCCTTGTAACACTTAATCTTCTATTCATACGCTTTAGAGAATTGCGATATTAGGCTCATTTCAAGATGTTGGTGCCAGTATAATCTGTTCTCTCTTTTTTATCTTCTAAACATGTTTCTTTTCCAATCGCTCTTTTTTGGGGACTCTTCTACACATGTTTACATGTAAAAAAAGCTCAACTCCAATTTCCTCTATGTTCCAGTTAACTATTACAGCCATAGTTTTAACTACCATTTTTGGAACACTTTACTGGCCTTCTTTTGCTCAACTTTAGCTAGGAATCATGCAGTTCCTTGCATATTGCGTACTCCTTCCCGAATTAATTGTTCACCTTTTCTCCCGAGTGGTTCCGTATTGAATAGAAGGGATACTTTAGGTCATTTTAGTCTTTCCAAGTCAGTCGGATGTCACATCTTTAATCTTAACAATTATTCCGCGTCGAAATAAGAAGCTGGTCTTTTCCAGGCAGGTACTACACAAGACTAGCCGGAAGGAGTTCAGTTACTCAGCAGCATTTTCTGAAAATGAGTGAAGCTATTCAAGGGAACAGCTCCTACACTGCAGTAACTCTTCCTGTGAAGCGAGGGCGGGGTCGCCCGCGCAAGGATCACAACCTAAAGCGTGTAAAAACTGTTCAATTCCCACCAGGGTTTGAACAAGTAAAAGCGAACAAACCCCTGCAAGTAGATACAGTTAATGTTGCAAATGATGGGATGATAGGTCGGGCTGTTACAGGTGTCGTTGAAGCTGCATTTGATGCTGGTTATTTGCTCAGTGTCCGGATTGGCGACTCCAATACAAATTTCAGGGGTGTTGTCTTTAGGCCAGGGCATTTTGATCCTGTCACGGCAGAAAATGACGTAGCACCACATGTTCAGATGATTAAGAGGAATGAAATTCATCTACCCGTTCGAAACCAAGTCCAGGTACATGGCCATGATCGGTCTTTAAAGAGCGCTCAGCTGACTGTATTACCTCCAACAACAGCTCCGTCTGTCCCTTCAGTGGGAGTCCGCGGTGCAGTTGTTCCTGTTGTCCTTCAACCTGTCAATCCGACCAATGGATTGCCACCTACTATGAAAGCTCCTCCAACTTCATCCCAAGCTGCTTATATGGGTGCTCTGAAGGAGAGAGGTGTGCAGAATGTTGCGCCTTTGTCTACGCTTCCACCTGATGGACCACAAACCACTAGTAAGGTAATTCAAGTCAGCATCCCAGAAGCGATGGTGACTGGGCATAATGGAGACGGTTCATTTGGCGAGGGAGCAACATTGGAGCAACAGAAAGAGGTTAAGCCAATTGTATCAAACAACATGGGTGAACCTTTTGAAGTGACCAAGGGGATTCATGGTTCTCCTTTATCACCGGATATGAACACTAAAGATTATGAGGCCTCTCATAAGTTGTCAGCAGGAAACTTGAGTGTTGTCCCGGAACGAGACATTGGTGACATGAATGAGCTTCCCTCGATGGAACCAAGTGACGTGATAAATTCCCCTCTTCCTACCCAGGCTACATCTGCTCCAAAACCATTGATGAGTTATGGGATTGGCAGGATGACAG
Source organism: Nicotiana benthamiana (assembly GCA_034376525.1). Lineage (NCBI taxonomy): Eukaryota > Viridiplantae > Streptophyta > Magnoliopsida > Solanales > Solanaceae > Nicotiana > Nicotiana benthamiana. The sequence continues at coordinate 119,202,820 of CM067331.1, forward strand.
AGCTTTTACAGGTAAAATATAATAACTTGCACTGTTCGTTTTAAATTCTGGAATATTGTACGTAAATCCTGAAAGAATTTCCTGATTGAAGGCCGTGCAGGAAAATATTATGGAGAACCAGGAGGTTCGTGCTGGGGGATCAGCCATTGACCTTGGCAAAGAGTTTGTTAGGATGACAAGTCCAAGAACTGATGGTAACAAAGAGAAATCAGGTGTTCAGTAAGGGAGATGACCCGGAATCTGATCTCCGATGTCACAGATCCCTAGCCAGATCGACCTTTATTGCACATACAGATGTGATGTAGTTCAACTGCTTCTAAAGTTGTACCTCATCTCCGTGGAATAACACATTTGGGGCGTAAAAAAGGCCAAAAATTGGGAAGTGTTGGCAGTTGAGAAAGCAGCTCGGCTAGCATGTTTATGTCCTGCTGTAGTTATTTTGTTTATTTGTTTAGACAAAAGATTTAGATCTTCTTTAGGTGGTATGATGAAGAAATTGTCTAAAATGCTAACTTTTTTCATGTTTGAGGACAGGCACTCCCAGCCCACATTTTATTTTACCAAAAAAAATGTGTAGGATCGGAGAGGAAGATGACCTTTCAATTTTATGTCATTCTTTCTGACGGTAGAGAAACTTACCGTGGAACCTAGAAGCACATTTTAGAACTGTGTTCCCCTCTAAATATACTTAAATATTTAATGAATTCCTTAATACCAACTGCTGTCTTCTCACTATGTAGATGCATGCACCAGTTTTACTAATAGAGTCCTGCTCGAGAGTTTTTTCACTAGTTCTTGTTCTGTACTCTTCCTCCCATTTGTTTTTAATGTGTTCGCCTTCTTTCTTCCTTCTTTTCGATAGGGTAGGATCAAGGGGTTCTCCACCATACATCTCCGGGCTGTTCAATCAAGTAGTCAGAAGGGGAACCACAAATAGGGCTTTCTTGAATGAGCAAGTTGATTTTCCACCAATTTTTAAGACAGTGTTTGGCCATTTCATAAAGGACAAATCAGTGTCGACTTGGATTTCTTAAGAAAGATTATGCAAGATATTGCTGAGGTTAAATACCAGGTATTCTTGCTATAGCAAACTACATTAGCATCGACATCAAATATGCAAATCCAATAGTTACAACTTGTTCAAGGTAGCAACGGCGACTGTCAACAACACAGCAGTTTTCTCAGAGTAGCTGCTCCTATCAAGATGAAGATAATAGGATTGTATACCATATAACTTGCTGGGATAGCAAAGGAAAGAACAGCCTTTGTGGCAAATTTAACTTACTGCTTGAGCAAAAAGCTTCTACAAATTACAACAGTAAAATTGATAGTGCAGTACATATTTCGACCAACAGTAAAAGATTGTCTTTAAACTACTAGTAATATTTACACTTAATTCTAAATCTGCTTTGGCATACAAGTTAGTCGGTATTCTTTTGCCATGCTCTAACTCAGAAATACAAGCGATATCTTGTCAAAGCCAACCTGCTGGCCTGGAAAGCATTCGACAAGCATTGGAAGAACATCTCTTGTACACCACCGCAAGTTAGTTGCCCATCGAAATCGTTGTCAACAACTTAGCGGCCTGTAATATTTTGGAGGCATAGATGGGCATTTTTCATTCATATGGGGGTATATATCCATTGTATTGTATCCAGGCAGTTCCATCCGGTACTTCCCTCGAATTTGGCAGAAAGGAAGCTTCACTATGTCATCCGCATTGCACCACTTAGGCAACCGATTTGGATCGTCTTCATAAAACTTGAGCGAGTAAGCATCCTTTATCTGCACTTAAGAAAAGTGACAACTTAAGACACACTACCTCCTGAAACCATGGAATTGCTTTAATTAAATCTGCCTTTGGTGGCGCGGGATTTGGCAGACCCCTAACAGTTTATTAATACCTCAATGGAATTCAATATAAGACTACATGCCTTTGAGTAAGATGCACCAAAAGGGTCAACAGGGAATAGAATACAGCCAAAGATACATCTTCAAACTGGATTAAAATTGCCACTCCAGACTACTCCAAATATCCTAGTTCACCTCTTCACAAATTCTATTGAATAGGTTGAAGCACTTTCTTTCACTAATTGTTAATGCAAGAGTTCTTACACGCATGCGCGAATATGTGCGCGTGCATGTGTAGAAGTAGGTTCAAGACAGAAAATTTGACAATGTTTTGACAGCATAAATGTGGTCCCTTTCCTAGCTAGTTGGTAGTAAAATATTGCAGTAGTAAAGGTATGGGGGAAATTATTATTTTAAAAGTAAACCATGTAAAGATATTTTTTTGGTATAACCCAAGCACAAAAGAACAGTTAGACACAGGGGAAGTAACTAAAAGGGCAAGGACTAACCAAACAATATGAAGTACTTGGTAGGCTTATGTGAATAGTAGGACAGGATAAGCAAAAGATACTTCACTAGTGCTATGCCCAAGGATTTAAAAAAAATATACTTTATTTCAGATTCAAGCAATTAATGCATCGCAGTGCTAAGGCAAACAACTGAAAGGAAAATCACCCTGCCCCTGAAAATGGAACTTCAAAACCCATCTAATGAACTCACCGTGAATTCTGTAACCTCAATCGAACCTGCAAGTGGACCAAATAGTCCTGCTTCCTTATACATTTCAAGAATAAAAGCAACACAAGATGTTGATTTCCCATCAGTATAAACCCATTCATCCTGTTCTGGGATAGTCAATAATTTGGCAAAGGATGACCCACGCTTTTCAACTTCGACGAGAATATCTGGAAGACCAAGGCCCTGCGCACACACAAAATCAGTTCCTCATTCAACATTTAATTGTGAATTTTATCAGATGTAAGCCACAAGCCTACACTCACTTGGCTTTTTGCTTGAGAATTTTAGACACTATGATTTTAACCAAACAATTTTGCAATTCCAGGCTAGACTATAGTTATGCTAATGAGATTTGTTCATTTCATATTAAGTTGCTCGACTTAGTAAACCAGCTACTCAGGAAGCATACACTATCTAGGTGAACAGCTTCTCTTAGTGTATTTTGTCCCCACTGTCTCAATAGTTAGAGGCGGTTCACTAATTTGATAAGACAGATATGACCTGAGTTCCAAGTCGCTTGTTTAAGGCTTCATTCCACATGTTAGCAGCATATGCAGGCTGTAATTGATTCCAAACAGTCATGACAGAAGCAACCTGTACCGAGCAACATATCGACAAACAATTAAAGCTAGTGAAATTTCACAAATGCACCAAATTGGAGAGGCATAAAGCAATCCAGTAACACTATTTGAATTACAAACGATAAGCACCAACATTTCAACTTTATATTCGAAGTTCGTCATTTTTCTGCATTCCCTGCAACATTTTCCCCTCTTTCCATGCCTCCAACTCTATCCTCATCATTCTTCTAGTGTTCAATCATCTTTCATACATCTCAAAAGTAATTAAACGTGCTGGCATCATTATATGATATTTTGATGTTCTTGCACAAAAACACATCAGTCTACATAATTTTATATATTTAACCCACACTGATGGCAATGGTTTTTTTTAGCTATTCAGAGTACGATGATATTTCCATAAAATCAACTTTTGACATCAATTTTCTAAAAATTGATATGACATGAACCTCCTGATGGACTTTAAGCTATCACAAGATGATAAACCTATCATTCTCTGCTCAAGTAAACATGCATACTATGTGGATTCATATTAAAAACTTGAACTGAAATAAAAGGTTTCAGCAATCAAATGCAGCTCCATGAGAGAGAATTCACAGATAATGTCATACTAAAATTCAACTTGAATTAATGATATACGTTGTAAAAGTTGACATACTGTTCAACACATCAAAACCTGACCAGCTATTTTGAGACCCAATAAGAAATTTGAAAACCAATTTTTTGGGTTTAATAGTTCAACAGTCTGGTTGTTGTTGTTGTTGTTCAACAGTCTGCATGAAAAACCCAATTTCTTCGATGAACTTCCATACCTCCCTAGGATGCTTTTACAATGTTCATACTTTGAGGCATCAAACAACTAAGTATTTTATCCTTAGCCAAGCATTGGAGGACTTAGTGCTTAAGATTTCCCAGACTTCAGAAAAATTCATATGATTTGCTTTAGGCTAATACATCATAGAAGTTCGATAATCATTTTCACTTCAAGACTAAGAAGCACGAGTTTCATAGAGTCATGGTGATTTATTTACCACATGACTGTTTTTCTTCTTATTCTTACTCTAAACTCTTAACTAAAAACCTAGAATAAACGCTAATCACTTATTTCAGTTCACACGTCTCGAATCTTAAATGCACCAGTAAAAAACAATCTTTATCTGAAAGAACATAGCTCAATGCTTAAGCCAAAGCAGAATTTGATTGAAGTGGAAAATGCAAAGAATTACAAAGTAAAAGGATTATTAAGTGGTTATGGAAGGAAATACTTCAGAGTAATAAAGCAAGAACAAAATTGGCCCAACTATGAACAGACGGTGCATACCAGATGCGCATCCAAGGGAGAGGGGTAATTTCCGTCAAGTGTGTCTATCCAGCTAAATATTAAGTTGTGGAAACCATAAGGTTTGCCGACCATGCTTCGTGCATATTCCCAAGCAGCAGTCTCATTAAACTTGGCACGGAGATCAGGATGCAAAGGGAGCAATGCAATATGTGGATTGGAATCATCTTTTGTCAGCTCAAACTCCCACCATTCCTCCCACGGTAAAATAGCAATTACATCTTCTCCCTGAAAATAGATACACAGACAAGTTGGCCCAATAATTTAATATAATCTAATATCCATGCTTAAGAGTTTTCTTATTTGGTTCAACCCCAGCTCCACGGGCGGAGCCAATGTGTTGATTATAGGTTTGGCCGAACTCAGTAACTTTGATTCGAAACCTGTATTTCTCTTAAAGATTCATTGAATATATACAAATTATTAATTTAAAACTGAGTAACTTACAACAGCAACAACAACAACTACCCAGTGGGGTCTGGGGAGGGTAATATGTAGACGAGCCTTACCCCTACTCGAAAGGGCAGAGAGGCTGTTTCCAATCGACCCTCGGCTCAGTGAAGGAGAGGAAAAACAAAACCAAAAACCAAAACAAAACAAAAACAAAAACAAAAACAAAAGCAAAAGCAAAAGAAAAAGAGCATTAGTAAGTCCAGCAGAAATAGCATAAGTAACTATCTAAACATAAGAACCATAAATAAATAGCATGCAATAATATCATACAGTAACTACCATAAATAACTACCATAAGGGAAAACATCTATGGATAGCCCTGTCAAGTCTCACCCAACCCCAGGTGAGTAGTACGAAAAACTCTAGGGGCCCCTATCCTACAACCCTGATACTAGACCTCCAGACTTTCCTATCAAGGGCCATGTCCTCGGAAACCTGCATACTAGCCATGTCATGCCTAATCACCTCTCCCCAATACCTCTTAGGCCTCCCTCTGCCTCGCCGAACGCCGACCAATGCCAGCCGTTCACAACTCCTCACCGAGTCATCAGGACTTCTCCTCCGCACATGCCCGAACCACCTCAGCCTCGCTTCTCGCATCTTCTCGTCCACCGGGGCCACCCCCACCTTCTCTCGAATAACTTCATTCTTAATCTTATCTAACCTGGTGAGCCCGCACATCCACCTGAGCATCCTCATCTCCGCAACCTTCATTCTCTGAACATGAGAGTTCTTCACTGGCCAGCACTCTGCCCCATACAACATTGGAGGTCTAATTACAGCTCTATAAAATTTCCCCTTGAGTTTCTGTGGAACTTTCTTGTCACACAGGACTCCTGATGCAAGCCTCCACTTTGACCACCCTACTCCTATACGATGAGTGACTTAAAAGAATTAAAATCCTAAACTCATAAGCTTCAAATCCTAGCTCTGTCTCTACCCACCTCCAACCTTCTAGGGGAGTTTGGTTCAACCACTAACTGACACTAGCCCAATCATACAATTTCGAACACCGAGTTATGACTACTACATCTGATGGAAGATGGTGTAAACTTTGCAATGGGGTCACATCATTTTGATATGATAGCAATACAACATGGTAGTTGAGCTCAGCACTATCACAATCTTACCAATGCTTAAAAGTTAAAATTGTATGCTCTGTACATGCATCACTAGACAGACCACAACCTGAAAGCACCCCATATTACCTCCGCCTGAAGTTATTCAACTTGATTTGGTGTATCGAGTAATGTCTATAGCACCTGCATCAAGGTGCTTATTTTCACAAGCTATAGAATCAATTGATCTTCTAAAATTTAACAAGCCATATCTCCAAGATATTTATTCTTAGCGGCTAACAAGCTACAGGATTGACTGCTGACTACGCCTTAAAGATATTCCAACAAGTAAAAGAAAGGAGAAAAATAGTAGCAAAGAAAGTTGAATTCTAGCTATGTAGTAATATCATAACTCAAAATTTGTCATAAAAGAAAAACTAGCGAGTAAGAAGTTACAGAGAAAAGAGAGGTTTAAACTCTTAACGATATCCTTTTTTTTTCCTTTACCTCTGTGGCATAAATAAAATTTTGTTCTCCCAACTATTCTTTAAATAGAATGACTCTCTCAAACCCGATTATGCCAACTCAGTAATGTTTGATGGAAATGCACTAATATCATTGCATCTCATGTGGGAAAAGCCCAAAACACAAACAATGAAGAGCATTTTTCCATCTTCAACTTAATGAACCCCATAATCCGAATGCATGGCACAGTTAACATATGAAATTAAAGATGCAATTATGTGCTTCTGTAAAAGGAAGGCATAATCATTCACCTTACTGCGGCGTATAGAAAAGTCAAAGATATTATCTTAAACAAGAGACTGTAACTTCCCTCAGAGATGCCATGATAAATCATAAACAACCCCACATGCTGACAACAATCAGATAGACATAAGTAGATTTATTTTAGAAATATATAAAAACGGATACTTTCATCTCTTTCCAGTATCCGACCAATACCTTTGTTGTTGAAGTGGTTTTTGGTGCATGTAACATAAAAGCCCAGGAACCAGATTATTCTAAAATCAGTCTTTGCTCCCAATCAAAAAAGTACCACCATGTGAAAGCGGAAAAAAAAAAAGAAAAAAAAACTGTTTAAAAGTACCTTATCATTCTCGTTTCCAGATTCTCCAACCCACAGCTTTCCTTCAGCATCCCTCAAACAAACAGCAGAATGGCCAGCATAAGCCCCAGTTACCCATTTCTCTAACGTCTCAAAACCACCCCAGCGACCTCGAATTTTTGATATTGCAAGAAAATCCCCGGAATGTATGTCTTCAGTAGTAAGGTTGCTGACCCATGGTTGAGGACGTTGGTCAAATGAAGCACCCATATGTTTCTTCAGAAATCCAATATTTGAGTTTTCACCCCATCCAGTGTTTGTGAACAAAGGGAAAACGTCCCATAATGCTGAAAGGGTTCCTAACATTCCTGCTTGCATAAGGAAAATTGAGACACCTTTACGTTTCACCTGTTCCAATTTGCATTTTAGAGTCTAAAACAACTTAATGCTTACATTAATGCCCATGTAGTTTAATTTACGAACGACCACAACTCACATATTCTAGCTCAGCTTGAGACTCCCACTCCTTGATTTCAAGAGTATGTTCACGTGATAAAACGTAGTAATCCCATGTCACACGATATGGGGTCGCAAAGATGTAAAGGTCCATACAAGTGTAACTGTGTGCATTGCTGACCTGCGTAATAATAGGAGAGATTATTTAATTAATGAAAAAAAAATACAACAATCCTGTAGGACCCTGAATATTTATTATTTAGTCAATACATTATTTAATCTTTAAATTAGTCAATTACTCCCTTCCTTTTTGTTTCATACTAGTATTAGACTGTGCACAAAGTTTAAGAAAGATAATATAAGATTTTTGGCACATATAAAAAGTACCATTAGAACTTGTGGCTTAAACATGTCATGACATTCATATGGCTACGATTGCACGCCATTAAGGAAAAAGTGGGAAAGGTGTTATCCTTTGGAACAGACTAAAAAAGAAAGAGAGAAATAAAATCACAACGTATACTTAGTCAACAATTCAACATATATAGAGGAGGGAACCTAAGAAATAAGAAGCTCAAGTGTACTACTCTACGGAAAACCACAGCTATTGAAGTACAGATGGCCAAAATTTTTAAACTAATATTTTGGAAACCGATCAAGTGCAGCTTTTAATAGATTTCAGAGATCATGCAACCGAAGAGAGTGCCGCAACAGACACACAACATGTCCCAAACTTATTAACGACGGTAGTAAAAGAGTTGTTTAGCATCAGAAGGAGATAACTTAAATTTCAAGCAATTATTTCCTTAGCCTCAACTAGTTTTATATCAAGGGGGACCAGCACATTTATTGTTATATGGACCAAGGCAGCCCAACAAAGAGAGGGAAATTGATCAATAAAAAAACTGATCTAACAAGAAAGACGGGAGGTTGAAGCAATGTCAAACGCGAAAAGTGAAAGAAAAAAGAAGAAGCAATGAAGTATGTCAGAACTTTAAGAGCAAATATGCAAGCTTTGATGAAAAAAGGCGCAACAAATGGAACATTTAAAAATATATAATATGTAACAACTATATATACAAACAAAAATTACTTGGACAAAGAATTGAAAAAGTTATACTTAGCCAAAAATAGTTATATTTTAGTGTTTTATAACGTACATCTTAGCGGCTTAGTGGCTAAGGCGTTGCCTGAGCGAGGCGAACTACTCAGCCTATTTGTACCAAGCTTGAAGGCTTAAACGCAGCTCAAACCAGCCTTCGACCACTCTGTCAATGTCGGGCAAACCATTACCATCTTAATCAGCCTAGTTTAAGACACAAAGGCACGAGTAGCATTAACAACCACCGCTCTAAATTCCTGTTATGCAACAATTGACAATGACACATCCCCAACCCCATGTCACAATTACTTATTTCAACATCAATCATAATTCAGTGGGGAGAAATAACTACCTAAACATCCAATACCTCAAAAAAAGTGCAACTGCTGGATATTCAGCTGTGCAGGAGACTACCGTAAGTGACCAAGTTGAAGCCATCTTCTACAACCATGACCAACTAAAAGGCCTTTTTATCCTCAACAATAGCAAGATTATAGAGGATGGGAGGACAAACAGAGAAACAACAAAAACAGGAAAAAACACACAAGGCGAGCACCTATGTTCACTGTAATCTCTTCGTTCCTATGTTTAAATATATATTTCCTTTACTTTTTCAATTTGTTTACGCTACCTTTGTAAGAATATTATTTGACTTCAGATTCAAAGTTTTGTGGACTTTGCTCGGATGTATCACTCACACACAATTCGACCTACATCCATCAACCGAGCTTGATCCAACCCAAAAATTAGTCTGGGCTTCCTCAGCATCAGTTCCTTTAGTGGTTCAAGATCCATCCAAATCGCTAACACTAGTGTATATATGTGCAACAACCGCCCAGTGTAATCCCACGAGTGGAGTCTGGTGTATATATGTAACATACCAAAATGTTTTAGACCTCTCTCAGTCTTTTGGCTAAGATCATTTTACGTCCCGAAATATTTTTGTTAGTCCAATTCAATATTTACTGACCGATACAAAATCTTTAAATAACTTCAGCTAGAAACATTGATATTTGCATCTTCTGTAAGCTCAAGATATTTACTACCATAAACGAAAATGCTAACCAATAAACTAATGCAAAGACTGGCATTTTATACATGACAGTTCAACAGCAGAGATTCAAATAATAGTGTTATTTATATAAAAGTCAATTTTTACAGGTCCATACTTATTTACAAGTCCATATAGCAAAGAATGAAGCTTAACTCCCACCTAGTTTTCCCTCTTTTTCACGACCAAAGCAACAGATATCTAGCAGCAAAAGAGATTCAAAAAGAAACTGCAAGGGTTCTTCATAGATAACTAAATCTGCAGATTATCACAATAATGAAACAAAAATCTCTGAACAGACTAAACTAAATACCGAAGTAGAAGTACAACTCCAAACTGCCCAGAAACACTAGAGAATATTCATGGCAAAAACATCCTAGGCCAAAACTTCTACTCCCTTCGTCCCAATTTATGTGATGGTATTTCCCTTTTTGTTTGTCCCAAAAAGAATGATGCGTTTTTATATTTAAATATAATTTGACTTTAAACTTTCATCTTACCTAATGAGCACACGAATAATTTATTTTAGACCAAAAGTTTCAAAAAACCTTTTTTTTCAGTTTTAAACTCCATGCCCAGTCAAGTATCAATTTAGGATGGAGGAAGTAAATAATTGTTACACTGAAACATCAAATAAAACAATAATTGCCCATTTCAAGTTGCAAAAAACAGATTTTTGAGGGGGAAAAAAGAACCTTGATATGGACGGTGCCACCGCCAAACTGACTTCCAGTCTTGTTGTGAAGCTCCAACCAAGCAGTATTCTTATAAAAGCAAGCACCTTTCCACTCAAGGGTATTATTATTTGATATTGAAGCAGCCCCCATAAAAGAGGGCAACAGGTCAACAGCACTGTAGAGGGAGTTGACAATGGGCCATGAAACTTTTCCAGGTAACAATGGCAGAACATCTTTTAAATGAAATAGTGACTTTGACCCATGTATTTGATATGGAAAGAAACAGGAAAAAATCAAGATAGTGAATAAAAATTGGGTCTTGAAGAAAACCGCCATGGCTGTGTTGTGTAGAAGCTAGGTAGGGGGTATTGTAATTGTGGGGTTAATAAAGAAATGGGTTGCCACAGAATCAAGTTATCATCATTTAATATAACTTGAGAATCAACAGAAAATAAATATTGCAGACGGTCTATTTATTTAGTTAGTTCCATATGGTTACTGATTTTTGCAAGAAAGAGTCAGTTTTTGGTTCCGTGAAGTTATAAACTTTTTCCCCTTTTCGGCTGTATTTTAAAGTTGGTTTCTAATTTTAAGCTACGTCCACGTCATAGCTATTGCTGACATCCTCGGACACTTTTGTTGTTGTAAACTGAATATAGGAGTACTATTTTTGTACTTGTTATTATCTTTGTCTTAGCAAATACTCCAAAAAAACAAAGTTTTTTATTCGTGAAACCCCAAAGCTAGTTGTAAATGTGCTGGATGGTTTTGTTGCAATAAACATCTCTGTCATTACATTAATCTATAGCTTATAATCTCCAATTAAGGAGTAGAGCAATTCCGATCTTTAATTGGATTAGCTGAATTTCCTTTTAATCAATATAGTATGAATTTAGAATAGAGCAAACTTTATTTATGGTCTGTTGATAGAAATTAATATCTACCCCTAATTACAAAATTATAGTGTGTATTTTATAACCTCAAACTAATTAAAAGGTTAGCCTAAGAATCCTTCTCATCTTCACCATCGTTGATTTTCATCTTTGTCTTGTCGCCACAGCCGTATTCCCTCCATTCGGACCTGGCCCGGTCCTATCGAATGAAGCTACCTGCAATCGGATAAAGTTTTTCTCGCGGCAAGGACTCTAAATAAATGAAAGGATGAAACTAATTGTTGTCCAAATTTTTTAATAGAATCGTCCAGGTAAAGCCTGTTCTTCAAGATTCTCCAATTTAAGAAAGAAATCTTAAGAGGAAGTCTCTTATGCCAAATATTCCTGAAGATATCATTAGTACTTCTGTCTTATGGATTCTCTATCTAATGCACAACTAAATTCTCCGTTTTGATTGGGCATCCAAAAATATTGGCCATTCTTTCATCGGTCAAAATTTGAATTTGATTTATGTAGTAGTGTAGGTGATGATAGGCTATAATTATATATTTTAATCGATTATTATACTCTAATTACTGTACATTAGTTGAGTTTGCGCTTTAATCGCAAGTATTTTGTTCTAGCAGTGTGTCTTGTGCTTTGTAGGAGTGATTCCGAGCTATATAGATGTTATAGAATGAAATTAAGTGATTTGGAGCTTTGAAGTCTGAGTAAGAGCTCAAGAAATTAAGTCGGGATCGGGCTCGGGGGTCAAATTTGATAATTAAGTACGAATGAAGACTCAAGGAGGTATATTACGCAATTGTCTAGTAAAATAGACATAACTTTTTCTCAGAACTTCATTTGGGCTCCACAATATATGGTTGGAAAGCTAACCCAAAGGGCTACAACTTTTATGTTTTATATTTTTTTAAATTTCAAACGGAACAGGGCAAAAAATACAATAGAAAGTTCACCACGGTCCGCATCGCGGTTTGAGGCAGTGTCTTCCGCGGTCGTGACCGCGGTCCGGGGGTTCGCCGCGATAGTCCAGACATAAAATATATTCCTTTTCCGCGTAGGAGAAGGTATAATTATTTGGACCTGACCCTACTTGATATATATACATGAAAAACGATATTTTTTTTTGGGGGGGGAGGGGGGTGGACATATTTTTGACACATTTGACCTAAGGAGGCATAGAAACAATAAGAGCAAGGCGGGAAATTCTTCAATAAGTTTTTCCTTACACTTCTTATTTTTCATTGTTGGTTATGACTTTTGATGTTGTAGTTTTAAATACTATCATAAATAGCTAATTTGTTATCTAAGGTTTCTGCTTGAGAGAGAGTGCATACTTAGGTAGTTGTTTGAACAACATCACTCCCGGAGTATAGGCTAGAGTCATAACCGAGGGTTTGGAGGTTTGATTAGAAATAACGATACCTCGGATGTAATCTAAGTGAATTGTAATGTGAATCTAGCTAGTGTAGCTTGAGAGAGTGCGTCTAGTAAATTATCATAATTGCTTGCGAGAGATTTATGATAGTTGGAGAGTTCATGTTTGGTAAAGGCAACTAAGTCAAAGCTATAAGAAACATGCAACTAATGAAATCAACAATGGGGAAACCATTACCTTAGACCTTCATTCCAATTGTCTACAATTCAAGCATAGTTAGTTTTCAGCTGTTTATAAGGCTGTATCCGGTTCCGGTTCTGGGTCTATTTGGGTCTGCGGTTCTGGCGGTTCCGGTTCTGGCAGTTCCGGTTCCGGCGTTCTGAATTTTTTTTTTTAAAACCAATATCTTGTATATTAGTCATTAGTATATTGTCGAATATATTTTATATGGTGTACTATGTTATTAGTATAGTATATATTGTGTTTGGTAATTAGTATATATTGTGTATAAGTAGTGTATATTTTGAATATAAGTAGTATATATTGTATGTAAGTAGTATATATCGTACATAAGTAATGTATATTGTGTTGTAGTTAGTAATTAATATAAATTGTATATAAGTAGTATATATTGATAAAGAAATATTGAGACAAAAGATATTCAAGGATATGATAAAGAGCATATTTATTGACCAAAATGGCATATCTTTCTTAGTCTTCCTTCCCCCAATGGAATGAGCACCACATGGTACTAATACCAGCATTAAAAGCAAAAAAAAAACTAAAAGAAGACATGCCAATTCACAAGTTACATCATAATTTATGTATTATTTCTAACAAATCTCATAAAACCTTCAAGGTTTGGAGGTGGTTGTGTTGGCGGTGGTGGAAATGAAGCTTGTTCATCACCACTTCCGGGTGAAGATGTTTCCTGAGCAAGTTCTGCTAGCATTTCTTCATAGAACTCATCTACTTCTGGTTGTGATTCAGCAAGGCCAAAGTTCCTTCTTTCAGCGCGGATCCAATCTCGAAAAAGCACTGATTTTTCCAAGATGTCCCTCATCGAGGCTCTGTGATCACCTATTTGTAGTCTTGCTTGACTAAAAGCGCTCTCCGATGCAACAGTTGACGCTTGAATCGACAGAACATCCCGAGCCATCCTTGCAAGAACGGGAAAATGTTTTTCCCTTGTCTTCCACCAATCCAAAAGGTCGAAAGAGCCGTCTGGATTCTCATTCTCTAGTCCCTGCGACAAATAAACTTGAAGCTCATTTAGATCGAAATTTCATCTAAATTATCCCCTTGAGTACCCCTGAACTCTGTCCACGATTTAAGAGCTGTTAAGCCAGCAACTCTTTTAGACGACTGTGATGTAGACGAAGTAGGGGTTGGAATATTAGGCCTAGCATGCTCTAACGCCTGTTTATAAGCATTATAAACAGTTTGAGCATTCACTTTAATTGATGCTTTCGCATCAGCTAGTGTAGCAAGTTCTACTTCTGAAAGATCTAAAGCTTGATAAATAGTAGAATACCAAAAGTTAGGACCTCCTAATTTCATAGTTGGATTTAACATAGCAGACACACCAAATATAGGAGGGATAGGGAAAAAATATTTTTTAAACTTCTTTTTCATTTCAGTTATTGCAATTTCATAAATTTCCCCTCCCTCGTTAAAATCAACAAACAAATTAGCAAGTGAGGCAATATAAACTAAATAGTTAGAAATAGTTGGATAATATTGGCCAGATAAAGCATTTGTAGCCACATGAAAATGTTCTAAAAAATCTAAAAGAATTTTAACGTTAGTCCAATCTTGTGTAGTTAGCATGTCATTATCTTCCTCCCCACAATCCCGAGAATTATACGTAGCGTTAATTGGGTTTCTATATTCGTACGCTACTACTAAACTTTCGTACATATAGTTCTACATAGTCGGGCAAGGTTTATGAACCTTTCTTTCTCTAAGGCCATATTCGTCACGCTTTTTAAAATATTCTCTAAGTCTACTTCTATGGTTTGAATAAAATAGCCAATTAAGAGCCATTTTAACCTTTTCAATTTCTATGTTTAATATTCTCATACCATCACCAACAATTAAATGATAAATATGACATATACATCTAACATGGAAAATATTAGTAAAAGCAGGATTAAGTGTTCTAGTTAGCATACCTATTGCACTAGTGTTGCTAGAAGCGTTATCCATAGAAATTGACATTATTTTATCACTAAAACAAAAATATCTACATACATCTGAAACAGTGTTAGCAATAAACCTACCCGTGTGCCGTGAATTAATTATCTTATATGCAATAATGCGTTTTTACATTGTCCAGCCTTCGTCTATCCAATGACTGGTTACGGTTAGATAATCACAATCATTATTACTTCTACCAATATCAGTTGTAATAGACATACGATTAGTTATATGGGTAAATAAATAGCGCAAGTATTGTTCATATTCATGCTTGTATTTATAAATATCGGCCTTCGCTGTGGCGCGAGGCCAACCTTTATACGTAGGATTAAATACTCTTCTAATATAATGAATCCATGCAGGATTAAAAGCAAAAGAATAAGGCAAACACATAACAGTAATCATTTTAGCTAATTCTTCACGATCCTTATTTGGATCGCAATATAATATACATCCGGTGACTGTGTTTATTCCTGGTTGAACTAGATTTGAACCAGTACTTGGGTTAACTGTAGTATCAGGACTTGTCCTCCCCTCTTGTTGCGCTTTCAATTGCAAAAATCTAGCCTTATCGCTAGGGTGTAATCTTATATGCTTAACTAAACTACCCGTGCCACTACGATCTCCAGTAAACCTATGCACAAGTAATTTCCCACAAGATTTACACTTAGCTTTATTTTGTTCTCTAAGTTGAATAAAAAATTGCCAAACTAATGATGTTTCTGTACGTTTAGGAGGTTGTCTATTAAAAGTGAGAGTTTGTACGGGTGGGTGTGCCGGTTTATCACCTGAGTTATGAGCAGGACTAGTATGTGTATCATCTAAATCTACCGGAGCTTGGGTTTCATCATCATCCTCATTTCCCTCTAATATAGGTGCATTATGATAAAGAGCATTCATAATATCATCGTCTATTCTATCACCTACTGCTACATCATGTAAAAAATCAATATCGCTAAATTGAAAACAAGGGTGATCACTATCAAGGATTCCGAAGGGTTCATTAGGATTTCTAGATTGGCTACTACTTTGAATTTGCTTATCTTTTCTAGGTCGGGGAGCTGGGGGAGGGGTAGTATTTTGGCCACTACTTTCACCGATTTTAGCTTTTCCTTTACCGAACATATTTTTCAACGAAAATGCCATAATAATTATAATTAAGCAAACTAACAACACAAAAAAATACTATTAGCACGTAAGAGTTGAAACGAGTTTACCAGATTGACGAACAACTTCTTGAAAACTGAAAATTGTTGAAATTGAACACTTGAAAACTTCAATTCAACAACTTCACAATATTTCACGAATTTGCAACAATAAATTAAGCACTTGCACTAGAAAGATTGAAAGAGAGCTTGAGAGAGATTGATGAATTGGTGAATAAATATGAAAGAATGAGGGGGTATTTATAGTTGAGAAATGGGAAATAGTGTAATTCTATAAAGTTTGGGGGCCAAATGACTATTTTTTAAACTTCCAAACGGCTACTTTTGAAAAAGAGCCGTTTGGAAATTATTAAAAGTTTTTTTATTTTTAAATTCTGCCCATTACAGAGCCGGTTGGAACCGTTTGGAACTGCCAGAACCGGTCCGGTTCCGGTTTCGGTTCTGGCGGTTCCGGTTCCGCGGTTCCAGCGGGTAAAACCGCCCCACCACGGTTCCCGGGAACCGCCAGAACCGGAATCGCCGGAACCGGGCCGCCGGAACCGGCAGAACCGCCGGAACCGCGATTCCGGTTCGGAACCGCGAAATTTACACCCTTAGCTGTTTATTTATTTTCTGTTTTAGTTGTTAGAAATACCATAAACTGTTAATTACTAAATCTCAATCTTTATAATTTAGGAAATTGTTCAATCTTTTATCTCTAGTGATATTAAATAGATACAGCTAGCCTTAGTTCTTTATGGGTTCGACTTTGGACATAAAGATTCAGATTATATTTATAACGATCGCTTATTTTTTTTAAGACTAAAGTTAGACGTGATCAGTAGGTTAGGAGGAAGCTGTCCCTGAAGTTTAGAATTTTTCCAACTGTTCCCGTTTAAGAATTCTTTTATATGGATGTTATCCAAGTTACATCTAGCATAGTTGAGATGGAAAGTGGACCAATGCCAGTCCAATTTTCCCACCAAAGTATAGCTTCCCCATTACATGTCCATATCATATGAGGTTCAATGCACTTCTTAAATTATTTTCCTAACAAGCTATAATCTTTTTCTGGCTTATGATATATCAAATTAGGAAAAAAAGGAAACTTATGAAAAGAAGAATACAATTCTCTTGATATGCTATGTCTTTTTTGGCTTACATTGTATCATCATATAAGAAAGAAAAGAAAACTTATGAAAAGAAGAACACAATTTTGGTTATAACGTTTAAATCATATATGCAATTGGTCATTCGATTTTCTAGTTATATCTTGATAAGTGGTGGGGTATAACCGTACAAGGCAGGAAGGTGGTGGAAGATACATAAAGAATAGGTTGTTACTATTCAAAAATATACAAAATAGACTGTTACTATACAAAAAATATACAAAATAGACTGTCACTATACAAAAAATATATAAATAGACTGTCACTATACAAAAAATATACAAAATAGACTGTCACTATACAAAAAATATACAAAATAGATGTAATTATACAAAATAGATGTAACTGTACAAAATATATATATATATATATATATAAAGACTGTCACTATACAAAAATACATGATACACTCCAAATACACAGTGTGCACATATTACACATACAAAATTGTATATAATTATATACACTATGTTTACATATTAGAAATACACATTATATACAGTTTGACACGCTGTTCAGACAGATTATACGTTCACGATACAAAACACATTTGAGGTACACAAATATATAGATTTTAGATACACAAGCACACTCAAGATAGGCTAAATTTATACCAAGAATATACCATCAAACTTAGGATACAATATTCATACATTGCAAAAAAGAGTTGCTCTATCGCGCTAGGTAGGGGTCAAACCTACGACCTTCAGCTTAGGAAATAGGCACTCTATCCACTAAGTTATAGGTGTTTATATCATACTTATTTCTTTTGGTTATTATATATAATATTTTTGGATCGAAAAACTATTTTTTATAAGTAAAATAAAATATAAGCTATTAAAATTTTGAGGGGTTATAAAGAATAATTAAAAATATACAAAATAGACTGTCACTATACAAAAAATATATAAATAGACTGTCACTATACAAAAAATATACAAAATAGACTGTCACTATACAAAAAATATACAAAATAGATGTAATTATACAAAATAGATGTAACTATACAAAATATATATATAAAAAAAGACTGTCACTATACAAAAATACATGATACACTCCAAATACACAGTGTGCACATATTACACATACAAAATTGTATATAATTATATACACTATGTTTACATATTAGAAATACACATTATATACAATTTGACACGCTGTTCAGACAGATTATACGTTCACGATACAAAACACATTTGAGGTACACAAATATATAGATTTTAGATACACAAGCACACTCAAGATAGGCTAAATTTATACCAAGAATATATCATCAAACTTAGGATACAATATTCATACATTGCAAAAAAGAGTTGCTCTATCGCGCTAGGTAGGGGTCAAACCTACGACCTTCAGCTTAGGAAATAGGCACTCTATCCACTAAGTTATAGGTGTTTATATCATACTTATTTCTTTTGGTTATTATATATAATATTTTTGGATCGAAAAACTATTTTTTATAAGTAAAATAAACTATGAGCTATTAAAATTTTGAGGGGTTATAAAGAATAATTTTCTCCTTAGAATATCTCAATATCCAAGTGATCGTATTAGGACAGTTGATGGCCATTGACTTTAGGCTTCAGACCGTGAGCTCGAAGGAAGTTGGCTGATCTGCAAAAAAGGCCACTTTTTCGGCCTTGTATTTAGAAATTGGTCAATTTTCAAAATTAGACCCACGATGTAAAGTTTGAAGGTGGTCACCTAATTTGAAGTTTTAATTTTTTAAAATAAACGGAAATTGATTTGCAAATGATCAATTTCATTATACCCCTAATTAGTTCTATATGGTCATTGATTTTTTTTTTGTTAATTCCAAAGTCTCGTTTTTACTTTCGGGAAGTGGTCAATTTTGCCCCTTTTGTCCTCTTTTGGCTAATTAATGGATAAATAAGCTAAGGAGTTCGATTAAATTCTCATAAATTTGAGCAGTTGAATTTTTAATTTGCAATTCCTAGGTTACCTAAGAAGGTGCGAGCAACTGAATGTGGTAGGCACGCAAAAAGGTAGACGGAGACCTAAGATGTATTGGGGAGAGATGATTAGATAAGATATAGCGCGACTTAGGATTACTGAGAACATGGTCCTTGACAGGGAATTGTGGAGGTCGAGCATTAAGGTTGTAGGTTAGGGGGAAGTTGTAGATATTTCTACAGCGCATTAGAGTGAGACTAGCCAGTTCGGAGTTAGTCTTAGGATCTTACTGATCAGCTACTAATGTAGGGCTTTATCTGTTGGATATTAGTATGCCTTCCATCTTTTTTGTATTTCCTATATTTCGTATATTGCTGTTATTTTATTATTTTATGCTATATTATTTTATGTGTTATGAAATAATATAAGAACAAGAACAATAATACAAGAACAAGAACAATAGAGAGAAAAGTAGAGAGAGGGGTATTCTTATTGATACTTAGGGATGGTTTACAATAGAATAGAACCCCTATATTTATAGGGAGGTGGTGACTTAGCCACCAAGTAGTAAACCCTAGAATCTCTCTAATTATAGACATTCACCTTAAATAGAGTTCTATTTATAACACTCCCCCTTGAATGTCTATTCAATAATGTGCCTCGTTAAAACCTTAACTAAAACAAAACCCAATGGGAAAAAATTAAAGAAAAGGAAAAAGAGTACACATGTTTGAATATGCGCCTATTGGTTGCCTCGTTAAAAACCTTGCAAGGAAAACCCGGTGGGACAAAACCTTGTAAGGGAAAAAGAGTGCAACGCGCATAAACTCCCCCTGATAAGAACATCAATTTATATCCTTAAGTCTTCGCATTCCGATCTTGTGAACTAGTTTCTTGAAGGTTGACGTTGGTAGAGATTTTGTGAACAAATCAGCCATATTATCGCTTGAACGAATCTGTTGCACATTGATATCACCATTCTTTTGAAGATCATGTCTGAAAAATAACTTTGGTGAAATATGCTTTGTTCTATCTCCTTTTATGAATCCTCCCTTCAATTGAGCTATACATGCTGCATTGTCTTCATACAAAGTCGTGGGTAGTTTATTACACTTCAAACCACATTTGTCTTGAATATGATGTATTATAGACCTCAACCACACACACTCCCGACTTGCTTCATGAATAGCAATTATCTCGGCATGATTAGATGAAGTAGCCACAATTGATTGCTTAGTCGATCGCCAAGATATGGCGGTGCCTACACAGGTAAACACATAACCCGTTTGAGATCGAGCCTTGTGTGGGTCGGATAAATATCCGGCATCAGCATAACCAACAAGATCAGGACTGCAATTATTGCCATAAAATAAGCCCATATCGGTGGTCCCTTTTAGGTACCGCAATATATGTTTGATCCCATTCCAATGTCTCCTTGTAGGAGCCGAGCTAAATCTTGCTAAGACATTAACTGAAAAGGATATGTCAGGCCTTGTAGTATTTTCAAGATACATTAGTGCGCCAATTGCACTAAGATATGGTACTTCAGGACCAAGTAGCTCTTCATTCCTTTCTTGCGGTCGGAATGGATCTTTATTCACATCAAGTGATCGAACAACCATCGGTGTACTTAAAGGATGTGCTCCATCCATGTAAAACCGTTTCAGTACCTTTTCTATATAGGTAGATTGATGGACAAAAATTCCGTTTGCCAAATATTCAATTTGCAAACCAAGACATAATTTTGTCTTTCCGAGATCTTTCATCTCGAATTCATCCTTTAGATAATCAATTGCCTTTTGGAGTTCTATGGGGGTTCCAATAAGGTTTATGTCATCGACATATACGGCAAGTACAACAAATTCCGATGTTGTTTTCTTTATAAAAACACACGGGCAAATGGCGTCATTTATATAGCCTTCTTTTAACAAATACTCACTAAGACGATTATACCACATTCGTCCTGATTGCTTTAGACCATACAAAGATCTTTGCAATTTAATTGAAAACATTTCCCGAGACTTTGAATTATGAGCGTTTGGCACTTTGAGTCCATCGGGAATTTTCATGTATATCTCATTATCAAGTGAGCCATAAAGATAGGCAGTAACCACATCCATTAAATGCATGTCAAGCTTTTCAAGGACAGCAAAACTGATTAGATAACGAAAGGTTATAGCATCCATTACAGGCGAATATGTCTCTTCATAATCGACACCAGGCCTTTGAGAAAAACCTTGCGCAACAAGGCGTGCCTTATATCTTTGTACCTCATTTTTCTCATTTCTCTTGCGTACAAAGACCCATTTATAGCCAACGGGCTTAACACTATTAGGTGTTTCAACTATAGGGCCAAAAACTTCACGTTTTGCCAGCGAATTAAATTCTGATTGAATTGCTTCTTGCCATTTTGGCCAATCATGTCTTTTTCGACATTCTTCAACAGATTGAGGTTCGAAATCCTCACATTATTGCATAATGCTAGATGCGACATTATAAGCAAAGGAATTATCCACCACTATATCCACTCGATTAATATTTGCCTCAATATCAGTTGGATTTATGGATAGTTCCGTATTTTCCAGAGTCTCGGGCTCAATGGATTCTTCATGAATCTCAGAATTTGTTAAATCATGAATTTCCTCATGAGATTCTTTCGTAGTGTCATTTTTATCATTTGCTTTCCTCTTTCTAGGATTTCGATCTTTAGAACCTAATGGCCTGCCACGCTTCAGGCGTGCATTCGACTTATTGGTTATGACACTAGATGATTGTCCAACAGGGACATCAATACGGATTGGAACATTTTCCGCGGGGATGTGTGATTTCGTTATCCTTTTCAAGTCCGTAAATGCGTCAGGCATTTGATTTGCTATTCTTTGCAAATGGATAGTCTTTTGTACCTCTCTTTCACAAATAGAGGTATGTGGATCAAGATGAGATAATGATGCATTTTTCCACAAAATTTCCCGTTTGGTTTCACCAACTTCTCCCCCTAATTTTGGGAAAAGTGTCTCATCGAATCGACAGTCTGCAAATCGTGCAGTGAACAAGTCCCCTGTCAATGTTTCGAGGTAGCGAATGATGGAGGGCGATTCAAACCCAACATATATTCCTAACCTTCTTAGGTCGTACCCATTTTGGTGCGGGATGGCGGTGCTATAGGCACATATACTGCGCATCCAAAGATTCTTAAATGGGATATATTGGGTTCATGACCCAAAACCAATTGCAACGGGGAATATTTGTGATAATTCGTCGGTCCGAGATGAATTAGCATTGCTGCATGCAAAATGGCGTGACCCCATACCGAAGTGGGCAGCCTCGTTTTCATGAGTAATGGCCTTGCAATCAACTGCAGGCGTTTAATTAACGATTCTGCAAGACCGTTTTGAGTGTGAACATGTGCTACAGAATGTTCCACTTTTATCCCAATTGATAAGCAATAATCATTAAATGCTTGGGATGAAAACTCAGCAGCATTATCCAGTCTAATAGACTTGATTGGATTATCAGGAAATTGTGCTCGTAGTCGAATTATTTGTGTCATTAATTTCGCAAACGCAAGGTTGCGTGATGACAACAGGCACACATGAGACCATCTACAGGATGCGTCTATCAAGACCATAAAATACATAAAGGACCCACTGGGTGGGTGAATAGGTCCACAAACGTCCCCTTGTATACGTTCCAAAAACGTGGGTGACTCAGTCCCAACCTTTGTTGGTGATGGTCTGATAATCAACTTGCCTTGATAACAAGAAGTGCAAGGATATTCATTATTTGAAAGAATTTTGAAATTCTTTAACGGATGTCCATATGAGTTTTCTATAATCCGTCTCATCATGATCGATCCCGGGTGTCCCAATCGATCATGCCAAAGTACGAAAGTATTGGAATCAGTAACCTTTTGGTTTACTGTTGAATGTGCCTCAATTGCACTAATTCTTGTCCAATACAGGCCACAAGATAAAGATGGGAATTTCTCAATAACCCTCTTTTGGCCGGAGACATTCTTTGTAATGATGAGATATTCAAGATTATCTTCATCTATTGTCTCAATATGATAGCCATTCCGGCGTATATCTTTAAAACTCAACAAGTTTCTCTTAGACTTGGAGGAGAACATTGCATTCTCTATGATAAACATCGTGCCTTTGGGCAGAGTTACAGTTGCTCTTCCGGAGCCTTCAATCAATTTACTACTACCAGAGATTGTAGTAACATTTGCCTTACACATATTTAGTTCAGAGAAATATTCCTTTTCTTTGAGTATCGTATGTGTAGTACATGAATCAACTAAACAAATATTTTTACAGCTGGACGTTGATCCAAGCTTGCTTTGTGAGATATCCATATTTGCTTTCCCATAGTTTGACATACAAAAGAAATACACGAACATAAGAATAAACAAATTCAATTCGTTTGTTTCACATTTAAACAATATTTTCAAAATCTGCTGAGGTCAGTTGACTAACTAAATCAGATAGTCGATTATATGTTTTCCATAATCGATTACTTTGCAGTTTGAAAATTTCAGTTTAAGCATTTTCTTAAAACAATCGATTGTTAAACATACACAATCGATTGTTGAACATTGACAATCGATTGTTAAACACACACAATCGATTATTTGCTATTTTGAAAAACTTCAGATCACACTGTCTTAAGACAATCGATTGTTAAACATACACAATCGATTGTTGAACATTGACAATCGATTGTTAAACACACACAATCGATTATTTGCTATTTTGAAAAACTTCAGATCACACTGTCTTAAGACAATCGATTGTTAAACATACACAATCGATTATTTGCTATTTTGAAAAACTTCAAATCACACTGTCTTAAGACAATCGATTGTTAAACATACACAATCGATTATTTGCTATTTTGAAAAACTTCAGATCACACTGTCTTAAGACAATCGATTGTTAAACATACACAATCGATTGTTGAACTTTGACAATCGATTGTTAAACATACACAATCGTTTGTTATGCAGTTTTAATGCGAAATATTAGATAATCGACTAACTGTTAGGTTAGTCGATTACCGCTACTGGAAAATAAAAATATTATTGAAATCTGAGCATATTGAAACATTCTAAAGAACTAATACTAACATTATATCATAAACTAACTAATACGAGCTGATACTAATGACTATTAGTTTATTCACTAACTATTACAAATAAGTGAAATAAAATCAAACAACTCCATCTTCTTTCATCACAGATCCATCACCGATTAGGTGGTCTATTTTCCCATCGGGTTGCTCAAAGAAATCTGCCACATCTAAGTGGGTGATGTCAAAATTGTCGTCAGAGACAAAATTTGTTTCAGGGCCTTTACTCTTTCGAGATGCTTGATAAAGGTCAACTAAATGTCTTGGTATACGGCAAGCTTTTGACCAGTGCCCTTTTCCACCGCAACGATAACATATAGTTTCTGAACTATTTGCCTTAGGATCCTCATAATCCCGTTTCTGCTTTCGGCGGTTATCTCTCCTCGGGGGGGTGACGGACATCATGGATATTTCTTCCTTGTCTACGTCCACGGCTATGACCCCGATTACGACCACGACCATGATTAGATCCATGGCCCTTTTCATGATTGGCATAATGAGAATACACCTTATCTGCTTCAGGCAATGGTGTAGACCCGGTGGGTCGATTTTCGTGATTTCTCATGAGCAGGTCATTGTTTCGCTCAGCCACAAGTAGGAGAGAAATCAGTTCAGAGTACTTTTTGAAGCCTTTCTCTCTGTACTGTTGTTGCAGTACCATATTGGAGGCATGAAACGTTGTAAACGTTTTCTCAAGCATATCATAATCAGAGATATTATCTCCGCAGAGCTTCAACTTAGAAGTAATTATGAACGTCGCAGAATTATATTCAGAAACAGACTTAAAGTCTTGGAGCCTCAGATGAGCCCAATCATATCGTGCCTGTGGCAGAGTGACCAACTTCAAGTTGTCATATCTCTCCTTTAAGCCATTCCACAAGATGAGTGGATCTTTAACTGTGAGATATTCAATCTTCAAACCTTCATCAAGGTGATGGCGCAAGAAAATCAAGGCCTTAGCACAGTCTTGGGTGGATGCTTTATCTCTATCTTTAACGGCGTCTCCAAGACCCATAGCATCTAGGTGGATTTCAGCATCCAACACCCATGTCATATAGTTCTTGCCCGAAATTTCAAGGGCAACGAACTTTTTTTTCGTAATGTCAGACATAATCGAAAATCAAATTAGGAAGAGAGAAATACCTTAGTTTTTCTCGAGAATCGATTCTTGAGACGGTAGAGTCTCGTGCTGATAACGTGTTATGAAATAATATAAGAACAAGAACAATAATACAAGAACAAGAACAATAGAGAGAAAAGTAGAGAGAGGAGTATTCTTATTGATACTTAGGGATGGTTTACAATAGAATAGAACCCCTATATTTATAGGGAGGTGGTGACTTAGCCACCAAGTAGTAAACACTAGAATCTCTCTAATTATAGACATTCAGCTTAAATAGAGTTCTATTTATAACATTATGTTATTTATTATGAGTCTATTGATAGTATTAATATACCGTTTCCTGAAAACAACCTTTCTGTCGTTCGGGGTAGGGGTAATATCTGCAAACATATTATCCTTCCCAAATCTTACTTGTGAGATTATACTGAGTTATTGTTATTGTTGTAATTCGTCGGGTACCTCCACATCATAGTGCTCTGTCCTCTGTGAACTGAATTTTCTGATTTCTTATATTCATTGTCATTTTCTTCTTAGCAAAGCAAAATACACGCGAAAAGGCCAAAACAAAGGGTGTCTCGTATATTTTCCACGAAAATAAGTGGCTTTTTAATTTATTTTTTGATGTTTGGTAAATCAGGAAAAAATATTGTCTCAAGAACATCTATATAAAATCTAGCCATCTCCCCAAAATATTATAGGATGAGGAGTTGGGGTAGCAAGGTGGTTGGGGTGGGGTGATCGAGGTAGGGATTGGACTGGGATGTTGGAGGTAGAAATGTGAAAGGTTACTTATATGAAACTTGTTTCTCTACTCTCGTTTGGGAAATCATTTTCCTGAATTTTAAGGAACTAGTTTTTCTAATAAAAAAATGTATTTTGGAAATTTGACCAACTTAGGAAATTGAGAAAAATATTTTTTTCATACAAAACACACCGAAAATGAGTAGTTTTCTTTTCTTAACAAAAGATAAATCCTGCCCTCCAGTATTTGGAAAACTATAAAGATCCATATTTTTTTTAAAAAACAAATGTTATTCTTAATTGCAATGGAACTAAATGCATATCATATTATTTGCAGAATGAAATTGTCACAAGATGGCATCACTCTTGTTGGAGCTCGTAATAGGACAAAAATGTCATAAGAGATTTTTTCCTTTTTATACTATATTTGAAATTTTATTATTAAATATATGCATAGTTTCTAATTTACTTGTCATATTCACACTTTTTTACAATTATTATACCACTAATTACATACTAATTAGTAGTTGCTGAATTTTCCTAATTAAGGGCGCTACAAATCAAAAACAAAATATTCTAATTGATTTAGCGACCTTCAGATCAAATTTAAAACGGAAATCTTTTATCTTCAATTTAAAAAATTAAATTACATAGACTTTTTTCTGCAAAAATTATATTCTTCGATATTTTTCCTTAAGCCATAAATAAAAAAAAAAAGAGACAAAATCGTCAACAAACTCGAATCAAATTGTAGAAATCAGTTATGTAAAAGCTCAATTCGTTGACTCTTTTTCTCGATCCACCGATAAAAAAAGCGACAAAATATTCAACAAATTCATGTTAAATTTTAGAAATCAATTCTGCCGATAGTCTGTTCTTCGTCATTTTTTCTTAATCTAAAAAATAAAAAAACCGATAAAATATTAAACAATACCTTAGCAACGACAAGCAATCATGCTACAATTAAATGAGAATTGGGATAACTATGGCTGATTTAAAGATTTTTAAGTTGATGGCATTGTGCTCGATGAGGATGCAAGTTACAGTATGTTGATTTCTACAATTGCAAAGCAATTAATGAATGATACTTCAGAGAAAAAAATATAGAAATCAAATACACTGTGAATGAGAATTGTCCTCCAATAAATATTAGGAACGATATAGGGGTTCGTGTGTATATGGAGACAAAAAGGAGAATAAAAACTTAGGATTGTATCCGTTACTTATAAGTGTACGAGATTTCAATATGGAATTAACTATTACCAATGAGAACACAAGTGCAGGTTTGTTATGTTTCAAATTATATGGAAGTATGATTTTATGGTAATATCTATAAAATTCCTATATTTATCTACAAATAAACTACACATCAGTTTTACTTAAACTGATTGCTACAAATATACTACAAATCAGTTTAAGTATGTATAAATCAGTATTATTTGTAAGGATCTACATAATTACTACATTTATACTACAATTAAACTACAATCTATATGAAAAAAATGTTGACTACAAAATTTTTTCTTCATCTACAAAGATTTTACAAAATTGTAATGACGCTGTTTATCTTTATTCTCATGTAGGTTTGTCTGGGACAAAAAAGTTACTTGATATATCAAAGTGAAACAATAACTGAAGGTACACAAAGTGTTATCAAGAATGACAAGTGTATCAAGATAAACAAACAATTGCAACTGCAATGAAGTACTATTCCGTCATGCACAAATACCAATTCAAGATTAAAAAATCTAGACACAGAAGGTATGAAGATATTATTGGTGAAAAGATCATTATAAACAATATTTTTCCTGTGATATGTGATTTTCAAACATTGTAGATGAAAAGTGGTTATATTGTATAGTGCATTACTTTATGTTAAAACAGTCTTTTTGTTATATCAACATTGATAACATGTATTATAAATATATTTTTTGTAGCTACTGGCTTATATGCGTTGGAGAAAATTGTAATTGGCACTTGAAGGCAATACAATTAATGATTTTGCAATGTTCAAGACCAGGAGTTTCAACCAATAACACGCATACACCTTAACGGACGATACATTCATACAGCGCAAACGTATGCAGTTGTAGTAGATAGCATGGTCATTCCAAGGTATTGTGATCCCAAGATAGTTTACACACCAAAGGACATACAAATTGACATGTTGTCCCAACACGGAGTGAACCTAAGCTACATGCAAGCATGAAGAGCAAAGGAAAAGGCTTTACAGTTTTTGAGAGGTCATCCGGCTCACTCCTACAGCAAATTACCAAAATATTTTTATATTCTTGAGAAGATGTATCCCGGTTCATATAAATTGAAGAAGACAGCAGAGAATACTTCTTATATGCATTTGTTGCTCTCTGTACATCAATAAGTGGTTGAAAATATTGTAGACCAGTAGTAATGATTGATAGAAGATTTTTAATGTCAGCCTACAGAGGGATTATGCTGACAACAAGTATAATGGATGTAGTAGGTAAAATTGTTGTTATTTTGTAGGCAGTTTATAAATTATAAATACATTATAAATACTTTGTAGATATATTATAGTTTATATGTATTTATATTTTTATATGTATTTTCAAAGCTGCCAGTTAATTATTTTTTGACTAATAATGTAGGTACAATATTGGCTTTGGCATATGTTCTGGTTGATTCGGAAAATGGCGCATCGTGGAAGTAATTTTATAAGCAATTCAAGTAACCATATGGTGAAAGAACTTCAATGTATGTTGTTCAGATAACAAATATAATGACAAAGTTCAAGAAGGGTCATCTACAATTAAATGAATTATACTTTGCTACAACACGATCATACACTATGGATGAATTTAATGAAAGAATGTCGAAGATTGAAGAGATAGACCCGCGTGTTAAATCATACCTCTATGATATTGGCTATCATAGATGATCAAGAGTATATGCAAAAGTGAATAAACCTTGGATTATAACATCAAACACTGCAGAGTCGTTGAATGTTGTAACAAAAGATGCAAGAAAGCTGCCAATATTTGACATATTAGAGTATATGAGAACACTTCTTGAACGTTGGACGAACGAGAAGTTATTGAAATCAAAGGGAACTTTCACATTCCTTGGGTCCAAATTCAACCAAGAATTGGAGAACAACAGAATATTATCTCAGAAACTTAGGGTAAGATCTATTTCTTTGGTGCAGAAAAATAATATTTTAATAAACAGTATTTTCAGATTGTAGATAAATTGCAGTTAATTTATAAGTAAATTGTAGATAATCTACTTTTATGATTGTAAATATTTTTCTTTATGTTTGTTATGTAATTGCAGGTGAGGGCTTCAACAAATAATATCATATTGTGATATATGGTGTGAAGCGGTACATTGTGTGTCTTGAAAGCAATAAATGTAGTTGTAGCCAGTTCCAACCTGATGAACTTCCATGTGCGCATGCTTGGAAGCTTTAAGGCAAAAAAACTTATGAAAACTATTGATCCCCGTATTACACAAAGGAGAGCCTATTGCGTATGTATAAAATACCAGTAAATTTTCTTCCTGATGAAAGCAAATGGAATGTGCCATAACATATATCTAATGAAGTAGTAAATCCACCTATGGGAGAGAAAATGCAGCCAGAAAGACCTCAAAAGGAAAAATACAAAACATATGATGAACTAAAGTCAAAGAAGTACAAGGTGTCATGTGGAAACTCTGGAGGTGAAGGGCATAACAAAAGATCTTGCAAGAATGCGCCCAAAAAGAAATAAATATCATGTAGTTAGAATAGTATTTCAAAATAATTGTTATTATGTTCAACTTAACAGAATTTTGTGTGTAATCATTTAAGTTTTTAAAGATCATAATGCAGTTAATTTCAATTTATTTCTGTGTTTGTTAACATATTTTTCTATATTATGTCAAGCATCTACCTTCATTTTTTATATTCTGTACATAACAGTTAATATTTATTATCTACAATATAACTACAAGTTAAAAAATTAATTTAATTTGAACTGACAGTTATATACAAAAATAAAATACAATCAGAGGTAATCCCTACAGATTATATACATATTCAACTATAAAATTATATACAATCTCAAAATTTAGTGTTTTCAGATTTTAAATAATTTGAAATTTTTTTTGTAGATAATTTGTATTCTGACAACATAATAACTACGTTTAAGATAATGAAGAACAAGTGTTGTAAATATTAAATAACTGGAGATAAAACCACCAAGTTATTTTTATGTGAACTACTAAACTGGATAGAAATTAACAAAACAAAAAGTTTGCAACAATAAAAATACAAATGAATTGTTCAGAAAGTTGTGTATTATACTTCTCCTACAAACTAGCATCAACTAAATTACATATACATGACACTACTTCTTCCTTCTCTGGACTCTTGTTTTCTCATTCAATGCAGGCGTACCCTTCCTCCTTGCTAGTCTGTCTGTAACGCCACTTTCACTAATTGACCTATCTTCTTGCTTCTGTGTAGAATAGTCCCATAAGAGCGCTCCATAGCGTCTACGATGTTGGTCAATTTCATAAAGATCTTTTGCGGGAATTGACAAATCTCCAAGACTAACATATTCCGCAAAGGCAGCAACAAATACACCACAATCGCTACAGAACACAATTTTTTTAAATATTTACCAAATGTTTAGAAATAAGAAAATAATTAAATCATAGAAAGAGAGAATAGATTTTTTACAGTGAGCCTTCTTTTTGTTGTGGAATCTCTTCAATGATCCACTAAATGTTAAGAGGCTCGGTAACGAGTTTCTCGATGTATGCCTTTGTATTCTTGAAGTTAATGTCTTTACGCTTCCCATAGAAATCAGTGCATGACAAATACAAAGAGATAATAACAGAAAACTTATCGACCTAGGATTTAACAACTTGATGGTTGCGTAAAGAGACCATGGAATCATACACATAAAGTTGTATGTCTGCAATGTTGAAAACGACCAACACCCAATGGAATTTTTCAACAATATTGACGGGCATGATGACATAGTTAACTTCATCCCATGAAACATTGACAAGTAGTCTACACCCCAAAATATATTCCGCAACACAATCTTGGGTTTAACAACCGAATACTTCTTTTGTGGAGGTGAATTTATGGACTTTTCATTAATTTGTTTTATCCTCGTCTTGAACAAACAATTTGCTGTGATAAACTTGGTCTTGTTATTGGGGCCACACTTTCCTCTTTTCGTCAAGTGATACACTAAACATCAATGTGCTGCAACAAAAAATAGTTGGCATATAAACAACAAGTTAACTTCAAATAATCTACATAAAACTATATAATAACTTCAATTAACTACAAAATAAAAACAAAAAATCTACAATGATATCTAAAAACAGCTCTACAATTTAAACTACAAAGTCAACTTCAAATAATCTAAAAATAACTACAATTTATCTACAGTTAGTGGGCAAACATGTAACACAACATCTATATCATGTCTACATTATATCTACATTTTATACTATAATTAATCTTGTAATATTCTACATAAACTACAATATAACTGCAATCACATTACAAACAGAAAATACAACAACAAAATATTCTATCCACAAAATATATGTAGAATTTATATTACAAATAATCTTCAAATATGATACATAATCTGAAACCTAAATACAATTACACTACATACAAGAAAGACAACATTTACAATCATGTCTATATCATATTGTCAATTTTTACTACAAGTCATCTTCATATGTTATAGATATTTATAACATAAATACAATTAAACTATAAAACAGAAGATAAAATATCTACAAATCATATCTTGGGAATGGACTCCTTGATACTTACCGAGTCATTGAGGACTTGTCCGGGTGAGCTAGGAAAAGAACCATTTCTTCTTATCAAACTTTTCCACTCCAAAGTCTAACCAAGGCTTAATTGATTAACCTTTATGAAAAATGGAGCCTTCCTCCTATAACAATAAATAAATTGTAAATTGAATTAGATATGTAAAAGATAAATGCTGAAATGCAAGTGCCAAATTATGCATTCATACCTCTTTGAACCTTTGTTGCTACAGTAGTATAACCGCTTGTTGAAGTTATCTAAAACCTCCGGATCTACATCTTCACCAATAACAGTAGTAAATGGGTACTTGAGGTAGAAAATTTTAGGTCCAACCGAGTTGCTGTCCCCATAACTATATAGAGGGATAAATTGTGATTGAGCATGCTTTCCTGGATGTCTTGTTCTCTCCGGATGCATAGGTGTTGCATCATCTTATATGGGCTCGCCAAACTCAACCAACTGGGACAAGTTGTCAGGAAACTCAAAATCATCTAGTTTGACCCTCTTCTTCTCAACTCATGCTCCTTCTGAATCACCTAGATCCACATACTGTGCATCCGCACCTTCATTGTCATGTTCCTCAACGATCTATTCTGTTTGAGCTGCTACTGTCACTCCGTGAATTGGGGATTGTGCATTGATATCTTCCATCACAGTAACACAATTCATATCTTACTTAACAAGAATGTTAAAATTTATAAACGACAAGAAAATATCTCTGAATGACAGTATAATACATGTTTTGTCTTCATCAACTGCAACTTGAAAATGTGAATATAAATCACCATGTGTTGGAAGATTTTCTTGACCAACTGCACCTTCAACATGTTCTGTTTTATAATTAAAAATAATAAATAATACTGGATAATGGTGGTTTGAATGTTGTAGCATATGTGTATCAAAATTGTAGATAATAAAATTGTAGATAATTTGTGGATAAGTGTAGCTATATTATATATATACTGATACAAATTGTAGATACTTTTTAGGTATTTTGTAGATACTTGTTTTGCTGGTACTGGCCTGCACTTGTTCCCCAATATTGAACTGAAAATACTGATTGTTCAAGTCTTTTTGTTGGTTATTGTTTTTTGTTGAACTGCCAGCAAACTGAATGTTTTATGTTAGTTTGTATATATTTTTTCATATGTCTAAATTGTTTTCTATAAAAATAAAAGTCAGATCTTACCTTTGTATCATCTTGCACATTTCTACTGTTTACATTTATAAAATAGTCAGCACAGACTCATTTATAAGCCCTCGAAGGCTATCGAGTTATACAAAGATAGCTTATCTAAAATCTTCAAGCTTTCCATCAACTTACAAGTTACAATATAGTAAGTTGTTAACTTCATAATATATCTTAACATACATTCAAAAACATATGCAATTATATATAGATATATATCAGAATTTATAAATTTGTAGATATTTTGTAGATACTTCATGAAATGTAGATATTTTGTAGATATATTGTAGTTTATATGTATTACCTGCTCAATTCTTTTTTCTAATTTTCTGATCTTCTTAGCAATAAACTCCTTATCCTCTTCTCCATCTGTTTTTTTGGGTTCCAATGTATGAGGATCAACATTGGGAACCTCAGATGTTTGTTCACCTTTTTAAACTTTGTACTCAATTTTATCGGACAAAATCAACACTGCAATCTCTTCTCCAGATTCAACTATGTTAGTAAACTGAATGAGGAAAAATATATTAGTTTGATCAAGGCAGAAAATGTAGAATAATTGTAGATATTTTGAAGGTAAATGTATAATCATAAAAAAAGAAACTTTACATTTATCCACTCAGGCTTTATCATCTTCTCTTCAAAGGCAACTAACCAAATCTGCCACTTACTAGCTGACCATCTTAGTATGCGAGGTATTGAGTTAGAACACCTCGTAGCTAGATCAGTGCTGACAGTAGAGCAACACTCATAAAGTCATACTTGCAATACTAGTGAGCATCATCGTATGAGATAAGAATGTACAAACAGATTTAGTTTGTGCCTAACAGATTCCATCATCTGGGTGAAAGATCTAATACCCCATGGGTATGACACATACTGCCCAGATTCTACCAAATAGAACCTAAAGTGATCTATAAAAAAACAAGATCTTTGTCTGAAGGACAAATGAAAATTTCTAAAATATAAAGGATGTACCATTTTACCGCATCGTCATCGTTTACCCAGGATCTACTGGTTACTATCTGTTTTAAATAAGACTTCCCCACTCTTAATTTGTTAGAAAAATAACTGCTCATTATTTTGATAACATAAGTAGGAGTATAACCGAAATCAGTAACTTGTGTAACACATCTTAGACCAGTAAGTAATCCAAAATTTATTGTTTCATCGTTTAACTGTACAGAAAAATATGATGCATTGGATTTGGTCAATTCATACTTTATCAGAAGATGAATGACTTGGTTTTGTATGCATATGGTGGAAAGAGACAGTAAGTATCCAAAATACGTCTTTTTGAAAAGCTTCATCCCATTTGAGAATAGAAGCTCTTTAATCTGGCTAGGAATGCTAGGATCGCACAAAGTGTGGAATCTAAGAACCCTATAATCAGCATTATGTAGGAAAAAAGTATCCATTCTGCACAAATAATAAATTATTTCACATTAATAAAATGCATAAAAATGATACATTTTATCTACAACATAACTATAGATGATTATATAATATCTACAACTTAAAATATTTTCTACAGAGAGGCAGCAATAAAAGATAACTACAATTCTACTTCAAATAGTACATGTTACCTTACGATATAACTACAAAAAAATTACAAAATATCTATAACTATAAAGGCAGAACATAACAACTACAAATAATCTTTAGAATTAAGACAATTACTCTACACTTATCTAAAACACGTATAACACATATTTTACCATCATAAAGCAAACCAAAAAATTAGAAACGAAACTAATAATTTTTACCTTCACCAATGATTGGTTCCAAATAATTTTAGGGTGTTTTTTTGAATGTTTTTTAATTTTTGGATTTTTCGAACCAGGAGACACCTTTGCTTTCTTTCCTGTTCGAAGATTAGGGACCTTTTCTACAAAGTCGTCATCTACCAAATTCTCTTTTTCTTTCGTTTGACTTGTTTGTCTGGTGTAGAAGTTTCTCCAACATCTACATCATGTTTTTGTTTGATTCTCATCTCGGCTCTGATTTGTTGGGAGAGGAACTATGAGTAGTCTCTGCAATTGCATGTGGAGATTTGCCTTGCTTTTTGGGTGATTTTGGTGATAGCACACCCAAATCAAAAGAGCGTATATCAGCTACTGCTGATTTTTTAGGACTTTGTTTCGAAGCTTTGTTGTTCTTCATTGATGAACTTCAATTGGAGTAAAATGGGGAACCAACTTTGTTAAAGAGTTTATTCAATTTTCTGTGAATTTAGAGGGATAATTTGGTTTCAGAAGATGAAAAATGGTAAAAAGAACGTGGGTATGAGTAAAACGTAGGTGGAGCTGAGGGGTTAGGAGAGATAAACGTGAGATGAGTAGGGATACTGGGATATACAGATTTCTTTAATTAAGGAGTAAAAACGTACAATTAATTATACCTTTAATTAATTATAGTATAGAATTGATAATTTAATATACTAAGTATAATTAAATTAAATTTTAAACATTAAGGGTTATAAAGTTTTCTATGTGGTATAAGAATGTAAAAAGTCTTTAACGATAATATGGATGACGTAGATAGTCCAAGTTTTAGGATGAGCCAAACTTGATAGACAACTTTCAATTGTTACGTTATATCCTTGAAACGTAGAAGCAACAAAATTAACTTCAGCAAATTAAGGGCCTAAAGAACTAAAATCCACTGACATGAGTAATAGTCTTCGAAGATAGTCCAAGAGTCGAAGCAATAGAAAACAAAGAAAATATGCGAGAAATGTAAATAAATTTTGTTAAATTACATTATCATCCTTTACATTTTCATCTAGTGGTACTTTCTATAGCATTAGGTCTTGTTTCTTTAATATTCTTCTCGTCTTTTCTTTATATACTTTTATCACGATTTTAAATTGTGCAGAGCTGACTGAGTCGAAGCTCAGTCTTGATTTTTAAGCTGGTACAACACTGGAAGGGAATGACAAGAATGTCATGCAAAGGAAACAATCGTTGACACCCACTGAAATATAAGTACGTACTACTATTTAAGAAAATAAAAAGTAATTCTTCCACTATCCCTAAAAGAATGAGTGTGAATATAAAGGTCGATGATCTAGTTACATATGTTATTTATTTTTCCTTTTGTTTTCTTTAAACAACAAATTCAAAATGGCACTAATTATCCTTACAAGGCATACTTTTTTCATTGGAACTATTTTTCTTATGTAGCTAAAATTATAAGATTCTATTTCGTTAATTGTGTGTTTTTTGGTCCTTTTGTTCAATTTGGCAGCAAAACTCTCTTTGAGCTAGAAAGTATTTGACATGGTAGTTCCCGTCTTTATCCCTCACCTGAAAGTTTGAGGGTTAAATGCAACTGTCAAAATAATACTCTGATATAAAACTTCTGGATGCACAAATCAACCTGTTGTTTCATCCCTAATCCTACAATTGATGTTTGATATTACATTACAGATGTAAATAAGCAGAAGAGAGTAGCAAAAAGCTACTAGGCTATGAGTGTTCATACAACAACAAGAACTACGTCTTGATCCCGAGCAAGTTACGGTCAGCTATATGTATCCTCAATAACCATGTCGCTCCATTTAAACTCATCTCAGACTAACACGAGTATCCATCTATCATAAATAAGAAAAGAAATCCTTTGTTGTCTAATCTGTTACCTGCCATGTATGCTTTATGAATTGTGCTGACAAACCTGTAGCGTCCTTTGGTATCAAAAAGAGGAAGACCACTGGGATGAAAGTGCAGAGAACCTGAATTCCAATGCCTAAGAAGAGATTGTCGAAAGACCCTGAAGAGATGTTTAGAACCGAAGCCAGCCCTGCTCCTACAAAAGATCCCACTGTCGTTCCTAAGTTGTTTATCGACATGAATAATGCAAACAAAGTCCCTTCAATGCCCGGTTGACAAAGTTGTCCTGATAAGATGAGAAAGGGCATGAACCTGCAACAGGAAAAAAAAAAAACTTCAAATGCTTTGTGACAAATATGGAACAACAAATACTCATGTTTTAGACTTAACAGATGTTAGCTGCTTCAGATGTTCTATAACTACTTTTAACAAGAGCATATATAAGAAAATTGTTGGACATACTTGAATTGACTGATGCCATCAGAAAGAGGAGACCCGAAAAGCACTATAACCTTGTCCGATATACCTAATAAGACATTAGCTCGAGAAACCAGAACCACATCTAGAACAGTCAAAAGGGCCACACCTACTTGAGCAAACCTGCATAAATTATAAATAGTAAAATAAAGTGATTTGATAATCTAAGTCAATACTCCTTCACATCACATGTACAAGTCAAAGATCTTTTTTGATATAAAATTTTACAAGTCAAAGATCTACTTACATGAGAATATATCGCAACCTAATCTTTTTTAATAGCGATTGTAAGTCAAGATCCCGATCATGAGGCCCAACCATCCAAGAACCCGTGCTGTTCCAAGGAAAGATGCATCCAATTTTAAGAACTCTGTCTGATAGTAGAACATAACCGTCGAGAGATTTGGAACTGTCACGTGAGCCAAAAAGAACCAGGCCAATTGTCTGGATTCCAAGGAACAAGATGCAAGAGGATAACCTCCGTAACATCAGTTAATTAAGAGAAGGCAAAAGAGAAATGGTATTATAAAAACTAAAAAAAAAAGGTCAAGAAGATGGGAGACTACTGAAGAATTCACAACCTCCTATGAGGTCCCAACTGACATATTGAAACATGGAAGCATGAAATTCGACCAATGGAAGCACCAAAAAAGTGAAACCTAGGCCAGTGATTTAATCAGTTGGAACTAACGCTGGCACTTGGATCTTTCTTAAGAAATTGTAATACAAGGCCAATACTGTAACTGGTGAAAGTGTTTTTGGAATTGCAGTTTCATTGTTCCAACTTAAGACGATGCAAGTCCATTTTAATGATAATGAAAAGCAGTCCCTTCACAAGTCTATTACCTCTTCCAGTATGGTATAGAGATAGAACGAAATGGCATCGCTAAGAAAGATCCAAAAGAAGGTAGAGAAGAGTTTCAAGACCTAGGCCCCATCGTATCATATATGTACACTGAAGCACGTAGTGTTCTAGAAGCTCCAAAAGGAAAATAAATTGATTCATGACCATTCATTATAAAGCATCAAGAGAAAAAGGAATATTAAACTCTCGCACAAGTTACCTCACAATGGCTGGCTGGCGGAAAGCCCTAAATAATGTGTAGGTGGCCATTTTCAGTGATTGATACCATTGAGATAATGATGATCCATTTTTGTCAGGAGCCTGAAGTTTATTTTTTGGAGTTGGTGCCCTTTTTGAATTTTTTTGGCTCTTCTTTCTCCTCAAAGTATTAATTTTCGTTCTTTCACTAGAGAAGTTATCTTCTTCAATACTTCCAATTGTCATTTCAGAACCATTAGATGCAGAACCTTCAGGGAGTGCTTTACCTTGTACAGAACCCTCCTCAACTAAACCACAGGAAAAGAGCTGTAAAGCAGGCAAGACAGAGAAAAGGAGGAATATCCGATCTATCTGTAAATTGACTAATGCATATCCTCACAAACTCCCACAGATTCCTCCGAATGCCATAGACAGACAAGATATTGACTGAAGATCTCCAGCAAATGATGCCCTGTTGACAAGTAAAGCTAAATTAAAACAAAATCATGCCTTTCACGCTCAGCCAAATTAATCTAAACATTTCCGGTGCAAGTTGCTCATGACAGCATCTAAACCTGTTGAATTTGCATGTAAAATAAGACTTTAACAATTAAGTGGCAATCGTAAAAACTTTAAATGAAAGCAAAGCCCTTTTTACAACTATATTTAACCATGAACTGAATAGACAAGTCATATCCATGGTACAACCTGCTATTTGATGTAACTAATTTGACATTTGCTTTTGTTGTATGGTCAAAGGCTAGTTTTGGTTCAGATATATTATAAAATATTGTGTTTTTGCAGCTACTTAAAATTACTCCAATTGGAACAGCCCTTCTAATTAGAATGACAGAAAAAGTCCCATGTAGAAGAACATACCGCTCAAATCCTACCGCCTCAGCGATCATTGCATCAATTACAACATCAGCCATTGCAGAGCCCAGGTTCTGCACTGTCAAAAGAATCATGAGTTCTATCCTCGTATTTCTCAGGAAAGCACTTAATCCTAAAATTAGCCATGGCAACAGCGAGAGCAAAGTTGCAAGTGTAAGGTAGGGGACTCTTTTCCTTCCTCTGATTGGGAAACAATCAGATAATATCCTGCAAACAGCATATTGAATAAGGCCTTGATGGAGCAGAAGAGCAAGAAATGAACAATTTTCCTGACATGGTTTCACGAGAAAACAACAAAAACGAGCTTAGCAGAGTCTAAGTCATGAACAGCACACATCCAGTTATTGACCATACAACAATAACTACGCCTCAGTTATGGACCATCTTATAATATATCAAGTGTCTAATGACAATTTCCATGATTTAAGAAAATTCTATCCGGCTTAGCCATATTCTTAGGTTTCCACAATAAGATGCTACCATATGTTAAAATTTGATCCGATGATGTTTATTAAAACTCCAAGAAACTGTTAAAAAATTTCTCACAGATTTTTTCTTTATATTTTAATGTTAATTATAGAACATATCTAAATTCCACCTAAAAAAGAACATTGTTCTTAATATTCATTTCACAATAATCTACAGCTCCTTTTGTTCATTCAGGTACTGCAAATTCAAGCTGCAGTCAGATGGAAGGAAACCAAACATCTTAACAAACCTTTTCTTTTGATATTTACACCTGGTACTTGAATGATTTAGATTAATTGACCAAATCTATAGGATCATTAAATTCAATAGAATCTGATATTCAGCTCAAGCCTAGTTCTACTTAACATTTACCAGTAAGTGGAGCCTGCTAGGCAGTACAAAAAGCTAATTAAGTGCCCCTGGTCCGCACCAACTTTGAGTCTCATGTTAATATATATATCAGAGAATATCAATCCAATACATAGAAACTGAATAAGGAGAAGACAGAAAAACCAAATCCCCTGAATTCCTCAGATTTGGTATAATTACATCACACATGAAAGAAAATGAAATCATCATAGATACAACCAAAAGATAAAACTGGAATGAACTTTTCTAGACCACAGAAGATTTATAAAAGTATGTACGAGAAAAGAACAACATTGAGGACAAGATGTTGTTTCTTAGAGAATATCCATTTGATTGATAGTTGGATAGGTTTAAGTGGTATGGTGTATTCTCATTTTATAAGTAGCTGGCAATTTCGCGAAACAGTAATAAAATTCTTTCACTTAAAAACAAGAAAACAAAGACATTCCCGAAGAAAAAGAGAAAATTAAAATGGAAAAAGATAGAAGATAATTTCAGTTTGAAGTGGACTGGCTATTACTGGTATAATACATATAAAAGCAAACAATAACAACAACAACACCCAATATATTCTCTATAGGTGGAATCTAGGGAGATAGTGAGATAGTGTGTACGCAAACTTTACCCCTACCTAGAAGGTAGATAGATTATTTTTAATATATCCTCGGCTTGGAAAGAGTGAGAAGAGAAGAAGGAGGAGGAGAAAAGGTAAGAAAAGGAAGAGAGAAGAAAAAGAAGGGGAAAAAGGATTAGTACTAAAAAAAGCACGGAGGTGAATTTTTTTTTGTTTGTAATATCATAGTTCGACATAAGATATTAAAAGAAAAAAGAAGATAATCATGAATTAATATATACATATTTTATCATGGCTCATGGACCTATAGGTAAAATTCAATGTTTCTAAAGCTCAAAAACTAACGTTGAACATCTAATATTAACTCAATTCAAGCATGATCATCTACCAAATCAGATTGAACTCATCCAAATTTGCTTTGAAGGTTTGTTTAGCTTAATTTGTTTCAGCTTTAAGCTTGAGAATTGTTATATTTAATTAGACAATACTGAGCAAGACTAAACATACAGCTAGGACACCATTTTCCATTCACAAGTATGCGTTCCAGAAGCTCACAAGAGGTTGAGTGTGCAGGATAGAGAAATACCCATATAAAGGTTTTATGCTCCATGGAAAGAATGCTATCGAAGTGATAAATTGGGAGGCTGATGGAGATAACTTCAAGTTGTCTTTCAACTGATATGAAACTGCTGTCCAAACAAAAGATCTGAAACCCTGCTCCCAAAAATAGAGAATGGTGTTAATGATACCCAAGGGATTTCAAAAAGGAATATAAACATAATAATAGGCATCCAATAAAAACCTATAAAATGCATTTAAGAGATGATCAAATGGACAACAAAAGTGTCGGGGAACCAAGAGATTACATGACCACTCACTGTTTTTTTTGTTTTCTTTTTTCATTTTTTGTTTCATGTTCACATTCCTGCCCAACTGCAATTAATTCAAGGAACAGCAGAGCAACACTGTATGCTCTCTCTTTTAACATAAAAAGGCCCCCAAAATACTCTAATGGATTAAGAGAGGCGTCATAGAAGACAAGCGAGAGAAAACCTTAAGGGTTGTTTGTTCAAGTACTAGTTATGCAGGAATTTTAATGCAAGGAGTGTTTATGCAGTGAACGATAGTGTAGGTATAATCTTGCAGTGAATAATAATACGAAGAATGTAATGTAGGATTACCTAATTTAAGAGCATTTCTATCTTTAAACACTTTTATCCACGTATCGCTAATATACATAATCTTATTTCTACATTTTATCCCACATAAAGAAAAACATAATTCCTGCAAAAGCTATCCCAGTATTAAGCTTAATACTACCAATCAAGTAATGCATTACTTATGTGGCTAACAAAAATTGCAATACATATCAAATATTTAATTTTTCTTATAGAGCCAACTAACATAGTATTACTTGATGGGTGATTTTATGTAGAGAGTATTCTGCTAATAGACCAAACGGCCCCTAAGATATTTCATTGAAGTAAACAGTCAAGATAACTGATATTACATAAAAAATGTTAATTGCAAGATAAGAGAAGAATCTTGTTGTTCATTACGCATAATTTTGTCCAAGCTGTGTAAGACTTGATTCGAGCAAATAAAAAGTAGGCAAAAAGGTGAAATTACTTCCCTTGTGGGTAGCAGCATATTGAGTACAAGATGTTAATATAGTTTTTGAGGTATGATCTCCGCATCTTGCAACAGCTTGTCCCACATCTGTTCCTGTATCATATTTTACCAAATTTCTGATGAGGAGTTTCGCTTTGTGTTCAATTGCCTCGGGTTAAATTCAACTTTTTAATTTCATGAAGTCAATGTGCTTTTGGAAGTTCCTGCTCCTCTCCCACTCCACCACTTTACAACATGTTTATGGAAAGAAAAAACATAAAGCTTTGACATTTTCTTAATCAACAGCATAATTGCTAGTTTTTCAGTTACAACTAAACTGTTTCCCCATTTCAATCCTTTAAATTTTTTACTAAGTGCACTCTTAAATCAGATCTTTCAATAGCGGACTGGAGTAAAGTACTTTCAAGTTGCTCTTGGCCCAAGGGCCTCTTTCTGGCTCTACATTGCACTGCTTGTATCAATTAGATTGTGATTAAGATTCAAAAACACTATCCACCTGTATTTACCTTAACCACAGAAAAGTTACAATGCAGTGATACCAAAGATGAGATCAAACCTCATTTTTAGCCTGTAACCACCATAATATGCAAGTCTTCTAATAAATTAGTCTAGCACCAGTAAGAGGCAATCCACGCCTAAATTATCCGGAAAATATATTTTGAAAGAGAAATTAAATGAGTAAGGGTTTTTTTGTTTGACTTAGTTTGAAAGAGATATCAAATCGGTGCAGATACGTTTTATGTGAAAAGTAAACATAAGTTTAATTGGCACCTGATGATTACTTTTGATGGCAAAGGTAGGAAAAGTTGTTAAAGGAGCTTATACAGAAAAAAGTAGCTTAATAACCTTGAAGCCTTGCTAACCAAAGTTCTTGTAACAGGCATTTTCAAGCTGCAAAAAGAACTAGTCTAGATGTTAAGATAAGCATGGAACCTAATACATTAGCAACTATGCAACAATCCCAAACTAGTTGACTCTGCTATATAAAATTTGATATCTATTAAGCTCCATTTAGCTCGTTTCATTTCACCACTCACGCATGGAGCCTGATGCAATAAGAAATTCCGAGTACATGCGACAACAACATACGCCTCAGTCCCGAAAAAGTTCAGTTGACTGTATTTTTTCCTAATAACCGATAGATCTCGAAGGGCCAGTGGCACACGGTTTGAAACTCGACGTATAATGGACAAACTTGTGACGTGCGCACCTAACCCACACATCACAAGGTGCACTCTTACACCTAGACAAGAGCCCTGAGCTAGTTAGGTCGACTAGATGAATCCTCACAGATCATGTTTCTCCATTTAAACTCATCCCAGAAAATGCAACTCAAAAAAAAAATTTGAACTTTGACATAGAACAATTTAAAAGCCGACAAGCCAAATTTCATCGTAAAACCCAGAAACTCCGCCCGTTAAAACATAAAAAAGACCCTCTGAGCCCCAAATGCTGAAAATTGCTAACTGTTGTCTAGAAATGAAAAGAGAATTTGTATATAATGAAGGAAACCATCACTAGGATAAAGAAATAAATAGAAAAAAGGTAAAAAAGAAAAAAGTGGGGGAAGGGGGAGGGGAAAAAGAGAGAACCTGGGTGAAGTTGTTGAGATACAAGATATTACATGATTTAGATTTGTATATACTTGTGTATATTCAGTGTATATTGAGTATATATTGTAGGTATATTTCCGGCATTGGGTTATAAGTTGTAACTGGGCTCTGATGAGTGTGGTCTGAGCCCAAGTCCCTTATTTAATTTTGGGCCGGATCACCCGATCCGACCCGTCCATTTGCACTTAGTATAAATGTAGGTGAGATATTTTTCTCACCTACCGAGACTCATTTTCCTCCTTTCATTTTCTGTAATATACTTCTTTCTTCCAGAGAGTTCCTGAATGCTCTAACTTCTCTCTACTTTCTCTCTCTAGAATTTCTATGGTTTCTCGGTCTAATTTGAATGTTTACATGGTATCAGAGCCTCGACGACGATCCGATCATGTTTCTGTGTGCTTCGTGGTCTTGGATGAAGTCTGTTTCGAGGTTTTTGGGGGTGATTTCTGAGACCTCACGGTCGATGAAGATTTCAACCTATCGGAGACTTTTCTGAGTGTCTCATCTTGATATCCGAGTGTATTTTCTTCTCCTGAACATTCTGGGAGATT
This sequence comes from Nicotiana benthamiana, assembly GCA_034376525.1. Classification (NCBI taxonomy): domain Eukaryota; kingdom Viridiplantae; phylum Streptophyta; class Magnoliopsida; order Solanales; family Solanaceae; genus Nicotiana; species Nicotiana benthamiana. Next base: position 119,247,134 of record CM067331.1, read on the forward strand.
TTATGATGATTTTGGTTGGTTGATTTTGGGTGACCTATTCGGCTTCTAGGGTTTCTGGTGGTTTAACTTGAAGTTTTACTGCCTTCCGGTGGCCCGATTCTCACTCAGTGGACGTTTTAGGTGCTTCTCCGACGTTCCTGACCACATCTCCAGTAAAGTTGCTTTTAAGGTTACACCTAGGGTTTGATACCTAGGGTTTCTCTGTTATCTGAAGGCCGATCTTCTCCGGACGCGAAGAAGGAGGGTAACTCTGTCCTTATCTTCGGTATTTTGTGTGATTATTTGATTGTGTACTTGTGAGCATCTGGTGTTTTTTGTGAATACCTGACTTGACTGTGTTCTATTTGTTGGTTGTTGTGTGTGAATACCTGTTTTGGTTGTATTCTGTTTGTTGAAAAGTTGTTCATCTAAGCCGGTTCATTGACTATGGCTTCTAACACAAGTACTGGTACTGGTGCCTCCCCTTCTGTAGACTCTTCCAGTCCCCTATTTGTATATTCTTCTGATGTCCCTGAGGTATCTCTTGTTCCCACTCCTTTCTCGGGTAGTGGTTATGGGGATGGAGACGTAAAATGATTGTTGCCTTATCAGCAAAAAACAAAATCTGTTTTGTTGATGGCACTTACTCCCGACCTGCCACTAATGTGGCTCAACAAAGGTTGTGGGGATAGGTGCAACAACATAGTAATTTCTTGGTTGACTGCTTCCATCTCCCCTGCAATTGCTGAGTCAGTACAGTACTCTGACACTGCACAGAGCATATGGTCCCAACTCCAGGCCAGATATGGCACTGCAAACAGGACCAAAATCTATGAACTAAAAAGAGAGTTGTCCCACACCTCTCAAGGGTCCTTAGATATGTTAGAAACTACGCTTTACGCTAGAGGGGGGGGGGGGGTGAATAGCGTATTAATAGAATTTAGCGTTTTCTTGCGGAATTTAAACTTTGCAGGAAGTAAAATAAATGCAGAAAAATAAACTTACACAAAGATGTATACTGGTTGGCCACCAACGTGGTTAGTCCAGTCCCCGAGAGACTCTCTCGAGATTTTTCACTATCTTGTTAAGCTTAAGGGTGCTCAACAAACCGTTACACACTTGAGGACACAAGCCTCAAACAGTTGCTCGGAGATCGCAATCTCAAAGACTTCACCCAAGGAAACGCAAGTTCCTTGAAACAAGAGAATCGCAATTCTCTTACAAGTATATCAAATACTTGGACACTCACTTAACTAAAGTACTCCTTATTGAGTAGATATGAGTAAAAGAATATGTTCAAGATCACAACAACTTTAAGCAATAATATGGCTCTCAAAAGCTTTATGAAATGAGTAGAAAATGAAGAACAATTGAATGAAAGCTTATAGCAATGTAATGATCAGTTTGTGTATGTTGTTTTTTTTAAAACACTGAAATGAAGCTGTATTTATAGTTGAAAAAGTTGGTTCAACCGTTGTCTAATTGCCAATTAAGAGTTGCTGAAATTACTCAGTGATAATCGATTATTAAGACCAAACAATCGATTATCTGCCAGTCAGTTTAAAAATCAATCCCAGATTTAACGCTTCACAATCGATTATACATAATCTATAATCGATTACTGGCAATATTCAAAATCAGATAATCGATTACACCAAATTCATAATCGATTACTTTAGCAACGTTCTAAAAATCATTTCCAGATTTTAAGCAAAACATCGATTATATAAAATCAATAATCGATTACTTCAGCAACGTTCTAAAAATCATTTCCAGATTTTAAGCAGAACATCGATTATATAAAATCAATAATCGATTACTTCAGCAACGTTCTAAAAATCATTTCCAGATTTTAAGCAGATCATTGATTATATAAAATCAATAATCGATTACTTCAGCAACGTTCTAAAAATCATTTCCAGATTTTAAGCAGAACATCGATTATCTAGAATCAATAATCGATTACCTTATGGTATTTGAAAATCATTTGACAACGGCCAGCTTCAACAATCGATTGTCCTTTGCAACAATCGATTACTTGTTATTTTCTGAAAATCATAAAACTTACTGTCTCAGTGATAATCGATTATCTAAAGACATAATCGATTACTTAATTAAATTTAAAATCACTGGAAGACATCAACTCAACACAATCGATCACCATTAGTTCATAATCGATTATTTTGAGTATTGAAAAACTTTACCTCAACAACAATCGATTGTCATTTGTTCACAATCGATTATCATGCAGATTTGGAAAAACCTGATGTTCACTGTCTTACTCACAATCGATTACCATTAATTCATAATCGATTGTCATGCAGTCTTGGCTCAGAAACAATCGATTATCATAAGTACATAATCGATTATTTTAGCCCAGATTTTTGAGGCATGTTTAGAAAACATTTTGTCTAATGTAAATATGCATGATTTAAAATCTTTTTGACATAGAATTAAATATGCATGATTTTGGAAAATAGTTTTATGAGAGAGGCCATACTATGAGTCAAGTTATAGGATCGAGATTACAATTCAGAACAACTCAATAACAATTAAAAGCTATATCTTGAACTTCAATCTTATTCGCAACCATTGTGCGCTTGTACTTGAATTCCGTCATATATCAATTTTTGCTTCGTTTGTCATTCATCAAAACCTACAAAAGAGTACACGTTTAGTATATTGCATTGTGAACGTGTTTCTAACAATTTCCCCCTTTTTGATAATGGCAAACATTAAGCGGGATATGCAATTTAGGCAAAAGATATTGACAATTCAAGACAAGTAACAATCATGCCATTTTGTTCTTGTTCCCCCTCAATTTTAAGAGTTCCCCCTCAATTTTAGCTTATAAGCAATCAATGAATTAAGAGGTGGTGCATACCCGATATCCCGTTTTCTTCCCCCTTTTGCCATTAGCAAAAAAAATAGTAAGGAAAGATGCAAAAAGATGAAATAAACAAGGTTTATTTATTGGAAAAAAAGAGGGTACATCAATGGGAACCAAAGAGAACAACAGCAAAAACCACACAAAACACAAAAAAAATTTATTCATTTCCGTCGTTGTCCGCCTCGTTATCCGGCGCTGCTTCAAAAGGAACGAGAGCTGCATATGGATAATTGACATGATCAAAGTATCCATGGATCTCATGAGTGAGTTGAGCAAGCTGGTCGGATATGGTTTGGAGAGTAGGCTCTTGGGACGAACGAGCACGACGGGGTGGACGACTTGAAGAAGGAGCTGGAGCATGATCACCATCATGATGGAAAGAAGACTCCGAGATTTCCCAAATTTTGGTACTCCTTTTGAGAGGACCATTTTCCGTGACAAATCCGGATGCTTCAAGGAAGTTCATAATGAGGAGGGCATAAGGAAGAGGCATGTCATCACCGATGGCATCGAGCATATGAATTTTGATGAGCCGACACCAATTTATTTTGGCTCCGGTGACAATGGCATGCAGAAGTTTGGTATCCTCCTGGGAGATGGTGGTGTGATTGTGCCGTCTAGGCTTGAGGACTCGGGTGATGAAGTAAAGAATCAACCGGTAGTTTGGATCCATTCCCGTTATGGTAGGACGACGGGTAGAGATAGATGGATCATAGGAGGTTATAACGGCTTGGTGGAGAAGGATGGTTTCATCAAAGAGAGCCCCGGCCTTATCAATATACCGGTAAAGGTCTTCACCTTCATTTGGAAGGCAGGCAATGGTGTGGAGATTCTCTTCAGAGAGAAGAATTTGAACCCCATTAATGGAGGTGACAAGTTCGCCATCTTCATCTTTATGGAGGTTTGAGTAAAAAGCTTGAGCGAGAGTTGTGTTTATGTGAGGATGAGTGAGAAGCAAGAAGTCATATAGTTGACACTCCTTAACATATTTGCGGCAGGGGTGAAAGGCTCAAGGAGTTTACTATTTGAGAACCGAGGAGGAAGAATGGTGCGTTTCTCAAATTTTGATAGGAACCTTGTGAGTTTATTTTCAGTTTCAAAGAACAAGACGGAACCGTCTTGGTATGGAAAATTTAAAGGAGGAGGGGCGGTTGATTGAGGCTGATGCGCCATGTTTGGATCGGGAACGTTTTGAAGATCGTCCAGACATGTTAGGAGAAAGACTGCTGGAATTTGGCAAAGAAAATAGAAGAGATTTAGCTTTTGAATACTAGAGATAGTGCTTGAGTGGGTGAATGTGAGCTCTTATGATGCCTATTTATAGAGGAAAGGATTATCAAGCATTGAATGGAGACATTTGCTGAGATTTTGGTTTAGGAGCAGTCAGAAAACGGTAAGAATTAAAATTACTGACCGTTAGATAATCGATTATTGAACTGAAATAATCGATTGTATTTACTGTTTGATTGAGATTTTGAATCTGACAAATCGATTCTTGAGTCAAACGGTAAAATTTGAATGAAATAATCGATTGTTAAATTTTGGTAATCGATTATGGAGCATTTAAGACCTGACATGAATTGATTGAGGAGCCAAACGGTAACAAAAAAATTAATATGAAGTAATCGATTGTCAATTCTTGGTAATCGATTATTTAGGGAACTAATTTGATACAGTGAACTTGGAGAATATCAGAATTTGTCAAATAATCGATTGTATGAAAAAATAATCGATTGTTGTAGAAAGCATTGCTGAATGACTGAGGCGGAAATCGATTATGCAATTTAGGAAGTAAAAAATTAAACACAGATGCATAATAGTAATAATCAGTCATAAACAATCGATTATTGATACTGATAATCGATGTACTGCACAGAAAATAATCGATTAGTGGCTTGAAATAGTCGATTATTTTGTGCTAAAACTTCATAATTCCCCCTACCTTTGGGGTGGTACCTGCAAAATAGATTTAAACGTCTCCGACGCTCAAGTTAGTAATTTATAGCGAAATTAATAAATTACACTAGTGTTAACAAGTAATGCCGTGAACTCTTAAGAATTGTGTCCTAGAGTGTTCTTAAGAGAGTTTCGGGTACTTACCTTTTCTCCAACATCGCCAATTACCTGTTCGAGAGGATGATCCTTGATCGTTCTCCACTCGTTAGGCGTATTTATTCCTTTTTCTAATTGTGGCGCTTCTTCCGTTGGTTGTTCCCCAATTTCATTTTTGTTTTCCTTTGAAGGTTCTTTTTGGATTTTATCTTTCAAGCTATCCAAGATACCTGCAAGATCAAAACCGGATTCCTTTCTCGCCAAGCGAGTATTATCTTCGGAAAACACAACATGAGGGGATTCCTCCACACTTTGGGTTCTTTTGTTAAAGATCCTATATGCTTTGCTACGTGAGGAATAACCAATGAAAATACCTTCATCCGATTTAGCATCAAACTTACCCAATTGGTCCTTCCCATTATTATGAACAAAACATTTACAACCAAAAACACGTAAATGAGAAATGTTGGGTTTTCTACCCTTATAAAGTTCATATGGGGTTTTCATGAGTATCGGCCGAATTGCTGCTCTATTTAAAACATAGCAAGCGGTACTCACGGCGTCCGCCCAAAAGTATTTGGGAATCTTTAGCTTCGTCGAGCATGGTTCTAGCCATCTCTTCGAGACACCTATTTTTCCTTTCCACCACCCCATTTTGTTGTGGTGTCCGTGGAGCGGAAAAGGTGTGTTCGATTCCGAGTTCGTCACAAAAATCCGCAAAGAGATTGTGATCAAACTCTCCCCCATGATCACTTCTAATCGAAGTGACGGTCGATTCCTTTTCGTTTTGAACACGCTTAAGGAAATACTTGAAATTTTGAAAAGCATCACTTTTATTTGCAAGAAATAGAGTCCAAGTAAATCTAGAAAAGTCATCAACAATTACAAAAACATATTTATTTTTACCAAGACTTTCAATACGAGAGGGACCAAATAAATCCATGTGAAGTAATTGCAAAGGTCTAGACGTTGAAACAATATTCTTGGATTTAAAAGATGCTTTGGTTTGCTTCCCTTTTTGACAAGAATCACAAATAGAATCATTTTCAAACTTTAAACTGGGAAGACCAACTACTAAGTTTTGAGAAAGAAGCTTGTTCAAAAGATGCATGTTTCATGTGTGCTACTCTACGATGCCATAGCCAAGAGTTATCCTCTTTGCTTACTAAACAATCAACATATTCGGGTGAGGAGTTTGCAAGATCAACCATATAGATATTATCAATTCTAAAACCACGAAGTATGATCTTGAAATCACTACGTCTAAATACAAGACATTCATCCGAATTAAATAGAGCAAGATTTTCCTTGTCACATAATTGGCTTATGCTCAAGAGATTATGCTTCAAACCTTTCACAAGTAGTAAATGTTTAATAGAGGAGTTTTCGTCCTTACCGACCGAACCAATGCCGATGATTTTTCCTTTATTGTTATCACCAAATGTGACACTTCCTCCTTCTTTGTGCTCTAGTTGAAGGAATTTGGATTCATCTCCCATCATGTGTTTGGAGCATCCACTATCAAGGTACCATAGTACACTTGATCCCTTCAAGCACACCTACAAAACAAATTAATGTTCTTTAGGTACCCATGCCATCTTGGGTCCTTGAGGGTTAGGCATGTTATAATGATGCAATTGATTTATATGTCTATGACGAGTAAAGCAAGCGGGAGCAATATGACCAATACGTCTACAATAATGACAAGTCACGTTGGGATTATGCATTTTTCTAGGTACATAGTAACTAGATGAATGAAGGTTGCTTACTCTACTTTGAACACCATTGTTTCTCCTATTATGAGCTCTAGGAGGTTCACAAGTTTGTCTAAAATATGCATCATTTCTAGAATATCTATTTCTAGGTGGAGGGTCATTTCTTGGTCTTCTAAATTGTTCAAGGTTTGGCCTAAAATATGCATCATTTCTAGGTCTTCTAGCATTTTCACTATTTGGTCTAACATGCAAGTTATTTCTAGGATTTCTACTTCTAGGATAAGCATTTTGGTTATTAGTCCTAGGTTGAGCTCTAGGTTGTTGTGGTTTAGCACCAACCTTTTCTTCATTCTTGAATCCTATTCCATGTTTAGTTGATTTTAGATTAACAAGAACATCATTCAAGTTTTTATGCGAAGAATTAAACTTATCTAATGTGCCTTTAAGTCTAGCTACTTCATTCTTAAGAAGCACACAAGAAGAACAGTTTCTAGTAGAACCTTTAGGTTTATCAGCACTTCTTTTTCCATAAAACTTGTTTTCCTCTTTTAGCTTCTCATTTTCGAAAACCAGTTTTTCTAATTCTTTTTCTTTTAATGAAAGCTGTGTTTGAAAATCTTTTTCTTTTAGAGAAGCGCTTTCTTTAACACTTTTGACAGTTTTTGAAGCTTTGATAAATTCAGCATATAGTTCATCAAAAGCATTTCTCATTTCATCAAGAGTAAAGAAATTTTGAGAAGAGATTTGACTTACCTCGTCTTTGCCGTCTTCTTGAGCCATGAGACATAAATTTGCTGCTTCATCGTCTTCTTCTTCGCTTGCTTCATCTCCGGAATCTCCTCCCCAAGAGATGTATGCACGTTGCTTTTTGAAGGGTTTCTTCTCCTTTTTGATGTTAGGGCAATTTGATTTTATGTGCCCGGTTTCTCCGCATTCATAGCATTTTAGTTGATCGCCTTGCTTTTTGTTCTTGCGTTCATACTCTTTGCGCATGAATTTTTGAAACCTTTTGATAACGAGTCCAAACTCGTTGTCACCTTCCTCATCAATTTGTGGTTGGCTAGCCTTTAGAGCAATCCTTTGCCTTCTTTGATCATCAACAAACGGGTTAAGTATAGTTGATTCATAGGTTTTGAGATTACCTCTTAATGCGTCAATTGTGACATTTGTGATGCCAATGGATTCTTGGATTGCATCGGCCTTTGATCGCCATGCCGGAGTGAGACTTCTGAGGATCTTCCGGACAGGTTCTCTATCCGTAACGTCTTTTTGAGGGCGTGTAGATCATTCACGATCATTGAGAATCGCTTAAACATTTCGTCTACTTTCTCTCCTTCCTTCATTTGGAATAGTTCATAAGAGTGAGTTAAGAAATCAATTTTAGCTTCTCGTACCTGGTCGGTTCCTTCGTATGTCACTTCAAGCTTATCCCACATTTCTTTTGCTGTTTTGCAACATGATATCTTCCTGTAGTCGTTAGCATTAACAGGACAATATAATAAATTTATAGCTTTGGCATTATTTTGAACCTTACGAATATCCTCCGCGGTATATTCCTCTTCGGTCTTTGGAACCCATTCGTCTTCCACCTTCTTGGTTGGGATTTGGTTTCCATTGGTGAATACTTTCCACAAATGAAAGCTATTTGATTGCACAAAGATTTGCATCCTCTCCTTCCAGTATGAGTAGTTTGTGCCGTTGAATAGAGGAGGTCGTGTAGAGCATTGTCCTTCTTCAATTCCTGCAAAAGAGTCAAGAGTAGAAGCCATGGATGGTTCTCTCAAACTGTTAAGTTTTCAGAGAGTTGGGCTCTGATACCAATTGTTAGAAACTACGCTTTACGCTAGAGGGGGGGTGAATAGCGTATTAATAGAATTTAGCATTTTCTTGCGGAATTTAAACTTTGCAGGAAGTAAAATAAATGCAGAAAAATAAACTTACACAAAGATGTATACTGGTTGGCCACCAACGTGGTTAGTCCAGTCCCCGAGAGACTCTCTCGAGATTTTTCACTATCTTGTTAAGCTTAAGGGTGCTCAACAAACCGTTACACACTTGAGGACACAAGCCTCAAACAGTTGCTCGGAGATCGCAATCTCAAAGACTTCACCCAAGGAAACGCAAGTTCCTTGAAACAAGAGAATCGCAATTCTCTTACAAGTATATCAAATACTTGGACACTCACTTAACTAAAGTACTCCTTATTGAGTAGATATGAGTAAAAGAATATGTTCAAGATCACAACAACTTTAAGCAATAATATGGCTCTCAAAAGCTTTATGAAATGAGTAGAAAATGAAGAACAATTGAATGAAAGCTTGTAGCAATGTAATGATCAGTTTGTGTATGTTGTTTTTTTTAAAACACTGAAATGAAGCTGTATTTATAGTTGAAAAAGTTGGTTCAACCGTTGTCTAATTGCCAATTAAGAGTTGCTGAAATTACTCAGTGATAATCGATTATTAAGACCAAACAATCGATTATCTGCCAGTCAGTTTAAAAATCAATCCCAGATTTAACGCTTCACAATCGATTATACATAATCTATAATCGATTACTGGCAATATTCAAAATCAGATAATCGATTACACCAAATTCATAATCGATTACTTTAGCAACGTTCTAAAAATCATTTCCAGATTTTAAGCAAAACATCGATTATATAAAATCAATAATCGATTACTTCAGCAACGTTCTAAAAATCATTTCCAGATTTTAAGCAGAACATCGATTATATAAAATCAATAATCGATTACTTCAGCAACGTTCTAAAAATCATTTCCAGATTTTAAGCAGATCATTGATTATATAAAATCAATAATCAATTACTTCAGCAACGTTCTAAAAATCATTTCCAGATTTTAAGCAGAACATCGATTATCTAGAATCAATAATCGATTACCTTATGGTATTTGAAAATCATTTGGCAACGGCCAGCTTCAACAATCGATTGTCCTTTGCAACAATCGATTACTTGTTATTTTCTGAAAATCATAAAACTTACTGTCTCAGTGATAATCGATTATCTAAAGACATAATCGATTACTTAATTAAATTTAAAATCACTGGAAGACATCAACTCAACACAATCGATCACTATTAGTTCATAATCGGTTATTTTGAGTATTGAAAAACTTTACCTCGACAACAATCGATTGTCATTTGTTCACAATCGATTATCATGCAGATTTGGAAAAACCTGATGTTCACTGTCTTACTCATAATCGATTACCATTAATTCATAATCGATTGTCATGCAGTCTTGGCTCAGAAACAATCGATTATCATAAGTACATAATCGATTATTTTAGCCCAGATTTTTGAGGCATGTTTAGAAAACATTTTGTCTAATGTAAATATGCATGATTTAAAATCTTTTTGACACAGAATTAAATATGCATGATTTTGGAAAATAGTTTTATGAGAGAGGCCATACTATGAGTCAAGTTATAGGATCGAGATTACAATTTAGAACAACTCAATAACAATTAAAAGCTATATCTTGAACTTCAATCTTATTCGCAACCATTGTGCGCTTGTACTTGAATTCCGTCATATATCAATTTTTGCTTCGTTTGTCATTCATCAAAACCTACAAAAGAGTACACGTTTAGTATATTGCATTGAGAACGTGTTTCTAACAAGATATAGCTTCCTATTTTAATAAGCTAACAGGTCTATGGGATGAACTTGATTCTATGTGTGTTAATCATGGTCAAAGGTGTGTCTGTGCTGCAAAAGATGGTATAGTTCAGGAATGTGATGAAAATAAGGTCTTTCAGTTTTTAATGGGTCTCAATGAAGCTTATATGGGGGTCAGGAGTAATCTTTTGATGATGCAGCCTCCTCCTTCTCTTGACAATGTATATAATATTGTCCTCAATGATGAGAAACAAAGACAAGTTCAGTCTTCTTCTCACTTTGATCCAGACTCTGTCTCTTTCAATGTACATACAAACAAACAGCCTGTTGGATTTAACAAGGCCACAGTGTCTGTTCCTCCTCCTCCTTTCAGACAGAGAGTCAATTTTGATCAAACAGAGGACCTTTATTCTGTCGATACTGTAAAAAATCTGGACACTTAATTGATAAGTGCTTCAAGATCCATGGGTATCCACAATGTACCAATTTTAACAAGGGAAGAAGACCTGCTGCTGCTCATATGAGTACTGGTCTGGATTCTCCTATTTCTGATGGGATGTTGTCTGTTCCTCAAGGGAATCCTCCTGCTAGCCATCACTCTGTTGCAAGAATAGATGGCCAGACCTCTGTGATACCAGGGTTGAGCAGACAAGATTATGACCAGTTGATGAACATGTTACACCAGACCAAGTTAGGGGATTCTACTGCTCAAACTCCTCCTCCCATATATGCTGCAAACTTTGCTGATACTATGTTGACTGAGAACCCTTTTTCTGATTCCAAACTTTGCTTACTTACTCATATTAATTCTGTCACCTGGATTATAGATTCAGGTGCCTCTAATCACATGACTGATGATAAACAATTACTTTTTAACATCACACCTTTAACTCTGCCATATTGTCACTCTTCCTAATGGCTACAAAGTAAAAGTCACTTGCACAGGCTCTTTTACATTGACTTCCTCCATCACTCTTCACAATGTACTGCTAGTTCCTTTCTTTAAACACAACTTGATTTCTGTTCACAAGTTAGTGAAGCAGTTGCATTGTATAGTTATGTTCACTGAGCATTCCTGCTTACTACACATGATACAGGACCCTTCTCTGAGGAGGCCACTGGATCTTGGTAGAGAAGCTGCTGGGATGTATAAACTAAATTGGGTTCCCTCTTCCCCTTTTTCCTCTGTTAATTGTTCCTCTACTTCTGTTTGTCTGTATCTGCTTCTTGTAATAATAACAATGTTGTTGCATTGCCTTCTGTGTCTGTTTCTTGTAATGATGACATCTTGTCTGATAACAAGGATGTTTCTGTGCCTTCACATGTAAATAGTTCCATTTGTAATAATGATTTTGCATCTGATATGAATTACATTTGGAACTTAAGACTTGCACATACTCCCTTTGCAAATATGAAATGCATTTCTGGTCTGTCTTTTCCATTTGCTTCCAAACAAACCTTCCCCTGTACAGTCTGTCCCATGGCCAGACAGACTAGACTTCCATTCCCTGATAGTTCCATTAAGACTTCTAGACCTTTTCAACTGATTCATGTGGACACCTTGGGACCTTATCATACTCCAACCTCTTCTGGTTGTAAGTATTTCCTTACAATTGTTGATGACTTTTCAAGGGCAACCTAGACACACCTACTGGGATCCAAAAGCAATGCTTTTTCCATGCTTAAGTCATTTCTCTTTCTGGTCAGAACCCAATTTAATGCTGTGGTTCAGACTGTTAGAAGTGACAATGCCCTAGAATTGGGCTCTAGCAATGAGCGTGTTTCTTTCTTTAGCAGCCAGGGAATCATACATCAAACATCTTGCCCTCACACTCCTCAACAAAATGGTGTTGTTGAGAGAAAGCATAGAACTCTTCTTGAAACCTGTAGAGCATTGCTCTTTCAATCTGGCTTGCCAGTATCTTTCTGAGGGGACTGCTTGTTGACTGCCACCTATCTTCTTAACAGAATACCCACCAGATTGCTTCATAATAAGTCTCCTCATGAAATTTTGTATGGGAAAATTCCATCCTATACTCACTTGAGGACTTTTGGTTGCCTTGCCTATGCCACTGTTCCCATCCCTCAAAGTGACAAGTTAAAGCCAAGAGTCATTCCTTGTGTTTTTCTGGGTTATCCTTTTGGCAAGAAGGGTTATAGGCTGTATGATCTTGCATCTAAGAAGTATTTGGTCTCCAGGGATGTTCTCTTTCATGAATCAGTTTTTCCTTTTAAATCTGTATCTTCTTATGCTTCTCCTCCTGCTTCCTCTTTTCCCTTTATTCCATCTGGAGAACATGATGATGCCTCTGATTCTCCCATTCCTCTCTCTCCTCCCTCTTCTCCCTCTAGTCCTACTCCTTCCAGTCCTGCTGGTCCACCTTCTGTTTTAATTCCTTCTTCCTCTGTTCCTGCTCCAAGGAAGTCTCAAAGACAACATAATCCTCCTTCCTATCTTCAAGATTATGTCTGTCAACTCCCTGCCTTCTCTGGCTCATCTTCCTCCTCTTTGGAATCTGAGCCTCTATACTATTCTCAGGCTGCATCTGTTCCAGCTTGGCAAGCTGCCATGAGACAGGAGTTTGAAGCTTTGGACACTAACCAAACTTGGGATGTTGTTCCTCTTCCTCCTGGTAAGAAACCCATTGGTTGCAAATGCGTTTACAAGATTAAATACAAGGCTGATGGCAGTGTTGAAAGGTATAAAGCCAGGCTGGTTATTAGGGGTGACACACAGGTTGAGGGGATTGATTTTACTGAAACTTTCTCTCCAGTGATTAAAATGACCTATGTAAAGTACCTTATTGTTGTGGCTGTCAAGAATCGTTGGCCTCTTTTCCAGCTTGATGTAAATAATGCCTTTCTTCATGGTGATTTGGATGAGGATGTTTACTTGAAACTTCCTCCAGGTTTGACAGTCTCTCCTTCTGCCTTTGATTCTGTTTCTTCCCTTTCTTCTCCTTCTCCTCCTCTGGTATGTAAACTCAAGAAATCCTTTTATGGGCTGAGACAAACATCCAGAAAATGGTATGCCAAATTGTCTTCTGCTCTTTATTCCAGAGGGTATACTCATTCTTTGAATGACTACTCCTTGTTCATCAAAGGTAAACTTGGTTCCTTTGTGGTGGTTGCTGTCTATGTGGATGACATAATACTCACTGGGGATGACAGTGATGAACTGACTGCTTTGAAACTGTTTTTGGATGCACAGTTTAAAATCAAGGATTTAGGGTCCTTGCATTATTATTTAGGCCTTGAAGTGTCTGCTGTCCCTGGTGGCCTGCACCTTAATCAGCACAAGTATATCTCTGATTTGCTGCATCAGTTTGACTGTGTCAATGTCTCTTCTGTTGTGTCCCCTTTGGACATCAATGTCAAACTTCATGCTGATTTTGGTGACCTCTTGCCCTCTCCTGACTAGTACAGGAGTCTAGTTGGCAAGCTGCTCTTCCTGACTCACACCAGGCCTGATATTTGTTTTGCAGTCCAGCATCTGAGTCAATTTCTCAAAACTCCCAGACTTCCCCATATGAGTGCTGCCTTGCATGTTCTGAGATACCTTAAAGGCACTCCTTCCTTGGGTTTATTCTACTCTAATCATGCTGATTTTTCTGTTGCTAGGTATTCTGATAGTGACTGGGCTGCCTGCCCTGATACTAGGCGCTCTGTTACTGGATTTTGTGTGCTGTTGGGTGGTTGTTTGATCAGTTGGAAATCGAAGAAACAGCCTGTTGTTTCTCTTTCCTCTGCTGAGGCTGAATACCGCGCCCTTAGCAAGATTGTTGCTGAGTTGACTTGGCTCTCTCTCTTGTTGGCTGATCTTGGGGTTTCTACTTCCTCTCTTATTTCTGTTTTTTGTGATAGTATGGCTGCTGTTCATATTGCTAACAATCCTGTTTTTCATGAACGTACGAAGCATATCGAGGTGGATTGCCATTTTGTTCGGGACTTGTTTCTTTCTGGTTTTATCAAGTTGCTTCATGTGCCTACTTCTCGTCAGCTAGCAGACTTGCTCACCAAGCCTCTGCCAGGCACTTTGCTGCTTCCGCTGCTCACCAAGTTGCAGGTGGTTCCCCCCTCCAACTTGAGGGGGGGGTGTTGAGATACAAGATATTACATGATTTAGATTTGTATATACTTGTGTATATTCAGTGTATATTGAGTGTATATTATAGGTATATTTCCGGCATTGGGTTATAAGTTGTAACTGGGCTGTGATGAGTGTGGTCTGAGCCCAAGTCCCTTATTTAATTTTGGGCCGGATCACCCGATCCGACCCGTCCATTTGCACTTAGTATAAATGTAGGTGAGATATTTTTCTCACCTACCGAGACTCATTTTCCTCCTTTCATTTTCTGTAATATACTTCTCTCTTTCAGAGAGTTCCCGAATGCTCTAACTTCTCTTTACTTTCTCTTTCTAGAATTTCTATGGTTTCTCGGTCTAATCTGAATGTTTATAGAAGTAAATAACGGAAACAAGCCAGAGAAAGGAAGCCCCAAAAGCAGTGCGTAACTGCTTCAACCAACCCATCATTTTTGGGATCACAATCACAAAATGCCTCTTCCCAATCGATGAATAAATTTGATGTTTTTTCTCCAGTCGTTCCTTTTTTGACTGGGAAATGGGGATATGCCCAGATTACATGGATCCCCTCAACTTCTTCTACGATTGCAAGGAATTTAACAATTTAATGTTTCTAACGTTGCAAAACTGCTCTATTTGTTAATTCAAATCTAACGTGTTCACTACTCAAGCATATTTGCTCTTCTTTTTCATCGTTTTACCTCTTTGCCTTCGTCAAGTCCACAATGGACCAGCGCACGCGTTGACTGCATTAATTTATTTTTAGGTGACAGTTAAAACTTCATTTCCATAAAATTATATAGCTGAATTGTGTAAATATACTTTATTTATTTATTAGTAATACATCTTCTTATTGGATTCTTTTCTTCGACCAATGACGTATAAAGATTTTAGGTACTATACGTGGGTAACTTCAAAGAATGGGACAATGAAATTGTCTGTACTAATTGATCAATCACCCACGTTTCAATTACAAGCTAGTAATTAGGTAATTGGGTGGTTATGTAAATTTTCTACATCCACTTCGATCCTGATTTTTTTTGGCAAAATATATAAGTTGACACTTGAACTATGGATAAAATTACTCTTACATTTTTTATGGACGAAAATAATATTGCACATTCAACTTTTCAAAAATATACTAATACACATTACTTCAATGTTTAACTATTTTTTCTCAACAAGTGTATATTACGTGCTAATAAGACTTTGACACGTATCATCAATTAAAAAAATACTTTAAAACAATACTCCATTTTCTTCATCTTAATTGTCGGAAAATCGTGTCAAAGAAAAGCTAGAGAACTTGCATATTCAACCACCAAAATGATAAGCACCAAAAATAACTGTCATTTTCACCCAATGACAAATTTTCGTTCCACTTTCAAAATTCATAGGTGACGCCAAGCGCTACCTGTAGCGCCAAAAATAGTAACCAAAAATTTGCAGCGCCGTAGAGGGCGCCTGGAGCTAGCCAGGGCGTCAAAAATGTGAAAGTTGTCCAAATTCACCTGGAACACAGTTATTTCGGTCTTAGACCTATCCAGCACGTATAAAAGCAAGACTAAACTTATTTGTCTAGGGGAGGACGCCACTTTGGAGATATAACATACTTTGAAGGAGAACTCACATGAAGGAACACACACCACGCATGGAGGAGGCTTCTTTTTCTTCTCTTCTCTTCCTTTAACTTCATAATTCTAGAGTTTTGGATGCTACATGAACGTTGTAGTTTGAAGCTTGAATTGTTCTTATTATTTTATCATATTAGTTTATTTATTCAATATTACACTTAATTATTTGATTGCTTGATTACCAATTGAGTACTATATATGAATCTAGGATTGAACTCGAGAGAGGAAATTCTAGAATGCATATAAGATTGAGTATAGTAAGATCTTAACTCTGAGAGGAAGCAATTTTGCGGCTAGGATAGGAATATACCTAATCGCCTTGCTTGGTTATTATATGAAAATTATAAATACATTCTTGTTAATCCTAATTTCATAGAAATATATGTGTTAGGTTAGCTTGAATAGGCAGGTTGTATTTCGGGAGAAGGCTACGAGCAATATTAACCATGTCAACCACTAAATTAATTAGACGATTTAGGTAAAAAATTCAACGGGATTGTTATCTAACCCATGGATCTAGAATATTTACTCATATTGAATTCATCTCTAATATTCGCCAAATTATTTTTTTAATATCTTAGTTTGTTACTCTAGATTAGTTTTATTAAATATTTATACTTTAAAAAATCACTTAAATAGATTAATTGTTTGGGTTTAATTTAATTGATAGTTAATCACAAGTCCATGTTGGTACGATATTAGGATTTACAATCCTATATTACATGTCGGTCACGTATACTTGCGTGTGCGTTTGGAAGCAACAAGTTTTTTGGGCCGTTCCCAAGGACTTAGAAATTAACTAGTCTGTTAGATTAGATTTTTACTCTTTGTCTATTCAAGTTTTTAAATTGTTATCTTAGTTTAATATTTTATTATCTTTGTTGACATGGAATATTGGAATGAGAATTGGTCGAATATTGGTTATTCTTATTGTGGTGATCCTTGTCCATATTGTGGTGGACCACACTTAGGCAAAATTGTGCATCTCAATTTTATGAGTGAAATTTGTGTAATGTGTGTGGTCGTCAAGGTGGTCATTGGGATGGTTGTCCTAATTCTTATTATCCTTCTCAGAATTCTTATTATATTGTTTCTAATAATATTTATGAGTTTGATAGAAGCGATAAAGTAGAGTATATGGAAAGCATGACTCGCATTATGAACATAATGATGCAAATAGCCGAGCAACAGGACATGATGATGAGGCAAGTAGCCGAGCAACAAGATGAAATCGAAAGCTATACAAAGAATTAGTGTATCAATCATGAGAATGAAGGCCGAGACGGAGGAAGTGGCTGAAGAAAGCGAGTTTCCACCAGAAGATAATTTAGAAGAAGCATATATAGTGGGCCAATCTTGGCTAGAGGAACAATTTCAACTGACAAAATCTCTTGAGTTTCTCCGTGATGGTCTTTCAAATATGACAAAACTACTGATAGACGAAAGAACTGAGCTCACAAAAGAAATATATCAATTTGGTTTAGATATCCATGACCTGCATAATCAATTGAATAAAAAGGTTGAGGCGTCTGATGCCCTAAAACCAATTTTTGTGGATACATGCCAGCTTGAGGAGCGGAAAGAGGAACTTCAACTATTCGACCAAAATGTTATTAATGATGCCAAGGTTGACGAAGAGTGCAAAATTGAGGATGTCAAAAATAATGCAATTTTGGAGTTGGAGCGTATTGGACCTCATTCTAAACATTTTTCAATATTGTGTTTGGTTGGTGACATGGAAATTGATCCAATCAAGCATATGGAGAAGTCAATGAATGAGGAACTAAGTGTATATATTATGAAATTTTCCATACTAAGGAGACAAAACGATATTCCTCACTCAAAAGTCAAAAAGTGCAAGATGCGATATCCATTGTTTGATTTCTCTATTTTCACACTATCGCCCCCTGAACGTGACAGAAAAATTGATGTAAAATTCGGGGCGCAATTTATATCCTCAAAATGGAAGGAAAAGTGATGAAGGATGGCGTCATGCCAAGACTATAGATAAGGCGCTTATTGGGAGACAACACAGCTTGTATTTCTTTTTTTTTTTTTTATATATAATGTCAAGTTTCGTGTTGTTTTTATTTTGCAAAGTAGGGGAAATCTGAGTACCCAAAGTTGAAGCTGAAGTGCATGTTTGAGCTTAAGTTTGGGGTCATTGCGACCTTTAATATTGAAGATCACGAGCTAGGCCTGAGAGGGCCTCGAGGAGTATTTCTCACCCTTTTTTTTAATTTTTCTCTATGATCATGCATCGAGGACAATGCATAATATACGTGTGGGTGGGAAAACTACTTTCTAAAGTGTAATTGTATAAAACTATTTTTTTTTAGTTTTTCTTTTAGAACTCATAGTACACATAGTCAGGAAAAAAATGAAAATTGAAAAAAAATTAAAAAAAGTTCGAACTTTTCCCGATGATGGATCGTTTGGACAATTTTCTTGAGGGATAAAGTACGATTAAAAAACCAAAAAGTTTTTTTGTTAGGATAGTTAGGTAGTATCCCTTGGTTTTTCTTTGGGTGTCGGTTTTTTTCAAAGGGTGTAGCTAGAACCAGTTACTTTATTTTTTTTAGGAGCAGTTTAGGAAGAAACTGAGTTGCTCCGAGATAATCATTGACATGGTTGATGTTTGCATATTAGGCTATGACATACATTCTGTTTTCTCACACATTTGGTTTGAATTGTGAAGTATAAGTAAATTAAATAGCCTATTTTGTGATGCCTTTTCTCAGTTGTTTGATTTGTATGCCACATAGTTTAGTATTGCTTAAGTTTCTCAATTATGTGTGCATACTTGACTTGAGAGTTGAATAGAACAGTTATGAGTGAGTCATGTGAAACGTGTGTGTGAGGATTTTTGATTTTCTTTGCTATCATGTATAGTCTAGAACTTGTCCAGTGTGTTAATCGAAGCAAAATTGTAAGTTGCGCTAATCTAGGAGATGACGTAGGAATTTCTTGCTTGATCATAGATGTGCTTGTCACATAAGCAATAATTATTTTTGTTGCTAGCCCCTTGAGCCTATAGACTTTTTCTTTGGCAACCACATTACAAGCTATACCCCTATTTGTTCTTAATTTGATATTGATTGAACATTTACCTCCTAAGGTACTTAGTCGCTAAAAGAAGTAACGTGAGATATTGTGGAGTAGTTTTTGAGTGGAACCATGAAAAGGTCCGTTGGTGCACTAAAAGTTGAAATCAAAAGTCACTAGTCGGTGAACTTTAATGTATGGAGTGTGTGAAGAAAAGAAAAAAAGAGAGAAAGGAAAAGAAAAAATTCACAAGAAAAGAGAAAAAATATGATAGTTCAAATAATGTAGAAAAACACAGACATCGTGGTAGGCGTACCCATTTCATCATATCATGTGGTAGACGTGCCGCCCGCTCCCATTTCAGTAAATCTTGTGGTAGACGTACCATCCGCTCATATTTTATTAAATTTCATAGTAGGCGTACCACCCGCTCCAATTTTATTAAATCTTGTAGAAGGCGTACTACCCGCTCCCATTTACAAGCCAACACAAAATCACAAGGAATCCTGACAAGGGAATAAAAGCAATATAATAACTTTCTGGCAAGGGAACAACGATATCAAAACAAACATCTCGGCAAGGGAGAATCAACTATAACCAATCCTAACTCAACTCCTACCTAGCTCAATTAGTACCAATACTTAATCATAAATAAAATCCACGAGAATAAACTAAATCTTTGCTCAGTATTGAGAATCCTCAATTAAATCATCCGTAGTAACATTTAAGTACACAATATTTGTCAATTTAAGACTCACAGTCATGCTCGACACCAACGTATAAATACTTGTCACCATGCATATACGTCGTACTCAACAAAAAGCAATTAGTAAATAGGACACAACTCCTAATCCCTCAAGCTAAGGTTAGACCAGACACTTACCTCAAACTTCCACGGCCAACGGAAGCCTCAAATACTGCCTTTCATTTCGAATTCGTCTCAAAATCAATCATATCTATACGTTATCGACTTTATAACATTAATAAACGCTAAAAGAATTCAATTTTAATGCCTAATTATAGCTTTCTAATCAATTTTCCCAAAAATCTAAAAATTGACCCTGGGCCCGCTTGTGATGCACTAGGATTCTATGGTGCTACTATTGATATTGTGATGCACGAGATTTCTGCCGAGCGGTTGTTGATATTGTGATGCATGAGATTTTTGCCGTGCGGTTATTGATATTATGATGCACGAGGTTTTTGCCGTACGATTATATTTGAGGGTTTGCACGAGGTCTTTTCCATGCTACGGTTGCTATTGATATATCTCACATGCGGAAAAATAAGACGGGATATGTTCATATGCTTATATGTGGGTTGCGCATGTGACGAAATAAGGTGAGAAATACTATGATGCACGTGTGACAAAATAAGGTGGTACTTATTATGTTATTAATTGCACACATGGCGAAATAAAGAGAGCTATGTCAGGGATTGATTGTAAGGATTGTGACAGCCTATGAAGGAATCTTTATTTTCGTTTAATATTTTGATTGTGTTTACTTTCCTGTATGAGCTTTATCTTGTGGATGTGGTGAGGGAACATTGTGCGTGCCGCCCGCTCTTCTTCTTATCTTTATTAGCTAGTAGAAATCTTGTTAAATCACTCGCACAAGCATACACGTAGTTGAAACACTCCTATTAGAGATGAAGTTCCCCTGATTTTGCTAAGTATAGAGGTACGTCCTCGCTTAATCATTATATATGTGAGAGTGGCCCTAGTTGGCCAGTTAGCTGTCAGCATGATTCTGAGACTGATAGAGGCACATGATGCCAAGTGTTAGATTTCAGATGCTAGGATTTTGTGAGTTGTGGTTTGTCCGAGATTTGGTAAATTTGTGAAAATAGTCTAATAAGACCTTATATGAACATTATCGTAGAACATGAGTTACTGTTTATTTTCCCCTTACTGTGTTGTGATCTTAGGAGTTGGATTGTGTTTTTGCCGTTATTATATATCATCATTTCTTATATTCTCGTTGTTACTTGTTGTTCTTTTTCCCACACTGTGATTGTACTCACTCCTTGCATTCTTTACATAAATATATGTATATCATTTTTGATGTTCCTATAATTATATTGTTTATTTGACAGATAGGTGTCTTGACTATTCGTTGTCACTACTCCATCGAGGTTAGTCTTGATACTTACTGGGACCGCTGTGGTGTGCTCATGCTACTCTTCTGCACATTTTTGTTGTGCAGATACAGGTACTCCCACTCAGTTCTCTCAACCCTGGAAGAAGGCGTTTCCGTAGAGACTTTGAGGTATATCTGCTACGCCCGCAGACTGAGGAGTCCCTATCCAAATTTCTATAATAAGTACAGCTCTTTAGTCTTTTTCCTTTGAATAGACATTCTTGAGTCAGAGCCTCTTATGAATACCTTAACTTGTGATTTGTGCCAGGTTTTGGAAATTTGACTAGCTTCGAGAGCTATTGTTATATGTGTCAAGCGGCACCTTAGCTACTGTTTTGTGTTATTAGTTCAGTTTTTTTCATTTTCTTCCGCAATTGTGGTTTATATATTGCTTCGTTAGGCTTACCTAGTCATAGAGGCTAGATGCCGTCACGATGGTTCACAAAGCACGAACTGAGTTGTGACAAGTTGGTAACAAGCTCTAGGTTCATAGGTGTCATGAATCACAAGCCGATTTATTAGAATCTCGTGGATCGGTACAGAGATATCTATACTTATCTGCGAGAGGCTATGTAAAAATTCCACTTCATTTGATTTCCGTGTCGTGTGAGATTTTTGACATCACAATTCTAAACCCCTGTTTTCTACTCTCTCACATATGGTGAGGACACGTACTACCCGAGATGATCAGGCACCCGCTCCCCCTGTTGCAACCAACGGAGGTCGGGGCCGAGGTATAGACCGAGGACGCGCCCGTGGTGTAGCAAGAGCACCTGTGCGAGTTTTCGCCGAGGCACTACTAGAAAATCTATCCGGAGTCCAGGCACTTGACACGCCTACTATTATTACTGCTCCACCTTTTCAGGAGACATTGGCATAGTTCATGAGCATGTACACCACTTTGGCTCAGGAAGGATTGCTTCCCCTTGCTGCACCCACATCCAGGCCGGGGTAGGAGCACATACTCCCACCACCCACACTTCTGAGTAGCGAGTGCATGTTGAGCAGATCCCTGAGATTGTTCCTGCACCGCCTGCAGTGCTAGTTCAGCCTGAGGGCATATCAACGGCTGAGGCTGGAGAGGTACAAGCCTCTAGTATTTAGTGGTCTAGCATCAGAGGATGCTCTGGGTTTTCTTGATGAGTGTTACTGCATTCTCCGTACTATGGGCATCTCAGGATCGAGTGGGGTTTCTTTCACTACTTTCCAGCTTCGAGGAGCCGCCTATGATTTGTGGTGCACCTATGAGTTAGATAGACAAGACGAGGCAGCTTCACTGACTTGGAATCAGTTTTCAGACATGTTCCTGAGAGAGTTTGTCGCTCAGAGCCTTAGGGATGTGTGGCGTAGATATTTAGCATTTGTGCCAGGGTACTATGATCGTCTAGGAGTATGTTTTCGTTACACTAGCTTGAGTAGACATTCCCCAGCATTGGTTTCTACTGTTCACGAGAAGGTTTATCTGTTTATTGAGGGGCTTATTCCCACTATCAGGTCTAGCATGACTCGTGAGTTGGAGATAGATATTTCGTATCAGCAGGTTGTGAACATTGCTAGGTGGATAGAGGGCATGCATGCCAGGGAGAGAGAACAAATGCAAGGTCACTAGCGAAAGAGCAGATGAGATCAGGAAAGAGGGAGTTTGAGGAGACGGGGAGGCCCCATAGGACTGGGAGGTATACTGGTCCTTATTTTGGAGGTAGGGTGCGTCATGGTAGAGGTTTTGCGAGTCAGAAAAAAATTCAGTTTGTGCTTCAAGCTTTACATGGTGACTCAAGTGTTCATGGGTCTCAGAGTACCCCTGCCGCACAGTTTCCACCTCTCTGGTAGCAAAGAGGGTGTGTTGAGTGTGGAGATACTAGCAACACGATGAGATATTATCCAAGATCTTTGGACCGATGTGTCACATCGAGGTATTCAGGAGAGTAGAAGGCGCCAAAGCGGGGGAGGCCCAACCCGTTTATGTGTTTCATATAGTGGGCTTAAGGTCTCTATGCCAGGTGATGTCATTCAGGTATGCCTCAGTTTGTTATAAATGAGCACCATCCGTAGTTCATTATAGCCCTGCTTATCGAGATGAGTTCCCCAATTTTGTTGTTCCATTTATGAGTGCGTTTCGTGATTTGTACTCTGTGTATATAATTATCCTATTAAGGGGTTATATTAGTGATAACTGTGTCTATCATCTTTTTCTAGCCGTTATCGGGAGTTATGAGACTAGTAGTAGAACTCTTGTTGTCCGTTCTGGTAGGGTTGATGCGATTTTGAGTAATGGTTACGAATTGTGATTTTTATGCTCCACCGATGTGGGAGCCAGGCTGTGTTGTAATTTGTAGGCAGAATTGGTCTAGTGAGAGTCTCTAAATGGGTTGATGTGTACCCTACTTGTGATTCAGTGTTGAGGGTGGGACCCTCGTAATTTTAGGTGATTTGATATGTTGAGACCGAGATGTGTACCGCGGTGAGGGTTATATCAGTATAAGATCCTCGTGAGTCTCTCTATATGCTTTCCTTCTTCCTTGTTAGATTGTTTTGTAGATTAGTGTTTTAGAAAATTTGTGCTAGTTTGATTTTTTTGATAGTTCCCTTATGTGTTTTCCCTTTCTATATTCAGTCATTTTCGTTCTATGCTTTTTGAGTTTTAGTTGTGGGGTGTGTGCCATTGGTACTAGCTAAGATTTGGTTATTCAGGTGTTCTATTATGTGGTTTTGTGGTTATTGTATCATCACCAGTATTATGGAGGTTTGAAAAGAGTTCCTATTGAATATGAGGCTTATGACTGGTACGAATTTGATTTCAGGCAAGTATTGCTATCAGAAATATTATTGCGGGCCTATATGTGATGTGTCATGTGTGTGGTTGTACTCGGTATGTGTTGGCATGAATGGGAGCAGCTGGTTGAGACTGATACCAGATATGGATTTAGATTCGGGTCTTTTGGAAAAGGATGGAAGCGGGGGTGTTCAAAACCGATCCGAAACCGAAAACCGATCCAAACCGAAGCTTAACGGCTTATTGGTAACGGCTTAACGGCTTAATGGATGGGGAACGTATTGAATTTTTTTTATTAACGGCTTATCGGTTTGGGGATGGATTATTCAATTTTCTTAACGGCTAATCCGTTAACCCATTAACCCGTTAAGAATATATATATATATATATATATATATATATATATATATATATATATATATATATATATAAATATATATATATATATATATATATATATATTTAGTGATAGAATTGAGTTTTCTAATACATATATGGTTCTATGTGTGTCATGGAAAAAGAAGAATTGAAAGGTTGGTTATGACTAGAGGAACGACACCCCATGAAATAAATTTGTGCATTTTGAATGATTGCTTGTGGAAAATGGAGAAAGATAGTTATTTATAGAATAGGAGTGTAGAGAGTAGAATTTACCAGAGCACTTCAGTTTTTAAAAGTTCATTGTGGGAGCTGAATGGAAATTTGCGCGACAGATTTTTTTGGTTATATCCGAAGCTTATGAGTACACATGTAGTGTGGCCTCTAACAGAAGATAAGTTCTGTTTTATTTTTCTCGATACTGAACTAGTAGTGAATTTATCTATTTTATAATCTACATGCTGATGGCGATTGTTTGATTAGCTACATCATATTGCCTCTAAAATATTATTTTTATGGCAATTCATTATTTCTAAGACGAGGAGAATAAGAGATATTTAGTGAACATGTATGTTAGGCCGATAAACCGCCCATTAACTGCCCTATAAGAGCTAACCCGATACCAATCCGCCCGATATCTTATGGGGTGGCTAACGGATTAATACATTTAAAAGCCGACAACCGTTAAGCCAAACCGTTAAGAGTAAAAGCCGCCCAATCCGCCCGATGAACACCCCTAGATGGAAGGTGAGATTTCTAGCTTGACGACATATTGGTATTGCTAGAAAGGCTAAACTTCAGTTGAGATGGTATCTTCATGCTTAAGTGGATTGGGTTGACGTGGGATCACCCGTAGGTATATGTTTGAAGTGCACACTCAGTGACTTGAGGGTATCGAGGCGAATCTTAGCACGTTCGAGGACGAACGTTGGTTTTAAGAGGGGGAGAATGTAATGACACGACCGGTCATTTTAAGAAATTAAGCTCCGTTCAGCAGTATAAGGTCTGGAACAACTTTGGAATATGATTATCGACTTACGTGCATGGCGAAATTCGGTTTTCAGATTGTTAAGAGTCAAATTGGAGGAAGGAATCTAGTTTTAGAAGTTTGAACAGTAAAAAGTTGACCGTAATTGGACTTTTGGATAAACGACCCCGGAATGGTTACAGATGATCTCAACAGCTTTGTATGGTGATTTTGGACTTAGGCGCACGTCCGGATTCAGATTTGGAGGTCAGTAGAGTGAATTGAGGCCTTTTGGCGAAAATTAGAAAAGTTGAAGTTTGGGAAATGAAGAAGTTTGACCCACAATTGACTTCTGGGATATCGAGGCTGGAATGCGATTCCGAGATTTGGAGCAACTCCGTTACGTCATTTTGGACGTGTCTCCAAAATTTGGTGTCATTTTGAGTTGAATTGATAGGTTTCGGCATGAGATTCGATATTTGAAGATTTGGAAGTTCATAAGCTTTATTTTTGGTTTGATTCGTTGTTTTGATGTTTTTATGTGATTTGAAACTTCAAGCGAGTTCGTGTTAGGTTATATGACTTGTGTGTGTGATTAGATGGGTTCCGAGAGCCTCAGGTGTATTTCGGATGGGCTACGTGTCATTTTCTCCAATTTTTTTGTACTGTTGTTGTTGCTTCTGGTATCCCTCTATTGCTTTCACGAGCAGTCCTTTGCGTTCGCGAAGCCTTTTTGTTGACCACTTCGAAATCCTTCTTCGCGTTCGCATCCATAGCCTCGCGTTCGCGAAGCTCTGCTTAATTATTCATCGCCGTCCGTATTTAATCTCTTGCGATCACGAAGGTCTATATTTCTTTACTTCATGATTGCCTTTCTAGTTCCGCGTTCACATAGTAGGAATTGGGAGTGGGGCAGTTGACCACTTTTTCCTCTTCGCGTTGGCAGAAACACATCCGCGATCGCGTAAGCCACCACTCAACTGTTCTTCGCGTTCCCATCCTATTTCACGTGAACGCGGTGTATATTTCTAGGCATCCTTGAATCTCCTCTACGCGATCGCGTACCTTCTTCCGCTATTGCGATAAACAAATACCTGGGCAGACAGATTAAATCCCAAATTCG
Source organism: Nicotiana benthamiana (assembly GCA_034376525.1). Taxonomy (NCBI): domain Eukaryota; kingdom Viridiplantae; phylum Streptophyta; class Magnoliopsida; order Solanales; family Solanaceae; genus Nicotiana; species Nicotiana benthamiana. The sequence goes on from CM067331.1 coordinate 119,273,559, forward strand.
AGGGTTTCACCATTTTTATCACATTTTGACTTCTAGAGCTCGGTTCTTGGAAAATTTTGAAGGGATTTTCACCTGGGCAACTTGGATAAGTGCTTCTCACCCAGTTTAGACTAATTTTCCTGAATCTCCTCTTAAATTCATCCTTAATTTTTGGATTTTAAATGAAAATTTGGTAGAACATCTTAGGCCAAATTATTGAGTTTTGATTGGGTTTTTGACGTCCAATTTGAGAGATTTTATATGGTTAGACTCGTGGGAGTATGAGGTTTCTGAAAACATTAATTTCAGCCGATTCCGAGATGTTGGTCTGAGGGGCGTTTGGTCATTTTACTTAATTTCGCGTCTTAGCTTTGAATTAAATAGTAGAATCAATTACTTGAAATGTTATTTACGATATGTAATTGAGTTGAATAGATTTGGGCCATTTGGAGTCAAATACTCATGGCAAGAACGTGGTTTCTAGTTGATTTTGAGCCGGTTCGAGGTAAGTATCTTGCCTAACCTTATGTGGGGGACTTCCCCTTAGGATTTGAGTCTTCTCTGTTGATTGTATTCCTTGTACGCAAGGTGACGAGTGCATGTTCGGATTTATTTATGGAAATTTGCCCCTTTTAGGCTCTTAGATTCTTGTAATCACTGAGTATGAAGTTGTTCTTGATATGATTGAATTCTCTATTATTAGTTTCACCTCTATGTGTCTTACATGGAATTTAATGCCCTTTTGGTTTATTTTGGCTGCCTAATTGACTCTTACTTTGTTTCACTGAAGATCCCTACCCTTCCATAGTCACGTTATGTTTCATGACTGCTTGTCTCTATTTGGAAATTATTAATATCTCTCATGTAATTAATTGGTCTTAATTGAGGTTACGATTATCTTTCCCTCTGTTCATCCTTAATTAAAATCGTTGTATATTCTTCGTAACTTGCCCAACATTAAAGAAGTTAGATATCCCATGTTTAGTTGATATTTCCTTATTTGAAATTATTTGATTCATGATAATTTCCTTGTTGTTAAACTACGTATTATGAGATCGTTGCTTCATATTATTTTTCTCCCTTGTTAAGTTGTTCTTATTACGGTTAGTACTTTCCATTGTGGTTATTCCTCGCGAGCTAGTCTTACCGCCCCGATGAATGAAAGATTTTGGCTTAATTCACTTGTTGTGCTCTTGTATATATTGCATTTGTTGCTTTTGTACTTGATATTTTTAATGCACGAGGTTTTTGCCATGCAGTTATTGATATTGTGATGCACGAGATTTTTGCCGTGCGGTTGTTGATATTGTGGTGCATGAGGTTTCTACCGTGCAGTTGTTGATATTGTGATGCACGAGGTTTTTGCCGTGCTACTATTGATAATTGTGATGCATGAGGTTTCTGAAGAACGTTTGTTGATATTGTGATGCACGAGGTTTCTGTCATGCGGTTATTGATATTGTAATGCATGAGGTTTCTGCCGGGCGATTGTATTTGAGGGTTTTGCACGAGGTCTTTGCCGTGCTATGGTTGGTATTGGTATATTACACATGCGTAGTAATAAGGCGGGATGTGTTCATATGCTTATATGTGGGTTGAGCATGTAGCGAAATAAGGTGGGAAATACTATGATGCACGTGTGGCGGAATAAGGCGGTATTTATTATGTTATTAATTGCTCACGTGGTGAAATAAGGAGGGCTATATTAGGGATTGATTGTAAGGATTGTGAGGTCCTATGGAGACATTTCTATTTTCATTTAATATTTTGATTGTATTTTCTTTCCTGTATGAGCTTTATCTTGTGGATGTGGTGAGGGAACATTGTGTGTGCTGCCCGCTCTTCTTCTTATCTTTATTAGCTGGTAGAAATCTTGTTAATCACTCGCACCAGCATACACCTAGTTGAAATACTCCTATTGGAGGTGAAATTCTCTTGATTTTGCTAAGTATAGAGGTACGTCCTCGTTTAATCATTATATATGTGAGAGTGGCCCTAGTTGGCCTGTTAGCTGTCAGCATAACTGTAAGACTGATGGAGGCACATGATGCCAAGTGTTAGATTTCAAATGCTGGAATTTCGTGAGTTGTGGTTTGTCCGAGATTTGGTAAATTTGTGAAATAGTCAAATAAGACCTTATGTGAACATTATCGTAAAACATGAGTTATTGTTTTGTTTTCCACTTACTGTGTTGTGATCTTAGGAGTTGGATTGTGTTTTTGCCGTCACTTTTGTATTATCATTTATTATATTCTCGTTGTTATTTGTTGTTTTTTCCCACATTGTGATTGTATCATTATTGGTCACTCCGTACACTCTTTATATAAATATATGTATATCATTTTCGATGTTCCTATAATTATACTGTTTATTTGATCGGTTGGTGTCTTGACTGTTCCTCGTCACTACTCCATCGAGGTTAGTCTTGATACTTATTGGGCACCGTTGTGATGTGCTCATGCTACTCTTCTGCACATTTTTGTTGTGCAGATACATGTACTCCCACTCAGTTCTATCAGCCTTGGAAGGAGGCGTTTTGGTAGAGACTTTGAGGTATATCTGCTATGTTCGTATACCGAGGAGTCCCTTTCCAACTTTCTGTAATAAGTATAGCTCTTCAATATTTTTCCTTTGAATAGATATTCTTGAGTCAGAGCCTCTTATGTATTCCTTAACTTGTGATTTTTGAGATTTCAGGTTTTGGAAATTTTGTTAGCTTCGAGAGCTTTTGTTGTATGTGCAAAGCGGCACCTTAACCACTATTTTATGTTATTAGTTCAGTTTTAATCATTTTCTTCCGCAATTATAGTTTATATTCCGGACTATTAGGCTTGCCTAGTCGTAGAAACTAGGTGCCATCATGATGGTTTACGGAGGGCGAACCAGGTCGTGACATTTTTTAAACTACACCTCCTAATATTAGAAATAATAAGTCATTAACAAACTTGGCATATAATGACTGATGCAATAAAGTAGAATTTCGTTGTTGAATGTGGTGATAAACTTATCATATTTCCTAATTATTAAGTTGCACCAGAACTAACTATTATTATGTTGGAATTTGACATATGTTAAACTATTTTATTTTTTTTTTTGAATTTTGAAATTGTGTTATATTCATGATTCAAATTTACTTATTTTAGTAGTATTGGCTCACATTGCATGTTTTTCATTTTTGAGTTAGATTTGATAGATTAGTTTTGTCATATATTTGAATAATATTATGGTATTATATTAGTAAACATTAATTTATTTAGTCAAACATGAATTCTATGATGTTCTTACAAAACATATAATTTTCGTAAGTATCTAAACTAAATATTATTAATTTAATATATATATATATATATATATATATATATTATTTTTTACAATATTAGTTGTACATATATAATTACTAAATTAATGTATATTGACGAAAACAATATACATCTTAAATACAAAATATAATATCATTTATTTATTATATTTATTATATTAGCTTTAAAATTTTGATATTACTTAATTTAAAATTTAATTTAATTGTATAATTATACGTATGCAATCAAATAATAAACTTGTAATTGCATTGTTATTACATTATGACAAACAAACATGTCGTCATAATTATATAACTGTGCAATTACTAGGCTATATAATTACTATCCTAGTAATTACACCAATTCCAATTACAAAGTGACTTTCCACACAAACTTTTGATCTTTCTTAATAAGCACGGTTGTGAAAAATCCTATTTCACTTTAATCGTATTTTTATTTTCCAGCATTTTCGATGTCTAATCTTCAAAAGTGCCCATATAACAAAAGAATATCCCTTTTCTTGAGATTTGGCATAAAACAGAATTAATTAGAGGAGTAAGGCTTAAGATTCAAAGTCAGAATCTTTTACATTAAATCTCAATTTATTCTCTAATATATTTGATTGTTGCTTTCAAATGTTGGTAGTGAAAGTAATAAGAAGTGTTTAGAGTTGGCATTTTGTTTTGAAGTTTATAAGAATTTTGAGTTTTTGCCGATGTATAGCAATCCAACTAAAATAATTGGATCGTTCCAGTTCAATATTTATTTTTTGTATTATTTCATTTACAGTTTATTTTTAAAATTTTAAAATTAATTGTATGTCAAAATTAAATATATATATAAATATCAGAATATTATATATAAAAGAGTCATCACATATCTAAGAATAGTAATAAGAAATATAAAGGAGTTTCATATGATCGTGAATTTAGATTACTCCTATGTGTGACTTTCTTCGTTGGAATAGGAAAATTAGGATGTAATTTTCACTTATAATATTGATCTTATTTCTTATTACAGGAATTGGAGGTACACATAGAGTAAATTATAATGGGTAAATTCTTGATCTATTGGATCATTCCTCCATCAACTTGCAAGTAATGATCTCAATTGGTAATATTTAATTTAATTTATAATTTATTTAAGTATTACCCAAATAGACGTTTATTTTGCAATGGCATATGAAGAGAGAAGAGTTAAACTCGTAAAAGGAGAAGATTGCGCTTGTAAGTTCAATAATTGTTTCTTTGTTTCATAGGCATTTGCCTCTCTTTTATATTTATTTTTCTAATGTATTCCAAACTTTTTCATCTAAGCAAGACAACTCTTACTAAATATCAAAAAACTTTGTACTAAAATCTTTAGGTAAATTTCACAAATGATTATATACTTATTGAATTTTTTTCACTAAAATATGTAATTTTATTTTCTTACATAAAAATTATATAAATGACGTTTATTTTAAACCCAAAATTATATGATTTTGGTAAAAAAAAGTCATAGTTATATGATTTTTATGTGAGAAAAAAAAGTTATATGACTTTAGTGGAAAAAAAAATCATAATTATATAATTTTTGTATGATGAATAAAGTTATCTGATTTTAGTTAAAAAAGGCATAGTTACATGAAAAACAAAGTTATATAATTTTAGTGAAAAAAAGTCATAATTATATAACCATTTTTAAAATTTACCTACAATCTTCTGTAATATAAATAGATCTAGAATATGATATTTAATGAAAGATATTGCTATTTGACTTATAATACTGTTATTATTTGCTTTCTTATTCTTGCAGACAAGATTCTATATTTGAACCAGATGAATGCGCATAAATTGACCAACAACCGTTGTGAGTTCCCCCAATTTATTGCTTTTAGTTTGTTGCATTCATGAAATTATTTTATAGGAAACATACTTCTCAAATAATGGTAATATTTTTTTTACAATATCATGATTATTTTAAGAAAGTAACACGACAAAATAACATTAAAATCCATCATTTTGATAAATTTATCAATTCCTTCTATAGTTTCCTTTTTATTTTTGTCCCATTTTAGTCTATTTTTACATATTGTTTCTTTGTTGAACTTATGTTATCTTTATCTAAGGTTCATCTAATTAATTAGAGTGAGCTCCTTGCTGTGATAAGGCTAATGTAAAGAAGGACTATAGTCACTCGAATAAAATATAGCTCGAAGATTTTATTGAAAAATATATACAATTGAAGTAATTTTGAGTAGCACATTCTATTTTGTGACCTGTTAATTACCTAATTTTCAGCCAGTAGATAAAATATGCAATTTAAATTATTTTTTCCCATGATGATATATCGAGCTCAGAATTTTAGTGAAAAGAAATTAAAATCGAGTATTTTGAACAGTACAGGGCATATCATTTTCAATATTTTTTTTTAAAAAAGGACTCATTTGGCAATTCAATTTTTCATTTCTTTGATGAAATTTAAACTCTAATACTTATTAGTGTATTAATTAATACATATTATTTGTAGAAGTATACGAAAAAGCTAAAGATTTTGTACATGACATGTGTGTTGAAATAGAACAAAGAAGGCTTTAATATTTATAAACGACCAATCAATTTTGAGAAGACAATTTTATGTCAATACTCAATTGATACTGTTATGGCTGAAGAATATAGAGAAGATAAAGTTGATAAAAAAAGCCGCTTCAAGCATCATCTATTGGAGCAATCAATTTTCATAAAGAGATGTAAAATTCTTGTATATCTAATTTCCTACTTTATAACTTGATCAAATATATTTTGGCTATGTATGAATATAAAACATATATAACCATTTTTTAGCATTTAGTAAGAATTTATATAGAATACACGTGCAACGTACGTCAGGGAAACTAGTTACTTTACAAATAAGAACCCCAAAAATGAAAAGTCAAAATACCAAAATATCCTTCTAAATAACTTAAATATCCTATTATTAAAAAAAATAACAAGAATACACGTTTGTTTGAAATGATGTAACTCTTCACAAAAGCTACTAATGATGTCCAGAAAAATGGGCAATTTAGCATCAGAAAGGCATACATCCAAATTACTCCTCAATATCCCAAGGTTGCGTGGAAAAAGTTATTAATGGTGACTGGCATACTCCCGAAACAGAAATATATCTTATGGATGGCGTTGCATAGACTCTTGGCGACGGTTGATAGATTAGCTAAATGGGGAATTCACACTAATCAATCCTGCAGTTTGTGTGATAGAGATACTGAAGAAACACATGACCATTTATTCTTTGAATGCGTATACTCCAAAACATTGTGGCAAGCTATGTTACAATGGATGAAATATCAAAGAATAAAAGGCTCGTGGGAAACAGAAATCCAGCGGCTGATAGCAAATGTAAACAGCAGAAATCCCAGAAACTCCATCCTAGGGGTGGTGTTTGCAGCAGTAATGTACAACATATGGATGGAAAGGAACACCAGAAGGTTTCAACAGACAAACAGAGACGCCAAGGACCGAGCAAAGGAGATCACAATTCAAGTGCACGTCACTGGCGAGAAGATACCTAAATGGTCACCCATGTTACAGAACATAAATAGCTATCCCTCCACAAATGTAGCAATTTATCTAATAAGATAGTAGTTTAACAACAAATAATTGTACATATAAAAACTGTTCTAGAGTTCAAAAGAACAATTGATGTAATTTTGCTATATTAGTTGAAATACAACAATTTTTCTTCTGAAAAAAAGATGTCCAGAATAGGGTATCTTTTTAAAAGTTATTATTAACGGTTGCTTTTTTATTTATTTATTAGAGAGTTAAATCTCGTATTTCACTAGAGATTGACCAACCAATTATAACCCTCATTGGAAGTGTCCCCTACAACTATTATCTTATTATAAGAATTTATTCGAGCAAACTCCTTATTCTTTCATGGCCATGACATCAAATTCTCAAGCAATATTAATGTGATGACCGGCCAGTCATCTTATGAGGTACCGTTCTGTTTTTCCTATTTTTATTTTTTTTATGCTTCGTTATCCATATTTTATGTGATCGAGTTGATTGGTATGCGTTCGGAGGAGATTTGGTAAGAAATAAGACACTTAGTCTCTTTTAAGAAGGTTTAATTTGGAAAAGTCAACAAGATATTGACTTATATGTTAGAGGGCTCGAACGTGAGTTCCGATGGTTCGGTTAGCTTCGGGAGGTAATTTATCACTTAAAAGTGTGATCGAAATTGGTTTTGGAGGTCTGGTGTAAAATTAGGCTTGAATTGGCGAAGTTAATATTTTGGCAATTTCCGGTTGGTAGGTGAGATTTTGATCCGAGCTTTTCTATAGCTTTTTTATGTCATTTTTTATGTGTGTGCAAAATTTCGAGTCATTTGAACATGGTTTGGTTGGGTTTTTGATCGAAAGCGTATTTCGGAAGTTTTTAGAAAACTTAGGCTTGAATTCGACGTGAATTGATAGATTTGGTGTTGTTTGAGGCGTTTTGATGATTGGAACAAGTTTGAATGAGGTTTTAGGATGTTTTGGTGCTTTTGGTTAAAGTCTCGAGAGCCTCGGGTGAGTTTCGGATGGTCAATCGGACCATTTTCTATGTTGAAATGTTGCAGAAATTTCAACAGTTGTTGTAGATGATTTTAGCCTTCGCGATCGCGTGAGGTCCAACGCGATCGGCTAGAAGGAATTTGGGTTGGCCTTAGTTTGGTCTTCGCATTCGCGGTTGAGGTCTCGCATTCACGAAGGGCCTTGACCTTGTGCTTCGTATTCGCATGTAGTGTTTCACGTTCGCCTATAAGTATTTGGGGGTCCAATGAATTTGTTCTTCGCGTTCGCATCAGCTGGTACGAATTTGCGTGCTCTGGAAAATAAGGTATCACGTTCGCATGGTGCATTTTGGAGTCTTGAAATTTTTGCTCTTCGTGATCGCTGGGCTTGGGCTGCAATCGCGTTGAAGGGATACCAGAACTAGGCAAAAATTTTATAAAACATTTTATCCGCGATTTTGAGCCATTTTTCCACCATAGCTGAGTATTTGAGAGCTCTTTGAGGGAGATTGAAGAGGGATTCAAGGATAATTGGTTGGAGGTAAGATTTATGAACCTAAAACATTATTCTATTGTGAAATTAACCTAGAAAATCATGGAAACTTGGACAAAAATGAAAGAACTAGGGCTTGAAATTTTGGATTTTTAATATGGGATTTGAGGGATCATTTGGACTCCGATTTTGGTGATCTTTATATACATAGACTCGTGGAGTGATAACGAACCCGTTAATGTAACAATTTTTGAGTTTCGAGAAGTGAGCTCGGGGCTCGGGTTTTGCTAATTTTGGGATTTTTGATATTTTTTGATTGTTTTTGCTTGGATTTTGTCCCTTGGCATATTGTGACGTACTCGTTCTAATTTTGGATAGATTCGACGTGTGTGGAGGTCGTTTTGAGGGGCAAAGGCATCACAAACTAGATTTGTAGACGGTTCGAGGTGAATAGCGATTGTAAATGATGTCCTGAGGGTTTGAAACCCCGGACTCCACAACATAGTACTATATTGAGGTGAGACACACGCTTGATGATGAGCGCGGGATTGTTTCCTTCTGGGGATTATGACTTGGTCCGTCCCAATTGATAATTTTACCGCGTATTTGACTAAAATTTATTTGTTATCATCATGATTTGGGCTGGTTTCCATATTTGGGCTCCGTGCCAATTATTTGAACCGTTCAGGGATTTTCATCACTGTTTCCTCACCGATTTAACATGTTACTTGAACTCAGTCCTATTGTTTACTATTATTTTCATAACTCAGCCACTAGTACTGAATTTTTGAGATTTAAATGATATTTCTCAATGATACTTTGGGATGAGAACTACTATTTTACTAATGCCTGAGGGGCTTGTGATGATTTTCGGACTGAGTGCGGCCGAGGGCCATATGTGAGGATATGCTGAGTGATATGAGGCCGATGGCCTTAGATACATTTATATGCCACGAGGTGGCTTGAGTGATGTGAGGCCGAGTGTCGAGTGATGTGAGGCCGAGAGTTGATGCCATGAGGTGGCTTGATATAATGCTTGGGCCATAAAGGGCCTCTTCGGAGTCTACACACCCACAGTGAGTGCGGGTACCCATCATGATCTGAGAGTGAGCCCGATAGGCCAATATTGTTCCGAGAGTGAGCCCGAGGGGCTGATATTGTACTGAGAGTGGGCTTGAGGGGCTGGTACTGTTCTAAGTGATTGATACTGTGCCCGAGGAGCGATTCCTACTTGTTATTTACTTGCTAAATTACCTATTTTACTTGGTTTAAAGGGATTTTATTTGACTTTTTCTCTGATTTACTGCTTTATGTTATTTTACTGCTTGACATAGAATTGCTTTGTGCCTTTACGTATTTTCTAGATTTCACCCATTATTTATAATTATTACTCACTGGGTCGGAGTACTCATATTATTCCCTGCACCGTGTGTCCAGATTCAGGCATAGCAGATTCCGCTCCTGAGTGCTGATCCTCCCAGTCCAGGCGGTGTTTCGGAGATTACGAGGTAACTATCGGCGTCCGCAGCACCGTGCCTCCCTTATCTTACTAATGTTCTTGAACTTCAGTATCGAATTTTCGTATCTAGTAGACTTGTATCCGGATTTATTAGTTGCTCATGACTTGTGACACCCCGGTTTGGGCTGTGTCCGGATGTCTTCTTCTATTGTTATCGTTATTTCCAAAAATTATGGCTATTATATCATGTTTAATAACTGTTTCTGGTATCTAATTGCTTAAATATGTGTTCTATTTTGGTCTGGCTGGCCTTGTCTTCACGAGAGGGGCGATCACGATCGAGTTCGGGAATTGGGTCGTGACAAATAATATTAAATGCGACTCTATATTTCCCTGGCAAGTCGCCCTCAACTATATACCTATTTATGTCATGCGAGGATCAGAAGAAACATTACTACGACGTCTTCCTACTAATACAAATAAAGTAACAATTATTTTCAATTGTATTATAACACATCTCTACGATCTCGCATTTTTTCAAAGATTTGTATTATGGATATGTAAAATATATATATATATATATATATATATATATATATATATATATATATATATATATATATATATATATATATATATATATATATATATATATATATATATATATATATATATATATATATATATATATATATATGTGATGTCACGATCCGTATTTTCCACCCTCGTGAGTCGTGATGGCGCCTACTAATGTGAGCTAGTCAAGTCAATTATTTGAACAATTTACCTTTTTACCCATTTTATATCCTTTAACAGATAAGAAGAAATAACATTTAAACAACGAAAGTAACGTAAACGGAAGAAAAACAATAAGCTATCTGAACATGAATATCTAATACAATTGTTTGAGTTTCGACTACCCTAATTTGGTGTTACAGTTTCACAGTCGGTCTAAGAATACTACAGGTAAAGGTCTGAAAAAAGTAAATACAACACTGTCTCTAGAAATGCATGAAAGAAACAGGAATAGTAGATAGAAGAAGACGCCAAGGACTACGGACGCTTGCAGGAGTACCTCAGGCCACTTGATGAGCTAGAATCAGCAATCTCACAATGCTCTGAAGTCTATAACATTGAGTGATCTACACAAAAGAGTGTAGAGTGTAGTATCAGCACAACCGACCCTATGTGCTGGTAAGTGCCTAGCCTAACCTCAGCGAAGTAGTGACGAGGCTAGGACCAGACTATCAAATAAACATATGCAGTTATATAATATACGGCGGAAGTAAAGTAGGTATTAGCAAATAAGGATGGGAGGGGAAAACATTCCTCGGGGAATAACATGTAAAAACAGAATATCAAGAGAACTATAAAGGAATCAAAATCCAATCACTAGTATGAATAAGGAAAATAAATGCATATTTCACTTTCTTTTCACATCTTGTTGCGGGCGTGCAACCCTATCCCACTTCCTATTTCTCGTGGCAGGCGTGCCACCCACGCCCATTTCATGTACCTTGTAGCAGACATGCCACTCGCTCCCTTTTTATTGATCTCGTGGTAGGCGTACCACCCGCTCTCATTTTATTTATCTTATGGTAGGCATACCAACCGCTCCCATTTCATTATATCTCATGCTAGGCATACCACCCACTCCCATTTTATTATATAATGTGGTAGGCATACCACCCGCTCCTCATTATATCTTGTGGTAAATTTACCGCCAGCTCCCATTTTATTATATCTTGTGGTAGGCGTACCACCCGCTGTCATTTTATTATATCTTGTGGTAGACGTACCACCCGCTCCCATGTACAAGCCAATAGTAATCACAAGTAATCCTGATAAAGGAATAATAATATTAATAAACATCACGGTAAGGAAACAAGGATATCTCAACAATATTCCAGCAAGGGAGAAACAACTATAACCAAACTTGTTACAATATTTAACTGCCTCAGCTATAACTAAATTGCAACACCTAACTACCCCAGCAATAACTAAACTTGTTACAACACCTAACTATCCTAGCTATAACTAAACTTGTTACAATACCTAATCCGAAGAATCATCAACCTAAGCATCCATAATATCAAATAAGAACACAACGCAAGAGAACCACAACTCAACAATAGCCTGGCAAGGGGCAACATAATGATCTCTTCTCTTTCTCACTTTTACTTTCCATTTCACTTCACAAACTCGAGCCAATGCTCTAGAGTTTCAGTTATCGCTTATACTTTCACAATTCGTTATACAACTGGAGCCAACACTCAAGACTATCTTGGTGAATGCAATAAGAACCGGCTGCTCACCGCAGCAGAGTGCTTTGCCCATGCTGCTGTCTGCTGCCGAAGCGCTCAAGGGACTCGTGCTTGAATGTCGAGATGCTCAATATTCATAGGTCATGATTCTTTACATAACTTTTCACAATAATATAAATCCTCACCAAGGCATGAATAATAGAACGAAGTCAAGAAAATCACAATATAAGACTCACGGTCATATTTGACACCAACGTATAGATACTCGTCACCATTTCTAACGTCATACTCTATAAGAAGCAAATAGCAGATAAGACACAACTCCTAATCCCTCAAGCTAAGGTTAGACCAAACACTTACCTCGATGCTACGAACATAATTCACGATTCAATTATAGCTTTACCCCTTGATTCCACCACCAATTCGCTCGTATCTAGTCACAAGTTACTGAATTACATTAATAAACACTAAATGAATCAACTCCAATGCATGAAAATGAGTTATTCAAAGTTATACCCAAAAAGTCAAAAATCGCCCTCGGGCCCACATGGTCAAAACTCTAGGTTCGAACCAAAACCCAATTACCCATTCCCCATGAACCCAAATGTATTATTTTTTTAAACTCAAACCTTAAATCGAGGGGTAAATCCCCAATTTTTGAAAAACCTAGGTTCTACCCAAAACACCCAATTTCCCCCATGAAAATCTTTGATTTTAAGTTGAAATCATGTTAAAAGATATTAATGATTGAAGAAAACTAGTTAAAAATGACTTACAATTGATTTACAAGGAAAGTTGATCTTGAAAAATTGCCTTAATGAGTTTATGTTTTGAAAAGATGTGAAAAATGGGTTTTAAACCGACTAAGTATAAAAGTTGCAGGTCTTAGTTATGGGAATTACGAATAGGGGTTCTCAATTGCGAACCCCGACCTCTGCTGGCTTGGGAATTGCGAACATGGATTTGGGAATTGCGAATCTTGGGAATTGCAATGGGTTAAGGAATTACGAAGCTTGGGAATTGCGAACTTGAGTTTGGGAATTACGAACATGGGTTTGGGAGTTGTGAAGCCTGGAATTACGAACATGGGTTTGGGAATTACGATGCCTGGGAATTGCGAAGGAAGGTTGGGAAATGTGAAGCCTGCAGGCCTGTAATTCCTTAAGTCTAAAATTTTCACCCTGTGGCCTATCCATAACTCACCCGAGCTTTTGGGGCTCCAACCCAAATATACACACAACCTCAAAAATATCCTACGGACTTATTCATGTACTCAAATCACCAAAATAACATCATGAATATCGAATTAAACCTCAAGATCAATGATATTTCTCTAAACTTCTTTAAACATCAAATTTTCATTTAAGGTCTGAATCACGTCAAATGGATTTTGTTTCGTACCAAACTTCACAAAATTATCTTAAAACATTTAAAAGACCCGTGCCGGGAACCAGAACCAAAATACGGGCCCAATACCAACAGGTTCTAATTAAAATTCATTTTCAAACATTATAAATAATTTCAGAAAATAATTTCTTTCAAAAATTTATTTCTCGGGCTTGGGACCTCGGAATTCGATTCCGGGCATACGCCCAAGTCCCATATTTCCTACGGATCCTCCGGGACTGTCAAATCATGGGTCCTGGTTCGTATATCCAAAACATTGACCAAAGTCAAATTAATTTATTTTATAATCAAAACTTATCATTTTTCACAAATTTTCACATTTGGGATTTTTAGCTACGCACCCGAACTGCACACGCAAATCGAGGTGGTGCTAAGAGAGGTTTTATCGGCCTGAGAATGTATAATTTTATTTTTAAAAAAGGTTATCACATTCTCCACTGCTAAAACAACTGTTCGTCCTCGAACGGACAAAAGAAGGAAGTACCTGAGTTGGGGAAATGGGGATAACGACTCCGCATATCAGACTCGGATTCCCAGGTCGATGCCTCATGTGGATGACCTCTCCACTGAACACGAACAGAAGGGAAACACTTTGATCAACTGACGAATCTGCCGGTCTAGAATAGCTAACGGCTCCTCCTCATAAGACAAGTGCTTGTCCAACTGGACAATATTAAAATCTAACACGTGGGATAGATTACCGTGATATTTCCGAAGCATGGACTCATAAAAAACTGGATGTACGACTGATAAGCTCGGTGGCAATGCAAATATATAAGCCACCTCTCCCACTCAATCAAGAATCTGAAACGGGCGAATGAACCTAGGGCTAAGCTTGACCTTCTTTCTAAATCTCATCATGCCCCTCATAGTCGACACTCGAAGCAATACGCTCACCGACCATGAAAGCCAAATCTCGAACCTTGCGGTCAGTATAACTCTTTTGCCTGAATTGAGCTGTACGAAGCCTATCCTGAATGATCCAGACCTTGTCCAAGGCATCCTTAACCAGATTCGTACCTAAAAACCGAGCCTCTCCCAGCTCAAAGTATCTATCTAGAGACTGACACTATCTACCATATAAAGCCTTATAGGGAGCCATTTGAACACTCGACTGGTAGCTGTTGTTGTAAGCAAACTCTGCTAAAGGCAAAAACTGATCCACAAGCCTATAAAGTCAATGACACAAGCTTGGAGCATATCCTCCAAAATCTGAATAGTCCGCTCGGATTGGCCGTCCATCTGAGGATGAAACGTTGTGCTCAACTCAACCTGTATGCCCAACTCTCACTGAACTACTCTCTAGAAACGCGAGGTAAACTGCGTACCTCGGTACGAAATGATAGACATGGGCACACCATGAGGACGAAAAATCTCCTAGATATAGATCTCAGCTAACCTCTCTGAAGAATAAGAGACTGCCAGAGGAATGAAATATGCCGACTTGGTCATCCTATCACCAATGATCCATACTGCATCAAACTTCCTCCAAGTCCACGGGAGTCCAACAACGAAATCCATAGTTACCCGCTCCCACTTCCATTCAGGAAGCTCAATCCTCTAAAATAAACCAACATGCCTCTGATTCTCCTACTTAACTAAAGATAGTTCAAACACCGAGCCACATATACGACAATGTCCTTCTTCATTCTCCGCCACCAAGAATGCTGCCACAAATCATGATGCATCTTCGCGGCGCCTGGATGAGTAGAGTACCGGGAGCTGTGGGCCTCATCTAAGATGAACTCCCGAAGCACATCAACGTTAGGCAACAAACTTGACCCTGCAATCTCAAAACTCCATCATCATCTAAGGTAACCTGCTTGGCACCTCTGCGCTGCATCGTGTCCCTAAGGACACACAAGTGGGGATCATACTAATGCTGATCACGGATACACTCCAATAATGAAGAACAAGAAACTGTGCAAGCTAACACACGACTGGGCTTAGAAACATCCAACCTTATGAACTGATTGGCCAAAGCCTGAACTCACTGACAGGAATATAAGCAAGACTGTCCATACTGGATGACTTCCTACTCAAAACATCGGCCACCACATTGGCCTTTCCTAGATGATATAAGATAGTGATATCATAATCTTTCAACAACTCCAACCACCTCCTCTGCCTCAAATTCAACTCCTTTTACTTGAACAAATACTGAAGGCTCTTCTGATCTATTAACACCTCACATGCCATGCTATAAAAATAATGCCTCCAAATCTTCAATGCGTGAACAATGGCTACCAACCTCAAATCATGAACCGGGTAGTTCTTCTCATGAATCTTCAATTGTCGAAAAGCATAGGCAATGACCTTGCCACCATGCATCAACACTGTAGCAAGTCCAATACGAGATGCATCATAATAAATTGTATAAGGCCCTAAACCTGTGGGCAAAACCAACACCAGTGCCATAGTCGGAGCTGTCTTGAGCTTCTGAAACCTCACTTCACACTCGTTCGACCATTTGAACTGGGCATCCTTATGGGTCAACCTAGCCATCGGGGCTGCAATAGATTAAAAACCCTCCACTAACCGACAATATTAGCTTGCCAATCCCAAGAAACTCCGAATCTTTGTAGCTGATGCTGGTCTAAGCCAGTTCTTGAATTCTTCAATCTTCTTCGAATCAACCTGAATACCTTCTGCTGATACAATATGACCTAGAAGTGCAACCGAACTTAACCATAACTCACACTTGACTACCCTACAAGGTTAGAAGAACCATTCTAAGATGCTGCCCGTGGTCTTCCCAGCTACGAGAATGGATCAAAATATCATCAGTGAAGATTATCACGAATGAATCCAAATAAGTTTTGAAAACTCAGCCTAATGAAAGCTTTCTCAAACAGGTCTTCCAACTGCTCTTTCAACTCTTTCCACTCAGGAGGGGCCATATGATATAGCAAGATAGAAATAGGTTGAGTACCCAGAGCCAAATCAATGTAAAAGTAAATATCTTTGTCAGGTGGCATACCCGGCAAGTCTGAAGGGAATACCTCAAGAAACTCACGAACAACGGGCATAGACTCAATAGAAGGAGCCTCAGCACTAGAATTACGAACATATACCAAATAGGTCAAATACCCATTCTCGACCATACATTGAGCCTTCACATAAAATATAACACTGCGGGTAGAATGAACATGAGTCCCTCTACTCTCTAAACAAGGAAACCCAGCAAGGCTAAGGCCACTGTCTTGGCATGACAGTCCCAAGATAGCATGGTAAGGTGATAACTACTCCATCCCCAATATAACACCACTTCATCCATGTTCAGAAGAAACAAATATACATGAGTCTCAAGACCTCTAATAACGACTATACATGAACAGTAGACGTGATCATAGCTAGAGTATGTGCAAAGAAATTTGAAAGTCATTCCTTTAAACCAAGAAATGATAGAAAAGGAAAAACAGATACAATAGGAACTAGAGAAGTGGAGTACAATAGAAGAAAGAATTTTGAGGCAAAAGTCAAGAGTAAACTGGACAGATTATGGAGATTCAAACTCCAAATTTTCTATGCCCAGATGAAAATGAGAGCAAGTAGGAATTCAATAACTTCTATATACAGTGTAGTGGGAATTATAGTCAAAACCTAAAAAATAGAAGGGAAATTTGTCACTTTTTTTAAACAGCTCATTGGGACTGATACTGGGATCAAACCTTGTCCTAGTACTAAAATTATCAAAGCAGGTGTGTTCCTATCAATACAGCAGCAACAAGAGTTAATCCAGAAAGTTATGTAGAAATTTATGAAGCTGTGAAAGACATGCCCAATGACAAAGCCACTGGTGTGGATGGTTTTCCAGTAGAGATCTTTAAAATGCATTGGAATGGAGTGAGATAAGAGGTCTATGAAGCTGCGGTTTTCTTTTTCCAGACAAGTAAGATGAAACAAGCTTGGAATTGTAAAATAATAACATTGATTCCCAAAGGACCAACTCCTACAACTGTGAAAGACAGTAGACCTATTTCCTGCTGCACTACAGTTTACAAAGTCATTGAAAAAATAATCACTAAGAGAATTAAGAAGGTAATTGAGTGTGTAATTGGTAAATCACAGTCTGCATTCATAGAAAGGAGGGACATTGTGGATAATGTCCTGTTTAGCCATGAGTTGTTTAATGGTTACAGCAGGAAAGGCTTATCACCAAGATGTATTCTCAAGTTTGATTTAAAGAAGGCATATGATTCACTGGATTAGCAATTCTTAAGATATATGGTAACAGATCTTGGATTTCCATATAAATTTAGTGGATGGATCATGGAGTGTGTGACAATAGTGTCTTATTCTTTAGCACTTAATGGAGGACTTACTAAACCCTTCCCCGCTAAGAGAGTCACTAGACAAGGAGATCCAATGTCTCCTTATATATTTGTGATTGCTATGGAGTATTTGCAAAGGGAGATGAGTGTGAGCAAGTGATTTTTTCCCTACTTGAAAATAACTCCTAAAAATAGACCAAAATAATTATCATTGATTTTTAGGTATTTTTCTTATTTAGTTGCATTTCATAAATTTTTAATATTTTTAAAGAATCATAGAAAAACCATAAAAAGTGTCACATTTTAATTTTATGCCACCTTAGGTTCAATTTGCGTCTAGGAATTAATTCTATTAAGTTAATTATGCTAAAAAAATATAGAAAGTGGTTAATTTTACACTTTTAATTTTAATCTTTAAATTTCGGTTAATTTGGTTTTAATTAGTTGCAGTAAGTATAGGTTGTAGTAATTAGTTAATTTGAAAATAATTTGACTAGAAATTAATTTAGGTGTTATTTTTAGTTTTAATTTATAAAGAATTTAGAAAAATATGAAAACAAAGATATGAATCATATTTTTGGGCTAATCTTTGCTTCCATTTTTTCAAGACCAATGCAATTTCCCAACCTAACCCCAAATAAGCCCCTACCCAACCCCAAACCGGGTCGACCCGACCTGACCCAATACCCAAACTCATTTCCCCACCTAAAAATCTAGAACTAATACACAATACATGCATAGATAGAGAGGATAGGGACACGCCTAAAAAATAATTAAGCGCAACTTTGGCGAGAAATGACACCTGAAGATCATTCCTCACAAAAGAACCCATCGGCAGCCCTTCTCGTCGGAGTTACCTCCACCCCTGCGTCATCTCCTCCAAATGACCCCTGCTCTTTTTATCGACCATGAACATAGACAGTAATAGAGACGATCCCCCCTGAAACTCCTTCCTCTTGACCCCCCTTCTGAACCTCTTGAAATCACTGGAAGAAGCAAGCATAGTAGAGAACAAAAGACCACCCTTCTAGCGCTAACTCCTCTTCGTTTAACAACTGAAATCAACGACTATTTCCACCACAACTTGATCTTATTACACGAGAGATCTGGCCAGTTTCGAGGTCCGGTCACAATTACGTTGAGGTTACCAGTGAAGCTCTTGTCCTGTAGGTCAAGGATGTCATCTGGTCCGTGCTTTCAGGAATTGTTGCGACTGTAAAAGTTCGATCATCTTTCAGATTATATGTAAGTGATTGAATTTATAATTTTTTTTGTTTCGGTTGGAAATATTTAACTTGTTCTGTTTAGTTATTTCATTACTACTTATTCTTCAATTTTGTTTTGCTCTACTATTATGTTTGAATTCTTGGTTTGGTATCATTTTACTTGAGATTGCGCTTAATTCCTCCACGAAGGTATGATTTTATAAGTGGTATATGCTTCAGTAGATGAAGTTTGAGATATCGAGTAAAGACAAAATTTGAATGTCTCTGTTGTCTTATTTGTGCATGTGATGAGCAGCAATACTAGAAGGGACTCACATGTTGGTATATCCCACATAATGAATTCGATAACGCTCCACTACTGTCATGAATCATTCTCAGATGCTTGGATCATATGCAGTTCAAACAAATTGTTGTGAAAGCTGCTAATGTGGTTTTTATGAATATATATATTGAGTGTTTGAGTTTTGTGTTTTATTTAGTTATCATTTCTCGTTATTTCCTTCTTTTCTGTTAGGAATTTGCACAAATTGAGTTGTGTTATTTTCTGCTTTTTAGTTGTTTAGGAACAACTTGTTCTTGGCATGTTACTTTGTAGCTAGCTAGTGTGATAGGCCATCAACTTTTGGTGTTATGGGTTACTTAGCAACGTAAATATTGTCTTCCCTTTTACTGCTCCATTACTTCATCTTGGCCTTTGACTTTCTTTGTGCTGTGATTGTAAATACAATTACGCATTACTACTAAAGCGAGAATACAAAGATATGGGGGTATTTTTTTTCATGGAATGTGCTTGTGTTTATTTCATTTGGACTGAAAATACTAATTGTGCTAGATTTTGACTATTCTGTCTCTTAAGTGCAAGCGATATCTCTTCAATTCACGCCTACAACATCTGGGTAGGCGAACCTTTAGGCACGTAATTAAATCATCACAACAACGGGTAAGGTTCACATGGCGTGGTTATGATTCTTGATCTCAAATTAGTTGTAGAAATGAATATTCATAGTTCACTTAATTGAAGGCATTTCCTTTAATTAATCGAGGTGCGCCATATCAAACAAGACCAATACCTATGGCCCTCACTTTATTTAATCTTGAATTGATCCTTAGATTCCGAGGTGCGCCATTTAGTAAATTCCATGGCCCTCGCAAAGTTGCAAATGCAAAATTTCTTTAGGCGCGTTAGTTTAATAATTTATCTTTCCTAAATGTGGGTGCGCATTTATGTGACCCAAATCTAAATCCTAACGATATTAAAATATGTCAAAAATCATGAGTGCATTTATGTGACGTGGTTCAAGACGTGTTTTAATAACGTTGTAATTCTCTTTAAAAAATAATAATAAAAGCGATTAAAAAGTTAAAATTGACACATAGGTTCATAATTGTTTAAAATCAGATAATTTTAGCCTAATATAACAGTTGAGCGAACGTGCTAGAACCACAAAACTCGGGAATACCTAACACCTTCTCCCGGGTTAACAGAATTCCTTCCTCGGATTTTTGGTTCGCGGACAGTTAAACAGAGTCATTCTTTCCTCGATTAGGGATTCTAAACGGTGACTTGGGATACCATAAATCTCCCAAGTGGCGACTTTGAAATTCTCTTAAATAATTTAATCCCGTTTCGATTGTCCTTTAATTGGAAAAACTCCCTTATCTACGCCATTCGCCGGGTTGTAGTAGTCGAAAAGAGGTGTGGCAGCTTTGGCGACTCTGCTGAGGAACTAACCCAGAATCTCTGGTTTAGGGTTCAAGAATTCGAGCTTAGAATAATTGTTGTATTTGCTTTGTTTATTATCTGATTTTACATGTTGGCTTAACGCGCAAAATGATGCTTTTACCACTTTGATATTATCTGAACTATACATATAAACTGCTATGAAACCTTTCTCTTCTCACCTTCGGGGATGTGATTATTGGTTGAGACTCCCTATTCTATTAGTGTTATACCCTGAAATATGAAAGAGGCCGGACAAGTTACTAAGCCGGATGACCTTTTGGTTCCCAATAAGTAGCCTCCTCCTCGACTCGAGTTGTTCGCTCGGGTGCACAGTATAGACCCTATGCCAATGTTTTTAACCTAGATAACTCAACAACATGCCTCATCCCTAGAAGGAACGCTTATTTGCATCATGCATTTGAATTAGGGGACTCAACACAGGGTTGAGTTCGTCTAGGACATGTGTACCCAATTTAAAAGACCATCCTGATGTATTTTATATGCCACATGTTGCATTTGTTTTCAAGGGTAAAAGGATCATTTGGCAGACCAATGATCGCTGAGGGTAAATGAAAAAATGAGAAAAAAAGAAAAACAATGAAAAAAGAAAAAGAGAGGGCGAAGTGTGGAAATAGAGCAAGTAGGGTGTAGTTATACTTTTGTCACATTTTAATTAAAAAACAAAAGATATATGAAAAATTCAAAAAAAATATTTTACTCTTTTTCATCATTTCGTGAAAATCAAATAAAAAGAAAAAGAAACAAAAGATTTTACATATTTCATTATTTTTCAAAAAAAAAAAGAGACAAAAGAAAATATTTTCTTTAAAAAATTAGCTGTTTTTATTATTTCTTGCCCGTATCTAATTTTTCCGAACTACGCAAACTTAATTTTCGTCTTTCGGGGCGTGATACGTAGGCAACCCACATAGAGTCCGGTCTTCCTAGTAAATCTTAGGTTCTTGGCATTGCGGGGTCATAGCCAACTTTTGCACTTCTAGCCACTTTTAGCCACATAGGTTAGTTTTAGAATTCAGAAGTTGTTTGTTGGTAATTATGTGAATTTAGTCGTGTCAATGGAGTCTACTATTGAAATTCTTAGAGTTCAAGTTGGAATTCTCTTGCCAAACTTCTTTTATGTTGACGAAAGTTCTATTAAATCAGTCTTTGTTTGTTGGAGCATTATTTTATGATTTTAATTCAATCTATAAACTGTTGGTGGGGTCATGTTCGAAAGTAAATCATGCATTGTACACCAGTTATCTTTGTGCTATGACTGCGAAGTTCTGAAGCTTGTTTGTTGAAATTTTTCCACCATTTATGGAAAAGATTCTGGAGTAAATTGATAGCTGAATTTCTCCTAGATTGAACCTTGTTACCATTGGGTTCTGATATTTGTTGTTGTCATCGAGTTCAATATAGGGAATTCAGTTGGACTAGAGGTTGAGTCGCTTGAATTGTGATTTGGTTGAGCATTTAGTAAGCTTAATCTATCGAAAATTTGTGTCCGTTGAGATTGTGCTCGAGTTTAGCAGTGATAGTTTGAAACCTAGTTTTTACTTCTAAAATATTCTCCTTGTTGAATTGAGTGCTTGTTACATAAACTATTGTCCAGTTGGTTAGAATCTGCTGACAGAAGTTGCATGTTTGATGGAAAATAATTTGTTGCTTGTTTTCTGTTGCTGTAAAGGATTTCATTCTTGCTGTCCACAGCCCTGCATTGTTCATTTTTTTCTCAACAATGAAGATTTTAACATTTCTTTAATTGATTGTTGTTACTATAGTTTTTCTTAACAGTTGAGAGAATTTTGCAAAAATTTTAGCTTCAGTTAACTCAATTGCGTTGCTTCAGTTCATATGCCAACAATACACCATTGAAATTCAAGTTTTGAGCTATTTTTTTGAAAGCAGATCCTGCACTATTCAGCTGTACTTTGTGGTTGTTATGACTCAATATTGCTGTGATTCCAATGCTTTGTTTCTACTATTGAGGTCGTCATTCTCAGCTGAAAATTTCTAGGCCTACTGCTGCTGAATTTAGTGCTCAAGGTGTTGCTGAAGTTCAAAGTCTTGAGAAGCAATGGAATAGCGAACCTGCCAGCTTGTTCGAATCTTAGAATTTTTTATATAAATGAAATTTATTGATGTAATACAAGTTCCTTAGCATTATTCGTATTTTTCTACAACATTTTGTGAATCTGAAATTGGGTGTGGACATTAGAGCTTGTTTGAAGAATTTTGAACTCAAATAAGAGTGTTTTGGACTGCTATTGAAATTTGTTGTAACAACCTTGGAAATCTGCACTTTTTGCATAAGTTGTCTAGTGAGTAAAAGTTAATTTTTCTACACAGTTGAATTCAGTTGATTACAAATGTTTTGGTTATTCAGTTAACAGGGAACAAGCTGAAAAATATTGCTTAAAGTTACCTTGTTTGTTACTGCTAGTTTAGTTTGGTGTTAGTTGGTCCAGCAGGGTATAAACATAAATCTGTAGAGTTGTCTGTAGCACAATTTTTTGCTTGCTTCTAAATTTTAATTACATTTTGAGCTTGATCCTGCACAGTCGTTGAGTTTCAATTAGCAGTCAAGTTACAACCGTATTATTTGGATTTTCATTCATGTTTTAGCATGAAATATATTTATTAAGTTTAATCTCGATATTTTAGTCTTTATTTTACTTTTAGTTGCTTTATTTAACAATTTTTTTTTAAAAAAAACTACAAAAAGAGTCAAATTTTTAGAGTATTAATTTTATTTTCATGTATAAAGAAAGTAGAGTTTCCAAGAATATTGTTTTATCTAGTACAGTGATTTTTAGTTGTAGGCTTTAGAAAATACTTAGTAATAGTAGTAGTTAATTTTTTTAAAATATAGTTATTATATTTTTCTGTGTGATATTTGCTATTTCAATTTAGTAGTATTTACTTTTTAATTTTTGTTACTTTGGATTTTCCTTAAAACAAATTAAAAAATTAGAAAATGATGAGAAAGAAGAAGAGAAAGCAGAAAGTAAAGAATGAAAAGAAAAAGTTTTTTTTTGGGATTACTACTTTTTTGGGTGATTTGTTAAGGTTTGCAAACGTTTATGGAAATTGCTTGAAGTGTATTGAGACTGCAAAGTTGTTTGGTTAAATTACCATTGCTTCAGTTATTCAAGACCATGCTCGAAGACTACCATTAGGCTGCAACTTTGTCAGTTATTGTGAGGATGTCCAGAATTGTATAATTGACCAGTTTTTGCATATGTGACCATCTTTTATAAATGATTTGGCCGTCAGCTAGTAGCTTATCTTTTTTAAAAAAGGGTCAAGAGTTAGATAAGGTTGGATTTGTATCTTTGTTGCTTAGTATTATATAGTTTTGGTGGTATTGAAATGGTTTCAAGTTGTTTTTTTTTTAAAAAAAGAAAAAAATATTTTTGTTTCTTAGAGCTTTCATGGTTTGAGTTGTATAAAAATAAGCAAAAAAAATAAGTTAGTTTATTTTCTCCATTCTCGATCTTCCAGAACTACGCAAAGATCTGAGTCATGCGGGGTCATGATATGTAGGCAACCTACATAGGGTTTGATCGAATCATTTTATTTTATTAAAAAATAAAATAAGGGAAGAAAAAATGAAAGAGAAAAGAATAAAAAGAAAGAAAAAAAGGGATGTAATTATGGGACATGAAAATTAGAGGAAAGAAGAGAGTGATACTCAGAAAGGAAAATAGGAGGGTAAATGAGCAAGAAATGCCAGAAAAGCAAAGAAAAAGAGAGGTTGAAAGGAACAAATTGGGATGATGCCATATGACCTTCATACCCTCGAAGTCATGTTAGCACCGGTAATTGTGGCTAGGTGCGATGCGTAAAGTGAAATTATCTTATGTTAAATGCCCTAACGCTAACGTGATGGCTTCATTTTGTTATACTCATAGCAGAAGGGTGGTTGGTTTTTGGGTTTTAAAGTAGTAACTCTCCTCTACAACAAACAGTCAAAGGCAATGGCAGGCAACAACAAAACTGGGTTGGTCGATAACGAGGCCCGAAAGCAGTTGGTTGACTAGAACAGTGGGTTTATTGAAGAGGTACAAAGGTTGAGACGACATACGACAGAAATGTATCAGGCCTAGATGACCGGGACATCACCACCCCCGCCACCACCCAGCTGCTCAGATGCTACCCTTCTCCAAACTCTGAACATGGTTTCGAACGATCCTCCATACTCTCCAGATGCACCCGCTTACTACAATTTTCCCAACCACCTCAGTAGCTCCGTCACTTGCACTCCAACTATCCCTAATAATGAATATTTACTCAGAGCTCATGATATCCAATACTATCTCGCAGAGGTAGCCCACAAGGTTCCTAACTCGTACAAGCAGAGCCTGCAGGATGAGCCTCATGTTGAGAATGAAAAGTTCACAGGAAAAGAAAGGCGGAATGGAGTACCCCGGAGGTAGGCAGGCATAAGACAGTCCTTGAAGAACAAGCAAGGAAAATGAGACAAGGGTAATATGGCTTGCAAAGAACTGTTGGTATCCCTTGACGTTCGCCTACCCGCAGGGTTCAAAGTATCAAAATTTAACTTGTAAGATGGGTGT
Organism: Nicotiana benthamiana; assembly: GCA_034376525.1. Taxonomy (NCBI): domain Eukaryota; kingdom Viridiplantae; phylum Streptophyta; class Magnoliopsida; order Solanales; family Solanaceae; genus Nicotiana; species Nicotiana benthamiana. The sequence continues at coordinate 119,298,808 of CM067331.1, forward strand.
GGAGATCCAGTAGCCCACCTGAGGGTTTATTGTAGTGAAATGAGAGGCGTTAGAGAGAAAGATGACCTGTTGATAGCATATTTCAGCAAGAGCCTGACTGGGGCAGCTTTGGACTGGTATACTCGTCAAGATGTCGGTAAATGGTTTACATTAGGTGACATGACTTAAGATTTTGTTTGATACTTTCAATACAAATCAAGTGTTATCCCAGACCGCTCTTCCCTATGGAAAAGAAGCCGGGGGAAGCTTTAGGGAGTTTGGGCTCAGATGGAGGGAGCAAGCTACTCGAGTCAATACCCCGATTGGTGAAGAAGAAATGGTTGAGCTTTTCTTACAAGCTCAGGAGCCCACCTAATTCAGTCATTTGATCTCATCTTTGAGAAAACCTTTCAATGATGCATTAAAAATGGGGGAGCTAGAAGAAGAGGGAATCAAGTCAGGCAAAATCACGAGTGGTCCGGAATATATTCAGAACATCCAAGTAAGCTTCGTCGGGAGAAAGAGAAATAGAAAAGATGATAAGCATTTCCAGCCTCGACATCGTCCTCGTGGACATCCTTGTGTACCAGATAATCCTCCCCAATGCTGCTTCTCCCCACAGAACTCAAAAGATCGTACATCACTTTCCCCATACCCAGCTCCACAGAATGTTTATCCACCCCCATGAACAGGTTTTCAGCCCAGCAAGCATGTAAGAATGAGAGGCAACTGAAAAAAGAAAAGGCCTTCACCCCTATCGGAGTATCATATGCCAGTTTGTTCCAAAGGTTGAAGTAATTGGACATGTTGAAGCCGATTCAGATAAAATGCTAAACCCTCTGTCAAAGAAGTTTGAGGTTTCTCAAAGGTGCGTATATTTGTCAGATGCCCCGCGGCATGACACAGAGAAGTGTTGGAGTCTAAAGAAAGCAATTCAGAAGCTTATTGATGCAGATGACATTGTCGTGCAAAATCCGGATGCACCAGACACTAGCCAAAGTCCATCGCCTGTGCATAATGAGATGCACATGTTGGAATGTGAGAGTTCTTCTGGGGTCTTCGGAGGCATGAGTGCTACTAAGCTTTCAGCGTTATCAGAGATTGGTCTTTAGAAAGAGCCGACGAAAGGAACTCAAAATCAATCTGTTACAAACAATGTGACGAAGGCTTGTGAAATGCCTAGTGTTATTGATGTGGAACCCAATGGCTAATATGTTGTGATGAGTAATTGGGAAGACGATCCACTTCTTGGTCAGCCAGAGAGGAGTTTTGATGGTTTTTTTTGTTGTCATTTCTGTTGTCTGGGTTATTTTCAGGGTTGTAATCCGGATATTGTCTTGTGATTCAAACCCTTCTAACCTTTTATTTTTCCTAGTTTTGTTTAGTGTCATATAGGTTTGTTCCAGGGTTTTATACCTAGTCTTTTTACTTGCTTTTTTGTCCAAGATCTTTCACCATTTGTCTAATGCAATTTTCCGTTATTTCTAGTCATTTGGTTTAGTTCTTTTCTTTTTACAATTCTTTTCCCTGTTGGCTTTAATGACATGACATGCATGCATAACCCCATGCATGGTCTTAAGAGATTACTCGTAAGGCAGTAGAGACACTTTAGGGAAATAAGAACAGATTTGGACCCTTTGAGATCTTTTGAAGCCCGAACCACGTGAAACACGGGCAGATAGAACATGAAGACATCCTAAAAGATAGTTCACCAAACTGGCAGGGACCATTTGTTGTAGCTGGAATATTGTCCAATGGTGCAATATATTTGATAAGTGGAGAAAGGGAAATGTGTAGAAATGGCTATTAGTTTTGATGCAGTCAAGAGATACTATGTATGATTCCTTTGTCTGCTTGTACATGCTTGTCTTGACATATTTTGAAGATTGAAATGATGAAGCCATTTTGTTCTGCTACATGTACACTTTATCCTTTGCAAACCCTTTTGAGCTTCAATTGTTTTCTTTCATATCTCTCTTTCCGAATTAGTAACAAAAGTCAGAAACGCAAGTGTGAGAAAGCAGTAAAAGGAAAGGAAGGAAAGAATGAAAAAAAGAAAAAAGAAAAAAAAAGAAAAAAGAGAAAAAAGGAAAAACAAGAAAAGAAAAGAGAAAAGAGAAAAGGAAAAAGAAAGAAAGAAAAATAAAACAAAACAAAGAAAAAGAGAGAGAAGAAAAATAGAAAAAAAGGGAGAAGAAAAACAACAACAAAAACAAGGAATCGTTATGAACTAAGTTTGATCTGATTCCTTTTAAGGATACGTAGGCAGCCTTACGGTTCGGTCTCATCAAAATAAAAATCCAAAAGTCCCCAAGCAAGAAACTGGAGCAGACGTTGTGGTTGTTGTAAGAATTTGATTCCAAAAGTTGTAATTTTGGACCCATTTAAATTGTTCTCGGCCTTTGATACCCTCTCTTTCTAGCCCTATCCAAAAGCCCACGTAACGGTCCAAAGAAAGACCTTCTGATCAGTATTCAAGAGATGCCAAGTTGAGCAAGTAGAGGTGATTCATGTCAGGGGCAACACTCCGGTCTAAGCAGGAAAGATAATAAAAATGAGAGAGTCTTATTGGTAAAAATCCTCACGGGCACCGTAAGGCGATGGGAGCTGAGAGAAATAAAAAAAATGATGATGAAAAAATGAAAAAATGAGAGTCTTATTGGTGAAGACCCTCACGGGCACCTTGAGGCGACTGTAAGTTGAGAGAAAAGAACAAAATGAGAGAGGCTTGATGGTGAAAACCCTTTGGGTGCTACAAGTCGAATAAAGATTAAGAATCAGATTGGGTTCGGAGCATCGAAGCCCAGCTTCACGGTTTAGGAGGTATAACAAGAGTTGAACATCATATTTGCTTAATAAAATAGGCCGCATGTGCATGTCATGGTCATTAGATTTGGTACCCGCGTTTTATAGGTTTCTACCTTTTAGTTTTTTGTTAGGAATCATCTCCTTTCATTATCCTCTACTCTGTTCCTTTTGTTTCATTCATTCCCTCTTCTTGATTCTGTTGGGTCAAAACAAGTGAGAAATGACTTCAAAATCTGCCACCAGCTTTCCAATTGCACAAAACGAGATCTGTTTTCCACGTCAAAGCAGCATAAGTCAGGAAGGAACAACAAGCACACTGAGCTGGTAACAATCAACATGCTTTGGGATTCGTTTGAAAGACAAAGGCTTGGTATATATCAATTCATGGACAATGTAGCAGAATGAGGGCTAGGGTGAATGGATCAAAGGTGTTTTCTATGACAAGATGGGTGGTAAACCAGTGACAAACAAGATCTTCCAAGAAGAAATTGAAGTTATCATGGCTAGCAATGGAGAAGTAGACCTCAAGGTCAGATCTAGTGATTTGGGTCAGGAAAGAACATCATATACAATGTGTTTGGTAAATATACTTTGGGGATCAGGTGAAAGATGAGAGTTTGGCAGATGTTGGTTCAGGAACAATGCAATAGATGGAAGGTATTCGGTTCGAATGAGAGAGGTATTTTCTGGGTTAAGGTTTACAAACGAAGCGGTTAGTGAAGGGGCAAATAGGGTCATCAAATGAAAATCGATCATCATGACAAGTGAAGGAGCAACAGAACTCAAGGTCAAGGCCAGTGGTTCAAGTCAATAAAAAATAGCATACACACGGAGTGGGGGCAAGGGACGTGCTTTAGGATTCATGTGGGACACAAAGGTTTGGAAGATGTCAATTCATCGACAATGCAACAAATAGGATATTGGGTCTGAACGGAGAAGAGGTATTTTCTGTGATAAGGGTGACAGAGAAGTTGGTCACCCAATAAGCAAGCCATGTCTTTCAAGGTGAAATCAAAGCTGTCATGGCAAGTGAAAAGGCACAACACAAAGATGGGAGGGCCACAAGGGTTCTCAACCGAGCATATCACACCGACTGGATAATCTCAAAAGGGATGCAAGGTTAGCACAACACAAAGGTGGGAAAGGTCACAAAGATCGACCGAGCATAATACATTAACTCATCAATCGTCGGGCCAGGGCACAAGGCTTCTGGCAAAGATTCAGAAGCGCAACATGAAGATGGGAAAGGTCACGAGGGTTGACCCAGCATGATACATCAACTCATCAATCGTTGGCGAAGGGCATAAAGAATTCTGGCAAAGGGTCGGAGGTGCAACACAAGGTGGGGAGAAAAGTAAATACACAAAGGTCAAGGGCCAATCAAACATCATAAACAGATCGGGTGATCTCAGGAAAGGGTGTAGGGATTTTTGGAAAGTCTTGAAAATGGAAAAAAAAGATGAGGAACAAAGTAAAGCCACAAGGATCAGAGATTCAGCCAAGCATAATACATTGACTTGGTAATTTCGGGAAATGTGCAAGGATTATAGAAAAAGGGCTAGGAATGTAATACTGTAATGGGCGAGCAAAGTAAAGCCATAAAGGTTTGGGGGTCAGCCAACTAGCTCAGGCAATTCATTATCAACATGGAAATTTGAACACAACGGAACACGACAGTTATGAGGCCGCTTCCAACAAGTATGGCGCAAGCTAACCACCACTTTTCAAACTGGCAAGTTTTTTTTCAATTTACACAGGGGCAAGAATTCTACAAGATCCTAAGGGAGGCCACCACAGAAGAGCGCAAGCACATGGAAGGTATGATCAAAACCTCAGGGCTCATTTGAAAATGGGACCTTGTTCAAACTCAAAAGGGACATAGTCTGTCATAAATATCCTCCCCAGCAAAGAGCACAAGCGGACAAACTTTAACTAGCAAACCCTAATAGAAACAACTGAAGGTTAAAAGAGGCATGGAAGTTGAGATGGAATGCAGTTTAAAACTCAAACAGGTGCTGGTAACATGGGCAAGCACCAACACCTTCCCCAGTAAGAGTCGCAGAAACCCTTCTGGACAATAATCACTAGCAGAAACAACCAGAAGTTAGAATTGGCATTTAACTTGGAACCTTCAGGACCCTCCTTAAAAATTGGACTTATTTAAAGGTTAGAGGTAGTCATGGATAATAAAGGGCATAAAATTACATACATGTTAAAGTAGGATTCAAATGAGAGTTGTCAGGATCCTTCTGAAAAATGGGACTCAGCCTAGAACACAAACAGTCGGGTGGCATGGTCAAACCCAAATACTTCCCCAAGAAGAGTCATCAGGATCCGCCTGGATAATGGGATTTAATCACAGAGTTGTCAGGACCCGCCTGGATAATGGGGCGTAGCTCTAAATACTAACCCCCAGCAGACACATTTTGTCACCTAATTAAGAGTTATCAGGACCCACCTGGATAATGGGAAGTAGTTCTAATCACCAGTCACCAACAGATCCCCATCATATATAACTCATAACAAGACATAGTGAAAAATAATACCTTTTGAGAAAACATGAAATAATTTTAAAGTTCTCACCAGTTAAGAATTGTCAGGACCCTCATGGATAATGAGACTTAGCTTTAGAGATCTGGTAAGGAGATTTGATTAACACTCACCGATCCACCCAGTATCATTGGGGCAGAAAGGATTTCTTGTTTTTTGTTTGTTTTGTTGTGATCAGGCACACAGCCAGCAGTCTCAGGGAATATTTTTCAAATTTCAAGTCTTGGAAATCAGGCGCCCACCTGTAGAACAAGGGAATATTTTTTAAAATTTCAAGTTTTGGCAATCATGCGCCCACCTGTAGAACAAGGGAATATTTTTCAAAATTTCAAGTCTTGGTAATCAGGCGCCCACCTGTAGAACAAGGGAATATTTTTCAAAATTCAAGTCTTAGTAATCAGGCGTCCACCTGTAGAACAAGGGAATATTGTTCAAACATTCAAGTCTTGGTAATCAGGCGCCCACCTGTAGAACAAGGGAATATTTTTCAAAATCAAGTCTTGGTAATCAGGCGCCCACCTGTAGAACAAGGGAATATTTTTCAAAATCAAGTCTTGGTAATCAGGCGCCCACCTTGAGAAAAGGGAATATTTTTCAAATTTCAAGTCTTGGTAATCAGGCGATTTTTCAAAATTGCAAGTTTTGGTAATTAGGCGCCCACCTGGAGAACAAGGGAATATTTTTCAAAATTTCAAGTTTTGGTAGGGAATATCTTTCAAATTTCAAAGTTTTGGCAATCAGGTGCCTACCTGTAGAACTAGGGAATATTTTTCAAAATTCAAGTCTTGGTAATCAGGCGCCCACCTGTTAGAACAAGGGAATATTTTTCAAAAATGCAAGTTTTGGTAATCAGGTGCCCACCTGTAGAATAAGAGAATACTTTTCAAGATTCAAGTTTTACTAATCATGCACCCACATGTTAGAATAAGGGAATATTTCTCAAGATTCAAGTTTTGGTAATCAGGCGCCCACCTGTTAGAATAAGGGGATATTTTTCAAAATTCAAGTTTGGTAATCAGGCGCCTACCTATAGAACAAGGGAATACTTTTCAAAATTCAAGTTTGGTAATCAGCTGCCCACCTGTATAACAAGGGAATACTTTTCAAAATTCTAGTTTGGGAATCAGCCGCCCACCTGTATAACAAGGGAATATTTTTCAAGATGCAAGTTTGGTAATCAGGCGCCCACATATAGAACAAGGGAATATTTTTTCAAATATAAAGTTTTGATAATCATGCACCTACCTGGAGAACAAGGGAACACAATTCGAGTTCAACAATCAGGCATCCACCTGGAGAAAGGGAAAACATCTCAGATTGCAATTCAAGCCAGCAACAAAAGAAGCTCGCGCCAAGAATGCGAGTCAATAGTCCGAGGTAATCAACAAAAGTTAGTCACAATAAAGGAAGGCAAGCAGGAAGTTAATCCAAATAAAAGCAGATGAAAAATGTGAATTTCTCAAGGCATGGTTAAGGACGCAAGCGCCACATGTCCGTTCTTAATTAAGAAAAGCTGAAGAAGAACGAGCTAGTACCTGCACATAACAAACGTCAAGGTTGAAATCTAAAGTCGGAATGAAGAACCACTCAAGACTCAAGATCAAGCTTCAGAAGACTTATAGATAGAAATCTTGTAGCTCATAGTTGACAGGTTTAGCTAGTCATTTTCATTCTTTTGATTTTGATGTAATAACAGGACCGCAGACCGGAACCTCGGCGGAACGGCACCTCGATCGGATCTTCACCTCAGCATACTCCTTCATCTCACTCACTCCTGAACTACACTAATCTGATTCCTTTATAGCCAAGGATATATAGGTAACCTCTGAAGTATGGTGTGGTCAAGCTTTTCAAAAGACTTGTCACGGAGTATTCAAACGGAAAAAAATCGCTCGTATTTGCTCACTTATCTTTGCATGAAAACTCTTCGTGTTTTCGCGCAAAAAGGGACAATTGTGAGCACGTGATTGCCCTACATGAAAATAACTCCTAAAAATAGACCAAAATAATTTTCATTGATTTTTAGGTATTTTTCTTTATTTAGTTGCATTTCATACATTTTAAATATTTTTTAAAAATCATAGAAAAGCCATAAAAATTGTCACACTTTAATTTTATGCCACCTTTAGTTCAATTTACATCTAGAAATTAATTATATTAAGTTAATTGTGTTAAAAAATCATAGAAAGTGATTAATTTTGCACTTTTGAACTTAGTCATTGAATTTCGGTAGTTTTTCGTATACTTTTGTTTTAATTAGTTGTATAATTAGTTTAATTTGAAAATAATTTGACAAGGAATTAATTTAGGTGTTATTTTTAGTTTTAATTTTAAAAAATTAGAAAAATATGAAAACAAAGATATGAATCATATTTTTGGGTTGATCTTTACTTCCATTGTTTAAGCCAATGAAATTTCCCAACCCAACCCAAATCAGCCCCTACCCAACCCCAAACCGAGTCGATCCGACCCGTCCTATTACCCAATCCTATTTCCCCACCTAAAAATCTAGACCTAATACACTATACAGGCATAGAACCCATGGGCAACCCTTCCCGTCTGAGTTATCCCCACCCCTGCGTCGTCTCCTCCAAACGACCCCTGCTCTTTTTATCGACCATGAGCATAGACAATAACAAAGAGGATCCCCCCTGAAGCTCCTTCCTCTTGACCCACCTTCTGAACCTCTTGAAATCGCTGGAAGAAGAAAGCATAGTAGAGAACAAAAGACCACCCTTCTAGTTCTAAATCCTTTTCGTTTAACAACTGAAATCATATTCCACCACATGTAGATCTTATTACACGAGAGATCTGGCCAGTTTTGAGGTCCGGTCGCAATTACACTGAGGTTACTAGTGAAGCTCTGGTCCTGCAGGTCGAGGATGTCATCTGGTCAGCGCTTTCAGGAATAGTTGTGACTGTAAAAGTTCGATCTTCTTTCAGATTATATGTAAGTGCTTGAATTTATAATTTTTTTGTTTCGGTTGGAATTATTTAACTTGTTCTGGTTATTTATTTTCATTACTACTTATTCTTCGATTTTGTTTTGCTCTACTATTTTGTTGAATACTTGGTTTGGTATCATTTCACTTGAGATTGCGCTTAATTCCTCCACGAAGGTCTGATATAAGTGGTATATGATTCAGTAGATGAAGTTTGAGATATCGAGTAAAGACAAAATTTGAATGTCTATGTTGTCTTATTTGTGCATATGATGAGCAGCAATACTGGAAGTGACTCACATGTTGGTATATCCCACATAATGAATTCGATAACGCTCCACTACTGTCATGAATAATTCTCCTGATTCTTGGATCATATGCAGTTCAAACAAATTGTTGTGAAAGCTGCTAATGTGGTATTTAAGAATATATATTGAGTAGTTCTATGTTTTATTTAGTTATCATTTCTCGTTATTTTCTTCTTTTCAGTTCGAAATTTGCACAAAATTGAGTTGTGTTATTTTCTGCTTGATAGTAGTTTAGGAACAACTTGTTCTTGGCATGTTACTTTGTAGCTAGATAGTGTAACATGCCATCAACTTTTGGTGTTATGGGTTACTTAGCAACGTAAATATTGTCTTCCCTTTTACTGCTCCATTACTTCATCTTAGCCTTTGATTTTCTTTGTGCTGTGATTGTAAATACCATTACGTATTACTGTTAATGTGAGAATACGAAGAGATGGGGATATTTGTTTTCATGGAATGTGCTTGTGTTTATTTCATTTGGACTGAAAATGTTAATTGTGTTAGATTTTGACTATTCTTTCTCTTAAGTGCAAGCGATGTTTCTTCAATTCACACCTACCATATCCGGGTAGGTGAACCTTTAGGCACGTAATTAAATCATCACAACAGCGGGTAAGGTTCTCATGGCGTGGTTATGATACTTGATCTCAAATTAGTTGTAGAAATGAATATTCATAGTTCACTTAGTTGAAGGCATTTCCTTTAATTAATCGAGGTGCGCCATATCAAAAAAGACCAATACCGATGGCCCTTACTTTGTTTAATCTTGAATTGATCCTTAGATTCCAAGGTGCGCCATTTAGTAAATTCCAAGGCCCTCGTAAAGTTGCTAACACGGAATTGCTTTAGGCACGTTAGTTTAATAATTTACCTTTCCTAAATGCGGGTGCGCATGTATGTGACCCAAATCTAGATCCCAACGATATTAAAATATGTAAAATCAATGGTGCATTTATGTGACGTGCTTCAAGACGTGTTTTAATAACGTTGCAATTCTCTTTTAAAAAATAACAATAAAAGCGGTTAAAAAGTTAAAATTGACACATAGGTTCATAATTGTTTAAAATCAGATAATTTTAGCAGAATATATCAGTTGAGCGACCATGCTAGAACCACGGAACTCGGGAATGTCTAACACCTTCTCCCGGGTCAACAAAATTTCTTACTCAAATTTCTAGTTTGCTGACTATTAAACAGAGTCATTCTTTCCTTGATTCGAGATTCTAAATGGTGACTTGGGATACCATAATTCTCCCAAGTGGCGACTTTGAAATTCTCTTAAATAATTGAATCTCGTTTCGATTGTCCTTTAATTGGAAAAACTCCCTTATCTACGCCTTTCGCCGGGTTGTAGTGGCCAAAAGGAGGTGTGAAAATGAGTACATTAGCTGTGCAGAAGGAAATTAGATTCCATAAAAAATGCAAGAAACTGGGAGTGACACACATTTGTTTTGCTGATGATCTGCTAATGTTTTGCAGGGGTGACAAACAATCTACTATTTCATTGCAGAACACTTTCAATAAGTTCTCAAATGCATCAGGATTGCAAGCAAGTGCAAAAAAGAGCTCAATTTGTATTGCCGGTGTACCATAGCATATCAAGGAAAAACTGACCAATCTTACCGGATATGCAAAGGGCAGTATACCTTTTAAATGCTTGGGAGTTGCATTGTCTGCGAGGAAGCTAGACATTCATCAATGTCCACCTTTAGTTGAGAAGAGCACAAAGAGAGTCTGTTGCTGGTCAGCAAGGATGCTTTCATATTCAGCAGGAGTTCGGCTTATCAAATCAGCCCTTTCTGGTGTACAAACATATTGGGCTCAAACCTTCTTAATTCCAAAGAAGATCATAAAGATGATAGAGACTATATGCAGGACTTTTCGGTGGGCTAGTGCAAATGAGTTCTCTATGAAAGCGTTGATTGCACGGGACAAAATATGCCAACCTAAATCAGCAGGTGGATTAAACGTGATAAATACGAAGATATGGAACAAAGCAGCAGTGCAAAAATAGCTATGCGCTTGAGCTATGTAAAAGGATGCCTTGTGGATTAGATGGGCTCATACTTATTACATAAAGAGCAGGCAGCTTGAAGATAGAAACACACCCAAAGCAGCTTCATGGGTGGTGAGGAAGATCATAGAGGCAAAGGATGACGTTATAAAGATGAGGACAAATCAACATAGTATTGCAACCATTCTGGAGAGCTTTGTGAAGAAAGGTAAATTTCAGATACACAAGGCAATGTCCAGATGCAGCCTCAATTCATTAAAGTTGAATGGAAGAGTATCCATATGCACTCAGATATTTATCCTTGATTCAAGTTTCATCTATGGTTGGATATTAACCAAAGGATAGCAACTGTGGGTAGGCTTGCTAAATTTGGTATTCAAGTGCAGGCAGAGTGTATTTTCTGTGGAAAACCTGAGGAAACATTTGATCATCATATTTTGGTTGTCATAGTACCAACAAAATGTGGGAAAGGATATTGCAATGGATGGGGCATACAAGACTGATAGGGACTGGAACCATGAGCTGATATGGATTAGTAACATGGCAAAGAAGAAAGAGTATATGGCAGAAATGATCGCGGCAGCATTTGCAATGGTTGTGTATTGCATATGGCATGAAAGAAACTCGATACGATTCAACAAGGGAATATACAACATTGATGAAGTTGCAATGCATATAAACATACAAGGAAGGAAGAAGATCAAATGGAGGCCATGATTAGACTTTTTAAATAAATTGCCTTAGTATACAAGTTCGTTAGTAGTACATGTATAGTATAGTTATACTTTGTAATAGAGATTAGAGATAAATGGTAAGCACTAATATGAGTATGTATGTTAGACTTTGATGAAATAAAAACAAATTTTCGTAAAAAAAAGAAAGAATAGGAGTTGTGGTCTATTCTCTATGTGTTTTTATCGAGTACGACATATAGGTGTAGTGAAGAATATCTATATGTTGGTGTCAAGTATGCCCATGAGTCTTATAACATGATTGTTGTGACTCTATTAATCGATCATGCTCAAATTGATGATTATTAATGTTGAACAAAGCTTATGAATGTTTCTTGGTAATTGACTATTATTGAGTATTGACTCAAATTGAAATTCATTCTGTAAAGAAATTGTTAAAACAAGATTGGTTATAGCTGAATATGTTTCTAGGTTATTTTATTGATATTATTGTTGATGTTGTTGATTCCCTTGCTGGGACATAGTATTTTTTGTTGTTTGATTGAGGAAGAGTGTAAAGCACGAAGGGTGATGCCGTGCATGATATTGTGAGAGAGCGTAAAGTATGAAGGGTGATGCCGTGCCGATATTATGAGTGTTAATGCATGAAGGGTGATGCCGTGCCAATATTGTTAGGAATAATGCACGAAGGGTGATGTCGTACCATAATTATGTAAGGTCATGAACGAAAGATGATGCCGCGCTATTTTTGTTGATTCATATGGTGAGGATGAGAGTAAAAGCATGAAAGGTGATGTCGTGAATGTGTTACGGTTCATTATTTTTGTTGATTTAGATATGATGTTCATTATGCTCCTTCATAAATGCTTCTTTATTGACCTATTGTCAGAATCTGTTATTCCCCGCAGCATGTCCAATTCCCATCTTATTCTATCGATTCATGTTATTATGATTCTGTCAGTATATGTTTTAACTGTTCAAGTTTATATGATTTTCATGTCCTAGCCTCGTCACTACTTCGCTGAGGTTAGGCTCGACACTTACTCAGTACATGGGGCCGGCTGTACTGATGCTGCACTCTGGACTCTTTTATGTAGATTTTGGTACCGGACCCGTTAAGTAGCTGAGGTAGCTGCCTCTAGTCCAAGGAGACCAAGTTAGATCTGCTGGCGTCCGTAGAGCCTAAAGTCCCCCTTCCTTGTTTTAGTTTTCCACTATCTCTTTTCCTTTCGAGAACAGTTCTACTTTATTTTCATACCAATATTTATAGTAACTCGTAGATGTTTGTGAAGTTTTGACACCACATCTGTGTGTAGACTTGTATTGGATTATTTTATCATTTTATAACTCCTCCACATTTATCGTGTGTTTAACTTTAGTTTTTGTTTTGTAGCTGTTTAGGTTGATTGTCAATGTGTAAAACCCTAATAGTAGGCTTGCCTAGCTTTCAAAAGTAGGCGTCATCACGATTCTCGAGGGTATGGAATATGGGTCGTGACACAAACCGATTGGCCAAGGCCTGAACATCAAAATCAAGTGGTCTCTCACCGACTAGAATATACGCACTGCTACCTATACTAGCTGACTTCCTACTCAAAGCATTGGTCGCCACATTAGCCTTCCCGGGATGATACAAGATGGTGATATCATAGTCTTTCAATAACTCCAACAACCTTCTCTACCTCAAATTGAGCTCCCTGCCTGAACAAATACTGCAAACTATTATCATCTGTGATACTTTACACGACACGCCATGCCTCAAAATCTTTAGCACGTGAATAATGGATGCTAGCTCCAAATCATGAACTGGATAATTATTCTCATCAATCTTCAAATGTTGTGAAGCATATGCAATAACCTTACCATTCTACATCAATATTACACCAAGTCCAATACGAGATGCGTCACAATATACTATGTATGGCCCTAAACTTGTGGGCAACGCCAATACCGGTGCCATAGTCAAAGCTGTCTTGAGCTTCTGAAAGCTCGCCTCACACTCGTCCGACCACCTGAACGGGGCAGCCTTCTGGGTCAACCTATTCATTAGGGCTGCTATAGATGAAATTCCCTCCACAAATGGATGGTAATAACCTACCAAATCCAAGAAACTCCGGATCTCTGTAGCTGATGTGGGCCTAGGCTAGTCCTTGACTGGCTCAATCTTCTTAGCATCTACTTGAATATCCTCTGTTGATACAACGTGACCCAATAATACAACTGAAGTCAACCGAAACTCTATTTCAAAAACTTACCTTATAATTGGTTGTCTCTCAGAGTCTGAAGAATGACTCGAATGTGCTACTCATGATTCTCTCAGCTGCGGGAGTAGATAAAGATATCGTCAATGAAGACAATCACAAAGGAATCTAGATAGGGCTTGAACACCCAGTTCATCAAATCCATAAATGTTGTTGGGGCATTTGTCAACCCAAATGACATCATTAGAAACTCATAATGCTCGTATCGGGTCCAAAAAGCTGTTTCAGGGACATCAGATGCCATAATCCTCAATTGATGGTAGCCATAACTCAAATCAATCATCGAAAATACATTGGCACCCTAAAGCTGATCAAATAAATTACCAATCCTTGGCAATAGATACTTGTTCTTTATGGTGACTTTGTTCAACTACCGATAATCTGTGCACATCCTCATTGATCCATCCTTCTTCTTAACAAGAAATATTGCGGCACCCTAGAGCGAGATACTATGTCTAAGAAAGCCCTTATCAAGTAAATCTTGCAACTACTCCTTCAACTCTGGTGGGGTCATACGGTATGGCGGAATAGAAATGGGCTGAGTGTCCGAAGCCAAATCAATGCAAAAGTTGATTTCCCTATCTGGTGGGATCCCTGGCAGGTCGGCAGGAAATACCTAGGGAAACTTCCGAACAACTGGCACAAAATCTATTGAAGGAACCTCAACACTAGAATCACGAAGATAATCCAAATAAGCCAAACACCCCTTCTCAACCATACGTTGAACCTTCATATAATAGATAACCCTACTGGTAAAATGACCAGGAGTCCCTCTCCACTCCAATTGAGGCAACCCTGGCAATGCTACAGCCACAATCTTGGCATGACAGTCCAATATAGGGTTATAAGGTAACAACCAATCCATCCCCAAAATGACATCGAAATCCACTATATCAAGAAGTAGGAGATCTATACTAGTCTCAAGACCCCAAATAACAACCACACATGAATGATAGACACGATTTACAATGATAGAATCACCCAGTGGCATGGACACATATGCAAGAGCACTCAAAGAATCACGAGGTATGACCAAATATGAAGCAAAATAAGAAGATACATAGGAGTATGTGGACTATGGATCAAACAGAACTAAATACTCAGCTTTATGCCTGGCTGGTAAAGCATAACATTGGGGTTGGTCCCCACCATGCTAAACCATATCTCTAGGACGGCCTTATGCTATCTAGCCTCCACCTCTAGTGGCCTGGCCTCCACCTCTAATGGCCTAAGCTCCACCTCTAGCAGGATGACCCCTACCTCTGGCTCCCTGACTCCTACCTCTAGCTGCCTGGGTAGGCAATGCCAAAATCATTGCACGGGAAACCTAATGTTGTGACTGAGCACCCTTTAATCTCGAATAGGTCGTACGGACATGCCCATACTCACCACACTCAAAACTTACATCTGAATACTGTGAATGAGGAAAATGAGATTGACCTTGATGGGTCGGCTGACCACAATAATAATTCTGAATAAGAGGTGATCTAATAGGAGCTGGTGGTGCACTATAGGCTGGTTGTCCTATAGGAGGTATATAAGGTCCACAACCCTTTGAAGGTCCATGATATGTCTGAAATGCTGAATGAAACGGTTTGGGATGATGGTCTCTACCAAAATTACCCCGGCCTTCAGATGAGACCCCACTGAATCCACCAGAGTGACGAGGTCTCTTGTCAGACCCCTGACCACTCCCCTGAGATAGAACTGTCGAAACTCGCCTGGGCCACATTGGCTGCATCGTGGAAAGAAATATCACTCCCTATCTTCTTATCCATCTGCAATATGATAGGTTGAAAGAGTCCCTTAGTAAACCTCCTCATCCTTTCTCTCTCTCTCTCGAAGGGAAGTAAAATAAGAGCATGAAGGGCCAAATCAACAAATCTGGTCTCGTACTGAGTGACGGTCATAGAACCCTACTAAAGGCGCTCAAACTGCCTCCAATAGTCCTCTCTAAAGTGATAGGAAGATACTTCTCCAAGAATAGCTGCAAGAACTGGTCCCTAGTGAGATCTGGTGACCCAGCTGGTCTAGCCAAACAATAATCCCTCCACCATTTCTTGGTAGAACCTGATAAGAGAAAAGCAGCAAAGTCAACCCCATTGGTATCCATTACCCCATATTCCCTAAAACCTCTTCGCAACTGTCCAAATAGTCATGAGGGTCTTCTTAAGATGTACTACCATATGTAGTAGTGAAAAGCTTGGTAAACCTGTCGAACCTCCACAAAGCCTCCAAAGACATAGTTGATCCATCATCGGTCTGTGCCACAACACTCGGCGAAGCTACCCTAACTGTATGAGCTCTTGGAATCTGAAACCAGGGAGCCAATTGCTTTAGAGTATAAGTAACAGGAGTCTGTGCTCCTCCCCCAGCCCGAGAGACAGCTGGTGCTATTGGAAGTATGCCGACCTGAGTAACACTCTCCATAAAGTTCACTAGAAGGACCAAATCATCCTAAAGAACCGGGGTAGCTATGAACCCCTTTGGAACCTGAGACGGCCCTGCTGGAATGGTATGGGCCGGAACCTCATCATCAAATTCTACATGAGGCTTCGCCGCTGGTGCTGCTGCTTGAGCTCTGGACTGAGCCTTGCCCCTACCTCGGCCTTACCACGGCTTCGGCGTCATCCTATACCCTTTGTAGGAGCTGCCACTAGGGGCTCGGGCTGCTGATCAATTGATAAAGAGGTACGTGTTCTCGCTATCTGCGAAAGAATAGAGTAGAGAGTCCAAATATCATTGAGAGATCAAACTGCACGACATAGATGAATAGATGAGAAATTGTTCCTAACTAGCCTCTGGGGGATAAGAACAGATGACTTTGTACCGATCCCTCAGACTCTACCAAGCTTGTTCATTAATTGCGAGACCTAGGTAACCTAGTTCTCTGATACCAATTTGTCACGGCCCAAATTTTTGACCGTGATAGCGCCTAATTGTACTCGCTAGGCAAGCTAATGATACAGAATATCTCACCTTTTTGCTTTATCTTTTAATAGTTAAAACTTAACAAAGTAAATCAGCGGAAATAAATGCGGAAAAACACAGATTAAAAGATTATCTTTATGTTAATAACGAAAACCAAAATAAATTCCACCAAGGAACTGGTGTCACAACTCACAAACCATCTAAGAATACTACAAGTATTGGTTTGAAAGAAAAAAAATACATCTATCTCGGAAAAAAGTAAAATAGAATGCAGTAAAGATAAAAGGGGATGACAGGGCCTGCAGATGCCTGCAGAACTACCTTGGGTCTCTTGTGGTTTGAAGGCAGCAACGTCGAACTCTGATCAACCACTAGCTCCAAAATTTGCATAGAAAGTGCAAAGTGCAGTACCAGTACAACCAACCTCATGTACCGGTAGGTGCCGAGCCTAACTCGTTTAAGTAGTGACGAGGCTATAGCGGGGCATACAAGATATGCAACCTACAACAATTTATACTAAGCAGAAAGGAAGTACATAATGAAATATAATCAAAACTTGTATTAAATAAATACGGAACCCAACTGCTCTACTAGTATTTAGCTATGACCAATCCTTAAGAGTATTTAACATTGCAATAATTGTTCTCAACAGAAATGAATATATAACAACAACTGATGCGGCATGCATCCCGATCCCATCATATTAACAACAACAATATCAACATTCACCCTTATTACTCCTTGTTGCGGCGTGCAACCCAATCCCCATATATATATATATATATATATATATATATATATATATATATATATATATATATATATATATATATATATATATATATATATATATATATATATATATATATAACAAGATGAAGATAGTGTTTCAAAATCAACTCAAATCCTCCACAACACCTACTCTTGAAACCAACACAATGGAATATCACTACAACTGTAAAACTTCAACAGTTAAACTATACCACGAGACCAGCCTAAGTGTACCATGAAGCACCAATAACCAATATAATCCAACAAGGTAATAAAATAAAGCTACGAAACAAATAATACTTCAATAAGAAAATCAACAGTTCACATGAAATAATTAGGCATGAAAGCATCGATAAGAAAGTAACAATTAAGGCAGGAAAACAAGATATAGGGGAACTAGGAAGGGAAAACAGGCTAAACAAGTAGTTCGGTGATGCACAGGTGCTCCTCACCACACCTATACGCTACACACATTGCATTTTACATATAAAACAAGTCGGGGATTCCTAATCCCTCAAGTCAAGGTTAGACCAAATACTTACCTCAAGCCAACGAGTAACTCAAAGCTCAATCATTGCTTTACTTCTTGATTCCACCACCAATTTACTCGTATCTAGTCATAATTAACTTAATATCAACAATAAATGCTAAATAACTCAACTCCAATGCATAATTATAGGTTTTCCAACTCTCCAAAAATCAAATCCTGACCCCGGGTCCGCTTGGTCCAAACACAAAATTTGAACCAAAGCCCGAGGACCTATTCACCCCTTAGCCCGGATATACAATCGATTTTTGAATCTTACATCAAATTGAGGTCTAAATCTCCAATTTATAAAATCCCCAATTC
This sequence comes from Nicotiana benthamiana, assembly GCA_034376525.1. Taxonomy (NCBI): domain Eukaryota; kingdom Viridiplantae; phylum Streptophyta; class Magnoliopsida; order Solanales; family Solanaceae; genus Nicotiana; species Nicotiana benthamiana. Next base: position 119,316,914 of record CM067331.1, read on the forward strand.
TACCCAAAAACACCTAATTTCACTATGAAAAACCATAAATTCTAGGATGAAATCTTGTAAAAAGATAAAATAGATTGGAAGCAATAAGTTAAGAATCATTTACCTATAATTTGGGGAAGAACTTGCTCTAGGAAAATCGCCTCTTAGAGTTTAGGTTTTGAAAATTTGAAGAATGAATGAAAAGTCACGTCCAAGACCCTTTTACTCGGTTGCAGATGTCGCATTTGCGACCTTCGCAAATGCGAACCTTCCAGATTTCTGTTGCTGACGCAAATGCGAACCACTTGGCCGGAAAAGCAAAGTGTCCCGTACCCTGACTTCTTCTCAAATGCGAAGAATATATTTGCAAATGCGAACTATGCCGGCCTAAGTCTCCTTCGCAATTGCGATAGAGACCTCGCAGTCGCCAAGTCTACGAAGCTCGCAAATGCTAAGCCTAATCTTGCAAGAGGCCTGCAACTCAGCTGAAGCATACTGGCAATTTTCTAAGTTCAAAAATCACTCGGTGGCTTATCAAAAACTCATGACCCGATCCCTCAGGGCTCCAAACCAAACATGCACACAAGTCTTAAAACATCATATGAATGAGCCCTCGGGGCTCCAAACCAATCATGCACACAAGTCTAAAAACATCATATGAATGAGCACTTGGGGCTCCAAACCAAACATGCACACAAATCTTAAAACATCATATGAACTTGTTCGCGCGAAAAAATCACCAAAATAACATCTACAACTATGAATTCAATACCAAAACTCATGAAATTCTCAAAATTGTTCAAAATTTTTACTTTCTCAACCTAGGGTCCGAATTACATCAAATATCTTTCGTTTTTCACCAAATTTCATAAATAAGGTCTAAATACCATAACGGACCTGTAGTGGGATCCGGAATTAAAATATGATATCGATAACAACAAGATCAAATCTTATTAAATTCCAAAAACTATTATATTTTTTCTTTAAATAATTTTCTTCACAAATTTATTTCTCGGGCTAGGGACCTTGGAGTTCGATTTCGGGCATACGCCCAAGTCTCATATTTTACTACGGATTCTCTGGGACCATCGGAATATGGGTCCGGGTCCATTTACCCAAAATTTGACCGATGTCTGTGAGCACGTGATTTTTGCCTCGTTAAAATTACGCCTACAGAATTCTTAGACCTAGGATTTCTCCTTTTTATTATTTCTTTTTAGGATTTAATAGCGCATATTAGTGTGTATTTTCATTGGTGCATGCATGACAAGTCATAAAAAATACAAAAAATTATATAAGCATTTAGGATTTGATTTCACATATTTTGTTAAAATTAATTGGTGATTAAGGTTTTCTTTTGCGAAATATAAAAATCACAAAACAATAAGTAGTTTATTTTGTAATTTATTGTTAATTTTCATATTTGTTTAGTTTAGGTGGTTATTAGTCTAATCTAGTTGAATTTAGTCTAATAAGATTTTTTAAAATAAAATTAGGAAGTTTTTAGGAATTAAAAGTGATTTGAAATAGGCTGGCCACAATTGGGCCAAGCCTGGGTGGGCCAAACCCCACATACCCGTCCAAAAATACCCAAAACCAACCCAAAACCCGTCTCTGACCCAAGCTGATATGAAAGACGCCCCAAAACGGCGTCGTTTTAGGGCCATCAATCTCATCCATTCATCAACATTGATCCAATGGCCCTAACCCCCCCCCCCCAAAGCCAATTATAAATGTCCAAACGTGTGTAATATATTCAGAGACAAACTCCTTCATCCACGTACAAAGTCTCACCGGGGTAATAACACTTATGAGCCACCACAAACCCATCGTCTGCCGCTGGTATAATATATCAAGATTTTTTCGTTCTATTTGCCTTTGATTTTCTTTGTTTTCGTTTGTGTGAGTACATGAATTTTCTATTTGCTCATCTTTGAAAATATTCTGAGTAGTTGCTTCCATCCAGAATCATATGCCTTTTTCTTTTAAGTTTTGGTAACCTGTACTGAATGGTCCCTTCACCAATTGAAGTCATAGATGATCCTTGATTAATTTGAATTATTCTGCTAAGCCCAAAATTATTTCATATCTGGTTTAACTTTCCCTCTTTATCACAATTTGGTCAATGTTCATTTATGCTAAACTTGGTATTTGTTTATGAAGTTTGTGCTATTTAGTTTTATTTTTGCCTCTGAGTAATTCAATCCCACATTTTGTTACTTGTCTAAATCCGCATGTATATACATGTTTCATTTACATGTTACTTATTGAATTTGACCCTTGTTAGTTTGCTTTTTAATTGTATAGTGTAGCATTCAACTTAATAGTTGGCCATGTCCAGCTTTCTCAAAATTCGACCCCAACTGATAATGTAACCTCTTTATGACCTTGAGTAATTAACTAGGGTCAATTTCTGACCAAATAGATAGGCACCAGGGTATAAAATATCTAGGCTAGTAATAAAGAAAGGAAGACACGGGTAATGGGGGTATTTGAGCATAAGAATCTTGTAACAAACACATGGAACCTTCTAGTGGAGGTTCGAAATGCAATTTCTGTTAATTCTTTCTCAAAACTTGAGGCACAAGTTAAAAAATAAGGGATCAATTAAGCAAATCTGGGAAATGGGTAAGGGACTAATATGAAAATAAGAAGGATTTGTTCCCTTAAGGCCTTGGCTATAAAAGGGTATCTTATTGCTTAGAGAGAGGGGGGGTATATACATTTTTAAGAGAAAAGCTCGAGAACACCATCTGAAAACAAATTTCGTGAAAATCCTAAGCTTTCTCTAGTAACATTTTCTAAAAATAATCAAATTCTGTTCATTGGAAGTTGAAGATAACTTGAGGCATATGCATTTGAGGTGTTAGAGTTTTTTTCAGAAGCAATTTTAGGCATTGATTTTAGGCTGGTTTGCTTTGTTCAAACTTAGGATCAAAACTTGTGTTGTTATTTTCTTTTCAAAACTTTCCTGAGTTCCTGATACCATTCCTGGGCTTAACTGGTTGATCTACTGTTGTTATTGCTTCTCGTTTACATCACTCATAGGTTTTCCTCTTTGCTGTAATCCCAGGTACTACTCTAACTCAGGAAAATTTAGAAATGCACAGCTATGTATATTCGTGACCATGACTGATAATGAAGATGTTCATATTTTTATGTTAATGTCATAATACAAATGTTGTTAGTTTAGTAGTATTTTTAGTAATGTAATATGTATGAACATGTAAACTATGTTGGATTGTATTTGGACTGTTGACTTAAATTTGTTTAATTTCAGTAGGCTAAAATATGATAGCCAATAACTTGCCTGAATTTTTGTGTTCTAATCAGTAATAGAAAGTCACCATGTGTATACATATTCTGATCACTAAGTCTATCAATTTGTATATGTCGATTTTAAGCCTGAGTTTAGCATATTGATTCATTAGTACAAAAAATCATTACTTAGATATTTCCTTCGCCAAATGTCTCTTATGCGTTAAAAAGATCAATTATGAATGGCTGTAGCATAGCAATTTGGGAAATGTCGTTTTTGTCTTATGAATAATTTGTAATATCAAATTTCTGGACTCAATGGAAGGCCCAGATTATAATAAAGTATGAACAAAAGGTGTACTTATGGGCTGTTTATCTTCGTTGATAAAGCCGAAATGGCAGAAATCAGCCATACAAATGCTGAAAATATGCATAGTGATTGTTTCATTTGGATAAACCATTAATGTATGAACCAATTAGGACTTTCTCTTCTATTTAGAGACACGAGTAATAGAGAATCATAGTCTCTATAGGTTACCCTTCTAAAAGTAAATTGAGTGAGCCACACTAACAAAGTCATACACTACGTTGGCCCTTTAATTGTAATAAAATTCTTAAAAGTTTGGGAGATACCATTTAGTGAATTTCACGGTTTTTCCACGAGGTTACAAATGCGTAGTTGCTTTTAGGCGCATTGTTTTAATAATGTATCTTCCTAAATTCGGGTGCGCATTTATGTGACCCAAATCCAAATCTCAACAACGTTAAAATGTGTCGAGAACCCGGGTGCATTTATGTGACGTGGTTCGAGACATGTTTTAATAACGTTGCAAATATTCCAAAAAATTAATAAAGCGGTTAATAATTCAAAAATTGCACTGTAGAATAAGCATGTATAAAAACTTGGAAATTGGCCATTTATAATTGTTTAAGCGACCGTGTTAGAACCACGGAATCCGATGATACCTAACACCTTCCCTCGGATTAACATAATTCCTTACTCAAGAATTTCTGGTTCGAAAACTCTAATTGGGCAGTCGAAAAATTTCCTCGATTTGGGATCTTAAATAAATCGGTGACTTGGAACACCAAAAACCAAACCTATTCCAAGTTGCGACTCTATAATAATCCCATTTCGAATAATATCACTTCAATTGGAAAAACTCCCTTATACGTGTCATCCTTCGGGCTAGCTGTGTAAAAAGAAGGTGTGACAGCTCTGACGACTCTGCTGGGGAAAGTCGACCCAGAATCTTTGGTTCAGGTTTCAAGAATTCAAGCTTAGAATAACTGTTATATTTGGCTTCTTCTGATTTTCTTACATGCTCTGTGCTAAGTGCTAAATGCTTTACCGCTTTGATATTATTCCTCCGGGGATGTTCTTACTGGTTGAGACTCCCTATTCTATCAGTGTCATACCTTAAAATAAGAAAGAGACAGCACAAGTTACCAAGCCGGATGGCCTTTTGGTTCCCGGTACGTAGCCCCCTCCTCGACTCGAGTTGTCTGCTCGGGTACACAGTATAGAACAAATACCCAGGTTCTGAACTTAGTATAACAAAACTTTATGTTAAATCCCTAGTAGGAACGTTTGTTTGCATCATGTGCATTTGACTTAGGGGACTCAACACAGGGGTTGGGTACGTCTAGGATAGGTGACCCGAAATGAAAAGACCATCCTGATGCATATTACGTGCTACTTGTGCATTTATTTGCTTTGGATTCACATGTTTACCGGCTTGTGAATTGAGATCTACAGAGATAAGTCATTTGAAAAACCAATGCTCAAATAGCGCCGAAATGCTGCCGGATTTTTTTATAAAAAAAACAAATCAAAAATTCAAAACAAAGGCAAAAGAAATTGGGAAGTTTTCCAACAATAATTTTTGGTTTTGATAGAATTGTTTTACCGAGTCCAACCTCTATTTTGCAAAAATGGAAAACAAGAAAAGCAAATGTCTGATTTTATCCACTCGTTTCGAAATAAATCAGGTGATTCCATAACTACCGAAAATAGCCGAATGTTTCCGCAAGGGACGCCGGAAGGCTGATCCTGCAAAAATGGACACCTCTGAGTCTTATTTTTACCGGCAATCGAGCACAGCCTGAAAAACCTTCCTTTGGAAGTGTTGCTAGGCCGTATCCGCAAAGCCGGGCCCTGATTATAAGAAATGAATTTCATAAAATACTGGTTTTCATATTTTATGGATACTAATTCACCTTAATAAATGTGCAGAATGAGCACGATAATGTTCATGAACAAAATTTCCTTGGAGTTGCGACTGTGGTGGAATGATCTGGGGGGAAGCAGGGCAAAAAAGGTCAATACGCATCTGGGAGGCCTCACTGGTTTGTTGAAAATTAATCCAAGGGGAGACATCATAAAAGCATTAATCACATTTTGGGACCCGGCCCACAATGTTTACCACTTCTCGGACTTTGAACTCACACTGACATTGGAGGAAATAACTGGATATATTGGGACCCCTACAATTCCTTTGAGACACCAATACCTGATTGCACCAAGAGCCATTGCAGTGCACAAATTCCTGGACTCTTTGAAAATCAGTAGGAAGGTTCACAATCCAAACATATCAGTTGGCTTCTGCACCCCGCAGTTTATATATCAAAGGTACGGACATGTAGGGGGATTCAATAACCCCGAAAATCATATTTGTAGCAAAGGAAATCAGCTAAAATGGGAGGAGAATCGATGTTTTTTGCGTTCATAGTATTTTTGTTGGGTCTTCTGGTGTTTTCGCGAAAGGATGGGAATATTTACATACGGATAGCAGTGCTCGTTAGCACTTTAATGACCTACGCTAAAAGTACCCTCGCTTCAATGATCTTATCCGAAATCTTCCGTGCTCTCACCGCCTGTAAAGCAGGAGGAGACTTCTTCAAAGAATGTAACTTGTAATTGCAAATATGGATGATGGAGCATATATGCCACCGGCTCGGTTCATGAATTATGGGTCACCAACAAAGGGCTGCGTAGAAGAATTCTGTAATAGGTTGATGGGTTTAGAGTACCTGAGGGTGTCACAGAATGGGTGTCGCATCTCCGGGTCATCACTTCAAATCTGATAGAGTGGACATTCGGGTGGCTCCCTGTGGATGAAGTTGTGTATATGCCAGCCACCGGGCCTCATTTCCTTCTGATAGGTCTCCGAAGCATCCAACCCTATGTGCCATACAGAGTACTAAGACAATTGGGTGGATTCTAAATGATACCCAGGGATGAGGATATTAGTCGTCATGCGGTTGAGATAAGCCCAAATGGTTAATTCCCTGAAGCCCCCATATGTCAAATCTGGAGTGAATGTCAATACTTGACAGCAGGTACTCGTGTACGCGACATATCTAAAGGCGAGGTTGCACCGGGGTATTTTGCTTGATACAAAAGAGAAATAGAGAATGGAAGGCCGGCTAAGAGACCACATCTCCAAGAATTCGCTGAAACGTCACAAGAACAAAGGGATTGGCTAGCCAAAGAAAATAAATATAGGGCCGCTATAGGAAGACTGGAAAAGCAAATCAAAGAGCTGCAATTTGAAAATAGTTTGCAGGTCAAATTCATTTGAAGCCTTACGAGCCCAAATTCATAAAATGAAAGCGGCCACAGAAAATCCCCCCAGAAGCACAAAAGATGAAAAACTCATTGAAACTTTGCGGCGGAAAGTAACTGAGTATGGATTTGACTTGAATAAGGCAGAAGATGAGCTATCCAGGGTTTAGAAGAAATTGGTTAAAAGCGCGGAGGAACGAGCCCGCCTCCTTGAGCAATTAAAATAAGGGCATAACAATGAGATTGTTGGTTTAAAGTGGAGGGTCATCATGACTGAAACCAGAATGATCAAGCAAGCCGGGGACTTCAAAGCCAAAACAAAACATTGTTATGCAATAATAGCAGGATTAGAAAGGGATTTACGGCAATTCCAAAAGCTAAGTCAGGTAGCAGAGAGAACTCTAGAGGCTAGGGACGAGCAAATTGGGTGTTTGCTGCAAGAAAAAGGAGTTATTAGGGAAAGGATACGGGTAATCGCAGAGTACATTACCATAAAGTGCAACCATTGCGAGGATATGCCAGAATCCATGTTCTTTGCAACTGCCATGAAATTTGTTTGACAAGTGATGGAAGAGCTCCACCATCTCAAAGGAAGTTTAGCACGCAAGCCTGTGGAAAGAGCGAATGATGCCACACAAGCTCCAAAAGCAGTTGAAGTATTAATGTATTCATAGTTTTCGAAAATTGTATTTTTCTTAAAAGAGTCTGTCAGTCTGTATTTTCTTTTACGCACCATTTGAGTCTTTAAGATTCCTAGTCTGTTGGTGCCTTTAACTTTGTTAGTTTTTGTAACCAAAATGTTGTCTTTATAAAAATTAAAAATCCCAAAATATCCTGTTACTTCCGGCACATTTTTCCCATGAAATGCGCTCGATCTGATTCAAGCACGGCATGATACATTGGCAATCCTCATAGGATTCGACCGTATTCTTAAAAGAGGAAAACCAAGCAAAGAAACAAAGAGTAAAAATCAAATGGAAGTTTGGAATATGTATTGGGATGACACATGCGAACATTGCAAACATATAGATACCCGTTAATTGTATAGATGCATCATACCCAACATGCGATTTCCTGTTTTGTAATCTATCCCAACCTAATAGTTTGTAATTTCAGTTTTCAGTCACAGGTTTTTAGAACAGTGTTTGGTTTATGGTAAATTGGCATCGCATCGATACTTCACCAGATTAGAAGGAAGCGTAGAAATGTCATCTGAAATAACTTCACCAGCAGTGCCCATGTTAGAGGACAACCCAATTGCAGGGATCCCAGCCTCTGAATCTACGGTAGCGGAAGAAAATAGGATCCTTCGACTCAGAGTTATGGAGATGTGGGACGCTTGGGCAAATGGAAGAGAGCCACCGAGTGCCATCCATGGATTTCCTGAGCTCTTCCCAAGGTCGGGGGTACCTCCATCGTTCTCATTAGCCACCCAAATATCCTTTTGGGACAACCTTCCATACTAACCAACTTTTTCGGAGCACCTTCTGAAGTTCTCCCTTAGGTGCTCACATCTGGCCCAGTTCCTAATATTTTTACGGCTCCTCCATGTGCAGCCACCACACAGCCCGCGGTGCCAAGACCCACGTTTGATCCTACAGCTTTCACATTTCAAACTCCCAACTACCAAATCGAGCCTCCTCCGTACCCCACATACACTTATCCTCAACCAGCATATGAACTCGCATCGGTGTAGGATAAAACTCGTAAAACACTTGAACAAGATGAGATAGCAAGAAGGATGAAATGCCTTGAGAAGAGTTTGAAAAACATGCAAGGCTTGAGTTGGTAGAAGAGCGTGTGTTACTCAGATCTGTGCATGTTCCCGCATGTACATCTCCCCCTACGATTCAAAACGCCGAAGTTTGAAAAGTACAATGGTCATGGCGACGCCATTGCTCATTTGAAAAAATACTTCAACCAACTGCGTGGGGCAGGTGGAAAAGAAGAATTATTGATGCCATACTTTGGGGAAAGCTTGGTAGGCATCGCTTCTGAATGGTACATGGACCGGGATATCACTCGATGGCATATTTGGGATGATCTTGCCCGAGATTTCGTAAGGCGGTTCTAGTATAACATTGACATTGCCCCGGATAGGAACTCTTTGGCGAACCTGAAAAAGAAACCTTCGGAAAGTTTTAGAGAATATGCTGAAAAGTGGCTAGAACAAGCATCAAGAGTAAAACCGCCCATGGATGAGATAGAGATGGTCACTGTTTTTCTCCAGGCATAGGAGGCGGATTATTTACAAAATATGATGTCGGCAATGGGAAAACCTTTTGCGGAAGCAATCAAGATTGGTGAGATGGTAGAAATAGCTTGAAAATAGGAAGGATTATGAGCCAGTTAGCCATAAGGGTGACCTCCCAGGCCATACAAAGCGGGACAGGAGGAATCGCAAGAAGCAAATAGAAAGAAGAAGCTTCAATGGAAGCCTCCGGCATGAGAAGGCACCACTCCACCAGGCTCGTGTTCTCAGAAAGGACCTCTCAACACCACTATCCCGATCAAGACATGCATTATGTTCCACAACCTTATGCAGTTATGAATGCCCAGCCATTCGCTCGACCACAACAATAGGGCAACAGAAACCAGGCCCCGAGAAATCAGCCTCCCCAAAACCACTATAATCTGCGCCCTCCATAGAACAATTTCCGTCCCAGTGAGCCGCCCAGAAGATAAACTTTACACCAATAATGGAATCTTATGCCAACTTATTTCCAAAACTGGTCCAGATGGGTCTCTTGCAGCCCGTGCCCCCAAATAGGAAGAACCCTGAGTCACCTTCCTATCAACGGGGTGTACGTTGTGCTTATCATTCAGGGGTCGAAGGACACGACATTGAAAAATGTTGGACTCTGAAGAGAGCAGTGGAGGATCTAATAGAACAAAAGTAAAATAGTGCTGAGAGATGAAGAGGTCCCGAACGTAACCAATAACCCATTACCGCCTCACAATAATGGGCCAATCATCGGGATAATTTGTGAGGACAAAGAGTTCAACCCTGCTTTAAAAGCCATAATATCCATTGTTGATGCAGACAGAAAACTGAAGGTTACCCCTAAGAAGGTTGAAGAAAAAGAAACGAGTGAAGCCAAGCACTCAGAAGCAGAGAAGAAGGTTGAAGTTAAAAATGAGACGGCATCAACCAAAGAAACCATACTTTACATCCAACGGGGGCGTCAGGAAAAACAGTCCACTCTGAGTCCCCCAAAGTACCCAAGGGAGCTTATGTGGTACGGGGACCGACTAAACCACCAAGGCTGAATGAGCCCGTGGTAATCGGTCGCGCGCCTCAGAAGCCAATGACAGACCCTTCTGTAGTCCCATGGAACTACCAAGAAACCATAGTAACATACAGAGGTAAAGAGATCACTGGGGAAACTCAAAAAGGCCATCCCGCAGAGAAATATTAGGACATGGGAGAAGTGAACACTGCCACCAAAAGGAGATTTCCACCCGAAAAGCCCGTAAATGCTGAAAAGGCAGAGGCCTTCTTTCAAAAAATGAAAATGCCAGAATATAAGGTGGTGGACCGGCTCCAGAAGTTTCCCTAGCAAGTCTCATTATTATTATTGCTGATGAACTCTCCAGAGCACCAAAAAGTGTTGGCCAAAACCTTGAATGAAGCTTCTGTGCCGGTTCAAACATCCGTGGAACAACTGGAGAAAATGGTGGAAAGATTCTTTGCTATTAATCTGGTTACATTCAGCAAAAATGATCTACCTCCAGAGGGAGCTGCCCACAACAAAGCCTTGCACCTCAACGTCAAATGCGAAAGCTATTATGTCAAAAGAGTAATGATAGACGGAGCATCCGGGTGGATATATTCCAACTGTCGTGTTACAAAGAATGGAGATCGGAACAGAGAGGATCCGTCCCAACAATGTGTGTGTGTCCGAGCCTTTGATGGAATCAACAGAGACACCATAGGGGAAATTGACTTAGTATTGACCATCGGCCAGGTCGATTTGGAAGTGACATTTCAAGTATTAGACGTGGACACATCCTACAACTATCTCCTAGGAAGACCCTGGTTTCGCGCGGCATTAGCGGTGCCTTCTACTCTGCACCACATGTTGAAATTCGAACATGAGAAACAGGAGACTGTGGTCCATGAAAAAGACGAACAGTCAATTTACCGTGATCTTTCTGTCCACTGCCTCGAAGACAAAGAGGGAACTGAGCATTTAGTGTACCAGGCTTTTGAAATTGTGGTAGCTGACCAGCACAAAGAAGGCAAACCATTTCCCCAGCCTTTCCTCTCCAATGCCTCAATCATGTTGGCGAGAGATATGACACGCCAAGGGTTTAAACCGGGCAAGGTACTTGGAAGTTCTCTACAAGGAATAACTGAGCCGATCGCTTTGCCTATCGTAGAGAAGTTTTTGGGATAGGTTTCCATCCCATGCCGGAGGATATCACCTGGGACAACCGTAGGAAACGTCATGGATGGGATTGGCCACAACCCTTACCCACTTATACAAAACATTTGTGAAACCAAAGTATAGCGAGGAAGAAGAAGACGAGACCTTCACCACGGAGGAAATTGAAGAGATGTGTGGGGCCATGAGGAAATTATTGTATGAAGCTAACATGAGCCACCTGGGAGAAGGCTCAAGCACTGCCGAGGTGCTCAACATAGGACCGGATGCCAAGTTATAAAACTAGATGGCCATGCCTTTCCCAGTTAGGCGGGAGGCCCTTCCCAATAAAGTGACTTTAAATAATATGACATGCTCGCGGACTTCATGCCCTGACTCGAACATACTGCCTATTTGTGAAATAATGAACCAAGAACCAGAGTACGATAAAGAAGAGGATTTTAGGGAAATCAACCAAGAGTTGGAACATTTTGAAAATAAACCTAGGCTGAACTTAAACGATACCGTGCCAACTAACTTGGGTGATCTCGGCAAAACCGAGGAAACTAAAATAAGAATCCATGTGGATAAGGAAATCCGGGATGTCCTCCAGTCCAACAAAAACAAAGAAAGTTCAAACCCGATATTAGCGATAAGATCAAAGAGGATATCACAAAACAGTTAGAGGTGAGGGTAATCCAAGTGGTTCGATACACCACATGGTTGGCCAATGTGGTCCCGGTACCAAAGAAAGACGGGAAAACTCGAGTATGTGTAGATTACAGAGATTTAAACAAGGCAAGTCCCAAAGACAACTTCCCTTTACTAACATCCACATCCTTGTTGACAACTGTGCCAAACCCGAAATACAGTCCTTTGTAGATTACTATGCAGGATACCGCCAAGTGTTGATGGATGAGGAAGATGCTGAGAAAACCGCCTTCACCACACCTTGGGGGACTTACTGTTATAGAGTTATGCCTTTCGGTTTAAAGAACGCTGGGTCAACATATATGAGGGCTATGACCACCGTCTTCCATGACATGATGCATCAAGAAATAGAAGTATATGTGGACGATGTGATTATCAAGTCCAAGACTCAGGATGATTATGTAAGAGACTTAAGAAAGTTCTTCGGAAGGCTTCGCAAGTATGATTTGAAGTTGAACCCAGCCAAGTGTGCATTCAGGGTCCCGTCAGGAAAATTTTTGGGATTCATTGTCAGTAGAAGAGGCATCGAGTTGGATCCGACCAAGATAAAATCCATTCGAGAGATACCTCCTCCAAAAACCAAGAAGGATGTAATGAGCCTACTGGGAAGACTTAATTACATCAGCCGATTCATCGCCCAGTTGACTTCCACATCCGAGCCAATATTCAAGCTATCGAAAAAGGACTTAACAATTAAATGCACCGGTGAGTGTCAAGAGGCTTTCGACAGAATCAAACACTACCTGTCCAACCCACTAGTCTTGGTCCCGCCAGAACCAGGAAGGCCATTGTTTCTTTATCTAACAGTCCTGGAGAGCTCTTTTGGTTGTATTCTCGGGCAGCATGACTCCGCGGGGAAGAAGGAACAAACCATTTATTATTTGAGCAAGAAGTTTACCAGTTATGAGGCCAAGTACACGCTGCTAGAAAGAACCCTGATGCGCCTTGAAGTAGGTGGCCCAGAAGTTGAGGCATTACCTGCAAGCTCATACCACCTACCTCATAAACAGGCTAGACCCATTGAGGTATATATTCCAAAAACCAATGCCCATAGGGCGATTGGAAAAATGGAAAATCCTGCTCACCGAGTTCGACATAGTTTATGTCACTCGTAGCGCAATGAAGACTCAAGCATTAGCAGATCATCTGGCCGAGAATCTAGTTGACGATGAGTATCAGCCTTTGAATACCTATTTCCCTGATGAAGAAGTGAATTCAGTAGAAGTAATATCTGAAGACATCCCCGCTTGGAAAATGTTCTTCGACGGAGCAGTAAACGCAAAAGGCGTAGGGATTGGGGCAATTTTAATCTCACCCACGGGTCAGCATTACCCGGATACAGCAAGGCTCCGATTTTTCTGCACCAATAATACAGCTAAATATGAGGCTTGCATCATGGGCATCAATATGCCCATTAACCAAGATGTTGAGGAGTTGTTAATCTTGGGGGATTCAGATTTAATCATCCGAAAGGCTCAAGGAGAGTGGGAAACAAGAGAAATCAAACTCATCCCCTATCGACAGCATGTGGAGGACCTTAGAAAACGGTGCAAGTTGGTACAATTCAGGTACATTCCTCGTTGTCACAAAGAGCTAGCAGACGTACTCACAACTCTGGCTTCCATGTTGCGTTACCACGGAAACGCTTACATTGATCCTTTGGAAATCCAAATAAAAGAAAGGCATGGGTATTGTAATACGACCGAGGCGGAGTCCAACACCCAGCCCTGGTATTATGACATCAAGAGATTTCTGAATACAGAAGAGTATCCTAAGCAAGCTACCGGGGAGAAAAAGCAAAACATCTGATGGCACACGAGCAATTTCTTCTTGAGTGGTGATACATTATACAAAAGGACCCCAGATCTCAATTTGCTGAGATGTGTTGACATCGAGGAAGCCGGGAGAATTATGAATGAAGTACACGCAGGAGTGTGTCATATGAACAGATATGTACTAGCAAAGAAAATACTTCGAGCAGGATATTACTGGATAACCATGGAGAAAGATTGCTTCAGCTTCATTCGAAAATGTCATAAATGTCACGTACACGGTGATTTGATTCATGCACGCCAACTGAATTGCATCATATGTTAGCACCCTGGCCATTCGCTGCCTGGGGCATGGATGTCATTGGGCCGATTGAGCCAAAAGCCTTTAATGGACATAGATTCATATTGGTTGCTATTGATTATTTCACAAATTGGGTTGAATCTATTACACTTAAATCTATCACCAAGAAAGCTGTGATAGATTTTTGTACATTCCAACATCATCTGCCGTTTCGGTATTCCTGCAACCATCATTACAGATAATGCGGCCAATTTGAATAGTCTTCTAATGGGAGAAACATGTGAACAATTTAAGATAACACATAGAAAGTCCACCCCTTACCGGCCCTAAGCTAATGGCGTCGTCGAAGCAGCTAACAAGAACATCAAGAAGATTTTGAGAAAAATGATTCAAAGCTCAAGACAATGGCATAAAAAGTTGCCTTTTGCATTGTTGGGATATCGCACCACAGTGCGCACATCGGTAGGAGGAACTCTATATTTACTGGTATATGGGACTGAAACTGTCATGCCCGCAGAGGTAGAGATCCCTTCGCTCCGAGTAACTGTCGAAGCACAAATTGAGGATAGCGAATGGGTTAAAACTCGTTAGGAGCAGCTGTCATTAATTGATGAAAAGCGAACTGCTGTAGTTTGTCACGGGCAGTTATACCAACAAAGAATAGCCCGTGCTTATAACATGAAAGTGCGCCCTAGGAATTTCGAAGTCGGATAGCTGGTATTGAGGTGTATTCTCCCTCACCATCAGGAATCTAAGTGAAAGTTTGCTCCGAACTGGAAAGGTCCATACATTATTAGAAGGATACTTCCTAAAGGAGCATTGTACCTAGGTGACGTTGAAGGAGATGAACCCGAGACATCAGTGAATGCAGATGCAGTAAAAAGGTATTACGTTTGAACTCCCTACAGCAATGATTCTGGCCGACTGAAATGACGAAGGAATTTTTTCCCGCTACCCTAAACACTATCAATCCTTCGCAAACCCTTTGAGCCGATCGCGTTTCTTTGTTCACCCTCTTTGGAACCCGAAATTACTATTCAAAAACAAAAGGGATGAAAAATGATGAATAAAAAAAGAAGAAGAAAGAAAAAAAAAGAAAAAAAAGGAAAAATGAATGAATGAAAAAAAAACAAACAAAGTAGTTTAGGAAATACTTCCTGAACTACGTCCGACTTGATTCCGCAAGGATACGTAGGCAGCCTCTCCCTGAGGTTCAGTCATATCAAAATAAAACCCTAGTTCCCCAAGAAATAAAATTGGGGAAGAAATGTAATAGTTTGGTCATAAACCCTCCAGAATGGTTCCAAAGTTGTAAGCTTCCATCCGACTTCCTTTGCTCAAGAGCCCAATCCAAGTCCTTCCGATCAATTGACCAAAACAAGGATGTGTTAAACACTATTACTGGGGTTCGGCACATTTCAAATTGAGAGAAATAAAATAAGAGAGTCTTATCGGTGAAAACCTTCGGGAACCATAAGGCGATGGTGAGCAGAGAAAAATAAAATAGAGAGTCCGTTTAGTGAAAAATCGCAAAGAGCACTACCGGATGACGGGAGAAGAGAAATGAGAGAGGTCGATTGGCGAAAACCCGCAAAGGGCGTCGTTGGCCGAAAAGAGGAAATATTACCATCAAAGCCTGGTCTCTATGGTTTTGAAAGATTGAAATCAAAAAGTAGAAATGGATCTGGGTCGGGCATCTATTCCAAGAAGCATGTCGTTTCCATTAAAAGTCGGCACGCACTCCCAGATAAGTCCTCCCTTTTCTCTAAAAGAGACATACCTCTCTAAATCCATGTGTTTGCTTTTGTTGTTTCTCACACTCCTTTACTTTTTAACTTCGATGTCCTGACCATTCCGCAAGAGAAGATAGCAAGACCGGTCTCACGGGTTTGTTTCCTGGCAAGAACTAAAAAGAGTATCGGTATTAGCTAGCGCATTTAGCCAATCCTGGCTGATCATGACGGGTGGCGCTTCAAAAAGCAGGAAAATAGAAAGAAAAGAAATTCAAATTCGAGAGCCCAGAAAGGCGAATGAAGATCGGAAAGTTTAAGCCCAATCAGTATAATGGTTCCTACAAAAATTCCCAAAAGGCGAGCCCTGAAGTGAAAATCGGGAGAAAAATCATAACTGAGGACTCGTAAAAGAAAAAACAAATTTGAAAAATGAGGGCCCCCCGACCAACCTACGAGGCGAAGTTCGGAAGTCAAGGGTTTCCTCCAACAGAAATGAAGCTGAAACCAAGCAAAACAAGGCCACAAACTAATCAATGTTCGAACTAACAAATTGCTCTGTTTTTGAATTAAAATTTGAAACAGGTGTAATCTAACAACAATGGGAACACGTGGCAAATGCAATCAAGGGAATGGCACAAGAGCTAGGAATCGTGCTGCATCAATGACCAGCAAAAAGGGAAGTTTTCTTTACACCTTTTCCCGCAGTTTCATAAATAAACATGATAGCATGGGACTCCGATCCCTGATTCCTTCCCCAGATTCAGGGCCATATCCCTAGCCTTCCCTTGTGCAACTTGTGGACTTCCTCGGCATAACCCAATGATCTCACTCCACTCTCTCTAGCACAGACCGAGAAATTTCTTTCTCTCGCTTCCCGGTGTAACCCGGGGGGCTTCTCTTTATATCCTCAGCATAACCTGGGGAACCATTTCATCTTCCCGCCCCAGCATAACCTGAATACCCCCTTTTCCACATTTATTCCCCAGCATAGTCTGAGAGTTAAAGCTCTTTTGTCCTTAGCATAAACTAAGGGGATTTCCTTCCCTTCTCTATCCCCAGCATAGTCAAAAGGATCTCTATGGCCCTCCACTTCCTTCAAATCCCTTAGCATAACCCATGAGTTTTTCTTTCAATCCCCGCATAACCCGTGCATTCCCTTGGCATAACCAGGAATTTTCCATTCAATCCCGGCATAACCCGAGGATCTCCCTAGCATAACTTAGGGGTTTTTCTTTCAGTTCCGGCATAACATGTGGATTCCCCTTGCATAACCCAGGAATTTTCCATTCAATCCCGGCATAACCCGTGGATCTCCCTAGCATAACCTAGGGGCTTTTCTTTCAATCCTGGCATAACCTGTGGATTCCCCTAGCATAACCCAAGAATTTTCCATTCAATACCGGAATAACCCGCGGATCTCCCTACCATAACCTAGGAATTTTCCATTCAATCCTGGCATAACCCAGGAATTTTCCATTCAGTCCCGGCATAACCAGTGGATCTCTCTAGCATAACCTAGGGGATTTTCTTTCAATCCTGGCATAACCTGTGGATTCCCCTAGCATAACCCAGGAATTTTCCATTCAATCCCGGCATAACCTGCGGATCTCCCTAGCATAACCTAGGAATTTTCCACTCAATCCCGGCATAACCCGCGAAGTCCCCTAGGAAAACCTAGGAATTTTCCATTAAATCCCGTCATAACCCGCAGATTCCCCTAGTATAACCCAGGAATTTTCCATTCAATCCCGGAATAACCCGCGGATTTTCCTGGCATAACCCAGAAATTTTCCATTCAATCCCGGCATAACCCGTGGATTCCCCTGGAATAACCCAGGAATTTTCCATTCAATCCCGGCATAATCCGCGGATCTCCCTGGCATGACCCATGAAATTTTATTCATTTCATCCCGGCATAACCCATGCATAACCTGGCAATCATTCCATGAGATACGCAATCCTAACTTTTATTTTTTTGAATAAAGAAATAGCTTAGATTTGTGTTGCAAATAACTCATAAAATTTTCACCTTGAAGACTGGGGCAGAAAATTTCGTTCGTTCGTTTGTTTTGGTGTCCGAGCAGGTTTTAGTTCAAGGCACAAGATGTGAGATGACCGAAAGAGTGAGTCTTAATCCAGAATAAGGAAAAGAAGAAAAGAACAAAAAAGAAGTGAATTCAAAATGATAAAGCCGACAGAGATGTGGACTGCTCAAAATTTGATTGAAATCACAAGCTCCGCATGTCCCGCTTTGTTTCAAAATTAAAGAATAAAATAGCGGTTGCGACTAACGAGCATCAGGATTCAGATCGGAGTCTGCTACAAGAGCTAGCCAAGACACAAGATCAAGTTTCAAGAGACTCGTAGGTAGGAATCTTGTAACTCGTAGTTAATAGGCCTAGCTAGCTTAGCTGTTGATTTTCTTTTGGTGTAATAAGGAGTCAGTAAGCAGTAGCAGCAGCAACATCAGTGAAATCACAGCCCATGGTAGTCCCAGCTAGGGGTGTACAAAGAAAACCGATAAACCGCACCAACCCGATAATCCGAGTCAAACCGAGAAAAAAAACCCGACTATGGTTTGGTTTGACTTGGTTTGGTGTTGGAAAAAAAAACCCGACCATAATTGGTTTGGTTTGGTTTTAACTAAAGAAAGTCAAACCGAAACCAAACCAACCCGACATTACATATATAACAATTTTAGATATATTTAATATATAAACATACTTATTGTAATGTAATTTATAAATATTTCTTAAAAATTTTCATAATTTTATCTTTTAAGGTATTATCTCAAGGTTTGATTTAGAACTTTTGAATGCTCCAATAAGTTTTATAGCCATTAATATTAGTAAATTAAATAATGCTAGCAATAAATACTAATGCTAACAAAAGACATTCAATTCAATATTACGAACGGGAATGTATTAAATGTCTATTTTTTATTTTGCAATAATTTAGATAAAAATACATAACCTATTTTTATTTTTCTTTTGCTTTTAGGCATATAATTAATACTCCCTTATTAGTCTATCTAGCTTAGCATGAATTATTGCTTTTAGATTATGTTTATTTTTATTATGACTTTTTAATTAGCAATATTTATAGTATATAATTTTATTTTTTTTATTGTTGAATATTTTAGGATAATGTCATGAGTCATGACATGACTCATATTTTGTATTATTTTCTTGAAAAATACTTTATATAGTTGTATCTTACTAGGATTAAGAAATATTTTGAGCATACGTTATATATTTTGTTCTACGAAGATTTTACCGGAAAAAAAATTCGAAAAAAACCCGAAAACCCGAAAAAACCCGAGAAAAACCGATATTGAAAAACCCGAAGTTATTGGTTTGGTTTGGTCTTTAGATTTAATAACCCGACACAATTGGTTTGGTTTGGTAATTGTAAAATCCGAACCAACCCGGTCTATGTACACCCCTAGTCCCAGCTACCAAACACTCCAAAATTACACTGACCTGATTCCTTTATCGCCAAGGATATGTAGGCAACCTTTAAGCAAGGTTCGGTTAGACATCTTTTCAAAAGGCTTCTCCTGGAGTTTGAGTAGGCAAAAATCCTGCATAGCGCTCATTTATCTTTGACCGAAAACCCTTCGTGTTTTCGGGCAAAGAGGGGCAGCCGTGAGCACGTAATTTTTCCCTCGTCAAAATTACTCCAACAGAATTCTAATACTTAGAATTTCACCTTTTTATTATTTATTTTAGGATTTAATTGCACATATTAGTGTGTATTTTCATTGGTGCATGCATGACAAGTCATAAAAAATACAAAAAAATTACATACGCATTTAGGATTTGATTTCACATATTTTATTAAAATTAATTGGTAATTAAGGTTTTGTTTAGCGAATTATAAAAATCACAAAAAAAAAGTAGTTTATTTTGTCATTTATTGTTAATTTTCATATTTGTTTAGTTTAGGTGGTTATTAGGCTAAATTTAGTCTAATAAGATTTTCTAAAATAAATTAAGGAAGTTTTAAAACTGAAAATGAAAAAAGAAGTAGGAATTAAAAATTTAATTTATAATTGGTTGGCCACAATTGGGCCAAGCCTGGTTGGTCCAAACACCCCTTACCGATCCAAAAATACCCAAAACCAGCTCAAAACCCGTCTCTGACCCAAGCTGATATGAGAGACGCCCCAAAACAACGTCGTTTTGGGGCCATAAATCTCAGCCATTCATCAACATTGATCCAATATCCCTAAAACCCCCCTCCCCCCAAAACCAAATATAAATGTCCAAACGTGTGTAATATATTCAGAGACAAACTCCTGCATCCTCGTACAAACCCTCACTGGTGTAACACCACCGATGAGCCACCACAAACCCACCGTCTGGCGCCGGCCGAAAATCGTCTCCGTTGGCGGCAAAGCTCAGATTCCTCCCAAAAATACACCCCTGACTCCCCGTACCCTCCTTTTTCCGATGCCCTACCAACCAAGTCTCAAATACGAGCCAATCGTCTCGAATATACGAATCTTTGGGCACCGCCTCCACTGTCCACGATGTCGCTGTCGCCGGAGCCCTTCCAAAATAACACCATATATTCCTCACCCCATCCCCATAACGGATCGGTGGTCATATTCCTCCAAACCCCTACCCATCGCTTCGAATATTAGTTTAAAGTACAACCCAAACCCCCAACATCACCTAAATCCTTCGAAAATGGTACCAAGTGACCTCTTTACCTTCCCCTCCACAAATCCATGACCAATAGCCTTCGAATACAACCGGAATTGGCCAAAAATCAAATCAAAATGTCCTGAAACCAAAACCCCATCCCAAGACAACTAACCCTACACCTGATACCCTCCTCCCCTCTCAAATAATGGCACAAAGGTCCCAAAAGGCCAAGGACCCTCTCAGAAAGGGTCAAAAACCTTGAGATGTAAAGGGTCCAAATTTTTTGGTTTGTAGTGTTAAAGCTAAGTTCTCTTCGTTCTTCCTTCTGATTGCTTTTAAATTCGTTCATTCTTCCTGCTGATTGCTTTTAATTTACTTTGCTCTTCCTTCTGATTGCTTTTGATTTCCTTTGTTCTTCCTTCTGATTGCTTTTATTTTTCTTTGTTTTTTCCTTCTGATTGCTTTTGATTTTCTTTGTTTTCGTTTGTGTGAGTACATGAATTTTCTATTTGCTCATCTTTGAAAATATTCTGAGTAGTTGCTTCCATCATGAAACATATGCCTTTTTGTTTTACGTTTTGGTAACCTGTACTGAATGGTCCCTTCACCAATTGAAGTCATAGATGCTACTTGATTAATTTGAATTATTCTGCTAAGCTCAAAATTGTTCATCTCTGGTTTAACTTTCCCTCTTTGTCTCAATTTGGTCAATGTTCATTAATTCTAAACCTCGTGTTTGTTTATGAAGTTTGTGCTGTTTAGTTTTATTTTTGCCTCTAAGTAATTCAATCCCATATTTTATTACTTGTCTAAATCCGCATGTATATATATATGTTTCATTGACCTGTTACTTATTGATCTTGACCCTTGTTAGTTTGCTTTTTAATAGTATAGTGTAGCATTCAACTTAATAGTTGGCCATGTCCAGCTTTCTCAAAATTCGACCCCAACTGATAATGTAACCCTGGTTTATGACCTTGAGTAATTAACTAGGGTCAATTTCTGACCAAATAGATAAGCACCAGGATATAAAACATCTAGGCTAGTAATTAAGAAGGGAAGATGGGTAATGGGGGTATTTGAGCATAACAATCTTGTAACAAACCCCCTGGAACCTTCTAGTGGAGGTTCGAAATGCAATTTCTGTTAATTCTTTCTCAAAACTTGAGGCACAAGTTAAAAGCAAGGGATCAATTAAGCAAATCTGGAAAATGGATAAGGGACTAATAAGAAAATAAGAAGGATTTGTTGCCCTAAGGTCTTGGCTATAAAAGGGTATCTTATTGTTTAGAGGGGGGATATATACATTTTTAAGAGAAAATGTCGAGAACACCATCTGAAAACAAATTCCTTGAAAATCCTAAGCTTTTTCTGGCAAAATTTTCTAAAAATAATCAAATTCTGTTCACTGGAAGTTGAAGATGACTTGAGGCATATGCATTTGAGGTGTTAGAGTTTTTTTTCAAAAGCAATTTTAGGCATTGATCTTAGGCTGGTTTGCTTTGTTCAAACTTAGGATCGAAACTTGTGTTGTTATTTGCTTTTCAAAACTTTCCTGAGTTCCTGATACCATTCATAGGCTTAACTGGTTGATCTGCTGCTGTTATTGCTTCTCGTTTATATTACTCATAGGTTTTCCTCTTTGCTGTAATCCCAGGTACTACTCTAACTCAGGAAAATTTGGAAATCCATAGCTGTGTATATTCGTGACCACGACTGATAATGAAGATGTTCATATTTTTATGTTAATATCATAATACAAATGTTGCTAGTTTAGTAGTATTTTTTAGTGCTGCAATATGTATGAACATGTAAACTATGTTGGACTATATTTGGACTGTTGACTTCAATTTGTTTAAATTTCAGTAGGCTAAAATGTGATAGTCAATAACTTGCCTGAATTTTGTGTTCTAATCAGTAATAGAAAGTCACCATATGTATACATATTCTGATCACTAATTCTATCAATTTGTATATGTCGATTTTAAGCCTGAGTTTGGCATATTGATTCATTAGAATAAAAAATCATTACCTGGATATTTCCTTCGCCAAATGTCTCTTATGCGTTAAAAAGATCAATTATGAATGGTTGTAGCGTAACAATTTGGGAAATGTCGTCCTTGTCTTATGAATAATTTGTAATATAAAATTTCTAGGCTCAATAGGAAGGCCCAGATTATTATGAAGTATGAACAAAAGGTGTACTTCTGGGCTATCTATCTTCGTTGATAAAGCCCAAATGGGAGAAATCAGCCACACAAATGCTAAAAATAAGCATAGTGATTGTTTCATTTGGATAAACCATTAATCAATTAGGAATTTCTCTTCTATTTATAGACATGAGTAATAGAGAATCATAGTCTCTTTAGGTTACTCTTCTAAAAATAAATTGAGTGAGCCACGCTAACAAAGTCATACACTACGTTGGCCCTTTAATTGTAATAAAATGCTTAGAAGTTTGGGAGATATTGTTTAGTGAATTTTACTGTTATTCCACGAAGTTACAAACGCGTAGTTGTTTTTAGGCGCGTTGTTTTAATAATGTATCTTCCTAATTTCAGGTGCGCATTTATATGACCTAAATCTAAATCTCAACGATGTTAAAATGTGTCGAGAACCCCGGTGCATTTATGTGACGTGGTTCGAGACATGTTTTAATAACGTTGCAAATATTCTTAAAAATGCATAAAGCGGTTAATAATTCTAAAATTGCACTGTAGGATAAACATGTATAAAAACCAGGAAATTGGCCATTTACAATAGTTTAAGTGACCGTGCTAGAACCACAGGATCCGAGGGTGCCTAACACCTTCCCTCGGATTAACAGAATTCCTTTCTTAAGGATTCCTGGTTCGCAGACTCCAATTGGGCAGTCGAAAAATTTTCTCGATTTGGGATCTTAAATAAATCGGCGACTTAGGACACCAAAAGCCAAACCTATTCCAAGTGGCGACTCTATAAATAAATAATCTCATTTCGAATAATGTCACTTTATTGGAAAAACTCCCTTATACGTATCATCCTTCGGGTAACCGTGTAAAAAGAAGGTGTGACAATGTCAACTAAAATCATCTTTTTTAAGCCAAAGATCATTATTTCTTAAAATTTTCACACAAAAACTTTCTGGCATCACGTCCTGACTGTTTACACAAATTGATAAGAGATAAAAAGAAGTTCTTAAGATCTTAGAACACAAAAACAATTTCTAAAACAAAAGATGTCCTCTTGGATCATCTACAATTTGACTTGAATTTGTTGAGTATTTTGTCGTTTTTTTTATCAGTTGCTTGAGGAAAAAAGTCGACGAACTAAGCTTTCGCACAACTGATTTCTACAATTTGATTCGAATTTGTTAACAATTTATCTTTTTTTTTATTTGTGGCTTAAGGAAAAATATCGAAAAACAGAGTTTCTTCATAAAAGAGTCTATGTAATTTGATTTTAAATTGAAGATAAAGAATTTCCATTTCAAATTTGATCCGAAGATCGCTAAATCAATTAGAATATTCTGTTCCTGATTTGTAGCGCGCTTAATTAGGAAGATTCGGCTACTAATAATTAGTATTTAATGAATGGTATAATAGTTGTAAAAAAAGTGTGAACATGACGGATAAATTAGAAATTATACATGTATTTAGTAATATAATTTTATATATAATATAAGAATAAAAAAATAATTGGTCTGAAAACTGGCTAGCTTGTGCTACTTTTACCAAGCAGATAAGACGGAGGAAACGCTGGGCTTTATGAAATCTGGCCATCTTTGTAAGGGCCGTTTAATGATGCAAAGGCATGTCTTCTGGTCTAATAGTTGTTTGGTCAAATTTCTTTATGGCCCAAATAGTTTTCTCTCTTTCAAAATTAAGGTATTTATCCAAATTTATAGAAGCAAGAAAATAATTTTAAGTAAAGGCAAAAGTAGTTTTCGAAAAGCAAAAAAAATAACTTTTTACCAAAAGTATTTTAAAGATTCACTTAAAACAGCTTTTAAAATTTTAAGCAAATACTAATTACAAAAAAATATTTTTTAAATTAATTGCCAAAGACATTCTTACTAAAGGTACTTTTTGAAAAATACTTTTGAAAAACTACTTTTCAAAATAAGCTCATATTAGAAGTCTGACCAAAAAGGCTATAAATCAAATCAATATTTCGTTTATTTTGTGGAATTCTACTTTATTTTTTTGTT
Organism: Nicotiana benthamiana; assembly: GCA_034376525.1. Taxonomy (NCBI): domain Eukaryota; kingdom Viridiplantae; phylum Streptophyta; class Magnoliopsida; order Solanales; family Solanaceae; genus Nicotiana; species Nicotiana benthamiana. Next base: position 119,341,444 of record CM067331.1, read on the forward strand.
GGTAGAAATGATATTCATATTACTAATTAATATGCACCGTAACAAAACTTAGGGTCACGACAGACCTAGTTTTTTTAATTTTGTTTGTAAATAAGTATTGCCTAGGTTACCATTACAATCTATAGTACAAAGTTATTAAAGATAGTCATCTATGACAGAGGGAAGATTTTATTTTGTCTCGTACTGACACTAGTTGTATGAGGTAATACAAATTTGTGCATTCAAATTTCTGGAGACCCAAAAGTATAAGAGTAGGGTCCATAAATTTATATGATAAAAAAAAAGGCTCATACAACTAGTATCAGTTATATGAGATACAAAATATGACAGTGTCAGAACTTAAATAAATGAAATTCTATGACTGTGTGCTGGACGAAATTCAGGACACTTTCATGGTGTTTCACTTTTTAAAAGTTCGAACTGCATGATAATTTGATAAGAATGGACATTGGGCCTAACTCAACCCCAAAAGCTAGCTTTTGAGGTGAGGATTGATCAAGCCATATAAGGAGACCAAAGACCTCAAATCCCCCCGATGTGGGACAACTCAACACCCACCCTCACGCCCAGATCTCTGGAGCATGGTCAACATAAATAGGGGGCCCAACATCGGTAACAATAATTGAGATGAGCCTGGCTCTGATACAATGATAAGAATGGACATTGGGCCTAACTCAACCCCAAAAGCTAGCTTTTGAGGTGAGGATTGACCAAGCCATATAAGGAGACCAAAGACTTCAAATCCCTCCGATGTGGGACAAGTCAACATAATTTGACGGATCTCAAAAATCAGGATAATATCCAAAAAAAAATTATTTTAAGTTCAAAATGTCTGACACAGTCATGGTGTTTTCACATTATAAGTGGCTACTTTTCAACTAATTTTCAAACTGGCTATTTTTCAAAGCTAGTCTGAAATAGGGCTAGCCGGTAGAACTTTTAGTCTGCACATGTTGCTAGATTTGCCATGAGTTATTGCCAAATAGTCCCGCCCACTGTTAAAGTGATTGAATTGAGAACCAATAGACCATACATACCTTATCCAATATGTCAGATAGGAGCTGTTTCTCAAACTAGAAAACTAAACAAAACTAGTCTGCCTCAGCACATTCTTGATAAATTTGCCACTTCTTTGGACATAAAAAACAAACAGAGATGCCATCATATTTTTGCTCATACAATCCATCATCAATTTCCATTTCAAAATTCATTTCAGACCAACCATATCTTTACATGCTAGAAACCAAATGTAAAACCATAACAGACCTAAAAAAAATTCATGCCCAACTCATAAAAACGGGTCTAATTAAGGACAAAATAGCATCTAGCCGTGTCCTAGCATTTTCAGCCAAATTCCCTACTGGTGACATCAATTATGCAAACATGGTATTCACTCAAATAGACAATCCAAATCATTTTATTTGGAATACAATCATTAGAGGTTTCTCAGAGAGTTCAACTCCACAATATGCAATTCATCTTTTTGTTGAAATGTTAACCACTTCAGGAATTCAACCACAGTTGCTTACTTATCCTTCAGTTTTTAAGGCCTATACTAGACTTGGTCTTGCCAAAAGTGGAACTCAACTTCATGGGAGAATCATCAAACTAGGCCTAGAATCCGACACATTCGTAAGAAATACTATGTTACACATGTATGCAAGTTGTGGATTATTAGTTGAAGCACGGAAATTGTTCGAAGAGGATGAGGATGAGGACATTGTTGCTTGGAATTCTATGATCATTGGACTAGCTAAATCTGGAGAAATCGACGAATCTTGGAGGTTATTTACTAAAATGGAAAGTAGAAATGATGTTTCTTGGAACAGTATGATAAGTGGTTTTGTTAGAAATGGGAAGTGGATTGAAGCATTGAACCTTTTCAGCGCACTGCAAGAGGCAAAAATTAAGCCTAGTGAATTCACACTTGTGAGCTTGTTGAATGCTTGTGGACAATTAGGAGCACTTGAACAAGGGAATTGGATTTATAACTATGTTAAAAGGAACAATGTTAAGTTGAATGTCATTGTTGTTACAGCAATTATAGACATGTATTGTAAGTGCGCAAACGTTGAAATGGCGAGGCAAGTTTTTGAGAGAGCCTCAAATAAAGGGTTATCATCTTGGAACTCTATGATTTTGGGCTTAGCAACTAATGGTTTTGAAGATGAAGCAGTTCAGCTATTCTCGAGGCTACAATGCTCGAATCTGAAGCCAGATTCTGTGAGTTTCATTGGTGTACTAACTGCATGCAGTCACTCAGGATTAGTCGATAAAGCTAAATACTATTTCCAATTAATGAAAGAAGAATATGGTATCTCGCCATCAATCAAACACTATGGTTGTATGGTCGATATTTTAGGCCGAGCAGGACTACTTGAAGAAGCAGAAGAGATTATAAGAAGTATGAATATAGAACCTGACGCTGTTATATGGGGTTCTTTGTTATCAGCTTGTAGGAGTCACGGAAACATGGCGTTGGCGAGATGGTCAGCTCAGAATTTGCTCGAGTTGGATCCAAATGAGAGCAGTGGTTATGTATTGATGGCGAATATGTATGCAGCGTTTGGACACTTTGAAAAAGCTATCGACGAAAGAATTTCAATGAAGGAAAAAAAGATAGAGAAAGAACCAGGATGTAGTTCAGTAGAAGTTAATGGAGAAGTTCATGAATTTGCTTCTGGTAGGAAATTAGATTCTCAGTTCCATGATTTATATTCTTTAATGTACTAGACACAGAGAAAAATTTGTTGTCTTTTTAGAGACTATTGTACACAATCACTACTTCATTTGCATTCACCTTTAATGAATGTCAGCAGAACTAAAAGGAACATATTCATGCAACTTTTGGCAGTATATCTAGCAGTCTAGAGCTACAATTTCTTATATATAATGACAATCTAAAAACAGTTAGTAAAACTGGGTTCATAAACAGAAAAACAGAAAATGTTAGTTTACAAAAAACAGAAACAAAAAATAATTTTGAGCCCACAATGCATATGGATAAATGCCTCCTAGGAAAGAATGAATATACTATTCTATAATAGCGGCAATGCAAATTACAGAACTTAAATGATGGAGCAAATCAAATACACGACAAATAAGTTTGATTTTGTGTGAAGATGCCTCAAATTATTTGACCAAATTCAAAGCTGAAGCCGACCAATGATGACGTGACGCTTGCTTTTTTACCTGCTCCGTACAAACTAGAAGTGCTTCTATATATAAGCACAATAATCTTTCTCTTCTTTTTCAATGAAGGACAAAGTTCCTTAGTAGAAAGGAAACTTTCAAAGATTTTCATTTTACTCTATTTCTCATTCACGACAAGAGTGGTTGCTCTGATGGTAAGCAACCTCCACTTCCAACCGAGAGGTTGTGAGTTCGAGTCTCCCCAAGAGCAAGGTGGGAAGTTCTTGGAGGGAAGGATGCCGAGGGTCTATTTGGAAACAGCCTCTCTACCCCAGGGTAGGGGTAAGGTCTGCGTACATACTACCCTCTCCAGACCCCATTAAGTGGGATTATACTGGGTTGTTGTTGTTGTTGTCTATTTCTCATTCACACCTTACAAAAAAACCCAACAAAAGCTGCTATTAACTATGACCCCAGTAGAATATAAGGGAAATGTTGGTCTGTAGGGGAAGGAATCAATCCAAAAGAAGGATATGCTGACAGTTAGGAATTACATGAATGTACCATAAGACAAATATGACTAATCATTGATCAGTGTTACTTACCATCTCCTACACTGCATTCATTCTTTTTGGTTGCATAATAATTTTATTTGAGCAAACCCCTGCCAATTTATTTGTTCTGTTTAGTTTCTGAGAGCAAACCTCATTCTCCCTGCAGAGTCTAGCAATTAGAATCCATAACTTGACTGAGTTTCCTCCAAACAGGAGGGAGATCCCATACGAAGATCTCGTGGACAGACAACTGGCTCCAAGACCAAGCCCAAACCACTTATTATCAACTCAAAGTATAGTGCTACTGCTAATGCCCTGCAGCACAGGAATGGAGGTCAATTCAGGCTGTGATGTGAACCTAAGCTAATGAATTTTTCCCGGAAGAAGCCAGAAAGAGAAATAAATCCCCTCTTCCGTTTGAGGCACCAAAGTCCCTCAGCTAATATCAATCGCAGTTGATTCAAGGAAAGTTCTTTCTAGAGCAGTAAAAGCCTATTCTATCTCTCTTTCTGATTCAATATGAGGTTGTATTGGAAAATTTTGAGTTTACACTTATCGAAGTATTTAAGGATAACACGTCATGACATGAAGGTTGGTCAAAGAATGATGATTAGTAAAGAGGTACGAGTTGCAATAGATACGAGCACTATACGAGCAGAGGCACGAGTAGATTCAACGCTTGTATTTATTTAAATCCAAGAATTCTGGAGAATGAATCTAACAGTACAAGTAAGAACAAATACAAAATTTAATGAGCATTAAATATTGAAAACGTTAGAAATTTGTACTAAATACAATGATTATGTAACGTTGCATTTAATATCTTTAATTGTCTATAATAACCTTATTATAAAAAGGAAAAACGCATATTTCCAAAATAGTTATAAAAGGGAGAGAAAGGGATCAATTGTAAGGACAAGAAACTCTATCTGAATTTACTAGTATACTTTACTTTTTTAATTATCCTATTCCTAGTTAAATTACTCTCTTTTATACATTCTTTGATTATCAGTAACCCGCATTTTCTAAATTAAAGCTTTGACCGAAGTCCCATTTTTTTATTAAACAAATTGGTTCTGTTACCGGAAATCTGATAATCTATACCTTTTAGCTTAACTTTCCTAGTTACATCAACCATGTCGAACAATAACGACAACATTCAAGGAAACGAAGGAAACCAACAACTTCAGGGAAATCTATTGGATAATCACACCCCGGTCCCTTCTCCACATAGTTCTCCTCAACGGTCTCGAGAGGGCACTCTTGATGGATCTCATGCAAATGGAAACGCTCAATTTAAAAATATTGAAGCTATCGATGAAGCTTTGCAAAAATTAATTGATGCACAGGTTAATAAAGCACTTGAAGCTTTTTCTAGTTAATTACCTGCTACACCACTCACAACCACTCCAAATAACAACACTTTGGAGAATTCTCGTTCTGGGCTTATTAATTCAAGAAGTGATGGAACCCCTAGTGAATCACAAGAGGGAATATCAAGTAATTTAGTCAACTTTGATTTACAAAATTTAGTACTAACATTGCAGAAACAGCTCAAGGAGCAAAGTGACAGCATAGAGCAAATACCCGGGGTGCCGTCTGTGATCAAAGGGAAAGATATGGATAAATATTCGCAACAATCTTGGAAACCAAGTGATGCTCCCCTCCTAATCCCAAAGAAATTCAAAATGCCCGATATTCCAAAATATGATAGAACAACTGACCCACGGGACCACGTGACTGCTTTCACAACAGGCGTGAAAGGCAACGGTTTGAGCTAAAAAGAGATTGAATCTGTGTTGGTTAAGAAATTCGGTGAAACACTCACTAAAGGTGCATTAACATGGTATTCTCTTTTACCCGAAAATTTTATAAATTCTTTTGCTGAGATTGCAGATTCTTTTATTAAAGCACACTCGGCAGCTCAGAAAGTCGAAAAAAGAATGGAAGATATTTTCAAAATCAAGTAAGGGGACACATAATTGATCAGAGAGTTCGTAGACAAGTTCCAGCATGAAAGAATGACATTACCGCGTGTACCTGACAAATAGACATCTATAGCATTCACAAGTAATGAATGAAAAAAATCTCAGAAGCTACGAGGTGACTCAAGGAGAATCTTCGTGAATTCCCAGTAACAACATGCAATGGCGTTTATAGTAGGTATAGCACGAAGCTGAGGATTGAAGAATATATTATTTCACTGTATCAAAAAGAAGAAAACATAAGTTCGAGACGGGCGAAAATCGAAAAAAGTTCTAGTAAAAACACGTACGAACCATACATGGGACCTCCAGGAAAAGACTCACGGTCAAAACATGATAATCATAGATACGACCACAGATCGAGGAATAGAGAATCGGGCTCGTCATTAAGATTAGGGAATGATCGAAACACACGTGAGTCTTGAGATCATTATAGAAACTTAAAGGCGAGGTTTGGCGGTTAGAATTTCCATGTGAGCACTTCCGAATTCATAGCTATTTTGAGAAGCATGGGTGACAAAGTACGATGGCCAAAAGAGATGAGGTCGAATCCAAACAGGCGCAACCCTCATCATTGTTGTGAATTTCATAATGATCACGTGCATAAAATGGTTGACTGTAGATTTTTACAAAGTGAAGTTGATCATTTATTATAATAGGGGTATCTTACCGAGTTATTCAGTGAGAAAGGTAAGCAAGCATATATGAAGAATAGGCAGGAGCCCCCTAAACCACCTTCTCCCAAAAGGACCGTCAACGTTATAAGCGAGGGTGAAGACATAATGGTGTGATGTATACCACAGCTAATAAGATTTCCAAAATCATAATTACTCAAGGGAAACGGACGCGACATGTCTTAGAAGAGGAAAGCATTACGGTTGATGATGCAGATGCAGATGGCATATTATCTCCTCATAACGATGCACTGGAAATATCTTTACTTGTACATGATGATAATGTAAAACGAGTTTTGATTGATCCACGAAGTTCCGTGAACATTATTTTGGTAAGAGTATTACGTGAGATGCAAACTGAAGATAGATTAATACCAAAGGCGCATACCTTATGTGGATTTGACAATTCTAGTGTCGTCACGAAAGGAGAGGGAATACTCAAAACATTCGTAGAGGGAGTTGTCAAGGATACAAAGTTCCAGGTAGTAGATATGGAGATAGCTTACAATATGATCCTTGGGAGACCATAGATCCACAAAATGGATGTTGTTCCTTCAACCTTGCATCAAGTTATTAAATTTCCATCACCATGGGGAATATATCAAATTTGTGGAGATCAACATACATCTAGAAACATCAACTTTGTAGCAGATGCAAGTACGAAAAATGAAGAAAAATAGCAATCACAGAAGCCAGTTGAGGACACCACAACACAGACCTCAACTGAACAAGGGCGGACAGATGTGGACTCAAGGCCCGATACCATTCAAGAACCAGACAAAAATGAAAATATCAAAACAACAATTGAAGAACTGGAGGCTATAGTGTTATTCGTACAATGGTCTGATAAGAAAGTCTATATATGGGCCATTCTAAGACAAAACATGAAAGGTAAGTTAATTGAATTTTTTAAAGCTAACATGGACTATTTTGCTTGGTCCCACTCTGATATGATAGGAATACCATCGGTGGTAATGACTCATAAATTAAATGAAGACCCATCGTACCCTCATGTCAAACAAAAGAAGAGAAAGCAAGGAGCTTTCAAAAATCAGGTGATTCAAGAAGAAGTTAAAAAATTACTAAAGATTTGGTCTATCCGTGAGGTAAAGTATCCTAATTGGTTAGCCAATACTGTTGTCGTACCAAAGAAGAATGGTAAGTGGCGAGTTTGTGTAGATTACTCAGATCTTAACAAAGCTTGTCCTAAAGATTCTTTTCCACTACCACATATAAATCAACTAATTGATGCTACTACAGGACATGAAATATTAAGTGGTTTTAGATGCGTATTCAAGATACAATCAGATTAAATTGGATCAGATAGATGAGGAAAAAACTTCATTCATAACTGATAGGGAGACTTACTATTGTAAAAATGCGACTAGGGAATGGAGGCCCTATGTCCAAAATCTCAACTTACAGATTGGAGCCCTAATGTTGGTAAAAATGCGACTAGGGAATGGAGGCCTTATGTCAAAAAACTCAACTCAGTGATTGCAGCGTTAATGTTGGTAAAAGGCGACTAGGGAATGGAGGCCCTATGTCTGAAAACTCAACTCAAGTATGGAGCCCTAATGTTGGTAAAAAGGCAACTAGGGAATGGAGGCCCTATGTCAAAAAACTCAACTCAAGTATTTGATCCCTAATGTTGGTAAAACGCTGACTTGGGAATGGATGCCCTACGTCAAAAAACTCAACTTAAGGATTGCAGCATTAATGTTGGTAAAACTGTGACTACGGGATGGAGGCCCTATATCTAAAATCTCTACTCCGGGATTGGAGCCTTAACGTTGGTAAAAGGCGACTAGGGAATGGAGGTCATATGTCTAAAAACTCAACTCAGGGGCCGGAGCTCTAATGTTGGAAAAAGGAGACTATAGAATGTAGACCCTATGTCTAAAAATCTCAACTCAAGGATTCGATCACTAAAGTTGGCTAAAGAGACGACAAGGGAATAAAGGCCCTAAATCTAAAATCTCAACTCAGGGATTGGAGCCCTAATATTGGTAAAAAGGCGAATGGGAAATAGATGCCCTATATCTAAAAACTCAACTCAGGGACTAGAGCCCTAATGTTGGTAAAATGCGACTAAGGAATGGAGTTCTTATGTCTCAAAACAGAACTCAGGGATTAGAACACTAATGCTGGTAAAAGGAAACTCGGCAATGGAGGCCCTATGTCAAAAACTCAACTCAGGGATTATAGCTCTAATGTTGGTAAAGGGCGACTAGGGAATGGAGGCCCTATATCTAAAGACTCAACTCAGGGATTGGAGCCCTAATGTTGATAAAAAATGCGACTAGGAAATGGAGGCCCTATGTCTGAAAACTCAACTCAGGAATTTGAGCCCTTATATTGGAAAAAAGGAGACTAGGGAATGTAGGCCCTATGTCTAAAAACTAAACTCAGGGATTGGCGCCCGAGTGTTGGTAAACAGTAACAGGAGAATGGAGGCCCTATGTCTAAAATCTCAACCCAGTGATTTGACCCCTAATGTTGGTAAAAAAAGCGACTAGGAAATGGAGGCCCTATGTTTAAAAACTCAACTCAAGGATTAGAGCCCAAAGGTTAGTAAAAAGGCGATTAGGGAAGGGAGGCCCTATGTCTAAAAAGTCAACTTAGGGATCTGAGCCCTAATGTGGTTAAAAAGGCGACTACGGAATGGAGACCCTGTATTTAAAATTTCAACTCAGGGGTTTGAGACCTAACGTTGGTAAAAAGCGACTAGGGAATGGAGGCCCTATGTCTAAAAACTAAACTCGGGGATTGGAGCCCTAATGTTGGTAAAACGTTGACTAGGGAATTGAGGCCCTATGTCTAAAAACTCAACATAGGGATTGGAACTCTAATGTCAATAAAAGGCGACTAGGGAATAGAGACCCTATGTCTGAAAACTCAATTCAATGATTGGAGCCCAAATATTGGTAAAAAGGCAACTAGGGAACGGATGCCGTATGTCTAAAAACTCAACTTAGGAATTGGAGCCCTAATGTTGGTAAAAGGCGACTATGGAATGTAGGCCCTATGTCTAAAATCTCAACTCAAGGATTGGATCACTAAAGTTGGCAAAAGAGACGACTACGTAATGGAGGCCCTATGTCTAAAATCTCAACACAAGGATTAGAACCCTAATATTGGTAAAAAGGGGACTAGGAAATGGAGGCCCTGTGTCAAAAAAAATCAACCCAGGGACTGGAGCCCTAATGTTGTTAAAAGGCGACTAGGGAATGGATGCCCTATGTCTAAAAACTTCAACTCAGGGATTGGAGCCATAATGTTTGTAAACGGCGACTAGGGAACGGAGGCCCTATGTCTAAAAACTCAACACAGTGATTGGAGGACTAATGTTGGTAAAAAGGTGACTAGGAAATAGAGGCCCTATGACTAAAATCTCAACTCAAGGTTTGGATCCCTAATATTGGTAAAAATGCGACTAGGGAATGGTGGCCCTATGTCTAAAAACTCAACTCAAGGATTGGAGCCTTAATGTTGGTAAAACGCGACTCGACAATGGAGGCCCTATATTTAAAAACTGAAATCAGGGATTGGAGCCCTAATATTGGTAAAAGGTGACTAAGGAATGGTGAACCTATGTCTAAAAACTCAACTCATGGGTTGGAGCATTAATGTTGGTAAAAAAAAGCCGACTAGGAAAAGGAAGCTCTATGTCTGAAAACTCAACTATAGTATTGGAGCCCTTATGTTGGTAAAAAGGCACCTAGGGAATAGTGGCCCTATATCTAAAAACTCAACTTAGGGATTGAAGTCCCGATGCTGGTAAAAGACTACTAGGGAATGGATCCCTATATCTAAAAACTCAACTCAAGGATTTGAGCCTTAATGTTGGTAAAAAGGCGACTAAGAAATGGAGGCTATATGTCTGATAACTCAACTCTAGGATTAGAGCCCTAATGTTATTAAATAGGAGACTAGGAAATGGAGGCCCTATGTCTAAAAACTAAACTTAGGAATTGGAGCCCTAATGTTGGTGAAAGACGACTAGGAAATGCGGCCCTACGTCTAATAACTCAACTCGGGGATTGGATCCCTAATGCTTAAAAAATGCTACTAGGGAGTGGAGGCCCCATGTCTAAAAAGTCAACTTAAAGATTGGAGCCCTAATATTGGCAAAAGGCGACTAGGGAATGGAGACCCTATGTCTAAAAACTCGGCTTAGGGATTCAAGCCCTAATGTTGGTAAAAACGACTGGAGAATGGAGGCCCTATGTCTAAAAAATCAACTCAGGAATTGGAGCCCTAATGTTTGTAAACGGAAACTAAGGAACAGAGGCCATATGTCAAAAAATTAAACTCAGGGAGTGGAGCCCAAAAGTTGGTAAAAGGACGACTATGGAACGGACGACCCTATGTCTAAAATCTCAACTAAGGGATTGGAGCCCTAATATTAGTAAAAATATGATTAGGGAATGGAGGCCCTATGTCTAAAAGCTCAACTTAGGTATTGGAGCCCTAGTGTTGGTAAATGGTGACTTGGGAATTGAGCCCCTATGTCTGAAAACTCAAATCAGGGATTGGATCCCTAATATTGGTAAAAAGGCGACTAGGCAATGGAGGCCCTATGTCTAAAAACGCAATTCACTGTTTGGACCCCTAATGTTGGTAAAAGGTGACTTGGTAATGGAGGCCCTACATCGAAAAACTCAACTTAGGGATTGGAGCCCGAATGTTTGTAAAAAGACGATTGGAAAATGGAGGTCCTATGTGTAAAAACTAAACTCAGAGATTGGAACCCTAATGTTGGTAAAAAGGCGACTAGGGAATGGTGGCCCTATGTGTAAAAACTAAACTCAGAGATTGGAACCCTAATGTTGGTAAAAAGGCAGCTAGGAAACTGAGGCCCTATATCTAAAAACTCATCTCTAGTGCCGGAGCCATAATGTTGATATAAGGCGACTAGGGACTGGAGGCCCCATGTCTAAAAACTTTAACTCAGGGATTCGAGCCTTAATATTTGTAACAGGAAACTAGGTAATGGAGGCCCTATGTCTAAAATTAAACTTAGGGATTAAAGCCCTAATGATGGGAAAAGGTGACTAGCGAATGGCGGCCCTACTTCTAAAAACTCAACTCAGGAATTAGAGCCCTAATATTGGTAAAAAGAAAACTTCGGAATGGAGGCCCTATGTCTAAAAACTAAACTTAGGGATTGGAGCATTGATGTGGGTAAAATGCAACTAGAGAATAGAGGCCCTATGTCAAAGAACTAAACTCATGGATTGGAGCCTTAATGTTGATAAAAAGAACCTAGACAACGGAGGCCCTATGCCTAAAAACACAACTCCGGACTGGAGCCCTAATGTTGGTAAAAGGAGACTAGGGAATGGAGGCCCTATGTCTAAAAATATCAATTCAGGGCATGGAGCACTAATATTGGTAAAAGGAGACTAGGAAATGGAGACCTTATGTCTAAAATCCAAACTCAGGTATTGGATCCCCAATGTTGATAAAAAGGCGACTAGGGAATGGAGGCGCTATGTCTAAAAACTCAACTTAGGGATTGGAGCCTTTATGTTGGTAAAAAGGCGACTAGGGAATTGAGGCCCTCTGTCTAAAAATCTCAACTCAGGGATTCGAGCCCTAATGTTTGAAAAGCGCGACTAGGGAATGGATGCCATATATTCTAAATCTCAACTCAGAGATTGGAGCCCTAATATTGGTAAAAAGGCGACTAGGGAATGGAGGCCCTATGTCTAAAGGGATTGGAGCCCTAATGTTGGTAAAAGCCAACTAGAGAATGAATGCCCTATGTCTAAAAACTCAACTAAGGGATTAGAGTCCTAATGTTGTTGAAAGGTGACTAGGGAATGGAGGTTGTATGTCTAATAATCCAACTCAGTGATTGGAGTCCTGATGTTGGTAAAAAGGAGACTGGGGAATGGAGGCCCTGTGTCTAAAATCTCAACTCAGGGATTGGAGCCCTAATGTTGGTAAAAATGCGACTAGGGAACGGAGGCCCTATGTCTAAAAACTCAACTCACGGATTGGAGCCCTAATGTTGGTAAAAGGCGACTGGGGAATGGAGACCCTATGTTTGAAAACTAAACTCAGAGATTGAAGCCCTAATGTTCGTAAAAAAGGCGACTAGGGAATGGAGGCCATATGTCTAAAAACTCAACTCAGGGTTTGGATCCCTAAAGTTGGTAAAAGGTGACTTGGGAACGTAGGCCCTATCTCGAAAAATTCAACTTAGGGATTGGGGCCTTAATGTTGGTAAAAAGCGACTAGAGAATGGAGGCCCTATGTCTAAAAACTCAACTAAGAGACTAGAGCCCTAATATTTGTAATAGGCGACTAGGGAATGGATGCCCTATGCCTAAAAATATCAATTCAGGGCTTGGAGTCCTAATATTGGCAAAAGGCAACTAGGGCATGGAGGTCTTATGTCTAAAAACTCAACTCAGGTATTGGAGCCCCAATGTTGGTAAAAAGGCGACTAGGGAATGGACGCCCTATGTCTAAAAACTCAACTCAGGGATTGGAGCTTTAATGTTGGTAAAAAGGCGACTAGGGAATGGAGTCCCTCTATATAAAAATCTGAACTCAGCGATTCGAGCCGTAATTTTTGAAAAATGCGACTAGGGAATGGATGCCTCATATCTAAAAACTCAACTCAGAAATAGGAGCCCTAATATTGGTAAAAAGGAGACTAGGGAATGGAAGCCCTATCTCTAAAAACTCAACTCAGGGATTAGAGCCCTAATGTTGGTAAAAAGCGGCTAGAGAATGGAGGCCCTATGTCTAAAACCTCAACTCAGAGTTTGGAGTCCTAATGTTGGTGAAAGGCGACTAGGGAATGGAGGCCGTATGTCTAAAAACTTAACTCAGGGATTGGAGTCCTAATGTTGGTAAAAAGGCGACTAGGGAATGGATGCCCAATGTCTAAAATCTCAACTCATGGATTGGAGCCCTAATTTTGGTAAAAATACGACTAGGTAAAGGATGCCCTATGTCTAAAAACTCAACTCAGGGATAGGAGACCTAATGTTGGTAAAAGGCGACTGGGAATGGAGACCCTATCTGTGAAAACTCAACTCAAGGATTGGAGCTCTAATGATTGTAAAAAAGGCAACTAGGGAATGGAGGCCATATGTATAAATATTCAACTTAAGATTTGGATCCCTAGTATTGGTACAAGGTGACTTGGGAACGGAGGCCCTACCTCGAAAAACAACTTAGGGATTGGAGCCCTAATATTGGTAAAAAGGTGACTAGAGAATGGAAGTCTTATGTCTAAAAACCCAACTCAGGGATTGGAGCCCTAATGTTGGTAAAAAGCGACTAGGGAATGGAGGCCCTATGTCTAAAATCTCAACTCAGGGATTGGAGCCCTAACGTTAGTAAAAGGCGACTAGGGAATGGAGGACCTATGTCAAAAAACTCAACTCAGGGATTGGAGCCCTAATGTCGGCAAAAGTCGATATGGAATGGGTGCCTATGTCTAAAGATCTCAACTCAAGGATTGGATCCCTAATGTTGGGAAAAGAGGCGACTAGGGAATTGAGGCCCTATGTATAAAATCTCAACTCAGAGATTGGAGCCCAAATGTTGGTAAAAAGATGACTAGGAAATAGACGCCCTATGTCAATAAACTCAACTCAGAGACTGGAGCCCTAATGTTGGTAAAAGGAGACGAGGGAATGGAGGCTCTATGTCTAAAAACTTCAACTCCAGGAATGGATCTCTAATATTGGTAAAAGACTACTAAGGAATGGAAGCCTTATGTCTAAAATAAAATTTTAAAATAATAAAAATAATTTTTGAAAATAAATTAAAGGTGCTAAATTAATTAATAATATATAAAATTTAAATTAAAAATACTAGAATAAAATGTTTCAATTATAGACGCCATTACTTAAAATAGGCTAAAATTACAATTTAGTGCAATTTTAGCTTAAAATACCAAATCAATTAATAAAAATTTGCAAAAAATACCTTCTATATATTGATATAAATATTAAAATAAAATAATCACTAAAACAATAATTTGAGGAACACTTATTGGTTTTTGTATTGGTACAATAGGGCAATAAATCGGTTGAAAAATATTTTTAAATAATTGAAACAAAATAATTAAATATTTGGACATGCTTATATATGCATATATATATTGTTTTAAAAGTATTTTGCATATAAAAAAAATACAAGTAAAAATTGGGTATCAACATCTTCGTCTTAAATGAACCTCACTGCCCAGCGGTTTTTCCGCACCTACGGATGAATTTCCGCTTCTACGGGGTTGCTTTTGCAGTCGATTGTCCGCATATGTAAAACACTCAAGACGCACCCATCTACACGTGCATCCAATTCATATATCTAAGAGCCCTCTTCTACGACTCGCCTCACGCACCTACGATCATGGCCAGGTTGCCTCACTCCACATTTTTGCGTACCCTTTCATCGCGGAAGTGAGTTTGCTTCTGTGAAAGTCCTTCAGTTATGAAGACATCGCTGACTCCCTCCCTTTTCTCTTTTGCAAACGAGAAACCACACCTCTAGCACTGTTGCTGCTGTTATTCCCACTCCATGTGCAAAATGCACCAAATGCCAGCCATCTTCAACTCTTCTCCAAAGAGCCATCGAGCTCTGTCGACTCTCTGAATCCTATCGAGGCCCCGAGGGCTCGAGCAAACATACTAACAAGTTTGTAAAGATAAAACAGACTCTCATGAACTCACAAAATGTGGAAAGCAACATCAAAGTTAAAAATTCAATCCAAACAAAATTGAATCAACTTATAAACTTTAAATTCTTCCAACTTACTCCGAATGTGAAGAATCATACTTAGACTATTCGGAATGGCACCTAATTTTGCATGAAAGTCTTAAATCACCACTCGGAACTATTTTTGGTCTCGAAATCCCAAATGGACCTCGATAACACAAAAACCTTCTCCAAACCAAATTTAAAGAACTTGAGAAACCTTCAAGATGCCAACTTCCAATATTAAGCGTCAGAACGCACCCATGTCATCCAAAACCCGATTTGAACATACGCCCAAGTGTAAAATCATTATACAAACCTATTGGAACTGTTAAATCATAGTTGTGAGGTTGTTTAACACAAATTTTGAGCCAAGTCAAACTCAACTCTTTTAAGCCAACATTAAGGAACTTAATATTCCGATTTCAGCTCGAAATCTTCTAAAACCAAACTAACCGTTGCCACAAGTTATAATAAAGTAAAAGCATATACATAGAGTCTTATTTAAGGTAATAGGGTTTTTGAAAGCAAATGTTCAGTCAGGTTATTAACTTTGTGGATATGGGGCTCGGAATGCAATTTCGAGAGTTGGATTAGCTCTGTTTTGTCCTTTGGTAATTGCATGCAGAATTTGATGTCAGTTTGGGTTGATTTTACATATTTCGGCACAAGTTTTTAAATGTGGAAGATTTAATAGTTCATAAGTTCGATTTGTGGTGTGATTCGTGGTTTCGACGTTATTTGATATGATTTAGAACCTCGAGCGGGTCTGTGGTTGTTAAGAAACTTGTTGGCTTATTTCGATGGGGTCTCAGGGGCCTCAAGTATATTTCAGATAGGCAACAGTCTATGTTCTCAAGTTTTGGAATACTGAAGTTCTGGTATCTAATATCTTTCTCTATGATCACGTAATTGCAGTCGCGATCGCAAAGGCCATTTTGGTGGCTAAAATTTTTGCTCTTTGCACGCATGATTCTACCCGTGATCGCATAATTCTGAATCCTCATCCATCGCGTTTGCATTCCATGTTATGTGTCATGTACCACAGTTGTAGCAGCTGGTAAATTCCTTTCTCTCCTTTGCGATGGCATGTACACTTACGCGACCCCATAATACAGTTCTTGGGGACTAGTGTTCCTTTCTTCGCAATCACATGTATCTGTTCGCAATCGCGTAGTACAATTTTTGGGTGGTAGTTAATTCCTTCTTCACGAATGCAATTGCCTTTATTTGATCATGATGTGTAAATCCCTGGGCAACAGAATATATTTTCCAAAATCGAGGGTTCGGCCATTTTTACCGTATCTTGAGGTTTAAACCTTAGTTTTGAGCGATTTTTTGTGGGGTTTTCAGGCAAATCATTGGGGTAAATGTTCTTCACCCCAGAATTTATTATATTCCATGATCCCATCTTCATTTTTATCTTATAATTAGTGGTATGAGTTTAGAATAAATGGGAATTTTTGAAGAAATATTTCAATATGTAAAATGATGATTTGAAGACGAATTGATGTCGAAAATTGAAAATTTTGGCGTGGTTGAACTCGTATTGGAATGGGTGTTCAGGTGGGTTTTATGAAATTTATCGGGTTTTCAGGGTGCGGGCCTAGGGTTGACTTTTTAGTTTTTGTTAAATATTGAAGCTCTATTATCCAAAAATATTTTCTATGAGTTTTGTTTATGAATTGAAGTTATTTTAGTTAGATTTGAGCCGCTCGGAGGTTGTTTCAATCGAGAAAGTTATTTTAGAGTAACTCTAGCTTCTTTGACGTAAGTATCTTGCCTAAATTTGCATGGGGGAATTATCCCTTAGGATTTGAGTCTTTGGTGCTAATTGTTTCATGTGAAATCCATGTATGCGAGGTGACGATACGTACTCGAGCTTGTTTATGGAAATTTAAGTGTTTAAGGCTCTTAGGTTCTTATTTTCATCAGATATGAATTTTTTTGTCATGTTGAATCCCCCATTTACAAGTTTCACCTCTATGTGTCTTAATTGGAATTAATTTCTTCATGTTCATCTCTTATTACCTATTTAACTCTTATGTGCCTTAACTGAAGTTGTTTTCTCTTCTATTGACATGCTATCCTTTCCTAAATTCTTATCCTTGATTGAAGTTATTGGTATCTTTTTTGTAATTTTCTATCCTTATTTAGGTTATTATTATCTTTTCTGTAATTTGCTTATCCTTAATTGAATTTTTTTTATATCTTACATATTGCTCAACCTTCAATGAAGTTTGGTTATCCTTTGTCATAGTTGATTTATCCTTGTTTGAAATTATTGACTCATATTATCTCCCTTGTTGTTGAATTGTACTTTTGTGGGATCATTATTACATATCATTTTTCCCTTGTTGAGCTATTCTTGTTGACACTAGTATTCTCTTTTGTGTCTTTCTTTGTGAGGTTTTTTTATCGTTTCTTTGTGTTCCAAATATTTTTAGTTGATTTACTTATTGTATTCTCGTATTATTATTGTTGTTGTTTTTGTACTCAATGGTGTTAAGCCAAGGATTATGCGTAGTTGTGGTATTGAAATTGTCGCGAGGAAATGTTGTGGAATATGCGCATATAATATGAAGGTCAGTTTATTGTATTGTTGTGTTTTTGGCACGTGATATTATTGGGAGGATTTGTTCGGGTGTTTGCACGAGGTTTCTGTCGTGTTAGTTACTATTGATGTTGCACATATGGCGTGATAAGGCAGGCTATATCTGTGTGTTTGCGCATGTGGCGAGACAAAGTGCAAACATTACTCTACATATACGGCGAGACATGGCAGGCATTTACTTTATTATTGTGCACATGGCGAGACAAGATGGGCTATGTGTGGAATAATTTGTGATGACTTGTGATGGCCTGGGATATTTGTTGTTGATATTTGTGTAATGGTATGCCTAATTGTGTGGTTTTTACCTTGTGAAAATTGTGGGGATCATTTCTTATGTGTCATTCAATTTCTCCACTATTACTCGTTGGCATGAATTGTGATAGAATACTTGCACAATCATACACGTAATTAATCACCCCTATCGATTTAATAAGATGGATCTAGATGTCATTGACCATTTATATGTACTCTCATCTACTTGCCTTCTATGTGGGAATTGATCTATTGGCATGTGAGTCGCTCGTGCGGTTATGGGTTGTAATGTGGGCACAAGATGTCATGTGATTAGGGTTGAAGAATTAGGATCCATGAGTTGTGATTATGAGGTTCGGTACATCATGAAAATGCTTGAACAAAATCTAGAGTGAAAGCGATTGTTCTTATTGAGTTGTTGATGGTTTTATTTATTTTGACTTAGACTACATCCAGCTTACTTTACGACATTATAAATTTAGTGCTTCCTGTTGAATATTGGTGTTATTGGTGTCTCGTTGGAAGTATTGTTTGGTATTCTTTATCCTTCTTAGTTTTATATTAATATCGTTTCTCTATTAGTTCATCTTCACATTTGTTCAGGTTCTTTAGTATGGTAGGTTTCTTGATTGTCCCTCGTCACTACTCCACATGGGTTAGCCTTGATACTTACCAGGTATCATTGTGGTATACTCATACTACGCTTCTGCATATTTTTGTGTAGATCCAAATATTTCGGAGTTGGTCGATCACTAGCTAGCTGTACGGATTTTGCTACGGAGACTCAAGGTTAACCTTCTTCTGCATTCTCAGGATTCGAAGTCACCTTCTGATATTGAACTTGCATTGTTTTATCTCGATTTCAAGATAGTTATATTTAGAGGTTTTTTTTATCAAACTCAGTAGAGCTTATGACTTGTAATATCGGTTTTGGGATTGTAAGTTGTGTATATAGATTTCCATTTTATAATTATCAGTTGATGGTTATCTTTTATTAATTAAGTAAGTGTTAGGCTTACCTAGTCTAAGGGATTAGGTGTCATCACGACATCCTACGAAGGAAAAGTTAGGTTGTGACAAGTTGGTATCAAAGATTTTGGTTCATAGGAGCTACGAGTCATAAGCGATTTTAGATGAGTCTTGCAGATCGGTACGGAGACTTCTGTACTTATCTTCGAGAGGATACGGAGCTATTAGGACAATTTCACGTCTTCCATTATTATCGTGCGAGTTATTTGATCTCGGAGTTTGAACCTCTGTCATTCTATTTTCTCACATATGGTTAGGACACGAGCTACATTTACTGATGGCAATGCCCCTGAAGCCGATGTCGCTAGAGGTCGAGGTAAAGGCCGAAGGGAAGGGAAAGTTGGGTCGTGACATATTATCGAAAAAACGTTTGACAATGGGTGGGAAAAATAAATTAGAATTTTCAACCGATGTTGATCGGTATTCGATAAAAAAAATTTAATTAATCTTTTCTTCGGTAGATAGTATGTAAGTTTGACCAGGCTTTGGTCAGAGATTGACAGTTTTCCGACCGTAGCCAGTCAAAATTTTCAGTTGTGTCAGATAAAGCTATCAAATTTTCTTTTTTGTGAGACCACGGTTTTCAACAATTATGGTCGGTATATTTATGTACAATTTGTTAGTTAAATTTTTCGACCAATTTAATTTCTTCCCGACCGATTTCAATCGAATTTTTCTTCACCAATTTCGGTCGGTATACTTTGAATTTTGATAGTCTTCTGGTAGTGAAAAAAAATTGTCGAATGTGATGTATGCTAATCAATTTGGAAAACATTTTTACCAATATTAGAGCAACAAATTATGCTTGACCAAAGTTCTAAAAGTGTTTCCGCTGAAAAAATACTTTTTCAGCTTTTGAAATGCAATATATATTACTATTCAAAATAATTCTGCTTTTTTTTTTTTCACTAAAAGCTTTGGCCTATTTTTTAAAAGGAAAATAAGTATTTCTTATTTTTTAGAAGGTTGGCTCATATTAATTAAACTTATAACCTACCTTCTGAGCACTCATGAAGTACTGAGGTAAAAATAAATCTAGTTTGGACCATTAAGATATACAAGAAAAACTAATGATTTAGAGCAAAAGAAAACAATAAAGTAGTCTATTTTTGGACCTGAATCAGGTATGAAAAAATCAACTTGTGGGATGGAGCAATGAAACTCAGTGAGAAGTTGAAATAAGCAAATTAACTTTGTTTGGGAGAAGTCGATATCAATTACATATTCTTTAGCTAGTGCTTTCTGAACCTAACAATAACCTGCTCTCTTTTGACTTTCACTTATACCAATGCTATTTAACGTATTAGGACTAAATATGTCAACAATGTCATGCTCCTCTCATTAATTGCATGGGCTCCATAGTCAACCTCCATCCAAATTATAGTCATAGGCACAATACCATGATTGATAATGGTGTGGCAGAATAGAATCCCTACACTCTTAATAAAAAATTATTAGTTCGAGCTAGCTGGGAAAATGATGAACTCTCTAATAATAAGAAGCATTTATCTCTTTTAACGGTTTTATGCGATGTGAATTTAAATTAGTTAAACTTATAATTAGCGATTGCAGCAAATAACAGATAGTAATATATATAGAAAAAGAATTAATCAAAGAGAAATAAAATACTAAAAGTTTATTTGGTACCAGAGATAAGAAATAACTAATTTTGAAATTAATTTAAATTAGTTTATTTTATATTTGATTAGAATAAAATTACGATATAACTAATCTCAAAATTAATTATTTCAAAATTATGATATTATTTTTATTCCTATAGCTATAAGTGACTAGAATAACACTCGAAATAATTTGTTTCGACCAAACCACCCTAAAGAAGTAAAGGAGGTGAGCCCAACATAACGTGTTTCATACATTAGCATATGCCTCCAATAATGCATGATTACTTCGGCGTGTTAATCGAAACATAGTTGAAACTGTCTTCACTTTCCATAAACAGCAGTTACGAACGCTCTGTGGAATTAAACACGACTACCATATGTGCAACTTTAAGTGAGTAGTATTTTTGGAGATTTCGAGTAACATGACTTAATATTATAACCTAAAAAAAGACCGTATTTTCCAAAGTGTAATATTTTTTAAGCGGTAATATAGTCATTATAACAGTAAGTTATTTATGTTATATTAAAGTAACTAAATTTTACCAAAATAGTAAAATCATAAAGTCATTTTTGTCACGTAAGAGTAACGGAACAATATGTAAATCCTGTAAACATAGAAATTAGTGAATGGAAAGTCAAATTTCCAATTCAAAAATAAATACATATGACTGGAAAAGTTACCTTAACTAGAAAAGCGTCTAATTAGCTTTATAAAACCTAAAATTACATCGATTCATAGAACTCGTCAAAGATGTCATCTTGACCTAATAAAGTCATTCATCCACAAATTGAAAACTGAAAACCCTCGATTCCTTTGTATCTTGGTGTCCCCTATCAATATTTCCTCTAATTAATAGTAGCTTCATTTTAAGGGGTTCTAGCTACCCTTTCCTTCTTCAAACAATTCCAGCTAGGAATATGCTGACCATAACGTACTCCAATAAGTCAAAAATCAGTTTAAACTTCTATGTACTGATAGTATAATAAGACAGACAATTTACTATAAAAGGTAAAATTATACTAATAATTCAAAAATATATAAATCGCAAGTGTATATATACGTTAATTCCATTGTCGAGGATTTGCACCGAATTCCATGCATTCTTCCTTTAGTACTTGCACAACATCAAAACAAATTAAATACAGAATCCAGGAAAGACATAGACTAGGCAGGGATAGGGACGGATCTAGCAGCATAGATGAACCTATAACTTCTAGTCTAGACCTAGAATTTTTTGTGTAGAACTTCTGAAATTGTCAAAAATATTGAACTATGAACCCGTGAGGGCCATAACTCACGCACGGTAATGGGCTCTTTAGTTTTATGGTCGGAACTCAAGTCCTGAAACCATAGAATTAAAATTATGATATGCATGACTAGGATGGCTCAGGTTTATGGAAACATGAGGCATATTCTTGACCTTGCTGTTGATGATAATTATAGGGAGAATAATGAGGAGATTTTGGTTGCTTGTGGGATTAAGCATATGGGCAAAGATGTTTGGAGGAAAATTTGGGAGTAAGTGTGATGAGGATAAGAATGAAGGTGACAACATAGAAGCTGCATTGCCTCTGAGAGTTGCTGGACAATGATGGTTGTGTTGGCCTTCGTATGTAGTGATTACGATTGATGGATCTTCATATGATCTCTCCACACGTTTCTTCACATTGCATTTTTGAGTCGTACATCTGTAATAATTCCTACAAAATATATCAGCAATAAAGTAAAAGCACTCTGGTCAAATTGGATTCGTTAACTAATCTTTTTAATTTTAAGTTTCGTGCACAAGCCATATATATATATAGTCAAACCTATTTATAATAATCTCGTTTATTTCGATAATTTTTAGCTGTGCATAGAAGAACATATATATTATAATTTAACATGAAAAAATAGTTTCAAGTAATACTTGATTACGTTATATATACTGAAGTATTGCTATAAAGATTGAGTATTATAGAGAAGTTTGAACGTAATTCTTTTCACGCTATCAACAACAACAACAACCCAATATAATCCCACATAGTCGGTCTGGGGAGGGTAGTATGTACGCAGACCTTACCTCTACCATGGGATAGAGAGGTTGTTTCCAAATAGAGCCCCGGCATTTATCCCTCCAAGAACTTCCCACCCTGCTCTTAGGGAGATTCGAACTCACAACCTCTTGGTTGGAAGTGGGGGTTAACCCTGTGCTGCAGAGCTCGAGTGTGAAAATCTAGACCTTCATAATCTGCAGGGGCCTAAGTATCAAAAGACATTAATAATCAATCACCTAAAGATCATCTTAGTTTCTTCCCCTTTTTAAGAGAATAGTATTCTAGCAGGTAAAGTTAAGCAGTCAAGAAAATTTTAGTTAATCCCTAAAGATATGAAACAGAAATGTTAGCAACAAGAATTTGATATGCCTTAAGAATATTAATTTTGTAAAGAACTGTAGCTCTCAGAAAGTGAAATATCATCTCCCCTCCTCCCAAAGAGCAACCGAGAAAGAAGAAAAAGATGCTTTATTCTAACCATGTCCATGGGGACATGGAGTTTTCGACGTCTCACGCAAGAACATAGAGCTAAGAGAAAACATGCAAGCACACAATTAGATCACTTTTTTAGATCATCCTCATTACTTCCATCCGAACCCTCCCCAGACTGGAGTAGTGCACGGTATCTATCTTGTTTTTTCTTCTTTTTTGCAGATTTATCTTCTGTGTCATCACCTTCCTCACTATCATCACTTTCACTCTCATCAGAATATAAATACAATTCTTTATGTATTTAGCTCTTCATAAAGAACCTATTATCAAAATTAGTCTTAAAATTCGAGGTAATCATCCGTCGATGTATTCGGTTAAATTTTAGTGGCAGTAAAAAAAAACTTTTACATGTCAACGTATATAACTTAAATCTGGTCTTCTTTGGCTTAGTTCTTTCTTGCAACGGAGTAAAAGTTCATCAAGTTTGAGCTACTATTTTGAACATGAAACATGCCTGTGAACATTGTCAGACTCATGTACTTACTAATCAAAGATTTTGAATAGTAACTTAAGCAACGTTAAATAATGAATAAGCTCACATATATTAGTCCTAAATATTGAAATTAGCTGAGATTTAATTTTATTGAATGAAAGATGCTACCTTGGGAAAGGGCTGTTCTTCACTGATTTCTGTCCATATTTTCTCCATCTATAACCATCTTCAAGATTGTCAATCTCACTTTTAGTCATGAAGGCAAATCTTGGTTCTTTTGGCTTCTTTTCTCCTTTCTTTTTTGCTTTGCTCCTGAAATAAATTATCAACAATTTTGTAGACGAGCAATTTTTCTATCATTGGTATAAATTATAAATTTTATCTGTGATTTTGCTGATTTAAATTAGCAGTTCAGAAGAAAAAAAAGGGTTTGGTTGAGTACCAAAATACTAAAACTATAAAAATCTAATTAATTAGGACGAGGGGCGGAAAGTCAAAATATTAAGGGAAAATGACACTGTAGCCACTCTTAAAATTTAAAAAATGAAGGGTAAGAAAATAATCCTTTCTGAATGTTATATATAAAAAAATATATAAATTTTATACACTTTTTTGGCTACTAAATATAAATAATTTCCATTTTAGTCTAAAAGTGATCTTTAGCCAAAATATTAATTTCCATATACTCGAAAGAAACTTGGAGAATAGTCAAGATTCCACCCGTGGAATAACATAGAAATTAAACTATGACTAGAATTAGTCCAATTAATAGATAATCTAATCCTTGAAGATAAGAAATTAAAGAAACGTCCCTAAGGAGAAATTGTTAATATTATCTTATGTGAGCACAAAAGAAAAATGACTTACTCTTTCTTAGACTTGTCATCTCCTTCTTCATGATATTCTTTTCCTTGCATAAGTTTCTTGCTTTTGGAAGAATCTTCTTCCCCTCCAGCCTCATTAGATGTAGAAGAAATCGAAGAATTCGTTGTCGGTGGAATTTCAACTCTAGTTCCTTCCAGAGGCGAATCTAGAGCGGGTTCTGTAGAAGAGACGACACTACTTTTCCTAGAAGAGTAGTCGTGACGATCATTTTGTGGACAAACAACTTCAGAGGATGAACAAGACATGCCAAAAGCATTTGATAAAGTGTTATAGTCCATAGAACTATGTAAACACTCAGTGAGAGTCATGTAAGAAGAAGGAACAAATTGGTGATGTGGAATTTGAATATTATTAGGAGGTGTATGGTCATAATCTGAGGTTGGATTTTCACCAAAGGAAGGGAAGGTATTGATCCCTTCAGTTCCCATGTAATCATGATAGAAAGGGTTGTTAGACATATTGGAGAAAATGGTATGGGGAATATTTAAGAAAATTAGAATCAAAACTAACACAAGAAGAAGATATTACTCGAACTAATATTTTTTAGTCTGTACTTTAAGGGGAGGAGAGAAAAATTAATGTAGAAGATCAAGAAGAAGAAAAAAAAGAAGGAATGGAACTACGTACTCTAAGATTCTTAAAGGAAATATTGTACTCTGTGTTTATGCAATAATAAGAAAATAAAAAGCTAACTAGTGACCTAGTATAGCTTGTTAGGAAGTAGAAGTGGATGGTCCTTTTTCAGAAAAATAGGACACAAGAAGTTTCAAAAGTAGTAAAAATGACTTTAGTTTTGCTACATATAAATAATACCCCACATAATATAATTTTTGGATAATTTTTAGGGAAATACGTAGCCGGAATACTCTTTGGATGCATAAAGTAATATGTTTATTATGTAATAGCTCGTAAATCACGTAAAAAATGTAAACGGTATTAAGTAAGTTTGGTGTAGTTTATTTCGAAACAGTTTTATTATTTTTGGGTAGGGGTAAGGTGTACACACTATCAGGATGAATCTACATGTTCATTTTGGGTGCTTAAGCACTCATTATCTTTGACAAGATTTACTATAGGAAATTTGGACTTCAACAACAATTCATGGAGTTTTTATTATACGATGCCGGATGCATGTTTCCTCAAGCAGTATCATGCGATACCGCTTAATCGAAAAATTTTACTAAATATATATATTAATATTGTACAGAAACGTATAAGTAGGAAAAAATAACACTACTTATTGTAAATTGTAATTGATATGTTGGTTTTGTGATTGATTTTGCTTCAAGAGGTGAAAGGTTCAAACCTCATCTAGCACATTTTTTTTTAAATATAAATATTTGAGAGAGCCTTTGTATTTAAAAATTATGATGAAGTAAAATTGAACTCAAAATGTTTTTTAATTTAAGACTCAACAAAATCAATAAATTAAGATTATTTCTTGTTTAAAAAAATATGATAATCAAAATAATATTCTAATTCTTTTATAAATTACGAGACCGCTTACAAAAATTCTTGCATACGCGCCTGGGTTTTAACTTTGGGTTCGAA
Source organism: Nicotiana benthamiana (assembly GCA_034376525.1). NCBI lineage: Eukaryota > Viridiplantae > Streptophyta > Magnoliopsida > Solanales > Solanaceae > Nicotiana > Nicotiana benthamiana. The sequence continues at coordinate 119,367,428 of CM067331.1, forward strand.
ACACCGTGCATACTATATTGGGGTAGAAAATTTTAGCAAATTTTCATACTGCAGTAATTGTTCCTAGAGTTCTTCCCTTTTTTAGGTAGGGGTATTTTTGTCTAAACTTGTATTTCTGTATTAACAAGACTACTTGCCCAATAAAATTTAAAAGGTGGCCGAACACTAGTCGCCGACCCAAAAAGTGGCTATATATCCATTGTTCACAACTGGTCCGCTTAATTAGAAGTTCATTGCATAAATGGTAGTTACTCATCCTGTCTTTATCCCTTACAGAAAAAGATGGACATGAGAACATTGACATTCTCAACGAGATATTTCAATTTTGACTGAACATCAAGAATCATGAATTTCATTATATGGACTCCAAATATTCAACTTTATCAGCTAACCAGCTAAGAGTGTAATCGCGTGCAGCATTTGTAAATCTACACATGCCACAAACATCATATTTTCACATCATAACTGGCTCATGCTCAAGAGGTGGTGCTTGAGAATTCATGGTAACAAAATTTGTAAGAATAAAAGCGATTTTTCGAGCTGGGGCTCCGAAAGCACATGGGAATAAGCATTAAACAGGCATTTAGAAGACTATAAAAGTGGGTCCGATCAAAAAAAGATACTCTTAACAAAAACATTAAGCTAGAACTGATCAAGATCAATAGGAAGCTAATCATACATTCTTGGTCTTGCCTGGGGGTTCGAGTCTCATCTCTGACATAGTCAAAGAAAAAGAGGACCTTTGACGAATTGCCTGATATACTCCACACGAAGTACTGAATCCTAGATGTAACACCGCCTTCCTGTGAATCTTGAAATGATCATTGTTCATTACAGCATCTTATACGCCCTTGTTCCATCATATGAAGAAAAGACGATCGATGGTCCATTGTCATGATTCTAAGTTACTCATACCTCCATTGACATGGAAATATGATTTGAATACCTGACGAAGAATCTTTTGTTTTGTTGAATCAAGCATGTTTGCACTATGTCCCCTATAAACTCCAAGCCTCAGCATTTCTTTCCCCTCTTTGACAGCTCGTTTTCTCACATCTGTCAGTGAACTCGCTTCCTTGGAATCTACACTTGTCTTGTATTCAGATTTCTCTGCTACATTTCCTGCTGGCTCCTTGCTGTTTTCTGCATTGCCATCATTCTGTTGGATATCATCGTTGTTATCAGGACTCTTGTTTCCCCACCACCTACATGTTACAGTAGACAAGCCATCGGATGGAAACCCATACTTGAATTCATCATAACTGACTGAAGTTCCTCTCGTCAAGTTAGAGATACGGAAATGCGGTAAACCTCCAGATTGAGCAATCCTGGCACCTTGCTGCTGTGAGAAAGCTCCCGCTTTCGGCATTTCCATTGTGGAGCTAATACTCTTCAATGGGGAGCCCCTACATTAAAATATGTGGTGGAAAGCATCTCAATAGACGCTAATGATTTATATACTTATGTTCTGTAGTACAGTAGTTTGACGTTAATGCAATCAATGTTCCAACATTGAACACTGGCCCAGAAACACCCTGTATTATTTAGTAGGGTAAAAGGAGAATACGTTTATTATAAGTTAAATCATCTAATTAATAACCATAATTTATTTCCATAAAGCTCCAGCAAGATCCCCTACATGCTGTCATTCCAATTAACAACAACAACAACAACAACTACTACCCAGTATACTCCCATCAGGTGGGGTCTGGGGAGGGTAATATGTAGACGAGCCTTACCCCTACCCGAAAGGGCAGAGAGGCTGTTTCCAATCGACCCTCGGCTCATAGGATAAAAGGAAAAACAGCAGTAAAACAAAAACAAAGACAATATCATTCATTTCCCAACCTGAGAACCCTATTGCCATATGATCCCGTACTGATATGGTTTAAAGTTGACAGGTTTCTATAATGCTAGCAGCAACTGCTTAGAAGTGTCCTGTGTCTGGACAATACAAATTCATAGTGAAAGTTTTAAGACTGAGTGGTATAATGGGTAGCCGCGGATGTTTCAGTAGTGAAAAAGGATATATCAAAAGGTTTAAAGTTTCAACTGCATTAACTTATATCTTCTATAACAGCCTTACTGAAACATCCAGCATCCGAAAGATAAAAATTCATGCTTCGAAGCAGCATTTCTGATATCAAGTCCAAGAAATGGATGGATGCAACTACTTTAAGTATTTAACTTGTTCAAGTGATCAGACACGATAGCCATTTTTTATTGAGTAGTTTATTGATGTAATCAGACATAACAAGTTGGACTCCGCTAACAAACGTATAACATGTTAAATGACTTACGGAAATGATGAGACTGCAGAACTGGCTAAAAAATCATGCTTTTCTCCAGCAGTTTTAGGAAATCCAACAGATCGCTCCTGTTTTTCCCTCAATGCCTCCTTCTTTATATCTTCAATACTCTTTCCAGAGATGACCTGAAAATCTCAAACAAATACAGATACATAAACAGGCATCGCACAAGCATTTCATTGGATCCCACTACCACAATAATGTTTAGGCTAACGGGTAAAATAAAACACGTGAATCATATCTTATAATTGCCTGTATGGAAGAGTCTCAACAACCTGGTAAAAGGTTTCAGGCTCCTTCAGACAGACTTCAGGTGATGTGAGTGCTTAATATTTACCGTGCAATGCTCATGCCTATTAGTGTACACTGAACAGTATATTTTTTGGGTTTCCTACCCGATGTCCGATACCCGCACTGGAGCCCGATTATATCCGGATTCGCGCCGTATAGGACCTCATTCGGGGGGAATACCCAGGGCTCAACTCAAGACCTCTGGTTAAGAGAGGAGCAGTCTCATCCACTGCACCACATCCTTTGGTGGTTGTACAATAAACAGTATAATTAAACAGAAACTGACATATAAATAGTTTCTATGAATAGATCAATTATATTTTATATGACAAGAAAAATATCAAACATAAAGTTTCAAAGGGTTACAAAAACATTCGACTATCTGGAATCAACAAGGTAATTCTTTATCATAGAAGAACAAACAGGCAACAGTGCTGGTACAATAGATCTTGCATTTTCTCCGCATTGTTGGGAACTCTATGTTCAAAAATTTCAGTCAGTATATACTCAAAATTAAAAGAGAGATAAAAATTTGTTCCTTTACTAAGCTCCAGTTAACTGTCATATTTTTCATTTCTTTTGTCCATTCGCCCTTCAAGCCACACCCCGCCAAAAAGTTCGTTTACAATATATTCTGCTAGCATCACAAAACTGTCAAAACAATCTCTTAAGGGAATAATGTTGATGCTTCCAAAAAGAGAAACTTTACTTTTTGAATGAGTACAATAAATCATCCTCCTACAGCCTACCTTCCGATACGGCCACCTCACCATACCATTTTCATAGCATATTTTCTTCAGGACACTAGCACAAACACCTAGAAGATAGATGCCAATTAGATCAAATGCTCTTGTAATATTATGTAAGAGAAAGTGGAGATATGGGAAACATTGCACACAACTGAGCTTACAGTTAAAAAGCAGAAATTGACAAACATAACAGATCAAAAATAGTATGATCAATTATTCTATCCTTGCTCTCCCCATATTAAAATAAAAATAAAAAATTAATATAGTCAAGTCCTGTAAGTGTAATGTATAAACTTTGTCATTTCTTATGAAACTCGCTGAAGGAGACGGGGTTTGGGAGGGGAGAGAAGTAAGGACATCAAAGGGGACTATATCAAGAAACAGCTAAACATGCAACACCAACAACCAATTCAAGATTTTATGACTTATTTCGGTAGCAACTGGAATGCAGGTTTTTGGGGGTGTAAGTTACTTGATCATAGTAGTTAACATATTCCTTCCTTCAGAAAAATGATTCCTGGATCTGGAATTGGCCAAACAGAATTATAAATTCCAGTGCACATAAACACGGTGGTCGGTGAGTCATTAACCTTTTCCAGTGTAATAAAAAAATTCATACAACATATTGCCTCTTCAAAGTGCTCTGGTGCATTTGAACATGTGATTTTCAAAAATAGAATAAATAGAAATGCAAATTTTGTAAAAAGTATCATGCAGAATAAACTTCTGAAGTAGCTACTTCAGGCATTATCAGGTTTTTAGCAGAAAACAGAAATCTAATTGATATCAAAACAAGAGGGATTAGCTTAGTTATTGAAACGACTCTACTTCTAACCCCTAGGCCGGGAATTCCAAATTCGAGTCATGCCAGGGGATAGACAGAGGCGGAGCTAGAATTTCAACCTTATAGGTTCTGGAATTTAGAAGGATGACTTTAAGTATTAATAATTGGATCCTAAATTTAATAATTGTCCATATTTGATGAATTTTTTAACACAAAACACTGTTTGAACAAAAGCTACTGAATTGGCCCATAACCAGGCTATTAGCTCCTGCTCGTGTAGGCAGACAATCACAGTTTATTGGATGGGGTGGGGTGGGTTAAAAATATCTTGATATTCGGTGTACCTCATTCTTCTCCAAAATCCACTCTCACAACTTCCATATATGTGTATTGTTTGGTTGCTGCTCAATTTATCATGGCCGAGTTGCTATTAAATGGTTAAAAGCATTTGTTGTGGTCGGCACTACACAGCTGCAGTCATACTCGTGAATCATAGGAGTAAATTATTCTGAATTTCTCTATTTTTTCTATATCAAGTTTTCATAATACCACCAATAACTATGGTGGGATGGCTGGATCCCTTCATCCTCAACCAAAGGCCTCGGATTCGAACTCGTCGGGGCCCTGGATCAGAGCATTTCCCCCTTTAGTGGCCCCTAAGCGACCTAAATCTAGATTAGTCAGCAAGTGGGTACCCCCAATACCATATGATTAGTGGTGGCAAAATGGTTAAAAGAAAATAGCTAACCACCTATATTATCCACTAAAAATGGGTTGGATAATGAACTTTTTAAAAACGGGTCACATATGGATAAGAACCATCTTATCCATTTAGAAAATGAATAACCAATGAGTCTAAAAGTACAACCCAGTATAATCCCACTTAGTGGGTATGGGGAGGGTAGTATGTACGCAGACCTTACCCCTACCCTGGGGTAGAGAGGCTGTTTCCAAATAGACCCCCGGCATCCTTCCCTCCAAGAACTTCCCACCTTTGCTCTTGGGGAGACTCGAACTCACAACCTCTTGGTTGGAAGTGGGGGTTGCTTACCATCAGAGCAAGCCCCTCTTGTCGAATAACCAATGAGTCTAACTTTTACATTTGTAAAGCCTCAAATTAAGAGTTCCTCAAGTTTGAGAAACTAAGAATTCTCCCGGAAGTGATCATATGCAAGAAGTCATGGATAATATTGTCACCTATATTATCCGTCGGTTAACCTCTTTCTTATCCGTATTAAATATGGGTCGGGTCGGATAATTTATCCGTTCTTTCATTACTCAGATTCGAATCGAACCATACCCGACCCGACCCGACTGTTTGCCACACTTACATATGTTATACCCCAAAAGAAAATCCCATAATATAATGACATATCTAGCAACATCGCAGCAACTATTTTCCAAATTTCAACTACTTCCCAGACCCATGACAACAAACAAGCACATAAAAATTTACCTTAAGAAAGATAGATATAGTGGGAAGTAGCAAGTATTCGATGGGTTAATCGAGCTGCACACAAGCTGAGCCACGATAACCAAATAAATCAGTAAACCACTAAACTAACAGTTTTAGGTTTAGCCTACAAACTTCATTTTTAAGTAAGTAACACATCTATTACACTTGTGCAGCAGTAATTATAAACTTAAGTGACGATTATTTTGGAGTTTACATTTGTAAACAAAATGCTTGTATGAGCTGGTTTTTGCAAATAGTAGCCAAAATTTCAAAATCTGAGTTTGCAAACTCTAAACAAACAGCCCGTAAGCATAAATATATCTTGAATAATTATTAAGTATTATTTTTCAGAGGATGAAGGGAAAGGATAATTACCTAGGGATTCAGCAGCATCAGAGAGAGGCAAATTGAATAACTTGGAGACCTGATCGAACGATATTGATTTTGGGTCGGTATTTGGGTTTGGAGTCGGATTCTGAATCGGGTTAGAAATTGGACCTGAACCCTGCAGATTACTCATGTTGAATTGGACTCGTGGCTGAATCAGAGACGATGATAAATAAATGTTGGCTAATTCATTATTTTTTGCCCTTTCAGGATTTTTTGTCGGCTAGTGAATTCTCTATGAAAAATAATTTTAACATTGTATCACCATTAAATAATACAATATTTAGTTGGATTAATTATTAAGAAAATTAATTTCCGGGTAACTGATGTAGCATTTTGTTGATCGTATAAAATATTCTGGCATAATTATTGCATTATTTGGTTTGTAATATTAGTCGATATCTGAATTAAGTTATACATGATTAAATTTATTATTTTAAGTGGAATTAATAGTTAATAAAAACATGTATACCAGGGATCAAAGTAATTAAAAGTTATATTTCTATAAAAAGTAAATTTTAACCGAATTCAAAAATACATCCGCAATCTTTAAATTATGAATCTATCCCTGATTGCGAATGCTTTTCTATTTTTTATACTAAGTGAAATTATACTTTGTTGTTGTTGTTGCGCAACTTCATTGTAATTCTTCCACGTGGTGCTACTTTATAGTATTTGTTTATTTTTCGGTATTACAATATTTTACCCTCACAAAACCAATAAAATTGACTAACGTTTGCATTTTACTGCAAATAATACAAAACAACAAACCAACAATTCATAATTACAATTCTTAACATATTTGTAGTGATGAATTTACAAATTGATGAGGTCACACATGTATAATATAGATATGTCATGTTGGGAGTCATGAGGTGGCAGGCAAAGACAAAGACTTTAAAAATGCTAAGAGATACAAATAAAATGCTCGAATCTCATACCAGCAATTCAAAGGGAGCATTAGAGTCGGGAATTCGAACAAGAGAATCTAAAAAAAAAAAAAATACCACACTTAAATTTGAATATGTGAAATTAAATTTATTTTTGAACCACCTATGCCTCGTACTAGAATCTTACCTTATCTTATAAGAATAGAACAATATACAAAAATAAATAAGAGAAAATAGTTTTTTTTTTTTAAATTCCTTGCGTCTGTCCCTACTTTTGCTTATGTAAATAAAGTCCTATATTCGTAACTAAAAATATTAAAAATCTACATACATGTAAGATGTATGATATTGTAGCTTTACTGATAAAATACCTTTTTGGAAAAATCGAAGCTATAACTTAAAGCGGATAATATTAATATAGTGGTTAGAATTAAGGGTGGGTATACTTTGGGCAAATCCGAAATTCAAATTTCTTAGATTTTTTGTTTGAATTTTCGGATTACGGATTGGAGTTTGAATTTAATGTTTAAAATTTTTATATTTCGGATTGGATAGTGGATTTGTTACTTCGAATTATTGGATATTCGAAAATCCAAAATCTTTATACTTTATATTTAGTCCATTATTCATATGTCTATAGTAATAAATTCAATATTAAACATTAGATATTGTCATATATATTTAATATTAATTACTAAGTTATTATAAGAACACTTTTTATTTGGATATGATTTTACTATTTCTACTTCTTATATGTCTATTAACGTCTCTACTGTAATTTCTTTTAAATTTTTTTATATGACAATTTCATTAATTTAATATTTCATTTGGATGATCGAGGTGAAAATAAAGAACTTTTCGGGCAGTTTAACATGAGTACTTCATTTGGATATTCATTTTTGTAAAAAGAAGAAACATCTCAAGTTATAAGCTCAAAACCGAAAATTCAAACTATCCAAACGGATTAATGCAAAACCGAACTTAAAAATCCGATCGATTGGATTTAGATTGTCATTTTGTCAATCCAAAAACTAAAAATACAAACCGAAATTTTATATGCAATCCAAACTGTCTGATCACCCACCCTTAGTTAGAACGGACTCCAATTTTCACACCTTACTGTAGAATGAACATCAATTACAGAATCTTTTATAAATATTCTTTTTCCTTAGCTTCTTTCAACTAGTGTATCATATATCAACTCCTTCAAGACCTTTCATATTAATACCTCCTATTATGATCCGTTCGTTAGGAGCAAAGAAAGAAAGTAAAAACAATTCTTTCATTTCTAAGGACCTAAAGATACATTCCTAGTTCTCCTTGTTCTAGGAAACAAAGAGATAACATGGGGAAGAAAGTGTTATGAGAAGTCAAGCTGCTAATTTCCAATTACATAAGATATCCCAGAATAATTCTCATCATAATCACCAGAACAAGAAAGACCTCAACAACTTGATAAAATTCTTGAAACCCAAAGTTTATATTACTGATTCTTCTAACTTCAAGAATCTTGTTCAACAACTTACTGGCAATGGAAATAGTCCAAGAATCTCATCCCTACCTCAAGAACATAGCCAACAAGTAACCATAGATTCATCAACAGAAAGAAGCCAAGAAATAGTGGATTATTCTGCAGAATACAGGAGAATTGAGTCATGGCTATTGGAGATGGAGTCATGTTCTGATTATCATTATGTGGGGTACGATTTTGTTGGGTATGTGGATCGATTGGGCGTTGGTAAACACAAATTTGAGAGAAAAACAACCTCTATTACTCACAAGAATAGATTACACGAGTGTTTACAAAACTCATAAAAAAACTCACAAACGAGGATCACTCTCTAGGATCACTCTTGTTCTCACTTTTCGTAGTGATGAACACTCTAATTTTTGTGATGATAAACAATGAAGGCAAGCACCACTATTTATAGTAAAAATGATGAGAATTTTTTGTGGAAATTCCCGTGTGAATAAGGAAGCTTCTCATGGAGGCTATGGTTGGCTTGTTCAACCATTGTGGGCTGCAACTTGTTGGAGGCTTGTCAAAGTTTGCTATTTTGAACATCTAGAAGTACGGCTGGAAGTCATCAATTCTCCCCGTCCAGCCGTATCTGAAATAAACATCCCGGTTATGTCTCTGCATAACTCTAGCTTTTCTCGAGTTACTACCTTTGTTAACATATCAGCTGGATTCTCCTTCATATGGATCTTCACTATTCTCAACAGTTGTCGATTCATCACCTCGCGTATCCAATGATAGCGAATATCAATATGTTTTCTATGGAATGCTACATGGAGTTCTTGCTCAAATCCAAAGCACTCTGACAGTCACAATGTACCTTGTACTCATTTTGTTTGATTCCAAACTCTTGGAGATAACGCTTTAGCCACAACATCTCTTTTCCAGCTTCAGCGGCAGCAATGTATTCTGCTTCGGTTGTGGATAAAGCAACACACTTCTGTAGCCTAGACTGCCATGAAACAGCTCCCCCTGCAAAAGTGTAAATGAATCCTGAAGTAGATTTTCTACTATCAAGATCTCCGGCCATATCTGCATCTGTATAGCCTTCCAAGATTGGATCAGCTCCCCGGTAACAAAGACATAATTTCATTGTACCCTTAAGATACCTAAGAATCCACTTTACTGCCTCCCAATGTTCTTTCCCGGGATTGGAGAGAAAACGACTCACCGTTCCCACTGCGTGAGCAATATCGGGCCTCGTACACACCATAGCATACATCAAACTTCCAACTGCTGAAGAATATGGTACTGACGACATCTCCCCAATCTCTTCCTTGGATGAGGGACAATAACTCTTGCTCAGCTTGAAATGTTTGGCTAATGGAATGCTAACTGGTTTGCCATTATTCATATTGAACCGTGCAAGCACTCGTTTAATATACTTCTCCTGAGATAGCCATAACCTCTGGTTCTTCCTGTATCGGGTGATCTGCATTCCCAATATTTGTTAAGCCGGTCCTAAGTCTTTCATGTCAAAAGACTTAGAGAGTTCCTTCTTCAGCTAGTTGATCTTCGTTGCGTCTTTCCCCACGATCAGAATATCGTCTACATATAGTAGAAGAGCAACGAATTCTCGTCTGAAAAATTCTGAATGTAAACACATTCATCTGCGGCAGTTTTCTTGTACCCTTGACTCACCATGCACGAGTCAAACTTCTTGTACCACTGTCTTGGTGCCTACTTCAAACCGTACAAACTCTTCTTCAGTTTGCACACGAGGTTATCTCCTGAAACCTCAAAACCTTCGGGTTGCTGCATATAAATTTCTTCTTTTAAATCTCCATGAAGAAACGCTGTCTTCACATCCATCTGTTCAAGCTCCAAGTTCATACTTGCGACCAATCCAAGTATGGCTCTGATTGAAGTCATCTTGACTACGGGTGAAAAAATCTCATCAAAGTAGATTCCCTTCATCTGTTGGAATCCTTTGACTACCAACCGTGCTTTGTATTTCACCACTTTTCCACTGTCATCTTTCTTCAGCTTGAACGCCCACTTATTTTTCAGTACCTTCTTCCCTTTTGGAAGTTCTACGATCTCATAAGTCTGATTTTTCTGTAGAGATTCCCTCTCGTCCTGCATTGCGAGCAACCACTGTTCTTTGTCCTTATGAGATACTGCTTCATGGAAACTCTCTGGTTCTCCATCTTCAGTAAGTAGAAGATATTCGGATTCTGGATATCTTCTCGATGGAATCTGACCTCGTTCAGATCTACGAACTTCTGGAATATGAGGAGATCCACCATCATCTGAGTCTTGTGATGGTTCTGGAACATCTGGCAGAGCGGGTTGTGGCTCCCCCTGCTCAACACCGCCTTCTTCCTCATTGTCTTCTACTTCTGGAATATCTTCCGGCACTGTATCTTCATTTCTCATGAATGATTCTGCTGTTGTCTGGCACCTGAGGAGCAACATTTGGCTTCTGAGATATTGTGGGCTTTTCAATATCTTCTATTGTCTGGTTTTCATGGAACACTGCGTCCCTACTTCTGATCACCTTTTTCTCCTTTGGATCCCATAATCTGTATCCAAATTCTTCATCTCCATAGCCTATGAATATGCATGGAGAGGTCCTTGCATCTAGCTTCTGCCTGAGCTCCTTGGATACGTGTGCATACGCCAAACATCCAAATATTTTCAAGTGAGAATATGATGGATCCTTTCCAGACCAAAGTTTCTCCGGAACTTCAAAATTCAATGGTACTGATAGAGATCGGTTGATCAAGTAACAGGCGGCTCTGACTGCTTCTCCCCAGAATGGCTTTGGCAGCTTAGCCATACTAAGCATGCTCCGAACACGTTCTATGATTGTTTGGTTCATTCTTTCAGCTACACCATTGTGTTGAGGGGTGCGTGGGACCGTCTTCTCATGTCAAATGCCATATGATCTGCAATAGGCATTGAACTGCCTGGAAGAGTATTCACCTCCATTGTCGGATCGAAGACACTTCAACTTCTTTCCTGTCTCACGTTCTACCATGACATGGAACAGTTTGAAGTAATCAAAAACCTGGTCCTTCGTCCGTAATAAATATACCCAAACCTTTCGAGAAGCATCATCAATGAACGTTAGAAAGTATCGATTGCCGCCGAGTGATTCAACCTCTAAGGGACCGCAAATATCAGAGTGTACCAGACTGAGTATCTCTGATCTTCTCGTTGAAGAGGAATTAAACGAGACTCTATGCTGCTTATCAAATAGACAATGATTGCAAGGACTTAGTACAACATCCTTGTCCACATTGATAAACTCCTTTTTTATTAGGGTAGACAACTCTTTCTCACTCATGTGGCCGAGTCTCTGGTGCCATAAATATTGAGAAGCCTCCTTTTCTGCAACTTGAGGCTGTCTGTGCATATCTTCACATAAGTCTTGTATAGCGTGCCACAAATATGTCCTCGGACGACTTTCATAGCGCCTCTTGATAACTTCCATGTGCCTTTACTGAAATGACTATCATAGCCCTGTTTGTCAAGAGCTATTCCTGACAATAGATTTAGCCGAAGATCTGGCACATGGCGGACATCCTTCAAAGTGATTGTGCTCCCGGAACTTGTCTTTATCTGGACATCACCATTCCGACAATCTCAGCGGAACTGGAATTTCCCATTTTCACAGCTCCAAAGTCACCGGCTTTGTATGTTGTGAAGTATTCCTTGTATGGAGTCACGTGGTAGGATGCTGCAGTATCTACCACCCATTCCGTGTCTTCTCGTGAGACGTGAAGGCATGTCTCATCTTGGGTTGAACAATAAGCTACATCACCAGAGATAGTAACTAACGTTTCTCCACACTTGTTCTTCGACTGCGAACTGCTCTGGCCTTGCTCCTCTTTCCATTTGTAGCAGTTCTTCTTCATATGTCCCTCTATTCCACAATGATGGCACTTATATGTTGGTTTTCTGCCATCAATGGACCTGCCCCTGCTCTTGCTTCTGCCTCTCCATTTGCTTTTGCTACACTTTTGTTGCCTCCCCCGGTTCTCTGTGACAAAGGCATGGGTCTGATCTGTGCCCATCTCCTTTCTCCTTGCCTCTTCACTGAATAGGGCATCCTTGACCATTGACATGGTAAGTTTGCCATTAGGGGCTGAGTTGCTGAGTGATACGACCAGCGTTTCCCAACTATCAGGAAGGGAACTGAGTAGTAACAGCGCCTGAACTTCATCGCTAAGTGGCATCTCTACAGACGACAGCTGGTTGACCAGGTTTTGGAACTCACTGGTATGCCAGGCAACTGAAGTTTCATTTTTTAGCTTCCAGTTGACTAAGCACCTCATCAATAAGGCCTTATTCCGGGCGGTCTTGGCCTGGTACATGTCTTCCAACTTCTTCCAGAGGGTATATGCGTCTGTTTCTTGTGCAACATGGTGGAAGACACTATGATCAATCCATTGACGAATTTAACCAATAGTTTTTCGATTTGATTTCTTCCACTCTAACTCCTTGGCGGGATCAGGATTTTTACCCATCAATTCTATGGGATCAAACAAATCTTTACAGCTTAGGAGATCTTCCATCCGAGGTCTCTATAACGTGTAATTTGTGGCAGTAAGCGTAAACATGGCCCTGAAAGATGATGTTCACTCTTCTGTGGACATTATCATCTTACAAAATAATTTTTCAACACGATTGGGGTTGAATCTTTTAAACACGGAGTTCACCGTTGCGTCCGGAACGGTCGAAAATGATGGAATTGACATTTCGTGGCTGAAATTCCATTATAGGGGCAAAACTGTAGTTTTTGAAAGTTGTTTTTAGAGAGTTGACTGGTTCGCTACAGTTGACCGATCGTCTTCTCCGGCGAAATTTTCGACGACGGTTGTCTTCTTCGGCGAGTTCTCGGCGAACCTCCGGCAAAGTTGACCAAACTTTGGCCGCGATTCTAGGCTCGTTTGAACTCCGATTAGGTCACTGTTTGGTGCATTGGACTCCGTTCAACGAGACGAATCCAATGGTGCTGTCAGAATTGGATTTCGAGCAAAGCTCCAAAAACTCAAATTTGGCACGTCACCTAAAAACTCGACCAACGCCTCTAACCTGGCTCTGATACCACTTGTTGGGGTATGTGGATCGATTGGGCATTGGTAAACATAAATTTGAGAGAAAAACAACCTCTATTACTCACAAGAATAGATTACACGAGTGTTTACAAAACTCATAAAAAAACTCCCAAAACTCACAAACGAGGATCACTCTTGTTCTCACTCTTCTTGGTGACGAACACTCTAATTTGTGATGATATACAATGAAGGCAAGCACCTCTATTTATAGTAAAAATGGTGAGAGTTTTTTGTCGAAATTCCCGTGTGAATAAGGAAGCTTCCCTTGGAGGCTATGATTGGCTTGTTCAACCATTGTGGGCTGCAACTTGTTGGAGGCTTATCAAAGTTTGCTAGTTTAAACATCTAGAAGTACGGCCGGAAGTTATCAGATCTACCTATAGTCCAAGAAAAAGTTTCTCTATATGATTGTGATTATGATTTATTCATGTCTAGCTATAGTTAAGTGTAAAGTGATCCAAAGTGCATATTTTTGTATAAAGATAAACAATTGTTGTATATTTATCATATGTTCATGCAGTTTACGTATATTTTGCTCAGATACATCCCTGTAGTTGTATTGCAAATATCTTGTTAATCTCAATCTGATACATCCCAAACTTTGTTCAGTAGTGTCATAACATTTCTTTTGTCATATTATGTCCAAGGACTTTACTGGTGTGTGACCAAAGTGAAATTAATTAATTATTCTACTTATGGAAATTAAGATTCCGCACTCTGGATTCATCATTAAGGTCTGATACAATTTTATGCTGAATGATTTTGATGGAGGATTTAAACAATTATACCCTATTCTTTTTTATTTTTGTTATTTGACTGACTATTATGTATCCTTTCTATTGTTTATGCTTGAAAGCAAGCAGAAGTGTAAAAATAATTAATAGTATCATCTTAGAGTAAGATCCTGACCGAAATATAATGACTATCCTACCTAGTAGTCATGGACAGAGGCAGAGAAATGAACCATTTAATCAGAAAATTGTAGTACTATAGAAATAGGGTAAAATAAAATTTTAAGTATTAGGTGCCCATGTCCCTTCGATTCAAGAACAAGTGTCTGTTTATGACTAAACTTATGATATATTGATCCAGTCTTTTTCTTACACTGGCTCCTTATCCTGTGCATATTAAGTGAATTTTATACCTAGCTATAGAAAGTATATATTTGTTGTTGTTTCCTTCCTCCTTTTTTTCCCTCCTCTTTCGCCAAAGTAAACAGATAAAGATAGGTAAGTGTAAAATATTGATCCATGGTGCACATTTTTATATAAAGATAGACAGTTAATCTCCAAATTAAGCGAGCAATAATTTGAACAAGAAATAAATAGTATTTTCTAGAGTTAGACCTTTGTGAAAATATTTAAACTATTTTACCTAGTGGAAATGCTCATATAATTCATGGAAGTTTGACTATTCTAAGTCGAGATGTCTTTGATGATATGGTCAGAATAATGGGAGCAAACTTCATTTATGGACAGCCATTAAAAACTAATATCAATCGCAATTCACAAAATACAATGTGCATTTTATGATCCAAAATTGATTAAAAGGCTAGTCATAGACTCAACTATCACGGAAACACAGTGTTGAGCCGCAATTAGCAAGAACCCTATCTTGCCCATCTATAATCGCGACTATCAACCCTTCTCTCTCTATTTTCCTTCCTTTCTCTCTCAACTTGGATCTATATATTTGTATGTGTGTGGATTGAACTGAATTTATATATGAATAAAGATTTGGGAGGCTTGAAAGTAGGGTTTCGGAGAAAGGGGGAAGCAAAATGGGTCTGTGATCGAAGTGACAGAAGGAAAGAAGGGAGAAAGAGGACTGAAATTTTTTGGTAGGTTTTGGGAATTGGAATTTTGAAAATTCAAACGTGAATTGTAGTGTCCATTTTTGCTGCGGTTGTTGCATTCGTCCTTCCAACTTCCAAACTCGATTTTAGTATTATTTTTGAAGTATTTTGCTTTTAAATTTTTTATTTTTTAATCTCTGCATAGTCTTCACTATACTAAGACTGTTACTGTACAAAATTACAAAAATTGGCTATTATTATATAAAAATGTACTAAATAGACTGTCATAACACAAAAATATATAAAATAGATTGTCACTATACAAAAAATATACAAAATAAACTGTCAATATATAGACTGTCAATATTCAATAAATATACAAAATAGATTGTCTCTATAGAAAAAATATGCAAAATAGACATTTTAGGCTATTAGGTGTAATATGTTTGGGCCGGAGAGCCATTTTATGTCAATAGGCAAAAATATGGGCTATTAAAATTTTGAGGATCTATATAAAGTAAAAATAGCACGGTCTAACCAGTTTTCGTACTGGTCATTCAAAAATAGCCAGTGTTTATCAAGTCAATGAATATAGCCCCTATTTTGCTGCAACAGAGACCGGTCCAGCATAATATACTGGAGTTCGATCCACCTGTGTATGAACTTCCAGCATATTATACTGGATCGTTATACTTTATTGGCGCCAGTATAATATACTGGAGACTGGAGCACCAGTGCTCCAAATTTCAGTATATTATGTTGGACCAGTATATTGTACTGGAACTCCAATATATTATGCTGGAGTATTTTTCTGAATTTTTAATAGTGTTTTTGTTCAAATTTATCTTTATATGAAAAATAGCTAAATTTTGATTACTTTTACAGTTAGATTATTTTTGAACTATCACTTGTAAATCTGGCTACTTTTAAATATCTTTCCTATATAGAGGATAGTTTTCTCCGGCAATTACTTATGTTTTATTGAGCTGCATTTACTTGTGTTATTAGGCTGATCTTCTTTCCCCACTTCATGTACAAATATCCTTCTATCTGTTGATCGTAATAGGTGAGCTTGTTGCATCAACTGAGAGAATTACAATATTATTCTCTTCTTCTGTAACTCAAAGCAAGGTCCTCAACGTAACTAAGTTAATCATTTATCCATGGCATGCTTGGTCTGACGTCACAGCTCATACGAAATTAAAAAAGCTTTTAATTTGATCTCTTTAAAATACCATTTAATTTTCTGAAGCAAGTTCACAGATGGTCAGTCAACTGTTACTATGGTGCTCGTTTTGATAAGAATATAACATACTATTTCTGATTAAATCAAGAGAAGTAATTAGTCATCTACGGATATCATTTGCTATATTACAGATTATAAATACCTTTTATATGATTATAAGTTATGTTTGATGTATTTAAACTATTGTATTTATGAATACAGTAGTAAAAATAGGCGTGAATCGGGGAAGTTCGCTAATTAATTATTGTATTCGAGTTTATTCAATTGTATTCATGGAGTGAAATATGGAATTACATCGGAACAAATTATTGTATTCGATGGTATTCGACTGTATTCACGGCGTGAAATAGGGATTACACTGTTTTTAAAACGGAAAGCGAATCAATTAACATAATAGACTCCTAATATAACTCAACAAACTCAATTATAACACACAAATTTTATATTTTCATTTATAAAAAAGATTCTCAATCAAAAATACCCCAAAAACATAGTAATCTTCAGAGAAATTACATAATACATCTGAATACATAAATTGTATTAACTAAAAAAACTATTGAATACATTTATGACATATAGCGAGACAGTGAATACGATGAAATACATAGAATACAACGGGATACATTAAAATACAATGAAAAAAGACAAAGAATACAATAAAATACATGAAATACGGCGAAATACATTAAATTACAATGACAAAAAGACAATGAATACAATGAAATACATGAAAATATAACGTAATATATTGAAATATATTAAAATAAATATTCTTCTTCATCCCGAAAGATAACATTGTAGCGTGGATGTTGATCACGCCCAACTATACCTTATAAAAAGGACACACGTACGTAGTAAATATAATCTGAGTATTTAGTCCGGTTAACCTATCAATTACTTTTGTTGGATTTACTAAATTCTACGAAATCAATTTTTGCAACGTTGTCAATAGCACTTGAAAGTATTTCTATTAACTACGAATTACAGTAAATAAACTACTGAAAACTAACTATGATTAAAGTGTAAACAATTAAGAGAATGTTCTAAGGCTATGATTTTCCCTATTGATGGAATCTCTTCCGGTTATGCTTCACACATAATCACTAAATCATCTCTACCAATCATAAACGCTCCTCTTACCATAAATCTCTCCCGAGTAATTACGATAATTTACTAGACGCTCTCTTCCGAGTTACGCTAGATGGCTTTGTTTATTACAGCTCACTTTAGATTGCACCTAATGTTTCTTTATCACTAATTCCGCCTTTAAACCAGCAGTTATAGATCCTTCTTATACTTTCGGAGTAGTGTTGTTCAACATTTACCAAAATATGCACTCTCTTCCGAGTTATGCACACTAAAAAGGCACAGCTAATTGAGAATCCTGTCAATTATCTACAACAAACACATAGTTGAACAAATAGAGATTAACATCGCAAACTATATTAACATAATTAAGAAGTTCATCATTCAATAGATTCCATCAAAACCCTAGACAAAGGAATTAGCTACTCATGACAAAACAAGATGAAAATACTAAATTATTCATACTGAGTAATTGCAAGAAAATAAAAGAGATAGAAAAACTCTAATGTTTGGTTGATCTTCTCCCAATTGTTCCTCCTCCAAAGTAGTCTAAAAACAAGCTTAAAAATAATATTGGGCGAGTTTCTAAAGGTTATAAGGGTTTGGCAAAAGTTTCCCTAAATTTATACTTTGGTCCCCAAACTTCCTAATGCGTGAAAAGTGCACCGCGGTCGCGGCAAGACCGCAGTGAGCCCTAAACTTCTTGCCTCGGATTTTAATCCACCACGGTTCCATTGCGGTCACAGTGGAATTTGCCCAGGCCATTTTCCTGCTTCTTTGTACTCGGGTACTTTTCGAGTGGGTGGTTTCTTCAAATTATCGCCTCCAAAACACTTATGGTGTTTCCTCACGTAGAATATTCCCTGCGAAAAAAAAAAAAGACTATTTAGAGCATTTTATTGGCAATTTACCTATTAAAAAAAACAATAAAGCAGGGTCATATTAAGGTGTAAACATCATCTACATAGCCTAATATCAACACCCCACACTTAAATCATTGCTAGCCCTCGAGCAATCTACCACACTTCATCAACACTGCTTTCCTGGGTTTTTCCCTTGGCGACTCACACCTTGAACATTTTACCAACGTTGCACCTAGTAGTGAACAACCTCTACCTCAAAAGTCAAATCTTTCGTACCATGCAACATTAGCACTTACTCAAACCATTATATACAAGAGTCAAGACTTACCTTTCCTTTGTGAATCACATGCCCTCACAGCACACAAGAGAGTAGTTCCGCATATGATGATATTTAGAACAATTAGGAACTTAGATAGATAAAACTCTCACAAAGAACATTCACATGCCACAAAGATGCACCATAAGCTTGCCCGTAGTGTAATACTCCACTAATCGAGCCTACTCAGTCTAAGATCAATAAGACTTCAGTTCGTTGTAATGTAGGCTAAAGGACGAGTAGGATATATTTGGATATAGTAACTAACCTCCTTAAGCACTTTTAATATAATTACATTACCCTTCAAAATCATACTTATGTCAACCAAATATTCCACCACTTTTTATTTAAAACATCCTTATCAATTAGGTGCATTTGCATCTAGCTACCACTTATCAACCGCTATATTTATTCATAACATGTTTTTTTCTTTTCGTGGTGCTTCTTCTTTTATTCTTCAAAATTATGCACATTTTCTCTATTCCAATGGTTCCACTCAAAAATAAAACCGTCACCCCACACTTTTACTTTTGCATAATTTCAATAACATTCAAGTGTTTATGGGAGGTAAAAGGATTCAAACAACATGTTATTCAAACAATTGGTAAGGTTTTATGTGGTTTCCAAAGAAACAAGTTTATAAGCTCAACGGGGTTAACTAAGATTTATTGCAATCAAGTGAGTTTACTTTATATGTTTGGCTCAACATAGAAATACATATATCACTTCTAAAACT
The DNA here is from genome assembly GCA_034376525.1 of Nicotiana benthamiana. Lineage (NCBI taxonomy): Eukaryota > Viridiplantae > Streptophyta > Magnoliopsida > Solanales > Solanaceae > Nicotiana > Nicotiana benthamiana. Next base: position 119,386,921 of record CM067331.1, read on the forward strand.
GAATGAAACTACTATTTCGCTTTTTGCAACACACAGGGCAAGTTCTAGGCATCAAATGTGAATTATGGAATATAGTAAAAACTCACACACATGGCACATGACTCACTCCGGATTGGTTTATCAAGAAATTTTCCTTTGACTGTTCAAGTTAGATACAAACATATAATTTAAGGCACTTTAACAAGATTCAACCATTGAAGCTAAGGGTTACGCTCTAGTGTCTATATCAACGCTAAGGATTTTTCTTCGATTTTGGCTCGTAGCCGACTAATCCTAATCTAAAAACTATAAAATATAAAATGGACAAAAACTACCTACACACGGTTCAAGCTAAGCCCTCGAAAAAGAACTGTGGCCTAAAGAAAAATCAAGGAGAAGTTACTACACTACCTAAAAAAAAAAATTTTTTTTTGGTATTTTCTCTAGACTAACTTCCCTCAAGAAAATTGTCTAAAGGATCCGTCACCAGGAAGAGTCTCCATATTCCATTTTTTATTGTTTTTGTTGTTTTATTTTTTTTCTAGACTTAGTCCCTCAAGAACCCCGCCGAAAGAGATCTGTTGTCGGACCAAGTCACCTACCTATTTGAACTTACCTAATGAATTACTACTCAAAACACCAAAATAATCAAAGCAAACAAAACACAACAAAATCAAACCATCAATTGTTACAAATACACACGCACAATGAAGTATCCCCCACCCCTCACTTAAAATAAATACATGTCCTCATGGCTTACAAATTTATAGAACAATGAGCTAAAGGAACTTCCCTAAAGGATCACTCATGATCGGAAACAGTGTCTGGGTTCACGTTGCAAGCACGACCCAGAGCTCTCAACCAACCCAAGAAGTTTTCTCCAACTTCACATGTCGGTCAGTCACCACATCTACACGGGCACCCATATCAGTGACTGAGGTACGCAACCCAGCCATCTCCTGCTCTAATGCTGTCATGTGGGTGCTTTCACGGGGCTATGATGGGCCTGCCTTGTCAACTTTTGGAGGTGGGGGAACTGCAACTACTTCCACATCATCATCATCATCATCGGACTCATAAACATTCACCACCGGCTCCATCCCAATTTTGATTTTTCTAGCTAAGAATGGGGCTTTCATTGCTAACTTCCAATTAATTTGAGGGTCTTCAAGGACTCTAGCAAGGCGGCACAGCCTGGTGACTAGAGAAGGGAAGTAGAAGCCTTTGAGCAACTCCGGTGATCTAATGAACATCTCATCATGGAGAAGCCTGGACACATCAAAATCCATGTGTGCCATGAAGCAATAAATAGCAGCCGCCCATGGTAGATTGACATCAATCGTGTTGCTGGAGGGCAACGTTCGACTGTTGTTAATGGTGAGTGAACACTTAGCCTCCCAATTGAGAGATTGGGAGTTAATTGTGATCCTGTGCTTAATCCAAATATATTCCCTATCGGGCACACAAATAATCTCAAGAATAGGCCACCACAAGGTTTGTGTTGAGCTGTAAGTCCGATAATCATCAGTATCTCCCCTGAACATTGGCAACCGGTACACCCTGCGGATGGCCTCAATAGATGCATTTACCGGTGTATTCCCAATAGTAACAATTCCCTCCTCATTTCTGGGAAGTTCGCATAGAACTCTTGTACTACCCGAACATTGGCCTCCTCCGGCACCTCGAAGAAGATGTCCAGCTGACACCTACTCAATTTAGTGAAGATGTTTGGGCATTCCACCTCTAAGGCTTGGCGGTCAATATGCACCTTATGTAGAACTTTCTTTGCCACCTTCGCATTGTACCTGGCCTCCGCCGCTTGGGAGACAAACCTTGTATTGTCAAACAGTGGTGCATTGGCTTGCCCCCTACCTCAAAGAGCTTCTCGTTCCACTAATGGAGGGCTCGGTGGTGCGTCTCTTCCTAGATGAACTCATTGTACTTGTCAAGCAGAGAAACGCCTATTAGTGAGTGTGTGAAATGTGTGACTATGGGTGGTTACTCAGACTTCACCACAACCATGTCACATTAGCCCTTATAACTCCATTGGGGCAATTTTCCAAACACCTTGTAGGCAAGGCACTATCCTAACACATATAGCTCTCATGGGTACATGAAAACTCCTCCCAAATCAAATATACTACTACACCATCACACCCCACACTTACTTCATTCAATCACCCATCAACATACACCTCACCACCATATTAAACACATAGCCCCTTCACCAATCATGTAAAAAACGAAATTAAAAAAGAAAAACAAGAAAAAGGAACAAAGATCTACTAAAAATTACTAAACACTTGCAATATTAGGCTAGCATATAACTACAACAACATACAAAAAAACAAAGAGATGTGGAGGTGAGTTACATACCTTTATGGAAGAAGGGGAGAGAAATGGAGATGGAGAAAGTGGGATGATTGTGAGTGAAGAAGAAAAAGGAGAAGAGAGTGATTTGGGGGGTAGGGTTTAGATAGATAGAAAGAGAGATGGAGAGTTGGGGGAAGGGGGTCGTTTGGTGTGTTTTATGTGGGGGGGGGGGGGGAGGGGAGAATAAGGGGTTAGTAAAATAAAGAGGAGGAAGGGTAACAAAAAAGAAAAGGAAGAAAAACAAGAAAAAAAAAAAGAAAAATAGTTAACATACCTGAACCCATCGCAGTCGGCCGCGGTGAGTTTAAAAACCTAAGGTAGAGTGTTTTCATTTCACCGCAGTTTACCACGGTGAACTGCCCAGGTCCGAGGCAGAATCCTCGCCTCTCAGGCGCGATCGTGGTGCTGACGCTTTATATATATATATATATATATATATATATATATATATATATATATAAACACAACATTAACACAAGAAAACATTAAAACAACATTTGTGGGTTGCCTCCCACGTAGTGCTTGATTTAACGTTGTAGCACGATGCAGACAAGCGCATTTACGGCCCGCTCAACCACTGAGGATCTGTCAAATGGATCTCTCACACTTTCTTTGGTTCTTTCATGCATATGTATAGCTTCAGGTTGTGCCCATTGACTCTAAAATTATGAGTCTTTTTTCGAGGCACTTCTACGGCCGCCGACCATCGTGACTTAAGCTTAACAGGGAATAATCGTAATCTTGAGTTGTAGAGCATTACCATGTCCCCGGGTTTGAAATGTCACTCAATAATGTTATGGTCGTGCAACTGCTTCATTCTCTCCTTGTACAACCTTGTGCTCTCAAAAGCAAGATGTCTGAACTCGTCGAGCTCATGCAATTCAGTAATTCTTGTTGTGCCCACAGCCTCAATGTTTAGGTTCAGTTGTTTCATTTCCCACCACGCTTTATGTTCAAGTCCCACTGGCAAGTGGCAGGCCTTTCCAAACACCAACTTATATGGTGACATAGCAATTGGTGTTTTAAAAGCAGTTCTATAAGCCTAGAGTGCATCATCTAGCTTTTTCTCCCAATCACTTCTTGTGGCATTCCCAGTCTTGGCTAGCACACTCTTTATCTCTCTGTTGGACACTTCAACATGCCCACTAGTATGGGGATGATATGGAGTGGCTACTTTGTGGAGTACATCATACTTTGCTAGCAACTTCTCGAAAGCTCTATTACAAAAGTGGGTGCCTCCGTCGCTGATAATCGCTCTTGGTGTCCCAAAGCGGGTGAATATGTTCTTCTTCAAAAATCCCACCGCCACTCTTGCATCATTAGTGGGCAACGCTGCAACTTCTACCTATTTGGATACGTAATCCACACCAACGAGTATGTACTTATTACCAAAGGAGCTGACGAAGGGACCCATGAAGTCAATCCCCCAGACATAAAACACTTCCAACTCTTAAACCGGGTTCATGGGCATCTCATGGCAATGAGAAATGTTCCCGATCTGCTAACATTTATTGCAACCCTTCACACGTTGGTGCACATCTTTAAACATTGTTGGCCAAAAGAATCTGGCTCTAGAACTTTCGCAGTTGTCCTGAGCCCTCCCCCCCCCCCCCAAATGTCCTTCATACGTCGATGCATGACAATCCTGCAAAATAGAAGATTGTTCTATCTCGGGGACACACCTCCGGATCATATTGTCAACACATATTCTAAACAGATAAAGCTCATCCCAATGATACATGCAGTAATCACAATAAAACTTTTCTTTTGTACAAATGAAAGGTCATAGGGAACTATACTGCAAGCCAGGTAATTTGCAAAGTCTGCATACCATGGCGCTTCCGCAAAACTCGTAGCGAGCATCTCCTCGTCTGGAAAGGTTTCTAGAATATCCTCAACCTCAACCGAATTTTTAGCTCCCTCAAGTCGTGATTGATGATCAACGACTTGGTTCTATGTGCCCTTACGGTCACAAATTTTGAGGTTCAATTCTTGCAGTAGCAGCACCCAACGAATCAGGCACGGCATAGATTCCTTCTTCTCAATCAAGTACCTGAGAGTTACATGATCAGTGTATACAATTACCTTAGAACTAATCAGGTATGATATGAATTTATCGAAAGCAAACACCACAGCCAACATCTTCTTTTCAGCCAAAGTTTAGTTCAGCTGGGCTCCACTCAACATTCTACTAGCATAGAAAATTGGATGCATAGCTTGTCTTTCCGCTGTACCAACACTGCCCTACTGCGTAGTCACTGACATCACACATGAGTTCGAATTGTTGCTCCTAGTCGGGGGAAATTATTATAGGTGATGTGACCAGCCTCTTTTTTAGCTCCTCGATTGCTACCCTTTAATCATAAAAACAAGAAAGGGTGATCTTTCTCTAATGACTTGCAGAGATGGTTGGCAATTTTTGAGAAGTCTCTTATGAATCTCTTGTAGAAACCGGCATGCCCGAGAAAGCTTCTAATTGCTTTTACTGAAGTTGGAAGGGGCAACTTTGCTATCGCATCCACTTTAGCACAATCCATCTCAATTCCTTTGCTTGACACCCGGTGTCCCAAGACTATGCCCCCGTGTACGTTGAAGTGGCACTTCTCCCAATTAAGAACCATGTTAGTCTCGATATACCGTTTCAGCACACGAGTCAAATTTATCAGGCACTTATCAAATGAGTTCCCCACCACTGAGAAATCATTAATGAACACCTCCATTATGTCATCTACCATGTCAGTGAATATGGCCATTATGCACCTTTGGAATGTGGCGGGTGCATTACATAGGCCAAAGGGCATCCTCCGAAAGGCATAAATGCCATGCGGGCAAGTGAAGGAGGTCTTCTCTCTGTCCTCTAGTGCAATGGATATCTTATTGTACCCTAAGTACCCATTCAGAAAGTAGAAGTGTGACCTTCCCGCCAATCCGTCTAACATCTGATCAATGAAGGGAAGTAGAAAGTGGTTTTTTCGGGTGGTAAGATTTAACTTTCTGTAATCCATGCAAATTCTCCATCCCGTGACGGTTCTTGTAGAGATTAGTTCATTGTTATCATTCTTAACTACTGTCATGCCACCCTTTATAGGTACACACTGGACCGGGCTAACCCAGTTGCTTTTGGAGATTGGGTATGATTCTCGCATCTTACCACTTTATCATTTCTTTCTTCACCACTTCATTCATAATGGGGTTCAACCTTCTTTGGTATTCCCTAGAAGGTTTGTGTCCCTCTTCTAGCAGAATTTTGTGCATATAGTAGGCGGGGTTGATCCCATTTATGTCCGCCATGGACCACCCAATGGCAGTCTTACACTCCTTAAGTACTTGTAAAAGTTGTTGAGCCTACACATCTAACAAACTAGATGAGATAATAACAGGTAATGTGGAGTCAAGTCTAAGGAACTTATACGTGAGATGGACAGGCAGAAGTAGTAACTCCAGCTTTGGTAGTTCTTCGATGGATGGCTTGGCTAGAGGGGTTTCTCTATATTCCAAGTGCAAAGGCTCAAATTCAAGAGTTCTATCCCAGAACCCTCTACCTTCTAATGCCAACACCCGTTCTTCCAGTTCTTCTCCATTCACCTCATCTAAATTCATCAAACATGCAGCCAGGGGGTCCTCAATAGTCAGCATCTCATCATCAGTCTCTACGATTACATCCACAGTATCAATAAGAGAGCAATTGGAAAATTCGCTTGGTCGCCACATAGATTTATGCACATTGAATGTTATTTCTTCATCGTTCAATCTCATCTTGAGCTCCCCAGTCTCATAATCAATGAGAGCTCTCCCAGTGGTGAAGAATGGCCTTCCCAAAATTATGGGAATCTCTTCATCCACCTAATAGTCTAAGATCACAAAATCTATGGGGAACACGAATTTCCCTACCTGAATCAATACATCATCCAGGATACTATAGGGTCTTTTTACAGTCCTGTCAGCCAGCTGCAACAACATAGAGGTAGGTCTAGCTCTTCCAATCCCTAGTCTCTTATAAATCGCTAGGGGCATAAGATTTATGTTGGCCCCTAGATCACACAGTGCCTTAGAAAAAGCAAAATTACCAATCGTGCATGGAAGTGTAAAGCTCCCTAGGTCAGACAGCTTCTCAGCAATTGGTCTAGTCACCACTGTATTATAGGTCTGAGTAAGAGCAACTGTGGCCAAGTCTTGAAAATCGAATTTTTGGGACATTACGTCCTTCATCATTTTTGCATACCCAGGCATCTCTTTCAAGGCATTCAATCAATGAAATATTTACCTGGATTCCTCTGAGAGAATGCTGCATGAGGTCTCTTCTTCCCAATGATTTGGGCTTGATCTTTATTAGATGCCACCTCAAAGTTCTTGGTCTGTCTCAGCTTCATTCTCAGTCTCAATCTGATTGTTATTTTCTTCCTGGGCAGGCCTGACTGTCAGCTCTGTTAGTTTCATTAACTCATCCAGCTCAATGGGCACTGGTATGAGTGTCTCAGCCTGTCTAGTTTCTCGAGCTCTCTCTTTCTCTACATCCAAATCTCTACCATTACGTAGACTCACAACCATCAGCTGCTTGGGGCCTTCATCTTTTGGATTTATCTGGGTGTCTGCAGGTAAAGTCCCATGAGGAAAATTGTTCAGAGACATCAAAATTTGGCCCATCTGCAGTTCAATATTCTTGATAGCTGAATCATGTGCATCTACTCTCTCACTAATTTTTGCATTATACCCAATAACCTGCTGCATTATTGCTTCAAGTCTAGCGAACCCATCTTCTTACCTTCCTCCATGCTGTTGTTGAGGAGGGTGATACCCTTGCTGCTGATTCTGATTATTATATCCCTGTGACCTTGGGTAAGATGTCATATTGTTAGGGAGTCTCATACCTCCCATGTTTCCATTGCTGAATTGTGGCTGGAGTGACTTGTATGGTTGCTGCTAGTGACCCCAATTTTGACCACCATGTCTCTGGCCTCCATAATTAGACACATAATTCATGTCTTCAGGTTAGTGATGATGATTATGTTCTGCATTCCACTGGTTACCAATTAGTTAACTAATGCAAGATGCGCACAAGCCCCCATTGGTAGTATTTACTATGTGAACCCTGCTGCTTCTTCCCTGACTCTTCCACCTTTTTGGTGAGTATACTCATCTGCATCAATAAGGTTGTCATATTTTCATCCATAGAGTTGGATGGATCTAGGGGCACTGAGTGAACCACTGGGGTAATAGGTGTATTCCTGGTTATCCATCCCGAATTCTATGTTATCTTGTTAAGCAGATCTGTCCTTCTCTCCATGTTTTGCTCAAAAATGCCCCACCAGCTAACGCATCAACAATGTTCTTCACACTATCTGACAATTCCATGTAAAATCGCTACCCCAACATTAGATATGGAATACCATGGTGCGTATATATAACCAGCATCCTTTTGAAGCGTTCCCATGTTTCATGCAGTGTCTCCGTTGGTCTCTATTTTCAAATTTTCATCAATTTGTTGAGTAGTCTTGTTGAGTGGGTTGAACTTATTATGGAATTGCTTGACTAACTCCTCCCAAGTTATTATGGAATTTATGGGGAGTGAGTTTAGCTAGGTTTGAGCAGCTTCTATCGCTGAGAATGGGAACAACAACAACAACTTGATTGCTTCCTGAGTGATGTTGGGCTGCCTTTGGGTTTTGCAGATTGACAGGAAATTCTTCAAGTGTTGTTGAGGATCTTCAACTTGTGACCCGGAAAATAGTCCCTTGTTCTACATCAAGTGCAATATGTTATTCGTGATTTGGAGTGATTCAACCTGTATCTGAGGGACTACAATCGATGTGGCTAGATTTTTAGCTGTGGGTTGTGCCCAGTCATAGAGAGCAGCCTTTGGCACTATTGGTACAACTGGGTTCTCGTCGTGATCTCCCAGGTCTGTTTCGGTTTGTTTAATTGTTTGTTGTAGTTTGTTTTTCTCGTTGGCCCGATTCAAGGCCTTGAAACTCTCTCGGGATCTTATAATACTTCAAGTACTTTACCAGTTCTCGATGAGTTTCTAGGCATGCACCTGTACAACCCAGTTAACAAACGTTAAAATTTCAATGTAAAGATTTGGTATAGAGAAAACTGACTAAACTTAGAATTTTTGTACTTCTTTCAATAGTAATTGATAACACCATTAATTCCCCAGCAACAACGCCAATAAAAAGGACGCGGAGACAAAGGAATTAGCTACTCATGACAAAACAAGATGAAAATACTAAATTATTCATACTGAGTAATTGCAAGAAAATAAAAGAGATCGAAAAACTCTAATGTTTGGTTGATCTTCTCCTAATTGTTCCTCCTCCAAAGTAGTCTAGAAACAAGCTTAAAAATAATATTGGGAGAGTTTCTAAAGCTTATAAGGGTTTGGCAAAAGTTTTCCCGAATTTACACTTTGGTCCCCAAACTTCCTAATGCGTGAACAGTGCGATGCGGTCGCAGAAAGACCGCCGGCTCGACCGCGGTGAGAGTTGAACTTTCTGCCTCGGATTTTAATCCACCACGGTTGTACAGCGGTTCCACCGCGGTCGAGGTAGAATTTGCCCAGTCCATTTCTTGCTTCTTTGTGCTCGGGTACTTCTCAAATGAGCGTTTTCTTTACGTTATTGCCTCCAAAACACTCTGTGGTACTTCCTCACGTAGAATGTTTCATGTGAAACAAAAAAACGCTATTTAGAGCATTTTGTTGGCAATTTACCAATAAAATAACAATAAAGCATTGTCATATTAAGGTGTAAATATCATCTATATAGCCTAATATCAGATGTCATGTGAAATTGCTATGAATTGATGAAGGTGATTTAATTCAGTCGAAAAGAACTCTAAATTCCTAAATAGAAGAAGACAAAGCAGAAAGAAAGGAACAAAAAAAAAGAAATGTGACATGGAATTGCTTTGAATTGATCAAGTTGGTTTTGATTCTGTCGAAAAGAACTCTAAATTCCCAATAGAAGAAGACAAAGCATAAATCGGCAGAAGCAGAGAGTGAATCTGCTCTGCTCCTCTAATTGGTTGAATCACTGATCACAATATTCACCCACAGATTATGAAAAGAGAATGGCATAGTCTGAATTACAAGGACAAAACAACGCCTACATAATATCACCAATAAAGTGTTTGGTTACCTTTTGAATATTTTTTACTTTGCACAAAACCTGTGGAGGCAAGAGGAGCTCGAAAACTTTAATGGGATGAGGAAAGAGAATGGGATGTATCAAAGTAGAGAGAAAGAAAATAATATAATTAATTAATGTATTCAGTGGCTTAGGACTAGAAGGTAACCAAAATTAGATATTTTGCTATAAACCTTAAAAGAAATCTATAGAATATAATTTTTTTAAATGACATTTATTTAAAATAAATAAGATGTTAACCTTTGCTACAGGAGATAAAAATTCCTTAAATTAATCCATTATCCATGTTATTTGATTCTGATGTCACAGCTCACAAGAAATTTAAAGAACCTATTAATTCGATATTTCCAAAATACCATATAATTTCGGGAGCAAGTTTACAGATGGTCACTCAATTGTTGCTTTATAGCTCAAAGTAAGTAAACTATTATTTGTAACAAAAAAAACTACTTAACTTTGCCGAAATATTACAAAAAGTAATTCAACTTAGCATAAGTATCATAAAAAAGTCTCTTTTGTTTCCTCTTAGTAACTTTTTATGATATACTAAGAGTCTAAGACAGAGAACCAACGTCTCTTTCTCTCTCTTCCTCCCTCTCTCTCTCTTCGACTTCAACTTCCATCCATCTCTCTGGTTAACACCATCGGCACCACCTCCGAGTCGCCGGAACCTACAGGTAAGTACCCCCCTCTTTCTCTCTGCTCGGAACACTATTCCAGCAAAGTTTTCGCCAACAGTGGTCTCTCACGGCGGTCTTTCTTCGACACCTCCTACACCACCGAGACACACAACGTCAGGCGCACACCCCCTGCAAATTTCGTCGCCGGAATCTGCCTCACGCGCCGCCGCTGACCACCCACGCGCCGCAAGTGACATCCACGCGCCACGCGCGTGAGCCCTTCTCCGGTCACTTTTTCCACCGGCTCCTTTTGGACAGTTTTTCCCCCCACAATTCCGACCAACTTGGTGCTCCCGGAATATTCCCCTGGTCACTTTCATTTTACACTGTCCACTTAGCCACCTCATTTTTCTCACTGCTTACCCACAACAGATCTCGGTGCTGTCCAGAGGTCTGGAATTTTTGTTTCCGCCGGAAATTTTTCTGGCAACCCCTGCACTTCTCCTTTTTAGTCTCTCCTCTGCTTTTGTGGGTGTGTTCTGTTTTCTTGGACAGGTGCCTATTTCACCGGTGAGGATCTCCGGCAACTCTCGTTCAGACTCGCGGCAGGACGCAATAGAGCTGCACGTTCTGCTAAGCTTCAGGAAAACTTGGGTGCATCAAAGCACACTTTCAGGTTTTTCCACCGGGAGTTGGTACCTCCCGCTCTCTTGTTTACTTTGTTTATGTATTATAGCTAGCATTTCGAGTGTGGTCTATTCTGTTGTTATCTAGTTTGCACCTTTTGCGTTTTTCGCTATAGTGCGTGTGTGTGCCACTGTACCCCATAGTCGGTTGGTGGGATAGTGGCCGCGGCGGGGGATGATAGCGTAAGGTCATATCCTCAGGGGGTGGGGGTGGTAGCGGGGGTGAGTAGGGGAGCAGGGGGTGGTCCTACGGCAGGGCGGGAGATAAGGGTGGGAAGAGGGCAGCGGACGCTCATAGATTAAGGATTGGGTCATGGAACATAGGCACTCTGACGGGTAAGTCCATAGAGTTGGCGAAGGTTCTTCAGAAGAAGAGGGTTAACATAGCGTGTGTCCAGGAGACTAGGTGGAAAGGGTCGAAGGCGCGGAATGTAGATGGGTTTAAGCTGTGGTATTCTGGGGTTATGAGGGATAAGAATGGAGTGGGCATCTTGGTTGATAGGGACCTAAGGGAGTCCGTGGTCGAGGTTAGGCGAGTGAATGATAGGTTAATGTCTATTAAGTTGGTTATTGGGGGTGGCGTCCTCAACGTCATCAGCGCTTACGCGCCGCAAGCAGGCTTAGTCGAGGAGGCTAAAAGGCGCTTTTGGGAGGACTTGGATGATCTGGTGGGTAGTATTCCCCAATCTGAGAAGTTAGTTATTGGAGGGGACTTTAATGGCCATATTGGGGTTGAGGCTGGTGGCTATGATGAGGTGCACAGTGGCTTCAGCTTTGGGGCCAGGAACGGAGGAGGCACTTCGCTGCTTGATTTCGCCAGGGCTTCCGAGCTTCTGATTGCGAACTCGACATTCCGGAAGAGGGAGGAGCATTTGGTCACCTTCAAGAGTTCGGCGGCGAGGACTCAGATTGATTACATCCTCATCAGAAGGAGCGATAGGGGTTTGTGCAAGGACTGCAAGGTGATTCCGGGAGAGTCTCTTTCAACTCCTCATAGACTCCTAGTGATGGATGTCGATCTCTGGGTGAAGAGGAAGAAGAGGGGTGCCCGGGGTCAACCGCGGATTAGATGGGGTGCTTTGTCTAAGGAGAAAGCACAGGGTTGGAACGGAGGTTAGTGGAGGGCGGAGCTTGGAGAAGTTATGGGGATGCGGACGCTATGTGGACAGTGACGGCGAACTTGGTTAGGGGGGTAGCACGGGACGTGCTCGGGGTAGCTAAGGGATATTCAGGCAGACATCAGGGTGATTGGTGGTGGAACGAGGTAGTCAAAGGTAAAGTGGAGGTGAAGAAGGCGGCGTTCGCTAGGTTGGCAGGGAGCACAAGCGAGGAGGAGCGGAGAGCGAACAGGTTGATCTACAAGGAGGCGAGAAGAGAAGCTAAGATGGCAGTCACGGAAGCTAAAAACGCGGCGTTCGGTCGCATGTATGAGGAACTAGGGGAGAGAGGTGGGGATAAGAAGTTATTCCGGTTGGCTAAAGTAAGGAAAAGGAAGGCACGTGATCTAGACCAAGTTAGGTGTATCAAGGACGAGGATGGTAGAGTTCTGATGGGGGAATCTCAATTCAAACAGAGGTGGCTGGCGTACTTTCGGGACCTTCTTAATGAAGAGGGGGATCGAAGCATAGAGCTAGGGGAGTTGGGGCATTCAGAGCAACATAGAGACCTTGGGTACTGCAGGCGCATTAGGGTGGAGGAGGTCTTAGGGGCGTTGCGTAGGATGAGTAGGGGTCGAGCGACCGGGCCTGACGAGATCCCGGTGGAGTTCTGGAAGTGCATGGGTAAGTCTGGAGGGGAGTGGCTCTCTAGGCTGTTCAATGCGATCTTCAAGACTAAAAGGATGCCGGATGAGTGGAGGTGGAGTACAGTGGTGCCCTTGTACAAGAACAAAGGGGACATCCAGTGCTGCAACAACTATAGGGGTATCAAATTAATAAGCCACACGATGAAGGTTTGGGAGAGGGTGATTGAGGCGCGGGTGAGGGAGGCGACATCTATATCTGGGAACCAGTTCGGTTTCATGCCGGGCCGCTCCACCACAGAGGCTATTCACCTAGTCAGGCGGCTGGCGGAGCAATTCAGGGATAAGAAGAAGGACCTTCACATGGTTCTTATCGACTTGGAGAAGGCGTATGACAAGGTCCCGAGAGAGGTGGTATGGAGGTGCTTGGAAGCGAAGAGCGTGCCGGAAGCCTATATCAGAGTAATCAAGGACATGTATAATGGAGCTAAGACTAGGGTTAGGACGGTGGGTGGCGAATCAGACCATTTTCCTGTGGTAATGGGGCTCCATCAAGGATCGGCGCTGAGCCCCCTCTTGTATGCCTTAGTGATAGGTGCTCTAACCCGACATATCCAAGGGGATGTGCCTTGGTGTATGCTTTTTGTTGATGATATAGTATTGATAGACGAGACGAGGGTCGGTGTTAGTGAAAGGTTAGAGGTATGGAGACAGACCCTCGAGTTTAAATGTTTCAAAATAAGCAGATCTAAGACAGAATACCTGGAGTGCAAGTTTGGCGACGAGCCGAGCGAGGTAGGCAGGGACGTGATGATTGGTTCTCAGGCCATCGCCAAGATGGACAGTGTCCGATATCTTGGGTCTGTGATTCAGGGGGACGGAGAGATTGACGGGGACGTCACCCATCGAATAGGAGCGGGGTGGTCAAAGTGGAGGCTTGATTCAGGGGTCCTGTGTGACAAAAAAATTCCACACAAACTCAAGGGGAAATTCTACAGAGCCGTGGTTAGACCTGCGATGTTGTATGGGGCGGAGTGCTGGCCCGTGAAGAACTCCCATGTTCAGAGAATGAAGGTGGCGGAGATGAGGATGCTTCGGTGGATGTGTGGGCACACCAGGCTAGATAAGATTAAGAATGAAGTTATTCGACAGAAGGTAGGGGTGGCCCCGGTGGATGAGAAGATGCGGGAAGCGAGGCTGAGGTGGTTCGGACATGTACGGAGGAGGGGTTCCGATGCCCCGGTGAGGAGCTGCGAGCAGCTCGAGGTTGTTGGCGGTCGGCGAGGCAGAGGGAGGCCTAAGAAGCATTGGGGAGAGGTGATTAGGCAGGACATGACTAGAATGCAGGTTTCCGAGGACATGACCCTTGATAGGGGAGTCTGAAGATCTAGAATCAGTGTTGTAGGCTAGGGGCTCATACAGTGCTTCGTACGCCTCTCCCGAGGTTGGGTGTGGGACAGCAAGGTTACCCATAGATGATTTGTATTTAGCTTATGACCCCCTTATGGTTGTTAGTATGGTGGTTACTGTTTGTTATTATTGCATGCGATTGTATTTATGTTTCTTAAGTTTACATAATTATTTACGTTATTTCTGCGGGATTTACTAATGCTTTATTATTTTGTTTTGTTTTTGTTTCTAATTTTGTCTTTGTTTTTGTTTTAATGCTGCTTTCCATTTTATCCTATGCGCCGAGAGTCGATTGGAAACAGCATCTCTGCCCTTTCGGGTAGGGGTAAGGCTCGTCTACATATTACCCTCCCCAGACCCCACCTGGTGGAAATATACTGGATGGTTGTTGTTGTTGTAAGAGTCTAAGACAAAGTTGACTGACTTTCAAGTTTTAAAGAAAATTTTTGGAAGTTGGAACAAATGAAAATATATGAGAGCAAGTTAACAGAAATGATACTTTTATTTTCTAACGTAAAATCATTCACTGAAAACAATAGGAACCAAGCGGAGAAATCGCACCTGTTGACTCCCTTACAAATCTTTATTAGGAACATGACTATATATATATCAAGACCAAGCATTACCAAACTACAACACTCTATATTACAATTACTATATCCTTAATTTCACTTACGGAAAAGGGTCAAAACTGCCCCCAATGTATTGACTTCATAACAAAAGTGCCATCCGTTAACCTTTTGCAAAGAAAATGCCCCTACCGTTAACTTTGTGGCATACTTTTGCCCCTAAAACTAACAGATACCTTGTCACTATTTTTTAATTATTTTTAATTTCACGTATCAGGTTGTGATTGACCCTTTTCCGTTTCACTTATAAAACTATAATAGGTATTGGACATCAGGTTAAAACTGTATATACACTGGTTTGAAGTCACCCTTGAATGGTTCAGAATTTTGAACTTAAACAAGTCACTCTGCTCAAACTTACATCCTTCCAAAGACTGGCAGTTGAAATACAAAAACAAACATATGAAACAACCAAAAAGGAACGAGAGACTAAGAATTCAAATCAGAAATGTCAGCTCAGGTATGCTGCAAATGACGAAACTTGTCAGTCTTCTACTCTACATGTGAGCTAAAGTATATGCATGATGTGACAAGGAAATTCTTTTCTTTTGCACATAACTAAGTACCTGTAAAAGAAAAAGAATCCAATTTCGTCTGAATTCCTTAGCTTAGCAAACCAAAGAGCTGGAATGAAAACAAAAACCAGAACCAATCATGCAGTAAGAATACTTTAAAGTTAGTATAATTCTGTTGCCAATGCCAGTTCCCAGTACTAATACTATGAGTGATGAAACTGGAGCAGCTTCCTGCCTTTATTTAATGCTTCTTCAGGTTTGTGCTTATTGCCACAAGTGATGGCGAGCTACAGAGAGGGACCGAATAAACTGAAACTCAGGATCGAAACCTAAGACTTCCTGGTTTACGCTTATTGTCACAAGCGATGGCAGAGCTAAAGAGAAGGAACTGGATAAACTCAAACTCAGGATCAAAACCTAAGACTTTTTGGTTTATGCTTATTGTAACAAGCAATGGCAGAGCTAAAGAGGAGGAACCAGATAAACTCAAACTCAGGATCAAAACCTAAGACTTTTTGGTTTATGCTTATTGTAACAAGCAATGGAAGAGCTAAAGAGGAGGAACCAGATAAACTCAAACTCAGGATCAAAACCTAAGACTTTTTGGTTTATGCTTATCGTCACAAGTGATGGCAGAGCTAAAGAGAAGGAACCGGATAAACTCAAAGTCTCAAACTCAGGATTAAAACCTAAGACTTTCTGGTTTATGCTTATCTAGACCATTTCTTATAGTTCAGGACCAAGTTTGGCACTTTTCCCTAGTTTTTAAGATGAAAGGATTTTAACTTAATTACATCTGGGCGAAAAGCTAACAGATGTGAGTACTCTGCTCTAGCAACAAACCATTGATGGATTATTCTCTAAATTGAATGCTTCACACATGCAGCCTAATCCTAAATAAATACTTAGTGACTCTTTATTTGATAAAAGTAAAATAAAACATATGACTTTGAAGTGGAACAAAATATACACAATGGCAATTGCCACTCCAGCAGAAAATGAGATTAGGTAAACAAAATATTAAATTACCATAGTGAATAACAATAATAAAAGAAAGACCCATATCATTACTACTACTAGCAGGAGACAATGAATAGTATCAAATCTCCATGGCTGGCTCCACCTTATAGATATAAAACACTTGAGAAAAGGGTTCAAGTTGGCGATGGGTATGTGACCAAGTTGAGGATTAACACAGAGCAACTCGTTGAATTACACAACCACATAATAATTAAAATCATAATTTGCATTGCATAGATTAGTCAAGAACATGGATTAAGTGTAAAATCCATTACCATTGTAGTAGCAAATTCTTAACGAAACAGACTAGTCATAGTAACAATTATAATCAACTTCTACTTCAGGTGATGCACGCCGAAATGAGTTTAGTTTTCTGGAAATGTTGACTGTTTTGTGAGCATCATCATTAGCTTCTAGACATGGCTCAATTAGCATTTTCACCAGAATGGGAGACTTAGCTAATAGAAGCTTGATAAGTTGCATCTCAGGATCTGAGCCTATAGTATATATTAGCTTAACTTCCCTGAGGTGATTAAATGTCATATCTGAGAAAGCTTCCACTTCAAGATATTCTAGAGATGCAATATCATCATCTTCATCACCCACCTAAAGGAGATTATCAAAGACCCAAATCTTTAAACTTATTGCGGATAGAAAGTAAGAAAATAGGAAAGAGTCAACTGATTAAGAACCTCAATTTCCAAATATTGTAAATACGGGAAGCTTCTTATCAAGCAAAGAGCACACGAGACCACATCCGATCCACCCAGATAAATATTAGCTAGGTGAGGACGTTTGACACAATTAAGATTAAAGGGAAGCATTTTTGGCAATTCACCTGCTCCTGCAGCCAAGAACTAGGAAGAAAATAGAGAACGACTCAAGGCCCAAAAGAGATTACATCTATGAAAATGCATAACAATTAAGTGTTGAAAACAAACTATCATGAGTTAACAGCAGATGCTCGAGAGCAGAAAGAGGCTCAAAAAACTTGGCAATATCACATTCTCGTAGCCCCTCATAATCTTCCGTATCCGCAGAGACAATTTTGTCAGAAGAGGGGTATACTTTAAACTAATAGAACTTATTTTGCCAATGAAGTCAAAGGATCTCAACATAGGAGCATTAATTTCAATGACGCCACTTAAACCTACAATGTCCAGCACCAACTGCTCGAGCAACAGGCTACAAGAGATTAACCTTTCAAGGAGTTTGGGTGAAATTGTGACGCTACATAGTTCCAAGCTAATTAACAGCTCAAATCCTTTGCAGGCCGGTGGATGAAGCATTAAACAATTATGGAGAGTCAAATACCTCAACTGAAAACATGTGAAAAATGAAGAAGGTAATTTGTAATGGTCACCCCTGCCCGGAAGTTTAAGATCAAGATGCTGAATTCCATTTCTAGAGAGAAAGTAAATTAAGTTGTCAATGGTAAGACACGGCATCATATCAAAATTAAAGGAGAGGGAAAACTTAGTAATTGGTCCAGTATGATGGGTCAAAAGGTGGTAGATAATGTTGATAAATTTAAATGTAGGGGGTACCGAGTCCTTCGTTGATATCAAATTTCTTAGATCAAGTGTCAATTCTGGAAGTCTACACCACTTATACCTCCTTCTGCGACAAGATGCTTGTCCTCACAGCTTCTCGTAAAGGCAAACACATAAGAATACCATCTATTACGTTCTCAGGAAGGCTGCAAAGTATGTCCAAAGATGCAGTTTGACAACCATGCTTTTTTCCCTTAGGAGGCATTGTGAAACAATAAATCAATCGCCAATTAAAATCTGCAGACAATAAACAAGAATATGAAGATAAGTAATATCCAACAATAAAAAAGTGCCCTCAACATGCTACTACGGAAAGAAGTAAACGAAATGACTGCTAGCAATAATACATACAGTACATAAATACTTCAATAATCAAATGATACCCCACAAAAATGGAAAACCAAAAAGAACAAAAACAACCAGTTTTTATCCTTCTGCTCGTATAAGCTTTAGGAACTCTGAAGGAAAATGTTTTTTATTATAAATCTCTGAATCATTTCTACAAGGTCTCCACAAATCTCCAGACACATCTCCACAAATCTTCACCTCATAAAATAAGCTAACAATACCCCTACCCATTCTAACTAGAACATGAAAACCTATTCCTATATAATTCTGACTACAAATCCTATTTAGACATAAATTAAACAAACTAACAAATATCAAATCCTAAACAATTAAAGTTTCCTACTACAACTTTGAATTAGTTTTCAACAAACTCACATTTACATGAAGATTGGGAGAAGAAAAAAAACAATTTCTAACAGAGGATCAGCTTAACCTAATAGTTTAACAACAACAACAACTACCCAGTATAATTCCACTTTGTGGAGTGGGATGTGGGGAGGGTAATATGTAGACGAGGCTTACCCTGCCCGAAAGGGCAGAGAGGCTGTTTCCAAATCGACCCCCCGAAGGAAAGGAACAACAAAAACAAAAAAGCATTAGTAATTCCAGCAGAAATAACGTAAATAATTATCTAAACATAACAAACATAATTAAAATAGCATGCAAGAAATCGAAGGATTAAAGTTGACAAGATTAAACTTACCGGACGTCCCTATCCGAAAGATGGTGCCTCTATGTCACCGCCGTTGAAAGATATCAAGATTCGATTTCTCTCTGTTGGAACTTGGAAACCACCAAAATTCTGCTTCTCCTTCAGCTCATGTCCAATTGGCTTTATGCTCTATTTATATATAATACATTAATACTCCCTCGTGTCTATGTGGCAAAGTTTGGATATATACTCCAATAAATAGTTAAGTGGCTATGCATCATCATTAACGATTACTTGGAAGTTTAAAGTTAAACTCTTTGCCTAAATTAGAAATTTATTTAGTTTATTTCGGCTTTTGAGAGTGAAATAATTTTTTATATATCTTTTAAATATTTTAAATTATTAAATATTGCTAATAATAGTACTTTTGATGTAGTGACTTTACGTCCAGATTTGCAATCAAATTTTAGAAGTTTGGCTCTCAAAACTCAAAATGCATCAAATAAATTGCGACACTTAGGATTAGAGGTGGCAAAATGGTTCAAAGAAAAAAGTTAATTACTCATATCATCCACTTAAAAATAAATTGAATAGTAATTTTTTTATAAATGGGTCAAATATGGATAAGAATCATATTATTCATTTAGAAAATAGATAACTAATGAGTAACCAGTGGATAACCAATGGGTCTAACTTTTACATTTGTAAAGACTCAAATTTGAGGTTCCTCAAGTTAGAGAGACTAAGAATTCTCCCAAAAGTGATCATATACGAAAAGTCATGAATAATATGGGTAACCCATATTATCCGCCGGTTAACCCGTGTTTTATCCATATTAAATATGAGTTGGATCGGATAATTGATCCTTTTAATATTACCCGTTTTCAATCCGAACCATATCCAACCCAATCCGCCCGTTTGCTCCTTAGGATTATGATTCTTTTCAGAACAGACTAGAGAAATATATTACAACATAAAGAAGAACAAAGAGAGTACATGTTATATGTGTATGCTATCCATTGCCATATTTATCAGAGAAATTCAAAAATAGCTATATTTATAAGTGGTCATTCAAAAGTAGCCACAATTCAAAAGTAATCGAAATTTAGTCATTTTCATATAAATATAAATCTAAATGAAAACATTGTTAAAAATTCGAAAAATATTTCAGTCTAATATATTGGAGTTCCAGTATAATATATCGGTCCAGAATAATATACTGGAGTTTGGAGCACCGATGCTTCAGTCTACAGTATATTATACTGGAGCCAATAAAGTATACCAGTCCAGCATTATATGCTGGAAGTTCATACTCATGTGCACCGAACTCCAGTATATTATGATGGACCGATCTCTGTTGTAGCAAAATAGTGGCTATTTTTTATTGACTTGATAAATGCTGGCTATTTTTGAATGAATAGTCCGAAAACTAGCTAGACCGTGCTAGGGCTGTACATAATTTGATAAATACCGAATTACCGTACCAAAACCGAAAATTTTAGTATTTGGTATACGGTAGTTTAGTATTTGGTTTAAGTTTTTAAAATATTGGTATTAGATATGGTATTTGGTATTTTAAAATAAAATACTGAAATACCAATAGCATATCGAAATATATATATTATATTACACAAAAAATAAATTATCAATTATAACATAAATATAAAAAAATCTAGAATTTTACTTTCCTTTATTCTCTAAGTTCATCAATTAAATCTAAACAAGTAACAAGATATTTCTAACGATCAAATATTTTTTATATATAATTTTCTCTATTTGGGTTGATATTTTTGTTTTGAACAAAAAATTTGTCAACAAACATTTTCAGTTTTGTATTTTGAGCGCTTTAATTAAGAAGATTAGAGTTTATGGCTCTATGCATTAGTTAGTATTCAAACCAAATAATTTATATTCTTTTCTTTAAGCTCTGACTTTAAAAAAGATGAATATTTAAAAGTTAAAAAGATCTTACTGGATAAAATTTCACAAAACTTAATACTTATTCTTTTCCACAATAACACAATAAATACTAAAAAAATGAAAGACAAAATTATATTCCTTTCATTAAAATCAAAATTCAAAACAAGCTATTCAAAAGAATGTACGTCACGCTTATGAGATATCCAACACATCATCTTCAAACATTTGTATCCGCTTGTGATAAGGTTGTCTTAACATCTTCACTTTCATCTACATTTATAATTCGTATGCAATATTAATTAGATAAATATTAAGAATAATTAATTTTTTAAAACTAATTAACGTTTTAAGACTTCGGTCGTTTAATATAATGAGCTTAATAAAATTTAAACTTGGGATACTCTTCTTAACATTTTTTGTGTCATATATCTTTTATATTTTTATTAGGCCCACGCGCCGGTCCAGCCTAGCCCAACCTCAGTCAAGCATCACGGATTACGGGCTTACTCGGGCTGGGCTTAAAAGCTTCATTTTCAATGAGCTCCAAAAAGGGAAAACTACACAAAAGTTTCAAATAAATCTTAACTTACCAACCTCTAGCCATTAGTCATAGACTTACCAAAACTAGCCAACAAAATAAAAAAAACTAAATAATAAGGTTCTTTCTATCAAAGAATCACATGCAAAAATCACCTTTCATATTTTTAAGCTTGATTAGCAATATTAGATACAAGATGGAAAGGAAATTTCATAGATGGGGTTACAAATAAGGTAATGAAATACAAAAATCTATATAATATTCCAAAAATCTAAACAAAAAGGGAATTTTTTCAATGGGTATAGATGAAATTCATTGAAAATATATAGATAAGTCAATATACAAAACCTAAGGAAGATTGGAGGTGATTTGGACTGGTTTTGTATCAAAACTCGTAATTAAATCGAGTTTGAAGAAGTACTCTGCGACACATGTATCAAGCATGTAGCTCACACACAAGTATAATTGGATATACATATGATATACAGTTGATACATGTGTGATACACAATTGATACATAGTGTGATACACATATCATTTTTTTCATGTTCAGCTTTTACTTCGAATTTTTAATTCGAACCACCTCAAAACTTTACCAAATCATCACAAAACTGATATTCAAGCTCTTTAAATTATGCCAATCTATTCGAATAACACCCACTCAAAACAAAGCAAAACAAATTGATATTCTTTTGCTACAAATAGCTAATTGGCTAATTTGATTAATATTAATGATATATTATCAATTGGCCAATTTTTATAATAAGCTATTTATAAATAAACATATATGGTAATTCCCCCTCCAAAAATTTTAACATATCCCTGTTAAATTACGAGTCGGTCTGACCTGACCCAACAGGCTAACCATATTGACAACTTTAGCCATATTAGATAGTAAAAGAAATTGAAGAATTGATCTGGTACTTAGTGGTATTAGTAGGAAATGTGTACTTATGAATTTACCTCTTACTTCAACAAGTACAAGTAAATATATTGTGAAGTTCAAGAAATATTCTTGCATCTTCAAAACTTCATTGGGTGTCAATTAAATGCCAAAGTACACATTAAAATAACAGGGTACTTACTATTTATTATTGATTACCAATTAATAATATTAATTGAATTAATCTACAATTATCTTTTAAATTACCTAATTTCGTAAGACTTTTTACACCGGCATTACACAAATTCAGTTAAAACTATAATTATTCTACTCTCCCATATTATTCCCTCCGCCTCATAATATGTATCATACTTTTTGTGCATACCCCTTAAGAAAGAATAGTTTTTGACTATTTTATCCTTATTAAATATTTTCTCAATTTATGTGTTATCTCCATCAATAACACTATTTATATTTGTACTAAATGTAAATACAATTTTGATTTGCTTTATATTCTGACATTATTCATATTTGTATTAAATATGAATGAAATTGATTTGATTTATAGAATATAAGAAAGAGACGCCTAAGATAAGTAACAAATCAGTAATGCAAACTCTTCCAACATGACATTCATTTTCTTTATATTCTTACATTACGTGTGCTCTAGCAGCACTTCAAAAGTTTGAATATACTTTATAAAGAACTTTGGTATTTAAAATATTGATTGTATTAGTGAACATGATTAAAGTGTTTAAGATTACAAGATAGACTTCTTGGTATTTGAATAAAATTATCCATAAGTAATTGTTTGTACTCTTCTACTCCCTCCAATCTACAATTTTAAGATTAACAACATTTTTATAATTATGAAATTGATTTCAGTATTTTTAAATTAATATTTATATATTAATTACTGATCCAGTACCTTCAATTTAATTTCAAAATTACCTTTTACTATTTTTATAAAATAAAAAGGGAATAGCCCCAATTCATTTCAAATGTAGCCGCATTATATTTCAATTTTAACCCCCAATTGGACCGGCCTAATTTCATTTTTTAAACCCAACCCCTTAACATGTTTATCCAACCCGCTCGTGTTCTTTTAATCCGGACCGTTGATCCTTTTGATCAACGGCCACGATTGCCCATTCCTTTTTTAATTCCCTCAACCCTAACCTAATCCGCTCATTTCAATCAACCAACCGCCTTTGAATGCTCTCCTTCTCCCAAACTCTCTCGAAGGTTCCTCAACACCCTAGCCTCTCTCATCCTCTCCGACCATGACCTCGTCGGAATCCATGGCTTCTCAAGTCATGGATGACATGTACTCACTCTCCTCCACCATTGAACCCCGGTTATTCGAAGTTTTGAGGTCTGACCTCGATGCTTTTCTTTCAAAGCTTCTCATATTCATGGTTTTGAGGCCTCTCTGGCCTCGCTCCGGCATATCCTAGCATCAGGAGCCTATTTCTGACCTTTCCGACCCAAGATCAGACTTTCTTCCAAGCTTTTCTCATTTCTAGGGTATCTATGAGACCGTAAGCTATTCGAGGTTTTTTCTCTGGTTGTTTTCTTGAATCTATGTTACATTTGTGTTATGCTGGAGTTTTATAATGTTTTCCACAATCTTTTCTTTCAAAATTGTTTTCTCTTCGATTTAGGGTTTCTAAAAAAATTTCGAAAAGTTTCTCCGACTCTTCTTCTCCTTTTCTTTGTGTGAATCTATCTATGCTATGTTTTATGTTCTCGTTTCTACCTCGCATGTCCTTCTCCTGTGTTCTTATGTTTGTCTTATTATGCATATTCTTCTATTGTGCTCCGCTCTTCCTTCTGTTCGTTTCTATATCATGCTTTCATACGTTTATCTTATGTGTTCATTTACCCCTATGTTTCTTTATCGTATTAGCAACTAAGATCTTAGTTCTTTATTTTCCTTCTTCTGGACTTTGTTTGAGTTCTTTCTAGATGTGTTTCATCTACTGTCTCCTTAAGTTTATACTACCTCTTTGTCCTCTAAACTTGTTTAAGTTCCAAGCTTTTCTTAAAACATGTTCGTTATGCTTCAAATCAGCTTTTACTCTATGTTTGTTTCGAACCTGCTATTTTACCTGTTTGTTTTCTTATGGGTCTTTTAAAGAGACCTCTGAGCCTATTTCAGTTATTTGTGTTCTCGTCTCGACATATGATTCGAGTTGAAAAACCCTAGGATTTGGGGGGTTTCTTGGGGAGTTTAATGTTGTGTTTGGACGAGGGTTTTATTATGGAACCGTGGATTCTCTCAAACTAAGGCTGAGCCTATGTACTGAATCTGAGCCTCTTTGTTTGTGACTCTGAACTTTTCTATACTAGATTCTTTCTAATTAGCTTGACAGTTCTTTGTTGTTTGACATGTCTGTATGCTTTATATATGAGGAATTCTTCCTTCAAAAAGGGTTTTGCCAAATTGTGATTGATTCAAAATTCCTTTCAATAAGGTTCCACTTATTGTTACTGATTTTCTTTAATTAAAACTATCCTCACATTTTCTGGTTAGATTCATTCATACCAAAACTCAATTTCTGATTTTTACTGGCTGTTGATTTATTGTCTTTCCTTATTTTCATAAACCGTGTTGCTATCAAACTCTTTCCTTAAATAGTTTCTGTGTATTTGACCTTCTTGTACTACTTTGAAAAAGATTTTGATAAAATTCTTTCCTTATTTATTCTGCCCGTTTGAAATCAGAATCCTTAATTAAAGGGAGACTTTATGTAATTGATTTCAAAAATCCTTTCTTACCTTTTTCTTGCTTGCTTTCTGTGCTACAAAGAGATCCATCTTTCAGCACTTTAAGACATCCGGAGTCTAATACTCTAACACTTATTGAACACTTTCAACTTCAATACTCTTGCACCCTCACTCTCTTCTGAAATCTTCTGGCTGTGTGTTTGCAGTTTGGCTTCACTACTGCTCTTCTTCTCTTTGTTTTCCTGAAACTGGTATGTTCTAATTTCATTTTCAGCCTCATCCCTATGTGTTTTCTTTACAATTTCTACAATCTTGTCTACTTTGTTGCTTATGTTCAGTAGTGAATATGTTGTACTCTTTGCATCTGCTGATGTTATGAATTCCCCATACCCTTATTCCCTTCTATGTTTTTGAGTTAAAGTTCGGGCCTGGCAGTATTCCAATTGTTGCTCATGTCTGGACTTGATCCTTTAGTGGATCTTAACTCCCAAACAATGTGGCTAACAGGCTGGTTGGGGTGTGCCAGCACTCCTAATTGTTGGGTATGACCACCAACTTGTCATGGCTTTTTCCCAAAAGTCCCCTCTATGCACTTTCGCTCTCTCTTAGATTCTAAGTCCTACCCCCTCCTATGAGCCTTGCTTTGTGACCTTGAGCTCCCTCTGAACTTGGACATTTGAGGAATGTCCCATTCACACTGCACTATAATATAATTCTACAATATATTTGGGTGTAAGCACTGCCCGGAGTCCACTAGAGACTCTTAGGGAACTCTGACACATCCCAAATAAGAGAAAGGCTTTGGAATATGATCTTTGGAGTTGGTTTACTTCATGCTTTAGACAGAAGTCTGAATCAGGCCCTCCTTGGCTGGAATTTTAGCTTTCTGATGTATTTTGTTTTCTGTATTCATTATGGGCTGTAATAATTTGTAATAACTCATGGGGTTTATAGTGGAAGGGGGGGGGGGGGGGTGTTTAATTATTGTATGCATAAGGGTAGATATCCTATTCATTAGGCATTTACTTCTGCACTTTCGTAAAAATCTTGTTTAAGGTCGTGCATTTTTCATATAGAAATCATGTGTTAAGTTTTGCAATTCTGCACTTTCAAATAAAATCCTATTTAAGGTTGTGTATTTTTCATATGGAAATCCTGCTTTAAGTCGTGCAAAATTCCGGTTTTGCACTTCTACACTTTCATATAAAAATCCTGCATTTTCATCTAGGAATCCTGTTTTAGGTTCTGCACATCTGTATATTTTTTTTAGGAAACCATGTCTATGAAATTCTACACTTTTTCAATCTTAGAAATCCTGCCTATAGGTTCTCCAATTCATATATAATATGTCATATCAGTCTCTTTTGCATTTCTACATCTCATTTAGAACCTGTCTATAGGATGTTACATTCTTGATTACTATATAGAAAGCATGTCTATAGGGCTTCCTGAATTCTGCACATGTATCTATCACTAGGAAAATGATATATAGGTTTAAATAATAAAAAATCAATATGTTAAACACCATGCCTATAGGATCTTCTATAAAGGTTAGAACCAGTGACGCTTAGAGAGCATGCTTATAGGAGTAATCAACCAATCTGAAATCAGCTTCTGAAATCAGTAGCCTTCTCTCGTATTCAGATACCATGCCTATAAGATTCGCATAGGCAAACGATAAGGTAAATTAGTTAATAGAATCAGACTCTATTAATTCTAGCTAGTAGGCAGGTCTGATTCCGGTTTCTTATCTGAAATGTGTAGTAAATCAGTCTGCCTTCTTAATGTTTAAGTTTAATTTAGACCACAACCAGTATTTGAAAGACATGCTAAATAATTTGTCCTTAAATGGGGAGGCCTCTCTGAGCCTTTTAAATTGCTATGTGTATCCCATAATCTGCTTTATGTACTTTTGTTTGTCACTTTAGAATTTTGTCATTTTAAACCATATAAAACCCAAATTTCCCTCCCCTTTAGGACTAGTAGCCCCAAATGCCTCCGGAACTGGTAGGATCTGGGCAGGTATTAGCATGCAAAAAGTAACAAAACCATTCCGCATTTAATACCTCAACGAGGTGGGAAAGGGTGGATATGGATATGATGACCGGTGCACAAATACCACCTGTAGCCCCTCTTTTGAGGAGTGATTATCGAGTATTTCACTTACATGATCAATATTATTTATAAACCTAGGACCCCCCCCCCCCCCCATTTTTCCTTTTTTTTGATTATTGTTTTTCAGAATTTTCGAACTATTTCCAAAAAAATTTAGCTTTCTGTGTTTCCCTTAAAACTATAACTCATTTGCAGCCATTATATGACAACCCCTCATATTTGAAATCCTTCTTTGCCTATTTGTTACTTGTACTTGAAGTCATAATTTAACATGCCCGGGAACCACACTAGTGGATCTTGAGGGGTGCCTAACACCTTCCCCTCGAGATAATTTCTTTCCCTTACCCAAATCTCTGGTTTCTAAATCAAAACCTTCTTAGTGTCCTAATGCACTTAATCATTATGTGGAAACTCTTCAATTTAAAAACCCAATTCCTGAAAGGGAGTGAGTTGTCTTCCTAAATATCATAAACCCAATTTTACGAGAAAAAGGGGGCATCGACAATATGGCGACTCTGCCGGGGACATCTTTAAAGGCTTTTACCATTTCATGTTTTTTGTGACCCTATGCCTCTTTGAATGTCCTTAGTGTTTTTATTTATTTTCTCTCCTACCTCGAAAACTGACTTGGATCTTTCTTTCTTTTCTTTAATGCTTTCTTTTATCGCTTTCCTTTAATACTATTATAATTATGAGCAATTATTACTTTATGAACGTGTAAATACATGACAAGTTGTTCAATTATTGTAACTGCATATTCAACAACATCTTTCACTCATGCCAAATAAAATACCATAGAAACACTTATAATTAGGGGTTTTGCCCCTCCGATATTATTACCCCTAAATTTGGCAAAGGCGTATTTGCGGTAAAACCAGTCGATCAACGGTGTAGTCGATGGTTTCGTGCCTTTTCCTCTTGCGTTGTACACTCAAGGGTACCAGTCTAATACCCCATAGAAACCTTACTCTCTTTAAAGGTGCATGCATCAATGTAAAAACCTAGCCGAGTCAGTTATGTTATCCACATAACGACTCTTTAAGATAACCTTGTCCAAGTCCACTGGGTTTCCTTGGAACCGAAATGGACACTACCATGTTCTGTGCATTTATTTGGAGAACTAAATGCTGCTTAATACAATTATTGATATTTAAATAAGTCGAGTCTGGTGGGGGGTAAGGGCCTAATACTTTTATTTTGAAGAAATGAGGCACGAAGTTCCCAGATTCAGCATGGTCACCAACATCCACCCAAAATTGCTAAATTAGTGGGAAGATCTTCATTCTAGTGATCAGACCCTCGTCCGAAAATACTTGAGGAAATTACCTTCCCTCCTAGAAATCCAACCCAACAACAAAATTATTAAAGCTGCCACCCTGTTCTGGGATTGCAATAGGTTTGTATTTCGCTTCGGGGAGATCGAGATGACACCCATACTAGAGGAAATAAGAGGACTGGCTGGTACACCATGGGAAACTCCGGGTTTTCTAATGCCAGAGAACCGTAAAGGTCGAGGTTTTCTCAAGATGATGGAATAAAGAAGAATATGGATTTAACTTGTTTGAAGGAGTCATACATTTCCTTTGATTATCTGTATGAGAGGTACGGTCACAGCAAGTCTTACCGTACTCATCCTGATGAGTTCGCCCTTACATCATTAGGATGTATCCATCGGAGGGTCTTCGTCTTTATGTTCTCCTTCTTAGGAATGATAGTGTTTCCCATAAAAAAAGCAACGATTCATACCCGACCGGCCATGGTCACCGAAATATTAATGGAGGGAATTGGTGGCAACCATTCAGCATAGTGTCCATGATCATCGTAGAAATATATCGAGCCTTGGAAAAGTGTCAACAGGGAGCCAAACACTTTGAGGGTTGCAACTTGGTACTCCAACTCTGGCTCATAGAGCACCTCGAAAAGGGTGAGTATCGACAGGAGATTCAACGTAAGGACTGGGACGATCATATAGCCTTCCATCATCCAAAACGAATGAAATACATGCCCAACATGTTTGCTCAGCCGGAGGATGCCAAATGATGGTAGAACTGTTTGAAAATCTGAAAGAGGACCAAGTAAAATAGATGTTCGAATGGTTCCCTACTAAAGAGTTCATTGTCCGTTTTCGGGATGCACCATTTCTAATACTTATTGGTTTGAGGCACACTTACCCTTATGTCTCCTCTTCGAGTCATGAGACAGACTGATAGGAAGCAAGTTATACCAAGAGTTGACAAGATGAGCCACTTCCGGGCCGACTTTCAGGATGATGATGGCCCTTACAAGTGCCAAGCCCAACACATGTGGCACTGTGAAATTGTCATAGGAAGGGACACCATTGAGCCAGACAGGTACCACACCGGTTATACTCCATACTATCCCAGCTAGTTAGAAGACAATCATAATGGTTTGGGGTCAACTGGGTTTGTTCGAGGTCATAGGATCATCGATGAAAAGGCTGAAGCACACGTCAAATACAACCAATTGCACAAAAGGATTCGGGAATGCAAAAATAAGCACCGTGAAATTCAACAAGCCAACAAAAAGCTGATTGAAGAATGGAAAGACATGGCTGTCAGCACCAATAAGCTTCCGGGGTACCTGGAGCAGGGTTTAGTGGAGCTAGAGAGGAAATTCATGAAAAGGGTCAAAGACTGCCAGAATGCTGAAAGAAATAAAGGGGGACACTTGGCCAGAGCCTACTTCCTGCTAGGACTTCGTAAACTGGCGAAGCTGTTCGATGGAGCTAAAGATGCTGAGTGTGAAGAAGGTCCCTCTAGGACCAAGTAGTTAGGATTCCTTTTAAATGTGAATGTATTTTTTTAGATTTATTCCTTCAATGGTTTTTGGTTGTCTTGTCTAATCTCTTTATTTATTTTTCTTCTTTTGCTTTAGATGTAATAAGGTCGATGACCATTAGTGATATTTTATCTTCTGCTATTTTTAGTGTCATTTTGGGATTCATCTTATTTTTATCAATGAAATGAGGCATTTAGCATTATGAGTTCTCTAAAATCAATCTATTGCTAGGCTTACCTCGGTCACAAAGAGGCTCCCAAATTAGGACACAATTTACATTGTCACACTATGTGTTTAAATATTACAACATCTCTTTATAATCCGCACTAACTTGCTACCTTTTTGTTTTTACTTTTGTTTTTCTCCCCTCCCAAAAGGTTAGTTCGTGCACTCTGGCATCATCATCATACTCTACAAGATCCAAGGGCCATCCACCCACTCCTCCTCCTAGTCCCATCAGAAACAGGAACAACGGAAAAATGGAAGATTTGAGCAACACCTGGAAGGAGAACTCAATCGAACGTGTCGAGGTTACTTAGGGTATTCAAGTTTCAAAGGAAAGTGCCTCCAACTCAAGCAGAAGTTATTGAAATTTCAAGAAAAACTGGACAAAGTTCGGAACTTGGAAAGTTTGTTGTTTTCCCTCACCACCCCAAATGTCAACTTTCCTAACACCCAAAACCCCGCACCTCCAAAAAACATCCCGAAACCATAAAACCATCTCGACCCTCACCATCACTGCAGCACCTGCCACACATCCAACAATACTCCACTGCTCATTTTGGAACTTGTGAACTCCACAAATGACCATTTTCATCTTCACCATAACACCCCCATATATCTGAAAACTGTGCCACATCCTAAACAACCCATTGCAAACACACCCGAGTCTGATGCTAAAGACTCACTTATCAAGAATCTGGCAAAAGAACTCAAGAGGCTGACTAGCAGAATTCAGGGCATCGAGGAAAGTAAGGGGATTGAAGGGCTAAATTACGAAGACCTTTGCATACAACCAGGTGCCGAACTGCCCTAGGGATACAAACCTCCTATGTTCAAGATGTTTGACGGTACAAGGGATCCGAGAGTTTATTTGAGAAAATACTATGACAAGTTGGTTGGAGTAGGAAAGGACGAAAATATTCGCATGCAGCTTTTTATGAGAAGTCTGAAGGGGGATGCTTTGTCTTGGTACATCAGCCAAGACCCGAAGAAGTGGTCAAATTGGGTAAGTATGGCGTCTGATTTCATGGACAAGTGCAGATTCAACACAGAAAATATGCCAGACGTGTTCTACATTCAGAACCTAAAAAAGAAACCTATGGAGACATTCTATGAGTATGCTACTCATTGGAGAACAGAAGCTGCTAAGGTCAGACCGGCTTTAGAAGAAGAACAAATGAACAGGTTTTTCGTCCGAGCTCAGCACCTATTGTATTATGAAAGGTTGATGAAGATTGAAAGCCATAAATTTTCTGATATTATCAAGCTCGGGAGAGGATCGAGGAAGGAATCAAAAATGGTTTGTAAGCTACCAACAAGGCTCTACAATCCGGTGACCAGTCCAAGAAAAGGGACGTGAGCGTCATGATGGTTGCACAGAGAACAATGTCCCCAATCAAATACCAAACCTACCCAATACCTCCACTCACATATCAGCCTACCTCAAATTACCAATCACCTCCACCACCCATATACTCCCAACCCGCAAATGTCTACCAAGCCTATAATAATCAACCTCTCACTATCAATCACCTCCCACTCGCCAAAAATTTCCTAGACCTTGACCAAATTTCAACCACAGACCTCCCGAACAATATATCACCATTGCCGAACCAATTGACCAACTGTACGAAAGACTCAAAGATGCTGGTTATGGTTACCCCTATCCCTGCCATAACACCTGAAAGTCTTTTAATGGGTCAATCCAAATAAAACCTGTGCATACCATTCTAGCATGAAAGGGCATACCATTGATAAATGCCGCTCCGTGAAGGATAATATCTAGGCATTGATTGACAACAAGATCATCGTGGCAAAGAAGCATGCTCTGAATGTTCATAATAACCCTCTACTAGACCACAAGGGCGGAGGCATTCACATGATTGAGATAGAGGATGATTGGGACCCTAAATGATCGATCGAATTAATCGCAGAAGATGACAAGCCAAAGAAATCAATAGTCACCCTTAACCCGATTGTGGTCCAGATCCAGCCTTCTCAGGACACCGAGGTGAATATGTCCACACCACTTGAGTTTGAAGCGCCTTCTTTAGCAAAGATGACAACACCAATTTAGGTCGAGTTTGGGTCCCCAAAGGCGCCTGCTCCATTTGAGGTTGTTGTGCTACCTTCCAAGGCGAGGGTACCCATAATAGTAGCAATGTCGGCCATAGCCTCATTCCATGCAAAGGCCATCCCTTGGGATTATACAGTCGAGGTAAGAAGGAAAGGAAAGGTCAAGTTCAAGGAAGCCGTTGCGGTGCAGGGGTATGACCAGAACCGGTAGGGTTTATACTCTAGAACACTTGGCTTAGTAGAGTAAGTAGACCTCTGGTCGACAAACCATCACCGAAACTGGGCCCGATGACCTCTGGAGAAAGATACAAGCGAAGGAATACTCAGTCATTGATCAGCTGAACAAAACACCGGCGCATATTTCTTTCCTTGCTTTGTTACAGAGTTCCGATGCACACAAGAATGCCTAGTTGAAAGTTCTAAGTGAAGCATATGTATCGAGCAACATCACCAGAGGAGAAATGACAAACGTGGTGGGGCAGGTATTGGAGAGTTACAAGATCACTTTCGATGAAGATGAGTTACCATCGGAGGGTTTGAGTCACAACAAGGCATTGCACATCACTGCACATTGCGAGGATTATTTTATCACCCGGATCCTGGTCGATAGGGGGTCCAGTCTCAGCATCTGTCCCTTGGTTGGGAAACGGTTGCATGAAGCTTTCGTTTTTGTAATTGGCAAAATTCAGCTCTAGAGCTTAAGTTTTTATTTTGTAACTGCTGAAGTTCAGCTCTAGAACTGAAATTTTTGTTTGTAACTGGCGAACTTCAGCTCTAGAGCAAAAATTTTTGTTTGTATCAACACGGTAACTGAATGTCATATTCAAACAACCAGAAGCACAAATACAAGAAAAAGAATAACTTAAATACCTGAAAGAATATATAAGTAAAACAATTATTTTCATATTTTCGTGACAATATCATTATGAAGGGAGGAAGACTCTAGAGCTGAAGTTTTTGTTTGTCACAGCGAATTTCAGTTCTAGAACTGAAAGTTTTTATTGTAACTGACGAACTTCAGCTCTAGAGTCTTCTCCCCTTCATAATGATATTGTCACGAAAATATGAAAATAGCTGTTTTACTGATATATTCTTTCAGGTATTTATGTTATTTTTTTCTTGTATTTGTGGTTCTGGTTGTTTGAATATGACATTCAGTTACCTTACCAGAATTTTATAAGCGTTCAAACTTGACGGACACATACTTTTCTTCTGTGCCTCCAAAAATTG
Source organism: Nicotiana benthamiana (assembly GCA_034376525.1). Lineage (NCBI taxonomy): Eukaryota > Viridiplantae > Streptophyta > Magnoliopsida > Solanales > Solanaceae > Nicotiana > Nicotiana benthamiana. Next base: position 119,420,105 of record CM067331.1, read on the forward strand.
GTATATGTCAAAAATTAATTAATTATTATTAATATACAATTCTTTTAATTGTTCAAAGGTGGTCCTCCTTATTCAATCATCGCCTTCCCAGACGCTAAGGCCCCTCTATTTACATCCTCAATTTGATGATATATAATTATTGTTTGTCTTTTCTTTTTTTGTTGTAAGTGTATTAACTCTGTGTATTTGAAGGCGGATATAATTTTGAGGAAAAGAAGAAGGAGAAGAAAAGGCGCTGAAATTATTTAAAAAGTGGGTACAAGTTAAAAGTTTTAAAAAATATGGGTATAAATTAAATGGGGGGACCAAATAAAACGCTTCGTGCAATTTTTACCAGGTTTTCGGGTTATTTAATTACTAACATATATGGGCTATAAAACATATTGGACCACTAAAATATTTAACTCCAAACTCGAAATAAAGATAGAACTGTGAAAAGGTTTAAGAGAAATTTAAAAATTACATTACAATAAATCTTTTTATGTATAAAATGTTTTAAAAACTTGTATATATATAATGTCGGTTTGATTTTGGTTTCGGTTTGACTTTTTTTGGTTCAAATCGAAACCCAACCTATTATCATCAGGTTTTTTTTTTCTTCCAACATCAAACGAAACTATAGTCGAACTTTTTCTCAGTTTGACTCGAATTTTTGATTTGATACAGTTTATCCATTACCTTTGTACCCCCCTATAACTGATATAAGGATCTTTACATAAAATGCCTATTAGGCCCAAAATTATTACCCGTTTTCCCCAACCTCAACTTATTACTCACTCCGTTTCAATTTATGTGAACATATTTGATTGAGTACGGAGTGTAAGAAAAAAATAAAGATTTTTAAAATTTGTGGTCCTAAACAAGTTCAAATAGGCCCAAAATATTTGTGTGGTTATAAAGCTTCTCATTAAAAATAGAGTTGTAATTTTAAGCTAAATTGTTACCAAATTTAAAAAGAATATATTCTTTTTGCGACGGACCCAAAAAAATATATTTACATAAACTGTAATAGATGTAGTATATTTTTTCCTATTCGACCCAAAAATATTACCCGACCCACTTAAGTTCCTTTTCCTCTTTACTTTTCTGAAGAGCCATAGTCTTACTGCACCCAAAAATTATCTTCCCTTTCATAATCCCCACAACTTGTCTTCTAAGTGGATGAAAATACAATACAAGCCCATACATTTCCCCAAATTTTTTTCTTTAGAATTTTCTACATAAATTTGAAGTATAGATTTTATATTGTTTTACATCACTATCACTCTAAACATCTCTTTCAGTAAGAGTACATTTCAAATTTTGTTTTTTTTTATATTAGTGTCGTTTTTTTCAATTTCCTTTTTGGTGTATTTGTTTATTTATCCGAACCTATGTGTTGCGATAGTTATAGATTAAGCTCCCTAAATCTGAATTTTTATTTATTTTTAAGGACCCACTATTTGTTGAGCTTGAAGTTGTCGAATTTAAAATTTTATTTTAAAAATTTGTTATTTGATCAGAAAGGGTGATATAAGTACCGAGCTTGCTCTGATGAACGAGACGCAGAGTGGCATTAACAGGAGGCTGGAGATTTAGAGATATGTCCTTGAGTTTAAGGATTTCAAGTTGAGCAGGACGAAGACGGAATATTTTGAGTGCAAGCTCAGTGCTGAGCCGAGGGAAGCGGACATGGATACGGGGCTTGGATCGCAGGTGATTTCCAAGAGAGGCAGTTTCAATTACCTTAGGTCGGTTATCTAGGGGGTGGGGGTGGGTGGATGAAATAGAGGTTAGCATTTGGAGTCATGTGCGACAAGAAAATGCCTCCGCTACTTAAAGGTAAGTTTTATGGAGCGGTGGTTAGGCTAGCTATAATGTATAGGGTTGAGTATTGGCCAGTTAAGATCGCACATACCCAGAAGATGAAAGTAGTAGAAATGAGAATATTGTGATGGATGTGCGGGTATACTAGGATGGATAAGATTAGGTGTTACATCTCGTGTTTTCGTATGTTAAATTTTCATTTTCAGTTAGCTAACGTGGACTCGGAGACGAGATTATCTTGATGTTAACGTATTTACGCTATTTGTAACAAATGATAAATAAGTGTTATGAAGAATAAAGACATGCACGGATTAAAGAAAACGAGTTTCGTTGAAAGTGACCAATTTAGAATAAAATACGGGTCGAATGATATACGCGATAATTATGAACTAGTACCATACAAGGTACCGTATGACCATGGCAGTATAATGTATAAAATATATATAAAGTATATTAAAAAAAAGTTAAATTTTATGTAATTTGAAGTAATTTTTAAATTATGCGGGTAATTGGTTAATTACTGAATAATAAGATATTACCTAATAAACTAATTAATAAATAAAATATTTTATATATTATCTCCTCCAAATACGTGGTAATTATCCACCAATCAAGAAGTGACTAAGAAGTCACTTATGCCTAGGTGGCAACCTGGGCATAAATGAGAAATGATGATTAACTAAGTTATCTGCCAAGATTCAATATGAATCAAATGAATCCAATGTTATTCTTTCAAACATAAAAGAACCAGAAACGCTTTCCTCTCAAGATTTGAAGAGTTCCAACGAAGCAAAAGAAAATTTCATTCAAGAATTTTAACGAAGCAGAAGAAAATTTCGTTCAAGATTTAACAAAAAAACAGAAGCTTAATTCAATTTTTGGAGTTCTGAGGAATATTATATGGAGTTTTCTCTAATCTGGTTATGTTAAGGCTATTCCTTTTTTATTTTTGTATGGTCCAAAATATACCGAAAAAACGAGCAAACACATAGTTTTCATAAATTACTCTATTTATAGAGATATTAGGGATGTTTATATTCTTGATTCCCCATGAGAATTTTTATTTTCTTCTGTTTATGGGTCTCAGAATAATACGCAATTGAAAAAGTTTATCCGGAAGGAATATTGAGATTGTTGCATATTTTTCATGCATTTCATTCATTTATACATATGCATTGACCCATGACCAAATGACGTTACATATACACATATATGTAAATATATGTATATGAGATATGTAAAAAGGTTACGGCATTATATATGTATCACCACCTGATCAGTTGGTATATGTTGATAAAATTGCCCACAGTAGCCAAGACGATATGATAGGATGCCCTCAACGGCTTGATGATATTATGTATACCCATACCTATGCATGACATGATATTTATACGCACGAGCATAATATTATAAATATTTTAGAATTTACAAAGTTATTCAAATTTACAGATGGATTTCTTTAGTCTATGTTTCGTCTATGTTATTTACATACTAATTTTCATGCCTTACATACTCAGCACATTTACTGACGCTCTATTTCACGGGGCCTACGTTTCATGCATGCAGGTGCAGGTAGGCAAGCTGACAGTCGCTCTTTTTAGGATTCCTAATAAGCAATAGTTGGTGTACTCCACTTAATCTGAAGCTGCTTTGATTTTGGTATATTATATATATATATATATATATATATATATATATATATATATATATATATATATATATATATATATATATATATGGGTATGACATGGATCAGTCCCGTCTTTGTACATTTATGTTTCTATTAGAGGTCTGTAGACAGTATATCCAATTGGATTGTTTGTGGCCTTGTCATTTTTCACTTTTGGATGTATAGTTTTCTATAGCATCCTTGCTAGCTCGCCCCGTGTATTCTGTCTGTATACGTACATATGCCTTGAAGGTAGGTTTCCATCTTATATGTTATTTTCGTAATTCAGCAGATTTTATTCAGGTTCATACCCTAGACGCATGCTTAGGGGTGTTTGATAGGTAGGATTCAGGCACCCGTCGCGGCCCATTGATTTGGGTCCTGAGAAAAGTGATATCAGAGCTTTCTGTCCTAGGGTTGTTTACCGCATCTAGTAGAGTCTTGTTTATGGGTGTTTAGTGCACCACACTTATAAACAGAAGGCTACAGAATATATAGGATATTATCCTCTCTTTTTATCTCAAATCGTGAGATACAAGAATTCATGTTCCTAACAATATGCTATATTATCTACGATGCCTCCAAAGAGTACGACCACCCAGAAGGGAAATTTCGTGGCTGGTAGGACTACTAGTCGAGTGGTACGAGTTACTAGGGCTCGAGGAGAGTCTCATGGTGAGGTTCCATCTCAGACTTCACATACCCCTCCCTTTTTATAAGAGCTCCGAGGGGCACAGGCTCCGGCTCCCGCCCCTATACACTTAGCATCTCATTCGGATATGCCGGGTTAGGAGATTGAGATGTTATCAGTTATTGACCCGATTAGTATTCGCACAGGCTCGACGACAGAAAGTAGGTATTCGTCACACAAATAGGTTTGTGAGTGTGAGGGTTCATGACTTCATTAATTTAGACCCTCCGGTATTCACTAGAGCAGATCTAAACGAGGACCCTCAGGTATTTATTGATAGAGTGCAGAGGACGTTACAGGTAATGAAGGCCACCACGACTGAGTCGGTTGAGATAGCTTCCTATAGACTCCGAGATGTTGCAGTTAATTGGTATGAGTCTTGGGAATTGTCCAAAGGTGAGGATGCCCGTCCAGCGGTAAGGCAGGAGTTTACAGAAGCTTTTCTTCTTCATTATCTACCACCAGAGCTTTGATGTGCCAGAGTTGATAGGTTCTTGACCTTTTGGCATGGTAATATGTGTGTTCGAGAGTACAATCTTCAGTTTGATTCGTTGGCTAGGTATGCTCCCACTATTGTATCTAAGATGAAGGATTGGGTTCACCGGTTCGTGATGCGATTAGAGCCTTATTTACGATTGTATGTCAGTCTCACTTTAGCTAGACATGGATATTTCTCGTATTCAGGCATACGCTCAGGGTGTAGAGGAGCATAAATAGAAATAGAGGGTCGATTGTGAGCAAGATAGGGCCCAGAATAAGAAAGTGAGGTCTTTGGGTCCTTCTGGCGAGTTTCGAGGTGGTCAGAGGTAGAAGTACTTGAGTTATCGATCCTAATCCTCGGCTAGAGCGTCCCTCAGTTTGGAAGTAAGAGATTTGATTGTTCTACATATTAAGGGTCTGGCCATAATTTTAGGGCCTCAGATTCTTAGTGAAAGGGTGAGTCAAATCAGATGAGGCCACCCTAGCCACGATGTACTCAATGTGGTAAGCAACATACTAGATAGTGTCGTATGGGATTAGGTGTTGTGTTATACTTGTCGTTATCCAGCCACATTATGAGGTATTGTCTGATGGGATGTAATGCAAGCATAGCTCATCCAGCGAGATCTGTAGCTGGTTCGTCATCATAAGTACGCCCCCCGTGGGCAAGGTCCCCAATCACCAATGACTCGAGGTAGGCAGAGGCAGAGCATCTAGCTCGATCAGCCCTCAGAAATGCATTTATACATTGGCAGGATGACAGGACTAGAAGTCATCGTCTAATATTGTTACATGTATATTATCAGTCTCCTCATATGATGTATATGCACTGATTGACCCAGGTTCCACCTTATCATACGTTACTCCGCTAGTTGCTGGTAAGTTTGGAATAAAATCTGAATTGGTTAAACCTTTTGAGGTATCTACACTTGTTGGGGACTCGGTGATAGCTAAGTAAGTATATATGAGTTGTATAATAGTAGTTCATGGTCGACCTACCGTAGCAGACTTAATCGAGTTAGATATGGTAGAATTTGATGTTATAATGTTTATGGATTGGTTGGCTTTTTGTCATGCCAACGCTGGTTGTAGATCAAAGATAGTCTTTCAATTTCCAGGGGAACCTGTTTTGGAGTGGAAATGTAACACAACATCTCAAGGCAAGGAAGATGATCAAGAAGGGCTATATTTATCACTTAGTTCGGGTTCAGGATATGGAAGTAGAGTTACCAACCATTCAGTCCATACCTCTGGTGAATGAGTTTCCCGATGTTTTCCCCGATAAGCTTTTGGGTCTCCCCCCAGAGCGAGAAATTGAGTTTTCTATTGACATACTACCAGATACTCTCCCAATATCTATTACTCCAAATAGAATGGCCCCCGCAGAGCTGAAAGAGCTGAAAGAACAATTAAGGACTTACTTAAAAAAGGCTTTATCAAACCTAGTACGTCACCATGTGGAGCACCTATTTTGTTTGTGAGAAAGAAAGATGGTTCCTTACGAATGTGTATTGATTATAGGCAACTGAATAAGGCGACGATCAAGAATAAGTACCCGCTTTCGAGAATTGATTATTTATTCGATCAGTTGTGCAGTGCCAAGTGTTTTTCAAAGATAGACTTGAGGTCTGGGTACCATCAGGTAAGGGTTAAGGATGAAGAAATTCCAAAGACAACATTCAGGACTAGATATGGGCACTTTGAGTTTCGGGTTATGTCGTTCGGTCTGACCAATGCCCCGACAGTATTCATGAATTTGATGAACCGTTGTTCATGCCTTTCTTATGTATGTTCGTAATTGAATTTATTGACAATATATTGGTATATTCTCATTTAAAGGATGAGCATGCTAGTCATCTGTGTACTATTCTCAGAGTTTTTACGCAAATTTTTCTAATTGTGAATTCTTGTTAAACTCTGTAACTTCCTTGGGAATATTATTTTGGGTAAAGGCATTCCGGTGGATACACAAAAGATTGAGGCAATAAAGACTTGGCCTAGGCCCACAACACCGATGGAGGTTCATAGCTTTCTTAGTTTGGCAGGTTATTACAAGAGATTTATAAAGGGATTTTCTTCCCTTTCAACACCTTTGACAAAGTTGACTCAGAAGGGAGCAAAGTTTTAATGGACTAATGTTTGTGAACGGGGTTTCCAAGCATTAAAGGACAGATTAAAGTCAGCACCGGTTCTAATGCATCCAGAAGGGATCGATGGTTATGTGATTTATTTCAATGCTTCAGGCGTTGGATTAGGTTGTGTGTTGATGCAGCATGGTAAGGTTGTGGCTTATGCTTCTAGACAACTAAGAAAGCACGAGAAGAACTACCCGACCCACGATTTAGAGTTAACCGTGGTAATATGTGAACTAAAGATGTGGAGGCACTACTTGTATGGCATTCATGTTGATATCTATACAAATCATAAGAGCATCCAGTACATCTTCAAGATAAAGCAATTGAATCTTCGTCAAAGGAGATGGTTGGAGCTACTTAATGCTATGACGTTGATATTTTAAACCATCTGGGGAAGGCGAACGTAGTAGCCAACGCCCTTAGTCGTAGATCTATGGGTAGCCTGTCGTATTTACAGCAAGAAAAGAGGGGAATAACCTATGAGGTTCATCAACTAGCTAGTCTTGGAGTTCAGTTACTGGACTCAGGTGACATTGGAATTACTCGTCAAGATATGACGACATCCTCTTTAGTAACTGAAATAAAGAAACGCCAGTACAAGGATCCTGTGTTAGTTCATTGTAGGGATACCACCATTCAGAAGGAGAATATTCCATTTGAAATTACAACGATGAGGTCCTCATATATCGAGGAGGATTATGTGTGCGTAATGTTGCAGGCTTGTGTCGACAGATTATAAGGATACCACCCTTCAGAAGGAGAATACGCCATTTGAAATTACAATGATGAGGTCCTCATATATCGAGGATGATTATGTGTGCCTAATATTGCAAGCTTGTGTCGGTAGGTTATGGGAGGAACTCACTATTCTCTTTATTCTATCCATCCAGAAGCGACAAATATGTATCGTGACATCAGGGAAGTATATTGGTGGGACGAAATGAAAATGATACAGCAGAATTTATTGCTCAGTGTCCTAACTGTCAACATGTTAAGATTGAGTATAAAAAAACCCAGTGGATTATTGCATGCTGTGGAGATTCTGACTTGAAAATGTGAAGTAATCAATATGTACGTCATCATACCCAGCGTAAGTTCGATTCAATATGGGTGATTGTTGATGGGCTTACAAACTCAGCCCATTTTCTGCCCGTTAGGACTACATATTCCTTAGGGGATTATGCAAGACTTTATATTAAGGAAATAGTATGACTGCATGGTTTCCCTGTATCTATTATCTCGGATAGAGCTCAATGTACAGCTAACTTCTGGAGGTCGTTCCAAAAAGGATTGGGGACTCAAGTAAGTCTTAGTAGAATATTTCATCCCAAGACAGACTGACATGCTGATCGTACTATTCAGACACTAGAAGATATGTTACGAGCTTGTGTAATAGACTTCAAAGGTAGCTAGTATGATCATCTGCCGCTTATTGAGTTCACATATAATAATAGTTACAATTCCAGTATTTAGATATCTCCATATGAAGCTCTTTACAGACGAAAGTGTAGGTGGAATATAGAGTGGTTTGATGTTGGAGAATCTGGATTACATGGGCCAGACCTAGTTAGGCGAGCCATTGAAAAAGTAAAGTTGATTCGGGATCGACTATTTACAGCTCAGAGTCATTAGAAGTCATATTCTGACATGCGGCGACGAGACTTAGAGTTCAAGGTTGATGACTGAGTATTTTTAAAGGTGTCACCAATGAAGGGTGTGATGAGCTTTGGAAAGAAAAGAAAACTTAGCCACGACATATTGGGCCTTATAGGATCATTCAGAGAGTGGGACAAGTAGCCTACGAGTTGGAATTGCCCTCGAAATTGGAGTCTGTCCATCCGGGTTTTCACATATCTATGTTATGAATGTGCATTAGTGATCCTACCCGAGTGGTGCCCACGAATGATATACAGATTACAAAAAGACGTATCATACAAGGAAGTTTCGGTTGCCATCCTAGACCGACAAATCCACAAGCTGCGGAATAAGGAGGTAATCTCCATGAAAGTACTTTGGAGGAACAACAATGGAAGAAATTACTTGGAAGGCCGAGAAAAACATAAGTCTAGATATCCCTATTTATTTTCTCCTCCAGAAAAGGGTCCGACTGATACATCATAATCATAAGGTATGTGTACAAATTCTTTTATTGGCTATTGTCGTTGGACGTGTGAGGCCATGGTCGTTATTCATAATTGTGATCTTGTGTGGAGTTGGGTTATTAAGGTTATACGTGGAGAGTTGGTAGTGGTGTTGTTACAAAGGCGACCCTGCCAAAGTTATACAAATCAGGGGAGTTGAACATTCGAGTACGAATGTATCTAAGAGGGGAAGGATGTTATATCTCACGTTTTCATATGTTAAAATTTTGTTTTCAGTTAACCAACATGGACTCGGGGACAAGATCATCTTGACGTTAACGTATTTACGTTATTTATAATAAGTGCTAAATAAGAGTTATAAAGGATAAAGGGATACACGGATTAAAGAAAACGAATTCTGTTGAAAATAACCAATTTGGAATAAAATACGGGTCGAGTGATAATACCCGATAATTATGAATTAGTACCATGGAAAGTACTATATGACCATGGTAGTATAATGTATAAAGTATATTATAAATAAGTTAAAACTTATGTAATTTTAGATAATTTTTAAATTATGCTGGTAATTAATAAATTATCGGATAAAGAGTTATTATCCAATTAACTAATAAGTACATAAAAATTTATAAATTATCCCCAAACTCATGACAAGAATCTACCAAGTCAAGAAGTGACTAAGAAGTCACTTATGCGTAAGTGGCAACCTAGGCATAAATGAAAAATGTTGATTAGCTAACTTATCCGCTAAGATTCAATATGAATCAAATGAATCCAATGTTATTCCGTCAAACATAAAAGAACCAGAAACGCTTTCCTCTCAAGATTTGAAGGAAACCAAAGACGTTACTATCCTAAAGTAAAGTAATATCCATCCTTCTTGGTTTGAATGTTTCAAAGATAGAGGCTTAAAAATTCGTTCAAGAGTTCCAACGATGCAGAAGAAAATTTCATTCAAGAGTTTTAGCGAAGCAGAAGAAAATTTTGTTCAAGTATTTCAAAAAAAAAGCAGAAGCTTAATCCGATTTTTAGAGTTCTAAGGAATATTACACGGAGGTTTTCTTACTCCATGTATGTTAAGGTCATCCCTTTTTTCTTTTGGTATAGTCCAAACTATACCAAAAAACGAGGAAACACATAGTTTTCATAAATTACACTATTCATAGAGATATTAGAGGTGTCTATATTCTTGATTCCCTATACGCAGTTGAATAAGTTTATCCGAAAGGATATATTGAGATTATTATATATTTTTCATGCATTTCATTCATTTATACATGTGCATTGACACATGACCAGATGTCGTTATATACGCACATACATATAAATATATGTATATGGGATATGGGAAAGGTTACAGCGTTATATACGCATCACCAGCTGATCAATTGGTATATGTTGATTATGTTACCCACAGTGGCCGAGACGATATGATGGAATGCCCTCAGCGCCTTGATGATATTTTGTATACATATACCTATGCATGACACGACATTTATACGCAGGGGCATGGCGTTATAAATGTTTCAGAATTTACAAAGTTATTCAGATTTACAGATGGATTTCTTTATTCCATGTTTCGTCTATATCATTTACGTACTAATTTTTATGCCTTACATACTCAGTATATTTTTCGTACTGGCGCCCTATTTCATGGGGCTTGTGTTTCATGCCGCAGGTGCAGATAGGCAAGATGACAGTCCCCCTTCTTAGAATCCCTGATCAACAAGAGTTGGCGTGCTCCACTTAATTCGGAGCTGCTTTGATTTTAGTACAATATCTTTGTGTGTGTGTGTATATATATATATATATATATATATATATATATATATATATATATATATATATATATATATATATATATATATATATATATGATGTGGCTCAGTCCCGTTTTTGTACATTTATGTTTCTTTTATAGGTCAGTAGATAGTATGTCGAGTTGGATTGCATGTGGCATTATCGACTTTCAGTTTTGAATGTATAGTTGTCTATAGCAGCCTTGCCGGCTCCCCCTTGTATTTTCCTGTATACGTACATATGCCTTGAAGGCAGGTATCCTTCTTGTATGTTATTTTCGTAATTCAGCAGATGTTATTCAGGTTCATATCTTAGACGTATTCTTAGGGGGTGTTTGACAGCTAGGACTCAGGCACCCATCGCGGCCCATCGGTTTGGGTTGTGACATTAGGAATAAAGACATTCGGGAGAAGGTGGGCGTGGATCCTATTGATGATAACGTGCGGAAAGCGAGGGTCAGATTGTTCGGGCATGTTTAGAGAATGAGCTTAGACACCCCAGTAAGGAGGTGCGAGCGGTTGGTGTTGGTGGCAACGAGGAATGATAGGGGGCAGCCTAAGAAGTATTGGGAAGATGTGATCAGGAGGGATATGGCGAGGCTTCAGATCTCCGAGGACATGGCACTCGAAAGGAAGCTGTGGAGGTCGAGCATTAAGGTTGTAGGTTAGGAGGTAGTTGAGCATATTTAATCTACTAGTGTGAGGCTAGGTTGATAGGATTAGTCTTAGACTGCTAGTGGTCAGTGTTATATTTACATTACACTTTCATTTTTATAGTGTCCGGCCTTATTTACTGGTTATTATTTCTACTTTTCATTTATTCATTAGTTCTTGTGATGTTATAATTTCCATGGTTTTTTCTTATAGTACTGATATATTTTCTCTTTTTGTCTTTTTGTCTTCTTGAGCCGAGGGTCTATCGGAAACATCCTCTCTACTCCATCAGGATAGAGGTAAGGTCTGCTACACACTATCCTCCCCAGACCCCACTTATGGATTATAATGGATTGTTGTTGTTGTTGTTGTTGTTGTTGTTGTTGTTGTTATTGTTGTTGTTGTTGTTGTTGTTGTTGTTGTTGTATAACACCTTCAAGAAGTTTATACTGAAATTTCATTGTATTTGGAGTTGATTTAAGGTAATTGAGATTGAATTATTGAGTCGAAAATCAAATAAGTATACAGTTGATTTGGATTTTCAGATGATTCAGGACTGATTCTGAAGAGGGATTATCATGTTGAAGCTTTGCGTTGGAAGAGTTGACCGAGTTTGACTTTTTACGTATTTTACCCAGGATTGGAGTTTTGATAGTTCCCTTAGGTCCGTGTGGTAATTTTATACTTGGGCATGTGTCTGGATTTATATTTGGATAATTCTAGGATGTTTCTGCACGAATTGGCGAAAGTTGGAAATTCGAAGGTTTGGAATGTTCATTATTTTGACCGAGAGTTGACCTTGATGATATCGGTTTTGTAGTGTGGTTCCGAGAACTGGAATAGCTTCGTTATGTCATTTAGTACTTGCATGCAAAATTTGAGTCCATTCTAAGTTGAATTGATATAGTTCGGCACGAGTTTTGAAAGTTGAAAGTTTAAAATTTCATTAAGTTCGAGTCCATGTGTGATTTGTGGTTTTGATGTTGTTAGTGAGATTTGAGTCCTCAAGTAAGTTCGTGTTATGTTATGGGACTTGTTGGCATATTTGGATGGGGTCCCTAGGGGCTCGGGTGTGTTTCGGGTTGACTTTGTACCCTTTTGGAGTTGAATGAGAATGTTGGTTTTCTTGTGTTTCAGTTGTGCTTCGCGATCGCGAGAGACGGAACGCGATCGTAGTGGGTATTTTTGTCAGTGGAGCTATTATTTCTTCGCGTTCATGCTTCAAAGATATCATTCGCATTCGGTTAATGTTTTTAGTCTTCACGTTCGTGTCCATGTCTATGCGTGCGCGTAGTATTGAACAGGTCTCGTCTGTTTCGATGGGTTCTTTATCGCGTTCGCAATGGTTTGTCCGTGATTGGGGGCTCTGGCATTGTGCTTCATCATGTTCAGGGTGTTGCCGCGAACATGTAGAGTAAAGTATGGTATTGCGAGTTTGTGCTTCACGAACATGAGGTTGTTACCACGTTCGCGAAAGGTTTTGCTGGAGCAGTGATATAAAGCATTCTATTTTGAAGATTTCGAATATTTTAGCATATTTTGAGCTATGGAACTCGGATTTGGGCTATCTTGGAGGAAATATTCACCACATGAACTGGGGTAAGTATTTTCTACTTGGTTTTAATTATATTCCGTGATTCCATCTTCATTTTTTTGCATTTGATTGATGATTTCAAAAGAGAAATTGGTGGGTTTTCTCTAAACTTTTTTTTTTGGTTTAACGTTAGTTTCCATTGATATCAACAAATGTACAAGGAGGAGTTTTCTCTAAACTTTCTTGAAGTAAAATTTTGAATTTTGAACATTGATCCAAATTTGGATTTGGGTGAAACTTATATGATTGGACTCGTAGTTGAATGAGTTTTCAGATTTTATAAGTTTTATCAAGTTCCGACTTTTGGTTGACTTTGAGTAAATGTGTAAATATTAGACCTTTATCAATTGGGTTTGCTTCTTGTGGCATTATTTGATGATTTTAAGTTTCTTTTGGCTAGTTTAGAGCCGATCGGAGGATGACTTGAGCGGGATGGCTCTTCTATTATATCGATTTGGTTTGTTTAAGCTAAGTGTCTTGCCTAACTTTATTGAGAAAAGTTTTTCTACTAATTGCCGTTATTTGCTACATGTGAAGGTGATACATATATGAGGTGATGAGTGTATATGCATGTGTCAAGGTTAATCATGTTCCGGGATAAATTATACGATTAACTGTGCCTTGTAGAATTACGTGACCTTTTTGTTTCATGTCTTATTTAACTTCTAAATTACCAAGAATATGAAATTAAATGCTAGAACCCAATACTATGACTTGACTAAAATTTGACGGATTTTTGTGAAACCATCGATGTGTTTAATTCGGTCATCACTATGTTTAATCACGAATACATCACTATGGCCATTGTTCTTGAGGTATTGGATATATAGTTGAGTTCAAGATCATTTTTAGACTTGTCGAAATACTTGAACAATTAAGTACTTGAGGTCTACTGAATTGTTATTAGCTTGAAAGCTGTGATTGATGTTCATTCGGAATATTCGCTTAGACACTCTCCTTGATGTTATTCATGTTTCCGATCTTGCTTATAAAGCATATGCCATGCCATTGGTGAGGAAGAGTATAAAGCACAAAGGGTAATTCTATGCATTGCATATACATTATCATGTGAGGAAAATGTAAAGCATGAATGGTGATGCCGTACCATTTTATTTACATTATCATGTGAGTATGAAAGATGATGCCGTACCATTTCACTTACAATATCATGATATCATTTCCATTATCATGTGAGGATGAGTAAAAGAACAAAGGGTGATGTTATGTCATTTACATTAACATGTGAGGATGAGAACAAAGGTTGATGTCGTACCATTTTATTTATATTATCATGGGTTCATGTCATGAATGGTGTTCTGTGCAGGCGAGGATAAGGGACATATATTATGTTGTGATAACTTTAACTTGTGTATACATTCATGTCTTTACCTTGAGCTGTTACTGTTGTACCTATGTTTTCTATGTGACATGTCGTTGTTCTTCTTTCTTTGTTCTCTATCTCAATTGTTGTTGTGTTGCCCATGTCTTCTATTTGTTTAACTTACAAATATCATATTTTCCTTCTTGTTGTTATATCGACAGCCATGTTGTTCTTCTATTATTGCACTTTTGCATAAGCTTTCTATCATGTTAGTTATTCATGCCTTCTAGTTGTTAGCTTATAAAGATCATGCTTTCCCTTTTCTTTGTTACATCTACACCTAGGCCCTCCACTCTACTAGTTAGTGAAATTTATATTCTTCTTTCCTAATTGCTGTCATTATTTTTATGCCTTCTACCTAGTCTGTTATCGTTGTTCATATATACTACCTTGTTTGTTATTGTTACTTGTGTACTTTTCACTTTTCCATTACTGTTATTGGCATTTCTTTCACCCAAATGGTACTGTTATACGTATATATTTAATGAGGATGAGATAAATGCACGAAGGATGTTTCCATCTTGAGTACATTTCTCACACTATGAGAGTTATGAATTTACTATCGTGGTTTATTGGTTATCCATCTAAGGAAAGGATTGATCGAGATATTGAGGAATAATAAATCGTGATTTCTTCTAGTAATTATTTACTTCTTACATATTCGTTTCTTGTACTCTTTTGTGTTATATCGTAGTATTGTTCTATTATTAGTCTTCTGCACATGTTATATCAGTGAGTATCTTTAACTAAAAAGCCTCGTCACTGCTTCAATGAGAGGTTAGACAATATACTTACAAGATACATGTGGTCGGTTGCACTCATATTACACTTCTGCACCTTGCATGTAGATCTTGGAGTGGAGCTGATGTATGTGGATGACTGGAACTGACACTGATGATGTTCGAGCCTTCCGCGTGTGGCTACCACTTGTCCCTAGGTAGTTTTAGAATTGAATTCTGTTTATGTACGTTTCAAACAGAAGTTGTATTGATTTTATATCGATTTTTTGTTTGTTTGTAATAATCCAGTCTTAGTAGCTCATGATATGTACGACCAGACCTTGGGATATTGTATGGAACCTAAATATATCATTTGTTGGTCACCTTACTTTACTAGATTTGTATTAACTGTTAATTAGCTGACCCAACGGATTGGGTTAGATTTCATCACGACTAATGGATTTGAATCGTGAAAATGTATCGTAGTAGTATACAATATACTGCCATAATACACTGTTGTCATTCATTGAATCATCTCAGTGTTATTGTACAATGCTAAAATCGTGATTATTCTTCGAATTTGGTTGCTAATATTTGAATAGTTAGAGCCACCTTAAATAGTTTCGGTAGTGTAGTATGTGTAAGAATTTTTATTTCCTGGCGCTCATCTACATCTAGTCATAGAACTTGTGTTGCAGGTTCTCAAATATCCTTTTTTTTCAAATGCATTATTCTAAATTCCACGCATGAACAAAGTTTAATCCATTGATTTAAAAAAACAAAATGAAAATGGTCTGCAACTGAAAAAGCTTTGAAGCTTGGGTTAGGAAATTAAAAGCTTAATATACTATTGCAGGTAAGAATTAGAAGTTGAAATTAGAGTCAGTTCATTCAGAACTGACTTAAAGTGGTTTTGGTAGCTGCTTAAGCGGGTTTCAACTTTAATAAGATAGCAGCCTTATGTCACGGACTTAGGACTGAAGCTAAGAACGTGCGGCGCTAGATTGGACCTGCCGGCGGAAATAGGCAGTCTAGCAAGCCTTTTTGCCTAGAATCGTACTAAGGGAACGCTGGATAACGACACAGAAAGTCAGGCGGGGAAAGAAGCTTTATTGCCTTTAAACAATGCTATACAATGCTTGAATTACAGATATGGATGGGTTCGAATGGATGGATTACAATGGCTAAGTCCTATGCTATTTATACACTATACAAGTACAAGAGGGGCAGCTGAACAGTCTAGGCTGGCTGCTTGGGCAGACAGGCTTGCTGGTGCATTGATGCTTATGTTGGGGCATGCTGGGGCGCATTGATTGCTGGCTGGAAGGTTGTGCAAGCATGCTGTGAAGCTGCGGGCAGACAAGGCATGTTGGCGTGGGCAGACAAGGCCGGCGGGCATTGAATGCGGCATTGAATGCTGGAGCATGTGCGTGGTTGCGCGGATGCGGAGGCGTTGGACGCGTTAGAGCGCTGATTCTGGCTAGAATTGGCGCGGGACGTGTCATGCTCCCCCACCTGATGATGCGACGACCTCGGCGCATCCTGCATCTGTAGGAATTCGGCTACCTTATCTCGAAACTGCCATAGGTCTTCGTACCTTTCCCATGTAGCTTCTTCGGGAGATTGTCCCTTCCAGTGGACGAGGAACATGGCCTGTGCCGGATGACCCCGTCGTTGCTTCACCTGATAATCAATGATAGTTTCTATGTCTTTGTCATGTGAAACCGTGACTGTAATGGGCGGCCTACTCGTTTGTCCCCGAGTCGGATCTTCCTTGTCCTCATGGTAAGGCTTGAGGACGCTTGCATGAAAGACTGGATGAATTTTGAGCACGGGTGGAAGGTCCAACCGATAAGAGATCTTACCAACCTTGGCAAGAATCCGGAAGGGTCCTTCATATTTGCGCACTAGACTGTGACTCAAGTTCCTTAGTGCCCTGAATTGCCTCGAATTGAACTTTACCATTACCAAGTTTCCGACTTTGTAATCTGTTGGACGTCGCGACCGATCGGCAAATTTCTTCATCCGCTTGGCTGCTTTGGCAAGGTGTGATTTGGCAGTGTCTAACTGCTCCTTGAACCCTTTTGCAAGATGATAGGCACCCAAACTCTTCCCTTCGGGTGCTGCTGGCAGTGATAGGGGAGTTTGCGGTTGTTGACCTGTTGCAAGCTCGAATGGTGTTTTCCCGGTTGCCTCGCTCCTTTGCAAGTTATAAGAAAATTGGGCAACATCGAGTAGCTTAGCCCAGTCCCTCTGATTTGAACTTACATAGTGCCTCAGGTAGCATTCCACTAAGGCATTGACCCTTTCGGTTTGTCCATCCGTTTGAGGATGAAAGCTGGTAGAGAAGTGCAGCTCCGTACCTAGAAACTGAAATAGTTCTCTCCAGAAATTACCTGTGAAACGCGGATCACGATCGCTGACTATGTTCTTTGGCAGACCCCAATATTTGACCACGTTCTTGAAGAACAGTTGGGCTGCTTCCTTTGCATTACACCCCGGAGTGGCTGACATGAAGGTGGCGTATTTAGAGAACCTGTCCACTACCACCATGATGGTACCGAAACCGCTTGATTTTGGCAAACCAGTGATGAAGTCCATTGTTATGCTTTCCCACGGACGTTCGGCTATGGGGAGTGGCTCCAAGAGTCCTCCAGGTTGGCGCTGCTCTACTTTGTCCTGTTGGCAAATAAGGCAAGTTCTTACATAAGCCTCGATGTCATCTCGCATCTTTGGCCAATAATAGACTGCTTCGATGAGGGCCCTTGTACGTTGTTGTCCCGGATGACCTGCCCACAAGGTGTCGTGGCTTTCCTTCATGATCTGCCTCCGGATGTTGTCATGCTTGGGCACGTAGACCCTTCTACCTGTGGTAAGCAAGAAGCCATCTTCAACCCAAAAGCTTCGAGTCTTACCTTCGGATGCTAATTCCATCAGCCTCTTTGCGTCTGGATCCTGCAGTAAGCCCTGTTTAATAGACTCCCGAATGTCGCATTGAACTGTTGCGATGGCAGCAAGTGTTGCCTTCTGACTTGAGGCGTTGGCCACCACAGTGCTTTCGCTGCAAGGCGGGATACCTTCTGCTGGGGTACCATCAGTTTCGTTCAAACTCCTGATGGTTGCTGGTTGCTTTGGGTTCTCTTTGGGCACGTCTTCGACCTGCATAGCTGAAAGCTGTGGAAGGTGTGCAGTCTTTGACATGTCGACCAACGGAACCGAACATGATTTACCCTTTTCCAGTATGATCATCTGCTGGAAGTGTGGAGATATAACAGACGGGCATTGGCGGAAGAATTCCTGGCCAAGCACCACTTCAAAAATATCCAGAGGAGCTACGGCGAAGTTGGTCTTACCCTTCCAGCTGCCTAACGTGATGTCTAGGCCAGTTGCAATACCTGCGATTGGTGTCGGAGGGGCATTGACTGTTTTGAGCCGGACCTCTGTTGGATAGTACTTGAGACTCAATTTGTCTGCTGCCGTCTGAGTTATCACATTGGCCTCTGCCCCCGTGTCCACCATGGCACGGACTGAGTGTCCATTGATGGCGATATCCACGTATTGTGTTGGGAAGGCATTCAGTTTTCCGGCAGATTGTGTGGTTGCGGCGCAAAGTCCGATCATACCGACTTTTGCTGGAGTCTCGGAACCTTCTCCTTGTTCCTTGACTGATTTTTGCTGATGATCTTTGATCATGGCACCTAAACTTTTCATTTGAGGGCAGGTTACGTACCAGTGCGGTCCTCCGCAAATGTGGCATTTTGTTTCCCTGCGCTGCTGCTGGTTCGGCTGAGTTTTCTTCTCAGCAAGCTCCTGTCTAAGAGACCTTCTCGGAGAGCGGATATTTCTGCCCCGCTCGCGTTCTGCTCCGCTGTTGGCCTGGTTACTTTTAACCTGCTTCACCGTGCCGCGGTCCTGAGAATAGTCAGTCAGACTTTCGGCTTGTGCAATAGCCTCGTTGAGAGTGGAAACCTGTCTCCGCTCCAACTCAGATTTGGCCCATTTTGATAGACCGTCTTTGAAGTAAAACAGCAAGTCCCTTTGGGTGAGGTCCGGAAGCTGAAGGGTGAGCGTTGTGAACTCCCTGATGTAGGCTTTGATGGTGCCTGTTTGCTTCAGTTCTCGTAACCGTCTCATACCCTCGTCGAAGACGTTGCTGGGGAAGAACATTTTCTTCAGTTCTGTTTTGAATTGCTCCCATGTATCGAGAGTGCAATCCCCCTTACTGATATCTTGATCCATCCTTCTCCACCATAGCATCGCGTTCTCCGTCAAGTAGAGAACCGCTGTTTGGATCTTCAACTCGTCGCTGCCTATTTTGCTGAACTTGAAATAGTTCTCAAGATGCCACAGAAAACTTTCTACCTCTCGGGCATCACGGATACCTTTGAAAACGGGCGGCTTCGGAGCGTCGATCCTCACTTCGCGCTCAATGACTGGAACAGCATCTTTCTGTTGGCGTACAGCTTCCTCAAGTTCCGTCACTCTGGCATTTAGAACCTCGACCAGATTCGTGAGTTTTTCAATGGAAGCTTGAGTCTTTTCCCGTGCTTCCCGCTGCTCATCAAAGTCCCTGTGAAAATTATCATTCTCCTCGAGCACAGACTCCTTGAAAGATTCGTATTCGCCTTCGAATCTGTTGAAGCGATTGCCCAGCAACTCGGCTGTCATGTGGGCTCTCTCGACCCTTGTAGCCAAATCTTCCTCTGGAGTAATGTTTTGGGGAAACTCTTCTGGTTCCCAATCACTCACGTCGGGGGATAGAATGTTGGCGGCATCACTTTCGACAGTATTGATCGGCCTCTTACCAGCTTTCTTGGTAGTCTTTTTGCTTTTGGATCTTTTTGTTACGTTGGCAAGGACATTGGCAGTGTGGGTTGCAAAAATCTCTCCGTCGCTAGCCATTGTTTCGCGCTTAGAACCTGGCTCTGATACCACTTTGTCACGGACTTAGGACTGAAGCTAAGAACGTGCGGCGCTAGATTGGACCTGCCGGCGGAAATAGGCAGTCTAGCAAGCCTTTTTGCGTAGAATCGTACTAAGGGAACGCTGGATAACGACACAGAAAGTCAGGCGGGGAAAGAAGCTTTATTGCCTTTAAACAATGCTATACAATGCTTGAATTACAGATATGGATGGGTTCGAATGGATGGATTACAATGGCTAAGTCCTATGCTATTTATACACTATACAAGTACAAGAGGGGCAGCTGAACAGTCTAGGCTGGCTGCTTGGGCAGACAGGCTTGCTGGTGCATTGATGCTTGTGTTGGGGCATGCTGGGGCGCATTGATTGCTGGCTGGAAGGTTGTGCAAGCATGCTGTGAAGCTGCGGGCAGACAAGGCATGTTGGCGTGGGCAGACAAGGCCGGCGGGCATTGAATGCTGGAGCATGTGCGTGGTTGCGCGGATGCGGAGGCGTTGGACGCGTTAGAGCGCTGATTCTGGCTAGAATTGGCGCGGGACGTGTCACTTAGGACCATATTTGGTTGTTTAAAATACGGTGCAACTTTCAGCCCTTTTAAGCTTAAATAGGTAGTTATTGTAATTAGGGATGGACGTTCGGACTTTAGAGAGTTTTGGGAGAAGTTCATTTGTTTGAGGCTTTTCACAAAATATATTGCTACAAAGGTATATATAGAGCACAGAGAGAAACCAAATCCTACCAACTATGGGACTGTACAATAAACGAAATCCTACCAACTATATGACTGTATAATAATGAGAGAATATCTACCAATAATAAAAAGATACACAACACAATATATCCTAATAAACTCGGAATGGATATGAAAATTTCAATTTTAATTTTTGATTTTTAGATTGAAGAAATGATAATCCAAAGTCAATCTAAATAAATTCGAATTGGATCAAATTTTTTAAGTTTCGATTCAGATCAGCCGGTTTGAATATTTTTAATTTTTAATTTTGAACTTATAAGTTGAGATGTTTCTTCTTTCTACGATAATGAACATCCAAATGAAATATTCATGTTAAATCGCCTAAAAGCTTCCTTATTTTCACTACAATAAAGTATTCAAGTTACGAATCATCATCATGAAAATACAAAAAAGATATTAGTAAGGCTGATAAGAAGTAAAATAGTTAAATTATGTCCATATAGAAAATATTCAGATAGTAACTAAATAACTGATATTGAATATATGAGATTATGTCTAATATTTAGGATATTTGACTTGTTACTATTATTACATGAATAATAGACAAATATAAAAACATAAAATTTTAAATTTTCGAATATCTAAAAATCTGATTCAATATCTAATCTGAAATTCAATCCATAATCCAAAAATTCAAACAATTCTTATTTGGATTTGGATATCGTGTTAACCGAAATGTCCACCCCTAATTGTATTTATTTAGTGGGTTGGATTCTCAATGGGTAAATCAGGGTAATTATTTTGACTTCTAAAGTATATTTGATTCCCCCCCTTGATTAAGTTATAGACTCGAGTTGACCACAGGATAATATGAGCCCAATTTTCACCGGAGTCATTAAGGTAAAAGTTATACGGGGCATCCTATTTGGTCGCGCTTATTTAATTTATATTTATTTTTTAAAGTTTTAATATGTACCCACTTTTTAAACAACTTTAACCTCATTTCTCCTCTCCCTTCTCCTCCTTTGTTTTCTTCTTCTTCTTCTTCTTCTTCTTTCTTTTGCTGCTGTTGGTGTTACTATGAATTTTCAGTTCATGGGATGATTACCATAAATATGTTTATCAGGTTATTTAAAAATAAATTATAAATAATTACATAAGTTAGTAGACAATAATTTGTGAATATTTCCACGTACGTAAGTTAGTAGACAATGATAATTCTGTTCTTTTCACGTTTATTGTTTCTAAAATTTATGATTTAGATATTGTTGGCAATGTGATTATTTATCTAGTATGTTAGAAAGCTTTTTCAAAAATTTCAGCTTATATAATGCCGAAGTTTTTACGAATGAACTAAACAACTTCAGCATCTTCTGTTGAAGTTTTTGAAAAAACTTTATGACAAAACTAATGAATCCAGGACAAAAACTTCAGTTTTTAGTGCTGAAGTTTTTACAAATGAACTAAATAACTTTAGCATCTTCTACTAAAGTTTTTGAAAAAGCTTATCCAGGACCCAAAAAACTTCAGCTTATTTAGTGCTGAAGTTTTTATAAATGAACTAAATAACTTCAACATATTCTGCTAAAGTATTTGAAATAGCTTAATGACAACACAAATGAATTCAGGACAAAAAAAAAAACTACAGTTTATATAGTGCAATCACAAACAAAAATTTCAGCTAATAGAGAACAAAACTTCAGCTACTATGCTTAAGTTCAACAATACACACAAAAACTTCAGCAAATAGAGAACAATAGTTCAGTTGCTATGCTTAAGTTCAGCAATTACAAACAAAAACTTCAGCACACTTGCTACTTCAGGCCCGTTTACTGGAATGTTGAAGTTTTGCGTGATTGCCTTTCCTACTTCAACCCCGTATGCTCAAGTTATGTAAAAAAGGGATACGGTTATAATCTTTTTATAAAACAAACACAAGTTAAAAAATGACCCAAAAAACAGATATAAATACAAATCCCCCGTTATTAAGGCTCAGTTATGGATTCATAGCTCATCATGGAAAAAATTAGGTGGGCTAGCCATTCCTGGGCCAGCTCTTAGATTTTGGCCAGCTTTGTAAATGTAGTAGTAAAGTAGCCACTGATCCATTTAAATTAGATAAAATTGATGTTTTTATCCCCAACTATAACACTAAATAATTATATTAATCGTACTAGAGTTCCTAGAATTTTCAAGTACACTCCAACATATTTTACCAAAATTCAAAAATGTAGTAAAATATATCATGGGGTTCAAACCTTTATAAATTCAAAACCTAACAATAATTCATGGAGTTCAAACTTTCTATACTTGTGTAATTTTCTTGGAGTTTGAAAAACCTAGCAATGATTCATAGAATTTAAACATTAATAAGTTCAAATTACCATTTATCTTTCTTAAACGTCTCGCGTAATAAGGGATGCAGGGGAACGACTATATAGAATTTTCAAGAGTTATAAAGGAAGCTTTAAGCTCATGTTGGTTATGGTATTTCAATTCGCTTAAAAAAGTCTTTATACCACAGTTTAAGAGATCCATTAATAAAAATAAAAATTTAAAAATAGGATCATTTACTAAAGGCAAGATACATCTACATCCTCTTAAAAGTATTCGTACTTTTTACATAGACACCCCATTTTTACTTTATTCTATTTGAGTACTTTAATCGGGCATTAACTGTGTCATTTAGACACAATCTGGTGATGTTGCATAGTGCGTATGTAGATAATAAATTGCGTTAAAGAATAGCTGGACCCGAAAAATATTGCAACAATCGTAATGGTTGATTTCTAATGACATGAGTGTTACAATCTATGAATCCTATTATTCTTTTTTTTTCTAAAATAAATTTAAAGGTCTTTGAACTTGGTCTTGAATTTATATTTGTTGCCAAGAATGATGATCTTGAATTCAAGTAGCACGAACTTTGAGTTGAACTCGTACTCCCTATTTCTTGGTTTGTTCTACTTTATTGAGCTTGAACTTGATTTATTAAACTTGAACATGAATTTGATTGCTAGAAGCTTGAAACTTGTAGAGAAATTTATGGCGTCTAATCCACGAGTGTTCTCTCTTGCTTCTTGTTATAACTTCTGGTGTCTTTTCTAAGTTATGAATACCTCTATATATATAGTTGTGGGAAGGAAGAGTTGTGATGAGAACAAACTCTTTTCGACCAATCAAATTGAAGAATGACAAGATCATATTTGATTGGCTAAAACATGTCACTTGCACATGTGACGAGGTTTCATTGGCCTTTATATTTGACTTGGCATACCTTGTCATTTTGACATGTGGCATAATCCTATTGCTTCTTTTGTTTGACATGGCGTGCCACAACATTTGATATGTGACACTAAATTGGGCCTTTAGGAAAATGACATCTTGAGCTTAATGAAGTGGATATATTACTTGTGACCCAATGGACTTGGGCTTATTTATTAAGTTCATATGTATTAGACTTATATAATTAATCCAAGGGATTTTTTCCTATATATACCATATATTAAACCCTATTACCAAAAATGTGCATAGTTTGTATATTACCTGCCCAGTCCACACTTTAACTACAATTTATATACCAATCTTTAATTAGGCAGAATTTGTCATTTCTATCGAGCTTAAAATCAGCCACAAATTCTGGGCTTGATTTATTCCACATTAAAATCACAGTTTGAAACGGAAAGTAAATATCTAAATCTGTGTAATTGTCTTTCTACTACAATTCAAAAAATTACACATAACTTCAAAAATTACGCACAGCTTCAATCAGTAATCAAATTGGCGATCATTATCTGTTCTTCATCTTTTTTCTATCAACTACACGAAATCATGTCAAAAATCCCAATCATGTTAAAATTTAATTGGAATTAGGATAACTATGGCAGATTTAGAGATTTTGAAGTTGATACAATTGTAGTAGATGACAACGCAAGCTACAGAATTCTTATTTTTACAATTGTAGAACAATTATCGATTGATACATCAGATAAAATTGTAAAAATCAAATACATGGTGAACGAAAATCGTCCTCCAATGGAGATTAGGAATGACATAGGGGTTCGTGTGTATATAGAGACAAAAAAGGAGAACAAAAGCTTAGATTCGTATCCTTTATGTATAAGTGTAAGATATTTCAATATGGAATTGGCAATCACCAATGATAGCACAAGTGCAGGTTTGTGCAATTCGACATTGCAGAGTTATGGGTTTTGTGTGTTATCTACAGTGTTACTACAATTAACTACAAAAACAATGTACTGAAGAGTGTAGAGCAATGTTGTTTTCAAAATTATCTACATAGTTAATACATTTAACTGTATGTTGATGCATGTTCTTCTGGATGCCTACAGTTACTTGATATTCCATCCTCTACAGCTATAGAGGAATATCACAGTGAAATAATAACAGAATCTACACAAATATATATTGATGAAGGACAAGTGTATCAGGACAAGCAAACTATATCTGCTATAATGAAGAAATTTCCTGTGATGATAAGTTCCAGTTCAGAGTAAAAAGATCTAGTCATAGAAGGTATGGATTTTTACTGAATATATATGGTCTTTAAAATTGTAGTTAGAATGTAGTACAATTGTATTTAAATAGTATTTTATAACAATTTATGTGAAAGCAGACATCTTGTTGCATCTACATTTATATTATATATTAAATATTGTATTTTTTGTAGCTACTGGCTTGTATGCGTTGATGAAAAATGTAAATGGCACTTCAAAGCAACGTCAATTAATGATTCCGCATTGTTCAAGATAAGGAGTTTCATCTCACAACACACATGATCCTTAATGGACGAAACCCTTCATACAACGCAAATGTACTGCAGCTATAGTTGGTAGCATGGTCGTTCCAAAGTATTGTGATCCTAAGACTGTTTACACCCAAAGGACATACAAACTGATATGTTATTCGAACATGGATTGAACCTAAGCTACATGCAAGTATGGAGAGCAAAGAAAAAGGCTTTACAATTTTTGAAAGGGAATCCGACTGACTCCTACAGCAAATTACCCAAATGTTTTTATATTCTTGAGGAGACTTATCCTGGTTCTGTTGTTAAATTGAAGAAGACAGCAGATGAATGCTTCTTATATGCATTTGTTGCTCTTTGTACATCAATTAGTGGTTGGCAACATTGTAGGCCAGTAGTAGTTGTTGATGGGACATTCTTAAAGTCAGCATACATGGGGATTATACTGACAGCAAGCACCATGGATGCAACAGGTAAAAATTGTAAAAAATTTTGTAGTTATTTTGTAGCAATTATATAAAATGTAGTTAAATTGTATTAAGTTTGTAGTTATTTTGTAGTTATTATGTAAAATGTAGATAAATTGTCTATATTCTGAATATATATTGTAGTTGTTATTTAGTAATATTTATATATATATTTTCAAAGCTTCCAATTAATAGTTTATGAATTAATAATGTAGGTACAATATTGCCCTTGGCATATGCTATGGTTGATTTTGAAAACGACGCATCTTGGCAGTGGTTCTTTGAGAAATTCAAGAAGGCATATGGTGAGAGACCTTCAATGTGTGTTGTTTCAGATAGGAATGAGAGTATACTGAAGGCAACATCAATTGTCTATCCTGGCATGCCACACTACTCTTGCATGTGGCATATTTAGACAAATATAAGGTCCAAATTCAAGAAGTAACATCTACAATTACATGAATTTTACTTTGCTAGAGGACGATCATACACTCTAGATGAATTTAATGAAAGAATGTCGAAGATTGAAGAGGTAGACCTGCGTGTGAAATCTTACCTATATGATATTGGCTATCATAGATGGTTAAGAGTACATGCACCGGTGAATAGAACTTTTACTATGACATCTAACATTGCCGAGTCGTTGAATGTTGTAACAAAAGAGGCAAGAGAGCTACCAATATTTGACCTATTAGAGTATATGATGACACTTCTTGAACGTTGGACGAAAGAGAAGTTATTGAAGACAGAGTGTACTTTCACATACCTTGAGTACAAATAAAACAAAGAATTGGATGACAACAAAATATTATATTACAAGCTTAGGGTAAGATCTGTCTATTTGGTGCAGAAAAATAAATTACCTAATACACGGTGTTTCCAGATTGTAGATGTTTCCAGATTGTAGATAAATTGTAGACAAATTGTAGATAATTATTGTCAAATTGTGGGCAAATTGTAGGTTGTAGTCATATAATATTTTTTCTGTTTGTTCTGCAATTGTAGGTGAGGGCCTCAACATATCATATACATAATGTGTTAGATGGTGAAGCGGTATATCGTGCGTCTAGAAAATAAGAAATGTAGCTGTGGACAATTCCAACTTGAAGAACTTCCATGTGCGCATGTGTTGGCAGCATTAAGGCACAAGAATGAAAATTATGAAGACTATTGCTCGCAGTATTACACAAGGAAGAGCCTTCTGC
The DNA here is from genome assembly GCA_034376525.1 of Nicotiana benthamiana. NCBI lineage: Eukaryota > Viridiplantae > Streptophyta > Magnoliopsida > Solanales > Solanaceae > Nicotiana > Nicotiana benthamiana. The sequence goes on from CM067331.1 coordinate 119,447,192, forward strand.
GTACCTATGAAATACCAGTAAATCCTCTTCCTGATGAAATCAAATGGAATGTGCCACAATATATTTTGGATGAGGTAGTAAAGCCACGGCGGGAGATAAAAGGCAGCCAGGGAGACATCAAAAGGAAAGATATAAAACATATGATGAAATAAAGTCAAAGAAGTACAAGATGTCATGCGAAAATTGTGGAGGTGAAGGGCATAGCAAAAGAAGTTGCAAGAATGCGCCCAAAAAGAAATGAATATCATGTACTAGAATACTAATGCAAAGTAAGTGTTGGTGAGTTCAAGTTAGAAGATTTTTGGTGTAATCGTTTAAGTTTTTTAAGATCATTATGAAGTATGCTACAATTTTTATATTGGCGCTTGACATAATTTTATGTAATATGTCAGGCATCTAAATTTGTCTTTTATATAGTTTAGCTAAACTTTAATATTTACTATCTAAAGTAGTCTTTCTATGAATTATTTTATTATCTAATATTTACATAGTTTAGCTAAACTTTAAAATCTGTTATATAGTTTAGCTAAATTGATTAATAAAGTAATATTAATGTAAAGTGACCCCACATTTTAGGTAAAATGTAGGGTAAATATAGTTAAATTATATTCTTGGTTATAATTTATAGATTATTTGTAGATAAATTGTGGATAATTATTTCTATGCTTTGAGTATTTATTTCATCTGTTTCTTGGATAATTTTATTTCAACTGACAGTTATATACATATATTACATAGTACTTGAAGGTATTTCATAAAAATTATGTGAAGATTAATTGTAGGCAAATTGTATTATAACAAAACAAAGTAATCAAGTCTAATATGATGAAGATACAATGCTATAAACAATCTAAATGTAATATTTTCTACAATGTATTCTTCGTCAATTGCAAAATTTCTTCAACTAAACTAGGAACACAAGATTCTATTTCTTCTTTCTATGTACTCTAGTCTTCTTATTTTTAGCAGGAGCACCCTTCGTCCTTGTTGTTCTGCATGTTACCTCACTTTCACTGATTGACCCATCTTCTTGCTTCGTTATAGCATAGTCTCTCAGGAGAGCTCCATAGCGTGTATGGTGTTGGTCGATATCTGAAAGGTCTTCTGAAGGGATTTACAAATCTCTAAGGCTAACATACTCCGCGAAAGCAGCCACAAATACACCATAATCATTGCATAAATTAAAAAATTTAATTATTTAACAAATGATTATAAGAAAATAATTAAATATCTAGAAAGAGAGAATAGTTTTTTACAGTGATCCTTCCTTTTGATGTAGAATCTCCGCAACCATTCACTGTATGGTGAGAGGCTCGGTAACTGGTTTCTCAATGTATGCCTTTGTTGTCTTAAAGTCAATGTCTTTACGTTTCCTGTAGAAACCAGTGCAAGACAAATAGAGAGGGATAATGATTAAAAACTTATCATCTAATGATTCAACAACATTATGATGGTGTGAAGACACCATGGAATCATACACATAAAGTTGCCTGTCCGCTATGCCGAAAACGAGCAACAACCAATGAAAATTCTCTACAATGTTCACATGCATGATGACATAGTCAATTAGATCCCAGGCAACATTAGCAAGAAGTCTATACCCAAGAATATATTCTGCAACATCATCATCGGGTTTAACAATCGAATACTTTTGTTCTGGCGGAGAACTTATGAACTTGTCATAGATTTGGTCAATCTTGGTCTTGAACAAGCAATTTGTTGTTGTGAACCTAGTGTTGTTGCTGGGGCCATATTTACCTCTTTTTCTCAGGTAATACATAATAACATCAATGTTCTGCAAAATAAAATATAAACTACAGTGTTACCACAGTTACCTATAGAACAACTACACTTTAAACTACAATTGGAGCATTCATAATAATCTAACAGATTTCAACACTTTAGCTACTATACAGATCAGCAAATGCAACACAGCAACTAACATAAGGTCTCAATATTATCCAAATTCACATTGTATTTAATATTATAAGTAAGGATTTAATTACAAATTCACTACAAATTAACTACAGTTAACTACATTGATGATACAGGGATTCCAGTTCTTTCCAAAATAACAAAAATACAATTTGTACATACAAATCATCGTCAAATATGAGACATAAGGTCCAACAATAGCACAATTACACTATAAATAATAAGAAACAACATTTATATGAAATGTCTATATTATAACTATAATACATTGTAAACAACATGATCACATATATCTCATGTCTACAATATAACTACAATTACACAAAACAACTGCGAATAAAACATATATTGTGAATTTATTCTTTATACTTATTGATGACTTGTCCAGGATGAGCAAGGGAATAAAACCAGTTCTTCTTATCCACCTTTTCAAAACCAAGGTCTAACCAAGACTTGATTCGTTTATCCTTTTTGGAAAAGTATTCCTTCTTCCTATAACAACAAATAAATATCAAATCATATCGTTAAAAAGAAAGAATTAATTACATATTTAAACTTTAAAAATTCTGAAAGTGTCAAATTAAGTATTTCATACCTCTTAGATACTTTGTCACTACAGTGGTATAACCACTAGGTGCACCTATCTATTAAATCAACATTTACTTTTTCACCTATAACACTTGTGAATGGGTGCTTGAGGTAGAAAAATCTAGGTCCAATAGAGCTGCTGCTTCCAGAACTATATAGAGGTGTGAAAGGTGATCGTGCATGTTTCCCCGGTTGCTTGGTTCTACCTGGATAAATAGGGGTTGCTTTATATGGTATGGGCTCACCATACATAACCAATTGTCTTAAGTTGTCTGGCAATTCAAAGTTATCCAATGTCACACCCTTATTGTCAATGCTTGAACCTTCAGGAACAACTCCTTTCACATGCTCTCCATCTTCACTTTCATTTACCGGATTCTCAATGACTTGTTCTTCCCGTGCTGCTATTGTCACACCATGAATTTGGGACTGTGCATTTTTATCTTCAATATCTATTACATAAAAAATAACTCACTTAACTACAATTCAAATTTGTAAAGCAACAATTATCTATTCATAATGATATTATGATACTATACATGCTTGTTCTGCATCAGGTTCAATTAATATTGAGGACAATGTAAATAACAATATCTAATGCTGCCTTTCAAAATGTAGATTTATGTAGGTATTTGTAGATAAAAATATGAATATAATGACAATATGGTATTATACCTGCTTGTTGGACCTCAACTACTTCTTGAAATTCTATTTCTTCCTGGACATGTGCTTGCACATGTTCTGTTGAAACTTCAGCTTGAATTAATAATTGAAATATTGTCAATTGTAGATAAATGTAGGAATTTGTAGTTAAAATGTGAATTATAAAATTTAGCTTTGTAAACTTATTATAATGAAACTATGATATTATACCTGTTTTATCTACATCAGCTTCTTCTTGAAAATCTAGATATAAGTCAACATGTGCTTTAACATGTTTTGGAGAAACTGTAGTTGCAATTCATAGTAATAAGGGCAAATATAATTAGATAATGCTCCTTTTAAAGTTGTAGATATATGTAGGAAGTTTCAGATAAGAATGTGAATAATAAAACTATGTTCTATAAACAACTATACTAACGGTATATATTTGTAGGCATTCTGTAGATACTTGTATTGCTTGTGCTTGCATGCAATTGATCACCAATATTGAACTGAAATTGCTGGTTGTTCTCTCCTTGTTGTTGTTCATTATTTTTGGTTGAACTACCAACAAACTAAAGATTTTATATTAGTCTGAGTATATTGTTTCATGTGTCATAATTTGTTTTGGTATATAAATATGTGTCAGCTCTTACCTTTTCCTCATCCACATCATATCTCCTGTTTATCAATTTCATAACACTTTTCACAGAAATATCTATAAACACTCGAAGGTCATTGAGTTGCTCAAATACATCCTTCCTAAAATCCTCTAACTTTCCATCAACCTAAAAGCTAAAAATATAGTTAGTTGATAATTTTATTCAAAGTGCTACAGTTCTAGTACAATTTAAGTAAAATGAGTACAATACCAATAGGGTTGACTATGAAAATTCACTACATTTTAAGTAATCTAAATATACATACATTAATTATTTATGAAATGTAGATAAAATGTAGGAAATATGAAAAACTATTGTAGTTATATATATTACCTATTCAATCCCATTTTCTAGCTTACTGAGCTTGCTAGCCAGAGATTCATTATCCTCTTGACAATCAGTATTCTTGGGTTGCAATGTGGGAGAACCAACATTTGGAACATGTGATGATTGTGCACCTTGTCCATCTTCATAATGAATCTTGTCTGGCAAAGTAAGCACTCCAATTTCTTCACCAGTTTTAGTCATACTTGTGAACTGAATGATGGAAAAATAGTTAGTTAAAGTAAATAACTAAATGTAGATTATTGTAGTTATTATTTAGGTAAATGTAGCAACATACAAAACTGAAAAATATACCTTAACCCACTGAGGCTTGATCATCTTCTCTTCAAATGTAGTTAGCCAAATCTGACCCTTATTTGCCGACCATCTTAATATGCGAGGTATTGAGTTAGAACACCTCATAGCAAGCTCAGTGCTGACGGTCGAGCAACACTCATAAAGCCACACTTTCAAGGCTAATGAGCATCCCCATATGAGATAAGAAGGTACACCGGGATTTAGACAATGTTGGACAGATTCCATAACCTGATTGAATGACTTAATACCCCATGGGTATGACTCAAAATTACCAGACTCTACCAAATAGAACCTAAACTTGTCTATGAAAGACACATGGTATTTATCAGAAGGACAAACAAAAAATTCCAAAAGATAAAGAATGCACAACTTCACTGCATCCTCATCGTTTTCCCAATCTCTATTTGTTACTACATTTTTCAAATGCCACTTCTCAACCCTTTGTTTGTTCGGAAAATAGGTATTCATTAAATGGCTAGCATAAATAGAAGTATAACCATAATCAGAAAACTTATTCACACAATTTAGACCAGTAATTAAACCAAAGTCTCTCAATCCAAAATTCAATTTTTCAACCTTCAATAGGACTGAAATAAAGGATTCATTAGACTTGGACAACTCATATTTCATCAGAAGATGAATTGCTTGATTTTGCATGCAAATGGAATAGAGACAAAATAAGTAACCAAAGCAAGTGTTTTTGAAAAGATTTAAAGCATTTGGAGAGAGTAGCGCTTTTATCTGGCTAGGAATGCTCGGCTCACACAAAATGTGAAATCTAAGCACCCCATAATCCACGTTATGTGGTGCAAAATAATCGTCATTCTGCAGAATATAATAAATTATTTAACATTAGCATCCTGCATAAAAGAGAAGCATTAAACTTGATATAACTACACAATAACTACAAATATACCTTACAGAAAAACATATTACCCAAAATTTAACTACAAAACACTACAGGACATCCACATATATAAACATTTATCTCAAAAGGTAACCACATCTCTGTTTCAAAAATATAACAGCTAAAGACAAAATAAGTACAAAATGACTAGACAAATAACTAGATTTATGAATTGCAGACAATGAGAATTAGAAATAATGTACACTGTTTAGATAGCTTATCTATAATGTACCCCGAAGTAACTATAAATTAACTATAATTTAACTACAATTAACGATGATATTAGTACAAAATAATTACAAAAGTAACTATAATTATGAACTGTAGACAATGATAATTACAAATAATTTACACAGTTTAGATAACTTATCTACAATTTATTCCATTTTAACTACAATGAACAACAAAATAAGTATAAAATGACTACAAAAATAACTATAATTATGAACTGTAGACAATGAGAATGCCAAATAATCTACACAGTTTAGATAACTTATCTACAATTTACTATAAATTAGCTAGACATTAACTACAATTTACCTACAATGATAATATACAAAGAATACAATTCTGTCCAAAGTGCCAAAAATACAGTTAAGATAACTTATCTACAATTTACCCAAGAGACTACAAAACGACTACAATATAAATACAATTATGAACTGTATTCACACTTACAAATAATCTACAAAATTAAGACAAAAAATCTACTTCACCAGGTTCTTTTTCTCAATAAATTTTGGGAGTTTTTTTGAAGGTTTTTTTTTTTGATGAAGCAGGTGACACCTTGGGTTTTTTAACAGATGGAATTTCTGGGACATCTTCAACAAAATCGTCATCATCACACAACTCTTTCCCATTTTGTTTCAGTGGTTTGGTGACAGGTTTAACACCTCTTGCAACATCTACATCATGCAATACCTTTGTTCTCATCTCGGCACGGAGTATTTTACGAGATGAAATGTTAGTAGAAGGTTCCATTGCATGTGTATATTTAGCTTTTTTTGGGTGATTGGTGTTAAAACACCCAAATCAAAAGAGGGGCTATCACCTAATATAAATTTTGTAGGTACGCTTTTCATTGTTTATCTTCAACTTGAATCAGATGGAACTTCAATTTGGGAGAATGATATCTTTGAGATTTTGTGAAAATAACTGGAGAAACTTGTGTTCTGTTAAGAACAAAAAAGACGGAAAATGTGGGGGGTATGGGGAGAGAGAAGGGTTAAGTTAAATGTGGGTAGATACGGTCCTAAATTAGCGCCTAAAATAAATGCATCATTAATTATATACCTAATTTGATTTATGGTATAAAAATGGTAATTTGGTATGCTGAAATGTAATTAACTGAAACCTTAAATATTGATGGTAATAAGGTTTCATATATGGTATATAAAGGTAAAAATTCCTTAATGGAACTATATTAACCCAAAATATATTTGGGATTAAATCAAAAAATTTTATGGATATAAATTTAATAGAAATTTAATTGCCTATATCATGTATTACACAATTTTTCAGAGCGTAATAGACTTGTTTTTCTTTTTACTTTATTTTCTCTTATTCTTTCACACACCAGGGTATGCTTTAATTTTATTGCCGGAAAAAGTTCACACATTTATTCTTCTTCGTTTCTCTCCTCTTTTATCAACTCAAATTGCTTCTTCTCATTAGCCATTATTAAAGACCTACTGCCCTACTTCACCATGCCCAGATCCCATTTCGCCAATCCTTGTACCTTCTCCATTGTCTAAATTTATCAAAAACTAAAATTCCTGATTCAATCTGTAGGCTATTCGTGCTTCCCATATAATTCCGAACATTCTACTTTTAGATACAAGGTCAATATCCGCATAAATTGTTTTGAACAGCTTCTTCGGATCTGAAACACATAGGTTCGGGCACCAGCGAGCTTGCTGGATTAGTACTTTACTTTATGACATCACTAAAATCATCATTACAGACCCTATCCGAGCGATAGAAGTATCTCTAGAAGCTTCAAATTTAGCCATTGGATACAAATTAAACCACTAATGTTCGTTCCCGGTGGATTTATTTTCCAACAATTTAGGGTTAATCGTCCATGACAGATAAATTGTTACTAGTTGATTTCTATATTTTATACTTGTTCTTAATATTGTAGAGGGTTGGAGGTGGAGATTAGGAGGAAGACAATAATGGTAGGTGTGATTGTCACGATCCTAATTTCGGACCCGATCGTAATGATGTCTCTCGTGAAGACAAGGCCAACCGACACTTCTTATTTTCTAATTTTTAACAGTTAAGTATTTAGAACAGTCTAAACATGATAAAATAAATATGAAATAACAGATAATAACAAAAATACGCGGAAGGATACCATACATAGCCATAACCGGGGTGTCACTAGTCATGAGCATCTATAAGTCATAATACAAATTCGCCGAGTCTATAAACTAGTACAACTGTTTGAAAGGAGATGGAAATGTTAAAGAAATGAGAAACACGGGACTGTAGACGCCAGGCAGCTACCTCATGAACTCCGAATGCCCGCCTGAAGCTGGAAGGATCAGCACTCGAGAGTAGAACCAGCTACAACTGAGTCTGCACACAGGGTGAAGGGAGTAAAGTGAGTATTCTAACTCAGTGAGTAACAAATATAAATAACGACTGAAAATAAGAAAACATGTAAGGCGTAAAGCATTCTATAATGAAGCAGTAAAACCATTTAAAAGAAATAAATCAGTGAAAAGTTAAGTAAAATCCTTTTTCAACAAGTAAACAGGTAATTGACGAGCAGTTAAGATAAAGTAAACAAATAGAAGTTCGCCCCTCGAGCATAATATCAAAAAATTCGCCCCTCGAGAAACATCTCATGACAATACAAGCCCCTCGGGCTCAATCTCACATTACAAAAGGTATCCATGCACATTGGGGGTGTGCAGACTCCTAGAGGATCCCCTTACGGCCCAAGTGCAATTATAAGCCATCTCGTGGCATCAAAACTAGGCCCTCGGCCTAATATCAATCAAGTCACCTCGTGGCATACATATCGCAGGCCCTCGGACTCGAAAAAGTATCAATGTTTCCTCACAACATAGGCCATCAGTCTTACTCAGTCAAAAATCCTCACAAGCCCCTCGGGCAATAGTAAAACAGTGTTTCTTAGCCCAAACATCATTTAAAATATCATTTAAGCCTTAAAACTGAGTAAACATGGCTGAGTATGAAAAATAATGAAAAATAACATAATCGAGTTCAAGTATTAGTCAAAACAGTGAGAAAATATCAATAAAAGCCCCGAAGGGTTCAAATAGTTGGCATTAGGACCAAATATGGCATTCAACCCAAATAATCATAATAGCAAATAGCTTTCAATCACATACGCGGTAAAATCATTAATTGGGACGGACCAAGTCACAATCCCCAATAGTGCACGACCCCACGCTCGTCATCAAGCGTGTGCCTCACCTCAATATAGCACTACGATGTGCAAATCTGGGGTTACAAACCCTAAGAAGCTCATTTGCAATTATTACTCACCTCGAACCGGTCAAGTCCCTAGCTCGCGACGCCTTTGCCCCTCAAATAGGCCTCCACTTGCGCCCAATCTATCCAAAATCAGAATGAGGACGTCAAAATATGCTAGGGGAACAAAGCCCAAGCGAAAACAATCAATAAATGGCACAAATCCCGAAATTTAAAAACCCAACCCCTGGGTCTACGTCTTGAAATTCGATAATTTTTACACCACTAGATTCCTTATCTCCCCACGAGTTCATACACATCAAAAGTTCATAAATATGACCCCAAAGAGTATATCAAATCCTCAATTAAATTCCTACATTCCCAAGCCCTAGTTTCCTCAATTTTCACCCTTAATTCCCATAATTTCTAGCTTTAATCCGTGAAATAATAGCATAGAACACATTTTAAGTCCAGATCGTTTACCTCAATGAAGTTCCCTTGAAATCCCTATTTCAAATCGTCCAAAAAGCTCGCAAGCCAAAGTAAAAAATGGTGAAATAACTCAAATTCGCGAAATGAAATAACTTATATTTTCTACCCAGACCTTTTCACATCTGCGACACAATAACCGTTTCCGTGGTACCGCAATTGCGGTTAAATCCTCCACTTATGCGGAATTCATTTATCCAGCCTAAATCACATCTGCAACCACAGTTCCGCATATGCGACATCGCATATGTGGTCACCTTACCGCTTTTGCGATCTCTGCTCACATGACCCTTTTTCGCTTCTACGATTGATCTCTTGCACGGCGATGCCGCACCCGCGGTCCCCAATCCGCAGATGCAAAAATACTAGAAGCAACAATTCACCAACTGCAACAAGAATCCAAACATTTTGTTAACCATCCCAAATCACGCCGAGGCCCCCGAAACATATCCTAATACCTTATTCAAACTTGATCTAATCATAAAATCATCTCAAACAACATCAAGTCACCCAAAACACGTTGGATTCAAGCCAAATTTTCTAAAATCTTCCAAATTCCGCTTTTGATAAAAAAAATCCAAACAAACTACGTTCGAATGACCTATTTTGAAAACACATCCCAAATGACACAACGAAGCTACTCAAACTCTCAAAATTCTATTCCGACTCCTATATCAAAATCTCGCCTACCAACCGAAAATCGCCAAAATTTCAACTTCGCCAATTCAAGCCTAAATATACTTCGAACCTCCAAAACCCATTCCAATCACAATTCTAAGTCTCAAATCACCTCCCGAAGCTAACCGAAGCTTCAGAACTCACATCCGAGTCCTATAACACATAAGTCAACATTCGTTTGACTTTTCAAACTTAAACTCACCCCAAAGAGACTAAGGGTCTCAAACCTTACCAAAATTATTCCGAATTTGATTCGACCAACCCGATACCACAAAATATGGATAACAAGGCATAAAAAAGCTGAAATGGGGGAAATAGAGTGGTAACTCATGTGACGACTGGCCGGGTCGTCACATCCTCCCCAACTTAAACAAACGTTCGTCCTCGAATGAGTCAAGAAACATGCCTGAAGCCTCGAACAGGGGAGGATATCTGCTCCGCATCTCCCACTCAGTCTCCTAGGTAGCCTCCTCCATGGGCCGACCTCTCCACTGCATTTTCACTGAATCTATATCCTTTGACCTCAACTTCCGAACCTAATGACCCAAAATAGCTACTAGTTCCACATCATAGGTCAAATCATCATCCAACTGAACCGTGCTGAAACCTAGAACATGAGACGGATCCCCAATATACTTCCGAAGCATAGAAACATGGAATACCGGATGCACACTCGACAAGCTGGGTGGCAAAACAAGCTCATAAGCCACCTCTCCAATCCTCTGAGGCACCTCAAAGGTCCAAATGAACCGAGGACTCAATTTACATTTCTTCCCAAACCTTAGAGCACCCTTTATGGGTGAAACCTTCAACAGAACCTTCTCGCAAATCATGTCGGACACATCTCAAACCTTCCTATCACCATAACTCTTTTGCCTCGACTGTGTTGTACGAAGACTCTCCTGCATCACCTTCACCTTTTCCAAAGCATCGTGCACCAAATCAGTCCCAATAGTCTAGCCTCACCGGGCTCGAACCAACCAACTGGATATCTACACCGCCTCCTATACAAAGCCTTATATGGAGCTATCTGAGTACTCGACAAGTAGCTTATAAGCAAACTTTGAAAGTGGTAGAAACTGATCCCATGACCCTCTAAAATCAATGATACAAGCATGCAATATGTCCTCCAATATTTGAATATTACACTCGGACTGCCCATCCATCTGAGGATGAAAAGCTACGCTCAACTCAACCTGAGTACCCAACTCTCGCTACACAGACCTCCAAAACTGCGAGGTCAACTAGGTGCTCATATCATAAATAATGGAAACTAGGACACCATGCAAATGAACAATCTCCTGAAAATAGATCTTTGACAACCGCTCTGAATAATATGTAGTACACACAGGAATAAAATGCGTTAACTTGGTCAATCGATCCACAATCAACCAAATAGCATCGAACTTTCTCAAAGTCCATGGAAGTCCAACGAAAAATTCCATAGTGATCCTCTCCCACTTCCACTCTAGAATAACCATCTGCTGAAGCAAGCCACCCGGTCTTTTATGTTCATATTTCAACTGTTGACAATTGAGACACTGAGCTACAAACAATATCTTTCTTCATTCTTCTCTACCAATAGTGGTGTCTCAAATCCTGATACATCTTCGCGGCACCCGGATGAATGCAATACTACGAGCTATGGGCCTAATCCAGAATAACTCCCGAAGCCCATCCACATTGGGCACACAAATTCGGCCCTTCATCCTCAACACCCCATCATCACCAATGGTCACATCTCTAGCATCAGCATGCTGAACTTTTTACCTAAGGACAAGCAAATGAAAATCATCATACTGGCGCTCTCTGATGCGGTCATATAAGGAAGACCGAGAAACCACACAAGTCAAGACCTGAATGGGCTCCAAAATATCCAACCTCACAAACTGATTGGCCAAGGCCTGAACATCAACTGTAGGATTCCTCTCCTTAACTGGAATATATGCCAAACTCCCCATACTCACTGCTTTTCGGCTCAAAGCATCGACCACCACATTGGCCTTTCCCGGATGGTACAATATAGTGATATCATAATCCTTATGCAACTCCAACCATCTGTGCTGCCTCAAATTAAGATCCTTTTGCTTGAACAAATGTCGAAGATTGCGATGATCAGTGAAAACCTCACAAGATAAGCCATACAAGTAATGCCTCCAAATCTTCAATGCGTGAACTATGGAAGCAAACTCCAAATCATGAATGGGGCAGTTCTTCTCATGGGGATTCAACTGAAAAGAAGTATAAGCAATAGCTCTACCCTCCTACATCAACACACATCCAATCCCAACTCTCGAAGCATCACAATGCACAGTATATAAACCTGAAGCTGATGGCAAAACCAACACTGGAGCTGTGGTCGAAGCTGTTTTGAGCTTCTGAAAGCTCTCCTCACACTCATCCGTCCATACAAATGAAGGACCCCCTTCTATGTCAACTTGGTCAAGGGCAATGCGTAGATGAGAATCCCTATACAAACCGGCGATAATAGCCTGACAAACCAAGAAAATTGCGAATCTCTACGGCTAAGGACGGTCTGGGCCAACTCTAAACCGCCTCTATCTTCTTCGAATCAACCTGAATACCTCACTGGACACCATGTTCCCCAAGAAAGCCAACGAACTGAGCCAAAACTCACACTTAGAGAATTTTGCATAAAGTTTCTCCTCCTTCAATCTCTGCAACACAACTCTCAAATGCTCTGCATGCTCCTCCGAACTATGCGAATACACTAGAATATCATCAATGAAGACTATGACAAATGAATCGAGAGATGGGCGGAATACGCTGTTCATAAAATGCATGAATGTTTCTGGGGCATTGGTCAACCCGAAAGACATCACCAAGAACTCATAATGACCATATTAGGTCCTGAAAGTCGTTTTAAGAATATCCGAATCCCTGATCTTCAACTAGTGATAACTTAAATGGAAATCAATCTTGGAGAATACCCCCGCTCCTTGAACATGGTCAAATAGATTATTAATGCAAGGCAAATGATACTTGTTCTTAATTGTTTCCTTGTTCAATTGCCTATAATAAATGCACATTATCATTGTGCCATCCTTCTTCTTCACAAACAGAACCGGCGACCCCCAAGGTGACACATTAGGCCGAATGAACCCCTTGTCAAGGAGTTTTAGAAGTTTCTCCTTTAACTTCTTCAACTCCGTTGGTTCCATACAATATGGTGGAATAGAAATGGGCTGAGTGTCCGGCTCCAGGTCAATACCAAAATCAATATCCCTATCCAGTGGCATGCCCGACAGGTCTGCAGGAAATACATCGGGAAAATTTCTCACAACTAGAAGATAACCAATACTGGGAGTCTCAGCTCCAAAATCCCTCACAAACACATGATACGAAAGACAACCCTTCCCAACCATACGCTGGGCCTTCAAGAAAGAGATCACTCTACTAGGAACATAATCAGTGACATCTAGCCACTCGATCCGTGGCACACCCGACATAGCCAATGTGACTATCTTAGCATGACAGTCCAGAATAGCACGACACAGAGATAACCATTCCATGCCCAAAATGACATCAAAATCAATCATGCGCAATAATAACAGATCCACTCGGGTCTCTAGCCCCCAATAGTCACCACACATGACAGGTACACATGATCTACAACAACATTATCTCTCACCAGGGTAGATACATGATTAGGTAAAGCAAGAACCTCACGGGGTGTACCCAAATAACGAGCAAAGTATGATGACATATAAGAAAATGTGGAACCAGGATCAAATAATACATATGCATCTATGTGGAAGACTGAAGCAATATATATAATAACAGCTTCTAGAGAAATAACATCGGGTCTACCTCGAAGTGCATAGAAATGGGCCCGACCACCACCTGATCCACCTCTCACTCTAGGACGGCCTTTAGCTGATTGACCCCTACCCCTAGCTGGATGGGTGGTTGGTGATGAAGCAATTGGCACTGAAGCAGATGACTGACCCCTCTACTGGGATGAACTAGCAAAGCATCGAGGATACTGCCTCCATGTGTGAACAATCTCTCTACACTCATAGCAACTCCCGGGTACTGGAGAAGGGCACTGAAGGGAACCCCTCACACTGGAGTGACTAGCAGATGCACTCAGCATGGAAGAGTCCTGAACTGATGGAGCACTGGTCGAACTCTGAGCTAGAAGGCCACTAAGTGATGACTGGCCCTGCTGAGAACTATGATAACTAGGACCCGAGACTCCCCACGATAAACTGCGTGAGCTGGATGAGTAGACCTGGATGGACGGCTCTGTCGTGACTAAACTGACCCCTCGAAGGAGCACCACTATAGCTACCAGATGGTCAAGGCCTCTTGGCCTCCCTATCCTCTCGCTCCTGGCGACGAACAAATTCAATCTCATGGCAATATCTATAACCTACTCGAATGTAGCACCATATACCCTCTCCCCGTTCATGAGAATACAAATTTGATAAATAAGACCATCCACAAACCTCCTGATCCTCTCTCGATCTATCGTAACCAACCAGATGGCATGACGAGCCAACTCAAAGAACCTCAACTCATAATGCGACACGATCATCTCCCTCTGACGCAACAACTCAAACTTCCTAAACAGCTCCTCTTTGTGAGACTACAATATATACTTCTTCAGAAATAGAATAGAGGACTACTGCCAGGAAATATGTGATGCACCAATAGGCCTACGCCTCTCAAAATCCTCCCACCAAGTGAAAAAAGCTCTAGAAAACTGATAGGTGGTAAAAGCGACCCCGATGGTCTCCAGAATACCTGCTGTATGAAGCATCATATGACACTTATCTAAAAAGCCCCGGGCACCCTCGCCTTATGCGTCATTGAAGGTCGAAGGCTGAAGTCTACTAAATCTCTCCAACCTACGCTGCGCATCCTCTAGAATGACAAGAACTACATAGTCCTGAGCAGCTGCAACTGGTTGGGCTAGATGTGCCCCTGGCGTCTGAAGTGTTAGGATTTATGCCCGTCACTAGAGGGGGGGGGGGTGAATAGTGCGGCACGAGAATATTGATAAATATTGCGGAATTAAAATTGCAGGAATAAAATAAATTCGGTAATTAAAATAGTAAGGCAAGAACACACCGAATTTATCCTGGTTCACCACAACTTGTGGTTAGTCCAGTCCCCGAGAGACTCTTTCGAGATTCCACTAACTCCGTTAAGCTTACGGGTGCCTAACAAACCGTTACAACTTGCTCGTAGATGTACACTCTACAAGACTTCAACTTGCTCGAGGATACTGCACCTCAAGACTTCACCTTGCTCGTGGATACCGCACCACAAGACTTCAACCACTAAGATTGAGGGTACTTAGCAAACCCGGCAATCAATGAGAAGATATGGTCTTCTCAAACACCTTTCTCTTTTACAACAAGAACTCTCTCAAAAGAGTAGATAAAGAGATACAATATTAGCTCTATGAACAACTCAAAGTTGTCTCTCAAATGGCTCAACAAAAGCTCTAAAATGATGCCCAAATAATATCAATATGTATATGAACAATGAGAGGTGTTTTGTGTTTCAATTCAGCTCAAAAGACCTCTATTTATAGGTGGTAGAAGTAGTATGTCCGTTGCTTAATTGGCAATCAATTATGCTGATTTTATGCCAAGATAATCGATTATCAGCTTACCGTTACAAAATCGGAAGCTGATTTTATGCAACATAATCGATTATTGTGATATGCATAATCGATTATTTTGTTACAGTGTTCAAAAACTTGGCAACGGATACAAGATAATCGATTATGCACTTCTGATAATCGATTATTTTGCTGTTTTGTAAATTCCGATTTACACTGTCTTAACATAATCGATTATCAAATAAACATAATCGATTATTTCTGTCTATCTTGTTTAAAATTTATTTTGGCTAAAATGAAAATGTTTGAAATCATTTTGTTTGAAGTATTTGAAATATGATTTGATAAAATGATTTTATGCATATTTATGATGACCTATGTTGAGCCAAAAGACGAGATAACTTTAAACGTTGCTCTTACATTTGTTCTACCTAACGACCTATGCCTTGGGTCTTCGGTCTTAAACTTTTGAGCTCGTCTTTGGCTTGTCTATGCAATTCCGTCATCAATATGCTTCTCGGCATTCAATCTTGATTGTTTGTCATATAATAATATTGTTTGACACTTGACTTCATTGTTTGTCATTCATCGACTTTGTTGTTTGTCATTCATCAAAACCTATACCTGAAAATCATGCTAATACAACCAAAGCACACATATCATGGATAGAATGATTTTCTACAATTTTCCTCTTTTTGATAATGACAAACAACAGGAGATATGCATATTGGATTCCCCCTAAATTCATGCTATATCTCAACATACAATTCATGCAAACAATTCCCCTTAATGATAATTCCCCCTCAAATAAGGCATACTATAACGTAGATACATTCCCCCTTATTTGATGCATATCGCCTAAACTCTTCCCCCTTTTGGCATTAGCAAAAAGAGAATATACAAAGGCTATTTTCCCCTTTCGACACTTCCCCCTTTTGGGTATATCAGTTGTTAGTGTCAAATATAAGATAGGGAATACAATGAGGAATATACATTGACGATATTAAATAATCATACCAACATGAAATAATACCAAATGTTAGTAAAAATATAACAGCCATATCAAGGGTTATTTTTAGCAAATATACCAACTGTTATTCAAACTAGAGAGATATTCATCAAAACATCAATCATTATTTTTAACAAAAATAATTGGTACCAATTGTTATTCAAGATAAAAGTTATCAAAATATGAATCAACAAAAATAATTAATACCAATTGTTAACAAAAAGATATATTAATCGTTAACACACATCAACTATTACGTTTTTATCAAAAATGTGATTACTAACCGAAGTTCCCCCTCGATGCAATAAGATTTCGTGCTTGGTGCATCTACTACGATATTGTAGTCTTCAAGCACACCTCCAAACGTACCTAAAAATAGGTTTTCGGTACCCAACTGCTTTTGGGTCCTTAGGGGTTAGGCAAATCATAATCATAGTCAAAAGATAAATCTCTATGTTTTGCAAAACATACGGATGCTATGTGTCCTACCCGGTTGCAATAATGACATATAACATTCGGGTTGTGCATATGTCTTGGTTGAGCCAAAAACGTTCTAGGTGATCTGAAGTCGTTATTCCTAGAAGTATTGCGATTCCTAGAGTTATTTCTAGGTGGTCTAAAATTATTCATTCTAGACTCATTAACAAAATTCCTAGAGTTGTTTCTAGGTGGTCTAAAATGATTCATTTTAGACTCATTAGTGAAGTTCCTAGAATTATTTCTAGGTGGTCCAACTTCATTTCTATCATCCTTTTTAATTTCTTCAATTGTTTTAGGATTGTCAACACTACGTTTTTCTAGTGTGTTCCTAAGTTCTATGTTCTCTATTTTAAAAGACTTACAAGAAGAACAATTTGAACTTTGATCAATTGAAGAGGCTTTATTCATCTCCTTAATTTTATTTCTAAGATCAATATTGTCATTTTCCAAAAATTTATTTTTCTCTTCTAAAACTTTAATTTTAGCCTTGGCCTCTTTGGAGATTTTTAAAGTCTTTTTCTTCACCATATAAGTCATGAAAAGCTTCTTGTAATTCTTCAAAAGAATAAGAGTTAGAATTACTTACCTCTTCTTCCTCGTTGGCCATGAGGCATAATGTGGCAGTTTCATCGCCCGAGCTGTCCGAATCCCATGTCACGCGCCTATGGTGTTTCTTCTTTTTCTTGTCCTTGGGTTTTGGACAATGTGATTTGGTGTGGCCAAGTTTTCCACAATTTTGGCATGAAGGACTTGGTTCTTCCTTCTTTATTTCCTTTTTCATACACTTATAAAACTTTTCAATTATATCATTGGAAATAATATCATCATCGCTTTCCGAATCACTTACCTATACTCTTTTAGAAGATGAGGCTTTGAAGGCAATATTCGAACTTTTACTTCTAAGATAGGGATTAAGAATTGTGCTTTCATAAGTTTCGAGGTTACCTCTTAGTCCATTGACATCTGTGATTCCTATCGACTCTTGGATGGCATTGGCTTTGGAACGCCATTCGGGAGTGAGACTCCGTAGGATTTTTCGAATAAGATCTTTGTTCGTGTACACTTTCCCGAGAGCATGAAGATCGTTGACGATTTTTGAGAATCGTTCGAACATAACACCGATGGGTTCTTTCTCCCTCATTTTAAAGAGTTCATATTCATGTGTTAGAAAATCAACTTTAGATTCTCGGACTTGAGACGTACCTTCATAAGTGATCTCGAGTTTGTCCCACATCTCCTTGGCGGTTGTGCAGCAAGAAATCTTCCGATAGTCATCCGGATTCACCGCACAATATAATAAGTTGACGGCCTTTTCGTTATTTTCAACTTTCTTGATGTCCTCGGCATCATATTCATCTTCCTCCTTTGTTGGCATTTGTTCACCGTTCTTGATGATTTGCCACAAGCGAAAGTTATTTGATTGGATGAAGATTCTCATCCGCTCTTTCCAATATGTGTAATTTGTTCCGTCAAATAGTGGAGGCCTATAGGTGGAGTGTCCTTCGCTCATCATTCCTGCGTTCAATATTCTCAACAAAAAAAATATATCGTTCTCTCAACCGGGTAAGGCTTTCAGAGAGCTAGGATCTGATACCAATTGTTAGGATTTATGCCCGTCACTAGAGGGGGGGGTGAATAGTGCGGCACGAGAATATTGATAAATATTGCGGAATTAAAATTGCAGGAATACAATAAATTCGATAATTAAAATAGTAAGGAAAGAACACACCGAATTTATCCTGGTTCACCATAACTTGTGGGTACTCCAGTCTCGAGAGACTCTCTCGAGATTCCACTAACTCCGTTAAGCTTACGGGTGCCTAACAAACCGTTACACTTGCTCGTAGATGTACACTCTACAAGACTTCAACTTGCTCGAGGATACCGCACCTTAAGACTTCACCTTGCTCGTGGATACCGCACCACAAGACTTCAACCACTAAGATTGAAGGTACTTAGCAAACCCGACAATCAATGAGAAGATATGGTCTTCTCAAACACCTTTCTCTTTTACAACAAGAACTCTCTCAAAAGAGTAGATAAAGAGATACAATATTAGCTCTATGAACAACTCAAAGTTGTCTCTCAAATGGCTCAACAAAAGCTCTAAAATGATGCCCAAATAATATCAATATGTATATGAACAATGAGAGGTGTTGTGTGTTTCAATTCAGCTCAAAAGACCTCTATTTATAGGTTGTAGAAGTAGTATGTACGTTGCTTAATTGGCAATTAATTATGCTGATTTTATGCCAAGATAATCGATTATCAGATTTGGTTAATCGATTATCAGCTTATCGTTACAAAATCGGAAGCTGATTTTATGCAACATAATCGATTATTGTGATATGCATAATCGATTATTTTGTTACAGTGTTAAAAAACTTGGCAACGGATACAAGATAATCGATTATGCACTTCTGATAATCGATTATTTTGCTGTTTTGTAAATTCCGGTTTACACTGTCTTAACATAATCGATTATCAAATAAACATAATCGATTATTTCTTTCCAGCTTTGAAAGACATGTTTAAAATTCATTTTGGCTAAAATGAAAATGTTTGAAATCATTTTGTTTGAAGTATTTGAAATATGATTTGATAAAATGATTTTATGCATATTTATGATGACCTATGTTGAGCCAAAAGACGAGATAACTTTAAACGTTGCTCTTACATTTGTTCTATCTAACGACCTACGCCTTTTGGGTCTTCGGCATTGAACTTTTGAGCTCGTCTTTGGCTTGTCTATGCAATTCCGTCATCAATATGCTTCTCGGCATTCAATCTTGATTGTTTGTCATATAATAACATTGTATGACACTTGACTTCATTGTTTGTCATTCATCGACTTCGTTGTTTGTCATTCATCAAAACCTATACCTGAAAATCATGCTAATACAACCAAAGCACACATATCATGGATAGAATGATTTTCTACATGAAGTCCCTACATGACCTTCTTAGGTGTGCGAGCGGAGGGAGTCTGATGGCCTCCCCTGGCGTGAGATGTAGTTGCAGTTGTGGTGGTTGAGACCGCCTGAGCTAGGCTAGGGCAAATTGATAAGATCTGATCAAGGCCTCCTAAAGATCCAAAATCACGATGGGCACAGCTGGTGCTGAGCTGGTGTTTCCATAGCTGGGACCTGGTCCTGAACCTATAGCTGATGCCCTCATTGCTCTGCCTTTACCACGACTACCACCGTTTCCTTAGCCTCTGGTGGCCATATCTGGTGGAACTTGTGGTTGTATTTCATGTCCGGTAGCACGTGTCCTCCACATCTGTGAGGGAATAGAATAACAGAAGTTTTGGATCAACAAGTTCGCACGACAAGAATTTCAAGGATATGAAGTTTTTTCTAAAGGTTCTGCACAGTCGTCTACGTACCGATTCACGAGACTCTACTAAATGTGCTCATGACTCGTGAGACCTATGTAACCTAGGCTATGCTACCAACTTGACACGACCCTAAATCCAGATCTGATCATGATGATGCCTCTCGTGAAGACAAGGCCAGCCGACACTTCCTATTTTCCAATTTTTAACAGTAAAGCATTTAGAATAGTTTAAACATGATAAAATACATCCAAAATAACAGGTAATAACATAAATACGCGGAAGGACACCATACACAACCCTAACCGGGGTGTCAGTAGTCATGAACATTTATAAGTCATAATAAAAATCTGCTAAGTCTATGAACTAGTACAACTGTCAAAAAGGAGATGTAAATGATAAAGAAAGGAGAAACACAGGACTGTCTTCGTGAACTCCGATTGCCCGCTTGAAGATGAAAGGATCAACACTCGGGAGCAGAACCAGATACGCCTAAATCTGCATATAGGGTGCAGGGAGTAAGTGAGTACTCCAACTCAGTGAGTAACAAATGTAAATAAAGACTGAAAATAAGAAAACACGTAAGGCACAAGGCATTCTATACAACAACAACAACAACTACCCAGCATAGTCCCACAAAGTGGGGTCTGGGGAGGGTAATATGTAGACGAGCATTACCCCTACCCGAAAGGGCATTCTATAATGAAGCAATAAAACCATTTACAAGCAGTAAATCAGTGAAAAGTTAACAAAAATCCCTTTTCAACAAATAAACAGGTAATTGACGAGCAGTTAAGGTAAAGTAAACAAATAGAAGTTCGCCCCTCGGGCACAGTATCAACAAATCCAACCCTCAAGCAACATCTCAGAACAATACCAGCCTCTCGGGCTCAATCTCACATCACAATGGGTACCCACGCTCATTGGGGGTGTGCATACTCTTGGAGGGGCCCTTTACGACCCAAGCGCAATAACAAGCCATCTCGTGACATCAATACTAGGCCATCGGGCTCATATCAATCAAGCTACCTCGTGGCGTACATATCTTAGGTCCACGACCTCAAATCAATATCAGTGTTTTCTCACAACATAGGCCCTCGGCCTTACTTAGTCAAAAATCCTCTCAAGCCCCTCGGGCAATAGTAAAATCGTGTTTCTCAGCCCAAAACATCATTTAAAATATCATTTGTCTTAAAACTGAGTAAACATAGCTGAGTATGAAAAATAGTGGAAAATAACATGACCGAGTTCAAGTATAAGTCAAAACAGTGAGGAAATATCAATAAAAACCCTAAAGGTCAAATAGTTGGCTTTAGGACCAAATATGACATTCAGCCCAAAATAATAATGATAGCAAATACTTCTAGCTTGACAGCAGATCCAATGAAGTTCAGCATCCCAACTACCAATTGTTCTGTCGCGAGGTTGCATTGCTTATTCATATTCGGGGCAGAAACTGTAAGCGTTGGCAAGCTGGACTGCGATAACTTAACCATTACCCTTAGCCTTAGGTGTAAAGTCATGTATTAGTATAGTGTTGAACTGGAAAGTAGTTGGTAGTCCATACTACTACTATGAAATCTTCATTGTAAACCTTTTTGATATCAATGAAAGCTAACTGTTAAACTTAAAAAAAAATACGCAGTAAAATCATCAATCGGGACGGACCAAGTCACAATCCCCAATAATGCACGACCCCACGCTCGTCATCAAGCGTGTGCCTCACCTCAATATAGTACTACGATGTACAAATCCGGGGTTTCAAACCCTCAGAACATCATTTATAACAATTACTCACCTTGAACTGGTCAAATCCCTAGATCACGATGCCTTTTCCCCTTGAATCAGCCTCTATTCCCGTCGAATCTATCCAAAACGAGGACGTCAAAATATGCTAAGAGAACGAAGCCTAAGAGAAAGCAATCAATAAAGGGAACAAATTCCGAAATTACCAAAACCCAACCCTTGGGCCCACGTCTCAGAATTCAATAATTTTTACACCAATACATTCCTTATCTTCCCATGAGTTCATACACATCAAAAGTTCAAAATTCTGACCCCAAATGGTCTACCGTATTTGCGGTTAAATCCTCTGGTTCTGCGAAAATCACTTATCCAGCCTAAATCACATCTGTGACCACACTTCCGCATCTACGACATTGCAGATGTAGTCACCTTACCGCTTCTACGGTCTCTGCTTATCTGACCCTTTTTCGCTTCTGTGATAGATCTCCGACACGTGCGGCGCCGCACCTGCGGTCCCCAATTCGCAGGTGCGAAAATACTAGAAGCAACAATTTAGCAACTGCAACAAGAATCCAAACTTTCCGTTAACCATCCGAAATCACCCCGAGGACCCTAGGACCTCAACTAAAAGCACAATACCTTATTCAAACTTGTTCCAGTCATCAAATCATCTCAAACAACATCAAATCACCCAAAAACATCGGATTTAAGCCAAACATTCTAAAATATTCCAAATTCCGCTTTTGATAATATAACCCAACCAAACCACGTCCAAATGAACTAATATTTTGTAAACACATCCCAAATGCCACAGCGAGGAGCTACTACAACTCTCGAAATTCCATTCTAACCCCTATATCAAAATCTCGCCTACCAACCGAAAATTACCAAAATCTCAACTTCACCAATTCAAGCCTAAATCTACTCCGAACCTTCAAAACACATTCCGATCATACTCCTAAGTCTCAAATTACCTTCCGAATCTAACCGAGTCCTCGGAACTCACATCCAAGCCCTTTAATACATAAGTCAACATTCGGTTGAATTTTTCCAACTTAAATTCACCCCAAAGAGACTAAGTGTCTCAAACCTAACCAAAATTATTCCAGATTCGATCTGACCAAACCGATACCATAAAACACGAATAACAAGGCACAAAGAAGCAGAAATGGAAGAAGCGGAGTGGTAACTCATGAGACGACTGGTCGGATCGTCACAAGTGAGGATATAGAGAAGACAACATGAGGTGCCTTCGTTAGGAGGTATTCGTCGATCGGTTCGGTACGATATTTAGTCATTTCAGTTCAGTATTTTTGGCATTCAATTTCTTAAAATGCTACACTATACCATACCTAATTACATTCGGTATGGTTTGACATTTCTCCTTCCGGTTTCAGTCTATTTGATTCGGTAATTTTTATTTATTCGTCTTAAATATTAACTAGTGTATATAGCCATAAACTATAATATTCTTAATTAAAGTACTCAATAAAAATATTCTAAACTCACTTGACTGTTGACAAGATCTTTGTCCAAAACCATCAAATATCAACTAAGAGAAAAAGGTATATAAAGGAATACATTTAATCATTGGAAATATCACGTCACTTGCTTAGAGTTTATTTTTGAAAATAGAAAATACAACAAGGACTAATCCAACATATGCAATAACAATACAAGAGTAACGGAGTAAGAAATACCCCAAAACCATTGAAATATCACGTTGAACAGCTTGGCAACCTAGAGA
The DNA here is from genome assembly GCA_034376525.1 of Nicotiana benthamiana. Lineage (NCBI taxonomy): Eukaryota > Viridiplantae > Streptophyta > Magnoliopsida > Solanales > Solanaceae > Nicotiana > Nicotiana benthamiana. The sequence goes on from CM067331.1 coordinate 119,471,097, forward strand.
GTAAGAATTAGAATCTGCATCCTATCTTGTTTCTTCATTTTCCTAAAGAAGTACATTGCCTTTACTATCAACCTCAACACGAATACCAAATAAAAATATTATATAATTTAATATGTTAATCAATAATATCTGTAATATATAATTTAGTATATATTTCGGTACATTATTGGTATTTTCATATTTTTTTAAATACCAAATTATACCTAATACCAAATTATTTTAAAATTTTAAATCAAATACAATACTAAATACCAAAATATTAAATATCATATCGCAAAAATTTTTATTTTAATACAATTATTCGATATTTACCATATTATACACGATCCTAGCCTTCGTTCTTTTCCTTTGGCAGAAGAACACGGAGGGGCGAGGGTCACGAGGAAGATGACGAAATGGGAGTGGGTTTCTTGTTTTTATTTTTATTTTTTATTTTTTCAAAACTTTTTTTTTTAGTTTGTTTAAGTTAAATCCTCTTGTCTCTGTCTTATTCGTTACCCTGATATGTGAACTATACGTATCTTTTATGTTGGGCTGCCTATCAATTTTGTGTTTAAATGATAACAATTAATATTCGATTAAAGTATTCAAATGGGACAGATTTAAAATGATATGTTTATATAAAAAATATGAACAACATTAAAGGGTTGTCGATATATTTGCCTTTACTAAATAACTGATAAAAAAGAAACAACCTGGGAAATTTCTTGTAAGAATTGACTAGTCAATAGTTTGTGCTTTCACTTAAACCTGGAGAGAAGGGCATAGGGACTTAGGGAGCTACATGATGGAGACAAGAACGTTTGTTAGATGTGAATGTGATAAATATAGAAGGAAACAAGACTACTAGACTGACTCACGAAGACTCGAGGGAAATACTGAAAGATACCCTTGAGTCAATGAAAATACTCGAGAAGATTTTATATATATAAATATATAACTTTGAGAAAGAACATAATATTGACAGGTTATTCACATCGTTTTTTGTTTATTAATAGAAACTTAACCATAATAATAATAGATAATTAATAAATAAAAAATTCTCATTCGTTAAAAATTAACTAAAACATATGTTACTTATTCAAAACTATATTGATATCTAATGGAACAAATTGTAATGGAGCGGAACCACTCCCTTATTTTAATATGTATAACTTTGACCGGTAGTTCTTATATATTTTCTATTATAATAATATATGTGATAAATTATATAATAGAGATATATATAATTTATAAAATACACACTTTAAAGAATATGTATGAATATTTTTTTATTTACACGTGTATATATATATTGATGGAAGGTGAGCCAAAAATTTATTATTCATGTTTTGTTAGTTTCAAGGGTATATGTGAGCCAAAAATGATATCTTAAGGGTATTTTTGAGCCATTTTCAATAGTTAGAGGTATTTTTAGGTAAAAAGGTTAATAAAATAGCAAATAGCAAATTAGTTTGGAAGACAATGTTCGTTTTCTTGGCGCACCATATAGAGGGTTCCGAAAAAACTTACTCAAACTTGATGTTTACATCTTCATTGCTAAGAGTTCATATGGACATAAATTTTTTTTTTTAAATTAGTATTTGGCCATAACATTTTCAATACACTTGAAAATTAATTTTGAAAGTTTTTAAAATTTTGGAAAATTTCAAAAAATTATTTTTTCAAAATTTTCGCTCAGATCACTCACAAAACTTCAAAACAATCCAAAATTATATTCATATCCAAACACAACTCTAATTTTCAAATACTATTTTTACTTGAAATATTTTTTTCACTTTTTTTTTTTTAAATTTTACTATTCTTATGTCTAAATGCCCACTAAGTTAGTAGCTACTACTAAAACACTGGAGTTTCATTAAAATTACAACGAAGCTGTATACAACGAAGAAAAATACGCATGAACAGGTCACAAAATGCGGCAAAGAATCTTGCTAAAGCCTTGGAAATTTAGGAGCTTCTTTGGTAACTAGAGTTGATGATATTTTAAAAAATTATGTAAACAAAGAAGGAAAATATTGAAACAGAAAAAAATTAAAAAAAGGAATATGTTATAAATAGAACTCTAATTAGAGTGAATGTCTATCTTATAGAAGAGTTCTACTTTGAGGCTAAGTCTTTTCTCTTCCTATAAATAGAGGGGTCTTACCCCATTGTAAATCATCCCAAAAGTATCAATAAGAATACTCCTCTCCCTATTCTCTCTATTGTTCTTGTTCTTATATTATTTCATAACACGTTATTAGCACGAGTATCTAACCAATTGAATTTAATATTCAGCAATTATCGCTCTCAGAATCTCGAGCATTCTATTAGTCGGTTTGCATAGGGTTTCAAGAAGCAGCCAGCAGTGTTGCTAACGAATTTCGCCCTTCAGTTTTGTATGTTGAATGTGAGCTTGTGTATTAAAGAGTTCAACGTCAGTCATATATCAGCAATGCCTCACAGAACTCGGCCTTTGGCAGCTCTTCTACTGTTTACTGGACTTAACGTTGTTTTGGTCTCAACAATAGCTCCTGTCTATGATTTTGTATGCTTCCATCCATATTGGGAAAGAAGAATTTTCTATACGGAAAATAGAAGAGATGGTATCATCATAAAGTAATGCAACGGGATGGAAACTCAAGAGGTATATTTGATATCACAATATTTATTGGTATACCTTAAAGGTAAGTAATTTACTTTTCCCTTTCAAATTCTTGAAATTCTACGATTTGATTTCATATACAAACAAAGACAACAAAGTTTGATTATAACTCTAATGGAGTTTGTAAGAAATTACACTCACATGAAGTGGTAAAATTTCTATGCCTTGCCATGGTTAAATTCATGTATGATTGTGGGCAAAGAATTGAAAATCCGTCCCATTGAATTTGCTCCATTCCCTTTAGAGAATGTGATAGCAGTATGTGATAAGTCTGAAAGAAGACAAAATTATTACCGGTAAGGTATCAATGGATGTGGACGTGGCAATAGACGGAATTATAATCGTCATCATTGTGATAATGAGAATAATAAAGATTCTCAAAATAATCTTTCACTTTATGAAAGTAATATTTGACATGAGGTTGTGTATAGCACATACACATGATTATGATCCATTCCCTGAAGTGAATGTGATAATTGTAATAAAGCCCGTAAGTATGAATACGCTCTTGATATAATTTTGTTTCATGTCTGACATTATGAAAAGAAAGTTCGTTGCCCTTGAAATTTCGGGCAAGAACTATACAACATGGGTATTGGATGCTGAAATCCATTTGGATGCAATGGGTCCTGGAGACGCCATTAAAGACAGAAATAATGCATCCACCCAAGACTATGCTAAGGCCTTGATTTTCTTGCGCCATCACCTTGATGAAGGTTTGAAACTGTGCTAAGGCCTTGATTTTCTTGCGTCATCACCTTGATGAACGTTTGAAAATTGAATATATCACAGTCAAAGATCCACCTATCTTGTGGAATGGCTTAAAGGAGAGATATGACAACCTGAAGTTGGTCACTCTGCCACAAGCACGATACGATGAGAATCCAAAAGCAAATAGTTCATAAACTATATATTACCGTTGCGGTGGAAAAAGGCACTGGGTGAAAATTTACCGTATACCAAGACATTTGGTTGAGCTTTATCAAGCATCTCTAAAGAGTAAAGGCCCCGAAACCAATTTTGTCTCTGACGACAATTTTGATAACTGATTTGTTGTTGATTATCTATTTCAGCAAATGTTCACACAGTAGAGTTTACAGTATTATATTTACTTCAATACGTAACTGTTTCTCACTGTTCATACTTTATAGCGTAGATTATTAAATTTATTTCATTAAGTTCAGTTATTGATTAACAATTAAATATTAGAGTTACTGGTTTATTGACATTGTCTTTAGTTATGCTCATTCTGATTGTTGTGTGTTTGAGTAAAGGCTAAATTTTAATTCACTCATTGCATATTGTTAAAGATTTACAGTTAATAGTGTTTAACATTAAACAATTAAAATTTAAGAGTATAGTCTATCCAATATCTGATATGTGTGTTGACAATTTTATATTGGTGACTTCTTATTTTATTCTTCATTTTAGTCGACTAACCTCAGCAGATTTTGAAAATATTGTTTAAATATGAAGCAAACGGATTGACTTTGTTTATTCTCATGTTCGTATATTTTCTTTTGTATGTCAAACCATGGGAATTAAATTGATTGAAGGCTCCTGAAGAGCAACTATAACTCTGCCTAAAGGAACAATATTTTAGAGAATGCAATGTTCTCCTCCAAGTCTAAGAGGAACTTGTTGAGTTTTAAAGATATCATTCAAAATGGATATCATGTTGAGACAATAGATGAGAATAATCTTGAATACCTCATTTACTCATGAAAACGAGGCTGCCCACTTCGGTTAGGGGTCACGCCATTTTGCATGCAGCAATGCTAGTTTGTCGGCTGTCCACTTCTGTTTGGGGTCACGCCATTTTGCATGCAGCAATGCTAGTTCGTCGGCTGCCCACTTCGGTTTGGGGTCACGCCATTTTGCATGCAGCAATGCTAGTTCGTCTCAGAACGACGAATTATCACAAATATTCCCCGTTGCAACGAGTTTTGGGTCATGAACCTAATATATCCCACTTAAGAATTTTTGGATGTGCAGTATATGTGCCTGTAGCACCGCCATATTGCACCAAAATGGGTCTGCAAAGAAGGTTAGGAATATATGTTGAGTTTGAATCGCCCTCCATTATTCGCTACCTCAAAACATTGACAGGGGATTTGTTCACTGCACGATTTGCAGACTGTCAATTCGATGAGACACTTTTTCCAAAATTAGGGGGAGAAGTTGGTGAAACCAAACGGGAAATTTTGTAGAAAAATGCATCATTATCTCATCTTGATCCACATACCTCTATTTGTGAAAAAGAGGTGCAAAATATTATCCATTTGCAAAGAATAGTAAATCGAATGCCAGACGCATTTACAGATTTGAAAAGGATAACAAAATCACATATCCCCGCAGTGAATGTGACAACATCTGATTCACGAATACATATTCATTATTGGAAAAATATGAACATGAAATTGGTATTGAATATACCACACTCACCCCTAGAAGGAGGTTTGAGATGATATATGAAAATAATGTCATTGTTATGGCATGAATAGTCATTGGTCACGTACCTATTGTACACCAAAGTAATTGTCAATGTGATTATCAAAGGACAATAATAATGCAAGAAACATGTCTTGCATATAATTTTGACATGACCATAATGGTATAACTTTCTCTTTAAAAGAGATATTCACCACATGGATGTTGATGAATTTGTGGTAGTACAAAATTAATTGAGAGCTCCAGAAGAGCCAATTATTACTATGTTGGAGAAACACAATTGATTACCAATAAGGTATTGTGTTGTAGTAAGTCTCAAAGAAACTTATTCAGTTTCCAAAGTACACGCGAAAGCGCTGATTATATTGAGACTATAAATAAAGGAAAGATTTGATATCTTCTATTACTACAACTTGTAGCGGGATAATTTGTATATGAAAAGCTACCCGCTTTATTCTCCAGATTGTACTACACAAACAAAAAAATGCCACAATAAAGTGGATATCTATTGGTATAAAAACCCATGTCATAATAAACCTGAAGTTTATTGATAAGTGCACATGTCATGGTGTAAATTTGAAGTTTACCAATATTGATAGTTTATTCAGTTGGCATTCGGGTTAGCCATATCAATTCAAGTATGATGTGCAACAATAATAGAGAATTCACATGGGTGAATATTAAAGAACTAGAAAGTTCTTTACGAATTCTCTTGTATTACTTGTTCTCATTAATTAGTTGACCAACTAAAGAGTTCGGGTTGAAGCCCATAAATTCTGGAGATATCAAAGGTGAATATGGGCCCATTCACCTGCCATGTATACCACATATGATGCATCTATGATATAGTTACATGTGCGATTGTTATTAACCCGCAGCCTGGCCGGTGCTTGCGAGGTAAATTGCTCAGTAATCTAACTTCGAGCATAATTTCCAGATTTTCTATTCAAGATAGTTCTTCTTGATAGTTGGTTTATATCATAGTTGGTTTAGCAAGATAATTATTGAGTGCCTCCACTTAATAGCTAAACTGTTTCTTATGAGAACAAAGTTATATATATCAGTTTGATATACATTGTATACGAGAGTATATTGTATTCTCCCCTCACAAGTGGTTCAGAGTCAGGAACCAAATAACTCCATCTTATTATTATTGATGTGCGGTGTATATTTTCATTAACACCATAATGCACAAAGATGGACTCTCAAAGTTGAGGAAACAAGTTAGCTTTTCTAACATGAGGGGGAGACATGATAAACAATTGAGAAAAGGTTACATGGGATGAATTATCATTTGTATATATAGATCCTCGAATATCATAATATGAACCTGAAGTTCATAAAAGGATAATTCAATTGCAACATATTGCAAAACATGCTATACGCATTTGCTGACCCAAAGTAAGTAACTATATTCTCACTGTAAATGCTCATATTAAGTCCCAGAAGGACAAAGTCTTTGATACGCTTAAAGCGCATAGACAAATCGGTTTCAAAAGAACTTCTTAATAAAGAAGATGAGCAAATGATCAAAGTGATCATAATAAGGAGGCATGTGATCCAGAAGATCACATGACATAACACTTCATAAAATCTCATGAGAGATTCAGGTACCTGAATATATGAATGAAGAGATCTCCATGTTATGTCCTTATGAAAATTTATTGAAACCGATATAAAATGTTCGTCGACGACATCTATGATAGCGCTAAATATCGATGAGGATCTTATGTTTGTCGAATACAAACAAAAATATTGGCTAAATGGAAGAGATACAATTCAAGAAGAATTGATTCCATACGAAAGACATGTAGTTTTGGACATGTAGTTCAAATACTTGAAAGTGTAAAGTCAAAGGTCGTTTTGAAGATGGTGCACAAGATTGAATGCAAATGCTCAAGGATGTGAATTGATGCTCTCTTCAGGGGGAGTTAATGCGCGTTGCACTCTTTTTCCCTTACAAGGTTTTGTCCCACTGGGTTTTCCTTGCAAGGTTTTTAACGAGGCAACCAATAGGCGCATATTCAAACATGTGTACTCTTTTTCCTTTTCTTTAAATTTTTTCCCATTGGGTTTTGTTTTAGTTAAGGTTTTAACGAGGTACATTATTGAATAGACATTCAAGGGGGAGTGTTATAAATAGAACTCTAATTAGAGTGAATGTCTATCTTATAGAAGAGTTCTACTCTGAGGCTAAGTCTTTTCTCTTCCTATAAATAGAGGGGTCTTACCCCATTGTAAATCATCCCAAAAGTATCAATAAGAATACTCCTCTCCCTATTCTCTCTATATTGTTCTTGTTCTTATATTATTTCATAACAGAATATACTTTCATTGGTTTGTTTAGACCTTTAAGCACTCTACTTTGTTAACCCTCTGAACACTCTCAGACAGAGTTGAATTAGTTAAACATTATTATTGTGCTGGAAATGTAGGGCCTTAATTTCAAGTTGGAAATGACATTCGTCTTCATGTACATCTTCTTATTTTAAAAAAAAAAGGATAATTACTACAAATTGTGACTAGTAAAGCCTAGGCATCGATTGAGTTTATATTGCGTTTTATTAATCTACCTATCTATATGTAAATATAAAACTGGGTAATACGTAAGCTGATGTGGCACTCTCCTGTGCCAGCCTTTTTATTTATCTTTTTTTTTTCAGCATTATTACAAACACCTTTTCAAAAACGTGGCCCTACTAGAAAATCAAATAGGCAACAGTTCACTCTTTTAGAAAAGTTGCTACATTACAATGGATATAATGTTACTTAATTTCAATTTTAATATAATACTCAATTAATAAATCAATAAGTTTTGATATAATGATATTTTGATTTTGTCCTTTTCGATTATCGATTTATCGATAAAACGATAAACTATACAAAACAAAATTTACCTAATTGTTTTTACCCTTATCCCTCTCCTTTACCTTATGTCCCTAAGCTTATTATTTCATCTACTATATTTAAGGAATGATCATATTTAAAGCTCAAGGGAATAAAGTTCAAATTAATGAAAAATAGAATTAGCCGTGATGATGTATTTTCTTATACCATTGGAGTGTTTGTGGCATACATTTGATCCCTTACTTTAGTTTCGTTGCATGTCTTTGTTGACACAAATTATATGTTATAAACGATGTTCGTCTTATTTTAGCTTCTTTTTAACCATATTAGTTAGGCTGTTTGTAGCGATATACTTTCCATAAATCCCACAAATTTTCTTATTGGTGTAGTCGATAAGCCTCAAAAATCGATAAATCGAAATCGAAAAAATCGAAACCTTATTGAAACAAAATGATAAGCATATGTAAAAGTAAAAAATCAATAAGTAATTATCAATAAGGGTCAAAATCGAATCGATAAATCGAATACACACCCCTACAAACATCTTGTTTTTTGGCCAAAAATAATTTTTGATAAAAAAAATACTTTTAGCAAAAAAAAAAAAAAAAAAAAAGCTTGACCAAACTACTAATTGACCCGTTGAAGACATCGTTCTGATTCTCCATCTCCTTTCTCACGTCAACTTAATATGCAATGACTCTTGTTTCGTGGGTTTTTCATGAAGATAGACTTATTGACTTGTTTCGTGGGTTTGTGTCCCTAACGTATTGACTTCAGTTTAAAAATGTCTCTATCGTTAATTTATTTTGAAAAAAATATCCTTATCGTTTTAAATATAAGTACAGTCAGTTGTAGACTTAGGGGCACAAATATGCCATATTTTTAACGGTAGGGGCATTTTCTTCAAAATAGGTTAACGGAGGGCATTTTTAACCTGGAGTCAATACGTTAGGGGCAGTTCTGACCCTTTTCCCTTATTTATATCATCTTCGTAATAAAAAGGGATTCACAATTCTAAAGTTAACGGATTCTAACAACAATATCAACAACCCACTATAATTTACTTAGTAAAGTTTTAGAAGTGGAGACAAGAGGGGTTGCTCTGATGGTAAGCAACCCCCACTTCCAACCGTGAGGTTGTGAGTTCGAGTCTCCCCAAGAGCAAGGTGGGAAGTTCTTGGAGGGAAGGATGCCGGGGGTTTATTTGGAAACAACCTCTCTACCCAAGGGCAGGGGTAAGGTCTACGTACATACTACCCTCCTCAGACCCCACTAAGTGGGATTATACTGGGTTGTTGTTGTGAAGTTTTAGAAGTATAATGTACGCAAACCTTACCCCTACTCTAGGGTAAAGAGATTGTATTCAAATAAACTCTCAGCATTCTTCCTTCCAAGAACTTCTTACATTGCTTTTTGAGAGACTCGAACTCACAACCTCTCTTACAACGGTCTTATATTAATATACAATAATTATTAGATACATTTAAAATATTTATATGTATTTAATTGACTTTGTAATATATATATATATAGCTAGGTCCGCCCAACGTCATAAATATTAATAAGGTTAATCACTTCATTGTCCTCCTCTTCTTCAAAACGTATTATTTACGACTTGCTAATAAGGCTGTATCCGGTTTCGGTTCTGGGTCTATTTGGGTAAACGGTTCCGGTTCTGGCGGTTCCCGGTTCTGGCGGTTCCGGAGCCGGAACCGGAACCATACGGTTCCGGAACCACCCGGTTCCAGTTCAGGCGGTTCTGGAACCGCGGGTCTGGCGGTTCCAGGCGGTTCCCGGCGGTTCCGACCTTTTTTTTTTTAAAAAAAAAAATTAAATATCTTGTATAGTAGTGATTAGTATATTGTAGAATATATTTTTTTATGGTGTACTATGTTGTTACTATAGCATATATTGTGTTTGGAAATTAGTATATATTCAAAATAAGTAGTGTATATTTTGTATATAAGTAGTATATGTTGTAGTAAAGTAGTATATATTGTATATAAATAATGTATATTGTGTAGTAGTTAGTATTAATAGTATTATGTGTTGTATGTTATATAAATATTTTATATTCAAGGATTGATATAGAAGTAAAGACAAAGAAATATTGAGACAAATATATTCAAGTATATGATAAAAATCATATTTATTGACCAAAATGGCATATCTTTCTTAGTCTTCCTTCCCCCAATGGAATGAGCACAACATGGTACTAATACCACCATTAAAAGGAAAAAAAACTAAAAGAAGACATGCCAATGTACAAGTTACATCATAATTTATGTATTATTTCTAACAAATCTCATAAAACCTTCAAGGTTTGAAGGTGGTTGTGTTGGCGGTGGTGGAAATGAAGCTTGTTCATCACCACTTCCGGGTGAAGATGATTCTTGAGCAATTTCTGCTAGCATTTCTTCATAGCACTCATCTATTTCGGGTTGAGATTCAGCTAGCCCAAAGTTTCTTCTTTCAGAGCGGATCCAATCTCGGAAGAGCACTGATTTTTCCAAGCTGTCCCGCATCGACGCTCTATGATCTCCTATTTGTAGTCTGGCTTGACTAAATACGCTCTCCGATGCAACAGTTGACGCTTGAATGGACAGAACATCCCGAGCCATCCTTGCAAGAACGGGAAAATGCTTTTCCCTTGTCTTCCACCAATCCAAAAGGTCGAAAGATCCGTCTGGATTATCATTCTCTAGCCCCTGCGACAAATAAACTTCAAGTTCGTTTAGATGGGAAATATCATCTAAATTCTCACCTTGAGTACCCCTGAACTCCGTCCACGATTTAAGAGCTGTTAAGCCAGCAACTCTTTTAGACGATTGTGACGTGGACGAAGTAGAAGTTGGAATATTAGGCCTAGCATGCTCTAAGGCCTGTTTATAAGCATTATAAACAGTTTGAGCATTCACTGTAATTGATGCTTTCGCATCAGATAGTGTAGCCATTTCTTCTGGTGAAAGATCTAAACATTGATAAATACTAGTATACCAAAAGTTAGGACCTCCTGCTTTCATAGTAGGGTTTAACAAAGCAGCCACACCAAAAATAGGAGGGATTGGAAAAAAATATTTTTTAAATTTCTTTTTCATTTCAAATATTGCATTTTCATAAATTTCCCCTCCCTCGTTAAAATCAGCAAATAAATTAGCAAGTGCGGCAATATATACTAAACAGTTTGAAATTGTAGGATAATATTGGCCAGATAAAGCAGTTGTAGCCACACTAAAATGTTCTAAAAAATCTAAAAGAATCTTAACGTTATTCCAATCTTGATTAGTTAGCATATCATTATCTTCATCCTCACAATCCCTAGAATTATAAGTAGCGGTTATTGGGTTTCTATATTCGTACGCCACTACTAAGCTTTCATACATGTAGTTCCACCTAGTCGGACAAGGTTTAGGAACCTTTCTTTCTCTAAGGCCACTTTCGTCACATTTTTTATAATATTCTCTAAGTCTACTTCTACGGTTTGAATAAAAAAGCCAATTAAGAGCGAATTTAACCTTTTCAATTTCTATGTTTAAAATTCTCATACCATCTCCAACAATTAAATGATAAATATGGCATATACATCTAACATGGAAAATATTTGTAAAAGCAGGATTAAGTTTTCTAGTTAAAATACCTATTGCAGTTGTGTTGCTACTAGCGTTATCCATGGAAATTGACATTATTCTATCACTAAAACAAAAATATCTACAAACATCATAAACAGTGCTAGCAATAAACTTACCTGTGTGCCGTGAATTAATTATTCTATATGCTATAATGCGTTTTTGCATGGTCCAGTCTTCGTCTATCCAATGACTGGTCACGGTTAGATAATCACAATCATTTCCACTTCTACCAATATCAGTTGTAATAGACATACGATTACTTATATGAGTAAATAAATAGCGCAAGTACTGTTCATATTCATGCTTATATTTATAAATGTCGGCCTTAACTGTGGCGCGAGGCCAACCTTTATATGTAGGATTAAATACTCGTCTAATATATTGAATCCAAGCAGGATTAGACGCAAAAGAATAAGGTAAACACATAACAGTAATCATTTTAGCTAATTCTTCACGATCCTTATTAGGATCGTAGTACAATATACCTCCGGTGACAGTGTTTATTCCTGGTTGAACCATGTTAGAACCAGTACTTTGGTTAATTGTAGTATCAGGACTTGACTTCCCCTCTTGTTCCGCTTTCATTTGAAAATATCTAGCCTTATCGCTAGGATGTATATATATATGTTTAACTAAACTACCTGTTCCGCTACGATCACCCGTATACCTATGAACAAGTTCTTTACCACAAGTTTTGCATTTAGCCCTATCTTTATCTCTTAGTTGAATAAAAAAATGCCAAACTAATGAAGTTTCTGTACGTTTCCGAGGTTGTCTACTAAAAGTGGGAGTTTGTACGGGTGGGTGTTCTGGGTCATTAGGAGCAGGACTAGTAGGTGTATCATCTAAATCTACCGGAGGTTGGGTTTCGTCATCATCATCACCCTCATTTCCCTCTGATATTGGTGCATTAGGATAAAGCAAATTCATAATATCATCATCTATTCTATCACCGACTGCTATATCATGTAGAAAATTAACATCGCTAAATTGAAAACACGGGTGATCACTATCAAGTATTCCTAAGTTTTCATTAGTATTTCTAGGTTGGCTACTAGTTTGAACTTGTTTATCTTTTCTAGGTCTGGGAGCCGGGGGAGGGGTAGGATTTTGGCTACTACTTTCACCAGATTTAGATGTACCTTTTCCGAACATTTTTTTCAATGAAAATGCCATACTAATTATAATTAAGGAAAATATCAACACACAACAAATATTCTTAGCACGTAAGAGTTGAAACGAGTTTACCGGATTGACGAACAACTTCTTGAAAATTGACAATCGTTGTAATTGAACACTTGAAAACTTCAATTCAACAACTTCACAATGTTTCACGAATTTGCAACAAAAATTAAGCACTTGCACAGAAAGATTGTAAGAGAGCTTGAGAGAGATTGAGAGAGATTGAGTAAGATTGATGAATTGGTGAATTAAAATGAAAGAATGAGGGGGTATTTATAGTTGAGAAATGGGAAATTGTGTAATTATATAAAGTTTGGGGTTAAATTAAATTTGAGGGGTCAAATGGCTAAATTTTAAAAATGCCAAACGGCTATTTCTGCAATACCAACGTTCTGATTTTCAGAATTTAAAATTTTTTTTTTTTTTTTTAAAAAAATGGCCGTTGGGAACCGGATAGAACCGGAACCGGACCGGTTCCGGCGGTTCTAAACGGTTCCGCCAACGGTCCGAATTTAAAAAAAAAAAAATTTTTTTTTAATATCGGAACCGTTTGGAACCGTTTAGAACCGCCTGAACCGGTCCGGTTCCGATTCCGATTCCGGTTCTGGCGGTTCCGGTTCCACCGTTCTAAAGGGTGGAACCGGCCCGGAACCGCGGAACCGGAACCACGGAACCGGAACCGTATAACCGGAACCATTTAGAATCGCGGAACCGCCAGAACCGCGGTTCCGGTCACGGTTCCGGTTCGGAACCGTTATTCGTACAGCCTTACTTGCTAATTGGGGCGAGTTGCAACTATAAATACCCAGAGAATACAATTTTCTCCTCAGTACAATTTCCCAAGAATTTCAAAAATTACAACCCCTGTTTGTTGTCTATATTTCTTTTAATCATTCGAATGAATTAGTCAGAGTTAACTGAACAAAAGTACATGGCAGAGTGGCAATACTTGTTTCATATACTAATGCATATATGGTCTTAAAAATTGGACAGCAAAAGGTTGTTATTAGGTTATCCATGAATGGAAATGATCAGAAATCACGGTCCAAGGCCTTCAAAATTGCCGTATCTCAGCCAGAGCCAGGTACATGTCCCATTTCAGCTTTCCGGACGTTTAATTGATTTTTTGATATTTTTCTTGTTATTTGCAATATTTAATTTTTCAGAAAGAATTAACTTCTTTTTTTCTAAGTTGTCATTATACTAAAGAGCCTAAGAGTATTTGTTATGTTTTTCAATGAACAAAATAAGGTTAATATGGTCATCTTGTTAGTAAACGTTAAAAGGTAAATTCTTTAATACGTGCGAAACCAAAAACTCAATTAAATTGGACGGGAGGTCGTACCCTTTTTTATTTTTATAATATTTAACCATAAAAAACTAGGTTTCTCCGGATCCATGAACTCATTATTGGATCCGTCGATGATATTTTGAACTCATATATCAATTTTTAGGGACCTTTACATAAATAGCAGGCCAGATTTACTAATTACTTTTTAGATGATATACATAAATTATAGTTATAGTATATAGCCGCCGGCTATATTTAATTTGATTTTTCTATGTGCTGTAGGTGTGGAATGAGCAGCAATACAGGGGGGGAGAAAAGAATGAGTTAGAAGCGGAGGGAGAGCAGATTGATGCTTAATTCGAAATGTATTGACAGTGTAGAAAGTATTTTGTAAGGTCAATTCAGATAAGTTAAATCCTAATAATAATTACAATAAAATAGCAAAGCCATTATTTAATGTAAAAGAAAACGGATACTTGAACAAACCTATTTTGTGGTGCAGTAATGAAAGGAGAAGTAACATTCTCCCCATCATTACCAAGTCCAATTTGGTTTGATGGGTCTGCCTGTCTCCTTGGGGCCAACTAGGAATAGTGTCAAACATTTTGACAATGCTGTTCTTAGTTGGCATTCAGGGAGCCTAATTCATTTCTTGGATTGTATATATATACTCAGCTGCTCATCACCAATATTACTGTATTTATTCTGCAAAGTCACACCAAAAAGATGTAAGTTTAGCAAGTGTTACTATTTTAAAAAGAGAATAAGTAATGCAATCTCTGCTCCATATTATCTCTCTTTTAAGGTTTCTGTACACTTCTTAAGAACGATATTTGATAGTAGTTATACTTATAAGGGTATTTGTCTAAACTACCATTTATCTGTCTTAAACACTTCACTAATTTGAGCAGTTAGAGTGAGCTTGAGAAAAACAAAAATAAATATTTTTGTTTCTTTAAAACGTCAATTATTTTAGAAAATTTAATTTTCCGAAACGACAAATAATATGGACTAAATAGTCACGAAGAGAAGGGACACTTGGCTTACCTTATTTGGTAGCTCTTCCTCTGCGCACTTTACTTCACTCGTTATCACTACGAGTGGGATTTGAGCCGATGCATTGATGACAATCGGCTGGAGAGGCTCAGTTGACGTCGTAGCGGCCATGAAGCGCGAGGCAAAGGAGAGGAGGCGCTGAACGACGTCGAAAAAAAGAGGGCTACCGATTAGTGCAGCGGCGGCGGTGACGGGCTATTGATAAGAGCAGTGGTGGCGTCGGCGGCGCGGGTAGGGTAGAATTAGGGTTTGTTTGGCGATAAGCCACTGGCGTATGATACCATGTAGAGAGATTTAGGAGAAGTGTTTTCTTGTATTACTCACAAAAGTATATATAGAGTACAAAGGGGTATCAAATCCTACCAACTATAAGACTGTACAATAATGAAAGAATATTTTATCAATAATAAAAATATACACAATATATTCTAATAGAATATCTTGATAAATGAATGCACTAAGAATTAATTCAGTGAATGCTTTTCTAAGAAGGAATTGGCAAAATATTTAAAGGCCTAAAGAGAAGGCAAGACAACACAAAATCCAATCATAAGGGTCGAAGACAAGCCCCTTTAGGCAGCAGACGGCAGATTTGGCTACAAAACGCACAAGTACAATGATCAATACAATTTAATGCATATATGGTGATGAAACCAAACTAGTTTGTGTTGTTTTGTGGGGGTTTCCAAGAGATTTGGCCTTTTGCTTTTAATTTGAAAGACTCGTCTCACTACTCCCATCATGATTAACTTAGACAAAATTATATTAGTTCAACTTAAAAATATAGTTGAAGAATTAACCTAAATATAGCTATCTATACAGTCACTCAAGACTCAAAATAGATTCAAGATGTATAATATATGTATAACTGTGTATATTTAATGTATTATTTATATATTACTAGCTAGAAAAAATAAAAAGTGAACCCATAAATAGATGGTGTGGTTAATTTATCCTTTGGTGCCATTGCTCATTGGATGGGATGAGTCTATTGAATGAGGAGCTGAGCATGACTTTGACAAGGCCAAAGCCACTGCATGGGACAAATCCAGCCTTCATTAGGGCGTTCGACAGATAATTTCATGTGCATTTCTTTCTTAATTCATTAATTAACACCGGGCACTTAAACTACTGTAATTTTGTAACATTTTTTCACGTTGTGATCATTTAAAAATAACTATATTTAAGGCAGTTAACTTGCTAAAACATGTTAAAAATAGTAATATGCAAACAATATATTTTTTTGCTGTCAATATATATATGTTGAATTGTTGTTACTTTTATATATATACTTCTTTTGCTCGTCCATGCAACCAGTGGCAGAGCCATATATGAGAGTTCATTTAAAAAATTATAATGTACAGATAACATCAAAAAAATTGTTCTGTACATGAATATTTTTTTGATTCTCTTGATATAAATGAAAATTCTATAATAGTGATAAAAGTAGTTCAAAAATTAAACATATGCCTCAAATGGTCCTATTTGTGCAAAGCACCCAACATTCAAAGGTGAGAGTTCGGCCCACTTCACTAAATCAACAATAGACCATAATGGAAAGCCCATGGCCAGAATAAACAAAGAAAAATTAATCCAAATAGCCGTCCATTTAATATTTTAAATTAAAAATAGTTATTGGAGGTATAATATTTATATAATTTATGTATTATATATATAATTAAACATAAATTGATGTATAAATTATATATATAACTAGAAAAAATAGAAAATAAATATAAAAGACTATTTGTGTAAAACCCCGTATACAAACTCGGTACAATTAATGTGTCAAAAGTTTGAATTCTAATTACCTCGTCATCACTATTGCCAAGTCCTTCCCTATTCTCTTATTATATTCAACAATGAAAACAATTAAAAAATAATAATATAATACCTCTACCATATAGTAATACTTATTCTGACTAAATCTAATTTCTTTATGTAAGATATATGGATTTATATCTAGATATATCGACTTATATCTACATACATATGAACAATATAAAGATAAATTATATGTTATGTGCTATCTTTTGGTTTGGCCTAAATAAGTGGTCTTATGGACATAAGGTTAAGGGGGCCAATATATTGTCATATAAAGTGTAGGACTAATGTGTAGATACCCAAAAGGGTAACCTTAGTTGATGATGAGCTAACTAAGGTTACATATATGTAACCATGGTTACATGCTTGTGACTCTTGAGTTATGTAACTCTTGTGACTCTTGGGTTATGTAACTCATGAAGTTATAAAGTGGGGGTTATGGTTCCCACATTAGTGCAAGACAAGACTCTTCTTCCTCCCATTGAATCAAGAGCCAAAAACTCCATTGTTGTCTTGCAAATATTGTGGAAAACCATATACCATTTGATTATTGTCATAACATTATTATTGTGAACCATTCACATATTGTTCAAAGTCTTGTGAAGCATACTTGTGGTGATATACGACTTCAAAAAATCTTAAAGAAAGGATCAAGGAGTTCACAAGGACATAAGGACAATCATCAAAGGAGGTTCAACAATTTCCACATATGGATTCAGGTTAGCTTCCGCTCATGTAGTTTAATTCCGAATTATTCAATATGAAGG
Organism: Nicotiana benthamiana; assembly: GCA_034376525.1. Classification (NCBI taxonomy): domain Eukaryota; kingdom Viridiplantae; phylum Streptophyta; class Magnoliopsida; order Solanales; family Solanaceae; genus Nicotiana; species Nicotiana benthamiana. The sequence continues at coordinate 119,488,791 of CM067331.1, forward strand.
TTGTTATATTTAGTTGGAATCATAATCCTAACAATTGGTATCAGAGCCACCTTCATTTTTGGATAATTTGGATTTTCATAATATTCATGTTATGTTAGGATTCATGTTCAAGTTATGTTAGAATTTTATTTATGAAATTCTAGTACCATGAAATAACATGATGTTATGAATGTTATGTTTTGTTGGAATTTGATGTTTTAATATCATGTTATCTTTACATGTACTAAACCATTGTATTAAGCATGATTTTAGTTGGTAAACAACATGTTTTCTTGTTTAAGATGCTTGTTGAAAATCATGTTTTAATTCTGAAAAAATTTTGTCCAAAATAGTGTTATTTCCGCCAGCCCAGTTAGTCGACTAACTAAAAGTTAGTCGACTAACCTGGTCCAGTAAGTTTACAAAAATTTTTTATGCCAAAATAATCGATTACCTGTTTTAGATAATCAATTATCTTGGTCCGGTAAGGTTAAAGACGTTTCAAATTTTTCCAGTTTCAGATTTTAATTGACATATTATCATCAATTAAAATATTTAAAGTTTTTTTAATGTATTATACATTAAAATAATTCAGTTTTTGAATATTAATTGTTATAAAGTCCATCAATTCTAATAATTTTTGGAATTGTCCTCTCAAGTATACAACAATTAGTATTCAAGAGTTACATGTCAAAACATGTAACTTATTAAGTTAAAGATTCATAATATGGCTTAAGGAACTAAAGTTTATAGCATCTAATATTTTAATTAGTCAATTGAAGCATTATGTTGCCAAAGTAACCTCTATTGTGTAGATTGATTAATCTTAAAATATAAGATGACTGTGGATGTTAGTCTTCCATGCGTTTAACACCGGCCCAAAGGAAGGTTGTTATTTGGCAGGAATTCAAACATGCTTGTGGGGGTAAATATGAGACAATTATTTGGTTTTCCATGTGAATATTAAATCGGCCCAAAGGAAGGTTTAATATTTGACAGGAGTTTATTGTCTATGTTTGATCACTACACCAAGAGTACCACTTACAAGTTGTTTTTCTGTCCAAAGACTAAAATCAATGTTGTGCTAGGTATCTTGTAATGGGAAATGCCTATTTTGAATCTATAAAGTAAAGTTAAAGTTCAAGTAATTGTAAGCATGTATTCAGTAATCCTTTTGTTCTATTTTCAGTTAATTCTTCTGCTTCTACGATATCTGCTAACATCAATAGCATCCTTGTGCTTAACGGCACTAACTTTAAGGAATGGAAAGAGAATGTCATGATCGTTCTCGGTTGCATGGATCTTGACCTTGCACTTCGGACCGAGCAACCTACTCCTCTTGAGGATACATCTTCTCCTGATGAAAGGAGGGCGATGGAGAAGTGGGAACGCTCGAATCGCATTAGTCTAATGATCATGAAGCGTGCAATTCCAGAATCATTCAGGGGCACTATGAATGATGAACCAAATGCCAAAGTTTTCCTTGAAAACCTTGAAAAGCGTTTTATTCAAAACGAAAAGGCGGAAACAAATACACTATTGAGTAAACTTGTTTCCATGAGGTATAAGGGCAAGGGAAACATTCGGGAGTACATTTTGGAAATGTCTCATCTTGCTTCGAAACTTAAGTCACTCAAGCTGGATTTACCTGAGGAACTGCTTGTGTACTTTGTTTTGATATCTCTTCCTGCACACTTTAATCAGTTTAAGGTCAGTTACAACTGCCTGAAGGAGAAATGGACTCTTAATGACCTCATTTCACATTGTGTGCAAGAAGAGGAAAGGATAAAGCTAGATAAGACTGAAAGTGCTCATTTGGCATCCTCTTCTAAGGAAACTAAGAAGAGGAAGGGTAAGGAAGTTGCGGTTGCAAAGCCCAAGATTAAGCAACATAAGGAACCTAAGGTTGAAACCACTGAATTAGGTTGCTTTTTCTGTAAGGGGACTAATCATGTGAAGAAAGATTGTACCAAGTACCATGCCTGGCGTGCGAAAAAAGGTACATTTCTTTTTCTTGTTTGTTCTGAAGTTAATTTAATTTCGGTACCTAAGGATACATGGTGGGTAGATTCTGCTGCTACTACTCACATAAGTATATCAATGCAGGGTTGCCTGAACTGCCGAAAACCAAATGATGGTGAAAGATACATCTATGTGGGTGACCGCAAGAAGGTGCCAGTTGAAGCTATTGGCAAATTTAGGCTGTTGTTTAAAACCGGTTTTCATTTAGATTTGGATGAGACTTTTATTGTACCGTCTTTTAGACGGAATTTAATTTCTGTTCCCCAATTGGACATATCCGGTTATAAATGTACATTTGGGGACAATAAAGTTAGTCTCTTTCAGAATTCAAATCTTATTGGTACTGGTGTTTTATCAACATTTGATAGCTTATATTTGGTTGATACTATAACTTCAAATAAAGAAACTTTGCATACAAGTTTAAGTGGTACTAAAAGAAAATTAACTAATGAGAATTCTATTTCACTCTGGCATAAACGTTTGGGTCACATATCCATTCAAAGAATTCAGAAACTCGTGTCAGATGGAATTCTTGATTCTCTTGATTCCTCAAATTCGGAAATTTTTATTGAGTGTATCAAGGGAAAACAAACAAACAAGACTAGATTAGGTGCTAAGAGAGCTTCGGACGTCTTAGAATTGATACATACGGATATTTGTGGGCCATTTCCTACTCCTTGTCGGAATGGTCAACAATACTTTATCACATTCATAGACGATTACTCTCGTTATGGGTACCTATATCTTATTCACGAAAAGTCCCAATCCATAGACGTGTTCAAATCATTTAAGGCTGAAGTTGAAAATCAACTAAGCAAACGAATTAAATCCGTTAGATCTGACCGTGGTGGTGAATACTATGGTCGATATGATGGTTCCGGTGAACAACGTCCAGGGCCTTTTGCTAAATTCCTAGATGAGTGTGGGATCGTCCCTCAGTATACTATGCCAGGCTGTCCTCCGATGAATGGTGTAACTGAGAGACGAAATAGGACCCTTAAGGATATGGTAAGAAGTATGATTTCTCGTACTACTTTGCCAAACTCACTCTGGGGTGAAGCATTAAAAACCGCAGCTTATATTCTTAATAGAGTTCCAACTAAAGCTACAATCAAAACCCCATATGAACTTTGGACTGGGCATAAACCCTGTATTCGGCATTTACACATTTGGGGTTGTCCAGCTGAGGCAAGGCCTTATAGGCCGAATGAAAAGAAACTGGACGCTAAGACGGTTAGTAGCTATTTTGTTGGATACTCTGAAAAATCAAGGGGTTTTAAGTTTTATGATCCCACTTCTAGAACTATTTTTGAGACGGGTAATGCTAGGTTCTTTGAGGATATTGAGTTTGGGGGCTGGGGAGATAAAGTTGTTAGAGATTTTGTCTTTGAGGAAGAACATGTGTCTTTCCCTCAAGTTGTTGATCTTGGTCTTCCTGACTCGGATCACACAACTCCGGTTCAAGACAATCTCGAAAATCTCCCCCATCAGGACCCTGATGTAACTAATGAAAATCAAACTCAACAACCTCAAGAAACTGAAATGCCATTAAGGAGATCCACTAGAGAGAGGAGAAATGCAATTTCGGATGATTATGTTGTATTTCTCCAAGAACAAGAAAGTGATATTGGACTTGAGGAAGATGATCCAATCAACTTCCGTCAAGTCATTAAGTGTTCTAACTCTCAAAAGTGGATTGATGCCATGAATGATGAGATGAAGTCAATGAGCGATAATGACGTTTGGGAGCTTGTTACATTGCCCGAAGGTACGAAACCTATTGGTTGTAAATGGATTTTTAAAACCAAAAGGGATTCAGGGGACAATGTTATTAAGTACAAAGCTCGTCTTGTCGCAAAAGGCTACACTCAGAAAGAAGGCATTGATTATAAAGAGACTTTCTCTCCAGTTTCATCGAAAGACTCTTTCAAGACTATAATGGCATTAGTAGCACATTTTGATCTTGAGCTTCATCAAATGGATGTTAAGACAACTTTTCTCAATGGTGACATTGAGGAAACAATTTATATGGTGCAACCTGAAAACTTTGTTTCGGATGAATCAGAGAAGAAGGTTTGCAAATTAAAGAAATCCATCTATGGGCTCAAGCAAGCTTCTCGTCAATGGTATTATAAGTTTCATGCAGTCATTACATCTTTTGGTTTTGAACCGAATATTGCTGATGACTGTATATACCATAAGTTCAGTGGGAGTAAGTATATTTTTCTGGTTTTATGTGTCGATGACATAATGCTTGCCTGTAACGATATAGCATTATTACTTGAAACTAAAAAATTTCTTTCAAAGAAATTTGAAATGAAAGATCTTGGTGAAGCTTCTTTTGTATTAGGAATTCAGATACAACGAGATCGCTCTAAAGGTGTTCTCGGTCTGTCACAAAAGGGCTATATCGATAAGGTTCTGAAAAGATTTGGCATGCAGGATTGTAAACCAGGCAACACCCCCGTTGCTAAGGGAGACAAGTTTAGTCTCAAACAGTGCCCAAACAATCCTTATGAAATTTCGGAAATGCAGAAGACACCTTATGCTTCGGCGGTAGGTAGTCTGATGTATGCTCAGGTATGTACACGACCTGATATAGCATACATTGTTGGGATGTTAGGCAGATATCTAAGCAATTCGGGAATGGACCATTGGAAGGCAGCCAAACGGGTCATGAGGTACTTACAGAGAACAAAGGATTACATGCTTACATACCGGAAATCGGACCAGCTTGAGATCATTGGGTATACCGATTCCGATTTTGCTGGATGTCAGGATAGTTTGAAGTCTACTTCAGGCTATATTTACATGCTTGCGGGCGGTGCTATCTCTTGGAGAAGCATCAAGCAAACTCTTACAGCCACTTCCACCATGGAAGCAGAGTTTATGGCATGTTATGAAGCATCTAATGAGGCATTATGGCTGCAGAATTTTGTTGGTGGACTGCGAATTGTTGATAGCATCAAAAAGCCGCTTAGGCTATTTTGCGATAACAGATCGGCAGTCCTTTATGCTAATAACAACAGTAGTTTGACGAAAGCAAAACATATGGACGTCAAATTTCGGGTTGTTAAAGAAAGAGTACAAAATGGACAATTGTGCATTGAGTACATTAGTACAAACTCCATGCTTGCGGATCCGCTCACTAAGGGATTGACACCAAAAGTATTTCATGAGCATATTGCTTGTATGGGTGTCAAATCAGATAAGGATTATGTATTTTAGAGGGAGTTTGTATTGCACATTTATGTATTGTTCATTATATTCAGAAATTCAGTAATTCAGTTATATCTGCAGATATTCAGTTTTAAAGTTTTTTGTACTCTTACAGTTTATGATTGATCTCAATAAAGAGAACCAGTTGGAAATAGACATTCTATTGACCACACTTTATGTTATTTCCATGATACATACCTACACTTGATCCATGTCGTTGGTTATATTGATATACATGATCTATGATTGGTTCTAGTTACGAATGAGTAACGACGAGCACTTAGTTCCTATGTTGGTATGATTGATGGACCGGATTGTTCATGACAATTTTATTGTGATAGCAATTTTGAGCTCCTAAGGTTATTTTGTAACATATAGCAATTTTGAGCTCCTAAGGTTATTTTGAGCACTTAGTTCCTATGTTTGTAAAATTATTATTCATAGCTATTATTTAATTGTTATCAATTTGTATTATTTATATTCAAATGCACAACGAATTGACATGTGTCAACTGTATTCGTTCATGCAATAAATACAATGTGTATTAACTATACTCGTTCGCGTAATTGTATTTATTCGCGCAAAAAATACAATATATATCAATTGTAATCAAGATGAAATATAGAGGTGTATACAAAGGATAAAACTTGTATGGACTGTATTTGTTCACCCAACAAATACAACTAAGGTGAAATAACAAAATAAAGAAAAATAAAATATTCTTGTTGAGAGTCAAACTCAAGATATCCACTAGCTAAGCGAGCGTTGTAACCAACTGAGCTATGAGAGAAACTTCAGTTCAAAACAATTAATCTCTTATCTCATGGATTTGCTGTAAAATTCAAATATAGCTATGAATCGTAAATTTGTTAAAGTATAGCTAGGAATGATAAATGCAATATAAATATTTGATATATCGCGTAATTTTACCAGTATCCAACTAATAAAATAAACCAATATTAACTATACTATTTGTATAGGATCGAAATCATATGCCCCCAATATATATGCTCGAGGTTTCATCCTAGGCCAGTGTCCCAGCAAGGTCAAGATTGAAATTTGTGGACTAGACTCGAGCATAAAGACAAAATGTAGCTATTTTTTTTTCTGGGGGTCCAATATGAGATGTATAACGTGCTCATACTCATCCATTAGGATGTTCCCCCCTTCAAGAGCTCCGCTAGAATACTAACTTGGTTACCTAGCATGTGATGCTCAGAGAAAGGAGTTCGAGGAATATCGAGCTCAAGTATGTCTGACCCCGAAACAGTACCGTTATGGATTTATACCAGAGCAAGCTAGATTCCTACCATATCCCTAAAGTTATGGCATAAATTCTGGAATAGGATTGTACGATTCTGTACTAGGTGTTTGGACAGTTTTACTGATTATAGGTTATAATTATGTATTTTAGTCGATTATTACATTCCAATTCACTGCTCTTCAGTTGAGTTTGCGCTTTAATCGCTAGTGTTTTGTACTAATTATGTGTTTTATGTGTTGTACGAGTGCTTCCGAGATATGTAGATCTTATGGAATGAATTCAAGTGATTTGGAGCTTTGAAGTCTAAGTAAAAGACCAAGAAATTAAGTCGGGATCGTGTTTGGGGATCAACGGATGATAGTTAAGAACGAACAAAGAATCGAGTAGGTATATTACGCATTGTCTAATAAAATGAATATAACTTTTCAGAATTCCATTTGGTCTCTACAATATATGGTTAGAAAGTTAATTCAAAGGGATACAAGTTTTATGTTTTATATTTTTTCAAATACTAAACAGCCCGCGGACAGAACACTATGCAAAATCCGCGGTCAGGTCCGTGGTCGAATACACAGCAGCGGATGTCCTGACCTAGAAAAGTATTTTTTTTAGCTTAGGAGAAGGTATAATTATTTAGACCCGACCCTACTTGGTATATATACATGGAAAAATAGTATTTTGGACACCTTGGATATACTTTTGACATAATTAAGACCTAAAGAGGCTAAGGATACCGAGATTCGACCTAAAGAGGCAAGAACACACTAGGAGCAAGGCGGAGAATTCTTCTATGTGTTTTTCACTTCCTTCTTCTTATTTTCGTTATCGGTTATGAATTCTATTATTGTAGTTATGCATACTATTATAATAGCTAATTTTTTACCTAGGGCTTTGACGGAACCTATTGGATGATGATTTTCCGGTTACGTTAATATAGATTTGCTGTAGTATTTTCTCTATTTGTTCAACTACGTTATTATTGTGGTTGGTTGAAGAGCTCTCAATTGACTCTACCTATTTAGTGTATATTACTTGGGAGAGAGTGCATATTTAGGTAGTTTTTAAATAACATCACTCCTAACGTATATGATGGATCAATACGGAGGGTTTAAAGGTGGGATTAGGGATACGAAATATTGGGTGCGATCCGAGTGAGCCGTAATTAATATCAAATAGCGTAATTCGGGAGAATATGTCTAGTAAATTATGGCAGTTACTCAAAAATGAATTACAACACTCAGAGCTCTTATGATAATTAGAGAATACTTAGGCGAATTTATAAAAAGCGTAGCAGAAAGGATTCCGACAATAAGAAAAATCATAACTCTAGACCTCCCTAATCTTGTTTCTAACCCTTAATGACTTTAGTTGTTAATCTACTATTTTAATTTATTAGTTAATTAGTTAATTAATTAGTTAAACACAAAAATCTTAATATCTATATGTTAGGAATTGTTCAAGCTTGTCTTCTTGGTGATGGTGAATAACTGTAGCTAAGTCTTACTCTGTGGGATTTGACTCCAGACTTGTAAACCGAATTATATTGGAACGACCGCTTAGTGTATTTTATAAGGCATAGTTGGGCATGATATGTACCAAGAATATTCTGTATTATAAATAAAAATATTCCTTATTTAGGGTTCCCCTATTATATAAAGGGACACCCAATCATTTGTAAAATCATCTTATCATTGAGCAAAGAATATACTCTCTAACTTTTCACCTACTATTCATCAGCATTGTCTTTCGGTTCTATTGTTCTTACTTTACTTTTCTCACTTTATTGCTCTTATCCCATCTCGAGGTCATCTTCTCGAAGTCACCACTGTCACGTAATATTGGTTTGTTTCACTTGTCTTTTTCTTTTCTACTTCATATTTCTTGATTATTAATTGGTATTGAACTAAATTACATATTTTTAAAATCACAAATCAAATTTAATTGTTACTCGTATTTTCGAGGTAAACAGTTTGGCGCCCACCGTGGGGCTATAATTGTGATTATTTCTTTACTGATTCTCATTAAACACGCTATTTTTACACATTTTCTTGTCAAGATTTTTTTATTCTCAAGCTTATACATGTCTAGCACACAAAATACACATGTTCATGACGACGAATGTCTTGGAGAAAACAACAACGTAGGGGTCGGTGTACCACCGATAAACCTAGGGAAAGTGCCAAATATAGAACTAGTTGATGTTAGTTCGCATATCGCTTTAAATGCAGATCTAGGCGCATACCCCGAAGGAAATATGTACAGGGAAGCCCAATCCGGTGGCCAATGAACACAAGGAATGAGAGATGGGGGATTTAGCCTCCAAGTGATATTCGAGATGCTGCAAGCTCAGCAAATTGCCGTTGAGTCAACTTTAGAGTCAGAATAAAACTCCAAACATAGCTGAACCAGTAAACACTCGGCGTACTGAACCATCGCTAGAAAGGCCCGACGAAAGTGGCTTGGGGACTAACCCCACGATTATGAAACTACTTGAAGAGCTCACTAAGAGGATCAAGTTCAGAGAAAAAAAGATCGAAGATAATGATAAGAAGGTGGATACTTATAACTCTTATGTAGACCAGATACTGGGGGAACCTCCAGTTTTGAAAAGTTTAGATGCTAATAAATCTATAAAAAAACTATTCCCTCAGAGTGCAGCTCCGATGCCCATTCTGAAAAGGTTTCACATGCCCGATAGACCCAAGTATAATGGAACAACAAACCCTAACAAACATATTACTTCATACACTTGTGGGATCAAAGGAAATGACTTGAACGATGATGAAATTGAGTCAGTGATATTGAAAATGTTTGGGGAAACACTCTTAAAAGGAGCTATGATTTGGTATCACAACTTAGCTTTTAACTCTATCGATTCATTTGCTATGTTAGTAGACGACTTCATTAAAGCTCATGAGGGGGCCATAAAGGTGGCCACAAAGGAAATCGGATGTCTTCAAAATAAAACAAAGGAACGACGAGATGTTAAGGGTGTTCATGTCTAGGTTTTAGATGGAAAGAATGGAACGGACACCGATCTCCGACGACTGGGCAGTACATGCCTTTATGTAGGGTTTGAATGAGTGAAGCTTGATTACTTCTCAAAAACTAAAGCAGAACTTGATCGAGTATCCAACTGTGACATAGTTAGATGTGCACAATCATTACCAGTCAAAAATCAGGGTTGAGAACGATCAATTAGGATCCCCCTCGGGTTCAGTTCATCCTAATAGGTTTGTGGTTGAGCTCCCCGGTATGAATAGGGAGTCGAGATCGAACATGGAAAGGTATCAACTGTATGTCAATCGAAATAATCATGGTTCAGGATGAAACGCTCCTGGAAATGACTAGATAAATGATCGAGGCAAGAGATCTCGAGGACTTACGAGAAAGAATGGGTTCGATAGGCATACCGACCTCCTTGAGGCTCCTCTATTATAATAATATAACTTCCACGTAGATGAGTCGGGGATTGTCTTAGCTATTGGGAGAATCAAAGATACCAAGTGGCCTAAGCATATACAGACCAATCCATATCAAAGGAACCCAAACTTGATGTGCAAATATCATGGAAGGCATGGTCAAAGAATGGAAGATTGCAGACAACTATGGGAAGAAGTGGCTCGGTTGTTCAATGAGGGTCACCTTCGAGAATTCCTAAGTGATCAGGATAAGATTCACTTCAAGGAAAAAGATGCAAGGAGCAATGATCAATAAGAACCACAACATGTAATACAAATGATCATTGGAGGAGTCGATGTCCCTTAACGACCTATATTCAAACGCACCAAGGTGTCAATCACGAGAGAAAAATGGACTCAGATCTATATGCCCGAGGACATCCTATCGTTCTGCAATGAAGAAGTAGAAGGTGTATCTCGGCCCCACAACGATAATCTCAATCCTTTTAAATAAAATTTAAATTAAACGTGTCTTAGTGGATCCAGGTAGCTCAGCAAACATAATCAGATCGAGGGTCGTGGAAAAACTCAGCCTGCAAGATCAAATTGTACGTGCATCCTGGGTACTGAATGGCTTCAACATGACAAGAGAAACAAAAAATGAGAGATTATCTTGCCAGTAAAAATAGATGGGACCATACAAGACATCGGGTTCCATGTCATTGATGATGACATAAGGTATAACGTACTCATTGGGAGACCATGGATACACAACATGAGGGTGTCGCCTTCAACTCTTCTCCAGATGATGAAGTTACCAATAGATGAGGGAGTGAAAATGGTCCATGGAAATCAGCATGTTGCAAAATAGATACTTGCAATCGAGGAAGCGGTGTCGATACTAGAACCCTTAGCCTTAGAGAAATCAAGCTTCAAAGATAAGCAGGCGGCTAAATAACAACCACAGCTCCCGGCCTCGACGAAATCAAAACAATAGGTAATCAAAGGCAAGTAAGAGGACTTCCTCACTCCTCGAACCTTGGTCATTCCCAAAGAGCCCAATGCACCAAGTCAACCACCCGAGAGAAAGGTACACCAGGGAACGGGATTAACCCCCAAACTCAGGAAAAAATTTATTTAGTTTTTTATTGATAATATGGATTGCTTTGCTTTGTCCCATATCAGAAATCGCCACACTTCGGCCAAGCATCAATTCGAGGTTCAAAATGATGAAGCAAAAAAGGAGGCCTTAGTCTGAGAAGCTATGTATCGATATATAGTTAACATGATGTTCAAAGAAATCAACAATATCCAAGGCTTATTTTCAATCAACCTCAAATACTGGGAGGAATCACGCTCGGAGGTCATATTTTCAAGAAAAATACTTCACGCCTAAGAATACCTCGATAGGAAAATATTGTAATCGGCCAAATGGTCATATAAACCGTGTCAATATAGAATACTCGAGCCCCGACGGCAAAACGTGTACGCATGTATCAAATTACTTGAAAAAGCATTTTGTTTACATCAAAAACACGTTGTGTCTCAAAGAAGTCTACTATTATGCGAGCTCTACACTTATAATCCTATAGGAAATGGCTTAAGAACCAAATCATAAAATCACCCTCGAATACTTGGGGACTGTCATCAAAAGTAAACATATACGAGTCATTTAAAACTCGGGCCCACTAGACCTTAAAAAGGCATGCCCTGGAAACAAAGGCCAAGGCCAATATACTTGGGGACTAGCCTTTTGAACAAGTTCGGAAGATTACCGGCAAACAAGCCCCAAGTGAGGTACCTGAAGGCTACGACCATAATAAAGGCTACAACCATATTAAATGCTATGGGCATATCAAAGACTATGGTCATATTAAGGCTACACTAAAATAATATGGCTCTAAGACATCCGATTTCTGCCATAAATTAAAGTCCTTCAAACACTTCTTTGTCAAAATCGGTTAAATCAGACTACCCTCGACAAAAGCAAAATATAACGGGCTTCGATAAATTTATCCCCAAAATAATTTAATGGGCTTCGATAAATTCAGCCCTCGAATAATCTAAAGGCTCGATAACATTAGTTCTCTATAAAATCTCAAGATGTATTCGATTATAGGTAAACAAAAAGGCCATGTCACGCTGAACCTTCAAAAACCCAACGAATAAAAAAACACATGTTAAGGCATCACTAAATTTTGACTAAGTCTTGTAGCCAAAATGAGGGAAAAAAATTTATAGCCATCATACAGGCTGAATTGACCCAATTTAAAGAGCCTAAGGACCGATATATAAGAGCCCAAAGGCCAACTTTGAAAGGTTTAAGGGCCAAAACTAATAGTTCGAGACTCCATTCTCACTTGACCTAGACTCAAGAGTCATGATATCTCGATCTCACATCGGGTCGATTTAAACTTAGCTCGGGGATTATTATACCTATCGATATAGATCTAAGGGTTTATTCCCGAGTGCAAGCCAATTATCGAACCAATCATTCAAGTTAGGCAAAAGAAGTATTCCATAAATAAAGACAATATGAAATCCAACATAAGTCAAAGATGAGATAAAAAGTCCCTCTTGTATTTCCAAAGGATGATTACAAGGAATATTTACACAACGGATACTTACACAAAAACAAATTAAGGAAACCTAAACTACTTCAGAGTCACATCCTCGGCAGTCTCATCTTCAAGAGCCTTATCCTTCGAGACTTCATCTTTGTCTCCTCCACTCAGAGCCACTGGTAGAATCATCCTCATCAGAAAGTAGAATGACAGCCTTTTCTTCCAAAATCTTTTCCCTTTCTATATTGGTTGAGAGATCGAAGCCGCGAGCATATGCCTCCTCGAGGGTTACCCTCTGAGATTATCACCTAGCATGGTCAAGTTCATTTGATAACATAATTTTTGCTGTAGAAGAAACCTCCTTGGCCCAAGAATTAGCTGCTTCAGCATCGGCTCGGTACAAATACATAATTGCCTCAGCGTTGGATCTAGCCTTGGCCAACTCAACAATGGATTTTCTTTAAGCTCCTCAATTTCGCGTCCTCGAGCTAGGCTCTCCTCCTTCACACTTTGAAACTGACATTCGAGTGAAGCCAGCTCTTACGAAGAGCTTGTTTCATAGAGGTGATATTTTCCATACTTTGCCTCCACACTAAGGCCTTGGGCTTCATCCTAATCTCCCCCCGAAGCTGCACCTCCAACTCGCCCTTCTAATGAAATTGCTAAATTAAAAGTATTAATCGTCGGACAAACAAGTACATAACAGACCCTCAAAGGCTATATACCTTTTCAACAAACTCGACCTGTCCTTGGAAAGCCTGAGTCAATTCAACTCGAAGATCATTGATCTCCACCTCTCTCATAACATAGAGGGTCTTAAGACTGTCCCTCTCTTCCGAAATCTTCTTAAGATCAGCCTCACATCGAGCAAGATCAGTTCGAGACTTGAAAAATGCCATTTTATAGAGCACCACAACCTTTATAAAAAGGAGGAAAGATGGATTTAGAACATCACAAACAAAGGTGCAGGCATATATAACAGAAAGCTCACTTGTTTGAAGAGTCGAGCCTCATCGAAGATGAAAGAAGCATCTGGGTCGGGACCATCTTCAAGCCCTGCAAGGCATTCTCGAAAGATGTCATGCCCTTCGTGGCTTGTCCCCACTTCATAGGACCTAATATTCATAGCATCTCAGATTTGCCCCTCGGAGAACTCGGGGCCATGCAGTGAGTCATCCATATTGATTACCTAAAGTGATCCACTCTAGGAATTCCATTTTATTTGAAGGGCTCGTGATCGGGACTCTTGGTCTCGTGATCGAGACCAACCCTATACTACTACAAAGTAGCAAGAGTGGTCGAAAAATCTTTTAACCGAAAAGGTCGGGACTGATTTACATAGAGAGCTAGAGGTTGGAGTTGAGTTTCTATCTAAATTGGCATTGCGTAATTGTTCCTAATTGCACTTCTATACATAATTGCTACTATGATGCTAAATTGAGCTAAGTTAAGCTAAGAGTAAACTATTGAATATTGTCTAATCAGGTTAAAAGGCACTAGGGAAGCGACTTTCTCCTAGGTGGATAATTGACGGATTCTCGAGTCTAGGTCTAGATTGACATATTTGGGGATTACGATATAACCATTGCACGATTCTACTCACTATATGCCTCTTAGTAGTTCGAGTGATTTTTCCCTAATTAAGTTTCTAATATTAACTGGGTATGATAATTTGTGTTCAAGTCGGGTATTACTATATCTAGGTTTAACCCTTTAATTGGGGCTATTAATCTCTTGAATTCACCCCAATTCCTTGTTGGACCAATTTCATAGACTTAGGCTCTCTTTCTCAAGAAGATCCAAAGTTAACTAGGCATAAACTAGTGTTTGCAACTACTAATTCAATAATAAAACTATAAATTAGTCTAAATATGAAACACTTATATAAAATCAAGCATTAAAATACAAAACCCATCAATTACCCACACTAGGATTGAGCCACAACCCTAGATAATAGGTCTAGCTACTCATGATTGTAGAAGAAAATAAAGAAATAGATGAAGAAAAACTCATAATAATTGATTACTAGATAAAACTTTAAGATTCAATGATGAAGTTAAGCTAGAATTACCTAAAATAGAAAAGAAGTACTGTTCATGAGTGCATCTATTCATCAAAATACAACTGATGACCTTAAAAAATGAAAAGAAACTATTTATACTAGGCTAAAAATTCTGGATGAAAATACCCCTACGGGGTTAGTGCAGAACACACAAATCGAGTGTGGCCACACTAAGGCTCTTGGCTGAAATACTCTGCTCTCTGAACTTTGGCTTTGTAGACCATACAAAGTCGAGTGCGGCCGCGATGGCTTCTGTTGCGTTCCGCACAAAATGGACCGCGGACCGCATTGGAAATATCCCTCCAATCTTGGCACTCTCTGAACATGGGCATTGCGGACTGCACAAAGTCGAGTGCAGACACATTAAAGTTAATGCGGTCTGCAAGAAATGTGATGTGGCCGCAATGTTTGGCTACTTGAATTGTTCTCTGAATTTTATCTTTGCGGACCGCACAAAATGGTGTGCGGCTGCACTAGTCCTATTATATTGAGCTTGGCCTTGTTCTTGGTACTTGTGCATGTTTCACTCTTTTTGGAGCTAGTTTTGACAAATTGTCACCTTGTTAATCAAACCCTACAATCAAGTACAACATGTGAGCCTTTAGAACTATGTTGTACACATTGTTAATCAAAACTAAAGCAAGAAGGAGTGTAAAATGCGTCATAATCCATAGTTATAAACTCCCCCAAACTTATGTTTTTGCTTATCCTCAAGCAAACAAAATAAGACCCATCCCATAAGAGTAAATCTAAGAAACTTGGCTGACCTAAAGTGACCTCATCTAGCATCAATTAGAACTAACAATTTCCCTCAATTCAAATGAATCATTAATAACATTAACTCTTTTAGACACCATGGATTTAGTGCGACACAAGAGCATCAAGAGTTGACTCAACACATCAAACAACTCTTTCTATTACTTTGGTCATTGTGGAACCCAAACTCACACATCCTCAACTCTCCCTAAGCAAACCTCACCTTTAGGATTGTTGCACTCAAAACAAGGTTAGTGGAAATACACTCATCTCTCTCAAAGAAAATCCACAAGTCCGGCTCTAGGTACCATATGCTTGCCGCGTATGTGAGACACTACTAATGTAAGCTTCATTTAGCTCAAGATCATATAGGGTTTTTGTAATGACATAGTTAAGGCTTTTGGTTTAGGGTAGGAAATGTTAGGTCTAAGTAGGTTCCATCTTCCCTTTATCACTTCTTTTTATTTCATTTGGAACACATTAACTTGACTTTTTAAGTCTTTTTACTTCTTTTTAAGGGGTTAGAGAGACACACTGTCACTCTTTCTTGTCTATTTCACATCTTTTTCTTCTTTCTCAACTTTCCACACCTTTCACTCTTTTCTTTTATTGAATCATTTCATTCCTCTCCACATTGAACATTCTTTTTGTCTTTATGATTTTCTTTCTTTTTTATTGACTTTCCTTTTCTTCATTTTGTACCTTTTTACCACTTTATTTCAATCCCCTTCTCCCCCCCCCCCCCAAACTTATACTTTTCCATGTGCTAAGGAAAGATCGGGTGCTAAGAGAGGGTATCTTTAGAATGGGTAAAGGCTTGTATCATGGTTATTGAAGGAAAAAGGTCTAAGGCTCAAAAGGGTTGACTAGGAATTTTATCATTGCTAGGCTATGAAAGTTTGCATGATAATATTTAGATCAAGGATAGCCTATGGGAGGGTCGAGATGAGACCCCGGAGGAGGTGGTGGTCGAAGACACCGCCATCGAGGATGCATAACCGAGGGATGGCATTCGAAGACACTACTGTCGAGGATGAACCTGAGGGGATGACACTCGAAGACACTGTTGCCAAGGATGAACCCTCGAGAATAGATTAGACTCTACGTTTTTCTTGCATATGTACTTTTTTGCTTCTTTGTTTTTGTGTACGGACCCCTCGTTGGCGTTTGTAATCAAATTTTTATGAATAAAAATGTTTCTTTAATTTGTCTATGACGTATGCTATTTTCCCTTTATCTGTGCTTGTGTATAATCTGAGTGCACAACTCTATCGTTTGGTGCAAATATCGAGCCCATGTGTGAGTATTTTTTCGACCTTCGATCGATTAACACGACTCTCCTTGGAACCCATTGTCGTTCCTCAGACCAAGCCCGGGTTGGACTGATAAACTCGGGTCGTGGGGACCCTAACTTTGAATTGAATGAGAGTAGGGCTTCCCCTAATCGAGACGTAGCCTTTAGACCTTGCGATAATCTTCGAGGGGGGGAATTCGCTCGGAAGCATGAGAAAGAGTGCATTTAGGATTTTGAGAACAATCCCCGAGTGAGGGTTTGCTCGGGCCATCCGGAAACTTGTATTGAGCTTAGTGTAGATAGCCTTAAGGTGTTGTAGATAGATCACGGATGAGGGACTGCTCAGGTTTAGATGGTACCCTGGGGCCGAGCCCATATGGGTAAAGCTTTAAGTGCTTATTTTCTCCATAAGAGAAGCGTTGAAACCCATTACTATCTCGAGTCTTGTAATGACGTCGATGGCCTCTTGGAGAGATCCTCGAGATCGGGTATCATCTCGAGACTGCCGATGACACTAATGGATTTTTGGAGCCTAACTTCCTTTTGATAGAGTTCCTGAGATCAGGTACCATCTCGGGACTTGTGATGATGCCCAAAGGCTTCCTGGAGCCTATCTTCTTTTTGATGGAGGTCCTCGAGATCGGGTACCATCTTGGGAATTGTTTTGGTGCAGGGGTCTCCGACCTAAGAGCATCACATGGCATTCGTCAAATGGATGCCATGAATGAAAAGTGACCGAGCTGATCCTGCTGGCACATCTTCCCAAAGTAATTTTGGCCAGCTTTTTAATCGGCCTCTAAGACAGGCAGATCATTGTCATTTTTCCATATATAGGGTTGTTTCTGCAGTTTTGGAGATCCCACCATTTTGAGTAGTTACCCTTCTTTTTACAGTGGAGAAGAGTGAGTTCTGCCTTTGGTACTTTCTTGTTAGCTCAGGGTATTTTTCTTCAAAAAGAGACTTTTCATTAGAAAAGTGCTCAATGCTCAGGATCAAAGGTAGCATACCTTGAAGTTTACTTCTTTGATAGGAGAGGGACACCTAGAGTTGGTGAGTAAAGAGTGTAGATGGGAAGAAAAGGTAGTACTACATGTACCTTTCCCAGATGGGAGTATTACAGACCGTGTGAGGGGTTTCTGAATGTGTTCATGTATCTTTTCATGTTGGGCCCCCTTGATAGGGTTGTGCTTGACTTCTGTCGAAAGTATTAGGTTACCTTGGCGTAGATTCACCAGTCATTTTGGTGGATAGTGTTGATGATGAGGTTCTTTTAAGAGAAGGAATGGCTTGAATTTACGCTTAGTCGTCTTATCAGTCTATACCAACCTTTTTATCATCGAGGTCTGATAACCTCACGATGCCGGTCGACTAATCCTTTCGTTGTTAATAATGAAAAAGATAGAGATAACGAGTGGATGAGTCTATTCGTCCGAGTATGGACGGTTGATATCATCCCCGTGGAGTTTATGCCATTCCCCAAGGAATGGAATTATACATGTGAGTGGTACACTCGTGCCTTCTTAGTTTTGTTTATGGTAAAGGATGTCTTCGTAAATGCACCTTCCTTTTTCTACAGTAATTTCGTGGATGCGTGGCGAAATTCCCGATCTGATGGATTAGGTTTAGAAGCTAGCAACCTGCTCGACTTGCAATGAGCATAAGTGATGTGCTTTGTCTCGGGGAAAATTGGAAGCAAAACATCGCGGTATGTGCTGTGAGATCTGTTGCTATTCCTTCTTTTAGTTGGAAAAACACTTTCTCTTTTTGCGTGCTAACCCTGTTATTATAGGTATCTAGAACCCTTTCGAGGTTAGGTCGTGCCCTCTTGGAGACGGAGAGGGATTTCTAGCTTTTGAGCTAAAGAATGATAACAATAAACAAGAGGTACCTTTGCAGGGCGATAGTGCTCAAAGCAAGATGAACCCAGACCGGGGGCTTGGAGAGGATGTATCGACTGAGCCTATTCACCTGCAATTTCCTGTTTCAGAAAGGAGGCTTCTCCTTCGATGCTGCCCTGTCAACGTTACTTCGAGGGATACTTAAAATCCAAGGGCGTATGCACCGAATGATCGTGCCATAATCATGGCTGATTCTTTTGGATTTGAGGTAGCTAGGTTAGCATATGTGTGCTTGACCTTCGAGGAAGATCAGCGGCTTCATTTTGTGGTAAGTGTTGGCATATGCCGTTCTAGTTTCGCGCCTTCCCTTCCTTATTTAGTTTTCTTTTGTACGATTTCGACAAGCTTAAGTCCGAGCTACTTCGTCGGAGGCCAGGATGCGAAAAGATCTAGATGAGGAGAAATCCCTTAGGCTCCTTTTCAATGACAAGGAAGTCGAGTTGGCACACTTACGGTATGAGGCAAGTCGAAGCTTGAATTGCGAGCTACTTGAAGGAGCGGGTAGCTTTTTGTCCTGAGTGAGAGTTTTCCTTCCTTCTAGCTCCTGAGGCTAATGTTTCATTTAGCTCAGTCACATAAAAAGATAAAGTCTCTGGAGTGCCTTCGGGGTGAAGTTGGCTGAGCCAAGCACGCGAATGATGAGCTAAAATCTCAGGCGGAGGTTCAGGCTTCAAAGGTGAAGGGTGCTCTAGCAAAAGCTTCTGCCTTTGAGGCCCAACTTTTCTTAGCTCGTGACAATGCTCTGGTGCGAGAAAATATGATTGCGAAGCTTGAGTCTGAGCTTTTGAAGGTCAAGGTTAAGGTTGTTGATGCCCGGGTTGAAGCCGTAATAAGTCGAACTAAGGATGACTAGAAGGTGGCAGTTTATTTGAAGGACGTTGCCGATGCTCAAGTTGAGCTGAAAAGGACCCTTGATCGCAGAAGCAGGATCAAAGAGTGTGCGTGTTGTAAGTCTTGGAGAAAAATTCCTACGAGATCTAGTCTAGGGGATTTGCCCTCTCGGAAGAGTTTTCCCGAGCGAGGGCGGACGAGCGTGGCACTTAATTACTTTTGTTCAACGCAGAAGATAGTGAAGGTGAGGCCGATGAGCCATAGCCCCTAAGGGGACTAGATTTTACTTTCTGATTCCGTATATAGCATTTTCAAAGCATGTTTATAGATTGAGCTTATGATTTTGTTGGATATGTGTACAAACGAAAACCTTGCGGCTAATTTCTTCTGTGTTTGTTTTTTTCTCGAATTTAGCCAGATGAACTGTGTTAGAAACTACGCTTAACGCTAGAGGGGGGGGTGAATAGCGTTTTAATGAAATTTAGCGTTTTCTTGCGGAATTTAGATTTTACAGGAAGTAAATAAGTGCAATAAAAATAACTTACACAAGGATATATCCTGGTTGGCCACAACAGTGGTTAGTCCAGTCCCCGAGAGACTCTCTCGAGATTTTCTACTAACTTGTTAAGCTTACGGGTGCTTAACAAACCTTTACAGTTGCTCGGAGATACAATCTCAAAGACTTCACTTGCTCGGAGGTTCCTCACCTCAAAGACTTCACTTGCTCGGGGATACAATCCCAAAGACTTCACTTGCTCGGGGATACAATCCCAAAGACTTCACTTGCTCGGGGATACAATCCCAAAGACTTCACTTGCTGGGGGATACAATCCCAAAGACTTCAACAGAGGAAGCACAAGTTCCTCAACACAAGAGAATCAAAATTCTCTTACAAGTATTTGAAATACTTGAACACTCACTTAACAAAGGTACTCCTTGATGAGTAGATATGAGTAAAATAATACGCTCAAGATCACAACAACTTTGAACAATAATATGGCTCTCAAAAGCTTTATGAAATGAGTAGAAAAAGATGAACAATTGAATGAAAGCTTAAAGCAATGTAATGATCAGTTAGTGTATGTTGTTGTGTTTAAAACACTGAGTTGAAGCTGTATTTATAGGTGCAAAACTTGGTCTTACCGTTGTCTAATTGCCAATTAAGAATTGCTGAATTTACTCAGTGACAATCGATTGTCAAGACCAAACAATCGATTATCTGCCAGTCAGATCAAAAATCAATCCCAGATTTTAGGCTTAATAATCGATTACTTACAATCCATAATCGATTACTGGCAAAAATTAAATTCAGATAATCGATTATACCAAATCCATAATCGATTACTTCAGCAACGTTCAAAAAATCATTTACAGATTTTAATCAAAAACATCGATTATAG
The DNA here is from genome assembly GCA_034376525.1 of Nicotiana benthamiana. Lineage (NCBI taxonomy): Eukaryota > Viridiplantae > Streptophyta > Magnoliopsida > Solanales > Solanaceae > Nicotiana > Nicotiana benthamiana. The sequence goes on from CM067331.1 coordinate 119,509,481, forward strand.
CAAATCAATAATCGATTACCTCATTAACGTTTTAAAAATTATTTCCGGAATTCGAGCAAAACATCGATTACAGAAAACCAATAATCGATTACTTTGAGGTATTTGAAAATCATTTGACAACGGTCAGCTTCAACAATCGATTGTCCCTTGCAACAATCGATTACTTGTCATTTTCTGAAAATCTCAAATCACACTGTTTCAAGCCAAAGTTTTTGCGACTAAGTATAAACTTTGACAATCGATTGTTGGACATAGACAATCGATTGTTAAACCCAGTTAACTCAACATAATCGATTACTATTAGTTACTAATCGATTACTTAAGTAATTTTAAAATCACTGGGAGACATCAACTCAACATAATCGATTACCATTAGTTCATAATCGATTATTCTGAGTATTGGAAAACTTTACCTCATCAATAATCGATTGTCATTAGTTCACAATCGATTATCTTGCAGATTTGGAAAAACCTGATGTTAACTGTCTTATTCACAATCGATTATCATTAGTTCATAATCGATTGTTATGCAGTCTTGGCTTATAAACAATCGATTATCATAAGTACATAATCGATTATTCTTAGCCCAGATTTCTGAGGTATGTTTAGAAAACATTTTGTCTAATGTAAATATGCATCATTTGAAATCATTTGATACAGAAATAAGTATGCATGATTTTGGAAAATAGTTTTATGAGAGAAGCCATGTTATGGAGTCAAGTTATAGGATCAAGATCACATTTAAGAATAACTCAATAATAACAATTAAAAACAACGTCTTGGGCTTCAATCTCAACATTTGTGCTCTTGTACTTGAACTCCGTCATATATCAATTTGTGCTTTGTTTGTCATTCATCAAAACCTACAAAAGAATACACGTTTAGTATATCGCATTGAGAACGTGTTTCCAACAATTTCCCCCTTTTTGATAATGGCAAACATTAAGCGGGATATGCAATTTTGACAAATAATATTGACGATTCAAGACAAGTAACAAGTATGCATATTTGTTCTTGTTCCCCCTCAATTTAAGAATTCCCCCTCAATTTAAGCTTATAAGCAATTAAGCAATGTAGAGGTGGTGCATAGGTGGTGCATACATACCCGTTATCCCGTTATCTTCCCCCTTTTGCCATTAGCAAAAAAATAGTAAGGAAAGATACACAAAGACGAAATAAAACAAGGTTTATTTATTGAAAATTAAAGGGGTACAGCAGAGGGACATCCAACAATACAATTAAAAATAGAAAAAAAACAATACAATATCAATTATCTCCGTCACGATCCGCCTCGTCATCCGGCGCAGCTTCAAAGGGAACGAGACCCGCATAGGGATAATGGACATGGTCAAAATAACCATGGATCTCGTGTGTCAACTGAGAGAGCTGGTCGGATATAGTTTGGAAAGTGGGCTCCTGAGATGGACGAGCACGACGGGCAGGACGGGTAGGAGGAGGAGCTGGAGCATGATCACCATCATGCTGGAAGGATGATTCCGAGATTTCCCAGATTTTGGTACTCCTTTTGAGAGGACCATTTTCAGTGACAAATCCGGATGCTTCAAGAAAATTCATGATGAGGAGAGAATAAGGAAGGGGCATGTTATCGGCGACGGCATCGAGCATGTGCATTTTAATGAGCCGACACCAATTGATCTTGGCTCCAGTGACAATGGCATGTAAGAGCTTGGAGTCCTCTTGGGATATGGTGGTATGATTGTGCCTACGAGGTCTTAGGACACGGGTGATGAAGTAGAGGAGAAATCGATAATTTGGGTCCATGCCCGAGATGGTAGGACGACGAGAAGAAGCTTGATCATAAGAGATTCCGGCTTGGCGAAAAAGAATGGATTCATCAAGGAGAGAGCCGGCCTCATCAATATACCGGATAAGATCTTCACCATCGTTTGGAATGCGGGCGATGGTGTGAAGGTTCTCGTCAGAGAGGAGAATGTGAATGCCATTGATGGAGGTGACCACCTCACCATCTTCATCTTTGTGAAGATTTGAATAGAATGCTTCAACTAAAGTTGTGTTAATATGAGGATGGGTAAGGATCAAGAAATCATAGAGTTGACACTCTTTGAGCATGTTGGCGGCAGGGGCGAAAGGTTCAAGGAGCTTGCTTGTTGAGAAGCGAGGAGGAAGAATAAATCGCTTCTCAAACTTAGAGAGAAACCTAGAAAGTTCAGCTTGAGTTTCAAAGAACAAAACGGACCCGTCTTCATATGGGAAGTTTAGAGGAGGAGGGACTGTTGAGGCTGAGGCACCTTGCCTGGAACGAGAACGTTTGGAGGAGCGTCCAGACATATTGGAAAATTTTTACTGGTGAATTTTTGAGACTAAGATGCAAGGAATTGACCTTTGATTTTTAGAAATGGTGCTTGAGTGAGTGAGAATGATCCTATATGAGGGCTATTTATAGGAGAAGGAGTGATCAGCCATTTACTAAAGATACCTGCTGAAAATTGAAAGTTGGAACAGTCAAAAACGGTAAGAAATAAATTTACTGACCGTTAGATAATCGATTATTTGGCAGAGATAATCGATTGTATTTACTGTTGGATTGAATTTTGAAACTGACAAATCGATTTAAGAGACAAACGGTAAAAAAATTTGAATGAGATAATCGATTATCAACACAAAATAATCGATTATGGAGCATTTATGTCCTAACAGCAATCGATGTTGGAGCCAAACGGTAACAAAGTTTAAACAAGAAATAATCGATTGTCAATTTTGGTAATCGATTATTATTGAAATATGGTTGATACAGAGAACTCGGAGAATTTCTGAATATGACAACTAATCGATTATAGGAAGAAATAATCGATTGTCTGGAAAAGTATTGCTGAATGACTGAGACGGAAATCGATTATGTAATATAAGGAGTTAACAAATTAAACACATTTGCATAATAAAAATAATCAGTCAAAACAATCGATTATTGATACTGATAATCGATGTACTGCACAGTAGATAATCGATTATTTTCTTGGGATAATCGATTGCGGTGTGCTAAGACTTCATAATTTATCTTACCTTTGGGGAAGTACCTGCAAAATGGAATTAAACGTCTCCGACGCTCAAGTCAGTAATTTATAGTGACGTGAATAAATTACACTAGTGTTATCAAGTGATATCGTGAACTCTTAAGAATTGTGTCCTAGAGTGTTCTTAAGAGAGTTTCGGGTACTTACCTTTCCTCCGACGTCGCCAATTACCTGATCAAGAGGGTGATCTTTGATCGTCCTCCATTCATTTTGTTCTTTTGTTTCACTCCCCAAATGTGGAGCTTCTTCCGTTGATTGTTCCACAATTTCATCATTGATTTCCTTCGATGCCTTTTCTTGTATTTTGTTTTTCAAATTGCTTAAAATATCAACCGATCTGAATATGATTGTTTCCAAATATGACGCTTCCTCCTTCTTTGTGCTCTAGTTGAAGGGATTTGGATTCATCTCCCGTCATGTGTTTGGAGCATCCACTATCAAGGTACCATAGTACGCTTGATCCCTTCAAGCACACCTACAAAACAAATTAATTTTCTTTGGGTACCCATGCCATCTTGGGTCCTTGAGGGTTAGGCATATTGTAATAATATGTTTGAGTAGCATGTCTATGACGAGTAAAACATGCGGGAGCAATATGACCAATGCGTCTACAATAATGACATGTCACATTCGGATTATGCATTCGTCTAGGTTCATAGTAGCTAGATGAATGAAGGTTGCTTACCTTATTTTGAACGCTATCATTTCTCCTACTTTGATCTCTAGGATGGGTAGTGTTTCTAGAGTGATGATATCTAGGTTGAGGACCATTTTGGGGTCTTCTAGGAGGTTCACAATTTTGCCTAAAATATGCATCATGTCTATGGTGACTATTTCTAGGCGGAGGGTCATTTCTTGGTCTAGCATGCAAATTTGTTCTAGGATAGCTATTTCTAGGATACACATTTTTGTTGTTGTTCCTAGGTTGAGCTCTAGGTTTTTGAGGTTTAGCATCAACCTTTTCTTCATTTTTAAAACCTATTCCGTGCTTAGTTGATTTTAGGTTATCAAGAACAACATTCAAGTTTTTATGCGAGGAATTAAACTTATCTAGTGTGCCTTTAAGTCTACCTACTTCATTCTTAAGGTTCATACAAGAAACACAACCTTTAGTAGAACTTTCAGGTTTGTCGGCACTTCTCTTTCCATAAAACTTGTTTTGTTCGTGTAGCTTCTCATTTTCCAAAACCAGTTTTTCTAATTCCTTTTCTTTTAAAGAAATCTGTTTTTGAAAATCCGTTTCTTTTAGAGAAGCGTTTTCTCTTAAGCTAGTGACAGTTTTTGAAGCCTTTAAAAATTCAGTATATAACTCATCAAAAGCATTACGCATTTCATCAAGTGAAACGTTTTCAGACGAAATTTGACGTACCTCATTTTGGTTGTCTTCTTGTGCCATGAGACAAAGGTTTGCAGCTTCGTCGTTTTCTTCTTCACTTGATTCATCTCCGGAGTCGCCTCCCCACGAGATATATGCCCGTTGCTTTTTAAAGGATTTCTTCTCCTTTTTGATGTTTGGGCAATTTGTTTTGATGTGTCCAGTTTCTCCACATTCATAGCATTTTATTTGCTCACCTTGTTTTTTCCCTTTGCGCTCATATTCCTTGCGCATAAACTTTTGGAATCTTTTAATGACTAATCCAAACTCGTTGTCTTCTTCCTCTTCAATCTTTGGTTGGCTTGTGCTTGCTTTTAGAGCAATCTTTTGCCTTCTTTGATCATCAACAAACGGGTTAAGAATAGTAGATTCATAGGTTTTAAGATTACCTCTTAGTGCGTCGATGGTGACGTTTGAGACTCCAATTGATTCTTGGATAGCATCGGCTTTGGATCGCCATGCCGGTGTGAGGCTTCTAAGAACTTTTCGAACAAGTTCTCTATCCGTGAACGTCTTCTTGAGGACGTGTAGATCATTTACTATTGTTGAAAAGCGCTCAAACATCTCATCTACTTTTTCTCCTTCCTTCATATGAAACAATTCGTAAGCATGAGTAAGAAAATCAACTTTTGCTTCTCTTACCTGGTCAGTCCCTTCGTAAGTGACTTCTAATTTGTCCCACATTTCTTTTGTTGTTTTGCAACATGAAAGTTTCCTGTAATCGTTAGCGTTAATAGCACAATACAATAAATTTACAGCTTTATAATTATTTTGAATCATTCTATTGTCCTCAGTGGTGTAATCCTCTTCGGATTTGGGAATCCATTCGCCTTCCACTTTCTTGACTGGAATTTCATTTCCCTTTGTGTACACCTTCCAAAGGTAGGGACAATTTGACCGAATGAAGATTTCCATCCTCTCCTTCCAGTATGAGTAATTTGTGCCATTGAATAGAGGAGGTCGTGTAGGGCATTGTCCTTCTTCAATTCCTGCAAAAGAATCTAGAGTAGAAGCCATGGATGGTTCTCTCAAACTGTTAAGTTTTTCAGAGAGTTGGGCTCTGATACCAATTGTTAGAAACTACGCTTAACGCTAGAGGGGGGGTGAATAGCGTTTTAATGAAATTTAGCGTTTTCTTGCGGAATTTAGATTTTACAGGAAGTAAATAAGTGCAATAAAAATAACTTACACAAGGACATATCCTGGTTGGCCACAACAGTGGTTAGTCCAGTCCCCGAGAGACTCTCTCGAGATTTTCTACTAACTTGTTAAGCTTACGGGTGCTTAACAAACCTTTACAGTTGCTCGGAGATACAATCTCAAAGACTTCACTTGCTCGGAGGTTCCTCACCTCAAAGACTTCACTTGCTCGGGGATACAATCCCAAAGACTTCACTTGCTCGGGGATACAATCCCAAAGACTTCACTTGCTCGGGGATACAATCCCAAAGACTTCACTTGCTCGGGGATACAATCCCAAAGACTTCAACAGAGGAAGCACAAGTTCCTCAACACAAGAGAATCAAAATTCTCTTACAAGTATTTGAAATACTTGAACACTCACTTAACAAAGGTACTCCTTGATGAGTAGATATGAGTAAAATAATACGCTCAAGATCACAACAACTTTGAACAATAATATGGCTCTCAAAAGCTTTATGAAATGAGTAGAAAAAGATGAACAATTGAATGAAAGCTTAAAGCAATGTAATGATCAGTTAGTGTATGTTGTTGTGTTTAAAACACTGAGTTGAAGCTGTATTTATAGGTGCAAAACTTGGTCTTACCGTTGTCTAATTGCCAATTAAGAATTGCTGAATTTACTCAGTGACAATCGATTGTCAAGACCAAACAATCGATTATCTGCCAGTCAGATCAAAAATCAATCCCAGATTTTAGGCTTAATAATCGATTACTTACAATCCATAATCGATTACTGGCAAAAATCAAATTCAGATAATCGATTATACCAAATCCATAATCGATTACTTCAGCAACGTTCAAAAAATCATTTACAGATTTTAATCAAAAACATCGATTATAGCAAATCAATAATCGATTACCTCATTAACGTTTTAAAAATTATTTCCGGATTTTGAGCAAAACATTGATTACAGAAAACCAATAATCGATTACTTTGAGGTATTTGAAAATCATTTGACAACGGTCAGCTTCAACAATCGATTGTCCCTTGCAACAATCGATTACTTGTCATTTTCTGAAAATCTCAAATCACACTGTTTCAAGCCAAAGTTTTTGCGACTAAGTATAAACTTTGACAATCGATTGTTGGACATAGACAATCGATTGTTAAACCCAGTTAACTCAACATAATCGATTACTATTAGTTACTAATCGATTACTTAAGTAATTTTAAAATCACTGGGAGACATCAACTCAACATAATCGATTACCATTAGTTCATAATCAATTATTCTGAGTATTGGAAAACTTTACCTCATCAATAATCGATTGTCATTAGTTCACAATCGATTATCTTGCAGATTTGGAAAAACCTGATGTTAACTGTCTTATTCACAATCGATTATCATTAGTTCATAATCGATTGTTATGCAGTCTTGGCTTATAAACAATCGATTATCATAAGTACATAATCGATTATTCTTAGCCCAGATTTCTGAGGTATGTTTAGAAAACATTTTGTCTAATGTAAATATGCATCATTTGAAATCATTTGATACAGAAATAAGTATGCATGATTTTGGAAAATAGTTTTATGAGAGAAGCCATGTTATGGAGTCAAGCTATAGGATCAAGATCACATTTAAGAATAACTCAATAATAACAATTAAAAACAACGTCTTGGGCTTCAATCTCAACATTTGTGCTCTTGTACTTGAACTCCGTCATATATCAATTTGTGCTTTGTTTGTCATTCATCAAAACCTACAAAAGAATACACGTTTAGTATATCGCATTGAGAACGTGGGTCTTTGAGTTAAGAGGAATCGTTAGTTTCATGGTATGGTCTTGAGGCCTATTGGGCTAGCCCGTAGGCTCTTATACGATTAGCTGATGCGACCCTTTAGTATAAGCTGACATTTGAGATCTTACGCTTTTGCTTTAGACATGTTTTAATCAACTATTTTGGGTTCAGTCCCTGAGTCAATTATTGACTCGAGATCTTTTGACCCTCAAGATATCAAATTTTAGGGTGGCGAAAGTGGCTGTTACGCTTTTGTTCGATGCGACCTTTTAGTGTAAGCTGGCATTTGAGCTCTTACGCTTCTGCTCATAGGCATACTTAGTTAACTATTTTTGTTTCAGTCTCCAAATCGGGTTTCAACTCAAGCTCATTCGACCCTGAAGTTTTATAGTTTCAAGTTGGCCATTAGGCTCTTATGCATTAGGTCAGTAGACCTTTTATGTGGGCTGGCGACAATGGCTCTTACGCCATTGCGGCCTTTTATATGGGCTGACGACAATGGCTCTTACGCTTTGGGTCGATGCGACCTTTTATAGGCTTTATTTTTCCCTTGATAAGGACTTTTTGAAATAATATTTGCTTGAATCTTCGACGGTTTAGTAAAAACCTCAATTACAAGTCATTATATGGTGATGATCGAGCATCTCGGGAGGTTTGGCTTGGAGGCTGAGCATTGAAGATAGTGTTTAGGAGATGACATGGTCGAAACTCTTTGCCTATCTCGAGGGTAGCCTATTTAACTGGTTCTTTCCAAAGTATATTCGAAGTAATTGAAGGACTGTGATTTATAAAGACGGTCGGGCATCCCCGAGTCGCATTAGTTTGGTTGGTATAGCTTTGTGACTGGAGTCATTATGTTTGGCCAGAGCCTTTAAGGCCCGAGTTAAGTAGTGTTGGCATCTATATCGAGGGTATACCTTTTTTCGGGGTCTTACCAGTTCGATATATAGCTGAAGCTTTGGGATCGGGTTTATGCCTTTGGTAAGGTATTCCAAGTTTTACATGCCTTTGAGGTCTTACAGTTTTGGATACTTCGTACAAGTATGATTCATGCCTTGCTCGAGGTCTTACATATATTGTTGCTACCTTATGTAGGTCTTACGAGACCGAGTATGCCTAATTGGGGTCCTATGGCCTCGAGTTTTTAATGAGTGGTGATTGGCGGCAGTCCCCGAGTCATCAAGGGTACCTTGGTCGGGAGCCATTGCTTGCAAACTTGATGTCGCCTCATTGAGGGCTTATAATTTGGGAGTTTTTGACCCTGAGGTTGTGTAGCTTTGAGTTTTTGACGCTAGTCCCCGAGTGTTCGAGATGTTTTTGAACTGGAGTTGCTTTGTGATCTCGTCGTTGCCTCATTGAGGGCTTACAAGTTAGGAGCTCCAACCTGGAGGTCATTTGGGTGTTGAATTGTTAACTCTAGCCCCCGAGTGTTCGGGACGTCTATGATAGAGGAGTCATTTTTGCGAAAATACCAAGTTTCTTTTGAAGCGCGAAATGCTTGATGAAAAGTATTCTTCGATTACTTGGTACAAGTATACATATTTTCGCTGTCAAGAGCCCAACTATCCTATGCGGACACGATTCATTCGACCGTTGGCCCCGTACATCATTTTCCTATTGGGACCCTACTCAACGTTTCTTGACATCTTCAAATTGATAGCCTTCCGGGGGATGCCTCCCAGTATTCGAGGTTGAATGCAAAAGAAGCCTTGAATACTTTTGAGTCTCCCTTACGTAGCATATGGATGTTGCCCCATTAAACACTTTGCCGGTAAAACCCTTTGTTGGTATAAAAACCCGATAGAAATAAAAGAGTGGAACAAATGCTTTAAAACCTTAAGCTATTCGAGTTGGGTCAACATTTCAACTACCTCGTTCGGTTGCTTGCATAAAGGTTTAGTATAAAGTATAAAATGAAAAAGGGGATGATTATACTTTAGTGTAGAATGTGGTGGCAATATTTTTAGCCTCGGCGTGTTCCAATCGCTTGTGATGAGCATGCTGTATGGTCCTCTACTTTGTTTAATTGGGCGTAGCAGAAGATGTAGTTTTTTGTCGCTATTTTACTATTTGGTTGCCTTTTGGCTCCTTTATGAGTGGAGGTATTAGCGTCAGCGCCACATCGTGCACCGCAAACATATCTCTTGTCGCATGTTGTTCCCCGTAGACAGTTTTAATCCCATCCTTTGTCATGAATTTCATCATTTGATAGAGGTTGGATGGTACTACTCTCATGCAGCGTATTCATGGCCTCCTGAACAAGGCGTTATACCTCATGTCTCCTTCAATGACATAGAATTTGGCATTTTGGGTTGTGCCGGCTACGTTGAATGAGAGGGTGATTTCTCCTTTCATTGTTTCACTTGCCATGTTGAATCCATTGAGGACTCGAGTGGCGGGCACGATTTGGCCAAGCAGTCCGAGAATCTTTATTACCCTCGACTTGAAAATGTTGACTGAGCTACCTGGATCCACAAGTACACATTTAATTTAAAATTTATTTACAAGGAAAGAAATTACCAGTGCGTGATTGTGAGCCTGAGAAAGGGTCTCAATGTCCTCATCGCTGAACATGAGAGCATCCTCGGGTATGTAACCCGGGGTTCTCTTTTCTGGTGACGGATATTTTTGTTTTTCTCATCACGGGTTCCTGTGGGACATCGATGCCTCTAAGATCATGTGGATGACATGTTATGGCTCATTCGTTTCATTCTTCTTGGCCGTCTCTCTTTCCTGAAATTGATTTTCGGTAGTTTCTTAGGAATTCTCGGAGGTGACCTTTATTGAGTAGTCTGGCTACTTCTTCTCGGAGCTAGTGGCAATCCTTGGTGATGTGACCTTGCGTGTTGTGAAATTCACAAACTAAGTTATGATTCTTTTGCGAAAGATTCGATTGTACAAACCTCGGCCACTTGGCGTGTCTGATTTTTCTGATGGCAAAAACTATGTCTGATACATCAACGTTGAATTTATATTCTGATAAGAGAGGTTCCTCTGTTGTCCCCGCATTCGTATCAAATCTGGCTCTATTGATGAGTCCCCGAGGATTCTTTCCTCGGTCTATCCTTCAATCGTTGCGAGGTAGGTTGCACCTCGGGGCGTTCCTTATGTCTTTGGTGTATGGCTGGTACCTTTCTTTATTTGACTTTGACTCCTTCACCAGAATCCTGCTTGGGTATACCGAGCCCGAGGGGGATCCTATCTGGTCGTCTCCGACCCTGATCTTTGACTGGTAATGGTTGTGAATATCCGACCAGGTCACGACGGGATATTCGACCAGATTTTGTTTCAGCTGCTTCAAAGCCATCGAGCTTTGATCATTTATACCTTGAGTGAAGGCATGCACTGGCCAGTCGTCAAAGACTGGTTGTAGTTCCATTCATTCCATTTGAAAGCGAGATTCGACCTCTTGCAGCATCTCATTCTCCCTTTGCTTGATTTTGAAGACGTCGGATTTCCTCGTGGCCACCTTGATAGCCTCGACATATTCCTTTATGAGGGAATCCGCCAGCATGGAATATGAGTCTATAGAGTTTGGGGCTAGGATTTGATACCAAATCATTGCCCCTTTAGAAAGTGTTTCCCCGAAATTCTTCAGCAGGACGAACTCGATATCGTCGTCCCTTTGGTCATTGCCCTTCACTGCACAGGTGTAGGCGGCAACGTGCTCATTGGGGTCCAGGTACCATTATATTTCAGAAGATTTGTCATACATAACTTCTTTGGAATGGATTTCGGGGCTGCTTCCTGCGGGAACGGTTTCTGCACGAACTTTTTTAAGTCCACAGCTTTCAAGATTGGGGGTACTCCTGGAATTTGGTCGACCTTGGAGTTGTAAGTCTAAACCTTCTTACCGTTGGCTTCTATTATTTTCTCACCCAATTCAATGTTTCTTGTGAGGTCTTCGAGCATCTTTACAATGGCGGGATTGGCTATCGACTCGTCATTGCTCGATCTCTCCAGTACCTTCTCGGCTGGGGGAGCGTCCCCGGTCTACCGTGCTAGGAGTTTACTGGTGACTTTGCAGCTGAGCAATAGCCATCTATTGTGCTTGCAAAATTTCGAAAATAGCATGAAGACTAACCTCTTGTTCTTCCCTAGTCGGGGTTTTGTTGGGCTTCTAATTGGTCTCCTTGGTGCACACTCATGTTGGTATGGGAGCTGATATCGACCTGCTGGGCGTCGCACGATACTTTGTCCACTGGAATTTGTCCTGGTGCGTTCTCAAGGTTTCATGGTGGCACATCAACACCTGAACCGCTACACCATTCTCTCTGTGGTTCTAGAGATTGTTGTTTACTGAATCAAACATTTTGACCTGAAATAAAAGATCTTGGACAAGAAAAAAGGGCGAAAGATAACTTGCGTTGTGTAATGAAACCAGCAAGAAAATAATCACTATTATTTTTAGCCTATTGGTAGGCGCCAACTGTTTATCGTGAAAATGGTAATAACAATAAAATTTGCTAATGAGACTCTAAAAATACGTGATCTATTTTTATGATAGTTATTAGGCAGTTGATGCTATGTGGAAGATTTAGAAACAAGATAAGAATTTGAGAACAAAGTGATAACCAAACAACGAGGTTAGCAATCGGGCCTCGAGTTTGTCGATTTGGGGGCCTCGAGGTCGATTCAGGAGCTCGGCTGGGAGCTATTGAAGGTAATTGAAGAGCGACTAACAGTTATGATAAAATCAATGATAGATCTTTATGGCCAATAATAAGCAATATATAAAGAACAACAATGACGATAATATTGAAGCAATGATATCAAGAAACTGTGTTAGAGAGTAGAGAGAATATTCTTATATATTTAGTATGGAGCAACAGATATCTACAAAATAACAAGGACCGCCTTTTATATAAGAGAAAAATCCTGACATGGTATAAAATACATTAATTATAAAAATATGGAGATGGTACAGCTAGTCAAATGCTATGATGTCAGCTTAGCGTAGCCTGGCAGGCTTTGTTGGTTCTAGATACACGCCTTGGGAAGTCCCCACTTTATTTCTGTAACCGTCGGTCTTATACTGTCCTGAGGTCGATTGTCGATGGCCCTCGAGGGATGAAATTCAATCGTGATTTCGAGCATTTGAGACATCATAACGAGGGAAAATTAAATCCTTCGATTTTACCGTATACAATGGGACGTACGCCCCTTGTCTCAGGGCTTACGTCTCGCCTCGTCAGATGTAAAATGCCTTGCCTCATGCCCCTGCCTTTTAAAATATTGGTCATAAGAGTGACGACGACAAAGACAACAACATAGCCAATATAATCCCATACAGTAGGGTTTATGGAGGGTAGTATATACGTAGACCTTACTTTTACTTTGTGGAGGTAGATAGGTTATTTCCAATATAATAGATCCCCGACTCAGGAAAGCATAGGTACCACAGTAATAATAAGAAAGTAAGACGGGACAACATCGAGAAATTAAACTATATAAAAGTAGCATGCAACATAGTGAATGATCGAAATGTAAAAAAAAAAATAAAACATGTATTAAAAGAAACCTGATGGTCAGAAGAGTGATCAAATACTATTTGATTGTTTGGAAAATGTAAAAAATAGCAAAAGTTTTATTGAAAGTCACTGAATGAATTTGGAGTTTAGGTTAAATTTTTTGAATATGCATAATTGAATTTTGTTTTGATTGGGTGTTACTGGATTATATTGTAAATATCTTAAAGAGTTTGAATCTTAAATTTCGACGATTTGATAGAAATTTGTGATGGATTAAGTAAACATTTGAGGCACGATTCGAATAAAGAAGATGAAGTTTCTGCCCGTATAACTATGTATCGTTTGTATATTCTATATATATATATATAGATGTGTGTGTGAGAGAGAGAGAGCTACATTCAAAGCAATTTAATTCATCTTTAATCTTCCTTCAAATTTGGTATAATTTCTCGTCTATATTTGTTTAATAAATTTCAACCGTATTTATTGAGAAAAATATGTTTTTCCCGAGGTATATTTATTGTTGTATATCATTGTATTTTTTATTGGCCAAAAATGATTAAATAGCATTCTATGGCTAAGCTGCAGTAAAGGTTTCTAATAGCCTGTTTAGCCAAGCTTCTAAAATCAGCTTATTTTGAGATGTATTTTTCTCAAAAGTACTTTTAAAAAAAGTATTTTTAATAAGAAGCAATATGTATTTGGCTGATTAATTTGAAAAACACTTTTGAGCAGTAATTAGTGTTTGGCCAATCTTTTGAAAACTGCTTCTAAGTGTATTCTTCTCAAAAGTGCTTCTGGAGAGAATCTACTTTTTTCTGCTTCTCAAAAAATTCTTCTGCCTCTCCTCAAAAGCACTTTTTTCCTTCCAAAATCTAGGCCAAACACTTCAATTTCTGGCCAAAAGTGCATTTCGCCAAAACAACACTTTTGGCTTAAAAAAAGGCTTGGCCAAACAGGCTATAAATCTAAAATAATAACACTGGCTAGCTAGTTTTCAGACTGGTCATTCAAAAATTGCCAGTGTTTATAAAATTATTGAAAAATAGCCACTCTTTTGCTGCAACGCGGAAAGTTCCAGCATAATATACTGGAGATCAGTGCACCTGTGTATGAACTTCCGGCATATTGTGGAGGAACTCTAACACGCATAAAATTCCAGTATAATATACTGGAGATTGGAGCATTGGTGCTCCAATCTCCAGTATTTTATGTTGTTCCGGTATATTATACAGGAATTTCAGTATAATATACTGGAGAGTATCTTTCCATATTTTGAACGATATTTTCGTTTTGATTTATTTTAACATAAAAAATAATTAAATTTCAATTACATTTGAAACTGTAACAATTTTTAAATGACTATTTGTATATCTAATTATTTTAATTTCTCCCTATAAATCTGCCTCTGCGTGTAGGTCATGTCAATTGTCATGCCATGTGCATGTGATTTATACAACGTATATCCTTTGCTTCTTTTCATTCCAATCTTTTTAATATGACATGTTGAGGTTAGGCTTTTAACTAATACAGCAATGCCCAAATATTGGTGGCAGATTACAGTGATTTAAGGATTCGATTGATCGGTAATAGTCAGTCGACATTAATGGCTTTGCATGTGCCCACTGGAATCACAGCTTTTAGATCTTCAAATACAAGTGATATGTAGAAGTGTTCAAGAAAAGTTGTCAAACGACGTGAAATCTAACATGTATTTGACTTGTTTAGTTTTGCTTTTCAATTGGAAAAAAAAAACTTTACACTACTTACTTTGATTTGGTATTGAATCAATATGAAAACGATAAGACGTAGTGGCTTAACAATCTATATATAATGATACTGAATTTGATAGGTCTTCTTTCGTATATATTCCAATTCTTTAAGTTTGAGGTCTGAATTCATCAGTGAAGGATAATACAAAGTAGTGTCGGTCTAGACCTAGCTTTAGAATCCGTTCGGATTAGCGGATTTGAAGTAGTGATAAACATAAAGTATTGAAAAATATTTTTAAGTGTTAAAATTGATTTAATAATTAAGTAATTACGTGTTTGGATATATGTGTTGAAATTGATAATAAGTTGTAGTATTTTGATTAAAAAGTGTTGATAAGCTCTTTTTCCGTTAAAATGACTTAAATAACCTTAGAACTGTTTACACTTATAAGGACATAATTGTTAGATAATACGCTTAACGCTAGAAGGGGGGGGGGGGTGAATAGTGTTATAATAAAAATTAGCGTAAACTTGCGGAGTTTAAAATTTGCAGGAAATAAATAAGTGCGATAAATAAGAAAGAACACACCGAAGTATTCTGGTTCATCACAACCCGTGGCTAGTCCAGTCCTCGAGAGACTCTCTCGAGATTTCCACTAACTTGTCAAGCTTCCGGGTGCTTAACAAACCTTTACAACTTGAGGACACAAGCCTCAACACCTTTGCTCGGAGATACAACACTCCAAGACTTCAACCAAAGGAAACACAAGTTCCTTCACAACTTGAGGACACAAGCCTCAACTACCTTTACTCGGAGATACAACACTCCAAGACTTCAACCAAGGAAACACAAGTTCCTTCTTACAACAAGAGAATAACAATTCTCTTCAAGTGTACAAAACACTAAGCACTCAAACAAGACACTCCTTAATGAGTAGATATGAGTAAAAGAATACGCTCAAGATCGCAACAACTTTTGACAAGAGTTTGGCTCTCAAAAACTTATGTAATGAATATAAAATGATAAGCAATAGAGTATGCAAGATTATAGCAATTATATGATCAGTTGTTGTGAGTTGTTGTACTCAAAAGACTGAAATGAAGCTGTATTTATAGTTGAAAAACTTGGCATTACCGTTGCCTAATTGCCAATAAAGAGTTGCTGATTTTACTGTATGACAATCGATTGTCAAGAACCACAATCGATTGTTTCCCAATCGTTCCAAAAATCAATCCCAAATTTTACGCTTAACAATCGATTATTCAAGATCAACAATCGATTATTGGCAACGTTCAAAAAATCATTTCCAGATTTTACGTAAAACAATCGATTATACAAAATCAATAATCGATTATTCAGCAACGTTCAAAAAATTCTTTCCAGATTTTAATTTCAACAATCGATTATACAAAATCAATAATCGATTACCTGACGGTATTTGAAAACTTTACAACAACGGTCAGCTTCACAATCGATTGTGCAATGTTAACAATCGATTATTTATCAGTCTTTGAAAATCATTTTAGACACTGCCTCGTGACAATCGATTGTTATATACTCACAATCGATTATTTAATAACTTTGAAAAAGTCTGGAAGACACTGCCTCAACACAATCGATTGTCATATGTTCACAATCGATTATTTTGTGACTTTGAAAAATCTGATGGACACTGTCTCTTCACAATCGATTGTCATTAACTTCACAATCGATTATTTTGAGCGTTGAAAAACTTTGATGGACACTGCCTCATCACAATCGATTATCATAAGGTTCACAATCGATTGTCATGCAGATTTGAAAAATCTGATGCTCACTGCCTTAACACAATCGATTGTCATTAGTTCACAATCGATTGTCATGCAGTCTTGGCTTAACATAATCGATTATCATAAGTACATAATCGATTATCTTAGTCCAGATTTTAGAGGCATGTTTAAAAATTATTTTGACTAAAGTAAATATGCATGATTTAAAATAATTTAGCATTAAATTAAATATGCATGATTTTGTAAATATAATTTTACGAGAGAAGCCATGTCATGAGTCAAGTTGTCGGATCAAGATCACAATTAAGAACGACTCATGTAAAACTATAAAACTTGGTCTTGTGCTTGAATCTCGTTATATATATCAATTGTGCGCTTGTACTTGAGCTTCGTCATATGTCAATTTGCGCTTGTTTGTCATTCATCAAAACCTACACATATGAACACACGTTTTAGTATAATTCTTTGAGAACGTGTTTCCAATAATTTCCCCCTTTTTGACAATGGCAAACTTTAAGCGGGATATGCATATTAAGCAATTCATAATGACGATTCAAGACAAGTAAAGATATGCAACAAGTATATGGATATGCAATTTGTTCCCCCTCAATATATGAATTCCCCCTCAATTTATGCCGATAAGTATTGAGAGTGCATACCCGTTATCTTCCTCCTTTTGCCATTAGCAAAATTATGGAAAAATTAAAAAACTTGTTTATTTATTAAAAAAACACGGGTACATAATGGGAACAATACAAACATAGAACAATAAAATAGAAAGACAGATAAAGAAATTATTCATCATCATTTCCCGCCTCATCGTCCTGCACTGCTTCAAAGGGAACAAGACCGGCATATGGATAATGAACATGGTCAAAATATCCATGGATTTCATTTGTCAATTGACCGACAGAGGTGGTCAATGAAGCAATTTGGTCGGAAATGGATTGAAGAGTAGGTACTTGAGGCTGACGCGACCGACGAGTTGGAAGAGGAGCATGAGCTACATGATCGCCGTCATGGGGAAAGGAGGATTCTGAAATTTCCCACTTCTTGGTGCTCTTTTTGAGAGGACCGATGGAAGTGTTGAATCCGGAAGCTTCAAGAAAATTCATAATAAGGAGGGCATAGGGAAGAGGTCTATCATCTCCGATGGCGTCACGCATGTGAATCTTGACAAACTTACACCAATTGATGTGAGCTCCGGTTATAATTGCATGCATGAGCTTAGCATCTTCTTGGGAAAGAGTGGTGTGATTATGCTTCCGAGGTTTGAGGACTCAGTGATGAAATAGAAAATCAAACGATACTCGGGAAGCATTCCCGTGATAGTAGGACGCCGAGTGGATAGATTAGGATCATAAGATGTAATACCTATTTGGTTTAGGAAAGCTTTCTCATCAAATAAGGCGCCAGCCTCTCTAATGTACCGAAAAATGTCTTCACCGCTTTGAGGAAGACGGGCAATGGAATGAAGGTTTTCATCGGATAAAAGAATTTGAACACCATTAATATTTGTCACAAGCTCACCATCATCATCCTCATGAAGGTTTGAATAAAACGCTTGAATCAATGGAGGATTAATGTAAGGGTAGGTAAGAAATAAGAAGTCAAGAAGTTGACATTCTTTAAGCATGTTGGCAGCAGGGGCGTATGATTCAAGATACCTGCTTGTTGAAAAGCGGGGAGGAAGAATGTCGCGCTTTTCAAACTTTGTCAAAAACCGAGTAAGCTCGGTGTCAGAATTAAATTGTAAAATAGACCCATCTTGATAAGGGTAATTTGGAGGAGGTGGGGCAGCAGAGGAGGATGCACCATGCCTAGCTGAACGGGAACGTTTAGAGTGACGGCCCGACATTTCTAATAGGAAGTAATGAGCTTTGCAAGAAAACTTAAAAGAGTTTTGAGAGCTAAAATTGATGCTTGAGTGAATGAAATGAAGATATGAGGTGCCTATTTATAATGAGGATAGTGGCTTTTCATTGATGGTGAAAATCTGCAGAAAATTGAAAGCCAAGACGGTCAAAAACGGTGAAAATAAATTGCACTGACCGTTAGACAATCGATTATTGGAATGAAATAATCAATTGTTATGAAGATTTGACTGAATCTCGGAACTGACACAAATCAATTTCAGGACCAAACGGTAACAAATTTTTGAATTACTGACATGAAATAATCGATTGTCAAATTATGGTAATCGATTGTTGTGACATAGTGTGCACGGTAATTTTCTGACTCGGAAAATAATCGATTATATATATGAAACAATCGATTGTTTTAGAAAAGCAGTACTGAATGGCTGAGACGGTAATCGATTAAACAGTTAAAAAATCGATTGTTAAACAAAACTGCATAATGAGCATAAAACATAAATAATCGATTAGTGATACTTGCTAATCGATTTTCTGCACAGTAAAATAAACGATTATTTGCTGTAACAATCGATTGTTCTATGCCATTTCTTTATAATTCCCCCTACCTTTAGGGCGATACCTGCAAAAGGAAATACGCGTCTCCGACGCTCAAGTCAGTAATATTCAATATATAAAAGCAACCTAAAAAGTATGCATTTAGATCAACGCTTACCCGCATTAGACACTTCATTTGGACATGATTTATATTTAGCAAATCAATAAACGCTAAATATTATATCAAGTCTACTAGCAATAAGGTAAAGTAAGGAACGATCATACCTCTGTAGTTTTTGGTATTGCTCTTCTTACCTTTCACATTTCTGTCACGATGGTCTTTTAAATTCATTGAGGTGACCATTGCTTTGGTGTTGCTCTTTTCAATATTGATTCAGCAATTTCTTGCAATAGTTAGTTTGACAAGTGAAAGTTTCCACTTTCATTTGCTTAACTTGCAGCTCCGAGAGGAAATTTCGCTTGTCTATCATGGACATCTCAAATGAAATTTTGGAGACTCCTTGCATAAAACTCATTAGTTGCTCAAAAAAAAAATACAATATCATTTTCAACATGTTTTGGAATGCAAAATATTAATAGCATAAAAGTTATCAACATAATTTTGAAGAATGATATTACCAATATGGAAGGTTGTTTTGAAATACAACAATAATGTCATTAAGATAAAATTCATGCAACCTATTCCTCCTTAATGAGAAGTTCCCCCTCAAATAAGGCAAACTAGAATGTAAAGACATTCCCCCTTACTTGAAGCATATTGCCTAAACACGTTCTCTTTTTCGACATTTTCAAAAAGTCAAATGAGATAGGAAAGACAACGAGGAGTATGCAATATGAAGATTGCTGGAATTTTATCAAAACATACCAACAAACCATAGATATACCAACTGTTATAAAATAGTGATAAAATCATTTGTTGGCAAACATAACAAATGTATCAAATGTTATTTTATTAACAGTGATACTAAATGTTATATATATTTATTTATTTTTAAAAAATATCAACCATTAATATATAACAAGTCAACCAAAGGTCGAATATACCGACCATTATTCAGACCAAAATATACATTCATCAAGAGTCGATTTTTAACAGAAATACTTTTATCAACAGTTAAAAGCATGAATTATTTATTTCAGGAATATAACAATTATTTTTCAAACCAAAAATAGCATTTATCAAAAACATGAATGAAAAGTTTTTTTGACAAAAATATGCTAACAGTTAATACACACCAGAGGAAATAATTTATTTAAACCACAAGTAACAGTTATCAATTCATGAAAGAAATTTTTTTATTAGAAGCAAACTAATATACCAATTGTTGTTTAACAACGAATTTTCGACATATGCATCAAGGATAATTGATATTGATTATTAACAAGGATATCTCAACACATATCAACTATTATGATTAAGCACATCAAAAAAAATTTTTTTAACAATATAAGGCCAAATTAACAACACATATGTTAATATCGGTTGCTTGCATATATTATCAATTCAGTTTTTGTCAAAAAGGATAACTAACCGAAATTCTCCCTTGATGCGATGAGGTATTGTGCTTGGTGCATCTACTACAATATTGTAGCCTTCAAGCACACCTGCAAAAGAGATTAATGATCTTTTGGTACCCATGCCATTTTGGGTCCTTGGGGGTTAGGCATATCATAGTGATGCAATTGAGTGATATGTCTATGTCATGTAAAATAAGCAGGAGCAATATGACCATTTCGTCTACAATAATGACAGGTCACGTTAGGATTATGCATCCTTCTAGGTTCATAGTAATTGGACGGACGAAAATTGTTTACTCTATTTTCGACACTATGGCTATTGCGCATTTCATGAAAGTCATTTCATATGAGCAGCATTTCTAGAAAAATTGTTTCTAGGTTGAGGGCCATTTCTAGGTGTTCTAAAAGGTTCAAACTTCCTTCTAGTGTGTGGCCTAGAATATGCATCATTTCTAGAGTAGTTATTTCTAGGTGGTAAGTCATGTCTAGGTCTTCTAAAGTGTTCAACATTTGGTCTAGCATGCATATTGGTTCTAGGGTTGTTATTTCTAGGATGAGCATTTGTTTTATTAATCCTAGGTTGAGCCTTAGGTGGTTGTAGTTGGGCTTCAACCTTTTCTTTAGGCTCATTCTTAAAGCCTATGCCATGCTTGGTTGACTTCAAATTAACAAGAACCTCATTCAAATTTTTGTGAGAAGAATTAAACTTATCTAAGGTGCCCTTAAGTCTATCTACCTCATTTTTGAGATGCATGCAAGAAGTACAATTTTTAATAGAACTTTCGGGCTTGTCGGCGCTTCTCTTTCCGAAAAATTTGTTTTCCTCTTTCAACTTCTCATTCTCTAAAATCAGTTTTTCCAAATCCTTTTCTTTCAATGAGAGTTGTTTTTGAAAATCTGTTTCCTGCAATGAAAGAGTTTTCTGCAAATCTTTAATGATCTTGGAAGCATTAACAAACTCACTATATAGTTTATTATAAGCATTTTGCATTTCTTCATGTAAGTGAGAGTTAGACGTACTTACCTCTTCTTCTTCGTTTGCCATGAGAATCGGCCAGTCGATTCACCACATGAGCTGTCCGCTTTTTGAGGTGTGCTTTCATACATTTCCTCAAGCTTATCCCACATTTCTTTGGCAGATTTGTAGTGGGAAATTTTCTGATAATCTTCCTGATTCAAGGCGATATACAACATATTTATAGCCTTAGTGTTGTATTCACTTACCTTGGCTTTCCCAACTTTTGTCGTCATCTGTTCACCATGCTTGATGATTTGCCATGGATAAAAGTTGTTGGCTGTGATGAAAATTCTCATCTGATCTTTTCAATATGTGTAATTGCTTCATTCAAATATTGGCGGCAACAAGTTAAAGTGACCTTCACCTATTCCTGCAAAAGAGTCACGAGTAGAAGCCATGGAAGTTTCTCTCAAACTGTTAAGTCTTCAGAGAGTTGGGCTCTGATACCAATTGTTAGATAATACGCTTAACGCTAGATGGGGGGGGGGTGAATAGCGTTATAATAAAAATTAGTGTAAACTTGCGGAATTTAAAATTTGCAGGAAATAAATAAGTGCGATAAATAAGAAAGAACACACCGAAGTATTCTGGTTCACCACAACCCGTGGCTAGTCCAGTCCCCGAGAGACTCTCTCGAGATTTCCACTAACTTTTCAAGCTTCCGGGTGCTTAACAAACCTTTACAACTTGAGGACACAAGCCTCAACACCTTTGCTCGGAGATACAACACTCCAAGACTTCAACCAAAGGAAACACAAGTTCCTTCACAACTTGAGGACACAAGCCTCAACTACCTTTGCTCGGAGATACAACACTCCAAGACTTCAACCAAGGAAACACAAGTTCCTTCTTACAACAAGAGAATAACAATTCTCTTCAAGTGTACAAAACACTAAGCACTCAAACAAGACACTCCTTAATGAGTAGATATAAGTAAAAGAATACGCTCAAGATCGCAACAACTTTTGACAAGAGTTTGGCTCTCAAAAACTTATGTAATGAATATAAAATGATAAGCAATAGAGTATGCAAGCTTATAGCAATTATATGATCAGTTGTTGTGTGTTGTTGTACTCAAAAGACTGAAATGAAGCTGTATTTATAGTTGAAAAACTTGGCATTACCGTTGCCTAATTGCCAATTAAGAGTTGCTGATTTTATTGTGTGACAATCGATTGTCAAGAAGCCACAATCGATTGTTTGCCAATCGTTCTAAAAATCAATCCCAGATTTTACGCTTAACAATCGATTATTCAAGATCAACAATCGATTATTGGCAACGTTCAAAAAATCATTTCCAGATTTTACGTAAAACAATCGATTATACAAAATCAATAATCGATTATTCAGCAACGTTCAAAAAATCCTTTCCTGATTTTAATTTCAACAATCGATTATACAAAATCAATAATCGATTACCTGACGGTATTTGAAAACTTTACGACAACGGTCAGCTTCACAATCGATTGTGCAATGTTAACAATCGATTATTTATCAGTCTTTGAAAATCATTTTAGACACTGCCTCGTGACAATCGATTGTTATATACTCACAATCGATTATTTAATAACTTTGAAAAAGTCTGGAAGACACTGCCTCAACACAATCGATTATCATATGTTCACAATCGATTATTTTGTGACTTTGAAAAATCTGATGGACACTGTCTCTTCACAATCGATTGTCATTAACTTCACAATCGATTATTTTGAGCGTTGAAAAACTTTGATGGACACTGCCTCATCACAATCGATTGTCATAAGGTTCACAATCGATTGTCATGCAGATTTGAAAAATCTGATGCTCACTGCCTTAACACAATCGATTGTCATTAGTTCACAATCGATTGTCATGCAGTCTTGGCTTAACATAATCGATTATCATAAGTACATAATCGATTATCTTAGTCCAGATTTTAGAGGCATGTTTAAAAATCATTTTGACTAAAGTAAATATGCATGATTTAAAATCATTTAGCATTAAATTAAATATGCATGATTTTGTAAAAATAATTTTACGAGAGAAGCCATGTCATGAGTCAAGTTGTCGGATCAAGATCACAGTTAAGAACGACTCATGTAAAACTATAAAACTTAGTCTTGTGCTTGAATCTCGTTATATATATCAATTGTGCGCTTGTACTTGAGCTTCGTCATATGTCAATTTGCGCTTGTTTGTCATTCATCAAAACCTACACATATGAACACACGTTTTAGTATAATGCTTTGAGAACGTGTTTCCAACAATAATTTCTTCACAATTTTAGATTCCAGATCGATTCAAAAACAAAATATTCTATTTGCCATTTTATTTTAATTACAATTGTGCTTAGACAAGATAATTTTTATGATAAATAATTTATTTTATGATAAGCATATAATCATAAGTTATAGTAATACTTAATAAATTAACAAAAGTTTCTCAATAAAAAGTGAACCTAAATAGGACAAAATATTTGAAGAGAAACAAACACTCTATACTTGAGGCATTAAATATTGATGTAGGAGTTTTGTTCTAAAAAAGAATATTTTAAGGATAAAATAGTAAAAGTCTTGATAAAATTTAAAGTGCTTATAATCTAAAAATTTATAAATTGGGGTGACCAGCTTATCACTTTTGATTTATTTTTAACTTATAAACACTTGACTTATAAGTACTTTTAACTTTACCAAATACATAAATAATTATGTCGAAAAATATTTATAAGCCAACTTAACCAGCTTATAAACTTAGCTAAACACCCTCTTAATTTTGATACTAACAAGTACATAAAAAACATTCCAAAATCTTTAAAACCTCACTTGTTTGGGAGAAATTTTAATATTTCTCTGGTTTGTGTTAAGTGACAACCAAATTAGTTGCTCATTGCTTGACAAAAGAGTCGTAGCATTTATATTAGTCCTTTCTATCGAGAGTATGCCCCTCGTTTTATTATATCAGCCTAATAAGAGTTCAACAAAAGAAGTACATAAATAGAAGTGGAAGTTGGATTTGACTTGACTTGGTCCAGAAGCTCAACTGATAGGAGTAACAATTATATATAGAAGTAAATGATTATATCCTTGCTCTTTTTTTAAATAAAAAAAATTGTACATAATCATATTCGTTACCAATTTTATAACGCGTTTGACAAAACTAGCGTTATATATATATATGAAGGGCGGAAGAGGAAATAGGGTTTTAAGTGAAACTTGAAGTGATGTATAGTATGAAACTCTCAACGGTGCCACTTGCAATGGTGACACAACATCTTTTATTTTGTATTATTGTGATCTAGGAGCAAGAAACGGGTGGATCGGGTCCGATATGGTTCGGGTCGAAAACGGATAATGAAAAAATAGATTAATTATTCGATCTGACCCATATTTAATACGGAGAAAAACGAATTATGTAAGTTATCCATATTATCCATAACTTCTTGTATATGATCGCTTTTGGGAGAATTCTTAGTCTCCCTAACTTGAGGAACCTTCAATGAGGCATTACAAATATAAAAGTTAGACCCCTTATCCATTGGTTACTCATTGATTATCCTTTTTCTAATTGGGTAATATGGTTCTTATGTATATTTGACATGTTTTTAAAAAGTTTATTATCCAACTCATTTTTAATGAATAATATGAGTGGTTAACTGTTTATCTGAACTATTTTACTTATGAACCAAACTTTAATTACTATTATATATTTTTTAAGAATTTAATTTTTGTACACTAACGTCTAACAGTATCAAAGAAATTTTATATTATCATATCACTTAAAATATAACAATAGCTCACCACTCAATAATAAGTACATTGAACTAATAACATGAAAAATATAACAAACTAAAATACACCGTTAGTATAATAATATTTATAATATTAGTGTTACTCCCACCATTCCGGAAAGAAGAAATTTAGCTCTTTATTAGTTTGTTTTAAAAAAAATAATATATTTTTAAAGCTAAAAATAAGTTAATTTGAACTTTTATTTTATTCTTAATGAATTTTTATAGTCATAGGAATACATGGACGGCCTAATGAGTTTTGTGGCCTAAGGCCAAACTTTACGAGGGACCTTTACTTTTTTTGTTTTAGAATAAATTATTTATTTATTTGAAATCTATTTTTCGAGCATTTCTTATATAGAAAGTTATTAATAATTTTTTTTTATAATCAATAACTCCTAGTAAGTTTATCTTAGTTGACAATATAGTTAATACATTTAACCTTTCTTGAGGCATTTCGATAAGATTTAATCAATTTTAATTTTGAAAACTTCTTTTCGTTGAAGCGATAGTAAGGAGAGTTATTAACATTATTCCATAAGCTATGGGAATTGAAAAAAGAATAAACTTTTTATTTGACCGAGTATATAAGTTAAACCGTTATCTTATAATTGTACCTTAATACTTTTAATTTCGAAAATAAATCTAAACCAATAATATCGAGTTGATTATTATGATTTAAGGAACCTTCAAAATTAAGGTAATATCTTTTTAAATTTTTATCATCTAGTGATCTTAATTACCGTTAAATGGAAATCCAAAGTCTACTGAAATCGATCTCTCTATCCTCGTAAAGTAGGGGTAAGGTTTGCGTACACAGTAGCCTCCCCAAACCTCATAGTGAGGGATATTACTGGGTATATTGTTGTTGTTGTTGTTGTTGTAAATAGAAAATCATAAATATTTTCATGTGTTTCGAATTGTTCAAATCTATTTTGAAGTGAAAAATAGCCTTGTGTACTATGTATAAAGTAACTAACTCCAAAGGACTCTTCGAAAATTTTTGAGATTTTACTATCAACATTCTCATTAAATTATTACTTATATCACACGTTTCTTATGAAATTCGAGTTCCATATTTATTTCAAATACTATTGTCTTGACAGAATTCATAGTAATCACAAATTCTTCTTCTATATACTTGTTAAAGAAAGAAACTAATTTTTTTACTTTACAGAACCTTTGTTTAGATTTAAACATAACTTATTAAGTATAATAAAATAAGGGACCTCCACAAATACATAACCTAAAGTAATTACTTTACTTAATTTATGAAAAGATCAACCCTATATAAATATTATAGCATGTTAACTTTTCAATAGTCTGTTTTTCCTTACACTTCTTAACCGGTTAAATTAAAGCATATAAATTAAAAATAATAGAATATAAATTATTCAATTTTCTAATTTCACTACTTATCAATTATCCAATATATTCTTTTTGTTTATTAAATGTACAACCATGCGGAGTCCACGTCGCAAGTATCGGGCTATAGACAAATTATGTCAACGGACTCTACCACGTGGGACTGAGTTTCGTTCTCCAATCTGCTACTCAAAACTAGCTGCTATTTACAAAAATATAATATTATTTTTGTGATACTTTTATAATGGTCTTTCATAGCACATATTAGTATAATTTTTCAACCAAAAAAATTAAAATTCGTCCTTCCCCTTGCTCCGCCTTGTCCAAAGGAATATGCATGTATCAAAAAGATCTTTCATATAGTGCCAATTTCAAACTAGATTGTACCTATATAAATACAATAATTAGGTGGTGATGAGAAATATAAGCCATAATGTTTGTGTTTAATCCCAATCGATTAACCATTAACATCTTAAGATTTCACAGAATTTTTGACATTTATTTTTTGATTTTTCCGAAATATCTTTCATGATAATATTTGTAGTATTTTTGTTACGGTTTTATTTGTATCAATTTTGTTTTTTTTTTTTGAAAATTTAAAGTTTACTAAACTCTTCATTTGCTAGGGTAAGCTTATTAACTTTTCAAAACTCTAAATTTTGATCCAATTTTGATATGATGTTTACTCTAAAGACTAATATTTCGACCTTAACTTCAATATTTTTCCTCCTACTATTTGATATTTAAATGTAAGTTGGCATTGCATCCATGTGCAGAGCTAGCTGTTGTTGTTGAGGGATGTGTCATTCGATTAGAGTTGGGGTTATTCGTTTTTAATATATTCTATGAGTTACCCTTTTATGCTATAAGGGTTTGTGACTCGTTGGTTATATATACACATGATGCGGTTCTATTTGGGCCTTATGGCAAAATTTGAGCGAGATGGGTATTAGGGTATTGAATAATTGATTGCGCGTTAATTATGTTCATTTCGGGCTATGGTACACGATTCGAATTTTTCACCCTCGAAAGTCGTGATAGTGCCTACTAGTAAAAGCTAGGCAAGACAACTATTCCAATTAACTTACCCTTTTCATTTATAATATCTTAACAATTGCAAGTTAATATATTATAAACAACGGAAATAATAATTCAGAAGAACGAAATTTTGATGATTAAGCGAATACCAATACGAACCCATAAACTTAAACCACCCAGAACTGATGTCAAAATCCCATGGACTATCTAAGAATACTACAAATAGGGTCTGAACAAAATAAATATATGTGTGTCTCTGAAATAGAAAAGAACAGAAAGAAACAAGATAGGAAGGGAATGCTAAGGCCTGCGGATGCCTGCAGGACTATTTCGAGTCTTCGATGGACTGAAGGCAATAACCCTTAGCTAAGGTCTGTATGCTCCAGTACCTGGATCTGCATAAAAGAGTACATAATATAGTATCAGTATAATCAACCCCATATACTGAGTAAGTGTCGAGCCTAACCTCTGCGAAGTAATGATGAGGCTAGGATACAACAAACAAATAACATGTAGTTTAACAATATCTACCATAATAATAATAATAGAAGTAATTCAAGAGTAACGGGGAAATGGGTAACATGCTATGGGGGAAATACCAACATAAAGAATCACAGTAATAGTGGAATAAGATAATTAAGGCGCTTTAACCGATAACAACAAGAAATCATAACAAACAGGCAATAAGTGCATGACATCATCCTTCGTGCTTTTACTCTCAATCCTTACCAATGCAATCAAATAATGAAAATGTGCACGACATCACCCTTTGTGCTTTATCTCTCTTCCTCACTGTATAAATATTAGAAATGTGCACGGCATCATCATTCGTGATTTATCTTTCTTCCTCACCATATGCATCAATATCAATGTAAATGTACACGACATTACCATTCGTGCTTTATCACTCTTTCCTCACCATATGCATAAATATGAATGTGCACAACATCATCTTTCGTGCTTTATCTCTCTTTCCTCACACAAACAATAACAACAACATCTCAGGAAGAGAATCAACAACAAGAATAATCACATTCCGGTAAGGGAATCAACAATGAATTAAATACGTCCTAGCAAGGGAATTAGTTATAACCAAATTTGTACCAACAATTAACTTTACAAATGGACCTCAACTTGAGCCAATGCCCAATAATAAACAAATACCAAGAAGATAATCATAAGTTTTGCTAACATGGATAATCAACAATTTAGGCAACTGTAGTACTTATTAAGAAACATAATGATCACAATTTAAGATTTACGGGCATGCTTGACACCACCATATA
This sequence comes from Nicotiana benthamiana, assembly GCA_034376525.1. Lineage (NCBI taxonomy): Eukaryota > Viridiplantae > Streptophyta > Magnoliopsida > Solanales > Solanaceae > Nicotiana > Nicotiana benthamiana. Next base: position 119,538,232 of record CM067331.1, read on the forward strand.
GATGCTCATCACCACACCTATACATCGTATACTACACTAACACATAGCAAATAAAGCACAATACATACTTCCTCAAGCTAATGTTAGATCAAACGCTTACCTCGAATTTCTACGACCAACTCAAGCCTCAAACACCACTTTTCCTTTAGAATTCGCCTACAATTTACTTGTATCTAACCCGAATTAATTTAACAACATCAATAAATGCTAAAGAATTCAACCCCGATGCTAAATTATAGGGGTTCTTTTAATCATTTTTTCCAAAAAGTCAAAAATCGACCCTGAGCCCGCTTGGTCAAAACTCGAGGTTCGGACTAAAACCTGACCACACATTCACCCACAAGCCCACATGTACAATTAGTTTCGAAACCCGACCCCAAAACGAGTTCTAAATTTCAATTATTTAAAAAGTCCTAACTCTACCCAAATTCCTAATTTCTACCATAAATATTCTTGATTTTTGATTAAAAAGTGTTGAAAAACGGGTAATTGAAACAGTAGAGTTTAGAATTGATTACCAACACTCTGGGGATGAATTTGTGTGAAGAAAATCGCCTCTAGGTCTTGGTAATTTGAAAATATGAAGAAAATGGTTGTGCCTGTTTTTAAGGCCTTCATCACATTCATGATGGGTCAGGCCCAAAATTCCTTCGCGTTCGCGAAGCTTTAGCTCCTCAGGTCTTTGCGTTCGTGGTGAAACGGCCGCGTTTGCATAGGACAAATCGAGCTCCCTCCCCCAGGCCCACTACCTCTATGCGTTCGCGTGGGCTAGAACTGCGTTCGCGAAGGGTAACACACCAGAGCAACGCGTTCGCGTCCTGAGCTCCGGGTTCGTGAAGAAAAAAATGAAGCTTGAGAAAATTTTCTTTACGTGTTCGAGGGTGAAGCCACGCGAACGCGAAGAACACATTCACTGTGCACTTGCAATAGCTACGACATAAGAAATTCTAAGTCTGAAACATCCCGAACCCCTCTGAAACTCACCTGAGATCTCGGAGCTCCAAACTAAACATGCACACTAACCTAAAAACATCATACAGACTTACTCGTGCGATGAGATCGCCAAAATAACACCTAGAACTTCAAGTTTAGCATCAAAATCAAAGAAAAATCTAAAGAACTCTAAGTTTAAAATTTCACAACCGAGGGTCTGATTCACGTCATATAAATTTCGTTTCTTAACAAATTTTGCAAGCACAACTTAAATACCATATAAGACATGTAACAGGCTCCTAAACCAAAATACAGGACCAATACCACCAAATTCAAACATTTAAATTTCTAAAAAAAACTCTTATAATTTCAGTTAATCAATTTTCTTCAAAAATTTATTTCTCGGGCTTGGGGCCTCGGAATTCAATTCCTGGTATACGCCTAAGTCCCATATTTTTCTACGAACCTTTCGGGATTGTCAATCACGGGTCTAGGTCCGTTTACCCAAAATATTGACCGAAGTCAACTTAAATTCAATATTAAAGGAAAAGTTAGCATTTTTATCAAATTTTCACATAAAAGCATTCCGTATATATTCCCGGATTCTGTACGCAAATTGAGGTTAAATAAAAGGAGGTTTTAAGGTCTCGAAATATAGAATTGACCTGTAAATCAAGTTATGACCTTTTGAGTCATCACATCCTTCACCTCTAAAATAACCGTTTGTCCTCGAATGGACACATAAAAGAAGTACCTAAGTTTAGGAAAAGATGGGGATATCGGCTCCGTATATCGAACTCGGGCTCCCAGATATCTGCCTCGGCATGCTGACCTCTCCACTGAACACGAACAGAAGGGTAACTCATCGATCTCAACTGACAGACCTACCGGTCCAAAATAGCCACCGGCTCCTCCTCATAGGTGAGATCCTCGTCCAACTGGACAGTGTTGAAGTCTAACATGTGGGATGAATCGGCATGATACTTCTAAAGCATGGACACATGAAACACTGGGTGCACAACTGATAAACTCGGCAGTAACATAAGTCTGTAAGCCATCTCTCCCTCTCGATCCAGAATCTCAAATGGACTAATAAACCTTGGGTTTAGCTTGCCCTTATTCCCAAATCTCACCACGCCCTTCATGGGTGACACCCGAATCAACACTCGCTTTACGACCATGAATGCCGCATCACGAACCTTGCGATTAGAATAATTCTTCTGCCTAGACTGAGCTATACGAAGCCTATCCTGAATGATCTTCACCTTATTTAAGGCATCCTGAACTAAATATGTACCCAACAACCGATCCTCTTCCGAGTCAAACTACCCAACCGGCAATCGACATCGCCTACCATATAATGCCTCATAGGGATCCATCTGTAATGCTCGACTGGTAGCTGTTGTTGTAGGCAAACTCTGCTAATGGTAAAAACTGATCCCAAGGACCTTCAAAATCAATAACACATGCTCGGAGCATATCCTTTAAAATTTGAATAGTACGCTCGGACTTTCCGTCTGTCTGAGGATGAAATACTATGTTCAACTCGACCGGCATACCCAACTCACGCTGCACTACTCTTTAGAAAAGCGAAGTAAACTGCGTATCCGATCAGAAATGATAGACATGGGCGCACCATAAAGATGAACGATCTCCCGGATATAAATCTCTGCCAACCACTCAGAAGAATAGGAAACTGTCACATGAATGAAATGTGCTGACTTGGCCAGCCTATCCACAATAACTCACAATGCATCAAACTTCCTCTGAGTCCGTGGGAGTCCAATAACAAAGACATAGTGATACGCTCCCACTTCCACTCAGGAATCTCAATTTTCTGAAACAAACCACCAGGTCTCTGATGCTCGTACTTTCCTGCTGACAATTCAAACATCGAGCTACGTAGGCAACAATGTCCTTCTTCGTTCTCCTCTACCAATAATGTTGTCGTAAGTCCTGGCCCGAGTGAATAAAATATCAGAAACTATGGGCCTCCTCTAGAATCAACTCACGAAATCCATCCACATTAGGCACACAAATATGACGCTGCATTTTTGTAAACAACTAATTTTCTAAAAAAAAATTATGCGATATATTTTAATTTTTAATAAACATACCAAATAATATATAAGAAATAACCTCTAGTCTCTATATACCTAATGCTTGCATTACTATCCCATACATTATTAATACACATTCTTCAACACTTTTCTTACATACCCTATCAAACGACCCTAATTGGAGAGTGAAACAGTACATAAGCAAGTGCCATAAAAATATAATTATAAGGTAATTCCTGGCTAAGGTCCCGTAACAAATGAAAGGCAATTTCTTCTTTATATGCTAATCATTTAATATATTCAGAAAGTAAATCCAAAATGTCTAAACAATATTCATGAAATTACACATAAAATTTTGATAAATGCTTTAAAAGTCTTCCCTTCTATTGATCTAGGTTTAAATTAAGTCAAAAGAATTGGATGCATACAACATGCAACATATGGATTCATAGCCCACAAATAATAATATTAATACTATCTTTTTAAAAATTCTTTTTAAAGTCAATGACTCTTCCAAATAAAATAAGATCTATAATTTTTTTTTAATTCATTCTAAGGTCAGTGATTCAACCAATAAGAGCTCTCTTTAAGTATTTAGAAACTGTGAAGCGTATTGGAAGTAAACTCCCTCATACTTTTGAGGGAAGAAGCACTGAAAAGGAAGAAGAAGAAGAGAAAGTTGCAGAAAATATGAAAATAACGATATGTCTTCTTTCATTTCTTTTTGCTCTATTGTTTACACCCACATTTGCCATAAAAAAGGTAAACATACGTACTTTCAATTCTCTTTAAAAATTGTGCATATTTCATTACTATTTGCAGCATTATATAGCTCGAACAAAAATCTTAATAGTATAATTTTAGAAAATCATATTTTTCTTCAAAAAGTTTCGAAATTGTTAGTAATGAAAATAATTTATGTTTTATATAGTCATACGTGGTGTACATGGGTGGACATTCACATGGAAAAGAAGCATCATCCATTGATTTTGATAGAGTGACTAATTCCCATCATGAGTTTCTTGGATCACACTTAGGAAGGTAACATTATATTGTCAAACTTTAGCTATTCTTTTTCTTTTCTTTAAATCGGAAATCTTTTTAGACTTCTTTTCTGACATGTTTGAAATCTGAACAGTATTAAGAAGGCCAAGGATGTAATTTTTTACTCTTATACTAGACACATCAATGGCTTTGCTGCCATGCTTGAGGATGAAGAAGCTGCCGCATTATCGAGTAAGCATGTAGAAAATAACAATTGTGAAATTCAGTTGAACTGACAGAATTCGCCTTAGATATATTCGCTGAAATTTTTTTGCAGAGCATCCAAGGGTAGTATCAGTGTTCTTGAACAGAGGTAAAGAACTACACACAACCAGATCATGGAATTTCTTGGGGTTGGAACATGATGGAATAATCCACGATGGCTCTTTATGGAAAAAGGCTAAATTTGGAGAAGACATCATTATTGGCAATATTGATTCTGGTATGAGTTTGTATGTCTGTGTTGAATACCTTTTTCCGTGTAGAATAGAGATTCTCTCTAAGGTTGATAGAATATACGTTTTCACCAAAGCTAGCTTACTAAGGTAGTTTACTTTTTAATTTTGAAAAATGTCTCTCACTTTCTATATTGACCTCACACATCAATCATCAGTTCATTTTCCGTCTCAACATGATCCAATTTTAAGGTCCTTTTTCACGTAATTAATGCTGGTTTTCCATATTAGATTTACTATACATATATAGTTACCCCTAAGTGATATTTATCTTATATCCTAAAACAATACACAATATTAGTACAGAAAAGTCAAGCTCTTTCTATCAAGTACTATAATTTAAAACTCATCTTTAAATTCTTTCTTGCCCATCTTTTAACTTCTTTGATTCAGTATATCATTATTTTTACAATTTCTTATTGTACATGAAGTTGGCTAATAATAAGTTGCACAAATGCACGTGGATCATTGACTTTATTGATGTAAGATCCGGATTTAATTTTCTTATTACACTAATTTTAATATTTGATAATCACCTTGGTGTGAACTAGCTAGTGTACATCTAGAGAACAATACACTATTCCACATAATTTGATTATTTTATGTACCAGTCGACAAAAGAAAAGGTATTTTATGTATCAAATCTGACTATCCTCCCTACCTTAACCAATCCAATTTCACATACGACAACGACTTGTATAACTTAGGATGCTTGATTTATCGATCATGGCTGCACCTTTTCACCAGTTGAAAGAATTTGAGGACCAGATTATTAATTTAGACTAATAAAAAATGAAGAATAATGATTGCATCCATCACTCAAAATTTGAATCTCGTGAACAAACTTGTGCAACAATTATGCATAGCTCAACGACAACAAGAGTTTATTATTATTATTTTCTTATAATAACGATGGTCGGGTCAGCCTAATACACATAGACTACTCCCTTGTATATGTCATTTATATGTCACACATCGTCACAAATAACAAGTAACACTATTTATCCAGGCTTAATTAGATAGACAAGAGAAAGTAGTTTAAATCCTAAAAACTCTATTTATAAGCTTAGGCCTAAATCCTAATGTGGGATTTGAATTCTCCTCTCATATAGTCACATGGTTTTTATCTCATTTGATTGACAGCTACGTGATACACTTGAATGGATCAAGAGTTCATTATCTTTCTTAAAATGTAATTGGTGTTTCCTCAATGTTCACCTTTTTAATGTGATGGGGTTGGAGCAGGAGTTTGGCCTGAATCAGAAAGCTTTAGTGATGAAGGAATGGGACCAATTCCATCAAGATGGAAAGGAACTTGCCAACATGGTACAGATGCCAGCTTTCGATGCAATAGGTACTCTATCTCTATTTCCCACAGAGCTCAAGATAGGATAGTTTGCTCTTTTGGAAAATCCTCCTCAGCTGGCACACTCTTCTTTTGAAATATATGTCCTATTATAATATTGAATTGAGACGGGCTTAAATGGGGCATGAATCCTTAACTTAATTACTTGAGATTGAGGTGAATTAATAGTCGTTGTTATTATGGTATTTCTCTTGAAAAGCCATGTGGTCCGACCTAATTTGCTTGAGATTGAGGCATATTAATAGTTGTTGTTATTATGGCATTTCTCTACCCATCGTGCACTTTGTTGGATGAAATTTTTATAATTGAACTTAAAATTTGGAAGAGGAATCTCCAATTGGAAAATTTTGTTTCCTTGTTCATGATTGTTTTAGAAGTTAGAGGGGGAATTCCGGAGCAACGGCAGAGTTGTCTCCGCGTGACTTATAGGTCACGGGTTTAAGGCGTGGAATCAGCCGTTGATGCTTGCATCAGTGTAGGCTATCTATATCACACCCTTTGGTGTACGGCCCTTCCTAGAATCCTGCATGAATGCTGGATACTTTGTGCACCGAACTGTTTTTTTTAATGAAGCTTTAGAAGATGATATTGATATCTAGTGCTTGTTCTTTAACCTATATTTCACTGCTTAATAGTTTGGCTTTGAACAACAAACTTTTACCCTCTATCTGCTCTGTAGATTATCATATCAAAGTTTTCTTCACTAGCTATGCTGTTCACATATAGGCAGAGAAGGCAAATACCAACTTGTTCAATCAAATTTCCTTAAGTATTCTCCCTTCGTTTTACGGAAACATCACATCAAAGTTTAGTATTCGAGTAGTGTAGTGAATATGAATTATTGGAAGTTGTGAAAATTGTATAAAAATGATATGACGTCAAACATTTTGGAATGACACAAACAGAAAAGTTCGTCATATAAATTGGAAAGAGAAATGATGTATGGTTTATACAGCTTACTTAAGATCAAGATAACTTTTGACTTTTGGAGTTTTCTTTAATAATGAAGGAAGCTGATTGGAGCAAGATATTTTATCAACGGATTCGCTGCTGCAGCAGGAGCTCTCGTGAACTCCAGCTTCTACACACCACGAGACACTTTAGGGCATGGATCGCACACATTATCCACAGCCGGTGGTAATTTTGTGGAGGGAGCTAATATTTTTGGGTATGGCAATGGCACAGCAAAAGGGGGATCACCACGAGCACGAGTAGCAGCTTACAAGGCTTGCTGGCCTCCAATTATTCCAAGCGACTCGTGCACTGATGCAGATGTCTTGGCTGCCTTTGATATGGCAATTCATGATGGTGTTGATGTGCTTTCATTATCAATGGGAGGATTACCTGTTCCATATGTCAATGACAGTATTGCTATCGGTTCATTTCATGCTGTTAAGCATGGCATTGTTGTGGTAACCTCGGGTGGTAATTCGGGTGCTTATCCTGGTACAATAGCCAACACTGCACCTTGGCTCATCACTGTCGGGGCAAGCACCATCGATCGTGTGTTTGCCAGCTATGTCATCCTAGGAAACAATAAGCGCTACAGAGTAGGTTTCTCTTTTCTGTTAATTTTAATGTCTGCAAAACCATGTTTTCTTTTGGGGCGAGCTTTAATGCGACAGTTCTCATAGCGAGGCTTGGGCCGTAATTTAACAGTATTCAGGTTCTTTTGTTCTATAGGGGGTAAGCCTTGCAACTGAAGCAATGCCCCACGGCAAGTCCTTCCCAATTATTACTGGTGAATCTGCTAAACTTGCCAATGCAACAGCCCAAGCTGCGTGAGTATTACTGTCTCCCCTACTGCTTAATACGAAGGGATGTTTACACAAATAGCCAGTCGATTCACTGTTTACTTTTCCTAGCTGCTATATATATATACTTTTTAGCGCTACGTTAATCGACTGTTCACTGTCTCCGCTTTATACGTTAATTATATAAGTTAATACTATTAACTGTCTCCGCTTTATACGTTAATTATCTATTGTAATACACATATTAACATGGATTATACATAAATTATATATCCGCTGGCTCTTTTTAGCGCTGACATTTATGTGCTTCTGCAGTAATTTTTGCATAGGTGGGACTTTGGACCCTAAGAAGACAAAGGGAGCTATTTTGGTTTGCCATAGAGGGGCTAGTACAGGGTTTGATAAGTGCATGCAAGCGACTTTAGTAGGCGCAGTTGGTATCGTTATACTCAACAGTGAATTCTTTGGAAATGAAATGTATGCTGAACCTTACTACTGCCCTGCAACGCTTATCAGTTACTCCGATGGACTTGAAGTCTTGGCTTATCTTAATTCAACAAGGTATAACAGTCTAAGAATCCGGCGTTATGCTAAACATGGTAGTTGAATTGAATCTTCATGGCACAACAAAATTAAGTTAGCATACACATGACTTAACCATGTTGTGTGAACAGGAAACCTACGGCTTACATTACTGGGCCAACAACTGAATTGGGAACAAAGCCTGCTCCAATTGTGGCTGCATTTTCATCAATTGGACCAAACAGGGTTACACCAGAGATTCTTAAGGTTTTCTTTTAACCATTTCAATATTGTTTAGTTTCAAGTTTATTAAGGAAATGTTTCATTTCAATGAGTATTCATATGATACTATCTTTCCAGCCTGATATCATTGCCCCAGGAGTGAGTATAATAGCTGCTTATACTGGAGTACAACCGCCTACACAAATGGTTTTTGATGATCGCCGAGTTAAATTTAACACAATGACAGGCACTTCAATGTCATGCCCTCATGTTGCTGGTGTCGTTGGCCTTTTGAAAGCGCTCCATCCAACTTGGAGTGCTGCAGCCATCAAATCTGCCATTATGACCTCCGGTAGGATTACACAGCCCTTTCAATTCAACTTTTCTTAAATTCTTGATCATAAGAATAAGAACTATAAATGAGTTATATGGAAACTTTTATATGATTTTGATGCCTTGATACTCTTATTCTTCTGCAGCAAGAACGCGAGATAATACTTTCAAGCCAATGACTAATTCAACTAACCTTAAGGTAACACCATTTGCATATGGAGCGGGAAACATATGGCCAAACCGTGCCATGGACCCTGGCTTGGTTTATGACTTAACGAACGATGACTATATGAGCTTTCTCTGTGCCCAAGGCTACAATGAGACGCAAATCAATATCTTCACACAAGGGTACTTCAAATGTCCCGAGCCTATTAGTTTCATCAATTTGAACTTACCCTCAATCACAGTGCCCAAGCTCAATGGCTTAGTCGTCGTGACTAGAACTTTGAAGAATGTAGGATCACCGGGCATTTACAAAGCTCGTATTCGCTCCCCAGCTGGAATATCTGTTGTTATTGAGCCAAACTCTTTGGAATTCAACAAGATTGGAGAGGAGAAATCATTCAAGCTAACATTGAAAGTTAAAGGAAATAAGGCTCCAAAAGATTATGTGTTTGGCCAGTTAATATGGTCTGATGGCAAGCACAATGTTAGAAGTCCCATTGTAGTGAAAGCTAGTTAAGAATGTTTGGTACATTTCATTTTTCTGTAAAATACTATTCATTGGGTTCAAAGTATTCAAACAGCTTACTCGTCCAATTAATAATTTGCCAACATTAGTTAGTTTCAGCAATGTAATCAATGTCAATCATCTTAATTTCTTAAAGTGCATTAACATTAGTTTGTTCAACGCTTTATCATTGTTTTTGTGAATGGCTCAATGAGTAATAGAGCTCGTTCTGAATTCTATTTATAGTAATATTTACGTAGATGAGATCGAACCTTAATTTCCAGAATAGTATGATCATATCTCTTATACCACTAAACGTCCCCTTGCAAACTAATATATCTTGTATACAAATCTATTTCAATTTATATAATATCTTACATTATATCTTCTATAGTGTGTTTTTTTTTAAAAAATTACTGGTACTTTTTAATCTCTATATTCATATTTTACATTATCTGAAAATATAAGGTGTTTGACCAAAATAGATTAGCGCTTTCAAGTATCGGCATAAGCAGTTTTTCTGCTTTTGGAAAAAAACTACAAATTTTAACCTCTTCCTAGAAACAGAAGAAGTAGAAAATTATCTTTTTGCAAGACAAAAATATCTTTCTTACAAAATTATATTTCTTCAACCATCCCTTATTAATTTAACTTTTTCTCTCTTCTTTCTATCATCCCTTTCTTCTTATTTTTTATTTTTATATTTATCTTGTTTTTTATGTTTCTTTCTCTTATTCCTATTTGAAATAATCTCTCTATCATAAATAGATATCTTCTTTTCTTTTCGCCGTTTCTTCTTCCTTTTTTTTCCTGTCTCCTGTTACTTTTTGAAATAATAAAGCTAATCACCAGATTCAAGTACTTTTTTTATAAGATATGTTTTTTTTTCTCTCTTATAGTATGCCGATATTATTTGATATCCATTTTGTAGTTTTATTTATATATTTCTTGACGTCCATGCATTAATATAGTTGACATAATACAATACTAGCTGATTTGTTTTTCTCAAGAATTGATAATTTTTTTATACAATGTAGGAGGGTGTTTGGCTAAGCTTAAGCTAGTCAAACTGGCTTATAAGTATTTCTTAGCTTATTTACACGTTTGGTAAAATTAAAAGTACTTATAAGTTAAGTGTTTATAAGGCAAAAGTCATAAGTTGGTCTCCCCCAACTTATCAAATTTCAGCTTATAAGCATTTTAGATTTGACCAAAATATTTACTATTCTATCCCTAAAATACTTTTTTTTTAAACTTTTTATATACCCAATTCTTCAGTTGGTTATTATTTATTTCAATATTTTTTTCAAATATATAACTGCTTATTTTTTAAATCAACTTCAACACTTAAAATTACTTTTCAACACCTAATACTTATCAGCTACTCTAAACCAGCTAAGCCAAACGGGATTTAACTTGTAAGAACATGTGGTCCTACTAATATTATCGCTTTATATACTTATATTTTATATTGATTAAAATCTTAATGTATGCTATTTATAGTTTATACTTTAATATGCAGTAATTACATAAAATAAAAAATTAATTAAATTCTTTCATAATAAATATTTAAGATTTCTCCTTTTTAAATAATACTAATGTAAACTAATTCTTATGGTCCTCTATCCTAATTTAATACTCAAAAGTACCATTTGAAAAAATTAGCAAAATACAGTTTGTGTATCACAAAAAATATTTTTCAAATGAATAGACAAACACAAATAACTAATATTTAATATGTATAATTTCTGAAAAGTACTTTTAAATAAATAATATTTAAAAATATTTTTTAAATAAATAATTTTTAATAGCTTGGCGAGACATAAAATGAAATGACAAAAATACATTAAAAAAAACCTTTGGGTGTGTTATGAAATAATATAAAAGACAAGAACAATAATGCAAGAACAAGAGCAAATAGAGAGAAGAGTAGAGAGAGTTCTTCTTATTGATACTTAGAGAATGTTAGGAGTGTTTTACAATGGTAGAGGGCACCTCTATTTATAGGGAGGAGGATGATTTATCTACCAAGAATAGAACTCTAGAATCTCTCTAATTAAAGACATTCACCTTAAATAGAAGTGTATTTATAACACTCCCCCTTGAATGTCTATTCAATGATGTGCCTCGTTAAAACCTTAAAACAAAACCCAATGGGAAAAATTAAAGTAAGGAAAAAGAGTACACATGTTTGAATATGCGCCTATTGGTTGCCTCGTTAAAAACCTCGCAAGGAAAACCCGGTGGGACAAAACCTTGTAAGGGAAAAAGAGTGCAACGCGCCTTAAACTCCCCCTGATAAGAACATCAATTTATGTCCTTAAGTCTTCGCATCCCGATCTTGTGAACTAGCTTCTTGAAGGTTGACTTTGGTAGAGATTTTGTGAACAAATCAGCCATATTGTCGCTTGAACGAATCTGTTGAACATTGATATCACCATTCTTTTGAAGATCATGTGTGAAGAATAACTTTGGTGAAATATGCTTCGTTCTATCTCCTTTTATGAATCCTCCCTTCAATTGAGCTATACATGCTACATTGTCTTCATACAAAGTTGTGGATAGTTTATCATACTTCAAACCACATTTGTCTTGGATATGATGTATTATCGACCTTAACCACACACACTCTCGACTTGCTTCATGAATAGCAATTATCTCGGCACGATTAGATGAAGTAGCCACAATTGATTGCTTAGTCGATCGCCAAGATATGGCGGTTTCTCCACAGGTAAACACATAACCCGTTTGAGATCGAGCCTTGTGTGGGTCGGACAAATATCCAGCATCAGCATAACCAACAAGATCCGGGCTGCAATTCTTGCCATAAAATAAGCCCATATCGGTAGTTCCCTTTAGGTACCGCAATATGTGTTTGATCCCATTCCAATGTCTCCTCGTAGGAGCCGAGCTAAATCTTGCTAAGACATTAACTGAAAAGGATATGTCAGGCCTTGTAGTATTTGCAAGATACATTAGTGCGCCAATTGCGCTAAGATATGGTACTTCAGGATCAAGTAGCTCTTCATTCCTTTCTTGTGGTCGGAATGGATCTTTGTTCACATCAAGTGATCGAACAACCATCGGTGTACTTAAAGGATGTGCTTCATCCATGTAAAACCGTTTCAGTACCTTTTCTGTATAGGTAGATTGATGAACAAAAATTCCATTTGCCAAATATTCAATTTGCAAACCAAGACATAGTTTAGTCTTTCCGAGATCTTTCATCTCGAATTCATCCTTTAGATAATCAATTGCCTTTTGGAGTTCTATAGGGGTTCCAATAAGGTTTATGTCATCGACATATACGGCAAGTACAACAAATTCCGATGTTGTTTTCTTTATAAAAACACACGGGCAAATGGCGTCATTTATATAGCCTTCTTTTAACAAGTACTCACTAAGACAATTATACCACATTCGTCCAGATTGCTTTAGACCATACAAGGATCTTTGCAATTTAATTGAGAACATTTCCCGAGATTTTGAGTTGTGCGCGTTTGGCACCTTGAGTCCATCGGGAATTTTCATGTATATCTCATTATCAAGTGAGCCATAAAGATAGGCAGTAACCACATCCATTAAGTGCATGGCAAGCTTTTCATGGACAGCAAAACTTATGAGATAACGAAAGGTTATCGCATCCATTACAGGCGAATATGTCTCTTCATAATCGACACCAGGCCTTTGAGAAAAACCTTGTGCAACAAGGCGTGCTTTATATCTTTGTACCTCGTTTTTCTCATTTCTCTTGCGTACAAAGACCCATTTATAGCCGACAGGCTTAACACCTTTAGGTGTTTCAACTATAGGGCCAAAAACTTCACGTTTTGCCAGCGAATTCAATTCTGATTGAATTGCTTCTTGCCACTTTGGCCAATCCTGTCTTTTTCGACATTCTTCAACAGATTGAGGTTCGAGATCCTCACATTCTTGCATAATGCTAGATGCTACATTATAAGCAAAGGCATTATCCACCACAATATCCACTCGATTAATATTTGTCTCAATATTAATTGGATTTAGGGATAGTTCCGTATTTTCCAGAGTCTCGGGCTCAATGGATTCTTCATGAGTCTCAGAATTTGTTAAATCATGAGATTCTTTCGTGGTGTCATTTTGATCGTTCTTTTTCCTCTTTCTAGGATTTCGATCTTTGGAACCTAATGGTCTGCCACGCTTCAGGCGTGCATTTGACTCATTGGATATGACACTAGATGATTGTCCAACAGGGACATCAATACGGATTGGAACATTTTCCGCGGGAATGTGGGATTTCGTTATCCTCTTCAAGTCCGTAAATGCGTCAGGCATTTGATTTGCTATTCTTTGCAAATGGATAATCATTTGTACCTCTCTTTCACAAATAGAGGTATGTGGATCAAGATGAGATAATGATGCATTTTTACACAAAATTTCCCGTTTGGTTTCACCAACTTCTCCCCCTAATTTTGGGAAAAGTGTCTCATCAAATCGACAGTCTGCAAATCGTGCAGTAAACAAGTCGCATGTCAATGTTTCGAGGTAGCGAATGATGGAGGGCGATTCAAACCCAACATATATTCCTAACCTTCTTTGCGGACCCATTTTGGTGCGGGATGGCGGTGCTATAGGCACATATACTGCGCATCCAAAAATTCTTAAATGGGATATATTGGGTTCATGACCCAAAACCAATTGCAACGGGGAATACTTGTGGTAATTCGTCGGTCTGAGACGAATTAGCATTGCTGCATGTAAGATGGCGTGACCCCATACCGAAGTGGGCAGCCTCGTTCTCATAAGTAATGGCCTTGCAATCAACTGCAGGCGTTTAATTAACGATTCTGCAAGACCGTTTTGAGTGTGAACATGAGCTACAGAATGTTCAACTTTTATCCCGATTGATAAGCAATAATCATTAAATGCTTGGGATGTAAACTCAGCAGCATTATCCAGTCTAATGGACTTGATTGGATTATCTGGAAATTGTGCTCGTAGTCGAATTATTTGTGCCATTAATTTCGCAAACGCAAGGTTGCGTGATGACAACAGGCACACATGAGACCATCTACAAGATGCGTCTATCAAGACCATGAAATACCTAAACGACCCACTAGGTGGGTGAATAGGTCCACAAATGTCCCCTTGTATACGTTCCAGAAACGTGGGTGACTCAGTCCCAACCTTTGTTGGTGATGGCCTGATAATCAACTTGCCTTGATAACACGAAGTGCAAGGATATTCATTATTCGAAAGAATTTTGAAATTCTTTAACGGATGCCCATATGAGCTTTCTATAATCCGTCTCATCATGACCGATCCTGGGTGTCCCAATCGATCATGCCAAAGTACAAAGGTATTGGAATCAGTAACCCTTTGGTTTACTGTTGAATGTGCCTCAATTGCACTAATTCTTGTCCAATACATGCCACAAGATAAAGACGGGAATTTCTCAATAACCCTCTTTTGGGCGGAGACATTCTTTGTGATGACGAGATATTCAAGATTATCTTCATCCATTGTCTCAATATGATAGCCATTCCGGCGTATATCTTTAAAACTCAACAAGTTTCTTTTAGACTTGGAGGAGAACATTGCATTCTCTATGATTAACATCGTGCCTTTGGGCAGAGTTACAATTGCTCTTCCGGAGCCTTCAATCAATTTACTACTTCCAGATATTGTAGTAACGTTTGCCTTACACATATTTAGTTGAGAGAAATACTTCCTTTCTTTGAGTATTGTATGTGTAGTACATGAATCAACTAGGCAAATACTTTTACAGTTGGACGTTGATCCAAGTTCGCTTTGTGAGATATCCATATTTGCTATCCCATAGTTTGACATACAAAAGAGATACACAAACATAAGAATAAACAAGTTCAATTCGTTTGTGTCACATAATATTTTCAAAATCTGCTGCTAACAGTTGACTAACAATATCAGATATGTTATCCATTACTTTGCAGTTTGAAAATTTCAGTTTAAACGTTTTCTTCAAACAATCGATTGTTAAACACAAACAATCGATTGTTGAACATTTACAATCGATTGTTAAACACACACAATCGATTATTTGCTATTTTGAAAAACCAAATCACTGTCTTAAGACAATCGATTGTTATGCATAGACAATCGATTGTTGGCTATTTTGAAAAATTCCAGAGCACTGTTTTAAGACAATCGATTGTTAAGTATAGACAATCGATTGTTGGCTATTTTGAAAAATTCGAGCACTGTTTTAAGACAATCGATTGTTGGCTATAGACAATCGATTGTTGGCTATTTTGAAAAATTCCAGAACACTGTTTTAAGACAATCGATTGTTATGCATAGAGAATCGATTGTGGATGATTTTTGAAAAATTCCAGATTACAGTCTTAACGACAATCGATTGTTAGACAAAGACAATCGATTGTGGATAATTTTTGAGAAATTCCAGATTACACTGTCTCAACGACAATCAATTGTTAGACAAAGACAATCGATTGTTGATCAATTATTTTTCAGCTTTAATGCGAAAATAGTAGATAATCGACTAGTTTTTCAGGCTAGTCGATTACCCCTACTGGAAAATAAAAAATTTTATTGATATTTGAGCATATTGAAGATATTCTAAAGAACTACTGCTAACATTGCATCATGAACTAACTAATACGAGCTAATACTAATGACTATTAGTTTATTCACTAACTAATACAAATAAGTAGAATGAAATCAAATAACTTCATCTTCTTTCATCACGGATCCATCGCCGATTAGGTGGTCTATTTTCACCTCGGGTTGCTCAAAGAAGTCTGCCACATCCAGGTGGGTGATGTCCTCATTGTCGTCATAGACAAAATTTGTTTCAGGGCCTTTTCTCTTTCGAGATGCTTGATAAAGGTCAACCAAGTGTCTTGGTATACGGCAAGTCTTTGACCAGTGCCCTTTCCCACCGCAACGATAACATATAGTTTCTGAACCATTTGCCTTAGGATCTTCATGACCCCGTTTCTGCTTTCGGCGGTTATCTCTCCTTGGGGGTTGACGGACTTCATTGGAATTTCTTCCTTGTCTACGTCCCTGGCTATGACCCCGTTTGCGACCATGACCATGGCCCTTTTCATGTTTGGCATAATGAGAGTGCACCTTATCTGCTTCAGGCAGTGGTGTAGACCCAGTGGGTCGATTTTCATGATTTCTCATGAGCAGGTCATTATTTCGCTCAGCCACTAGTAGAAGAGAAATCAGTTCAGAGTACTTTGTAAAGCCTTTCTCTCTGTACTGTTGTTGCAGTACTATATTGGAGGCATGAAACGTTGTAAACGTTTTCTCAAGCATATCATAATCGGAGATATTATCCCCGCATAGCTTCAATTTAGAAGTAATTCTGAACATTGCAGAATTATATTCAGAAACGGACTTAAAGTCCTGGAGCCTCAGATGAGCCCAATCATATCGTGCTTGTGGCAGAGTGACCAACTTCAGGTTGTCATATCTCTCCTTTAAGCCGTTCCACAAGATGAGTGGATCCTTGACGGTGAGATATTCAATCTTCAAACCTTCATCAAGGTGATGGCGCAAGAAAATCAAGGCCTTCGCACATTCTTGGGTGGATGCTTTTTCTCTATCTTTGATGGTGTCTCCGAGACCCATAGCATCTAAGTGGATTTCAGCATCCAACACCCATGTCATATAGTTCTTGCCCGAAATTTCAAGGGCAACGAACTTTCTTTTCGTAATGTCAGACATAATCGAAATTTAAATTAGGAAGAGGGAAATACCTTAGATTTTTCGAGAATGGTTCTTGAGACGGTAGAGTCTCGTGCTGATAACGTGTTATGAAATAATATAAAAGACAAGAACAATAATGCAAGAACAAGAGCAAATAGAGAGAAGAGTAGAGAGAGTTCTTCTTATTGATACTTAGAGAATGTTAGGAGTGTTTTACAATGGTAGAGGGCACCTCTATTTATAGGGAGGAGGATGATTTATCTACCAAGAATAGAACTCTAGAATCTCTCTAATTAAAGACATTCTACTTAAATAGAAGTGTATTTATAACATGGTGCACGTAAACTTCCTTCTTTTTTCCTCTTTCTCGCCACGTCTCAACGGGAAGAAGGAAAAAGAAAGAGAGGTTTTTGAAATTTTTACAGAGCCATTACCCCCACTCCGCTTTTCAACTTCTTCTGAAATATCTGCGATTTTCTATATTATATAATCTCTAATATACTTTAATTGTATATATAAATTGTATTTCCCCAGCTCATAATACATTCATCTACTATTCTCTCCCCAGATCTCCTTCTTCCTTACGTAATTCGTCAACCATGTCTTATGCCTATCTTTTCAAGTATATCATCATCGGCGATACCGGTAATCTTCCTTCCTTAATTTTAATTTCGATAAACCTATCTTATCTTTTTTATTTTATTTATTTTGATTGCTTTTTTATTTTTGCATCCGTTTAAAATGTTTTCTGTTTGATTATTAATTAATTTAATTTAATTATTTGCTTATTTCCTTTTTTATGGATCTGGAATGATCTGGAATGTGCAATTGACAAGATTTATTCATTTATCTTTTTTTTTTTGATTTTGGATTTTATGATTTTGTGTTGTATCTTCGCATTTCATATCTTAATTGAAAACAATGATATATTCATGATGATCTGACAATTAGTTGTTTCTGATAGAAAGGATTTTGTTACGCCAAATTTGATGCTTTTGGTCATTTAGATATTTATGTTATCAAGTAAAAGAAAGTAGAGGCTCAGTACCCTAAGCCTAGGTGGCAGAGTTACCCGGTGTCTGTGTGCTGGTGGGAGGTAGCAGGTACCCGGTGAATTAGGCAAGTGTGCGTAAGCAGGCTGGACGGCCATATCATCAGAGAAAAAAAGTAGAGGTTCAGTTGGCGACGTTGTACTTAAACTGCCAATTTGGTTATATTTGAAGTCTGTTTACTCTGTTGGTTTTTGTGTCTATGCAAAGTCTTGTGGATACAGTTACACTACTCTATACTATGTGAAATGTTCGAGGAGAAAAGTTTTCAAAAAGTAACAGGTTCTAGAAATATTACAAATCCAAGGTGAACCTTGATTTAGAGTTCATTTATCACTAACTTTTGGAAAAAGCTTTTTGGAATTTCTTAAGAAAAAAAGAGTGTGTGCAGTAATATGTTGTAGTTTTTCAGAAGTTATGCAAGTTTTTTGTGAGTGGAAGAAGAACTTTTCTTTGAATAATACCCATGAACCATATCTTTGAAGAACATTTTGTTTGAAAAAGCTTTTGGCAAAAACTTATACAAAGATGTCTCTGGAAACTTCTTTTGCAAGATTTCAGAAAACAAATTCATGAACAAATGCCACAAAGAGTTTTTTCTTAATGCTAATCTGTCATGTATTCCATAGTTTGGGATATTTTGATTTGCTTGGCCAGTCTATTTCTTAAGGTTTTATTGGATCTTTACTTTGAATTTTCTGCTACATTTTGGCTGCTACAATATTCGACTTGGGTAGCAGGCCCATAGATGTCTGGGTGCAGCAAGTTAGGAGTCTTAGACAGCAGGTTTAGTTGACAATTGTTGAGGACAAAAAAAAAGAACTGTTTAAAGGCTTCTGCATAGCCACTTTTCCTAACTGCAATCCCTGCTTCCTCCAAAGTAAAGTCCCTTTTAGAAGCTTATATTTATTTTATCATAAGGGCCTTATAAAAGGATACATTATATATATATATATATATATATATATATATATATATATATATATATATATATATATATATATATATATATATATATATATATATATTCTAAGTTTCAATAGAAAGATAATCTAAGGAAATATGATGACATTCCCCTCCTCTCTCTCTCATCACTACTTGTCAATTTTCTTTTTCTGCAATTTCACACAATCTGGCTATACACAGCACAACCTTAAAACATCATAGTTTAACTAGCTTATCAGTCCAATGTTAGGCGCAGTCATCCCCAACCTCCATCAGGTTATATTCGGCATGAAGTATTGATTTCTCCTAGTTAATCTCTAAGATTTTTGATTCTTTGTTACTGAAGTTTAAATAGTCGTAAGTCAAGAAATTGCATCTGCAGAGTTCTCTTTATTCAGTGGCTTAGGTTAGTATTACATTCCTCAATCTGAAAAGATAATTATTTTCTCCTAGAAGTAAAACACATATTCTCCTTTGACTTGTAGAATAACTTTGACATGAATTTGCTGACTAGGCACTTTGATCAATATATAAAGAAATTTGACCAGCGAGAGGCTGGAGATTGTTGGCGGTCGGCGAGGTAGAGGGAGGCCTAAGAAGTATTGGCGGAGGTGATTAGGCAGGACATGATTAGAATGCAAGTTTCCGAGGACATGACCCTTGATAGGAGCGTCTGGAGGTCCAGAATCAGGGTTGTAGGTTAGGGGCTCCTAGAGTCCTTCGCACGTCAGTAGGTTTTCTCATAGACGATTTGTGTGTTAGCGTGTGCCCTCCTGTGGCTGTTAGTTATGGTAGTTACTGTACGATTTTATTGCCTGCGATTGTATGTATGTTTCTTATTTTTAGTTAATTATTTTCACTATTTTATGCGGGAGTCACTAATGCTTTTTGTTTTTGTTTTGTTTTACAGCTGTTTGTCCTTTTGTCCTATGCGCCGAGGGTCGATTGGAAACAGCCTCCCTGCCCTTTCGGGTAGGGGTAAGGCTTGTCTACATATTACCCTCCCCAGACTCCCACCTGGTGGGAATATACTGGGTAGTAGTTGTTGTTGTTGTTGTTGACCATGAGAAAACAGAGTAAGAAAATAGTTCGAAAGTATGTCTGCTTTTCGCATAAGGTCAAGTGATTATTGGTAAAACTGTCAAGGCTCATAATAATAAAAACATGCTTTAATTGATGGATTACATATGGCTTATGGTGAAGATGGCTACCTCGCCTACCCATAACTGTTGCCACTATATCACTACAAGGAACTGCTGTGTAGACACTCTTCGGCTCAGGGAACCCACCCTGTATTGAGAATCTAAACTATTGAATGTTAATGTGATGGTGATTAAGCTAAGTGATTCCTCTTGATTTGGTATTTTTTTTAGTCGTATCTACATACACAGAAAGCATCTTCTTATTTTGCCTTTACCATGTACTTTGCACCCTAGAATTTCTTACAATCATTTTGTTCTAATATTTGTGTGTGATATTGATGTATTCATTTATTAGACATCATCTATAACTTGACAATGTTTTGTTGCACAGGAGTCGGAAAATCTTGTCTTCTGTTGCAATTTACCGACAAACGGTTTCAACCGGTCCATGACTTGACCATTGGGGTTGAATTTGGGGCTAGGATGATCACAATAGACAACAAACCAATAAAACTACAGATATGGGACACGGTTTGTGACACATCTTGTCTCTTTCTCTTTTACTGTTAATTGCCAGATGTCCAAAAAGTTAACATTAGACCACAGTTTATCTGATCATCTTATTTTGGTCATCAGGAGCGTGAGACTATCCTCATAAACGCCTTATATTCTGGCCTAAGCAACAGAATTGTTCTTACTGTTTTTGTTATTGTTTGCATGTGTGATCATTAATGGCTGACTGCATGATTCTAATGAATGCTCACCATTTCAGGCTGGCCAAGAATCATTCAGATCAATCACTAGATCATACTACAGAGGTGCTGCTGGGGCACTGCTTGTTTACGATATTACAAGGTATTATCCTGCATACATCTTTATCACATATATGCATGGAATCCAGGTTAGTCAGCATAACTTTGCTTGCATATATTAGATTGCTTCTTGATGTGCCTTTTAACTTGGATCCAAATTCCAGAAATGTTTCTTTACACGAACTTTGTCGCCCGGAGATGTCATTTGTAAAGCAGATTTGGCTGCATCTTCAATATACATCGTAGCCTTTTCACTAATTTCTTTTTGGTTTAACTGATTGTAGAACAATATTGAATATTGTTCTGATGATGACACCTATATGTCTTTGACTGTCAGATAGATTAAAAAAGTTTCTAAAGCTAATGATAACACTCTATCATCTTGCGTCATAAGTTTCTCTCTTACTGGACATTACTGAAGCAATTATCTTGTCTTCTGTATAAACTTCGTCTGTGAGTAAGTTGTAATTGATACATCTTTGTTTCGTTGTCTCCTTCCACCCCTCCATCCCTGAATGCTGATATGTATAATATTTGGTTCCTGCATTATTCTGTTGGTGATCATCGAGTCATTCCTTCACTCTTCCTGCTGCTGTAACTGTAAGTATACTTCGTCTACATTAATGTGTTAGTGACGAAATTATGATTTTCTTTTCTCCAACACTTCTATAGGAGGGAAACGTTCAATCACCTTGCTAGTTGGCTGGAAGATGCAAGGCAACATGCAAATGCAAACATGACCATAATGCTGATAGGAAACAAGTGTGATCTGGCTCACAGAAGGGCTGTAAGCACTGAGGAAGGCGAGCAGTTCGCCAAGGAAAATGGCTTGATATTTATGGAGGCCTCTGCCAAAACTGCTCAGAATGTTGAAGAGGTAAGGAATCGTATATTCTGTTACTTCTCTTGCTCTTTCATGGTACACGATGGCCACCCTCTAAGAAACTCTTTTGCACTTTTTCAGGCTTTTATCAGAACTGCCTCAACTATCTATAAGAAAATACAGGATGGAGTGTTTGATGTATCAAATGAGGTATCCCATACCTTGTCTACATTGATATAATCTGCCTAGTGTTTATCGCTTTGTGCACTGAATGTTTTTACTTGGAGATAATATTAATGTACGAAAGCAAATGAAGTAAGAAAATTTGGGAGTAACGAAAAATACTATTGACACATCCCATGTTACCATGTAGAAAGACTGATATGGTTCCTTCTGATCCTATTACCAGATAGTATTTTCCTTGCTTAAAGAAATGATAAAAAAGATCTAGGTGCCTTCGTTCCTTTGGAAAACAATACGGGGTTTTATATTAAACTAATTAGTTCAATGGACCAACATTGCAAACAAAACAATATCCACATTTGGGGACACGCCCCTCCAGGTGTGTGTATGACTTGTCCAATCTCCAAGAACGTATCTATCTGTGCTATGCACGGCTTAAATGCTGTTATAGCTTTTTGAAGTGAACTGCTCGTTTGTATATCTTGTAATCTGGTTGTGAAGTTCATTTATATGTAGTGCAATCCAATTTCTGTTAATATTTGGTTAGAAAAACTAAATGTTTTATAAAGATTGGCAAATGTTTTGCACCTAGATTGCTTATTCAAAAAACTTGGATGGAAATCGACAACATAGTGACGAATATACTAATATTCGATATAGAGGCAGAAAAATATACATTTAAGATGCAATGTTATTGAACTCATCTGGATTTGGGTCCTTTCATCCCAAAAAGGATTTTAACTTTTCTGAACCATGAATATAGAGCTATGTCCAGTTTGCTTCCCACTAAATCTGAATTTTGGGATTTACAAACACACTTTTTCGAGTAAAAATTAGGCTCTTTAATTCATATAACTTTGACCCCTAAAAGTACCATTTATGAGGGGAGGGGATGAATTTTGATATACCTCAATGAGAATCAGATTCCAATTCACGCAAGTTACGATATAGTGACAATGCTATTCTTTTCTTGGGGTTGTTTCTTTGGTGGGGGTTTGGGGGGGGGGGGGGGATTAATTTGGAGGGAGGTGAATGACTTAAAGTTATTTCAGAATCTGGTTACTAGAGATCTTATTAATGCTTGGTTTTGTCAATGGTGAATTTTTGCTGTGTACAAATCCCTGATCTAAGGAGTTCAAATTTTAATTGCCTTTTGCAGTCATACGGAATAAAAGTTGGGTATGGAGGCATTCCTGGGCCATCAGGTGGAAGAGATGGAGTTGCTTCTCAAGGAGGAGGTTGTTGCAGTTAAAAGTGTAACTTTATTCTTCAAATTTGATCATGTCCTGTGGTTATTTATTTGTGTTTAGTGTCTTAACATTGAGAGGTTTATTCAATTTGTTTGTTTTACTGTTAATATCTGCTCAAATATAATCAAACATCAGTAATATGGGACTTGTCTTTCTTCTTTGATTTCTCCTTGTAATATTTGACATTACCAAATGTGTATAGTGTTTCATAGATCTTTTGTGTTTGATTGAAATTCACTCAACCCCTCATGCCCTCCCCTTTTCCTGTCCACCCGCCAACCCCATGTTGTCGAAATGGTTTCTGGGGCGTATCAACAGGGATAAGAGATCACTTGTGTTTGCATGGATTTGCCATAAAGCCAGCAAACATTTCCCCAGCGTTAAGGCAATTGCGAGGGTGCAAATGTTTGCTGGTTGGCCAGCTTAACGTCGCCGAGTAATTGGGAATAAGCATATCCTGCTGACGGCTAAAGAGCAAAAGTTGGGAAAGTTAATTCCCCTCCCAGCAAAGGGCTCGCCTAGGTAGCAAAGGTCATCAAGTGTCAACTGTAATGCAGAATTCGAATTGATATAATTGCACAGTTTTATATTGAACGGGTTAATATAAACGGAAAAGGTTCAAATATGCCCTTGTACTATACGAAATTGAGCATATTTGTCCTTCGTTAATACTTTAGCCCATATATGTCCTTACCGTCATATAATTGGTCCATATATGTCTTTACTATTACATACTTAGTCCAAATATGCCCCTTTCGAAACGGAATTCATCCAAATTAATTAGTTTTTTTGTTAATTGTAATAAAATATATTACAAACACTATTTCTTTTTTTCATTAGTACTTTTTTCTTTATTTTTCTCTTTTCTTTCTTCTTTTCTTCTCTTTTTTGTTTCTTTTTCTTTCTCCTATATTCTTGTTCCTTTATTCGTGATGTCTTCTCTATTTTCATCACCTATTTAACTTGACAAAACTCATGAATTCCTGTTAATTTTATTATCACAAACCTTGCGGGTTCGTTTGATCTGAAGGAAATGAAAATTATCGAAGAAATTTTTCGGTGGTGTTAATTGAATGAAGGTAGGATATGGTTATTCAGATTTTGAAGGTCTTGTTCCCTTCAGATTTGAAGCTCCACAGTGAACAATACCTTCAAATCAGAATAACCATATTCTACCTTCACCAAATTAGCACCACAAAGGAAATTTCTCCTTTTTCATCTCCTTCTTTTCAGAATAACTAGAACTTTCTTGCATGGAAGCTTTTACCGGTGAAATAAAATCACGTGAATTTGGTGACGAAAATGGAGAAGACATCAACAATGGAGGAAAATAAATATATGATAAAGAAAATGGGAAAAAAGAGAAAAATAAAGAAAAAAGTACTAATAAAAAAATAGTGTTTGTAATATATTTTAGTACAATTAACAAAAGAGCTAATTAATTTAACTGGACCGGTTCGAAAGGGACATATTTGGATCAACTATGTGATAATTAAGGACATATATGGACCAACTATGTGATGATAAGGACATATATGGACTAAAGTATTAACAAAGGGAAAATATGCTCAATTTCGTATAAATTGACTTTCTAATCGAGCAATGACCTCAGCTATTTATTTTTTGTGCAGTAATAATTGTGCATATTACCATTGACAATAAAAGAAGAATAAACTTACATGTTGGGAAATAAGCCCTCGATAAAAATAATATTCAAGGTTATAATAATAGAATAATAACATAATATCGAGATACTGTAATCAGCAAGAATAAAACGAACAAGAAGGGCATAAAGATTTTAATATGAAAAATCCTTCTGAATAAGGAAAATACCACAGGCCTGAAAAGAGCAAAATAATCCAGTATAATGAAGTGTTTTACATCCAATAGTCTCGAGTAAAATACTTTAGGGACCGCTATACACTTAAAAAAAAGAACTATCTTTTAAAATTCTTATCTCATTACAAATCGCTCACACTTTATATTTTTCCACGCAGACTATGCCATTTATAAATACCTCGTATTGCTCTCTATGCTTTCGGATATATTTTTCTTTTAGTGTATGAAATGACAAGCTGAAGCTTCGTTTTCTAGGAAGAGTGACCGTCCAGTCAAACCAATCTAATTGATTGGTTTGCAAGTTGTTATTACCAACTTGCCGATTTGCCTCTTGCAAATATTTCCAAAGCTAGATTTGGCCATCAGATTTGACATTTGTTTCTTTCTTTATTTTTGTTTTATTTCTTTTATTTTATTTATGGGAATGAACCGTACAAATATCTCCTTTTAGACTCATTCTCGTGAAGGAGGTAATACCAAACTTCTAATTTGAGTGCATATCGACAAGTTCTTTTCACAATTCGATCTTGTTCCTTAATATCACCTTGATCAGCATATCTGCAAGATTTTCATTTGTGAAAATCTTTAGGACTTGTAGAGATTCACTCTCTACCTTTTCAGATCTAGTGGTATCTCACATTGATATGCTTGGTCCTTGCATGGTACATGGAGTTCTTGCCTTAGTATATTGCACTATGACTGTCACAACAGACAATATACTCCTTTTGATGCAAACAAGCTCTTGAAGGAACCATTTTAGTGATATCATCTTCGTGGTAGCTTCAACAACGACAATATACTTTACTTCAGTTGTACAGAGTGCGACACAATTCTGCAACCTCGATTATCATGATATTTCTCCCCTTGAAAGTGTAAACAAGTATCCATTAGTGGATTTTCTGCTATTAATATCACCTGCAATATCAATATCTGTATACCCCTTCAAGATTGGCTCAGATCCTCCAAAGTACAAACAATCTCATGTGGTACCTCTCAGGTACCTAAGTATCCACTTGATTGCTTCCCAGTGTTCCTTTTCAGGATTTTTAAGAACGCATGCTGACAACATCGACTGCATGAGCAATATCAGATCTGGTGCATATTATTGCATACAAATCAGGCTTTTGGCTGCTGAGGAATAAGGATCTCTAGTCATGCTCTCTTTTTCCTATAGGATACATCTTCTTGCTCAACTTCATATAACTAACAAGAGATATGCTGACTGGCTTAGCGTATTTTATGTTGAACTGTTCCAATACACGTTCAATGTACTTCTCCTCAGACGGCTACAACTTTCTACTTGTTCGCTCTTGAACTATCTTCATCCCAAAAATTTGTTGTCATGGGCCTAGTCCTTCATATCAAATGTCTTGAACAAATCTCCATTCAACTTTGCGATCAGCTTCTTGTCTTTTCCTACAATTAACATGTCATCTACATAGAACAACAAAATAATAGAGTCGCTGTTAGAAAATATTTTGGATGTATACTCATGGATCATAATAAGTCTTCATGTAAATTTGACTTTTCATGAATGAGTCAACCTTATTGTACCACTGCCTTGGTGTCTGCTTCAACCCATAAAGTCTTATTCAATTTGCACACAATGTATTTCTTTCCAGCAACTTCAAATCCTTCTGGCTACTCCATATAAATCTTCTCTTCCATATCTCCATGAAAAAATGCAGTTTTCACGTCCAACTACTCTATTTCAAGATCTAGACTAGCTGCTAAGCTCAAAATTATTCGAATAGAATTCATTTTGACAACATGTGAGAAAATTTCGTCAAAATCAATATATTTCTTCTGTTCGAAGCCTTTTAGCACTAATCGAGCTTTCAATCTAACTATATTGCCATTTCAATATTTCTTGAGTATAAAGACCTATTTGCATTTGAGTGGTCTTTTATCCTTCTGAAGTTCAACCAGCTTATACGTGCCATTTTTGTATAGAGATTCCATCTCTTCTTGCATGGCTTTATTCACTGGTTCATTTTTGGATGGTGTAACACCTCCTTAAGACTTTTCGGTTCTCCCTCATCATTGATAAAGACATATTCTGTAAAAAGGTACTTGCATGACTCTACCCTTGGCCTTTATAATCTTCTCGGAGGTTGAGGTTGTTATTCTCCCTGAGTGGAGTACTCTACTTGCTTGAGATCATCATCAAGTACTCCCCCTGCTCGGCAACCTCGTCGGTCCTATTGTCTACACTTGGGGGGTTGTTAGAAGTAGAAAGAATGGTAACAAGGTTATGGATTATACCATTCTTTCCCTTCTCTAACTGATCTTATGCAATTTCGACTTCACTTTATCAGAAGATTACATCTCTTTTTCTTTGCAGGATCTCACAATCTATACCCGAACTCTTCATCTCCATATTTAATAAATATGCAGAGAAAAAATTTATCATCCAAGTTTATTTTGTGAGCTTTTGGTATATGTGCAAAAGCTCTGCAACCGAACACCTTTAGATGTGAGTAGGACACCTCTTTTTTGATCCAAACTCTTTCTAGGATGTCTAACTCCAATAGAACTGATGGACTACTATTGATCAAGTAATAGGTTGCCTAAATTGCTTCACCCCAGAATGACTTTAGGTAGTTTAGCCATTCTTAGCATGCTTCTCACCTTCTCAACAGTGGTACGACTCATTCTCTCAGCTACACCATTGTGTAATGGGGTGCCACGAACTGTCTTTTCATGTCTGATCCTATAGCTCGGAAATGCTCTTTAAATTCCCTAGCATTCGACCCGTTTCCCTTCCACCAGAGCGTGGAACTTCTGGGAAATATGAAACACTGATCTTTGGGTTTTAAGATATAACAACAATTTTTGTGAAATATCATCAATAAATATAACAAATTATTTATTACCGCCAATCGATTCAATAAATATCAGAATATACCAAATCAAGTATACTTGATTTTCTTTCAGATGATGTTTTGAAATAAGACTCTATGCTGCTTACCAAATAAACAGTAATCACAAGGTTTTATCGTTATACCTTTAGCAAAAGAGATGCGTGATTTCCTGGAAAGAATTTACAATCCCTTCTCGCTCATATGACCCCTTCTTTTGTGCCATAAATCTGCAGAAATCTCATCATGTGCCGCATTCAATTCACCGTGGCATATTTCTGCATTTATCCTGTATAATGTGTCACAAGCAACTGTCTTTGCAATCACCAATGATCCTTTGGTGACTCTCCACTTTTGATTTACAAAATAATTTTCGTATCCATCTTGGTCGAAAATTATTCTCGATATTATGTTCATCCACAAATAAGGTATATCTGCATATTCTTTAGAACCAATGTGCATCCGATATTTGTCTTAATACAAATATCACCAACCACTGCAATCTTTGAGTAACTCGTGTTACCCATTCTCAAAGTTCCTAAATTACCAGCTACACATCTGCAAATCATTTCTCTCACCGGTATGGCATGGTAAGATACCGCTGTGTCAACCATCCATTCCGACTCTGGACCTGATAAGTGCATTTATTCATCTTCCTCATATATAGAGAGAACAACATTATCATTATTTGTAACCATGGTGGTTGTGTTGTCGTTATTCTTATGGCCACTGATTTCACTTTTGCCCTTTCTTAGATTTTGGCAATCTCTTTTGAGGTGACCCAATTGATCGTAATTGTAGCAATTTTTGGCTTTTTATTTGGATCGGTTCTTGAACTTTCCGCGACCTCCGGATCTACCATAGTTGCTTGAACCCTTTGATAACTCCTGTTTCTGTCTTTTGCAATAAGAGCATGTCCTTGATTTTCAGACTTCTTTCTAATATTCTCTTTGAGTAGAAGAGTCGATATAGCGTCTCTCAACTCATTGATGATTTTACCGTATAGGGTTGTTGCCAAATTATCATGTGAAGATGGCAATGAGTTCAAGAGCAAGATGTCTTTATCTCTTCCTTGATCTTTACTCTGAGGTTGGCAAGTTGCGTGATTAGTACATTAAGCATATTTAAATATGACAAAAAATGTACCTTCACCCATATGTAGGGCGTGTAATTATTTCTCTAGGTACAATTTATTTGTCAGCATTTTGGACATATATAGGCTTTCCAATCTTGTCCAAGCGTCCCATCTGATAAGTCCAACTTGCTATCAGTAGCAGTCTTTCCATCTAAGTCAGTCCAATCCTTATGTTTCATGGTGTTAAGCTTCTTAGCATCACTACCTAATACCGTGTGTAATTCTTGTTGGATGAGCAGATCTCTCATCCTTCTTTGCCATATTCAGAAACCGGTATCTCCGTTGAATTTTTCTACTTCGTACTTTGTGCCGGACATTTTATTTTTTTACCGAGTATAGTACTACCGACTGTGAAGAGTATTTATATGAACGAGCAGAACTTGTACTATAATACTAGTTATTTGGAATAAATCCCCCTCATAAATAATATTCACGATAATAATATTGAATAATAACATAATATCTAGATACAATAATCAGCAAGAATAAACATAACAACAAGAATACAAAGATTTTAATATGAAAAATTCTTCTGAATTAGAAAAAATACCTATAGTCCCAAAAGGAGAAAAGTTAGTGTGGACTTTTACATCCAGTTGTCCCGAATAAAAAATAAGTTTCTTATAAGATTTTTGGCTCATTATAATATTGCTCACACTTTATATTTTCCCTCATAAATTACAGTGCCTGCAAATACCTTACACTGCTCTTTATGCTTTCAGATATATTTCTCTTTGAGTTTTGGTGTAAGAAATAAGAAGCTGAAGCCTTCCTTTTATAAGAAGAGTGACGGTCCACTCCAACGAATCGAATTGACTGATTTGCAAGTTGTTGTTGCCAGCTTGCCGAGTTACTTCTTGCAAATTGTTTCGATTTAATCATGAGATTTGGGTGTTTCCTTCTTTATTTTTCTTTTTTCTTTTTATATTTTATTTCATTTATGGGGGTGGACCCCCTACTAAAGAGCACTCAATTCATAATCATGTTCTAGGAATGGTGCTACGAATATTAAGCCTTCAAGCAACCACTAATTACACAGTAATTTCTGCCCAAAAAAAAAAATATATTCTAGATCTAAAAGCCTTCCTTGATAGTTAAGTACATTTATTTTTTCTGTAACTTCTTTCTTAATCAGTATTACTACCTCTTCAATATTTTTAGTAAAATTGACTATTTAATTTATCTAGTTTATTGAATGATATAGTTAATATTACTTATAATATTCTTTCACAATACTTTTGCCTATTCAAGCTAATCGAATACCTATATTTCTGTGGAATTAGAATTAGAACGCATTAATAATTCCTCTATAGTAAGCAATCAAGACATTTATATATAATCTTATCTTAATTGCGAATCTGTTTTTCAATTCCTAGATTCAACAATTTGCTCTACTTATATGCATTTAGACTGGAAAAATGTCAGAAATATCTATAAAAACAAAAGAAAATTTTGCGTTTCTACTCATAAAGACTTTCTACCTATAAAATATTTACATTATACACCTGTTGTATATAACCTCAACAAAGGAAGAATGGACCAAACCAGATGCACCAAATCACATTGACTTAGCAAAAATGAACAAGGTTACAAAGAGAACATATAATATGAATTCAATTATTCCTCCCATTAGAATTTATATAACTTAAAATTGGAGAATAAGTGTTGGAGGAGATCTTTAGCTTGAAATTTTCATCCAAATCCACCTCAAATTATCTTTAAATTAACTTAAAGTTTATATTCATATTCTTACAAGTATTTGCAACAAGTTTTAATAATATCCACCCTCATTCAAAGTTCAAACACTTATTAAGTTTTCAATTCCCAAATCAAAAACTTCAAAACTCATTTAACAATGGACTAGTTCTGTTTTTCTTCAATTATCGACCACCAAATTTAGACTATAACCACGATTTTAGCTTTGGACAGTCGCACCCAGATGATAAAACAATATCAGTTGATTGTGTTGTTATATCATATTGTATAATTACAGCATATTGTTATAGTATAATATATATTACTACACTATACCATTACAGTATATTATATATTATTATAGTATATTATAGAAATATAACTGTATACTCTTATAGTATATTATATACCGTAGCGATATACTATTGGTAACTTGGTTCTTTAAATTCAGCTTAAAAATTCCTTCTCAAATACCTCAAACCAGCTTCAAATACGACTAAATTTCACCATGAACTTCCTGAAGGTACTATAAGCAATATTTTATAATACCCACTTTGAATTTAACATCAAATCTTCAAAATAAAATTTTAAATTTATGAACTTCAAACTCAATAATTGTAGGCCTTCAAACACATACAAAATTTTTTGGTTTGGGAAGCTTCATATATGACCACAACAACACATGTATTCAGAAATATAAATAAACACACAAAAAGAAAGCGTTTGAAAAGAATTAGTACTGATATGAAAAGAGAAGTTTGAAATATACTAATATCAAAATAGGATTTTGGAGTAATAATCATTTAAAATAATATGAAAACTTAATTTCTAAAATTTATGTAGAAAATTATAACAAGAAATGCATGGGTATGTACTAGGTTTTCATGATCCATTAAAAAGACTAAACTATGTTTTTGAAAGGGGAAGAGAACGTTTAGTGTGTGACTGCTTGTTTAGAGCAATTGAAAAGGGAACGGGGATTGGGTAGGCATGGTAATTAGTTTGGGTCGCACAGGCAGAAATAATAAATATTTTGGACTTGAGTATAAAAGGATAAATAAATTGGGGTTAACAGGCATAAAGTGATAATTTTTCATTATAGAATTCTCACTTTCGAGATCAATCCTAGATTCGTAGATAGTACTCCTTCTTGTCCACAACAAGTGACATTTTGAATTTTATATTTTGGTACAAAATAAGTATCCTTTTACATGATCGAGAAGGAATTAACTTTATTTTTCTAAAAGTTTCTCTTATTTACATATTCCAATGTATCAAGTTAATTGTAACGACCTGATCGGTCAGTTTGAGCTCTAGCACATTGTTCGATGGTTTGAGGCTATGAGTAGCTTCACTTCAAGTATTACAACTTATACGTGGGGTCTGAATTAAATTTCAGGAATTTCGGAGCTGATTTAGAAAGAAAATTTTAATTTGGGAGGCTTTAAGTTAGAGAAATTGACTAATATTCGAATTCGAGTAAACGACCTCGGAATTAGGATTTGAAGTTCTAACATATTTGTGTAATGATTTTGGACTTGGCCGTAAGTCCGAATCAGGTTTTGGACGATCTAGGAGTGTTTCAGTGCCTATTGTGGAAAGTTGGCATTTTCGAAGAATATCATAAATTTAGGTTGAAGTTTATTTTAATGTTGTCAATGTCCGTTTGGGATTCCGAGTCTGAGAATAGCTTGGTATGATGATTCTGATTTTAGGATTGCGTCTAGATGTAGATTTGGAAGTTCGTAGGTTATTTCAGGGTCAATAGGCGAAAGTTGAAAGAAGGTTTTTTAAAAGTTTGACCGGGAGTGAACTTTTTGATATTGGGATCGAATTTTAATTCCGGAAGATAGGTCGGTAATGTCAATTATGACTTGTGTGCAAAAGTTGAAGTTGTTCCGGATTGACTTGATACGCTTCAGGGCATATTATACAATTTGAAAGTTTCATAACTCATAATTCGATTCGAGGCGCGGTTAATAGTTTTGGCATTGCTTGATGTATCTGAGACCTCGACTAAGTTCATATTATGTTTTGGGGCTCGTTGGTATGATTTGACGGGGTCATGAGGGGCTTGGGTGTATTTTAGATTATTGGTTGAGAAACTAGTAAATGTTTAGAAATTTAGAGTTTGACCATGGTCAATATCGAATTAAGATAATCTCTTTTCACTATGTTGACTCTGCGAGTAGGTCCGTAGCTTCTTTTATGATTGAAATTCATATATGGTTTGTGTCTGGGAGGTTCCAGATGAGTTTCTGGGTGGTTTCAGATCATTTCGAAGAAGTTTGGATTTGCTGGTTTCTGGTGAGTTACTGTTCATTCGCAATTGCGAACACTCTTCATTCGCAATTGCGAACAATGTTCATCGCAATTGCGAACACTGTTTATTGGAGTTTACCGTTCATTCGCTAATGCAAAGTTTTTGTCCCTAAATGCGAACCTGGGCAGATTGTTTTAAATCGGGATTTTGCTCATTTTACTCACTTCTCTCTTGGTTTGGGCGACTTTTGGAGAGCTTCAAGGGGCAATTTTTATCACCTATTGCAAGGGAAGTAATTCCTGCATATTATTAGCTAACTACATGGATTATACAAGAATTTAATCATGGAAATTAGTAGAATTGTGATATTTTGAAAGACACATAGAAATTGATATTTTTGGACTTTTACCCTAAAATTGGACAAGGAATTAGGAATACATTATATATTTGAGTTTGTGGTGTCTGAAATCCGGCACGTTGGCCCGAGGATGATTTTTAGCGATTTTCGAGCTGAGTTAGAAATTAATGTAAGTTGAATTATAATGAGTATTACAGTATACATTTATGGATTTGCACATTTATTGACTAGTTTTGGAGCACTGGGCATCGGCTTGAGTTTTTGGAAAGGCTTGGCCGGTTATAGAATTTCTGAGCGAGGTAAGTCACTTTTCTAACTTTGTAAGAGATAATTAACCCTATAGGTGAATTGATTTAATATGTGATTCTATTAGTGGAGGCCACATACGCATGAGGTGACGAGAGTCCATACGAAGCTACTAATTGTACTTATGACCGGGTAGTCTAAGACCCAAATCATGTTATACTTGTGATGTTTGCATCCTAATTGTTAATTTAACTGTTTAAAATATATTGGAACTTGATAAAGGAATCGCAAAAGGTGAAACCTCATCCACCTAGTTTTGGACAGGTCATTTGATCATTAATGATAATTGATATTTCTTTGAACATTAACCCATAATGAATTTTGAATTGGTTGTATTAATGTTTTTTATCTTCTTATGGAGCGGGCCGAGCGCCTCGGTAGAAGAAAGATGTATCTATGGTTCGTGTCATTTGACCCTCGCTAGTGCACAATTTACATATTTACGTTGGATCGGGCTGCACAACCTCGGTATGATTTTCACATGATAAGTCTTTAGAACTAATAATAATTGATATTGCTTTATTGGCTCATGATATAAATTGTTAAATGACGAAAATAAAATTTTAAATTTCCTATTAATAAAGAAATTATTTACTTTAGACAAGAGGGGTTGCTCCGATTGTAAGCAACCCCCACTTCCAACCGAGAGGTTGTGAGTTCGAGTCTCCCCAAGAGCAAGGTGGGAAGTTCTTGGAGGGAAGGATGCCGGGGGTCTATTTGGAAACAGCCTCTCTACCCCAGGGAAGGGGTAAGGTCAGCGTACACACTACCCTCCCCAGACCCCACTAAGTGGGTTTATACTGGGTTTAGACAAGAGGGGTTGCTATGATGGTAAGCAACCCCCACTCCATCCGAGAGGTTGTGACTTCGAGTCTCCCCAAGAGCAAGGTGGGAAGTTCTTGGAGGGAAAGATGCCGGGGGTCTATTTGGAAACAGCCTCTCTACCCAGGGGTAGGGGTAAGGTCTGCGTACACACTACCCTCCCCAGACCCCACTAAATGGGATTATACTGGGTTGTTGTCGTTGTAAAGAAATTGTTTACTTACTTCTTGTTATTGAGCTTTTAGCCGTTTATTACAACCGTGCTTAATTATAATATCGATATTTTATTATTTTCCCATAGTAAGTGTCGAATTCAATCTCTCATCACTATTTTTTGGAGGTCAGAGTAGATACTTACTGGGAACGCGTTGATTTCTGTACTTATATTGCACTTGTTGTATATATTATGCAGGTGCATATATGTCTAGTGGTCTTATGGGAATAGAGGCGCGGTTATTGCGTCGACATAGGTGAGATGCATCACACGTTACTAGCCCTGACACACAGAGTCTCTATTAGATTCATTTACATATTCATGTCTCATTGTATTCCGAACAGATGTTATATTTTACTATATTTCCTAGTTAATGATCATGCACTTATGACACCGGGTTTTGGGGGTGATTATGGTTTATTATCATTTATTTTGTAAGATTCTATCTCTTACTATTTAATTGAAGGAAATTATGATTTCAAAAAATACTAAAATGAGTAACTAAGTTAATCATTTATTGTTTGCTTGCCTGACAGCGATGTTAGGCGTCATCACGACCTTTAAAGGTTTTCTGGTCATGACAACATGGTATTAGAGTACTATTCACTTAGGTTTCATGAGTCATGAGCAAGTCTAGTAAAGTCTTACGAATCAGTACGAAGACATCTGTACTTATCTTCAAGAGGCTACAAGGTTATTAGGAGTATTTTCCTTCTTGATTCCTCATCGTGCAATTTGATTCCTATGGGCCGTATACCTTTATTTCTTTCCTATTCAATCTTATGCAACGTGAAGCACTTTCTATCAATTAGGAATTGAGTAATTGTAATGGTACTGCAGACGTAGTGTAGGATGTTTCTCCCTGCGTAATTGATTAGGCTATTACCGTCACCGTTTTGTCGTTTCATCTTAATATCAATGTTGTCTATTGTTTTGAAGTTGGGACTGATTGTTATGATGATTCGTGTATTTCTATTGGCACTGTTGGTGTAGTGGTAGGGTTCTTATTTATGGATCGCGACAAGAATGACTTGGCAGAAGGATTTCTCAATTCACAGCTTAGAGGTTCAACATTTTATTCCGACAAAGGAAAGGTAATCGGACTATGAATGTTCAGGTTTGGGTTGATGGATTAATAAGACTTAGTATTTTCGAGCATGGTCGAATTTTCATCTGTGATGTGGTGTCTTCATCTTTAAATGAATGTGTTATATTTGACGGTGTTATGGTCTTCTTCGACTCGCCTTTGGGGTAGGATATTATGAAATGGTATCAGGGAAATGGCTGTTAGAGATCGTGATGTGCAGTGGTTCAGGAACGAATGGTGATCCTAGTGTTGATGGCTCAAGGAAGATGGTCTTCGAAGAGGTTAAAAATTGGTAACAATCTATTGCTTCAAGTGCTACAAAGATGGATTTGGATTTGAGGCAATATCTGGGTGGTGAAAGAGGAGGAAGGGCATGTGGGAGGTGTCTTGCGGTGGTTAAACTTCTAGAAGACCAAGTATGAGAAGAAAAAGTCGAGTAGTTTCTTAAAGTAGAGGATTTGACCAAAATGGGAGTATGAAAGGATAGAATATGGGTTCTGTTGTGGGATGGCTACACGCCTTGAGGAAAGTTTAGAGTGATTTGGGATTCATGGTGGATAGTGACTAGGTCTACGAATTTAATTTGGAATATTGGATACTATACGGAGGAAGGTGGGATACGAAAGAAAGGAGTTGCTTGATATAAAGGAGGATACACCGTGACTTCAGATTGGAATGTATTGTCTCACCTTTAGTTGATGTCAATGAGGAGTTAACGGACTTGTATAGCTGGTGAAAAAGCATGAGCTCAGACTAGTTTATGTATTTAATAGTAATTGTACTCAGTGCAACATCGTTGGAAGGTGTCTGCATGGAATTTCTACAAGAGAATTATCTTAACTGAGCAAGTTAGCAGTTCAGTGCTATTGACGAAGCTTATATGAAGAATTTTACTGGCCATTCGGTAAGAGGTCAAATATGTGAATGTGGTTAGTGATTCAGGGTGTTAATAAAATGTTAACAGAAGGATTTCTAGGAACTTGGCGGGTTGATTATGCAAGATTATGTCAATGGTGGATAAGGAATCTTGGTGGGTCTAAGTTTATGTAATGGTAGCTTCAAGCTAAGTGGGAGAGCCACATTGCCTATGATTGATTGCATGGTTGTCTACTTGTGAGGTTTCTGGTTATGGACATATTGGCGGGTTATTACGACAAAGGAAAGAGAACATCAGTAGTAATTTGAGCAAAGTATTTGAGGAATTGTGCTATAATTGGCCTTGTCATTTCATGTTTAGGCTTTAGGAAGACTCACAATTTATGCTTTGTATAGATGTGATGTAAAAGGAAAGTGAACTAGCCAGGTGCTTCTTTGAGAGGGTGTTCATATGCTAGCAGAGTCTTGGATTCAATTATATTCGGGACCAAGTCAGCGTGGGGGACTCTCAACAACGTCCTAGTGGGTTAAAAAATCTAAGTGTTGTGCCTAAAGATTCATAGTGGTTAAGTATCAAGCTTTTGCAGTGGACTGTAAATGGGGCTTCGAGTGTTCTATGTTATCTTCAGCCTGTGGAGTAGCATTAGGGTAATGGGAGAAAATAACTTCAGATTCATAGTGGAATTATCAGAATGGGTGTATCAATTGGAGACGTAAATATGCAGATAAGGAGGGTATGACATGCTTCTTGGGTTTTGAGACAATATGGTCTCGTAAAATAAGGTCACTCAAGATTAGTGCAGATTTGGGTTTGTTATGTTTTGAGTGCAGCTAATATCATTCCTAAGGCAAGCCCAGAGTAAATTAGAAGAAGTCGGATGGGTTAGCAATGGTTGAATTGGCATAATGTGGCAATGATCAGTTCCTTTAGCGTGTTAAGTTATACATGTGATATGTGGCGCTACGTGTGAGGTTGACGACCGTTTTAATTTATTTTATTAGAGGCCTTTGAGTATTATCTCTTGTTATGTACAGATTGATCCCAGAAAGGTTTTGGTGATTTAGACCACCACTTGAGGATTCTATTTTATGAGGTTATGGGAATTCAGTTGCGTGTTGCAATGGTTCTCCTAAAATGAGTTAAGTGAAATGTTGTTATATGATGGACTATTTATTCTATTAGTGGACCAGGAGTTATGATGGAATTCTCGTACCGTCACATATTGGTATGTTAGGTGCAGTGAGCGACATAGGAATTGCAAGTTGAGGATCATGGTTGCAGTTTGGTGTTGGCAAGAATGTCAAGAGCTCGGATGGCAGGAAAAAAAATCAAATGTTTAGTGTAAGTTGGTATTGTCTTTAGCATCACTTGATATCAATGTCATGTGCAATAGTCTTCGGGTAATAATTTGTAGATTCCGTATTCACATAATAGCATTAGTATGGCTGGTGGTATGGATGTACAGATTTGTTACCTAGTATAGACGGTCGTGGGAGCATATCCCATGGGAAAATTTTATAAGTGTGACATAGTCACTTGATTAATTGAAGATTGAAAGCAAATATGGAGATTATGGTACTATCGCTAATGCGAGAGTTTCGGCCTGGAAGGCGCTCTATTCAATCTGTTGTGAATGGTGGATGTTGTTCCAGATTTGACGATTGTTCTTGTGTGTCATGGGGAAAAGGTTATTCTGGATCCTTGAAAGGTTATTATCCTAGTATGATGTGATTAGAATCGTCTTGAGGTCCGTAGATGGATCTAAATGTGAGTATGGGCTCTATATCAGGCAGTATGTGTTCATTTCAACATAACGCTATTTACAGAGGAATCATTGGGCCTGGAATATTATTTTTGTCGCCAGCTACTCCGTGTAGTCTCCATTGTGCCATGTTGGTTGTGAGTCATTTTGATTATTCACATTCGTATTGAGATCCCGTGTAGCTTGTGGTGTTGTGAGAGTAGGATGGCTCTCGAGTTGAAGGTCATTTATCGCACCTTAGTTTTGCTTATGGCGCTATCCGTTTCCGCAGGATTTGTATTATGCACTTCGCATGCTTGTGATTAATATTTAGGTATTTCATAGGTATAAACATTTTTGGCTTGATGGGTACTTCCCTATTTATTGTAATGTGTGGATCGGGTAGCATGCCTCCACGGGTACATGGTTGGATCGGATGGCAGACCGCCACCGGTATGTTTTTTGAATCGGGTTGCACGCTGCAATAGTATTATATGTGGATCGGGTTGTACGCCACAATAGTGAAATGTTGAGCACATTTTGTTATAGTTGTTTTGAGTGTCCTGTTTCTTGAATATGAGAATGGCTCATAGTATTTGATGGTCGTTTTTAGTCGTTACGCGGGCTGGATAGTTCCTTTTCAAAGTTTGTTCTTCCTTATATATCATATTTAAGCTGCGGCTTGTTGGTGCATTAGTGGAGTTATATGAGATCTTAGTAGTGCTTGTGGTTGCTTATTGCCGGAACAACTTGTACTAGATGAGACGAGATTAGTGAACCTAGGATCAGTGTGATAGAATTTATATAAATCATATTAAAGAGAAAATATCATTATTTGGTTCATAATGAGGTACTGGTTCTTGTCAGGAGGAGAGACTCAATGATGTGTTGGCTCAACAGTTGGTTATGAATGTCTACACATCTCCTCCATCGTGACAGTATTGCAAGAGTTGGAATAGGACTTGCATGCGTCACTAGGTGTGTTGTGGGCATCAGATTCGTGAGATTTCGGCTAGTGTTGTTAGAGGATGTTATTATCTTTATGTGAATTATGCGGTGCACGATGTGAATTCAGTAAAGATATGTAATCATGTTTTGATACAATGTGTAGTGACTGATACGGTGTCTATATATTGAAAGCAGGCCCGATAGAGAATTCCAGATGTCAGAATTTGGCTCTAAGGCTTATTTGACTAAATAAAAAGGAAAATCTTCAGTTTGGCTCGATATGATATGCTCAGCTAGGTTGTGGTATTATGGGCAGGTGCTCAAAGGTTAAATAGTGATTTTAGACAACTTCATAGCAGTTCTTAGCACGTTTGAGGATGGACATATATTTAAGTGGGAGAGAATATAACGACTCGATCTGTCATTTTTAGATCTAGCATGTCTTTCTACTGTTTAAGGCCATGAATATATTTACTTCAGGTATTACAACTTGTACGTGTGGCCGGAATAAAATTTTGGGAAGTTTGGACCTGATTTGGAACGAAAATTCTAATTTTGAAAGCTTTAAGTTTGAGGAATTGACTAGTGTTTGACTTTTGATTTAACGACCTTGGAATCGAGATTTTAAGGTTCCAAAAGAATCATATGATAATTTTGGACTCGGGCATATGTCCGGATCGGGGTTCGAACGACCCAGGAGCATTTCAGTGCCTATTATGGAAAGTTGGCATTTTAGAAGAATTTCATAAATTTGGGTTGAAGTGTATTTAAATGTTATTGATGTTTGTATAGGATTTTGAGCTTTGGAATAGCTCTGTATGATGATTCTGGTTTTAGAAGGCGTCTGGATGTGGATTTTGAGATCCGTGGGTCATTTTGGAGTCATTTGGCGAAAGTTGGAAATTGAAGGTTTTTGAAAAGTTTGACCGAGAGTGGACTTTTTGATATCAGGGCTGGATTCTGTTTCCAGATGTGGGAATAGGTCTATAATGTCAATTATGACTTGTTTGCAAAATTTGAAGTCATTTCAGATTGATTTGATATGCTTCGGCGCAAATTGTAGAATTTGGAAATTTCATAACTCATAATTCGATTTGAGATGCGATTCGTAGTTCCGACATTGTTTAGTGTGATTTTAGACCTTAACTAAGTTCATATCGTGTTATGGGATTTGTTAGTATGATTTGACAGGGTCCCCAGGGGCTTGGGTGTAATCTTGGTTATTGGTTGAGAGACTAGTAAAGTTAAGAAATTTAGAGTTTGACCATTGTCAATATCGGATCAAGATGACTTCTTTTCCAGTGTTTTGAGTGTAGGGGAAGGTCCGTATTGTGTTTTATGATTGGAATTCCTATATGTTTTGTGTTTGGGAGGTTCCGGGTGAATTTTTGGGTGGTTTCGAATTATTTCGGGAAAGTTTGGGTTTGCTGGTTTCTGTTGAGTTACTGTTCATTCGCAATTGCAAATACTGTTCATTCATAATTACAAACACTATTTATTGGAGTTTACTGTTCATTCGCAAATGCAAAGTTTTTGTCCGCAAATGCGAACCTAGGCAGATTGTTTTAAATCGGGATTTTGCTCGTTTCACTCATTTTTCTCTTGGTTTAGGCAACTTTTGGAGAGCTTCAAGGGGAGATTATTATCACCTATTGCGGTAAGTAATTCCCACATATTATTAGCCAACTACAAGGATTTAATCATGAAAATTAATAGAAATTGCGAGATTTTGAAAAAAACCTAAAAATTGGTATTTTTGGACTTTTACCACGAAATTGGATATGGAATAGGAATACATTATATCTTTGAGTTCATGGTATTATGGCTAAAGTTTCTCTTTGAAAATTTTTGGAATCCGGACCCATGGGCCCGAGAATGATTTTTAGCTATTTTTCGAGGGGAGTTAGAAATTGTTTTAAATTGGATTATAACATATTTATGAATTTGTACATTTATTGACTAATTTTGGAGCTTTGGGCATCGGTATGAGTTGTTGGAAAGACTTAGAAGTCGGTTATAGAGTTTTAGAGCAAGATAATTTTATTTTCTAACCATGTAAGAGGGAATTAACACCATAGGTGAATTGATTTAACATGCGATTCTATTTGTGGGTGCTACGTATGCACGATGTAACGAGAGTCCGTAGATAGCTACTAAGTGCACTTATGTGCGGATAGTTTAGAACCCAGATCATGTTATACTTGCAATGTTTGCATCCTACTTGTTAATTTAATTGCTTAAAAATATGAACTTGTTAAAAAAAATTGTAAAAGGTTAAAAACCTCATGTGCATGAGTTTTGGATGGGTCATTTGACTTTTAATGAGAATTGATATTTCTTTAAGTATTAATCCTTAATGAATCTTGAATTGGTTGTTTTAATGTATTTTCTCTTCTTTTGGAGTGGGTCGAATGCCTCGGTAGCAGATATATGCATCTATGTTTCGTGTAGTTTGACCCTCAGAAGTGTAGAATTTAAATATTTTATGTTAGATCGGACCGTACGAGCTCGGCATGATTTGCGTATGATAAATCTTTGGAACTAATAATAGTTGATATTGCTTCATTGGCTCGAGATATAAATGGTTAAATGATGAAAATAAAATTTAAAATTTTCTATTAATAAAAGAACTGTTTACTTACTTCTTGTTATTGAGTTTTTAGTTGTTTATTACAACCCATGCTTAATTATAATATCAATATTTTATTATTTTTCCATAGTAAGTGTTGAAATCGATCCTTGTTACTTCTTCTTCGAGTTTAGACTGGATAGTTACTGAGTACGTGTTAATTTACGTACTCATACTACACTTGTTGCACATATTGTACAGGTGCATATATGTTTAGTGGTCTTATGGGCACAGATGCGCGGTTATTGCGGGGACTTAAATGAGTTGCATCTCATGTTATGAGCACGCAACACACAGAGAGTCATTTACACTTGTATTCCAAAAACAGAAGTTGTATTTACTATATTTTCTAGTTGATGCTCATGCACTTGTGATATCGGATTTTGGCGTGATTATGAGTTGTTCAATATTATAGTTGTAAAAATATCATTATTTACTCTGTAAGATTCTATCTCTTACTATTTCATTGAAGGAAATTATGGTTTCAAAAAATATTAAAATGAATAATTAAGTTAATCATTCATTGTTGGCTTGCCTGACAACGGTGTTGGACGCTATCACGATCTTTAAAGGTTTTTGGATTGTGATATTAACAATATGCAAACTTTAGTCATGAGTAATGTAGTCAAAATTATTTTTTTTTCCTCTAGAAGTTAGTATTTTCTTAAGAAATGTCAAATGCCAAAAAATTATGGGATTTTTACCTATACATCCCATATACCAAACCTTTCTACCACTCATGTTTAAGGTTAGTATTTATTACATTTTAGTATACCATATTTCAATATATATACCATTTTAAGTATTAATTACCAATCATTAATTAGAGGATTTATTTGTGGAAAAAATTAATATTGCCATATTCTCTTTCCCCATTAACCACACGTTTTTTATTTTAATTTTTATACTTTTCCATAAAAAATACACCCCCCCCCCCCCGCGTACTTTCACAAAAATTGTATACACCGCC
Source organism: Nicotiana benthamiana (assembly GCA_034376525.1). NCBI lineage: Eukaryota > Viridiplantae > Streptophyta > Magnoliopsida > Solanales > Solanaceae > Nicotiana > Nicotiana benthamiana. Next base: position 119,581,238 of record CM067331.1, read on the forward strand.
GGTTTTTCTCTTTCTATTCTTTTCACTTCTCTCTCATTGTCTTCTTCTCCCCATTGTCTTCTTCTCCCGCATTGTCTTCTTCTCCATTAGCAACAGTATCTCGCCAAAAATCTTAAAATTTCTTCAAAAAAAATACATTTTCACTGCTAAAAAACACTTCCATCCTCAAAAATGGTGAAAAAACAGAATACCCCCAAACGTCAAAAAATAGGCGAGATTCCATCTTTTGATTTAGGTGTTTTAACACCTAAATCTCCAGTAAAAATACAACAATCCGTCAATGCAAGTGGACAAGAAAGTGTTACTACATCACCGAGACAAATACGAGTTGAAAATCGAACAAAGCACTTGCATGAGGTTGATGCAACCGGTGTTGAAATTGAAGCCGACAAACAACGGAAGCGAAAGGGGAAATCCTTGATGGCGGATGATGATGATTTTGTGGACGATTCGCCAAAAGTTCAAAAAACAAAAATAGAGAAGGTTTCACATTCACCCTCAAAGCAAAAAAAGGTGAAACCCTCTAAAAAACCCACAAAATTGGTTCAACAACAAGTTTCTGTTAAGGTAAACAACTATTTTTATATCTACAATGTTTTGTCGTTTTTTATGTTATTGGAAAAAGTTAGAAATAAATTCATTCTTTGTCGTCTAATTGTTTTTTTGTATAAAATTAATGTAATATTGCATGTTAAGGTTGCTTATACAAATTGTAGTTAATTGTTACTTTTCGGAGATAATGTGTAAATTTACGGCAGAATATAGTGTTGGAAAAAATTTGTAGTCAAATGTTTGTTTTTGTATTTTAATGTAGTGTTAATTGTAGTTTGTTGTAGTTGAATGTATTTCACTGTGTACGTTGTAGTTGTTATACACAGTTATTTCATTGTGTATGTTGTAGTTGTTATACACAAATCACTTATGCTAATACAGTCTGTTGTTTTAATACAGTCTGTTGCATTAAACTGCAGTATTTCTAATTGACTTCAAATAACTACAATTGAAGACATTTAGTTTAACTAATAATTGCATTAAACTGCAGTATCTACTTAATGCAACTTTTACTTTTTGTAGTTAATTGTATTTTAATGTAGTGTTAATTGTAGTTTGTTGTAGTTGAATGTATTTCACTGTGTACGTTGTAGTTGTTATACACAGTTATTTCATTGTGTATGTTGTAGTTGTTATACACAAATCACTTATGCTAATACAGTCTGTTGTTTTAATACAGTCTGTTGCATTAAACTGCAGTATTTCTAATTGACTTCAAATAACTACAATTGAAGACATTTAGTTTAACTAATAATTGCATTAAACTGCAGTATCTACTTAATGCAACTTTTATTTTTTGTAGTTAAACATGTATTTGGTGTGTTTAAAAGGTAGTTATATGATTTGTTACATTATATATTGTAATGCTGAAGTCTAGCTTCATTCTAACGACCATTAATGTACTTTTTTTGCAGAATGGACCTTACTATGCACAACATAATGTTGATTATGGTGTGATACGGTTCCATAGCTTGTGCGATGCAACGATACCATCCCAGATAAAGTCTTTATTATCCCCAACACAATTATGTGCTTTCAAGAACACCTGTTTTGGATATTTACTAGATATGCCCCCTATATGCATGCAGAACCAATCTATTCATCTTCTAATGAAGTATGAATTATCAAAGTCTAGTGCCGACTATTTTTCTGTTCTTTTAAATGGGCAAAAATTGTTTTTTACTTTGAGGGATTTTTGTTTGATAACTGGGTTTAACTGTGTCGATGGTTTATCCGATCATGGTTACAATTCTAGTTATGTTAGTCATTTAATGACTAAATACTTCCCTAACAAATCTCGGGTAGAGAAAACTCTTTTGAGAAGTGTAGTGACATCCAAATCCTGGACAAATGATTTGGATGCTGTACAGTTGTGTGTCTTATATTTGTTGGAATTCTTTGTTTGTCCTTCCGATAAGGACAATGTTTGTTTGATAGACAAATTTACTTTTTTTCTTATAGAGAGTGGTCATTTCGAATCGTACCCATGGGGTACCAAATCTTTTAAGCAAGTTCTTGAGTCTGTCAGACATCGTCTAAGTCCAAAAGTCCATTCTTATCTTTTGCGGGGGTGCTCGTTAGCCTTACAAGTGTGGCTGTACGAGTGCTGTTCTTCTGTCAGCACCGAGCTTGCTATACGGTGCTCTGACTCCATTCCCCGCATTTTAAGATGGTCGGCAACAAAAGGACATATTTGGTTGAATGTTTTTGAAGAAAAATTCATCAAGCCTGAGTGGCTCAAGGTATTCTTGTTAACCTTTGTGTAAATCTTCAATAACTACTATAGTAACTACGTGACATTTTCAATTTCTTTCAAATTTACTTCACTGTCTTCATACTTCTTTCAGTTCTCAAACTTGGTTGCATCCGGGGCCGAGATTGGAGCGCTCAACCTCCCAGCAACCCTTAATTATGAAGATGAAGAGGTTACTCAACCTTCAAAAGTCCCATCTGGTGCTTCTCCTAAAGGTCAACACGAAGAGGCTAAATCTTCAAATGATACGGAATCTGTAAGAAGCCAGATGAGAAAGTTGGAACAAAAGATTGAGCAGGTACTGTTATAATTTACAGTTGTTTAGTCATTGTTTAGTACCATTTGAAGTCATCCCTTCGTCATTGTAGTTTCTTTTTATTTTAGTGTAACAAATCGAATATTCTCACATACATATTTAATTTTTAGGTTGCTGGAAAGTTAGATCAGCTGAGGAATGATGTTTTTGATGAACTCTCCAAACTTCGAGAGTTCATAGATCAATCTTTGGAAAGATTAGTGAATGCTGTCAACAATAGAAAGGAATTGGATGAGTCCAAGGTAATAATTTACCTATATGTATCCTAACAACAATAATAGTTATGATAATCTATTCTAACACTAAAACAATACTATCAAAATGTAGTTTCCTGTTACATAAATTGTAGTTCCTGAACAATACATTTCAATACAATTGAGTACACTAAAAATACTGTTTCCATTACTGTACATTATTGAACTACAATTATGTAGCTGTTATTTTGTAGTTGTTTAGATGTATTTTGTTTTTTCTAGCTGGCTCAATGTTCTGATACATAGTCAGGTACTACATATGACTTAGTTAGCCTAAGTAGCACTATATATAGTTAATTGACTACATTTAACTACAATTGACTACATTTAACTACAATCAACTACAAACTAAAAACACACTGTTTTTCTGTATGTACATTTGACTACAAACAACTACAATTGACTACAATGAACTACAATTGACTACATTTAACTACAAATTTAAATGCAAATGAATACAATAACTACAAATGTATACAACTGTATATAGTTAATTGCAGTCATTTATAGGCATTTGTATTTTGAATTCTTCCTGTTTTCTTTACTGTTCTATGCTATTTTAAATGTTTATATTGAACAAGTGTTACCCAAATGTAGTTCCTTCCGGCTACAATTGACTATAGATTTCAAAAACTACAATGCAGTAACTACAGATTGCAGAATTGAAATAAATATTGTGTATACATAATTGAAAAGAATTAAATATTGTGTATTTGTTATTTGGAAAATGTAGTTTGCTCACTGTTTCACTATACATACTTGAACTTTATATGACTTAACTGGCTCACTGTTATTTGTAACTAAAACTATATAATATTTATGATAATGTATTCTCATACTAAAACATTCATCTCACAATGTAGTTTGCTGCTAGTTCAAAAAGATATAACGAACATAATGAAGCAGAGAAAAACAAAGACTTTCAGTTCAATTTTGGTCCTAAAGTCTGTGCAGGCCCCAGTATAACAGGTATCAAGATAATTCATACATACATATATACTTCCATCTTGAATTGCTAATAAAAAATAAATTTACATGTTCAGCTCCTTCTTCTCCTCAACCATTTGTACAACAAGACAATGTTCCACAGTCACCAATTCATGGTGTAACTGTGACTGAAATTGTAGAAGAACGCATTGAAAATGAAGAGGAGATTGGAGTGATGGGTGGAGGAACTGAAAATAAAGGCGTGACACTGGAGGATTTTGAAATTCCAGAAAACCTATCCCAAATCGTCATGTATGGTGACCCAATTCAGGTAGATTCAACCCCTCTTCATCAAGGAAGAACAAGGTTACCTGGAAAACATGCACGATCGCCATTCACGCCACTCTACAGTACTGAAGGCAGCACGTCTTTTGGGCCAAAATTTTTTTACATAAAACACCCATTCACAAGTCCAATTGGTGAAGATGTTGATCCTCATGTAATAGATAGTTTTACTACCTGGTTATACCAACGAACTGACAAATCCTCCAGGAGGTATGGTGCTTAAATGTATTATGTTGTATGTATTTGTTTTACTTTGCTTTCTATTGAATTTAGACTTTATTAGTGTCTACATTTTTTTTAGTAGTTTGTTTAATTATATTATTATTACAGGAGGAAGAACTTCTATTCCATGAAGGATAACCATCTCAATCCTTTGTTGGATTTGGGTTGCGAAAAAATAGATAAGAAGGAATGGTTCTACGCCCTTGCTCACCCCGGACAGCTCATAAATTGTACAGTAAGTATATGGATTATCATTGCAGTTTTGTCTTAATCTGATAGCTGGCTCTCTGTTATGTAGTTATCGAACACTACAGTAATCTACAATTGAAGACATTTGCATTAACTACAAAATGCATTAAACTACATTATGCTTTAACTACATTTAAAATCAATTCACCACATTTAACTACAATTGCATTAAACTGAAGTATGTTTATTGAACACATGTCTGAATAAATGCAACTTTTACTTTTGTAGTTAATTGAATACAACTACATTTAACTACAATCATCTGTTACATCTTTAAGAATGTATTGGTATATGCAACTGTATTTCTAATTGACTTCAAATAACTACAATTGAAGACATTTAGTTTAACTAAAAATTGCATTAAACTGCAGTATGCTTTATATACATTTAAAATCAATTCAACACATTTAACTACATTTGTATTAAAATGCAGTATGTTTATTGAACACTGTTGAATAAATGCAACTTTTAATTTTTTCAGCACATCGATGTTTTAATGTACTATTTGAGAAAGAAGGGGAAATATGGCCCCAACAACAACTGTAGATTTACAACAACAGACTGTTTGTTCAAGACAAAAGTTGAAAGTATCTATGATAAGTTCTCTGCTGCTCCAATTAATCAAAGGAATTCTGTTGTAAAAGCCGATGACGATATTGGAGAATACATTATGGGCTATCGAATCCTTGCAAATGTAGCATGGGATCTTGTGGATTATGTGTTAATGCCTGTTAACCTTGTAGAGAACTTCCATTGGTTGTTGTTAGTGTTTGACATAAAAGATCGGCAACTGTATGTGTATGATTCATTGGTGAGGGCAAAGCGTAACAAAACAGTAAATGCTTTGGCCGAAAAATTTTCAACAATTATCCCTCTTTATTTGTCATGCACTGGTTTCTACGGTAAACGAAAGGACATTGACTTCAAGACTACAAAGTCATACGTAGAGAAGCCAGTTACGGACCCTCTAGACATACAATGGATGGTTGCCGAGATTCCACAACAACAGGAAGGCTCACTGTAAGAAAACTAAACTCCCTTTCTATATGTTTAATACAAATTTACTTGTTTATTGATATTAAATTAAAAAATTACTCATAATCTCCAGGGATTGCGGTGTATTTGTGGCTGCATTTGCTGAATATATTAGCAATGGTGATTTGTGCATACCAAAGGAGGATCTTAATGATATTAACAAACACCGTAAAAGATATGGAGCTCTGTTGTGGGACTACGCCACAAAGAAGCTAAACGATGGTTCAATCAGTGAGAGCGAGGTTACAGGCAGGCTTGCAAGGAGGAGGGGTCCACCGCCAAAAAATGAGAGAACTAAATTGGAACGAAAGAGGAAATAGTGTCTACTGTTGTAATGAACTTTGATTGTAACCCACAATGGATACTGAACAATTTAGTAGTTATTGAAGAAATGTGTGAGTTTGGGTGTACTGAACAATTGCTTTGGAAAAATAACATTAAGTTTGCATTTCTGTTTGCCATATTTCTGAGATTCATCTGTTCATTTAGTTGCACTGTATGTTCTGCCAGTGCTTGCATTATACAGCTTCTTGGATTGGAATACAAGGTGTTATTACAGGTCTGAATACAGATTTAGAATTGCCTCAATACAGATGTTAACTCTATTGATAATGATAACATTATTGAAGTTCATTACAATTATCTACAATTCTATATCATGCTCACTCTTCTCCTCCAGGCAATATGTATTGTAAATGTAGTCATTTTGTTGTAATGAACAAAAAAATAAACTTGTGCTACAATTGAATGTCATGATAAAATGAGAATGCACAGTACCTCTTGCAACAACTGTCAACTAGACTGGTTGCAGCACATAAAGCCTCCAGATCTCTATATATGAACCATAAACCAGGCAAGTTTTAGGTTCCAACTTATAATCCGATTGAAAAATACAGCGAGCCACTTCATATTAATGTAGTGACTACAATTACATACAATTACATATAACTACACATTTATTATGCATATAACTACAATTACTTACATAATTTTTTAATGCAAGAACACTGCTACATTAACTGTTGCAGTACATTTGCACAATATATGTTTTCAGATAAACATGATGATGTTTCTTACTTAGATTTCTTGAAAATGAACTACAATGTTTTATCTTTATATACAACAATCTGTCTTTGTCTATTATGTCGATATCACATTTAGAAATCAATTAAAGTACATTATAACAACAATATGCAAACAGTTTACATTACTCAGGGAAACTTCTTTATTATAGTCAAAAACGTATTACAGTTATACATTAAATTCCGATAATCCCGGATAACTACCATTTATTTTGAATAACTATTGTAGCTACATTGTATTCATGCCTTTTTCGGCGCATTCTTGCAACTTCTTTTGTTATGCCCTTCACCTCCACAATTGCCACATGACACCTTGTACTTCTTTGAGTTTATTTCATCAAATTTCTTATATCTTTCCTTGTGAGGTCTTCCTGGCTGCCTTTTATCTCCAGCTGGTGGCTTCATTACATCATCCAAAATATGTTGTGGAACATCCCATTTTGCTTCATCAGGAAGAGGATTAACTGGCAATTCATATGTAAGTAGTAGGCTCTTAGTTGTGTAATACGGTGAGCAATAGTTGTCCGGCCTTTCATTCCTATGCCTTAATGATGCCAAAGCATGTGCACATGGAAGTTCATCAAGTTGGAATTGTCCACAACTACATTTCCTATTTTCTAAACATACAATGTACCTCTTCACGCCATCTAACACAGTGTGTATATGATCAGTTGAAGCTCTCACCTACAAATCAAGATCAAAAGTAAAATAATAAGGTGTCAATATGTTAGCAACAATCAGTACATTAAAAAACAGCTACGAATAAACGACATAAAACATTAACTACATATAACTACAATCGTCTACATTTTTAAAAGTCTCTGGAAAAAACATTTTCATCTACTATTTTTTTTTCATGCACCAAACAATAATATATTACCTTTAGTTTCTGGGATAAAGTATTGTTATTTTCCAATTCTTTGTTGAATTTCTGCCCAAGAAATGTGAAAGTACCCTTTGCCTTCAATAACTTGTCTTTTGTCCAACGTTCTATAATAGTCCTCATATACTCCAATAGATCAAATATTGGCAGCTCTCTTGCCTCTTTTGTAACAGCGTTCAACGACTCTGCAATGTTTGATGTCATAGTAAAAGTTCTATTTGCCGTTGCATGTACTCTTGACCATCTATGATAGCCAATATCATGTAGGTAAGACGAAACACGTGGGTCTACCTCCTGAATCTTCATCATTCTTTCATTGAAATCATCCAGAGTATATGACCTCGCTGTAGCAAAATACAATTCATGTATTTGTAAATGTGCCTTCTTGAATTTTGACCTTATATTTGTCCATATATGCCACATGCAAAAGTAGTGCGCCATTCCAGGGTAGACTGCAGATGTTGCCTTCGATATACTCTCGTGCCTGTCTGAGACAACACACATAGAAGGTCTTTCACCATATGCCTCCTTGAATTGTGCAAAGAACCACCTCCAAGACGCGTCATTCTCAGAATCAACAACAGCATATGCCAAGAGAAAAATAGAACCTACAATTTGTAAACATAATTTGAGATTAACTATTAAATACAAATATATATTGACAATTTAGGCAATTTAACTACATTGTAACTACAACATTATTACATCTGTTACCTGCTGCATCCATGGTGCTTGCTGTCAGCATAATACCCCTGTATGATGATTTTAAGAATGTCCCATCAACCACTACTACCGGCCTACAATGTTGCCAACCATTTATTGATGTAGAAAGAGCAACAAATGCATACAAAAAGCAATCATCCGCTGCCTTCTTCAATTTAACAACAGAACCTGGATAATTCTTCTCAAGAATATAAAAATATTTTGGTAATCTGTTGTACGAGTCACACGTATTCCCACGCAGAAAACGTAATGCTTTTTCCTTTGCTCTCCATGCTTGCATGTAGCTTAGGTTTACTCCATGTTCAGATAACATGTCAGTTTGTATGTCCTTTGGCGTGTAAACAGTCTTAGGATCACAAAACTTTGGAACAACAATGCTACCAACTACTGTTGCAGTACACTTGCGCTTTATGAATGTTTCGTCCATTCGGCAACATGTGTGTTGTCGGCTAAAACTTCTTATCTTGAACAGTGAGGAATCATTAATAGATGTTGCCTTGAAGTGCCATTTGCAGTTCTCCGCAACACATACAATCCAGTAGCTACAAAAAAATCAAAATTTCAATCGTTGTTAGTAAATACTACAATGAACTACAATTGACTACATTTAACTACAACTAACTACAAACTAAAAACAAACTGTTTTTATGTAACTACATTAAACTACAATGAACTACAATTGACTACAATGAACTACAATTGACTACATTTAACTACAATCAACTACAAACTAAAAACACACTGTTTTTCTGTATGTACATTTGACTACAAACAACTACAATTGACTACAATGAACTACAATTGACTACATTTAACTACAATCAACTACAAACTAAAAACACACTGTTTTTCTGTATGTTCATTTGACTACAAGCAACTACAATTGACTACAATGAACTACAATTGATCACATTTAACTACAAATTTAAATGCAAATGAATACAATAACTACAAATGTATACAACTGTAAAATAAAAATAATACTTTAGTTTTTAAAATGAAAAACTAACAACAAACCTTCTACAACTTGATCTTTTAACTCTGAACTGGAACTTCTGCATAACTGCATAATTCTTCATTGCAGCAACAATCGTCTTCTTGTCCTGGTACACTTGACCTTCTTCAATACATGTTTGAGAAGATTCAATGATTATTTCGCTTTGATATTCCTCAATAGCTGGTGAAGATGGAATTTCTAATAATCTTAATGATCCTGAAGAACCTGCAGACAATACATTCACATTGTATATTCATTACAGATAATTGGCGTCAAATTCTAGTTGATTAGAGAACACAAAATTCTTCAAATTCGGTAACAGATGTAATCTTACCTATAGTGATGGGGCGTTCATTGGTGATTGCCAATTCCATATTGAAATCACTTATGCTAATACATAACGGATACGAACCTAAGTTTTTATTCTCTTTTTTCATTTCCATATATACATGAACGCCCATATCGTTTCTAATCTGCAACGGAGGACAATTATCATTCACAATGTATTTTATTTCTACAACTTTATCAGATGTATCAATAGATAATTGTTCTGCAATTGTAGACTGGAGAATTCCGTAGCTTGCAGTTTCATCAACCAAAATGGCGTCAACTTCAAAATCTCTGAAACTGCCATAGTTATCCCAATAACCATTAAACTTAAGCATTATCGGAATTTTTGACATTGTATAATCTCCTTACTGCCAGTCACGGAAGAACTACGAAATATAAAAAAAAATATCACTGAATAACAAGATACACACTGTTTTTGAATGGAGGAATGTTTGACGTCAACTTCCAAACAGGTTTGTCAAATAATGACTGTAGAATGACGAATTTCTTTTCAGTTTTGAAGAATTTCTCTTTGGTAGAATGACTGTAGAATAGGAATGACTGTAGACGAATTTCGAACTATTTTTGTCAAAGAACAAACGACATTTGAAGCTGTTTATTTACTAGATATATTTAGAGGATATATTTGGAGCATTTACCTTATATGTTTTGGCATTAATTTGTAGTAAATCAAACATTAATTATCTCTTAAAAACTGATTGTCATTTCCAAATTTAAGCCAGACGGAAATATGGCTGTTTCACCGTTTGGTAATTGTCAATTTATTAAGGAGAGATTTAGCATTAATTGTCTAGTGTTAATTTAGGATGTAAAATCAGCAAATATATTGTTTGGTATATATTATGTAACAAAACCATGAGATATGATGGTAATTAACAAACATGGCACATTTATGGTAGAAAGGTTTGGTAGATGAGATGTATATGTAAAAATCCCAAAAATTATTATATAGATTAGAAAGAATATTTAATTGGTGATCGAACAATAAAATAAATAAAAGCATAATTCTATAATTAAACCAACATAATAAATAATAATATCAATTGATCAAGTTTCAAACCACAACGATCATGTAGCACCACTAAACCTAAAACTAAGGAAATATAAAATTAAAGAAAAAATCGGACGGAAGAAAAACTCGTTGAAAAACTACTCATCCAAATACAAACCGACCATTTCATAAACACCTCTGTAATCATGGGAAAGAATTTTTAGATTCTCAATGTTACGTTCCTCATTTAAAGGAAAAAAGAAAAATTCTATTGATTATGCTATTTGCTGTAATTTTGAAAGTTAGAATAGAATAATTAGGTCGAGTAAAATATGAAGTCAAACTTTTTTTCTCTCTCTATCTTCTCTTTATTATAATCATCCGTTTCCTTCTGTGTTCATCTCATGAAGTCCAAATTTTAGGCACATCAAAGTTACAAGGATGTAACTCTTTTTTACTCGACCTCCATGGAAAGATTCAGGAAAAGATATACTGTAGTTATTAAGAAGATAAACTATAAGTAAAATTTATTCTCATTGCTTTCATAGAAAAATCTCTCTTAAACACAGACAAAACAAAGTCTTCTTATTATTAGTGGGAAGTCCACAACAAAATAGAGGTCACCATATATATATATATATATATCTTGATCCAGAAAACATAGATAATAATCCATCAAGCAGTAGCTAGTGATGTACATGGTTGTTTACATTAGCTGCCGGAGCAGGATAGCTCCCAACTCCGGGCGACTCCCTGGTGCTCCGGCGGTTGTTGCGGTCTAGTCCGGCCAGCCTTTGCGTCACTGCCAATTACGATTTCACAACACATTCAAATGTCTAAAACACATACTTTAAACACACACACATACAGTTCTGTCTAAAAACAAAAGGAGAGATCAAGAGTAAAAGGGAAGATATGCAACACCTGGAATTGCAGAGAAGTCTAAGAAGATTCTAGCTGCTTCACCATATTCACACCACGAATTCATGCACAGTACAAAGAAAACCAGCATTAACAGAGGCCATGTAACTGTTTTCTTGTTGATAGACATTTTTAATTTTCTCGCCTAGGCTTCGCTATAACTATATATTTTGTTCCACTTTACCTCCAAATATTATTTTTTTATAGCAAGTCCAAAGGTGGAATCAGCTTATCCATAAATTATGTGTGGGATAGAATTTAGACGAAATGACTTCCTGCCACTTAAATTTGTAGGGTTTTTGAAAGTCGATATATAAATTTTGGGTTTTCCCACTTGAACACTCGAACTCATGATTCCCTCAACTAATAAACACATTTGATCCTTGAACCTATACGCTGTATTACACATACACAAACGTATCCATCCGGTCAGCAATTGACCGATCCAAAACTAAGACCCCACCCAACTAATGACATGTTTAATTTTTAAATAAAAATTGTCACTTAAATTTATAAATACAATAAAAAAGAAAACACTTAAACCCTTCCAGGTTTCTCTTCCCCTTCCCTGTTCTTTCCCACCTCCTCCTCCTCCCCCCACCATACAACTCTTTCTTCTACTTCCATATTAGTACTCCATTCCTAGGTTCTTCTTCATCTTCTCCTCTCTCTATTTTTTTCTAGCAAGGTAGATTGCCGGATAAATTTTCCGATCAGGACTATCGCAGAATTTGTTTTTTTTAAAGTTGTGACAATTAATTTGTTGTAATAGCCAAGTGACATGACCTCCTCAACAGCAGGAATCGATTGGCATTGCTTTTGGGCGATTTGAACCACTGAAATGTCATATCCAACCAACTGGAGCCGCCGGAGGGTTGCAGCGAAATGAACAAGGCGAATGCCATCTACGACCCAGAATTTAACAACGCAAAATGATCATTTTGAGTTATCGGTGCTTAATTAGCAACAACTCACGAAAAAACTAGGCGTAATGATTATTTTGAGTTACTTGATTCAGACGCGATTAATACCGGTGATTAACACGCAATTTGCCACATCAGCTACAATATTGCCACCTAAGCATAATCAACGGACAAATGTGTTTATTAGTACACATTTTCTCAAGTAGAGGCGTTCAAATGGAAAAACTTAAAATTTGTATATCAGCTTTCAAAATTCCTACGAGTTTAAGTGGCTAGAAAGTCATTTCGCCTAGAATTTAAGAAAAATATTTCATAGCATAAAACATTTTGACTTTTGGATGGGAGAATGCATTATTTTCATCCCTATTTAGTCTGGAATATTGATCGGTGTGCGAAAAGTCTACAAACTTATGTTACAGAATGTTATTTTTAGTTCTCTTGTTTCCCGAAAATGCAATAGCAAATTTAGAAAGAGAAAAATAAGATACCGCCTTGCTCCTTTGGTAGATAAACAAACATACTATTCGACATGTGAAAAAAGAATTCTAGGAGCAAAAATTAAAGGGTTTATTCTGGGTTTATTGAGGGGTTGATTTTGGTTGAATGAATAAGCATGGAAAGAAGAGGAGAGAAGAGCGTATAATATATTTTGTTCCATTTATTAATAAGAGCGTCTAATTTTTGTTAATTTTTTCATTTATTAAAAAAATGTCTAATTTTTTTAAAATATATTAACACTTTACTTTTTTTTCTCCACTCCACCAATTGATGAAGAAGGGGCGTTTATGGGGTGAGCATATATAGTGAAAGATCAAAGAAAATACTCCTACTAATTAAGGAAGAATTAGTCAAATAGTACTTATATTTAATTTTTCTTAATGGGTAAAAGAATGAAGTGACAGGTCAATAGAATCTTGAGACTATATTTTGAGAATATTAGAAGGAGATGGAAAATGCAGCCAAACATGTATACTAGAATTAAATACAAATTAAACACAGCTGTCCCGTCACATTCGTTAAATAGATTTTCAACCAATTCAGCTGTTCTTAAAGAAGAAGTCAAAAGAAGCTATTGAATTATGGAAACTACCTTAAAGATTATTCAAATAGCCATTTAACTATTTTAAATTATTTTCTAAAATTATTTTTCTTTTGTTTATAATAATAAAATTACTGTACTATGGCTATTGTACTCAGAAGGTCACTCAACTACATTTTGCAAATTTTAAATTGTCAAATACCTATTTTATCCTTTAAAATTATAAGTATTTATCTACTTTTATTTTTTTTAAAACTTTTTAATATTATGATTTTTCCTTTTATTATATTATGGACTTAACTATACAATAAATATTATTTATAAATTTTAAAAAATAAAAACTATTTAAGCATATATAATGCTGGAATAATAAAATAATAAGCATAGTAAAAAATTAATTAGAATAATGTGCTTGTAATAACAATTTAGTATTAACAATAAAAATTCAAAAATTTATTTACACAAATTAGAATGAAAGAAATAAAGGTTGTAAAATATATATTCCATGCACGTAATATAAAAATAAATAGTTAAATAAAAGTATTTTTATAATATACAATATATATTCTTAAAAATTATGCTCAATTATATATATATATATATATATATATATATATATATATATATATATATATATATATATATATATATATATATATATATATATATAAGTGAATATGCTAATAAACTAATAGCTAAGCATGTAGTTAACAACTAATTTTAATGGTCACTATCAGCTAGCTAATTAAAGTAACAACCGGAACCAGGCTCTTATGCAAGACCGATTCTAGGGGTGTTCAAAACCGATCTGAAACCGAAAATCGATCCAAACCGAAGCTTAACGGCTTAACGGATGGGGAACGGATTAAATTTTTTTTTTATTAACGGCTTATCGGTTTGGGGATCGATTATTCAATTTTCTTAACGGCTAATCCGTTAACCCGTTAAGAATATATATATATATATATATATATATATATATATATATATATATATATATATATATATATATATATATATATATATATATATATATATATATATGTAAAATTTAGTGATAGAATTGAGTTGTCTAATACATATATGGTTCTATGTGTGTCATGGAAAAAGAAGAATTAAAAAGGTTGGTTATGACTAGAGGAAGGACACCCCATGAAATAAATTTGTACTTTTTGGATGATTGCTTGTGGAAAATGGAGAACGATAGTTATTTATAAAAGAGGAGTGTAGAGAGTAGAATTTAACAGAACACTTCAGTTTTTAAAAGTTCATTGTGGGAGCTAAATGGAAATTTGCATGACAGATTTTTTTTGGTTATATCTGAAGCTTATGAGTACATATGTAGTGTGGCCTCTAACAGAAGATAAGTTCTGTTTTATTTTTCTCGATACTGAACTAGTAGTGAATTTATCTATTTTATAATCTACATGCTGATGGCGATTTTTTCATTAGCTGCATCATATTGCCTCTAAAATATTATTTTTTATGGCAATTCATTATTTCTAAGACGAGGAGAATAAGAAATATTTAGTGAACATGTATGTTAGGCCGATAAACCGCCCATTAACCGCCCTATAAGAGCTAACCCGATACCAATCCGCCCGATATCTTATCGGGTGGCTAACGGATTAATACATTTAAAAGCCGATAACCGTTAAGCCAAACCGTTAAGAGTAAAAAGCCGCTCAATCCGCCCGATTAATACCCCTAACCGATTCACAACTAATAGTAGACGCCACTTGGACACCTTCACATAACCAACTTGTGATACTAATTCCGATAATACTCTCCCTCAAGTTAAAGGGTGCAATATATTGAGCACACTTAGCTTGCCTAAAAATTGCATATGTCGCCCCCCAAGCCTTTGGTTAACAAATCAGCCGAGTTGATTTTGAGTAGGCACATACATGGTTTTCATGACCATTGAATCTTTGATCTTATTTATGAGGAGGTGACAATAAATTTCAATATATTTGGTTCTTGACTATTATTTGTATAGCAGCTTTGTTGTCGCTCATCATTGTAACTCAACAGCTAACCTGTTAAACAAGCCAAGCAATCATGTAATCTTTGCAGCAGTTGACGCCATAAATTTATAATCAGCCACATTTGAACTTCTATACATAGTATGTTGTTTCTTGGATTTTTGACAGACGAAGGACTCTCCAAACTTGATGAGTATTAGGAAAAGCATTCGTACAGGTTCTGCCTTCAGCCATGAATATTCCCTGGCACCAGTGGCGGATTTAGGAATTTAAGTTTATGGGTGCTTAATTTTTTTTGTACATAAAATTAATGGGTGCTTTTATAAATTTTTATACATTTTCTCAAATTTTTTATATAACTATATATACTCAGCGTCAAGATTAATGGGTGCTCGAGCACCCAAAATTGAATATTGAATCCGCCACTGCCTGGCACAAGACCAGTTCACCAACAACAGTAGACTGCCACTTGGACGCCTCCACATAACCGGCCTGTGATACTAGCTTCAGTAGTTATAATTTACTTTTATTTATTTTCTGATAACAACACTCTTTTTGTTCTAAAAAGGAACGGTAAAGTTCAGAATAATAAAGTCAACGCATCTGACTCGTTATTTCAATTAAAGTGCCAATTTCACTAACTGAAGTTAAATATTTCGAAATTACATAAAAGCACTGCAAATTCATTTTTTATACGGTGCCTCCAGAACTCTGCCCCCATACATCTTGGTCGAGTTCGTGTGAAATCAGTATCCTGGATAGAGAGAAAAGATTTACAGTCACATTGTTTTATAACGACATACTTATATAATAATTATGTTATAAATACACTTCTATTTAAGGTGAATGTTTTTAATTAGAGAGATTCTAGAGTCCTATTATTGGTAGCTAAATCATCCTCTTCCCTATAAATAGAGGTGCCCTCTACCATTGTAAATAACTCATAACGTTCTCTAAGTATCAATAAGAAGAACTCTCTCTACTCTTCTCTCTATTTGCTCTTGTTCTTGAGTTATTGTTCTTGTCTTTTATATTATTTCATAACACGTTATCAGCACGAGACTCTACCGTCTCAAGAACCATTCTCGAGAAATCTAAGGTATTTCCCTCTTCCTAATTTAATTTTCGATTATGTCTGACATTACAAAAAGAAAGTTCGTTGCCCTTGAAATTTCGGGCAAGAACTATATGACATGGGTGTTGGATGCTGAAATCCACTTAGATGCTTTGGGTCTCGGAGACACCATCAAAGATAGAGAAAAAGCATCCACCCAAGAATGTGCGAAGGCCTTGATTTTCTTGCGCCACCACCTTGATGAAGGTTTGAAGATTGAATATCTCACCGTCAAGGATCCACTCGTCTTGTGGAACGGCTTAAAGGAGAGATATGACAACTTGAAGTTGGTCACTCTGCCACAAGCACGATATGATTGGGCTCATCTGAGGCTCCAGGACTTTAAGTCCGTTTCTGAATATAATTCTGCTATGTTCAGAATTACTTCCAAATTGAAGCTATGCGGGGATAATATCTCCGATTATGATATGCTTGAGAAAACGTTTACAACGTTTCATGCCTCCAATATAGTACTGCAACAGCAGTACAGAGAGAAAGGCTTTACAAAGTACTCTGAACTGATTTCTCTTCTACTAGTGGCTGAGCGAAATAATGACCTGCTCATGAGAAATCATGAAAATCGACCCACAAGGTCTACACCACTGCCTGAAGCAGATAAGGTGCACTCTCATTATGCCAAACATGAAAAGGACCATGGTCATGGTCGTAAACGGGGTCATAGCCAGGGACGTAGACAAGGAAGAAATTCCAATGAAGTCCGTCAACCCCCAAGGAGAGATAACCGCCGAAAGCAGAAACGGGGTCATGAAGATCCTAAGGCAAATAGTTCAGAAACTATATGTTATCGTTGCGGTGGGAAAGGGCACTGGTCAAAGACTTGCCGTATACCAAGACACTTGGTTGACCTTTATCAAGCATCTCGAAAGAGAAAAGGCCCTGAAACAAATTTTGTCTATGACGACAATGAGGACATCACCCACCTGGATGTGGCAGACTTCTTTGAGCAACCCGAGGGGAAAATAGACCACCTAATCGGCGATGGGTCCGTGATGAAAGAAGATGGAGTTATTTGATTTTATTCTACTTATTTGTATTAGTTAGTGAATAAACTAATAGTCATTAGTATTAGCTCGTATTAGTTAGTTCATGATGCAATGTTAGCCATAGTTCTTTAGAATATCTTCAATATGCTCAAATATCAATAAAACTTTTATTTTCCAGTGGGGGTAATCGACTAGCCTGAAAAACTAGTCGATTATCTACTATTTTCGCATTAAAGTTGAAAAATAATTGATCAACAATCGATTGTCTTTGGCTAACAATCGATTGTCATTAAGACAGTGTAATCTGGAAATTTTTAAAAATCACCCACAATCGATTGTCTATGTCTAACAATCGATTGTCGTTAGACAGTGTAATCTGGAATTTTTAAAAAATCATCCACAATCGATTGTCTATGTCTAACAATCGATTGTCGTTAGGCAGTGTAATCTGGAATTTTTCAAAAATCATCCACAATCGATTGTCTATGTCTAACAATCGATTGTCGTTAGACAGTGTGATCCGGAATTTTTCAAAATTAATCAACAATCGATTGTCAATGTTAAACAATCGATTGTGTGTGAAAAATGTTTAAACTGAAATTTTCAAACTGCAAAGTAATGGATAACATATCTGATTTTGTTAGTCAACTGTTAGCAGCAGATTTTGAAAATATTATGTGACACAAAAGAATTGAACTTGTTTATTCTTATGTTCTTGTATCTCTTTTGTATGTCAAACTATGGGATAGCAAATATGGATATCTCACAAAGCGAACTTGGATCAACATCCAACTGTAAAAGTATTTGCCTAATTGATTCATGTACTACACATACAATACTCAAAGAAAGGAAGTATTTCTCTCAACTAAATATGTGTAAGGCAAACGTTACTACAATCTCTGGAAGTAGTAAATTGATTGAAGGCTCCGGAAGAGCAATTGTAACTCTGCCCAAGGGCACGATGTTAATCATAGAGAATGCAATGTTCTCCTCCAAGTCTAAGAGAAACTTGTTGAGTTTTAAAGATGTACGCCGGAATGGCTATCATATTGAGACAATGGATGAAGATAATATTGAATATCTCGTCATCACAAAGAATGTCTCCGGCCAAAAGAGGGTTATTGAGAAATTCCCGTCTTTATCTTGTGGCCTGTATTGGACAAGAATTAGTGCAATTGAGGCACATTCAACAGTAAACCAAAGGGTTACTGATTCCAATACCTTTGTACTTTGGCATGATCGATTGGGACACCCAGGATCGGTCATGATGAGACGGATTATAGAAAGCTCATATGGGCATCCGTTAAAGAATTTCAAAATTCTTTCAAATAATGAATATCCTTTCGTGTTATCAAGGCAAGTTGATTATCAGGCCATCACCAACAAAGGTTGGGACTGAGTCACCCACGTTCCTGGAACGTATACAAGGGGACATTTGTGGACCTATTCACCCACCAAGTGGGTCGTTTAGGTATTTCATGGTCTTGATAGACGCATCCTGTAGATGGTCTCATGTGTGCCTGTTGCCATCACGCAACCTTGCGTTTGCGAAATTAATGGCACAATAATTCAACTACGAGCACAATTTCCAGATAATCCAATCAAGTCCATTAGACTGGATAATGCTGCTGAGTTTACATCCCAAGCATTTAATGATTATTGCTTATCAATCGGGATAAAAGTTGAACATTCTGTAGCTCATGTTCACACTCAAAACGGTCTTGCAGAACCGTTAATTAAACGCCTGCAATTGATTGCAAGGCCATTACTTATGAGAACGAGGCTGCCCACTTCGGTATGGGGTCACGCCATCTTACATGCAGCAATGCTAATTCGTCTCAGACCGACGAATTACCACAAGTATTCCCCGTTGCAATTGGTTTTGGGTCATGAACCCAATATATCCCATTTAAGGATTTTTGGATGCGCTGTATATGTGCCTATTGCACCGCCATCCCGCACCAAAATGGGTCCGCAAAGAAGGTTAGGAATATATGTTGGGTTTGAATCGCCCTCCATCATTCGCTACCTCAAAACATTGACAGGCGACTTGTTTACTGCACGATTTGCAGACTGTCGATTTGATGAGACACTTTTCCCAAAATTAGGGGGAGAAGTTGGTGAAACCAAACGGGAAATTTTGTGGAAAAATGCATCATTATTTCATCTTGATCCACATACCTCTATTTGTGAAAGAGAGGTACAAAAGATTATCCATTTGCAAAGAATAGCAAATCAAATGCCTGACGCATTTACGGACTTGAAAAGGATAACGAAATCCCACATTCCCGCGGAAAATGTTCCAATCCGTATTGATGTCCCTGTTGGACAATCATCTAGTGTCATATCCAATGAGTCGAATGCACGCCTGAAGCGTGGCAGACCATTAGGTTCCAAAGATCGAAATCCTAGAAAGAGGAAAAAGAACGATCAAAATGATACCACAAAAGAATCTCATGATTTAACAAATTCTGAGATTCATGAAGAATCCATTGAGCCCGAGACTCTGGAAAATACGGAACTATCCCTAAATCCAATTAATATTGAGGCAAATATTAATCGAGTGGATATTGTGGTGGATAATGCCTTTGCTTATAATGTAGCATCTAGCATTATGCAAGAATGTGAGGATCTCGAACCTCAATCTGTTGAAGAATGTCGAAAAAGACAGGATTGGCCAAAGTGGCAAGAAGCAATTCAATCAGAATTGAATTCGCTGGCAAAACGTGAAGTTTTTGGCCCTATAGTTGAAACACCTAATGGTGTTAAGTCTGTCGGCTATAAATGGGTCTTTGTACGCAAAAGAAATGAGAAAAACGAGGTACAAAGATATAAAGCACGCCTTGTTGCACAAGGTTTTTCTCAAAGGCCTGGTGTCGATTATGAAGAGACATATTCGCCTGTAATGGATGCGATAACCTTTCGTTATCTCATAAGTTTTGCTGTCCATGAAAAGCTTGACATGCACTTAATGGATGTAGTTACTGCCTATCTTTATGGCTCACTTGATAATGAGATATACATGAAAATTCCCGATGGACTCAAGGTGCCAAACGCGCACAACTCAAAATCTCGGGAAATGTTCTCAATTAAATTGCAAAGATCCTTGTATGGTCTAAAGCAATCTGGACGAATGTGGTATAATCGTCTTAGTGAGTACTTGTTAAAAGAAGGCTATATAAATGACGCCATTTGCCCGTGTGTTTTTATAAAAAAAAACAACATCGGAATTTGTTGTACTTGCCGTATATGTTGATGACATAAACCTTATTGGAACCCCTAAAGAACTCCAAAAGGCAATTGATTATCTAAAGGATGAATTCGAGATGAAAGATCTCGGAAAGACTAAACTATGTCTTGGTTTGCAAATTGAATATTTGGCAAACGGAATTTTTGTTCATCAATCTACCTATACAGAAAAGGTACTGAAACGGTTTTACATGGATGAAGCACATCATTTAAGTACACCGATGGTTGTTCGATCACTTGATGTGAACAAAGATCCATTCCGACCACAAGAAAGGAATGAAGAGCTACTTGGTCCTGAAGTACCATATCTTAGCGCAATTGGCGCACTAATGTATCTTGCAAATACTACAAGACCTGACATATCCTTTTCAGTTAATGTCTTAGCAAGATTTAGCTCGGCTCCTACGAGGAGACATTGGAATGGGATCAAACACATATTGCGGTACCTAAAGGGAACTACCGATATGGGCTTATTTTATGGCAAGAATTGCAGCCCGGATCTTGTTGGTTATGCTGATGCTGGATATTTGTCCGACCCACACAAGGCTCGATCTCAAACAGGTTATGTGTTTACCTGTGGA
This sequence comes from Nicotiana benthamiana, assembly GCA_034376525.1. Lineage (NCBI taxonomy): Eukaryota > Viridiplantae > Streptophyta > Magnoliopsida > Solanales > Solanaceae > Nicotiana > Nicotiana benthamiana. The sequence continues at coordinate 119,602,734 of CM067331.1, forward strand.
GAAACCGCCATATCTTGGCGATCGACAAAGCAATCAATTGTGGCTACTTCATCTAATCATGCCGAGATAATTGCTATTCATGAAGCAAGTCGGGAGTGTGTGTGGTTAAGGTCGATAATACATCATATCCAAGACAAATGTGGTTTGAAGTGTGATAAACTACCCACAACTTTGTATAAAGACAATGCAGCATGTATAGCTCAATTGAAGGGAGGATTCATAAAAGGAGATAGAACAAAGCATATTTCACCAAAGTTATTCTTCACACATGATCTTCAAAAGAATGGTGATATCAATGTTCAACAGGTTCGTTCAAGCGACAATATGGCTGATTTGTTTACAAAATCTCTACCAAAGTCAACCTTCAAGAAGCTAGTTCACAAGATCGGTATGCGAAGACTTAAGGACATAAATTGATGTTCTTATCAGGGGGAGTTAAGGCGCGATGCACTCTTTTTCCCTTACAAGGTTTTGTCCCACCGGGTTTTCCTTGCGAGGTTTTTAACGAGGCAACCAATAGGCGCGTATTCAAACATGTGTACTCTTTTTCCTTACTTTAATTTTTCCCATTGGGTTTTGTTTTAAGGTTTTAACGAGGCACATCATTGAATAGACATTCAAGGGGGAGTGTTATAAATACACTTCTATTTAAGGTGAATGTCTTTAATTAGAGAGATTCTAGAGTCCTATTATTGGTAGCTAAATCATCCTCCTCCCTATAAATAGAGGTGCCCTCTACCATTGTAAATAACTCATAACATTCTCTAAGTATCAATAAGAAGAACTCTCTCTACTCTTCTCTCTATTTGCTCTTGTTCTTGAGTTATTGTTCTTGTCTTTTATATTATTTCATAACAAATTATTTATTATAAAATAATTATAAAAGTCAAAGTGTTTTTCAAAACTGATTTTTTAAATTATACTTACCTCTTTATAACAGCTTTTTACCTATAATAGTAATATCCATATTTATAGAAGAATGTTATTTATAAAATTACCCCTCTATAGTAAACATATAGAATCTTTAAGATTACTAATAGTAATTCTATAAATATTCAAACAATCTTTTTCTATTGAACAACGTTTATATCTTGCATATGATAAAAGATTTGAACATTTGCATGCTTTACAAGTAAATTATGTGTTTCAAGGCCTTAGAAGCCTCATTTTCCTCACCTTGATTTGCGTGCGCGATCCGGATGTGTATCCGGAATGCTATTATGTGAAAATTTGATGAAAATATTAATTTGGCCATTAAAATTTAATTTAAGTTGACTTCGGTCAATATTTTGGGGACCCGAACCCGGACCCGTGATTTGACGGTCCGTGAGGGTCCGTAGAAAAATATGAGACTTGAGCATATGTGCGGAATTGAATTCCGAGGTACCAAGCCCGAAAAATAAATTTTTAAAGAAAATTGTTTAACTGAATTTTTAAAAGTTTTTAAATTTGAATGTATTTGAAATTGATGTATCGGGCCCGTCTCTTGGTTTCAGAGCTCGATACATGTCTTATATGTTGTTTAGTTTAGCCTATGAAAATTGGTAAGAAACGGACTTGAAATGGCGTGAATCGGACCCTCGGTTGTAATATTTAATACTTAAATGTTCTTGAGATTTTTCTTTGATTTTGAAGATAAATTCGTTGTTAAAGATATTAATTTGGCGATTTGATCACACGAGTAAGTCCATATGATGTTTTTGAGTTAGTATGTATTTTTGGTTTGGATCCCCGAGGGCTCGAGTCAGTTCTGTATAGGTTTCGGGATATTTTTACGCTTAGAAATATTGCAGGTTTTCTGTTTCTTGTATACTGGAGTTTTGTTCTTCGCGTTCGCAGAAGGACTCTCGCGAACGCGAAGGGTAACTCAGGCTGAAGTACAATTCCTTCTAAGCAAACGCGATAACCAGATCGCGAACGCGAAGCCTTTGGGGTGCTACCCTTCGTGAACGCGGACCTGCTATCGCGAACGCAAAGGCCTTTTGGCCGGGACAGGGGAAAGGGATTTTTATTCTACGCGAACACGGCCACTGGCCCGTGAACGCGGAGGCTTGAGGAGCTAAAGCTCCGCGAATGCGAGCCACTAAACACGAATGCGAAGGCAACTGGGCCTGACCCTTCGCGAATATGACAGGCCCTTCGCGAATACGAAGAAGGCATGTCCAATAATTTAAAAACAGTAGCAAAATCGGGATTGGGTCCATAATTTCATATTTTCAAAACTAAAGAGCATTGAGGTGATTTTCAAAGAACAAGTTCTTCCCCAAAGCATTGGTATATGATTCTAAACCTTTTTCTTTTGATTTTCCAGTGCATTTCATCAATGTTCATCCAAAAATTTGGAGTTTTTATGGTAGAAATTAGGAATTTGGGTAGAGTTAGAGTTTTTTTAATTAATTGGGATTTAGATATCGTTTTGGGGTCGGAATTCGAAACAAATTGTGTATTTGGGTTCGTGGGGGAATGGGTAATCGAATTTTGGTCTGAACCTCAAGTTTCGACCAAACGAGCCGGGGTCAATTTTTGACTTTTGGGAAAAAATAATAGAAAACCTATAGTTAAGCATTGGGTATGAATTCTTTAGCATTTGTTAATATTGTTAAATTAGTTTAGACTAGATACAAGTAATTTGGAATAGAATTCTAAAGGAAAAGCGGTGTTTGAGGCTTGATTTTGGCCATGAAATTGAGGTAAGTGTTTGGTCTACCCTTAGCATGTTGGATTAGGAGTTGTGTCTTATTTTCTATGTGTTAATTATTGGGTATGACGTATAGGTATAGTGACGAGTATCTATGCGTCGGATTTAAGCATGCCCGTGAGTCTTATACTATAATTGATGTGACTTCGTTTCGTATTGTTCCTACTTTATATGATGATTTCTATTGTTGAATAAGGCTTGTGAATTGATTGTTGGTGATTGAACATTGTACAGTGTTGTCTCAAGTTGAAAATTGAGTTGTAAAGTAATTGTGGAAAAGAGAAGAGGTTTATGATATTGTCTCTCTTTCCAGAATATTATTGCTTTTGATATTATCTCAATTGCAGGGATGTTATTACTCTTGATATTGTTTTCCTTGCCAGAATATTGTTGTTATGCTATTATTCCATTGCCGTGATCCTATTGTGAAATTATTGGTTCCCTCTCACAAATTGCTTTGTGATTGTTTCTTCGGTGAGGAAGAGTAAGGACGAAGGGTGATGCCGTGCATGATTTTGAGAGAGTGTTAATGCACGAAGGGGAATGCCATTCCAATATTGTAAGGTAAAACCTCGAAGGGGAATGTTGTGCTGCACGATGTACTATGTCGTGCCATGACATGAGTCATAATGCATTAAGGATCATTCTGTGCCATGATTATGTGAGGTAAACGCACGAATGGTGATGCCGTGCACTTGTCTTGATTTCATGATTTTTGCTGATGATTGTGTTATGGTGTTCTTTACCTTTATCTTTCGGTTTTCTGTTGTTACTTGTTGTTCCATTTCCCTTCTTATCTTTAACTGTAAATTTCTGCTTTTATATTACTTGCTGTATTTGATATAACTGTACATGTTTATTTTTCAGTCTTGTCTAGCCTCGTCACTACTTCGCCGAGGTTAGGCTCGACACTTACCATCACATAGGGTCGATTGTGCTGATACTACACTCTGTATTGTGCGCAAATACTGGTACTAGAGTGTTTGGACTGTAGTGAGGTTACTGCCATCACTCCATCGGAGGAGACCCGAGGTAGTCCTGTAGACGGCTGCAAGTCTTGGTGTCCCCTTATATCATTTTCTGTCTGTTTTTACTTATTCAGAGACAGATTCGCATATTTCTATTCAGACTTTATTTGTAGTATTTGTAGACGATCCGTGACATTGTGAAACCAAATTTCGGGTAGATGGTATTAAGACTTTTGCAGTTTGTATTCAGTTAAGTTACAAGATTTCGTCTTTCGTGTTGCTTTTGATATTATTATTTATTCTATTTTGATATGTTGTTTTAAAGTTATAAGGAGTTAATACCTTGAAAAGGATAATTAAATCGGAATAGTTGGCTTGCCTATCTTTCACTTCACTAGTAGGTGCCATCGATTCCCGAGGGTGGAAAATCTGGGTCGTGACAAGTTGGTATCAAAGATCTAGGTTTCTTAGGTCTCAAAATTCATAGACAAGATTAGTAGAGTCTGAGAGATCGGTACAGAGACGTCTGTATTTATACCTAGAGGCTACAGAGTTAGGAAAAAACTTCACATCTACTCTATCATGTCGTGCGACTTGATTTCTCAGTGCTAATTAACCTTCCACTTGGTTCTTTCGCAGATTGTGAGGACATGTACCTTTTCATCAGTTGACCAGCAGCCTGAGCCCCTAGTAGTAGCTCTTGCGAGGGGTAGAGGCCGAGGTCGTGCTAGGGCCTGAGGTAGAGACAAAGCTCAGCCAAGAGCTCGATCAGCAACACTGTTGGCGGAGCCTCATGTTGAGTCGACGACGAAGTTCCATCCCAATCAGTTCCAACAGGACCACCTCAGGTCCCAGAGGGGTTCATCACCAACCCGGTACTTCAGGATGCTCTGGTCCGTCTAGTGGGCCTTATGGAGAGTGTCGCCCAGTCAGGGTTACTTCCTGTAGTACCAGCCGTCTCTCAGGCTGGAGGAGGAGCCCAGTCTCCTATTACTCGCACTCCGGAGTAGATGGCTCCCTAGTTTCAGACTCCAGTAGCTCAACAGTTGGGGTAGTTCAGCGGGGTATTGTGGCACAAATTGAAGAGGGGCCAGCTATGTCTGTTGATGCCTTGTGGAGATTGGAAGGTTCACCAAGCACTTCACTACTACTTTTGGTGGTATATCTTCTGAAGATCCCCAAGATTATTTGGACAACTGTAATGAGGTTCTATGAAACATGGGGATATGGGAGACTAATAGGGTCGACTTTGCTGTTTTTCGACTATCAAGATCCGCCAAGACTTGGTGGCAAGATTATTGTTTGGCTAGACCAGATGGGTCACCAGATTTGACTTGGGATTAGTTCTCTCATCTATTTCTGGAGAAGTTTCTTCCTGTCACTCAGAGGGAGAACTATCGAAGGCAATTTGAGCGTCTCCAGTAGGGTTCTATGACTATCACTCAGTACGAGACCTTATTTATTGACTTGGAATGTTTTTTATGCTCTTATTATACTTCCCAGTGAGAGAGAGAGAGAGAGAGAGGGGATGAGGTATATTAAGGGACTCGTCCAGCCTATTTGACTGCAGATGTCTAAGGAGACGGGAGCCAGGTTTCTTTTCAGGATGTGGCCAATGTGGCTAGGAGCGTTGATATGGTTCTATCACATGGGAGTGGTCAGGGTCTGACAAGAGGCTTCGTCACTCAGGCAAGTTCAATGGTGCCTCATCTGGAGGTAGGGATTCTTTTGGGTAGGGGCCATCCTTCCAAGCCGTTTCATTCAGTACTTCAGGCTTTTCACGATGCACCAGGTAGCCGTAGTTCTCATATGCAGTACTCTGATAAATTGACATGCAGTGTACCACTAGCTCTTATCAGTGCATTGCCGCTCCAGAGTTTTTAGGGTGGCCATTCAAACCGTCAGGGTCAGCAGTCTCAATAGCCGATGGCTTGTTATACTTGTGGCGATACGAGGCATATTTCTAGATTTTACCCTCGAGAACCGAGCATCTATCTGCATCAGTGTTCCCATGCCATAGTTTAGGCACTAAGTGTTCCATCGCCCGTTCAACCAGCTAGAGGTAGGGGTAGAGGTTCTAGAGGTGGAGGTAGAAATATTAAAGGTGGAGGTCCGTCCGCTAGAGATGGAGGCCAACCAACATGAGGCCGTACCGGAGATATAGTTCAGAGTGGTGGGGCCCAGTCCCGATCTTATGCTCTTCCAGCCAGACCTGAGGCTGAGGCCTCTGAAGCAGTTACACATGTATTGTTCTAATTTATAGTAGGGATACTTCAGTGCTATTTTATCCAGGGTCTGCATAATCCAACGTGTCATCTTATTTTGCACTGTATTTGATCATGCCTAGTGATTCTTTGAGTGCTTTTGTATATGTGTCTATACCAGTGGGTGATCCTATTTTGGTGGATCATGTTCATCGTTCTTGTATGGTTTTGATTGGGGGTCTTGAGAATCGAGTAGACTTGTTACTTTTGGATATAGTTGATTTTGATGTCATAATGAAGGGATTGGTTATCATCTTATCATGCTATCTTGAACTGCCCTGCCGAGATTGTGATCTTAGCCTTACTGGGGTCGCCTCTTTTAGAATGAAGAGGGACTCATGGTCATTCCACAAGGTTTATCCATATATGAAGCCACGACGTATGGTTGACAAGGATGTTTGGCCTATTTGGCATATGTTCATGATTCTAGTGCCGAGGTTCCTTCTACGGATTATGTGTCTGTTTTTTGTGAGTTTCTTGAGGTATTTCCTTCAGACCTACTAGGTATACCACGCGACAGAGATGTTGACTTTTGCATTGATTTGGCTACGGGCACTCTGCCCATTTCCATTCTGTCGTATCGTATGGCCCCTCCTGAGTTGAATGAATTGAAGGAGCAATTGCAAGACTTTCTTGATAAGGGCTTTATTAGACCTAGTGTCTTTCCTTGGGGTGCGGCGGTGTTTTTTATTAAGAAGGACTGATCGATGATGATGTGTATACATTAACGACATTTAAACAAGGTCACAATCAAGAATAAGTATCCATTGCCGAGGATTGATGACTTGTTTAATGAGCTTTAGGGTGCCAAGGTATTCTTGAAGATTTATTTGAGATCTTGCTACCGTCAGTTGAGAATTAGGGCATCCGATGTCCCTAAGACATCTTTCCACACTTGATACGGGCATTATGAGTTCTTGGTGATGTCATTTGAGTTAACAAATTCCCAACAACTTTTATGGATTTGTTGAACCGAGTTTTCAAGCCTTACTTGGATTCATTTTTGATAGTATTCGTTGATGATATTTTGATTTATTCTCACAGCCGTGAGGAGCATGAGCTCTGAGAGTTGTTCTTCAGGCTTTGAGAGATAGTCAGTTGTATGCTAAGTTTTTGAAGTTCGAGTTTTGGTTGGGGTCCATTACTTTCTTAGGTCAAGTTGTGTCAACAGAGGGTCTTCAGGTAGAACTGAAGAAGATACAGGCAGCCAAGGACTGACCTAAACTCCCATCAGCTACAAATATCAGGAGTTTCTTTGGTTTGGTAGGCTATTACAGTCAGTTTATGAAGGGGTTTTCATCTATTGCAGCACCGATGACCAGGTTGACCCAGAAGGGTGCCCACTTCAGGTGGTCGGACGAGTGTGACGCGAGCTTTCAGAAGCTTAATACAGCTTTGAATACGTCACCGGTGTTGGTATTGCCTATATGTTCAGTGTCATATACAATTTATTGTGATGCATCTCGTATTGGACTTGGTGCGGTGTTGATGTAGGATGGCAAAGTCATTGCTTATTATTCATGATCAGTTGAAGATTCATCAAGAGAATTATCTAGTTCATGATTTGGAGTTAGCATCCATTGTTCACGCGCTAAAGATTTGGATGCACTATTTGTATGGTGTATCATGTGACGTGGTCACGGATCACAAGAGTTTGCATTACTTGTTCAAGCAGAAGGAGATAAATTTGAGGCAGAGAAGGTGGTTGGAGCTATTGAAAGACTATGATATCACCATCTTATATCATTTGGGGAAGGCCAATGTATTGACTGATGCTTTGAGTAGGAAGTCAATCAGTATGACAGTCTTGCGTATATTCGGTTGGTGAGAGGTCGCTTTCTATGGATGTTCAGGCTTTGGCCAATCAGTTCGTGAGGTTGGATGTTTCTGAGGCCAGCTGTGTGATAGCTTTTTCAATCGCTCATTCTTCATTATTTGAGCGTATCCAAGATCAGCAATATGATGATCCTAATTGTGTGTCCTTAGATGTACAGTGCAACACGGAGGTGCCAAGCAGGTTGCAGTTGGAGATGATAGAGTTTTGAGGATGCAGGGTCATATTTGTATGCCTAATATAGATGGACTTTGAGAGTTGATTTTAGAGAAGACCCATAGTTTCCAGTATTTTATTCACCTACTTGGAGCATCATTATTGGTGGAGGAGGATTAGAAAGGATATTTTTGCGTATGTGGCTCAGTGTTTGAACTATCAGTAGGTAAACTACGAGCATCAGAGGCCTGGTGGTTTGTTTCAGTGGATTGAGCTTCCCGAGTGGAAATGGGAGCGTATCACTTTAGACTTTGTTGTTGGACTCCCAAGGACCTAGAGGAAGTTTGATGCAGTGTGGGTTATTGTTGATAGGCTTACCAAGTCAACACGTTTCATTCCTGTGGCAGTCTCATATTTTTCTGAGAGGTGAGCTGAGATTTATATCTGAGAGATTGTTCGTCTTCATGGTGTGCCCATGTCTATCATTTCTGACCAAGTTACGCAGGTTACCTCGCATTTTTGGAGGGAAATTTTGTATGTATTGGGCACACGGGTTGAGTTAAGCACAATATTTCATCCTCAGATGGACGGGCAATCCGAGCGTACTATTCAAATTTTGGAAGATATGCTCTAAGCTTGTGTTATTGACTTTGGAGGCTCGTGGGATTAGTTTTTGCCTTTAGCGAAGTTTGCCTACAACAACAGTTATCAGTCGAGAATCTAGATGGCTCCTTATGAGTCGTTATATGGTAGGCGGTGTCAGTCACCTTTGGGTGGTTTGAGCCGGGAGAGGCTCTGTTGTTTGGTATCGACCTAGTGTAGGATGCCTTGGACAAGGTGAAGATCATTCAGGATAGTCTTCGTACAACCCAGTCTAGGCAAAAGAGCTATGTCAATCGCAATGTTCATGATGGCATTCATGGTCGGAGAGCAGTTATTGCTTTGAGTGTCGCCTATGAAGGGCGTGATGAGATTCGGGAAGAAGAAAAGTTAAACCCTAGATTCATTGGTCATTTTGATATTCTTGATCGAGTGGGAGAGATGGATTACAGACTTTTGTTGTCGCCGAGCTTATCAGCTGTGCATGTAGTGTTTCATATGTCCATGCTTTAGAAGTATCACGGCGATCCATCCCACGTGTTAGACTTCAGCACTGTCCAGTTGGACAAGGACTTGTCCTATGAGGATGAGCCGGTAACTATTCTAGATCGGCACATTCGTCAGTTGAGATCGAAGAGTTTCCCTGCTTTTCGTCTCCAGTGGAGAGGCCAGCCTATTTAGGCAGCAACCTAGGAGTCCGAATCCGATATGTGAAGCCGATATCCCCATCTTTTCCCTAACTCATGTACTTCTTTCTTAAGTCTGTTCGAGGACGAATGGTTATTTTAGAGGTGGAGGATGTGATGATCGAAAAGTCCATCACTTGATTTTCAAGTAAATCTGTATTTCGAGGACGTAGAAGCCTCTTTTTTAGCACTTAGATTTGTTTGTGCGGTCCGGGCATATTTCCGAACGCTTTTATGTGGAAATTTGATAAAAATATTAATTTGTCCATTGAAATTTAATTTAAGTTGACTTCGGTTAATATTTTAGGTAAACAGACTCGGACCCGTGATTTAACTATCCCGTAGGGTCTGTAAATATGGGACTTGGGCGTATGCCCGAAATTGAATTCTGAGGTCCCAAGCCCGAGAAATAAATTTTTGAAGAAAATTATTCAATTGAAATTTTAAGAGTTTTTGGAAATTTGTAAATTGATGGTATCAGGATCATATCTTAGTTCCGATGCTCGATACAGGTCTTATATCGTGTTTAGGTTGAGCCTATAAAATTTGGTAAGAAACGGACTTGAAATGATGTGAATCAAACCCTCGGTTGTGAAATTTGAAACTTAAGTGTTCTTGAGATTTTTCTTTGAATTTGATGCTAAATTTGTTGTTAAAGATGTTAATTTTGCAATTTTATCACACAAGTATGTCCATATGATGTTTTTGAGTTAATATGCATGTTTGATTTGGAGCCTCGAGGGCCCGGATCAGTTCTGTATAGGTTTTGGGATGTTTTTACACTTTAAAAAGTTGCAGGTTTTTTGTTTCTGGTATGCTGGAGTTTTGTTCTTCGCGTTCGCGGAAGAACTCTAGCGTACGAGAAGGATAAGTTAGGCTTAAGTTCAATTCCTTCTACGTGAACGCGTGAATCAAATTGCGAATGCAAAGCCTTGGGGGTGCTACCCTTAGCGGACGCGGACTTGCTATCACGAACGCGAAGGCCTTTTGGCCGGAACAAGGGGAAAATGGATATTTGTTCTACGCGAATGTGAAGGATTGAGGAGCTAAATCTCCACGAACACGAGCCACTAAACATGAACGCTAAGGCAACTGGGCCTGACCCTTTGCGAACGCGACATGCCCTTCGTGAACGCGAAGAAGGGCTGTCAAGTGAATTAAAAATAGCAGCAAAATCGGGATTGGGTCCATAATTTCATATTTTTAAAACTAGAGAGCATTGAGGCGATTTTCAAAGAACAAATTCTTTTTCAAAGCATTAGTGTATGATTCTAAACATTTTTCTTTCGATTTCCCATTACATTTCATCAATCTTCATCCAAAAATCTGGGGTTTTGGTAGAAATTAGGAATTTGTATAAAGTTAAGGATTTTTGATTAATTGGGATTTATACCTCGTTTTGGGGTCGGATTTCTAAACTAATTACATATTTGGGCTCATGGGTGAATGGTGATCAGGTTTTGGTCCGAACCTCGAGTTTCGACCAAGCGGGTCCGGGGTCGATTTTTGACTTTTTGGAGAAAATGTTAGAAAATCTATAATTAAGCATTGGGTATGAATTCTTTAGTATTTGTTGATGTTGCTAAATTAGTTTAGACTAGATACAAGTAATTTGGAAGAGAATTCCAAAGGAAAAGCGGTGTTTGAGGCTGAGTTTGGCCATGGAAGTTGAGGTAAGTGTTTGGTCTAACCTTAGCATGAGGGATTAGGAGTTGTGTCTTATTTGCTCTTTGTTAATTATTGGGTACGACGTATAGGCATGGTGACGAGTATCTATGCGTCGGAGTCAATCATGCATGTGGGTCTTATATTATAATTGATATGACTTCGTTTTTTATTGTTTCTGCTTTATATGATGATTTGTACTGTTGAACAAGGCTTGTAAAAAGTGTTATTAGTGATTGAACATTGTAGAGTGTTGTCTCAAGTTGAGAATTGAGGTTTGAAGTAATTGTGAAAAGTGAAGAGGTTTATGATATTGTCTCCCTTGCCGGGATGTTAATTCTTTTCATATTATCTCCCTTGCGGGGATGTTATTACTCTTGATATTCTTTCCTTTGCCGGAATATTATTGTAATGCTATTGTTCCCTTGCCATGATCTTATTGTGAAATTATTGGTTCCCTCGCCCAAATTGCTTTGTGATTGTTTCTGGGGTAAGGAAGAGTGTAATACACAAAGGGTGAATGCCTGCATGATTTTGAGAGAGTGTTAATGCACGAAGAGGGATGCCGTGCCAATATTATGAGGTAAAAACACGAACATGATGCCGTGCCGCACGATGTACAATGTCGTGCCATGATATGAGTGATAATGCATGAAGGATCATTCCGTGCCATGATTATGTGAGGTAAAAGCACGAAAGGTGATGCCATGGCGATTATATTAATTCTTATGGTGAGGACGAGAGTGAAAACACGAAGAGTGATGCCATGCACTTGTCTTGATTTCTTGATTTTTGCTGATAATGTGTTGTTCTTTACTTTTATCAGCCGGTTTTCTATTGTTACTTGTTGTTCCCTGCAGCATGATTTTGCTTCCTATATTTAGCTGTAAATTTCATCTTTTATATTACTCGATGTATTTGATATAACTGCACATGTTTATTTTGTAGTCTTGTCTAGCCTCGTCACTACTTCGCCGAGGATAGGATCGACACTTACCAGCACATGAGGTTGGTTATGCTGATACTACACTCTGCACTGTATGCAGATAGCGATACTGGAGCGTTTGGACCATAGTGAGGTTGCTGCCTTCAGTCCATCGACGGAGACCCGAGGTAGTCCTGCAGACGTCAGCAGGCCTTGGTGTCCCCTTCTATCGTTTTCTTTCTGATTTTATATATTCAAAGACATATTCATGTATTATATTCAGACTTTATTTGTAGTATTCGTAGACGGTCCATGACATTGCGAAATCAAATTCTGGGTAGATGCTATTTATACTTTCGCAGTTTGTATCAAGTTAAATTATTAGATTTTATCTTCCGCATTGATTTTGATATTATTATTTCCGCTGTTTTATATGTTGTCTTGAAATTTTAAGGAATTAAAAACTTATAAAGGGTAATTAAATCGGAATAGATGGCTTGCCTAGCTTTCACTAGTATGCACTACCATGACTTCCGAGGCTGGAAAATACGGGTCGTGACAGATATCTGTTCCATTGGACAAATTTCAAACAATATTTAGATAGATGATAATATTGTTATGCTCTTAGATTATCTTCAAGGAAAGTTATTAGATACCTTTTGCTGAAAATTTGGAGATGTGCCAATTCAAACGTTATATCGCTGGTAAGAGAATAAAATCTACGAAACAAGCAACAATTATAAAGTTCTTCCATCAATCTTAAAACACTTATTTTTCTTGGTTGCTTTAAAATGTATGTCTTATAGTTTAAATCTTTATTCGTTTGGCTACGAATTTATTAATATAGTATCAGGCTATCAGCTATCTTCAATAGTTAACTAGTGAAATATGCATATTTTTTGAGATTTTAAATTTGAATAATTTTCCTATATTTTATATGCAACATTAACAACAATAACAACCCAGTGAAATCCCACTAGTGGGATCTAGGGAGGGTAGTGTGTACGCAGATCTTACCCTTACCCCGAATGAGTAGATAGACTGTTTTCGAAAGACCCTCGGATCAATTATATGCGACACTAAAAAAGAAAAAAACAATTAATTTTTGAATAATTTTTATTTATAACAGCCAAAAAAAATCTAAGCATCAAATGTTGTTATAGGTGTATAAGAGAGTCATTCACCATAAAAAAAATCGGAACAAGCGAGACTGTTATAAGGAGAGATGACTATGTATGTGAAAATAACTGAAATTATACTCCCTACATTTCAATTTATGTGTACCAATTTGACTCGACATAGAGTTTATGAAAAAAGAGAAGACTTTTGAACTTATGATGTAAAATGAAGCACATATATTTTGTGTGGCTATCAATTATTGCATAAAGCTAAATTGTTTCCAAATAGGAAAAGAAGTTATTCTTTTTGGCACAGAAAAAGGAAATAGGTTCACATAAATTAATAAAATTAAAACAAAGAGAGTAATAAATATTAAATCTAAACCCCGCAATTTTATAGAACAATCAGTACAATCAGTTCAGTACTAAATATCTTAGGTCGAACCATCAGCTTAGAAATTAGAATCCTAGATCTGTGTCCATCATTGAGAGCTTCCTTATTTCTTCTCCATCGGTGGTGGACTATAGCCTCTGTGTGCAACAAGAAAAATTACTGTAAGAAACCTTTCAGAAAACAGTGAAAAAATACAGAAAAAAGTTAGTGAAAAGTGTCTTAGATCCGTACAGACGACCAGGAGGATTTGCGGCTGGCGAAGGATAGGGTTTGACGAGAATCTGCCTGTTACTGCGACCTCTGATAAAACTCATTTCTTTGAACTTACCAAGGGATATGTTTAAGATCGTGGATTCGCTTTCTACACACGATGCATCCAATGATAAAATAAGAAAAATTACGAGAATGTAGAAAGCAGAAATATTCTTCATTTCTTGACTCGTCATAATGTATGTGTGTTAAGTTTAGAAATGGATGTCTTTTGTGATATATGTTAGGGGTGTTCAAAATCGATCCGAAACCGAAAATCGAATCGAACCGAAGGTTAATGGCTTACTGGTAACGGCTTAACGGACAGAGAAGGGATTGAATTTTTTTTATTAACGGCTTATCGATTTGGGGGCGGATTATTCAATTTTCCTAACGGATAATATGTTAACCCGTTAATAATATATATATATATATATATATATATATATATATATATATATATATATATATATATATATATATATATATATATATATAAAATTTATTATTATTCATCTCCTTAGTGAATATGATATTAATATTTATATATATAAAAAGGGAGTCAGGAGAGAAAATGTTGGATTTCTCTATCTTTGTTTAAATCTTTTTTCTTTTCTCGAGCCACTGTTAAGAAACAGAATATGGTTTGCTAAGAATATTGGTTGCCTTTGATATGTGTTGTGTGTATGAAATACTTTTTTCCTAGGCTGCCAAATACCAAGTTTAGCAGTCTGCCAAATACCACATATTCAAAATTTGACGTTATCATCTCCTTACCAACATATTCATCTCCTTAGTGAATATGTATGTTAGGCCGATAAATCGCCCGATAAGAGCTAAACCGAAACCAATCCGCCCGATATCTTATCGGATGGCTAACGAATTATACATTTAAAAGCTGATAACCGTTAAGCCAAACCGTTAAGAGTAAAAAGTTACCCAACCCACCCGATAAGCAGCCCTAATATATGCTTCTAGTTGTAAGGAGGAAACCGTACACAGGGAATTAATCTCTTAAAATATTCATTTGGTTCCGCGTTTGCGCTTAGAGTCAAACCTCTACAACTTAATATTCAATAAAAGAATCATGTTTGAATAGAAATCTCCGGTCAAAGAAAAGGGAGAGAAAAGAGAGCAGAGCATTGATGACAAAATTTTCTTTTCTTTAGTAGAAGAGGAAGAGTTAGTGAATTGAGCAAAACAATTATTGTCGGTGCCAGGCCGTTGAATTTATAATCGAGTATGCCGACAATCTAATTAAAATCTAAGCCTGTAGTTAACAACTAATTTTAATGGCTAATTAAGAGCAAAAAAAGGTAAAATGAAGAATTTAAAATTTAATTATTTCTAAATTTAAAAATGTGTAATTTATTTTAGAACACATTAAAAAGAAAAGTATCTCATTTAATAGAAACAGAGGAAGTATAATTTACTCCTATTTATTTTCTGATAATAACACTCTTTTTGTTCTAAAAAGGAATGGTAAGGTTTAGAATAGCAAAGCAAAGCAAAGCATCAGACTTTTTATTTAAATTGAAGTGTAAATTCCACTAAATTTAAAATAGTTGAAGTTACATATATTTTGATACATAGAAGCATTGCAAATCAATACTTTTTATACGGTGCCTCCACGAGTTCGTGCGAAATCAGTATTCTGAGAAAATTACTAAAATTATAACAAATATTAAGTTAGTACGGGACTTAAATTTGATTGAAACTTAAAAAAGTGTTTTTGAAATTGTGTTGAAAAAAAAAAATTTGAAAGTTGAAGTTGTATTTAGACATGTATTTTATTTGAAGAAAATTAAAGTTTTGTGAGTGAAAGGAAAATTTTCACCCAAAAACTACCCTAAACCAATTTTTGAGAACTTAACATTTTTTTTGAAATTTCATCCCCCAAAATATGAGCATATTTCATAAAAGAAAATAATATTTTCAATTTCTATTTGACAAAATGAAGTCAACTTAAGTGTTAATACTTCTCTATTTCGATTTTCTTTTGAAAATTCTCCATGCACTATCTATGTGTTAATTATATTATTCATTATTGGAAAGAAATGAAGAAAATGCAATTAGTTAAGTGTTAGAGTGCATTATATGCTAATTTGAAATACATTAGATTAATTTTTATGTTTTAGGACTTTTTTGTCTTAAAATTAATTAACGTACATATTAATATTGAAACCACCCAAATATTATAGTAAAATATATAATTAAACTATTTAGATAACCTTTGGTAGAATAACTTAGTAAGTACTATAAATAAAATAAATATGTCTAACTCTAGGAAAGGTGAATGAGAACTCCGAAGAAAGCATAAAAGCGGATAATAGATTCATATCATTTTGTTGGAAAAGGTGGCAACAAGCCTTATTGGATACGTAAAGATGTTTGGAATCAGCTCTTGACAAAATAGAACACTCCTAAGTGAAAGAAGAAGAGTGAACATGCAAAGTTAAACAAAACTTCTATCAAGGGTGGATCATGCGTACTGGAGGTTCTATTAATTTTGCAGCTGTTTGTTTGAGAGTTTTAATTTCATTATAAAATATTCTTAACTTTACAAATATAAAATTTGAACATATATATATATATATATATATATATATATATGTATGTATGTATATTCTTAATGTTACTTATGCTGAGGTCTTTGCAAAGACCCACAAGAAGAAGAAGAAGGAAGGTACAAGAGAAGAATGGATCAAACTGCGTGTTTCAGAAGCATTTATATGATTCCAGCACCAACACTATCTTATTTTTCCTTCTTGGTTTATTTAATTTATATAATGTGTATTATCTTTGTTACAGGACAACTATCATATTGATCATGATGCATAGCAGTGAACTCCGCCGTCCCCCGAGGATATGACTATAATTTGGACACATGTGGCTGGTTGCGTGAATAAAAGTATAAAAATGTAATCATCTCTTTTGGTATTAGTTTGAAAGCCGCTCGTTTGATTTCTTATTACTTTTACTTTATTTTCTTTTATTTCTCTTAAAAATACTCCCTTCGTTCCAATTTATATGAACCTGTTGACTGGGCACGAAGTTTAAGAAAAAATAAGGACTTTTGGAATTTCTGGTCCTAAACAAGTCCAAAAAGGCCCAAACATTTATGTGGTTATAAAAGCTTCTTATGAAGGGCAGAATGTAAGTTTAAACTAAATTATTATCAAATTTAGAAATGAGTCATTCTTTTTAGAACGGACCAAAGAGGAAATAGGTTCACATAAACTGAAACAGAGGGAGTAATAAATAAAGGTCAAGTCTACGGGATTGGAGTACATCCATCCTTCAGTCGTGCACCAGTAACATTATTCAGTTGGGCATCTGTTTCAGAAGAAGACATGGAAGTTATGCGTCAAAAAGTGGATGAAATCATGTTGCAAGAATTTCAAGCAACTGATGCTTTGATGAAAAAATTGTTAAAAAAGAAAAGCAAAAAAGGAGCTGCAATGGAGTACTCTGAGTCCGAGGAAGAGACTGATTTTGAATAGGCCATTTGAATGTTTTGGAGTTGAAGTTAGAAACATATTTGATAGTTGGTTGTTTGATTAGTTGGTTGAACTGTTGTAAATATTACTGTATTTTTGTAATAAATATAGGATTTTGGATTATTATATTAGATTTTTGGATTGTTATATTAGGTTTTTGTTTAATTATTAGGTGTTTGGTTGGCTGTTTTATTTGGTAGGTGGCGTAAATAGAAATACAATAAGATTCTGCTTAAAAAAGGCCTAGATATCCGATTGAATCGGTCACAAATTTCATCAGAAATTACCCAGATTTGCGACTGATTCAATCGCAAATTGAAAGTTTCTGACAAAATTTAATTAAGATTTGCGACTAAATTAGTTGCATATGGAGAATTTACAAAATTTTAATCAATTAATAACTAATATTTGCGACTGATTTAGTCACAAATCGAGAACTTCTAAAATTTTTAATTAATTAATAATTTAATATTTATGACTATTTTAGTCGGAATGATTAATTAATTTTTTTTTATATTTTCCGATGGAATTAGTCAAAACTTTTAATTTGTATTTTTTATTTCTAATCAGCGGCTTAATCAGTCACAAATACTGTTTTGGTCGCAAATCGCTTGAATTCAAATGTCTCCGTATTTTTCAATTTATGACTAAATTCATCACGAAATTTCGACTGATTTTGCCGCAAATATATTACGACCATGTATCTTCTGACTAACGTTTTGCAGTATCAATATAAAGTGCTTGGGATAAGCCTAATATGTTTTGCTTGCAATTTCGCATAAGCTTGATCCCAATGATATATGCCGCTTATCTCAAGTCTTTCATATTAAAACATGAGGACAATCATTCCTTTACTGAATTTTACATGCTCACATTATTTCATATGAGCAAACTACCATTTACATACAAATAAAAAATGTAAATTTATCTCCATCCCACTTCTTATAGGCACAAGATTCGTTTTCACATTGATCAAAACTGAAGATTTTAGTCGACGTGTCAAAATAAGTATTCCATGCTCTAGAAGCTCGTTTCAACCCATTAATGGGTTCCTTTAATTTACATAACATGTGTTCATTGCCACTTTTTATGAAACCAATTGGTTGTGCCATATAGATGTATTCATCAAGACTTCCATTAAGAGAAGCCGTCTTGACATCCATTTACCAAATCTTATAATTGTAATGAGCAGCAATGGATAAGAGAATCCTGATGGAATTAAGTAGGGATGTACATAGGCCGGGTTGGTTCGGATTATATAATTACCAAATCAAACCAATTGTGTCGGGTTATTAAACCTAAATATCAAACCAAACCAATAAACTCGGGTTTTTCGCTCTCGGATTTTTTCGGGTTTTCGGGTTATTCGGGTTTTTTCTAAACTTTTTTCAATAAGATCTTCATAGAATAAAACATATAAATTATGCTCAAAATGTTTCTTTAATCCTAGTAAGATACAACTATATAAAGTATTTTCCAAGAAAATAATACAAAGTATGAGATGTGTCATGGAATTATCCTAAAATATTCAATAACGAAGACAATAAAATTATGTAATATCAATATTGCTAATTAAAAAGCCATAATAAAATAAATATAATCGAAAAATACTAAGTCATGCTAAAATAAGTAGACTAATAAGAGAATATTAATTACATGACTAAACACTAAAGAAAAAATAAAAATAGGTTGTGCATTTATCTAAATTATTGCAAAAAATAGATATTCAATACTTTCCCGTTCATAGTATTGAATTGAATGTCTTTTGTTAGCATTAATATTAATTTGATTTTGGTTTTAATTTGGATTTTGTTCGCATTATTTAATTTACTAATGTTAATGGCTATAAAACTTATTGGAACATTCAAAAAGCTCTAAGTCAGACCTTGAAATAATACCTTAAAAAATAAAATTATGAATTTCTTTAAGAAATATTTATAAATTACATCACAATAAGTATATTTATATATTAAATATATCTAAAAGTTCTATATATATATATATATATATATATATATATATATAATGTCGGGTTGGTTTGGTTTCGGTTTGACTTTCTTTAGTTAAAACCAAACCAAAGCAATTATGGTCGGGTTTTTTTTTCCAATACCAAACCAAACCAAACCAAACCATGGTCGGGTTTTTTTTTCTCGGTTTGACTCGGATTATCGGGTTGGTGCGGTTTGTCGGTTTTCTTTGTACACCCCTAGATTTAAGCATGGCTATCGGCGAGATTTTTTTCTCATAATCGATCCCTTCTTTTTGAGTAAACCCTTTTGCAACAAGCCTAGCTTTAAAAGTTTACACTTTTCCATCAACTTTTTTCCTTATAGATCCATCTACATCTAATGTATTTGACTGTAGTAGGTTGTTCTACGGGATCTCAGACTTAATTGGAGTACATGGACTTCATTTCAGATTTCATAACAACAACCCACATATCAACGTATGTATCTTGTTGTGCTTTGTCGTAATTAAATATATAAAGCACTTACTAAGGGTGGAGCATTACATACTTAAGGTTCTTTTAATTTTGCAGCCCATTATTTGAGAATGGTAATTTCATTATAAAATATTCTTGATTTTACAAGTATGCAAATTAAACATATATACATGCATATATATCTCTAATTACTTTTAATTTTCAGAAAAAGTAACGTGGAGGAGATGTAACATATGCTGAGGTCATAGGCATAAACTTTAGGATCCTAGATCTGTCTCGATCGTTGAGAGCTTCCTTATTTCATTCTCATCGGTGGTGGACTATAGTCACTGCGTGCAACAAGAAAATTTGCTGTTAGAAATCTTTCAGAAATCACTGTTAAAAAAGGCAGAAAAAAGTCAGTGAAAGGTCTCTTAGATCCGTACAAACGACCACGAGTATTTGCGGTTGGCGATGGGTTGGGTTTGATAGGAATCTGCCTGTTACTGCGACCTCTGATTAAACTATTGTCTTTTAATTTGACATTGGATATGTCTAAGATCATGGATGCGCTTTGTAGACACAATATATCCATTGATAAAATAAGAAAAATTACAAGAATGTAGAAAGCAGAAGTATTCTTCATTGCTTGACTTGTAATAATGTTTGTGTGTTAAGTAAGTTGAGAGAAATGGATGTCTTTTGTGATATATGCTTCTAGTTGTAAGGAAGAAACCCACAAAGGGAATTAATCTCTTAAAATACTCATTGCAATACGCGTTTGTACTTGCCAACCATAACTTTGAGTCAAACCTCTACAACGTAATTCATTATTGAATGAAAAAAATTTAATATTTGAATGGAAATCTCCGGTCAAAGAAAAGGTGACAAAATTTACTTTTCTTTAGTAGAAGAGGAAGAGTTAGTGAATTGAATAAAACAACTATTGTAAATTGGAGGGAGTAATATCAATTACTAACTACTTACTTACGTATGTATACCTTGCTGCACTATGTGTTGTGTCATGTATTTAGAAGGTAATTCAAAATTTTAACCGTACATCCATTCTTGAAACGACATATATCTTACTTTATAGATTTCTATAAATATTATATACCGTTAAAATTGGGCATTTCTAATTTTGTGTGGCTAACTGGAATCGGGATGGCATGCCAAGGCTTGGCCTCGCATTGTACCGAACCATGGTACGGAGTACTAAGCTCGTGGATCAATAAACGATCAAGATCGAGACCAGTCGTGATCGACACCGAAGCAAGAAGAGATCGAGCAAGAAGCCTGGTAAGTCGAATGATGAAAAGCTGAGATATCCGTGATCGGGCAAATATTGTGGCAGAAATCTTGACACATATCGAGTCAGAATCAATTATTTAGCTAATTATGTGATTTCCTTCGGTATTTAGAATTGTACCATAAGTAGAATTCCTCTTCAGTATAAATGTGGTTCTAACCACTTTGTAATAATATATTCACGAGTGACCAAGCTATATATTATATTTTTTCTCTTGCAAGTTCTGTTGTTTAATTTATACTTTTCAATAGGTTCGAGGGTGATTTAGCTCGAGGCCACAATTGTTCAACATATTGGTTTGCTTTATTTTATTGTTAATTCCTAACATTAATTCTCACATTTATCAGTTTATGCCAAGTAAAATCACATATCCTTAAAACCATTTATAAGTTTAGTTGTTATCCAATTTTAAGGATAAACAATTTGGCGCCCAGAGTGTGTTTAAGAATAATAGTAATTTCATGGTACAATTTTCGTAACACACAAATTTTACGCTTGTTCTTTGAAGTGTCTTTGTTTCCCGAATCAACGTGTCAAACTGTCAAGTAGCACCCATACACAGAGACAATGGGCTTGGTCTTCATGGACAGGACTACAACATAGCAGCCCAAGGAATGGAGTACGTCCAATCAATCCCAATGGAGCCCCAGTCATGGACACAATCGAGGTCAACTCCCATATTTCCATTAATGGGAATTTGGTCGTTAATTTTGAAAATAGTGTTCGTAAAGATGCTCAAACAGCCGATTTGAAACACAAAGTGGTAAAGAAGGCGTGATTAACCTTCGAATGATATTTGAAATGTTGCAGGCTCAGCAAGCTGCAATAGCACAACTCCTAAATCAGAACCATGCACCAAGCAGGATCGAGCTTGAGTCATCACAAGAAATTGTTCATAGAGACGAATTGGTGCCAAAGAGATCGAATAGAGGAGAATCGGAGGCCAATTATGCTACCATAAAAATGATCGAAGAACTGACAAAGAGAATCGAGACAGGGGAAAGAAAATCTAGGAATGATAAGAAGGTGGAAACTTATAACTTCAGGGTTGACCAAATCCTTGGAGCACCAACAATGTTGGAAGGACTTGATTCCAAAAAGTTTGTCCAAAATTATTTCCCTCAAAGTGCAGCTCCGAAGCCAATCCCTAAGAAGATTTGTATGCTCGAGATTCTGAAGTATAACGGGATGCCAAATCCAAACGAACACGTCACCTTATATACATGTGCTATCAAGGAAAAGGACTTGGAAGATGATGAGATTGAATCCGTATTGCTGAAGAAATTTGAGGAGACTCTATCGAAGGGTACTATGATATGGTACCATAATTTTCCACCTAATTCTATTGATTCATTTGTTATGCTTGCAGATTCTTTTATAAGGGCACATGCCGGAGCCATTAAGGTAGTTACAAGAAAGTCAGACCTTTTCAAGATAAGTTAGAAAGGCAACGAGATGCTCAGGGAATTCGTATCACGATTCCAAATGGAACAGATGGATTTTCCATCAGTCACAAACGATTGGACTGTTCAAGCTTTTACTCAAGGTCTCAACCCTCGGGGTTTCGTTGTTTCAAAACAGTTAAAGCAGAATCTGTTCGAATAACCAGCTTTCACTTAGGCCGATGTGCATAATCGGTATTCAAAGATTAGGATCGAGGATGATTAACTAGGGGTTCAACTGGGTTGGTTTATCCTAACAGGCTCGTGGATAGAGTTAACAAGGACTTCGACTGGGAACCACGATCGCAACAGAGACCGATATCAGCCATACAAAGGAGACGGAATAACGGGCCTAGACACAACCCCATTAAGAATAATAGAAGGAATGATCGAGGACAAAGCTCCCAAGGACCATGAGCAAGTGTGTCTTCGATAAAGATGTCAGGTCCAAAGAAGCACCTCGATTTTCAAAATATAACTTCAATGTAGATGCTTCTGCTACAGTATCAGCCATTGGACGTATCAAAGATACTAGGTGGCCTCAGCCTTTGCAAACTGGTCTGGCCCAGAGAAATCCAAACCAAATATTCAAGTATCGTGGTACCCATGGCAATAAAATAGATGATTACAGATAGCTAAGGGAGGAAGTAGCCCGATTGTTCAATGAGGGGCACCTTCGTAAATTCTTAAGTGACCGGGCCAAGAACCACTTCAAAAATGGAGATTCAAACAACCATAGCGAGCAAGAATAACCATAACACGTGATTCACATGAACATTAGAGGGGTAAATATTCCTCAAAGACCGGTATTTAAATGCAACAAGGCGACGATCACAAGGGAAAAGCAAACATGGGACTACTCACCCGAAAGAACCTTGTCTTTTAACGACGAGGATGCAGAAGGGATCGAACAATCTAATAACTGTCGAGCCCCCCTATTTTCTTCTCGAAATTGGGTTCGTGACATTTGGGAGGATAACTCATTCCTTTTGGAAATTTGGGTTTGATTTAAAGAGCCGCCACCTAATGATTAAGGTGCATTAGGACACCGAAGAGAATTTGATTTGAGTAACTAGAGATAGGGTAAGGGCTTGATATTATTCTAAGGGAAGGTGTTAGGCACCTCTCAGAATTCAATAGTGTGGTTCCCTGCCAGACTATTATTGTGAATTTTAGATGGTAATAACACGTAGATAAATATGAACTTCAAATAAAAGGGGATTTTCACATAAGGGTTTGCAAACAAATAAAGCTGGAGAGAACTACAAGAAAGCTGATTTTTCTTAAAAAAGAAAGAATCTGAAATTCCTTGGAAAAATACAAGAAAGAAGGCAAAGGTCCTAAGTTTATTAATAAAATGGATCACCCCACACAATTCCTGATAATCACTCCTCAATGAGAGGCTACACGTGGCATTATCGTGTGGTCATCATATCCATATCTACCCTTCCCCTGCTAATATATTAAAGTGCATAATGGTATCGTTTACTTATTGCATGCTATTATCCGTCCCAATCCTATCAGTCCCCAAGGCATTTAGGACTACTAATCCTAAAAGGGAGGGGGTATTAGGCTTATTTGTGGTTTTAAAGGTAAAAATTCTAAGGCGACATATAAAACATGTATAGCAAATTGGGGGAGAAACATATAACAAGAAAAGGCTCAGATACAATCCCTTTACACGAAGAAGCACGCAATTTAGCATGACTTACAGATATTAGTTAAGGTCTGATTAAGTACTAAACATGAGAGAGCTTAAAGGTTGAGGCAGACTGATTTATTACATAATTCAGATAAGAAGCCCAAATCAAGCCTGCCTGTTGATTGTAGTTATTAACAGAACTGATTTAATTTAAAACTTACCCTAAGGCTTGCCTAAGTGTGCAACAAGGATCCTATAGGCATGGTATCTACTGAATTCCAAACGCAATGACAATAAACTGAATACGTATCGGTTGAAAAGATAGTCAGATTATTAAAGAAAGGCAAGTTTTTACATAGGTTGTAAGTTCTGCAAATGATGATACATCATTATTACTGGTTTTAGCTCTATACGCAAATCAAACGATTCAAATTCAATTAATTGTTCCTATAGACATGCTTTCTATGTGTTTTTGATTTTAAGCCTTTCGTAGATATGATATAAAAATGTAGAAGACTCATTTTAAACCTATGAACATGATATCTAAGTGCGGAAATTATTAAAACCTATGGGCATGATATCTAAATGCTGAAGTTGTTTTAAAACCTTATGAGCATGATTTCTAGATGAAAAGATGAATATACAGGATTTGAAAGGTCCTATAGGCATATGTTCTATATGCATATGCAGAATTCACATTTCCAAATACTTATAGGCATAATTTCTAGATGATAATGAATACACAGGGTTTAGAAAAGCCAATAGGCATGATTTCTATATGCATGCAGATTTCAGATTTCTAGATACTTATAGGCATAATTTCTGGATGATAATGATTAGACATGATTTAGAAGAGCATATACGCATGATTTCTATATGCGTGCAGATTTCAGAATGACTTATAGACATGGTTTTGTATGTACATGCAGATTTGAAACACATGATCAGGGATCTATATGCATATGCGAATTTGAAATAACTATAGGCATGGTATCTACCCTTTTTGCATACATGATCACACACCCTTTTCACTATCCATACCCAAGAGTTTATTACAAATTATCACAGCCTAGATTAAAGTAAAAAAATACATCAAAAAAATACAAATACAAGTACAACCAAGGAGAGTCTGAGTCTGACTTCATGTCAAAAATGAGGTAAACCAACTCCATAAGATCACGATCAAAAGCCTTTCTCCCATTTAAGTATGTAAATGTTCCCTAAGAGCCTCAAAGGGGCTCCGGGCAATGCTCGCACCCAAGTGTATTGTCAGATTGGAACAAGTGCAGCGTAGAAAGACATCCCTCAAGTGTCCAAGTTAATAGGGAAGTCAAGGTCCCAAGGCAAGGCTCACAAGAGGGGGCATAACTCAAAGACTAAGAGAGAGTGCAAGTGAAGAAGCAGAATTCTGAGAGGGAAAAGGGGAAAAGGGGAAAAGGAGAGGGAAATAAGTACACATATGGGTTTCAGGGGAATAGGGAAATTGAAAGAGGCAAGGGCAAGTTGTGGGAATGCCCAACAATGGAGAATTCTAGCATGCCATAAGCTTGTCCAAACATACATTAATATAGGTTAGGATCCCAAGGGATTAGGTTTGATTCATGGGCAACAATTTACATATTGCCATGCTCCAAACCATAGCTTAAACACAGGGGAATAGGGACTTATGACAGAACATGCCGAAAAAGAAATTAGTAATGCTAAAATATACAAAAGCAGTAAGTAGACACGGATAAACACATTATTGTGGCGTTGAAACTTAAATCAGAACATGCTAGTTTCAAAGAAAAAAGTAGAGAAAAGTAGTAAGTCTTGTAAACACGCCACAATGCAGACAATAAGAGATAATACTATTATGTGTAGGTGTGAGTTTAGAAAGACTATGAGTGATTGTGTGTAGAAAACTAAGAGTCTTCATATCTTGCGTCAATGAAAGAGTCATGTATCTATAATGTGAAGAATGGGCAGAAACAAGGTAAGAAAACAATTAAGGAACTGAATATCAATTAAGAATCAAGAATTCCTTTAATTAAGGAATTCAAATTCAAACGGTAAAAACTACTAAAGGAAAAAAATAAAATAAACATCTTATGCAAATTAGGACATTAGGGATAAATACATAGGGGTTTTAATTAAGAGAAGAAGTTTGAAATACATGGTTAAAACAAATATGGTAAGAATACATCAGTATGCAGGAAATCAAGGATGTCAGAGATTTTGTAAGCATTGGTCCATGAATGAATCAAGTCATAAAAACTAAGGAAATCCTTTGACTCAAATCGATTAACAGGGAAGTCAGCAAACACGGAAAGAAATCAATCAACCTTATACAAAGGAGGTCTAAAGTCAATCACAATTGAAAGTCACTTAGAAGAGAAGTTCAGCACATATAAAGAATATACAAGTAACAGATATGCAAGGATGAACTCAGGACAAAATGAAAGTGTCATGCAATTACAAAAATGAGTAAGCATTAGACTTTAGGAATATGGTAATTCAGAAGAGAGAGTATCAAATAGCATGCAAACGGGGTTAAGTAAAGGTCTTATAAAGTTTAACAAAAGCCAGAATCACTTGAAGAAACAATATTGAGACTGTTATAAATACACTTCTATTTAAGGTGAATGTCTTTAATTAGAGAGATTCTAGAGTCCTATTATTGGTAGATAAATCATCCTCCTCCCTATAAATAGAGGTGCCCTCTACCATTGTAAATCACTCCTAACATTCTCTAAGTATCAATAAGAAGAACTCTCTCTACTCTTCTCTCTATTGCTCTTGCTCTTGCATTATTGTTCTTGTCATTTATATTATTTCATAACACGTTATCAGCACGAGACTCTACCGTCTCAAGAACCATTCTCGAAAAATCTAAGGTATTTCCCTCTTCCTAATTTAATTTTCGATTATGTCTGACATTACGAAAAGAAAGTTCGTTGCCCTTGAAATTTCGGGCAAGAACTATATGACATGGGTGTTGGATGCTGAAATCCACTTAGATGCTATGGGTCTCGGAGAAACCATCAAAGATAGAGAAAAAGCATCCACCCAAGAATGTGCGAAGGCCTTGATTTTCTTGCGCCATCACCTTGATGAAGGTTTGAAGATTGAATATCTCACCGTCAAGGATCCACTCATCTTGTGGAATGGCTTAAAGGAGAGATATGACAATCTGAAGTTGGTCACTCTGCCACAAGCACGATATGATTGGGCTCATCTGAGGCTCCAGGACTTCAAGTCCGTTTCTGAATATAATTCTGCAATGTTCAGAATTACTTCTAAATTGAAGCTATGCGGGGATAATATCTCCGATTATGATATGCTTGAGAAAACGTTTACAACGTTTCATGCCTCCAATATAGTACTGCAACAACAGTACAGAGAGAAAGGCTTTACAAAGTACTCTGAACTGATTTCTCTTCTACTAGTGGCTGAGCGAAATAATGACCTGCTCATGAGAAATCATGAAAATCGACCCACTGGGTCTACACCACTGCCTGAAGCAGATAAGGTGCACTCTCATTATGCCAAACATGAAAAGGACCATGGTCATGGTCGTAAACGGGGTCATAGCCAGGGACATAGACAAGGAAGAAATTCCAATGAAGTTCGTCAACCCCCAAGGAGAGATAACCGCCGAAAGCAGAAACGGGGTCATGAAGATCCTAAGGCAAATGGTTCAGAAACTATATGTTATCGTTGCGGTGGGAAAGGGCACTGGTCAAAGACTTGCCGTATACCAAGACACTTGGTTGACCTTTATCAAGCATCTCGATAGAGAAAAGGCCCTGAAACAAATTTTGTCTATGATGACAACTCGGACATCACCCACCTGGATGTGGCAGACTTCTTTGAGCAACCCGAGGGGAAAATAAACCACCTAATCGGCGATGGGTCCGTGATGAAAGAAGATGGAGTTATTTGATTTTGTTCTACTTATTTGTATTAGTTAGTGAATAAACTAATAGTCATTAGTATTAGCTCGTATTAGTTAGTTCATGATGCAATGTTAGCAGTAGTTCTTTAGAATATCTTCAATATGCTCAAATATCAATAATATTTTTATTTTCCAGTAGGGGTAATCGACTAGCCTGAAAAACTAGTCGATTATCTACTATTTTCGCATTAAAGCTGAAAAATAATTGATCAACAATCGATTGTCTTTGTCTAACAATCGATTGTCGTTAAGACAGTGTAATCTGGAATTTTTCAAAAATCATCCACAATCGATTGTCTTTGTCTAACAATCGATTGTCGTTAAGACAGTGTAATCTGGAATTTTTCAAAATAGCCAACAATCGATTGTCTATACTTAACAATCGATTGTCTTAAAACAGTGTGCTCTGGAATTTTTCAAAATAGCCAACAATCGATTGTCTATACTTAACAATCGATTGTCTTAAAACAGTGTGCTCTGGAATTTTTCAAAATAGCCAACAATCGATTGTCTATACTTAACAATCGATTGTCTTAAAACAGTGTGCTCTGAAGTTTTTCAAAATAGCAAATAATCGATTGTGTGTGTTTAACAATCGATTGTCAATGTTCAACAATCGATTATTTGTGTTTAACAATCGATTGTTTGAAGAAAATGTTTAAACTGAAATTTTCAAACTGCAAAGTAATCAATTATGGATAACATATCTGATTTTGTTAGTCAACTATTAGCAGCAGATTTTGAAAATATTATGTGACACAAACGAATTGAACTTGTTTATTCTTATGTTCGTGTATCTCTTTTGTATGTCAAACTATGGGATAGCAAATATGGATATCTCACAAAGCAAACTTGGATCAACGTCCAACTGTAAAAGTATTTGCCTAGTTGATTCATGTACTACACATACAATACTCAAAGAAAGGAAATATTTCTCTCAACTAAATATGTGTAAGGCAAACGTTACTACAATCTCTGGAAGTAGTAAATTGATTGAAGGCTCCGGAAGAGCAATTGTAACTCTGCCCAAAGGCACGACGTTAATCATAGAGAATGCAATGTTCTCCTCCAAGTCTAAGAGAAACTTGTTGAGTTTTAAAGATGTACGCCGGAATGGCTATCATATTGAGACAATGGATGAAGATAATCTTGAATATCTCGTCATCACAAAGAATGTCTCCGCCAAAAGAGGGTTATTGAGAAATTCCCGTCTTTATCTTGTGGCCTGTATTGGACAAGAATTAGTGCAATTGAGGCACATTCAACAGTAAACCAAAGGGTTACTGATTCCAATACCTTTGTACTTTGGCATGATCGATTGGGACACCCAGGATCGATCATGATGAGACGGATTATAGAAAGCTCATATGGGCATCCGTTAAAGAATTTCAAAATTCTTTCGAATAATGAATATCCTTGCACTTCGTGTTATCAAGGCAAGTTGATTATCAGGCCATCACCAACAAAGGTTGGGACTGAGTCACCCACGTTTCTGGAACGTATACAAGGGGACATTTGTGGACCTATTCACCCACCTAGTGGGTCGTTTAGGTATTTCATGGTCTTGATAGACGCATCCTGTAGATGGTCTCATGTGTGCCTGTTGTCATCACGCAACCTTGCGTTTGCGAAATTAATGGCACAAATAATTCGACTACGAGCACAATTTCCAGATAATCCAATCAAGTCCATTAGACTGGATAATGCTGCTGAGTTTACATCCCAAGCATTTAATGATTATTGCTTATCAATCGGGATAAAAGTTGAACATTCTGTAGCTCATGTTCACACTCAAAACGGTCTTGCAGAATCGTTAATTAAACGCCTGCAGTTGATTGCAAGGCTATTACTTATGAGAACGAGGCTGCCCACTTCGGTATGGGGTCACGCCATCTTACATGCAGCAATGCTAATTCGTCTCAGACCGACGAATTACCACAAGTATTCCCCGTTGCAATTGGTTTTGGGTCATGAACCCAATATATCCCATTTAAGAATTTTTGGATGCGCAGTATATGTGCCTATAGCACCGCCATCCCGCACCAAAATGGGTCCGCAAAGAAGGTTAGGAATATATGTTGGGTTTGAATCGCCCTCCATCATTCGCTACCTCGAAACATTGACAGGCGACTTGTTTACTGCACGATTTGCAGACTGTCGATTTGATGAGACACTTTTCCCAAAATTAGGGGGAGAAGTTGGTGAAACCAAATGGGAAATTTTGTGGAAAAATGCACCATTATCTCATCTTGATCCACATACCTCTATTTGTGAAAGAGAGGTACAAAAGATTATCCATTTGCAAAGAATAGCAAATCAAATGCCTGACGCATTTACAGACTTGAAAAGGATAACGAAATCCCACATTCCCGCGGAAAATGTTCCAATCCGTATTGATGTCCCTGTTGGACAATCATCTAGTGTCATAACCAATGAGTCGAATGCACGCCTGAAGCGTGGCAAACCATTAGGTTCCAAAGATCGAAATCCTAGAAAGAGGAAAAAGAACGATCAAAATGACACCACGAAAGAATCTCATGATTTAACAAATTCTGAGATTCATGAAGAATCCATTGAGCCCGAGACTCTGGAAAATACATAACTATCCCTAAATCCAATTAATATTGAGGCAAATATTAATCGAGTGGATATTGTGGTGGATAATGCCTTTGCTTATAATGTAGCATCTAGCATTATGCAAGAATGTGAGGATCTCGAACCTCAATCTGTTGAAGAATGTCGAAAAAGACAGGATTGGCCAAAGTGGCAAGAAGCAATTCAATCAGAATTGAATTCGCTGGCAAAACGTGAAGTTTTTGGCCCTATAGTTGAAACACCTAATGGTGTTAAGCCTGTCGGCTATAAATGGGTCTTTGTACGCAAAAGAAACGAGAAAAACGAGGTGCAAAGATATAAGGCACGCCTTGTTGCACAAGGTTTTTCTCAAAGGCCTGGTGTCGATTATGAAGAGACATATTCGCCTGTAATGGATGCGATAACCTTTCGTTATCTCATAAGTTTTGCTGTCCATGAAAAGCTTGACATGCACTTAATGGATGTGGTTACTGCCTATCTTTATGGCTCACTTGATAATGAGATATATATGAAAATTCCTGATGGACTCAAGATGCCAAACGTGCATAATTCAAAATCTCGGGAAATGTTCTCAATTAAATTGCAAAGGTCCTTGTATGGTCTAAAGCAATCTGGACGAATGTGGTATAATCGTCTTAGTGAGTACTTGTTAAAAGAAGGCTATATAAATGACGCCATTTGCCCGTGTGTTTTGATAAAGAAAACAACATCGGAATTTGTTGTACTTGCCGTATATGTTGATGACATAAACCTTATTGGAACCCCTGTAGAACTCCAAAAGGCGATTGATTATCTAAAGGATGAATTCGAGATGAAAGACCTGGGAAAGACTAAACTATGTCTTGGTTTGCAAATTGAATATTTGGCAAACAGAATTTTTGTTCATCAATCTACCTATACAGAAAGGTATTGAAACGGTTTTACATGGATGAAGCACATCCTTTAAGTACACCGATGGTTGTTCGATCACTTGATGTGAACAAAGATCCATTCCGACCACAAGAAAGGAATGAAGAGCTACTTGGTCCTGAAGTACCATATCTTAGCGCAATTGGTGCACTAATGTATCTTGCAAATACTACAAGACCTGACATATCCTTTTCAGTTAATGTCTTAGCAAGATTTAGCTCGGCTCCTACGAGGAGACACTGGAATGGGATCAAACACATATTGCGGTACCTAAAGGGAACTACCGATATGGGCTTATTTTATGGCAAGAATTGCAGCCCGGATCTTGTTGGTTATGCTGATGCTGGGTATTTGTCCGACCCACACAAAGCTCGATCTCAAACGGGTTATGTGTTTACCTGTGGAGAAACCGCCATATCTTGGCGATCGACTAAGCAATCAATTGTGGCTACTTCATCTAATCATGCCGAGATAATTGCTATTCATGAAGCAAGTCGGGAGTGTGTGTGGTTAAGGTCGATAATACATCATATCCAAGACAAATGTGGTTTGAAGTGTGATAAACTACCCACAACTTTGTATGAAGACAATGCAGCATGTATAGCTCAATTGAAGGGAGGATTCATAAAAGGAGATAGAACGAAGCATATTTCACCAAAGTTAATCTTCACACATGATCTTCAAAAGAATGGTGATATCAATGTTCAACAGATTTGTTCAAGCGACAATATGGCTGATTTGTTCACAAAATCTCTACCAAAGTCAACCTTCAAGAAGCTAGTTCACAAGATCGAGATGCGAAGACTTAAGGACATAAATTGATGTTCTTATCAGGGGGAGTTTAATGCGCGTTGCACTCTTTTTCCCTTACAAGGTTTTGTCCCACTGGGTTTTCCTTGCAAGGTTTTTAACGAGGCAACCAATAGGCGCATATTCAAACATGTGTACTCTTTTTCCTTACTTTAATTTTTCCCATTGGGTTTCGTTTTAAGGTTTTAACGAGGCACATCATTGAATAGACATTCAAGGGGGAGTGTTATAAATACACTTCTATTTAAGGTGAATGTCTTTAATTAGAGAGATTCTAGAGTCCTATTATTGGTAGATAAATCATCCTCCTCCCTATAAATAGAGGTGCCCTCTACCATTGTAAATCACTCCTAACATTCTCTAAGTATCAATAAGAAGAACTCTCTCTACTCTTCTCTCTATTGCTCTTGTTCTTGCATTATTGTTCTTGTCTTTTATATTATTTCATAACAGAGACAATGATTTTGAGACTTAATGAAGTAGTAGATGAAACAACTCTAGGAACTCGAATATCCAGAAAATAAGCAAGTTCAGAGGTGAAACACAAGAAAATCACATAGATAATGGTCTCAATACTTGAATTGAACCCTAAATTTTAGGGTTTTTGCCATCAATCCAGTGTAGAGATGAAAGGGCAAGTAATCAAGGAAAAAAATACTGATGAGACAACTTTAGAAATATCATAAATAAATTGAGATTTTAACATGCATCTTTCAGTAAAAGGAGCAGATAAAAATCAAAGTAGGAGAAACAACATAAAAAATACAGTAGAAGACACTACATACGAAATATAATAGATGTAATGACACAAAAAATATAGTAGCATAATGGAAGAACACATAAGAAACACAATAGAAGAAACATATAAGAATTACAGAAAAACATGCTAAAGATCAGAGGAATTTTGAAGGACAACTTAACGAAACCCTAAATAGGAAAAAGATGAAGTCTCGGAAGGTGTAGTTTTGAAAGAACTTAGAGAAAAATGCATAAGAGCTTAGAGAAAACACAAATATACAACGGATCTAAAGGAATCAGAAAAACCTCGAAGGGTTAGGGTTTCAAAAGAACCCATGTAGTGATAAAGGCTTGGAAAAGTCATTGATCTGAGTCGGAGAAGTCGAGATTAGGCTCGAATGACCATAGCTGTCCGGAACTAGGTCGGAGATTGCCATAAAACTCGAGACAATTGAAGTCTGGGCCAAGCTTCTTCATGGTCAGACCTCGAAACCACAATAACCAGGCATGTAGGAGCCATAAGAGGCTGGTATGAGACTTCCATAGCCTTAAGAGCATGGATTAGAACCAGGGGGGTTCAAAGGCGGCTGATGATGCTTAATGAGTAGGGTTTGGTGGGGTAATGGATAATTATAAATGAAAAGGTTAAAAAGTGGCCGTTGATCATTTTGATCAACGGTTTGGATTAAACGGGGAAGCCGGGCGGGTCGTTGAAACGGGCTGTGGGTCGGGTAAATTAAGTAGTTGGGTTGGGTAATTGAGTCTAAATTTTGGTTTAATTGGGGTGCGGGCTGGTTCAATTTAGGCTAAGTTAGAAAGCCAAAATCTGGCTATAAGTTAAATAACCTCTTTTTCCCATTTAATTTATAAAAAATAGTAAGTAAATTTTTGAAAAGTAATTGAAAGCACTAAGATGACTTATAATATATAATTAATAATTTAAAAATATAAAATCCCATTTTATAAATATGAGACGAGTTTAAAGGTAAAAATGGCTAGTATTGCAATTATACACAGTTTAGTTGTTACAATACTAAATAAATTTATAAATATATGAAAAGATTATATTAGCTATATTTTAGTATAAATATGTGAATCTAATAAATTAATCACCAAAAAAATAATTTTGGGGATAATTATTGAGTTTTTCATGATAAAATAGGGTAGTAAATTGGTTTAATTTTTTTTTTGAAAAATTAAGGAAAAAAATAAAACCTTGAATGTACTTATATATGCCTGTATAGGCTATTTTGAAGGTATTTTACATATTCTAAAAAAATTACAGGGAAAAATTGGGTATTAACAACTGGCTCTCTTTACATGAGAAGGATGAAAAAGTTGTCGGGTAAAGATAGGATGACCAATTTTGACCGAACAAAATGGTTTCAAGAGGTTTGGCCGTGCTCTGACTTCTAAGCTGCGTACATATCCATGGTCTTACATGAATCAAGCCATATATAGTTCAAGATCCATCGTCGGAGTATGCCGATGGAGACCTTTTTAAGGATGGACGCAATATTCAAGTTGGGATGAATGGATAAGGTCTAGAAGGGCTGCGGGAACTGGCGCAGAATTATTCCTGCCGAGATGGCCGTAACTCATCGGTTTACCTACAAAAGAGCAATACAAGCATATATTGTGCGGAAATTTAAACATGATGCAAGTTTCCGTTGAACCATGAATGTTATCTTTTGACGTTTAGGATGACGTCCTCCGACCATGACGTCCTGGGCCAAGAATCATATAATAAAGGATTTGCAAGCTATGAAATAATGCTCTCGGACTATGAGAATGATGCCTCCAAACCATGATGCCTTTGAATAATGGTATGCAAAAGATTAGAAGGGATCTTTAGGCCATGACATGGTGTTCTCGGGCTATGAGAATGATGCCTCCGAACAATGACGCCCTCAGATAATTTGGGGATCTTTCCACCTATGAAATGTAGTGAATGGCGATCTTTCAACCAATGAAATGCAATAAGTGGCGATCTTTCAGCCATGCAAGCATAAATATAGTGGCGACCTTTCAGCCATGCAAATGTAAAATAAAGTGTCAATCTTGTAGCCGTGCAAGAATAAAATAAAGTGGCGATCTTTCAGCTATGCAAATGTAAAATAAAGTGGTGAGCTTTTAGCCGTGCAAGCGTAAAATAAAGTGGCGATCTTTCAGCCATGCAAGTGTAAATAAAGTGGCGATCTTTTTGCCGTGCAAGATGTAAAATAATGTAGCGATCTTTCAGCCATGCAAGTGTAAATAAAGTGGAAATCTTTCAACCATGAAGAATGTAAAATAAAGTGGCGATCTTTCAGCCATGCAGAATGTAAATTAAGTGGCGATCTTTCAGCCTATGAAATGCAGTATTTGGCAATATTTCAGCCCATGATATGCTATATTTGGTGATATTCCATCCCATGATATGCAATAGGTGGTGATCTTTCAGCCATGCAAATGTAAATGAAATTGAAATATTTCAGACATGCAGATGCAGTTGGAGACAGTATTTAGTCTCGGAAGGCAGAATGGTAGCCTGTGCAAGGTAGTAAATGCATATGGAGACAGAGGTTAGTATCGTAAGGTAGAAAGTAGCCTTATGTAATACAAAAAATATAGACGGTGACAGTGTTTAGTCTCAGAAGGTAGAATGGTAGCCTTATGTAATGTAGAAAATGCAAATGGAGACAGTGTTTAGTCTCGGAAGGCAGAATGGTAGCCTTATGCAATACAGAAATATAGATGGAGACAATGTTTAGTCTCGGAAGGTAGAACAGTACCTTATGCAATGTAAAATATGCAGATGGAGACAGATTAGTCTTGGAAGGTAGAATGGTAGCCTTATGCAATGCAAAAACAAAAACAAAATAGCAAATGGTAAGAGAGTTTCTTAGATGATAGCAGGTTTCGATGTCATGATTGCTGGGGACAATGTGCTATAGGGGATATAACCAACATGTTTGGATAACAAATACTAGTAAGTGCAACAATGAGAGTTGCATTCATGATCAATGTTTGTCTTGTATTGTATTTCAGATGCTTTCGCAATCCAAGTGTCTGCATCCGAAGAAAGAATCGTGAGTTTTGCAGATGGGCGGTTAGTTCGTATCCCTGCTAGCCTTGCTCGACCTGTTCGGCTTTGGATCTGGTGATACGATATGTGTCATTAGGGTAGCATTGTTGAGCAAGCGACTTCGTTAATAAACATGCATGAGTTTGTAAAAATACGACATAAGTATATATTTAAGAAATAGTTTTTAGATGAATCGACAACTGTGACGTGGTTCAAGACATCACTGCCTCTCTTGCTTTAGAATTTTGAGGGTCCTCCTCAAAATTCTGCCCCAGTTCAACGGGTTGATACTTTTGACGACTGCTTGCAATGATCGGCTGAAATCACTTCGAAATTTTCCAATCGCAGGGGGGGGATGAAAATTTTATTAAATTTTGACCGAATCCATAAGTCTGCTTACGTATCACCTCTTAAACGGGAATCAGGTTAGATATAGTTCAAATTATGTCATATAGGAAAGCATAAGATTACATATAATAGCACTTGATTGCATCTGAATTGATTGGTTTTGGCCAAACTTCTCCGTCCAATTCAGCAAGTATAAGGTCTCTTCCTATTAGAACCCAGTGAACCATGTATGGACCTTGGCAGTTGGCAGAGAATTTCTCATTAGCTTCATCTTGATGCGGGGAATTTTTTTTAATACTAGCTGCCCCAGTGTGAACTATCTCGACTTGACTCTCTTGTTGAAGGCTCTGAATATTCTATTATGATAAAGACGACTGTGAAAACTGTATTCAATCTCTTTCCATATATAAGATCTAGCTGCTCGTAACGACTCTTTACTCATTCTGCGTCATCATGCTCAGCTTCCTATATGATTCTTAAGGAAGGAATTTATACTTCAGCGGTAATGACGACTTCTGTACCATAAACCAACATATAAATGGTTGTCCCAGTTGATGTGCAGACAGTGGTGCGATACCCCAATAGAGCAAATGATAGCTTTTCGTGCCATTTCTTACGCTTCTCTATCAATTTCCTCAATATCGTCTTGATGTTCTTGTTGGTGGCTGCTATACCTCCATTCATTTGCAGCCTATGGGCTGTGGAATTCTTGTGTTTAATCTTGAAGGTGTCACATATGGATCTCATCAAGTCACTGTTGAGGTTGGAGCCATTGCCAGTTATGATTGATTTTGGAATCCTGAATCTAGATATGACATGGTCCTGGACAAAGTCTTCCACGAATTTCTTAGTCACTGCTCTATAAGATGCTACTTCGACCCATTTGGTGAAATAGTCGATTGTTAAAAGGATAAATATGTGTCCGTTGGAAGCGGCAGGCTCGATTGGTCCAATGACATCCATTCCCAGGCGGCGAAAAGCCATGGTAAGCTTGTTGCATTAAGCTTATTGGGAGGTACCTTTATCATGTCTGCATGTATCTGACAGTAGTGACATTTCTGGACATACTGGATGCAGTCTGTTTCCATAGTCATCCAAAAGTAACTAGCTCAGAGGATCTTCTTTGCTAAGACAAAACCGTTCTTATGTGGGCCACATGTCTCAGCGTGTATTTCTTCTAGCAGTTTGAATGCTTCCTTTGAGTCGACACACCTTAGTAATCCTAGATCAGGAGTTGCCCTATACAGGATTCCTCTGCTGTGGAAGAAATTATTAGCTAACCTCTAAAGTGTGCGCTTCTGAATAGGATTTGCAAGCTCTGGCCATTCTACCTTTGCTAAATATTCCTTGATATCACAAAACCAAGGCTTTCCATATACCTCTTCTTCAACATGGTGCAATACGCTGGCTGATCGTGGATATTTACTAGAATAGGATGATTGTTATTTTTGTCGGGATCTTGTATCATAGATGACAAGGTGGCCAATACATCGGTGAATTCAACCATCTAACACTGCAATATAGAGTATCAAAGGCCTACCTGGCTCAGACATGACTAAGACTGGTGGCATTGATAGGTATTGCTTGATCCCGTCGAAGGATTTCTAGCATTCATCAATCCACTTAGTGGTGGTATCCTTTTTCAATATCTTAAAGATCGGCTCATAAATGACCGTGGACTGTGCTATGAACCGGCTGATGTAGTTAAGTCTCCTCAACAACTCATTACGTCTTTCTTGTTCTTTGGCGGTGACAATTCTTGAATGGCTTTGATCTTTGATGGATCCAGTTCTATTCCCGAGCAATTCACAGTAAACCCAAGTAATTTTCCAACAGGAAACCCAAATGCACACTTTGCGGGATTCAGTTTTAGGTTGTACCTCCGTAGTCTATTGAAGAATTTCCTCAAATCTTCCATGTGATCAGTGGCCCTTTTAGACTTAATGATGACATCGTCTACGTACACCTCTATCTCCTTGTGTATCATATCATGAAAAATGGTGGTCATAGCCCTCATGTAGGTGGCTACTACAGTATTTAACCCAGACGACATCATCTTGCGATAGTACATTCTCTACGGGCGTAACAAAAACTTTTTTCTCAGCATCCTCTTCGTCCATCTAGATCTGGTGATAGCCAGCAAAACAATCCACGAATGATTGTAGTTCATGCTTAGTGTAGTTGTCGATCCGAATGCGTATGTTTGGAAAGGGGAAGTCTTCTTTTGAACTAGCCTGGTTGAAATCCCGATTGTCGAAACAGACTCTTACCTTCCCGTCCTTCTTTGGCATTGACACAATGTTAGCTAACCACGTCAAATATTCAACTATACTGAGAACTTTAGCTTTGACCTTCTTGGTGACTTCTTCCTTGATTTTCAAACTCATATGCAGCTAGAACTTTATGAGCTTCTATTTTACCTTTGGAATCGAGGATCAGTTTGCAGTTTATAAGCCACAGTAGATGTACTCAGGCATGTCATATCGTCATATGACCAAGCGAATATGTCCTCATATTCTCTTACAAATTTTGTGTATTCCTTCTTTTCTGATGGCGATAAATGAACGTTGATTCATGTTTCCTTGACATTCTCTTTATCTCCCAGATTAATAATCTAAGTCTCATCCAGGTTGGATTTTGGCCTGTTTTCAAAACTCTCAACTTCCTTAACAATCTCTTCCGGTATGTCATCTTCCTCTGATTCCATGTATGTTTGTTCCGTTGTCTCATTGCATGTCACAGTCATTGGTTCATCAAGATAAATAATAGTAATGCTGTATAAGTAAACTAGTGAGAGCAAATAATAAGAGTAAGATTTATAAGAAAACCGAAATGATTTGATAAATTCCATAATTATTTTTGAACATTGGATATCTTATTGCGAAATTAAAAATGCGAAAGGAAAGTTAACTAGTAAAATAAAAGATAGTGCATGATGCTTGTTCAGCCTTGCTACCCCGAGGACCGGGCTCTGGTGGTTCTGATGGTCCAGTTATTGAGGCATTCTCATATGTTCACTACTTAAATGGAAGGGCCTTACTCCCTCTCCTCCCGAGGATGACACAACAATTCATATCATCGTCTTCCAAGAACAAATTCCTCATCACTACCAGTGCTTCATCTTCTTCTAACCTATAGATAACTTCGGCCGGTTAGAAAGACCGTTCCAAGTGTGGTATTGGCTACTCCAATGGATAGTAAGGACCGTGCCATGGTGGCGACCAGTTGTTGAACTCTTCCCAAGTATACTCATATCCTGAACCAAAAGTGGTACCATGTTTCTTGAGTTTGATGGGATTAGTGATTCCTTGGAGGTTCTTCCCGAGTCCCTTGCCAGGTTCATATCACTCCAGTTTAGTATGCTTTCAATTTTGTTGTCTTGCCATTTGTCTTTGTCAACAACATTGACCCGCTCGATGTAGTGATAAGTTTCCCTGCCTATCCTTCTTCTACCTCCTATTACTGGGATGGCCTGGCGACTGTATATGGGATTGCTACCGTCGATGTGAGTGATCACCTCTTGGTGATTCCACTCAAACTTCACTGCCTGATGTGATGTTGACGCTATGGCCCTAGCGGTATGAATCCATGGTCATCCCAACAATAGATTGTATGATGTCGACACGTCTATTACTTGAAATTAACATCAAACCAAGTAGGTCCCATTTGTAGGCACATGTTAGTTTCCCCGACGGTGGACCTTTGGGAACCTTTAAAAGCTTTGATATTGGCGGCACCATCCTTGATCTCATGCAATCCCTTTCCTAATGTACTGAGTGTCACCAATGGACAAATGTTGATGCCAGACCCTCCATCAATCAGGATCTTGGTGATAAAATAATCTGCGCACTGCACGGTGATATGCAATGTTTTATTATGATTCAACCCCTCTGGTGGCAGCTCATCTTCATGAAAAGTGATCTTGTGACACTGAGCACGTGATTTTTGTCTCGCATGAATTACTCCTCGAGAATTCCTCAAATTAGGAATTTTCTTTTAATTATTTGTTTTTTAGGAATTATTGCATAATTGTTGTGTTTGTTTGTATTGTTGTGTGTATTTTTAATTTATTTAATTCATAAAAAATACAAAAAAATATTGCATTTGCATTAAGGGTCCTATTTTATATTTTTAGAATAATTAGTTAATTAATGTTACATAAATGAAAGAAAAAATAAAAAATAGTTTTAATTTTTTGATTTTTGTCATAATTTTCTTTTAATTTAGGATTTAATTATTTTTTGAGAAAAAATCAGTTTATTAATTCAGTTTTGGAACTAAATTAGGTTTTTATTTAATAATTAAAAAACTAGAAAATAGTAAAAAGAAAAAAGAAGAAAAATAAAGGTTTTTAATAAAAGGACCCAATTTTGGGCTAAAGAAACCATAAAACCATTAAATACTTGGCCCAAAACTGCTTTAACCCGACCAGACCCATCCAAAAACCCGGTCTAGACCCCCCATGACC
The DNA here is from genome assembly GCA_034376525.1 of Nicotiana benthamiana. NCBI lineage: Eukaryota > Viridiplantae > Streptophyta > Magnoliopsida > Solanales > Solanaceae > Nicotiana > Nicotiana benthamiana. The sequence continues at coordinate 119,643,478 of CM067331.1, forward strand.
AAAACACCCCCCTCAATCCAAATCTCCATTTAGTTTCCCTCGAACACCCCTAGAACTCTTCCAATAATAGATCACAAGAAAACCATAATTCCCAAAGGCAAAATCAACCGGCTTGTTAAGGATTTCGGATTGTAATGGATTTTATTCGTGTGTTTTCACATGAAAACACACGATTAAAGTCTATTTCGGTCGAAGAAATCAGAAGTCAACTGAAGTTTTCAAATCCGTATTTCTTTTTATCCAAATTTGAGGTATGGTTCCTCTGTTTCTTTCATTTTCATTATGTTTCTTTTCCTTTTTTACGTAGTACAAATACATGTAGAATTCTGTTACACTGCATGTTTTTCCTTTCTTTTTCTTTGGCTCTTTTGAGGTGTTTGATTAATTTTAGAGATGGTTTAGGATTACGTCAGTTAATTTTCATTTTCATTATTTTTCTTTTCCTTTTTTACGTAGTACAAATACATGTAGAATTCTGTTACACTGCATGTTTTTCCTTTCTTTTTCTTTGGCTCTTTTGAGGTGTTTGATTAATTTTAGAGATGGTTTAGGATTACGTCAGTGAATTAGTGTGTTTACTCTTCCAATATTGTTTTATGAGTTATGCTATGGTCTTTTCATGAAAATTTAGTTATTTTGATAAAAATGGACATTTGGCCAAGAATGAACTCAAATCGAAATCAGAGGCCCAAATAAAGGTTAGCCCAATTAGTTAAAGGCCCAGGTTTGATTTGCCTTGAGTCAATTTGACCCATTTGGTCTGTCAGGGTAATTTTAGGGGTTTTTAGAGGGTAACTTGAGTAGTTTACTTAGAGAATCTCTGAATAACCACCCTAGGAAGCTTTCTAGAAGCTGAAAATAGACTTGCTTAGCCAACAAATTTGTAATTTAAGGACTTTTAAGCAAAAAATAAAAATTGGGAAGGATTAAAGGGCAAAACTCAGCCCATTTCAGCTGCCCTAGTAGCTTGCCTATAAAGGCACTAAGGAAGGCTCATTTCAGATTTGGACATATATAAAAATCCAAAAAATCAAGGACGGCTAAAATTTTCAGTGAAAATTACTATTACATTGGATTTTCTTTGTAATTTCTTAAGTTTCCAACTCCTAAAAGTAAATTCTGATCTAGATAGAATTAAAATGGTCCGAGTTTAGTGGCTTAAAAAGTTTGGTCTAAAGTTCTGTTTGATTGTTGCATATCATTCCTTGGTTTAAAACTGGTTCTCTTGTTCATCTCTGCTGCTGCCGTATATTATTGTTGTTGATGATACTTCACCTTCTGTATCTTTCCATCTCCAGGTATTCTTCCTGAAACTATGGTTGGAAATTGAGCTTGGTTGTTGAGTCTTATGTAAAGTCTTATGAACCAAATTGTATTTGTAAATCAGAATATTTTTCATTGTGATTGTTGCTGCATTTGCCATATTCCTTTCCTTGATTCAGTCTAGCTTGCTTTGGATTCCCCATTCATATGCACTTGGTATTAGTTGTAAGGTTTGAACTAGTTTGGATGTTAGAGGTTCAAAGGTACTTTAGATGAAACTTGTAATAATTAAGGACTGTGATGTTGTAGTTGATTACTGGATATTAGTTGGTTTTTGGTTTGTGTTTGTCATAGAAATGAGCTAAATATATGTCTATTCAGAATGATTGATCTCATGAATTTAGTGTCATTTTATTTTCCTAATAATTATGCTCAGGTTTGCATCCATATGGTGTGAAAACATGGTTTAGTGTTCTCATAGTTTAGCACTAGTTCTCTTTCCATGTGTGTTCTGAGTTTTGTTTTTCTTTCGGATTTCTGAAAAGGAATTTTTCTAAAGTGGATTGAGTATGATTTTAGACTAGGCAAATCCCAGGCCTAGACTTGGTTTCATTTTCTTTAATACTTCCTAATGATGTATGATCTAGTTAAGCGTATTGGTTGGAGTCAAACATTGCATAAGTTATGATTGTTAAGTTTTAATAGCAAATGTGAATGTTCTTAATTTGGAAGTCGGAGTTCAGTAATTCACAACGTGAAGAGTTGCGAGAATCATGGTCCACTTTCATTACTGTTCGAGCAAGCTTTCTTTATTTTGTTCGTCGGTCCGTCATCTTTTGGTGGTTTTAAGTTCTAGAGAGAATTTATATGCTTCTTTTATTAATCCATGTATAATAATAGCTTCCCTGTTCCTTCCTAGTCTTCTTAAAATAACCTAGTTATATTCAGTGGTGTAGCTTGATGAGAAAGTTAGTTCATGATTTATCAAAACATGGTTCTCCCACTGTCATTATTTGTTTAATACATTTTTAAGGGAAAATCCATGCTAGAGTAACTCAAGGTGCAAAGGGCAGTAATGTATAAAGGAATTAGACTTATTTTGCTGCATTAAATGATCCGCTGTTTGCATGCTTGGGGACTTAAATCGAGTCTTACTCCCCCTGATGTTCAATCCTCCGAGGATTTGGGGCTCACTATTGGGTCTGAGCTGAAAATCTATAACCTTCCTTCATATCTAGGGCTAGTGGTTTGAGCCCAAAGCTCTTCAATGTCCACTTTTAATCCGTGTGCTTCCAGTTCTGTTTTCACAACTGGTCTATTGATTAGCTCAACTTCTTAGTCCAAAATATTGACAAATCCTTCCCTTGATCAATTGAGTGGGTTGGAGGTGTGCCATAATAACCAATTTAATAAAATATGTCCCTTGTAATTTAATTTAGAAACCTCTTGATTAGAATAGATTGAGGTGTGCTGTGCCAAATAAAAATGATAAATGCATGACCCTCATTTAATTATTTCTTTTAAAATCCGTAGAATTCGAGGCGTGCCATTTAACAAATTTTCCATGGTCCTCGAAAAGCTAAAAACGCATAGTTGCTTTAGCCGTGTTATTTTAATAATATTAACTTTCTAAACTCGGGTGCACATTTCATGTGACCCAAATCCAAATCTCACAACGTTAAATAAAATATGTCTCAGGCTACGGGTGCATTTCATGTGGCGTGGTCTAAAGACGTGTTTTAGATGATGTTGAAATCTTCTTAAAAATAATTAAAAACGGTTAATAAGTTTAAAATGCACCATAGGCTAAAGCATGTGTTAAAATCAGATTATAGGCCAATTGTAATAGCTTAAGCGACCATGCTAGAACCATGGAATCCAGGGTGCCAAACACCTTCCCTCGGGGTTAACAAAAATTCTTATCTAGAATTTCTGGTTCGCGGACTTCACAAGGAAAGTCAAATTTTTCTTGATTTGGGATTTAAAATAAACCAGTGACATGGGACGCTAAAAAACAAACCTATCCCAAGTGGAAATTATGAAAGTTAAATTAATAATCTCATTTCGAATAATGTCACTTAAATTGAAAAAATTCTCTTATATACTACCCTTCGGGGTGGTTTGTAAAAAAAGAAGGTGCGATAGCTATGGTGACTCTACTGGGGATCCAAACCTAGAACTTCGGTTCAGGGTTTGAGAATTCGAGCTTAGAACAACTTCTATGATTGGATTTATTTATTATTTATTTACATGATTGAGCCTAATATAATAAATGCCACTTTTTACTTCTTTTGATATTGTGTGAACTGTATATAAATTGCTACGAAACCCTTCTTCTATTTGCGTCCTCTAATCATCCGGGAAGTGTGTACTTCGTGTAACTTCTTTTATGTTAGAGTCTTATCTAATTTTTAGAACGAGGTTCGGACAAGTTGCTAAGCCGGCAAAGCTTCTGTATTTCCGGTACGCTACCCCGCCCTCAGCTCGAGCTGTCCGCTCGGTTAAGCCAGGTATAGAACAATAAGCCCAGGTTTTAAACCTAATATAACAAAACTTTATGCTGTATTCCTAGTTGGAACGTTTGCATCACGTGCATTTGACTTACGAGACTCAACACACTGGTTGGGTCTATCTATGACAGGTGTACCTGAAATGAAAAGACCATCCCAATACATCCTACTTGCTACTTGTAAATTTATTTGCTGCGGATTTGCATGTTAACCGTCTTGTGAATAATAGAAAATTGGGAAGAGAAAATAATAGTGTGAGGGTTAAGAGAGATAAGTATCCACAATGAGAAAAACCAATGCCCAAAAGGTACTGAAACTCTGCCGGATTTTTGATAAAAAGTGAAAAAGAAGAAAAGTCTTCAAAAATAGTTATTTTTGTTTTAAAATTTGCCCGAACTACGCAGTTTGATTCTCACTGAATGTGGGATACGTAGGAAACCTCCATGGGGTCCAACTTCTCTTTTGCAAAAGTAGCCCAAAAATAACAAAATTTTTTGTTTTTATCACGAATACGCATGGTGATGTCATTCTTGTCTAAAATAAGCCGAATGTACCAAAAGGGCACCGGAAGGCTGTTTTTGCAAGAAAAACCACCCTGGTCATTTTCTTTAATTTTTGGCCAGTTAGTAGGCACAACCTTAAAATCATCTCCCTCGAAGTACGGAAAGGCCGTATTTTGCAAAATTGCGTTTTATTTTTTAAATAAAATTATTAAAAAATGGTGTTACTCTTTTTGAGTCAAATTGAGTTATTAAACCACCTTAATAAATGCGCAAGATGAGCACAAATGAAATTTAACCCTTCACAGCCCTTAAAGAGATCCCTTTATAGCTCCACATGTGGTGGAATGAACTAGGAAAAGGCAGTAGAGAAACTGTGTTAAAAGTTCTGGGAGGTCTCGTCAGACTGTTGAACATTAAGCCTAAGATGGACGTAATTGAAGCTTTAATACCTTTTTAGGATCCAACTCGCAATATGTTTTGCTTTTCTGACTTTGAGCTCACACCTACCCTAGAGGAAATAATGGGTTATGCTGGCCATAATGGAAACCTTAGAAGTCGATATCCAGTATCGCCAAGACCGATATCTCCCCACAATGTTTTTGATTTGTTGAGTATTAGTCGTGATATTCAGAACTGAAATTTATTTGAAGGGTATTGCACTTTCCAGTTCTTGTATCAATGCTACGACAACCCTCAAGGTTTTGAAGCACCAAATACTGGTTTGACCCACACTGTAAATAAAGATAAATAGGAGACAAGGCGGGGTTTGGCCTTTGCAGCAACATTCTTGGGTATTGTGGTTTGTCCGCAAGAAGATGGTAATATAAAAGTGGGTCTCGTAGGAATGGTCGATGTTGCAATCAAGAAAGTCAATAGCACTATGGTTCCGCTGATCCTATCTAAAATCTGCCGAGCTTTAACTATTTATCGAGAAAGGGAAAAGTTCTTCCAAGGTTGCAATTTGTTACAACTGTTGTGGATACACGAGTATCGCTGCCACCTGGTTGGATATATGAATTACGGTATTACCAATTTAAGCTGCATTGAGGAATTTGAAATTTGAGTAGTGTGTATTGAATTCCCCGAGGGTACTGAAGCTTGTCTTGCAAAATTTAGCTCTTTTACTACCGATAAAGCTGAGTGGGCATTCAGATGGCTCCCTATCACCGAAGCGGTATACACATCAGCTGAAGTGTGTTATATCCTCCTTATGGGCATTTGGGGCATCTAGCTGTATGCTCCCCACAGGGTTTTGCGCTAGTTAGGAAGATTTCAACCGTCCCTCATGACGAAGATTAGAGTTAACATGTCATTGAGTTGGTCCCAAAGGCCGTATTCCGGAAGGAAGAATTTGGCGGATGTGGAATGAATGTAGATTTCTTAAATCTAAGACCATGGTGCGAGATCTAGCAAGAGGTGAAGTTGACCCTAAGTACATTGTTTGCTTCGGTAAAAGATTCTAGATTCTTGAAAGACCTACTAAGAGAGCCCAGGTTCGACAATTCACCGACGACTCGCAAGAGAAGTGGGGCTGGTTGACAAAAAAGAAAGCTACATGGCTAGAATAGGTAAGTTGGAAGGACAAATTAGAGACCTAAAATTTTCATAGAGTATCCAAGTTGCCGTAGATGAAAGGGAAAATAAAAATCCAATCCAGGAAAACGAAGCCCTCGATGCTTAAATCCAGAAATTGAAAATAGAACCTAAGAACCCGGAAAGAAGTCGAGTAGACGAAAGGCTTATAAGAAGCCTGAGGCAAAAAGTATTTGAGAGTCAAGATGATCTAGAAAAGTCTGAAGCCAATCTAGCAAAGGTCCGAGCTCAATTGGAAAAGAATGCAAAAGGGAGGACCCAATTAGTGAAAATAATGAAGAGAAAGTATGAAGGGACAATCACCAACCTGAGAAGAAAGTTAACCACCCTCGGGAATGAGGCGGCTAAGCATGCGAATGGATTTAAAGCTGACATGGAACATTGTTATGCTCTAATGGTTGTGATGGAGGAGGAAATGCAACAGCTGCAAAACCAAAACCATCATGACGTTTAAGCGTTAGAAGATAGAAACTAGCAAATCGGGTGGCTATTTCAGGAAAATTGTAGGATTCGAGAAAGGATTAGAGCTATTGCCGACTACATTGTCGAAAAATTCCAACATGTGAAGATATGAACCAAACCACCTTCTTTGCTGTAGTGATGACATTCGTCCGCCAGATAATGAGTGACTTGGAGTGGCTACAAGGGGATCTCACACATAGGCCTGTGGCGAGGTCAATGATGCCCCACGGGCCCCAGGAGTTAAAGCTTTAATGTATTCCTGATTTTTCATTTATCGAGTCTATATTTTGGTTTATTTTGAATTTGTTTGTAGTTTTTCGTTCCGAGAAAATGAGTAGTTTGAAATCTTTTGTAGTAGAAATTTTATTAATGAAAAAATAAAAAATTCTCAAAAAATTTATTTCTTTATTTTTTGCATTTACTTTTCTTGAACTACGTAATGATCTGATTCACACGGCGTCGTGATACTTAGGCAATCTTCATCGGATCCGATCATAATTTTGTGAATAATTCCAATAAGAAAATAAATTAGAGAAGAAAAACCAAAAAAAAATTGAGAGAGAAAATCAAGAAAAGAAAAGAAAAAGGAAAAGAAAAAGAGAGATGAAAGGGAAAGAGTGGGAGTTTGAAAGTAGAAATGAAAAGGAAAGAATAAGTGAAGCCGGATGAAGCATGCAACCGTGACAAAACATGTAGAAACACATTTAACTGTATAGGTGCATCACATCCCCAACATGTGATTACCTATGTGTTATTTGTTTCAAACTAATCGTTTGTTGCTGTGACATCTAGTCCAGGTTTTAATAGAGCAATGGTTAGTTGTTGTGGTAATCTGGCTTTACACCCATACTTTACGAGATCGAAAGGGAGCATCATATTGTCTTCAGAAATGACTTTGCCAACAATTCCCATCATGGATGATTGTCCCATCTCAGGAATCTCGACTTCATAATTGGCAGCTGCTGAAGAAAACATAATCCTACGTCTCCGGCTTATGGAAATGTGGGATGCTTGATCTTGGAAGAGAGCCGCCAAGCGCAATCCCAGGGTTCCCTGAACTTTTTCCTAGAGCAAGCGGTTCCTCCATCATCCCTATCAGTCACCCCAACAAACCACTAGAACACCTAACTATGTCAGCTTATTTTGTGGGAACAACTTCTAAGGTACACCCCCAGCTGTTAATGTCTGGTGCAACTTCAAATATCTTCACTGCTCCACCTTGCTCGGCCACAACATAGCCTACATTGCCCAAGCACCCTCCTTCCTAATGGTACCTCCTCAATTTCCCACTTATACTTACTCTCAACCACCCCGATATGAGTTCCCTGCAGGGTAGGAAAAGACTACCAAAACTCCTGAGCAAGAAGAGATTGCAAGAAAGACGAGGAGTATGGAATAGATTCTCAAAAGCATACAAGGCTTGAGTGGATAGAAAATTGTATCCTATGCCAACTTATACATGTTCCCTCATGCTTATCTACCATTGGGATTCAAAACCCTAAAATTTGAGAAGTATGATGGTCACGGTGATCCTATTGCGCATCTCAAAGGATATTGCAACTAGCTGAGAGGAGCTGGTGGAAAAAAAGAACTCCTCATGGCCTATTTCGAAGAAAGTCTGGTGGGCATCGCATCTGAGTTGAACATGGACCAAGATATATTCCGCTGGTACATCTAGGATGATCTTGCTCGAGACTTTTTCAGGCAGTTCTAGTACAACATTGATATTGCTTCGGATAGAAACTCATTGACAAACTTGAAGAAGAAATCCTCGGAGAGTTTCCGAGAGTATGAAGTTAAATGGCGTGAGCAGGCCTCCAGGGTAAAGCCTCCAATGGACGAGATCGAATTTGGTCACAGTTTTCCTCCAAGCCCAAGAAGCTGACTACTTCCAAAATATGATGTCCACAATGGGTAAACCATTCGCTGAAGCCATCAAGATTGGCGAAATGGTTGAAAATGGGTTGAAAACGAGTCAAATTTTGAGCCAATCTGCTATCAGAGCTACCTCCCAAGCCACCCAGGGTGGGTCTAGAGGAGTAGCAAAGGGAAAGAAAAAGGAAAAAAACATCAATGGCAGCGTCGGGTGCAAGAAAACACCGTACTCCCAGATCCATCATCTCAGAAAGAAACCCGTCGCACTATTACCCCCACCAAGACTTGGCCTATGCTCCTCAGCCATACCCAGTCATGAATGCTCAACCTTATGTCCGCCCATAACAACAAGCTAACTGAACCAAGTTCCATTTCCTAGAAACCAGCCTCCTTACCAAACTCACTACAACTCCCGGCCTCTACAAAATAATTTTTAGGCCCGTGAACTATCCAAGAGGAAAAATATCACACCAATCGGTGAATCCTACTCTAGCCATTTCCCAAAGCTCATTCAAATGGGTCTTCTACAGCTCGTTCCCTAAACTAGGCAAAAGCCGACATCACCCACTTATAGAGCTTATGCCCCATGCGCCTATCACTCGGGAGTAGAAGGTCATGACACAGATGATTGCTGGACTCTGAAGAGAGCCATGTGGAACTTGATTGAACAAAAAAGAAAGTGTTGAGGGATGAAGATATTCCCAATGTGATCAAAAACCCACTGTCGGCCTACTACAACGGGCCGGTAGTTGGAATCATTTGTGAGGATAAGGTATTTGGCTCAGTATTGAATTCCATCGTTGCTATCGCTGCTGCAGAAAAGAAACCAAAAGTTGCCTTGAAGCAAGACAAAGGGGAGAAAAATTATGAAACCACTCCTCCAAAGTTGGAGAAGAAAATTAAAGTTGAAACTGGGGCAACGCCCCCTAAAGATGTTGTTATGTATGTCCCTAAAAAAGCAAATGACATTGAGACCTCCCAGGCGATTTGAGCTAAACAAGACAACCCAAATGTATGTGCCCAAGGTAGATTATGTGATGCGGGGGCCAATTAATCAACCAAGGCTAAGTGAGCCCGTGGTTATTGGCCGCGCGCCACAGAAGCCCATGATAGATCCTGCCTCTTTGACCTGGAATTACAACAAATCAATAGTGACTTAAAAAGGAAAAGAAACCTTAGGAGATGTTCTAGAAAATAACCCGATTGAAAAATATTTCAATTTAGAAGAGGTAAACAATGCAACTAGAATGAACTTCTCCTTTAAGAAGCCGATGAGTGACGAAGAAGTAGAGGCTTTCAAAAGATGAAAATTGCGGATTATGAGGTGATCGACCAGCTTCGAAAGTCTCCCACTCAAGTATCCATGTTATCTATGTTGATGAACTCCACCGAACATCAGAAGGTATTGATCAAGACCCTTAACAAAGCATATGTGCCTGTTGAGACTTCTCTAAAGGAGTTGGAGAGAATGACAGAAAGATTTTTCCAATCAACCTGATCTCATTAAGCAAAAATGGCTTGCCCCCAGAAGGGGCTGCAGATAACACAACCCTACACCTGACAGTGTAATGCGAATGGTACTATGTGAAAAGGGTTATGTTGGACAGGGGCTCTGGGTAGATATTTGACAACTCTCAACGCTGCAACACATGGAAATTGGCACTGAGAGGATCCGACCCAACAATGTCTGCGTATGTGCTTTTGATGGTATTAAATGGGACACAATAGCAAAAATCCATCTAATTCTGACCATTGGCCCAGTACACTTCGAAGTACCTTCCAGGTTTTGGACATGGACACTTCTTACAACTTTCTTTTGGGGACGCCGTAGATTCGTGCAACAAGAGCTTTACCTTCTACTCTTTACCAGATGGTGAAGTTTGAGCATGAGGATCAAGTAATTGTGGTCCACGGGAAAGATGAGAATCCATTTATTGTGACCCATCGGTCCCATGTCTCGAAGCATGAGAGGGGACTGAGCACATATTCTATCAAGCCTCTGGAATTGTGGTCGCAGATCAGTGCGAAGAAGTAAAACCTTTTCCCTCAACCCTTCCTTTCAAATGCATCAATCATGGTCGCTAAGGAAATGATCAGGCGCGACTTTAAACCTGGGAAAGGACTTGAAAAATCATTGCAAGGAATAGCTGAACCTATCACCCTGCCTACCAGTGAAAAGTTCTTTGGGTCGACTTCAGATCCACACCAGCTAATATAAAATGGGCGGATGGTAGTAAGAATGATGGATGGGTCTTGCCACAGTCAGTGACATATCTGTACAGAACATTTTTCAAGTCCAAATACAACGAAGAAGAAGAGGATGAGGCTTTTACAGCTAAAGAGATTGAAGAGATTTGTGGGGCAATGAAGAAGATATGATATGAAACCCACATGGTACAACTACAGGAGGGATCAAGCACCACTGAGGTGCTGCACATAGGACCTAAGGTCAAATTGCAAAACTGGAAGGATACGCAACTCCCAATCAGGCGGGATTCCCGGTAGACCAGTCGTGCCACCTTTTCTACACCACTAATTATTCCAGGGTGTAACTCAGGTGTTTTTCTTTAGTTTCATGTCCTTTAATTCCCAATTTATACCATGCTACCTTCCAAATTCAATGAAATGAAATCATTATTTCATCGTCCATCTTTGTTTATCCCTTTTGATTTTAGTTATTTTTATTTTTCTTCTTCTTTCAGTTCTAATAATGCGGCTTTGAAAACATGACATGCTTGAAGACTTCATGCCCAAATCCAAACACGATGTCTAATTGTGAAATAATGAACCAAGAGCCGAAATACGATAAAGAAGAGGCTTTTAGGAAAATAAATAAGAACTAGAACATTTCGAGAATAAATCTAAGCCGGACTTAGATGACACTAAGCTAGTTAATTTGGGTAGTTCTGAAGAAATCAAGGAAACCAATATAAGCATTCACACGGATAAAAATCTCGGGATGCACTAATCCAACTCATGTTTGAATTCAAAGATGTGTTGCTTGGTCATATGATGACATCCTGGGACGGAGTGTTGATTTGGTAGTGCAGAAGTTGCCAACTTATCCCGATTACCCCCTATCCAGCAAAAGCAAAGAAAATTTAAAACTGATGTTAGTGACAAGATCAAGGAAGAAGTCACGAAACAGTTGAAGGCATAGGTGATCCGAGTGGTCCTGTACACCACATGGTTAGCCAATGTAGTTCCAGTACGGAAGAAAGATGGGAAGAACAAAGTGTGTATGGATTACAAAGATCTAAATAAGGCGAGTCCCAAGGATAACTTCCCTCTACCCAACATCCACATCTTTGTTGATAGCTGTGCCAAATACGAGATACAGTCCTTAGTAGATTGTTACGCAGGATATCACCACGTATTGATAGACGAAGAAGATGCAGAGAAAACAACCTTTACCACACCTTGGGGTACATACTGTTATAGAGTCATGCCATTTGGTTTAGGAATGTTGGGGAAACCTACATGAGGGCCATGACCGCCATTTTCCATGACATGATGCACCAAGAAATAGAGGTGTACGTGGATGACATAATCATCAAATCCAAAACCCAGGATGACCATGTTCGAGATCTGAGGAAATTCTTTGAGCGGTTGTGCAAATATGATTTGAATTTGAACCTAGCCAAGTGTGCGTTTGGAGTCCCATCAGGAAAACTTTTGGGCTTTATAGCCAGCCGGTGAGGTATTGAGTTAGATCCAACAAAGATAAAATCTATTCGGGGTTTTCTCCTTTGAAACCCAATAAAGAAGTAATGAGCGTTTTGGGCAGATTGAACTATATTAGCCAGTTCATTGCTCATTTGACATCCACGTGTGAACCCATATTTAAATTATTGAAGAAAGATGCGGCAATCAAGTGGACGGATGAATTTCAAGAAGCTTTTGATAAAATCAAGGAGTATCTGTCTAACCCATCAGTCTTGGTCCCACCTAAACCAGGGAGGCCTCTATTGTACCTGACAGTCTTGGAAAAATCTTTTCGTTGTGTCCTCGGGCAACATAATGTGACTAGAAAGAAAGAGCAGGCCATATACTATCTGAGCAAGAAGTTTACCAGCTATGAAGCTAAGTATACTCTGTTGGAAAGAACATGTTGTTCTTTAACGTGGGTCGCTCAGAAGTTGAGACATTATCTGCAAGCCTACACCACTTACCTTATAACCAGGTTGGATCCTTTGAAATACATATTCCAGAAACCAATGCCCACGGGAAGATTAGCAAAATGGCAAATCCTGCTCACTGAATTTGACATAGTCTATGTCACTCACATGATGTTGAAAGCCCATGTGTTGGCGGATCATTTTGCTGAAAATCGGGTTGATGATGAATACCAACCTTTGAACACCTACTTACCAGATGAAGAGTAAACTCGGTCGAGGGAATATCCGAGGATACTACTGCTTAGAAAACGTTCTTTGATGGAGCAGTAAACTGAAAAGGTGTGGGAATTGGGGCAGTCTTGATCTCACCTACTGGTCAACATTACGTAGCCACAACCGAACTTCTATTTTCTACACAAAGAACGCTGTTGAGTATGAAGCATGCATCATGGGTATGAACATGGTAGTTGACCAGGACATCAAAGAGTTGTTGATCTTGGGAGACTCAGATCTGATTATCTGACAAGCTCAGGGAGAATGGGAAACCTGAGATGTAAAGCTCATCTCTTACAGACAATATGTGGAAAACCTTAGCAAGCGATTCAAGTCAATAGAGTTCAGGTACATCCCTCGTTGTCACAATGAACTGGCAGATGCACTTGCTACTTTGGCCTCAATGTTGCCGTATCCAGGCAATGCTCACATAGACCCCTTGGAAATCCAAATCCGAGTAAGGGATAGTTACTGTAATACGGTTGAAGCAAAATCAAATACTCAGCCATGGTACCATGACATCAAAAGATTTTTGAAAATGAAAGAATACCCTGAGCAAGCAAGTGTGGACCAAAAGAGAACCATTAGACGGCACCGCAAATGGTTTTTTTTTGAGTGGTGATATCTTGTATAAAAGGACTCCAGACCTCAATTTGTTGAGATGTGTTCACACAGAAGAGGCTGGAAGAATCATGCATGAAGTGCACGGGGGAGTATGCGGACCCACATGAATGGGTATGTTTTAGCAAAGAAAATCCTTCGAGCGGGCTATTACTAGATTACCATGGAAAAAGACTGTTTCAGCTTTGTTCGCAAGTGTCATCAGTGTCAGGTACACGGTGATTTGATTCATGCACCGCCCACAGAACCGCATCCCATGTTAGAACCTTGGCTATTTGTTGCTTGGGGTATGGATTTCACCGGGCCAATTAAGCTGAAAGCCTCAAATGGGCAAAGATTCATACTGGTCGCCATCGACTACTTTACAAAATGGGTCGAAGCCATCACCTCTCAAATCCGTCACTAAGAAAGTTGTGGTAGATGTTTTGCACTCCAATCTTATCTGTCGATTTGGTATTCCTGCAACTATCATTACAGATAATGCTGCAAACTTGAATGGTTGTTTGATGGAGGAGATATGCGAACAATTCAATATAACTCATAGGAACTCTACTCCTTATCGGCCTAAAGCCAATGGTGCCGTCGAAGCAGCAAACAAGAACATTAAAAAGCTTTTGAGAAAGATGATTCAGAGCTCCAGGCAGTGGCATGAAAAGTTATCTTTTGCATTATTGGGATATCTCACTACGGTGCACATATCGGTTGGAGCAATCCCATACCTCTTGGTCTATGGCACTGAAGCCGTAATACCCGTGGAAGTCAAAATCCCCTCTCTCCAGATCATTTTCGAAGCTGAAATTGAAGATATTGAGTGGTTGAAGACCCATCTAGAGCAGTTGACCTTGATTGATGAAAAGTGAATGGTTGCGGTTTGCCACGGGCAGTTGTACCAACAAAAAATGGCTCGCGCTTACAATAAGAAAGTTCGGCCCAGGAATTTCGAAGGGAAAATTCGCTTCTAATTGGAAAGGCCCGTATATCATCAGGAAAACATTGCTAAGAGAAGCGTTATACTAGGGAGATTTCAAAGGCTTTCATTCCCGCTACCCAAACATTATCAACCTTTTGCAAACCTTTTGATCCGGTTACTCTTCTTTGACTACCGTCTTTGGAACCCGGAAGTGTTATTGGAAAAGAATAAATGAAAAAAAAAATGAAAAAATGAAATGCAAAAAAATTTAAAAACAACAAAATAAAGAAAAAGAAAACAAAGCAAAACAGAAAAACAAAAAAAAAAAAAAATGTTTTCCTTAAAGTACGTTCGACTTGTTTCCGAAAGGATGTGTAGGCAGCCTCTCTCAGGGGTTCAGTGACAACAAAATAAAAATACAGTTTTCCCCTAAAAAGTGAAACTGGGGCAGATGATATAATGGTCTGGCGTTGATCCCTCCCGAACGGTTCCAAAATTTTAATGTGATCTAATTCTCTTTTATTCGAACCTTTTCCAAGTCCTTCCGAACAATAAGTAAAAGGCGTCACAATTATAGAACACAGTTGCTCAGATCTGACACAATCAAAATGAGAGTGTCTTATCGGTAAAAAACCTACGGGCACCATAAGGCGACGGCAAGTAGAGAAACTGAAAATAAGAGAGCCTGGCTAGTGAAAAATTATGAAGAGCAATATCAGGTAACGGTGAGAAGAGAAATGAGAGAGGTTGATTGGCGAAAACCCACGAAGGGCATGATGGACCGAAAATAAGACACCCCTTACCACCATTGGAGTCCTAGAAAGGTTTCTTGATTTGGAAATACGACACACAATGAGTTTACGAGAAGTTTGGAAAGTTGTGCAGGTTAGGCATCCAGCCCAAGAAGCATGTCATGTCTATTGAAGTCCGTATGCACCCCAGATAAGTCCTTCTTTTTTTCTCGAAATGGGCACTTCTCTCTAAATTCATTTTTCTTACCTTTTGTTTACTTTTCCTTGAATCCCTTTTGGTCTAACTCTGTTGCCAAAACTAATACAAAGAAAAGGTGGCCATATTGGTTTTACAGTGTCTATCTAACAAAATCCAAGCCATAGAAAATATCCAGCCTCAGCAGGCGCATCAAGTCGATCCTGACTGGCCATGTTGGTTGATGCTCTAAAATCAAAGATTTTGAAAGGGAAAGAAAGCTAAAGGAAAAAGCCCTAAAGGTGGAATAAAGTGAAAGGACCAAAACACCATACAGGTGAGCTGTCACAAAATTTTGAAAAGTTGGGTCCCTCTGTTTTGAAAGAAAGATCAATACTCGGAAAAACCAGCAAGCAGCATAGGTACTCACCAAAGAAGCGTGCTGAGATCAAGTGATCGAGATAATCAAGACCACAAAACCAACCACTATTTTAAACTAACAATTGCTCTTTGTTTAAAAAAATTGAAATAGGTACAACCCAAAGCAACCATGCAAAAGCAGGAGCAATCAAAAGAAAAAGATGCGCAAAAGCTAAAAATAGCTTCGGAGCAATAATCAACCCAAAAAGGAAGTTTTCCTCCAAAATTCTTTCCTGAATTTTATTGAAAGAAAATGAAATGGAAAAGGAAAAATGAAAAAAAAAAGAGAAAGAAAGAAAGAAAAATCCAAAGCAAAAATGACAGCTTTGGATTCCAAATCTCAATCTTTTACATTTTTTACCAACATTATGGCTCCAATCCTTGAGTTGAGTTTTTAGGCATATGGCCTCCATTCCCTAGTCGCCTTTTACCAACATTAGGGCTCTAATCCCTGAGTTGAGGTTTTAGCCATAGGGCCTCCATTATCTAGTCGTCTTATCACCAACATTAGGGCTCCAATCCTTGAGTTGAGTTTTAGACATAAGGCATCCATTCCCTAGTCGCAATTTTACAAATATTAGGGCTCCAATCCTTGAGTTGAGTTTTTAGACATAGGGTCTCCAATCCCTAGTAGCCTTTCTTACCAACGTCACGACTCCAATCTCTGAGTTGAGTTTTTAGACATAGGGCCTCCATTTCCTAGTCGCCTTTTCACAAGCATTAGGACTCCAATCCATGAGTTGAGTTTTTATACATAAGGCCTCCATTCCCTAGTCGTCTTTCACCAGCATTAGGGCTCCAATCCCGCAGTTGAGTTTCTTGACATAGGGTCTCCATTCCCTAGTTGCCTTTTCGCCAATATTAGGGCTCCAATCCCAGAGTTGACCTTTTAGATATAGGACTCCATCCCCTAATTATTCCCTTCTAGATAGACGCAATCCTTATTTTATTTTCTTTCGAAAATAAAAGACAAGAGAAAAGAGAAGAAGTTCAGATTTTTGTCACAAATAACTCACAAAATTTTCCTAGTGAAAACTGGGGCAGAAAAATTTCGTTCGTTTTTTTGTTTTGGTACCTGAATAGGTTCGACTTCGAGGCACAAGATCTGAAGTGGTCGAAAGAATGTGCCTCAGTGCAAAATAAAGAAAGGAAGAAAAAGAACCAAAAAGAAGTGAATTCAAAATTCTAAAGCAGACAAAGATGCGGACTGCTCAAAATTTGATTGAAGTCACAAGCTTCGCATATCCCGCTTTGATCCAACAACTGAAGAAAGAGCCAACACATGCGGCTGACAAGCATCAAGCTTCGGATCAGAATCCACCGCAAAAACTAGCTAAGACTCAAGATCAAGCTTTAAGAGATTTATAGATAGGAATCTTGTAACTCGTAGCTGATAGGCTTAGCTAGCTTAGCTTTTGATTTTCTTTTCGGTGTAATAAGGAGGTCAGCAAGCAGTAGCAACAACAACAACCGTGAAATCACAGCTCATGGTAGTCCCAGCTACCAAAACTTCCAGAACTGCACTGACCTGATTCCTTTATAGCCAAGGATATGTAGGCAATATTTGAAGCAAGGTTCGGTTAAAAACTTTTCAAAAACTACTTCTCATGGAGTGTGAAAAAGGCGAAAATCCCTCATCGTTGCTCATTTTATCTTTGCCCGAAAACCCTTCGTGTCTCCGAGCAAAGAGGGGCATCTGTGAGCACGTGATCTTTGCCTCACATGAGTTACTCCTACAGAATTCCCAAATTTAGGATTATTCTTTTAATTATTTGGTTTTTTAGGAATTATTGCATAATTTTGGTGTTTGTTTGTATTTTTGTGTGCATGTTTAATTTATTTAATTGATAAAAAATACAAAAAATTTACATTTTTACTTTTAAATTTTCTAATTTTGTCATAATTTATTTTAATTTAGAATTTAAATAATTTTTGAGAAAAAATTAGTTTATTAAGTTAGTTTTGGAATTAAATCAGGTTTTATTTTAATTTTAATTAACAAAAATTAGAAAATAATAAAAAGAGAAAAGAAGGGATAAAAGTTTTTTAATAAAAGGACCCAATTTTTGGCGAAAGAAACCATAAACCCATCAAACACCCAGCCTAACCAGTTTTACCTGACCCAGACACATCAAAAAACCAGACCCCCATGACCAAAACGACCCCATTTAGGAAGAATTAATCGCAACCATCAATCCCATCTTATCCAACGGATGAGAACTGAGGACCATTTAACATATATATGTCCAAACCACACCCCACCCCATTGGAACCGTCTCTCACACCAACCCAAACACTGCAACCAAATGGCGCCCTAAGCCACCGTGCGCCGCCTGCCAAAAATCGCCCACGGCGGCGGTCGGCGGCCAAATTTACCCAAAATTACACCAAATCATCCCCCCACTCCCCTCTTTCCAAATCTCTGTTGACATTCTCTCAACTCCGGCTAGAATCCCTCAAATTTCGGAAACCTTAGTGCTGCCACATATTTTTCGGTGGCGGAACCACCTCTGACCAGCCCCAAAATAATACCCCATAAGCTCCATAACCCCCTCACCCCAAATCTCCATTTAGTTTCCCTTGAACACCCCTAGAACTCTTCTAATAATAGATCACACGAAAACCCTAATTCCCAAAGGCTCAAATGAACCGGCATGCTCAAGATTTCGGATTGTAATGGAATTTATTCGCATGTTTTTACATGAAAACACACGATTAAAGTCTATTACGACCGAAGAAATCAGAAGTCAATTGAAGTTTTAAAATTTGTATTTCTTTTTATTCAAATTTGAGGTATGGTTCCTCTGTTTCTTTCATTTTCATTATTTTCTTTTTCTTTTTTACGTAGTTCAAATACATGTAGAATTCTGTTACACTGCATGTTTTACCTTTCTTTTTCTTTGGCTCTTTTGAGGTGTTTGATTAATTTTAGAGATGGTTTAGGATTAAGTCAGTTAATTAGTCTGTTTATTCTTCCAATATTTTTTTTATCAGTTCTGCTTTGGTCTTTTCATGAAAATTTAGTTAGTTTGATAAAAATGGCCATTTGGTAAAGAATGAACTCAAATCGAAATCAGAGGCCCAACAAAGGGTTATCCCAATTGGTTAATGGCCCAGGTTTGATTTTCCTTGGGTCAATTTGACCAATTTGGTATGTCAGGGTAATTTTTGTGGGGGGGGGGGGGAAGGTAACTTAGGTAGTTTACTTGCATATCATTCATTGGTTTAAACATGGTTCTCTTGTTCATCTCTGCTACTTCCTTATACGATTGTTGCTGTTGATACTTCACCTCATGTTTCTTTCCATCTCCAGGTACCCTTCCAGAAACTATGATTGGAAATTGAGCTTGGTTGTTGAGTCTTATGTAAGGTTTATAAACCAAATTGTTTTATTGAAACACATTCTTTTTTATTGTGATTTTTGCTGCATTTGCCATATTTCTTTCCCTGATTCAGCCTAGCTTGCTTTGGATGTCCCATTCAGATGCACTTAGTATTATCTGCAAGGTTTGAACTAGTTTTGATGTCAGAGGTTCAAAGGTACTTTAGATGAAACTTGTAACAATTAAGGACTCTGATGTTGTAGTTGATTACTGGAAAGTAGTTGGTCTTTAGTTTGTGTTTGTCATAGAAATGAGCTAAATGTATGTCAATTTAGAATGATTGGTCTCGTGAATTTAGTGTCATTTTGATTTCCTAAAAATTATGCTCAGGTTTGATTCCATATGGTGTAACACCTTCCCTCGGATTAGCAGAATTCCTTATCTATTATTTCTGGTTCGCGGACTTCACAAAGAAAGTCAACTTTTCCTCGATTTGGGATTTACAATAAACTCGTGACTTGGGACACCAGAAAACAAACCTATCCCAAGTGGCGACTAAGAAAATTAAATGAATAATCCTATTTTGCATAATGTCACTTAAATTGAAAAAAATTCCCTTCTACATTACCATTCGGGGTGGTGTGTAAAAAATGAGGTATGACAGTGACTTTCCAACACCTGCCCTACCATGTTTGCCATCTCTCCTCCGGTGATGTTGCTTGGTACATATGTGTCACTCAGCACCCTTAACAAGGAAGTCTTGTGTGCATCGGAACTTTGTAGCAAATCTAGGATAGAAGTTTGTGCTGGTGTTTTGTTTAGTTGTTCAATGATCGAGTATTCTTTGGCTTGTATCTTTCTCAAGAGATCGTCGGGCCCAATTTCAGTGATGGTTGGCCAACTAAAGGCCTGCTTGCTTGACTCAACCAAATGTTCTGGAGTATAAACCCTATTGGTTCTCGTCATACCTCGTGGAGCAATAGCTTCCCCGAATTTGACCTTCCCTTTCCTTATGTCCTCGGTTGTGTAATCCCCAGGTATGTCATTTATACGAAATGACGTTACGGCCGACATTTATGCTGGAATTGGCGTGGCTATCTTTGCTCTGAGTGGAGTATGCACCTTAGGCAGTAAGACTGCTACTTTGAAGGGTGTAGGTGCATTCGTTGGTGACATAAATTCAACCTCAATCGGCGTTGGCAATTTTGTAGAAGATGGTGCTTCAAACTCAAGTGGCATGGATATGTTTACCTCGGCGTCTCTGGAGGGCTGAATCTGGACTACAATCGAAGTAAAGGTGACTATTGGCTTCTTTGAATCGTCACCTTCTATGACTAAACCGATCGATCCCTTGGGATCCCAATCATCCTCTATCTCAATCATGTGAATGCCTCCACCCTTGTGATCTGGCAAAGGGTTATTTCGGACATTCAGAGCAGGCTCTTTTGCCACAATGATCTTATTATCAATAAAAGTATGGATCTTATCTATTAGAGAGTGGCATTCATCAATGGTGTATCCGTTTATGTCAGAATAGTATGCACATGACTTATTTGGATGAACCCACTGAGAAGGGTTCTCAGGAGCAGCAGGGATAGGGGAGACGTAACCAAAAGTTTTGAGCCTCTCGTACAACTATTCGATAGGTTCAGCAATAGTCATGTATTGTTTTGGGGGTCTTTAGTCAAGGTTTGGTCGGGATCAAGGGATGTTTTGGCGTGGAGGAGGGGATTGGTAGTAGGATGATTGAGTGTTGTAGGCTTGGTAAACATGTGCTGGTTGGGAATATTTGGGTGAAGTGGACTGATATGCGGGAGGTGATTGATAGGTGGGTGGTGGAGTTTGGTTAGAGGGTGGGGGTGCTTGGTAGTTTGGGGTATGCTGATATGTGATTGGAGGCATTGGGTATGTTTATTATTTGATGGGAGATTTGGTTCTCTGTGCCACCATTACAGCTGTTACATCCATTTTCTTTGACACACCGCCTGACTGTAAGGCCTTGTTTATAGCTTGCAATGCTTTAAAATTTGTAACCATACTGCTTTTGATGCCTTCTTCAATTTTTTCTCCCAGCTTGATAATGTCAGAAAATTTATGGCCTTCAATCATTATCAGCCTCTCATAATACTATGGGTCTTGGGACCTGAACGAAGAATTTGTTCATTTTTGTCTTCTTCTAAAGCAGGCCTAACCTTAATACCTCGGACCTCCATCAAGTGGCATACTCGTGGAATGTATCAGTGGGCTTCTTCTTCGGATCTTGGCTAATGAAAAAGATAAGGCATCTCCCTTCAAGCTCCTTATGAAAAGCTTCATGCGGATTTTCTCATCTTTTCCTACGCCAACCAATTTGTCACAGTACATTCTCAAATGGAGGCTTGAATCCCTTGTACCATCAAACATTTTAAACTTAGGAGATTTGTACCCCACGGGCAGTTCGTCGTCAAGTTGAATGAAAAGATCTTCGTAGTTTAGCCGCCCAATCCCCTTACTACCTTCAACGCCTTAAATTCTGCTAGTCAACTTTTTAAGCTCTTCTGCCAAATTTCTGTTGAGCAAGTCCTTATCATCGGACTTGGGTGCGCTAGAGATAGGCTGGGTGGAGTGTGGAAAAATCTCCACGTAGTTGAAGGTATCATGTTTGGCGTGGTAGTGGTCATTTGTAGAGTTCTAATGTTCCAGAATGAGCAGCGGGGTATTATTTGAGGTATGACAAGTATTTCAGTGGTGGTGAGGAGTGGGATGATTTTGTTGCTTTGGGATATTTTGTGGAGGTACAGGATTCTGAGTATTTGGGAAAGTAACCTTTGGAGTGTTGTAGGAAAATGACAGATTTCCCAGATTCCGAACTTGATCAAGTTCTTCCTGAAACTTCAATAGCTTTTGCTCTAGTTGGGATGCATTTTCCTTGGGTACCAGAGTACCATGAGTGACCTCTATACGTTCAGTTGAGTTCTCCTTTTTGGTGTTTTCAAATCTCCATTCTCTATTTGTTCTTGTGCCTGATAGGACTGAGGGGGGGAGTAAGTGGAGGGCCCCTGGATCTCATCAAATATGATGATGTTTCCAGAGTTCACAAACTAACCTTTGGGGAGGAGAATAAACGAAAAGAGAAAAGAAAGGTAGCAAGTTAGTAAGGATCATAAGAAACATGCTGCAATATTTAAATACATAGCGCATGAATGTAAACGTGTCCTAATTTGGGGGATCTCTTTATGCCCGAGGTAGGCCTAGCGACAAGTTGATTTGGAGAACTGGGAATGGTAAATGCGTTATTTCATTGATAAAAAGTATACGAATCCCATATCTACACTAAATAACAAGAAATAAAAGTTGCTAGTTGTCATTGGCCTTATTACATTTTATAAAACAGAAATGAAAACTCCTATCTATGTGGTCTCAGAGGGACCTTCCTCAGACTCGGCATTATTGGATACATCAAACAGCTTCCCTAGCTCGTGCAGTCCCAACAACAAGTAGGCTCTGGCCAGATGTCCGCCTTCATTTCCTTCAACAGTCCGGTAGTCTTCGACCCTTTTCAGAAATTTCTTTTCCAGCTCTACTATTCCTTGCTCCAAATACCCTAGTCGTTTGTTGGTGCTGACATCCATATCCTTCTATTCTTCAATTAGTTTTTGATTGGCTTCCTATATCTCATGGTGCTCGCTTTTCCATTCTCGAATTCTCTTACACAGATGGTTGTACTTGACATGTGCTTTGGCTTTTTCATCTATGATCCAGTTGCCTTGAACAAATATAGCCTGGGCTAGACCACTATGATTAGCCTCTAACCAGCCCGAATAATAGGGAATGCACCCTACATGGCATCTGTCTGGTTTGATGGTGTCCTTTCCCATGACAATCTTGCAGTGCCAGATATGTTGAGCTTGACACCTGTTAGGACTATTGTCCATCTGGAAGTTAGCCAAGAAGTGAGTCATCTTGTCTACCCAGGGTATAACTTGCTTCTTGCCCTCTTGTCTTATAACCCAAAGAGGTATGTAAGGGTGCATTCCTTTAAGACGATTAGTATCAGGAAAGGTGCGTCCCTGAATCGGATGATGAACCCCTCGGTTGGGAACCACTCGGACATCAATTGCACCTGGTCCTCAGTCAGATTTTCAAAGCGTTCGCCCCATTCTCTAGCATTATCCGGTTGGCAGAACATGTTGGACATGTTATTCGGTTTGGATGATGAAAAGCGATATGATCATCCCAGTCCCTTTGATGGATTTGTTGTCGGTACTCACCCTTTTGGAGATGTTCCATGAGCCAAAGTTGAAGTAGAATATTACAACCTTAAAAATGTTTGGCTCCATGTTGACACCTTTCTAGGGCTCGATAGATATCTACAATGATCAATTGTACGAGACTGAATGGTTGTCCATCAATTCCCTCCATTAGAGTTTTAGTTACCATAGCTAGTCTGGTGTGGATTCTTGCGTTCTTTGTTAACATTATCAATCCCAGGAAGCAAAACATAAACACAAAGACCCTTTGGTGAATATGTCCTAATAATGTGATGGAAAATTTGTTAGGATAGGTACAGTAAGATTTGCTGTAACCGTACCTTTTGTATAAATAATCAAAAGGGATATAAGAGTTATTCAGAAATGTCAGTTAAGGATTTTTCTTCAAACCTATCATCTTGAGGAAACCCCTGCTCTTGCGGTTATTAGGCATCAACATACCCGAAGTTTCCTATGGTTTACCTGCCAATCCCCCTATTTCTTCTATTAAGGGTGTCATTTCAATATCCCCGAAGCGGAACATGGACCTCTCGCAAAACCAAAACAAAGTAGCAGTTTCTATGATCTTGTTGTTGGGTTGTATTTCCATGAGAGAAGGTAGGTTCCCCAAATATTTTTGAACGAGAGTCTGATCACTGGAGTGAAGATCCTTCCACCATCTTAGCAGTTTGGGTTGGATGTTGGTAACCATGTCGAATCTGGGGACTTCATGCCTTATATTTCTGCAGGAAATTAAGGTTAGTCCCTTTCCCCCACCGGACTCGACTATTTAATATCAACAATTGGCATAAAAAGCATTTAGTTCTCCAAAATAAATGCACAGAACGTGACAATGTCCATTTGGGTTCTAGGGGAACCTAGTGGTCTTTGGATAAGGCTATCTTAAAGAGTCAGTATGAGGACAACATAACTGACTTGGATAGGGTTGAACATAATGCATGCACAATTTAAATAGAGTAGGGTTTCTATCGGTTTTAGACTGGTACCCTTGGGCCGACAACTCTAGAGGGAAAGGCACGAAACCGTCGACTACACCGTTGATCGACTAGTTTTACCGCAAAAATGCCTTTTTCAAACTTAGGTGGTGATAATATCGAAAGAACGCAACCACTCATAATAACCGTTGCTATAGGATCTTGTTTGGAACGAATGGAATATGACGTTGAGCATGATTATGTAACAGTTAAAGGCATGTATTCATGTATTTGCATGTTAAGAAAGCAGTAAATACAACAATTTCATAATGTAAAGCATTAAAGAAAAAAAAGGGAAATAAGTCAGTTTTGCAATTGAAAAGAAAATTAAATGCTAAAAGAAATACAAATAATTGTGCGTAAAGATGCATAAATTCACAACAAAGTTCTAAAATAGTTAAAGCCTAGAATATCCTTAGCAGAGTCGCCATGCTGTCGCGGCCCCCATTTTTCTTTTCGAAATCGGGTTCGTGACATTTGGGAGGACAACTCATTCCTTTTGAAAATTTAGGTTTGATTTGATAAGTCGCCACCTAATGATTAAGGTGCAGTAGGAAACCGAGGAAAATTTGATATGAGTAACCAGAGATAGGGTAAGGGCTTAAAATTATTCTAAGGGGAAGGTGTTAGGCACCCGTCAGAATCCACTAGTGTGGTTCCCGGCCAGACTATTATACTGAATTTTAGATGCAAATAACACGTAGACAAATAAAAACAACAAATAAGAGGGGATTTTCACATAAGGGTTTGAAAAAAAATAAAGTTGGAGAGAACTAAAAGAAAGCTGATTTTTCTTAAAAAAAGAAAGAATTTGAAATTCCTTTGAAAAAAACAAGAAAGAAGGGAGAGGAGATCCTAGATTTATTAATAATATGGATCACCCCATACAATGCCCGGTAATCGCTCCTCAATGAGGGCCTACGCGTGGCATTATTGTGTGGTGATCATATCCATATCAACCCCTTCCACCCAGTTAAGGTATTAAAGCGTGCAATGGTCTCGTTTACTTATTGGATGCTATTACCTGTCCCAATCCTATCAGTCCCTGAGGCATTTATGACTACTATTCCTAAAGGGGAGGGGGCATTAGGCTAATTTTTTATTTTAAAGGTAAAATTCTAAGGCGACATACAAAACATGTATAGCAAGTTGGGGGGAAAGCATATAACGATTAAAGTCTCAGATATACCCCTTTTACACAAAGAAGCACATAATTTAGCATGACTTACACATACTAGTTAAGGTCTGATTAAGTACTAAACTTGAGAGAATATAAAGGCTAAGGCAGACTGATTTATTACATAATTTAGATAAGAAGCCCAAATCAGGCATGCCTGTTGGTTGTAGTTATTAATAGAACTGATTTAATTTAAATCTTTACCCTAAGGCTTGCCTAAGTGTCGGACAAGGATCCTATAGGCATAGTATCTACTGAATTTCGAACGTAATAACAATAAACTTAATACGTATTGGGTAAAAAAATAGTCGGATTATTAATGAAAGGCATGTTTTTGCGGAGGTTGTAAGTTCTTCAAATGGTGATACATCGTTATTACTTGGTTTAGCTCTATATGCAAATGAAGCGATTCAGATTCAACTAATAGTTCCTATAGACATGCTTTCCATGTGTTGTTGATTTTAAGCCTTTTGTAAATATGGTATAAAAAATGCAGAAGACCCATCTTAAACGTATGAACATGATATCTAAGTGTGAAAATTGTTAAAACCTATGGGCATGATATCTAAATGCTGAAGTTGTTTTAAAACCTTATCAGCATGATTTCTAGATGGAAAGATGAATATACATGATTTGAAAGGTCCTATAGGCATATTTTCTATATGCATATGCAGAATTCACATTTCCAAATACTTATAGGGATAATTTCTGGATGATGATGAATACACAGGATTTAGAAGAGCCTACAGGTATGATTTCTATATGCATGCACATTTCAGATTTCCAAACACTTATAGGCATAATTTCTAGATGATAATGAGTACGCAGGATTTAGAAGAGCCTATAAACATGATTTCTATATGCATGCAGATTTCAGAATGACTTATAGACATGGTTTCTATATGAATGTAGATTTGAAATACATGATCAGGGATCTATATGCATATGCATATTTGAAATACCTATAGGAATGGTATATACCCTTTTCGCATACATGATCACCCACCCTTTTCACTATCCATCCCCAAGATTTTATTATAATTATTACAGCCCAAATTAAAGTACAAAAAATACATCAAAAAAATACAAATACAATTATAATCATGGAGAGCCTAATTCAAACTTCATGTCTGAAATATAAGGTAAACCAACTCTCATTTGAGAGTGTCAAAGTTCCCTAAGGGCCTTAAAGGGGCTCCGGGCGATGCTCACACCCAAATATATTGTTAGATTGGAGCAAAAGCAGCGTGGAAGGGCCAGCACTCGGGTGTCCAAGTTCAGAGGGAACTCAAGGTCCCAAGGCAAGGCTCACAAGAGGGTGGCAGAACTTAAAAACTAAGAGAGAGTGCATGTACAGAGGAAAAATTCTAAGAGGGGAAAGGGGAAAAGGAGAGGGAAATAAATACACATAAGGGTTTCAACGGAATAGGGAAATTGAAAGAGTCAAGGGCAGGCTGTGGGCATGCCTAGAAATGGAGAATTCTAGCATACTATAAGCTTGTCCAAACACATATTAATAGAGGCTAGGATACCAAGAGATTAGGTTTGATTCATGGGAAACAATTTACATTTTTCCATGATCCAAACCATAGCTTAAACACATAAGGGAGCGGGGAATAGGGACTCATAATGGAACAGGAAGGAAAACCAATGAATAATGCTGAAATATACAAAAACATTAAGTAGACAGGAATAAACACATTGTTGTGGTGCTGAAATTTAAATCAGAACATACCAGTTTCAAAGAAACAAGTAGAGAAAAACAGTAAGTCTTGCAAGCAGGCCACAATGCAGACAATAAGATATAATACTATTATGTGTAAGTATGAGTTCAGAAAGGCTATGAATGATTGTGTGTAGAAAACTAAAAGTCTTCGTGTCTTATGTCAATGAAAGAGTCATGTATTTATAATGTGAAGAATGGACAAAAACAAGGTAAGAAAACAATTAAGGAATTGAATATCAATTAGGAATGAATACTTCCTTTAATTAAGGAATTTATATCCAAATGGTAAAAACTATTTAAGGAAAGAAATCAAATAAGCATCTTGTGCAAAGTAAGCCATTAAGGGTAAATACATAGGGGTTTTAATTAAGGAAAGAAGTTTGAAATACACGGTTGAAACAAATAAGGCAAGGATCCATCAGTATGTAGGAAATCAAGGAGGTCAGAGATTTTGTAAGCATTGATTCATGAATGAATCAAGTCAGAAAAACTAAGGAAATCCTTTGACTCAAATCGATTAACAGGGAAATCAACAAAAATGAAAGAAATCAATCAACCTTATACAAAAGAGGTCTGAAATCAATCACAATTGAAAGACACTTAGAAGGGAAGTTCAGCATAGGAAAAGGGTATACAAGTAACAGGCATGCGAGGCTGAATTTAGGACAAAGTGAAAGTGTCATGCAATTTGCAAAAACAAGCAAGCAGTAGACTATAGGAATATGGTGATTCAAAAGAGAGAGTATCAAATAGCATGCGAACATGGGTTAAGTAAAGGTCTTATAGAGTTTAGCAAAAGCTAGAATCACATGAAGAAACAAGATCGAGAAAATGATTTTGAGACTTAATGAAGTAGTAGATGAAATATCTCTAGGAACTCAAATAGGTCCAAAAAATCAAGAAAGTTGAGAGGTGAAGCACAAGAAAATCACATAGCCAATGATCTCAATACTTGAATGAAACCCCAAATTTTAGGGGTTTTGCCATCAATCTAGTGTAGAGATAAAAGGGCAAGTAATCAAGGCAAAAAATACTGACGAAACAACTTCATAAATCTTAGAAAGAAATTGAGACTTTTAACATGTATCTTTCAGTAAAAGGAACACATAAAAATAAAAGTAGAGAAACAACATAAAATATACAGTAGAAGACACTACATAAGAAATACAGTAGAAGTGATGACACAAGAAATATAGTAGCATAATAGAAGAAAACATAGGAAATACAGTAGAAAAAACATATAAGAAATGCACATAAGAAATGCAGTAAAACATGCTAAAGATTAGAGGAATTTTAAAGGACAACTTGAAGAAACCCTAAATCGGAAAAAGATGAAGGCTCTGAAGGTGTAGTTTTGAAAGAACTTTAACAAAAATGATTAAGAGCTTAGAGAAAAGACAAATATACAACGGATCTAAAAGAATCAGAAAAACCTCAAAGGGTTAGGGTTTCAGAAGAACCCATGTCGTGAGAAAGGCTTGGAAAAGTCACTGATCTGAGCGGAGAAGTTGAGATTAGGCTCGAATAACCATGGCTAGCCGGAGTGAGGTCGGAGATGGCCATAGAACTCGAGCCAACTGAAGTCTGGGCCAAGATTCTTCATGGTCAGACCTCGAAACCACAATAACCAGGCCCGTACAAGCCATGGGAGGCTGGTATAAGACTTCCATATCCTTAGAAGCCATGGATTCTGGTGGTTTTTAGGACAGAAGTGGTGGAAAGTAGCTAGAGTTTGAGAAGCTTCGAGAGAGTTTGAGATAATGGGCGGGTTCAAAGATGGCTGATGATGCCAAATGAGTAGGTTTTGCAGGGTAATGGGTAATTATAAATGGAAAGGTTAAAAGGTGGACGTTGATCATTTTGATCAACGACCTGGATTAAGCGGGGAAGCCGGCGGGTTGTAGAAACAGGCCGTAGGCCGGGTAAATTAAGTAGTTGGGTTGGCTAATTGGGTCTGAATTTGGTTTTAATTGGGGTATGGAATAGTTCAATTTAGGCTAAGATAGAAAGCCAAAATCTGGCTTTAAGTTAAATAGCCTCTTTTTCCCATTTAATTTATAAAAAAATAGTAAATAAATTTTTGAAAAGTAATTAAAAGCACTAAGATGACTTATAATATATAATTAAAAATTTAGAAATATACGATCCTATTTTATAAATATGAGATGAGTTTAAACCTAAAAACGGCTAGTATTGCAATTATACACAGTTTAGTTTTTAAAATACTAAATAAATTTGTAAAAATATGAAAAACTTATGTTAGCTATATTTTAGTATAAATATAAGAATCCACTAAATGAATCACCAAAATGATAATTTTGGGATAATTATTGGGGTTTTCTTGATAAAATAGGGCAGTAAATTGGCTTAAAAACTTTTTGAAAAATTAAGGAAAACAATAAAACTTTGGGATGTACTTATATATACCTATATAGGATATTTGTAAGGTATCTTTCATGTCTTAAAAAATATATAGGAAAAAATTGGGTATCAACAATAACAATGCACTAGTAATATCCGTCCTTATGAATAAAATTCAAGTTAAATGCTTTTTGATTGATTCAGGTAGCTCGGCCAACATTATCTGATCAAGGATAATAGAACGGATTGGCCTACAATGTATCTAGAACCCGAGTACTTAACGGCTTTAACCTGGCGAGCAAAACCACCAAAGGTGAGATTATCTTTTAGGGAATGTGGCCGGGACCTGTGAGCAAAGGGACATTTAAAAAATATGTAGGAGACCTTCAATATACTGAGAAAGTACAATATGAAGCTCAACCTAGAAAAGTACGCATTCGAGGTTGGCTCGGGAAAGGTTTTTGGCTTCATGGTGTTCAATCAGGGATCTAAATCAACCCCAATAAAATCAAATGAAGATATCATAGTCATAGATAATGTAAAGGCCCAATAGAGGCTAACGAGCATGCCTTGGAGGAACAAAAGCGGTATTTATCGAGCCTGCCACTACTTTATAGCCTGAAAGGGGATGAACAACTTTACTCATACTTGGTCAATCTCGGAGATAGCGGTTAGTGAACTCATGAATCGAGAAGAACAAGGTACGTAATTCCCCATCTATTATGTTAGTCAGACCTTAGGTGAGGCTGAAACTAGATATCTATACTTAGAAAAATTAGTGTTTGCTTTAATAAGCACCTCTAGGAAACAAAAATCATGCTTTCCTTGTCATCCAATATGTGTTGTGAAAACTTATCGTCTTCAAAATATTTTGCACCCACCCGAACTTTTGGGTCGATTGGCCAAATGGGCCGTCAAAATATGTAGCTATGATATGGAGTATCGACCCTGAACCGTCATTACAAATTTTTGCAGACTTCGTGGCCGACTTTGCGCCAACCCTCATACCTGAGGTTGAAATAGAACTTCTAGTGAAATTAGATACATCTTCGGTGTTAGGATTTATGCCCTTCACTAGAGGGGGGGTGAATAGTGCGGCACGAGAATATTGATAAATATTGCGGAATTAAAATTGCAGGAAGTAAAGTAAATGCAGTATTTAAAAGATTAAGGAAAGGACACACCGAATTTATAATGGTTCACCACAACGTGTGGTTAGTCCAGTCCCCGAGAGACTCTCTCGAGTTTCCACTAACTCCGTTAAGCTTACGGGTGCCTAACAAACCGTTACACTTGCTCGTAGATATACACTCTACAAGACTTCAACTTGCTCGAGGATACCTCACCTCAAGACTTCACCTTGCTCGTGGATACCGCACCACAAGACTTCACACACTAAGATTGAGGGTACATAGCAAACCCGACAATCAATGAGAAGATATGGTCTTCTCAAACACCTTTCTCTTTTACAAAAGAACTCTCTAAAAAGAGTAGATAAAGAGATACAATATTAGCTCTATGAGCAACTCAACGTTGTCTCTCAATTGCTCAACAAAAGCTCTAAAATGATGCACAAATAATATCAATATGTATATGAATAATGAGAGGTGTTGTGTGTCTCAAATCAGCTCAAAAGACCTCTATTTATAGGTGTTATAAGTTGTATGTCCGTTGTTTAATTGACAATCAATTATGCTGATTTTATGCAAGATAATCAATTATCGGATTTGCATAATCGATTATCAGCTTACGGTTACAAAATCGGAAGCTTATTTTGCTCTAGAATAATCGGTTATTGGATTTGCATAATCGATTATCTGCCCGTCGTTCACAAACTTTGGCAACGGATACAAGATAATCGATTATTCCCAAGTGTATAATCGATTATCCTACTCTGCGGAAATTTCCAATAAATGGAATTTCCCAGAATAATCGATTATCACTTTTGCATAATCGATTATTCACCTATGCTGTCCAGAATTGAAAAGTTACTTCAAAAACCATTTTGGTTAAAATGAAAACGTTAAAATCATTTTGTTTGAAGTATTTGAAATATGTTTATGATAAATATGATTTGATAAATGGATTTTATGCATATTTATGATGACCTATGTTGAGCCAAAAGACGAGATAACTTAAACGTTGCTCTTACATTGGTTCTACCTAACGACCTACGCCTTGGGTCTTCGGTCTTGAACTTTTGAGCTCTTCTTTGGCTTTTCCATGCAATCCATTCATCAATATGCTTCTCGGCATTCAATCTTGATTGTTTGTCATATAATAACCTTGTTTGACACTTGACCTCATTGTTTGTCATTCATCAAAACCTATACCTGAAAATCATGCTAATACAACCAAAGCACACATATCATGGATAGAATGATTTTCTACAATTTCCCCCTTTTTGATAATGACAAACAACAGGAGATATGCATATCGGATTCCCCCTAAATTCATGCTATATCTTACCATACAATTCATGCAAATGATTCCCCTTAATGATAATTCCCCCTCAAATAAGGCATACTATAACGTAGTTACATTCCCCCTTATTTGATGCATATCGCCTAAACTCTTCCCCCTTTTGGCATTAGCATAAAGAGAGTATGCAAAGGCTACTTTCCCCTTTCGACACTTCCCCCTTTTGGGTATATCAATTGTTAGCGTCATGAATAAAATAGGAAATACAATGAGGAATATACATTGACGATATTTAAGCAATCATACCAACATGAAATAATACCAAATGTTAGTAAAAACATAACAACCATAATAACAGTTATTTTTCGCAAAACATATTGCTTAAGAACATATCAACAGTTAATTTTTAACAAACCAATAGTTGTATTAAAAACACGAATCATTTATTTTTCAAGAATATATCAACTGTTACTCAAACCAAAAATAATGTTCATCAAAACATGAATCAATTATTATTTTTAACAAAAATAATTGATACCAATTGTTATTCAAGATAAAAATTATCAAAACATGAATCAACCAAAATAATTAATATCAATTATTAACAAAGATATATTAATTGTTAACACATATCAACTATTACGTTTTTATCAAAAATATGATAACTAACCGAAATTCCCCCTCGATGCAATAAGGTTTCGTGCTTGGTGCATCTACTACGATATTGTAGTCTTCAAGCACACCTGCAAACGTACCTAAAAATAGGTATTAGGTGCCCAAACACTTTTGGGTCCTTGGGGGTTAGGCAAATAATAATCATAGCTAAAAGATAAATCCCTATGTTTTGCAAAACATACGGGTGCTATGTGTCCTACCCGGTTGCAATAATGACATATAACATTCGGGTGGTGCATATGTCTTGGTTGAGCCAAAAACGTTCTAGGTGATCTAATGTCGTTATTCCTAGACGTATTGCGATTCCTAGAGTTATTTCTAGGTGGTCTAACATGATTCATTTTAGACTCATTACCAAAATTCCTAGAGTTGTTTCTAGGTGGTCTAAAATGATTAATTTTAGACTCGTTAGTGAAGTTCCTAGAATTATTTCTAGGTGGTCTAACTTCATTTCTATCATCCTGTCTAATATTCTTCTTAATTTCTTCAATTGTTTTAAGATCATCAACACTACGTTTTTCTAGTGTGTTCCTAAGTTCTATGTTCTCTATTTTCAAAGAACTACAAGAAGAACAATTGGAACTTTGATCAATTGAAGAGGCTTCATTCATCTCCTTGATTTTATTTTAAGATCAAGATTATCATTTTCAAAAAATTTATTTTCTTCTTCTAAGACTTTAATTCTAGCCTTGGCCTCTTTGGAGATTTTTGAAATCTTTTTCAATTCAACGTATAATTCTTGAAAGGCTTTTTGTAATTCTTCAAAAGAATAAGAGTTAGAATTACTTACCTCTTCTTCCTCGTTGGCCATGAGGCATAGTGCGGCAGTTTCATCGCCCGAGCTGTCAGAATCTCATGTCACACGCCTTTGGTGTTTGTTCTTCTTCTTGTCCTCGGATTTTGGACAGTGTGATTTGGTGTGGCCAAGTTTTCCACAATTTGGGCAGGAAGGACTTGGATCTTCCTTCTTTATTTCCTTTTTCATAAACTTATAAAGCTTTTCGATTAAGGCATTGGAAATATTATCATCATCGCTATCCGAATCACTTACCTCTTCTCTTTTAGAGGATGAGGCTTTGAAGGCAATACCTGGACCTTTATTTCTAAGATAAGGATTAAGAATAGTCCTTTCATAAGTTTTGAGGTTACCTCGTAGTCCATCAATTGTGACGTCCGTGATTCCTTTCGACTCT
The DNA here is from genome assembly GCA_034376525.1 of Nicotiana benthamiana. Lineage (NCBI taxonomy): Eukaryota > Viridiplantae > Streptophyta > Magnoliopsida > Solanales > Solanaceae > Nicotiana > Nicotiana benthamiana. The sequence continues at coordinate 119,677,053 of CM067331.1, forward strand.
TGGATGGCATTGGCTTTGGAACGCCATTCGGGAGTGAGACTCCGCAAGATTTTTCGAACTAGATCTTTGTTCGAATATACTTTTCCGAGAGCATGGAGATCGTTGATGATCATTGAGAATCGTTCGAACATAATATCGATGCTTTCATTTTCCCTCATTCTAAATAGTTCATATTCATGTGTTAGAAAATCAACTTTTGATTCTCGGACTTGAGACGTACCTTCATAAGTGATCTCGAGTTTATCCCACATCTCCTTGGCGGTTGTGCAGTAAGAAATCTTCCGATAGTCATCCGGATTCACCGCACAATATAATAAATTGACGGCCTTTCCGTTATTTTCAACTTTCTTGATGTCCTCGGCAGTATATTCATCTTCCTCCTTTGGAACCGTGGTTTCTCCAACTTTCTTTATCGGCATTTGCTCACCGTTCTTGATGATTTGCCACAGACGAAAGTTATTTGATTGGATGAAGATTCTCATCCGCTCTTTCCAATATGTGTAATTTGTTCCATCAAATAGTGGAGGCCTATTGGTGGAGTGTCCTTAGCTCATCATTCCTGCGTTCAATAATCTCAACAAAAAAATATATCGTTCTCTCAACCGGTTAAGGCTTTCAGAGAGTTAGGCTCTGATACCAATTGTTAGGATTTATGCCCGTCACTAGAGGGGGGTGAATAGTGCGGCACGAGAATATTGATAAATATTGCGGAATTAATATTGCAGGAGTAAAGTAAATGCAGTAATTAAAAGATTAAGGAAAGGACACACCGAATTTATACTGGTTCACCACAACGTGTGGTTAGTCCAGTCCCCTAGAGACTCTCTCGAGTTTCCACTAACTCCGTTAAGCTTACGGGTGCCTAACAAACCGTTACACTTGCTCGTAGATGTACACTCTACAAGACTTCAACTTGCTCGAGGATACCTCACCTCAAGACTTCACCTTGCTCGTGGATACCGCACCACAAGACTTCACACACTAAGATTGAGGGTACTTAGCAAACCCGACAATCAATGAGAAGATATGGTCTTCTCAAACACCTTTCTCTTTTACAACAAGAACTCTCTAAAAAGAGTAGATAAAGAGATACAATATTAGCTCTATGAACAACTCAACGTTGTCTCTCAATTGCTCAACAAAAGCTCTAAAATGATGCACAAATAATATCAATATGTATATGAATAATGAGAGGTGTTGTGTGTCTCAAATCAGCTCAAAAGACCTCTATTTATAGGTGTTATAAGTTGTATGTCCGTTGCTTAATTGACAATCAATTATGCTGATTTTATGCAAGATAATCGATTATCGGATTTGCATCATCGATTATCATCTTACCGTTACAAAATCGGAAGCTGATTTTGCTCTAGAATAATCGATTATTGGATTTTCCTAATTGATTATCTGCCTGTCGTTCAAAAACTTTGGCAACGGATACAAGATAATCGATTATGCCCAAGTGTTTAATCTATCCTACTCAGCGGAAATTTCCAATAAATGGGATTTCCCAGAATAATCGATTATCACTTTTGCATAATCGATTATTCACCTATGCTGTACAGAATTGAAAAGTTACTTCAAAAACCATTTTGGTTAAAATGAAAACGTTAAAATCATTTTGTTTGAAGTATTTGAAATATGTTTATGATAAATATGATTTGATAAAAGGATTTTATGCATATTTATGATGATCTATGTTGAGCCAAAAGACAAGATAACTTAAACGTTGCTCTTACATTGGTTCTACCTAACGACCTACGCCTTGGGTCTTCGGTCTTGAACTTTTGAGCTCGTCTTTAGCTTTTCCATGCAATCCATTCATCAATATGCTTCTCGGCATTCAATCTTGATTGTTTGTCATATAATAACGTTATTTGACACTTGACTTCATTGTTTGTAATTCATCAAAACCTATACCTGAAAATCATGTTAATACAACCAAAGCACACATATCATGGATAGAATGATTTTCTACTATTGTTAGGATTTATGCCCGTCATTAGAGGGGGGGTGAATAGTGCGGCACGAGAATATTGATAAATATTGCGGAATTAAAATTGCAGGAGTAAAGTAAATGCAGTAATTAAAAGATTAAGGAAAGGACACACCGAATTTATACTGGTTCACCACAATGTGTGGTTAGTCCAGTCCCCGAGAGACTCTCTCGAGTTTCCACTAACTCCGTTAAGCTTACGGGTGCCTAACAAACCGTTACACTTGCCCGTAGATGTACACTCTACAAGACTTCAACTTGCTCGAGGATACCTCACCTCAACTCTTCACCTTGCTCGTGGATACCGCACCACAAGACTTCACACACTAAGATTGAGGGTACTTAGCAAACCCGACAATCAATGAGAAGATATGGTCTTCTCAAAAACCTTTCTCTTTTACAACAAGAACTCTCTAAAAAGAGTAGATAAAGAGATACAATATTAGTTCTATGAACAACTCAACGTTGTCTCTCAATTTCTCAACAAAAGCTCTAATATGATGCACAAATAATATCAATATGTATATGACTAATGAGAGGTGTTGTGTGTCTCAAATCAGCTCAAAAGACCTGTATTTATAGGTGTTATAAGTTGTATGTCTGTTGCTTAATTGACAATCAATTATGCTGATTTTATGCAAGATAATCGATTATCGGATTTGCATAATCGATTACCATCTTACCGTTACAAAATCGGAAGCTGATTTTGCTCTAGAATAATCGATTATTGGATTGCATAATCGATTATCTGCCAGTCGTTCAAAAACTTTGGCAACAGATACAAGATAATCGATTATGCCCAAGTGTATAATCGATTATCCTACTCTGCGGAAATTTCCAATAAATTGAATTTCCCAGAATAATCGATTATCACTTTTGCATAATCGATTATTCACCTATGCTGTCCAGAATTGAAAAGTTACTTCAAAAACCATTTTGGTTAACATGAAAACGTTAAAATAATTTTGTTTGAAGTATTTGAAATATGTTTATGATAAATATGATTTGATAAAAGGATTTTATGCATATTTATGATGACCTATAATGAGCCAAAAGACGAGATAACTTAAACGTTGCTCTTACATTGGTTCTACCTAACGACCTAAGCCTTGGGTCTTCGGTCTTGAACTTTTGAGCTCATCTTTGGCTTTTCCATGCAATCCATTCATAAATATGCTTCTCGGCATTCAATCTTCATTGTTTGTCATATAATAACGTTGTTTGACACTTGACGTCATTGTTTGTCATTCATCAAAACCTATACTTGAAAATCATGCTAATACAACCAAAGCACACATATCATGGATAAAATGATTTTCTACAATTTCCCCCTTTTTGATAATGACAAACAACAGGAGATATGCATATCGGATTCCCCCTAAATTCATACTATATCTCAACATACAATTCATGCAAACGATTCCCCTTAATGATAATTCCCCCTAAATAAGGCATACTATAACGTAGTTACATTCCCCCTTATTTGATGCATATCGCCTAAGCTCTTCCCCCTTTTGGTATTAGCAAAAAGAGAATATGCAAAGGCTACTTTCCCCTTTCGACACTTCCCTCTTTTGGGTATATCAATTGTTAGTGTCAGGAATAAAATAGGAAATACAATGAGGAATATACATTGACGATATTTAAACAATCATACCAACATGAAATAATACCAAATGTTAGTAAAATCATAACAACCACAATAACAGTTATTTTTCGCAAATCATATTGCTTAAGAACATCAAAAGTTAATTTTTAACAATCCAATAGTTGTATTAAAAACACGAATCATTTATTTTTCAAGAATATATCAACTTTTATTCAAACCAAAAATAATGTTCATCAAAACATAAATCAATTATTATTTTTAACAAAAATAATTGATACCAATTGTTATTCAAGATAAAAGTTATCAAAACATGAATCAACAAAAATAATTAATATCAATTGTTGACAAAGATATATTAATTATTAACACATATCAACTATTACGTTTTTATCAAAAATATGATAACTAACCGAAATTTCCCCTCGATGCAATAAGGTTTCATGCTTGGTGCATCTACTACGATATTGTAGTCTTCAAGCACACCTGCAAACGTACCTAAAAATAGGTTTTAGGTGCCCAAACACTTTTGGGTCCTTGGGGGTTAGGCAAATAATAATCATAGCTAAAAGATAAATCCCTACGTTTTGCAAAACATACGGGTGCTATGTGTCCTACCCGGTTGCAATAATGACATATAACATTCGGGTTGTGCATATGTCTTGATTGAGCCAAAAACGTTCTAGGTGATATAAAGTCGTTATTCCTAGACGTATTGCGATTCCAAGAGTTATTTCTAGGTGGTCTAACATGATTCATTTTAGACTCATTACCAAAATTCCTAGAGTTGTTTCTAGGTGGTCTAAAATGATTAATTCTAGACTCATTAGTGAAGTTCCTAGAATTATTTCTAGGTGGTCTAACTTCATTTCTATCATCCTGTCTAATATTCTTCTTAATTTCTTCAATTGTTTTAGGATCATCAACACTACGTTTTTCTAGTGTGTTCCTAAGTTCTATGTTCTCTATTTTCAAAGAACTACAAGAAGAACAATTGGAACATTGATTAATTGAAGAGGCTTCATTCATCTCCTTGATTTTATTTTTAAGATCAAGATTGTCATTTTCAAAAAATTTATTTTCTTCTTCTAAGACTTTAATTCTAGCCTTGGCCTCTTTGGAGATTTTTGAAATCTTTTCCAATTCAACATATAATTCTTGAAAGGCTTTTTGTAATTCTTCAAAAGAATAAGAGTTAGAATTACTTACCTCTTCTTCCTCGTTGGCCATGAGGCATAGTGCGGCAGTTTCATCGCCCGAGCTGTCCGAATCTCATGTCACACGCCTTTGGTGTTTGTTCTTCTTCTTGTCCTCGGATTTTGGACAGTGTGATTTGGTGTGGCCAAGTTTTCCACAATTTGGGCATGAAGGACTTGGATCTTCCTTCTTTATTTCCTTTTTCTTAAACTTATAAAACTTTTCGATTAAGGCATTGGAAATATTATCATCATCGCTATCCGAATCACTTACCTCTTTTCTTTTAGAGGATGAGGCTTTGAAGGCAATACCTGGACCTTTATTTCCAAGATAAGGATTAAGAAAGTGCTTTCATAAGTTTTGAGGTTACCTCTTAGTCCATCAATTGTGACGTCCGTGATTCCTATCGACTCTTGGATGGCATTGGCTTTGGAACGCCATTCGGGAGTGAGACTCCGCAAGATTTTTTGAACTAGATCTTTGTTTGAATATACTTTTTCGAGAGCATGGAGATCGTTGATGATCATTGAGAATCGTTCGAACATAATATCGATGCTTTCATTTTCCCTCATTCTAAATAGTTCATATTCATGTGTTAGAAAATCAACTTTTGATTCTCGGACTTGAGACGTACCTTCATATGTGATCCCAAATTTATCCCACATCTCCTTGGCGGTTGTGCAGCAAGAAATCTTCCGATAGTCATCCGGATTCACCGCACAATATAATAAATTGACGGCCTTTGCATTATTTTCAACTTCTTGATGTCCTCGGCAGTATATTCATCTTCTTTCTTTGGAACCGTGGTTTCTCCAACTTTCTTTGTCGGCATTTGTTCACCGTTCTTGATGATTTGCCACAGACGAAAGTTATTTGATTGGATGAAGATTCTCATCCGCTCTTTCCAATATGTGTAATTTGTTCCATCAAATAGTGGAGGCCTATCGGTGGAGCGTCCTTCGCTCATCATTCTTGCGTTCAATATTCATAACGAAAAAATATATCGTTCTCTCAACCGGTTAAGGCTTTCAGAGAGTTAGGCTCTGATACCAATTGTTAGGATTTATGCCCGTCACCAGAGGGGGGGTGAATAGTGCGGCACGAGAATATTGATAAATATTGCGGAATTAAAATTGCAGGAGTAAAGTAAATGCAGTAATTAAAAGATTAAGGAAAGGACTCACCGAATTTATACTGGTTCACCAAAACGTGTGGTTAGTCCAGTCCCCGAGAGACTCTCTCGAGTTTCCACTAACTCCGTTAAGCTTACGGGTGCCTAACAAACCGCTACACTTGCTCGTAGATGTACACTCTACAAGACTTCAACTTGCTTGAGGATACCTCACCTCAAGACTTCACCTTGCTCGTGGATACCGCACCACAAGACTTCACACACTAAGATTGAGGGTACTAAGCAAACTCGACAATCAATGAGAAGATATGGTCTTCTCAAACACCTTTCTCTTTTACAACAAGAACTCTCTAAAAAGAGTAGATAAAGAGATACAATATTAGCTCTATGAACAACTCAACATTGTCTCTCAATTGCTCAACAAAAGCTCTAAAATGATGCACAAATAATATTAATATGTATATGAATAATGAGAGGTGTTGTGTGTCTCAAATCAGCTCAAAAGACCTCTATTTATAGGTCTTATAAGTTGTATGTCCGTTGCTTAATTGACAATCAATTATGCTGATTTTATGCAAGATAATCGATTATCGGATTTGCATAATCGATTATCAGCTTACCGTTACAAAATCGGAAGCTGATTTTGCTCTAGAATAATCGATTATTGGATTTGCATAATCGATTATCTGCCTGTCGTTCAAAAACTTTGGCAACGGATACAAGATAATCGATTATGCCCAAGTGTATAATCGATTATCCTACTCTGCGGAAATTTCCAATAAATGGAATTTCCCAGAATAATCGATTATCACTTTTGCATAATCGATTATTCACCTATGCTGTCCAGAATTGAAAAGTTACTTCAAAAACCATTTTGGTTAAAATGAAAACGTTAAAATCATTTTGTTTGAAGTATTTGAAATATGTTTATGATAAATATGATTTGATAAAAGGATTTTATGCATATTTATGATGACCTATGTTAAGCCAAAAGACGAGATAACTTAAACGTTGCTTTTACATTGGTTCTACCTAACGACCTATGCCTTGGGTCTTCGGTCTTGAACTTTTGAGCTCGTCTTTGGATTTTCCATGCAATCCATTCATCAATATGCTTCTCGGCATTCAATCTTGATTGTTTGTCATATAATAACGTTGTTTGACACTTGACTTCATTGTTTGTCATTCATCAAAACCTATACATGAAAATCATGTTAATACAACCAAAGCACACATATCATGGATAGAATGATTTTCTACAATTGGTATATAGACCCTCTGTTGCGCCTCATTTTTTCTCCCTTCTCGCGGAGATAGAGGTCTAGCTTTCGACATTCCATGGGGTGTGATAACTCATTTCCTTTTTGGGAATTGGGCATTTGAAGAGTAGCCACCTAACAAGTCATAGTGCGTTTGGGAACCTAGAGTGATTAACTCTTGGATTGGTTTGCGTTACCGCAGATTTAAGGTAAGGGCTCAAAATAACACCAAGGGGAAGGAGTTAGGCACCCCTCTTGGTCCACAACTGTGGGTCCTAACCGAAGTTATATTCATAAATTAGTCCATTACAAATAAACAGTTGGATTAAATAAGTTGCAAGTAAAGCACGTTGGATAACTTAAGTAATAGGATAATGATATTTGAATAAATTGTAAACAAAGGTTTTAAATAGAAAATGAATTTTGGTAAAGTGGGAGTCCTAGGTTGGCGAGCCAATAGGATCACCCCCACAATATCCGGTAAATACCCCTCGATGAGGGGCTACACGTGACATTAGTATGTAGTCATCATATCTCATATCCACCTTTCCCATCCCCTTAGTGGTCTTGTAAAGCGAGTGTCCAGTCAGCGACTTCTATTGCGTGTTGTTACCTATCCCTTCTTAATGGTCCTGGAGGGTTTTAGGACCTCTACCTATAAGGGTTCTAGATAGACCCCTAAGGTTTAAAGGTTAAAATTCTAAGGCGACGGGAGAAACAATTAAGACTTTTAGAAGGTAAGATAAAAGGGAGGAATTAGAGGCTCAAAGTTTCCTCCTCAAACAAGGCATATAAACAGCACGACTCAAACGCAATTAAGGGCTTTTATTGAACAACACCTAAGGAAGGATATCTAGGTGAACATGTAGAAGACAAGCATTTTGTTTTTATAAAATCAGGAGTAATGACCTTAGCAGTTGCCTATTGGTTTCTTAAAGCCTATAAGGATAAGAAAAACATTAAGACATTGAAACAGTTTCAAAATTGCAGTATTGAAAATGCCCTATCGACTTGCCTATATGCAGAATACTGATGACTGCATTTTGTATAAAAACGGGGCAGATTTTAAAACAGACTTTTAAAAATCCTATGGCATGCTGTCTAATAACATATTAAGGCAGTTTTAAAAGACTTGTTTCAAAAATATAAACTACTTAATTAAACCAATTTAGAAGTGAACTAAGCGTTAAGCTGATTGAGTTATTTGAACTAAACTTATGCGACATTCATATGAAGGATTTGATATTGTTCTCTATAGGCATGATATCTAAGTTTAATACTGATTGCAAAGGCTTGCAAGCATGGAAACACACATAAATACTTGTTATAACAGAATCTAGGTTAAATTACATCTTATAGGCATGACATCTATTTGTTAAGCTGATTTTAAGATATTGCGGACATGATTTTATTACAGAATTATTTGAAACCTATAGACATGGTTTCTATCATGCGAGATGATAAGATGTAAAGCCCTAGAAGCATGATTTCTACTTGGTAAAGCAATTAGATTAACATGTAAAGTCCTTTGACCAGGATTTCTACTTGGCGAATACATCAGATTAACATATAAAGTCTGTAAGCAGGATTTCTCTTCGTATTACCCCATAGACATGTAGCTACCCACCCCTTTCACTAGTTACCCTAATATATATTTACAAATTATTACCAACCGTATGAATGAATTATATAAGTAAATAAGAAAAGAAGCTAGTCTATAGGGAGCCTTCAATTAGGCCCATATTTCCAAAGATTCCAATTGCGTCAAATGCCTCAATTCCATAGACAAAATCATAGTCTAGGTGCATCAAGATTCCCTAAGGATATCAAGGATCTTGGGCAGTGCTTACACCTTGACTTGGTAACCAAAATTGAATAAGTGCAGTGGAAGGGCCAGCTTGAGCATGCCAGAGTTCAGAGGGTTCTCAAGAGGATCCCAAGGCAGTACACATACTGTAAGGGGCAGAACATATTGACATAGGAGTAGAGTGAAAGTGCTTGACACAAATTGAAAGGTTTTAATGAAAAAATTGTAACAAAAGAGAAGTTTGTTTGAAAATGAGTTAGATAAACCACAGAGGCACTATGAAAAGAGATTAAACTAACGAACAAAAGTCCAAACACAACACCTTTAGGACAGGTTCATACACAACCAGTAGTCAAAACAATGGTCAAGGGATCTGGGGGTACATAGAATACCTGATTGTGAACACATAATTAAGAAAAGGTCTAGGAATTGATATAGACATGCTCAGAAACAGCTGACCAGACATAGTCACAGAATCAAACAATAAAGAACAAACTCACATACAGGGTGATAGAAATTTGGGGATATATGTAGCATATGGTGGTAAACACATATAGAAAATTGGTGTAGGCGTGTTCAGAAACAACACATGGGGTAAATAAACGAGCATACCAGTATATAAAAGGGGATTACATAATCATATAAACATCAACTACAAGTTTCACAACAAAACCATAAATAAAAGCAAGCCAGAAACATGATGAACTAAAACAATAAAAGAACCATATTGTTGTTAGAACTTTGAATTGAAACTAGAACATACATGTAAAGAGGACAGTAAGCAAAGGGAAAGAGCAGGAGAACACAATCGTTAGCCTTGGATTCTAGGCGGCTAACTTAGAGTAGTAGCAAGCAGCACAAAAAAGAGCAGCAAATTTTAAGTGTGAGAGAGAGTTTTGAACCAAGATTGTTTGTGTTTGTGCTCATAAGAGAGTGTGTATATATAGTTTGAAAGCATGTAGAAAATAAGGTAAAAATAAAAGTTCATCAATAACTATAGGGACTCAGAATCAATCAGTCATGAAATCAAGGAAAGTACTCCCCTTAGTTTAGGAGTGAACTTCAAACAGTAATAAACATGTGGCAAATAAGGAAGAAAATCGTATAAGGTTGAGCATAACAAATAAGGAAATATTTTTTGTATAGTACAAGTACACAACATGAAATAGAGGCTAGGTTCAACATATTTCAATGAACGAAAAAACTTAAGAAATCAATTAATAGCATAATTGACCGTAGAATAAGCTGAAAAAATAGTTTTCAAGGTAAAAATAGGTAGAGATATCATGCAAAATCAGTGAAAGATCAATCACAAGGATTCAAAAGTAGAAAATAGCACTTATTTGGCACAACTTTATAGGAAAAAGCATATAGTAAGCAAAAACCATAACTCTAAGAGGTCGAGTAGGATAAAAATCATATATAAATTAGGAATTCATGTATAGCATAGTTTGAATTAGTAGAATGAGCACAATACAGGTAGGCGAAGTGAAGAATCAGAAACATTGGTGAACAAAATTGGGTAAAATCACACAATAGGCAAGCAATCATAAGGTAAAATCACAGAATCACAGAAACATATAGAGTAACTGAACACGTTATCAAAACTAAACTCATAAACACAAGATTAAAACTAAGAAATTAAGGTTTTCATAATAGGCAAGTTGAAGAGGTAGTAAATATAAAATCATTTGAAATATGTAATAGATAAAAGTTTAGACATAAAGAGTCGGTTTAAACAAGGTTTTAGAAGAAGTTCCGAAAACCCTATTTTTAGAAAAAGGTTAAAATACTTGAAATCGATGATTCTTGTAAAAGAGATTCAAGAACAATATAAAATATAAAAAAAAAGACTCAAATTGTTTAAAAGTCATATAGATCTAAGAAATGTAAGAAAAAATTAGTTTTCTGAAGAAACCCAAGTATAGATTAAAGAACCTATCAAAATCTCAAAGATCGTAACAAGTATAGTAGGATTTGACTTGGAATCTAACTGAAGTATCCAAAAACAGACTAAATGGCAAACCCTAGAAGCAAGTCAGTGTGGCCCAGGGCCTTTGAAGACCTCAGAGGAGATGAGCATGGCAATAGAGAAGCCATTGGAGGCTTAAGGGTTGAAGGATGGTCATCGGAGAAGACCGGATAAGGAAGTCGGCGGTTGAAAGAGCTAGGGTTAGGTTGGGGGTTGAGAGAGGAGAGGAGATGAGAGAATATAGAGGTGGAGGTCTTTGTGTTATGAGCTAGGGTTAAGGGTCGTTGGAATTAAAAAATGGTAAGAACGGATAAGTGTCGTTGATCTTTTAGATCAATGGCTATGATTTGGTGGTTCTTGGGTCGGGTAGGCGAATTTAGGACTTGAGTCAGGTGTTTTAATTTGAAATTGGGCTAGGGTTGGTGTTCTATTTCGGCTACAACTGAAAGCCAATCTAAGTTTGCGTATATAAAACGTAGTTATACATTAATGGGATAATATTACAATTATATGCAATTTAGTTTTAAAAATACCAAATGCTATTAAAAAATGCATAAAAAATCTTTGAACCATATTTTGGCATAAATATAGAAATTAAATGACTAAATTATCACAATAATAATTTGGGAAATAATTATTAGGAATTTTATTAATAAAAGGGAAGGAAATAAATCAGTTTAAATCCTTAAAATTATGGGAAAATTTTAAAAACCTTGTGAATGCTTGTCTATGCATATATATGCTATTTTAAAAGTATTTATACATATACAGAAAAAAATTAGGTATCAACACCCTCTTTACAGACAGTGATCCGAATAGGAAGGGGTCCAGATTAGGCATCATGCTAAGATCACCAAAGGGTAATATAGTTAGTCAATCTATCAAAACTACAAAATTGACTAATAATGAGGCTGAATATAAGGCTATGATTGCAAGTCTCGAACTAGCTAAAAGTTTGGGAGCAGAGGTCATAGAGGCCAAGTGTGATTCCCTCCTCGTGGTAAACCAAGTTAACAGGACTTTTGAAGACCGAGAAGAGCGAATGCAGAGGTGCTTGGATAAACTACAAATTACTCTACATAGATCTAAGGAATAGACCCTGCAGCATGTACCTCGAGAACAGAACAACTAGGCCAATGCTCTTACACATATAGGTTCATCGCTCGAAGACAAGGAACTCAACTGGGGGACCATCGTACAACTCGTGAGGTTGATGATCGAAGAAGTCCATGCCCAAATAAACTCCATGAGTTTGACCTGGGATAGGAGAAACAAGTACATAGATTATGTCACGCTCCAACCTCGGGAGACACGACTAGCGCTCGATCGAGTGAACCCAACCGAGCAAGCCTTATTACACACTTCCTACCCCACTCTTTATTATAAAGATAACCATGTTCCCGTTTTTATTTAGGCACAGAAAGGTAGTATATTCAAGAGTGATAGTTTGTTCTATATTACAAGCTTAAACCATAGATGGAGTTAGTTTTTGGAATGCCCATAAAGTTACAATTCGTAGATAGCGGGAGTTTATAATTACAACATAATTTATGAGCCCCAACAACACCCATACATGACACACACACATGTCTACGAAGCCTCTAAGGATACAAAAGATAAGTACAACAATTTCGGCAACAAGGCCCACGGCTATACCTCAAAATAGAAATCCACAACAATAGAAGATATACAATACAACCCCTTGAAGGAGGAAAGGGTTCTCCAAGGCCTTAAGAAGATGATAACCTGCTACGCGCGATCTGTACTATCCGCAATAGAGCCACCTACATTCATTTAAAAATGTAGAGCCCCGGCAAAAGTAATATTAATACCATGAATAGTACTAGTATGTATAACTAAATACCATTTTACTAGAAAGAACTATCAAGCAAGAACAAGGAAATCATAAGAGGAATTCAAAGAGTTTAACTGGATATCATATCATTAAATAACTAGACCATACAATCTTTCACATAATTTTCACAACTTAGTTTGGGCATTTCTTTCATATATTCATCATTGTCCTCAATACCACCGCTAACTTGAGCGGAGTCTGATCCCGATCCGATCGGCTAGGTCGCCTCATTCGACACATATAACTCAATCATCATTTCCTTTCCCTTTTTTCGGGATTCAATGATGGCACATCACTACCATGTGTGCGACATGGTGTCCGATCACAGCCTGATCGGCTAGGCTGGCTTACCTAGGCATTTTTCCTTCCTCATCAATTAGGTCACTTAAATCTTTCACATATATCATATCCATGCACTGGCACTTAGGGCCACAATTATCATATCTTTTCCATTTTCAATGACCATCTTGCCATTTGTGATCATAGGCACATACAAAAGCAATTCAAGTTGCAAACATAAGCATGATTTCATATAGTTAGCTTGAAAACCTCGGTTTTAATCTTGGCTTATAGTCTAGGAAGGTCAACACATGATTTGTATTCTTCACCCATCTTTAAATATCAAAGATAGTTTATTACACACGTTGAGGCACATTTTTAATGTTGGTATGTATATACTTGCAAACCGATTCATATGAAATAACTATCGTTACATCAAAAAGTTCTAGTCTTACCACATTTGCATAGATGCCAACAGAGCCCAATTTCTAATAAAGGAGTTTTTAGCCATACATACCTCAATATAGCTTTCCTTACTCCTTACAAAATTCTGGAACTCTTAGCACTTCGATCTATTGTGTAAGAATGACAAATTGAACCGAGAATTATAGACGATATTGAAATTCTAGCTCGGCTCGAGCATATTATCAAACATTAAAGGTGTATTGTGATCTTAGGCCTTTTTTTGCGAGGAATTTTTATCAGTTTATACCCGTAACAGCCTTTTTTAGTTTTCTACCTTCTAATACCCTATGGTGTGGTATGCATGCAAGAATTTCATTCTTATACTCATAAGTTACTTCACTATTGACCCCTTATCGCTAAGTATAAAAATAAGAGCTGAGGTGATGAATCTTACCTCTTGGGAATGAAAATTTTGGTGTCTTCACTTGATTTTCTTCTAAGTTTTAGAAAGGTTCATGGAGCAATTGATGTGAGACACTTTCCCTATCTGAACCCCCCCCCCCCCTGTAAATGCGTAAGATAATATGCTCAGAACAAGCTTTAACACTGAATATATCAATAAGGGGTCGAATTTAAAAATTAGAAAATTGGATCCCCAAGTCAGGTTTGCTATCGCAAAGTTGAAATGTGGCCCACAGAATGGACCACAAAAGTGCTCCTGAAATCTGGTCTTTCTTACTGGGTTTGCAGCAAAAATGTGGTCCGCATACACGTTTTACGGTCGCATAATGCACCGCAGAACTACCCTTTACAAAATTCCAAGATAATTATGCAACGACTACGCGATCAACATATCAGTTATGTGATCGTATAATGGACCACATTTTGACCTCAAATTTGACTAACACATTGACTCACTTTGCGATAGAAATACGCTCCGCATACTTGAGTTGCGACCGAATTCTGGACTGCATAATAGCACTTCTCTAGAAAACTTTGATTCTTTATTTTTAAATGCTTAGATCAGCACAAAGGTTCTGAATCGTAACTTGGCAGCAGAAGCTACTAGGTTTTGGGTACAAGTTTTCACGGGGCCTTACAGATTACATAAAGAACGGGAAGCTCCCATCAAATCCAAAGGAGTTGAGAGCACTACGCACAAGGGCAGCACGATTCACTTCGTTTGAAAATGGAACACTGTTTTAGAAAGATAATTGATGGACTATTAGAGATATATGTTGGACCGGGAGATATCAATTACTTCCTAGGGGAGGTTCATGAAGGCACTTGTAAAAATCATTTCGGTGCCGAATTATCGGTCCACAAAGTAATCAGAGCAGGGTGCTACTATACTGATATGGAGAAGGACGCAAAAGAGATCATTCGAAAATGCGACCAATGCCAAAGGCATGCATCAATAATTCACCAGCCTGGAGAGCAGCCTCATTCAGTCTTATCCCCATGGCCATTCATGAAAGGAGGGATGGACATTGTCGGCCCTGTTCCATCGACCCTAGGTAACACTAAGTTTGTTTTATTTATGACTAATTAATTTTCTATGTGGGTTGAAGCATATGCTTTCAAGAAAAGTCAGAGAAAAAGAAGTCATAGACTTTATTTGGGATCACATCATATATCGATTTGAGATGCCCTCCGAGATCATATATGATAATGCAAAGCAATTCATCGGCATCAAAGTAACTAAATTTATCAAAGATCACAAGATCAAAAGGATCCTATCAATGTCTTATCATCCCAATGGGAACGGACAACCCCAATCGACCAACAAAACCATCATTTAGAACAATAAAAAGAGACTGGACGATGCAAAAGGGAAGTGGAGAGAGATATACATGAGGTTCTATGGGTGTGCCACACACCATCGAAATCCAGCACCGTAGCAACACCATTCTCATTAGTTTATTGGCACTAAAGCATTAATCCTGATCGAAGTTAGAGAACCCAACATCAAATTTTGATATGCAACAGAAGATTCAAATAATGAGGACATGATACGAGCTATGAATTGTTGGATGAAATACGTGAAGCCGTCTAGGCCGATTGGCCGCTTAAAAATAGTGTATAGAAATAATCAAATAGCGAACTTCGATATTTTAACATCAGGGACTTGGTGCTAAGAAAGGTCACCCTCAACACCCGAAATCCAAATGAGACAAAACTATGTCCGAACTAGGAAGGACCGTACGAGGTTCTCAAAATCATCAAAAATGATCCTAAGAGCTTGGCACGATGAACGATGAACAACTACCAAGCAACTGGAACATATCGCACCTAAAATGGTACTATTGCTAAGGTATGGCCCCTTCCATTTTTCATTTATATTTTAAGCTAAATTTTGCAGGTATTCAATCAAATACCGCAGTAGAATCCTCAACAAGAAGACTTTAAGTCTGAAAGCACGTGTTGAACTCTTTTTTCCATATACCAATTTTTTCCCAAATAGGTTTTTCAGTGAAATTTTTATTAGGCAAGCATTCATCGTGCTAACTTAGAACAAGTCAATAGTATTCGAGACTTATTTAGTATCAACCTCGAATATTTGGGGGCATTACCCTCAAATGTCTACTTTGTTGCGAGAAAATTACTTCATGGCATCAGGGTCTCGATAGGAAAATTTGTAAAGGCCAAACATTCAAACAAACCGTGCCCGCGTAATATTGCTCGAGCCGTGGCACAAAACATATACGCATGTATAATCAATTATAAAGAGAAGTATTTTTCCTTACCAATATCTCTTTCATTAGAAAAAAAATACAACTTTACAATTTCATGCTCTCGATCTATGATGTAAACAGGCTCAAGGGCCGATCATAACCAGAGTTTGGATAATTACCCCTATGCTTGGGGACTGTTGCCTTAAAAAGGAACAAGATCAAATCATTAAAACTTTGAGATCATAAGTCCTTTACACTCGATATTTATAGGCCACATCCACCCCACTCGGGAACTAACACTTCGGGCAAGCTTGAAGTAAAACGGGAAAATAAGCCCAAGGGGTAAATCCTGAACTAAAGAGTCTATGGCCAAATTAACACGGTTCCGAGATGTCCTAATTCCATAATAAAATATGCCTTCAAATTCTTTCATACACCGGATAAAAGAGCTACCCCCAGAAAAATCATAAAAGGCCTCGATAATATCAAGCCTCAAAAACTCTAATGTGTACAAATTTGTTTCAACTTCCGAACAAATTCCTTATTTCATGCTAAGGCATTACAACTTTTGTGAACGTGAATGATAAACAAAGGGAAAACTTTAAAAGAAGAAAAGGATAGAAAAGCCTCATATATATATATATATATATATATATATATATATATATGATTAAACGATCATTTTACAAAGGCCAGATCGGCCTAATACAAAATTTATAAAGGCCTACCGACTACTTTCACTTCGAGTTCAGGATATCATTCTCACTTGACCTAAAATCCTAAAGGCTTCCTTGCTTCAAGTTCGAGCAAGTCCTCACTCGACCATTAAGCTTGAGGGCTACATAAATTCAAGTTAGAATAATCATTCGAGGTTCATCCATTGGAAAAGTTCAAGGGTAAGTATTGTTATCGGTCTTCACTATCCTGAACCTCGAGTCCTTCAACACAACTTCAAAATCTTACGCTAAGGTGTTTTGACCCTTACAAGATAACAAAAAAGGGGGCAATAGATTCAAAAGCCATGATGGAAAAAAAAGTTTCATATATTCATCATAATCCTTTTAGATGGGACATATGACCTGACTATGAGTTCTTTTACAAGGGCGATTGACCTTAAATAAAAAGAGAAAAATTACAAAAAACACAAAGCTTAATCAATACAATCCTTATCGGTAGAAGTATCTTCTCCCTCTGAATCCTCTCAACCGCCATATTCACTCAAGTCCTCGGAGTCTTCCTCGAGAAAAGTTAGCTTTTGAGCCTTTGTTTCCTCTGCCTTGGAAACCTCATTTTTCGCAGATATATCAAAGGTTTGATCACAGTCCCTCTGAAGAGCATCCCTTCGAGCCTGCCACTTTTCATGGTCCACTATGCTCTTGGACTGTGCTAGGGTGGCTTCAGCATCGGCCTTGTACAGTGTCGCATTAGCCTGAGCCTTGATATTGTCTGTGGTCACCTCAGGTTTGGCTACCTTGAGCTCTTTGGCTAAGTTGGCTAAATAGGATTCAAGCTCCTCAACCTTCTTTGCCTTAACCAAGGTTTTCTCTCCTACATACCAAAGCTGAGACTCAGCCGAATCCAACTCTGCTTGGACACCGCCCTTAGGTGTAGCAAAAATGTCCATATATCTCTTGAATTTTTCATCCTTGGCACGTTCTTTATCTATTTGCTTTTGGAGGTCCTTTATCCATTCGAGCCTCTATCAGACCTACAGAATTGGATCGTTAGTTGTTATCTCCAACTCATCCTCACTACCATGAAGGACATGGAATACCTACTCGTCCATCTCAGCATGTTCATATCGAGCCGTCACCAAGTCTTCCTGAAGCTTCTCATTGAGAATCATGTAGCTATTGCATTTCTCAGTAAGGCCTTGAACCTCAGCCTTGCCCTTTTCTCGGATTCGAAGAAAACCCTCATGATGCAACACCGAAGCCTACAAGGATGGAAGAAAATGTGAGAAATATCTACCAATTCAAAGTCATAATGAGATACTAGAATGACCCTTGAACTTACCCGGTTTAGAGTTTGTTGGGCCTCGTTGAACAAGCAAGAAACTTCCACTTCATCCATCTTGGCTTAGTACTCTTCAATGACCAAGCATCAGATATAGATAGCCACCCCCACGAGGGTAGAGAAAAATCGAGCATCTTCCAGGATCGAGATAATAAGTTTCCGCTTGCGTGAAGGATCGACACTGGGGGTCAGGAATTGGTTGGTCATTTTAAAGCTCGAAGAAGCCTCATTCGAGCTCTTCCCTAGTACATCTATGTCACCCAAACCGGTGTCATCTTCTACCTCAGCAAAAAAACAACGGAAAAATCTTCCTCTCTGTGGGATCCCTCCCTATGACAATTCTCCGAAGTCTTAGCGTCACGTATCATCGAATAAGAAATTTGAAGAAATGAGAGGGAGTCCCCGATCTATATTACCCCAAGTGGGTCTTTCGAGGCATCGCCTACGTTTTAGGAAAACTCTTACCCGATTTTTACATCAGCATTGACTGCCTCCTCGATAGCCTTCCTACCTCGATGTGAGGTATCTTCCACTTTTTTTGGCTTGGGCTCATTAGGTCAGGCAAAGCAGTTTCGGCTCCGCCGGCCCAGTGATTCCTTGAATCTCGGTGCCAGCTCTCACATGAGTCACTAGCCTAGAGTTTTCTTCTTATTTATCTTCATCTATCGTCCCTTAGCTTTTGGACATACTCCACAGTTACTAGGATAACATCCCTTTTTCGGCTTACAAGACCTCCTAGCCGGTGTTTTATTTTCCGAGCTTTGCGAGCTTGGAGCCTCTTTTCATTTCTTCTCTTTGCCCTGCTTTGGCGCAAAGGATGAAAGAAGTGCCTTTTCTTCCTCATATGGGGCCCTCATTGGTACATCCTTCCTGAGTCCTATAAAAGAAAAAGATGAGTAAGTCCAATAACGAAGCCCGAAGGGAACCGATCTAAGGAAAGAATATTACCATGGTTAGGGGCCTCCCATTAACCATGTCATAACTCCATCTAAGCATGCTTTGAGTAAGACTTTTGCAACACTAATTGGTTGACCCATTGCCTCAAGTCGGGAATCACTTCCGGCACGACGACCACAGTTGCAATACAAAAAACTCAGATGAGGAGAAGATGAGAAGTAAAACGGTAGAGATAGATATTCAAAGGCAAAGCAATACTTATGATTCATGTTTGATTTTTCAGGAAACGAAATGTCTTCGGCAGTGATCAAGTCCAAAGTGTTTATTGGGACAAATCGACCCATCCTACCTCAGTCTTGGGTCTCGTCTATTCTCGAGAATGAGATTTTGGCGGCTCGACTGTAAAGCTTGATCAAGCCTGCTCGATAAACCCAGGGGCTATAGAGACGTATAAGATGATCGAGGGTAAAAGGATGCCCCTCGATCTTGTTTACAAAAAATCGAAGAAGGACTACAATCCTCTAGAATGACGGATGGATTTGGCCAAGAGTGACATCGAACCCCTTTTAGAAGGTGATGATGACGGGGTCTAAAAGTCCTGTTATGAAGGGGTAAGTATAGACACTCAGATACCCCTCCACTATATCTTTGCCTAACCAGTTGCACTCCTTTCACCTTCTTGAGGAGATCGTCAGTAATAGTAGATATGTATCTCGACATCGGTTCACATCGATTCGGCATCGAGGGTGTATTCTCCACCTTAAAATCTCCAGTAGTGGGGCACTTTATCAGAACAATGTCCTCTAGGGGAGGCTCCGCCGTCGGCAGGCATTGACGAAGAAGCGACTTCCTTGTGTGGGAAAATTTTTAAGGTCTAAGCCATTTTTGTGAATGGGGAAGAAAAAAATTGGAGGAGGAACGCTTGGATGTTTTGTAGAGAAATAGGTCAAGAAACCCAGGAAACTGGAAATACATAGTGTGGAGAAGCAAGGCATTGTGAAGATTAGGAGGAAGGAAATTGAAAGTAAAGTCTGAAAGAATTAAAAAGGTGGACATTTTTTGTTTTCACAATGATGGTTCAATACTTGTAGTGGCCGATCGGTAACTGATGCACATTAAATGCCTGAAAAACTGAACCGATAGGATGTTTCGGTCACCTCTGCCTTTTGCATCACAATGCTTATGTCATGGTAAACCGATGGGAAGTTCAAAGAGTCAATTTGTTTCTTGTTATTACACTCCAAAAAACGAGGGGACTATCTATATGCAGTCAAAATCGGGCTTCCCTAAGTTTGTTGTGGCTAACCGAAACCGTGGAGACAGACCAAGGCTCGGCCCCGCATTTTATCAAACCACGGTTCAGAGATCGAGTACTAAGCTCGTGGATCAAAGACCGATCAAGATCGAGGCCAGCCGTGATCGAGACCGAATCAAGAAAAGGTCGAGCGAGAAGATTTCTAAGTCGAATAACATGAAGGCGAGATATCCGTGGTCGGGCAAAGATCGTGGAAGAAATCTGCACATATCTAGTCAGGACAGGTTATCTAGCCTATCATGGGATTTTCTTTCGTATTTAGAAGTGTACCATAAGTAGAATTCGTCTACTATGTTACGGGGTTCTAATCACTTTGTAATCATATATTCATACGTAACCAAGCTATATATTATATTTTTTCTCTCGCAAGCTCTGTTGTTCAATTCGTACTTTTCTATAGCATACTCAGTTGGTTCGAGGGCGACTTAGCTTGAGGGTCACAATTGTTCATCATATTTGTTTGCTTTATTTTATTGTTAATTTCTTTCACTATTTCTCACATATATTAATTTGTGCCAAGTGAAATCACATATTTTTATACCAACTTATAAATTTAGTTGTTATTCAATTTTAAGTGTAAACAAATAGCTATCCTATTTGCAGAAACTACCGAGACTAGGGGTGTGCATTCGATTTATCGATTCGATTTTGACTCTTATCGATAGTTACTTATCGATTATCGATTTGTACATATGCTTATCGTTATCATTTCAATAAGGTTTCGATTTTTTCGATTTCGATTTATCAATTTTGGGGGCTTATCGATACAGTTATCGATTACACGAATAAAAAAATTTGCGGGATTCCATGAAAAGTATATCGCTATAAATGCGCCTAACTAATATGGACAAAAAAAAAAGCTAAAATAAGACGAACACCATTTATAATATAATATGTCAACAAGCGCATGCAACAAAACTAAAGTAATGGATCAAATATATGCCATCAACACTCCAATGGTATAAAAAAACAAAATAAAACAAAACACATCATCATGGCTAATTCTGTTTTCCATTAATTTGAACTTCATTCCCTTGATCTTTAAATATGATCATTCCTTAAATGTGGTAAAAAAAAATAGGGTAATTGACTTAGGGTAAAGGAAAGGGTATAGATTAGGGAAAACAATATTGTATAGACGCTTTCAAAATAGTAGCGGAATATATATACATTCTGTATGTTATATTAATCTGCACAAATAGGTATTTATTCATTTAACAAGTGTCTACAGTCTAGGGATATGCATTCGATTTATCGATTCGATTTTGACCCTTATCGATAATTACTTATCGATTATCGATTTGTACATATGCTTATCGTTATCGTTTCAATAAGATTTCGATCTTTTCGATTTCGATATTGAATAATCGATTCGATTTATCGATAAACGGATTCGAATGCACGCCTCTAACCGAGACCACAACTACACTATAAATCTGCAAGGTAATCTATTTCATCTTTCTTCTCTGGATTTCCTTGATTTGGTTGATAGATAATGGATAAGATTGATAATCAAAATGAAAGAAGTTCCAACAGTTCTCTACAAGTAGCAAGTTATAACTCATTAAAGAGGTTTATGGTTTCAATTCATTTCTTATTATTTATTAATTAATAGATCTAAGGAAGTACGCAGTCAGAAGGAAAAACACGAACAAAAATATTTATTCATAAAATAAATGATATTAACTAAATATATAAATCAGCTGGCGACAAAAATTACAAGCCTCGAATAATATCCATACGTATGAAAACAAATTTCTCGTGAGATTTATCAAATCATCAGACCATTTGTTTCACTTGTACAAATTTTCACAATGTTTTTCAAAAAATTGAACTAAAAATTTTGAAACTAAAAAGCACTGCAAAATCAAAATTTATTAATTATTTCATAATGGGTGGTGGACTGGATCCGATCTGTTGATTACGAGAATTTGGCATAGGCGAAGGATAAGGTTTGAGCAGCTGCCTGGTACTCCGACCTCGGACATAACTCATATTCTCTTTGAATTTGACAGGCGACAAGTCTAACTCTAAGATTCTGGATTCGCCTCGCAAACACAATGTATCCGTTGATAAATTAAGAAAAGTTACAAATATGTAGAACACAGCAATATTCTTCATTTCTTGAGCTGTCACAATGCTTGTGTGTTAAGTTCAGAAATGGGTGTCTTTGTGTTTGTGATATATGCTTGTAGTTGAGAGGAAGAAATACACATGCAATTACTCTCTTAAAATACCCATTTCGTTACGCGTCGTTCGCACTTTCCACTTGCCACCCATAACTTGAGTCAAATTTCAACAATTATATATATATATATTAAATGGAGACCTCCAGTCAAAGAATTGAAATGTGAACATAGAACTAAAAACGTTTCTCAAATGTGGAAGGCAGACTTAACATATTCCGGCATCCGAACCCAATGTAAACAATTGAAAAAATCAAAGTTTCACCATGTGGATTGTGGACTATAGATTTATTCTTGGATAATTTCACATAAGTACAGCTTACATTGGTGTTTTTTATTCGTATAGTCATAATTTTATATTTTTATCCGTATAGTCAATGAAACCATCTAAAATTATTGTCGATATTATCGTCTCACATCAATCTCATAATGATCTCTTTCCATTCTTTTTTTTTCTATTTCATCTATTTGTTTTTTCTCTTCCTGATTAATGTGACTATCTGACAAAAAGTCAAGTTATCACATGGTTTTAAATCCTTACTTTTTCTCTCTTTGCCTTATTTTTGTCCGAAATTTACCAAAAAAAAAGTATATTGTCATTTTATATAGCATGTATATAGATTCCTATGCAATTGTACATTAAATCCAATGTAAATACATTATTATATGCTCGTATATATATATATATATAAATATATATATATATATATATATATATATATTATACACACATATACGTATTTATATAATATATATAAAACATATATATGAGTATACAACATATGCACTGATTGTATATAAATTCAACATGTGTATTTTACACTAGAAAAATATTTTCCAGCCATCATTAAACCTTCATTTTAACATAAAATTTATCATATAAAAAAAGTATCATACCTTCGTGAAGACATCTTATACAATAATAATAATATATACACTTATACACTGAAAATACCTTATGTCTATCACTACACCTCTGTGTAATACCAATATTATCAAAAAGTACAAGAAAGAAGAAGAAGAAGAACCAATCAACTCAAGATAAGTCTAGATGAATCTCAAATTCTTAAATTTATCTCACCCGATCAATAATACTATTATTAGTCAATACCATATGGATTGAAGAACCAATTTACAATGAAAACTTTCAAATCTGAAAACTTTAGCTTCGTCAGTGGCGGAATTATAATTTTTGGGACTTATATTTCGATACCAAATGCTCACAGTTATATATACCCTTATACATTGAAAAAAATATAATTATACATCATTATACACAAATCTACATGCTTTATACCTATTTTATACATAAGTATATAATATTTGTATAAGTTTGTATAAACATAAGTTATACATCATATGCACTGAAAAATACCTTATGTCCATCATCGCACTTTTGTTTAACACCAATATTATAAAAAAAGAACAAGAAAGAAGAAGAAGAAGAAGAAGAAGAAGAAGAAGAAGCAGAACCAATCAGCTGAAGATAGACCTAGATGAATCCCAAATTTTAAAATTTTGTCTCACCCAATCAATAATATATTATTAGTCAATACCCATCTAGATTGAAGTACCAATTCACAATGAAAACTTCCAGATTTGAAAACATTAGCTTTGTCAGTGGCGAAATTATATTTTTTGGGACTTATATTTCGATACCAAATGCTCACAGAAAGAGATTCAAAGATTTAAAATTACTTAAATCATTAACGGGTCAAATATTTTCTTTCTCAATCCTTTTAAATGAACAACTAACTTCATGTTCTTCATCTTACTCTAAACTTTCATCTTTTTGCATTAGGAAAGTTTGAGAGAATTAAAAAGAATTAAGAAAAATTAGATTTGGAAACTAGAGAAGAGAAAAGATAGGATGAAAGGTAGACTAAAAATTATAGAAGATGAATATGAGAGATAGATCAAAATATGGAGGATAGAAGATGATGGCCTGTAGAGAATGAGAGGCACCAGGAGAGAGAGAATTTGGGCGTGTAGGAAAAAAAAACTAAGTTAGTGATTGAAATATTTCCTTCAAATTCTATGCAAACTGGGCTATAGTGAATAAACTTTAAAAATATGGGCCATTTTTTGTTATGGTATGAAATCATATGTATTTTCTTGTAATTCTTTCCTTATTCTTAGGCGTTTTGCGCAATATTTAAACATGAATTTAACTTGAAAAATGTTACTCTCTCCAATCTATTTTAATTGATTTTTTGACCCTTTTCCTATGATCAATAATGTTTAATTTTTCAGATATTAAGAAAGAATCAATTTATTTGTTCTAAAGTTATCTTTGGAGTAAAAAGCTTAGAAGAATTGTTGTATTTTCAATGAACAAATTAAGGTTAATGTGGTGAACTTCATTGTTAATTAAAGGTGAATTTTTTTATGTGTAAAACAGCAAAAAAATAAATTAAAGTGAACGGAAGGAGTCAATTTTGTGAGTGAAAATCATTACTTCGATCGAAATACTCTTCGAATTAGCTTTTAAAACTTCATATTTTCTGTTAGTAATGGGCCATAATGCAAAATAAAGATTATCAGTTTTTTTCTTTTCAAATATTCAAACGGGATTTTTACCTATGTATATCGTATAGCAAACTTTATTCCCTACCATGTTTAAGGTTTGTGTTTATTACATTTAAGCATACCAAATTTTAATTTATGTACCATAATTCAAATTAAGTCTTTAATTATAGCATCATTTATTGTAGGCTTTAATTTACGAACCGTATCTTCCAAATTTTTATACTACCCCTTCTCTCTCCTCTCCCACGATTTACCTACAGTTAATTCCCCCCCCCCCCCCCCCAACGATTTTTCTTCAATTTTTTTCCCACATTCTCGTACAGCTCTAACCCACAAATTCTATCATTTTCTGTTGAATCCCCCACCATTTTCAACCCCCATTCCAACTTTGTATTCAACTCATAAATCATGAAAAAACCAAATACTCCACAAAAACATCAAAATTTGTATTACCAGATATTTCATCTTTTGATTTTGGTGTTATAAGACCGAAATCACCACCCAAAAACCCACAATCTACACATGCAAGTGAAAAAACTACAGGTATTTCATCTCCAAAACAAATCCGTGTTGAAATGCGAAGCAAGCATTTGCACGATGTTGATGCTAGCAGAGTAGATAAACCAGTCGACAAACAACTGAAGCACAAGGGGAAAGAGTTGAGGGTAGATGATGATTTTGTAGAAGATTCACCCAAACTTTCAATGGGAAAAATCCAAAGGTGTCTCCTTCATCGTCAAAACAATAAAAGAAGAAACCCTCAAAACAATTACCAAAATTGGTTCCTCAAAAAGTTCCATTAAAGGTAAACAATATTTATTTGTCCTTACTGTTTTGTAGTTTTATTTTGTTTGCCAAAAAATATTCTTCAAGTGCTTTTTTGGTGTTCAAGTATTTTTTGGCAAAATGTGATATGGTCTCAATTTTGTAGATTATTTGTCGCAATTTTGTAGGTTTATTTGGCACTGTGATACTAGACAGTCTATAAATGTAGTTAGATTGTAGTTGATTTGTAGTCTGCTAAGTAAATTGTAGCTATGATTTTGGTATTGCAACTTATATAGCTGCTACATTTAACTTCATTCTCAATACAATTATACTACATTTTTTCAAGGTTACATTTTACTGTTATATTGTTCTTCTTTGTCTGTTCAAGTGTACTTTTTAAAAATGTGGTCAAGTCCTAATTTTGTAGATTCTTTGTCTCAATTTTGTAGTTTAATTGGAGCCATGCCTCTTAGACAGTGTATAAATGTAGTTAGTTTGTAGTTCAATTGTAATATGATGATTAAATTATAGGTATGATATGTTCCATTGTATCCTGTATTGCTGATATATATAACTTCATTCTAACCACAGTTAGTATACATTTTTTGCAGAATGGCCCTTACTTTGCTCAACAAAATGTTGATTATGGTGTGCTTCGATTCCACAGTTTGTGTGATCTTAGCATACCTAGCCAGATTCAGGCTTTACTATCCCCAAATCAATTACGTGTTTTCAAAAAAACATGTTTTGGTTACTTATTAGATCTGCCCCTAATATATATGCAAAACCAGTCCCTTCATCTTCTAATGAAATATGAGTTGTCAAAGTCTACTGACGCATACTTTTCTGTTCTTTTAAATGGTGAAAATTTGATTTTTTCATTGAGAGAATTTGGGTTGATAACTGGTTTTTATTGTGTGAATACTTTCTCAGACAATGGTTACATTCCAACTATGTTAGCCCTTTAATGAATACATATTTCCCCGACAAAGAAAGGGTTGAGAAATAGCATCTGAAATGTAGTCACTAACAAAGCATGGGCAAACGATGTGGATGCGGTGCAGTTGTGCGTCCTTTATATTTTGGAATTTTTTGTTTGTCTTTCAGATAAGGACCATGTTACTTTCATAGACAAGTGTATGTTCTTTCTAATCGAGTCTGGTAATTTTGAGTCGTACCCATGGGGTACCAAATCCTTCAAGTAGGTTATTGAATATGTCTGACATCGTCTTAATCCCAATGTACATTCTTATCTTATACGGGGATGCTCATTAGCCTTGCCAGTATGGCTATATGAGTGTTGCTCTTCCGTCAGCACCGAGCTTACTACACGGTGTTCTGAATCGATTCCTCGTATTTTAAGATGGTCAGCTACAAAGGGAAAGATTTGTTTAACTGCAATTGAAGACAAGATGATCAAGCCTGAGTGGCTCTAGGTGTTTTTTTAACTTTTGTATGATTCTACAATTACAACTACATTTGCTCTACATTTTTCTTTTCAATTGAATTAACTGTCACTTCCATCATTCAGTTCACCAACATGGTTGAATCTGGAGAAGATCTTGGAGTACTTAATCTCCCAGAGAAGATTCAATATGAAGATGAAGAAGTTGTTCAACCATCAAATGTTCCAACTGCTGTTTCTCCAACAGTTGAACCCAAAGAAGCTAATTCTCAAAAGGCCATGGAATCTGTCAGTAGCAAGATCAACAATTTGGAAAAGAGGCTTGAGCAGGTATTGTGAGAAACTACAATATTTGTCATAATTTACTATTACTTGAATTCATTCCTGCTATTTTGTAGTTTCTTTGTAGTTTAAGTGTAACAAATAGAATATGCTTACCACCTAATTACACATAATTAATATTTAGGTTGATGTAAAGTTAGATGGGTTTAAGAAGGATGTTTTTGATGAACTCTCAAGCCTTCGAGAGTTCATAGATCAATCTTTGAAGAGTTTCATGAATGCGGTAAACAGGAGGACTGATTTGGATGAGTCAAAGGTAAGAATTTACATATAATTTTATGCTAAGACTATATAAGACATATGACAAAAAAGCATACTCAACTATTCCCAAAATTGTAGTTTGCTGGTAGTTCAACAAAATATAATGACCAAAATCAAGGAGACAAAAACCATCATTTTCAGTTCAATGTTAGTGATCAACTCCATGCAAGCACAAGTAATACATGTATCTACATAATTCCTACATACATATCTACAAACTTCAAGAATTGCTAATCACATTTTCACTATGTTTTTCAGCTCCCACTTCTCCACAACATGTTCAACCACAAATTGACTTGTATCATGACTTCCAAGAAGCAGCTGAGACATTTAAAGCAGGTATAGAACCATAACTGCATTTTAATTACATCATATGCAAAATGTCAATAATTTACTCCTAAACTACATATTCCTACATTTGACTACAATTCTACTGTCCAATTATTCATTAAAGATGTAGATTCAATAGAACATGTACAAGGAAATGTTGATGATGAACCAGCAATCCAGAAAATATCTGAGGTAGCAAAAGAAGGTATTGTTTCATAATGTACTTTTCAATAGAAAATAGTTGATTATACAATGGTATAATGCTGTTAAGTATGTCAATTTTTATGTAACAGATGTTGAAGATAACATTCCACAGTCACCAATTCATGGTGTAACAATGACTGAAGTTGTCCAGGAATGCATTGATAAAAAGAGGAGACTGAAGTTGTGCATGAAGGCATTGAAAACAAAGGTGTGACATTGGCTGATTTTGAGCTGCCGGAAAACCTATCACAATTGGTCATGTATGGCGAGCCTATACAAGACGAATCAACCCCCGTTCATCCAGGAAGAACAAGGATACCTGGAAAACATGCACGATCATCATTCACTCCCCTGTATAGTACCGAAGGAAGCATATCTGTTGGGACCAACCTAAATCACCCCTTCAAAAGTGTCATAAGCAAAGATGTAGATCCTGAATTGATAGATAGGTTCATAACCTGGTTATACCATCGCACTGACAAAGTACTTAGGAGGTATGGTGCTTAAATTTACATTGTCTTTTCACCCTTTTTAGACTTTAAAGTTGTAAATATTTTTGTAATTTTTTGTATTTGATTCATTCTTTTATTATTATAGGAGGAAAGATTTCTTTTCGAAGAAGGATAACTAAATCAATTCTTGGTTGGATTTGGGTTGTGAGAAGATTGATAAGAAGGACTGGTTCTATGCCCTTGCTCATCCCGGACAAGTAATCAATAGCACAGTAAGTATATAGTGTCTACAATCAATGACAATATTTGTTTTGTCTTTAACTATGTGGTGCAATAGTAGTTTTGTCTTTAACTATGATGTTTAAATGTAGTTTTATAGTAGACACCATATATATGTTACTATATTTAGTATTCAATTGTAAAATTTTGCTTTTTTTGAATCTTATGCAATCAGTGTAAAAATGTAGTTAATGTGTAGTTTTTATGTAAATATGATGGGTCAATTGTAGATATAGTACTTGTTTTCTATATCTTTCATGCTAAATGCCATTAAATTACATTTTGTAAGGCACTTGGGCTAACTGTTATATACTTGTAGTTATGGTGTTGTTAAAGTGAAGCAAGCTGTTAGATTTTTCATAAATTCTAATTGTAGTTAATATGTAGCTATTTTGTAGATGTAATTGGCAACACTGTAACTTATTATATATTGCACTTTTACTTTGGCAGCACATTGATGTTATTATGTACTATCTGAGAAAAAAGGGAAAATATGGCCCCAACATCCAGACTAGGTTTACAACAACTGTTTGCTTGTTCAAGACAAAGATTGAAAGAATCTATGAGAAGTTCACTAGTTTTCCACTAGATCAAAGGAATTCGTTTGTTAAAGCCGAGAATGATATTGGAGAATATATTCTGGGCTACAGAATTCTAGCTAATGTTGCTTGAGATCTTGTTGATTATGTGCTCATGCCTGTTAACATTATGGAGAACTTTCATTGGTTGTTGCTAGTTATTGACATAAAAGACCGACAACTTTACGTTTACGATTCATTGGTGAGAGAAAACCGTAATCAAACAGTTCAGACATTGGTTGAGAAATTTTCAATCATTATTCCTCTTTATTTGTCATGCATTGGTTTCCATGGTAAACGTAAAGACATTGATTTTAAGACTACAAAATCATACATAGAGAAACCAGTTGCAGACCCTCTCAACATACAATGGATGGTTGCTGAGATTCCACAACAAAAGGAAGGCTCACTGTAAAAAACTTATCTCCCTTTCTGTATGTTTAATTATTTTTTTAATTGTTTGTTATATAATGAAAAATTCTCATCTTCTGCAGGGATTGTGGTCTATTTGTGACTGCCTTTGCGGAGTATATTAGCACTAGTGATTTTTCTATCGTAAAGGAAGATCTTACTAATATTGACCAACACCGTAGACGCTATGGAGCTCTACTGTGGGACTACGCGACAAAGAAGCTAAAAGATGGTTCAATCAGTGAGAGTGAGGTTACTGGCAGACTTGCAAGGAGGAAGGGTGCACCGGCAAAGAATGAGTGGACTAAAGTTCAACGAAAGAAGAAGTAAACTATTTTATTCCTATTTGGGTATGTGTAATTTGGTAGTTGAATTGAAAAACAATGTAGGAATTAAGTCATTTTGGTTTTCTACAACACTTTTTCTTGATTACATTATACTTGAGTATTCGAGTTATCTGATAGCATTTTTGCAGTAAAAAATTTATCTTATAATTTCACTTTAATCTTCAAGTTATTTTTATATAATACCTTCAGGTGCCATTTAATATGTTTATATAACTGTCAATTCTTACACAGCATAAATATAAAATGAATACAGGTCTCAGATAAATAATTTAGCCATCCTTTATCAATAATTATTTTCAAAAAAAATCAATTTATCTACAAATAAACTACATTGAACTACATTCTAACTACAATGTTCCATTAGGTGATTGCCAGGACTACATTTAGACCACAATTAAACTACATTTTAACTACAATCTGGAAACAGTTTACATTCAGTATTTTCTTTATTAATATCAGACGTTTTGTATATAGCTTATACAAAAGTTTAATTATTTAATAAAAAATGACAAGAATTGACGCTTGACTGTATACATAAAAAATGTAAACAGCGCAGATACACAAATTTATGTTTATACTTCTTAATCATCTTAAAAATGTAGAACAGTTACACAATAAATTCTGATAATTTGAGCTCACTAACATTTATTTTGAATAACTATTCTAGCTACATGATATTCATTTCTTTCTCGGCGCATTCTTGCAAGTTCTTTTGTTATGCTCTTCACCTCCACAATTTCCACAAGATACCTTGTACTTCTTTGACTTTATTTCATCAAGTTTTTATATATTTCCTTGTGAGGTCTACCTGGCTTCCTTTTATCTCCCGCCGGTGGCTTTACTACCTCATATAAAATATGTTGCGGAATATCCCATTTGGCTTCATCAGGAAGAGGATTTACTGGCATTTCATAGGTAAGAAGAAGGCTCTTCCTTGTGTAATACGGAGAGTAATAGTTGTCAGGCCTTTCATTCCTATGCCTTAATGCTGCCAATGAATGGGCACATGGAAGTTCATCAAGTTGGAATTGTCCACAGCTACATTTCTTGTTTCTAGACACACAATGTACCACTTCACACCATCTAACACAATATGTATATGATCTGTTGAAGCCCTCACCTACAATTCAAGACCAAACAGAAATAATAATACATCAATCAGTTAACTAGATTAGCAACAATCAGTTAACTACAAATCAACTACAAATAAACAACATATAAACGATAACTACATTTACCCACTATTTGACTATATTTTACCTACAATCTGGAAACACTACAACTACTACTATGTTTGTTTTTTCTCCTGCACCAAACAAGAATATATTACCTTTAGTTTCTGGGATAATGTATTGTTATCTTCCAATTCTTTGTTGAATTTGTGACCAAGGAATGTAAAAGTACCCTTTGCCTTCAATAACTTTTCTTTTGTCCAACGTTCTAGAATATCCTCATATACTCAATAGATCAAATATTGGCAGCTCTCTTGCCTCTTTTGTTACAGCATTCAACGACTCGACAATGTTTGACGTCATAGTAAAACTTCTATTCACCGTTGCA
Organism: Nicotiana benthamiana; assembly: GCA_034376525.1. Lineage (NCBI taxonomy): Eukaryota > Viridiplantae > Streptophyta > Magnoliopsida > Solanales > Solanaceae > Nicotiana > Nicotiana benthamiana. Next base: position 119,709,113 of record CM067331.1, read on the forward strand.
TGTACTCTTGACCATCTATGATAGCCAATATCATGTAGGTAAGACCATACATGCAGGTCTACCTCTTCAATATTCATCATCCTTTCATTGAATTCATCTAGAGTGTATGACCGTGCTGTAGCAAAGTACAATTCATGCAATTGTATATGTGCCTTCTTGAATTTTGACCTTATATATGTCCATATATACCACATGCAAAAGTACTATGCCATGTCCGGTTAGAAAACTGATGTTGCCTTTGATATACTCTCATGCCTATCTGAGACAACACACATTGAAGGTCTTTCACCATATGCCTCCTTGAATTGCTCAAAGAACCACTTTCAAGATGCATTGTTTTCAGAATCAACAACAGCATATGCCAAGGGCAAAATAGTACCTACATTTTTTAGACATAAAATAAGATTAACTAATAACTACAAATATATATTGAGAATGTAGGCAATTTAACTACATTCATTTATCTAACTACAAACTAACTACAGTACAACTACAATTTACCTACATTGTATAGACTGTCTACAAAATAACTACAAAATTGTTGCATTATGTACCTGCTGCACCCATGGTGCTTGCTGTCAGCATAATCCCCCTATATGCTGACTTTAAGAATGTCCCATCAACCACAACTACCGGCCTAGCCAACCATTTATTGATGTACAAAGAGCAACAAATGCGTATAAGAAGAGATCATCTGCTGCCTTCTTCAATTTAACAACAAACCGGGATAATTCTTCTCAAGAATATAAAATATTTTGGCAATCTGTTGTAGGAGTCACACGGATTCCCTCTCAACGACCATGCTACCAACTACTGATGCAGTACATTTGCGCTGTATGAATGTTTCGTCCATTGGGCAGCAAATGTGTTGTCGACTGAAACTTCTTATCTTGAACATTGCAGAATAATTAATTGACGTTGTCTTGAAATGCCATTTGCGGCTTTCAGCTACACATATAAGCTAGTAGCTACAAAAAACATATTTATTAAACACTACAATTAACTACAAATTGACTACAAATTAACTACAATTGTATAAAACAATCCTTTCTTCAATAATACACTAATTTTGCAAATCTATGATCCATAAATAACTACATACCTTCTATGACTTGATCTTAACTGAATAATTCTTCATTGCAGCAGCTATTGTTTTCTTGTCCTGATACACTTGTACTTCTTCAATACATGTTTGCGTACATTCAATTATTATTTCACTTTGATATTCCTCTATAGCTGGTGAGGATGGAATTTCTAGTAACCTTAGGGATCCTAAAGAACCTGCAAACAATAAATTCACAAATGTGGTAACTATGTAGGTAAATTTGAAAGCAACATTGTTTGGTCCTTTCCAGTACTATATCATAATTGTAGTTTAATTGTAGGCAAATGTCGTTGAATTGTAGATAACTAGGTAACACAAAAACTCTTAGCAATGTCGAATCAAACATACCTGTAATGATGCTTTCGTTGGTGATTGCCAATTCCATATTGAAATCTCTTACGCTATTACATAAGGGATACGAACCTAAGCTTTTAATCTCCTTTTTCGTTTCCATATATACATGAACCCCCATATAATTTCTAATCTCCAATGGAGGACAATTCTCATTCACAATATATTTTATTTCTACAATTTTATCCGATGTATCAATCGATATTGTTCTGCAATTGTAGAAATGAGAATTCCGTAACTTGCATTATCATCTACCAAAATGGCATCAACTTCAAAATCTCGGAATCTGCCATTGTTATTCCAATAAGCATTCGATTTCAGCATTAATGGGATTTTTGACATAATTTCGTGTAGTTGATAGAAAAATAGACGAAGAACATATCTAGATTCGAGAATTTTTGTACTGATGTCGATGAAGAACTGTATTCAACAATTTTGCATTTCTACAATTTGATAGCTGGAGATTTTATCGCGTGGAACTGCATTCAACAATTTTGAATTTCTTCAATTTGATTGCTGGAGATTTTGTAGCATGGAACTTTATTCAACAAGTTTGAATTTTCTACATTTTGATTGCTGGAGATTCTCGTAATTTTTGAATTGTAGTTGAGTTACAGATGAGAGATCTATTTTCGGTACAAAATGAGAGAATCACGCTGCTGTAGGATTTGCTTCCGTTTTAAATCTCGAAATTAATGGTGTTAGAATAACCATTAAATCTGATTGCTACAAAATTGACGCATTTTTAGGGTAGAATTCACCTATATTTGGTTTGGCACAATTTTTCTAGATAAACTATGGTATAGGCGGATAAATACTAAATAATGAATATTTTTGGTAATAAAATTTGCTATATGGTATAGATAGGTAAAAATCCCTATTCAAAATATATGGACAAAAGAAAATCGGCCCGAATGTGGATTATGGATTCACCTGCTCACCAAATACGAATGGGTTCCATTGAACTTTAGTGATATTGTTAATTAATTTCTTAATGAATATTTTATTACCATCTTAAGCTATCTCTAAAAGTTTAAATTTGAAATTGCTTCATGACTTTTCGATTATACTACTACCGGCTACTACTAGTTAAGGGTGGGTATTAATCGATTTGGTTCGGTTATGAATATTATCGATTTAATATATTAATTATAGGCTATAAATTTGATATACTGATAATCGAATCGATAATATATCGGTTATCAGTTAATCGGTTATCGATCATTATCGATTTGGTTATCTGTTTACCCGATAAAATAAAAGACAATTCACTGGAGTTAAGCAAACAAGAGAAGAATTCGCATAAAATATACTACCCATTTCTGCATTCTATCCGATGGTCACAACTGGAATAGTACTAATTCTTCAACAATAGTTGTCCAAATATATTAATAATAATAACACAAAGTAATATCACCTTAAAATTAACAAGTCCAAATATATAATACCACTACAACAAATTCGATTATCAGTATACTTAGACAACTTTATGTTTCGTCGCTAAATAAAATTATATTAACTACGGCATTCCTTTTCGTCCCCAAAGTGATAGTATTTATCAGAAAAAGTACTAAAAAATCGTAGTTGATATCGCATTTTTGCTACTGAAAAGATCATTAATGCCGACAAAAATACTTTGTCACTAATTATTTAGTTTAATTAGTGACGATATGAATTGTCTTTGAAGTTCTATATATTTCATAGTTGAATATTCACAATTTCGACACTAAAAAATGCCTTTTATATACAAAAAATAATATTTTGTCCCTAAATTTATAAATTAGTGACAGGTTTGATTTTATGAATACAGCTTATTATCTTATTCTTAAAAGTTATTCTGTCACAAAAAATATTGGTTTTACCAAAAAAATAAAAATTCACTGTAAATCATCATGATTAGTGACAGTTGTTATTGTAAAACAATACAAAGATAATTCGTAATTAAAGAATATAGTATATTATTGATATAGCAATTCTGAGACAGGCTATTCTTGTCACATTTATGACAAACTAATATGTTCTACAATAAAAATATAATTGTCTTGAAAACTACAATATAATTTTATAAGTGTTGCATCTCTCTCCTCTTTTGTGATGTTCTTCCACTTGTTTGGAAGCGAAAGAAACATTCAAGTAGTTATTCCCGGCTTCTTTGATAATTTTGTTGATGGAATTACCTTCTATTTACCAATTGGGATCTCTAATACATTTCTGCCAAATGCTTCTTTATTTCTGAAGGTCTTTCTTCTAAATTTTTCTACCATCTTCCTTGATTCCAATTGAATTTGCATTAAGTTGTAAAAAATAATAAAATACTATTTAAATGCGAAAAATATGGAGCATATATATTAATAGTAATTTCTAAATTACAACTGAACTTTATCATTACAAACTCGAACAAAAGTGAGAGTTTACCAATTCTTAGTATATCATCGCAGAATTTACATCCACAAACTACTCTTATTGGCAGCATAAACTATGTCCATATATTCGTAATTACTAACAATCAAAATGTAAGGTAATCTATGTAGATTTTCTCACATTACAATCAAATTTGTTCTGAACTAAAAAAGCAATTATTTCTAGTTATTGTTTATACCCTCATTCATTCATTTTATTGACAAGAAAAAAAAAATAGAATTTTCAGAAAACAGAAACCAAGCAGCCCTTTAAAATATTATAAAAATAAGGTATTCATTCCTATAACAAACACCTGTAATTAAGAAATAACACAGATTAAGTAACCAAAAGCCCTTTCTATCAAAGAAAGTAGCAGGCAACTGCTTGTGAAAATTCAAGTCTTCTTTGCAGACTCATTTACACATGACACCATTGAAATGTTATGCTCGTCAATCGACAATGTTGTAGACAAAATCAAATCAACCCTTCAACCATGGATATTATATAATGATTTATAGAATAGTAAGTTGTATTAAATCTACATGATTGACTTGAGAGTTGGAAAAATTAGGTGGCAGTTGACCCCCAAAATGTTGAAGAAAATACATTTGTTGGAAGCTGATACAACAAGAAAACAGAATGATAAAAAAATGGAAATCAATAGCAGCAGGAAGTTGACAATAAAACTACACATTTCACTTAAGAGCACCAAATTGGAGCCAATAATGTCTTAATGTTGTTTGTCAAATGCCTAACCTGAAAAAAAAAACCATAGAGCAAAACTTTGATTGTGCATGATCAATACTAACACAGAAATAAAAAACGGCTAGAAGACAAGAAAATATTGTCTTATTGTCAAAGCTTAGGAATTCAAAGAATAATGTTAAAAGATATGCCTGAAACTGAGGAAGATTGTCAATTGAGAATATATAAGTGCGAAGAAAAATTGGTAGTTGTTATAGGATGCATAACGTGAGCTCACAAAATTAAGAAACGAAAATAAAAAAATAAAGAATCATTAACAGTCAAAAATATGAATATGAAGATGAATTTGTTATAGAAATTAAAAGCCTAATGTAAAAGATTTAAAACATACTCTAGGAGTAACTAGTAAGGTCTATGAAAAATGAAGATGAAGCAGCTAAAGAGTGCGACAGAGAAACAATACGAGAGAATGAACCAACGCCCTAGCATATGTATATACTTGAGGGTAAAGTCTTAATTTTATTAATTTTTATTGGAATATCCATTAACTCATTAACAAAAATGACAACCCGAAGCCCGAACCGATAACCCAATAGTGAAAAAAATTCTAAATCTTTACCAAACAATTAACCTAATAATCCAATACCGATAACCCAATAAACAATTAACAGTTTCGATTATCGATTTTACCCGATATATGTCCTACCCTACTACTAGCTGCTTTTTGATGAACCAAACAACTTTTTAATGAATAATTCTTTTAAATAGTCACCCATGCAACTGTTTAAATTACAAATAATCGACGAATAATTTATATATAATAATACGTATATACAACTGCATATAATTAGTCTATAATCTATTAATATAAACTAGAAAAAGTAAAGAGTAAGAGTAAATTGAATCTGCTATTTCTGTAAAAATCTCAATTTTAATAGTACGTGGGACGTGTATTGAGGCCCAAAATAACATTGATCAAAATCATATTTATACACATCTTGATCTTACAAACATTTCTAATAATGATATTTAAAACATAAATTCCGTTCTCGCAATGCATTAAATGAAGGAATTTTGGGTAAGTGATCTGAGGGGCACAATAGTTGGGGATTTTTGAATAGAAATTTTCAGAAACTAATATGTTTTAGTGATTATTAATTTATTATAGTTATTATTTACTAAATTACTTTCTATAGTTATGTTTGAACTTGTTATAGAGTATATACGATATATTTAAGCTAATGTATCCACAAATAAATAGGAAAAGTCGTAGGAAAAGTCGGTGGAAAAAAGGGAATTGCAGCTTACGTATAGACTATATTGATATGTAATTCGCAAGCTGTATTTGTGAATATAGTAATGGAAATTGCAAAAAAAAAAAGGTCTTTAGCTGTTTAAAAAACTGTAATGACCAGGCCAATCGTTTTTAGTATTTGTACTTCGCTTGCCAATTCTCGGGCATAACTAGCCCCATATGATGTATTATGACTCATGTAAATCGACGGTTTTGATTTTTAAGTTAATCGGAATAGATATGGAATAATAGTTCTCAACTTGAATACTTAAATTTGAAAAGTTTGATCAAGTTTTGACTTCTTAGTATTTGATATTAGATTTGAATTTGCACGATTTGATTAGCTCCGTTGTGTGATTTTGGACTTAGGAGTGTATTCGAAATATATTTTGGAGGTTCGTAATAAATTTAGGCTTGAAATGGCAATAAATAAAAATTTAAGTTTGAAAGTTTGACCAAGGGGTTGAATTTTTTATGTCGGGATTAAAACCCGATTCTGCAAATTGTAATAGTTCCATTATGTCAATTATTACTTGTGTGCAAAATTTGGGGTCAATCGGACTTGATATGATATGTTTTGGCGTTGTTTGTGGAATTTAAAAATTCCTAAGTTCTTAAGCTTGAATCCGAAGTTTATTTTGTATTTTGATGTTGCTTTGAGTTATTTGAAGGCTCCACTAAGTGTTAATAATGTTATGGGAGGTGTTGGTATGTTCGGGTTGAGGTCCGAGGGCATCGTGTGAGTTTTGAGCGAGTACGAGCATTACTGGAACTCAGGCATTGGTTCTGGTGCTTAATTTTACAGTTGGGGTGGAAGTTTTACCACTGGGGGCAGTGGTTTTACCGCTGAGGGCGGTGGTTTTACTGCGGTCGCGGAAAATGATCCGCATTCCGCGGTCATGAAGAATGAGCAAGTCGTTGTTCCAACTTCGGAAGCGTATATCTTTTGATATACAAGAAATTTTGAGATAATTTGAAAACAAAATTTGTAGCCCTTTGTGTCTAAGTTTCATAATAGCAAATAAATAATAATTTAGAAATTTGTAGAGAAAGTAATGGCTAAAATACTAAGGCTTGTCCGTGCATCCACCAGAAGTGCGGTCAGAGGTGGTTTACCGCGGCCAGCGGCGAATTTTCGGGGTCAGCAGTGATATGAATCAGAGAGCTGCACTATAAATACGAGATTTAGGATTTTATTTCATATTAAGCCTAGAGAGCTCACGTTTTGGTGATTTTTCGAGGCAATTTCAAGAAAACTATCGAGGTAAGTGATTCTAACTCATTTTGGCTAAAATACATGATTATGAAGTTGGATTCATTATTTGAGTAGACACTTGGGATGAAAATTTGGAAAAAATTGTGGAGCTTCATAAAATGAATATTTGGGATTTGAAAGCCGATTCGAAGTCAGAATTGAGTGAACTAGTATGGATAGTCTCGTAATTGAATGTATTATCGAATTTTGAGACTTTGGTCGCATTCCGAGATGCGGGCCCAGGGGCCGGGTTTGAGCAATTTCGGAAGTCTTGAGCTACTTTAATTATTTTTGCTTGGGCTTTGTTCCTTTAGCATATATTGATGTTAATATATTGATTTTAGTTAGATTTGGAGCATTTGGAGGCCGATTCGTGAGGCAAAGGCATCGCAGGCTAGAGTTTGGACCGATTTGAGTTAAATAATGATTGTAAATGTTGTCATGCAGGTACGAAACTCCAGATTTCAAATCATTTAAGGTGATTCACACGTTAGATGACGAGCGTGGGATCGTGCATCATTGGGGATTGTGACTTGGTCCGCCCCATATAACTATTTAGTCGCGTATTTCACTGAAAACTATTTGATATCATTATATTTTGGAAAGTATTATCATGGTTTAGGCCAATTGCCATATTCTGCCTCGTGTCGACTATTTTGGACCCTTAGGGGAATTTTTATTATTGTTCCTTGTTGTTTTGACTTCATATTTGTACTTCATATCTGTATTCTATTATTTTCATAACTCAATCATGTTTACTCGGTTTTGATATTTTTAAATGATATATCGGGATGAGCATTATATTTTACTGTTGCCCCAGTGGCTTGAGAGATTTCTGACTGAGTGAGGCCGAGGGCCTGTGTTATGAGGATATTTTGAGATCGGGCTGCACACCGCAGTAATGTAGTATTGATTTATGATTATGAGGCTGAGGGTCTGATTTGTATGCCACAAGGTAGCTAATATGAGGTCGAGAGCCTACTTATGCCACAAGATGGCTTGTTATTGCGCTTGAGCCTAAGGGGCCCCTCCCAAAGTCTGTACACCCCCAGTGAGCGCGGTACCCAGTGTGAGTGATATATTGTAGCCCGAGGGGCCGTTGTTTATCATATTGATGCCTGAGGGGCTATTCTTGATCCATGTTTTCCCCAATGGCGGTTTTTGATTTATGTTATGCCCTAGAGGCTGATTACGAGTGATTGTGAGGTAGCCCGATGGGCTGATTCTATTGATATTATGCCCGATGGGCAGTTTATGATATATGTTTTGCCCGAGATGCTGTTTATGTTTTCCATCATTTTTACTCACTGTTTTATCATTCGTTTGAAACTATAGAAAGTTGTTTTGAAAGGTTTTACCGAAAGTGAGCATGATTTACGATGTAAATGATTTCTGTACTATGTTGGAAATGTCATTTTTTGTTGTAGCGATTTGACATGGTTTACGTGTTTTCTTACTGTCCAACTTTCATTTACTCGTATTACTTACTGAGTTGGAGTACTCATATTACTCCTTGCACCTTGTGTGCAGATTCAGATATTTTTGAATCCGGTAGCTGTATTGATCGCTCGGAAGCAGAATCATCGGAGTTTAGCAGCTGCCCGGCATTCGCAGCACTGCTTTTCTCCCTCTTGTTTTCGTTAGACTATATTCAGTACACTTTCAGACTTCTCCATTGTATTCTGACTTTAGTAGATGCTCATGACTAGTGATACCCTTATATCGGGCTTGTGTATTTATTTCACACTATTCTTTTAATTTACATCATGAGATTATTGGTCAATAATGGTATAAAAATAACTTTTATTGAATAATGGTTGATTCGGGAGTTGTGTCGGCTGACCTAGTTTCACGATAGGTTCCATCACGACCAGGTCGGTTTTTGGGTCGTGACAAAAACGATAAGCGAATCAATTAACGCGACATACTCCTAATATAACTCAACAAATTCAATCATACCACAAAAAATTTATATTTCCAGTAATAGAAAAGATTCTCAATCTAAAACACCCCAAAAATAAAGCAATCTTCAGAGATTCAATCCATTATTTCTTTTTTTAGTGGTATCATTACTAAAATATTTTTTAGCGGTTCCTTTGCCAATAGATTTATATATTGAAATTATACAATTACATTGAATACAGTTAAATATATAAAAAATACATTGAATACATGACGTATAGAAGGTCATCTATAGTGCAAAAATATATGAATACATACTGTAGTTACATTTGAATACAAACTATTGAATATATATTACTGGACAAAACAGTAAAACAAAGTGGAGCTTTGAAATTATATAGTTACATTGAATATAGTTAAATACAGTGAATACATTGAAAAAGTCAAAAAAACTAAAGATAGTGAATACAATGAAATACATGGAATACATCGAGATACATTGGAATACAATGAAAAAAAGGTAACAGACTCTTCATGTTCCTCAGCCCCAGTCTCCATCCCCAATTCATCGATATCCAGAGTGAATACAATGAAATACATAGAATATAGCGAGATATATTAAAATACAATAAAAAAGGTAACAGACTCTTCAAGTTCCTCAGCTCTAAACTCCATCCTGAATCTACCGATATCCAGGCCTCCGCCATGTGGGCCGTCGCCACTAGCACCGGCGCCCTCTGAGTCATCCAGGTAGTTTCTCCTTTATCTTTTTTTTTTTCAGATCTTTGTTTCTATTTACCACAACTCTTTGGAACAAACAAATTAAAATTGAGAGAGACAATGGAGATGAATCGGTGGAGAATCGTTGATAGAGAGAATAGGAAAAAGAGACAGAGAGAAATTGGATATAGAGAGATCGTGGAGAGAGAAGTTTACTTCCTATACGGTAATTTTGTGAGAGAAAAAAAAAAGAAAAACGGAGAAAGAAAAATAATACATAGCATTTTTGATGGCTTAAAGGTAGGAAATGACCATAAATAGATATTTTGCTATAAAAATTAAAAAATAGAAATAGAATATAATTTATTAAAAGAATATATATTTAAATTAAAAAAGTATCAACTTTTACTATAAAAGATAAAATTTCCATTATTTTGAATTCGGCTTGAGAAGGCAGTTGGAGTTTGCTGGAAAAGGATGTTAAAATGGGGCATGGACACAATCTTCTTTATGAAAAACTGAATATTTAACCCAAATAACTACTCACTTAAAGTCTGATCGACTATTTATATAATAATCCCTTAAAATTTTCTAATTTGGGCGGTAGAGATTCTCCGAGTCATTTGTAAATGAGTTTTTTCTTCTTCTTATATTAAGTAAATAAACCAACTTTTTTAGGAGAAATGAGTTCATGTATGGCTATGTATTTTATAAGGTTTTTATCTCTAAGAAAATGTCAGAAATTAATTGCACAAAATATCAGTTAAGAGTGTACAAAAGAGAAAGAACGAACACACAATGACAATTTTATCTCAGATGACAACACTAAAATATTTGGAATTTAAGGTTACTCTTTAAATGCCAAAAGATTATGGTGAATATATATATATATATGAGTAGCATTATTTTCTATTTACTAAAGCTTTCTCAACGGCCAATGCATTATTGTCATGACCCCATTTTCCTTCCGTAGAATGTTATGACACCACCTAGTCTCTAAGACCAAATAAGCCTAACAATTATATCAAATAACTTAATTTTAGGCTAAAACTCAAATCTCAATATATGGAATAAATAAAACTGCAATTCAAAATGATTAAAATTCCCAAAACCTAGTAGAAATCAGTCACAAGCTTCTTAGAGAAATGCTAAGTGCCTCTATACATCAGAGTCTACAGAAAATAAGGAAAAACAACATAGTAGGATTGAGGGTGGACTCCGAGGTCTACGGACATTGGCAAATATTCCTTGAAGTCTCCATGTGCTCACTGGCTCATTGATAGTGGGTCTGGTAGGAGGTACCTAGATCTGCACAAAAAATATGCAGAAGAGTAGCATGGTTATACTATAATAGCAACCAATGAGTGTGAAGTCTAACCTCGGTGGAGTAGTGATGAGGTCAGTACAGGGATCCACTGGAATAAAAAGGAAATGAGCTAGAATTCACAATACAATATAATGAAAAACTGAGAATTTAACAATGAGACATTTCAGAAGGAAACAACACATCAAATAGGAGTAAATAACAGGGGCACTCCCGAGGTATCACCTTGTAGTCCCAAAAGTAAATACGCAACAGGAGATATCCTAAGGTACCGTCTCGTGGTCCTAAAAGTGAACACACAACTCACAACTTAAAAAGCAACGATTTTACAGCAAGAAATTCTACAATTAAAGACTGAATACAAATCAAGGAAACATGTAATTCAATTAGGCATGTTGAACAGTTAGCAAGTTATATTTTGAAATAAGTAAGCATGTGACATTAGGCTAAACATGATGATTACACAGGCTAGGAAAATTTAGTTAAGGAATCAAATGAGAACTACTCAACAAGAACCATATTTTTCAAAATATAACCTATGTATGCACTCATCACCTCACGTACATGGACTTCACATATTTCAAATATCACAATAGTACCAAAATCCCTCATACGAGGTTAGACAAGTCACTTACTCAAATCAAACTCAATCAATCAATACGAATGCCTTTTCCTCGACTGTCCGACTCCGAATGACCCAAATCTAGCCAAAAGCAATTACATACTATAAATATAGCTATTAGAAACTAATGTAAGTAACTAAATCATGACTTTAAAAATAATTTAGAAAATCGCCCCAAAAGGTTAACCGAAGTTGGGTAAAAGTCACAAAATTCGAACACCCGTTCAAACTCATGTTCACCCATACCAAATTACTAAAATACGATACAAAAATTCCGATCGAAATCTCAAAATTTGGTCTAAGAACTATACACCTTGTTCTCAAAATTTTTCAACCTAAATCCTTAATTAAATGAAGAAATAGAAGATAGATTAGTGAAAATTAATCAAAAACGAGTTAGGAACACTTCATTTAGCAATCCCTTTGAAAATCCCTGAAATTATCGCCATAATCCGAGCATTCAAGTCCAAATAGTGAGGTTTTGACATAAACCCTCAATTTTGGCACAAAAATGGTACTACCAAAATTCCTCTTACACGAACGCAGATGGCCGCTCATGAAAGTAGTGATAAAAGGTTCACAAGCTTCGCAATCATGAAATTCTTGCGAATGCATAGACCACGCATAAGATTCACCCATGTTGCCTTCATCATCGCGAACGCATAACACTATTCGTGATTGCATAGCATCAAGGCTTTGCCCTTCATGAACGCAAGACCTTACTCGCGAACGCATAGGAAAATCTTTCAGCAACACACATGCTCCTCTATGCGAACGTGGGAGAACCATCACGAACGTGTAGAAGGACACCAGAACTGGGAAAACCAGCAACTTTAGAATTGCTTCAAAGTTCAAAAATGCGCCAAACATGGTCTGAAACACACCTGAGGCCCCAAGGACCTTTTCCATTTAGACCAGCAAGTCCTAAACTATAATATGAACTTTGTCGAGCCATCAAATCACATCAAACAATGCTAATAATATGAATTGCGCATCATTTCAAGCCTAATGACTTTAAAACTTCAAACTTCTACATTTGACACCGAAACCTATAAAATCAAGTCTGATTGACCTCAAATTTTGCACTTAATTCTAATTGACATTATAGGACTAAAACAATTTTCAAAATCAAAATTTAACCCTAATATAAAAAAGTCCACCCCGGTCAAACATCACAAAGGTCTTCCAAAATCCAACTTTTGCCGAATAACTCCAAAATGAACTACAGACCTCTAAATCCAATTCTAGATGCGCTTCTAAGACTAAAATCACCATACAAAGTTTTTGGAATAGACGAAAATCCATTCCAAAGTCATCTTCGCACAAGCTATATTCAATTTCTAGAACTTAAGCATCTATTTGAGGGTCTAAGTGTCGCATTTTACTCCGAAACTAGAAAATAATCCTCCTGGCACATCGCGTAACCACAAAATAAAATAGAGGGAGAAATGAATATGGTTTCAGGACTATTACTCTCAAAATGATCGGCCTGGTTATCACGTCCTCCTCCTCTTAAGACAAATATTCATCCTCGAATGAGTATAGAGACGTACCTGAAGTGGTAAAAGATAAGGGATATGACTGCTCATATCATGCTCGGTCTCCCAAGTTGCTTACTCAACCTGATGACCCCTCCACTGAACCTTTACCGAAGTGATATTTTTCGACCTCAACTTTCGAACCTGCCTATCAAAAATGGCCGTCGTATCCTCAACATAATATAGATCCTTGTCCAACTGGACTGAGCTGAAGTCTAACACATGAGACGGATTGTCGTGATACTTCTGGAGCATGGAAGTACGAAATACTGGATGAAGTGCAGAGAGATTAGGTGGTAGTGTAAGTTTGTAAGCAACCTCTCCAACCCTCTCAAGAATATCAAAAGGCTCGATATACTTAGGGCTCAACTTGCCCTTCTTTCCGAACCTCATAAAAACCTTCATGGGCGAAACTCGGAGCAAGAACCGCTCTCCAACCATGAATGCAATGTCGTGAGCCTTCTGATCTACATAACTCTTATATTTGGACTGGGTTGTACGAAATCAATCCTGAATCAATTTAACCTTCTCCAACGCATCCTAAACCAAATCTGTACCCAATAGTCTAGCCTCACCCAGATCAAATCAATCTACTGGAGGCTGATACTATCTATCATACAAAGCCTCATACAACACCGTCTGAATGCTCAACTGATAACATTCGTTGTAGGAAAACTATGCAAGTGGCAAGAACTGATTTCAAGAACCCCCAAAATCCATCACTCACGTACAAAGAATATCCTCCATTATCTGAATAATGCGATCATACTATCAAATCGTCTAAGGGTGAAATGATTCACTCAACTCCACTTGAGTACCCAAATCTCATTGTATTTCTCTCCAAAATCGTGATGTAAACTGTGTACCCTGGTCAGAGATGTAGACATTGCATGCCATGAAACCTGACAATCTCGCGAATGTAAACCCGAGTCAGTTGCTCTGAGGAATAAGTAGTAACCACAAGAATGAATTGAGCTTTCTTGGTCAATCTATCCATAACCACCCATACTGCATCAAACTTCCTTCTAGTCTGTGGGAGCCCAACAACAAAATCTATAGTGAACCGCTCCTATTTCCCCACTGGCATCTCTAACTTCTGAAGTAATCCACTTGACCATTGATGCTCATACTTTACCTTCTGACAATTTGGGTACCAAGCTACATACTCTACTTTGTCCTTCTTTATCCGCTTCCACCAATAGTGCTAACTCAAGTCCTAATACATCTTCGCGGCACCTGGATGAATGGAATCACACAAACTGTGAGCCTCCTGGAGAATAAACTCACGCAATCCATCTACATTGGGCACACAAAGCCTGCCCAACATCTGTAATACACCATCCGCTTCAATAGTGACCTCTTTGGCATCGTCGTGTTGAAGTGTGTCCTTGAGGAAAAGAAGATGGGGGTCATCATACTGACTGTCTCTTATACAATCATAACGAGAAGTCTGAGAAACCACACAAGCCAATACTCAACTTGGCTCAGAAACATCCATTCTGATAAACTGATTGGCCAAGGCCCGAATTTCCAAGGCTAAAGGCCTTTTTGCTACTGGTAGATATGTTAAGCTCCCCAAACTCTCTGCCGTGCAACTCAAGATATCCTCCACCTCATTGGCCTTCCAGGATGATAAAGAATGGTGATATCATAATCCTTAAGAAACTCTAACCATCTCTGCTGCCGCATGTTAAGATCGTTTTGTTTAAATTGATGTTATAGACTCCTGTGATAAGTGAAGACCTCATAAAAAACACCGTACATATAGTGTTGCAAAATTTTCAAGGCATGAACAATAGTGTCTTGAGCTTTTGAAAGCACTCCTCACACTCCTCGGTCCACTTGAATAGATCACCTTTATAGGTCAATTTGGTCATAGGTGTTGCAATAGATGAGAAACCCTCCACAAATCGATGGTAATACCCCGCCAACCAAATAAAACTCTGAATCTCCGTAGCTGAGAACTGTCTGGAAAAACTCTACACTGCTTCAATCTTCTTCAGATCTGTCTCGATCCCCTCAATTGATACTATATGACCCAAGAATGCCACTGACTCAAGCCAGAACTCACACTTTGAAAATTTTACGCGTAACGTCTTCTCCCTCAATATCTGGAGCACAGTCCTCAGGTGTTGCTCATAATTCTACCGACTCTGGGAGTATACCAGATGTCGTGAATAAGCACAATGATGAAAGAGTCAAGATAGTGTCGTAATACACTATGCATCAAGTGTATAAATGTTGCTGGGGCATTGGTCAGCCCAAAATTACATCACAAGGAACTCGTAGTCACCATATCGACTCCTAAAAGTAGTCTACGGGCTATCTAGCTCTCGAATCTTGAACTAATGATAGCCTGAATGCAAGTTAATCTTCGAAAACACTCCAGCACCCTGTAACTGATCAAATAGGTCATCAATACGAGGCACCAGATACTTGTTCTTCACTTTAACTCTGTTCAACTTGTGGTAATCAATACACATGCGCATAGAACCATCCTTCTTCTTATTCACAAACAAGACTGCAGCACCCCAAGGCAATAGACTAGGCCGAATGAAGCTCTTATTAAGTAAATCTTGTAACCGCTCCTTCAACTCAGGAGTAGCCATACGATATGGGGGAAAAGAGATGGGTTGAGTGCCTGGTAACAAATCAATGGCAAAGTCGGTGTACCTGTCCCACGGCATGCCAAAAGATCCACTGGAAATACATCTCGAAAGTTCTTACTGTTGGAACAAGCTCAACGGTAGGAGTATTAACACTACATATCTCACATAAGCTAGATACGCGTCACACCCCTTCTCAACATTCCGCTGAGCTTTTAGAAATGAAATAAATCTACTAGGAACCTAATATAAGGCACCTCTCTACATTAACCATGGTAATCCCATCATAACCAGCGTCACAATATTGGCGTGACAATCAAGAATAACATAATGGGGCGACAACCAGTCTATACCTAAAATAATATCAAAGTCTACCATACTTAGCAATAATAAATCTACTCTGATATCAAAACCACTAATAACAACGAAACACGACCGATACACATGGCTAACAACAATAGAATCTCCCACAAGTGTAGACACATAGATAGGAGAACTAAAAGAATCACAGGATATGCCCAAATATGGAGTAAAATAAGATGGAACATAGGAATTAGTGAATCCTGGATCCAATAAGAATGATGTATCTCTACGACAGACCGGAAGAATATCAAGACTAGCCTTCCCTTCTAGGGTGACCTCTACCTACTCGACCTCCACCTCTAGCTGGCTATGCAGGTGGGGTGGCAGCTGGGGCTGCAACCATGGACTGAGAAGTTTGAGGACCCTGTGGGATACGCGGAGTCTGAGTAGCCTGTGGAGGTGCACCCCTCCCAAGTCTGGGGAAATTTCTCACTATATGACGAGTGTCACCACACTCAAAATAAGCTCTCGGAGGGTGTGGCTAATGTGACTGACTCGGGCTTGATCCACTAGACTCAGCGCTATAAGCACCCATGTAGGAGGTGCTCTAGACACTGGCAGTGCATAATAGGAAGCCTAGGACCTAGGAGTGGTCGGAGCACCGCTGGTGGCTGAAGTTCTAAATAAAGGGGGTGATCCACATAGCCCCTTACCATGATGAGCTGCAGCTGGGGACATGAGTACCACTATATGTGTCAGACTCTCAATACCTCTTGGCCTCTCTCTTTTCTATCTCCTCAATTAACATACCTCCAATCTCCTAGCAATCCCTAATACCTGCTGGTATGCAATGTCTATCTCCAACTCCCAGACCATGCTAAATATGATATTGGGATTGAGCCCTCAATAAGTTGACGAACCTACTCTCGAACACTAGAAACCAAGGTTGGTGCATGCCTAGCCAAATCACTAAATCAGAGCGCATACTCTGATACAGTCATAAGACCCTAGAACAACTGCTTAAACTTTATGCACCATGCATCTCCAAGACTATGGGGAACATACTCCCTCAATAATATATCCTAGATCTGAGTCCAAGTGAGTGAAGCTGCCTCACCCGGTATCCAACTCATATGCTCGCCACCATTACACTTAGCAACACCCATAGTACAGAGGATACAGTGGCACTCCTCATGAAAATCCTGGGCATCCTCTGACGCCAAGACACTAAACGTATGAGGTTGGTACTTCTTATACCTCTCGAGCCTGAGCTCATCTGCCTTAAAAACTGTTGTCCTAACCTCGGGCTGAACTGGAGCTACCAACTGCATCGGTATGACATTCGGAACCTGGTTGACCTGGACCCACTACTTTGGAGTATGGGCGGTAGGGTATATTCTCCTCCCTCGGCGTGAGATATGGTAGGAGCAAGTGGGATCAACCCTGTCTTAACTAAAGTGCTGAACATGTTGAGAAACTGGGCTAGAATCTCCTGAAGAGCTGGTGCAATAATAAACATCTCAAGTGCTTGTGATCCACTAGAGCCACTGGTGGCTTCTTTGTAGTAGGCCGTGCCGGTGATTTAGTTTCACCATATAGACATCTTCAGCCTCTACATCGGCCTCGGCCCCAGCCTCTCGCGGATCTAGCACGGGGCACGGTTGTCTGTTCATCTGATCCAGTTGTACGTGTCCTCACTATCAGTGAGAGAATAGAAATACAGAAATTTAGACCCCGAAGAAAAAATCTCGCACGATAAGGAATCAAAGAAGTGGAACTTTTCCTGACATTTTCATAGCCTCCTGAAGATAAGTACATACGTTTCTTTACTGATCTGCGAGACTATACTAAACTTGCATGTGACTCATAACAACTATGAATCTAGAGCTCCGATACCAACTCATCACGGTCCTATTTCCCCTCCATAGGATGTCGTGACGACACCTAGTCTCAAAGATTACGTAAGCCTAATAATTATACCAAATAACTGAATATTAAGCTGAAACTCAAATCTCAATATCTAGAATAAATAAAGCTGCAATTTATAATGATTACAATTTCCAAAACCCAATAGAAATCAATCACAAGCTTATAAGAGAAATGCTAAGTGTCACTATACATTAGATTCTATAAAAGATAAGGAAAAACAACATAGTAGAATAATGGAGGGGACTCCGAGGTATGCAGATACTGGCAGATATACCTTGAAGTCTCCACATGCTCATTGGCTCACTGATAGCGGGTGTGGTAGGAGGTGCCTGGATCTGCCCAAAACGATGTGAAGAAGAGTAGCACAAGTATACCATAACGTTACCCAGTAAGTGTCAAGCCTAACCTCAGTAAAGTTGTGACGAGGTTAGGCCAGGGCTCCACTAGAATAAAAAGGAAAGGAGGCAAAGATATAATATAATATAATGAAAGACTGAGAATTTGATGAGAAATTTCAGAAGGAAACAACACAACAAATATGAGTAAATAACAGGGGCGCTCCCGAGGTACCGCCTCGCAGTCTCAAAAGTAAATACGCAGCATAGGATCTCCCGAGGTACCGCATCATAAGTAAATATGCAACATGGAATCTCCCAAGGTGCCGCATCGTAGTCCCAAACGTAAATATTGTCACGCCTCAAACCTGGGGAGGAGTGGCTGGCACTCGGTGTCAAGATGGTTCGAGCGAACCACACTATAAGTTTTTTTTTCTAATTATTATTTGCCAACATGGTCACAATTTGTAATGTATAACTATTAGTGGAAAAATTCCAAATTAATAAACTACCCTTTTTAAAACAAGATTACATATGGGCCGTCAATGCCTCTGACATACTGTACAAATGAATCTCTGTGTGCTAAGATTGTTTTACATAAAATGGGATAGGTTAGCGGCCTACCCATAAGTCTGTAGCAAAACTCTAACACGATGATTCATTGACTTGGTTGTACTTCGAATGAAGTGGAGTCTTACCGATCATTCGTTAAACGCCAATTTTTCCTACTATGAGGGCTCGTCAAACTGATTATCTATACATGCAGAGATGAATGCAGCGTCCCCAGGCAAAAGATACGTCAGTACGAATAATGTACTGAGTATGTAAGGTAGAACTGAAACATAACGATAAGTTTATATTTATTTAAAGACATATAAGAATCAACCTGTAAGTATGGATAACTCTGTAAATTCTGAAGCATTTATAATGCCATGCACATGCATATAAATGCCCTGTCATGCATAGGCATAGGTATACATAATATCATCAAGCGACTGAGGGCATCTCATCATATCGTCGCGGCCATTGTGGGCGACATCATCAATATATATCAACTGATCAGGTGGTGATGCATATATAATGTCGTAACCTTTTTTCTATATCCCATATGCATATATTTACATATATACGCGTACATAATGCCATCTGATACCACTGTAGGCAAATTCATCAACCTATACCAGCTGATCAAGTGGCAGTGTATATATAAAGCCATAATCTTTTTTCATATTCCATATACATATATTTACATATATACGTGTATTTAAAGCCATCTGATGATGGGTTAATGTACATGTATAAATGGGTGAAATGCTTGAAAAATACATAGTATATGTCAATATTCCTTCAGGATAAGATTTTTCGATATTCTGAGACCGATAAACAGAAGATAATAATAATTCATATGGGGAATCAAAGATATAGACACCCATAATATTTCTATGAATAGAATATTCTTGGAAATAGTATATGTACTCGTTTTTCGGTATAATTTGAACTATACCAGAAGAGAAAGAAGGGATAGTTTTAACATAACTGAGTATAGACAAAAATCTATTCCCTTGTGGATTACGAGGGTGCAACCACGAAATTAAGGGTGTCAAGTAGAATGACAAACCATTCTTTGACTTGTACAAGTAATATATCAAGAAATGAAACAGGTGATGCCTCAACTGTGAAAATGATTTGCAGAACAACACTCTAAAGGCGATTGTTCGACCCAATATCGTAGTAGGTCCAATGAAAAAGAAGTCAATGGTAGCTTCTTTACTTATATCCATCTCAATGAAAAGGGGGACTAATCCTAGAGAAAGTTTCTCAGCTAAATGTTAAGAGAACCCAATATACAGATATCTAAAACTCTAAGCTAAAGGTTATTCACAAGATTTACAACAACAAAGTTTGTACTAGCTTCTGAGTATCAAGGAAAGTGAAAAGGATTAACTATTTGACAATAGCCAAAATAAAGGTTATTCACAGGATTCAAGGGAATCAGAATGAACTAGATATTAACAAGCTAAGTATGTGCAATAATTAGATCAAAGAAATTACATCAATCTCTGAAAGTCAAAGAAAGAAACTCCAAACCGTTCTGTTTTAGCCCTTTTTTTCTAGGATTTTTCTTTATTAACAAGGAATGACTAACACTTTGCCACATACTAATTAGCTTTAAGAGTTATCTTAACTAGGCTTATATGGATGCCACGTGGGGGTGGGGATTTTAAATATTTATCCACTAATTTATTAATTAATTAGGTAATAATTCGTTATCCGATAATTAATCAATTACTCACATAATTAAAAATTATTCTTAATTACTTAAAATACAACTCATTTTTAATACACCTTATATATCATACTATAATATATTTTACTATCATGGTCATGTGGTACCATACAAAATAATTACGTACACTTATTATTTTATTAAAATATCCATGTAAAAATATATATGTTCTCAATATCTAATTTTGCTAATCTCGTATAAAGAGTACAAATTCACGTACGCTTAATTCTTAAAAGTGTCAAAAGATAACCTTATTTTTCTTACGAGAAATTTCATCTTTATAATAAATAGAATCTCATAAACTTTCTTATAGTATGTGTATAATTTATCATATTCGAAAATAGTAATAATGATAACTATCCAAAATTGTACTTATATAACTTTTACTAAAATACTTTACTTCAAAAAACCCCACATTAACATAACATCTAACGATATCAAGGTTGTGAACTTATAGAGTCCCATAATAATAATGTCTTAAACCCTTTATAGTCTCCTAATAAATATAATCCTTTGAGCTCATGTGGATTTACTACAGCACATCGTAATGCAAGGGTACGGGATGTAACAATATGCGATAAGGGATCTATCAACGTACAACCTCGTAGTCCCAAAAGTAAACACACAACTCATAACTTATGGAGGAATGAATTTACAGCAATAAATCTTACAATTAAGGACTGAATACAAATCAAGGAATCAAGTAATTCAATTAAGCATGCTGCACAAATAGCAAGTAAGATTTTGAAATAAGTAGGCATGCGATATTAGGCTAAACAAGATGACTACATAGGCTAGGAAAATTGAGTTAAGGAATTAAAAGAGAACTACTCAGCAAGAACCGGATTTTTCAGCATATAGCCCAGTGTACACACTCATCATCTCGCATACACGGCCTTCACGTATTTCAAATATTACAACAGTACCAAAACCTAAGGGGAATTTCTCCCACACGAAGTTAGACAGGTCAGTTACCTTAAATCAAGCTCAATTAGTCAATAAGAACACCTTCCCTTCAACTTTCCAACTCCGAACGGATCAAATCTAGCCAAAGTAATTGCATACTATAAATATAGCTATAAGAAACTCATCTAAATAAAGAAATTACGTCTTTAACAAGAATTTAAAAAATCGCCGCAAAGAGTCAACCCTGAACCACATCTCGAAATCGGGTAAAAGTCACAAAATTTGAATACCCGTTCAACCACGAGTTCACCCATACCAAAATTACTCTATTTGGATACACAAATCTCGATCAAAACCTCAAAATTTGGTGTAAGAACTTTACAACTTTTTCACCAAAATTTTCAACCTAAATCCTTAATTAAATTAAGAACTCATAGATAGATCAGTGAAAATTAATCAACAATGAGTTAGGAACACTGACCCTAACAATCCCTCTAAAAATCTTCAAATTATTGCCTTAATCTGAGCTCTCAAGTTCAAATAGTGAAAAAATGGCATAAACCCTTAATTTTGGGATTTAAATATGCTGCCCGGGTATCCATTCTTCGCGGATGCGGAAATTTCCATGCGTTCGTGAAGCGCCAAAATATTACTGCATATATTCCTATTACCCGAACGAGAGCAGCCACTCGCGAATGCAGTGACCAAAGGTTCATAAGCTTCACGATCGTGAAGTTCTTCTCGCGAATGCGTAGGCCACACGTGAAATTCACCTAAGCTGCCTTTTTCATCGCGAACGCGTAACCTTGTTTGTGATTGAGTAGCACCAAGGCCCTGCCCTTTCGCAAACGCATGATCTCCTTCACGAACGCGAAGGGAAATCTTTCAGCAACACAATAATCGGGTCCAAGCCTGCACTACTATTGGGTGGCGATGATGGTCGATGGAGTTTTATCCAACTAGGTCCAGATCGAATCCACAGTAAGTTAATTTGTTTGGAATTAGGTTTATATTCAAGTGTAGATGCGAGGTTTTCTCTTAATTTCTCTTTCACAAATAGTTGGTTTGTTTTCTACTTCTATTTCTATTCTATAGCATGCAATATTTGAAACTATGTATAATATTTTGCTGGTTATTTTCAAGTGTTTAAAGGGACTTAGGTATTGACTTCCACTAGGTAGATATCTAATGGGTAGTAAAAATCTAGGGTAATAATGTGATTAATTGGGGTTGTAATATAGCTATCACACCCGAGTACTCAATCTATTTCTCTCGGTAGTTTGAGTGATTTTTTCAAATTTAGCTTTCTCAAATCCAAATGGGTATTCGTGAAATTCAAGTGATTTTAGGTCAAGTCGGGCATTACTATCTCTAGTTTTAACCCTTGAATTTGGGCTATTAATTTTTTGAGTTTACCCCAATTTCTTGTTACCTAGTTTTCCTAGACTTAGTCTGTCTTTCTTAAGTGGAGGCTAAGTCATAAAGGGATAAATCAGTGTTTGTAACCACTTATCCAATAGTTCTAATAAGAACTAGGCTAAAAATCACTAACCCATATACATTCAAGCACTAAAATTCAAGATCCATCAAATACCCACACTAGGATTAGGTCACAACCCTAGTTACGGTTTTAGCTATTCATGAAAATAGCATAAATCGAACACAAAAAGAAGAGAAATTCCATAATACTAAATTGTAAGATGAAAATCGAATGTTGTAAAGTAAATCTTGTAAAAATTTTCCCAAATAGCAAAACCCAGCCATCTCACGTGCTTAGCAAAAATATTGTCATACTCATTTTTACTCACCCGAAGGTAGTACAAGGGAAATTTTTCAAATTTAAGTGATACTATGTGAAATGGGATTATTTATTTGATTTTGTTCAGAGTCTCCACTTGGGATAGTTTGTTTTTTTGTGTCCCAAGTCACCAGTTTATATTAAATCCCAAATCGAGGAAAATTTGGCTTTTTTTGTGAAGTCTGCAAACCAGAAATTCTGAATAAGAAATTCTGTTAACCCGAGAGAAGGTGTTAGGAACTCCTACATTTCATGGTTCTAGCACGGTCGCTTAAACTATCATAATTGGCCCATTACCTGATTTTAATACATGTTTCGACCTATAGCGAAATTTTAGATTATTTACTGCTATTAATTAATTTTAAGGAGGATTGAATGTCGTTTAAAATATGTCTTTGGATCGCGTCACATGAAATGCACCCACAATCCGAAACACATGTTATTCAATGTTGTAGGATTTGGATTTGGGTCACATGAAATGCGCATCCGAATAGGAAGATAATATTAGTAAATAACGTGCCTAAAGCAACAAACGCGTTGTTAACTTTGTGGGGGCCATGAAAATTCGCTAAATGGCACGTCCCGAGTTCTAAATATTTTAAAGGAAATAATTAAAGGGGACCGCTCAGTTGTGATTTTATTTGGCGTGGCACGCCTTGATTCTATGTTTTATAGGATGTCCTGAAATTCAGAGGGCCATGACTATTGTTATCCCTAATATTTGGCTCACCTCCATTCTTATTAGAGCAGTCCAATTATGGAAAATTAAAGGGTGAGAATTCTATCATGGTTCAGGCTAGCAGCTTATTTTAATTAAAGAAAAGGCTAATGGCTGAAGATTTGGGCTTAGCACGAGGCTCAACAGCCTATGCGCTTTGAAAATTATTCCAAATGGTAAATTCAGCACCCTTCCACGTCAGGCCTCAAGAAGAAGCCCTATTGAGGAATTAATCAACCTAGCAGACCATGAGGTCCCCAGATTGAATCCACAAGATGTATTGCCAACATTTGTAATTACTAAGCAGCTTGCTTTAAGATACACCTACCAGCTAATGATTGAAATGTTACAATTAAACTATTCTGAATACTAACTTGTTGTTATTCAAACTATATATCACCTAAATAAATGCAAATCAGGGTTACAATTTGAGCCAACATTTATAAAGAGATAATTGTCAAACCCTTGCCATTCAGAGATACAAGATATTTTATCACTTTATAAACCAAATAATTAACTAAAAGGAAATGTTTACTGGTAAACTTCACATCAATGCATCTATACACTTAACTTGAGTAAAACTGGGGTGGTATCGTCAAATGAACATTAAATCCCACAATCCTGTGTGCGCTGAAAATAGGCATGCTGCTGCATGATACTTGATTCTCATGGATTTATATACATCTCTTCAGCCATTTAAAAGAAAAGGAAACATCACAATAACTAAACATGGTGAAACTAACTACCGAAGCAAGATAACAAGATACTTGATCCCAACGGAACAAAGTAACCTAGAATCCTAAACCAACTATATTTCCATTAATAACAGCTCATAATAACTTCCCAAACTCATGGAGAATGAGACAACAACAAAAACTCAAAACCATTTCATAGAGAAGACCAATCCATAAAATAACTATCAGTGGCTATAAAAGTGTAAAAAATAGCATCACACAAGGATTGCATTTACAAGTTCAACTTGATCAAATCAGACCCAATCATTCAATCATTCTCACACATTGAAAGATGTGATTAATACTTGAAAATTTGACAAAAATAAGAAGCAGAAGTGAGACATCAGTCAACAGCCAGGATCAACACCCAAGTAGTCACCAAATACCAACTTTGAACCAGAAAGTGGAATAGTAATTTTAATGAAACACAACTTCACACCACCTTTTTCCAAAAATCAAAAATCAAACCATTTTAAAACTAGTATTCTAGGATATAACGCTTTACAAAGTTTTAAACTGAGGAAAAAGGAACACAAAAATTCCAGATGATGGAGAAGTTGACTAGTTTTATCAAGGAAAAGAGTGGAAATCAAGGACTCCTAGAACTATATCAGTTAGTTTAGGAATTTCAGGATTTCTAGCTCATCTTTTTTCTGTAGTTTTTAGCTCTTAGGTCTATATTTTCAGCTCTTGGATATCTCCACTTTTTTTTCTAACTTGCAATGCAACAATGACTTGCCTTTATAGGCAACCAATTTAGGGCAACCTTTCAGATTTATTTTAACCCTTAGGTCCTTTTTGATTAATGCTTTTTGCTTATAAATTCCTAAGATTCTGACTTGTTGGTCAAGTTATATTATTAAAAGGTCTGAAATTCAAAAAAAAAATCCTCATTAGAAGCTTCCTATTTGTTACCAAGAGATTCTTCAACCTGAACTTCCTAAAACACCCCCAAAATGACCTTTTTTTACTTTAGCTTACCTATTTACCTTTTAACCCTTTCTTTGAGGTCTCTCTAGTTTTTAGATTGGCGATTGAACCCTAAAACTCATTGAAATATGACAAACAGGATTATACAAATGCTAGGGCTTCAAACGAATCAAACCATAAAAATTTTTAAAAGAAAAATGCAGAACTTTATCAACTGAAAACAAATTGATTATGAATCAAACGCACGTCACTCACACCAACTTTTAACAATAAACTCCATTAAGCTAAACATTAATTTAAACCAGTCTAAAACCTATACTTACCTTCATGCAATGCATAAACTCATTAACTACAGAAATTAAAATACCAAACGAAAAAGGCAAGACTTATACAACTTAATTAACACGAATGAAACTTATTTTAAACTCAAGAATTGAACATGAAGTTCAAACCAACAGAAAAGGGATGAGGAGGAAGGAAAATCAAAAGAAAATGAGGGAAAACTTACCTAATTGTTTAGAATTAAACCCTGGACACGAGTAAGACCTTCATGCATCAGCTTTAAAATTCTGGAACCCTAGATTTTAATTTCGAGCTGTTGTCAATGTATTCGAGGGAAGTTGACTGTAGACTTGGGATGAGGGAGGCGAGAAGGTTATATGGTATGATTTTGGGGTGATTTGGTGGTGGTGAGGTTTTGTCGCCTCTCTTTGATCCAATATTCGAGAGGTTTGGCTGGGATTCGAAGGAAATAATGGTGGATTCATGATGAGGGAGTCGTGGGGAGGTTGTGGTGTAAGTTTGGTCATGATTGGAGACTCGCCGCCACCATAGGCAATTTCCAGCAGTGGTAGACGACGTTACAGGGATGGTCTCTGAAAGTTTGACGGAGAAGAGAAGCAACGGGGGTAGGGGGGTCATTAGGACATTTAAATATTAAGTGATCCAGGCTTCTGAGCCGTTGGATCACTCAACCTAGACGGCTGCGATCAAACAAGAGAAAACAACGTCGTTTGGTCATATAGATAGGAGACCGGGTTAGGGGCATGGATTTGGGCCGGTTCTGAGGTGATTGGGATAGGTGTGGGGATTAAATCCCGATTTGGGCTAGCCCAAATTTGGGCATCTTATTTAGTTACTCAATTTTCTTTTAAATTTTCATTTCTTTTTCTTTTTCAAATTATAACTAAACCAAAATTAAATCCTAAAAGTAAATTAATTAAAAATATAAATTATTTAAAATTCATAATATTTATAAAAATTAGTTAAGTCTCAAACTGAAAGAAAAAATGTAATGAATTCGAAAAATTAAAAGTAAAAGTGCAGAAAGGACTATTTTTTTATTTCTTTCATTTTTGTAATATTAAATAACTAATAATATTGAAAAATTAGAAAATTAGGTCCTAAATGCAAATGCACATTATTTTATTTTTATGAATTATATGGATGCACACAAAAATGCAAACAAATACAAGAATTATGCAATTAATTCTTAAAAATCAAATAATTAAAGAGAAAATCATAATTTTAATAATCCTGTAGTAGTAAATAATGCGAGGAAAAAAATATATTCTCACAGCTGCCCCTCTTTGCTCGGAGACATGGCAATTATGAGATATTTTTTCCCGCTTGGCTCTCCATGCGAAGCATTTTTGAATAATATCCAACCAAACCTTGCTTTAGAGGTTGCCTACATATTCTTGGCTATAAAAGAATCTGGTTAATGAAGTTCTGGAAGTCTTTGTAGCTGGGAGTACCAGAAGCTTTGATTTCACTACTCCTACTGCTGCTACTGCTTGGTGACCTCCTTATTACACCAAAAGGAAAATCAAAGCTAAGCTAGTTACGAGTTACAAGATTCCTATTTACAAATCTCTTGAAGCTTGATCTTGAGTCTTAGCTGATTTTGCTGTGGACGTCGATCTAATTCTTGATGCTCACAAACTGTAAGTTCTGGTTCTTTCTTCAGCATTTGGATCAAAGAAGGACACGCGAGGCTTGTGACTTCAATCAAATTTTGAGCAGCCCGCATCTTTGTCTGTCTCGGCACTTTGGATTCACTTCTTTTGGTCTTTTTCTTCTATTCCTTTATTCTGGATTGAGAATCATTCTTTCGGTTATCTCGAATCATGTACCTCGAGGTAAAACATAGTCAGACAGTAAGACAAACAAATGAACGAAAATTTCATGTCCCAGTTTTCACGAGGAAAATTTTGTGAGTTATTTGAGACACAAATCTAAGCTATTTCTTTATTGAAAGCAACAAAAATCAGGATTGCGTATTCTAGGGAATAGGAAATGAGGCCCTAAATTGGAAGGATTGCCAGGTTATGCTGGAACACTAACTAGGTTATGCCAGAAAAGAATAAAGGGTCATCGGGTTATGCCGGGGAGGTTCACGGGTTATACCGAGATAAAAAGAAAAAGGTCCATGGGTTAGGCCAGGGAGGTCCTCGGGTTATGTCTGGATAAAAAGAAAGGTCCTTGGGTTATGCCAAGGAGATCCACGGATTATGTCGGGAAAAAAGGAAAAGGTCCTTAGGTTATGCCAGGGATGTTCGCAGGTTATGCCGGTATAAAAGAAAGAGGTCATTGGGTTATGCCAGGGAGATCCATGGGTTATGCCGGGATAAAAGAAAAAAGTTCTTTGGGTTATGCTAGGGAGATCCATGGGTTATGCCGGGATAAAAAAAGGTCCTTGGTTTATGCCAGAGATGTCCACGAGTTATGCCGAGATAAAAGAAAAAGATCCTTAGGTTATGCCAGGGAGATCCACGGGTTATGATGGGATAAAAGAAATAAGGTCCTTGGGTTATGCTAGGGATATCCATGGGTTATGCCGGGATAAAAGAAAAAGGTCTTTGGGTTATGCCAGGAAGATACACGGGTTATGCCGGGATAAAAGAAAGAGGTCCTTGGGTTATGCCGAGATAAAAGAGAAAAGGTCCTTGGGTTATGCCGGGGATGTCCACGTGTTATGCCGGGATGAAAGAAAAAGGTCCTTGGGTTATGCCAGGGAGATCTACGGATTATGCCAGGATAAAAGAAAAAGGTCCTTGGGTTATTCCAGGGAGATCTAGGGGTTATGCCGGGATAAAAGAAAAATGTCCTTGGGTTATGCCAGGGAGATCCAAGGGTTATGCTGGGATCAAAGAAAAAGGTCCTTGGGTTATGCCTGGGAGATCCACGGGTTATGCCGGGATAAAAGAAAATAGGTCATAGGGTTATGCCAGGGTTATACTAGGATAATATAGAAAGGTCATTCGGTTATGCCGGGATAAAAGAAAAAAGATCGTTTGGTTATTCCAGGGATGTCCACGGGTTATGCCGGGATAAAAGAAAAGGGTCCTTAGATTATGCTAGGGAGATCCACAGGTTATGCCAGGATAAAAGAAAGAGGTCCTTGGGTTATGCCAGGGATGTCCAGGTGTTATGTCGGGATAAAAGAAAAAGGTTCCTTGGGTTATGCCACAGAGATTCACAGGTTATGCCGGGATAAAAGAAACAGGTCCTTGGTTTATGCCAGGGATGTCCATGGGTTATGCCGGGGTAAAAATAAAAAAAGGTCCTTGGGTTATGCTAGGGATGCCCGCGGGTTATGCCGGGATAAAAAGAAAAAGGTCCTTGGGTTATGCCAGGGATGCCCACGGGTTATGTCGAGATAAAAGAAAAGGGTCCTTCGGCTAGAAAGGATGCAGCTACAGATTGGAGGCCCTATGCTACCATGATTCTTGGGAATTTTCTTTTCTCTCTTTTTTTTAGTAAAAATGCAGGAAAGAATTTGGAGGAAACTTCCCTTTAATGTTAATTATTGTTGCGAAGCTATTCGTAGCTCCTCTGCATTTCCTTTTTTGGTTGCAACTACTTCTTGCACGGTTACTTTGGATTACACCTGTTCCAAAATTTTCAAACAAAGAACAATTGTTAGTTTTGAAATAGTGATTGGTTTTGTGGCCTTTGATTGTTTGATAAATGGATCTTGGCCCAACTTTCGATAAGAACCTCCGTCTTCTGCTGGCTTTTCTGAAGATTGATCACTCTCCTAAAATCGAGGAACTTAGCTTTTCAAAATTTTTTATGACGGATCGTTTGCAAGGGTCTTTGGCTCTTTCACTATATTCATCCTCTACGGGCTTTTGTCTTTGGATTTCTTTTCATTTTAAATAAATTTAATTTCAAAGCATCGGGATCCCTTGGCTTTTCAAATCTTTGCCCAGATGGTTAGCCGCGTGGGCCTCAACCTTTTTAACTTCACTTTGCTTTTGTGGGAATTTGACTTTGATTTCCATTCTCTTCAGGAGATTTTCCATTTCAAAACATCAGCCGCCATGGCCAGTCGAGATCGGCTTGATGCACATGCTGAGGTTGGGTACCTTTCTTCAGCTTTGTTAGGCAAAGCCCTATAAATCCAGTCTTGCCACCTTTTATTTGTATTAGTTTTGGGAAATGAGTTAGACCGAAAGGGATTTAAAGAAAATGTAATCAAAAGGCAAGAAAATGAATTTACGAAAAAGTGTCCCTTTCAGAAAGAAAAAAGGACTTATCTGGGGTGCATGCAGGCTTCGAATAGACATGACATGCTTCTTGGACTAGGTGCCCGACCCGCATAAACTTCTCCATCTTCTCATAACTCATTGACCCGTGTTTCAAACCAGGGCATCTTGCCGGGACTCTATCAATGGTAGGAAATGCTTTCTTTTCGACCGACGCTATTTGTGGGTTTTCGCCAATCGACCTATCTCATTTCTCTTCTTACCATCGCTTGATATAGCCCTTTACGAGTTTTCACTAAACAGACTTTCTCATTTTCGATTTCTCTACTAACTGTCGCCTTATGGTGCCCATAGGTTTTCATCGATTAGGCTCTCTCATTTTATTTCTCTCAGTTTGACTGTATCAGATTCCAACAATGGTGTTTTCCGATTCCAAGGCCTTTGCCAATTGATCAGAAGGACTTGGACAAGGATTGGGATAAATAATTTGGATGGAATTGCAACTTTGGAACCGTTCAGGTGCCGAGCCTTTATATCATTTGCTCTAGTTTCATTTTTTGGGGAATTAGGATTTTTATTTTGGTGTGACTAAACCTCGGAGAAAGGCTGCGTACGTATCCTTAGAATAAGTTGAATGTAGTTCGGACAAAACATTTTTTTTGGTTTGCGCTTTTTTCTGTTTTTTCTTTTGTTTTTCTGTTTTGTTTTGTTTTTCTTTTTTTTTTCATTTCAATTTCTTTCTCTTCTTTTTTTTTCATCATTTCATTTTTCAATAACACTTTTAGGTTTTAAAGAGTGTAATCAAAGAAGAGTAACCAGCTCAAATGGGTTTGCAAAAGGGTTGACAGTGTTTGGATATTAAGAATGAAAGCCTTCGTCATCCCAATCGAACAGAGTCATTGTTTCAGAAAGCCTAGACATAGTATCTTTTTACTACGTCTGCATTCGAAACTGCTTCGGGATCATTTCCCTCGATACCATCCAGATGCGATACTCCTCTCAGCAATATCTTTCTGATGATGTACAGACCATTCCAATTAGGAGCGAATTTTCCTTTTGATTCCTGATGATGAGGAAGAATGCGCCTTAACACAAGTTGTCCCACTTCAATACTCCTGGGCCGTACTTTCTTGTTATAAGCTCGGGCCATTCTTCGTTTGTACAACTGCCCGTGGCAGATCGTAGCGATTCATTTTTATCAATTAAGGTTAGCTGTTCAAAACGGGTCTTGATCCACTCAGTGTCATCAATCTTGGCTTCAACAATGATACAGAGAGAAGGGATTTCCACCTCTGCGGGCATCAGAGCCTCAATTCCATTGACTAAGAGGTATGGGGTTGCTGCTACTGACGCGCACATTGTGGTGTGATATCCTAGTATTGCGAAAGGCAACTTTTCATGCCACTGCTTGGAGCTCTGAATCATTTTTCTCAAAATCTTCTTGATGTTTTTATTTGATGTTTCGAAAGCACCATTAGCCTTGGGTCGATAAGTAGTAGAGTTCCTATGCGTTATTTTTAATTGTTTGCATATCTCCTCCATCAAACGACTAATCAAGTTTGGCGCATTATCTGAAATGATGGTTGCGAGAATACCAAATCGACAGATAAGATTGGAGTGTACGAATTCTATTACAGCTTTCTTGAGAAAAAGAAAGAAGAGAAATTGGTCCATCTTTCCCGAGAGAAGCCTCCTTCTCTCAGGCCAACAGTCTTCTACTTCTAGTCGACTGATCTATGACGGGCTTCCCTCTTTCCCTGGATCTGCTTGCTTGTCTACGCTCCGATCCAGCAAGTAATAATTGAAAAAGAGTAATGGCTTCAACTTACCCATTCATGTGGGATCCGCACACTCCTACGTGTACTTCGTGCATGATCCTTCAGGATTCTTCAGCATCAACGCATCTTACAAAATTGAGATCAGGAGTCCTTTTGTACAAGACATCATCACTCAAGAAGAAACCACTTGCGTGCCGTCTAATGGTTCTCCTTTTATCTCCACTGGCTTGATCGGGGAATTCTTATGTTTTTAAAAAAATTTTGATGTCATGGTACCATGGTTGAATACTTGGTTCTGCGTTAATTGCATTACAATAATCGTGCCTTTCCTTGGTTTGGATTTCAAGGGGATCAATATGGGCATTGCTTGGGTAGGGCAACATTACGGCCAGAGTGTTAAGTGCGTCAACTAGTTCATTGTGACAACGAGGGATGTACCTGAACTCTGTTGACTTGAACCGCTTGCTAAGATCTTGCACATGTTGTCTATAGGGTATAAGTTTGACATCTCGGGTTTCCCATTTTCCTTGGTCTTGCCAAATATTCAGATCTGAGTCTCCCATAATCAAAAACTCTTCAACATCTTGGTCCACTTCCATGTTCATACCCATGATGAAGGCTTCATATTCGGTTGTGTTTTTGTGCATAAAAATTGAAGTCGGGCTATGGTCGGGTAATGTTAACCAGTATATGAGATCAGGACTGCCCCAAGTCCCACACCTCTTGTGTTTACTACTCCATCAAAGAACATTCTCCATGCAGTCGTATCTCGGATATTGCCTCAAACGAGTTTATCTCTTCATCTGGGAAGTAAGTGTTCAGAGGTTGGTATTCATCATCAACCGGGTTCTCAACTAAATGGTCCACTAACACCTCGGCTTTCATTACCGTGCGAGTGACATAGACTATGTCAAACTCAGTGAGCAGGATCTTCCACTTTGCTAATCTTCCCATGGGCATTGGTTTCTGGAATAGGTATTTTAGCGGATCTAACCTGGTCATGAGGTAGGTAGTGTAGGCTTGCAGATAATGTCTCAACTTCTGAGTGACCCAAGTTAAAGCACAACAAGTTTGTTCCAGTAAAGTATACTTGTCTTCGTAGCTGGTAAACTTCTTGCTCAAGTAATATAGTGCATGCTCTTTCTTCCCGGTAATATCATATTGCCCGAGGACACAACCAAAGGAATTTTCCAAGATTGTCAAGTACAAGAATAGAGGCCTCCCCGGTTCAGGCTGGACCAAGACCAGTGGGTTACATAGATACTCTTTGATCTTATCGAAAGCTTCCTGATATTCATTTGTCCATTTGACTCCTGCATTTTTTTTAGTAATTTGAATATGGGTTCACACGTGGAGGTCACCTGAGCTATGAACCGGCTGATATAGTTCAATCTTCCCAACAAGCTCATCATTTCATTCTTGATTTTTGGAGAAGGTAATTTCCGAATAGGTTTTATCTTTGTCGGATCTAACTCGATTCCTCTCCTGTTGACTATGAAGCCTACAATTTTGCCCGACGGGACCCCAAACGCACATTTGGATGGGTTTAGTTTCAAATCATATCTGCGCAACCGTTTGAAAAACTTCATTAGATCTCACACATGGTCATCCTGAGTTTTGGACTTGATGATCACGTCGTCCACATGCACCTCTATCTCTTGGTGCATCATATTATGGAAAATGGTTGTCATGGCTCTCTTGTAGGTTGCCTCGGCATTCTTCATAACAAAGGGCATGACCCAGTAGCAATAGGTTCCTAGGGTGTGGTGAAAGCTATCTTCTTTGCGTCTTCTACATCAATCAACACCTAGTGATATTCTGCGTAACAGTCCACGAAGGACTGTAACTAATTCTTAGCACAGTAATCAACAAGGATGTGGATGTTCGGCAAGGGGAAGTTACCTTTGGGGCTTGCCCTGTTAAGATCTCTATAATCCACACACACTCGGGTTTTTCCATCTTTCTTCGGTACTGGAACTATATTAGCCAGCCATGTGGTATACCAGACAACTCGGATCACCCCTGCTTCCAACTGTTTCATGATCTCTTCTTTTAACTTTTCTCTACTTTTGCTAGATTGAGTGTCATCAGGATAAGTTGGCAATTTTTGCACCACCAAGTCAACACTCGGTCCCGGCATGTCATCATATAACCATGCAAACATATATTTGAACTCAAACATGATTTGGATTAATGCATCCCGAGTTTTCTCATTTGTGTGAATGATTATTTTGGTTTTCCTGATTTCTTCGAAACTACCCAAGTTAATTGGCTCAGTGTCATTTAAGTTTGGCTTAGGTTTATTTTCAAAATGTTCCAGCTCTTGATTTATTTCTCTAAAATCCTCCTCTTCATCATATTCTGATTCTTGGTTCATTATTTCACAACTTGATAGCACGTTTGGATTTGTACTTGAAATCCGCAAGCATGTCATGTTACTTAAAGCCATGTTATTAGAGCTGAAAGAAGAAGTAAAAGAGAAAAATAGCAAAATCAGAAAGCAAAAAGAAAGACGAACAATGAAATATTGATTTCATTTCTCGGAATTTGAAGATAACAAGGTTTACATTTTGGAAATTAAAGGCAAGAAATTAAAGAAAGCATCCGAGTTACATCCTGGAATAACTCGCGATACAGAAAAAGTGGCAGGACAGGTCTACCGGGACTCCCGCCTAATTGGCAATGGCGTAGCCTTCCAATTTTGCAATTTGGCCTCGGGTCCCATGTACAGCACCTCAGCAGTACTTGGGCCTTCCTCTGGCCAGACCATATGGGTTTCATATAATATCTTCCTTATTGCCCCACAAATCTCTTCAATTACTTCAGCAGTAAGAAACTCATCCTCTTTTTCTTCACTATATTTGGGCTTGACAAAGGTCTTGTGAAGGCGTAGCACCGGCTGTGGTAGGATCCATCCATTAATCTTCCTATTATCCTCCCCTTTTATATCAGTTGGTTGGGTATGAAGCCGACTCCAAAGAACTTTTCACTAACAAGCAGGGTGATCGGTTCGGATATACTTTGCAATGATTTCCCAAGTCCTTCCCCAAGTTTAAAGCCATATCTGATCATTTCTTTGGCAACCATGATTGATGCATTATAAAGGAAGTTGTGGGAACGGGCTTCCTTCCTCGTACTGGTCAGTGACCACAATTTCAAAGGCTTGATAAACTATGTGCTCACTCCCCTCCCTCGCTTCAAGATATGGGACTAATGGGTCACGATAAATTGATTCCTCATCTTCTCCATGGACCAAAATTTCTTGATCCTCATGCTCGAACTTTACCATATGATGAAGAGTGGAGGGTACAGCTCCTACAGCGTGGATCCATGGCCTCCCCAAAAGAAAATTGTAGGAGGTGTCCATATCTAGCATTTGGAAGGTAACATCAAATTCCACTGGGCCGATGGTTAAAGTCTGGTCAATCTCTCCCATTGTGTCCCTTTTTATACCATCAAAAGCCCGTACACAGACATTGTTGGGTCGAATTCTTTCAGTTCAAGTCTCTATGCGCTGTAGTGTTGAGAGTGGGCAGATGTCTATCCAGAGCCTCCGTCTACCATAACCCTTTTTCACGTAGTACCCTTCACATTTGACTGTTAAATGCAAGGCTTTGTTATGTGCGGCCCCTTCTAGGAGCAAGTCATTCTTACCGAAGGAGATCTGGTTGATTGCGAAAAATCTTTCCGCCATTATTTTTAACTGCTCCACAGAAGTCTCAACAGGCACATGCGCTTCATTGAGGGTCTTGATTAATACCTTATGGTGCCAAGTGCATTTCATCAACAAAGATAGTAAGGAGACTTGTTCAAGAAATTTACGAAGCTGGTCAATCACTTCGTAATCCGCCATTTTCAATTTTTCAAAGAACGCCTCCGTTTCTTCGGCACTCACGGGCTTTTTAGATAGGAAGCATTTCCTAGTGGTGTCACCTCTTCCAAATTGGAGTACTCTTCAACAGAGTAATTTTCTTCTCCTGAGATTTCTTTGCCCTTATAAGTTACAACTGATTTGTTGTAGTTTCAAGGCACAGTAGTAGGATTTGTCATAGGCTTCTATGGCACACGGGCAATAACCACGTGCTCACTTAGCCTTGTTGGATTAATTGGCTACCCCATATCATTAGCTCCTTTGGGAACATACATCGAGGTTGCGCTGTTCACTTCAAACCTCCTGGGAGGACTCAAAGTCATCTGCTTTTTCTTGCGGCCCCGAGAGACATAGAGAACAACATCTTTAGCAGGACTGGTCCCGATTCCTGTTTCAATATTCCCCTCTGATTTTGGGTGGGTGGTTTTGTTCTTTTCCTCCCTTTTGTCTTGTTTCGGGACAGCTTTTGGTTTCCTCTCTACATCAGCAATGGCGATGATGGCCTTTAATGCCGGGTCAAATTCCTTATCCTCACAAATCCTTCCGATTATCGCCCCGTTGTTATGGGATGGCGGGGGGTTGTTAGTCATATTGGGGATATCTTCGTCCTTTAGCACTATCTTCCTTTGTTCTATCAAATCTTCCACGGCTCTTTTCAAAGTCCAACAGTTTTATATATCACGCCCCTCAACTCGTGAGTAATAAGTGCGTCGGGCACCCCATTGGTAAGAGGGTGATTCGGGATTTTTCCTATTTGGGGGCACAGGGTGCAACAAACCCATTTGGACAAGCTTTGCAAATAGACTGGAGTAGGATACCCCAATTGGTGTAAAATTTGGTCTCCTGGGTGGTTCACGAGGACGAAAGTTATTTTGTAGAGGACGGGGGTTGTAGTGGTTCTGTGATGAGGATGATTTCTATGAAATAGAGCTTCGTTCTAGTTGATTTCTTGGTGAGGCCGGACATACGGTTGAGCATTCATAACTGCATATGGCTAAAGAGCATTGGCCGTGTCCAGGTGAGGGTACTAATGCTGAGGGGTTCTTTATGGGAAAATGGATTTGGGAACACGGTGTTTTCTTGCACCCGATGTTGCTATGGATGTCTCTTCCTTTTTCTTGCCCCTCCCTATTCTTGCAGATCCTCCTTGAATAGCTTTGGAGGTAGTTCTGATGGCAGATTGACTTAGAATTCGACCCGTTTTCAACCATTTCGCCAATCTTGATAGCCTCCGAGAATGGTTTACCTATAGCCGATATCATGTTTTAAAAGTTATCCGCTTCCTGAGCTTGAAGAAAAACTATGACCATCTCGACCTCATCCATTGGGGGCTTTACCATAGATGCCTGCTCACGCCACTTAACCGCGTATTCTCGAAAGCTTTCCCATGATTTCTTCTTCATATTTGTTCGCGAATTCCTATCTGGAGCAATATCAATGTTGTACTTGAACTGCCTGACAAAGTCACTAGCAAGATCATCCCAAATGTGCTAGAGGGATATATCTTGATCCATATACCACTCGGAGGCGATGCCGACTAGACTTTCTCCAAAATAGTCCATGAGTAGTTCTTCTGTTCCGCCGGTCCCTCGCAACTGATTGCAAAATTTCTTGAGATGAGCGATAGGATCACTGTGCCCATCGTACTTCTCAAATTTTGTAGTCTTGAATCCCAATGGTAAGTGCATATGGGGGAACATGCATAGATCAGCATAAGACACACTTTTCTGTCTAATAAAACCTTGGATGTTCTTGAGGCTTTCTTCTATGCTCCTCATCTTTCTCGTGATTTCTCCTTGCTCGGGAGTTTTGGCAGTCTTTTCTTGTACCGCGGTGAACTCAAACTGAGGCCGCTGAGGATAAGTATAAATGGGGAACTGGGGAGGCAATATTTGGAAGGTGGGTGTTTGGAATGTAAAAGTTGAAGGTTCAAAAGTGCGCCTACGTAGTGTAGGATGAGCTGTGACCGATCATGGGAGAGCGGTGAAAATGTTCGAGGTCGTACCGGATATGAACACCTGGAGGCAAACCTTAGAAGGATTTCCCACAAAATGAGGTGATATAGTTGGCTATCCTAGTGGGATATTTGGGTGATTGATTGGGACATTGGAGGTACCACCTGTTCTAGGGAAAAGTTCGAGGAATCCTTGGATTGTGCTTGGTGGCTCTCTTTCGTTTGTCCAAGTGTCCCAAATTTCCATAACCCTAAGACGCAGGATTCTGTTCTCTTCAGCCTCCATCGTTTCAGAGGTTGGGATACCCGAGATGGGGCCATCATCTGCAATGAGAACCGTTGGCAGAGTCATTTCTAAAGACATCCCAATGATCCATTTTGATCTAGTGAAGTATGGATGTGAGGCTAGGTTACCACAAAAACAAACCATCGTTATATAAAAAACCCTGGACTGGATGAGACAACAACAAATGGTTAGTTCGTGACAAATAACAGTAGGTAATCGCACGTTGGGGTGTGATGCACCTACATAGTTAAATGGGTTTCTACATGTCTTGCAATGGTTGCATGCTTCGTCCCAGCTTTTCCTTACTCTTTCCAATTTTCTCTCCTTTTGATTTCACTCTCTTTTTTTCTTGCTTTTCTTTTCCTCTACCCTTTTCTCATCATATACTTTTCTAATTTTCTTTTCTTATTGGAGTTATTTACAAGATTATGACCGAATTCGATAAGGATTGCCTATGTATCACGATGTCGCATGAATTAGATCATTATGTAGGTTAAGAAATAAATAAATGCAAAAAGTACAGAGACAATTTTGGGAATTTTCGATTTTTAAAACATTTATTACAAAAGATGTTAACTACTCATTTTCTTGGAAACAAAACTACAGACTCAAAATAAAGCAAAAATATAGACTCAATGATTGAAAAATCAAGAATACATTAATGCTTCAACTACAGGAGCCCGCGAGGAATCATTCGACCTCGCCGCAAGCATATGTGTGCGATCCCCTTGCCGTTGCTCCAAATCACTTATAACTTGACGGACAAAAGTCATCACCGCGGCAAAGAAGGTGGTACAAGTCATGTCCTCGCACGCTTGGCACTTCATGGTAATGTAGTTAGTGATGGTTCTGATCCTTTCTCTAATTCTGCCTTTTTCCTAATGTAATCGCCCTATCTGCTAATTTCGAGCTTCTAACACTTGAAAGTCATGAAAGTGTTGATTTTGCAATTGCTGTATTTCTTCCTTCATTTTAGCTATTAGATTATAATAGTGCTCCCTATCAGCTTTGAAATCTTTAGCTCGTTTGGCTGCCTCTTCCTCAAGAGTAGTTAACTTTCTTCTTAGTCTGGTACTGGCCCCTTCATAGTTCCTCTTTATTTGTTGCACAAATCGTGCATGTTCTTCTGCTTTCTTTGTCCATTGTGCCCGGATTTTTACTAGACTATCTTCAGACTTTTCCAGGTTTTCTTGACATTCGATGATTTTCTTTTTTAGACCGATCATAAGTCTTTCATCAACCCGGATCCTTTCTAGGTTGCTGGCAGCTATTTTCATCTTGCGGATCTAATCTTTGAGTTCCTTGTTTTTCTGTATTAGTTTTATCTTTTCTCCTTCATCGCTTGCAGCTTGAAAACCATTTTCAAACTGAAGCTCCATGACTTGCCTTTCCAATTGGCTTATTTTGGCCATGTACTTGTTTTCTTTGGTCAACTAGTCCCATTGCGCTTATGCCCCATCGGTTGTTGGACATAGGGTCTCTTTGCGGGCCTTTCAGAAATCTGGAATCTCTTGTCGAACTAGACAATGTACTTAGAGTCCGGATCATCTCTAGATTGGTCTCGCACTATAGTTTTTGGTTCAAGAAACCTACATTCATTCCATAATTGGCGAATTTTCCCTTCTCGAAATGCGGCTTTTGGGCCCAATTCAACAACATGTTTACTCAGATCTTCATCACTGGGGACGGTTTGAAATCTTCCTAATTGGCGCAAAACACTATAGAGAGTATAAGATGGGATGCTCCGGATGCCCATCAAGAGGATATAAGACACTTCAGCTGACATGTACACTGCTTCGGTGACGAGAAGCCATCCAAATGCCCACTCAATTTTATCGACAGTCAAGGATCTCAAATGTGCAAGCCAAGCTTCAGTACCCATAGGGAATTCAATACCTGCTACCCGGCATTCAAATTCTTCAATGGAGCTTAAAATGGTCAAACCATAATTCATATACCCAACCCGCTGACAGAGGTGTTCTTGTATCCATAATTGTAGTAACAAATTGCAACCATGGAAGAACTTTCCCCCTTTCCGACAGATAGTCAAGGCTCGATAGATTTTAGCAATGATTAAAGGAATCACGGTGTTGTTGGCTTTCTAGATTGAAACATCGATCATTCCTACAGGACCTATCTCTAAATCTCCATCTTTTCGGGGACAGACCAGAACACCCAAGAAAACTACCATAAATCTAAGCCCCGCCTTGCATCCCATTTGTCTTTATTCCCGGCATGGGTTAGACAAGTGTTTGGCTCTTCAAAACCTCGGGGGTTACCATATCGATGATAAAAAAACTGGAGTGTGCAATACCTTCGGATAAATTTCTGTCCCAAACATCCTGACTAATACTTAACAAATCCAAAAACCTGTGGGGGGGATACAGGTCTTGGTGACAATGGATATCGGCTTCTAAAGTTTACATTAAGGCCCGCATAACCCGCAACTTCCTCCAATGTAGGCGTGAGCTCAAAGTCAGAGAAACGAACACATTGTGAGTCGGATCCCAAAAAGGTATTAAAGCTTCAACTATGTCTATCATTGGCTTGATGTTTAATAGTTTGATGCGGCCTCATAAAACCTTTACCATTGTTTCTCTAATGCCTTTTCCTAGATCATCCCACCACATGTAGAGCTTCAAGGGGATCTCATTAAGGATTGTGAAGGGTTAAATTTCACTCGTGCTCATCCTGCACATTTATTAAGGTGATTCAATAACTCACTTTGTCCAAAAAGGAAAAGTAACACTATTTTTCAAAATTTTCATTTTGAAAACAAAACTCTAGCTTTGCAGATACGACCTTTTAGCACTTCGGGGAAGAAGATTTTAAGGTTGTGCCTGCTTACCATTGAAAAATGATGCAAGGTGGCTATTCTTGCAAAACAACCTTGCGGTTCCCTTTTGAGGGACATTCGGCTTATTTTAAACAAGAATGACATTGCCTGAATTATTTGTGACAAAAATTAAAATTTTGTTGCTTTTGACTATTTTTCAAAAAAGGAAGTTAGACCCGATGGAAGTTGCCTACATGTCCCACATCTAGTGAGAATCAAACTGGCGTAGTTCGGGACGATTTGACGAAACCAACTATTTTTGAAAACCTTTCTTTTTCTTTCATTTTCTCAATGATCAGGCAAAGTTTCACTACGATTTGGGTATTGGTTTTTCTAAACAGGTGATTACCCTCATTTACCCTAACATTGCTATTTTCTTTTTAACTCTCTCTCATTATTTATGAGCCATTCAACATGCAAATCCGAAGCAAATAAATGCACAAGTAGCAAGTAGGGTGCATCGGGATGGTCTTTTCAATTTGGGCACACCTGTCCTAGACTGACCCAACCCCTGTGTTCAGTCCCCTAAGTCAAATGCACGTGATGCAAATATAAGTTCCTACTAGGGATCTGGTATGAGGCTTTGTTATACTATTTAAGCCATGAGTTTATTGTTCTAAACCTGGTTTATTCGAACGGACAACTTGAGATGGGGGAGAGGGGCAGCGTACCGGGAATATAGAAGCTTCGCCGGATTAGCAACTTATCTGAACCTCGTTCTAAATGGGATAAGACTCTAGATAGAAGAGAAGTCATTCGAAGTACACCTTTCTCCATGATTTAGAAGACTCAGAGAGAGGAAGGGTTTCGTAGAAGTTTATATACAATTCACAAAATATCAAAGCGGTAAAGCATTTATCATATTAGGCTCAAACATGTAGGAAAATTAGATAACAAATAAAGCCAATCATAACAGCTATTCTAAACTCGAATTCTTAAACCTTGAACTGAAGTTCTGGGTTCGGATCCCCAGAGTTGTCAGAGCTGTCACACCTCCTTTTTACACACCCGAAGGTAGTACAAGGGAGTTTCTCCAATTTAAGTGACATTATTCGAAATGGGATTACTTATTTTCTTTTGTTCGGAGTCGCCACTTGGGATAGTTTGTTTTCTAGTGTCCCAAGTCACCGGTTTATTATAAATCCCAAATCGAGGAAAATTCGACTTTCCTTTTGAAGTCTGAGAACCAGAATTCTGAATAGGGAATTCTGTTAACCCGGGGGAAGGTGTTAGGTACCCCCATATTCCGCGGTTCTAGCACGGTCACTTAATCTATCATAATTTGTCCATTACCTGATTTCAATACATGTTTCAACCTATAGTGCAATTTTAAATTATTTACCATTTTTAATTAATTTTAAGGAGAATGGAACGTCGTTTAAAATATGTCTTTGGATCGGGTCACATGAAATGCACCCGCAATTCGAAACATATTTTATTCAATATTTTAGGATTTAGATTTGGGTCACATGAAATGCACACCCGAGTTTAAGAAGATAATATTATTAAATAACGTGCCTAAAGCAACTAATTCATTGTTAACTGTGCGGGGGCCATGAAAATTCGCTAAATGGTACGTCCCGAGTTCTAAACATTTTAAAGGAAATAATTAAAAAGGGCCGCACATTTGTGATTTTATTTGGCGCAACGCGCCTCGATTCCATTTTTTAAAGGATGTCCTAAAATTCAGAGGGCCATGACTATTGTTATCCTTAATATGGCTCACTTCCATTCTAATTAGAGCAGTCCAATAAAGAAA
Organism: Nicotiana benthamiana; assembly: GCA_034376525.1. NCBI lineage: Eukaryota > Viridiplantae > Streptophyta > Magnoliopsida > Solanales > Solanaceae > Nicotiana > Nicotiana benthamiana. The sequence goes on from CM067331.1 coordinate 119,751,852, forward strand.
AGTTAAAGGGTGAGAATTCCATCATGGTTCAGGCTAGCAACTTATTTTGATTAAAGGAAAGGTTAATAGCTGAAGATTTGGGCATAGCACGTAGCCCAATAGCCTATGTGCATTGAAATTATTCCAAATGATAAATTCAACACCGTTCCACGTCAGGCCTCAAGAAAAATCCCAATTGAGGAATTAATCAACGTCAGTAGACCATGAGGTCCCCAGTTCGAATCAACAAAATGCATTGCCAACATTTGCAATTACTAAACAACTTTCTTTATGATTGAACCACCAGCTAATGATTGAAATTTTACAATTAAACTATTCTGAATACTAACATAATATTATTCAAACCACATATCACCTAAATAAATCAAAATCAGAGCTATAATTTGAGCCAACATTTATAAAGAGATAATTGTCAAACCCTTGCCATTTAGATATACAAGATAATTTATCACTTTAGAAACCAGATTAATTAACTAAAAGGAGACTTTCACTGGTAAGAATTCACACCAATGCATTTATACACTTAACTTAAGTAAAACTGGGGTGGTATCCTCAAATGAACATTAAATCTTACAATCCTGTATGTGCTGAAAACAGGCCTGCTACTGCATGATACTTGATTCTCATGGATTCATATACATCTCTTCGGCCGTTTAAAAGGAAAGGAAACATCCCAATAAGTAAACATGGTGAAACTAACTACACAAGCAAGATAACAAGATACTTGATACCCAACATAACAAAGTAACCTAGAATCCTAAACCAATTATATGTCCATTAATAAGAGCTCATCAAAATGGTTAGTGAAACTTCCCAGACTCAAGGTGAATGAGACAACAAAAACAACTCCAAATATTTTAATAGAGAAGACCAATCCATTATATAACTATCAGTGGCTATAAAAGTACAAAAAATAACATCACACAAGGACTGCTTTTACAAGTTCGGCTTGATCAAATCAGACCCAATCGAGCAACCATTCTCACACATTAAGATATATGATTAATACCTGGAAATTGGTCAAAAAGAAGAAGTAGAATTTAGACAGCAGTTAACAACCCACGATCAACACCCAAGTAGTCACCAAATACCAACTTTGAACCAGCAAGTGGAATAGTAATTTTAATAAAATAGAATTTAACACTAGCTTTTTCAAAAAATCCAAAATCAAACTATTTTAAAACTAGTATTACAGGATCTGACGCGTTAAAAGGTATTAAACAGAGAAAAAAGGACCAGACAAATTCCAGACGATGGAGAATTTGACTAGTTTAATCAAGGAAAGGAGTTGAAATCAAGGACTCTTAGAACTATATCAGTTATTTTAAGATTTTCAGGATTTTTAGCTCTTAGAAATCTTTTTTTATGTATTTTTTAGCTCTTAGGTCTATATTTTCAGCTCTTGGATATCTCCACTCTTTTTTCTACCTTGCAATGCAAGAATAGCTTGCCTTTATAGGCAAACAATTTAGGGCAACCTTTTAGATTTATTTTGACCCTTAGGTCCTTTTTGATTTATGCTTTTTGTTTAAAAATTCCTAGGATTCTGACTTGTTGGCCAAGTTATACTATTAAAAGGTCTGAAATTCAAAAAGAAACCCATACTAGAAGCTTCCTATTTTGTTACCAAGAGATTCCCTAACGGAACTTCCTAAAACACCCCCAAAAAGCCCTGATTTTACTTTACCTTACCCATTTTACATTTTAACCCTTCCTTTGAGACCTCTCTAGTTTTAGATTGACGATTAAACCCTAAAACCCATTGAAATATGACAAACGGGATTATTCAAATGCTAGGGCTTCAAACAAATCAAACCATAAAAATATTTAAACGAAAAATGCAGAAATTTATCAACTGAAAACAAATTGATCATGATCAAACGCACGGCACTCACTCCAACTTTTATCAATAAACTCCATTATAAGACTTATCATAATCAAGGTAAACATTGATTTAAACCAGTCTCAAACCTAACTAACCGTCACGCAATGTTCAAGCTCATTACCTACAAAAATAAAATTAACAAATGAACAAGGCAATACTTATATAACTCCATTAACACGAAAAAAACTTAATTTAAACTCAGGAAATAAACATGAAGTTCAAACCAACAGAAAAGGGATGATGAGGAAGGAATATCAAAAGAAAATGCGGTAAAACTTACCTAATTGTTTAGAATTGAACCCCGAACTGGAGTAAGACCTTCATGCATCAGCCTTAAAATTCTGGAACCCTAGATTTAAATTCCAAGCAGTTGTGGAGTATTCGAGGGAAGTTGAGTGTGGATTTGGGATAAGGGGGCGAGAAGGTTATAAGGTATGATTTTGGAGTGATTCGGTGGTGGTAGGGTTTTGCCGCCTCTCTTTGATCCAATATTCGAGAGTTATGGCTGGGATTCGAAGGAAGATAATGGTGGATTCAAGATAAGGGAGTCGAGGGGAGGCTGTGGTGTAATTTGGTTGTGATTGGAGACTCGCCCACGCCGTAGGCAATTTCCGGCGGCGGCAGACGGTGTTTTAGGGCAACGTTACAGGGTTGGTCTCCGAGGGTTTGATGGAGAAGAGAAGCAAAGAGGGTAAAGGGGGGTCGTTAGGACATTTTAATATTAAGTGATCCAGGCTTCTGAGCGGTTGGATCACTCAACCTAGATGGTTGAGATCAAAGGAGAGAAAAAAACGTCGTTTGATCGTCTAGATGGGATATCGGGTTAAGGGCACGGATTTGGGCCGTCCAGGGGTGATTGGGATGGGTTTGGGGTTTAAATCCTGATTTGGGCTAGCCCAAATTTGGGCATCTTATTTAGTTACTCAATTTTCTTTTAATTGTCTTTTCTTTTTGTTTTCAAATTAAAACTAAACTAAAATTAAATACTAAAGCTAAATTAATTAACAATATAAATTAATAAAACTTCATAATATTTACAAAAATTAGTTAAGTCTCAAATTGAAAGCAAAAATATAATAAATTTGAAAAATTAAAAGTAAAAGTCCAAAAAGAGCTATTTTTGTTATTTCTTTTCATTTTTGTAATATTAAATAACTAATTATATTTAAAATATAGAAAATTAGATCCTAAATGCAAATGCACTATTTTTGTATTTTTATGAATTATATGGATGCACACTAAAATGCAAACAAATGCAAGAATTATGCAATTACTTCTTAAAAATCAAATACTTAAAGGGAAAATCCTAATTTTAATAATCCTGTACGAGTAAATCATGCGACACAAAAACCACGTGCTCACAAATATAACATAACCTAAAAATGTAAAGAAATCTATTTATGCTAAGCTGAAATTTAGTGAACAAAAAATGGCCCTAGGGAGGTTTTGTGGCGGCATAATTCTGACTGCGGCCGCATGATTTTGATCGTGGTCTACATTTCTTCACATCTGGGACTGGGTTGAGCCTTATTTCATGGATCGCATAATTTTCACCGCGGCCGCGTTTTGCGGACCGCGCTTAACATTTTTGCATAACTTGTGAGCTTTCTGAAACTTAGCAACCGCGGTCCGCAGAATTCCAATTGCGACTGCATTGATACTTTCATGGCCGCCTCTTTCTGACGCGGTCCCCCGTGATATGCCAAAATTAACCTCTCTAATTCTCTATTCACCGACCGCATAATTATGGCCGCGCCCGCGTAGATACTTTTGTGGACGCACTTTTCTGTCGCGGTCTGCGTTCCATAGCTCTTGGCTCAGTCTTGGTCTTTGTTCAAGTTTTGACTCCTTTATGAGTTGAACATGACTACTTTAGCTCATCGTGAACAATTCCTGCAAGCAAGCATACTACATCAGTTTTTGGAAATAACTTCATACATTTTAGGCCCAAGACGTAAGTAAAAGAGAGCAAATAATATGTTAAAATCCTCATTTACCACACACAGACTCCTCTGCACGAATGCGGGAGAACCATCGCAAACGCGTAGAAGGACACATGAACTGGAAAAATCAGTAACTTTAGAATTTCCTCAATGTACCGAAATGCATCGAATATGGTCCGAACACACCCGAGGCACCCAGGACCTCAACCAACTATACTAATAAATCCTAAAATATCATACGAATTTAGTCGAACTCTCAAAATAACATCAAACAATGCTAAAAACATGAATTGTGCATCGATTCAAGATTAATGAACTTTAAAACTTCAGACTTTCACATTCGACGACGAAACCTATCAAATCAAGTACGATTGACCTCAAATTTTGCACACAAGTCATAATTGACATTAAGGACCTACTCCAACTTTCGAAATCAAAATCCAACCCTGATATTAAAAAGTCCACCCTCGGTCAATCATTCCAAAATTCTTCCAAATTCCAACTTTTGCCAAATAACTCCAAAATGACCTACGGACCTCCAAATTCACATCCAGACGCGCTTTCAAGATCAAAATTATCATACGGAGCTATTGGAAACTATGAAACTCAATTCCGTGATCGTTTTCACACAATTCAAGTTACTAACAATTTCATTGAACTTAAGTTTATATTTTAAGGACTAAGTGTACCATTCCACTTCAAAACCAAAAGAGAATCCTCCCAGCATATCGCATAACCAAAAATATAAAATAGAGGGAGCAATAAATAGGAATTCGGGTTAATACTCTAAAAAAGACCAGCCTGATCATCACAATTATCCTCTGATATGAACCTTTTCGCATATGACAACATTAGTAATTGTTGGTCCCCACGATGGTAATAGGCTTTCAAATACTAAAAGCCTACACACAATAAAGAAGTATAAGTGAATTTGCGTTTTTTTTTTTCTTTTTATGCTGAAGATAAGTAAATGTCTAAACTTGATCAATAACGTGAATAATGATATCTCTAAAATGGAGGCATGATTTTAGGGAGAAAATAATTTTAGTTCATTTTTTACCGTCCTGTTGAATTTTTACGATATTGGAGATAAAATGCTGTTAGATAGCAAAACTGACTAATTAAATTGTTTATTTTTACTTTATATAATGATATGTGAATGACTTGATGTTTAATTCCAAAATGAATTTAGTTTTCTACTCAAATTAACAAATAACAATAACAACAACAAACCCATCAAAATTCCAACAGGTGAGATCTGGGGAGAGTAGTCTATACTTAGACTTTACCCCTACCTAATACAGGTAGGGAGGCTGTTTCCAATAGATCCTTGGCTCAGGAAAGGTAAGAAGGAGAAGAGGAAAGCAAGGAAGGAAGAAAAAAGGAAGAGAAAAAAAAGTATGAGATAAGGATAATTAGTACCAAATAATAACAACATGGAATATGATACCATAACAAAACCACATAATGTAATAAAAATCTAAAAATATGTAAGGACATGCATGCTAATAAAACTATGTAAACAACTAAAAACTACCCACTAACTTTCTACTTTAATCCTCGACCTCCATACCCTCCTATCAAGGGTCATGCCCTCATTGAGATGAAGCAACGTCATGTCCTGTCGAATCGCCTCTCTCCAGTACATCGTAGGCCTACCTCAACCTCTTCTCAAAATCTGCACGGACCTCTCACACCTCGTGACAGGAGCATCAATATTTCTTCTCTTAACATGTCTGAACTATCTCAGCCTCGACTCTCGTATCTTGTTCTCCACGGAGGCTATTTCCACTCTGTCCTGGATAGCTTCATTCTTAATCTTATCTCTCCTAGTACACCCACACATCTGTCTCATCATCCTCATCTCTGCTACTTTCATCTTCTGCACGTGGAACTCCTTGACTGGCCAACTCTCAGTCTCATACAATATAGCTGGTCGAACCACCACTCTATAAAACTTACCCTTAAGTCTTGGCGGCACATTTTGTATCACATAAAACGAGAAGCGAGCCTCCACTGCATCCATCCTGCTTTGATGCGATGTGCGACATCTTTATCAATCTCCCCATTTTCCTGGATGATAGACCCGAGATATTTAAAACTCGCTCTCTTGGGGATAACTTGAGCATCAAGCTTAACCTCTACATATGCTTCATGGGTCCCGTCACTGAATTTGCACTCCAAGTATTTTGTCTTGGTTTTACTTAATTTGAAACTTTTAGACTCCAAGGTTTGTCTTCAAACCTCCAACCTCACGTTAACTCCGTTTCGGGTCTCGTTAATCAACACTATATCATCGGCAAGCAGCATGCACCAAGGCACCTCCCCTTGGATGTGTCCCGATAGTACATCCATCGCAGAGACAAATAAAAATGGGCTAAGAGCCAGTCCCTGGTGAAACCGCATCACCACAGGGAATTGCTCCGAGTCACCACCCACACTCCTCACTCGAGTCTTACCATCATCATACATATCCTTAATTACCCTAATGTACACTACCGAAACGCTGCTAACCTCCAAACACCTCCACAGGACTTGCATTGATACTTTATCGTACGCTTTCTCAAGGTTAATAAACACTATATGCAAATTCTTCTTCCTCTCCCTATTTTGCTCCACTAATATCCTTATCAGATGAATTGCTTCCGTAGTCGAACGCCCCATCATGATCATGAATCCAAACCGATTCTCGAAAAGGGACACGCACCTCCTTAGCCCGGCCTCCACTACTCTCTCCCAAACCTTCATAGAGTGACTCAACAGTTTGATACCCCTATTATTACAATTTTGAATATCACCGTTGTTCTTGTAAAGTGAAACCATCGTACTCCACCTCCATTCTTTAGTATCTTCTTCATCTTAAAAATAACAATTACTCAAATTAAAATGAGAATATTTTTGGAATCACAGGAAATTACTAATGAAGGTATTGTAGATAACAGTCAGAGGTGGATTGATCCAAAACCAACAACTACCTTCTAAAATCAAATTCATAAACTTAAAATTATGAATCCACTTTTAATAACAGTCATAACTTTGCCATCATCTTCAACGTCCTTGTTTTGATCAATGGTTGGATGAACTGATCTGTTCTTTTCAAAAACTCTTTGATCTTGTTTTTAAAATATATCACACTAAAATATATTTCGTTACCTATCCATGTGGTCTTATATATGATTTGTAGAAACTAATCTAATGCTACATATCATAAATGTATGTAAAACATCTAAGATATGAGACTCCTTAAATGATACTATATATTAGTCCTATGTATTAAACCATCAAATTGTAATGTATATGTCTTACTTATATAACAAAATTTGATAAAGATCCTTAAAAATATTATGTAAAACTCCACTGGAACTTCTATACTCACATTTGAATGCTTGGGTTGCCATTGAATTGTTGAATTAATATATCAAATAATAGTACATAGATTATATTGAATCTAACAACTTATTCATTACTTAGTCGGAATACATCTAACTTCCTTATTTAAAAATTGATGACAATGGAAGCATTGATGGGTTATTTATAAATGCAAGCATAAAGTTGACGAGTCTTTGTATAATGTGAAGAAGATACCTTTCAATGATCAACCACTTGAGCAGAAATTAAGGTGAAATTATTTATTTAACATCAGATAACTTTATTGTATGTTTTCAAACTAAAAATATGTGTTCTTCATATGAAGATGAAATATTTGCAATTGTGCAACATCCTAGGGTGTACGCTATTATCAGGTATTTCAAACTAAAAATATGTGTTCTACATATGAAGATGAAATATTTGCAGTAAATCCTAGAGTGTATGCTATTATCATGTACCATATATCTATCTTTTTTTATCCATGTAAATATACGATATGATCCAAACTTTTATCTGAGACTGGCATGTTATGGGCTTATCCACTGGACGAACTCTATATTGTTAACAACAAAAATAGTTGTATCCACAGCCACTAAACATAACAGCCCTCAAGAATGAGATAAAGAACCTACACAAGTCCACTTTTAACACAAGTCTCAAAATCAAGTCGGCTTAATTATATGTATTAAAGACTAGGGAATTTCAAATCAATGCTACGCTAGTTAAATAGTATTTTTCTACTTATATGTTTGAACTACAAAGAATAGATAGAGAGTAATGAAATACAAAGATTATTTGTCGCAAAAGAATTTTTAAAATTAAGGGTAGGAGTGATTTGGAAGAAAAATCACTTACATATTTTTCTTGTAGCTTTGAAAGGCTAAAAACAAATTCGAACAAGATAGTGTTTTATGCATTACATAATGATAGCATCAAAATAAGAATGAACATGACTGACTTTTATTCGAATTTTAGTATTTTACTTTATAATAATTCTTCTTATTTTTCAGCAAATATCATCTTTGTATAAGAAAAAGATGAAAAGGAAAAAAAACAAAGAGAGCTAGAACTGAATATAAGAATAAGAAGAATTCTTCTACTACAACAAATTAGAAATACGTAACCTTGAAATAAATTTGCAAGTTATTAGGTTTAGTTCCTTTCAAGAATATTTGGTGTAAATAACGTTCTGGATCACCACAATTAACTCTTTTTTTCTTATTCTTAGTGTTGGATAGAAGATGGAGTCCCCAATGATGATCTTCATCATCACCAGACAAAGAGATGTAGCTGATGAACCAAAAGACCATTTTTTTGCAATGAAGTTTTGTCCAAGGTTTGTAAAGTTAAGTTAAACTAGTTCCAAACTATTTTTTAAGCTAAAAGTTGTTTCTCATTTTTTTGCTATCGATTATTTTTAGCATCATATATGCCAAGCTATAAAAAGAGATACTAAAAAGAAGAAGCATTTGAGACGGAGGTGGTTTTGTGCATCATTAAGGAGCTGATGAAAGGGGAGTTATCCATGGAGACATATCTAGAGATAATATCTTCATGTATGCACATGATCGAGCCAAGATCGGTGATTTTGGCTTGGGTGAGTTTGTTATTTCCTTGGTAGTAATTTTTTTTTATAAATGCTTTGGTTAAACTTCCTTTTTTATTATTTTGATTCTGCTCAATTGAGTGGAGATGAAAAGATTGATATTCGAAGCACAATACTTGAAAATGAAATGTACTAAGGTCTGAAGTTGTTTAGCAACCCTCTATCAGTTGCCACAAAGACGAATATATATGTCTTAGGGCGTTGCTATTTAAGATTTCAATACTTGATGGAAACAAATTCATAAAAGGGTCAATAAACTCAAGAATTTGAAGAAAAGCAGAAAATTACCAGAAGACTGGATTAGGAGTTTTGAGAGATGTACTCCTTACACTTTTGATCGAGAACCCAGAGCAATGTCCTTCCGCAGCAGATCTGCTTCGAAAGTACTTCTAGTAGACCTTTGCCCCCTTTGATTTTAAAAATCTATGTCGTTTTGGCTATGATGACTAGTCCAATAAAATTATCTTTTACTCCTTTGTAAGATAAAAGCATGTCCTAGTTCTAGTTTGATTATATAAACTACGTGATTCCAAGATGAGGAATTTTTGAACTATCATGGGGCTTTGCATCTCAAGGGTTAATATAAATTTTTGCAGCCTTTGGTGCATTAGCTTGATTTGAATCATCCCGTAACTCTATATCTATTTCTATGGTAGAAAGTTATAATCCATATTAAGATCAATATATGTTTTTTAAGTGTCGGAAAATTGTGATAAAATGATCTGAGTTTTTGAAGTTGCTTGTGTTGGTTTTCATTTTTCTAGTAGCGTAGCTAGAAATTTGATCAAGAGTGTTCAAATTTTGACGAGTAAAGAAAATACTTTTTACGATGAACGGGTGAACCAATTAAGGTGGATGGTGAGATTGGTGGAGGGAGATAGAGGAAGGTATTGACTAGGAGGAAAAAGAAAGAGAAAGAAATTAAAAAAGCAAAGGCGAAATGGCTTCCTTGCCACTTAAACTTGTAAGGCTTTTGAAAGCCGTTACAAAAACTTTGGACTTTCCCATTTGAACACTCAAACTCGTGAAATCCTTAATTCATAAATACATTTGACCTTTGACCCTACGCGCGTGTATTACACATTCACAGACGTGTTCATCCAGTAAGCAAATGACTAATGAGATTGTTACACGTCAAGAGCACGAAAACAAACCTCATAGCTATGCTAGAATAAATTTATTAATTTCTAATTTTTTCTTCTATTTTTCTTATTATCTTCTTCATCAACTGATAGAATTAGAAGGTATGAGCTTGAGATAGTTATGGGGAATGAGCACATATCATTAACTACACCTAAGATTGGTTCACTAATGAATGTATAGACCATTAAAGATCCTGACAAACTTCGTATATTCTATTATCTTGTTCAGAATCTCAAGTGTTTTGTGTTCTCTCTTATTTCTCTTCATTTCAAGATCAAACCCATTTAAGTCGTGATTTTACCATGGACAATCCCTCAAACAAGAAAAAATTAAAGATGATATTCATTTTTATTTTTTGCAGAGAAGCTATTAATAAAGAAAAATAATTGTCTATTTTGATTCTTAAGAATAATATGTTTTGGGGTAATTTTCAGCAGTTTTAATGGGCAAGGAGACAAAAGTTAGTAGGTGTAAGAGATATTGTGATGTTTAGGAAGCCAGACCATTGGTTTATTTAAGGTATTTTTTTCGAGCATAAATCCACCATTGTTGTGCAGTGAAGAGCTTCAAAGACGAAGAGGAAGGGAGGGGGAAGGAACTGTTAGGTGTAGATAGGGAGGAGGGACTGATTGGGTTCGTTTGGTCGTTGTTGTGGGTTATGGGTGAAGCGTTATTTTTGGTCGTTGGGGATGGTGGGAAGATAAAAGAGTGGTGTGTAGAAGACGAGATCCGGGGGGAGGGGGGTGTATCTATTATGGAAATAGGCACACACGAGCCATTTGAATGTGACTTGTACTCACTATGTCCATGTAAGATAAGCTACCGCCACATAAGCATAGTCAATGGTCAAATGTGTTTATTAGTTATAAGTTTCACGAGTTTTAGTGTTTAAATGAGAAAAACTAAAGTTTATGTATCGACTTTCAAAACCCATACAAGTTTCGGTGGCCAGAAAGCCGTTTCGCCAAAATAAAAATTACAATTCTTCACACTCTATGCTACGTCACCATGTTGTGTCTAAATGACACATGTAAGATGTGATTAAATTGTTCAAATAGAACGAACTTAAAATAGAGTATTTGAGTGAAAAGTGCAGACGACTATAAGAGGTTGTCGATGTATTTTTCCAAAAGAAAATATACTAATAAAAGAGTATAGAGCCAAAGAGAAAAGAAGGTCAAGAAGCTTAGTAAGAGATGTTTTTGCTAAATAAATATCTGTAGTGTTTAACTTTTAATTTATAAAGAATTAAAAATAATTTTTATAATAAATTACTTTTATGATAATCTATTTCTTTTTACACAAATTTTAAGAGTTATTTATTAAAAAAAAAATTGGATTAGAAAAGAAATTCAAATAGACTAATATGGTCACCGTTTAATTTGGAAGAACGAATAGGCATATAAGAAAATTAATCCAGAGATTCGTACTTGTGAACTTGCACTACACGTTGAACACTCATGGGCACTAAGCTACCTGTCTCAATTGTATTAAGGTCATCCAAAACGTAATATAAAATTATATAGATTAGTATTTAATATATATATACGATATAAATTTTCGGTGAAGCATGTTTGCTTGATTATTCTTGGTGCCACGTAGCTACGTTGCTATCTGTTCTTTTATGCAGAAGCGAATTCAGAATTTAGGTTCTATGCGATTCAATCTCTAAGTTTCTTAGTGTTTAACTTATTATATTTTTTAAATTATGAACTCATATATAAAATTATAATTTTAGTGAATTTTTTGCACATAAAGTTATACTCCCCTGTCAAAACCACTGAATTTTGATGAATATAATATTTATACATTGCATCCGCCTTTTCCTTCACGCCTCTTTTTCTCTTGATAATTATGAAGGACTTTCTGTTGGAGAATCATTCCACTTATGTTGTACGCATCAATCATTATGGTGGTTTTATCCAATAAAGCTAATGAATTACTTAATTTCACTTGTGGATGGCAAATTTATGAATTAGTTCAGAGACTATATTCGCTGTTGCAATGATATTAATATGTTGCGTGTTACTTCACTACCTTAAAGTTGTTCATTTACTTTAAGCTAGTAACACAAGTAAGGGCATCAAGAAAAAATGACCAAAATCGTCCCGTATGTTTAGGGGCTTGTTCCACTTTGTTCCTCAAATGTTACAAGTAACATAAAGGTCCTCTGGGTATGCAAAATATGGTCAGTTCTAGGATATATATACAAAAATAGGACAGTGTTTATCCGCTTTTACTAGATTATTAGCGTTTCAAAAAGTAGCAGTTTATAATAAAATATATACAATCGGTAGAAATAAACTTACTTATCGAATTTATGTTGTATATAATCCCATCAAAATATACAGCTTGCAGTACAAAATTTTATTGTATAGAATCCAGTCAAAATATGCAACTTGCATACTATTATATCATTATATGTCGTTTGTATTGTCATGGGCAGCTTTCATGCCATGCCGCATGGCGTCTTGGTAGGCCTCCCAACGCTGCCCGATATTCTTAGCCGCACCATGTAACAAGCGCATATGTGCCTATGTCTCTCAATAGGTAGCCCTCTCCAGCACCTAGCCGCAAGTAGATGCCAACAGCCGCACGCGCAGACTCTGATGCTAAAGACAAGTTTTCCATCAACAGGCTTGCTTCTACCTTGTAGGAATCTAAGTCTTTTTTTAATTCTAAACATAGAGTAGCTTTACTTCCTGTATTTTTATTATGTCTTTGTAGCTAAGTTATGTCAAGTCTTATAACTTTGATTTATTTATTTTACGCATTATTATGGGGGATGAAGTAGTCAAAATTTTAACCAAGAAAATAATTCTCTTTATTACTGTCTCTCCCCTTCGACGCCGTGTTGTCTTTCTGTAATAGCTTTCATTAATGCAATCAAACTTTCTTTCATTTTCATTTCTTCTTTGTTCTCTCTATTGCTCTTGACAATGGTTTTTACATGACACTGACAGTCTCGTTTGGCGTACTAAGGGGACCTTAGTTGGCAGATACTAACCACACGGGCATCGATTTCTTAGCCTTACATCGCCCTTTCACAAAATCTCAGGAAGGCGCCTCGTAATAGTTGGTATTAGAGCTTAGGCTCGACATAGGACTAGGGAACACATTGCCATTGTCACCATTTCTAACCATGGTGAATCATAGAGTCCGCATTGCGGCCCTTGAAAATATGGTTAACATATTACAACCCATCGAGAGTATGGTGCCTGATATAAGAACTAGTCTAGTGCAAGGTTCGACGACTTCGACCGTAGGATGTGGTAGGCCAAACGAGACATAGGAAATATCAGCTGCGACTCTAAAGGAGACCGACAAACGGCAGCAAAAATTTTTAATAAATTTGAGGAGCTCCAATAGGAAACGAATTGAGCATTTAGCCTATAGGGAATAAGAGGCAGATATGGTGACTACCATACAGCAAACCATAGACAACTTGACGGACCAGCTCAATATTGTCAATGTTGTGTTATAAGAGCTACTCCGAGGAGGCGAAAACAACATTGGGGATGATGTGAACCTTTCCGCTGTGCCACAAAAGCTGAAGATTCCTAATCCAAAGTCCTATAATGGGGCTCGAAGTGTCAAGGAAGTGTACAACTTCATCTTTGACACCAAAGTCAATTCGATACCATGGGGGAGTTAGAAGAAACAAAAAGGTGGCAACCGTTGTCATGTATCTTCAGGGTGATGCTAATCTCTGGTGGGGGTGAAATACAAAGCCATCAAGACCAGTAAAGATTCGCTTTAGACATAGGGAGACCTAAAGGTAGCAATATGCCTACAGTTATTCCCTAAAAACATGGAGTACAATGTGCGGAGAAAGATCTGGGAGCTCTACTAGACCAAGTCGGTCTGGGATTACGTGTAAGAATTCTCCGAACTCATGCTGAACATACATGATATGGGGGATAAAGACAAACTCCTTATATTCCTGGAATGTTTAAAACTTTATACCCGTATAGAGCTACAAAGACAAAGGGTAGATACTTTACCAAAGGCGATCCAAGTAGCGGAATGCCATGGGGACTACTAAGTTGAACCTCGGAAGAATAAGCCTCAACCTCCTGTACAAGGAGGATACAAAGGAGCCTAACCTAGAATTGGGTGGCACTAGCAGAAGCGGAGGATATCAGAGTGTAACCAAATCTAAGACTCATTCCTTAAAAAGCAATAGTACTACGTCTCACATAACGATCGTGGGAGGAAGTCCCTTTTAGGATGTCATTAGTACAGTGGGACGCATTGGAACAATGAATGCCCATCAAACTTTTGATGATGGGATGGATGACGACACAGACGATGCTGACCAGATTGAACCAGTAAGTGCCTTCAACACACTTGTTTGTTCTATTTTTCAGGCCTTAGTGAGAACCAGTGCTAGTACCTGTACGAAGAAGGACCCATGTCCCACTACCAATAAAGGGAAAATAAAGGAAAATGAGGTACATCCTCTTAACTAAAAGAAGGCCCTAATGTTTGTCCAAATGAAGGTTAATGTCAAGTCCATTCGGACGATGATAGACATGGGAGCTACTCACAATTACTTAGCCTCGACTCAGGTAGAGCGCCTTTGTCTGGTATGGGAAGTGGAAGAGGTCGTGTCAAGGCTATTAACTCCCAGCCTCAGCTAGTGGGTGGAATAGCCAAAGAAGTGGTAGTGACTCTTGTTCCTTATGAAGGAAAATTCACTTGCATTTGGTGATCATAGATGACTTGGAGCTAAAAGTTTGAATGGAATTCACGAGGCAAACAACAGTATTCTTGTAACTTATGAATACATGCCCGTGATGATGGGAGAAAATGGGCCTAAGACCTGCATTATCCCATTCTTGTACCCGTAAATGAGCTTCTAAAGGTATTTGAAAACGTCTATCATGACCGAATCCCCACCTTCATGGTCATCACTTGCAAACGTTAGAGAATAGTTAGATCAATTTTCATTCAATTCCAATAAATGAAGTTGATTAAGCCAAAAAGAAGTAAATCTGAGTGCGCAATAACCTAAATGCCCAATATCTACTAAAATACAGATTTAGAGTCATAACTTACGATTGTTACATCCCGTATTTTCGTACGTAAAAGTTTTATCGTAAGTTAATCAACGTAAGTGAGGCAATGAAATTATTTTGAAATTATAAATATTATGCTATTTCAAAGGTGTGATAAGTAAATTCGTGAAAGTGTGAGGGAAGCAAAACAAATAAAATGAGTTTCATTGAAGTTTATCAATTTCGAATAAAATATGGTCCGAGCTATAATACTCAGTATTTATAAACTAATGTCAAACAAGGCACCGCATGAGCAAGATGGTATAGTGTATGAAGTACGTTACGAGTAAGTAGCATTTTAAGCAATTTGAGATAATTTTTAATTATGTAGATAATTAGTTAATTAATAATTTTTAGTGAGAGATTAACTAATTTATTATAATCTTTGGATAAAGTTAGCAAGAGTCCCAACGTGGCAAAAAACTAAAGTCTTGATCAAAGTCATTTAGTGACTCTTTACACATGTAATAGGTGGCACCTTTAGAAGATTGTGTAGCTTAGTCATAACCTAATGGGTCACCAAAGTTAAAAACTTTCATTTATATCTCTTAAAGAGATCTTATATCTCTATCAAATATGACATTTAGGATTCAGCCAAGTCATTAAAAGATTCATGTGATAGTAACTCTAATATATTGAAACAAAAATTCAAACGAGATTTCTAAAAACCTTAGCAACGTGAGATTTTGTAATTTTAAGGGAATACGGTATAATATTCCTCAAGAATATTATACGAATTTTTTCCTACTTTAATTCGTCATTGCATATTGTGATGATTGACATGTGTTAGAGGGATTGTCAAGAGAATCGGCCAAGGTATGTTAAGGCTATCCCTTCTTTCGTTTTGGCATGATACTTACGATACAAACAAAATGAGCAAATGCACAACTTTCATAATTGACTCTATTCATTGAAATAATAAAGATGCTTATGTTATTGATTCCGCATGTCATATTATTCTAGCATATGTTCATGGGTCTTAAAAATACATAAATTGGTAAAGTTTATTTCATGATATTTATCAGAGGCAAAATGGTCTTATGACACTCCGAAAGATTTTATTGATATACTTATCATGAATTGAATTCATTTACACTGATCCATGATCAGACGGTGTTATATACACGTATATATGTTTATTATATGTATATAGGATATAGGAAAAGGTTATGGCGTTATATACGTACCACCAGCTAATCAACTTGTATAAGTTGATGCTTTGCCCACATTTGCCGAGATGATATGATGGGGTGCCCTCAGAGGCTTGATGAAGTTATGAACACATACACCCATGCATGGTATGGAATTATACATATATGCATGATATTTAAAAGTTAAAGGATTTGACAAAGCTATTTAAATTTACATGTCGGGTCTTTTACTCCATATTTCTCTCATGTCTATTGTTTACTGATTTTCATTCCATACATACTCGGTACATTATATGTACTAACATCTCTTTTCCTTGGGGATTCTACGTTTCATGACCACAGGTTCCGATAGAAAGGTCGAGAGTCCTTCAAGTAGGCTATCAGCTCAGTGGAAGATGTTGGTGCACTCTATTTGCTCTGGAGTTGCTTATTTGGTCCATACGACTAGTTCATGCATTGATTGGTTTGGCGGGTTTCTGTTCTAACCTTTACGATATTATGTATTCTTAGAGGCTTTTAGATAGATATCATATATAAAGATTCTTGTGTGGTATTGTCGGCCTATGTTTTGAGTATATAAAGTATCATGCCGTCCTTTTAGGCCTGTATGTCATATGTATAAGTTTGGATTACATGTTGGATGGTCCAATGTTGAGTATTTCTCAATGTTTTATTCTACTTATCTCATGATAGCCTCTCTGTCTCATTTACCTAGGATAGCATGATACGAAAGATACGTTGCATAGGTACCGGGTGCCCGTAGCCATGTCTAGTAGAATCTTGTTTATAGGTATGTCATGCACCATACTTATAAGCAGGAGGCTACATGCATTTAGGACTATCACTCTTTCTTCTTACTCTAAATCATGTGGTAGAGCTCTGTTGTAAGAACTCAATTTCCTACACTCTATCTTATTCATAATATGACGATGTCTACATCTAGAAAGACAGTTGGTAAGGGATTGAATGCGGATACGGAAGAATTGAGTCACAGGGTCTCGATTTTGCATCATGCTTATGATGAGTAAATGTGAGGTCTTCAACAGACCATGCATGTACTAAGATGTGTAAGCTTTTTAATAAGGATGCTTAAGGGAAGAATATATATCCACCTATATGGTAAAAAGCAACAAGATAATTAGAAGGTACAAGTTTCAACAAGTAAAAGAAGCGAGATGAAAAGGGTACGAGGTACCCGGTTAATGAAGTTAATAGTATTTAAAATTCAAGAAGAAATCCGAGTCACTTTCAACAGTTAAAAATATATATACAATTAGCTACCGCAATCTCAATTATGCCTATGGGAGCTAGCAGGTATGTCGTAAGAGAAGGATGGTATATCGAGATCTTGTTGGGATTAGGGTAACTCAAAATCGTGGATGGATTGATAGAGTTAGTTGACATTTCAGAAGGATAGTGCAAACGTGGTAATGGATCTCCTTATAAGACACCTAGATGGTGCACTCTAAAATAGTACTGCTAGATATGAGTGCAACAAATATAGACCCTGGAAGCCTGGAAAGGATAAATATTATCTTAGTATGGCTCACGTCCCTAATAGAGAGATAATGCTAGGCAACCCGAAGAGCCAGTGGATACAGCAAAGCGAAGATAAAAGCTAAATAATATCTTGTTGAAGATTTCAGAATAAAATGATAGACATGAATGTTAGCAGGAAATAAGAAGAGATCTAATGAAGCATTATAAGTAAGATGTGATACGTGGATGACAACGGTAGATCAAACAAAATGACAGTATTACAGAGTCTATAATCAAGTGAAAGAAAAGATAAGAAGGCTCAGGCCTTGAGACAACAAGAGTATAGGCCATAATGTTATATCCTCGTTTCAAGAAATAAGTTCGCGACTCTAATGTGATCACCAGAAGGAAAAGTTAGACCCTAAAGTAATAAGAAATCAGTACGAGTTAGTGAACAAGGTGAACTATACATGAATTGGGGACTGAATGATTTGATAATAGTTGGTATCATGAGAATTTCATATTGTATTTTGACGATAAAAGAATGGATGATAGAAGAATAACCCTTAAAGTTCATTCAGGAAGACGCTTTCCCAAAGCAAGCATTGTGAGCAAAGTTAAGTCTAAAAGACTAAGTGTGGCAGTTACACTAAGTGTCACCTTTGTGAGTAATGAATTTTGTTATACTTAGTGCAGAAGGATTACCACAAGGTACGTAAGAGTCATCGATGATGTGAAAGGTGCCAAAGAGGTAAATTATCTATACGTAGATCATCCTAGAACTAAATCCTAGTACTTCCCTAAAGGGGAGAATATGAAGTGATGTGGCATTAAGTCAGAATTAAGTAGTTCTAGTGACTATGTAATGCTAAAGGAAGGGTGCGATATAAATGAAAAAGGTATGAGATTTCACTTATCCAAATCCTACATATATGGTACAACTCTAGAATATTATGCTACCACGACGTCAAGGAAAGAGAGTAAGAATTCCTGCCGGGATGTAATGGATAAAAAGGGAGTCAGTGCAAGAGGTAAGTTATAACAAAGGAAAGAATCCAAGAAAGTTTTCGCGAAATATTGATATGAGAATTGGCTAACGAGTAGTTAGTAGTTGATTCAGGAAGATCCTAGTTATAGCTAGACAAGAGGATATAGACAAATCAACAGATCTAAACACAGGGAACCCCAACATGGGGAATTAGCCTTGCAGTCATGACATCATGACCCTTGAGAAATATTCAGATAGGAGTTGGAGTAGTTAAAGGTATAGTATGAGTATTACGGAAACAAAAGAGAGTGACACTAGGAAGACAATCAAAATACCAGTTCAGAAGTAACCGTACAAGCACAAGGGTGTGGAGGTAAGTAATTACAGATAATTATAGGCGAGGAAGGACACCAAAAATTTCGTTGAGTATGTGATATAGTAAGCTCGCAACCTTACAAGAGTCAAAGGATCCTCCCTAAGTACTACAATGAAATACTAGTTGAAGAGACAAGGAAGAAGGCTTCAACCTAAGCATAGTAACTGGAAGAAGAAATGGTCAAGTAAAAACAGTCTCGCTACAACATTGTATGCACTCCATAAGAATGTGGCCCCTACCGTGGCTGATGAACGGGAAGTAAAATCAAAGGTAATACTTGACATCATATTACTTACACGAAAAGTACGGCATGCGTGGAAACTAAGGTAAGCTAAGCAGGCATGCCACAAGCAGCAGATTGACTAGAAGAAGTAA
This sequence comes from Nicotiana benthamiana, assembly GCA_034376525.1. Taxonomy (NCBI): domain Eukaryota; kingdom Viridiplantae; phylum Streptophyta; class Magnoliopsida; order Solanales; family Solanaceae; genus Nicotiana; species Nicotiana benthamiana. The sequence continues at coordinate 119,771,227 of CM067331.1, forward strand.
GAGCTTACATTTAAAGAAAGTTGAGAAGGAATAAGAGGGATTATCCGATCCCTGATCCAGAGTTAGTTACGTTATGAACACACTTAAGACTTCAGAATATAATTGATGCAGCATATATGTTGACAATAATACTACCGTAGAAGACTCTGGTATAAGTTAAAAAAAAGAATCGAGTCGAGGTCATAGACAAATGATTGAATTTTCAGATTATTATATCATGAATATTCCCTAACACCCATGAAAGGCTAAGATAATGACCAATACCAGGAGCCGCATATAGGAAGATAACTTAAGCCTACATAAAGGTTGATCAGAAGGAAGAGGAAACTAAAGAGTTACATCAACCAAGTAAATTAGAAGTATTAGCCCTAGACAATTATAGAAATTGTGATTGAAAACATTACAGGATCATCCTTAATATCAGAGGCACAAGAGAAATAGTACAACAAAACCACCATATTCTATAACAACTACGGTAGAGCTAGTTAGGAGAGTACCAGTATGGAGATACCACCAGATTGTGCATGCACCAGAGGTTCAAGTAAGGAGAGTTTCAAGTTGTAGGTGTGAATTATACCTATGTGGAAGAGAGGTCATGAAAGAGATAGAAGATATGACGTAAGACTTAAGATAAGTAAGGTAAAGGTAAACAACGTATGAGATACGCAAATGCAAAAGGGTGTGAATAGTCCATACTTTAGATAGAAGGCTAGAAGCACGGGAATTTACTATCCAAGAATGATAGCGGCATCCTCAGTGGCATACTTTCTATCCTATGGTTTCTAAGTACCAAAAAGTCTAATTAGAGAATAAAAGAAGGGTTAGAGACGATGCTATATCTCTCTTGATATCCCAGAAAAGCATAAGGAAATATTATGCAAGCTAAAGTATGGTAAAGCGACAAGTTTTAGGAAGACATGAGTAAGGATAAGAAATGAGAGTGAGGAGGTGACAAGAAATGTATAAGTCTTCGGAATTAATCCTAGGAAAACAAGGGAGCTTATGGTTCCTTTAAATTATAGAAAGCTCAGTATTGCATGAAGGAACTCAAAGGAGTCTAAGATTAGTAGCATTTTGAAGAGATGGAACGCTGCCATGGTAGTAGAATGAGGGTGTGATTGTGATAGATAAAGAACGACGATTGGGACTTTGATTGAGTATTGACTTGAAGATAGTATTATGAATCTTATGGGACTAAAATACACATATAATGTGAATCACATAGGGATGTCATAAAGTAAGGTTATGGAAGTATAGTATCACCCCTAGGTGGGTCAATCTAATTACTCCAGATGTTCCCAATGAGACGTAAGCCTTAATGACAATATATTATGTAAGAGATTTCAAGTTATATGTAGTAGATTGCGGATCATATTGAGGTGAATCAATAATGGATGGACAAAAGTCACAAAAAATAAGATGAGACTAGGCCGTCATTCTTAAACAGTAATGAGGAAACATTAAAGGTCATAAATTTATACATATACAATAAGCAACAAATGTAACCTAGAGTTTGGTAGAATACCTTAGTAACGATAAACCTAAGAAAGAGTTATGGTATAGTATGACCCACCTAGATGCAGTAAAGTCATACAAATGGATAATCGGGTCTATAAAATAAGATATAGCGATATTCGTAAGTTCAATAAAGTATCGGGCAAAGAACTTGAGTATACCTATAAATGCCCAAAGAGACATTGGTTCAAGCTCTGTATATGCTTACAAAGTGACGCTTAGAGATTGGCTAAAAATTAAAGGAAAAAAGAGTGAAGAATCGCATAGGCACATACAAGAAAAGGTCGTACAGGCTGCATGACAGAAGGTAGCAAGAGTTACAAAATTAGACAGATTCGGACCACAAGTCATGGTATGAGAAAGAGGCCTGAATGGGTGAATGCCCTGTCCTTTGGAATTATTAATAGAACAGTTCCCTAGATGGCAAGAAGAGTTTTAAGGTAGTCGCAAGAACCATAGGTTATGATAATGATAAGTGCATCAGTTAACATTCAAGGATGAATGTTCTAAAAGGGGGAATGATGTTACATACCGCATTTTCGTGCATTAAAGTTTCATCCTAAGTTAGTCGACATAAGTGTGACAATGAGATTATTTTGGAATTATAGGTATTATGCTATTTCAAACAAGAGATAAGTAAATTCGTGAAGGTGAGAGGGCAAGAAAATCGAAGAAAATGATTTTCATCAAATTTTTTCAATTTCAGATAAAATACGGTCCGAGCTATAATACACGGTATTTATGGACTACAGTCATACAAGGCACCACATGAGAAAGATAGTAAAGTGTATGAAGTATGTTAAGAGTGAGTAGTATTTTAAGTAATTTGAGATAATTCCTAATTATGTGGATAATTAATTAATTAATAATTTTTAGTAGGAGATTAACTAATTTATTATAATCTTTGGATAAAGTTAGCAAGTGTCCCAACGTAGCAACAAACTAAAGTCTTGATCAAAGTCATTTAGGACTCTTTACACATGTAATAGGTGGCACCGTTAGAAGATTGTGTAGGTCAGCCATATCCTAGTGGATCCCACACTCACCAAGGTTCAAAATTGTCATTCAAATCACTTAATGGGATCTTATAGCCAAGTCATGTGATAGTAACGCTTATATATTGAATCAAAAATTCAAACAAGATTTCTTAGTACCTTAGCAACGTGAGATTTTGCAATTTTAAGGGAATACTGTACAATCTTTCTTAAGAATATCATACGAATTTTCTCCTACTTCAATCTGCCATTATGTGTTGTCGTGATTGACATGTGTTAGAGGGACTGTCAAGAGAATCGGCTCAGGTATGTTAAGGCTATCCCTTCTTTCTTTTTGGCATGATTCATACGATACAAATTGAACGAGCAAATGCACAACTTCCATAATTGACTCTATTCAAAGAATACTAGAGATGCTTATGTTCTTCATTCCCTATGAGTCATATTAATTTATAATCTGTTCATAGGTCTCAAAAATACAAAAGCTGGTGAAGTTTATTTCATGTTATCAATTAGAGAAAAAATGGTCTTATGACACTCCGAAAGATTTATTGATGTACTTGTCATGCATTTTATTCATTTATACTGACTCATGACCAGAGGGCGTTATGTACACATATATATGTATATTATATGTATATGGGATATGGCAAAAGGTCACGGTATTATATACGCACCACCACCTGATCAGCTGGTATACGTTGATGATTTGCCCGCAGTTGCTGAGATTGTATGATGGGATGCCATCAGAAGCTTGATGAAGTTATGAACATATATATATCCATGCATGGTATGTCATTTATACGTATACACATGAAATTTTAAATATTAAAGGATTTCACAGAGCTATTCAACTAGACTATAATCTCAGTGGAAGATGTTGTTGTGCTCCATTTGCTCTGGAGTTGCTTATTTGGTTAGTACGATTAGTTTGGCGTTGATTGGTTTGGCAGGGCTCTGTCCTAACCTTTATGATATTATGTATTCTTAGAGGCTTGTAGACAGATATCATGTATACGGATTCTTGTACGGCCTCGACGGCCTATGTTTTGAGTATATAAAGTATCATATCAGCCTTATAGGCCCGTACATCATATGTATAAGTTTGGATTACATGCTGGATCGTCTAATGTTGAGTATTTGTCAATGTTTTATTCTACTTATCTTATGATAGCCTCTCTTGCTCATTTACCTATAATACCATGATACAAAAGATACATTACGTAGGTACTTGGTTGTGTAAGGTACCGGGTGTCAGTCGCGGCACATCGGTTTAGGTCGTGACAACAAGCTTCTAGAATTTACTACAAATAGAGTATGAAAGAAATACGACGACTTTGAAAGAAAAGAAATAGTGAAACAAGAAAATAGAAGGGAACTTCAAGGTCTACAGATGCCAGCAGATCTACCTCGAGTCTCCAAAACTAGTCCAAGATGCTCCAACTCATGGGCAGCTAAGGCTGGTACCAAAATCTACACAAGAAGCACAGAGCATAATATAAGTACAACCGACTCCATGTACTCGTAAGTGTAGCATAACCTCGACGAAGCAGTGACGAGGCTATGACAAGATACCTATACAATAAACATGTACAATTAACAGCATATGTAGAAGATAATAACTAATTGAAACTATACATGTATTATTGGGAGGGGGCATGTTACGGGATAGCAGATACGAGAGATACAATGGAAATGATAACAAGAACAATCAATATGCCTTTAACCAGTAAAAACAATTAAGCACAATGAATAAAATTCCACGTCATCACCTTCGTACTTTTACTTTCAACCTCAACCTTCGTGCTTTTACTCTCATATATAGTATGGATCAATAGATACAGCACGACATCACCCTTCGCGCATTGACTCTCATAACATGGCATGGCTTTACAATAACGAAATATGGCACGGCATCACCTTCATGCATTAAAACTCACATATGGCACGATATCACCCTTCGTGCATTAACGCTCTCCCTTACCACATAGCAATTAACAAGTAATAATAGGGAGATATGATCAACAACTATAAGCCTTACTTCAACAATGGTTCCATAATACCAATCTCAACTCGGAATCAATACTCTATTTTTACAAAAGCCCATCAACACGAACGATCAATTTAAGTATTAACTAGTCTACACATGGATAATATGATCAAAGAAAGCAATAATTACAAAAAACAAGTCCAACTCGCATGTTACAACCCGACAACAACGCATAAGTACTCGTCACCTCACATATACATTGTACCTAGCATCTAAACATGTAGGAATAAGACAAACAAGCCCTACTCCCTCAAGTCAAGGTTAACCACGACACTTACCTCGCTCCAAGGGATAAATTCAAAGCTCAACCATGACTTTTCCTCTACAACTAGATTCTGAACCAATAGAATCTAGCAAATTACCAACAAACAATTTAAATTAACTTTAAGAAATACCCACAATTGCAAAGGATTCAATTTAGGTCATTATTAAAAAACTAAACAAAAAGTCATCTCCTGGGCCCAATTGGTCCAAACCCAAAATTCGGACCAAAATACAATTATCTATTCAACCCCGAGCCCGGTTATGTAATTTGTTTTGGAATTCGACCTCAATTTGAGGTCTAATCCCCAATATCACAAAAATCCCTAATTCTACACCAACCCCCAATTTCCACAATCAAAACACTAGATTTTAGGTTGAACTTTTAAGAAAAGTAGTGAAAGATTGAAAGAAACTAGTTTAGAATCACTTAGCAATGATTTGGGGAAGAAGAGTCCTTTGAAAAATTGGTTCTAGGATTTCTATGTTTGAATTGAGAGAATGAACCAAAAATCCCATCTAACTCTTAGTTGCAAATGTAGCATTTGTGACTCATTACGAACCCCACAAATGCAAAGAAACAACCGCAAATGCGAAGTCCTTCCCATTTATGCTTTTATTGCAAATGCGAGCTTTGACCTTCCGCAAATGCGACCATTTAATCGCAATTTCAATCAATGTACCCCTTGTCCCAATTTGCAAATGCGAACTTGAAGTGCCCCATCTAGTATTCGAAAATGCGATGACTAGCTCGTAAATGCGAACCCATCATAGGTCGAAAATGCGAAACCTGACCTCGCATTGCTAGGTCTGAGGCCTACACCAAAAACTGAAGAACACCAATAGTGTTCTAAATCTAATTTTCACTCCTAAGCCTATCTGAAACTCACCAGATCCCGTGGGGCTCTAAACCAAATATGCACACAAGTCTAAAAACATCATACAAACTTGCTCATGCAACCAAATTGTCAGAATAACACCTAGAACTATGAATCAGACACTAAAATCAAATGAAATTTTCAAGAAACTCTGTAATAGCTGTATTAACAACCGGTCGAATCACGTCAAGCCAACTCCATTTCTTACCAAATTCGACAAGTAAGTCACAAATATGGTGTTGGACCTATAATAGGTTCCGAAACCAAAATAACAATCTGAAATCTAAAAAGTCTAACATTTCAAAGTTATTAAGCTTTTAACTTTCAAATTTCAACAAAGTGCTATTACTTGGGTTCGGGACTTCTGAATTTGATTCCGAGCATACGTCCTAGTTCTAAATCACAGTATTGACACACCGGGACCATCAAAACATGAATCCGGGTCTGTTTATTCAAAACATTGACTGAAGTCAACCCAAATAAATTTAATGGCAAAAATTTCATATCTCTCAAATTTTAACATAAAAGTTTCCCCGAGATATGCCCCGACTGTGCACGTAAATCAAGGGGGCTGAAATGAGGTATTTAAGGCTTCAAAGCACAAAACTAGATTCTGAAACATAAGTTAACCGATTAGTTCATCACAACGTCATGCCATAGGACAGGCGAAAGCGACTCCATCCTAGGCGTACTATGGACCATGAGATTGAGTTTATGTCGAGTGCGACCCAGGCGCCTTACAGAACGTTGAAACTCAAACTCATTTAGCTACGGATATAGTTGATGAAAATGCTGGACCCGAGGATCATTGTGCCCTCCAAGTCCCCTTATGGGTCCCTCATTCTGTTCCAAAAGAACAGGATGGCACCTACGAGTCTGTGTGGATTACGAGAAACAAGAACAATTAGTGTGAAAAATCAGTACCCTATCCCGCTAACGGCAAACAAATACGATCTACTAGGTGGTGATACAGTGTGCACCATAATATACCTGAAGACAAGTTACTAGCAAGTTTGAATTACTGAGGGAGACGAACACAAGTTGACCTGTATGACAAGATATGGGTCGTACAACTTCCTAGTCATGCCAATCAGTTTGATTAATTCTCCAGCCTTATTTTGCAATTTGATGGACCACACTTTCGTACAATTGACGAATTTGTAATGGTCCGATTGGATAACATTGTAGTATATAGGAAAACATTAGAAGAACACATGGAGCACCTACGAAAGGTCATATCCCGACTGTGGAGCACGAATTATATGTGAAGCTATCCAAGTGCTCTTCAGCCCAAAACATATTGACTTCCTCAAACATGTCATCGAGGAAAGGTGTATTAAGATTGACCCATAGAAAATTTATCCTGTTACAGATTGGTTTTTTCCTAAGGATATCTACACCTTGAGGGCTTTCCTTGGCCTATGCAACTTTTAACAGCGGTTTGTCAAAAATTACTCTCTCATTGTAATACTATTGACAAAACTCCTAAAGAAAGTCATACCTTTGGATTGGATTCTTAGGAGAGTAGAGGTCTTCAATGCATTGAAATCGGCTATGTCTAGTAGCCCCATCTTGGCCCTTCCTGATTTGGCCAAGTTATTCGAAGTACAAACGAATACCTCTGACTATGCTCTGGGCGGAGTCTTTCTATGAGAGGGGCACCCATTTTCATATGAGAGCTGAAGTTAAAGGATGCAAAACAGCACTACAACGCCCACAAAAAAGAACTATTAGTTGTCGTCCACTACTAATGCCTTTGGAGGCACTATCTGCTAGGAACCTCATTCTAGTCAAGACGGACAACACGGATGTTAGACATTTCATGATCCAACAAAAGTTAAATGACTGACAGTCTAGGCGGCAGGAATCCTAGTGGAATTTCACATCAACCCGGATTATCGATGTGGGAAGACCAACCAAGTTGTGATGTGCTTCGTCAGAGGGCTAACCTAATTGGGTGTGTCTATTCGCCACCCTAAAGGGGATAGAAGTGTCTACCTATATAAAAGACCAAATACAGGATCTAGTCAATAAGGATCCTACTGCACAGTATTTGATCAATTCGGTAGGACATGGCAAGACTCACCAATTCTACATGGAAGATGTGTTCATGAAGCTGAAAGGGAACCGACTTTATGTTCCTGAAGGACGAGATCTACAAAGAACTCTTCTGATGGAATGTCATGATACTTTGTAGGCTGACCACCTAGGTGAAGAACACACCATGGCATTGTTGTGACATGCTTATTAATTGCCTCATATAGCTTATGATGTTGCTTATTATATGAAGACTTGTCTAGTACTCCAGAAAGACAAGTCGGAATGCTTGACAGAAGTAGGACTTCTGGAGCCATTCCTTCTCCAAAGAGACTTTCGGAACGTGTGTCACTCGATTACCCAAGGTCGTAGATCTTACAACTATCTTGGTTGTGATAGATCGGTTTTCTAAATACTCTACACTTATAGCAGCCCCAAAATATTTATCAGCAGAAAATACAGATCAACTCTTTTTGTCTCTTGCTGTCAAATATTGTGGCCTACCTAAGACACCGTTAATGATCGTGACTCTCATTCTAGTAGCTACTTTTGGCCTTCATCTTTTAGTGTCTTAGATCCAAGTTGATCAATAGTTCAAGATTCCATCGACAATCGGATGGCCAGACAGAGCGATTCAATGGTATTATAGAGACATACTTCCTCCATTTTGTTGTCGGATCATAAAAGAATTGGGTGAAGCTTCTAGATGATACTCAATTGTGTTTCAAATCACAAAAGAGCTCTAGTAAAAATAGAAGCACTTTTGAAATTATTATTGGATAGTAATTGCTACTCCCACACATTGTGAATGCCCCAAACATGTCGAAATCTCCTCAAACTACTAGCTTCTTGAAGGAATGAAAACAAAATTTGGAGATACTGCAGGGCTATCTTGTCGAATCCTAAAAACGGATGAAAAAACATGGTGATCAAAATAGCGTTGATTTGTTGAATACCAAGTAGGAGAAAAATGATAGTGAAAGTCCCAAAGTGATACTTTTTTGTAGGGGTCCATGACTCTCACCTATTGCAAAAGTACACTGGACCCTTGTCCATTGAGAAGAACACTAGGAAAGTTGCATACCGGGTGGATACTCAGCCTGGTGGAAGTTTCATCAAGTCTTCCATGTCAACCTTCTGACACCTTTTCGGGAAGACATGGAGGATCCTTCACAAAGCGAACTCAAAATACCAATATTTGAGGCCCTAATTTAACCAGAAAAAGACATGCAGAAGCAATTCTCCATGATCGAGGGACTCATGCTTCAAAGAAAGATCACCAAGAGTTCTTGGTGAAATGGCATGACTGTGATATAAAGGAGAATACTTGGTAGAGGGAAACAAACCTTAAATCCTATAAGAGCCTGATCGATGATTATCTTGCACGTAAGATGTCGCGGATGCCGCTAACTCAGGTGGGGGAGAATGTCATGGGCCGCTTTTCATCCATGCCCCATGGCCCCTTCGACGCACCACACAGCGTCCTAGCAAGCCTCCAAATGCCTAACGCCATGGATAGCCCCTTGATCTTAGCCACGTCAAGTGATAAGCCCGTCTGTGCCTATGTCGCCCCATCAATTGTCCATGCAGTTGCCCAGCCTCAGGCAGATGCCAATAGCACTGCGTCTGCATCCTCTGATGCTAAAGACAAAATTGCCACCAATGGACCTGCTTCTACCTTAGGAATCTAAGTCTTTTTTATTGTAAATACAGAGTAGTTTTACTACCTGTATTTCTATTATGTCTCTCGAGCTTAGTTATGTCAAGTCATGTAACTTTGGCTTATTATTTTTAAGCATTATTAGAGGGGATCAAGTAATCAAACTTTGAAGCAAACAAATAATTCTTTGTATTAGTGTCTCTCTCCCATTAACACTATGTTGCCTTTCTGTAATGGCTTTCATTAATGTAATTTAGCTTTATTTCATTCTCATTCTTTTTTTTTTCTCTTAATTGCTCTTGATATTAATTTTCTCGTATGGCACTAACAGCCTCATTTAGCATGCAGAGGGGACCCCGGTTGGCATGATGTAAACTAAGTGTTCAACAAAATATGTAGAGAACCTAGTTCTCTATCATTTTCCATAAAACATACACACATACGAGAACAAGTAAATAACACAACAGTATTTTACGTGAAAAAGTTCCACTCACGAGATTAGAAACCACGACCTACAATCGTATGATTTCAACATTACTAACCGAGAAACTTTAAATTACAACCAATTGTAACTTAGGAATCAAATTCTTAATCATTCACCTATTTCCAATAACTATATTGCAAGCCGCTTTGTAATAATTTTATTACAAAGCTCACCATTTTGACTAACTCTAGTCAAACACAAACATAAGGTTTTTTGTTTATAAAGATGTCCTATGAGATGCTTCTAACTAAGATGAGTAGGAATTACAGGTAAAAATAACATTAACAAAGATACAACAATTCTAAAGACACTTGATGTACTCAATGCTAGGATCTGGTCCTTTGTTCTGTTCCTACTTACTCCTTCAAGCCTTGGGGTGACTAAAGGCGGCTGCACACTTGAGAGTAAATTATATTTTAGGGTTTTAAAGTATTTATGATCCCTTGTCTTATGTTGGTAATATATAAGTGAAGTCACTATGATGATGCAAGCAAGTGTCCGGTACACAACATGCTTCAACAGTGATTGTTGCACTATTGCTTCTACAGTGCAGCACCTTTAACAACTATAAAGAGTTGACTTGTACTGTGACCGAAGGAACTAATAGCCATTTTTCCCTCTAATGTTCCCTTAAATGATATCATCGAAACTTCTGCAAGACAAGTGACTTGTTGTTCTGAGCACGAAGAGGATTCGATTCAGGTTTCCGATTTGTTTCTCATATGAATTATGTTAAATCTTCAAAACACAAAGACACAAAACTTATCAATTTCCCTTTTTGATGATGATAAACTTTGAATTGAAGTTCCTCCTAAGAACCAGATCTTCATATTATTTCCTTTGCATATTAGCCATATTCCCCTTGAGAACCTATTTTTCCCCTTGTGTGCACACGGCATAGCTAAAAACAAAATACAAGAGTATAACATGCATAGAGAAAGGACTTAGATGCTCATTAATAATAAATAGAAGAAAACATAAGCAGTAGTACCATTCTTCCAAAACATCCACAAACTAAAGTACCACAATCATAGGGACAAGATATCAAAACAGGACATTGGACTAAGACAAGGACTGAAACTAGATATTCACAATAGGACGATTTAGGGGGCACTGGAAGGGGGAGAGAAGGATGAAGAGGCAAGGTTTTTGATAAGAACATCCACGCGAGCATTTGTAGACTGTTTCTCATTAATCAGCTGCTCCTTCAGGTTCTTAACCAGTTTCTTCAGCTCTACATTCTCATCCGTCAAGAGCGCAACCTCTACACCCTGAGCACTGCTATAACTAGGTTCCTCTATAGCTTCGCTGAGCTTCCCCTAATGAATGGAATTTCTAGCCTTCATCTCCCTTACCTCTTCATTGGCAGCACTTTGAGCCTTAATCAACTGAGAAATTATAAAACTGCTGCAACTGCCCCTTCTTATCAATACCTTGCAATCCTCCAAGGTAGTCATTGAGAACATTTGCTTATGAGTTCCTATAGTTGCTCTTCCTAAGGGAGCTATTAAATGTTCCAAATCTTTGGTGAGCAGGAACTCGTATGGCGATCCATGGTTCCCATCCTTGCAACCTGCCACTTTCTTCATGTGTTAAATCAGGATTCTAGGTAGGTTGATGGCAGTGTATCCGTCCAATGCCTTCATGAGAACCAGGTCCGTTATTCATGCAATGTGACGTCTTTCAACTCGAGGGATAATCACCTTGTTCTCCATCTCCAACACCAGCTGGTATTGTGGAAGCAAGGCCTTCTTGTGCACATATTCCCCTTGCTGAACAACTTGAGGCTTTAGAATAACTTTCCTAAAATTTAAGGAGTAGGTCCCTTGAACAGATGAGATCCCCTGACAATGTACATCAGGAATACCCCCAGTATAGCTTTATCTATCAGTAAATCTACCATGTTGACCTTTAGGCAGATTATCATCCTCCATAGTGAACAGATCAACGTATAAACTACAAACTTCCTCTTCATAGACTTTTGGACTCTAAATAGCGTAGATATGAGTCCACATCTGAAAATCACAAATTTCAACTAGCTACCCCATGCCTAACATGTCAAGAATGGCAGCATCAAACACTCTGACCTGTTGCACTTTTTGCTTTTTCAGATTTTCTTTTCTATCAACTTTAGACACTTCCTTTTTGCTCTTTTTGAAGAATCATGTTCCTCACTGTCACTTTCCTTTCTCTTGTGAGATTTTTTCTTCTCGACACCTTTCTACTTCCTTCCAGACTTAGATTTCTCACCAGACTCATTCTTCTCAACACTCTTCTCTCAATCAATTTCAACAATTTTCATAGATAACTCTTTTTTGGACTTCACAAGCATAGACTTATTAGAGGATTTATGAACAAGGCAATAAGGTTCCTTATTCACCTCTTCGTCCTCAACGTCCACAACATTGGCCGGAGTCAGATATTCCTCATTCACTAATTTTTCCCCCTTCACCAATTTTCCTCTCTTTTTTTCTCTTTATTCTTCTGTAAAGCATTTTAAAGGGCTTTTTTCTTTTGCTACCTAATAGTTGATCTTTTAATAAGTATCTTTAGAGGATGTCCCACCTTTTCTAGCAGCAATAAACTAGGCTACCTGCACATCATCATAATCCCTTCACTTTCATCTTTTTCTTCTTCAGATGGATATTTTACCTCAGGAATCACTAAATCTAATGGGACTGCATCAAGATAAGGGAAAGGAAGAGGTTTTGTACTGTCTAGGGGCTTTCTAGTGGTCCATGAAGTTTCATCTCAAGTAAGAGCATAATTCTACTCATGGGAAGATGGAGCAGGTCCCTCTATTGGCTCCCATGTAGTACTAACTGGTACCAAGTCACCTTGAGTTGCTAGGCCTCCATTTCCATCCCCATTCCCTTTTTCTGCCCTCCCCCCCTCACCACCACCACCACCACCACCATCACTAGGAGGTCCAACACTCATATCACCAGAAATATACTCCCCAACCAGACTACCTTCAGCAGCAATAAGCTATATATTTTCTATGGCTTCCTTTTCACGCAAATCTTCCAATAATGCAAAAACAGTAAAAGCCAGAGAGGCACTAATTGATGGTTATAGACTGTTTAGATCAAAAGTTAGAGTAGAGAAGGTATTAGATGCACCAGATGTTTCACCAAGACTAACAACATCCTCCTTGTCTTGAGTTGCTTCCTCAACCCGCTAACTCGAGACCTCTATTCCTTCTTACCCTTCTACCAGTCCTTCTTCTTCCATTTCTTTTGGCATATCATAGGGAGAGGTTGAAGCAATTAACTTTTTGGGTGTTAGATTTTTCCGGCTACTACAGGAACCCAAAATTGATGGAGTCGGGGAAGAGACAGTAAGTGGTGGTTGGTTAGAGATAGGGGTTTCAGTGGGTGAAGGTGGAGACTCCGAATCAAATTGTTGTGCTTCGTGAGATGAAGACACAATAGGGATGTTAGTGGTGGCTTTAGGAGAATCTAATTTTTGATAAGAAACGGTGAATTTTTTTGAGTAAAGTTATGAAAGAGATGGTTTTGGGAGAGAAGAAGGGAGTTTGATGGCTTTGATGCAGACAAATATAAGACATGTTTTTTGGGGTTATTTATAGGGAAGAAAGACACAATTGGACGCGACATGCTGGGTAGATTGGTCTATTTGAAACGGGTATGAAATTTGAGCTTTAAAATTATAGGAAATAGGGAGGACACAATTAACGATGAGGCACAGTTAGTAGTTCAAAATGTATTTGAGTGTAAGTGGAACTATTGACCCAAGTCAAGGGAACTAGGTTCCCTGATTGATTTTGCAAATATAAGCATAATCATCCTACCAAATTGCAATGTCATTAGCTTCTTGTTTGCCCCTGTAATTTCCATGCGTGTTTACCTGTAATAGTATATAATTGAGTTAGAGGTTGCCAGAAAATAATCTTTAGCCGTTTACCTAATCATTCATTCATATCCAGTCATTGAGGGACCGATTTCTCGGTTCAATTTGGTCAGTCCCATAGTTGATTCTATTTAAAATGCTCTCTTCTCAATGCTTTGGTGAAGATATCAGCTACATGGTCCCTTATTTCACTAAACTTCATACATATGAGACACTTTTCAAAACAGTCCCTGAGGAAACTATGTCAGTCATCAATATGCATTGCCCTCTTATGTTGAACTGGATTCATAGTCATGTTGAGAGCACTTGTTTTTTCATATTGTAGTGGCACACAATCAGAAAACATAGCAAAACCTTCTAATTATTGCTTGATCCACAACAGTTGGGCACAGCAGAAAGCAGCTACAACATATTCAGCTTCTGCGGTAATGATAGCTACATAGTTTTGTTTCTTTGTACCCCATAAAATCAAGCATGAGCCTAAAAAAATGTGTCATTCCAAATGTACTTATTCTATCCACCAAATAACCAGCATAATCGGCATCAGCATGCCCAATTAAGTAAAAATTATCTCCTGAGGAATAATAGACGACCAGGTCCTACGTTCCTTTGAGATGCCTCATAATCTTTTGAGAGTTTTCAAATGAGATTCTTTAGGACTTGACGGGAATACTGCACATAACCCACACTAAACATAATGTCAGGTCTACTGGTTGTTAGATGCAAGAATGAACCAATGATGCCCTAATACATAGTTTCATTCATATGGGGACCAGGTTCGTCCATGTCTAGACTAGTGGTTTTTGCAATAAGAGTATCAATAGTCTTTGAATTTTCCATCTCAAACCTTATTAGAAGCTTTTTAATGTATTTCTTATGACTTATCATCTTTCCCCTAGAGGTCTGCAAAACTTGCAGACCTAGAAAGAAGTTCAGTTCCCCCACCATGCTCATTTCAAACTCACTTCCATAAGCTTGGCAAACTCATAACACAAATCAACATAGACCTGTACAATTAGCATGTTCCTCCTTTTTTTATTCAAAAAAAGAGTATTGTCAATTTTCTCTCTAGTAAAACTATTTTCCATAAGGAACTTGGACAACCTTTCATACCATGAACGAGGGATTTGCTTTAATTCATATAGTTCCTTGTCAAGCTTGAATACATATTTAGTATGCTCATGGCATTTAAAATTAGGAGGTTGTTTGAGAATGACTTCGTCCTTCAAATATCTAGTCAGAGATGCACTCTTGACATACAAAAGCAAGATGGCTTCCATCCTTGCAACTAGAGCAAAAGTTTCATCATAATCAATTCATTCCTCTTGATTATAGCCTTAAACCACCAACCTGGCCTTGTTTCTTATTATATTTCCAAACTTATCAAGCTTGTTTCTGAACATCCACCTAGTTCTAATGATTGTTCTATCTGAAGGTCGGGAAACCAAGTGCCACATACTATTTCTCTCAACTTGATGGAGTTCTTCTTGCATAGCAACAATCCAATAAGCATTTTTTCAGTGCTTCCTTAATATTATTGGGCTCAATTTGAGACAGAAAAGCTAATAAAGCAAACATGTTTCTTATGTTTGATCGAGTATGAATTCCTAAATCCATAGGAGTTATTACATTTTGGAGAGGATGTGAGCTTTGTGTTTCCAGTTAGACACCTGAGTCTCATGGTGAGAAGAACTAGGTCAGCCATGTGGGATCCATCATTAGCATCCATGGAAGTGTGAATTCCACTTCTTTGCACAGCAGTAATAATTCTATTTTCTACTTCATTTGTTGCAATGGAGGGACCAAGATGCTCTTAACTAGCTGGAGGTTCTGTTGCATCTTCTTTACTAGACTCTTTGACCTTACTCATTAGATCCTCCTTCCCATTTTCCATATCAATGACTTCTACATGAACCTTTGAATTCTCTCCATCTTGATTATTCTTATTATGTGAATCACTCCCACATGATTGGTGTGATTTATCAAAGAATACATGCACGTTATCTTTTACAAATTGATTTCTTTTGTTGTATACCTTGTATCCATTGCTCTGTGAAGAATATCCAAGAAAAATCCCTTTATCACTCTTGGCATTAAATTTTCCTTGCTCTTCCTTACTATAATTGAGAACAAAACATTTACAACAAAATATTCTTAGGTAAGTTAGCTTTGGTTTTCTCCCATTTAGCAATTCATACAGGGCCTTATCTAGGAGGAACCTGATCATCCACCTATTTATCAAATAGCATGCAATGTTCATTGCCTCAACCCAAAAGCTCTTTGGTATATCACTGTGAGTTAGTATCTTCCTTACCATATCTTCAAGAGTTCTATTTTTCCTCTCCACAAGACCATTTTATTGGAGTGTTCTGGGAGCTAAAAAATTATGACTTATACTATTTTCAGCATAGAATTCATCAAATTTGAATTGTCAAACTTGGTACCATGATCAGATGTTATGCTTACAACATTATGGCTTATCTTCATTTGAATCTACTTCACAAAGGTAGTAAAGACTGGAAAAGTTCCATCCTTGGTTCTTAAGAACAAGTTCCATATGAATCTGAAGTAGTCATTTATTATAACAAAGACGTACTTCTTTCCTCCTCTACAGGTCATTCTCAAAGGTCCACACATATCCATACGGAGAAGATCCAGAAGCCTTGAGATTCTTACTTCCTTCTTTGACTTTAAGGAGGACCTGATTCACTTTCACACATGCATCACACACATTGTGATCCTTCAACTTTAACTTTGGTAGCCCGTGAACCAGGTCCTTCTTGACTAGCTTGTTCAACAAAGAGAAACTTTCATGTCCTAGTCTTTTGTGCCAAAGTTCAGCATCATTATTAACAACATTCAAATATGTGAGGTCCCTACTATTCACAGGCTCAAAGTCTACAACATAGATGTTTTTCAATATTTTCGCTACCAGAACAACTTCAGTAGTTACAATATTGGTGACTGTGCAAGAATTTGATAAGAATTCCATTTTATTTCCTTTGTCGCAGATTTCAAAGACACCAACATGATGTATTTAAGGCCATTCACATAATACACACTCTCTATTGAATGAGTGATTGTCTTCCTAATTTTTTCAACTCCCAGAATGTATCCCTTTTTGCCATTACCAAAAGACACACTCCCCATTACCAAAAGACACACTCCCACCATGAAGGTCCTTAAGTGAAAGGAAATAGTCAATGCTTCCACTCATATGTTACATTATCCATTATCCATGTACCATCTTTGGTTTCTTCCGTTCACTACTACCTACAAAGGAAATCAGAGATTAGACTTCAAAACCCAAACAAGTTTGGGTCCCTTGTAGTGAGAAAAGGGATGAATTAATTTTCTTTTTGTCCAAACAGGCATCATTCACTTCTTATTATAGGAACCAGGTTCCCTAAAAGTAGTTACTTTTTTAACAAAACTTGGTTTTTCTGTTGGTACTAAGACCTAGCTTTACAAGAATCTTTAAAATGACAAGTGCCAAACTGAGTGCAAAGCCAGTTATCACGTGCAGTAACATACTTTCTATGTGGATTGTAAGGAACCTTTTCCTTTTGGAACCAAATTCTTTATATGTTTCCCCCATTAATTTATACATGGAGGTGATTGTATCAGAGAACCAGATCCACTTAAGAGAATTATCTAGGTCATTTTTAACCATGTTTATGTCTTTTTGAAGTTGTCTATTTCTTTCAAGTTCATCACCGAGACTCAACTTTACCCTTTTGAGTCTATTTTCAAGTTTAATGTGTGCCTCACTCGCCATTTCGTTTTCTTTTAAAGAGTTCATGTAATTTTCTATTGAAGTTTTTATATAATTATTGTCCTTTTTTAAGTCCTCTACTATATCCTTTAAATCCACAAGTACTACCAACAAATCATCTCTCTCATGCTCGACCTTTTCAGTTCTCTCAATTAGAACGTCCTTTTCTTTCTTAAAAACCCCTATTGTTTCTTTCAAATAAACAACTACGACCGGTAAATCATATTTCCCATGCTCTACCTCTCCTAATTTCTCAGATAAAATATTATTATCATTGATAAGATTTTGGTAAGTATCAATCAAAACATTAGCTAGCTATACCAGCTTCTTTTGAGAGTAAGACTTCAAATTTCTTTGAACATCTAGAAAGTTTACCTCATTGTCATAATCATCTTTATCCTCAATAGATTTTGCCATCAAGGAAAATATGGAGTCATATTCTGTTATTTCGCTTTCAACGGCCATCATGGGTATCGCCTTGTTCATCGTCACCCTCAAATTCACCAGAGGAATCTCCCCATGCAGCAAGAGCTTGTTTCACAACATTATAAATGTCGTCTTTTCTCTTAAATTTCCTGTTTGGAACTAGGTTCCTCTTGGCTATTTTATCTGTGTTGTGCTTTTAATGTTCATGCTTGTGGAGAGGATAATTTTTGATGAAATGTCCTAGCTTCCTGCATTTGTGACAGAAATCATAGCCTTTTGTTCTACTAGAGCTACCTATTTTCAGAATGCATTTCTACGTACCATTTTCTGAAACCTTCATGTCAAATAGTCCATGTCATCTACTTTGAGAACCAGGTTATTCTCCTTTTGGGTTCTCTTCTTTTATGATCCTTCTTCTTTTTTTGTAGATCTTCATATTTCCAATGAGCTCGTCAATCGTCAGCTTTTGCAAATCTTTTGCCTTCGTTATAGCATTGACTTTTCTCTCCCAAGATCCAGATAACACATTGAGTATTTTTCTGGCCATTTTGATCTTTGGAATAATCTCTGCTAGATCATGGAGCTCATTGATGATGGAAGTTAAGCAAGTATGCATATCCTGAATGGACTCATCATCCTTCATCTTGAAGACTTCATACTCAGTAGTGAGCATGTCCATTTTTGACGACTTGACTTGAGTTGACACCTTAATATGCTCCTACATCTCCTTGGCAGATTGACAAGCTAAGGTTCTGTTGTTATCGTCTGGTCTAATACCATAGACGAGGATATTCTTTGCTCGAAAGTTTTTCTCGATAGCTTTGCAATCTATATCATTGTAATCCTTCCTTGTCTTTGGCACTGTGGCTATTGTATCACCAATGGTCTTCTTAGGGATAAAGGGTCTATCACAGATAACATCCCAAAGCTCTGAATCTTTAGTCATGACAAAATCATGCATTCTTGTCTTCCACCAGCCATAGTATTGTCCATTGAGTCTTGGTGGTATTTAGGTTAATTGACCTACTTCAAAGTTTGATGGAGCAACTATGTAGACCCTCTCTAGGTGTTAGCCTTACAGAAAGAACCTACTCTGATACCAATTGATGTAAACTAAGAGTTCACCAAACTATATAGAGAATATGATTTTCTATCAGTTCCCACATAATACATACACAAAATGCTAAGTAAATAACACAACAATATTTTACATGAAAAACTCTCATCTCAGGGATTAAAAATCACGACCTACACTCGTAGGATTTTAACCTCACTAATCGAGCAACTTTTGATTATAACTTGTTGTATCCTAGGAATTAAACTCTTAATCCCTCACCTACTTGATATAACTATATTGCAAGCCTCTTTTTAATAACTATATTACAAATCTCACTACTTTGACTAACTCTAGTCAAACATAAATACAAGGTTTATGGTTTATAAAGATGTCCTACAAGATACTTCTAACTAAGATGAGTAGGAATTACAGAAAATAATATTAACAAAGATACAACAATATTAAGGACCTCGATATACTCAATGATAGGATCTGGTCGTTTGTTCTGTTGCTTCTTTGTTCTTCAAGCCTTGGAGTAAATGAAGGTTGTTGCATAGTTGAGAGTAAATTATGTTTTAGGGTTTGCAAATGTGTATGATCCCTTGCCTCATGTTGGTATAATAAGAGTGAGGTCACAAGGATGATGCAAGCAACTGTCCAGTACACAACATGCTTCAACGGCGACTACTGCAGTATTGTGTCTGCAGTGCAGCAGCTTTAACAGCTATAAAAATTTGTTTTGTACTATGATTGGAGGAACTGATAGCCATATGTTCCCTCTGTTGTTCCCTTAACCGATATCATTGGAACTTGTGCCAAACATGTGGCTAGATGTTCTGAGCACAAAGAGGCTTTGTATCAGGTTTCTTATCTCATTCTCATATGAAATTTGTTACATCATCAATATATAAAGACACATAACTTATCATGGGAGATAGTAACCACACATATATTGATTATTTAGCCATACTTCGCTTCGCATAATAGTATGCATGTGCATGCCGTTATATGTGGTTAGAACAAAGAGCAACTATATATAGCGGCAAGGAATAGTATTCAAAAGGATTGGGTATAGGTTATTTTACGCGTTGAATTTGGCTAATTAAATGATTCGGGTATTTGAAATGCATTTATAACCCTCCTCGCATCCATTTAATTAGTGGATTTGAATCTCTTCATGACTGAAGGATAAATTTATTTAAATGTGTAACGGTGAGGCAATTTACAATCGCCTACTCAGACTGAGGTTATATTTACAGACTGCCTCGTAACAAAGAGGTAATTAAAGATTATCCTTTTCCAATTTATAGTATTGTAACATTTCAAAACTCAAAAGGGAAAAAAAGATGCTTTACATACTAAAAAGTAGCTCGAAAGAGTACATGTATAGTGACAAGATGGAGTAATACTGACGAAGGGAGTGACTTAAAATATGATGAAGACAAACTTAGGTAAAAATGTTAAAAATAACAATAGGGTAAATAGTAAAATGAAATTATTCAATAATATATAGTAAGTGCAAAATAAATAAAAAAACAAGGAACTAACACAATAATTCTTTCACATAAGAGTCCTTTTGTGGTTACATATCAATGAATTTAACAATACAATATGATATATCTTAAGTAACAATTATAAAATATCTTATTTAAAATAACAACGAAATAGAATATAATATAGGAACACACAACCGAAAGAGCCTGTAGATGCCATTTAGTTCCATCCCATCCCAAATTTCCAGAAGTATTTCCCATGCAACTGTCACCACATCCACTGCGTGCACATAAAGGAAACTATCTTTCAGGAATAAAATAAAAGAAGAAGAAAGAAAAATTAATGAAATCCGTAAATTAAGGGTCTCTTAATATCATAGTAATGACTTCTCATATTTGCCTAAGCTGAAGGATTGGCATTGCTCCAAATCGCCATGTTGCTGGGGCCTCGGATTAAATCATTTCTTTCTTCTGACATAGGAATAAACATCATTGAAGATATAATAAAATAGTTAAAAATAAACTCTTTCTAAAAATTTGATAAGAATGGACCTTGGGCCTAACTCAACCCCAAAAGCTAGTTTATGAGCTAGGATTGCCCAAGCCATATAAGGAGACCAAGGAACTCAAATCCCTTCGATGTGGGACAACTCAACACCCCCCTCACGCCCAGATCTCTGGAGCGTGGACAACATAAATGGGGGCCCAACATCGGTAGTAATAATTGGGATGGGCCTGACTCTAATACCATGAAAACATGGAGGATCGAAGATAGAGAGAAAGAGGGATTTTCCTTTTCGTTTTGTTCAGAGAACTCTCTAGAGAAAAATGAGTTCTCTCTGTTAATCTATACAGAAGGCTCTAGAAAGAAAAATATAACTGAACCTAATACATTGGATCAACCCAATGAAAGCTGAATGGGCTAAACAGGCCCAAATGAAAAATGTAATATAGCACTAGCCCAATATACAATATATATATATACAATATACAACAAAACTACAATAAAAATACAGCACAAAATCAATGTATGTGTTTAAGCTTAGATGCTAGGTAGTCCTTTAGCTCAACAACCCCCCTCAAGTTGGAGGGGGAGACCACCTTCAACTTGGCCAAAAGATGATGATGAACAGTGCCAGGCAAAGGCTTGGTGAGGACATTAGCCAACTGGTGAGTAATGGAGACATGAGAGAGAGAAATCAGCACATCAGTCAGCTTAGTACGAACAAAGTGACAATGACCTCAATAGGCTTGCTTCGCTCATGAAAGACAGTATTCTTCGCTATATATAGAGTAGCATGGTTATCATAAAAAACAGAAAAGGGAAGTGACACAGAAACACCAAGGTCAGTGAGCAATCTAGAAACCCAAGATAATTCAGCAACCACCTTACTAAGTGCCATGTATTCGGCTTTAGCAGAGGATAGAGATACTACTGGCTATTTTTTGGAAATCCAACTTACCAGGCTTCCACCTAAAAGCACACAGAAACCAGTAACAGACCTGCGAGTATCAGGACAAGCTGCCCAATCACTGTCTGAAAAGGCATGTACTGAGAAATCAGGAGTGTCAGAATAGAAAAGCCCCAAGTCCATAGTGCCCTTAAGATACCTAAGACATACAGGGCAGCAGTCATGTGAGGAAGTCTAGGAGACTTCAAAAATTGACTCAGATGTTGGACAGCAAAACAAATGTCAGGTCTGGTATGTATCAAAAATAGGAGCTTGCCAATCAAGCTCTTGTACTGGTCAGGGGAGGAGATCAGATCACCAGAATGTAGCTTGGCATTAAGGTCTAAAGGACAAACAACAGGAGAAACAGCTACACAATCAAATTGGTGCAACAAGTCAGATATAAACTTGTGATGATTAAGAAGCACTCTACCAGCAACATCATACACCTCAATGCCCAGAAAATAATGCAAAGACTCCAGGTCTTTAATCCTAAACTGGTCATCCAGGAAGTGTTTGAGGTCAGAAATTTTAGTAGTATCATCTCGAGTGATAATAATGTCATCCACATACACTGCCCAGAACCACAAGTCACCCAGGATGGCCTTTGACAAACAGAGAGTAATCATTCAGAGAATGTGTATAGCCTCTGGAGTATAGAGCATGAGACAATTTGGCATACCACTGTCTGGAAGCCTGTCTCAATCCATAAAGGTATTTGTTTAACTTGCACACAATGGGAGTAGAGGCAGAAGAAACAGAAGCAACAGAAGAAGCAGAAACACTCAAACCTGGAGGAAGCTTCATATACACCTCCTCATGTAGGTCACCATGCAAGAAGGCATTGTTAACATCAAGTTGAAAGAGAGCCCAATGATTCTTAACAGCCACAGCAATTAAGCATTTAACACTAGGAATCTTAACCACATGGGAAAAGGTTTCTGTGAAATCAACTCCTTCAATTTGAGTGTCTCCTCTAATAACAAGCCTAGCCTTGTATCTTTCAACACTACCATCAGCCTTATATTTGATCTTATAGACCCATTTGCAACCTATGGGTTTCTTACCAGGAGGAGGGGGAACAACATCCCAAGTATGGTTGGCATCCAATGTATCAAACTCATGTCTCATGGCATCCTTCCAGACTGGGACTGATGCAGCTTGAGAATAATATAGAGGTTCAAATTCCAAAGGAGAAGGAGAGGAAGAAGAGCCAGAAAAGGAAGAGAGGTGACAAACATAATCTTTGAGATAAGAAGGAGGGATGTGTTGCCTTCCAGATTTTCTGTGGACAGTAGGTGTTGTAGAGGAAGAAATAGCAGGAGGAGAAATATTAGGATTGAAGAGTGGACTGGAAGTAGCAGGATTAAGTTCAGAAGGTATTGAGGGGGGAACAGAAAAGGGAACAGAACTGGAAGTAGAAAGAGAAGGTGCAGAAGGAGAGGGGAGAGAAGAACAGATTGGAACAGACAGTTCTGTCTCAGAATAGGGATGCTCAGGAGAAGGGACAAAAGGAGGTGAAGAAGGAAAAACAAAAGGACCAGAGGTAACATCAGAACCAGTGGCAAAGGGAAAGCAAGTTTCATGAAATATAACATCCCTGGACACAAAACACTTTTTGGAAGTTAGATCATACAACCTGTAACCCTTTTTGGCAAAAGGATATCCCAGAAAAACACATGAAATAGCTCTAGGCTTTATTTTATACCTATGTAGAATTGGGACAGTAGCATAGGCAAGACAGCCAAATGCCTTTAAATGTGAGTAAGTAGGTGCTTTGCCATATAATATTTCATAAGGAGATTTGTTTTGAAGTATCATGGATGTTATCCTATTAAGCAACTATGTAGCAGTCAATAAACAGTCCCCCTAAAAAGAGATGGGTAATTTGGATTGAAAAAGTAAAGCTCTACAAGCTTCAAGAAGTGTCCTTTGTTTTCTTTCAACAACACCATTTGTTTGAGGAGTGTGGGGACAAGTAGTTTGATGAATAATGCCTTGTTGGATAAAGAAAGAAGTACCATCAAGACTAGACCCCAATTCCAAAGTGTTATCACTTCATATAGTCTGGATAGTAGCATTAATTTGAGTTCTAACCATACACAGAAAAGACTTAATCAGGCAGAAAGCATTGCTTTTAGACCCCAGTAGATGTGTCCAGGTTGCTCTAGAAAAATCATCAACTATTGTAAGAAAGTATTTTGAGCCAGAGGAGGTGGGTGTGTGATAAGGACCCCAAGTATCGACATGAATCAATTGGAAAGGACTACATGTACTGATTAAAATGCCAGGGAAGGGAAGCCTGATTTGCCTAGCAATAGGACAAATAGAACAAAGAAATGGTTGTTTAGAAGCAAGGGAAAATGACAAAGCAGAAATGTGTTTCATGTTTGCAAAAGTAATATGAGCCAGTCTTAAATGCCAAATGTAATTCATGTCATTTGCATCAGCATTATTACAAATAGAACTATTTACATTTAAAGGCAAAGCAACAGTCTTATGGCTAGAAGAACAGACAGGATTACAAGAATCAGAAAAGGGAACATACAGAAGCAGATGAGAAACAATTAAAAGAAGAATGTGAAGGTGTCGCCCAAGAAAACTTGTACAGACCATCCTCCTCTTTACCAAGATCTAGAGGCATCTTCAGAGAAGGGGCCTATAACATGTGATGGAAACACGAAGTTGCAGCAAACAAGACAATATAGTACAACTGTTTTACTAGTTTGTGGACAGAAATTAGGTTGTGTTTGAAAGAGGGAACAAACAATACATTATAAAGAGTGATGGATGGAGTTAATGCAAAAGAGCCTGTGGAAGTCACTTTCACTTTGTATCCATTGGGAAGAGTTACAAGATAAGGTACAGTTAATGGTGTGATATTAAAGAGTAAGCTTTTATTAGATGTCATATGGTCAGAATCCCCTGAGTCTATTATCCAGGTGATAGAATCAATATGAGTAAGCATACAAATATTGGAATCAGAAACAAGACTCTCAGTTAGCACAGTACCAGCAAAATGGGCAGCACACATGGGAGAAGGTTTCTGAGCAGTGGACTCCCCCAACTGAGTCTGTTGTAGCAGAGTCATCAGTTGATCATAGTGGGTTCTGCTCAAGCCTAGGATTACAGATCCTTGTCCATCCACATTTGGGACAGGCTGATGACCCTCAATGGGATTTCCATGAGCATTAGATGTGTGTCCTTCAGAAGAGGTGAAATTAGCACCAGTGGTTATATGAGCAGCAGCAGTTCTCCTCCCTTTGTTAAATTTGGTACTTTGTGGATACCCATGAAGCTTGTAACACGTATCAATTAAGTGCCCAGACTTCTTGCTCCTTACCCACATATATGTCTCATTAAGGCCCATGAAGAATTGGAACACATTATTCTCCTCATCCTCCTGTATGATGCCATTTTTGGCAGCACAAATACACATTTCGCCATGATTTGTACACACTGCTCCTAACTCATCCCACAGCCCTTTGAGTTTGTTAAAATATGATGCTATATCTATAGGTCCTTGAGAAGTATGAGAGATTTCTCTTTTGAGTTCAAAAATTTTGGTTCTATTAAAAGTACCATATCTGGCTTCGAGTTGTGCCCATATACTCTGTGCAGTCTCAGAATATTGCACACTCTCAGCTATTTGAGGAGACAAAGAGGCAGTTAACCAGGAAATTACCATATTATTGCATCTGTCCCATAACTTTTGTTCAGCCAGATTAGTAGTTGGTCGGGGACAGGTACCATCAACAAAACCAATTTTATTCTTAGCAGATAAGGCCACTATCATTTTCCTCTTCCAACTCCCATAACCGCTACCCGGAAAGGGAGTAGAAACAAGTGAAACACCAGGAACATCAAATTTCTCCAATGTGGGATAACTCAACAAAACTTAAACTTTTTAATGAGTTAATCGTACACTTTAACTAACATTTACCTTGGGATTCTATAGGGGACAAGTCAAAGCTCCTGGCTTGGCTTTGTAAACACCACTCATCCATTGATAACATGAGAATTATTACAAGAAGACAATAGAAAATTGCAAACCTTCTTCATTTCTGGATATTGGAAATTAAACGTGCCACAATGTTTGTTTCAGGTATAGAAATGAATGTTTCACCCTAAAGAAACTTAAAGTAGACCTCTCGTGTTCTTCATAGCCTGATATCAACTTCTGGAATACTTTAAACAGAGACACCTTCATTGACTTCAAAGATAAGTCTATAGTTCATGGAAGAGTGATTGATTTGAATGATTTGGAAGTCCAAGGTAAAAGAGATTTTCAATTTTCAAGGTTGTTCAAGCTTCCTCTCTCTACCGCCTTTAAAAGTCTATGAACCCCTATTTAGGATATTTAATGCTAATCTCTTTTCTCCCACGCTTGGTTACTGGAGTCTCTAGTTCTAATGAAGGGCATGGTTCTAGATTGTGTCCTGTTTGACTCAATTTTTCAGTGTAAATGTTTTAGTTTTTCTGTACTATTCTAAAATACCTGGCCTAAAGATTATAAAATTACTTTTGATCAAGCAAAGCATAACATAGCATAGCCGAGTCTACCTCTGATTTCATTCCTAACCAGTTAGTCAATAGAAATGCTACCTTTGAAACCCGGGTCCTGGAATACATCGTAGCAACAACCCTTCTCCCTTGTACTGGTTCATTCTCCACACTGTCTCAACGGGGTACTTTTCTTGTTTATAGTCTAGTGACCAAGCATAAAGTCATACTCTCCATTTGGGTCATAAATTTCATGATTGAAAAGTAGTAATGATTCTACTAGTCTTCTTTATGGTATGGTTATCACTCATCTCCTAGAAGCCCATAACATCTCTATTTCCATTTACCCATTTGTCTTTATCACCGGATCTTACAACTCTAGAGTCTTTGCCAGTATGGGATATGTTTGTGCGAAAGGTACTTGGGTGAAGTAACAAGAAGGAGAGATTAAAGTTGTTCAAGCTGAATCCAAAGCAAGACCCTATAGTTCCCATCCTGGTGTGTGATCCTAAACTTGTGGAGAGATTGACCGTTGTCGACAACAAGCTGATGGTCATCAAGGACCTTCTTGCTCGACTCAATCAACCATTGGGGATATCATGACATCTCAAAGGAAATAGGGTCGGATGTATCAAAGACACGGTTAAGATTCTCAAGTTAGCAGAGAATGTAGTTAAAGCTTTCAAGGAAGTGCACGACTCGATCGATGTGGTATCTGTTATAGTGAATATTATCTGCAACACTCTCACTTATTTTTCGCATCAATAGTTTGTTAATGGGTGGATGTTTAAGATAATATTTTCTTTCTGTTATTGCTTTTTACTTTTTTGGGATGGTTCACCAATCGTTTGACTGTTTTGGTAGGACAATCACTGCACCAGCATAACTATCTTTGTACTCCTACTTAATTGCTTAGAAAGTTTCTGTTTGCAATGTTTATTTATGTTTATATATTGTTATAATGCTTTTTGCTGATGCCTAAAGGGGAAGAAACAAGTTTACACGTACATGTATTAGCAGTTTTTTATGATTTTCCGGTTGAGGGGGGTGTCGACTGCTACGAGTATCTAGCACTGCAAGTATACACATCTTTATAGTTGTTCTATTGAGGGAGAGTTAACTACCACGTGATGCACAGGCAAGTAGGAGTCAACTAAAGCAAAAAAACAGTCTACTAAACAGAGAAGTAAATTGCTTTATATGTTATCTTGTCATGATAAAAAAGAGGGAGATTGAAAGATCTAGATTTCAACGAAGAAAAATAACATATATTTGTTTGTAGGATTATTCCAGATGCAAAGGAGAATGCGAGCAAATATCTCAATGATTTATGAAAGAAGAAAGGAAAAGAAGTAAAACAAAAGAAGAATGCAAAGATTTGTGAACAAAAACAAGAAAAGAAGGTCTAAGATTAAAGAGATTTGTAAAAGATATGACATATCAGATGACGGAGAATAAAGAAGGAAGACCAAGATTTGAGGAGATCTAGGTTACTAAAATTTCGTCGGCTCAGATTATTGAAGATATGGATTGCAAAAAAAAGTTATCAATCCCTTAGATCAAGGAACAATATAAGGACCATTTGCACGTGGAGATTCACTCTCAGAAAGGAAAGATCGGCAATTAAAATTCAAACTAAGGAAGTTCTGTTATAAAACAATAAAAGAAGAAGAGCAATATTGCAGACAAAGAGAGAGAGAGAATTCTTATTGAATTTTGGGGTGATTTATAATAGGGTAAGACCCCTCTATTTATAGGAGGAAAAATGACTTAGCCTCAAAGTAAAACTCTCTACAAGATAGACATTCACTCCAAATAGAATTCTATTCTTAACACTCTCCCTTGAATGTCTACTCAATAAGTAATGTGCCTCATTAAAACCTTAACTAAAATAAAACCCAATGGGAAAAAAATTCTAGAAAAGGAAAAAGAGTACGCACGTTTAGAAATGTGCCTATTGGTTGCCTCGTTAAAAATCTTGCAAGGAAAACCCAGTGGGACAAAACCTTGTAAGGGAAAAAGAGTGCAACGCGCATTAACTCCCCCTAAAGAGAGCATCAATTCACATCCTTGAGCCTTCGCATTTCAATCTTGTGCACCATCTTCAAGAGATCGTTGGTAGAGATTTGATAAATAAATTGGCCATATTAACTATGATGAATATTTGCACCTTGAAATCATAACTTATGATAGATATAATGTCTTCACAAATTTCGTGGAATGGCTCTTCAATATCTCCATAAAGGTATCCTCGGTATCACATTATCATGCTTATAGTTATAGCAAGATACATTTGTGCATAAATTGCACTGAGGAAGTGGTACCTCAAGATCAGAAATTGTAGATGCTTCAAGAAACTTAAATCCTTCGTGGATTGTCATATAAGTTAAGCCATATAAGCCATATTATTGACTTTAGATGCATATCAAGTTTTCATGTCATGCTAGAAAAATAAGATATCAAAAATTGATTGCACATACAATTGACTTTATACTTTCAAGTATTTGAACTACATGTCTTTCATATGGAATCAATTCTACTTGAATTGTATCTCTTCCATTTGGCCAATACTTTTGTGTCTATATTCGATAGATTTAAGATCCTCATCTAAACTTAGCGCAATGATATATGTCGTCGACAAACATGTTATATCAGTTCCAATAAATTTTCATAAAGACATAACATATAAATCTTTTCATTCATATATTCAGGTACCTGAATCTCTCATGAGATTTTATGAAGTGTTATGTCACGTGACCTTCTAGATCACTTGCCTCATTTATTATGATCACTTTGATCATTTGCTCATCTTCTTTATCAAGAAGTTTAATTGAAACCGATCTGTCTATATGCTTTAAACATATCATAGACTTTGTCCTTCTATGACTTAATATGATCATTTACAATGAGAATATAGTTACTTTCTTTGGGTCAGCAAATGTGCATCGCATGCTTTGCAAAATATTGCAAACGAATTATCCTTTTATGAACTTTAAGTTCATATTATCGTAATCGAGGATCTAGATATACAAAGGATAATTCATTCCACATATCTTTTTCTCAATTGTTTGTCATGTCTCCTCCTCATGTTAGAAAAACTAACTTATTTCCTCAACTTTGAGAATCCATCTTTGTGTGTTATGGTATTGATTAATATACATTGCACATCAATAATAATAAGATGGAATTATTTGGATCCTGACCTAGAACCACTTGTGAGGTGAGAAAATAATACACTTCCGTATATAACGTATATCAAACTGAAATAGATAACTTTGTTCTGATAAGCAATAGTTTAGCTATTAAGTGGAGGCACTCAATAAATTATTTTTCAAAACCAGCTGTGATGTAACCAACTTATCAAGATCAACTATCTTAAATATAAAATCTGAAAATTATGCTCGAAATTAAACTAAAGAGCAAGTTACCTCGCAAGCACCGACCAGGTTGCGGGTTAATAATAATCACACATGCAACCATCTCATAGATGCATCTTATGTGGTATACATGGCAGGTGAATGGGCCCATATTTACCTTTGATATTTCCAAAATTCATGGGATTCAACCCCAACTTTAGTTGGTCAATTAATTAATAAGAGCAAGCAATGTAAGAGAATTTATAAAGAACTTTCTAGTTCTTTAATATTTACCCACGTGAATTCTCTATTATTTTTGTACATCATACTTAAAGTGATATGGCTAACCCAAATGCCAACTGAATAAATTATCAATATTGATAAGTTCATGTTTACGCCATGACATGTGCAATTATCAATAAACTGCATGTTTATTATGATATGAGTTTTACATCAAAAAACATCCACTTTATTGTGGCATCCTTTTATTTGTGTAGTACAAACTGGAGAATAAAGCGAGTAGCTTTTCATATACAGATTATCCCGCTACAAGTTATATTAATAGAAGATATCAAATCTTTCCTTTATGTATTGTCTCAGTATAATCAACCGCTTTCGCGTATACTTTGAAAACTGAATAAGTTTCTTTAAGACTTACTACAACACAATATCTTATTGGTAATTAATTGTGTTTCTCCAAAATAGTATAATTGACTCTTGCAGAGTTCTCAATTAATTTGGTACTACCACATATTCATGAACATCTATATGGTGAATATCTCTTTTAAAGAGAAAGTTATACTATTATGGTCATGGTCAAAATTATATGCAAGATATGTTTCTTGCATTATTGTTGTCCTTTAATAATCACATTGCCAAAATATTTTGGCGTACAATAAGTATGTGATCGATGACCATGCATGCCATAGTAATGACATTATTTTCTTATATCATCTCAAACCTCCTTCTAGAAGCGAGTGTGGTATATTCACTACCACTAGCACGTTCATATTCTTCCAAGAATGAATATGTATTCATAAATTAGATGTTGTCATACTCATATTATGAATGGACCAAAATTATCTATATATACTTTATAAAATCTCATATTGTCAAATTGATGACAAATATTACTTTCACAGCGTGAAGGATTATTTTGAGAATCCTTATTATCTTCATTATCACAATGATGATGATTATAATTTCGTCTATTGCCACATCCATTGATACCTTCACGGTAATAATTTTGTCTTCTTTCAGACTTATCACATATTGCTATCACATTCTCTATAGGGAATGAGAATGGAGCAAATTCAATGGGACTGATTATTAATTCTTTGCCCACAATCATACATGAATTTGATCATGGAAAGGCTAGAAATTTTACCACTTCATGTTGTAATTTCTTACAAACTTAAATCCAAAATTTAATCAGGAAGGAAGATCATAGAATATTGACGATCATTATTCTGAATCCCAAAGCTTCTACTCAATTGGTTAGAGTCTCGTGTTGTGATTGACGTCGAATGCATTGGAACTGCGATGGAACCTCGGCTGGGCCTTGACAAACAACGACCTTAACGGAAACGGAAACACGAACAAAAATTACCAATGACCTCGACGCCCACCCGTGCTGGCAATATATAAGTTCATACTAAATCCCAATACAACTACTCTACTGAGAACCTCAAGCCCTTCTTTGTATACTGATTTTCTTGGAAACCCATAATGACTATATCCAGAAATCATAATATTCCATGTAACCACATCACGTTTAGGCATTTCTTCAAACAGGTGGAGTGCGGAGGTTAAAGACCCATAATTCACAAGATCGTGTAATGTTCTGTTCAGTGAGTAAACATCATAGTTGTTCACAGAGCATAAGTCCAGGGGCAGAGTTGGCTGTTGGCTTTTCTGTTGGCACTTATGGGAAAGAGTGTTTATGTATCTGCGTATAGCACGCGGCGCTATAACACGTTTGCTTTGCATTGGTCTTGAGATGATAGAGTCTCGTGCTGATAACGTGTTATAAAACAATAAAAGAAGAAGACCAATATTGCAGAGAAAGAGAGAGAGAGAGAGAATTCTTATTGAATTTTGGGGTGATTTACAATGAGGTAAGACCCCTCTATTTATAGGAGGAAAAATTATTTAGCCTCAAAGTAAAACTCTACAAAATAGACATTCACTCCAAATAGAATTCTATTCTTAACAAGCTCCACATATTTTAGATTAAAAAAGATCATGGCTTGGCTTTGTAGACACCACTCATTCTGCGCTGAGAGCAAGGTCTTTGATGAAACTTTCTGTAGACAGATGCTTTATTTTCTTAATTTTGTTCTCAATTTTACAACTTTATTTGCACTTCATCGTTAATTTTGTGTTTGCTCTCGGAGATGCTGGGTTAGAAGTCAGGCTTGTTATCTTCTTCAATCTCAATTGTTTAAAATCTTGCTATTTTATTATTTTCTGGGTTAAATAAATTCGCTTGTCTATAAAACACGTAACAAATTTAACTCTATCGTTTGGCGAATAAACGATAATCAAAATGAAAAAAGTTCCAGCAGTTTTCTACAAGTAACAAGTTATAATTCATTAAAGTGGTTTAAGGTTTCAATTCATTTCTTATTATTTATTAAGATAGATCTCAGGAAATATGCCGTTAGAAGGAAAAAACAAACTATTCATAGAATAAATGATATTAACTAAATATGTCAATCAACTGGCCGTAAGAATTACAAGACTCGATTAATATCCATTCATGGTTTGAGAAAAAAAAAATTCCCATGAGCCTTATAAAATCATCAGACCATTTGTTTCAATTGTACAAATTTTAAAAAATTTTGAACATTTTGAAACTAAAACCACTATAAAATCAGAAGAAGTTATTTCATGATGGGTGATGGACTGGATCATATCTGATGTTTACGAGCATTTGCCATAGGAGAAGGATTAGGTTTGAGCGGCTGCCTGTTACTCCGACCTCGTAAATGACTCATATTCTCATTGAATTTGACAGGTGACAACTTTAACTCTAAGATCCTGGATTCGCCTCGCAAACACAATTATGCATCCATTGATAAGATAGCAAAAATTACTAGAAAGTGTAAAGCAGCAATTATGCATCCATTGATAAGATAAGAAAAATTACTAAAAAGTGTAAAGCAGCAATAATGTTCATTTTTTGTCCTGTCACAATGCTTGTGTTAAGTTTGTTTGTTATATGCTTGTAGTTGCGAAGAAGAAACTCATATATCTCTTAAAATACCCATTTTCATTACGCGTTGTTCCCACTTGCCTACTTGTCAAACCTCTGCAACTTATTTTGAATGGAAATCTCCAGTCAAAGAATTGAAAGAAGAGCAGACAACTTTAAATCTGAAATTCGATAGTTCCCAAGTAATCAAATATAGTAGGCAAACAACCTCACAACTTCCGACGTCGGAACCTAGTGTTCCAACAATTGAAAAAAATGTCGAAGTTTTACCATGTGGACTATGGATTTATACGGGCAAAAGACTATTTTATGGGCTGCCTTTTGATAACCCAATCAATCTTAATAGTAGTAACACACACATATGCGCGTTGGCTACTTAAAGGACTAAACAAGCAATTCAGACTTTAATATTATGTTTCGATTGTTCTTTCTTATCATTTGTAATTTGTAGTCTTAAAAGCTTAAGGGGTAAAAGCTTTAGAAGCCATGATATTTGTGTAATTATAAAAGTTTCAATTCTCATTAAGGGTAAAATGAGTAAAATAAAGATTTTAAGGTTAAATTATTTCAAAATTTAGAAAGATATCATTTATTTTGGAACAGACTAAAAAAAAGTATCTTATCTAATTTAAAATGGAGGGTCTATTTAGTATTAACAACTTGCTTCTCCTTTGGTTTGATTGTATTTTATTGTAAACTAACTAAAATATTTAGTGAAACACCATTAATTCAGAACTTAAAAGAAGGGAAAAATCAAAAATGTTAACAGACGAGAAAGTGAAGTGATTTTAAAGAGGATTACCTGTATATAGTGGCAAGGAGTAGTATTAAAGAGGAAGAGCTATTAAAGGAGTGATTTAAAAAAGGAAGAAGATAAATTATGGTAAAGGGGGAGTTAAACATAAAAATAGAATAAATTGCGATCGAATGAATTACCAAATAATGGTAAGTGCAAAATAAAAAAGAAAAATAATGTAACAGTTCCAATACACGAAATAAATGCTCACATAAAAGGTACCATTTGTATGGTTATATATCAATAAATTTAACAAATTAATGTAATATATTTTAAGTAACCGTCATAAAATATCTTATTTAAAATGACAATAAAATAAAATATAATATAGAAACACACCACCCAAACAACGTGTGAATGATGTCCTTCGACGGTTAGGATGACGTTCTCGAACCGTGATGTCTTGGGCTATAAAGCATATAATAAAGGATTCGCACGCCATGAAATTATGCCCCCAGGCTATAAGAATGGTGCTTCCGAGCGATGATACCTTTGAATAATGCTATGCAAAAGACAAGAGGGGGTCCTCAGGCCATGGCATGCCGTTTTCATGCTATGGAAATGGTGCCTCCAAACAATGGCGCCCTTGGATTTGGCGATCTTTCAGCTGATGCCATTGTAAATGGAGTGGCAATATTTCAGCCGATGAAATGCAATAAATGAAGTGGTGATATTTCAGCCGATGCAAGAAGAAGTGGCGATATTTCAGCTGGTGCAAGATGAAGTGGCGACATTTCAACCATGCAAGGACATAAAGTGGCGGTGTTTCAGTTGATGCAAGATGCCAATGAGATGGTGATATTTCAGCCAATGCAAAGAGTAAATGAGGTGGCGATCTTTCAGCCGATGCAGAAGGTAAATAAATTGGTGATATTTAAGTCGATGCAAGATGAAGTGGTGATATTTCAGTCGGTGCAAGATGAAATGGCGATATTTGAGCCATGCAAGATGTAAATACAGGTGGCGATGTTTTAGCCAATGCAAGACATATATAAAAGTGGCAATATTTCAGCCAATGCAAGGTTTAAATGAAGTGGCGATATTTCAGCTAGTGCAAGATGTTAATGAGGCGACGATATTTCGACCAATGCAAAACTAAATGAGGTGGCGATCTTTCAGCCATGCAAGATGTAAATAAAAGTGGCAATTTTTTAGCCGATGCAATAGGGCAGCAATCTTTAAGCCATGCAAGATGTAAATACGATGGTGATATTTCAGCCATGCAGGTGCAAAAATAAAGTGGTGATATTTCAACCATGCAGGTGGAGACAATGCTTAGTCTGAGAAGGCAGAATGATAGCCTTATGCAATGCAGGAAATGCAAATGGATGTGAAGCTTAACCTTGGAAGGCGGAATGGTAGCCTTATGCAATGCAGGAACGCATGTGGAGATAGAGCTTTAGTCTCGGAAGGCACAATAATAGCCTTATGCAAGGGATAAAAGGCAAATGGTGATAAAATATTCTTAGCTGACAGCTGGTAGTTGATTGTGATATTGCGGCAACTGGGGATATTGTATGCGGATAGCAGTTGTAAGGTGATAATTTTGAGAGTTATATTCCTAAACAGTATGAGTATATAAATTTGTGACTTGGGTGCCTGCATCCAAAGAAAAATTGTGAGTTTCGTAAAGGGGAAAGGTTAGTTCATATCCCTGCCGGCTCTGCTTGATCTGTTTGATTATATATGGTGATGTTGTATGTATCATTGGGGTAGCGTTGCTAAAAAAAGTGACTTTGATAATAGATATGCATGATTTAGTAAAAAAATATATCTTAAATACATAATTAAGAATAGTTTTCTTTAGATGAACCAACGACCGCGATGAAGTTCAAAACATTGCAACTTCTCTTGCTCCAGAATTTTGAGGGCCCTCCTAAAAATTCTGCCCCAGTTTACTGGGCTAGTGCTTCTGAAGGCTGCTTGCACTGATCGGTTAAAATTACTTCGGAATTTTGAGGGCCCTCTTCAAAATTCTGCCCCAATTTCCAATTGCAGGGGAAATGAAAATTTTATTGAATTGTGACTGAACCCGTAAGGCTGCCTACGTATCGCTTCTTAAACATGAATCCGGCCAGACGTAGTTCAAATTACATCATATAAGAAACATAAGATTACACATAGTACCGCTTTACTGTATCTGAGTTGATTAGTTTTGGCCAGATTTCTCCGTCCATTTCTGCGAGTACAAGGGCTCCTCCTGTTAGAACCTGGTGAACTATATATGAGCCTTGCCAGTTAGAAGAGAAAATCCTTTTGGCTTCATAATGATGTGAAAAAATATTCTTTAATACCAGCTGCCCCAGTGTGAACCATCTTGGTTTGACTCTCTTGTTGAAAGCTCTGGACATTCTGCTCTGATAAAGTTGACCATGGCAAACCACATTCATTCTCTTCCCATCTATAAGAGCCATCTACTCGTAAGGGCTCTTTACCCACTCTGCATCATCGAGCTCTTCTTCCTGTATGATTTTCAAGGAAGGAATTTCTACTTCGGCGGGAATGACCGTTTTGTACCGTAAACTAGCATGTAGGGAGTTTCCCCGGTGTATGTGCAGATTGTGGTGCAGTACCCCAATAAAGCAAATGATAACTTCTTATGCTACTGCTTATGCTTCTCTATCATTTTCCCTAGTATCTTTTTGATATTCTTATTAGCGGCTTCTACGGCTCCATTCATCTGAGGTTTGTAAGCTGTAGAATTCTTGTGTTTGATCTTTAGGGTTTCACACATGGTTTTCATCAAGTCACTGTTGAGATTGGAACCATTATCAATAATGATTGACTCCGGAATTTCAAACCGACAAACAATCGCGGACAAAGTCTGCCATAATTTTCTTAGTCACCGTTCTGTAAGAAGCTGCTTCAACCCATTTGGTGTAATAGTCAATTGCTACCAGGATAAACTTGTGCCTATTTGATGCAGCATGTTTAATTGGTCCGACAACATCCATCCCCAATGCGGCGAACGATCGTGGAGAGCTTGTTGCATTAAGCTTATTTGAAGGTACTTTTATCATATCAGCATGTATCTGACAGCGGTGGCATCTTCAAATGTACTGGATGCAGTCCGTTTCCATTGTAATCCAAAAGTGACCAGCACGAAGTATCTTCTTGGCTAAGGCAAGACTGTTCATACGCAGACCATAGGTCCCGACATGAATTACCTCTAGCAGTTTGGACGCTTCTCTTGCATCAATACACCTTAGTAATCCCAAATCTGGAGTCCTCCTACACAGGATTCCTCCGCTCTGAAAGAAATTGTTAGACACTCTCCGAAGTGTGCTCTTCTGAGTAGCATTTTCAAGATCGAGATATTC
This sequence comes from Nicotiana benthamiana, assembly GCA_034376525.1. Taxonomy (NCBI): domain Eukaryota; kingdom Viridiplantae; phylum Streptophyta; class Magnoliopsida; order Solanales; family Solanaceae; genus Nicotiana; species Nicotiana benthamiana. The sequence goes on from CM067331.1 coordinate 119,808,374, forward strand.
TCCTTTTGCCAAATATTCCTTGATATCATAAGACCAAGGTTTTGTGTCTGCTTCTTCCTCGACATGAGCATAGTAAGCTAGCTGACCATAGATCTTCATGGGAATAAGATTCTTATCTGGGTGTTGTATCATAGAGGCCAAGGTAGCCAACGCATCGGCGAACTCATTCTGGACTCTGGGAATATGCTGGAATCCGTCTTTGTGAAGCTCTTTCTCAACTCATGTACATGATGCAGGTATGAGAGTATCTTGGAGTTCTTGGTTGCCCATTCTTCTCGGACCTGATGTATAAGTAAGTTTGATCTCCAATCACTAGCAACTATTGGATGTTCATGTCAATGGCCATCTTAAGCACCAAGATGCAGGCTTCGTACTCGGCCATATTGTTAGTGCAGGAGAACCTGTGCTTAGCGGATACTTAATAATGCTGGCCGGTTTCTGTCACTAGGACTGCTCTTATGCCTACCCTTTTGAAATTTGCTGCTCCAAAAAAAACATCCTCCAACCATCATAGGATTCTGCAATTGCTTCTCCTATGAAGGATACCTCATCATAAGGAAAATACATCTTCAGGGGTTCGTATTCTCCATCCACAGGATTTTCTGCAAGGTGATCTGCTAATGTTTGTCCCTTGACTGCCTTCTGAGTCACGGAGACAGTGTCAAATTCACTCAATATGATTTTCCATTTGGCTAGCTTGCCAGCGGGCATGGGCTTCTGAAAGTGTACTTCAAAGGATCCATCATTGATATGAGAAATGTAGTATAAGCACAGAAATAGTGCCTCAGCTTCTGAGCTACCCAAGTCAGAGCAGAACAGGTACGTTCCAACAGAGAATACCAGGCCTCGTACCGGGTGAACTCCTTAATGAGATAATAGATGGAATGCTCCTTTCTCCCTGTTTTATCATGCTGCCCCAGGACACAATCAAATGCTCCATCCAATACTGCAAGGTAGAGCAATAGAGGTATGCTCGGCTCGGGCGGGACTAAAATTGGCAGCATGGACAGGTACTTCTTGATTCTGTCAAAGGCTTACTAACAATTATCAGTCAATTTGGTAGCGAAATCCTTCTTCGACATCTTGAAGATCGGCTCACAGATGATAGTAGATTGTGTTATGAACCGGCTAATGTAGTTACGTCTCCCCAAGAAACTCATTACTTCTTTCTTCTTCTTCTGTAGTGGAAATTCTTGGATAGCTTTGACCTTTTATGGATCTAGTTCTATCCCTCGGCGACTTACAATATACCCATTCAGTTTTCTGGCAGGAAACCGAAATGCACATTTGGTGGGATTTAGTTTCAGATTGTACCTTCTGAGTCTGTAGAAGAACTTCCTCAAATTTTCCATGTGATCAGTGGGTTTCTTGGATTTGATGATTACATCATCTACATACACCTCGATCTCAATATGTATCATATCATGGAAAATGGTAGTCATGGCCCTCATGTAGGTGGCCCCAGCATTCTTTAGCCCAAACGGCATCATCTTGTAGCAATACATCCCCCACAGCGTAATGAAAGCCGTTTTCTCAGCATCTTCTTCATCCATCCATATCCGATGGTACCCAGTGAAACAATCAACAAACGACTACTGTTCATGCTTGGCGCAGTTGTCAATCAGGATGTTATATTTAGCGAGGGGAAGTCGTCCTTTGAACTGGCCCAGTTGAGATCCCGGTAGTCGACACAGACTCTAACCTTCCCTTCCTTCTTCGGTACTGGTACAACGTTGGCTAACCATGTCGAGTACTCTACTACCCTAAGAACCTTAGCTTTTACTTTCTTAGTGACTTCCTCCTTGATTTTTAAACTCATGTCATGGACATGTCGAGTCCGTTGGCAGTTTTTGTGCCACAATAGATGTACTCAAACCAGTCATGTCATCGTATGACCAGGCGAATATTTCCTTATATTCCTTTAGAAATTCTATGTACTCTTCCTTTTCTGACAATGACAGATGAATACTGATACGAGTTTCTTTAACATTTTTTGCATCTTCCAAGTTGACAACCTCACTCTTGTACAAATTGGACTTACGTTGATTCTTAAAATTCTCAACTTCTTTAACAATCTCATCAGGTATATCATCTTCCTATGAGTCTATGTCCGCTTATTGCATTATCTAGATGCATGTCGTAGTCGTTGGTTCATCAAGATAAGTAATAGTAATACTGTAAGTAAAGTAAATGAGATAAAGTAATAAGAGTAAGATTTATAAGAAAATTGAAGTGCTTTTGATAAATTCCATAAATGTTTTGAAAATTTGGAGCACTTTCTTGCAAAAACAAGAGTGCAAAAGGAAAGTGAACAAGTAAAATAAAATAATGCATGGTGCTTGTTCAGCCTTGCTACCCCGAGGCACACCGGGCTTTGGTAGTTCTAACGGTCCAATTGTTGAGGCTTGCTCCTCTATTTATAGCTTGTATGGAAGGGCCTTCCTCCCCCTCCTCCTCCAAAATGACATCGCAGTCCATATCATCGTCTTCTAGGATCAAATTCCTCATTGTTACTAGGGCTTCTTCTTCTTTTGACCCGTAGATAACTTCGGCCGGTTGGAAGGTCTGCTCCAAATGGGTATTGGCTGCTCCAATGGGTAGTAAGGACCGTGCCATGGTGGTGACAAGTGGTTGAATTCATCCCAAGTGTACTCATACCCTAATCCGAAGGTGGTGCCATGTTTCTTGAGCTTGGTGGGCTTAACGATTTCTTGAAGATTCTTGCCAAGTCCCTTGACAGGCTCATACCCGGTCCAGTTCAGTATGCTTTCAATTTTGTTATCCCACCACTTATACTTATCGACATCATTGACTCGTTCGATGTGGTAGTAAGTTTCTCCGGCTATCCTTCTTCTTCCTCCAACTGCTGGGATGGTCTGGCAACTGTATTTGGGATTACTATTGTCGCCATGAATGATTACCTCATGGTTGTTACATTCAAACTTCACCGCCTAATGCAAGGTTGATGCTACAGCCCCAGCAGTATGAATCCAAGGCCGTCCCAAAAGCAAGTTGTAAGATGCAGGTACGTCTATTACTTGAAAATAAACATCAAACCAAGTGGGCCCCATTTGTAGACACATGTTAATTTCCCCAATAGTAGACCTCTTAGACCCTTCAAAAGCCTTAATGTTGATGGACTCATCCTTGATTTCATGCATCCCTTTCCCCAATGCTCTAAGTGTCACCAGCAGACAGATGTTGAGACTGGACCCCTCATCGATCAGGATCCGGGTTATAAAATAATCCTCGCACTGCATGGTGATGTGCAACGCCTTGTTACGACTCAAACCTTCTGGTGGCAACTCATCTTCATGGAAAGTGATCTTATGACTCTCCAATACCTTATCTACCATGTTTTTCATTTTTCCTATGGTGATGTTACTTGGTATATATGCCTCATTCAGGACTCTTAATAAGGCATTCTTGTGTGTATCCGAACTCTGTAGAAAGGCAAGAATAGAAATCTGCGCCGGTGTTTTGTTCAGTTGATCAATGACTGAGTATTCTTTTGCTTGTATCTTCCTCCAGAGATCATCAGACCCAGTTTCGGTGATGGTTTGTCGACCAAAGGTCTGCTTACTTGACTCATCCAAGTGTTCTGGAGTATAAACCCTGCCGGTCCTTGTCATAGCTTGTGCCACAATTGCTTCTCCAAACTTGGCTTTCCCTTTCGTTCTTGTCTCGGCTGTGTAATCCCAAGGGATGGCATTCGTATGGATGGTGCTACGGCCGATATTGCTACAGTAATGGGTACCTTTGCCTCAGAAGGTACTACATAAACTTCAAATGAAACAGTTGCCTTCGAGGACCCAAACTCGACCTCAATTGGAGTTGGCATCTTTGTAGAAGCCAATGTTTCAAACTCAAGTGGTATGGACATGTTCGCATCGGCATCTTCAAAAGGCTGAATCTGGACTACAATTAGATTAAGGGTGATTGTTGGCTTCTTTGGATCATCTCCTTCTGTATCAAACTGATTGATCCATTGGGATCCCAATCATCCTCTATCTTAATCATATGAACACCTCCACCTTTGTGGTCTGGTAGAGGGTTATTGCGGACATTCAAGGCTAGATCTTTTGCCACGATGGCATTGTGGTCAATCAATGCATGGATCTTATCCTTCAGGGAGCGGCACTCGTCAATGGTGTGCCATTTCATGCCAGAATGGTATGCACAGGTTTTATTTTGGTTGACCAACTAGGAAGGGTTTTGTAGAGTTATGGCAGGGGCAGGGCTGACATAACCAGCAGCTTTGAGTCTTTCGTACAGCCTGTCAATTGGTTCAGCAATGGTGATATACTGTTTGGGAGGTCTACGGTCAAAATTTGGTCGAGGTCTAGGGAAGTTTTGACGTAGTAGAGGTGATTGATAGTGAGGCGGTTGAGTATTATATATTTTCTAAACATATGTTGGTTGGGAGTATTTGGGTGAAGTAGGTTGGTATGTAGGAGGTGGAGCTGATTGGTAATTTGGGGTAGGGTTGATATCTAATTGGAGGTATTTGGTAGGTTTGGTATTTGATTGGGGACTTTGTTCTCTGTGCAATCATCATGGCGCTCACGTCCCTTTTCTTGGACATGCCACCAGAGTGTAAATCCTTGTTGCTAGCTTGTAAAGCTTCAAAGTTTGTGACTATACCACTTCTGATACCTTCCTCGATCTGTTCCCCTAGCTTGATGATGTCAGAAAATTTCTAGCTTTCAATCAGCATAAACCTTTCATTGTACTGTAGGTCTTGAGCTCGGACGAAAAAACTGTTCATTTGTTCTTCATCTAAAGCTGGTCGGGCCTTAGCAGCTTCTGCTCTCCAACGAGTAGCATACTAGCAGAATGTTTTCGTAGGTTTCTTCTTTAGGTTTAGTTGTAGAACACATCTGGCACATTTTCTGTGTTGAATCTGAACCTGTCCATGAAATCAGATGCCATGCTACCCAATTCGACCACTTCTTTGGGTCCTGGCTAGTGTACCAAGACAGAGCATCTCCTTTTAGACTCCTCATGAAGAGCTTCATGCGAATCTTCTCGTCCTTCCACACTCCAACAACTTTGTCGCAGTATGTCCTTTGGTGAACTCTCATATTCCTTGTACCGTCAAACATCTTGAACTTAGGAGGTTTTTACCCCTCGGGCAATTTGACATCAGGTTGAATGCAAAGGTCTTCATAATTTAGCCCTTCAATCCCTTTACTTCCCTCGATGCCTTGAATTCTGCTAGTCAGCTTCTTGAGTTCCTCTGCCAGATTCCTGAAAAGTGAGTTTTTATCATCAGACTCGGGTGTGTTTGAAATAGGTTGAGTAGGATGTGTCATAGTTTCCACATAGATAGGGGTGTTGTGGTGAGGGTGAGAATGGTCATTTGTGGAGTTCATAGGTTTTAAGAAGAGCAATGGAGTATTGTTATATGTGTGGCAAGTATTGCAGTGGTGGTGATTAGCCGAGTGGCTTTGTGATTTTGGAATGTTTTATGGGGGTGCGGGGTTTTGAGAGTTTGGGAAACTGACTTCTGGGGTGGTAAGGAAAACCGATAAGCTTGGCAAGTTCCGAACTTGGTCCAGTTCTTCTTGAAATTTCAAAAAATTCTGCTCGAACTGAGAGGCACTTTCCTTGGAAACCTAAATACCCTGAGTAACCTCTACCCGTTCAACTGAATTCTCCTTTATGGTGTTGCTTAAATCTTCCATTTTTCCTCTGTTCCTATTTCTGACAAGAGTAGGAGGAGGAGTAGGTGGAGCGGCCTTGGATATTGTGGAGTATGATGATGATGATACCAAAGTGCACGAACTAACTTTTGGGAAGGAGAATAAACAAAGCAAAACAAAACAAGGCAACAAGTTAGTAAGGATTATAAGAGAAGATGTTGCGATATTTAAACACATAGTGCATGAATGTAAATCGTGTCCTAATTTGGGAGCCTCGTTGTGCCCGAGGTAGGCCTAGTAACAAATTGATTTGGAGAACTTATAATGCTAAATGCCTTATTTTATTGATAAAAATAAGACGAATCTCAAAACGACACTAAATAATAGGAAATAAAATGTCATTAATGGACATTGGCATTATTATATTCATAAACGAAAAGGTAAATTCCTATTTATTTGGTCCCAGAAGGACCTTCCCCAGACTTGGCATCTTTGTCTTCATCGAATAGCTATACCAGCTCGCGCATTCCAAGCAGCAAGTAGGTTCTAGCTAGGTGCCCGTATTCATTTCCCTCGGTATCCTGGCAGTCCTCGATCCTTCTAGCAAATTTCCTTTCTAGTTCTACTAAACCATGCTCTAAGTACCCTTGTCATTAGTCGGCGCTAACAGCTATGTCTTTCCATTCTTCTATTAGCTTTTGGTTGGCTTCTTGAATTTCACGGTGCTCCCTTTCACATTCCTGAATCCTCTTTGCAATTAGTCATACTTAACCTGTGCTTCAGCCTTTTCGACGATGATCCTATGACCTGAATAAACCAGGGTTGACCCAAACCATTATGATTATCCTCCAACCAACTTGGATAGTATAGAGTATAACCAACATGGTACTTGTCAGGCTCAATAGTGTCCCTTCCCATGATGATTTTGTAGAGCCACATGTGCTGAGCTTGGCACTTGTGAGGGCTCTCATCATCTTAAAACTCGGCCCGGAAGTGACTCATCTTGTCAACCCTTGGTATAAACTGCTTCCTACTGGCCTTTCTCATAACTCAAAGAGTGACATGAAGGCAAGCTCCTCTCAAACCGATAAGTATTAGAAACAATGCATCCTAAGATCGAGCAATGAACTCTTTAATAGTGAACCATTGGAACACCCAATATAATTGGTTCTCTTTCAAATTTCCAAATAGTTCAACCCATCCTTTGGCATCTCCCGAATCAGCAAACATGTTGGGCATATAATTCATTCTTCTCGGCTGATTGAAGGCAATATGATCATCCCAATCCCTACGATATATCTCTTGTCGATATTCACCCTTCTAGAGGTGATCCATGAACCAGAGTTAGACTAACAAGTAGCAACCCTCAAAGTTCTTGGCTCCCTATTGACACTTTTCCAGGGCTCGGTACATCTTCGCCATAATCATGGGCACTATACTAAATGGCTGCCCACCAATTCCCTCCATTAAGGTCCTGGTGACCATGGCTAGTCTGGTATGGATCCTAGCCTTCTTCATAGGAAATACTATCATCCCCAAGAAGCAGAATATGAAGACAAATACCCTCCGATAAATATGCCCAAATGATGTAAAGGCAAACTCGTCATGATAAGTACGGTAAGATTTTCTGTGACCGTACCTTTCGTACAAATATTCAAAGGGAATGTATGACTCCTTCAAGCAAGTTAATTCTGAATTCTTCTTCAAACCCATCATCTTGAGAAAACCTCGACCTATGCAGTTCTCCGGCATTAGCAGACCCGAAGTTTCTCACGGTATACCAGCCAGCCCTCTTATTTCCTCTAATATTGGTGTCATCTCAATCTCCCTGAAACGAAGCACAGACCGATCGCAATCCCAAAACAGGGTAGCAGCTTCAATAATTTTATTGTTGAGTTGGATTTCCAAAAGGGAAGGCAGATTCCCCAAGTATTTTTGGACAAGGGTCTGATCACTGGAATGAAAATCTTCCCACCAATTGAGTATTTTCGGGTAGATGTTGGTGACCATGCTGAATCAGGGGACTTCGTGCCTTATCTCTACAAAATAAAAGTATTAGACCCTTACCCTCGCCAGACTCGACTATTTAAATATCAATAATTAACATCAGCATTAAGTTCTCCAAATAAATGCACAGAGCATGGTAGTGTCCGTTGAATTACAAGGAAACCTAGTGGACTTTGGACAAGGCTATCTCAAAGAGTCATTATGCGCACAACATAACCGAATCGGCTAGGTTTTGATAGTGATGCATGCACAATTAAACAGAGTAGGGTTTCTATGGGGTATAAGTCCGGTACCCTTGAGCGGATAACTTAAGAGAGAAATGCACGGAATCATCGACTACACTGTCAATCGACTGGTTTTACCGCAAATATGCCTTTGACGGATTTAGGGGTGATAATATTGGAAGGGCGCAACCACTCGTTATAAGTGTTGATATGTTATTTTGTTTGGCACGAGTGGAAGATGATGTTGAATATGTAGTCATAATAATTAAACAATCTATCATGTATTTTCACGTTCATAAGTAATAATTAGAATAATTGCTCATAAATACAACAGTATTACAGGAAAGCGGTAGAAGAATACATTAAAGAAAAGAAACTAAGAGCCAAGTTAGTTTTTGAGGTATGAGAAAAAAATAAACACTTAAATACATGAAAGACATTTAAGGGAGTATAAAATCACAAATATCATGAAATGGTAAAAGCCTTACAGAAAGTCCCCAGCAGAGTCGCCATGCTATCGATGCCCCCTTTTTCGGGCAAAATCGGGTTTATGACATTTGGGCGGACAACTCTTTCCCTTTTGGGAATTGGGTTTAAATTGAAGAGTCTCCACCTAATGATTAAGTGCATTAGGAAACTAAGAGGGTTTTGATTTAGAGACCAGATATTTGGGTAAGGGCTAGAAATTATCTCAAGGGAAAGATGTTAGGCATCCCTCAAGATCCACTAGTGTGGATCCTGACTATGCTGTAATTGTTACTTTAAGTGCGAATAACAAGTAAACAAGCAAGAATTACAAATGCATGATAGTTTCACATAATGGTTGCACGCAAAAAAGTTAAAGAGACTGAAGTTTGGGAATAAAGTAATTTTGAAGTTTTGGAAATAAATAAGTAAAGGAGCGGGTTTTCACATATTGTTGAAAGCAATTAAAGCAAAAGAAGTTAAAGAAACTGAAAGTTGAGCAATTTTCTTTATTCTGAAAGATAAACTAGTAAGCGAAAGGGGGATCCTAGGTTTATGAATAATATGGATCACGTCAATACAATACCCGATAATCACTCCTCGGAAGAGGGGCTACACGTAGTATTAGTGCACCGGTCATCATATCCATATCTACACTTTCCAACCCCGTTGAGGTACTAAACATGGAATGGTTTCGTTACTTATTGCATGCTAGTACCCGCCCCGATCCTATCAGTCCTGGAGGCATTTGGGATTACTAGTTCTAAAGGGAAAGGAGAAAGGGCTTTTTGTTGTTTCAAAAGGATAAAATTCTAAAGGTTTAAGAAAAACACGTAAAGCAGATATGGGAAAACACATAACAATGAAAAGGCTCAAACAGGACCCTCAATTAAGGACATATTGTTTAGCATGTCTTGCACATACTGGTTATTTTCAGAATTAAACTTAAATGGAGGAGACAGACTAGTTTATTACATATTTCAGATAAGTAACCGAAATCAGACCTGCCTATTGGTTGGAATTAACGAAGCCTGATTCATTAGCTAATTCACCCTATAACTTGCCTTAGGGAGACCTATAGGCATGATATCTAATAATACAGAAGAGAGATATACTGATTTCAGAAGAAGACTTGTTGATTATAGAAAAACATACGCTCTGCGGACTTGAGTAACGTCACTACTAATTTTAGACTTGTAGGCGAGATAAATGGTTCAGATTCAGATAAGTCGTTACTCCAATAGGCATGCTTTCTAAGTGTTATTGATTTTAAAACGTTTATAGAAGTGCAGAGATCCTATAGGCATGGTGTCTAAAATACTAATTATTATTTAAACCTATATATCATTTGTCTAGTGATGGATACGCAGAATTCAGGAAGAACCTATAGACATGTTCTCTATATGATATGCAAAAATGCAGAATCTTGTAGACATGTTCTCTATATGAGATGCAATAGTGCAGAAATTTACAGACGTGGATTTCTAAAAAAATGCTGAAGTGCCGAACCCAAAGACAGGGTTTCTGAAATACAGAAGTGCAGAACATAAAGATGGGATGTCTATATGAAATGAAGAGCCTATAGGCATGGTTTCTATATGCCAAAATGTAGGAGTGCAGAACTTGACATGATTTGCAGAAGTAAATACCTATGAATATGATATCTACCCTTTATGCATACATGAGTGACCCTCCACTTTTCATTATAAATCTCGTACGTTTTTATAAATTATAGCCTCGAGTGAATAAAGGAAAGTAAAATTAAAATTTACATTAGAAAACTAAAAATCTTAACCAAGGAGAGCCTGATTCAGACTTCTTTCTAAAGCATGAAATAAACCAACTCCAAAGGATCAAATTCCGAAGCCTTTCTCATTTTTGGGTGTGTCAGAGTTCCCAAGAACCTTAGATGGACTCCGAGCCGTGCTTACACCCAAATATATTGCAGAATCGAATTATAGTGCAGTGTGGAAGGGTCAGCCCTCAAATGTCCAAGTTCAAAGAGAGCTCAAGGTCCGAAAGCAAGGCTCATAGGGGGAACTTAGAATCTAAGATAGAGTGTGAGTGCAATATGGGAGATATTAGGGAAAGCCAAGACAGTTTGGTGGTCATACCCACCAATGAGGAGTGCTGGCATAGCCCAGCTAGCATGTTAGCCACATTGTTTGGCAGTTGGGATCCATTAAAGGATCCAGTCCAGACATGAGCAGCAATTTGGATACTGCCACATCTGAACTTTTAACTCAAACACATATAAAGGAATAAGGGTATGGGGGATTCACAACAGCATCAGATGCAAAGAGAATAACATATTCAACACTAAACATAAATAGCAAAGTAGACAATATTGTAGAAGCTGTAAAGCAAACACATAAAGATGAGGTTGAAAACTAAATTAGAACATACCGGTTTCATGGAAACAAGAAGAGAAAAGTAATAGTAAAGCCAAATTGCAAGAAAACAACCAGAAGATCTCAGAAGCGAGTGGAGTGTTAAATTAAGAGCGTGGGAGTATTGAAATTGAAAGTGTTCAGTAAGTGATGTGTGTAAGATATTGAACTGAAGGTTTTTTAAAAGTGTAGAAGGGTCGTGCCCTTTATAGTGCAGAAAGGAAAGCGGAAATTGGTTAAAAAAATAGTTTTTGAAATAAATTGCATAAGTCCTCTTTCAATTAAGGGATTCTCATTTCAAATGGGTAAAATAATTAAGGTAAGAGTTTGATCAAAAGCTTTTCCGAAGTAGTACAATAAGGGCGAATACAAAGAAACTTATTTAAGGAAAGAGTTTGATAGCAACACGGTTTGTGCAAATAAGGAAAAGTAATCTATCAATAGCCAGTAAAATCACAATTGAGTTTTGGTATGATTGAATCCAACCAGAAAAGGTGAAGAAAAGGTTTAATTAAAGGAAATCAGTAACAATTAGTTGAACCTTATTAAAAAGAATTCTGAATCAATCACAAGTTGGCAAAAAACCTTTTTTTTGAAGGGAGAATTCATCATATATAAAGTGTACAGGTATGTGAATCAAGAAAGAACTATCGTGTTAATTAGAAAAGCCTAGAATAGAAAAGTTCAGAGTCATAAACAAAGAGGATCATATTCAATACATTGACTCAGAGTTAGTTTGAGAGAATCCAGGATTCCATAACCAAACCCTGGTCCACACACAAGATCAAACTCTTCAAAAACCCCAAACCCTAGCGTTTCCAACTCGAGTATGATGCAGAGATGAGGAGAAAAGTAATCAAAACAGGCTCATAGGTCTCTTTCAGAGACTTATGTGAAAACAAGCAGATAAAATAGCAAGTTCAAATTAAATAGAATGGATAACTGATTTGAAGCATAGAGAACACGTTTTGAGAAAATCTTGGAACTTAACAAGTTCAAAAAAGAGAAGAGATGGTATAAACTTAAGAAAATAGTAGATGGAACATGTTTAGAGAGAAATCAAACAAAGTTCAATAGAAGAAAACAAAAACTTAAGAACTCGGTAGGGAATACATACAGTAGAAGACCACAAAATACTGGAAAAGTATAGCAAAAGAATATATAGAAAAACACAGTAATGTGAACATGTGAACATGGCATAGAAGCCAAGTAGAACACAAAGCACAGAAGACTCATGTATAGTAGAAAGAAAGCAGAAGAAAAGCACATTCGTGGTAGAAAAGAAAACAAATGAACATAGTATAGGCAAATACACATAAAGAAAAGAAAAAGAGGAATCGGAAAAAAATTTTAAGATTTTCAGAAACCCTAAATCGAAGAGAAATAACTTTGAAAGAGAATTGGGGAAAACGTTTAAGAACTCAAGTAGAGCGCAGACATATGCCAAATCTTAAAAAATAATTAGAGAGAAACTCGAGTAGCTGGGTTTTAAAGAAACCCTAGAATGAGAAAGGCTTGGAAAAGTCCGATCTTGAGTTGGATGAGTTAGAAATAGGCTCGTAATACTTTGAATATGCCTGAGCAAAACCGGAGAGGCCTCAAAACCCTCGATCTGAAAAGATCTGAAAAGACACTATTGAGATCAAACTACAAGATTTCGGGTACCAAGAGTTTAAGAGTGAATGGAGGTAAATACAGGCCATCCATAGCCTGAGAAGCCATAGATTCTGGTGAGGTTAAGGTCGGAGAGTATGAGAGAGGCTAGGGTTTCATGGAATCTTCGAGAGAATTTGAGAGAGGAGAGTATTCAAAGGCGGTTGACCAAATGAAATGGGGGGATTATGTTAGGGTAGGATAATTAAAAAAGGTAAGGAATAATTGTGGTCATTGATCAAAATGATCAACGGTCTGGATTAAAAAAAGGACCGGGTGGATCGGGAAGCCGGTTAAGGGGTTGGGTTTAAATTGAAATTGGACCGGTCCAATTGGGGGTTAAGATTGGGTCAATTGGAGGGTTAAATTTAGCTATAATTGAAACAAATGGGGCTATATGTTAAATAGCTAGTCTTTCTTTCTTTTTTTTTCAAAAATAATGAAATGATTTTGAAAATACATTAAAAGTACTGGATTAGTCAATAATACATAAATATTAGTTGAAAAATATCATAACCAATCTTATAATTATAAAAAACTATTAAATCTTAAAGTAGGCTAAAATTGCAATTATATGCAATTTAGCTTTTAAAATATCAAATAAATTTATAAAAATATATAAAAATTACCTTAAGTATATTTTTGTATAAATATGAGAATAAAATAAATTATTCACTAAAATGGATGATTTTGAGAATAATTATTGATTTTGTATTGCTAAAACGGACACTAAATTGATTTTAAAAATCTTTTAAAAATTGGAAACAATATTAAAATGCTTGGGCATGTTATATATGCGTATATGTTATTTTGAAAGTATTTTTTATGTATAAGATATGGATAGATAAAAATTGGGTATTAATATGTGTTTCCTTTATGCTACTTCAAATCGTTTGGCTTGCTCCATATACATTTCCTCTTCCAAATCACCATGAAGAAATGCACTTTTCAAATCCAACTGCTCCACTTCCAAATCTGGGCTAGATGCTAAGCTCAAAATTATTCGAATAGAAGTCACTTTGACAATAGGTGAGAAAATTTTGTTAAAATCAATACATTTCTTCTGTTTGAAGCCTTTTACCACCAATTGAGCTTTATGTTTGACAAGCTTACCATTTGACATTTCTTGAGTTTAAAGACCCATTTTCATTTGAGTGGACTTTTAACCTTTGGAAGTTCAACCAGCTTGTACATGCCATTTATCTATAGAGATTCCATTTCTTCTTGCATGGCCTTCATCTACTGATTCCTTTCTGGATGAGACAACACCTCCTTAAGACGTTCTTAATCTATCTCGTAAGAACATACTCCATGGAAGGGTACCTACGTTACTCTACCTTTTTGCCTTTATGATCTCCTTAGAGGTTGAGGTTTTTCTTCTCCATGAGAGGGGTACTCCACTTTCTCCAAATCATCATCAAGTTGCTCCCCCTGCTCAATAACATTACCAGGTTGCTCCCCTTGCTCGAAAACCTCGTAGGTCCTACTTTCTGCACTTGTGGGGTTGTTAGAAGTAGAAGGAGTGGTAACAAGGTTAGGGATTATACCATTCTTGGACTTAAGATTCTACGTCTTCTCTTACTGATTATCTACAGCTCCAACATCACTTTCTCGGAAGATTACATCTCTACTTCTAATGACCTTCTTCTTTACAAGATCCTATAATCTGTACTTGAATTCTTCATCTCCATATCCGATGAATACGCAGGGAACAAATTTATCATCCAGCTTTGTTCTCTGCTCCTTTGGTACATAAGCAAAAGCTCTAGAATCAAACACCTTCATGCGCGAGTAGGAAACCTCCTTGTTGGTCCAAACTCTCTCTAGGATGTCAAACTCTAACATAATGATGAACTCCTATTGATCAGGTAAGAGACTATTTGAACTGCTTCAACCCAGAATAACTTAGGCAGTTTAGCCATTCTAAGCATGCTTATCATTTTCTCAACAAGGGTACGGTTCGTCCTCTTAGCTATACCATTGTGTTGTGAGGTTCCAGTAACTTTCTTTTTATATCTGATCTCATGGCTCGAACAGTACTCTTAGAGTTCCCTTGAAGTGTACTCACTTTCATCACTTCAGAGACGTCTTAGCTTTTGGCCTGTCTCTCATTCCACCAGAGCATGAAACTTCTGGAAAACATGAAATACCTGATCTTTGGTTTTCAAATATAAACCCAGAATTTTCGTAAAACATTATCAATAAACGTAAAAAAATATTTGTTACTACACATCGATTCAATTTTCATTGGACCACAAATATGAGAATATACTAAATCAAGTTTATTCAATTTTCTTTCAAATGATGTCCAAAATAAGACTCTATGTTGCTTATGAAATAAGCAGTAGTCACAATGTTTTACCGTTGTACCTTTGGCATAAGAGATAAGTGATTTCCTGGAATGAATATACAATCCCTTCTTGCTTATATGGCCCATTCTTTTATGCTACAACAAATCTACAGAAATTTCATCTTGTGTCGCGTTCAATTTACCTCGGCATATTTTGCATTTGTCCTGTACAACGTGCTATGAGCAACTCCCTCTAAAATTACCAATGATACCTTGGTGGGTCTCCACTTTTAATTAACAAAATAGTTCTCGTATCCATCTCGTTCCAAAGCTATTTCCGAGATTAAGTTCATCTGTAAATTAGGTACATGTCGCACGTCCTTTATTACCAATATGCATCCGACATTTGTCTTGATAACAAATCACCGATCCCCACAATCTTTGAGCAACTCGTGTTATCCATTCTCACAGTTCCAAATAACCTGCTACATATCTGCAAAATATTTTACTTATCGGTGTGGCATGGTAAGATGCAGCTATGTCAACCACCCATTCGACTCTAGACCGGCCAAGTGCATGCATTCATCTTCCCCATTTATAAAGAGGACAATATTATCATTGTTTTGCACCATGGCAGTTGTATTATCATCATTCTTCTAGCTACTGCTTTCACCTTTGCCCTATCTTAAATTTGGATAATCTCTTTTGATGTGGCCCAACTGATCACAACTGTAGAAACTTCTAGCTTTGATTTGGATCGGTTCTTGAACTTTCCACAACCTCCAGATCTATTATAGTTGCTTGAAATCCTTTGATAACTCCTGCCTTATATTCTGTGATGAGAGCAAGTCCTTGATTTATGGGCTTGTTTCCCATCTTCTCATTGAAACGTGCAATATGGTTGTTGCCAAATTATCGTACGAAGATGGAAATGAGTTCAAGAACAAGATGGCTTTATCCTCTTCCTAGGTCTTTACTCCGAGGTTGGAAAGCTGCATGATTAATCTGTTAGGATTTATGCCCTTCACTAGAGGGGGGGTGAATAGTGAGGCACGAGAATGTCGATAAATTTTGCGGAATTAAAATTGCAGGAGTAAAGTAAGTGCAGTAATTAAAAGAGTAAGGAGAGGACACACCGAATACTGGTTCACCACAACGTGTGGTTAGTCCAGTATCTCGAGAGACTCTCTCGAGTTTACACTAACGCCGTTAAGCTTACGGGTGCCTAACAAACCCTTACACTTGCTCGTAGATGTACGCTCTACAAGACTTCAACTTGCTCGAGGATACCTCACCTCAAGACTTCACTTTGCTCGTGGATACCGCACCACAAGACTTCACACACTAAGATTGAAGGTACTTAGCAAACCCAACGCTCATGAGAAGGTATGGTCTTCTCAAGAACCTTTCTCTTTTACAACAAGAACTCTCTAAGAAGAGTAGATAAAGAGATACAATATTAGCTCTATGAACAATCACAAAGTTGTCTCTCAAATGGCTCAACAAAAGCTCTAAATATGATGTAGAAATGTTATCAATATGTTCAAGAATAATGAGAGATATTGTTCATATGAAATGAGTCAAAAAGACCTCTATTTATAGGTGGTAGAGGTTGTATGTCCGTTGCTTAATAGGCAATCAATAATACTGATTTTATGCCAAGATAATCGATTATCTACTTTACATAATTGATTATCTTCTCAACGTTCATAAAACTGAATGTTGGAAGGCAACGGTCAGTGAATAATCGATTATTCTCTAGCTGATAATCGATTATTTACCTTCTTTGGAATTTCCAGTTTAAGCTGGAAAAAGCAGATAATCGATTATGCAGCCATGCTGGAATTTCCAGTTTTGCTGGAAACTAGCATAATCGATTATCAGCTTAAGGATAATCGATTATCTGGCTGTTCTGTCCAGAATTGAAAACTTACTTCAAAAATCATTTTGGTTAAAATGAAAACGTTAAAATCATTTTGTTTGAAGTATATTAAAAATGTTTATGATATATATGATTTAATAAAATGATTTTATGCATATTTATGATGACCTATGTTGAGCCAAAAGACGAGATAACTTAAACGTTGCTCTTACATTGGTTCTACCTAACGACCTACGCCTTGGGTCTTCGGTCTTGAACTTTTGAGCTCGTCTTGGCTTTTCCATGCAATCCCTTCATCAATATGCTTCTCGGCATCCAATCTTGATTGTTTGTCATATAATAACATTGTTTGACACTTGGCTTCATTGTTTGTCATTCATCAAAACCTATACCTGGAAATCATGCTAATACAACCAAAGCACACATATCATGTATAGAATGATTTCCTACAATTTCCCCCTTTTGATAATGACAAACAATAAGAGATATGCATATCGGATTCCCCCTAAGTTCATGCTATATCTCAACATACAAGTTATGCAAAACATTCCCCCTTAATTGAGTATTACCCCTCAATTAAAGCATACTAGAAGGTGGAGACATTCCCCCTTATTATATGCATATCGCCTAATTTCTTCCCCCTTTTGGCATTAGCAAAAAGAGAATATACACAGGCTACTTTCCCCTTTTGACACTTCCCCTTTTTGGGAATACCAACTGTTAGTGTCAAACATAAGATAGGAAATACAATGAGGAATATACATGATGACGATTTTCAAAAAAAATCATACCAACATAAAATGATACCAAATGTTGGCAAAAACATAACAACCATAATAACGGTTATTTTTAGCAAATCATATTACTTAACAACATATCAACTGTTAATTTTTGACAAACCCATAGTTGTATTAAAAACATGAATCATTTATTTTTCAATACTATACCAACTGTTATTCAAACCAAAAATAATACTCATCAAAACATGAATCAATCATTATTTTTAACAAAAATAATTGATACCAATTTTTATTCAAAATAAAAGTTATCAAAACATCAATCAACAAAAATAATTGATACCAATTATTAACAAAGACATATCAATCGTTAACACATATCAACTATTACATTTTTATCAAAAATATGATAACTAACCAAAATTCCCCCTCGATGCAATAAGGTTTCGCTTGGTGCATCTACTACAACATTGTAGTCTTCAAGCACACCTGAAAATGTACCTAAAAATAGGTTTTAGGTACCCAAGTACTTTTGGGTCCTTGGGGGTTAGGCAAATAATAATCATAGCCAAAAGACGAGTCCCTATGTTTAGCAAAACATACAGGTGCTATGTGTCCTACCCGGTTGCAATAATGACATATAACATTCGGGTTGTGCATATGTCTTGGTTGAGCCAAAAACGTTCTAGGTGATCTAAAGTCGTTATTCCTAGAAGCGTTGAAATTCCTAGAGTCATTTCTAGGTGGTCTAAAATGATTCATTCTAGACTCATTAACAAAATTCCTAGAATCATTTCTAGGTGGTCTAAAATGATTAATTCTAGACTCATTTACAAAATTCCTAGAATTATTTCTAGGTTGTGCATCGCAATTTCTAACATGATTCTTATTCTTTTTACGCCTTTTATATTTCCTGGGCTTTTTCTTCTTAATTTCTTCAACTATTTTAGGATTGTCTACACTACGTTTTCCTAGTGTGTTCCTAAGTTCTATATTTTCTAATTTCAAAGAATCACAAGATGAACAATTAGAATTTTGATCAATTGAAGAATCTTCATGCATCTCCTTAATTTTATTTCTAAGATCAATATTGTCATTTTCCAAAAATTTATTTTTCTCTTCTAAAACTTTGATTTTAGCCTTGGCCTCTTTGGAGATTTTTGAAGACTTTTTCAATTCATCATATAATTCTTGAAAAGCTTCTTGTAATTCTTCATAAGAGTAAGAGTTAGGAGTACTTACCTCTTCTTCCTCGTTGGCCATGAGGCATAGGGAGGCAGTTTCATCACCCGAGCTGTCGGAATCCCATGTCACGCGTTTTTGGTGTTTCTTCTTCTTCTTGTCCTTGGGTTTTGGACAGTGTGACTTGGTGTGGCCAAGTTTTCCACAATTTTGGCATGAAGGACTTGGTTCTTCCTTCTTCATTTCCTTCTTCATAAACTTATAAAACTTTTCAATTAAATCATTTGAAGAAGTATCGTCATCGCTTTCCGAATCACTTACCTCTACTCTTTTAGAAGATGAGGCTTTGAAGGCAATAGTCGAACTTTTCTTATTTCCTAAAGATGGTCTAAGAATAGTGCTTTCATTAGTTTTGAGGTTACCTCGTAGTTCATCAATTGTGACGTCCGTGATTCCTATCGACTCTTGGATGGCATTGGCTTTGGAACGCCATTCGGGAGTGAGACTCCGTAGGATTTTTCGAACTAGATCTTTGTTCGAGTATACTTTTCCGAGAACATGGAGATCGTTGATGATCATTGAAAACCGTTCAAACATATTATCGATGCTTTCCGGCTCCTTCATTCTAAAGAGTTCATATTCATGTGTTAGAAAATCAACTCTTGATTCTCGGACTTGAGGCGTACCTTCATAAGTGATCTCAAGCTTATCCCACATCTCCTTGGCGGTTGTGTAGCAAGAAATCTTTCGATAGTCATCCGGATTCACCGCACAATACAACATATTGATGGCCTTTGCATTATATTCAACCTTCTTGATGTCCTCGGCATTATATTCATCTTCCTCCTTTGGAACCGTGGTTTCCCCAACTTTCTTTGTCGGTATTTGTTCACCGTTCTTGATGATTTGCCACAAGCGAAAGTTATTTGATTGGATGAAAATTCTCATCCGCTCTTTCCAATATGTATAATTTGTTCCGTCAAAATGTGGAGCCCTATTGGTGGAGTGTCCTTCGCTCATAATTCTTGCGTTCAACATTCTCAAAAAAAAAATATATCGCTCTCTCAACCGGTTAAGGCTTTTAGAGAGATAGGCTCTGATACCAACTGTTAGGATTAATGCCCTTCACTAGAGGGGGGGTGAATAGTGAGGAACGAGAATGTCGGTAAATGTTGCGGAATTAAAATTGCAGGAGTAAAGTAAGTGCAGTAATTAAAAGAGTAAGGAGAGGACACACCGAATTTATACTGGTTCACCACAACGTGTGGTTAGTCCACTCTCCCGAGAGACTCTCTCGAGTTTACACTAACTCCGTTAAGCTTACGGGTGCCTAACAAACCGTTACACATGCTCGTAGATGTACGCTCTACAAGACTTCAACTTGCTCGAGGATACCTCACCTCAAGACTTCACCTTGCTCGTGGATACCGCACCACAAGACTTCACACACTATGATTGAAGGTACTTAGCAAACCCGACAATCAGTGAGAAGATATGGTCTTCTCAGGAAGCTTTCTCTATTACAACAAGAACTCTCTAAGAAGAGTAGATAACAAAGATACAATATTAGCTCTATGAACAACACAAAGTTGTCTCTCAAATGGCTCAACAAAAGCTCTAAATATGATGTATAAATGTTATCAATATATTCAAGAATAATGAGAGATGTTGTTCATGTGAAATGAGTCAAAAAGACCTCTATTTATAGGTGGTAGAGGTTGTATGTCCGTTGCTTAATAGGCAATCAATAATGCTGATTTTATGCCAAGATAATCGATTATCTACTTTACATAATCGATTATCTTCTCAACGTTCGTAAAACTGAACGTTGGAAGGCAACGGTCAGTGAATAATCGATTATTCTCTAGCTGATAATCGATTATTTACCTTCTCTGGAATTTCCAGTTTAAGCTGGAAAAAGCAGATAATCGATTATCCTTATAGTGATAATCGATTATGCAGCCATGCTGGAATTTCCAGTTTTGCTGGAAACTCAGCATAATCGATTATCAGCTTAAGGATAATCAATTATCTGGCTGTTCTGTCCAGAATTAAAAACTTACTTCAAAAATCATTTTGGTTAAAATGGAAACGTTAAAATCATTTTGTTTGAAGTATATTTAAAATGTTTATGATATATATGATTTAATAAAATGATTTTATGCATATTTATGATGACCTATGTTGAGCCAAAAGACGAGATAACTTAAACGTTGCTCTTACATTTGTTCTACCTAACGACCTACGCCTTGGGTCTTCGGTCTTGAACTTTTGAGCTCGTCTTGGCTTTTCCATGCAATCCCTTCATCAATATGCTTATCGGCATTCAATCTTGATTGTTTGTCATATAATAACATTGTTTGACACTTGGCTTCATTGTTTGTCATTCATCAAACCTATACCTGGAAATCATGCTAATACAACCAAAGCACACATATCATGGATAGAATGATTTCCTACATAATCCATTAAACATATTTAAATGTGACAAAAACATTGTAGCTTTACCCATATGTTGGGCATATAATTGCTTCTTTAGGTACAATTTATTTGTCAAAGTTTTGGTCATGTATAGACTTTCTAACCTTGTCCAAATCTCACATGCAGTATTTTCATTAATGATGTTATTTACCACATCATCAGATAAGTGCAACTTGATTGCACTAGCAACATTTTCATCCAAGTCAGCTCAATCCCCAACTTTCATGGTATTAGGCTTCTTGGTATCACTACCTAATACCTTGTGTAATCTTTTTGAATGAGTATATCCCTTATCCTTCTTTGTCTTGTCGAGAAACCTCTATCTCTTTTGAACTTTACTACTTTGTACTTTACTCCAGATATTTTATTTTTTCACCGAGTATAATACTACTGACCGTGAACAATATTTCTGTGAACGAGCAGAACCTGTGCTCAGATACCAATTGTTGAGAATAAATCCCCCACATAAATAATATTTACGGTAATAATAGCGGACTAATAATGTGGCACCGGAATATGGCAATCAACAAGAATAAAAAGAGCAACAACGACACCAAAATTTTTAACTTTAAAAATCCTTCTGAATAAGGGGGAAAAATCACTGACCCCAGATGAGCAAAATAATCCATTATAATGAGGAATTTTACATACTCTGTAGTCCCGAATAAAGTACTCCAATGATTATTAAATACTCAAAAAAAAAATTCCTCTTGTGAGATTTTCACCTTATTCTAATATCGCTTACACTATATTTTCTCTCACGGAACTTGTGAATACCTCACACTGTTATCTGACTCTCAGTGATATTTTTTTGAGATTGGTGTGTTCAATAAGGAATCAAAGACTTTCTATTTATAGAAAGAATGGCCACCCTATTCAGTAAATTACAACGCTGGTTACGTTGCAAATTGGTGTGCAACTTGTCAATTTGCAAGAATGCAAATTATTACCAAAATCAATTTTGGCCATAATAGGTTTTGGAGTATGACTTCCTTATTTATTCTTTCTTTTTCATCATGGGAATGGACCCTACATTTGAAACTATGAATATAATTTAGTCACTTCTATCAGATTCGAATGTGAATGGACTTTAAGAGATGTTATTACATGAATAGGACAAAGGTTAGCTAATTGGATCTTTCGATGTTACGTTAATTGAGAACTTGTTGGTGACGTTCATAAAAAATTCGTACTTAAACTAACTCCAATTGTAGCAGGAATAAAGTATTTTTTCCATTTTAAACAAAAAAACTTTGACTTTGATATTTAAGGCGCGTTTTCTTTGACTTAAACATGCATATGTCAATCTTTTACCAATTATGATTTTCTTTACCTTCTAATTCTATGTTTTATATAAAAATAGTTCACAATAAACTAAAGAAATCTATGTATTAGGAGTAGTACTTTTTGTTCTAGTTGTTTTATTTATACGCGCAACATGTAAAGTGACTATACATGGAAAAATTATTACATTGGAAGTCATTTGATATCTCAGTATGCTTTGGCCTAGAAGCAAGTAGCTTACATGGTAAATTTGTTACTTTAGGTTTTCTTTTCCATTATCTAACTACATGTCAAACATGTCTTATCAAGTGTTGTTTTTACTTCTTCTTCATTTATCTACAGTAAACTTTTCAATTGTTTGCTCTCAAATCCATCAAACTAAAGCATTTTAAAATTTAATGATCCTATTTAGTAGAGATGTATGTCTTTTTTGTATTCAAAGTTACTGCACTTTAGATGCACATGAACTAAAAGCCTAATTTAACCGCTAATGTTTGCTCGGTAAAATCTTTTAATTCGCAAATGGTAATTGGTAAGTTACCCTGTGATCCACTATTCTAGCCTATAACATTAGTTTGTGGAGACAAAACATTAATAATGAAATAGTGTGATTGGATTGATTAGCAGGCGAAAAATAAAGACCTGCAGATATATAGGTTTCATATATTCTTTGTTGCATCTATCAGTATATTGCTGATGGTATTTTGTATTTTATGTAAAAAATTGTACGGTATAGTCAATTTTCGGACTGGTTATTTAAAAATAGTCAGTATTTATCAAGTCAATGAAAAATAGTCACTATTTTGTTGCAATATAGATCGGGCCATCATAATATATTGGAGTTCGGTGCACCTGTGTATGAACTCCAGCATATTATGCTGGACCAGTATACTTTACTTGCTCCAGTATAATATACTCTGGAGACTGGAGCACCGGTGCTCCAAACTCCAGTATATTATGTTGGACTGGTATACTTGTTGGAACACCAGTATATTATGCAAGAGTTCTTAGTGTACTTATGCTAGGAGTTATCCATTATATCATGCTAGAATTCCAGAATATTTATCCTGAAACTCCAGTATAATATATTGGAGTTCACGTACCTGATTAGATTTTTAGGACAATAACATGTTTGATTTTTCACTATAAAAGGAATATTTTAAAGTCTGTCAATACATTAGATGCCTTTGATCAATAATGCTCAAGACTACAAAAAAAAGTAGCTCTTTAATTATGTGCACTATTGGGTCATGTTTACATCTAATACTGGTGATCTACTTATTGAGAAAGGTTCCGATTCTGCTAGTTCGTCTACGTCTTTATGCAGTTGAAGTTTGCACATGATCTTGAAATACATACTCAGTTCTATGGTAATGTTTTGTCAAGATATTATGGAACTTTTATTACCTGGACAACTTTGTCAATAAAATATATTAAAAGAATTTTCAGTTTATATATATGGCTGCCAGAAAATATGAGGTTAGTTTCAGTTTCAACCTTGAAAGGGAAGTTACAGATTGAGATTTCAAAGCCAATTGTAGATGGACAAAAGATGGAATTGCATCAACTTTAGAAGTTTTATTAATTTTTACACTCTCAAGTTTGTGTAATAAGTATAACTAAAGTAATGGTTTATAAAATACCTTTCGTATGTGATTCTATATGTAATATAGTGACAACTATAACATTCTCAGGCATCCTACACAACCTTATAGTGAAGGACTTTAGCTAAATCTATATAGTCATGTTAATTATGTTGGGCCGGTGCTATGCGGGGGCTTTCCTTGCTAGTGTATTAATGTATACAATTGGAAACATAGTAAAAAACTAATTTTATTCACACAAACAAATACTATTTTTGTATATTAAATTGGAAATGACTCGTGCTTTTAAAGGAGCTTATTGTTGTAAGTTGATTTCCTTTGTTTGAAATAATTTGTTTTAAAGAAATAATTTTAACAATTCAATGTAAAGTTATGATCACCTGCAATAGTTCAACAACAACAACAACAACCCAGTATAATCCCACTTAGTGGGGTCAGGGGAGGGTAGTGTGTACGCAGACCTTACCTCTACACTTGGGTAGAGAGGCTGTTTCCAAATAGACCCCCGGCATCCTTCCCTCCAAGAACTTCCCACCTTGCTCTTGGGGAGACTCGAACTCACAACCTCTCGGTTGGAAGTGAGGGTTGCTTACCATCAGAGCAACCCCTCTTGTCATCCTGCAATAGTTCAAAGACAGAGAAATCTTATTTTTATTTTAAATTAACTTAATTGACTTCATGATACACAATAATTATTTCACATAATAAAGAGAGCAGCCTTAATTACCCTACTAATTCTATACCATAACAAGCATATTTTTTCTTCCTTTCTTTTCTTCTGAAGCATTACAAGCATGTTAAAAATAAGAGCAGGAGCGAATTAAAAATCCTTAATATCATCACATACTCTATGTCTATGTTGATATTATAGTATTGCTCACTGATAAAGTGATAAATTATAACAGCTAAAAGGGAAGATAAGATAAATACGTGAAGGAAGGAACCTTGATAGTTAGTAAAAAGACAAGTATAGAGATACTTTGGATGATTTAATTCTACTATTTAAATTTTTTGATCCTCTGATTTCCAAAAGCACTACAACCACTATATCCTGTAAATATACTCGAGCACAAAAAAAGGAGCTACGGCTGAAACAAACACATTAAACTGAAAGTTCAAGAACCCATAAAAATGGAATGACAAGAATGAGCCGAGCAACTTTTCAGCCGTTGAAAATTCTGAATATTCTTTTATAACATTGAAATTTCTTAATACATGATAAAGTAAATGCGGGTAGAAAAAAAAAAACAAAAAATAGGAGTAGCACATCGTGGAATACGAGGCTTATGCATCTATACCCGATTTTGGGATCACAATTAAATATACCCACTTTACAAAAAGAATTGCAAGTCTACCCATTTAATCAACTTCAGACTTATCGGGTCTTAAGTTTAAAAAAATTAATATAAAGTGAAAAAATTGCACTTCAAATGCACTTAAGGCCACATAAAACATGTCTAATTAAAACACTTAACAGAGAGCATTAGCAAAGAGGTGTCAAACGGATGCTGGAAACTGATGATTTTAGCGAACAAATTTAGACAGCTTTACTGTGGACAAAATTTCCGTTATGGACATGCACACCAAATCAATAAAGTACATGATATATCTTTTTTAATAAACTCATAGCACTTAAATTAATGTGTGTTTTTACATCAATACCGTAACCATAATTAACTAATATGGAATTTGGTGTAAATATCATATGTGAATAAATTTTTCTGCAACAGCATACCCTACATGTGTAAGTACATGTAGTAAACTACATGTACTTACCTTCTAAAAAGCGGTTAGTGTGAAAGAAATTTATGTATCGAAGTTGAACCCGCCAAAGACAATGTTGCGTCCACACAGTTATTATTTCCCTTTTCTTGACTTCTGAGCTAATTCCCTTTTAGTTACTCTCACAATATCTCTCGACTTCTGGAGATGGCTGCTGATAGGACTTATTTTCTGTTTCTTGATTAGGGAAATAACTCCATCTAGCTCAACAAAAAAAGTGAAGTGCTTGAAATGTCAGACTTCCATATTCTCGAGTCTTGACACAAAACGGGCGAAATTTTAAAGCTTGATGTGAACAACTACAATATTAATGCAAAATG
The DNA here is from genome assembly GCA_034376525.1 of Nicotiana benthamiana. NCBI lineage: Eukaryota > Viridiplantae > Streptophyta > Magnoliopsida > Solanales > Solanaceae > Nicotiana > Nicotiana benthamiana. The sequence continues at coordinate 119,834,320 of CM067331.1, forward strand.
TAGATATTCCATGTACGGAGATGAAAAATAATGACATGTCAAGCCGTGAGCATAAATGCCAAGGAAATAGAAGTGGCACACTTTTTTGCACAGAACACAGTAGAACTGTACAGTAGAAATCCCAACTCGAAGCCTCGAGCTATCAAAAACAGGGGAGAATGAATTAGTCTGGAACTACAGGTCAAACCACAAGTACAACAAGCAATACATTAAAAAGTTAAGAAAGACGTAGATCTGGAGGAACATGATGATGCAGCAAGTTTCTTAGCTCTAGGTCAAATTTGAAAGCACATCACAATGAAGACACTTCTCCTCCATATAGAAGCAACTAAACACATCCAGTGATTATTGACCTGTATAGGTACGTATATATTTGCTCATTAGGTCCCTTTACCCTGTTGGATTTGATGAAGAAGAGCTGCTGCCAACTGCAATGTTGCCTGCAAGCGCTTCTGTGGGTCCGTTTCCTCGTCTGCTGCAGTCTGCAGTTGGTTCAAGTGAGTGCCCTGTTGAAGATCTCTCGGAGGTGGACCCGGCAAACTCATAATTGGCTGTTGTTGCTGCTGCTGCTGAACCAATTGCTGCATTTGACCAAACTGTGATGATGAAATATCAACAGCCTGATTGTTTAAGGGCGGATAATTCTGCTGTGGCCGGTATGAGTTGTCAGGCATGTAAGCAGTGCCTGATTGTCTAGGATCTTGTCCTGTTGATGCAACTCCTGATTGCATCTGCTGCCCAAGAAGTGATGAGGCTAACAATGCAAGTTGTTCTGATTGAAGAGGTGCTGACATTGGAGACTTTGCCTCCAGAGTTCTGTTATTCCCATTTGAATGGATACTTGAAACTTCACCCCTGTAGAAGCTTGAACTTTCGTGTCCTGTACTAGGCATGACCGGATTATATCCCTGAACCATTGCAGGATCATTTCTGCCACCGGATGATTGTGAGGTGATGTTCTTAGCACCAGGATTCATGTTTTGCATATCATGGGAAGACCAGTTCTGTCCCATGGCAGGGTACTGCTGATTGACCATGTAATTATTCCTGTCTCCACTAAGTGGCTCCGAAAAGTTACCACCTGGGTGAGAGCCTGGAAATGAAGCAGCTGGAGGTCCTGTATCTATGCCAGGAAAAGACATATTACTACTGATTCCTGGCCTCTGAGTAGTTGAGTAAGATGTAAGTGCGGAATTAGGCCCAGAAGGCGATATCGGCTTGGCAAACGATGTCATAACCTGGAAACCGGTAATACTGCTTTCATTCTTTTCAGGCTGTTGGTGAAGAGACACATAACTGGAACCAGTAGGTTCTAATCTCAAAACAACACCAGAGATGCTCAGTTTTCCTGGTACTTTAAGGACTTTCTCAGAGAAGTCTGAAGGAGGTACAAGAAACATAGTGGTCCTGTCATCCAATTTCGCCACAGCAGCTCGCTGCTTCTCACCAAGATAATTCATGAATTCATTGTAAAATGCCATGTCTGGATCACTAGCTGGAACAAAGAAGACAACCCAAGAACCAGCTGCTTGATAGTAATGCTTCGCAAGCATGTCTAAACTAGTCCTTGCTGTGCAGTCTAAGAATACAGGTCTGCAGAATTGTGAACCATTGCAAACTCAATGGAAGAAAAGGAATTTAAGTTCTATATATAACATGTGGGTGTAAAGTTCTTAATCTAAGAAGATAAGCTCATTTTTTCTTAAGTGTAGTAGTTTGATCCCAAAAACCCTGTGAACAAATGTATGACGAGAAAGAAATTCGTAATTCTAAGATGATAAGAAAGTTAAAACAAGTCCTACTTAAGTACCATTCTAGATTCTTCCCATGTACTTGATAACATGAACAAAGATTTCCTACTCTATACAAGAGAAATGATGATTGCCTCCTGAAAGGGCAAGAAGTCGCAAAATTCAATCTCTGAATCTCCTTAAATTAGGTAGAACAGACTATTAACACTATCCATTTTTTATCTCTGACTTCTAAGATAAGAGATGCCCTAATCGAAACGAGGTTGTAACACACTGAATTCTCCAGAGAGTACACTATCAGAGTTCTATTACAATTCATTCTCGACCATATAAATGGAAAATGGTTATATTTGACTTGAGCAAGCCTAAGTATTGCTCTTACAGCATCAATTGCCCAAACACTGTACAAGTCTTGTAGAAAGTTGCTCTAAAGTGATACTTACCTGAATGTTGAGCTTACCAATCCAACATTAAAAAGTTAATTCAAAAGCACGTATAGGAAGCACTACAATTGTTATAAAACATGAGCTCCATGGACCAAGTATGGTTTTATCAGTTACAGCAGAGTTTATTTGCACTTGTGATATTTCTGTGTGAGGAAGGGCTTCAAGTCAAATGTCTAGAGGGTAGGAGCCCTGCAGTTCGAAAAAGATTGCCAACTGGAAGTCGTCTATCTGTTTTTTATTTCAATAACTTGTGAGCTTTAGGGTCAGAAATTATGTCTATGGAAACATTTACCCCTGAAGCATGTTATTACTTACAAGTTCATGTCTAGATGTTTGCCCACAGGAAAGCATCGAGCGCGACAGACAGCAGTTCCTCCCTTGGCTATTGTACCTTCCCATTTCCACTCAGTATTCATGGATGAGGGATGTGGTTCAGGAATCAATCTTTTCTGCTCAGCATTTGAAGCCAATTGACCAGACTCCACCTTAAAACCATCAAAACGTGAATTCCATCGTTCATTCTCCTCCGGATAAGGTAGATTTGAGTTCATCATCCGCTCAGGGATCTGTCTATGAACAAGAGATCCAGAATCAAAGTTTTTATCAAGAACCTCGGCTTGGGAAAATTCATGGTAATCCCTGTGTTTTGCTGGTTCCATATCAGTGAAAGGATATTCTGGAAGCTCATTTTCTGGAGGATAGGAGCTGGTCTTCAGTTTCTTAGCTTCATGAAAGACTAAAGGATCTTCAGGCAAGTCCCATGAATCATCATACAATGGATCATATCTAGGGAACCGCTGAGGAGAAAACTCACGTATGTCTAAAACTCTTTTCCTTGGAGGACTACGCTGATTGTAAGCATTGTCCCCATGTCCCAGTTCAGAATCCAGAGCTGGAAATCTCCTCCTGTCAAGTGCACCATCTTCACCTGCCCATGAATTACCCCTTCTGCCAAAACCAACACGACGAGAATCGCCAGGACCCATATCTGAGTTAAACCTTGGCGACCTCATGCCATGATCTCCAGAAGCATTACCAAAGTCCCTACCATGGCGAAGGTTCTCAGAAGAACCAATTTGCCCATATGATCTCAAATGTGAGGATGGTGAATCATTCATTGAGCTCCTCTCCTTGTTAGAGGTTCCAGATTCCGACCTTGCAAAACAAATATGTACACGAGGATTGCCAAATAATTTTCCTTGTAACGTTTCTTTTGCCCTGCAAGCTGCCATCATATTCTTGTATCGAACAAAGGCATAAGTCCTACCAGGAAATGCAGTAATCGTATCTATTTGTCCAAATGGGGAAAAGGCTTTTCGCAAAATAAATTCGTCTACTTTCAATTGTGCAGGAAACCCAATCCATAAGACCTCACTGGGTTCTCCACTCTTATCATTTAACCTTGATTTGTCCGGATGTGGTGATAAGTCAGGAGTAGAGTGACGAGGCCTCAAGTCCCTTTGTGGAAGTGGAGATCTTCTCATCATGGGACGTTCATCTCGACGTGGAAAATACTCTTCATCCCGCACTGGAGGTGATGATTTTTCCTGTGATATAAAACCCTATTTAGAGCAGAATTATCGCCATTTTTTCTTGATATTTTTTAAATTAAAAAACAAACAACAAAAGAGGTGGATCTGCTGGAATATAGATTAACTTCTTCACCAGAAAGTAATAATTATACATGGTGAGTTGCAGTATCATTGTTGAGAAGTACAACACCAAGAGAAGTAACCCGTTAATCGAAGAACATGCAGCATTAAGGATCAATCAAAACCCTCAAAATTTGAACTGGTCTCAGTTCTTGTGAAGGGCTTTCTTTGCACACTCTAGTTACTAGTATACACTCTCCAATATAGTAATACTGCATTATCTTCTCGAGGGTACTGTGATAATTGCAGCAAGAATCTGGAAGTAAGATGATAGAGTGTACACATACGCAAACAAACATACATGCATATAAGAGATTACAAATGAAATCACCTAGAAGGACATCAGTTTAACTACTATCTAAACAAGTTGGAAGTAGCTTAACTTCCACGCTCAGATCGCCTATAATCACAGAAACCAAGTCTATAGGGGATGTGGCTATAGCATCATGACTTTAGACCGTTTCTTTCAAGTGCAAAGAGGAAACACGAAGTCCAGACAGAAGTATAAAATGTCAATGATCTGTGTCTTAACAAAAGCAACATTCTTCTGGTAGAACAAATGCAAGATTTCACTGATGCAGTCACCCATGGATGTGAAGAAGATTTGCGGTTTTCCACTGAATTTCTATAACCAATTCTTATAGAAGACATGATAGGAATACACCTAATATTTTACTTGTGAGTTTCACTCACATGCAGCTTTCAGTTACCGTTCAGAGACTTAGAGCCCATTTGGCCAGGCTGTCAAAAACTACCTATTTTGAAAATTGCTTTGGTTCAAAAGTGCTTCTTTTAAAAAGTACTTTTGCAATAGCAGTTCGTGTTTGGCCAATTCGTTTGAATAGTGTTTTTTGCAAGCTCATTGTGTTTGGCCAATCTTTGAAAAAGCACTTTTAAGTATCAAATTACGAAAAAAGACAATAAAGGTTGAATTTGCGATTAGTATTATTTAGAAAAGAAAAATAAATTTAAACATTTATTACAAAGGAATTCAATTAAAATATGAAACGTAAAGTAAAAATATAAAATCAATATAAAATATAGTTATTCCAAACCAATAACATTAAGTGTTCGGTATTACTTAATGCTTACATGATAATTTAAATATGTCAAAATACATCATTCAATATAAATTTAAAATTTATTCTTAGGAATAGGAGAAAGAGAATATAAATATGATTAAAATAAAAAATAGAAGAAAATAAAAAGAAAAAGGAAATGGAAAAAAAATATTAATTAATGAGGGATAATTAGAAAAAAAAAATTTACTGTAAGATTATTTTTATCTTGAACAAATTAATTTTCTGCTTCTGCATCTGCTTCTTGGAAGAAGTTAAAATTTGTAGCTTCTCCCAAAAAGCAGAAAAATTGCTTCGCTACTGCTCAAAAGTACTTTTTCATTTTGGCCAAACACCTTAAATTTTCCAAAAAGTACTTTTGATCTTCCAAAAGCTTGGCCAAACAGACTCTTAACTGATCAAATCCATAGGAAAAAAGCCAGGCACAAAGCACAAAGTTATCACTAACACAAAAGCCAAAAACATGTCCAGGCATTTTGAAGAAGACAACCCCACAACATAAATCTTCTGTTCTAGCCCCTGGATTATCAAATGAAAGGAAGCTCTAGAGATGTGTCAAGTTACAGGACAGCAACACCACCTCTGCACATATTAAAGGCACAATCTCCTAACTTGTAAAGAATATATTTCGAATACCTCAACTTAACACACCTATTTGCTCTTCTCTGGAGTATATCAATGGTGCACTTGGATAAACACCGTGGATGTAACCAATCACTAAGCTAAGCATCAATTTGACGACCTTCATCCTGATATGAACTGGGAAAACCAGTTGGAGAAGAAGACCACAACAACAATAACAAAAAATCCAGTAGTTTTTCACAAGTGGGGTCTAGGGAAGGTAAGATGTACGCAGTCTTACACCTATCCCTGGAAAAGCAGAGAGGTTGTTTCCGAAAGACTCTCGGCTAGAAAACTACTGAAAAGAAAAGGTAATTACAATAAGAAGGAATAACAACAAGATGAAATAAGATTGAATCAAAGAATGCAGTCAAACCCTAGGTAGTAATAGTCATCTATGGATAAATATATCATACTAACATTAATGCTAGCGAACTGAGTAAGACAAAGAGAAATGCTCCACTATCTGCGAACCTTCTACCTTAATCTTTGACCTCCACGCCCTCCTGTCTAGGGCCATGTCCTCAGTCAGCTCTAGCTGCGCCATATCTCGCCTAATAACCTCTCCCAAGACTTCTTAGGCCCTGCCTCTATCCCTCCTGCTACACACAGAGGCTAACCGCTTGCACCTTCTATTGGGGCTCCTATACTTCTCCTCTTAACGTACCCGAACCATCTCAATCTTGCCTTCCGCATCTTATCATCCACAGGGGCCACCCCCACTTTTTCCTGAATAACTTTATTCCTAATCTTATCCAACCGGGTGTGCCCATACATCTACCTCAACATCCTCATCTCAGCTACTTTTAGCTTCTGGGTATGAGAGTTCTTGACCGGCCAACACTCTGCTCCATACAGCATAGTCGGTCTAACTATAACGGTGTAGAACCTACCTTTAAGTCTAACAGCACAAAACACCGGAAGCGAGCCTCCACTTTATCCATCCTGCTCTGATACGATGCATGACATCTTTATCAAGGAGAACGAGGAGAAAAATCAAGGAGACAAGTTTCCTACAAGAGAAAATCGTGGTGGACAAAGTGTCAGGAGAATTCTAAACTTGAGATATGCAAAATAAAACACTCCCCGAGATGGTACTCTTTTAGGTCATTATAGATTTTTCTATCAATTTAAGTTGCTACGCTAACAGATTAAATTTCTTCATAATGCCTTTAGGGGATGTTCCAAGACTCTTTTAGAGTGAATTCCTAGGGCAAGGAAATCAAAAAGGAAGAAAGATGCATTTGATTAAATGAGAAAAGTGATGCAATGTAAAGAAGATGAGAAATTAGGATTAAGCAATCCCAGGCTTCACAAAAGCCTCCTATTTAAATGGCTTTGGAGATAGAATAATGGAAAAAATTAAGCATTGCAAAGAGGTCATCAAATATAAATTAGTGCAAAATATCCATAGAGTACTCCAATTCACGCTCCACATGGATTTCATTCTGAAAACGTATTGCTCCCTCCGTTTCAATTTATGTGAAATTTTTTTACTAGGCACAAAATTTAAGAAAAAATGGAAACTTAGAATTTGCGGTCCTAAACAAGTCAAAAGGGGCCCAAAGCATTTGTGAGGTTATAAAAGTTTCTCATTAAGGGTAGAATTGTATGTTTAAGCTAAATTGTTACCAAATTTAGAAATGGGTCTTTTTTTTGGAATAGACTAAAAAGGAAATAAGTTCACATAAACTAGAACAAAGGGAGTAATAGTTTCCGAGATGAGTTTGAGAAGGAAAAAAATAGCGTTGAAAGTTGGTGATGGAAGGAAATCAAAATTTCGGAGGAAATATGGTATGGGATACCGAGATTTAGGAGGAATTTTCATGACTAGGAGTGGAAGAATTTCAAAACTTAGTCGGTTTATTCAACAAAGACGACACGTCAGAGGATGACCACCACGATGTATGGAGTTTGGGGCATGGAGTATTCTTAGTTAAGTCATATTATGAGAAGCTCTTGGTTCGGAGGAGGCTTCCTTCCTAAGGTACCAAAAAATGTGTGCTTTTTCACTTGGCTAGTAGTAAGAGGTGTAATCTAGACCTAAGTTGCTCGGACTCAAGTGCGGGTGTCCGATATCAGTGCAGACTAGAGGTTGGATCTTTCATGATCTAAATTTAAGATTCAGGGATACAAATCCAGGTACGGATACCGGTGGGGGGATTCTGCTAAAAATAATTCAAATATCCAAAAATAAAGTTACAAAAATATGTCTATTATGAGAGATTATGTGGAAAACATACAAGGTATTTTGAGAACGGAGAAAATATTGATCAGCAGGAGAATCCGAGTATGAAATAAAAGGAAAAGGCCTTACATAAAAATTTCTATGTAAAAAGTATTCCATTTTGTTCAATTTCACCCTAACTTTTGTTTTAATTTCAAAATCACTGTATCTGACCTGAATTTCTCCGTCGACTTTGATAAAAGTACCCAAATCGGTTGACCAAATCCCGTACAGATTCCACATCCACACGAACGACATGCCAACACGGGTGCAGCACCCAAAGTGAAGAGTCAGAGCAAAATAGATCTTGACAGCAGAGAATATAATAAATAGGAAGGTTACGTGTATTTAGTGCCTTATATAAGAGTCGGGTGAAGACGTCAACAATCTTCGCGTTCATTGTTTTTGTAGCCTCGAAGTTATGGTGGGCAATACTTTCAAAGGCTCATTTAAGGCGTGTTTAAGCCCTAAAGCTTAGAAAAGCTCAAGTAGGGTGATAAGCCTCACCTAAGTGACGCTTTAGTGTAGGCAACATACTAAGGCGCCCGCCTTATTACCAATGAGTTCAATCTTGAATCAAGCAATACTTAAAAACCACAATGATCGGCAAATAAGTCTATTAGTTAAGGAAAATGTTATAAGTGAATTTATTTATTTTTTCTTGAATTATAGCAACAAACCCAGTGAATTTCCACAAGTAAGGTCTGGGGAGGGTAGTGTGTATGCAGACCTTACCCCTAACTTGGAAGGACAGAGAGATTGTTTTTGATAGGCCCTCGACTAAACAAAAGATGGAAAGAAGTAGTAACAACAAGTAATAGCAACAGTAAAATAGTAATAAAACCAAAGGGAATGATAACAATAAAACAATAGGTAGTAATAGCAATCTTAGAATAAAAGGATACCATATTAACACTGATGCTACCAGTCTGAGAAAGAAAAAAAATGCGCAACTATTAACTGACCTTCTATCCTAATTTTCTTGAATTACACAGATATTTATTAGTATCCTTCATTATGCCTTGTTTTTACTAAAGCCTACACTTTAATTGCTCTTTGCATTTAAAGCCTCAATAGTCCTCAAGCGCTTTGCTAGAGCTTTTCGCCTTTGACAACACTGATGGTGGGATATTTTGAGATAGTTTGGAATACTTTAAGTGATGCCACTTGCTAGCACTCTAAATGTAAGTAATGTTCGGCTGGAACTACGGTAGATCGAAGACAGGACGCATGGCGTGCGATGTTGCTCTACTAGCAGTTATATGGGTCGTTTAGTGAGAAATAAAGGGGGGCTTTTATTCCTTATTCCTTATTTCAACTTTGTACAATGGTGACCTTTAATTCCTTATTTTCTTTTGGTGCACCCATGTAATTCTTTATGTATTAAAGAAGATTGTGTGTTGTTCGTTGAAAGCTAAATTTATTTGTTTTCTACCCTTTAGGCATATTTCTTGTATATTTGGATTTTTTGTGCCCAAATGTTGATAAAATTAGAAGCATAGCAAAAAATAGGGGAAAATACCTCAGCAGAGATCTTCCCTAATTTGTACAGCCTCGTGTTTAACAGAAATTGTTGCATTGCAGATTGCTGGTATGTAAGTAGTTGGAATTTCCAATGAACGATTAAAAGACCTGCTGGGAATGGTTGAAGGAGTTACTCCACATGACACACAATGAAACTATTCTGCTGGACAGGTAGAAGCATGAAAAACTTTCTACGAAGTCCCATTACGAACTACTGGCAAGGAATTCCACTAGAGACTGCACGGCCATGGAAGAACATAGACCTTTTTCTCTATTTTTACATGGTAATGGTTACCTTAGTTTGTCAAAAAGAAAAAAAAATCCTCTAGGCAAAGTACAGAATGGCTATGGAAGATGATCCGGAAACAAAATGCTACAAGCAAGGATAGATACTGCACATCTTGTGCAAACTTGTCTGACACAGGAAAATTTGCAAGAAAAGAGTCTTAAACTTATGCAGTTGGTGCTGCTTATGCAAAGAGAACTTGGAAATTGTGAATCATCTGTTGACATTGTAAATACATATGCATGGAAGATTTGGCAATTGCTCAAAAAACATGTCTAGCAGATTTGTTGAATGTTCCTAAATCTTTATGGGATTCAATGGATAATGCAAGGTAACCTAAAATAAGAATTGAGCAGCTGGCAGGTGCAACGAATAAGGAAGGAGTGGAAGCTGATACGGAAAACCATTTCTTTATGTATTCTTTGGACAATTTGGCCAGAGAGAACACATAGGTGCATGAAGGTAGGAAGGAGAATGCTACTTTAGTTAAATATAGATCTATCCAGAATCTGAAAATTTTGGTATAGGGCTCCTTTTGTATATGATATAGCAATAATGTTTGATTTCATGGAATCTCTATACTGATAACAATCAAATCCAGCAAACTTCTGTACTTTCTCAGTACCAAATTTATGAAGAAAGAAAAATCTGAGATCTCAATATTAGAAATATATCATGCTCATATTTGGTCTTACTATACCAGAAGATTTTGATGCATGCCGAGTCTCATCTTGCAATTCTGTCTTTACATGATACAGGAACCTCTCTAGGGAATTTAAGATAGCTAGAAATAGGCACAAACCAGTTGCTACTGGAAATAACTGGAAAGTGAGAGGGTGAGAGACATCTAGGGGGGCAGCGGTCAGATGAAACAGATGAATACCAACACATTCCCCTGTCCCCCAAAGGAAAACAATGAAAAATCAGAAAGAAGATGGTGATCTAGAAATATCACAGAACACTGAGCAGTTGTAACATCCCGTACTTTCGTACGTTGAAGTGCATCCTAAGTGAGTTGACATAAGCTCGAAGAGCAAGACTATTCTCAATTTCACAAGTGTTTAAAACCATGAACATCACATGCGGGATGGTTTAGAAGTTAAACGAATCAAAGAAATTAAGTTTCGTCGAAAGTCAGCAAAAGCTATCGCAATTTACGTTTATAAGTTTACTGAAATTTGGGTCTAATTTCACTTAGCCTCTCTCCATAATTGGAGTTACAGGGTTATCCACCCACCAAATTGTAGGTCTACGAATCTAGTTTCCAATGTAAACTGTTTGTCGATACGGCGTCGGAGTAGAGAGATATTCACGTTTTTGTGAGACTGCACAGGTAGCCCCCTTTGGGACCCACAGAAGGTGGGAACTTATCCAATTATATATAAACGGTGGAGACCCTAATAAGCCTTTTTCGACCGAAACTGATCTCCACCCTCTCCAAACACTCCCAAGGCGATTCCCTACCTTTCAAGTGATGTTCTAGAAGTTCGAGAAGTGATTTCTCCTTTAAAAAATTTTGTGATGTTAGGTTAGCTTGTTCTTTCCTTTGATGTCATGGAATTGAAGTTACTTCAAGTTGAAGCAAGGCATAAGTGGGATGATTCTTGTCTTCCAAGGTAAGAATATCATTCTTTGTGTTTGAGCTTAATAGAGCTTTAGATGGGTTGGATAGCGATAAAATTGCAAATAGAGGTGGCTATGTTGAAGTTGGATCAGGATGTTGTGTGAAGTTTTGAGGGATTGTTCTTGTTGTTCTTCATGTGTTGGACATATAGTTGTTGATTGTTGTTGTGTTGATGTTGTTCTTGACTTGAGGGTTGTAAAAGAAACGGGGGTGATGCTTCCCGATTTGATGTAAAGTAAGCTTGTTGCTCACTTGTTAGTTAGCATGTTTCTCTTTTTGATGCTAGTGTTGTTTTTGTTGTGTGATTTATTGGACTGATTTTGCGGTATGTGTATTTATATGTTATTGATGGTGTAATGAAGACAAGAGGGGTTGCTCTGATGGTAAGCAACCCCGCTTCCAACCAAGAGGTTGTGAGTTCGAGTCTCCCCAAGAGCAAGGTGGGAAGTTCTTGGAGGGAAGGATGTTGGGAGTCTATTTGGAAACAGCCTATCTATCCAAGGGTAGGGGTAAGGTCTGCGTACGCACTACCCTCCCCAGACCCCACTAAGTGAGATTATACTGGGTTGTTGTTGTTGTTGTTGTTGTTGTTGATGGTGTAATGAAGATTAGATGGGAGTTAGGCGAAGTTATACGTTGTAGAATCAATGTATAGAGCACATTGCCATTCGTCGGCTAGTTGTTATGCTTCTCTTCATTAATAGTAGTATTGTTTCTTGTGTAGCTTGATTGGAGAAGGCTAGTTCCGTCATCGCCTTGAAAAGGTCGGCTTAGAGGTATGCAAGGCTATTCGTTATCCTCTTCCAAGGCATGAACCTATAGTGAGTTCCCCCTCCAGAAAAGTGAGTTCCAACAAATGAAATGCTTAGAAATGTTATACTCGTGTATTCAGCGGCTCCCTACGTTTTTAATTGATGTCGCCCTGTTAGAATGCATTTCATATAGCTCTCCATAACCCATGTTCTTCTCCGGTGAGTGTAATTGAGCTATAATGTTTCCCTCGTAAAAACCTCCTTAGTATAACGACCTTTAATGCGAGTTGTTCTACTCATGTATTAGCTAGTTGCATACATTCCTTACTTGAGATTGCCCCGAGGTCACGAGTTCCATATGTTCAATAGTAATCCTTTGTTTCTATCGAAAATGCATATGAACCACAGGCTCCCTCGTAAGAATCCATATATCAAAACAACCACCGTTAAGGCTTGCTCTACTCATGCCTTTAGTAGCCCGTACACGCCTTAACTGGTAGCACCTTGGTAGATCCAGTTTCAAATGTTTGTTAGTAGCTTCTTTTCCTATTTATAAGGCATCTATGAGCTATAGTGACTTCAACAACAACAACTACCCAGTATACTCCCACCAGGTTGGGTCTGGGGAGGGTAATATGTAGACGAGCCTTACCCCTACCCGAAAGGGCAGAAGGCTGTTTCCAATCAACCCTCGGCGCATAGGATAAAAGGAAAAACAGCAATAAAACAAAAACAAAGACAAAAACAAAAACAATAGAGCATTAGTAACTCCCGCAGAAATAGCGTAAATAATTATCTAAACATAAGAAACATAAATACAATCGCATGCAATAATATTATACAGTAACTACCATAACTAACAACCATAGGGGGACATAAGCTAAAACACAAATCATCTATGAGTAACCCTGCTGACCCACACCCAACCCCGGATGAGGCGTACGAAGAACTCTAGGAGCCCCTAACCTACAACCCTGATTCTAGACCTCCAGACTCTCCTATCACGGGTCATGTCCTCGGAAACCTGCATCCTAGTCATGTCCTGCCTAATCACCTCTCCCCAATGCTTCTTAGGCCTCCCTCTGCCTCGCCGACCGCCAACAATCTCCAGCCGCTCGCAGCTCCTCACCGGGGCATCGGGACCCCTCCTCCGTACATGCCCGAACCACCTCAGCCTCGCTTCTCGCATCTTCTCATCCACCGGGGCCACCCCTACCTTCTCTCGAATAACTTCATTCTTAATCTTATCTAGCCTGGTGTGCCCGCACATCCACCTAAGCATCCTCATCTCCGCAACCTTCATTCTCTGAACATGAGAGTTCTTCACGGGCCAGCACTCCGCCCCATACAACATCGCAGGTCTAACCACGGCTCTATAGAATTTCCCCTTGAGTTTGTGTGGAATTTTCTTGTCACACAGGACCCCTGATGAAGGCCTCCACTTTGACCACCCCGCTCCTATACGATGGGTGACGTCCCCGTCAATCTCTCCGTCCCCCTGAATCACAGACCCAAGATATCGAACACTGTCCCTCTTGGCGATGGCCTGAGAACCAATCATCACGTCCCTGCCTACCTCGCTCGGCTCGGCGCCAAACTTGCACTCCAGGTATTCTGTCTTAGATCTGCTTATTTTGAAACCTTTAGACTCGAGAGTCTGTCTCCATACCTCTAACCTCTCACTAACACCGACCCTCACCTCGTCTATCAATACTATATCATCAGCAAAAAGCATACACCAAGGCACATCCCCTTGAATATGTCGGGTTAGAGCATCTATCACTAAGGCAAACAAGAGGGGGTTCAACGCCGATCCTTGATGGAGCCCCATAACCACAGGAAAATGGTCTGATTCGCCACCCACCGTCCTAACCCTAGTCTTAGCTCCATTGTACATGTCCTTGATTACTCTGATATAGGCTTCCGGCACGCTCTTCACCTCCAAGCACCTCCATAGCACCTCCCTTGGGACATTATCATACGCCTTCTCCAAGTCGATAAGCCCCATGTGAAGGTCCTTCTTCTTATCCCTGAATTGCTCCGCCAGCCGCCTGACTAGGTGGAAAGCCTCTGTGGTGGAGCGACCCGGCATGAAACCGAACTGGTTCCCAGATATAGATGTCGCCTCCCTCACCCGCGCCTCAATCACCCTCTCCCAAACCTTCATCATGTGACTTATTAATTTGATACCCTATAGTTGTTGCAGCACTGGATGTCCCCTCTGTTCTTGTACAAGGGCACCACTATATTCCACCTCCACTCATCCGGCATCCTTTTGGTCCTGAAGATCGCATTGAACAACCTAGAGAGCCACTCCCCTCATGACTTACCCATGCACTTCCAGAACTCCACCGGGATCTCGTCAGGCCCGGTCGCTCGACCCCTACTCATCCTACGCAAAGTCCTCATGACCTCCTCCACCTTAATGCGCCTACAGTACCCAAGGTCTCTGTGTTGCTCTGAATGCCCCAACTCCCTAGCTCTATGCAACGATCCCCCTCCTCGTTAAGTAGGTCCCGAAAGTACGCCTGCCACCTCTGTTTGATTTGAGATTCCCCCATCAGAACTCTACCATCCTCGCCCTTGATACACCTAACTTGGTCTAGATCACGTGCCTTCCTTTCCCTTACTTTAGCTAACCGGAATAACTTCTTATCCCCGCCTCTTTCCCCTAGTTCCTCATACATGCGACCGAACGCCGCGTTTTTAGCTTCCGTGACTGCCATCTTTGCTTCTTTTCTCGCCTCCTTGTAGATCACCCTGTTCGCTCTCCGTTCCTCCTCGCTTGTGCTCCCTGCCAACCTAGCGAACGCCGCCTTCTTCACCTCCACTTTTCCTTTGACTACATCGTTCCACCACCAATCACCCTGGTGTCTGCCTGAATATCCCTTAGCTACCCCGAGCACGTCCCGTGCTACCCCCCTAACCAAGTTCGCCGTCACTGTCCACATAGCGTCCGCTTCCCCAAAACTTCTCCAAGCTCCGCCCTCCTTTCCAACTCCTGTGCTTTCTCCTTAGTCAAAGCACCCCATCTAATCCGCGGTTGACCCCGAGCGCCCCTCCTCTTCCTCTTCACCCAGAGACCGACATCCATCACTAGGAGTCTATGAAGAGTTGAAAGAGACTCTCCCGGAATAACCTTGCAGTCCTTGCACAAACCCCTATCGCTCCTTCTGATGAGGATGTAATCAATCTGAGTCCTCGCCGCCAAACTCTTGAAGGTGACCAAATGCTCCTCCCTCTTCCGGAATGTCGAGTTCGCAATCAGAAGCTCGGAAGCCCTGGCGAAATCAAGCAGCGAAGTGCCTCCTCCGTTCCTGACCCCAAAGCCGAAGCCACCATGCACCTCAGCATCAGCCCCAATATGACCATTAAAGTCCCCTCCAATAACTAACTTCTCAGATTGGGGAATACTGCCACCAGATCATCCAAGTCCTCCCAAAAGCGCCTCTTAGCCTCCTCGTCCAAGCCCGCTTGCGGCGCGTAAGCGCTGATGACGTTGAGGACGCAACACCCCAATAACCAGCTTAATAGACATTAACCTATCATTCACTCGCCTAACCTCGACCACGGACTCCCTAAGGTCCCTATCCACCAAGATGCCCACTCCATTCTTAACCCTCACGACCCCAGAATACCACAGCTTAAACCCATCTACATTCCTCGCCTTCGACCCTTTCCACCTAGTCTCCTGGACACACGCTATGCTAACCCTCTTCTTCTAAAGAACCTTCGCCAACTCTATGGACTTACCCGTCAGAGTGCCTATGTTCCATGACCCAATCCTTAATCTATGGGCGTCCGCCACCCTCTTCCCACCCTTACCTCCCGCCCTGCCCGTAGGACCACCCCCTGCCCCCTACTCACTCCCGCTACCACCCCACCCCCCGAGGACATGACCTTACGCTATCATCCCCCGCCGGGGCCACTATCCCTCCAACCGACTATGGGGTACAGTGGCACACACACGCACTATAGCGAAAAACGCAAAAAGGTGCAAACTAGATAACAACAGAATAGACCACACTCGAAATGCTAGCTAAAATATGTAAAAAGGTGCACAAAGTAAACAAGAGAGCGGGAGGTACCAACTCCCGGTGGAAAAACCTGAAAGTATGCTTTGATGCGCCCAAGTTTTCCTGAAGCTTAGCAGAACGTGTAGTTCTATTGCGTCCTGCCGCGAGTCTGAACGGGAGTCACCGGGAGTACTGTGGCTTGCCGGAAATCCTCGCCGGTAAAATAGGCACCTGTCCAAGAAAACAGAACACACCCACAAAAAGCAGAGGAGAGAATAGAAAGAAAAGAGCCGGAGTTGCCGGAAAAATTTCCAGCGAAAAGCAAGAATTCCAGACCTCTAAACAGCAACAAGATCTGCTGTGAATAAGCAGTGAGAAGAAGGAGATGAGATGGCTAAGTGAACAGTAGAGAATGAAAGTGACCAGGGAAATATTCCGGGAGTACCAAGTTGGTCGGAATTGCGGGAGGAAAAACTGTCTAAAAGGAGCCGGAGGAAAAAGTGACGGGAAGTGGTGTCATGCGGGCGGCGCGTGGCTGGCAATGGCGGCGCGTGGGTGAGTAGTGGCGGCGCGTGTGGAAGATTCCGGCGACGGAATTTGCAGGAGATGTGCGCCTGACGTTGTGTGTCTCGATGGTGTGGGAGGTGACAAAGAGAGACCATCGTGAGAGACCACTGAGGGCTGTTGACGGAACAGTGCCGGAACAGTGTTCCGAGCAGCGAGAGAGAGAGAGGTACTTACCTGTTGGTTCCGGCGACTCGCCAGAAGGTGGTGGTGCCGAGGGTGTTAGCCTGAGAGAGAAGTCGAAGAGAGAGAGAGGGGGGGAAGAGAGAGAAAGAGCCGTTGATGAGCTATAGTGACTTCGTTAGGAGGAAACACAATTTGGCACTATATGAGTTGTTTGTTGTAGACGATGGTAGAAATGATGATATTGCCTTTCGTCAATAGTTATTGCTTGCAGTGTTATCAAAGGCAAAAAACGCAAAAAAGCTCTAAGGCCCGCTGAGACTTTAAGCGCAAAGCCAAATAAAGCGTGGGCTTTAATGAAAAAAGGCGCAATTGGAGAAAAAGTAAAAATATGTATTTGTAGTCCAAAACTAATAATTAAAAGCATGAATAATAAATATATGGACAAAGAAATTGAAAAAAATTTACGAGAAAGTGAAATATCAATTGTTTTGTCATCTTTTCAGGATTACAATCATTGGCAAGGAAAAGTATGTCTTAGAGCCTTGATGTGACACTAAAGCGCATACAAAGCGAGGCAAAGCGCTCAACATGTTTTAGGCCTTGATTCAGGGCTTAAGCGCGCTTTGAGATCGCCTTTTGACAACACTGATTGCTTGAAGTATGATTTGATTACCTTAGTAGAAGTGGTATGAGAACTCTACTTATTGAGGCGCGTTGTTTGTACGATAAATACGTGCAGAAGACGGGTCTTGTGACCTGGTAGTACATAAGTGCTAGCCTGGCAGATACATGCATGATAGCCCGATAGATGACGGATACGCTAGTCCAGAAGTACCGGCTTATTAGTCGGGATAAGATGATAGTACTAGTACGCGAGCATGAGAAGTACAGACTTACGAGTCTGGTAGCTAACACATACGTACGAGACGACACGAGTAGTTAGCATTTCAATTTTATGTGTTCGGGTGACTGACGTATGATAGACTAGACATGGTATAAGTTATGAGATGTTATTATAGAAAATCGGGAAGATAAAGCTACATAGCAATGCTATAGGTCCCGTTTGGTAAAACTATGGTATATGACCTTCTAGACTTACTGTATGATGTGAGCTTTGATCTCCAGGTGATTTGACCCTTGTCTTACTTACATAATATATTATTTCGTATTGACATCCCTTTGGTTGGGGGCGCTGCATCTCATGATGCATGTTTAGGTAGGCAGTTTGACGCCCTCCACCCCATAATAAATAATCTCAATTCCATTTGTTGATCGATAGCCTCCATATTATCCAGAGTGTAGCCGAGCCTAGAGGTCCTTATGTTTTGAATTTATATATAGACTTATGGGTAGGTCGAGCCCCTGTGCTGCCTATGTTATGTCTGTCAGATGTTCTTAGAGGCTTTTGTAGACCTATGTGTACCTGTGGTCAGTTACCATATACTAGAGAGATGCATGTGTTGGTTGAGACCTTGCAGGCTCGTGTATTGATATATATATATATATATATATATATATATATATATATGTGTGTGTGTGTGTGTGTGTGTGCGCGCGCGCGCGCGTGCGCGCATGTGTGTATGTTGGTATTTTGTGATTGTAGGTGTTGCAAATGTGGTAAGATACTAGATTTACAGAATGGGTCGCTCACGTAAGGCATTAAGTGCACATCCACCTCACCTAGGTTGGGGTGTGACAGCAGTGTGGGTGCAGGCAAATTAAATATCTTCACATGTAGCTGTCTTAAATTCATATGGCACCAAGCAGTACAGCTATACAGCCTCTAGGGTTTTGTCCTTCATGATATAAGTTCTGCTCTGGAGGCTAGTTTCAAGTGCTCACACAATGGTCCAAGTGATTAATCCCAAAACAGAAGTATCAAAACCTCATCTTAGACAAATCTGGCAGCTGAGCACCTTTGAAACAATAAAACAGAATGCAAATCCTGTTTCTGATTAAATAAATAAATAATTTATTTTATCAAATGGTGCAAATTCATAAGCATTAATTTTGGATCACCAATGTATTAGACCCCCAATGTCATGGAAATCAACTGGTATCATTTTCCAAAGTTGGCCACACAGCATCATGAGAAATAGACAGCATAAACACATAGGGTGGAATACAATACTTGACTTTTATTCATGGCGACAACTCAGATCTTACGTCCTTTAGATGTGCAGTTTATCTGCCAGTTGCCTGGCTGTAAAAGGAAGAGGTTAGTTCACAACTCTGGAAGCCGAAGATGAAGCAAGGAAGCAGCTATAGAGCAGCAGATAAAGAAGAGATTCAGGCAAGTGATATAGAGCTAATTCCAGCATACTTTTCGGAAGGTCCCATTGGCGTGCATGCAGTAGAATTGAACCTACAAATTCGCCAATTATGAGTTGGGTCCAGCCGGTAGCAGTAGCATGCTTACACTTGTTCCTAGATTGTGAAGCTTATTTGGGATAGAACTGTCCAGTCCGCAAGACTATGAACGTATAGAAATAGGCACGCCCCTAGACCAACTTCATGATGGACATATAAAAATAGGCACACCCAATATAGTGAACCTCTAGAAGAGCGAAGTAGACTCATCTCATCCAAACAAAGCATGTAAATATTTCAAGAGCTGACCAAAAAGATGAGGGAGGCAAACTCATCTAATGTTATGTTCAAGGAAATTCTTTCTGTACATTCATTTGTTTAGGAATCAGGATTTAATTAAATTCAAACAAGCAGTAGGCAAAGTAATTCAACCGCCTCATATGCAAATAGATATAAATGGATAGCCTTCCCCGGAGGAGCTGACAGAAGTAGGAACAACTTAGTGAGCAGTAGTCATGCATTTTGCTCCAGTGATGATACTCTATATTTTGCGACTATAATATTGACAATAAGTTATACTTCAGTCACGTAACTAGCTTCTATTTGCATCTTAGCATCTATGTATGCTTGGCAGCTGTAAAATTTTCTGAATTAATAAATTTCAGTTTTCCTGAAAATATCATTGCTAATTATCCAACTCTTCAGTCTTACTTCTATAATTTTGTTTCCAGAAGCAAGGGGAGTTTGCCTCAAGATCGGTACTTTCTGAACACAGATTAAGTAAGATCACAGAACACCATAGAAAGAGATAATTGTGTCACAATTTCAGAGCAGTCAAGTAGGTCACATAAGAGAACTGCTGCTTATTTTTACATCAACGGCCACCAGTCATTCAGGTCATGTATGTGAATTTGATGTATGATAGAATAGATCCTGAAAGAAAATTGAGAAACCTTTCAGCTGATGAACTACCAGATTCAAGTGTTCAACTGGGGAATGCTCTGTAGAATGTCGTGTCATACACTTTAATTTGGATACATCACTCCCAGTTCTGGATGGTCGTTCGATCAGTTTGTTTCGTTAGGTGCTTATTCAGTCCAAACATATGGCTGAGAATGAGAATCCTTATCACTGGGGTTGTTGCACTGTCAATCACTGACATCATTATGATCTAAGAATTGGGGTTTACTGTGTAGGAGTGATTTCTAGAATAGCTAATCTGTGTTTCCTCTTAATTTGGTTCATTGATTCAAAAAGGTAATAACTGGAAATCTATGGATAAAAAGCAGTTGTAATTCTACTTTGTGGCTTTTGAAGGCACCACACATGAGATGTTGCTTGTGAAAGACTTCCAGTATAAATGAGATGTAGCTCACAGAATTTATTTAATTGTGAAGCCATGATAATAGTAGTTTGAACTAGATCACAACTAAGAGACCATGCAATTTGATAAAGTTTCGTGATGCAAATTCTGATAATTCTGATATTAATAGCCTTTTATTGTGGAGATGTGTCGCCAGCGTAATTTTAAATGAAAATAGCAGTAAGATGCAGAGGATTAATTTTCATATCTGGAAAACTAACAGGCCTACATGATGGTAACTCAATCCGAACTGCATGGCATACAGAAAGGTCATAGCAATAGATGTTTTCCTGCTTGAACAGGATCTAATTTTGATTGTTTACTCTCACCTTATACCACATGCTGCAAATACTGTTGCCAATTCTAAAGGCAACTGAAGATGAAAAGGAAAAGGAAAAGGAAACAATTTACTAAATGCTAGCATTTTGCTTTGTCATGGCAAACTAATAAGTAATACTTTTGCAAAATGGAACAAGGTCACTATCTCAAAAAACAGGTCCAGATTTATGCTCTGCCTTGGGGACAAATCATCTCTTAAATGCATATGAGTAAGAAAGAAACATGTGCATTCAATCACTCGCAAATGGGTATATGGTGCTGCTGCTGCTGCACGAGTATGAAATTTGTGAGGTGCTACCTAATGCAGCTTGGACTACCCTAGAACAAAAGGAGTCATCTAAAATTAGGACTTAACAGATAAATGCTGCCACTGAGCAGCTGTGTGGTCCAACTCAATAGCAGCACTATGCAGCCGAGGTTGATTAAAAAGACAGTCCACCTGTCCTTTAACACATCCGATGAATTGACACCAGCATCTATGCTCTCACTAGTTATTAATGAGCAAAAGTGCTAAAAGAAATGCATAGTTGGATACTCCACATGAATCTGATGGCATTTTACAGTGATCAAAAACAGACATTGCTTGAGCAAGGAGCTCGGTTCCTGATAACTGATTTTCATGGAAACACAGTAAAGGAGACCAAAATGGAAGGACCTTGTGGCCATTGTTTACTCAGATGATCCATAACTTGTGGATTAAAGAGCGCACTTGGTGAGGTGTAAAACCTCTCCTGCATCCAGTGAAATTTCTCGTCACTGCCTACCCTCACAAATTAAGGCTACAAGATCGCTTGAGGGAGAAAAATACAAGGACATTCTAATATTTCAGAATTGCTAATGCCACAAGACAGTCCCTGCTAAGTTACTGCCATATTCTGCATGTTTGCAAAAGATTTGTGGAAATTTAATCTGCTGAAAATTTCATGGAATTGTCTTTAGATTCTCCATGTCACATAGGTATTGGATTTCATTTCTCCTTCCTTTTTTTGGGTCAATTCTCCATTGGTTTCAGATGATTCAATGTTTGACTACTTTAGCCAATTGTTACAATTTTTCCATCCCTTTAGTGCGTGTGTGTGTTGGGGGAGGAGGGGGGGGGGGGGGGGAGCAACCACCTATTATGATCTATAGTATTACCCACTTAGTATAAGTTGTGTTAGAGCTTTGAATTATCCTAATTGATTACTCATCATTTGCTCAGGACAAGAGTGAAAACTTCTGAACTAGCCAAAAGAGGCTGAAATACACTGGATGGTGTATGGTTGACAATGGATGGACTGGGCCATGCTTGGCAAATTTAGGAATTGGACCCCCTTAGGGACACACAGTACTCACTACACACACACAAACACACGGATAAAGACACACCACAAGTCCCGTTCATAGGTCAAGTTTGATCTTTAATAGAAGGATATCATGCAGGAGTTATTGTACAAATTATACCAGATTGCTGCTCATTTGAAATATTGCTCAATTTGGAGGTTGCTGAAACAACATTTGCAAAAATTTGTGTTTAGATTGCTGAACTTCTACTATTTTCCTTGGTCCAATGGTTAACTGCTGGGGTTTCACCACTTGCCTTAGTCTGGGGTTTAAGTCTTCCATAAGATTCTAGACAATTACACCAATATTAATACATCTACTTTTAATGTTCGGATCGTTTCTACTTATATTAGTCGAGTCTACAGTTCAGTCCATGCCTTCAAATCGAGTTACAGAAGCACTAAGTGCGCCCTACTTCCTAGCCTCTGAAATAAATTCTCATGACCTTCAGGCTTCCACAACAATACTGTAGATATAATGCTGCCATGAGTAGTCCAGTATCCTGATTATTGAATGAAAGGAGATAGAATGGCAAATGGAAGATCAAGATCCAGATCAAACTTGGACGGTTGTGTTAATATTAACAACAAACGTTTACGAGTAAGAAAATGCATCTCATAGAAACTTTCTACGGAAAAGTATAGCAGTATCAAGTGCTCTGCCGAAAATTTTCTATGTGCAGACAACAACGTCACAAGGAAAATTAGGCAAAGGTTGACAAAACTAACCGCCTTTGTAAACTCAATCCTAAGTGGATTGCCAGCAACAGCATAACCTTGGAGATGTCTTATAGCAGCAAAAGCCCCTTCCTCGTCTCTAAAATTAATGAAAGCATAGCTTCGACCTGGTTGAAATGCCACACTTTCCAGGTCTCCAAAACGTAAGAAATGATCGGCCAATGTACTTTCCGAAAGACTATGAGATAGATTTCCAACCCAAAGATGTCTGGAAGGGGGATTTTCGCGACCATGATGACTCTTCTCTTCAGATCTTGGAGGATGATCCCTGCGATATCTATCTCTCCCTCCTCTGCCAGTCTGGAAAAGAACCATGTAAAATTTATAAGCCAGATTTCATGGAAACGAAAAATTCTTTAATGACTGTGGCGTCAGCTTGTGCACACAGCTACCTGCTACATCCTACCAGCACATGTAGCAGGTAACTATGCCTACAAGCAGATATGAAGAAATCACCTAGAAAAAATTATCGTAATGAAGGGTAGAAATTGAACTGAATGGATACTGAAGATTCATGGAACCAACCACATCTACCTTGGAGTCAAGGCTTACTTGTTTATTAAATAGCATGTAACACATACCCAGGCAGGCTGGTGCACAAAGCATCCCCGAGTTCGGAAACACAAAAGAATTGTACTAAGAGTAATTAAACAAAACATACAAAAGCCTTAATGAACTAATGGCAAAGCTCAAACTAACTTGTGTGAGAAAATTCAGCGAGGAAACAAAAAATAATTCAACTCTATACACCAAAACAAACAAAAGCACAAATAAACTAATGGCAATGCTCAAATAAAACAAAGTAAGTAACATTATCAACTACGTAGGGTAACTGAAATAGAAAAGTTTTCAGAGAAGAACATTACCGACATATGTAGATTGGAACAAACTGAGGAATTGCAGTTTACGGCATAAACTCTTGTAAGAGAGAGCAAAAGGGAGTGAGTGGATTAGGGTTTGAGCAATATGGGATAAATCACCGGCGAATCGAGTCGGACCAAGTATGAAGTATCCGAAGATAGGTGGGTCGTGGTACGTGGCCCCCTTTTTGAGCAAATGTTATTCCATTCCTCAATGTCTCCATCACATTATTTAACTATAGTTAAATGATATTTTTAAAGTTAAATCTAACTAAAAGTTTTAATCTATTGTTGAATTAAAGTATTCATAAAATGAAAATATCAAGTATTATTGATTTGATTATTGATCGGAAGTACATTTTTCACTTTCTCGATTTCAGTGTTTTGAGTACAAATTGCAACATTTGTATTTTGATGTAAATATAACTATACAATTTGTAAAAGAAAAATTAATGTAACATGTTTAAAGTGCATTAAAGCATCATTAAGAAAAATATCTTTAACATTACTTACAAAAGCGTAATTATGTTGTGAATAAATCGAGAGGATGAAAAATGTACTCTGGTAATTTATTTAATTGTATTCAGTTAAATATAAAACTTAAGAAGGAAATAAATATTTTTTACTTAATTTTACCAAAAATTGATCATTGTACCCAAAAATTGGTAAGTGTTTCTACATGTTTTATGTAGAATTTTTAATATCTAAATCTCATAACAAAAAACAAAGAATCATGCCACATTGTACATCCAAATAGTTAATGCAATACTATAAGTTTGGATTTAACTTATGAAATTACATTTCAAGCATGTCACAGACAACAAAATTTGCTTTATTTTCTTTTTCTTTTTCTTCACTTACTTAAACCATATGTGGTAAGGTATTTTGTCTAGCAAAAAAAGCCAAAATTAAAAGAATGTTAATTTAACTAGACGTATTTATGTTACTAAAATTGAGCTTAAAATATTATGGGTAAATCACAAAGAAACAAATGCAATTTTCAGATATGATATCTCTTTTCTTCCAACCTTAAAAAGATATTTTAGGCTAAGGGAAAAGTCACCTCGGAAAAATGGAAGAAAAATTGCTGAAATGGGGTGCACGTTAGCAAAAACATAGGCTCTCTCAGCGTACAATAGCGAAGCTTGCCATTGTGCCCGGAGATGGCTCGCCGCCGGAGAGCTGCGCTAGCCGACGACAACCAAACAGTCACACCCGACCATGGAGCTGCTAAAGCTCGAGAACCATTGACTTTTGGAAGCTTTCTTCCGCTGAAATTTTAAGCTATTGCTGTTATTCACGATGCTGAATGTGCAGATGGTCACATGCAGAGTCCGATATCCAAATCTGGTGGGGATGACAGTGAAGCTGTCCGACGACTACAATTTTCTGATGCAACCAAATGGGAAGCTCCCCGCCCTGCAATAGCTGAGGTGGTACAGGGGAATCGGAATGCACAAATGGGTAAGCCATTAACATTTATCCCACCCACAGATAGAGAGGGTAAGAAGATAGTTAAGCTTAGCGAGGATGATTTCCAATCTCAAGCTGAATACTGGAATACCTCACTAATCGGGTATGTTATTTGTGAAACTCCGTATGAGAAGGCGATGGATAATTTTGTTATGAATGTTTGGAACTTTGTATCAAAACCTCATATTTTAATCCATTCTGAGGGGTATTGCATTTTCCAATTCAACTCGATTGAGTACAGAAACCAAGTTATCCAATGGGGCCCCTACTCTTACAGGAACAAACCGCTAGTTCTGAGACCATAGGAGGTTGATTTCTCCTTCCAAAATGATATAGTAAGTACCATCCCTGTCTGGATAAAATTCCCGGGACTACCTGTGGGGTATTGGTCTACAGAGGCACTGAGCAAGATGGCTAGTGCAGTTGGAGTTCCCTTATACACTGATAAGTTCACTGCCCATTATGAAAAAATATCTTTTGCTCGAGTCCTTGTGGAGGTTGATGCTGCCCAGCCACTTCCAGATCAGATTGATATTGACACCCCATTTGGACTAAAGGTGCAGCAGATTGAGTATGACTGGAAACCCCTGTTCTACAACCATTGTTTTAAGTTTGGTCATGATGAGCTGGACTGCTGGTACAATTTAAAATCTGAGGCTAAGATGGATCAAACTGCTGATGGTTTGAAAAAGAGACAAGAGCCTAAAAGGAAAAGACCTCCTAAGAAGCAGGAATGTCATGTAAAGAAGACTTTAGATGCTGTTCCACAGGATGTGATCCCTGATGAAGCTGCACCTAGCAGGCCACAAGTTGCATTTGTGATCCCTGAGGAAGCTGAACCTGCATTGGTGGACATCACCTCCCAGAGGATACCTTCTCAACTTGAGGCTCAACAGCTCAATACCAGCCTGATGAGGAATCCAGTTGAATAAAGTACCCAGGAAGGTGAAGAATGCAATAAAGGAAAGGCTGCTATTGAAGTGCTTGATTTTGGTAGAAAAGGTCAACAGAGTGACCCAGGACCCTCTTATACTCTTCAATGATAATAGTCACTTGGAATATAAGAGGGCTAAATCTAGCCCATAAGCAGAAAGAGCTGAAGATGTTATGGGATGTTTAGAAAGAAGAGTCAAACAACATAAAGCAAAGAAAATCCAAAACAAAATGTTAAAGGGTTGGAATGTTTACTACAACTACTCAAAACTGTGAATGGTAGAATTTGGCTGATATGGAAGACTCATATTAAGGTGCAGGTTGTTCTTGTCACTGATCAGATTGTCCACTGTTACATAGAAGACCCCCTTAGCCAGGTCAAGATGCATGCCAGTATCATTTATGCTCAAAATGATGCTAGCCTTAGAGAGATGCTATGGACAGATTTGAGGAGTATTCCTATTCCTAGCCAGGATGTTTGGTTAATTAGTAGTGACTTCAATAATGTTTTAAACCCTGAAGACAGAATTGGCTCACCCATCACAGAAACTGAAACAAAAGGCTTCAAGGCAGTTATCAATGACCTGCAACTCTCTCCCCTAAAAGCTACAGGTTGGCAATTTACATGGTCTAACAAACAGGGAACTGCAACTAGGGTGTACAGCAAAATTGATTGGGCCTTTGGAAACTTTCAATGGTTGCAGCAGCATGGACATGTTGAAGCTGACTACATGAATCCTTCTGTGTCTGATCATTCCCCTATTCTCATCAAATGTGGAACCTTAAAAATGATACATCCTATGCCATTCAGACTATATACTCACATCATGGAGCTTCCCCAGTTTCAAAGCATTGTGCAGAATACATGGAAACTTGAGTACAAAGGTTCCCCCCTTCAGCAGATTTGGAAGAAATTAAAAGGTTTAAAGCTACAACTGAAAGACCTCAATACTCACATGGCCACATACAAGCAAAAACTGGTACAGGCTAGAGAATCACTGGACATCATCCAAAGTCAGATGCAGACTAATACTTTATCACAACCTCTTTTTGATGCAGAGAAAACAGCCTTACAAGACATTGCATATTGGAGCACAGTAGAGGAGCAAGTTATGAGACAGAAATCAAAAGCATGCTGGATCACTTGTGGTGATGCAAATACCACGTATTTTCATGCCCACTGGAAGATCAGAGCCTCCCAAAACAACATATCCTCCATCTATGCAGACACAGGCCAAAAGCTAACAGAGCCAGAAGATGTTGAACAAGAATTTATTGCTGTCTTCTAGTCACTAATGGGCAATTGTGAAAGTGAAATACCACTTGCTAGCACTGCCATTATAAGGGAAGGTAAATGCTTATCAAGAGCTCAACAAGCCCTGCTGATTCAAGAGGTTACATTGGAGGAGATTACTGAAGCTATAAAAGAGATGCCAAAGGACAAAGCACCTGGAGTGGATGGCTTCCCAGTTGAGTTCTTTACCAAACACTGGGACATAGTAAAAGAGGACATTTATGCTGCTGTCAAGGAATTCTTTAACACTTGCAGACTACCTCCTATGCTCAATACTACAGCCATAGCTCTAATACCCAAGGACAAAACAACTACAACTGTGAAGGACTACAGACCTATAGCCTGCTGTAACACTATGTACAAGATCATCTCCAAAGTCATCACTAGTAGGATGAAAGCTGTGATAGGTGACTTGATAGGGTAAGCTCATTCTGCCTTCATTGAAGGAAGAAGTATACTGGACAACATCATACTCAGTCATAAAATCTTCAAAGGCTGCTCTAGGAAAGTTGTTTCCCCTAGATGTGTTTTGAAGGTGGATCTGAGGAAAGCATATGACACTCTGGACTGGAGGTACCATAAACAAATACTAGTTGACCTGGGATTCCCTGCTTTATTTGTGCAATGGGTAATGGAATGTGTCTCAACTGTCTCTTATTCACTTATGCTTAATGGTGGACTCACAAAACCATTCAAAGCCAAAAGGGAAATTAGACAAGGAGACCCTATGTCCCCCTATCTGTTTGTGCTGGCCATGGAGTACCTCAACAGGATTATGGAGACTCTGCACAGAAATGGAGACTTCAACCTTCACCCAAAGTGCAGAAAGCTAAATTGTACACATGTTTGTTTTGCAGATGACTTGCTGATGTTCTGTAGAGCTGACCTGGTGTCTGTCAAGATCCTAAGGGAAGCTTTCCTCCAGTTCTCTACAGCCTCAGGACTGCAAGCAAACCTGTCAAAGAGTGCACTGTACATAGCTGGAACAACACATGATGATAAAGATCAGATTCTGGAAACATTGGGATTCAGTGAAGGTAAACTTCCCTTAAGATACCTGGGGATCCCCCTTGATTCCAAAAAACTATCTGTTGGCCACTACTTACCAATTATTGAAAGGATCACAGCCAAAGTAACTTGCTGGTCTGCTAGGACGCTGTCCTATGCTGGAAGATGCCAGCTTATTAAATCAGTTATATTTGGCATACAAACTTATTGGGACAAAGTGTTTATTCTGCCTAAGAAAGTATTGAAGGCCATTGAAACAGTTTGCAGAACATTCCTCTGGACTAGGAGTGTGAAACTGTCCAGAAAGGCTTTAGTGGCCTGGGACAGTGTTTGCAGACCTCTCTCTGCAGGGGGATAAAACATAATAGACATGGCAGTCTGGAACAAGGCTGCCATCAGCAAACACCTCTGGAACTTGGCTAACAAGAAGGATTGCTTATGGATTAGATGGGTTCATAGTTACTATATCAAGCATAGGGACATTGAATTAATGCCCCCTCCTAAGACAACCTCTTGGGTGGTAAAGAAGATATTGGATAGAAGGGCAGACCTCATGGGAACTCAAACTAGTCAAGGCAACCTCTTCAGTAGATACAAGCATTCAGCAGCCTGGGGAAATTCCTTATTCACAACTCTATCTGGATTTGATCCCAACATATAGTAAGGTTGCTTGGAAGAACCTATCACTATTCACTCAAGCCCAGCCAAGGCATAAGTTTACAGTCTGGTTAGCTGCTCAGGGAAGACTACCAACAGTTGATAGATTGCAGAAGATTGGAGTTCAAGTCCCTGAAACTTGTGTATTTTGTGAGCATAATAGTGAGACATTTAGTCACTTGTTCTTTGACTGTCCAGTCACCAAGAACTTGTGGAACAGAATATGCTTATGGCTTGGACATCATAGGGATGTGGGGAACTGGGAAACAGAAATGATGTGGGTCTGCAACACGGCTAAGAGCATAGTGGCAATAAACAGTATCACAGCCTGTGCTTTCATCACCACTGTGGCTCTCATCTGGAAAGAAAGGAACAACATCAGGTTTAATGGAAAAGTTTTTGACGCAGCTCTATTGTGTAGAGAAATAGCCTTATCAATTTATAACCGAGGCAGAAACTGCAGGAAATGGCAAGCTGGATTGGCCAAGCTCAACAAATATCCATAGCCTCTAGTTACTGGAATCTATACTATAATGTACTTAGAGTAAAGTTAGAAGTTAGTATAGGTACTTGATGTAAATGAGTAGGAGTAGTCAAATCTCTTACTGAATCTCCAAATGTAAATATTTTTTGGGATATCAATGGAAAAAATGTTTAAACCAAAAAAAAAAAAAGTCACCTCATCCTCCTCCAATTGAATTTCATGAACTTCCTAATATCTCTGGCTTGTACCTTTGCTTCAACCAACTCTATGAGATCTCTAACTAGTAAGATAAAGTATCTAAAATACATAAGATATAATTAATATATTTACTCCCTGAAGTAGATAATGAAAAGCTTCGTAATAAGTTAAATGTTATTTATTTTCGATTTGATTACAAACTTTTTCTCAAATTGTGAAAAGAAAAAGTAAGAAGTGGGTCTACTGACTCAGTAAATATATTAAACGTTTGCAACTTTTGAGATAAGTATTCAATAAAACATGTTGGGTATTGAATTGAAAGTATTGACATAATAAATAATAATAATAATAATAATAATAATAATAATAATAATAATAATAATAATAATAAGAGTAAATATGTTTCATAACTAAAATATGTACTTTCAATAATTTAAGATAATTTCTAAAATTATAAACTAAAAATTCGTGTCTTGTGACTAAGACCATAACGTTTAATAAATTAATTTTCTTTGAGTACATATTGAAAGTTGATACTTATAATTTTATTTTCAGAATTTGAATATCCTAGAGTCTTGCCATCTAACAGCATCCCATCAATTAAGCTAATTATTTTGATGCACTGTGAATACATACGTGATAGCGTAATCCCAGCTTGATTGACTGGTTACCCTAACGCATCTTGTCCATTACGACGGTCTGCGTCCATCCTCGTCGACTAAGAGGTCTAGCATATAAGGAGCATAGAATTACTATATATAAGGAGTATAAGTAGACCATCGCACATATCAGCTCAATGTATTTGAGTTTTCTCCCTAAACGTTATTACTAAATAATATAAAAGCACCAACTTACAGACACATGAATATTATTGTTTAACCTAAATTTTAATATTTTAATTAATCAATTAAAAATATCGAACGAGGCCAAAAACAATCATGTTAATCCAATTGAATGACTTTTACTTGAACAGAGATAAGAGGACAATGTTAAGGCTATAAATGAAAACAAAACCACAATAAAGTTAAGTGAAGAAGAGATTCTTATATTGCAATTCTTGGCAGCCAAGAACACTTGAACAACGCTACTTGTTGAGAGAAAATAAAATAAGAATTTTAATATAACAACATTGTAAGAGAATAGGTAACTATTTTCTAATATTGCGCTCACCTGTTACGAGAGTTATTAGCATAGCTCGTATATTTCACCTCATGAATTTATAACCACTGAGGAGATAATATACAATCCCAACTATCTTAAAGTTTATTGGTATGAGGGAGTTATCTTCCCAATTTCCGGTGATTATCTGAATGGCCTATTCTGATGTTGCACTATCCGATATAACAACAACAACAACAACAACTACCCAGTATACTCCCATCAGGTGGGGTCTGGGGAGGGTAATATGTAGACAAGCCTTACCCATACCCAAAAGTACTATCCGATATAGGTGGGGCAAATTTAGGATGAACTTCTCGAATAGTTCTTCGATCTTTGATTAGAAAAATTCAGCTGATATAGAATGGCCCAGAAGATCTTAGTATGTGTGCCATGTGTTGATTCTTGTGTTAGCCATGTATTTAGTTTATTATTTGCCAATACAAACAATTTCCAACTTCTTGGATAATTTTCATGAGTTATCCACGAAGTGGAGATATTTCGCTGAGGAATGAATCGTATATGATACCATTATTCTTGAATCTAAATTAGTAGAGCTCTTTTCAAATGAATGCCTTGAATATGTGATAAAGCAACTTATGCATGAGAGTGGAACAATCAGAGGGTCAGTTTTGTTGTCACCTCGAGGATGAGTTGGAAGATAGTACAGATTTTGTGTTAACTGACGATGATGAGGAAGAAATTTAGGACAAGGATTACTCATAGGTATCTGCTGATAACATGGCATTAGAAGCCTATGTAAATGACATGGTGGTCTCCGTTACGAGTGCATGAGACCTCGTCCGAGCTAACAGTGTTGATAGTGTGAATTTGGCCAAGCAACTCAAAGAGTTCCAGGTGTAAAATTCAGAGACTTGGTTAAATACTATTTAAATTGTAGATTCTGCACATTGTGAAAGGAATCAGTGAAGTTGAGATAGCGATGAAACATATTTGGATACTCTTGCGAATTCTATCTCCCCAAGTAATGTAAAACTATTTTCAAAAAAATGGATTTCCCCTTAAGAACCCGGATGAAGGCACTGTTGACGAGTAGGGGTGTATATAGACCGGGTTGGTTCGGATTTTACAATTACCAAACCAAACTAATTGTACCGTGTTATTTAATCTAAAGACCAAACCAAACCAATAAATTCGGGTTTTTCAATATCGGTTTTTCTCGGATTTTTTTCGGGTTTTCGGGTTATTCGGGTTTTTTCGAATTCTTTTCCTGTAAAATCTTCATAGAACAAAATATATAACGTATGATCAAAATATTTCTTTAATCCTAGTAAGATACAACTATATAAAGTATCTTTCAAGAAAATAATACAAAATATGAGATATGTCATGACTCATGACATTATCCTAAAATATTCAACAATAAAAAATAATAAAATTATGTACTATAAATATTGCTAATTAAAAAGTCATAATAAAAATAAACATAATCTAAAAGCGCTTATTCATGCTAAACTAGATAGACTAATGAGGGAATATTAGTTATATGCCTAAAAGCTAAAGAAAAAGAAAAATATGTTATGTATTTTTATCTAAATTATTGCAAAATAAAAAATAGATATTAATACATTCATGTTCGTAATATTATATTGAATGTCTTTTGTTAGCATTAGTATTAATTGCTAGCATTATTTAATTTACTAATATTAATGACTATAAAACTTATTGGAGCATTCAAAAGTTCTAAATCATACCTTAAAAGATAAAATTATGAAATTTTTTAAGAAATATTTATAAATTACATTACAATAAGTATATTTATATATTAAATATATCTAAAATTGCTATATATGTAATGTCGGGTTGGTTTGGTTTCGGTTTGACTTTCTTTAGTTAAAACCAAACCAATTATGGTCGGGTTTTTTTTCCAACACCAAACCATAGTCGGGTTTTTTTTTTCGGTTTGACTCGGATTATCGGGTTGGTGCGGTTTATCGGTTTTCTTTGTACACCCCTAGCGACGAGGATACTTAGGCGCCTCCTACTTCGAAATTACTGATGAAATGTATGAGCTGACTATTTTATTTGACATGGAGAAACAATTAACTTTGAAATTATTTCACAGTGAGTCTCACATTGAATTTATTGTCACATCTAGGTTGTTCATAAAAACTCGAAAAATCGAACCAAATTGAAAATCAAACCAAGCCGACCAAAAAAAATCGATATTTTTTGGTTTGGTTTTGAATTTTAAAAATTGGTCAAATTTGGTTTGGTTTTGGTTTTAATAAGAAAAAATCGATTTTAAACCGACTATAGGAGAAGCTATTTCAAATTTATTATTACACCTCTATATATGTATATTGTTATACAACGTTTCACAAAATATATGGCAAATATTAATAGTTTGTACTTTTAATTTTTTTCTTTACCTTTACATTCTAGTTTGATTGATAGTTTTCTTTTGTTTAGTGCAATAATCCATTTCGTGTTAAAAATAACATATTTTTAATTGAGTCCTTAAATTATTCATCACTATATGATTCAATTATCATCAATATATTTTGGTAAATAATAGATTTCTCAAAGGGCAATTGATTTGATAGTGTTACGTTGAAAATGTGGTCTCCAGAATATATGTTTGATAGTGTATGTCTTATATTTAAGAAAAACCAACAAATAACCAAAAATATTAAAAATCGACATAAATCAAATCGAGAAAAACCGGCTTAATTGGTTTAGTTTGGTTCTAATACTTGAAAAACCGATTTACTTGATTTGGTTTCTTTTTAAGGAATAACCGATCTAAACCAAACTATGAACACCCCAGACTCACATCGATGTATGCTAAACGTAATGTTATTAAAAGAACAAAGCTATGGGATTCACTATATGCTTTGAGTGGAGATATGACTATACATTGGCTTGTTGTTGGTGATTTTAATATCATATGGGATAAGAAAGAAAAGTTTTGGGGGATAGTCACTGCCATTGAACGAAGTGGAGGACTTTAGCCATTGTGTGAACACTTACAACATGTTTGATCTTCGCTTTAAAGGGAGTATATACATTTGGTGTAATGAAAAAGCTACTGTATCGTTAAGAGATTGGATACATGTTTAGCCAACCTTGAATTCCAACAGATGCTGCCAGGATTAGAGGTTACTTATCTATCTAAGATTGGGTTTGATTTAGCCCTATGTTACTTTCTTGTAACCATAATGCTATAAAATCCTTTAAGGTTTCTTAATTACTGGATCAAATACGAGCCATTTAAAGATATGGTGAAGGAGAATTGGCAAGATAGATTTCATGCCAATCTATTTATCATATTCAATTCCGAATTGAATAAGTTGGAGCGGGCCCTTTCAGTGTGGCGTAAGGCAACTTGCGATAATATTTTTATAGAAAATTTTAAGCTTTGAAGAGGTAGTCATGGTACATGAATCTCATTTTGAAATCAACCATGCTCAACTTAATAGGGAAAGGCTAAAAAAGGTGGAGGTATAATTGATCACATACTTGGCATTTTGGAAGAAAATTTTTGGAAGAATAAAGCATGCATGTCATGGTTTCAATATGGGTATAGGAACACCAAATTCTTTCACGCTAAAGTGAATGGCATAAGAAAAATAGTATAATCGAAGAAGATTCAAAATAGTGATGGCAATTGAATTGAAGACAATGAGGCAATAACAGATGATGCAGTCAAAGTTTTTCAAGCGTAGTTTCATGGATACAAGGTCCCTACTGCTGTTGGGATCATTGATCAAGTACATAGTATGGTTGACACGGAGAATATTCAAGAGCTAGTGAGGCATCCTACCAAAGAAGAGATGAAACAATATATATTTAGCCTTAATGAAGATAATGCAGGAGGGCTTGATGGCTTTTCTGGATCTTTCAGGCTTGTTTGGAGATTATAGGGGATAATATTTTGATATGATGAGGGCTTTCTTTAATGGTCAAGAGTCCCCTAAATTTGTGACTCACACAAATGGTGTTTCTTCCTAAAAATAAGAAGGTGAATACATTCTCTGATATGTGGCCTTTTATCGTTAGTAACTTCATCAACAAAGTGTTCTCTAGAGCCATTCAGAAAGGTTAGTAGGTCTACTTCTTAGTTTAATATCTGATGAATAAGCAAGCTTTGTAAAGGAGGAACGTATTGTGAAAAATGTTCTATTGAAACAAGAAATAATCATTGATATTAGATTAATAACTAAGGCTGGAGCCAGTGTGTGATTAAGACATGAATAAAGCTTATCATAGGTTTTCTTGGATCTTCTTGACTAAGGTTTTGAAGAAAATGGGGGTCAATGAGAGGTTTATTGGCTTAGTTTATGGTGTTGTTTCAAATAATTGGTATTTTGTGCCTCTTAATGGCCAACTATATGGTTTCTTTAAGTCTACTAGAAGGGTCAAGCAAGTAGATCCTATTAGAATATATTGTGTGTATATTCTTTCATTATTGTACAGTCCTATAGTTGGTAGGATTTAATTTCTTCCATTATTGTACAGTCCTATAGTTGGTAGGTTTTGATACCTATTGTACTCATATACTTTTGTGAGCAATACAAGAAAATCAATTCTCCCAAAACTCTCTACATTATATCATACGCCAGTGGCTTATCTCCAAAGAAACTCTAATTCTTCCCTACCCACGCCGCCTCCGCCGACCTTCTCGGTCCACCGCCTCTCTCCGGCGTCTTTCCGCGCCACCGTTGCACTAACCGGCAGCCCTCTCTATCTCGGTGTCGATCAGCGCCTCCTCTGCCTCGCGCTTCATGGCCGCTACGACATCCAACGATCTTCTCCAGCCGATTGCCATCAATGCATCAGCTCAGATCCCACTTAAATTGGATTCCACTAATTACCTGGCGTGGAAATTCCAATTCCGAACCCTTCTTACGGGTTGCGGCCTCCTCGGCTTCTTGGACGGATCGAAGCCGTGCCCACCAGCCACTATCATCGACAAGGAGCTAACTTCCCCCAATCCAGCATATCCTTACTAGATTCGCCAGGACAATCTTATTCTCAGTGTCATCATCTCGTCGATCACACAGACGATCATCTCCTTTATTGCCGCCGCGGAAACCTCTAAAGAGGCCTGGGACATCCTCGCGCGCACATACGGCACAGCTTCTCATGGTCGTATCGTGGCACTCAAACAGCAGCTCCATAATCCGGTAAAAGGTTCTAAATCTGTTACTGATTTTATGCACGGTATTTGCGTGATTGTGGATGAATTATCTCTCTTGGGTGTTACTGTTGATTATGAGGATCTTGTCATTAAGGTTCTAAATGGTCTTGATGATCCGTATATGGAGCTCTCTCATGCTATCCAAGTCCGTGAATCTCCAATCTCTTTTGCTGAATTACATGACAAGCTGTTAAGCATGGAGGCTCAGATTACTGCCCGTGCGCCGGCCACCTCCGCCGCATCTGATTTGGCTCCATCGGCTGCCTTCGTCGCCGGACAGCAGTTCGGCCGTAACCGCTTCGGTGGCCGCAGGCGCGGCCGTGGCAGCCGTGGTTTATCCTCCGGCCGCGGTGCTTACTCCAACAATGGCCAATCTCGCGGGTACAATGGGAAGTGCCAGCTCTGCAGTGAATTTGGCCACTCCGCGCGCCGCTGTCCGTCCTATCCTATTTCCGGTGCAAATCAACCCCCTCACGATGGTCCACTGCCGCGACCAGCATACGCTGCATCATCTTATCCCGCTGCTCACACAACCCATCACTCTACATTTGATTGGATCCTGGACTCTGGTGCCACTCATCACAACCAATGATCTTGCCAACATGTCTCTTCACAGTCCTTACACTGGTTTCGATGATGTAGTTATTGGTAACGGTGAAGGTTTAAAAATTGCACATACTGGCCAACTTTTCAGTTATTCATCTCTTTTATTTCCTGGAGCTCTCTGTGTTCCACATATTCGTAAAAATTGATCTCTGTCTCTCAATTATGTCGTCACAATAATGTTAATGTTGTTTTTTCTGATACTGATTTTCAGGTGAAGGATCGTCGCACGTGGGCAACACTCGTCAGTGGCCCACGTAGGAACGACGCCTACTACTGGCCGGCGGCTTCCCGTCTCCCGTCCGCCCTCACGACACAAAAGCTCCCTGCGTCATTATGGCATTCTCGGTTCGGTCATCCGTCAGCTAAAATCCTACGTCATTTAGTGTCTTCTAGCAGTATAGTGTCCAGTAGTGTGTCTGATTTTGCTTGTGTCTCTTGCAAGCTTCATAAGTGTCATAAGTTACCTTTCTCTAAGTCAAGTTTATCTTCTGCTCCACTGGAGCTTATTTTTTCTGATGTATGGACCTCC
The DNA here is from genome assembly GCA_034376525.1 of Nicotiana benthamiana. Classification (NCBI taxonomy): domain Eukaryota; kingdom Viridiplantae; phylum Streptophyta; class Magnoliopsida; order Solanales; family Solanaceae; genus Nicotiana; species Nicotiana benthamiana. The sequence goes on from CM067331.1 coordinate 119,871,424, forward strand.
CCAATTATTTCTAATGAAGGATTTAAATATTATGTCATTTTTGTTGATCATTTTTCTAAGTACGTTTGGTTTTTCCCTTTAAGCCGTAAATCTGATGTCTTACAAACCTTCCCCACTTTTAAGTCCATTGTCGAAAAATACTTCTCTACTAAAATCATTACTCTGTATACTGATAATGGGGGTGAATTCCTAGCCTTACGCTCTTTTCTTGCCTCCCATGGCATCTCACATCTCACTTCACCTCCTCATACACCTCAACACAATGGCTATGCTGAACGCCGTCACCGTCATATTGTCGATACTGGTCTCACTCTACTTCATTATGCATTTGTCCCTCTCATTTACTGGCCTTATGCCTTTGTCACAGCAGTCTATCTCATTAATCGTCTTCCCAAGACAAATCTCTCGATGATCTCCTCCTTTTAGTCTCTCTTCCATAGGCGCCCCAACCTTGCCAAACTGTGTCTTCGGCTGTTACTGCTTTCCTTGGCTTCGGCCCTACACCTCACACAAAGTGGAACCCCGATCTCGTGCCTGTGTCCTCTTCGGCTACTCATCTACTCAAAGCGCATATCTATTCTTTGATCCCTAAACTTCTAAAATCTTCGTCTCGCGTCATGTTACCTTCCATGAAGATATCTTCCCGTTCTCCAAATTGTCTAACCCCGAGTCTCCACCCGTACCCATTCTGGTCACCCTAGAAGTCCTTCTGCTGCCTCCGCCAGTACCTGCTGCCGCTCCCACTAGCGGTCCTTCACCGGACGCACTGCCAGCGCCATCGCCCGAGCCACCAGTGCCTCTTACGGCACCGCCAGCGGCCCCCGCTACCGCTACACCCACTATGCCGCCACCTTCCTCCTCTCAGGGTGGTCATCACATGCAAGCTCGCAGCAAAAATAACATCTTTACGCCCAACAAGAAGTTTGGTATGTCTGCTGTATCCTCTCCAGCTGTTACAGAACCTCAAACTTTGTCTAGTGCTATGTCTGATGAGCGTTGGCGCGTTGCAATGTCATTTGAGTTTGATGCTCTGCTACGGAATGGCACCTGGGAGCTTGTTCCACCTGATTCTTCACATAATGTTGTGGGCTGCAAGTGGGTTTATCGTATCAAACGAAAGCCTGACGGTAATGTGGATAAGTTCAAAGCCCGACTTGTTGCGAAAGGCTTTCATCAGCGACCAAGTGTCGACTTCCAGGAGACTTTCAGTCCGGTTATCAAGCCGGCAACTGTGCGTTTGGTTCTCAGTATAGCTGTATCCAAGGGCTGGCCTCCTCGTCAAATGGATGTGAACAATGCCTTTCTCCACGGGAGGCTTACAGAGGATGTCTATATGGTACAACCACCGGGTGTTGTTGACAAAGCCTATCATCTTATGTCTGTAAGTTACAGAAAGCTATACATGGTCTCAAACAGGCACCCCGGGCATGGTAGAGTGAGCTCCGCCAATGCCTTTTGGCCATGGGTTTCGTCAACACTACCTCTGACACTTCGCTCTTCATCTTTCAGCATTATGGTATTACAGCCTATTTTTTGGTATATGTTGATGACCTCATATTGACTGGTAATGACTCTACCTTCTTGAACCGTGTGATTGACTCTCTTGGGACTAAATTTTCTCTTAAAGACATGGGTGATCTAAGCTACTTTCTTGGTGTTGAGGTTCTGCGCAGCTTCAAGGGGTGTTTTCTTTCTCAGCGTAAGTATGTTGTTGATATTTTGACTCGTCATAATATGCTGGAATCCAACCCTGTTCAGACGCCAACAGCGGCGTCCACCCGCCTTCATCTGGCCGACGGCTCGGCTCCTGCCGACGCATCCGCCTATCGACAGGCCCTTGGGGGCCTCCAGTATCTCTCCTTCACTCGTCCTGATATCTCCTTTGCTATGAATAAACTCTCACAGTTCATGCACGCTCCTACTGTCACTCATTGGGGTGCAGTTAAGCGCCTCTTCCGGTATCTGAATGGGACGCGTGACTTCGGAGTCTGGCTGCATCCTTCATCTGCTATACCTCTGCATTGTTTCTCTGATGCTGATTGGGGTGGAAACTTTGATGACCGCTCCTCAACTGGTGCCTATGTTGTCTTTCTGGGGCCTAATCATATTTCCTGGAGCTCCAAAAAGCAGCGTTCCGTTGCACGATCTTCTACTGAGGCTGAATATCGTGCCATTGCTTCTGCTGCCGCTGAAGTCCGTTGGCTTCATTCACTGCTGCGCGAGCTTCATGTCCCTCTTCCAGCTGCTCCTGTCATTTACAGCGACAACATTGGCGCCACTTACCTCTGTGCCAACCCTGTGTTTCATTCGCGCATGAAACACATCTCCATTGATTATCACTTTGTTCGTCAATTGGTTCAGAATGGGTCTCTTCGTGTTGCTCACGTATCCTCTGCTGATCAGATTGCTGATGCTCTCACCAAGAACTTATCTCGTCCTCGGCTTCTTCTGCTGATGTCTAAGATTGGCGTGTCCTCCGGCCCTCCATCTTGAGGGGGCGTATTAGAATATATTGTGTGTATCTTTTTATTATTGGTAGAATATTCTTTTATTATTGTACAGTCCTATAGTTGGTAGGATTTGATTTCTTCCATTATTGTACAGTCCTATAGTTGGTAGGTTTTGATACCTCTTGTACCCTATATATACTTTTGTGAGCAATACAAGAAACTCAATTCTCCCAAAACTCTCTACAGATCCGTTGTTACCTGCTCTATTTGTTATGACAGTTGAGGATAGTCAAGGCGATCAAATGCTCTACACATGAACTTATACTTTTTGTGGATTTTGTATGCCTAAGTGAAGCCCTAAGATCAATCATTTAGCCTATGCAGATGACACTATAATATTCTCTTGTTCAGTTGGTTATGGAAGTTTTGAGTGCCTATGAAATAACTTTTAGACAATTGATCAATAAAGCTAAGCATGCAGTCTACATGCACCATTCTACTAGTATTTATGTGGTGAATAAGGTTAAAATGATCGTTGGTATTGGCAGGCGAGAGTTCTCATTCACTTACCTTACGTGTCCCATCTTTTACAATAGAAGAAAGATGGATTACTATAAAGGTCTCACCAATAAAATTCTTGGCAAGTTTCAATCTTAAAAGGGTAAGATATTGTCTATTGGTGGTAGGAATGTGTTGATCTTACATGTACTTCAAAGCATGATAATATACCTCCTATCTACCGTGAACCTCCCTCCCTTGGATATAAACAATTTTCACAAAATATTTGCTCTATTCTTCTGGAATAATTCTGTTTGTGGAAGGAGTGAGCATTGTGAATCTTGGGACACATTGTGTCTTCCTCATGAAGAAGGATCTTGTGACAACCCGATAAGTTGTTTTGAGTGCTAGACTTAATTTTGAATTTTGATACCTCTAATACCTTAATTTAATAGTTATTGATTTTCGTGTGTGATAAGTTGGAAAGTATTTTACCAACTTATGTCTTCTTAATACTTAGGCTTTTGTATGATTTGATGAGAAATGAAGATATTTTCTAAGGTTTATTGACATATCTCAGGTATCATATGATTTGGAGAAAAATATAAAAGAAAACAAGTCAAAAAGTGCAAAAAAGAAAAAATGGACCACTTCCAGTGATTACCCTATGTGATTGCAAGAAACTGTACGCGATCACATAAATCAATGATGGCAAAGCTACGCGAACGCGTGAGAATAAGAAGAAGAAAGCCTGGTCAGTGGTTGGTCAACTGAGCAATGCGAACGCGTGACACTATACCTGATTGCATAGCTTGGAGAAATTATTCACCGCGAACGCATGAGAATATGCGCGAACTACATAGTGTATTTTCCAGGCAGTTCTTAGCAGAAATGGAATTTCACATTTTTAATCCCTAAACTATTTAATACACGACGAGCTCATTTGTAAAGGTTCTTCTTTTTACTTATTTTCAGTTCCAAATACTAGAGAGAACAAGGTTGGAAGCTAGGGTTTGCACACACACTTTGGTCTTGAAGATTTGAAGATTTTGGTTGAGAATTTCTAACCCATTTATATTATTTCTTTATTTTCTTGCTTTGTATTGTATATCTAAGTGTATAGTATTTTATCTAAACTTGAATCTTGTTTATGGGAATATTCATATTTAAAGTATGGATTAAATACCTTGTTGTGCTTATGTATTGAATGATTTTTATTTTTTTGTGAAGTGAGTTATTGTTATAATAATTATTCTTGTTCTTTAATGTTTCCAAAGTGATTAGCTAACCCCAGAACTTGCCCATTAACTCCGAATTAATTTTGAAAAAGATTATTTGGAGGTGGGAAAGATTAATTAGCAAGAACTTGAGGCTTTAACCCTCATTTTATAGATTCTACCTAGGGATCGGATTGAACTTCTTGCAGCCATAATCGTGTGTGCTTAATCTCTTAATAGTGTTAGGGATAATTTATTTAGGAAGTCTTATTAGTATTTTGAAGAAGCTAATACATAATTATTACCCATGGCTAATTAACATAAACTCGCTCATATTTGTAAAATCGTGAAATACATTAGATCGTTAATTAAGTGTAACTCCCGGTGAATTCGTCATTGTAACCATTGATCATTTTACATGCTTTCTAGGTTAGTTTACACTTCCACATTTAAGTATAAATCTTTTATAAAATCAATTCAGTGTTTGGCATTGCATAACAAGTGATAATTCTCTTACATTCCCAATCGCCTACATATTATTCTCTGTGAAATTCGACCCCGACTCATAGTTGGGTAAATTATATTGCATGCGACCGTATCCATTTACATTTTAGTAGTGGATTTGGACGTCATCCTTGTGTAGTTCGTGTTATATTTTGGAAAGCTTTTACGTAAAACTTTAAAGAAAAAGTATTTTATAACTTAAAATACTGTTTGAGATGACCATTGGTAAACAACCTCGAACTAGTATTTTGATTATTCATGTAGATTTGTATGATATTTTGGAATTGTACGCACATTTAGATAGGGTCCCGGGTCATCAGAGCGCGTTTCGGCGCATTTTATGAAAGTTGGGGAAAACTTAATTTTAAGTTAAAATCTTGGATTTTGATGATCGATTCTTGTTATTTGATGTGATTTTGATGATTTGAGGTAGCAGAAAAGTTTGTATGATATTATTATACTTTTGTGTATGTTCAGTTTGGGGTCCGAGGGTCTCGGTGAGTTTCAGATATATTGCTAATTTATTTGGATTAGTTGATGCATAGTTGTTGCTAGTGTGAACCTGCAGATCTCGCAAATGCGAGGTACTGCTTCTCGCAGTTTTGAAAGGGGCTAGAAAAATGGGCACTTCGTAATTTCAAAGTTTGGATCGCAAATGTGGACTGGGGGAGTACCGCAAATATGATATTGTTTTTGCATTTGTGACACTTGGGAATGCTGGCCAGCTTCGCAAATGAAAAGCTCTGGTCGCTTTTTTGCACACCGAAGGTCAATCACAAATGCGAGGCTTTTGTCGCAATTGCAACTTTTGAGGGTTTGATGCACTGAACGTATTTAAAATTATGTTTCACAATTATGGATATCAGAATTGCAAACAAGAGTTTGCAGTTGTGACATACACGGCAGGGTAAAAATGAGAAATTTAGGACTTAGCTCATTTTACACCATTTGTTTAACCCTAAATGCTTTAGAGACGATTTTTGAAGAGGATTTTCTTCCCAAATTCATTGGTAAGCAACTTTAACTAGTTTTCAATCAATTTCAACTACTTCTCCATGAATTTTATCATCAGATCTATGAATTCCAAGGTAGAAATTAGCGGTTTTAGGTAGAATTTAGGGATTTATAAAATTGGGATTTAGACCTTAAATTAAGGTTGGGTATTAAAACAAATCACATAAATGAGCTCGGGGATAAATGAGTAATCCGGACTTGGTCAGAATCTTGAATTTTGACCAAGCGAGCTCGGGGTGGACTTTTGTTGACTTTTTAAAAAATGATCAAAATTGAACTTTTTTCATTCATGGATAGTTTATAAAACTTATTTTAGATTGATTGATTGATAATTAGCAAGTTTCGATTGATTTGGATGCTTGTTCGAAAGACAAAGCCATGGTTGACTGTTAATTTGGTTGCAGAAAGAGGTAAGTATCGTGGCTAACCTTGACCTAAAGGAAATATAACTTGATTGATCTATTTGCTACTTGATTTTATGTGTGGGGATAACGTATGTACAAGGTGACGTGTAATGACCCAGCAGGTCATTTTGATAATTAACGCCCCAATTCCCTATTAACTGCTTTCCCCGTGTTTGATTATGGTATTGTGAGTTGCCGGGAATATTCCTTTTGAGTTTCGAGTGTTTGGGGACACTTAGTCCCTAAATGAAAGCCTATGCTTTAAAATTTGAATCGTAGCTAGAACAGTGTGAAGATGACTTCAGAATGGAATTCTCGTTGATTCTGTTAGCTCTGTTTGGTGATTTTGGGCTTAGGGGCATGTTCAGATTGTGTGTTGGAGGTCTGTAGCTTATTTAGGTTTGAAATATCGAAAGTGAATATTTTGAAATTTCTGGATCGATAGTGAAATTTTAATATCGGGTCGGAATCCAATCCCGAAAGTTGGAATAGTTCTGTAGTGTTGAATGAGATTTGTGTACAAAATTTGGGGTCAATCGGACTTATTTTGGGTTGTTTCGACACCAGTTGTAGGGTTCTTGAAATTTCAAGTTCTTTAGGCTTGTATTAGAGAGTGAATCATGGTTTTAGCGTTGTTTAATGTGATTTAAGGATTGGATTAAGTGCGTATGATGTTTTAGGATTGGTTGGCATTTTTGGTTGAGGTCATGGGGGCCTCATGCGAGTTTCGGATGCTTGATGTAAGTTAAATTGGACTCAAGAAATATTTTGATCTTTGTTGAACCTATCTTTTTAGCACCTGCAGATATTGGACCGCATGTGTGGCACTGCAGAAGCGTATGGGCAATCACTGATGTGATCTGAGGCTTGAAGGATGTTGGTCGCAGATGCGGCTCAAGGACGGGAGTGCATCTGCAAAGAGTGGAGCGCAGGTGCGATGCCTATGGGTTTAATGAAATCTCACAGGTGCGAATTCCCAGCCGCAGATGCGGCCCCATGACCGCAGAAGCGTAAATCGCTGGGTAGAAATATAAAAATCGAGGGTTTGAATTCATAATTTGGAAAATCAAATTGGAGCTCCAGGAAAGGCAATTCTATGGGGATTTTGAAGAAAAGGTCATAGGGTAATGATTCCTAATACCTTTTTAATTGTATCCCATTAATCTAAGCTTAAATTTCATCGTTACATTTTAGATTTGGGGTGAAAAATGGGGAAAAAGGAGAAAAAAATTTAGGCCGAGTTTTGGGATTTTGATCCAGGTTTTGGATGAATGATTTTGGTATGGCTAGACTCATGAGTGAATGGGTATTCATAATTAGTAATTTTTACCCGATTCTGAGACGCGGGTGCATGGAGGATTTTTGGGCATTTTTCTAGTTTCTCGTCATAGGTTTAAATTCATTAGTTAAATTAGTTTCTTGTAGTTTTATTTACGTTTGTAATTGATTTGATTAGATTTGGGCCACCCAGAGTTGGATACTCATGGCAAAAGCGTGATATCAGATTGATTTGAGCTGGTTTGAGGTAAGTGGCTATCATAACCTTGTGGGGGGATGGAGGACTCCCATTAGGATTTTGGTACTATTGTTGTGTGATTGGCGTGAATATGAGGCAACAAGTGCATACACGTACTAATTGTTGAAAAACCCCAAGTAAATATTTGTGTTTCTTTTAATTGAGCAATACTTGTACTTTAAGTTCATGTTTAGCTTAGGAAAGCTTGACTATGTGACTTAACTTCCTTATCTGCTTTAACTGCTTAACTTGGATTTGTGTGTAGCATGTTTAGAGTAGAAGTTTCTTATTTTCTTGATTCGAACTTGAATAGAACAGTAAGATTCTTTCTTGAAATGGTTGTATCTTTACTTTGGGACTACGGATCGGTATTTCGGGAGATTCCCCTGTACATTTATAATTGGGATTGCTGGACGACATCTCGGGGGATCCCCCTATACTGCATAATTACTTTGGGATTACGAATTAGTGTTTTGGGAGTTTTCCCTCCATTTTCATGATTCGGACTACGGGATGATATCTTGCAAGTTCCTTTGCACATTTACATTTGGAACGACAGGACGATATCGTAGGAAATCCCCTATTGCTATCTCTATGTAATGAATTATATTCTTTTTATTCTTTATAGACTGTTAGTATTTTAATTATACTATCATGTTTTTTACTGTTCTACCTTATTATATATATATAACCAGTAGGGCCTTGACCTTCCTCGTTGCTACTCAACCAAGGTTAGGCTTGGCACTTACTGGGTACTGCTGTGGTGTACTCATGCCCTTTCCTGCACATGTTTTTCGTGTGCAAATCTAGGTTCTTCTGCTCAGCCGTTCTATCCGTGAGGGGGAGATATCAAAGATTTTGAGGTATATTTGTCGTGTCCGAAGACCTAGAAGTCCAACTCTATTCACCCCATTAGCTTTATACTTCCTATATTACTTTTGTTTAGACATTCTGGAGTTAGAACACTATGTAAATTTTCTTTAGCTTATGATTTTCATGAGATTTGGGGTTTTGGGAGTGTTTTTGTTGGTCGAGAATGTTATTATTGCATATACCGAGCCGCATTTTAAACACTTTACCTATATTTACCTGTTAGATGGCTAGTTGTATTTTTAAATTGGTATTTCTGCAAATTAGTAGGCTTGCCTAGTCGTAGAGACTAGGTCCCGTCACTATAGCTCACAGAAGGAGAACTTGGGTCGTGACATGACAAGTGTACATATGTTGTCAAGGGTTAAACATGTGTATTGGGATATTTAGTTTTTGTCCTCAATTAATTCATGCCTTTATTTACTCCATGTTACTACGTGTCAATGCTTTAATTATCACTTGCATTTACATGTTAATTCATGCCTTCATTAGTTATTCGCCTTAATTTTCTATATGTTTCCATGTATTAGTGCCTTTAATTTAATGAGTGTCTTTACTTGCGTTATATTTCTATATGTTATTAGACAACCACTTTCACTTCTTGTATATTTAGTTGGTTATTTCCTTTATTGCGCTTATTATGAAATATGTCATAGTTGGTTATGTGTTGTACGTCCATGTTATATATTTGGAATTGGGTTGTACGCTGCAGCAAATATTGAAATGATGTTTGGCATCGGGTAACATGCATCAACGATATTGAAATGATATTTGGGATCGGGTTGCGCGATGCAATGATATTGATGTTGTATTTGGTATCACGCCGCAACAGATATTGAAATGATGTTTGAGATTGGGTTGAATGTCGCGACGAATATTGATACATTATTTGGGATCATGTTGCACGCTGCGATGGATATTGAATTGCTACTTAGGATCGGGTTGCACGGATATTAGTGAGGGTATCCAGGTAGATCCGAAGAAAAGTGGATGCAATGTTGAGTTGGCCCAGACCATCCTCATCTATAGAGATCCACAGCTTTCTTGGCTTGGCGGGTTATTATCGTTGATTTGTTAGGGGGTTTTCATCTATTGCAGACTCTATGACCACGCTGACCTAGAAGGGTGCTCCGTTCTAATGGACGGAAGAGAGCGAGGCAAGCTTTTAGAAGCTTAAGACAGCTTTGACTACAACCCCATTTTTTATAATGCCTACAGGTTCGGAGTCTTATATTGTCTATTGTGATGCCTCGAGGATTGGCCTTGGAGTGGTATTGATGCAGGACGGTATGGTGATTGCCTACGCGTCCAGACAGTTGAAGGTACATGAGAAGAATTATCATGTCCATGATCTCGATTTAGGTGCTATTGTTCATGCCTTGAAGATCTGGTGTCATTATTTGTACGGTGTGCGTTGTGAGATTTATGCCGATCACCAGAGCTTGCAACATCTATTCAAAAAGAAGGATCTTAATTTGCATCAGAGGAGGTGGTTAGAGCTGCTGAAGGACTATGGAATCACTATATTGTATCACCTGGGCAAGGCCAATATGGTGGCATTTGAGTTGTCGGGCAGAAAGTTTGGGGAGTTTGGCTTATTTACCAGCAACAGAGAGGCTCAAGGCGATGGATTTTCAGGCCTTAGCCAGTCAGTTTGTGAGATTGGATATTTCGGAGACCCGTCAGGTTCTAGCTTGCGTGGTTTCCTGGTCTTCCGTGTTTGATCATATTCGGGAGCATCAGTTTGATGTCCCTCATTTGCTTGGCCTCAAGGACAATGTTCTATATGGCGATTCCAGAGGTGTGGCTATTGGTGATAACGGGGTATTGATGATACATGGTCGGGTATGTGTACCCAATGTCGATGGGCTTAGAGAGTTGATTCTAGAGAAATCCCATAGTTTGCGGTATTCTATTTATTTGGTCTTGCAACGATGCACCAGGATTTGAGGCAACACTATTGGTGGAGACGGATGAAGAAAGATATAGTTGTATTCATAGCTCAGTGTCTTAATTGTCAGCATGTGAAGTATGAGCACCAGAGACCGGGTGGATTGCTTCAACATATACAGATTCCAGAGTGGAAGTGGGAGAGGATCACCATGGACTTCGTAGTTGGACTTCTACGGACTTTGAGAAAGTTTGATGCTATTTGGGTGATTGTGGATCGGCCGACCAATTCTGCACACTTCATTCCTGTGTTTACTACCTATTCTTCAGATCATTTGGTGGAGATTTATATGCAGGAGATTGTTCATCTGCATGGTATTCCAGTTTTCATCATTTTAGATAGAGGTACTCAGTTCACATCACGATTCTAGAGGGCCGTACAACATCAGTTGGGTACTCAGGTGGAGTTGAGTACATCATTTCACCCTCAGACGGACGGATAGTCCAAGAGCACTATTCAGATTCTTGAGGATATGCTCCGTGCGTGTGTGATTGAGTTTGGAGGGTCTTGGTATCAATTCTTGCCATTAGCGGAGTTTGCCTACAATGACAACTATCAATCTAACATTCAGATGGCACCGTACGAGGCTTTATATAGTAGGCAATGTAATTCATCGGCGGGTTAGTTTGAGCTGGATAATGCTAGATTATTGGGGATAGAGTTGGTCTAGGATGCTTTGGATAAGATTAAGGGGATTCAGGATAGACTTCATACAGCCCTGTCGAGACAAAAGAGTTACGCGAATTAGAAGGTTTGTGATATTTCCTATATGGTTGGAGAGCGGGTTCTGCTTCGGTTGTTTCCTATGAAAGGAGTCCGAGGTTTTTAGTCCTTTTGAGATATTGTGGCGTGTTGGGGAGGTTTCTTATGAGCTTGCCTTACCTCCCAACTTGGCAGGAGTTCATCCAGTATTTCATATTTCGATGCTCCGAAAGTATCATTGTGATCTATCACATGTGTTGGATTTTAGTTCAGTCCAATTGGAGATGGATCTATCTTTTGTTAAGGAGCCAATGGCGATATTGGATAGGTAGGTTAGAAAGCTCAGGTAAAAGAACATTGCATTAGTGAAGGTTCAGTGGTGGGGTCAGTTGGTCAAGGAGGCGACCTGGGAGACCGAGCGGGATATGTGCAACCATTGCCCTCATCTTTTCACTACTTCATGCATGTCTCTATCCTTGTTCGAGGACGAACGAATGTTTAAATGTAGGAGGATGTAACAACCCGGCCAGTCTATTTAAGAATTTATGCCTCGATCCTCAATTAACTGCTTTCCCCGTGTTTGTTTCTACTATTTTGATTTTGCCAGGATGTTTGGTTTTGAGTTCCGGGGTGTTTTGGGACACTTAGTCCCTAAAAAAGAGTTTAAGCTTTAGAATCTAGACCGTAGTCAGAGCAGTGTAAAGACGACCTCGGAATGGAATTCCATAAGTTCTGTTAGCTCCTTTGGGTCATTTCGGGGTTAGGGGCATGTTCAGATTGTGTTTTGAAGGTCCGTAGCTTATTTCGTCTTAAAATACCAAAAGTTGAATTTTTGAAGTTTTCGGTTCGATAGTGAGATTTTGATATCAGGGTCGAAATGAAATTTCGGAAGTTGGAGTAGCTCCATAGTGTTGAATGTGATGTGCTTGCAAAATTTTAGGTCATTCGAATGAGGTTTAATAGACTTTTTGATCGAAAGCATAATTTGAGAATTTTGGAGTTCTTAGGCTTAAATTCGATGTTAATTTGGTGTTTTGCTGTTCTTTTGAGCGTTCCGAAGGTTGGAATAAGTTTGAATGATATTTTATGATAGGTTGGCATGTTTGGTTGAGGTTCGGGGGGCCTCAGGTGTATTTCAGATGCTCAACAGGTCATTTTTTGACTTAGAGAATTGCAGAAATGCAGTAGGTCTCCATTTCTTGTTTCCTTCTTCGTGTTCGTGAGTGGGGTCTCGCATTTGCGATGAGGATCTGGGGCTGGTAGAAGTTTAACTCTTTGCGTTCGCGAAGGTGGTCTCGCATTCACGAAGCTGTGAGGTCTTATACCTACGCGTTCGCGAAGATGGTCCCGCGGTCGCGTAGGAAGGGAAGTTGGTCACCGCATTCGCGACATAGACATCGCGTTTGTGATGAAGGAAAACTAGACCAAGTGAAGTTGTGCTTCGCGAACGCGAGGATCCTTCCGTTTTCGCAAAGAAGGATTTGCCTAGGTAGAATATAGAATTTCAAAGTCGAGGGTTTAGCCATTTTTATCAAAACTAGAGATTGGGAGCTCGGATTAGAGCGAGATTTTGAGGAATGTTCGGAAATATCGGTTGGGTATTGATTCTTAACTAATTTTTGTTTATAAACCCATTAATATAAACGTGAATTCATCCTCTAATTTCGGATTTGGGGGTGAGAAATCTGGAAAAATTTGGAAAAGTTCTTAGATCTAAGTTTTCGAGTTTTGATTGGGGATTTGACCTCAGATTTGGATAATTTTGGCATGGTTAGACTCGTGCATGAACGGGGGTTCCTAATCCATAACTTTTACCTGATTTCGAGATGTGGGCCTGGGGTCATTTTTCTTAATTTCGCGTATTAGCTTTGAGTTAATTGGTAGAATCAGTTACCTGAAGTTATATTACATTATGCTATTGATTTGAATAGCTTTGGGCCATTTAGGGTCGAGTACACGTGGCAAGATCTAAAAACCCGGTCGGTACCCCATCTCCATGACCCCCCTCCAACTCACCTTTTAAATCATAGAAATTGATTTCTCAATATCAACGACCCTTGCTATTTTCTTCCTTTTCATTAACCCATTACCCCCAAACCATAACCATCCCCCCTAAACCTTCCACCTCCTCTGTACTCTCATCTTCTCTTAACCAAGCTGCCACACTGAAACCCCTCTAATTCCGTCTCAATCATGGATTCCTTATATGATTTTCTTACCTTTTATGTGGTTCCTTAGTATTCTTTGCAAGACTATGGTGTTACATAGTACTTGCCCCAATTTTGGCAAGTACTAGTCCCCAAATCGGGTTCTTCCACTTTCAACTTTGGAATTTAGACGATATTTCATCTATACACTCATTATCAGTCTATATGGTCCGATTCAGTGAGATTTTCGACCATATGTGCTTTTCTTTTAAACTAGGGTTCGAGATTTCTTCACTAATTCTTGATTGATACTCTTCCTTTCCCCTATTTGACTAATATTTTCTTTATTCCTATTTAATACCCTATGTTTCTCTTATTTTTACTTTATTTTTCCCTAAATCTGCCTTTATTGATGTTCGTATAATATCTTCCTTATTCTCTGTTGTATCCCCTTACTTCAAGTGTTATTTGCATGATTATGTTCTTCTTATTCTCCGTCAATTTATTGATCTCCCTTGTTTTATGTTTGCCCTAAAAATCCATTCTAATTGATTCTAGTATACATTTCCTTATTTTGTGTTTAATGATTACCGTGTTACCTATTTTATGTATGAAATATGCTACTATATAAACTCCCCTTAAGAAACCCCTTAGAAAGGGATTGGAATCTCCAAACTCTTATTGTGTTTTAACTACCCTATTCTCGTACTCACTCACTGGCACACTCAAATGCTCTCTAAATTATTATAAACCTCTATCGGTGCAAGAACTAGTTGGAGCCTATACTCGACGCTCTTGTGAACTCTGAATCATCGGGGATTTGGAGGTTTTGCTACTGCACTATGTGCTCTTTTAATTCTACTACTAGTTAGTGTTTAAACCTTCATAATGTTTAATTTCTTCCTTCTTTGTGCACATGTATATGAACTTTGGTTCAATTGTGATAGTGTTCTTTTTTTATATCATTCTGTGTTAATTGAGGCATGAGAATAGTCTATTTTTCATGTCATGCTTTACTATAATCTGCACCATGTGATCTCTTATCTCCAAGGATTAGTTCTATACCATGTAGCATCTTAACATGTTAATTTGGACTTCAATATTGTGGTTGTATGTTGTTTTGCATGTAGTGTTTAGATAATGCCCTAGCACTTGTTTCCATGTTGTCCTGGATTTCCAACTCTATTTTCTAGGACTCTTATGTTCATATGTTTCCCAGTATACCTTGATTCATCTGTTGTTCTCTCCCTTCTGTGGTCCTCAGTAAGTATATCCCTTTATTGTGTTCAAGTATCGACCAATTTGGCATTAGGTTAGACTTAGCTTAGACCTTTGGATGTCCACTAGTGCAACCTATGTATCCTTGCAAACATGTCTCGTCTCCTAGTTCCTATGATAGTTGTTTATGTGAAACCTTGTTATGTGAACTGTCACGCCCCAACCTCGGGAGGCGCGACAGGCACTCGATCGAGTGAACCCAACCGAGCAAGCCTTATCGCACACTTCCTACCCCACTCATTATTATTAAGATAACCATGTTCCCTTTTTATTTAGACAAGGAAATGTAATATATTCAACAGTGGTAGTTTGTTCCATATTACAAGCTTAAACCATAGATGAAGTTAGTTTCCGGAATTCCGATAAAGTTACAATTCATGGATAGTGGGAGTTTATATTTACAACATAGTTTATGAGTCCCCACAACACCCATACATGACCCACACACATGTCTACGGAGCCTCTAAGGATACAAAAGATGAGTACAATAATGCTGGCAACAAGGCCCCCAACTGTACCACAAAATAGAAATCCACAACGATAGAAGATATACAATACAACCCCTTGAAAGAGGAAGGGGCTCACCAAGACCTTGAGAAGAAGATAACCTACTAGGCGCGATCCGTACTATCCAGAATGGAGCCACCTGCATTTATTTAAAAATGTAGCGTACCCCGCAAAAGGGACGTTAGTACCATGGAATAATACCAGTATGTATAATAAAACACCATTTTACTAGAAAGAATTATCAAGCAAGAATAAGGAAATGACAAGAGAAATTCTAAGATTTTAACCGAATATCACGTCATTTAATAAACAGACCATATAATCTTTCACATAATTTTCATAAGTTAGTTTGGGCATTTTTTTTATATGTTCATTACTGTCCTCAGTACAACCGCTAACTTGAGCGGAATCTGATCACGACCCGATAGGCTAGGTCGCCTCATTGGAGACATATAACTCAATCATCATTTATTTTTCCTTCTTACGAGATTCAATATTAGCACATCACCACCATGTGTGCGGCATGGTGTTCGATCACTGCCCGATCGGCTAGGCCGCCTTACCTAATTTTTCCCTCATCATCAATCATCTTACTTGAATCTTTATTTCACATATATCATATCCATTCACTAGAACTTAGGGACACAATTATCATATCTTTTTTTATTTTCAATGTCCACCTTTCCATTTGTGATCATAGGCACATACAAAAGCAATTCAAGTTGTGAACATAAGAAAGATCTCACATAGTTATCATGAAAACCTCAGTTTTAATCTTGACTTATAGTCTAGGAAGGTCAACACATGATTTGTATTTTTCAAGCATCTTTAAATATCAAGGATAGTTTATTACACGCATTGAGGCACATTATTCATGTTGGTATATATATAATTGCAAATAAATTTATATGAAATAACAATCGGTACATCAATAAGTTCTAGTCTTACCACGTTTGCATAGATGCCAACGGAGCTCAATTTCTAATAAAGGGGGGTTTTAGCCATACATACCTCAATGTAGCTTTCCTTAATCCTTACAAAATTCTGGAACTCTTAGCACTTCGATCTATTGTGTAAGAATTATAAATTGAACCGAAAATTAGAGACGAGATTGAAATTCTAGCTCGGTTCGAGCATATTATCAAACACTAAAGGTGTGTTGTGATCTTAGGCCCCTTTTGTGAGGAATTTCTATTATTTTATACCCATATAGTTTTTTACTTCACAGTATCCTATGATGTGATATTCATGCAAGATTTCATTCTTATACTCATAAGTTACTTCACTACTGACCCCTTTATAGCTAAGTATAGAAATAAGAGATGCGACAATGAATCTTACCTCTTAGGAATGAAAATTTTGGTGTCTTCACTTGATCTTTTTTAAAGTTTTTGCAAGGTTCATGGAGCAATTGATGTGAGACACTTTCCCTCTCTAAGACCCCCCCCTCTCTCTCTAAAAGCATTAGATAATATGCTCAAAATGAGCTATAACACTGAATATATCAATAGGGGGTCGGGTTTAAAAAATAGAAAATTGGAGGCCCGAGCCAGGTTTGCGATTGCAAAGTGGAAATGCCGCAGAATAGACCGCAAAAGTGCTCCCAAAATCTGATCCTTCTGACTGGGTTTGCGATAGAAATGCGGTCCGCAAACCTGTTCTGCAGCCGCATAATGCACTGCCGAACTACCCTTTACAAAATTCCAAGATAATTATGCAATGATTATGCGGTCCGCATAGCAGTTATTGATTGTATAATGGACCGCATTTTTTACCTCAAATTTGACTAACATACTGACTCACTTTGTGATAGAAATGTGGTCCGCATACTTGATTTGTGACCGCATTCTGGACCACATAATACCACTTTTCTGGAAAACTTTGATTCTTAATTTTTAAGCACTTAAAGATAATACCACTTGGATAAACGTGTGGATAAACAATGAAACAACGCATAAAGAGTTCAGTAGCGAGTAATGATATCTAATAGCCATGATTTGTAAGATCGACAATTTGAACTGATTTCAAATGTATTTAGCTCCTATAGAGAGGCTTTCTAAATGGATAGTATGATGCAATAACGAATTTAAGTAATTAAAATCCAATAGGCATGATATCTATTGAGTATGGTGCGGGTTAAAAGGGTTGTTATTAGTATTTATTACCTATAGGTATGATATCTAATAATCGGACAGAAGTAAAATATAAGAGCAAGTAGAATATTTAGTCAAACAATTACGCTTTTGAATAATGTACAAGTATTAGGCAAGTTAAGTGAAATATGTGATTTCCTATAGGCGTGCTTTCTACGGTACTCATGTAATCGAACAACATCTATAGAAAACACTTTGTCAGGTCCTATACGTATATTATCTACCTATTTTGCATGCAAATATTAAATTCTACCCATTTTTGCTTTTTACTAGCATCCCAATCATTTGTTCAAATGTTATTACAGGCCTAATAATGAGTAATAGATACAAAGGTTACATAACAATGAGAATAAACCCACAGTCGGCTTGGAAAATAATACCCATCATAGATAGACGGGGCCTTACATGAACCTTGCTGAACCTGCTGGCTTGTTTGACTTTGTATTGCATGCTCAACTCATTAATATATATCTACCCTCCTTACTTACTACTTTGACATTCTAAATTCCTATTCTTAGTGGGCTGAAAGCCAAGTCTATCTATGTTCTGTTGTTGGCCTCTCTAGTGTGAGCACTGATCGGGGTCTAATTGAGGCCCATATGAACTCTGACACACTAGGGTTTGGTCCTAGTCACTCACAACCTTCAAAACTATTCCCATTCACTCTACTTCCCCTGTTTTGTGTTGTGTACCTGAATTGGATGACTTAAATGGTGCAACACTTGGTACTTTGTTTGGGTAACTTGGTTCTGGACTCATCTATGGGTCCATGAGTAGTGTATTGAACGTGGCTTATCACTGAAGGCCTGGGTATATGCTGTGTAAAAGTTATTGAATGACCAGGCAATGATGGGTATTATTTTCCAAATCGACTGTGGGTTTATTCTCATTGTTATGTAACCTTTGTATCTGTTACTCATTATTGGGCCTGTAATAACATTTGTAATAATTGGGATGCTAGTAAAAAGCAAAAAAGGGTAGAATTTAATATTTGCATGCAAAATAGGTAGATAATATACGTATAGGACCTGACAAAGTGTTTTCTATATATGTTGTTCGATTACATGAGTATCATAGAAAGCATGCCTATTGGAAATCACATATTTCACTTAACTTGCCTAATACTTGTACATTATTCAAAAGCGTAATTGTTTGGCTAACTATTCTACTTGCTCTTATATCTACTTTTGTCCGATTATTAGATATCATACCTATAGGTAATAAATACTAATAACAACCCTTTTAACCCGCACCATGCTCAATAGATATCATGCCTATTGGATTTTAATTACTTAAATCGTTATTGCATCATACTATCCATTTAGAAAGCCTCTCTATAGGAGCTAAATACCTTTGAAATCAGTTCAAATTGTCGATCTTTACAAATCATGCCTATAAGATATCATTACTCGCTACTGAACTCTTTATGCGCTGTTTCATTTTTTATCCTCACGATTATTAGGATCTAAGCACCATGCTAAGTTTTATTGTTCTTACTGCGTAAATCACTTAGAGATCATGTCTATAGATTTAATGACTTATAACCTGTAGGCTCAATAATTAGCATACAATACCAAACACTTCTAAACTGTATAGTCGTTTGGGAATCATGTCTATAAGTTCAAAGTGACACTTTGCATGTGAAACAGCCTACACGTTTGAATCCATTGAGGGAATGCCAATAGTAGGCACAAGCATGGAGGTGCGAAAGCATGATTAGTAGCTGGGCTTTGCTTCACATGGGCAGTCAAAGCAAGCTTTGATCGAGTATCACTGCTCAAAAGATGCTTACACAAGATGGTATTGAGCTTGCCCATAGAGGTTTGGTATACTACTCTACAATCAACAGCATGGTCCAGCATCACCCGCTTGAACTTATCAGTGTTCAGGTTTGACTTAAAACTTGACACTTATGTTTGTGACTGTTGGAAGGAGTTTTGGGACTCAATGTGCACATTGCGAATTGATTCCTTAGGCTACACATTATGTATGATGTTTAAGGTTGGTAATTATGATGATTCTCCGTAGAAATACATAGAGATGACATGCATAAACATGAAAACACCTCAATTGCGAACATATTTGGTAAGAGGGGCAGTATATCCGATTGCGCATGGTTCACGTATACATATGATATAGGATCACACTTATGCAGTCTATGGACATGCTAAGGACTACATGGAGATTGAGACTGGTACATGGTTTGTCATAGATTTACACGCATGGAAGTAAAAGCTATTTTTTAAAAAAGAAATTGGATACTCACTTTGGACAATACTTGTGCTTTAACTTGGCTAGTTTTATGACATTTTTATCCAGTGCTTTAGGTATGTATTTAGTCCATATAGCTAACTATTTCATAGTTGCACTATCAAAGTTGAGTAGTATTTACTTTATTTTGGTAATAGGATTTATGTACTTTTCATGCTTTATGCTCCTACATGTTAAAAGACTTTACACTATTTGTTTTTTGTTTTGGATATATATAAACATTAGACCTAGGTAACTTGCCTAGTAACTTTGGCTTAAAATAAAACCAGGTCATTGATTTGGAGTCTTCCACTGCCACCGGGGGTGGACATATTTCGGTCGGAGCCGAATAAACTGATCGAACCGAAATCTTTTTTTATTTTTGTTTCGGTTATTCAGTTTGTTCGATAGGTTTCAGTTTAAAATTTTAAAATTTTAGTTTTTCGGTTCGATTTTCGGTTTTATTAAGTTATTTAGTTCGATTAACCGAAAAATCGAATTATTAGCATATTATATCGAGAAAACTACACTCTATAGCCCCTCAAAATTTTAATAGCCCATGGTTTGTCCCATTTACAGAAAAATGGCCCTTCAACCTAAATATATTGCATTTAATAGCCCTAAAGAAATGTGCTTGACAACACAAGTGCTTGTAGCTCCTGGATAGAGTGTTATTTCTTAAGCAGAATCTCACAAGTTCGATCCTTACCTGGTGCTATAGAGTAACCCTTTTTTGCCTTTTTAAATTTTATTTTGTACTTCTAAATCTGATTATTAGCTAAAAATTGAATGAAATGTGTAATGCAGGTATATGAAATGTGTATTTTGTATATTTTTGTATAGTGACAATCTATTTTGTATATTTTTTGTACAGTGACTGTCTATTCTATATAAATTGTATAGTGACAGTTTATATAGTATATTTTTGTATAGTGACAATCTATTTTGTATATTTTCTGTATAATGGTAGTCTATTTTTGTATATCTCTTGTATAAAAATTTAATAGGACAG
Organism: Nicotiana benthamiana; assembly: GCA_034376525.1. Taxonomy (NCBI): domain Eukaryota; kingdom Viridiplantae; phylum Streptophyta; class Magnoliopsida; order Solanales; family Solanaceae; genus Nicotiana; species Nicotiana benthamiana. Next base: position 119,891,897 of record CM067331.1, read on the forward strand.
CCAATTTTTGTATAGTGACAGCCTATTCTGTATATATTTTGTAATATACCAATATTAAAAAAAAATACTCTCTAGTCTAATACATAATCCAAAATGACTTTTAGAAAGAAAAAATGCCCAATTCAGTAGCTATTTACCCCATTTAAAATTTGAAATTTACTGCTCGAAATCTCTTCGAGAAAGTAAGATAAAAGTATAGAAAAATTGCTCGAAAAGTGCAGGAGATCAACATATTTTAAAGCTGAACAAAGTTTTTCAAGCGTGCAAGAAATTGGCTGAGAAATAGTTCTCCAGAACTGATAAAAACAGGTGCAACCTCAAAATCTCTCAATGTAAACCAGTAGCCCCAACCCAAGTGAGAAAATTCAAGTAATCCGATTAAAGGAGAAGGAGCAGCTATTGGATGTGAATTATAAGCTCTATATGCAATTTTGCATGAACTCCCTTCTTCTCCTGATTGTGACCCACAATAGTTCTTATCAACGTGATGGAAAAAACCCGATTGACTGCTACTATCGCCGTTCTGTTTTCCCATTCCAAGATGAAAAACCTTGTCTTATTCTTTATCACTGTTTTTGACATGAATAGTGAGAAGAATTTCATCGTGGGGCAAATTTGTTTGTCGATGCTTGCTCAATCCGAACTTCTTTAATTTCCTTAGAAACAGTAGGTATTTGGCTAATAGGGAGATTGTCCCTAGCTTTTTTTGACTTTCTCCAAAAAGTGAGATACAATATTAGCAATAAGAGGATGACCACTATGAAAATCCCAACACAGATTCCAATCAATTGCCAGACCTTGAGACCAAACACATCAGTTTTTTGCGATAAATCCTCCTTTAGATTAGAAGACATCTTCTAGGATGTCAACAGACCTACAAAAATAGCATAAGTTGAATGATGAACAACAACTTTACACACAAAATACACATTTAAGAAAGTATATATTAATTTTGGTAGGTCCTGTCTAGCATCGTCTGTTAGGATTATGATTCCTACTAAAGACAATAACCTTCATGTCGAATAATTTGGATTTAAACTATATGAGCGGAAGCTAACCTGAATCCATATGTGGAAATGTTGAGCCTCCTTTTGATGATTGTCCTTTGTTGTGAACTCCTTTTGCCTTCCTTCAAGTTTCTTGAAGTATATTTGTCCCCACAAGAATGTATCCACAATACTCAACAATATATGAAAAGGTTCACAATAATAGTGTTATGACAATTATCAAAATTTGGCTTATGGTTTTCCACCCTATTTGCAAGACAATGGACAATATGGTTCTTGATTCAATGGGAAGAAGAAGAACTTGTCTTGCACTAGAATGGGAACCATAACCCCACTTTATAACTCTAGGAGTTACATAACCCAAGAGACAAGAGTTACAAGACAAGAGTTATGTCTTGAGTTATGTCTTGCAAGAGTTACATAACTCAAGAGTCACAAGCAAGTAACCATAGTTACTTATGTAACCTTAGTTAGCCCATCATAAACTAAGGTTACCCTTTTGGGTATCTACACATTAGTCCTACACTTTAGTATGACAACACATTGGCCCCCTTAACATAATGTCCATAAGACCACATAATTAGGCCAAACCAAAAGATAGCACATAACATATAATTATCCATATATTGTTCATATGTGTGTAGATATAAGTCCATATATCTAGATATAAATCCATATATCTTACAATCTCCCACTTGGACGAGATATACAAACATATGTACAATCCTTAATATTATATGTTACAAACCTTAGGTGCACAAAATTGCTATCACAATAATATTGTCATGAACAATCCGGTCCATCAATCATACCAACATAGGAACTAAGTGCTCGTCGTTACTCATTCGTAACTAGAACCAATCATAGATCACGTATATCAATATAACCAACGACATGGATCAAGTGTAGGTATGTAGCATGAAAATAACATAAAGTGTGGTCAATAGAATGTCTATTTCCAACTGGTTCTCCTTATTGAGATCAAACTTAAACTGTAAGAGTACAAAACTTTAAAACTGAATATCTGCGCAGATATAACTGAATTACTGAATTTCTGAATATAATGAACAATACATAAATGTGCAATACAAACTCCCACTAAAATACATAATCCTTATCTGATTTGACACCCATACAAGCAATATGCTCAAGAAATACTTTTGGTGTCAATCCCTTAGTGAGCGGATCCGCAAGCATGGAGTTTGTACTTATGTACTTAATGCACAATTGTCCATTTTGTACTCTTTCTTTAACAACCTGAAATTTGACGTCCTTATGTTTTGCTTTCGTCAAATTACTGTTGTTATTAACATATGCAACCATGGTTACATATGTTATTAGCATAAATGGCAAAATTGGAGTCGGTATACCTGATGATCTCAAACTGGTCCGAACTCCGATATGTAAGCATGTAATCCTTTGTTCTATGTATGTTCCTCATGACCCTTTTGGCTGCCTACCAATGGTCCATACCCGGATTGCTTAGATATCTGCCTAACATCCCAACAATGTATGCTATATCAGGTCGTGTACATACCTGAGCATACATCAGACTACCTACCGCCGAAGCATAAGGCGTCTTCTGCATTTCCGAAATTTCATAATTATAATTTGGGCACTGTTTGAGACTAAACTTGTCTCCCTTAGTAACAGGGGTGTTGCCTGGTTTACAATCCTGCATGCCAAATCTTTTCAGAACCTTATCGATATAGCCCTTTTGTTACAGACCGAGAACACCTTTAGAGCGATCTCGTTGTATCTGAATTCATAATACAAAAGAAGCTTCACCAATATCTTTCAATTCAAATTTCTTTGAAAGAAATTTCTTAGTTTCAAGTAATAATGCTATATCGTTACAGGCAAGCAGTATGTCATCGACATATAAAATCAGAAAAATATTCTTACTCCCACTGAACTCATGGTATATACAGTCATCAGCAATATTCGATTCAAAACCAAAAGATGTAATAACTGCATGAAACTTATAATACCATTGACGAGAAGCTTGCTTGAGCCCATAGATGGATTTCTTTAATTTGCAAACCTTCTTCTCTGATTCATCCGAAACAAAGTTTTCAGGTTGCACCATATAAATTGTTTCCTCAATGTCACCATTGAGAAAAGCAGTTTTAACATCCATTTGATGAAGCTCAAGATCAAAATGTGCTACTAATGCCATTATAGTCCTGAAAGAGTCTTTCGATGAAACTGGAGAGAAAGTCTCTTTATTATCAATGCCTTCCTTCTGAGCGTAGCCTTTTGCGACAAGACGAGCTTTGTACTTAATAACATTGCCCCCTGAATCCCTCTTGGTTTTAAAAATCTATTTACAACCAATAGGTTTCGTACCTTCGGGCAACGTAACAAGCTCCCAAACGTCATTATCACTCATAGACTTCATCTCATCATTCATGGCATCAATCCACTTTTGAGAGTTAGAACACTTAATGACTTGACGGAAGTTGATTGGATCATCTTCCTCAAGTCCAATATCACTTTCTTGTTCTTGGAGAAATACATAATAATCATCCGAAATTGCATTTCTCCTCTCTCTAGTGGATCTCCTTAATGGCATTTCAGTTATTTGAGGTTGTTGAGTTTGATTTTCATTAGTTATATCAGGTTCCTGATGGGGGAGATTTTCGAGATTGTCTTGAACCGGAGTTGCTTCAACAACTTGAGGGAAAGACACATGTTCTTCCTCAAAGACAAAATCTCTAACAACTTTATCTCCCCACCCCCCAAACTCAATATCCTCAAAGAACCTAGCATTACCCGTCTCAAAAATAGTTCGTGATGTGGGATCATAAAACTTAAAACCCCAGAATTTTCCAGAGTATCCAACAAAATAGCTACTAACCGTCTTAGCGAACAGTTTCTTTTCATTCGGCCTATAAGGCCTTGCCTCAGCTGGACAACCCCAAATGTGAAAATGCCGAATACCGGGTTTATGCCCAGTCCAAAGTTCATATGGGGTTTTTATTGTAGCTGCAGTTGGAACTCTATTAAGAATATAAGCTACGGTTTTTTATGGATTGGGACTTTTCATGAATAAGATATAGGTACCTATAACGAGAGTAATCGTCTATGAATGTGATAAAGTATTATTGACCATTCCGACAAGGAGTAGGAAATGGCCCACAAATATCCGTATGTATCAATTCTAAGACGTCCGAATCTCTCTTAGCACCTAATCTAGTTCTTGTTTGTTTGTTTTCCCTTGATACACTCAATACAAAATTTCCGAATTTGAGGAATCAAGAGAATCAAGAATTCCATCTGACACGAGTTTCTGAATTCTTTGAATGGATATGAGACCCAAACGTTTATGCCAGAGTGAAATAGAATTCTCATTAGTTAACTTTTGGTACCATTAAACTTGTATGCAAAGTTTCTTTATTTGAAGTTATTGTATCAACCAAATATAAGCTTTCAAATGTTGATAAAACACCAGTACCAATAAGATTTGAATTCCGAAAGAGACTAACTTTATTGTCCCCAAATGTACATTTATAACCGGATATGTGCAATTGGGGAACTGAAATTAAATTCCGTCTAAAAGACGGTACAACAAAAGTCTCATTCAAATCTAAATGAAAACCGGTCTTAAACAACAGCCTAAATTTGCCAATAGCTTCAACTGGCACCTTCTTGCCGTCACCCTCATAGATGTATCTTTCACCATCTTTTGGTTTTCGGCAGTTCAGGCAACCCTGCATAGATATCTTTATGTGAGCAGCATAACCTACCCACCAATTATCCTTAGGTACCGAAATTATATTAACTTCAGAACAAACAAGAGACAGAAATGTACCTTTTTTCGCACGCCAGGCATGGTACTTGGTACAATCTCTCTTTACATGATCAGTCCCATTACGAGAAAGCAACCTAATCCAGTAATTTCAACCTTAGGTTCCTTATGTTGCTTAATCTTGGGCCTTACAACCGCAACTTCCTTATTTTTCCTCTTCTTAGTTTCCTTAGAAGAAGATGCCAAATGAGCACTTTCTGCCTTATCTTGCTTAATCCTTTCCTCTTCTTGCACACAATGTGAAATGAGCTCATTAAGAGTCCATTTCTCCTTCAGGCAGTTATAACTGACCTTAAACTGATTAAAGTGTGCCGGAAGAGATATCAAAACAAAGTACACAAGCAGTTCCTCAGGTAATACTAGCTTGAGTAACTTAAGTTTCGAAGCAAGATGAGACATTTCCAAAATGTACTCCCTAATGTTTTCCTTGCCCTTATACCTCATAGAAACAAGTTTACTCAATAGTGCACTTGTTTCCGCCTTTTCGTTTTGAATAAAACGCTGTTCGAGGTTTTCAAGGAAAACTTTGGCATTAGGTTCATCATTCATAGTGCCCCTGAATGATTCTGGAATTGCACGCTTCATGATCATTAGACTCAAGCGATTCGAGCGTTCCCACTTCTCCATCGCTCTCTTTTCATTAGGAGAGGATGTATCCTCAAGAGGAGTAGGTTGCTCGGTCCGAAGGGCTAAGTCAAGATCCATGCAACCGAGGACTATCATTACATTCTCTTTCCATTCCTTAAAATTTGTGCCGTTAAGCACAGGGATGCTATTGATATTGGCAGAGATCGTAGAAGCAGAAGAATTTACTGAAAATAGAACAAAAGGATTACTAAATACATGCTTACAAATACTTGAACTTTAACTTTATAGATTCAAAATTAGGCATTTCCCATTACAAGATACCTAGCACAACATTGTTTTTAGTCTTTGGACAGAAAAACAACTTGTAAGTGGTAATCTTGGTGTAGTGATCAAACATAGACAATAAACTCCTGTCAAATATTAAACCTTCCTTTGGGCCGATTTAATATTCACATGGAAAACCAAATAATCGTCTCATATTTACCACCACAAGAATGTTCGAATTCCTGCCAAATAACACCTTCCTTTGGGCCGATGTTAAACGCATGGAAGACTAACATCCACAGTCATCTTATATTTTAAAATTAATTAATCTACACAATAGAGGTTACTTTGGCAACATAATGCTTCAATTGAAAAACTAAAATATTAGATGCTATAAACTTTAGTTCCTTAAGCCATTTTATGAATCTCAACTTAATGTGTTACAAGTTTTGATGTGCAACACTTGAATATTAATCGTTGTTTACTGAATTGGACAATTCTATATACAGTACAAGAATTGATGGACTTTAAAACAATTAATATTCACTGAAAGTAAGAGAGTTGAAACGTTTTTAACCGTACTGGACCAAGACAATCGATTGTCAAAACCAGACAATCGATTGTTTGGTTTTTTCTGAAAACTTTACTGGACCAGACAATCGATTGTCAACACAGACAATCGATTGTTTGGTTTTTTCTGAAAAAATTTTAAGTCACTGGATGTGACAAGGAAAATTTTTTCTAAGTTACTGGACCAGACAATCGATTGTCAAAACAGACAATCGATTGTTTGGTTTTTTCTGAAAAAATTTTAAGTCACTGGATGTGACAAGGAAAAATTTATCTAAGTTACTGGACCAGACAATCGATTGTCAAAACAGACAATCGATTGTTTGGTTTTTTCTGAAAAAATTTTAAGTCACTGGATGTGACAAGGAAAAATTTTTCTAAGTTACTGGACCAGACAATCGATTGTCAAATCCAGACAATCGATTGTCAGGTATAATTTAAAAACATTTCATCTCACTGGAGTGTATACAATCGATTGTACAGTGTATACTTTTTCTGAATTATAACATGATTTTTAACATGAATCTTTAAACATGAAAACAAGTTATTTACCAACTAAATCATGCTATATACAACGTTTTAACATGATATAAAAACATCAAACTGAATCAAATCATAACATTCATAAGATCATGCTATCATGCTATTTCATGGTAGAATTTCATAAACAAAATTCTAATTATACTTTAACATGAATCCTAATATAACATGAACCTTATGAACATCCAAATTATCCAAAATTGAAGGGTGGCTCTGATACCAATTGTTAGGATTATGATTCCTACTAAAGACAATAACCTTCATGTCGAATAATTTGGATTTAAACTATATGAGCGGAAGCTAACCTGAATCCATATGTGGAAATGTTGAGCCTCCTTTTGATGATTGTCCTTTGTTGTGAACTCCTTTTGCCTTCTTTCAAGTTTCTTGAAGTATATTTGTCCCCACAAGAATGTATCCACAATACTCAACAATATATGAAAAGGTTCACAATAATAGTGTTATGACAATTATCAAAATTTGGCTTATGGTTTTCCACCCTATTTGCAAGACAATGGACAATATGGTTCTTGATTCAATGGGAAGAAGAAGAACTTGTCTTGCACTAGAATGGGAACCATAACCCCACTTTATAACTCTAGGAGTTACATAACCCAAGAGACAAGAGTTACAAGATAAGAGTTATGTCTTGAGTTATGTCTTGCAAGAGTTACATAACTCAAGAGTCACAAGCAAGTAACCATAGTTACTTATGTAACCTTAGTTAGCCCATCATAAACTAAGGTTACCCTTTTGGGTATCTACACATTAGTCCTACACTTTAGTATGACAACACATTGGCCCCCTTAACATAATGTCCATAAGACCACATAATTAGGCCAAACCAAAAGATAGCACATAACATATAATTATCCATATATTGTTCATATGTGTGTAGATATAAGTCCATATATCTAGATATAAATCCATATATCTTACATCGTCACTATTTCGCCGGGTTTAGGCCAAGCACTTACCAGCATATGGGATCGGTTGTGCTGATGCTACACTCTGTGCATTTTTGTGCATAGATCAAGACGCAGCTTACGGACTGCACCGGTAGGGACTCTCGAGGTAGCATAGCTGGCGTTCGCAGGCCGAAGTAAACTGAAGTGTTTGTATATGGAGTTAGCTTTAAAGGAAGAAGCTTTGAAGGGCAAAGGAAGAGAGGATTGGCTTAGCTTTATTTCCATGGAACCTATTAAACCCAATATGCAACTAAAGCTGTAAATCTTTACTTCTGAATTCTCTAATTGTAACTCCAAGTCAAATAGAAAACGTAAACATTTACTTTTACTACCAATGAGTATAATCATGTTCATCATTTGTAAATTTTTAAAATTAACAATGAAGGTGGGAAGGAAGAAAATTGCGTCCTACCAATGCCTTCTGTTTAAAAGAAAATACATAAAGCAAACAACAAATTCATAAATTGAGCCAGTCAACCAAGAAATCATGTACAAGATCCACTAATAGAGAATGTAAAGCAGCATAAACAAAAATCCCTTATGTAACTCCCGATGCCAATTTTAAAAACATAAACAAGAAATGTAAAACAATTGGGAACATACAGAGAAAAAAAGTGCATAACTTTGAGAAAGTTTTAATTTTTATAATTCTCATACTTTCTTGAGATATAACCCCAAAACATAATTTTTAATAACAAGATCTCAAGAACTCCATCATTATTCTCTTCTTCAAAAGGATGAAAAAAAGCCAATTTACAGATCTTGACCAAGAAAATCCAAGTAAGCCAATGGACTGGACGGGAGTGGATCACGACAGAGGGCATTGGTGGTTCAATACGGAGATGGCGCTTGCAATAGCGACGACCGGCAGCAGCTTTTCGGATGAGGAAAATGGTATGAACGTTGAGGGAGAATGAAGTTAGGGTTTTGAGTGGTAGCGGTCTTCGGCTAGCCTTTTAATTAGTTTTGGGTTGTTTATTGTATGGCTTATTTTGCGGCCAGCTATTGTCATTAGTTTTTTCCGGATGGCTACAAATAAAGTTTGCTCTATTATATATAGGTTAAGCCCATATTTAATAAACTAATACTATTAGGTTCCAATCTATCAAAGACTCAACCCAATTAAGCAAGTCCATCAACTTCCCAATCTTAATGACTTTCACTCTATTAAAACTTCCATAGCATATATGATAGATACATGGAGGATTTCACACAGACCTGTAATTTACACGATATTTGAATTTTATGATCCATAATAGTGTGCAAAGTTTAGTCTATTTTATTTTTATAAACACTATATTTCCAACAATTTCGAAGTTTTGGAAAAATACAACAAATTCGCCGGTCCTATTATTATATAGAAGGAGCCCAATATGATAATATTTAAACTGAAAACTGAACAAAAAATTAGAAAAACCAAACAGAACCAAACTTATTTTAGTTTGATTTTTGATTATTATTTTTACAAAATCAAGAACCGAATAACCGAATCGAATTTCTTCGAATCGAACCGAACTGACCGAATGACCATCCTAGCTGCCTCTCCTAGCTAAATGACTTAAGTAAAACCACATCAATGGTTTGGAATAGATTTTATTCCGATTAAACTAGGATTTTACTAGCTTCTTGGGTCTAAGTTAATTTCGGATTATCTTGTAATGTTGTTACAAGTGCGTTAAAATGTTTATAAGATATTCTTAAGGCTTTTTTCTCATCTTCTAGCATAATTTACTTCTTGATGTTCAATTAAGTCCAGTTAGGGATGGCAATAGGACGGGGCAAGACGAGGCAAGATTAAGTGTATGCGAATTTAAATATATGCGGGGCGGGACGGGATATAACAATTATTTTTAAAATTTAGGCGAGGCGGGTTGCGGGTTGAGAAATCCAATCTAATAAGACACATAATTTGAACTAAAACCCAAATGTCTAAAATAGAGTTTCATTTTTCAGAGTCTTTCCAACTCTTTATTTGCATGAATGAAGGTATATGAAGTGTGTGTATATATATATATCAAAGTTTATCAAAGTTTTTTTTCCCTAGATTAATTGTTCACAGATAAGTTATTAAGAGAGTGTAGTTTCATTCTAAATAGTTAGCCAATGAAGTCTTGTTTAATTAAATGAACTTTGATATTTTAGAATTTGTGGAAAAATTAAAATATAACTATTGTTTATGGCATTCTAAAACATTTTACCACGTATCAAAAGCGAAATAGTAGCAAATGATTAGGAAGACAGAATAGTAATTTGAATTTCTTTAATCTAGCTTATTTATCTAAATCTCTCATCTAGGAATTATATTGGAAAAAATTGAATTTATATATATTAAAGTGATTGAAGATAACTATGGGGACCCTCCTAAGGTTAGGGTTTGACGAAGATATGACAGTACAAGGAAGATGAAGAAGGAGAATTGAATGTTCTGAAAAATTTACGAGGAAGATGAGAGTAAGAATCGAATATTCTGAAAACTTTGAACTTTATGTGAGAAAGACAAAGATGAAAATTATGTTTATACTAGAAAGCAACCGTCAAAGGAAAAGGTAAAATGGTGGAAAGGTCATAATGAGAACTGTCGCTTCATAATTGGTGAAGCCGTAAAAGAGCCTTAATGCAAAGTCGCAGAACCAATAAAAAGATGTCGGATGTAATAATCATTAAATGAAAGTGACAATCGATGCATTGATTTTATAGTAGCATCAACGACGGCAAAATATTCCTGCTTTAATAAATTGCACTTTCCAAATATTCAATTGATGAATAAATGTCAAGTGGAGGGACAATTTATATTGGAAAAAATTGAGTTTATATATATTAAAGTGATTGAAAGATGACATGTCATGACAAGAAGGCTAGTCAAAGAACGATGATTAGCAAAGAGGCACGAGTTACAACAAATACTAGCAGAGGCACAAGCAAGTATTCAAAAGACTCGATGCTCGTACCTATTCAAAATCAAAAATTAAGGAGAATGAATCTGACAATACAAGAGAGTATATATATTATTTTAATAAATATTAAATAATAAAAATATTAGAGAATCTGTATTAAATTACAATGATTATATAACATAACATTTAATGCATTTAATTGACTATAATAGCCCTATTATGACAAGCAAAACGTATATCTTACAGACGGCTATAAAAAGAAGAACACTGGTCATTTGTAAGGACAAAAAAACACTACTGGAATATACTGATTTACTTTGCTTTCTTCTGTTCATCTTATTATTAGCAAAATCAATTTCTATTATTCATTTTTTGATTATCAGTAACCCAAGTTTCTCTAAAAATAAAGCTTTGACAGAAAAATTGGTTCCGTTACCAGAAATATGATAATTTGTTCTTTCTTAACCTTTTTTGTTTGTTGCATCAACCATGCTAAATGTTAATGATAACACCCAAGAAAACCAAGGAAACCATCAACTCTAGGGGGATCCACAAGATGATCGCACCCCGATCCCTTCTCCACAAAGCTCCCCTCGGTGGTCACTTGAAGGCACCCCTGATGGATTTCATTCAAATACAAATGCTCATTTTAGAAATGATGAAGCCATCAATGAAGCTTTGCAAAAGCTAATCGCTAAACAAGTCAATAAAGCTCTTAAAGCCTTTGCCAGCCAGTTACCTATTGCACCACCAACACCAACTCTAAATAACAACACTTTGGAGAACCCTCGTTCTGGGCTTGCTAATTCAGGCAGTGGTGGAATCCTTAGCGAGTCACGAGATGGAGAACCAGGTAACTTAGTTAATTTTGATTTATGAAATTTAGTATTAACATTGTAGAAATAATTCAAGGAGAAAAGTGACCGCATAGAGCAAATACCTGGAGTAGCGCCTGTAATCAAAGGGATAGATATGGACAAATATTCACAACAACCTTAGAAGCCAAGTGCTGCTCCTCTCCCAATTCCAAAGAAGTTCAAAATGCCCTATATTCCAAAATACTATGGAACAACTGATCCACGAGATCACATAACTGCATTCACAACTAGCGTAGAAGGCAATGACTTGACCAAACAAGAAATTAAATCAGTATTGGTCAAAATATTCGGTGAAACACTTACGAGGAGCGCATTAATATGGTATTCTCTTTTACTCAAAAATTCCATTAATTCTTTTGCTGAGCTTGCAAATTCATTTATCAAAGAATATTTGGAAGCTCAAAAAGTAGAAAAAAGAATGGAAGATATTTTCAAAATAAAACAAGAGGACTCATAGTTGCTCAGAGAGTTGTGGATAGGTTCCATCGTGAAAGAATGACATTACCACATGTACCAGACAACTGGGCAGCTATAGCCTTCACTAGTAATTTGAATAAAAAAGCCCAAAAGCCACGAGGCGACTCAAGGAAAGTCTTCGTGAATTCCCAGCGACAACATGGAATGACGTTTACAACAGGTATATCACGAAGCTAAGTATAGAAGAAGATATTATCTCACTGTCTCAAAAAGAAGAAAAGGTGAGCTTGAGACCGGCGGAAATAGAAAAAAGGTCTGGTGAAAACAAGTACGAACGATATATGGGCGCAACGGGAAAAGATTCATGACTAAAACATCATAGATCAAGGAATAGAGAATCAGGTTCATCATCAAGGTTTGAGAATGATCAAAACACGCGCGAGACATGGATGATGATAGAAGTTTGAAGGCAAGATTTGGCAGTTATAGTTTTAATGTAGACACTTCCGAGCTTGTAGCCGTTTTAAGAAGCATGGGTGATAAGGCACGGTGGCCAAAAGAAATGAGATCAAATGCAAACAGGTGCAATCCTGATCACTTGTGCGAATTTCATAAAGATCATGGTCACAAAATAGCATATTGTAAGTTGCTACAAGGTGAAGTTGATTATCTATTGAAGCAAGGGTATCTCACCGAGTTATTCAGTGAGAAAGGTAAACAAGCATACATGAAGAATATGTAGGATCCCCCTAAACTGCCTTCTCCCAAAAGGACCATTTATAAGAGGAGGTGAAGAAATCAATGTGCGGCGTACACAACTGCCAATAAAGTTTCCAAAGTCACAATTATTCATAGAAAGTGGGTGCGACCTGTCTTAGAGGAAGAAAGTATTATGTTTGATGATGCAAATGATGATGGTGTATTAACTCCAGATAATGATGCACTGGTAATATTTCTACTTGTACATGATACCAATGTGAAATTAGTTTTGATTGATCCAGGTAGTTTCGTGAACATTATTCTGCTAAGAGTACTACACGAGATGCAAGCTGAAAATAAATTAGTACCAAAGGCGCATACTCTGTCTGGATTAAACAATTCTAGCATCGTGACGAAAGGGGAGGTAATACTTACTACATTCGCGGAAGGAGTGGTAAAAGATTCAAAGTTTCAGGTGGTAGATATGGAGATGGCTTACAATATGATTCTCAAGAGACCATGGATCCACGAGATGGATGTTGTTCCGTCGACCTTACATCAAGTTATTAAATTTCCATCACTATGGGGAATATGTCAAATCCATGGGATCAACAGACATCCAGGAGCATCAACTCAGTAGCAGATTCAAGTACGAGAAACGAAGAAAAGTAGCAGTTAGAGAATTCAGTTAAGGATACCACAATATATATCTCAATTGAACGAGAGCGAACAGATGTGGACTCAAGGCCCGATGCCATTCAAGAACCAGAGGAAAACGAAAATATAAAAATAACGATTGAAGAAGTGGAGCCTGTAATGTTATTTACACAGTGACGTGAAAGGAAAGTCTACATAGGGCCAATCTAAGCCAAGAATGAAAGGCATGTTGATTGAATTTTTGAAAACTAACGTAGATTGTTTTGCTTGGTCCCATTCCGATATGACAGGAATACCACCGAAGGTAATGACTCACAAGTTAAATGAAGACCCATTATATCCACCTGTCAAACAAAAGAAAAGAAACCAAGGAACTTTCAAAAATTAGGTGATTCAAGATGATGTCCAAAAATTATTAAAACATTGGGTCAATCCGCGAGGTAAAGTATCCCAATTGATTAGCCAATACTGTTGTAGTACCGAAAAAGAATGGTAAATGGTGAGTTTGTGTAGATTACACAGACCTTAACAAAGCTTGTCCTAAAGATTCTTTTCCATTACCATATATAGATCAGCTAATTGATGCTACTGCAGGACATGAGTTGATAAGCATTTTAGATGAGTATTCAGGATACAACCAGATCAAAGTGGATCTTATAGATGTAGAAAAAACTTCATTTATAACAGACATGGGGACTTACTATTATAAAGTAATGTCTTTTGGTCTCAAAATGGCTTGTGCAACATATGAACGGCTGGTGACCAAAATGTTCCAAGAATATCTGGGAAAAGCTATGGAGGTCTATATAGACGACATGCTCGTTAAAATTCAACATTCAGGGGATCATATATCGCACTTGTCAGATATGTTTCAGATCTTGCAAAAATTTAATATGATACTAAATCCCTAGAAATGTGCATTCACATTTCATCAGGTAAGTTTTTGGATTTTCTTATTTCTAACCATGGAATAGAAGTGAATCCGTGTAGAATAAAGCCATTGAAGAAATCCCTGATATACTTACTAATAAGAAAGAAGTGCAAAGACTAACAGGGAGAATTGTAGCTTTGGGAAGATTTATTTCCAAATTATCAGAAAAGTGCTTTAAATTCTTTTCAGCCCTTAAACAACAAGATCAGTTCAAATGCTATGAGGATTGTGAACAAACACTCAAAATTTTGAAGACATACCTGTTAAATCCGTCGTTGCTCGCAAAACCAAAGGTTGGAGAAAAATTACTCATCTATGTAGCTGTATCAGAAGTAGCGGTGAGTGTTATTTTAGTTCGAGAAGACCAAGGTAAGCAATATCCAATTTATTATGTTAGAAATTCGTTATTAGATGTAGAGACACGATATCCTCAATTACAGTAGCTTGCACTTGCACTAATTATGGCATCTAGAAAGCTAAGACCTTATTTTCAATGTCATCATATTGTCATAGTAATTGCTTATCCATTACGCAATACATTACACAAGCATGAGTTGTTAGGTAGGTTAGCTAAATTGGCTATAGAACTTAGTGAATATGACATCACATACCAGCCAAGGACCGCGATAAAATCTCAGGTATTAGCAAAATTTTAGCCAAGGAATGCAATTAGAAGCAGAAAAAGAATTACAGGTGTTCAACGGGTCTAATTCTTGAATTTGGACCTTATTTACTTATGGCTCATCTAACATGAAGGGAGCAGGTTTAGGAGTTGTTTTGGTACTACCTAGTGGTGAAACCATTTGTCAAGCCATAAAATGCCATTATATAACTAACAACGAGGCAAGTGGGAAACTATGATTGCAGGTTTGGAACTGGCACGAGAACTTTGTATTAATCAAATTGTAATAAAAAGCGATTCGCAACTCGTAGTTAACTAAATGCTAGGGACTTATACAGCCAAGGACGCACAGATTCAACAATACATAGAAAAAGGTATGAGATTTGATTAGACAATTTCAAACCTGGAAAGTCAAGCAGATACCAGAGATGAAAATGTAGAAGTAGATGCCCTAGCTAATCTCGCATTTGCGGCAGACATAGCGAGCAACGAAAATGCTTCTGTAATTCATTTGTTTCATTCGATACTCGATATAGATAAAAATAAGGTAAATTTCAATAACTTAAACTGGGATTGGAGAAATGAAATTATCGCTTTTTTCCAGTATGGTACCATCCCTAAAGACAAGAAAAAAGCTCATACGCTTCGAAAAAAGGCTGCTCGATATTGGTTGAAGCAAGGTAATCTTTATCGAAAAATATTTGATGGCCCTTAGCAAGGTGTCTCGGGCCTTCTCAAACAGAATATGTAATGAGAGAAATACACGAGGGGCATTGTGGAAATCACGCAGGAGGAAGATCACTAGTAAAAACCATGATTAGAGCAGGCTATTATTGGGCTAAAATGGAGGAAGAAGCGGAGAATTTCGTGACTAAATGTGATAAGTACCAAAGATATGGTAACAATATGCATAGACACGCAGAGCTATTACATCCGGTCATTGCACCATGGCTTTTTATGAAATGGGGAATGGGTGTCGTGGGTCTACTACCACAAGCAAAAGGACAGGTAAAATTCCTACTTTTACTCATTGACTACTTTACTAAATGGGTAGAAGCAGGAGCATTCAAATAGGTACAAGAAAAGGAAGTTAGAGATTTCATTTGGTGAAATATCATATGTCAATTCAGTGTACCAAAGGAAATCGTGTGTGATAATTTCCCTCAATTGTAGGCGCATAAATTAAATATTTTTTTCAAAGTTGGCAGATCAAAAAGATTACATCTACGCCTTACCATCCAGTGGGTAATTGACAAGTTGTATCAACAAATAAAGTCATTGTCAACAATTTGAAGAAACTATTAGAAGAATCTAAAGGCAATTGGCCAGAATTGCTACCTGGTGTTTTATTGGCATATTGCACGACAGCAAAAACAAGCACAGATGAAATACCATTCTTATTGATGTATGGAGCTAAAGCTTTAACTCTAGTTGAGATAGGGAACCAACCACAAGGTATACACAAGCTTCAGAAGAATCTAATAAAGAAAAAAATACGCATAAACCTTGACTTACTTGAAGGAAGAAGGGAAACCGCATTAATAAGAATGGAAGCACAAAAACAAGTCCTGGAATGATATTACAATTGAAAGACACGACTAATATACTTCAAGATTAGGGACTTCATACTCAAGAATTTTTTCAATCCACGAAGGCAACTAATATAGGGAAATTAAGTCCAACTTGGGAAGGAACTTACAAGATTCATGGTATTGCGGGAAAGGAGCATACAAATTAGAAACAATAGATGGCAAGATATTACCCTTACATTGGAATGTTGTTCACCTAAAGAGATACTATTAATAAAAAGTACCCACAGGAAGGTATCCTCATTGCACAATTTTGTTTTTGAATAGCTAAAATTTTACTAACGATTTTAGATGATAGGGAAAAAGTTAACCCCTACTAAATGATGAGTTATGACCTGCAAGGAACGTGGAGTTAATTAAAATTCTCGGTCAAGGGTTACCATTATTCTGATAGAAATTGAAATGGGTTAAACAGTATTTACCTATAATCGTACCTTCGAGTCTTGTATGTTTTATTCCTTTACAAGAAAAGGACCAAATAAGAGGAGTAGAAAAGTGCTCGAGACTTCATACTTCAAAGCTCAAACACTTGGGGGACTGTATGATATATGCATAGACAAATGTATAAAGAAGGCGAAGATTGAGAAATAATCAAAGGTTCAAGCCTGAAAGTCAACTCATTGAAAGAGTAAAGTGTAGAGAAAAGTCACGAGCCAAAGCCAAAAACCTTATCTTAGTTAGGATAAAAGGCAATGTAATGAAAATATTGTGTATTATTCAAGTGAAAAAAGGTTATGAATAAAAACCTTATGTATTATTCAAACTGAAACATGTTACAAGTAAAAATCTTGTATTTTATTTCCTTTTTTGAAAATCTATTGTAAGAAAAACATTTACGAAAAAGTTATAGAAGTTACCTAAATACATGTAAGATGTTATTTAAAGCTTGACAAAGTTCACATAAAACTTGTTGAAGTTATTCCAAAAAACGTATGTATTCTTATTTCTTTTATCGTACATTAACACTATTATAAAGTTGAGACGTCTTCTTCATTAAGTGTTGAAATATAAAAGGGCTCTTTTTTTATAAAATTCATAATTGATTGAACTTTCATGAAGTAAAAAAGCATTTCGCAAAGTAAAAATTCATGTTATTCAGTAAGTCCTTAAAAATACAAAGGCAAGAATAAATGAGACAGTAGTTTAAAAATAGCCACAAAAACTTCTTAAATTTAAAAACATAAAGACTAAGTATGAACTTCGTAAACGTTGGTTATACAAAATGCCCTAAGAAAGATCCGGGGACATAAGGTTTCCAAACCCTCGAAAAGGACCAAGGGTAACAACCATTTTTCACCAAAGAAAAAAAAGTCACATATGATTGTCACTGAGGAGTTGAAGAAGGAACCAAAGAAAGATCATCATCACGAGCCGGTTCAACTTGACTTGAAGGAATTAGAACATTCACCATACTCATTTCATCTCCAATGTTTTCAGAAGTTTCAGCCACGAGAGAAGGAAAATCTTGACTCTGTTGAGTTTTTTCAATAATCTCTTTGATTTTGGCTAATTCAGATTCCAAGTTAAAAGTCTCCTGGATCATGGCGAGAATTTAAAAACACCCAACTCACTTCGATAGCGGTTTTATCTTCAAGAATCTCATAATCTCTTTTCCAGTCAGCAGTTTCATTTCTTAGCTTCTCATTCTTGATCAAGGCAGACTCATAGAAAGTTTGAAGGGAAGCATGTGAACTTTCTAAAAAAAGAACTTTTACAGAAGACTCCCAGAGGTCTTCTTGAGATTAAGTCAGGGTCTGCACGAGTTCACCAATATGTGCTTCTTTTTTTCCTAATAGAGCCGTCAACTCTCTAATCTCTTCACTTGCCTTGGAAAGTTGCTCAGAAAATGAGGTTTCAAGACGATTCTTTTCCTTACTTGCTTGACTTGAGGAAGCTTTTTCAACCTCCAACTCTGAATTCAAAGCCCTTACCTACTGCTCTAAGGTGCTTTTACTTTCTTCTAATGTTTCCTTGTCGATTTGAAGACTTTCACACCGTTCCTTCCAATTATCCGCCTCCAATCGGTAGTCACACACTAATTTCTTTGAGAGGGTAACCCTCTTCATCATCTCCGTGCCAATGTGACCCTAAAAAAAGGGGAAAAAGGAGAACCCTGAAAATAGAAAAATGTTAAAGTAAAGTTTGATAAAGGAATACCTTTACAGAAGCATGTACTATATCGTTCGTCAAGGTCAAAAAACTGTAGCTATCAAGCTTAGCTCTCTAAACTGGACTAATCAAAAGCTTTAGCCACACGTCTACCTAACTTGATTTCCTCAAAAGGTTACCCTCAGTAGGAACTTCAATGGTAACTTGCCTCATAACTTCACCTCTACTTGAAGACCTAATTTTGGGGTAAGGAATAGATGAAGGGGGAGTAGTTGAGGTAGGAACGGTAGAAGCAGTCAGAATAGCCCGGGTAGGAATGGTAACAGCCACGATCGACAAAGAAGGTATCACATGAGCGGGAGTAGAATAAGAAGCAAGGGGTGCTTCATCAGAAATCGGACCTAAATTTCCAAACCCGCGGTTAAAAAGTTTCTCAACAGAATCATGAGCAACAACAGGAACATCATCGTCAGGGATAATCACTAGGGCTTCAGCAGACTTTGTAAGAGGAATATAATGAGGGGGAGATGCTTTGTTGTCAGAAATGATTCGTCTACGAGCTTGAGGCCTTTTTACCAAGGAACCCCCATCTTCCTCT
Organism: Nicotiana benthamiana; assembly: GCA_034376525.1. Lineage (NCBI taxonomy): Eukaryota > Viridiplantae > Streptophyta > Magnoliopsida > Solanales > Solanaceae > Nicotiana > Nicotiana benthamiana. The sequence goes on from CM067331.1 coordinate 119,911,039, forward strand.
TTTTTAGAGTCTTGGCCAACATCAGCTTTTCTTTCCGATAAAGAGCCCAAATTATCTCTTGGGCCCTTTTCAAAGAAATACAAGAAGCTATGACCGCCTCAACAATAATCCCTCGAACGACAAATCCTGATAAAAAGAAGGAATAAAATAGGTTCTGAAAAAAGCTATAAATAAGTTATAAAAAACTCTTACCATGCATTTTCACTTTCTAACCATATCATTGGGAAAGAGTCTTCCAAGATCTACTATCCATTAGGACTACATTCAATACTTTTCCTACCCCACCACGAAAATTGGGAATTTCATCAACAATTCCCATATTGCTTGAAAAGAAAAGGAAAACCTAGCGTGCCAGCCATGGTCTCTGTCATCTTCTGGGCTAACCAAAACTCTTTTGCTTATTGCTTCTAAAGAAAATACACCTTGGCGAAAGAGTCTGGGAAATTAAAGATGAATTAAATGGGAAAAAGTGAAAGGCACACCGGCCATGTTAGTCAAATTCCTCACACAAGCAACAACCCTCCATACTATAGGGCCGATTTGACCTATACAGACGTAAAAAAATTGACAGAACTCGGGGATAACAAGGTCTATAGCAGGTTTGAAACCTAATAGGAAAGGGTATCTATAAACATAAGAAAACCCAATTAAATAGGAGATTCTCTGGTTCGCATTGGGAATTATAATAGGGAAATCATGACTCCAGTAGCAGTCTTTACAAATTAAAAAAATTAGACCTTTAGTGATCTGAGTTGGTAGATATCAGCATGATCTAAAGAGGACACTTGATTTCGAAGGGACTCTTTATCATTGTAGAAAGATAGTTCCTTAGGAACTATTTCCTTTATAGAGTGTTCACGAAGAGGTTCTGAGGGTTCCTTACCTCTAGAAGAAGACCTTTGAGAAAGAGAATCTCTGGTCCTAGAAGAGGGACTGGAACTAGATGAAGGAAGAGAATAACCACGTATGGATGAAGACCCTAAATTGCGTAGTCTACCTCCTCTTCTAATCCTACTAGAGGCAAGAGAAAAGTTACCAACTATTGGGACCCTCCTATGGTTAGGGTTTGACGAAGACATGACAATACAAGTGATCACGCTCAATTGAGTCTCGTAAAAGACTATGCGGGTGTTGCAAATATAGTGTGGGTATTTCTGCCCAGAGTCAAACCATAGAGAATTAACCTATCAATTAATCTTATCAGAGTTACTCGCTCCACACAGTCAATTTTCCCAAACTTTGTACTTCACAATTGATGATATAGCTAACAACTAAACCGAAAGTAAATAAAGCTGGAAGTTAACTAAGCTTGCTTGTATATTATTGGAATAAGATCTAAGGTAATGGTTTTCCCCGTTGTTGATTTCCTTGGTTGAATATGTATTATAAGTCAGAATTAGTTGTTTCTATCAATCATGAATGCTTTAGCTACCATAAATCTTTTTCAAGCAATTATGATAATTTACTAGATGCACTTTCTCAAGTTGCGCTAGATAGATTCCCAAACAGTTCACTTAGATTGCACCCAAGGTATCGTTATCTCTAATCTAACCTCTAAACCCTCGGTTATGACTCTCGTCTATACTCCGGGAGTGATGTTGTTCATATAATCACCTAAATATGCACTCTCTCTCAAGCAGATATATAATAAATATGAACGGTTAATTAAGGATCCGTTTAATTAACCACAATCAAAACATAGATGAACAAATAGAGATTAACAACCAATTTCAAATATATTAATATAACAACCAAGTCGTCCCCAACGGGTTTCACCAAAAACCTTAGGTTAAAGTATCTTGCTACTCATGACAATGAAAGATAAAATCAATAAAATATTCATAATGGAAGAATTGCAATAAAAATAGAATAGAATAGAAAACTATGATGTTTTGGATGTTCTCTCACACTTGTTCTTCTTCCAAAAGTAATCTCAAAAACTCAGGCTCTCTATTGTGGGCGATTTTCTACATCTTATAAGGGTTTTACACCAATTTTCCCAAATTGACACTTTGGTCCCTGAACTTCCGCGTCCTGCCACAGTCCCACCGCGGTTACGTCGCGACCGTGGTGAACCATCTTCAGAGAGGGTCTTTGACTATGGTCCTACTATGGTTACGACTGGACCGCGGCAAACCAGCATCAGTTCTGTCTTTGTCCCTTCGCTAGGTGCACTTCGTGGATATTGTATGATTGGCCTCCCTTTCTCTGTAATTGATCCCAAAAGTACTCTACAGACTTCTTTTATTGGATATAGCCTGCAAAGCATGAAAAGCACTAATCAGAGCATTTGGTTATCCCTTTTTACTGAAAAAGCTATACAAAAATATGGTTCTTTAGGGCATAACTATAGTCTAATTCACATATTATCAACACCCCACACTTAAATCTTTGATCGTCCTCGAGCAAGTTGAACCATACTTCTAGGCCTAATCGTTGGATGCATTACCCTGTTTATGTCACACCCGCCATTATGAAAGAACAACCTAAGTAGTGCAACAGCCACACCTCCGGTGAAAACTCTAATGCCATGCCACACTCGTACTTACTCTATGCATTCTAAACAGAGGTGAAGACTTGCTTTTTCTTCCTGAGTTAAATGCCCTCGCGTCACATTTTTGAGAGAATTTCCACATACATAAAATCAAGGAACATTCACATGCCACACAGATACACCATAAGCTTGCCCATAGTGTAATACTCTACTAATCGAGTTGTTTAGTCTAAGATAAATAGGGCTTCATTTGGTTGTAATTTAGGCTACGGGACGGATAGGATACATTTACATATAAGAGTGACTACATATCCCTAAGCACTTAATACATACATTTTAACGTTTAAACCTCATATTTATGTCAAACCAAAATTCCACCTTCACGTCAATGTAAATTACCCATTCTTCTTTAAGCACACTTATGTCAAGCACCACCACTTATCAAGGATACACACACACACACACACACTCAAGTGACTCTTCCATTTTCAAAACAGTGCACCTTTCTCCTTATTCAATTAGCTCCATTCAAAAGCCAAACCAACCATCCCACACTTTAACTTTTACAAAGTTCATAACAATTCAAGTGCTCATGAGAGGTGAAAAGGTTCAGTTAGATGGTTAATTCAAACAAATGGGTAAGGTTTGTAATGTGGTTGCCAAATAAAAAGGATTATAGGCTCAAAGAGGTTAACTTTGATAATATGTACAGGTGGATTCATAATTATATAGGCTACACAAAGAAATGCCGAAAACATCTCTAAGACCAAACAACTTCTATTTCGCTTTGCACACACACAGGGCAAATTCTAATATCGCATGCAAGCATAGAATACATGTATTACCTCACACACACTTGGCATGTAACTCATTCCGAATTAGTTTGTCAATACACTCGCGTGAGCGTTCAAGTAATACAAGGTGTGCAAAGTTAAGGCATAAGATTAAGAGTCTACACGTGAGCCTAGATGTCGCACCCTCAAGTTCATTTTAAGTATTTGCAGGTATGTACACTACGAGATGCATTATTTTCTTCACCTATCTTAGCCCACGAGAGTCCTAAAAGCCCTAAAAATAGTAAAGAAAAATCTACCTAACCCGGTTTAAGAAAAGCCCTTGGAAAAGAACCATGGTCAAAAGAAAAACCAAGGGGAAATTACTACACTACCTAAAAGAAAATAAAATAAAAAAGAAATCTTTTTGGCTTTTTTTATCTGACCTTAGCCCTCAAGAAACCTGTCGGCAAGTGTCCATCGTTGGGCCAAGTCACTGACGTCTAAGATTAGTACAAACAAAAATAGAGGCACCAAAGTACAACATACTTAATCCATATATACACTAACAATACACAACACTAAATCAAGTCTCCCACCCCACACAAAAAGAATATTGCATGTCCCCATGTCATAAAACAAATGAATTGCAGAAGGGTAAGGAAACTTCCCTGGTTATCACTCGGAGTCGGAGACGGTGTTGGGGTCCAATTTACAAGCTCTCCCTATAGCGTGGAACCAAGCCATCATCCGGCTCTCAGACCTGGCCTGCCATCCAGACATGGCATCAAACGTATATACAGGCTATCTACCGAGGTGCGAAGTTTTGCCCCTCTTCCTCCACAGAAGAAAACCTGGGTCAGTTGGAGCATGATCTAGAGAATGCCTCCCAAGTTTTGGGGTAGCCGAGAGAATCTGGCTGTATCATAAGATCTCCTGGGTGGTGCCATGGGTGCTAGGGCAACGTCATTGTCGTCAAGCTCAATGGGTGTGGGTGCATCTTTGCCCACATTGATCTTCGCAACTCTGAATGCTATTTTTGTCGGCAAAGGGCCATCCGTAGGACTGGGGGGGACATCACCCAGCAGGCATAACCTCATCATAAGTGAGGTAAGTAAAAGCCCTTAGTCATCAAAAGTGACCGGAGGAACATTTTATCGCCAATGAGTTTTGCTACATCAACGTCCTTCTTGGTTACGAAGCACCAAAAAAATAGAGCCCGCAAGCTGTTCACATCTGACGTGCTGCCCGTGGGCAATAACCTACTGCAAATAATGGTGAACCAGCACTTAACCTCCCATGTGAATGACTTGGAATGAAGGGTCATGTACTCCTGTATCCAAATTGACCATCCCCTCGAGCATATTGTCCCAATCTGAGTGTCCCAATCGAGCCTTGGGGAGTTATGGTAATAATGAGTTCCACCAGTAAATAAGGGCAGCTGCAAGACCTGGCGAATCTTCGGTAATGAGGCATCTACCACTCTGCCCCGCACAACCACAGAACGACACATATATTTCAGGAAGCTTGTGTAGAACTCCCGGACCATCATTGGGTTGGCCGTTTTTTATTCCTCGGATAAGAACTCCATCCCCCTCCGTCTGATTTCCTTGTACATGTCCGGTTTTTCTACACGGAGGGAAGCCCTGTCAATGGTAATCCAAGGGATAAATCTTTTTGTAGCTTTAGCATGAAATCTGCCCTTTGCCTCATATGACGTGAACTGGGTGGCATCATACATCAGCAATTCGGAAGTGCTTTCCATGTTCCTACACTTATTTTGGGCCATAGTACCTACAATCAATTCAGTATAATGATCAGGTGCAGCCTAACATGTGCCAGTTCGATGGGTACTCAGAGTTCGCCACCCGCTGGCACCAAACAGTTCCTTGTTGTCAAGCATGGCCAGTCTAACCATCTAGTAAGGTGCCAAAGTTGACAACATCCACTATTGCCCCCACACCACTATCAATGCTACAATTTCGCCTTATAACGCCCCAGGCAAGCTTCCACAAATTAATAACTATTAAGTGCTATTACCACCCATCCACATGATGTACTTCACCCCATACAAAAATTATCAACAAGGAACACACCTCCACTTCTACATAAATCAACCCCAAACATCATCTAAAACACCAAAGTTGGAGTCTAAGACCCCATTGCAACCAATATCAAGAATTATACACAGTAACTACTACATAATGAAAATTACATAAAATAAAAGAAAAAGTAGAACAAATTACTTGAAAATTGCAGCGGATGGGGGACAAATTTGGGGGGTTTTGGAGACGTAGGGGGCATATTTGGGGGGGGGGGGCGTTGGTAAGAGATAAGGGCGGTTTGGGGGGTTGTGAAGAGGGGTGGTGGGTTTGGTTGGAGGAAAGGAATAAAATAGGGGTTTTGGGTTTTTTTTTTTATTTGGGAAGAAGAAGAAAGAAGAAATAAGATTTTGGGAAGAAGAAGAAAGAAGAAATAAGATTTTGGGAAGAAGAAAAAGAAGAAAGGTGATTTTAGGAAGAAGAGGAAAGAAGAAAGATGAGAGAAGTGGAGAGAAAAGGAGAGAGTGGGCGGTTTTTTTTGGGGGGGGGGGATTGGGTTTATGATAGGTTAATTAATGGACGAAAGAGAGAAAAGATAAAAAAAATCTTTTCTGCAGTTCTTACATGGGCCCGATCTCACCTACCACGGTCATACCGCGGTTACACCGTGACCGTGGTGGACCATCTTAAGAGAGGGTCTCTGACCGTGGTCCTACCATGGTTACACCATGACCTCGGTTACACCACGACCACGGTGGACCATCTTCAGAGAGGGTCTGACCGCGGTCCTACCGTGGTTACGCCGCGACCGCGATGAGCCGTTCCTCGATGCCCATTTTGGGGTTCTTTTCATTGTTTTGCTCCTTAGGCACTAATTTTACCTCTTTTAATGCCTACCATACCCATGTTATGCCGAGGCTTGTGATGCAAATTCCTCTGCACTATCCTGCATGTACACAATATGTTAGAAATTATACTATCGTAGATTGCCTCCCATGTGCCTGATTTAATGTCGCGGCACAACGCAGCATGAGCACAATTAATCGCTCAACTCTTTTTTTTAAACATGATGCCACATACGACGCAAGTAGTTGCACTCTCATTCCTCATTTGCATACTGGGGTTCTTTCAAATTGATCATCATTCTGTCCCCTTTTTCTTAAGCTATTCCAAGGTAATGTTTCAACCTTTTCCCATTTACTGAGAACTTGTTTGTCCCATTGTTTGAATCGATCTCAACAGCTCCACTTACGAACATTTGTACCACTATAAATGGTCCTGACCATCGGGACATTAACTTACCTGGAAACAATCTCAATCTTGAATTGTACAGTAATACCTTATCAGCGAGTTTGAAGTCTCTTTGCACAATGGTTTTATCATGCATATTCTTCATTCTTTCCTTGCATATCCTCATGCTTTCAAAGGCTTGATATCTAAATTATTCTAGCTCATGCAACTCTGTCAGTCGATTTTGTCCAGCTGTGTTAGGATCCACTGTTCAATTGCTTTAGTGCCCACCAAGCTCGATGTTCTAGCTCCACAGGTAAATGACAGGCCTTCCCAAATACCAACTTGTGTGGTGACATACCTATTGGTGTTTTGAACGCAGTTCTATAGGCCTAGAGTGCGTCATCAAGCTTCTTTGCCAAATCAGTTCGTATGGCATTCACCGTCTTGGTTAATATACTTTTTATCTCCCTGTTGGACATTTCAACTTGCCCACTGGTTTGCGGTTGGCAAGGGGTTCCCACTTTGTGGCGTACATCATATTTTGCAAGTAATTTTTCGAAGGCACTATTGCAAAGGTGAGTGCCTCCGTCACTGATGATCGCTCTTGGTATACCAAATCTTGTGAATATGTTCTTTTTCAGAAATCCTACCACCACTCTGGCATCATTAGTGGCCAACGATGCAGCCTCTACTCATTTAGACACGTAGGCTACAGCAACAAGGATGTACTTATTGCCAAATGAGCTGACAAACGGACCCATAAAGTCAATCCCCCAAATATCAAACACCTCTACCTTTTGAATCGGGTTCATTAGCATCTCATGGCGATGGGAAATGTTTCCCGTCCGCTGGCATTCATTGCAGCCCTTGACCCAGAGCTGTGCATCTCTAAACACAATTTGCCAAAAGAATACGGCCTCTAGCTTTTTCGCAGCTGTCCTGACCTTTTCAAAATGTCCTCCGTATGTTGATGCGTGACAAGCCTGCAAAATTGAAAATTGTTTTATCTCAAGGACACACCACTGGATAATATTATCAACACATATTTTAAATAGATGAGGCTCGTCCCAATAATACATGCGACAATCACGAAAGAACCTTTTCTTTTGGACAAATGAAAGGTCATATGGAACTATACCGCAAGCCAGGTAGTTTGCAAAATCTGCATACCATGGCACATCTTGTAGAGTAGCTGCTCATCTACTCATCTGGAAAGGTTTCTAGAATCTCTTCGACCTCGACTGATTTTTTAGCTCCTTCAAGTCGTGATAGATGATCTTTAACTTGATTTTCCCTTACGATCATGAATTTCGAGGTCGAATTCTTGCAACAGCAGCACCCAACGAATTAGGCGTGGCTTAGACTTCTTCTTCTCAATTAGGTACCTAAGAGCTGTATGGTCAGTATACACAATTACCTTGGAACCAATCAGATATGATCGGAACTTGTCAAAAGCAAACACCACTGCTAATATCTCATTCTCTGTCACAGTGTAGTTGAGTTGCGCACCGCTTAGCGTTCTGCTTGTGTAATAAATTGGATGCATAGGCTTATCTTTTCGCTACCCCAAGACTGCTCCTATAACATAATCGTTTTTGTTGCACATGAGCTCAAATTGTTGCTGTCAATTGGGTGCAACAATGATGAGTGCAGTTACCAACCTCTTCTTCAGTTCCTCATATGCCAACCTGCAATCATTAGAAAATACAAAGGACTGATCCTTTTCAAGGAGTTTGCATAATGGGTTAGCAATTTTGGAAAAATCTTTTATGAAATACCTGTAGAACCCGGTATGTCCAAGAAATATTCTCACTGCAGTAACTGAAGTGGGCGGTGGTAGCTTTTCAATCATGTCAACCTTAGCATGGTCGACCTCAATTCCTTTTCTGGACACTCGATGTTCCAGAACTATCCCTTCTTGTACCATAAAATGGCACTTCTCCCAGTTTAGCACTAAGTTTGTCTCCACACGTCTTTTGAGCACTCTGCTCAAGTTGTAAAAACAATCTTCGAATGAATCTCCCACCATGGAGAATCATCCATAAAGACTTTCATAATATCCTCCACCGTATCTATGAACATGGCTAACATGCACCGTTGAAAAATTGCTAGTGCATTACAAAGCCCAAAAGGCATTCTCCAAAAGGCAAAGATGCCATACAGATAGGTGAAAGATGTTTTCTCTCTATCTTTGGCGGCTATTGATATCTGATTGTACCCCGAATATCCATCTAAGAAACGAAAGTGCGATCTTCCGGCCAGCCTGTCCAACATTTGATCAATGAAAGGCAAGGGAAAGTGGTCCTTTCGGGTGGCGACATTCAATTTCCAGTAATCCATGCAAATTCGCCACCCTGTGACTGTACGAGTTGAGATCAACTCATTGTTGTCATTTTTCACAACTGTCATTCGCCTTTTCTCAGCACAAATTGGATAGTGCTGACCTAATTACTATTAGATATGGGAAAGATGATTCCTACATCTAACTATTTTATCACTTCCTTTTTTACAACCTCTTTCATGTTTGGGTTCAGCCTTCACTGATGTTCCCTGGAAGTTTGTTCCCCTCTTCCAGGAGAATCATATGCATATAGAAGGCTGGGCTTATACCTTTTATGTCTGCCATAGTCCATCCAACGACAGTCATATTTTCTTGCAGTACCAGTAAGAGCTGTTCTACCTGTACATTTAGAAAACAAGATGCTATAATAACAGGCAAGGTCGAATCAGGGCCCAAGAACACATACCTGAGGTGATTTGGGAATGGCTTTAGCTCCAGTTTGCGTGGTTCTTCTATTGATGGCTTTGCTAGAGTTGTAACTCTTTTTTCTAATTCCAAGGAGTCAAATTGAGGTTCCTTTGTCCATCATCCTCGACCTTCCCATGACCCATTCACCTAATCCTTCACCATCCATATCTTCTAGATTTTTCAGACATGCATCCAATAGGTTTTTCACAGTCAAGATCACGTCGTCCTCTTGCAGAATCACATCTACTGCATCCACCAAAGAGCAATTAGCATATTCGATGGGTCTTCTCATAGATAGCTGAACATTGAATATGAATTCTTCATCGTTCAGACTCATTTTTAGTTCCTAGTGTCATAATCGAGCAGTGCTCTACCAGTTGCTAAAAATGGTCTGCCCATAATGAGAGGTATCTCCTCATCTACCTGGCAGTCCAGGCTAAGAAAGTCTGCTGGGAACACGAACTTCCCCACCTGTACCAACACATCATTAAGAATACTAGTTGGCCTTTTCACCGTGCGATCAGCCAGCTAAAGCATAGAAGTCGGTCTAGCTCCGTCGATGCCCAATTTAGTGTACATAGCCAGCATCATTAGATTTATGTTGTCCTCCAAATCGCATAAGGCCTTTGCAAAGGCGTAGCTCCCAATTATGCATAGAATAGTGAAACTACCTAGATCAGACATCTTTTGAGCCATCAGTCTTGTCACTACTGCGCTGTAGGTCTGTGTCAGAGTCAAAGTGGAGAGATCCTTAAAATTAAAATTTCGTGACATTAAATCTTTCATCATCTTGGCATAACCAGGCATCTCCCTTAACGCATCCAGCAGAGGAATATTCAACTGAATCTGACACAGCATCTCCATAAATTTCTTGTATTGAACTTCTTCTTTTGTTTAACCAGTCTCGGAGGGAAGGGTTCATGTATCACCCTTTGTGCATTGCTTGTTGGCTTCTCTTTAGCGGAATTTTCTGGCACAAGAGGTTCCACCTGTTCTGGAGTTTGCTCAACCATCTTTTCTATGCCTTTTTCCTCCTGACTCTACTCAACAACCACTTCAGTAAGCTCTGTTGGTTCCTCCACCTCTAACGGAATTGTAGTGCTGGTGTAGTATCCATGCTGGCTTGTGCAATTTCCTGCTCTCTATCTAAATATCTCCCATTTCGGATACTGACTACTATCAATTGATTTGGATTTTTCTACTTGGGTTTTATGTTAGTGTATACAGGCAGGGTTCCCTGAGGATGGTTGTTCAAAGCCATGGATAGCTGTCCCAGCTGCGTTTCAATATTCTTTATAGCTGAATCATACACTGCCAATTTTTCTTGCACTTTCTTATTTGTCCCAATGAGTTGCTGAAGCATACCCCTGATTTCCACCATATTGTTATCTTGTTGCTGAGGAGGTGGTTGATAAGATAATTCTTGTTGATTTTGTTGTGGATAGCCCTGTGGTTTCTAATATGGTACTGGTACCATTTGGTTCTGAGGATGCATACCTCCAGGTTGTTTCATATTAGGCTTGTCCTACTGATTTTGTGGCGGTCTCCATTGCTGTGCTCCTTGTTTCTGATCCCCATAGTTGTTAATATAATTCATATCTTCCCTTGACCCTATATTTTCACCTTCTCCGCTCCATGAACACATATAAGACTGATTAATACAAGGTTTACATAGTCCTCCATTTGTTGTATCAACAATGTGTACCTATTTTGTACCCATCTCATCAATCTTCTTTGTCAATATGCTCATCTGGGTCATTAGTGTGGCCATATTCTTTGCATGTGAATTATTTGGGTAAAGAGGAACTGAATGTACTATGGGCGCCAGTGTTGTAGCTCTAGTCATCCACCCTGAATTTTTGTGACATCTATCAAGAAGGACTTTGCACTCGGTGAATGTCTTACTCAAAAATGCACCTCCTGCAGAAGCATCCACATTTGCCTTTAGATTGTCAACTAACCCCATGTAGAATCTTTTTCCAAACATCTGGTTTGGAATGCCATGGTGAGGGCGCTTCACTAGCATAAATTTAAATGTTTCCCAAATTTCTTGCAAGGACTCAGTCGGCTGATGCTTATACTGCAATATTTCATCAATTTGTCTTGCAGTCTTTTTAGGTGGATAGAACTTATTTAGAAACTGCTTGACTAATTCCTCCCAAGTTGTTATGGAATTGGTAGGGAGCAAATTTAGCCAAGTCTGAGCTTCCTCGGTCATAGAGAATGGAAATAGCAGTAGCTTGATAGCTTCCAGGGTCACATTCGGCTGCCTTTGGGTCATACAAATTGATAGAAACTTTTTCAAGTGCTGCTGTGGGTCTTCAATGTGTGACCCTAAGAACAATCCTTTATTCTGCTGCAGATGCAACATATTATTGGTTATCTAGAAAGTCCCTACTTAGATGGTGGGCACAACTATGACAGTGGTCAAGTTGTCAGCTATGGGCTGTGCTCAGTCATAAAGTACAGCCTCATGCACAAGAGATGCCACTATCCTTGTGGTGGGGTTTGCTGGTGGGTCCCCAACATTTCCATTGACGTTGTCTACGTCACCCATGTCTAATTGTTGGGATTATTGAAGTCTCTTTTGGCACGGTTTAATGTCCTGAATGTTTTCTCGGAGTGGTCTATGATTCCTTCTAGCAATTCTCCAGTCCTCGAAGAACTTCTACGCATACACCTGATTTCCACAAAGAGTTCAAACGTTAGAATTTCAATGAAAGATTGGATATAGAGAAAACTGACTACACTTAGAATCTTTTTCGTATTTCTTTCAATGTAGTTGATAACACCGTTAATTCCCTGACAACGGTGCCAAAATTTGATCACGCTCAACTGAGTCTCGTAAAAGACTATGCGGGCATTGCAAATATTGTCTGGGTATTTCTGCCCAGAGTCGAACCATAGAGAATTAACCTATCAATTACTCTTGTCAGAGTAATTCGCTCCACGCAGTCAATTTTCCCAAACTTTGTACTTCACAATTGATGATATATCTAACAACTAAACTGAAAGTAAATAAAGCTGGAAGTTAACTAAGCTTGCTTGTATATAATTGGAATAAGATCTAAGGTAATAGTTTCACCCATTGTTGATTTCCTTGGTTGAATATGTATTATAACTCAGAATTAGTTGTTTCTATTAATCATGAACGATCTAGCTAGCATAAATCTTTCCCAAACAATTATGATAATTTACTAGATGCACTTTCTCAAGTTACGCTAGCTAGATTCCCAAACAGTTCAGTTAGATTGCACCCGGGGTATCGTTATCTCTAATCTAACCTCTAAACCCTCTGTTATGACTCTCTTCTATACTCCGAGAGTGATGTTGTTCATACAATCACCTAAATACGCACTCTCTCTCTCAAACAGATATATAATAAATAGGAACGGCTAATTAAGGATCCTTTCAATTAACCACAATCAAAACATAGATGAACAAATAGAGATTAACAACTAATTTCAAATATATTAATATAACAACCAAGTCATCCCTAACGGGTTTCACCAAAACCTTATCTAGCTACTCATGACAATGGAAGATAAAACCAATAGAATATTTATAATGGAAGCATTGCAATAAAAATAGAAGAGAATAGAAAACTATGATGTTTTGGGTGATCTCTCACGCTTGTTCTTCTTCCAAAAGTAACCTAAAAAACCAAGCCTCTATATTGTGGCCGATTTTCTACATTTTATAAGAGTCTTACACAAAGTTTCCCGGAATTGACACTTCGGTCCCAGAACTTCCGTGTCCTGACGCGGTCCCACTATGGTTACGCCGCAACTGCGTTGAACCATCTTTAGATAGGGTCTTTGACCACGGTCCCACCGCGGTTACGCCCGGACCATGGCATACCAATTTCAGTTCTAGCTTTGTCCCTTCGCTTGGTGCACTTCGTGGATATTGTATGATTGGCCTCCTTTTCTTTGTAATTGATCCCAAAAGTACTACACAAACTTCTTTTATTGGATATTTCCTACAAAGCATGAAAAGTACTAATCAAAGCATTTGGTTATCCCTTTTTACTGGAAAAGCTATACAAAAATGTGGTTCTTTAAGGCCTAATTATAGTCTAATTCACTTATTATCAACGAGGAAGATGAAGAACGAGAATTGAATATTCTGAAAGATTTACGAGGAAGATGAGAATAAGAATTGAATATTCTAAAAACTTTGAACTTTATATGAGAAAGACAAAGATGAAAACTATGTTTATACTAGGAAGCAACCGTCAAAGGAAAATGTGAAATGATGGAAAGGTCATAATGAGAAATGTCACTTCATAATTGATGAAGCCGTAAAAGACCCTTTAAAAGTGTTGCAAAGTCGTAGAACCAATAAAAAGATGATACGTGTAATAAGCATTAAATGGAAGTGACAATCAAAGCATTGATTCTATAATAGCATCAATGGTGGCAAATATTCCCGCTTTAATAACCCACTTCCCAATTATTCAATTGATGAATTAATGTCAAGTGGGGGGGGGGGACTATCTGTATTGGAAAAATATGAGTTTATATACATTAAAGTGATTGAAAGATGGCATGTCATGATACGAAGGCTGGTCAAAGAACGATGATTAGCAAAGAGACACGAGTTACAATAGATACGAGCAGAGGCACAATCAGAGGCAATAGCAGATATTCAAAATACTCGACGCTCGTACCTATTCAAAATCAAATATCAAGGAGAATAAATATGATAGCACAAGAGAGTACAAATACAATATTTAACAAATATTAAATACTGAAAACATTAGAGAATCTGTATTAAATTACAATAATTATATAATGTAGCATTTAATGCCTTTAATTGACTATAATGGCCCTATTATGACAAAGGCAAAACTTATATCTTAGAGACAACTATAAAAAAAAAAAGAAGACTGGTTTTGTAAGGACAAAAAAACACTATTGAAATATACTGATTTACTTTACTCTCTTCTATTCATCTTCTTATTAGCAAAATCAATTTCCATTATTTATTTTTTGATTATCAGTAACCCGAGTTCCTCTAAAAATAAAGTTTTGACCGAAATTTCACTTTTTCGTTAAACGGTAATGATATTACAAACTAGATAAAAATTTAATTAAGAGAACTAAGAACTCATTGAAAAAATAATAAATGAAAAAAAATAAAAACAAAAACAAAAAACAACTTATGCGGTGCGGGGCGGGCGGGTGGACAACAAACAAATTCACTATGTGAGGCAGGTTGGAACTTTTGCGGGTTAAGGCTTAACCTTCCGCGCACCCGCCTCACCCTACCCCATTGCCATTTCTATGTCCAACTAATGTTGAAGTATTTAGCATGCGACCTCGTAATTGGATGTATATGAGACTCATTAGTGGCTTCCCGATGCGCTTGCACCTTTCTTAGAGTATTATCAAGATACCTTCTCCAATATTTCGCTATTAAAGACTTCCAAAAAAGATCTTAACATGTTTGATCTATATTAACTAGCTATAGTGTTAAAACATTTTTAAAAAACTCAAATGGGCCCTTACCAATTACCATGTCGTGTGCTTCACAAAAAACCATTCTAGAGTTGACCCTCAAGATAAAATGAGAAGTTTGTAAGAATACTATTCCAAAAATGAATTGTATTACTAGGAGAATAAATAGTTTCTATGTATGTAGAAATGTTTAATTTACTAACATTCTTTACCATATATATACAAAGCGAGTGTTATTTTTATGTAATTTTTTATTTTTCCCATAAATTCGGAAATTTTATTGTCTGAATTACTTATATATTGTTCATTATTTCTAGGTGTTTATGAAGGGTCTCTAGCTTCGATTATAATCTCGTAGATCTATGCTCCCCCGTCGTTCTCTAATCGGAGAATCGGAGTGGACATTGCCCCCGATTTTATTTGTACATAGATAGTCCCCTCGTATTTCGGAAGGTAGATTTATCAAAGTGACGGGAAGCAATAAATGAAACTTGGTTCCTTTCTACTTATGTTGCAACCGAGTTGACAGATCAACAAAATGTCCTATCAGTTGCAACGTTCTAACTTCGGACCTGTGTCAGACGTCGGTTGATTGTTCTCAAATGTGAAACGTCATGCATTGATTGTACTTCCTCTATAAAAATTACGACCCCTTTTTCACTTCTCCACTTTCTGATTCCAAAGCTCTTTGATCTCGAATTCTCCACTTACCTTTAACCTCTTCAAATCTTTATACTCCATCCTCAAATATTCATAATTTCTCTTTGAATATTCAATCCAGACCTTCATATATTTATCACATCTTCAAATCTTCAGGTATTTCCTTCAAACCTTCATATTCCAGAATCCGATGGCAAAAACTTCCAAATTCGTGCCTTAGCAAACTTTCCCTTCATCTTCCAACCCGGCCACAGATGCCAAGGTGGCCATTCGTGAGGTGCACCAAGAGCCTCCCTTGAGGAGTTTCGTCCTTGGGGGCTGCTCTATGGAGAATGAACTCAATGTCGAGAAGGCTTCCGGTCAACATAACCAAGGCAGCGGAGCATGGAGATACATATGCTCTGTTACTAAGCCCATAATTTGGGTAGACTGTAACTGGGAGGGAAAGGAGGTGGTCATCCTAGGGACCAACAATGACATCACCAATCACATGGAGGGGTACCTAAGTATTTATACTTACCCCTTCACACTCGTGCCTGGTAGATCCTGTAGTCCTAGACTTCTGCAAAAGGTATGAGGTCTGCCTTGGGAAAATACACCCGCCCTTTTGGAGGGTTGTAATCGTCCTCTGTCACATCTTAAATAACACTAAAGCACTTTTGTTCATCCTCGTTCTGCTTTGTCTCTACATTTCTCAAATCTTCCAAGGTGGGTTGATCAAGCTCATTCACTGAGCAAGTAAAGATCCATTCTATAGCATCGATAAGGACAAAGATCGAGGTTGGCATGGAGGTTCTTTATGGTGAAAATTAAAGACCTCATTCCCTCCGAATTTCTATCGTTCCCCAAATAATGGAATGTATCTCGTAAGGCTTTTCCTTCTTGAGTATTTGTCACTCCCTTTTATCCTTTTTTAATTGCATGTTTTCAACATTGTGCATCGGTTGCCCGAGTTCTTAATGCAGTACCTCGCTTCTAGGAGTGGATCGAGGGGATTTACAAATAGATGTCTTACTTTGAGTTCACATGGAGAAAGCTCTCGCAAGGCAAGTGAGAGGCACGTTCCCATGGTGAGGTTCTCTCCCGAATGATTACACTCATACACTTGACTTGCATTTTTGCTATGTCTTCTTCATTTTCACAGGCATGCCCAAGATCACTGAGCGTAGGCCGTTGGATGAGGACAAGAACCCGTCCTCTCTCGTTAAACCCTCCACTTTGAGATAGCTTGCGTCTACCATAAAATGGGAGAAATAGAATAAGACGAGGAAATCCTCAAGGTCCCCAAATTCTGAGGTGAAGAAGAAGATGGTGTCCATCTGGGTCCAGGAAAGGAACAAAAAGAGCACCATGGCCAGGGTACTTGACCATGATTTTCTCTACCGACTCAGGGATTACCTTGAGGATGATAACCTTGAGTTCATTGTTCACGGGTTGACCATCAATGAGGGGGAGCAGGAGGCAACTAGAATAGATGACCAAGAGGTCGATCCCCCTCTTTCTCGGGAACTAAAAGGAGAGTCGGAGGCCAGAACCCCCCGAGAAGCCGCCCTAGCCCCGAAAGAAGTAGCTGGTGTCATCGACATCGCGGAGATTCCGTCCTATACTGAGTCCATGTTTGAATAGGCTCTAGATGACAAAGAGAAATCAAACGAAAAGGCACCGGGCTCATTTTATGCCCTCAACATATTCTTCGGCAACATGGATATGACTATGTTGGAGGACTACTCTAGGCTCGATCACCTAGAGATCCCAAAAAGGGATGTTCCATCGAGAGCGGGCGAGCCAATTTTGAGACCAAAACTAGCAAGGCAGTTCTCTACCATGAGTATGGATCCCAAACATAAGAGGACAACCATTCTTACTATCCCATCAGATGCTCGGGCACAGTCTGCTCTGGTGGGCATGTCAAACCACCTTCATTTCCTGGTGACCAAGGAGGACAAGCCAATGATGAACGAAACAGATGCATCGAGCCTCTTTAAGAGGCACAACAGTCAATGAACCAGGTAAGAGGTCTATCATTTTCATCCTTCATTGATTTTTACTTAACATGTTCTAATGACCTCATTATCTTTCAAGATTCAGTGCTTCAACATGAAAGTTTCCTTTGATCTCACTTGGAAATCAGTCAGTTTGAGTTCGAGCTCAAAGAGTAGATCCGGAAGAAGGACATGTATAGGGATCTCACTAAGTAACAAAATGAGGCTCTTAAGGATCTCTAACTCTTTGGGACGCGATGGTAAAGGCTCAAAAGGTGTCCTCGTCTGTGAAATGAGAGCATGCCAATCTGGTTGAAAAGGTTAGGATCTTTGAGGCTAAAAATGAGAAGCTACTTGTGATACTAACATCTCAAATTTGTAGGTCCAAGAGAAGATAGACTTGATCGACTAGCTTCGAGCTAAGATGGATGACGTCAAGTATGGAAGAGACGTTGAGGGAAAGGATAATTGCTGGCTTCAGAAAAAAAGGATAAAAAAGAGTAGCTGGCATCGGTCAAGGACTAGCTCCGAGGGGCAAAGGACAAAGCCGACAAGTGGTCTCGGCTAAATGATAAACTTGGGGCACATGTGAACTCAACCGTCACGGAATGGGATTCCCTTGTCCAAGAGTACATTGCGATGAGGTCCAAATTGGAGGCATATTTAATTGATTCCTCTGATATTGAGGAAATGCTGGCTCAGCAAAGACCGAGTATGTAAAGCGGTTATCTCATAGAGAGACCCTTGAGGAGATTCACGCTCAAGGTTTTGACCTATTGGTCAAGATCGAAGAAGCCAAGAGACTTGAGGCAGAGGCAAACAAACTCTATGAATATGAGGGTCCCGAAATTTCTGAAGATTTCAAGGTTTCTTACGATTCAGGTGACGAGTCAAACCCCGGAGAAGACCAGGCATAGATTCCTTAGTTCTTTTATGGTTTTTCCTTGTAGTTTTTCATTTTATTCATCTTGAGGCAATTTTTGTCATGCCTTTGTAAATATTTTTTAAAATATATACAATTTTCCCTTTGTCAATACCATTTCTTTACTTTTCAGCATCTCTTTGCAATTTTTTTATTTGTGCGTTGTTCTAAATGCTACTGAATTTGTTGTTTTTGTTGTTATTATTGTTATTGATGTATCGTTCTTCATGCCTTGGCATAGAATCAAATGTTAGTATTTGTTCTTCGGAGGCTTATTCAAAATCCTTTAAGATGCTTAAGTTTCTTAGATAGTGTTTTTACCGAAGGTAACCTTTTAATAGGTTTTGATTATTCGTGAGGGCCTTACTTTATGGACTTTAGACGTCTCCTGGCCATTTTAAGGTGGTCGTAGGCTTTTGGATTTGGATTTTGGTACTGCCTAATAGGCTTGGTGCCTTCGTGTTTCGATAGCCTGGGCCGTCCAATTTTTTATTCGAACGACAGTCCCTGAGTAGGGGTAGCTCGTGGGCTTTTGGATTTAGGATTGAAGAAGAAAAATGCATAGTAATAAATTATAAGGGAAGAAAAGATTTATTTCATTGTTTGATATATAGGGTACTTGATCTGAGGCGCATAAGCCTTGTGCCTTAGCTAGAGTGGGCTACATGGGTACAGTTCGTATAATCGTTTGATCCTTACAAATGGATCCTAATAATATTTCCTTTTCGAAGGATCTTAACCTAAGGGTAATGGCCCCCGGTATTTGAGGTTGAACTTGTGATGGCTCAGATACTATTGACTCAAGGCAAACGATCATCAATTTTGATTTAAAGACGGTATTTATAACTAAGGTAGCACGTTTTACTATTGCCTCATTAAAAACATTTACTGAAAACCCACTTTGAGAATAAATCAATTCAAGGGAAAAAAAGCACAACACATGCATTCAGACCTAATAGTGACATCGCCCATGGTCGAGTACCTGCATATGTTAGTCCGTAATGTAACTAAATTAAAAAGAAAATAAGTTCCTACCTTAAAAGTAGTACCACTTTAAGTGTGCCACATTCAGTTGTTTGGTAGTTGTACATCATTTCTCAATTCGAGTTTATATGAGCCTTATCTAGTTATTCCAACTACTCAATATGGTCCTTCCCAATTTGGGCCCAGTTTCCCTTCATTTGGGTTCCTGATGTGTTGTGTTACCTTTCTTAATACCAAGTCCCTGACTTGAAAATATCTGAGGTTGGATTTTTGGTTGTAGTACATCCCTACTCGTCACTTCTGCGTGGCCAATCGAACTAATGTAGCATCCCGCCTTTCGTCCAATAATTCCCAGCTTTTAGTCATGGCCTTGATGTTTGACTCTTCATTAGCATACTGGAACTCGAGGCTTGGTTCCCCAACTTCGACTGGTATTATGTCTTCCACTTCGTAGGCTAGAGAAAACAGGGTCACTTGGTACTCAACTTCGAAGTCATGTGGTATGCCCACATGACTTTGGGCGATATTTCCTTCCACTTTTCTTTCGAATCGGTCAACCTCTCAGGTTTTGGAGTACAGTTTTGTTTATTGATTCTGCTTTCCCATTACCACTAGAGTGGTAAGGCATTGATAATATCTTTTTGATCTTGTGATCTTTGAAAAAACCTACATACCATGCTGTCAACGAATTAGTTTTTGTTGTCGCAGACGATCTCAGTAGGTATCCCAAATTGATATATTATGTGATATCAGATAAAGTCGATAACTTCATTTTCTTTGAACTTTTCGAATGCATGATCATTAACTTATTTGAAAAAATAAGTGGACTTACCGGGTGCCCAGGGAATAGGACTGATAATGTCCATTTCCTACTTCATAAATGGATATGGTGACACAACTGGGTGTAACATATCTCCAAGTTGATGAATTATTGGGGTGTGTCTCTGGAAATCATTATATTTTCATAAAAAGTCCTTTGCATACTTTGCCATTTCATTCCAGTAGTAGCCCTGATTAACTTCCAAACTAAGGATTCTGCTCCTGCGTGGTTCCCGCAAGTTCCCTCATGGACTTCTCTCATGGCGTATTTGGTCTCTACTGGACCTAAACATCTAGCTAGTGGGCCAAAGAAGGATCTTTTGAACAATGTCCCCTTCGACTAAGATAAATCTGGAAGCTTAGGTGTGCAAGGCTCTCAATATTTTGGGATCTGGCGGCAATTTTCCTGTCTTCAGGTAATCTATTATTTGTTTCTCCAATCCCTAGTCAAACTTGTTGAGTTTACTTCGACATGACCTTCTTTTACCATAAAGTTCATTTGTTGCACTACTACCCCGAAATGAATTCATCGGAGTCGACGAGCGACCCCAATTTGGCCAGTGCATCGGCCTCACTATTTTGATCTCGAGGTACATGCTGCAGAGTCCATTCCTTGAATTGGTGTAAGGCTACTTGAAATTTTTCAACGTATCTCCGAATCCATTCCTCTTTTAATTCGAATATTCCATTGACCTGATTTACGACGATGAGGGAGTCGCATTTGGCTTCGTTCACTTTAGCCCCAAGGCTCTTACCCAGTTCTAGTCTTCTAGACCTGCAATCATAGATTCATACTTGACTTCATTGTTAGACAATTTTAAAATTCTAATAGATTGTCTAATTAAGCTTTCCACATGTGGTTTTAGCATGATACTAAGTACAGAACCATTCATGTTGGAGGCACCGTCTGTGAATAGGGTCTAGACTCCTGAGTTAGACCCGAGGTGGCTGGTGTAAAGTTATTCACAAAGTCTACCAAAATCTAAGATTTTATAGCAGTTCAAGATCGGTACTCAATATTATACCTGCTAGTCTCCGCGGCCCATTTGGCCAGCCGGCTCGATAGCTCGGGCTTATGCATGATATATCTTAAAGGGTAAGAGGTTATGACACATATGGGTGGCATTGAAAGTATGGTTTTAGCTTCCTGGAAGTTCTTAGCAAGACGAGCACTAACTTTTATAAGAGAATACCTTATTTTAGCAATCATGTAGGGTTCTATTAACATAGTAATAGTAAATTGTATACCTTCATCCTCTTGGACTAAGACACCACTTACCACCACCTAAGAAATTGGAAATTGCCAAGTAGAGGTACAACCGTTCGCCTGCCTTCGGAGTGTGCAAAAAAAGTGTCTCAATAAGTATTGTTTGACTTTTCCAAAACTTACTGGCATTGCGAGGTCTAGGAAAATTTCTTCTTTTTTTTCAATAATGAAAAGAAACGGTAGCTCTTGTCTGATGCCCTCGAGATGAACTAGTCTAATAGGGCTGTATGCTCGGTCAACCTTTATTTTTTTGGGGTTTATCTTTATCCCCTGATTAGATACCATGAACCCGAAGAATTTTCCTAAACCAACCCCAAATGCGCACTTCTCCGAGTTTAGCTTCATTTTGTATTTTCTTAGTATGTCGAAGGTTTCCTGCAAATGTTTCAAATGGTCCTCTGCTTTGACCAACATATCGTCAATATAAACAACCATCGATTTCCCTATTTGTTCTTTGAACATCCAATATACTAGGCATTGGTAGGTGGCACTGGCATTCTTTAATTGGAATGACATTACATTATAGCAGTAGGTGCCAACTTTTGTTACGATAGAAGTCCTTTCTTGATCCTTCGGGTCCATCCAAAATTTATTGTACCCCAAGTAGGCATTGAGAAAACTGAGTATCTCGTGCCCGGAGGTCACGTTAATCATTCAATTGATGTTAGGAAAGGGAAAGAATCTTCTGGGCATGATTTGTTTAGATCTCTATAATTCATACACATCCTTAGTTTATTTCCTTTTTTAGGTACTACGACTACGTTATCTAACCAATCCGGGTATTTAACTTCCCGGATGGATACAATTTTTAAAAGTTTGGATAATTCATCCTTGATGAACACGTGTTTGATCTCACACCGTGGCCTTTTATTTTGCTTAACCGGATGGAACTTTAGGTCCAAACTCAGCTTGTGAATGGTTACCTCCTGTGGGATCCCTTTCATGTCAAGATGGGACCCAACAAAACAATTGGTGTGAATTGTAAGAAAATCAATAAGGTTTTTTCGTAAGATCGACGGTTAACCTCGTGGCCAGGTATACCTTTCAATTTTGTAGATTCCCGATTAATGTAACTTGCTACAACTCTTAAATCGTTGATTTGGTTGCATTGGTGTCATCTGGAGCTATGAATGATCTTGGGACATTGTAACTATCCTCATCATCCTATTTTCCCGATCGACTGAGGCTGATATCAGTGATTTCTATTTAATCTCTTCTTTTTTGGTTGGCTCCATGCTCCTCGATGTTGAACCGCAGGCAGTGGGATCACTTCGTCGACAATAAACATTTCCCTACTGGGCGACTGTTCTCCGTACACCATTTTGACTCCCCTCAGTGTGAGAAATTTCAGCTTCTGGAGCAAGGTCAAAGGTACCTCCCTTATGTTATAGACTCATGGCCTTCCAAATAGAGGGTTGTACCTCATATATTGATCACGTAAAAATTCTTTTCTTGAATTGTCCCAGCAGTGTTTACCGGAAAATTTATCTTTCCTTTTGTGGTCTCACATGCCATGTTGAATCCGTTAAATATCTGAACTACTGGTACGATTTGATTTTGTAACCCCAATTACTATATGACCCTTGATCTGATGATGTAGGCGAGCTACCTGGATCAATCAACACACATTTAACCCAAGATTTATTGATAAGTACAAACATTACTCGTGCATCGTTGTGAGGTTGTACCATGCCCTCGACATCTTCGTCGTGGGTCCTTGGAGAACGTAATCTCGGGTGCATTTTTCCCTCGTAATAGATACTTTAGTTTGTCTTATAATTGGCCCTTAGGGGACTTCAACTCCCTCAATGATCATGTTGATCATGTGTTGAGGCTCCTCTTGTTAGACCTGTTTGTTGGCGTCCCTATTTCTGAAGTGGTTTATGGATCGTTCACTTAGGAATTCTCATAAGTGCCTATTGTTGAATATTCGAGCAAGTTCTTCTCTTAGCTATGAGCAATCTTCAATCTTATGACCGTGAGTGTCGTTATACTTACACATCAAGTTAGGATCTCTCTACATTGGGTCAGACTACAATGGTCTAGGCCGCTTGGTATCTCTGATTCACCTTATGGACAACACGATGCTTGAAGCGTCTATGTTGAAGTTATATTCCGATAATTTTGGTGCATCCCTACTCCCGAGCGACTTGTTGAACCCCTTCTTGCTCATCAAGCCCCAGCCACTAGGCCGTTGATTGCGTCTCTTCTCGTTTCTTGCTTGATGATGTCTGGATCCATTTTCCCTTCAATCTACGTTGTATGGTTGACATCAATATGAGATCGTTCTTGGCTCTTGATCAATGACTCTATTAGGTCTATCATCAATCCTGATGGGGTAAACAAATCCAGAAACGGCCCAAAGTTGGTCATCCTCAATTTACCGCCCTATACTCCACCAAATTTTTTTTTAGCTATTAAGAGGCGACAGAAATTTGGGGGTTGAGCCCTTGAATGATTGCTTGAATGGACTAATCATCTGCAAATAGTGGTAGTTCTATCCGTTCCATCTTGAATCTTGACACGAACTCCCTAAGCATCTCCTTATCCCTTTGTTTGACCTTGAAAAGATATGACTTTCTGGTCTCGACCTTGATTGCACGGGCATTGGCCTTTACGAAATCATCTACAAGAATAGTAAATGAGTCAATAGAATTTTGAGGCATGTTGTGATACCGTATTAGTTCTCCATTGGACAAAGTTTTCCCAAACTTTTTCAGTAATACCGACTCGATCTCATCATCCAAATCGTTCCCTTTGATCGCGCGCTCATTTGGATCTATGTTCCCATTATATTTGGGAATGTCGGGTATACAGAACCTCTTTGGGACTGGCTTTGGTGCCTTGCTCAGAGAAAATGGGTTTTGGATAAATTTGGAGTCCGGCCCCTTCTATATCATGGGTGCTCCCAGGATCTGATTGAACCTGGAATTTTATGTTTTCACCTTCTTCTTATTGGCCTCAATCTTTTTCTCGCATGACTCCACCCATTTTATTGACGCTTCGAGCATATTCATCACCTCTGAAGTTAATCCGGGCTTGACTTCACCTGGGCTCTCGATAATTTATTCATCCATTCGAGTGTTTTTCTGAGATTGTTCAGGCTCAAACCTGTTGGGGTCATGGCTTTGATTCTGTAGTTGTGCTATTGCCTCTTGTGGAACATGAGCCATTTTGAAAATCAGTCATAGTCTCACCCCATCACCTTCATCTCCGGGCACTTCTCGAGCTTTTAGTTGGGGTCCTGTAATTATTATTTTCGGGATTAGTTGACAAACTGATGTTGATGGCCACCTATGAGTTAGCATCGACCAGGTCAAAGGTTGGGATACCATTGGGATTAGTTGGAAGCACATCATTATTGGGCACCAAATTATTATTTTCACCATGATGGCGTGACTCAACATTAATGTTCAAGTGAGCCGACTTATAGTTTGACCTTTTTAGGGAAATCTAGAATTAATATTTCTTAGAACAAGCGTAAAATAAGGTATGTTATGGAGATTCATATCAAATTACCACTATTATCCTTAGCCCACGGTGGACGCCAAATTATTTACCCAAAAATTAAGAAATAACTAAATTTGTACGCATTGTAAAGTATACATGGTTTATTTCAACATGATAATTAGTAATAGCAGATAAATAAATTAAAGATGAAATAAACAAACAAATCAATCACAATGTTATGACCATGACTGATCTTATATTGAACAGGGACTTGTCCTCAATTGAACACTCGGTTCAAGCCAAGCCGCGAATGAAGAAAAGAACTAGTGAGTAATACCTTTTACAGTAGCTAGAAGATAAAAGTAAAATTTTAAGCTGTGAATCGTGTGTTACAATATATCAGACTAAAGAAAAAAATTTCCTTTATATAGTAGGAGAATTTTTGTCCTCGTATAAGTCTAAAAGAGATAAAAATCTTCTTTTTATGGTAATTGTTGATCTTTAATCAATACTTAACGAGATTTGTGCCACAATATCCGGCTGAGCGCGAGTATTACGGCCGCCTATTCGTCATGCATAACCGTCCACCACGTATCCCAAGGTCTAAAAGTTATACCCGATCTAGGTTGCATCGCTTTACCATGTCTGATATTGAAATTTTTCCCGGGTCTCGATATAAAGGGTCTTTGGCCTCGATTATAATCTCGCGGATCTGTGCTCCCCCTTTGTTCTCTCATCGAAGAATTGAGGTAGACATGGCCTCCGAATTTACCTATACGCAATTATCAAATTAGTGAGTACACTAATCTTATATTTGCAATGGCGAGAGCTAGCAGGTAATTGAATAAATGATCATTTGCAAGATACATCTATTTACAAAATATGTATAAAATGGTCGGTATACCACGTTACAAGATGAAAAATAAAAATAATATGTTAAAGAAATTTAAGACCTCTTATTGAGGTTTGGCTTTAGGCCATAAATATCATTGAGCCGCCTCTCGCTAATTCTATTGATTTTCTACAAAAAATCAGATTTCCTTTCATTAAGTATGCTTATGTTTATTACTAGTCATAAACTTTCCTACACAAAGTAGAAAAATGTTAGACATTTTTGGCACATAAAAGATGTTTATAATTTTAAAAAAAGGTAAGTGGAAAAAAAGAAGGGTAAATCGAAACCGTATATTTTATCTTAAGTTTTTAAAATTAAGTCCCATGGAGCAGCCATTACTATTATAATTCTGATACATGTAGAACAACAGGCACACGATAAATTATTTATGTTTTCCAACCATTCTCGAATCTAAGTGTAGAAAAAGTTGGAAAAAGGTGTAGCAAAGAAAATACTAAATTTTTCTTAAATCATGTATGCATAATTTATAATATATTATTTGAATCTCGTTGTGATGGTAAGAACTTACATACATAATAGAAGAACACATGTGAATAAATACAAGTGTTTAATGCATTACTAAACGATGTCTAATATGCTTGATGTACTTGCACTTCTGACGTATCATTGATCGTAATCATGATGTTTTATTTTCTCCTTCACTCTTCACTTACTAAAACACACTCACGCAAATTTTGGTTAGCAGTTAAGCGTGTTTAATATTTAGCCAAAGTTGTAGACGAATGATTTGACTCATTAGATTCTTTAATATATAAAAATTTTAGATTCTTTAATATATAAAAAATTTAACTTTAAAGAATTTATAAGTAAATCATAAAATATCAAAATCAAAACTATCACACATTTTACGCAATAAGTAAATAAATTTTTTTGAAGCTTCCTCATGCGTAATTTTTCGCCTTAGAACCTCTACAGAAAGTGTAAAGTTAAAAAAAAATTTCATAAATTACTTTTGTAAATCAAGATCCATGCAACTTTTGTCCTTGTATAGTCTCTTAGTTGTTGCCGGGGGAAATAAATCTAAAAAGATAATAACAATAACAACAACAACAACAACAATTATTATTATTTTAAAATTATGAGACTTCAAAAGGTGATCCTCTCCTTGGTGAGAACACAACTACATAAGGATGTCATAAGGTTTCCCTCTAAATCTCATCCATGGAGAAAGGTCTGTACTATTTACAAATAACGAATACTACGAATTAAAATAAATAAAAATACGTGTTGTACGAAACTGACCAATAATCAATATAGAAAGTAAAAACCTTGTTAATATTCAAATTGATAAATCCAATTTTAATTCAAACTTCATAATCCCATGTATAATGACGAAGAACTTTGTAACGAGAATGTTGTAACATAGCATGTGTATGGATGTGTAGAAATATTCTAGAATGTTCTAGATTATTAAAGTTAATTAGGTAAGTTAGTTAGATAGTTAGTGGAAGTTTTCTATATATTTGCACATATACTGTACAAATGCCTTTAACAGAAAATGAAGTCTTCTTGGTTCATGTAATATTTCCCTCTCTAAAATCTCTTCTCCACTTCTCTTCTAGCAATTATATTTCATAGATTACTCCCAATTTCACATAATATCAGAGTACGCATCGCAATAGCGAGTGGGAATTAGTTATTTTGGAAGATCCTGCTCCATATACAAGAAAATTGCAGAAATTGCGAGCTCAACAATTGCTGAAAGTACATAATTGGATCATAATCATCCAGTGTTCCTTCATCCTTCAGATACAATAGGTGCACCGATAATATTGATCCAGCTGACTGGTTCAGATAAGTACACTTCTTGGAATCGAGCGATGGAGATCCAACTGCTTAGGGAAGAACAAGCTCGGACTGGTCGACGGGACTATGAAAATGGTGATTTTGAAGATGAACTAGGTTACCAATGGGATTGTTGTAATGCTATAGTCTTAGGATAGATAATGAGCTCAGTATCAAATGAACTGATAGCAGGAATATTGTATGCCAAAAATATTAGGGCTGTTTGGGAAGATCTGAGAGAGCTATTTGATAAAGTGAATACTTCACGAGTCTATCAGTTGCACAAGGAAATAGAAACAATTACTCAAGATACTAATGGTGTATCATTGTGCTTCTCTAAATTGCGCAATCTCTGGGATGAATTTGATAATATGGCATCTCCCCTGCGTGACTGTCCAAGATCTTGAAATTTTATTTTCATAAAAAGCAGAAAGTCTTAGAATCCCTAATGGGATTAAACGAAACGTATGAGAAAGTTAGGAGCCAGATTCTAATGAAAAGCCCGACTCCAAGCATTAACAAGGCATACTCAATGTTAGTTGAAAGAGAGAGTCTGAGGACAGTAGCTTACACCATAATAGCAGGGGATGGAAATGAACCTGCAACACTTCTAGCTGGTAAAGAGTAATTGGGATATTCAATGTGACTATTGCAAGATAAAGGGACACACAAAGAAAGGGTGTTATAAGTTGATTGGGTACCCGTCAGGTTTCAAAAAAAAAAAGAAAGATGAACATGAACACTGCATACAATGTGTGTGCTGAAAATACTAATCCAACCATAGGCACTGGGAATGCAGGAAGCACTGGGCAACTTGATGGATGTAACAAAGGAGAAATGCCTAGAGCAACACAACTCACTATAGAACAATACAACAACAACAACAACATAGCATAATCCCACTTAGTGGGATCTGGGGAGGGTAGTGTGTACGCAGACCTTACCCCTACCCAGGGGTAGAGAGGCTGTTTCCAAATAGACCCCCGGCATCCTTCCCTCCAAGAACTTCTCACCTTGCTCTTGGGGAGACATGAACTCACAACCTCTCGATTGGAAGTGGTGATTGCTTACCATCAGAGCAACCCCTCACTGTAGAACAATATGATCAGAAAATAAGGATGCCGAGTCTCAATACCAATCGTGAAAAAGCACAGGAGAATGTTGTTAAAGCTAGTTAATGATTAAAGCTAGCTAAGTTGGTGTGAATGAGAAATGGAGGGAAGAAGACAATAGAAGGAAAATGAAGTTTCAAAGCAAAGTTCCTTTGAAAAGGAGCTTTGTACCACATCGGTGGTAGAAAGGGAAAGTTATGTGCTTATATTAGAAAGCACTTCTTCTAGCTCTTAAAGGGTTAAGAAGAGGGACTCCCCTCGCGCCGTCGTCGTCGCTCGGCTCGGCTTCGGCTTTGGATTTGGATTTGGATTTGGTCAAATGATCTGATTGATTGATAATCTTTTTGGACCAAATTTATTTAAAATTCAATCTTCATTTTCTGAAATTATTTTTAATTCCCGCGGGAAAAAAAAAATAATAATAATATTAATTCGTTAAAAAACTTCCCAACGTTCTTATTTTTCAGGAAAAGGCATGGCCTTTCCCGAACAGGCACCAAGCCTTTCCGAACAGTCTCAATTCAAGGCTATATAAACTGAGGCAATGCCTCATTTTCGTATACTGGAAGCATTAAAAAAAAATTCTGCATTGTTTTTCTTTAAACCAAAAAAAAAAAAAAAAAAAAAAAAAAAACATATCGAGTCATAGTGTGATTTCGTTCCCGAATTTGAGTTCGTCGAAGTCGTAGGCGTTTGAGGTACCGCCACTCCTACGACAGGTATATCCGTTATATCCTGGGAGGAAATAATCCACAACCTCGGGTACAGTGAGGGGGTTAAATTCCTTAAGGACACACAGTGAATTCTGTGGTCTCGGATTTCTTCATTTCTGTGATTTTTTTTTTTAAACGTTACATACGTTCTGTTTGTGTCTCTTCTTATTACTGGTTTCAGTTTCTCGTTGCTTTGAACACGGACAGACGATAACAAGCTTAAGGAATTTAATTTATTTCCGTGTTCATCTGTTGTTAACGAACTTGTATGTTGTTTGGAGACTAAATCTTCGGATTTTCTACTCCGGTTGAGATTAAAGTTTTCAGAACTTTCTACTCATTTGGGTACTTGATTTGAAGATATAAAAACTTCATCAAGTATACTACATACAGTATATTACATTCTATTTGAAGTTTGTTTTAATTCTGTTTGTGTAAATTTGATTCGGTTTGAAGAAATAAAAACTTCACCGATTATTAAAGTGTTCTGTTATTTCCTACGACAGAAATGGGAGACCAAACTCCAAATTTGAATGCTACTGCTACTGTTACTGCCACACCAGCCCCCGTGGTTGGTTCTACGAGCAATGCTGCGTCCTCCAGTCGTACTGCACCAGCACCGGCTCCGGCAGAGAAGCCCGGAAAATTCACCGGGATTGATTTCAAACGATGGCAACAAAAGATGTTCTTCTATCTAACTACTTTAAGCCTTCAAAAGTTTATTAAGGAGGATATTCCGGTTCCGCCGGAATCAACACCTGAAAATGAACGATTTGTTGTAATTGAGGCGTGGAAGTACTCAGATTTTTTGTGCAAGAATTACATTCTTAGCGGACTGGAGGATGATCTTTACAACGTCTATAGTAATGTGGGAACATCAAAAGAACTATGGGATGCGTTGGAAAAGAAATATAAAACAGAAGATGCTGGCTTAAAGAAGTTTATCGCTGCCAAGTTTTTGGACTACAAAATGGTAGATGGCAAGTCTGTTGTCACTCAAGTTCAAGAGTTGCAGGTTATCATCCATGATCTCCTCGCTGAAGGTATAAATTTAATTAATGCCTTTGTCAAAAGTATTCAGTGCCCCGTCACTTACATGTTGTTTGTTGTAGGTTTGGTGATTAGTGGGGCGTTTCAAGTTGCGGCAGTGATAGAGAAGTTGCCTCCTTCATGGAAGGACTTCAAAAATTACTTGAAACATAAGCGAAAGGAGATGACATTGGAAGATCTTATCGTCCGGTTGAGAATCGAGGAAGATAACAAGGCAGCGGAGAAAAAGGCAAATGGGAGATCAACCATAGGGGGAGCACATATAGTTGAAACTGCCCCAACTAATATGAAAAAGAGGAAAAAGGCATCGGGACCAAGGAACTATCCCAACAAGAAGAAATTCCAGGGAAACTGCCATAATTGTGGAAAAATCGGACACAAAGCTGCAGACTGTCGTGCTCCGAAAAAGGAAAAGAAAAAGGGTCAGGCTAATATGGTTGAAACAAACGAGGAGGTTGATGACTTGTGCGCTATGTTGTCCGAGTGCAACCTAGTGGGAAGTCCGAAAGAGTGGTGGATTGACTCTGGCGCCACTCGTCACATTTGTGCTGTTAGAGAAGCCTTTGCTTCATATGCTCCCGCCGGGCCCGACGAAACAATATATATGGGAAATTCTGCAACGGCCAAGATTGAAGGTTATGGAAAGATACTGCTGAAGATGACCTCTGGCAAGGTGGTGACTCTCAACAACGTCTGTCATGTTCCTGAAATTAGGAAAAATCTTGTATCTACCGGACTTCTAGTGAAGAACGGTTTTAAATGTGTTTATGTTTCTGACAAGGTTGTAATAAGTAAGAACGAAATGTACATAGGAAAAGGCTACCTCACAGAGGGCCTTTTCAAACTGAATGTAATGGTTGTTGCTAATAATAATAAAGTTTCTGCTTCGTCTTACTTGCTTGAGTCAAATGATTTATGGCATTCACGTTTAGGACATGTCAATTATAGAACCTTGCGAAAAATGATTAGTTTGGAAGTGTTGCCTAAGTTTGAATGCAATCAATCAAAATGTCAAATCTGTGTTGAATCTAAGTATGCTAAACATCCTTATAAGTCAGTTGAAAGGAATTCAAGTCCTTTAGACTTAATCCATACAGATATTTGTGACATGAAGTCAATTCCATCTCGCGGTGGAAAGAAGTATTTCATAACTTTTATTGACGATAGTACGCGGTATTGCTACGTTTATTTACTTAATAGTAAAGATGAAGCAATTGAAGCGTTCAGGCAATACAAAACTGAAGTTGAGACTCAACTTAACAAAAAGATTAAAATGATAAGGAGTGATAGGGGCGGTGAATATGAATCTCCTTTTGAACAAA
This sequence comes from Nicotiana benthamiana, assembly GCA_034376525.1. Lineage (NCBI taxonomy): Eukaryota > Viridiplantae > Streptophyta > Magnoliopsida > Solanales > Solanaceae > Nicotiana > Nicotiana benthamiana. Next base: position 119,942,774 of record CM067331.1, read on the forward strand.
TATGTTTGGAATATGGCATTATTCATCAAACAACTGCTCCTTACTCGCCACAATCAAACGGAATTGCGGAAAGAAAAAATAGAACACTGAAAGAAATGATGAATGCCCTGTTAATAAGTTCTGGTTTACCCCAGAACTTGTGGGGGGAAGCCATTCTAACAGCTAGCCGAATACTCAATCGAGTGCCCCATAGCAAAACAAAATCAATTCCATACGAAAAGTGGAAAGGAAGGAAGCCCAATTTGGAATACTTCAAAGTGTGGGGGTGTTTGGCCAAGGTGCAAGTTCCTAAACCCAAAAGGGTAAAAATAGGACCTAAAACCGTTGATTGTGTTTTCATAGGATATGCCACAAATAGTAAGGCATATAGATTTCTGGTTCACAAATCAGAAAATCCCGACATTCAGGTGAATACGGTAATTGAATCAGATAATGCTGACTTCTTTGAAACCATATATCCGTATAAAAAGGAATGTGCGTCGTCTAGCAAAGAATCTAAACGACCTCGGGAAGAAATAAAGGAAAACATTCCTGATGAGGAAAATCCAAGACGTAGCAAACGTCAAAGGACGACTACTTCCTTTGGACCAGAATTTTTAACATTTTTGTTGGAAAATGAGCCTCGAACGTTCAACGAAGCTACGTCTTCATCGGAAGCTCAATTTTGGAAAGAGGCAATCAATAGTGAGATAGAATCCATATTGAACAACCATACTTGGGAATTGGTTGATCTTCCTCCAGGGAATAAACCTTTAGGTTCCAAATGGATTTTCAAGCGGAAAATGAAAGCTGATGGCACTATTGAAAAATATAAGGCAAGACTAGTTGTTAAAGGGTTTAGACAACGAGAAGGTCTTGATTACTTTGATACATACTCGCCGGTAACGAGGATTACATCTATTCGGGTGTTAGTAGCATTAGCCGCCGTGTACGGTCTTGAAATCCATCAAATGGATGTGAAAACAGCCTTCTTAAATGGAGAGTTGGAGGAAGAAATTTACATGGAACAACCCGAAGGGTTTGTAGTTCCAGGGAAAGAGAAGAAGGTATGTAGACTTGTTAAGTCTCTTTATGGACTAAAACAAGCACCAAAACAGTGGCATGCAAAATTTGACCATACGATGCTGTCAAATGGATTCAAGATAAATGAATGTGATAAATGTGTCTACATTAAGAACACTCCGAACCACGTCGTCATTGTTTGTTTATACGTGGATGATATGTTAATAATGAGTAACAACATTGCTAACATAAATGCTACTAAGCGCATGCTTGCTAGTAAGTTTGATATGAAAGACTTAGGAGTTGCCGATTTAATTCTGGGAATTAAAATCCATAAGACTCCTCAAGGTCTAGCATTGTCTCAATCTCATTATATTGAAAAAGTACTTGAAAAGTTCAAGTATTTGGACTTTAAAGTTGCAAAGACGCCAATTTATATGAACCTTGCTCTTGCAAAGAATAAAGGTGAAAGTGATTCTCAATTGGATTATGCCAGAGTGTTGGGAAGTTTGATGTATATTATGAACTGTACGCGACCTGATATTGCGTGTGCTATAAGTAAACTAAGTCGCTACACGAGTAATCCCGACCAAAATCATTGGCTGGCAATGAAACGAGTTTTGGGATATTTGAAACATACTCAAAACTTTGCTTTGCATTATAACAAGTATCCTGCAGTTATTGAAGGATACAGTGATGCAAATTGGATCACCGGTTCAACTGAAACTAAATCCACAAGTGGATACGTTTTTACTATAGGTGGAGGAGCAGTGTCTTGGAAGTCATCCAAACAGACATGCATCGCCCGCTCTACAATGGAATCTGAGTTCATAGCTCTAGACAAAGCCGGTGAAGAAGCTGAATGGCTCCGGAATTTCTTAGAAGATATTCCATTTTGGCCCAAACCGTTGGCTCCTATATGCATACATTGCGATAGCCAAGCGGCAATAGGAAGAGCCGGGAGCGTTATGTACAACGGAAAGTCTCGTCACATACGACGAAGACATAATACCGTTAGACAACTACTCTCTAGTGGAATTATTACAATTGACTATGTTAAGTCAAGAGATAATGTGTCGGATCCACTAACTAAAGGCCTAACTAGAGAAGTGGTTGAAAGATCATCGAGGGGAATGGGACTATGGCCGAGGACAAGTCATCGTGGCGGTAACTCTACCTAGAAGACATGAGATCCAAAGATCTAGGTTCAAAGAGATCAAACAAAGTCATTGATGACGGTTCAACATTGTCACAATAACTTTTTGGTCCATTTTCGTGATGAGACAATGTTCAGTACCAGGATAAAGCATTAAGGCTTTTTAATGGTTTCTAAGTTTGATACGGGGTATATCAAATAGTGTATCTACGGGATGACACATTTAGGAATCACCTATGTAAGTGTGAAGTGTAAGCCGCTTCAAGGAGAACTCTGTAAGGCCAGCTCTCTACGCACTTATGAACCAGGAAGTGTTCATGGCTGAAACGAACAAAACAATGAGAACCAAAAACGGTTAAAGGGTTAATTGTGTGACATGTGGTTGTCTAGGTATACACCAAAGCTCGACGGTTCAAAGATATCAAATCTACCGATTGACCGAGTATATCCGACATATGCTCACTACGGAAAGTTCAAAGAGAAATCTACTTATCCAGATGCAATTAATCCTTGCTTACGAATCACACAGTTTTTTGTCATGCATGTTTTTCATCATATAGCCATTCCCCATTCATGTGGGGGATTGTTAAAGCTAGTTAATGATTAAAGCTAGCTAAGTTGGTGTGAATGAGAAATGGAGGGAAGAAGACAATAGAAGGAAAATGAAGTTTCAAAGCAAAGTTCCTTTGAAAAGGAGCTTTGTACCACATCGGTGGTAGAAAGGGAAAGTTATGTGCTTATATTAGAAAGCACTTCTTCTAGCTCTTAAAGGGTTAAGAAGAGGGACTCCCCTCGCGCCGTCGTCGTCGCTCGGCTCGGCTTCGGCTTTGGCTTTGGATTTGGATTTGGATTTGGATTTGGATTTGGATTTGGTCAAATGATCTGATTGATTGATAATCTTTTTGGACCAAATTTATTTAAAATTCAATCTTCATTTTCTGAAATTATTTTTAATTCCCGCGGGAAAAAAAAAATAATAATAATATTAATTCGTTAAAAAACTTCCCAACGTTCTTATTTTTCAGGAAAAGGCATGGCCTTTCCCGAACAGGCACCAAGCCTTTCCGAACAGTCTCAATTCAAGGCTATATAAACTGAGGCAATGCCTCATTTTCGTATACTGGAAGCATTAAAAAAAATTCTGCATTGTTTTTCTTTAAACCAAAAAAAAAAAAAAAAAAAAAAAAAAACATATCGAGTCATAGTGTGATTTCGTTCCCGAATTTGAGTTCGTCGAAGTCGTAGGCGTTTGAGGTACCGCCACTCCTACGACAGGTATATCCGTTATATCCTGGGAGGAAATAATCCACAACCTCGGGTACAGTGAGGGGGTTAAATTCCTTAAGGACACACAGTGAATTCTGTGGTCTCGGATTTCTTCATTTCTGTGATTTTTTTTTTTAAACGTTACATACGTTCTGTTTGTGTCTCTTCTTATTACTGGTTTCAGTTTCTCGTTGCTTTGAACACGGACAGACGATAACAAGATGTGGCTAACATGGCAGGTAATGCTGCTTACTCATTTCTTGTTGATGTATAAAAGGCTCATTGGATAATAGATACTGGTGCAACCAATCATATGGCTGCAGATACGAGATTGTTAAGTAATATTAAAGCAGTTGATGTTAAAGACAGTAAGAAGGTTAATTTGTCAAATACAGAAATAGCACATGTTACCCATATTGGTTACTGTAGAATAACCGGAACATGGGAGGCAAAAAAATATTCTTTTTGATCCAGATTTTCTGTATAATTTCATATCTGTTTCCAAAGTCACAAGATATCTTAGATGCGTAGTTGCATTCTACCATGTTTTTGTTTATTCCAGGACCTCTTCACTGAGAGGTGAACATGATTAGTAAAGAAAGGAATGGACTTTAATTGTTGGTTTCACAAATAAATAATCTAGCATAACTAAAAGAAAGGGAGAATTCAAGAGGACTAACAACACAAGAGAATAAAGTGGAGGCAATCGTCTGGCACAAGAGACTTGGACATACTTCTGTGAGGACCTATGAAGCAACTCATGGAATACAATTTAGATACTTGTCAATATGTAGTAGATAAGTGCGAAGTATGTCCACTAGCTAAGCATCATAGATCACCTTTCTCTTTGAGTACTAGTAGATCAAATAAGGTGTTTGAATTGTTATATTTAGATGTCTGGGGCCCTTGTGCTACATCAACTTTTGATGAAAATCAATACTTACTAACTATTGTGGATGACTATTTTCGTGTGACATGAATTTTCTTGTGAAAGCTAAAATTAGATGTCATTATAGTTTTAAGCAACTTTATTAAAATGGTTGGGACTCAATTCAATATTGTGATCAAGACAAAGAAAATTTAAAAATGGTTGGAACTCAATTTAATGTTGTGATTAAAATAACGAAAAGGTCAAAATTGTACCTCAACTATTAGCTTAGGGTCAAATTTACTCTTCCTTCACCTATTGCTCCAAAAATATCCCTACCGTTAACTTTCTAGCTTACTTATACCCTTATGACTAACAGTCTAACTCCCAAGAAATACTATTTATTTAATTACGACATAAAAACTTCCTATTGGGTTTGCTTAAAATCTCATATCATATCCATTTAATAATCCACCCACGACCCAAACTCTAACCCGCCCGAAAAACTCCAAAATATTACCGGGACAATCAAGGTCTCGTCTGGCTGATCCTTATTTTGGGAGTCGTTTATAGGATGACAATGCCTTATTTTAATTCCTCTATGGCATATTCCATAAACTTACACACTTCTAGTTTTTCTGTTAAATTAATGCAAAAATAGAAACTTCAATGGAGTTCTGAGAATCCAAATGAATGCTTACGATCATGCTGCCTTTTTCCTACAAAATTCTTTTTACTCTTTAATCCAAGTATAGATTTAGACATTCTAGTAAGGATCCCTGAAGACGGTTTTCTGTTTTATCAATCAACATGTACATTACTTTTACTTTTCTTGCTAAATAAGAGTTTCTGAAGAATAACATTCATGTGAAACTCGATCTTAATACTCGAGGTGCTCTCGGAAATGCTGGTTGGTACTGCATTCGAGTGATCTTGTTGACAATATACCAAAGGAAATATATGGCAAAATGACTTTATAGTTCCGTATCAAGAAATATTGCTCCATTTTACACTCTAAATAATTTGGCATGGGTGAATGTTTGTTAGCAATTGGCCCTGCACCATGCGAACAAAAAGTTAGCACACATCTTCCTCAAGAGGCTCTCATGGTAAAAGAGTTAACGAATCTGGTCGGAAGTATCAAAACGGAAGGTTATAAACCTGAAAATAAGTGGCCAATAGTTAGTAGAAAGACAAACCCAAAATGATTTTCCTGTAATATTGTGGAGTTTTTGAGGCGGCTTAGCATTTGGGTCATGTGTGGGTTATTAAATGGATCTGGAGTGGGCTTTTAAGCAAAGCCAATAGGTAATTTCCATGACACAATTATACAAATAGTATTTTTATTTGAGAGTTGACGTTTAGTCATAAGGGCATAAGTAAGCAGAAAGTTAACGGTAGGGGAATTTTTGGTCCGATAGGTGGATGGAGGGCAAATTTGACCCTAAGCCATTAGTTCAGGGGCGGTTTTGGTCATTTTTCGTTAAAACAATTAGATCAGATAATGGAGAAGAATTTGTGTATCCAGGAATGCTGGAACTATGTGGAACCATGGGACTTATACACCAGAAGACATAAGTATACACATCCCAACAAAATGGGGTGACAGAAATGAAGCACAGACATTTACTTGAAGTTGCTAGAGCAATAAAGTTTTAGGGTACATTCCTCTCAAGTTTTGGGGTCATTGCATATTAGTTACTCCTTATGTGATAAACATACTACCATCTGTAGTCATTCAAGGAAAATCACCTTATGAGGTTTTCTTTAACAAAAGACCTTCTGTCACTCAACTGCGAACTATGGGATGTCTATGTTATGCTGCTACATTGCCAAAAGGAGATGAATTTGCAAGCAGGAAAATAAAGTCAGTGTTTATGGGATATTCATATATTACTAAATTATACATTCTGTATGATATTTAAAAACATGTATTCTTTACCAACGGGGATGTTACTTTCAGGGATGATGTATTTCCATTTCAATTGCAGTCACCAGAGACAAGGCAGATAGTGGATCCTTTTCTCGCATATGATGATCACAGTATACCAATATGTATAACAACACAAGGCCATGATATCAATATGCCCACGACCACTATAACATCATGTTCGCTTGTATTGAACTTAGATTCTAGCAACACATTTGATTTTGCAACTGGTAATGACTTCCAGAATACTTCCATTCATGAAGATGCTCCTGAAATTGAGTCACCTGATTCAGAAGCACCCACAGAAGAGACCCTTCCACTACCAAGTTGTGCTTACACCATTGTTCCTTTAAAAAGATCTCAAAGAGGATCCAAGTAACCTGTATGGATGATAGACTATGTCACTAACAAAAACAAACCTTCTGCTAGCTTAGTTTCATATTCTATTGAAGAGTCTGTCACATATGATAGATTATCATCATCTCATCATATGTATGTTGGAGCCTTTTCAGTAATCATAGAGCCTAAGAACTTTCAGTAGGATTCTCAAGATCAAAGGTCGTTAGATGCAATGCAAGCAGAAATTCAAGCATTACAGGAAAATAATACTTGGAAATTGGTCAAGTTACCAACAGGGAAGAGAGAGATATAGGGTGCAAATGGGTTTACAAGGTCAAACTCAAGGCCAATACAGAAGTGGAGAGATTTAAAGCTAGATTAGTAGCTAAAGGCTATAATCAGAAAGAAGGTTTAGATTATAATGAGACCTTCTCACCAGTGGTTAAAATAGCCACTGTCAGGACTGTTTTTTCACTTGCTGCTGTGGATAATTGGGGTTTTTACTAATTAGATATATATAATGCATTCTTACAAGGGGGATCTTCATGATGAGGTCTATATGGAGTTTTCACAAGGTTTTACAAGTCAAAGGGAGTCTGGTATGGTCTGCAGACTTGTAAAATCTCCCTATGGACTTAAACAAGCTAGTAGGCAATGGAATCTGAAACTAACAAAATCCCTCTTATCTTTTCGTTTTCATCAGAGAAATTTAGGTCACTCGTTGTTTATAAAGCAACATGATTTATATGTTGTAGTGATCCTAGTCTATATGGATGATATGCTAGTGACAAGAAGCAATCTACAACTAATTGAAGCCACCAAGAACTCCTTGCATCAAGCCTTCCACATTAAGGATTTAGGAGAACTGTATTTCTTTGGAATGGAACTCAGTAGATCAAGGAAAGGCATATTAATCAATCAAAGGAAATATGCCTTGGAAATAATATCTGACTTAGGGCTTACAGGAGCTAAGCCAACTTGGACTCCCTTGAAGGCCAATGTAAAGCTAGTAATACGAGAACTTGACAAGTTAATAGGGGGTTGAAGATGATGATGATGATGGATGGCACAAGTCAATACCAAAGGCTTACTGGTAGGCTGCTATTCTTGACACTCACCAGACCTGATATAGCTTTTTTAATGCAGACACTCAGATAATTTCTTTAGAGCCAAAAGAAGTCTCATTGGGAAGCATCCTTGAGAGTAGTAACGCATATTAAAAGAGAACTAGGCATATGCATTTTATTGAGCAGTAACAGTAGCAATACATTGAATATGTATTGTGATGCAGATTGCGTATCCTACCCCAACACAAGAAAATCGATGTCAGGTTTTATAGTAAAGTACGTAGAGCCACTACTTTCTTGGAAATCGAAGAAGCAGAACACAATATCTAAAAGTTCAGCTGAAGCTGAATACAAAAGCATGGCTAGTGCAGTCTTAGAGGTAATTTGGTAGACAACACTTTTGAAAGAACTTGAAACTAATGTGGGACTACTAATCAAAATACAGAGTGACAGTAAAGCAGCACTGCAAATTGCAGCCAACCCTGCATTCCGCGAAAGAACAAAGCATATAGAAATAGATTGCCATTTCATACAGAAAATTCAGGAAGGATTGATCAAGATGAAGCATGTGAGCACCAGGGATAAAGAAGCAGATATTTTAACAAAGGGGTTAGCAAGACCATAACATGAACATCTTGTAAGCAAGCTAGGAGTGTTAAATATTTTTGCACCACCTAGGAGTAATGAGAATGTTGTAACATAGTAGGTGTATGGATGTGCTGGAATGTTTTTGAATGTTCTAGATTATAAAAGTTAGTTAGGTAAGTTAGTTAGACAGTTAAGGATAAAGTAGTCATTAGTGTTTTCTATATATTTTCACATACACTATACAAAAGACTTTAACAGAAAATGAACTCTTCTTCCTTTATGTAATATTTCTCTCTCTAAACTCTCTTCCCCAATTCGCTTCTAGCAATTAGGTTCATAGATTGCTCCCAATTTCATACCTTGGAATAAAAGTAAAAAATCAAGCTTATTGAAGAAGGAAAAAATCTTAACAAGGAATCAAATTACCTTGAGAAGATCAAGATTACAATCAAGTATAAAAGAGGAGCTTCTTACTCTCTCACAATATCAAAAATTCATCCAAAAGTCTTGTTAAAGTCCCCAAAAAACTAATCTTAACCCAAATTAAGAAAAGCCAATTTTTTTTTTTTTTAAAAAAAAAAGCCTAGCTCAATCATCTTAAACTAGGTCATCGATCTGGAGTCTTTTCATTGCCACTCCTAGCTAAATGACTTAAGTAGAACCACATAGCCCGAATTAAACTTGACTTTTAGCAGCTTCTTGGGTCTAAGTTGAATACCATTGTCACAAGCACATTAAAATATTTATAAGGCATATCCGAGCCTTTTAGATCATCTCCAACATATATTTCGCTGCTAATGACATCCAAAAAAGACCTTAACACGTTCGATCAATCTTAACTAGCTATAGTGTTTGAACATTTTTAAAAAAAAAAACTCAAAATGGCCCTTACCAATTACCATGTCGTGCGTTGCGCAAAAACCATTCTAGAGCTGGCCCTCAAGATAAAATGAGAAGTTTGTAAGAATATTACTCTCTTTATTCCAAAAATAATTTATATTACTTGGAGAATTAAATAGTTTTTGTTTTTGTAGAAATGTTAAATTTACTAAAATGTTTTACCGAATACAAAGTGTAGTATTATGTTTAGGTAAAATACCTTAAAATCCCCCTAAACTTGATACAGATTATTAGTTACAGCCTTAAACTATTTGCGATTTTAATTGCCTCTTTTAACTTGGCCTTTTGAGAGAAATTACCCCCAGAATGCTGATGTAGCAAAGAGTGTGGGTACACTCGCCTGCCATACGGATTTTTTCTGTATATGTGCCATTTTTTGAAAAACAAAATATATTTTTATCTTATTATGTATGTTATTTTATTAGACAATTTTTTTTTGAATATAATTTATGATAAAACTTCGATATAACTATAATTATTTAGGTAAAATTTTTATTTGGATAAAAATAATAAGGTTTTAGTTAATCTTTTGTTGAATATGATGTGAAAATAAAGATTTATTTAAATAAATCATCGAGGCATCCAAAAAGTTATTAAATACATAATTTAAAATTAATTATTTTTTATATAGTTCTAAATTATTGTGCTATAATTTTTCTTTTACAGATTTTACTTGAAAAAATAAAAATATACAACTAAAATAAATAGTCATTATATAAAAATACACAGTAAAAAAAATTCTTCTATTGAGGGGGGTTTAACTGTGAATTTTAACTTTTTCAAGTAAAATCTATTAAAAAAAATTTTTAGAGCATCATAATTTAGAGCTATATAAAAAATTATAGTCAAAGTAATTAATTTCTAATTATGTATTTTTATAACTTTTTAGATGTGTTGACTATTTATTTTAATTGTATAAATCTTAATTCCAAGTCAAATTCAAAAAATGATTAACTAAAACTTTATTAGTTTTAGCCAAATAAAATTTTTTAGCCTATGTAATGTAGTTCTATCGAAGTTTCATCACAAATTGTATTCAAAAAAAAATATTTAAAGAAGTAACATACTTAAAAAGGAAAAAATATATTTATTTTTCAAAAAAACTCCACGTGGTAGGCGAGTGCACCAATGGGTTGAAGAGGTGGGACATGTTTGCTAAGCTGTTTCCCATTTTCTTTGGTGGTATACCTTTTGAGGACCCCTAGGATTTTTTGGATCGTTTCCATGAGATATTGTGCAATACGGGTATAGTGAAGTCCAATATAGCCGACTTCACAATATTTCAGATGCATGACTTTGCTAAGAGGTGATGGCAGGATTATGTTCGGGAAGCCTACTAGGTTCATCTCCGCTCACTTGAGCTCAATTCTCACATCTATTCTTGGAGAAGTTCATCCCTTTTACCTAAAAAGAGGACTTCCGCAGTCAGTTTGAGCACTTCCGGTAGGGTAGCATGATCGTTACCAAGTACGAGGCCAAATTAATAGATTTATCTCACCATGAAGCCGGATCCCTACTTAGAGGAAGATGGTGAGGAGATCTATAGATAGCTTTACTTATGACATCAGCCTACAGATGGTCAAAGAAACTGAGGATGATATTTCTTTTACTTGAGTTGTGGAGATCGCTAGGCAAATCGAGAGGACTCGTGGTCAGGATAGAGATGAGGTATCTGAGGAGAAGCCTCATCATTTTAGTGGTTTCAGAAGTGTCTTATATCGACATGTAATTTTTGACCCTCCCCGAGATTTTATATATTTTTAGTGTTTAAATATTTAGTTTAGCTCTAATATAGTTATTTTAACTAGTTTTTGGCTCTTTTACTTTATTTTATCACAAAAAATAAAATTATAAAAAATATTTTCTTTTATTTAGCTAATTTATATTTTATCTAGTTAATTTTAGTTATCTACCTTTCAAAAAATTTAAAAAATACAAATAATTTCACTTTTAGTATTTTCTAACAACCCATCCGGTCGTTTCATGATTTGCAATCCCGTTTTCCCCATTTCTTCTTTCCCTTGTGTTATTTAGTTGTATTGATCATATTATGTAGGTTGTGTTGTGTTCGGAGTGATTTTTGAGTGGAATGAGACACTTAATCTCTTAAGTTGGTGATTTAGTTGGTAAAGTCAATTGGAAGTTGACTTGTGGGTAAATGGTCTCCGAATTGAGTTTTCATGGTTCAAATAGCTTCGTGAGTTGGGATTTAGGAGAGTGATCGCAATGAATTTTGGTGGTCTGTGGTAGATTTAGGCTTGAATTGGAGAAATTAAAAATTCGGCATTTTCGGATCAATAGTGAAAATTTTGATATAGGAATTGGCATTTCTGAAACTTGAACAGGTCCATTGTGTCATTAGTGACGTGTGTGCAAAATTTTAGGTCATTCAGTTGAATTTGATAGGTATTTGGATCGGTTGTGGAACTCGGTAGTTTTGAAATCCTAAGGCTTGAATCCGAGGGTGATTTGGTGTTTTGATGGTATTTTGAGTGTTCCAAAGGTTGGAATAAGTTTGAATAGTGGTATATGACGTGTTGGTATTTTTGGTTAGGAGCCCGAGGGCCTAGGGATGAATTCGGAAGGTTGTCGGAAGGTTTGGAATTAAAGTTAAGGAACTTCAGCTTCTGTTCCTGTCATAATCCTACCTACGGATTGGGGACCGCAGGTGCGAGCCGCAGAAGCAGAAAGTAGACTGCAGAAGCAGCAAGGAACGTAAGAGTGAGGTCCAGTCTGCATCTGCGAGCTAGCAGGAGCGGTATCTGAGGATTTTAATAAAAAATCATAGATGCAATTAAGTTGAACGCAGGTGCAATAATTTGTCCTCAAGTGCGGAAATCACTAGAAAGAAAGTATATAAGTTCCCCTTCGCGATTTTCAGCCTTGCTTCACCATTTTTCAGACGATCTTGGAGCTTTTTGAGAGGATTTGAAGAGGGGTTCAAGGAGTAACGCTTGGAGGTAAGATTTTAAAATTCAATACTCGATTCTATGGTGATTTCTAACTGATTAGACATGAAATTATTGGAATTTAAGGGTTAAAATTGGAGAACTAGGGCTTGAAATTGGAGAGTTTTCATTGGGGATTCGAGGGGCCATTTGAGGTCCGATTTTGATGTTCTTGGTATGTATAAACTCGTAGAAGGATAATGATTTTAGTGATGAAATTTTTATTGAATTTTGAGATATGGGGCCCGGGGTCGGATTTCGAGATGTGGGTCCCGGGGTCGATTTGGCCAATTTCGGAATTTTTGAGTTGATTTGATTATTTTTTCTTGTACTTTGTTCCTTTAACGTGTATTAATGATATAATACTGATTTTTTTAGATTTAGAGCATTTGGAGGACGATTCAAGAGGTAAAGGCGTCGTGCGCTAGAGTTTGGACCGGTTTAAGGTAAATAATGATTGTAAATGTTGTCCTGAGGGTATGAAACCCCAAATTTCACATTGTTTTACTACTTTGAGGTGGTGCACATGCCAGACGATGAGTGTGGGTCGTGCATTATTGGGGATTGTGACTTGGGACATCCCGTACGACTATTAAGTCACGTATTTGAATGAAAACAGTTTGATATTATTGTGTTTTGGAAAGTATTACTATGTTTGGGGCTGAATTTTGGGCCTTGTGTCGATTGTTTGGACCCTTTGGGAATTTTTACTATTATTTCCTCACTGTTTTTGGTTTAATATTAACACTTAATCATGCTATGTTTTACTGATTTCATGACTCGGTTCTATTTACTCCGTTTTTATTCAATAAATGAATTTTTGGACCGAGCACCTATTTTACTGTTAGCCCAAGTGGCTTGAGAGGTTTCTGTCTGAGTGAGGTGGAGGGCATGTGTTGTAAGGATATCATGATACCAGGCTAATCGCTGCAATATTTTTACTTAATTGTGATATATGATAGGCCGATGGATTGATTTATTATGCCACGAGATGGCTTCTTATAGCGCTTGGGTTGTAAGAGTCCCTCCGAAGTCTGAACACAGTAAGTGCGGGTACCCAGTGTATGTGATGTGATGTTGCCTAAAGGGCTGATCTTGTTTATGTTGTTGCTAGAGGGGCTAATTATGCATGATTGTGAGATAGCTTGAGGGGCTGGTTCTGTTGATATTTTTTCCGAGGGGCAGTTTATGGTACATGTCTTCCCCTAGGGGCTATTTACGTTTTCTATCATTTTACCCATGTTTTCATCACATGTTTGATACTATTGAAATATATTTTAAAAGAAAAAGGCTTTTACTAAAGCTGAGTTTGTTTTACGAGATAAATGATTTTTGTACTGTTTGGGAAATGTACTATATTTGCGGTAGTGCTATGTATTTGTTTCTTACTGCTCAACTACTTTTACTTTTATTACTTATTGGGTTGGCGTACTCATATTACTCCCTGCACCTTGTGTGCAGTTCCAGGAGTTTCAAGACGAGATAGTGAGTGTTGATCGGTCTTCCAACAGGTCTTTGGAGTTGGAAAGGTAACTTGCGTTTGCAGCCCTACACTTATCCTTCTTACCTTAATCAGACTGTCTAGTATTTCTATTTTTGGACTATGCTAGCCTTCCTTGTACTTAGATGGGTTTTGTAATTGCTTATGACTGGTGATACTCCGATTTCGGGCTTGTGTTATTTTCTTCCGTACTGGTTATTTAAACTTATATTTTGAGATACCTTGTTAATTAATGGCTTAAAAATGATTTTTATGAAACTCTGGTTGGATTTGGGTTTCTGTCGGCTGGCCTAGTTTCACGAAAGGTGTCATCACAACCGGGTCGGTTATAAGGTCGTGACATATTTAGTTTTATCTTAATAGTTTATTTTAATTAAGAGTTATTTTTATATTTTATAGATACATTATGTTATTTAGTCTTCTTACTCCAAAGTTAAAGCCCAATAAGTCATGGACCCATCCCAAATTCCTAAATTAAAGCCCAAAATCGGACCACCTTTGTAAGCCCAATACCCTTAAACCCACAAAAAATCCTAATCTCCTAAGAATACCCAAGAAAACCATCAGATCCATCCTTTCAAGACCTTCTTCATCTTAGCCAAAAAGCCCTAGGAACCCTAAGAGGAGAAAGCCATCCGATGTCGTTCCATCTTCACCACTCATCTCCAAACCATATTTAGCCACCGCCCGCCAGCTTGAACCAAACAACCATCTCCTTTAATCTCCAAAATAGAAAGCTCGCCGGAAACTAGCCAACACACCGCACAATACATCTGCCATCCTTCCCTTTCCCTCAAGACCAGACATTCATCTCCATTTCTCAACTAGAAAACAGCCAAACACTAAAAAAAAGAACCAGCAGTCGCCACCCTACACATGCACAACCTAACGCCCATCATTTCCTATCTGGCGTGCTCGCTGGAAACGAGTCTCACAGCAATGCCCAGCACCCCCCAAGTCGCTTTCGACCATACTGTCCAAGACACACAGAGAGCCGCAGCCTAGACATAAAAATAAAGAAAAAAATAAAGAGTGAAAGGAAAAGGAAGGGAAAGAGAGATTAAGAGAACTGATGGAAGGGACAACGACGATCTTCAGTTCAAAAACGAGAGAGAGGACAGTGTAAATTGATTTCTTCAAGTTTGAAAATACAAAAAAAATCTGCTTCTTCTCTTTCAATTCTCGGATTTTTGGGTTTCAAAGATGGAGTTCAACTGATTTGAGTTTGGTATGCCGATTTGAGTTCTCGTCCGATTTTTGTCATACTTTTGAGTTTAAAACAGTGAAATAGTCAATTTTCCAGCTATATTGAGGTTCAACTCTTTCATCCTCTATTTGTTTTATTCAAGCTTAATGTTAATTATTTGTTTGGTGATATAATTCCATTGTTTCATTAATTGTTCTCCATGGTTTTGAATTTTCTCGCTCAGTTATCTACTTGTGTTTACTCGAATTGGTTATAGTTGAACATGATTTTATCACAATATATAAGTTAGGTTTCTATTCATCAATTGAACTACATCAAATTAGATTAAAGGGGCTCAGGTGCTAAAGTTTGTGAAATTAAGCTTTTAGTTGTCTATATTGCTTTGTTACTGCCCATATTCATTTGAAGCAGGCTTAGGCCGTCATGACTTTAGTAGGCAAACTTTATGATTTTTGTTAGTTTTGAGGTGAAAGGTCGTTCTCTTAGTTAAATTTATCTGGGGAATGCGCCGAAGAATTTGTACATATTTTATTCTGGGAAATTCCCCGTAGTATTCTGTAATTGGAGGTCGTGGCGAACATCATAGAAAAAGTAGCATAGGATAATTTAGAACTCTAATATTCCTTATTTTAATTTTTTTCATTTAGGTGGGGACGAACTCAAGCCTCTTTTGTGTTTATTTTCCTTTTCTGTGATTTTAGATCAATTTGAATGTTTTAAAAGCCAACTAGATCATGTATGCAATCGTGAATCTCACGGGACTCGGAAAATTCCTAACACCTTATTTCCGAGTCAATGAACCCTTACCTGAATCTCTGGTGCAAATTGGTTTAAGAGTCAAAAGTGTTTTGGAAGGAAACTGTTATTTTAAAAAAATGGTGACTTGGCATACCGAAATCAAATATTAGGTGACGACTCTGAAAATCCTTCTAAACACAAATTTTTGTCACTTTCAATTTGAAAACCCTTTGGAGCTTTACAAATCTTTTCATTATTCTAAGAGGGGTTAGAAGAGGTGAAAAAAAGGGTGTGACACCTAATCTAGAGGCAGGGTTTCACTTGGTAGAGGCCATCCTATCAGGACGCTTCAGTCAACGTTTTAGGCTTCACATGGTGCTTCGGACAGTTGTGGTTCTTATGGGGTCTCGTCTTGAGTAGAAAGCCTACAGTTTACGTTCAGCTCCCATCGGTGTACCACCAATTCAAAGCTATCATATTGGTTATCCGGACCGTCAAGGGCAGTCCCAGATTTAGTAGCCACATTAACAAAAAGAGTGCTTTGAATGTGGTAACATCAAGAGGTACTATCCCAAACCTACCACCACCAGTTATTTGTGCCATGATTCCAGCATCGATTGCTCCACCGCTTGCACAACCACCTAGAGGCGGGGGTTAACCAACCATAGAGGAGGTCAGGTAGCTGGAGGTGCATATCAGATTGGTGGGAATTAGCCTTGTTTCTGTGCATTCCTAGCTAGACCTAATTTAGAGTCACCTAATGCGATCATTATAAGTATTGGTCCGATTTCCATAGAGATGCATCCGTTTTATTTGATCTGGGTTCCACTTATTCGTATGCTTCGTCCTATTTTTGCATCATATTTGGATATATCTCATGATTATTTAAATACACAAGTTTATGTATCTATGCATAATGGTAATTCTACTATGGTAAACCTGTCTATCGTTCGTGTTTGGTATTTACCGTGAGCTACGAGACCAGGGTTTGCCTTTAGCCATTTGTTTATGGTGGACTTTGATACGATTTTGGGTATGGATTGGTTGTCACCGTATTATGTTATTATGGATTGTCACACTAAGACCGTGATGTTGTCTATGAGGATTGCTGAGCTTGGAGTAGGGAGGTTTATTCGATCATGTTCCAAGTAGGGTGGTAACTTTTATGAAGGCACAACAGATGGTTGAGAAGGGGTGGTTGGCATACTTAGCCTTAGTGAGGGATGTTAGTGTTGATACTCCTATTGTTGGGTCCATTCAATAGTGAGAGAGTTTCCACATATGTTTCCAACAGATCTACTGGGCATGCTTCTCGATAGGGATATTGATTTTTACTTGGTGTCGGGCACTCATCACATATCTATTCCACTGTATCGCATGACACCAATGGAGTTGAAAGAATTAAAGGAACAACTTCAGGAGTTGCTTGATAAGTGTTACATCATACCCAGTGTTTCGCCTTTCGGTGCTATATTTTTATTTGTAAGGAAAAATGATGGCTCTATGAGGATGTGTATTGACTACAGGTAACTGAACAAGGTTACTATCAAGAATAAGTACTCACTACCACATATTAATAATTTGTTTAATCAGCTTTAGGGTGTTAGGTTATTCTCGAATATTGACTTGAGATCGGGGTACCATTAGTTGAAGATCTGTACTTCAGATATTCTAAAGATGGCTTTTGGAACCTGCTATGGCTAGTATGATTTTTTGGCGATGATTTTTGGTCTGACCAATACCCATCAGTCTGTATGCACTTGATGAACATCGTGTTTCAGCCGTATCTTGATTCTTTCTTCATCGTGTTCATTGACGATATATTGATGTATTCTCGCAACCGGAAGGATCATGAGTAGTACTTGAGGATCATGCTCCAAACTTTGAGGGAGAAGAAGCTATATGCTAAATCTCCCAAGTGCGAATTTTGGCTTGATTCAGTAGCATTCTTGGCCACGTGGTGTCCAGTGAGATTATTAAGGTAGATCCGAAGAAGATTGAGGCATTTTAGAGTTGGTCCAGGCCTTTTACGCTACTGGAATCCAAAGTTTCCTTGGGTTTGATAGGTATTACCGTTATTTTGAGGAGGTTTTTTCATCCTTCGCCGCTCCTTTGATTAGATTTACCTAGAAGGGTGGTCTTTTCAGATGGTTCGATGATTGTAAGGTGATCTTTCAGAAGCTCAAGGCTGCATTGACTACAACCTCAATGTTGGTGTGACCTACATGTTTGAGATCTTACACGTTTATTGTGATACGTCTTGCATTAGGCTTGTCACGATATTGATGCAGGATGGTAGGGTAATTGCCTACGTGTGTCGACAGTTGAAAGTTCATGAAAAGAATTACAATGTTCATGATTTAGAGTTAGCAGCTATTGTTCACGTGCTGAAGATATGGAGACGCTATTTATACGAGTACCATGTGAGGTCTACACCGACCATCGGAATCTCTAGTACCTGTTCAAGCAGAACGAGCTTAATTTGTGGCAGTGAAGATTGTCAAAGTTGCTTAAAAACTATGATGTCACCATACTATACCATCCGGGAAGGCCAATGTATTAGCGGTGCATTGAGTGGAATGGTTGAGAGCATGGACAATTTGGCATATTTACCGATAGTAGAGATGCCATTAGCCATGAATGTTTGTGCTTTGGCCAATCAGTTCTTGAAGTTGGATATTTTGGAATTTAGCCGGGTTCTTTCTTGTATTATGGCATAATAATTGTTGTTAGAGCATATTAAGGCTCACCAGTTTGATGATCAATTATATTACTCTATTAGCACTTAGCAATAAGAACGATTTACCTCCCATGGTTGTTCTCACCAATTAATCAGTTGCTAACATAATAATTTGATGTTATAGTATTACTTCCTTCTTCATATTTTCGTTTTAAGTATATGATAAGATTTATATATTTCCTAGTTTCCTGTTCATTCCCTATCATGCAGTAAATTTTTCTTTCTATTTTTAAATATTGTAGGTGGTAGTCGTTATATTTCTTGAGTATGGACCATTAACTTCGTAACATCAATTCAAAGCATAACTTAATTCCAAATTATATAAATTATAAGTAAACTTGCGCGTTGTTTATATATTGATGATAAGTGAGTTTAAAAGTATTTTAACGATATTATTAACTTATTTGTGGACCAAGCTGAAATGTAGTTTGAATGATTGCAACTTGAACTAAAAAATTGGGAGGATAGATGTGGTGGGGGGGGGGGGGGGGGGGAGGAAGAAGAACCGAATCTCCCAAACTATCTTGAAAATATTATTTTTGCTTGCTCAAGTAAAAGCTCATACGATGTTTAGATCATATTACATATACTAGTTTACCATTGATAAGTCATGAATTAACGTGAGAATGTGTATTAATGAATCATAGTTTAGTGATAAACGTCTATACGCAGATGTATATCATGTATTCATTGAGTTGGTCTAACAACTGTTCGACACCCTTTATATGAAGATTTATCCAAAAATCAAAATGCTCAGTTTTCGTCCTCCTAGGCCCTAGCCAATTCTATTTATTTCTCAAAAAAAGCCCATTTCCCTCTCATTAAATATGCTTGTATTTATTACTAGTAATAGAACTTTCCTAACCCAGAGCAGAAAAATGTGAGACATTTTTGGCGCATGAAAAATGTTTGTGATTTTGAAAAAAAAGGGGTAGCAGAAAAAAGGAAGAGGGATAAAACGTATGTTTTGTAATAAGATTTAAAATTAAGTTGTAAGGCGCAGAAAGTACTATTATAATTTTTATATAATTAAATAGGTCGAAGAGGAGGCACAAGTGAATTATTTTTTTAAGTTTTCCAACCATTCTCGCACGAATGTAGGTGTAGAAAAAGTTGAACAAAAGGTGTTGAAAAGAAAATAGTGAGTATTTCTTAAATCATGTATGCATAATTTAAATTATATTATTCGAATCCTATCGCGATGGTAAGAACTTGTGTATATAGTAGAAGCACATATGCAAATAAATATAAACGGCATCGTTTCTTAATGCAAGTTTAATGCATTACTTAATAATGTTTGATATGGTTGATTTACTTGCACTTCTGACGTGTCATTGACTATGATCATTTTATTTTATTTTCTTCTTCACTTTTTACTTACTAAAACACACTTACGCAATTTTTGGTTAGCAGTTAAACGTGTTTAATATTTAGCCAAAGTTGAAGACTAATGACTTGATTTGTTAGATTTTTTAAATATGAAAATTTGACTTGAAAATATTTATAAGTAAATCACAAAATATCAAAATCGAAACGATCATATATTTTATGCAATAAATAAATAAATAAATTATTTGAAGCTCATGCATAATCTTTAAAGGACCTAAATAAAAAGTGTAAAATTGAAAAGGCCTTTCATCCATTACTTTTGTAAATCAAGATCCATGCAATTGCTTTTTTTGTGCTTGTTATAATCTCTTACTCATCGCGATGCCAAATACATTAAAAGAGATAAAAATCCTTAGCAGTATCAATAATAGTAACAATAATATAATAATAATTATTATAATAAATAATTATAATTATTTTATTTATTGTTATTTTAAGATAATGAGAATTCAAAAGGTGGTCCTCTCCTCGGTGAAAAAATACAACTATAAAAGGATGTAATAAGGTTTCTCTCTACATCCCATTCACACAGAGTTCAGTATTATCTTTGTTACCTCTCTTTCTCTCTGAACTCTGTGACAATGTTTCCCCTTGTGCCTTTTGCCATGAATGACAATGCTCGTCAATACAGAAGAATCCCAATTCTGGACCGTCATTTTCAGGAACCACCAAACCCGTTACCATTGAACAATGTACCAGCCATGGCTAACCAAAACCACCAACCTCTGATATTTTATGGAGAATTGAATGTGATGAATAATGATGATAACCATCTTCGTTTCTTTGATGGTAATGTGCATCAAGTTGAACAAGAAGTTGACCAGCCTAGATTGGTCAAACGTCGCATGAAGTGGACTGAAGAGTTGCATGAAAGATTTGTCAATGCTGTTGTTGAACTTGGTGGAGCATGGGGTTAGTACATTTTATATTTTTATTTCAACATATGTATAATTTATTTATTTATTTTACTATTATGCAAGGCTTGCCTTTTTCTTTCTCTTCATAAAGTGTAACTATTATGTGTTCGCATGTCCTTTTTTTAAAATTATTTTGTTCGATATTTGTATTGAAATTTCAATTAATTCGAATTCGCGTTGTATAAGACATGTTAAAGGGAAAACGCTTCATTTCAAGATCTTTTCCTTTTTCAAGATTCAAACCCGAAGACTAGAGAGATCTTAGGCATCTCACTACAACCATCATGATATGTTCGCGTATCAATAGTAATAACTAACTAGTATGCAAATCTATCTTTCTCAAATACTCCATCTCTTCTTAATCAAACTTGGCCAAAAGGCGGCTCCTCATACATGAAATCATTTTTATTTTGTGAAATTCAATTATGGTGATCATTTATCTTGTTTCGCTTTCTACAATTATTTATTTGCTCTTAATTAATAGATTTGATTCGTTTAGACTTTATGGAAAATTTTAAACATATAACATAATAAAAGTTGTAAATTTTAAAGATGTAATTTTAACATACTTCAAAATTAGCACTTTACTTATGTTTTAGGTTATTAATTCTATTTGATACACATAATAGCAACTTGCAATATAAACAAAAGATGTGGTACATTGTTACTAATAAACTATTATTTTTTAATGACATTCTTATACATTTCAATCTGTTTACAGAGGCTAAGCCAAGGGCGATTAAGAGAAAGATGCAAGTCAGGGCATTAACTCTGTACCACATTAAGAGTCACTTACAGGTATTTTATAATAATCTTTAATTAATTAATCTTCATTATCGTAGAGTTTTAATACTAATTAACCCAATATTCTAATATTACTCCAAATATGTTTGTTCTCTGCAGAAGTATAGAATGACGCAGGAGCCGGATGAAGCTAGAAGAAGGAAGGCGATGAGTATATTAGCTTTCCCTTTTTTCTTTAACCCCTCATATCAACTATCTACTTTGCTCTCTTAGTGACTCGGACCTGTTCCGTTTCTTCCTTAGCATTGCCTTTGGTGGGGTGGGGGGAGGGGGGGGGGGTGGTTTACACAGTGATATTTCAAATCATGCTATTAATCCTTAATCTTTTATCAAAGCCCTTATCATATTTATGTCATGCGACTTTTTCATGCCATAAAATGATATAAGATCTCCATGCTATTTTCTGATATGCTTAATTAGGTCAATTACCTCTTTCTTTTAATTGATTCATTTACAATAACAACCCAGTATAATCCCACATAGTGGGGTCTGGGGAGGGTAGTATGTACGCAGACCTTACCTCTACCTGGGGTAGAGAGGCTGTTTCCAAATAGACCCCCGACATCCTTCCCTCCAAGAACGTCCCACCTTGTTCTTGGGGAGACTCGAACTCACAACCTCTCGGTTGGAAGTGGAGGTTGCTTACCATCAGAGCAACCCCTCTTGTCTAAACTGATTCATTTATTTTGTGGAAATAGAGAAGCTATCGTTGGAAGAGAGACAACAAAATCTGCTCCACGAGGTGGAGGTACGTTCCTCGCTCACTTGTTTATTCTTTTAAGGGAGTTCTTTTAATTAATCTCAGGTTAATTAATTACCTGATATACATTGTCTTTTTTATAAGTTAAACTCATGAAGAAAAGAACTAGTGATAAGTAAATCGAGTTCACCTTGCCAGTCATCTGATGGTTGTATATATTAATGTAGGAGCAGATGAAAGAAGTTGCGACGAAGTTTCAAACAATGCTACCTTTCGAGGATCAAGCTGGTTCGTCGAATTCTGTGCCTATGCTGCCTCATCAATTTCCATCGGTCGTGCTTGCTCCACCTCCTGTTGACGTCTATATCCCTCAGCCTCCAACCGAGGCGGCGGACGTCCATGTTCCTCCTGAAATGGAAGACATGGTGGCTCAGTCTATTGCTGAAAACTCTGTGGAAGATTTTCTCCGTGCCTTGGAATTGGCTCACTAAATTTTGAAATTGGTGATCATATAGAGTGTTTGTGAGACTGCGCAAGCCTTTATGTGATTCCTTATTTTGAAGTTTGTTATGGTTGTTTTTTGAGTTTATTTTATTTTGAAGCAAATAAATACCCAACTTGTTTGGGACCCGAATAGTTACCCAACTTGTTTGGGACCGGGATAATTATTATTATTATTATTGTTAAAGCAAATAATCCTTGTGCCTTCGGGGACATATGATAAAAAAGTTATCAATAAACGTTGAGTTTTATCTCCTTATATTTGTCTTCTTAGGAACATTATTAATAAAAGTTATCAATGCTTACATTTTCCTCCATTAAAGGTACATATTATTTGAGCAAATTAAAAGTGCTTATAGCATCATTACAATCCAACTACGAAAATAGTTTTCCCAAATTACTTCCTTTAACATAGTAACAGAAAACTTAGCTAAGTTATATACTAGTTTGTTTAGACTTCTAGGAATATAAATAAATTCGGCACGATCAAGTAAAGTCGATAGCTTCCAAATGTCTTTACAAGTCACCACCTTTATCTTCTATGAGGTGTTAATTTATTGTTTGGATTATATCAATAACACTCTTTG
Organism: Nicotiana benthamiana; assembly: GCA_034376525.1. NCBI lineage: Eukaryota > Viridiplantae > Streptophyta > Magnoliopsida > Solanales > Solanaceae > Nicotiana > Nicotiana benthamiana. The sequence continues at coordinate 119,965,922 of CM067331.1, forward strand.
CATCTAATAAAATCTTCAGCTTCTTCCAACTATTTGTAATTTCACCTTCAAGAGCCATTGCAAGCGCTTTAGCAGTCATGGCTTTTCCCACAAACTTGATTTGGATTCATGGGCATGAAGCAAGTTTCCAAGGCTATCTAGAGCCGCAACATCAATATTTGCTCGTCTAGCATCCCCATATAGACCTGCATCAATAAATAATAAAATATATCATCGTGATGGTTTGTTAGTTGAGCTGTAAAATAATTCTCATTTTGAGAATTAGTAGAAAAGTAAGTAGCTAAAATATTTTTATACTCATGATAATCAAATAGAGACTTAAAAATGGTATCAGTTGGCTCGCTCTTCAATGCTTACTTCGGAAGCAGAAGACATGGCAAGAACTGATAGACTCCAGGTGATACATTACTCTTTTTAGAAAAGATATTCTTATATGGGTGAATTGGAAAAGGGAAGGGAAAGGAATCGGAAAAAATGAGACAGTGATGGTACTAATATACATATTACCAGAAACTCTCATAAGTGATAAGACGATTAAACTATGTAATTAATTTATTTATTTTAACTTGTAATGTATTATATATTAGTTAAAATCGGGCCTACTCGATTGTGCTATTTGATCGAGATTAGGGAAACACATTAAGGGTTAGCCTCATAATTGATCAGACTAGAGCACGAAGACAAGGTATCGAGATGCTCGTTGAGATCGAGGCCAGCAACGATCGAGACTAAATATGACAGACTTCAAGCAAAACGCAGTAACAGAAAAGCGATACATCTGTAACTGGTCGAGAATCACGGCGGAGATCTTATAATAGATCAAATCAAAGGTCAATTGGTTAGGATAATCATGCGATTTACTTCTGTAATTAGAACTATACCATAGATAGGATTCCTCTACTATATAAAGAGGGTTCTATAATTTTGCAACCACATTACATTAACGCATATCAAAGCAACACAATTCTTTCTGGCTTATATTCTTGTTCACCAGCTTGTTATTTTTAACTGGTCTTACACAAACTAGTTCGAGGGTATTCAAGCTCGAGGGCTAAATCTTGTTCAAACACTTGTTTGCTATATATTATTGTCAGTTTTCATTACTTATCGTTACGTTTATCAATTGGTATTAGGTGAAATTACGTATCTTTAAAACTACATTATAAGTTTAATTATTATCTAATTGTTAGAGTAAACAGTTTGGCACCCACCGCGGGGCTAAAGATAATAGTAATTTTGCCTAGTATTAATCATTCATAACGCACATTGCTTTACGCTTGTTCTTGTAAGTATCTCTAATTTCAGGATCAACATATCGAATTTTCAAGTAGCACCCATACATACAGACAACGGCCTTAGTCTTCGGGGCGAGAACGAGAATGTAGCCACCCCAGGAAATGGAGTATCTCCAATCAACTCTAATGGACCACAAGTCATTGACCCAATTGACGTTGATTCCCATGTTGCCATTAATGGAAATTTGGGCGTCGTCCTTGAAAAAAGCATTTGCAAAATTGTTCGAGCAGCCGATCAGAATGCACAGAGTGGTGAAGAAGGAAAAATTAGCCTTCAAATGATTTTTGATATGTTGCAGACTCAACAAACTATATTAGTGCAACTCCAAAATCAGAATCGAGCACCAAGCATAATTGAGCTCGAAACATCACAAGAAGTTATTCATATAATCGAACCTGTACAAGAGAAATCGAACGCTAATGAATCGGGAACAGATCCATCCATTATGAAAATGCTCGGAGCTTACTAAGCGAACTGAATCAGGTGAAGAAAATTAAGGCTAATGACAAAAAACATAGAAACGTACAATTCACGAGTTGGCAAAATACTAGGGGCACCCCCCATTCTAAAGGGTTTGGATTCGAAGAAGTTCATGCAGAAGCCTTTCCCACCAAGTGCTGCACCGAAGCCTATCCTGAAAAAATTCAGCATGCCATAAATTCCCAAATACAATGGAACCACTGACCCTAATGAGCATGTCACTTCTTACACATGCATAATAAAAGGGAATGACTTAGAAGATGATGAGATTGAATTCGTTCTGTTGAAAATTTTGGAGAAACTTTATAGAAGGGTGCCATGATATGGTATCTTAATTTACCACCCAACTCTATTGATTCGTTTTCTATGCTCGTAGATTCTTTTATGAAAGCCCATGTCGGAGCCATTAAAGTTGCAACAAGGAAATCAGACATCTTCAAGGTAAGATAGAAAGATAACGAGATGCTCAGGGAATTGGTATCTCGATTTAAAAGGGAGAGAATGGATTTGCCTCCAGCCACCGTCGACTAGGTTGTTCAAGCTTTTACACAAGATGTCAACGCTCGGAGTTCCATAGCTTCACAACAATTGAAGCAAATTTGATCAAATATCCAGTTGTCACTTGGGCCGATGTACATAATCAGTATCAATCAAAGATTAGGATCAAAGATGATCAATTGGGGGTTCCGATTGGTTCAATTTATCCCAACAGATCCGCAGATCGAGTCAAAAAAGACATGATCAGGAACCTCGATCGGACAAAAACATATATCACCCATACAATGAAGGTCACAGAAATAACAATCACGGACACACTCCTATTTAGAATGACAGAAGGAATAATCGGGGACAGAATTCCCAAGGTCTCATGAGTGGTTTTGATAGGGATACCAGGTCGAAAAGGGCACCTCGAATGTCAGAATATAACTTCAGCGCCAATACATCAGGTATTGTATCGGCCATCGGTCGGGTTAAGGATGCTAGATGACCTAGACCCTTGCAGACCGATCTAGCTCAAAAAACCCTAATCAAATGTGAAAATACCATGGTACCCATGGTCATTGAACCGAAGATTGTAGACAGTTGAGGGAGGAGGTAGCACGTCTATTCAACAAAGTTCACCTTCAAGAATTCTTAAGTGACTGGGCCAAGAACCACTTCAAAAATAGAGACTCGAACAGTCATAACGAGTAGGGGGAGCCACAACACGTAATTCATATGATCGTAGGTGGGGTCTGCCACGCCCATTTTTCTCGTGAAATCGGTTTCGACACGTAAAAACTCTTTAAATTAAGGGTTTAAAAGAGACAGTCGCCATCTAACAATTTTTAAGGTGCATTAGGGCACTATTTGCAAATAAATCTGTCTAACCAATTTGCATCACCAAAGATTGGGTAAGGCTATAAATTACCTCGAAGAGAAGGTATGAGGCACTCTTCGAGGTCCACAACTATGGGTCTCGGTCGAACTAAATTATATAAATTAGTCTATGTGATCAAAGCTAAGAAACAAGGAATTACTAAACAATAATAATCGATTGAAAGATAAGGAAGGGATTTTTTTAGCCTAAAGGATCACCCCATGAAACATAAATAATACCTTGTAACTTCCTCAAGATGGGGTATTACTCATATTATTCAACGGGCACAGACTATCATCTCATGCTACCCAAATACTATCTTTAAGTTGTTTACGTAAAGCGTACTAATCAATTCTAAGTCGTGTCCTATGCATGCACTACCCATCTCATGCATATGGTCCGGGAGGCATTTGGACCTCTATTTCAGGTTGGCTCTAGACCTTAACTTAGGCTGCTCAAAAATATCAAAAGCTAGGTGACATGCAAAATACATTGGACTCTCACTTATAAGCAAGTAAGGGCTCAAGTTGGCCTTCGCAATTAGACAACAAATGCTCGCAAGTCAAATTAACAAAGACAATTATTGATTTTAAATAGTTAAGAGTACAGAAACCTATGGACAGGATCTCTATATGAATTTGGACTTAATGGGTGGATAGTTATACGCAAAGGCCATTATACTTTCCAAAACCTATATGATTTTCCTACTGATCTTAAAAATAGAGATTAAACCTATAGGCATGATGTCTACGTAGTTTTGCGATATTAGACATGGGCAGGTCATAAAAACATATCCATGATTATTTGTTTTAATTCTATAGGCATGTTTTCTAGTGGGAGTAACATCATAGTGTTTGGAAACTCATGAACACATGGGCAGAAATGATAATTAGGTTGATTCAAACCTATTGACTTACTTTCTACAATTTGCTCCCATTTTAGATCCTATAGACATAATTTCAATAATTTGTCAACAGAACAGCATGTGAATGAGGTTTTTGCACACACATTGAATATTCAATTCCTTATAGGCATAGTTTCTAACATAATTAAACCAAGTATTGAACCTATATGCGGGATTGCTAACGTAAAATGTCTAAACATGATAGGATACCTATAGGCATGATTTCTAACACAAAATAACTGAACATGCAATAGCACACTGTTGGACATATATGCGGGATTTCTAACACATCACACATAATAACACATTGTTGGACCTATAGGCAGGATTTCTACCAAACTTTTATCGCAAAAAAAATATAATATATGAAACCCTTCCCAATTTCACTAACACCCAGAATTGTTAAAATAAAATAATTATTACAAATCTGAATTTAATGTAATAAATTGCAAAGTAAGTATAACTATAGGGAACCTACAGCAGATCCAGATACACTGGACAAGCTAGGCCTTCAACCCACAACAACTCCAAAATTCATGTTCACAGATATAAGATAACTAGTCGTTGAGCAAGTCCCTAGTGTGCCAGATTTTCCAAGGGCTTCAAGAACCCAGGGCCCTGGTCACACTAGGGAAGTTAACAGAGATCATTCAGAGGAGGGACTAGAGACCAAGTTCTGGTATGTCAGAGTTCACAAGGGTCTCAAATAGACCCCGAGCAATGCTCACACTAGATAGAGGTCAAAGAATAGAACCTGAATAGCCTTGGCTTTCGACCGGCTAAGAGAAGACTTAAGCAAGAGGTGAAAGAGAAAAGACTAAAGTTGAGGGACATGAATTGAGGGGTTTAAATAAACATGACCAAATTGAAAATATTAGGAAAACAGTTGAACAAATCCCAGAACATATGAACCAGCTTAATGTAAAATTAAAAAATCAACACTTAGCACAGAAACAGTCACATGCTAAAGGGAGGTTGATAGGAGCATGTTTGCAGGATTGACTAGGGTTATCATTACTAGACAAGTTGAAACATTATTGGAAATTATGCTAAGTATATAGGAAACATTATGCTACCACATAATCACAGAAATGAGAGGGCATCATGTTAGCAATGTGACAAGATCATAGACATGTAGAAAATCATTCTATCCATGATATGTGTGCTTTGGTTGTATTAGCATGATTTTCAGGTATATGTTTTGATGAATGACAAACAACGAAGTCGATGAATGACAAACAATGAAGTCAAGTGTCAAATAATGTTATTATATGACAAACAATCAAGATTGAATGCCGAGAAGCATATTGATGACGGAATTGCATAGACAAGCCAAAGACGAGCTCAAAAGTTCAAGACCGAAGACCCAAGGCGTAGGTCGTTAGGTAGAACAAATGTAAGAGCAACGTTTAAAGTTATCTCGTCTTTTGGCTCAACATAGATCATCATAAATATGCATAAAATCATTTTATCAAATCATATTTCAAATACTTCAAACAAAATGATTTCAAACATTTTCACTTTAGCCAAAATGAATTTTAAACATGTCTTTCAAAGCTGGACAGAAATAATCGATTATGTTTATTTGATAATCGATTATGTTAAGACAGTGTAAACCGAAATTTACAAAACAGCAAAATAATTGATTATCAGAAGTGCATAATCGATTATCTTGTATCTGTTGCCAAGTTTTTGAACACTGTAACAAAATAATCGATTATGCATATCACAATAATCGATTATCCTGCATAAAATCAGCTTCCGATTTTGTAACGGTAAGCTGATAATCGATTATCCAAATCTGATAATCGATTATCTTGGCATAAAATCAGCATAATTGATTGCCAATTAAGCAACAGACATACTACTTCTACCACCTATAAATAGAGGACTTTTGAGCTGAATTGTAACACACAACACCTCTCATTATTCATATACATATTGATATCATTTGTGCATCATTATAGAGCTTTTGTTGAGCCATTTGAGAGACAACTTTGAGTTGTTCATAGAGCTAATATTGTATCTCTTTATCTACTCTTTTGAGAGAGTTCTTGTTGTAAAAGAGAAAGGTGTTTGAGAAGACCATATCTTCTCATTGATTGTCGGGTTTGCTAAGTACCCTCAATCTTAGTGTGTGAAGTCTTGTGGTGCGGTATCCACGAGCAAGGTGAAGTCTTGAGGTGCGGTATCCTCGAGCAAGTTGAAGTCTTGTAGAGTGTACATCTACGAGCAAGTGTAACGGTTTGTTAGGCACCCGTAAGCTAAACGGAGTTAGTGGAATCTCGAGAGAGTCTCTCGGGGACTGGACTAACCACAAATTGTGGTGAACCAGGATAAATTCCGTGTGTTCTTTCCTTACTATTTTAATTACCGCATTATTTTATTCCTGCAATTTTAATTCCGCAATATTTATCAATATTCTTGTGCCGCACTATTCACCCCCCCCCCTCTAGTGACGGGCATAAATCCTAACAATTGGTATCAGAGCCTAACTCTCTGAAAGCCTTAACCGGTTGAGAGAACGATATATATTTTTTGTTGAGAATATTGAACGCAGGAATGATGAGCGAAGGACACTCCACCTATAGGCCTCCACTATTTGACGGAACAAATTACACATATTGGAAAGAGCGGATGAGAATCTTCATCCAATCAAATAACTTTCGCTTGTGGAAAATCATTAAAAACGATATGCCGACAAAGAAAGTTGGGGAAGCCATGGTTCCGAAGGAGGAGAATAAATACAACGCCAAGGCCATCAATAGGTTATATTGTGCGGTGAATCCGGATGACTATCGGAAGATTTCCTATTGCACAACCGCCAAAGAAATGTGGGATAAACTTGAAGCCATCTAGAAGGTACGCCTCAAGTCCAAAAGCGCGTGACATGGGACTCGGACAGCTCGTGTGATGAAACGACTGCCCTATGCTTCATGGCCGATGAAGAAGAAGAGGTAAGCACTTCTAATTCTTACTCTTTTGAAGAATTACAAGAAGCTTTTAAAGAATTACTTGGTGAATTGAAAAAGACTTCAAAAATCGCCAAAGAGGCCAAGGATAAAATCAAAGTTTTAGAAGAAGAAAATAATTATTTGAAAAATGATAATATTGATCTTAAAAATAAAATTAAGGTGATGAATGAAACTTCTTCAATTGATCAAAGTTCTAATTGTTCATCTTGTAATTCTTTGAAATTAGAGAACATAGAACTTAGGAGCACTCTAGAAAAACGTAGTGTAGAAGTTCCTAAAGCTGTTGAAGAAACTAAGAAGAAAAAGACTAGGAAAAATAAAAGGCGTAAAAAGAAGAAGAATAATGTTAGAAAGAATGATAGAAATAATATTAGTCAACCTAGAAATAACTCTAGGGTCTTCATTAATGAGCCTAGAAATAATCATCTTAGCCACCTAGAAATGATTCTAAGATTTTTATTAATGAGCCTAGAAATAATCATTTTAGGCCACCTAGAAATGATTCTAGGATTTTTATTAATGAGCCTAGAAATAATCATTTTAGGCCACCTAGAAATAACTCTAGGAATTTCAACGCTTCTAGGAATAACGACTTTAGATCACCTAGAACGTTTTTGGCTCAACCTAGACATATGCACAACCCGAATGTTATATGTCATTATTGTAACCGGGTAGGACACATAGCACCCATATGTTTTACAAAACATAGGGATTTATCTTTTGGCTATGATTGTTATTTGCCTAACACCCAAGGACCCAAAAGCAGTTGGGTACCGAAAACCTATTTTTAGGTACGTTTGCAAGTGTGCTTGAAGACTACAATATCATAGTAGTGCACCAAGCACGAAACCTTATTGCGTCGAGGGGGAATTTCGGTAGTTATCATATTTTTGATAAAAACATAATAGTTGATATGTGTTAATAATTAATATATCTTTGTTAACAATTGATATTAATTATTTTTGTTGATTCATGTTTTGATAACTTTTATCTTGAATAACAATTGGTATCAATTATTTTTGTTAAAATTAATGATTGATTCATGTTTTGATGAATATTTTTTTAATTAACAGTTGGTATATTCTGAAAAATAAATGATTCATGTTTTTTTACAACTATTGGTGTGTTGAAATTAACGGTTGATATATGATTTGCTAAAAATAACCATTATTATGGTTGGTATGTTTTTACTAACATTTGGTATTATTTTATGTTGGTATGATTTTTAATCGTCAATATATATTCCTCATTATATTTCCCATTTTATTCTTGACACTAACAATTGATATACCCAAAAGGGGGAAGTGTCGAAAGGGAAAAATAGCCCTTGTATACTCTCTTTTTACTAATGCCAAAAGGGGAAAGAGTTTAGGCGATATGCATCAAATAAGGGGGAATGTATCTCCGTTATAGCATGCCTCATTTGAGAGGGAATTATCATTGAGGGGAATTGTTTGCATGAATTGTATGTTGAGATATAGCATGAATTTAGGGGGAATCCGATATGCATATCTCCTGTTGTTTGTCATTATCAAAAAGGGAAAAATTGTAGAAAATCATTCTATCCATGATATGTGTGCTTTGGTTGTATTAGCATAATTTTCAGGTATAGGTTTTGATGAATGACAAACAACGAAGTCGATGAATGACAAACAATGAAGTCAAGTGTCAAATAATGTTATTATATGACAAACAATCAAGATTGAATGCCGAGAAGCATATTGATGACGGAATTGCATAGACAAGCCAAAGACGAGCTCAAAAGTTCAAGACCGAAGACCCAAGGCGTAGGTCGTTAGGTAGAACAAATGTAAGAGCAACGTTTAAAGTTATCTCGTCTTTTGGCTCAACATAGATCATCATAAATATGCATAAAATCATTTTATCAAATCATATTTCAAATACTTCAAACAAAATGATTTCAAACATTTTCATTTTAGCCAAAATGAATTTTAAACATGTCTTTCAAAGCTGGACAGAAATAATCGATTATGTTTATTTGATAATCGATTATGTTAAGACAGTGTAAACCGGAATTTACAAAACAGCAAAATAATCGATTATCAGAAGTGCATAATCGATTATCTTGTATCCGTTGCCAAGTTTTTGAACACTGTAACAAAATAATCGATTATGCATATCACAATAATCGATTATCCTGCATAAAATCAGCTTCCGATTTTGTAACGGTAAGCTGATAATCGATTATCCAAATCTGATAATCGACTATCTTGGCATAAAATCAGCATAATTGATTGCCAATTAAGCAACGGACATACTACTTCTACCACCTATAAATAGAGGTCTTTTGAGCTGAATTGTGACACACAACACCTCTCATTATTCATATACATATTGATATCATTTGTGCATCATTATAGAGCTTTTGTTGAGCCATTTGAGAGACAACTTTGAGTTGTTCATAGAGCTAATATTGTATCTCTTTATCTACTCTTTTGAGAGAGTTCTTATTGTAAAAGAGAAAGGTGTTTGAGAAGACCATATCTTCTCATTGATTGTCGGGTTTGCTAAGTACCCTCAATCTTAGTGTGTGAAGTCTTGTGCTGCAGTATCCACGAGCAAGGTGAAGTCTTGAGGTGCGGTATCCTCGAGCAAGTTGAAGTCTTGTAGAGTGTACATCTACGAGCATGTGTAGCGATTTGTTAGGCACCCGTAAGCTTAACGGAGTTAGTGGAATCTCGAGAGAGTCTCTCGGGGACTGGACTAACCACAAGTTGTGGTGAACCAGGATAAATTCGGTGTGTTTTTTCCTTACTATTTTAATTACCGCATTTATTTTATTCCTGCAATTTTAGTTCCGCAATATTTATCAATATTCTCGTGCCGCCACTATTCACCCCCCTTTAGTGACGGGCATAAATCCTAACAAGACACATATGCCAGGACATGTTATAGAGATTTTGGATAGCACGAAAGACACACAAATAGCATATAAGTATTCAAGCATTATCATAGAGGTCTAATTAACATGATATGATTCAGTATGTTCCAAAAGTTTAGCCTAACACCTTAAAGTAATAATTCAAAATATGATGAGATCACAAGCAGATATTAACGGGATATGGGATCAAATAAGCATTTTGGGGGACATAATGACCAACACTGATAGTCTCAACACAAACTACTGCATAAATTCAGGGGGTGGGTGAATAAACATGTTCATAAGAATTCAAGAGTCACTCCACTAACTGAATAGGACTTAAAGAAATTCAGATTACCCAATTACGCATAGATTGTCTTAGAACTAGTAGCATTAAGAGTGAGTAGATGCAAGAGTCAGCAGAGTGATACTTAAAAGTAAACTAGGAACATGTTAGGCTAGAGGTTCAGAGATGAGAAAACATAAGGATGAAATTGCGAGATTAAGTAACTTACCAGTTAAATGAGAAATGCAAGAAAAAAAGAAAAGACCACAGTATTCTGAATCGACAATGAGAAGCAAAACCCAGAAACTTAATGGCCTTGGCTTTCAGCCGGCCAAGACCACAGTATAGAATGAGAAATCACAGAGTAAAGTTTAGATCTAGTGAAGTTATAATGACTTCCAAGTTTATGCTAAAGGGGAAATATGATGGGTTTATATAGTGTAGAAATCGAGCAAGTAAACATGGAAAACAAGTCGTTCAAACACAAATAAGGGAAAAATTATTCAGAAATCAATCAGGATCAATTTTAGGGCATAAATCAAATGGGTTCAGTAAATCAACAAATAAAATACCAAATAGTACCAAATTCACTTTTTAAGGCAAAAAATAAAGCAGAAAAAGGAAAACCTAAAGTAAAGAGTAGTTAAACACAGGAAAGGAAAAGAATCAAAATCAGTAAGGAGGAAAGGAAATTCCAGAACCCTAATTGTAGGCATAGTAAAAAAAATAAAAATCATGTTGCACAGAATGAGATGAATATAGACAGAAATCCATTCAAAATAAAAAATTGAGTTAGATTTGGTCTGATTTTAAAAGGATCTGAAACCCTAAATTAGGGTAAATAGAAAATCTCAAAGATACATAGAGATTCATAGTGATTCATACCACAAAAGAATAAGAACGAACATAGATGGAAAAAATCAAAGAGCAGAACCAGATTAGGTTCGATTTCTCAGAGATTTGCTTGCCATGTTTAGGCAAGCAAACTAGATAATGCCATAGACAAACCAGTAGTGAGGGGAGGTAAAATAAGGTAAGCGAATCCATGGTGGATTCTAATTTGGGATTGGATTTTGGGAGATTTTGATAGGAACGACGGCTAAGGTTCATGAGAGATGATTGTAACGACCCGTCCAATTATTTTATGAATTTAGCCCCAATCTTCTATTAACTGTATTCCTCGTGTTCGTTTTTGCTATTTTAATTTGCCGAAATGTTTGATTTTGAGTTTTGGAGTATTTTGGGACACTTAGTCCTTAAAAGAGAGCTTAAGCTTTAGAATTTGGACTGTAGTCAGAGCAGTGTGAATACAGCCTCAGAATGGAATTTTGTTAGTTCCACTAGCTTTATTGGGTGATTTTGGGCTTAGGGGCATGTTCGGATTGTGTTTTGGAGATCATTAGCTTAGTTAGGCTTGAAATGCCGAAAGTTGAATTTTTGAAGTTTCCGATTTGATAGTGAAATTTTGATATCGGGGTCGAAATAGATTTTCAGAAGTTGGAATAGCTCCGTACTGTTGAATGTGACGTGTCTGCAAAATTTTAAGTTATTCGGACGAGGTTTGATAGACTTTTTTTATCGAAAGCGTAATTTGAGAGTTTTTGAAGTTCTTAGGCTTGAATCAGATGCTAATTGGTTTATTCGATGTTGTTCGGGGTGTTATGAAGATTTGTATAAGTTTGGATAGTGGTATATTATTTTTTTGTGCTTTTGGTTTGGTCCTAGGGCCTCGAGGTGATTTCGGATGGTTGACAGGAAGTTAGGAATTTGGAGTTGCAGCTGAAGTTTATGGTTGCTGCCATAACTGCATCTGCATTTGGGAGGTCGCATGTGCGACTCCCACAGATGCGGAATCAAGCCACAGAAGAGGCTAAGAGGTGAGTCTCGAGGAGCCATAGAAGCAGATGCCATGCATATGTGATGGCACAGGTGCAATGAGCGATTGCGGGTGCGGAATCCCTAGGTCAGAAAGTATATAAGGTTTCTTCGCAAATTTTTTCTAAGTTCTCCATTTTTGAATACGGGAAGTGAGCTAGGGCAGTGAATTTCAAGGGAAAATCAAAGGTTATTAGTCATGTAAGCTACCTAAGCTTCAATAATTGAGTTTATGATCATTTTTTCATTGTTTAATCGTGGTATTAGTTGAAGTTAAGGAAGAAAATTGAGGGATTAGGGCTTGATATTAGAGATTTTGAGCGAAGATTTGAGGGACCAATTGAGGTTCGATTTTGGTTATTTTGGTATGCATGAACTCGTGAGAGTCTTACGTTTCTGAATTTGTAAGTTTTCACGATTTAGAGACATGGGCCCGAGAGGCGTTTTGGTCATTTTTTTATAATTTTGCGTATTAGCTTAGAATTAATTAGTGGAATCAGATACTTGAAGTGTTATTTATCTAATACAATTGAATTGAATATATTTGGAGTTGAGTACTCATGGATAGAGCATAGTTTCGGGTTGATTTTTGAGCCGGTTCGAGGTAAGTGGCTTGCCTAAACTTGTATGGGGGAACTCCCCTTAGGATTTAATATTGTTGATATTTTAAATGCCTTGTACGTGAGGTGATGAATGTGTAATTGTTTTAATTGTTGAAAAATCATATTTTTGTTAAGTAACTTTAATTGTGATTCCTTTCCTACTTATACTACTTGAACTTTAAGTTGTTGTTAGCTTAGGGAAGCATGTCTAATTGACTTAATTACTTTATTTGCTCAAACTGCCTTATTTGGATTATGTGCAACATGCTAGGTTAAAAATACATATTTTACCTTGGTATGAATTTAAATTGAATTAAGTATTTTTCTTGTTGCTGTTGTGTTTACTTTGGGATTACGGTACAGTATCTTGGGAGACCCCCCCCCCCTGCCTGTTTACTTTGGGACTACGGATTTGTATTCCGGGAGATCCGTGCGAAAAGAGATCCCCCAACACATATATTGAGGATGCTAAAAGATCCTTGGGATACCGAGACATCCCCTGCATATATATTGAGGATACTAAGAGATCCCCGGGATATCGAGAGATCCCCAACCTACATATTGAGGATACTAAGAGATCCTCGGGATACTGAGAGATACTCGATTGTTATCTCTATAAAAGTACGACCCAGTACAATACCACTCAGTGGTGTCTGGGGAGGGTAGTGTGTACGCAGCCTTACCCCTACCCTGGGGTAGAGAGGCTGTTTCCAAATAGACCCCCGGCATAAATCCCCAGAATTTGCTCCTGGGGAGACTCGAACTCACAACCTCTCGGTTGTAAGTGAGGGTTGGTTACCATCAGACCAAGCCCCTCTCGATTGTTATCTCTATGTTGAGTGGTATTCCTTTTGTGATTATTTTGTCTATGTTATAGTTGTTGCTATTCTCATTATATGAGTCATTTCTTATTATTAGCATTTAATTGTATTGGCTCATTCTATACTATTTTACCTCATTTTTCATTTAACCTCAGTAGGTCCCTGACTTTCCTCGTCCCTACCCGACCTAGGTTAGTCTTGACACTTATTGAGTACCGCTGTGGTGTACTCATGCCCTTTCTGCGAATGTTTTTAATGTGCAGATCTTGGAACTTCCACTCAGTCTTATCACCCTTGAGATGAGGCACTTTTATAAAGACTTCGAGGTATATCTACCGCGTCCGCAGACCGAGGAGTCCCTTTCTATTCTCTGTACTAATTTAGCCCTTCTGCATTTTCCTTGTTGATAGATATTAGTTAGAGCTTTTTATATATTTCTTAGCTTGTGATTCATGGGGTTCCGGATTTTGGGAGTATTAGATTGAGATTCTTGCAATATTATATGTCAGGCGGCATCTTAAACATTGTTTCATCTTATTATCTCGGTTTTTAATTATTTTCATTCCGCAATTATTTCTTTTTCCGCATTTGTTAGGATTACCTAGTGGTAGAGACAATGTGATGTCATGATAATTCACGAAGGGCGAACTGGGGTCATGAAAAGTTGGTATCAGAGCTCTAGGTTCATAGGAGTCATGAATCAGAAGCCAATTTATTAGAGTCTCGCGAATCGGGTTAAGGTATAAGGGTTTGGTTAGGTTTAAAGATATGTATGTAATGTTGGAAACACGTTCTCAATGCGATATACTAAACGTGTATTCTTTTGTAGGTTTTGATGAATGACAAACAAAGCACAAATTGATATATGACGGAGTTCAAGTACAAGAGCACAAATGTTGAGATTGAAGCTCAAGACGTTGTTTTTAATTGTTATTGAGTTATTCTTAAATGTGATCTTGATCCTATAACTTGACTCCATAACATGGCTTCTCTCATAAAACTATTTTCCAAAATCATGCATACTTATTTCTGTATCAAATAATTTCAAATGATGCATATTTACATTAGACAAAATGTTTTCTAAACATGCCTCAAAAATCTGGGCTAAAATAATCGATTATGAACTTATGATAATCGATTGTTTCTGAGCCAAGACTGCATGACAATCGATTATGAATTAATGGTAATCGATTGTGAGTAAGACAGTGAACATCAGGTTTTTCCAAATCTGCATGATAATCGATTGTGATCAAACGCCAATCGATTGTTGTTGAGGTAAAGTTTTTTCAATACTCAAAATAATCGATTATGAACTAATGGTGATCGATTATGTTGAGATAATGTCTTCCAGTGATTTTAAATTTAATTAAGTAATCGATTATGTCTTTAGATAATCGATTATCACTGAGACAGTAAGTTTCATGATTTTCAGAAAATAACAAGTAATCGATTGTTGCAAAGGACAATCGATTGTTGAAGCTGACCATTGTCAAATGATTTTCAAATACCTCAAAGTAATCGATTATTGGTTTTCATATAATCGATGTTTTGCTTAAAATCTGGAAATGATTTTTAGAACGTTGCTGAAGTAATCGATTATAGATTTTGTATAATCGATGTTGTGCTTAAAATCCGGAAATGATTTTTAGAATGTTGCCAATGTAATCGATTATGGATTTGGTATAATCGATTATCTGTTTTTGAATTTTGCCAGTAATCGATTATGGATTGTAAGTAATCGATTATGAAGCGTAAAATCTGGGATTGATTTTTGATCTGACTGGCAGATAATCGATTGTTCGGTCATGACAATCGATTGTCACTGAGTAAATTCAGCAATTCTTAATTGGCAATTAGACAACGGTAAGACCAAGTTTTGCACCTATAAATACAGCTTCAACTCAGTGTTTTAAACACAACAACATACACTAACTGATCATTACATTGCTTTAAGCTTTCATTCAATTGTTCATCATTTTCTACTCATTTCATAAAGCTTTTGAGAGCCATATTATTGTTCAAAGTTGTTGTGATCTTGAGCGTATTATTTTACTCATATCTACTCATCAAGGAGTACCTTTGTTAAGTGAGTGTTCAAGTATTTCAAATACTTGTAAGAGAATTTTGATTCTCTTGTGTTGAGGAACTTGTGCTTCCTCTGTTGAAGTCTTTGGGATTGTATCCCCGAGCAAGTGAAGTCTTTGGGATTGTATCCCCGAGCAAGTGAAGTCTTTGGGATTGTATCCCCGAGCAAGTGAAGTCTTTGAGGTGAGGAACCTCCGAGCAAGTGAAGTCTTTGAGATTGTATCTCCGAGCAACTGTAAAGGTTTGTTAAGCACCCGTAAGCTTAACAAGTCAGTAGAAAATCTCGAGAGAGTCTCTCGGGGACTGGACTAACCACTGTTGTGGCCAACCAGGATATATCCTTGTGTAAGTTATTTTTATTGCACTTATTTACTTCCTGTAAAATTTAAATTCCGCAAGAAAACGCTAAATTTCATTAAAACGCTATTCACCCCCCCCCCCTCTAGCGTTAAGCGTAGTTTCTAACAATTGGTATCAGAGCCCAACTCTCTGAAAAACTTAACAGTTTGAGAGAACCATCCATGGCTTCTACTCTAGATTCTTTTGCAGGAATTGAAGAAGGACAATGCCCTACACGACCTCCTCTATTCAATGGCACAAATTACTCATACTGGAAGGAGAGGATGGAAATCTTCATTCGGTCAAATTGTCCCTACCTTTGGAAGGTGTACACAAAGGGAAATGAAATTCCAGTCAAGAAAGTGGAAAGCGAATGGATTCCCAAATCCGAAGAGGAGTACACCACAGAGGACAATAGAATGATTCAAAATAATTATAAAGCTGTAAATTTATTGTATTGTGCTATTAACGCTAATGATTACAGGAAACTTTCATGTTGCAAAACAGCAAAAGAAATGTGGGACAAATTAGAAGTCACTTACGAAGAGACTGACCAGGTAAGAGAAGCAAAAGTTGATTTTCTTACTCATGCTTACGAATTGTTTCATATGAAGGAAGGAGAAAAAGTAGATGAGATGTTTGAGCGCTTTTCAACAATAGTAAATGATCTACACGTCCTCAAGAAGACGTTCACGGATAGAGAACTTGTTCGAAAAGTTCTTATAAGCCTCACACCGGCATGGCGATCCAAAGCCGATGCTATCCAAGAACCAATTGGAGTCTCAAACGTCACCATCGACGCACTAAGAGGTAATCTTAAAACCTATGAATCTACTATTCTTAACCCGTTTGTTGATGATCAAAGAAGGCAAAAGATTGCTCTAAAAGCAAGCACAAGCCAACCAAAGATTGAAGAGGAAGAAGACAACGAGTTTGGATTAGTCATTAAAAGATTCCAAAAGTTTATGCGCAAGGAATATGAGCGCAAAGGGAAAAAACAAGGTGAGCAAATAAAATGCTATGAATGTGGAGAAATTGGACACATCAAAACAAATTGCCCAAACATCAAAAAGGAGAAGAAATCCTTTAAAAAGCAACGGGCATATATCTCGTGGGGAGGCGACTCCGGAGATGAATCAAGTGAAGAAGAAAACGACGAAGCTGCAAACATTTGTCTCATGGTACAAGAAGACAACCAAAATGAGGTACGTCAAATTTCATCTGAAAACTTTTCACTTGATGAAATGCGTAATGCTTTTGATGAGTTATATACTGAATTTTTAAAGGCTTCAAAAATTGTCACTAGCTTAAGAGAAAACGCTTCTCTAAAAGAAACGGATTTTCAAAAACAGATTTCTTTAAAAGAAAAGGAATTAGAAAAACTGGTTTTGGAAAATGAGAAGCTACACGAACAAAACAAGTTTTATGGAAAGAGAAGTGCCGACAAACCTGAAAGTTCTACTAAAGGTTGTGTTTCTTGTGTGAACCTTAAGAATGAAGTAGGTAGACTTAAAGGCACACTAGATAAGTTTAATTCCTCGCATAAAAACTTGAATGTTGTTCTTGATAACCTAAAATCAACTAAGCACGGAATAGGTTTTAAAAATGAAGAAAAGGTTGATGCTAAACCTCAAAAACCTAGAGCTCAACCTAGGAACAACAACAAAAATGTGTATCCTAGAAATAGCTATCCTAGAACAAATTTGCATGCTACACCAAGAAATGACCCTCCGCCTAGAAATAGTCACCATAGACATGATGCATATTTTAGGCAAAATTGTGAACCTCCTAGAAGACCCCAAAATGGTCCTCAACCTAGATATCATCACTCTAGAAACACTACCCATCCTAGAGATCAAAATAGGAGAAATGATAGCGTTCAAAATAAGGTAAGCAACCTTCATTCATCTAGCTACTATGAACCTAGACGAATGCATAATCCGAATGTGACATGTCATTATTGTAGACGCATTGGTCATATTGCTCCCGCATGTTTTACTCGTCATAGACATGCTACTCAAACATATTATTACAATATGCCTAACCCTCAAGGACCCAAGATGGCATGGGTACCCAAAGAAAATTAATTTGTTTTGTAGGTGTGCTTGAAGGGATCAAGCGTACTATGGTACCTTGATAGTGGATGCTCCAAACACATGACGGGAGATGAATCCAAATCCCTTCAACTAGAGCACAAAGAAGGAGGAAGCGTCATATTTGGAAACAATCATATTCAGATCGGTTGATATTTTAAGCATTTGAAAAACAAAATACAAGAAAAGGCATCGAAGGAAATCAATGATGAAATTGTGGAACAATCAACGGAAGAAGCTTCACATTTGGGGAGTGAAACAAAAGAACAAAATGAATGAAAGACGATCAAAGATCACCCTCTTGATCAGGTAATTGGCGACGTCGGAGGAAAGGTAAGTACCCGAAACTCTCTTAAGAACACTCTAGGACACAATTCTTAAGAGTTCACGATATCACTTGATAACACTAGTGTAATTTATTCACGTCACTATAAATTACTGACTTGAGCATCGGAGACGTTTAATTCCATTTTGCAGGTACTTCCCCAAAGATAAGATAAATTATGAAGTCTTAGCACACCGCAATCGATTATCCCAAGAAAATAATCGATTATCTACTGTGCAGTACATCGATTATCAGTATCAATAATCGATTGTTTCGACTGATTAGTTTTATTATGCAAATGTGTTTAATTTGTTAACTCCTTATATTGCATAATCGATTTCCGTCTCAGTCATTCAGCAATACTTTTCCAGACAATCGATTATTCCTTCCTATAATCGATTAGTTGTCATATTCAGAAATTCTCCGAGTTCTCTGTATCAACCATATTTCAATAATAATCGATTACCAATATTGACAATCGATTATTTCTTGTTTAAACTTTGTTACCGTTTGGCTCCAACATCGATTGCTGTCAGGACATAAATGCTCCATAATCGATTAGTTTGTGTTGATAATCGATTATCTCATTCAAATTTTTTTTACCGTTTGTCTCTTAAATCGATTTGTCAGTTTCAAAATTCAATCCAACAGTAAATACAATCGATTATCTCTGCCAAATAATCGATTATCTAACGGTCAGTAAATTTATTTCTTACCGTTTTTTACTGTTCCAACTTTCAATTTTCAGCAGGTATCTTTAGTAAATGGCTGATCACTCCTTCTCCTATAAATAGCCCTCATATAGGATCATTCTCACTCACTCAAGCACCATTTCTAAATATCAAAGGTCAATTCCTTGCATCTTAGTCTCAAAAATTCAGCAGTAAAAATTTTCCAATATGTCTGGACGCTCCTCCAAACGTTCTCGTTCCAGGCAAGGTGCCTCAGCCTCAACAGTCCCTCCTCCTCTAAACTTCCCATATGAAGACGGGTCCGTTTTGTTCTTCGAAACTCAAGCTGAACTTTTTAGGTTTCTCTCCAAGTTTGAGAAGCGATTTATTCTTCCTCCTCGCTTCTCAACAAGCAAGCTCCTTGAACCTTTCGCCCCTGCCGCCAACATGCTCAAAGAGTGTCAACTCTATGATTTCTTACCCATCCTCATATTAACACAACCTTAGTTGAAGCATTCTATTCAAATCTTCACAAAGATGAAGATGGTGAGGTGGTCACCTCCATCAATGGCATTCACATTCTCCTCTCTGACGAGAACCTTCACACCATCGCCCGCATTCCAAACGATGGTGAAGATCTTATCCGGTATATTAATGAGGCCGGCTCTCTCTTTGATGAATCCATTTTTTTCCGCCAAGCCGGAATCTCTTATGATCAAGCTTCTTCTCGTCGTCCTACCATCTCGGGCATGGACCCAAATTATCGATTTCTCCTCTACTTCATCACCCGTGTCCTAAGACCTCGTAGGCACAATCATACCACCATATCCCAAGAGGACTCCAAGCTCTTACATGCCATTGTCACTGGAGCCAAGATCAATTGGTGTCGGCTCATTAAAATGCACATGCTCGATGCCGTCGCCGATAACATGCCCCTTCCTTATTCTCTCCTCATCATGAATTTTCTTGAAGCATCCGGATTTGTCACTGAAAATGGTCCTCTCAAAAGGAGTACCAAAATCTGGGAAATCTCGGAATCATCCTTCCATCATGATGGTGATCATGCTCCAGCTCCTCCTCCTACCCGTCCTGCCTGTCGTGCTCGTCCATCTCAGGAGCCCACTCTCCAAACTATATCCGACCAGCTTTCTCAGTTGACACACGAGATCCATGGTTATTTTGACCATGTCCATTATCCCTATGCAGGTCTCGTTCCCTTTGAAGCTGCGCCGAATGATGAGGCGGATCGTGACGGAGATAATTGATATTGTATTTTTTTTGGTTTTAATTGTATTGTTGGATGTCCCTCTGCTGTACCCCTTTAATTTTCAATAAATAAACTTTGTTTTATTTCGTCTTTGTGTATCTTTCCTTACTATTTTTTTGCTAATGGCAAAAGGGGGAAGATAACGGGATAACGGGTATGCACCACCTCTAAATTGCTTAATTGCTTATAAGCTTAAATTGAGGGGGAATTCTTAAATTGAGGGGGAACAAGAACAAATATGCATACTTGTTACTTGTCTTGAATCGTCAATATTATTTGTCAAAATGGCATATCCCGCTTAATGTTTGCCATTATCAAAAAGGGGGAAATTGTTGGAAACACGTTCTCAATGCGATATACTAAACGTGTATTCTTTTGTAGGTTTTGATGAATGACAAACAAAGCACAAATTGATATATGACGGAGTTCAAGTACAAGAGCACAAATGTTGAGATTGAAGCTCAAGACGTTGTTTTTAATTGTTATTGAGTTATTCTTAAATGTGATCTTGATCCTATAACTTGACTCCATAACATGGCTTCTCTCATAAAACTATTTTCCAAAATCATGCATACTTATTTCTGTATCAAATAATTTCAAATGATGCATATTTACATTAGACAAAATGTTTTCTAAACATGCCTCAAAAATCTGGGCTAAAATAATCGATTATGAACTTATGATAATCGATTGTTTCTGAGCCAAGACTGCATGACAATCGATTATGAATTAATGGTAATCGATTGTGAGTAAGACAGTGAACATCGGGTTTTTCCAAATCTGCATGATAATCGATTGTGATCAAATGCCAATCGATTGTTGTTGAGGTAAAGTTTTTTCAATACTCAAAATAATCGATTATGAACTAATGGTGATCGATTATGTTGAGATAATGTCTTCCAGTGATTTTAAATTTAATTAAGTAATCGATTATGTCTTTAGATAATCGATTATCACTGAGACAGTAAGTTTCATGATTTTCAAAAAATAACAAGTAATCGATTGTTGCAAAGGACAATCGATTGTTGAAGCTGACCGTTGTCAAATGATTTTCAAATACCTCAAAGTAATCGATTATTGGTTTTCATATAATCGATTTTTTGCTTAAAATCTGGAAATGATTTTTAGAACGTTGCTGAAGTAATCGATTATAGATTTTGTATAATCGATGTTGTGCTTAAAATCCGGAAATGATTTTTAGAACGTTGCCAATGTAATCGATTATGGATTTGGTATAATCGATTATCTGTTTTTGAATTTTGCCAGTAATCGATTATGGATTGTAAGTAATCGATTATGAAGCGTAAAATCTGGGATTGATTTTTGATCTGACTGGCAGATAATCGATTGTTCGGTCATGACAATCGATTGTCACTGAGTAAATTCAGCAATTCTTAATTGGCAATTAGACAACGGTAAGACCAAGTTTTGCACCTATAAATACAGCGTCAACTCAGTGTTTTAAACACAACAACATACACTAACTGATCATTACATTGCTTTAAGCTTTCATTCAATTGTTCATCATTTTCTACTCATTTCATAAAGCTTTTGAGAGCCATATTATTGTTCAAAGTTGTTGTGATCTTGAGCGTATTATTTTACTCATATCTACTCATCAAGGAGTACCTTTGTTAAGTGAGTGTTCAAGTATTTCAAATACTTGTAAGAGAATTTTGATTCTCTTGTGTTGAGGAACTTGTGCTTCCTCTGTTGAAGTCTTTGGGATTGTATCTCCGAGCAAGTGAAGTCTTTGGGATTGTATCCCCGAGCAAGTGAAGTCTTTGGGATTGTATCCCCGAGCAAGTGAAGTCTTTGAGGTGAGGAACCTCCGAGCAAGTGAAGTCTTTGAGATTGTATCTCCGAGCAACTGTAAAGGTTTGTTAAGCACCCGTAAGCTTAACAAGTCAGTAGAAAATCTCGAGAGAGTCTCTCGGGGACTGGACTAACCACTGTTGTGGCCAACCAGGATATATCCTTGTGTAAGTTATTTTTATTGCACTTATTTACTTCCTGT
This sequence comes from Nicotiana benthamiana, assembly GCA_034376525.1. Classification (NCBI taxonomy): domain Eukaryota; kingdom Viridiplantae; phylum Streptophyta; class Magnoliopsida; order Solanales; family Solanaceae; genus Nicotiana; species Nicotiana benthamiana. The sequence continues at coordinate 119,988,199 of CM067331.1, forward strand.
AAAATTCAAATTCCGCAAGAAAATGCTAAATTTCATTAAAACGCTATTCACCCCCCCTCTAGCGTTAAGCGTAGTTTCTAACAGTAACGTGGACCGTTGATCTTAGAGATCAATGGTCCTAATTTAAGAGGTCCTGGGTCGGGTGTTAAGATGTGAATGGGGAATGGGCTGATAGATTTTGGGCCAAAGGTATTGGGTTATGTTTGGGTAGCTTAGATCTGAAATTAATTGTAGAATTAGGTTCAGATTTTAAATATCAAATTTTAATAAATAAATAATTTATAAAAATAATTAATAAATAATAAAAATATCATTTGTGTATAAAAATAATTTAAACAATTATGGAACATTATAAAAATATAAAACTATTTTTTTCTTAAATAATATAATCATAAGTACATATGGGCTCCTACTGCAAAATGTGCAATTTAGCCTTAAAATGCAATAGTAATTATAAATGCACTAAAAATATTAAAATATTATGTTGGTATAAATGATAAATTTAGGTGATTAAATCATCCTAAAAATAATATGAAGGATAATTATTGGATATTTATATAATAAAATGCAGAAATAAATTAATTTAAAGCTTTTAAAAATAATGAAAAATTACGAAAAATACTTGTGCATGCTTGTAAATCAAATGATGATGCATGTGAACTATATATATATATATATATATATATATATATATATATATAGGGAAAAGATTAGGTATCAACAGGGTTGATATCCCTCAAGGACCAAAGTTCAAACGCACTAAAGTGACAATCACTAGAGAAAAGTGAACTCAAGATTACTTACTAGAAGATACCTTGTATTTTGACGATGAAGACGTGGAAGGGATCAAACAAACTCACAACGACGCACTGGTAATATCTATCTTTATAAATAAAATTCAAGTTAAACGTGTGTTGATTGCTCTACGTAGCTCAAAAAATATTATTCGATCAAGGTTCATAGAGAAACTCGACCTCCAAAATCAAATCGTGCCCGCTACTCGGGTACTTAATGGTTTCAATATAGGGAGTGAGCCACCAAAGGAGATATCATTTTGCTGGTAAATGTGTCTGGGACTGTCTAAGATATAAAGTTCCATGTGATCGAGAGTGACATGAGGTACAACGCACTGCTCAAAAGGCCTTGGATACATAACATGAGAGCAGTACCTTCAACGCTTCATCATGTTCTGAAGTTCCTAACTTCGGAAGGAGTCAAAACGGTGCACGGTGAACAACCCGCCGCCAAAGATATATTTGCAATCGATGAAGTGATACCGATATTTGCACTTTCATTGACAAAGAAATCAGAGTCGAAAGGAAATCATAAAGTCAAATAGCAACCACAGTCTCCAGCCTCGGCCCGATCGGAGGAGCAGGAAATGTTTGAGGATGATGTTTATGTGATACCTCGAACGCTCATAATCCCTGATGAATCTAATGCAACAAAGTCGACAGTTGAATAGCTGGAGCAAATCATACTAATCAAGCATATGCCCATTTAAAAGGTGTATTTTGTCACGGGATTAACCCCCGAGCTAAAGAAAGACTCATTAAGTTCCTTATAAAAAATATAGATTGTTTTTCTCGGTCCCACCTTGACATGACAGGGATCCCACCGGAGATTACTATCCGTCGATTGAACTTGGACCTAGAGGTCTGCCCGTTAAGACAAAAAGAAGACCCCAGTCCGGGGTAAAACATGCATTCGTCAAGGATAAGGTAAAAAAACTTCTCAAAATAGGGTCCATTGGGGAAGTAAAATATCCCGAGTGGCTAGCAAGCGTAGTCGTAGTCCCTAAAAAAGGGAGTAAACGTAGAATGTGCATATACTAAAAATATTTAAACAAGGCACGCTCTAAAGATTGTTTTCTTTTGCTGAATATCAATCGCATGATCGAAGCCACGGCCTGCCATGATATCCTTAATATTCTCGATTCCTACACCAGGTACAATCAAATACAAATGAACCTAGAGGATCAGGAAAAGACTGAACCTATTGCTATAATGTAATGCCATCCAAACTAAGAAATGATGGTGCTACTTATCAACACCTAGTAAATTGAATGTTCGAAGAAAAAATAGGTAAATCAATGGAGGTTTATATTGATGATATGCTTGTTAAGTCCCTGGGAGAAGAGGACCATTTGAAGAATTTGTAGGAGATCTTCGACATATTTAGAAAGTACAACATGAAGCTTAATGATCACTGCCGACTTAACGCTACACCAAGGTAGAGAGAGCGGGTCATAATAGTTTTTACCCGAATAGTGGTTCAGGATCGAATTTCCACAAGGAGCTAGTAGCGGAGTTGTATTGCTTGTTTAGTCTAGAGATGTGGTTTTGCTTCTAATGTCAATTCAAACATTTTTGGTTTTCTTTGTTCTTATAACTACTATTATAAAACTATTGATTAAAACTAAATTATGCTACGAGAATATTGTTAAGTTGTATTTAATATGGAGAAAGTCACTAGGATTGTGAAACTACCTAGTCGGCTACTCGATGGGTAGAAGTTACTAAGGATAGATTGATATATTTGGGATTTATGCTATAATTGTTGCACAACCTCTCCCACTCTCACACATCTTGGTAGAGAGAGTGATTTTGCCAAATTGGCTCTCTCGAGATCAATTGGGTCGGACAATTAGACCAATCAACTAGGGTTAAAGTAGAGTGATCACTCTCTCGAGGTTTAACCCGTCAATTAGGACTACCATTTCTCATGGATCCATCCGAATTCCTTGTTAGGTCAATTTTGGTTTCATGGACTCTCTTTCTCAAAAAGAGTTAAACCTACAAACCTAGAATCAGTGTTTGCAACCACCAATCCTTAATTAACATATAAAATTAACCCAAATAACAATTACCCAATATCAATCTAACCCTAGATAGCAACACCCATCAGCTAACCACACTATGGTTGAGCCACAACCCTAGCTAATGGGTTTGGCTAGACATAATTAAATAAGAAACGGAAGAAATAGATGAGGAACTAAACATATTAATTAATGTCTAAGTAAAATCTACAATAATAAAAAGTAAAATTATCAAAAATTTGCTACAATCTCGTTCCTAGGTGCACAGCTACGTCAGAATATAAAAATTGCCCTAAAAATGGTAAAATATTCTATTTATACTTGGCTAGAAAAACTGGATGAAAATACCCCTGCGGGGTCAGTGCTGACCAAGCGAAAAGGACTGCGGCTGCGCTGGCTCTTGGACTGATGGTTTCAGCTTCTTTGAAGTTGAGGACCACGGACTGCATAAAAGGGCAGCGCGACCGCGGAGGGCTCTAGCACGGGCCGTGTAAATGAGCGTGGCTTGATTTTGGCCAAAATGATATCTCTCTAAATTTCTTGACGCGGGCTGCATGAATAAGTAGCGCGGTCGCGTATGTCGACCGCGGGTCGCATGGTTTTGACCACGGCCGCGTTGTTGATGTTCTGAATATGCCCATCTCTGAACCTCCTAGAGCGACCGCGTGCACTTTTGTACGGTATGCACTGGGTTCTCTATTCCCTTCACTTCACTTGGTCTTTGATACTTGAGCAGGTTTCACACTTTTTTGAGCCAATCTTTGATATTTCGTCCCTTTGTTGCTCAAACCAGCAATCAAGCACAACCTGTGAGCATTTTGGGATTATTTTGTAGCAATTTACACTCAAAGCATAGGCAAGTAGGGGCATAAAACGCGTTAAAATCCTACTTATCACTTAACCCGGAGAAATGTGCATTTGGGGTCGGCTCGGGAAGTTCCTTGGCTCTATGGTATCAAATCAGGGTATTGAAATCAACCCCAATAAAATCAAGGCAATCGAAGACAACACATTGTTGACAATGTCAACGCTGTACAAAGGTTAACAAGACGCATAGCCGCCCTGGGTCGATTATTTCGAGGTCCTCAGATAGGAGCCACTTGTTCTTTTCACTGATAAAGAAAAAGAGCAATTTTTCTTGGACCCCGCAATGGAAACAGGCTTTATAGGAACTCAAGCGATACATGTAGAGCCCACTGTTGCTTCACACCCTAAAGGCGTGGCAGTCTCGAAGATAGCAGTACGTGAAGTCTTAGTTTGAGAAGAGCAAGGTATGAAATTTCATGTCTATTATGCTAGTTGGACCATAGGTGAAACCGAGTCCCGGTACCCCACCTAGAAAAATTAGCACTTGCTTTAATAAATGCCTCTAGGAAATTGGAACCAAACTTTCAGTGTCACCCAATTTGTGTTGTAACCAATTACCCCCTTGTTAATACCCAATATTTCCCTACATATTTTTTTATACTCGAAATATTCTCAAAATGGCATCTGCATATAAGAATACCCAGGAGTTTCGGTATTTTTTTCCTTTTATTTTTAAAGATTTTAAAATTAATTCATTGTCTATTTTAATACTACAAAATTTGATAATTATTCCCTAACTAGCTTTTTGGTGAGTAATTTATTTTCATTCTCATATTTACACCAGGATATAATTAAGTTAATTTTTGTGTATTTTTTTATATATTTGTTTGGTATTTTTAAAGCTAAATTGCATATAACTGCAATTATAGCCTACTTTACAATTAACGATATTTTATATTATAAAATCATTTCTAACATTTTTAGATTAATATTTTTACATTAATAATTTGTTCAGCACCTTTAGTTAAATTTAAAATATTTTTTTATTTATTGGATAAAATAATAAAAGAGAAAATGGCTATTTAACAAACAACTCCTTATCATTTCAATTTTAGCCAATTGGCCACATCCCTAAATTTTTAATGGCCCAGCCCAATCCCCAAAATAACCTGGTCAAATCTTTTATTCAATCTGAGCCGTTGATCAAATGAGATCAGCGGTCCAGATTTAATTCCCATAATTAAAATCTAATCACCACCCCCAAGCCCCGCATTTCTTTGAGACCGTCTCTCTATCTATATCGTTTCTCACTCTCATTTCTCTCTAGAACCTTCTAGTTCTCTATTCTCTGATGTACTCCACCACCTCTCCGACCACAACCCCACCAGAATTCATGGCTTCTCTGACCATAGATGACATATACTCACCTCATATTAATCTTGTGTGCATGATGCTTGAAGGTTCGAGACCAGATCTTTGCCGACTCAAGGTTTCCGGCCATCTCCAGGGTTTGCTCTGGCATATCCTAGCCTCCTAAGCCTGATTTCAACCTTATCCGACTTAGATCGGACCATTTCCAAAGCCTTTCTCACCGTAGGGTTCCTCTGAAACCCTTGCTATTTGAGGTTTTTCTTTGGTTCTTTTTAGATCCGTTATGTATCTATGCTATGCGTGAGTTTTCAAATGATTTCCCTAAATCTTTCTTTGAAAATTGCTTTCAAAAACTCTTCTTTGCCGATTTAGGGTTTTTTGGGAAATGTATAGGAGTTTTATGATTTTTTCTTCTTTGTGTTGTCCTCTGTTGCACCGTCTTTTTCTATAATATGTTCTTGTAGACTTTTCTACTGTATTTTATCATGTGCTTGTATGTTTATTATACTGTCTTTTCCGATGTGCTTTCCTGCTATACCTTTCCCAACGATTCTTGTTTTTTTACTATACTTTTCTTGCTAAGTCTTTATGGTTCTTTGTCTACCTTCTATTGAGCCTTGTTTAGGGGTTTGCTAAGCATATTTCTCCTGTTGTTCTTATCATTATTCACAAATATGTACTTTGAATCTTTCTACTGTGATTGCATGTTACTCTTGTTTATCTCTGCTACGTTCTCTCTACTCCTTTACTATGTGTGTTTACCATTAAGTTATTTCGTTCTTGTCTACTAGACTTTGTTCATGTTCTCACATGCTTCATCTACTAGTGTTCACATTGTATTATCTCTTTCTTCTGAACTTGTTTAGGTTCTGAGTTTTCTCAGAATAAGTTCTATATGATTCTTCTTCCTTTGTCATCCAACATGCTGTCATATCTGTTTTGTTGAGACTCTGAAGCAAATGGCTTGCTTCCATGTTTGATTCAATTTTAAGACCCTAATATTTGGGGGTTTCCTCTAATGATTTTGATTCTTTAGGGTTAAGGCTCCAGTTTGGGAACCTGGACTCTCAAACTCACTGTGAGTCTGCAAATTGAACTTGTATCTCTTTGCTCATGATTTTTAAGTCTTTATGATTCTGAACTCCTCTCTCTTACATAACTTGACAGTCTCTTCTTGACTCGCATGTTTTGTACCTTATATATGAGAATACTTCTATTAAGAGGTTCTATTAATTACAAATTGATTCTGAATCCCTTTGATGGTGTTTATTTGATTGTTCCTAATTTTCCCTACGTGAAATTTTCTTTGCCCTTTTTCTCAACCTGATTCATTCGAGTAAGCATGTAATTTTAGTTTTACTGATTGGTTCCCTTTCCTTTTTTTTTTCAAAACCGTGTTTTATTAGTTTGCTTCCTTAAATAGCTTTTATGCACTTACCCTTTATTATACTGCTGGTAAAATATTCTTTCAGAATCCCTTCACTTAATTGTGTTACCCATTTGAATTTGAATCTCTTAATTAAAGGGAGTCTTATGACAAACATGCATCTATTATTTTCTCACCTTATTTTCTCATGGATTTCACACTATAAATGCACAACCTTTTTTCACAAGACACACACTGCAAATTACATATTCTCACACAACACTCTTCTTTGAGGTCTTTTGTATTGCTTGCTCGCAAACTTGGCATACATGACTTCTACTTTCATTTATTTATTTCCCTGAAACTAATATGTCCTAATTCTGATTCCAGCATCATCAATGTGTTTGTTTACAAGCTTTTACATCCGTGCCTACTTTACTGTTTTGTAGAATTCAACATTTAAAGTATTATGCTTATGTCTTACTATCTGTTTCTACAATAAATCCCTACCCCTTTTATGTGTTCGAGCTATGGTTTAAAACATGGCAATATACAAGTTATCGCCTATTGATTAAAACCATATCTTCTAGATCCTAGCTTGTAAATAGTGTAACAGGATTGTGGGCATGTTAGCATTCCCTATTGCTGGACATGTCCAAAGCCTGATCTTGCCACTTTCAACTCGCCCATTCCCCATTCCCCTATGTGTGTTGAGTTAAGGTATAGCCTAGCAGCACCGAAATTGTTGTCTATAGATGAATCTGACCTTCAATAGGTCTTAACTCCTCAATTTGAACTGACAAGTTGGTTAGAGGTGTGCCAGCACCCCAAATTGCTAGGCATGACCACCATCTTGCCTCTTCCCCTTTTACTGTACTTGCACTTACTCTTAGACCCTAAGTTCTGCCCCCCTCCTATGCCCATCTCTGAACCTCCTAGAGCGACCGCGTGCACTTTTGTACGGTATGCACTGGGTTCTCTATTCCCTTCACTTCACTTGGTCTTTGATTCTTGAGCAGGTTTCACACTATTTTGAGCAAATCTTTGACATTTCGTCCCTTTGTTTCTCAAACTTGCAATCAAGCACAACCTGTGTGGGCATTTTGGGACTATTTTGTAGCAATTTATACTCAAAGCATAGGCAAGTAGGGGCATAAAACACGTTAAAATCCTAGTTATCACTTAACCTGGTGAAATGTGCATTCGGGGTCGGCTCGGGGAGTACCTTGGCTCAATGGTATCAAATCGGGGTATCGGAATCAACCCCAATAATATCAAGGCAATCGAAGACATCACATTGTTGACAATGTCAAGGCCGTACAAAGGTTAACAAGACACATAACCGCCCTGGGTCGATTATTTCGAGGTCCTCAGATAGGAGCCACCGGTTCTTTTCACTGATTAAGAAAAAGAGCAATTTTTCTTGGACCCCAGAATGGCAACAGGCTTTGGAGGAACTCAAGCGATACCTGTAGAGCCCACTGTTGCTTCACACCCTAAAGGCGTAGCAGTCTCAAAGATAGCAGTAAGTGGAGTCTTAGTTCGAGAAGAACAAAGTATGCAATTTCCTGTCTATTATGCTAGTCGGACCTTAGGTGAAACCGAGTCCCGGTACCCCACCTAGAAAATTAGTGCTTGCTTTAATAAATGCCTCTAGGAAATTGAAACCAAACTTTCAGCGTCAACCAATTCTTGTTGTAACCAATTACCCCCTTGTTGATACCCAATATTTTCCTACATATTTTTTATACTCGAAATATTCTCAAAATGGCATGTACATATAAGCATACCCAAGAGTTTCGGTATTTTTTTCCTTTTATTTTTAAAGATTTTAAAATTAATTTATTATCTATTCTAATACTACAAAGTTTGATAATTATTCCAAAACTAGCTTTATGGTGAGTAATTTATTTTCATTCTCATATTTACACCAAGATATAATTAAGGTAATTTTTGTATATTTTTATATATTTGTTTGGTATTTTTAATGCTAAATTGCATATAACAGCAATTATAGCCCACTTTACAATTAACGATATTTTACAATTATAAAATCATTTCTAACATTTTTAGATTAATATTTGTACATTATTAATTAGTCCAACACCATTAATTATTTTAAAATATTTTTTTATTTATTGCATAAAATAATAAAAGAGAAAATTGGCTATTTAACAAACAACCCCTTATCATTTCAATTTTAGCCAATTGGCCACATCCTTATCAAATTTTTTAATGGCCCATCCCCATCCCCAAAATAACCTGGTCAAATCTTTTATTCAATCTGAGCCGTTGATCAAATGAGATAAGCGGTTCAGATTTAATTCCTATAATTAAAATTTAATCACCACCCCAAGCCCCGCATTTCTGTGAGACCTTCTCTCTCTCTCTCTCTCTATCGTTTCTCCCTCTCCTTTCTCTCTAGAACCTTCTAGTTCTCTATTCTCCAATGAACTCCACCACCTCTCCGACCACAACCCCACCAGAATCCATGGCTTCTCAGACCATAGATGACATATACCCAAATCCTATTACTCTTGTGTGCATGATGCTTGAAGGTCCGAGACCAGATATATGCCGACTCAAGGTTTCCGGCCATCTCCAGGCTTTGCTCTGGCATATCCTAGCCACCTGAGCCTGATTCCAACCTTATCCGACTTAGATCGGACCATTTCCAAAGCTTTTCTCACCATAGGGTTCCTCTGAAAACCTAGCTATTCGAGGTTTTTCTTCGATTCTTTTTAGATCCGTATGTATCTATGCTATGCGTGAGTTTTCAAATGATTTCCCTAAATTTTTCTTTGAAAATTGCTTTCAAAAACCCTTCTTTGCCGATTTAGTATTTTCTGGAAAATGTTTAGGAGTTTTATGATTTTTTCTTCTTTGTGTTGTCCTCTGTTGTACTGTGTTTTTCTATCATATGTTCTTGTAGACTTTTCTACTGTATTTTATCATGTGCTTGTATGTTTATTGTATTGTGTTTTCCGATGTGCTTTCCTGCTGTACCTTTCCCGACGATTCTTGTTTTTTTTACTATACTTTTCTTGCTAAGTCCTTATGGTTCTTTGTCTACCTTTTATTGAGCCTTGTTTAGGGTTTTTCTAAGCATGTTTCTCCTGTTGTTCTTATCAGTATTCATAGATATGTACTTTGAATCTTTTTATTGTGAATGCATGTTACTCTTGTTAATCTTTGCTATGTTCTCTCTACTCCTTTACTATGTGTGTTTACCATTAAGTTATTTCGTTCTTGTCTACTGGACTTTGTTCATGTTCTTACATGCTTCATCTACTAGTGTTCACGTTGTATTATCTCTTTCTTCTGAACTTGTTTAGGTTCCGAGTTTTTCAGAATAAGTTCTATATGATTCTTCTTCCTTTGATATCCCACATGCTATCATATCTGTTTTGTTGAGACTCTGAAGCAAATGGCTTGCTTCCATGTTTGATTCAATTTTAAGACCCTAAGATTTGGGGGTTTCCTCTAATGATTTTGATTCTTTCGGGTTAAGGCTCCAATTTGGGAACCTGGACTCTCAAACTCACTGTGAGTCTGCAAATTGAACTTGTATCTCTTTGCTCATGATTTTTAAGTCTTTATGATTCTGAACTCCTCTCTCTTACATAACTTGACAGTCTCTTCTTGACTCGCATGTTTTGTATCTTATATATGAGAATACTTCTATCAAGAGGTTCTGTCAAATACTAATTGATTCTGAATCCCTTTGATGGTGTTTATTTTATTGTTCCTGATTTTCCCTACGTGAAATTTTCTTTACCCTTATTCTCGACCTGATTCATTCAAGTAAGCATGTAATTTTAGTTTTACTGATTGATTCCTTTCCTTTTTTTTTTTACAAAATCGTGTTTTATTAGTTTGCTTCCTTAAATAGCTTTTATGCACTTACCCATTTGAATTTGAATCTCTTAATTAAAGGGAGTCTTATGACAAACATGCTTCTATTATTTTCTCACCTTATTTTCTCATGGCTTTCACACTATAAATACACTACCTTTTTTCACAAGACACACACTGCAAATTACATATTCATACACAATACTCTTCTCTGAGGTCTTTTGTATTGCTTGCTCGCAAACTTGGCATACATGACTCCTGCTTTCATTTATTTATTTCCCTGAAACTGATATGTCCTAATTCTGATTCCAGCATCATCAATGTGTTTGTTTACAAGCTTTTATATCCATGCCTACTTTACTGTTTTGTAGAATTCAACATTTAAAGTAGTATGCTTATGTCTTACTATCTGTTTCTACAATGAATCCCTACTCCCTACCCCTTTTATTTGTTCAAGCAATGGCTTAAAACATGGCAATATACAAGTTATTGCCTATGGATTAAAACTAGATCTTCTAGATCCTAGCCTCTAAATAGTGTAACAGGATTGTGGGCATGTTAGCATTCCCTATTGCTGGACATGTCCACAGCCTGATCTTGCCACTTTCAGCTCCCCATACCCCATTCCCCTATGTGTGTTGAGTTAAGGTATAGCCTAGTAGCACCCAAATTGTCGTCTATAGCTGAACTTGACTTTTAATAGGTCTTAACTCCTTAATTTGAACTGGCAAGTTGGTCGGAGGTGTGCCAGCACCCCAAATTGCTAGGCATGACCACCAGTTTGCCTCTTCCGCTTTTACTGTACTTGAACTTACTCTTAGACCCTATGTTCTGCCCCCCTCCTATGAGCCCTGGCTTGGGAACCTTGAGTTTCCCTCTGAACTTGGACATTTGAGGGTTGGCCTTTCCACACTACACCATAATCAAATTCTGTAATATATTTGGGTGTAAGTACTTCCCGAAACCCGTTTGAGATTCTTAGGGAACTCTGACACATCCCAAATAAGAGAAATGCTTTGGAAATATGATCTTGGGAGTTGATTTACATCATGCTCCAAATAGAAATCTGAATCAGGCTCTCTTCGGCTGGGACTGTTTAGTTTTCTGATGTACTTTACTTTTCTTTATTCATTTAGGTCTGTAATAATTTGTAATAACTATGGGGTTCTTGTACAAAACGTGGGAGGGTTATTCATGTATGCATATGGGTAGACATCCTGCTTTAGATATTTACTTCTGCAATCACAGCATGCTCCTTCCCTTATGCATTACATGTAGAAGTTCTGCCTATAAGTTTGCATGTAGAAATCCTGCCTATAAGTTTCACTTCTCCATTAGGAGCCATGTCTTTAATTTTTTGCATTTCATATAGATACCATGATCATAGGAATCTCTACTTCTGAAACGCTGCATTTTATATAGATACCATGTTCATAGGGAATCTCTACTTCTGAAACAGTGTATTTCATATAGATACCATGTTCATAAGGAATCTCTGCTTTTGAAACACTGAATTTCCTATAGATACCATGTTCATAAGGAATATCTACTCCTGAAACACTCTCATATAGATACCATATTCATAGGGAATTACTACATCTGAGATGTTGCATCTCATATAGATATCCCGGCTATAGGTTTTTCGGCACTTTGTATAGATATCATGTCTATAGGTCATCTTTGAAATTCTGCATATAGATGATACACCTATAGGACTTCCGTATTTTTTTTCATATGTATATGTCACTAGGAAAACCTGTAATAGGATTTGAATAACCAATTGCATATAGATGACCTGACTATAGGATTGGTGCATGATAATAGCGCTTAAAATCAGTGACGCCTAGAAAGCATGCCTATATGAGCTATCTACCAAACCTGAGTCATCAAGTCTATTAAATCAGTAGCAATAACGTTCCTGCAATTGATAATTCTTTTCCACAATCAGTTTATCTCTTTCTAAATTAACATATATCATGCCTATAGGTTCCGTTTAACACCTAGGCAAGCATTAGGATAATAAAAAAGCTATAACTACATCAGTCTACTCTTTCCAGCCAGCAGACAGGTCTGATTCCGATTTCTTATCTAAAACATATAATAAGCTAGTCTGCCTCCTTAACATTTATGTTTAATTCAGACCATACAGTATATGTAAGACATGCTAGACTATATGCTTTCCTTTGATTCAAGGAGGTTTATTTGAGCCATATTTGATTTCCTACTATTTGATGTATATGTTTTGATTGTCGCCTTAGCATTTTATCTTTAGAAAACTCTCAAAAGCCTCCACTCCCTCCCTTTTAGGATTAGTAATCCATATGCCTCCGGGATTGATAGGATTGAGACGGGTAATAGCATACGATAGGTAACGATACCATTCCGCACTTTCATACCTTAACATGGTAGGAAGGGTAGATATGGATATGATGACCACGCGATAACATCACGTGCATAAACGGCTACCGGGTGTTGTGTGGGGTTATCCATATTGTTCATAAACCAAGGACCCCACTTTTATTTACTTGTTTATATTTGGTCAATCTAATTTTTGCTTAAATCTCTACTTTCTCTATTTCTTTTAAACTCTCAATCCACTTGCGACATCATGTGAAAATCCCTTCTATGTGATACCTTTATCTACTTACTTATTGTTTAAAGTCATAATTATAACATGGTCGGAAACCACACTAGTAGATCTTGAGGGGTGCCTAACACCTTTCCCCCGAGATAATATCTAGCCCTTACCCGAAATTTGGTTTCTTTAACTCAAAGATCCCTTTTAGTGTCATAATTCACTTTAATCATTTGGTGGAGACTCTTAAAATTTCCAAAACCAAAATTCCCAAAAGGGAATAGAGTTGTCTTCCAAAAAATGTTGTAAACCCGATTTCCGTGGAGGAAAAAAGGGGCGTCGACACTCCTTAGCAAAATTTTGCACAAGCCCGAACTCTCGGGCTGATTGGCTAAATGGGCTATCGAGATTAATGGCTACGATATCGACTATCAACCCCCAACGGCCATTAAGTCTCAAATTTTGGCAGACTTCGTGGCCGACTTCATGCTAGCCCTCGTACCCGAGTTAAAAAAGGAACTATTGTTAAGATCGAGTACATCATCGGGGGTTTGGACCCTCTTCACAAATGGAGCTTTGAACGCGAATGGGTCTGGGCTGGGCATCATTTTGAAGCTACCCGCAGGAAATACAATTAGACAATCTTTCAAAACTTTGAATTGACTAACAATGAGGCCGAGTATGAGGCCATGATTGTAGGTCTCGAGCTAGTTAATAGCTTAGGGATAAAGGTCATCGAGGCCAAGTATGACTCCAAACTTGTGGTAAATCAAGTTAACAGAATTTTAAGGTTAACTGAAGGGGAGTCTCCGATTTCTATTGCCCCAAGTGGGTCACGCGAGGTGCTCTATCTATTTCAAGGAGCTTAGGTGCTACCCTCCACAGCCATGTTCGACGCCTTTTAACCCCGAGATGGGGTGTCCTCAGCTCCCATCAAATCGGGAACTCTAGTAGAATTCCCCTCTTAGACCCCGACAGGTAGGGGTAGAGTATCTCCAGTTTCGACCAATCTAGTGGCCTTTTGACCCTTAGTTTTGCCTCGTGTTTGATCCATCAGACCGGAATCATCCTCTTTTTCCTCCTCTTCTTCCTCCTTTCTTAAGAGTTAGACCGACTCCACTGAGAGAGGGATGACCTCCCCCTTGCGGGCTCACCTCTTTTTAGGTTTTGACTCATCCAGGTTCGTGGAACTCTAGACTTCTTTCTGTTTCCGCTCTTTCTTCTATTTTGAAGCGGGTGGTTGGGAAAGATTTTCTTCCTCCCCGGACGAGGGCCTCTCAATACCATTGTCTCTGGGACCTGTATGAAAGGAAATAAATTAAATATGAAAAGAAACATTTCATAGAAGAGCATCAAATGCATGTAAAGAAGCATACCATGATGTTTGGCCTCCCATCGGCCCATTGCTAAATCGTGCCATAAGGGCTCCGTGTAGGAAGAGGTCAAATCCAGTTTCCAAACCCAGCTCTCAAGGTTTGGAATTGCACTAGGCACCCAAAATACTGATGCATCATAGGAAAGGATTTCGATGAGAAAGGGAAAAAGAAACAAAACAATAAACAAAAGCTATAGGTAGTTTTGTACTTACACTTCATGTTCCATTCCTCGGGGAATGACATATTCTCAGCTTGGATTATGTCGGAAGTCCTCAATCAAATGAAACGGCCCATCCATCCTCGATCCTTGTCCTCGTATATGTTCAAGAATAATACTTGGTAGCCCAGCGTTAAAGCCTTATTAACCTACCTCGATAGATACGTGGGTTGTACATTATGATAAGATGGTCGAGGGTGAAAGGCAACCTTTCAACCTTGATCACGAAGAATCGGAGTAGAGTGGCAATCTGCCAAAAAGAGGGATGGATCTGACCTAGGGTTATTTGGTATTGACGGTAAAATTCGTTGATGGCAGGATCGATAGGGCCAAACATAAAAGGATACGTGTAAACACTTAGAAACCATTTCACATGAGTAGTGATGTCTTCTTCGGGGGGTCTAAATCACCACCTCTTTATTGACGGTAAGGCTTAAACTATGTGAAGAGCTTTGAAGATTTGCAAATAGACTTAAAGAACTCAAAGAGATTCTGAAGATTAGCACAAGAAAAATTCAAGGTAAAGTTTGAGGAAGTGAGAAGAAGACCTAATTAAGGATTCATGGTGATGATTCAATGGTTCCACTGACACTCATTAATTATTTTGGGAACTATACCAACAAGACGTTTCAGTCACTTCCATCGCTTATGTCACGAGGATGACATCATGATGAATCGAGGTATAGAATCGAAGGCTTAATACATTTCTTCTCATTACATTCCAAGAAACGATGGGACTATCTGTATACAATTAAAATGGGGCCTCTCTGATTGTGTTATTTGATCGAGACCAGGGATAAGACTCGTGATGGATCAGACCCAGAGCCCGAAGATAAGGTATCGAGTTAGAGGATCGAGGTGCTTGTCAAGATCAAGGCCATCAGCGATCGAGACTAAATATGATAGACTTCGAGCAAAGCGCAGTAACAGAAAAGTAAGACATCCGTAACCGATCGAAATTGACAGTGGAGATCCTGGAATAGATCTAATCAAGGGCGATTATTTAGGCTAATCATGGAATTTACTTTTATAATTATAACAATACCATAGATAAGATTCTTCTATTATATAAAGAGGATTCTAATCATTTTACAAACACATTACATTAATGCATATCAAAGCAATACAATATTTTTTGGCTTATATTCTTGTACACCGGCTTGTTACATTTTAAGTGTTCTTTCACAAACTAGTTCGACGATATTCAATCTCGAGGGCCGAATCTTGTTCAAACACTGGGTTGCTTTATAATATTGTCAATTTCTGTTACTTATATTTACGTTTATCAATTAGTATTAGGTGAAACCAGGTATCCTTAAAACCACACTATAATTTTAGTTGTTATCGAGGCTTTAGGGTAAACAAGCATGTACATAAATTACATTTTAATATCATAAAAAAACTTAAAATTTGCTAGTAAAATCGCATCATAGAGAAACCCCATCAATTAGTTTTAAAGAATTCTAGGTATAACGGCATGATAGAAAAGTCAAATTGCAAACACATATTACAGTATCATCGAACCAAATTCTTGGTTAAGAAAGTTACTTGACAGATGATACCGAAATAATATGTGATAGGAAGAAATTACCTTATAGTTGATACTGAAATAATATGTAGCCAATTTATTTAGGTTGGGGTATTAAATAAGAAAAACTTAATTTGGGTACGTGGTTAAAGGATGTGATTTTATTTAAGATGAATGAACTATGAAAAATAAATAATTAAGCAATCAAACCAAAGGTAATGGATGAACAAGTTTAGGTTTACAATGAATGTTTGGGAATCGGTCCTGATTTCGCCCTCGAACGAGCTCGGTTATCACTTAACGAATAAATTGCTGAAGAATACTTTAAACTATAACTAAAGGACAATATTTAACTTTTATTATTTTAATATGCGTGCCAATAATGATTTAAAATAAAAAGGTTCTCCCATATAGTTGAGAAATTTCAATCTTAGTACAAGTCTAAATAAGGCAAAACAAATATCTTCTCCTTCCAGTAAATGTTGATCTGCAATTGATATCGGGCGAGATTTGCGCCATGACATCCGATTAAGGGTATATATTATGGATCCCTACTTATTTCGTCTAACTGACCTTTCCCTTAGTCTCGGCCCTTCACTCTGCTCAAACTCGATGCTTAGCCGTATCCGATCCCGGATGCACCATTCGTCCTCATCAGGATCTGATACTTTGAGCCCTTTGACTTTACTCGAGGTCATGTCATATTGTGCTTCCCTCCCGTTTCTTTATCGGGAAATGGGTTATAATTTTGTCCCCGATTTTACCCGTGTACGAATAGTCCCCTCACTTTTTAGAGAGCAGATTTGTCAAAGCGTTCGAGAAGTGATTAATTAACCCTGATTCCTTCCTCCATATGCTATAATCGGGTTGATGAGCCACAGAAATATCCCATCAGTCACATTGTTCTGACTTCGAACACGTGTCAGTCATTGGTTGACCATCCTCAAATGTGAAAAGCCACGTATTATTACTCCCTCTTATAAAAGATTTGATTCCTTTTTTTTCGCTTTTTTACCTTCCGATTTCAAACCTTCTTAAGTTATCCCTGAAATTTTTACTCACTCATAATTCCTTCAAATCTTCAGACATTATTCTTCATGCCTTTATTTCTTCAACTCGAATCTTCAAATATTCATATTTCGTCTTTGAATATTCAAATTTGACCTTCAAACCTGCATACCTATTACTTGTCATTAAACCTTCATATTCCCAAATAGAGATGGTAGAAACTTCTAAATTTGTGCCTCAACACACCATCCCTTTAACATCTAAACTCGCCACATATATTGAAGTAGGGGTGGTCATTCAGTATTTTAGTTTGGTATTTAAGAATTCGGTATTTCGGTATTCGATTTATCAATTGTGCATACCAAATTATTTCAATACCATTCGATATTTCTTATTTTGATTCGATAAGGTTTCATTTAATAATCTCTAAATAAGCAACACTAACGAGTAAGGACTAAGGAGTGCAACAATGCACAATTCAAACTTCAAAGGCCCTATTTGACAATGCTAACCGTAAGCACCAAAGTGCAGCTGGTAGCCCCCTTTCACAATTCACAATTCTCCATGCAATTTAAGGACCAAGGAGTGCAATATCACAATTCACAATTCACAAGCCTAAGCACAATTTAAGCAATGCTACATTACAATTCACAAGCCGAGTTGAATTGTTTTACAGCTCCTACCCTTCTATAATTTTTCTTCAAGTGGAAGAATATATAATCATCTTGGATATACAATAGGGAAGAAACAGAAACTGTCTACTTAATGATACAACATGAATAAACATTGAAGAAGAAGCCAACAGTTCACGAGTTTTCCATTGTAAAAGAACCCATCTACCACTTTACCACCAGAACCTGCACTCAAGATTTAGCTAACACTTGGTCGGAGTGCAACTTGTTAGCCTATTCGGCTAATCCCTAACTTAGGTTAGGTTTTTCCATTTTTGACTTTCTAGTTCTCCCTTTCTAATTCCCTATTCAGCTAATCCCTAATTAAATGAATCAGATAAGTGAAAGACTAAAGAGTAAAAAGGTTTCTGTTGGGCCTTATTGGGTTGGGCTGGGGCGTTGGGCATTAGATATACAAGTACATAATGGGTTGGGTTTGGAAATATAGCTATAGGTCCAACTTAAAATTCTTTAAAAATTTGGTATTTTGATATACTAAAATTTTAAGATCCTAATTTTGAGGACCATTATATCGAAATACCAAAAATGTTATATCGAATTAGACTGAAATATCAAAAAAATCAAAACCAAAATACCGAATTAATTTAATCCGATTTGAAATTTTGTTTTTCAAATTTTATGCCCACTTCTATGTTGAAGTGGTCCTTCTGAAAGAAGCTCCGAAACCTCCTCTTAAGAATTTTATCCCCGGAAGCTGCTTTATATACAACAACTTTAAGGTCGAAAAATCCTTAAAGCATGGATATCAGGGGTGAGGAGGTGCGGAGGTATATATATGTTCCATCATTGAAGACGCTCATGATGGTTCAGGAGGATTGCAAGTGGGAGGGCAAGGAAATAGTCATCTCTGGCCTTGATGAGGACATCATTATGTATGTGGAGAGGTACTTAATGTTGTACACATACCCTTTCATGCTTGGCCTAGAGGATACAATAGTCCCCAATTTTCGCAGAAGGTAAGAGGGCTGCCTCGACAGATTCACCCATCTTTTTAGAGGATCGTGATTCTCCTCCATCATTTTATCAATAACACAGAGGAACATCGGTTCACCATTCATCATCTGGTTCGCATCCACAGTCCCCGAATCTTTCAAGGGATTACTCAAGCTTGTCTGATGGGCAAAGAGATCCATTCTTGCGCATCGATGAAGACATGGATCAAGACTGCCAGGGGAGATTCGTTCTTTTAAAGACCGAGGATCTTATTCCCTCCCAAATTCATGTTGTTCCATGAGAAGTGGAACCTAATACGTTCGTTCCTCTCTACCCAAGTCACTAAAATAATTCTTTGAGTCTATTCTTTTTTTCCTCATTGCCCCGTTATCCCGTTGTGCAGTACCGCCAGAGTCCCTAATATAGTCCCCTATTTCAAGGAGTGTGTCGATGGGATCTGTAAGAAACTAATATACACCAAGCGCGAGTGGCGCAAGCTTTTAAAAGGCAAATGGGAATCCCATTCCTGTGGTGAGTATTCTTCCTTTACTGATTGATTTCCCTTTTCATTCTACTGTCTAGCTAAATCTCTTTCTTCTTTTCACAGGTTTGCCCAAGACCACCGAGCTTCGGGTAGTGAATAAAGTCAAGACCCCATCCTCATATGCAAAACCCTTCACCTTAGGACAGCTTGCCCTCGAGTCTACTATGAAGAAGGAGGAGAAAAAGAGAAGAAAGATTGGGTCTTATGGCTCCCCGTACGCAAACGCTGAGACCAAGAAAAAGAGGGTTACAGTCAGTGTCCGAAAAAAACAACAAAAAATGTACTCGGTCCAAGGTACCGGAGCCTGACTCCCTTTACCAGCTTAAGGACTACCCTAAATATGACGACATAGAGTTTGTCACCTATAAGACACCATCGCTACAGAAGAGTGGTAAGTACTGAAGGGAAGCGACCGTAAGGCTGAACCATCTTTAGCTCGGAGCCAAAGGCGAAGCCAGTGGATACGGCCTCTCGAGAAGATACTCCAACTCCAAAAGAAGCCATCAATGTCATTAACATTTCAGAGTCACCTTCTCACACGGAGTCTCTATTTGACGAGGCCCAGGCCATTAGGGAAAAATCGAATAAGGCATCGCGGGCTGCATATGAAGCTCGTAATCTATTATTCAAAGGCATTGATGGTAGTACACTAGAGGAATACTCCGATTTTGGCCACCTGGAGATCCCCAAAAAAGACATTCTACCGGAGTTAGGTGGGTCGAGATCAATCCCAAAGTTTGTGAAGAAGTTCCCTGCCCCAAGCGTGGATCCCAACAGTAATAGTGTGATCATGTTTACGATATCGGCAGATACTAGGGTGTTGTTTGAGCTAGTTGGCATAACCAACTACCATTGTTGCTTGGTGACCAAAGAGGACCAAGCGAAGATGAACAAAGTGGATGTGCCAAGCCTTTTCAACGAGGCACTGAACAAGGTATGTTCCATTTTCTTATATCCTTAAGGTTCATTTAGCATTAGCATATTTTAATGATCATCATATTTATTCTTTAGGCTTTGGTGCTTTACCATAAAATCTTCCATTGGTCTCGGATGGAGGTGGGTCACCTCGAGTTCGAGCTCAAGAAGCAGGTATAGAAGAAGGACATGTACAAATCTTAGTGAGCAAAAATATGAGGCCCTTAAGGACCTCCATATCCTCCAAGCCGAGCTGGAAAAAGCTCAAAAGAGGCCTCGTAGGTTAAATAGGAGCATGGCATTCTGGTAAAAAAGGTTTGGGTATTTAAGTTTAATAAAAAGAGGCTAAGCGCCATTGCTAATGCCATATCCTCGCAAGTCCAAGAGAAGATAGACGTGATCGACCAACTCAGGGCCAAAATTAACGAGGTCAAAGCTTCGGTAGAGGAGTTGAGGAGCAAGATGGATCTCCTAGATTCGGACAAGGATTCTATCAAAGAGGATTTGTCATAGGTCAATGATCAACTTCGGGTGATGAAGGATAAAGCCGACAAATGGTCTTGGTTGAACTATGAGCTCCAGGCACAACTGGAATCGGCTGTCACAAAACGGTATGCTCTCGATCGGGAGTGTGATGCACTGAAGTCCAAGTTAGAGGAGGTTTCGATCGGGTCCTCCAAGGTTCAGGATATGCCAACCCAATATAAGAATAATGTAGAGGTGGCCAAGGACCTTATAATAACAAAGGCCGAGTACGTGAAATGGCTATCCTAGAGGGAGACTATCGAGAATATTCTTGCCCGACTGAGTACCTGCATGAGTTAATTCAAAACGTGCAACATGTGCTCTCAGACCGGTCCATTTAAAAACCACTTAAGGATAAAACTAGTCCATGCGAAAAAGAGTGCAACACGTTCTTGCAAACCTAATCTTCAGGTTTGACCTCGAATGAGTACCTGCACAGGTTTGTTCAAAGTGTAATAAACTACAAAGGAAATTGTGTTCATACCTTAGCAGTAGTACCACTTTTTGTATGCCCACACCCCATTTGTTGGGTAGTTGTATACCGTTCCCAGACTCGAGCTTATATGAGCCTTTCCCCAGTTATACTAGTGAATCTATACGGTCCTTCCTAACTTGGTCCTAGTTTTCCCTCATTCAGGTTCTTGGTATGCAGTGAAACTTTCCTCAATACTAAGTCCCCAACTTGGAAGTGATGAAAGTTTGCCCTTCTCCTTTAGTATCTCTCTATTCGTTGCTTTTGGTCCGCTAACCGGACTAGGGAGGCTTCTCGCCTTTCATTCAATAAGTTTAAGCTCGTGTCCATGGCCTCATTATTTGACGTCTCTATAGAGTATTAGAACCTTAGGCTCGATTCTCCTACTTCTATCGGAATCACAGCTTCCGCGACATAGACTAAAAAGAACAGTGTTGAATTGGTGCTTGACTTCAAAGTCATCCGGTATGCCCACAAGACCTCGGGCAAAATTTCTTTCCACTTTCTTTTTAAGTCGGTCAATCTCTTCTTCAGGTTCTGGAGTATAGTTTTATTTGTTTATTTCGCTTGACTGTTTACACTACGTTGGTAGAGTGTTGACAAGATCTTTTTAATTTGGTCTTCGAGAACTTTACTAACCTTGTCGTCGGATGAACTGCCTCTCATTGTAATATGTGACCTCGTCTGGTATCCCCAATCGGCATATTATATGATCCTAGATAAAGTCAACGACCTTTTTTTCCCAAACTTTCTTGAATGCTTGTGCTTTGGCCCACTTGGAGAAATAATCAGTCACGAGTAATATATATTGGGATTTTCCAGGTGCCCATAGCAAGGGACCGACAATATCCATCCCCCATTTTATAAATAGCCAAGGGGAAGGTCTGGGTGAAGCATCTCCCCCTGCTAGTAAATCATTGGGGTGTGCCTCTAGCATTTATTACACTTTTGAACAAAGTCTTTCGCATCTTTTTCCATCTCATTCCAGTAATAACTGGCTCTGATTAATTTTCGAACTAAGGACTCTGCTCCTGAATGGTTTCCACAAGTACCCTTGTATACTTCCCAAATCACGTAGTCGGTCTCCCCCGGTCACAAGCACCTTGCTAACGGCCCAAAAACAATATTTGATATAATTTTCCAATAACCAAGCCAAACCTGACAGCCTTAGTACGTTGGACCCTCTATTCCTTGGGATCCGACAACAATTTCCCTTTCTGAAGGTAGTCTATGTATTTGTTTTTCCAATCCCAAGCCAACCTCGATGTGACCTTCCTATATTATTGAGTTCATCAATTGCACTACTGCCCCAGAATTGAATTCATCAATTGCACTACTGCCCCAGAATTGAATTCGTCGGAGTCGACTGACGATCCTAGATTGGCCAATGCATCAGCCTCGTTATTTTGATATCAAGATACATATTGTAGAGTCCATTCCTTGAATTGGTGTAAGATCACATGTAATTTATCCAAGTATCTCCGCATCCGATCCTCTTTTACTTCAAACGTCTCGTTGTCTTGGTTAACGATGAGAAGGGAGTCACACTTGGCTTCAATCACCTTAGCCCCATGCTCTTAGCCAGCTCTAGACATGCAATCATAGCTTCATATTTGGCTTCATTGTTAGTCAATTTCACAGTTCTAATAGACTACCTTATTATATTACTTATAGGTGGTCCCAGTACGAGTCCCAACCTGGATCCTTTCGCATTAGAAGCATCGTCCGTGAATAGGGTCCAAGCCCTCGAGCTAATCCCCAAGGTGAGAAGTAATTATTTCTAAAATTAGAGGATCACGGTCGGCGTAATGTTAGCTACGAAGTTTGCCAAAATTTGAGACCGTATAGCAGTTCAGGGTTTGTACTCGATATCGTACCCCTTAATCTCTACCGCCCACTTGGCCAGTTGGTCCGAGATCTCGGGTTTATGCATAACATTCCTTAGCGAGTATGAGGTCAAGAAATATATGGGGTGACACTAAAAGTAAGGTTTTAATTTCCTAGATGCACTAAATAGGGGGAGTGCTAATCTTTCTAAGTGTAGATACCTAGTCTCGGTGTTGTCCAGGGCTATACTAACATAATAAATTGGAAACTGCATACTTTCTTCTTCCTAATCTAGAAACCACTTACCGCTACCTCGGAAACCGCCAAGAAGAGTTATAGTTTCTCGTTCGCCTTCGGAGTGTGCAACAAATGGGGCTCGATAGGTATCTTTTGATTTTTTCTAAAGCCTGCTAGGATTTCCGGGTCCAAAAGATTCATTTTCTTTAGCTAACATCGACCGAATGATCTAAAGTCATTCTTCTTCTTTACTAATGAGAAGAATCAGTGGCTTTTGTCAGACAATCTCGAAATAAACCGACCCCAATGCAGCTATTCACCAGGTCAGCCTTTGTGTTGCCTTCACGTTGTCAACTACGATGATATCTTCTATGGTTTTTATCTTGACTGGGTTGATATCTATTCCCCGATTGGATATCATGAAATTGTGGAACTTGCCCGAGCTGACCCCGAAAGCACACTTCTCCAGGTTCAGCTTTATGTTGTATTTTCTCAATATATCAAAGGTTTTTTGCAAATAATTTAAATGGTCCTTTGGTCGTAGGGACTTATCTAAAATATCATTAATATAAATTTCATTGATTTTCCTATTCTTTCTTCTAACATCCGGTTAACTAGGAATTGATACATGGCACATTCATTTTAGCCCAAACAACATTACGTTATAGCAATAGGCACCACATTTAGTTAAAAAGAAGTCTTTTCTTGGTCACACGGATCCGTTTGAATTGGGTTGTTCCCAGAATAGGCATCAAGAAAATTCAGTATCTCGTGCCTAGCAGTCGCATCGATCATTCGATCGATGTTAGGCAAGGGAAATGAATCTTTTGGACATGTCTTGTTTAGATCTTTATAATCCTTACACATTCTAAGTTTGTTTTCCATTTTTAGGCAGGACCGCCATATTAGCTAGCTAATTCGGGTATTTAAATTCCCAAATTGAGACTATTTTCAGAAGTTTAGATACCTCATCTTTGATGAATGCATGTTTGATCTCGAGCTACGGCCTTCTCTTCTCTTTGATCAAGTGGAATTTGGAGCCAAGCTCAATTTGTGATTTTTCACCTCCAGTGGGGTCCCTGTCATATCCAAGTGGGACCAGGCAAAAAAATCGGCATTAGCTTTAAGGAAATCAATAAATTTTTTCCTAAGCTCGGGAGTTAACCCTATGCCCAAGTATACGTTTCTATTTAGTAGGTATTCAATCTATATGGCTTGCTCCAATTCCTCGATCATTGATTTGGTGGCATTAGTATCATCGAGTGCTATAAAGGACCTCAGGACACCGTAATCATCTTTCTTGTTTGATACGTGCTCCACATGTCTTCCCGACCAGGCTAGGATCGGGCTCACTGATTCCTATTTGGTTTCTTTCTTTTCGACCAGTCCCCTGCTTAATGTTGAGACTGTGGTAACCAGGGTCACTTTCTCAACAGGGAACATCTCCTTTGCAGCCAGTTATTCCCCATAGACCATTCTGATTCTACCTGGAGTGGGAAACTTTATTGCTTGATGTAGGGTCGAAGGCACCGCCCTCCTGTTGTGAAGCCACAGCCTTCCGAACAATGTGTTGTATATCATATCCCTCTCGATCACATATAATTTTGTTTCTTGGGTGGTCCCGACAGTGTTTACAGGTAGGGTTATATGACTCTTCGTTGTCTCGCATGCCATGTTGAACCCGTTCAATACTCAAACTGCCTGTACTATTTAGTCCAACAATCCCAATTGCTCTATGACCCTCCATTAGATGATATTTGCCGAGCTACCTGGATCAATTAACACACATTTAATTCGAGATTTATTGATAAGTACAGATATTACCTCCGCATTCTTCTCTTGCTCAGTTTGTTTGTTGGCATCCCTATTTTTTGAAATGATTTTTAGCCTGCTCATTTAGAAATTTCGAAGATGCCTATTGTTGAATAGTCGAGCCACTTCCTGTCTTAACTGTCGATAATCTTTGATCTTGTGACAGTGAGTACCATGGTACTTACACACAAGCTATCATCTCTGTGTGTGTGATCGGACTGAAGTGGCCTAGGCCATTTAGTCTCCTTAATGTTACCAATGGGCGATAGTATACTCACAACGTCCATGTCGAAGTTATATTTCCATAATCTCGGGGCCTCCCTTCCCCCAAGCAGCAATCTGTCAAAACTTCTTTTACTCATTATGCATTGGTTGCTAGGTCCTTGGTCGCTTCTCCTATCATTCCTAGTTGGGTCATGACTGGGTCCATTTTCTGTTCTATCCGAGTTGTATGGCTGGTACTGATCTCGGACCAGCCTTGGCTCCTGGTCCATAGTTATTTTATATTCATCTTTAACCATGTTGGTGGTAAACAGACCCCGAAAGAGGCCGCAACTGATCGTCCTCGACTCGACTGATACATGTTATAGACATCGGCCCAAGTAATCGTCGAGTACTCCACCAAGTTTTTCTTCAATTAATGAGAAGCAATGGAACTCCAGGGGCTGAGACCTTGGGTGAACGCCTGAACGACCCAATTATCTACGACCGAGGCAGGTCCATTTGCTCCATCTAGAACCTCAACACGAACTCCCTAAGCATCTTGTTGTCTCTTAGCTTAAGTTTGAAGAGGTTTGATTTCCTCGTCTCGGCCTTGATAGCGCTGACATGGGTTTTAATGAAGGCATCTGCAACTATGATGAATGAATCAATAGAATTCAAGGGTAAGTTATGGTACCATATCATTGCTTTGGACAAGGTCTACCCAAATTTCTTTAATAATACCGACTCGATCTCATCGTCTTCTAGGTCGTTCCCTTTAATTGTACATGTATAGGAAGTTACATACTCGTTTGTATATGTCATCCCATTATATTTGGGAATATCGGGCATTTATTATCTCTTCAAAATTGGATTCAGTGCCATGCTCGGGGGGAACGGATTCCAAATTAAATTAATTGGAATTTGGCCCTTTCAATATTGAAGGCATTCTCGAGATCTAATCGACTCTGGAATTGCAAGTTTCCTCTTTCTTGTCATTTGCCTCTATCTTTTTCTCATCGGATACCAACCGCTTTGTTAGTGCCTCGAGCATTTTCACCACCCCGAAAGTTTTCCCACGCCCGAACACATCCCGTTCCACGATAATCGGTTAATATCTTCGAGCGCTTTCTCTAACTCGCTTGGGTTCGGTCCTATGCTGGGCATGACTTTGGGTATGCAACTGTGCTATTACGGCTTGTTGAGGTTGTACAATTTCCAAAATATATCGTAAGCTAACTCCATCGACTTCTCCTTCAGGTGCTCCCCGAGCCAAAGGCCGAGGTGCCTCGTGAATGCTATTTTTGAGATCAGTTAGCAAGTTGATGGTGATCGAAACCTGTGAGTTAGCATAGATGGGGTCACCGATAAGGACACCATTAGGATCAACAGGGGGTACGCCATTGCTGGGTACCACATTATTGTTTTCACCGTGGTGGCCTGACTTAGTGTCAACGTTCAAGTGAGCATACTAAGAATTTGACATTTTGGATTAACCTGAAATCAAATTCAAAGAGCAAGTATAAAATAGGGTATGTTATGGACATTGATATTAAATCACTACTATTATCCTTAACCCACGGTGGGCGCCAAACTGTTTGCCCTTAAAATGAGTAACAATTAAATTTATATGCGGTCAAAAGATATGTGATTTAATTTAATACAAATGAACTATAAATAATAAATAATTGAATTAAAAGAAATCAAATCGAAAGTAATGGATGAACAAGTTTAGCTTTGCAATAGAAAGTTTGGAATCACTCCTGATTTCGCCCTCGGAATGAACTCGGTAATCACTTAATGAACAAACAACTGAAGAATAATTTGAACAATAGCTAAAGAACGAAATTAACTTTTATTGCTTTGATATGCATGCAAAGTGATTTTAAAATGAAAAGTTCTCCCATTTATATGGTAGGGGAGTTTTAATCCTAGTACAAGTTTAAATAAGGTAAAAAATCTTCTCCTTCCACTAAATGTTGATATGCAGTTGATATCGAGCGAGATTTGCACCGCAACATACGGTCGAGGGCGGATATAATAGCTCCCTTCTTATCTCGTATGTCCTTTCCCTTAGTCTCGTCCCTTCACTCTACTTGGACCCGATGCTCAGCCGTATCTGGTCCGGGTGCACCATTCGCCTTCTCCAGGTTTCGAGATGTGGAACCCCTCAGCTTTACTCGAGGTCATGTCAGATCGTGCTTCACTCTCGTTTCTTTATGAAAAAATCAGGGGTAGCTTTATTTTCAATTTTACCCGTACACAATATTGATAAAAGATATCATGTGAGCATGAAATAGTTGAGTTGCATGCAAATAAGTTCAAATAAGAAAGATCATTTTCAACTAGCACAGAGGAAAATCACAAAGGTGACAAATGCATTGATTCATATATTTGATGCATATGTTAGAGCTAATTTTCATGCAAATTGGCTATTTGGAAAAATACATAAGTACCTCCTAATCTATAGCCGTATTTCAACTACATACCTTATCTTTGCGAGGGGTTCTATTATCCCCTTGAACTTTTTTCACACGAAATAAATATCACCTTAAAGCTAGATAACCAAACTCTAGGCAAGCCGTGAACTACACACACTACCACATTACCTTTTTCTTCCTTTTCTTTTCTTTTTTTCGTATTTCTTATCATTTAATTATTGTTTTCATTTATTTTATTTTTTCATTCTCTTTATTTTTATTTTGGTCACTGGAGGCATAAATTTGGTCATTGGAATTTCAAGAATTCTATTTTTTCCAGTGCAAAAAAATTTTGGTGATAGATTTTTGTCTAGATCTTAGTGTATTCTATTTAATATATATATATAAATTTTCTTGAAAGTGTGATTTATGTGTGGGAGGAAGAGAAAAGAGAAAGAAAGAAAGAATATAGGAAACATGCATTAGTACCCCCAACCTATAGCCGGATTTCTAACTATACACTTTATCATTGGGGGGTGCTATTACCCCCTAAACCTTTTAAAATGAAATAAATACACCCTTAAAATTGGACAACCAACAACCAAAATCATTCTTCTTTTTCAATCTTTTCTTGTACACTTGATTAAACAAAACCCTTATTCAAAATTATGCTTCAACAAATAAAACTTAAAGAATAAAACCTCAACTCAATCTTGCCAAGCTAATTTTCGGCCATATAATGAATCTAGAGGAAAGAAAAGAAAAATTAAAACAAAAACAAAAGACAGGAAAAAGTAGGAAAATAATAAAAATGGTATAAAAATAAAATATCAACATTCTCTCTCTTTTTTACTCACTCAAAGAGAGTGACATGCACTCTTTTCTGCCACAACAACATTAAGGGTATACTAATTCCAATTAAGAAAAATTTAGCGGGGTAATAGGAATCCCCCTCCCACCAAAAATAAGTGTGCAATTGAAAGTCCGACCATAGACCAACGGGGTACTTATGCATTTTCTTTTAACTATTTTGTAAGTACCTATTACCTTATATCAATACAGATACTGAATAACATTATCTTGCAAAAATTCGACATATAGATGAAAAGATTTTTTTTATCTCTATTGTAATTTGACTTCGATTTTTTCATGAATTTTTATCCCACTTCATTAGGAGTAACAAATAACCACATATATATGTTACGAAATTTTATGGAGAAGAAAGCTCAAGAACAAAGAAGGTTAATCTTTCCAATAAAAGAGAGAACAACTCATCACGATCCAAAATCCCAACCAATCGGGGTAGAGATGACGCCTAACGATGCCTGCTAGGAAAGTCAATATATAATAGAGAATTAAGAAGAAATACTATAAAAGACCGACAATAGAATGATAACAAGACGTAAAGACAATCTATAATATATACAATAATTCTAAAACCAACATCTAACACAAATAACCCAAGATGTGGAGTCATAATTACATAAGCTTCTAGGTTTAACTAAATACAATGTTTCAAAAGAAATACAAAATTGTCTGAAGCAAAGTGGAAATAGTACAATAAAAATAGGAAAGTGACTCTAAGAACTGCGGACAGGGTGCAACTCCATATTGAATCACTACCTAATACACAATATATAAGAAATAAGCGAGGTAGCCTTTTTCCCCCAAAACGGAGTCCAACAACAGTAATAACAACAAAAAAATCCATATTTATATGTGAGGTCTGGGGAGGATAATATGTACACAGCCTTACCCCTACCATATAAAGGTAGAGAGACTATTTTCGATAGACCCTTGGCTTAAGAAATGGTAAAAATAAAGCAACAAGTGATAACAATAGTAATAATGGAAGCGAGTAACATAACAAGTAATAAAGAACTAAGCATAAAAGAATATACACATATTACTAGTATTACTGGTAAACCTATGAGAAACTCACAACTACCTGTCAACCCACAACCTTAATCATAGACCTCCACACCTTCCTATCGCGAGTCATATCCTCGGTTAGATGAAGCAATGACATGTCCTGCCTAATCATCTTTCCTTAATACTTCTTTGGTATGCCCATGCTCTTCCTCAAGCCCACAATGGTCAACCTCTCAAACCTCCTGATCGGGGCATCTATGTCTCTCCTCTTCACTTGACCAAATTATCGTATCCTTGATTCCCATAACTTGTCATCCACAAATGCCACTCCCACCTTGTCCCTGATAACTTCATTCCTAATATTGACTTTCCTGGTATGTCCGCATATCCCTCTCAACATCCTCATTTCAGCTACTTTTATTTTCTGGACATGGGACTTCTTGACGGGCCAATTCTCAACAACATACAACATAACCGGTATAACCACCACTTTGTAGAATTTTTCCTTAAGTCTAGGCGGCATATTCTTATCGCGTAAACCCCTTAAGCTAGCCTCCATCTCATCCACCCACTCCAATATGGTGAATAACATCCTCGTCAATCTCCCAATTGCCTTGAATTATAGACCCAAGATACTTGAAACTATCTCTTTTGGGAATGACCTGAGTAGCAATCTTCACTTCCACTTCTTCTTCATGCCTCTCATCACTGAAATTGTACTCTAAGTATTCAGTTTTCAACCTACTCAACTTGAAACCTTTGGACTCCAACGTCTGTCTCCAAACTTACAACGTAACATTAACACCCCTCTCGCATCTCGTTAATCAGTACTATGTTATCAGCAAATAACATACACAATGACACCCTCTCTTGTATGTGTTGTGTCTGTACATCCAATGCTAGGGCAAACAAAAATAGGCTAGGGGCGATCCCTGATGTAACCTAATCTCTACAGGGAAATGTTATGAGTCTCCTCCCGCAGTCCTCACCTAAGTGTTAGGACCTTCATACATGTCCTTAATCGCCTAATGTACACTACTGAGACTTCACTAACCTCCAAATATCTTTATAGCACCTCCCTTGGGACTTTGTCATAAGCCTTCTCAAGGTCAATGAATACCATGCGCAAGTCCTTTTTCCTCTCCCTATACTGCTCTACCAATCATCTCACAAGGTGAATGGCTTATGTAGTTAACAGTCCCGACATACATTCGAACTATTTACCAGAGATAGATACACTTGTACTCACTCTCCTCTCCACCACCCTCTCCCAAACTTTCATAGTGCGACTCAGGAGCTTGATATAGCTATAGTTGTTGCAGTTCTGGATATCACCTTTGTTTTTGTCCTACGGAATCATCAAACTCCACCACATATCTTTGGGCATCTTCTTCATCCTTAGAATGATGTTAAACAATCTAGTAAGACACTCCAAGACTATCCTACCCACTTTTTTCCAAAATTCCATCGGGATCTCGTCAGAACCAATCGCCTTACCCTTTATCATCTTCCATATTGCCACATCAACCTCCTTACACTTAATACGCCAACAAAACCCTCTCTCCAACTCTCTGAGTTCTCCAACTCACCCAACACGATATTTATATCCCCTTCCTCGTAAAAGAGTCTATGAAAGTACTTTTGCCATTTATGCTTGATACACGTCTCTTACACCAATAACTTACCATCTTCGTCTTTGATGCACCTCACTCGATCCATGTCCCGAGCCTTTCTCTCCCTAATCTTGGATAACTTGTACAACTTCCTATCCCTTCTTTTACCCCCAAGATCCTCATACAATCTTTCAAAAGTTGCAGTCTTAGCCACTATGACCATGATCTTCGCCTCTCTCCTCGCCTTCTTATAACACTTCCTATACGTCCTCTGCTCTTTCTCGTCCGTAATCCCCACTAGCTTTAAATATGTCACTTTCTTAGCTTCCACTTTTCTTTAGACCTCCCCATTCCATTACCAGTTTCATTTGTGGCTACTCGAGTAACCCTTCGAGACCCTTAACACCTCCCTAGCAGCTTTCCTAATGCAGTTTGTTGTCGTGGTCCATATATTACTCGCGTCTCGTCTCCTCCTCCAGGATCCCATAGATAATATCTTCTCCTCTAACTCCTGAGTGTTTCAGTTAGTCAAGGTCCCTTACTTGATCTTAGGTCGGCCGTACACTACTCTTTTTTTCCTTTCTCCCTTGACCTGCAAGTCGATTAACAAGAGCCTATACTGCATCGACAGACACTCACTTGGGATAACCTTGTATTCAGTGCAAAAGCCCCTATCACCTCTCCCGAGGAGAAGATAATCAATCTGAGTCTTGACAATCCTACATTCAAAAATGACCAAGTGGTATTCCCTCTTCTGAAAACCCATATTAGCTAGCACCAAATCAAAAGTATTAGCAAAACCCAACAATGAGGTACAACCCTCATTTCTAACCCCGAAATCAAACTCGCCATGCACCTCCTCATAACCCCTAGCCGTCTCCCCAACATGACCATTAAAATAACCCCTTATGAAAATCTTCTCAAACTGTGGAATACCATGCACAACCTAATCCAAATCTTCCCAGAAGAACTTTTTGACCTCCACGCTCAGTCCCGCGTAAGGCGTGTAAGCGTAAATCACGTTAAAAGCGAACCCATTAACTACTAGCTTAATAGTCAAGAGTCTATTATTTACCCTTCTAACATCCACCACTAACTTCCTGAGATCCGTATTAACTAAAATAACTACCTTGTTCTTGCCCCTAACATACCTCGAATACCATAGCTTATACCCATTATTATCTCGAGCCTTTGTACCCCGATCTAGTCTCTTGGACACATGCTACATTAATCTTTCTCTTCTGGAAAATCTTTCCTAACTTTATCGACTTACCCGTTAATGTCCCTATATTTCATGATCTAACTCTCAACCTTGTATATGCCTTACCACACTTGCCACACTTGCTCCCTACCTCCTGACCCACCCGAGGATACAATCTTATACTTCCATCGCTCAGAATAGCCGCTACACTAGCCAAAATAAAAGGGATATAAACTAATCCTTAACTATTACAAATGCAGACGAGCAGACAAAGCGTAAGGAAGGCAAAGCTTAACAATAGGCTGAAATGTAATGTAACTTAAGCACACAAGAGACACCAGTGATACAACTAATATAAGGTAAATACAAGCAAACTGAAGGAAATACACTAATCAAAGATAAAAGGCAGTCGACAAAATATTAACCTGCGAAATAGAAAATTCTAAGCAAGAACGGTAGAACCTGGAGTCCTAACGGGTTTCGAGAAAGGTGTTGTCCACAACAGCTATGTTCTGGAAGTTCCCACGTGCTACGCCGAGGATCGTCGAAAAATCATCTCCGTGCAAAAATCCATGCTGCCGCTGTTAGATTTAGGAATTCGACCAGCAATAATAAATAAGAGGAGACGGGGTGGAAGCAGAAAGTAACGAAGGTACCGCCAAAGTTGCCGTCACTGCTAGGGCTAGGTAGGTGGGGAATCGCCGCCAGAAAAAAAAGGAAAAGGGAGGGGAGGTAGAAGAGATGAGGTATAGGAGGAAGAAAGAACGAAGAAGAAGAAGAAATGAAAATGATAGAGAGGCAGGAGATGGGCGAGGGGCAGATGAGGAGAGACAGAAGAGAAAAGAGGGGGGAAAGAAGAAGAAAAGAAAGCAAGAAAAGAAAAGAGAAGAAAGAAAACAAGGGGTGGGGGACTTACCTGAGTCCGACGGTTTCCGATTATATGCTCGCGATGGTAGGGAGGTTGAGAGAGTCGTTAGATAAAGAGAGACATTCACCTTTAAATATCAACAATAATAACAACAACTACCCAGTGTATTCCCACCAGGTGGGGTCTGGGGAGGGTAATATGTAGACGAGCCTTACCCCTACCCGACAGGGCAGGGAGGCTGTTTCCAATCGACCCTCGGCTCATAGGGTTAGGTGAAAAACAGTAGTAAAACAAACAGAAACAAAACAAAACAGAAACAGTATATCATTAGTGCAATAGAAATTCCAGCATAAATAGTGTTAGAAATAATCTCAACAAAGGAAACAAAATACCAAAATACAATAACAAGTAATGGTATCGTACAGTAAACACATATCATCTATGAATAACCCTGATACCCCACCCCCAACCCTGGGAGGAGCGGACGAGAAACTCTAGGTGCCCCTATCCTACAACCCTGATACTAGACCTCCAGGCTTTCCTATAAAGGGTCATGTCCTCTGAAACCTGCATTCTAGCCATATCCTGCCTAATCACCTCTCCCCAATACTTCTTGGGCCTCCCTCTGCCGCGCCGACCGCCAGCAATCACCAGTCGTTCGCAGCTCCTCACCGGTGCATCGGGACTTCTCCTCCGCACATGCCCGAACCACCTCAGCCGCGCTTCGCGCATCTTCTCGTCCACCGGGGCCACCCCCACCTTCTCCCAAATAATTTCATTCCTAATTGTATCTAGCCTGGTATGCCCGCACATCCATCTAAGCATCCTCATCTCCGCGACCCTAATCCTATGAACATGGGAATTCTTTACGGGCCAGCGCTCCGCCCCATACAACATCACAGGTCTAACCACGGCTCTATAGAATTTCCCCTTGAGTTTGTGTGGAACTTTCCTATCACACAGGACTCCTGATGCAAGCCTCCACTTAGCCCACCCTGCTCCTATACGATTCGTGACGTCCCCGTCAATCTCTCCACCCCCCTGAATCACCGACCCAAGATAACGGACGCAGTCCTTCTTGGCGATGGCCTGAGAGCCAATCATCACGTCCCTCCCTACTTCACTCGGATCGGCGCTAAACTTGCACTCCAGGTATTCTGTCTTAGATCTGCTTATTTTGAAACCTTTAGACTCGAGAGTCTGCCGCCATACCTCTAACCTCTCGATAACACCGGTCCTCGACTCATCTATCAATACTATATCATCAGCAAATAACATACACCAAGGCACATCCCCTTGAATATGACGGGTAAGGGCATCTATCACTAATGCAATCAAGAGGGGGCTCAGCGCCGATCCTTGATGGAGCCCCGTAACCACTGGAAAATGGCATGAATCGCCACCCACCGTCCTAACCCTAGTCTTAGCTCCATTTTACATGTCCTTGATTACTCTGATGTAGGATTCCGGCACGCTCTTCGCCTCCAAACACCGCCACAGCACCTCCCTCAGGACCTTATCATACGCCTTCTCCAGGTCAATAAGCACCATGTGAAGGTCCTTCCTCTTATCCCTGAATTGCTCCGCCAGCCGCCTGACGAGGTGGATAGCCTCAGTAGAGGAGCGGCCCGGCATGAAACCGAACTGGTTCCCAGATATAGTTGTCACTCCCCTCACCCTCGTCTCAATCACCCTCTCCCAAACCTTTATGGTGTGACTTATCAATTTGATACCCCTATAATTGTTGCAGCACTGGATGTCCCCTTTGTTCTTGTACGAGGGCACCACTGTACTCCATCTCCACTCGTCCGGCATCCTTTTGGTCCTGAAGATCGCATTGAACAACCTGGAGAGCCACTCCCCCCCAGACTTACCCATGCACTTCCAGAACTCCAACAGGATCTCGTCAGGCCCGGTCGCTCGACCCCTACTCATCCTACGCAGAGCCCCCATGACCTCCTCTACCCTAATGCGCCTGCAGTACCCAAGGTCCCTATGACGCTCTGAGTGCCCCAGATCCCCTAGCTCTATGTTATGATCCCCCTCCTCGTTAAGTAAGTCCCGAAAGTACTCCTGCCACCTCTGTTTGATTTGAGATTCCCCCAACAGAACTCTACCATCCTCGCCCTTGATACACCTAACTTGGTCTAGATCACGCGCCTTCCTCTCCCTCGCTCTAGCTAACCGGAATAACTTCTTATCCCTGCCTCTCTCCCCTAGCTCTTCGTACATGCGACCGAACGCCGCGTTTTTAGCTTCCGTGACAGCCATCTTTGCTTCTTTCCTTGCCGCCTTGTAGATCTCCCTGTTCGCTCGCCGATCATCCTTGCTTGTGCTCCCTGCCAACCTAACGAACGCCGCCTTCTTCACTTCCACTTTTCCTTTGACTATATCGTTCCACCACCATTCGCCCTGATAACTGCCTGAGTATCCTTTGGCCACCCTGAGCACGTCCCGTGCTACCCCCAAATCAAGGTCGCCGTCGCCGTCCACATAGCATCCGCTTCCCCAGAATTCCTCCAAGCTCCGCCCTCAACTAACCTCCTTTCCAACTCTTGAGCTTTTTCCTTTGACAGAGCACCCCATCTTATCCGCGGTTGACCCCGCGCGCCTCTCCTCTTCCTCTTCACCCAGAGACCGACATCCAGCACCAGGAGTCTATGGAGAGTAGAAAGAGACTCTCCCGGAATAACCTTGCAGTCCTTTCACAGGCCCCTATCACTCCTTCGGATGAGAATGTAATCAATCTGCGTCCTCGCCACTGAACTCTTGAAGGTAACCAAATGCTCCTCCCTCTTCCGAAAAGTCGAATTCGCAATCAGAAGCTCAGAAGCCCTAGCGAAATCTAGCAGCGAAGTGCCGCCTCCGTTCCTAGCCCCAAAGCCGAAGCCTCCGTGCACCTCATCATAGCCGCCAGCATCAGCCCCAATGTGGCCATTAAAGTCTCCTCCAATAATTAACTTCTCAGATTGAGGAATACTACTCACCATATCATCCAAGTCCTCCCAAAAGCGCCTCTTGGCCTCCTCGTCTAAACCCGCTTGCGGCGCATAAGCGCTGATGACGTTGAGCACGCCGCCCCCAATAGCCAGCTTGATAGACATTAACCTATCATTCACTCGCCTAACCTCGACCACGGACTCCCTTAGGTCCCTATCCACCAAGATGCCCACTCCATTCTTACCTCCCACGACCCCAGAATACCACAGTTTAAACCCGTCTACATCCCACGCCTTCGTCCCTTTCCACCGGGTCTCCTGGACACACGCTATGTTTACCCTCCTCTTCTGAAGAATCTTCGCCAACTCTATGGACTTGCCCGTCAGCATGCCTATGTTCCAAGACCTAATCTTTAATCTATGGGCATCCGCTGCCCTCTTTCCTCCCTTACCCCCCCCCCCCACCCGCGTGGCTACCCCCTGCTTCCCTACTCACTCCCGACACCACCCCCACCCCCCGAGGAATGACCTTACGCTAACATCCCCGCCGCGGCCACTATCCCTCCAACCAACTATGAGAAACAGTAGCGCACGTACACACTAGAACGAAATACGCAAAAATGCAAGATAGACCACAACAGAATATGCCACACTCCAACTGATAGCTAAAGGCGTAAGAAATTACACAAAGTAAACAAGAGAGCGGGAGGTACCAACTCCCGGTGGGGAAACCTGAAAGTTTGCTTTGGTGCGCCCAAGTTCTCCTGAAGCTCCTCAGAACGTGCTGTTCTATTACGTCCTGCTACGAGTCTGGACGGTAGTCGCCGAGGGTACTGAGGCTTGCCAGAAATCCTCGCCGGTAGAATATGCACCTGTCCAAGAAAATAAAAACACACCCACACACACCCACGAAGGCAGAGGGGGTAATGGAAAGGAAAGCGCAGGAATTGCCGGAAAAATTTCCGGCGAAAAGCGAAAGTTCGAAACCTCTGAACCGAAGGATCAGACTTGGGTAAGCCAACCGTGTTGGTAAAGCTCTTCCGCCAGTCTGCTGTGATAAGCAGTGTGGCAGCAAAGAGAGAGCAGGCTAAGTGGGCAGTTGGGAATGAAAGTGACCCGAGAAAAATTTCGAGGGTGCCGGGTTGGTCGGAACCGTGGGGGGAGGGGACTGTGTAAAAGGGTCCAGCGGAAAAATTGCCGGAAAAGGTCGCACGTGCCGGGCGCGTGTCTGACCGCGGCGGCGCATGGGTGGGCACCGTGAGCGCGTGGGGTGGATTCCGGCGACGGAAATTGCCGGGGGGGGGGGTGCGCCTGACGTTGTGTGCCTCAATGGAGTGGGAGGTGACAAAAGCCAACAACCGTGAGTTGTCGGAACAGTGTTCCGACAGCACTGTGCAGTCGGAAAAGACGAGAGAGGAGAGAGAGAAGAGAGAGAAGAGGAAGAGGAGAGGGACTTACCTGTCGGAACCGGTGACGGTGGTCGCTTCAGACGGGAAGAGAGAGAGATTGAGGAGAGAGAAGAAAGAGAAGAGAGCCGTTAGAGAGAAGAGAGAGAAAAAGGTGAACTGATAACTAAAAGAGGGATGCAACACGAGGACTTCCCAAGGGGTCACCCATTCTAGTACTACTCTCGCCCAAGCGCGCTTAACATCAAAATTCTGATGGAATCCGGTGCGTTAGTGCTGGTATTATGTGGCCCCAAAATGGAGTCCATCACAACAAATAAATACATTTTAAAAGGAATGTATGAGACCTGGAGATCTATTAACGGGATAGGGACAATACTTGGGCAGTTTAAGTGTATTTGTATCCGATTTCTAGTAGTTGAGGAGCAATGTTGGACCAAAAGTTAAATCAAAAGTATTTTTGGTCTATTTTCAATAGTCTAGGGATATTTGTGGCCATTTTCCTAATAAAATAAAATTAAAAGAAGTACTCGCTAATAATGGAAACCGTAAGCAAACCAGAAAAAAAGAAAATAGAAAAAGGCAAACCCTAATAGCAGCCAATTAGCCCCCACGACATCCTCAGTATCGACAAGACAGTCCTTTGTTGCTGATTTCGGACAAGATTTTTCATTTGCATAACAGGTAACCTTCTTTAGCATCAATCTTTTACGCAGTCGCAAACAGTCTCTTTATTCACTGTTTTGCAAGAATTGGAATTATCAGTGTATTTAGAGAATGAGTTGAGCCCCACTCGGTTGATTTTGATGTCTTTATTTACTTTTATTTTAAGCTTAGAGAATTTTCCAAAAATAAAGAAGAGTGTGCTTTAGCCAAATCTGTTACCTTAGTAAATGATCTGTTTGAAAAAAATGCGCCAAAGTAACTTCAGTACTGCCCCTATGTCTCTTTCAGTTTTCCTGCTTTTGTTTTTCCCCTTTTGGAAAATACTTTCCTGCTAGAATTTAGTTAAATTGTTGTAAGTTCAGCTTGACATAGATGATCTATACGCTCTTTAAAGGATTCCCTCATCCCTGTTTGTATATTTGTCTTTGATAATATCCTGAAAATTTGTCCATTTCCATTTGCTAGAACTCTCCCACTCGGCATTATGAGGTCAATGGCAAAATTTCAGTTCACTGCCATGACGTGTAATTATGTGTCTGCAGAATGAATGGATCACAAAAGGGAACTCTTCTATTCAATGGCCTGCAAACTGTCATGATTATAATTATTCTCTTCCGGCATTGTCATGCAGCATCTGGTTAATTTTGTTAGATTTTAACTTATCAAAAATTGTTTGTTATCTTCTCCCTCTCTTACTGAATGAACATTGTCATTATGCACGCTCCACTCAAGGAGATGATATCACTGTAGGTACTGGCTGCAATGTAATAATACAGCTCTCAAAGTCTGGGAGTAGCTGTACGGAAAGGTGAATGTGCCTTTCAGTGGCTATTATATGGACTTCATTGCTCTATTTGTGTGGTTGGAAATATCAGAATACGTTAAGTGTACCGCACTTTTGTGTAATAAATATCATAGATTAAGTAACTGTATCATCTTACTAAAAGGATATCCTAGATTAAGTTACTATAGCAGTTCAGTAGAAACAGAAATATAACCTAATTTCAGGTTATGTTAGTAGAATATATTTCTCCAGCAGCAATAAAGATCTAATTTTTGTTGTTCCAGTTATTTAACGTTATGCTTCAGTCATTGCTATGGATCTTGAGTCTTCTCTCTTTCTACTTATGTTTGCTTTTAGGTCCCTCCCCTTCTTTGTCCTCTGTTTCTGCGTTTAATTTGCCTCTATGGTAGAATCCTCAGTTCTGAATCTTCTAACAACTGAACCCTTCGTGTCGTGTATTTAGTTTCGTTGGATTTAAGTAAATATTTCTTGAAACGCTTTAAGATCATTATGCATACGTTAAGTACATTCATGTTCCTTAATTTTCAGATCACAGTCCAATATCTGAAAGATGGTGTATCGTGGTGTAAAATGGCCTATTGAGATCATATACAAGAGTTTAAATAGTTCTATATGTTGCGGACGTGGCTACTCTACTTTGACACATAGAAGAAATTCCGTTGCTGAGTCCAGAGGATATCTTTACAAACATGCGGATGGACCTAGAACATATGCTATGTCTATTAGGAGATATTCAGCCGAGATTTCCTCGATAGAGCAGATAAACTTAATAAAGCGGCTCAGAGAAAGAACAAGTGCTCCCATAAAAGAAGTCAAAGCTGCTCTTATTACTAGCAATTGGGATATTGGCAAGTGTGCAAATCATAGGCTTTTTTCCTTACTTAACTTCCTATTATTCTTTGCTACCGAGAATGAATTGGTAATATCTCTTCAACGCAGAGGCTGCTCAGAAGGACCTTAGGAAAAGGGGGATTGTTCTTGCATCAAAGAAGTCATCTCGGACTGCTGTCGAAGGGTTGCTTGCCTTGGCGCAGAATGAAAAGAAGGCAGCTGTTATTGAACTTAACTGTGAAACCGACTTTGTTGCAAGGAATGAAATTTTTCAATACTTGGTCAGTATTGGAGCTGTCTAACCCTACTTTAAAGTTTAAACTTGTCTCGTGCAGTAAGTTGTAAGATATTCCATTTAGAAATGTAGACATTAATTATGTCACAAACTTGAATGGAAGGCATAATATTCGCTTTGAACGAAAGGGGTTACAGATTTTGCTTAGATTTTGCAAGACAATAAGCTTGGATTTTGCAAGACAATAAGCTTGGATTTTGCAAGATATTCCTCCTATTTTATGATTCTGGAGATCTTATTTTCTTAATGGTTCTCTAAATAAGGTTTCTCTTTAACATAGTTTGGTAGTGACCTTCTGCTTCCCTCACCATGCAACACAGTCTCATGGTGTTGTTCTTATATATGCATCATGAATAGGCCTTATCTTTGGCAAAGCTGGCATTGCTGCTTGAGGGCTCACAACAGACTTCTGCTGCTATTCCTCTTGGACTTGAACATCTGGAGGTAAGTGGTAGTTTTTATCCATTCTGAGGCTAAACCATGTTCTTTTTCTGTTCATTTATATGGTCTACATATAAAGTAGTTTTAGGACATTAGAGTATTCTGTTTAACATTTTGAGGGATATTCGTACAAGTATGTAATTACTTTTGATTTCTGTTATACGGAATTTTGCTTTCTGTTGACTCATGCCTTCATGTAGAAGCATCCTGATCAGGGGCGGATTTATGTAGGGGATTAGGGGTGGTACGACACCCTGACACTCGGATAAAATTTTATATATTTATTGATATGTCGCTCAAAAAAGTTGATATTATTAAGAGGTGGCACCCCAATAATAAAATAGCTGTTGGGTGCTATGGTTGAAATGCCAAGATTCCAAGGGCCAGACCCGAGATCAAGACTTGCTCCTTGCCCCTACTTTCTCCCTCAGTCCTTTTTCTTTCTTTTATTTCATTTCTTTCGGCTCCTTTTTCTTTTTATAGACCAGGAGGCCACAGGTTCGAGCCGTGGAAACAACCTCTTGTAGAAATGCAGGGTAAGACTGTGTACAATAGACCCTTGTGGTCCAGCCCTTCCCCGGACTCTGCGCATAGCGGGAGCTTAGTGCACTGGGTTGCCCTTTTTCTTTTATAGACCTTCAAAAATTCGTATGAAGGTGATTTTAATAATTTTCACTTCTTTATTCATCTATTTTTTAATTTTTAATTTCTTTTAGAATGATGGAATCAATAAACATAACATTAATCTAGCTACATGTAGATTGAAGGGGTGTCTTTGCTAATTTAAAATTTTGTTTTATGTTTTTTACTCACATTAGTCACTAGGATTTGGTTAGAGAGAACTACATCGAAATGAACAAAACTAATATGGTTTGGTGATCACATATTATTTATACACCAAAAAAGGCGTGTAAACCGAATCAAATTAATTCAAATGGAGAACCTGACCTGAATTAATTCAAAACGGATCAAACCGATTAAATGTACAACTTAATTCAATCTCCTTCAGTAGTAGTAGATTTTATTAAAGACAACGGCAGCCGTAGTTATCAAATCCTCGATCCGCCTCTGATCCTGATCAATTACAGCTGTACAGTTTTCACATTGCAGATTCAAATCCTGTTATCTTTCTGCAGCTCTTTTTCTTTAAGATCAGAACCCTTTAAATTCTTTGTTTCCTACAGCACTTGAACATGAACCTTGACCATCCTAAACTGAGTGGAGAAAAAAGTGTGCAAAATGCAATCACTGAAGTAGCTGCAATGATGGGGGAGAATGTCAAACTAAGAAGGGGGTTTGCAATGTCCACTCCGTCTATTGGTGTGATTTCAACGTATCTACATACCAGCCCTCAACCAGGTAGAATTCATTTGAGATGCCTTGCTGCATTCAGGGAGTAGATGTTATTCTGCACCTATTTCTTTTGTGTATTTGACTTTGTGAATTTTCCCACTTTTGGAATTAAACTGTTTTTTTTGGTTTTTTTGTTGTTGTTGTTGTTGTTGTTGTAGTATTTGAATTTGTGATGGAATTTAAAAAAGCCAAACAATTTTTAACAATATTTGAAGGAATTTGGAGCTTTTGATATTTAAAATAATAGTAAATCTAATTCTTGTGAAAATATATGCAGGTGTTGGACGTATTGCTGGGATTTTATCACTTGAAGTAGAGGATCAGAATGTACCACAAGATGCCCTTCAGCGTGTTGGATCAGAAATAGCAATGCATGTAGTTGCTGCAAAGCCACTGTTCTTAACCAAAGAAGATGTTTCTTCTGATGCACTAAGCAATGAACGTGAGATTCTCAAATCTCAGGTACTTGTCAATCCACAGTGATGATTTATTTTTGCTGTGTTCCCCTGGAGTTCCAGGAATTATGAAATCAAATGCTAACTTGCAAGTGAATCCTGATCTATGATGCTTGTCCTTGGAAAAAGAATTGCCTATTATGCATCATGAAGCTGGAGAAAAACCGGTTTCTTTCTTCCTTTTTTGAGGTTTTCCTCCCAAGGGGGAGGGGGGCAGGAATGTGGTCGGAGCATCTGTTTTTTGTTGCATTTGATGCTGTAAAACACCTTCTAGCCCCTTGTAATACTTCACATAAGATGTAACCCATGTAGATCATTATTTGTGTTAATTGAGGATATGATTATGATATGTTCTCTTTTATTCAGTTTGAGTATGCTTTTGTGATGCTCAGATCTGTTTTTTCCTGTGCTTTTAAAAACAAGACATGCTGTGTAATTCTAATGGTCTCAGAATTTTGTATTTTGAATTTGCAATTAGAACACTTGTTATGGCTCAGGAGATATATTCTAACACTTCAAGGAGCCTGACACCTTGATTTGGTGTTCAGTCGATCCACTGGTCTCTATACATCTCCTGTGTGTTTCCATTTTACGGCATTCTTATAATTTGTGTGGAAACCAATTTTTTCTTTTGGAATGAAAGTGACCAATGTTAAGATACTGCTAAATAATCCTATGCAAAAAGAATGTGCTGATCGAAACCAGCAAAATGAGAAAATAAAAGACAAATACTTGAATTAATTGAGATGATAAACAAGAAAGAGAATCAAACCAGCATAAACCAGTTTGATTCACTGGGAATGCTACAATAGAGAGAATATAGTACCTGCAGGATCTAACAAATCCTCGTTGATGTTTGAATGATATGTTTCTGCTGAGATGTTAGGGTTTTGGTAATAACAAGGTAAGAAAAGAAGGTTGTCTGAGTCCTCTGTGTTTATCTTATTTGTGAAGTAAATTTAGGCTGTACGTTTGATTTTTGCTTTCTTTTTCCTCATTATTTTTCTTTACTGGAATACACAGTTTGATTTACTCTTGATGGACCAATCACTTAAGTGAAACAAATTATTGCATTGAGAAAATGTACTACAAATAAGACTTTGCTGAGAAAAATATCAAGTGCAACAAAAAAAGAGCAACCCTGATGTTGCATTCCTTCAATAATTTGCCAGTTAGTTATATGGTACTCATTGATGACTCAATAACCAAAAGAATGCAAGAGGAGCTAACAAAGGGCTGCCACCATTCTCAATGTCAAAGGCAACCCATATCGTGTTGATAAAAAATGAAGCTCCCGTTCATTATGTTTCATCATCTTGTAAGGTTTAGATTCAAATTATAAGTACTTATTATGTTCCTTTACAGGCAGAGAGTTTGGGGAGGCCTCAGATTGCCATAGAAAAAATGGTTGAAGGTCGTATGCGCAAGTATTTTGAGGAAGTAGCTTTGATGGAGCAGAAATTTGTTGTGAATGACACTATAAATGTAAAGGTAAAAAAGTAATCATTTAGTTGAGATGTCATTTTGCTAGATTTCTGTTTCTTTTCCTATTCACCAAGTGTCTCGCACTCACCATAATCTGGTTTCTCTTTTGAATACCGAATATTTGTTTTAAAATAAGATCCAGCTGATGCTTGTCAGTGAATTCAGGATCAAGATGATAATACCAACTAGAGGTAGATATAACACATCAGGATACTGAGGCAATCATTTTAATTGCCCGCAATATGGCTTGGGGTGTTAGAAATGGTATAAAATGGTCTGATATGCCTTTATACGGGTTTGGACTGTCATAACTGCTTATAAAATATGCACCATTTATCTTCCTCATGTGGGTTGAGCGGCAATATCTGCAATCAAAATGGTAAGAAGCTGTAAGTGTCGTACATAACATAGTTGGATCTTCTAGGACTAGCTTTTTACTCAGATAGCTTCATGATCTATTGGCAATGTTGTCAAAGGTGAAAGCCACTGGAAAATGTGAAGGCCCGCAGATGCTTTAAGCGCAAAGTGCAAATGAAATACATTTTAGTGAATAGGAGTGCATAGTGAAGATGGGTAATTAATGTCTGTATGTACACATAAAAGTGGAGAAAAATTTAATAAAAACTCCCGGAATAATTGTTGGGCAGAGGGACTAAAAAAATGCTCGAAGTTGAGATATGATTTGGATATAAAAAAAGATAAAATTCGGATCGCCTCTTCTCTGAGAGTACGGTTCTTTCCTCCTTTTCCTCTTTGAGCTCATCCATTTGTTAGGTCATCTATCCTTTTATGGAATTTATCCTGGTTCAGGCTCTCTTTCTGTAACAGAACTGCTTGACCACACCTATACTAAAAAAGAACACAACAACAAATTTGACAAACTGGAGAAGAATGAAGTGGAGGCATCAGAGGAAGGACTGACGAAATTATTACTTGTCTTGCAGTGAGTCAAGTGAGATACAAGAGCATGCCAATCAAATCTAAAACCATGTTACATGTCTGATTCCGAGTAACTATACAGTTTTAAGTT
Source organism: Nicotiana benthamiana (assembly GCA_034376525.1). NCBI lineage: Eukaryota > Viridiplantae > Streptophyta > Magnoliopsida > Solanales > Solanaceae > Nicotiana > Nicotiana benthamiana. The sequence continues at coordinate 120,032,958 of CM067331.1, forward strand.
TCTAACTCAGATTTGTCTTATACTAAGTTCAGAAATTTCCTGTACATATTCTAGGATATTTATGCATAACTTTCTACTACTACTCCATGGCTTTTAGTAAATGTCACCGGATTTATAGGGTTCAATCTCTTATTCCTCTTACACTTAGATCAACCTGCTCTTCTTCTATGTGACTATGGCGAGATTGAGAGCTTGAAGCTTTGTTTTGGATAGTTCTTGCGGGTCCTCTTTGTCACTTTTTTTGCAATGATTAGTTGGTTGCTGACCACTTTGATTTGTTTCTGCTCCCCTGCAATTCTGTATTTATTCCAGATACTTTATCAATGAATTTTCTCGACTATTAATATATCATTTTGATGAATATAAAGAGAGCCCAAGGGCCTCATAATTTAACCTTTCAAGAAAAAAGAAAAAAGAAAGGCATTTGATTAGCTGGTTTTCATTGAAGTGCTCAACCTGCTCATTGCTTTAGGGCTTAACTGCTCAAGTGTTCTTTCGACAATTGCAACAAAGCTCTCACATCTGTGGAAATCAAAACTTGAACCAGTCTTACCAGTTTACTTATTAAAAAAAAAACTTGAACCAGTTTAAATAATTTGGCTTGGGAGCCCTTTTTTTGATAATTGTAAGAGTTGTCAGCACTTACACTTTTGTTGACCCAATTAGTGTTACACATATGGAGTTATTGGCTCGTCTGGATGTTACATACATCCTTTTGTTCATTCTATGTCAAATATTTTGTTTAAATCTTATGCGGGCATTGTGCCCTATTTAGAGGTATTTCTGTGTCCACATATGTTAGGAATTTCTGTGCTGGCATCTCTTACGGTGTTCACATGGATGACTAACTAGTTGACTCATCTATGAAAAATTGCAGACTTTGATTAGCAATCTATCCAAGGAAGTCGGTTCACCAGTGAAAATAGGAAGCTTTCTAAGGATGGAAGTTGGCGAAGGACTTCAGAGGTAAATGTGCACATGATTAAGACTTATTGTAATTCTCTAGTATTCCCGGTTTAGTATCTTAGAAAAAGTTGTTTGGGTTTCCATGAATTTTTCAGCTTATTGTGAAGGCATTGAATTTCTTTCCTGAAGTTAATGACATGATTGTGTAACCTGCTTTTAAGCTTAAGACAAAGTTGTGGGTTCTCTCTTCTATCAATGAGTGTTTTCCCCTTTCCAAACCCACTAACTGCAAATTTTACTTCAGCTTAGGTAGAATACAAGTTTCTTTTACTTGCTAGTAGAATAGTGCTTCTGTTTCCAATTGCACATTTACACAGTTAATGGGATGGATCAATATCCCTAGAAAGAGATCTTGACAATACAATCTTTTTGCAAGGCAAAATGGTCTCCTTGAAACTAATATATGTATGAGCATACTACTGCCTGGCAGATGGGAGCTTTTGTTATAATTTTCAGCTATGTTGTGCAGACTCTCCAAAATGCTGTCGCACCCTTGTCGGATCCTCCAAAAATAAACTACTTCTGGAGGATCTGACACTTACCCGGTGACATTTTTGGAGAGTCAGAGCAACATAGATTTTCAGTGCAAAATTACAGTTTTCACGACCTCAGTGTATGTCAAAGCAGATGACAATACTACTTTCGGCAATGCATGAGGTACATAGAAAAGAGATTGGAGGACTTATTTTCAGATTATCAGTAAGATGTCAAATGGTTTAAAATAGTGTGCACACATGTCAGAACAGTAAATATTTATTTTCTTGAGAAAAGGTAAGTGTATTATACATATAGCACCAAGAAGGTGCTGTCAAAAGTAAATACAAACTTCTGAAAGTGCATCCCTTTCTATTCTTAAAGGGATCATATCAGTTCTACCACTGCTTCAGCATCATTAATATAACTCTGGTTACACCAAAAATAAAACAGAAGTAAACTGTTCATTTCGATCTTCTCATTGGGCTCTCCTTTGTCTTCAAAGCATCTATCATGGTGGAATAGTCTGCCACCATTTCTTTTGCTTGGAGTTCCTTCCGCTGATGGTCAAGCACGTCTCGAACAGTAATGGGTACTAAAAATTAACCAGGGCACTGTGGTAGCAAAAACTAAGCATCTTAAAAGCCCGTTAGGATTTAATGTTTAGAGTTCATGGTTCAATCTAGTTTTTCTTGTTATATTATTGGCACAGATTTCTTGACAAGCATTCTACTAACAAAAGAACTCTCAACTGAATTGGTGGAACCTTTATTTTACAACACATTCTTTTTTTAACATGTCAGAAAAGATGATAGAAGAAAAGATTGTATTCTGTTCTTTGAAGTAATTAACATGGATGCAAATGGGATGCCATCACTGCCTGCTTTGTGTTATAACTTGTGTTTGCATAGTCTGACTCCTGTATTATTGTTGATAACCTTACAGGCTTGAAGCATCAAATGAAAATGAACCTTTGGCTAATGCTGCTTAACAGGAACAACTTTTTTCAAAATCGTGAGAACTGCCTAAGTCACAGTACTGTGAACCTCTACTTTCTAGTTTCTTATCTTCTGATTATATTCGTCATGTTATCAGTGCTAAATGGGGTCCTTAGGCAAGTTAAAGCTGAAGAGGTTTTGAATTACATTTGAATTTTCATAATTAGTATTATACAAGAATAAGGACTTCATTGTGTTATTATGTTTGTTTGGATTCACACAAATTATTCTTCTATCGTTGTTGATTTATATGCCGAAGGACGTCCTTGTCTGTATCTTTTAACAGATGCTTATTTTAATGGAAATACCTGTCAGATTCGGACCCGACTGAAGGAAACCCATGATAATAAATCTGATAATTAAGAGGTTTGCATGAGTATGATGTTTACTATTCTGACTATATTCCTCATGAAAGTTAAGTCTAAGCTTCGTGCTTTCATTTCATGCTTCTTTGCTGCTAATTTCATGTTTAACGCTTTCTAATTCTACATTTAATCTAGTATTGCTCTTTGCTTGTGAAGTTTATACATGATCCTGAAGGATGCTGCAGTTATGGAACGATTATGCAGCAGGAAGCTAGTACCTAAAACTTTGAAAAATAACCAGGCTTTTTAGTCAAATGTCCTTTTCACCTTACAATGACATGCAAAATAATATCTGCACATAATGTTACATATCAGAATAGTGAAAGGTGAAACAGAGTGGTTTGCTCCCGGCTTAGTGGAACTTGAGGCTGGTCAAGATGTTGTTGTTTACAGGATCAGCCAAATGGTCAAGGAGGTTTTGGTAAGGTCCAACTCCAGTAACCAAACCTTGAATGAAGTAACCCAAGATGGCCAACATAGCCAATCTTCCATTCTTAACCTCCTTGAGCTTCAAGTCCTTCAAAGACTTCTCATCTTTTCCAAACCCGAGAGGGTTAAAGAAAGGTCCGCCAGGGTATGCCGGGTCTCCAGAGCCTCCCAAGCCTTTCTCTAGCCCCAAAAAGTATTGTTTACCCATAGAACCTGGCTTGGCCCAGTCCTGGAATCTTCTGTGCTCAGCAAATCCCATAAGTGCCATCTCCAGTACAAATAGGGTGTAATTGTCAGCCCAGTAGCTGTATGTTCCAGCTGGAGGAATCACTCCAGTCTGGAACCATGGAAGAGCTGTTTCTGCTGGGATGAGACCAGCCTTTCCAAGAATCTCGGGCGCAATGGCTCCTGCTGCTCCTAACATAGCAAATCTTCCATTGATGATTTCTCCATATGCTAACCATTTTGGCTCGATGAAACCTCCGGTACCTTCAGGGTCTGACAGTCCCAGGGGATCAAACCCATAGTCACCAGGAAGGCTGTGGATGACATACAAATGAGGAGTTTTCAATAACCAGACTTAAGATACCTATTTCAGATTAAGATAACATGCACAAGTCAACAAGGCAATGGAGGTAGAATGGTTGAGAGGGTCCCATCAGTCTTACCTGCCATCCAAGTATGAAAGACTCTGCTTGGAGGCAAACCAAAGAGGCCTATTTGCTCCTTGCTGTTCAACAGAAAATGTTTGTTTATACTTGAACTCAGTGGCAGAGCTACCTTTGATGGAGGAGGTTCAATTGAATCCCCTTCACTGGAAAATTGCAGTGCAGAAAGAGTAAAACCAAAATAATAGACACACACCATGTAAACCATCAAATCCTCTTATAGGCTCATACCTTAGGTGTGGCATTTTTTAATTTTTTTTTCAAATTCCCTTGCTCAAATTCATGGCTCTGCTACTGCTTAAACTAAATGTAAGATAAGAATCTAGTAGTTAATGAAAGAGGATGAAAATCCAGGGAGACCATGCTTTAAATCTTAGTAAAGGTGAAAAACATTAGGTGATTTTTCCCTTTTACCCAAGCCTTAGTGAGTGCCTACTAGTGGGAGGCAACGAGTACCTGATAGAGTAGTTGAAGTGCAAACAAGCTGACTCGATTACCATTGTAATTTAAAAGAAACATGTCCCAAGTGTATCAGTGCATCTCCTACTTTTATAGGAAGAGGAAGCAGAAAGGGGATTACCTTAACAGGTGGAGTGGCAGTAGCCCTTACAACAAAGGAAGCCTTCTTGATTGGAGATTGGAATGGTCTTGCTCCTACAATTTGTCTGGCAGCCTCTACTGAGGAGGCAATGGACGATGAAGAGATCGATGCCTGTGTTGCCATTTTTTTCTAATTAAAATTGATTTCTGAAGAAGATGAATAAGCACTCAGCTTTCTAAGAGTAAACACAAAGGTCGTAAATAAGGAACAAGGTATAGGCCACCAAGTATCTTGTGGGGCTAGTGGAAAACACAAAAATTGTGGTGGACATAAGAAATCCTGAATTCTCAGATAAAGTTCAGTTTTTATTGCCAAATGAAAAGAGCACATGTGGCGTTATTACTTGGATAAAAGATATTATACATTCCTAGTCGCAGAAATAAATTCTCAGATACTCTAGTTGCCACCTCGCCTTCACCAGATTCACTCCTGTTCGAAATATTACATTCACATTGTGTTTGGAATTTCAGTAAATGAGAGTAGTAAAAATGAAAAAAAGATTTAAAAAATTCTTTTACTTTTTCTTCATAGAGGCATTAATAGAATTAAAAGAGAACGCGTAGTTTTCTTTCTTTTTATTTCCCACTCCTTCAAAATATACAATTTATACTCTTATCTTTCTCAAATTGTGCTACAATAACAAGAATTTGTAGTATATATCTGGCAAAATGCTTTTGCACCTAACATTTTCTTCAAGGAGCTTTATATAAGAAGTGAATTTATTTCACTTGTTTAAGCTTCTATTATAAATTTATTTCTCACATTTTAGAATTATAGAGGCTCTTTTCTCTAAATTAATTCCGTTGCAACTTGATACATGCATCATTTATAGTTACAAAATTTGAAAAGATTTATCACGATAAAATTTTAAGCACCACTATATAAATAGACACTTGATATGAATTACCATCTCACTCACAGAGCAAAACCAACCTTGCACTATAATAAATGGAGTTAAGCAAGAAGAAAAAACGAAGCTACAACCAATTAATTGATATATTTGTGCAACGTGGACTGCGTGTTAATGTGGTTATCGTTTATCTTTCTATACTCTCCGCCTTTTCGGAAGGGAACCTTGAGCACGGGAAAGTTATCTTCACGTGACCTATAGGTTATGTGTTTGAGTCGTGAAAGCAATTACTAATTTTTGTATTAGGTTAGATTGTTTAGATCACATCTTCTGGTGCGTCTCTTTTTCAAACCCTGAATAAATACAAGATACTTTATGCACGAAGCTGTCCTACTCGTGACATATAGGTTACGAGTTTGAGTCATGGAAGTAATTACTAATGCCTGCATTAGGTTAGACTGTCTACATCACACCCTATGATGCGTCCCTTTTTCAAACTCGAAATAAATATAAGATGCTTTATACACCCGGCTACTCTACTCTTCATTAACTTTTCTTTTTCACTTTGTTCCATATATGGAGTCGGCTATGAGAGGTTTTTCATATGCTTTATTTATCCTTTTTCTCTTACTTACAAACAGAAAAGACTGTATAAAAAAAATTTAATGTACAAGATTAATATTAAGCATATATTAAGATACATAAAGATATATCTATAGACAGTTATTTATATGAAGTGAAAGTACTTTTTGGCTTTTGAAGTAGGAATATAGAGAACATGTCTTCTATAATAACAAAAAAGATTGTCAAAAGGATCACAAAGTATTTCGATGAAAACCCAGATTATTATATTGCGCTATAACCTATTCCACATTATAATCCATTTTAGAAAGTTGCATCCGGAGAAGTAATTCTACAAACTATTCCACACTAGTTTAATAACTATTTTGCTGCATTTGATTGTAGCACAGGTTATTTGCTATATTTAGTTGTTGAACAAGTTATACTGGAATTATAATGGCGGAAATGTATTTCAAAAAATTAAATAATCACGAGATTATTTAATGAATATGTTTACCTTAAAAATAAGATAACAATTAAACTTATAATGTGGCTTTAAAGACACGTGAATTCACCTAATACCAATTGATAAATGTAAAGACTAGTAAGAGAAATTAACAATAAGGTAAAACAAACCAGCGTTTGAATGAAATTCAACCCTTGAGTTTGAATACCCTCGAGCTAATCGATGCAAGAACAATTAAAAATATCACAATCTGATGAACAAGAATATAAGCTAGAAAGTATTTTATTCCTTTGATATGCGTAAATGTAAGGTCTCTACAAAATGATCAGAAACCTCTTTATATAGTAGAAGAATCCTATCTATGGTACAATTCTAACTACGGAAGTAAATCCCATAATTAATCTAAAGAATCGCCCTTGATTTAATCTGTTCCGGAATTTCCGCCGTGATCTTCGACCAGTCACGGATATCTCGCTTTATTGTTATTGAGCTTTGATCGAAATCTAATCTACCACTTTTGTTCTCTGTTAGAATAGTTATGTAAGCCTCATTCCATATGTAATAGGAGTATGTTATGTATATGTATATATATATATATATATATATATATATATATATATATATATATATATATATATATGGCTCAATGTATCATGTTTAACATATGAGAATAATTTCAATCGTATTTTCTCTCATGCATTCTCACATAGTATTAGGGTTTTAGTGAGAAACCTATTGTTGTGCATCATTCCAACGACTTTTGGGAAGAAAGACCTTGTCGCCGTGCAATTTTCCGGCGACTTAGAAGGCTTCCCTTAATCACATCAAATTCTGTTGGTGTATGCAAAAAACCAACACTACCATAAGACTCCTAATGTTTCGGTGACCAAACCCCAGTAAACCCCACCGAAAAACTCACTTACACGTGCCCTTATGCGCCGAAAAAGGAAGAAACTTTCTAGCAAGATTTGATCCATGCACCCCACATGCCGGCGCGTGAGTATTGTTCCGGCCATTTTTTGAAAAACTTCCAGTTGGACAGTTGGATCACCTAGTACCGAGTTTATCTATATCTCTTTCATTTGATTCTGACCACTGGGTTTTTCCGGCGATTACACTAACTTTTTTCGGCAGCTACCATAATTTTCCAGCAAAAACATTGTTTCCTTCATTTGTTTCAGCGAGTTGTTAGTTGATTCTTTCTGTTATTTGGTGATAATCCAATGATGTCTTTGGGAGCCGATGCTTTGGGGTCTAAAAACCCGAGTTCCGGTAGTTTCGATGTTATAATTACCTCAGAACCTTTAATAAGATGTTCAAACTACTTAGCTTGGGCTTCGTCTGTCGAGTTGCGGTGTAAAGGTGAATGAGTTCAAGATCATTTAACAAAAAAGGCTAGCGAAGGTGATGAAAAGGCCAAAACACTTTGGGAGAAGGTCGATGCTCAGTTATGTAGTATCACGTGGTGATATATTGATTCCAAGTTGATGCCCTTTTCCGTCCATTCTAGAAATGTTATTTAGTTTGGGAAAAGACTCGTAATTTATACACTAATGACATATCTCGTTTCTATGATGTAATATCGTGAATGACAAGTTTGAATAAATAGGAATTGGATATGTTTACTTACTTGAGACAAGTACAAGAAGTCATGGAAGAATTTGAGACGTTGTTACCAATTTCTGCTAGTATTGAAAAGCAACAAGAGTAACGACATAAGATGTTTCTAATTCTTACACTCGCTGGACTCCCTAATGACCTTGATTTACGTGACAAGATTTTGGCTAGTCCGATTGTCTCCACAGTTGATGAATTATTCTCTCGATTACTTCATTCTTCTGCAACACCAAGTTACCCAGTAAGCTCATCAGACACTTGACTCATCTATCATCGTATCCTAGTTAGTGGACAATCGGGCATATCAAACTAAGGAAAATAGACGAGGAGGAGGTCATTTTGGAAGATCTAGACCCAAGTGATTTTATTGTCATAAACTTGAACACACCCGTGATGTGTGCTATTCTTTACATGGTCGCCCACCCAAAAATGCTTATGTTGCTCAGACCGAGACTACATGTAATCAGGAATTTTCTTTATGTGAAGGGGATTATAATGAGTTCCTCCAATGTCAAGTAAGTAAGCATACATCTCCACAAGTAGCCTCTGTTGCTGGTAATTTTTTTGCTTGTGTTTCCTAGTCAAGTACTCTTGGATAATTGGTTGTGGACTCAACCGCTTCTGATCATATCTTTGGTAATAAATCACTTTTGTCAAATATTGCATATTCACAGTCTCTTCACACTGTTACTTTAGCCAATGAGTCTCAAACTAAGGCAAAAGGTGTTGGACAAGTTAATTCCCTACCCTTTATCACTCTAGATTCTATTCTTTATATCCATGGGTGTCCTTTTAATCTTGCATCTGTTAGTCATTTGACTCGCGTCCTCCATTGCGGTATATATTTTATTGATGATTCGTTTATTATGTAGGACCACAGTACATGACATACGATTGGAACAAGACTTGAATCAGAAGGCCTTTACTAGCTTAACTTACTCAATTCCTCCAAAACATGTCTAGTTACAGATCCTCCGAACCTAATTCACAGACCCTTAGGACATCAAAGTTTATCCAAGCTTCCGAAGATGGTGCCTAGTTTGTCTAATTTATCTACATTAGGATATGAGTCACGTCGACTCGGGAAACATACCCGAGCCTCCTTTCCTTGTAGTATTGAGAGTCATGAAGAGTTTCTTTTTCTTTAGTTCATTATGATATATAGGTCCTTGTAGAGTCAATTCAACCATAAGATTTTGTTAGTTTCATTGATGATCATTCAATATATACTTGGATTTTCTTGATGAAAGATCATTCTGAGTTGTTTTCTACTCTAGAATTTTTGTGCTGAAATTAAAAATCAATTTGGTGTTTCCATTTGCACTTTTCGCAATGATAATGCCTTCGAATATTTATCCTCTCAATTTCAGTAGTTTATGACTTCTCAAGAAATTATTTATCAGACCTCTTTTCCTTGTACCTCTCAGCAAAATGGGATTGCAGAGAGAAAGAATAGGCACATCATTGAGACTACTCGCACACTTCTCATTGAATCTCACATTTCGTTGTGTTTTTGGGGCGATGCAGTTCCCAGCTTGTTATTTGGGTAATCTGATGCCTTCATCTCCCATCTAGAATTAGATTCCGTATGCAATATTGTTTTCCCAGTCACCCTTATACTCTGTTCCCCCTTGTGCTTTTGGGATCACTTATTTCGTTCATAACTTAGCTCCTGGAAAAGAGAAGTTAGCTCCTCGTGCTCTAAAGTGTGTCTTCCTTCATTATTCTTGTGTTCATAAGAGATATCATTGTTACTCACTTGATATTCGTAGGTACTTTATGTCCTCCGATGTCACATTTTTTAGTCTAAGCCGTTCTTTATCTCTTCTGACCATTCTGACCACCTTGGTATATCCGAGGTCTTACCTATACCAACCTTTAAGGAGTCTTCTATAGCTCCTCATTCACCTTTCTCCATAGAAGTCTTACAAATTCCAACTGTTGGGGAGTCTAGTATAGTTCCTCCTATAGTACTTGTTGTAGGAACATCACTCTTGACATATCATCGTCATATGCCCTAGCATAAAGCCCACCCGATTCACGTCCTGCACCTAACCCTTCTCCTACTACAGACTTGTCTCTTCCTAGTACATCGATTGCACTTCGAAAAGGTATACAGACAACCCTTAATCCTAATCTCCGTTATGTCGATTTAATTTATCATCATTTGTCATCACCCTATTATGTTTTTCTATCTTTTTAGTCCTCTATTTCCATCCCAAAGTCTACAGGTGAAGCATTGTCTTATCCAGGATGGCAACAGGCTTTGACTGACAAGATGTCTAGAGTGGTACTTGGGATCTCGTCCCTCTTCCTTTAGGTAAATCTACTATTGGTTTTCGCTGGGTGTGTGCAGTCAAGGTTGGTCTGGATGGTAAGGTTAATCATCTTAAGGCTCGTCTTGTTTCCAATGAATATACTCAGATATTTGGGCTGGATTACAGTGATACCTTCTCTCCTGTGGCTAAGATAGCATGAGTCTGCCCTTTTCTATACATGGCTGCTATTCGCCATTGACCACTCTATTAGCTGGACATTAGGAATGCTTTTTTTACACGGTGACATTGAGGATGGAGTTTATATGGAGAAACCACATGTGTTAGTTGCTCAGGTGGAGTCTCGTGGCCTTGTATGTCGCTTGCGCCGATGACTTATGGTCTAAAGTAGTCTTCTCGAGCCTGGTTTGGTAGTATAATTATCTAGGAATTTGGCATGACTCGGAGTGAAGCTGATCACTCTGCACTCTATCATCATTCTTCTTCTAGTCTCTGTATTTATCTGGTGATCTATGCTGACGACATTCTTATTACCGGCAATGACAAGGATGATATTACTAAATTGAAACAACATCAATTTCAACACTTTTAGACTAAGGATCTGGGCAAACTAAAGTATTTTCTGGGTATTGAGGTCGCTCAGTCTAGCTCAGGTATAGTGATCTCATAATGGAAATATGCCTTAGATATTCTTGAGGAGACAGGAATGACAGGTTGTAGACTTGTTGACACTCTGATGGATCCAAATTCTAAACTTCTACCAGGAAAAGGGGAGCCTCTTAGCGATCCTGCAAGATATATGGGGTTGGTTGGTAAATTAAATTACCTTACAGTGACAAGGCCTAACATTTTCTTTCCTGAGTGTTATGAGTTAGTTTATGGATTCTCCGTGTGATAGTCATTGGGATGTAGTTGTTGGCATTCTTCGGTATATAAAATTTACCTATAGGCAAAGGTTTATTGTTTGATGATCGAGGCCATGAGCAGATTGTTGGATACTCAGATGTTAATTGGGCAAGATCACTTTCTAATAGACGTTCAGCTTTTGGATATTGTGTCTTAGTAGGAGGAAATTTGGTATCTTGGAAGAGCAAGAAATAGGATGTGGTTGCTAGGTCTAGTGCAGAAGCAGAATATCAAGCAATGGCTATGGCGACATATGAGCTAATATGGATCAAACAGTTGCTCAAAGAGTTGCAATTTTGTGAGATTATTCAGATGAGACCTGTGTGTGATAATCAAGTTGCTCTTCATATTGCGTCAAATCCAGTGTTCCATGAGAGAATAAACATATTGAGATTGACTTTCACTTTGTTAGAGAAAAGATACCCTCAAAGATATTGCTATAAAGTTTGTGAAGTCGAATGATCAACTTGCAGATATTTTCACCAAGTCTCTCACTAGTCCACGTATTAACTATATATGTAACAAGCACGGTACATATGATTTATATGCACCAGTTTGAGGGGGAGTGTTAGAATAATTATGTAACATAATCCCATATGTATTAAGTGTAGGACATGTTATGTATATATATAGGGCTTATCGTATCATGCTTAACATATGAGAATAATATTAATCATATTTTCTCCCATGCATTCTCACAGCCTCGATCATTGATGCATTGATCTCAACAGTCGCCTAGATCCTCGAACTTGATTGTGATGACCCAAAAGGTCATCTTCTATTTTAGAACCTGATTCCGTGTCTTGAGGCTTTCAAAACCTCATTTTAGTTTTCCTCAATTTGCGTCTGCAGTCCGGGCGCATTTGTGAAAAGCCTTTATGTGGAAATCTGAGAAAACAATAAATTTTGCCTTTAAAAGTTGATTTCGCTCAACATTTTGAGTAAACAAACCCGGACCCTTGTTTTGAGGTCCCAGAGGGTCCATAGTAAAATATAGGACCTAGGCGTATACCCAAAATCCAATTTTGAGGTCCCTACCTCGAAAAATAAATTTTTGATAAAAATTGTTAAATTGAAATTATAATAGTTTTAAACAATTGGTTGACAGTTGATCTTGTCAGTATCCGGTCCATATTTTGGTTCCGGAATCCGGTACAGGTGTGTTATGATGTTTATATCTTATATGTGATGTTTGGTGAGAAATGAGACTTATTTGACGTGATTTGGACCTTTGATTGAGAAAATAGAAGTTTTGAACTTTCTTGAAAATTTAATACACTTTGGTGCTAAATTCGTAGTTCTAGGTGTTATTTTAGCGATTTGATCGCGCGATCAAGTTTGTAGAATGTTTTAAGACTTGTGTGCATGTTTGGCTTGGATCCCCGAGGGATAGGTGAGTTTTGGATAGGCTACGAAATGATTTGGAAGTAAGAGGAATTGCTAATATGCTTTAGGTCCTGCAAACTTCACAATTGCGAGGTCTGGCTCGCAAATGCGAGCCTTACATTTGCTAAAAAATGATCGCACTTGCTAAACAGGGGAAGGGACTGGGTAGTTCGCATTTGCGAAGAGTTGGCCGCATTTGCGATAGGGACATCGTATTTGCGATGGCAGCAGAAAGCGATAAGTTCACATTTGTGACACTTTTCTCGCATTTGTGATATTGGCAAATACGAAGCTCAGGTCGCAAATGCAATATCTGCAGCTAATAAGTTTTGGACTTATATGAAATTTTTCATTCATTCTCCCATTTTTCAAAACCTAAACTTCAAGAAGCGATTTTCCAAGGGCCAGTTCTTCCCCAAATCATAGGTAAATGATTGTTAACTTATTTCCTTCAATCTATTAAATCTTTTTACAGGATTTCATCCTAAAATCTAGGGTTTTTTTCATGGTGGAATTGTGTGTTTTTGGGTAGAACTTAGGAATTTCAAAATTTGGGGATTTAGACCTTAAATTGAGGTCGGAGTCCAAAACCAATTGTATATCCTAAATTGTGAGATACTTGTTCTTATTGTGTGACTGGTACTGATATGGTGGGATCGGGTTGCACACTGCAACGAGAGGAATAAGGGTGGTATCTTAAGGAGGAATAGGGTGAAATGTGATTGTCTGGTGAGATCGGGTTGCGTGCTGTAACAGGAATAATAAGGGTGGACAAGTAGGATCGGGTTGGACGCCGCAACATGAGGAATACGGGTGATATATTGAGAGTAATAAGGGTGGACATGTGGGATAGGGCTGCACACCGCAACATGAGTAACAAGGGTGAATGCTCATATTATTGCTGATTATATGGTGGGATCAAGATGCGCGTCGCATCATTTTGTTGTTTATGTATTGTTCTTTTGATGCGATGTTATTATATTGCATTGTAACTCTCTTAAGGATTGGTTATAGCTGAGTACTGGCAAGATAATTGAGTTTCGTATCTATTTTTGCTGCAAGTACTGTTCATTTCGTTCCGTACTCCCTTTTTGCTTCATTATATACTGTTTGCATGTTGTGTTGTAAATGCACCACCATAGCCTCGTCATTATATCGTCAAGGTTAGACTCGACACTTACTAGTACGTAGGGTCGCTTGTACTGATACTATACTCTGGACTTTCTGTGCAGATTTTGTAGCTGGTTGTGGCTGATTGAGAGGTCAGTTGCAGGCATTCATTTAGGAGGCCCAAGGTATTCCTGCAGGCGTCCATAGGCCCCGATATCCCCTCCTATGTTTATAGTTTCCTATTATTTTCCTTCCGAGACATATCTACTTTTCTTTCAAACTAATATTTGTAGATATTCTCAGTATGTTGGTGGATTGTGAAACCAGTTTCTAAGTGGTAACGGTTTTCGATATTTATTGATCATGTATTAATAACTAGTAAATTGTCTTCTTCCACAATTATTTTTATTTGATTTAGCTTTTTAGTTTGAACTATTAAATGTAAACAAAAAAGGTAAAAAAAACTCTAACGTTGGTTTGCCCAGCGAGTGCGATGTTTGGCACCATCACTGTCCCGACAGTGGGAAATTTAGGTTGTGACAAGTTGGTATCAGAGCACTAGGTTGCCTAGGTCTCACAATTCACGAACTAGCTTAGTACAATATGAGGGATCGGTACGGAGACGTATGTGCTTATCACCAGAATTTTACTTCTATTCTTCTTTGTCGTGCGATTTGGTCTCCCCACGCTAATTGAACTGTCTACTCTTGTTCCTTCGCAGATGGAGAGAACACATATCGCTTTATCAACTGATCAGCAGTCCGAGCCCCTAATGGCATCTCCTATGAGAGGCAAAGGCCAAGGCCGAGGGCGTGCTAGAGGCTGAGGAAGGGGCATGACTTAGACCAGAGCTCGAGTAGTAGCACCAACAACGGAGCCTCAAGTAGAGTTTGATGATGAGGCTCTGGCCCAAACCGTTCCCAGAAAGGCCAGTTCAGGTTCTGGAGGGGTTCATTGCTACCCTGATACTCAGGATGCTTTGGTCCGTCTAGTGGGCCTCATGAAGAGTGTTACTCAAGTCGGTACATTCTCTTTCTCGGACTAGGGGAGGAGCACAGACTCCGGATACTCACACTCTTGAGCAGATGGCTCCCCAGTTTTAAACTTCAGTAGCTTAGCCAGTTGGGGTAGTTCTGTTGGGTGTGGTAGCGCAGATCGATGATAGATCAGCCATGTCTTCTGAGGCCTTGTGGATATTGGACAGGTTTACCAAGCTTTTCACCACTACCTATGGCGGTACATCTTCAGAGAATCCCCAGGACTATTTGGATAGCTGTCACGAGGTGTTACAGAACACGGGGATTGTGGAGACCAATAGGGTTGACTTTGCTACCTTTCATTTGTCAGGTTCCGCCAAGATATGGTGGGGGATTATTGTTTGACCAGACCGACTAGGTTTCCAGCTCTCACTTGGGACCAATTCTCTTAGCTATTTTTGGAGAAGTATCTTCCTATCATTTAGAGGGAGGACTATTGGAGGCAGTTCGAGTGCCTTCAGTAGGGTTTTTAGACCGTCACTCAGTACGAGACTAGATTTGCTGATTTGGCTCGTCATGCTCTTCTTATATATCCCAGAGAGAGAGAGAGAGAGAGAGAGAGAGAGAGAGGGTGAGAGAGAGGGTGAGAAGGTTTATTGAGGGTCTTGCTCAGCCTATCAGATTATAGATGGCTAAGGAGACATAGATTGAGATTTCTTTCCAGATGCAACCAATATGGCCAGACGAGTGGAGATAGTTTTAGCTTAGGGAGTGGTAAGGGGTTTAACAAAACGTCTCGTTACTCCGGTGGATTCAATTAGACCTCATCTGGAGGTCATGGTACTTTTAGTAGGGGCCGTCCTCCTAGGTCGTTTCATTCGGTACTTCAGACATCTCATGGAGCTTCAGGGGGTTGTGGTTCTTATGTACCTCATTCAGAGCAGCCAACTTATAGTGCATTGCTAGTTCCTATTAGAGCACCTCATCATTAGAGTTATTATTGAGGTCAGTTGGCTCATTAGAGACAATCTCAGTTTCCTCAGCCACAGTATTGATATGAATAATTTGAGTGTCGCGAGTATGGGTATGTCCGAAGACCTGTCCGAGATTAGTGGGTGTTCAGTCACAACATCAGAGTTCTCGTGCCATGATTTCGGCACCGCCTGCTGAGCTAGCTAGAGGTAGGGGTCAGGGAATTAGAGGTGGAGGCTAAGCCGCTAAAGGTAGACGCCAGCCAATAGGAGGTCGTCCTAGGGATATGGTTCGGAGAGGTAGGGCCTAGCCCCGATGTTATTCTTTCCCAACCAGGCCTGAGGCTGACTCATCCATTGTTATTATCACATGTATTGTTTTGGTTTGCAGTAGAGATGCATTAGTTCTATTTGATTCAATGTCTACGTAATCCTGTGTCATTTTATTTTGCTTCATATTTGCTTGTGCCTCGTGATTCTTTGAGCACTCCCGTGTATATATTCATACTAGTAGGCGATTCTATTGTTGTAGATCATGCCTATCATTTGTGTGTGGTTATTATTGGGGGTCTGGAGACTAGCATAGATCTCCTACTTCTCGATATGGTTGATTTCAACGTTATTCTGGGGATGGATTGGTCATCACCTTATAATGCTATATTGGACTATCACGCCAAGATCGTGACCTTAGCATTGTAGGGTTGCCTCGATTAGAAAAGAGAGGGACTTTTGGTCATTCTACTAGCAGGGTTGCTTCTTATATTGATGTTTCGGCATATGGTTGAGAAGGGGTGTTTGGCTTACTCGGCCGGTATTGAGAGAAAACTCCTAGGTTATGCTAGGGAATTTACAAGGAAGTGAAGGGCTAAAGAGATCCTTTTGGCTGTACTGGGGATAAAAAGGGGGGGGGGGGGGGGAAGGAGAAACCCTTTGGTTAAAGGTCTCTAGACCCGTCATCAGCTGTCGTAATTCAAAGTATGAGCTAGTAACAGCTTTTATCACCTCTATTTCTAACTCTAATAGAACATCCGAAACTCAGGAGCTTCCTGAACTAAGTGCTAAGGATAAAGGAGTTTTAACTCTCATATTATGCTGGGGGTAAAAAGTGGGAGAAAAGGAGGGTCCTCAGGTTATGTTGGGATGTAAAGAGAAACCTCCCTGGTTATGCCGGAGAGCGAAAGAATGAAATTTCTCGGTCTATGCTGGAGGAAGTGGAATTCCATCCTTGGGTTATGCCGAGGAAATCCACAAGTTGCCCAAGGTATAGCTAGGGATATGGCCCTACGTCTGGGGAAGGAGTCAGGGATTGGACTCCCATGCTGTCATGTTTATTTATGAGTTTGCAGGGAAAAATGTAAAGAAAACTTCCCTTTTTTTTAATGATGCAACCCCATTCTTAGCCCTTGTGCCATTCCTTCGGTTGCATTTGTCACTTGTTCCCGCTGTCTTTAGGTTACACCTATGTCAAAGCTCATTTCAAAAATAGAGTAATTTGTTAGCTTGAACAGTGATTGGTATGTAGCCTTGTTCTGATTGATTTCAACCTCATTTATGTTGGACGAGAAACCCTTGACTTTCGATCTTTGCCTCTTAGGTTGGTCGGGGGGTCCTCATCTTTCGGGTTGGTTTTTGTTTTCCAGGCCTTTGGTTATGATTTTTGTCCTGATTTCCATTTTAGGGCTTGCCTTTGGGATCTTTGGTAGAAACCATTATCCTCCTTGGGCTTAAACTTTCCGATCTTAATTCACCTTCGTGGTCTCTTTAACTTCGAATTTCTTTTCTTTCTATTTTCCTGATTTTGAAGTGTTAGCTGGGGTTGGCTAAATGCGTTTGCCGATACCTGATATTCCTTTTAGTTCTTGCTAGGAGAAAAACCCGTGAGACCAATCCTGCTACCTTCTCTTGCGAAATGGTCAGGGAATCAAAGTTAAAGGGAAAAGGAGTGGGAAAAACAATAAAACAAGACGTTAATTTAGAGAGGTATGTCTCTTTTGGAGAAAAAGGGAGGACTTATCTGGGAGTGCGTGCCGGCTTTAAATGGAAACGACATGCTCCTTGAAATGAATACCCGGCCTAGTTCCATTTCTACTCTCTGATTTCACATCTTTCAAAACCAAGGAAACTTGTTCGGGCTTGAGTGGCAGTATTTCCTCTTTTCAGCCAACGACGCCTTTTTGCGGGTTTTCGCCAATCAGCCTCTCTTATTTCTCTTCTCCGATCATCCGATAGTGCTCTTTTCGAGTTTCACTAAACGGACTCTCTCATTTTGTTTCTCTCTGCTCACCGCTGCCTTATGGTGCCTGAAAGTTTTCACCGATAAGACTCTCCCATTTTATTTCTCTCAAAATTTGAGTTATGCCTGATCCCAACAATGGTGTTTGTCACGTCCCTGTTTTGGACAATTGATCAGAATGACTTGACCAAGTTCTGGATGGAAATTTACAATTTTGGAACCGTTCGGGCGAATTTGTGGCTGAAACAATACATTTGTGCCCCAGTTTTGTTTTCTTGGGGAAATGAGGTTTTTATTTTTATATGACTGAACCTCAGGGAGAGGCTGCCTACGTATCCTTTCGGAATCAAGTCAGACATAGTTCAGGAAGTGTTTCCTAAACTAATTTGTTTGTGCTTTCTTTTTGTTTTCATTCATTTTTTCATCATTTTTTTTCTTTTTTTCTTTTTTTTAAAATTTTTCATTGTTTTTTTCTTTTTTTTCTTTTTTTTTCTTTTGAATAGTAATTCCGGGTTCCAAAGAGGGTGACCAAAGAAACATAACCTGCTCAAAAGGTTTGCGACGGATTGGTAGTGTTTAGGGTAGCGGGAAGGAAAGCCTTCGTCATTTCCACAAACCAGAATCATTGTGACATGGGGTTCAAACGTAAGACCTTTCTATTGCATCTGCATTTACTGCTGCCTCGAGCTCACCTCCTTCATCGTCACCCAGGTACAATGCTCCTTTGGGCAGTATTTTTCTAATAATGTATGGACCTTTCCAGTTTGGAGCGAACTTCCCTTTAGCTTCTTGATGATGAGGAAGAAAACGCCTCATTACCAGCTATCCGACTTCAAAATTCCTAGGGCGTACTTTCTTGTTGTAAGCGGGGGCCATCCTTTGTGTGTACAACTGCCCACGAGAAATCGCAACCATTCATTTTTCATCAATTAATGACAACTGCTCCAAACGAGTTTTGACCCATTCACTATCCTCACTTCTGCTTCGACAATCACTTGGAGCGAAGAGATTTCTACCTCTGCGCGTATGACAGCTTCGGTCCCATAGACCAGTAAATATGGACTTGCCCCTAGGGGTGTACATAGACCGGGTTGGTTCGAATTTTGCAATTACCAAACCAAACCAATTGTGTCGGGTTATTAAATCTAAAGACCAAACCAAACCAATAAATTCGGGTTTTTCAATATCGGTTTTTCTCGGGTTTTTTCGGGTTTTCGGGTTATTCGGGGTTTTTCGAATTTTTTTCCGGTAAAATCTTCGTAGAACAAAATATATAACGTATGTTCAAAATATTTCTTTAATCCTAGTAGGATACAACAATATAAAGTATTTTTCAAGAAAATAATACAAAATATAAGATATGTCATGACTCATGACATTATCCTAAAATATTCAACAATAAAAAATAATAAAATTATGTACTTTAAATATTGCTAATTAAAAAGTCGTAATAAAAATAAACATAATCTAAAAGCACTAATTCATGCTAAACTAGATAGACTAATGAGGGAGTATTAATTATATGCCTAAAAGCTAACGAAAAATAAAAATATGTTTTGTATTTTTATCAAAATTATTGCAAAATAAAAAAATAGACATTTGATACATTCCCGTTCGTAATATTGAATTGAATATCTTTTGTTAGCATTAGTAATGATTGCTAGCATTATTTAATTTACTAATATTAATGGCTATAAAACTTATTGGAGCATTCAAAAGTTCTAAATCAAACCTTGAAATAATACCTTAAAAGATAAAATTATGAAAATTTTTAAGAAATATTTATAAATTACATTACAATAAGTATATTTATATATTAAATATATCTAAAATTGCTATATATGTAATGTCGGGTTGGTTTGGTTTCGGTTTGACTTTCTTTAGTTAAAACCAAACCAAACCAATTATGGTCGGGTTTTTTTTCCAACACCAAACCAAGTCAAACCATACCATAGTCGGGTTATTTTTTCGGTTTGACTCGGATTATCGGGTTGGTGCGATTTATCGGTTTTCTTTGTACACCCCTACTTTCCCCTACCAATATGTGCACTATGGTGCGATATTCCAGCAATGCAAATGGAAACTTTTCATGCCATTGTCTTGAGCTTTGAATCATTTTCCTCAAGATCTTCTTGATATTCTTGTTAGCTGCTTCGACGGCACCATTAGCTTTGGGCCGGTAAGGGGTGAAGTTTCTATGTGTTATCTTGAATTGTTCACATATTTCTCCCATTAGATGACTATTCAGATTAGCTGCATTGTCTGTAATGATGGTTGCGAGAATCCCAAAACGACAAACGATGTTGGAATGCACAAAATCCACCACAACTTTCTTGGTAACAGACTTAGGAGTGACGGTTTCGACCCATTTTGTGAAGTAATCAATAGCAACCAATATGAATCTATGTCTATTTGAGGCTTTTGGCTCAATCGGCCCAATGACATCCATGCCCCAGGCAGTGAATGGCCCAGGCACTGACATAGGGTGAAATTCTGTTGGCGGTGCATGAATCAAATCACCGTGCATCTGACATTGATGACATTTCCGAACGAAGCTGAAGAGATATTTCTCCATGGTCATCCAGTAATACCCTGCTCGAAGTATTTTATTTGCCAGTACGTGCCCGTTTATATGAGGCCCACACACTCTCGCGTGTACTTCATGCATAATTCTCCCGGCAAATTTATATCTGGAGTCTTTTTGTACAAGGTATCACTACTCAAGAAGAAGCTACTTGCGTGTCATCGGATGGTTTTCTTTTGATCCCCGGTGGCCTGCTTGGGATACTCCTGTGTTTTCAGGAATCTCTTGATGTCATAATAGCAAGGCTGTGTGCTGGACTATGCTACAGTCACATTACAATACCCATGCCTTTCTTTGATTTGGATTTCCAAAGGACTGACGTAAGCGTTTTCGGGGTAAGGCAACATGGAAGCCAAGGTGGCGAGTGCGTCTGCTAGATCATTGTGACAGCAAGGAATGTACCTGAATTCTACCGACTTGAACCATTTGTTGAGGTCTTCCATATGCTGTCTATAGGGGATGAGTATAACGTCTCTTGTTTCCCACTCTCCTTGAGCCTGTCGGATGATCAAATCTGAATCTCCCATAATTAAAAATTCCTCCACATCTTGGTCAATGGCCATGTTCATGCCCATGAGGCAAGCCTCGTATTTTGCTGTGTTATTGGTGCAGAAAAACCGGAGCCTGCTGTAGCCGGATAATGCTGACCCGTGGGTGAAATTAAAATTGCCCCGATCCTTATGCCTTTTGCGTTTACTGCTCCGTCGAAGAACATTTTCCAAGCGGGGGTATCTTCAGATGTTACCTCCACCGAATTTACTTCTTCATCAGGTAAATAGGTATTCGAAGGCTGATATTCATCATCAATTGGATTTTTGGGCCGATGATCTTCCAATGCTTGAGCCTTTATTGCAGTACGAGTGAGATAAATTATGTCGAACTTGGCGAGCCACCCACGTCAAGGCAGAAAATGTTCTATCTAGAAGTGTGTACTTGGCCTCGTAACTGGTAAACTTCTTGCTCAAAAAATAAATGGCTTGCTCTTTCTTTCTTATGGAGTCATGCTGCCCGAGAATACAACCAAAAGAGCTTTCCAGGACTATTAGTTAGAGAAATAATGGCCTTCGCTGTTCCGGCGGGACCAAAATTTGTGGGTTGGACAAGTATTGTTGGATTCTGTCAAAAGCTTCTTGACAATCAACGGTCTATTTAACTACCTCATCCTTTTTCAATATCTTGAATATGGGTTCGCATATGGAAGTTAACTGGGCGATGAATCAGCTAGTGTAATTCAATCTTTTCAGCAGGCTCATTACATCCTTCTTGGTATTTCGAGGAGGTAACTCTAAAATGGATTTTATCTTGGTAGGATCCAACTTGATACCTCTTCGGCTGACAATAAATCCCAGAAGTTTGCCTGACAGGACCGCGAATGCACATTTGGATGGATTCAATTTCAAATCATACTTGTGAAGCCTTTCGAAGAAATTTTTTAAGTCCCTTACATGATCACCTTGAGTCTTGAACTTGATGATCACATCGTCCACATACACTTCTGTTTCATGATGCATCATGTCGTGGAAAATGGTGGTCATGGCCCTCATATATGTTTCCCTAGTGTTCTTTAGACCGAAAGGCATAACTCTATAACAGTAAGTTCCCCAAGGTGTGGTGAAGGCGGTTTCCTCAGCATCTTCCTCATCCATCCACACTTAGTGGTATCTTTCGTAGCAATCTACAAAGGACTGTATTTTGTGTTTGGCACAGTTGTTAACAAGGATGTGGATGTTAGGTAGAGGGAAGTTGTCTTTGGGACTCACCTTGTTTAAATCTCTGTAATGTACCCACACTCGAGTTTTTCCGCCTTTCTTCGGTACCGGGACCACATTGGCCAACCATGTGGTGTATCGAACCAATCGGATTACCCCCGCCTCTAACTGTTTTGTGATCTCTTCTTTGATCTTATCGCTGACATCAGGTTTGAACTTTCTTTGTTTTTGTTGGACCGGAGGGCATTCGGGGTATGTGGGCAACTTATGAACCACCAGATCAACACTCAACCCAGGCATATCATCGTAAGACCAAGCAAATACATCTTTAAATTCCAAAAGAAGTTGAACCAATGAATCCCATATTTCTTTATTCACATGGATGCTTATATTAGTTTTCTTGATTTCGCCGGGATCACCCAAGTTAATCGGTTCGGTATCGTTTAAGTTCGTCTTAGGTTTATTTCCAAAATGTTCCAACTCTCGGTTGGTTTACCTGAAAACCTCTTATTCATCATATTCTGGTTCTTGGTTCATTATTTCACAAATAAGCAGCACGTTCGGGTCGGGGCATGTAGTCCGCGAGCATGTCATTTTATTTAAAGCCGCATTTTTGGGACTGAAAGAAAAATGAAATAAAAGAAAAACAAAATTAGAAAAAATTGAGAAGTGCAAATGATGAAATATTGATTTCATTTCTTTGAAATTGTAAGATAACGGTTTACATTTGGAATTTAAAGGACAAAATGCTAAATAAAAACATCCGAGTTACACTCTGAAATAACTCGTGATGCATGAAAAGGTAGCAAAGCAGGACTACTGGGCCTCCCGCCTGACTGGGAAAGGTGTGGCCTTCCAGTTTTGCAACTTGGCATCCGGTCCCATATAGAGCACTTCAGCAGTGCTTAAGCCTTTTCCCAGCTGGACCATGTTGTCTTCATACAATAATTTCCTCATGGTTCCACATATCTCCTCAATTTTTTCCGTTGTGAAGGTCTCTTCTTCCTCTTCTTCACTGTACTTTGGTTTTACAAACGTTTTGTACAAGTGGCGTAGGGGTTGTGGTAAAGCCCATCCACGACGTTTCCTATGATTGGCCCAGGTGATGTCCTACGGCTTTGGATGGAAGCCTAGCCCAAAAAACTTCTCCGCGGCAGGAAAAGCGACCGGCTCAGTTATGCCTTGCAGAGAAATTCCAAGTCCCCTGCGTGGCTTAAACCCTTAGCGTGTCATCTCTCTTGCCACCATAATTGAGGCATTCAAGAGGAAAGGCTGGGGGAATGGTTCGCTTTCTTCGTATTGATCTACTACCACAATTTCAAAAGCCTGGTAAACTATATGCTCACTTCCCTCTTTGGCTTCGAGGCAGGGGACTTCGAGGTGCCGGTAGATCGACTGTCCATCTTCTCCCTGGACCACAATCTTTTGGTTTTCATGTTCGAACTTCAGCATTTGGTGCAGAGTGGAAGAAACCGCTCCTGCCGCGTGAATCCATGGTCTTCCCAAGAGATAGTTATAGGATGTGTCCATGTCCAAACCTGAAATGTCACTTCAAAGTCAACCGGACCGATGGTCAATACTAAGCCAATTTCCCTTACGGTGTATCTGTTGATCCCATCAAAGGCTCGGACACATACATTTTTGGGACGGATCCTCTCCGTTCCAATCTTCATTCTTTGCAATGTTGATAGTAGGCATATATCTTCCCCGGAACCTCCGTCTACCATTACTCTTTTGACATAATAGCCCTCGTATTTGAGGTGAGGTGTAAGGCTTTGTTGTGGGCAGCTTCATCTGGAGGTAAATCATTCTTGCTGAATGTAACCTGATTAATGGCAAAGAATCTTTCCACCATTTTCTCTCGTTTCTCCACGGAGGTTCCAACCGGTACATAAGCTTCATTCAAAGTTTTGGCCAACACTTTCTGGTGCTCTAGAGATTTTATCAGTAGTGACAATAATGAGACCTTCTCGGGAGAATTTCGAAGCTGGTCCACTACCTCATATTCTGGCATCTTCATTTTCTGAAAGAAGGCTTCTGCCTCTTCTGCATTTATGGGCCTTTGAGGTGGAAATCGATCTTTGGTGGCAGTGTTCACTTCTTCAATATCTGAATATTTCTTTGTGTGCTGGCCCTTTTGAGTTTTCCCAATGATCTCTTTGCCCTTGTATGTGACTATGGTTTTTTGGTAATTTTATGGGACTACAGAAGGGTTTGTCATTGGCTTCTGAGGCGCAGGACCGATTACCATGGGCTCATTCAGCCTTGGTGGTTTAATCGGTCCCCGTGCCACATAAGCTCCCTTGGGTATATACATCGTTTTGTTCAACTCAAACCTTCTTGGGGGACTCAAAGTGGGCTATTTTTCTTGACGCCCTCGTGGGATGTAAAGTATTGTTCCCCTGGTGAGAGTCGTCTCAATTTTGATTTCAGACTTCTTCTCTGCTTCTGGATGCTTGGCTTCACTCATTTCCTTTTCTTCAGCCTTCTTGGGAATAACCTTCGCTTTTATGTCCACATCGGCAATGGCTATAATGGCTTTTAGGGCAGGGTCAAATTCTTTGTCCTCAGAAATCATTCCAATGACTGGCCCATTATTGTGAGCTGCCAACGGGTTATTGGTTACGTTTGGACCTCTTCATATCTTAACTCTATTTTCTTTTGTTCTATTAAATCCTCCACCACTCGTTTCAGAGTCCATCAGTTTTTGGTGTCATGTCCTTCGGCCCCGGAATGATAAGCACAGCGTACACCTCGTTGATAAGAAGGTGACTCAGGGTTTTGCCTCTTCGGGGGCACGGAATGCAAGAGACCCATATGGACCAATTTTGCGAATAAGCTGGCATAAGATTCCCCTATTGGAGCAAAGTTTTGTCTCCTGGGTGGCTCCATGGGACGATAATTATTTTGTGGAAGGCGGGGATTATAGTGATTTTGGGTAGGCTGATTGCTCAGGGCCTGGTTTCTGTTGCCCTATTTTTGTGGTCAAGCAAACGGCTAGGCATTCATGACTGCATAAGGTTGAGGAACATAATGCATTTCTTGATGGGGATAGTAATGTTGAGAGGCCCTTTCTGAGAGTATAGGTCTGGGAGCATGATTTCTTCTCATTCTGGAGGCTGCCATTGACACTTCCTCTTTCTTTTTGTTTCTTGCGACCCCTCTTGCAGGAAAATAGTTACCATCTCTGTCTCGTCCATGGGTGGTTTTACTCTTGACGCTTGTTGGCGCCACTTGACATCATATTCTCTAAAACTTTCTGAAGGTTTCCTTTTCAAGTTGGCCAGATAATTCCTATCTGGGGCAATGTCAATGTTATACTAGAAATGCCTTACGAAATCCCCGGCAAGATCATCCCAAATATGCCATCGAGTGATATGCTGGTCCATGTACCATTCAGAAGCGATGCCTACTAGACTCTCCCCGAAATATGCCATCAATAGTTCTTCTTTTCCACCTGCCCCACACAGTTGATTGCAGTACTTTTTCAAATGAGCGATGGGGTCGCTGTGGCCATCGTACTTTTAGAACTTCGGCGTTTTGAACCCTAGGGGAAGATGTACATATGAGAACATGCACAAGTCCGAGTAGGACACGCTCTTCTGCCCACTCAGACCTTGCATGTTTTTCAAACTCTGTTCAAGGCTTCTCATCCTTCTTGTTATTTCACCTTGTTCAGATGTCTTAGGGGTTTTGTCCTGCACCGCTTTGAGTTCGTATGCTTGTTGAGGATAAGTGTATGTAGGGTATGGGGGAGGCTCAGTTTGGTAGTTGGGAGTTTGAATTGTGAAAGCTGTAGGATCGAACATGGGCCTCGGTAATGCAGGCCGTGTGGTGGCTGCGCACGAGGGGCCGTAAAAATATTAGGAATTGGACTAGATGTGAACATCGTAGGACGGGCTTCAGAAGGCGCTCCGAAAAAGTTGGTTGATATGGTAGGCTGCCCCAAGAATGTATTTGGGTGGCTGATGGAGATGGTAGAGGTACCCCCCGACCTTGGGAAAATCTCAGGAAATACGGGGATGGCATTTGGAGGTTCTTTTCCATTTGTCCAAGCATCCCACTTCTTCATAACTCTGAGTCGAAGGATCCTATTTTCTTGTGCCGCCGCAGATTCTGAGGCTGGGATCCCCGTAATCGGGTTGTCCTCTGGGATGGGAACTGCTGGTAAAGTCATTTCGGATGAGATCTCTGCGCTTCCTTTTGATCTAGTAAAGTATATGTGCGATGCCAGCTTACTAGAAACCCATCACTATTCTTTAAAAACCTGGACTGGAAACTGGAACTACAACAGGTCAGGTTTGGATAGATGACAAACAGGAAATCGCATGTTGGGTATGATGCACCTATCGCAGTTAACAAGTTTCTATATGTTTGCAAGGGTCGCATGCGTCATCCCGGCATTTATTCCGAACTTCCTTTTTTTCTACTTCTTATTTCTTATTAGCTTTCCCTTTTTAAGAATACGGTCGAATCCTATGAAGACTGCCTACGTATCATGACGCCGAATGAATCAGAGAGAGCGTAGTTCATGGAAAAATATGATGGAAATAACATGATATTTTGGGATTTTAAATTTTTATAAAGACAAAGAGCTTTGATTACAAAAGCTAACAAAATGAAAGGCAACTACCAAACTTGGACACAATAAACTTACAGACTCGAATGGTGCGTAAAATAACATATAGACAGACTCTTTTAAGAGAATACAAATTTATGAGTACATTAAGACTTCAACTATTTTTGGAGCTTGCGGGGGATAGTCCAGCCTTACCGCAGGCCTGCGTGCTAAACTTCCTTGGAGGTAGTGGAGATCTTCCATTACTTGGCGAACAAGTGTCATGGCGGTATCAAAGAACATTGATTTCGTCATGTCCTCACAATGGTTGCACTTTGTGGTAATATATTCTGTGATTGCCCGTACTCTCTCCCTAATAAAACCTTTTTCTTCTAATAGACGCCCAATTTGCTTGGCCTTTGTTTCTAGAGTTTGTTCTGCTACTTGATTCAGCTTTTGGAATTGCCCTAAATCCCTTTCTAATCCTGCTACTACTGCATAGCATTGTTCTCTTCGGCTTTGAGGTTCCTGGCTTATTTGGCCATTTTGTTTTCAGTCATGATGTCCCTCTGCTTTAAACGAACAATCTCATTATTATTCCCTTCTTTTAATTGCTCAAGGATTCGGGCTCGTTCCTCTGCACCTTTAATAAATTGCTTCTGAACCCTAGATAGCTCGCCTTCTGCCTTATTCAGGTCGAATCCATACTCGGTTACTTTACGCCGCAAATTTTCTATGAGTTTTTCATCTTTTGCACTTCTAGGAGGATTTTCTGTGGCTGCCTTCATTTTCTAGATTTAGGCTCACATGGCTTCGTTTTCTTTGGTCAATATCTTCTTTTCTCCCTCACTAGCCGTAGCTTGCAAACTGTTTCAAATTGCAACTCTTGGATTTGCTTTTCCAACCTTCCTATGGTAGCCCTATATTCATTTTCTTTGGCTAACCAATCCCACTGCCCTTGTGACATCTCAGCAAACTCTTGGAGATGTGGTCTCTTAGCCGGCCTCCCAGGCTCTATGTCTCTCTTGTGCCAAGAAACATACCCCGGTGTAACCTCACATTTAGACATGTCGCATACTCGGGTATCGGCTATCAAGTATTGACATTCGCTCCAGATTTGGCGTACAATGGCTTCAGGGAACTAACAAATTAGGCTTATCTCAACTACATGACGACTAATATCCTCGTCTCTCGGGATCATTTGGCATCTACACAATTGTCTTAGTACTCTATGTGGCGAATAGGGCTGGATACTTCGGAGACCCATCAGAAGGAAATAAGGTCTGGTGGCCAACATATACACAATTTCATCCACAGGGAGCCACCCGAATGTCCACTCTATCTTATTTGCAGTGATGACCCTGAGATGCGACACCCATTCTATGACACCCTCAAGTACTCTAAACCCATTAACCCTGTTGCAGAATTTTTCTATGCAGCTCTTTGTTGGCGACCCATTATTCATGAACTGAGGTCGGTGGCATATATGCTCGATCATCCATATTTGCAGCAGCAAGTTACATCCCTCAAAGAAGTCTCCTCCTGCTTTACAGGCGGTGAGAGAACATAAGATTTCAGATAAAATCATGGGAGCGAGGGTACTTTTAGCCTGGGTTATTAAAGTGCTAACGATCCCTGCTATCCGTATGTCGATATTCCTGTCCTTTCGCAGGAACATCAAAAGACCCATAAAAAAAATACCATGAACGCAAAACATCGATGCTCCTCCCATTTGAGCTGATTTCCTTTGCTACAAATAAGGTTTTCGGGCTTTTGAATCTCCCGATATGTCCATACCTCTGATATA
Organism: Nicotiana benthamiana; assembly: GCA_034376525.1. Lineage (NCBI taxonomy): Eukaryota > Viridiplantae > Streptophyta > Magnoliopsida > Solanales > Solanaceae > Nicotiana > Nicotiana benthamiana. The sequence continues at coordinate 120,061,470 of CM067331.1, forward strand.
TAAATTGCGGGGTGCAAAAGCTAGCTGATAAGTCCGGATTGTGAACCTTCCTGCTGATTTTCAAGGAGTCCATGAATTTTTTCACGGCAAGGGCTCTTGGTGCAATCAGGTATTGGTGTCTCAAAGGAAGTTTAGGGGTCCCGATATATTCGGTTATTTCCTCTAATGTCGGGGTGAGTTCAAAGTCCGAGAAGTGGAAGACATTGTGGGCCGGGTCCCAGAATGTGATTAATGCCTTTGTGATGTCTCCCCTTGGGCTAATTTTCAACAAACCGGTGAGCCTCCCAGATGTGTATTGACCCTTTATTGTCCTGCTTCCCCCATATCATTCCACCACAGTCGCAATTCCAAGGGAATTTTGTTCATGAACATTATCGTGCTCATTCTGCACATTTATTAAGGCGAATTAATATTCTCAAAATATTAAGACCATCATTTTATAAAATTCATTTCTTAATATCAAGAACCGGCTTTGCGAATACGGCCTTGCAACACTTCGGAGAGAAGGTTTTTTAGGCTGTGTTTGCTTGCCGGTCAAAATAAGACTCAGAGGTGGCCATTTGTGCAAGATCAGCCTTCTGGTATCCCTTACGATAACATTCGGCTATTTCCGGCAGCAATGGCATCACCCGATTTATTTCGAAACAAGTGTATAAAAATTTGTTTTTCTTTCTTTGGAATTTTTGCAAAAGTTGGACCCAGCAAAACAATTTTAAAAAAAACCCAAAAATATTATTGATAAACTTTCGCAATTTCTTTTCCTTTTGTTTTGTATTTTTTGAAACATTTGGCAGCATTTTCGGCGCTATTTTAGCATTGGTTTTTTTTTTGCAAATGAATTATCTCAATAGACCTCAGATTTTCTTTTATTCACAAACTGGTAAACATGCGAATCCAAATCAAATGAATGCACAAGTAGCACGTAATATGCATCATGATGGTCTTTCATTTCGGGTCACCTGTCCTAGACGGACCCAACCCGTATGTTGAGTCCCCTAAGTCAAATTCATGATGCAAATAAGCGTTCCTACTCGACATGAGGTCAAGTTATTCTATGTTGAAAACCTTGGTACAGGGTCTGGACTGTCCAACCGAGCAGACAACTCGAGTCGAGGAGGGGGCTACATATCAGGAACCGAAAGGCCATCCGGCTTAGTAACTTGTCCGGCCTCTTTCTTATTTAGGGTATGACACTAACAGAATAGGGAGTCTTAACAGGTAAGCACATCCACGGGGGTGAGAAGTGAAAGATCTCGTAGTAATTTATATGTACAGTTCACATAATATCAAAGCGGTAAAGCATGTAGCACTTAGCACAGAACATGTAATAAAATCAGATAAAGCCAAATATAACAGTTATTCTAAGCTCGAATTCTTGAACCCTGAACCAGAGATTCTTGGTTAGTGATCCCCAGCAGAGTCGCTAGAGCTGTCACACCTCCTTTTTACACACCTATCCCGAAGGATAAAATGAATAAGGGAGTTTTTCCAATTAAAGTGATATTATACAAAATGGGATTATATTTAGCTTAATTATCTGATTTTAGTACATGTTTATCCTATGAGCATATTTTAATTATTAACCTCTTTATTTATTTAGGAATATTTGCAACGTTATTAAAACATGTCTCGAACCACGTCACATAAATGCAACCGGGTTCTCGAGACATTTTAACATCGCTGAGACTTGGATTTGGGTCACATAAATGCGCACCCGAATTTAGGAAGTTATCTTTCTAAAATATAGAGCCTATAACATCTACGCGTTTGGAAATTCGTGGAAGACCGTGAAATTCGCTAAACAACACCTCCAAAGTTCTATGCATTTTTACTACAGTTAAGGAGCCTACATAATGCATAATTTGGTTAGAATGATTAACTTTATTTTAGAAAAGGTAACCTAAAGCGGCTATAGTTTTCTATTATACGCGTCTCTAAAATATGTCCTAATTGTTTCACACGTCAGTGATATATTCAAAAGGAGATTTAGCACCTATATTTTCAGCCTCATTCATGGATGGTTTTGCAATTTGGGTTTCATTTAATATCGAGCCTAGTGAATGCATTACTTTATATTTCACAATTAACAGCGGTTTGGGCCTTCAACTTGAGCCGAGAAAAGTTGGACTACAAGTCCATCATAGAGAATGATAACAACCCTTCGATTTGCTATACTACAATTGTTGATATCGTGGAATTGATCATCTTTAAAACATACTGAAGACATTTTAACAAAGAGAATTCTAATAATGATTTTATATATCAACAAATTAATGAATTATGACTCAGATTTCGAATATGGAATCTAAGGAAAGAGATTGATGTACTCATCGTTCAGAGTACAAATATATATATATACATATATATATATATATATATATACATACACACACACAAATATCGAATCCCTACTACAACATATATCATGAACACTAGGTAAATTATGGACTAACCTATTTTAAACCTACTGAAATCTAAACAAATTAAAGTTATAGTCCAAGTACAGTCCAGCATCATTACACGTTTATGTATACTACAATACCAGCAATACTACTGAAACTAATAACATTTATAATATGATGTTGTCTTAAAATGGGATCATCTTCATTATCAATTATGATCTCAAACATGAACAGCTATGCTTTCCCAGATTTTGAGTGAGAATGGTACCTGGAATTGCAGCAGAAGAAGTCCTATGAGTAAAGCAAACGTAAGGCAAACAAGCAACAACAACCAAATAACCAGTAAACCCAGGAACTCGGGATGTTGAGAGGAAAATAATGAAAAATTGGTCTCCCTAGCAGCTCAAAATGCATATGCAATCAATCCATCTTCGACTTATAATGAGTAGCACTTAGATTTATTAAAGAATACTCAGCCAGAAGAACAAACTTGAAATGGATTTTAGTTGAATATTATCTAAAAGTGAATCTCAATGTGTATCTCTTTCTATATTTGAAGATTGTTCTCTAACTCTAGCCCCAAAAAATCCCCCTTTGAAAATAATCAGACCTTCCTTTTATATCCAAAGCCTTAGGGCAACATATCTTTTTGTTTTCCTTTTGGTCTTTTTCCCATTTTTTAGATTTGCCTAAATGATCCTTAATTTTCTAACTTAAGTTTTGAGGCAGAAATTGTACTTGGACTTCTCACTAGAATGTTTCAGGAGTTTGTTACAGGATTCCCATGTTCAAATACCCTTAATACCCCTATCCTTTTTCTTAATTACGGTCCTAAGGATTTTAAACCCCGGTTCCTATCTATTTTGTCAGAAACTGACCCTAATTAACTATTTCAGGTCATAAGCCAAGGTTATTATTAGTAACTAGGATCAAATCCTGAAAAAGTAGTCATGGCCAATTGCTTAATTGCAGATTATACCATATTATGCAGAAGCAAATGACCAAGGGTCAAAATTTGAGCAATGCAACATGTATATTCAGGCAAATATCACACTATGACACCAAATTACTCAGAAACATATATTAAACTGAATAGCACAAAATTCAAAAATTCAAGACAGGGATCAATTTCAATCCAGAGATGACCAATTCTGAGCATAGCATGATAATTCAAATAAGTCGACAAGAACAAACTATGACCTCAAATGTTAAGTGGACTATTCAGAAACAGGTTACAAGGACAAGCAAATAAGCAAATACTAAGAATATTTCAAAGATGGGCAAATGAAAACTTAAAATAACTGAAAATAAAAAGGATCAAAAGAACTTAGAAAAGTATGAGCATATGAATCTAAATGGAAACACCTACTCAGAATATTTCGAAGATGAACATATAGAAAATAAAGGTACTTAAACAAATGAAAAATCAAGAAGATAAAAAGCAATTAGATAAGAAAACAAGGACGAGCATGTAACTCTAGATGGAAACAACTACCTAGAATATCTCGAAGAGGAACAAATATAAAACTTAATATACTCAAACAAATGAAAAGAAGGAAGCAATTAGAAAATAAACCAAACAAGATTAAAAGTAATAAAGCAAACAAACGAAGACAACTTAGCTTTCTTTTCAGTGTTATAGCCCTAAAATTGGACTCCTCAAATCTCAATGGCTCTTCGACCCTTTCTGAGAGGGTTTTTGGTCTCCTGAGACCTTTGTTTCATTGTTGAGGAATAAGGGAGGGTGTTAGACTAGGGCTGGTTGACTTTGAGACGGGGTGGGGTTTCAGATTTGATTTTTTGGCAAAACCTAGTTGTATTCGAGGGTCCTTGGTCTTGGGGTTGTGGATGGGAAGGTGAGATGGTTGGCAGGGAACATTTTTGAGGGATTCCGGAGAGTTTAGGGTTTGCGTCAAAACTTCGATTTGATATTCGAAGAGGTATGTTAGGATTCGAGGGATAAAACTTAGATGGTGTGGAAGAGGGGAACGAGGCAATCTAGGGGTGTTTTTTTGGGCCAGTTTGGAGTTGGTGCCACCGGAGACGGCGGCGCGGACGACTATTCTGTCAAATATTCGATGAGTTGGGGAGATATTTGAGGGGATCTAATAGTGATAGGGAAAGGGGAGGTTAAGATGGTTCGGTGATGTAAAAATGGGGCCATTTGGTGTTCGGCCGCCGCCGTGAGGCGATTTCCGGTGGCGGCATAACGTGGTTGTGGGGTGGTGGACGGCGGATCCATGGTGGCTAAGGGGTGGTGATACACCGGTGTATAGATACGAGGAAGGTGATTGTTTGTCTCTCAATATACACAGGTGTTTGGACATATTTATGTGTTTGGAAAGGGGGTTTCAGAACCGTTGGATTGATGTAGATGAACAACTGAGATGGATCGCCCCAAAACGATGTCGTTTTAGGGCGTCTCTTATACGGTCCTGGGTCAGATACGGGTTATTGGGCTAGTTTGGCTATTTGGATGGGTATAAAGTTTTGGGTCACCCAGGCTTGGCCCAATTGTGGACAGCCTGAGTTAATTATTTAAATCCTATTATTATTATTATTATTATTATCATCATCATTATTATTATTATTATTTCATTTCCTAATTATATTTTTAAAATTCTTAATTGGACTAAATCAAAACTCAAAATGCAAAAATGAAAATTAATCATAAACTGCCAAATAATGAAGATTAACAATAAAATGCCAAAATAAACTACTTAATTTTTTTTTAATTTTATATTTTACAAAATAAACCTTAACTACCATTTAATTTTAACAAAACATATGTGAAATTAAATCCTAAATGCTTATGTAATTTTTTGTACTTTTTATGACTTCTCATGCATGCATTAATGAAAACACACACTGATATGCGCAATTAGATCCTAAAAATAAATAATAAAAAGGAAAAAATTCTAAGTTGAGAATTTTGTAGGAATAATTTCAACGAGGCAAAAATCATATGCTCATAAGCGGTAAATGATTAATTATGACTAGAAACGAGTGGATTGGAGGTGGAATCTAGACGAAAAGTGATAATTGAGCTTTGAGTTGGCCGTTAGATTGAGGTTAGTGTTGTGTCTAACTTCGACTTGATGGATCAGGGATGCCCGACTTAATTTCTATGTAAAATTTAATGTGCATGGCGTATAGGTGCAGTGACGAATACCTATGCACTGTTAATTTATTTGTTTAGGTTGTTCCCTTCCCTGTTCCTAATATATTGTCTTCATGTCTGAATTGCTACATGCTTATTGGTGCTCCCAAGCCTAATAGCTTCTTGTTAAATGTTGTTGATGTGGTTTCATTGTCTTACCCTTATGTTTCTTATGTTTTGATGATCTAACAAACTTGCTATTAAGAATTGGATAGAGAACCTTGTCCACATGATACACATATTATGAGAAATGTCCGAAGTCTAAAAATCCACTAATGGATGAACGATCACAGGGAGGAACACGACAGGGACCCGATGAGATGGTCCTTTAAGATGTCTGCAATAACAGAACAAGTCAGTGACTGCACGCAATCAGTAAAGAGAGACACACAACAAGGACATGCTCCCTTGAGGTCCTTTGACAGAAGTACAGGTCAAGTGCACAGCTGAATGTAGCAAAAGAAAGTGACCATCAGGCAACTTTTACAGAAGAGAAACACAACTAGGACCTGGTCTACTAGTGTATTCTGATAGAAGTACAAAGTCTACTATCCAGCTGAACGCATCTGTCCAGAAGCAGTTGTGCAGAGAGTGCAATAGTCACTTCTCACTGAGAGGAAGTACACCAACAGTTAACATCACTACCCATTGTGATATCTTTTGTGATAAAACAACCTGGTTCAAGACACACTTCCTGTGTGCATTCTGTGATATTCTCTGAAGCAGAAGAAGCATTCATCTGGTATTGAAGTCACTGGCGTGTCAAGAACAAGAAGACAACTCCACTAAGGATTAGTTTCTAGCAGAATATTATGTATGTCCATAGTTGAGTTAATCTTGTTAATTATTCTACATTGTAATTCCTAATTTGCTTTCTTAGAAGCATTGTTTTAGGAACAAACCAAATTCGTAAACTTTAGATTTTATGTTGTGACTAGGAGTAATCATAAGTTAAATCCTCTATAACTAGGAGAGTATAGAGTGGCTTGTGGTGGTGCATCACAAGTTATTTTGAAGTCTTTGCAATAGGGTGTTTGCATAGGGGCTTGTAATAGGTAGATCACAAGTTAGTTGAGTTTAAAGCCTACAAGTGTTGGTTGTGGTCTTTTGATCCCCTTGTGTGGGATTTTTCCATGTAGAAATATCTGTGCTTCTTTACATTCGGCAGTTACCGCATTCTATGTATTATCTCATAGAGGACCAGATACTCTATAATTTGGTGGACTCGTATAAGCTATCAGTTATTTTCTTTACTGAAGGTATTAATTGTTTCGTGGTTTCTTCGTATTGCATTATTGGTTTAAGTTGGTTTATTGGTGCTTCATGATACATTTTGGTTGGTCTCACTATGTCGTATTGATTGATGAAGTTTCATAATTGTATAGATTTTCGTTAGTTTGAATTTGAGGCATAAATGTTGTGAAGGGTTCTGAGCGAGATTGTGAGATACTTGTTCTTATTATTTGATTGGTACTGATATGGTGGGATTGGGTTGCACCTCGCAAGGGGAGGAATAAGGGTGGTATATTGAGGAGTAATAAAGGTGAAATATGATTGTTTGGTGGGATCAGGTTGTGCGTTGAAATAAGAGTAATAAGGGTGGACAGGTAGGACCAGTTTGCGCGCCGAAATAGGAGGAATAAGGGTGATATATTGAGGAGTAATAAAAGTGGACAGGTAGGATCAGGTTGTATGCCGCAACAGGAGTAATAAGGGCGAATATTTATATTATTGTTAATTATATTGTGGGATCAGGATGAGTGTCGCATCATTTCGTTGTTTATGTATTCTTCCTCTATTGTGATGTTATTCTGTAGCATTGTTACTCTCTTAAGGATTCGTTATATCTGAATACTGGCAAGATAATTGAGTTCTGTATTTATTTTTGCTGCAAATACTATTTCATTTTGTTTCGTACTCCTTTTTTTGCTTTATTATATAATGTATGCAGGTTCTGTTGTAAATTCTTCGCCGTAGCCTGGTCACTACCTCGTCGAGGTTAGTCTTGGAACTTACCAGTACATGGGGTTGGTTGTACTAATACTTCACTCTGTACTTTTTGTGCATATTTTGGAGCTAGTTGTGGCTGATCGAGAGGTCAGTTACAGGAATTTATCTAGGAGACCCAAGGTAGTCCTGAAGGAATCCGCAGCCCTAGCATCCCCTCCTATGTTTTACTTTTCTGTTTTTTCCTTTTGAGGCATATGTACTTTCCTTTCAGTCTAATATTTGTAGATATACTTTGTATGTTCGTGGATTTTGATACCAGTTTGTAGGTGGTAACAGTTTTTGGTAGTCGTTAATAGTATATGGATAACCAATAAATTTTGTGCTTCCGCAATTACTTTCGTTTGATTTAGCTTGTTAGTTTTAACTATAAATGTAAAGGAAAAAGGTAAATAGAAATATAATGTTGGCTTGCCTAGCGAGTGCGATGTTAGGTGCCATCACGCTCTCAACAGTGGAAAATTCAGGTCGTGACATCGATACATTGTCTTGGTACTCTGGTCTGATCTACTACGAGGTTGACCTTTGATGCAATTCCCTGGCCTCGATCAAATAGTAAAATCGGGTAGGCCCTATTTCAATCGTATACAGATAGTCCCCTTGTTTCTTGGAGTACAATAAGAAGAAACAAACTAAGCCTTCGATTTTATACCTCGACTTATCAAGACATCATTCTCATGATGTAAGAGGCAGAAGCTACTGAAATGTCTCATCGGTTCATTTATTGAGGCATTAAATGCCTGTCAGTTGCCATCAGCCATTATTGGTTCTGAACTGTCATCGTCATCCTATAAATGTGCTTTCCTTCTTTTTGCCCAAACTTTACTCTTGATCTCTGATCTAATCTTCAAAGCTTTTTACATTTTAAGCTTTTTTTGCTCTGCACAATATCTAGGCTTCGTTATTAACCTCCCCTCAAAACACCAAACATTATCCCTTTCTTCTTTCGTTAAACTTATACAAAAATGTCAAAAACTATTCCTTAAAAGGAAAACTCCTCTTCATGTGGCCGGCTGGCGATAAAACGCCGGTGAAGCCACGCCATGAGGAATGCATTCCCTAAAGGGCGTATGTCCTTGATTCCGACTTCAAAGTGGAGAAGTCTTCGTCAGTCCTTGGTCGGTGTGAGCCTAAGTCGAGTAATCTATGCTCGGTAATTGAGAGTGACTTTAAATGGGTAACTAAATACTGCATTGGGAAGATAAAGAGGTGGTGATTCTAGCCCCTGAAGAAGACATCACCACCCATGTGGAAGGGTTTCTAAGTGTTTATACTTACCCTTACACCCAAGGCCATGTCGATCCTATCATTATCAATTTTTGCCGACAATATCAAGTAACCATCGGTTAGATCCATCCTTATTTTTGCGGTTTGTTATTCTCCTCCAATTCTTCGCGAGCAAATCCGAAAGGATGCCTTTCACACTCGACAACCTCATCAGGTTGTACAACCCCTATCTCTTTCGATACGGGTTAATAAAACTCCAACGTTAAGCCACCAAGGTATTATTCTCGAGTATAGAAGGATAAGGATCGAGGGTGGATCCGAAGGTTCGTACGAGTGAAGACTTTCAAGCTAATCGCGGCCAAGAAATTTCCATTTCCCGAGGAGTAGAATATGAAGCGTAAATACAGTCCTGCCTTTAGCTTCCATTTATTGATGTTTTCTTTGATTCTCTTTATTGACATCCTTCTCTACGATGTAGCGGTCTCTTGGATTGTTGATGTAATTCCTGACCTCGAGAGTTGGGTTTAGAAATTGGCTTCGACCTCCTCATACACTGAGTGCTCATGGCATAATTTGGCAAGGGGCCAATGGGAGGCCAAAAATCACGCTAATCCCTTTTTCACATAATTGATGTTTTTCACCAAAAATTTTCTTTCATACTTACTTGACTCCCATTCATATAGGCCTCGGAAAAGATGATGTTACGAGGCTCCCATTTGGGGAGGAGGAGGTTTCACCCCCGACCCGGAGCTGGCGAAGGATCAAAAGAGAAAAAGTCTCTCGAACATCGAGACTCCAAATCCCAAGAAGAGTAAGGCTCGTAAGTCAAAAAAAGACACCATTGTCCTTGCTGCGAATGTATCTCAACGACTATGAGAGGAGGAAGAGGAAAATGAATATGATGGCTCTGAGATAATAGCCCGAATGAAGATGAGCACCGAGGTCCCAAAGGCTGCTAAGCCGGTGAGGGTCAAATAGATTTAGCCTCAAACCGAGGAGATCTCAAAAGAGGTCCCAAGCAAAGTCCCGGAGTCGTCGGAGGCTGAAGATGCTTCTCGGTGAAATGAGCAATTGGTGGGTACGACTGAAGGGACTGGCTCCGAGGCCCTTCAAAATAAGGAGAACTCCCCAAGAGACTTGCTTGGGGTAATAGAAATTGGCAATTCGCTACCCTTCCAACATTTTCTAAGGGGCAAAATCAAGAAGCCCAGGCCATGGGGACCCCGATGTGGAAATAACCCACAGAGGGGAGGACCTTTTCCGTGATTGCTTTACGGGAGTCGATGATGCTAGATACCTGAGTGAGCATCGAGTATCTTTGATGACGCTCATCGACTTCTGAGCTAGGTAAGTCCCATCTCACCTCATCGATATTACACTTGTATTTATTTCTTCTTGCCTAAAAATCTTTCGTTCTACATAGGCCTTGACACTTCATCAAGATGTGTTTTCTAAATACCATGTAGAGCTGAGCCGATGTGAGGTAGATTTTCAAAGGCTCACGGAGGAGAGAAATGCCCTCATACTTCTCACTGGACAAAAAGAAGAGGAGATCAAGGACCACCGAGCCGAATTGGCCACAACTCAAAAAGAACAGACCGACCTGATCGAGTAGGTAATGAAAATTTTTAGAAGCTTGATGTATCAATTCAGGGATGATGACTAATACTTCGATCCTGTAGGTTCAGTAGAAAGCCGAAAAGATCGAACAACTCTGTGAAGAGGCCAATATGATGAGGGGGACACTTTGGATGGAAACAAATTGTTGACCGCCTTTCCTCGAAAAAAGATGCTTCTCGAGCCCAGTTGTCATCGACCGAATGTTAGCTCCAAATCATGAATAGGAAAGTTCAGCCCAAGACAAGAAAATTGAAGAGCTCTGATGGAGAAGTTGTAGCTCCCAAGGAAAATTAGGCACTTAGAATTTTTTGTTTTTTGAAATTTTTGTGTAGGATCCCCATCGATCATTGTAAATATTTTCATATATACATAAGATATCTTTTCTCTTTGACTTGACTTTATTTCAGTTTTCGCCTTGTACAAATTTTGTTTCTACCATGTCTTGGAAATTTTCATATGTATGGGGCTTGGGCAATTTGATCGAAGTCGGACTAGTGTAGTCGTTGTGATCGAGCGAGTATTGGTTCGAACTTGAAGTAGGATAGACTTTAAGTTTTAGTTGAACGAGGTTGACTCTCTAGCTTAAAAATAAAACATCCCCTAGTATCTTGAATTAGGTTGAAAGGACCTTAAAAGAATGGCTCCTTTCTCTTTTTCGGCTTAAAAGAGTTAATCATATAAAAATTTTTCATGCCTTAGCATATGATTGTTTCTGAGAGTTCGAACAATCCGGCATCCCTTTTGTGATTTTGAGGGTTGATGTTATCGATACCCTTTGGAATATTGCCGAGGGTAGCCTTTTAAATTGATTTTGTGAAGATATTAGAAAGCCTATTTTTATTACGGAATTCAAACGTCTCTGAACCGTAATGATTTAGGCATAGCCTTTAACTTGGGATTTGCCTCTTAGGGTTGTTTCCTGATAACAGTTCAAACTTGTTCGGAGCGCCAGTCCCTGTGTGGGGGTGGAAGTGGCCTATAAAGCGAGGGTTGCCTATTTAAATTCGTATAATCTCGAGATTTTAACAATTCAATTACATCGATTTTTCGAGCGGTATTCACCGAATACGGGGTAAGTTGTTTTAACTTCGATTATGATAGGACCTTAAGCCTATTTCCACACTAGATCAAATGTATTAAATTATAAAGTAAAACTTTCTTTGAGGTAAGAAATATTTGGAAAGAAAAAATACTTCTTTCAATAGCTTATACATGCATACATGTTTACCATTGGACTCGAGTGATTTAAATGGCACAGTTCATTTGACCATTTGACCCTTACAAAATTTTACCTATCGTGGCCCTGTTGAGACAAAGTATCTTCCTTATATGAAAGTTGAAATCCGAGGGTGATGCCCCCCAGTATTCGAGGTTGATCGTAAATAAGCCTCGGATACTATTGGATTGCTCTAAGTTAGGATGAATAGTGGTTGCCTTTATTATACCTCATATTTTCGTACGTGAAAGTACTCCATAAGTAAATTGATGGAAGCTCGAAAAATGAGATGTTACATCCCGCATTTTTTATATTAAAGTTTCGTTTTAAGTTAATCGACGTAAGTTCTGAAATGTGATTATTTTGAGGTTAAAAGCATTATGCTATTTCAAACAAGTGATGAGTAAATTCGTGAAGGTGAGGGGGTAAGCAATCTAAGAAGATGAATTTCATTGAAATTTATCATTTTGGGATAAAATATAGCCCGAGCTAAAATACCTAATATTTATGGACTAGTACAATATAAGGTACCACATGGCCATGATAATAAGGTGTATAAAATATGTTAAAAGCAAATAATATTATAAGTAATTTGAGATAATTCTTAGTTATATGAATAATCGGGTAATTATCAATTTTAGTGGGAGCAATTAATTAAGATAATTGGTGGTTATATTGGACAAAATACATAACGTGGAAGAAAACACATCTAAGGATTGTGACTCATAAGTCAGTATTATTATGTGGCAAGTCTTAAAGAGCATGATTCATACTCATTAATTAAAGAAGAGTATTCATTCTTAAAAAGCATGAGTTCACATAAGCCAGAAAAACTCTAAAGCTCACACTTATGGCCATAATGATTAGAAACCTTTAACCATTTAAACTAAGATAAATTAGGTCAATACTGAACTTGATGATACGAACTGTAAAGTTAATAAAGCCTAAAGGCTCACCCGAAGTAATTAGTGTCGTCTGCATAGAGAGTGATTGATTTCGTTGGGTTCATATCAACTATATAAGTTCGTATGGATTTAGATAGATTATAAAGGAATACGGTGCAATCTTTCTTAAAAATATCTATTATGATTTTGCCGTCACGTATTTGTCGCAATTGTCCTGTGTTATAAGGAATGTCTGGAGAACCGGCTCAGGTATGTTAAGGTTGCTTTGGGCATGATACATACGATACAAATAAAACGTAACAATGCACAACTTCCATAAGTGACTATATTCATTTAAGTATTATAAGTGGATATATTCTTGAATTTCCATATGTCTCATTATTCCATCTTCTGTTCATAGGTCTTAAAAAATACGTAAATTGATTTCATGATATTAATCAGAGGTATAATCGTCTTATGACATACCGAGAGATTTTATTAACGTATTTCATACATTTATTCATGCACATTGACTCATGACTAGATGGCGTTATATACGCGTGTATATAAGCACCACCAAATTGATCAGCTGATATATGTTGATGATTTGCCCAGTGGCCGAGGTGATATGATGGGATGCTCTCAAAGTCTTGATGATATTGTGAACGCATATACCCATGCATGGTATGACATTTATACGCATATGCATGACATTATAATATTAAATAATTCATAGAGCTATTTAGATATACATGTTGAGTCTTTTACTCAATATTCCTCTCATGTATATTGTTTACTGATTTTCATTCCTTACATACTCGGTAAATTATTTGTAGTGACATCTCTTTTGCTTGTGGACACTGCATTTCATGCTCGTAGGTTCCGATAGACAGATTGAAAGCCCTCCAAGTAGGCTATCAGCTTAGTAGAAGATGTTGGTGCGCTCTATTTGCTTTGGAGTTTCTTGTTTAGTTAGTGTGATTTCGACGTGTTTTGTTTGGTATTGCGGGACTCTGTCCCAAACTTTATAGAAATTAAATATTCTTAGAGGCTTGTAGACAAATTTCATATACGTAAAAGATTGTATGATCTTGTCAGCCTATGTTCAGTGAACGAGTAGTTATTTTGATCTTATAGGCTCGTATATCTTATGTATAAGTTAGTATCACACGTTGTATTATACTTATCTCACAACAGTCTTCCGGCTCAACTACCTATGATATTATGACATGAAAAGATATGTTATGTTGGTACTTAATTGAGTAAGGTACCGGATGCCTATCACAACCTATTGGCTTGGGTCGTGACAACCTCATTAAAAACCTCGCTGGAAGAACCTGTTTGGGATAAAGAATGGTCTAAGGAAAAAAAGTGCAACGCGTACATTAAGACCTAAGGACTCTGTGTAGTGGGATCCTTCGATATCTTCGGTTGAACAACCGCAATTGGTTAGTCTATAATGTAAATGAAAATAGAGAAAATCATACCTTAGCAGAAGTATCGTTTGAGAAGTTATATGTTCCAATTGTTTGGCAATTGCTCGCCGTCCATAATTCCAAGTTTGTAAGATCTTTTTCCAACGATATTGAGGACATGATATGGTCCTTCCCAGTTCGAGCCAAGTTTTCCCTCGTTTGAGTCTCCGGTATTGATGGTGACCTTTTTTAATTTTAAAGTGTTGAAGATTAGTTCTTCGATTGTAATACCTCTTGATCCATTGTTTCTGTGCAGTCATTTCAATGAGGTTGACTTCCCGTCTTTCATCTAGCAATTCAAGGCTCATATTCATAGCCTCGTGATTTGATTCTTTTGTTGCATACTATAACTTGAAGCTGGGTTCCCCGACTTTGACTGGGATTAGAGCTTCGACACCGTAGACTAAAGAGAACAACTTTGCCCTGGCACTGTATTTCGATGTTCTTCGATAAGCCCAAAGGACCTCGGAAATATTTCTCTCCATTTTCCTTTAGCTTCTTTCAACATTTTCTTCAGATTTTGAATGATGGTCTTGTTTGTTTATTCATCATGTCCGTTCCCACTAGAATGGTACAATGTTGACAAGATCCTTTTTATTTTGTCATCTAACTTTGTTACTTTGCTGCGGACGAATTGCTTTCCAGTATCGCATAGAATCTCGACAAGCATTCTGAATCGGCATATAATGTGGTTCCAAGGCTGTTGTCTATGTGAGTGGGTGCTACTTGACAGTTTGACAAGTTGATTCCTGTTATCAAAGATATTTACGAGAACAAGAATAAAGCAGTATGTGTTATGAGAATTAATACCAGCCAATCACTATTATCCTTAGCCCCACGATGGGTGCCAAACTGTTTATCCTAAAAATTGGATAATAACTAAACTTATAATGTGATTTTAAGGACACATGATTTCACTTAATATTAATTGAGAGATATAAAGACAATTAATAGAAATTAACAATAAGATAAAGCAAACTACTGCTTGAATGGAATTCACCCCTCGAATTTGAATACCCTCGAGCTAATCGATGCAAGAACAATTAAAAATATCACAATATGATGAACACGAATATAAGCTAGAAAATATTGTATTCATTTGATATGCTTGAATGTAAGGTATCTACAAAATGATCAGAACCCTCTTTATATAGTAGAATAATTCTATTTATGGTACAGTTCTAATTAAGGAAATAAAGCCCATGATTAGCCTAAACAATCGCCCTTGAGTTGATCTATTCCAGAATTTCTGTCGTGATCTTCGACCGGTCATGGATATCTCGTTTTTCCGTTATTGAGCTTTGATCGAAGTTTGCCATATTTGGTCTCAATCATTGATGGCCTCTATCTCGACAGGCACCTAGATCCTCGAACTCGATGCCTTTTCTTCGTACTCTAGTATGATCTATTACGAAGCTGGCCTTCGATGCAATTCCCTGGCCTCGATCAAATAGTAAAATCGGATAGGCCAAATTTCAACCGTATACAATATAATACTTTTAATGTTTGCTCAATTGGACTATTGAAAGTCAGACCTTTTATAACTGTGTCGTTTGTCTTGACATTTTTTGTTGATATAGGTAAAGACTATTAAACACCTATAATGGGCCTCAAATTTTCTCAATTTAAGCATTATATTGCCATAAAGAGATTGAAATTTATGAAACACGTCAAAATTTGAGGCCATTGGATCTTCCATCTTAGTTCATGTAACAGTACTTTAAGGTTCTTCGTTAGAATATCTTACTATTACAATATATCTTAGATTTTTTTGAACTATATAATAGGTATAAATTATAAAGGTAATTTTTGTCTATTGCTTAAGTGTAGCGTATAAAATGATACCCATGTTTCTTCTCTGTTGACACTTGTGGTATCCACTTCCAAGTATTACGTGGGTTTAGTTTTTCACCACCCCTTTGTCTTTGAAATAGGTGATGTGATTTTGTGATTGATGAAATATATAACACAACGGAAGTAATAACATAATTATATTCACGTGTAAGCTAAACAATCAGCACGTATGGAGATTTTAGGATTACTCTTTGAAGCGTAAATACAATAAATTTATGTTGTTCTCCAATTCCTCGATTGAAAAAGCGCCAGCAGCTTTTCAAAGTCTTCTACTGTGTTACCTAAATAGTAACCGAAAATAGAGAATTTTGGGTGGGCAAAATTCTAGTAGAAACCACAGTCAGAATTATTTCAAAAACGTCTAGCCCCTATATATATATATATATATATATATATATATATATATATATATATATATATATATATATATATATATATATATATATATATATATATATATATATATATATAGCTGCGTTTTTTTAGGTCAAAACCGTTTTCAAAACCTATTAGATTTCCTTCTCCCACTAAGGGCAGGTTTCCACATTTTCTTTCCACTAAGTAATAGTTTCCACTATTTCCTATTATTTAGGCAGAGTAGGGACCACATAATTTTATTAACAAGGCTTCCTATTATGATATTAATTTCGAAATTCTGAAATTAATTTTCATCATAATAAATTACGAATTATTCCACTTAAAATTTGTAATTGAACTCCTTAGTTCAATTTCGAAATTCTTCCATAAAACCTTATTTACCTCCCCATGTTAAGATTCAGATACTAATCAATCAAATTAAATTACTGACTATTTAATTTATCGATTACTTCCTTTAGACTTACACTTAACTTATTTCATGTGTCGGATACAAAATTCACCGGCCGGGTTTACACATGAAAACTTATAAGCTTTCATAAAGGAGTATCATCAATCTCAAAATCTAGACAAGGATTCCATCAGCTAATTATTATTTCGCCAATGTATATCAATGTTATCCAATTTACCAGGCTTATTGACTCGCGAAAGAATCTCGCATTTTAGTAAATCAAAACAACAAGTGACACACACAGATAATAATAATTATATCAGGATTAAGAGTATAAGTACATTAAATGGAGTAGAGAAATTATTTTATAAAGTCGGTATAAAATACTCATCTTTACTTGATCCGTTCAATACATACAAAATGTATTAGCATAAGAAGATGGAATTAAACCATTCCCATAATCAAGATAAATTATATTTAATCTTGTGCTACAATCATTCCGATGATTTGTCCAATTCCATGATTAGATTGTGAACATTAACTTTTGTGTCTTACAAGAACCGATGATTTAATCTTCCGTGTATAAGCTAAACTCTATTCTCTAAATCATCTACTATGTAATCAATGGACGCACAAACCAACACATGATCTATTTAAAATTAAACTTTATTGAATTTAAACAAGTAAAAAAATAATTGTTCATAAAGAATACTATAACAATACGCATGACTTATAGTATATTCTAACAATCTCTCACTTAGACTAATAACCATGCGTCTACAATTTTGACACCCATTCCTTCTATATGCTTATCAAAAGTCTTCTTTGTTAAGCTCTTAGTAAATAGATCTGCCGAGTTGTTCTCTGACTCAATCTTGGTGACCACTACATCCTCTCTCTGCACTATATCACGAATTAAATGATATTTACGCTCCATGTGCTTTTCCCTCTTATGGCTTCGTGGCTCCTTTGAATTTTCAACCGCACCACTATTATCAAAGTAAAATGTAATAGGCGTTTGAATCGAGGGAACCACACCCAACTCTCTCAGGAAGTTACAAAGACAAAGTGCCTCTTTATCTGCCTCAGAGGCTGCCACATATTCGGCTGCCATGGTGGAATCACCAACACAAGTTTGCTTGATACTCCTCCAACTTATGGCTCCACCTCCAAGAGTAAACACATTACCTGAGGTGGACTTTCTAGAATCTCTGTTTGATTGGAAATCCGAATCGGTATACCCAATAGGTACGAGGTCATCGGAATGGTAGATCAACATATAATCCCTAGTCCTTTTCAGGTACTTGATTATATGTTTAACAGCCGTCCAATGTTCTTTCCCAAGATTAGACTGAAATCTGCTAACAACGCTAATGGCAAAGCAGATATCAGGCCTAGTGCATAACATATCATACATGAGGCTCCCCACAGCTGATACATAAGGGACCGCCTTCATCTTTTCTATCTCTTCATCAGTCTTAGGAGACTGATCTTTAGATAGAGAAATTCCATGTCAGAAAGGAAGAAATCCTTTCTTGGAATCATGCATGCTAAACCTAGAGAATATTGTATCAATATAAAGACCTTGGGACAAGCCTAATATTCTTTTCTTGCGATCTCGCAAGAGTTTGATCCCAAGGATATGAGCCGCTTCTCCCAAATCTTTCATATCAAAATGTGTGGACAACCATTGCTTAACTGAATTCAACATGCCACATTATTTCCTATGAGCAGTATGTCATCTACATATAAGATCAAAAATGCCACTTTGTCCCCATCCCACTTTTTATTATACACAAGATTCGTTAAGGCACTGATCAAAACCAAAAGTTTTAATCGCCTTATCAAAACAAGTGTTCCATGCCCTAGATGCCTATTTTAGTCCAAAAATGGACCTTTTAAGCTTGCACAACATTTGTTCTTTGCCACTTTCCATAAAATCGTCTGGTTGCATCGTATAGATGCACTCATCAAGACTTCCATTAAGGAAAGCTGTCTTAACATCCATTTTCCAAATCTCATAATCATATTGAGCAGCAATAGATAAGAGAATCCTTATAGTCTTAAGCACTGCTACCGGCGATAAGGTTTCCTCATAGTCGATCCCTTCTTTATGAGTAAACCCTTTCGCTACAAACCTTGCTTTAAAAGTTTGTACTTTTCAGTCTACACCTCTCTTTTTCTTATATATCCAGTTGCATCCAATGGGTTTAACCCCATCAGCTGGTTCTACAAGCTCCCCGACCTAATTAGAGTACATAGACTCCATCTCTGATTTCATAGCAGCAACCCACTTATCGGCATCCTTATCATGTAGTGCATGGTCGTAATTGACAGGTTCGGAGGTAGGCTCCTCAGGGATCCTGTCATATGATTCTCCCAAGAGCGTATAACGAACTGGCTGTCTTATTTCTCTCCCACTACGACTGCGCACTACATCATTTGCAACTACATCACTTTGATTTTGTGGTTGAAGCACAACATCATCAGGAACCTGAGTCTACATGCTATCCACAGGGATATCAACGACTTCTTCCTGTTGTGCAGTCTGCTCAACATGACTCCCACTACTTTGTGGTAGCATGACTTCGGGCACTTGTTCTTATGGGACATTAAGTCTATTGACATTTCTCCCACTACTAAGGTGCAATGGTATGTCAAAATCGACTTCAGGGGTTTGGATATGGTCGTTTTACTTTTTAGATGACTGAGTTTCCATTCCTTTGATAAGTTCCTTTAAAACGAGTTTACTTCTAGGAACATGGTTCATCAAATAGTCCATTTTTAGAAACTTGGTATTTGTGCTAACAATTACCTTTTTCTCTTTAGGACAATAGAATAAACCACCTTTTGTCCCTTTGTATAACCTATAAACACGCATACATTCGTTCTTGCCTCCAATTTATCCGTTTTCTCCTGCACATGTGCTGGACAACCCCAAACTCGAATATGCCACAGACTAGGCTTGCGCCCAGTCCACAATTCTATAGGGGTCAAGGGTACTGACTTTGAAGGAACTAAGTTCAGAACAATATTCGCAGTTTCTAAGGCATGTCCCCAAAAAGACGAAAGCAAATCGGAATAACTCATCATTGATCTAACCATTTCCATAAGAGTCCTATTTCTTCATTCAGCTACACCATTTTATTGTGGAGTTCCAGGTGCAGATAATTGAGATGTAATTCCACATTCTGATAAATAACCATTGAAGTCCGTAGAGAGGTACTCCCCACCACGATCAGATCGTAGTGTCTTGATATGTTTATTATGTCATTTTTCAGTCTCAGTCTTGAATTCTTTGAACTTTTCAAAACATTCATAATTTCGACGCAACAAATAAATATATCCATATTTTGAGTAATCGTCTGTGAAAGTCACAAAATACTTAAACCACCTCTTTCTTGGACATTCATTGGACCACACAAATCAGAATGAATTAACTCTAATTTATCACTTGCCCGATTTCCTTTTGAGGGGAAATTTTGTTTTGTCATTTTTCCTTCTAAACAAGATTCACAAGTTGGTAGTGCCTCCTCTTTCAATGAACTTAAAGGTCCATCCTTGACCAACTTGGAAATTCTATTTAGATTTATATGACCCAAACGCAAGTTCCATAAATATGTTTCACTCAATTCAGAAGAACTTTTTCTCTTACTTGGTAAATCAATATTATTCAGTTCTTTAGGTGGTAACAGTTTAGGAGTAGAGTCAACAACAAAAAGACCATTAATCAATGTAGCCGAAGAGAGATAATGGTTATTGTGAGTAATAACACATTTATCAACATCATGACAATTAAAATCATAACCATCTCTCATAGCGCTAGAAATCGAAATTAAATTCCTTCTAACGAAGGTACATATAATGTGTCCTTTAAAGCTAAAACTCTACCACTACCAAATGAAATACTAATATTTCCTAATGCTAAAGTTGGGGTTGCTGAACCGTCTGCTTGATAAACATTGATTTCTCCTCTACATAGCCGCCGCGTTACCTGAAACCCCTGCAAATAAGTGCAGATATGATTAGTGGCTCCCGAATCTACACACCATGACATGGTAGAAACAGTTGCTAAAAATATTTCAACGACAAGTAGATGTAAATCATCTGGTTTATTTTTCAGCTTGGCTAGATAAGTTGGACATTTCTTCTTATGATGCCCGGGCTGCTTGAAGTGATAACACTTGCCCTTATCCTTTTTCACACCAGCAGTCGCGCCACCAACAGAGGGTTTTTGAGCCTTTTCTTTTGCTGCCCGCCTCTCGGCTTAGTAGAAGAAGAACCTGCCTCAAAATTCAATGCCACGGGAGGAGCTTGGGACTTGATAATAGTCTCTGCCGACTGCACCTCATTCAGCAATTTCGCAAGGGACAAATCCATTTTGTTCATTTTATAATTCATGCAAAACTGCTGAAAGCTGTCAGGAAAAGTCTGCAAGATCATTTCAACATGCGTGTCCTCATCAATGTTAGCTCCAAGAACCTCCAATTCATTCAGAAGACTCATCATCTTCAGAACATGGTCCCTTACCGATGAACCTTCAACCATTTTGGTATTCAGAAGGGCTTTCATGGCTGTCTGCTTAGCCGCACGATTCTGATCTCCAAATTTTTCTTTGAGATTTTCCAGAATGTCATAAGCAGACTCCATCGACTGATGCTGATGTTGCATAGCATTCGACATGGATGCAAAAATGTAACAATGCGCCATCTCATCAGCCTTAATCCATTTCTGGTAAGCTTTTGTTCATCATCTGTGGAATCATCTCCAGGTTTTTCTGGACACACCTCATCGAGCACAAATTTGTACTCTTCAGCAATTAGAACAATATCCAAATTTCATTTCCAATCAACATAATTTGGACCCTCAAGTTTGTTTTGTGTAAGAATGGCAGTAAGGGGATTGAAAGCAGTCATTGTCAATCTGGGACACATTAGATATTTAAATAGATCAAATCAGTTTGTATTATGAACACTAAAATTCAAAACACATTATATATATATACAATCTATGCACCTCGAACAACAAATTTCGATGGGAAAGAAGCCATTCTTGCAATATACATATATAATGGCAAATTTTCACTCCATAAACTTAAACATGTCATACTCAGATGGAGAGTAAACTGTTAATTTAAGCCAAGTGAATATCAACATTCAACTTATATTAGTTCCATTGAACCAACATGCATACTCAGATGGAGAGTAAATACAAATAATCAATGACTAGTATAAAATAGTGATTATTCATAATATTTTTATCCGATATGGAAGAAGACCTATGTCACCGTATAAATATATTATATAACTAATTTTTAAGCCCGAGGACCAAAAATTGATCCCCACAATTACTGGAATTAAAAACAACTAACAAAAAATTTCAGAATTTTAGAAAAACAGTAAAAACACCATCTAAACGACCCCGAAAGCCCGAAAAACAGCTTCAGTCATGAATGTCAATCTAATAAAAAATTTCAGAATTCTATGAGTATTCCTCACTGGGCCGTTTCGCATGGACATGCCAAATATCAGGTCAATCGGAGTTCGTGTACTTTTTGACCTCCTATTTTCTGCCGTAATTTGGCAAAACATGCTTTTCCGTTTTACATGATAAAATTCAACTTTAAGATTATTCTAACTCAAAATCACCAATATTAAAAGGATACATCAAGTTTTTAGAATAATCGATATTACCCATAATAGATAATCACACCAAAAACAGTGCAGGTTTTCAAAAAATAAACTTTGCATGTAATTCAAAACTTGCATATAGAACATGATATTTATCCTTATGGTTTATTCTAATTATTTAATTCGATGTGAGTAGGCTCTGATACCAATTGATGGAATATATACCACAGGAGAAGCAATAACAGAATCTTATTCACGTGTAATCTAAACAATTAGCACGTATGGAGATTTTAGGATTACCTTTTGAAGAATAAACACAACAAATCTATGTCGTTCTCAAGTTCCTCGATTGAAAAAGCACTGGCAACTTTCCACAGTCTTCTACTGTGTTACCCAAATAATAACTGGAAATAGAGAATTTTGGGTGAGCAAAATTATAGTAGAAATCGCAGTCAGAATTGTTTCAAAATCGTCCGGCCCATATATGTATATATATAGTTGCGTTTTTTAGGTCAAAATCGTTTTCAAAACCTGTTAGGTTTCCTTCTCCCACTAAGGGTCGGTTTCCACATTTTTTCCCACTCAGTAATAGTTTCCACTATTTCCTATTATTTAGGCACAGTAAGGACAACCGAATTTAATTAACAAGGCTTCCTATTATGATAATAATTTCGAAATTCTGAAATTAATTTCCATCATAATAAATTACGAATTATTCCACTAAAAATTCGTAATTGTATTCCTTAGTTCAATTTTGAAATTCTTCCATAAAACCTTATTTAACTCCCCATGTTAAGATTCGTATACTAATCAATCAAATTAAATTACTGAATATTTAATTTATCGCCTTCCTTTAGACTTACAATTAACTAATTTCATGTGTCAGATACAAAATCCACCGACCAGGTTTACACATGAAAACTTATAAGCTTTCATAAAGGAGTATCATCAATCTCAAAATCTAGACATGGATTCCATCAACTAACTATTATTTCGCCAATGTATATCAATGTTATCCAATTTACATGGCTTATTGACTCTCGAAAGAATCTCGCATTTTAATAAATCAAAACAACAAGTGACACACACATCTAATAATAATTATATCATGATTAAGAGTATAAGTACATTTAATGGACTAGAGACGCTATTTTATAAAGTCGGTATAAAATACTCATCTCTACTTGATCCGTTCAATACATACAAAATGTATTAGCACAAGAAGTTGGAATTAAACCATTCTCATAATCAAGATAAATTATATTTAATCTTGTGCTACAATCATTCCGATGATTTGTCCAATTCCATAATTAGATTGTGAACATTAACTTTTATGTCTTTCAAGAACCGATGATTTAATCTTCCGTGTATAAGCTAAACTCTATACACTAAATCATCTACTATGTAAGCAATGGACGCACAAACCAACACATGATATATTTAAAATAAAACTTTATTGAATTTAAACAAGTAAATAAATAATTGTTCATAATAATACTATAACAATACGCATGACTTATAGTATATTCTAACGGTGATATGAGGTGCCCTTGTTTCCCAATGATGTTCAACACTTGGAGGTTAATTTGAAGTTGCAATTGCGACTAGCAAAGAGCATATTATGGTTAATGTAGGAATCTTCTCTGTCTCTCTCGCTTATTCTATTTTACGAATTGGGTGCTTACACCATATTGTACTTTCTAAGTCTAGGGTTCAATACATTACAAATTATTGGGCTCATATTTAGTTAATTTACTTGTTTTTATGACTCATGTTCAAGGAGTAGCATTGCGCTATACTAGAACATGACGGTGCATTCGAGAAGATCAAGTAATATAAGTCAACTTCCGGTATTGGGTGGATATCATAACATTTTACTTATTCTTTTGCTTTTTGGTGCTTAGTATGGAGACCATATGCTTATATTCAAGATTAGAGAAGTTATGTAACACACAAAATGCCCGCCATATTAATGTCTAATGGAGAATTAGAAACATCCGACCTTGGTTGAATTGAACAAGCCATCTGGTGCACTACCATTCCTGTTGAGGATTTGGACTAATGCAGAATGTGAGTTAATGATATTTTACTACGCTTTATCTTTGTTAACTAGCTCAGACTATTTTTTCTTGCAAATATTTAGGTTTTTGTATCATATATTTAAATATTTTTTAGCTTTAAGAAACATCTTGATTACTGAAAAGCTTGTTGTATGGCATAAGAAGCTCAGTGCATAGGTAATTACATTCTTGGTATTTCTTTGTTGGAACATGGATCATTCTTTATCTTGATAATGATTAAATTCATCACAACATCTGCTTGAAATTTTGGCACTTGAAAAGCGAAAAAATGGAATGAATTGAAGACATTACTTATCAATATCATTCAGGTAACTTGACAATATACCACTGGTATCAATCACCAATATCATTCAGGTAACTTGACAAATCCATATCTTCAATATGAGGCAAACAACTATTGATCTTAAACAATCACCAAATGTCGTGGAAGCTTCAGTAACAAAAATTAAAGGACAGGGCTAAAGAGATAGATGAGAAGGTCAGTTATTTAGCTTTTAGCTCCTTCTAATGTCAATGGAATGACATTGAACAATTTGCTTGATAAAGTATACCTATGGTCACGAGCCTATTCCTGAATAATAACTTTTGAACTTTTCATGTGTTGACGCTGGACTTTGGCAGCATCAGACAACTGTTGACAATATTTTTTGAACCATATAACCCAACAACAACAACAACAACCCAGTATAATCCCACTTAGTGGGGTCTGGGGAGGGTAGTGTGTACGCAGACCTTACCCCTACCCTTGGGTAAAGAGGCTGTTTCCAAATAGACCCCCGACATCCTTCCCTCCAAGAACTTCCCACCTTGCTCTTTGGGAGACTCGAACCCACAACCTCTCGGTTGGAAGTGGGGGTTGCTTACCATCAGAGAGGTTGTGAGTTCGAGTCTCCCCAAGAGCAAGGTGGGAAGTTCTTGGAGGGAAGGATGCCGGGGGTCTATTTGGAAACAGCCTCTCTACCCAAGGGTAGGGATAAGGTCCGCGTACACACTAACCTCCGCAGAACCATATAACCCACTTTGGTGTAAATCATAGACTCCATATTATAAGGAAGATCCACTTTTGTTGTTTATCTTTTTCTTAGGAACTTTGATAGGTTCAGTAGCTTCAAGTTACCAGTATGTTATTTTTCTTACTTGCATGCCATATTAGATCAGTTCAGAATCTCTTAATGAGAGCTATTGCTCCTCTAACATGAGGGTATTTTTTGTTTTCAGAAAGCACCGGATAAAAGGAAATCATTCTAAGTTGAGGCACGGAATGCTGAAAGAGCAACAATGCAGTCTTCTCAAAAGTTCAAAAGGATTGAATCTTCCTTTGTTCAGTATGCAAATAGGTTTTCTCATGGAAGCAAGTCGAAGAGTATACTGTGGAAGTAAGCTAAAAGATATATTATGTTGAAGGCTTGTAGTTACATATTTCATAATCTTTGGATATGTTTGAACAATTTTGTTGCTCAATGGATGTACAAGACATGAACCGTTAATATGTAGTGAATATTTAACGAGTTTAATAGTATATACGATCACACCAAGTATGGAATTATTTTCTCAACTTTGAATTTTGTCCATGTACAAACTATTAGAATATATTGCGTGTATCTTTTTATTGGTAGAATATTCTTTCATTATTGTACAGTCCTATAGTTGGTATGATTTGATTTCTTTCATTATTGTACAGTCCTATAGTTGGTAGGATTTGATACCTCTCTGTACTCTATATATACTTGTGAGGAATACGAGAAATTAATTCTCCCAAAACTCTCTACATGGTATCATACGCCAGTGGCTTATCGCCAAAGAAACCCTAATTCTTCCCCGCGCCGCCGCTGTCGCTGCACTAATCGGCAGCCCGCCGCCGCCGACCTTCTCGGTCCACCGCCTCTCTCCGGCGTCTTTCTGCGCCACCGCTGCACTAACCGGCAGCCCTCTCTCTCTCTCAACGTCGATCAGCGCCTCCTCTGCCTCGCGCTTCATGGCCGCTACGACATCTAACGATCTTCTCCAGCCGATTTCCATCAATGCATCGGCTCAGATCCCACTTAAATTGGATTTCACTAATTACCTGGCGTGAAAATTCCAATTCCGAACCCTTCTTACAGGTTACGACCTCCTCGGCTTCTTGGACGGATCGAAGCCGTGCCCACCAGCCACTATCGTCGACAAGGAGGTAACTCCTTTATTGCCACTGCGGAAACCTCTAAAGAGGCATGCGACATCCTCGCGCGCACATACGGTACTTCTTCTCGTGGTCGTATCATGGCTCTCAAACAGCAGCTCCATAATCTGGTAAAAGGTTCCAAATCTGTTACTGATTTTATGCACGGTATTCGCGTGATTGTGGATGAATTATCTCTACTGGGTGTTACTGTTGATTCTGAGGATCTTGTCATTAAGGTTCTAAATGGTCTTGATGATCCGTATATGGAGCTCTCTCATGCTATCCAAGCCCGTGAATCTCCACTCTCTTTTGCTGAATTACATGACAAGCTACTAAGCATGGAGGCTCAGATTACTGCCCGTGCACCGGCCACCTCCGCCGCATTTGACTTGGCTCCGTCAGCTGCCTTCGTCGTCGGACAGCAGATCGGCCGTCACCGCTTCGGTGGCCGCGGGCGCGGCCGTGGCAGCCGTGGTCTATCCTCCAGTCGCGGTGGTTACTCCACCAATGGCCAATCTCACGGGTACAATGGGAAGTGCCAGCTCTGCAGTGAATTTGGCCACTCCGCGCGCCGCTGTCCGTCCTATCCTATTTCCGGCGCAAATCAGCCCCCTTATGGTGGACCACAGCCGCGACCAGCATACGTTGCATCCTCTTATCCGGCTGCTCACACAGCCCATCACTCTCCATCTGATTGGATCCTGGACTCTGGTGCCACTCATCACATAACCAATGATCTTGCCAACATGTCTCTTCACAGTCCTTACACTGGTTTCGATAATGTGGTTATTGGTTAGTGAAGGTTTAAAATTACACATACTGGCCAACTTTTCAGTTATTCATCTCTTTTATTGCCTGAGCTCTCTGTGTTCCACATATTCGTAAAAATTTGATCTTTGTTGCTCAATTATGTCGTCACAATAATGTTAATGTTGTTTTTTCTGATACTGATTTTCATGTGAAGGATCGTCGCACGTGGGCAACACTCGTCAGCGACCCACGTAGGAACGACGCCTACTACTGGCCGGCGGCTTCCCGTCTACCATCCGCCCTCACGGCACAAAAGCTCCCTGCGTCATTGTGGCATTCTCGGTTTGGTCACCTGTCAGCTAAAATCCTACGTCACTTAGTGTCTTCTAGCAGTATGGCGTCCAATAGTGTGTCTGATCTTACTTGTGTCTCTTGCAAGCTTCATAAGTGTCATAAGATACCTTTCTCTGAGTCAAGTTTATCTTCTACTGCTCCGCTGGAGCTTATTTTTTCTGATGGACCTCTCCAATTATTTCTAATGTAGGATTTAAATATTATGTCATTTTTGTTGATCATTTTTCTAAGTATGTTTGGTTTTTCCCTTTACGCCGTAAATCTGATGTCTTACAAACCTTCCCCACTTTTAAGTCCATTGTCGAAAAATACTTCTCTACTAAAATCATTACTCTGTATACTGATAATGGGGGTGAATTCCTAGCTTTACGCTCTTTTCTTGCCTCCCATGGCATCTCACATCTCACTTCACCTCCTCATACACCTCAACACAATGGCTATGCTGAACGCCGTCATCGTCATATTGTCGATACTCGTCTCACCCTCCTTCATATGCCTCTGTCCCTCTCATTTACTGGCCTTATGCCTTTGCCACAGCGGTCTATCTCATTAATCGTCTTCCCAAGACAAATCTCTCGATGCTCTCCTCCTTTGAGTCTCTCTTCCATAAGCGCCCCAACCTTGCCAAACTACGTGTCTTCGGCTGTCAATGCTTCCCTTGGCTTCGGCCCTACACCTCACACAAAATGGAACCCAGATCTCGTGCATGTATCCTCTTCGGCTACTCTACTACTCAAAGCGCCTATCTATGCTTTGATCCCTCAACGTCTAAAATCTTCGTCTCGCGTCATGTCACCTTCCATGAAGACGTCTTCCCGTTCTCCAAATTGTCTAGCCCCGAGTCTCCCCCTGTACCCATTCTGGTCTCCCTAGAAGTCCTTCCACTGGCGCCACCAGTACCTGCCGACGCTCCCATTAGCGATCCTTCACCGGACGCACTACCCGCGCCACCAGCTCTTTCTGGCACCGCCAGCGGCCTCTGCCCCCGCTACACCCATTATGCCGCCACCTACATCCTCTCAGGGTGGTCATCATATGCAAACTCGCAGCAAAAATAACATCTTTATGCCCAACAAGAAGTTTGGTATGTCTGTTGTCACCTCTCCAGCTGTTACTGAACCTCAGACTTTGTCTAGTGCTATGTCCGATGAGCGCTGGCGCGCTGATATATCATCAGAGTTTGATGCTCTGCTACGCAATGGCACCTGGAATCTTGTTCCGCCTGATTCTTCCCAGAATATTGTGGGTTGCAAGTGGGTTTATCGTATCAAACGAAAGCCTGACGGTACTGTGGATAAGTTCAAAGCCCGGCTTGTTGCGAAGGGCTTTCATCAGCGTCCAGGTGTAGACTTCCAGGAGACTTCCAGTCCGGTTGTTAAGCCGGCAACTGTGCATTTGGTTCTCAGTCTAGCTGTATCCAAGGGCTGGCCTCTTCGTCAAATGGATGTGAACAATTCCTTTCTCCACGGGTGGCTTACAGAGGATGTTTATATGGCACAACCACCGGGTTTTGTTGACAAAGCCTATCCATCTTATGTCTGTAAGTTACAGAAAGCTATTTATGGTCTCAAACAGGCACTCGGGGCATGGTACAGTGCGCTCCGCCAATGCCTTCTGACCATGGGTTTTGTCAACACTACCTCTGACACTTTGCTCTTTGTCTTTCAGCATACTGGTATTACGGCCTATTTTTTGGGATACGTTGATGATCTCATATTGACTGGTAATGACTCTGCTTTCTTGAACCGTGTGATTAACTCTCTTGGGACTCAATTTTCTCTTAAAGACATGGGTGATCTAAGCTACTTTCTTGGTGTTGAAGTTCTGCTCAGCTCCAAGAGGTGTTTTCTTTCTCAGCGTAAATATGTTGTTGATCTTTTGACTCATCATAATATGCTGGAATCCAACCCTATTCAGATGCCAACAGCGGCGTCAACCCGCCTTCATCTTGGATACGGCACGGCTCCTGCCGACGCATCCATCTATCGCCAGGCCCTTGGGGGGCCTCCAGTATCTCTCCTTCACTCGTCCTGATATCTCCTTTGCTGTGAATAAACTCTCACAGTTCATGCACGCTCCTACTGTCACTCACTGAGGTGCAGTTAAGCGCCTCTTCCGGTATCTAAATGGGACGCGTGACTTCGGAGTCTGACTGCGTCCTTCATCTGCTATACCTCTGCATTGTTTCTCTGATGCTGATTGGAGTGGAAACTGTGATGACCGCTCCTCAACTGGTGCCTATGTTGTCTTTCTGGGGCCTAATCCTATTTCCTGGAGCTCCAAAAAGCAGCGTTCCGTTGCACGATCTTCTACTGAGGCTGAATATCGTGCCATTGCTTCTGCTGCCGCTGAAGTCTGTTGGCTTCATTCACTGCTGCGCGAGCTTCATGTCCCTCATCCGGCTGCTCCTGTCATTTACAGCGACAACATTGGCGCCACTTACCTCTGTGCCAACCCTGTGTTTCATTCGCGCATGAAACACATCTCCATTGATTATCACTTTGTTCGTCAATTGGTTCAGAATGGGTCTCTTCGTGTTGCTCACGTATCCTCTGCTGATCAGCTTGCTGATGCTCTCACCAAGCACTTATCTCGTCCTCGACTTCTTCTGCTGATGTCCAAGATTGGCGTGTCCTCCGCCTTCCATGAAAGTAAAAATTTAGTAACATTAATCAAAATTAGCATCATTATAGTGAAAGGAAAAATTAAATATTATTTCATTAAAAAAATCAACTATTGTCCGAGTATACTGATATTTAAAGGTAAATTTATAAAGAATATACCGATACACTGATGGTCACTGCTGTTATCGGTACAATGCTGCTATTGACACCAACACACATCTTCTTGTATTATATTATTTCTAATTAATTCTATAAGAATCAGTTAAATTAAGTATCAGAATTCTTTACAGATGATCACAATTGTTGGACATAGGTCTAAAAGTAGGATGATCTTTACAATTTTTTCCTTATATTTGTAGAAAAATAGTGACATGAGAACAACTCGATTGGCAAGATAAATGTCACAATTCAAATTACAGTGTTAAAAAAGAAAGTTATAGCCAATTAAACGGAGACATCCTATGTCAAACTAATATTAAAATGGTTTTGAGAGAAACAAAAGAGATACCGCTATAAATAAAATTCTATTTATGTTGGATGTTTATATATAAGAAGATTTTAGGAATTATTATTTTGTGGCTAAGTCATTATTTCCCTATAAATAGAGAGTTCTATATCAATAAGATCTCTCTCCCTACTTTTCTTTGCAATGATGTTCTTCTTCTTTTATTGTTTTAAACCACGTTATCAGCACGAGATTCTAACCAATTGAGTAAAAGCTTTGGGATTGAGCATAATGATTGTCAATTATTCCATAAACTTACTTCATGATTAAATTTTGGATTTAACGTAAGTATTTTACTTTATTTTTCTCTTTTAAATTCTTGAAATTCTATAATTTTATTTTATATACAAGCAAAGTTGTTTGATTATAACTCTAATGGAGTTTGTAAGAAATTATAACTGCCTGAATTGGTAAAATTTCTATGTCTTGTCATGATCAAATTCATATACGATTGTGGGAAAATAATGAAAACCGTCCCATTGAATTTGCTCCATTCTCATTCTTAAGAGAATCTGATAGCAGTACGTAATACGTCTGAAAGAAGACACATTTATTATCATGAATGATCAATGGAGATGGACGCGGCAATAGACGAAATTATATCATCATCATTATGGTAATGAGAGAATAATTCTTCACTTTGTAAAAGTATTATTTATTATCGATTTGACATGAGATTTATAAAGCACATATAGATGATTATGGTCCATTCATGATGTGAATTTGATAACATCTAATTTACAAATACATATTTATTCTTGAAAGAATATGAACGTGCTAGTGGTATTGAATATACTACACTCACCTCTAGAAGGAGATTTGAGATGATATAAGAAAATAATGTAATTATTATGGCATGAATGGTCATTGGTCATGTACCTATTGTATGCCAAAATATTTTGGCATTGTGATTAATTAAAGACAATGATATTGCAAGAAATAAATCTTGCATACAATTTTGACCATACCAATAATGGTATAACTTTCTCTTTAAAAGAGATATTCTTCATATTGATGTTGATGAATATGTGGTAGTACCAAATTAATTGAGAGCTCTAGACGAGCCAATTATTACTATTTTGGAGAGACACAATTGATTACCAATAAGATATTGTGTTGTAGTAAGTCTCAAAGAAACTTATTTAGTTTCTAAAGTATTCGAAAAAGCAGTTGGTTATATTGAGACTATAAATAAATGAAAGATCTTTTATTACTAAAATTTGTAGCGGGGCAATATGTATGTGAAAAGTTACCCACTTCGTTCTTCAGTTTGTATAAGGTGGATGTTTATTGATATAAAAACTCATATCATAATAAACTTGGAGTTTATTGATAATTGCACACATCATGGTGTAAACCTGAAGTTTATCAATATTAATAATTTAGTCACTTGGTTTACAACATAATTGATTTAGCCATGATATGCAAAAATAATAAAGAATTCACATGGGTAAATATTACAAGAACTAGAAACTTCTTTACGAATTCTCTTATATTGCTTGTTCTCATTAATTAATAAATCAATTGAAATTGGGATTGAATCACATGAATGCTGGAAATATCAAAGGTGAATATAGGCTCATTCATTTGCCATGTATACCACAGAAGATGTATCTATGAGATGGTTACATGTGCAATTAGTATTAACACACAACCTGGTGTTCGCGAGGTAACTTGCTCTATAATTTAATTTAGAGCATATTCCAGATTTTCTATTCAAGATAGTTCATCTTGATAAGTTGGTTTAAATCACAATTGATTTTGAAAAATATTTTATTGAGTGATCTAAATAATTGTTTATGAGAACAAAATTTTATATATCAGTTTGATATACGTTATATACGAAAGTATATTATTTTCTCCCCTTACAAGTAGTTTAGAGTCAAGAACCAAATAATTTCATCTTGTTATTATTGATGTGCGGTGTGTATTTTAATTAACACCATAATGCACAAAGATTTGTTCCCAAAATTGAGGAAGAAAGTTAGTTTTTCTGACATGAGGGGGAGACAAGATAAATAATTGAGAAAAGATACGTGCAATGAATTATCATGTGTACATCTAGATTCTCGAATAAGATAATATGAACTTGAAGTTCATAAAAGATAATTTATCTGCAATATGTTACAAAGCATGCCGGACGCATTTGCTGACCCAAATAAAGTAACTATATTATCATTACAAATGCTCATATTAAGTCCTAGAAGGACAAAGTCTATGGTACGCTTAAAGCGTATAGACAATCGGTTTCAAATAAATTTCTTGATAAAGAAGATGAGCAAATGATCAAAATGTTCATAATAAAGGAGGAAAGTGATCTAGAAGATCACACGACATAACATTTCATAATATATCATGGGAGATTCAGGTACCTGAATATATGAATGAAGAGATCTCCATATTACGTCGTTATGAAAAATAATGAGGTTTGAACTGATATAAAATATTTATCAGCGACAATTGATTATAGCACTAAATATATATGAGGACCTAAAGTCTGGAGAAATACTTCAAGTAGAATTTGGTTTCATATGAAAGACAAGTACTTTTGGACCTGTAGTTCAAACGCTTAGAAGTATAAAAATAATGGTGTGTACTATCACATTTATGTATCTTATATCTCTGGCATGACATGAAAACTATATACACATCTAAAGTCTATTTATATGGCTTATTGACTATACTTATATGTCAATCCATGAACCATTTAAAATGCTGATAGCATATGCAAATCTTGGAGAATTGTTTGGTCACGAATGACCACATCCTAAGTGTAATTTGTGCACAAAGATATCTTGCTATAACTATAAGCATGATAATGTGATAGCGAGGATTTTCAAGGTGCAACATATTCGTTGGAGTTAATATAGCAGATTTATTCACCAAATCTTTGCCGATGTCAACATTCAAGAAGCTAGTGCACAAGATTGGGATGCGAAGGCTCATGGATGTGAATTGATGTTCTCATTAGGTGGAGTTAATGCATGTTTCACTGTTTCCCTTACAAGGTTTTGTCCCACTGAATTTTCCTTGCAAGGTTTTTAATAAGACAACCAAAATGCATATTGTTAGATATGTGTACTCTTTTTCCTTCTCTATAATTTTTTCCCGCAAGGTTTTATATTAGTTAAGGTTTTAACGAGGCACATTATCTGTTGAATAGCCATTCAAGATGAGTGTTATAAATAGAATTTTACTTATGGTGAATATCTATATTTAGACAAACTCTAAGATTTATTGCTTGGTGACTTAGTCATCCTCTCCCGATTCTATTACATTGTTATTCATTTTAAAATTCAATAAGAATTCTTTCTCTATCTTTCTCTGTAATGCTGTTGTTTTTCTTTTATTGTTTTATAACAAACACTTTTTTCCTTCTTGTTTTATTTATTAAATACACTTTGATTAGAATCCTAGGTAGCCTTTTCTTTGGCATTTTTGCCCCTTAATAACATTTTATTTGGCCCGGTTTAGATTTCAAAATTCAAAAAATAGCAACGGTCGTCTCTTTCATCATATGGAGAAATCAACGGCCTTCCAAAAGGAACTTTCTTTTCTCTCTCTCTCTCTCTCTCTGAAGATTTAAAAGAATTGAATCCCTTTTTCCCCTCTCTTTTTCAGTGTATTTGATTACCACTTCTCTTACCCTTTATCAATGGAACTTCATGAGTGGCAAGATCCACTTCTTATTACAGACGTCTCTTCCCAACAACAAGAAGAGGAACAACAATTGCTGATTAACTCTCACAAATACTGTAAGAAACTTGTTTGTACAGACATTGTTGTCCAATTTTACATGGGTTTGTAGCTTATTCTCATAATCTTTATTCTCTTAATTACTCATTATTTGGCAGACCCGTTTTCGTCATTGGATGTTTCGAGAAATACACTGATGGGACTGGAAGATTCTATTTGCTGTACCTCCATCATGATTGAAGGTAATTATGCACCCCCTTTTAACAATTCTTGGAAAAGAAAGCTATCCTGCTAAGCTCCCGCTATGCTGAGGATTCGGGCTAGGCAACTTTACTTGCATTTTTACGAGAGGATGTTTCCGCTGCTTGAATCCGTGATCCCTGGCCACACACCTGACAACTTTTACGATTTCACGAAAATTCCTTTCTTTTGTTTGATTTTTTTTTTCTAATTTATTTTATGTTATGTGCATTGATTTTTTTTAGAAGGGAGTAATGCTGAAAATTTCAAGGACCCAGTTGCAGAAAGTGTAATTAATGATGAGAAATTCATAAAAGGTTTGATTTTTGTTTCTTTATCTTAGGGTTCTTCACGATTTTGAATTGAATTGACCCCCTTTGCCTCATTGCATGTTTCAGTGACCCCCTTTGCCTCATTGCATGTTTCAGTAAATACATTGATGGAAGATTCTAATTACTGTACCCCAATCAAGATTGAAGGTAATTTTTTGCAACTCCCCCCCCCCCCCCCCCACTTTAAACAATTCTTGAAAAGATTGAGTTTTTGTTTTAATATTACTTATAGTATGTTATGTGCATTGGTTGTTTGTTAGAAGGGATTAATGCTGAAAATCTCAAGGATTCAGTTGCAGAAAGTGTAATTAATGGTAGGATATTTTACAAACACTTGATTTTTTATTTCTTTGTTTTAGGATTTTCCAGATTTTTGATATTGATCAAGATGATTTGTTTCTTGAAATTTTACTAGGTAGAGATATGTTGGGATTTTCATTAACATCTTCTGATTTAGTGATCTGTACTGGATCACCGGATATTCCACGACGAAGCTATGGAGATTCACCCGAAATTCTGAAGGGTTGCTCCATTTCTCTAGAAAATGGAATTAAGGGATCTGAACAGCCCCCAGTTATTACAAAGGATGAAGATTTGTGCCTGCATTTTGAGCTTCCTTCTCTTTCAGTGCCTATAGTTAGCACCAGTTCTGAGAGTGGCATTCAATTTTCAGATGATAAATATTCTCCGCAAAACAACTCAGAGGTTTGAGTCTTTACTCACCTATTCATTATATAAAAGAGAAAAGATGTGGCCAAAAAGCATTAGAAGCTTGAATTAATATGCTTTTTTTGCAATTATTTAGGTAGATCAGAGGCTTCAATTAACAAAAGTGTGTGGGGAAAAGGAACTGAAAGAAGCAAAGAGGCCAGTGGAGGAACTTAAAAAGGAGAATGAACTAAAATGCAAAGAATGTGCTGAAGCTTGGAAGTCCTTAAAGGAGCTTCAGAATGAGCTCATGCGCAAGTCAATGCATGTTGGATCACTTGGTACAGAAATTACTTTGCGTAAATATGACTGCTTTAAAGTTTTGCAAAACAAGTATGCTGATATTGCTTGCCTCCTGTAGCTTTTGCAATTGAGGGCCAAGTGAAAGAAAAGAGCAGATGGTTTTCATCCTTGAGAGATCTTACGAGGAAATTGAAGGTAATTAATTTTGATGCTTGTGTCATATGATTCTTTTCAGTGTTCTTGAACCTAGGATCTATTGGGAATAACTTCTCTACCTTCGTAAAGTAGGGGTAAGGTTTGCATACACATTACCCGCCCCAAACCCCATTTGTGAGATTCCATTAGGTTCGTTGTTGTTGTTGTTGTTGTTGTGTCGTATGCTTCTTGTATCATATGAGTAAATATGTTGATTTTCTTCCAAAATTTGTTTTGTAGATTCTAAAAATGGATCAACTCAAAGTATCTGAAGAGGCTTTATTATATAAGCAGCAATTACTAGCAGATTTTGCAGATATGAGCTCTACCATTCAGTCCAAATGTAAATCTTTTTTAAAATACTGGTGTTCAGTTATGTTAGAAGTAAAACTCCCCAATTTGACTTTGTAATTACTCTTGTTATGATCATAGTAAAGGAACAAGTTGAATTGCATGAAAATCTCAAGATCAAGTTCATCAAGGGTGCTAAGGAGCAGAAGGAACTTTATAACAAGGTTTTGGATTTAAAAGGTAGGGGATAAGTAAATTACAACACTTAAAAGAGCAATTAGTTTATGATCATATGCTTGTTTTGACTCTATTGGATTGCTTCAGGGAACATTAGGGTCTTTTGCCGGTGTAGGCCTTTGAACACTGAAGAGACAGCTGCAGGAGCTTCAATGGCGATTGACTTTGAAGCTGCAAGGGATGGGGAACTCACTGTGAAGTCTAACGGCATGTCTAAAAAGACCTTCAAGTTTGATGCCATTTTTAGCCCCCAAGCCGGCCAAGGTAACTAAATCTTTTATCCAAGTTGAAGACTAGTGCTAGCAATCCCTTTAAACTAAGGAGCATAGTGGTAAGTGAAGAATACTTCTGATAGAGTATAAGCATAGTTAATGGTTACTAAAAGACCGTCTAAGGGACTAAGTTAAGTATAATGCTAAGCTTTGAACAACAACAACAAACCCAGTATAATCCCACAAGTGGAGCCTGGAGAGGGTAGTGAGTATGCAGAAAATCTCTTACCTTTAAATATAAAAATCTAATACAGGGTATGTTGTTGTTCATACAAGAAAGAAATTATGGAGTGAGGAAAAAGAAGCAGAAATATGGAGCAACTCTCGTTCAACCTATAACAGTTTCTACAAATATACCTGAAGTTACTGTGTCTGAATTGCAGTGTTAAAAATTATTCAATATAATGCTCTGGACATTTATAAGCACAAAAAAAGATAAATAAGTTGTTGCCAAAATACAGAATATAAGATGCAGCAGCAGTAATAGCCTAACCGCACAAGAACCAATAATCTTGATGAAGTGTCATTTCTCCCTATTCACACAATTTTCTCTTGCTTGTTACAATAGCTGAAGTTTTTGAGGATACTGCTCCCCTGGCAACCTCAGTTCTAGATGGGTACAATGCCTGCATATTTGCCTATGGCCAGACTGGTACTGGCAAGACATTTACAATGGAGGGCACAGAAGAAGCTCGAGGGGTCAATTACCGGACTCTTGAGGAGCTATTTCGCATTATTGACGAGCGAAAGAACACAGTTCATTACGAAATATCAGTAAGCGTCTTGGAGGTATACAATGAGCAGATCCGAGATTTGCTAGTTTCAGGATCTCAACAAGGCGTGAAAAGGTAGCTAGCTATAAAATATTTGCTCACTTTCTTTAGAAGCAAGATGGAGTTGTACAATTTCATGTTGATCCCGTGATTTCATTTTAGGCTTGAAATAAAGCAAGTTGGAGAAGGAATGCATCATGTCCCTGGACTAGTTGAGGCCCACGTGAATAATATGACCGAGGTTTGGGAAACCTTACAAACTGGTAGCAACGCGAGGGCAGTTGGATCCACCAATGCAAATGAGCACAGCAGCCGATCACATTGGTTTGTGCATCATAAGTTATGGAAGGTTTTCATTTGTTTAAATCTTATGTCAACAATTACTAATCAGGTAAATTTTTTTTTGTGTGTAGCATACTTTGTGTAATGGTAAAGGGGGAGAATTTGCTAAATGGGGAATGCACAAGAAGCAAACTGTGGTTAATTGATTTAGCAGGAAGTGAGAGGATAGCAAAGACAGAAGTACAGGGTGAAAGGCTAAAAGAAACCCAAAATATAAACAGATCTCTATCTGCCCTTGGAGATGTGATATCTTCACTTGCAACAAAGAGTCCACATATTCCATTCCGGTACTTACAATACTCATGTGCGAATTCTCAACCTATTTGGAAATATCTTGCTCTCTGATTTTCTTTTCTTTTCTTCTTCGTCTAAAAGGAACTCGAAGCTTACTCATTTGCTCCAAGACTCATTAGGTATTTACCTTTGACTTGCTTGAATCATGAACTTCAGAAGAATATATAAACAACTAGATTTGATAAGGCCTTTTATTTTACAGGAGGAGATTCAAAGACGTTGATGTTTGTTCAGATCAGTCCAAATGAGAATGACTTGAGTGAGACTCTTTGCTCATTAAATTTTGCAAGTCGAGTTCGAGGTATAGAGCTAGGTCCAGCAAAGAAGCAAGTGGACAGTATGGAGCTCCTGAAATACAAACAGATGGTAGCGTAAATTTCTCTCTTGAAATTCACATCGTTTTGTTGAAATTTTCCACAGAAGTAATCATTTTCCTGCCTTCTGGAAAATTTGTTTACCTTGACAGGTTGAAAAGGGCAAACAAGATATGAAAAGCAAAGATTTTCAGATGAAAAAGATGGAGGATACAATTCATGGCTTGGATGCTAAGTTGAAAGAAAAGGATATGAAAAACAAAAACCTTCAGGACAAGGTATGAATTGTAATTGTTAACAGTTAACAGATATGTCAAGTTTGTGATCATATGAGTATTTAGCTGATTAGTCTATCAATATGATGTGCAGATTAAAGAACTGGAATCACAGCTTCTTGTAGAGAGAAAACTTGCTCGACAACACGTGAACTCTAAAATTGCTGAACAATTTCAGCAACAGCTTATTGTACAACAGAATGAGGAGCAAGAAGTTGCACTGACGAGGCCACCATTTGCGAACAAAATTTCTGTTCAAAAGACTCGTGATGAAAATAAGTATCCACCACTTAATACTACTCGACTGCTTACTGAGAACAATTTCCACAAACTCTCTATGGCTTCTGCTACTGTGGATTGTCCGTTTAAGCAAAATGGCCTAATAGAAAAAGAAAACAAGGAAAACAATCCAGATATTGACGAACAAGTAGCTGTTCTGAAGAGGACTGGGCGAGCTTCTATGTGCCCGATTGCAAACAGGACTTTGCCTAAACCTACTCCACGCCGTAACTCTCTGGTTCCACTGCGTTATGTAGCACCTGTAACCAAGTTTCCTCCTTCACTTTTACCATTGAGATCAATACAAGCAGAGGAGACGGAAGATGCTGAGGGGGTCTATTCAAATTGCTTACCTGAACCAACGCCACAGTGTAGTCCTAAAGAGCTTAAGAGTGTGAGTAAGAAGCTCAACAGTGTCTTGAGACGAAGCCTTCAGAAGAAAATGCAGTTCAAGTCTCCACTGCAGCAGTACATAAGAAGAGTTGGCGTGAATGTGGGCGCTGAGAAAGTTAGGGTCTCCATTGGTAGCAGACGAAGGATGGCTCATAGGACGTTGCTTGGTAATGCGATAGGAGTTCCGAAAGAAAATCAGCAGAAGCAAAGATGGAATACTGGAACAGTTGCAAGAGCAGTTCTATGATTCTGTTTCTTTACTTCCTTTCTTCTTGGTTTCTGTTCAGAACAAGGGCTATGCTTCTTCCTTGCACACGCAGCAACACGTAGCGAAAACAAAACAAAAAAATATATATAAGAAAGAAATGGCTGTTGATTTGTTTGGATGATGATGCTTATCATCTGCTGAAAGTATTTTGGAATTGTTTGATTGGTGTAAATGCTTAAAAGATTGATGTAAATGCTTGAAAGATTTCTTATGCATGGATCATTTGGACAAGGCATGAATTTTCATTAATGCATGCAATTCACATTGATAACACATCTACAAATTAGCTGAAAACTCTCTCCTAATGTAACCATTACACCCTTTCTTGAACACTAGTGCTGCAGCCTGCATTTCTGCTTTTCTTTCTCCATGGTGCTGCTTGTTGGAAAAATAATTTGCTAACTCGAAAAGAAATATTCTAAAACTATGTCTAGATTCATTTTCTTACAATTATATTAATGAGTAATTATTATAGCAATTATCTTAAATATATTTGTTATAGAAAATTAGTTTAATTTTGAATTCAATTGGAACAAAATATATCTGATTATTGAATGCTCGGGTAATCTGAACGATACTTTTACAAGAATAATTGACCATTTATAGCTAATGGCTTTGGATTCTAACGATTTTTGTATGCTTTGAATTGCCTTTATGGCCAAGACAGTTTTCATATGAGATTGTGCATTTCTTTTGCACTCTTTATTTATACTTCTTTGGTTTTACATCTTATAAAGGGTGTGAAGAAAAAAGTAAAAGCTTTCTTTCTATTTTTCTTCTATTGTGCTGAGTTTATTTTGATTAATCTTTATTGATTTTGTTCATAGTTATATTAGAAGAGCTTGTTGAATCCTTAGGGATACGCCTAATTTTATTTATTCTGGTATGGGCGAAATATCCTTAAGGACAGTGTCCTTGACACACCTCAAGCTAAACCTTTTATTCTCCATAATCATCAAATTTTTTCCAACAATCTTAAGGATACATTACATTGTTATTATGGAGGATGACACTGTTAATGTTACTACTCCTACTGCACCAACTGCTTTTGTTGCTGTTTTTGGTGGAGATATTTTTAACCGCAAGCATGCTGTTGTTGTCAAAGGAAAAATAAAATTACTACTAGAAACAGCGTTGTGAAGGAGAACAACCGTCAGAGAAAATCAAGTAACATGTATGATAAAAGAATTGGTTATATGCCCAAAACTAACAATCAAACCTTCAAGGAAAAAGACAACTTCTTTGCATATGGCAAACGTGGCTACTATGTTGCTCAATGCCGAAAAAGGGTTGAGAGTGACAATCCCACTAAGGCTAAAGTAAATTTAACTGAAGCCAAAGTGGATGATATAATTGTTACGGTTGTTTCCCAAGTGAACCTTATGGCCAATGTGAAAGATTGGGTGTTAGATTGGGTGCTAACAAAAAGACTTTATGTCTTACACCTAAGTTGAGGAGCGAGAATAAGTTGTCTATCTTGGTGACTCAAGAACTACTCAAGTTCTTGAAAAAGGTAAAAGTCTTCTCAAACTCACATCTGGCAAAACTTTGGCATTGAATGACGTGTTGCATGCTCCTAGTATTCGAGCCAATTTGGTCTCTGTGGAATTATTAGGAAAATTGGGGGGGGGGGGGGGGGTGAAAGTATCTTTTGAATCTAATAAGGTCGTATTGACCAAGAATAAAAATTTTGCTGGCAAAGGTTATTGTGAGCACGTGATTTTTGCTTCGGATGATTTATTCCTACAGGATTCTTAAATTAGGATTTTTCTTCTAATTATTTGATTTTTAGGAATTAATTGCATAATTTTTGTGTTTGTTTGCATTTTTGTGTACATGTTTAATCTATATAATTCATAAAAATATAAAAAAATAGTGCATTTGCATTTAAGACCTAATTTTTTATTTTTTTAGGATAATAAGTTATTTAATATTATAAAAATAAAAGAAAATAACAAAAATAGCTCTCCTTGCATTTACTCTTAATTGTTCGAATTCATTACATTTTTGCTTTCAAATTAGGATTTAACTAATTTTTGTAAATATTATGAGGTTTAATTAATTTATATTGTTAATTAATGGCTTAATACATAGTTTATCACCCAACCTTTGGCCCAAATCCCCCTTACATGCTTTCTGTGGACAATAATAGCCTTACACAAGAAACTTTTCTAAAGTGTATCTGGTACCCAGATCCTGTTAATAAAACATCCGTGTATGTCACACGTTTGACTCTACTTACTTTTAACCCATTACCTTATAATAAATAACCCAACCCTAATTGACCTACCCGACCCACAAGGTAAAACGCATTTTAACCAAACTTATCCCAGTCACTACTCAAAATCCGATACACCTAGAATGAGCGATGTAAAGGCGATTCCGGCGACCATCTCAAGCTACACTTTCATCATGGATTTCCGGTGGATTTATACGTTTAATAGGTTAGTAATTTTGTTCTCTTTGCATTACCCGTTTATTTTAGTAGTGGGTGGGTTGAACCTAGGGTTTTTTTTGAAATTTCTTGTATTTTGCTTAGGGTTATCATACTTTTTAAAGGGGAATCTTTTGTCATTGTCGATATCGCTGTGAAGTTGTTGTCCTGTTGCCTTTACAGATAGTTTTTTATAAAAAAACATTTGTCCTCTGCTTGCAAACCGTGTGTAAAGTTAGGGTTTACTGATGATTATAATAGCATTGCTTTGAACAATGTCATATGCTCTTGTCTTTGTCTCCACTTCTGTTTTTCATCTGCACTCCTTTATTTTCAATTGTTGCATGTGAAAGTCCATTTAATTGTCCCTTATTTGTCCTTTGTTTGCAGATAATGTCTTTTAAAATCATTACCCTCAGGAAGTACCATGATGGGGTATTAGTTCCTGGTAACTTTGCTCGTTTTGTGGGTGGTAGTCAAACATTGACTTTAGAAGTATATGTGGATGTAGTGTCTCTTATTGAACTGATGAACTACACTAGGATCTATAACTGGAAAAATGTAGCTGATTTGTATATTTGTCAAATGGATAGGACAGATAAATTGATAAATATTCTCACATATAAGGATATTTTAGACATTTGATACCTTAGATATTTATATGACTCATGCTGCCCCTTTATGTGTTGTTCAATTAAATGAGGCTAGTAAAGGGGTTGGTGGGTCTAATAGTGGAGCTTTTAAGAGCACAACAGTCTTAGAAGAAGAGGAAGATAGTGAATA
Source organism: Nicotiana benthamiana (assembly GCA_034376525.1). Taxonomy (NCBI): domain Eukaryota; kingdom Viridiplantae; phylum Streptophyta; class Magnoliopsida; order Solanales; family Solanaceae; genus Nicotiana; species Nicotiana benthamiana. Next base: position 120,104,555 of record CM067331.1, read on the forward strand.
TGAATCAGAATCTGCCCCTGCTCATGAACATACACCTTCCCCTTCTCATACTCTTAAACCTGCTCCTGTCCATGCAACTTCAGGAGAACAAGAGAGTGGAGTAGATAGTGAATCAGACTTTGATAATAGTGAAGGTGAGGATGACAATGAGAATGATTCAGACTTTGAAAATTGTGATAGTGATGAGAGTGATGGTGTAGATTTACATGTTCCTGGTGATTTGGATTATGGATCTGATGTTCATGAAGAATTGTAGAGTGTAGGGATGAACTGAGGAAGTATAGGAGGAAAATGAGTGAAAGGCCAAAAGATAGATGTGATATTAACCTAGGTGATGCAGGAATAGATATTGGTTTTGATGAATTAAGAACTGGTAGCAAGCAAAATAGGTACACAGGCTTAGTAGGGACAGATGGGCCTTACTCTGGGTCTTCAGATGCTGAAGATGAATTTGATGAAGAACATAAGGAGAAAACGGCTGCCAAGAGTAGGAAGAAAGCCCTGATATTTGATCCAACTGTCAAGAAAATAACCTTGGAGTTGGGGTTGATTTTTTTGAGTGTTGAACAATTTAGGTTTGCTGTTAGTACGTATGCAATTCATAAAGGAGTTCAAATTGAAAAGAATATTAATAAACCTGGTAGGGTGAGGGTAAGATACATGCATCCAAAATATCCATGGATCTTGGGTGCAAGCAAAGATGGCGGATCCAATAATTTTAAGGTAAAAAGGTATTGTCATGTCCATAAGTGTTACAAAACAAATAAAAACAAGCTTTGCAACTCCAAATACCTAGAAAGTATTAAAAGGATAATATTGTGCGTCAACCAAATATGAAAGATGTGTCCAACATCTACCAATCCACCAACTGAACCCCCACCAATTAAAAAGATTCCTGGAAGAACGAAGAAGAAGAGAAGAAACTGAACATCCTACTTCTGGAAAGCTTTCAGGAAAGGGTATGAAGATGATATGTTCAAACTGTGGTGGATATGGACACAACAAGAGGAGTTGCCCTAAGAAATCAAGGCCTGCGGGTTCAACTCCAGCAAATGCTTCATATGTACAAAGATGTAGAGGAAGAGGAAGAGGTAGAGCAAGTAGAGGAAGAGGAACGTCTTCAACTCCAATTACTTCTGCCCTTGCTGCTGCTGGTAGAGGAAGAGAAACTACTTCAACTCCATCTGCTTCTGCCCCTACTTCTTCTGGTAGAGGAAGGAACTACTGCTAGTACAGGAAGAGGAACTGGTAGTGGTAGGGGAAGTTCTGGGTTTGGACTATTTCAATCAAGCAGTTGGTTCACAAATGTTTCTGTAAGTAGTTCAAAGTTAATTGTATATCTTGTTTGTTTTAACAACATTACTGAATATTTTGTGTTTTTGATAGCCTGGTGGAGGTAAGCCAAGAGTGGTCTCTCATGGTGGTGAAAAGAGATCCTCAGAAGATATTCTGGAGTGTGCATACAAGCCAAGAAGTGGTGTATAATGGAATGGTAGACCAGCCATTACTAGAAGAGAACTTGAAAGAACTGCTGCAACTCGTTCATGAACGGGAGCATCTCAATCCAATTTAAGTCAAGCAAGTTCATCAGCCCAGCCATCTAAGAACAACCACTGAATTCTGTTATTGTCACTGTTACTTTATTTTGGAACTGCTATAATTTCCCTTTGGAACTGTAATTTATTTTGGAATAGCAGTTAGGTTAATTTGGAACTGCTATTTAGGTTTGCTCTTAGTGTTTTTATTTTGTTAAGGCAGCCTGCTGTTATTTTGGTATGTTATAAAACTGGGCAGGGTTTATTTTTGTTAAGGCATGTTGCTGCTATTAGGTGACTGTAATGAAGTCCTTTACTCTATGATGAAATATATGAAGGTGTTGTTTGATAATTTCTTGGCAGATGTGTCTTTAGTTTTGTATTGAATGTTGTTATTTTGGTATGCTTTGAAGCATTTGTGATGTTATTTTTGTATGTTATTTCTGGAAAATTTCAGCATTTGAGCTGAATATCAACCACTATTTGACTGTGTTTCAGTGTTTTATCAGTCACAATTTGAGGTGTGTTTTAACAGCACTAAATAATAACAAACTCTAACAAAGCGTTCAACTCACACAGCAACAAACTGAAACAACACAACATTAACAATTGCCAAAATATTTCATTCATTTCTAACAAAGGATACAAAATCTACCAAAAAACTTCGTTCGTTTTCTTACATTATATAACAATCTTTATAACTATCTAACACAATCAACTTCAACACAATTGCAATTAAAATCAGCACACACAATCTCCTCCAATTTCTTTGGTTTCTATTTCCTTCAGCAATGCATCAAATGCCCTTTTCTTCTTTAGCAGCCCCAAAATCACCACTTTCAAGTGCTCTGGAGTTGGGGGTTCAAACCACATAAAGAATTATATGCCGATCGACTGTCCCTCTAAAAAATTGAAGAGAAAATTATTAGAGACTATAAAATCGATTACAAAAGTACAATTGATATTTACCTCATAAAATGGACATCCCTAAACCCAGATTATCAACACTCCATTGTATCACCACAACTTCTTCACCACAATAGCAAAATTTTCTTAGATTATGCATTTTTCCAAACCCTAGAAATTTAACCCTTATGCCGCAAAAGAGAAGGAAGAAATAGAAGAATATTTTAATATTGGCTTCGAGCTTCAAGAAGAGGAATACATTTTGGCTTCAAGAAGATAAAATTATCCTCAATTTACAGCTTTCAAGGAGGAAGAAAAAGATGAAAATCGGGTCCTACGGTAAATAGAAATGGGTTAAGACCCTTTTAATCTTTTAAAAAGGGTCCTTGGAATGTGTTTTTGACCATTTAGTAAAGACAGAAATTGTCTTGAAATACTGTTCACGCGCTTGGTCAAGTTTCTATTACACACACTTAGACCTAGTCAAAGGGGGTGTGTACTAGGCACACTTTAGAAAGGTTGCGTGTGCAAGATTATTACAGCCCACAGAAAGTGTGTATGCGAGATTTGGGCCTTAGATCGGGTGTCAACTTATATAGTTTCCCTTAATTAATTTAGTTTTAAGGTATAATTTTAGTTTTGTGATAATTTGAAAAAAAGAAAAAGAAAAGAGAGTTAAAAGGAAATTGAGTAATTAAATAAGATACCCAAATTTGGGCTGGCCCAAATAAGAAATTAAACCCCAAACTTGTCCAAAACCCTTCTACCCAGCCTAGACCCGCGTCCAAACCCGACCTAGTCTCCTTGGATGACCAAACGACGTCGTTTTCTCCCATTTGATCTCAACCGTCGAGGTTAGGAGATCTAACGGATGAGAAGTTAGGGTCTCTTAATATATAAATGTCCAAAGCCCCCCCCCCCCATCAAGTCGTCTCTCTCACCTCACCAAAGAACCCCACCATCTCCGCCATCTACCGCCGTCGAAAATCGCCTACGGCGGCGGTGAGTCTCCAATGACTACCAAAACTTCACCATAGCTTCATCTCCTCCCCCTCATGCCCATGAAACCATCAGCTTCCCTTGAATCTCACTGGAAGTCCTTGAATTTCCCAAACCCTAGCCCCCGCCTTTGAACATTCCGCCGTGGTCGGCGGTGCCACCACCCAAACACCACCAAATTAACACCCCTTGACCGCCATGAACCCCTCATCCCAAATCCCTAACATATTTCCTTCGAATCCCACTGGTGCATCTCGAATCTTCAATCGAAATTTAGACCTAAACCTAACCTTCCTCCAAAACAAATCCCTATATCTGCGGCTTGTGACCAAACTCCGATTTAGCCGAAATTAGAGGCTAATTGATTGTTCTTATCAGGAATAACTAATCAACCTCAAGTTTTGTCTATCTCAGAATAGTCCTTGGCATTTAGTTTTAACCATTGGTTCCACCTTGGGTCTGGTCTCAAGTATTTTTGTTTCTTTTCTTCTTTCATTTTATTTCTTTAATAAGTCTAGCCTGAATTACCAGTTTGAGTTTGTCTAAGTTCGTCAGGTCTAATTGCAATGAGTTTTAGGGATTATACTTCTATTTAATTGCTAGTTTAAACAATCTTGTGAGTTCGATTCATGTTTAATTTGTTTTCAGTTGTTAAATTTATGTATTTTTAAAGATTTTTCAAAGTTTGATCTCTTTGAAGCCCTGGCATTTAAATAATCATGTATGTCACATTTCAAGGGGTCTTAGGGTTTAATTGTAAGCTTAAAAACTAAGGGGTCGCAAAGGAATGGGTAAAAGGTAAAATAGGTTAATTAAGGGTAAATGGGTAGACCACCTAGAGAATCTTTCCCTAACTGCTCTAGAAAACTTCCTGGAAAGCTGAAAATAGACTAGCTTGATCCACAAGTTAAAAAATCAGGGGGCTAAGTAGCAATAAAGAAACTTAGGAGAGGTCTCAAATACAAAACTAGTTAACATTGGCTACCCAACTAACCAAACGATGAGTCTCAATTCAAAATAAAGAAAAGAACAAAAGAACAAAAAGAAGTGAATTCAAAATGCTGAAGCAGACCATGCAGAATGCCTAAAAATTTGATTGAAGTCACAATCTTCTCCTGTCTCTCTTTGATCAAATGCTGAAGAAAGAACAAACACCTATAGCTTGTAAGCATCAAGATTCAGATCGAGGTCCACAGTAAAATCAGCTAAGACTCAAGATCAAGCTTCAAGAGATTTAGAGATAGAAATCTTGTAACTCGTAGTTGATAGGCATAGCTAGCTTAGCCTTGATTTCCTTTTCGGTGTATAGAGAGGTCAGCAAGCAGTAGCAGCAGCCATGGCAGTGAAATCACAGCTTCCGGTAGTCCCAACTACCAAAACTTCCTGAAATACACTTGACCTGGTTCCTTTATAGCCAAGGATATGTAAGCAATCTCTAAAGCAAGGTTCGATTAGACATTTTTCAAATATGCTTCTCATGGAGTACCAAGTGGGCAAAAATCCCTCATAATTGCTCATATATCTTTGCCCGAAGACCCGTCATGTCTCCGAGCAAAGAGTGGCAGCTGTGAGCACGTGAATTTTGCCTCGCATGATTTATTCCTATAGGATTCTTAAAATTAGGAATTTTCGTTTAATTATTTAATTCTTAGGAATTAATTGCATAATTTTTGTGTTTGGTTGCATTTTTGTGTGCATGTTTAATCTATATTATTCATAAAAATATAAAAAATAGTGCATTTGCACTTAGGACCTAATTTTCTATTTTTTAAGATAATAAATTATTTAATATTACAAAAATAAAAGAAAATAACAAAAATAGCCCTCTTTGCATTTTTACTTTTAATTGTTCGAATTCATTACATTTTTGCTTTCAATTTAGGACTTAACTAATTATTGTAAATATTATGAGGTTTAATTAGTTTATATTGTTAATTAATTTAGTTTTAAGGTATAAATTTAGTTTAGTGATAATTTGAAACAAAGAAAAAGAAAAAGAAAAGAAAATTAAAAGGAAATTGAGTAATTAAATAAGATGCCCAAATTTAGGATGACCCAAATCAGAAATTAAACCACAGACCCGTCCAAATGCCTTCTACCCAGCCCAGACCCGCGTCCAAACTCGACCCAGTCTCATTGGACGACCAAACGACGTCGTTTTCTCCCATTTGATCTCAACCGTCGAGGTAAGGAGATTTAGAAAATTAGAAGTTAGGGTCTCTTAATATATAAATGTCCAAATGCAACCCCCCATATCCAGTCGTCTCTCTCACCTCATCAAAGAACCCCACCATCTACCACCATCGGAAATCACCTACGGCAGCGGCGAGTCTCCAATGACTACCAAAACTTTACCATAGCTTCATCTCCTCCCCTCATGCCCATGACACCATAAGCTTCCCTTGAATCTCACTGGAAATCCCCAAAATATCCCAAACCCTAGACGCCGCCATTGAACCCTTCGCCATGGATGGCGGTGCCACCACCGAAACATCACCAAATTAACATCAATTGACCGCCATAAGCCCCTCATCCAAAATTCCTAACCTATTTCCTTCGAATCCCTTTGGTGCATCTCGAATCTTTAATCGAAATTTAGACCTAAGCCTAACCTTCCTCCAAAACAAATCCCTATATCTACGGCTTGTTACCAGACTCCGATTTAGCCAAAAATAGAGGCTAATTGGTTCTTCTTATCAAGAACAACTAATCATCCTCAAGTTTTTTAGAATAGTCCGTGGTATTTAGATTTACCCGTTGGTTCCACCTTGGGTGTTGTCTCAGGTATTTTCGTTTCTTTTCTTCTTTCATTTTATTTCTGTAATAAGTCTGGCCTGAATTACCAGTTTGAGCTTGTTTAAGTTCGCCAGGTCTAATTGCAATGAGTTTTAGGGATTATATTTCTATTTAATTTCTAGTTTAAATGATTGTGTGAGTGATGTGTGTTCGATTCATAATTAATTTGTTTTCAGTTGTTAAATTTCTGTATTTTATAAGATTTTTCATAGTTTGATATGTTTGAAGCCCTAGCGTTAGAATAATCCTGTTTGTCACATTTCAAGGGGTCTTAGGGTTTAATTGTCACTTTAAAAACTAGAGGGGTCTCAAAGGAAGGGGTAAAAGGTAAAATAGGTTAATTAAGGACAAATGGGTAGATCACCTAGAGAATCTTTTCGTAACTACTCTAGGAAGCTTCCTTCCTGGAAAGCTAAAAATAAACTAATTTGATCTACAAGTTAAAAACTCAGGGGCTACCCTAGTAATTTGCCTATAAAGACATATGTCACGCCCCTCCATTTTCTAAGAGGTTATGCCATGCGTGCGATGACTGGGCGACAAGCAGGCAATGATTTGGCGCACGTATGGCAGCATTTCTCTTGCTAAGTCTAGATCCTTCCAATGGAAGATTCTAGACCCACCTAGACTTCTCTTGTATATTCTACTAGGTGTAGAGATTTGTAGAACTCTCTAGAGCTTTGATCTTAGCCATTGATTAGAATAGATCTTAGCCGTTGATTTGGGACTCTAGCAACTATAAATAGGCTAGAGGCATTTGGAATTTGCATCCAAGAAACATTCAAGCAATCCAACACTTGTATAAAGCATTCTCTTGTTTAATACAAAGCTTTCTTGCAAGCTTCTCTTCTTAGCTTCTCTCTTAGCTTGTTGTGGCAATATTTCGGGGAAAGGCTGACTTAGCACATCGCAGGGGCGGATTGTGACTAAGGCCGCATGGAAGATAGCTAGGGAGTTATCCGGTCCGTGACAGTTGGTATCAGAGCAACGCTACGAAAGGGATTCGTGGGTTAACTGGGCACATTCACGACATGGCTAGCGGCGATGAGGAGCAAGTTCGCATGGGTCGCGAGGAGGAGCGCACCGTACCACCACCACATAAGGGAGGTAAATCTCGTGACTATCTTGCTAGTTTTGAAGCTCGGTTAGCTAAACTTGAGATAGCTATGGCGGATACAAAAGAAAGGTTGGATCGCACGGAGCAAACCGTAGAAGAATACGTCGAGAAGGTCGATACCTCGTTGGACACTTTCCAAGAGAGGATTTATGCTGCGGGGGCAGAGTTAACCAACGAGAACAGCTTGTTTCAAGCCAAGGTGTATCAAGCCTTGTCAGATTTGAGGCAGGACGTTGATGAAGCCAAGTCAAGCCTAGAGGCGTCCAAGGCTGCCGTAGAAGAAACCAAGGCCGACTGGGCAATGTGCAGGAGTGCTTTCATGACGAAAGAAGCTACCTCGACATCAACTGTGCAAGTCCGAGACACTGCCCGTGCCATGGACTTGCCAAAGCCAAAGGAATACAACAGATCTCGAGACGCTGTAACCATAGACAACTACCTTTGGCACATGGAGTGCTACTTCGAGGCGCTCAACTTAACCGGGTTGGCCCAGGTACATACTGCCACTCTACATTTCACCGACATGGCTGCACTTTGGTGGCGAAGAAAGCGAGCCGACATGGACAAGGGGCTGGTCGTCATTGATAGTTGGGATGCCCTAAAGAAAGAACTCAAGGCGGAGTTCTACCCGGTGCACGTAAGCCGCGAAGCAAGGGCGAAAATGAGGGACCTCAAGCAGGGCCATTCGATCAAGGAGTACGTCAAGGCATTCTCCAACTTGATGCTACAAATTGACAACATGAGCGACGAGGATCTCTTGTTCAACTTCTTATCCGGGCTTAAACCATGGGCGGTTCAAGAATTAAGACGGTCCAAGGCCGACGACATCTCGACAGCACTCAAGGTTGCTGCCACATTGGAGGAATACTCTAGTGCTGACAAAGGGCATGTCAAGCACCAAGGCGAGTCATCCAAGTCCAAGACTCAAAGGACTTTGCCGGTTACAGGTGGGGGAGCCAAGTACGGAACCCACAAGCCAAAAACCCATGGTAACAAAGGGAAACTGGTCAGGGACAATAAAAAGGAGGCCAAACCAAGGGAGGGTTGCTTCCTATGTCAAGGACCTCACTGGGCGAGGGACTGCCCACAGCGTAAAGCCATGAGCGCAATGTTGGAGCAACATGAGCATGGCAACGAAGCTTCCATGGGATGTCTTAAGCTGCTTAGCGCATTGAACGTTAAGCCCACTCCTCACCAGTCTGGTGATAGGAGTCTCATGTACGTGCAGGGGCACGTCAACAACAAGGTTGTCCACATAATGATTGATACAGGCGCCACTCATAATTTCATGACTCCAACCGAGACGGAACGGTTGGGTCTCAAGGTGACATACTCCAAGGGTTGGCTCAAGACCGTAAATGTCCAGGCCAAACCCGTGGATGGCGTAGCAACAGGGACCGAGTTGAGGCTTGGCGACTGGTCAGGCAAGGTGGACTTCTCGGTGGCAACAATAGACGATTTCACCATTGTTCTAGGTATGGAATTCCTTCGGCAGTACAATGCAGTTCCGTTCCCTAGATTCAACATGTTGATGATCGTGGAAGGAAAACAATGCATGGTTCCAGCTGTTGCCCCTCCCAAGACATCCAAATCTCCTCAACTTAGTGCCATGCATTTGGCCAAGGGAATCAAACGTGGGGAGGAGACATGGTTAGCCGTCCTTCAGCAAGAGGAAGAAAGGGGAGTTGATGGCGATATCCCCGCTTGCATCCAGAACGTGCTGGAAGAATTCAAGGACGTAATGCCACCCGAGTTGCCCCGCAAGCTGCCACCCAGGCGTGGGGTGGATCACAAGATCGAGTTGGAACCAGGGGCAAAGCCACCAGCCAAAGCACCCTACCGGATGGCGCCACCAGAATTAGAGGAGCTGCGAAGATAGTTGACGGAACTGTTGGAGATGGGCTTCATCCAACCTTCCAAGGCATCGTATGGTTCACCGGTGTTATTCCAAAGCAAGGCGGACGGATCGCAGCGTCTTTGCATAGACTATCGGGCTCTCAACAAGGTAACCATCAAAAACAAGTATCCAATTCCTCTCATTGCCGACCTCTTTGATCAATTGGGGAAGGCCAAGTTTTACACAAAGCTTGACCTAAGATCGGGGTACTATTAAGTGCGCATAGCCGAAGGGGACGAGGGCAAGACAACTTGTGTCACTCGTTATGGGGCCTTTGAATTCTTGGTGATGCCCTTTGGCCTGACCAATGCGCCAGCCACATTTTGCACTCTCATGAATGAAATTCTTCATCCCTACTTGGACCGGTTCGTGGTGGTCTACTTGGACGACATAGTCATATATAGCAACACCATGGAGGAGCATGTAGAACACGTACGGGCCGTTCTCAAGACCTTACGGGACAATGAGCTTTATGTCAAGAAGAAGAAGTGCTCATTTGCCAAGGAAGAGGTACACTTCCTAGGCCATGTGATCAGAGGCGGCAAACTCATGATGGATACCAAGAAGATTCGGGCGATCGAGGAACGGGAGCCGCAAACCAAGGTACCGGAGCTTAGATCTTTCCTTGGTCTTGTGAATTACTATCGGTGCTTCATTACGGGCTATTCAGCTAAGGCGGCACCACTCACTGACCTACTCAAGAAGAAGAAGGCTTTGGAGTGGGACGACAAGTGCCAACATGCTTTCGACATACTGAAGAAGGCCGTAACAGAGGAACCAGTGTTGGCATTACCGGATTGTACCAAGGCGTATGAGGTGCATACTGATGCCTCTGACTTTGCCATAGGGGGCGTGCTTATGCAAGAGGGGCATCCAATTGCGTATGAAAGTCGCAAGCTTAATGACACTGAGAGGCGTTACACAGTGCAGGAGAAAGAGATGACTGCAGTGGTGCATTGCTTGCGAATTTGGCGACATTACTTGCTCGGGGCCAAGTTCGTGGTGCGGACAGACAATGTGGCGACGAGTTACTTCCAGACACAGAAGAAACTCAGCCCCAAGCAAGCAAGATGGCAAGATTTCTTGGCCGAGTTCGACTACGTGTTGGAACACAAACCGGGCAAGGCCAACTTTGTGGCGGATGCGCTTAGCCGAAAAGCAGAACTGGCGGCAATGTCAAGAGTCCAGGTGGAGCTCTTGGACCTTATCAAGGAAGGCATGGCGCATGATCCTTTAGCCAAGCAGCTGGTGAAAATGGCTAAAGAAGGCAAAACCAAACAATTCTAGGTAGAAGGCGACTTGTTGCGCACCAAGGGGCAGCGGATTTATGTACCTAAATGGGAGAGGTTGCGCAAAAGTATCATTAAGGAGTGCCATGACACCCGCTGGGTGGGTCATCCAGGTCAAAAACACACTCAAGCTTTGATAGAGGCTAACTACTATTGGCCTCGCATGCGGGTTTACATAGAGTTATACGTCAAGACTTGTCTTGTATGCCAGCAAGACAAGGTAGAGCAACGGGCACCCGCATGACTTCTGGAGCCTTTACCCATTCCGCAGTGTCCATGGGAAAGCGTAAGCATGGACTTTATCTCTGCTTTGCCCACATCCGATGGCAAAGGTAGCATCATGGTTGTGGTGGATCGGTTCTCAAAGTATGCATCCTTCATGGCTGCTACGAAGGATTGCACAGCCCAGGAGGCAGCTCAACTATTTTTCCAAGGCGTGGTGAAGTATTGGGGCTTGCCTCAAGTTATCATAAGTGATCGAGACCCCCGCTTCACGGGCAAGTTTTGGACGGAGTTATTCCGCTTGATGGGGTCTGATTTGCACTTTTCAACCAGCTTCCATCCACAAACAGACGGATAGACGGAGCGGGCAAATGCACTCTTGGAGCTATAGTTAAGGCACTATGTAAGTGCCAACCAGCTCGATTGGGCCAAGCTGCTTGACGTTGCCCAATTCTCTTATAATTTGCAACGGAGTGAGGCTACTGGCAAGAGCCCATTCGAGCTTGCAACTGGACAACAACCCTTGACACCGCATGGACTTGTCAACAAATATACGGGGAAGAGTCCAGCGGCGTTCAAGACGGCGAAAACTTGGCACGAGCAAACAGACCTAGCTCGTGCATACCTTGACAAGGCCTCCAAGAAGATGAAGAAATGGGCCGACATGAAGAGGAGGCACTTGGAGTTCAACGTAGGGCACTTGGTCATGCTAAAACTCAACGCCGAACAACAAAAGAGGCTACGCAAGTTGCATAAGGGACTAATTCGTCGCTACGAAGGACCACTCCCCGTCCTTGCCAAGGTGGGCAAGGCTTCTTATCGGGTGGAGCTGCCACCCAAACTTAAGCTACATTCGGTCTTCCATGTGAGTTGTCTGAAGCCGTACCATGCAGACATGGAAGACCCTTCACGGAACGAGTCACATCGGGCACCTCCAGCCATTACCACATCATTTGACAAGGAAATTGAAAGCATCATGGCTGACCGGGTGATTCGGCGACGATTCAGGGAATCATTGCATGAATATCTTATCAAATGGAAGGGACTACCGGAAAGCGAGGCAAGCTGGGAGCCAAAGGAGGCGCTTTGGCAATTTGAAGATCAGATACGGGCCTTCCACAAAGAGTCGACGAGGGCGTCGACACAATAGGTGGGGGAGGTTGTCACGCCCCTCCATTTTCTACGAGGTTATGCCATGCGTGCGATGACTGGGCGACAAGCAGGCAATGATTTGGCGCACGTATGGCAGCATTTCACTAGCTAAGTCTAGATCCTTCCAATGGAAGATTCTAGACCCATCTAGACTTCTCTTGTATATTCTACTAGGTGTAGAGATTTGTAGAGATTTGTAGAACTCATTAGAGCTTTGATCTTAGCCATTAATTAGAATAGATCTTAACCGTTGATTTGGGACTCTAGCAACTATAAATAGGCTAGAGGCATTTGGCATTTGCATCCAAGAAACATTCAAGCAATCCAACACTTGTATAAAGCATTCTCTTGTTTAATACAAAGCTTTCTTGCAAGCTTCTCTTCTTAGCTTCTCTCTTAGCTTGTTGTGGCAATATTTCGGGGAAAGGCTGACTTAGCACATCGCAGGGGCAGATTGTGACTAAGGCCGCACGGAAGATAGCTAGGGAGTTATCCGGTCCGTGACACATAGCTACAAGCAGCTGAATAGAATAGATCAGATTTTAGAGATCCCTTCCCCAAAAAATACAGAGCAGCGACACAAAAGAAGAAGAATCAACCTCTTTAACTGGATCTTCTCACTCTCACGCTTTCACTCTCCAGTTCCTTCACCCCATTTCCTGACCAACAGTCCGGTGGCAGCCATGGTCGAGCAACATCGGCAAACCACCATTGAAAGCAGATAAAATTAGTCCGAAAATGACTCCAAAATATAATCATGAAACTCCTCAAAATCCCACTTGAAACTAGCGTGAAAATCAACCAATTCGCTGTAAAAATCAGCTGAAAGCCCTGCTGAATTCTACCTTTTAACGGACAAAAGCAGCAAGTTGAAGGTTGAGCTCCAGTCCGTCGATCTCGGCAGTGAAGTTTGGTTTCAAATTTCCGTTGTTTGTTCAACTTGGGAAGTGCCGATGTAATATTTAAAGCAAAATTTTTCAATATAAAAGAATTTGCTAGTTCTTGTTGCTGTTTCTGTTTGCTATTCGAGATTCATGATTTTTATTGCTACGACTTGTTTGAATCTGCTGCTTAGAGAGTCGCGGAGCTCCATTTTCAAGTTTCGCTACCTTCATTTGGTCGAGTTTGATAGTTTTGCTACTATCAAGGAGTTCGAATTTCGTACTTCTATTTCTGATTTTTGGTTGGTCCATGCTCGCTATTTTTCGGCCGATGAGGTATGTTTTTATACCAAATCAAATGTTGTTTCAGTTAGTTTTGAGATAAAAAATCGAATTGCCTGTTGTTTTATGTCTAATTTCTCATGTTCCTTGTGATCGATTACAAGAGTTATCTATATTTGTTTGCTTTTGTATAATTCTGTTCTAATTGTTAATTTGAAGCTAAAAATCTGAGTTAAATTGTTCATAGTGCTTTAACACTATGTCATGAGTCAAGTATGTATTCTGTTAAATGACATTACTACCTTGATGTTCTATTTCTTATATAAGCATGCAGTTTTCTTGTGTAAGAATTTCTAGTTTGTTTATTTAACTTTGTGCGGATATCCTTTGCGTACTTTATCATTTTGGAATTTCAGGCAATTGTTGAGCATTAGCTTTGAAACTGGATTGTTAATATCTTTATTTTCATTTTGATGAATCGCAGTTTCGATTTTCTAGTGCTATGAAATGGCTAAATATGTTACGCTTGTGATAAGATGTTTTTTTATTATTCTTCCATGATTTGTTTTAGTGCGTATCTTTGTTGGCATAGATTTTGTTAACATTCTACATCCTCAGATTGAAGAAAGAAGTTGGAGAAGATGAACAGTTGAGAAGTGAGAGAGGAAGGAGCTGAAGAGCTCTCATTTTTGTGTATTGTTCTCGAATCTTCCGTCCCTTTACAATATATTGAAAAAAGAATAAAATCTAATCCGTGTGTGTGTAATAACATGTGTGTCCTCTCCCCAGTACATATACATTGCATATAAATAAATGCACAGTAATTACAGATTTGGGCTAATGCTGCTTGGGCCACTTCTACAATTGGGCTGGCTGGTTGCTTGTGTAGTGGGCTGCTGCGGAAGCCCAACACCCCCTTCAAGCTGGAGGGTGAGTAAACACCCAGCTTGGACAGAAAAGGATGATACAGAATACCTGTTAGGGGCTTAGTAAAAATATCAGCGAGCTGTGAACCAGATGGAACATGATGTAGAGTAATAAGACCATCCTGAAGCTTGGTGCGAATGAAATGGCAATCAACATCAATGTGTTTAGTCCGTTCGTGAAAAACTGGATTTTTGGCTATGTGGATTGCAGTCTGATTATCACAGAAGACAGGTACAGCAGAGGAGACAGGAACACCAAAATCAGAGAATAGTCGAGTGAGCCAAGTAATTTCACCAACAGTTTTGCTGATAGCCCTGTATTCAGCCTCAGCTGAAGACAAGGATACCACAGGCTGCTTCTTGGCTTTCCATCCAATCAGAGAACCCCCTAAAAATATGCTGAAGCCAGAAACAGACCTCCTAGTGTCTGGGCAAGAGGTCCAGTCACTGTCACAGTAGGTAGTCAAGGATAAATCAGGTGTATTGTTAAGGAAAACCCCAAGATAAGAAGTTCCTTTAAGATATTTAAGAGTATGCAGGGCTGCCCGCATGTGAGAAGAGGAAGGTTTTTGAAGAAACTGACTAAGGTGCTGCACAGCAAAGGCCAAATCAGGTCTGGTGTGGGTGAGAAAATTAAGCTTGCCAACGAGGCTTCTGTAAGGTTCAGGTGAAGGAAGAGGAGCACCCATGTCCTGCTTAAGTTTGACAGAAAGGTCAAGGGGACAAGTGACAGAAGTAGCAGCAAGACAGTTATAGGTGGTGAGAAGATCAGTAATGAATTTCTTTTGGTGAAGTAAAAGACCACCAGCACAATAACTAACTTCAATACCAAGAAAATAGTTGAGAACTCCTAAATCTTTGATCTTAAAAGCATTATCCAGAAATGCTTTTAAGGCAGTAATTTATTCCATATCATTACCAGTGAGGATAATATCACCAACATACACAGCGAATAGCACAATTGAGGAACCAGATTTCTTATGAAAGAGGGAGAAATCATTGAGAGAGGAAGAATACCCTTTAGATCATAAAGCTTGAGACAACTTGGCATACCATTGTCTAGAAGCATGCCTTAATCCATACAAGGATTTCTGGAGGAGGCATACTAAAGGGGAAGAAGAAGAAGAAGAAGAAGAAGAAGAAGAAGAGACAGAAGAGACTGTTAGACCAGGGGTTAGTTTGATATATACTTCTTCATTTAAATCACCATGGAGAAAAGCATTATTGACATCCAGTTGAAAGAGAGTCCATGACTGTTTTACAGCAACAGCAATCAAGGACTTGATGGTAGAGAATTTGACAACAGGAGAAAATGTATCAGTGAAGTCCACACCCTTAACCTGAGTGTCACCCCTGACAACCAGCCTAGCTTTATATCTCTCCATACACCTATCAGCCCTATATTTAACTTTGTAAACCCATTGCATCCAATAGGCCTCTTACCAGGAGGAAGGGGAACTATGGACCATGTATTTTTAGCTGCCAAAGCTTCAAATTTTTTGGTCATGGCATCCTGCCAGGCAGGATCAGAAGCAGCCTGGCTGTAAGAAGTAGGCTCAACATGTGCAGTGTGAACAGAGCTGTTACAGCAAGTGAAAAAAGAACTAGTGCCAGAGATGGAAGGAGGAAGGTCACAGATATATTGCTGAAGATGTGCAGGAGGGACATGAGGCCTGCTTGATCTTCTAGGAGCAGGTAACACAGGTTTTGGAGGTGGAAAAGAATGGGAAGTGGTAGTAGTGGTATGTAATGGAACAGCAGCAGGGATTAGAGACAGGAGCAGAAAGGGAAGGAGAAGTATCAGATGTTGAGGAAGGACTGAGTAATGATTCATCAATAGCAGGGGAGCAGACAGGGAATGAAGGAACAATGGAAGATGGAATAGACGAGGTACTCCATGAAGAGGCAAAAGGAAAAACATCCTCATGGAAAGTAACATCCCTGGATATGATTGTGAGTTTGGTCTTCAAGTCGTATAGCTTGTATCCCTTCTTACCCAGTGGATATCCCAGGAAAACACAAGGGTCAGCTCTTGGATGAAATTTATCTCTATGCTGTTTGGGTACAGAAGCAAAGCAAAGACAGCCAAAGGTCTTATGATGGTAATAAGAAGGACTCTGTCCAAAAATTAACTCATAAGGAGATGCATTGTTAAGTAGTTTGGAAGGAAATCTATTGATGAGATAGGTGGCAGTAATGACACAATCTCCCCAGAATTTAAGAGGAAGTTGGGACTGAAAAAGTAATGCTCTGGAAGTTTCCAGAAGATGTCTATGTTTTCTCTCAACTACACCATTTTGTTGTGGTGTATGAGAGCAAGATGTTTGGTGAAGGATACCATTCTCAGCAAAGAAATTGATTCCAGCATTACTAGTTCCAAGTTCAAGAGCATTATCACTCCTGATGGTTTGGACAACAGTCTGAAACTGAGTTTTGATCATGGCAATGAATGCCTTGATAATGGGAAAGGCATTGCTTTTGGACCCCATAAGGTGAGTCCAAGTAGCTCTTGTAAAATCATCAACTATTGTTAAAAAATATTTGCACCCATTATGGGTGGTAGTGGCATAAGGACCCCAGGTATCTAGATGGATTAGCTGAAAAGGATGTGTTGTTTTTATAGAACTTTCAGGAAAGGGCAATCTAGACTGTCTTACTAATGGGCAAACAGTACATATAAATGGCTGTTTATTTTCAAATTTACATGGAATAGAAAAAATGTCTTTCATTCTAACAAAAGGAATGTGCCCTAGTCTGTTATGCCATAATATCTCCATTTTATTCAATTCAGAATGGTATGTACAATGAGAGGAAAAAACAGAAGTAACAGCTAATGGAGAATGGTAATTACAAGGAGTATAGGATTGAGAGAGAGTAGAAAGAGAAGATTGCACAAGCCTATAAAGACCATCATCCAGTTTACCAATTTCCAGTGGCCTCTTCAGAGAAGGGGCCTGTATCAAGCAAGAAAATTTAGTAAATAGGACAATAGAATTCAGCTGTTGAACAAGTTTGGAGACAGAAATGAGATTGTAATGAAAGCTGGGAATATAGAGGACATGATCTAAGGTGAAACAAAGAAATTTAATGGATCCAGTACATGTTACCTTAACTTTGTAACCATTAGGTAAGGTAACTAAGTATGGTATAACTAATGGTTCGATGTCAAACAAAAGAGTTTTATTGGAAGTCATGTGGTCAGTGGCACCAGAATCTATAATCCAAATGCATGCACTAACTCTAGTTAACATGCAAGCTCCATAAGACACATCTCTTAGAGGACTGAGAGAAGAAGAGAGTGTACCAGCAAAGTTTGCAGATGCCATAAGACTTGATTGATGTTGAGATTCTGAGGCTTGTGTCTGTTGGAGCAGCACCATGAGCTGTGAGTATTGTTCCTTTGTTAACCCAGGAATCACAGAATCTGAATCAGAACACCCCTGAATACCCTCACCCATGCTTGAGGAATCAGCAAAATTTACACACCCTTGCACCTCAACATTTGCAGCAGTTCTCTTGTTTTTGGTAAACTTGAAATCTGGTGGAAACCCATGCAGCTTGTAGCATTTGTCAATCAAATGACCAGGTTTCTTGCAATATCTACATACTGGATTTATTTTGGTGATGTCAAAACTGATTTTCTGAGTGAACTGCTTAGGATGTGAATGTGCTCCAGAAGGTTTATTTATGAAATGAGTGCTAAAAGCACTGGAGTCACTATGAAATTGGGATGGTACACGAGTGACTTGTCTTTGCCTTTCATCCTGAAGCAGTATATTATATGCACTATCCAAGGATGGTGGAGGCTGCAGCATAAGGATATTACCCCTAACACCAACATATGTGTCATTAAGCCCCATGAGGAATTGGTGCAATTTATTCTCATCATCCTCTTTTTGAAATTCAATCCTGGCAGAACATGTACGTGTACTACCTCTTGAGGCTCGCATAAAGCCCAGTTCATCCCATAACCTTTTCAACTTGTTGAAATAAGATGATATGTCTAAGGATCCCTGAGTAGTAGAGGCTAACTCTTGTTTTATTTCAAAAATCTTTGTACCATTGACTGTCCTTTACCTATTGTTAAGTTGACTCCAAATACTCTGAGCAGTGTTAGAATATTGAACACTCTCGGCTATCTCCGACGTGAGAGAATTTGTAAGCCAAGAGATGACCATGTTATTGAACCTATCACACTATCTAGATTGAAGAGAATTTTCAGGAGGCTTAGGGACAGAACCATCGACAAAGCCTAATTTGTTCCTAGCGGACAGAGAAACGATTATGTTTCTCCTCCATCCCCCAAAACCAATCCCTGAAAACGGATTGGTAACCAAAGAAACTCCGGGTACATCGGATGACATAAGACACAAAGGGCTTGACGGATCAGGAACAAAATTAGTAGAAGCAGAAGAAGAACCACCATCGATGTCAACCATTTTAAGTACTAATGATGTTGAAACTCGACAAAAAACTAAAAAAAATCTAACAGGCCGTGAATATCCAAACTGACGAATTCAAAACAACAATACTCCCCGAACATACAACCTATAATGTTGACGGAGTAAAGAACAAGCTCAAAACGGATGAGTTCAGCGAAAAACTAACCGGTTAAGAAACCCTAGATTCTGAAAAAACAGTAGAAGCATGGATGGAACTTGGTGAGGGTAACATCGATCGAACGCTGATGACGAGGAGAATCGAAATATACCCGCTCTGATACCATGTTAATATTCTACATCCTCAGATTGAAGAAAGAAGTTGGAGAAGATGAACATTTGAGAAGAGAGAGAGGAAGGAGCTGAAGAGCTCTCATTTTTCTGTATTGTTCTCGAATCTTCCGTCGCTTTACAATATATTGAAAAATGAATAAAATCTAATCCGTGTGTGTGTGTGTAATTACATCTGTGTCCTCTCCCCAGTACATATACATTGCATATAAATAAATGCACAATAATTACAGATTTGGGCTACTGCTGCTTGGGCCACTTCTACAATTGGGCTGGCTGGTTGCTTGTGTAGTGGGCTGCTGCGGAAGCCCAACAGATTTCTATATTCAAGGTGATAAGGTTGTTGCCTCATCAATTTCTGCATTAAATATAATTTGTATACCATATAGTTGAATTAGCATTGCAGTGTAACCCAGTGAGATTTAGTGAATGTTAGTTTTGTCATAGCTTGCTCACACGGTTGCACCTGAGGTGGTGAAGTACCTGATTGTATATTTGTAGTCTTCATTTTTTTTCCTTTGAGCATTTATAGGAAGAAAAATTGAGGAAATAGTGCGGCAATACTATATTTGTTATGAAATAATATAAAAGACAAGAACAATAATGCAAGAACAAGTGCAATAGAGAGAAGAGTAGAGAGAGTTCTTCTTATTGATACTTAGAGAATGTTAGGAGTGGTTTACAATGGTAGAAGACCCCTTTATTTATAGGGAGGGGGATGATTTATCTACCAAGAATAGAACTCTAGAATCTCTCTAATTATAGACATTCACCTTAAATAGGAGATTTCATAACACTCCCCCTTGAATGTCTATTCAACAATGTGCCTCGTTAAAACCTTAAAACCAAAACCCAATGGGAAAAATTAAAGAAAGGAAAAAGAGTACACATGTTTGAATATGCGCCTATTGGTTGCCTCGTTAAAAACCTTGGAAGGAAAACCCGGTGGGACAAAACCTTGTAAGGGAAAAAGAGTGCAACGCGCATTAACTCCCCCTAATGAGTACATCAATTTATATCCTTGAGCATTTGCATTCCAATCTTGTGCATCATCTTCAAAACGATCTTTGGTAGACGTTTGACAAATCAACCATATTGACTTGAATAAATATTCCGCACCTTGAAATCATCATTCTTGATAGATATGAACATCTTCATATAATGTCGTGGAATAACTCTTCAATATCTTCATAGATGTATTCTCAATGCCATCATGCTTATAGTTATAGCAAGATACATATGTACACAAATTGCACTTAGGATGTGGTACTTCAGGACCACGAATTGCATATGCTTCAAGCAACTTAAATCTTTCAAGTTAAGTCATATAAGCCATATAATAGACTTTAGATGCATATCAAGTTTTCCATGTCATGCTAGACAAATAAGATATCGAAAGCTGACTATACATACCTTTGACTTTATACTTTCAAGCATTTGAACTATAGGTTCAAAACTACATGTCTTTCATATGGAATCAATTCTTCTTGAATTGTATCTCTTCCATTTAGTTACTTTCTTTGGGTCAGCAAATGCGTATAGCATGCTTTGCAATATGTTGCAATTGAATTATCCCTTTTATGAACTTCAGGTTCATATCATGATATTCGGGGATATACATATACAAATGATAATTCATCCCATGTAACATTTTCTCAAGTGTTTATCATGTCTCCCCCTCATGTTAGAAAAGCTAACTTGTTTCCTCAACCTTGGGAAATCATCTTTGTGCATTATCATGTCAATATACACGGCACATTAATAATAAGATGAAATTATTTGGTTCCTGACCCTGAACCACTTGTGAGGGGAGAATATACTCTCGTATACAACTTATATCAAACTGATATATATATATATATAACTTTGTTCTCGTAAGAAACAGTTTAGCTATTAAGTGGAAGCACTCAATAATTATCTTGCTAAACCAACTTTGATATAAACCAACTTATAAAGATGAACTATCTTGAGTAGAAAATCTGGAAATTATGCTCGAAGTTAGATTACTGAGCAATTTACCTCGCAAGCACCGGCCAGGCTGCGGGTCAATAACAATTGCGCATGTAACCATATCATAGATGCATCATATGTGGTATACATGGCAGGTGAATGGGCCCACATTCACCTTTGATATTTCCAGAATTTATGGGCTTCAACCCGAACTCTTTAGTTGGTTAGTTCATTAATGAGAACAAGTGATACAAGAGAATTCTTAATGAACTTTCTAGTTCTTTGATATTCACCTGTGTGAATTTGCACATCATACTTAAAATGAGATGGCTAACACGAATGCCAACTGAATAAATTATCAATATTGGTAAACTTCAAATTTACACCATGACATGTGCACTTATCAATAAACTTCAGGTTTATTATGACATGGGTTTTTATACCAATAGATATCCACTTTATTGTGGCATTCTTTCGTTTGTGTAGTACAAACTGGAGAACAAAGCGGGTAGCTTTTCATATGCAAATTACCCCGCTACAAGTTGTAGTAATAGGAGATATCAAAGCCTTCCTTTATTTATAGTCTCAATATAATCAATCGCTTTCGCGTGTACTTTGGAAACTGAATAAGTTTCTTTGAGACTTACTACAGCACAATACTCAATTGTGTTTCTCCAACATAGTAATAATTGGCTCTTCTAGAGCTCTCAATTAATTTTGTACTACCACAGATTCATCAACATCCATGTGGTGAATATCTTTCTTAAAGAGAAAGTTATACCATTATGGTCATGTCAAACTTATATGCAAGATATGTTTCTTGCATTATCGTTGTCCTTTAATAGTCATATTTCCAAAATACTTTGGCGTACAATAGGTACGTGACCAACGATCATTCATGCCATATATCATCTCAAACCTCCTTCTAGGGGTGAGTGTGGTATATTTAATACCAATTTCATGTTCATATTCTTCCAATAATGAATATGTATTCGTGAATCAGATGTTGTCACATTCACTTCGGGGATATGTGATTTTGTTATCCTTTTCAAATCTATAAATGCGTCAGGCATTTGATTTGCTATTCTTTGCAAATGGATAATCTTTTGTGCCTCTTTCACAAATAGAGGTATGTGGATCAAGATGAGATAATGATGCATTTTTTCACAAAATTTCCCGTTTGGTTTCACTAACTTCTCCCCCTAATTTTGGGAAAGTGTCTCATCAAATTGACAGTCTGCAAATCGTGCAGTGAACAAATCTCCTGTCAATGTTTCGAGGTAGCGAATAATGGAGGGCGATTCAACCTCAACATATATTCCTAACCTTCTTTGCAGACCCATTTTGGTGCGGGATGGCGGTGCTAAAGGCACATATACTGCGCATCCAAAAATTCTTAAATGGGATATATTGGGTCCATGACCCAAAACCAATTGCAACGGGGAATATTTGTGTCAATTCGTCAGTCAGAGACGAACTAGCATTGCTGTATGTAAAATGGCGTATCCCCAAACCGAAGTGGGCAGCCGACAAACTAAAATGCTGCATGCAAAATGGCATGGACCCAAACCAAAGTGGGCAGCCGACGAACTAGCATTGCTGCATGCAAAATGGCGTGAACCCAAACCGAAATGGGCAGCCTCGTTTTCATGAAGAATTTCAAGATTATTCTCATCTATTGTCTCAATATGATATCCATTTTGAATGATATCTTTAAAACTCAACAAGTTCCTTTTAGACTTGGAGGAGAACATTGCGATTGATATAATTAAAACTCAACAAGTTCTTCTTAGACTTGGAGGAGAATATTGCATTCTCTAAGATAAACGTCATGCCTTTGGGCAGAGTTACAGTTGCTCTTCCGGAGCCTTCAATCAATTTAATTCCCATGGTTTGATATACAAAAGAAATACACGAACATAAGAATAAACAAGTTCAATTCGTTTGTGTCACATAATATTTTCAAAATCTGCTGATGTCATTGACTAAAATAAATCAGATAGTCGATTATATGTTTTCCATAATCGATTACTATGCAGTTTGAAAATTTCAGTTTAAGCATTTTCATAAAACAATCGATTGTTAAACACACCCAATCGATTGTTGAGCATTGACAATCGATTGTTAAACATAGACAATCGATTGTTGATAATTTTTGAAAAATTCCAGATCACACTGTTTTAAGACAATAGATTGTTAAATGTAGACAATCGATTGTTGGCTATTTTGAAAAATTCCAGAGCACACTGTCTTAAGACAATCGATTGTTAAGCATAGACAATCGATTGTTGACTATTTTGAAAAATTCCAGATTACACTGTCTAATGACAATCGATTGTTAGACATAGACAATCGATTGTGGATGATTTTTGAAAAATTCCAGATTACACTGTCTAACGACAATCGATTGTTAAACATTGACAATCGATTGTTGACTGTTTTTGAAAAATTCCAGAACACACTGTTTTAAAGACAATCGATTGTTAATCATAGACAATCGATTGTTGACTGTTTTTGTAAAATTCCAGATCACACTGTTTTAAAGACAATCGATTGTTGATCATTGACAATCGATTGTTTTGCAGATTTTATGCGAAATATGAGATAACCGACTAGTTTTTCAGGTTAGTCGATTACCTCTACTGGAAAGTAAAAATATTATTGATATTTGAGCATATTGATACATTCTAAAGAACTAATACTAACATTATATCATGAACTAACTAATACGAGCTAATACTAATGGCTATTAGTTTATTCATTCACTAATACAAACAAGTAAAATAAAATCAAATAGCTCCATCTTCTTTCATCACGGATCCATCACCGATTAGGTGGTCTATCTTCCCCTCGGGTTGCTCAAAGAAGTCTGCCACATCCAAGTGGGTGATGTCAAAGTTGTCGTCAGAGACAAAATTCGTTTCAGGGCGTTTACTCTTTCGAGATGCTTGATAAAGGTCAACCAAAAGTCATGGTATACGGCAAGCCTTTGACCAGTGCCCGTTTTCACCGCAACGATAATATATAGTTTATAAACTATTTGCTTTTGGGTTCTTATCGTATCGTGCTTGTGGCAGAGTGACCAACTTCAGGTTGTCATATCTCTTCTTTAAGCCATTCCACAAGATAGGTGGATCTTTGACGGTGAGATATTCAATCTTCAAACCTTCATCAAGGTGATGGTGCAAGAAAATCAAGGCCTTAGCATAGTTTCAAACCTTCATCAAGGTGATGGCGCAAGAAAATCAAGGCCTTAGCATAGTTTTGGGTGGATGCATTATTTCTGTCTTTAATGGCGTCTCCAAGACCCATAGCATCCAAAATGGATTTAAGTATCCAACACCCATATCATATAGTTCTTGCCCGAAATTTCAAGGGCAACGAACTTTCTTTTCATAATGTCAGACATAAACCAAAATTACATCAAGAGCATGTTCATACTTACGGGCTCTATTACAATTATCACATTTACTTCAGGGAATGGATCAAAATCATGTGCTTTACACAATCTCATGTCAAATATTACTTTCATAAAGTGAAAGATTATTTTGAGAATCCTTATTGTTCTCATTACCACAATAATGACGATTTTGACTTCGTCTATTGCCATGTCCACATCCATTGATACATTTACGGTAATTAGTCTTCTTTCAGACTTATCACATACTGCTACCACATTCTCTAAAGGGAATGGAGCAAATTCAATTGGACGGAATTCTTTGCCACGTCCACATTCATTGATACCTTCATGGTAATATTTTAGTCTTCTTTCAGACTTATCATATACTGCTTCCACATTCTCTAAAGGGAATGGAGCAAATTCAATGGGACGGATTTTCAATTATTTGCCCACAATCATACATGAATTTAATCATGGCAGGACATAGAGATTTTACCACTTCATGTGGTTATAATTTCTTACAAACTCCATTAGAGTTATAATCAAACTTTGTTGTCTATGCTTTGTATATAAAATCAAATTATAGAATTCCAAGAATTTGAAAGGAAAAAGTAAATTACTTACCTTTAAGGTATACCAATTATATTTTCAATGTTTTCTTCCTTTTCTCTTTTGCTTTCCTTCTTTTGCTTTCTGTTTCGTTCCTCCTTTTTTTTTCTTTCTTTCTTTCTTCATTCTTTCTTTGAAGCAAAACCCTACACAAACAAAAGTTAAGACAATCGAAAATTTCAATTGGTTAGAGACTCGTGCTGATAACGTGTTATGAAATAATATAAAAGACAAGAACAATAATGCAAGAATAAGTGCAATAGAGAGAAGAGTAGAGAGAGTTCTTCTTATTGATACTTAGAGAATGTTAGGAGTGGTTTACAATGGTAGAAGACCCCTTTATTTATAGGGAGGGTGATGATTTATCTACCAAGAATAGAACTCTAGAATCTCTCTAATTATAGACATTCACCTTAAATAGGAGATTTCATAACAATATTTGCTTTGTCTCCCATAGTAGATTATCACAGTGCTGTAAACTTCTGTCAACATTTGAGGAGAATACCGATTAAGCTCAACGAACAACCCTAAGTGCATAGTTTCTTTAGGCGCCTATTTTAAATTTAATTTCCTAATTTCGGGTGTGCATTTTATGTGATCCAAATTCAAATCCTAAAACATTAAATAAAATGAGTTTCGGATTTTGAGTGTATTTCATGTGACGTGGTCCAAAGACACATTTTAGATGACGTTCAATTTTACTTAAAATTAATTAAAAGTGGTAAATAATTTAAAATTGCACTATAGGTTTGAACATGTACTAAAATCAGATAATAGACCATTTGTAATAGTTTATGCGACCGTGCTAGAATTACGGAATCCGAGGATGCCTAACACCTTCCCTCGGGTTAACAGAATTCCTTATTCAGAATTTCTGGTTCGCAGATTTCAAAAGGAAAGTGACAATTTTCTCGACTAGGATTTAAAAGTAAACCGGTGACTTGGACACAAAAAAAAACCATCCCAAGTGGCGACAAAATGAATAAATAATTCCATTTCAAATAATGTCATTTAAAATGAAAAAACTCCCTTGTGCTACCCTCGGGTGGTGTAAAAAAGGAGATGTGACAGTTATTATAGCCATGATTTCTTTATACTCAATACTATGAATGAAAATGCTAGTTCTTCTGCTTACCTGATTGATTCTTTTAATTTATGGCATGAGAGATTAAGAGATGTTAGTTTATCTTATATTAAAAAAATGCATTCTGAAGTTCTTATTTCAAATATTAATTTTTCTAATATTGAGAAGTGTAAAGTTTGTGCAAAAGCTAAAACTAACAAATCATGTACTTCAGTATTTAGAGAATCTGAATTATTAAGTTTAGTTCATACTGATTTAGGAGACTTGAAATAAACTATGACTAGAGGAGGGAAAATATATTATGTGACTTTTATAAACAATTTTTCTAGATATACAAAGGTTTATTTGTTGAGAAATAAAGATGAAGCTTTTGATAAGTTTTTAATTTATAAATCTGAGTAGAAAATCAATTGGATAAGAAAATCAAAAGAGTTAGATCCGAGAGAGGTGGTGAATTTATTTTGTTGAATGATTATTATGAGAAAGAGGCATAATTCACGAGATAACTCTGCCATATTCTCCATAATCAAATGGTGTAGCGGAAAGAAAAAATAGGACCTTATAGGAAATGATGAATAACATGCTTGTTAGTTCGGATGCTCTAGATAATCTTTGGGGTGAAGCCATTTTATCTGTCTGTCATTTAAAAAATAGAATTGCTTATAAGAAAATAGGTAAAACTCCTTATGAGTAGTTGAAAGGGTATCCACCTAATCCGAAATATTTGAAAGTGTGGGGGAGCCTTGCTAAAGTTATGTTACCTAATCTTAAGAAAAGAAAAATAGGATCTAAAATATTTGATTGTATGTTTATTGGGTATGCCAAAAACAGTGCATCATATAGATTTTTAGCAGTTAAAAGTGATGTACTTGAAAATAATACTATTGTTGAAACAAAAAATGCTGAATTTTTTGAAAATATTTTTCCTTTAAAATTTGAGAAAATTCCTAATGCTCCTATTATTCCAAGTGATAATATTTTACATGTTCCAATTATTTAAAATAATTTTGAAAGTGAGGATTTAAGAAGAAGCAAAAGGCTAAGGAAAGGAAAATCTTTTGGTAATGATTTTTATACTTATCTTGTGGATAATGATACTTTAACATATTCTGAAGCAATTTCTTCGTCTGATGGCTCATTTTGGAAAGAAGCTATTGATGTAGAATTAAATTCAATTTTACAAAATAAAACTTGAATTTTAGTTGATTTACTTTCGGGAGCTAAACCCATTAGTTGTAAATGAATTTTTAAGAAGAAACTCAATCCGGATGGTTTCATTGATAAGTACAAAGTTAAACTTGTTGTAAAAGGTTTTAGTCAAAAGTGAAATATTGATTATATTTACACTTATGCTCCTGTAACTAGAATTTCCTCGATTCGTATTTTACTTGCCTTGGCTTCTATTTATAAACTTTTTATTCACCAAATGGATGTTAAAACTATATTTTTAAATGGTGATTTGGAAGAGGAAATTTACAAGAAGAAACCTGAGGGTTGTATTGTGTCTGGCCAAGAAAACAAAGTATGTTAATTGCTAAAACCTTTATATGGTCTAAAACAAGCACCTAAACAGTGGCATAAAAAATTTGATCAAGTATTGATTAATGATGGGTTTTCATCAATTGAAATAGATAAATGTGTTTATACAAAATGTGTATGTGGTACATGTGTTATTATTTGTCTTTATGTGGATGAAATGCTTATATTTAGTTCCAGCCTTGATTTAGTACATAAAACCGAAATTTTCTTGTCTTCTAATTTTGAGATAAAAAACAAGGGAGAAGCTAGTATTATTTTAGGCATGAAAATTATAAGAGATGGCAATAATTTATTGTTGACTCAATAACATTATGTTTGAAGAATTCTTAGAAAATTTGATAATTTTGATGTGGTACCTGTAATCACTTCTTATGATGCCAGTGGTCAATTAAAAAAGAATAAGGAAGATGCTACAAATCAAATTATATATGCTCAAGTTATTGGTAGTCTAATGCATTTGATGAATTTTACTAGACTTGATATTGCATATGCTGTGTGTAGATTGAGCAGATATACCCAAAATCAGAGTCATGATCATTGGATTGCATTAGTAAGAATAATGAAATATTTGAGAGGTACCATGAACTATAGTATTAAATATAGTAGATTTCTCACTATATTAGAAGGATACGGTGATGCTAACTGAATCTCTAATTCAGATGAGATAAAATCCGCTAGTAGTTATGTGTTCACCCTCGGTGAGAGTGTTGTGGCATGAAAATCAGCTAAACGAACAATAATAGCTAGATCTACCATGTAATCTGAGTTTGTGGCATTGGAATTGGCTGGCAATGAGGCCGAGTGGTTAAAGAATTTTTTGGCGAGTATTCCACTAGACATTAAACCGGCACCTTCTGTGTTGATGCATTCTGATTGCCAAGCTGCAATAGCCATTTCTAAAAATAAATCATTTAATGGAAAGAGTAGACATATTCGATTGAGACATAATGTGATAAAGCAACTGCTGAAAGATGGAAATATTTTCATAGATTGTGTGACGTCAGAAGTGAATTTGGCCGATCCTCTGACTAAACCTTTGGGAAGAAAATTAATATCTGAAAATATCGAGGGGAATGAAACTTTTGCCAATTTGACCAACCTATGTGATTGAAAGTCCGATGAAGTAGGTTCATATAGGTAATAACAAGTCATTAGTTGATCAAATGTGCACTATTAAATTATATCCCTTCCTATGGGAGGGGGGATGGGTGTGTGTATATAGTGCAAGACTGCAAGGAATGAGAGGCTGAGTTAGCAAACTCTTAATCTAAGAATCCATAACCTTTTATAGGTGGTGTATTGTGCTGCAGAATAGACTTGATGGATGGATCTATATAAGTGTGGAGTGGAGCCGCTCCTATGAAATTTATGGCAAAAAATTTCTAGAGCACTCATGAAGACCAAGCACGCGCATGACCTATTAGCGCAAAATCGCGATAAACAACAAAGTGTGGTGGTAAAATGTGATAGATAAGACACTAAACTTACAAAAGAATTCTTGGTTCATATAAGTTTTGAACTTCACTAATTATTCTGTAAGTTTAATCTTATTTTATCTAGGTCTGGTTCATATTCCAAGAGACACCAGATGCGATGCGTTATGCTCATTTTTGAAAATCTAGATTTTTTTTATTTCATTATGATATTCTTTTGAGCTATGTGAGGGATTGTTAAAAAATAATAATATTTTTAATATCTCAAAAAAATGAATATTTTAATATTTTAATATCTCAATGCTTATGAACATTGAATAGGTATTCAAATCAGTTACATTTTTTGTAATTTTGAAGTTGACCAAAATGTTTGTTCGTTTGCTAATATTAAGTGTAATAATAATTTTCCTCAACTTTTGAAAAGAATAATTATAATAGTTTTCTAATTTCTTTAATTCTTTGCCCATTCACAGTGATACGTTTTCAACTTCTTAGGCATCCGTTTTCTTATTGAATTCATGGCATTTAATTCTTTGCCTTACGTTTTCAAATTCTCATGCATCAGTTTTCTTATGAATTTATGGCATTGAATTCTTAATGATTCTCAATATTCAGATTTATGTCTTTGGTTTATATATAAACCTATCAACTTGTGTTCATGGGTAGACAGAAAAAAGCTAAAATTCTTTTCTTCCCTTTTTTTGCGTTGGATTTTCTTCTCGTTAAACTTTGTTGTTTCGGCTCCTAGTTATATTAGAAGAGCTTGTTGAATCATGGGAAATACGGCTAATACTATTTATCACGGTGTAAATATAATATCATAAAGAATAGTGTCTTTGACACGCCTCAAGCTAAATCTTTTATTTTCCATAATCATCCAATTTTTTCCAATGCTGCTGCCTCTCATTTTTCTTTTTCAAAATTACTGTAATTAGTACTAAGTCAATTGGAAACAGCCTCTCCGCCCTTTCGGGTAGGGGTAAGGCCCGTTTACATATTACCCTCCCAGACCCCACTTTTGTGGGACTATACTGGATAGTTATTGTTGTTGTTGTTGTAATTAGTACTATAATTACTAGCAAGTTATTCTTTGAACTTCACTAACTTGAACTTACACAAACACACAAAAAAATAAAAAATTATTGAAGGAATATATTTTTTATGAAAAATATTTTCCTTTTATACCAATCACTGAGGACTTATAAATAAATGTCTTGATCTTGGCATTAAAATTTGAGCTCTATAACAAAAAAAGGTAATTTTTTTTTGTTGAAAATAAAAGTACTTTTTCTACGTTATGAAAAGATTAGTTTGTTAAAATGAAAGAAATATTTTTTCTACATCATGTAAAAAAATATATTTTTCTAAAATTTAAAATATTTTTCTACATCATAAAAATAAAATATTTATTTAGTTGAAATGATAAAGAAAGTTCACATAATAATATTTCTATTTAGAGCGAAGGAGGATAAGGCATGGGTTGTGTGGGGGCAGGGTAGGGGGTGGAGCTGGGCAGGTTGGCATAGGATTAGTAGGGTGGTTTGGTAGTGAGGGTAGGATGAGGGTATGTTGGTGGGAGTTCATGGGAATGGAGGAACTTTTTCTACATAATATAAAGAAAGTACATGTCATTATTAAAATAAAAAAATATTTTTCTACATAATCAAAAGACAATATTTATTTTATTTATATTCATTTTGTCGAAATAAAAAAAATACTCTAACTGTAATATGAAAAAAAAATTCTCTTAATAACATTTCTATCTTAAGGTGTGGGTAGAGTACGGATGGGGGTTGGGGTAGGATGGTTTTGAAGATGGATTGGTAAGTACGGGGAATAGGGTGGGGAAGGTTATAAAAGTATTTTAGAAAATATTTTTCCTTTTTTTGATAGAGAAAATATTTTTTTTCAATTGGAAAAAAAATAAATTAATGAGAAAAATATTTTCAAAACATATAAGCCAAGCAAACATGAAAAAATTAAAAACACACCATAAATTTGAAACATCGATAGAATTTGAGCAAATAGCAGAATTGAAGATCTTCTATGTTTACAAATATTTTGTGTTATTTATTAATGATCTCTTGTGAGAAAAGCTCATATAACTAAAATCGAATTTCTAAGCAGGCGCTTCGACATAATAATTGTATCTTCTTTTGAAAAATAAATAGTATCTGGAGTTAAATTGAAAAATGATATTTGAAATCTGAAGTTATATTTGGACAAGAATGTCACTTGAAAAATTATTGCAGTTTTGTAAGTGAAAAAAAAAATTCATAAATTATTTTTAAAAAGTGGTCAAAAATTACCTTTTGATTTTAAAAAAATTTATTTTCGAAAAATTTCCAAAAGCTTGTAAAATCTTATAAACATAGATATTTTTTTAAAGAAAAGGATTTTCTTATGGACAAACAGGACCTAAATCTCCTAATCCTATATTGGTAGTTCAACACTAATAATTGTGGAGTATTATTAAATAGTATTAAAAAAAAATTAGATTCCTCATTTCCTCCGTCTCTTTGCGTCTTTACTTTGCGCGAAGATACAACAACTCTCTCTTCTAGCTTTCTTTAGTTCATTCTTAAAATCTGGTGTGGTGCAATCTGATCTGCTAGTAGGGATGATAATTTAAGTTCAAACTTATTTAATCTATTCAATTCGCCAAAAAAATTTCAGTTTGGGTTATAAACATTTTAGCTCATGAGTTTATTTGGATTGAACTCAAGTTAATCTATTTTTTTTTTAAATTAGTTACTTCTATAGCAAAGTTTGATAGCTTATTTATTTTAAATAAATATCTTTTAAAAAAAATTATATTCTACAACTACTTTTTGATTTGTTATAACAAAATATCTATTTATGGTTATCTCCTATCCTTAAGCCATAAAATAAGGTTTATATTATTTCTCTCATTCTTTCACATTTCTCTCCACCCTACTCTCTCTCAATGCTAGTTTTTTTCCATGAATACAAACTCATGGATTCTCTCTCATCAGTTCCCATGTCAATCGTACTTCTTCCTAAAAAGCTTCTCAGCCACCACTCCATCAGAGGCAAATCTCCGATGGAATTAGTGAAATTGGGATTGGAGAGAATGTAATTCGGAAGATTTGATAGGAGAAGCTTGATGCTCTTCTTTTATTGGAGCTTTGCATGGTCTTTCGTGCATTTTATTTTCATACACAATTAACACACATATGAGTTATTAGGGGGAAATTTTTATTTTGCGTTTAAGGAATTCTCTGCAAAGCTACAATTTGGTTGATGTGTGGTGGTTTTGAATAAAGGTTAGATGTGATCTGCAATTGCAATTCTGTCGATTGGTTTGTTCTCGCATAACTTTGCTTTCTATTGTTAGAATAGAATCACAGTAACGAAAAAATGATGTTTTTGACTCAGAATCCCAGCCCTCTCGACGAGACAACATTAAGGTTGTTCTTAAACAAAGACGCTCGAATTTGGGGCCGAGCAACTTGAAGATTCTATTACCTTTTTTCTAAAGTGTATTACAATGTATCTCCTTGTATTTCCATGTATTTCATTGTCTTTATTTTTATTGTATTTCAGTATATCTCGCTGTATTCTATGTATTTCATTGCATTCACTGTCCCGCTATATCCCATGAATGTATTCATATATTTTTTAATTAATATAATTTATGTATTCAGACGTATTATATAATTTCTCTGAAGATTGCTATGTTTTTAGGGTGTTTTTAGTTATAATATGAGTCTATTATGTTAATTGATTCACTTTCTGTTTAAAAACAATGTAATATCCTGTTTCACGCTGTGAATACAGTCGAATACAATAATCTGTCCAGCTATAATCTCATGTTTTATGCCATGAATACAGTCGAATACACTCGAATATAAAAATCTATCTAGCTGTAATCCCCTATTTTACGCCTAGAAATGCTACTGTATTCATGAATACAATAGCTTAAATACTTCGAATACACTCTAAAAAATCTGAAAATATAGCTATAGAAAGTAATATAGTAAATGATAGCTACAACTAGGTAATAACCACTAAACCATAGTAATTTATGCAAGTTTCTCTATTTTTTATAGTCTATTCTGACCCATTTATTAGTCCAAATACAACCCATGAAACTCATCCAAAACAAAAGAATCTCAAATTAACTAATCTAAAAATTTACGCAATTTATTTTTAGTTTTTAGGTTTTTATGTTTTTCTTTACCGCCCACCCATTCTACCCTCTGCAATCCCCCTCAATTTTTTTTTTTTACTTTTTATTTTCTGCACCCCCTAGCCCCCCTGACACCCTCAAAAAAAATCTTTTGGTTGAAAACTTCATCATACCATACTGGACTTTGAGAAATTGAAACCCACCACATACATGCAGAACAAGTACTTTCTGACGAATCAAATGGATGGTAATTTTTCTGGTTGCACTATCAGATATTCTGGTTTCACTCGATATTTTTGCTATGCATTTGAAGTAATTAAAGTTTGAGTAGTTGTTACTGTAGAGCAAATTTGTTTCCTCATTTTCCTGCTAGTTGGGTAGTCATTATGGTCCAGATCAACAAGAAGCCAAAAAAATAAATTTGATCAGAGCTTTGCTTGGTTGAGTTTACTCTCTATTGCATGTATAATATCACATATGAATCTTGAATGGGTGTACAAGTCAAATACAAAACAGCGTAATCTTGAATATGGATTGAAAGGTTTAATTTTCATGAATTATTCATGAGTTTGTGAACCCCATGAATCGTTCATGGGATTTTAACTTAGAAAGGTTTGAATCCCATAGATACAGTCAACATTTTGGCTAATAGAGTCCATCTTAAATAGGCGTAAACCTATTTGCAAGTAGAATTTGTTGGCACTATTTTCTCATGGAGCCAAAATATTGTATTATGTGGTGAATATCATTTACAATAGTTTTATATTTTCTTTTTCCAGCTCGGAGGTCAAGGTTTTTTGCCTATTAAATGAAAGGCCATTCGTTTAGTTTCTACCGACCAATAGCTTTCAAGAGCTTCTTTAATCTCTTGTTGTTCTTCTCCTTTCATTGTAGAGTATTTTATAAGAAAGTGAGTGTCGTGAAATATTTGTGTGAACTTTTCTTTAGCTTATTTTATGAGGTTATTTTTTTGAAGTATTCAGGACTAATTAGAGTATTTATTTTAATTTTGTACTATTATTGATATAGTGAAATTGCTTCTCTTCGCTTATGGAACTATGTCGCCTTAATCGAACTGCGCTAAATTTATGCCTTCTTTATCTACTTTAATTAGCGTTATTATCAACATGCATTGTCTTTATTATAATCATTATAATATTGTTTGGCTAAATTCCGCACTACCTGAATTTTCCATCCTAACATGTTGCTTCTAGGGTTAAAAGCTTAATTTTACTTGTCAAAACTTCGAACCTCATTTTACTTGTCAAAACTTCGAACCTCAATATTAATTGCTCGAGCTGTTTTGTATGGGTCAATGGCTAATTTCTCAATACAATTCAAAATTCAAAAGTTGGCTAAACTCTAATTGCTGGCCGAAAATGTCACTACACCAATCTATTTCCAACAATGTGTGCGCTAACGTTTCTACATATCTTCACTAAGATCCCAGATTTGAAATTCAATATCCGAAAAACATCTTATAATAAACCGCAACAATAAATTTGAGAAAAAACAAGAAATCACTTCATGTTTGATATAGTTAAATAATAAAAGAAAAAAGCTTCTAGTTAGTTTGATTTGGCAATTAGATAAAGGGAAAAGGGACAAATATATTTGTCTTCGATCTGTGTCCGCATTTAACTTCCGTTATATTATCCACCAAAATTTACCCTTAGTGTTATATTATCCGGCAAAATTTATCTTTATCATCAGGAAGCTTTTAAAAATTACCCCTTGATCTGTTAGGTAATCCAAAATCTTCCAATTTCTTTTTACCTAAATCACTTGTTCTTCTTGTTCCATTATTTTTAGAAATTACTATTAATGTGAATATTAAAGGTACTATAAATTATTCATTAATATTTTCCAATGCAGCCCCTTTTCTTCTTGTAATAATGGATTTGGAATTGGTTTAAAACTTAATTTATTTTTCTACCATATACACACCGTAAATTTAGTGGGTCTGTTTATTATGTAATATTAGCAGATGCTCATCATGTATGTACATGTATATTCGAATATATTTTCTTGTTGTCTGGTTAATATAAAGTTCGATTGACTAACTTAAAAGTGCATAATGCTTAGACATTTGATTAAAGCAAAGTTGAATTCGACAATATAAAGTCTCTAAGGAACTTTAACTTGTATCACAAATACTTGCAAGTGTCCATACCTTTGGTGTAAAGAATTCATTAAAGTTGGGATGTTGTAAATACTTTTGGAAATTCGACAAGCTACCTAATTAAGATTCTTCAATTTGCTATACTTTTTTCACTAATTGTTATATTATTTTATTATTTCTTTCTCTTATTTTTTTCAATATAAAAGGCATGAAATGCCAGCTATTTAAAAAATAATGGATCAAGAAGAAGAATAAGTGACTTTATTATAATGATCTGGGAGATCCTGGGTCACCTAACAGACTGAGGGGTAATTTTTAAAAATTTACTGATGGCAAGGATATATTTACAAAATAGTATAACATTGGTATAATAGAGATTTGACGTAGACAATATTCGAGAACAGAGGGATAAATTTAGACCTTTTCCCATAAGAACAAACAACAAAATGAAAAATTACTTTGAGTTGGGCGTATTGATGGCCATCATTGAAAAATTAAATTAATGATTGAGTTTGTTATTTATGATATTTTGAAAATCATATTTTAAACTTGAGCTTATTTGGAGTATATTTGGTCACCAAATCGTATGTTAGATTATTAATAATTGAAAAAAACATTTCAGCTTATGAAAAAGAGATTCAGCTAATCATCTGAACTTCAGGCGAAAACTCTTAAGTTCATGCAAAAAAATTGACTGCAGTTTAGACACATACGTTTTAAGCGGAATTTTTGTGTAACGATCCGGCCGATTATGTTGAATATGTTAGCCTTGATCCCCTATTCATTGCCTCCTCTATGTTATATTGTGGTTATGTGACTTGTCAGGGTGTTGGGCTTTACCTTCGGGTGAGTTTTGGAGTGAAATAGAACACATAGTTCCTAAGTTGGAGGCTTAAGTTAAAAGAGTTGACCGTAGTTTGATTTTTATGTAGATTACTCCGGAATGGAAATTTGATGGTTTCAATAGCTCTGTATGGTGATTTTGGACTTAGGAGTATGTTCGGATATTGATTTGGAGGTCTGTAAGTCGTTTCGACTTGAATTGGTGAAAGATAGAAAGTTGAAGGTTTGGTAGTTGAGAAGTTTAACTGGAAGTTGATTTTGTTGATAATGGAGTCGATTTCCATTATGGAAGTTAGAAGAGGTCCGTCATGTCATTTATGACTTGTGTACAAACTTTGAGGTTAATCGGAGTTGATTTGGTATGGTTCGACGTTAGTTTTGGAAGTCAGAATCTTCATAGTTTAAGTAGGCTTGAATTGAGTCGCAATTCATTGAATCAATGTAGGTTGATGCGATTCTTGGCCTCGAGTAGGTTTGTTATGTGTTTTGAAACTTGTTCATATATTCAGGCACAAACTTTCTTCCACAGAAGCGGAATTTGGGAAAGCTTGTAAAGGACAATATGTGCGATTGATTTCTCCGTAGAAGCACACTTGCAAGTGCGAGCAAGTGGTCCGCAGAAGCGGAATCTCATGACTTAAGCTAGAAAAGAACCTATGAAGTATTTTTTTGCAGGTGTGACTGTGGCCTCGTAGATGCGAGAATTGCTAGGCAGAAAAGGCCTAATCGATGGTTTCATCTCATTTTTCAGTCTTGGAACTAGAGAGCTCGACTTGCGGTGATTTTTTGAGGAATTTTTAAGAAAATCATCGGGGTAAGAGATTATAACTTGCTTTTGGCTATATTACGAGAAGACATTGTTATTTTAATCATTTAATTTGTGGTTTCAGTTGGAAGTTCTTAGACTAAATTTTTGGGATTTGAAAGGCGATTTGAAGTAGGATTTGAGTAATTATTGTGTTGTTGGACTCGTTATCAAATGGGTGTCCAATTTTATAATTTTGGTCGAGTTCCAAGGCGCAGACCAAGGGTTGACCTATTGAGTTGACTTTTATTTCGCTTAAAAGATCTTAATTTTATTGTTTGTAATAGTTTCTTATTGTTTATATTTACGGTATGAAGTTATTTTGTCTAGATTCGAGCCATTCAGAAATGGATAATTGAGGGAAAGGCTTGCTAGTGGATTGAGTAGCGTGTTTTGAGTTAAGTGTGTGTGGGGGAATCATCCCTCAGGATTGGTGTTGTTTTATGTTAATTGTGATATGTGAAAGCTGTGTATGCAATGTGACGAGTGTGTAGACGAGATAAATATGCTAACTAAATGATTTTAGCTATGTAGATCCCCTTGATGCTTTAATTGATTTTTCATAACATGCTATATTCATCATCATTAGTCTATTTTCACATGCTCTACTTGTCCTATCTCTTACTTGTTAATTTTTATTACATGTTTAGTTGAAGTTATTGTATCCTCTATTCCTATTTCATTATTTAATCCTTGAGTTCATTCTTTGAAGTTGTTATTCTTGAAATATCTTGTTGTTGAAATAGGTATTGACTTATAAAGGTTGTGATTCACATTGAGAAAAAAGTTGTTAAGTTATGAAATACGATTTTTGTTGAGCTATTTTCTTCCGATTGTTATTATTGAGACTGTTGTGCATATTGTTCTTGAGCCATGGGCTATTTATTGTGTGTTATTTTTGAGGTGCAATTTGTAATACATTTTGATATTGTACGCATGCGGTGGTATAAGGATTTGGTATCGAAATGCATGCAGTTGAGATAAGGTGGGCTTGATATGCGCGTTACTAGTAGGGGAACTACTTGAAGCCATGCGCTGTGATAAGGTGCACTAAATGTAGGAAGCTATTTTAGAAAAAATAATTTTCAAAACTAAATATATGGCTCCTGCGGTGATATAAAGAAGATTGTGATTGTTTTGTATTTGAGACTACAAGGCGATACCTCGGTAGTGATTCTGTTGATACTTTTTTGTTACTACAGTTGTGTTTTGTTTGCTTTGTTTCCTTGGCATATCATTCTTGTTTTCTTCTGTGATGTGTTATTTGACTTAGTTCATTGTAGCTAATCTTGTTATATATTTTTATTGTTTCATTTCCATTGTTGTCATTAATACACTATTATATACCTGTTCAGTTCTTGTTTACTCCAATATTATTCTACCGAGGTTAGGCTTGACACTTACTGGATACCGTCGTGGTGTACTCATGCTAGACTTTTGCACATCTATGCAGATCCATGTACCTCTTACCATTCTAGGAACCAACGAGTTGAGTTCAATTTTGGAGACTTCAAAGTATACCTGCCGGTGTCCGTATGCCTCGGAGTCACCCTCTATAAAGTCTACTTCATTTTCTTTCCCTTTTATAGTCACTGTTGCTGTAGAGCTTGTGACTTTTTATCACAAGATTTTGGCGAAGCTTGTTTATGTTTAGTTGTGAAGTTTCTTTTATGATAGTTATTGAGTATTTGAGATTCTTATCATTACTTTAGTTATATTCTGCATGTATCTTAGGCTTACCCAGTATTAAAGACTAGGTACCATCACGACATTCTACTGAGTGAAATTGGGGTTTTGATAGTTTGTGTAAGAGCTATAGGTTCACAGCTGTTCTGAGTCATAAGCATGTACAGTTTCGCGGATCAGTATAGAGACATCTAAACATATATTTGGGAGGTTGTGGAACTGATAAGAAAAGCTTAACTTCTTTGTTTCGTTATCATGCGAATTTGTTGACTTCAAAAATCTAAATCTCCGCCTTTCTATTCTCTTATAGATGTTGAGGACAAGTATATCTTGACCTGATGATCAGACACTCGCATCCCCTGCTAGAGCCGTGAGAGGCCAGAGCTCGGGAAAAGGTCAAGCATGGGCATGTGGTGTAGCCGGAACACCTTCCCTAGTTGGGGGAAGGCACCTCTGACGCTTGTTACTACCCCTGTACTTCAGGAGACATTTTCTTAGTTTTTAAGAATGTTTGGCACTCTAGCTCAGGCGGGGTTTATTCTACTTTCTCTTGCCACATCTCATTCCGCGGGAGAATCAAAGACTCTTGCCATCCATACTCCAGAGCAGCAGGTCCAGGTTGTCTAGGTCCCGGAGGTCATACCAGTGCAACAGGTTGTTTCAGTTCAGCCTGAGGTTGGGGCTGCAACATCTGAGGGGGAGACTCGCTCGAGAGGTACCATAACTAGCACCCCTACTTTCAGCGGAATAGCTTTAGAAGATGCATATGATTTTTTTGAGGAGTGATACTGTATCCTTCGTACTAGTGGAGACGAGAGGTGCTGCTTTCACTACGTTCTAGCTTAAGGGAGCGGCTTATCAGTGGTGGTGAGCGTACAAATTGGGTAGCCTGACCGAGGCAGTTGCACTTACATGAGCTTAGTTTTTAGAGATTTTCATGAGAGAGTTTTTTCCCAGAGTCTTCGGGATGTTCGACGCAGAGTTTGAGTAGTTGCGCCAGGGTTCTATGACCGTATCGGAGTATGTTGTCAGGTTTAGTGAGTTGTCCAGACATGCACCAACCTTAGTCTCCACACTCAGAGAGCAAGTGTGGTGATTTATCGAATGGCTAAACTATGGTATTAGATTCCCCATATCTGAGTGAGACTGATGCCCCATACCAACAGGTGGTGGATATCTCTTGGAGATGGAGAGTATGTGGGGACGGAAGAGAGAGGACATGGAGGAAAAAAGGCCTCAAGATTCTTGCACATATAATGGTGCTAGTGCCCCAGTTGCAGCCTGTCATGGTAGAGCTGTGTGAGCCGCCCTATTCATTCAACATTTCAAGCTTCTAGTGGTATTCCGACTACTCCCATGTCTAAGGTTTCCCATTATGCAACTCCACTATCTACTGCACCTCTTGCATGGG
Organism: Nicotiana benthamiana; assembly: GCA_034376525.1. Classification (NCBI taxonomy): domain Eukaryota; kingdom Viridiplantae; phylum Streptophyta; class Magnoliopsida; order Solanales; family Solanaceae; genus Nicotiana; species Nicotiana benthamiana. The sequence goes on from CM067331.1 coordinate 120,144,322, forward strand.
GTGCTTTAAGCGGTCAGCCCAGCCAACCAGGCCTGAGCCAATTTCAGTAGCCATGTCCTCTGAGAGCGTATTTATTATGGTAATACTCATCATATGGTGTGAGACTGACCTAGACTAGGGACGGGTGCACGTCCACAGACTACTCAGACTCTATGTATTCCATAGGGTCCCCATACTTCTCTGGCCATGGTTACCGCACTAGTATCCACTTTACTTGCTCATCCAGCTAGGGGTGGACATCGAACGGGTAGGGGTTAACTAGAGGAGGAGGTCAAGCCAGATGTTATGCTCTTTCAACTAGGACGGAGGTGATTCTATCCAACTTAATTATCGCATGTATTATTTCGGTTTGTCGTAGAGAGGCATCAGTCTTATTTGATCCAGGCTCCACTTATTCGGATTCATTATCTCTCTATATTTGATTATATCTCATGATTCCTTGAGTTCTCCTATCTATGTGTTCATGCCAGTGGGAGATTCTATTGTTGTTGGTCATGTGTATTGGTCGTGTTTAGCTGTTCTTGGTGGTTTTTCGATCAAAGTTGACATATTGTTGCTCAGTAATTGATTTTGATGCTATTTTGGGCATGGAGTGATTGTCTCCTGACGAGGTGGATGTGCATTGGAATTTCCTGCTCGTACTTTGTCAAATTCTAGTACAATTTAAGATATTATCTCACAGATACCGGATAATTTATGCTACAGACTTGTAGTATTTTAAATACTATTTGAGAGAATCAAATTGATGAAAAGTGAGTGAAGTTTAAAACTTAATTACTTAAACAAAACAAATAACTTCTAAAAGATTTATAATTTTAAAAAAGAGTTGGAAATTATTGAATTCACTTGATAATATTACTATAATTAACTCTCAATTTCAACATTTATTTCATTAAAGAATAATTGCGTATTTTTTAAAACAATTATAGTTTGCTCACTTAGAAATAACCAATTAATAATACTACGTGAGAATTATGTTAATTAATCAACATAGGACTAGCGACGTTTAAACCGAAATATTTTTCTTTCTTGAATTGTGCAAAAAGAAAGTAAAAATTCTCTGAGAATATTTTTACTAAGGATCAATAATCTTTCCTACGATAATTCCTCCGTGAGAATTAAAATTGAGGCAAGCAAGATTACTGACATGAAATCATAGTTTTGTCACAACACCAGTTCGTCCTCCGTGAACTATCGTGATGACACCTAGTCTCTATGACTAGGTAAGCCTAAAAATTTGCGAAAAAGGGAAAACAACCGATAAAAATAATTAAAAACTGCGGAATAAACATAATGATTGTTTGAAGATGCCGCTCAATATATACAATACAACTCTCAAACTGAAACTACATTTCCCAAAGCCCGGAATCTCATGAAATCACAAGCTATTGAATAACTACAAGTGTCTAACTCCAGAATGTCTAAAAAAAGTAAATACAGAAGGGCTAATACTATAAGAGAGAATGGAAAGGGACTCCTCATTTTGTGGATGCAGCAGATATACCTCAATGTCTTTGGAGAATCACCTCGCCTCAAGGGTAGTAGGGCTGAGTCAAAGTGCCTGGAGTCTGCACATGAAAAATATGTGCAGAAAGGGCATGAGTATACCACAGCGGTACTCAGTAAGTGCCAAGCCTAACCTTGGTCTTGTAGTGACGAGGAAAGTTAGGGACCTACTGATTATAGCTGCAAAAATAAGGTAAAACAATATAGAATATAATAATATAATTAAATGCTAACAGTATGAAATAACACGTGATAATAGGAATAACAACAACTATAATAGAGATAAAATAATCACAGAAGGAATACAACTCAACACAGAGATAACAACCGTGGATCTCCCAGGATACCGTCCTGTAGTCCCAAATATAAATATACAGTGGATCTTTCAGGTGACATCCTGTAGTTCAACTCATAGTACATGGAGATCTCTCGGAATACCATTCTGTAGTCCCAATTATAAATACCGAGTACTGGGGGAATCTACCTGGTGCAGTCCCGCTGTTCCAATATAAAAGTGCAAGGTTATCTCCCACAATACAAATTCTTAGTCCCAAAGTAAACATGCAGAGGAATTTCCGAAGATATCATCCAGTAGTCCCAAAGTAAACACACAGTAGCAACACGAAGAATATGCAATTAAATCCAGATTTCACACCAAGGTAAAATATGTATTTCTAACCTAGCATGCTGCACTTTAATTAAAGCAATTTGAGCAAGTAAGGCAATTAAGTCAATTAGGAATGCTTCCCTAAGCTAATAGTAGGCTTAAAGTGAAAGTAGTATAAACAGGAAAGGAAACACAATTATAGTTACTTAATAAAAATAGGATTTTCAACAATTAGCACAAGTAAGCACTAGTCACCTGACGACAAGGCATTTCAAATATCAATAACACTAAATCCTAAGGGGATTCCCCCACATAAGGTTAGGCAAGCCACTTACCTCGAACCGGCAACCCAAAATCACGCTTTTGCCACGAGTTATCGACTCCGAATGGCCCAAATATATTCAAAGTAATTGCATAATGTAGATAACACGTCAAGTAACTAATTCCACTAATTAATTCTAAGCTAATACGCAAAATTAGGAAAATGATGAAAACGTCCCGGGGCTTACATCTCAAAATCGGGTAAGATTCACAAATTCGGAATCCTTACACTCTCACGAGTTCAGTCATGCCAAAAGTACCAATATCAGACCTCAAATAATCACTCAAATCACCACTCAATGCTCTCCAATTATCCAAGCCCCGACCCACAATTTTACCACTGTTTCTCCTTCAAATTTCATGATTACAGTGATAAAAATCACCATAATAACGAACTTATGGACCAAGGAGCTTACGTCAATGAATCCCTCTGAAAATCCCTCTTGAAAATGCTCCCCAAAGCTTCTTCCCATTTGAAATGTTATGGAAAATAGCCCGAATTCACGAAGGGCGAAATATATATGTTCTGACCCAGCAAAACAACATTTGCGTTCCAATTATCTCACTTGTGGTCCAGGTGTTAATCTGCAGTTCTTCACTTATTTGCTAGCCACCGTACCTACGATGACCTTCTTGCACCTGCGCCTTCACAGATGCGCCCAAATTTCCGCATATGTGGCTCCAACCTTTCTTCCTCTTGGCCGCATATGCGGCTTCACTTTCTCTTATGCGGACTCATACCTTCGATCCCAAGCCATAGGTGTAGTTATGATAGCAAATTCAGCAGCTTCAATTACAGATTCTCAACTCCAAACTTCCCGTTAACCATTCGAAATCATCCCGAGGCCCCGGAGGACTCAACCAAAAGCATGAACAACTTATATACCACTATCTAAACTTATATCAATTCTCAAAACACCTGAAACAACATCGATGTTAGAAACACGTTCTCAATGCAATATACTAAACGTGTACTCTTTTGTAGGTTTTGATGAATGACAAACGAAGCAAAAATTGATATATGACGGAATTCAAGTACAAGCGCACAATGGTTGCAAATAAGATTGAAGTTCAAGAGATAGCCTTTAATTGTTATTGAGTTGTTTTAAATTGTAATCTCGATCCTATAACTTGACTCATAGTATGGCATCTCTCATAAAACTATTTTCCAAAATCATGCATATTTAATTCTGTGTCAAAAAGATTTTAAATCATGCATATTGACATTAGACAAAATGTTTTCTAAACATGCCTAAAAAATCTGGGCTAAAATAATCGATTATGAACTTATGATAATCGATTGTTTCTGAGCCAAGACTGCATGACAATCGATTATGAATTAATGGTAATCGATTGTGAGTAAGACAGTGAACATCAGGTTTTTTCAAATCTGCATGATAATCGATTGTGAACAAATGACAGTCGATTGTTGTTGAGGTAAAGTTTTTCAATACTCAAAATAATCGATTATGAACTAATGGTGATCGATTGTGTTGAGCTGATGTCTTCCAGTGATTTTAAATTTAATTAAGTAATCGATTATGTCTTTAGATAATCGATTATCACTGAGACAGTAAGTTTTATGATTTTCAGAAAATAACAAGTAATCGATTATGTCTTTAGATAATCGATTATCACTGAGACAGTAAGTTTTATGATTTTCAGAAAATAACAAGTAATCGATTGTTGCAAAGGACAATCGATTGTTGAAGCTGACCGTTGTCAAATGATTTTCAAATACCATAAGGTAATCGATTATAGATTTTATATAATCGATGTTCTGCTTAAAATCTGGAAATGATTTTTAGAACGTTGCTGAAGTAATCGATTATAAATTTTATATAATCGATGTTTTGCTTAAAATCCGGAAATGATTTTTAGAACGTTGCCAAAGTAATCGATTATGAACTTAGTGTAATCGATTATCTGATTTTGAATATTGCCAGTAATCGATTATAGATTATGTATAATCGATTGTGAAGCGTTAAATCTGGGATTGATTTTTAAACTGACTGGCAGATAATCGATTATGTGGTCTTAATAATCGATTATCACTGAGTAATTTCAGCAACTCTTAATTGGCAATTAGGCAACGGTAATGCCAAGTTTTTCAACTATAAATACAGCTTCATTTCAGTGTTTTAACAACAACAACATACACAAACTGATCATTACATTGCTATAAGCTTTCATTCAATTGTTCTTCATTTTCTACTCATTTCATAAAGCTTTTGAGAGCCATATTATTGCTTAAAGTTGTTGTGATCTTGAACATATTCTTTTACTCATATCTACTCAATAAGGAGTACTCTAGTTAAGTGAGTGTCCAAGTATTTGATATACTTGTAAGAGAATTGCGATTCTCTTGTTTCAAGGAACTTGCGTTTCCTTGGGTGAAGTCTTTGAGATTGCGATCTCCGAGCAACTGTTTGAGGCTTGTGTCCTCAAGTGTGTAACGGTTTGTTGAGCACCCGTAAGCTTAACAAGATAGTGAAAAATCTCGAGAGAGTCTCTCGGGGACTGGACTAACCACGTTGGTGGCCAACCAGTATACATCTTTGTGTAAGTTTATTTTTCTGCACTTATTTTACTTCCTGCAAAGTTTAAATTCCGCAAGAAAACGCTAAATTCTATTAATATGCTATTCACCCCCCCTCTAGCGTAAAGCGTAGTTTCTAACAATTGGTATCAGAGCCAAACTCTCTGAAAATTTAACCGTTTGAGAGAACCATCCATGGCTTCTACTCTTGACTCTTTTGCAGGAATTGAAGAAGGACAATGCTCTACACGACCTCCTCTATTCAACGGCACAAACTACTCATACTGGAAGGAGAGGATGCAAATCTTTGTGCAATCAAATAGCTTTCATTTGTGGAAAGTATTCACCAATGGAAACCAAATTCCAACCAAGAAGGTGGAAGACGAATGGGTTCCAAAAACCGAAGAGGAATATACCGCGGAGGATATTCGTAAGGTTCAAAATAATGCCAAAGCTATAAATTTATTATATTGTGCTGTTAATGCTAACGACTACAGGAAGATATCATGTTGCAAAACAGCAAAAGAAATGTGGGATAAGCTTGAAGTGACATACGAAGGAACCGACCAGGTACGAGAAGCTAAAATTGATTTCTTAACTCACTCTTATGAACTATTCCACATGAAGGAAGGAGAGAAAATAGACGAAATGTTTGAGCGATTCACAATGATAGTGAATGATCTACACGCCCTCAAAAAGACGTTTACGGATAGAGAACTTGTCCGGAAGATCCTCAGAAGTCTCACTCCGGCATGGCGATCAAAGGCCGATGCAATCCAAGAATCCATTGGCATCACAGATGTCACAATTGACGCATTAAGAGGTAATCTCAAAACCTATGAATCAACTATACTTAACCCGTTTGTTGATGATCAAAGAAGGCAAAGGATTGCTCTAAAGGCTAGCCAACCAAAAATTGATGAGGAAGGTGACAACGAGTTTGGACTCGTTATCAAAAGGTTTCAAAAATTCATGCGCAAAGAGTATGAACGCAAGAACAAAAAGCAAGGCGATCAACTAAGATGCTATGAATGCGGAGAAACCGGGTACATAAAATCAAATTGCCCTAACATCAAAAAGGAGAAGAAACCCTTCAAAAAGCAACGTGCATACATCTCTTGGGGAGGAGATTCCGGAGATGAAGCAAGCGAAGAAGAAGACAATGAAGCAGCAAATTTATGTCTCATGGCTCAAGAAGACGGCAAAGACGAGGTAAGTCAAATCTCTTCTCAAAATTTCTTTACTCTTGATGAAATGAGAAATGCTTTTGATGAACTATATGCTGAATTTATCAAAGCTTCAAAAACTGTCAAAAGTATTAAAGAAAGCGCTTCTCTAAAAGAAAAAGATTTTCAAACACAGCTTTCATTAAAAGAAAAAGAATTAGAAAAACTGGTTTTCGAAAATGAGAAGCTAAAAGAGGAAAACAAGTTTTATGGAAAAAGAAGTGCTGATAAACCTGAAGGTTCTACTAGAAACTGTTCTTCTTGTGTGCTTCTTAAGAATGAAGTAGCTAGACTTAAAGGCACATTAGATAAGTTTAATTCTTCGCATAAAAACTTGAATGATGTGCTTGTTAATCTAAAATCAACTAAACATGGAATAGGATTCAAGAATGAAGAAAAGGTTGGTGCTAAACCACAACAACCTAGAGCTCAACCTAGGACTAATAACCAAAATGTTTATCCTAGAAGTAGAAATCCTAGAAATAACTTGCATGTTAGACCAAATAGTGAAAATGCTAGAAGACCTAGAAATAATGAATATTTTAGGCCAAACCTTAAACAATTTAGAAGACCAAGAAATGACCCTCCACCTAGAAATAGATATTCTAGAAATGATGCATTTTTTAGACAAACTTGTGAACCTCCTAGAGCTCATAATAGGAGAAACAATGGTGTTCAAAGTAGAGTAAGCAACCTTCATTCATCTAGTTACTATGTACCTAGAAAAATGCATAATCCCAACGTGACTTGTCATTATTGTAGACGTATTGGTCATATTGCTCCCGCTTGCTTTACTCGTCATAGACATATAAATCAATTGCATCATTATAACATGCCTAACCCTCAAGGACCCAAGATGGCATGGGTACCTAAAGAACATTAATTTGTTTTGTAGGTGTGCTTGAAGGGATCAAGTGTACTATGGTACCTTGATAGTGGATGCTCCAAACACATGACGGGAGATGAATCCAAATTCCTTCAACTAGAGCACAAAGAAGGAGGAAGTGTCATATTTGGTGATAACAATAAAGGAAAAATCATCGGCATTGGTTCGGTCGGTAAGGACGAAAACTCCTCTATTAAACATATACTACTTGTGAAAGGTTTGAAGCATAATCTCTTGAGCATAAGCCAATTGTGTGACAAGGGAAATCTTGCTCTATTTGATTGGAATGAATGTCTTGTATTTAGACGTAGTGATTTCAAGATCATACTTCGTGGTTTTAGAATTGATAATATCTATATGGTTGATCTTGCAAACTCCTCACCCGAATATGTTGATTGTTTAATAAGCAAAGAGGATAACTCTTGGCTATGGCATCGTAGAGTAGCACACATGAACATGCATCTTTTGAACAAGCTTCTTTCTCAAAACTTAGTAGTTGGTCTTCCCAGTTTAAAGTTTGAAAATGATTCTATTTGCGATTTTTGTCAAAAAGGGAAGCAAACCAAAGCATCTTTTAAATCCAAGAATATTGTTTCAACGTCTAGACCTTTGCAATTTCTTCACATGGATTTATTTGGTCCCTCTCGTATTGAAAGTCTTGGTAAAAATAAATATGTTTTTGTAATTGTTGATGACTTTTCTAGATTTACTTGGACTCTATTTCTTGCAAATAAAAGTGATGCTTTTAAAAATTTCAAGTATTTCCTTAAGCGTGTTCAAAACGAAAAGGAATCGACCGTCACTTCGATTAGAAGTGATCATGGGGGAGAGTTTGATCACAATCTCTTTGCGGATTTTTGTGACGAACTCGGAATCGAACACACCTTTTCCGCTCCACGGACACCACAACAAAATGGGGTGGTGGAAAGGAAAAATAGGTGTCTCGAAGAGATGGCAAGAACCATGCTCGACGAAGCTAAGATTCCCAAATATTTTTGGGCGGACGCCGTGAGTACCGCTTGCTATGTTTTAAATAGAGTAGCAATTCGGCCGATACTCATGAAAACCCCATATGAACTTTATAAGGGTAGAAAACCCAACATTTCTCATTTACGTGTTTTTGGTTGTAAATGTTTTGTTCATAATAATGGCAAGGACCAATTGGGTAAGTTTGATGCTAAATCGGATGAAGGTATTTTCATTGGTTATTCCTCACGTAGCAAAGCATATAGGATCTTTAACAAAAGAACCCAAATTGTGGAGGAATCCCCTCATGTTGTGTTTTCCGAAGATAATACTTGCTTGGCGAGAAAGGAATCCGGTTTTGATCTTGCAGGTATCTTGGATAGCTTGAAAGATAAAATCCAAGAAGAACCTTCAAAGGAAAACAAAAATGAAATTGGGGAACTACCATCGGAACAAGCGCCACAATTAGAAAAAGGAATAAATTCGCCTAACGAGTGGAGAACGATCAAGGATCATCCTCTCGAACAGGTAATTGGCGATGTTGGAGAAAAGGTACGTACCCGAAACTCTCTTAAGAACACTCTAGGACACAATTCTTAAGAGTTCACAGCATTACTTGTTAACACTAGTGTAATCTATTAATTTCGCTATAAACTACTAACTTGAGCGTCGGAGACGTTTAAATCTATTTTGCAGGTACCACCCCAAAGGTAGGGGGAATTAAGAAGTTCTAGCACAAAATAATTGACTATTTCAAGCCACTAATCGATTATTTTCTGTGCAGTACATCGATTATCAGTATCAATAATCGATTGTTTATGACTGATTATTACTATTATGCATGTGTTTAATTTTTTACTTCCTAAATTGCATAATCGATTTCCGCCTCAGTCATTCAGCAATGCTTTCTACAACAATCGATTATTTGACAAATTCTGATATTCTCCAAGTTCACTGTATCAAATTAGTTCCATAAATAATCGATTACCAAGAATTGACAATCGATTACTTCATATTAACTTCTTGTTACCGTTTGGCTCCTCAATCGATTTCTGTCAGGTCTTAAATGCTCCATAATCGATTATCAAAATTTAACAATCGATTATTTCATTCAAATTTTTTACCGTTTGACTCAAGAATCGATTTGTCAGATTCAAAATCTCAATCAAATAGTAAAAACAATCGATTATTTCAGTTCAATAATCGATTATCTAACGGTCAGTAATTTTAATTCTCACCATTTTCTGACTGCTCCTAAACCAAAATCTCAGCAAATGTCTCCATTCAATGCTTAATAATCCTTTCCTCTATAAATAGGCATCATAAGAGCTCACATTCACCCACTCAAGCACTATCTCTAGTATTCAAAAGCTAAATCTCTTCTATTTTCTTTGCCAAATTCCAGCAGTCTTTCTCCTAACATGTCTGGACGATCTTCAAAACGTTCCCGATCCAAACATGGCGCATCAGCCTCAACCGCCCCTCCTCCTTTAAATTTTCCATACCAAGACGGTTCCGTCTTGTTCTTTGAAAATGAAAATGAACTCACAAGGTTCCTATCAAAATTTGAGAAACGCACCATTCTTCCTCCTCGGTTCTCAAATAGTAAACTCCTTGAACCTTTCACCCCTGCCGCAAATATGTTAAAGGAGTGTCAACTATATGACTTCTTGCTTCTCACTCATCCTCACATAAACACAACTCTCGTTCAAGCTTTTTACTCAAACCTCCATAAAGATAAAGATGGCGAACTTGTCACCTCCATTAATGGGGTTCAAATTCTTCTCTCTGAAGAGAATCTCCACACCATTGCCCACCTTCCAAATGAAGGTGAAGACCTTTACCGGTATATAGATAAGGTCGGGGCTCTCTTTGATGAAACCATCCTTCTCCACCAAGCCGGCATAACCTCCTATGATCCATCTATCTCTACCCGTCATCCTACCATAATGGGAATGGATCCAAACTACCGGTTGATTCTTTACTTCATCACCCGAGTCCTCAAGCCTAGACGGCACAATCACACCACCATCTCCCAGGAGGATACCAAACTTCTGCATGCCATTGTCACCGGAGCCAAAATAAATTGGTGTCGGCTCATCAAAATTCATATGCTCGATGCCATCGGTGATGACATGCCTCTTCCTTATGCCCTCCTCATTATGAACTTCCTTGAAGCATCCGGATTTGTCACGGAAAATGGTCCTCTCAAAAGGAGTACCAAAATTTGGGAAATCTTGGAGTCTTCTTTCCATCATGATGGTGATCATGCTCCAGCTCCTTCTTCAAGTCGTCCACCCCGTCGTGCTCGTTCGTCCCAAGAACCTACTCTCCAAACCATATCCGACCAGCTTGCTCAACTCACTCGTGAGATCCATGGATACTTTGATCATGTCAATTATCCATATGCAGCTCTCGTTCCTTTTGAAGCAGCGCCGGATAACGAGGCGGACAACGACGGAAATGAATAAATTTTTTTGGTTTTTGCTGTTGTTCTTTTGGTTCCCATTGATGTAGCCTTTTCTTTCAATAAATAAACCTTGTTTATTTCATCTTTTTACATCTTTCCTTACTATTTTTTTTGCTAATGGCAAAAGGGGGAAGAAAACAGGATATCGGGTATGCACCACCTCTTAATTCATTGATTGCTTATAAGCTAAAATTGAGGGGGAACTCCTAAATTGAGGGGGCACAAGAACAAAATTGCATAATTGTTACTTGTCTTGAATTGTCAATATTTTTTGCCTAAATTGCATATCCCGCTTAATGTTTGCCATTATCAAAAAGGGGGAAATTGTTAGAAACACGTTCTCAATGCAATATACTAAACGTGTACTCTTTTGTAGGTTTTGATGAATGACAAACGAAGCAAATATTGATATATGACGGAATTCAAGTACAAGCGCACAATGGTTGCGAATAAGATTGAAATTCAAGAGATAGCCTTTAATTGTTATTGAGTTGTTCTAAATTGTAATCTCGATCCTATAACTTGACTCATAGTATGGCATCTCTCATAAAACTATTTTCCAAAATCATGCATATTTAATTCTGTGTCAAAAAGATTTTAAATCATGCATATTGACATTAGACAAAATGTTTTCTAAACATGCCTCAAAAATCTGGGCTAAAATAATCGATTATGAACTTATGATAATCGATTGTTTCTGAGCCAAGACTGCATGACAATCGATTATGAATTAATGGTAATCGATTGTGAGTAAGACAGTGAACATCAGGTTTTTTCAAATCTGCATGATAATCGATTGTGAACAAATGACAGTCGATTGTTGTTGAGGTAAAGTTTTTCAATACTCAAAATAATCGATTATGAACTAATGGTGATCGATTGTGTTGAGCTGATGTCTTCCAGTGATTTTAAATTTAATTAAGTAATCGATTATATCTTTAGATAATCGATTATCACTGAGACAGTAAGTTTTATGATTTTCAGAAAATAACAAGTAATCGATTATGTCTTTAGATAATCGATTATCACTGAGACAGTAAGTTTTATGATTTTCAGAAAATAACAAGTAATCGATTGTTGCAAAGGACGATCGATTGTTGAAGCTGACCGTTGTCAAATGATTTTCAAATACCATAAGGTAATCGATTATAGATTTTATATAATCGATGTTTTGCTTAAAATCTGGAAATGATTTTTAGAACGTTGCTGAAGTAATCGATTATAGATTTTATATAATCGATGTTTTGCTTAAAATCCGGAAATGATTTTTAGAACGTTGCCAAAGTAATCGATTATGAACTTAGTGTAATCGATTATCTGATTTTGAATATTGCCAGTAATCGATTATAGATTATGTATTATCGATTGTGAAGCGTTAAATCTGGGATTGATTTTTAAACTGACTGGCAGATAATCGATTATGTGGTCTTAATAATCGATTATCACTGAGTAATTTCAGCAACTCTTAATTGGCAATTAGGCAACGGTAATGCCAAGTTTTTCAACTATAAATACAGCTTCATTTCAGTGTTTTAACAACAACAACATACACAAACTGATCATTACATTGCTATAAGCTTTCATTCAATTGTTCTTCATTTTCTACTCATTTCATAAAGCTTTTGAGAGCCATATTATTGCTTAAAATTGTTGTGATCTTGAACATATTCTTTTACTCATATCTACTCAATAAGGAGTACTCTAGTTAAGTGAGTGTCCAAGTATTTGATATACTTGTAAGAGAATTGCGATTCTCTTGTTTCAAGGAACTTGCGTTTCCTTGGGTGAAGTCTTTGAGATTGCGATCTCCGAGCAACTGTTTGAGGCTTGTGTCCTCAAATGTGTAACGGTTTGTTGAGCACCCGTAAGCTTAACAAGATAGTGAAAAATCTCGAGAGAGTCTCTCGGGGACTGGACTAACCACGTTGGTGGCCAACCAGTATACATCTTTGTGTAAGTTTATTTTTCTGCACTTATTTTACTTCCTACAAAGTTTAAATTCCGCAAGAAAACGCTAAATTCTATTAATACGCTATTCACCCCCCCCTCTAGCGTAAAGCGTAGTTTCTAACAATCGAAACATCGAATTAACCATTAATTCAAGCATAAGAACTCCAAGAACTCTTAAATTACGCTTAAAGTCTATCAAACCTCACCCGAATGACCTGAAATTTTGCACACATCACATTCAACACTATGGAGCTACTCCAACTTTCAGAATTCCATTCTGACCCTTTGATCAAAATCTCACTATCGAACCAGAAACTTCAAATTTCAACTTTCTCCATTTCAAGGCTAAATAAGATACGGACCTCTAGAACACGATCCGAACACGCTTCGAAACACGAAATCATCCAACAGAGCTAATGGGACAAACATAATTCCATTCCAAGGTCGTCTTCTTATCTTTCCAACTACGATCCAAATTCTAAAACTTAAACTCTCACTTATGGACTAAGTGTTCCAAAACTCTCTGAAACTCCAAATACATCCTCCCGGCAACTCCCAATAGCAGAAACAAACACGGGGAATGCAATTAATGAGGGATTTGGGCGTTATTCTCTATGCGACTGGCCGGGTCATTACATCCTCCTACACTTAAACATTTGTTCATCCTCGAACTAGCATAGAGACATACCTGAAGTAGTGAAAAGATGAGGGTAATAACAACAGATATCTTGCTCGGTCTCATAGGTCGCCTCCTTGACTAGCTGACCCCGCCACTGAACCTTCACTGATGCAATGTTCTTTGACCTCAGCTTCTAAACCTGCCTGTCCAGTATTATTACCGGCTCCTCAACATAAGATAGATCCTTGTCTAACCGGACTGAACTGAAATCCAACACGTGAGACGGATCACTATGATACCTCCGAAGCGTCGAAACATGAAATACAAAATGAACTCTGGCAAAGATAGGAGGTAGGCCAAGCTCATAAGCCACCTCCCCAACACTCCATAATATCTCAAAAGGACCAGTAAACGTCTGACTGAACTTACCTTTCTTCTTGAATAACATAACGCCCTTCATAGGCAAAACCCGAAGCAAAACCTGCTCTCCAACCATATAGGAAACATCATGAACCTTCCGGTTTGCGTAACACTTCTGTCTTGGCTGGGATGCATGGAGTTTATACTGAATCACCTTAACCTTCTCCAAAGCATCTTGAATATAGTATTGCCTAATAATCTAGCCTCACCCGGCTCAAACCAACCCACCGGGGATCTACACTGCCTACCATATAAAGCCTTATACGGTGCAATCTGACTGGTGGATTGATAGTTGTTGTTGTTGGAAAACTCCACCAATAGCAAGAACTGATCCTAAGACCCTCCAAACTCAGTCACACACGCACAGAGTATATCTTTATGGGTTTGAATAGTGCGCTCGGACTATTCGTCCGTCTGATGGTGAAATAGTGTACTCAATTCCGCCCGAGTACCCTAATCATGTTGTACGACCCTTCAGAACCGTGATGTGAACTGAGTACCTCTATGTGAAATGATGCAAACTAGAATACCATGCAGACGAAGAATCTTCTGAATATAAATCTCTGCCAACTGCTCCGAAGAATAGGTAGTACACACAGGAATGAAGTGTGCAGACTTGTTCAGCCGATCCATACTAACCCAAATGTCATCAAACTTTCTTAAAGTCCATGGGAGTCTAACTAAGAAGTCTGTGGTGATCCGCTCCCACTTCTGCTCCGAAATCTCTATCTGCTGAATCAGCCCACCCAATCTATGGTGCTCAAACTTCACCTGCTGATAATTAAGGCATCGAACTACAAACACAACTATATCTTTCTTCATCTGCCTCCACCAATAGTGCTGCCTCAAATCCTGGTACATCTTCGTGGCACCCGAATGAAAGGAATGCCGCAAACTATGGGCCTCCTCTAGAATCAACTCCCAAAGCCCATCAACATTGGGTACACAAAACTAACCCTACATCCTCAATACCACGTCATCACCAATAGTCACATCTCTGGACTCACCGTGCTAAACTTTTCCTTGAGGAAAAGAAAATGAGGGTCATCAAATCGGCGCTCCCGGATACGATCAAACAAGGAAGACTAAGTAACCACACAAGCAAGGAATTGACTGGGCTCCGAAAGATCTGACCTCACAAACTTACGGGCTAAGCCCTGAACATCCATAGCCATATGCCTCTCTACCGCTAGAAAATAAGACAAACTCTCCAAACTCCCTGCCTAGCGACTCAAAGCATCAACCACCATATTGGCCTTGCACGGGTGATACAGAATTGTGATATCATAGTCCTTTAGCAGCTCTAACTACTTTATCTAACACAAATTAAGATGTTTATGCTAAAAAGATGTTGCAAACCCCAGTGATCAGTTTAAATCTCACAAGGCACACCGTACAGATAGTGACGCTAGATCTTCAAGGCGTGAACAATAGCAGCTAACTTGAGATCATGGACATGATAATTCTTCTCATGAACCTTCAACTGTCTGGATGCATATACAATCACCCTACTGTCCTGCACCGATATCGCTCCAAGGCCAAACCTCGAGGCATCACAATAGACAGTATAAAATCCAAAAACCGTTAGGAAATATCAAAACTAGGGTTGTAGTCAAAGTTGTCTTGAGCTTTTGAAAGCTCGCCTCATACTCTCCCGTCCACTGGAATGGAGCACCCTTCCGGGTCATCCTGGCCATAGGGGCTATAATAGATAAAAACCCCTCAACAAATAGACGGTAATAACCCGCCAAGCCAAGAAAACTACAGATCTCTGTAGCTAAGTCAAGTGTGTGATCCACCGATTCACTGAGTGACTTTTTCATATCGCTGCGCTTACGTCCCTATCTCTTAAAGCCATATCATACTTCCCTTGCCGATTGAAGAAAGCCTTATATGGCTTCAAACAAGCGAGAAATACCCTTTCTATCTTATTAGTCAAGCGCGCTAGCTGCAATCAAAAAACAGCGCTAACGAGCAAGAAACGGAGGATGGTCTGGGCCAACTCTGCACTACCTCCACTTTCTTTGGATCCAATTGAATACCCTCACTCGATAGCACATGGCCTAAGAATGCCACGAAATCCAACCAAAACTCACATTTTGAGAACTTGGCATATAACTTATTTTCCCTCAAAGTCTGAAGTACGTTCCTCAAGTTCTTATCATGATATTATCAACTCCAGGAATACAACATAATATCATCAATAAAGACGTAGTCGAATGAGTCAAGATATGGCTAGAACACACTGGGCATCAAATGTATTAAGGCTACTAGGGCATTGGTCAGCCCAAATGACATAACAAGGAACTCGTAATGATCATAGCGAGTCCTAAAAGAAGTCTTCGAGATATCTGACTCCCAAATCTTCAACTGATGGTAACGTGAACACAATCAAATCTTAGAAAACACTCGTGCACCCTAAAGCTTATCAAAAAAATCATCAATACAAGGAAAAGGATAATCGTTCTTCATTGTAACTTTGTTCAGTTGGCGATAATCAGTGCACATACACATAGAACTATACTATTTCTTCACAAACAAGACATGGGCACCGCAAGGTGATGCACTGGGCTGAATACAACCCTTATCAAGCAATTCTTGTAACGGATCTATCAATTCTTTCAACTCAAAAGGGGGCATATGATAAGGAGGAATAGAAATGGGCTGAGTGCCCGACAACCGATCAATGCCAAAATCAATATCTATATAGGGTGGCACGCCCAGAAGATCAGCTGGAAACATATCAAAAAAACCCCGTACTACTGGGACTAAATCAACTGTAGAGGTATCAATACTGATATCTCTTACATAAGGTAGATACGCATTGCACCCCTTCTCAACCACATGTCGAGCCTTAAAGAATGAAATAACTCTACTGGATGTATGATATAGGGTACCCCTCCACTCTACTTGCGGTACATCTGGCTTACCTAGCGTTATGGTTTTTGTGTGACAATCAAAAATAGCATAATGGGGTGATAACCAATCCATGCACAAGATAACATCAATCTACAATGCTGAGCAATAATAAATCGGCTATGGTCTCAAAATCACTAAGAGAAACCACCACGACCGATAAACATTCTCCACAATAAGAGAATCTCCCACAAGACTAAAAACATAAAAAGGGGAACTCAATGAATCCCGAGGTATGCCCATATGCGGGGAAAAATAAGAAGACACATATGAGTAAGTGGAGCCTGGATCGAATAAAACCGATGCATCTCTATGGAAAACCATGGAAATACATGTGATGACAGAATCGGAGGCGGCAACCTTGGTACGGGCAGGAACGGCATAAAATCTGGCCTGGCCTTGGCCTCTACCTCCCCGACCTCCACCTCTAGCTAGCTGAGCAGGTGAGGTAGCAAGTGAAGATGTAACCATAGCCTGACTGAGAAGTCTGTGAAGGTGCAACCCCTCTAAGTTTGGGGCAATTCCTCACCATATGGCATGTGTCACCACACTCAAAACAAGCTTTAGGAGATATGGAAGTTATGACAGGATCGGGCCAGGCATGTTGGGTTAACCACTTAAAGAACCCCATGCAGGAGGTGCACTAGGTATTAGAGGTGCATAATAAGACTCCTGAGGCCTAGGAGAGCTGGAATACCACTGGCTATTAGAATATCTAAATAAATAGGGAGAATTATATAACCCCTACCACGAGGAAGTTTAGCTGGAGGACGGGCACCAGAATAATGGCCCGACTCTCGAGACCTCTTGGCCTCTCTCTCCTCTCTATCCCTAGCATGCATACCATACACTCTCCTAAAATTTATCACCACCTGCTGATTAGAAATATCCATCTCCAACTCACTAGCCATGCTAGACCTGATGCTGGAAATAAGCCCTTCAATAAACCGGTGAACCCTCTCGTGAGCAGTAGATGCCAAAGTTGGTGCATGTCTAGCCAAGCTAGTGTAACGGACAACATACTATGGTACATTCATAGCACCTTGGCGCAAATGCTCAAACTCTACGCGCCATGCGTCCCTGAGGCTCTAAGGAACACACTCTCTCAGGAACATATCTGAAAACTGAGTCTATGTCAGGGAAGCTGCCTCATTCAGACTGTATGACTCATAAGTACGCCACCACTCAGAGGCGGCTCCTCGAAGTTGGAAGGTAGTGAAAGAAACCCGGCTCGATCATGATATACCCATGGTACGGAGAATATGGTGGCACTAATTTAGAAATCCTTGATCATCATATGACGCTAGACCACTGAATACAAGAGGCTTATACTTATTGAACCTTTCAAGCCTCCGTTGCTCATCCTCGGAAGCTGCTGCCCTGTCCTCGAGTTGGTCAGGGGCTGTAGGCTATACATGAATAATCTTTCAAATCTGATCAACGTTAGTGCGGGCGGTGGGAGTCTATGCTCCTCCCCCGACATGAGATATGGCTGGAGCATGGGGAAGCAACCCTGCCTGAGCCAGAGTGGTGTACATGCTCATGAACTGTGCAAGAGTTTTATAGAGATCTGGAGTTGTAGTAGTAGGGATATCTAGTTCCTGGACATGGGCTAGAACTGCTGGTGGCAGCTCGCATGGGTGCTCTGGCTGCACCACGTACGCATCCTCGGCCTCTACCCCGACCCGACCTCTAACGACTCCAGTAGGGGCGCGGGTACTTGATCATCTCTGGTAGCATGTGTCCTCACCATTTGTAACAGCATAGAAGATAGAAGTTTAGAATTGTAATATCAAAAATCTCGCATGATAAGGAAATCAAATGAAGTGGAATTTTCCTAAAAGTTACATAGCCTCTCGTAGATAAGTACATACGTATCCGTACCCATCTACGAGACTCTAATAAACCGGCTTTTGAATCATGAATCTTATGAACTTAGAGCTCTCATACCAACTTGTCACGACCCTAGTTCACCCTCCGTGAACTATCGTGACGACACGTGGTCTCTACGACTAGGTATGCCTAACAATTTGCGAAAAAAGCGAAAACAACCGACAAATACAATAAACACTGCAGAATAAACATACTGAAGGTTTAAATATGCCACTTGGCATAAACAATACCACTCTCAAACTGAAACTACATTTCCAAAAACTTGAAATCTCATAAAATTACAAGCTATTAAATAACTACAAGTGTCTAACGCCAGAATGTCTAAGCAAAAGTAAGTACAGAAGGCTAATACTACAATAGAGAATGGAAAGTGACTCTTCGGTCTGTGGACGTGACATATATACCTCGAAGTCTTTGCAGAACCTCAAGGGTGATAGGGCTGAGTCGAAGTACCTGGATCTGCACATAAAAACATGCGCAGACAAGGCATGAGTATACCACAGTGGCACTCAGTAAGTGCCAAGCCTAACCTTGGTTGAGTAGTGACAACAAAAGTCAGGGCCCTACTGATTATAGCTAAAAACGAGGTAAAGCAAAATAGAATACGACAATGTAATTAAATGCTAACAGTATGAAATAACACGTGATAATAGGAATGACAACAACTATAACAAAGACAAAATAATCACAGAAGGAATATAGCTCAACACTGACATAACAACCGGGGGATCTCCCAAGATACTGTCATGTATTCCCAAATATAAATATCCAGTGGATCTCCCAGGTGACATCCCGTAGTCCAACTCATAGTGCGCAGGGATCTCCCAGAATACCGTTCCGTAGTCTCAATAAATACCGAGTACTAGGGGAATCTATCGGGTGCAATCCCGTAGTTCTAATATAAAAGTGCAGGGGAATCCCAGGAATACAAATTCGTAATCCCAAAGTGAAGATGCAGCAGGATCATCCGAGATATCGTCCCATAGTCCCAAAGTAAACACACAACAACAACACGAAGAATATTCAATTAAATCCAGATTTTGTACCAAGGTAAAATAGGTATTTCTAACCTAGCATGCTGCACGGAATTTAATTAAAGCAATTTGAGCAAGTAAGGCAATTAAATCAATTAGACATGCTTCCCTAAGCTAACAATACGCTTAAATTGCAAGTAGTATAAACAGGAAAGGAAACAAAATTATAGTTACTTAATGAAAACATAATTTTCAATAATTAGCACAACTACGTACTCGTCACCTCACGTACAAGGCATTTCAAATATCAACAATACCAAATCCTAAGAGGAGTTCCCCCCCCCCCCCCCACAAGGTTAGGCAAGCCACTTATCTCAAATTGGCTAAAAAATTAACCCGAAACCACGCTCTTGCCATGAGTACGCGACTCCAAATGGCCCCAATCTATTCAAAGTAATTGCATAATGTAAATAACACTTCAAGTAATTAATTCAACTAGTTAATTCTAAGCTAATACGTGGAATTAGGAAAAATGACCAAAACACCTCCCCGACCCACATCTCGAAATCGAGTAGACTTTACAAATTCGAAATCCTCACACACTCACGAGCTTAGTCATACCAAAAGTACCAAAATCGGACCTCAAATAGTCCCTTAAGTCACTCAAAGCTCTCTAATTAACCAAGTCCTAACCCACAATTTTACCACTGATATTCCTTCAAATTTCATCCTTAGAGTGATAAAAATCACTATAATAATGATATTAGAGACAAAGAACCTTACCTCAATGAATTCATTTGAAAATCCTCCTTGAAAATACTCCCCAAAGCTTTTTCCCCTTTGAAATGTTATGAAAAATAGCCCAAATTTATGAAGGGCGAAATATATATGTTTTGACCAAGCAAAATCCCATATTCGGTCCAATTAGCAAACCTACGGACCCGTACTTGCGACTCAGGTGCGCATCTGCGGCTCTTCACTTATGCCCAGCCACCGCACCTGAGATGACCTTCTCGCACCTACGCTTTCGCAGTTGCGCCCAAATTTCTGCATCCACGGATCCATCCTTTCTTCATCTTGGCTGCATTTGTGTCTTCACTTTCGCTTCTACAGGCTCACACCTATGGTCCCCAAACCGCAATTGCATTTATGACAAAAAAACTCAACAACTTCTGCTGCAAATTCCTATCTCCAAACATCCCGTTTACCATCCGAAATTATCGCAAGGCCCCCGGGACCTCAACCAAAAGCACAAACAAGTCATACACCACTCTCCAAAGTTATACCAATCCTTAAAACACCTAAAACAACATAGAAACATTAAATTAACCACGGATTCAAGTTTAAGAACTTCAAAATCTCTCAAGTTGCATTTTCGATCAAAAAGTCTTTCAAACCTGGCCGGAATGACATGAAATTTTGCACACACATCACATTCAATACTACGGAGCTATTCCAATTTTTAGAATTTCATTTTGACTTTTGATCAAAATCTCACTATCAAATCGGAAATTTTAAAATTTCAACTTTCGGCATTTCAAGCCTATATAAGCTATGGACTTTCATAACACGATTCGAACATGCTCCTAAATCCAAAATTGCCCTATGGAGCTAATGGGACCAACACAATTCCATTCCAAAGTTGTCTTTACACTGCACCGAATACGGTCTAAATTCTAAAACTTAACTCTCACTTAGGGACTATGAGTCCCAAAACTCATCGATACTCTAAATACATCTTCCAAGGCAACTCACAATAGCAGAAACAAATATGAAAAATTCAGTTAATAGGGGATCGAGGCGTTAATTCTTAAAACGACCGGACAAGTCATTACAAGTTTACTAAAAAATTACTTTCACTCTACTATTTTTTCATCGGTAATTATATATTAAATTTTCTCCGCGAGAATTACAAAACTAATATATGAATAACATACAAATAAAATATTTAGACGTGATAATAAAGTAATTAAAAACTATCATTTCAGCATATATGAAATGTAAATAAAAAGTTTCAGGCCAAGAATATATAAAAACCTACGACTGTGTTATAAAATATATCAAGCTTCATCAACTATCCCGACGAAAGAAGATTACTCCATTTTATGGAGTAAGAAAAGCTAAAAAATATATTAAATAGACTAAGAAAATACTTTTACTACAAAGAAAGAAGACCAAGACTAGTTCTTGTCTTACAGAAGATTGGATATCCTTATACAAAGAGAGCTTGCTATTTATAAAAAAAGACTAGTAGCTTTGGTAATGTTCTACCTTTTACGAATGTGAAATCTATGTATGCTAAATGACCTTTGTGTACATAGATTCCATATATGCAACTATGACACTTGTGCTTCACTCTTGACTTTCATGAGTTGGTCTTGCAAATGTAGGTTCTATGTATGCGAATGTGACCTTTGCAAATACATATTCCACACATGCATCTACGATTCTTTTGCTTCCATTCTTGAATTCATGAGTTAGACTTGAAAATGTTGGTTCCATATATGTAAATGTGGTCTTTGTGTATATAGATTCCACATATGCATCTATAGCTCTTTTGCTTCCATTCTTGGCTTCGTGCGTTAGACTTGCAAATGTAGGTTCCATGTATGCGAATGTGACCTTGTGTATATAGATTCCACATATATAATTATGCTTCTTTTCATCTCTAGTTATCTCTTTCCATAAGCTGATATGTATATTCTACATTTCCAAATATGAAGATAGTATATGCAACAGTGGCTTTGCTTCATTCTCTTGCCTTTTAGCTTTTTCCCTTCTTTTTCATATTTTTCTTCCTACAAGATTTGGTAGAAAATATGCAAGGATAGTACCTCATTATTCATATTTTATATTAAAAACTTATTTTTTACATATAAAATTATATGAATAATTTATATCTATCAAATACCTCCATACTCGAACTTTTGAGACCACCAGCTAGCTGGCCTCTACCTGACTAAGAAATAGCTAGCTTACCTCCTCATGCTTGGCCTCCACCTCTAGGATGAACCCTACTAGCCTGCCCTCCGCCTCTGGGCGGCCGGACAACCGGCGCTAAATCATGGGTTGCTCGCCCTAACGCACTGTGTTGCCCCGAAGCCTAGAGCAGAACCTCCTCATGTGATTGAGGTCTTCACACTTGAAACAACCCCTCGCTGTGGTGATCTACTGCCCAGAAGTCTGACCCTGATGGCCTAAAGATCCAGATGAAGAAGCGTAAATAGTTGGTGGGCTATATAACTCTCTGGCATGGCACTAAAATAGGAGCTGTAAGAACCCTGGTGGCCTGAGTACCTACTGGAAGAACCCTGGATGGTTGGTTGATGGTAAAACCTCTATGGTATGGCACCGAAATTGGGTCGCACAAGAGCACCCTAAGGAGGTGGTGGTGCTGAATATGTGGGCCTACTAGGCTGGCCCATCCTAAACTGACCTTTGCCCCTAGTAGGGGCACCTCTAAACTCTCTAGAGAAACGGGTCCTCTTTTATACTGGTCTTCTCTCTACCTCTCTGACGGTAGCCATCAGTCCTTAGAGCAATCTCCACTACCGGTTCATAAGAAGTCCACATCTCAACCTCTCTAGCAGTATTAGCCCTAATACTTGAGTGAAACCCTAAAACAAACCTCTGCACTCTCTCTGTGTCAGTAGGAAGTACCATAACTGCATGGCGAGACAACTCAAAAAACCTTTCCTCATAATCGATCATTGACATCTAACCCTACTCGAGCGGCTCAAACTGATACCACAAATCTTTCCACTTGGTGGGTGGAATATACCTACCCAAGAAAAGCTATGTGAACTGACCCCATGTTATGGGAGGAGAACCCGCTGGTCTGTCAAGATGATAAGATTGCCGCCATCTACGAGCCATGCCCTCCTACTAAAAAGTAGTAAAATCCACTCCATCAAACTCCAATATCCTCATATTGTGAAGTCTGTCCCTGAACCGATAAATGAAGTCCTAGGGATCCTTATGTCGCTCACATTTGAAGACAGTAGGGTGTAGACTAGTCTATCTCTCCAATAGCTTATGTGGGTCGCCATCTATTGCTGGTCTAGGCTTAGGAACAACCCCACAACTGGCTAGGCTCCGTCTACGGGTAGTGTACCCTGAGTCTGATAGCCGAGCTACATGCCTAGAAGCATGAGCAGTAGGGGTCTGTGCTACCCCTCCTTCCTGTGATATGGCTAGGTCTGCGGAAAATAAACTAGCCTGGGTCATCGAATCCATAAACCGCAGCATACGGCCCATGACCTCCTGAAAGCGCGATGCTGTCATGAAATCTACTAGGGTAAGCTCTGCTGCTGGCACCTTGCCCAACTTCAACAATAGTGGGATCCTCTACTAGATCCACTGGTGGTGCAACTGGAGAAACTCTAGGACGTCCTCGTTCCCTACCTCGGGCCGGTTCCCTCCCCCAGCCTCTGCCTCGGCCTCTAACAACAAGGGGTAGTAACTGATCCCAGGTCCGAAATGTCTAGTGTGCGCGTTCTTACCATCTATGAGTTAATAAGAGAAAGGAACTTAGAATACCATCAACTGCACGATAGGAGATAAATAAAAGTAGTTTCCTAACACCTTATAGCCTCTCGAAGGTAAGTGTAGACGTCTCTGCACCAATTTACGAGACTCTATTAGGTTTTCCCATAACTTGTGAGACATAAGTGAACCTAGTGATCTAATACCATGTTGTCACGACCCAATTCCATTGTAGGCCGTGATAGCACTCAACAGCGCCATTAGGCAATCCTACACTAATCAACTAGTGGTTTCCCATTTAAATAAATTATTAAGTAGTAACATCTCCTTATTTGTTGAAAAGATATGGAAATTTGCAAGTGTAACGTAAATAAACAGAAGCAATAAGTACAAATCAAAATAATGTAAGCAAACCCAAAATCATAAGTCTACTAGTTTGTGTGTCAAGACCTGGTGTCACAAGTGTGTGGGCAATCTAGTAGAATATACAAAAGAATGCTAGCCTACAGTATAAAAGGAAATAGATAGAAAAGTAAAACATAAGTGAGACTCCAATTGCTGCAGAACGGCTCGGAAAGCAGCTCACCATGAAGTCTCAAGGTGGGCATCAACTACGCATGCCGAACGGGTAACTATGTGCACCTGCCTCAGATCCAGTACAATTAAGTACAGAAGTGTCGTATGAGTACATAAATAACATGTACCCCGTAGTTATCCAATCTAA
The DNA here is from genome assembly GCA_034376525.1 of Nicotiana benthamiana. Taxonomy (NCBI): domain Eukaryota; kingdom Viridiplantae; phylum Streptophyta; class Magnoliopsida; order Solanales; family Solanaceae; genus Nicotiana; species Nicotiana benthamiana. Next base: position 120,168,824 of record CM067331.1, read on the forward strand.
CCTCGAAGAAATAGTAACGAAGGGTCGATTTGACACTTACTATGGGCTAACAATAATATAATTAAAGTGTTATACTAATCATGGATTTCATGAACGATGCTGAAAGCTCAATAACAGAAAATGATAAGTTATTCTTTCACAAATATAATTTCAATTTCAGTTATATCATTTAACAGTTTACATTTCAAGACAGTTAAGCAGTATCAATCATAGAGAGTTCCAAATAGTTACCATGCACAAATTATCCCGAGGTTGTACAACTCATTCCAACATAATATATAAAATGTACATTGCCGGAAGGTAGAACTGTGAGAATCATAGATGCATCTATTTACTACCGAGGTGCTTAGCTTGATCTACAAATAGCAATTATTTTCAAAGACGACACAAATTTTACATTTACAATCATGTATTTCATTAAACCTTCAAGTAAGTGAATTTAACTTTTTAAACTTTTTTTATGAAATTTCTAAATTGACTCAAGTAATTAAATTAGCATGTAAGGGCGCAAAAATTTCAAATAAAGTATGATATGGGTCCTGAACTACTAGACAATAGTATATTAGTAGCTACATACAGACTCCCATCACCTCGTACGTGTAGCCCCACAAACAGGTACAACATTTGTTTAATTAACCTATGGGGTCAATTAACGCTTACAAGGTTAGAAAGGAGACATACCTCGTCTTAAAGCCTACTTCCCATTTCAAGGACGCGCTCAAACCTCCAAATTCGATGCCAAAAGACTTGCAACTAGTCAAATTTTACATAAACTAATCAATATATGCTCAAAACTTCATATCTCCACTATTAAAGTGATTACCCAACCCAAATTGCAAGATTCCTAAACTTCGTCCCCCAGCCCACGTGCCCGGATTCCGACATTGTTTGAAGAAAGCTGTTACCCATAGCCTTAGGAACATAAATATATATTTTTACTAAGTTCCATAACCAATTTTTTTGGCCAAATCTCATTTTGATCAAAAACCCAGGTTTTTCATCTAAACCCTTGATTTTCATGAATTTTTACATGTTAATCTAACCATAGTATATTTATTTAACTCATCTTATGTAGAAATTACTTACCTCAAAGTGCTAGGTGAAAAGTACTCTTCCAAAAACTCCAAAAATTGCCTAAGAAATGAGGTGGAATGAAATAAATGGCCTAAATCCTGAAATAAATGAGCTGTGCACATGACTCAGATTTGCAAATGCGACAAAATCATTGCAAATCCGAACTATGCCTTCCCCCTATCAATGTCGCAAATGTGACATGGGAATCGCATATGTGATCAATGCAGGGTCGCAAATGCGATTGTTTGTCTCGCAATTGCAAGCTAGGCCCCGTCCAAGCTTCATGACAAATGCGAAGCCTTTTCTCGAAAATAAGATACTCGCAATTGTGAACATATTGTCGCATTTGCGAGATCTGTAGCAGTTGCCAAGAACATTAGAAGACTGGAGTGTTTTCAAATCCTCCCACACGTCCAAACTCACCCGAGCCATAGGGACTCCGCACCAAGCACTCACACATGTCTAACAACGGTAGACAAACATGCTCGCGCGATCGGAACACCGAAATTACATAAAAAACCATGAATTGGACACCAAAATGCATGAATTTACTAATGAACTCCAAAAACTTATAAAACACTTTCGTGCATCTGATTCCTATCAAATCAACTTGCAGTGACACCAAGCTTTGTGTGCAAGTATTAAATAACATTACGGACCCACTCTAATTTTCAAAACTTAAATCCAAACATGATATCAAATACTCCACCCTTGGTAAAACTTTCCAAAAACATCAAGTTCTAATTTTTGCCAAATGACTCTGATACGACCTACGTACCTCCAAATCTATTTTCGGATGCGCTCCTAAGTCTAAAATAACCATATGGTTCTATTCCCTCGATCAGAATTCGAAATGAATGCCTAGAATGTAAAACTCGATTTCAACCCAAACTTGTGGGATTTGCTTAACATGCCAACTTTTATTATTAGGCATTGAAATGCCCCTGGTCATCCGAAACTCGATCCAAACATTCACCCAAGTCTGAAATCATCATACAAACCTATTAGAGCTATCAAATCTCGATTCCGAGGTTATTTACTCAAAATATTGACCGAAGTCAAACTTAAACTTTTAGGCTCACATTAAGGAACCAAGTCTTCCGATTTCAACCCAAACTCTTCCAAATCCCAAACTAACCATCCTCGCAAGTCATAAATCAGTGAAAGAAAGTACAAGAAGTCTTATTTAAGGGAATGGAGTTCTAAGAAACAAAATAACTGGTTGGATCGCTACACAATAACAGTTCCGCACAATGCAAAACAAGAAAATAAGAAGTATCTCAGAGATATAAGGCTCAACTTAATGATCGATTGTTGAAAATAGTTCCTCTTTTCATGTATATCAATGAAAACCCAAATATCTTACCAAAATCGCCAAAAATAAGAGTATGTTTGAAAACTGTGATTTTCCCAAAAATTCTTTCAATAATAAATATGATGTTTCATTTTCTTTTAGATAGTAAGTGTAAAATACCTCTCTATGCCCATATGTAAATATGTGCGAGAAGTCATGAATTATGTGATACTGTACATCATGAGGAAAGATGCATCTCTATGAATGTATGTCAAGTGTGCATGCGCAATGCGATGCGACTCAGTGATAAAAACCCTATTCATACTCTCATAGTATTAATTTTGTAAGGCCCAAAAAATTTTGCTAAGTAATTTAAAATTTCATGGTGCCAAGGTAGGCTAATTACATTTATTGTTTGTGCAGACGAGCACTATTAATATTATGGAATATCAAATGGATATGGTAATAAGTGTACAAGGAATATTATAAGTGATTTGGGTTCTAAGGAGAGGCCTACGTCTAAGTCAATTTGGAAAAGAACATGATAGACTAAAGTTCTGAATGAGTATGCACAAGACAAACTTTAGACGAATATATATATATATATATATATATATATATATATATATATATATATATATATATATATATAAAAGATGTTATGTGATGGACAACCTATCAAATGAAAGATCTTCGAGCCTAATTTCTAATGCTTTAGACTGTTCCTACAAAATGTTATGACTAAATTACCAAAAGCATGCAAAAGTGATTTATGAATCGCAAAATGGTCGTAGCCCGTTCTGGGTGTTAGTTTTGCAGTCCATTGATTATTATTATTTATAGAAGTATTGGTTCATTGTAGTAACTTAAGTAAAGCTCAAGTAAGGTATGTTGTCTAAATTCTCTCTCTTAAAATCGAATACCATAATGTTACCGTAAGTTCAAGTATAGTTGGCTCAAGATTTCCTAATTTCTAATTTATGGGTTATTTCCTATAAACTTGATTATTACGAATGAGACTTATGTCGAAAGATAGATGTTCAAAGTATGGTTTGCATACTAAAAATGTTATGTCTTTGAGTCATGATTTAAATGAAAACTAGCATACCAATTTGGTAACAAAAAATCAATATGCTTAAGACTCATAATTGCTCATATGTGCACCTAAATTCTTAATTGGGAATGTTTTGTTATTGGTAATCTTTAAAGATACCTGAATATAATAAGTGAATTGAGGAATCAGAGTGTGGCCAACATGCCAATAATTTAATTTATAGTTGTGCTAGTGGTGCCAATGAAATGAGAGTATGTGATAAAGAGTATGAAATGAGCCTCGACTCAACTATTTTAAATGACTTCGAAAATAGAATTGTCTAATAGATTTTATATTCAATTTATGTCCATAAGTGGTTGTTTTAACAAATTCTTTGCTTTATAAATATATCCAATGTGATTTGAGATGTTACATATTCAGGTGTTGAAATTGTACATTGCCATTTTTGGGAAGGAGTATTTTTATGAATAAATAGTGTATTGCTTGTTTATGATTTTGATGTGTGTTTCTCTTATTGGTTGGTGTGTCATATTCTTTGGGAAGAAACATGTTTGTATTTAAAGTTTCTATTACTAATGAATTTGAGGTTTTATGATTTCTGAAATATTCTATATGTTGTTATTTGATCATGATGCCTTGGAAATAAAAGAGGTGAAATTGTAGAACTTGAAACACGACCAACATGCTAAGTGAAATAATATAATTGTGGTTAATGTCACGTATGAGATGGCCTAGCCAATCAGGTCAAGATTGTCGCACACATGGTGGTGATTATGTGTAATGACTCGGCCGGTCATTTTAAGAATTAATTCCCCGATTCCCTATTAACTGCTTTTGCTACGCTTATTTCTACTATTGCGAGTTGCCGGGAGGTTTCGTTCTTAGTTTCGGAGTGTTTTAGGATACTTAGTCCCTAAATGAGAGTTTAAGCTTTAGAATTTGGACCGTAGTTGGAGCAGTGTGAAGATGGACTCAGAATGGTATTCTGTTGGTTCTGTTAGCTTGGTTGGGTGATTTCGAGCTTAGGGGCGTGTTCCAATTGTGTTTTGGAGATCCATAGCTTAATTAAGCTTGAAAAGCCGAAATTAAATTTTTGACGTTTCCGGTTTACTAACGAGATTTTGATATCGGGGTCATAATGGAGTTCTGGAAGTCGTAGTAGGTCTGTTGTGTCATTCGGGATGTGAGTACAATGTTTCAGATCATTCGAACGAGGTCTGATAGTCTCCTTGATCAAAAGCGAAATGCAAAAGCCTTTAGAGATTTTAGGCTCAAATCTATGGTTAATTCGATGTTTCAATGTTGTTTTAGGTGTACTTAGGATTGGTACAAGTTTGGAAGGTGGTATATGACTTCTCGTGCTATTGGTTGAGGTCCTGAGGGCCTCGAGTGATTTTGGATTGTTAACGATAGTTTTTTCAGTGGAAATTGGCAGCTGAAGTTTTATTGTTGCTATCATAAATGCACCTGCGGCTTGGCGGCCACAAGAGCGGATGGGAAGCCACATACGTGACCAAGAGAGGGGCATGCTTAGATTGTAGAATCGAGGTCCTTGTGGCACCTTTGATTGCGCAAATGCATGGTTTCTTGCCCAGGTGTGGCCTTGGTGTTTTAAGTGAAGTTTGTAGGTGCGCACTTCGGATCGTAGGTGCGGGTTTGTGCGACTATTTAACCGCATGTGTGGTTTAGCTGGGGCAGAAACAATAAATTCCACCCTTCTCAATATTGGACCATTTTTCACAATATTTTATATGGGAAGAGGCTTTGGAGAGAAATTTGAAGGGAGATTTTCAGAAAGGTTCATTGAGGTATGGTCCTTGGTCTCTAAACTTGTTATTATGGTGATTTTCATCGTTGTAAGCATGAAATTTAGAGGAAAATCAGTGGTAAATTAGGGGTTAGGGCTTGGATAATTGGAGACCTAAACTAGGGATTTGAGGGGCCATTTGTGGTTGGATTTTAGTACTTTTAGTATGAATGAACTCGTGGCGGAATAAGGATTCCATTGATAAAATTTTTGTCTAATTCCGATATATGGGCCCCGCGGGGGGGGGGAGGGGGTAGTTTTGCCAATTTTCCTAATTTCGCGTATTATCTTAGAATTAATTAGTTACTTGAGGTGATATTTACATTATGAAATTACTTTGAATAGATCTGGGCCATATGAAGTCGGATACTTATGGCAAAAACATGGTATTGAATTGATTGAGCTAGTCCGAGGTAAGTGGCTTGTCTAACCTTGTATGAGGGAACACCCCGTAGGATTTGGTATTGTGATATATGAGATGCCTTGTACGTGAGAGACGAGTGCGTACTTGTGCTGATTGTCGAAAATCCAATTTTTCATTGAGTAACTACAATTGCGTAGTTCTTCCCTGTTTACACTAGAATTTTTAAGCTTACTGTTAGCTTAGGAGTCTAAATGACTAAATTATTTACTTGTTCAAAATGTTCTATCTAAGATCTGTTTAGGTTACAATTACCTTTTTATCTTAGCTTAAATTGGATTGAATTGATTATTCTTATCTTGCTGATGTGTGTTTACTAGGACTACGGGCGGTATCCTGGTAGATCCCCCTTTCTTCTTTATTAGAGACTATGGATGTGGTATTTCGGTAGATCCACATGCACATTTTCATTTAGGGACTGCGGATTGAGATTCTGGTAGATCCTCGACGCACTATGAGTTGGACTATGGGACGACACCCGAGAGATCCACTACTCATTTACTTTTGGGGGCTACTGGACGGTATCCCGCTAGATCTTTGGTTGCTCGATATTTACATTTGGGGGCTACAGGGTGATATCCTGGTAGATTTTCGGTTGCCATCTCTGTGTCAAGTTATATTCTTTTGTGATGTTTCTCTATATTGTAATTGTTGTTATTATTATTATTATCCTGCATTGCTCTAAATACTGCTTCATTTCATTATATATTTATGCATATGACCTGTAGGGCCTTAACCTTCCTCGTTTCTACTCGGCCGAGGTTAGGCTTGGAACTTCTGGGTACTGCTATTGTATACTCATACCCTTTCCTCCACATATTTTTTGCGTGTGCATATCTAGGCACTTCCACTCAGTCTAAACACCCTTGCGACGAAGCACTTCTGTAGAGACTTCGAGGTCTATCTGCTGGTTCCGCAAACCGAGGAGTCTCTTTATATGCTCTTTACTAGCATAACTCTTCTGTGTCTTCCTTGTTGATAGACATTTCTGGAGTCAAAGCCTTTTATGTTCTCTTAGCTTGTGATTTATGGGATTCCGAGTTTTGGAAATGTTTTGTTGGAAATATTGAATTTTTATATGTCAGGCGGCATCTTAAACAATGTTATATTTTGTTATCTTAGTTTTTATTGGATTTTATTCCTCATTTGTTTCTTTTTTTCACATTAGTTAGCTTATCTAGTTGTAAAGACAAGGTGTCGTCATGAATGTTCACGGAGGGCGAACTTGGATCATGGCCCTGTGTTTGAAATTATAATTTTTGTTGAAGTCTCACATGAGATGGCCTAGCCGATCGGGTTGTGATCAGACGCCATGCCGTACACATGGTGGTGACCGTATCAAGAAAATTTTAATTTAAATTATAATTTTGGTTGATGTCTCATATGAGATAGCCTCGCCGATCGGGTCATGATCGTACGCCATGTCGTACACATGGTGGTAACTGTGTTGGAAATTATAATTATGGTTGATGTATCGTATGAGATGTCCTAGATAATCGGGTCGTGATCGGACGCCATGCAGTACACGTGGTGGTGATTGTATTGGAAATTGAAATACAAAGGTGAATTGTGGCATATCGGTGCTAAATACTTCCCCAACTTAAAAATATGGGAATTTAACTGAAAACTTATCTTGTGCCTAATTTGATATTTGGTAATTGTTCAAGGCTTTAACTGACTATTATGATTGTCCTTACTTGAATTATTGTTCGTTCTTCTGAGAGGGTGCTTAGTCATATATACTAGTACTATTCGATAGTATTGACGTTCCTTTTGCCAGGGCGCTGCATCTTTAATGGATGTAGGGAATTCTGCAACAGGAAACATTGATCAGTGATAGTGGTACACTCTTCTCAACTGACTTGGTGAGCTCCGCTTCATTTTGGGGTCATATATCTTTTGTTTCTTATGAACTTTGTGTTTTGAGATAAATTTGGGGCCTTGTTGTCGACATTTCCATATTACTCTTCACTTTAACTTAGAGGCTCCATAGACAAATTGTGGGTGGTGTTTGATATTGCGAATTGAACTAGAAATGTTGTTATTTGGAAAAAAATATGTTTTTCATTAAATCTATAAACTTGTTATTTCTTGGAAATCATGAATGAAGCTACTAAGGGAAATGAAATGGAAGTTGCTAATGGAACTTCTTAGTGTTTGAATAATGGAGTACATCTCTTTTTTATTTATGGTTGAGCACCGATCGTGCTCCCTTAATTTGGTATGTAACAAACTTGGTATCCGAGCCTACGATTTTGAAGTGTCCTAAGGTGTCTCAGAGCCGTGGTAGAGTCTTTCTTATCAGTGTGTTGTCGAACACATCTATAATAAGAGGGTACTTGGATATTTAGGAACTTCAACCTTCTTTGATATTCTAGATCGTGCGATAGAGCTCAAGATAGGGAGCTAATTTCCTCATTATGTCTCATTTTCCAGATGAATAATCCATGAGTTCGCTGAATCTAGGGAGATTCCACAAGAGTTCATTGGGAGAATACATCAAACCATGGAGAAGTTGGAGGAAATTGTTGCTAGGGGAAGTGTCGTTGTTCCCACCAATGTCACCGCAACGCCGGAACATGTGGTGAGAGCATTCTAAAAATTAAAGAGGGTTGTTGGTGCTAATGAGCCGGGTTATTTGGTTTGCAAGAAACGCCATTTGGGGAGATGTTGGATGACTCTTGAAATATGATACTGTTTTGGAAAGAGGGGGCACAAGCACCAGTCCCGGTCCACCCAATAGGTAGGAAGGAACATTTGGTTTTGTGTTGTGAATATGCTCAGTAGCGTGTCAGGGGTGGTAGATATGGGCAATTCCAAGGGCCCATACAGTGGACCGGTACTGGAATTGTTACTCCTGCATTAGAAGCTTGGGTGAAGGATAAGGGGGATGCTTATGATGTACGCAAAAAGAGTAAATACTAGGTCACTAAGGTAAGTTAGTTTAATCGACCTCACCCCCCTTGTGTGAACTGTGGGAGATGTCATCCGAGAATATGTCACTATGGTACCAATGTATTATACAAATGTGGTATGGCGGCTCACATGAAAGAGTGTTATTTGTCTAGGCATAGTAGGGGCAATGGTGTTGCACAGATAGCCAGTTCTACAACTACTACATCCATAATGCCTCCCCTGCCCGGTGCACTATAATGTCCGTAGGGCGTAGAGCATCTAGGGGTGGTATTTGGAGCTCGTGAGGGCCCAACAGATTTTGTGCTATGAGGAGGCATCAAAAGTCAAAAGCTTCTCAAGGTGCGGTTACATGTATATTGACTTTCCAATCTCATGATGTGTAGGCTCTTGTTGATCCCGGGTTCGCTTTGTCATATGTCGCTCCTTTAGTTTCTATGGGATTTTGGGATAGAATCGGAGCAACTTTATGAGTCATTTTTTGTATCCATTTTTCTTTAAACGAAATGTATCATTTGTGGAGCCTTCTTATCATAATTATCTTACTTACAACCTCATGAGGCATTAAGTTCTATAATGACTTCTCGAAATGAAGTTATAACCCTAGGTTACTACTTCACACTTTTTTCCATAAACTTCTTACAGAACCTTTTGATGCAAATGGAAAAATCTGCTCACTTGGGCTTATGCATGCACCATCGTAAAGTTTACCTATCCGGTGTCAAGTTAAATGTAAAGTAAGTGTAGAGATCCTTCTTGAGCCACTCTTTTTCTCTCTCCGATGTATGTGACTCATATAGTTTGAACAGTCACTTTACTTCTTTGTGTATATTATCATGATTCCTTTTCACTGTCCAGTAACATGAAAGCATATTGACTTATAAGAAAATTTCATCATATTTCTAGTCATCTCATATAGGATCAACTGGCAAGGATTAAGCTGTCAGAATGATAATAGTCTCACGAGTGTTGAACATCTTTTTCAACCTCATGAATTTGTGGTATAGATTTCTTGTGTCAAATATTGTTACATTTGTAATGCAACTTTATGTATTTGAAACCCATACCATATCCTGGGTGCTAGAATATTCTCATCTCTAGTTAATTGATTTTCCTACATTCCATGAAATGACTGGTGTCACGTACTTGGATATTTCTCTTTGAGGCCTACTATTGCCAAACAAGGCACATATGGAATGAAACAATTGTTGTTGTCCTTTTTCATGACTCATAGTTTTGTAGGAATAACTGACGCCAATGTCTTTATCCTTCTGATCATGCCTCCCACAAATCATATGGCTAAAATAGCTCACTTTTTTTACATCTTAAGATCATGTACATGGTCCCTGCATTATCAATGCATACGAGGAAACCCTATGCTTCATTTATCAAATCAATGATGTCATCTAATCATGTTAGCGTCATCATTAGTAGGCTTCATGCCTCTTGGCATATATAACCTCACAAAATACTCTACTCAGCACATTGATAAACTTGAATAATTCTAGCCCAATCTCGAACCGCGTTGTTCCTTCTTATAATAATCTATGTGGGTTGAAGGTTAAAACATGTCAAAGAAGAAGTATCATCCTATGATCAAACATAGTGGATATGAAGCTTTATCGTAATATTCAAGCTAGCACATCTTAGAGTAATTGTTGGAGGCCGCCAAAGGTTTAGTTGGGGTGTTCAGCATAGGGTTTTAGAGTAGAAGAAAGTGAACATGTTATTCTCATGATATTCTCTATGCATATATTGAGTGGATTGTTAAGGAAGGTAAAGTATGTGTAGTCACGTTAGGCCTTATGAAATCTTGAAGGAAATAGGCCAAACTATAAGTATGATCTTTTCCCTATTATTGTCCTCCGTGCACCCAATGTTTCATGTGTATGTCTAAGGAGGTGGCTGGAAATCCTTTGTCTAGCGTTCCGGTGAAAGCTAGTAAAGGTGAAGTTATTGGTTAATTGTCCTATGAGAGGTACCTAATTGTCATCCCTATTAGATAAGTTCGGGATATGAGATTGCCTCCGTTAATGGGTTAGGGCGAGTTCTGTGAGTCGATAAGGTCACCTTGAAGGGCGAACGCGTTATATAAATAAAATATTTTCGCTTGGTTGTATAGCAAGTGATTGTGATTTGAAAGGTACTTTCTATGTGTTATAATTTAGATATGTGTACGTCATGTTAAGATATCACCCTTGATAGTATGATGTCTGTAATATTGAGATCAGCATTATTAATATATATTGTGATGCTTTGTCAAGTTGTGGATGTGTTGTTAGAATGTTTTTGGTGATTCTCTAGCAGGTGGATAAGCCCAATTACAAAGGAGACTCTGCCCAAGTTTATGAAAAATTTGGGAGTTAATAAAAATTTGAGGACTTGAGGTATATGAGAAAAGAAATAATATTATGTTAAGTGTTTAAGGTGGACCTACTTCTCATTCGAGGAAGAATGATCTTAAGCGGGGGAGAATTTAAGGCCCCGAAAAATTTTGCCAAGCAATTTAATATTTTGTGGTGCCAAGGTAGGCTAATTGTATTATTTTATCTGCAGATGAGGACAATTAATATGTTGGATATCAAATGGATATGGTAATAAGTGTACGAGGAACATTATAAGTTAGGTGAGGTCTAAAGAGAGGCCTAAGTCTATGTCAATTTGGAAAATTACATGATAGACTAAAGTTCCGAATAAGTACGCATATGACCAAACGTTGGACGAGAATATCTACATATATATAAGGTGTTATATGATGCACAACCTATCAAAGGAAATATATTCGAGTATCATTTCTAACGTTTTAAACCGTTTGTCATTTGGACACTCCCACAAAAATATTATGGCCAAATTACAAAAATCTGGCAAAATGCGATTCTGCGGCTAATTGCGCGAGTGTAAAAAAGTTGTGCGAACCGCAAAAATGGTATGTGAACCACAAAATGGTCGTAGACCTGTCCAGTGCAACCTAGTTCTGGACATCAGTTTGGCAGTCCATTTTGCGACCCGCATACCTGCTCTACGGTCCATTCTGTGACCGTAGACCTGAGTACGAAGGATTTATTTCTTATTTTTATAACCTGACCCCATTTTGATAAATAGTCTTTGGGGCTTATTTTGGGGGTGATTTCTGAGGATTTTAGAGAGAGGTAAGAGCATTTTTGAGAGAGAAGAAGGAAACCTAACATTCTAATCATCTCATCTTGCACTATACCTCATGAATCAAGGAAGCTAATCACTAGACTATCATCTATCCGGGTAAGCCCTACTCCTAAGCTTTCATGAAAGAGGTTATGAGTCCAACTATATTGTGGGGATAGGTCATGCATGTGGCACTAGGTTGTAGTATGTGGGATTAATGAACTATTTTGTGTAGTTTTTTGTTGAAAGTGGTTGGGGAAAGAAGGGATTTTAATTATAGAGCCTTGTAGTCTATTTCACATATTAGGTTTTTGACAAAATTCCTAGGAGAGTTACACATGGGAGTCCTTTTAAGTATTATTCGATTTTTCTATATTCCTATAGATTATTACTGCTAGAAGTATTGGTGCGTTGTAGTAACTTATGAAAAGCTCAAACAAGGTATGTTGGCTAAACTTTCTCTCATATGTGGATCTAAATTCTTTATTGGGGAATGCCTTGTTATTGATAGTTTTTAAAGATGCTTGAGAATAAAATAAGTGAATTGAGGAATTAGAGTGTGGCCAATGTGCCAAGAATTTAAGTTATAGTTGTGGCTAGTGGTGCCAATGAAATGAAAGTATGTGATAAAGAGTATGAAATGAGCCTCGACTCAACTGTTTTAAAATGACTTCAAAAATAGAATTGTTTAAAAGCTTTTGTACTCAATTCATGCCTATAAGTGGTTGTTTTAACTAATTATTTGCTTTACAAAATATATCCAATGTTATTCAAGTTCTTACGTACTCAAGTATTGAATCTGTACATTACCATTTTTGGGAAATAGTATTTTTAAGAATAAATAGTGTATTACTTATTTATGATTTTGATGCGTGTTTCTCTTGTTGGTTGGTGTGCCCTATTTTTTTGGGAAGAAACCTGTTTGTCTATAAAGTTTCTATTACTACTGAATTTGAAGTTTTATGATTTCCGAGATATTATATATATTGATATTTGATAATGATCCTTGATAATAAAAGGGGTGAAAGTGTGGAACATGAAACACGACCAACGTTCCAAGTGACATAATATAATTGTGGTTGATGTCTCAGATGAGATGGCCTAGCCGATCATATATATATTAAGCATGAAGATCAAAAGTTAAATGTGAAAGACCAAAATAATCTTATAAATACACACACACACACACACACACATATATATATATATATATATATATATATATATATATATATATATTAAGCATGAAGAACAAAAGTTGAATATAAAAGACCAAAATAACCATATAAACTTAAGTGACTATGAGACCCTTCAAAAGATTGTACCTTCATAAAGAAGTACAAAACGTTTTGGCTCCCTTAGCCTTTGCAATTAATCTTTCAAAATTATTGTATAATTTGTCATAACTATGGCAAAAAATTCTTTTTGCTATGTTTCTATTATTGTCACACGCTTCTTACTTAATTGTTCACAAAATTTTACAAACATATAATTCTTCCATTCTTCTGAAAAAAATATATCATTTACAAATAAATATTAGTTTTAACATAACATTACTGTAACGACCCAACTAGTCGTTTTGAGTGTTGTAGCCCTTGCATAGGTCCAAATTTGGCGATCACGGTAATGTATATGAACAACAAAGGACGGGGGAGACCACGATGCAAAGACTGAATGTCGTTCTCACAAAGGCCGACGCTAAAAGTGGATAACCGAGATAAGAGATTAGCAACAACATAGGTTAAGAAGTGGATATAAAGAATATTCCTTTGGATATTCTCCATGTTGTACTTTTTAGGTGTTTTTGGGAAACATCCCTTATAAATAGGAAGAGATAGGGAACAAAAAGAGATATGCCTTTTTGGATTAGAATATATTGCAAAGGTTGACAAAAGAATATATGAAGAAGTTGTCTTATTCATTGATTCATTCTTGCACACATTATTCATCCTTTATCCATAAATCTCAAGATTCCATACCTTGCAAAACTCCTGACTTTTTCCGCGTCGCCATTAGAGAAAAGGAGCATCCCAATCATATAATAATTGGGTGGTAGATCTTTTCTCATTGCATTCCTTGTCGTTAATAGCAATTATTAATTATTTATGCGATCATATTTATTGTCAATCATAGCATATTAAATTCGTTAATTAATGCTCTTAAACTCTACTCATAATATAAATGCTATTTTTTATTTTGTCTAGAATGTATTAAGTTCAACTAAGATCCACCCTTTCACTCATCACTAATTGGTTTAGCATTTATTTGCTCAAACAATTTGGCATCATCTGTGGGGAAGTTTTAGTTGAATCTATAGTTCTCTCTAGGTCATAAAAAAAGACAACTATGTTTTCTTCGTTTGCACAAACTAACGATGACAGGAAAACGAGATGCAAGAGTGAAAGCGATAGCAATCGTCATTACCAACATTTGGAACACCATCAACAAAGATGGCAGGGGAGACAACGAGAACGTGAAACCAAATGCCACGCCTAGTTGGAGTGCTTCACCTCCCCCTCACAAAAGCATAACAGCTTCACGTGAAATGGGAGCCTCCACGTCCACAGCTAAAAACACCACCACCAGTGCAAAAATTACAGGAACAGTGGCTGACAAGCACTCTAAACAGTATACTCAATAGACCCATTCAAAGGGAGAACAGAAACACCGTGCAAACAGATACCACAACAACCACTAGCGAGCAGCTCGCCCCTCAAACAGGTAACACTTACATCATTATTGATGAAGGGAACTATGCACTTACAGCCATCCTAAGGAAAATAGAAGAAATGAAAAATGAAAACAAGGTGCTCCGTGACCAGATGAGAGAGAATCAACAAAGAGTCGATAAATTCTTGGTGCCCCAAAGTTGTTACCAAATCGAGATGTTGGTTGGTTCTTTGAAAAAGGATACAGCAAGGAAGTTGCTCCACATGCCATTCCCAAAACCTTCAAAATGCCACCGTAGCTGAAGTTATATGGTGGCACTACAGACCTCGAAGATCACATCATTCATTATGTCATAGCAGTGAAGGGAAACGACCTTTTGAAGAATCAAGTACCATCAGTATTACTAAAGAAGTTCGGTGAAAACTTAACAGTGGGAGCCTTAACCTGTTATTCACAACTGTCGGCGCGGTCAGTAGCAACGTTCGAGGAAATGGCCGAGAAGTTCATCAATGCCCATGCAGGGGTTCAAAAGGCATAAGCTAGAGTGAACGACATATTTATCGTTAGGCAATCACCTGGTGAGGTACTTAGGGATTTCCTCACCCAATTTAACAGGGTGAGAATGAGCCTACCAAATGTATCAAAAGGGATGGTAGTAGCGGCTTTCGAGAATGGGTGGAGCAGGAACGGGCCGAGAGCAACCAAAAACCTATTAAGCTGGCTCATGAAATACCCTCCCACCACATAGGAAGAAATCCACAATGCCTATTGCACCGAGATTAGAGCCAACGAGGAAAACCTTAATGGTTCATCCCAACGGCTGACATCAGTTCTAACAGTGTCGAGGAAAGATCATCGTAATAATAGTTGAAGAGATCAGCCAGGCCCCCATCTCAACCGAAAAAAATATCAGTCCTATGTTAGAATAGTCGTCCCACCGTCTCCTCGACGTACGGAAGGGTCTCCCAGGCCACACACAGAGAGTCAACAGAACGAAAGAGGTATGCCTCCACTCTTATCCGCTCATAATTTTTATGTTTCCCCTTCAGAAATAGTGTACGCACTAGAGAAGCTCGGCAAAAAAGTGAAGTAGTTACAAAAGATGAAGTCTGACCCCGGTATGAGAAAGTTGAACGTCCTCTGTGAAATTCACCATGAGCGGGGTTACAAGACTGAGGACTACATAGCTCTACGGTAAGAGGTAGTAAAAAAGCCGAACCAGGGGCACCTGAGGGAACTAATGAGCGACCGAGGACGAGCCAACTTTGGCCGCGTATGTGAACAGCACCAGAGACCTCCAAAGACACCCTCCCCTTCTAGTACAATCCAAATTATCGTCAGTGGAGGCGATGAAGTCAACCATGTGAAGTTCACCACAACACACAAACTCAAGTGGTCAATCACTCACGAATGGTACGATGACCTCAGAGACAGTATTATCTTTGATAAATCAGATACCGACGATTTGACTTTCCCTTGTTTCGATGCTCTTGTTATTACTTTACATATTTCAGATAGAGATGTGAAAAGAATAATGTTAGATGACGGAAGCGGCGCATGTATTATCCACCCTCGATCCCTCGTACAACTGAGACTCAAAGACAAGATAGTACTACATTGCGTAAAACTAACAAGTTTTAATAAAGTAGTTGAGCAAACCTCTAGGGAGATAACGCTACCCATTATGTCCGGGGGTGTTGCCCTAGAAACAACATTCCATATCATGGACCAAGACATAGCTTACAATGCCATCATAGGGTGGCCATGGATACATGCCATTAGGTCCATCTCATCAAGTCTATATCAAGTAATCAAGTTCCTTACTCCGTGGGGAACATTCAGCATCCGAGGCAAACAATGCACTACTCAAGAATGCTATCGTATCGCGCAGGATTACATGTACACCTAAGAACTAAAGGGCGTGTACGCGGAAACATAAAAAATAATAAATTCAGGAACTGGACCCGACGTACAAATAGATGCTATCAAGGACCCCGACATCGTGGAAGCCGCTGAGTCGATGGTAGAAGATATCAATCCCGTCCAAGTACACAATAGCGACATCAACAAAAAGGCTTACATCGAACATAAACTCTTAGAACCATGTAAATTTCATAAGTTCTTAATATACAATACCAATTAGTTTTCCTTCTCCCATGAAAATATGCCAGGCATCCCGAAAGACATCTCTATGCACAAGTTGAATGACGACACACTCTATCCACCAGTATGTCAAATAAGAAGAAAATACAATGCCGAAATCAATGAGGCCATCAATGATGACGTAGATAAGCTGCTTGCAGACGGTTTTATACAAGAATCAAACTATCCCTAGTGGTTGCCAATGTGGTCATGGTAAAAAAGAAAAATGGGAAATGACGGATACGTGTAGATTTCACTAATCTAAACAAAGCATCCAAGTGGGAAATTGCCGATTTCATTTCCAAAATAATATCTAAGGTCAAGCGGGAAACACTTCGTACCTCCCTTGGGCAACCCGATCTCTGGGTCCTTTACACTAACGTTGCATACAACGCGTCACGATCTGGACTAGGACTCGTACTCGAAGTACCAACAGGCAAAGTTATCTGCCAATCCATATTGTGTCCTGATATGACTAATAATGAGGCTGAGTATGAGGTCGTAATTGCAGGATTAAACCTAGACCCCAAATATGGAGCACAACGAGTCATCATCAGATACGACTCACAACTTGTGGTCAGTCAAGTTACAGGGACTTTCCAAATCAAGGAGCAAAGCCTACAGAAGTACCAAATAAAAATTCATAAAATACTACCAGAATTCAATGAATGTTCACTCGACCAGATACCTTGGGCACAAACTATTGAGGTAGATGGCCTCGCCAAACTAGCATCAGTGACCAAAAATATCACTAAAGAGAATGTGGTCGCCCTCCTCCACTCATCAATAGACCAACTTAATGTACATTCCATAAATTTGACTTGGGACTGGCGCAACCTCAATATGACATATTTACATGAGTGATTACTCCCACAAGACAAAAAGGAAGCCAAAAAGCTTCAAATACAAGCGACCAGGAACAATGCCATAAATTACGACATGTAGAAGAGAACATTGTGGGGGCCCTTGGCGAAATGCCTAGGGTCAAATCAAACAAGGCGCGTACTCAAAGAAGTACACAACGGTCATAGCGGTGCCTATACAGGCAATAGAGTCCTCATCAGATTCCTCATTTAGGTAGGATATTACTGGCCCACTATGAAAAACGAAGCCGCAGATTATGTCAAGAGATACGAGCAGTGCCAAAAATGCGCACCTATGATATATCAAGTGGGCAAACACCTCCACTCTGACACTTCGCCATGGCCGTTCATCAAATAGGAAACGGACATAGTCGGACACCTTCTAGCGGGGTGAGGTAAGATACGTTTTCTTTTAGCTTTAACTGACTACTTTTCCAAATGGGTGGAAGCAGATGCGTTCACCCAAATAAGTGAACAGGAAGTCATCACATTTATGTGGAAGAACATCATATGCATATTTCAGTATCCCTAATGAAATCAGCAGTGACAATGGTCCCACATTCACCGGGAAAAAGACCATTGAGTTCTTCAAAAAATGGCACATCAAGAGAATACTCACCACGCCATATCATCATGCCAGCAACGGTCAAGCCGAATAATATAACAAGATAATATTGAACATCTTAAAGAAAAAGCTTGAGAACGCTAGAGGGTTATGGCCGGAATTGCTACCAGAGGTACTATGGGCCTACCGCACCATACCAAAATGAGCACAGGCAAAACACTATATTCACTAGTCTACAACACTGACGTTATGATACCTGTCGAGGTCAGGGAGCCAAGCCTAAGATACTCCAATGAAAGTGGACAAAACAAGGACAATAACAGGAAACAAAACCTCGACGAGGTAGAATAACAAAGAAGTATGGCGTATGTAAGAATGGAAGCTATCACACCTCTATTTTCTACCCTAGAAGGGTATAAGGGAATTTTTTCAATTTAAGTGACAATTGAAACGGGATTATTTATATCAAATTTGGATTCACCACTTGGGATAATTTATGGTATCCCAAGTCACCGATTAAAATTCTGAATCGCGGAAGTTTGACTTTGTTTTACAGTCCGCAAAACACAAAAATTCAGGTAAGGAATTATGTTAATCCGAGAGGAGGTGTTAGGAATTCTCGGATTCAGTGATTTCAGTACGATTGCTCAACTTTTATTAATTGGCCTAATTATCTGATTTATTATGCATATTTAACCTACATGGAATTCATAACTTCCCGACTGCTTTTAATATTTATAGAATTATTTTACGGAACAAGTCACGATTGTCGTACACTTGTTGTTTTGGGACACATCACAAACCAAGCTACATGAAATGACCTCATAATTTGCGATATGTTTATTTTATTAATGTTCAAAGTTGTTATGATCGAGTCACATGAAACGCACACCCGAATTGGAAGTTATGTATCATGACTATGCCATGAGAACCATACCCATATTCATGATAATTTATTTAAATGCGCCTAAAGAAAACTAAGATTATTCATAAGTTGTTCATTTTTCTAAGTTGGGGGCTGTTTTTGAAAGGTCATGGATTTAAACAAAGTCGACTGCCTAACAGAAACTCTTGAATATCAGCAACAACATATAATCCTATTTTTATTGTCATTTGCTCCTTACCTGAAACAAATACCCAAAATAATTTTTCACTCGATAAAACTTGATGAGGAGAATGGTAGGTGTAAAGTAATCATGTTAAGATTTTCATATATCATAGTTAAAAGGATATCATCTTTGATCCTTTGCATATATATAAATCAAAACTAAAATGTTAGGATTCTTAGCAATACCATAAGGTATAAGAAACCATACCATCTTCTTATGAACTTCTGTAACAGAGTATTTTCAGATTAAGAATAATTCTAAGAGAACAATCGAAAAATTAATACATGCCATAACTTTTGAATGATAGTAGATTAGTCAACCAAGATCTTCGCTTTTCTTATCCAAAACTATTAGTGCAAGCTTTTAATTGAAATTCAAGAGCACGGAGTCTCAAAACTAGTATAAAGCAGCAAAGATAAACCCAAATCAAAATAGGGACCTTGACCGGATATAATAGCAAATCGTAAACCACGCCGACGACAACCTTGAACACAAAGCTTCACGGGATTAAGAAGGATTTTGGAGCTGTTTCCTCAGCAAAAATGGCAGCGATTTGAGCTACTTTTTTCATGTTTTGGAGCTGGTTTTAAAGCTTTTTCAAGGTTGCGTTGTTGATTTTTTTAGCTGGAAATTTCAGCTAGTTTGGTGATATTTGGGGCTGTTTCTGCTCATTTTGGAGCTAATTTTTGGGCAAATTTGGAGGTGTAATTAAGATGGTAGTAGCAGTTGGTTCACATAGTTAAAGGCTGCTGAGAGATGGGGTTCTTGGAGCGGAGGTCCGGAAATTTGGTGGTGGTGTACAGCGGATCCGAGTTTTGCTAGTATTCTGGCGACTTGGAGAAGAAGACTGAAGGTGTCTGTTACTGTATGAGGGAGGGTGGTGGAGGAGTTATGGTATGTTCGTCGATAGGGGTAGATCTGGTCATTAGGTATGCTGAAGGAGAAAGGGGTCATTCGTTTCAGGGGTGGTAGAGTTCGAAGAAGCTGAAAAATCAAGGGGTAGGGGGTCTCCTATGAAACGGCGAATCTTTTTAGTCTCTTCAGGTGTAAGTCCTAGGGGTCGTAGACTGTATATGTATAGGGTTCTAAAGGTTAGGTCTTAGGGTTGGGTATTGGGTATTGGGGCTTTAGGTTGTTTGGGTCTTAAAATTTGGTCCAAGACTAAAAATGGACTACAAAATTCATTAAGATAGGACAAACCAACCCAAAACTAACTCTTCCTTCTAAAATTATTAAAATTTATTAAAAAAATAATATAAAAGTAATCTTAATTAATTAAACTAAATTATATTAAAATATGAAACTATTTTTTCGTGTTTTCAAGATTATATAAAAATAAAAATAAGGTACTATTTTTGTATATTTTTATTTAATTTTATGAAAGATACATAAATTAAAATATTTTTTTGTACGTTTCATTTTTGTGACGCTATAAAGTAAAAGATTCAAAATTAGTTGAAATAGCGATATTAGGCCTAATCCAAATATTTACATGCTAAAATATAAAAAAATATTGGGGAAGGTCAAAAATCACACGTCTACAGCTGCCCCTCTTTGATTGGGAACGCAAAGAATTTTCAGATAAAGAACGACTAGACAGGTTTGTCGACACTTATTTAGGGAGACCAAAAACTATAAGGAAGGAGAATGTGACCGAGCCCTGGTATCTGAGCTGCCGACATATCCTTGGCTATAAAGGAATCAGGCCATGTGTAGTTCAGAAGTGAATGAGGTGATGGAGTATACTGAGGTGGAGAGCTGGTCGAGGTGTGTTCCGTCGAGGTTCCTGTACACAGTCTTATTATTATATAAAAATCAAAAGTGCAAAAGACTAAATAATCCTGTTAACTATGACTTACAAGATTCCTATCGATAAGTCTTCTGAAGGTTGATCTTGAGTCTTGAATGGTTCTTCACGTAGACTTTAGATTTGAAGCTTTACGCTTGCTAGCTGCAAGTGATAGTTCATTCTTTTTCGAATCAAGACCGGACATGCCATGCTCGTGATTTCAATAATGTCTTGAGTAGTTCACATCTTTCTCTACATCTGCATTTTGGATTCACTTCTTTTTTTTATTCTGGATTGAGACTAGCTGTTGTTGACCATCTTAGACTGTTGACTCGTATTCTTGCCGCGAACTTCTGCTACTTCTAACTTGAATTGAACTCTGAAATGACTTCCCTTGTTCTCCAGCTAGGTTTCTGCTACTGACTTGAAACTTAAAATGTATTGCCTTGTTTTCCAGGTGGATGCCTGATTGCCAAAACTTGAACTGTATTCCGTTGTTCTCAGGGTAGGTGCCTGATAGCTAATACTTGAACTGTATTCCCTTGTTCTCCAGTTGGGCGCCTGATTGTCAAAACTTGACTTGTATTCCCCTTTTCTCCAGGTGGGCACCTAATTGTCAAAACTTGAACTATATTCCCTTATTTTCTGGGTGGGCACCTTATTGCCAAAACTTAAACTGTATTTCATTTTTCTCCAAGTGGGCGGTAGATTGCCAAAACTTGACATGTATTCCCTTGTTCTCCAGGTGGGCGCATGATTGGCAAAACTTGAACTGTATTCCCTTGTTTTCCAGGTGGGTGCCTGATTGTCAAAACTTGAACTTTATTCCGTTATTCTCCACGTGGGCACCTGATTATCGAAATTTGAACTGTATTCCCTTGTTCTCTAGGTGGGCGCCTGATTGCTGAAACTTGAATTGTATTCCCTTGTTCTCTAGGTGGACGCCCCATTACTGAAACTTGCATTGCATTCCCTTGTTCTCCAGGTGGACGCCTGATTACCAAAACTTGCACTGTATTCCCTTGTTCTCCAGGAAGGCGCCTGATTGCCAAAACTTGAACTATATTCCCTTGTTCTCCTAGTGGGTGCCTGATTGCCAAAACATGAACGTTCCCTTGTTCTCTAGATAGGCGCCTGATTGGCGAAACGTGAACTGTATTCACTTATTCTCAAGGGGGGCACCTGATTGCCGAAACTTGAACTTTATTCTTTTGTTCTCCATGTGAGTGCCTGATTGCCGAAACTTGAACTGTATTCCCATGTTCTACATGTGGACGCTTGATTGCCAAAACTTGAACTTTATTCCTTTGTTCTCCAAGTGGGCGCCTGATTTCCAAAACTTGAACTGTATTCCCTAGTTCTCCAGGTGGGCGCCTGATTGCCAAAACTTGAACTTTATTCCCTTGTTCTCCAGGTGGGCGCCTGATTGCCAAAATTTGTATTGTATTCCCTTATTCTCCAGGTAGGCACCTAAATGCCCAAACTTCAACTATATTCTCTTGTTCTCCAGGTGGGTGCCTGATTGCAAAAACTTGAACTATATTCCCTTGTTCTTCAGGTGGACGCCGTATTGCCAAATTTGAACTGTATTCCCTTATTCTCCAGGTGGGCGCCTCATAGCAAAAAAATTGAAATGTATTCCCTTGTTCTCCAAGTGGGCGCCTGATTTCCAAAACTTGAACTGCATTACCTTGTTCTCCAGGTGGGCACATGATTACCAAAAACTTGAACTGTATTCCCTTATTCTCCAGGTGGGCGCGTGATTGCCAAACTTGAACTATATTTCCTTGTTCTCCAGGTGGGCGCCTGATTGCCGAAACTTGAATTGTCTTCCCTTGTTCTCCAGGTGGGCGCCTGATTGCCGAAACTTGAACTGTCTTCCCTTGTTCTCCAAGTGGGCACCTGATATTACAACAAAACAAAGAAAAAGAAACTTTTCTTCCCCAATTTGTTACTAGGGACATCTGTAAGTGTTAACCGAATCTTATTATCAAAGAGCTCTACTAATTTAAAAGCTAAATCCTATTATCCTGAAAATTTCAAATTAAATCTCATCTCAAAAGTAGAAATTACGTCAGATCTTGTCATTTATGATGGTCTTAGAAACTTACTAATTCTCGTTATCCAGGAGGGTCCTAAAAACTTATGGCCGAACTTGTCTGGCACATGCTTTCCTTACGGAGGGTTCCTCTGGAACAAATGAAATTTCCTGCACGTGTTTCAATCAAAGAAAAATCTTATTAGTTTGAAAATGTGGTGGTTAATGTGTGGCATTCTTTCTGAAGGTGGCCTTTCCACTACCATGCTTTGTTCTCATTTGCTGCTTTCGACTGGCAAAGAATTATTTGACCTTCTGATTTCACCTTAACCACAGGACCCTGAATGACCTGAGTGCCTTATACTCAACTTACTATTTTACATTTCTGTCCTTTCAATTTAAACCTCTGTATTTCTCCCCAAAATTCACTAAACCACTCGACCACTTGAACCTCGGCTAACACCTTGCTTTCCATTTTGCATCATGCTATTTCTGGCATGCTTTGGCCGCACTTTGCTTTGTGCAATTTGGAAGTTGGTAATAAGATTTGAAATCCTTTATTACTTGTTTAATAAGGCTAACATTGAAAAATCCTTAGAGAAGTAGACCCAAAATAAAATGAAATGCAATGACTTCGAGAGTTAGGAATAAAGAAGAAAATTTGAAATAGGATAACTGTTTGACGAAGAAAAAAGAAAAGACTTATCTAAGTGAGGCAGCTAGCATCAATGATCATGACATGTATCTCAGATTATTCAGCCTAGTCCATTCAGCCAACCACCTTTTAGTCTTCATACTTTATACCCGAGGTTCTTATAATTTGATTCCTTTTGCAAATTCAACAACCTTGTTCTTCTTGCAGCACCCTGAAGGTTTTTCGCCAACAAACCTCTCTCATTTGTTCATCTCTCAACTCACAATAGCCTTACGATGCCCGTAAAGGTTTTCACCGATAAGAGTCTCTCGTTTTAATTTTTCTCATCTTTCTATCGCCATATGGTACCTGTGAATGTTTTCACCAATAAGGCTCTCTCATTTTTTCATTGTTCCTTGTGTAGAGCAGAGTGTTGCTCCTGATGTGAATCATATCTATAACTTGCTCAACTTGGCATCCCTCCAAGATTGATCAAAAGGTCTTTATTTGGACCGTAACGTGGGCTTTTGGATAGAGTTAGAACGATAGGATATCATAAAGGCTCAAAACAACTTGAACTGGTTCAGAATTACAACCATCGGAATCAGATCTTATACAAAGCTGCAACTTCTGCCCCAGTTTCCCTGTCTGGGGAATTTTTGCATTTTTATTTTGATGGGACCGAACCGTGAGGCTGGGTACATATCCTTATAAAGAATCAGGTAGAACGTAGTTCATAAGATAGGAATTGCTTGTTTTTTACTTCTCTTTTTTCTCTCTCTTTTTTTTTCTTTTATTTTCTTTTAATTTTTCTTTTCTTTTCTTTTCCTTTCTCTTATTCCATTTTTCTCTTTCTCTTTTTCTCTTCTCATTTCTTTATTTTTATTTTTTGTATGTATTCTGAACTAAGCTTCTAATTCCAAAAGAGGGGTATGAAAGAAAATAAAAGGCTCAAAAGGGGTAACAAAGGGAATAAAGTATTTAGATAGTAGAATAAAATGCCTTCGTCGTTCCAATCTTCAAAACATGCAAAGTACAAACAACACAATTTAAAACAAAGAAATCATACATAATATCTTTTGATTGCATCAGAATTGATAGCCATATCTACAAACTTGCCTTTTATATCTGTTAAATACAAAGCACCATTGGACAACACTCTTGTTACCACGAACAACCCCTGCCAATTTGGGGCAAACTTGCCTTTTGCTTCAGCTTGATATGGAAGGATGTGTTTCAATGCTTGCTGACCCACTTCAAATTCCCGGGGATGCACCTCCTTGTTGTATGCTATTTCCATTCTATTTTGATACAACTGGCCATGACATATTGTCGCCAGTCTTTTCTCATCAATCAGACATATTTGCTCCAATCGGGTTTTGACCCACTCATCTTCATCAATCTCTGTTTTAACAACAATTTGAATGGATAGAAATTCAACCTCTGCGGGTATCACTACTTCAGTACCATATACCAACAAATAAGGAGTTGCACCCCTGAAGTTGGAACAGTAGTGCGATAATCCAGCAAAGCAAAAGGCATCTTTTCATGCCATTGCCTAGACTATAGCACCATTTTTTTAAGTATCTTCTTTATGTTCTTGTTGGCCGTCTCGACCGCTTCATTTGCCTTGGGGTGATACGAAGTGGAATTTCGATGCATAATCTTGAACTGCTGGCATACATCATTCATCAAATGATTGCTAAAAGTAGCACATTGTCTATGATAATTACTTTTGAAATTCTGAACCGACAAATGATGTTCGAGTCAACAAAGTCAACCACTGCCTTCTTTATCATAGATTTGAAAGTCATAGCTTAAACCCACTTAGTGAAATAGTCGATGGCTGCCAGAATGATCATGTGCCCATTTGATGCCGCTGGTTCAATTGGTCCAATAACGTCCATGCCCCAAGCAACAAAAGGCAGGACATTGTATGCAACTTAGATAGAGGAGAATGAAGCAAATCACCATGTACATGGCATTTATGACACTTTCGTACTAAACTGATGTAACTTTATTCCATGGTGAGCCAATAATAACAGAACATACCCGCTCATGTGCGGCCCTCAACCTCCAGAATGTACTTCTATCATGATAGTCGTGGCTTGTTTAGCATGTATGCACCTCAACAGTCCAAGATCTTGAGTTCTCTTGTACATGATCTTCAAGTATCGAGTTTTCCATTCCCCTTGAATTTGGTGCACCAAAAAATCTAAATCTCCCAAAACTAGCACTTTCTGGATTCCCATGTCCACAGCTAACCTTAACCTAAAATGTACGCTTCAAACTCAGCCATTTTGTTGGTACAATAGAAATAGAGATGGGTTATGATGTGGTAGTGCTACCCCGTTTCAAAGATGAGCACAACTCTTATTCTAATGCCTTTCATTTTAGTGGCCCAATCAAAGAAGTGTATCCAACGGGCCTTTTCGTTCTGCTCAACCTCATCAATATGCATTATCGCTTCATCAGGAAAGTAAGTCTTCAAAGGTTCATATTCTTCATCCACTGGATTCTCGTCCAAGTGATTGGCCAAAGCTTGGGCTTTCATCGCAGACCAAATCACATAGATGATGTCAATCTCTGTAAAATAATTTTCCACTTTGCGAGTATTCCTGTGGGCATTGGCTTCTGGAAGATATACTTTAAAGGATCCATGCGAGAAATGAGGTAAGTAGTGTAGGACGACAAATAATGCTTCAACTTTTGTGCTACCCAAGTCAAGGAGCAACATGTCCTTTCAAGAAGGGTATACTTAACCTCATAGGATGTGAACTTTTCTGAGATAATAGATGGCTTGCTCCTTCCTACCAGTGATGTCATGTTGACCCAACACACAACCAAATGAATTATCCAAGACTGTCAAATAGAGAATTAAAGGTCTCCCGGGTTCTGGCAGGACCAACATAAGTGGGTTTGACAAATACCCCTTGATCTTATCGAATACCTCCATGAACTCATCAGTCCATTTGACCACAACATACTTCTTTAGAAACTTAAAGATGGGCTCACAAATTATCGCAAGTTGAGCAATGAACCTGCAGATATAGTTTAAATGCCTGAGCAAACTCATCACCTCAGTCTTATTC
This sequence comes from Nicotiana benthamiana, assembly GCA_034376525.1. Taxonomy (NCBI): domain Eukaryota; kingdom Viridiplantae; phylum Streptophyta; class Magnoliopsida; order Solanales; family Solanaceae; genus Nicotiana; species Nicotiana benthamiana. Next base: position 120,195,430 of record CM067331.1, read on the forward strand.
CTTGCGGGTGGCAATTATTGTATAGCTTTCATCTTTGATAGATCCAACTCAATGCCTCGCCAACTGACTATGAACCCCAACAATTTCCTAGATGGAACACCAAATGCACACTTTGCAAGGTTGAGCTTAAGATTGTACCTGCAGAGCCTTTGGAAAAACTTTCTCAAGTCTTTGACGTGGTTGGATTGCTTCCTGGACTTTATGATAACATCATCTACATAAGCCCCAATCTCCTTGTGTATCATGTCCTTGAAAATGGTGGTTACTTCCCTCATGTAAGTTGCCCCGCATTTTTCAAACCAAATGGCATGACCCGATAATAATATGTTCACCGTGGAATGATAAATGTCGTCTTTTCCGCATCTTTCCCATCTGTTAAGATACGATAATATCCCGCATAGCAATCCACAAAAAACCCAATCTCATGCTTGGCATAGTTATCAATCAAAATGTGGAATTTTAGCAATGGAAAGTTATTTTCCGGACTTGCTTTGTTGAGATCATGGTAATCAACACATACTCTAGTTTTACCATCTTTATTCAGCATAGGCACAACATTAGCTAACCAAGTGGGATATCGTGTGACTTGAATGACCTTTGCATCAAGCTGATTTGTGACTTGTTCTTTGATCTTTACACTTATGTCAGTCTTGAACTTCCTTAATTTCTGCTTGACGGGAGGTAAAGCTGGATCAGTTGGCAATTTGTGAACCACCAAGTCGGTACTCAAACTCGGTATGTCATCATACGACCATGCAAAAATGTCTTTATATTCAAACAATGCTTTTATTATTTCTTCCCTGATTTGTGGTTCAAGATGGACAATTATCTTGGTTTCTCTGACATTATCTAGATCTCCTAAATTGATTGCTTTAGTTTTATTCAAATTCGGCTTGGGGTTTTCTTTAAAATGAATTAGTTCTTTACTAACTTCCTCAAATGCCTCATCCTCATCATATTCTGTTTCATCATCACAATCTATTTCTTGGAATATTATTGTAGAATTAGATTGGCTTTTAAGACTTGTCTAAAGATTTCTTATGCAAGTCATGTCATTGAAACCAACATAAAAAGAACTGTACAAAGAAGAAAAGAAAACAAAAATAAAACTATCAGGAATAATGGAAAAGGGAAATTGCATTTCATTGAAAATAAAGGTAGAAGGGTTTGTACATCAAAACAAGTGAAAAATAAAAATCTGGATTACAACCCTTGAATAACCATATAGAAAGGAAAACAAAGTAAACTACAAAAACTCCTTCCGAGTAGGCAGAGGAGTAGCCTTCAAATTGTTAAGCTTCACTTTTGGCCCGACAAACTGCACATCCACTTTGCTGGAACCTTCTCCAATTTCTACCATGTTCACCTCATCAAATAACATCTGGAACCTTTCAATTAAAACTTCATCAACATCAACCCCAAGATTTGGGACTACTGACAATGGGCGCCTCATGGTCCCTAGTTTGACAAAGGACCTGGAGAGGCGTGGGCCCATGCCTTCTTTTTCGATCCTTTAGACTTTTTCACACCTTCTCCTGTGGGTTTGAATCCTAGACCAAATGTTCCCAAATTTACAGGCAGAGACACTGGTTGCACGATAACTTGTAAAGATGTGCCCAGATCTTTGCCTGGCACAAAACCATTCTTCAGCATTTTACATGCCACCATGGCAGATGCAGATGCAATCGTTGGAGCTGGAATACATTCCCCTTCTAGAACCTTCTCAACTGGCACTGTTTCAGAAACTTGGTAGACCCAAGGCCCCATAACATCTTTGTCCTCAATAAACTGGACAAAGGTATCATCGTAAGCACCCAGGATCTCATCACCAGGCACGATAATCTCCTATCTATCCCAATCGAACTTGACCATCTGGTGCAAAGAGGATGGGACTGCTTTGGAAGCATGTATTACGGGCCGACCCAACAGTAATTATAAGAGACGGCCACATTAAGTACCTGGAACTCCATGGTAAATTCAACTGGTCCTATTGTCAGTTCAAGCACAATGTCTCCAACAGAATATTTCCCCCCTCCATCAAAACCTCGGACACATATACTGTTCTTGTGGACCCATTTAGTATCAATTTTCAACTTGTGTAGTGTAAGGAAAGGGCAAATGTCGCACTAGCACCATTATCCACCAATGCCCTAGTAACCACAGAACCTTCATATTTCACTGTAAGATAGAGATCTTTTTTATGTTCGGTACCTTCCACAGGCAACTCATCATCCGAGAAGGTGATCCTATTCACCTCAATATCTTGTTGGCAATTTTCTCCAAATGGTTCACTGTGATTTTTTCAGGGACATGAGATTCATTAAGAATCTTCATCAGGGCCCAGTGGTGCTCATCTGAATGGATCAATAATGATCGCAGGGAAATCTGAGCATGAGTTTTTCTCAACTGTTCCACGATGGTGTAATCTTGTATCATCACTTTTCTCAAAAACGCCTCCACAGCTTCTTCAGTGTCTGGTTTTTTCACTAGAGTAAGATTGTCTCTGAGTGTTTTAGCTTTTCTTGACTCTTCTGAGGAGAAGCATCTCCCCGAATGAGTTAATCCCTAGGCCTTATTAACTTCTTATTTCACTTCCTTCCCCTTATAGGTCATTATTTCCCTCTGATAGTTCCATGGGATAGCCTTGGTGTTGATTATCGAGAGCTGGGCCATAGGTTTCATGATGATAGGGCCTGTGCAGGCACCCTCTACAATTATGACAGGCTTATTCGCCACCCCCAGCAAGATCACCTTTGGCCTTTCTTTCTTTTCTACAGCATCACTTGGGGATCTCTTCTCAACTACCACATATGGCTTATCGTTTGGCATGCTCAACTTGTCTGATGATCCTTCAGTTATCAAAGAGTTTGCTTTTGTGACAACTGTGCCCTTGATTGGCTTAACTTCACTAGACTGGATCATCATGACGAATTGTGAAGGCTTATTGGGCTCCCCTCCTTCTGTATTATCTCGATCATGTTCGTTCCATTATGGACTGGTGATGGGTTCTGATTGATGTTGGGTGCTTTTGGAGTTTGGACCACAATCTAGTTTGAGTTGATGAGCTCTTGAATGGCATTTTACAAGTGCCATTAATTTTCTATATTGTGACCCGGAGCATCAGAACAATATGCACAGTTGAGGGAGTAATCCAAATTCTTTAGAGTGGGGTTTTGTGATTTTGACTCAATTGTCCTTATCATATCCAACTGCCTCAATCTCTGAAATAAGCTGGTATAAGATTCCTTGAGCAGGGTGAAAGTTTTCTTTCGCTGTAGCCTTTCGTATCTGAATACTGGCTTGGGCTAGAAACCTGGGCCGATAGGGTTTTAGCATGTTTGTGGAGGTGAGTAGGCGTTTTGTGGAGTTGGGTAGGTATTCTATAGGGCTGGGATACGCCATTGTTGGTAAGAGGGAGGCTGGGTGTATGACTGGGCGTGGTGGACATGGTATTGAGGTGGCTTGACAGAATAATGTGGGTCTAGTGATGGAAAGTAGTGTTAAGGTGGATTATATGGGGTTTGGGTTTAGGTTCAGGGATGGGTTCGAGGCTAGGTGTAACGATGTGGTGTGCCCCCGAGACCGTGCCACAATCACAAGTTAACCATTGTAACATCTTCTTTCTTCGTATTTCCTATTACTCCTCCGGTACCATTTTGAATTACTTGGACAGCTGCTTTGAGAGTTGAGTAGCTCATGATATTGCTCGATTCAATCTCTTCTTCTACCATACCTCCCACCTTCACTACCTCGTTGAAAGACTTACATATGGCCGATATTAGATGACCAAAGTAAGTAGGCTCCAGATCCTGAAGAAAGTACTCTACCATTTCGCTTTCCTCCATCGAAGGGTTGACTATTGCTGCCTGTTCCCTCCAACGGAAACCATATTCACTGAACCTTTCACCACGTTTCTTCTATATCTTAGTCAAACACAAACGATCTGGGACAATTTCAATGTTGTATTAGAAGCACAAATGCTTGGGCCAAATCATCCCAGGTATACCATCTGTTGTGATCCTGACGCGTGTACCCCTCTAATGCCATGCCCTCTAATTCCATGCAACTCAAACTCTGGCTAATGTATAGCCATTAATAGCTCATCTTTCCCATCGGCTCCTCTCATTTTTGCTGCAAAAATCCCCTTAAGTGGGCAACGTGGTCCACGTCCCCGTCATACAAGTCAATTTTGGGAATTTTGACTCCGATAGGTAACTGGACATCAAGAAACAGACACAAATCTTTATTGTCTACATCACTTGGCCTCCCAACCCATGCATGTTTCTGAGCGATTATTCCAGGCTTCTCACCTTCCTGAACATTTTCTGTTGTTTTGAATTTTTGGGTGGTTGCTCAGCCTCGACAGGAAGGTCAAAACGGGGAGTGTATGAGTAGTGATCTGGGATTTTGAAGGGGGCTGTGGGTCGTAATATTTGTTTTATTGGGATTAGAGTGCTGGCTCACTAGACGATTGTTGGAGGGTGGCTGGTGGAGGTGCTACGAAGACAAGGGTAGCTGGTGGACGGGGCATGCAGTTGATTTGGCTAATGGATCTTGGACAGTTTAGGAAGAGGAGCCCGTGTATTGGTGATAAGGGTTGAAGCTTGGGGCATGTTGTAGGGATAGATTGATGACGAGGGGTTCTTGAGCTAATGGTGGCACAAAAGAAGGGTTGGCGGGATATGATGGTGGAGGATGCCCTTTCATCCATGCCTGGTACATCTCAACCATTTAGTGTTTCAGCTTATGCAACTCTTCTTTCAAATCGGGCTCGGACTCCTCCACATCCCTTGGAAGGTCAATAACACTCGAATCCAATTCTTTGCTAGCCATGTTCGCCTCGTTCATAGATTTGGTATTGTACAGGTAACTTGCCAAAACTCCGAACAAATTAACCATTTTCTTATACTTGATGACGACAAACAAACTTGTTAGCGATTAAGAGATTAACATATAGGAAACCACATGTTGGGAGTAGAATGCACTTAAATAGTTAACCGTTTCTATTATGCATTTGAAGGGTTGCATGCGTCATCATAGTCTTAACTAATTCTTTTCATTTTGCACTTTTCTTCTCTCTTTCCTTTTCATTCCTTCCTTCTTTGCTTGATTCTTGTTGCTCTTCTTTTTTTCTTGCATTTTCTTTCCTCTCTTGTTTTTCCACTCTCATTTCTTACTCAATTGTTTTCCTTCCCTTCCATTTTAGGGTTGTGATCAAATCTTATAGGGATTGCCGATGTATTATGATGCCACATGAATCAGACCAAGCGTAGTTCTGGGAATAAATGTGAAATAGAAAAACAAAAAATTTTGGGTTTTTGAATTTTCATAAAAACATTCTAATTTTTCTCTACTATAGATTTAAACATAAAACCAGTCTCCAAAAGAAACTGCATTACAGACTCGAAAGTGAACTAACAAACTCCAAAAGAAACTAAAACTACAGACTAAAAAGTGAACCGACAGACTCCAAAGAAACTAAAAATACATACTCAAATAATAAAATTAAGAGTACATAAGTGCTTCCAAAATTGCTCCAGGGGACTATGGCACATCAGTCGATCTTGCGACGGGCCTACGTGTAAGATGTTCTTGGAGGCGAGCTAGGTCAGTCATTATCTGGCGAACAAAAGTCATCACTCTGGAGAAGAAAGTGGATCTATTCATATCCTCACACTCATGGAATTTCATGACGATGTAGTCAGCAATTTCCCTAATCCTCTCTCTAATGACGCCTTTCTCTTGGAGTAGGCGCCCGATTTGTTGAGATCTGGCTTCCAAAACTTAAGCGTCATTATGGCTTTGCTCCTGTAATTGTTGTATGCCCTCCTCCATTTGGGACATTAATGCATAACAATGTTCCCTCTTTGCCTTGAAGCTTTTTGCTTGTTTAGCCATTTTGGGTAATGACACGCCAGTATCCCAGAGCAGTGTGTTCAGGTCGACCAGGTTCCAGAGGTCATACTAGTATAGCAGGTTTCCCCAATTCAGCCTGAGGTCAGGGCAGCAGTTTCTGAGAGGGAGCAGCTCAGGCTCGAGAGGTACAAAAGTACCATCCTCCTACTTTCAGTGTCCTAGTGTCAGAGGATGACTATGGTTTTCTTGAAGAGAGCCAACGTATACTCCATACTATGGTATTGCAGAGACTAGTGGAGCTCCTTTCACTACATTCTAGCTTAGGGGAGCGGCCTATTAGCAGTGGCAGACAAATAAATTGGGTAATCCGACCGAGGCAGCTTCAATCACTTGGACTTAGTTATCAGATATGTTTTTGAGGGATTATATTCCCCAAAGTCTCAAATATGCATGTCGCGTAGAGTTTGAGCAGTTGCGCTAGGATTCTATGATTGTGTCGGAGTATACAGTCCAGTTCAGTGATTTGGCTAGACATGCTGTGTGCACGTGATTTTTTCCCTATACGAATTAATCCGTTAAAATCCAAGAAAATAGATTTTTTCCAATTATTTGCCATTTTGTAAGATTTTATTAATTGTTTGCATTTTTGTGCACATTTAATTTCCATTAAAACCCATGAAAAATGTTAATAATACCACGCATTTTATTTAGGTTGTGTTTTTAAATTTTTTCTGAATTAATTATTAATTATTTATTTTATTGAAAAATTAAAATCATAAAATAGCTCATCTTACACCTTTTAATTTTTAGATTAGTGATCTTGCTCTTTTAATGTAGGATTAAGCAATTTTTTTATAATTATTGTAGTTAAGTAATTAGTTTAATTTTTGCAATTTGGACTAATTTAGGATTTTAAATTAAAAAAAAGAAAGAAAAGGAAAATATTGAATTAATTAAAAATGGGATTCAAACTTAGCAATTGGGCCATTTTAAAGCCAAAAACTTGTCCTAAAATCTTACTCAAAACCCAGGCCCAAAACCCCCTACCCGGTCCGTCCCCCTATCATGCAAAACGACCCCATTTTTCCTTTATTTCATTACGACCGTTGGATCATTATGATTCTTTCATCACGGTCGTTGGATCATTGTGATCCAACGGCTCAGAATTGGCCCTCATTTTCCTATAAGACTGTCAAAATCTAACCCCCTTCAAACCCGTTCGGTTCATCATCTCCTGTATCCTATATCAAACTCTAGTCGCCATCATACTCTCCAAATCCTCCGCCGTCAACCATCCGCCGAAAATTGCCTCAAGGGTTTCGGTGCTACGATCCACTCCAAATTCACACCAGACACTCCTCACCTCCTCTTATTTCCAAATTCCAGGAATAATTCCCTTGATTCCCTCCAATTTTAGATCTAAGACCGAACCCTAGTTTAACCAAACCCTTCCAAAATCACCCAACCTTACATGCTATAACCACCACGCTCCCTAAACTAAACATTCCTCAACGGTTAATCCAAATAACTACTGGACTCCATGAATCATAGATCCAAAAATTTTGACCTAGTCCATGTATTTTCGGGTGTGCTGGTGTATTTTGTTGCTCATTTTGTTTTGGAAACTTGCCCAAATAGATTACTCTTGACTAGAATAGTTGTTTAGCTCAGTTTCAACCCATCTCGAAGTCTCATGTGCTCGGCCAATTTGGTCACCTCCATTGTTCGATCGGGTCGTTCCATTCGTCGTTTTGTCCAGTAAAACCAGTACCACGCCTTTCCCTCTTTGATTTTTGTTTTGTGTCTATTTTTATCTTCTAGTTCTAATTGACTACTGGAATGAATTTGTTCGAGTGTTTATCTTCCCTAACTAGTTGTAATTTTTCACTTGTTTAAATGATTAGGAGTTATTTATTTTATCCTATACTTGCGTGTATTAGTCTCTTAGTTGTTTAGGGTAGATTCATCATGTTTTCCATCTTGTTCTAGCACCTTATTGCTTTTCTATTTCTTTTTTCTTTGCTTTAGCTGCATGATTTAGGTTTTTGGGCTTTTTCAGTTGATGATTTAAATGTTCCTGTTCTATGATTGTTTTTTATTTCAGTTAATTTCCAAAAGAATTTAGGCCTACTCAAAAGTTTATTTGAATTAGGATTGGCTTCATTTAATCTTCATGGCTTTTAAGACGTGTTTTTGAGTTGTTTGCCATAGTTCATAACACAATAAGAACTTGTAGGGTCCTAATTGAAATAAAAGGAACTTAGGACAAAGCTGAAATGGTCAATAATAAGAAAGGTAAAATGGACTTTTACAAAGACTAAAAATCAAAAGTTTCTAGAACCTGGGGCAGCTGTCCTTATTTGGTTCACAAATAAACCGAGCCAATAAGGGACAGCCATCTGTCCTAGGTGGTTAAAAGATGTCTTTTCAAGCTGAAGGGAATATTTCCTTGGTTTTTTGTCAGCACATGTCCTTTTAGGCCTATAAGTAGTGCCTTTTCTTTCACTCACACGACAAATTTGAGCATTACTCTATGCACCTATATTCTGAAAAACACATCAGCAATTCAAACCTTAGAAAACAAAAAACAAAAAGTTTCTGCACTACTTTTCATTGGAAATTGGCTCGAATTTGTTTCTGATGTTTCCTCTAGAAAAATTTTGAAAAGTTTTCATTGGTTTGTTGGTTTTTGGTTTTTAGCCATGGACTAAAGAAGCTGTTGTTGCTATTATTTTGCTACTTTTCTCATACTATTATTTGTGATGAGATCCTCATATTATGTTTTGCTTTTGGTATCCAGGTACTCTCATGAACTCCTGATTGGAAAATAAAGATGTATAGCATGTTTTGCTTTTTTATTTTATTTTTGTAATGTTAAGAGGCAGTTTATTTGGTTGACCCTTTTGTTCTTTTTTTGTGAAAATATGTTGAATCAGTATGTCAGTTTGGACTTAGTATTAATATGAATGATCATTTAGCATTAGTTAATCCATGTATGGTTCTCAGTAGTTTGAAAACTGTCAAGCAGTTGTAGTAGCTTACATGGGTTTCATTAGTATTCTCTGGATTTTAAAAGTAGCTCATATAGTCAGGACTAAGTATCTACCTTGCTAGTTTATTTATAAACAAGTCAATGGTATCTGAAATTTTTCTTTCAATTAACATGTCATTATGCTCCTTTATTCAAGTTAATACAAAATGTTTCATGGTCTGTAGATAATATAAATGTTTAAGTATGTTGATCTCCAGTTTGGCATTATATTTGTGTGTTTAAAGAAGCCAGAGTATCAAGAGGGCCTTCAATTCAGTATTGGGCCTGATGAGTTAGTTTGTGTGGCATGATGCCTAAAACGACCAAATTTGGTGTTCTTTGGGCATGGTGTTAGCCCAAGAGTCTTCAGACTCATCCTTTTTCCTTTTGTGTCTTGTTTTTTTTAATAAAAGAAATGATTCGAGATGTGGTGTTTTATTAAATTGTCGGGCATGGTGTTAGCCCAATAAGGAATAGTTTGATCGAAATCAGGCTTGGCATGGGCTATGATGTTTTGTTTTCCACTTTTGGGCTTAATTTTGGAGCCCAGGTAACATCAGCGTTATTGTTATCTGGAGGAGTTGCGAGTTTTAAATTAAATAGCACAGTGGGCCTGTAGTTGGGCCCATCTTTACAAAATAAGTCAAAGGCAGCAATTTTTTCCATGCTAAATCCCATTCATGGCCTTATTGCAAACTTTCAATTAGTTTTAAATATGGGCATTCCTTGTCCACTTTAATTAAATATAGTTCTTTAAAAATAGATAGTGTGCCATCCATAATTGAATCGCTTATGGCCCTCTTGTTAAGTGTTATAATTTAGATCCTAGAATAAATATTCGTAGAAAAGCCTGTAGGCCTGATTTAATTTACTATCATGATTTTGTACACGTTTGCTTGCCATAATTACGATTCTAAAAATAAAATCGGAGTATCTGTTTGCACAACTTCGAAAAAACTTTCTTAATATTAATAAAATATTACTAATTGTGGACACGTTCACGTGACATTTTGACGCGCCAAACAAATAGGTACATGTATGTGTGACATGTTTTAAGATAATTTCTTAATTAAAAAAGACAAATGCACATAGGTTTTAAAATAAGTAATTAAATACATGATTAAGCCAAGTATGATCAAAGCGGCCGTGTTAGAACCGCGGAACCGAGGAATGCCTAACACCTTCTCCCAGATTAACAAAATTCCTTACCGGAATCTCTATGTTTCCTAGACATTCAAACAGAGTCAAATCTCCTCGATTCAGGATTCTAAACTGGTGACTTGGGACACCATAAGCTATCCCAAGTTGCGACTCTGATCTTAAATAATAATCTTGTTTCGACTGTCACTTAAAGTGAAAACAAAACTCCCTTATATCCTCTTCCGGGGGTAGTAACAAGGAGGTGTGACACATGCCCCATCCTTGGTTGCTACTGTTAGAGAGCGAGTCCATCGATTTATCGAGGAGCTCATCCCTAATATCAAATTTAGCATAGCCCGAGAGTTGGAGATAGAAATCGCATACTAGCAGGTAGTGGGGATTGCTAGGAGATTGGAGGGTATACTGATTCGGGAAAGAGAGGAGAGAGAGACCAAGAGGTCTCAAAAGTCACGAACATATAGTGGTACTCGTGCTCCAGCCGCAGCTCATCAGGGTAGGGGCTATGTGAGTCGCTCTGTTCATTCAACACTTCCAGTCACCAGCGGTATTTCAGCCACTCCTAGGCCTTACACTCCTTATTATGCACCGCCAGTATCTAGCGCACCTCCTGCACGGGGTGTTTGTAATGGTTAGTCCAACTGATCAAGCCCAAGCCAGCCACAGAAGCAAGATCCTCTGAGAGCTTGTTTTGAGTATGATGACACTTGTCATATAGTGAGGGATTTCCCCAGAATTAAGAGGGGTGCACCTCCACATACTACTCATGTGCCGCGAGCTCCACAGATCCTCAAGCTATGGTTACAGCACCAGCTATCACTCTACCAACTCAGCCAGCTCGAGGTGGAGGTCAGGCAAGTAAAGATCGCCCTAGAGGGGGAAGTCATACCTGATATTATGATCTTCCTGCTCGGACAGACGTAGTTCTAACTCTGTCATTACAGGTATTACTCTAGATTTTCATAGAGATGCATCAGTCTTATTTGATCCAGGCTCCACTTATTCCAATGTGTCATCTTGTTTTGCTTTCTATTTGGGTGTATCCTATGATTCTTTGAGGTATTGTGTCTATGTGTCTACACCTGTGGGAGATTCTATTGTTGTTGACCATGTGTGTTGATCGTGTTTGGTTGTTTTGAGTGGTTTTGATACCAGATCTGATCTATTATTACTTAGTATAGTAGGCTTTAATATTATTTTGGGCATGGACTGGTTGTCACCCTATTATGGTATTTTTAATTGTCATGAAAACACCATGATGCTGGCTATGCTAAGATTACCATGGTTAAAGTAGAGAGGTACCTTAAATTATATTCCTAGTAGAGTTATTTCATTTTTGAAGGCTCACTAAATAGTTGATAAGGGGTGTGATGTGTATCTAGCTTATGTGCGAGATTTCAGTATTAATACCCTACCGTTGAGTCAGTTTCAATAGTGGGGGGAATATCCATGTATCTTTCTAGCAGATCTTCCGAGCATGTCGCCCGACAGGGATTCGACTTTGGTATTGATTTGTCACCAGGAACTTAGCCCATCTCTATTCCTCCCTATCATATGGCTCAACCTGAGTTGAAGGGGTTAAAGGAACAGTTATATGAGTTGCTTGTTAAGGGCTTCATTTGGCCCAGTGTGTCGCCTTGGGGTACTCTAGTCTTGTTTGTGAAGATGAAGGATTGTTCTATGCGCATGTGTATTGATTATCGCCAGTTGAACAATATTACAGTGAAGAATAGGTATCCATTTCCCTAATGACCTATTTGACCATTTTCAAGGTTCTAGAGTGTTTTTCAAGATTAACTTGAGTTCAGGCTATCATCGGTTAAAGATTTGGGAGCCAGATATCCTGAAGACTTCTTTCAGGACTCGATATGGTTACTACGCATTCCTTGTGATGTCATTTGGGCTTACCAATTCCCCAGCAACATTCACGCACTTGATGCACAATGTATTTCGGTCCTATCTTGACCCGTTCGTCATTGTGTTTATTGAAAACATTTTGGTATACTCCTGAAGTTGGGAGAATCATGAGCAACACCTGAGGACTGTGCTCCAGACCCAGAGAGAAAAGAAATTATATGCAAAATTTTCAATGTGTGAGTTATGTCTAGATTCAGTGGCATTTTTGGGTCACATAGTGTCGATTAAGAGGATCAAGGTGGATCCAAAGAAGGTTGAAGCACTATAGAGTTGGCCCAGACTATCCTCAGCTACGAAGATCCGGAGTTTTCTTGGTTTGGAGGGGTATTACCATCGACTTGTAGTTTTCTAATCTATTTCAGCACCTATGATAAGGCTGACCCAAAAGGGTGCTCTGTTTAGGTGGACCTAGGAGTGTGAGAATAGCTTTCAAAAACTCAATACTGCTTTGACTACGGCCCTAGTATTGGTACTGCCTACAGGTTCATGGTTTTATACTGTATATTGTGATGTGTTGCGTATTGGTCTTAGAGCGGTGTTGATGCGGGACGGTAGGGTGATTGCCTATGCATCTAGACATCTGAATGTGCATGAGAAGATTTATTATGTTCACGGTCTTGATTTAGCAGCTATTGTTCATGCCTTGAAGATATGGTGGAACTATTTGATCTACACCAATCATCGATGTCGGCAACATCTGTTCAAATAGAAGGATCTTAACTTGCATCAACGGAGGTTGTTAGAGCTGCTACGGACTATGATATCAATATTCTACACCATCCCAGGAAAGCCAATGTGGTGGAGCTGATGCCTTGAGTTGCAGGGCGGAGGGTTTGGGCATCTTAGTATATCTAGCAACAGTAGAGATGTTGTTGGCATTGGATGTTCAGGCCTTGGCCAACCAGTTTGTTAGAATGGATGTTTCTGATCCCAGTCGAATTTTGTCTTGTGTAGTTTCTCAGTCTTCTCTTTATTATCGTATCAGGGAGCGTCAGTATGATGATCCATGTACGATTGTCCTTTAGGACACGGTTCAAGATGGTCATGCAAAGGAGGTCACTATTGGAGATGATGATGCATTGAGGATGTAGGGCAGGCTATGTGTGCCCAATATAGATTGTTTAGGTGAGTCGATTCTCCATGAGGCTCACAGTTTGCAGTACTCCATTCACCCAGATATCGTGAAGATGTATCGGGACTTGAGGCAGATTATTAGTGGAAGAGAATGAATAAGGACATGGTGAATATGTAGCTATATGCATAAATTGCCAGCAGGTGAAGTATGAGTATCAACGGCTAGGTAGATTGCTTCAGAAGCTAGAGATTCCGCAGTGAAAATGGGAGCGGATCACTATGTACTTTGTTGTTGGGCTCCCACGGACTTAGAGGAAATTCAATGCAGTTTGAATGATTGTGGATAGGTTGACCAGGTCAGCTCATTTCATACTAATGATGACTACTTATTCTTCCGAGCAGCTGGCTAGAGTTTATATCCGCGAGATTGTCACTCTTCATGGCATGCCAGTATCCACCATCTTTGGTAGAGGTACACAGTTTGCATCACGGCTATGGAGGGTGGTACAACATGAGTTAGATACTCGGTTTGAGTTGAGGATGGCTTTCACCATCAAATGGATGGGTAGTTGGAGCGCAATATTCAGCTACTAGAGGATATGATCCGTGCATGCATGATGGAGTTTGGGGGTTCTTGGGAACAATTCTTGCCACTTTCAAAGTTTGACTACAACAATAGTTATCAGTCGAGCATTTAGATGGCCATGTATAAGGCTTTGTATCATAGATGGTTTGGTTCTCCACTGGGTTAGTTTGAGGCGGGCGAGGCTAGACTATTAGGTACAGACTTGGTTCGGGATGCTTTGGAAAAGGTTAAGGTAATTCGGGATTGAGTTCATACATCTCAATCCAGACAGAAGAGTTGTGCGGATTGGAAGGTTTGCAATGTCGCATTCGTGGTTGGGGAGCTGGTCTAACTCCGGATTTCACCCATGAAGGGCGTTATGAGGTTCAGGAAGAAGGGAAAGTTGAGCCCTAGGTATATCGGTCCTTTTAATATTCTTTAAAGGATTGGAGATGTGGCTTACAGACTTGCACTACTACCTAGTTTAGCTGCAATTCATCTAGTGTTCCATATTTTTATTCTACGGAAGTACCACATCGATCCATCTCATGTGATAGATTTCAGATCACTCCAATTGGACACATATTTTTCTTATGTTGAGGAGCTGGTGGCCATTATGGATATACATGTTCAAAAGTTGAGATGGAAGAATATTGCTTCAATGGAGTCGAGGGGGAAACTTGGGAGACGGAGCATAATATGCGCAGTCATTACCCTCATCTTTTCACCAGTCCTCTATTTATTGTCTTCTCTACTTCATTTTATGCTTACTGGACTTGCCGCGGTGCTGGTCTTAGGTTCAGGATAGTTTCAGAATGGAATGGAACACAAAGACCCTAAGTTTGAAGTTTGAGTTGTAAGAGTTAATCGCGGTTTGACCTGTGTGAAGAGGACTCTGGAATGGAGTTTTTTCGGTTCCAATAGCTTTGTATGGTGATTTTTATCTCAGGAGCATGTTCGGATGTTGGTTTAGAGGTCCGTAGGTCATTTCGACAATAATTGGCAAAAGTTGGAAAATTGAAAAAAATTTGAAAAGTTTGATCGGGACTGGACTTTTAGATATTAGGGTCGGATTCTGATTCTGGAAGTTGGAGTAAGTCCTTAATGTCAAATGTAACTTGTGTGTAAAATTTGATGTCAATCAGACGTGATTTGATAGGCTTCGACATTAGTTGTAGAAACTGGAATTTCCTTAGTTTCAATAGGCTTGAATTGAAGTATGATTCATGTTTTTGATGTTATTTAATGTGATTTGAGGACTTGACTAATTTCGTATCATGTTTTAGGACTTTTTGGCATGTTTAGTTGAGGTCCTGGGGTCCTCGGGTTGATTTCAAGTGGTTAACAGATCATTTAGAGTTGTGTTAGATTGCTGAAGCATTGTTGTGTGTGGTGTAATCGCACCTGTTGCATTTTGTGTCGTAGGTGTGGCACGACATAAGCGGCCATCGATCCATAAAAGCGAGATTGAACCTGCCCAACTGGGACCGCATATGCGGTTAGTCCCGTAGAAGCAGACTCGTAGGGGCGATGGAGGAAACATAAGAGCTAGTGGTCGTAAGTGCGAACCTTGTTCCGCAGAAGCGGTCTCGCAAGTACGGTCCCGTCTGCAGAAGAGGAAGCCCTGGACAATATTGTTTTCTGCACCTGAGATGGTTTTTCCGCAAGTATGGCATCGCATAGGCGATTCTTGGGCCGCAGATGTCGTTTGACTGAGCAGAAAAAGGGAATAATCGAGGGTTTGATTTCATTATCCGTTTTTGTACCTAGAGATCTTGGATTGAGGCGCGATTTTGGGGGATTTTCAGAGGAAACATTTAGGTAAAGAATTTTGACTCATGTTTTATTATATCCAACTAATCTATCATTAATCTCTTCATTTAATTAAGGTTTTGGATTGTGAAATTGGGAAAAAAAGTAAAAGGTTTTTAGACGGAATTTTGAGGTTTTGATCGAGGTTTTGGTATCGGATTTGAGTAATTTTGGTATAGTTGGACTCGTAGCTGAACGAGTGTTCAGATTTTGTGACTTTTACCTGATTCCTAGACATGGGTCCGAGTCGACCTTTTTGGGGCAATTTTTTAATTTCTTGTTAAAGTCATCATTTCATTAATTGGATTAGTTTCTTATAGTTATATTTACAGAATGTAATTGCTTTTGGTTAGACTTGGACAGTTTGGAGTCGGAAATTCGAGGGAAAGGCATTTTTATTGACTGATTGAGCTCGGTTTGAGGTAAGTGACTTGTCTAACCTTGTGTGGGGGAAAATCTCCTTGAAATTTGGTACTGTTGTAACAATTTACGATATTTGAGTGCCATGTACGCGCATGACGAGTGCGTACACCGGCTAAATATTTAAATTCCGGTCTCTGCTAAGCACTTTCCTCTTTATACCTTAATTGAGTTATTCTAGCATGTGCAGTCATCATGTTTAGCCAAATTTCACATGTCTACATGTCTCATCTACTTAATTGAAACTTGTATAACATGCTTAGTTGAATTACCAGCTTCCTTGATTCCCTAATTGGTTCTTTAACTATAGGATTCCTTGCTTGTATTATCGTTATTTCATTTACTACGTGTTGATTTTTGTGATTCTTGTTGTGATGACTCTCTGATTGTGGCAAGAGCTTTTTTCGTGCGGAGTGTTATTGGTATGATGTTTCTTCCGTGCAGAGTGTTATTGGCATGAGGTTTCTTCCATGCGAAGTGTTATTGGGACGAGGCTTATTCATGTGGAGTATCGTCGGCATGAGGTTTCTTTCGTGCGGAGTGTATTTGGCACGAGATTTCTTCCGTATGAAGTGTATAGGCACGAGGTTTCTGCCGTACGGATTGGTATCGTGGCAAAAGGTTTTTGTCGTGCGGATTATTATTGTGGCAAAATGTTTCTGCCGTGTGGATTGTTATTGTGGCCCAAAGGTTCTATCATGCGGTTACTGTTTTTTCCTATTTTTGATGTGTTGTTATTTATTGTTGTTGTTCCTTAACTTGTAAGATGTTTATTTCCTTACGTGTTGTATGTGTCTTCTTGTTTCTGTGCTGTGACTTTTCTTTACTTCCTTATTATTTCATTAACCTGCCATTCATTTTATCATTTTGCCTTTTGTTTTATCTCTTATATTCTAGTAGGGCCCTGACCTAACCTCGTCATTACTCTATCGAGGTTTGGCTTGGCATTTATTGGGTACCGTTGTTTTGTACTAATACTACGCTTTTGCATATATTTTTGTGCAGACCCAGATACATCTTATCAGCCTCGATAGTAAAGCATTGGGCTGCTGCTTGGAGACTTCAAGGTGTATCTTCCAGCGTCCATGGACCTTGGAGTCCCCCCTCTATCCTAGTTATGTTGTTTTTCTTTATTCTCTTATATTCTGATGTATAGAGATAATTAGTACTTCCTTAGAGCTTGTGGCATATAACTACCGATTTTTGGGAGTTATTCTTCTCTGAGATGCAATATTTACTTGTACATGCTGAGCGGCAGTTTTCAGTTATATATTTGTCCGTTGATGTTGACATTTTTGTTGTTATTTCAATTCTTTTCTACAATTATTAGGCTTAGCTAGTCTTAGATACTAGGTGTCGTTATGACATCTTACGGATGAAAATTTGGATCGTGACAAAAGAAAATTTAGACAAGCAGTCTATTCCATTGTTATATATATTGCACGCCATCAACAAGTAATTAATTAAATAAATAAAAATAAAAAAAGCTAGCAGCAATATGCACAAAAGTTTATTATGTTAAGAACTTATTTGATCTTCTTCTGCGTAAAGGGTGAAAAGGTTGTCGAAAGAAGGCAACTCCAATTTTAGCAAGTTATCCAACTTGAATGACATTCCCCTTCCTAAATCAGGACTAGTATTATTAGACTTGAACTTAGACATTTTCACACCAGAATTTTGAACTGAAGTAGCTGCTGCTGCTTCCTTTCCAGTTAGTTTCTGCACTACTGATTTGAAACTCCTAGCATCAGTCTCTATGTATTCTGTGTTTATTATCACCACCTTCACCTGATCTCTGCCGTTTCTTCCTCTTGACATGTCTTTGTTTTTCCTTAGTTCTCTCGACAAGCTACAGCTGTATTTCTGAACTAGTCGGGGCAGTAAATTTCAAATATCGAATAGTAATATTTCCTTTGACGAATTAATATTATGGGGAGAAGATGATTTCTTGGATATATATGGCTATGAGAAAAGGGAGAATTGCTGGTGTTATATAATTGAGGATAAGATTTATATGTAATACATATTTATAGTAGGAGGAGGAGGACTTTGAAAAAAGATTGACAAGGTGGATATATGAAGGAAGAGTTGACCGTCGTAATCAATCAAGCAGTCTAGAATGACCAGAGATGGAGTCAACGAAAACAAATTGAGTTAAATAATAATTCATTCTTTGCTCCCCTTGGCTCTGCACACTACACGAAGTTGCATTGGTTTCATTGGACAACTTGTCCACATACATGCTTTCTTGCATGTAAACTAGATCTAATAAGGAACTAAGAGCCCGTTTGGAGATAAAGAAAATTCTCCTTTTTCCCATTTTATTTTTAAAACAGTGTTTGATTGTCAAAATTTTATAATTTTCCCAATATCACTTGAAAATGGGAAGTTGTTAGTTTTTAGTTGTAAAATATGTTAAAGAAACTCAAATATATTGTAAAAATTATAATCAAACACAACTTTATCTTCAATTCAAATTTTAGTGATATTTCAAATTTGAAACTGTTTTTTGGGGAATTCATGTGCAAACGCGTACTAAAGTATAGCTTGTTTGTTCACGAAAAAAATTCGGTTATTTTGAGAAGTATTTTTTTAAAAGTAATTTTAAAAAGAGTAATTTCAAAGAAAAATATTTTTTTATTTGGCTAATCAATGTGAAAAGTCATTTTCAATAAATGCTTTTAAGTTTCAAATTACGAATAAGGACATAAAGAGATTTACTTGAGTTAATATTATATAAGTAGATAAATTATTACAATATATTTATTATGAGGGACAATAATTAAGCTTTTTATTTTATTTAAGTGTAGGACAAGAGGGGTTGCTCTAATGGTAAGCAACCTCCACTTCCAACTAAGAGGTTGCAAGTTCGAGTCTCTCCAAAAACAAGGTGAAAAGTTCTTGAAGGGAAAGATGTCGGGGGTCTATTTGGAAACAGTTTTTCTACCCTTGGGTAAGGGTAAGGTTTTCGTACACACTACCCTCCCAAACCCTACTAAATATGATTATACTGAATTGTTGTTGTTGTGTATTTTATTTAAGTATAATGTAAAAATAAATTTTGAAAGTACTTTATTCTTTCAAGATAATTTAAATATACCAAAAATCATTTAACAAATATGAAAGTTCATCCAAAAAGTCATTATCTATTATTTAGTTAATAATGTGACTAAGCATATTTTGGTATATACAATATTTTGCTAAGGTTTTTTTAGGAAGAAAATTAAAAATTGCTTTTGTTTTTATCTAAAAATATTTTTTCTTCATTAAAAAGTTTAGCCAAACACATCAAGTTAAGAAAAAAAGTACTTTATTTTTATAAAAGAATATTACTTTTGCACTCTGGAATTTCTTTACTCTAAATATTTGGATTCGAATTCTAAGAATTTTAAGAATGAAAAGAAAATCTGATAGGAAGTGCTTCCTTTTTTGGTGGATCTTATGCGATTCTAGATTAATCGGAATCCTAATAAATAATGAAAAATAAAAATAAAAACTTAATGTACATGTTGCACCTCCAAACGGTAATCACCATTCAAAAATTTTATCAAATCTAAACTAGTATGTTTGACCACCTCTATCACTAAACAATAAATTTTCTCTTATATCAAGCTAAATTCAATTAATTTATCATATATATAAGAAAATTGTTTTTGATCTATTTGGGCAAGTATAATTTTTGATGAAGGAGGTTCAATTGAATTTTCCGTTAATATAGCTTTGCCCTTGATTAAACCAACTATTATTTGTGAATAAATAAGCATTATCAGATAGTAATATTATTTTTATAGTACTAAAATTAGATTTGAATTCTGTGAACTTTATTTATTGAAGAACATATACGTGGAAATTTTAAGGAATCTTGATGTAAAGAAAGTCTAACACATAATCACTTAGCAATTAGATGGAAAATTTCCATGCCATCTGTTCACACCGGGTATTGGTTGTCATAATAAAGAGGATGTTTGGATTGACTTTTAAGCTGGTCAAAACAGTTTTTAAGTTTTTTTTTTAGCTTTTTTTGTGTTTGGCAAAGTTAAAAAGTACTTAAAATAACCAAAAACTCCTTAAAACAAGCCAAAAATAATAAGAGGGTGTTTGGATTGGTTTTTAAGCTGGTCAAAATAATTTTTAAACTCTTTTTAACTTTTTTCAGTATTTGGCAAAGTCAAAAGGTATTTAAACTAACTAAAAAACTGCTTAAAGCAAGTCAAAAGCAATAAGTTGGACAATCCTAACTTATTGCTTTTTGGCTTTAGAAATTATTTCTGTTGAAAAGCATTTTTTTTAAGTCAATCCAAACGGGTTCTAAGTTGGACAATCCTAACTTATTGCTTTTTGGTTTAAAACTATTTCTATTGAAAAGCCACTTGCTAAGATAAGCAGCGCAAGATAGCAGGCTGCAATCCTGCGCTTCTACCTTGGCAAAGACAAGAAAGAAGCAACAATCGACACCAGCGAATAGAGGAGAAGAGAAATTGGAAGTCACACCAGCAATAAACCATCAAAATCGATGGTTAACGGGTATGGGTTGAGCACCCACTTTGTTCCATAACCCAGAATCAGATGAGGTACAAAATGGAGCAATCGTGACGCCGGAGTCGGGTATTCAGCAGAGATTGAATCAGCTAACTCTAGGAAGTTTTCTGCCAAAACA
Organism: Nicotiana benthamiana; assembly: GCA_034376525.1. Classification (NCBI taxonomy): domain Eukaryota; kingdom Viridiplantae; phylum Streptophyta; class Magnoliopsida; order Solanales; family Solanaceae; genus Nicotiana; species Nicotiana benthamiana. Next base: position 120,215,920 of record CM067331.1, read on the forward strand.
ATTTCAACCTATAGGGGAGGAAATTGAGGAATGCCGGTCCAAGCTCAAGAGGCAGGAACACAATCACAATCGCAAGTTCACCGGCGATTGCAATTTTCCACGCATGCAAAACATGATCGAAGCATACAAGTTGAAGCAGACACAGTGGAGATTGAAAAGGAAAAGATGTTCAATCGAAGCCCTCAAAGAGGTAATGCCTTAAGATACATCCCCCCTGATATGAGGGATGGACGAATTGTAGTCCAAATCGATGATGTAGATACAAATGATTTAGAGGTTTATTGGAGTAATGCACTGATAGGCTATGTACTAGGTGAATCGCCTTATGAAAAATTATGGAAACTTTTGTCGCAAGCTGTGGAATTTCGTTGGAATGCCTCAAATAATGTACCATGACGATTGGTACTTTCTGTTCAGATTTGAGAACGCGGAGGATAAGGATCGCGTGTTACAATCAGGTCCTTACACATTCCATAACAAGCCTTTTGTGTTGCAGCAATGGACAATGGACTTCAAATTTGACCCGGCTAATATAAGTGTGGTGCCACTGTGGATAAATTTCCCTGGCTTACCACTGGGCACAACAGATTCTGATAAGTACACTGCAGATTTGGAGAAAGTATCCTATGCCAAAGTGTTGATTGAAACTGATATATCCAAACCTTTACCAGATTGTGTCGAGCTTCAAACGAAAAAAGGTATCCTAGTCCAACAAATACACTATGAATGGAAGCCAAAGTTTTGTGAGGATTGCATCAAATTTGGGCACAGTTCTGCTGAATGCTGGTATAAGGAAGAGCAACAGACATCATAGAAAGACAGAAACAGACCCACAACAGTTCAGTTGAAACATAAGGCCAGAATAACCAAGAGATGGACACCAAAAGTAAAAACCAAGAATGTGGTATATGCATAGGGAAAGAAGACTGAGGATGTACTGGAAGCAGTAGGAAATGACTCTGCAAAGGAGGATGAAATAGAGAAACAGAAAGGAAAGAATGTAGTGCAAACATACACTAGTAACCTGAACACAAGCAACAGATTTAATCCCTTACATATAGAAGACTATCTAGGGGACGCTGGCCCTTCCATCTTCACCCCTAAATGATAATATCCACATGGAACATCAGGGGCCTGAACAAGGCCTACAAATTCTGAGAAAGCATAAGGTGGATGTCTTGGGATGTTTAGAAACAAGAGTAAGGAAGGAAAAGCTGGTAAAATACTCAACAAAGTCTATGGATAATGGGGAAACTGTTGTAATTACAATGAACACTCAAATGGTAGAATATGGCTACTGTGAAACCAAAGCAGTGAGGTGACAATCTTGGGGACAGATGAACAATTCATTCATTGTGAAGTTCAGGAAAGAGGAACAACTTTTAAAACTCTCTTTACAGTGGTATATGCAAGCAATGATATGAGTAAAAGACAACAATTATGGGATCGACTGATATTGTTAGGAACATCTGTTAAACAAAGCTGGTTGATCAGTGGAGATTTCAACAATGTGCTGCACACAGATGACAGAATTGGCTCACCAGTAGCACATAATAAACTCAAAGGGTTCTAGGAAGCAATCAACACTCTTCAACTTACTGAATTGAAAAGTATGGGATGCTATTTCTCCTGGTGCAACAAGCAACAACCTAGCAGAAGGGTTTTCAGCAGGATCGACTGGACCTTTGGCAATATGACTTGGTTGCAGCATTACAGTCACATTGAAACTGATTACCTAAATTCAGGGGTATCAGACCATTCTCCTATTCTAATACAATGCACAACTACAACTCAGAGGAAGATCATACATCCAAAACCTTTTAAACTGTTCAAGCCTGTGATGGAGCATGCTGAATTTGCTGATATAGTAGGAAAGGTTTGGAAGCAGAGGGGTACTGATGTTTCTGGCAGTATTCACAAGCTATGGATCATGCTCAAATCATTGAAATGGGAATTGAAAGAACTGAATACTCATATGGCCTCCTATCGAACCCATCTCAATGCAGCAAGACAGAAGCTACAAACCATACAGTTAGAATTGACAATGAGGAATCTGGACCATCAGCTGATAGACCAAGAAAAAAAAAACTTTAACAGAAGTAGAGAAATGGAGCACCATAGAAGAACAGATTCTTCATCAAAAATCCAGTGCACAATGGATCATATGTGGAGACTCAAACTCAAAGTACTTCCATGCACAATTGAAACAGAGGACAAACACAAACACAATAAACTCCATATACACTAATTCAGGGGTGAGACTGTTTGATCCTAAACTAGTGGAAGCAGAGTTCTTACAAGTATACATCAAGATACTGGGGGAAAATCAATCATTCTGTAAATGTCCAAATACCGTACTTATTCAACAAGGACCCAGTCTTAACACACAGCAGAAGCAGCTTCTGGTTATGCCAGTTACAAAGGAGGAAATTGATCAGGCAATTCATGACATGCCCATTGATAAAGCACCAGGAGTAGATGGCTTCCGGATCGAATTCTTCACTAAACACTGGGACATTGTTGCTGATGATGTCTATGACGCAGTAACGGAATTCTTTGCAACAGGGAAAATGCATAAAGGTGTCAGTAGTACTGCAGTCACCTTGATACCTAAAGTACAAAATCTTTCTACTGTCAAAGACTACCGACCCATTGCTTGCTGCACGACCATATATAAAATTATCACAAAGGTGCTCACAGCAAGAATCAAAACAGTCATAGGGGGCTTGATTAGTAATTCACAGTCAGCGTTTATTGAAGGCAGAAGTATAACAGACAACATATTATTTACCCAGGAATTATTTAAAGGGTACAATAGGAAAGGAGTATCCCCTTGGTGTGTACTAAACGTTGACCTAAAGGCATATGACACAGTGGAATGGTGTTTTATTGAGAGGCTACTGCTGGACATGGATTTCCCTACAAATTCACAAAATGGATAATGGAATGCATCTCTTCTGTCACGTATGCATTAAATCTTAATGGAGGGCTGACCAATCCGTTTAAAGGAAAGAGAGGGATAAGGCAGGGAGACCCTATGTCCCCATACCTTTTTGTCATTGTAATGGAATACTTGCATAGGGAACTCAAGCATATGATGGGCAGAAAGGAATCCAAATTTCACCCTAGATGCAAGAAGCTAGGAGTGGCGCATATCTGTTTTGCCGATGATCTATTACTATTCTGCAAGGCTGATACCCAATCGGTAAGACTTTTAAAACATAAGCTCCAACATTTTGCGGACACCTCAGGACTTCAAGCAAATGCAGATAAAGTGCCGTCTATGTTGCAGGAGTGTCAAACTGGCTGAAAGAGGAAATCTTACAAGAACTAGATTTCCCTGAAGGTTCTCTACCTTTCAAATATCTTGGAGTTCCATTGGATTCCAAGAAATTATTAGTTACACAATGCTGGCCAATAGTAGAAAAGATAACACAGAAGATAAACTGCTCGACATCAAAACTACTATCTTACGCAGGCAGACTCCAGTTGATCGAGTCAGTCTTATTCGGGATGCAATCTTACTGGTCGCAAATCTTCCTCCTACCAAAAAAGGTAATGAAGATGATCGAGGCAACCTGCAGATCTTTCTTGTGGACTAGAGCAGCAAATGTGTCAAAGAAGGCATTAGTAGCATGGGACACTATCTGTCTACCATTTAGTTCGGGAGGCCTAAAATGTGCTGAACCTGCCAATATGGAATAAGGCAGCCATCGCAAAACACCTGTGGGCAGTAACAATGAAGAAGGACAGTCTATGGGTCAAATGGGTGCACACATACTACATTAAAAACTTGGCTGTGGAGGACGCACCAACTCCAAAAAGTGATGCCTGGGCTGTGAGGAAGATCTTTGAGACTCGATCATTGATAACAAATCTACAAGGAATTCAAGGGAATCTGGAAAGTAGACTGCAAATGCTACAAAGAGGAGAACGTTTAAGCATAAAAAAACTCTATTTTTTGCAAATCCCTCAATACTCAAAAGTACACTGGAAAAGCATTGTACTGCAGACAAAACTACACCCACGATTCAAATTTATCGTCTGGCTAGCTTTGCACAGAAGACTAGCAATAGTGGAGAGGCTAATGAGTTTTGGGATACAGATTCCACAACAATATGTATTGTGCAGGCAAGTAGACGAATCCTTTGACCATCTCTTTTGTACTTGCCCGACAGCTTGGGAGCTATGGAATAGACTGCTAGTTTGGCTGGGTTACCAGAGGGCATAAGTGATTGGAACAGTGAAGTAAAAAGGATCAGCAACATTGCTAAATGGAGAAATGGACGTGTTGAAATAACCACGAGTGTTTTTGGGATGCTAGTATACTGTCTATGGCGAGAGAGGAACAAAGATCAGATTCCAAGGCGGAAGAATGGATATAAATGATACATGCAAAGGAATAGCAGTCCACATACATATACAAGGAAACTCCTTTAAACACTGGAAGGATGATTTGCGAAGACTGAATCACTACCCTTAGATATTGATGTATATATGAGTTACGGGAGTGAATCCCTGTAGACTGATTGAGAACAGTAGCTGGTCAGCAGCTACTCTATTTTGTAAATAGTTTGATCTTAAATGAAATGAAGTTTATTTTTTTTTAAAAAAAGTCACTTTTTTAAGACAATTCAAACGAGCTCAAATTGTAGATTCTTTTTAGACCCCCAAAAAAAAAATAGAAGAATCTTAACTAAGTTAGAGTCTTGATAATTTGTTGCAACGACAAAATCAGTTTTGATTTAGGATGCAATGTTTTCTAAAGATCGAAAAAAATCATCCCATAAAAGTTTATGGAATAATGAAAAAAATAAACATTTAAATTTAGTTACTCGAAAGGTCCCAGAGGACTCCAATTCAACGGTGTAAAGAGTTCCATTTTACTTGCGTTCTTTACTACACTATTAATTATTGTGAAAGATAAAAAGGCAAGAAAAATAAAACAATCCTTTTTATCAACATAACAAAAAGGGCATATGTCGTAATTCAATAGAAAAAATATAAATTAATTGTCAGCTTGTTGTCATATACAATTTTTCAAACTTATTAGCTTGATTTCATTTGACCGGTAGACTTGACCATAACCCAATATAAAAGAAATATATTAATACACCAGGTCATACTTGTCAATATAATAAAATTAGCTTTAAATTAAGATCAAAAAAATATGTGGGTGTAAATAGGTACACATCACTCTCCTATTGAGATGTCCTAATTGGTAATTAAAAGAGTGGAGGCTTCTCATGCCAAAAGTCTTTCTGATTGACAATGTTTGATTTTATATTCGGTGCTTGGTGTTCGTTTTCGGACGGACTAGTTTATTAGGTTTGTATCGGATGTTTGTACTTGAGCATATGATTTTTATCATTTATAAAATACTTTTATAAAATTTTAAAAAAATAAATGTTTGTTGATTATTGGCCATTTTAAGAAATTTTGTAAATTTTTCTGAATTATCCATATTTTTCTGTGCATATTTAATTTATTTAAGTCATGAAAAAAATACCAAAATATCATGCATTGTATTTACGACTTATTTTATATTTTTTAGAATTAATCAATAATTATTTATTTTATAAAAATTTAAAAATCACAAAAAAGCTCATTTTACATTGTTAGTTTATTGATTTTATTTTTTAATCTTGAGTTAAGTGATGTTTATAATTTTTGTGATTAATTAATTAGTTTAATTCTATATCTTTTAGGTAATTTAGGATTTTTAATGGTTATATTTTTTAATTAAAAATATAAGAAAAGGGAAAAAGGAAGAAAAGAAAAGAATTTGAAAATAAAAATAGGGTATTAGTTTTCCGAAATTGGGTCTCCAAACTAGTCCAATTTTTTGTCCCAAACCCGGCTAGATCCACCCAAAACTCAAGCCCAATACCAACCTGGTCCAGTTCTTCTTAGTCCCTAAACGACCACGTTTTGGTCACACTCAATCATAGCCGTTGAATTTTATCAATCTAACGGTCCGGAACTAAACAGACTCTTACCTTATAACTGTCTAAACCGAGTCAACCCACCCCGAAAACTAAAAAAGTCACCTCATTTCTCTTGTCTCTCACCCTCACTTGTATAACCCTAGCCGTCTCACAATCCCATGCCGCCTCCACCGTGAACCACTACCGAAAATTGCCTCAAAATTGTTTTGGTGGTCAAAATCAGTCCCAAAATGATACCATAGACTCCCTTTTATCTTCCCATTCCAAATTTCTATTCCTTTTTCTAAAAATCGCCTGAAGATTTTTTGAATCTTAAATCAAAAATTCGGCAAAAACCTCAACCGTTCCAAATCATTTCAAACTTACACCCTATGACCTTTCCCCCTCTCTAAGCCCCAAACCGCTATTAGCTCCTTTCGAATTAGCTTTGAATGTGTTAAATTTCAGGTCTTGCCATCCTGAAGAACCCTAATTTTCTTTCTTCTCTTTCTTGGGGTTGTATTTGGTCGAATGGACTTAAAACCTCCATTAATAGACTGTGCTTGTTAAGAAAAGTCAATTTTTGTTGGTCAAAGTCAATATTATACTTCAAGAGGTTCGGATAAGCTTGTGTTTTGACCCAGTGTTCTTAAATTAAAACATGGTAGATCCCTTCTTCTTTTCTTTTGATTGTATTAATTTATTTTGTTTCCTCTCTGCATGACTGAGTATATTTGTTTTAACAACATAATTTTAGGTTTTATTTCAGTTTCATATTTTTCCTCTTTTTCTTCATGTTTAATTCATCTTTGTTTAAAGCATATTAAGCCATTGAATGAGTTTAGATTTAAATAGGTTAATTATTAACTCTCGTGTCATATTTGTTTCCTTGTTTGTTACCATTTTTGTCCTTAATTTTCATTTGAATTTAACTTTATTTTAGGTTAGACAATACATGTCCATTCACTAATTAATTTAGTTTTAGCCTTAGAATTGCATGAGCATTTCTCTTTTGGAATCAATTTAGGTTTTTCCCTTTTTTTTTTTTGCCTTTATGTGAACATTAGTAGGACTTTATGGACCTAAGTGAACATAGAAAAAAGTTGTAATTAGCGGGGCTTAGAGGGATATTTCAGGATTTTCTATTTAGAAAAAATTTCAGAATTCTCTAGAACAGGGGCAGCTGACCTCATTTGGTTAATACAGAGTACTGAAACCAATAAGGGAATACATCTCATTTCTGTTTTAAAATATACTTTTGTGGCTAAGGAATAATTCTTCCAGCACATGGCATCCTTGGTACCTATATATGGTACCATATCCCTACAGAAAAGAGGATTCCAGATAGATATTTGATGAGTAATTTTTACTAAAAGTTCTATTTTTTTCCTCTGGAAAGTTCATACTCAAACAGCTTGAAAACTCAAAAAGTTTTCTTAGTCTTCACAAGTTTGAAGCATGGTTTGAAAAGAAAAGATTTTCTTGGTCTATTAGATAGGGATTTGGTGGTTCTTGGCTATTGATTTTGGGGTCTGAAGTTCTGATTTCTGGGGTTTGTTGTGCTGTATATACTGATGTTGTTATGATGTTCTCTCTTAGATTCTCATATATTTATTCTTCTATTTTTCTTTGCTGAATTCTAACTGTACCAGGTACTACTTAGATCTCAATGTAGTTTCCTTGTACATGAGTTATGAAAAAAATATCAAATGATGTGCAATGATTAATTGTTCTTTGGATACTATTTGATTAGTATTTGACTTTGAATAGTATAATGGCAAGTGTATCAACATGAGCAATGTGTGTTTATTTATGTCAAGCTTGTTTTGGTATTTGGTATGCATTGCAATAGCATGAAAATGATATTAAAACTGAATATCAATAGTCCTAATACATAGTAAAACACTTGCTCGAGAATGCTGTTCATGCTTCTTTGAGTAATATTTTTCTTTTCTTCCATCTGATTTCCTCACCTAAATATCTTCTTTCTATTTTTTTATTTTAGTTAATGAGCTATAACCTGTTGATTTAGCCACCAGTTGGTTGGATCAATTGGCTTAAAAGCTCTAAGGTGGGATTTATATGTTAACAAAAGAAGATGAGGTTGCTATGGACAAATCCATGTTCAAAATGGGGCAAGGATCTTCTACTGGCATACAAGTCTATAATAGTTTAGTTCGAGATTTGGTCAGTGGATTAGTATTATATCAGCTTATCATTTAGCATATTTGTTTCAAAAAAATAGTGGCATGAATTAACAGCAATGCAAAGCTTGTTATTGGTGTAAATTTTGTCATTCAATACTAAGAGTTACGTAATAATTGGATTGTCTAAGTGTCTGAATATGAATTTACGCTTCACAGGCTAGGCTACAATTAATGAACCTAAGTGTGTATTCTTGGTAAGTTGAAGGTATAATTCTGTGAATAACATTCATTGAATTAAGATGTTTCTTGCTGGAATTTTAGAGATTTGAGTGTTTGATTTGGACTTGGATAAGGTTTAAGCCGAGGCAGCTTATTGAAAGTCGCATTTGGGTTGCCTTTATTTGAGTTCACTCTTTGCCTTTGGGATTCAATTTCAGGCCCAAATGGCCTTTGATCTCGTGTCCTATTTCTTCTAGCCTAATAAATGTTCTTTCTTTAGATTTGGGCTGGATTTGGCCCTATTAAACTGTGCTTTTGATTTCTTATTGTATGCTATTATGAACACGTAGTTATACATTTTGATTCTAGCCATTAATAATTTATGCTTGCAGATAATTTTATCGTGACTAGCTTTCAATTTTATGATCATAAATTCGAATCTCTTTAATCCGGAAAGGAAGCTCTCTTGTAATTCATGATTTATGTATTTCATGGTTAAAAATGCAAATAGGTAGATAGGCCAAGCTGGTGCCAATGTACAACTGGACCCACGTAGAATTTAAGCCCAACATGGGCTGTTTGTCTCAGAACCAGTAATTGCATCTTAAGCTTCTGATTTTCTGGGCCATTTGTGAGCCCAATTTTCAGCTCTCAAAGCTGATTCATTAACTGGCTGTTCTGACCCATCCCCATTATCCCAATATAGTTTAAAACCTTTTCAGGATTAGTTAGGCTTTGTTAAATTAAGTCCTAAATAGGAATATCCTAGATGACCTTAATTAAATAATCTTCTTCTAAAAGGAAAATCATTTGAGGCGTGCCTTGATAGTAAAACCCCTAAGCCCATGGCCCTCACATAAATATCAATTTAGTATTAAAATAACCCTAAGCAACGTAGTTTGCTTTAGGCCAAATTTAGATTAGTATTGTAATTATGTATAGCTTTGCGTAACATAATCACAAATTTAACTCTAAAAAAATAGACTCGACGGATGCGTTCGCACAACTTCAACCAAATTTTCTTAATAAATAAAAAAAAAATTGTTATTAATCGTGGATGTGTTCGCGTGAATAGTTCAAGTGATTTTTAAAAGCGGTAAAAAGATAAATGCACATAGGTCCAAAAAATGAGTAGTTAAATAATTTGAGCTAATTATAAATTACTAAGCGACCGTGCTAGAACCACGAAACCCGGGAGTGCCTAAAACCTTCTCCCTGGTTAATAGAATTTCTTATCTAGAATTTCTGGTTCGAATACTTTTAAATAAAGTCAAAAAATTTATATACATCATGTGCATCAAACCCCAGGAGGATTTAATCAAAGCCTTGGTAACCTTTTGGGATCCCATCCACAATGTGTTCTGTTTCTCGGATTTTGAGCTCACCTCCACTCTAGAAGAAATGGCCATGTATATTGATATTGGCCAAGAGTTAAGAAAACAGCAACTCATATTCCCAAAGGCTCCCTCTGTGCACAAGTTCTTTAATTTTCTGAATATTAGTAAAAAAATAAATAAGGCCCACATGAGCTAAGGATGTTGTTCTTTCTACTTCTTGTACTTTTGGATTAGGCACTCAGCCAGGTTTGAAACATATGAAAAGGGTTGAATAACAAACAAGACAAAAGCACATGGCAAATTCATCGTCGATTTGCCATCATCATGGAATTTTTATGAGTCGTGGTCTTTCCAAATGCAGAGGGTACAATAGACACTCGTATGGCCAGAATCGCATAGATCCTTGTCACCAAAAAAGATCACACATTTGACCCGTTTGTGCTGGTAGTCATTTACCGGGCATTCACCTTGTGCAAATCCTGGGCTCAATTCTTTGAGGGTTGCAATATTCTTCTTCAAATATGGATGATCAAACACCTTCGCTGTTATCTTAAGTTCATGAGATATGCTTCAAACAGGAACAATTTCATCAAAAATTATGAGGAAAGGGTGGAAGACTACAAATCGCCAAAAGGAGTTGAAGCTTGGGTCTCCTACTTAAGAAATCTGAGAGCAAATCAAATTGAATGGACCATAGGATTGCTTCCGGTAATAGAAGTTACATACAGGATAGCTTCAAAAGGCTACTTGATGATAATGGTATTGCTGAGTATCCAACCATATGCACCACAAAGAATTTTGAGAGTACTCGAAAGATATCAGGTGATACCCGAAGATGCAAACCTAAGTACCCAAGTCACGGAATTACACCTAGAAGCAACGCTACACAAAGGCTTTAGTTCAACGAGATTGGAATGGTTGTTGGTCAAGTGACACCCAGGTACCAGATCCGGCTAGGGGCAAAGTTGACCCCAATTATGCTACTTGGTTTGAAAGAAGGGTTTATCTAAACAATGAGCCAGAGCCCGAGCCCAAGCCAGAGAATCCTTCCAAAAGGCCCCATGTTCAAGCTTTTGATGACAAAATTTAGGAAAGGTTGGCCTGGGTAGAATAAGAAAATAAATATCAAGCCAGCATTCACGCTTTGCGAGAGAAGTTGAGAAATGTCACCTTCAACAATGATCTACATGCACGAGAGGCCGAGGGTGAAAGAAAAAAGTTGGTCCAAGAAAATGAAGCTCTCAAAGCCCAGGTTCGACAATTGAGAATAGCAACCGAAAACCCCGGAAGAAGCAAAAAAGATGAAAGGATCATCTACAACCTTACACAAAAGCTGCCTGATTGTGAAGATGATTTGTAGAAAACTAAGTCTGAGTTAGCAAAAGTACGAAAAAAGTTTGATTAAAATGTCGAAGGACGGGTAGCTTTCATTCAACAGATGAAAGAAAGATATGAAAGAGGAGTCACAGGTTGGGAAAAAAAGACTAGCAACCTCAAATTTAAAATGGCAAAACAAGCCCAGAGCTTCAAAGCGGAAAGAGAATATTACTACGCTTTGACGAAATAGCTAGAGGGAGACCTACAACATTTGCAAGAACAAAATCATACCGCCACCCAGGTCTTAGAGGCTAGATCCTAGCAGATTGGTCGTTTGTTGCAAGAAAATGGCACCATATGGGAAAGGGTTAGAAGAATCGCCAACTACATTATGATGAAATGTTGTAAGTGTGAGGACATGAACAGGTCCATGTTCTTCACCACATTAATGATATTTGTCCGCCAGATAATGGAGGATATTGTCTCCATGACGACATAGCGCGTAGACCTGCTACAAGACCGGTTGGTGCTTATATGACAGGGTTGAAGGCACTGATGTGCTCTTGATTGTATTTCCTTTTTTGAGTTTGTATTTTCATTTTTAAAGTATGTTTTGAGTCTGTTTGAAGTTTTAAATTCCTAGAAAAGTATATTTCGAGTCTTTTGTAATTCAGTAAAGTAAAAGTTTATTAATGAAAATTTGGAAAACACCAAAAATTGTTTCTTTATTTTTTAAATTATTACTTGAACTACGAGATGATCTGATTCATGTGGCATCGTGACATAGGCCGTCCTCATATGATCTGGTCACGATTTTATAAATAACTTAGATGAAAGAAAACCCAAAAAAAGAAGAAAGAGAGAAAAAGAAAAACCAAAAGAAAATCGAGAAAAGCAAGAAAAGAGAGGAAAGAAACTAGAGGAAGACAGGAATAAGAAGCATTAAAGAGCAAAAGTGGAAAGAAAGGAAAAATGGAGAGATAAACAGAAGCCAAGATAAAATATGCAACCATTTCGAAACATGTAAAAACATATTTAACTATATAGGTGCATCATACCCTAATGTGCGATTACCTACTATTTGCTTCAAACTAACCGATTTGTTGTCTACTGTTGAGCTTAGGTTCCATATTAAGGTGGTTTGGTTTTATGGTAATCTGACTTCACATCTATACATTACAAGATAAAAGGAAGTAGAAATTTCATCGGAAAGTCACTTGCCAACAGTTCCTATCCTAGAGGATAGCCCGATCTTGGCCATCCTAACTTCAGAATCTACAATTGTTGAGGAAAATCGAATTCTGCAAGCACATGATGGAAATATGGGATGCATGTCCAATGGAAGAGGACCACCGAGTGCAATACCTGTATTCCCTAAGCTACTTCCCAGAGCAGGTGGGACCTCCAACATCCCAATAAGTTACCACAATCCCCCACTGGGATATCCTACCATCTTAGCCACTTTGCTGGAACACCTTCTGAGGTTTGCCCCCATGCGTTGATTTCAGGTGCGGCCTCCAACATATTCACTGCGCCACCTTGTTTGTTCACGACACAACCCACTTTTCCCAGGCCTAGTGTTAATCCATCATCTTTCACCTTCCAAGAACCATCCTCCCTATTGGAACCTACCCAGTTCACTACCAATGCTTACCCCCAGCCACCCTAGTACGAGTTTACCGGGTGACAAGAGAAAACCACAAAAAACCCTGAGCAAGAGGATATTACCTGAAAGATGAGAAGTATGGATCGGAGTCTCAAACATATACAGCGTTTGAGCGAGCAAAAGAGTGTATCCTATGCTGACCTATGTATGATCCCACACGTGCATTTACCCCTACGTTTCAAAACCCCAAAATTTGAAAAGTATGACGGGCATGGGGATCCCATAGCCCAACTCAATAGGTACTGCAACCAATTACGGGGACTAGGTGGAAAAGAGGAGCTTCTCATGGCTTATTTTGGAGAGAACCTGGTCACCATCACTTTTGAATGGTACATGGATCAGGATATATCTCGTTGGCATATTTAGGATGACCTGGCTTGGGATTTTGTCAAGCAGTTTCAGTGTAACATCAACATATCCCTGATAAGAATTTGTTGTCAAATCTCAAGAAAAACTCGGGAAGCTTCCAAGAGTTTGCTGTCAAATAGCGCGAATAATCAGCCAAATTCAAGCCTCCATTGGATAAAATGGAAATAGTTAGCATTTATTTTCAAGCTCAAGATGCTGATTATTTTCAAAATGTAATTTCTGGATGGGGAAATGTTTGTTGAGGCCATCAAAATTGGTGAAATGGTCGAGAGTGGTTCAAAAAAATGGAGAATATTGAGTCAATCCGCTATAAGGGCTACTTCTCAAGCAACTCATGGCAGGTCTGGAGGTGTAGTGAACCAAAAGAAGAAAGAAGAAGTGGCAATAGAAACTTCAAGTGCAAGAAAACCCTGTCGACCCAGAAATAACTTCTCGACAAGCACCCTACAACATTACTATCCCCATCAATATCCGGCCTATGCTATGGCTCCTCAGCCATCGCAGTAATGAATGCTCAACCATACGCTAGGCAGCAACAACAATTTTACCAAAATCGAGTTCCATTTCCCAGAAATCAGCCTCCTCGCCAAGCTCAGTATAATCCCCGACCTCCACAAAATAAATTCCCCTTTAATGTCCATGCTTATGAGCTGCCCAGGAAAAAAAAACTTCACACTTATTGGTGAGTCATATTCTAGTTTTTTCCCTAAATTTGTCCAAATGGGTTTGTTACAGCATGTACCCCTGAATAGCCAAAACCCAAAGTCACCTTCTTACCAACCTGGCACACGATATGACTATCATACATGGGTGGAAGGGCATGATACTAAAAATTATTGGACTCTCAAAAGAGAAATTAAAAACTTGATAGAGAAAAAAAGGGTAGTTCTAAAAGATGAAGAGATTCCCAATATGACCAATAACCCATTGCCGGCTCACAACAACTGGCCAATTATTGGAATGATTTATGAAGATAAAGAGTTTGACCCAGCTCTAAAAGCAATCATTGCCATTGCATTGTGGAAAAGAAGTCAAAGGATATCGCAAAGCAAGATAAGGAGGAGAAGAAGAGTAACTCCACTCTTCAAAATAAAGAAAAAATTGTGGAAACTAAAACAGGGGAAATACTCCTTAAAGACGCCATTCTTTATGTTTCCCGGGCTCATAGGAAAGAACAATTGGCATTGAGTCCTCCTAAGAGTCTCGAGTTGACCGAGGGACTTAAGATTTATGTACCCAAAGGGACCTACATGGCGCAATGACCAGTAATTCCACCCAGTTTGAGCGAGCAAGTGATCATTATCTGCGCACCACAAAGGCCTATGAAAGACCCCACTACAGTCCCTTGGAACTACAACAGAGCAATTGTGACATACAAAGGGAAAGGAATTGCAAGGGAAGTAAATGAAACCAACCCATCTAGGAAGTACCTTAATTTGGAAGAAGTGAACAACGCCAAGCAACAATTCTTCCCGTTCAAAAAACCAGTTAGTGCGAAAGAATCAAAAGAGTTCTTCAAGAAAATGAAAACTGCAGACTATGATATAATTGACCAACTCCGAAAGTCTCCTGCTCAGGTCTCTTTGTTGTATATTTTAATGAATTCAACCGAGCATCAGAAGGTGTTGATAAAAACCCTCACTGAAGATTATGTCTCAGTTGAAACCAATGTTGAGAAACTAGAAAGGATAGCAGAAAGATTCTTCGCAATCAATTAGATCTCCTTCAGCAAAAATGATTTTCCCCTGGAAAGTGTCGCCCATAGCAAATCCCTCCATCTCACAGTTAAATGTGAGGGGTAATATGTGAAGATAGTCATGCTAGATGGCGGGTTCGGAGTTGATATCTTTCCTCTCTCAACCTTGCAAAGAATAGAGATTCGGACTAAGTGAATTAGGCCTAGTAACGCATGCGTCTGTGCCGTTGATGGTATCAAAAGAGACACCATAGTTAAGATCGATCTAATCTCGACTATTGGTCTTGTGGATTTTGAGGTGACCTTTTAGGTCCTTGACATGGATACTTCCTACAATTTCCTCTTGGAATAACCTTGGATTCACGCACCAGGGGTTGTACTTTCCACTCTCCACTAGATGGTGAAATCTGAATATGAAGATGAGGAGATTGTAGTCCATGGACAGGACAAAAAATCGATTTACCTATACCCATCAGTCCGATGTCTCGAAGCTAGGGAAGGAAGTGAACATATAGTCTATTAATCTTTTGAGGTTGTGGTCGCAGACCAATGTGAAGAAGGAAGCCCTTTTCCTCAACCCTTTCTCTCAAACGCATCAATTATGGTTGCCAAGGAAATGATCATGCATGGTTATAAACCCGAGAAGGGGCTTGAGATTTCACTGAAAGGAATCACGGAACCTATCACTCGAGCTGCTAGGAAAAAGTTCTTTGGTGTGGGTTTCCAAGCCACTCCAGCTGATGAAACATGAGCAAATGAGCGAAAGAACAAAAGTTAAGTCTTGCCTCAGCCGATCCGGCATCTGTTCGAAACCTTTATTAGGCCTAAGTACAATGAAGAAGAAGATGATGAGGCCTTCACGGACGAGGAAATAAAAGAAATATGTGGAGCTATGAGGCAGATGCTGTATGAAATCCACATGGTCCAACCAGGAGAAGGCTCGAGCATCGCTGAGGTGCTGTATATGGGGCCCGATGCCAAGATGCAAAATTGGAAGGCTACTCCATTCCCAGTCAGGTGGGAATCCCGGTTCTTTTAGTTTATTCTCTTTAATTTTTAATGTAAACCCTGTTATCTTCAAAACTCAATGAAATGAAATCAATATTTCATCGTTCATCTCTCTTTATTCTTTTGGATTTTTCTTATTTCTTTTTTCAGTTCTAATAATGCAGCTTTATATAGTATGACATGCTTGCGGACTTCATGCCCAGATCCAAACACGATATCTAATTGTGAAATAATGAACCAAAAACCAGAATACGATGAAGAAGAGGCTTTTAGGGAAGTAAACCAAGAATTAGAGCAGTTTGAGAATAAACCTAAGCCGAACTTAATGAAACCGAGCCGGTTAATTTGAGTAGTTCTGAAAAGGTCCAAGAAAAAATGATAAGCATTCACAAAGTAAAAGAATCAGGGATGCATTGATCCAACTTTTGTTCGAATTTAAGGATGTGTTTTCTTGGTCTTACGATGATATGCCACGACTAAGTGTCTATTCGGTGGTCCATAAGTTGCCAACTTACCCCGATTGTCCCCCTTTCCAGCAAAAGCGGAGGAAATTTAAAGCTGATATCAGTGACGAGATCAAAGAAGAGGTCACAAAATGGTTAAAGGCAAGAGTGATGTGAGTGGTCTGATACACCATATGGCAGGCCAATATAGTTTCCGTACTAAAGAAAGACGGGAAGACCCGTTAGTGTATTGACTATAGAGACCTGAACAAAGCAAGTCCCAAGGACAATTTCCCTTTGCCAATCATCCACATACTTGTTGATAACCGTGCCAAACATGAGATACATTTTTTTGTGGATTGATATGAAGGATATCATCAGGTGTTAATGGATTAAGAGGATGCGGAAAAGACAGCTTTCACTATACCCTGGGGCACCTACTGTTACAGGTTCATGCCTTTTGGTTTGAAGAATGCTGGGGAAACTTATATGAGGGCCATGATCGCCATCTTTCACGATGTGATGCACCAATAAATTGAGGTGTATCTAGACGATGTGATCATCTAATCTATAACACGGGATGACCATGTTCAGGACCTAAGAAAGTTCTTCGAGCGGCTGCGTAAGTATGATTTGAAGTTGAATCTAGCTAATGTGCATTTGGGATTCCTTATGGAAAACTCTTGGGATTTATAGTCATTCGGAGGGGAATCGAGCTAGATCTAACCAAGATAAAGTCTATTCGAGATTTAATTCCTCCGAGAACCAAGAAAGAGGTCATGAGCCTGTTGGAAAGGCTAAGTTACATCAGCCGGTTCATTGCTCAATTGACTTCTACACGTGAGCCTATATGCAAGTTATTGAAGAAGGATGCAGTGATTAAATGGATAGATGAGTGTCAAGAAGCCTTTAAAAAATCAAAGAATATTAGTCGAACCTACTAGTCTTGGTCCTACCTGAACCTGGGAGGCCTTTATTTCTGTATTTGACCATCTTGGAAAATTCTTCCGGATATGTCCTTGGCCAAAACGACATAACGAGGAGAAGGGAGCAGGCAATCTACTATTTGAGCAAAAAGTTCACAAGTTATATATCCAAAGATACCCTATTGGAATGGACTTTTTGTGCCCTAACTTGGGTTGCTCAGAAGCTTAGACATTACCTGTTTGCCTATACAACTTACCTCATCACCAGGTTGGATTCTTTGAAGTACATATTCCACAAGCCAATGCCCACATGGAGGTCAGCAAAATGGCAGATCCTGCTCACCGAATTTGACATAGTCTATGCCACCTGCATGACAATGAAAGCTTAGGCTTTAGCAGACCACCTAGTTGAAAACCCTGTTGATGATAAATATTATCCCTTGATCATGGGATTCAGACTTGATTATCCAACAAGCTCATGGTAAATGGGAAACCCGAGATGTCAAGCTTATTCCATACTAGCAACACGTGGAAGATCTTAGTACATGGTTCAAGTCAGTCGATTCAGGTACATTACTCATTTTCACAATGAGTTGGTCGATGCACTCGCTACTTTGGCCTCAATATTGCCTTATCCAGGCAATCTCCACATTGACCTATTTTAAATCTACACCCGATAAAGGCATGGTTACTACATATGATCGAGGTGGATCCAAATATTCAGCCATGGTATCATGATATAAAGAGATTTTCAGAAAACGAAAGAATATCCCGAGCAAGCCAATGGATACCGAAAGAGAACCATTAGACGGCTTGCAAGTGGTTTCTTCTTGAGCGGTGAGGTCTTGTACGAAATGACTCCGGGTCTCAATCTGTTAAGCTATGTAGACGCTGAAGAGGTTGAAATAATCATGTATGAAGTGCATGAAGATTGTGTGTGTCGATGCTCTCTTTTCCTAAAGTGAAATCGGGTTTACGACATTTGGAAGGACAACTCTATTCCTTTCAGGAATTTAGGATTTGGAATTTTGAAGAGTTGCCGCCCAATGATTAAAGTGCATTAGGACACAAAAAGGGTTTTGGGTTGAAGAAACCAGAGTTCGGGTAAGGGCTAGATATTATCTCGAGGGGAAGGTGTTAGGCACCCCTCATGATCCACTAGTGTGGTTCCCGGCCATGTTATTTTATGACTTCACATAATCAAGTAAGCAATTAAGGGGTCAAATAGAGGGACTTGCATGTAACATTACAGATGAGTTCAAACTTTTGAGGGAAAGTAGAGAACGTAGAAAATTCATGAAAAAATTTAAGACCTTAAAGAAAGCGGATAAAAAAGGCAAGTAAAAGGGAGGGGAGCCGTAGGCTTATGACTAATTTGGATCACGTCAATGCAATATCCAGTAATCACTCCTCGGAAGAGGGGCTACATGAGATATTAGCAAATCGGTCATCATCTCTGCATCTACCCTTCCCACCTCATTAAGGTATTAAACGCGAAAAGATATCGTTACCTATCGTATGCTCGTACCCATTTCAATCCTATCAATCTCATAGGCATTTGGGGTTACTAATCTTAGGAGGGAGGGAGTGAAGGCTTTTGAGTGTTTTCAAAGGACAAAATGCTAATTCAACAAACAGAACATATACAACAAGTACGGCGAAAGCAATTAAGCAGATACGGCTCAAATAAACCTCCTCGAATCAAAGGAAAGCACATAGTCTAGCATGTCTTACACATACTGGTTATGGTTCGAATTAAAACTTAAACATGGCGGAGGCAGACTGGCTTGTTACATGTTTCGGATAAGAACCGAAATCAGACCTGCCTGTTGCTAGAATAAGTAGACTGAAGTTGTTACAGTTTTTACCCTAAAGCTTGCCTAGCTATTAAACGAACATATAGGCATGATACCTATCCATTCAGAAAGAAGTGAACTAGTTGTAGAAAAGAGTTACTGATTGCAGGGACGTTATTGCTACTGATTTTAGACTAGCCGATTCTAATTTGGCTGATAGCTTCTATAGGCATGCTTTCTAGGCGTTACTGATTTTTAAGAACTATTAACATGGAGAAGTCCTATAGGCATATCATCTATATGCAGAATTTCAGGGATGACTTATAGGCATGATATCTATATGAAGTGCTGAAAACATATAGCCATGGTATCCATATGAGATGCAGTATTTCAGAAGTAGTAATTCCCTATGGACATGGTATCTATATGAAATGCAAAATTTCAGGAGTAGTGATTCCTATGAACATGGTATCTATATGAAATGCATAATTTCAGAAATAGCAATTCCTATGAAACAGGTATCTATGTGGTGAAATGCAAAAACTCAGAAATAGCAATTCCAATGAACATGGTATCTACATGGTGAAATGCAGAAACTTAAAGACGTAGTTTCTAAAGCAAAAGTGAAACAACTTATAGGCAGGATTTCTACATGTAATGCGTAAGCGAAATAGCAGGTTGCGATTGTAAAGTAAATACCTAAAGCAGGATGTCCCCATATGCATACATGAATGACCCTCCCCTTTTTTTACTATAACCCTGCAGTTATTACAAATTATTACAGATTATACAGACCCGAATGAATAAAGAAAAGTAAATACATCAGAAAACTAAATGGTCCCAGCCAAGGAGAGCCTAACTCAGACTTCTTTCGGAAGCATGAAGTAAACCAACTCCCAAGATCATATTTCCAAATCCTTTCTATTATTTGTTATGCATCAGAGTTCCCTAAGAATCTCAATCAGATTCCAGGAAGTGCTTACACGTAAATATATTGCAGAATTGGATTATGGTGCAGTGTGAAAGGTCCAGCCCTCAAATGTCCAAGTTCAGAGGGAAACTCAAGGTTCCCAAGGCAGGGATCATAAGAGGGGGCAGAACATAGGGTCTAATAGTAAGTGCAAGTGTAATAAAAGGGGAAAAGGCAAGATGGTGGGCATACCCAGCAATTTTGAGGTGCTGGCACACCCCTGACCAGCTTCTCAGTCTAAATTGAAGAGTTAAGACCTATTGAAGGTAAGGCTCAGCCACGAACAACAATTTGGATGCTTCCAAGATATACCTTAACTCGGAACACATAGGCAAATGGGGTATAGGATTCATAACAGAAACAGAAGACAAAAGAAGATGGGCAAAGGGCATGATCGACAATGAAACATGCTGAAACACCTTTTACTTGGGGTCAAAGTTTAGTTCATGGACAACAAATCAAATTGCCATGCCCTAAATACCCATTTATAAACATATAGAGGGTCAGGGGGTAGGGATCAAGCATTTACAGGAATGTAAAGAAAACACAGCATATAAACATGTCAAATTCTGCAGGTAACTGACATAGATATAAAGACTTGTAAATAAACACGTTGGAATGATACTGGGAATCAAAATTAGGACATACCAGTTTCAAGGATAGTAAATGAATGAAAGCGGAAATCTTTTGAGCCACATTTGCAACCAAGCAATGTAAAAGATTTCAAAAAAGAGCAGAGAAGAGCATGTGTAAGAGTATGCAATTCGAAGTGTTCAGTAAGTGATGTTGTGAAATAATAGAAGGGTCGTGCCCTTTTATAGTGCAGCAAGAAAGTAAGAAAAGGTATGAAAATAACATTGAAATCAATCTCCCTTTAATTAAGGGACTCTAATTTCAAACGGGTAAAGTCAATTAAGGATAGAATTTATCAGAGCATTTTCCAAAGCAGTACAATAAAGGGTAAATACATAAAAGATATTTAAGGCAAAAGTCCGGTGGTACTTGGTATGTGAAAAAATAAGGAAAGGGAATCAATCAAACAGCCAGTAAAAATCAAATTTGAAAGTCTTGTTTGAATGAACCAGGTCAGAAAAGTGGTAAAGGAAAGTTCAACAATAAATACAACAACAGCTACCCAGTATAGTCCCACAAAATGGGGTCTGGGGAGGGTAATATGTAGACAGGCCTTACCCCTACCCCGAAAGGGCAGAGTGGTAAAGGAAAGTTCAATTAGAGAAAAATCAGTAACAATCAAGTGAACAACATTAAAGGAATTCGGAATCAATTAGCAGTTGGCAAAATCTTTTGAAATGAAAGTTCTTATATGTAAAGCACATAGACATGTCAAAAAAGAAAGCGTTGTTATGCTAATTAGAAAAGACTAGCAAGAAAGTTTCAAAATCATTAGCAAAAAGGGTTCAAATTTAGCTCATAGACTCGGAATGAGTCTGAGAGAGTCAAGGACTCGGAGTAGAGCCCTAGTCCAAACACACAATCAAACTTGCCAAAAACCTCCAATCTTGGGGTTTTCGACATATGTTAGATACAGAGACGAGAAAACAAATAACTAAACACGCTCAGAGACCTCTTTCAGAGTTTCATGAGAAAACATAGAGGCATAGTAGTAGGTTCAAGGCAAATAGAATGTAGAAACTAATTCGAAACACAGGAAACACATTTTAAGCAAAGGTTGGAACTTGAACAAGTTCAGAAAAGGGAGATAATACAAATGTGAACACAAGCATATGGAGCATGTAAGAACATGAACAGAGTCCAATAAACAAAAAATGGTAAACATGTAGTAAAAGAGTAGAGAGAACACAGCAAAGATTAACATGAGTAACACACATAGCATAATCCTAAACAAAGCTCAATAGAAGGCAGATAAAGGACCATAAGAACTCAGCTAGAAAAATATAGTAGAAAACATAAGAATCACCGGGAAAGGTATAGCAAGAAAGCATATAGGAACAACACAGTATGACAAACATGTAAGAACATGATAAATTATCGTAGAAAATATCTACAAGACTATATAAAAAAATACAGTAAAAAAAACATACATAGATGATATGAGAACAAAGTAGAGGACAACACAAAGAAGAAAACTCCTAAACATTTTCATGAAAACCCTAATAAAGGTTTTAAAAAAAATAATTTTCAAAGAAAACTTTAGGAAAATCATTTGAAAACTCACACATAGCATAGATACACAATAAATCTAAAAAGAATCAAAGAAAAACCTCGAATAGCTAGGGTTTCAAAGGAACCCTAGAGCGAGAAAGGCTTTAGAAAAGGTCTGATCTAGGTCGGATAAGATTGGAATCAGGCCCAAGAGGCCATGATACGCCGGAGCGAAGCCGGAGATGGCCGAAAACCTCAAGCCAGCTAAGGTCTGATCTCGAATCCTTCAAGCATCAGACACATAGGTGTAATAGGAAGTGAGCATATGTCATTTATGGTCAGAGAAGCCATATATTCTGTTGGGATTGTGGTCTGAGACGATGGAGGTCATCGGAGAAGAGGAAACTAGAAGGTTCTAGAGAGAAGGGAGAGGGAGAGACGATATATAGAGAGAGAGAGAGACGGTCTCAAAGAAATGAGGGGTTGATGGGGGTTCGTTGAGGGTTTAAATATGGTAATACTAATCTGGGTCGTTGATCTTATTTGATCAACGGCTCAGATCAATTAGGGATTTGGTTGGGTTGGTTTGGGTATTAGGCTGGGTTATATTAGGGATTGGGTTGGGTTAATAAAAATCTGATACGGGTGTGGCCAAATTAACTAAAATTGAAATGATAAGGGGTTGTTTGTTAGATAGCCAAGTTTCCCTCTTTTATAATTTTATAAAACAGTTAAAAAGATTTTTAAAAAAATTAAAGGTACTAGACTGATTAATAATGTATAAATATTAATCCAAAAATATTAAAAATGATTTTATGATTATAAAAAATTGTTAATTGTAAAATATGCTATAATTGCAATTATATCCAATTTAGCTTTAAAATACCAAATAAATATATAAAATATGCAAAATTACATTAATTTAATCTTGGTGTAAACATGAGAACGAAAATAATTACTCACCAAAATTGCTAGTTTGGGAATAATTATTGAATTTTATAGTATTAAATTAGACGATAAATTGATATTAAAATCATTAAAAATAAAGGAAAAATACCAAAACTCTTGGGCATGCTTATATATGCATGTACATGCTATTTTGAGAATATGTAACTGGGTATCAACAGCTGCCCCTCTTTACTCGAGAGGGATGAAAGAGTTGTCGGGTAAAGATATGATGGCTAATTTTGACCGAAAGAAAAGATTTGAAAATGTTTTGACCGAGCTCTGGTCCCTGAGCTGCCTATATATCCCTGGTCATATAGGAATCATGCCATATATAGTTCACGATCCATCAGCAGAATATACGAATAGAGTTTTCGAAAGGAACGGACGCGATGTTTAGGTTAAGAAGGCTGGCTAAAGTCTGATAGGCTGCGAGTACCGGAGCGAGATTGCTCCTGCTGTGATGGTTGTTGCTAGCCGGTGTACCTGCAAATAAGCAATACAGATATATATTTTATAGAAATTAAACATGATACGAATTCCCGTTATACCATAAATGTTTTCTTTGGATGGTTAGGATGACATCCTCAGACTATGACGTCCTGGGCCGTGAAGCGTATAAAAAGGATTTGCAGGCTATGAAATGGTGTTCTCGGGCTACAAGGATGATGCCTCCAAACCATGATGCAGAATAATGATATGCAAAAGAATAAAATGGGGTCCTCAGGCCATGGAATGGCGTTCTCGGGCTATGAAGATGGTGCCTCTGAACAATGACGCCTTCAGAAAATTTGGCGATCTTTCAGCCTATGAGATGCAGAAGGGTGGCGATCTTTCAGCCAATGCAAGACGTAAATAAAAGTTGGCGATATTTAAGCCATGCAGGATGGAGACAGATCTTAGTCCCGGAAGGCATAATGGTAGCCTTATACAATGCATTACATAAGGCTACAAATGGAGATAGATCTTAGTCCCTTGCGAGGTTACATAAGGCTACAAATGGAGGTAGAGTTTAACCTCGCAAGGCAGAAAGGTAGCCTTATGTAATATTGAAATGCAGATGGAGGTAGAGCTTATCCTCGGAAAGCAGAGAGGTAGCCTTATACAATGCAAGAAAAAATGCAAATAGAGGTAGAGCTTAACCTCAGAAGGCAGAAAGGTAGCCTTATACAATGCAAGAAATAGAAAGCGATTAGTAATGAAATAAATTAGCAGATAGATGATAGTTAATAGTTGATTGTGTGGTTATGGCTGCTGGAGATGTCGTGCACGGATAGCAGTTGTAAATATGTGATGGTTCTGAGAGTCACATTCTCGAAAAGTGCGAGTGTGTAATCGTATCTTACGGTTTTATGCCTTGGGTGCCTGCATCCAAAAAATGTGAGTTTTGTAAGAAGGGGGAAGGTTAGTTCGTCCTTCCGTGGACTTCGCTAGTTCTGCTCGACTCTTACTTTTATTGGGGGTAGCGTTGCTAAAAAGCAGTTTGATAGTAGCCATGCATGGTTTTGTAATGATGTAAATCCATAATTTAAAAAACGATTTTCTTTTCGATGAAACAACGACTGCAACGTGGTTCAAGAGATTGCAACCCTTTCTTCTACGAAATTTAAGGGTCCTCCTCAAAATTCTGCCCCAGTTTACTGGGTTGGTGCTTCTGACAGCTACGTGCGATGAATGGCTAAAAAGCTGACTTCGGAATTTTGAGGTCCCTCCTCAAAATTCTTCCACAGTTTCCATTATCGGGGAAATAAAATTTTATTGAATTGTGACTGAACCCATAGGGATGCCTACGTATCCCCTCTTAAACGGGAATCAGGTCAGGCGTAGTTCAAATCACATCATAAAGTGAATCACAATGATAACACATAATAACGTGTGACTGCGTCTGAATTAATTGGCTTTGGCTAGATTTCTCCATCCATTTCAGTGAGTATGAGGCCTCCTTCTATTAGGACCCTGTGAACCATGGCTTTGACTTTCTTGGTAACCTCTTCTTTGATTTTCAAACTCATGTCAGGTTTGAACTTCCTGAGCTTCTGTTTTACCAGCGGACATGCTGGATCCGTTGGCAATTTGTGCGCTACAATATATGTGTTGAGACCAGTCATATCGTCATACGACCTGGCGAATATGTCCTCATATTCCCTTAGAAACTCTTTTTACTCTTCCTTTTCCAATGGTGACAGATGAACACTGATGCACATTTCCTTGACATTCTTTGTATCACCCAAGTTGATAATCTCAATTTCGTTCAAGTTAGACTTCGTCCTATTTTCAAGTTCTCAGATTCTTTAAAAACCACCTCTGATATATATCATCCTCTTTGGATTCTATATATGTTGTTGCACTGCCTCGTTGCAAGTCACAATCAACGGTTCATCAAGAAAATTAATAGTAATGTTGTGTAAATAAAATAAATGGCAAAAAGGTAACAAGATATACTTTTATAAGGAATGGAAATTCTTTGAGAATTTTCATAAGTGTTTTGAACATTCGAGATCTTATTACGGAATCAAAATTCGGAAAGAAAACAACTAGCAAAAAGTAAAAGGTGATGCATGGTGCTTTGTTTAGCTTTGCTAACCCGAAGCTTTCCGGGCCCTGGTGGTTCTGACAGACCAATTGCTGAGGCGTGATCCTCGGCTCGCGGCTTGTATGGAAGGGCATTCCTCCCCTTTCTCCTCAAAAATGACATAATAGTCCATGTTATCATCCTCTATGAACAAGTTTCTCATTGCTGCTAATGCTTCCACTTCTTCTTACCTAATAAATGACTTCGTCTGGCTGAAAAGTCTACCCTAGGAGATTTATCGGATGCTCCAGTGGATAGTAAGGACCGTGGCAACCATTATTTGAATTCCTTCCTGGTGTACTCATATCCTAAGCCAAAAGTGGTACCATTTTTCTTTAGCTTGATCGGCTTGGTGATCCCTTGGAGATTCTTGCCAATTCCCTTGTCAGGTTTGTATCCACACCAATTCAGTATACTTTCGATCTTATTATCCCACCATTTATCTTTTTCCACGGCATTGACTCACTCAATATGATGGTAGGTTTCCCCACCTACCTTTCTCCTTCCTCTGATTGTTGGAACTGTTTGGCGATTGTATATGGGATTGCTACCGTCGTCGTGAATAATTACCTCTCGGTGATTCCACTCAAATTTCACTGCTTGGTGTAGGGTTGATGCTACAACCCCAATAGTATGGATCCAGGGCCGTCACAACAACAGATTGTAGGACGTCATAATATCTATCATTGAAAGTCAATATCGAACCAAGTTAGTCCCATTTGCATACATAAACTGATTTCCCCGATGGTGGACCTTTGGGATCCATCGAAAGTTTTGACATTGATGGCCCGGTCTTTGATCTCATGCAGGCTCTTACCTTATATTTTGAGAGTTACCAATGGGCAAATATTGAGGCTGGATCCTCTGTCGACCAAAGTCCTGGTGAAGAAATGATCTTCGCACTGCATAGTGATGTGCATCACCTTGTCGTGGCTGAAACCTTCAGGTGGTAGTTCATCTTCATGGAAAGTGATCATATGACTCTCCAATACTTTCCCTACCATGTTTGCCATTTCTCCTTTCGTTATGTTGCTGGGTACATATGCCTCACTTAGTATTTCAATAAGGCATTTTTACGCGCATCGGAGTTTTGCAGTAGAGCTAGGATGGAGATCTATGCCGGTGTTTTATTCAATTGAACAACGACTGAGTACTCTTTTGCTTGTATCTTCCTCCAAAGATCATCGTGCCTAGTTTCAATAGGCCGTCCAGAGGTCTGTTTGCTTGATTCAGCTAAATACTCTGAATTATAAACCCTACTAGTTCGGGTCATACCCTGTTCTGCAATTTCTTCTCCATATTTGATTTCCTCCTTCTTTCTTACCTCAACTATGTGTCCCAGGGAACGGCCTGTGTATGGAATGGTGTATGGTTAACATTGCAACAGGAATGAGTACCCTCTCTTTGGGAGGTAACACAACAACTTCAAATGGTGCCTTTGGGGACCCAAACTCAACCTTAATTGGTCCTGACGCCTTTGCGGGAGATGGTGCTTCAAGATTGAATGGTATGGACATGTTTACTTCAGCGTCTTCATAAGGATAAATCTTGACAACGATCGGGATAAATGTGACTGTCAGTTTCTTTGGCTTGTCACCTTCAGTAATCAACTCGATCCGACCCTTCGGGGTCCCAATCATCCTCTATCTCTATCATGTGAATTCTCCAGTCTTTGTGGTCAGGCATAGGCTTTTTGTGGATATTGGGAGCAGGATCAATTGCCACGATGATCTTATTGTCAATCAGAGCCTGAATATTGTCCTTCAGGGAGCGGCATTCCTCAATCGTATGACCCTTCATGCTGGAATGTTATGCGGAGGTTTTATTCTAGCTAACCCATTGGGAAGGATTTTTTTAGGTTATGGCAGGGATAGGGGTGACATAACCAGCGTCTTTATGCCTTTCATACAGCTGGTCGATTAGTTTGGCAATGGCAGTGTACTATTTGGGAGGTCATCGGTCGAAGTTTGGTCGGGGCCTAGGGAAGTTTTGGCGAGGTGATTGATAGTAAGCTTGTTGGGTATTGTAGGCTTGGTAGACGTGCGCTAGTTGGGAGAGATTAGGGGAAGTGGCTTGATATGTGGGAGCTGGAGATGATTAGTAAGTAGTTGGTGGGGCTTGGTAAGAAGGTTCTTGGTAACTTGGGATAGGTTGATGCATGAGTGGAGGTAATGGGTAGGTTTGGTATCTAACTGGAGATTTGTTCCTCTGTGCAACCATTACGGCATTCACATCCCTTTTCTTGGATGTGCCGCCAGACCATAGAGCCTTGTTGGTGGCTTGCAATGCTTCAAAGTTAGTGACCACACCACTTTTAATACCTTCTTCGATGCTCTCCCCTAACTTGATGATGTTAAAAATTTCTTGCCCTCGATCAGCATCTGCCTCTCATAATATTGGGGGTTTTGAGCCCGACCAAAAAACCTGTTCATATGTTCTTCTTCTAATGTCGGCTTGACCTTAGCAGCCTCCGACCTCCAACGAGTAGCATACTCGCAGAAAGTTTCTGTTGGTTTCTTCTTCAAATTCTAGATGTAGAATACATCTAGTGCATTCTCGATATTGAATTTGAACCTCTCCATGAAATCAGATGCCATACCGACCCTATTTGTCCACTTTTTGGGGTCTTGGCTAATGTACCAATATAGAGCATCCCCTTTTAGGCTTCTCATAAAGAGCTTCATGCGGATCTTTTCATCTTTCCTAACTCTGACTAACTTATCGCAGTATGTCCTCAAATGGACTCTGGGATCTCCTGTGCCATCAAACATTTCAAACTTGTGAGGTTTGTACCCCTCCGAGGTTCAACATCTGGTTGGATGCAAAGGTCCTCACAATTCAGCCCCTCGATACCTTTGTTCCCTTCGACATCCTTGACTCGACTAGTAAGTTTCTTGAGTTCTGTGGCCAAGCTCTTGATGAGAGAGTCTTTGTCATCAGACTCATGTGTGTTTGAAATGGGTTGAATGGGATGTGGCATGGTTTCCACATAAATGGGGTTATTGTGATGGTAGGAATGGTCATTTGTGGATGTTAGTGGTTCGGGGACAAGTAACAGGGTGTTATTGAAGTGTGGAAAGTGTTGCAGTTGTGATGGGGCAGATTGATTTTGTGGTTTTGGGATATTTTATGGAGGTAAGGGGTTCTCAGGGTTGGAAAAGTTGACACCCGGGGTAGTGAGGGAAAATGACAAGTTGGCCAAATTCCGGACTTGGTCTAGTTCCTCCTGAAATTTCACCAACTTTTGTTCAAGCTGGGAGGCACTCTCCTTGGATACCTGCATACCCTGGATGGTCCCTACCCTTTCAACTGAATTCTCTTTCCTGATGTTGCCCAAGTCTTCCATTTTTACTTTGTTCCGGTTTCTGATTGGACTTGGAGGAGAATGAAGTGGAGGGCCCTTGGATCTTGTAGAGTATGATGATGCCAGAATGCAATGGACTAACCTTCAGGCAAGGGGAGTAATACGAAAAAGTAAAAACAAAAGGTAACAAGTTAGTAAGGATTATGAGGAGAAAATGTTGTAGTATTTAAACACATAGTGCAAGAATATAAATCGTGTCCTAATATGGGTGTCTCGTTGTGCCCGAGGTAGGCCTATAGACAAGTTGATTTGGAGAACTTATAATGCTTAATGCCTCATTTTATTGATAAAAATAAGATGAATCCCCAAAACGACACTAAAAATTGCAGAAAATTAAAAATGCCACTAATGGCCATTTGCCTTATTACAAAATGAAAGAAAATAATTCTAACTACTTGGTCCAATAAGGACCTTCCCTAGATTCGGCATCTTTAGCTTCGTCGAACAGCTTCACCGGCGTACGTAGTCCTAGCATTAAGTAGGTTCTTGCCAAGCATCCTCCTTCATTTCCCTCAACATTCTGGCAGTTTTCGACCATTTGGATGAACTTCCTTTCCAATTCTACAAAACCTCGGCCCAAATACCTTAGTCGCTTGTTGGAACTAACAGCCATACCCTTCCATTATTCAATTAGTTTTTGATGGGCCTTTTGAATTCCCTGGTGCTTGCTTTCGCATTCTCAAATCCTCTTGCACAATTAATTGTACTTAACCGGCATTTCAACTCTTTCGTCGATGACTCTGTGGCCTCAAACAAACCCGGTTTGTCCTAACCTGCCATGGTCATCTTCCAACCAACTTGGGTAGTATGGAGTATAGCCAGCATGGTAGCTGTCTGGTTCAATAGAATCTTTTCCCAAGATGATTCTATAGTGCCACATGTGTTGATCTTGACGTTTGTATGGGCTATCGCGGTCGTGGAAATTAGCCCTGAAGTGACTCATTTTGTCGACCCTTGGTATAACCTGCTTTCTTCCTGCCTGTCTCATTACTCGAAGAGGGAATAGAGATATGTTCCTCTCAGACCAATGAGTATAAGAAATCGTCCCAAGAACGGTTGATGAACTCTTCAGTAGGGAACCATTCAAATTTCCAATGTACCTGGTCCTCTTTCCGATTCTCAAACAACTCTACCCACCTCGTAGCGTCTTCAGGTTGAGCAAACATGTTAGGCATATAATTCATTCGTCTTGGCTGATGGAAGGCGATATGATTACCCCATTCTCTACGTAGAATCTCTTGCCGATATTCACCCTTTTGGAGGTGTTCCGTGAGCCAGAGTTGGAGTAATAAGTTACAACCCTCAAAGTGCTTGGCCTCTTGTTGACAATTTTCCAGGGCTCGGTATATCTCTCCCACGATCATAGGTACTATGCTAAAAGGTTGCACATCAATTCCTTCAATTAAGGTCTTGGTGACCGCGGCCAGTCTGGTATGGATCCTAGCCTTCTTCATGGGGAATACTATCATCCCCAAAAAGCATAATATGAAGACGAAGACTCTCCAGTGAATACGTCCCAATGAGGTAAGGGCAAATTCATCTGGGTAGGTGCGGTAGGACTTGCTACGGCCGTACCTCTCGTACAGATAATCGAAAGGGATGTAAGAGTCCTTCAAACAAGCCAAGCCTAGGATTTTCTTCACTCCATCCTCTTGAGGAAACCCCTACCCTTATGATTTTCTATCATGAGCAAACCCCAGAGTCTCCCAAGGGATACCAGCTAACCCTCCTATCTCTTCAAGCAAAGGGGTCATTTCCAGGTCTCTGAAGCGAAACATTGATCTATCATTGTCCAAAAATAAAGTAGCAGCCTCTATGATTTTGTTGTCGGGCTGGACTTCAAAAAAAGAAGGTATATTCCAAAAATATTTGCGGACGAGAGTCTGATTGCTAGAGTGAAGGTCTTCCCACGAGCTTAGCAACTTTGGGTGAATGTTGCTTACCATGCCGAATCTGGGGACCTCATGCCTCATTTTCTACAAAACAAAGTGTTAGACCCCCATCCCGCCGAACTCGACTATTTAAACCAATAATTAGCATAACAACATTTAGCTCTCTAAATAAATGCGCAGAACGTGATAATGTCCATTTTGGGTTCCAAGAAAAACCGGTGGACTTTGGACATGGCTATCTTAAAGAGTCATTAGGTGGATAGCATTTTGACTCGGCTAGGTTTGACAATGATGCATGCATAATTAAATAGAATAAAGTTTCTATGGGGTAATAGACCGGTACCCTTGAGCGAACAACTCAAGAGGGAAAGACACGGCACCGTCAACTGCACCGCTGATCGACTGGTTTTATCGAAAATAAACCTTTACCAAATTTAGGGGGTTATAATATCGGAAGAGCGCAACCACTTATTGTAAGCGTTGCTATGGTTTTTTGTTTTGCATGAGAGGAATATGATGTTGAATATACGATTACAAGAATGAAACAAAATGCCACGTATTTGCACTTTCATAAAACAATAATTACAATAATTGCTGGTATTTACAATAGTACTGAAGGAAAGCGGTAAAAATAAGAAAAGAAAAAAAAATCCAAGTTAGTTTCGAAGTAGAAGAGGGATAAAGGCATTAAAGGAAAGCAATAAAGAAAGAATAAAGTCATAAAGAACATGTAATGGTAAAATCCTAAAGAAATAATCCCCAGCAGAGTCGCTATGCTGTCGACGCCTCCTTTTCCTAAAGCGAAATCATGTTTATGACATTTGGGAAAAAAACTCTATTCCTTTCAAAAATTTGGGTTTTGGAATTTTGAAGAGTCGCCACTTAATGATTAAAGTGTATTAGGACACAAAAAGGGTTTTGGGTTGAAGAAACCAGAGTTTGGGTAAGGGCTAGATATTATCTAGAGGGGAAGGTGTTAGGCTCCCCTCAAGATCCACTAGTGTGGTTCTCGGCCATGTTATATTGTGACTTCACATAATCAAGTAACCAATTAAGGGCTCAAATAGAGGGACTTGCATGTAACATTACGGATAAGTTGAAACCTTTGAGGGAAAGTAGAGAAGGTACAAATTCATGAAAAGATTTAAGAACTTAAAGAAAGCGGATAAAAAAAGCAAGTAAATGGGAAGGGAGTCCTGGGCTTATGACTAATTTGGATCACGTCAACGCAATATCCAGTAATGACTCCTCGGAAGAGGGGATACATGAGATATTAGCGCATCGGTCATTATCTCCGTGTCTACCCTTCCCACCCTGTTAAGGTATTAAACACGGAAAGGTATCGTTACCTATCACATGCTCTTACCCATTTCAACCCTATAAATCCTAGAGGCATTTGGGATAACTAATCCTAGGAGGGAGGGAGTGAAGGCTTTTGAGAATTTTCAAAGTATGAATACGAAGGCGACAAACAAAACATATACAGCAAGTACACAGAAAGAAATTAAGCAGATACGGCTCAAATAAACCTCCTCGAATCAAAGGAAAGCACATAGTCTAGCATGTTTTACACATACTGGTTATGGTCTGAATTAAAACTTAAACATTAAGGAGGCAGACTGGCTGGTTACATGTTTTAGATAAGAAATCGGAATCAAACCTGCCTGTTGACTGGGATTAGTAGACTGATGTAGTAATAGTTTTTACCCTTAAGCTTGCCTAGGTGTTAAACGAAACCTATAGGCATGATATCTATCCATTCAGAAAGAAGTAAACTAGTTGTCGAAAAGAGTTTCCAATTGCAGGGACGTTATTGCTGCTGATTTTAGACTCGCCGATTCTGATTTGGCTGATAACTCCTATAGGCATGCTTTCTAGGCGTTATTGATTTTTATGCGCTATTAACATGCAGAAGTGCTATAGGCATATCATCTATATGCATAATTTCCAGTATGACTTATAGGCATGATATCTATATGAAGTGCTGAAAACATATAGCCATGGTATCTATATGAGATGCAGTATTTCCGAAATAGTAATTCCCTATGGACATGGTATCTATGTGAAATGTAAAATTTTAGGAGTACTGATTCCTATGAACATGGTATCTATATGAAATGCAGAATTTCAGAAATAGCAATTTCTATGAACATGGTATCTATGTGGTGAAACGCAGAAACTCAGAAAAAGAAATTCCTGTGAACATGGTATCTACGTGATGAAATGCAGAAACTAAAAGACATTGTTTCTAATGCAAAAATGAAACAACTTATAGGCAGGATTTCTACATGCAATGTGTAAGCAAAAGAGCAAGCTGTGATTGTAAAGTAAATACCTAAAGAATGATGTTTATCCATATTATTACATGAATGACCCTCCCCTTTTTTGCTATAACCCTGCAACTGTTATAGATTACTACAGACCCGAATGAATAAAGAAAAGTAAAATACATCAGAAAGCTAAATGGTCCCAGCCAAGGAGAGCCTGACTCAGACTTGTGTCGGAAGCATGAAGTAAACCAACTCCTAATATTAGATTTCCAAAGCTTTCTCTTATTTTGTATGTATCAGAGTTTTGTAAGAATCTCAAACGGATTCCGGGCAGTGCTTACACCTAAATATATTGAAGAATTAGATTATGGTGCACTATGAAAGGGTCAGCCTTCAAATGTCCAATTTCTGAGGGAAACTAAAGGTTCCCAAGGCAAGGCTCATAAGAGGGTTCAAAACTTAGGGTCTAAGAGTAAGTGCAAGTGTAATAAAAAGGGAAAAGGCAACCTGGTGGTCTTGCCCAGCAATTTTGAGGTGCTGGCACACCCCTGACCAACTTGTCAGTCTAAATTTAAGAGTTAAGACCTGTTGACGGCCAGGTTCAACCACGAACAACAATTTGGATGGTGCCATGCTATACCTTAACTCAGCACACATAGGGGAATGGGGTATGGGATTCATAGCAGAAACAGAAGACAAAGGAAGATGGGTAAAGGGCATGATCAGTAATGAAAAATACTGACACAACTTTTACTTCTGGTCAAATTTCAGTTCATGGACAACAAATCAAATTGCCATGCCCTAAATCCCCATTTATAGACATATAAATTGTCATGGGGTAGGGATCAAACATTTACAGGAAAGTAAAGCAAACATAGCATATGAACATGTCAAATTCTCCAGGTAACAGACATAGATATAAAGACTTGTATATAAACACATTGGAGTGACACTGGAAATCCAAATTAGGACATACCAGTTTCAGGTACGTAAATGAATAAAAAAAATCTTGTAAGCCAAATTTGCAAGCAAGAAATATAAAAGATCTCAGAAAAGAGCAGAGAAGAGCATATGTAAGGGTATGCAATTCAAAGTGTTCAGTAAGTGATGTTGTGAAGGTATAGAAGGGTCTGGCCCTTTTATAGTGCAGAAACCAAGTAAAAAAAGTTAAGAAAATAACGTTGAAATCAATCTCCCTTTAATTAAGGGACTCTAATTTCAAACGGGTAAAGACAATTAAGGAAAGAGTTTATCAGAACATTTTCCCAAGCAGTACAATAAAGGGTAAACATTAAAAGAATTAGGAATCAATTAGTAGTTGGCTAAATCTTTTGAAAGAAAAGTTTTTATTATAAAGAACATAGACATGTCAAACAAGAAAGAGTTGTAATGCTAATTAGAAAAGACTAGCTAGAAGTTTAAAAATCATAAGCAAAAAGGGTTCAAATTTAGTTCATAGACTCGAAATGAGTCTGAGAGAGTCAAGGATTCGGAGTAGAGCCCTAGTCCAAACACACAATCAAACTTGCAAAAAACCTCCAATCTTGGGGTTTTCGACTTGAGTCAGATACAGAGGCGAGAAGATAAATAACTAAACAGGCTCAAAGACCTCTTACAAAGTCTCACGAGAAAACATACAGTCACAGTAGTAGGTTCAAGGAAAATAGAATGTAGAAACTGATTCGAAACACAGGAAACACGTATTAAGCAAAGGTTGGAACTTGAACAAGTTCAGAAAAAGGGAGATAATGCAAACGTGAACACAAGCAGATAGAGCATGTAAGAACATGAACAGAGTCCAGTAAAAAAAAACGGTAAACACATTGTAAAAGAGTAGAGAGAACATAGCAAAGATTACCAGGAGTAACACGCATAGATGAATCCTAAACAAATCTCAATAGAAGGCAGAAAAAAGACCATAAGAACTTAGCCAGAAAAATATAGTAGAAAACATAAGAATCGTCGGGAAAAGTATAGCAAGAAAGTATATAGGAACAACACAGTATGATAAACATGTAAGAACATGATAAAATGCAGTAGAAAAAATCTACAAGACCATATAAAAAAACACAGTAAAAGAAACATACAAAGATGATACGAGAACACAATAGAGGACAACACAAAGAAGAAAACTCCTAAACATTTTCTAGAAAACACAAGATCGCCAAAGAAAGGTTTTTAAGACAATAATTTTCAAACAAAAATTTAAATTAATCATTTGAAAACTCACACATAGCATATATACACAACAGATCTAAAAAGAATCGGAAAAAAACCTCGAATAGCTAGTGTTTCAAAGGAATTCTAGAGAGAGAAAGGCTTTGGAAAAGGTCCGATTTATGTAAGATAAGGTCGAAATAAGACCCAGAAGGCTAAGATATGCCAGAGCGAAGCCAGAGATGACCAGAAACCTCAAGCTAGCGGAGGTCTGGTCTCGAATCCTTCAAGCATCAGACACACAGGTGTAATAGGAAGTGAACATATGTCTTTTATGGCCAGAGAGCCATAGATTCCGTTGGGATTGTGGTCGGAGACGATGGAGGTCATCAAAGAAGAGACAGCTAGAAGTTTCTTGAGAAATGTGAAAGAGAGAGAGAGAGACAATATATATATATATAGAGAGAGAGAGACGGTCTCAAAGTAATGAGGGGTTGAGGGGGAGAGGTCGTTGAGGGTTTAATTATGGTAATAGTAATTTGGGTTGTTGATCTTATTTGATCAACAACTCAGATCAATTAGGGATTGGGTAGGGTTGGATTGGGTATTGGGCTAGGTATATTAGGGTTTGGGCTGGGTCAACCAAAATTTGATAGGGGTGTGGCAAAATTGGCTAAATTTGAAGTGATAAGGGGTTGTTTGTTAAATAACCAATTTTTCCTCTTTTATAATTTCATAAAATAGTTTAAAAGATTTTAAAATGAATTAAAGGTACTGGACTGATTAATAACGTATAAATATTGATATATAAATATTAAAAGTGATCTTATGATTATTAAATGTTGTTAATTGTAAAATAGATTATAATTGCAATTATATGCAATTTAGCTTAAAAATAACAAATAAATATATAAAAATATGTAAAAATTACCTTAAGTATATCTTGGTGTAAATAAGAGGTGTAATTAAATTACTCACCAAAAATTCTAGTTTGGGAATAATTATTGAATTTTGTAGTATTAAATTAGACGATAAATTAATTTTAAAATCTTTAAAAATAAAGGAAAAATACCAAAACTCTTGGGCATGCTTATATATGTATCTACGTGCTTGTTTGACAATATTCTGAGTATAAATAAAAATACGTAGGGAAAACTGGGTATTAACACTGTGGACCTCACATGAATGGGTACATTTTGGCATAGAAAATCTTCTGAGCGGGCTATTACTGGATGACTATGGAAAAAGATTATTTTGGTTTCGTTCGGATTGTCATCAGTGTCAGGTGCACGGTGACCTGATTCATGCACCGCCTATAGAACTATACCCCATGTCAGCACCTTGGCCATTTGTTGCTTGGGGTATGGACATCATTGGGCCGATCAAGCAAAAAACTCGAATGTGCACAGATTCATATTGGTCTCTATTGACTATTTCACAAAGTGTGTTGAAGCAATTAATCCCAAATATGTCACCAAGAAAGTTGTGGTATACTTCGTGCACTCCAATCTCATTTGTTGTTTCGGCATTCCTACAACTATCATTATGAATAATGTTGCAAACTTGAATAGTCACCTAATGTGCGTAATATGTGAACAGTTTAAAATAAAGCATTGAAATTCTACTCCTTATCGACCCAAAGCCAACGGTGCCATCGAAGCATCAAATAAGAACATCAAGAAGATTCTGAGGAAAATGATCCAAAGTTCAAGGCAAAGGCATAAATAATTGGTGTTTGTATTGTTGGGATATCGCACTACTGTTCCCACATCAGTCAGAGCAACCCCATACCTTTTGATTTATGGCACTGAAGCCGTAATACCCGCCGACATTGAAATCCTTTCTCTTCGGATCATTGTTGAAGCTGAAATTGAGGACATTGAGTAGGTCAAAACCCGTCTGGAACAGTTAACCCTAATCGATAAAAAGAGAATGGCCACAGTCTGCCACAGGCAGTTGTATCAACAAAGATGCCACGTGCTTACAATAAGAAAGTACGTCCTAGACATTTTGAAGTGGGGAAACTTGTCTTTTGATGCATTCTACCTTATCACCAGGAAGAAAAAGGAAAGTTCGGTCCTAACTAGAAGGGACCATACATTATCAGAAAAATATCTCCAGGGGGGTTATACCTGGGAGACATTAAAGGAAATGACCCCAAAACAGTCCTAAATGCAGATGCAGTCAAAAGGTACTATGTCTAATCTTTCTGTAGCAACAACATTATTCAATTAAGATGATGAAGGCTTTCATTATCACTACCCCAAACACTCCGATCCTTTGCTAACCCTTTGAGTTGGTTACCTTTATTTCATTAACCTATTTGGAACTTGAAAACGTTTGTAAAAGAATCATCAAAACAAAAGAAAAAAGGAAAAACAACAAACTAAAATGTTTCCCTCAACTACGTTCGACTTGATTCCGAAAGGATACGTAGGTAGCCTCTCTCTGGGGTTCAATCATACCAAAACAAAAATCTAATTTCCCCCAACAGTAAAACCGGGGCAGGTGGTATAATGGTTCGGCGATAATCTCGCTGGATCGGTTCCAAGGTTGTAATTTGATCCAAGTTCTTTTCACCCAAACCTTGTTCAAGTCCTTCCGATCAATCGGTAAAAGGTGTTTAAAATCGGAGAACGCGGCCGTTGGATCCAATGTAATCAAGATGAAAGAAATAAAATGAGATAATATTATTGGTGAAAACCTACAAGCACAGTAAGGTGATGGTGAGCAGAGAAACTGAAAAATGAGAGAGTCATGTTAGTGAAAACTCATAAAGAGCACAATAAGGCGACGGTGTGAAGAGAAATAAGAGAGGTCGATTGGGAAAACCCACAAAGGGTGCCGTTGATCGAAAAGAAGAAATCCCTCACCACTATTGGCGTTGAAAGAGTCCTGGCAAGATTTCTCAGTTTTAAAAACACAGGTCATAATGGGTTTATAAAAAGTAGGATAGTTTTGCATATCAGGTATCCGTCCAAGAAGCAAGTCATGTCTATTGAAGTCGACATGCACTCCAAATAAGTCCTTTTTTCCTCCCTGAAAGGGACACTTCTGTTTAAATTCACTTTCTTGTCCTTTGTTTACTATCTTGTGAATCCCTTTCGGTCTAACTCTGTTCCGAAACTAATACAAAGAAAAGGTAGCAAGATTACTTTTACATGGTTTTGCTTAACAAAAGTCAAATCCAAACAAAAGCACCCAGCCTCAGCGGGTGAATCAAGTCGATCTCGACTGGCCATGATGGCCGATGCTCTGAAGATAAAATTATTGAAAAGGAAAAAAATCCAAAGTCAAGTGCCCATAGAGGCAATATAAGATGAAAAGTCCAAAGCCCCGCACGGGCAAACCATCATGTGAAATGCTGGTGGAAGTCAAATTACTCAGTTTTAGAAGAAAACTCAGTGTCCAGAAAGACAACAAGCAGTAAAGTAGTTCAGCGAAAGGGTTGGGCCGGGATCAAGTGATCAAAACAATCAAGGCTACAAAACCAATCACCGTTCAAACGAATTATTCTTTAATTTGAAAATCAGTGCGATCCAAGATAACCTCGCAAGGAGTAGGTGCAATAAAAGCAAGGCACACAGAGACCAGAATGGTAAAGCAACAGAAATTAACCCAAAAAGGGAAGTCTCAAAACTCTCCATGCATTCTCATGAATAAAAGATTCAAAATTGTGCTAGCATAGAGCTTCTAAACTCTAGATACGTCTTCCTATTATAGGGTCTCATTCCCAAGTCGCTCCTAGCATGACCTGGTATTAGTTTCCATTACAAGGTTCCACTCCTTAGTTGATCCCCGGCATAACACGAGGACCTCTTTTTTTTAGCATAACCCGAGGACATTTTCTTTTCCGCCATAACCCGACGACCTCCCCGGCATAACCCGAGGACCCTTTCTTTTCCGGCATAACTCGAAGACCTTTTTTTCTTTTCCGGCATAACCCAAGGACTTTTTTCTTTTCCGGTATAATCTGATGACTTTTTCAGAATAACTCGAGGACCTTTTTTTTCGGCATAATCTGATGACTTTTCCAGCATAATTCGAGGACCATTTCCTTTTTTCGGCATAACCCGATGACTTTCTTGGCATAACCCGCAGACCTTTTTTCTTTTCCGGCATAATACGATGGATTTCCCGGCAGAACGAGAGGACCTTTTTCTTTTCCAGCATACCAATGACCTCCCGACATAACCAGAGGACCATTTCTTTTTCGAAATAACCCGGTGACTTTTCCGGCATAACCTAAGGACCTTTTTTTATTTTCCAGCATAACCCAATGACCTCCCCAGCATAACCTGAGGACCTTTTCTTTATCAGCATAACCTGATGTATTTACCGGCATAACCCGAGGACCTTTCCCTTTTTCCGACATTTCTTGATGACCTCCCAGGCATAACCCGAAGACCTTTTTCTTTTACGGCATAACTCGATGACTTTTCCGGCGTAACCCGTGGACCTTTCCCGTTTTCCGGCATAACTCGATGACCTCCCATGCATAACACGAGGACATTTTTTTCCAGCATAACTCCACGACCTCCCCGACATAACCCGAGGATATTTTTCTTTCCCGACATAACCCGGCCATTTTTCCAACATAACCTAGCAATTTTTCCAATTTAGGGCCCCAATTCCTAGTTGATTTCATTATAGATATAAGGCTCTACTCCCTAATCTCTTTTCCCAAGGATACCCAATCGGGATTTCGTTACTTTCAATAAAGAAATAATTTAGATTTTGTTATAATAACTCACAAAATTTTTCAGTGAAAATTGGGGCAGAACCATTTCGTTCATTTGTTTGCTTTGCTGTCTGAACAGGTTTTCTACCGTGAGACACAAGGCTTGAGATGACCAAAAGAAGAAATCTCATCCCAAATAAAAGAAAAGAAAGAATGAGTAAAGAAGTGGATTTTAAGTGCATAAGCAAAGAAAAGATGTGGATTGCTTAAGGTATGACTAAAGTCACAAGCTTTGAATGTCCCACTTTGATCCGAAAAACTGAAGAAGAATGAACCAGCGATTGCATTTAACGAGCATCAAAATTCATATCAGAGCCCGCAGGAAGAACCAGCCAAGACTCAATATAAAGTTTAGAAGGTTTATAGATAGGAATTTTGTAACTTGTAGCTAACATGCTTAGCTAGTTTACCTTTTTATCTTTTATTTCGGTATAATAAGGAGCTCAGCAAGCAGAAAAAACAGCAATATTAGTAAATAACAACTTCCCAGTAGTCTCAGCTACCAAAACTTCGAGAACTACACAGATCTAATTTCTTTATAGCCAAGGATATGTAGGTATCCTCTGAAGCGAGGTTCGATCAGGCTCTTTTCAAAAGTTGCTTCAATGGGAAAAACTATCCCATAGTTGCTCATTTTATCTTTGCCCGAAAATCCTTCATGTTTTTTAGCAAAGAGGGACAGTTGTGAGCACGTGATTTATGCCCCATACAAAACACTCTCATTAAATCCCAAGAAAAAATAGAGTTTTTTTAATTATTGGCCATATTAGGAATTTTTGTAGAATTTTCTGAATTATTTGCATTTTTCTGTGCATGTTTAATTTATTTAAATGATGAAAAAATACCAAAATATTATGCATTATATTTAAGACTTGTTTTTATATTTTGATAATTAATCATTGATTATTTATTTTATAAATATTTAAAAATCAAAAAAATAGCTCATTTTATATTGTTAGTTTATTGTTTTTTTTAATCTATAGTTAATTGATGTTTACAATTTCTATAATTAATTAATTAGTTTAATTTAATGTTTTTTTAGGTAATTTAGAATTTTTAATTGTTAGGATATTTAATTAAAAAAATAAAAGGGAAAAAAGAAGAAAAGAAAAATTTAAAAATAAAAAAATGGTATTATTTTTTCGAAACTAGGTCTCCAAACAAACCCAAATTTTGTCCCAAACCCGGCCAAATCCACCCCAAAACCTAAGCCCAATACCAACTAACTCGATCCAGTTGTTCTTAGTCCACAAACGACCCTGTTTTGGTCACGCTCAATCACAGCTGTTGGATTATATAAATCTAACGTCCGGAACTGAACGGACTCTTATCTTATAAATGTACGAACCGAGCCAATCCACCCCCAAAACCAAAAAATTCACCTCATTTCTCATGTCTCTCGCCCCTCACCTGTATAACCCTAGCCATCTCACAATCCCACACCACCTCCACCGTGAACAATCACCGAAAATCGCCTTAAGGCGGTTCTGATGGTCAAATCAGTCCCAAAATGATACCACATACTCCCCTTCACCTCCCCATTCCAAATATCTACTCCTTTTTCTTCAAATCACCCCAAGCCTTTTCAAATCTTAAATCAAAAACTTGACCAAAACCTCAATCATTCCAAATCATTTCAAACTTACGTCCTATGACCTTTACCCCTCTCTAAGCCCCAAGACGTCATTAGCCCCTTTCAAATTGGATTTGAATCTGTCGAATTTCAGATCTTAAAATCCTGAAGAACCCCAATTTTCTTTCTTCTCTTTTTGGGGTTGTATTTAGTCGAATGGACTTAAAACCTCTATTAATCGTATGTTCTTGTTAAGAAAAATCGATTAACGTTTGTCAAAGTCCATATTACACTTCAAGAGGTTTGAACAAGCTTGTGTTTTAACCCAATTTTCTTAAATTAAAACATGATAAACCCCTTCTTATTTTCTTTTGATTGTTTTAATTTATTTTTGTTTCCTCTCTGTATGACTGAGTATTTTTGTTTTAACAGCATAATTTTAGGTTTTCTTTCAGTTTCATTTTTTTTATCGTTTTCTTCTTTTTTAATTCATTTGTTCGAAGCATATTAGGCCATTGAATGAGTTTAGATTTAATTAAGTTAATTATTAACTCTCATTCATATTTGTTTCCTTGTTTGTTATCACTTCTGTCCTTAATTTTCATTTGAATTCAGCTTTCTTTTAAGCTTAATTAGACAATGCATGTTCATTCACTAGTTAATTTAGTTTTAACCTTAGGATTGCATCAGCACTTCCCTTTTTTAACCAATTTAGGTTTTCC
Source organism: Nicotiana benthamiana (assembly GCA_034376525.1). Lineage (NCBI taxonomy): Eukaryota > Viridiplantae > Streptophyta > Magnoliopsida > Solanales > Solanaceae > Nicotiana > Nicotiana benthamiana. The sequence continues at coordinate 120,258,101 of CM067331.1, forward strand.
CTTCTTTTTTTCTGCCTTTATGTGAACATCAGTAGGAATTTAGGGACCTAAGTAAACACAGAAAGAAGATGTAACAAGCAGGGCTTAGAGGGTTAATTTAGGATTTTCTATTTAGGAAAAATTTCAGAATTATCTAGAATAGGGTCAGCTGGCCTCATTTGGTTAGTACAAAGAATTGAAATCAATGAGGGAATACCAACTGTCCATTTTTGTTTTAAAATATGCTTTTGTAGCTGAGGAATATTCCTTCCAGCAATGGCATCCTTGGTACCTGTATATGGTACCATATCCATACAGAAAAGAGGATTCCGGATAGATATTTGATCAGTAATTTTTTCTAAAAGTTCTATTTTTTTCCCCTGGGAAGTTCATACTCAAAATAGCTTGAAAACTCAATAATTTTCTTAGCCTTCATAAGTTTGAAGCATGGTTTGAAAAGAAAAGGTTTTCTTGGTCTAATAGTTGGGGGTTCTGTGGTTCTTAGCTATTGATTTTGGGGTCTGAAGTGATTTTCTGGGGTTTGTTGTGTTGTATTTACTGATGTTGTTCTGTTGTTTTCTCTTAGATTCTCAGATATTCGCTCTTCTATTTTTCTTCGCTAAATTCTCACTGTTCCAAGTACTTCTTAGATCTCTATGTAGTTTTCTTGTACATGAGTTATCAAAAAAATGTCAAAATTTGCAAATGGATGTGCAATGATTGAGTGTTCTTTGGATATTGTTTGATTAGTCTTTGACTTTGGATAGTATAATGGCAAGTGTATTAACATGAGCAGTATGTGTTTATTTGTGTTAAGCTTTTTTGGTATTTTGGTATGCATCGCAATAGCATGAAAAATGATATTAAAGCTGAATATCAATAGCCCTGATTCATAGTAAAACACTTAGTCGGGAATGTTGTTCATTCTTCTTTAAGTAATATTTTTCTTTTCTTCCGTCTGATTTCCTCACTTGAATATCTTCTTTCTATTCTTTTTTTTGTTCATGAGCTATAACCCATTGGTTCAACCACCAGTTGGTTGGATCAATTGTCTTAAAAGCTTTAAGGTGGGATTTATATGTTAACAAAAGAAGATGAGGCTGCTATGGACAAAGCCATATTCAAAAAGGGGCACAGATGTTCTACTAGCATACAAGTCTATGATAGTTTAGTTCGAGATTTGGTTAGTGGATTAGTATTAGATTAGCTTATGATTTAGCATATTTGTTTCAAGAAAATAGTGGCATGAATTAACACCAATGCAAAGCATGTTATTGGTGTAAAGGTTATCATTCAAAACTAAGAGTTGTATAATAATTGGACTGTCTAAGTGTCTGAGTTTGAACTTACATTTTACATGATGGGTTGCAATTAATGCGCCTAAGTGTGTGTTCTTGGTAAGTTTAAGGTAAAATTCTGTGGACAGCGCTCATTGAATTAAGATGTTTTTTGCTGGAATTTTAGAGATTTGAGTGTTTGCTTTGGACTTGGTTAAGGATTAAGCCAAGGCAACCTATTGAAAGTCACGTTTGGCTGCCTTTTGTTTGAGTTCAATCTTTGTCTTTGGGGTTCAATTTCAGGCCAAAAATGGTCTTTCAGCTCCTGTCCCGTGTCTTCAAGCCTGATAAATGTACTTTGTTTAGATTTGGGCTGGATTTAGCCTTATTAAACTGTGCCTTTGGTTTCTTATTGTATGCTATTATGAACAAGTAGTTATACGTTTTGAGTCTAGCCATCAATAATTTATGCATGTAAATAGTTGTATCGTGACTAGTCAATTTTGTGATTGTACATTCGAATCTCTTTAATCCGGAAAGGACGCTCTTTTGTAATTCATGATTTATGTATACCATGATTAAAAATGCAAAGAGGTTGATAGGCCAAGCCGGTGCCAATGCACAACTGGGCCTTCCTAGAATTTAATCCCAACGTGGGCTGTTTGTCTCAGAACCCGTAATTGCATCTTAAGCTTTTGCTTTCTAGGGCATTCGAGAGCCCAATTTTTAGTTCTCAAAGCTGATTCGTTAGTTGGTTGTTCTGGCCCATCCCCCTTGTCCCAAAATAGTATAAAACTTTTTCATGATTAGTTAGCCTTCGTTAAATTAAGTCCTAAGTAGGAATATCCGAGGTGACCTTAATTAATTAATTTTCTCCTAAAAGAAAAATCATTTTAGGTGTGCCATGGTAATAAAACCTTAAGCTCATGGCCCTCACATAAATATCAACTTAGTATTAAAATAACCGTAAGTAATCACAATTTGTTTTAGACCCGATTTAGATTAATATGGTGATTATGTATACGTTCGTATAACATAATTGCCAATTTAACTCTAAAAAAGAGACTCGTGATGCGTTCGCGCAACTTTAACCAAACTTTCTTAATAAATCAACAAAAAACGTTATTAATCGTGAGTACGTTCGCGTGATATGATTTGACGTGCCAAAAGAAAAGGTTATACATAGCGTAACTCAATTCTTTAATTACGAATAGTTCAAGTGATTTTTAAAAGATAAATGCACATAGGTCCTAAAAATGAGTAGTTAAATAATTTGAGCGAAGTATAAATTGCTAAGCAACCGTGCTAGAACCAGGAAACTCGGGAGCGCCTAACACCTTCTCCCGGGTTAACAGAATTCCTTATCTAGAATTTCTGGTTCGCGGACTTTAAATAAAGTCGAAAACTTCCTCGATTTGGGATTTAAAATAAACTGATGACTTAGGACACCAAATAAATTATTCCAAGTGGTGACTCTGATAAATTAAATAATCTCATTTCAAATAATATCACTTTAATTAGAAAAAATCCCTTATATACCCACTCGGATGGTTTAAAAAGGAGGTGCGACATGTACTTTGAGAATAATTGTCTGTTTTGCCAAGCTGCAAAAATAAGCTTATTTTGAGAAGTGTTTTTTTTCAAAAGTGCTTTTGTCAAAAGTACTTTTGGTGAAAATCAGTTTGTGTTTGGCTAATTAGTTTGAAAAGCACTTCTGACAGCAATTAGTGTTTGGCCAAGCTTTAAAAACTGCTTTTCAGTGTATTTTTTTTAAAAGTGCTCCTCAAAAAAGTGCTTTTAGAGATAAGTTACTTTTTTCTAGTTCTCTTCAAAAGCATTTTTTTTCCTTCCAAAAGTTTGGCCAAACACCTCAATTTTTGGTCAAAAGTACTTTTGACTAAAAAAAGTATTTTTGGCCAAAAAAAACTTGACCAAACAAGCTATAAAACGCTTTTTACCAAAAGCAACTTTATTCACAAAACTCAAATTCATAATATTTAATTTAAAATAAAAGAATATTTATTACTCTGCCGTAATCTTTAGTAGTTTTCTAGCTGATTTGGCAGTTTTGATCGTCCTCCTTAAAGTATCTATAGTGAGTGATTAATTAACAAAAGGGGTCAATATTTTCACCTTCTAGAATTCAATTCTGTTGACTGTAATGTTTGTCTTAAGTTGCAAGTTAATTGATCTTTCCACTTACTAATCAAAACAATAACCATATTAAAAATTGGCAATAGTTTTGAACAAATGACTATCGAGAAATGCATTCAATTAACTAAATAAATTAATCACGATGTATTTTTTATTATTAGTAAACTATATTAGTAGTCATTAAAATATAATAATTGCCCATACATGATATTTAGTCGTCAAAACTCAATATGCTTATTTTTATAATGTATCTTCTTCCCCACCTAAGAATTTTAATATAGCCAATATGACTAAAACCAAATCAAATATTAATGGTTTTCTAAATTTAGCATCAAATAGTACCGGACAAAAACAGCACATTTAACTTATATAATTAGTTTTCAGATATTACTATGAACCTACTTTGTTGAAAGTGTTTGCGGACAAGGTGGGTAGCTATATACTAACACATGTCACACATTTATTGGTTTAGTTTAAATATCCGATGCAAATACATTTTTATCTCTTCCCATATGTATTCGGTAAATATTCACAGGTTGACTTCGAAACGATCTGCGAAAGTACAAATATACACTCATTGTACAACATAATTGAGATTAATAAAAAAAGAGAATATGATCTCTATGATCCTTTTATAATTGCAGAAAATATTAGACAAATATATTATGCTCCATACCTATTGTGGAGGGATAAGTATGATTGGTTCTATATAATCAAAACTAAGCATTTTGGTGTCACGCCTCTCAGCTGATTACAATACCTTTTCAGGTGGGCTATGGAGTCTCCATATCCATCATACTTTTCAAATTCGGGAATCTTGAAACTAGGCGGCACGTGGACATCGGGAACATACATAGATCTTTGAAGGAACCACTTTTTTGACCCGCCAACCCTTGCATGCTTTTCAACCGTTGTTCTAAGCTTTTTACCCTTTGGGTCATTTCTTCAGGTATTATCTTTTGGGCGGGCTTCTCAATTTTTGCAGGAAGATCAAATAGGTACAAGTGGTATTCAGGAGAGTGGGATTGCTCTTGCTGTATAACAAATTGTGACTCATGACAAGGTTCTCCTTGGCCATTGGCCCATGCTTGACACATTTTGGCCATTTGCTGTTTCAGTATTCTATTTTTCTCAGCCACAGTAGACTCTTGTCGAACCCTCTGACCCTGAGTCTCTTGAGCACTTGTAACAGTTTCGATGTCAGTTATCATTTTCTCTTAAATCTTGTGTTGTATGGTTACCACAAAACATTCTTCACAATTCAAAAATAAAAGACATATTAGAATTGACTCAGTCAATCCTTATTATTATCAACATTTTCTTTTTTTTTTCTTCCTTGTTTTTTTTTTCATTTTTCTCATTTTCCTTTTCCATGGTTGATCCAACCTTATGTGGGTTGCCACGTATCATGACGTCGCATGAATCAGATCTTGCGTAGTTCAGAAAATTAAGAATAGAGGAAATAAACTAAATTTTGTTATGAAATAGAAGATTCTACACTTCTATTTAAGGTGAATGTCTTTAATGTATTTAATTAGAGAGATTTTAGAGTTCTATTAGTGGTAGCTAAATCTTCCTCTCCCCTATAAATAGAGGTGCCCCCTACCATTGTAAATCATCCCTTGAGACCCCTCTCAACTCAATAAGAAGAACTCTCTCTACTCTTCTCTCTATTGCTATTGTTCTTGCATAATTGTTCTTGTCTTTTGCTTTAGTTTATAACACGTTATCAGCACGAGTCTCTAACCAATTGAAATTTTCGATTGTCTTAACTTTTGTTTGTGTAGGGTTTTGCTTCAAAGAAAGAATGAAGAAAGAAAAAGAAAAAAAAAAGAGAGGAAAAACGTGCCTCTGGAAAGCAAAAGCAGAAAAACAAAAGAAGTAGAAAACAAAATTTCTCTTGAAAGCAAAAAGAGAAAAGAAAGAAAAGAAAAACGTGAAGAAAAAAGGAAAGAAAGAAAGGAAAGGAAGAAAGGAAGAAAATATTGAAAATATATTTGGTATACTTTAAAGGTAAGTAATTTACTTTTCCTTTTCAAATTCTTGGAATTCTATAAATTTTATATACAAAGTTTGATTATAACTCGAATGGAGTTTGTGAGAAATTATAACCACACGAAGTGGTAAAATCTCTATGTCCTGCCATGATTAAATTCATGTATGATTGTGGACGTGACAAAGAATTCCGTCCAATTGAATTTGCTCCATTCCCTTTAGAGAATGTGGTAGCAGCTTGTGTAAAGCACATGATTTTGATCCATTCCCTGAAGTGAATGTGATAATTGTAATAGAGCCCGTAAGTACGAACACGCTCTTGATGTAATTGTGTCATATGAAAAGAAAGTTCGTTGCCCTCGAAATTTCGGGCAAGAACTATATGACATGGGTGTAGGATGATGAAATCCACTTAGATGCTATGGGTCTTGGAGACGCCATTAAAGACAGAAATAATGCATCTACCCAAAACTATGCTAAGGCCTTGATTTTCTTGCCATCACCTTAATGAAGGTTTGAAACTGTATGAAGGCCTTGATTTTCTTGCGCCATCACCTTGATGAAAGTTTGAAGATTGAATATCTCAACATCAAGGATTCACCCATCTTGTGGAAAGGCTTAAAGAAGAGAGATGACAACATGAAGTTGGTCACTCTGCCACAAGCACGATACGATAAGAATCCAAAAGCAAATAGTTTATAAACTATATATTATCGTTGCGGTGGAAACGGGCACTGGTCTAAGTCTTGCCGTATACCAAGACATTTGGTTGACCTTTATTAAGCATCTCGAAAGAGTAAACGCCCCATAACGAATTTTGTCTCTGACGACAACTTGAATGTGGCAGACTTCTTTGAGCAACCCGATGGAAAGATAGACCACCTAATCGGTGACGGAACCGTGATGAAAGAAGATGGAGCTGTTTGATTCTACTTGTATTAGTCAATGAATAAATTAATAGTCATTAGCATTAGCTCGTATTAGTTAGTTCATGATGTGATGTTTGTAGTAGTTCATTAGAATATTTTCAATATGCTCAAATATCAATAAAATCTTTATTTTCCAGTAGAGGTAATCGACTAGCCTGAAAAACTAGTCGGTTATCTCACGTTTCGCATAAAACTGCAAAACAATTGATTGTCAATGATCAACAATCGATTGTCTTTAAAAATAGTGGCCTGGAATTTTTCAAAAATGATCAACAATCGATTGTCTATGTCTGAACAATCGATTGTCTTATCCAGTGAGGTCCAGAATTTTTCAAAAATGACCAACAATCGATTGTCTATATTTGACAATCGATTGTCAGATACAGTGAGGTCCGGAATTTTTCAAAAATGACCAACAATCGATTGTCTATATCTAACAATCGATTGTCTTAAAAAGTGTGATCTGAAGTTTTTCAAAAAGTAACAAATAATCGATTGTGTATGTCTAACAATCGATTATCTATGTTCCAACAATCGATTGTGTGTGTTTAATAATCGATTGTCTTATGAAAAACACTGAAATTTTCAAACTGCAAAGGAATTGATTATGGATAACATATCTGATTTTGTTAGCCAACTGTTAGTAGCAGATTTTGAAAATATTATGTGACACAAAAGAATTGAACTTGTTTATTCTTATGTTCGTGTATTTCTTTTGTATGTTAAACTATGGGATAGCAAATATGGATATCTCACAAAGCGAACTTGGACCAACGTCCAATTGTAAAAGTATTTGCCTAATTGATTCATGTACTACACATACAATACTCAAAGAAAAGAAGAGTAATTGTGTAAGGCAAACATTACTACAATCTATGGAAGTAGTAAATTGATTGAAGGCTCCGGAAGAGCAATTGTAACTCTGCCCAAAGGCATGACGTTAATCATAGAGAATGCAATGTTCTCCTCCAAGTCTAAGAAGGACTTGTTGAGTTTTAATGATATCAATCAAAGTGTTCTCCTCCAAGTCTAAAAGGAACTTGTTGAGTTTTAAAGATATCATTCAAAATGGATATCATATTGAGACAATAGATGAGAATAATCTTGAATTCTTCATGAAAACGAGGCTGCCCATTTCGGTTTGGGTTCACGCCATTTTGAATGCAACAATGCTAGTTTGTCGGTTGCCCGCTTCAACTTGGGTTCACGCCATTTTGCATGCAACAATACTAGTTTGTCGGCTGCCCACTTCGGTTTGGGGTCACGCCATTTTGCATGAAGCAATGCTAGTTCGTCAGCTGCCCACTTCGGTTTGGGGTCACGCCATGTTGCACGCAGCAATGCTAGTTCGTCTCTGACTGACGAATTGACACAAATATTCCCCATTGCAATTGGTTTTGGGTCATGAATCCAATATATCCCATTTAAGAAGCTTTGGATGCGCAGTATATGTGCCTGTAGCACCGCCATCCCGCACCAAAATGGGTTTGCAAAGGAGGTTAGGAATATATGTTGAGTTTGACGCGTCCTCCATTATTCGCTACCTCGAAACATTGACAGGAGATTTGTTCACTGCACTATTTGCAGACTGTCAATTTGATGAGACACTTTTCCCAAAATTAGGGGGAGAAGTTGGTGAAACCAAACGGGAAATTTTGTGGAAAAATGCATCATTATCTCATCTTGATCCACATACCTCTATTTGAAAGAAAGAGGCACAAAAGATTATCCATTTGCAAAGAATAGCAAATCAAATGCCTGAAGCATTTATAGATTTGAAAGGATAACAAAATCACATATCCTCGAAGTGAATGTGATTCACAAATACATATTCAATGTTGGAAGAATATGAACATGAAATTGGTATTGAATATACCACACTCACTCCTAGAAGGAGGCTTGAGATGATACCACCCTCACCCCTAGAAGGAGGTTTGAGATGATATATGGCATGAATGATCGTTGGTCGCATACCTATTGTACGCCAAAGTATTTTGGAAATATGACCATTAAAGGACAACGATAATGCAAGAAACATATCTTGCATATAAGTTTGACATGACCATAATGGTATAACTTTCTCTTTAAAAAAGATATTCACCACACGGATGTTGATGAACCTGTGGTAGTACAAAATTAATTGAGAGCTCTCGAAGAGCCAATTATTACTATGTTGGAGAAACACAATTGAGTATTGTGCTGTAGTAAGTCTCAAAGAAACTTATCCAGTTTCCAAAAGTACACGCGAAGGCGATTGATGATATTGAGACTATAAATAAAGGAAGGCTTTGATTCTCCTATTACTACAACTTGTAGCGGGGTAATTTGTATATGAAAAGCTACCCGCTTTGTTCTCCAGTTTGTACTACACAAACGAAAGAATGCCACAATAAAGTGGATATCTATTGGTATAAAACCCATGTCATAATAAACCTGAAGTTTATTGATAAGTGCACATGTCATGGTGTAAATTTGAAGTTTACCAATATTGATAATTTAGTCAGTTGACATTCGTGTTAGCCATCTCATTTGAAGTATGATGTGCAAATTCACATAGGTGAATATTAAAGAACTAGAAAGTTCTTTACGAATACTCTTGTATCACTTGTTCTCATTAATGAACTGACCAACTAAAGAGTTCGGGTTGAAGCCCCTAAATTCTGGAAATATCAAAGGTGAATATGGGCCCATTCACCTGCCATGTATACCACATATGATGCATCTATGGAATGGTTACATGCGCAATTGTTATTAACCCGCAGCCTGGCAGTGCTTGCGAGGTAAATCGCTCAGTAATCTAACTTCGAGCATAGTTTCCAGATTCTCTACTCAAGACAGTTCATCTTGATAAGTTGGTTTATATTAAAGTTGGTTTAGCAAGATAATTATTGAGTGCTTCCACTTAATAGCTAAACTGTTTCTTATGAGAACTAAGTTATATATATATCAGTTTGATATAAGTTGTATACGAGAGTATATTCTCCCCTCACAAGTGGTTCAGGGTCAGGAACCAAATAATTTCATCTTATTATTAAGGTGCTCTGTATATTGACATAATGCACACAGATGATTTCCCAAAGTTGAGGAAACATGTTAGCTTTACTAACATGAGGGGGAGACATGATAAACACTTGAGAAAATGTTACATGGGATGAATTCTCATTTGTATATGTATATCCCCGAATATCATGATATGAACCTGAAGTTCATAAAAGGGATAATTCAAATTGCAACATATTGCAAAGCATGCTATACGCATTTGCTGACTCAAAGAAAGTAACTAAATGGAAGAGGTACAATTCAAGAAGAATTGATTCCATATGAAAGACATGAAGTTTTGAACCTATAGTTCAAATGCTTGAAGGTATAAAGTCAAAGGTATGTATAATGAGTTTTCGATATCTTATTTGTTTAGCATGACATGAAAACTTGATATGCAGCTAAAGTCTATTATGTGACTTACATGACTTAACTTGAGAGATTTAAGTTGCTTGAAGCATATGCAATTCGTGGTCCCGAAGTACCGCGTCCTAAGTACAATTTGTGTAAATATGTATCTTGATATAACTATAAGCATGATGGCATCGAGAATACATCTATGGAGATATTAAAGAGTTATTCCACGACATTATATGAAGATGTCCATATCCATCAAGAATGATGATTTCAAGGTGCGGAATATTTATTCAAGTCAATATGGTTGATTTACTTATCAAACGTCTACCAAAGATCGTTTTGAAGATGATGCACAAGATTGGAATGCAAATGCTCAAGGATATAAATCGATGTACTCATTAGGGGGAGTCAATGCGCGTTGCACTCTTTTTCCCTTACAAGGTTTTGTCCCACTGGGTTTTCCTTGCAAGGTTTTTAACGAGGCAACCAATAGGCGCATATTCAAACATGTGTACTCTTTTTCCTTACTTTAATTTTTCCCATTGGGTTTTGGTTTTAAGGTTTTATGAGGCACATCATTGAATAGACATTCAAGGGGGAGTGTTATGAAATAGAAGATTCTTACACTTCTATTTAAGGTGAATGTCTTTAATGTATTTAATTAGAGAGATTTTAGAGTTCTATTAGTGGTAGCTAAATCTTCCTCTCCCCTATAAATAGAGGTGCCCCCTACCATTGTAAATCATCCCTTGAGACCCCTCTCAACTCAATAAGAAGAACTCTCTCTACTCTTCTCTCTATTGCTATTGTTCTTGCATAATTGTTCTTGTCTTTTGCTTTAGTTTATAACATATATTTTTCTGGATTTCAAATTTTCTCTGTTTTTTTACTTTTTCTCAAAAGAAAGACTTATAATGAAGAAAGAGAATATTTTTGGATTTTAATTTCTCTTCAGCATTTTTGCAAAGAAAGACTTCTAAAGAAAAAAGACTTTTTTTTTGAATTTCGATTTTTAATTGTTTTTATATTTGGAATTTTGAAAGAAAAACTTCTAAAGAAGAAAGAAAAATATTTTTGTATTTATGGATTTTTATTCTGAAGTTAGGAATGACGTACTTCTAAAGAAAAAGAAAGTAATTTAAATCTTGAATTTTTCGAAAGAAGAATGAAAATATTTTGTATAATTTTTTTTTTTTGATTCTTTTCGAAATTTTGAAATAAAAACTTCTAAAGAAGAAATAAAAATATTTTTACACTTATTAATTTTTATCCCGAAGTTAGGAAAGAAGTACTTCTAAAGAAAAAGAAAGTATTTTGAATCTTGAATTTTCTTTTCAATTTTCGAAAGAAGACAAAAATATTTTGTATTTTTTTTATTTTGAGAAGCAACTAAAATAAAATATTTTTTATTTTTTAAAAAGTTGGGGTATCAAAGAAAAACTTTCCTAAACAAGGAAGTAAAAGAATATTCTTTTTTTTGGATTTTTGAAAATTGGGGGCCGGAACCGATGAGGTTTGCCTACGTATCTCAGATCCGTTGAGAATCAGACCTGCGTAATTCTGCAAAATATTTTTGTCAAACCAAAATTTTGTTAAGAAGTCTCTCTTTTTTTTTTTGCTTTTTTTTTCTTCTTTTTTTCAGAAATCCGACAGCATTTTCCGTATTATTTGGGCATTGGTTTATCGAAAAAAGTGATTACCCTAATTTAGTCCTAACACTGTTATTTTTCTCAATTTTCTCTCATTATTTGCAAGCCGGTCAACATGCAAATTTGAAGCAAATAAATGCACAAGTAGCACTTAATATGCATCAGGATGGTCTTATTAATTTGGGTACACGCGTCCTACACGGACCCAATCCCTGTGTTGACTCCCCTAAGTCAAATGCACGTGATGCAAACAAACGTTCCTGCTAGGGATCCGGCATGAGGCCTTGTTATACTAAGTTCAGAACCTGGGTATTTGTTCTAGACCGTGTACCCGAGTGGACAACTCGAGTCGAGGAGGGGGCTACGTACCAGGGACCCAAAAGATCATCCGGCTTAGTAACTTGTTCAAGCCTCTTTCTTATTTCAAGGTATGACACTAACAGAATAGGGAGTCTCGACCAGCGAGCACATCCCAGAAGATAAGAAGAGAAGGGTTTCATAACAGTATATATGTACAATTCGGATAATATTAAGCGGTAAAGCATTTAGCACCTATAGCATGGAACATGTAATGAAATCAGACAAATCCAAATATAGCAGTTATACTAAACTCGAATTCTTGAACCCTGAACCAGAGATTTTGGGCCCATATCCCCAATAGAGTCGCTAGAGTTGTCACACCTCCTTTTACACGGCTACCCCGAAGGATACACATATAAGGGAGTTTTTCCAATTAAAGTGACATTATTCGAAATGGGATTATTTATTTATTTATTTAGATTCGCCACTTGGGATAGGTTTGGCTTTTTGTGTCCCAAGTCACTAGTTTATGTAGAATCCCAAATCGAGAAAATTTTTGACTGCCCAAATGGAGTCTGCAAACCAGAAATTCTAAGTAAGGAATTCTGTTGACCCGAGGAAAGGTTTTAGGCACCCTCGGACCCCGTGGTTCTAGCACGGTCGCTTAAACCATTACAATTGGCTAAAACTCTGATTTTTATACATGTTCATCCTGTAGTGCAATTTTAAAATTATTTACCACTTTTAAACTGAATTTTGGGAATATGAACATCGTTTAAAGCATGCCTTTGGATCATGTCACATGAAATGCACTCAGATCCGAAACACATTTTATTCGACATTTTGGGATTTGAATTTGGGTCACATAATAAAGTGTTTTAGTATGAGCATTTAAAGAGGGCCACGTAATTCATGTGTTTTATTTGGCACGGCGCACCTCGTTTTATTATTTAAAGGTCAACCTAAAGCAAAATAGGATTTTCTATAAGGTTTGTCTCGATGAGATTAATTAATTATTATAAAATCCAAGCCTCAAGTTCAAGTCTAAATCTGAACAATTGAACCTTCATTTTGGAAGATTCCTTTAATTCAAATCTGCTACCTATCTTGGAGGGCCGGTATTTGCATTACTCAAATTAAATCACTGAGCTTTAAGATCATCCATATGAGGAGGGACTTCAATTAAGCCTTAGTCCATTAGCAAATTTCAACCCCAAGGAAAAATTGGACCTTAATTAGGTCTTAAGGATGCTGAATCTTATTGCCAATTATTTCGACTGCATTCAATAATTTTGGTGACACGGAAACCCTAGATTCTTTCCAATTCACCACTATCATTTTTGTTGACTCAAAATTGTGTTCAAATCACATCCAATAAACTACTGCAGATTTTATAGGAAAGCATTGATCAAACAAACACAACTACTGATTATACTGAGGTATTAAACTCAAAGCAAACCAATATTAGCAAGTTGAAATGTTGTTTCCACAATTTCAAGACTAGAAATGCATCAATTAAGCTGACACTCATAGGTTAAATTTAAATTAAACGTAGCATTATATAGATTCTATAAGTTCGAATTAGTAGCTCATTCTGAGTTTAACTTTTACATGGACATGATAGCTACACCTGAATTAAACATACTAAAACTGATGTTCCGGTTAACTTCCCGTGACAGCTTGAATATCCAATTATCAACCACAGATGCATATTTGTGATTTCAACAATCATCAAAAATTTCAATCAGCCCAGTCCATATTACAAATGAATCCACAGTTATACTAGTACAAGCAAAGTGATATGGTTTCAATTATGCTAAAATAAAACTCTAAACTAAGTGAAGCAATGAGATCTTTTGATAACGAAATAAGCAGTAATTCATTATTCATTCCTTGAATCTGTAGTTCCAATTATCATACATCTCTTGAGATTGAGTAATACCTGGAATCAAGGCAAAAAATGAAAGAAGGAGGCAGGATCAGCAAGTTCAGCAGCAACACAGTACAAAAATCTACAGCTCGAGTCTATTGTGAACCTAGAAATAGTATCAAACAACCCAGGAAATCTTTTACACAAACAGCATCAATAAACCACCCAAAACCGCTTCAATAAACCCCAACCAACTTGAAATCAAACCCAGGATAATTTCTGAAGGTTTAGCACTTCAAACACACATATTTCAAGTTGTTTTCATCTTATGTAGCTAGAAATTCCAGTTGATAGCTGAGAATTGGAATTATTCTGAATAAAATACTCTAATGGAACACTAGAGTCTCTGGGAATTTAGTGAACTTGTCAGGATTTTTTCAGACTTCCCAAAACTTTGAAAATGTTAAGAATTTCAAACCTTTTGGGAAATTTTGGAATTTCTAGAAATTTTAGGGAACTTTCAGGATTTACAGACTTCAAAAAACTTGTGAATTAAGGCATTAGGATGCCTTTTTATAGCCAAAGCTTTAGGGCAACCCTTTTATTTGTGGTTTCCCATTAGTCTTTCTCTTATTTTTCAGATTTACTCAACTAGTCCCTCAATACTTAACTTGTTAGCCAAGTTACTGCATTGTAATCTTAAAATTGGATTGGAACCTCATCTAGAATGTTCTAGGGGTTTCTAAATCAGTTTTGTGTAAATTTTCTTTCATCCAAGACCTATGCTATCCTTCTAATCAACTGAAATTACCATTTTGACCATGCTAACTTTCCAAACTGTTTATCATTAGCTTTAACACTAACCAAAAATAAACTAGTCAACTATATCCAATCCCAACCTAAAGAGATCCCCACAATTGAACCAAATTATACCAGATTTAATTCCACTATCTTGAAGCCAAACCTGGCATTAAACTAACAGTCACAAGAGAACAGTAATATCCAAGGACCCAATCCATTTATCCTAGCCCTAAACGGATCTCTACCCCTCCAAACCACTAAGCTAACAGGCAATTGTCACGTACTTAGCAAGCAAAGCAATGAACAACAATGGTACTTAAAATAACACAAATAAATCATATATTAAGGCCAGAATGACATATAAATAACTTACAAATAAAAACTAAAACTAAAAGACTAGAAAAAACAAATGAAGCATAGACTAAGGCTAGGATAGAAGAAGAAATCAATTAATAAAACTAGAGAGAGCTACTTTCAAACTAAAATAACTTGCAATAAAAAACTAAAATTGAAAGCATAGATTAAAGGACTTAGCTTAATACAAATGAGGCGCAGAGCTCTTAATGCATTAATGAGAAGGTTTGGGGAACCCTAATGTTTACTCGGAGAAGTTGTGTAGGTATTCGATGGCACATAAGCTTGTTTTTGTGGTGAGGAGAATGAGGGTGACCCACGGGACCTATTTTGGTTTGATTAAGAAAATGGGGTGATTTTGGTCGAACTTCAAATCAATATTTGAGTCATTGTACTATGATTCGGGGGAAGTGGGGTTCAGATTTGGGTAGAGGAGGCAAAGGGGAACCTATGGGGTATTTTTGATAGAGTTTGGGGGTGGTCGTGTTTTGGCCGTATTTTCCAAATCAATATTCGAGGAATTCTGTTGAAATTTGAGGGATGGAGCTTGAGAAATTAGAGAGAGGAGGGTGAGAGGATATGGTGGTGTGAATTTGGAGTTGCTTTGGTGGTGGCACCGTCGTGGGCGGCGGAGGCGGCCTCCACAGTTTTGCTTATTCGAGGAGATTAGCTCACATTCAAGGGCTAGTTTTCGAGGGGGTTGGAAAGAGGAGGAAGACGGGGTTCATTGGTGTATTTTTGAGTGAGTTTGGAGACCGGCCGCCGGCGGAGGCGATTTTCGGCTGGCGGAGGGTGGAGGTACAAGGAAAATGAAAATTGTCTCTAGGGTTTCTGAAAGTTTCTGACACTTTTAAGTAAAAGCGAAAACCAAATCTGGACCGTTGGATGATAACGGATGAAGGGCTTGGATTATGCGCCCCAAAACGACGTCTTTTTGGGGCGTCTCTGATGAGAAACTAGGTTGGGGGATAGGGTTTGGGCCGGTTTGTGAATGATTTGGACGGGTAATGAAGGTTTTTATGTGATTTTAGGCCAAGTAATTGGCTCAGACTAGTGGACCTTTCTTCTTTTCAATTTCCTTTACCAATTTCAATTCTTTTATTTTCTTCTTTTCTCTTTTATTTAAATAATTCCAACCTTTTTTTCTTTTTTTCAGGTATTATCAAATGCAAAATAAAAAGACAAGGCCAAATTTAAACTCTACTAATTAAAACTAATTAATTTCTAAAAATAATCTAATTCCTAAGTTAAAAACAAAACTAAACAAATGTGAAAATGACCAACTTTTGTTATTTCTTTATTTTTGCAATATTAATTAACTAATAAACCTAAAAATGTGAAATATAAGTCCTAAATACAAATATGTTATTTTTATATTTTTTATGAATTATATCAATTTTAAATGCACAAAAATGTAAATAAACACAAAATCATGCAATTAATTCCTAAAAATGCAAATAATAAAAGACAAATCCTAATTATAAGAATTATTTAGGAATATTTCGAGCAAGACAAAAATCACGTGCTCACAGTTAGTAAGGTGGAAGGTGAGAATGTGCTAGATGTTGATAACCAAAACGATACCTCAGTGTTAACCAAATGATGGAAGATCAGTTAGAAAATGACTTGGAGCATCCTCAACGCATATTTGATGAAGTTGATATGGAGGAATAACAACCATAGAAAATGAGGGTGAAGAATCAGCATATGAAAATGAAATAAGTGAAGAGGAAGAATTTTCGGACAAGGAAAAAAATTTCGAAGACGACTAGCATGTTAGTTTAGCACTCTGAGCTTATATAGATTTATATTTTCAATTCTAATATATTCTTTAATTTATGAAGATGACCGATAGAGGTCGAGGTAGGTCTAGAAAGGATAAGAGGCATATTGATCATGAGGATAGTGCTATACCCCTGCTTCCTTCCACTCCACACTTGCATCCCTCCGCTGCTGATGGCCGAGGGTAATCTTCTAGGCACACATATTTTCCACCATATCCATCTACTCATTAGATTACTTACCATTTGTCCTCCCACTAGTATTTTTATTATTCTCCACCACTCCTCCACATAATCCTGCATATAGTTACTTGGCTACATTGGGTCAGCAGTCACAGGGTCATATGGTGATACGCCAGTCATCTTCTCCATTTGCTTCACCACTGCTGAATCGTATCCATCTAGATTACAACCACCCGGATCACAACATGGGGTCTAGATCGCAACAGGGCTTAAGATCGCAACCATTTTCATCAGCGACCCCGTCTCCCTCTCCACAGAGTGTGTCTCCTAGCATTTCAAGATTTCGCCTTCAGGATAGTAGCGTTGAGCCAGATGCCTCCCTTTGTATGCGCGCTCCAGATATGCATGAGGATGATGATCCAGATACTGCGGCATAATCGTTATCATGGGATGATCATCAGGCCTTAGGGCAATGGGTAAGATTTATTTATTATTTTTTATTTTTCCTTAATTATAATATCTAGTCTTGTTTATTTAATCTAGTTTTTATGTTGCATGTTCATACTAGTCATGAGATTGCAAAAGTAATCACTGAAGCTCTTGGCTAGTTGTATGATGCACCATATGCGACTTGAACTGATTTTTTGTCAGCTCGTGGAGTAATTTTTCAACAAATTTATAGTATTAATACAATTCTTATCTATTTAAGCGTTATATTATTATTATTATTTTCATCTAACTTTACACACTTCATTTGAAGACTAACTGCGCATGGGAGGGCCAGCATAACAGTATAAGTTTTATAAATTTTGAGTTCAAATGCCATAAGAGACTAGCCAACTCCTTCTGTTCTACTCGAAAGCAAAACAAGAAGCTTTCATGGGTTCTACCGCTTTTATGGGAGGATCTATGAGGTAGTGGGACACTGAGAATTCCGAAAAGAAGAGTGAACAAGGAAAGAAAGCCTGAGTATCTGAAAAGGGTGGCTCCGTACACACTGTGGGTGCAAGGAGGATGGAGATTGTGAGGAGACTGCTTGTAATTCCTTAAAGCATTTAAATATATTTTTATCTAACTATATTTATTTTAATTTAGTTAACAAGTGTTATTATATTTGTAGATAAAAATATGGGAGGAAGCTGACTCACGATGAGTTCATCATGGAGAATCACATCCAGAAAAAGAAGGCACCGAGGGATCCAAGTAGACGGGACGAGGATCGGGTATAGACTACCTATATAAGTTTTATAACTACTATAAATTAAAATTAACTTTTATAATATTATAGAGTTAATAATATTATATCTTCTCAACAAAGGGTCGATATAAGACTATTGTAGAGGAGTGTAGTCAGAGATTGCAGCCATCGAATGAGCTAGGCTCACCTTCTATATTAGATGAATAAACGCAAAAAAATTGGTTGGTTGTTGTCAGTGGTACTAAAAGGGGGATAGTATACAGCCATCCAGAGAGATTATTTCAGCGTTACAAGATTGGATTGCAAGGTATATGGACTTCCGTCCATAGCGAGGCACTTGATAGGTTGACTCTCTCGGCTATGAAGAAGAAGAACGCAGAGCTGTCAGCAGAGCTTGAAAAGGCAAATGCTAGAGAAGAAAAGAGAGATCAAATATTTAATAGCATTCAAGGTGAGCTAGAAAAAAGATACCAACAATTTAATACCGGTCAGCTGGCCATCTTCTTGTTAGTTGGGCTATTCCGATTCTCCAGTCTCGTGAGTGTTCCCCATATGCTACTCTTTCTCATCCTGGTCCTTTGAACCGCGCCAACGATGAAGCTTTTAGTAGTGGAGATGTTGTAGTAGAAAATACTCCTTGAATGATGTTTGTATTATATTTGAAGTTTTAACTTGTGAAAGGTTTAGTTGTTGGAATTTCTTAAACCCTATAAATGTTGTTAATTTAGTTTTAACTTGTGAAGATGATGTTGTTAAAATTGTTATTGTTGTTATTATTTTAGAAATTGTTATAGTTTGAATGGCACCAAATATTGCCATTATAGGTTATTGGTTGTGGCAGGTAGTGCGGCTGTAAAATAGCAATATTTTACTAATATTTACCTAGAAAACCGATAACACACTGACCGAAGAACGTTAAAATTAAAATCCCAAAAATTGGTCAGTATCAGCAATAAATGATTTCTAGAATTTAAAATTACCAACCGAAATTGGTTGGAATTTAGGTTTTTAAATTTATTTTATTTTAATAATATCTGTCGATTTCGGTCGAAAATATATAATTTTTAAGAAAATAAAAAACTATAATATTGTCTCAATAATGATCTCTATAATAAGCAAGCTCAAACTAAATAAGCAAGCTCTTCCCTTTTGATTCTCTCCCTTTCTTCTCCTTCCTCCTCTTCCCTTTTGATTCTCTCGCTATAATAAGCAAGCTCAAACTAAATCAATATTATCCTCTTAATAATGATCGCAATCACATTTGATTATGTGATTGCAGAAGCGCACACCAGGTGACACCACATGAACAAATACAAAACATATGTCTTCCGCATCCACTTTGATCACTTTTACCTCAAATCAATTTATACTTAATCATGGTAACTTTATGTAGTTTGGTGTAAAACACCATGTGCAGGTTTTTCCCCCTGCACTGAGAGAAAAAGGAAACATGTAATGTTGCGTCCAGAGACGAAAGATCACAAATTATGAACCGGCATTCAACCAGCATGAGATTCATAAGAAAATGACTGATCAAGCTAACAGTACTAAAGGTAGGGATATGCTCGATAAGTAGTTCGTTAATCGCAAAGGTAATGCCATGTTCAGTACCAATAAAGTTACTGTGTTGGAGGCGCTCTCAGCGCACGTTAGCAAAGATTGCCACTGTGCCCGGAGATGGCTCGCCGCCGGAGAAATGCGCCTGCCAACGACAATCAAACACTCACACCCGACCATGGAGCTGCCAAAGCTCGAGAACCATTGACATTTGGAAGCTTTCTTCCTCTGAAGTTCCAAGCTATTGATGCGATTCATGACGCCGAATGTGCAGATGTTCACATGCAGAGCCCGATGCCCAAAGCTGATGGGATTGACAGTGAAGCTGTTCGACGATTACAATACTCTGAGAAAAGCAAAGCGGAAGCATCTCGACCTACAACAACTGAGGTTGTGCAGGGGAATCGGAATGCACAAATGGGTAAGCCATTATCATTTATGCCTCCTACTGATAGAGAGGGTAAGAAGATCGTAAAATTAAGTGAGGATGATTTCCAATCCCAAACTGAATACTGGGAAGACCTCATTAATCGGGTATATCATTGGTGAGGCTCCGTATGAGAAGGCGATGGATAATTTTGTTATGCATGTTTGGAACTTTGTAACTAAACCTTAGATTTTAATCCACTCTGAGGGATATTGCATTTTCCGATTCAATTCGATTGAGGACAGAGATCAAGTTATCCAATCAGGTCCCTACTCTTACAGGAACAAACCTCTGGTTCTGAGACCTTAGGAGATAGATTTCTCTTTTCAAAATGACATAGTCAGTACCATTCCTGTATGGATTAGATTCCCTGGACTACCTGTGGGTTGTTGGTCTACTGAGGCATTGAGCAAGATGGCTAGTGCTGTAGGAAATCCCTTGTATACTGATAAATTCATTGCCCACTATGAAAAGATCTCTTTTACTCGTGTCCTTGTGGAGGTTGATGGTGCTCATCCACTCCCAGATCAGATTGATATTGAAACTCCATTTGGACTGAAGGTGCAGCAGATTGAATATGACTGGAAACCCCTGTGTTCTGTAACCACTGCTTGAAGTTTGGTCATGATGCACTGGACTGGTGGTACAATGCAAAACCTGAGGCTGGAAAGGATCAAACTGAAGAGGGTATGAAGAAGAGACATGAGCCTAGAAGGAAGAGACATCCTAAAAAACAGGAATGGCATGTTAAGAAGGCACAAGTTGATGAACCACAAGTTGCTGAACCTCAGGATATGCAGGAAGCTGAACCTAGCAGGTCAACAGATGCACCTCAGGTCATTAACCCTCAGATGATGACTGACCAACCTGAGGCCCAACAGCACCTTACCAGTCAGATGAGGAACCAAGATGATACTGAACAAAGTTGCAAGGAAGCTGATGAATGCAATAAGGGTAAAGCTGGTGTTGAAGTGTTAGATTCAGGTAGGAAAGGTCAACAGAGTGACCCAGGATCCTCCTATACTCTCAAATGATATTAGTCACTTGGAATATAAGAGGGCTAAATCTAGCCCATAAGCAGAAAGAACTGAAAGACTTTCTTGCTCCAAATAAAGTTGATGTAATGGGATGCTTAGAAACAAGGGTAAAAGAACATAAAGCAAAGAAAACCAAAACAGAATCTTAAAAGGTTGGAATGTTTACTGCAATTACTCATAGGCTGTGAATGGCAGAATATGGCTGATTTGGAAGACTCATATCCAACTTCAGATCTCTCTGGTTACTGACCAGATTATTCACCGCCAATTAGAAGACCCCCTTAGCCAAATCAGGATGCATGCCAGTATCATATATGCTCAAAATGATGCTAGCCTTAGGGAGCAGTTATGGACAGACTTGAGAACTATCCCTATATCTAGCCAGGACATTTGGTTACTGAGTGGAGATTTCAATAATGTTTTAAATCCTGATGACAGAATTGGCTCACCTATCACAGAAGCAGAAACAAGAGGCTTTAAGACAGTTATAAATGAATTGCAATTGTCTCCCCTCAAAGCTACAGGATGGCATTTTACTTGGTCAAATAAGCAGGGAACTACAACTAGAGTATACAGCAAAATTGATTGGGCATTTGGCAATTTTCAATGGCTGCAGCAGTTTGGTCATGTTGAAGCTGACTACATGAATCCCTCTGTTTCAGATCACTCCTCTATACTCATCAGATGTGGTGGATTAAAGCTGTTGCATCCAAAGCCATTCAGACTATATACTCATATCATGGAGCATCCCCAGTTTCAAAGAATTGTGCAGCAGACCTGGAGGCTCGATCACCAGGGACCTCCCCTACAACAGATCTAGAGGAAATTAAAATGTTTAAAACAGCAACTGAAAGAGTTAAATGCTCACATGGCCACATACAAACAGAAACTGATACAAGCCAGAGAATCACTGGACATCATTCAAAGTCAGTTGCAGACCACTCTTTTATAACAGTTTCTTTTTGATACAGAGAAAGTAGCATTACAAAATATTGCTTATTGGAGTTCTGTAGAAGAGCAAGTCATGAGACAAAAGTCCAAAGCAACCTGGACCACTTGTGGAGATTCCAACACCAAGTACTTTCATGCTCAATGGAAGACCAGAACCTCCCAAAGCAACATTTCTTCTATCTACACAAACACAGGACTTAAGCTAACAGATCCAGTACATGTTGAACAAGAATTCATTGTTGTCTTTCAATCATTGATGGGCAATTGTGAAAGAGAAATTCCACTTGCTAATACTGCCATTATAAGGGAAGGCAAATGCTTATCAAGAGCTCAACAAATACTGCTGATACAAGAGGTTACTATGGAAGAAATTGTTACAACTATAAAGGAGATGCCAAAGGATAAAGCACCTGGAGTGGATGGATTTCCCATTGAATTTTTTACCAAACACTGGGACATAGCTAAGGAGGACATCTTTATTGCTGTAAAGAACTTCTTCAGCACTTGTAGATTGCCTCCATGCTAAATGCTACTGCCATAGCTCTAATTCCCAAGGACAAAACTCCAACAACTGTGAAGGACTACAGACCTATAGCCTGCTGCACCACATAGTACAAGATCATTTCCAATGTCATCACTAGTAGGATGAAAGCTGTGATAGGTGACTTGGTTGGGCAAGCCCAATCTGCATTCATTGAAGGCAGAAGTGTTCTGGACAACATCATACTCAGCCATGAAATATTCAAAGGATACTCCAGGAAAGCCGTTTCCCCTAAATGTGTCTTGAAGGTGGATCTGAGGAAAGCATATGATACACTGGATTGGAGGTACCTAAAGCAAATACTAGTAGATCTGGGGTTTCCTGCTATTTTTTTGCAATGGGTAATGGAGTATGTCTCAACTGTCTCTTACTCCCTTATGCTTAATGGAGGACTTACAAAACCTTTCAAAGCTAAAAGAGGAATTAGACAAGGTGACCCTATGTCACCCTACCTTTTTGTATTGGCAATGGAATATCTCAACAGGATTATGGAGAAAGTGCACAGAAATGGTGACTTCAATTTTCACCCTAAGTGCAGGAAGCTTAACTGTACACATGTGTGCTTTGCTGATGACCTACGGATGTTTTGTAGAGCTGATTTGGTGTCTGTCAAGGAGTGCACTGTATATAGCTGGCACTACACTGGATGATAAGGTTCTGATTCTGGAAGAACTGGGATTCACTGAAGGTAAACTACCTTTCAGATATCTGGGAATCCCCCTTGATTCTAAAAAGCTATCTGTTGGTCATTATCCCAATTATTGAGAAGATCACAACTAAAGTTACTTGCTGGTCTGCTAGAATGCTCTCCTATGCTGGCAGATGTCAGCTCATCAAGTCAGTCATATTTGGCATTCAAACTTATTGGGCTCAAGTGTTTATCCTTCCTAAGAAAGTGTTGAAAGCTATTGAAACTATTTGTAGAACATTTCTTTGGACTGGGAGTGTGAAGCTATCCAGAAAGGCTTTAGTGGCTTGGGACAGTGTTTGCAGACCCCTCTCTGCAGGAGGTCTAAACATTATTGACATGACAGTATGGAATAAGGCAGCCATCAGCAAACACCTCTGGAATTTGGCTAACAAAAAGGATTGCTTGTGGATTAGATGGGTGCACAGCTACTACATCAAGCAAAGGGACTTAGAAACAATGCCATCACCCAAGACAGCTTCTTGGGTGGTAAAGAAGATACTAGATAGAAGGGAAGATCTCATGGGAGTTCAAGTGAGCCAAGGCAACCTTTTCACTAGATTGCAAACATTCTGTAGCCTGGATAAATTCCTTATCCACAAGCAATACCTGGCACTAACTCCTACCTATAGTAAAGCTGCTTGGAGGAACCTGGCACTATTTGCCCAAGCTCAACCAAGGTACAAATTTACAGTCTGGCTAGCTGCTCATGGAAGATTACCTACAGTTGATAGACTACAGAAGATTTGAGTCCAAGTCCCTCAATCTTGTGTACTCTGTGACCATAGCAGTGAGGTATTTAGCCATCTTTTCTTTGACTGCCCTGTCACCAAGAACCTGTGGAGCAGAATCTGCTCCTGGCTAGGATACCATAGAAATGTGGGGAACTGGTAGACAGAAATGATGTGGGCCTGCAGCAAGGCAAGAAGCAGAGTGGCACTAAACAATATCACAGCCTGTGCATCATAACCACTGTGTCTCTTATCTGGCGAGAAAGGAACAACATCAGATTTAACAGGTCAACTTTTGATGCAGCTCTACTGTGCAGGGAAATAGCCTTATCAATCTATATCCGAGGCCGAGACTGCAGGAAATGGCAAGCTGCATTGGTCAAACTCAACAAATATCCTTAGCTCTAGTCACTAGTAATACTATAATGTAAAAAGTACGACCCAGTACAATACCACTCAGTGGTGTCTGGGGAGGGTAGTGTGTACGCAGCCTTACCCCTACCCTGGGGTAGAGAGGTTGTTTCCAAATAGACCCCCGGCATAAATCCCCAGAATTTGCTCCTGGGGTGTAATTAGAGCAAATTAGAACTTAGTATAGGAAATGATGTAAATGAGTAGGAGTAGTCCAAACTCTTACCGAACCTCAAATTGTAAATATTTTTTGGGATATCAATGGAAAGAATCGTTTAACCCAAAAAAAAAAAAAGTTAGTGTTGGCAGTACAGAAAGAAAAAAGAAAAGAAAGGTGGAAATTACTAAAACAGAATTTTGTTTCGCCTTCCCATGGTGACCTCAAGTCTTCCGAGAGGGCTTTCCTGAACTCTTTCCATAGCATCATCGGTTACTGCATCATGGCACGGGGAAGTCGTGGCCTCACTGGCGTTTTTGACGGACT
Source organism: Nicotiana benthamiana (assembly GCA_034376525.1). Taxonomy (NCBI): domain Eukaryota; kingdom Viridiplantae; phylum Streptophyta; class Magnoliopsida; order Solanales; family Solanaceae; genus Nicotiana; species Nicotiana benthamiana. The sequence continues at coordinate 120,282,794 of CM067331.1, forward strand.
CACCCTAAAACATAAATAAAGATGCAAAATTAGACAAGACTGCACAAGTTAGAATTGCATTTACTTTCTCCGATTTCAAGTATGTTTTGACACTAGAAAAGGCATGTTTGACACTTAAGAACTACAAGTTACTGATCTTCCATAAATGTAAAAAGAAAACTCTACCAAAAATAATACTACTTAGCAGATTGTATCTTTTGGATAAGATCCCTTCATATTTGTTATAATCAGAGGAAAATACGAACATGATTCCTATTCTAGTCATACCTAGTTAGACTTTAAGTAATAAATATGTATTTCAATGATAAGTTAGGTTGATGTCCACTAGAAATTTCCTTTTTCCTGGTTAGGTAACAGAAACAATTAAGAGATTTAGTAACTACTAACTTCCCATCTCCTCAAATTACTAATTATAGTTGCACATGTTATTAAGTACGAAACCAAGCCCCTCAAAATTCTCAACTCTAGTAACACAAGTAGCCATGGACATTACTAAGAGACATCTTCTAAACTAATCTTGAACAGGATTAATACAAATAAGATTTTATCGTCCTCCCAAAACTAGAAAACTTTCTGGTATATTCTCTACTATCGCGCATGAGCTACCATGATCTTTAAGTTCGTAAGCATTATACTCACGCTCAACTTTCAGATGACAGAAAAGTAGAAAGCATGGAATGGCGCAATAATATTTTGGAGGGAGAGAGAGGGGGGGGGGGGGGGGGAGAGAAACAAAAAGGAAAAGTTTCGGCCGAAGGGGAAGAAATTAGAAAGCGTGATGTGGCGCCTCCTTGAAAACAGCTAAACCACTATACCAATCTCAGAAAGATGGAAAATACAAGAAGAAAAATGAAACAATCTTTCCAGAAAAAATTAAGTGTGGACTGGCTGGGGCCATAGCCACTTGTAAAGAAGCTTTTACCTGATGCGTTGGGATCCCAATATCTCCCCGCAACAGTCTAATGCCAAAATTGCACTCTCAGCCTGCGCAGTTTTCAAGTATAAGATTACATTCAAATTTCATTCCATATTAACATACTGTTTTGAGAAAGCCAATAAGCAGTCATAAGTCCTCTTCCTTTATCAGCCTTAAACTAAATACCTATTTTAGCTTTGAAAGGCAAAGATTCAATATCTTGCTGCAGATTTCCTTAGCTACCAATGTAATAATCTATTAAACCTTCCTTTCCTCAATAGCACTCAAATGGGCAACAGGGCGGCCAACGAATAATGTGGGAAATAAGAGAGTACAGTCCGAGGCAACTAAATAGAAGTTGTGTTATGTAACATTCAACAATCCCTACCAAAGATAAGAAAGCATACCATTACAAACTCAACAAAAGCAATGTGGGTTGAGTGCACGTGATCCCCCAAAAGCCTCAGACGAGAAACCTGCAAAGTAAGAGTGTTCTTCAATATCACTTCTTAAGCTAACATTCCAAACTTAATGAAACGTTTAAACATCATACTGACCTCACCACATCTTGTTTCAAAAAAGTTCTTGACGTCCGTCTGAGTAACCTTTCAGAATAGAGTAATCGGTTGTAAACTAATTATAAAATGCTAACGGATACTATGGTAGAAAGAAAAAAACAATTTAACCAACAGCCAAGTATGAGGCAGAGCATAACAACTACCAAAAATGTGCATCTGACAGAAAGATGCAGGCAAGGAAAGAATGAGAAAACTTTACAAGCTCTCAAAGATGAAAATATCTACCTTCTTATCGATATTTGTACAGTAGACTGTCCTGGCGCACATCTCACGCTCATCCTCCGACTACAGAATACATCAATATTAAATTGAGAATTAAGCAATTAGTTCCATGAAAAAGAAAACATAAAAACTATTTCTCAGCACCATCCACATACTACCACAGCAAAGTGCCAAAGTTCTTTTTTTTTTGGATAAAGAATAAAGTGCAAAATATTTATCCATACCCTTGGAAGGAATGTTGGATTCACGGGTAGAATAGCAGTTTTCGAGGGTAGGACCTTCAGTGGAGAGAAACCTAATATTGTCCCACAAAGGCTAAGTGCTGCTCTCGCAGAGTCTGCTAGGATCGATTCCATATTAGCTTTGAATATTCAGCTGTCTTAAGAAGATTTCAAGCCAAATCATCCAACTTACACTCATCAGCAAACTCCACAAAAGCAAAACGAAGACGGGAATGGGGTTCACCGCAAATTCGGCAGTCAACAACCTGGAAAGGAAGTAGCAAAAATGAGAATGACCATCATTACACGCCTTGATACATTAACACATTAAAGTTTTTCTCAGAAAAAAGGAACATGATTGCAGTCTACCTTGAACAGAAAAGGAGGAATCATTCACATTACGCATAACATGTAAAATAAATAAACAAATATGCTGGCGGAGATCGCGGCGCAGTTGGTTGATTGACTGATTAGAATACCTCTGCTGTAGCTATGAGATAAAACCGTAAAAGTCATTATTTTGGAAATATATCAATTACACCGTCACAAATATGGCATAAAATTTAGAAACTAAGCTGACAAACAGGAAGATAAACATCCTGAAATTCATTGCAACCTTCACCACATTTCACACAAGCAGCTCGATCTATCCTCCCACACATTTAGAACTTCTTCATGACAAGTTTTTTGGTCCACAATGAATAGTTGAAACAACAACAACAACCCAGTAATATCCCAGATGCGCAGAAATATCAATTCTCACAAGAAGAAACTTTGGAAAGAAATCATGAAGCTAGTTGAGATGCATCTTCTAGGGCAAAACTGTAAGCTCAAAATAAAGCATTATATAGGTGCCTAAACCATAGACCAAACTATATAAGCTGCCTCTTAGAGTCTGCTGCCCCAAGTTAGGATACAGCAAGAACCAATGACGTAAAATTTCCTTGGATAGGGGCTATTGATGATTTACTTCAGATCGAATGTTAAAAGACTATTAAATATTCATTAAGCCTTAACCGTACTAACCATGAAGGCAAGACTCCTCATCTATCAAAGTCGTCTTCACAAAAGTCAAGTGGACAAAGATTCCTATTTGGGAAAAGAGTTTAGGCCCAATGATATTCATGATTTAACAAATTTTAATTGTAACCAATGTTGCTGGCTCCAGAAAGCCACGTACGAACTGTGACCCATGTGCTAATTCACCAGAAAGCATGGTCATGCAATAAACCACAACAGAACCCAACCCCTCCTTAATATGGTCACCAGCAACTTCACTGAGAGATACTGAATAGAGCAACATTTACTGGAAGGAGTCCTCGCATGATAAGGCTACAGTGCTGCCAAAGTATCGGAGAAAACGGACTAAAACAGGTATCGGACCCCCAAGTTAAGGCAACTGTTCTGCTAAAGTATGATATAAGTAACAAACAAAATGTATACCTATGTATCAAGTTACCACTCTAAGAACAGAAAAGAAAAGTAATTCGTTATTTCTAGTTCAGGTGCCTCAAAGACTACAAGTATATGCACTTAAAAGCACTCAACAACAACAACAACCCAATATAATCTCACTTAGTGGGGTCTAGGGAGGGTAGTGTGTACGCAGACCTTACCCCTACCCTTGGGTAGAGAGGTTGTTTCCAAATAGACCCCCGGCATCCTTCCCTCCAAGATCCCACCTTGCTCTTGGGAAGACTCGAACTCACAACCTCTCGATTGGAAGTGGGGGTTGCTTACCATCAGAGCAACCCCTCTTGTCCACTTAAAAGCACTCAAATATCTAATATAATGGATCACATCAATGTTCAGAAGAGCAAAGTGACTTACTTGTCCATAAGCACTAAACAATGCAGCAAGCTGCTCTTCGGTGACCTAGATATTGAAAAGGCACAACCAAAGATACTCTCTGAGTACTAATAAAAAATATCACATAAAATTAATGAGAATCAATCCTTACGTTGTTATCTATCTCAGCGACATATACTGTTCGCCTGATGCTATCTTCACTTTGAGCCTTGTAAGCTCTATTGTTCATTCTCCTTTTGCCTTGGTTATAGTTGTTGCCTCTCTGAGGAAACACAATATTAGGAGATATCACAAGGAAGACAAGAAAATAGAGATGGCTGTCTATGAGTCAAATATTCTGGTTAGCATACAAAATAAGACCAGATTGATCCAGGCAAAGCTGCAACTGAAATGTCAAGTATGTTGTTCATAAGTTTATGAGGCTAGGAAATCATCTGAATTGATACAACACCAACAACAGCTATGCCTCCGTCCCAAACAAGTTCAAGTCAGCTATATATATATCCTCATTCCTCACTGACCATGTTATTGACCATGTAACTCCATTTTAGCTCATCTCATGCCAATAATATGCAAATACAGATAAAAAATAATAGAAATTCTCTATATTTTCTAAATCATCTAAATTGATGTTCTAATGAAATGTAAACTAACTCTAACATGCATACAGAAAAACATTCCCAATTAGGAAATTACCATTAACCCGAGAGATGCAAAAATTCAACAGCAACAAAATCACTTATTTAATGAGTAACCTCTAGAGATGATGGCTGTGATGACTCAGAACAAATCAAACTGTCATTTAAAGTAACCAACTAAAACTCATTAACCCCATATTAACATGAGAAACATAAATATGGCACTGTATGTGATTGAACGTTAAAAGTGCAGAAATCAAGTTCGAAATGCAAAACTTCTTTCCAAAACAAAATAGTCTAGGGGAAAACAATTCCTCCATAACTATTCCATAAAGCTAAAAATGATAAAATGACAACTGCATTTAAGCATAACGTACAGATTCCTGATAACAGATTCAGTAGTTTTAAAGTTAGCAAATGCAGTCAAAACACATAGAGATGCTTGAATCGATGAGTAAGGGAAGTTGAAGCCCCGGAGGCCTTCATAATAATCACAATGCAATTCATCATTTACAAATATATTCATATTTAGACGAACTGACAAACACTTGGATTCAAGTATAACAAAACAACAAAATAATCCCCTAAATCTCATCCACATACAGCAAAAGATTCTTTTTAAGCATCATAAAAAACCAAAGAAATAAAAAAGTTGCAAATAGCACGTTCACACTCAGATTAATACGACAAATTTCCACGCCGCCCACTATAATGGACCAATAATACTCTTCCATTTTTAACCACCTATCAGTAATAAAAGTGACAAACAAAATTTGATGGTCTCATTTAACTAACTGAACGTCAAGCCTCCACTTTTAGTGATTGGAATGTCAAGAATCCCCTGTTAATAAACAAGGAATCAAAAGTTTGATGATTAACCCTTCGAACATTTCCTTGATAGTTGTGAGCCCCAGTTCCTACATTCAGTCCATTCTGCAATAAATCATATGCTTTTAAATGATCAATGCCTAATTTCATTGAATTTGCTTCAATCACTATTTGAGAAACAGATTATTGAAAAGCCCCCAACCATCATTTCTCAACAAGGAAATGTTAAAATAATCCAAAACAAATGTTGGAACAGTAATTAAACTTCCAAAATTACAGCAATCCACAAGATGACCTAATGCTTAAACAGACACCTCCCACAAGTAACTAAAACAAACAAAAGGCTTAAAAGGAAAACTTGCACACCAGAAAACAAACACACACAGATTACAAAAAAACTCAACAAGAATTCATTCACCATTAATTTGACAACTTCATAATTGCAATTTTACCACGTGGAAATCTTGAGCTACTTTAGAAGTCATGAACCAACAAACAAAACAGACAAAACAACCAAAATTTTCAACAATCATAGAATCAATGAAGAATTCTAATCAGAATCAAGAACTAAAATCTATACCCTTCTGTCATTTTGCAAACCATCAGCACCTAAAGGAGTCTTGTTAGCTGGCACAAAATTACTCATGAGAAGCATCTGATCACTGCGATTCTTATTATTATTATTATTATTATTATTATTATTATTATTATTATTATTATTATTATTATTATTATTATAAGAAGAAGGGAAAAATTCCTTAGCCATTGGATTCAACTTGAGTTTTTTCAACATGTCAACAATATCTTGCATTTGATATTCAGATTTTGCATTTGGGATTGGATCAGATTCCTTAACACAACCATTATTAGATTCAGAAATAATATTATTGTCAGTGTTCGGTGACAGAGATTGAACAGCAGGAGCTTCAATCACTGCTGTCTCACCACACACTTCTTTTGCACCAGCAGCCATTGAAATAGTAAATAAAACCTCAAACTCACAAAACAAAAAAAGCTCAAAATTTTCAAGAAAATCCTAGAATTCTAAAATTCCAATAGATTAAAGCAACCCCTTTTATGAAAAAAAACCCAATCTTTATATTGTATGTAAATATCTGAGATTTGAATGATCTTAGTAAATTAAACAAGCTCAAAAATAGCAAGAAAATACTAGAATTTTATCATTCTGATAAATTAAAGCAACCCTTTTTTGTGCAAAGACACAATTTTTATTTATACATATAAATATGGAATTCTAAGAGTAGAAATGTGTGTAGAAAGGCCTATTGAGACAGACCCATTTGCAGAAAAAGAGTCTGAAATGGAACAAAAGAAGAAGGTGTGAGAGAGGAAGAGTAGAGAAACAGATACTAGTAAAAACTTTATAGGGTTTTTTGGTAACAAATTGAATAACAGAAGGCAGAGTATTTTGGTGGTATTCTTGTTTTTTGTTGTGGTTTTTTAGAGGCAAGTGAGGTTTTATGTGTGAATTTAATTACCAAAAAATAAAAATGTATAATGTGAATTTAGGCATATAGAGGGAGAAAGAAGGAAATGCTATGTGGAGAGAGAATGGGAGGAGGTTGAAGATGGATAAATTCTTTTTATAAGTTTTTTATTTGGGATAATTGATAAAGTTGTTCATAATTACGATATCACGGATTTATCGTAGAAATAACTTTTTACAAAAATACAATGTAAGGCCGTGTACAATATACTTTTATAATTCGGCCCTTCCTCGGACTTGTATATAGCGAGGGCTTAGTACACCGGGGTGCCTTTCTATTTGTTTTTGACAAAATACCTTAAATTACCCCTAAACATGGTTCAAGTTATTAGTATCCTCCCCAAACTATGTTCGTTCTTAATTATGCCCTTAACTTGGTTTTTTAAGAGTCATTATCCCCTAAAACTAATATGGCAAAAAACATTGGTGTACACCTGCCACGTTAATTTTCTGTATATGTAGCATCTTTTTGAAAAATAAATATTTTTTTATCTTTTTAACATATTATTTTTTTTAGATAATTTTTTTCGAATATTTAGGCTAAATATTTTTATTTTACCAAAAATAATAAAGTTTTAGATAAATCTTTTTTTCGAATTTGATCGGAAAATAAAAATTTCTACAGTTGAAATAAATAGTCAAGTCATCTAAAAAGTTATAAAAAATACATAGTTTGAAATTAATTTTTTTGGCTAATATTTTATATAGCTCTAAATTATGGTGGTTTAAAACTATGTATTCAAACTATGTATTTTTTATAACTCTTTAGATGACCTGACTATTTAATTCAATTGTATAAATCTTTATTTTCAGGTCAAATTCAAAAATCTTTATTATTTTAAAAAAATAAAAAATATTTAGCTTAAATAATGTAGTTCTGTCTAAATTTTATTATAAATTATATTCGAGAATAATATCTAAAAAAATAATATTCTTAAAAAGGTAAAAATATACTTTATTTTTCAAAAAATAGCCACATATACAGAAAAATCCACGTGATAGGTGAGTGCATCCCACACTTTTTGTCACATCAACATTTAGAGGGTAATGACTCTCAAAAGGTCAACTTGGGGGTAACTAAGATTGAGCATAGTTCAGAAATGATACTAATAATTTGAGCTAAAGTTAAAGATGGTTTAAAGTATTTTGTCATTATTTTTTTTTTATTTTTATTTTTTTGGATTTCTCCCAGCATATGTTTTTGGTGCTCTACAAATATGAATTCACGATGAAAGTCTCCCTTAGCAATTAAATGACCTTAGCGATTCCACTTTTTAGATTTAAATCTCAAATGTGTGATTAAGAATAAAAGGGCACTTACTGTCCCACAACAATTTTGATAGGGCATAGGTTGCATGTGTTAATAATTATGTAATAATATTTGATTAATTGTATAGTAAAGTAGATAGATTCTTCTATTTCTTTCTACCACATTATTTATTACTAGTAGAATATTGTGATTCTAATTCATTATGTTTAACCGATAAACTTTATGCACAATTATATATATATATTAGTTAGAGGATAGTGGAGATCATAAAAGGGTGTTACAAAAATCTCATAAATTTGACTTAATCCTATGAAAATTGATCATATAACACCAAAGAATATTTTAAATGTACAGTGCGGGGTAGGGGACAACTAACGTAAGATGACTTAAGTCTTGTTTTTGTTACCTTCCGTTGCAAATGGATATGACATTCATCTCATTATAAATTTATAATTCATAGTGTAGTTTTATCATAACTGCCTCTTAAATGATATACATTTTCATACAATATATAACATATTCCTTGCACACCCGACACCTCATCCTTTTCTTTTTAGTATTCTTTCCGTCCCAAGTTATACAAAGATATTTTATTGGGTACGATGTTTTACAAAGAAAAATTCTTTTAAAATTTGTGATTTAGAATCAATTTTATGTGGTTATATATTATTTATTAAAAGTAAAATTTAAATTAAAATTAAATTATTTTTGAATTAAAGATATAAGATTTTCTTTAAGACCGACTAAAAAACGTCATAAAATATATACTGTAAGTTGTTTGTCTGATCTTTCTGTTCATTCCTATTTTACTGGTGACGCTGAACACGATGGAGTGCGTGATGATTGGTGAATAGTTGGAAAGGAAAGGTACTGCAAAACAAGGTTTCTTTGAATTAAAATAATTAAAAGAAGAAAATACAAGAAAATGTCTGAATTGGATTATCGTAACTCCAATATTCTTTTTGTTAAAACTAGTTATGGTTTCATCAAAATATTAGACTTCAGTTATTAAGGCAAATGTCGTTTTTCTTTTACTCGGAACTTTGGACCTTATGGGGAGTAAAAAGGAAAACAATTTATTCACACTCTATATTTATATCAAGATACATTAATTTATTATAGTCAACTCATAAATTAATGCAACATGCTGATTAATTATTTACAATTAAGTGATATAATTGTATATAAATAAAATAAAATTATTTGTTAATTTGATAGAAATATTAAAAGGGGGAAATGGGGGATGGGGGGTGCTATAGTTTGGTGGGAATTGTTGGTGGGGAAATGAAAGTGACTGTACATATTGTCATGGTTCTTCTTGTGATAGCAATTGTGCTTTGAGTATTTATTCCCGAGATTATTTCTAGTCTATATTAAACGCGCAATATTAGGAGTTTTACGTAACGTAAATTTAAATTAGTTAGAACCGTAATATAAATATTGAATACCGAATAAAGTACTAAAAAAGGGCAATGTTTAATCTGACATTGACATCAAATCAATTTTATCGAAATGAATATTCCATTAGGAATTAGAATAAAATGCTGGTCATAAACTGAAACATATGCATGGTTCTTAGAGTATCCCTATATTATATGGCAGTCACAATATCACAATTCAAATCATAATATTACAAATTTGAAATTAATCACAAGAGAACAGTCTTTACCAATTGAAATTTTTAAGTTACGAAATTAGAAGAAGTTCATGTTTAGGGTAAAACCATTTCTATGGAACCACATGACTCACATGGTTTAGTTGAGGTTTCTTTGGAATTCATTTATTTAATTAATAATTGACAAGCGTATAATTCATTTCTTTCATATCACATCATTGAAATTCGAAAGAGAATAGGTACAATTTTTTTTATTTAAAAAAAATCATCTAATGAGGCCAAAATTTCTGAACTTGCTATCTCCTAGCCTCCTAGGCATTTACGCACGTTTTAATTCAACAAATATTGTTTATTAGATTAATAAAATTATGTTTAACTTATGAAATAGTCTAATATTTTTCGAATAATAAAATACAATATCAATTGATATGGTTGGATGTATGATTGAGATCTCTTCATTCTTAGCCAAAAGTTCTCGATACGAGCGTTGATCAGATAAAGAACTTTCTGATAGGAAACGTTTTATCTTTTAGTAATTTGATATGGATATAAATTAATTACGTCAGTATGCCTCGGATAATTAGACTAGAAAAAAAAATTGGTAGCAATAAGCTTAAGAGAGATATCTAAAGTTAATACATCAATGCAAAATGCTAATTAGTCTACCCTTGATACAATATATTTTTTATAACTTATATATAATCAACTGAAAACCAAGTATAGATCACTGGAGTAGTTTTTAATAGTCAAATATATTTCTGCTTTATTTTTTGGATAGATATCTTGTTTTCTTATAACCACGGAGTAATAAGAAATATTACTCATTCAAAATGGAAATCTTCATTAATATTCACTTTCTAAAATATATAAAGAAGAAATGCATTGTGCATCTATGTCTTTTTCACCTTTATCTCACCTTCTTTACTCTTTTCTCGTTTCTCTCAACCAACATACCCATGTAAATTGGGAAGAATAATATCCCTATTTCAAGTACATTTCAGAAGAAAATGCAATAGTAGGGTAGGAGCGAATACATAATTTTGAGTTTGTAAATGTGAAGTACAATCATATTCATTGCTTTTTTATTAGGAAAAAGTCCAAATTCGCCTCCATACTATTTAAAATTGTTTAATTCTACCACATGTTCTACATTTGGCTCATTCGTACACCGATTGTTAGAGCCAATTTAGATTAGTTGATTTGAAGTATTTGATAAGTATTAAGTGTTAAAAAATATTTGAAGTATTGAAAGTATTTTAATAAATAAGCAGTTGTGTGTTTGGGTATAAGTGTTGAATTTGACAATAAGTTATTGCAGTATTTGATAAAAAAATGTTTATAAGCTCTTTTTCTGTTAAAATGACATTAGAATTATTTACACTTATAAGAGCATAATATCTTAAAAATTTTAGATTTCAGTTCAATTATATGTCACGATCCAAACTGGAGGGACATGACTATCACCGGGCCATACTTGTCGCGCACCAATGTACATTTTACCTAACCTTCTTTATTTTTTTTTAGGGCCAACGAGTTCAATATAAATGGTATCCATGGATCACGGACAACCAACCATAAAAGATGATGGCATAAACATACATAACATGGGGTGACCAGACAATTAAGAAACTATATATAAGGTACGAGCTACCACGCTACCATGAAAGACTATACAACAAAAACCAGCTGACAAGGCATACCAAACTATACATGAGTTGACACCTGTTTATGAGCCTCTAAAGGAACATAAGTGTTGCAACATAACCGGAGCAGGGCTCCGACATACCCATAATGTCTATAACAAAAATGCATACCAAGACCACGGCAAGTCCGGAAAAGGGATCTCGCCAATCACTGCTGAATTGGACAGCCTACTGTGGTGGGGGAGCTGCACCTGCCTGTCTATCAGGACCTGCAGGACGACATGCAGCGTCTACAAACAAAAGGACGTCAGTACAAATAAAGTACTGACTATGTAAAGTAGGGAACCATAGATACGAACAGTAATGTAAGCAGGGATAGAAAATATACAACCTCTAACATCTGAGTACCTTTGAGTGCTACTGACATGAAACACATGATACATATGTATAAATACATAAAATTTTAAAACATACGCCTTTGTGAGCATCATCATCATCATCATATCGTACCCGACGGTAATAGATTCGATAAAAAAAAGTACCCAGCCATCATAAAGCTCGGTAGAATCATACCCGGCTACTTGGAGCTCAGTGAAACCCAACTGATCAGTGGTTGTACAATAGATGTCGTACTCGGCCGACTATAGCACGGCTCCGTAGAGTAAAATAGATGCATACATATAATGCACGCTCGACTCATGGAAATATGTTCTAAACCTTTCGGAGTGACATATGATTGGTATCCTCTGTACACGTTATTAGGACTAACTCTTCACTATGAACCTTATAAGAATAAGGAAGTACCAACAACATCGATAACATAAGAATAAGAGAAGCAACATCACATCAATCGTTCCATAAGATGGGAAACAATGTAAGTACTGCTAGCTGCTAAGAGTAGAGTATCTTTGGGAGCTCGTTCATTATGTTATGTACGACCGGAGTCGTGCAAAAGAAGGAAAGAGATAGCCTCACATGCCTTGTATATACTGCCCCAATCTCAAGCTATGCAATTGTCACAACTCGTTAGTCTACAATAAGAGAAACGATATTATCGTTATCATTTAAGCATCATAACTATTATGTATGGACAACAACCTATTTTACAATGAAACGGACAGTACCTCCCCTATATATATGACTTCACACAATCCCAAAAAATCACCAAACAGCCCAAACAACATCAATAATAATCGTTGTGAGCATATGATTTTTGACCGGCCGAAAACTCCTACAGGACTCTTAAATGTTTAGGATTTTTTTCTTTTAAAATATTAGGATTTTAATTTTTGGATCTAATTGCATGTGCATGTTCATTACTACGTGTTTAGGATTAATTAGGATTTAATTGTTAAATAAACTTGTTTTATAAATCAAAATACAAAAAATACATATGTGCCAGCACTTGAAATTATGTTTGTTCAATTTTGATTTATTTTAATTTTATCTGTGATTTAGGGTTTTTAATAAGTTTAGTAATTGATTTTAATTAAAAGAAAAGACAAAAAATATATATAATAAAATACAATACATGTATATATATAGTTGGTCACTCAGGCTGGCCACAATTGGGACAGACCTGAATGGCCCAATTTGTTTCCTTATCTGAACCTATACAATCAAGCCTAAACGACCAGCCAGTCCAGTCTGCACGTCCACTAGACCAAACGATACTGTTCACCCCTCCCATCATCACAGCCGTAGATTTCGCCCAATCCAACGGCTACTAAACCCCCACCTTAAACCATACATATATGTCCAAACCCCTTCAATACATACACGACCAAACTCACCCTTCTCGTATCTCCAATGCCGACTATAACACCTCCCATGACCACCCCATCTCCACCGTTGACCACCGCATGACCACCCTACTGCTGCCGCCGGAAATCGCCTTACGGCGGCGGCCGGCAACCAAACGGCCCAAAATTACACCCTGTAACCAGCATGACCTCCCCTATCCCACCATGTAATTTTTTTCCCTCAAACTTGAGGCACAAGTCAGAAATTAAAGGACTATTTTTGCAAAAATACAAGTTGAATTAAGGACTAAAAAAGAAAACAAGAAAAATCGGATGCCCTAACAGTTTTGCTATGAATTGAGCCATTTGGGGGGCATTGGGGGGGATCCAGAACCTTTCTCTTCAATATTAGAGCTGAAATACTTGTTCCACATCTGAAAACACTATTAGTGTTGTTTGAATCAATTTCTAAAAGCTGAATTCTCTAATTACTCTGTTGAAGTCCTGGGTGCATTGGCATTTGGCTGTTGATTGCTTAGTTGATCCCTTCTATTTTACTCATAGGTTTTTTCCTTTGCTGCATTATAGGTACCATTTAAAGCTCATGTATATGTGAAGTTCAAAGTGAAATATACTCTCAAATGTGAAGATCTAATTGTCATTTACATTTTTCTTGTTATTTTTATTTCCCCCATTTCCCTATTTAATCATGAATATGAGTGTAGGAATAGAATGATCCTCATGTTGTAGTTAAGTGTTAGATTGATCCCTGTCTGTAATAATTTAAACGTTTGGGACTGTTTTCATGTGTAATAATTAGACTTTCAGCTCAAGTTTTGTATATGCTTAAGTAATAGTCAATTTCAATTTCAGTCTGGTGGGTTCAAGTGCTGAATTTGTGCACTTAGAGCTACCAGACCTAGAAAGTAGTATATTCAATAGTCATGTGAATAACTGAATGTTATGAACTATTTTAGTTCATTTAAATCCCAGAATGCTTCGTAATAGCTTTTTTTTCAGACTTGTTTCCTGTAGTACAACGTGAAGCGTACTTGAATTTTGGAAATTAGACTCATATACTCTGACTGATGAGTATATGAATCGACTGATTCAAATCTGATGTTAGAAAAGTAGTACAAAAATAGTTGTTATTATTTCCTTCATGAATGGGTAAAGATTCGATTTTATGTACATAATTTAAGACCAATTGTTGTTAGCCATTGGACTCTTTGGTTCAAATCAGTACTGGGCTCATGTGTGAGGCCCAGTAAGCACCCAACTGCTGAAATCTAATACGTTTTCTGGGCTAAGTGATTAACAGCCCAAACCAGTCAAAATGGTTGCCAATTGCAGCCTGAGCAACAAGTGCTCCAGGGCTGTCCAAAAGTTCGATTTATTTATGTGTCAATTAGCCATGAACGAGGCTAAGGCGCACATAATGTTTCCCAAGCACCTAGTTTATACATAAAATAATTAAGGCATTTAAGCTAGAAAATCTAGCATGGATTAGGACGTCCTTATAAAACTAAAACGAGCTTGTTAACTAAATCAAGCATTACACGAGGCTCCTTAACTCACTAAAATACTTAGAAAATTGGAAGTGTCGATTAGCTAATTCACGTCCTTTCATGAACTTCTAAATACGTAGTTGCCATAGGCGCGAATTTATTAATGAAATACTTTCCTAAATTCGGGTGCGCATTTATGTGACCCAAATGCAAGTCTCAATGAAATTGGAATAAGTCAAAATCCACTGGTGCATTTATGTGACGTGGTTTGAGGCGTGTTCTGATGACGTTGAAATTCTCTTTAAAATAACAATAAAAGCGGTTTAAAGTTAAAAAGCACATAAGTTAAAACATGCTCTAAAATCAGATAATTTAAGCCAAATATGACAGTTGAGAGACCGTGCTAGAACCACGGAATCCGAAAATGCCTAACACCTTCTCCCGGGTTAACAAAATTTCTTACTCGGATTTTTGGTTCGCGGAATGTAAACAGGGTCATTCTTTTCCTCGATTCGGGATTCTAACTGGTGATTTGGGACACCATAAATCTCTCAAGTGGCGACTCTGAAATTCTCGTAAATAATTGGATTCCGTTTCGATTGTCCTTTAATTTGAAAAATTCCCTTATTTACGCCCTTCGCCGGGTTGTAGTAGCCAAAAGAAGGTGTGACAATCATATTGAGCTTTGCAAAACAGTCCATACACAACCTAATCACTTCCTACCTACGACTGCCACCATAGTCGTGTCAAACGACCCAAAAATATTACGAAGAATTATCAGCCCACAACCCTACATCTATATGGTGTTTCTACACACCCTTCCTCCTCCAAAACTCCAAAAAATAGTAGTAAAACATGCAGCCCAACAAAAACACAAAAAAGTCCTCAAAATAATCCGCTACAAGTGAATAACTCGAACTCACGGCTTCCGATCACCGTCTCATGAGTTCTGACATATATAGAACAAATTACCATGAGTTCACAACATAAAAAATGTATGAAATAGTGAAATAAACTTACCTTACTTGTTGGGTAACTAAGCCCTTTCCTTGGTTCTTCAAACTCTTGATTTTACCCTCAATTAGAACTTGAAAGAGAGGGAAAATCGATTAAGATTTGTGTGGAATTTGTGGGATGAGGTTTGCATGGGTTTAGGTCTGATTATTTGTGAGATATATTGTGGGTTGTATTGCAGGAGGTAACCCTTTAAATGGACTCAATAGCCGACCCGAATTTTCCTTTTTTGTGCTATAATTTAACCAAGTAGGTGATACACCTACTTGTCACCTAGCAGCTTGCGCAGTCTCACAAAAATACATATATCTTTCTACTCCAATATCGTATTGATAAACGGTTTAATACGTTGAAAACTAGACTCATAGATCTTAAATTTGGTGGGTAGATCACCTCGTAATTCCAAGTATATTGGGATAAAAGCTTAATGACATTTGACCTAAAGTTTAAGTAAAACCATGAACCTAAGTTGCGACAACTTTTGTCAACTTTTGTTTCATTACTCGTTTGACTTCAAGACTATGAAACAGATATTATATGGTTCAAATAACTTAAAACATGACTCTTGAGTGTATTAAGGACCTATAGGTTTACCCGTAAATACGAGTTATAAAATCATTGATTCGTTTAACTTCTAATACTTGTTAATTACCTTTATACACCCTTGATCACTTAAGATCAATAGGATTAACTTCTTATCATCTCAAGGATAATTACTTCTTGGATTTATGTTAACTAATGTATGGCATGAACTAACGCGCGTGGCTATGGGTTGTAACACCCCCCCTCCAGGAACATTCGTCCTCGAATGTAAGGGTTTATGGGGAGTCCAAATCACCGCGGATTCCAACGGAAATTTCCGGTTAATTTTCCCCTAAAAAAATGGTCACTAGCAAAATTTGCAAGCAGTTAAGCCCAACGTATGGCCTCATAAGGCTACACAAAGCATTATGGACATGTACATTATCTGCATATCACCATTTTGTATTTAGGAAGAGTGTTCTCAAGTTATTGCTTACCTTATAAAGTCGTTTCACCTTTCTAATGTATCATAAGTTCCACCAGCATCCTTGTTATCATCATTCATAAATAGGTAATGGTATTTAGACTTCATCTCTTCTTCTTCTTCCCATGTCATTTCTTCCATATTCTTGTTCCTCCGCTATACTTCCACGGAAGCTACATCTTTTGTTCTCAGCTTGCAGACTTGTCGATCTAATATAGCCACTGACACTTCTTCATATGATAGATCCTCTGTAACTTGTACATATTTTATAGGGACAACTCGAGAAGGGTCTCCAATACATTTTCTCAACATAGATACATCGAATACCAGATGGACAAATTCCAATTCGGATGGAAATTCCAACTCATAAGCAACTTGTCCAATTCGTTGAAGAATTTTATACGGACCGATATACCTTGGACTCAGCTTACCTTTCTTCCCAATACGCATAACACCCTTCATTGGTGAGATCCTCAAGAAAACCCAATCACCAACCTCAAACTCCAAATCACGACGTCGGACATCGTAATAAGACTTTTGCCTACTTTGTGCTGCCCTCAGTCATTCCTTTATCACCTTCACCTTCTCAATGGCTTGGTGAATCAAATCTAGCCCAACTATAATTCTGTTTTACCGATTTCGAACCATCCAACTGGTAATATACATCTTCTCCTGTATAGTGCCTCATATGGGGCCATTTTAATACTAGAATGGTAGCTATTATTGTAGGCAAATTCTATGAGTGGAAGATGGTCATCCCAATTTTCCTTAAAATCTTGAACACATGTTCATAGCATATCTTCCGGTGTCTAAATGGTACGTTTAGCCTCTTCGTCAGTTTGCGGATGAAATGCAGTGTTGAGATTCACTTGTGTGCCTAAACCCTTCTGAAAAGACCTCCAAAACTTAGCCGTAAATTGAGCTCCTTGGTCTAATATAATAGATATCGGCACACCATGAAGCCTAACAATCTCCTTGATTTATAACTTCGCATAATCTTCAGCCGTGTAAGTAGTCTTAACTAGTAGAAAATGGGCACATTTTGTAAGTCTATCAACTATCACCCAGATGGAGTCAAACTTATGATAAGAGCGAGGAAATCCAATAACGAAGTCCATATTAATCACCTCCTACTTCCAGGTCGGAATCTCTATATTCTGAAGAAATCCACTAGGTTTATGATGTTCTGTCTTTACTTGTTGACAATTAGGACACTAGGCTACAAATTCTGCAACAGTTATCCCACCAATACTGCTCCTTGACATCATGATACATCTTTGTCGAGCTGGGATGGATAGAATATCGGGATTGATGAAACTCATTCATAATCTTTTCTTGCAACCCTACCACATTAGGCACACATAATCAGCCCTGCTATCTCAGTACCCCATCTCCTCCGGTCTTAAAAGCCGTAATTTTACAATGCTGAATGCTCTCTCTCAATCGTACTAAGATAGCATCTTCATATTGACGTGCTTTTACCTCGTCTACCAAAGATGATTCGGATGTATTATGTACAGTAACACCTCTGTCATCAGAGTCTAATAATCTGATTCTCATATTGGCTAGCTGATGAAGCTCATTAGTCAACCCCCATCTACCTACCTCAATGTGTACTAAGATTCCTATTGACTTACAGCTGAGAGCGTATGCCACAACATTGGCTTTACCAGTATGATACAATATCTCGACGTTGTAGTCTTTCAGTAATTCAAGCCACCTACATTGCCTCAAATTAAACTCTTTCTACTTGAAGATGTATTGTAAACTCTTGTGATTTGTGTAGATGTCAACATGGACATCGTATAAGTAGTGCCGCCATATCTTCAAAGCATATATTACTGCAACCAATTCCAAATCATGGGTCGGGTAATTCTTTTCGTGCTTCTTCAATTGTCTTGATGCATAAGCAATCACCTTTGCAAGTTGCATCAATATGCACCCAAAACCTATACCTGAGGCATCACAATATGCCACATATCCTTCTGTTCCTTCAGGGAGAGTGAGAACTGGTGCAGATGTTAATCGATTCTTCAGTTTCTGAAAACTACGCTCACAAGTGTCAGACCACTGGAACTTGGTAGCTTTTTGTGCTAACTTAGTCAATGGTGTTGATATGGAGGAAAACCCTTCTACAAATCGCCTATAATATCCTGCTAGCCCTAGGAAGCTGCGGACCTCTGATGGTGTTGTAGGTCTCGGCCAATTCTTTACTGCATCGATCTTCTGAGTGTCGACACTAATACCCTCGTCAAATATCACATGGCCAAGGAATGCTACTACGTTCAGCCATAATTCACATTTGAAGAGCTTACCATATAACTTACGATCCTGAAGCATCTATAATACTATCCGCAAGTGGCACGCATATTCCGCCTCCGAACGAGAATACACCAGAATGTCATCAATGAATACAATCACGAACACACCAAGATAGGGCCTGAATATTGTATTCATGAGATCCATAAAATCTGCTGGGGAATTTGTTAGCCCGAACGACATTACCAAGAACACAAAGTGCCTATATCTTGTCTGGAAGGCTGTCTTTGGAATATCCTTCTCCTTAACCCTCACCTGATGATACCATGAATGTAAGTCAATCTTATAGAAACACTTGGCATCCTGGAGTTGGTCAATCAAGTCGTCAATTCTTGGAAGTGGATACTTGTTCTTTATAGTAAACTTATTCAATTGTAGATAGTTGATACACATCGTAACGACTAGTCTTTCTTCCGCACGAATAGAACCGGCGCACCCCAAGGTGAAGTGTTAGGCCTAATGAAGCCTTTATCCAGTAAGTCCTTCAATTGCGCCTTCAACTCTCGCAACTCTACCAAGGCCATTCTGTATGGAAGGATAGAGATAGGTTGAGTGTCAGGCAACACATCAATGCTAAACTCAATCTCCCTTTCAGGAGGAAGGCCTGGGAGTTCATCTGGGAAAACATCTGGAAATTTATTGACCACGGGGATTAATTGCAGAGTAGGCGGCTTCGCCTCCGCATCCCTAACACGAATGAGATGATGAATGTATATTTTATAGATTATTTCCCTTGCCTTAATATAGTAAATAAACCTACCTTTCGGTATAGCAATATTCCC
This sequence comes from Nicotiana benthamiana, assembly GCA_034376525.1. Classification (NCBI taxonomy): domain Eukaryota; kingdom Viridiplantae; phylum Streptophyta; class Magnoliopsida; order Solanales; family Solanaceae; genus Nicotiana; species Nicotiana benthamiana. The sequence goes on from CM067331.1 coordinate 120,302,412, forward strand.
CTTCCATTCAATGACAGGTTCACCAGGAAACTCAAACCTAACCATCTTCCTACGACAATCAACATTTGCATAGCATGAGGCCAACCAGTCCATTCCCATTATTACATCAAAAATCAACCATTTCTAACTCAAATAAATTTTCCGAGGTTTGACGACTACAAATCATCACAGTGCAACCTCTACATACCCTTCTAGCAATCAATAGATCTCCTATCGAAGTAGATACCGCAAGGGGTTTACTTATCAATTTAGGTTCAATGCCAAACTTATTAGCCACAAAGGGTGTAACATATGATAATGTATATCCCGGATCAATCAGCGCATATACATCATAAGAAAATACAGATAATATACCTGTAACAACATCTGGAGACGACTCGAGATCCTGTCGACCTACTAGAGCATAGGTTCGATTTTGACCACCACTTGAATTCGGCACTGCACCTCTACCTCTACCACAACCTGTTGACTGCTGAAAACCCCGCGCTGGAGGCTGAACTGATGAGGAAGAACCATACACGGATCCAGTCGGCTCAGCCATACCATCACCTCCCCCGTTAGGACAATCCCGCATCAAGTGGCCAGGTTTTCCGCAAGAATAACATGCATCAGAACCTCAACGGCACAGTCCAGAGTGGGCCTTGCTGCACTGATCACAATGTGGTGTTGTAGGTCTCATCTAACTAGTATCCTTGTGATGTTGCTAGCTTAATGCCCGCGAAATCTGATCTAAACTAGAATAGGTAAGTCAATCATATCAAGGCCTCTGAAACTGTGGAGGAGTACTAGCTACAGATGTTGCCGAACTCCTCGAAGACTGGGGCTTGACATTGCCTCTGAAGTCATCAGAATACCGTGCAAATCTTGCCCTCGTATGTTGGCCCCTATCCTGCTCCCTAGCTTCCCTCTATTGGCCCTTACAATCCTCTAGGGTCTGGGCTTAAGCCTGAATATGGGAAATATCTATGCCTTCCACAAGGAGGCTGTCGTACACTCATTTATCAGATGTGGTCCCAACCCGTTCACGAACAAATGCACCCTATCACTCATCTCGACCACCATATAAGGAGCATACCTTGCTAAAGAATCAAACTGCATACTATACTCTCACACACTCATATTACCTTGTCTAAGGTTCAAGAACTTATCAGCTCTAGCTCGTCATATCTTAACTGGAAAGTAGTGGCGAAGAAAGGGCTAAGAAAAATCCTTCCACAAAGCTGGAGGAGCGTTCGGACCCCTGGATCTCTCCCAACTATCATTCGAGAGAACCGCTAAATCCCGTAGCTGATAAGAAACCAACTTTACTGCCTCTATATCACTAACATGCATAACCCGTAGTGTATGATGAAACTGGTAAATAAAAGTCTACGGGTCTTCCTTGGGGTCTAATTTGGTAAACACTGGAGGGTCTAAATTAATAAAATCACGAACTCTCGTACTAACTGATTTATCAGCAACACCTGTATTCTGCCTCTGAGCCTGAGCAGCTACCAAGCTAGTCAATAACTGCAAAGCACTCCGTATGTCCAGGTCTGTAGCGCCAGACAGAGGAACTGAAGGTGTTATGTTCCTCCTAATATCCTCTGGAGGAGACGGAGTAGATGAGGTATGAGACGGCTTCTCACTCTGAGCCTCACTTTGGCCTACTCTGGCTTGGTGCACCTGACTGGTACCCTCTCCCGCAACAGTATCAAGCCGCCAACTAATTGTTTGCTTCCTAGTTGAAGGCATCGCTGAAAGAAAATAAGGTACATATTATAGATGAACACTTACGACTCAACTCTACGCACGATCTAGATTCAGGAAGAAGGTAACATCCCTAGATGTTCTGTAGCCTCCTGATTATAAATGTGGCGCGCTACACATCCATAGACAAGACTCTACTAGACACGGCTCATAGGCAATCTCCAGGACAGACCGGCTCAGATACCAAGTTTGTCACGACCCAAACTGGAGGGTCATGACTAGCACCCGGCCATACTTGCCACGCACCAACGTACATTTTACCTAACCTTCTTTATTATCTTAAAAGGCCAAAGAAATCAATATAAATGGTATCCGTGGATCACAAACAACCAACCATAAAAGATAATGGCATAAACATACATAACATGGGATAACTAGACAATCAAGAAACTATATAAAAGGTACGAGCTACCACGCTACGTCGAAATACTATACAACAAAAACCAGCCGACAAGGCATACCAAACTATGCATGAGTCGACACCTGTCTATGAGCCTCTAAAGGAACATAAGTGTTGTAACATAGCCGGAATAGAGCCCCGACATACCTATAATGTCTATAACAAAAATGCATACCAAGACCACAACAAGTCCAGAAAAGGGATCTCGCCAATCACCGATGAACTGGACATCCTACTGTGGTGGGGGAGCTGCACCTGCCTGTCTATCAGGACCTACAGCACGACATGCAGCGTCTACAAACAAAAGGATGTCAGTACGAATAAAGTACTGAGTATGTAAGGTAGGAAACCATAAATACGAACAATAATGTAAGTAGGGATAGAGAATATACAACATGTAACATCTGAGTACCTTTGAGTGCTATTGACATGAAATGCATGATACATATGTATAAATACATAAACTTTTAAAACATACACCTCTGTGGGCATCATCATCATCATCATCATCATATCATACCCGGCCGTAATAGGCTCGGTAAAAAAAATTTACCCGCCCATCATAAGGATCGGTAGAATTGTACCCCGCCAAGTGGAGCTCGGTAAAACCCAACTGATCAGTGGTTGCACAGTAGGTGCCGTACTCAGCCGAATATAGCGCGGCTCGGTAGAGTAAAATAGATACATATATATAATGTATGCTTGATTCATGGAAATACGTTCTAGACCTTTTGGAGTGACGTAGATCGGTATCCTCTGTACACGTTATTAGGACTAATTCTTCACTATGAACCTTATAAGAATCAGAAAGTACCAACAACACTGATAACATAAGAATAAGAGAAGCAACATCACATCAATCATTCCACAAGATGGGAAATAATGTAAGTACTGCTAGCTTCTAAGAGTAAAGTATCTTGGGGAGCTCGTTCATTACATTATGTACAATCAGAGTCGTGCAAAAGAAGGAAAGGGACAACCTTACATACCTAGTATATACTGCCCCAATCTCAAGCTATGCTGTTGTCACAACTCCTTAGTCTACAATAAGAGAAACGATACTATCGTTATCATTTAAGCGTCATAACTATTATGTATGGACAACAACCTATTTTACGATGAACGGACAGAACCTCCCCTATATATATGATTTCACACAATTCCAAACAATCACCAAACAGTCCAAACAACACCAATAATAATCATATTGAGCCTCGCAAAATAGTCCATGCACAACCTAATCACTTCCTACATACGACTGCCACCGTAGTCGTGTCAAACGACCCGAAAATGTTATGAAGAACTATCAGCCCCCAACCCTACATCTAATACGTGTTAATCACCCTCATACACTCTTGTATCACGTAAGATCAATAGGTTTAACTTCTTATCATCTCAAGGATAATTCCTTCTTGGATTTATGTTAACTAACATATAGCATGAACTAACACGTGTGGATATGGGTTGTAACATTATACAAAATATTTTATTTGTCATTTTATTTTAAACACAATTGTGCTCAGATAAGATTATCTTTATGATAAATATAATTTATTTTATGTTAACCATATAATCATAAGTTATAATAATAATGAATTGATAAAAGTTTCTTAGTAAAAAATAAACCTAAATAGGATAAATTATTTGAAGAGAAACAAACATTGTCTTCATCACCACAATACTTAGAAAGTAATACAACAAAAATTTGATATGTCCCTATTTATTACATACAGTTCAAATAGTAAAAATCTTGATCAAATTTAAAATGCTTATAAGTTAAAATTTCATAAATTGGTGGTGGCCAATTATGGCTTTTGACTTATTTTTAACTTATAAGTACTCGGCTTATAAGCATTTTTAATTTTATCAAATACGTAAATAAACCGAAAAGTGTTTATAAATTAGTTTGACCGGTTTATAAACTTTTCCAAATACCCATTTAGTATTTTAATAGAGCTTCTACTTGAAATGGGTCTGAAATTTATCCCACAAGTTCTGACTATATATGTTCTAAAATTACTTTCAAGAGTAAAATAAGATACATTATAATTGAACTTTACTTGTACATAGTTTAACTTGAAAAAGTAGAGAAAAGCTAAATTCATTAAAAAAGATGAATAAATATAGCAAAGAGTCGTTGTGGTCCCAAATAGATGCCTTGTGAGTTGTGACACAAAATAATTGGAATAAATGATCAGTCGTACTCTCTATAGCGACCACTTCACATGAATAATGCATTTGATGTTAACTCATATGTATGTAAATACAAACAAAGGTATACTCGTCTTATAACTTTCATATTTAAATTGTTTGTTAATTTATTTTTTCCAAATGAACAAAAAGTACAGTGTGGTTACGACTCTTGAACGGCAAATATAGATAAAGTGTTGACAATGAGGAATCTAATTCTCTGCCTTTTCATGGGCATCCTTTCAGATTTTTCTTTCTTGTGTTCTTTTTTAACTAATCATTCTTGTATTATAATTAGAGGTTGAGTCAAAATTTAAATTTTATGGGTTTTAAATTCTACAATAATAATATAAGATTTTAGTAACTCGGTTCTAAATTTAACTTTTTTATATATTTAATAATTTTTTTAATATATAATTTAAATTAAAACTATTGAGTACGATCATACCTGTATACCAATTTCTAACTCCATCCCCGGTTATAATCTGTGCCGAAATGTTTAGTGGTAGCAAATGTTACAATTTTACAAAGTGGCTGTCGGAGATTCCTTCTTTTATAGTACATCTTTACCTTAGTCATTTATTCTTTTTAACAATAGGAAATCTTTTAGAATTTGAACTCTTATCCAAAGTGGTTCAGGAATCTCACTTTAGTATTACGTATGAGTAATTACGATTATGAGAAAAAAGAAAAGTAAGGCATTAGAATTATAATTCCTACCTTCAAATTTCTTGCATTTTTTTCGTCATGGCTCTACTTTTATAAAGTATACATACACTCTATTTCAACCTATCTATTGAATACGTCAACGATTCATATTTTCCCCTTATTATTCCTTTGATTTTTGAGGTTCCTTAACTTTAAAAACTTTATGTGCTATAATACGTAATTCTCCAAATGGACCAAAACCATGTGGGGGAGGGACAGTAACAAAACTAGAAATTATTTGAAGGTGCTTAAGAGTGTTCAAGATGATGTAAAAGGTAACATTCTTTACTTTTTCTAACCTATTACACCCTTGGCTGAGTGAAGCTTGCGTCCCTTGAGCCAGGGGAAGGGGTTGGGGGGGGGGGGGGGGTTGGGTGAAGAATGAGAAAGGTAGAGTCAGATTTGAACATCTATATCACATTTACCTGTAAAACGCAAAGCTGTTTCTCTAACAAACTCCAAGAGAAACAATCTTGGGGAAACTCGAACTCACAACCTCTCGGTTGGAAGTGGGAGTTGCTTACCATCAGAGCAACCCCTGTCAAGAGCAAGGTGAGAAGTTCTTGGAGGGAAGGATGCCGGGGGTCTATTTAGAAACAGCCTCTCGGGTAGGGGTAAGGTCTGCGTACATACTACCCTCCCCAGACCCCACTAAGTGGGATTATACTGGGTTGTTGTTGTTGTTTTTCTCAGGGGTCAGGCAAAACGAAATGTAAAAAGTAAAAGAGGAAAAGAAAAAAGAATAAGAAGAAACACATAATCTATTCATCAATCATGTTTTTGCCCCAAATTTTAAGCCAGGGCAATACGGTTTCCAGAAATTTTTTATGTTTCTAATGTTTGTAGGAATTGACGGAACGTGTCCATTCCAAATCTTATGAATATTCCGTGGAATATGAACACTTCAGCAGATGAATTGCCGTGGAAAAATCAATTCTTTTCCACAAATTTGAAGTCCTAGAGCACCATTCTGCATCTGTTTACATACACCTGCAAGTGTCGTATTGTGTCCTCATCAAGACTAAACTCTTCCTTTTGCCCAAAGCCGAGACATATATACACTGAGTCATGCATTTGAGTGAATTTTCTAATGGTTGCTGCACATTTTGTTGAGGTCTGGACATATACTTCTCTTGATAGTGAAGTGCTCCCTCCCCCAAAAAAGAACTCCTAAGTTCACTAAGATTCAAGTACAACTCCATGCTCTAAAAGCTCAGATAAAACACTTCTCATTTTATCCACTGAAACAGGTTTCAGAATAACTCCATCCATACCAACTCTCATGCAGTTTTCCTTAGTTACTCTGTCCGTGTTTCCTGTAAACGCCACAATAAGTGGCCTGCCATGATGTTTCCCAAACCTTTCATGAATCAGTACGGCAACTTCATAACAGTCTATACCTGGCATGCTAACATCCATGAACACTACCTTGTGTTCCTGAGTAACAACTCTCAAGCACTCACTACGTGAGCCAACTGTTGTTACATCACATCCAAGGTGCGCGAGCAGACCCTTAGTTACCATCCTGCTAACCCTGCATGAAAGAGGAAAAAAACAGAAACAATTCTGATAGTTAATGTCATAACCAATCATATAACCAGGTAGCAAAAATTAAAAAAAGGGAAGCTAAGATCAACATCTTAAAAGGAGAATTGCAGGACCCCCACTCATACAAATTTCCATTCGGCAATAAAACAACTGGCCTTCAATTTATCACTCATACAAATTTCCATCCGGCAATAAAACAAGCAGCCTTTACTTTATCACTACCTAGGATTAAAGAAATTAGCAGGAGTCATCACAAGAGAAAAGTGAGAGGCAGGGGGAAAAAAGAGGATACAAAGAAAAAGAGAAGGAACTCTACAACTGGCTCGGGTCTCACATTTACCATTATTACCGCAACAGAATATTTTGCAAGAGCAGTATGTTCGTCTTCTCAGGAATAGGCTCCAAAAGAACTAGAGAAAAGTGGTCTGCATCCCTATATATTCCACCTTCCTGCTTTCCTTTTGAAAGGGAAGACCTAGTACTATAACTCTGGTTTTGCTGACAATGCAAGACCAAATCTCGTTCCTTCAGTTACATATAAGACTGGGCACCTAATCAAGAGATCATTGACAAGCCAAACAAGGGCATGCTTTGCGGCCAGCCCAGAACTACAGAAGCAAGAGGAACCAAAACCCAATGATAATGATCTTCACACAAATAATACATGAACATCTTGCAAGGAAAGCTTAATAATATCTTTTAACAATCCCTATCTTCTCTTCTTTCTTTGCTCTTTAAGGGAGTTAGGAAAGGGGTTTGTAGTTTCATTATTAGAGGGGTTTCATGTAGGACAATCGACAAGCTACTCTTCGAGATTACCACACCTCCATTTCTTACTTTAAAGAAGCGTGAGGAAAGAAATATTAAGGCAATCAGATTGACTATGACACCCCTTATTTCAATGCATATGTAACAAAGACTTGAATTAAGACATTTATGTAGCCACTTTTTCCTCCACCTTCTTTTTCTTTTTTGGATAACCGTGGTGTTCGGACCAACTTGCGCACACCTTGACTAGTTCCATCGGATACCTACAACTTCCCACCAGCATAGGTACTAGGTAACTCTGTCCAACAAGACATGGACAGATGAGAAGATACACCTATTTTCCTCCATATTCTTATGCCTTGAAAGGGCAGTATTTCCTTTTATTGGATTCAAAAGTACTACTTGCTAGTTGGTCACTCCTTTCTTCCAACTAGAGATAATGATGCGAGTCCCAAGGAGCAGGCGGGTCATTTCTCCTTCCCTTTCGATCCTGCTACCATAAGCCCATCAGTTTTACACAACCTATCCTCATTTTTGCTACAAAAAGGCTGACAATGCAAGACCAAATCTCGTTCCTTCAGTTACATATAGGACTGGGCACCTAATCAAGAGATCATTGACAAGCCAAACAAGGGCATGCTTTGCGGCCAGCCCAGAACTACAGAAGCAAGAGGAACCAAAACCCAATGATAATGATCTTCACACAAATAATACATGAACATCTTGCAAGGAAAGCTTAATAATATCTTTAACAATCCCTATCTTCTCTTCTTTCTTTGCCCTTTGAGGGAGTTAGGAAAGGGGTTTGTAGTTAAATTTTTAGAGGGGTTTCATGTAGGACAATCGACAAGCTACTCTTCGAGATTACCACACCTCCATTTCTTACTTTAAAGAAGTGTGAGGAAAGAAATATTAAGGCAATCAGATTGACTATGACACCCCTTATTTCAATGCATATGTAACAAAGACTTGAATTAAGACATATATGTAGCCACTTTTTCCTCCACCTTCTTTTTCTTTTTTGGATAACCGTGGTGTTCGGACCAACTTGCGCACACCTTGACTAGTTCCATCGGATACCTACAACTTCCCACCAGCATAGGTACTAGGTAACTCTGTCCAACAAGACATGGACAGATGAGAAGATACACCTATTTTCCTCCATATTCTTATGCCTTGAAAGGGCAGTATTTCCTTTTATTGGATTCAAAAGTACTACTTGCTAGTTGGTCACTCCTTTCTTCCAACTAGAGATAATGATGCGAGTCCCAAGGAGCAGGCGGGTCATTTCTCCTTCCCTTTCGATCCTGCTACCAAAAGCCCATCAGTTTTACACAACCTATCCTCATTTTTGCTACAAAAAGGCCTATACTCCTTAAGTACACGGGCCAGCAAACCCGCATCCATATATAGGTGTTAGGATTCTAAGGCCTATACTCCTAAGGACATGGCGCCAGCACACCCGCATCCACATATAGTCGTTAGGATTCTAACTTCCTTACTCTTACGAAGACTCAGCAGATGCCCCGGATCTTGTTCCAAAAGTGATATCTCATGATACCTCTTGTTAAGTATTTACATGTTCAGTCTCACGTGAGATGGATCAAGACATATAAGGTAGAGAAACTCATGACTGATATAGAGCATTAAACAGCATGACAAGATAAGAACTGGAGATAAAGAGGCCAGACATTTATTACTCACCCATTATCATCCATAACCAAAACCTTTAGTCCTTGAAAAGTCATCTGCATGTGATTTGCTGGCAATTTGGCCACAAATGGGAGCTTAGATTCATCGGAGCATCCGGGAATGTTAAGTTAAATGGTAAATATAGCAGTGGATCCCTTGCCAAGACCTTCACTTTCAATCCAAATATGTCCTTCCATAAGATTTACAAACCTGATTAGAGGATGTGGCAGACAACTATCACCAATGCTAGTAACTCCACATTTATTTCCAGTAAGTGCGTAAACAAATATGCAAGTAACTCCACATTTATTTCCACCAAGTGCGTGAACAAATACTAAATGCAATAAGAGAACAGAAATTCAATTGAAGTACTTACCAAGTTCACATGGCAAAAAAGAAAATCAAACTCGGAAAAGACTACACCAAGAACTGAGGTACCTCTTACAAATTGCAAGGCCAAGCCCAGTGCCACCAGAATTTGTAGATGCTAGCGCTTGGCTTTGTGTAAACTTGCTAAACAGGTTGGGAATATCCTGGGGATTAATTCCTATCCCTGTATTTTTCACCTAAACTACAGAAGATAGTAGTGAGAATAACAAATATATCGAGAATTAATCGTTTGATAAACTGTCAAATTTGCAACATCCTTAACCTATAAAAAACAAGTATATCAAGCTTGTAAATATTATACCTGTACACGTAAATAAAAGTGATTTTCACTAGCCACAGCTAAAAACTCGGGGGCTCTAGGATCTCTTAAAGAATCTGATTTTGCAACAAAAGCAGAAATTGACACGCTGCCTTCCTTTGAGAACTTTACAGCATTGCCAACGACGTTTAATAGAATTTGCATTAACTGTTGTTCGTCCCCAATAAGGTTGTATCCGGTTCCGGTTTTGGGTCTATTTGGGTCTGCGGTTCCGGTTCTGGCGGTTCCGGAGGTGGAACCGGCCCGTGACGGTTCCGGTTCCGGCAGTTCTGGCGGTTCTGGCGGTTCCCGGCGGTTCTGAATTTTTTTTTTTTTTAAATCAATATCTTGTATAGTAGTCATTAGTATATTGTAGAATATATTTTATATGGTGTACTATGTGATTAGTATAGTATATATTGTGTTTGGTAATTAGTATATAATGTGTATAAGTAGTGTATATTTTGTATATAAGTAGTATATATTGTATTTAAGTAGTATATATTGTATATAAGTAGTGTATATTGTGTTGGAGTTAGTAATTAGTATAAATTGTATATAAGTAGTATATATTGATAAAAGAATGTTGTCATTAGTATATTGTGTTGTATGTTATACATTGTATGTTATATAAATATTCAAGGATTGATATAGAAGTAAAGACAAAGTAATATTGAGACAAAATGATATTCAAGGATATGATAAAGAGCATATTTATTGACGAAAATGACATATCTTTCTTAGTCTTCCTTCCCCCAATGGAATGAGCACAACATGGTACTAATACCACCATTAAAAAGAAAAAAATCTAAAAGAAAACGTGCCAATGTACAAGTTACATAATAATTTATGCATTATTTCTAACAAATCTCATAAAACCTTCAAGGTTTGGAGGTGGTTGTGTTGGCGGTGGTGGAAATGAAGCTTGTTCATCACCACTTCCGGGTGAAGTTGCTTCCTGAGCAAGTTCTGCTATAATTTCTTCATAGCACTCATCTATTTCTGGTTGTGATTCAGCTAGGCCAAAGTTCCTTCTTTCTGCGCGGATCCAATCTCGAAAAAGCACTGATTTTTCCAAGCTGTCCCGCATCGACGCTCTGTGATCACCTATTTGTAGTCTTGCTTGACTAAAACCGCTCTCTGATGCAACAGTTGACGCTTGAATCGACAGAACATCCCGAGTCATCCTTGCAAGAACGGGAAAATGCTTTTCCCTTGTCTTCCACCAATCCAAAAGGTCGAAAGAGCCGTCTGGATTCTCATGCTCTACTCCCTGCGACAAATAAACTTGAAGCTCATTTAGATGAGAAATTTCATCTAAATTATCCCCTTGAGTACCCCTAAACTCCGTCCACAATTTAAGAGCTGTTAAGCCAGCAGCTCTTTTAGACGACTGTGATGTAGACGAAGTATGGGTTGGAATATTAGGCCTAGCATGTTCTAACGCCTGTTTATAAGCATTATAAACAGTTTGAGCATTAACTTTTATAAGCAGTATACCCGTGTGCCGTGAATTAATTATCCTATATGCAATAATGCGTTTTTGCATTGTCCAGTCTTCGTCTATCCAATGACTGGTTACGGTTAGATAATCACAATCATTATTACTTCTACCAATATCAGTTGTAATAGACATACGATTAGTTCTATGGGTAAATAAATAGCGGAAGTATTGTTCATATTCATGCTTGTATTTATAAATATCGGCCTTAACTGTTGCGCGAGGCCAACCTTTATACGTAGGATTAGATACTCTTCTAATATAATGAATCCATGCAGGATTAGAAGCAAAAGAATAAGGCAAACACATAAGAGTAATCATTTTCGCTAATTCTTCACGATCCTTATTTGGATCGTAATATAATATACCTCCGGTGACTGTGTTTATTCATGGTTGAACTAGATTTGAACCAGTACTTGGGTTAACTGTAGAATCAGCACTTGTCCTCCCCTCTTGTGGCGCTTTCAATTGCAAATATCTAGCCTTATAGCTACGGTGTAATCTTATATGCTTAACTAAACTACCCGTGCCGATACGATCTCCAGTATACCTATGAACAAGTAATTTCCCACAAGATTTACACCTAGCCTTATTTTTTTCTCTTAGTTGAATAAAAAATTGTCAAACTAATGATGTTTCTGTACGTTTAGGAGGTTGAGGAACAACTTCTTGAAAATTGAAAATCGTTGAAATTGAACACTTGAAAACTTCAATTCAACTTCACAATGTTTCACAAATTTGCAACAATAAATTAAGCACTTGCACTAGAAAGATTGAAAGAGAGCTTGAGAGTGATTGACAGATATTGATGAATAAAAATGAAAGAATGAGGGGGTATTTATAGTTGAGAAATGGGAAATAGTGTAATTATATAAAGTTTTGGGTTAAATTAAAGTTTGTGGGCCAAATGGCTATTTTTTAAACTTTCAAACGGCTACTTTTTGCAAAGAGCCAATATTTAAAAAAAAAAATTTTTTTTTTTTGAAAAATGCCCGTTAGAGAACCGGCGGAACCGTTTGGAACCGCCAGAACCAGTCCGGTTCCGGTTCTGGCGGTTCCGGTTCTGGCTGTTCCAACGGGTAGAACCGCCCCGCCACGGTTCCCGGGAACCGCTAGAACCGAAACCGCCGGAACCGGCAGGGCCGCGGTTCCGGTCCGATTCCGGTTCGGGACCGCCAATTTTACAGCCTTAGTCCCCAATGACATATTCTGGCAAATCTGCAGACAAACTAAGCGTGACGAATAGCTTTTTCACAGATGCAATAGGCTTGATTAAGTTAAGAACCTACAGCAACAAGCAGACACATAAATCAGTTAGTCCCGTCCAGCAAAACATAGTGAACTGCAAAATATCAGTAATGTATTAAACAGATCTACAACTCTCTGTTTTTTATTTTTCACAGATAACCTAGAACTTGGGAAAAAGGTACAACCCAGTATAATACCATTTAGTGGTGTCTGGGGAGGGTAGTGTGTACGCAGCCTTACCCCTACCCTAGGGTAGAGAGGCTGTATCCAAATAGACCCCAGCATCCTTCCCTCCAAGAACTTCCCACCTTTTGCTCTTGGGGAGACTCGAACTCACAACCTCTCGGTTGGAAGTGGGGATTGGTTACCATCAGACCACCTCTTGTCAGAGAACTTGGGAAGAAAAAAAGAAACAAAAGAAGAAAGGGGGGGGGGGGGGGGAGTCACCTCTCCGAATAGAGCATGAAGATTAAAAGTGACAATATCAAGTTGAAGACTTCCATCCTCTAGCATTGAAAGATCCAAGACATCATTGATCAGTGTCGCTAAAAGATTGCTGCTCTTGAGGATTGTTTCAACCATCAGACGTTGCTCCGGAGTTAGATCAGTTTCTTGCAGCAACGAAGAAAGTGCAATTATCGCATGCATGGGAGTTCTCATTTCATGATTCATAACAGCCAAGAAATCATTACGTGCACGAACAGCCATTTCTCCTTCTCTTCTTGCCAGATCAAGAGCCACATTCTGCTCCATAAGAAGATCCCTAGCCCTCATCGATTCCTCTAAAATTGCAGCATGTGAGAGAGAAACAACAACCTGAATGACAAGGCATAGATTAAATCACACTGGCACTCAAGATAAGCTCTTAGTTAATTAAATAGGCGCACACACGCCCAAAAACTAGTTGCAACCAGACACTAACAGCTAGAACAGAGTATCTTCCTATGTCTAGAAGCAGAATACAAAAATCGGCAGAGAGGAGGGACGGGGAGGGGGGGGGGAGGGGGGATTCGACGTGAATGTCTTTTCCTCTGTTGTCCCTTTTTTTTTTAACTAATTGTCATTTTTTCCACCATGAATGCATAATAGTTGGTGGCAAGTCCAGACAAATGAGGATTACAGCTGGTTAACACTTAACAGCAACCCTAAAAATAGTCCAACTATGACGAATTTCCTTGAAATCTGATTTCTGGACCTCTGTCGGAGCGGAACAGATATAGAGGTTTCATATCGCAGACCCTAACTAATTTGAGATTGAGGCCAAGTTGATTGAGTTGTGTTTTCCATCAATATCTGTTGGAAATCCAGGAACCAGAGACAAAGATAATAAATCTTAAGTATGCAGAAAAGGTAAAAATTCCTGAATATCATACGAGGCAAACAGCAAAAACAATAAAACTTGGACATGTCACCTGTAAATGTAAAAATATCATGGTTATTTAATGAGTCAAGCTAAGACTAGGCTTGCCACTTGCTAGTGAGCTGAATTACATTCGAGAACAGTGCATTACGAGGGACAGAATGAAAAAGTTAAGTTTCTAAATTTCTGATGAAGAAGTAAGATGCCAGATGTAAATTTTTTGAACAGCTCTGTTGAAAAATCATTTTTGTAGCAACTCAGTAGTATTTACTTTTATACACTTAAATACATTACCCCAGAAATGATTCACTTCATATTATAGTACTTTAAAAACTACATATAATGAATTTTATGTACCAAGAAAGGACTACTCAATTAGTTCAGACTCGCAGTTCATAATATCTTTATATACCATAGATCCTACTTCCTATGCTTCTAATACAGCGTGTCAGCTATGAAAGCAAAATCCAATGGGAGTTAAGGTCCTAGCAGAAAATCTACCAAGATACACTCAATAAACACATCCACAACCAGCTTAACTATTCACTCACCAAAAAGCAATCAACAAATGAAAGATATATAAAGTCATAATTCACCTGCTGATTCATCTTTGAAAATATTTATAATAACAATTTACTAATTAAAATTCAGCTCTGCAATTCCAATATATAATACCAATAATACAACTAACAACTCAGCTATGCAATTCCAATAGAAAAATCAAACCTGATCAGCTACCACTTCAACAAGCTCCAGCTCATGGACATGCCATTGTCTTGCACTGTCTGAAGGAAGCATCAAAACCATTAAAGCATAGCGCTTTGTTGAAAGTTCAGGCCAATCATTAATCTGAAAGTTTGAGGAGATGCAGAAGCGGAACCCTGACAGCAACCACCTCACCAGGCATGTATTTCCCAGTAGGTCGAAGTTTTGCAACAGGAGAATTTGGTGATATTTGTACGGCACGATTTGTACTGAAAACTTGGTTGATCACAGGAAGTTGTATAGGTACAGTCAGTCCAACTGGATTTTGATGACGTAGAGTGTAAGAAAGTTGAAGCTCTACTCCAGTACGTGTTGGCATCCATAATGCACACTCTTCCAAGGCCAATGTTCTTCCTAGCTCAACCAATGTAGTCTTTAGAATAGTATGTCTATCAAGAGTGTTTCGGATTTCATGAGTTAGCATTCTAACATGTCTACCAGTCTCCTCTTGAGTGTGAATAATACCCATTTCACGATCAAGCCGTGCAGCTTTCTTTTTCAAGAATAGTTCGCTAGTTTTGACACTTAATAAATCAGGAATAATGTGGACAAGCATGAGCGCAGTTATACATGATACCAGCGCAGTCAAGACCTTTGCAGTAGTCATTACTATTGCCACATTCCTTGTATGCATATTAAATGTCCATAAGTTGATAAGATGTGTTGCTCCACAAAGAACTATGAAAGCACCAAACTGCACAAGAACCCATCTATATGGAAAAACAGCCGACTTCTTAACGAAGTATATCAACTCCACTGGAATGGAGAAATAAGCAAGTGCTATGGAAAAAATCAGATATGTACTGATACTTCATTAGCAAGTCATCAGCAGGCAATTGAGGGTCGATGATGCAGTTACATGAATCCACGATGGAAGATAACTGCAGCAAAAATTAGGTCATAAGGTCATAAAAGAGAAGCAAATATGGCTCAGAAGAATAACAAGTTAAACAAGAATCAGACACTGAACATAACTGCAACATAAGTTATGACATACTTTCGTGAAAAGGAATTCTGCTTCAACTGAACAAGGTGAAGTAGAAACCAATACTGACAGCTAAGTTAGTGACAACTGACAAATTATTGTGCTTAGAGTCAAATCATCATAGTGCCCTTAACACCAAAAGAAAACTAAATTGTGACTTTCATCTCTATGATATATACTTTTTCGTAAGCTACCTCTTTATTGATTTAATATGCCTAGATCTCTAAAAAGCTAAAAGCTAAAAGTGTTGGATGAATTCGGGGTTCTAAGTGTTTCTTTTTAATAATATCTTTTAGACGAGAATCATAGAATATATTGAAAAACATGACTGTCCTTCAGCAGTCTTGTTGGAAATGATAAGATTGTGTCCTAAACATGATCTAGTTCTTACAATGCAAATGCTACCCACAAATATTAGAAACTAGGGGTCTTCACCATCGTATCTTGGAAAAACGCTACACCAAGTACTCTAGCATAATTTGTTTTGCAATTAAGGGATACACCAGACAAGTTGAATAGGTGGGAAAATTGGTTGTGGAGGTTGAAAGAACAATTATTTCCTATAGGTATCGTAAGTGGATCAAGTTTCATTGATGATATGGAACTTATTGATCTTCCTTTACATGGTGGACAGTTCACAAGGTTCAGAGGGAATAATGAAGAATCAGCTTCGAGAATAGATAGATTTTTGGTTTCATGACAGTGGGATGATTCCTTCAAAACCATCAACCAAACGGTGCTACCTAGAGCAGAGTCAGATGGGAAAGAAGGAAGGGGTAATTTAAGTTTGAAAACATGTGGTCTGGACATGCTAATGTCCTGTCCACAGTGGAGAATTGGTGGAATTCTTATGAGTTGCAAGGCAAACCAGATGTGGTTCTAGCAAGAAAGCTCAGAAAGTTAAAAAGAAGATTTAAAGAAGTGGAACAAAGAATTTTTTGGTTACCTGGGAAGACGAAAAGATCAGATTTTGCAACAATTGGAAAGGAGGGGGCGAAGTGATAGTCAAAATAGTAACTTAGAGGAAGAAGAATCTAATAGAATAGCATTAACAAAGGAATACGTGATACAGCCAAGGCAGGAGAGATACATTTGAGACAAAATTCCAGATTTTTATGGATCAACAGGTAAAACACTAGATTTTTTCACAAAATAGCAAATTCAAACATGAGATATAATTGGATAGACAAGCTACAAGTTGATGGAGAATTCACTGAAGATAAAGTATGATTAAAAATCACATCCTTGAGTTCTACAAAGATCTTTTTCCAGAGAAGGAGAATTGGTGACCTTCATGGATATGCCCTGAGCTTGCTATTATTAGTGACCAGAAGAAAGAATGGTTGGAGAGACCTTGATGAAGCTGAGGTAACAAGAGTTATTAATATGTTGGAAGGGGATAAGCCACCTGATCTGGATGGCTTTAATATGAGTTTCTTTAAGAAATGTTGGTATATTGTGAAAGAAGATGTTCTGAAGACATTTGAGGTGTTTTACAGGAAAGGAGAATTTGTTAAAAGCTAGAATTCTACCTTCATTGCTTTAATTCCAAATAAGAAAGGGGTTGTCCACACCAAGGAATTCAGACATCTTAGTATGCTTGGGAGCTTAAACAAGTTGATAGCTAATGTTCTCACAGAGAGAATACAACAACAATTCAGTATAATCCCACAAGTGAAGTTTAGGAGGATAATATGTACGCAGACCTTACCCCTACCCGAGGGGCAGAGAGACGGTTGTCAGGAGACCCTCGGCTCAAGAAAGCAATAAGAGACGATATATTAGTACTATCAATAGACTCATAATAAAATAACATAAAATACATAACATAACATAAAATACCAAAATAACAGCAATATAAGAAATATAGAAAATACGAAAAAGAAAAAGAAAAAGAAAAAGAAAAATTAAGAGAAAAAGAAAAGGATAAGGATGGAAGGTATACTAATATCCAGCAGATAAAGTCCTGCATCAATAGCTGATCAGTAGCATTTTAAGACTATTCTTAACTGGCTAGTCTCACTCTAGTGCGCTGTAGAAATATATTAGAAGAGAATGAAGCTTGTAATATAAAAATTGGTATTTGAAAATCAGAATGCTTTTATGAAAGACAAGCAAATAGCAGATGCAACACTTTTAGCAAATGAATGCAATGACTACTATTGGAAAAGGAAATTGTCTGGAGTGGTGTTTAAACTAGACTTGGAAGAGACTTATGATCATGTCAGCTAGCTGTTGGAGAAGATGAATTTTGGAGGAATTCAATGGATATAATTCTGTTTTTCCACTGCTAGGTTCTCAATTCTTATCAATGGTAGTCCAATAGGGCATTTTAATTCTCAAAGAGGCATGGGACTAGAGGACCCACTATCTCCCTATTTTTTTCTTTAGTAATGGAGGTTGTGAGTCAGATGATCAAAACTGTTGTGAGAAGCGACTGGATAAAAGACTTTAAAATGGAGGGTCATTCAGGAATCTTTATACAAGTCTCTTATAGCTTTATGTTGATGATACAAGATACATTGTTAATGTGTGGGGCTGAAAGAGAACAGATGCTGCATTTGAGAGTGGTTTTGCTGGCTTTTGAAGCAGTAACGTGACTGAAAACCAACTAGGCTTTGGTTTAATGTTTTCTTTGAATGCTGACAGCAACGTAAATATGCCGGCTGATACTATGGGTTGCAAAGTTGAAAATTTTTCCTACCACCTATCTAGGGTTGCCTTTAGGTGCAAATTCAAAAATAAATCTGTATGGAATGGAGTTGTTGAGAAGTGTGGAAAGAAGTTGCTCGTTGGAAGCAACATTAGTTATCATTTGGGGGGGGGGGGGGGGTAAAATCAAAAGGCGATTCTTTTTAAGGTAAATTGTATTAATCAAAAGCTGACGTATACAAGAAGCATACCAAAAAGTAGAGAATTTACATCAGAACATGATTTTTTACAAATGACGCCCAATCTTCTATACAAGTAGGGGCTATATGAGTGCACCAAAAAGCGATCAAAGATAAAAGACTATTATAAAGATGTGAAAGATGATACTTAATCCCCTCAAAAGTTCTCATATTTCTCACCCCCAAAACTATCCACATGAGAGCTAACATGCGAACTTCCACGCCTTTTGCTTTTTTCTTCTATGAAAACCGGACCAGCTATATAACATTTCCTTTACAGTGCTTGGCATTACCCATTGAACACCAAAAAGATCCAGGATTGCCCTCCACAAACCCGAGAGCACAGGGCAATGCAATAAAAGATAATCGACTTCTTCCCCTAAGCTTTTACACATGTAGCACCAACTAACAAGTGTAATTTCTCTCTTCGTAGATTTTCAGCAGTCAAGATCACTCCCCTTGCAAAAAAGCACACCTCAGTGTGCGCCTTAGGAATCCAAATCAAGAAGTATGGAAAAGTGGCCCCTCTCTCACTAACATACTCTGGTCAAAAAGGACTTTACGGTGAACAAACCATCGCCACGCAACCCACATCTCTAAGAATCACAAGATGGCTGGGACATGTCTTGCCCAATAGCAGTGCCAATGAATATTCCAAACTATATTATCCTTATGCAAAGCACCTAATGGGAAACCCAGGTAAATAGTAGGAAGAGAGCCCACCTTACATATGAGAAGATAAAACAAAGCATCGATGTTAGCAACCTCACCCACCGGGGAAATCTCACACTTACCGAGGTTGATTTTGAGTCCTAATACTATCCGAAACCACTTCATGACCTACTTCAGGTACATCAACTGATCCATACCGGCATCACAGAAAACCAGGGTATCATCCTCAAAAAGCAAATGATAGACTCTTTGATCACTAGGGCGTCCCGATCGGAGCTAAGAATCCTCGCAAGAAGCCTCCGCCCAACGCACAATCCAACATTTACTCAGAGCATCCATCACTAAAGTGAATAGCATGAGAGATAGGAGGTCACCTTGCCTGGAGCTGCCAAAGAAACCACACGGGCTACCAATAACCAGGACAGAGAATCTGATTGAAGAAATGCAGAATTTGATCCATCTCCTCCATCTTATCCCAAATCCCATCCACGTTATAATGAAATCCAGGAACTCCCAATTGATATGGCCGAAAGCCTTCTCAAGATCCAACTTGCATAGTAAGTCGGGTTCTCTATTTTTTCTTCAGGAGTATACAAGTTCATTTGGCACCAAAGCAACGTTCAGGATCTGCCTACATTCCACAAACGCATTCTAGGAGGACGAAACAGACACGTCAAGAACCTTCTTGAGTCTAATGGATAGCACTTTAGAAATAATCTTGTAAATACTCCCCATGAGACTAATAGGCCTATAGTCTCTGATATAAAATGCACCTTCTTGGCCTGTAGTCTCTGATACAAAATACACCTTCTTTCTTAGGCACAATGGTAATAAAAGAAGCATTGATACTTCTCTCGAAAACACCATTCACGTGGAAGTATTCAATGGATTCTATCAGCTCCCCCTTAATGGTGTCCAAACAGAGTTGGAAGAAGGCCAAGAAAAAACCATCTGGCTTGGGAGCCTTATCACCAGCACAACTCGACACAGCCTCGTGCACATTCTCCTCCTCGAAAGCCCTTTCTAGCTACTCATTGTCTCCCTCCATATGTGGTTGAACTCTATTCCCCACAAAGTAGATTAACGACGGAGCTAAGCACGGGGCTACCAAATCTGAAGCAATCATGCGAGTGCGGGACTAACAGTATGTTTTAGAACCTGCTTGGATTGGCTTAAAAAATGGTTTTTAAGTGCTGGAGCTTATTTTATAAATAAACAGCTACATGTTCTGAAACTTAAAAAAAAAATTGAAGTGTTTGGTAAATAAGTACATGTAAGCATTTTTTTCTGTTAAAAGATAAAAATATCGCATAAAACAAATCAAGAACTTATATCTTCCTCTTGCTCATTATGTAATAATCTGTCAAACCTCGATTTCTATATGCTGATTATGACCAAACATAAAATTTGCAAAAGGATTGTTACCATATTTTATTTTTTTAAAAGGCAAAATACCTTAAATCACCCTTAAACTTGGCTCAGATTATTAGTATCCTTCCCAAGCTAGCGCGGTCTTAATTACCCTCCTCAACTTGGCCTTTTGAGAGTCATTACCCCCTGGATGATGATGTGGCAAAAAGTGTGAGTGCATTCACCTGCCATGTGGATTTTTCTGTCTATATGCCATTTTTTTTATTTTTTTTAACTTTTTAAGAATATTACTTTTTAATTTATTTTTGCGAATATAATTTATAATAAAACTTTGATAGAATGATATTATTTAGGCTAAATATTTTTATTTAGCCAAAAATAATAAAATTTTAGTTAATCTTTTTTGAATTTGACATATTAATAAAGATTTATACAATTGAAATAAATAGTCAAGGTATCTAAAAAGTTATTAAACATAGTTTAAAATTAATTATTTTGGATATAATCTTTTATATAAATCTAAATTACGGTGCTCTAATTTATATTCTTTTACATATTTACGTAAAAAGGTAAAAATACATGTTGAAATAAATAGTCATTGCATCACAAAAGAAGAAAATAAAAAGAGCGTAAATTTGCAAGAAATTACAAGTGCAATTGTATACTTTTTTTATTTCTTATTTTGATACAATAACTATTTATTTCAACTATATATTTTATATAATTTTTTAGATGTCTTGACTATTTATTTCAATTTTGTATAAATCTTTGTTTTCAGGTTAGATTCAAAAAAAGATTAACTAAAACTTTACTAATTTTTGGCCAAATAAAAATATTTAGCCTACAAAATGTAGTTATATCCAAGTTTTATTCGAAAAAAATTATCTAAAAAAGTAACACTCTTAAAAAGGTAAAAAATATTTTATTGTTCAAAAAATGCCACATAGACAGAAAAATCCACGTGGCAGGTGAGTGCACCCACATTTTTTGCCACATCAGCATCTAAGGGGGTAATGACGCTCAAAAGACCAAGTTGAGGGGGATAATTAAAACTGGGCATAATTTGGGGAAGATACTAATAAACTGAGCCAAGTTTAGGAGTAGTTTAAGGCATTTTACCTTTTTAAAACATAAACCTTAAAATCATGTTTGGGTGTAGTTGGATGTTTTACGATGAAGAACAAGGAAAGTTTGGGAAAGAAGAACAGAAAGTGTCGAAGATGAAGGAGAAGAACAAACTTACCATCGAAGATGAAGAAGAAGAGTGAAGAAGATGAATAGAAAGTGAGTAGTTGGATTTTTTAGAATTTATTTGATGAGGGTAGTTTTGGAATTAGTAAAAGTTATAAAGGACAAGTGAGTAATTTTGTTGGTCAAAATAAGATGGCTATTAAGCCAAAGATGGAGAAGTTAGGATATCCTAACTTGTGGCTCTTAGCTTTTTTTAAAGCCTTTTAAAACCTTTTTAAGTTGTTTTCTTTTTTTGCCAAAGACTCCAAACATTTAAAAATTGCTTAAAAGCTGGTTTGATCAGCTTTTAAGCCAGTCCAAATAGGCTCTAAATGAGTCTTTCTACAACACCCTTCTCTCCTAGCCAACCAATTAGTTCAAGGTAATAGACGATTTATTTTGGTTGTAACTTGTTATTTTTCCTTCTTTCTGGAGGGGGACAGAAACATGAGCACTAGTGCACGAACAAAGAACAAACGCCATCAAAATAACACGCCAGGAAAATGTTCTACACCACATCGTCTTGCAAGCAATGGTCGAGCAAAACCCACCACACCGTACCATACAACAAATAACAGACAAACGACTTAGAACAAGCCAGCACTATTAAGAAACAACCTCCACAACCTGGAACTGGGCGATGAGTCCACAGAACATACAGTCTCTCCAACATAGGCAGAACACAAGCACAAAAAGCTTGCACATATGCTCGCCATGGCAACACTATACTGGTTTGGCCGACTAAATACTACGAATCACGCCCGAACTTCGTTCGAGTCAATCAGGTCTAAGGGTGCCAGAAGCACAAGCCATAAAAATCATCGTCCATCCTGTTAATAAAGAGACCAGATAAACTAGACTCACCCCGACACACAATACTCTCCAATGAAAGCAAAATTAAGTAAACCAGGACTCACCCCGATGCACATATAAACTATGCAACAATGAGTAACATTCTCCAATAAAGGCAATGAACAAATGAATCTCACCATTCCACCGAACTTGCATACTGCCAAGCGGAAGGAAAGTTCGACCTCGCTCGAATTCACACCTTTACAGCCATCGACCCTCGCCAAGAAAAGTTAACATTCAACCTCGCTCAGACTCACAACGGGTTACAATCTTGACCTTACTCGATTTTACACTCTTACGGCCATCGGCCATCGCCAAGCGAAAGGAAAGTTTGACCTTGCTCGATCTCATAACGAGTTACAATTTTGATCTTGCTCGAATTCACAACCTTACAGCTTTCGACCCTTGCCAAAAAAAGCTAATGTTTGACCTTGCTCGAACTCACAACGAGTTAGAATCTCGACCTCGCTCAAATTTACACCTTTACGGCCATCGGCCATCGCCAATCAGAATAAAAGTTTGACCTCGCTCGAACTTATAACAGGTTACATTTTTGACCTCGCTCAAATTCACACCCTTATAGCCATCGGTCCTCTCCAAGCAAAGTTAACGTTCGACCTCACTCAAATTTATACCCGTATGACCCTGGACGTCACCAAGTAAGTAATATTCGACCCCGCTCAAGTTATCAAATCGATGTTCGACCTTGCTCGAACTCATCACGGGTTATAATTTGGCCTCGTTCGGATTCACACGCAGCGGCGCCCGGCCATCGCCACGTGAAAGTGAAATTCAATCTCATTCGAACAAACAAGTCAAACTTAACCTCGCCCAAGTTGGCGAGAAAAAAATTCGATTTCGTTCGAATTTACAAGTCCAAAGTGACCTCACCCAAATTGGCAAGATGATGTTCTACCTAGCTCGAACTAACAAGTCAAAACTGGCTTCAATCGAAATTTGCAAGACGAGATTCAACCCCACCTCGGTTAAAAAAGTCGAGTTCAAATTAGCGAGTCGAGTTCGATCCCATTCAGATCAACTACCAGAAGTTACGGACTCATTGCGAGAAAATCCTTGAAATTTGAAAGGAAGAGAAGGAAAATCCAAAAACACACGAACGAAGACTAACCGACCATTTGATTCAAAGTAAAGATAACAAAGGGCGGGGGGGGGGGGGGGGGTGGGGGGGGGACTACCCAGTAACAAAAAAAACTAAGTAAAGAAAGCCATAAAAATTTTACTCGGCCTCATCTCCACTACCATCTTCTCCGTCATTGTCATCATCGAAAGGAAGCATGTCTTCAATCTCAACACCCTCACTGGCCTCTAGTATTGTGGGTTATAACCACAGGCAAGACGAGCCTCACATGACTTGACCTGAGCATCTTCAAAAGCAGCCTCAGAAATGCTCCCCGCCATCCACAAACCCATATATATATATATATATATATATAAATATATATATATATATATATATATATATATATATATATATATATATATCATTAGGCCTTAGCATGGACCCATAGCTCGTATAAATGGCGGCGGACAACAACATGGGAAGATTCTTTAGGGTGGGCGTGAGCCAATAGTTGCACCTTCTCGGCCTCGAGAGCCTCAACTCGGTCTCCTAGGCTCGAAGCATCTCGATCATGTTCACCAATCTGCTCCTCGAGTCTTGTTTCCCTTGGTGTGGCCATCTCCCTCTTAGCTTCCCGCTCAGACCTGAGGACGTGGATAGTGTCTTCCATCACTACCACCCTTACCAAATGCCTCCATTCGAGCTCTCTCAGCTCTCTCCAATTCGGCCACCTTTGTTTCTAGCTCTGCCACATTCTCTGTCCACTCTGCACTTAGGTTGGCGACTCCAGTGGTATTCTGCTCAAGTTCGGCTCGCAAAGACAGCACATTCGCCAAAAGGTCATTGTATTCTGCTGCAACCTTTTTGTCCCACCTCGAGCTCCTTGCCTTTGTCATTAAGTAGCCCCTCGAGCTTACTGCAACTATGGACAGACCGCATCAGATCCTCGTCCATTTTCTCTAACTCCTCCCTAAAAGATTGAGTACTAGTGCCCGCTCTAAAGCTTCTCGAGCTTCTCATGGCACCTGTCGCGATACCGCTGGTACTTCTCGGCCATTTTCAGAAAAACTTCGGCCCACGCCTCATCTCTACAGGCACTCTCGATCTCCAGCATGTAAGTCTAAAAAATAGTAATCAGCAAAAGCAAAGGGCACAAAACAAAGAAAATAACAAAAGGGAACTCACGCTTAGGGCCATCCAGGCGACACCGCATGACAAATCAAAATCACTGATCTCCAGAATCGTGGCAGAGCACAAAAGGTTGAACTGAGGCAAATAGAAATATTTTATTCAAGAAGTGACCTTTCATTATTCAGAAATTCATTGGAAGAAGGGGAGATTCTCGAACGCGGAAAGGGGTTTGGACCGTAGGGAACCATAGCATGGGGGAACGTCTAATCCTTTTACTGTTGCAAAGCTGGCTAATCATACGCACCGGGATCGAATACCCCTAGTTCTGGAAGGCACATAAGTCTGAAATCTATGTTGAATATGCGATCGCGACACTAAATTCACTGTATCCTCCAATATGTTAAAATCCGACGGGATTTCGAGTACGCGAGAACGACCTTCCGCCCTCACATCGACCCTAGTAAAGCCCTCCTCTAACATCCTCATGTCCTCAGATCAATGTCAGAATCAAATTCAGTATCTTCCACCATAATTCCCTTCAACCTCTCATTAGCCGAAG
The DNA here is from genome assembly GCA_034376525.1 of Nicotiana benthamiana. Classification (NCBI taxonomy): domain Eukaryota; kingdom Viridiplantae; phylum Streptophyta; class Magnoliopsida; order Solanales; family Solanaceae; genus Nicotiana; species Nicotiana benthamiana. The sequence continues at coordinate 120,327,801 of CM067331.1, forward strand.
AAGGGGGATGGGCCAGCCCAATCATTGATGGGTCGCTCGAAACAGTAGCGGCAACATCAAAACTCAATCCCTCTAACCCAGTAGCCTTTTTCCATGCCCAAAACGGGCATCTCCTCCACACCCAGGCTGGCACCACCACCGCTTTTAGGCATTGCCAAAATGAGGTCGCCCTTTGAGGGAGTTTCAGCTAAAGACTCCCCTTCCAACACTATCCTTCGCCTCTTCGATGGGGCCTCTTCACTGCTACCACGAGAAAGTTTGCCCGTTGAATGGGCTGCAGGGACCGGAGTCTCCGGTCGAGGATCAACCTCCAAACAGATGGTTTGAGCCAAAGACGCAGTCTGCTGAGCAACCAAACTTTGGTTGCCCTCATCTGCAGTTGCTCTTGGTACGGGCCAGACAGAGACAGCTGATTGACGGAAAGCAAGTGCATGAGCAAGGGAGATAGAACCTAATAAGAATGAGGAAAAAGCATGACCAGAAGAATTGTGTGAAATAAGTGAATTTATCCAGTTGAGGCATTCTTGATTGATTGAGACAAAACGATTCCCTCAATACAGCTTAACTCCGTCAAGCCCCTTTCATTCTCGCTCCTCTCCGACCTGCCAATAGGAAATTGGATCAAACAAAGGTAAGTTAAAGAAAAAAGATGGAGAAAAGAATAATCAACTAAGGCTGAAACAAGTCGATTCACCAGTGGAAGGTTTGCGCCCAAACCTCTCATAAAAAGGCGCCTATTCGTGGATCCCCATCATGTGGGGTAGAATAATACTCACCCATTCGCGTATGTTGGCAACTTGCGGAGGAGCCACCCTCTTCGCTGCAAAAATAGAAAACACTATGGTCACTAAAGAGAGATGACCAACAACTATGTTAAAAAAAATATAATATAACAAAAGGAAAAGGATACGTACGAGCGAAATTCCACACCTCAAGGAACTCGGCAGGGTTAGACACCACGTGCCCCGTACAGACATAGAAGTAATTTTCCCAAAAGAGATGGATGGTCTTGTCCTCCATCTTCACCACCAAACCCTTGGTCCTTGAGTGACGCATGTGAACCATCATGCCCCTATGAAAATAGAGGGCGAAGAGGTGAAGCATGTATTGTAGAGAAATTCCTCGATCGGCTAATTCCGCATACTTGCTAAGCATAAGGAAGAACTTATATACGTATGTTACATCCTACATTTTCGAATGTTTAAGTTTCGTCGTAAGTTAATTGGCGTAAAATAAGAAATGGGATTATTTTGATATTATAAGCATTATGTTCTTTCAAACAAGTTATGAGTAAATTCGTAAAGGTGGGAGGGGAAGCAAGTCGAAGAAAATAAATTTTCGTCCAAGTTGACATATTAGGATAAAATACGGGCCAAACAATAATACTCGATATTTACGGACTAGTACCATACGAGGTACCATATGACCATGATGATAGGATGTATAAAGTGTATTAAAAAGAAATAAAATTTTATGTAATTTGAGATAATTTTTAATTACGTAAATAATTGATAAATTATCGAATAGCGAAATATTACTCAATTAATTAATTCAATATTTTAGATAATCTTGCCTACCTCCACGTGGCAGCCCCTCCCTTTCAAAGCAATGACTCTTAAAGTCGTGTAAAAGGTGGCAACCTAATAGATGGATTCCAAGACACTTTATTTATGATTTTGACTACAAAATAACATTTTATTCTCAACTATTACAATCATATTGCATCAATTCCAACAATTTCTTTACTTTCCCATCGTTTCTTACCAACAAGAATAAAAGAACTTTATTCCCAATTGTTTATGATGGTTTGACAATCATTGTCTTTTGGTCCATAAATTTAATACCTCCACCTTGTGATGTTTCTTATTTTGGTGTGTGGAAGATAATAAAGTGAAAAATGTATGTAGTTTTCTTTTAAATATAAAAAGAGTTCGATGCAATCTTTCTCAAGATTATTATATGAATTTTTCCCTACTTTAAATATGTTAAGGCTAAGATTCTCCGTCATTTTGCATGATCCCACTAATTACATAAGTTTAATAATGAGATATAAAGAAAAATTCATGCTTCGAAATTTACGTATATTTTTCTAATTTTGTAAGTTACAATATTCTCCTTATCAGGACTCTATATTCGATTGAGTATTTTCTTCTTCCAGTCAAGAGAGCGAAGAATTTATATATACAATATTACAGTATTTTCATTACCATCAAGCTATAATCGATGAGCATGTCCTTATTGGAAAACCTCTTATCAGATGCTAAGTTATATACCGAACCTATCGTGGCCAAGTGCCTATGAGCAAGCCTAGTTGACCGAGATACAGAGCCTAGTATGGCCGAGCACCTATGAGCGAGCCTACTACGGAAGAATATATATATATATATATATATATATATATATCAGAAGTAAGACCGGTAGCCAATAACTCAGAAAGAAAGGTCCCTCGAACTTTTTTAGTAGTTAGACGAGTGCTTAGATCAAGACCGAAAGACATATGGACTGCCTGGCCCGGACGAGGCTCTCGAAAGAGAGCTTTCGACCTTTCTTTCTTCCTTTGGAAATATATATATATATATATATATATATATATATATATATATATATATATATATATATATATATAGAGAGAGAGAGAGAGAGAGAGCGAGAGAGAGAGAGAGAGATATAGAGAGAGAAAGAGAGAAAGAGAGAGAGCCTTATACCCTCATCCCTAGCAGGGCTGTTGAAATCAGCCCTCGCCTTCCCTGGACGGGGAACATTTTCATCTACTATCAAAAAACCCTCGTCTTCCACTGTACCCCCTCCCCCTTTGATTAGGGGTGCATTTTCCGGCACCGGAGCATCAATGGCTTTACCAGAGTTAGAAGAAGCACTAGATATCTTTTCTTTGATTGAAAGAAACAAGAATGATAAGGAAGAAGGTAGTGTCACAACAAATCCTAACAAAAACAGAAGTATGAGAAACTGAAGGAGAAGGGGAAGAGTTGCAAAAATCTCTCTTGAGCGATTAAGAAGCGTAGCATTCAAATGAAAGATTCTATCCTATTTTTGGGGATATAAATGCCTTGAGCAGAAGAACCAAATGCCGCCATTTAGAAAACAAAATGGGCACGGGGAAATGACGCAATGCATAAAAAACGTGTGCCATAATGAAGTATGAGAAATATTAATGACATTCTAAACTTATGTGACGGTCTGACGCAGCTCTCGAAATGTCATGTCGCTACCTCTCCATGAGGTGCTCGTCTCTCGCGCAAACTGTTCAGATTTGTCACAATTTTAGAATCGACAAAGTCTGCCCATCGAGTTCGCCATGAGGCGACCCTAATGGAAAGAGGGGCTAATTGTGTGGGCCAAAATCTGTCAGACGAGAATCGACGTGGAAAGGTACGACGAAAAGTTACTTGGGACAACCGTATCCATACAATGTTATAACGACACACACATCGACCATGGGCGAGGTCATGAATTCAGAATACTTGGGAGGCAAATTGGATATTACAACATTTCAAGGGGTCAACCCGTAATATAGTACACGACTTAAGTACAATGATTTATGACCGTTGGGTAACAGAGAAGATCTAGTATATAAACTAAGTGAGAAGAAGAAAGTAGCGCGGAAAACAAATCCACAGACACATGCTCTCTGGGGGGGGGGGGGGGGGGACCTTCATCTCCCTCTCTTTCCATGAAGGAAGAAGAAGCAAGGATGCTCATATCTTCAATTTATATCGTTAATCTCATCACAACAACTATACGGGGTTCTACCTTGTTAAAGATTGGTAACCCTTTTTATTTGTGTATTCTTCATTGATATTTAATGTTATGAAAATCATCATCCTCATCTTATATAATGGGATTCAATCGATGTTATAGCTAAATCTTATATTTGCTTTGCTCGATTATATATATTTTCTATCTTAGATTTAGGATAAATTATCTTTGGCTAGAATTTACTAAAAACCTTCTTATTTAATTAGTTTAACAAAAAGCTCAACATTCTTTAGTCAAACAATATGAACGGTTAAGTTAATTTACTTTTTCATACTGTTAATTCAAAATTTTGAGGCATGCGCATGATTAACCTTCGTAATTAAAGAATCAGACTGAATCCTCTTATCACTTCCACGCCAGTTAAGATGTTACTGTATATGAAATCGTTTACCATAGTGAAGACTCCATCAAGCACAACTGTTTTATCTAATGCATATGATTTGCTTACAAGCATCATGATTTGAATTTTTCGAGTTATTTAAATAAAATGTGAGATGTCCCCAATACAAAGTTGAGTGTCAATTTACGATTTTCATATTGCCAAAACAGAATTAAGCTATCGCTTCAATAGTAGTCATTGTTGTTGATGAAACTAGATCATATACTATTGTATATATATATAAGATTTTTTCTTTTAAATATGTTCAAATAAAATGACATGTTTATACATTTAAAAATTAACCTAAACTTATCTTTACGCTTAATGGCATATTCTTATAGCCATAAAAGTATTATGATAAATTTAGAACTACAAGATCCCAGAATTTATTTTAAGTATGTGTCAAAAGTCGTATTTTCTTTTTTAATTTCACATCTTGTCAAACATATAGACGAATTGCACAAATTAGACAAAGAATTCCAGCTAATCCTACAAAAAAAAATTTTAAAAAAATGAAATGCAATCAAGTTTGTCCGTAGATCTTGTTTCAGAAATTTAAAATAAGAAGCAGATACGTTCAAATATGTGTTTATTTATCAAAATGGCTCATCGTTTTAACTTCAAGTTTGATATATAGAATCTGAAATATAAAAAATGTGTTTTAGGAGTTTTTTATTGCAAAATTTTAACTGTGCTATTATGTCCAAATACAACTTCAACATTTAAATATTTTTTTTTCTACTAAACTTCAAATTTTACTTTTCTCTAATATATATTCTAAGCTAGCGTTTGACCATAGATTTCCAAATTTGTTTTGAAAAATTTGATTTGCATGAAATTTGGTTTGAAGATGAAAATGTGTTTGGATATCAGATTTCAATAAATATTTTCCAAATTTATTTTGAAAAAATATGAAAAATGACTTATACCCATAAGTTCTAAAAGCTATCACAAATACCCAATGGTACCATCATCAATAACATTCATTATATTATCGTAAACCATAGTCTTGAACATTATCATTTTTATAATGAACTACATGATACATTATCAGATAACCGAGAAGAAGAAGCAACATTGTTACAAAATAGTAAATGTTGGGCTATTTTATAAAATATAAAACATTGTGGTAATTTTTTAAAAATAAAATAATGATATTTCTGTCCAAAAGCAGCTATTGAGCTGATTTTGAGATTTGGGATTTTGTTAAAATATAATCAAAATCTATAGCCAAATATATATTTGCTAAATAAAATCAAAATTTATTTTGGCAAAATCTATACTAAAGGGTTCCTAAATGAGAAGTTTTATTTTATGTGTCATACAACTAACAGTAGTTGTATGAAATTCCTGTTTATCTTAAATATTTGTAGACCTCAATCTTACATTTCTGGATTCATATAAATTTAGGCCCACAAGATTATAAGATAAAAAACTTATCTCATACAACTAATATCAATTATATGATGTTTATTGACTTTTTGCACCACAAAAGAAACAGAAATTAAAGTCTCATGTCTTCACAACAATTGATTTAAGGTAAAATACCTTACAACTCCTTTAACCTTCCGGAAATGAACCCGGTTCATCAGAAGGTGCCAGTTCTTGTCCATAACGGTAAATCGGTTTGTGAATCAGACATTATCCAGTATGGTGAATATTTAGGGTTTATTACTTGGCGACTAAGTTACCGTTTTTCTATAAATAGAGAGTTCTATTCCATTGTAATTCATCCCAAATCAATAAGAATTATCTCTCTCTACTTTTCTCTACATTACTCTTCTTCTTTTATTGTTTCATAATACGTTATCATCACGAGACTCTAACTAATTGAGTAGAAGCTTTGGGATTGAGCATAATGATTGTCAATAGTTATATGAACTTCCTTCATGATTAAATTTTGGATTTAAGATAAATATTTTATCACATTTTCTCTTTATTCTATATTTTGATTTTATATACAGCAAAGACAACAAAGCTTGATTATAATTCTAATGGAGTTTGTAAGAAATTATAACCACCTGAAATAATAAAAAGTCTATACCTTGCCATAATTAAATTCATGTATGATTGTGCGCAAACTATTGGAAATTCGTCCCATTGACTTTGCTTCATTCTCATTCCCTTAATAGAATGTTATAGCAGTATATGATAAGTCTAAAATAAGACAAAATTATTACTATGAATGTATCAATGGATGTGAACATGACAATAGACAAAATTATAATCGTCATTATTGTGGTAATGATAACAATAAAGATTCTCTAAATAATTCTTCACTTTGTGAAAGTATTATTTGTCATCGATTTGACATGAGATTTTATAAAGCACATATAGATGATTATGACCCATTTATGATGTGAATTTGACAGCATCTGATTTACAAATACATATTCATTCTTGGAAGAATATGAACGTGCTAGTGGTAGTGAATATACCACACCCACCTCTAGAAGGAGGTTTGAGATGATATAAAAAAATAATGTCATTATTATGGCATCAGTGATCATTGGTCACGAACCTATTGTACGCCAAAATATTTTAGTAATGTGATTATTAAAGAAAAACATTAATGCAAGAACATATCTTGTATATAATTTTGACCATAACCATAATTGTATAACTTTCTCTTTAAAAGAGATATTCACCACATGGATATTGATGAATATGTGGTAGAATAAAATTAATTGAGAGCTCTAAAAGAGCCAATTATTACTATTTTGGAGAAACACAATTGATTACCAATAAATTATTTGCATTGTAGTAAGTCTCAGAGAAACTTAATTGAATTTCTAAGTTATTCGCGAAAGCGATTGATTATATTGAGATTATAAATAAAGGAAAGATTTAATATCTTCTATTACTACAACTTATAGCTGGGTAATATGTATGTGAAAAGTTACCTGCTTTATTCTCCAGTTTGTACTACACAAATAAAAGAATATCACAATAAGTGAATATTTATTGATGTAAAAATTCGTATCATAATAAACTTGGAGCTTATTGATATTTGCACACGTCATGACGTAAATTTGAATATTTAGATAGCATAATTGGTTTACCCATATTAGTTTAAGTATGATGTGCAAAAATAAAAGAAAATTCGTATGAGTAAATATCAAAGAACTATAAAGTTCCTTACAAATTCTTTTATGTTGCTTGTTCTCATTAATTAATATACCAACTAAAATTAGGTTGAATCCCATGAATGCTGAAAATATCAAAGGTGAGTATGGTCCATTCACCTGCCATGTATACCACATAATATGCATCAATGATATGGTTACATGTGCGATTATTATTAACCCGCAACATGGTGTTTGCGAGGTAACTTGCTCAATAATTTAATTTCGAGCATAATTTCCGAAATTTTTTTATTCAAGAAATTTATCTTGATAAGTTGGTTTCATCACCGTTGGTTTAGAAAAATAATTTTGTTGAGTGTCTCCACTTAATAGCTAAACTATTGCTTATTAGAACAAAACTATATATATCAGTTTGATATACGTTATATACGAACGTATATTATTTTCTCCCCTCAACAAGTGGTTCAGGGTCAGGAACCAAATAATCCCATCTTATTATTCTTGATGTGCGGTATATATTTTGATTAATACCATAACGTACAAAGATGGATTCTCAAAGTTGAGGAACAAGTTAGTTCTTCTAACATGAGAGGGAGATATGATAAACAATTGAGAAAAAGTTATGTGAAATAAATTATTATTTGTACATCTAGATCCTCGAATAAGATAATATGAACTTGAAGTTCATCAAAAGATAATTCATCTACAATATATTGCAAAGCATGCCAGACACATATGCCGACCTAAATAAAATAACTATATTCTTATTACAAATGCTCATATTAAGTCCTAGAATGACAAAGTCTGTGGTACGCTTAAAGCGTATAGACAAATTGGTTTCAAATAAACTTCTTGATAAAGAAGATGAGCAAATGATCTAAATAATCATAATAAAGGAGGCAGGTGATCTAGAAGGTCACATGACAAAATACTTCATAAAATCTCATGAGAGATTCAGGTACCTGAATATATGAATGAAGAGATCTCTATGTTATGTCTTTATGAAAAAAAAAAGGTTGGAACCGATATAATATATTTTTTGATGACATCTATGATAGCGCTAAATATATATTAGGATCTTAAGTTTAGAGAAACAATTCAAGTAGAATTGGTTTCATACGAAATACATGTAGTTTTGAACATATAGTTCAAATACTTGAAAGTATAAAGTCAATGGTATGTACAATTTGTTTTTGATATCTTATATGTCTATGATGACATGAAAACTTGATATGCATCTACTGTCTACTATATGGCTTATATAACTTAACTTATATGAAAATCCCCAAAGGATTTAAATTGCTTAAAGCATATAGAATTCATGGTCATAAGTACTGTATCCTAAGTGCAATTTTTGCACATATGTATCTTACTATAACTATAAGCATGATAATATGATAGTGAAAATCTCTATGGAGATATTGAAAAGTTCATTCCATGGAATTTTATGAAAACATTACAAATCTATTAGGAATGATGATTTCACGGCGAAACAAATTCGTTCAAGAGATCTTTTGAAGATGGTGCACAAGATTGGGATGCGAAGGCTCAAGGATGTTAATTGATGCTCTCATTAGGGCGAGTTAATGTGCCTTGCAATCTTTTTTCCTTACAAGGTTTTGTCCCACTGGATTTTTCTTACAAGGTTTTTAATGAGGTAACCAGAAGGGGTAACGTTAGATATGTGTATTCTTTTTCCTTTTCTAGAATTTTTTTTATTGGGTTTTATTTTAGTTATGGTTTTAACGAGGCACATTATCTGTTGAATAGACATTCAAGGGGGAATATTATAAATAGAGTTCTTTATGGTGAATGTCTATATTTAGAGAGATTCTAGGGTTTATTACTTGGTGGCTAAGTCACCATCTCTCTATAAATAGAGGGTTATATTCCATTATAATTCATCTCAAATCAATAAGAATTATCTCTACTTTTCTCTATATTACTCTTCTTCTTCTTTTACTGTTTCATAACAAGAGTACTTTTATTCAGTGGCGGATTCAGGATCTCCATAAAGGGGGTTCATATTTTTTTTTTGTAGCTAGTGAAAATTGAACTCATGACCTTATGTAGATTTTGAAACCCCTTAACCACTAAACTATACTTTTGGATTGTGTTAAGGATGTTCAAAACTTAATAGATAGAGGTAAAAGATAGATTTTTCTTTATACATACAATGTAATTTTTTTGGTGAAGGGTGTTCGGACGAACATTCTTGCGCCCCCTAAATCCACCCATGCTTTTATTTATATTTTGTACCCCCATGGTCCCATTTTATGTGATACTTTTCGATTTTCTTCGAGATTTAAACTTTTTAACATTGATAATGCATTTGGAGATAATTTTTTTTTAATTTTTCGGATAATATTTATATATCTGAAAATTACATAGAAGTAATATAATTAATTATTTAAAATATGTAAAAGGCATATAAAATAATAACAATCAAAAAGAATTCGTTTAACTCTTGAAATCCAAATACCTTTACATAAATTGATATTGAGCCAATACTTCACAATATTAGATTTAGATGAACTTAAACGTAGTGATGGTAAGTAGAGATTTACATAGTTGGGTCAACTTGCTTGGAATCGAGGCATGATTATTATCGCAATAATGTATCTTAACCAATTATAACGTGTTATTTACTTAATCTCTTAATTTACCAAATTATGCTTATCATAAAAAGTTACAAGTTGTTATAAGGCACGCTTTAACATACAATAATAATAATAATAATAATAATAATAATAATAATAATAATAATAATAACAACAACAATAATTCAGTAAAATTCCAAAGATGAGGGGACTAGAGAGATTAATATGTATGCAGACCTTACGCTTACTCCGATGAAGTAGATAGATTGTTTCCGATAAACCCTCGATTCAAGAAAACAAAAAAGACGAAAAAAGATAACCATCAACAAAAACCATAAAAATAATACCAATATTATAAGAACTACTAAATAGTAATAACAAAATAACAATAACCATTAAATAAGTTTAAGTGCTATGAACATGCTTTAACATAATAGTGTAAAAAATACTATACATATTTAGCGTACAAAAGTTAAACTCTATTTGAAGAACCAAAAAATTATCAAGAGAAAAAGATGAGAATGTCTTATAGTACAAAGTTTCTAAGCATTTCGACATTTTTTAATCTAATGGTAATTTAGGTATACGAGTCAAGTATAAATTAAAGGTATGGATGGGGGCAGCAGAAGAGCAAGAAACACGTAAGAAAGAACTTGTAGACTGGTCTAAGTTGTTAGAAGCAGAACTTGGAAAGAAACTTTACTTCGGAGGAGATGCCTTTGGATTTGTAGACATAGCTCTTGTTCCCTTCTATAACTTTCACGATCTAAAACTTACTAAGGATCAATCAAATTACCTATTGAAATTTTCCTTTTAACAATCTTGAAAATTAAGCTTTTCCTTCAATTTTTATAAATAATAAGAAAGATAACCGCTTTAATTCTAATTAAATAATAGACAACGAATACATACTATTTCAAAATCATCCCAAAACTCGGTGCCACAAGTGCATGAGTATTTACTAAGACATAAATAAAATACAACATCTGTCCAGAATACAGTGGACATAAAGTAAATATATTATACTGGAATGAGACTATACTAGCTGCGGGCCGCCTCGAATAATGCAACTCACTCAGTCCCCGAATCATCCATGCTGTTATGCCCAATATGCCATTAATAACACATGAAACCTATGCAACAAAAATGCACAGAAGTATAGTATGAGTACGAAAACAACGTGTACCCAATGAGTATCCCGTGTAATCTAGAATAAGAAACGAGAGATCGACTTCGGCACTTACTAAGGGTCTAATAATGTGATGTCAATAATACATTTGATCGTAGATTTCTACAAACATGATTTTAATCCAATAGAAGGAAACAAGTAAACAATTAATTCGTTTACAGAAAATTTGTAATTTTTTTATTTTTATCCAAATATTCTCAATCCGTGAAAATGAATTAATAACTCTAAATAAGTTCAAGGCAACAATACAAGCATGCACAAATCATGCCGAGGTCGATGGCCCGCTCCAACAGAAAATAAACTGTGAACCGCCGAGGGTCGAACGGCGCGAACCATAGATGCATCTATCTAATCTGCCAAGGCGTTCAGCCCGTTCCAAAAATAAACACACACAAGCAGTCAATCAAAAAGTCAACATGAAAAAATTTTCCGAAGAAAAGCCGATTCTCATTTAATAAATTAAGAAAATGAAGTTTAAATCCTTTTAGAAAGTCATTTACTAATTTGAAATGGTTTACGCAATTCAAGCTGTCAATAAGTTTACAATTAATCAAAGTATAACATACTTTTGGGTTCTAACTATCCGGACAATAGCATAATAGTAGCTACGCACGGACTCTCGTCACCTCGTGCTTACGTAGCCCACATAATTAAGAGCACATAACCAATTATTTCACCTATGGGGATAATTTCCTCTTACAAGGTTAGAAATAAGACTCACCTTGCTCCGAAGATCCATAACTGGCATTCCATGTCCTTCCGAAGACTCTAATTGATGCACAACTCTCCTAAACTATCCAATGATTATGCAAATCCATTAATATATACGCAACTACTCATTACAATCCAATTTATAGAAATTCCTAGCCCCGATCAAAAAATTGACAAAAAGCCCTCGGGCCCACGTGCCTGGTTCTGAAATATTTCGAAGATAAAGTTTACTCATGAACTCACGAACTCAAATATATGATTTCTCTTAATTCCATACCCAAAATTGTTGTCACAAACCCAAAATACTAATTTTTTAGGTCTTCCTTAAATCCCAAGTTTTCTACAAATTTTCATTTCTAAAACCATATATAAACCTTGTATTTAACTCAAAACCAGTAGAAATCACTTATCTCATGCTTGGAGATGAAAATGACACTCCAAAGTTGCTCTAAAATTTGCTCCCATGGAAGAAATAAAGTGAAAAATGAGCTAAAACCCGATTTTAAATATTCTGCCCAGCCTTGGTCCGCCTTTCCTCGCGTTCGTGGCCCGTCTATCGCGTTCGCGAAGGCTAGCTACCCATCCTCTTCGTGTTTGCATACCTAGCCTCGCGTTCGCGTAGGCCAATGACTAATGCCTAACTTTTCCTTCTATGCGTTCACGATCTATCCCCGCGTTCGCATAGCAGCTCAATCCACCCCTTCGTGTTCGCGACCTCAACCTCGCATTCGCGAAGTCCAAAATCAGCAGCCTCCCATTTTCCTCTTCGCGTTTGCGAGACTTGCTTCGTGTTTGCGAAGAAGCAAACCAGATACCAGCAACCTGCAACAGCTTTTTACCCAATTTCAATCTGTTAACCACTTGAAATCCACCCGAGACCCCCGGGGGTTCATACCAACCAGTCCCAAAACATATTACAAATTAGCTCGAGGCCTCAAATAACATCAAAAAACATTAAAATCATGAATCGACCTCCAATCTAAGGTTAATAAACTTTAGAATTTCAAACTTTTATTTTCGATGTTTAAACCTATCAAATCGTGTCCGATTGACTTCAAATTTTACAAACAAATCATATTTGATATTATGGACCTACTGCCACTTCTGGAATCGGATTCCGGCCCCGATATCAAAAAGTCCACTGCCGGTCAAACTCCTCAAAAACCTTCAAATTTCTATCTTTAGCCAAATGACTCCAAAATGACCTACGGACCTCTGAATTCACTTCCGATCGCGCTCCCAACTCCAAAAATCACCATATTGAGCTATCCACAGACTCAAAATCCCAAACGAGCATCGATAACACTGAAATGCACTTCAAGCCAAACTTATGAAAATCCTTCCAAAATGCTAACTTCCACAATAGGCGCCAAAACACTCCCCAGTTATCCAAAACCCAATCCGGGAATAAACCCAAGTCCGAAAATCATCATATGAACCTGCTGGAACCTTCAAATCCTAGTTTTGAGGTTGTTTACTCTAAAATTCAATCTTAGTTAATTCTTTCAACTTAAAGCTTCCGAAATGAGAATTCTCTCTCCAAATCAACTCTGGACTTCCCGAAATTCAATTTTGACCACGCGTACGAGTCATTACACCTGAAATGAAGCTGCTCATGGCCTCAAACTGCTGAATGACAAGCTAGAGCTCAAAACGACCAGTTGGGTCTGTCACGATCCAAACCCCGCACTGGTCGTGATGGCGCCTCTCTTGAAGACGAGGCCAACCAACTAACCCAACTTGTCTTTCCAAAATAGTTAAACATAAATAAACAGTTTAAATATGATTTAATAATATTTATTAGCGGAAATACAACCCTACGAAGCCCTAATCGGGGTGTCACAAGTCACGAGCACCTATCAGAATGTAAATCCACTACAAAGTCTAAAGTATACAAAACCAGAATAATGAACAAAAGAGAGGAAAATGGTGCTGCGGACGTCGACAGTCACCTCCTTAACTCATATAGCTCTGCCTCTGATTGGCCCAAACTTGCTACCGGGTGAATAGTTACCTGCATTTTCACACGAGGTGCGGGGAGTAAAGTGAGTACTCCAACTTAGTGAGTAATAAAGGTAAATAACAACTGAGCGGTAAGAAATCACATATGGAAAATCAGCATGCTATATAGAAGTTTCTTTGACATAAAGAAATAAGTAATAACGAAGGGGACATTTTCAAATTATCTCCTAGCTAGTGGAACAAGAAAGACATGGATGGTTTACTCATGTAAACCAATAAAAAAATGAGAAAAGAAATATAAAAAGAAAAAATCAAAGTCGAGTCTTATGTCGGGTTTTCTCAAAATCATTGAGAAACTTATTGAATTTCTGAAAGAGTTTTCATAATGCTATACTTCAATTAAAGATCGAGTCAAAGGAGAATTCCGCTTTACAAAACGAAAAATCTTTCTTAAGAACCTAGGCGACTTGCTTAACATATTCTAGATTATATAATGTAGAAGAGCCATACGGCACGAGCAGTTGAGTACAGTACTATCATGCCTTTGTTTTGTTGTGTGAAGAAAGTAAAAAACTTGCGAAGCACGCACCTCAATCACCCTGCCTGTGTGAATTGAACGAACTTAAAAGTACAACCAGCTTAAGCTGGTTTTCCACCTATTTTTTAGTGTTCGGCCATTTCTAGCAAAGTCTAAAGGACATATTCGTTGCCGATTTGGGGTTCTGATGGAAGATACTGCTGAGGTTATACACCAAGTACACACGTGATTCTGCTCTGGCAGAAGTGCACGCGCAATTCAGCTCTGGAAAAACTCCCTGAAACTTTGAATATGTGAAATCTTTAGAAAAATGTCTTAACTCAATTTAAGCCTCTTTTGAAATGTCCTTTTTCAGCGGTTACGCAAACGAATACAAAACAAATATTGCAGATAAACACAGAATTTCCGCCCCGCAGGCACGACACTTAGTTATCAAGGAAATCCATTGTATCAGGTCTATATTGCAAAAAGCAGCACAAAACAACAGATAATAGCCGACAAATAAGATAATGCAAACACATCAAATTGTACCAGTACCGCTGCGGCGTGTAGCCTGCTCCACATATCGGTGCGACATACATCCCGATCCGTTTATCATCGACAGCGCTCATTGGGGGTGTGCAGACTCCGGGAGGGGCCCCTTATGCCCAAGCACAATATAAGCCATCTCGTGGCATCAACTAGGCCATAGGCCTCATATCAATATCCATATAATACTGCTGCGATGCGGTGCCTGATCCCATGCTCAGTCTAGAATCACATAAGCCCCTCGGGCACAATAATATACAAATATCCAGCCCAAACTTAATTAGAAATATTGTTTAAATTTCAAGTTTTTTTGAGAAAATATGCCTGAGTTTGAAAAATAGTATTAAATACCAGGATTGAGTTCAATAATACGTAAAAAATGGTAAGAAACCCGTAATAGCAATCCCTGAAGGATTCAATCAATCAGCACGAAACACAAATATGACAATCAGCTCAAATCATAATGATAACAGGTGATATCCAGTCAAGTACGCAGTAAATTCTTCTATCGGGACGGACCAAGTCACAATCCCCACGGTGCTCTACCCCACGCTTGCTATCCGGAGTGCAAATCACCTCAATATAGCACTATGATGTGAAAATACGGGGTGTAAAACCCTCAAAATATCATTTACAGTTAACCTCGCATCGGTGAAATCCCTAGCTCGCGACGCCATTGCCCCTCAATTCGGCCTCCTCGCACGTCAAATCTTACCAAAACCACAACGAATACATCACAATATGCCAATGGAACAATACCTAATCGAAAACAATCGAAAAATATTAAAAATCTCGAAATTGGCAAAACCCGAGCCACGAGCCCACTTCTCGAATCTAAAAAATTTTCACATTAATATTTTACTTATCTCTTCATGAGTCTATACATATAAAGTACACCAAAATCGGAATTCAAATGACCTCTCAAATCCAAATTTGAAATATCAAAACTCAAGCCCTAGCTCTTCCCCTTTTTGCTAAGTTTACATGGATTTAAAGGTCAATTTCACAAAAAAATCATGTTTTTAGTTTATAGGACTTACCTCCAATGACTCCCAGTCAAAACCCTTTTCAATTCTCGTCCAAAATCTCTCAAGGTGTCCAACAATTGAGGAAAATAACTTAGGCTCGCGGAACAAAATGTTATAATACACTTCTGTTGAGGTCCATTTTTCCTCTATGCGATTGCAGCCCCACGCTTGCGATCGCAATGCTAAAAAATTCCAGCTACAAATTTTTTACCCTATGTGATCGCACATATATCCCTGCGATCGCGATGCACAAGTTCTTTAATATATGATCGCACACCTATACTCGCGATCACAGTGAACAATTTTCTACTAAATTCTCAGATCCACTTCACATTGTGCGATCGCAAGCCTCCCTCTGTGATCACATTGAATAACCAAACAACCCCTCAAATCCTCCTATGCGATTTGAATAACCAAACAACCCCTCAAACCCCTAAGCTAGCCGAATCACTGAAAATCACATCCGAGCCCTCTAACGCATAAGTCAACATCCGGTTGACTTTTCCAAACTAATCTTTCCTTAAAGAGACTAAGTATCTCATTTCCTTCTAAAATCAGTCCAAACCAACTCGTTCACACAAGACACTGATAATGAAGAAGATAGAGAAAACAGAGTGGTAACTCATGAGACGACGGGTCGCGTCATCACAGGGTCGTTACATTCTCTCCACTTAAACATATGTTCGTCCTCAAACATGCTGAGAACTATACTGAAGTAGTCTGAAATCGCTGTTTAACACCTCATGCACCTTCCTCTGCTACCCCAACTCAGTCGAGCACATTAGCCTGATCAATCTGAAGATATCCTTTTTTGCTTAAGCTGATAAGCCTTAGAGCCCAATTCCAACATCCGAAATTCTCTGCTAGAACTAATCCCAACGTACGATCACCATATCAATCACTATATGCTGAACCCCAAACACGACTGCAAACCTTTGCTGAATTCACACCTTGCACTACTTTACTCAAGGATCAGAATAACATTCTCTAATCAAATTACTCAAAATTCCATGAGTCTGATGCTCTCATCACCTCACAACATACCCAGGTCTTGCTCTAGCTCTTACAACACTGCCGCGACAAACGAGGTGTAAAAATTCATAACCAACTGGCGAGACAACCAATCATTGTGTCTATACTTCTGACAAGAACCATTACCTCATTCTGAACTAAATAACGGTCTTTAATCCTTACTATAATTCATGTAATCATATTGCACTGATCCTAAACCCAAATAATCTCATTTCACTCAGTACGAACTGCTCCGGCAATAAGCCAACCTGGACCTAATCAAAAGTCTCACATGATGCCACAATGTTCCTATAGGCTATCAATTCTAATGTGCTACAAAAGGAAAACGAACTCTGGAAAGGAACTTCAATTACCCCGCTCGCGAATCATACATGCGACGCAGTCAACATGCTAATATGCGCTTCCTCAGAAAATAAGAAACAAAACATATAAAAATAGACGGGGGGGGGGGGGGGGGGGGGAGAAATTTAATTTTTTAGCGCGCAACGTGATCTACACAACATAGCCATGGAGGCGTGCCACCCAATCCAAATAACATAACCATGTAGGTGTGCCACCCGATCCAAATAACATGCCCATGGCGCCGTGCCAAGGAGATGCACATCGAGCTAAATTTCTTATTACAATAAAATACCAAATTTTGGCCACGAGCACGCTAAGCGCATAACACCATCCTTGAGGGAACATATAATGCTATAAGCTACGAAACGCAAGCACAACTGAGGTGCGATATACGATCTGAATCTCAAGAGCCATCCTGCTCACATAACATCAACACTACGTGGAACCTCAACGCATAAGGAATTTACCAAGCCATCTCAAAACCCATACGGCGCAATATATCACTACATGAAATAGCTGGGAACGAAATAACACCCTGACTATTCTTTTATAAGGAGCGCATTGCTAAAATGAACATATCTGGCCTGATATAGAGCCCGTATTCACATTTGAATCCATCCATCGACCTCAAGTTGATTCTGGTCACATTGACTAGGCTAATAACCTTTCTAAGGTTCACAATAACTCTCATTTCAGTCATACGCATAAGAACAACCATCATAACCGGAGAAATCCTCCACAGTCCATAACTTAATAGACAGAGTACCCTCCAAGCATATATTCTCAAATCAACGATATTATCACAACCTTCATACTTGGTTTAAGTCTTTAATCATCAAGTGACTACCTGCCACACTTATACAATCTTCCTGTGGGACACACTCCCACAGCCTACAAATAACTAAGTTATTCCTCCAAACCACCGGCCGCGCTAATACTGAAGAGCGATCGAGAATCATTAACCAGGATGCAAGGCCTTTTCCACAAAACACCGATCTCCGGTAATGCTGAAGGCAATACCAACTTACCTTAAACATCGAAACTTCTACCCTGCTCATCTGAGCTCGCAACATCCTTGTCCACTCCGAGCTGTTACCTTGATTTATACTTCAAATTGCATACCACTCACTGCACCTAACATGCCAACATACGTGAGAACACATTTTTCATCATACTTCGGAACCACTATTAGGCTAACACTTCATCATATAAAATTTTCCACTTAACTCACTTTAGGAGAACCATAGTAACACGCAGGTGAATTCTCATAACAGTAGAACATGCAAACCTCTAAGTAGTTGTCTAATCCACCATAGCCCTTCCGGGACCCGTCTCCACTTAACATGCCACAACACTCGAATATTCTGATTAACACCAGTTGCGGCGGCTAACAAGCCTCACATGCACCGTTACGAATCACTTGCACAACTTAATCACAGTGAAGGAACTGATCACTACCACCAATATGCCAATTCAACTATGGCTATCCAATCTAGCTCCTTCCAATTTATCCTTGATTACCTTAGAAATAATAATAACTCCATTCAACACCTAACACCCTCCATTTGTACTTATCCCGAGTGACCTAGCATCACAAGACCATGCGGTCTCAAATCCCACGAACCATTTCGTACCTCCCACGCGCTACACTGCGGTCAAAACATCTTAGGACATTCTGGGTCTCTCCTCATAAACTGCTACAAGAGCTTGATTTTTCAGCCGCACCTATAGGCTCAAAATTGTTAGGCATCAAACCTTATCTTTGAATTCTCTAGGACCGTTGTTGATAGCCACCCGCTCTGACTTGGCCCGAATATAATCAACTCCATGATTCTTCTAGCATAAGTATACCTTCTCGACACAACACCCGACAGAATTACTCCCCATGTCTGAACATGAGCCAGTAAGGCCAACCATAACCCACCTTTAATAATACCTTTGCTCAAATTACCAATTATGCTCTTTTCCCGTTGCTAAAACAACTACCAATACGTCGATAACCCGAAACCTCACAAGAAGATAACCGTGCAACCCAATCGTAGGTGGTGAGACTCTCCTACTTGGCTTGAAGCCATTTATCACATAACTCTGGAGTTCTCTAGAATTCTTAATCTCTTATTGACACAACCATGTGCAATCAACCACCAAAATTCTCGAAATATTTCTGTAAAACCCCCTTTTTATATTCTAAATCATCTAGCACATTAGTAAAACCTATCTCTTTGTTGAATAGCCAATAGAATTCTTTAGGGAAGCTTCGCCAACCATGCGACCGCTAACCTACTCACTAGGAATAACCCATCTATGGAAATAACCTTCCGACATCTTCCAACACTGCTGCACAGAGTAAAATCACTATGTCATTAATAATCCATCCTGAGTCTAAGCTAAACCTCTAGATGCATAAGTCCGTTCACCCCTCGTGGACATCAATTAAACGTGCGGCAAAATCTTTCCCATTCAAGTTATGTTGTATCCTTCTTCATTTCAAGCAGTTCCTTTCGGTTATACAAAGTCTTTTGCCGTATAATAGCCCATGCATTAGATTAAATCCGTAGACCCTAATCACCAATCACTAATATTCTGCAATCCCTCCGAACTCTCCTTAAGGTACGTGGTCATCCTACTACAAGGACCATATGCAAATCCGTCACTCCCCCAGTTGGGGTAAATCCGCTTCCTTAATCAATTACTCGACTTTCGCTTCATATACCTGGCCTTTTAAAAATTTTGAACCTCGACTAACTTCTTCCACATGGCCTTTCTCGTCCTTTGTTGTTCATTTGTTGCCTTAAATAAAATCTATCTTCATGGCGCATGAACCCACGATTGCTACTAACTTTACACCTTTCGGAAGATCATCTTTCTCATACCGCCGACATTGGAAACACTAATTTATCCCTGAACTACCGCACCACGTGATCTCTAACAATTGCTTCTTTAATACTATCTCACCATCACATCAATATTGCGGAACAATCGTTCATAAGAATCATGCATCGTGCGCCTAGCCACAAATCTCTCAGAGGTACCGCTACTGAGCTGAAACGACAGAATATCCTTCCACAAAGAAACGATAATAGTCCGATCAACTATACTGGGAGAAACACCCCGCACCACATCTGTAGTACTATTTATAATTATTCAAGTCTCAATTTATAACAAGCGGTCTGCGTCGCATAAGATTGAGTAGGAAAGAAACAAAGGCATAAGCCTCGAGGAATCAAATCGCACGATAAGGAATCAATAAGGGAAGTACTCATAACAGTCCTGCAACCAACCGAGGATAAGTATACACGTCTCTGTACCGATCAGTGAGACTCTACTAGACTTGATCATGACTCGTGAGACCCTAGGAACCTAGTGCTCTGATACCATATTGTCACGATTCAAAATCCACTAAGGGTCGTGGTGGTGCCGAATACCGCAGTCAGGCAAGCCAATCAAATTACTTATTGAAGTTCTACTTTTAACAATCTTGAAAACTAAGCTTTTCGTTCAATTTTTATAAATAAAAAGAAAGATAACCGCTTCAATTCAAATTAAATAATAGGCAACTAATACAAAATATTTCAAAATCATCCCAGAACCCGGTGTCACAAGTGCATGAGCATTTACTAAGACAGAAATAAAATACAATATCCGTCCGGAATACAGTGGACAGAAAGTAAATATATTATGCTGGAAAGGGACAATACTAGCTGCGGGCTGCCTCGAACAATGAACTCACCCAATCCTCAAATCATCCGTGCTGCTATGCCCAATAGGCCACTAATAACACATGAACCTGTGCAACAAAAATGCACAGAAGTGTAGTATGAGTACGAAAACAACGTGTACCCAATGAGTATCCCGTCTAATCTCAAAGAAGTAGAGACGAGAGGTCGACTTCGACACTTACTAAGGGTCTAATAATTTGATGTCAATAATACATTTGATCATAGATTTCTATAATCATGATTTTAATCCAATAGAAGGAAACAAGTAAATAATTAATTCATTTATAGCAAATTTCCAAATTTTTATTCATTTTTATCCATATATTTTCAAGCCATGAAGAGGCAATAACAAATTTAATAAATTTAAGGCAGCAATACAAGCATGCGCAAATCATGCCGAGGTCGACGGCCCCCTCCAACAGAAAAAAAACTGTGCACTGCCGAGGGCCGAATGACGCGATTCATAGATACATCTATTTAATCTGTTGAGGCGTTCGGCCCGCTCCAAAAGTATATGCCGACAGGTAGTCAATCAAGAAGTCAACATGGAAAAATTTTCTGAAGAAAATCCAATTCTCATTTAATAAATTAAGAAAATGAAGTTTAAATCCTATTAGAAATTCATTTACTAATTTGATGTGATTTACGCAATTCAAGCTACCAATAAGTTTACAACTAATCCAAGTATAACATGCTTTTGGGTCCTAACCCGTACAATAGCATAATAGTAGCTATGCACCGACTCTCGTCACCTCGTGCGTACATAGCCCCCAATTAGGAGCACATAACTAATTATTTCACATACGGGGACAATTTCCTCTTACAAGATTAGAAAGGAGACTCACCTCGCTCCAAAGATCCATAACTGGCATTCCATGCCCTTCCGAAGACTCTAGTTGATGCACAACTCTCCTAAACTATCCAATGATTATACAAATCCATTAATATATACTCAACTACTCATTACAATCCAATTTATAGAAATTCCTAGGCCCGATCAAAAAATTAACAAAAACGCCATCGGGCCCACGTGCCCTGAATCTAAAATTTTTCGAAGACAAAGTTCACTCACGAACTTACGAACTCAAATATATGATTTTCTCTTAATTCCATACCCAAAATTATTGTCAAAAATCCAAAATACTAATTTTTTAGGTCTTCCTTAAATCCCAAGTTTTCTACAAATTTCATGTCTAAAACCATATATAAACCTGGTATTTAACTCAAAACCAGTAGAAATCACTTACCTCATGCTTGGAGATGAAAATGACACTCTGAAGTTGCTCTAAAATCGGCTCCCATGGAAGAAATGAAGTGAAAAATGAGCTAAAACTCGATTTTAAACATTCTGCCTAGCCCTGGTCCGCCCTTCTTTGCTTTCGCGGCCCGTCTATCGCATTTGCGAAGACCAGCTACCCAGCCCCTACGTGTTCACGTGCCTAGCCTCGCGTTTTCTTAGGCCAAAGACCCAGGCCCATCCTTTCCTTCTACGCGTTTGCGATCTATCCCCCGCATTTGCATAGCAGCTCAATCCACCCCTTCGCGTTCGCGACTTCAACCTCGCGTTCGTGAAGGACAAAACAAATAGCTTCTCATTTTCCTCTTCACGTTTTCGAGACTTGATTCGCGTTCGAGAAGAAGAAAACCAGATACCAGCAACCAACTATAGCTTTTTACCCAATTTCAATTCGTTAACCACCCGAAATCCACCTGAGACCCTCGGGACCCCAACTAATCATACCAACCAGTCCCAAAACACATTATGGACTTTCTCGAGGCCTCAAATCACATCAAACAATATTAAAATCATGAATCGACCTCCAATCCAACGTTAATAAACTTTAGAATTTCAACTTTTATTTTTGATGTTTAAACCTATCAAATCACGTCCGATTAACTTCAAATTTACAGACAAATCATATTTGACATTACGGACCTACTGCCACTTCCGGAATTGGATTCCAGCCTTGATATCAAATATTCCACTTCCGGTTAAACTCCTTAAAAACCGTCAAATTTCTATCTTTAGCCAAATGACTCCAAAATGACCTATGGGCCTCCGAATTCACTTCCGATCGCGCTCCCAACTCCAAAATTATCATACAGAGCTATTCACAGACTCGGAATCCCAAACGAGCATCGATAACATTGAAATGCACTTCAAGCCAAACTTATAAAAATCCTTTCAAAATGCTAACTTTCATAATATGCGCCAAAATGCTCCCGGGTCATCAAAAACCTGATCCCGACATACACCAAAGTCCGAAATCATCATATGGACCTGCTGAAACCTTTAGATCCCGATTCAAAGATTGTTCACTCTAAAGTCCAATCCTAGATAATTCTTTCAACTTAAAGCTTCCGAAATGAGAATTGTCTCTCCAAATCAACGCTGAACTTCTCGAAATTCAATTTTGACCATGCGCGAGTCATAACACCTAAAATGAAGCTGCTCATAACCTTAGACTGTTGAACGACGCGCTAGAGCTCAAAACGACCAGTCAGGTCGTTACAATAATTGGTTCATTATTTTCAAGAAATTTGCTAACTTTAACTTAGAAACATAATGTGCAAAGCTAGTGATGTGGGGCAACAGATGTTTGAATAGAGACTCTATGTCTAAGTCTCTACCTAGTTCAGAGCAAGTTGATCAAGCTTATGTGGAATTCAAGAGAGGTCGAATACATGCTTAAGTAGATGGGACTCTTTCGAGGATTGTTACGTAACATTTCATAATGTATCGTATTATATTGTATTGTATTGTACTGTATCGTTTGATGATATAATAATTTAATAGACTATATCATTTGTCATTGTTTCATGATATCACAACACACCAGCAATATGAGGAATAAACTTACAATATTATAAAAAAATTATGCTAAGAGGTAGAATTGTTATATAAAAAGATAGGGAAAATAATAAAATAAAATTATTTATTAACAATGAGGGCGAGATGAGAAAGAAAAATAAGGTAACGACACGACCACACCAAATTAGTCGTTACGTAAAGTGATACTTTTTTCATTACGTAACAACATATTTAACGATATAATACAATATAATAAAATTTAAATAACAATCAAACAAACATTATATTTAAAGTAACAATACGTATAATACAATCGGCGACAAGCATCTAAATAATCTGTATATTACGACTTTTAGTTTTACTGGTTATTTAAGTTTAATTTCTGTTGGATCATTCTAATTTTTTTAGTTGTCTTGGAACATCAATTGAGGGTGGGGTGGGGAAAGAAAATAGATATTTTGCATTAAGATTATTTTCATAATGTTGACGTGTGATTCAACTTGTGCACATCATAATTATTGTATCTCAGACTTGTTATATATTTTTTACCAATACAAATATTGAGTAACTTTGCTTACAAAAGCTTAAACAGATTAAAAAAATAAACATTTTTTTGTCTGTGCTAAAAGTTAAATTTTGTATCCCATATTTTTCACTAACTTCATCGATCATGAGGACACGCCCTAAATATGTTTTTTCCCATTTGTGAGTTTACATTCATGTCATACCGTATTTTCCAATGTTCTTGCGCATATGATATGGAATCCATTGCAAAGTTATGTCTAATAATGCTTGAAGAATAGTCTTATCTTGCATATTACATTACACAAACTCATTCCATCTTATCTATTCTAGATAAGAATTAGTATATAATTAATTGAGTTAAATTACTTGTGATATTAATCTCACCTTTTAACTAGTCCTTAATGGAAGAAATAAGCGCATCAAGATCAGTTTCCCAGGTATCATGAGCATATCAATATCAATTTTACAAAATCACATTAATCTCAAAAAGGTAATACACTTAGACCTCTCTATAGTAATTATATTTTTTATAACATTATTGTTCTACAATAGCCAAAAAATATCGGAATAAATAAGATTATTTTAAAGAAGTTTGATTGTTTTATATTGCTGAAATTCCTGTATGCCTAATTTATGCAGAGTGAGTGCTCTATTCAACAATATAGAATATCCCTACATAACTTCTCGAAGAATTTTTCATACCATCAACTCTTTTTCTCGAATTTTACTGTTAACAACTGGTTGATCATCCTCTTAGGCTAGCTACTGATTATTCCTTTAGTAAGATGTTGTCTCAACAACTTGCTAATCAGATTGAAGCCCCTCCTCGGACGGATCTCTCCTTTTGCTTCTCAGCTTACGGGGTATTAGCAACCATTTCTAGTTATTCCCTTCCCAAGGGTTTATCTATCATTATAGGCCGTACGCTAACAAAGTTTACGTGGTAAATGAAATCAAAAGAAATTATTGACAACACATTAAAAAATGTTGAGGAAATAATAAATCAAATTTTCTTAAATTATAAACAATTCTTATTTATGTCGTGAAAGTTCTAAAAAGACACGGCATATATTTTAGGATAGTGACATCAATTGAATTTATTTTCTCCCTTCCGGATTAACAATATTGAAAGAGAAGTTCCCAGAAAGATTTGGGACATTCTTGAATTTCTTCTAACCGAACCATCCACCACTTTCTCGCAATACAGTCTCACCAATGACCAACCTATGACACCATCATTCTATTTATAGTCATCCATCACTTAGTAATTTATTTTCAACTTTAGTATTCATATATTTTGGTTACATATATTTCAATAACTCAGTTCCATTTCCAACCA
The DNA here is from genome assembly GCA_034376525.1 of Nicotiana benthamiana. Taxonomy (NCBI): domain Eukaryota; kingdom Viridiplantae; phylum Streptophyta; class Magnoliopsida; order Solanales; family Solanaceae; genus Nicotiana; species Nicotiana benthamiana. Next base: position 120,353,368 of record CM067331.1, read on the forward strand.
TAAATTTTGAACAAAAATGGGTGGAGAAATTGTTCTTTTGGATTCCTATGTGAGTATGTTTGGGATGAGGGTAAGAATTGCACTAGCTGAAAAGGGTATTCAGTATGAATACAAGGAGCAAGATTTGAGTAACAAAAGTTCACTTCTACTACAAATGAACCCAATTCATAAGAAAATCCCAGTGTTGATCCATAATGGAAAACCAGTTTGTGAGTCCTTAATTATAGTTCAATATATAGATGAGGTTTGGAAGGATAAATCCCCTTTGATGCCCACTCATCCTTATAAGAGAGCTCAAGCTAGGTTCTGGGCTGATTTTATTGACAAAAAGGTAATATTCTCTGTTTTTATTTATATGTCTTAGTTTAACTAATACAAAGTTTAAAAAAGTTATAAGAAATCGTTTTTATTTATGTGTCAATACGAAGTTTAAGAAAATATAATTTTTTAAAAAAAAATTACGTGGTCTTAAACTAAAAAATATATATAATATATTAAAATATTTTTAAATCTTGTGATCTTAAATATGATATGTGAAAAGTAAAAATTCAAAAATTACAAATTAAATATATAAAGAAGTATTTTTTTAAATAAATTTAAAAAATGCATAAATTGAAACAAGGGAGTATAAAAGGATTTGACTTAGTGGCCCGCATAAATATAATATATCATTATAAATTGCTACGTCTCTTATATTTATAAAACACTTTTAATATGTTCCATCGTTAATATTCGATAACAACTTAATTTTATTATTTTTAATAACATAATTTTATAATAGCAAGAATATTAAAATATATTTGAAATCATAAATTTTAATTTTTTTCTTATTTTCTTGCAACTTATGGTCAGTCAAAAACATTCACAAAATAAAACATGAGGAATACTAATTTTAGTTTAACAGGTCATATAGTAGTTTTCTTTTCCCAGGTTATTAATTGTGATTATCAAGTTATATTAGACAACTTTAGACTTTCCAATATATATATATATATATATATATATATATATATATATATATATATATATATATATATAATTTTTTTCAACTTCAACTTCAAATACACCTATTTAAAGGTTAAATTTCTAGAAATTTAACTATGATGTTGTGACAATGATTTTCTTTTTTTTGGGGTAAATGCAGCTATATGATAGTGGAAGGAGAATATGGACTACAAAAGGGGAGGAGCAAGAAGCAGCCAAGAAAGAATTCATAGAGTGCCTAAAATTGTTAGAAGGAGAGTTGGGAGAGAAGCCATACTTTGGTGGGGAAAGCTTTGGATTTTTGGATGTCGCATTAGTTCCTTTTTATAGTTGGTTCCCTACTTATGAAAAATGTGGAAATTTTAACATAGAGGCAAAGTGTCCAAAATTGGTGGCATGGGCCAAGAGATGTGTGCAAAAAGAGAGTGTAGCCAAATCTCTTGCTGAATCAGACAAGGTTTACGACTTCGCTCTGCAGATGAAACAACGTTTGGGCATTGCTTAGAAAAATCGTTTGAAGCAGCTGAAAATAGGGTAATATTGTAGGTGTGTGTTGCTGTGGTTTAAGTTTCTGCTTCATGTCGAATATCTGTAGTAATTTTACTATATGTAGTTTCTGTTAAACGAATAAATGTATAATTTCAACAGATAGAATAAATGTTCTCTAGAATCGGACTTCTATTGAAGTGTTCTTATAATAAATAAGTACTTAGTAACAACAACAATAACAATTTACTAAATCCTATTAGTGGGGTCTGAAAAAATAATGTATATGCAAATATTACCTTTATCCCGAAAAAATAAAAAGATATTCTGAAAGACACTTGATTGTAATTTCGATGACTGTCGATGGTAGCGCAAGGGAGATGAGGAGGAAGATGACCGTTAATGGTGAGTAGAGAGTGCGAAGCTGAGAGAAAGAGATTGGTATAGTTTGTAGAAATATATAAGCACTTACTATAGTTTGTCAGAAATTATTCGCATAAAATAATTGCGAAAAAATGTATTTTGTTATTATTCCTTCTTTTCTTGTTTTTAGTCGAGAGTTTATTGAAAATAAATTCTTTGTCCTTCACAATAGGGCAAAGGTTCACGTATAAACTATCTTTCTCACATTTCACTTATGGAAATTCATTGAGTTTGTGATTGATGTTATTGTTGTTATTTCTTATTTATATGGTATCTAGGCAGATTGAGTGATCTTTTTGTTATAGAATAATATTATTGTAGACCAATTGAAAGGGATATAGCACAGATTGATAGCGCCTTTTTCTTGAGTAAAAAATGTCAGGGGTTCAAATCTTATCATCCCTGCCTATTCTTCTCTTCTAGGCAATTACGAGGTATCCATTGAGATCAATTCAAATTAGACATAGAGATTTTCATTTTATGAGACTATACACATGCAACATGTATTGGGAGTACAAATTCTTTGTTTTTCTTTACAGTCGTATATACATGCAGTGTTAAGCATACTTTTTTGATAGAAAACAAACTCTTTTTCCATGACAATAGTCAGCTTAAAGGGCGGTAAGCTACATAATTATTTATCTTAGATAAAGTCGAGTAATTTTTCCTCGGTAGAATTTTTGTTATAGTTTTAGTGTAACAAAATTAAAGTTGAGTAATCATATATAAAATCAATTTGATATGTTATTCTAGCCTTTTAGAGGATCCAAACAAGAAGAGTAAAAAAATGTAAGATCTTGACATTGTTGAACAGGCCAGAGGAATAGATTTAACTACACTATTTTTACTTGTTGAGAGAAATCAAGAGATACTAGAAGATCTTTTTTTTTTAGCAAACAAAAAATATATATATTAATAACTAAGTAACATCTAGTACATAGTCGATATAACTTGCATCATGCTTAATGCATTAGTTTCCTAAGCTTTCTAGTAGGTTACAAGCTTCATTACGTAGAAGATTTTCATTGGAGGTAGATTCAAGTCTATCACTTTCTACAAAATCTATTACATCAAAAGGTGGTACAAGAAAAACTTTTTACTGCTCTTTACTGCTTTACTTCTTTCTGCCACTCCAAGAGCTTGGTTGTCCCTTTTTAGAACTCTTTTTGCTAGCCAATGGGCAGTCCTATTCCCCTGCCTGAAAGTGTGTTAGAGAGTAACCCTCTGCTGGTGCATTTAGGCCCTGCAATCATTGATAAATTTATTAAGTAATTTATTACCGTCTTGTATTGCTTGGATAACCTTTGAGCAATCCGTCTCATTCTCAAGTGGGAAGAGATTCCACTCTTTTGCCGTTCTTAGACCTTCTCTTAGAGCTTTTAGTTTAGCTGCTAGTAAGCCATTTGCATGTGATAGTTTAGAAAAACCAACCACCCAACTGCCTGTTGCATTTCTAAAAATACCACCTAAACCACAACGTTAGTTATTGTTATAAAAACTGGCATCCACATTCAGTTTATACCACCCTCTAGGGGGTTTGAACCAGTTGAGTTTTATAAGACATTAGGGAGGATTAATAGAGTTTCTTTCCGTGAACAGTTTAAATTTCACCTCCCTTTGCAAGATTTGGGATCCTGTAGTTTGGTTGGCAGTGCTATTAATGTTGTTGATATTTCTATTAATCCTGATATACCAAATGATGAAAGGAAAGAAATTGTTCCAGTTTATAAGGTCATGTTTGATAGGAGAATTGAAGTCCCTTATTTGTAGAAGCTAGTGTTTCGCATTTGTATTAACAAGATTGTTCGTTTGAAGCTTGCTCCAGAGGTTACTAACAACTTTACAGTTAAGGGAGATATGTTCTATTGACTCTTCAATAGGATTTCTACAGATTGGACAGTTTCAATCAATATTTAGTCCAATATGTGAAATGTACTTTCTGCAAGGGATTCGATTATGAAAGCATTGCGATCGGAAAAACCTGATTTTATTGGGGCAATTCAATTTCCAAATCCACTCAAATCGGAGTTGGTATTAGTAGGAATATCTAGCTGTATATAGCAAGAGGTGGTAGTAAAGATTCCCTTAGTTGTGAGAGACCAAATAGGTAAGTCAAATGCCGGGCCCTTTTGGCGGATTTTTGTTTTGGAGATGGTAGCTAACAAATTTTGAGGGGGAGAGAAGGTTAAACAGTTTAAGTTCCAATTGGTACCATCAAAGATATCTCTAATTTTGGTGGAGAAGTATTTAGCTGAGGGAGGTCCTGTAACTAGGTCTCATAGATTACCAATATTTGGAATCCAATTGGCTTCCCATACATGAAGGTTGGAATGGATGTGGGGGAACCATATGATGCCCTTGGAGCAGATGTCCCACCTTCTGAAGATGCTTTTCAAAAGGAAGGAGGATCTATTTGCAAAGGAGCTATTGCAAGGAGATGATAAGCTTTGCGAAAGAGCTAGAACATTTGTAAGGAGTCTCCAACTTAAACTAGCCAGAACAGAAAGATTTTTATTTGGGGCATTATGGATCTCTAATCCATAATATTTTTTGGGTTGGCATATAATTGTCCAATTTACCAAGTGAAGTTTTATGTTCTCTACAGTACTACCCTAGATGAAGTCCCTTTGGACTTTATCAATCTCTTTTAGGGTTTTTTTCTAGGAAGGAGGGTGTATTACATGTAATGGTTTGGGATGGAATTAAGGCATGATGTCACTAGTGTTGTTCTTCCTGCCAAGCTAAAGAATTTTATTTTCCAGGATGCAAGTTTGGTTCTCATCTTATCAATAAGGAATTGGTAATCCCTAGGTTTTGGGCTATAGTGGAGGATAGGGAAACCAAGGTATATGCCAAAATTGTTACTCCTCTTAATACCTAATGAAGTGGTAATGTCACTGGTCATTGAGTGGTTGCAATTTTCTGAAAAACGGATCTTTGATTTAATAGTGTTGATGCTTTGACCTGATAGAGAGCAAAATTGGACAAGCCCATTTTTTATGTCCTGACAAGATTTAGCATTGGCTCTAGCCATTAGAGGAAGGTCGTCAACAAATAATAAGTGGAAAGTTTTTAGACATTTATAACCTAGGGCTATGGGGTCCCAATTTTTTATGTCCACTTGGTGTTCTATGTATCCGGTAAGCATTCCTAGGCAGAGGATAAAAATGTAGGGGGAGATGAGGTCGCCTTGTCTAATGCCTCTACTTGGTTGAAAGTAATTCGTAATAGCTCCGTTGACTAAGATTGCTATTTTACTGGTAGAAATGCAATTCAACAATAATTTAGAGAATTTTGGAGGAAAGTTAAAAATATCCACGGTGTGACGAATAAAGACCATTCAAGACGATCAAAAGCCTTTTCCAAGCCAATTTTCAGAATCATATGGCCTTTGCTTGCCCTTTAGTTTATTGAACTTTGAAATCATTTCCTGGATGATGATAATATTATCAGATGCTCTTCTATTTTTCATAGAGCTAGTCTGATATGGGCTGATCAGTTGATCTAGGAAAGGTTTAAGACGATTGGCTAGAATCTTGGTGATTATATTTTAGATAGTGTTGCATAAGCCAATTGGTCTGAAGTTTTTAATGTTATTAGCATTATGGATTTTAGGAATGAGGCGTAGAAATGCTTTATTAATATCCGGAGGGACTATCTAGTTGTTCAAGATAGCACGACAGAGTTTCTTGGAAGAATCCCCTATATGGAACCAATATTTTTGGAAGAAGAATGGGCGTAATCCATCTAGCCCGGGAGAATTGAATGGTTTGAATGAGAAGACTGCAATTTTAATCTCCTTATCAAGGAGGGGGGTGTCTATATAATCTAGGTTAATCCTATTGCAACTGGATTGAGTATTTAGGGAGTTAGTCCAGGAAGAGTTAGTATGAGAAGAGGTAAATGCAGAGATAAAGTAATTTTGGACATGAGATAAGATAAGATTATGATCATTTATCCAATTACCAGCTTTATGTTTGAAGAAAGTAATTTTGTTTCTTCTTTTTCTATTAGTGGTAGAGATGTGTAAGAATTTTGTATTGATGTCTCCATCATTAAGCCACATTATTCTGGATTTCAGTTTTCATCCTCTTCTCTTTTTTGAATATCATTGAACACATGTTGAAGATCTAATTCTAATTTTTTAAGAAAAGAGCTAGTAGCATAGCTATTTGAAGATTGGATGCCTTAGAGTCTAGCTAAGAGTTTTCTCTTCTTTCTAATGATACAGCCAAAGGTGTTGTCCTTCCAAGATTTAACCTTGTCAATAAAGTTGAAGCTAGATCTAAAGTAGTCACTATCATTCCAATTATATTTATAATGGATTGAAATTTTGGGTGTTTGCACCAAAAGGTTTCTAACCTAAAAGGGACCTTATGAGGAGACTTATTCCTTAGAATTAATTGTACAAGGATAGGATTATGGTCAGAGTGAGTTCTAGGGAAATAGATAATAGAGCTTTTAGGAAATAGTTCAATCCATTCCTCATTTCCGTAAACTTTATCAAGTCTTTCAAATATAAGACTCTTTTTATTATGTCTATTAATGGTCCAAGTGTATTTGCTTCCTTTGAAGCCTAGATCAACTAGATTGCACTTATTAATTTTGGACCCAATGTACCTGGCTCTACTATATTTGATGGGTTTACCGTCAAATTTCTCACTAGCGGCTAAAATGTCATTAAAGTCACCACCTACTAACCAATGTCCTTTATAAGTATTACTAATATTTTCTAGGTGGTCCCTTATGATATTTCTATAATAAATATCAGTACTAGCATAGATAGAGGTAAAAAGCCAAGGTTTGCGTATAGGTTGTACTTCCATGGTTACATGGATCTCCTAACCTCTTCTAACAACATTTTGAACGTTGATTATGTCATCCCTCCACATCATAACCATACCACCTGACTGCCCCTTCGATGGAACTTCTATCATTTCAGTGAATCCAAATTCGTTAAGCATGACTGCATGATTGCCCATCCTTGTTTCCAACAAAGTTACCAAACATGACCTGTGAGTGTCTAGCATCTCCCTAAAATTTCTCCTAAAATTATCATTGTTTTCTCCCTGGATATTTCATACTATGAAATTAGTGTGTTGATTCATGGCTAAATATGAGTCAGTGTTGATCATCTCCCCATTTTCCCTTATCATGGCTTGGACAGGTTTTCTCCTTATGGATGGAACTAGAATCATTACTTTGTTTCCCATTGTTGGGTCGTGTGGAGGACGAATATCCATCAAGCATTTGAATAGGACAATGGAAAGCTGAGAACATGCCCTCTTCTCGTGCCTTTCCGTGAAGAGAAAATTTTTTATTCTCTCTATGCTTGAGAGTTCTAGGGTTGACCCTAAGTGAAGGTTGAGGGGAACATCGTCCTCCTCCATCTCTGCCTCCATTGGTATAGGTTTGTCTTGGTGATGGGGGTGGGGGTGGTGGTGGTGGTGGGGGTTCCATCATCTGGTTCCCCAGATTGACATCCCATGGGAGAAAGATGGGGTTTAGGTGGGTATACATCTCCGTTGGAAAGAAGGGGAGATCCAATGTGCATTTTGAGTGTTTATGAGGTTGAACTGGGGTGGCATGCTCCATTTCTCTCCCATCGTTTGAGCCATTTGAGGGTTCATTGATGGATCCATGGGATGAATGATGTTGTTGAGCCATACTTGGCTGAGATAATTGTTCATTTCCAATCTCATTCCCTCCGTTATAAGTTGAGCTAGATATTGCGTATTGTGCAATATCACAATGGCCTCTTGACCGATGATCGAGACTATGAACGAGAGTGCATAGCCCATGAGACCTAGCTTCATCCAACTCATGGGTTGATAATCTTCGGCTTGGGGTGGTTGAGTGTAAATAATCTAGGGTTTTTTGTGAGGAAGGAGGGAGGAATGTTTTCCATATTGAGAGGATATCGTTTTCTTAGGATTTGAATTAGTTGAGTTCTTCTTCTTAGGGTTGAAGGAACTCTTGACATCTTGAATAAAGGGAGTTGTATTTATTACACTAGATGTTGGCATGGGATTTTGGGTAGGAGAAGGCTTTAATCGATTGGGGAAAGGAATGATGATTGCTTCATTTTGGTTTATGGATTTTGGTTTCCCTAGGTCATGATTTATAGAATACTTGATGGTTTTGTTTGGATTTCCTATGGGAAGGTCCATTTAGCTACTTTCTTGTATAACCATTGCCATTTGGTCAATTTGCATGAAGGGGGGATCTTATCATATTTTAAGGAGGGATTTTGGGTAGATTCTTTAGATAACAAAAGATTTTGGGGAGATTTCGAATGGGGGGGAGGGTTTGGGGAAGTAGGGATAGGATTAAAGGTAGGGGTAGAATCGTCCATGCTAGAGCCTATTTGCATGGCAATTGCTTTAACTATAGAGTTGATATTATAAGGTGCAACGGTGGAGTCTTGCATGCACATATCTTTTATGTCAATCCAACCCATTATTTAATTTATTAAAATTATTATCACAAAAAAAATTGACAATATCCTTAGTGTTTTTTAGCAAAATCATTTGTCTATTGTCTAATTGGTGGTTTTTCTCGTGAGAGTTTGTTTGAGAAGTAGCCGTGTCTAGATGGGTATTATTCGGAGGAATTTGATTACTAGAAGGATAATTTTTACTCTTATATTGGAGAGTTTGAGTAACCAAAAACTTACCTGTTTTTGCATTGAATAAGTTAACCGGAATACCTGGACCTTGGTTGCCTCTTGCTTGGATGTTCGGCAGGTGGTTTGGATTTTGTTTGCCGTGATTCTTCTTCTTGTTGAAGGAAACTGTTTTTCATTTAGAGTCCATGGCATCTTTTGTAGCTTCTTTTTGAGGTTCTTGTCCTGCATGGTGAGGATCCAAGCTTTGAATTTTGATATAGGTGTTGTCTTAGTGTGCGACCAAAGCGACCACAATTTTTGCAAAGAAAATCCTCCCCTTCATAGAGTATAAATATCTTGTTTATGATTTCTAACAAATAGGAAGGGTTGAACATGGACTTCCAAAGGGATTTCAACACAAATTCTTGCATATCGACCTCTAAGGTTTGTTGAGGTGCACGTGTCAATTTTCAGTAGGCGTCCTATTGCATTGCCAATTTTTGCTAGGATTTTACCATCATAGAATTCCGTTGGTAATTGGGGAAGCCTTACCCAAACTGCTGAGGTAGTAAATCTATCATTTCGGGCCACAAAATTTGGTTTGCATTTAGAGATAGAGAGGAAATGGCTATTAATGAACCATAGCCCTAGGTGAATAGCTTTATCCATGTTTTCTTTCTTTGTGAATTTGATGATGTAGTTGTCACAACCCGGATTTCTCACCTTTGGGGGTCGTGATTGCGCCTACTCGTGAAATCTAGGCAAGCCATGAACCTTGAAACCATTAGCCTCTTCTGTATTAATTCACTTTTAACCAATTAAATTAACAGGGAATAAATAATTAAGTAACAGCGTAATATGAAATTTAGCGGAAGTCTGAAATAAATATAAAATAAAATATCCTAAAGACCAATACATGCCTCTAACCAGAACCTAGTGTCACAACATTCACGGACTACTAAGAGTGCTACATACGACTGTTCGAAAGAAATAAACACTATTTGTCTCGAATACATGAGAAAATAGGATATAAAATAAGATTAAGAAGACGCGGGGTCTGCGAACGTCTGCAAGGCTACCTCGGGGTCTCAGTGGAATGAAGGTTGGCTCTAGAACTACTGTAGTGGTCCGGTACCTAGATCTGTACAAAAAAAGCACAGAGTGTAGTATTATAACAACCGAATTCATGTGCTGGTAAGTGTCTGGCCTAACCCTTGTGAGGTAGTGATGAGGCTAGAACCAGACTCCAGATAAATTTGTGCAGTTACATAATATACGACGGAAAAGTAAACAGGTAATAAGCAATTAAAATTGGAAAAGGGAAACATGCTACGAGGGTGGCAGATAAACAGAATATCAAAGAACAATCAGGAAACTATCATTTAACTTCTAACATGGACAAAGAGAAATAAAGGCAATTCCCACTTTCAACTTCATCTTGTTGCAGGCGTACAACGCGATCCCATTTCTCATATCTCCTAGTAGGCATACCACCTGCTCCCATTTCATTATATCTCGTGGAAGGCGTACCACCCGCTCCCATTTATAATATTGTTGCGGCGTGCAATTCGGTTCATATATATAATATTGTTGCAGCGTACAACCCGATCCATATAGATAATATTGTTGTGGCGTGCAACCCGATCCATATATAATATTGTTGTGGCGTGCAACCCAATCCATATAATACTGTTGCGGCATGCAACCCGATCCAAATATAATATTGTTGCGGCATGCAACCTGATCAATATATATAATATTATTATAGCGTGCAACCTGATCCATTTATATAGTATTGTTGTAGCGTGCAACCCAATCCATATATAATATTGTTGCGGAAGCAACCTGATCCATATAAAATATTTACAATTATAACAAGAGTCCCGACAATGGATCAAGAAGGCCTACACTATCCTAGAAATGGAGTAACAGTAATAACCAAACTCGTTCCAACATCTAAATACCTCAACTATAATCAAACTTGTTCCAATACCTAACTACCTTGACAATAATTAAACTTGTTACAACACCTAACTACTTCGGCTATAACCAATCTCATATCAACATCTAACTACTTTAGCAATAACTAAACTTATTATAATACCTAACACAAGAAATCATCAACCTAAGCATCTGTAATATCAACTAAGAACACAATATAAGGGAACCACAACTCAACGATAGAGCAGCAAGGGGGCAACATAATGATCTCTTCTCTTTCTCACTTTTACTTCACAATTCACTTCACAACTTGAGCCAATACTCTAGAGTTCATTTATCACTTATATTTTCACAATTCATTATACAACTGGAGCCGACGCTCCTCAATGTTCATAGGTCACAATTCTTTTCACTACTTTACACAACAAATAGAAAACTTCACCAAGGCATGAATAATACAATGAAGCATAAAATTCACAATATAAGAACCATGGTCATGCTTGACACCAACGTATAGACACTCGTCACCATTCCTATACGTTGTACTCAATAATTACCACATAGAAGTTAGGACTCAACTCCTAATCCCTCAAGATAAAGTTACACCAAACGCTTACCTCGAACTTCCACGGCCAACTCAATCCTCAACAACCGCCTTTCCGTTCGAATTTGGCTCCAAATCAATTGTCTCTACACATAAATGACTTCATAACATCAATAAATACGAAATAATTCGAATTCAATGCCTAATTATAGCTTTCCAATATTCTTCCCAAAATTTCAAAAATCATCCCTAGGCCCGCTTGGTAAAAAAACGAGGTTCGAACCAAAATAAAATCCCCCATTCACCCACGAGCCCAAATTTATAATTATTTTCAGAATTCGACCCCAAAATGACATTTAAATCACCATTAATCAAAAAGTCCCTAATTTTCTACCCTTAATAATATGTTTTAGGCCTAGAAATTCATTAGATGTTGATGAAAATGAAAGAAAATAAGTTAAAGATTACATATCCAAGAGATTATGGTGAAGGACTGCTTCAAAAAGCGCCTAAGAGCTTTGGAGAAGAAGAGGTTTTGTGAATTTTTGGTGAATCCCGTAATGACACTGTTCTGGGATTTTAAAATTTAATTGGGCGAAAAATGGTCTATGTGATTGCGAAGAATGCAATGCAATTGCATAGAGGAAGGGGAAAATGATCATCGAGATCATGAAAGGAGCACTGCGATTGCGAACAGGACTATGCGATCGCATAGAGGAAAGTACAGGGCTTCTCAAGCTGACACGATGCGATCAGGAGGATCTATGCGATCACATAGAACAAATTGGACCCCTGAAACTTTACACTATGCGATCGCGGACATGGCTATGCGATCGCATAGCACAAAGAACTGGACAACAACAGACAACAGTTTTGCAATTTTTTTCTAAGGCTAAAACAACCCCGAAACATATCCGAATCACACCCGAGCCCTCGAGGCTCCTAACCAAATACACGAACTAACTCAACAACATCATACGAAGTTATCCATGCGATCAAATTTCCAAAATAACATAAAAACAATGAATCAAACATCAAAATCAAGAGTTTTTTCCTCAAACTTCATTAAGTTTCAAATTTACAACTTTAAGTCCGAAATACGTCAAACGACATCTATTTTATCCAAACTTTACAGAAATATCTTAATTCACATTTAAGACATGTATCGGGCGCTGTAACAAAAAATACGGGCCTGATACCAGCACGTTCCAATCAAATATCATTTTAATTTTTTCTTAACAATTTCAGAAATACAATTTCTTTTAAAAATTCATTTCTCGGGCTTAGGACCTTGGAATTCGATTCCGGGCATACGCCCGAGTCCCATATATTCCTACAGATCCTCCAGGACCATCAAATTAGAGGTCCGGGTCCGTTTACTCAAAATGTTGAACAAAGTCAAATTTATTTATTTTAATTTCAAAACTTAGCATTTTTCACATAATTTCATATTTAAGCTTTCCGGCTACGTGCCTGGACAATGCACACAAATCTAAGTGACCCTAAAGGAGGTTTTCAAGGCCTTGAAAGCACAGAATTAATTAAAAACAGGTAATGACTCTTTGGGTTTTCACATTATCCACCTCTAAAATAACCGTTTGTCCTCGAATGGACAGAAGAAAGAAGTAACTGAGTCGAGAAAAGATGAGGATAATCGCTCTGCATATTGGACTCGGACTCCGAGGTCTACGCCTTAGGAGGCTGACCTCTCCACAGAACACAAAAAGAAGGGAAACTCTTGGATCTTAACTGACGAACCTGCCAGTATAGAATAGATACTGGCTCCTCCTCATAAGACAAGTTCTTGCCCAGCTGGACAGTGCTGAAATCTAACATGAGTGATGGATCGTCGTGATACCTTTGAAGCATAGATACATGAAATACTGGATGCGCGGCTGATAAGCTCGGCGACAAAACAAGTCTATAAGCCACCTCTCCCACTCGCTCAAGAATCTCAAACGGACCAATGAACCTAGGATTATGCTTGCTCTTCTTCCCGAATCTCATCACATCCTTCGTAGGTGACACTCGGAGTAGTACCTACTCACCAATCATAAAAGCTACACCTCGAACCTTACGGTCTGCATAACTCTTTCACCTGGATTAAGCTGAACGAAGCCTATCCTGAATGATACTGACCTTGTCCAAGGCCCCATAAAACTGATCCGTACCCTACAGCCGAGCCTCTATCGGCTCAAACCATCCAACCGGAGACAGACACTGCCTACCATACAAAGCCTCATAAGGAACCATCTGGATTCTTGACTGGTAGATGTTGTTGTATGTAACATAAGCTCCAAAGTCAATAATATATGCTCAGAGCATATCCTCTAAGATCCGAATAGTCCGCTCGGACTGACCATCTACATGGGGATGAAATGTGGTGCTCAACTCAACCCGTGTGTCTAACTCTCGCTGAAATGCCCTCCAGAAGTGCGAGGTAAACTGCGTACCACGGTCCGAAATGATTGATACGAGCAGATAATGAAGGCGAACAATCTCCGAATGTAGATCTCAGCTAACCTCTCAGAAGAATAGGAGACTGCCATAAGAATGAAATGTGCTGACTTCCTACTCAAAGCATTCGGCCACCCTATTGGCCTTTTCCGAATGCTATAAAATGGTGATATCATAATCCTTCAATATCTCAGACCACCTTCTCTACCTCACAACTTCTTCTTCTTGAACAGATACTGAAGACTATTGCAATCACTGAAAATCTCACATGCTACGCCATATAGATAATGCCTCCAAATCTTAAACGCGAGAATAATGGCTCCAACTTTAAGTCATGAACTGGATAGTTCTTCTCATGAATCTTCAACTGCCTCGAAGCATAGGCAATAACCTTGCCATCTTGCATCAACACTGCACCAAGCCCAGTACGGGAATCATCACTATAAACTGTATAAGCTCCTGAACCTGTAGGCAAAAACAGTACCGCTGCTGTAGTCAGAGCTGTCTTGAGTTTCTAAAAGCTCGCCTCACACTCGTCTGAACATCTGAACTGGGCACCCTTCTGGGTTAACCTGGTCATCGGGGCTGCGATACATAAGAACCCCTCCAGAAACTGTCGATAATGACCTGCCAATCCCAAAAAACTCCGAATCTCTATAGCTGATACTGGTCTAAGCTAGTTCTTGTCTGCCTTAATCTTCTTCGGATCGACCTGAATACCCTCTGCTGATACAACTTGACCCAAGAATGCAACTGAACTCAACCAGAACTCACACTTCAAAAATTTAGCATATAATCAGCTATCCTCAGAATCTGAAGAACCACTTTAAGGTGATGTTCGTTCTTCTCTTGGCTGCAGGATTATATCAATATGTCATCAATGAAGACTATCATGAATGAATCCAAATAAGTCCTGACTTGGTTCATCAGTCCATAAAAGCTGCTGGGGCATTTGTCAACCTGAATGACATAACCAAGAACTCATAATGCTCGTACCTAGTGCGAAAAGTTGTCTTGGGGACATCGAAAAGCCCTAATCCTCAACTTATGATAGCCAGATCTCAAGTCAATCTTGGAAAATACATTGGCACCCTGAAGCTTATCGAACAAATCATCAATCCTTGGCAGGGAATATTTATTCCTTGTTGTCACCATGTTCAATTGCCGGTAATCAATACACATTCTTATTGACCCATCATTCTTTTTAACAAACAACACCGCCGCACCACAAGGAGAAACGCTGGGTCTAATGAAACCCTTCTCGAGAAAGTCTTGAAACTGTTCCTTCAACTCTTTCAATTCAGGTGGGGCCATACGATAGGGCGGGATAGGAATGGGTTGAGTGCCCGGAGCCAAATCTATGCAAAGCAAATATCCCTATCGGGCGGCATACCCGGCAGGTCTGAAGGGAATCTCTCAGGAAACTCACGAACAACGGGTACAATATCAATAGAAGGAATGTCAATACTAGAATACGAACATATGCCAATTAGGCCCAGCACCCCTTCTCGATCATATGGCGAACCTTGACATACGAGATAACACTACGGGTAGAATGACCAAGAGTCCCTCTCCACTCTAAATGAGGCAAACCCGATAAAGCTAAGGTCACGGTCTTGACATGACAGTCCAAGATAGCATGGTAAGGTGATAACCAATCCATCCTCAATATATACCGAAGTAAACCATGTCTAAAGGAAACCAATCTACACAAGTCTCAAGACCTCCAATCACCACAATACAAGAATAATGGACGCGATCCACCACAACAGAATTACCCACCACGTAGACACATAAAATGGGCACTCGAAGAATCACTAGGCATGACCAAAATGCGGGCAGAATAAGATGACACATGTGAGTATGTAGACCCTAGGTCAAATAACACTGAAGCACCTCTATCACAAACCAGAATAGCACCTACACCTCCACCTCTAATACCTCTACCTCTACCTCCATCTAACTCAGCGGGCTGAACGAGTCCCTCAATGAACCTCCTCACTCTCACTTACAGTGGAAAGTATAATAAGAGCACGACAGGCCAAGTCGGTGAATCTGATCTCGTACCGAGCAACAACCATAGAACCCTCTTGGAGACGCTCAAACTGCCTCCGATAGGACTCTCTCTCTGAGTGATGGGAAGAAACTTCTCCAGAAATAGATGTGTGAACGTTCTCAAGTAAAAGATGATGACCTAACTGATCTAGTCAAACAATCATCTCTTCAACAGGCCTGGGTGGATTCAGACAAGCGGAAGGTAGCAAAATTGACCCTATTGGTCTCCATGATCCCCATGTTCCTGAGAACCTCATGACAGTCGTCTAGAAAATCTTGGGGATCCTAAGAAGATGCACCTCTGGAAGTAATACTGAAGAGATTGGTAGAACCTATCCAACTTTCGCAAAGCCTCCAAAGATGTAGCTGATCTAACACCAGTCTGTGCTGCTGCTCAGCTGAGGAAGGGGTACATGACATCGCCATTCATGAAAGGACAAGAGTAGAGGTTTCAACTTAGCATTGAGAAATAAAACAACTCGACGCGAAAGAACAAGTGTGAAATTTTCCTAACTCTGTAGTCTCTGGGGGATAAATACAGATGTCTCTGTATCAATCCCTCACACTCTACTGAGCTTGTCCACGAGTTGTGATACCTATACAACCTAGAGCTCTGATACCAAATTGTCATGACCCGGATATCCCACCCTCGGGGGTCGTGATGGTGCCTACTCGTGAAAGCTAGGCAAGCCATGAACCTTGAAACCATTAGCCTCTTTCATATTAATTCACTTTTAACCAATTAAATTAACAGGGAATAAATAATTAAATAACAGCGAAATATGAAATTTAGCTAAAGTATTAAATAAATATAAAACCAAATATCCTAAATACCAACACATGCCTCTAACTAGAACATGGTGTCACAATATTCAAGGACTACTAAGAGTGCTACACACAACTGTTTGATAGAAATAAACACTGTTTGTCTCGAATACGTGAGGATAACAGGATATAAAATAAGATAAAGGAGACACCAGGCTTGCGAACATTTGCAAGGCTACCTCGAGGTCTCAGTGGACTGAAGACTGGCTCCCGAACTATAGCTGCGGTCTGGTACCTAGATCTGTGCAAACGAGCACAGAGTATAGTATCAGCATAACCAACCCTATGTGCTGGTAAGTGTCTAGCCTAACCCCGGAGAGGTGGTGACGAGACTAGAACCAGACTCCATATATACGACAGAAAAATAATTAGGTAATAAGCAATTAAAACAGGGGAAGGAAACCATGCTATGGGGGTGGCAGATAAACAGAATATCAAAGAACAATAAGGAAACTGTAATTTAACTTTTAACACGGGTAAAGCGAAATAAAGGCCATTTCAACTTTTTACTTCAACTTCTTATAGGCGTGCAACCCGATCCCATTTCTCATACCTCGTGGTAGGCGTACTGCCCGCTCCCCTTTCACTATATCTCGTGGTAGACGTACCACCTGCTCCCATTTATAATATTGTTGCGGCGAGCGACCCGGTCCATATATATAATATTGTTGCGGCGTAGAACGATCCATATATATAATATTATTGTGGCCTGCAACCTGATCTATATATAATATTATTGCGGCGTGCAACCCAATCCATATATAATATTGTTGCAGCATGCAACCCAATCCATATATAATATTGTTGCGACGTGCAACCCGGTCTATATATATAATATTGTTTCGTCGTGCAACTCGATTCATATATAATATTGTTGCGGCGTGCAACCCGATCCTTATATATAATATTGTTGCAGCGTGCAACCCGATCCATATATAATATTATTGCGACGTGCAACCCGATCCATATATAATATTCTCTTGTCGTGCAACCCGATCCATATATATAATATTGTTGCGGCATGCCCCGATCCATATAAATATTATTGCGGCGTGCAACTCGATCCATATATAATATTGTTGCGGCATGTAACCCGTTCCATATATAATATTGTTGCGACGTGCAGCCCGATCCATATGTATAATATTATTGCGGCGTGCAACCCGATCCATATATATAATATTGTTGCAGCCTGCAACCTGATCTATATATAATATTATTGCAGCGTGCAACCCGATTCATATATAATATTATTGCGGCATGCAACCTGATCCATATATAATATTATTGCGACGTGCAACCCGATCCATATAAATAATATTATTGCGTCGTGCAACCGATCCATATATAATATTGTTGCGGCATGCAACCCGATCCATATATATAGTATTGTTGCGGCGTGCAACCGGATCCATATATAATATTGATGCGGCGTGCAACCCGATCCATATATAATATTTACAATTATAACAAGAGTCCCGACAAAGGATCAATAAGGCCTACACTATCTCGAAATGGATTAACAACTATAAACAAACTTATTCCAACATCTAACTACCTCAACTATAATCAAACTCGTTTCGACACCTAACTACCTCGACGATAATTAAACTTGTTACAACACGTAACTACTTCGGGTATAACAATTCTCATTTCAACATCTAACCACAATAGCTATAACTAAACTATTACAACACCTAACACAAGGAATCATCAACCTAAGCATCTGTATCAACTAAGAACATAATGCAAAGGAACCACAACTCAACAATAGCCTAGCAAGGGGACACCAGAATGATCTCTTCTCTTTCTCACTTTTACTTTACAATTCACTTCACAACTCGAGCCAATACTCTAGAGTTCAATTATCACTTATATTTTCACAATTCGTTATACAACTGGAGTCAACGCTCCTCAATGTTCATAGGTCACAATTCTTTCCATAACTTTACACAACAAATATAAATCTTCACCAAGGCATGGATAACATAATGAAGTCATGAAAATCACAATATAAGAACCACATTCATGCTTGAAACCAACGTAAAGACACTCACCACCATGCATATACGTTGTACTCAACAATTACCACATAGCAAATAGGACTCAACTCCTAATCCCTCAAGCTAAGGTTAGACCAAACACTTACCTCGAACTTCCACGGCCAACTCAATCCTCAACAACCGCCTTTCTTTTTGAATTTGGCTCCAAATTAATTGTATCTATACATGAATGACTTCATAACATCAATAAGTGCTAAACAGTTCGAATTCAATGCCTAATTATAGCTTTCCAATCGTTCTTCCCAAAAATTCAATAATCGACCCCGGGCCGCTTGGTCAAAACACGAGGTTCGGACCAAAATCAAAATCCCCATTCACCCACAAGCCCAATTATATAATTATTTCCAGAATTTGACCCCAAAACAAGGCCTAAATCACCATTAATCAAAAAGTCCTAGTTCTACCTAAATACCTAATTTTCTAGCCTTAGTCGTATATTTTAGGCCTAGAAATTCATTAGATGTTGATGAAAATGGAAGAAAACAATATAAAGATTACTTACCCAAGAGATTATGGTGAAGGATTGCTTCAAAAATCGCCTAAGAGCTTTGGAGAAGAAGAGGTTTTATGAAATTTTTGGTGAATCCTGTAATGACACTGTTTTGAGATTTTTAATTGCGCGAAAAATGGTCTATGCGATCACGAAGAATACAATGCGATCTCATAGAGGAAGGGGAAAATGGTCACCGTGATAGCGAAAGGAGCACTACGATCGCGTAGAAGAAACAAGCTGATAACTGCAATCGCGAGCAAGACTATGCAATCACATAGAGGAAAATGTAAGGCTTCTCAGGCTAACATTGTGAGATCGCGCTAAAACTTTACACTATGCGATCACGGACATGGATATGTGATCGCATAGCACAAAGGACTGGACAACAGCAGGCAGCGGTTCTGCAATTTTCTTTCTAAGGCTAAAACAACCCCGAAACACATCAAATCACACCCAAGCCATCGAGGCTCCTAACCAAACACATGAACTAACTTAAAACCATCATACAAACTTATCCATGCCATCAAATCACCAAAATAACATAAAAAATAATGAATCAAACCTCAAAATCAAGAGTTTATTCGTCAAACTTTATTAAGTTTCAAATTTAGAACTTTAAGTCCGAAACAAGTCTAATGACGTCCGTTTTTAACCAAACTTTACAAAAATATCTTAATTCACATATAAGACCTGTACGGGGCACCAAAACAAAAAATACGGGTGCGATGCCAACACATTCCAATCAATATCATTTCAATTTTTCCTTAACAATTTCAGAAAAATAATTTCTTTTAAAAATTTATTTCTCGGGCTCGGGACCTTAGAATTCGATTCCAGGCATACTCCCGAGTCCCATATTTTCCTACGGACCCTTCGGAACCATCAAATTACAGGTCCGGGTTGGTTTACTCAAAAAGTTATCCAAAGTCAAATTTATTTATTTTAATATCAAAACATAGTATTTTTCACAGAATTTCATATTTAAGCTTTCTGGCTACGCATCCGGATTGCGCACGCAAATTTAAGTTTAAGGCTTCAGAAGCACAGAATTAATTAAAAACAGGTGATGACCCTTTGGGTCGTCACAGTAGTAATCTTCACCAAGGTCAATTAAGGAGAAGTCTACCGTTAGTTTCCATAGAATCCGATGTTCCTTTTTAGATAATGGTGTAGCATACGTTTACCTACTAATTTTATTATAATGGAGTATTTCCATGATTCATAAATACGTTGTCTATCTTCTAACAAAAGGGTGATTTGTATTGCATCTCCGACTCCGAGAGTAGTTAGTGAGGGAAGGTGGTAGATTAAATCCGATGGTTTTGGGAAAAATAGTATCTTGTTTTTCAACTGGTTGAGAATGCATTAAAGAGAAATTGGAGTTTTTCACTCTAAAAGTGAAATACTAGAAGATCCATTCCCATCATAAAGGAATAATATTTGTTACATAAGTGAAAAGCCAGAAGGGAAAAAAAGAAACAATAAAACATTATAAATGTTATGAAATAATATAAGAACAAGAACAATAGAGAGAAAAGTAGAGAGAGGAGTATTCTTATTGATACTTAGGGATGATTTACAATGGGGTAAGACCCCTCTATTTATAGGCATAGAAAAGACTTAGCCTCAAAGTAAAACTCTAGAATCTCTCTAAATATAGACATTCACCTTAAATAGGATTCTATTTATAACACTCCCCCTTGAATGTCTATTCAATAATGTGCCTCATTAAAACCTTAACTAAAACAAAACCCAATGGGAAAAAATTTAAAGAAAAGGAAAAAGAGTACACATGTTTGAATATGCGCCTATTGGTTGCCTAGTTAAAAACCTTGAAAGGAAAACCCAGTGGGACAAAACCTTGTAAGGGAAAAAGAGTGCAACGCGCATTAACTCCCCCTGAAAAGAGCATCAATTCATATCCTTGAGTTTTCGCATTCCGATCTTGTGAACCAGCTTCTTGAAGGTTGACGTTGGTAGAGATTTTTTGAACAAATCAGCCATATTATCGCTTGAACGAATCTGTTGCGCATTGATATCACCATTCTTTTGAAGATCATGTGTGAAAAATAACTTTGGTGAAATATGCTTTGTTCTATCTCCTTTTATGAATCCTCCCTTCAATTGAGCTATACATGCTGCATTGTCTTCATACAAAGTCGTGGGTAGTTTGTTACACTTCAAACCACATTTGTCTTGAATATGATGTGTTATAGACCTCAACCACACACACTCCCGACTTGCTTCATGAATAGCGATTATCTCGGCATGATTAGACGAAGTAGCCACAATTGATTGCTTAGTCGATCGCCAAGATATGGCGGTGCCTCCACAGATAAACACATAACCTGTTTGAGATCGAGCCTTGTGTGGGTCGGATAAATATCCAGCATCAGCATAACCAACAAGATCAGGACTGCAATTATTGCCATAAAATAAGCCCATATCGGTAGTCCCTTTAAGGTACCTCAATATATGTTTGATCCCATTCCAATGTCTCCTTGTGGGAGCCGAGCTATACCTTGCTAAGACATTAACTGAAAAGGTTATGTCAGGCCTTGTAGTATTTGCAAGGTACATTAGTGCGCCAATTGCACTAAGATATGGTACTTCAGGACCAAGTAGCTCTTCATTCCTTTCTTGCGGTCGGAATGGATCTTTATTCACATCAAGTGATCGAACAACCATCGGAGTACTTAAAGGATGTGTTCCATCCATGTAAAACTGTTTCAGTACCTTTTCTAAATAGGTAGATTGATGAACAAAAATTCCGTTTGCCAAATATTCAATTTGCAAACCAAGACATAATTTTGTCTTTCCGAGATCTTTCATCCCGAATTCATTCTTTAGATAATCAATTACCTTTTGGAGTTCTATGGGGGTTCCAATAAGGTTTATGTCATCGACATATACGACAAGTACAACAAATTCCGATGTTGTTTTCTTTATGAAAACACACGGGCAAATGGCATCATTTATATAGCCTTCTTTTAACAAATATTCACTAAGACGATTATACCACATTCGTCCTGATTGCTTTAGACCATACAAGGATCTTTGCAATTTGATTGAAAATATTTCCCAGGACTTTGAATTATGAGCGTTTGGCATTTTGAGTCCCTCGGGAATTTTCATGTATATCTCATTATCAAGTGAGCCATAAAGATAGGCAGTAACCACATCCATTAAATGCATGTCAAGCTTTTCAAGGACAGCAAAACTAATGAGATAACGAAAAGTTATGGCATCCATTACAGGCGAATATGTCTCTTCATAATCGACACCAGGCCTTTGGGAAAATCCTTGTGCAACAAGGCGTGCCTTATATCTTTGTACCTCGTTTTTCTCATTTCTCTTGCGTACAAAGACCCATTTATAGCCAACAGGCTTAACACCATTAGGTGTTTCAACTATACCAAAAACTTCACATTTTTCCAGCGAATTCAATTCTGATTGAATTGCTTCTTGCCATTTTGGCCAATCATGTCTTTTTCGACATTCTCCAACAGATTGAGGTTCAAGATCCTCATTTTCTTGCATAATGCTAGATGCGACATTAAAAGCAAAGACATAATCCACCACTATATCCACTCGATTAAAATTTGCCTCAATATCGATTGGATTTATGGATAGTTCCTTATTTTCCTGAGTCTCGGGCTCAAAGGATTCTTCATGAATCTCAGAGTTTATTAAATCATGAATTTCCCCATGAGATTCTTTCGTAGTGTCATTTTGATCGTTTGCTTTCCTCTTTCTAGGATTTCGATCTTTGGAACCTAATGGCCTGCCACGCTTCAGGCGTGCATTCGACTCATTGGATATGACACTAGATGATTGTCCAACAGGGACATCAATACGGATTGGAACATTCTCCGCAGGGATGTGGGATTTTGTTATCCTTTTCAAGTCCGTAAATGCGTCAGGCATTTGATTTGCTATCCTTTGCAAATGGATAATCTTTGCACCTCTTTTTCACAAATAGAGGTACGTGGATCAAGATGAGATAATGATGCATTTTTCTACAAAATTTCCCGTTTGGTTTCACCAACTTCTCCCCCTAATTTTGGGAAAAGTGTCTCATCAAATTGACAGTCTGCAAATCGTGCAGTGAACAAATCCCCTGTCAATGTTTCGAGGTAGCGAATAATGGAGGGCGATTCAAACCCAACATATATTCCTAACCTTCTTTGCGCACCCATTTTGGTGCGGTATGGCGGTGCTACAGGCACATACACTGCGCATCCAAAGATTCTTTAATGGGATATATTGGGTTCATGACCCAAAACCAATTGCAACGGGGAATATTTGTGATAATTCATCGGTCTGAGACGAATTAGCATTGCTGCATGCAAAATAGCGTGACCCCATACCGAAGTGGGCAGCCTCGTTTTCATGAGTAATGGTCTTGCAATCAACTGCAGGCGTTTAATTAAAGATTCTGCAAGACCGTTTTGAGGGTGAACATGAGCTACAGAATGTTCCACTTTTATCCCAATTGATAAGCATTAATCATTAAATGCTTGGGATGAAAACTCAGCAGCATTATCCAGTCTAATAGACTTGATTGGATTATCAGGAAAATGTGCTCGTAGTCGAATTATTTGTGCCATTAGTTTTGCAAACGCAAGGTTGCGTGATGACAACAGGCACACATGAGACCATCTACAGGATGCGTCTATTAGGACCATAAAATATCTAAAAGACCCCACTAGGTGGGTGAATAGGTCCACAAATATCCCCTTGTATACGTTCCAAAAACATAGGTGACTCAGTCCCAACCTTTGTTGGTGATGGTTTTGTAATTAACTTGCCTTGATAACAAGAAGTGCAAGAAAATTCATTATTTAAAAGAATCTTGAAATTCTTTAACGGATGCCCATATGAGCTTTCTATAATCCGTCTCATCATGATTGATCCAGGGTGTCCCAATCGATCATGCCAAAGTACAAAAGTATTGGAATCATTAACCTTTTGGTTTACTGTTGAATGTGCCTCAATTGCACTAATTTTTGTCCAATACAGGCCACAAGATAAAGACGGGAATTTCTCAATAACCCTCTTTTGGCCAGAGACATTCTTTGTAATGATGAGATATTCAAGATTATTCTCATCTATTGTCCCAACATGATAGCCATTCCGGCGTATATCTTTAAAACTCAACAAGTTTCTCTTAGACTTGGAGGAGAACATTGCATTCTCTATGATAAACATTGTTCCTCTAGGCAGAGTTATAGTTGCTCTTCCGGAGCCTTCAATCAATTTACTACTACCAGAGATTGTAGTAACATCTGCCTTACACATACTTAGTTGAGAGAAATATTTCTTTTCTTTGAGTATCGTATGTGTAGTACATGAATCAACTAAACAAATATTTGATCCAAGATTGCTTTGTGAGATATCCATATTTGCTTTCCCATGGTTTGACATACAAAAGAAAAATACACGAACAAATTCAATCCGTTTGTCTCAATGTAATCGATTGTTAAACATACATAATCGATTATTTGCTATTTTGAAAAAACTTCAGATCACACTGTCTTAATATAGTCGATTGTTAAACATAAGTAATCGATTATGTCTTAATATAATCGATTGTTAAACATACATAATCGATTATTTGCTATTTTGAAAAACTTCAGATCATTCTGTCTTAATATAATCGATTGTTAAACATATATAATCGATTATGTCTTAATATAATCGATTGTTAAACATACATAATCGATTATTTGCTATTTTGAAAGACTTCAGATCATACTGTCTTAATATAATCGATTGTTAAACATACATAATCGATTATGTCTTAATATAATCGATTGTTAACAAGTATATAATCGATTGTTTTGCAGTTTTAATGCGAAATATTAGATAATCGACTAACTGTTAGGTTATTCGATTAACTCTACTGAAAAATAAAAGTATCTTTGAAATTTAAGCACATTGAAATATTCTAAAGAACTAATACTAACATTATATCATAAACTAACTAATACGAGCTGATACTAATGACTATTAGTTTATTCACTAACTAATACAAATAAGTAAAATAAAATCAAACAATTCCATCTTCCTTCATCACAGATCCATCACCGATTAAGTGGTTTATTTTCCCCTCGGGTTGCTCAAAGAAGTCTACCACATCCAGGTGGGTGATGTCAAAATTGTCGTCAGAGACAAAATTTGTTTCAGGGCCTTTATTCTTTGGAGATGCTTGATAAAGGTCAACCAAATGTCTTGGTACACGGCAAGCTTTTGACCAGTGCCCTTTTCCACCGCAACGATAACATATAGTTTCTGAACTATTTGCCTTTGGATTCTCATAATCCCGTTTCTGCTTTTGGTGGTTATTTCTCTTCGGGGGTTGATGGACATCAGGGAAATTTCTTCCTTGTCTACGTCCACGGCTATGACTCCGATTACGACCACGACCATGACTAGATCCATGGCCTTTTTCATGCTTGGCATAATGAGAATACACCTTATCTGCTTCAGGCAATGGTGTAGACCCAGTGGGTCGATTTTCGTGATTTCTCATGAGCAGGTCATTATTTCGCTCAGCCACAAGGAGAAGAGAAATCAGTTCAGAGTACTTTTTGAAACCTTTCTCTCTGTACTGTTGTTGCAGTACCATATTGGAGGCATGAAACGTTGTAAATGTTTTCTCAAGCATATCATAATCAGAGATATTATCTCCACAGAGTTTCAATTTAGAAGTAATTCTGAACATTGCAGAATTATATTCAGAAACAGACTTAAAGTCTTGGAGCCTCAGATGAGCCCAATCATATCGTGCTTGTGGCAGAGTGACCAACTTCAGGTTGTCATATCTCTCCTTTAAGCCGTTCCACAAGATGAGTGGATCTTTGACTGTGAGATATTCAATTTTCAAACCTTCATCAAGGTGATGGCGCAAGAAAATCAAGGCCTTAGCACAGTCTTGGGTGGATGCTTTATCTCTGTCTTTAATGGCGTCTCCAAGACCCATAGCATCTAAGTGGATTTCAGCATCCAACACCCATGTCATATAGTTCTTGCCCGAAATTTCAAGGGCAACGAACTTTCTTTTCATAATATCAGACATAATTAAAACCAAATTCGAAAAAAGGGAAATACCTTAATTTTCTCAAGAGGATTCTTGAGACGGTAGAGTCTCGTGCTGATAACGTGTTATGAAATAATATAAGAACAAGAACAATAGAGAGAAAAATAGAGAGAGGAGTATTCTTATTAATACTTAGAGATGATTTACAATGGGGTAAGACCCCTCTATTTATAGGCATAGAAAAGACTTAGTCTCAAAGTAAAACTCTAGAATCTCTCTAAATATAGACATTCACCTTAAATAGGATTCTATTTATAACAATAAAGGTTTAAACCCAAGCCAACAAAGAGACATGTTTCAGAGGAAGAATATTTATTACTAACATTTTAAATTCACTAAATTTAAATTCTGAATTTACTTGTGTTCTGTATCTCGTTCATTCCACTCCAAACTCATAGGCAAACTCGCAAACTTTCTCAGGATCAGGAAGATCGCAAACTTTCTCAGGATCAGGAAGAGTTTCAGAGACACTGTCCCTTTCCAAACACCTTTTAACCCATAAAATCAGTTTGGGACATTCTTTCTCTACACTGAACTTGCCAAAAGTTTCATAGGCAAGAAACCAACTGTAGAAACCAATTAAAGAAATATCCAAAAATTCAAAGCTTTCTCCTCCAAAATAAGGCTTCTCACCAAGTACTCCCTCTATCAACTTAAGTCCACCTAAATAGTCCTTAACTGCTTGTACTTGCTCTTCTCCTTTTGTTGACCATATTTTCACTGCATATTCATGTACCTGCATTATTTACACAATATTCCTACATTAAAACTTAGGAAAATGAAGAGATGTTGAGAAGGACATGACTTATTGTAGTCTCACGGAATACAATAACAAATTATTTGTCATAAGGGTATTTTTCTTGGTATTTTATAAATATAGTAGTTTATATGTCAAAGATTGTTTTTTAGTCATCAGAGCCAGAGTTAAGAAACCAACCAAAAAGAAAAAACTATTAGTGATTTCTTTTTATTTGTCTAAATTTTTATGGACAGAATTACTCGATATTTATACTGATGGAAGATAATTGGCATCCGATAAAATAATTGGGGCGTTTGAACAAGTTAACCCAAATACCACCATTAAAAATATTATTTTTTTAGTTGTTAATTAACTAACCTTGTGTCCATTAATCAAGTATGGTAAATAATTTGAAAAAATAAAGAAATAAAGAAAGAGAAAGAATAAGTTTCTTTGGGTATTGGCCATATAGTCAGACCAAAACCAAGCTTGAGCTTTCTGATAAGGATCAGAAGGAATCAATGGACCATTTCCTTTCCAAACTTCATCAATATATTGGACTATAACAAGTGACTCACAAATTGATTTCCCATTGTGAATTAAGACTGGGACTTTCTTGTGAATGGGTTCCAAAAGCAGTGGGCTTTTGTTGTTCAAATCCTCTTCTTTAGTGCAATTCTTGCCCTCATCCCATACATACTGCACCAACAATCCAACAGAATCACTTCTTCTGCCATTTTTTCAGCAAAATTTATCAAATTCAAGAACAAATGATCAACAAAAATTATCTCTTAGCTTGTTACTTGCTACTGAATAATATTGATACGAGGGAATATAAATTATGGGTAATGGTATGGCTAGAGGGGTCACAAAGACAGCCACGTACCTTAAAATATTTACATTTAAATATCAATTATATTATCTTCCTACCTAATCGTATAAAATATAGATTGTTAATATGCATTATTCATCTTTTTTGTTTGCTTTTACAATCTTTTTTAATATCAATCATTCCACCTAATCGTAAACAAAATTCATCATTCGTATTATATTCCTTTGGCGTCGGATTGTGGTCACTAATCTTGACATACATTTGTTTAACATATAAATAAAATAAGTGACTCGCTTTAAATTTTATGTCCGTATTTGCCCCCAAGATACCATATGTTTATATTTTATATTATTCAATTCCAAGCAAATAGAAAAAACTGATTTCAATATCTCATGAAAGGATCACTAATATATTTAAAGAGGTCAAGAAACATTATTAGCTTTACAAGATGTGATGGTATATATGCAAGTAGCTACAATTTCAGAACATAACGACGCACTTGAAACCCTTGAGCATTTGAACATTAGTAGTTGATCGATCATGGATACGACGCGAAATTTTGTCCATATCAGAATTAATCACCGATATTAAGATTGTCGTTTTGTAATCATTATAACTATAATCCTTGAAATTTGAACCTACAATGCTAACTTGACAAAATAATAGAGATGAGCTTGCATGGATTGGTTTGATTTTTATCGAAATTAAATTAATCCAACTATCCATTTTGATTGTTTTTATTTTTTCAGATTTTTTTTTATTTTTCGATTTTTTATTAATTAAATATTATTTTAATTTTATTTTATTAAATTTTTGATAATTAAATATATATTTAATAAAAATATAAAAAATTAATAGATTATTATCTATTAAAATATTTTTATGGGAAAATTTTATAGTAATATACAATAGTTATTTTTTCATTCTTTGACAATAATTTTTTATTGTTCTATATTTTCAAGGTTAACCGAATCAGTAATTAAACATAGAAATTATTATGATATCTAAATAATACTAATTATCACTTCATATTCGAAAAAGATATAAGAATCTAATAGATCTTAATATATGACATGAATATGGACGAACACATTTCAATAATACTTGAGAGAAAGTGATCATATAACATATTATTTAAAATTAATAAATATGGAGCATATTAAATATTATATCTTGTAAGAAAATTTCAAATATTTTAAATATTTGTTAAAGAAAATTTTATATAAAATCTTAAAAGTATATATAAAAATTATATATGTATATATCAGTTTGATTATAATTTTTTTATTCAATATCAAATCAAATAAAAAAAATCTAATTAAATTTTTAAATTAGTTTGATTCGACTTTTTAATTTAATAGAATTTTCTGATTCGATTTGTACACCCCTACTTGTAAGTTTGAAATATGTTCAAGAAAGTAGTACTTCAAATATAACTTTCGAGCATCTTTTGTTATTTAAGTTAGGATATTTTATTTAATTGTCAAATAGTAAACAAACTCCGTCTTCGACGGGAACGGTGAAAAACAAAGAATTTAGCTAGAACTCACATTTAAAGGTACAATTTTTTATAGTTCTTCTATTTTTGGTCTATTTTTTAGAATTTGTGTAATTTATGAGATGTGTTATAAAATAAAGATTTTAAAAATCAAAGATAAATAGAGAGAGATTTATTATTTAGTTTAAAAATTATGAACATAATGAATTAAAATCTCTTCTATTTATAGAAGAAAAGAAGCTACTATGTAAGCTGCTACTGTAAGCTGCTATTACAAGCTGCTATGTAAGCTGATACTATATCAGATATGTATAATCTTCTACTGAGAGCAACGTTTATCCATAACGGAGGAGTACTGAATGGATAAGCTCATTCTAACCAGTATAGATAATCTTCTACTAGGGGTAATGATTATCCATAACGGAGTACTGAAAGGATAAGCTCATTGTACCTGGTATGAATAATCTTCTACCGGAAATAATATTTATCCATAACAGAGTATCGAAAGGATAAGCTTATTATACCCCGTATGATTAATCTTCTACCATAGGTAACGTTTATCCATAACCAGGTACCGAAGTAATAAGCTTCTTCAGGAAGCTTATTTCCAATAGAGTATTCAATAGATAAACATATTTACAGCGGAGTCTCAAATGGATAAGTTTCTTCAGGAAGCTTATTAAAACGGAGTATTAAATGAGCATCCATAATATAATATATTTATAACATCCCCACGGATGTTCATTAATATCCCAGATTTTCCACCCTCGGGGGTCGTGATGACGCCTACTTGTGAAAGCTAGGCAAGCCAAACATAATTACATTTTCATTAACAATCTTTTTAGCCAATAACATCAATAATTTAAAAGCAACAGATTTAACTAAACGAGCAGAAGACTTAATATTAATGAAAACTGAATAATACTGCGGAAGCTCAACATAATCCTCTACCCAAGACGTGTCACATAGTTCACGAACTACTAAGATTTGCTAAATGTCTGAAAGAAATGTACAATGTTTGTCTTGAATACAAGAGATAACAAATTGAAAGGAAAAGATGAAAGAGACGTTGGGCCCGCAGATGCCTGCGATGCTATCTCGGTATCTCACTGAACTGAAGGCTCGCTCCCAGACTACTCCTGCACTCCGAATGCTTCTCTTGTATCTACATATATGTGCAGAGTGTAGCATCAATACAACCAACTTCATGTGCTGGTAAGTGCCTAGCATAACCTCGACGAGGTAGTGACGAGGCTAAGACCAAGTGACCAATCAAACCTGTACAGTTCAATACATATATATACAACGGGAATAAAAGAACATAAAGTAACCAGTCAAAGAGGGATTAGAACATGCTGTGGGAAAAGCAACAATTAGGAAATTGAAACACCAAATAGGGAATAAAACAGTACAACAGAAAATTAACAAGAGTAAGAAATCAATAGTTACACGGTATCACCCTTCCTGCTTTTACTCTCTTTCTCACCAAAACAATCAATAAAGTACATGGCATCACCATTCGTGCTTTACTCTCTCTTTCCACACAATGGCAAAGCTTTTACTCTCTTTACTCACCATATAATCAATAAATATCGGTACGGAATGGTACATCGTACGGCACAACATCACCCTTCGAGCTTTACGATCTCTTTCCTCAAAATAGAAAATAATGCACGGCATCACTCTTCGTGCTTTAACACTCATCCTCGCCCAAACAGCAATCACAAATAGGGAGGAAGGAGGGCAGGGAGTAAGCAACCGATAATAGAAATCTCGGCAAGGGAGATAATCAATATATAAAAACAACCCGGCAAGGGCACAATTAATGAGCTTTTCTCCTTCTTTCACTTTCATCTCTTCACTCTCATCACTAATTGAGCCAATGCTCCAAAGAGTACAATAATTCATATACTTCCTCATTTCAAAGTCATAGTCATTTCCACAAATGTTTCGCAATAGCTAGAAATCATCCATAAGGCATGAAAATATATAACATAAATCAAGATGTTCACAATTCATAGACTCACGGTCATGCTAGACACCAACGTATAGATACTCGTCATCATGCCTATACGTTGTACTCCACATAAAACAAGTAGTAAATAGGACTTAACACCTAATCCCTCAAGGTAGAGTTAAACCGGACACTTACCTAAATGCGTTGACTTCAACTCATGCCTCAACTATGGATTTACCCCTCAGTTCCACCATAAAATCGCTCGAATCTAGTCATTAATTACTTAAATACATCAACAAATGCTAAATGAATCAATTTGAATGCATACAAATGAATTTTCTAGAGTTTTGCCCAAAAGGTCCAAAAATACCACCGGACCCACGTGGTCAAAATCCGAGTTTGGACCAAAACGCGGTTACTCATTCCCCCACGAATCCATATCTATGATTTTTTTTAAAAATCGGACCTCAAATTGAGGTCCAAATAACCAATTTGAGAAAAACCTAGGTTCTACCCCGAATCCCCAATTTCACCCATGGAAATCCTTGATTTTAAGTTATGAACATGTTTAATAATGTTAAAGATTGAAAGAAATGAGTAAAAATCAACTTACAAATGATTTGAAAGAAATCTTGTTCTTGAAAAATCACCTAAGTGTGTTTGGGTTTTGAAAGAATGAAGCAAAAGGTGAAAATTTTGACTAAGTATGAAAAAATGCAGGTCTCAGATGTAGGAAGCAAACTAGTGTTCGTGATTGCGAACCCCGACTCTGCAGGCTTGAGAATTGCGAAGGTGAGTTCGCATTTGCAAATTCAAGCCACATAGGAGAAATTCGCATTTGGGACTATTCTTCGCATTTGTGAAAGCCAACTTTCGCATTTGCGAAGGAATGCTTCGTATTTTCGAATCAAGCAGGCCTGGGCTGGTTTCGCAATTGCCATCCAACCTTCACATTTGCGATATGCGAAGCCTGTAGGCCTATTCATACCAAGTTTTTTCAAAGATAAAAAATGCAGTCCGACACATATTCAAAACTCACCCGAACCCTTAGGGCTCCAACCTAAACATACACACAACCTTAAAAATATCCTATAGACTTATCCGTGTGATTATATCACCAAAATAACATCATAAACATCGAATTAAGCCTCAAAATCCATGATTCCTTCCAAATTTTCATTATACATAAAATTTCCATTTTAAGTCCGAAACACGTCAAACGACGCCCATTTTCAACCAAACTTTACAGAAAGTGCTTAAATCATTATAAGACTTGTACCGAGTGCCAGAACTAAAATACGGGCCTGATACCATAGTCTTCTAATGAAATTTTATTTTCAATTTCCATAGTTATTTTCAAAAAATAAATATATTCAAAAACTTATTTTTCGGGCTTGGGACCTCGGAATTCGATTTCAGGCATACACGCAAGTCTCATATTTTCCTACAGATCCTCAGGGGTCGTCAAATTACATGTCCGAGTCCGTTTACCCAAAATATTGACTAAAGTCAAATTTAATTATTTTAATATCAAAATTTAGCATTTCTCTCATATAATTTATATTCAAGTTTTCCGGCTATGCGCTTGCATTGCGCACGCAAATTGAGACAACAATAAATGAGGTCTTAGGATGAAACGCCTGTAAATCAAAAAGAAAAAAAGAAAAAAAAACAAATTAGTGGGACCCTCCGAGTACACATGTCCTGCAAAGAACAAAGCCTCACGCAAATTTGGTTTATTGTGTCTCACACGGTTATATTCATAACCAGTCAGTTTCGCTATTTATTTTTTAGTGTACGTATATTAGTTGTAAATTATACATATTATATATGTATTACATATTTAGCGGCTGAATAGACAACTATTTAGATTAAGTGAGTGTTTAGAATAAGAATTATGAAATTCCGAAAATATAATTCAAGTAAAAATATTATTTAAAAATTAAAATTATATTTGTATATAAATATAATTTTGAATTATTTTTAAATTTTTATAAATAAAAGCAAAGTCAAATTTTTTTTTCTCTTGTGGTCAGTAGTTTCCCCATTCTCCCATCGCCACTATATAGATCCATCCCTATCAAACTGGGGAAATGGACAATGTTACTAACCGGAGTAGTACACTCCTGATATTTGATATATAGTACTACAAGATTTGAAGTAGTACACACCAAAAAGAAATTTGGCCTTCTTATTTTTCATGGAATAGAAATATGACAATGTTTTTGATCGAAAAGAAATTTTTTATTTCAACCATTTATCAATTTATATCATATGTTCCTTTGGACTACACAAAGTTACCGACAAAAAGTTTGATCTTATCATATAATGGGGAGATCATGGTATTAGTAGTACGTCAATGTCACCTATTCACAATGCCTTTAGGCTTGATTGTTTTCCTTCTAATTTCTTATCTGGTATTACGTATTCGTTCTGGATAGGGTGGGCATAAAATCCGAAAACTCGAATTTCGTATTAAATTAAATTAATCTAATATTTTGGTTTTGATTTTTTCGATATTTCGATTTAATTTGATATTAAATTTTCGGTATTTCGATATTTCGGTTTGGTTGTTGGCGTTACAATTTTAAAAATTTGGTATATGAATATACCAAAAATTTAAGGATATTTTTTTTGGACTATACCTTATCTACAAACCCACTGCGCAGCCGGCCACCCCAACTTACCCATTCCTGTCGCCCCTCAAGCTCAACTGTCCAAGCTTAGTACTCTTAGTCTTAAACTCTTAGGTTAGGCCATTTTGCATTGTAATATGTTGGTATATTAATTTGTACGTTTCCATATGTCCTTCTACTTCAAATTTATTTACAAGTATATTATATGTTTTATGTTTTTGATATGTAAGTTAGTGTACTTCTGTTTCAACAATATATGAGAAAGTTTGCCTCACGGCAGTGTGGCACTAGGTTTGGATTTGATAGTATTTTCATTTTCGTTTGGTATACACATAATAAAATTGAATAATTCATAAACTGAATATTTTACTGAAATTGTACCGAACCAAAATAATAAATACCGAACCGTACCGAAATAATTCTATATGGTATTTGGTATATATACTTGATAAATCGAATACTAAAATATCAAATCGAAATTCTTAAATACCGCACCGAAATATCAAATGTCCACCCCTAATTTTGGGCTCGACTAATTTATGTACCGAAAAGTCTCAGTTGGAAGTAAAGTTATTTGTACCACTGGTTACTTTATGCTCAAAATTTTAACCGGATACCTCAAGTTAATAATGAGTGATTTTTAGTTTCATTTTTGATATAATATTTTGGAATTGAGTTATCTTTTTTAAACAATTACAACAAGGACTCAATTCCGGACGAATTGGAATGACTCCTAATTTTTTTCATATTATCAACGAAATATGTTAACTTTTGTACAACATTCAAGAAATATCTATAATGGTTTTATAAAATTTTAAAAAAAATATTCTTTTCTTTTGGTTTTTTTTAAAATTTTTTATATACTATTCGATTCAAATTATTTCACAAAAAGTAACTATCTATAGTGGTAACATAACAGTAACGTGGATAACATCTACTCCCATGGAGTTTAAGGAGAAAAAAAGAAATTTTTGAATTTTGTGGTATTAAAGGTTTAAGGGGTAAAAGCTTATAAGGCCATGATATTTGTATAGTTATAAAATTCTCATTAAAGATAAAATTAATAAAATAAAAAATTTAAAGTTTAATTATTTTATATTTAAAAATATATTATTTATTTGGAACAGGCTCAGCTAATTTGAAAGGGAAGAATTATATAACTTGTATAAGGTACATTGATAGCCGCAAAAAGTCTTAATCATGGATTTATATATAATCTTTTAAATCACTGTTTTGAAGAGAGTAAATTTTGTATCAAAAAGGGATGACTGTGCTTCTCGTGAGGAGGTGATAGGTAGTACCAGTAGTACAATATAATCAAACCATGTAAGTACGTACTTTCTGTTTTGGATTAAAGAGTGTGTATCTAACACTTGTATTCAATAAAAGGAATCAGATATTTGAGTACAACTTAAAGTTGGAAAAGAGAATTAAAGAAGAATTCAAGAAGAAGATGGTAGTTTGTTGGTGACTGAGGTCTCAAAATTGGTACTAGTACTCTTATGATTTGCCTGCTATACACACATATTTTTGTGATTTTTCGTCTATCTTTTAGCTAAATTAATACGATATGATTTGCCTGGTATATACACATATTCCTCTATTTCTACGAGATAGAGATAAGGTCAACGTATATATTACTCTCCCTAGATCAATTGTTTGGAATTACACTAAATTTATTGTAGATTTAAACTTTGAACATGTTTCAAATGTGTATTGATTTTATAAGATCTTAATTTAAAATTAGGATCCGACTCAACGTTACAGTTTTGGAACCGCAGTTACCAACATACTATCAAATTTCTCAGCCTTAAGTTTCCTCCAAGATTTCAAGGATATGTCCAGTGCTGCGGACAAGATTTGAACACGTCTCTCATCTCTCTCTCTTTCTCTCTCCCTCATGAATGAATTAATTCTCTTCTCTTTTGAATATTAATGCTTCTACTTCAATCTTAATTGATGTGGAATACTTTCAATTTTAAAAGAGAAGGTCACGGAGTTAACTCCCTCAAACTGTAGAACATGACTTACCTACTTAAATTATAGGGGTCTCTAAATCACGGGCATACCTAAAATTTGAGCACAACGGAAATATCATTGTATGTTAATCACTTGCGATAAAATTCGACGTACAACTCTATAAAAATTTAATAATTATAATAATTTATTATCCAACTACAAACAAAACAAAATTTTAGAAAAAATACCGAACAAAGAGAAATTTATTCGCAAAATAAATAGAATGCCCTCATTGTCGTATTGTTGATCCATATATACCATTTTTTTACCGGGATCCCAACTAATTAGATCTTTTGTTAGCGCAAGTTTATTTCTAGATCTCGCCACATGTCGTCTATGTTACACCCACCTTTGTGTTCTTTTTTTTATTCTACTTTTTTTCCTACACTTTTATCTCCAACGCCGGCCACCAACTTCATTAATGTTCATCACTACCACCACTTTTGATAGTACTAAGCACCATAACTGATAAATAAAGGAACAAGATCCAGTTTTTTTCTAAGTTATCTTGTTAATAGCTTACTAGCGCCACAAAAGTGGTGAAGAATATTTCACCAGCCAAGAAGCCAACAACACCCAAAATATGAGCTTCGGACGGAAATACTTCTTTTTCTTTCTCTTATCTCATTTCCCTCTCAAAACCCACCAAAACAACCTTCAAACCATCAGAATCCATCCACTCAATCTCAGATCTGAAGCTCCACAATTAACAATACCTTAAAAATTTGAATAATTATATCTACCTTCGTCCAATTAACACTACCAAATAAATATCTCCGATAATTTTTATTTCCTTCAAGTCGAAGGAACCAAAGCCTTCTCGTTGGAAAGCTTTAGGTGGTGTAGATTTGATTTTTAGGAATAAAATCACATAAAATTGGTGACGGAAATGGAGGTTCTGGTCTTGCTGAATATGATGGAAAAGATTTGAATAGGGAAAGAATGTGGTGGGGTTTGTGATGCGGCGAAATTTATGACGAAAATGGAGAAGACATTAACAACGAAGAAAATTGAATATGGATAAAAGAAAAAGGTAAAAAAGAAAAAGAAGAAAAGAAAGAAGAAAGGAAAGAGAAAGATAAAGAAAAAAAATACTAATAATAAAAATGAAACAATATTTATAATACACTTTAATAGAAGTAACTAAAGAGCTATTAATTTGGATAAATTTCATTTAGGAAAGAACACATATTAATTATGTGACGGTAAAAATATTTTTGAGATAAAGTATTTAACATTTAAGCTAAGGCTACTGCGTACTGAATTAAGGAACATATTTGGCAAGTTTGGGTAAGCAAGAAGCATAACTTAGTCTGCAATATTTGTATGAAATAGATCATCTTTAAAGAAGAATAAATCGTTGGATAATGAGATTTTTCTCCTTTGACTATTATTTTTTGCAAGGTTTCCTATTTCTTCAAAAAAATTGTAAATTTGTTAAATAGTTGATAGAGATCAAAACTCGTCACTGTTGTCATACTTAAATAATTAAAGCAGCTAGAAAGTATATTTAATCATTTTCTCATGTTTGAATCATTGATCTTCTTCGTCCATGATTATTTGGCTGTAACCTGAGTAAGCATCTAGAAAACTTAACAGCTTGTGTCCTGGTGTTGTGTTGATGAGGTGGTCGATGTGTGGCAATAGAAATAAATTCTTTGGGCATGCATTGTTTAGGTTTGTAAAGTCCACATATATCCTCCATTTCTTTTTTTTTTTCTTTTTAACCATCACCATATTGGCAATCCATTAGGGGTACTTCGACTCTCTTGATAGATCCGTCAGCCAAAACTTTTCTACTTCTTTATGGATGGCCCCATTAATTGTGGGGCTGAATTTTTGTTGTACCTGTCTTACTGGGTGGTAGAACAGGTCAACATTCAGCCTGTGCGTGGCGATTTCCTTGGGGATGGCTAACATATGTACATGACTAAAGGAAATAAATCTGTGTTAGTTACTAAAAATTGACTAAATTTACCTGGGTATTATATTATGTAGCCGATATAGGCCTTTTTGCTTAGGTCCCTATGATCTAACTAGATGGTGTCAAGGTCTTCAATGGTTGATCCTACAGCTTCGACTATCTTTGGGTCCATAATGACTTTTTTGGATTCGTCCTATGGCGACCTCGACCTTGTTGATTGCTATGCTTCTTTTTCCTTTTCCTTCTTTTATTGAGTTGTCATGTCGTTCATGGCGATTCAATAGCATTCTCGGGACGTGCGTTATTCCCCTCGCGTGCTAAATATTTCCCAATGTGTTGAGAATTTGATCATTTCGTATAAGCTGGAGGGGACAACGCT
The DNA here is from genome assembly GCA_034376525.1 of Nicotiana benthamiana. Taxonomy (NCBI): domain Eukaryota; kingdom Viridiplantae; phylum Streptophyta; class Magnoliopsida; order Solanales; family Solanaceae; genus Nicotiana; species Nicotiana benthamiana. The sequence continues at coordinate 120,391,332 of CM067331.1, forward strand.
CACAAGGTATATCCATGGCCTTTCAACGATAGCGTTGTATGCGGTGTCCTGGTCCATAATATGGAATATTATCGCAAAAGTCACCCCACCGGCGAGGATGGAGAGTGTAATCTCTCCCAAAATCCGTTCAACCTTATTATTAAAATCAGTTAGTGTAATGCAATGCAACACTATCTTATCCTCGAGTCCCATTTATGCGAGGATGCATGCCCCACTTCTGTCATCTACCATTATTATCTTAACATTAGTATCTAAAATTTGTAAAGTAATGACAAATGCATTGTGATGGAAATTCAAACTATCGGCATCCGACTCATTGAAGATGATATTTCTTCGAGTCTGTCACACTGTTCCGGGTGATCAATCTTTTGATCTTGCGGGTGGCAATGAATTTGATGCCGTTGATAGAGGCATCGTCACTGCCACTATAATCATGTTGATGGTGCAAGATGGAGAAGGCAGCTTTGGTGGTCCTAGGCGTTTCGACCCCTCGATAAAGTGTTCCTGCCTTTGTCGCTGAGTAGTTCCTTGAGATGCCCTTGCTGTAGAAAGTTTTTTATTTCTAGTCTTAGAGAGATGCAATCTTCTATTTTGTGTCCACGTTCTTGGTGGAACTCACAAAGGGTGTTAGATTTCTCGGTGGTCATTTTACCTTTGTTCCGAGATTTTTGAGAGCATAGACCACTTTTGTAGTTGACACACAAAAGTTGTGACTAAATAGTAAGTGGGCATACCTTGATCATTCCTGTAAGTGTCTGATCTCGTCCTAGATGGGCTATCATCATAACGAAAGGATGGAATAGATGTCCTGACATAGGTTTGGTATAGTCCCCTACCTGGCCGCGATACTGGATGGTGCCTCCTTATGTTATTTCTATGTTCTTTACTGGGCTCGAATTATACCGAGGCGAGTTATCGATTTGGTCCATTGAAGTCGTTGACGTCTGCTCTGACCAGCGTAGTATGCACTATGGATTTCACCTCAAATGGCTTGTGGGTACTTAATTAATCGACTTTGTAGCTTTCTGGTCGCCCTCAAACCCTCTCTGCTCAACCTATTCTAAAAGGCTTCCACGATCATCACTTTGGAGACATTTGGAAAGGTATCTTCACCATATTGAATTGGCCGAATAAGTCCCTCAATCCATCTCCTAGAGATTGTTTGATGGTGAAGATATCATTAACCCTTGTTTCATCTTTCTTGGCCCCGGCATGCGTCGTAACAAAATTATAGGCCATCTCTTCGAATGCTTCTATGGAATAAGCTGGCTGCTGTGAGTAACACGTCAATGCCCCTCCAATGAGAGTCTTACAGAGCTTTTTCTGCAAGATAGAGGACACCTTCTCTTTGGTAGGGTCATTGCCCTTCACGGTGGTGATGTAGTAGATTACGTGATTTTCAGGATCGGTCATTTTGCCGTAAATTCTGAGATATATGGGAATCTTGAAGGTCTTTGGTATGGTATGTGGAGCATGCCAATTTGTTCTCAACATCACTTACGTGAAAATCTGCACTATAAATTGTTTGAAGTTTACACTATCTGAAGTTCAAATATAACAAGATGATTCTGTCCTGAGGTTTGCACTACATATTAAAGAATTTCAAATTAATTTGTCTGAAGTTTACACACTATAAAGTGAAGTTGTCCCGATTACCTTTGCAAATTATGCCAAACTTCAAGCGAAAATATTTTGAAGTTTTGCTTTAATAAGGCCACATTTCAAGGAAGAAATTTCTCAAGTTCAAACTTCAGACATACACAATTGAACTGAAGTTTACCCTTGCTATGAACTGACGTTTGCCTAATTGTCTTTGCAAGTCAAGCCCAACTTCAGACAAAAATATATGAAGTTTTGCTTTGATAAGGCTACACTTTAGACAAAAAATTCTGAAGTTCAAACTTCAGACATACGCAATTGAACTGAAGTTTGTCCTTGCAGTATGAACTGAAGTGTGCATGATTACCTTTGCAAGTCAAGCCAAACTTCAGGCAAAAATATATGAAGTTTTACTTTGATAAGACTACACTTCAGGCAACAAAATTTGAAGTTCAAACTTCATACATAAATTTTTACTTCTTCAAACCTGTATGTCTGAAGTAACACGAAAAGTGAGTACACTTGCAATTTTTTGTGCAAAGCACATATAAGTTAAATGGTGACCCAAAAATTGGGTATAAATGCAAATGCTCATTTATAGAATGACGGGCTTGTCTGGACTAGATTAGTTGCCTTAGCGAGCCTTCACCAACCCACATTAATTTAGAAAAAATAACACTATATAATCGCTCTTAAAATAATAACCGAAAAATATATATTCTTTGTACATTATATATATATATATATATATATATATATATATATATATATATATATATATATATATATATATATATATATATATATATTGTGTATTATATACAAAAACTATACAAATTTTATATACTTTTTCGACTAATGAATGTAAATAGTTTCTGACACGAATTAAAAGTGAAAATTTCACAAAATTACATCAGTTTTCTATATATACTCCATCAAATGTGACAATGTTATTGCATAGAATTTAACAAAGAACTAGAGATTTTTGAAATTGATAATCTAAAACAAGTTATAAATATAAATCATCTTATTAAAGATAAAAATATAAAGTTTCAATTTTTAATTATTTGTTAAATAAAAACAAATGTTATTCTTTTGAATATACTAAAAAAATATGACATTGGAGGGCAAAATCCTGCCAAAATGTTCAGCCTTTTTAGCCGTGGGAAATTTTACAAGTCCCATATTTACACCTAATACGACATATCATCCCTTTATTTCACGGTTCAAAGTCCAATAGATGCTTTTTTTAGAGGGAAAAAGTTGAAAGATTTAAATGTGTGCACTATTATCCATAAGCTCTAGACAGGGAAATTAAAGAGTGAGACAGATGAAGAAGAAAATGTTCTGAAAAGAAGCAAATAAATAAGACACCAATTGAGTTTCCCCAACAACAATGTGCATATTTTATAGTGTTAGCCTGCCTTCAACGTTCAAAAATCCCTCTTTGTACTACACATAGATACTTGTAATTCAACAACAACAACAATTCAGTATAATCCCATTTAGTGGGGTATGGGAAGGATAATATGTACGCAGACCTTATCCCTATGCTTGGGTAGAGAGGCTGTTTCCAAAATAGACCTCCGGCATCCTTCCCTCCAAGAACTTACCACCTTGCTCTTGAGGAGCCTCGAACTCACAACCTCTCGGTTGGAGGTGGGGCCATTACCATTAATTCAAACTTCAAAAATTCAATTTCAAATCTTTAAATTCTGTCCTACTTCCACTGCAATTCTAGTGCCTTCATTCATAGGCTAACTGGTCGTAAGTAACATACTACATACCATTAATGTTTCTTTCAAAAGCTAAAGCCTTTTTTTGTTGATTCTTTTTCTTTGCAAGTAGGTGTTTCATTAAAAAATGAATTAAGTGGCATTTGAGGAGAAGCATTTGGAGATTCGCTGAGAATCCAAGTAAAAACCATCCATGTAACTTCACTATGTTCCCATTTTCTTGATTTGTCATATTTTGCTGCTGTCTTTCTACAAAACTGAATGTAATGAACTTAGTGTCAACAGCCAAAATTGTAAATATTTTTCTACTCACGAAGTCTTCTGTTTTTTTTGTTTTTTTTTTATATATATAACCGTATTTGACTGTACGTGAAATCTAAGAAGTGGTGATTTTTGGCACCAACTAAAAATACTTACAGAACGTGTGGTCCTGAACATGTTACGTATAATATTTTTGTGACTATAAAAAAACTTAAAGTCATGGAATTCTCAAATGTAAAACTATGTTACTCTTTTTAAAATAAACTAAAAAGATGTGTGACGCAAAGTAGAATATAGGAAGTAATAATTGCATATGGTGGATAGAACTCTGGTAATATAACAAAGGTACCTCCAGGAAAATGTTACAGCCTACTCATATTGTCTTCATAATATTGAAAGACAGTGAAAATATGCACATCTTTTAATGATATTGACACATGCATTGGGGAAACAATGGACTGCAAATTTTGGTTTTGCTCTCTGTTCTAGAAGCATGCTTCACCTAGTATCTCTATGGGTGGAATTATGTGGCTTGATATATAGTTCTTTATCATTAATAAACAGACGATTCCCCCTTTTTGTTTTTTACAGAGACCGAGACTAAAGTTGTTGGAATCTTTGTTCATAAACACTTTTACTAGAAGCTAAAATGTCAAGATCAAGGTGAGTTTGAGACCATTTGAATCTCCCTCACTGAGTACTACAAAGAGAGTATTTTTGAAACTTTTTTTTGACAGCAAGTTCTCTATTTCATGTTAAATAGAGGATCAGATATGGCTCAAAGGCAATCACCTAGAGGTCCTTTACAACTCAGAACATCAAGCTCTGATTCTGATCAGAGAACTCCTAAATTGGGAAATCATCGATCGCCACGAGGCGCTCAATCTGATTCCCTAAATCAAAGGAAACTTGGTACCAGAATTGCAGATTTGGACTCTCAACTTGGGAAAGCACAAGAAGAGCTCAAAAATCTCAAGCAGCAGTTAACTTCAGTTGAAGCAGCAAAGCAAGCAACTCAAGAACAGCTTGAGAAAAAAGCCAAGAAACCTACTGTCCCACAACCCGAGGAAATCCAAGAACCAAGAGCAACTGATGTTTTTGAAGTTCCAGTTGAGAATGTGAAAGTGGAACCACAAAATGTTGAGATTTGCAACCCCACTAATGAAGATGAGCTAAAGATCACAGCTTTATCATATGAGGAGATGGATTTGAAGAATGAAGAAATAATCCTGTTGAAAGCCAAGTTGGAGGAGAAAGAAAAAGAGCTTCAAGTGTTTTATCAAGAAAATGAGAACCTGAAGAAGGAACTGAATGATAAGACTCAGGAAATTTCATCCACTAAAGCCAAAGCAGAGGAAATGAATCTAAAGCTCAACGAAGTAATTCAAGAACTTGAAACAACTAAGAGTAATGCTGTTGAGATAAATGAGAAACTTGAAGCAAGCGAAAAGGCGAAGGAGGACTTAGAGAGTGAGATGAAGAAACTGAGAGTACAAACAGAACAATGGAGGAAAGCTGCAGATGCTGCAGCAGCTGTTCTGGCTGGAGAAGTGGAGATAAATGGGAGAAGGCTATCTGAGAGGTGTGGATCAATGGATTATAAGCGGTATGGTAATGTATTCGAACCAGAAGTTGGAGGATATGGTAGTTACATGGGTTACCCAAGGTTAAATGATGACTCTGATGATGGTTTTGGACATGCCAAGAGAAAGGGTTCTGGTATTAAGATGTTTGGAGATCTGTGGAGGAAGAAGAGCCAGAAATAAGCTATTTTTAACACTCAAATATTTGTTAAATGTCTTTGTTAGAAAAATGGTTTCTTACCATTTCAATTTTCTTGGCTAACATTTGAATCATCTTCATGACATCTGACTAACCCTCAATTGAAATTTCTAGGATAGTTTTTCTTGTAGGTTTGAAAGCATAATATGATATTTTCATGGCTTGATAAGAAATGAATCTTTAGCCTAACTCAACTACAAAAGCTAGCTCAAGATCTGAGGATAAGACCATAAACGGAAAAAAACAGCCACTTCTTTCACCAATATGGGACACTTAACATCTACAGTCATATTAGTGGTCAGAAGTATCTTCTTGGATCTATGATCTATGTTACCACTATACAGAATACAGAAGTTATATGACAGAGAACCTTTTCATCTAAGAACAAAAAACATATTGGAGTTTAGATGAAATAAAGGTGTTCTTTTTCATAATAAATTCACAGCTAGAGTCATACCTTCTAGGTAACATCATTGTTTTGGATAACCCGTGTTGCCTGGCCAATTTGCGCGCACCTCAACTAATTCCATAGGGTACTTGCTACCTTCCATGAGCAACAAGTAATTCTATCCACCAAAGCTAGGAAAGATGAGAGAAGTAACCCAGTGTTTTTCTTCGTACTGGAATTTGAAACCGAAACCTCATGATTCTTACTTTAATGATAGAACAGAAGGAACATAAACGAGATTTCTTTCATCTAATCAGTTTGAATGAAGTAACACATCCGAATAAGTGATCCAATGGTATCTATCCCATCAGAAAACAGTCAAGGAAATAGTTGAAATGGAATATAGTATGGCATACGGGAGTTCCACACCTTTTAACCCGAGGAGGAAATACATCACATACTACAGCACAAGATAACCATCCTCCAGAAAGTACTTCCATTTCTTCTCATTAAATCGAAGCCTTGAGGTTCCAATCCTGAATTTAGTCCATTGAAATGAATAAGCAGAAGTATTTCTTTTCAGCCATAGCAGAGCTTCATGGATTGTTGATCTTGTTTTGTAGCACTCATAACGAGTACACTACCACTCCTCACCTAGCAAAAGTAACCGCGCTGCAACAGTCATAACAAAATCTACTAATACAAAGCTTTAATAGACCAACAGACAGAAGCTATTCTAGCACCTTCGTTTTTTCTCTAGCTGTACCATTTGCACTACTGTACTGCAATTTTAATCAGCTAAAAATTTTCATGAGTTGAGCGGAATTTTGCACTAAAGTTAGTAGCAAACAGCAATCCATGTCAACTACTACACAAGTGAATAACTTTGTAATGCTTATAACACTGCACAAATGATAAAACAAATTGGGTAAAATAAAAAGGAAAGGTAAAATCAACATCGTTAGTCAAACTTAAAACCCCAATTTTCTTGCCACGGGTATTTCAGCAACAACAACAACAACAACAACAACAACTACCCAGTATACTCCCACCAGGTGGGGTCTGGGGAGGGTAATATGTAGACGAGCCTTACCCCTGCCCGAAAGGCAGAGAGGCTGCTTCCAATCGACCCTCGGCGAGTAGAGTCAAAATGGGAAAGCTGCATTAAGAAACAGCGATAAAATTAGAAACACAAGCAAGACAAAATCAAATAATAAAGCATAGGTACTCCCACGAAAGTAACGTAAATAGTTATGAAAACATAAGCAACATAAATACAGTCGCATGTAGTAATATCAAGCAGGAACTACCATACTAAAACACTAATCACCTATGAGCCCCTAACCTACAACCTTGATTCTAGACCTCCAGACTCCCCTATCCAGAGTCATGTACTCGGTAACCTGCATTCTGGCCATGTCCTGCCTAATCACCTCTCCCCAATGCTTCTTAGGCCTCCCTCTCCCTCACCGCCCACCAACAAACTCCAACCGCTCGCAGCTCCTCACCGGGGCATCGGAGCCCCTCCTCCGAACATGCCCGAACCACCTCAGCCTCGCTTCCCGCATCTTTTCATCCACCGGGGCCACCCCTACCTTCTGTCGAATAACTTCATTCTTGACCTTATCCAGCCTGGTGTGCCCACACATCCACCTAAGCATCCTCATCTCCGCAACCTTCATTCTCTGAACATGCGAGTTCTTCACGGGCCAGCACTCCGCCCCATACAACATTGCAGGTCTAACCACGGCTTTGTAGAGTTCTTCACGGGCCACAAGCAGTTCAAATATTTGAGGTAAAAAAGAGTGTGTTAGAACTTTTATCAACATTTTACAAAAAATTTTATACCTCATTATCTCATGTTCCCAATACAGTATATTTGATCCACCTGTATTGTTTCTTTTCCCTACCTTATTTTAAAGCAGGGAAAAAGGAAAGAAACACATCCAAAAGAGAAGTCATTTCCAGTCCCATTAACTCGAGGACAGATCCTGCTTCATCTAATTGATGTTCATAAAATCATGTCTATGAGATTCATATGCATTTACATGAGTCATTCTACACTGAAAGTGAAGTTGGTTGACGAAGGAAGCACCACCTAGTTGCTTTAGCCAAGAGAAGACTTTGGCTCCACGAAGCCGGTAAAAGTATCACTATATGCGAATAACTGAGACAATAATAGCAGTTACCAAATAAGTTATAGATACAATTTCGCCAAATCTTATGTGGTCCCACATTGATTTTGCAGCGGCACCAGGATCATTGCAGACAGTCTGAAACACATCCATAAACCATGCGATTGGATGAGAAAGGGGATTAATGCACTAAGGATCCACGGCAACATAACTGGAACAGTATCTGGATACTAAAGTTCCACATTCACAGCTCCACAAACAAATTTATTGAGAAAGTGATCTCATCCGATTCAGTTCCAAGGAAAACCCCAATCCCCACAACAGACTCACTTTCTTAGATCTAACTACTTTGTAGCCCACCTTTTCGGGAATAAGGCCACAGGCATTGCTATGAAATCACTCAAGTTTGAAAATATTAAATATGCTTCCCTTTGAGGAAGCATCTCTTTTCTAATATTCAATGAAATTACCTAATCTTATATGGAAAAAGAAGAACAGCTCTTTTCTAATACTACTTGGTGAAACAATATTTGGTGGTTGGATTTGAAGCCAATAAAGGCTGTATTTGCTGGGATCAAGTGGTGAGATTGGGAATAGGCAGTGGAAACGTGGAGGGGTAAGTGTAGAAGCGCAAGGAGACAGAAGGAAGAAGATGGACAAATTATGGCATAAACTTCTTGGTTGTTGACTGATTCGGGTTCTTAGAATTTGAGGATATAGTTATTTTGTGATCACACAAATTATGGATTTATCCAGTAAAATGGGACAACAAAGAACAAGGTAATTAATAGTGAATTTTTTTGTCACTATTAAGTCACCTAGCAATCCTCACCTTTCATGGTCACTAACTAAATGCACAATTGAAATAAGATACTACTCCTGATTCAAGTCCACGAGTTAAGTCTGAGTTTTGCAAAATCTGGATCAAGAATGAGAATGGAGTTTTAATTACTCGTTTGTGTGATCAGAAACCATTCTAGTCCCTCGGAGAGTTTCTGTGCCACTCCAAAATTCAATTAGATTAGTTTCAGAGCTTGTTTTCACGGCTTTTTGTTCAATGACAAAAGAAAGTCAAGTGGCATCCTTGCATTCACTGATATCATTCACATATACAGCAAAGTGGATTTTACGTCATTCAAAGTAACTTTTTTTTTTTTTGAGAAGGTAACATGTCATTCAAAGTAACTCTAGAAATAAAAAATAATAATCAAACTCTTTAAGAGCTCTACATGGTTTGTTTTAACACATATAACTACTAGAAAACCATTAAGGAAGATTTGGAACACAATCCCTGCATGTATGCTGGAATATATGGAAGGAAAGAAATGTGAGATGCTTTGAAGGGAAGAAAGTTAGTGTATCCGCAACTTAAATATAACCGCTTATGGCTTTTGGCTTTTTGGTGTAATCTTCAGGATGTAAAGGATGAAAATAGCATGTTAGATTTCATAGACTCTTTACAAGATTAGGACCTTTTCTGTGAACAGATATCCTTCTTTTTGGTTTTAGTACAGAAGGATTACTGTCTCCTTGTATAGTCTTAGCACCAACTTGGTGCTAAGTTGTTGCATTTTCAATACATTATCTACTTACCTTCTCCAAAAAAAAAAAGGAACTACTAGGAAATGACACGACGCTTAATCCAAATCAACTAGTACGTAACTGTGACAAGCTTAGCAAGTTCAGGAAAACATGAGCACAGGAATACCTCTTGATTGGAACTTCTGTTCATGTATCTGAAATTAATTAAGAATTTATCGAGTCATCAAATACAAAATAGTAGCTACTATCCACACAACAGGATTTAATAGATGGAAAGGAAAGAATACCTCCTTCATTTCCTTCCTAATGTATAAACTAGAAATCTACTAATCACATTTGCAATTTTGCATTAGGATGCTAAAAAGTAGAGGTTGATCTCGTTCAGGGTAATAGAGAAGGGAACACAGATCAAACTATTATGACTTATTTTAATACCTAAATATTTTACCAATAGGCTAATACTATCATTGATCCCAAAAAAGAAAAGGACTTATTACTGCCTCAAAACCAAGTAATATATCTTTTTCTAACTGAATAAGTAATATATCTTTCTAATTTGGGACATCCCAAGATGTTTAGCATTATTTCACTAATAATACACTTTCAATGATCACCTTATTAAAAAAAGTTACAACTTTCAAAATCCAAATTTGTTTTAAGAAATTTTAAACTTAGATGCATGATCTCGTCAAAAATTTCTTCCATTACAACTGATATAATATATAAGTGAATTTGATGTCTTTAACCCCTTGTTCAGTCAAACATGGTCAGATGAAATGGGTTACTGGATGCCGCTTCACGATTAAATAGTAGTGAAAGACAGGAACATCTATTACAAAACAAAACAGAAGGAGTAAAATATAACAAGCAGTTTACAAAAAACAAAAATATATATAACAAGCACTAAAGCTTCTTGCCTGACATTTCTAGTCTCCAACATGTGGTTATATTTCGGAACCTAGGAGTCATACAGTATGGTTTGCAAGTTATTTCTTGTATCAGCAAATCTCTGCTTCTTGTTCGACTTCATTAAATTTTAGCACTTGGAGGGGTGACATGAGTCCTTTCCTTCTCTTTCTTATACTTCTTCCCCCGAGTCAAGATTCAAAATCTCCTTTTGTCTTCTGCTTGTAAATGTCATCAATTTTAGAGGGTATAATCAAAGAAAGTTACTCCCTCCATCCCATTTATGTGGCACCGTTTGACCAGGTATGGATTTTAAGAAAGAAAGGAAATTTTTTTAAACTTGTGGTCTAAAATAAGCCTTAGATATTTTTGGCTATAAATCATCTCATTAAGGGTAAAGGGGGAATTTTAAAGTCAAATTGTTTCTATATATAGATTGAATTTTATGAATAAGCCAGCAGCTCTTTCTATTTGGATGCTGTTGCTCTGTCTGCATACCTCGTTACCATGTAATCACAGGAAATCAAACTACTAACGTCAAGGTTGCTTAACGTAAGTAACATAAAAGGTAACTATCCTTATTTTCCATAGTATGTCTGATTGACTACCAAAGTTGGAAACTAAGGGAACACAAATCACATCACATTGATATCATTCAAATCATTAGCTATACATTCAATTCCTAAAATCTAAAACCAAATAGGTGCAAAGTTCATAGAGCAATCTAAAGCATCATACCAACTATAACACTGGATTGGAACTTTCTTTTCCCTCTCCAATAACGGATTCTTGTTGATCCAGATGAGCCATATCATATGTTGCATGGACACCAACAAGTACGTAGTAAATAAGCATTACAGCACTGCATAGGATGAACCGATAAAATGCTGCTTTACCCAGAGAACCTATCAAAAATATATTCATCCCAATTGACAATGATGGCAGCCATGGCACGAGAGGTACGCCCCAAACCTTAGGAAATCTTTGTTTTGGAAGCAGTGCCATTCCTAAAGTGCCAAACAACCAAAGCGCCAGTCACAGTATACCCAACCGAACTTTTTTCATCCATACTCCAGAGACATGTTGCCCCAATCGATGAACCAATTACAATGGATAAGCACAGAAGAAATTTAGCCAAATCGTACTTCGGAGTAACATCCGTAACGTAGTACCGCCTAACGAGCAATGCAACAGGCATAAGCATGAAAATGGAAAGCGTACTAAACGAGAAAACGCTTGACAAGACATCCAAGCTCTTGAACAAAGCAAGAATGCAGCTAGTTATAGTCGTCAAGAGAGTAGCATAAATTGGTGTGCCAGTTTTTGGCTGAACCAAAGCAAATAACGGGGGAATCATATGTGCTCTCGCAATCTGAGTTGTGTATCGAGCTTGTCCCATCGACCCAACTAGCATACTCGTAGTCATTCCCTTAAGTGCACAAATCCCCACCAGATACTTTTCCCAATTCATACCTATGCCCTCAAATGCAACTGAATAAGCTGCATTAACATCCACTTCAGTGTACTTAACCAGCATAGTCAAAGCCAACGCCATCAAACAATAAACCACAGTGATCACAGACATTGAACTAACCAACCCCAGTGGTATATCCCTCGACGGTCTCTTAGTCTCCTCAGCCATATTTGCAACCATGTCAAAACCCGTATACGACCAGTACACAACTGCTGCAGCCCTAAATACCCCACCAGCTCCAAAAGGGAAAAAGGCACTAAATTTGAACTCTTCCCATGAACAAACCCAACAATTACAATAAACAAGATTACACCAGCACTAACTATAGAACTGGCCGAATTCAATATCGATGTCCTCTTTGTCCCGGTCATAGCAATCCCATTTGCAACAGCAAGAATCACAACAGCTAAAGGGTCCAACAAATTAAACCCTTCAGCAAAAGAATCAATCTTGATTCTTAAAAAATCAGGATCACTCTTAATAATACTAGCAAAATAAGATGTCCAAGATCTTCCTAATCCAGCAGTTCCCACAATAGCCTCTAATAAAATATTCCCAGCAGCTATGTATGGAACAAAATCACCCAACTCAACTCTCAAGAATGAAAAAGAACCACCAGCTATTGGAATATCAACAGCAAATTCAGTGTAACAGAAAACGGAAAGCAAAGCAGAAAGACCAGAAATAGCATATGAAAGGACAATAGCAGGGCCAGCATCAAGTCTAGTTTCTTGACCAGTAATGTTGAAAATACCTGAACCAACTACTGAACCAAAACCAAGCCACAGTAGGTCTCACCAAGTGAGGCATTGTGTCATTTCATTTTCTGACTGTTTTTTTAACTCAACTAATTCTGTGGTCTCTGTTGAACGGCAAAAAAGGCGGTTATTGAGGCGAGTTGGGGTTTGAGAGAGGGCAGTTTTGTAAGTGGAGAAATTTTGGAAAGCGGGTTCTGGGAAAAAATCTTGCTAGCTGAAACGCCAGTATCTTTTTGGGGGTTGTTGGGTTTTTGGTGAATAATCCATTGTTGTTGCTGTTGAGGTTGATTGGGTGAGAGTTTTGTTTGAGGGGGTTAAGAATTAGAGTTGTGAGATCTTGAGGATATTCTGAAATTGGCATGTTTTATGAATCAGAGGGTTTACTGATCTTGAGGATAGGAAGAGGGATTTTTGTGGAATCCCAATATTTCAGGGGTAATCCAATCATTTGCTGATTTCAGTTGTAGGCTTGTAGCGGATGTATTTTACTTGCTCTCTCTCTCTCTCTTAAATATATATATATAATAGGACAGATGTATTTGGACAGACAGGTTGCTATAATAGGAACAACGATTTACACCAGCTTTTCCCCCCCTTTTTAATTGCCAGCTTGTACTACCACGTTTTGCATAAGTAGGAAAATTATTATAACAATATGTTGTAAATAAAATTCTATTTAACGTGAATATTAATATTTTAGAGAGCTTTTAGGATTTGTTACTTGATGGTTAAGTTACTTTTTTTATAAATAAAGGGGTTCTATTAATTGTAAATTATTTCATATTAATAAGAATTCTCTCTATACTTTTCTCTGCATTACTAATCTTCTTTTATTATTTCATAACACATTATCACCACGAGACTCTAACCAATTGGGTAGAAGCTTTGTGATTGAGCATAATGATGGTCAATTGTTCTATGAACTTCCTTCATAATTAAATTTTGGATTTAAGGTAAATATTTTACTTTATTTTTTCTTTTAAATTTTTGAAATTCTATAATTTGATTTTAAAACAAGCAAAGACAATAAATTTTGGTTATAACTCTTATAGATTTAGTAAGAAATTATAACCACTCGAAGTGGTAAATTTTTTTTGTCTTGCCATGATCAAAGACATGTATAATCGTGAGCATAAGAAGTGGATACTCGTCCCACTGAATTTGCTTCATTCTCAATCTCCTAAGAGAATGTGGTAGCAATATGTAATAAGTCTGAAAGAACAAATTATTATCGTAAAGGTATCATTGGATGTGGATGTAGACGTGGCAATAGACAAAATTATAATCGTCATCGTTGTGGTAATGAAAACAGTAAGGATTCTCAAAATAATCCTTCACTTTGTGAAAGTGATGTTTATCATCGATTCGACATGAGATTCTGTAAAGCACATATAGATGGTTATGATCTACTTGATGTGAATGTTATAACATGTGATTTATGAATACATATTCATTCTTCAAAGAATATGAATGCGCTAGTGGTAGTGAATATGTCACACTTACCTCTAGAAAGATGCTTGAGATGAAATAAGAAAATAATTTTATTATTAAGGCATGAATGGTCATTGATCACGTACCTATTGTGATTATGCCAAACTTTTATGGCAATGTGGTTATTACATGGCAAAAGTAATAAAAGCAACATATCTTGCCTATAATGATTTTGACGATGACCATAATGATATAACTTTCTCCTTGAAAGAGATATGCACCATATGGACGTTGATGAATATGTGGTAGTACCAAATTAAATGAAAGCTCTAGAAAAGTCAATTATTATTATTATTATTATTATTATTATTATTATTATTATTATTATTATTATTATTATTATTATTATTATTATTATTATTATTATTATGGAGGAATAAAATTGATTATCAATAAGACATTGTGATGTAGTAAATTGTCTTAATTGAGTTTCTAAAGTATTCGTGAAAGCGGTTGGTTATATTGAAACTATAAATAAAGGACAGATTTAATATTTTCTATTACTACAACTTGTAGCGGGGTAATAAGTATTGTGAGCACGTGATTTTTGCCTCGCTCGAAATGTTCCTATAGAATCGATTAAAACTAGGATTTTTCTTTTATTATTTGGAATTTTTAGGAATTAATTGCGTGATTTTGTGTTTATTTGTATTTTTCTTTTATAATTTGAATTTTTAGGAATTAATTGCATAATTTTGTGTTTATTTGCATGTTGCACAATTTTAATTAATATAATTCATAAAAATTACAAAAATGACATGTTTTGCATTTAGGACTTAATTTTTACATTTTTCTTTTGGGTTATTATTTAACTAATATTGGAAATAAAAAAATGGGTATGCTTACATTTGCTTAATTTCCTTTTTAAATTTAGAATTTAGATTATTTTAGTTGGTTAATTTATTTACTTTGTGGAAGTTAAATATGTTTTATTTATTTTTATTTTTTATTATTAAAATCTGAATAAATAAATAAAAATATTTTAAAAGGAGAAAAAATGCATAGATTGGATCTTCTCATTAAAGACCATGATTCGGGCCACAATTTGGAGCCCAAACCACCAGACCCGTAAAATTTAACACAAACCCAAAGTCCCACCCGATCCAGGAATGCCCGGGTCTAAAACGGTGTCGTTTACGCCAAAAAAATTTGAGTCGTTGATCAATCTTAATCGGACGGTCGAGATGCGGGGGCGATACACTATATAAGTGTCATATAACACCCCCTCCCCCCACCCAGAAACATAGTACCCTGTCCGTAATAACCCTAAATCCCTCTGGTGTAACACCACAGTCCCCCACCGTCTCTCCACCGTCCGCCGGAAATCGCTGGCGGCGGCGGCGTAACTCCAGATCCACCCAAATTAACACCACTTCTTCCCTGTCCTATCCTTTTTCCAACCCCCCAAAGATCAAACCTCAAATCCTGGATAAACGCTTCGAATATCCGTTCAAAGGAGCGGCTGCTCCGCCATCCACGGCGGTGCCGGCCCCAATGGCTACCAAAAACACACCCCATACTCCCTTAACCTCCCTCATCACCAATACCTAACTGGATTCCTTCAAATAACCCTAAAACGTCTCGAATTTCAAATCTACAATCGACTTAATTTTGAAACGGACTGTCAAGACCCCGAATCGAATTCCCAAATGAAGTTATAGGTTTGTTCTTACCAAGAACAAACATATAACTTTATTTGGGGGTTCAATTCGAATCCAATCAAGATGAAGACCGGAAAAACAAAAAAAAGTGAGTCCATGTTGCTATTTCTGCTTTGTGTAAATTTTGTTTGGTTTTTATTTGTTTAGCCATGATTTCTGCTCATTGATTTTTCTGTTTTCTTTTCTTATTTGTTTAATTGCACCCTTTTAATTTTAATCAACGATCATACTCTTTTGTTTCATCCATGGTCATCGTTTTATCATGATTCCTTTTTATTCCATTAACTCAGATATCTTTCATTTTTTTAGTCTGGATTCTGTTTTAGGGTTCTAATTTCTTTTATATTCTGATTTGGTTTTGTTATTAGTAGGTTGATTAGTAATTGAATTTCACAGCAGGATTGAATATTAGTTGTAGCTTTGCTTGTTTCTTTTTGAATGTGTTAATTTCAGCTTTTGTTTGAATTTATTTTAGCTAGTAGTTGTGTTAGTTTAGTGGTCCAGTAGTCTCATATTTTCGATTTGGATTCCTGATTAGTAGTTCAGATTTGATTATTGTTTGGTTATAGTTGTTTATCTAAGAAGAATTAGTTTTGAACGTTTAGTTTAGTAAGAATAGTAATTTTAGTACACTATAAGGGTAGTATAGAGTTTGGATTAGTTGAGGTATGTCTGATAATTTCAAGATAGGGGTAATGGTAGTATAGGTATTCCATAAAAATAGAAAATAATGCAGGAACACCCTAGATCCTTCTAGAATAGGACTAAAGTGATAACTCTAAGGCTATAATATAATAACTTGGCCATCAAGCTAAGAAATAAAGGACCAATTGAGTAAAATCTGAAAATAAAAGCAGGGACTAGTGGTTAAAACAAAATAAAGGGGTTGCACTAGATTTTGGATATAAAAAGGGCATCCTAATTCATTCAAAAAAGCTTTTACACACATTTTAAAAATCTCTAAAAATTCCCAGAAATTTCGAAGCCTAAAATATCTCAAAAATTGCGTGGGCATTTATTAAACGTGGTTCGCGGCATGTTTTAACGACATTGCAAATTTCCTTAAAAAATGTTAAAAGCGGTATAAAATAATTTTAAATTGCATTATAGGATGAACATGTAGAAGAATCAGAATTGTTAGCCAATCATAATATTTTAAGAGACCGTGCTAGAACCACGGGATCTGAGGGTGCCTAACACCTTCCCTCGGGTCAACAGAATTCCTTACTTAGAATTTCTGGTTCACGGACTCCATTTGGGCAGTCGAAAATTTCCTCGATTTGGGATTCTAAATAAACCGGTGACTTGGGATAACAAAAGCCAAACCTATCCCGAGTGGGAACTCTAAATAAATAATTATATTTCGAATAATGTCACTTTAATTAGAAAAACTCCCTTACTTGTCTTATTTTTCAGGGTTTCCGTGTAAAAAGGAGGTGTGATAGCTCTGGCGACTCTGTTGGGGATCGAACCCAGAATCTCTGGTTCAGGGTTCAAGAATTCGAGCTTAGAATCACTGTTACATTTGGCTTCTTCTGATTTTCCTACATGCTCCATGCTAATGAGATAAATGTTTCACCGCTTTGATATTGAATGAATTGTATATAAATTATTACGAAACTCTTCTCTCTCCTTATCTTGGGGTATGTGCTTGGTGGTCGAGACTCCCTATTCTGTTAGTGTCATACCTTGAAATAAGACAAAGGTTCGGACAAGTTACTAAGCCGGACGATCTTGGGGGTCCCCGATACGTAGCCCCCTCCTCGACTCGAGTTGTCCGCTCGGGGACACAGTCTAGAACAGAATACCCAGGTTCTGAACTTAGTAAAACAAAGCCTCATATCGGATCCCTAGTAGGAACGTTTGTTTGCATCACGTGCATTTGACTTAGGGGACTCAACACATGGGTTGGGTCCGTCTAGGACAGGTTGCCCGAGGTGAAAAGAACATCCTGAGGCATATTATGTGCTACTTGCGCATTTATTTGCTTTGAATTCGCATGTTGACCGGCTTGTGAATAAGGAGGGAAAAATTGAGAAAATAGTGGTATTAGGGCTGACTGAGAGTAACCATTTGTTTTGCAAAAACAATGCTCAAATAGCGCCGAAATGCTACCGGAATTTAAAAAAAAAAAAAAGAAAAAGAGAAAACGGAAAAACAAAAGAAAGAAAGAAAAAAGGGGTTTTCAACAAATATTGGTTTTGACAAAAATGTTTTGCCCGAACTACGCCGGTTTGATTCTCACCAAGTGTGAGATACGTAGGCAACCCCCATTTGGTCCAACGTCCCTTTTGCAAAAATAGCCAAAACAAAGAAAAACAAATGTCAAATTTTTATTTCTTGTCCTAAATAAAATGGGTGATGCCATTTTTGCCGAGAATAGCCGAATGTTCTCGAAAGGGATATTGGAAGACTGATTTTGCACAAATAGGCCACCTTTGGGTCTTTACTTTATTTTTGGCTAGTTAGTAGGCACAACCTTAAAATCTTTTTCCGGAAGTGCTGAAAGGTTGTATTTAAAAAGATGGGCCTTTGTTTTTAGAAAATAAATTTCATAAAAAAAGGGGTCAATTTTTGATTTTTGAAGTCAAACAAGAATAAATTCATAAGTCACTAATCCGTCTTAAAAAATGTGCAGGATGAGCACAATCCAAAACGTACCTTCTTCACTAGTAAGCCGAATCCCTTTGGAGTTGCGACTGTGGTGGATTAATCTAGGTATAGAAGGGCAAGACAAGGTAAAGAAATATTTGGGGGGACTTCCCAGGCTATTAAAGCCTTCAAGCTAGAATTCTCACCTTCTATCCGTTTCCAAAAGACCCGATCCTACTTTCAAATCTGGTATCAGTCTCAACCAGCTACTTTCATTCATGCCAACACACACATGGTACAACCACACAACATGACACATCATCCATAGGCACAAAATAACATTTCTGATAGTAATACTTGCCTGAGATCAAATTTGTAACGACCTTAAGCCTTATATTCAATAGAAACTCTTTTCAGACCTCCATAACATTGGTGATGATACAATAACCACGAAAATCACATAACAACGCACCTGAGTAACCAAATCTCAGCTAATTCCAATAGGCACACACCCTACAATCCTACGAGCTAAAACTCTAGAAGCATAGAACAAAATGAACAAATATGGGAAGGGATAACACATAAGGGAACTATCAAACAAGTTGCACTGGCAAAAATTCTTCTAATACAAAAATCTACAAAATATCTAACAAGAAAGAGTGAAAACATACAAAAGGTTCACAAAGATCTTACACCGATATAACCCTCACCGCGGTACACAGCCCGGTCTCAACATATCAAATCACTTGTCACGAGGGTCCCGCCCTCAACACTTATCACAAGTAGGGAACACATCAACCCATCTAGAGAATCTCACTCGATCAATTTCGTCTATAATTACAACACAGACTGGCTCCCACACCGGTGGAGCATAGAAATCATAGCTCATAGCATAGAATACTCAGAAGTAACATCAAACCTACCAAGACAGACAACATGAATCTACTACTAGCCTCATAACTCTCGACAACAGCTAGAAACAGACGATAGACACGACTATCACTCATAGAACCTCCCAACAGGATAATCACATAAACAAAGTGCAAATCATGAGGCACATCCATAATGGAACAACAAGCAAGGAAAATCACCTCGATAAGCAGAACTATGATGAATTACGGATAGTGCCTCTCTATAACAAACTGAATTCGTACCTGAATGACATTAGCTAGCACACCGGCCTCAAGTCTACTATATGAAACACATTAATGAGCCGGGCCTCCCCCTCTTGGGTGCCCTCTACCTGCTTGAATACCTCGTTATGACACATCGGTTCGAAGTTTGGGACAATCTCTCACCATATGGCTAATATCTCCACACTCGAGGCACTCTCTCTGTTGGCGAGGCAGTGGGAATTGTGCGATACAGGTACTCCGAGACCCTTAAACACCTGAATTACCATGCATAGTCTGAAGCGCGAACTGAACTGGCTGACCAGCAAAACCTCTACCATGACGCACCCTGCCTCCAAAATAAGGACCAATCTGTCCCCGATTTATGAGGCCTCTTCGCCTCCTCAAATTCTTTCTCCTAACCTCGTCTACTCTCTCTCTCTCGTGACCCTGCCTGCCCTTTCTCTATCTGGCATGCATACTCTCTATCTTTCTAGCAATGTTTACCACATGCTGATATGGAATATCCATCTCTAACTCACGAGCCATACTAGACCTGATGCTAGGAATAAGCCCCTCAATGAATCGGCAAACCTTGTCACGAACAGTAGAAACTAAGGCTGGGGCATATCTAGCTAAACTGGTGTAACGAAAAACATACTCCGAGATGGTCATAGCACCCAGGCAAAAATTCTCAAACTCCGTGCGCCATGTATCCCTAAGGCTCTGAGGAACAAACTCTTGCAGGAACATATCTAAAAACTGGGTCCAAGTTAGTGAAGTCACCTCGTCTAGGTTGTCTAACTCATAGGTGTGCCACCAATCATAGGCAGCTCCTCGAAGCTGAAAATAGTGAAAGAAACCATGTGCGATCCCGAGATACCCATAGTACGGAGAATGCAGTAACACTCATCATGAAAACCCAAGGAATCGCCTGATGCTATCCCGCTGAACACCGGAGGATCATACTTCTTGAACCTCTCTAGTCTCATCTGCTCATGCTCAGAAGCCACTGTCATGACATTGGGATGAACTGGTGCTGTAGGCGGTGCAGGAATAATCTCTGGGACCTGCTCAACATGGCTCACTGCTCAGGAGTACGGGCGGCGGGAGTCTGTGCTCCTCCCCCAACCTGCAATGTGGCTACAGCAAGGGGAAGCAATCTTACCTGAGCCAAAGTGGTGTACCTACTCATTAATTGTGCCTAAGTCTCCTGAATGGCTGGAGTATTAGTAGCAGTAGGTGTGTCAGGTGCTTGGACTCCGGCTGGATTTTCTGGTGGTACCTCGGTGGCCGCTCGTGCTGGTGCTCTTGCTACACCATGTGCGCGCCCTCGAACTCTACCCCGACCCCGACCTCTAATGGCTACAGCAAAGGGCGCAAATGCCTGATTACCTCGGGTAGTACGTGTCCTCACAATCTATGAGAGAGTAGAAGACACGGGTTTTGGATTGTGGATGTCAAAAATCTCGCACGACAGGAAATAAAATGAAGTGTAATTTTTCTTACGGTTACATAGCCTCTCGCAGATAAGTACAGACGTCTCCGTACCGATCCACTAGACTATAATAAATCGGCTTGTGCTCTATGACTCCTATGAACCTAGAGCTATGATACCAACTTGTGACAACCTCAGTTCGCCTTCGTGAACATGTCGGGATGGCACCTAGTCCCTACGACTAGGTAAGCCTAATAATGCGGGAGATAAACCATCAAATTGTGGAAAAATAATTAAAACTGACTTAGTAGAATAACTATGAGTTTAAGGTGCCTCTAGGCACATACAATAACAACTCACGAAGCTAACTAAAATTCCCATAACCCGGAATCTCACAAATCACAATCTAAAGGATACATACGAGGCTCTAACTCAAGAATATCTATACAAGGGAGAAATATTGAAAGAGCTATACTTATTACAGAAAGTTGGAAAGAGACTCCTCGGTCTGCAGAGTAGCATATATACCTCGAAGTCTCTACCGATACGCCTCCTTCCAAGGCTGACAGCACTGAGTGAGAGTACCTGTATCTGCACAATAAAAATGTGCGGAAGAGTAGCATCAGCACACAACGACGGTGCTTAGTAAGTATCAAGACTAACCTCGGTGGAGTAGTGACGAGGAACAGTCAAGACACCTACTGGTCAATAAATAGTATAATCATAAGAACAATGGGAATGATATATAAATATGTAATGACTGCACGAAATGACCAATAATGCTACAATCCACGATAAAGGAAAGGAACAACAAGTAACAATGAGAAAATGATAAATGATGATGCTTAACAGCGACAAATCGCAATCCAAATCCTAAGGTCACAACACAGCAAGGGAAAATCAAGTCCATAACTCATATCCTACAAGGATGTTCACATAAGATCTTATTCACTCTTTCCACAATTTCACCAAGTCTCGAACAAACTGCAACTCACGAAAACCCAACATCTTAAATCTAACACTTGGCATCATGTGCCCCATCAGTCCCTCAGTCATGCTGACCACTGACCAGCTAATTATGGCCACTCTCACATATATAATGGATAAATGAGGGCGTACCTCCCTCCTTAGCAAAAACAGGAGCAATTTAACTCTAATGGGAGTATACAACTACGTGTATGCTTGTGGAAGTGTTCTAAAAAGAATTATACCAACTAGTAAACATGAAAAGGAGAACGGATCGCACGTACGATGGTTCCTCACAACTTCCGAGCGATAGAGCTCATACAGGTAAGCAACCCACAATCACAAGAATAGCAAAATAGAAATGCCTCCACATACCATCACAATTCATTACAATCAACCCCTGACATAGCCCACATTGTTTTGCCACGTGTGCAATAATAATAATAAGCACTACCCTATTTTGCCACATATGCATTACAATGTTCCCACCTTATTCCGCCACATGCGCAACCCACATATAAGCATATAACATATCCCACCTTATTATGCCGCATGTGCAAAACATCAATAACAACAATAGCGCGACAAAGACCTCGTGTAATCCCTCAACAACAACTGCATGGCAGAGACCTCGTGCATCACAGTACCAATAGTCGCACGACAGAAATCTCGTGCATCACAGTATCAACAACTGCACAACATAAAGCTCATACATCATAGTATCAACAACCGCACGACAGAAACCCCGTGCATCACAGTCTCAAGTACAACACAATAAATGATGATATATACAAGAATAAAGCAAGGGAATCGACTCAGGTATTTCCATTCACCAAAGACGGTACAACAAACTTACAAGGAATAGCCGTAACAGAGAAATACTAAGCGCAATAAGAATAACTCCACAAGGAAGAAATAATACGAAACAACTATTCCATAATGCTTTGTTCAATAAGGAAATTAACATGAAACGAAAAATCACAATTAAGGAAAATATTACCTAAACACTGGATATCTAACGTCTTTCCAATTAAGGCTAATTAATTGTACGAGAGATAGAAATAACGTTTTCCAAATAAAGACAAGCGGTTAGGATTGATAAAGTGGCTATAAAAGGGTAAATGTCCACAGTTAAACAAGTAAAAATCAATTTTGACAACAAGAATACATCAAAAAGGGCAAAAAAGTTCGAAGTAAGACATGTAGAGGTGAAACTAATAACAGGGACTCAATCGTACTGAGAACAACATCATATTCGGTGATTTCAAGGATCTAAAAACATAAAATAGATAATTTTCCACAAATAAATCCGAGCACGCACTCGTCACCTCGCGTACAAGGAATACAATCAGCAAAAAGACTCAAATCCTAAGGGAAAGTCCCGACACAAGGTTAGGAAAGATACTTACCTTGAACCGGCTAAATTCAACTAGAAAACCCGTTCTTGCCACGAGTACTCGACTCCAAATGGCCAAAATCTATGCAATTCAATCACACATTAAAAGTAACATCTCAAGCAACTGATTCTACTAGTTATTTCAAAGCTAAAGCATGAAATTAGGTAAAATAACCAAAATGCCCCTCAAGCCTACGTCTAGGAACCGGATGAATTTAACATTTTCAGAACCCTCATTCTCTCACAAGTCTAACCATGTAAAAATCACTCAAATCGAAGGTCAAACACCCCCTCATAACTAAATAATTCGGTCTATGAAGTTCTACCCATTTTTCATAAAAAATCTGAAATTAAAGGACGAAATTAAGAGGATATTTTTGGAAACTGGTCTAAATCAAGTGAGAAACACTTATCCACGTTTCCCGTGTAAAAATCCCTTCAAAAATCGCCAAGAACTGAGCTCTAGAAGTCAAAATGTGTTAAAATGGTGAAACCCTCAAATTTGGGATTAAATTATGTCTGCCAGGTTATTTGTGCTATGTGATCGGGGGCCAAACAATGGGATCAAATAGAAGGAAAATATTGTTGTTAAATTTGTGCTATGCGATCGCGGGCAAAACAATACGATCGCATAGAAGGAAAATATTGATGTCCAAATTTGTGTTATGCGATCGCGTAAAAGGAAAGTATTGATGCCCAAATTCGTGCTATGCGATTGCAGGACAAACAATGCGATCGCGGGACAAACAATGTGATCGCATAGAAGGATATACCATATAGCAGAACAACAGTTCAAATATAGGAAAAAATGACCCGTAACCCATCCGAAACACACCCGAGGCTCCCAGGACCCCATCTAATCACACACACAAGTCATATAACCTAACACGAACTTGCTCAAAGTTTCAAATCACTTAAAACAATATCAGAATGATGGATCAAACCAAAAACCAAGCTTATGAACTTTCAAATGTTCAAATATCGAATCTCATGCTGAAAACCTATAAATTCAACTCGGATTGACGCCTTATTTTGCAGACAAGTATAAAGTAATATAACCGAGCTACTCCAACTCTCGGAATCGCATTCCGACCTCGACATCCCAAAAGTCAACTGTGGGTCAAACATATTCATTTTCCAACTTCAATTTTGCCAAAATGCCTCAACTCACTCTATGGACCTCCAAATATGAATCTGGATTTGTGCCAAGTCCAAACTTACCATACGAAGCTTTTGAGATCATCCACGATTCATTCCGGGTTCGTTTACACAAAAGTCCAATTCTGGTCAACTTTTCATAATTCAACTCCAAAAACTAGATTTCTTCTTCCAATTTGACTCTAAACTATCCAGAAGCCGAATTCTACCATGCATACAAGTCGATACTCATATTTCCGAGGTTGTTCTAGACCTTATGCCACTGAATGGAGCTTAATTTCTCAAAATGACCGGTCGGGTCGTCACAATCTTGATGACTCCAATCCTAAGTGAGTGATGTGCCATGTGTGTGTGACGTTTGCTTTTTATTCTGTGCATGTATTTGATGCCTAGAACTTGCCCTGTATGTTTGCAAAGCGAAATAGTAGTTTTATTTAGTCTTGGAAGTGATATAGTTATTTCTTTGTTGAGCCATATATATGTTTTACCTGCTTAATTGTTATATATCGTAGTTAAACCCTTGAGCATGTAATCCTGCTTCTTTGGCAACTAGATTAGAAACCTTACCCATTTATTTGAATTAACCATTTGTTTGAACCATTGTAACTTATCATGAGCACTTGAAATGCTTATGACATTGTAAAAGTTAGAGTGTGGGGTAGTTGATTTGGCTTTTGAGTGAAACTAATTAAATAAGGAGAAAGATGCACTATTTAATAAAGTAAGAGCCGCTTGAATTGAAAAAAAAAAGAGAAGAAAAAATAATTGAATTGTTGTAAAAAATATTCTTTGATAAGTGGTGGCTTTTGATGTAAGTGTGCTTCAAGAAGAATGAGGTAATACATATTGATTTAACTGCGGAGTTTTGGTTTGGCATAAGTATGGGGGTTGAATGTCAATGTATATTTATTCTTAGGGAGGTGTAGTCACTCTTATATCTAAATGTTTCATGCCCGTCCCACAACCTAAATTATAGCCAAATAAAGTCCTACTTGATCCTAGACTGAGTGAGCTTGATTAGGAGAGTTGTACACTACAAGCAAGCCGATGGTGCATCTTTTGTGGCATATGAATGTTACTTCTGAGAGTGGGTGAATTCCTTCTATCTTGAGTACCTAAGTGTTCTTAAATTTTATTATGTTGAACTACTCTATTTTGTTGTGTGAGGGAACTTGATTCATGATGAAGAGGTAATGTCAGTGACCTCTATATTAGAGTAAGTGGGTGAGTTGTGAATAATGTGCGGTACTTGCAAGTCAAATCTTGAGGTGAAGATGTTACGCTTTGGTGTGACGAGTTAGAATAATTGGTTGAAAAGATCGTGTCCACATAAAGTGAAATTTGATTACTCGAGGAAGAGCAATAGTTTAAGTGTGGGGTATTGATAATAGGCTGTAATTGCGTATTTTAGTTGTTTATTACACTTTAATTTACTGCACTTTAATATAGTTTGAGCTTCAATCGTCAGTGTTTTTCTCTAATAGTGTGTTTTATGCCTTGTAGGAGTAATTTCAAGCTATATATATGTTATGAGATAAATTGCAGTGCTTTGGATCTTTGAAGTCTGAGTAAAAGCCCAAGGATAGTTAAGAACAAACAAAGACTCGAGTAGTCATATTACGAACTGCCTAGTAAAATAGACATAATTCTTTGCTCCAAATTCTATTTTGGCTATGTAATATACGGTTGGAAAGTTAACTCAAAGGGCTGCAACTATTATGTTTTACATTTTTTCAAATTCCAAACGGAACAGGGTGAAATATTCAGTCGAAATCGCAACTGCAGACCTGGATGCGGACTGAGGCAGTCCATTGGGAAAATACCACGCCCGCGAGCGTCCAGACCTGAAAAATTATTCTTTTTCACGTAGGAAAATGTTTAATTATTTGGGCTCGACCCTGCTTAGTATTTATGCATGGAAAAATAATATTATAAGAGGTTGGACATACTTTTGATACAGATTCAACCTAAGGAGGTAAAAACACAATGGGAGCAAGGTGGGGAATTCTTCTACAAGTTTTTCCTTCCTCTTCCTATATTTTCATTGTTGGTGATAACTTCTAGTATCGTAGTTTTATATACTATTATGAATAACTAATTTGTTATCTAGGATTTTGATGGAATCTTCTTTGGGATAAATTTCTTGTTATGTTTTTATACAATTGAGTTGTTAGATTTCTGTCTTATTCAACTACATATTTATTGTTGTTGATTGAATAGCCATCGATTGATTGTGCCTATTTACTATATACTGCTTGAGAAATGATACATATTTAGGTAGTTGTTGAACAATATCACTCCTAGAATATGTGAGAAATTAATACATCAGCTTTATAGGTAGGTTTAGAAACAACAAAGCCTTGCTGTGGTCATAATGAGGGGTTAGATAACGCCAATTTGTGTAGTTTGAAAGAATATGCCTAATAAATTGTTGTAGTTGCTTGAGAAAGAGAATTACGATACCTAAAGTACTCAAGATCAGTAGAGAATACAAATGCGAAATTTTTGGGAACATAGCAGAAAGGATTCCAACATTTGAAAAAATTGTAACTCTAGACCTCCTAACTTTGTCTCAAATTTCATCATTGTTAGTTTACTATTTTATAATAATATTAGTTAATTAGTTAGAAATAGATATTATAATATCTAAAATTAGGAAACTGTTTATACTTGTGGTTCTTAGCAATATTGAATAACTGCAGCTAAGCCTTATTTCTTTGTGGGATTCGACTCCAGACTTTTGGATCAGACTATATTTGCAGCAACCGTTTATCCTATTTAGGACTAGAGTTAGGCGTGATCAGTTATATTTAGACCATGAAACATCAAGGACAATACTCAATGTAAATAAACCATGAATTTTTTAATTTACCTGAATGTGATGCATACAAGCAGTGGCGGATCTACTCATTTAATTTGGGTGCTCGAGCACCCATTAACCTCGACGCAGAGTATGTATAGTTATATAGAAAATTTGAGAAAACGTATAAAAATTTACAAAAGCACCTATTAATTTTATGTACAAATAAAATTCAACACCCACAAACTTGAATTCCTAGATCCGCCACTGCTTACAAGCGATACTAATTAAGTGTAATTATTTGGGTGATTTCAGCCTGATACAACTGGTGAAAGGCTTATCATGGAAGAACTTCTTTTACGAGTGCATCTAGTACCAATACTGACATTGGCTTTAAACCACATGGCCTAAAATGGAAGCGAAGAAAGGTAGTAACAACTGTCCAGCTATAACAGATGAGTGTGTCAACTAGAGGAAGCAACACAACAATAGCTCCATGAGAGAAATTAAGGCTCTTTCTTCACCAATGTACGAAGAGAAAAGAAAGACGGAGAAAAATGAAATTTAGGATTATATTTTAGTGGGTTTATAAAAGGGGTTGAGATAAAATTGTTATTTTTTTATCGTTATAAAGCCACGCCAGCTTAAAAATCACTAATTCACGCGCTCAATAAGTGCCACTCACGTATTGTGCCATGTACGTGAGCAGTATTAAGTACACATAAGTCAATAAAGTCAGATAGGCAATAGATACAGGGTCAAATTAAGATGGCAAATTGAAAAAAAGGAACCAAGTTTAGGTAACCGACTATGTATTCTGCCTTTCATTTTATGCTGGATAAGATGATGAATAAGCGTATGTACAATCAGCAATATATGATAAAAGTCTTCAAAGAAAAATCACAAAATGTACGTAGCATAAGTGAAAATAGAAGATCATTTTAATTTTATGATCAATAATAAATATTATTTTTGTTATATGACTCTTTTTACATGAGATTCTGAAAAATAATATAGGAGATGTATAATAAAATATTGAAGATCTTCCACTACTAGAAATTCAGGTTTCAGCGATCAGGAAAAGCGACCAAAGTTGGTCGCTTATTGGCCAAAAAAACGATTGAAAAGCGACAAAACAAGCATGATCGATATTAAGCTGGTCCCTTACCTTAGGGACCAAAGTCCTTATTCCTTGCTTTCCACACTTATAGTGATGGAATTTCTTATTAGGAAGCCCGTATACCTTCCCCAATTTTGGATCGCCAGTAGCCTACGTCCACATTCTGTCAGCATCCTCGTTCGATAGTTGGATTGGCGCTTGACGCATTAGGTGGATGAGTGCATATGAATTGCTCCACTTCAGCTATGAAGCGAACGTATATGAAATATTATATTGAATTAGTATTTCAAAATTTATATAAAAGTAAATCAAAATTCTTAATGAAATCAAAAGTAAAAATTTACATGTATAGTCGAGGCTCGGCCCTCGACACACCTTTCTTGATACGTCTCTTTCCTTTTCTTTACAATATGGGTCTCTTTGAAGATCTAATCTTGGATCATCGGATTCCCCAACTTCTTTTCCTGAAAACTCATACAGTTTAGTTAATAAACAGAATAGATATACTTTGAATATTTAAAATTAACTAAGCAATTACGTACCATTCTTCTTTTTATCGTCCCTAGGCTCATCACACCTCCAATGTGCAAGGATCGTCCCTTCTCATATGCACAAGCTTTCTTTCCTTTTTCGCTCTTCTGTAAGAACTTTGCGGTAAGCATTGCCTTGGCAAATCCTCCCATAAATTCTAAAGCAGCCAGCTAGGCTTCTGATTTAACTTTCTAGCTTTGGAGAAACAACGTGACAACCACTTTTGAGCTTTGAGATGAAAATTTGCAGCCACATTCGCGCTATATCGGTATTCCCATACACACTTGCTCTGTATTTCAAAAGTTAAGTATTATATGGAAATATAATATTTAGATGGAAATATCATAACTCCTATATTCGATATATTATACTTAGCTTTTATTAGCTAATAATTTTTAAAAAGTTAAGTGCATTAACTGCTTATAATATAGTATAATAGTGCATTAGCTAATATATATATACAATAACATAGTAGCAACCTGGCCGACCGTCTTAAAAATGTATGCCCGGATACATTATTAATTGCTTTTCCCAAGTTCAATTCTACTAATTTGATTGTCGGGATGTTCGGTTTGAGCTTCAGAGAATTTTGGGACACTTAGTTCCTAAATGAGGGCTTAAGTGGTGGAAAATTAACCATAGTCGGAATAGTATGAAGACGGCCTCAGAATAAAAATTTGATGGTTCCGTTAGCTCCGTAAGGTGATTCCGGGATTGGGAGCGTGATCGGAATGTGTTTTGGAGGTCTTTAGCTAATTTAGGCTTGAAATGCTAAAGTTTGAATTTTTGAAGTTTCGGGTTGATATGTGAGATTTTGATCCGAGGGTTAGAATGAAATTCTAGAAGTTTCAATAGCTCCATCATGTCATTTGGGATGTGTGTGTAAAATTTTAGGTCATTCGAACGTATTTTGGTTAGGTTTTTGATCGAAAGCGTATTTTGATGGTTGAAGTTCTTAGGCTCAAACCCTTGATCAACTCGGGTTTCCGGCATTGTTTTAGGTGGTTTAGGATTGGTACAAGTTTGATCAATATTATGGGATATGTCGGTTGGTTTAGTTGAGGTCCCGAGAGCCTCTGGTGTGTTTTGGATGCTCAATGGAGCATTTAGGAGTTGTGAAAAGTTGCATAACATCCTCTAGCAGTTACAGGTCCAATTCCTTCTTCGCGTTCGCGACGTTCCTCTCGCATTCACGTAGTTCAAACCTTCTTCTTCTACGCATTCACGTCCTCCTCCACGCATTCGCGTAGAGTAATTCTGGAGGAGGACCACTTTCCTTATCGCGTTTGCATTAATCCTTCGCATTCGCGAAGCTTCATGTTTTTCCTCAATCGCGATCGCGTCTAAGATATCACGTTCACATAGCTTTATTTTACTCTGAGGGCTTAGCCTATTTTTACTCATCGCACTCGCAGTACCCTTGTCGCATTCGCATAGCTTCACCAGTCTAGGCCTTCGCATTCGCGGAATCTTTCTCGCGTTCGTGAAGGGCATTTTTGGCACCCTTCATTAGTTCGCAAACGCGAGACTTCCTCCGCGTTCACGATGCTTTAAACACCTGGATAGATATAAATATTTCGAAATCCTAGGGTTAGCCATTTTTATAAAAATACAAGTTTGGGAGCTCGGATTTGTGAGATATTTTGAGGGATTGTAAGGGCAACTACTGGGTGATGATTCTCTACTCTCTTTTGCTTAAAAACCACTAATCTAATTACGAATTCCTCCTTAATTTCGGATTTTCAAATGAGAAATGAGTAAAACTTCATAGACCAAATTATTGTGTTTTGAGTGGGTATTTGACCTCCGATTTGGGAGATTTTTATATGGTTAGACTCATGATAGTACGAGGGTTCTGAAAATGTGAAAATTATCTGATTCCGAGATGTTGCCTAAGGGGAATTTTGGTGATTTTACCTAATTTGGTGCCTTAGCTTAGAATTAAATAGTAGAATCATTTTCTTGTGATGTTATTTACGATACAGATTTGGGCCATTTAGAGTCGGATACTCATGGAAATGGTATGGTTTCTAGTTGAATGTTGAGCCGGTTTGAGGTAAGTACCTTGCCTAACCGTGTGGACTTCCCTTTTGGATTGAGTCTTCTCTGTTGAATGTATTCCTTGTACGCCAGGTGATAAGTGCGTGCTCGGATTTATTTGTGGAAATTTGCCCCCTTTAGGCTCGTAGATCCTTGTAATCATTGAATATAAAGTTGTTCTTGATATGATTGAGTTCTCTATTATTAGTGTCACCTCTACATGTCATACTTGGAATTTAATTGTCCTTTTGGTTTATTGGGCTGCCTAATTGACTCTTACTTGGTTTGACTGAAGATCCCTACCCTTTTGTAGTCACTTATCTTTCATAACTGCTTGTCTCCATTTGGAAATCATTAGTACCTCTCATGTAATTAATCGGTCCTAATTGAGGTTACCATTATCTTTCCCTCTGTTCATCCTTAACTAGAATCATTGTATATTCTTCGTAACTCACACAAATTTAAAGAAGTTAGATATTCTATGTTTAGTTGATATTTTCTTATTTGAAATTATTTGATTCATGATAATTTGCTTGTTGTTAAACTACTTATTATGATATTGTTGCTTAATATTATTTTTCTCCATTGTTAAGTTGTTCTTATTATGCTTAGTATTTTTCATTGTGGTTATTCCTCGTGAGCTAGTCATACCGCCCCGGTGAACGAATGATTTTGTGTTAATTCACTTGTTGTGCTCTTGTATATATTGTATTTTTTGTTGTTGTACTTGGTATTGTGATGCACGAGGTTTTATCGTGCTACTATTGATATTGTGGTGCACGAGATTTCTGCCGTGCTACTGTTGATATTATGGTGCACGAGGTTTCTGCCGTGCTACTGTTGATATTGTGATGCACGAGGTTTCTGCCTTGCGGTTACTGATATTGTGATGCACGAGGTTTGCGATTGTATTGAGGGTTTGCACGAGGTCTTTGCCGTGCTACTGTTGCCAATGATATATTGCATATGCGGCTTAATAAGGCGGGATATGTTCATATACTTATATGTGGGTTGCGCATATGGCAAAATAAGGTGGGAAATACTATGATACATGTGTGGAAAAATAAGGCAGTACTTATTATGTTATTAATTGCACACGTGGTGAAACAATGAGGGCTATGTCAGAGATTAATTATAAGAATTGTGACGGCCTGTGGAGGCATTTCTATTTCCGTTAATATTTGGCTGTGGTTGTTTTTCCTGTATGAGTTTTTATATGTGGATGGGGTGAGGAGACATAGTGTGTTTATTAATTGGTAAAAATATAGTTAAAGCACGCGCACAAGCATTCACGTAGTTGAAACACTCTTATTGGGGAGTGAAGTACCCATGGTTTGCTCAGTTGAGAAACATGTCCTTGTTTAATCATTTTATAGGTGAGAGTTGCCCTAGTTAGCCAGTTCATTACCGGTATGACCGTAAGGTTAATAGAGGCACAAGATGCATTGTGTAGATTTCAGATGTCGGGACCCGTGATGTTGTGATTTGACCGAGATTGGAAAATTGGTGGGAATTATTTAATATGACCTGATGTGGACACTACCATAGGACCCGAGTTATTGTGGTGTTTCCTTTCTGTATTGTGATCTTAGGGTTTGGATTGGATTTTGCTGTGATTATGTGTCATTATTCTTATTATTCTCGTGTTACTTGTTGTTTCTTCCCTCATTGTGATTGTAGCCTTATTGATCATTTTGTACAATCTTCACATACATTTATATATCATGTTCCGTTGTTCCTATAATTATATTATTTATTTGACCAGTAGGTGTCCTGACTGTTCCTCGTTACTACCCCACCGAGGTTAGTCTTGATACCTACTAGGCACCATTGTGGTGTGCTCATACTACTATTCTGCATATTTCATTTGTGCAAATACATGTACTCCCACTCAGCTCTATCAGCCTTGGAAGGGGGCGTTCCTGTTGAGACTTCAAGGTATATCTGCTACGTCCGCAAACCGAAGAGTCCCTCTCTATCCTTCTGTATTAAGTATAGCCCTTTCAGTATTGTTCCTTTGTTTAGACATTTTCGGAGTTAGAACTTCTTCAGCTTGTGATTTGTGAGATTCCTGGTTTTGGGAATGGTTATTAGTTTCAAGAGATGTTATTATATGTGTCGGGTGGCACCTTTTACACTATTTTACTTTACTAGTTTAGTTTTAATTATTTCTTCCGCAATTATAATTAAATTTTTTGCATTGTTAGGCTTACCTAGTCATAGAGACTAGGTGCCGTTATTATGGTTCACGGAGAGCGAACCGGGTCGTGACAT
The DNA here is from genome assembly GCA_034376525.1 of Nicotiana benthamiana. Classification (NCBI taxonomy): domain Eukaryota; kingdom Viridiplantae; phylum Streptophyta; class Magnoliopsida; order Solanales; family Solanaceae; genus Nicotiana; species Nicotiana benthamiana. Next base: position 120,424,492 of record CM067331.1, read on the forward strand.
ATATATGTGTGTGTGTGTGTATTTATATATATACATACATACTATGCAATAAGTATTAGTGCATTAGTTAATAAAAGCTAAGTATTAATGCACTTACCTTTTGAATAATTATGTATTAACGCACTAAGCTTTTATCGAATATATATAAAAGCTATATTCGATATATAAAAGATAAATTAGATATAATATTAGCTAAATTCGATATATATATATATATATATAATACATATTTATATGGAAATATCATAAATATAAATAATTATACTGCTTAAAAGAATATTTATACCTTAAATTTATTAAAAATTTGCTCCTTCAACGAGAATGAGATTTCACTCCAAGTCGCATAAGGGCCATCATAAAGCTTTCTGGTGGCTTTGGTGATTATCCTTGTAGTAATATTACTATGGATGAACCTGTATTTTAATAAAATGTAAATTAATGTCTTAGTAAAACTGTACAAAACAATCAAAGTAAAAATAACAAATAACTCTTATCCATCACCCTAAGAGACTATGATGATCCTGCCATATTCATCATATTGCACCTCCTCATCATCACCAACATCGCCGTCTGAAGCATGTATATCAGAGGAATGTATGGAGGTTGTAGGGGGTCAGAGCTAGTATCTCATAGGCGAAGGCCTGCAATAGATGGTGTCCGAGATGAAGATGGCTGCAAACCCTGCGACTGCGATATAACTATATGGGCACAAATGGATGTGACACTGATAGCTGTGACCCGAGTGGTTGTGACCCGAGTGGCGGTGACACGGATGGACGTGATCCATGTGGATGTGACATGGATCAATGCAATCCATGAGATGCTGATGGTTGCGATCTACGTGGTCGTTAGACAGGTGGACTGTATGTCAGACTTACAGTCCTATGGCCCTGTGAAGAAAGACCCGGTGTCTGCATGAAGGTGTAGGGATGGTGATGTTGTGGTAGCTCAGAATAGCCCTGTGGTGGAGGCAAAGACATAGGCATAGGCCCAGGCATCCGTGAAGAGGCAGGAAAAGATTGAGTACTATATTCTACCTTCCTCTTTGATTTCCTAACCTTTTCTCGACCCCGACGACCAGTAGGATCATTGTTACCTCGAACATTGCCTGTCATATTCATAATATAATACATATTTAGATTGAAACATATAAAGAAACTAGCTATAAACGAGAATTATTAAAGAAACCAACTTTTTAAAGCTCACCAACGTATAGTTCCTCGTCCGAGAATTCTTCTTCCTCACGAGTTGGAGCTTCATCAGACGATTCTTCTTCCTGTTTTTCTAATCGCTTGTATATTCTTAAATGGCCAACTTGTATATTCTAGTTCTATTATTTCTTTGGGCACACCATAATAATCAATATCTCTATCTTGGTTGTCATCACCACCTTGAACCCACGCCCCACTGTTGTTGCTATTTTTATTTTTAGAGCAATCCTCTGTATGAAACTTATAACCATTAACGTACTTAGACATTGTTGTGATCTCGACCCCAGGTCCCTAAGATATATCTTTCAAAAATTGTTTTACACCATTATTTGGATCATTTACCTACATATCATTAAAAAATTCCTTAAGTTAGCATAACTTCCAAATATTGTTTACCTCCATAGTGTTATAATATTTTAAGGGGAAACTTATAAATTGTTTGAACCGCATATCAAATCTCGTATATACAACATCATAGCCAAATTGACCCAGAAAGTGAGTGTGACGCATCAAATATTTTTAATAGTTGCATTGAGATGTAATCACAGTAATTTTTTATATTTTGATAACTGCTAAATCAATACATACAGGAGAAATAATACAACTTCGGGACAATTTGGCAACACGTGAAGTGTAGCTGACTTGAACTGCATATCACTCAAACTTCTCTTCCTAACATCCTTATAACAACGGCCTGGTTGATTGAATATGGACATAGAAGGATATAATGGATCATTCCTATGGTCGATCATGTGCCTGTTGGGCCTATTCCTAGCATATGGCACATTACTCTCAAAATAATAAGAACAAAAATGAGAAGTTTCTTTTGCAAGATAAGCTTCGCATATTGATCCTTTAATCCTATTCCTCTGCTTAACAAATTGTTTGCATTTTCCAATTGTCCTACATAATTTCAGGTTAGCCAAGAACATTCTCTTAAAATAGAAAATTACATCAAAAATAAAATATTACCTCTCAAAGGGATACATCCATCTGCATTGAACAAGCCCTCCAAGTTGTACCTCGTGTACAAGGTGGATTGGAAGGTGTTCTATCATATCAAAAAAACCACATGGAAATATCTTTTCCATCTTAGTAGAAGTTACCCGGATGTTCTGATCCATCCGGAGTAGGTTTTCTTCCCTTAATGTGGAAGAACACAAGCCTTTGAAAAACAAACTAATTTCTGTGATGGGTATCTAGATTCGTTCAAGCAAACCACAAAATGCAATAGGTACTAAGGTCTCTGGGAAAACATGACAGCCATGACTTTTGAGATGACTCAATTTTCCTATCTCCATATCAATTTTTTCCCCAAAATTCGACGAATAACCCTCAGGCATCTTCAATTCCGTTACCCTATCAAAAATTTGCTGTCTTTCCTCCAAAGTAAATGTGTAACTTGCTTTGGGGTAGAACACCTTACCATTATTTGTTGTCTGCAAGTATAATTTAGGCCGCCTGCAATATTCTTGTAAGTCCATTCTAGCCTTTAGGTTATCCTTTATCTTACCTTTAACATCCATCACTTCATTGAACAAATTGTCAAAATAGTTCTTCTCAATATGCATGACATCAATATTGTGACGGAGAAGATTATCCTTCCAATAAGGCAACTCAAAAAATATACTTTGTTTCGTCCAATTATGAATAACACTGTATCCGAGGAATCTATAAGGTGGATCTTCAGTAACTTTACTAAAGTTCTAGACCCTCTCCAAAATTTCCTCACCTAAAAGTATCGGAGGTGGAAAATCATATTCTATTTTATTCTTTTTGAATGCATTTTTCATCCTTCTAAACTCATTATCATGAGGCAAGAATTGACGATGACAATCAAACCATGATATCTTTCGGCCATATTTCAAAGTGAATGATTTACTGTTTTCCATGCAGTAAGGATAAGCTAGCTTCCCAAAAGTCATCCACCTAGACAACATTCCATATGCAGGAAAATCATTAATCCTCCACATTAAATTAGCATGCAAAATGAAATTTTGCTTGGTTGATATGTCATATGTTTCAATATCATCGTACAACAATTGTTTTAGCTCATCAATCAAAGGTTGCAAATATACATCTATCAAATTTTTCGAATTACGTGCACCAAGGAAAATACAATTTATGAATATATATGGACTAGTCATGCACAACTCGGGTGGTCGATTATTAGGTGTAAGAAAGACAGGCCAACATGAATATGGTGTCGCAGATATTGAAAAAGGCGTGAAGCCATCCGCACACAAACCTAATCGAATGTTCCTTGTTTCTCTAGCAAAATATGGATATGTCCTATCAAAGTTCTTCCAAGCTTCACCATCTGAAGGATGACACATGACACCAGGTGGTCTTCTATTTTCAAAATGCCATCTCATATAAGGAGCAGAACTCATCGACGCACATAACCTCTTTAACCAAGGTATAATAGGAAAATAATGCATCGACTTGATAGAGACCATTTTCCCATTGGAGAGCATCTTGAAACGAGGCTTTTTGCAATATTTATAACTTTCCAGAGCTACATCATCTTTATAATATAACATGCAACCATCTTCACAACAATCTATTCTCATTGTCGAACGTTCTAACTTAGAAGGTAATCTCTTTGCCTTGTAGAAATCACCAGGTAATTTGGTATCAGGGTCAACTAATTCACGCATAAGGTCAATGAAAGAGTCCATGGCTCCTTGAGAAATATTCTCATTAGATTTCATACTAAGTAATCTAACTGCAGCAGACAACTCAGAGTGCAAGCTTCCGTTACATAGTGGACGACTAGCTTCCTCTAATTATTAAAAAAAATATTTTGTGTCATCATTAGGAGTTTGTTCTATAATTTCATTGGGCGCATCCGCTAAGTGCATCCCAAAAGCATCCACAACCATATCATGAATTTTAGAATCACGATTTTTTTTCTCCACTGACCTACTACTTTGACCCACAACCATGTTATGAAATATCACATGGCTACCATCGATCTCTCCATGATTATTCCATACAAAGTAATTTTCTATAGACCCCCTTCTATAAAGATGATGCTTAACTTTTGCCGGTTGTCCAAGCTTCATACAGTCGCACCTAACACAAGGGCACCTAATTAATCCTTCCGTTAGGTATAGTGGAAGTGATATTGCATGTCTAATAAACTCATCAACCCCTTCTACAAAATCCTCCCTCAATTCCTGTCGATTAGGATAATTCCTATTATACATTCAAGTACTATATATACAAATAAAACAACAGAAAATTAATTTAGTTAATTCATATCCTAATCTGTATTTAGTTAACTAAAAGTCCAATTCATATCCTAAAATTCTTTAATATAACCTTTTATTTCTATTTATATAACATTTCGTTAAAGGCCTTTGAAGGCTAATTCTTATCCTAATTTAAATGTTTCATGTCCTTTGAACGTTTAAATTTAGTATTTTTAATATTCTTTCTCCATGCTTCTTGTTGTTGCTTCATAAATTAAAATTTAACCCCATATATAAATTAGTCTATCTAAAAAGTTAATTTATTTGAACCTTAAAAGTATTAATAAGAACCCTAAAAATTGCAAATAATATATAACTTGGCACCCTAATATGGTTGAGCTAAATTTGAACTCTAACATGGAGAAATTATTGAGCTAAGTTTGAAACCTAACATGGAGAAATTAAACCCTAACATGGAGAAATTAACTTTGAACCTTAACATGGTTGAACAAATAATATATAACTTTGAACCCTAATATGGAGAAATTAATCAAAATCAGTGTTTCTCGGAAAAAATAAAGAAAGTATATATAATACTTAGTATATATAATAGACTATAATAAATATATATATATATATATATATATATATATATATATATATATATATATATATATATATATACACACACTATACTATACACTTCGTATATATAATACACCATACTATATTATATATAGTATAGTGTATCATATAATACGCTATACTATAGACTTAGTATATATCAATAGACTTAGTATATATCAATACACTTAGTATATATAATACACTTAGTATATATAATAGACTATACTATATTTACATATATATATATATATATATATATATATATATATATATATATATATATATATATATACACTATACACTTAGTATATATACTTAGTATATACAATGAGTTCTTAGTATAATACTTAGTATATTGTATTATTTTAATGAGTTCTTAATATATATAATACTTAGTATATATAATACACTATATGTATTATATATAATAAGTGTATTGTGTATATATGTAGATATAGTATACTCTATTATATATACTAAGTATAATATACAGCCCTTTCCGTTTTTGTCTTTTTTCTCCGAAGATTCTTCGGCATTTTCCTTCAATTTTTCAAGGAAATCCTCTATCTCGTCAATATTAACTTCCGTTTCGGAGGTGCTTTGAGCTTCCCCTGCTGTACATATGTCTTCATCGGAAGTGTTACCTATAGAGTCCATTGATATAACATCACTGACTTCTGTTCTGAAATGTTTTGCCAAGTCTTTCTTTATTTCCTCAAAATATGAAGCGAGGATTTCATTTTTGGATATGGCTCCTTTCTTCATTTGAAGACTTTTAGTAATTATCTCAAATGCGCTTATTTTGTCTTTTACAGGATTTGCTTGGTCTAATTTCACATATATTTCTATCGTGGTTTGAATCTGTTGAATTAATTCATCACCAAATAGTTTACCTTGGGTGTCTTTTTGGAGTAATTTCGTCCAAAAGTTTTATAGACAATTCTATAAAGGCAAGGTACTCCTTCATCGGTATAACTAGTTTGGACATCCCATTTCATTTTCTAGGAAATTGAAAATTCTATGAAAAAATACATTGATGCAATACCATTATATATGTACCATTGAAAATTCTATGAAAAAATACATTGATGCAATACCATTCTATGAAAAAATACATTGATGCAAAAAATACATTGATGAAAAAATACATTGATGCAATAATTTTGGGAGATATGTCTACCCACTCAGTATATAAACTTTTAAATAAAGGAGGGAGTATTTCCAATGGTGGACCATATAATTTCCACCATTTAAAAAATCAATTTGGAATATTTTGACTGTCCATATTGGAGCAGAGTTTAATCAACCATGAGTGTTTCCTATTAGGATTCTCATAAAGAAAAGTTTTGTTAAAACTTTCTATATAGTCCCAATAATTAATTTAACTGAGACATTTTGATCAGAATGAGTGTATTCTCGATCCTTTAGGGTACTCATTCGCCATTCATCCAAAGGTATAACCTTTTTGATTATGATCACTGAAAATTTATAATTTGTTCTTGTATTTCCAGGATAGAAGTGTTGAATTTTAGCTGATCCTGTTGTTGAGAGTATCATCTCATAATGCATCATGTATTTATAATTTTCGAGTGGCGTATGACGCTGTATCCAAATACTTGGTCATCAGCTGCCAGTGGTTATCCTTCCATTTAAGGTCGGATTGTTCCAAGAGAATTATTAACTCTTTTGTTTCGTTTTGGTTATAAACCTCAACATTTTCATTAATGTCCTCTGCTATAACTGAGGAATAAGATGGTGTGCTGGATGAAGTATGTTCATTCTTTTTGGATTGTATGAAATCCAAATATTCCTTGTACAAAGGGTGATCGGTATTGCCTCTTACTATATTATCAGCTATTAGTCTTTGATTTTCCATTTGAGCTAGAATATTATTCTCTCTACTATTAGTAGAAGCTCTTCCTCTTCCTCGACCCGGAGGAGGCTTGTATGTAGGTCTCATAATCTGTAAAATCAAAAAGTTAGTTAAGAAATACATTTTGAATAAAATTACTATTAGATTCATCATCATGAGTGGAAAGTTGTTCATCCACAATATCATATATAATTTTATCAATTATAAGACTTTTTAAGTCTCTGCATAGTTTAACCACTTTCAAAATAGTGATTAAGGTTTCTTCATCGAAACATATCATGTAATAATTCGTGATTAAAGTATATTGAAGAGAGAACTTATGAGTTTAAATATTCTCTTGTAAGAAAATCAGGAAGGGTATTATCAGACCCTTTTTTATATATTATGTCAAAATCAAAAGGGGCTAACAAGGCTTGCCATCTTGTAAACATTTTCTTAGAAACATTATGCTTAATATCTTTTTTTTTTGGTAATTAAAGTTTTTCATTATTCACCAATGAAGTTGCATTACAAAACAACAGTCAAGCTTCAACTCGGCCGACTGCCTGAAAGCTAACATAATAACTACACTTACTGTCCTAACTATCTAGCTTCTACTATATACTAAGGTGTTGTAATTGTTGTCTAATTCTATGGGTGCCTCTAACATTACAGTTGTACACTATGTCTCTCAGTATAACAACATTACATCGAAAAGTCTTGTTGAATACTATTGCATTCCTTTCCAGCCAAATAGCATATGCAACTTCAGCTATGACCATTTTAAAAATGGCTGCACGACATGTTCGTCCCTTGGATTTGGTAATCAACCATTGCACTTTCTGGTTCCAATTGAAACTAGGTAGGTATTGTTCCTGTAGCCAATTCATTACTCTTCCCCATAGATCCACAGTGATAGGGCATTCCGTGAACAGATGATCTCTTGTTTCAGGTTGGGTTTGGCATAGAGGGCATTGTTGATCAATACCCATTCCCCAGCTATGTAGTCTATCCTTGGTTGGTAGTTTGTCCTGTAGGAATAGCCACAGGTTGAACATTGCTTTTGGTCTGGCTTGGTTTGTAAGATTAAGTTCTTCCATGGGACTGTTGGCACTTCTTGCAGCTGCAACTGGTATAACTGTTTAGTAGTGTATTTCTGATGTCTCCAGTTCTGGAACCTTTGTAGGGTATCCCTGGATTGGATGATTTTCTTAACCATCCAGCTAGCTTGGGCAGGGATTGGCATGGATTCTAATGGCCTATCTTTTATATAATACAATGTGATCCACCTTATCCACATCTTATCCTTCTTATGTGCTATGTCCCAGCAGGTCTTTGCAATGGCAGCCTTGTTCCATAGTTTGAGGTTGGTTAGGTTCATTCCACCTACTGACCTTGGAGTGCATATTTTGTCCCAGGAGATGTATGCTTTCTTAGTTACAGTATTCATCCCAGACCAAATGAAGCTCCTGCAGATACTTTCAATGATTTTATGAACTTTCACTGGGAAGATAAGCAGCTGAGCCCAGTAAGCTTGAATACCAAAGATGACAGATTGCACCAGTTGAAGTCTCCCAGAGTATGACAGTGTTCTAGCAGTCCAAGAAGTGATCCTAGCTGTAATTTTTTCCACTAAAGGTTGCCACTGTAGTAGAGTAATTTTCTTGGTGCTCAGTGGTACTCTCAGATACTTGAAAGGCAGTTGGCCTTGTTCATAGCCAAGATGGTCAAGGATCTGCTTCTGCACAGGTATTGGTACTCCTCCAAAATAGACTGAACTTTTGTTCATGTTGTTCTTGAGACCTGAGGCTGTAGAGAATTGAGAAAAGCAGTTGGATAATGCCTTAATAGATTTGAGGTCTCCCTTAGCAAACAGCAACAAGTCATCTGCAAAGCACATATGTGTAATACCCAACTTTTTGCATCTGGGGTGGAATTGATATACTGGATCAGCTTGTAATTCAGTGCAGGACCTGCTTAAATACTCCATGACCAAGGCAAAAAGGAATGAGGACATGGGGTTCCGTTGCCTCAATCCTCTAGCTGCAGCAAATGGAACTGTTGGCTCTCCATTAACCAAAACTGAGTAGCTCACTGTTGATATGCACTCCATAATCCTGAAAGTGCTAGGGAATCCTATCTGTTCCATGGCTTGCTGTAAAAACACCCATTCCACTGAATCGTATGCTTTCTGGAGGTCTATCTTAATCATGCATCTGGGGGAGACATGCTTCCTAGTATAGCTTTTAACAAGCTCATGAGCTAGGATGATGTTATCCTGAATTTTCCTACCTTGAAATGCTTAAAATCTTTATTAAAGATAAACTTTGCAGCTTGAAAATTAGTCTTAATAAGAAAATTTTGATTATATAAATTAATTTGAAATTTCATAACACATTTAACAATAACAAGTATTTCTTTAGCTACATTTGCATAATTTTCTTGGGCATTATTCCATTTTCCAGAATAAAACTGGACCAGATATTCTTGTTTATCCGATGGCGAATATTGTTTTAAAATTCCGCCATATCCAATATCAGAGGCATTTGTCTCGACTATCTTTGCCGAAGTATGATTGGATAGATTTAAACAAGGGAGGTTATGAACCTTTTGTTTAATCCTTTTGACTGCTTCAGTATGACTATTAATTCATGCTTTGGGATTCTTTTTTAATCTATCATAACGAAGAGGAGTGTCCTGGGCAAGGTCCTTTATAAAAGGAGAAATATAATTTAGGCTTCCAGGAAATCACTGGAGTTGGGTTTTATCAGTGATTATATCAGAAAATTTAGAAGCAATTTCAATACTTCTATTGATAGGAAAGATTTTACCTTTTTCAATATTATGACCCAAAAACCTAGCAGATGTTTGAAAAATCATCATTTTTGGTTTTAATATGAATAAACTAGTTTGGACAATAAGTTTTCTAAATAAATCTAAATGTTTAAAATGAGATTCTATATTTTTGTAAAATACTAGAATATCATCAATATAAACAACTACGAAATCCGCGTAAGGAAGAAAAACAACATTCATAATTTTTTGAAATTCAGAGGGAGCATTTTTCAAGCCAAAAGGCATCACATTCCATTCATATTGGCCCATTGGCACATTGAAAGAAGTTTTTATATTTATCTAATTCAGATATCTGTATTTGCCAATAACCTGATTTTAAATGAAAATTTTAAAATATAACGACGTTATGTAGTCTATCAAGTAAATCCTTTTTATTAGGAATATGATATCTAAGCCACTTCAAAACCTTATTGAGAGGTTTATAGTTTATAACTAATCTAGGAACTTCTCGCTCCTGTTTAGCATGCTTGTTTACATAAAAAGTAGTACAAGACCATTTGGACTTTGAGGGTCTAATTAAACCCTTTTGCTGTAAAGAAGTAATTTCTTTCTTGCATATGTCTAAACATCCACAGTTCATTTGACAAGATCTGGCCTTAGTAGGGATACTATCCTCCGAGAAATCTTCTTCATAGGGAAGATTTATGATATATTTTTTTCTACTCCAAAATTGATTTGGGTGGTCACCACAAATAGAGGTGTAAAATTGGTTCTATAGAAGATTTGTTTTTTCTATTAACTTAGGATTTTTTAAATCTTGTTTAACTGTAATGGAACAAATTTCATTTTTCAAGAATTCAATTTGATTTATTTTAGATGAAATATTACTAGAAATGATTTCATTTAGAAATGTTGGATAGGCAGGGTTATAAATTCAAAAGTGATGTTCTTACCATCGTAAGTACCAGTAAAGCTTTTTGTATCCCAATATAAAAAAGGCATCAATTAAATAAAAAATGGAACACCCAGTATTACATCCTTATCAATATCGTTTACCAAAACAAAAATTTCTGGAATACAGATATCCTATTGGCAAATGCAAGCTTTAGGTAATTTATATAAAATACGCACTGAATTACCACAAGAATTTTTAAGCGATGAGTGGTTTTATGAAAATATCTAGAGGGTATTACTCCTTTTTTATACTATTTAAATCTGCCCCACTGTCAAATAAAGCAACAAACACTTTTTAAAAATTGTAGTATATCAAACGAGTTATTTTTATAAAAAATATTTGGGTAATAAAATATTGGAGTTTTTCCATAAATTCACCTTCAGAAAAATCTATGGCTCCAAGCAACTTATTAGCTGTATTTTCTTTAGAAGAACTGGCAGTTATATTTAACTCAGTAATATTAGGATTATCAATTATCCTAGAGTCTTCCAATATGAAAATTCTTTCATCTAAGGTTATATTTGAAGTCTTTAGTTCCGAGATTTCTTTCTTGAGATAACTTATCTCAGTACGTAAATCTTGGACAGTAGCCATTCTTTCAGGCCGAGATTTACTTTTCACCATTTTTCTGATTTCAGACATAGTGTAAGGTCCCTTTTGAGATGGGATTTGTTCCGCCTCTGTTTTTTCCTCTAGACAAGAAGGAAGTTTGTCAATAAATTGGGACCTCAATTCAGGGTCTTTAATAACTCTTAAGAGATCAAGTATGTTATCATTTCACAATCTTTGAATCTCTAAAATAGGAATAAATTTTTAAAAGCACATCATCTGTATTACAACAATGATTTGAGCATTGTCCCTTATATGGCTCTAGTTCTTCTCCAGAAGATTGAAGTATAACTTTCTTCGTGAAGAACCCTGAGGTCTTCACTTGTTGATGATCCATCTTCCTCAGTTGCAGATATTTCTGGAGTGGAATTTAAAGAATCTTATATAATGAATATTTGATATGATCATCTAAGTCAAGTTCGTTGATTTTATAATTAACGTTACAATCCTTAACAAAGTGACCTAATCTTCCACATTTATAACAAGCCTGAGGGCTTTTTGATCTAACAAAACCCTTCATGGCTTTATGAAAAGGCTTTCTCCTTTGGGTCTTTTCACGTCGTTTTTCTGACGAACCTTTAGTTCTTTTGAAATCCTTTTTCTTATGGGATATCTTTTCATTAGAAGGCATATCTATAGCGAACTGCTCACAAACTTGGCCCAATTGTTATCTCTTAGTGAGACGATGTTTCTTAATTTGTTGGTTAAACTTTATTTCATTACATAAAGTTAAGCCTTCCTGAGTGAATACACTAATCAACTTACCATATGAGTAGGTATCATAACTGATATCCCTGTACCTCTAAGGACCTCTCTAATCCTTTCAGCAAATAAGGGAAGGAGTCCACTTATAAATTTGGACTTCCAATGAGTACTATTACTCTATGGTAATTCCATTAATCTGGATAAGAAAACATCTTTGTACCATCAAAATGATGTGAGGGTTTTGCACCTCAAATTCATGAGCATAGTTCTAATGGTCCCACTATTATCAGACCATCTTCCCCAAAAAGTGTTCGATGATATTTAGAATTAATGAATAGACCGAGTTTTGAACATTCTTATCTTCCTCAACTTTAGTTGCGTTTTTGATTTGGTGACGCTGTTCATGAGTAAGATAATTATCTCACCAACATTTAAGTTGACCAATAAAACCGGCAATAATCATTTCTGCTATTGCTCTATCTGTATTTTTATTAACCTTACAGATAGTATTGTACATAACCATTCTATGTACTGTCGTATAGATTTGTCTTTCAGCAAGACCATCTATATTCCATTCATAGATATCTGACCCACTGTAACCCTGGTGGTAGTGGTCGTTGTCTTGCTCTTATATTAGGACATCCTGGGGGAGGGGTAGGTCTAGGGTAGTAAAACATTCTTTGGTAGGGTTTTCGAGCATATTTTTCAGAGATCTTATTCATCTCATCTTCTACCTGTAATCCTTTACCTTTATCAAGATTATGTTCTATAGTTAAAGGACTTGCCCTAAACTCTCCAAACTTCCTAGTAATAAGTTCTTCAAAATCGTCAAGACTTTTTAATTTAAAGTCTTTTACCTCAGGTGGAGGTTGAATGCTGGTAGTAGCTATTTGATCTTTACTTTTACCATCCTTATGTTGAATCTTTTAGACTTCAGCTATAAGCTTATCCAATTTTTCATGTGTCGTAAGAACTTGTTCTCCCAGAATACTAATATACATATTAGTATAATTATTTTGAGTGAGCATCGTATTCAAGTTTTTAGATGTAATAGAAGCCACATCGTTTTCTAGCAATTTTGAAAAAGCACTGAAATATATAATTTTATCTCTTTCTCCCATCTGAAAAGATTATTGGGGTGGAAAGACTGATTTAGTAATTTTCCCACTCGTAAGCATATAATCTCTTTCTAACACAAAGACATAGTTATAAACATGTTTAGACATAAACCATGAGACAAAAGCAATAATGTTATTTTTCTTGCTAATATCTTGATAGAAATCATTTCTAAAAAATTGTATTAATTCATTAGTCATGTTTTCATGAAACCATTTTCTGAAAACAGCCCATCTGGGTGTTAGAAACTCTTATAGAATCATTTTTCTTTCCGGTGAACCCGGACTAAAATCTATTTGGTTTTCAATTAGTCTCTGCATAATTTAACCAATTTCAGAATAGTGATTAATGTTTCTTCATCGAAAAATATCATGTAAGGATTCATGATAAAGTATATTGAAGAGAGAACTTATGAGTTCAAATATTCTCTTGTAAGAAAATCAGGAAGGGTATCATCAGACCCTTTTTTATATTATGTCAAAATAAAAAGTGGCTAACAAGGCTTTCCTTCTTGCAAACATTTGCTTAGAAACATCATGATTAAAATCTTTATTAAAGTTAAGCTTTGCAGCATGGAAATTCGTCTTAATAAGAAATTTTTGATTTTACAAATCAGTTTGAAATTTCATAACACATTTGACAATAGCAAGAATTTCTTTAGCTACAGTCGCATAATTTTTTTTGGGTATTATTCCATTTCGCAGAATAAAATTGGACCAGATATTCTTGTTTATCCGATGACAAATATTGTTTTAAAATTCCTCCATAACCAATATCAGAGGCATCTGTCTCTACTATCTTTGCCGAAGTAGGATTGGCTAGAGTTAAACAAGGGAGGTTATGAACCTTTTGTTTAATCCTTTTGACCACTTCAGTATGATTATTAGTCCATGCTTTGGGATTCTTTTTTAATCTGTCATAAAGAAGAGCGGTGTCCTGGGCAAGGTCCTTTTTAAAGGAGAAATATAATTAGGCTTCCAAGAAATCGCTGGAGCTGGGTTTTATCAGTGATTATATCAGGAAATTTAGAAGCAAATTCAATACTTTTATTGATATGAAGGATTCTACCTTTTTAATGTTATGACCCAAAAACCTAACAGATGTTTGAAAAATCATCATTTTAGGTTTTGATATGACTAAATCGTTTTGGATAATAATTTTTCTAAGTAAATCTAAATGTTAAAATGAGATTTTGTATTTTTTTAAAATACTAGAATATCAATAATATAAATAATTATGAAATCCCTGTAAGAAAGAAAAACATTATTCATATTTTTTTTTTGAAATTCAGAGGAGGCATTTTTCAAGCCAAAGGGCATAACATTCCATTCATATTGGCCCATTGGCACATTGAACGTAGTTTTATATTTATCTAATTCAGATATCTGTATTTGCCAATAACCTGATTTTAAATCAAATTTTAAAAATATAACGGCATTATGAAGTCTATCAAGTAAATCCTTTTTATTAGGAATAGGATATCTAACCCACTTCAAAACCTTATTGAGAGGTTTATAGTTTATAACTTATCTAGGAACTCCTCGCTCCTGTTCAACATGCTTGTTTACATAAAAAGCAGTACAAGACCATTTGGACTTTGAGGGTCTAATTAAACTCTTTTGCTGTAAAAAAAAATAATTTCTTTTTTGCATATCTCTAAATATTCAGAGTTCCTTTGCCAAGGTATGGCCTTGAAAGGGATACTATCTTCCGAGAAATCTTCTTTATAGGGAAAACTTATGGTATGTTTTTTTCTACTCAAAAATTGAGTTGGGTGGTCACTACAAATAGAGGTGTAAAACTGGGTTTTTATAAGATTTATTTTTTCTATTAACTTAGGATTTTTTAAATCTTGTTCAACTATAATGGAATAAATCTTGTTCAACTGTAATGGAAAAAATTTCATTTTTCAAGAATTCAATTAGATTTATTTTAGAAGAAATATTACTAGAAATGATTTCACTTAGAAATCGTTGGACAGTCTGGATTATAAATTCAAAAGTGATGTTCTTACCATTGTAAGTACCAGTAATGCTTTTTGTATCCCAATATAAAAAACGCATCAATTTAATAAAAAATGGGACACCCAGTATTACATCCTTGTCAATATCTTTTATCAAAACAAAACTTTGTGGAATACAGATATCCTGTTGGCAAATGTAAGCTTTAGGTAATTTATATGAAATACCCATTGAATCACCACTGGCATTTTTAAGCGATGAGTGGTTTTACGAAAATATTTGGAGGGTCACTCTTTCTTTTATATAGTTTAAGTCTACTTCGCTGTCAAATAAAGGCTAAATCACTTTCAAATAATAATTTGAATGTATCATGGTCATTATCTACAGTGATAGTTTCTTCAGTAGTTTTATCTACTTGTTTTAAACCTATTTTTTCAAAGGTTCCCAACTGGTATATTACCTTAGGTTTTACTAAGGGTATAGTCCACTTATTAAGTAGATCTAATTGCTATGGCAATTTATATTCTTCTTTCCTACTATTTTAAACTGTAATTTTCTTCATAATCATATTCATTAGATAAATAGTGTTAAATTTAGTTTATCAGATTTTTACAAGCATGGCTCTGATACCATTTCTGTGGACTTGATCGCTTCCGAATGAGGTTCAGGAAGAATTACAAGAAATCTATTCGAGATAGATTACCAACCTTTTAGGTAAATCTTAAACCACGATGCTCCTCACAACTCTTCAACATGGACACCTTCCTAAACGAGTTTACGAGCACCACCAGTTAGGATATCCTAACCAAGATTTACTGTCGAGGTTAGTAACTACCTGGTCTATATAGTTCTAAACCTAACACTTTATCGGGGTGATACAACTCATTTTGAGCAACAAAGCATACTTTGCAAATAACCTTTGAATACTAAGATTAACACTTACCTATTTAACCTATCATTTAGGTTAACCGTACTTCAAATATTAAAGAGAAAGAGAGAGTAGAACAATACCAGAGACCGGCTGTTTGTGGTCAAGTGACCTTTTTGATTTTTATTCCTGAATTCAAGATACTACAAAATTACAAAGGGGATTTTTACAAGGATAGAGAAGGCTAGAGAGATATTCCAAGCGTTAGCTAACGCCTGCCTTCTCCTAAACTAACATAGTGTGAGGCCCCTTTTGAAAATGGTTAAATTATGTAGAGACCTAAAAAGTGTTATAATTGATAAAATTATAGATGATATTGTGGATGAACAATTTTCCACTGATGATGATGAATCTAATAGAAATTTTATTTAAAATGTATTTCTTAGAACGTTTTGATTTTACAGATTATGAGACCTACATACAAGCCTCATCGGGGTCGAGCAAGAGGAAGAGCTTCTACTAATAGTAGAGAGAATAATATTCTAGCTCAAATGGGAAATCAAAGGCTCATAGTTGCTAATATAGCAGGAGGTAATACCGATCACCCTTTGTACAAGGAATTTTTGGATTTCATATAATCCAAAAAGTATGAAGATACTTCATCCAGCACACCATCTTATTCCTTAGTTATAGCAGAGGACAGTAATGAAAATCTTGAGGTTTATAACCCAAAATAAACAAAAGATTTTATAATTCTCTTGGAACAATCCGACCTTAAATGGAAGGATACCCCTGGCAACTGATGACCAAGTATTTAGATACAGTGTCATACGCTAATCCTGCTTATAAATACATGATGCATTATGAGATGATACTCTCAACAATCAGCTGAAATTCAGCACTTCTATCCTGGAATACAAGAAAAATTCATATTTTTTCAAAGATCGTTATAAAAAAGGTTATACCTTTGGATGAATTGGGAATAAGTATCCTAAAGGATATAGAATACACTCATCCTGGTCAAAAAGTCTAAGTTAAATTCAATTATTGGGACTATATAGAAAGATTTAATAAAACTTTTCTTTATGAGAATCCTAATAGGAAACACTCATGGTTTATTAAACTCTCCTCCAATATGGACAGTCAACATATTGCAAATTGGATTTTTAAATGGGGGAAATTATATGGTCTATCATTGGAAATACTCCATCCTTTATTTAAAAGTTTATATACTCAGTGGGTAGACATATCTCCCAAAATTATTTCATTACAAAAAGATAATATCTTTTATGATGGTACTGCATCAATATTTTTTCATAGAATTTTCAATTTTCTGGATAATGAAATGGGATGTCCAAATTGGTTATACCGATGAAGGAGTACCTTGCCTTTATAGAATTTTCTATAATAAATTTTGGACAAAGTTACTCCAAAAAGACACCCAAGACAAACTATTTGGTGACGAATTAATTCAACATATTCAAACCAAGATAGAAACATATGTGAAATTAGACAAAGCAAATGCTGCAAAAGACAAATTAAGCCCATTTTTACTAAAAGTCTTCAAATGAAGAAAGGAGCCATATCCAAGAAAAAAATCTACACTTCAAATTTTGAGGAAATAAAGAAAGACTTGGCAAAAAATTTCAGAACTGAAGTCAGTGATGATATATCAATGGCCTCTATTGGTAACAGTTTCGAGAAGACATATGTGTAGCAGGGGAAGCTCAAAGCACCTCCGGAACGGAAGTTAATATTGTCGAGATAGAGGATTTCCTTGCAAAATTGAAGGAAAATGCCGAAGCATCTTCGGAGAAAAAAGACAAAAAAAGAAAGGGCAAAGCTTAAATTATTGAAGGCCCCATAGGACAATCATAGGGGTAATAAGATAAAAGATTTTAATAAAGAGACAGACCCCTCCATTATGAGGAATCTACATTTATGAAGTGTATTGTCCGTTTGTAATAATTTTCTTTGCAGGCCACCATTGTATATTATTTTGTTGGCCAATTTTATTTGTTTAGTAGTGAATCGATCCATTATATAAGGATCAACTTAGTTTAGGAGAAAGCAGGCATTAGCCAACGCTCATCAGAGCCATGATACCCTCCAGATATTTCCATAAAACCACCCATCGCTTAAAAAATGCCAATGGTAATTAAATAGGTATTTCATAAAAACTACCTAAAGCTTACATTTGCCAACAAGATATCTATATTCTAGAACGTTTTGTTTTGGTAAAAGATATTGACAAGGATGTAATACTGGGTGTCCCATTTTTTATTAAATTGATGCCTTTTTTATATTAAGTGTATTTATATATACTAAGTGTATACTATGTATATGTAGATAAGTATAGTCTATTATATATACTAAGTGTATAGTATAGTGTATTATATATACCATACTATACAATCCACTAAGTAATACTGCATTAGCTAATATTATATCGAATATAGTTATATATGTGTGTGTGTGTGTGTTTGTGTTTGTGTGTGTGTGTATACTAGACAATACTATATATGTAGTATAGTGTATTATACAGTAAAATATAGTATACACTTAGTATATATAATACACTTAGTATATATATACTATACTGTATTATGCACTAAGTAATAGTGCATTACCTAATATTATATCGAATATATATATATATATATATATATATATATATATATATATATATATATATATATATATATATATATATATATATTGTATCTAGTATACAAGCTATTTTGCTATGCGACCAACTTTGGTGTCTAAAATTGAATTATATTTATTTATATTGTGTAATTTTTTTAAATAAAATTTAATTATTAAAATTTTATAATTGGGTCCCAAGATAGCGACT
Source organism: Nicotiana benthamiana (assembly GCA_034376525.1). NCBI lineage: Eukaryota > Viridiplantae > Streptophyta > Magnoliopsida > Solanales > Solanaceae > Nicotiana > Nicotiana benthamiana. The sequence continues at coordinate 120,443,246 of CM067331.1, forward strand.
AAAGTTGGTCTCCATCTTTTTACTCTTTACTTAGCGACCAACGTTGGTCGCTAATTTTAAAGTTAATTTATTTGTATTCTGCAATTATTTTTAAATAATATTATTATTTTTTAAATTTTATAAGTGGGTCCCAATTAGCGACCCATGTTGGTCGCTAATCTTAGCATTTCTTTGACCAAGCAATTCTGATCAGTCCAGTTAACAATTTGACGAAATTATCGATCAAGTCGCGACCAACCTTGGTCGCCAATTTATTTAAAATTATTTTTTTGTTATTTTCACCAGTTTAGCGATCAATGTTGATCTTTTTTTTTTTGACAGATTAAGGTTGATCGCTAAAGTTTGGTCTAGAATCCTAGTAGTGTTCGTAAGATTTTCTTTTAATTGAAATTGTAATTGGATTCATATATGAGATTATTCTCTCCATCAATTTGATCCTACTTCGTTTAGGAGCTGGATTTATATTTTATTGAAATTTCTTATACCCCCGCTATTTACGAGTCCGTGTTACCCCAAAAGAATTTCGAATCAACACAATAAAATGGGACATTCGAATGTGAAGGAATTTTACTTTCTCCTAAGTCTTTCTTGGACCGTCCAATATGGTTAGGTCATATTGCCATTATTCTTATTCTTCTTTCCATATAAGAGTTTCAACTGTGGGTTCCTCGTTTCAATTACGGCCTAGACTAGGTCGATCTTGAGTATTCATGCGGAAATTTGGAACTAAGGTAAAACGAAAAATCAAATCAAAACGAATAATCTTCAATGTTGATTGCATGTGTGGGGTGTTTATGTGTTTGTCCATACGGGGTAGGTGAAGTACGTGATGGACTTTACCATTACTTGCCAACTTCTCCCGAAAGTGAATACTTATGTAAACCGAAAAGCGCATAAAAACTTAAGAAAGGGACAGTCTCCTCGAGGAGGCTGACCGCCATTCTGTGTTTACGATCAAAGATAAATAGCAGAACACATAGATAAACATTTTAACTATCACAGAAATTTCTCTTGAACACTTTGACTAAGCCATTTTCCATCGGTACACTTTTACTATACTTTTGCTGTACCATTTTAACACGTCCGGCTGACATGGCAAACAATGTGAACATCACTGCTTTTTAGCGTGTGAACATTAAAAATATACTGACAAAATCTATTTCAACAGTACAATATAAATAGTAAAATTCACACGTTCCCTATTACTGTATATAATTAAACTCTCATCTCTTTTACCAGCCCTAGTTCTTCACTATTCCCTAAAAATCCAGCGCTATTTCTTCACCTTTTTCTTGATTTTCTTTTATTAAAATTTCATTCTTCTATCAAAATTGAAAGGAGCCTCGTCGTTTGTGTTCATGTCTGGCGTAAGCCCTCAATTATCTCTCTCACACCAAGAGTTGATTCATGCCGTTGTGGTCATGAATATCAATTGAAAACTTCATGATATCCATCTAATCCTGGAAGGAGGCTCTAGAATGTAAAATTGAAAAGATAAGTGATAATCAACTACAATCAATTAATTTTTACTCTAGTTGTAATTCCCGATTTTAGTTTGAATGATTGTTTTGAAGGACAAAGGTAATGTAATTATTTTAGGTGGGTCGATGGCGAGTTTTCTGGCCAAGCGAATAGGGTTATTTGGGGTTTACTGAACAAGGTCAAAACTTTTGAAGAAGAAAGGGCTCGAGCAAGAACACAGAGGAAGAAATTGGCTTATATCATAGTAATAATGCTAATTATTTTGGTTTGCTATTGTTTATTAACCAAAAAATGGGATTTTAGTCAAAGATAGAATTTAGAAGAATACGGGTTACTGATAATCAAAACAATGTATAAAAGGAAATAATTTATGTAGAAAAAGAATATTTCAAGAGAAACGCGAATAAACCAAGATATATTCCAATGAATTCGTGTCCTCAACTGATAAGATGTCTCCTTTTTATAGGTGTCCTACAGATATACATTTTTCCCAAATCATAATGAGGCTATTTTGAGTAATCAAAGACATTGAATGCTACGTTACATAAGCATTACATTTAATACGAATTCCCTAGCGTATTTCGTATTTAATGTCTGTTACATGCCGTATTTGCACTCTTTTTATTGTCAGATTTATTCTTTTGGGCTCTTAGATATAAACGAATTCAACAGATATGGGCGCTGAGTTATTCGAATATCTACCCGTGCCTCTTCTTCTGTCATTAGCTCGTGCCTGTTGTAATTTGTCCCTGTTTGTAGCTCGTGCCTCTTAACTAGCTATCATTCTTTGACCACTTAATCATCTTAGATATACGCGACTTCAACAGTAGGGGTGCTGAGTTATTTGAATATTTACTTGTGCCTCTTCTTCTATCATTAGCTCATGCCTATTGTAATTCGTCCCTGTTTGTAGCTCGTGCCTCTAAACTAGCTGTCATAATTTGATCACTTTATGAATCTACATGTCTTGACACGTTAACGTAAATACAATTTTTTGCAATACAGATCCCCCACGTTCCATTTATTCATCAGTTGAATATTTGGAAGTGGATTTCTTTTAAAAGAGAATTTTTTTCAGCATAAATGCCATGACAAAACTGACGCTTCAATTGTCGCTTACATTTAATGCTCCATACACGTGTCGTTTTCTCATTGGTTGTGCAGTTTTGTAGCCCTTGCCGGTTTCCCACCAATATAAATATAACTTCTTTCTTTGTTTGCTACCACATAAAACTTATTGAACACTTCAATTCTTCAAATCTCTATTCATTTCTTCCTCACTTCGATCTTCTTCGCATGACTTCACCAAACCCTAACTCTAGGAGAACTCCTATTTTAGATCACTTCCCCAATGCCCCCATTAGGCATAGAAGAGGCAATGGACTCTCTAGCTTAGGGTGCGCTTGCAGTGGTAGCACTTCTACGCCTTCTCCTAGTTCTGGTCCCTCTTCTAGAACTAGACGTTCCCTTTCTCAAAGCTCTTCCTCTAGAAGCGAATAACCTTCTAAGGCCTTACGTTATCCTTTGGGTGAAGATATAGTTCAAACATAGCTATCTTTTAACCATGATAAGGAATCTCTTAAAAACCAAGTCGCTACCTTAGATCGTGTTGATGCCTTCCCAACTCAAATTACAGAATTTTAGCTCCCATAGTTCAGAAAGACTATTGTTGGAGCAGTGATTTTCTCATTATTATTCCCAATCCAAATCAGAGGATCACTTCTTACATGATTGGATTCTTGTTTGTTTATACATCACTTTAGGGTTCAAATAGGCCATCGACCCGGTCATTCTAGGTTTTTGCCATTTTTTCAATGTCTGCTTAGGTCAGATTGGTCTAATTGTATAGAGGGAGGTTACTTGTTTGAGGAATCTTGCCAATATGGCAAATGTTAGCTTTACTTTCGCTCACCTAATTCACCTCTAATCTCTTAGGCTTTTCCTCAATGGCATTTTTACCCTAGCGGCCAGGAGCAAGAGGGTTTTAGTGAGCCCCAAAGATGATAAGGACCATGGCTGGTATGCTCGGTTTGTTGTTGCCTCCTCTTCTGACTTAGTGGACGAAGATAAAGTTCCCTTCCCTGAGAAGTGAAATTTTGCATGTAAGTTTTATCTCGTGTCTTTTTCGTTTAAGTTTATTAATTTCTCTAATATTACTTCTTTTTTTTAGCAACCATGGGAGTTATAGAGTATGTACCCAACTTCTGTGGCTGGGTAGATAAGTTGTTGAAGACCGCTCCAATGGAGGGTAGGTTCTAGAAAAACCTTTCCAAGCATTATGGTTGGAAAGTAAAGACTCATGGTAAGAGGTTTTATTTTACCTTTCACGCATATAAATATTTTCTTTTATTGTTCAAACATTCATCCTTCTTCTTATCAAGATTTGCTATTCGAGGAGTCACTTCTGAAGTAGTTGTTGCTTCTCATGACTCTTAAGGTAATCAGACCTCCTTAGCCCATGAAATAATCTTGTTCTCTTCTTCTGCAAAAAGGAAAGCTCTTGAAGAAGAAGATTTTGAAAAAGAAGATGAAGGAGGCTCCCTGGTGATGAGACCACGAGCAAAAAGGTGTATCGTCTCTAATGACGAAGCTGAGATCTCACCTCATCTTCCTGTTTATGCACCAATCATTATTCTTGATGAAGACGCCACTCCTCATGATACTCGTGAGTCGATTAACCAACTTTTTTTCAGTGATTTTAATAGTGCAGATTTAGGACCAGTTTTAGATGGACTCCCCTTATCTTCATTTTCAACTCCCGCACCTGCTATTTTTTTCTTACCTGCTCCAACTATTTATGTTCCTCCCTCTACTATTCCTACTCCTTCCCTTCTCCTCCTTTGACAATTCCCCCACCTATCTTTTACCATATGAAGGTGGGATCTTTGAGTAGAAGTGCTGCGATGAGGAGCGTTACTATTGAAGTTCCTACTAAAAGCAACCTTCTGAAGAAATCTGGTCAAGCAGACATTTGTCTTGAGCCTCTAATTAGTCTAATCGAGAAGGAAAAACTAGAGAGCCCCAGCTGCCTGAACCTGATGAATGACATAGTGCATGCCACTCTAAAGGTATTCTTCTTTCTCTTCTTTACTTTGTAAAAATTTCTGTGTTTGGGATTTTTATTTCCCTTCTCTTTTTTTAGGCCAATCTTATCGGTACTGAGCTAATGAATAGGATGTCCCTCTTGAAGCTCCCGTGGTTGAAACTCATATGTGTATCACATCTTCTTCGAGCCCAATCGAACATACTGCTGCGAGCCAAGTTGAAACCGCTCCTGATGCTTCTCTTGCCCAACTTGAGCCAGTTGCTGCGAATCAAGATGAACCTGTAATTGTTGATGTATCTTCTTCAGTTCCCTCAACTTCTTATTGAAAAATTTTCCTTGTCTTGAATTCCTACTGTTTTACTTTGGAAAGTAAGGTAAAGAACCCTTGGCTTCATTTGAGGGTCAATTTTGGAATGCAAGTCCCCAAGTACTTTATGGGGCAACCTATATAAATAATTCCGTAGCTTTATGACTAAGTTTTGTATTTAGTCTTAAGTTTTTTATTATATTTACTCTTGCCTTTTTCTCTTAAGGACTTACAGAATAATTTTGCGTTTTTGTCCTATAAAAATGCTTCTGTTAATCTCATGACTAATAACTTAAATATGAGTTTTATAAAAGAAGGCCCATTTATATTTCAACACTCAATGAAGAAGACGTCTCAACTTCATAATGGTGTTATCATACGCTGAAAGAGATAAGAACACATATGTTTCTTCGAAATAACTGATAAGTTTTGAGTAATACTTAACAAGTTTTGAATAATACATTACATGTATTTGAAGTACATCTATAACTCTCTCGTAACTGTTTTTCTTGTAACAAATTTATGAAAAATAGTAAACATGAGGTTTTTCTTTATAACCCATTTTTGAACAATAAATTCAAGGTTTTACTTTATAACCTGCTTTCGTACATTGCTGTTACCCTAACTACAGTAAGATTTTCTTTAATCGTGGCTCGTGACTTCATGTGATTTTTACTCTGCACTTGACTTTTCCAGGCTTGATTTCTTCAATCTTCTTTGCCTCCTTTATACATACTTGTGCATATTATGTAGTCCCCCAAGTATTTGAATGTTGAAGTATGAAGTATCGAGCACTTGATTGGTTCCCTAATTAGGGCTTTTTCCTTAAAAGGAAAAATATACGGGACTCGAAGGTACGATTATAGATGAAGACTTCTTAACCTGTTTGAATCTCAATCAAAATAATTGTAATCTTAGGCCAGGATTTTTGGGTTATTCCGTGTACCTTACATGTCGTGACTCATTATTTTGTACGAGTAAGCTTTTTGTCTATCATCTAAAATGGTTAATAAAATCTTAACAACTCAAAAATTTAATTTAAAGTAACGATACTTGACCATAAGTATTCCTTAGAAATAATATCTCTTCAAATGAACAACATTACAGTGTGAAGGAAATATCTTGCCATCAATTTGTATTGGGAAAAATCGAGTTTACATATTAAAGATGACGTTTTATGACACGTAAGCTAGTCAAACAATCAAAGAATTGAAGTTAGTCAAGAGACACGAGCAACAACAGATGCTAGTACAGGTAGCAAAAGAGGCATGGGCAGTTACTCGAGTGATGCAGGGCCCGTACCTGTTCAAGACATTTAAGACGCAAAGATAAAGAGGAATTAAGGGAATGAATCTGATAGCTAATGAAAAGACCAAATACCGTATTTAATGCGTATTAAATACCAAAAATATTAGAGAATATTTATTTATGCAATGATTGTATAACGTTTCATTCAATATCATTAATTGCTCATAATAGCCTTATTATGAAAAAGATAAGGAATGTATCTCTAAGTTTAGTATAAAAAGGAGAATGCTGAATACTTGTGGGACAAGAATATTATTGGAATATACTCTAATTTACTTATTTTCTGATCATATTACTGTAAAAATTCTTTCTTTATATTCTCTTTTGATTATCCGCAACCCGTGTTCTTCTAAATTTCTAGCTTTGATTAAAAACCTATTTTTTAATTAAACAAATTGATTCCGTTACTGGGAATATGATAACCAATTATATCTCACCTTAATTTTCTGTGTTGAATTAACTATGTCGAACAACAACAACAACAACAACAACAACAACAACAACAACACTCAATAAAACCAAATCAATTCGCAAAATCAGGAAGATTTTAAAAATAATGATAATCAAGTTCCAACTCCGCAAGATTTGCTACGTCAATCTCGTGAAGGCACTCCTGATGTGTCTCACACAGAAGAACGTGGTCAATTTGAGAATGAAGAGGCTGTGGATGATCCCTTACAAAAACTTATTGCCTCATAAGTCAATAAAGCTCTTCAAGCTTTTATTAGCCGATTACCTGTTGCTCCACCCACACCTAATCCAAACAACTACACTTTGGAGAATCCGCGCTCCGGATTAGTTGGTGGAACCCCTAGCGAAACATGGGAGGGAGATCCAGGTAATCCAATTAATTCTGATTTACAAAACCTTGTATTAACCTTGCAAAAACAGCTTAAGGAACAGAATGAGCGAACAGAACAAATACCCGGAGTACCACATGTGATCAAAAGAGTAGATATAGATAAATATTCTAAACAACCATAGAAGCAAAGTGCTGCTCCCCTCTCAATTCCGAAGAAATTTAAGATGTTTGACATTCTAAAGTATGATGGTACATTAGATCCACAAGACCACGTTACGACATTCACAATAGATGTCAAAGTCAATGATTTAACCAAGTAAGAGATTGAATTAGTCCCGGTCAAAAAATTTGGTGAAACACTCACTAAAGGTGCACTATCATGGTATTCTATTTTACCTGAAAATTCTATAAATTCTTTTGATGAGCTTAAATATTTATTTATCAAAGCGCATTTGGGAGCTTAGAAATTTGAAGAGAGAATGAAAGACATCTTTAAATCAAGTAGGGATATTCTGAGTCGCTTAGAGAATTCGTGGATAGATTCCAACGAGAAAGGATGACGTTACCACCAGTACCTGACAATTGGGCCGCCATAGCCTTCACTAGCAATTTGAATGAGAAAAGTTCAGAAGCCACGAGACGACTTAAGGAAAGCCTCTGACAATTCCTAGCAATAACATGAAATGGTGTCTACTACAGATAGAGTACAAAAATGAGAATTAAAGAAGATATTTACGACATAAAACAAAAGAAAAAGCAAGCTCACGGCGTGCAGAACATGAAAAAAGATCCGGTAAAAATAGGTAAGTGCTATATGTGGGACCCAAAGAAAGAGACTCATGACCAATACGAGACAATCAGATGTACGATCATAGGCCAAGGAATACAGAATCAGGCTCGACCTCAAGATTTGGGAACGATCGGAACATAAGCGGGTCACAAGATAATGGTAGAAAGGCAAGGGTTGGTGGTTATAATTTCAACGTGGGCACTTCAAAACTCGTAGGTGTTTTAAGAAGCATGGGAGATAAGGTACGATGGCCCAAAGAGATGAGATCGATTCCAAATAGATGAAACCCTGATCATTGGTGCGAATTTCACAACAACCACGAGCATAGAACTACAGACTGCAGATTTTTGAAAGGAGAGGTCGATCATTTACTAAAGCAAGGGTATCTCACTAAGCTATTTAGTGAGAAAGGAAATCAAGCGTATGTGAAGAACATACAGGAGCCTCCGAAACCACCCTCGCCCAAAAGAACCGTTAATGTTATAAGTGGAGGCAATGATATCAATGGTGTTTCATATACCGTGGAAAATAAAACTTCCATGATATCAATCACTCATGGAAAATGGTTACGACATGTGCTGGAAGAATAAAATATTACATTCAAACGTACAAATGTTGAGGGTCTTCTCACTCCACATAATGACGCCCTGGTAATATCTTTGCTTGTATTTGACATTAAAGTAAAACCAGTTTTGATTGATCCAGGCAGACCCGTGAATATTGTTTTGTTGCGAGAGTTACGTGAGATGTGAGCTAATGATAAATTAATCCCAAAAGCGCATACATTGTCAGGGTTTGATAATTCTAGTGTTGTAACAAAAGGAGAAACGGTCCTAACTACGTTTGCAGAAGGTGTTATGAAGGATACCAAATTTCAAGTTGTGGATATGGAAATGGCGTATAATATGATTCTTGGGAGGCCATGGATTCATGACATGGATGTTGTTCCATCAACATTACATCAGGTCATTAAATTTCCATCACATTGGGGGATATGTCAAATCAAAGGCGATCAACAAACTTCAAGAAGCATCAATTCCGTGGCAAATTCAACTGATAAAGTTGAAGACAAATAGCAGTTACACAATTTATTTGGGGAAGATGCAGTGTCAGCCTCAACTAAACAAGAACAAATAGATGTGTATTCAAGACCTGATACCATTCAAGAACCAAAGGAGAACGAAAACATCAAAACAACCATTGAAGAGTTAGAATAAGTGGTGTTATTTAAACACTGGCCCGAGAGGAAAGTGTACATAGGAACCAATTTTAGCCAGGACATAAAATGTATGTTCATCGAATTTTTGAAAGATAAAGCAGATTGCTTTGCTCGGTTCCATTCTGATATGATAGGGATACCACCAGAGATTATGACTCACAAGCTAAACGAAGATCCATCATACCCTCAAGTCAGGCAACAGAAAAGAAAGCAAGGAGCTTTCAAAAATAAGGTGATTCAAGAAGAAGTTCAGAAATTGCTCAAAATAGGTTTGATTCGTGAGGTAAAATATCCTGACTGGCTAGCTAACACAGTTGTGGTACCTAATAAAAACGGCAAGCGGCGAGTCTCCCTAGATTACACAAGTCTTAATAAGGCCTATCAAAAAGATTCTTTTCCTTTACCGCATATAGATCAATTAATTGATGGTACTGTAGGGCATGAGCTATTAAGTTTCTTAGATGCATACTCAGGATACAATCAAATCAAAATGGATCCAGAAGATGAGGAAAAAACTTCTTTCAATAACAAACAAGGGGACTTATTGGTATAAGGTAACGCCTTTTGGTCTTAAGAATGCATGTGCGACTTATCAGAGGTTAGTTATTCAAATGTTTCAAGAACATTTATGTAAGACCATGGAGGTTTATATAGACGACATGTTAGTAAAAAATCTGCATTCAGAGGATCATATATCGCATCTAACCGAAACGTTTAAAATTATGCGAAAATACAATATGAAGTTAAATCATGAAAAATGTGCATTTTGTGTAGCATCAAGTAAGGTTTTGGGCTTTCTTGTTTCTAATCGGGATATTGAAGTGAATCTCGCACAAATTAAAGTTATTAAAGAAATTCCTGATATGCTCTCAAACAAGAAAGGAGTGCAGAGACTGACGGGAAGGATCACAACTTTGGGGAGATTCATTTCTAAATCATTAGAAAAATGTTTTAAATTTTTCTTGGCCCTTAAAAAGCAGGATCATTTTGAGTGGGGTGAGGAGTGTCAACATGCACTTAGAAATTTGAAGATTTACTTATCAAATCCGCCTTTACTTGCAAAACCAAAGGCCGGGGAGAAACGTTTCATCTACCTTGCTGTCTCAGAAGTTGCGGTAAGTGTGGTTTTGGTTCGTGAAGAACAAGGTATGCAATCTCCAATCTATTATGTCACTAAATCTTTATTAGATGGAGAGACATGGTATCCACAACTGGAAAAAATAGCACTAATCATGGCATTTGGAAAATTAAGACCATATTTTCAGTGTCATCTCATTATTATGGTAACTATATACCCTTTACATAGTATATTACACAAGCATGAATTGTCAGGAAGGTTGGCCAAGTAGGCCATAGAACTGAGAGAGTATGAAGTCACGTACCTGCCTAGGACAAATCCAAGATATTAGCTGATTTCGTGGCTGATTTCAGCCAAGGGATGTAGATAGAAGCTAATAAAGAAGTTCAGGTACTTAACGAGGCTAATCCAGGTACGTGGATTTTATTCACTGATGGTTCATCTAACGAAAAATGTGCAGGATTAGGAATTGTCTTAGTACCACCTATGAGTGAAACTATTAGAGAAGCTATTAAATGTTACTCCTTAACTAACAATGAAGCGGAGTATGAAGCTATGATTGCAAGTCTAGAATTGGCACGAGAACCTGGAATAAGTCAAATAGTGATTAAAGTGATTCACAACTCGTTGTTAACCAAATGCTGGGAACGTTCACGGCCAAGGAAGCCAGGATGCAACAATACGTGGAAAAGGTGAGAGAACTAATTAGGCAATTAAAAACTTGGAAAGTCTTACAAATACCAAGGAATGAAAATGTTGAAGCAGACGCCTTAGCAAAATTTGCATCCGCAACTTATATAGCACATGATGAAAACGTCTCAGCTATACATTTATTTCATTCAGTTCTCGAACCTGATAAGAATGGTGTAATTTTTAATCATTTAACTTGGGATTAGAAGAACGAAATTGTTACCTTTTTACAGTATGGTACCATCCCTGATGACAAGAAGAAAGCTTATGCGTTGCAAAATAAGGCTACTCGATATTATTTAAAACAAGGAAACTTATATCAGAAAATGTTCGGTGGTCCCTTAGCAAGATGCCTCGGCCTTTCGCAAATGGAGTATGTAATGAGAGAAATATATGAGGGGCATTGTGGTAATCACGCAAGAGGAAGATCACTGGTGAGAACGTTGATTAGAGTAGGGTAATATTGGCCTAAAATGGAAGAAGAAGCAGGGAGTTTTGTAGAAAATGTCAGCGGTACGGTAACAATATACACAAACCATCAGAGTTATCACATCTGTTCATCACACCATGGCCGTGTCTGAAATGGGGAATGGACATCGTACGACCGTTGCCCTAAGCAAAAGGTCTGCTAAAGTTTCTGCTCGTACTTACTAATTATTTTACTAAATGGGTAGAGGCAGGAGCATTTAAGCAGGTGAGAGAAAAAGATGTCAATGAATTTATTTGGCATAACATCATCTGCTAATTTGGTGTACCAAAGGAAATCGTATGTGACAATGGTCCTCAATTTATGGGAGCTCAAGTCACAGAATTTCTTGAAAGTTGGAAAATAAAAAGGATCACGTATACACCTTACCACCAAGTGGGTAATGAACAAGCAGAATCAACAAACAAAGTCATCATTAATAATTTAAAGAAGCGATTAGAGGAGTCAAAGGGAAATTGGCCTGAAGTGTTACCCGGAGTTCTGTGGGCATATTGCACAACAACAAAAACGAGCACAGGTGAAACACCTTTCTCTTTGGTTTATGGAGCTGAGGCACTAATCCCAGTTGAAATAGGGGAACCAAGTACAAGATTTTCGAAAGCAACACAGGGGTATAATGATGAAGAGATGTGGTTCAATTTGTATTTATTAGAAGGCAAGAGAGAAGCTGCGCTAATAAGAGTGGCAGCACAAAGACAAATCATCGAACATTATTACAATAGAAAGGCACGCCTCAGATTCTTCAAATCGGGGACTTTGTGCTTAAAAAGGTTTTTCAAACTGCAAAGGCTGTTAGTTTGGGAAAAATAAGTCCAACATGGGAAGGACCCTATAGAGTTCTTGCTATTGAAGGAAAAGGACCATATGAATTAGAGACAATGAACGGGAAGATTTTCCTTCACACTGGAATGCTGTTCATTTAAGGAGATATTACTTCTAAGGGAATAACCACGGAAAGGTATTGCCATATTAAATTTTATTTTTGAATTGTTAAGGTTTTACTAACGATATTAGATGCTAGGAAAAACTCTAACTCATACTAAATGATGAGTCACGACCTATACGGCCAAATAGAGTGCATTAAAATTCTTAGCCCAGGGTTACAATTATTCTGATAGAAATATAAACGGGTTAAGCAGTCTTCACCTAATATTTCACCCCCGAGTCTCGTATGTTTTTCCTCTTTATGAAAAGGACAAGGTGAAAGATACTAACAAGTGCTCGAGGTTTTATACTTCAACACTCAAACACTTAGGGGACAACATCATATACAAAGGCACGTGTACAAAGAAGGCATAAAGAATTGTGGAAATTTAAGCCTAGAAGAAACAAGTGCGGATTAAATGCCATGAAGACATGACATTCATCATAGTGTTCTTTCCCATGAGAACAATGGAGTCACTTCTCAAACCCTTCCTAATATTTCGAAGTTAAAGGGATCCAATGTACCCTCAAAACAGTTAGGGTAAAGACTATGTATTAAAACGGATTATAAGGAAAACCATGTTTCAATTGTTCTTCTTTTGTAGAATTTTTTACAAGAAAAATAGTTACGAGAAAGCAATAGATGTAATTCAAATGCATGTAAAGTCTTTATTCAAAACCTGTCAAGGCTCAGAAATAAACACGTGTCCAAGTTATTTCTCAATAAACATGTGTGTTCCTGTTTCTTTGATCGTATAATACCATCATTATGAAGTTGAGACATCTTCTTCATTAAGTGTCGAAATATAAAAGGGCCATTTTTGTAGAACTCATGTTATTTAGTCTAGTTTAATGAAAAAGCATTTTCAGAGGATAAAAATGCAAACTATTCTTTAAGTCCTTGAAAACAAAAGGCAAGAATAAAACATTTGGAAGTTTAATGATAGTAACAAAAACTTCTTAATATATCCAAAGACTAAGCATAAACTAAGTAATCATAATTGTTTTATAAAAAATGCCCCATAACAGGAACTGGCGACTTTTACTTCTAAATATCCCTTATAAGAATTTGATTACCAACTTCTAAAAGAAAAAGCGAAAACAAGTTCATTACAAAACACTGGTTACTAAGAAGCAGGAATATCAGAAGTAACTGCTTCAATTTAAACTGAAAGAGCATCCGCATGTACGACTTTGACTTGGCTCGCTGCAATAGGCTCGGTGAGATGAGAAAGTTATGGTATCTGCTCCAGTATTTGCACCATTTTCTACATTAAGTGGAACCTCAACTTTGGGAGCGTTGACCACGGGAACTTCAGTTGTAGGAGAAGGGAAGTCCAGTGGTTGTTGAGCCTTTTCAATCATATCCATAGCCTTGGATTATTCTGACTCTAAGTTAAAGTTCTCCTGACCAGCTTCAACCAGGCATCACGGCGAAAGTTCAGAAAAGCCCAACTTACTTCAACAGCTAGTTTATCTTTGAGAAGCTCATATCTCTTTGCCAGACATCAATTTCATTTTTCAGTTCTTCATTCTCAGCTAATGTTGAATCGTAAGAGGCTTGGAGATAGGCATGAGAGCTTTCTAAGGAACGCACCTTGTTAGAGGAGATTCTCAAATTTTCTTGTGCCTGAGTCAAACTTTGCACCAAATCTCCTGCATAAACTTCTTTTTGGTTTAGAAGTGCTCTTAGCTCTCTAATTTCTTCACTTGACTTGGAAAATTGCTCCGAGAAAAAGCATTCAAGGCGTTCTTTGTCCTTCTCGGATTGTCTTGAAGAAGCTTTGGGCCAACTCCGAAGTCAATGCTCGCACCGCTACTCCAGGTTACTCCTATTATCTTGCAAATATTCTATAACAATTTGAGCACTATCAAAGTGTTCTTTCTAGCTAGCTGCTTCTAATTGAGATTCACGAGCCACTTTATCGGACTCAAGAATAGTATTTTCAGAGTCAGGAGACACTTTCTCTATTAGATAAATCCTGCCCATTAACTCTGTATCAATAAGATTGGCCTGAAAATAATAAATGAGGCAAATAAGAATCCGCTGGAAAAAAGAAATTTTTTTCTAAAACAAATAAAGGAGGGAAATACCTTCAAGGTGGCATGAACTTTGTCATTCATCAGAGTCAGAAAGCTATGGATATTCATTTTGCTTTCTCAATTGAGCCATAAAATGCTCAAGCCAAATGTCTGCCTGACCAGACTTTTTCAAAAGACTGCTGTTGGCGGGAAGTTTAATAGTCACGCTCGTCATGGTGACACTTCTGATCGTAGAATTCCCTTATGTATGATGGACAATAGAAAGAGGAACTACTAAAGGATGAGTGGTAGAAGAAGTGAAAACAGAAGACGGGGAAATTGAAGCAGGTGAAAGAGTAGGAGCAGATGGAGCATGTGAAGGAATAGAAGCAGATGAAGTAAGTAAGAAAGAAACTAAGGGCAAAGGAAGATGAGGAATTGAAAGTACAGGAGTTGAAAAATAAGAGAGTGGAAGTTCATCTAAAACGGTACCTAATTCTCAACTCTCAAAACAATTAGCAAAAAGTCGGTCAATGGACCCACGAGTGTCCTGGGTGGTAACATCGTCATCAAAGATGAGATGGACAGGCTCAACAGGAGAGGCACGAGGAAAACCTTCATCATTAGATATAATATGTCTCCTAGATCTTGGCCTCGTGACTAAAGAGCCGCCTTCATCTTCATCCTCGGAATCTTCATCAATGGTTTTTCTCTTCACAAGTGTATCTCGAGCTCTTCCTAAAGTCATTTGAGCTCCTGCAGAGGCTCGAGAGGCTGCAACTGCTTTAGCAGAAATGCCTCAAACTGCAAACCTTGACGAAAAGAGGGATGAAAATTAAGGTAATAAAAGGAAGATTTTACATTTGGGGAAGTAAAAAAAACTCTTACCATGAGTTTTCACTTTCCAACTGTATTGATTGAAAATAGATTTCCACGACCTAGCCTCCATAGGTGCTGTCTTCAACAATATATCTACCAAACCACAGAAATTGGGGACGGGATCCAGAACTCCCATGGTTGCTACAAAGGAAAAGAAATTAAAGTTAGAGAAGATGTTAGATTTGAAGGAAAGAGATACGAGAGAGGTAGAAGACTTACGTGCAAAGTTCCACTTCTTAGGGAAGGGAGAGTTTTCATTACCTACCAAACCAACTGTGGGGACATAAACAAATCAGGCGTACCAGCCACGATTCTTATCATCTTCAGGGCTCACCAAAACCCTTTTACTACTCGCCATTAAGGTAAAACTTTCGTTTCGAAAAAAGCCTAGGAGAATAGAGATGAGTAAGGTGGGAAAAGGAAAAATCAACACCTACCTTGTTAGACAAATGTCTTAAACAAGCCATCGCTCTCCAAACAAGAGGGAAAATCTCTTCTACCAAGGGCACTTTTAGTGGTTCATAGAGTTCCTTACCCTTAGAAGATGATTTTTGAGTAAAAGAACCTCTATTTCTGGAAGCAAGACCAGAACTAGAAAAAGGCATAGAAGAACCAAAACTATCACCAATGGGTCGACCCTAAATTGTGAAGCCTACCACCCTTACCCCTTATATGTATAATAGGGGCATTGGGGAAGTTATCAAAACTAGGAACCTTCCTAAAGTTAGGGTTTGAGGAAGACATGATGAAGAAGATCGATGTGGAGAAGAAGTGAACAGTATTGGGAAGACTAAAGCGTAATAAAACTATATGAGGAAAAAGTCAAGAAACAAAGTTATATTTATATTAGAGAACAACCGTCAAAGGAAAAAGTATAATAATGGAAAGCCTATATTAAAGGGAACTAGAACTTCGTGAATAGTGAAGCCGTAAAAGAGAAAAAAAAGCCTTGAAAAGGGCTGCAAAACTGCGGAGTCAATACGGAAATAACACGTGCATGAAACATTAATTAGAAGAGATGATTGAAGTGTCAACCTTATCATAGCATTAATAATGATAGAAATTCTTTTTTTAATGAGAATCCACTTTCCAAATATTCAATTGATGAATAAATGGAAAGTGGGGGCGGGGGACTATCTGTATTGGGAAAAAATCGAGTTTACATATTAAAGATGATGTGTCATGAAACGTAAGCTAGTCAAACAATCAAAGAATTGAAGTTAGTCAAGAGACACAAGCAACAACAGATGCGAGTAAAGGTAGCAGAAGAGGCACGGGCAGTTACTTGAGGATGCATGGCCCATACCTGTTCAAGACATTTAAGACTCAAAGATCAAGAAGAATTAAGGGGATGAATCTGATAGCCAATGAAAAGATCAAATACCATATTTAATGTATATTAAATACCAAAAATGGTAGAGAATATTTATTTAATGCAATGATTGTGTAACGTTTCATTCAATGTTAATAATTGCTCATAATAGCCTTATTATGACAAATGTAAGGTATGTATCTCCAAGTTTACTATTAAAAGGAGAATGCTGAACACTTGTAGGACAGGAAATATTATTGGAATATACTCTAATTTACTTGTTTTTTGATCCTATTACTCTCAAAATTCTTTCTTTATATTCTCTTTTGATTATCAGTAACTCGTGTTCTTCTAAATTTCTAGCTTTGATTAAAAATCTATTTTTTGATTAAACATAACTGTCTCCAGTTCATATGCTCCCTTACCCGCGTTAGATGCCTTCTAAGAATGAAAAGCCTTTTTAAGCATGAAGTCCCTAACTTTAAAGAATCTGAGGCATGTTTTTCAATTGTAATATCATTCTATGACTTGTTTCTGTTCTACCATTCTTATTAATGTAGCTTCTCTCCTCCCTTCAAGTAAGTCAAAGTTGACTCGTGTTTCTTCGTCATTAGATTCATGTGTTACATGTGTGAACCGTGTGTTTGGCTCTCCTATCTCAACAGGAATTAGAGCCTCATCTCCATAAACTAATGAAAATGGTGTTTCTCCTATGCTTGTTTTTGCAGTTGTATGATAAGCCCGTAAAACTCCAGGTAACACCTCAGGCCAGCTACCTTTTGATTCCTCTAATGGCTTCTTTAGGTTGTTGATAATAATCTTGTTCATTGATTCTGTTTCCCCATTTCTCACTGGGTGATAAGGTGTTGACGTAATCCTTTTAATTTTCCAACTTTGAAAAAATTCAGTGATTTGAGCTCTTATAAATTGAGGGCCATTATCACACAAAACCTCCTTTGGAAAACGAATCGACATATGATATTTCTCCAAATGAAATCCTTGACTTCTTTTTCACGTACATGTTTAAATGCACATGCTTCTACCCATTTAGTAAAGCAATCAGTAAGTACGAGCAAAATTTTTACCTATCCTTTCGCTTGTGGTAATGGACACACGATATCCATTCCCTATTTCGTAAATGGCCATGGTGTGATTACTGGATGTAGCAACTCCGCAGGTCTATGCATATTATTACCATACTTTTGGCATTTATCGCATTTAGTCACGAAACCTTCTACTTCTTATTCCATTGTAGGCCAGTAATAGGCTGCTCTAATAAAGGTTCATACCAATGACCTTCCTCCTGCATGATTCCCATAATGCACTTCGTGAACCTCCCTCATTACATACTCCATTTGAGAAGGTATGAGCCATCTTGCTAAGGGTCCTCCAAAAAATTTGCAATATAAATTGCCTTACTTTAAGCAATAATGGGTAGCTCGTTTTCAAAGTGCGTGAGCTTTCTTCTTATCTTCAGGCACGGTACCATACTGCAAAAAAAAAGCAACAATTTCATTTCTCCATTCCCAAGTTAAATTGTTAAAATTTACCTAATTTTTATCAGGGTCAAGAACATAATGAAATAAATGTAAAACTGAGGCATTTGAATCGCTTGCCACATCAGCCGTTGATGCGAGGTTAGCTAAAGAATCTACTTCAACATTTTCATCCCTGGGTATTTTTGTAACTTTCCAAGTTTGAAATTGCTTTATCAATTCTTGTACCTTTTTTATGTACTACCGAATCCTTGTTTCCATGGCTGTATATGTTCCCAGAATTTGATTAACCACGAGTTATGAATCATTATTAATTATAATCTGATTTATGCCAAGTTCCCGTACCAGTTCTAGACCTGCAATAATAGCCTCTTACTCTGCTTCATTGTTAGTCATGAAATTACATTTAATGGCTTGTTGAATGGTTTCACCCATAGGTGGTACCAAGACAATCCCTAAACCTACACCTTTTATGTCAGATGAACCATCAGTGAATGAAGTCCAAGTTCCTGGGTTAGCTCCGTTGAACATTTACAACTATTTTACTGCTTTTATATGCATATCTTTACTTAAATCAGCCAAGAAATCAACTAATACATGTGATTTTATAGTAGTCCTAGGTTGATAGGTGATTTCGTATTCACTTAACTATATAGCCCACTTAGCCAATCTTCTTGATAACTCATGCTTATGCAATATATTTCGTAAAGGGTAAGCAGTTACTACAACTGTAGGACGACACTTAAAATAAGGCCTTAATTTCCAAGATGCCATGATTAATGCAAGTGCAAGTTTTTCTAACTGAGGATACCGTGTCTCCGCTTCTATTAAAGATTTACTAACATAATAGATGCGGGATTATTTACCTTCCTCCTCTCGAACCAATACAGCACTTACCGCTACTTGCGGAATGGAAAGGTAAATAAGTAGCCTTTCCCATGCCTTTGGTTTTGCCTGTAAGGGTGGATTTGACAAGTATGTTTTCAAGTTCCTGAGTGCTTGTTGACATTCTTCATTCC
Organism: Nicotiana benthamiana; assembly: GCA_034376525.1. Lineage (NCBI taxonomy): Eukaryota > Viridiplantae > Streptophyta > Magnoliopsida > Solanales > Solanaceae > Nicotiana > Nicotiana benthamiana. Next base: position 120,462,107 of record CM067331.1, read on the forward strand.
ATTCAAAATGATCATGATTTTATGGGCCGACAAAAAGTTAAAGCATTTCTCATATGACTTAAAAATGAATCTCCCCAAAGGTTCAATCCTCCTTGTTAACCTTTGAACTTATTTCCTATTTGGAAGTATATCGGGGATTTACTCAATGGCCTTAATATATGCAGAATTTACCTCAATACCACAGTTAAAAGTAAAAAAAATCCATAAAACTTACCTGATGCAACACTAAATACACATTTCTCGGGGTTTAACTTCATATTATATTTATGCAAAATTGAAAATGTATCAGATAAATGAGATATGTGATCCTTCGAATACTGAGTTTTAACAAGCATATAATCTATATAGACTTCTGTATTTTTCGCTTTAATGTTCTCAAAATATTTTGGTAACTAACCTTTGATACGTTGCACCTGCAATTTTTAGACCAAAAGACATTACCTTATAACAATAAGTCCCCCTGTATGTTATGAATGATATTTTTTCCTTGTTTTCTGGATCCATTTTAATCTGGTTATAACCTGGATATGCATCTAAGAAACTCAATAACTCATGACCTGCTGTCACATCAATCAATTGATCTATGTGTGGCAGTGGAAAAGAGTCTTTAGGGCAAGATTTATTAAGATCAGTATAATCTACCCAAACTCACCATTACCGTTCTTCTTTGGAACCACAACAACATTAGCTAACCAATTAGGATACTTTAACTCATGAATAGACTCTTTTCCACAAATTTTGGACTTCATCTTGAATTACCTGATTCTTCAAAGTTCCTTGCTTTCTTTTCTTTTGTTTGACTGGAGTGTATGAGGAATCTTCATTCAATATATGAGTCATTACCTCCGATGGAGTCCTTGTCATGTCACAGTGGGACCAAGCAAAGAAGTCCACATTAGTTTTCAAAAACTTAACTAACTTACCTCTCGTTCCTTAGCTAAGATTAGCTCCAAAGTAAACATTCCTATCAGGCCATCGAGCAAATAACACGACAGGCTCCAATTCTTTAATTGTGGTTTTGATATTTTCAATTTTCTCTGGTTCTTGAATAGTATTGGGTCTCGAATCTATATCTGTTTGCCCTTTCTCAGTTGAGGTTTGCATTGTGGTGACCTCAACTGCCTTATGTGATTGCTATTTACCTTCATTTCTCGTACTTGTATCTGTAACAGAGTTGTCACCGTGCATGCATGTTCATCTCCATGAATTTGACAGATTTTCCATGGCGATGGAAATTTAATAACTTGATGAAAAGTTGAAAGTATTGTATCTATTTCGTAGATCGATGGCCTCCCAAGAATTATTCTATAAGCCATCTCCATATCTACTACTTGGAACTTTGTTTCTTTGATGATACCTTCGGCGAATGTGGCGAGTGTTACCTCCTCTTTCGTGACTACACTGGGAAATTATCGAATCCAGATAGAGTGTGGTCTTTTGTATTATTTTTTCATGGGTTTGCATTTCACGCAATACTCTTAGCAAGATAATGTTACCGAGCTACCTGGATCAATCCAAACTTGTTTTACATTAGTATCATATACAATTAAAGATATTACCAGTGCATCGTTGTGGGGTATTAATACTCCATCTGCATCTGCATCATTGAATGTAATGTTTTCTTCTTCCAAGGTGTGTGGCTCCCGTTTCCCTTGAGTGATTATTATTTTTTAAATCTTGTTAGCAACCGATATACTATTAATATCTTCATCTCCACTTATAACATTGACATACTTTTTGGGGATGGTGGTTTTGGAGGCGCCTACCTATTTTTCATGTAAGCTTGATTTCCTTTCTCACTGAACAGCTCCATGTGATACCCTTGCTTCAACAGATGATCAACTTCACTTTGTAGAAATCTGCTCTAGGCTGTTTTATGTATGTGGTCGTTATGAAACTCGCACCAATGGTCAGGGTTGCGCCTGTTTGGATTTGATCTCATTTTCCTTTATCCATTGAACCTTATCTACCATGATTTTCAAAACATCCACGAGCTATGAAGTTCTAACGTTGAAGTTATAACCACTGAATCTTGCTTTTATATTTGAATCATCATCTCATGGCTCATGAGTATTTTGATCGTTCCTGAATCTCGAGTCTGACTCTCTATTCTCTGTTATGTGATTGTACCTATGATTGTCTTGTTTTCATTGCGAGTCTCTTCCCGCAGGTCCCATGTAAGGCTCGTATCTATTTTTACCATATCCTCTTTCAATCTCCATACATCTTGAACATACCTTTTCTTCTTTTTGAAATTGTGGAACGCTATCTTCCTCAATCCTTAGCTTCGTGCTATATCTGTTATAAACATCAGTCCAAATTGTAGCTGAGAATTCTCGAAGGTTTCTTTGAGTCTCCTCGTGGCTTCTGAACCTTTTTCATTCACGTTGCTTGAAAAAGCTATAGTCACCCAGTTGTCAAGTACACATGACAATATCATTCTTTCACGCTGAAATGTATCCACAAATTCACTAAGAAACTATGAGTCTCCTTGCTTAATTTTGAAAATATCTTCCATTCTTTTTTCCACCTTTTGATTTCCAGAGTGTGCTTTGATGAAAGAATCTGCAAGCTCAGGAAAAGAATTTATAGAATTTTTAGGTAGAAGAGAGTACCATGTGAGCACTCCTTTAGTAAGTGTTTCGTCAAATTTTTTAACTAATATAGATTAAATCTCCGTCTTTGTTAAATCAATGCCTTTTACTCCCGTCGTGAATGCAGTCACGTGGTCTCGTAGGTCTGATGTTCAACCATATTTTAGAATATCAGGCATTTTAATCTTTTTTGGAATTGAGCAGCACTTGGTTTCCAGGGTTGTTGTGAATATGTATCCATATCTATTCCGTTAATCACGGGTGGCACCTCAGATATTTGCTCTATGCGTTCACTTTGGTCCTTGAGTTGTTTCTGCAAGGTAAGTACTAAGTTTTATAAATTAGAACTATCCACATTACATGGTTCCCTCTCTTGTGATTCACTAGGAGTCCCTCCACTACCTGGATTGACAAATCCAGAATGAGGGTTTTCCAAAGTATTATTATTGGTTATTGGTGAAGGGGTAGGAACATGTAACCGGTTAACAAGCGCTTCAACAGCTTTATTGACCTAAGTAGCAATTAATTTCTGCAAAGTGTCATCAACGATTTAAGCGTTCTCAAATTGAGCATGTTCATTAATTTGACATCCACCTGGTGTTCACTCTCGAGATTATCGGGGACAGCCTCATGGAGTAGGAATTGAAGTGTTAATATCTTGTGGATCTCCCTTATTTTTTGGTTTTCTTGGTTTCCTCGAATGTTAACATTGTTGTTCGATATGATTGACCAACAAGAAAAGTTAATAGAGAAAAAATAGATTATCAGATTTTCGGTAACGAAACAAATTTGTTTAACCAAAAGATAGGATTTTAGTCAAAGCCAGAATTTAGAAGAACACGGGTTACTGATATTCAAAAGAATGTATAAGAGGAAATAATTTATGTAGCAAAAGAATATTTCAAGAGAAAAGCGAGTAAACCAAGATATATTCCAATGATTTCGTGTCCTCAACTAATAAGATGTCTCCCTTTTATAGGTGTCCTAGAGATATACGTTTTGCCCAAATCATAATGAGGCTATTATGAGTAATTAAAGATATTGAATGCTACAATACATAATCATTACATTCAATGTGAATTCCCTAAAGTATTTCGTATTTAATGTCTGTTACATGCCGTATCTGCGCTCTCTTTATTGTCAGATTCATTCTTTTGGGCTTTTAGATATAAACGACTTCAACAGGTATGGGCACTGAGTTATTTGAATATCTACCCATGCCTCTTCTTCTATCATTAGCTCGTGCTTGTTGTAATTCGTCTCTGTTTGTAGCTCGTGCCTGTTAACTAACTGTCATTCTTTGATCACTTAATCAGTCTACGTATCTTGACACGTTTCCTTAAATATAATTTTTCCAATACAATTGTGTCGTCGATCATTAAAGTTGTTGTGGTTTTGCTGGTGATTGGAATAGCTGTTGTATTTTGTGTTTGTTGTGGTGGTATATATGTTTTAGGTGTATCTATTTTGTTTGAATGTTATTGTGGCCTTATTCTCATACAATGAAATTGTTTTTACAACTATCTCTTATGTATGAGTTTAAATACGAAATTCAAAGTGCTAAAATGTTGAAGTTGTAGCATGAACTCAACTAATAAGTCATAACAAATCGCATTGAATTGCCTTTAAATTTTATGCCATTATCTTTAATTTTTTTGCAATTGCATTTATAACAGATGCAAAAGCACACACACGCATGCTTTAAACTGAGGTTAGCAACAGCATTTAAATTGCATTAACAACAAAATTGTTTACAACACCAGTTACAATTCCAAATAACTAATTAGTTTACAACTTAAAGTAGTATGAACCGGTGATGGAAAAAAGAGACAATAATAAATCAAGTTTGGATACTTAGCAAAATATATGAACTCAAACACAAAATAGCACAATCCTAACACAACTATGACGTTGGAGGGGCTGGACTTGCAACTAAAGAGGTAGTTCCTGAAGATCCAATTTAGTTCCTCATGTTTGTACTTAGTTATTGTGGATGGGTAGTAATTATATCATTTCTGCCTTTAAACTTAAGCACATGATGTTTAAAACAAAGATCAATATTGACTGCACTATCATCTTTTACAACCTTAGTCATATATGATACAACTCTTTCACCTGAACTACCAAGATGAAATTAACATAAAAGCATATGAAGTAGTCGTAAAAAATGGTAGCAATAACAAATTGAATTTGTGAATAGATAGTCTTATATTAATGATAGTCATTCGAGTTTTCGGGTTGGTGTAATATCCAAAACTAATATTTTTTTACCTCTTCTATCCATCAGATGGTGGTGCAGATTCAACACCTTATCCCCTTGTTCTTTTATCCCCGACAATAACTTTTTAAGGAGTAGTTACTCGGGGTGCATATTGAAATGAATATCTATACAATCTAGTGTTGTTTCCCCTTCATATGCCACTGGTAGTGCTTGTATTAGTAGTGTTTCCCCTTCTTATGCCACAAGTTGTTCTTGTACTTGAGTTGTTTCCACTTCCTCTGCCACTACTTATATTAGTTATTGCAAATTCTTGAGTTGCTTGACTTCCTTGGCGTGGTTGAATTGAATGAGTTGATTGTCTTCTTGTAGACTCTCCCATTCCATCCTAAAAACTATAATTACAACACATATATAAGTTGGCATTTTAAGTGAATAAAAAGATAAAAAAATATTATAACTTACCTTGATTGACAGATAGACTTTATATGGCATGCTTGATGATATTTTGAGCACGTCATCTGAACTCCTTTCTTAGAGAGCATGCCACACTTCTTTTTCTTAGGCCACTCTTGGCCTTTCTTATTTTTTTTTGGGGCCTACTTGGCATTGATTTTGGTGCAGGAGGCTCAATTACCATGTTATTAGTTTTAGGTTACTCCTTCATGTTATTAGTTCAGGCCACATCTTCCTGCATCTTTCAAAACAATCTTTATTCAATGCATCCAAGCAGACATAGAAATATTTAAAAAGATTCTTACTAGGCTATGAATTTCTGTAAATTTTGACCAAGAAAGTACTACCGTGATTGGTTTATGTAATAATATTAGTATTATCAAAATCTTGGTCTCTGAGGCCTCGAAAGTCTCATTTAGAGTTTCCTCGATTACGTACACAGTCTAGGCGCGTAGCCGGAAAGCTAAAACGTAAAATTCTATGAAAAATGCTAAGTTTTGATGCTAAAATGAAAAACTTTGACTTCGATAAAGATTTTAGGTAAACGGATCTGGACCCGTGATTCGACAGTCCCGGATGGTTCGTAGAAAAATATGGGACTTGGGCGTATGCTCGAAATCAAATTCCAAGGTCCCAAGCCCGAGATATGAATTTTTAAGTGAAATTATTTTCTGAAATGTTTAAAGATAATTGAAGTGAAACCTAATCTGAAAGTAATGGTTACAGGCCTATATTTTGGTTCCGGCACCTGGCAAGTCTCATATGTGTTTTGAATCACTCTTATTAAGTTTGATGAAAACCAGACGTCGTTTGACGCAACCCGGACCCAAATTGGGAAATTTATGCTTATATGGAGTTTTGAGAAATTTAATTGATCTTGATTCGATGTTCATGATGTTATATTAGGGATTTGATCACTCGAATATGTTCGTAAGATATTTTTGAGGTTGTGTTTATACTTGGATTAGAGTTTTGAGGACTCGAGTGAGCTTCGAGTAGGTTCCGGGATGCCTTAGTCTTAGAAAGATCAAATGTTGCAGGTTCAGGAATTTGACAGGTGTCTGAACCCTCTTGTACGGCCCGCGAGAAATTGTGTGCTGCCGCGGATGGGCCAGCACAGTCACGATCTATTTTGCACGGTACGCAGTAGGTGTTGTGCGGCCGGAGTCGGCTTGGTGTGGTCTGCACTGGGAAACGATCTTCAGGTCTTTAGAAAGCCAGTGCGGCCACGGTCCTTTTGTGCGGTCCACATAGGGAATTTCATAGGGGTATCAACGCATGTGAATTTAAGTTATTTTACACTTTTCAAAACCCCAAAACATAAGAGGCTATTTTCCAAACAACTCTTCTTCTCCAAAACAATTAGTAAGTGATTTCTAACTCATTTTATTCACTCATTAACATCTTCTAACATGATTTCAACTTCAAATCAAAGATTTTCATGGAGAAATTGGGTGTTTTGGGTAGAACCTAGGTTTTTTAAATATTGGGGAGTTGGACCTCAATTTGAGGTACGATTTCAAAACAAATTATATATTTAGACTCGCAGGGGAATGGGTAATTTGGTTTTTGTCTGAACCTCGAGTTTTGACCACGTGGGCCCAGGGGCAGTTTTTACCTTTGAGGGTAAAACCTTGTAAAACCTATTATCATGCATTGGGATTAATTCATTTAACATTTATTAATGTGATTAAGTAACTCATGACTAGATTCGAGTAGACTGGTGGTGGAATCAAGAGGTAAATCTATAATTGAGACTTGAGTGGTGTTCAAGGTATCGAGGTAAGTGTTCGGTTGTACGCCTACCACAAGATATTAAAATAGGAGCTGGTTGTACGCCTACCACCAGTTATCGAAATGGGAGCGGTTGGTACACCTACCGCAAGATGTTGAAATGGGAGTGGGTGGTACACCTACCACAAGATATTAAAATGGGACCGGGTGGTACGCCTACCACGAGTTATGATGAAATGGGAGCGGGTTGCATGTCTGCAATGAGAGGAGCATTGAAAGTGAAAGTTGGTTTATCTATTATTGTCCATGTTAGTAGCTTAATAGTTGATTTCATTAACATTTCTGACGGATTCTGTTTATTTTTGCTATCCCCAAAGCATATTTCTTCTCCCAGTTTTACCTGTTTATTTCCTGTTATTCCTTTCGCTACATATTATATAACTGCACAGGTTTATCTTGAGTCTAGTCCTAGCCTTGTCACTACCTCGCCGAGGTTAGGTCATACACTTACCAACACATGGGTTCGGTTGTGCTAATGCTACACTCTCCACTTATGTGCAGATATTGGAGCAGTGTGTGAATAGCAGTACTAGATCGGGAGACAGCCTTCAATCCACCTAGAACCCGAGGTAGCCTTGCGGACATCCGCAGGCATGGAGTCTCCTCTATCTTGCTTTTTTATTTGGTTATCTCATGTATTCCGAGACAAACAATGTTATATTTCTTTCAAACAATTGTATTTAGTACTCTTTGTAGTCCGCGGGTAACATGACACCACTTCTTGGGTAAAGATGTATGACAAGTTCCGCATTTTTCTTCAGTTTATTTAATTTAAGTCTTCCATTTTGCGTTCATGTTTTTGCTGTTATTAACTAATACGATATGTGTTGTTATAATTGATAAAAAAATGAATTTAAAATTAAAGTGCTGGATGTTTATGAAAATGTTTGCCTGGCTCCTACGAGTAGGCACCATCACGATTTATGAGGGTGGGAAATTTCGGGTCGTGGCAAGTTTGTATCAGAGCTCTAGGTTACATAGGTCACACAACTAAGAGACAAGCCTAGTAGAGTATAAGGGATCAGTACAAAGACGTCTGTATTTATCCTTTAAAGGTTACAAAGTTAGGAAAATCTCACATCTCTTCTTTCTTGTCATGCGAAATGGTTTCTCAGTGCTAATGTAAATTTTACTCTATTCTATCACAGATGGAAAGGACACGCGCTTCCTCATCTTCTGATCACAAGTCCGAGCCCCAGGCTCCTCCTGCTAGGGTAGAGGGCGAGGCCGAGGTTGTGTTAGAGGCTGAGGTAGGGTCGTAACTCAGCCCCAAGCAGCAACACCAGTGGCAGAGCCTCAGGCTGACTTTGACGAGGAGATTCCGGCCACAGCCCCAGCACTTCCGGTAGTCCCAGCGTAGGTCCTAAAGGGGTTTATTGCTACCCCAGTTCTTCAGTATGCTCTGGTTTGATTTGTGGGTCTTATGGAGAGTGTTACCTGAGCAAGTTGCTCCCAGTAGCATCAATCGTCTCTCAAGCTAGAGGAGGGGCCCTGACTCTTGCTACTCGTACTCCGAAGTAGGTAGCTCCTCAGATTCGGACTCCGGCAGTTCATCCAGTTGGGGCATCTCAGCCGGTTTTGGTAGCCCAGGCCGGTTATGGGGCAGCTATGACTGCCGATGCTTTATAAAGGTTAGATAGGTTCACCAAGCTTTTCACTACTACCTTCACCGGTGCATCAACCGAGGATCCTCATGATTATCTGGACAGCTACCATGAGGTTCTTGGGAACATGGGTATTATGGAGACCAATAGAGTTTACTTCCCTCCATTTCGGTTATCTGGATCTACCAAAACTTGGTGGAGGGATTATTTTTTAGCTTGACTAGTAGGATCTCTAGCCTTAACCTGGGTGTAGTTCACGCATGTATTACTGGTGAAGTTTCTCCCTACTACGCATCGAGAGGCCTATCAGAGGCAGTTCGAGCGTCTCCATCAGGGATCCGTGACAGAAACCCAGTATGAGACCAGGTTTATTGATTTGGCTAGCCATGCCATTATTATACTTCTCACTAAGAGGGAGATAGTGAGATGATTTATTGATGGACTTATTCAGCTTATTCGTCTCCAATAGCTAGAGAGCTGGGAGCGAGATATCCTTTCAGGAGGTGGCCAATGTGGCCCGGAGGGTTGAGATGGTATTGTCACAGGGGGTGGTCATAGAGCAGACAAGAGACCCTGTCAGTCAGGTCAATTTAGTGGTGCCTCGTCTGGAGGTAGGGATTCACATGATAAGGAATAGTCTTCTAGGCCTTTCCAGTTAGCCCTCCAGGTTTCTCACGCTGCTTCTGCTGGCTATGGTCCTTACATGAAGTATTCCGATTAGCAGTCCTTCATTGCAGCACCAACACCTATTAGTGTACCACCGGTTCAGAGATTCTAAGGTTGTCTGTCCCAGCAGCTGAGAGCTTGTTTTACTTGTGGCCCTTGCGCACTAGGTGGCTCTCAGCATCAGAGTTCTCGTGCCATGGTTAAGGGACTAGGTGTTCCACAGCCCACCCAGCCAGCTCGTGGTGGGGGTAGAGGTGCCAGAGGTGGAGGTAGAGGTCATAGAGGTGGATCTCAAACCACTAGAGATGGAGGACAGCGAGCAGCAGGTCGTCCTAGAGAGGTAGATCAGAGTGGTAGGGCCCTGCCTCGATGTTATGATCTTCAGGCTAGGCCCGAGGTGAAAGCTTCAGATGCAGTTATTACAGGTATGGTTATGGTATGTGATAGAGATGCTTCAGTGTTGTTTGATCCGAGGTCTACGTATTCATATTTGTCATCCTATTTTGCCCCATATTTGGTCATGCCTAATGATGTATTGGGTATTCCTGTCTATGTGTCTACGCTAGTGGGTGATTCTATTATGGTCGATCGAGTCCATCGTTCCTATGTTGTAGTGACTGGGAGTTTGGAGACTCGTGTAGATTTGTTGCTTTAAGATATGGTCGACTTTGATATTATATTGGGATTGGTGGCGTAGAATAAATAAGTACATTGTCGCATATGTGGCACGGTGTTTGAATTTTCAGCAGGTTAAGTATGATCATTAGAGGCCTTGTGGTTTACTTCAGAGGATTGAGCTTCCCCAGTAGAAGTGGGAGCGAATCACTATGGACTTTTTTACTGGACTTTCGTTGACTCGGAAGAAGTTCGATGGAATTTGGGTCATTGTTGATAGGCTGGCCAAGTCAGTGCATTTCATTCTTATGGTAGTCTCTTATTAATCTGAGGGGTTAGCTGAGATCTATATCCGGAAGATGGTTCGCCTTCATGGTGTTCCGGTATCTATCATTTCGGATCGAGGTACACAATTTACCTCGCGTTTCTCAAGAATAGTTCAGTGAGAGTTAGGTACCCAAGTGGAGTTAAGTACAGCATTTCATCCTCAGATGGATGGGCAGTCCGAGCGAACTATTCAGATATTGGAGGATATGCTCATAGCTTGTGCTATTGACTTTGGAGGTTCGTGGGATCAGTTCTTGCCTTTAGCAGAGTTTGCCTACAACAATAGCTGCCAGTCGGGCATCCAAATGTGTCGATCTCTGGTTGGATAGTTTGAGCCGAGTGAGGTTCGGTTGTTGGGTACGGATAGTCCAGGAGGCCTTAGGCAAGGTCAGAATCATTCAAGATAGGCTTCGTATGGCTCAGTCCAGGCAAAAGAGCTATGCGAATCGCAAAGTTCGAGATGTAGCTTTCATGGTCGGTGAGTGGGTATTGCTCTGAGTGTCGCCTATGAAGGGTGTGATGAGATTTGGGAAGAAGGGAAAGCTTAGCCCCAGGTTCATTGGCCCCTTTGATATTCTTGATCGAGTGGGAGAGGTGACTTATAGACTTCTATTACCGCCTAGATTATTAGTCGTATATCCAGTTTTTCATGTGTCCATGCTTTGGAAGTATCACGGAGAACTAGCCCACACGCTAGATTTTAGCACTGCCCAGTTGGATAAGGATCTATCTTATGAGGCAGAGCTAGTGGCTATTCTAGACTGGCAGGTTCAGCAGTTGAGATCCAAGAGTTTCCCTTCTATTCGTGTCTAGTGGAGAGGTCAGCCTCCTGAGGCATCGACCGGGGAGTCCGAGTCCGATATGCAGAGCCGTTATACTCGTCTTTTCCACGACCCACGTGCTTCCTTCATTTGTCCATTCCAGGACAAATGGTTGTATTAGAGGTCGAGAATGTGACGACCCAAATGGTCATCACCTATTTCATATTGAAATCTCTGTCTTCGAGGCATTGAAAACCTTATTTATAGTTGCTCAATTTGTGGGCTCAGTCCGGGCGCGTAGCCAGAAAGTTTAAGTGTGAAATTCTGCTAAAAATACTAAGTTTTGACACTAATATGAAAAAATTTTACTTCTGTCATCATTTTAGGTAAACGGACCTGGACCTGTGATTTCGACGTTCCCAAAGGGTCCGTAGGAAAATATGGGACTTGGGTGTATGCTCGGAATCGAATTCCGAGGTCCCAAGCTTGAGATATGAATTTTTAAGTGAAATAATTTTATGAAATGTTTAAAGAGAATTGAAGTGAAATCTAATCTGAAAGTAAAGGTATCGGGCCCAATTTTGGTTCCGGCGCACGGTACAAGTATTATATATGTTTTGAATCACTCATGTAAAGTTTGATGAAAATGCACGTCGTTTGACGCGATGTGGATACTAATTGGGAAATTTATGCATAAAAAGAGTTTTGATAAATTTCAGTTATCTAGAGGTTCTATTCGATGTTCATGATGTTATATTGGTGATTTGATCACACAAATATGTTAGTAAGATATTTTTGAGGTTGTGTGTATACTTGGATTAGAATTTTGAGGACTCGAGTGAGCTTCGAGTAGGTTCGGGGATGCCTTAGTCCTAAAAAGATCAGATGTTGCAGGTTCAGGAATTTAACAGGTCTCTGAATCCTCTTGCGCGGCCCGCAGAAATCGCGTGCGGCCGCGGAGGTGATAGCGCGGCCGCGGTCGCTTTTGCACAGTCCACGGTGGGTGTTGTACGGTCGTGGTGAGCTTGCTGCGGTCCACACTGGGCAATTATCGTCAGGTCTTCATAAAGCCTGTGAGGTCATGGTCCTTTTTGCGTGGTCGGGATAGGGAACTTCAGAGGGGTATAAATGCGTGTGAATTTTTGTTATTTTTCACTTTTCAAACCCCAAAACATAAGAGGCAATTTTCCAAAAAACTCTTCTTCTCCAAAACGATTGGTAAGTGATTCCTAACTCATTTTCTTCACTCATTAACATCTTTTAACATGATTTAAACTTCAAATCTAAGATTTTTATGGGAAAATTGGGTGTTTTGGGTCGAACCTAGTTTTTCTAGATATTGGGGAGTTGGAACTTAATTTGAGGTCCGATTTAAAAACAAATCATATATTTGGATTCGTGGTGGAATGGGTAAATGGGTTTTGGTACGAACCTCAAGTTTTGACCATGTGGGCCTGGGGGCATTTTTGACCTTTTAGGGTAAAACCTATTTTTATGCATTAGGGTTGATTCATTTAGCCTTTATTAATATGATTAACAATTTATGACTAGATTCGAGCGGATTGGTGGTGGAATCAAGAGGTAAATCTATAACTGAGACTTGAGTGGTGTTCAAGACATCGATGTAAGTGTTTGGTCTAACCTTAGCTTGAGGGAATATGAGTTGAGTTTGATGAGCTAATTGCTCTTTGTTAAGTACAACGTATAGACATGGTGACGCGTAGCTATACGTTGGTGTCAAGCATGACCAAGAGTCCTAAGCTGAAAGTTGTTGTATTCATAAATGACATCACTTATGCCGTAACTGATGATCTACCATATCGAGCAAAGATTTTTTATCCTCGTAGACCCTACTTAAGATTGAGTATCTTCATTGATTAAACTGAGTTAAGGTTGGTTATAGCTGATTCTCCCTTGCGGGATAATTTTTTTATATTTTTGTTCCCTTGCCGGAAAGCTATTATATTACTTTATTCCCTTGTCGAGATTTCTTGTTATTATGTGATAACATGATATGGGATCGGGTGGTACTCCAACCACGAGATATAATGAAATGGGATCGGGTGGTACGCTTACCACAGAATATTGATACGGGAACGGATGGTACGCCTACAACAAGATATTGAAATGAGAAGGGGTAATACGCCTACCACAAGATATTGAAATGGGAGCGGGTGGTACGCCTCCTATCACAAGATATTGAAGTGGGAGGGGGTGGTACGACTACCACAAGATATTAAAATGGGAGCAGGTGGTACGCCGACCATAAGATATTGAAGTGGGAGCGGGTGGTACACCTACTACAAGATATTGACATGGGAGCGGGTAGTACGCCTACCACAAGATATTAAAATGGGAGCGGGTTGTATGCCTACCACGAGTTATGATGAAATGGGAGCGGGTTGCATGCTTGCAACGATATAAGCATTGAAAGTGAAAGTTGGTTTATCTATTCTTATCCGTGTTAGTAGCTTAATGGTTGATTTCATTATAATTTCTTGAGGATTCTGTTTATTTTGCTATCCTTAAAGCATGTTTCCCCTCCCTAGTTTTACCTATTTATTTTCTATTATTCCTTTCGCTATATATGATATAGCTGCACAACTTTATTTGGAGTCTGGTCCTAGCCTCGTCACTACCTCGCTGAGGTTAGGCTAGACACTTACCAGCACATGAGGTCGGTTGTGTTGATGCTACACTCTGTACTTATGTGCAAATACTAGAGCAGTTGTGAGCAGCAGTACTACACCGAGAGCCAGCCTTCAGTCCGCCGAGACACCAAGGTAGCCTTGCAGATGTCCGTAGACCCATAGTCTCATCTATCTTGCTTTTTATTTTGTTATCTCATATATTCCGAGGCAAAAAATGTTATATTTCTTTCAAACGGTTGTATTTAGTACTCTTAGTAGTCTGTGGGTAACGCGACACCACTTATGGGTAGAGATGTATGACAAGTTCTGCATTTTTGTTCAGTTTAATTAATTTAAGTCTTCCACTTTATTTTTATGTTTCCGCTGTTATTAACTAATATGATACGTGTTGTTATAATTGAAAAACAAAATTTAAAATACAAGTGCTGGAAGTTTATGAAAGCGACTTTCCTAGCTTCTACGAGTAGCCACCATCACGACTCACGAGGGTGAAAAGTTTTGGGTCGTGACATTTTCCCTATAACATATGGTTCTACCAACATATAAACCCAATTTTTCTCTAACCAATTCTTGTATTTCTTTGATCCTAATATAGGATTGAGATGTGATACTACCTCTGAATTTGTTAGCAACCTACTTAGAATTATAAAGCTTGTTCTTGTTCATTGGAGTGAACTTGTGAATAGGATGATACTTCTTAACTATAAAATTCTTTGAATATCTATCAACACGTACAAATAACTCCCACAGGCAAATCTTAAATTTACATTTCACCTTCACCCTAATTGCCTCTTTAGGTATGAGTTTCAATTGTGCATGGTATTCAATAGCATATTGAGTCACTGTCTTCCTAAATTATTTGACTTTCTCAAATATCATGCCAAGATTAAAAATAGCCGCAACACAATATGGATCATAACTTAACTTTGTACTCTTCCTTTTACTTGACAAATCAACGCCAATTTCAGCTTCCATATCTAGCTCATCATCAGAATTATCGCTACCTATATCAGAGCTATCAACATAGTCCTCATTCCCCATGATTTACCAACATATTTGTCTATCTTGTTCTTGCCAATATCTTCAAAACCTCTATTTATTTTTCCTTCTCCTAGAGGTACTTCTACATGAACAGTTGGTTTTTTCCTTCTTCTAGCCTTTAGCTTGGTTCTCTTTTCATTGCACACAGCTATCAACTTTTCTTCAGCATCATTATCATCTTCTTCTGGTACAACATCAAAATCTGAATAGCACCATCAAGGTTTGTAAAATCACCTTCTACAACCTTTTCCCTCCCCACACCATTTAATTCAGCAGCAACATTTTCCGTTACTTCAGTTTCAGCAACAACATCTTCGCTCACTTCCGTTTCAATAGCAATATCTTCCATCTCTTCTATGTTTGTTTCCCCATATGCACCATTCACTTCAGTTACATCTATTTCTGGACCACCAATAAATCCAGTAGGTGTCACATCATCCACTAACTTAGAGTCTAGAACATTATGATAAATATACAAATGCATCTCATCTCCATTTATTATGTTACACACAATATTAAATAATTGTGTATCACTATCCACAGATAAAATTCTTAGTTTCTGGGTCTTGGTAATAGAAGCCACCCACTGTAGAATACCCCATTTTTTAGTGTAATATAATAGTTCCAGAATAAAAAGTGATCTTATCAATATCAGCTATTAACACCTCATGTTTCCCCATATATTTCGAGTTATGGTCAAGGGTAAAGTTACCACCATGGTAAAAATTAACAACAATAAAGTCTGGCATCACTATTTTTAATATTCCTGAATTTCTTTTAAAAACCCCTAATCATGGCCAAAATCAGTCCCAACTCGCATGGAAGCCCACCAATAAAATGACTACAATACAAAACACTTAAAAGACTTACCCTTTCAGCACTTCAATTATGAGTATCAAGCGGCACTTCAACGAGTCAGCACCTCCTCCCCTAATGATGGTTCTTCAAACACAGAAGGTAAATCGAACATATTTTAACCTATAGCACTAATCACTACTGAATATAGAATGAAACGGAACAGAATCAATGGGCATGCATCGCTTTGGACGGATTTTAGTGGAATTGAATTTGGAACTTAAGTTTTTTTAGTTGTTTGTCTTTAGGAATGTGTAAAAATGAGAGGGTTATTAGGAAGTGGGTAATTATATTTGGTTTTACCCGGTAAAAAAGTCTATGTGTTATTGTAAAAAATGTAAAAATGTTTCATTTGTTACATTATCCATGCTAGCAGCGCGTAATGGCACGCGTTTTTTATTAGCTCAGGTCGGACGTGTTAAAATGGTGCAGTAAAAGTATAGTAAAAGTGTGCCGGTGAAAAATAGCTTAGTTGAGGTGTTCAAGTGAAATTTCTGTGATAGTTAAAGTGTCATTCTATATATTCTACCAAGAAAAATACTTACCTACACTGGATATTTACATTTACTCAATACATACATGATACATATTTTTATTAACACGACGACTGTTGTTTCCGACTGTGCACCCTTTGTTCCAATTTATATTTTTAGATTAATATCTTTTAAATTTCATGAAATAAACTTTATGCATTTATAAAATACATAACGAGTACTATGATAAATACGATTCAAAATATTCAAGAAAAGATAGGATAATTTTTTATATTTTTCAAATATTAAGAGTACCAAATTTGTTAAAAAGTGAAGTCCTCGTGAAATTGGTATAACATTGGGCGGATAGAGGGGATCTGATCACATGATTTATTAGTTTTTCATGTAAGCAGGCCACTAGTAGTTCATTACCACCCAATTCTATTGACCTAATTTCCAGATATTAAAAGATAATAGTAATCATTCAGGCACTCAACACTTATGGTGACAACATTTGCACCGAATCTTGTGTTGGGTGGTCAAAAAATCCAGTGGTGGCAAACAATATCTCCATCCTCTATCATTTGCTGACCTAGTCCAGTCTTAATTTTGTACGGTCCGACTTGATTTAAACTTTAGACGTTATGAGTTCAGAGTTAATATATATATATATATATATACACTTCAGTTTCGAGAATATAATAAAATTTTTAGGTGTGATAGAAATAATAGGAGAAAAACCTTTAACATACTGGGAAAATAATAAAGTAATGTATAAATTAGATATAATAAACCTATATACAACCGTGAATCTATAATAATATCTGCCACTATTTCAATCAACCTTTAAGCATCTTATTGCTTGGGGCACACCTGTCAAAAAGCATCACTAACTTTGCCGCAGTGGAACTCAAAATGGAAGATCATCAATCATAGACATAAGACCCCCACTTAACGAACAATCAGTACATGAAATTGATTGGACATGGGTAATGGTGTTTTTTAAATATATTAATTGAACATTGCAATTTCTTAACGTGTAGTCTAATAGCACAATAGTATTGGACAGTTTCAAACATGACTTTATTCCGAAAAGATAATATAAAAGAATAAAAGGTTTTATATGTAAGATAGTCTGACGTTGTAAATGATTTGTCCTGCTTTGTTGTATTTAGTTGGGTGAATTGTCAATTTTGTGTTTTGCCATTTTAGAGGACTTCCCTAGCTAGGTTCTCTTTTATTAGTTGTATTGACTTTGCATTCCTCCTATGAAACCATGTATATTACTAACTTACCCTTATTAGTGGTAATAGAATCCTATCAACAAAGCATTGGTTGGAAAGTACGTGAATACTTAATGATAAGGGTAAAATAATGAAAGAAAATAATAACTCTCTCTTGATTTGTTAAAGTGGATAAGTAAATAAAAATTATATTTTTGATATACCAAAACTTATAAAAGGGGTGGGAATACTATATTCTATTAAAAGCTAAGTGTTTGATGCCATCAGAATTCAGAGACTTCAGACATGCTATTCTTAAAATCAAACATGTCCAGAAATTTGACATATAAAAGTTATTCCGAGAATCACTCATTATATTGAAGATTGACGAGCATAATTAATTAAATTAATTAAGCGGTCCTAGGGATAAATTCCACTTTACACTTTCCACTTACCAATTTTCCTATTCGATCGCACCTTATCTCCAGATATATCTTCTCAGATATTGCATCTTCTGTCAATTCCTCTTTTTAGTTTCGAATTATATCATATACTGATAGTAAAAAAAAAAAGTTCTTACACCATCTATATATGTCATCCAAGAATTAAAAGTATATACTTTGTTGTCTAATTTACCAAATTAGGGTCACAATATTGGATTTACCAATTGTTACATGTCATTTTAATACGATAAAACAAAAAAAAACACAGTTTGATTGACATTCTGTATTCACACAGAGTCGGAGAAGGCGGAGCTGCGGTGTCCAAGCAGCTACCTCGCAATCTCCAAGTGAAAATTCGCACAATATACTTAGCAACCGCTACTATACCTCGAGATACCTGGATCTGCACATAAGATGCAGGGGTATTGTGAGTACACCAACTCAGTAAGTAACAAGTCCAACCTATGTACTGCCGGGTAGTGATGGACCAAACCTCAACAGGAAATTTAACAGCAAACGGAACAAAAATGTAAACATTCTTACAGTTCAAATAAAACTCAACAGTAATAGAAGCAATTGATCAGTAAAGAGTTCAATACTCAGAGATTGCATATATATACCAACGCACATCTAGCATGACCAATGTTTCCACAACCTTCACGAACAAGTGCTCAACCACTTGGTACGGTATATGGCCTTCCGGCCTAAGGAAGATCCATCTCGGAATATATATCACTTACCGTAGTTATCTAGTACCGAGGACACAGGCCAATCCAGCCTCACGGAGAAGATCCATCTCTCTCTATAGTACTTCGGAAAAATCCATGGCAAGGGAAATCCATCCCTCAGTATAATCATCGAGCGAAGGCATGATAAATTTCATTGATATGGCGTGCAGCCCGATCTCATACTATCGATAAATACTCGGCTGTCGGCCTCATTCGGTCAATACTCTCTAGTCTCATACACAGGTCGAAGATGTCATAATACAGGTCCGAACAATGATATGATATGTCAAATAGCAACAAACAAGAATGAGGCAGGATATAATATGCAGAAAAGAGATTGAGTATAAGGTAAATATGAATCTAATGTCATGATAGCAAGAAACAACCTCTCGGGTCTCAATAGTGTTGGAGTGAAGCCTTAACATGATTTATAGCTCAACAACTAGATCACATAATCACAACATATATATATCGATAATAAATACCACTAATAGGCATTCTGGAATGATCTAGGCCATATTTCTCACAGTGCATGCTCATACGCCCGTTACTTGGCATAGCGTCACCTTCACAACAGCCATAGAAAACATTGTTCGGGGTTTCGAACCCCCAAATCCAAGGTTGAAAGTGTTACTAATCTCAAGCCAAGCCAAAAATCTATCCCGTTACACCTTTTCCTCATGACTCGACCTCTGATTTCCTCGAATCTAATCAAAATCAGTACATAACCATCAAAATATGCTAAGGGAACAAGGCCCACTCGAAAATAATCAAAATACAACGTGAATCCTGAAATTAACCAAACCCGACCCCCCAGTCCACATCTCATAATTCGGTAAAATATACATCAACAGACTCCTTATCTCCCCACGAGTTCATACATATCAAAAGTATTAAAATCCGAACACAAATAACCCCTCAAATCCTTGATCAAAGGTCTCCACTCTCAAGCCCTACTTTCCTAATTTTAACCCTTAATTCCCAAAATTACAAGCCTAATATGTGAAATAACACCATAGAAATGAATTTTTTGGTTCAACAATCTTACCTTACCGAAGCTCCCTTGAATTCCTCTTCAAGATCTCCCAATAAGCTCCAAAACGGACTTGAAATGGTGAAGCAATAGCTCAAATTCGCGAAGGAAATCTTTTTTACCTTCTAGCCCAGGATTTTCGCACATGTGGCCCAAATCCTGCCCCTACGGTCTCGCTTCTGTGGTCTAGGTGACCACACATGTGGTTTTCACTTAAATGGCCATTTTCGCATATGTTGTTAATATATCACACATGCGGCCTTCTCGATCGCTTCTACGATTCCTGCATAACTTCTACTTGGCAAAATTCCAAAATTCCTCTTTCGCCAAAATTCCACTTTCGTCAATTCAAGCCTAAATATACTACGGACCTCCAAAACACATTTGGATCACACTTCTTTGTCCCAAATCATCCCCTGGGCTACCCGAACAATCGGAATTCACATTCGATCCCTTTATCGCATAAGTCAACATCTAGTTGGCTTTTCCAAGTTAAGCTTACTCAAAAGAGACTAAGTGCCTCATTCCTTACCAAAACCTAATCCGAACTGAGTAACATGAAATACAGAAGGAAAAAGTATAAAGAAGCAGAAATAGGAAAAACAGCGCGGTAACGGTCGTCTCACATCCTCCCCCTCTTAAACAAACATTCAACCTCGAACGGGTCAAGAAACATTCATGAAGCCTCAAATAGGTGGGGGTATCTGTTCCACATCTCCCGCTCGCTTCGTAGGTAGCCTCCTTCACGGGCCGACCTTTACGCTGCACTTTCATTGTAGTTATATCCTTTAATCTCAACTTTCAAATCTACGCTCTAAAATAGCCAGTGGCTCCACGTCATAAGTCAAATTACCATCTAACAGAGCTATGCTAAAATCCAAAACATTAGACTAATCCCTAATATACTTCCGGAGCATAGAAACTTGAAATACCAAATTCATACTCGATAAGATGGGTTGAAAGACAAGCTTATAAACCACCTCCCCAGACCTTCGAAGTACCTCTAATGGCCCAATGACCGAGGACTCAACTTCCCTCTCTTTCCAAATCTCATAACACCCTTCATGGGTGAAACCTTCAACATAACCTTCTCACCAACCATGTAGGATACATCCCGAACCTTCATGTTAGCATAACTCTATTGTCTCAATTGTGCTGTACGAAGCCTCTTCTGAATCACCTTCACCTTGTCTAAAGCATCCTACACCAAATCTGTGCCCAATAGCCTAGCCTCACCCAGATCAAACCAACCAACTGGAGATCTACACCGCCTCCCATACAAAGCCTCATATGGAGCCATCTAAATACTCGACTGGTAACTGTTATTATAAGAAAACTCTACGAGTGCTAGAAAATAATCCTATGACCCTCCAAAACCAATGACACAAGCGCACAACATGTCCTCTAATATCTGAATAGTCCGCTTGGATGCCCGTCTGTCTGAGGGTGAAACGTTATGCTCAACTCAACTGAGTACCCAATTCTCGTTGCACCGATCTCCAAAACTATGAAGTAAACTGAGTGCCCCTATCTGAAATGATGGAAACTAGGAAACCATGCAGAAAAACAATCTCCCAAATATAGATCGTCGCCAATCACTCTGAAGAATAAGTAGGACATACAAGAATAATGTGAGCTGACTTGGTCAGCGGATCTATAATTACTCAAATAGCATCGAACTTCTTCAAAGCCCATAGGAGCCCAACTACAAAGTCCGTGGTGATCCGATCCCACTTCCACTATGGAATATCTAGCCGCTGAAGCAAGCCACTCGGTCTTTGATGCTTATATTTCACCTGCTGACAATTGAGACAACGAGCTACAAATCCCACAATGTCTTTCTTCATTCTCCTCCACCAATACTGTTGTCTCAGATCCTGATACATCTTCGCAACACCCGGATGAATAGAATACCACGAGCTATGGGCCTCTTCTAGAATCAACTCCCAAAGACCATCCATATTGGGCACACGTATCCATCCCTGCATCCTCAATTCCCCATTATCACCGATAGTCGCATCTCTGGCATTAATGTGATAGACTATGTCCTTAAGGACAAGCAAATGAGGATCATCATATTGGCACTCTTTGATGTGATCAATTAAGGAAGACCGGGAAACCACACAAGCCAATACCCGACTTGGCTCCGAAATATCCAACCTCATGAACCGATTGGCCAAGGCCTTAACATAGACTGCAAGAGGTCTATCCCCAACTGGAATATATGCCAAACTCCCCTTACTCACTGCCTTTCGTCTTAAAGCATCCACCACCATATTGGTCTTCTCCAGATGATACAAAATAGTGATATCAGAATCCTTAATCAGCTCCAACCATCTACGCTACCTTAAATTGAGATCCTTCTACTTGAACAAGTGCTGGAGGAAACATCTCGCAGGACACACTATACAGATAGTGCATCCAAATCTTCAATGCATGAACAATGGCAGCCAACTCTAAATCATGACAGGGGTAGTTCTTCTCATGGGTCTTCAACTAACAAGAAGCATATACAATAACTCTACCCTCCTGCATCAACCCATACCCAGTACTAACTCTCAAAACATCACAATATGCGATATAAGAACCTGAAGCTGATGGTAATACTAACATTAGAGCTGTGGTCAAGGCAGTCTTGAGCTTCTGGAATCTCTCCTCACACTAATCCGACCATACAAATGAAGCACCCTTCTGAGTTAACCTGGTCAAGGGCATCACGATAGATGACAATCCCTTAACAAACCGGAGGTAATACCCCACCAAACTAAGAAAATTGCGAATCTCTGTGGCTTAGGACGGACTAGGCCAACTCTAAGCTGCCTATATCGTCTTGGATCAACCTGAATACCCTAACTGGACACCATGTGCCCCAAGAATACAATGGAACCGAGTCAATACTCACACTTGGAGAACTTTGCATAAAGCTTATCCTCCCTCAATCTCTGCAATACAACTCTTAAATGCTCCGCATGCTCCTCCTGACTACGTGATTTAACCCATATATCATCAATGAAGACTATGACAAACGAGTTGAGATACAACCAGAACACGTTGTTCATCAAATGCATGAACACTGCTGGGGCATTGGTCTGCCCAAATAACATCACCAAGAACTCATAATGATCATATCTGGTCCTAAAAGCTATCTTACGAATATCCGAGTCCCCGATCTTCAGTTAGCAATAACTTGAACAGAGATCAATCTTGGAGAACACTCTCGCTCCTGGAGCTGGTCAAACAAATCATATGTACAAGGCAAAGGATACTGTTCTTAATTGTAACTTTGTTTAACTGCATGTAATCAATGCACATCCTCATCGAACCATCTTTCTTCTTCACAAATACAACTGGTGCACCCTAAAGTGACATACTAGGTCGAATGAACCCTTTTATCAAAGAGTTCCTGAAGCTGCTCCTTTAACTCCTTCAACTCCGTTGGCACTATACGATATAGAGGAATAGAAATGGGCTTAGTGTCGGGCACCAGATCGATAACAAAATTAATATCCCTATCCGACGGCATGCCCGGTAGGTCTTCAAGAAACACATCGAGAAAATCTCTCACAACTAGATCAGTATCAATGATGCGAGTCTCGCACTAACATCCCTCATAAATGCTTTGTATGAAAGACAACCATTCCCAATCATATGTTGGGCTTTCAAGAAAGAAATCACCCTACTGGAAACATAATCTGTTGAACCTTGCCACTCAACCCGTGGCACACCTGGCATAGCCAAGGTCACCATCTTAGCATGACAATCCAAAATGGCATGACATGAAAATAGCCAGTCCATGCCCAACATAACATCGAAGTCTACCATGCATAACAAAAAAAGATCCACTCGGGTCTCTAGACCCTAAATAGTCACCACACATGACCGATACATGGTCTACAACAACAATATCTCCCACCGGAGTAGATACACGAAGAGATGAAACAAGAGACGAATGGGGCATATCCAAATAACGAGCAAAGTATGATGACACATAAAAATAAGTGGAACCGGGATCAAATAATATAGAGGCATCTCTGTGGCAGTCTGAGACAATACATGTAATCATGACATCTAAAGCAATTGCATCGGGTCAAGCTAAGAGTTCATAGAAACGGTCCTAACCAACATATGAGCGGCCTCCCCCTCTAGGGTGACGCATAACTGACTGTCCTCTACCGCGAGCTAAATGACTAGGTAGGGAAGTAACTGGTGCTGAAGCTAAAGGCTGATTCCTCTATTGGGATGACCCTCCCATAAGACAGGGACAAAATCTCCTGATATGACCCAAATCTCCACACTCGAAACAATCTCTCGTAGCAAGTGGATGCGCACTAAAGGGAGCTCCGTGGATTGGGATACATACTAGAAGAACAAAGTATAGATGAACCCTGAATTGATGGTGCCGGAGTCGAACTCAGAGATGGAAGGGCATTGAGAGGTGAGTGACCTTGATGTGAATTGTGAGAACCATAGACCGATGACCCACCACGGTGACGTAAATGGGCTGACTGAGCATGCCTGAATGAACGGCCTCTGCCATGCTGAAACTGGCCACCCTAAGAAGAACCTCAAAACTACTAGTTCCCTGAGGCCACTTGGAATTTCTCTCCTCTCGCTCCTGGCGACGAACTAACTTAATCTCTCTAGCAATGTCAACCACCTCCTTATAAAAAGTGCCCAATACTCTGTCTCTCTGGTCAGAAAAATCTCAACTGATAGTTCAATTTATCGACGAACCTCCTAATCCTATCCCTATCCGTGGGAACTAGACAAATAGCATGATGGGCCAACTCGAAGAACCTACTCTTATACTGCGTCACATATAGGCCCTCCTTATGCATCCGCTCAAACTCCTTGCATAGCTCCTCCCTGCGAGAATACAGTATATAATTCTCCAGGAAGCGAATAGACAATAGATGTTAGGTAAAGCGGTGTAGAAACAGGCCTACCCATCTCATTAGCCTCCCACAAAGTGTAGGAAGCCCCAGAAAACTGAAATGTATTAAATGAGACTGTCACACCCCCTTTTTTTCCTCCGAGCCAGGCACTCCGAGCTTTGACATAATGGGGTATGATAATTCATTTCCTTTTGGAAATTGGGTATTCGAAGAGTCACCACCTAATAGATTACGGTGCGTTAGGGCACCTAGAGTGATTAATTCTTGGATTGGTTTGCATTACCATAGATCTAGGGTAAGAGATCGAAATAACCTCGAGGGGAAGGTGTTAGGCACCCCTCTTGGCCTATAACTGTGGGTCCCGACCAATCTTATATTTAGGAATTAGTCAAAATAAATACTTGAAACAAATAATTAACGCATGTTTATGTATAACTCAAATGATAAGACATATGTTTTGGAAAAGTTGTATAAAACAAAGATTTTATAATAGAAGAAGGAATTTTGGAAAGGATGAGTCTTAGGTTGGTTAGCTTATAGGATCACGCCACACATTTTCGATAAATACTCCTCGATGAGGGGCTATACGTGACATTAGAATGTAGTCATCATATCCCATATCTACCCTTCTCATCCCCTTTGTGGTCATTCAACGCGAGTGTTTGGTCAGCGATCTCTATTGTGTGCTGTTACTCGTCCATTCTTATTGGTCCTGGAGAGGGTTAGGACCTCCACCTATAAGTGATTCTAGACTGACCCTAAGGTTTTAAAGGTGAAAAGCAATAACTATTAGGAATCATTGCAAATAAGAACAAAGGGAACAATTAGAAGCTCAAAGTTTCCTCCTCAAACAAGGCACATAAACAGCTCGACTCAAGCACAAATAAGGCCTTATATTAAATAGTATCCTAAGGAATAATATCTAAGTGAATGTACAGAAAACATGCAGTTTGTTTTTATAAACTTAGAAGAAATGAACCTATAAGTGGCCTACCAATTTTAAAGCTTGCTTAAACAAGGACAACATTAAGTCACAGAAATAGTTTCAGAATTGAATGTTTTGAAAATGCCCTACAGGTTTGCCTATACGCGGAATACTGATGACTACATTTTATATAGTGAATAAAGCAAGTTTTCAAACAGACTCTTTAATACTTATAGGCATTTTGTCTAATGATAAATTGAGGCAGTTTTAAAGAACTCATTTCAAAGAAATATAAACCACTCAATTAAATCTATTTAGAAGTGATCTGATCGTTAACCAGATTAATTTATTTAAAACCAAACTAGTTTAGATCTGTAGGTAGAATTTGATAATGTTCCCAATAGAAATGATATATAATTTTAAAATTGATTTTGAAGACTTGCAAGCGTGATGACTCATGGAAACATACATAAACACTTGTTATAACAGTAGTCAGACTTGAATTATGTCCTATAGGCATGACATCTAATTGTGAAACTGATTTAAGACCCATTAAACATGATTTCCATTGTGGAATCAATTGAGACCTATAGGCACGATTTCTAACATAACAAGATAAAAAAGTCCTATAGGCATAGTTTTTACTTATAAAGGCAAACACAACAAATTGTAAAGTCCAATAGGCATGATTCCTACCCGTATTACCCGCAAATATGTAGCTATCCATCCTTTTCAATAATTACCCCAATATTCATTTATAAGTTATTACAGATCATATGAATGAATTACATACATAAATAACAAAATAAGAAATTATTTTATAAGGAGCCTACAGGTAGGCCTAGATTTCAAAAGAATCCAATAGCCTCAAATGCCTCAATTCTATAGACAAAGTCATATTCTAGGTGCATCAAAGTTCCCTAAGGATCTCAAGAATCTTAGGCAATACTTACACCTAGACTTAGTAACCAACATTGAATAAGTGCAGTGCAGAAGGTCCACCCTCAGTATGCCAGAGTTCAGAGGGTTCTCAAGAAGAGCCCAAGGCAGTATACATACTGGAGTGGCAGAACTTATTGACTTAGGAGTAGAGTGAAATGGCTTGACACAAGTTGAAAGGTTACAATGGGAAAGTTGTATTAAAGGGAAGTTTGTTTCAAATAAATTGTAAAACAATAGAGGCAGTTTAAAAAGAGAGTGGAGTAGTAAAAAACAGTCCAAACACACACCCTTAAGACAGGTTCATACACAACTAGGAATCACAAAACCAAACTTGGTTCAGTATTCACAAACAGGGGCCAAGGGATTTGGGGATGCATATAACACATGATTGTAAACACATAACAAGAAAAGATCTTGGGAATTGGTACATACACGCTCAGATACAATTGATCAGGCGTAATCACAGAAAAAACAATTCTTAAAAATGATGAATTGAAGCAACATGATTTAAGAAGCAATCCGAGATTCATATAAGATAGGAGTGCAGACTATTTAGAAGAGGGAGGGCGTAATATGCTCAGACCGATTCTAAGGAAGGAGAGTTCATAACATGCTAATCATGCAAGCATATTAATTGTAGGTTTCACAACAAAACCATAAGTAAAAGCAAAACTAGAAACATGAAGAATTGAAGCAATAAAAGAACCATATTGTTGTTGGAACTTGAATTGAAACTAGAGCATACCAGTAAAAAGGGCAATAAGAAAGAGTGAAAGAGTAGAAGAGAATAATAGTTAGCCTTGGCTTGCAGCTAGCTAACTCGGGATGGTAGCAAGTAGCATAAAAGAGAGAGAGCAGAAAGTTTAAGTGTGTGTGAGAGAGAGAGCTTTTGAACCAAGAGTGTTCGTCTTTTGTTAATGAAAGAGTCTGTATATATAGTTTGAAAGCAGGTAGCAAACAAGGTAAAAATCAAAGTTCATCAGTAATTATGGGGACTCAGAATCAATTAGTCATGAAGTACTGCTTTAATTGAGGAGTTAACTTCAAACGTAATGAACATGTGGTAAATAAGGAAGGAAATCGTATAAGGCTGAGCATAACTAATAAGGAAATATTTATGCATAGTACAAGCACACAACATGTAATAGAGGCTAGATTCAACATATTTCAATCAAGGAAAAGACTTAAGAAATCAATCTGTAGCATAATTGACTGTACAATAAGGTAAGAAAATATTTTACAAGGTTAAAAATCAATCGAGATATCATGTGAAATGAATGAAAGATCAATCACAAAGATTCAAAGATTCAAAGGTAGAAAATAGCATTGATTTAGCACAACTTTATAAGAACAAGCACATAGTAAGCAAAAACGAGAACTCTAAGAGTTCAAGTAGGACAAAAATCATATATAAATTAGGGATTCATGTAGAGCATAGTCTTAATTAGTAGAATAAGCGTGATACATGCAGGAGAAGTGAAGAGTCAGAAGCATTGGTCAACAAAATAGGGTAAAATAACACAATAGGAAGGCATAGCCATAATTAGGAACCATAAGAAGCAATCATTGGGTAAAATCACAGAATCATAAAAACATACAGATTAACTGAAAAAATTATCAAAACAAAACTCAGAAACCCAAGATTAGAACTAAGAAATTAGAGTTTTCAACATAGGCAAGTTTAAAAGTAGTAAAATCATAGAATCAGTCGAAATATGAAAAAGATAGAAGTTTAAACATAAAGGATCAATTTTAAAAAGATTTAGAATAAGTTCCAAAAACCCTAATTTGAGAAGAAGGTGAAAACACTTTGAAATCGGTGATACTTGTAAACTATTACAAAGATAGTGTAAAACATAAAGAAACAGACTCAAATCGTTTAAAACTCTTACAGATCTAGGAGATGTAAGCAAAAAATTGGGTTTTCAGAAGAAACCCAAGTAGAGATCAAAGAACTTGTTTAGAAACCCAAAGACCATGACAAATACAATGTGATTTTGCTCGAAATCACACCAGGTAGCCAAGAATAGCCAAATAGCAAACCTTAGTTGCAGGTTGGCGTGGCTCAATGACCTTAAAGGCCTCAGAGAAGGTGAGCATAGCAATAGAGAAGCCATTATAGGCATAGGAGTTGAAGGGAGATCACCGGAGAAGACCAGAGGAAAAGGTCATCGGTTGAGAGGAGCTAGAGTTAGGTTGAGTCGTTGATCTTTTGGATCAACGCTCGGGATTAAATATGACTTTGGGTCGGGTAGGTAGGTTAGGGCTATATCGAGTAGTTTGGGTAGAATCCTTGCTGGGGTTGGGTTTAATTTTAGGCAACAATTAAAATGTGAATCTTGCTATATTCTAGATAGCCAATCTTCCCTATATAATTTAAAATAAATATTAAATAATTTCAAAAAATAAATTTTGTGTACTAAAATGATTCAAAATACATATTTAATATTTTAATAATATAGGAGACAAATTTTACGCATATAAATGTAATTGTACACTAATAAAGCTAATATTGCAATTATATGTAATTTAGCTTTAAAAATACAAAATATAATTATAAAAATGCAAAAAAGTATTTTAACCATCTTTTGGCATAAATATATAAATTAAATGATGAAACCACACCAAAAATAATTTGACGGTAATTATTGGGGTTTTTATAAATAAAACGAGAGGAAATAAATTAGTTTAAATCCTTACAATTATGGAAAATTTTATAAAAAATGCTTTTATATATATATATATATGCTATTTTGAAAGTATTTATGCATATAAAAAGAAATAGGAAAACTTGAGTGTCAACTGAGACCGCACTAGTCTCTAGAATATCCGTTGTATGCAACATCCTCTAACACTTGTCTAAGAAACCTTAGGCATCCTCGCCCTCTGCGCCACTGGAAGTCAGAGGCTGAAGTCTATCAAACCTCTCCAATCGACGCTGCTCATCATCAGGCATAACTAGAACTACAAAATCCTAAAAAGGTGCAACCCGCTAGGCTAGGGGTGCCTCCGGTGTTTGGAGTCCCTGAATACCCTACTCGGGGTGTATGGGAAGCAGGATTCTGAGTACCTCCCCCGTCCTGAAAAGTAGCTGTTGTGGTGGTGTGGCTGCCTGAGCAAGGGTTGTGCACACAGTTAGAATCAAAGCCAAGGTTTCCTGAAGACCCGAAATCACGCCCCCTTTTTCCCTCCCCTTTTACGGAGAAGAATGTCAAATTTTCGACATTCATGGGGGTAATAATTCATTTCCTTTTGGGAATTAGGTATTTCAAGAGTCTCCACCTAATAGATTATGATGCGTTAGGGCACCTAGAGCGATTAACTGTTGGATTGGTTTGCATTACCAAAGATTTAGGGTAAGGGCTCGAAATAACCTTTGGGAGAAGGTGTTGGGCACCCTTATCCGTCAATAATTGTGGATCCCAGCCAAACTTATACTTATGAATTATAAGTAATTGAAACACATAATTTCAAATAAAGCATGTTGGACATTGTATGACTTAGATAATAATACAAAGAATTTGACAAAGTTGTGTACATATAAAAATAGAGTAAAGTTTTAAGCAAAAGGAATTTGGGAAAGGAGGGGTCCTAGGTTGGCTAGCCTACAGGATCACCCCATGAAATTCCCGGTAAACACTCCTCAATGAGGGGCCACATGTGATATGAACGCGTAATCATCATCTCTATTTTTACCAGTTTCCACCCCTTAGCGGCTATTTAAGCGGTGTTGTTTAACGATCTGTTTGTGTGTTGTTAATCGTCCCTTCTTAATGCTCCTTGGGGAAATTATGACCTCTACCTATAGACAGTTCTAGACAGACCTATAAGGTTTAAAAGAACAAAAGACTAGGCGACATTCAAGAACAAATAGGACATCAGCAAATAAAGGCAGGAACGAAGCAATTAGAGGCTCACGTTTTCTTCCACAGATAATGAATGTAAACAACATGACTTAAACACAAACAAGGGAAGTATTATTATAACAGGATCCTAAAACATGATGTCTATGTAAATATCAACAACAACAACAACCCAGTATAATCTCACTTAGTGGGGTCTGAGGAGGGTAGTATGTAAGCAGACCTTACCTCTACCCTTGGGTAGAGAGGCTGTTTCCAAATAGACCCCCAGAATCCTCCCCTCCAAGAACTTTCCACCTTACTCTTGGGGAGACTCGAACTCACAAGCTCCCAGTTGGAAGTGGGGGTTGCTTACCATCAGAGCAACCCCTCTTGTCTTATGATGTCTATGTGAATATCATGACACAAATAATATGTAGTTTTATTTTATGAGCTCAAAAGCAGGGGCCCTAATCATTTTGCCTACTAATTTTAAACATGGTAACCATTGACCAGTAAACACAAATAATAGTTTCTAGTTTTATTGAGGTTGATTACCTAAGGCTTGCATAGGTGTGGGATAATGCACAATTGTTACCAGAACAATTAAAACAGGGTAATAATTATCATACTTAACGCATGATATTCTAAGTGTTAAGAAAGATAGTATATTACCAGTTGCGTAAACAAGATGAGACTGTTTTATATCCCCTTTTTACATGCACTAGTAGTTACATTAGGTGTAGTTGAGTGAGTATGAATAAGATCCTAAAACAGGATATCTAATTTGCACATATAAAATGTAGAATGATTTATATGCAGAATTCCTAAAGTAGCATTTCTAATATGCACGATATGATTGCAGAATTATCAGACATGATTGCGTGAAGAACACTTTATTATTACTGTTATTTATACTACAAAAAGGATTCCTAAGTGATAATAAGGATGCCCAGATGAGATATTGAAAACAACATACATAATAATAAAAACACCTAGGGAGCACGGTCTCTAGTGCATGATATACTTGGCACATGTTGGTCCTAAATATGTATTCTATTGTGCATATAGGAAATGTAAACCTAAAGCATGGTTTCAACCTCTTTGATGTGTATAACATGCATAGCTACCCTCTCATTTTCACTAGACAACCCCAATATTCATTAACAACAAATTATTACAGGAGAATATCAAATGAATTACAATTGTGGATAAGAAAAATAAAAGTTACACTATAGAGAGCCTGAAAACAGGACCAGATTTCTAAAACCTTATATGCCTAGATGTTTCATAGTGTTTCTCATATCCGGGTGTGTCAGAGTTCCCTAAGAACCTCAAGGGATCCCGGGAAGTTCTAACACCTAGATTTCACAACCATAAACAAGTAAGTGTAGTGTGGAAGATCTAGCTCCAATGCACAAGAGTTCAAAGGGATCTCATAGAGACCCCTAAGCAGTCATACATTGGAGGGCCAGAACTTAAGGACCTAAGGGTAATGTGAGAGTGCTTGACATGGTTTGAAAAGGTTTGAATGAAAATAGGGTTGAAAGAGACTCAATTGAAATAGTTTTGTAAATAAAAGAGTATTTTAGTATAAAACGACATTTGAAAATAGTTGTGTAATTAAACAAATAGTAGGTCAAACATATAGCCAAGATAGATTCAGCAACACTCAATTAACAGTCCTTCACACAAGGGTAATGGGAATTGGGGACACATAGAGCACATAGTATACATGTGCATAGTAGTTCTTGTGGGGGTGTATGGGATTAGGGGATAGCTAGTGGTACCAACATAGTATGAACTTCAGAACCAATAATAGAATAAGACATTTAAAGTGACAGATCAGTTTGCAAAGTAAATTCATATCAAAACTAGAAAACAAGTAGACAAGCATTCTAAACGGGGTAGAGTCACACTGAGATAGACTACCAGAGGAGTAGGACAGTTTCTGAAATGCCGTAAGAGGGATATACTAGTACGCTAGATGAAGCAGTAATGTAAATATGTCAATTACATGTTGAACAATCGAACAATTGATAGAATAAATTAGAAACATGATAAACTGAAGCAGTAAAAGAAATATATTGGTTTTGGAACTTTAAGTGAAGTAAGAACATACCAGCAAAGAAGACAGTAAACACAAAAGTGAAGGGGCAGGAGAGCATAATTGTCAGCCTTGGCTTGCGACTGGAAACTCAAAATAATAGTAAGTAACACAGAAAGAGAGAGCAGAAAGTTTGAGTGTGAGAAAGAAAGCTTTTTTGAATTAAAGTGTTCGTATCCAGTGACTGTTTGAAACAAGGTAAAATAAGGTAAGAATCACAATTGTATACTAATTACGAAACTCAGAACCATTAGAGAAAAATCACTACAAGAACTTCCTTAATTAAGGGAATCAATTCAAACGATAAGAATGTGTAGCAAATAAGGAAATAAATCAATGTGTAACTGGAACATAACTGATAAGGAAATAATTCAAACATAGTAGGCATAGAGTAAACAATTAGGGCTAGGTTCATAAGGTTCTAATTAAGGAAATAATGTAAGAATCAATTAGCAGTATAATCAGCCATGTAATAAGGCAAGACGTAAATGAAAGGTCATAAATCAGTAAAGGATGTTAGCATAAGAAATCAGTAAAGGTTATCAATCACAAAAAATTGGGGATTCAACTAGAAATATTGCTGACTAGAAAAAATTACCACAAATTTCAGTTAATAAACAAAGTAAACATAATATAGGCAGGAGAACCAAAATCAAGAATCCTAACGAGCATAAAGGGGGTAGAAAATCATAGAGACTCAGAACATATGCATAGGAAACAGACATATGCACAAATAACATGAGCAAATAAGCAATGACAGTCTCAGAACCCAAGATTAAAACGAAAAAGTTAGGGTTCTTAACATAGTTAATCATGTAAAAGTGAAAACCTAAATAAATCATTTAAACACATTAAAAGTTGTAGAATAACACTTAAAATCAGAGAAAAAGACATTTTGAATAAGATGAAAAGACGTTTCAGGAAAAATGGAAAATGTTTAAGGAAAAGAGTAAAAATAACTCATAACCCAGAGAGAAAGAGAACCGGCCTAGAAAGCACAAGCTCTAACCGGAAATGGTAGAATCTTACTCGGACGGCCATCAACGGTAGGAAAATGATATGGAAAACTATGAGAGGTGAATGAACCGCCTTCTGGACCCTGTCAGAACCTCAAGGCAGCAAAAATCGGCATAGGAGGGAGAGCCATGAGGCTGGGAGGGTGGTGAGACCATCATAATGACCGGCAAAGCGATGCCCGGTAAGAGGGGATAGGTTTAGCAGAGAGGATTTTGAAAGAGATGAGAGATGCAACAGCGGAAATAATGAGAGAAAATGAGAGGATTGGGATGAGGGTTTGGGGGGTAGTCTCTTATGTTAATTATGGTAAGAATGGATCTGGTCTGTTGATTAAAATTGATCAATGTTCCAGATTAAACGAAAATTAGGTTGGGTGGAATAGTGGATTAGGCTTTGGGCTATTGGGCTAATTTAATTAGGTTTGGGGCTGGTTTAATTTAGGCTAGAATTGAAATTCACTAGGCTATTAGTTAAATACCCAATTAAATTAATTAATATAATCTGTAAAAATAGATAATAAAACATAAACAAATTTCAAGCATAGAAAATCATTTTAAAATAATATTTAGTATTTTAGAATACAAATGACTAAATTTTGGATAAAGATGGTATAAATTTATATGATAGGACTATAACTTATAAAGTTATTGTAATTATAACCAAAAGATCCAATTTGGCTAATTATGATATAATAGGACCACGAATAATGAATTAAATCAAGAAATAATTTTGATATATTTTATAATGCCATTTTGTAATTATTTATTGGAAAAAATGATGGGTAAATTAATAAAAATATATTAAAAATTATGAAAAAATACCAATTGCTATTAATACATGATTTTGAAGGTATATACGCAATTGTAAAAATGCTTTTGGAAAAAATTAGGTATCAATAGCTGTCCTTCTTCGCCCAGGAAGGATGAAAGATTTTCCAGGTAAAGAAACAATGGCCAATTTCGACCATCGAGATGCTTTGAGAAACAAAGGTCGTAAATCGATCTTCGAGTTGCATACATATCTCTAATTTTACAGGAATCAGATCATGTGTTGTTCTAGATTCATTAGCGAAGTATACCGTTGAAGTCATCACAATAATGGATGCGACATCTAGGGATGTGCGAATGAATGGTTTTTGGGGAGATAAGATTTGATATGGTTGGGAGAACTCAAGCGGGATCGCTCATGTTGGGATTGTAGTTTGTAACCATGTTACCTACAAATAAGAGTACCATAAAGTGTATATTATGCATAAATTTAAACATGATGCAGGTTCTGCTTGGACTATGAAAGTTGTCTTCCGATGGTTAGGGATGATGTCCTAAGACCATGATGTCCTGGGCTATGAGTTGTTTGATAAGAGATTGGCAGGCCATGAAATGATATTCTCAGGCCATGAGGATGGTGCCTCTAAACTATGATGCCTTTGAATAGTGATATTCAAAATTGAGAGAGATCCTCAGGCCATAACATGATGTCTTCAAGCTATGAGGATGATGCTGTTAGACTATGATCCATTTGGATAGATTGGCAATATTTTAGCCCATGATATGCACTAAAGTGATATTAAAACTCCAAGGCATAGTCTTATGGAATAGAAGGCAGAGCCTAGCCCAATCGAAAATCAAATAGATAGTACAAAAATAGAGTAATATTTGTACAAAAAAGGGATAATGCTTAGTTCCATGTGAATGTTGTGGCAGGGATTAGCCTCATTCAAATAGGCAATCCGGGATTAGCCTCATGCAAATAGGAAGGCAAGGATTAGCCTCATGCAAATAGGGAGGCAACGATTAGCCTCATGCAAATAGGGAGGCCGGGACTAGCCTTATGCAAATACAGAGGCAAGGATTAGTCTTAAGAAAATAGGAAGGAAGGGATTAGCCTCATGAAGGTATGGAGGCAAGGATTAGCCTCATGTAGGTATGAAGGAAAGGATTAGCCTCATGCAGATAGGGAGCAGGGATTAAACTCATGCAAATAGGGAGGCAGGGATTATCCTCATGCAAATAGGGAGGCAAGAATTA
Organism: Nicotiana benthamiana; assembly: GCA_034376525.1. Classification (NCBI taxonomy): domain Eukaryota; kingdom Viridiplantae; phylum Streptophyta; class Magnoliopsida; order Solanales; family Solanaceae; genus Nicotiana; species Nicotiana benthamiana. The sequence goes on from CM067331.1 coordinate 120,497,344, forward strand.
GTCTCATATAGGTAGAGAGTCAAAGATTAGCCTCATGAAAATAGGGAGGCAGCGATTAGCCTCATGAAAATAGGGAGGCAGGGATTAGCCGTATGCAGGTATAGAGGCAGGGATTAGCCTCATGAAAACAGGGAGGTAAGGATTAGCCTTATGCAAATAGGGAGGAAGGGATCAGCCTCATGCAGCTATGGAGGCAAGGATTAGCCTCATGCGGATAGGGAGGCATGGATTTGCCTCAAGAAAATAGAGAGGAAAGGATTAGCCTCATGCAAGTAGAGAGGCAAGGATTAGCCTCATGTAAATATGGGGGCAATGATTAGCCTCATGCAAATAGGTAGGTAGGGATTAGCCTCATGCAAAATAGGGATGCAAGGATTAGCCTTATGCAGTTATGGAGGCAAGGATGTCTGATGGCCTGATTGATAATGATCTTGTTACGTGTATATATTTTCATACGTTATTCGTATGTCAGATGTACTTGTGTTCAAAGAAAAATTATAAGTTTATTGAGAGGAGAGTTTGGTTCGTGTTCCATCTGCCGGGCTTGCTCTACTCTGTTCTGAAAGTCCATTCGAGTTCACCTAGGTAACACCTGACTGTTATGGAAATAGGGATTTTTGAAAAATATGCAATTGTTGATAAAAATAAAGTTATTTCATAAATACATTGATACATTTAGATGAACTAGTGATTGTAACACATCTCAAAGGCACTGTATCTCTCCTTTATGTGAGAAGTTTGAGGGTCGTCCTCAAAATTCTACCCCAGTTAGATGATCCTTCGGGTGGGTAGTGAGTCTTGTTGGCTGGACTTGCTCTGGAATTTTGGGGGTCCTCTTCAAAATTCTGCCCCAGTTTCTCAGCTTAGGGGAAATGGAAATTTATTATGATATGACCGAAACCATAAGAATGCAAAGGTATCCCCTCTTAAATGGTAATCAATTCAAGTGTAGTTCAATTACATCATATGAGGAAATGTAAAATAATCTAGGCATAGTATCTCTTCACAGCATCTAAATTGAACAATTTTGGATAAATTTCTCTGTCCATTTCAACAAGTATGACTGCTCCTCCTCTTAGTATCCCGTGAACCATGTACGGAACTTGCCAGTTGGGGGAGAATTTCCCTTTGGCTTCATCTTGATGTGGGAAGATTTTCTTCAATACCAGTTGCCCTGGTGCGAAGTGTCTTGGTTTTACCCTTTTGTTGAAAGCTCTAGACATTCTGCTCTTGTAAAGTTGAGCGTGACATAGTGCGTTCATTCTCTTTTCATCGATAAGGGCCAATTATTCATAGCGACTTCTTATCCACTATGCCTCGCTGAGTTCAGCTTTCTATATGATTCTTAAAGAAGGAAACTCCATATCAGTTGGGATGACAACCTCGGTAGAATAAACCAACATGTAGGGAGTTTCCCAGTTGATGTATGAACCTTAGTGCGGTATCCCATTAAATCAAAGGGTAGCTTCTCATGCCATTATTTGTGGTTCTCTACCATTTTCCTTAGTATCTTCTTGATGTTTTTGTTGTCGGCTTCTACGACTCCATTCATGAGGTCTGTAGGCTGTGAAATTCTTGTGCTTGATTTTGAAAGATTTTCACATGGCCTTCATCAAATAACTATTGATATTGGCAGCATTATCAGTAATAATGGACTTAGGAACTCCAAATCGGCAAACAATACGATCCTTGACAAAGTCTGCAGCGACTTTCTTGGTTACAGTTTTGTAAGATGCAGCCTCTACCCATTTTGTGAAGTAATCAATGGTAACCAGAATAAACCTATGTCCATTTCAGTGGGCTCGATAGGATCAATGAAATCTATCCCCTAGTGGTGAATGGCCAAGGTAAGCTTGTTGCATTGAGCTCATTCGGCGGCACTTTTATCATATCGGCATGCACTTGACATTAAAAGCATTGGTAGACATACTTAATGCAATCAGTCCCTATGGTCATCAAAAGGTAACTAGCCCTAAGTATCTTCTAAGCCAAGATAACCATTTATATGTAGGCCACAGGTCCCGGCATGGGCATCCTCATGTAGCTTAGAAGCTTCCTTTGCGTCGACACATCTCAGCAATCTCAAATCAGGAGTTCTTCTGTACAAGTATCCTCCATTATTGAAGAAATGATTGGAAAATCTCCAGAGTTTGTGTTTTTGACTATGGTTTGTAGGCACAGAAGTGGTGCATCAATTTTTGACATGTCAAAGTCAAAGCACAGCAAGTACGTTCCAGCAGGGAGTACCGCGCTTTGTAAGGTATGAACTTCTTACCCAGGTAGCATATGGACTGCTCATTCCTTACTGTCTCGTCATGTTTCCCCTAAACACATCAAAAGGCTCCATCCAATACAGATATATAGAGTAAGAATGGTCGTCCTAGTTCTGGCGGGACGAAAACTGGTGGTGTGGATATGTACTCCTTGATTTTGTCAAAAGCTTTTAGACAATCCTCGATCCAGCTTGTTTCGGCATCATTTCTTAGCATATTGGAGATGGGTTCACATATGAGTATGGTCTGTTCTATGAAGCGGTTGTTATAGTTGAGATGTCCTAGGAAGCTCATTACGTCCTTTTTACTCTTAGGCGGCGGTAACTCTTGAATAGCTTTAAATTTAGACGGATCCAACTCGATCCCTTGAAGACTCACAATGAATCCCAATAACTTTCCTACGGGAACCCAAAATGCACAGTTTGCGAGGTTCAGTTTCAAGTTGTACCTCCTTAGTCTGTCAAAGAACTTTCTCAAGTCTTTTATATGGTATGCGGCCCTCTTGGATTTGATAATGATGTCGTCTACATTTATCTCTACCCTTTTGTGTATCATATCATAAAATATGGTTATCATGGCTCAAATGTAAGTGGCCCTAGCATTTTTCAAACCGCTTGTAATAGTATGCACCCTATGGTGTAGTAAAAGCTATCCTCACTGCATCTTCTTCATCCACCCAGATCTGGTGATAACCCGCAAAGCAATCTACAAAGGATTGGAGTTCATGCTTGGCGCAGTTATCGACCAAAATGTGTATGTTTGGTATAGGGAGTTCATCCTTGGGACTTGATCTATTTAAATCCTGGTAGTCAACACATACTCTGACCTTCCTATCCTTCTTCAGAACTGACATAATGTTAGCTAACCAAGTTTGGTACTTAACCACTCTAAGAACTTTAGCTTTGTTCTGCTTGGTAAGCTCCTCCTTGATTTTCAAAGTCATGTCTGGTTTGAACTTTCTGAGTTTCTTCTTGACTGGTTGACACATGGAATTAATAGGCGGCTTGTGAGCCAGTATGGACATGGTCAAATCGGTCAATGATGTGCCGGAGAATTTCGGCATGTTTAATACTAACTGCTTAGATTTTAGCTTGTTTTACATGAAATTATCTTGTATACTTATACAATTTTATGTTTTTGCATTGTATGAGGTTTAAGTACCTAAGAGCATGGAAATAAAATCAAAAAGCCACAAAAGAATAAGAAAAGATCAAAATGTGATCATGCATATGACAATGCAACAACAAACCAAACATGCGTACCGCATAATGCTCAATGGAATCGCAAACCCCAACAGTCTATTGGCTAAAGTCCAGTGCAAGAAATATGGTCCATTATGCGACCGCATAACAGGTTTGCACCCATATAGTGGACCGCAAACTTGTTATGAAAGCTGTTGAAGGTAGAAAATGCGATCTCATATCTAAAATGGAGACCGCAGAACTTGAATGCGGCGAATGCCTGGAAACTAGGGTTTGAAGATGTGATGGTCATGAAGAAAATGTGGACCGCATATCTGTTATACGTTAGATATGCGGTCACATAATTGACCTAGAAGGGTATTTTTGTCCGATTTGGTCCCAGTTTTGACCCACAACAAAAAGATTTATTGGGGTTTTGTGGGGGCAGCTTGTCTTGTTTTTGAGCTACATTCTAAGTCTTTAATATTCCTCTCTTTTCGAAGCTTTAGGGTGAAGAATCTTGCACTTTGTAAGCTTTATAATATTTAATATTCTCATCTTTTTTTATTTTAGCATGTGTAACTAACTTTAAATACTAAGGTTGTGGACCCTAAATGGGTGTTATGTTAATGAGTGTTTAACATTGAATATATGTATAACGGTTGGTTGATATATATTTATTTCTCATTGTTTATTTATTGTTGGTGTTTGCAAACATTAACAAGTGCCATTAAACTTTTCCTTTGCTTGGGAAAGTGAGTTAGAATTTGGTAGAAGTAAATATCAAAGACTCAAAGCTTTAAACTTTGTTTAATCGAATTCCCTATCTCATATAAGGCTCTTTGGAGCATACGTTTTTACCAGTTCTTGGTCAACTTAGTAATAAGTGAGTTTTATTTGGCATATTTGATTGTTACAACTCTTTTATATTTGGAAAAATTATAAATAGGGAAATATTACCCAACTATTGAAAAATATTGGGTAGTCATATAGAAATCATTTTCATATCTAAAGAACCTTACATTAGAAATATATCATATTGACGCGGATAGCATTACACTTCATACAATGGGACACAACCTTGGTTTCCTTAATCAAATTATTTACATTCTCACATTACAGTTAGTTATTTCTTCAAATCACAAACATTATCATACATTTGTTAAAATTAACCGAACAGAATTACGACTTAAGTCAAGTAACACACTACTCGGATAACCTTTTCATACCTATTCCTTGTGGGATTCAATCCCAACCACGTTGGGTTATTATATTTGACACTGACTGCCTTACACTATTTAATTAAAGTATTATTTGAGTGTATCAAAATTTGGCGCCGTTGAGTTGGTATTTAACCAACTTATCTCCTCTTAATATTTAAATTTTTGCATAATTTTTGTTGGAAACTAGGACACTTTCTGACGTTTATTAGCAATTTTCAGGTGTTGTGTGATTTGGAGAAGAAACGGAAGAAACGGAAGAAACAAAGTCAATGTGCACAAATGGTGAAAATGACTGCTGCCAAATACCCTTCGCGATCGCAAGCATAGGAACGCGATTGCATAAGGCTGAGCAAATGGGTACTGCGATCGCATTGCTGATTCCACGCACGTGATGAAGAAAGTGGCCACTGCCCATGAAATGTTCTACGCAAAGGCTGGATCCCTTCTGCGATCGCATTACTTTTCATCATAACTCTCCACGATCTCAATCCTTCTTACGCGATCGCGATGCATTAAAACTGGGTGAAATCAGGGCAGAAATAGAATTTTACATTTTTTATCCCCAAACCATTTAATACCCGACTTAGCTCATTTGTAGAGAATATTTGGCACATCTTTTTGCATATTTTCAGTTCTTAGACTTAGAGAGAACAAGTTTGGAAGCTAGGGTTTGCACATACACTTGGGTCTTGAAGATTTGAAGCTTGTGGTTAAGGATTTCTTACCCAACAACAACAACAACAACAACAACAACCCAGTATAATCCCACTTAGTGGGGTCTGGGGAGAGTAGTATGTACGCAGACCTTACCCCTATACTTGGGTAGAGAGGCTGTTTCCAAATAGACCCCCGACATCCTTCCCTCCAAGAACTTCCCACCTTGCTCTTGGGAAGACTCGAACACACAACCTCTCGGTTGGAAGTGGGGGTTGCTTACCCATTTATAATTTTATTCATTTCCTTGCGTATATCTAAATGTATAGTATTTTATCCAACGCGATCTTGTTTATGAAAATATTTTTGTTTAGAGTGTGGATTAAATACCTTATTGTGCTTATGTATTGAATGATTTTTATCTTTTTATGAAGTGAGTTATTATTTTTTAATTATTCTTGTTCTTTAATGTCTCTAAAGGTATTAGATAACCCTAGGACTCATCCATTAACTCTAAATTAATTTTCGAAAAGATAATTTGGGGTTGGGAAAGATTAATTAAGATGAACTTGAGGCGTTAATCCTCATTTTACAGATTCTATCTAGGAATAGGATTGAACTACTTGTAGCCATTCCAGGTGTGCTTGATCTCTTAATTGTTTTAGGGATTATTCAATTAGGAAGCCTTGTTAGTCTTCGAAAGGAGCTTATTAAGAATTATTACCCGTGACTAATTAACATAATCTTTCTCATATTTATAAAATCGCAAAATACATTGGATCATTACTTGAGTGTAATTCCTGATGCATTCATCCTTATAGCCATTAACCATTTTACTTGATTTCTAGATTAGTGTACATTTTCTCAATTAGATATAAATATTTTCAAAAACCAATTCTAAGTGTTTGGCATTGCATAACAAGTTATAATTCTCTTACATTCTTAATCGCCTACATATTATTCTTTGTGGGATTCGACCCTGACTCATAGTTGGGTAAATTATATTGCATGCGACCGTGTTCATTTACTTTTTAGTAGTGGATTTGGATGTCACCAGAATTGGCGCCATTTTCAGGGAACGATTTGGCGTAATTTAGGTTGTTTTAGAAATAAGCGTAAGTGTTTTGGTCCAAACTTGTAAATATTTGTCTAATTATTTTTCTTACCATGGTCTATTTTTCTTGTTTAGTTTATTATTTTTGTAAAATTGCATCATATAATGAAAATTGGTCGGATGGTAGTTGTTCATACTTTGATGACCCTTGTCCTTATTGTGGAGGACCACACTCATGGAAAAATTGTTTAAATTCTCCCGGAGGTGGATTGTGCGCACAATCTCAAAACTATGAGTGGAGTATTTGTGATAAGTGTGGTCGTCAAAATGGTCATTAGGATGATTGTAATTATTTTTCCTTCTCTTCCCCAAGCCCCCACTATGATGATTCTACTTTTTTTGATGAAAATTTTAGCGCTACGAAAATGGTAGAAGTTGAGCATGGCCAAATGAAGAGTTCAAGCTCATGTTAGAATGCCCACTTGAAGGAGGAAACAAAGAACAAAGTGCCTTGAAGGAGCTTTTGAAGAATAGTCTATTAAATAACTTGGCATTTGAAAGGTTGCACTCACAAATAGGAGAAATGCTTGAAGCTTTAGAGGTTCCAAAAGCCTCGAAAGTTAATGAGAGCCAAGAATTTTCCTTAGATGTGGAAGCCAAAAATCTTTCCTTGGAGCTTGATCAAAACCAAGAAGAACTCTCAAATGCTCAAAATGAGAAATTGATGCTCATGTTGGAGACCATTCTTGAAATTGAGGAGAAGCATAACTTTGCACTCGAGGACTAGAAACAAGGCTTGGCTCACAATGATGAACATATTCGCACTTTGGAAGCTCAAATAAAAATATTGGTTGAGGCTAATTATGCCCACCAACTTGAGAGTGTGGAAGAAAGTCAAGAAGAGTCTGATTTCGAGGAAGAAAGTGAGCTCTACTTTGAGGAATCAAGAATTGAACATCAGCCAACCGATTCCATGAGTGTTAATAATGCCAACAAAAATATGGAATTTGAGTCATCCGGTGTAAATGAAAAAATGGTGGAGACTGACTCTAATCGGGGGGGGGGGGGGGGGGGAGGATGTCACATTCCAAGAAGAATTGCAACTTGGAGGTTTGATGTCACATTCCAAGCATTTTTCGACATCCGAATTGTATGGTGATATGGGAATGGAACTACACGAGTCAATGAGGGACTACGAGGAGGAAAGGCAAAAGCCATACATTTTACAATTTGAGGAACAAGAAAACAAAACGACATTGCTCACATGAGAGCCAAGAAGTGCAGAATGAAGAATTTAAGGCTTGGCTTGATCATCGACTTACCAACCCCCATCGTTCATGGTCACAAGCTTGATTCCAAGCTAGGTGTCTGGTTTCATCTCATCCAAGTGGCAAGAAAAGTGGTAAAGTTGACTTGCGTCATGCAGCAACATTAAATGAGGTGCTTGGTGGGAGGCAACCCATCATTTTCAAAATTTTTGGTCGTTTTTGAAATTTTCTTTTTTAGAATGGCTTATTATATTTTTTCCAACCAATCTGCCAAGTTTCAAAAGTTTTGGAATTCATTTGAGAAGGTCGGGTGACCGCGCAGCCACAAACCAGTAGTTGCAGAAAATTGCTGAAGAATTCAACACATCGCGATCGTAGAAAATAGTTCGCAATCGCGTAGCTTATATATATTTCGTACTCTACGCAATCGCTGGAAAGCTCACGCGATCATTTCCTTCTAGCGATTTTTCATACGTAAATGCATTGATGTCCACACGATCGCAATTGGCTGGTAAGTTTTGTTTCAAAAGGACTGGAAGCTATTAACTCATGCCCATTTTCACCCAAACAAAGAACCAAACTCCAATGCTACCTTAAACCACTGAAATAGTCCCAAATCAATATTGCTTCAATCCCATTGCATCAATCCTTCATTATCCTCAAGGTATGTAAATTTCTCCCTTAATGCTCAGTTTTACTTCTACTTATTATGGTAAATTGTGGAAGGGTGGCCCTATTTTCAATTTTTAGGGCTTGTATTTCAGTTTACTTTGTCAAATACAATATGGGTTTCTTTGAGTGCTTGCTTTCTGTGAGAGATTGGTTGAGAGAATAAGAGGTGCTTTGTGAAATTCTTGTGTAAAAATTCATGGGTTCATGGTGTTTACTTGCTGAAAAAATTGGGGTGCACAATCTACTTACTGAAATGCCCAAATAAACTATTTATGGGTGAAGAAGAAGACCCTCGCGATCGCGATTCCTCATTCTGCAATTGCGTAGGTCTGAATCTGCTGAGTGAAAAAAATTGTACATCACGATTGCGTAAATGCTTCTGCGATCGTGTAGCTTTGTGATTCTTTCTTCTTCGCGATCGTGTGACCAGTTCTGCGATCGCGATTCATAGATGCTTAGGCAGAAAAATAGTGTCTTCCCTATTTCTGATCCTAAGGCTTTCTAACATGTCTCTTTGGCCAAAATACCACTAAATGCAGTGCTTTAAGTGTCCATATGGTTATTTGACATGCATAATCTTATTGTAGGTACTTTGAGCTATAAAATGGATTCGACAACATATGAAAATGTGCAACCATATGTCGAACAAGCTTCCACAGAGGAATATTTTGATATTGACACATTCTCATCCCTAAGATGCACTCAACACTATGACAAGCAACTATCAAAAAGCATGATTAGGTAAAGAGGCATCCTCCTGACCGACCTTGAAATTCGACGGCTCGAGTTCCATGGGAGATTAATAACAAGTGGATGTATTTGCATTGTAGAAGAGCCCAAGCCAGCAACAATAAAGTAGTCAGAGAATTTATGCAAATGATGTAGAGACAGACTTGAAAAATGAGTTGGTAGCTACTATTAGAGGCAAAGAAGTCCGTTTTAGTCCAGAGATGATCAATGCACATTATAATCTCAACAATGCTAACAATCAAATGTAGAGGGATCGAGCACAGGAGTTGGGTAGTGGTTCATCAATCATTTGCATGGTGGACAAGTGCCGAACTAGATAAAGAATCACTCCAGGATCGAGTCTTCAGAATTCATTGCGGAGGCCACGGCTTATCTGTTCTCGCATTATGCCTTCACAAAATGAGATAGGTGTGACACTTGAGAAGGCAAGAGTGATCTGTGCTATCATAGAGGGTATACCGATGAATGTAGGGAAGCTCATTACCGATGAAATAGCATAGATGGTAGCATAACAGACCAAGAGCTTATTCTTCCCAACCCAAATCACCCAATTATGCTATTATTCAGGGGTCATGTCCAAGCCTACATAAAAGGAGAAGAACTCGGAGAAGGTCATCCACCCACTACTGACAAAACGAACAAGAGTTGCACAGAAAAAATGAAGATTGACATAGCATCTCCCACCTTTTTCTAGTTCAGTAAAACCATCACTGAGATACCTGAGGCTCCTGCAAATGCCACTGGAACTTCCACAGCTATCAAACCACCTGAGAATGGACCTCTTAATCTTAGGTATATCTCTAGGAAGATTTATGGCATCGATACAAAGGTATTCCAGCTGGTAGTTGGTCTTCCTTTTTCACCATTCGGAGAGGGCACCTCTACAGGTCCAACTGGCCAGGGAAAGGTTCCGACTTTGTCCAACCATGCGAAGGAGCAACAGGTTGTCAAAGCCATGCTGGGAAGATTGAAAGGAGGTAGCGGAAGAAAAGAGAACATGAAAAGAAAAAAAGTAAGTTCTTCACAAAGATCATGAGCACTTTGGGGGAGACTTGTGGACCGGACGAGGCTGAGGATGATGACTTTCAGCTTCCAGCCCCCAGTACCTCCTGTGGCGGGTTATGCCATTCAGGGAGCACCTATTTCATTTTATCTTGTTTTGTATAGTTGCATCGGGGAAAATACAATACTTTAGGTTGAGGGTGGCTCCTATATGATGAATATGTGTGGAACATGTAGTTTTTATTTTTTGGAACATGAAGTTTTTGGTTTTTGTTGGTTGTGAACTTGTGTAGATTGGTAACATTGTTCATTTATTAGTAATCCCTTGTTAGTTTTTATTTTTCTTGTTTTTATTTTATTTTATTTGTCTTTAATGTGTTTAGTATAATAGTATTAAGGTAATTCCTTGGTTTTTCTTTCTACCGCGGTTCTTTTCCAAGTAATTAGTTGTGTTGAACGAGGTGACTTTTTCCTATGATGGATGGTGTAACAACTTTCTTAAGTGATAAGTCTTTTGTTTTTTTAGTAGTTAGCTTAGTAGCTAGTCGTGAATAAATTATTTTTTGGGGTGTAATCTTGTGTCCATAAGCTAACGTGAAACTTGTTTGGTACCAATATAATTTAAAATTTGTCATATGAAGTTTTTTATCCTAAAAAGGAATAACAATAACAACAACAACAACAACAACAACAACAACAACAACAACAACAACAACACAACAACAACAACAACAACAACAACAACAACAACAACAACAACAACAACAACAATAATAATAATAATAATAATATAATGAAGATCAAATGATTAAAGTAAGGTTCCTTGTTGTGACTTTTAGATTCTAATTTTGGCTATTTGATTCACTAAATAGCTTCTTAGGCTACATTTTTGTGACTTCCTTAAGATTCATTGGTTTCAATTGGATTTTGAATTTGTATTGCACTTGAATTTTCATGTGCCATGTGTGGTGATCTTTAATTGTGAAATTCTTTTACATCATTTGTAGTCTAGAACTTGCCCGTAATGTGCTTCAAGGAGAAATCCTAGACTAACTTGATTTGAAAAATGATATTAGACCTTCCTTGAACCATTATTGTGCCTAAATTTCCTACCCATGCACATTTTTCCTAGTCAACCCTTTTGAGCTTTCTAACTTTTTCTGTAGCAATCATGATACAAGCTACGTTTGTGGCACCGTACCTCCCTCAGTAATTTAAAGTATTAATATAGGCTAAAAGCCTAAGTTTGAGGGTGGAGGTTGAAAAAATTATGATATGGAGGTTCCTCAAAAAGTGAAAAATGTTATAAAAAATAAAATTAAAAAATAGAAAATAAAATAAGAAAGTATGAATAAATAGAAGACTAGATGACATAAAAAACAAAAAAGTGAAGAAAGGATGGAAAATTCTTGAAGGAAGTGGACTTTGATTGTTTGAAAGAGCGTAGTGCTTCGGGAGGTTTTGAGTCACTCTTATGAAATTGTGGCATAGCTTAACCAAAATCCTAATCTACAACCCTTTAAGTCCTAATTGATTTTTAACCTAGTATGTCTACATTAGTAGAGAAATACATAAAGAGCAAGCATATGGTACTATGTGTGTGCATTTGAATATCTTTAAGAGAGAGAAAGAGAGAGAGAGAGAGAGGGAGAGAGGGAGAGAGAAAGAGTTGATTCTTTTCATTTGTCATCCCAGTGATGTCTTGAATTCAAATTTGTGAGTTTGGAATTCTCTCTTCAATTGTGAGGGCACATGAGATTCGAGATTTAATCTCATTTTCAATTGAGAGGAATGAGTGAGGAAAAACAAATGTGATAGAGGCAACTTTTTAATCTTTACTCTCATGACTTGGTTGCTACTTTGATTAATATAGTGTTTGAGAATTTGATTTGAAATAAAATGTGTGAAAAGTTGGTGATTCAAATACCTTCGTTGGTACAAACCGAAGTCACTAGATTGTACTTAAAGTGGACCTTTTGTACTTGAAATGATATTTGGTTTGTCATTGAGCGTAAGTGATGATTTTATTGAAGGATGTTCTTAGGTTTTGAATTTCTTTAGGACAAGCAATAGTTTAACTTAAGGAGTTTGATAAGTTGGTATATTACCAACTTATCTCTTCTTAATATTTAAACTAGGACACTTTCTGAGGTTTATTGGTAATTTTCAGGTGTCGTGTGATTTGGAGAAGAAACGAAAGAAACAAGTCAAAATGTGCAAAAATGGTGAAAAATGACTTTTGCCAAAATACCCTTAGCGATGCAAACATAGGAACGCGATCGCATAAGGCTGAGCAAATAGGTATCGGCATTGCTGACTCCGAGAATGCGATCAAGAAAGTGGCCACTTCCCATGAAATGTTATATGCAAACATAGGATCCCTTCTGCGATCGCATTACTTATCATCATAACTCTCTGCAATCGCATTCCTTCTTACGCGATCATGATGCATTAAAACTTTGCGAAATCTGGGCAAAAATGAAATTTCATATTTTTGATCCCCAAACCATTTAATACCCGACTTAGCTCATTTGAAAAGAATCTTTCGCTCATTTTTTGCATATTTTCAGTTCTTAAACTTAGAGAGAATAAGTTTGGAAGTTAGGGTTTGCACACACACTTGGGTCTTGAAGATTTGAAGCTTGTGGTTAAGTATTTCTTACGCGTTTATATTTATTTCTTCATTTGCTTGCTTTGTATTGTATATCTAAGTGTGTACTATTTTATCCAACACTTGAATCTTGTTTATGAAAATATTCTTGTTTCAAGTGTGGATTAAATACCTTGTTATGCTTATGTATTGAATGATTTTTATCTTTTATAGAGTGAGGTATTGTTTCTTTAATTATTCTTGTTCTTCAATGTTTCCAAAAGGATTAGATAACCCTTGGACTCTCCCATTAACTCCAAGTTAATTTTGGAAAAGGTAATTTGGGGTTTGGACAGATTAATCAACAAGAACTTGGGGCATTAACCCTCATTTTATAGATTCTACCTAGGGATAATACGATTGAACTACTTGTAGCTATTCCGGGTGTACTTAATCTCTTAATTATTTTAGGGATAATTCAATTAAGAAGTCTTGTTAGAATTCAGAAGAAGCTAATTAAGAATTATTCCTCATGACTAATTAAATAAACTCGCTCATATTTTTAAAATTATGAAATACATTGGATTGTTACTTGAGTGTAATTCCTGATGCACTCATCCTTGTTGCCATTGATTATTTTACTTGCTTTCTAGGTTATTTTACATTTTTGCATTTAGATATAAATATTTTCCAAAAACTAATTCTAAGTGTTTTGCATTGCATAACAAGTGATAATTCTCTTACATTCCTAATCGCCTTCATATTGTTCTCTGTGGTATTCGACAGTAACTCATAGTTGAGTAAATTATATTACATGAGACCGTGTCTATTTACTTTTTAGTAGTGGATTTGGATGTCACCAGTCATGTCATCATATGACCATGTGAAAATATCCTCATACTTTATTAGGAACTGAATGTACACTTCCTTCTCTTTCAATGACAACTAAATGCTTATGCGAGTCTCTTTGACGATCTTGGCATCTCCCAAATTTACTACTTTTGTTTCGTGCAGGTTGGACTTAGGCTTCTTGTCAAAATTATCAACTTCCCTGACAATTTCCTTGAGTATGTCATCCTCTTCATCTGTATCACTATTCTCATGTTGCATTGCTTCATTACATGTTAGAGTCACCAGGGACTTGGTGGACTCGGGATAGTGTGACAGTCCAGTTCTTGAGAACAGCTCCCATCTTCATGGTTAGAATAGTGAGGTCTTACTCCTCCTCCTCCTCCTCTATTATGGCACTGCAATCCATGTCTTCATCTTCCAAGAATAAATTCTTCAACCCAGCTAGTGCTTCCACTTATGCGGCCCCCCATATTGTATCAGCTTGGTGAAAAGAATGTTCCAAATGTGGCATTGGCTTCTCAAAATGGTAATATGGTGCATGCTATGGAAGCGACTAATTCTTATACTCTTGCATGTATACTGGCATCTAAGCCCAAAGGTGGTACCATAAATCTTTAGGTGTATTGGTTTAGTGATACATTGTAAATTCATTCCCAACCCTTTGCTGGGGTACATATTTGGACCAAACCAATATGCTTTCTATTTTACTACTCCACCATTTTTCCTTCTCGGCGGCGTTGACCCGTTCGATATGATGATAGGTTTCCCCTTCTAGCCTTCTTATATGTCCAATGGCTGGGATGGTTTGACTATTGCAAATGAGCTTACGTCCACCTTCATAAATGATCACCTCCTAACGATTCCATTCAAATTTCACAGCTTGATGTAGTGTGGAAGGTATGGCCATAGTGGCGTGGATCCATGGTCGGCCCAACAGAGGGTTATATGAGGCTGGTATATCGAGTACCTAAAAGTCGACGTTGAACCAAGTTGGCCCCATGTACAAGCAAAGGTTGATTTCCTGATCGTGGACCTTTAGGACCCATCGAATGCTTTCACATTCATGCTTTCTACCCGTATTTTATGTAAACCTTTTTCCAATTTTTTCAAAGTGTCCAACGGACAAATATTTAGGCTTAAACCTTTGTCAACCAGGATCCTGGCAATGAAATTATCTTCAAATTGCACTATTATATGCAATGCTCGGTTGTGATTCAATCCCTTAGGTTGCAGCTCATCTTCGTGGAAGATGATCTTATGACTTTCCAGTACTTGCCCACCCATGTTGGCTATTTCACTGCCAGTAATGTTATTGTGTACATAAGGCTCGCTTAGCACCTTCATTGAAGTGTTTTTCTGTACCTCTGAATTTTGAAATAGTGATAGGATAGATATCTGAGTAGGGATATTTTTCAGATGGTCAACAATAGAATACTCCTTTGCCTGTACTTTCTTACATAGTTCATCCGGCCCGGTCTCAATGATAGGCTACCTAGTAATGGCCTCCATACTCGAACCTCCTAAGTTCAGGTGAATAGCTCCTTCCATTTCTAGTCATTCCTTATGTAGCTTCGGATTCCTATACCTTAGACTTCCCTTTTTGCCGAGCCTCAGCAACATAATCCCAAGGTATTGCTTTTGAATCAAAGGGAGGCGTGACCACTTCTACTTCAAATGGAGCGGGGTAGCTGCAGGAGGAGCCACCTCCACCTCAAATGGAATTGATGCAGCTACTTTGACCTCGATGGGTGATTTAGTCTGTACCATATTAGGAGTAAGTGTGACTACAAATTTAAAGTCATCGCCTTCTCGAATAAGCCCAATCGACCCCTCAGGGTCCCATTTTTCATTTGTCTCTATGACATGTACACCATCACCTCTATCATTAGGAAGGGGACTGTTGCGGGAATTAGGTACAATTTCCTTCGCATGTATGGCCTTGTTGTCAATTGGCATCTGGATCTTATTCTTCAATATTCGGCACTCTGCAGTGGTGTGCCCCTTCATACTGGAATGATACGTACAAGTTTTGTTCGGATTGACCCATTAGAATTGATTTTCTAATGCCACAGCGGGAACAGTAGTGATTTAACCCGTGGCTTTCAACCTTTCGTACAAGTGGTTGATGAGCTCAGCAATGGCGGTGTATTATCTGGGCGGCCTGTAGTTGAAGTTGGGTCTTGGTCTTGGATATTTTTGACGAGCTGTTAGTGATTGGAAGTGGGATGGTTGGGAGTTATAGGTGTGATGGATAGTTGCTGGTTGGGAATATTTGGGAGACGATGGTTGATATGTAGGCAGTGAGGCTTGATCTATGGGCAGTGATGCTTGGTATGTGGGTTGAGGTATTTGATATGTGAGTGGAGTTGTTTGATAGATATGTGGAGATTTTGGTCCTTGACTGTATTGCCTTATTTGTGGCCTACAATGCCTCAAAGTTCGTTACCATCCCACTCTTGATTCTTTCTTCGATTCTTTCTCCCAGTTTGATGATGTCAGAGAATTTATGATTTTCGATAACCATCAACCTTTCATAATATTGCAGATCACGTGCTCTGTTGAAGAATTTGTTCATCTGTTCTTTGTCTAGAGATGGCCTAACTTTGGCCGCTTCCGACCTCCAACGAATAGCATACTCACGGAAAGGCTTAGTAAGTTTCTTCTTAATATTATGAATGTAGAAAACATTTGGTGCATTCTCCATGTTGAACCTAAACCAGTCCATGAAATCCGATACCATACTTACCCAATTGGACCATTTCTTCGGATCTTGGCTAATATACCAGGACAAAGCATCCCTAGTAAGACTCCTCATAAAGAGCTTATCCGGTTCTTTTCGTCTTTCCTGACCCTGACAAGCTTGTCACAATAGGTCCTTACATGAGCCCTAGGGTCAGCTATGCCATCGAACATCTCGAACTTGGGAGGTTTATACCCTTAGATTGTTCCACAGCTGGCTGTATGCATAGGTCTTCATAGTTTAAACCTTCTATTCCTCTGTCTCCTTCAACACTTTGAACTCGGCTTACTAATTTCTTGAGCTCTTTAGCATGTTTTTAATGGGAAAGTCATTCTCGGAGGATTCTAGTGCATAGGAGATTGGTTGGGAAGAGTGAGCTGCAATTTCCACATATATAGGGTTGCTTTGATGGGTGCCAGGGACTTGGGTGCAGTGATGGTCATTGGTGGAGTTTTATGAATCGGGAATGGGTGGTAGTGTGTTTTGGGGAGTGTAGTAAGTGGTGGTTGGTGGATAACGAATTGGTTGATGGTGGTGTTGCAGCAAGGATGGTATTGGTAATGAATTGGGATTATTTGGGGAAGTTGCGTATTGATTTAGTGCAGGAGGGTTTTATGGATGTTGTTTTTCATGCTTTGTGGAGGTGTCGCGTTCTTAGTGTTCAATTGGTTGATATCAGGGTCATTTGGGGTGAGTGACAAGTTTGCCAAGTTGCGAACCTGCTCAAGTTCTCCTTGCAGTTTGAGTATCTTTTGTTCTAGCCTCAAGACTTGATCATTTAGGGCCGGAGTACTACGACCATCTGAGGTTTCTACGTTCTCAATATTCTCCTTTTTGATACCACTTAAGTCGTCCATTTTTGCTTTTCATCTGCCTTTTGTGTTGCTTGGAGGAGGAGGAGGAGGTGGTGGAGGGCCTCTAGATCTGGTATGATTTGTTGATCATGCCAGAATGAGTGAACTAACCTAAGGGGATAGGAGTAATCAAAGATAAGGAAAAACAAAAAGGTATCAATTTATTGAGGATTCTGAAATATTTGTATTATTTAAACACATGTTGTGGAAATGTAAATTCGCCTCTATATTGGGGGAGCCGCGTTATGCCCTAGGTAGGCATAGCGACAACTAGATTTAGAGAACTTTAAATGCCAAAAATGCTTTATTTCAGAACATAAAAATAGACAAATCTCAAAACGACACCAAGATAAAAGAAAATAAGTCACTAGTGGCACTTGGCCTTGTTACATTTTTAGGAAAAAACAAATAACTCTAGCCTAATTGGTCCGGAAAGGACCTTCCTTGGGCTGAATTCTCTTGTCAATCAAATCCCCTAGTTCGCGTAAGTTTATCAGTTAGAATACCTTTGCCAAATGTCCTACTTTGTTTCCCTTAGCATTATGGCAGTTGGTGTCTCTCTTCCTCATTTTTCCTTCCAATTCCATCAGACTTTGTTCTAGATATTCTAGCTTTATGCTAGTTTTGATGGCTCTCTATTTACATTCATTGATTTGGTCCCTTGATGGAAGATCCCTCCACCAGTCTAGCAAGAGTGAGGGTCCGCTAACCCATACCGAATCTGGGGACCTCGTGCCTCATTTTCTGCAAAAAAAAGTGTTAGGCCTTTCCCCCATAAAACTCAACTATTTATACATTTACGATTAGCATATCGACATTTAGCTCTCCAAATTAATGCACAGAACGGGGTTGTGTCTGTTGGGATTATGGAAACCCCGATGAATTTTTGGATAAGGCTTATCTTAAAGGATCATTATGTGGACAGCATATTGATCCGACTAGGTTTGGCCACGATGCATGCATAATTTTGACCATAGTAAGGCTACTATGGAGTTTTAGACTAGTACTCTCAAGCGTACAACTTAAGAGGGACGGCATAGAACCATCGATAGCACTGTTGATCGAATTGTTTTACTGCAAATATGCCTTTCTTAATTTAAGGGTAAAAAATAGGAAGATCTCAACCAATAATTAAGTGTTGCTAAGATTTGTACGCACAAGTGGAATATGATGTGGAGCACAATTTATGCAGCAATTAATAATATGTAGTCAAATATTTGCACGTAGGAAACATAAATACAGTATTTAAATAATTTAAAGACCGTAACTGGAAAAGAAACAAAGAGACAAGTCAGTTTTAGGGATAAAGAATCATAAATTCTTAAAATAAACAGACAGTTTCATTAAAATAAGGGGAAGGGTACGGGATAAAGCATGCTTGAACTAATTCATAAAAATAAGTTCGTCATGGTAAGAGCCTAAAGGTGTCCCCAGCAGAGTCGCCATGCTATGGAACCCCCGTTTTCCCTCCCCTTTTTACAGGGAAGAAGGTCCGGGTTTCGATATTCATGGGGGTAATAACTAATTTCTTTTGGCAATTGGGTATTTGAAGAGTCGCCACCTAACGAATTATAGTTGTTAGGGCACCTAGAGCAATATTACCAGAGATTTAGGATAAGGGCTCGAAATAAACTTGAAGGGAAGGTGTTAGGCACCCCTCTCTGTCCATAATTGTGGGTCCCGACCGAACTTATACATATGAATTAGTCCTGTAACAAATAAGTAATTGAAACATATAATTGCAAATAAAGCATGTTGGACATTGTATGACTCAGATAATAAGACAAAGAATTTGACCAAGTTGTGTATATATAACAAAAAAGAGTAATGTTTTAAGCAAAAGAAATTTGGAAAAGGAGGGGTCCTAGGATGGTTAGCCTACAAGATCACCTAACGCCATTCCCGGTAAACAATCCTCAATGAGGTGCTACACGTGACATTAACGCATAGTTATCATCTCCATATCTACTCGTTCTTACCCATTAGCAGTTATTTAAGAGAGTATGGTTTAACGATGTATATGTGTGATGTTACCCGTCCCTTCTCAATGGTCCTGGAGGAAATTAAGACCTCTACCTATAGATAGTTCTAGACAGACCCCTAAGGTTTAAAAGGAGAAAATACTAGGACTTAGCAAATAAAGGCAGGAAAGAAGCAATTAGAGGCTCAAGTTTACCTCCACAGATAATGCATGTAAACAGCACGACTCAAACACAAACAAGGGCAGTATTATTAAACAGGATCCTAAAACATAATGTCTAAGTGAATATCAAGATACAAAAGATATGTATTTTTAGTTTATGAGCTCAGAAGCATGGGCCCTAATCAGTTTGCTTATCGATTTTAAGCATGTTAACCATTAAGCAGTAAACACAAAGAACGGTTACCAGTTTTATAAAGGTTGATTACCCATGGCTTGCCTAGGTATGGGATAATGCACAATTATTACAAGAATTATTAAAACATGGTAGTAATTATCATACCCAAGGCATGGCATTCTAAGTGTTAAGAGAGATATCATATTACCAGTTGGATGAGATTGTTTTATATCCCCTTTTTTTCATGCATCAGTAGTGAAACTAGGTGTAATTGAGCGAGTATAAACGAGATCCTGAAATAGGGTATCTACTACGCACATATAAAATGTAGAATGATTTATATGCAGAATTCCTAAAACAGGATCTCTAATACGCACTACATAATTGCAGAATTATCAGACATGATCGTGTGAAGAATAGTTTATTATTATTATTATTTATCCTAGGAACAGGATTCCTAAGTGATAATAAGGATGCCCAGATGAGATATTGAAAACACCATATATAATAATAAAAAAACCTAGGGAGCATGGTCTTTAATGCATGATATACTTGGCACATGTTGGTCCTAAATATGAATTCTATTGAGCATATAGGAAATGTAAACCTAAAGCATACTTTCTAGCCCTTTGATGTCTATAACATGCAGAGCTACCCTCTCCTTTTCACTAGCGAACCCAAATATTTGTTAACAACAAATTATTACAGGACAATATCAAATGAATACATAAGTGGATAAGAAAAATAAGAAGTTACACTATAAAGAGCCTGAAAATAGGCCCAGATTTCCAGAACCTCATATACCCAGATGTTTCATGGCCTTTCTCATATCCGGGTGAGTCAGAGTTCCATAAGGAGCTCAAGGGATCTCGGGCAGTGCTCACACCTAGATTTCACAACCATAATTGAGTAAGTGCAGTTTGGAAGATCCATCCCCAATGCATTTGATTTCAGAGGGATTCATAGGGCACATTAGAGGGGCTAGAACTTAAGGACCTAAAAGTAATGTGAGAGTGCTTGACATAGTTTGAAAAGGTTTGAATAAAAAAGAGGTTGAAAGAGACTCAGTTGAAATAGTTTTGTAAATAAAAGAATTGTTTAGTAAAACAACTTTTGAAAAAAGTTGTGTAATTAAACAAACAGCAGGTCAAACATATAGCCAAGTAGATTCAGCAGCACTCAAATAACAGTGCTTCGCACGGCGGTGATGGGAATTATGGACACATAGATCACATAGTATGCATGAGCATAGCAATTCTTGTGGGAATTTATGGGATTAGGTGATAGTTAGTGGTACCAACACAATATGAACTTCAGAACCAATCATAGAATCAGTCATTTAAAGTGGCAGATCATTTTGTAAAGTAAATACATATCAACACTAGATAACAAGTAGACAAACATTCAAAATAGGGTAGAGTAACATTGAGACAGACTACCAGAGGAGTAGGACATATTCTGAAGCGCCCTACGAGGGATAGACAAACACGCTAGATGAAGAAGTAATGTAAACATGTCAATAACATGTTGAACAACAGAACCATAGATAGAAACAAATTAGAAAAATGATGAACTGAAGCAGTAAAAGAAACATATTGGTGACTTGAATTGAAATCATAACATACTAGTAAAGAAGAGAGTAAACAAAAAAGTGAAGGGGCATGAGAGTACAATGGTCAACCTTGGCTTGCAGCCGGCTAAATCAGAATAATAGTAAGTAACACAGAAAGAGAGAGCAGAAAGTTTGAGTGTGTGAGAGAGAGCTTTTTTGAACCAAAGTGTTCGTGTCCATTGACTGTTAATGAGAGAGAATATATATAGTAGTTCGAAACTAGGTAAAATAAGGTAAGAATCACAATTATATATTAATTAAACTCAGAACCAATTAGAGCAAATTTAGTACAAGTATTCCCTTAATTAAGGAATCAATTAAAACGGTAAGAACAGATAGCCAATAAGGAAAGAAATCAATGTGTAACTGGAGAATAACAGATAAAGAAATAATTCAAATATAGTAAGCACAGAGTAAATAACTATGCTAAGGTTCTAATTAAGGAAATAATATAAGAATCAATTAGCAGTATAGTCAGCCATATAATAAGGCAACAAGTAAAATAAAGGTTCGAAATCGGTAAAGAATATTACCATAAGACATTAGTAAAGGGGATCAACCCTAAAAAATTAGGCATTCAACTAGAAATAGTACTTATTAGGAAATTACCATAATTTCTGTCAATAAACAAAGTAAACATAATATAGGTTGGAGAAGCAAAATAAGAAACCGTAATGAGCATAAAAGGGGGTAGAAAATCACAGAGACTCAAAACATATGCATGAGAAACAAACATACGCATAAATTACACAAGAAAATAAGCAAAGACAGTATCAGAACCTAAGACTAAAACCAAAAAATTAGGGTTCTAAACATAGTTAATCATGTAAAAGGGAAAATCTAAATAAATTATTTAAAAACAGTAAAAATTGTAGAATAACACGTAAAATCATAGAAAAAGTCATTTTAAGGAGGGTTAAGAAACCCTAGTTATGAATATGAAGAGACGTTTTAGGAAAAAAGGAAAATATTTAAGGAAAATGGCAAAAATAACTCATAATATGCCCAGATTTATTACAGATCTAAGAAAATCAAGAGCTAGTAGTTAGGGTTTCATAGAGACAACCCAGAGAGAAAGAGAACCAGCCTAGAAACCGCAGGTTCTAGCCGAAGATGGTAGAATCTTACTAGAACGGTCATGAATGGCAGGAATATGACATGAAACAATATGGGAGGTGAGTGAATCGCCTTATGGTTTCTTTGAGGACCTCAAGGCAGCAAAATCCGACGCAGGAGGGAGAGCCATGAGGCTGGGAGGGTGTTGAGACCACCATAATTACTGGCAAAGCGACGGCCGGTGAGAGAGGCTAGGTTTAGCAGAGAGAATTTTGAGAGAAATGAGAAATCTAACGGCGGAGAGAATGTGAGAAAATAAGAGGATGGGAATGAGGGTTTGGGGCGTAGTCTTTTAGGTTAATTATGGAAAGAATGGATCAGGTTCGTTAATTAAAATTGATCAATGGTCTAGACAGAAATTGGGTGGGGTAGAATAATGTATTGGGCTTTGGGGTATTGGAATAATTTAATTAGGTTTGGGGCTGGTTTAATTTAGGCTAGAATTGAAATACAATAGGCTATAAGTTAAATACACTATTAAATTAATTAAAATAATTAGTAAAAATAGCTAAGAATCACAAAAATAAATTTCATGCATAGAATATAATTATTTAGTATTTGAAAATACAAATGACTAATTTTTGGATAATAATGGTTTAAAATTATATGATTGAGCTATAATTGCAAAGCTATTGCAATTATAGCGAAAAATGTCATTAACTAATTATTAAATAACTTTTTTTTGAATAGGACCATGAGTAATAAACTAAATTAAGAAATTCTTTTAAATCATTTGTAATGCAATTTTGTAATTTTTTATTGGAAAAAAATGTTGGGTAAATTAATAAAACTATAGAAAAATTCCAATTGCTATTAACGCATGATTTTGAAGGTATATACGATTTTTTACAAATAAATTTGGAAACAATTGGGTATCAACACCCGGAATAACAATAGGCACAATCGGTGCCTAAACTGGTGCTGCTGAAGCATCCCCAACTACTAGACCCAGATCATGAACTGGGGCGGGGGTGGATCTGCAAGTGTTGCCCTAGCTGATGTGGGCCACACCTCTGCACTTACCACGGCCTCGACCACATCCTCATCCTCTAGTAGCCCCAGTTGGTGGTAATGGAGGTCATTTATCCTTATCGGTAGCACGTGTCTTCACCATCTGTGAGAGAATAGAATAACCAAAGTTTAGTACTCGGATCAACAGATTCGTATGACAAAAATTCAACAATATGAAGTTCTTCTAAAGGTTCTGCAACCTCCCGAGGATAAATACAGATGCCTCCATACCAACCTGCGAGGCTCTACTAAAACTCCTCATGACCCGTGAGACCTATGTAATCTAGGCTCTAGTACTAACATGTCATGATCCAAAATTCGATGCGGTCATGATGGTGCCTATCTTGGAATTAGGTCATCCGCTTTATTTCTTTTTTTCCATTTTATCCAATTATTTACTTACGAAAACATCACTTTTCAGTACATAATTAATATTAATAATAGAAATGTCAAAAATAAACAACGAAATGAAACAAAATTCCCGATCTTGGGTGTCACTAATTATGAGAAAAACTAATGCAATTGTCTAAAAATATAAATATGGAATAGTCTGAATGCATCAAATAAGAAAAAAAAGAGGAAGATAGGGAAAGAGAAGGCGGAGCTGCAGTCGCCAAGCAGCTACCTCGCAATCTCCAAGTGAAAATCCGCACAATATACTTAGTAACCGCTACTATGCCCCAAGATACTTGGATCTGCACATAAGGTGCAGGGTAACGTGAGTACACCAACTCAGTAAGTAACAAGTCCAACCTATGTACTGCGAGGTAGTGATGGACCAAACCTCAACAGGAAATTTAACAGCAAATGGAACAAAAATGTAGACATTCTTACAGTTCAAATAAAACTCAACAGTAATAGAAGAAACTGATCAGTAAAGAGTTCAATACTCAGAGATTGCCTATATATACCAATGCACATCTAGCATGACCAATGTTTCCACAACCTCTACGCACAAGTTCTCAATCACTTGGTACGGTATATGGCCATTCGGCCTAGGAAAGATACATCCCAGAATATACATCACTTACCGTAGTTATCTAGTACCGAGGACACCAGCCAATTCAGCCTTACGGAGAAGATCCATCTCTTCGTATAGTACTTCGGACAAATCCATGGCTAGGGAAATCCATCCCTCAGTATAATCATCGACTGCGCTCACTGGGGTGTAAAGACTCGGGAGGGGTTTCTCTAAGTCCAAGCATTATATCAATGCCAGCGAAGGCATGATAAATTTCATTGATATGGCGTGCATCCCGATCTCATACTATCGATCAATACTCGGCCCTCAGCCTCATTCGGTCAATACTCTCTAGTCTCATACACAGGTCTAAGATGTCATAATACAGGTCTGAACAATAATATGATATGTTAAATTGCAACAAACGAGACTGAGGCATGATATAATATGCATGAACATGACTGAGTATAAGGTAAACATGAATCTAATAGCATGATAGTAAGAAAGGATCTTTCGGGTCTCAATAGTGTTGGCGTGAAGCCTTAACATGATAATTTAAATGATTTATAGCTCAACAGCTAGATCACATAATCATGGCGCAGATACAACAACAACAACAATGACCCAGTAAAATCCCACTAGTGGGGTCTAAGGGGGTACTGTGTACGCAGACCTTACCCTTACCCCGTGGGGGTAGAGAGGTTGTTTCCGAAAGACCCTCAGCTGAAGAATACAAAAAGAGGCAATCTATCAGTACCTTCAATAGAAACCATAGAACAAAGAACAGCATCACCAGAACCAGAAAATAAGTGAAAAGCAAAGTAGTAACCAGTAGATAAAGCATATCAAAGAGGTACTTAAAAGTAGTATGGACTCAACATAAAAACTAACATTCAAAGATCAAGTCCTAACAGAGTAGCCTCACTCTGCGGTGCCATAGAGATATCCTTAACTACCTCCTAACCTATAAACGTAATGCTCGATCTCCACAACTTCCTTTCTAGGGCCATGTCTTTGGTAATTTGAAGCCTCACCATGTCTTTTCTGATCACCTCTCTCTAATACTTCTTAGGCCACCCTCTACCTCTCCTCATGCCCACCAATGCCAGTTGTTCACACCTCCTCACCGACGCATCTGGTCTTCTTATCTAGACGTGCCCAAACCATCTGAGCCTTGCTTCTCTCGACTTGTCATCCATGGGGACGACACCCACCTTCTCCCGAACAACTTCATTCCTAATTTTATCCATCTTGGTGTTCCCGCACATCCATCTCAACATCCTCATTTCAGCTACTTTCATCTTTTGGATATGAGAGTTCTTGACTGGCCGGCACTCAGCCCGATACAATATGACTCATGTAACCACCGCTCTATAAAATTTATCTTTGTGAATCTGAGGCACTTTCTTGTCACACAGGACTCCAGATGCTAACCTCCACTTCATCCACCCAACTCCTATATGATGTGTGACATCCTCGTTGATCTCCCCATCCCCCTGAATAATCGACCCAAGGTACTTGAAACTACCCTTTTTAGCGATGACTTGAGAGTCAAACCTCACGTACAATCCCATTTTTGTCGGCTCAACAGTGAACTTGCTCTCTAAGTACTCCATCTTAGTCCTACTCAACTTGAAATCCTTAGACTCAAGGGTCTGTCTCCAAATTCCTAGCCTCTCAATGATGTTGCCACGTGTCTCATCAATTAGCACGATGCCAGCCGCAAATAACATACACCATGGCACCTTCCCTTGAATATGGTGTGTCAGTGCATATATTACCATAGCAAAAAGAAATGGACTGAGCGCAGATCCTTGGTGTAACCCCATAACAACCATAAAATGCTCTGAGTCGCCTCCCACTAGCCTGACCTGAGTCTTAGCTCCATTATATATGTCCTTAATCACCCTAATGTAAGCAACCAACACACTTTTTGCCTCCAGGCACTTCCATACTGTCTCTCTAGGAACCTTGTCATAGGCTTTCTCCAGATCAATAAACATAATGTGCAAATCCTTCTTCCTCTCCCTATGTTGTTCCACCAACCTCCGAATAAGGTGGATAGCTTCCATGGTAGAACGCCCCGGCATGAACCCGAACTAGTTGTCTGAAGTAGATACTTCCCTCCTCAGCCTCAATTCTACCAACCTCTCCTAAACTTTCATGGCATGACTCAGTAATTTGATACCCCTTATAGTAGTTACAACTCTGGATATCACATTTATTCTTGTACAATGGCACCCCTATACTCCACCTCCACTTCTCCGGAATCTTCTCTATTCTGAAAATAACATTAAATAACTCAGTTAGCCACTCCAAGCCTGTTCTACCCATAGACCTCCGAAATTCTACCGGGATTTTTTCTGGTCCGGTAGCTCTTCCCATGCTTATCTTATGCATAGCCTCCACGACCTCGCCAACCTTGATACGCCCATAATACCTAAATTCACACCTAAAGTCACAGTGACTCTCGGCATGCCCCAATTCACCTAGCATAATATTTTGATCCCCTTCTTCATTCAGAAGTTTATGAAAGTAGGCCTGCCACCTTCGCTTAATTAGATCATCCCTAATCAACACCTACCGTCCTTGTCTTTAATGCACTTCTCTTGGTCCAGATCCTGAGCCTTCTTCTTTCTCGCCTTAGCCAGCCTGAATAACTTCTTCTCCCCGCCTATGGTCCCCATGTCCTCGTACAAACAAGAAAAACCCGCATTCTTAGCCTCCGAAACCGCCAACTTCGCCTCCTTCCTAGCTACCTTATACCTCTCATAGTTTGCTATCCTTTCCTCCTCGCTTGTGCTTCCTACTAGCTTCAGGTACATAATCACAGCACATATATCGATAATAAATACCACTAAGTGGCACTCTGGAATGATCCATGCCGAATTTCTCACGATGCACACTCATACGCTCGTCACTTGGCATAGCTTCACCTTCATAACAGTCTTAGAACACATCTTCAGGGTTTCGAACCCGCATTTCCAACGTTGAAACCGTTACTTGTTAGATAATACGCTTAACGCTAGAGGGGGGTGAATAGCGTTATAATAAAATTTAGCGTAAACTTGCGGAAATTAAAATTTGCAGGAAATAAATAAGTGCGTTAAATAAACAAAAGGAAAGAACGCACCGATGTATTCTGGTTCACCACAACACGTGGCTAGTCCAGTCCCCGAGAGACTCTCTCGAGATTTTCCACTAACTTGTCAAGCTTACGGGTGCTCAACAAACCTTTACAACTTGAGGACACAAGCCTCAACACCTTTGCTCGGAGATACAACACTCCAAGACTTCAACCAAGGAAACACAAGTTCCTTACAACAAGAGAATCACAATTCTCTTACAAGTGTACCAAACACTAAACACTCAAACAAGACACTCCTTAATGAGTAGATATGAGTAAAAGAAGTAAGCTCAAGATCACAACAACTATGGACAAGACTTTGGCTCTCAAAAGCTTTATGAAATGAATATAAAATGATAAACAATAGTATGCAAGCTTATAGCAATAGAATGATCAGTTGTTGTGTGTTGTTATGTTTAAAACACTGAAATGAAGCTGTATTTATAGTTGAAAAACTTGGCATTACCGTTGTCTAATTGTCAATTAAGAGTTGCTGATTTTACTGAGTGACAATCGATTGTCAAGAAGCCACAATCGATTGTTTGCCAATCGTACCAAAAATCAATCCCATATTTTACGCTTAACAATCGATTGTCCAAGATCAACAATCGATTTTATTGGAAACGTTCAAAAAAATCATTTCCATATTTTACGTAAAACAATCGATTATACCAAATCAATAATCGATTATTCAGCAACGTTCAAAAAATCCTTTCCAGATTTTAATTTCAACAATCGATTGTACAAAATCAACAATCGATTATTCAGCAACGTTCAAAAAATCTTTTCCGGATTTTAATATCAACAATCGATTGTACAAAATCAACAATCGATTACCTGACGGTATTTGAAAACTTTACGACAACGGTCAGCTTCACAATCGGTTGTGCAATGTTAACAATCGATTATTTATCAGACTTTGAAAATCATTTTAGACACTGCCTCGTGACAATCGATTGTTATATACTCACAATCGATTATTTAATAACTTTGAAAAAGTCTGGAAGTCACTGCCTCAACACAATCGATTGTCATAAGTTCACAATCGATTATTTTGTGACTTTGTAAAATCTGAAGGACACTGTCTCTTCATAACCGATTGTCATTAGCTTCACAATCGATTATTCCGAGTTTTGAAAAACTTTGATGGACACTGCCTCATCACAATCGATTGTCATATGATTCACAATCGATTGTCATGCAGGTTTGAAAAAACCTGATGCTCACTGCCTTAACACAATCGATTGTCATTAACTTCACAATCGATTGTCATGCAGTCTTGGCTTAACATAATCGATTATCATAAGTACATAATCCATTATCTTAGTCCAGTTTTTAGAGGCATGTATAAAAATCATTTTGACTAATGAAAGTATGCATGATTTAAAATCATTTAGCATTAAATTAAATATGCATGATTTTGTAAAAAATAGTTTTACGAGAAAAGCCATGTCATGAGTCAAGTTGTCGGATCAAGATCACAATTAAGAATGACTCATTTAAACTATAAAGCTTTGTCTTGTGCTTGAATCTTGTTATGCATCAATTATGCGCTTGTACTTGAACTTTGTCATATATTAATTTGCGCTTCGTTTGTCATTCATCAAAACCTACACATAAGAACACACGTTTTAGTATAAAGCCTTGAGAACGTGTTTCCAACTATTTCCCCCTTTTTGATAATGGCAAACTTTAAGTGGGTTATGCAAATTAAACAATTTATAATGACGATTCAAGACAAGTATATATATGCATCAACCAGTATGCAATTTGTTCCCCCTCAATATATGAATTCCCCCTCAATTTAAGCTTATAAATATTGAGAGTGCATACCCGTTATCTTCCCCCTTTTGCCATTAGCAAACATAATATAAGAAGATGCCAAAGATGTAAATAAAACTTGTTTATTTATTGGGAAGAAGATTACAGTAACAGGGAAGACAATGCAACATATAAAAACAAACTTAAAAACAACAAACAAAGAAATTATTCATTTCCATCATCTCCCGCCTCATCATCCGGCGCTGCTTCATATGGAACAAGACCCGCATAAGGATAATGAACATGGTCAAAATATCCATGGATCTCATGAGTTAATTGACCAAGAGAAGAGGTCAATGAAGCAATTTGGTCGGAAATTGATTGGAGGGTAGGCTCTTGAGCTGGACGAGTTCGACGGGTTGGAGGAGGAGCAGGCGCTGTATGATCACCGTCATGATGAAAGGAGGATTCTGAAATTTCCCACTTCTTGGTACTCTTTTTGAGAGGACCGTTGGAAGTGATGAATCCGGAGGCTTCAAGGAAGTTCATGATGAGGAGAGCATAAGGAAGAGGCCTATCATCTCCGATAGCGTCACGCATGTGAATCTTGACGAACCGAACACCAATTGATGTTAGCTCCGGTTATTATGGCATGCATGAGCTTGGTGTCCTCTTGGGAAATGTTAGTATGGCTATGCTTACGAGGCTTGAGGACTGGGGTGATGAAATAGAAAATCAACCGATAATTGGGATCCGTTCCCGTAATTGTAGGACGACGGGAAGAAAGATTTGGATCATAAGTAAGTCCGGTTTGATGTAGGAGGACTGTTTCATCAAAAAGGGCTCCGGCCTCGCCGATGTACCAAAAAATGTCTTCACCATTATGAGGAAGACGGGCAATGGTATGAAAGTTTTCATCGGAAAGAAGAATTTGAACACCATTTATATTTGTCACAAGCTCACCGTCATCATCCTCATGAAGGTTGGAGTAAAATGCTTGAATCAATGTAGTATTGATGTAAGGATGGGTAAGAAGTAAGAAGTCAAGAAGTTGACAATTTTTTAGCATATTTGCAGCAGGACCATAAGATTCAAGATACTTGTTGGTTGAAAAGCGGGGAGGAAGAATGTCGCGCTTTTCAAATTTTGTTAAAAATCGAGTAAGCTCGATGTCAGAATTAAAATAAAGAACGGAACCATCTTGGTAAGGATAGTTTGGAGCAGCAGAGGAGGATGCACCATGCCAAGCAGAACGGGAACGTTTGGAGTGACGACCCGACATTTTCACTGAGTATTGCTGGAATTTGCAAGAGACTTGAAAGAATTTTGATAGTTTGAGAGCTAAAGTTGATGCTTGAGTGAATAAAAATGAACATATAAGGAGCCTATTTATAGAGGGGAGAAAGGCATTTCATTAATGGAAGAAATCTGCAGAAAATTGAAAGCTGAAACAGTCAGAAACGGTAAAAATAAATCTTACTGATCGTTAGACAATCGATTGTTGGAATGAGATAATCGATTGTCATTAAGATTTGACTGAATCTCGGGACTGACACAAAAAGATTGCAGAACCAAACGGTAACAAATTTTGAATTACTGAAATGAAATAATCGATTGTCAAAATATGGTAATCGATTGTTATGTTACAGTGAGCACAGAAATTTTCTGATTTTGAGAATAATCGATTGTTTTGGAAAAGCATTGCTGAATGGCTGAGACGGAAATCGATTTTGCAGTTAAAGAATCAATTATTCAACAAAACTGCATAATAAACATAAACCATAAACAGTCGATTTGTGATACTGCTAATCGATTTTCTGCACAGTAAGATAATCGATTATTTGCTTGGAACAATCGATTGTTCTGTGCCAAAACTTAATAATTCCCCCTACCTTTAGGGTGAAACCTGCAAAATAGATTTAAACATCTCCGACGCTCAAGTCAGTAATTAAAATATAAATGCAACCTAAAATGTATGCATTTAGATCAACGTTTACCCGCATTCAATACTTCATTTGGACATGATTTATATTTAGCACAACATTAAACGCTAAATATTTTATCAAGTCTACTAGCAATAAGGTAAAGTGAGGAACGATCATACCTGTGTAGTTCTTAGTGTTGCTCGTCTTACCTTTCACATTTCTGTCAAGATGGTCATCTGAATTCATTGAAGTGACCATTGGTTTGGTGTTGCTCTTTTCAAATTGATTTGGCAACTCCTTGCGACATTTAGATGGACAAATGAAAGTTCCCTCTTTCACTTGCTTAATTTGCAGCTCCAAGAAGAAATTAAGCATGTCTATCAATGATATCTCAAATGCGATTTACAGATTCCTTGCATGACACTTATTAGTTGCTCCAAAGTAATACAAATATTCTCTAAGATATCATTTTCCACAAGATTTGGAATGCAAGATATTAGTGGCATGAGAGTTTAAAGAAAATAACATTGCCAATATAGAGAGTTGTTTTGAAATTATGTCATCAAAGATAGTAAATTTCATGCAATCTATTTCCCCTTAATCAGAAATTTATCAAGACATACCAACAAGACATAGATATACCAATTGTTATAAAACAATGATAAACCCATTTGTTGGATGACATAAAAAGTGTACCAAAAGTTATTTTATTAACAGTGCTACAAATTGTTATTTTTAGTAAAGCATATTACAAACGAATGTTGACTGTTAACATATCAACCATACATCGAATTTTGAAGAACATACTAACCATTATCCAGACCAAGGGATGTGTTCATCAAGAGACGATTTTTAACAGAAGGATTTTTGTCAATTGTTAGAAACATGAGACATCTCAATTATTTTTCAAAGCTGAGGATAGCACTCATCAACAACGTGAGTGAAAACTTTTTGAAGAATATGCTAATAGATAATACACACCACACAGTATACTAACGGTTATTTAAACCACAGATAGCAATTATCAAATCATGAATGAAATGATTTTATCAAGCTAACTGTTAATACATATCAACAGTTTTGATCTTTTAAAAACAGATAACTAACAAGTAAACTAATTGACACCAATTGTCATTTAGCAACACGTTTTCAACATATGAATCAGCAAAGCTAATTGACATTAATTGTTGACAAGGATATCTCAATTGTTAACGCACATCAACTATTACGACTAAGCTTATCAAAGATTCAACAATAAGGGAACCAAATTAACAACAAATAAGTTAATATTGGTTGCTAGCGCATATCAACAATTCGGTTTTTGTCAAAAAAGGATAACTAACCGAAATTTCCTCTTGATGCAATGAGGTGTCGTGCTCGGTGCATCTACTACAATACTGTAGCCTTTCAAGCACACCTGCAAAACAGATTAATGAGCTTTTGGTACCCATGCCATTTTGGGTCCTTGGGGGTTAGGCATATCATAAAGATGCGATTGAGTGATATGTCTATGTCGTGTAAAACATGCAGGAGAAATATGACCAATACGTCTACAATAATGACAAGTCATGTTGGGGTTATGCATCCTTCTTGGTTCATAGTAACTTGACGGACGAAAATTGTTTACTCTATTTTCAGCATTATGACTATTGCGCACTTTATGAACATCATTTCTCCTACTATGAGCAGCATTTCTACAATAATTATTTGTACGTTGGAAATCATTTCTAGGTGCTCTAAAAGGTTCAAAATTCCTTCTAGTATTTGGCCTATAATATGCATCATTTCTAGGGTAGTTATTTCTAGGTGGTAAGTCATTGCTAGGTCTTCTAAAATGTTCAACATTTAGTCTAGCATGCACATTGGTTCTAGGATTGCTATTTCTAGGATAAGCATTTTTATTATTAGTCCTAGGTTGAGCCTTAGGTTGTTGAGGTTTAGCTTCAACCTTTTCTTTAGGCTCATTCGTAAACCCTATGCCATGCTTGGTTGACTTCAAATTATCAAGAACATCATTTTTGTGCGAAGAATTAAACTTATCTAATGTGCCTTTAAGCCTTTCTACTTCATTTTTGAGATGCAAGCAAGAAGTACATTTTCTAATAGAGCTTTCGAGCTTATCGGCGCTTCTTTTTCCGAAAAACTTGTTTTCCTCTTTCAACTTCTCATTTTCTAAAACCAGTTTTTCAAAATCTTTTTCTTTTAGAGAGAGTTGTTTTTGAAAATCTTTTTCTTGCAACGACAGAGTTTTCTGCAAATCTTTAATAGTCTTGGAAGCATCAACAAACTCACTATGTAATTTATTATAAGCATTTTGCATTTCTTCAAGCGAGTGAGAGTTGGACGTACTTACCTCTTCTTCTTCGTTTGCCATGAGACATTGGCCAGTTGATTCATCATATGAGCTGTCCGCTTTTTGAGGCATGCTTTCATACATTTCCTCCAGCTTATCCCACATCTCTTTGGCGGTTTTGTAGTGGGAAATTTTCTGATAGTCTTCCTGATTCAAGGCACTATACAACATATTTATTGCATTAGTGTTGTATTCACTTACCTTGGTTTTCCCAACTTTTGTTGTCATTTGATCACCATGCTTGATGATTTGCCATAGATAAAAGTTGTTGGCTGTGATGAAAATTCTCATCCGATCTTTCCAATATAAGTAATTATTTCCATCAAATAATGGGGGCAACATGTTAAAATCACCTTCACCTATTCCTGCAAAAGAGTCACGAGTAGAAGCCATGGATGGTTCTCTCAAACTGTTAAGTCTTCAGAGAGTTGGGCTCTGATACCAATTGTTAGATAATACACTTAACGCTAGAGGGGGGGTGAATAGCGTTATAATAAAATTTAGCGTAAACTTGCGGAAATTAAAATTTGCAGGAAATAAATAAGTGCGTTAAATAAACAAAAGGAAAGAACGCACCGATGTATTCTGGTTCACCATAACACGTGGCTAGTCCAGTCCCCGAGAGACTCTCTCGAGATTTTTCACTAACTTGTCAAGCTTACGGGTGCTCAACAAACCTTTACAACTTGAGGACACAAGCCTCAACACCTTTGATCGGAGATACAACACTCCAAGACTTCAACCAAGGAAACACAAGTTCCTTACAACAAGAGAATCACAATTCTCTTACAAGTGTACAAAACACTAAACACTCAAACAAGACACTCCTTAATGAGTAGATATGAGTAAAAGAAGTAAGCTCAAGATCACAACAACTATGGACAAGACTTTGGCTCTCAAAAGCTTTATGAAATGAATATAAAATGATAAACAATAGTATGCAAGCTTATAGCAATAGAATGATCAGTTTTTGTGTGTTGTTATGTTTAAAACACTGAAATGAAGCTGTATTTATAGTTGAAAAACTTCGCATTACCGTTGTCTAATTGTCAATTAAGAGTTGCTGATTTTTCTGAGTGACAATCGATTGTCAAGAAGCCACAATCGATTGTTTGCCAATCGTACCAAAAATCAATCCCAGATTTTACGCTTAACAATCGATTGTCCAAGATCAACAATCGATTATTGGAAACGTTCAAAAAAATCATTACCAGATTTTACGTAAAACAATCGATTATACCAAATCAATAATCGATTATTCAGCAATGTTCAAAAAATCCTTTCTAGATTTTAATTTCAACAATCGATTGTACAAAATCAACAATCGATTATTTAGCAACGTTCAAAAAATCTTTTCCGGATTTTAATATCAACAATCGATTGTACAAAATCAACAATCGATTACCTGACGGTATTTGAAAACTTTACGACAACGGTCAGCTTCACAATCGATTGTGCAATGTTAACAATCGATTATTTATCAGACTTTGAAAATCATTTTAGACACTGCCTCGTGACAATCGAATGTTATATACTCACAATCGATTATTTAATAACTTTGAAAAAGTCTGGAAGTCACTGCCTCAACACAATCGATTGTCATAAGTTCACAATCGATTATTTTGTGACTTTGAAAAATCTGAAGGACACTGTCTCTTCACAATAGATTGTCATTAGCTTCCCAATCGATTATTCTGAGTTTTGAAAAACTTTGATGGACACTGCCTCATCACAATCGATTGTCATAAGGTTCACAATCGATTGTCATGCAGGTTTGAAAAAACCTGATGCTCACTGCCTTAACACAATCGATTGTCATTAACTTCACAATCGATTGTCATGCAGTCTTGGCTTAACATAATCGATTATCATAAGTACATAATCGATTATCTTAGTCCAGTTTTTAGAGGCATGTATAAAAATCATTTTGACTAATGAAAGTATGCATGATTTAAAATCATTTAGCATTAAATTAAATATGCATGATTTTGTAAAAAATAGTTTTACGAGAGAAGCATGTCATGAGTCAAGTTGTCGGATCAAGATCACAATTAAGAACGACTCATTTAAACTATAAAACTTTGTCTTGTGCTTGAATCTTGTTATGCATCAATTATGCGCTTGTACTTGAACTTCGTCGTATATCAATTTGCGCTTCGTTTGTCATTCATCAAAACCTACACATAAGAACACACGTTTTAGTATAAAGCCTTGAGAACGTGTTTCCAACATTACTTACCTCAAGCCAAGCAAAAACTCTAGCCCGCGATAGTTTTTCCTCTCGAATCGGCCTTTGATTACCTTAAATCTAATAAAAATCAGTACATAACCATCAAAATATGCTAAGGGAATAAGGCCCACTCAAAAATAATCAAAATAATGCGAATCTCAAAATTAACAAAACCCAACCTCAGGCCCATGTCTCGGAATTTGGTAAAATTTACATCAATAAACTCCTTATCTCCCACGAGTTCATAAATATCAAAATTATTAAAATCTGACCACAAATGACACCTCAAATCCTTGCTCAAAGGTCTCTAATCTCAAGCCCTAGTTTTCCTAATTTTAACCCTTAATTACCATATAAACGAGTTTTTGGTTCAACAATCTTACCTCAATGAAGCTCCCTTGAATTGCCTTTTCAAAATCTCGCAAAAATCTTCAAAACCAACTTGAAATGGTGAAGAAATAGCTCAATATCGTGAAGCAAATATTTTATACCTTCTGGCCCAGGCTTTTCGCACATGTGGCCCAAATCCGCTCATACGGTCTAGATGACTGCACCTACGGTTTTCACTTAAATGGCCATTTACATCGTGGTGATCACTTCTGTGGTTCCAGCTTAACTTCTACTTGGCCGCATGTTTGGCTGCCTTACGCTTCTACGGGCATTGTACCTGCGGCCTCCCAACAGCAGGTGCGGTTATGACAGCAACAAAATGGCGTTAGCTTCCTAACTTAACTCCAAACCTTCCATCAACCATCCAAAATCATCTCGAGGCCCCTAAAACCTCAACCAAAAGTAGAAACAAGTCACATTCCACCATCAAATCTTATACCAATCTTCAAAACACCTCAAACAACATAAAATCAACAGAAACACATTGGATTTAAGCCTAAGGTTCTCAAACTCTTTCGAATTACGCTTTTGATCAAAAGGTCTATCAAACCATGTTCGAATAACCTGAAATTTTGCACACACATCCCAAATGACAAATGGACCTACTATAACTCCCGAAATTCCATTTCGAACCATATATCAAAATCTTACGTATCAACAGGAAAACGTCAAAATTCTACTTTGGCAAATTCAAGCCTATATCTACTTTGGACCTCCAAAACACATTCTGATCACACTCCTAAGTCCCAAATCATCCCTTGAAGCAAATTGAACCATTAGAATTCACATCCAAACCCTTTATTGCATAAGTCAACATCCGGTTAACTTCTCCAACTTAAGCTTACTCAAAAGAGACTAAGTGTCTGATTCCTTACCAAAACCTCTCCTAATCCAAACCACTCAAACAAGTAACATGAAATACATATGAAACAAGCATAAAGAAGTAGAAATAGGAAAATGGAGTGGTAACTCAGTAGACAACAGGTCGGGTCATCATAAAAGTCAACTGCTAGATCGAAGTCTAGAGCAAGGAAGCAAAATTGTTATGAGTGCGGGGAGCAAAGCCACTAGAAGAGAGATTTTCCTACGCTATAAGAGAAAAGAGGAAAGCAAAAAATAAATAATTCGGCAAAATTATTGGCAGTTGCAATAATTTTGATGATAGTGACTATGTCGTAGAAGTATGTGTTGTGAGTTCTAGTCATGTACAGAATTCTCAGGTTCTTGATTCTGGTGCTACTATAAACAAATGTCTACACAAGAATTGGTTTGTAACTTACAAGAAAATGAGTGAGACTATATGAATGGGAAAAGATAATCCATTACCAGTAAAGGGGATTGATAATATATACATTTGAGAATATTCAATTGAATTATCAGAAACATTGAGTGTTGGCGTGTTCATTAGATAAAGAGAAATTGGATTTCTCTTTCTACTTTAGATGATCAATGGTATAAGTTTTACTCCCAGAATGAAATATTTAAAGTGTGTAAAGGCTCCATGGTACTCATAATGGGTAAAATAAATTCTAAATTGTATCATCTTCATGCTAGTATAGTTGAAGTGAAAGTTGTTGTAGCTTCTAGGAAAAGTGATCAGAATGAGTTTCAGTTGTGGCACTTGCAACTTTTTCATATGAGTAAGAATGTATTATCTTTGTTGAGTAAGCAGAATTTGTTGAATGGGTGTAAAAATCAAGTCTTGAAGTTTTGTGAACATTGTGTGTGGTAAACAAACAAGGGTAAAGTTCAATAAGAAGGCTGAGCATAAGATGAGAGACAAGTTGGACTATATACATTCAGACTTGTGGGGTCAAAGTAGAGTTCCTTCTAAGAGTTGTGGTGCAAGGTATTTTATGACTTTGATTAATGATTGCATAAGAATGGTATGGGTATATTTTATGAAAACAAAAGATGATGGATTTTTGACATTTGTTAAATTAAAGACGTTGGATGAGAGGCGGACGGAAAGAAACGTTATGCGTCTTCGAACTAACAATGGGTTGAAAATTTGCAATTACAACACCAATAATTTTTTGCAGAAGAGAGGGCATAGTGAGACATACCACTTTTGTCAGAACACACAACAAAATGGTGTTGTAGAACGTATGAACAGAACGCTTGTGATAGGGTCTGAAGCATGCTTTCACATTCATGTGTTAGCAAGGATTTTTGGGCTGAAGCAATAAACACAGCTTGTTATTTGGTCAATAGATCTCCATCCACAACTATTAAGTTCAAAGCTCTTTTTTTGGTATGGTCCGCTTCACATGCTGATTATTCAAATTTAAAAATATTTGGTTGTCCTGCTTATGCTCACGTGAGCGGTGAAAAACTTGATCCAAGGGAAAATAAGTGCATATTTTTAGGATATGCATCTGGAGTGAAATTGTATAGGTTGTGGTGCACATATCAAAAGACTCTAGGGCTAATTATCAGTAGGTTTGTAACATTCAATGAAATTTTCTCACTGGACAGTTAAAGGGAGAAGGCAATTGTAGAAACATATCGTGGTATCAATAACTGCATAGAGCTAGATATTGGATCTCCACTAGCTTAGCCCTGTATCTCTAAGATATAGGAAATGGAGGAGGTGAAAAATATTAATTAAGATGATAATGTTGATGCACATGTGCAACAACAACCATATAGCACTGAAACAACATAGAGAAGAGAGTGGTCAACCGACTGCAAAGGTTTGTAAATATAATTGATGGGAATCTTCTTTGATATACAAATCTTGTAGGATTTTCTTTGGTAATTACAAAGACTATTGATGTGTTTGAGTGTTATAGCTATCCAGAAGCTATTGAGAGTAAAAATCCAAATCGAAAAATTAATGATATAGCGAAAGAGATTGAGTCTCTTAAGAAGTTTTGGCGTTGCCTAGAGCCGGTTGATATATGTTGTAATAGGTAGAGCCCTTGCGAGGTCTGAGAGCAAGGTAGAGAGACATTATTTTTGTTGATGAAGAGAATTCAAACTAAGGGGAAGATTTGTTATTTTGTGGCTTGAATTATTTCCTTGTATTTGTAGGAAACCCAAATCCCTATAAGTTTAGAAAAACTCATTGTCCTAATAGATTTGGGAAAGGAATACTTATTGTAATTGTCTAACTAGAAAACCTTCTCTTGTAGCTTTGAGACTATTTGGGATCTATATACAGGGGTTATAGTTGGATTCTATAGATTGTATACTGCGTTTTTCTAATTTATAGTGGAAAACTCTCTCTTCTTCTGACTCGAAGATTAGACTTAGCCAGACCTTGTTAAATCCTTGAATTTATTTTTCTTTTCTATTTGCTTTGTGTGTGATTATATGCTAGTTAACCCACGATCTTCTGCAAGATATTGTAATATAACATGAACTAAATTTAATGTGTTGATTTTATCTTATTAATATGTTCGAAAATGTTAAAAACAATGAACCTAAAGAAGATAACTTCTTGCATATATAATTGTGTCAATATAAAATTATAAGTTTGTTTACCGTGAAAATGGTAATTACAATTAAATTTGATTTTGTGGTTCTAAAATTATGTGATCTATTTTTATGCTAGTTGTTAGGCAATGAATACTATGTAAAAGGTTAGAAATCAAGATTATAGCTCAAAGACGATATGATGATCGGACCAAACAACTGGAGATCGGGGCCTTGAGATGTCGTATATGAGGCCTCGAGGTCGAGTTGGATGGATGTTTGGAGCGACCGAGGAAAGACTAACAGTTGTGAGAGATACGATGATGGCTCTTTATGATCAACGATAAGCAATAAATGAAGAATAATAAATAGAACACAATGAATATAAGAAATAAATGAAGTAATGAAATCAAGAGAATATGTTAGGTAGTAGAGAGAATGTTCTTGTATTTTTTGGCATTGAATCTCCAATGTCTACAAAATAACAAGAATCCCCGTTATATATGAGGAAGTATCCCAACATAGTACAAATACGTTAATTACAAATATATAGAGTTGGTACAACCATTTAATGCTATGATACGAGTCAAAGCTAGCCTACTAGACTTTATCAGTTCTAGTCATGCATGCGCCTAGGAAACTTTCCGCTTTTCCACCACAGTTGTCGACTTGTACTATCTTGAGGTTGGACGTCGATGACCCCTGGAGAGTAAATCTCGAAAGTAGTATCGAGCCTCTGGAAAACGTGCTTACAAAGCCTCGTAATAACTAATAATTGGACCCTTCTATTTACTGCATACAAAGTTATAACTTGTTCCTTGTGGGATCTCATTGAATAGGTGTTTCAAGTTATCTTTGACAAAGGCATTTAACAGAATAATTGCCTATAGTATCAATTATTGTATTCAATTATTCATCTTGTGGAATTTGGATTTTGGACCACATTATCGGCTGGTTAGTACTCACTTCTTTTTGTTGATTTATTTAGTGGGGTGACTAAGAAGCTGACCATGTGAAAATGTTCCACTTGAATACCTTTTTTTTTTGGATTCGATAAGATATGATCTCCATTTTAGCATTTAGATTTAGTTTGTGGGGCTGAAAGGTTTCTTTGTCTATTTATAGCTCAAGTTTTCTTTAGGAGCCATTGTGAGTTTTAATTTAGTGGACTTGATTCTTGAATTTAATCTCTCTTTCATCAAACAATATTATGGCAACTTTTGAACCAGAGATGGAGAATTGGGCATGCGTCAATGGGTGCAATGACTTGAGCAACTTTGATCACTCCCAAATAGATTGTGCCCTTCTCATGTCGTTACTCGATGATACGCAATTAGGTGTAGAGGATGAACACGATAATGAGAGATTAACGAGTGTTATTAGATCTCTCGAGGCCGAAATTGATGATCAGCATATAATCAACGGTCACGATTCTTTTCAGGATAGTCAAGGAAGTAACAGCGGTGGGGATTGGCAATTATGGGAAGACAGTCAATACAAAAGTCAAGATTTTCTCGAATCGGAAGGTCTTGATTTGAAATGGATGGATATAGAGATGGAAATTGCTCCTTCTTCTACTAGTGATGACATGAACTTCTGGTATAATCATGAGGTCCATGATATGTGTGAATATGGATATGCTGCTTGTTCCTTAGAGTAAAATGATCATAATTCTTGGGCACAAGAACAAAATTCCTCAGCTCTAACAATGCAAGGCTAAACTATTTGCCAAATATGTAATTAACTTCAATTTCACCATGTACAAGAAAGAGATACTTTCCTGTGAATTTATTAGCTAGACATTAATTGTACTTGAACTTAGATGTATTAGTGCGGAAAAAAGATCAATAAAAGGCAACTCTCGCCGTGCTC
This sequence comes from Nicotiana benthamiana, assembly GCA_034376525.1. Taxonomy (NCBI): domain Eukaryota; kingdom Viridiplantae; phylum Streptophyta; class Magnoliopsida; order Solanales; family Solanaceae; genus Nicotiana; species Nicotiana benthamiana. The sequence continues at coordinate 120,538,553 of CM067331.1, forward strand.
TTAACCCTCGGTTGCCAAACTTAATAAGTACTTCATTTGTTTTATTTTATTAGTTTTTGAATACGTACGTTGTATATGTATTTCAGATCAAATAATATATTTTTTAAATGACATACAAATTATTAAAATGTGTGTCAGAAGTATATATCATACAAATTTGAAGGAAAATAATACAAATTGTAAATGATGAATGGTCTTAGTTGAACTCAAAATGATTGGATAAAGTCTCATTTGTAAAGGTAAACAATTCTATTTAGTTGGGCAGGTATGCTTTGTGATTACAATAATTTTGATGTTACGAGGAACAAATATATGATATAATCGTATATCTCATATAATATTTCTTTAAAAACGATGTTCTTGGACTATGCTTCATCCTAACATTAATTGCCCCGACATAACCAAACTCTTGTTATCTCGATATTAATATTTTGTTAAAAGTACAATATATAATTTTCAATGCGTCAAATGAAAAACAAAACTCCTTTCATACGTACTACTATTTTTTTTTTAAAGAATATAAGAATTAGATGTTTGTAAAAAAAAACACGTTAAGTACAAAACAAATGACAAGGATAAAGACACAACAAAAAGAAATAAAAGAATTTTCAAAAGCTACACAAAATATTCAAGAATTTATATCTATATCTATATTTATATCTATACTAAAAGCACAAAGGATCTTAGCAAAATATCGTTTATTTTTTTTATCCTATAAAAATATAACATTAGACAAAATAGTAATTTAACTATTCCTTATTATTTATGAATAATCGTTTAAATATTTCACTAATATTTTTTCACTACCCAAAATCTACAAAGGTCGTGGTGGCACCGACACCGCTGTCTTGCAAACCAACCAAATTACTTAATTAATTTCTCGTTTTAATGCTCTTGAAATCTATTATTTTCCTCCATTTTTATAAATAAAAAGATAAGCGCTTCAATTCAAATTAAATGATAAGCAATTAATCCAAAATACTTCAAACCATCCGAGAACCTGGTGTCACAAGTGCATGAGCATTTACTAAGAAGGAAATAAAGTACAACATCCCTCTGGAATACACTGGATAGAAAGTACATATAATATGCTGGAAAAGGACTATACTAGCTATGGGCCGTCTCGAACAATGCAACTCACCTAGTCCCAGAATCATCCGTGTTGCTACGTCCAATCAGCCACTAATATAAACTCAAATAAGTTTCAAGGTAAGCAAGGCAAGCATGCGCATATTATGCCGAGGCGGCGGCCCAATCCAACAGAAATAAACTTTGCACTTGCCGAGGGTCGACGACGCGCCTATAGATGCATCTATATAATCTACCGAGGCGTTCGGCCCGTTCAAAAAATAAACACACACAGACAGACAGTCAATCAAGAAGTCAACATGGAGCACTTATCCAAAGAAAGGGCAATTCTATTTAATAATTTAAGAAAATAAAGGTTAACTCTTTGTAGAAATTCATTCACTAATTCAATGTGATTCAAGCAGTACAACTTGTCATTAAGATACAATTACCCCAAGTACAGCATGCATTTGGGCTCTAGACTATCCGGGCAATAGCATAATAGTATCTACGCACGGACTCTCATCACCTCGTACATACGTAGCCCCTACAAATAGGAGCACATAACTAATTAACTCACCTATGGGGACAATTCCCTCTTACAAGGTTAGAAAGGAGACTCCCCTTGCTCCGAAGCCTACATCCCGATTCAAGAACGCACTCAAACCTCCATATTAAGAGCCGAACATTCCAAAACTATTCAAATAGGGTAAGAACTAGTCAATACATGTCCAAAAGTTCATATTTTAATCATTAAACTAATTTTCCAACTTTAAATGCAAGGTTCCTAATTCTCATTCCCAGGCCCACGCGCTCGGATTTCCGAAAATTTTGAAGTAAATTGTTACTCATAACCTAAGGATCAAGAATATATGATTTTTACTTCATTCCCTAATAAGTTTCGTGGTTAAATCTCGTTTTTACCAAATTCTAGGTTTTTCATCTAAAACCCTTGATTTTACTTAAATTTTCACATGTTAATCTACCCATAATATATGTATTTAACTTATGATGTGTAGAAAATACATACCTCAAAGTGCTACGTGAAGACCCTCTTCCAAATTATTCAAAAATTACCTTAGGGGATGAAGAAAATGAGCTAGATGGTCTAAGCCTCGAAATTAATAGCTGGACACAGACCGCTGATGTCGCATTTGCAACACCAGGTTCGCAAATCCGAGGGTCACAAATGAGATAAAAACCTCGCAAATGAGAAGCCTACTCCCCTCCTTCCATCATCGCATTTGCGATAAGAAGATCGCAAATGCAAAGACTCCATCGCAAATGTGGCCCAAGACAAATTTGGCCCATTTCACAAATGCGATAAGTGTTTCGCAAATGCATACCTTTCGGGCCTCGCAAAAGCGACCCAGTTTTCGCAAATGTGAAGAATCCCTTAGCTGCCCATGTTTGCAAATGCGAGAGACACCTCACAATTGTGATGATCCCATTTGCGACCAAAGCATCGCAATTGTGATCATACCAGCACCAGTAGTCCCATTTCTTAGCAAATCACTCCGAAATTATTCCGAATCACACGCGAGCCCCCCGGGGCTCCAAACCAAACACCCACACAAGTTTAATATATAATACAGACTTGCTTGAAGTCTCAAATCACACCAAACAATGCTAAAACCATGAATCAAGCCCCAATCCAAGCTTAATGAACTTTGAAATTTCCCGCTTCCAGTTATGATGTTTAAGCCTAACAAATCACTTCAGACTGGCCTCAAATTTTGCACACAAGTCATATTCGACATTAAGGGCCTACTCCAACTTTCGGAATCGCATTCCGACTCCGATATCAACAACTCCCATTCCGGTCAAATTTCTCAAAACCTTCAAATTTCTATCTTTAGCCAAATGACTCCAAAATGACATGCGGGCCTTCGAATTCACCTCTGATCGCGCTCCCAACTCAAAAATCACCATAAGGAACTACTCCCAGACTCGTAATCCCAAACGAACATCGATAACACTGAAATGCACTTCAAGCCAAACTTATGAATTTTTTCCCAAAATGCTAACTTCCACAATAGGCACCAAAATGCTCCCGGGTCATCCAAGACCCAATCCGGGCATACGCCCTAGTCCGAAATTATCATACGAACCTGTTGGTACCTTCAAATCGCGATTCTGAGGTATTTTTCTCTAAAATCCAATCTTAGTTAATTCTTTCAACTTAAAGCTTTCAAAATGAGAATTCTCTTCCCAAATCAACCCTGAACTTCCCAAAATTCAATTTTGACCACGCAAAGTCATAACACCTGAAGTGAAGCTTCTCATGGCCTTAGACTGTTGAATGACGCGTTAGGGGTCGAAATGACCAGTCAGATAGATACATTCTTTCCCATTTAAACATATATTCATCCTCCAACATGCTGAGAACTACACTGAAGTAGGCTGAAAATACTATGTAACCTCTCATGCGCCTTCCCGTGCTACAACGTCTCAATTGAGCATATCGGCTCGATCAATTCTAAAGATGTTCCCTTTTTATTCAAGCAAATAAGCCTTAGAGACCAATTCCAACATTCAGAGTTCTATGCCAGACCTACTCAACATACGCTTACCATATCAACCACAACACGCAATACCAAAACACGATTGTATACCTTAGCGGAATTCACTCCTTGTATTACTTTAATCACTGAACCACAATAACACTTTCCGATCAACTTAGTCTAAATTCACGAATATGATTCTCCCATTGCACCTCATGACCTACGTAGGTCTTGCTCTAACTCCTACAATACCGACACGGCGGATGAGATGTGCAGAAATTCATAACTATTACCGAATCAACAATTCATTGGGTCTATGCTCCTCACAAGAACCCTCACCTCATTCTGAATAGAATAATGGTCTTAACTTCTTAATGCACTTTACATAATCTGATTGCACTAATTCTAAATCCAATAATATCGTCTCACCTAGTACGAACTGCTCAAGCAATAAGCCATCTGGGACATGATCAAAAGTCTCATAAGACGCCACAAAGTGCCAATACGCTACCAATTAGAACGTGATACCAAAGGAAAATGAACTCCAAAAGGGAAATTCAATTACCCCGCTCGCAAACCATACATGCGACACAGGCAACATACTAACAGGCACCCCACTCGCGAATCATACATGCGACGTGGGCTCACAGCTAATACGATCTTTCCTCAGAAAATAGGAAACGAAACACATAAAATAGATATAAGGAATTGTACTGAACATCACACTATTGCGGCGTGAAACCCGAACAAAAAACATACCCATGGAGGCGTGCCACCCGATTCACATATAGAACTCACAAAAGGAGATATACATCAAGCTAAATTGCTCATTACAATCAAAATATGGAATATCGGTCATAAACACGCTAAGTATATAATACCATACTTGAGGGGACATATATAGCGCTATAGGCTACAAAACTCAAGCACAACTGAGGTGTGATACATGATCTGAATCTCAAGAGCCATCCTGCTCAAATAACATCATCGCCACACGGAACCTCAACACATTAGAGATTTACCAAGCCATATGACAATTTGCACGGCATGATACATCATTACCTAGAATAGCTGATGACAAAATAACACCCCGACTACTCTTCCGTTAGGAGCGCTTCGCTGAAATGAACATAATTGGCCTGACATAGAGCCCATTTTAACATTTAAATCCACCCATCAACCTCAAGTTGATCCTAATCGTATCAAACTAGGCCAATAACCTTTCAAAGGTCAATACTAACTTTCCTCTCCTCATAATACAAAAGAACAACCATCGTAACCGGAAATTCGCACTCCACAATTCAGTAAGCCATGTGCCCTCTAGGCATCATTTCTCAAATTGACAATAACACCATAATTTTCATACTTGGTTTAAATCTTATATCAATCATATGGCTACATGCCACACTTATACAATCTTCCTATGGGACATGCTCCCACCACTTATCATAACAATTAACAAGTATGTACATCCAATCCACCAGTCGTACAAGTGTTGAAAGGCGTTCAAAAATCCTTAACCAGGATGCAAAGGCTTTTTCACAAAACACAAATCTCAGATGATGCCGAAGTCGTTACCAACTTACTTTGAACATCGAAAATCTTTCCTGTCCATCCGAGCTCATGGCACCCTGGACAATACCGAACTGTAACCTTGATCCTCACTTCAAATTTGATATAACTTATTCCACCCAATATGCCAATATACGATAGAACACGACTTTATAATAACTCCAAAATCGCAAATAGATTAACACTTCATTATATAAAAACTTTCCACTTAACTAACTTCAGGAGAACCTTAGCAACACACAAGTGAATACTCATTACCGGAGAACATTCAAATCCTAAAGTAGTAGTCTAATCCACCACAACGCTTTCGGGATCCACCACACATAATAGACCAAAGCAGTAGAATACGCTTTAATTAACACCGATTGCGGCGGCTGACAAGCCTCATATGCATCGTCACAAATCACTTGCATAACTTGATCACGTTGAAAAAACTGATCATTACCACCAATATGCCAATTCAACTATGGATACCCAATCTATCTCCTTCCAATTTATCCTTGACTACCTTAGAAATAATAATAACTCCGTTCAACACATAACACCCTCCATCTGTACTCGTCCCGAGTGACCTTGAATCACGAGACCATGCTGTCTCAAATCCCACGAACCATTTCGTACCTCCCAGTTGCTACCTCGCAAGCCAAAATATCATAGAACGTTCTGTGCCTTTTCTCATAGGCTGTTATCAAGCTAGATTCTTAACCATACCTATAAGCTCAAAATCATTAGGCATCACACTTATCTTTAAATTTACTAGGATCGTTGTTGAGAGACACCTGCTCTGACTTAGCCCCGAATATAATCAACTCCATGAGGGTTCTATCACATGAATACGCTCTTGGTGAAGAACCTAGCCGAATCACTTCCCTTGGAACCTGCATCAATACAAAGCATAACCCCGAATCCCCTCCAAATCTGAACAAGGGCCAACAAGAACAACCATAGCCCACCTTTAACAATCCCTTTGCTCAAATTACCACTTATGCTCCTTTCCTGTTGCTAAAACAATTACCAATACGTCGATAACCCGAAAACTCACAAGAAGATAACCATACAACCTAATCATAGGCAGTGGGATTCTCCCACTTGGCCTAAAGCCATTTATCACACAACTCTGGAATTTGCCAGGATTCTTAATCTCTTATTGACTCAAACATGCACAATTAATCGCCAAAATTCTCGAAATACTAAAAACCCTATTTTATTTTTTGAATCATCTAACATATTTGCACAACCGATCTCCTCGCTGAATAGCCCATATAATCCTTCACAGAAGCTTCACCAACCACGCGAACGCTAACCTACTCATAGGGAATAACCCACCTATGAAAATAACTTTCCGACATCTTCCAACGCTGCTGGATAGAGTACAATCACCGTGATATCAATAATCCATCCATGAGTCCTTCGTGCACATCAATTAAATGTGCGGCAATAGCCTTCCCATTCAAGTTATGTTGTATCTTTATTCATTTCAAGCAGCTCTTTTCCGTTATACCAAGTCTCCTGCTCCCATGCTTTAGATTAAATCTTTAGACCCCAATCACCAATCACTAATATTCTCAAATCCCTCCGAAAACTCCTTAAGGTACGTGGTCATCCTATTACAAGGCCCATATGCAATTAGGCCGCTCTCCTACTTTGGGCAAACCCACTTCCTTAATCAATTACTCGACCTTCGCTTCATATACCTGGCCTTTTAAAAGTTTGAACCCCGACTGCATTCCACATGGCCTTCCTCGTCCTTTACTGTTCAGTTGTTGACTTAAATAAAAATATATTATCATGGCGCTTAAACCATGCTGCTACCTCAAGCTATCACACTAGGAACATCGGTTCCAGCCGAAACCACCACAAACCGTGATCTCCGACTGTCGCTTCTTCAATACTGACTCGCAATATCTTGCTCCAAAGGCGAATTGTAGAAGATCATAACACCAGCAAATTTAATATATTCAATAAGGACAACGACATCTCATTGTACAAGAAAAACTTTATCATTCTTAGCAAGTACCGAGTCTCGATACCTCATCAACCTAAACCTGAAAATTCTCAGCCTGATTGCCTTTCCCTTGCCAGGAATAAAATACCAAATCTCTAGATCATGCACTGAGTAAACCTCTATTCAAGTCACTCACTACCGGTAGGCAAACATCCTACCATCATATCAATACTGCGGAATAATCATTCATAAGAATCACAGGACTTGTGCCTAACCTTAGCTCTCTCAGAAGTACCGCTACTGAACCGAAACAATATAATATCCTTTCACAAGGAGACGATAATAGCTCAAATAACCCCGCAGGGAGAAACATCCGCACCACATTCGTAATGCCATTACAATTCTTCAATTCTCTAACAAGTGCTTTGCGTCGCATAATATTGAGTAGGAAAGAAACAAAGGCATAAGCCTCACAAGAAGTCAAATGGGACGATTAGGAATCAAGAAGGGAAGTACTCCTAACAGCATTGTAGCTTCTCGAAGATAAGTACAGATGTCTCCGTACCGATCCTCTAGACTCTACTAGCCTTGCTCATGACTCGTGAGACCCAACGGAACCTAGTGCTCTGATACCATATTGTCACGATCCAAAATCCACTAAGGGTCGTGGTGGCGCCAACACCGTTGCAGGCAAGCCAACAAAATTACTTAATTAATTTCTCATTTTAATACTTTTGAAATCTATGATTTTCCTCCATTTTTATAAATAAAAAGATAACCGCTTCAATTCAAATTAAATGATAAGCAATTAATACAAAATACTTCTAACTATCCCAGAACCCAGTGTCACAAGTACATGAGCATTTACTAAGAAGGAAATAAAATACAACATCTATCCGCAATACACTGGACAGAAAGTAAATATAATATGTTGGAAAGGGACTATACTAGCTGTGGGCCGCCTCAAACAATGCAACTCACCTAGTCCCGGAATCATCGGTGCTGCTACGCCCAATAGGCCACTAATAACATATGAACCTGTGAAATCAAAATTCACAAAAGTGTAGTACGAGTACGAAAATAAAGTGTACCCAATGAGTATCCAATCTAATCTCGAAGAAGTAGAGATGAGAGGTCGGCTTCGATACTTACTAGTGGTCCAATAATAATATGACGAAGATGAGGGGAAAAATATGGACTTATCTAGCAATTATACCTCATAAAGTAGGAAAATAGGTAACACCTTCTTAAATAATAAGAAAATTCCAAGATTTACTTTTCATTTTCTTTATTAGTTTATAGCGGCCATAAAAGGGCAATATCAACTCAAATAAGTTTCAAGATAAGCAAGGCATGCACATATTATGCCTAGGCGGTGGCCCGATCCAACATAAATAAACTGCAAACTTGCCGAGGATTTATGGCACGCCTATAGATACATCTATATAATCTACCTAGGCGATCATCCGGTTCCAAAAATAAACACACAAACAGACAGTCAATCAAGAAGTCAATATGGAGCAACTATCCAAAGAAAGACTAATTCTCTTTAATAATTTAAGAAAATGAAGTTTAACTCTTTTTAGAAATTTGTTTACTAATTCAATGTGATTAAAGCAGTACAAGCTGTCAATAAGATTGTAATTATTCCAAAATATAGCATGCTTTTGGGCCGTAGACTACCCGGACAGTAGCATAATAATAGCTACGCACAGACCCTCGTCACTTCGTACGTATGTAGTCCCCACAAATAGGAGCACATAAGCCTCGCTCAGAAGCCTATGTCCCGATTCAAGAAAGCGCTCAAATCTCCATAGTCCGAACACTCCAAAACTATTCAAATAAGGTAAGAACTAGTCAATACATGTTCAAAAGTTCATATTCTATTTATTAAACCAATTTCTCACTATTAAATGCAAGGTTCCTAATTTTTATTCCCGGGCCCACGCGCCCGGATCCCGAAAAGTTTTGAAGAAAATTGTTGCCCGTAACCTAAGGATCAAGAATATATAAGTTTTACTTCATTCCCTAACAATTTTCGTGGTTAAATCTCGTTTTTACCAAATTCTAGGTTGTTCATCTAAAACCCTTGATTTTTTCTAAATTTTCACATATTAATCTACCCATAATCTATGTATTTAACTTATGAGGTGTAGAAGATACTTACCTCAAAGTGCTAGGTGAAGACCCTCTTCCAAAAGTTCCAAAAATCGCCTAAGAGGATGAAGGAAATGAGCTAGAAGGTCTAATTCTCAAAATTAATTGCTGCACACATGCCTCTGATGTCGCATTTGCAACACCAGATTCCCAAATGCGACAAAAACCTTGCAAATGTGAAGCGTGCTCCCCTCCTACCATCGTTGCATTTGCAACAAGAAGATCGCAAATACGAGCTTCACAAATGCGACCCCAGATGGATTTAGCCAATTTCGCAAATGCGAACCCTTTAGGTCTCACAAAAGCAACCCAATTGTCGCAAATGTGAAGAATCCCCTAACTGCCCATGTTCGCGAATGCGAACGGCACCTCGCAATTGTGAATATTGCATTTGCGATCATCCCAGCACCAGCAATCCTATTTCTCAGCAAATTACTTCAAAGCTATCTCGAATCACACCCGAGCCCCCGAGGCTCCAAACCAAACATTCGCACAAGTCTAAAAATATAATACGGACTTGCTCTAAGTCTCAAATCACACCAAATAACGCTAGAACCATGAATCGCGCCCAATCCAAGCTTAATGAACTTTGAAATTTCCCACTACCACTTTTGATGTTTAAACCTATCAAATCATGTCCGATTGACCTTAAATTTTTCACACAAGTCATATTCGACATTACAAGCCTACTTCAACTCCCTGAATCGGATTCCGACCCCGATATCAAAAAGTCCCCTTCAGATCAAACTTTTCAAAAACCTTCAAGTTTCTATCTTTAGCCAAATGAATCCAAAATGACCTACGGACCTCCGAATTTACTTCCGATCGCGCTCGCAACTCCAAAATCACCATACTGAACTACTTCCAGACTCGGAATCCCAAAGGAACATCGATAACACTGAAATGCACTTCAAGCCAAACTTATGAAATTTCTTCCAAAATGCTAACTTTCACAATAGGCACCAAGACGCTTCTGAGTCATCCAAGACCGATCCGGGCATATGCCCTAGTCTTACGAACCTGCTGGAACCTTTAAATCCCGATTGTGAGGTCTTTTACTCTAAAATCTAATCTTAATTAATTTTTTTCAACTTAAAGCTTCCGAAATGAGAATTCTCTTACCAAATCAACCCTGAACTTCCAGAAATTCAATTCCGACCACGCATACAAGTCATAACACCTGAAATGAAGTTGCTCATAGCCTCAAACTGCTAAACGATATGCTAGGGCTCGAAGCGACCAGTCAGATCGTTACATATTTAGTACTTAAAAATCAACTAAACTTTATGTATTGAATCTTTCCTTACTTAAAATAGGTAAGACAATATATTTGTAGAAAAAAGTAACAACCGAAAGTTAAGGTAGGAATTAAAGTTCCTTAGAAAACTTAAAACAAAGTCCCGTGAACATAGAACTCCTTCTAAGTTTTTATTCTAATGTGATCCATTAGTACTCTTTTAATGTGAATATTTCAAAAGGTATTTACAATTTACCTTCCAACATTATAACCTAAAAAAAATTAAAGGCTGAAAATATCCTTACAACTTAAAGTGTACACGTACATTTGAAATTTACTAACTAAAATATGTTATAATTTTAAATTTAAAAATACTGAAGTTAGTATATATCTGCCACTAAGTTTACAAAAGTTTTTTTAACAAATATCTATAAATATATATATCTGCCACTAAGTTTGCAAATGTTTTTTTAACAAATATCTATAAATATGTATGAATAAAACGAATAGCTATAGATATGTTTACAACTGACAGGACTATATTTTAAATCAGAATTTACAATTATAATAAATAATATAATATTTTTTAAATTTGTATTGTAAACGTATACATATATTAAAGCACTAACACAATTTGATAGGTGAGACATACACAAGATACTAAAATTTATAAAACTGGTAAATGGAATATGTAGGAATTACCTTTGGACTGGTAGTCATGAAACGAGCCATAAGAATTCAATTGCATGAGAAACATTATGTAAATCAATGGCGGCAGGAGGACTGAACATTATATCCTATGAAAGATGGAATAAAGCGGCTCTATCAAAACTCCTCTGGGCCTTAATGGCAAAAAAAAGACAAACTCTGGATCAAATGGATACATTGTCACTACATAAAGAAAAAAGATATTGATACCATGGAAATTCCAATACAAGCTGGCATGTTAGGAAATTGTTTGGCGCGAGAGAATGGTGGGCAACTGATGGTACAGGACTGCAAACATGCACAAAAAATGGGCAATTTAGCATCAGAAAGGCATACATTCAAACCACTCCTCAATATCCCAAGGTTACATGGAAAAATTTATTAATGGCAACTGGCATGTTCCCGAAATAGAAATACATCTTATGGATGGCGTTGCATAGACGCTTGGCGAAGGTTGACAAATTACCTAAATGGGGAATTCACACAAACCAATCCTGCAGTTTGTGTGAAAGAGATACTGAAGAAACCCACGACCATTTATTCTTTGAATGCATATACTCCAAAACATTGTGGCAAGCTATGTTACAATGGATGAAATATCAAAAATGACAGGCGCATGGGAAATAGAAATCCAATGGCAGATAGCAAATGTAAGCAGCAGAAATCCCAGAAAATCTATCCTAGTTGTGGTGTTTGCAGCGGTAGTATACAACATATGGATGGAAAGGAATACCAGAAGGTTTCAACAGACAACCAGAGACGCCAAAGACCGAGCAAAGGAGATTACAATTCAAGTGCACTTCACTGGCGGAAAAATACATAAATGGTCACCCATGTTACAGAACATAAATAGCTATCCTTTATGCGAACTTCCACAATTGTAGCAATTTATGTAATAGGACATTAGTTTTAACAACAACAGTTGTAGAGTTTTCAAAATGATTGTACAAATGAGATCTGTTCTAGAGTCCAAAAGAAAAGATGATGTAATTTTTCCATATAGTTGAAATAAAACCACAATTTCTTCTTAAAAAAAAGATACTAAAATTTATGTATTGTAATAAATAGTAATAAATTGACGTATTTCTTAGAAGAAATTTAAGATAACTATAAGTTTTTAGTCTATTTATACTATACGATATTAAAAGCACGAAGGCTCTCAGTTAAATATTGTTCGTCTTTTTTTTTTCCTTTAAATATAGAGTTTATATTAAATAAAATAGTCATTTAATAACTTTTTTTAATATTTAGGACATTGAAAACAATAAAATCGTGATTACTAAATCCTTCGTTATATGAACTATGTAAAACAAAGTCCTACAATTTAGGATTTTAAAATCAATTAAAATTTAATTTATAAATATTCTTTTCTTATTTATATGTTATCACAAACTATATCTACGGATCCTCGTATTAAGACTTTGAAGTTAATTAAGATATATTTTTCTTTGGTAACTAACTTTTTTATTAATAACCAGTAAATTTATAAATTACCATAGCTAGCCAACACAACTAAGCTATCATATTTACATGATTCTCTATTCTTCCTATATTTTTAAAATCTAAATCTTTGAGCTATAGTAATCTACCTCTTTAGCTATCCTTTCTCATCTACTTATTTTCTCAAAAATTCTTCTATTCCTCTCTATGCATATACTATATACAACTTCAGAATATATCATGTTGAATAATTGAGCTTCCTTTGTTTTCCCTTGAGCTGTCTTGATCATCTCATACACATATTGTTCCCGGGTAGCTGCTATTATGTTTTGGTTCTGTGTCCAGTACATCAGCTTTTGCATCACTACTTTTTTATAATCACACTCCATAAAGAGATGGTCTCTTGTTTCCTCTTCTCTTTGACATAAGCGGCATTTGGTTTCTACTTGCATTCCTCATTTGCTTAATCTGTCAGCAGTAAGTAGTCTATTCTACATTTGCAACTATACTGTGAATGTAGCTTTTGGCCTTGCAACATTACCAAATATCACACACTTCCATGGCATTCTTGGTTGATCACCTAGCAGCTAAAGATATATATTAATACTTTTTTTCCCTACAAATATGCACATTGTTCTGCTCTAATATATGCTTGGCCTTTATTATTTTCCTCACCATCCAACTTACTTGTTGTGGAGCTTTTACTTGCTCTATATACTTACCCTTTATATAATATGTGTGAATCCACCTTATCCATAATCTATCCTCTTCCTTTGCTAAAGTCAATTAAGATATTTATTCGAAAGAAGCTTTATTTATCGTATATTTATATTTTTGAATATTAGGAATACAATTATATTCCTTAACAAAATAATATCTTGACAACAAGTACTCGATAGCAAAAAATTTTTAAAAAAAAAATTTTACTACAAAGAGACAACAGTCTTTCTGCATAAAAATAAGGAGTCATTGATGAAAATAAGCATAATTCTAATAAAAGTTACTTTAATAGTTTGTTGTATTTAGAATTTTGATCTAAATTCGAAGTATCTTCATGATGTTATGGTCTTGAATCTTGATGCTAAATTTATAAATGATGTTATTTCTTACGTCTGAAAATACGCTCATAGTTATGATACTAACAAATGGGGGCTTGTCCTTGATTTCTATTATGCGTGACTTGTTGCACTTCTATTTTACAGCTCCAAACACAATATTTAATTTAATACTTATGTGATTCTAAAAATATATATATTTATTAAGATTGTATACGCGCAACGCACGTATTCTGTGACTATATGTAAAAATTTGCAAAAGGCTTAAATATACTTGCATAGTCAAAAGTCTCATATTCACTTAGGCATTACTTTAAAGTTTAACAATATAAAGAAAATTGTTTTGTTTCCTTCCGAATTTAAAAATTATGTTGTGTTAGTAATAAGTGAAAAACAAGCAAAACATTTCCTTTCAAGACTTCATCATATATATAGAGAGAGATTTGGAATAAAGTTAGGGAGAGAAATTTTTTTTAAAAATAATAGTTAAAACCTACTATAAAATAGATGTTCTTGCAAAAGGCGATTGATGTAAAAACTTGAAGAGAAATCAAACTCCACTTTCATGTCTAAATTGATAAAGAGCAAATTGGCTTCTATTAGCTAACTCACTTCCCTTTTATTATTGATACACAATTAATACTGAGAAAATGAAGAAAAAAATCAATATACTTGGTTTTGAATTGAATAAATTTTTATTTTCACTTATAGCAAGGAAAATGGAAATGCTCAAAGTCAAAGATATAAAGAAAAATCTTTGAAAGAAGAACAATTTTGTCATTTGGATTAGTTTATCCAAGTTTAGATAATCCATCATTGTATTTTTATATCATATTCATTGAGGTTTGAAATATAATGCTATGATTATTCTAACAAATAATACATGCATATTAGCTATAGTGATAACCAAACAAAGTATACAACACCATACAACTTTTAATAAACGTTATTTTCCTAATACTTTTAACCAAATGTACCATTAGGGGACCACACTGGTTTCTTTCTGTTAAGGTTTTTGTTTATCTTTTTTAAGTATACATAGGTTATTGTTTATTATTTGAATTACTTAATTCTCTCTCTTTAATTTCCTTTACACCTTAATCAATGTGAATTATGCTAACTTGACTACTTTTTGGCGCCTTCATACCCTACTAATTGCCGTTCACTTTATTATGTTTTACCATCGAGCTTCCTGTTGAAACTAAAACTATTATTTTTGTAAATATAATAAATCATACAAACGATTATATTTTGTAGTAATTCAATTTCGTAATGTTATGTATATTCTTACCCTTTGAAAACTAAATCAGTAATTTATCATTGATGTACCAAATATAATTTAAAGTTGGCCTTATAAATTTTCAAAGAATTTAAAATAATGAATATATCTAAAGTTTACTCGTTTCTAATATTGACTTATTGAAATTTGCATACATATGTATCATTATCTACCCCATCTTTCAAAATAACTTTTGTAACTCCCTTGGTTTGTGTTTTAGTTTACGTAAATGTTACATCAAGAACTTTTGTTCGAAGCAGGTTGAATGCTCCAATTATTTTGAATTCAAACACTGTTAATGTAGTAACATTCTTTTTACTATCATTTAAAAGATCTTTTTACTTCAAATTTAACATGCTATTCTGATTCACGTTATAAGTTAAACAATCTAATAATGTTAGGTAGTAGAAGAGGCTAATTCTATTATCTTTATGATTCTTGACAGTGACATATTTGTTATCAAGCATTTTGACGGTTTTGTACATTAGTATTATAGAAGGAGCGTTTAATTGACGGGAAAAACGATTATTCTGTTATAAAACAATAAAAGAAAAAGAATATTGCAGAGAAAGAGAGAAAATTTTTATTGAATTTTGTGGTGATTTATAATGGGGTAAAACCCCTCTATTTATAGGGGAAAAATAACTTAGCCATAAAGTAAAACTCTCTACAAGATAGACATTCACTCCAAATAGAATTCCATTCATAACACTCCTCCTTGAATGTCTACTCGATAAGTAAAGTGCTTCATTAAAACCTTAACTAAAATAAAACTTAATGGGAGAAAAAATTCTAGTAAAGGAAAAAGAGTATACACGTTTAGGAATGCGCCTATTGGTTGCCTCGTGAAAAACCTTGCAAGGAAAACCCAGTGGGACAAAACGTTGTAAGGGAAAAAGAGTGCAACGCACATTAACTCCCTTTGATGAGAGCATCAATTCACATCTTTAAGCATTTGCATTACAATCTGCATCATCTTCAAAATGATCTTTGGTAGAGACTTGATAAACAAATCAACCAGATAAACTTGAATGAATGTTTTGCACCTTGAAATCATCATTCATGATAGATATATAATGCCTTCACAAATTTCGTGGAATGGCTCTTCAATATCTCCGTAGAGGTATCCTCGCTATCACATTATCATGCTTATAGTTATAGCAAGATACATTTGTGTATAAATTGCACTGAGGTAGTGGTACCTCAAGATCAAGAATTGTAGATGCTTCAAGCAAATTAAATCCTTCATGGATTGTCATATAAGTTAAGTTATATAAGTCATATAATATACTTCAGATGCGTATCAAGTTTTTATGTCATGCTAGACATATAAGATATCGAAAACTGATTGCACATACCATTGACTTTATACTTTCAAGTATTTGAACTACATGTCCAAAACTACATGTCTTTCATATGAAATCAATTCTACTTGAATTGTATCTTCCATTTGGACTATACTTTTGTGTCTATATTCGATAGACATAAGATCCTCATCTATACTTAGCGCTATAATAGATGTCGTCGACAAACATTTTATATCGGTCCAATAAATATTCATAAATACATAACATATAGATCTCTTCATTCATATATTCAGGTACCTGAATCTCTCATGAGATTTTATGAAGTGTTATGTCATGTGGCCTTCTAGATCACTTGCTTCCTCTATTATGATCACTTTGATCATTTGCTCATCTTCTTTATCAAGAAGTTCTATTTAAAATTGATTTGTCTATACGCTTTAAGCGTACCATAGACTTTGTCCTTCTAGGACTTAATATGAGCCTTTGCAATGAGAATTTAGTTACTTTCTTTGGGTCAATAAATGCGTATGGTATGCTTTGCAATATGTTGCAAATGAATTATCTTTTTATGAACTTCAAGTTCATATTATCCTATTCGAAGATCTTGATATACAAATGATAATCCGTTCGATGTAACTTTGTCTTAATTGTTTATCATATCTCTCCATCATGTTAGAAAAGCTAATTTATTTCCTCAACTTTGAGAATCCATATTTTTGTATTATGGTGTTAATAAAAATATACACCGCACATAAATAATAATAAGATGGAATTATTTCGTTCCTGACCCCGAACTACTTGTGAGGGGAGAAAATAATATACTTTCGTTTATAAAATATACCAAACTGATATAGACACTTTGTTCTTATAAGAAATAGTTTAGCTATTAAGTAGA
Organism: Nicotiana benthamiana; assembly: GCA_034376525.1. Lineage (NCBI taxonomy): Eukaryota > Viridiplantae > Streptophyta > Magnoliopsida > Solanales > Solanaceae > Nicotiana > Nicotiana benthamiana. Next base: position 120,555,720 of record CM067331.1, read on the forward strand.
GGCACTCAATAAATTATTTTGCTAAACCAGCTGTGATGTAAACTAACTTATCAAGAAGAACTATCTTGAATAAAAAAATCTGAAAATTATGCTCTATGTTAAATTATTGAGCAAATTACCTCACAAACACCAAGTTGTGGGTTAATAATAATCACACATGTAACCATCTCATAAATGCATCTTATGTGGTATACACGACAGGTGAATGGGTTCATATTCACCTTTGATATTTCAGAATTCATGGGATTCAATCCTAACTTTAGTTGGTCAATTAATTAATGAGAATAAGCAATATCAGAGAATCCGTAAAGAGCTTTCTAGTTCTTTAATATTTACCCATGTAAATTCTCTATTATTTTTTCACATCATACTTAAATTGATATGGCTAAACCATGTATGCTAACTGAATAAATTATCAATATTGATAAAGTTCAGGTTACACCACGATATGTGCAATTATCAATGAACTCCAAGTTTATTATGATATGGGGTATTATATCAATAAACATCCACGTATTGTGTGGCATTCTTTTGTTTGTGTAATACAAACTGGAGAATAAAGCAATAGCTTTTAACATACATATTATCCCGCTACAAGTTGTAGTTATAGAAGATATCAAATCTTTCCTTTATTTATAGTCTCAATATAATCAATCGCTTTCGCGTATACTTTGGAAACTGAATAAGTTTCTTTGAGACTTACTACAACATAATATCTTATTGGTAATCAATTGTGTTTCTCCAAAATAGTATAATTGGCTCTTGCAGAGTTCTCAATCAATTTGGTACTACCAAATATTCATAAACATCCATATGGTGAATATCTCTTTTAAAGAGAAAGATATACCATTATGGTCATGGTCAAAATTATATGCAAGATATGTTTCTTGCATTATTGTTATTCTTTAATAATCACATCGCCAAAATATTTTTGGCGTACAATAGGTACATGACCAATGACCATTCATGCCATAATAATGATATTATTTTATTATTTCATCTCAAACCTCCTTCTAGAGGTGAGTGTGGCATAATCACTACCACTAGCATGTTCATATTCTTCCAAGAATGAATATGTATTCATAAATCAAATGTTGTTACATTCAAATCATGAATGGACTATAACCATCTATGTGTGCTTTATAAACTCTCATGTCAAATCAATGACAAATATTACTTTCATAAAGTGAAAGATTATTTTGAGAATTCTTATTATTCCCATTATCACAATGATGTCGATTATAATTTCGGCTATTACCACATCCATTCATACATTCACGGTAATAATTTTATCTTCTTTCAGAATTATCACATACTGCTATCACATTCTCTAAAGGGAATGAGAATTGAGCAAATTCAATGGCGCGGATTTTAGATTCTTTGCCCACAATCATACATGATTTTAATTATGGCAGGGCATAGAAATTTTACCACTTTAGGTGGGTGTAGTTTCTTACAAACTCCATTAGAGTTATAATCAAACTTTGTTCTCTTTGCTTGCATCTGAAATCAAATTATAGAATTTCAAGAACTTAAAAGAGAAAAATAAATTAAAATACTTACCTTACATCCAGTATTTAATCATGAACGAAATTCATAGAACAATTGACAATCATTATGCTCAATCTCAAAGCTTCTACTCAATTGATAAGAGTTTCGTGCTGATAACGTGTTATAAACAATAAAAGAAGAAGAGCAATATTGAAGAGAAAGAGAGAGAAACTTCTTATTGAATTTTGGGGTGATTTACAATGGGGTAAAACCCCTATATTTATAGGAAAAAAATAACTTAGGCATAAAGTAAAACTCTCTACAAGATAGACAGTCACTCCAAATAGAATTCTATTCATAACATATTCAACCTTATATGGTCATTTTAGTCTTTTAATTTTACTTAAAGTTTTCGCACTTATAATATAGTATTAGCCTTTGGTATGTGCGATGCGCGTGTACCTTGTCTAAATAAATAAAAATATATTTAAAAATTACATTAATACTATATTAGAAAATTATGTTATAAAATTAAAATATTTAAAAAAAAGGTTTAAATGCTTGAAAATATTAAGAATATTGATCTTGTTTACCTAACTTAGTAAAGGAAGACTCTGATCTAAAAGATCTCGGCAGCCTAATTATATTAATTGCTCGCAATAATATTCTACTCCTTCCGTGACCTTTATACTTATTTGAGGAAATAACTTGAAAAATAGAGCATGAATGTCGCTAGTATGCAAGTTCTAATTTCTAAGAAGTTATAGATATATCTTTTATACGAAGAATATCAAAATTATGACCACATGAAATGACAACTTTAAGATTCTTTCCTAAAAATATATCTTCGTAATTCAGTACGATTATTTCAAATCTAATATCTCACAAAATATACCATTATTTCTAATCTAATATCTCACAAACTAATAATCACAATTTATTTTTAGACCTAACAATAAATACTTTTTTTTGGCAGAAAAGATATAGCAACTTTGCTTCAGAATTATACCGTTTAGATGTATATTAGTAGTAGTAGGAGTAATAAATAAATAATTAAATCGATTACACTTGGAAGGAAGAATACTAAACATAATAGAGTTCTAGGTGCACGATATTTAGTTTCCTACTTTGATTTCTCCCATTAAGGTGTCAACTTTGGTTTTTAGTTTTTTTTTTTTTTTGTGTGTGTGTGTTCGTACTTCTTGAATTTGAAAATATTTAATGATAAAATTTGTATTTGATATTAAATTCCTAAATACTAGAAAATAACTAAGCTATAATTTTGTCCAATAAAATTTAATAAATTTTTCGCGAAAGGACTTATTGCTTTGGAGGAGAAGTTGAATTCTTGATAAATACATAATCGAACAAAAAAAAAACGAAAGAAAGATCCAAAACCTAAAAGTGATAAAAGTGCTCAATTTTTTTTACCGAAAATATTTTTTTAAAAGGAATAATGAACTTTTAACCAAATAATTTTAATTTAAACGCTTAACTTCATAATAAATATTCCCAAACCTAAAAGGAGTCCAACGTACTCGACAATTCTTCTAATGTGTATTTGTCATGTGTTATAAAAAAATAATAAAGGAAACTCTTAAATCCAAAAGTGTATTGAGAAAAATTAAATTTTTATATATTAAAATGATTGAAAGATGACATGTCATGACATAAAGGTTGGTCAAAGAACGATGATTAGCGAAGAAACACGAGTTGCGACAAATACGAGCAGAGGTATGAGCAGATATTCAAATGACTCGACGCTCGTACCTATTCAAATCCAAAACTCAAGAAGAATGAATCCGACAACACAAAATAGTACAGATACAGTGTTTAACGAATATTAAATACTGAAAATGTTAGAGAATCTGCATTAAATTATAATGATTATGTAACGTAACATTTAATGCCTTTAATTGTCTATAATGGCCCAATTATGACAAAGCCAAATCGTATATCTTAGAGACAGCTATAAAAAGGAGACTGGTCATTTGTAAGGACACAAAATACTATTAGAATATACTAATTTATTTTGCTTTCTATTCATCTTATTATTAGCTAAATCAATTTCCGTTATTCATTTTTTTAATTACCAGTAACCCGAGTTCTTCTAAAAATAAAGCTTTAATCGAAATTTTACGTTTTGGTTAAACAAATTGGTTCCTTTATCAGAAATCTGACAATCTATTCTTTCTTAACCTAATATTTTTGATGCATCAATAACCATGTCAAATGTTAATGAAAACAACCAAGGAAACCAAGTAAACAAGGAAACCCTCAACCCCAGAGGAATTCATAACATGACTGCACCCCGATTTCTTCTTCACAAAGCTTCCATCGGCAATCTCGAGAAGGAACTCTTGATGGATCTCATTCAAATGCAAATACTCAATTTGAAAACGTAGAAGCTATCAATGAAGCTTTGCAAAGGCGAATTGCTCAACAGGTCAATAAAGCTCTTGAGGCCTTCGCCGGCTAGTTACCTGTTGCACCACCAATACCAACTCCAAATAACGACATTTGGAGAACCCTCGTCCTGGGCTTGCTAATTTAGGCAGTGGTGGAATTCCTGGTAAATCAGAAGATGAAGAACCAGGTAACTTAGTCAATTCTGATTTACAAAATTTAGTATTAACATTGCAGAAACAACTCAAGGAGCAAAGTGATCGCATAGAGCAAATACCCGGAGTACCGCCTGTGATCAAAAGGGATAGACATGGACAAATATTCACAACAACCTTAGAAGCCAAGTGTTGCTCCTCTCCCAATATTAAAAAGTTTAAAATGCCCGATATTTCAAAATACGATGGAATACCTAATCTACGAGACCACATGACTACATTCACGACTGGCGTGAAAGGCAACGACTTGACAAAACAAGAAATTTGATCAGTATTGGTCAAGAAATACGGTGAAACACTTACTAAGAGAGCATTAACATGGTATTCTCTTTTACCCGAAAACTTCATAAATTCTTTTGCTGAGCTTGCATATTTATTTATCAAAGCACATTGGGGAGCTCAGAAAGTCAAAAAAAATGGAGGATATTTTCAAAATTAAACAAGGGGACTCAGAGTTGCTTAGAGAGTTCTTGGACAGGTTCCAACACGAAAGAATGATGTTACCATGTGTACCAGACAATTGGGTAGCAATAGCCTTTACTAGTAATCCAAATATTAAAAAACTCAGAATCCACGAGGCGACTCAAGGAAAGTCTTCGTGAATTTCCAGCGACAACATAGAATGACGTTTACAACAGGTATAGCATGAAGCTAAGGATAGAAGAGGATATTATCTCACGGTAGCAAAAAGAAGAAAATGTGAGTTCGAGATGGGCTGAAATAGAAAAAAGGTCCGGTAAAAAAGTACGAATCATATATGGGCCCAGCGAGAAAAGATTCACGATCAAAACATAATAATTCAAGGTACAATCATAGATTAAGGAATAGAGATTTGGGTTCATCATCAAAGTTTAGGAACGATAGAAACACACGAGAGATGCGGGATGATGATAAAAGCTTGAAGGCAAGATTTGGTGTTTATAATTTTAATGTATGCACTTCTGAGCTCGTAGCCATTTTAAGAAGCATGGGTGATAATATGCAATGCCAAAAGAAATGAGATTAAATCCAAGCAGGCACAATCATGACCATTGGTACAAATTTCATAATGATTTCATAGTCACGAAACGGTAGATTTTAGGTTGCTACAAGGTGAAGTTGATCATCTATTGAAGCAAGGTTTTCTCACCGAACTATTCACTTAGAAAGGTAAGCAAGCATACATGAAAAATAGGCAGGAGCCCCTTGAACCACCTTCTCCTAAAAGGACCGTTAATGTTATAAGGGGAGGTGAAGAAATAAATGATGTGATGTACGTAGCAGCCAATAAAGCTTCCAAAGTCACAATTACCCATGGGAAGCGGGTGCGACATCTTTTAGAGGAAAAAAGTATTATGTTTGATGATACATATGCGGATGGCATATTAACTCCACATAACAATGCACTGGTAATATCTCTACTTGTACACGATATTAATGTGAAACATGTTTTGATTGGTTCAGGTAGTTCCGTGAACATTATTATGCTAAGAGTACTACATGAGATACAAGCTGAAGATAAATTAGTACCAAAGACGCATACTTTATCTGGATTCGACAATTCTAGCGTCGTGACAAAAAAGGAGGTAATACTTACTACATTCACAGATGGAGTGAGCAAAGATTCAAGGTTTCAGGTGGTAGATATGGAGATGGCTTACAATATGATTCTCGGGAGACCATGGATCCACAAGATGGATGTCGTTCTGTCGACCTTACATCAAGTTATTAAATTTTCATCACCACGGGGAATATGTCAAATCTGTAGGGATCAACAGGCATCCATGAGTATCAACTCCTTAGCATATTTAAGTACAAGAAACGAAGAAAAATAACAGTTATAGAATCCAGTTGAGGATATTGTTGATGCCCTCGTGACATCGGATTTATGACATTTGGGAGAGCAACTCATTCGTTTAGGGAATTGGGTTTGCATTTAAAGAGTCGCCACCTAACGATTAGGGTGCATTAGGACACCAATGGAGTTCAATTTGGATAACCGTAGATAGGGTAAGTGCTTGAAATTATTCTAAGAGGAAGGTGTTAAAAACCTCTCAGAATCCACTAATGTGGTTTCCTGATGGTGTTACAAATGTGACTTCATATAATCAAGTAAGCAATTAGGGGTTCAAATAGAGGGACTTGCATGTGACATTGCAAATAAGTTGGAAACTCATGAAGATAAGTAGAGAAGGAAGAAATGAAAAAAGACTTGAATAGTTTTACAAGAAGAGATGAAAGCAAATAAAGGGAGAGGGGTCCTAGGTTCAAAATTAATATGGATCATGTCAATGCAATATCCAGTAATCACTACTCAGAAGAGGGGCTACATGAGATATTAGTGCATCAGTCATCATCTCTATATTCTACCTTTCACATCCCGTAAAGGTTATTTAAAATGTGTGGATTGGTCACGAAAGCTTATTGTGTGCTATTACCTGTCCCATCCTATAAGTCTGAGAGGGCATTTAGGACCACTATTCCTACAAGGTAAGGACTAGGCTGAACCCTTACTTTTAAAGGACAAAATTCCAGGCGACATACATAACAAGTAGGACTGCACATAAAGGGAACACACAAAGGTAAATAAAAGCTCACAGATCCCTCCACAAGTAAAACTTGTAATTAGCACGTCTCAAACACGTTTAAGGTCTCACAGATAAGATTTCTAAAGAAAAGGAATAAGTGACAACAGTTGAATAAGTAAAAGATAAGGGAACTGTTAAAACATGGTTTGAAAAGGGTAGAGACAGTAGTTTAACTAGATAAGTATCAAAACACCAAGATTCTGGGGAGAAAATGTAACCCAGTAGTTAAAAAATATAATAGGACCAGAATCAAAAAGTCAGTGAGAGTATATAGATACGCGATTTAAAAACTTGTTTCTAGATAGAGATAGATTTTCAGTAAAACATAGTGAACTTTCAGAGAGTAAAAAAAAGTGAACTTCCAGAGAGTAAAAAAACAAAGTGAACTTCAGAGAGTCAAAGCAAGCATGGGAATGACAGAGTTCAAATTAAAGAGGATAGTTAGTTAAAACTGGTCAAAATATGGTTAATCGATTCTCATTAGGCCTAAAGTTTGCCTAGGCGTCGTATACATTGCCTAATTATCTTAGAGGGTGAACATGCATATTTGATTTCTAGTTTTAATAGATACAGTTAACCAAACCTGTATCATTAGATTAACATACTAATGAGGTGTTTACGATTACAACTCAGTCAAAATAAAACCCTAAGTAACAGGATGTCTAATGCACATAGAAGTTCCTAAAACATGGTCTCTAAATGCTAATGAGAATGCAGCAGTAGTCTCATAACAGTTATTGGCTTGTTATTAACTGATCATGGTTGCGAAATGAGCATAATAATAGGCTAAAAGTGAAGAACCTAAAACAAGATCTCTAATGCATGAGATGCATGTCCTATAAAGGATATCTATTGCGCAAATAACTAAATAAAATCCTACAAACATATTTTCTACCCATTACTTAAACTAAGCATGCATATCCCCCCACACAATTTCACTGTAAACCCAATCATTCGTTTGCAAATTATTACAAACCAAGGATATCCAAATTACAATAATAAATAATAAAAATAAGAAGTTATTCTATGGGGAGCCTTCAGTCAAGTACAATCTTCCAACCTCACTCCTTTCAAGTTTTATAGCCTTTGCCATGGTCTGGGTGCGGCAAATCTCCCTAAGGCACTATCGGGTCCCTGGCCAATATTAGCACCCAAACACTTACCAAATATGTTGAACAAGTGTAGTGTGGAATTACCAGCCTTGTGCATCAAAGTTCAGTGAGTACTCAGAGGTACCCAAAGCAATGCTTACACGAAGGGATTAGAACCTAATCTCTAAGAGTAGTGTGAAGTGCATGAAGGAGAGGAAAGTTGGTAGTTCAAAGAGTTTACAAAAAAATAAGTTGGAGAGTTGCACACAAGGGTAATGGGTAAAGGGGAAAAATATATCACATGCAAACTCACAAAACCAAAAGCTTAAAGAGACCTCGACATAGTTAGATTTAGACACAAAGTAAGTAGCAACAGAATTCAATCATGACAGGTGAACAACAATCATGAGCATGCAAGTTCCAACACGCAAACCAGGAATCAATCACATGTTGCACAGCAGAAACATAGGTAGAAAACAATTAGGAATAGCACATACTGAAGTAGTAATAAACACATTGGGTTGAAGCATGGAATTCGCTCAACACATACCAACAACAAAGAGAGCACACCAGAATGCAAGATCCAAGTATAAGCACGATATTAGCCTTAGCTTTTCAGCTGGCTAATAAAAGTTGGGAGAAGGGAGCAACAACAGCACAAGAGAGAAAAGGAGAGAAACAGCACGAGAGAGAGCAATATGATTACTCTCTGTGTGTGTTTGTGATATGCAATGAGTTCGTGTCTTGCAAAAGAGAGTGGGGGTACTTATACTCAATACGAGTAAACAAACAAGGTAGCAGCCCCTAATCAAGGAACTGGCATCAATCAGTATATGGACTCCCCATTAATTAAGGAATAAAGTCAAGCGGTAATGAGGAGCTATTTGAAAGGAAAGAAATCACAAGTATGGTATGATCACATAAAGAAAAAGAATAACATATAGTATGCAATAAAGACTAGGTGCATGATACTCTAATTAGGGAGATAGGTCAGTCAAATCAATCGGCACATTTGTGCACACATATATGGCAAAATACCACTTTAATTCTGGAAAATAGTTTTCAGAATAATGGACGAGATTGAAAACCTAGGAAATCAGTATTAATCGAGGAAAGTATCCCACAAATTAAGGAAGCAATTTGAAATCAGTACCAAACCATAAGTAAAGTATGTAGAATAACAATATAAGGCAAGTATCGTAGTCTCAAAGAGGGCTTGCAAGAATTAGTATAAAACCACCATGTAAATAATCTGAGAACCCTAAGCTAAGAACACAGGATGGCAGGGGAATGAAGTGCTAGCAACAAAATTAAAGCAAAGAGCACGGAACTCAGAGAAGAACTCAAAAGAACACACAATCGAACAAATAACACAAACATAAACATAAAGTTAAGGTTTCATCAGACTTAAGCAAAAAAAAATTAGAAATAGTCTGAAAATCATGAGTTAGTACTCAGAATCAGAAAATAAAGTGATTTCGAAAAGGGGTTCAGAAACCCTAGTTTCATTAGTTTCATAAAAGGAAAAAAACATTTAAAACTGGAGTAATCGTAAAGATCGAGTAGAAAATAGTGCAAAACATGAAGGTGTGAGTTAAAAATGTTAAAAATACAGAGATTTAAGAGGTCTGGGTAGAGATTAGGGTTTCATAAGAAACCAGTGAGAAGTAAGAGAAACCTGGCTGTGAAACTTAATAATAATGGTGTTCATGGCACCAACGGACCAAAACCCATAGGACAAAGGCCGCAAGCAGACCAAGCAAAGCTTTCAGTGATCGTCTCGTGTGGTGGAGGCTCATAGGGTCTCAAGGATGAAGAGCACTGGTGAGATAGGGCTTCCAGGCGGCGACTGGTTGTTGAAAAAGGCGAGGTTGGAGGTGGCCGGAGAGATGGTGAAGGCCGTCGGAATGGAGCAACCAGAAGGTTCTAAAGAGAAGGAGGAGAGAAAGAGACAGGATAGAGAGATAGAGAGAGAGAGAGAAGTTTGGTCTCGAAAAATGAGGGGTCAAAAGGGGCGGTACGTTAGAATTTAATTAATGAAAAATGATCTGGGCCGTTGATCTTATTTGATCAACAGCTCAGATTGATTCGGAGACGGACTGGGTTGGTTTAGATATTGGGCTGGGGCGGATTTCATTAAGTATTGGGTCAATTGGGTCTTAATAAATCATATAGGGGTGGGGTTAAATTGGGCTAAAATTGAAACAATAAAGGGTTATTTGTTAAATAGCGAATTTCCCCTTTTTATGTTTTATAAAATAGTTAAAATAATTTTTTTTTAAAAATAAAGGCACCGACTAATTAATAATTTACAAGTATTAATGTAAGAAAACTTGAAATGATTTTATATAATGTAAAATTCTATTAATCGTAATATATGCTACAATTACAATTATGTGCAATTTAGCTTAAAAATACCAAACAAAATTTGTAAAAATATGAAAACATTACATAAATAATATCTTGGTGTAAATACGATAATGAAAAAAAATTATTCACCAAAATGATAGTCTGGGTATAATTATTGGATTTTGTACTGCTAAAATAGACAATAAATTAATTTTGAAAATCTTAAAAAATTAGGAAAAATACCAAAACTCATGGTCATGCTTATATATGCATACACATGCTATTTTGAAATTATTTTGAGTATAAAATGCATAGGATATCAATAGCTGCCTCACTTTACCCGAGAAGGATGAAAGAGTTGTCGGGTGAAGATATATTGGCCAATTTTTTACCGAAAGAAATGATTTGAAAGGTTTTGACCGAGCTCTGGTTCCTGAGCTGCCTACATATCCCTTATCTTATAGGAATAGTCAATATGTAGTTCAGGATCCGTCGGTCGAACATGTCGATGGAGATTTCGAAGGACGGGCGTGATGTTTAGGTTGGGAAGGATGGTTGAAGTCTGATAGGCTGCGGGAATGGGAGCGGGGTCGCTCCTGCCAAGATTTTTGTTGCTAGTTGGTGTACCTGCAAGTGAGCAATGCAAATATATATAATGTACAAATTTAATCGTGATGCAAGTTCCCGTTGGACCTTGAATGATGTCTTTGGATGGTTAAAATGACATCCTCAGACCATGACGTCATGGGTCATGAAGCGTATAGTAAGGATTCATAGTCTACGAAATGAAGTTCTCGGGCTATGAGAATGATGCATCCAAACCATGACGCCTTTTAATGATGACATACAAAAGATAAAATGGGGTCCCGGCCATGGCATGGCATTCTCGGGCTATGGATCCGAACAACGAAGCCTTCAAACAATTTGGCGATTTATTAGCCTATGAAATTCAAAAGTTGGCGCGCCATCTTTCAGCCTATGAGAGCATAAATAAAAACGATGATCTTTCAGTTGATGCAGAATTTAAATGAAATGGCGATAATTCAGCCGATGCAAAATGTAAAAATGAAGTGGCGATATTTCAGCCGGTGTAGAATGCAAAAATGAAGTGGCAATCTTTCAGCCGATGCAGAATGTAAAATGAAGTGGTAATATATCATCAAGGTAACGATATTTCGGCCATGCAGGAAGGAGACAATGCTTAGTTCTGGAAGGCAGAAAGGTAGCCTTATGCAATGCAAAAAATTCAGATGGAGACAATGCTTAGTCCTGGAAGGCAGAAAGGTAGCCTTATGTAATGCAGGAAAACGCAGATAGAGGTAGAGCTTAATCTCAGAAGGCAGAAAAGTAGCCCTATGCGATGCAGAAGATGCAGATGGAGGTAGAGCTTAACCTTGGAAGGTAGAAAAGTTGCCTTATGCAATGCATAAGATGCAGATGGAGGTAGAGCTTAATATCGGAAGGCAGAAAAGTAGCCTTATGCAATACAGAAGATGCAGATCGAGGTAGAGCATAACCTCGGAAGGCAAAAAAGTAGCGTTATGCAATGCAGAAAATAAAAAGTGAATAGTAATGAAATCTCTTAGCTGATAGATGATGGTCGATCACTGATTGTGTGGTTTTTTCTACTGGGGATGTCGCATGCGGATAGCACTCGCAAATAGGTGATGATTTTGAGAAGTTGGATTCCTGAAAAAAAGTATGAGTGCATAGATATATCAAAATATTTTGCGATTTGAGTGCCTGCATCCAAAGAAATATTGTGAGTTTTGTAAAAATGGGGGAAAGGTTAGTTCGTCTTCCCGTGGACTTTGCCCGTCCTGCTCAACGTTGTGTTTTTATTGGGGTAGCTTCGCTAATAATGCAATTTTGATAACGGACATGCATGATTTAGAAGATATATAGTTTTGAAAAAAATGTAACGCAAATATATAATTGAAAATAGTTTTCTTTTAGGTAAACTGACAACTGCGACGCGGTTCAAAACATTGCAACCTCTCTCGCTTTGGAATTTTGAGGGTCCTCTTCAAAGTTTTGCCCCCGATTTACTTGGCTGGTACTTCTGACGGCTGTGCGCGACGAATGGCTGAAAATCAACTTCAGAATTTTGAGGGTCCTCCTCAAACTTCTGCCCGAGTTTCCAATGGCGGGGAAAATTAAAATTTTGTTGAATTGTGATTGAACACATAGGGCTGCCTACGTATCCCCTCTTGATATTATTGTTGGCCGCTTCTACAGCTCCATTCATCTGAGGTCTATAGGTTGTAGAGTTCTTGTACCTGACCTTGAATGCTTCACACATTGCTTTCATTAGGTCATTGTTGAGATTGGAACCATTGTCATTAATGATTGATTCTGGGATTCCGAACCGACAAACAATACGATCGCGGACAAAATTTGCCACAACTTTCTTAGTCACTACCCTGTATGATACTGCTTTAACCCATTTGGTGAAATAATCAATTACCACTAGAATGAACCTATGCCTGTTTGACGCGGTAGGCTCAATAGATCCAATGACATCCATTCCACAAGCTGCAAACGCCCATGGCGAGCTTGTTGTAGTAAGATCGTTTGGAGGCATTTTTATCATGTCTGCATATATCTGACGACTATGGCATTTTCGGACATACTGGATGCAGTCCGTTTCCATAATCATCCAAATATATCCCTCTCATACTATCTTCTAGCTAAGACAAAACATGCATGAACTTCTTGCAATAACCTGGATGATTCCTTTTCTTCGACACACCTTAGTAATCCAAATAGGGAGTCCTACTATATAGGATTCCTCTATTGTGAAAGAAATTGTTGGATAACCTTCGAAGTGTGTATTTTTTAGTAGCGTTTGCAAGTTCTGGATATTCTCATGTTGCCAAATATTCCTTGATGCCATGAAACCAGAGTTTCCCATCCACTTCTTCCTTAACCTGAGCATAGTAAGTTGATTGATCCCAAATCTTTACCGGGATAGGATCAATGAAATTCTTGTTTAGATGTTGAATCATAGATGATAGGGTATCCAATGCATCAGCAAACGCATTTTAAACTCTGGGGATATGCTAAAATTCTGTCTTTGTGAATCTCTTCCTCAACTCATGTACATGATGCAGAAAAGGGAGTATCTTGGAGTTCTTGGTTGCCCATTCTTCTCAAACCTGATGTATGAGCAAATTTGAGTCCCCTATCAATAGTAACTCTTGAATGTTCATATCAATGGCCAGCTTAAGCCCTAAGACACGACTTTATATTCGTCCATGTTGTTGGTGCACGGGAACCTGAGTTTGGCAGATATTAGATAATGTTCGCCGGTTTCTTATATTAGGACTGCTTTTAGGATTTTGCAATATCTTCTCTTATGAAAGATACCTCTTTATCAGGAAATATTTTTTTAGAGGCTCGTATTCTCCGTCCGGAGGATTCTTGGCGAGATGATCTGCCAATGCTTGTCCTATTATTGCCTTCTAAGTTATGTAGACAATGTCGAATTCGCTCAGCAGAATTTGCCACTTGGCTAGCTTGCCCATGGGCATGGGCTTCTAAAAGATATATTTAGCGGATCCATTCTTGATATGAGGTGAGTGGTACCAGGCCTCATATGGGTTAAACTTCTTGCTGAGATAGTAGATGGCCCGCTCCTTTCTCCCCGTTTCGTCATGTTGTCCCAAAACACAACTGAATGCCCCATCTAATACTCCAAGGTAAAGCAATAGAGGTCTACCTAGCTCGGGCAAAACCAGGACTGGCAGCGTTGACAGGTATTCATTCATTCTGTTAAAGGCTTTTTGACAATCATCAGTACATTTGGTAGCGGCGTCCTTTTTCAACATTTTAAATACCGGTTCACAAATGACTGTAGATTGAGCTTTGAACCTGATGATATAGTTGAGTCTCCCCAGGAAACTCATCACATCCTTCTTGTTCCTCGGCGGTGGCAATTCTTGAGTTCCCTTAATCTTTTACGGATCCAGGTCTATTCCTCGGCGACTCATAATGAACCCAAGCAGTTTTCCGGAAGGAACCCCGAATGCACATTTGGCGGGATTCAATTTCAGATTGTACCTTTTCAGTTGTTGAAGAACTTCCTTAGAACTTCCATGTGGTCAGTGGATTTCTTGGATTTGATGATGACATCATCTACATATAACTCAATCTCGTTGTGTATCATGTCGTGGAAAATAGTAGTCATAGCCCTCATGTAGGTGGCCCCAGCATTCTTTAATCCAAATGGCATCATCTTGTAACAATACATCCCCCACGGCATAATGAAAGACATTTTCTCCGTGTCTTCTTTATCCATCCATATCTTATGGTATCCAGCAAAACAATCAACAAATGACTGCAGCTCATGCTTAGCATAGTTGTCAATGTATGTTTGACAAGGGGAAGTCATCTTTTAGACTGGCCCGATTGAGATCTCGGTAGTCAACACAGACTCTAACCTTCCCGTCCTTCTTCGGCACTGGCACAACATTGGCTATCTATGTTAGATACTCCACTACCCTGAGAACCTTGGCTTTGACCTGCTTGGTAACTTCTTCCTTGATTTTCAAACTCATGTCACGTTTGAACTTTCTGAGTTTTTGTTTTACCGGTGGACATGTCGGATCTGTCCACAATTTATGAGCCACAATAGATGTACTGAGACCAGTCATACCATCATATGACCAGGAGAATATATCCTCATATTCCCTTAGGAATTTTGCTTACTATTTCTTTTTTTATAGTGACACATGAACATTGATGCGCGTTTCCTTGACATTTTCCGTATCCGCCAAGTTGACAACCACAGTTTCATCTAAGTTATACTTAGGCCTCTTCTCAAAATCCTCAACCTCTTTAATAACCTCTTTGGTATATCATCCACTTTTGAGTCTATGTCTATTTGTTGCATTTCTCGTTGCAAGTCATAATCACCGGTTCATTAAGATAAGTAATAGTAATGCTATGTAAATAAAGTAAATGATAGAAAAATAATAAGAGCGAGATTTACAAGAAACTGAAATGCTTTGATAAATTTCATAATTGTTTTGAACATTAGAGCTCTTTTCGAATTTTAAGAAAATAAGGAAAGAAAATCAACTAGCGAATAAGTAAAAGGTAATGCATGTGCTTTACTACCCCGAATTTTTTCAAGCCCTGATGGTTATGATGGACAAATTATTGAGGCGCGCTCCTCGGCTCACAACTTGTATATAAGGGCCTTCCTCTCCTTCCTCCTCAAAAATAACACAGCAGTCCATATTGTCATCTTCTAGAAACAAATTCCTCATTGCCGCCAATGCTTCCTCTTCTTCTGACCCATATATAACATCAGCTGGTTGGAAAGTCTGCTCCAGGCAAGTTATCGGATGTTCCAGTGGGTAGTAGGGACTGCGCCATGGTGGCGACGAGTGGTTGAACTCCTTCCAAGTGTATTCATATCCCAAACAGAAGTGGTACCATGTTTTTCAGCTTGATGGGTTTTGCGATTCCCTAAAGGTTTTTGTCGAGTTCCTTGCCAAGCTCGTATCCACACCAATTCAGTATGCTTTAAATCTTGTTGTCCCACCATTTATCCTTGTCCACCATGTTGACCCACTCGATGTGGTGGTAGGTTTCTCCGTCTAATTTCCTTTTTCCTCCTATTGCTGGGATGGTCTGGCGACTGTATATGGGATTGCTATCATCGCCATGGATAATCACCTCTTGGTGATTCCACTCAAATTTCACTGTCTGGTGTAGGGTTGATGCCACAGCTCCAATGGCGTGAATCCAGGCCGTCCTAATAGCAAATTGTAAGACGCTGGGACCCAAATGATTTCCCCAATAGTGGACCTTTGGGAACCTTCGAAAGCTTTGACATTGATGGCTCCATCCTTGATATCATGTAGGCTCTTTCCCATTGTTATGAGATCCACCAATGGACAAATATTGAGGTTAGATCCTCCGTTAACCAGAACTCTGGTGATAAAATAATCTTCACATTGTACAGTGATATGCAATGCCTTGTTGTGGCTTAACCCTTCTGGTGGCAGCTCATCTTCGTGGAAAGTAATTTTATGACTCTCCAATAATGGTTTCCATTTCTCCCCAATTATGTTGTTGGGCACATATGCCTCGCTCAGCACTTTCAATAAGGCATTTTTATATGCGTCAAAGCTTTTTAGTAGGCTAAGCTGGAGATCTGGGCTGACGTCTTATTCAACTAATTGATGACAGAATACTCTTTGGCTTGTATATTCCTCTAGAGATCATCAAGTCCTATTTTGATCAATCGCCCAGAGGCTTTCTTACAGGACTCAGCTAGATGTTTTGGAGTATAAACCCTACTGGTTCTGGTCATACCCTGTACTACAATTGCTTCTCCATATTTGGCTTTCCCTTTTCTTCTTGCCTCGGCAGTGTAATCCCAATGAATGGCCTTCATGGAATGGTACTATGGCTGACATAGCTACTGGAATGGGTACTTTTTCCTTGGAAGGTAACACATCCACTTCAAATTGCACATGTGCTTTCGGGGATCCAAAATCGACCTCAATTGGCCCTGGCATCTTTGCAGAAGAAGGTGCTTCGAACTCAAGTGGTATATATATGTTTACTTCATTGTCCCCAGAAGGCTGGATCTGGACAACAATCGGGTTAAGTGTGACAGTTGGTTTCTTTGGCTCGTCATCCTCAGCAATCAATCCAATCGATCCTTTAGGGTCCCAATTGTCTTCTATCTTGATTATGTGAATGCCTTCACCCTTGTGGTCAGGCAGAGAGTTGTTGTAAATATTAGGAGAAGGCTCTTTTGCCACGATAATCTTATTGTCAATTAAAGATTGGATCTTATCCTTCAGAGAGTGGCACTCGTCAATGGTATGCCCCTTCATTCCAAAATGATATGCACAGGTTTTATTGGGGTTGATCCATTGGGAAGGGTTTTCTAAAATTATGGCAGGGATAGGGGTGACATAACCAGTAGCTTTGAGTCGTTCATATAGCTGGTCGATCAATTCGGCAATGGAAGTATACTGTTTGGGAGACCTGCGGTCGAAGTTTTGTCGAGGTATGGGAAAGTTTTGTCGAGTGGGAGGTGACTGATAGTGGTATGGTTGAGGGTTGTAGGTTTGGTAGATGTGTGTGGTTTGTGAATATCTTGGTGAGGTAGGTTAATATGTGGGGGAGAAGATGTTTGGTAAGTAGGCAATGGAGCTTGTTAAGATGGCGAGGGTGCTTGCTAATTTGGGGTAGGTTGATATGTGAGAGGAGATATTGAGCTGGTTTGGTATTTTATTGGGGAATTTGTTCTCTGTGCAACCATCACGGCATTCACATCCCTTTTCTTGGATGTGCCGCTAGATTGTAGAGCCTTGTTGGTGGCCTACAATGCTTCAAAGTTAGTGACTTTACCACTTTTAATGCCTTCCTCGATACTCTCCCCTAGCTTGATGACGTCGGAAAATTTCTGGCCTTCAATCAACATCAACCTCTCATAATTCTATGGGTCCTGAGCTCGGACGAAAAACCTATTCATTTGTTCTTCTTGTAAAGCCGGACAGACCTTAGAAACGTCTGATCTCCAGTGAGTATTATTCTCGCGAAATGTCTCCGTGGGTTTCTTCTTTAAGTTCTGGACGTAGAATACATCTGGTGCATTCTCTATGTTGAATCTGAACCTGTCCATGAAATAGGACGCCATACCTACCCATTTCGGCCACTTCCTTGGGTCTTGGATAATGTACCAAGATAGAGCATATCCTTTCAGACTTCTCATAAAAAGCTTCATACGAATCTTGTCATCATTTCTTACCCCAAGTAGCTTGTCGCAATAGGTCCTCAAATGAACTCTAGGATCCCTTGTGCCATCAAATATCTCGAACTTGTGAGGTTTGTATCCCTAGGGTAGTTCGACATCTAACTGAATAAAAAAGTCCTTTTAATTCAGTCCTTCGATACCTTTGTTTCCTTCAACACCCAGGACTAGACTAGTCAGCTTCTTGAGTTCTGCGGTCATGTTCCTGATAAGAGAGTTTTTGTCATCAGACTCTGGTATGCTTGAAATAGTTTGAGCATAGTGTGGTATGGTTCCCACATTGGCATGGGCGTTGTGGGGATGATCATTGTGGAGTTTAGTGTTTCAGGAATGAGTAGCGGGGTGTTGTTTGAAGTGTGACATGTCTTGCAGTGTTGATTGGGAGTGGGTTATTTTGTGGTTTCGGGATGTTTTGTGGAGGTGTAGGATTTTGAGAATTGGGAAAGTTGACATATGGGGTAGTGAGGGAAAATGATAAGTTTGCCAACTTCCGAACTTGGTCCAGTTCTTCCTGAAATTTCAATTACTTCTGTTCAAGCTGAGAGGCATTCTCCTTGGCAACCTGAGTACCCTGAGGAACTTCTACCCTTTCAATTGCGTTCTCCCTTCTGATGTTGTTCAAATATTCCATTTTTCCCTTGTTCTTGCTTTGGATAGGACTCGAAGGAGGAGGAGGTGGAGGGACCTTAAATCTTGTGGAGTAAGATGATGATGCCAGAGTGCACGAACAAACCTTTGGGGAGGGGAATAAAACAAAAGTAAAAAAATAAAAAGGTAGCAAGTTAGTGAGGATTATGAGAAGAAAACATTGAAATATTTAAACACATAGTGCAAGCATAAATCGTGTCCTAATTTAAGTGCCTCGTTATGCCCGAGGTAGGCCTAGTGACAAATAGTTTGGAGAACTTAAAATGCTAAATGCCTCATTTTGTTGATAAAAATAAGATGAATCTCAAAATGACACTAAAATAACGGAAAGTAAAAATGTCACTAATAGCCATTGGCCTTATTACATTTTAAAGCAAAAGAAAAGACTCCTAACTACTTGGTCCTGGAAGGATTTTCTTCAGGTTTAATGTTCTCATTGATCAAATCCTCCAGCTTGCGCTGATTTTCCAGTAAAAATGCCTTTGACAGCCGCTCTCCTTTGCTTCCCTCAGCGTTTTGACAGTCAGTGACTCTCTTCCTCACTTTTCCTTCCAGTTCCAGCAGACTATATTTTAGATATTCTAGCTTCTCGCTAGCCCTAGTGACTCTCTCTTTCCATTCATTGATTTGGTTACTTGATGGAGGTTCCTCCACCAGGTTAGCAAGAGTGAGGGTATGTTTACCATACCTAAGTCGGGAACTTTGTCATTCATTTTCTGCAAAACAAAAGGGTTAAGACCCCTAACCCCTTCGGACTCGACTATTTAAACCAATAATTAGGACAAGAAGCATTTAGTTCTCTAAATAAATGCACAGACGTGGTAATTTCCGTTTGGGTTACAAGGAAACCCAGTGGACTTTGGACAAGGCTATCGTAAAAAGTCATTATGTGGATGACATAACTGACTCGGCTAGGTTTGACCATAACGCATGCACGGTTAAATAGAGTAAGGTTTCTATTAAGTATTAGACCAGTACCCTTAAGCGGACAACTCAATAGGAAAAGGCATGGACCGTCGACTACATCGGTGATCGACTGGTTTTACCACAAATACGCCTTTGACAAATTTAGGGGGTGATAATATCGGAAAGGCGCAACTGATCATTATAAGCGTTGCTATGGCAATTTGTTTGGCACGAGTGGAAGATGATGTTGAGGATGCAATTACAAGAATGATACGAGTTGCCTCATATTTGCACGTTCATAAAGTAATGATTACAATGATTGCTCATAATTACAACAGTGTTGAAGGAAAGCGGTAAAAGGAAGCATTAAAGAAAAAAACAAAAGTCAAGTCAGTTTCGTAAAAGAAAAGATAAAGACATTAAATAAAGTCAATAAAAGCAATAAAGTCACAAATAACACCGAAATGGTAAAAGCCTAAAGAAATCCCTAGCGGAGTCACCATGCTGTCGATGCCCCCTTTTTTCTCACGAAATCAGGTTTATGACATTTGGGAGGGCAACTCATTCCTTTTGGAATTGGGTTTGCATTTAAAGAGTCGGCACCTATTGATTCGGGTGCATTAGGACACCAATGGAGTTCGATTTGGATAACCAGAGATAGGGTAAGTGCTCAAAATTATTCTAAGCGGAAGGTGTTAGGCACCCCTCAGAATCCATGAATGTGTTTCGCGGCCGTGTTATAATTGTGGTTTCATATAATCATGTAAGCAATTATGGGTTGTCGACGCCCCCTCTTTCTAAGAGTTAAAATCAGGTTCACGACATTAGGGAGGACAATTCTATTCCCTTTCGAGAATTGGTTTTGGAATTGGAGAGTCACCACCTAATGATTATAGTGCATTAGGACACATTAAGAAGTGTTTGAGTTGAAGAAACCAGAGTTTGGGTAAGGGATAGAAATTATCTCGAGGAGAAGGTTTAGGCATCCCTCAAGATCCACTAGTGTGGTCCTGGCCATGTTACAATTGTAACTTTACAAATAAACAATCAAGGCTCCAATAAGGACTTGCAATTAAGTTTAAACTTATGAAAGTAAGTAGAGAGAGAGTGGAAATTTGAAAGGTCTAAACAATTTTAAAGAAAGCAAACAAAGACAAAGAAAGGAAAAAGGGTCCTAGGTTTATGATTAATATGGATCATTTCAATGGAATACCCAGCAATCACTTCTCAAAGAGGGGTTGCATGTGATATTAGCGTATCGACCATCATCTCCATATTCTACCCTTCCCACCCCATAAAGGTTATTTAAACGCGTGGATTGGTCATGAATGCTTATTACGTGCTATTACACATCCGTTCATATAAGTCCTAGAGGGTATTTAGGACCAACTATTCTTATAGGGTAAGGAATAGGCTAAACTCTTAGGTTTAAAGGACAAAATGCTAGGCATCATACATAACAAGTAGGACTACACATAAAGGGGGGAATACAAGGCAAATAAGGGCTTCACAAATCCCCTTCACGAGTAAACATGTAGTTAGCACATCTTTCACATTTAAAGTCTCAAAAATAGAAGTTTAGAAAAAGATGACGGAAAGAGGTAAGATTCAGTGAAAAGTGGGTTTAATTAAACCGGAGTGAAGAATTTCAAAAGTGTAACTAAAGATGGCAGTAAGTATATAGTAGTTTAGGAATTAGTAAAAGTATAGCTAAACATGTTGAAACATACTTTGAAAATATAGTAATAACATTAAAGATGCAGTAAAATAGCATGATTCTGGATAAGGTAAACAATCCGGTAGAAGACATAAGAAAATAGATGCCTGATTCCGAGATTATTTCAAAACAAGACGAGAGTTTTAACAGATGGTAGAGCAAACTTCAGCGAGGCAAACAAAGAACAGAGTTTAAAAGAGGCTGAGCAGTATGAAGCTTGCAAGAACAAAATTAATCAATTTTATTAGGACTTAAGCTTGCCTAGGCATCGTATGTATTGCCTACTTGGAAGGTGAACATGCATATTACTTGAATTTTAAGAAGCAGACGCAGTTTAACCCTAAACTTGTGTTATTATTAAACAACTGGTGAGGCATTCAGCGATTGCAATTTAAACGATATAAAGTCCAAAGTAACATGATGTCCAGTGCACATAAGCTCCTAAAACATGGTCTATAAATGCAGTAAAAATATTTATAATGGTTGTTTTGTTGGTTACTAGTCGTGATTACGAAATGAATATAGTAACAATCTGAAAATAAAGGGCCTAGCGCATGATTTCTATATGTAAGGTGCATGTCCTATGCATGATGTCTATTGCACAAATAGGTAAGTAAAGCCCTATAGACATGTTCTCTACCCATTAATTAAACCAAGCATGTATAATCCCACCCAATTTCACTGTAGCCCCCAATTAGTTGTTTACAAATTATTACAAATCGTGATAATTGAATTACATAAGTAAAGAAAAATAAGAAGTTACTCTATAGGGAGCCCTCAACCAGGCCCAATTCTTCCAACCTCACTTCGTTCGAGTTTTGCAGCATTTGCCATGGTCTAGGTGCCGCAAAGATCCCTAGGGCCTCATTATGTCCCCGGCCAATACCAGTACCTAGACATTTAAAGGAATGCAGGACAAATGGAATACCAGCCTTGTGTGTCAATGTTCAGTGAGTACTCAAAGGTAGTTAAAGCAATGCTCACACGAAGAGGATGAAACCAATTTTTTAAGAGCAGTGAGATGTGCTTATAGTTTAAAAGAATTGAGTTTGAAATAACAGTTAGGTACTATATGGAGGGGTACAAGATGTTAGGCAGAGGATGAAAACTTTGGTCATTATGAGATAAGAGGAAAGATAATCACAAAGACAAACAAGTATGCTAGCTTCATAAGAATTGAACAGAGTCATAGTGGATCACACAAGGGAAAGCAAGAGACATATCAGACTAAAGGGAAAGGAAAATCACAGAGACGTGCTAGTTAAATGGTAAAAAATAGGACCATAAGTAAAAGCACAAAAGGAATAACAAGAATCTTAGCATGAACTGAAACATGTTGTTTTGGGATACTATAAACTTAAACTAGAAACATACCAGTCAAGAGTGAGAATAGAACAGCAAAGTGCAAAGAGGTAGAGCAACGGGACAATAGTATGCAGAACAAGAAAGAGAGCAGCAGGACGATAGTGTGCACATGCAAGAGAGCAACAGTAATTACTCTGTCTTGGCTTTCAGCCGACTGATAATCAGTAACTAATACGAGAAGCAAAAGAGAATATGTATGAGAGTAAGAGAGAACTCAGAACAATATAAATATGCTCTGTGTGTATGTGTTTGTGTACGTCTTAGTCATATTCTGTGCGTTATGCAAAAGAGAATAGAGTACTTATAATGCTGAAAACGAGTAAGAAAAATAAGGTAAGGAGTACTAATTTTACATAATCGTTTAAAGATGAGGTTTTTTTCATAGAAAAGCTTTGTTATACTGTAGCTCTATAGTGGATCTAAAATAAATTGAAGAACATAGGGTTAGGGTTTAATGGAAACCAGAGAAGTAAGGAACCTGACTGTGAAACTCATTAATAATGATGCTCGTAGCATCGTCAGACCATAACCCATCAGAGAAAGAGTCAGAGACAAACCAGACCAATCATTAGTGACCATCGCATGGTGGAGGCTATTGGGGCCTCAAAGATAGAGGGAATACACTAGGTAAAGCTTCACGGTGACTGGTGGTCAAGAGAAGTAAGGATGGAGGTGGCCGGAGAGGCGGTGGCTTCATCGGAGACCAGAGAGAGAACCAGAAGTATCTAGACATAAGGGAGAGAAAATGTTAGCATAGATAGGAGAGAGATCGTCTCTGCAGTAAGGGATTGGGGGGGGGGGGGTCACTAGGTTTTAATTTAGGAAATAGAATCACGGTCGTGACCTCATTTGATCAACGCTTCAGATCAGATCAAGGCTGAACCGGGTCGTAAAATTGGGTATGGGTCGGGTGATTAAGGCATATGGGTCAGGGATTTGGGGTTTAAATTGGGGTTCATTTTGGGTTGTGATTGTAATAAAATCAGGCTAGCATTAAATAGCCATTTTTCCCTTTTCATTTTATTAAAATAGTGAAAAGATTCTAAAATTAATTAAAACACTGAGCTAATTAATAATATATAAATATTAATCTAAAAAATATTGGAAATAATTTTATAATTAAAAAATATTATTAATTGTAAAATAGGCTATAATTGCAATTATATGCAATTTAGCTTTAAAGATACCAAATAAATGTGTAATAATATGTCAAATTTATTTAAACTATATTTTAGTATAAATGTAAGAGTAAAACGAATTATTCACCAAAATCATAATTTTGGAAATAATTATTGAATTTTGTAGTATTAAAATAGACAATAAATTGGCTTTTAAAAAATCTTTATAATTTTGGAAAAATACCAAAACACTTGGGTATGCTCATATATGTGTGTGTGTATAAATATATATATATATATATATATATATATATATATATATATATATATATATATATATATATATATATAGAGAGAGAGAGAGAGAGAGAGAGAGAAAATTGGGTTTAATAGGGGTTCAAATAGAGGGACTTGCATATGACATTGCAAATAAGTTGGAAGCTTTTGAAGATAAGTAGAGAGAGCAGAAATAAACAAAGACTTGAGTAGTTTTACAAGAAGAGATGAAAGCAAATAAAGGGAGAGGGGTCCGAGGTTTATAATTAATATGGATCATGTCAATGCAATATCTCATAATCACTCCTCAGAAGAGGAGCTACATTAGATATTAGAGCATCAGTCATCATCTCCATATTCTACCCTTCCCATCCCGTACAGGTTATTTAAAACGCGTGGATTGGTCACAAAATCTTATTGCGTGCAATTACCCGTCCTATCCTATAAGTCCGAGAGGGCATTTAGGACAACTATTCCTACAAGGTAAGGACTAGGCTAAGCCCTTAGGTTTAAAGGATAAAATGCTAGGCGGCATACATAACAAGTAGGACTACACATAAAGGGAACACACAAAGGTAAATAAAATCTCATAGATCCCTCCACAGGTAAAACATGTATCAACACGTCTCAAACACGTTTAAGGTCTCAAAGATAGAAGTTATAAAGAAAAGAATAAACGACAATAGTTGAATAAGTAAAAGATAAGGGAACCGTTAAAACATGGTTTGAAAGGGGTAGAGATAATAGTTTAACTAGACAAGTATCAAAACATCACTATTCTGGGCAGAAAAGGTAACCTAGTAACTAAAAAGCATAATAGGACCAGAATCAGAAAATCATTGATACTATATAAATACACGATTTCGAAACTTGTTTCCTGATAGAGACAGATTTTCAGTAAAACAGAGTGAACTTTCAAAGAGTAAAAAAGAGTGAAATTTCAGAGACTAAAAAAAGAGTGAACTTCAGAGAGTCAAAGTAAGAGTGGGAGCGGCAGAGTTCAAATTAAAGAGGCCGGTTAGTGAAAACCAGTCAAAACATGGTCAATCGATTCTGGTTAGGCTAAAGTTTGCCTAGGTGTTGTATGCATTGCCTAATTATCTAAGAGGGTGAAAATGCATATTTGATTTCTAGTTGTAAAAGATACAGTTAACCAAACCTGTATTGTTAGATTAATATACAAATGAGGTGTTTGCGGTTACAACTCAAGCAAAATAAAACCCTAAGTAATAGGATGTCTAATGCACATAGAAGTTTCTAAAACATGGTCTCTAAATGCTAATGAGAATGCAGCAGTAGTCTCATAACAGTTATTGGCTTGTTATTAACAGATCATGGTTGCAAAATAAGCATAATAAGAGGCTGAAAGTAAAGAACCTAAAACGGGATCTCTAATTTATGAGATGCATGTCCTCTATAGGATATCTATTTCGCAAATAAGTAAATAAAATCCTAGAAACATGTTTTCTACCCATTACTTAAACTAAGCATGCATAACCCCCATCCAATTTTACTATAAACCCAATCATTCGTTTGCAAATTAGTACAAACCAAGGATAGTCAAATTACAGTAATAAAGAATAAAAATAAGAAATTATTCTATAAGGAGCGTTCATTCAGGCCCAATCTTCCAACCTCACTCCTTTCGAGTTTCATAGCCTTTGCCATGGTCTGGGTGCAGCTAAGCTCCCTAAGGCCCCATTGGGTTCCTGGCCAATACCAGCACCCAAACACTTACCAAACATGTTGAAAATGTGTAGTGTGCAATTACCAGCCTTGTGCATTAAAGTTCAGTGAGTACTCAGAGTTACTCAAAGCAATGCTTATACAAAAGGGGTAGAACCTAATCTCTAAGAGTAGAGTGAAGTGCAAGAAGATGAAGAAAGTTGGTAGTTCAAAGAGCTTACAAAAGAATAAGTTGGAGGGTTGCACACAAGGGTAATGGGTAAAGGGGAAAAATATATCACATGCAAACTCACAAAACCAAAAGCTTTAAGTGACCTCGACGTAGTCGGATTTAGCTACAAAGTAAGTAGCAATAGAATTCAATTATGACAGTTGAACAGTAATCATGAGCATGTAGTAATAAACATATTGGTTTGGAGCATGGAATTCAATCAGCACATACCAGCAACAAAGAGAACACAGAAGAATGCAAGAGCCAAATACAAGCACGATATTAGCCTTAGCCTTTCAACTGGCAAATGACAGTCAGGAGTAGGGAGCAGCAACAGCACAGGAGAGAAAACGAGAGAAATAGCATAAGAGAGAGCAATGTGATTACCATGTATGTGTGTGTGTTTGCGATATGCAATGTGTTCGTGTCTTGAAAAGAGAGTTGGGTGTACTTATAGTACTGAATACGAGTAAACAAACAAGGTTGCAGCCCCTAAATAATTAACTGGCATCAATCGGTATATGGACTCCCCTTTAATTAAGGAATCAAAGTCAAACGGTAATGAGCAGCTATTTAAAAGGAAAGAAATCACAAGCATGGTATGATCACATAAGGAAACAGAATAGCATAGAGAATGCAATAAAGACTAGGTAGTCTAATTAGGGAGATAGGTCAGGCAAATCAATCAGCATATTTTTGCACGCATATAGGGCAAAATACCACTCTAATTCTGGAAAATAGTTCTCAAAATAATGCATGATATTTAAACCTAGAAATCATTAATCAAGGAAAGTATCCCATGAATTAAGGAAGCAATTTGAAATCAGTACCAAACCATAAGGAAAGTATGTAGAATCAATATATACGGCAAGTATCGCAGTCTCAAAGAGGGATTGCAAGAATCAGCATAAATCCACCATGTAAATAATTAGAGAACGCTAAGCAAAGAACACAAAAAGGTAGGGGAATGAAACGCTAGCAACAAAATTAAAGCAAAGAGCACAGAACTCATAGAAGAACTCAGAAGAACACACAATCAAACAAATAATACAAACACAAGTTTCATCAGACTTAAGCAAAAAATATGTTTAGAAATAATACTGAAAATCACGAGTTAGTACTCAAAATCAGAAAACAAAGTTATTTCGAAAAGGGATTCGGAAACCCTAATTTCAAAAAGCGAACAAAAACGTTTAAAACTGGAGTAATCGTAAAGATCGAGTAGAAAATAGTGCAAAACATAACGTGTGAGTTAAAATGTTAAAAATTAAAGAGATTTAAGAGGTCTGGGTAGAGATTAGGGTTTCATAAGAAATCAATGAGAAGTAAGAGAAACCTAGCTATGAAACTCAGAAATAATGGTGTTCATGGCACCATCAGGACAAAACCCATCGATGAAAGGCCGGAGGAAAATCGGGCAAAGATTTCAGTGACCATATCGTATGGTGGAGGCTCATGAGGTCTCACGGACGGAGAGAACCGGTGAGATAGGACTTCAAGGCGGCTGGTGGTCGAAAGAGGCAAGGCTAGATGTGACCGTAGAGATTGTGAAGGCCGTCGGAGAGGAGGAACCGGAAGGTTCTGGAGAGAAGGAGGAGAAAAAGAGACAGGATAGAGAGAGAGAGACTGGTCTTGAAAAATGAGGGGTCAAAAGGGGGGGATAGGTTAGAATTTAATTAAGGAAATATAATCTGGACCGTTGGTCTTATTTAATCAACGACTCAGTTTGATTCGGAGCCGGGCTGGGTTGGTGTAGATATTAAGCTGGGGCGGATTTGGTTGGGTATTGGGTCAATTGGGTCTTAGTTAAATCTGATAGGGTTGGGTGTTAAATTCGGCTAACATTTAAAATAATAAAGGGCTATTTGTTAAATAGCCAATTTCCCTTTTTTATTTCTTATGGAATAATTAAAATAATTTTAAAAAACAAATTAAAGGTACTGACTAATTAATAATGAATAAAAATTGTAGAAATTATTTTATAAAATGTAAAATGCTATTAATCGTAATATAGGCTACAATTGCAATTATGTTTAATTTAGCTTAAAAAATACCAAAAAAAAGTTGTAAAAATATGCAATAATTACCTTAATTATATCTTGGTGTAAATACTAGAATGGAAATAAATTATTCACCAAAATGATCTGGGAATAATTATTGAATTTTGTACAGATAAAATAGACAATAAATTAATTTTGAAAATCTTAAAAAATTAGGGAAATTACCAAAATTCTTGGGCATGCTTATATATGTATACACATGCTATTTTGAAAGTATTTTGAGTATAAAAATACACAAGAAAAATAGGGTATCAACAGATATCACAACAAAAACCTCAACTCAACAAGGGCGAACAGATGTGGACTCAAGGCCCGATGTCATTCAAGAACCAGAGGAAAATGAGAATATAAAAACAACGATTGAAGAACTGGAGGTTGTAGTGTTATTTGCACAATGGCCTGAAAGGAAAGCTTACATAAGGGCCAATCTAAGCCAAGTCATGAAAGGTAAGTTGATTGAAGTTTTGAAAACTAACGTGGATTGTTTTGATTGTTCTAACTCTGATATGACAGGAATACCACAGGAGGTAATGGCTCACAATTTAAATGAAAGCCCATCATATCCACCAGTCAAATAAAAGAAAATAAAGCAAGGGACTTTCAAAAATCAGGTGATTCAAGATTAGGTCTAAAAATTATTAAAAATTAGGTCTAAAAATTATTAAAAATTGGGTCTAAAAATTATTAAAAATTGGTTCGCTAATACTGTTGTGGTACCGAAAAAGAATGGTAAATTGTGAGTTTGTGTAGATTACACAAACCTTAACAAAGCTTTTCCTAAAGATTCTTTTCCATTACCATATATAGATCAATTAATTGATTCTACTGCAGGACATAAGTTGTTAAGCTTTTTAGATGCATATGTAGGATACAACCATATCAAAATGGATCCTATAGATGAAGAAAAAACTTCATTTATAATAGACAGGGGAACTTACTGCTATATAGTAATACCTTTTGATCTCAAAAATACCGGTTCAACATATCAAAAACTAGTGACCAAAATATTCCAAGAACATTTGGGAAAAATTGTGGAGGTCTATATAGAAAATATGCTCGTTAAAAATCAACATTTACAGGATCATATATCGCACTTGTCAGATACATTTTAGATCTTGCGAAAATTCAATATGAAACTACATCCTAAGAAATGTGCATTCGATGTTTTCATCAGGTAAATTTTTGGGTTTTCTTGTTTCTAACTGTGAAATTGAAGTGAATCCCGTGCAGATAAAAGCCATTGAAGAAATCCCTGATATACTTACTAGTAAAAAAGAAGTGCACAGACTAACGGGGAGAATTGCAGCTTTGGGAAGATTCATTTCCAAATCATCAGAAAAGTGTTTTAGATTCCTTTTAGTACTTAAAAAGAATATATTACTCAAGCACGAGTTGTCAGGTAGGTTAGCTAAATGGGATGTAGAACTAAGTGGATATGACATCACATACCAGCCCAGAACCGTTATAAAATCTCAGGTATTAGCATAATTTTTAGCTGATTTTAGCCAATGAATGAAATTAGAAGCAAAAAAAGAATTATAGGTGTTCAATGGCTCTAATCCAGGAATTTGGACCTTATTTACTGATGGCTCATCTAACGTGAAGGGAGCAAGTTTAAAAGTTATTTTAGTACCACCTACGGGTGAAACCATTCCTCAAGCCATAAAATGTCATTCTATAACTAACAATGAGGTAGAGTATGAAGGTGAGATTGCAGTTTTGGAACTGGCATGAGAACTTGGTATTAATAAAATCGTAATCAAAAGCGATTTGTAGCTCATAGTTAACCAAATGTTGGGGACTGATACAGCTAGGAAGGGACAAATTAATCAATATTTATAAAAGGTACAGGATTTGATTAGCCAATTTCAAACATGAAAAGTGACGCATATACTAAAAGATGAAAATATGAAAGCAGATGGCCTAGCTAATCTCGCATCTACTGGAGACATGGCGAGCAATGAAAATGTTTCTGTAATTCATTTGTTTCATTCAGTGCTCGATCTAGACAAAAATGAGGTAAATTTCAATAACGTATCCTGGGATTGAATAAACGGGATTGTCGCTTTATGCAATATGGTACCATCCCTGAAGACAAGAAAAAGCTCACGCGTTGGGAAAAAAGGCTGCTCGATATTGCTTAAAGCAAGATAATCTTTATCAAAAAATATTCGATGGCCCCTTATCAAGGTGTCTCGGGCCTTCCCAAACAGAATATGTAATGAGAGAAATACATGAGGGGCATTGTAGAATCACGCAAGAGGCAGATTATTGGTAAGAACCATGAATAGAGCAGGCTATTATTGGCCTAAAATGGAGGAAGAAATGGAGAATTTTGTGACAAAATGTTATAAGTGCCAAAAATATGGTAATAGTATGCATAGACCCGCGGAACTGTTACATCCTGTCATTGCACCATGGCCTTTTATGAAAAGGGGAATGGATATCGCTGTTCCACCATCACAACCAAAAGGACAGGTAGAATTCCTACTTGTACTCACTTACTACTTTAATAAATTGGTAGAAGCAGGAGCATTCAAATAGGTACGGGAAAAGGAAGTCAGAGATTTCATTTGGCGAAATATCATATGTCTATTTGGTGTACCAAAGGAGATCGTGTGTGATAATGGCCCACAATTCATAGGGGCATAAATCACAGACTTTTTTAAAAGTTGGCAGATCAAAAGGAATACACCTACACCTTACAATCTAGTGGGTAATGGCCAATTTGAGTCAACAAACAAAGTCATTATCAATAAATTAAAGAAGCTTTTAGAGGAATCAAAAGGTAATTGGCCAGAATCGCACCTGGTGTTTTATGGGCACATCGCACCACGGCAAAAACAAGTACAGCAGAAACACCATTTGCATTGGTTTATGGAGCTGAATCCTTAATTCCAGGTGAGATAGGAAAGCCAAACATGAGGTTTACACAAGCATCAAAATAATCCAATGATGAAGAAATGTGCATAAACCTTGATCTACCTGAAGGAAAAAAGGAAAGCAGCATTAGTAAGAATGGCAGCACAAAAGCAGGTCTTGGAACGATACTACAATCAAAAAGCATGCCTAAGACACTTCATGATTGGGGACTTCATGCTCAAAAACGTTTTTCAATCTATGACGGCAGCTAATGCGAGAAAATTGAGTCCAACCTAGAAGGGACCCTACAGGATTCATGGTATCGCACGAAAAGGAGCATACGAGCTGGAAACGATGGATGCCAAGATACTACCTTCCCATTGGAATGTCATTCACTTGAAAAGATACTATTTCTAAGGAATACACACAGTCAGGTATCCATACTTTTAAATTTTATTTCTGAATTGTTAAAATTTGACTAACGATTTTAGATGATAGGCAAAAAGCTACACGTACTAAATCTTGAGTCACAAGCCGCAAGGCATGTGGAATCAATTAAAATGCTTGGTCTAGGCTTATAATTATTCTGATAGAAATTGAAATAGGTGAAGCAGTCTTCATCTGTAATCACACCTCCACGTACCGTATGTTCTTCGTCTTCAGGGAAAGGACCAAATGAGAGAAAAAAACAAGTGCTCGAGATCTCATGCTTCGAAGCTCAAGCACTTGGGGGACTATAAAACACATACATTTGTGTATAAAGAAGGCAAAGAAGATTGAAAAATAATCAACGTTCAAGCCTGAAAAGTTCACTCATTGAATGCGTCAAGTGCAGAACAAAATTACGAGATAAGGCCAAAGAAAAACCTTATCATAATTAGGGTAAAGGCGATGTACTGAAACAAGTTATAAGTAAAAACCTTGTGTTCATTTTCTTTTTTGAAATGTACTTAAATGGGTTATAAGTAAAAACCTCATGTGCATTTTCTCTTTTGAAATCTGTTATAAGAAAAATAGTTACGCGAAACTTATAGAAGTAATTTAAATACTTGTAAAGTGTTATTTAAAACATGAAAAAGTTCAAAAAAAACTTGCCTAAGTTATTCCAAAATATGTGTGTATTCCTATTTCTTTTATCGTACATTAACATCATTATGAAGTTGAGACGTCTTCTTCATTAAGTGTCGGATATAAATGGGCACTCTTTTATAAAATTCATGATTAAATCAAGTATTCATGAAGTAAAAAAAGAAGCACTTTTGAAAAATAAAAATGCAAGTTATTCAGTAAGTCCTTAAAAATAAAGACAAGAATAAGCAAAACAGAAGTTCGAACAACAACGGAAACTTCTTAAATTAAAAACGTATAGACTAAGTATGAACTTAGTCATAAACCAAAAGTTGTTTATAATGAGTGCCCCGTGAAAGGTCTGGGGATTTAGCATTTTCAACAAAATCTTAGAAAAGACCAAGGGTTACTGCCACATATCACCAAAGAGGAAAAGGAAAAAAAGTCACATGTCATTGATTTATCACTAAGGAGTTGAAGAAGGAACCAAGGTAGGATCATTAACAGGAACGAGATCATCTTGGTTCGTATGATCATCAGCAGGAGCGGGTTTAACTTGACTCGAAGGAATTGGAGTACTCACCATACCCATTTTATCTCCAATATTTTTAGACGTTTCAGCCATGGGAGAAAGAAAATCTTGACTCTACTGAGTTTTTTCAATAGTCTCCTTGACTTTGGCTAACTCAGATTCCAAGTTAATATTCTCTTAGCTAACTTTAACAAGGGTATCATTGCGAGAATTTAGAAATGCCCAACCCACTTCAATGGTGGTTTTATCTTCAAGAATTTCATAATCTCTTTCCCAGTCAAGAATCTCATTTCTCAGCTTCTCATTCTCGGCCAAGGCACACTGATAAGAAGTTTGAAAAGAAGCATGTGAACTTTCTAGAAAATGAACTTTTTCAGAAGACTCCCGGAAGTCTTCTTGAGTTTGAGTCAAGGTTTGCACGAGTTCACCTACATATGCTTATTTTTTATCTAAGAGAGCCTTCAACTCTCTAATCTCTTCACTTGCCTGGAGAGTTGCTCAGAAAATGAGGTTTAGAGATGATCCTTTTCTTTACTTGCTTGACTTGAGAAAGCTTTTTCAATCACCAACTCTGAAGTCAAAGCCCTTACTTGCTGCTCTATGGTACTTTTACTTTCTTCTAATGTTTCCTTGTCGATTTAAAGACTTTCCCACTTTTCTTTCCAATTATCTACCTCCACTCGGTAGTCACGCACTAATTGCTCTAAAAGGGTAACCCTCTTCATCATTTTCGTGCCGAAGAGATTGACCTAAAGGGGGGGGGGGGGAATGAGAACCCTGAAAATTGAAAAAGTTTAAAGTAAAGTTTGAAAAAGAGATACCTTTAAAGAAGCATGCACGATATCGTTCATCAAGGTCAAGGAACGGTGGCTATCAAGCTTAGCTCTCTCAACTGGATCAATCAAAGACATTAGCCACTCATCGGCTTGACCTGATTTTCTCAAAAGGTTACCCTCAGTAGGGACTTCAATGGTAACTTTCCTCAGAGCTTCACCTCTACTTGAGGACCCAACTTCGAGGTAAAGAACGAAAGAAGGAGGAGTAGTTGGGGTGAACGATAGAAGCAGTTAAAACAGCCTAGGGAGGAACGGTAACAACCACGATCGACAAAGAAGGTGTCACAAGAATAGGAGCAAAAAAAGAAGCAAGGTGTGGTCCATCAAAAATCGGACGTTAATTTTCACAATCAAACCCATGGTTAAAAAGATGCTCAACAAAATCATGAGCAGCAGCGGGAATATAATCATCAGGGGTCAATATCCGGGCTTCAACAGACTCGGTAAGAGGAGTAGAATGAGGAGGAGATGCTTCATCATCAGAAATGATTCGTCTACGAGCTTTGCTAGGGAACCCCCATCTTCCTCTTCTTCGGAGTCTTGGTCAGCAGCAGCTTTTTTTTCTTATGAAGAGCCCAAAATATCTCTTGGGCCATTTCTAAAGAAACACTAGAAGCTATGACCGCCTCAGCACCATTCCCTCGAACAGCAAATCCCGATAAAAAGATGGATTAAAATAGGTTGTGAAAAAAGTTATTAAAAAATTCTTACCATGAGTTTTTACTTTCCAACCAAATCATTGGGAAAGAGTCTTCCAAGATCTACCCTCTATTAGGGCTGTATTCAAAAAATTTCCTACCCAACCACGGAAATTGGGAATTTTATCAATAATTTCCATGTTTGCTACAAAAGAAAAGGAAAATTAGGATAATAATCATCAAAGTCGAGGAAAAAAGAGACGAGAGAGTTATTAAAAAGAAAACTCACGTGCAAAATTCCAATTCTCAGGGAAGAAAATATTTTTATCACCCACTAAACTAACAGTGAGGGACAGCAATAAACCGGTCGTACCAGCCACGGTGTCTGTTATCTTCAGGAATAACCAAAACTCTCTTGTTCCTGGCCACTAAAATATCTTGGCGAAAGAGTTTGGGAGAGTAGAGATAAATTAAATGGGCAAAAGTAAAAGGCACACCGGCCAGGTTAGTCAAATGCCTTAAAAAAGCAACAACCCTCCACACTATGGGGCCAATTTGACCTAAACATACATCAAAAAATTGACAGAACTCGAGGATAACAGGATCGATAGCAGGTTTGAAACCAAATGTAAAAGGGTATGTATAAATTAAAAAAACCCAATTAAATAAGAGGTGATTCTCTGATTCGCATTGGGAATTATAAAAGGGAAGTCATAACTCCAATGGCAATCTTTACGAATTAAAGAAATCGGATCTTTGGTGATCTGAGTTGGGTAGATATCAGCACGATCCAAAAAGGATACTTGAATTATAAGAGACTCTCTATCATTGTAGAAAGATAGTTCTGCATGAACTATATCTTCCACAGAGGGTTCACGAAGAGGTTCAGAGAGTTCCTTACCTCTAGAAGAAGACCTTTGAGAAAGAAAACCTCTAGTTCTAGAAGAAGGACTAGAACTAGATAAAGGAAGAAAAGAACCACGTATGGATGAAGACCCTAAAATACATAGTCTACCTCCTCTTTTTCTCATACTATGGGCAAGAGGAAGACTATCAACTGTGTGGACCATCCTAGGGTTAGGGTTTGACGAAGACATGATAGTACAAGGAAGATGAAAAACGAGAATCTAATATTCTGAAAGTTTTACGAGGAAGATGAGTACAAGAATTGAATACTCTGAAAACTTTAAACTTTATGTGAGAAAAATAAAGATGAGACTATGTTTATACAAGGAAGCAACCGTCAAAGGAAAATGTGCAATGATGGAAAGGTTATAATGAGAAATGTAACTTCGTAATTAATGAAGCAGTAAAAGAGCCTTAAAAAGTGCTGCAAAATAACAGACCAATAAAAGATGCCACGTGTAACAAGCTTTAAATGGAAGTGACAATTGAAGCGTTGATTCTATAATAGCATTAATGGCGGCAAAAATTTCCTTTTTAATAAATTCGACTTTCCAAATATTCAAGTGATGAATAAATGGCAAGTGGAGAACTATCTCTATTGCGGAAAATTGAGTTTATATATATTAAAGTGATTGAAAGATGACATGTCATGACACGAAGGCTGGTCAAGAATGATGATTAGCAAAAAGGCACGGGTTACGACAGATACGAGCAGAGGTACGAGCAGATATTCAAAAGACTCGACGTTCGTACCTATTCAAATCCAAAAATCAGGAGAATGAATTTGACAACACCAAGATAGTACATATACAATATTTAATGAATAGTAAATACTGAAAACGTTAGAGAATCTGTATTAAATTATAATGATTATATAAAGTAACATTTAATGCCTTTAAAAATTCGATAATGACCTAGTTATGACAAAGGAAAAGGATAGCTATAAAAAGAAGGAGACTGGTCATTTGTAAGGACACGAAACACTACTGGAATATACTAATTTACTTTGCTTTCTATTCATCTTATTATTAGCAAAATCAATTTTCGTTATTTATTTTTTAATTATCAGTAACCCGAGTTCTACTAAAAATAAAATTTTGACCGAAATTTCACTTTTTGGTTAAACATAAAGGAGTTGAAAATGCTAAAAAAACCTAAACTTTTTTAAGCAATTACTCTCAAACGTAAAAGGAGTTCAAACGGATGTAATCAATTTTATTGAAATACTTAACAATATACTTTGATTTTCTCTTATTATTATTTTTCTTTTACAGATTTGTTATATTACCTAGTTTATATATGGAAGAATATAATAAACAAAATCTAGTTGATTTGGAATTACTAAATATTAATGAACTTTTTACCTGAATAATCTTAAAAGTATTAATTGGTTTTATTTTTTTTTGAAAAATATTCTTAAACCTAAAAGGAGTTCAACATGCTCGAAAGTTTCCCAATGTGATTTTTAACATGTTATAACCAAAAAAAATTCCTAAATCTAAAACGAATGAAAGAGCTAAAAAAAACTTAACCTAATTGTTTTGAAATTAACTGGTTAAAGTTTATAAAATAAAAAGACTCCCAAAACATAAAAGGAGTTGAAACGAATGTAACCATTTTTATTGAAATACTTTGCTTTTCTTATCCTAATTTTTAATGAATTGATTGGTTGAAATTTAAACAAACAAAAGGCTCCCAAAACGTAAGAGGAATTCAAACAGATGTAATTATTTTTACCAAATACTTTTATTGTCTTTTATTGTTATTTTTCTTTACAAATTTGTTTTACTACATAGTTTAAATAAGGAAGAATTTAATAAATAAAATCTACTTGATTTGAAATTACTAAACATCAGGAAAATAATTGAAAAATTAGTCTCCTAAAGTATTGCCGATTCTTAATCCTAAATATTAGGGATATAATCAAATAATTATTTTATCTAATGTGAATTTTATGTTAGAATAAAAAAGGCAAACGACATTTCGTTAAGGACTTTCATGCTTTTAATATAGTTTATAGTATAGATAGATAAATATATATAGATAGATATAGAAAGATGATGATATCGGTGTTAATTAATTGAGTTTGCAGTTAAAAAGAATTGACACATATCAAAAGCGTCTTTATTAGATCTCGTCATAGCGAATATGCATGACATGAATATCTAGGGCGCATATCATTAAACGAAAAATTTAAAAACAAAAAGATTTTTAAAATAGGAATGCATGATTTTTAAAAGATACACTAAAAATGATCAAGTCTCATACAAAATGAAATATTAATAATAGAGATAATGAACAAAAGGTGCTAACTCTAAATAAATATAATATGGGAGAAAGGAACTTGATTCACACGATAACAATGTCAACGAGACAAAAGCACTTAAACATCGGATAAGTTTTTATCACAAAATGTATGGCTCAAAATGTTCAACAAAAGAAGGTGAGATATTATGGTTGTCAGCAGATTCAGAATTTTGATTCCATGTGCATTAGTTGTTTCCTTTTACTTTGATAAGACATCTGCTTATAGTATTAAAGGGACCGTTTGATTCAAAACCATATTATACTCCTGAGATTATTATAATCGGGATAGATAATTTTGTTTATCCTCCAAAATCGGATAAGAATTAAAACTGTAAATGATTTTAAGAATACAAGAATTAACTTGACACAAAGTGATAAATTAAATTACAATTGAAATAAACAATGATAAAGCAAATTCAAACCATAAAAATGGAAGTAGTTTCAGTCTTGGAAGGTCAACCACCCTCGAGCTAGATGCCCTTCGATCAGCATCAAGATAAAATAGAAGAAGAGCTTAAAGAGAAAAAAAACAATAATGTATTGCTTTTGAGTGCATGTTACACTGTGTTAATTTAATTGTCATACCCCTTTTATATAGTAAGGGACCCCTATTCTAGATACAACTCTATAAAAGGTAAAAAAATCTTCTGATTAACTGATTGTTGGTTTCTTATCGATACGTGCCAAGATCTCTGCCGTGATATCCATCCAGTCACGGATATTTTGGCCTTCTGTTGGATATGCGTGATCATCCGATTATGTTCCTCGAAGTTGTTCGAGGCTAGGACCGATTTTGGAAATATGACCTCGACACTCCCGAGGGCAGGTGTCGTGTCGCTGTATTCTGGATCGATGGGACTTTCGGCTTGATTTTGGTTCTTTTCCATCACATCTAGAGCTTGGATTATCTTATTGTAAATCGAAGTGTATCATGAGTTCGGTTTTACCCGTATATAGATAGCCCCCTTGTTTCTCAGAGGGTAAATGACGAGAAACGACATGAGCTTTTAATTTCTACCTCGACACATCGTGGCAGAAACGACAAAAGACCCGAAAATCCCGCCAGTCATGTCATAATGGCATTTAATGCATGTCGGCCGCCGGTTGGCTTTCCCTGGATGCAAAACATCTCCTAACTACTATAAATACCTCTTCC
The DNA here is from genome assembly GCA_034376525.1 of Nicotiana benthamiana. Lineage (NCBI taxonomy): Eukaryota > Viridiplantae > Streptophyta > Magnoliopsida > Solanales > Solanaceae > Nicotiana > Nicotiana benthamiana. The sequence goes on from CM067331.1 coordinate 120,593,911, forward strand.
TTTGTTAATTTTTACTTTACATCAAACCTCCTTCCTCGTACCCTTAGAATTTTAACAATCTTGAGTGTTTTTTACACCTGTTACTCAACGACCTTTGCAAGAAAAATTACTCGTCTTGTTCCCGAGCCAACAAGTCTAAGTCTTCAACTTTCTTTCTTTATTCATCCTTTCTAGATCTTCCTCCACTTTTACTTTCTAAAGAAATGGCAAAAACTTCCAAAATCGTTCCCCAGAAAGAACCTCCTTTTATTTTGCGGCCGGTCACTGAGGCTGAGGCGACCACTCCGAGCGTAACAGATAATGAACTGGCGGCCGAACGTTTCTTGAAAATGTTTGTCCCTGGGGGGTGCTCGGTAAATAATGGCTTCAAAGTTGAAATGCCATCTATCGTATCGGGCCAGCACGAAGACTTCTTGAGATATATCTATTCGATCACCAAAGAGATCCTCCCAATGTTCGGATAGACTGAAAGTGGGCCAATAAAACAGTAGAGGTCCCCAACCCCGAGGAGGCCATTACCATCCATGTTGAAGGATACTTGAGTATTTACCATTATCCCTTCACATTGGGACCGGTGGACCCGGTCATTATAGACTTCTGCAAGAGGTACAAAGTGTGCTTCGGTCAGATCTATCCTTCAATGTGGAGGATCGTGATCCTCCTCCAGTTCTTCGTAAGCAAAACTGACGGCTGCCAGTTCATCCTGAATCACCTGCTTTGCTTATACAGTCCCCGACTATTATGAGGGGGGTTGATAAAGCTCGTGTACTGGGTCAATAAAGCCTCGTTCTCTAGTATAAAAAAGGACCGAGATCGAGGTTTGCAAGTCCGCTTTGTCTGAGTGAGGACTTCGGACCTAATTCCGATAGAACGCATGCTATTCCCCAAGAAGTGGAATACAAGACATAGGTGGAACTTCCTTTCAAATGTTCATTTTTATGTTTACTTCCCCTTTTCTTATTTGTGTTTGTGATGATGCACCCGTTTCTCGGGTTTCAAATTATGTTCCTCGACTCAGAGTGGGTTGAGGGTATCATTTCTCAAATGCCCTATTCCGAGTGTTCGTGGAATGAACTCTCCAAGGGTCGTTGGGAGGCCCATTCCTATGATAAGATCCCTTTTTTGATTAGGTTGTGTTAGGCCTCTCCTTTTTCTATCAAGTTCTTATTCCTTTTATTTTCTTTCTTAGGTTTGCCTAAGGATGTCGAGCTTAGGCCTTCAGTGGGCGATGGGAACTTGCCCGGTGATTCTCCCAAATTGGAGTAGGCTAGAGAAAAGAAAAAGAGGAGAGCTCTGAGCTCCCCAATCTCGGAGAAAAAAAGACCGAAGAGGATATTGGTCTGTAAGCTGAAGCAAAACTCCAGCTTTCGAGTGCTTGAATCGAGTGAACTCTACCGATTCAGGGATGAATACGAGGAGGATGAAATATTAGTGGCCCGAGAGCAATAGGCCCCCGAGGAACGAGTGCCAACCGAGGAAGGAACAACAGAGGTCAATCTCTCATAGATACAAGAGGCTGATGCAACAGTGAGGGGTTGAGAACCCTCAAGACGTCGGCTCTACCCCACCCGATGTTATTGATATAACAAGATCACTTTCATACACAGACTTGAAGTTCGTCGAAGCTCAAACGAAGAAGGAGCAATTGAATGAGGGGGCCACAGAGTATAAAATCCACTCCAAAGCTTTTTTGATGGCATGGACATTACCGCCACAGATTATGTCACCAGATTGGGTGACTTAGAGGTAGAAAGGAAAAGTCTACCCTCGGGGGCAGGTGGATCTAGTTCAAGCCCGAGACTGGTTAACCGATTCTCTGCCCCACCAGTAGGAAGCGGTTGATCATCATGACTATTTTGGAGTACGCCCGGGTCCTTTCCCCACATGTTGGGTAGCTAGTTACCCCCGGTACCTGGTGACTGAAGAGGACCAGGCAAAGATGAACAAGGTGGATTCCACATGCACATTCAACGAAGCACAACAGGAGCTTAATCGGGTAAGGTGTTACCAAACCTTTTCATTTTCTAGCTTTGGTTACTTAGTGGCCTTAATATTTCTTCTTATATTTGCAAGATTTGATGCTTCACCACAAGACCTTCCTCTGGAACCAAGAAGAGCTGAGCATCCTTGAGGCCAAAGACAAAGAGCTTACTGAGAAGAGAGACGAGCACAAAATTCTCAGTGAGCAACATAAGAAAGATGCTAAGAGTCTTCGAGCCGAGTTGGATGCGGCGCAGAAAAAAATGCCGACTAGAGGAACAGGCAAAAGTCATTAAGATTAGTGATGATGACCAAGACTCGGTGACTAACAGTCAGAACCCGCAAGCCCAATAGAATATCAATTGTATCGACCAGCTTCAGGTCGAGATAGACGTTATCAAGGTCGAGGCCGGGGAATGGAAAGGCAAATGGACTGTTCAGCCTCGAAAAAGGAATTTCCCAGGCGCAATTGGCCTCGGTAGAATATCAACTTGGAATGATTACAGAGAAGGCTGAGGCACATTCTTGGAAAGCCGAGGAACTTCAATCTCAACTGGGCTCAGTCGTTGCCGATTGAGAGACCCTCGCCAAGGAGCATAAAGGGGCCAAGTTGGTGGCTGAAACCAAGGTCGATGCTGAAAATATGGTGGCCCAATATAAATTCGATGCCAAGGCATCCCAGGATCGCTTGAGAGACATTGTTGAGTATGCGAAGTCGCAATCCTGAAGGGAGGCCCTCGAGGAGGTTCATGCTCGGGGTTTTGATTTATCGGCCGAGATCACAAATGATAAGAGGCTGGAGGCCGAGGCCAAGAAGTTGTCTTACCCCGAGGATGATGAAGAATAAGACACTGAGGTATCTAGCAGATCCGAAGACAGAAAAGATCCTGATGGTCCCGGTAATGAAAAGGGCTCCGGTGAAGATCAGGCCGTTTAAGTGCCTTGTACATTTTTCCATGTTTTTTATATTTTTATACTTGTGTGCTTATATACTTTTGGTCAAGGACATTTGACCTTTGTAAAGACTATACATATATATAATAAAAGGTTTCTTTTTCCCTTCGATAATTTCTGAGTTTTGTTTTCCTTTGCTTTATTATTTATATTTGCAAGGATCGAAATGCCTTAATATGAAATAGTTAGGACATGTTCAAAGGTTCAAACAAGCCTTGCCTTTGACATTATTTTCTTTAAGGCATCGTGAGGATTCAGTGTGACTGGAAACTTATCCCCAAAGTACTTATAATTTCTTATATTATAGTTTGTTGAGGGTAGCCTTTAGAACAGCTTAAGAAATTTTGAAGGCCTTGTTTTTCGCTATGGGTCTTGGACATCTCCAAGCCATTTTCATATGGCCATAGACTTTTTCGTTCGGCTATTGCCCAGTGGGCTTGTTATCCCGAGTTACCTGGGCTTGTCTAAGGTGACATTCCTCTAATGGGGATGGTTGTTGCCTTTAAGGTTCAAGCGCTGCCTAATAGATCTTGTGCCTTCGAGCTCTAATAGGTTGGACCATCCGAGATGTATTTGGAAGGCAGTCCCTAAGTAGAAGTGATCGTTTGAATCCAAATTAAGGTCCATGGGCTTGATACCTTTAGGGGTTTGGATGTAGGAAATTCCTTAAGAAAAAGAAAAACCTTTAAAGGGACAAGATAGTCATTCGTAAGGTAGAGGCTTATTTTTATTCTTCTGCGTAATAATTACACATATGTACAAGATTTGTTTCAGGGCTCAAGCAGTCTATGAAGGCACAATTCATTTGACTATTTGGACCTTACAATAAATCATATCAATCGATTCGAGACCATTCAATCAAGAAGTTTCTTTCCTTGCTAAAGTCGATATCCGAGGGTATTGCCCCTAGTGTTCGGGGCCGGTCGTAGAGAGGCATCAAATACTATTGTCATGATCTTCAATACTGGTTCGTAACCATCCCTCATTTCTAAGTTAGAATAATTTACTGTTTCCTTATTAAAAACCTTGCCGGAAAATCCATTTAGGACAAAACCGGTTTAATGGAAAAAGAGTGCAACGCGTGCTTTCATGCATAAATCTTGTGTCGTCCCTTGACGATCACCTACAACTATTTGTTCAAAAATAAGTAAAAAGAATGAACGGGGTCGTATCTTAGCAGTAGATTGCTTCAAGTGAGGTACGTTCCAGTTATTCAGTAGTCATTCACCGTTCATTGCTCTGAGTTTGTACAAAACCTTTTTCGGTGATCTTGATAATTTGATATGGTCCTTCCCAGTTTGGCTGCAGCTTCCCTTTACTCGGGTTCTAGGTGCTTAGCATGACCTTACTTAACACTAAGTTCCCGACATTGAAGTGTCGAAGGTTGACCTTTGATTGTAATATCTCTCGATCCGCTATTTTTAGGTGGCCAAGCGGACAAGGGCGACTTTGCGCCTTTCATCTAATAGCAACAAGCTTGTATTCATGGCCTCGTCATTTGATTCCTTGCTTGCATATCAGAATCTGAGACTTGGTTCTCTAACTTTGACTGGTATTAGAACTTCAGTGCTATTAACTAGGATGAACGAGGTGGCCCTAGTACTAGACTTCGAGGTCGTACAGTACGCCTATAGGACTTCGGGAAAGATTTCCTTCCATTTTTCTTTGGAAACGGTTAACCTTTTATTGATGTTTTGGAGTATGGTTTTGTTGGTCGATTCTGCTTGTCCAGTTCTACTACGGTGGCAGGATGTTGATAGGATCTTTTTGATCTTATGGTCTTCAAGAAACTTGCTTACTTTTCTGCCGATGAATTGTTTCCCACTGTCACACATGATCTCGGTTGGCATTCTGAACCGACATATGATGTGGTCCCCGATGAAAACGATGAATTCCTTCTCCCGAACCTTCTCGTATACCTGGGCTTCCACCTGCTTAGAAAAATCATCAATCACAAACACTATAAATTGAGCCTAACCTGGTGCCCATAGAAGGGGTCCAACAATGTTCATTCCCCACTTCATGAACGGTCATGGTGACAAAACCGAATGCAACAGATCTCCATTTTGATGAATCATCAGACCATGTCTTTAGCATTCATCACATTTTCATATGAACTCATTCGCAATTTTCCATGTCGATCATGTATTATCCGTCTCTAATTACCATTTGAACCAATGATTCTGCAGGTGCCCACGTGAACTTCTCTCAGAACATACTCGGTACCTCCTGGTCTTAGACATATCGTTAGTGGGCCATTGAACGTTCTTATGCGAAGGGTTTCGTCTTTGGACAAGCTAAATCTAGTTGCCTTCGTATGCAAGGCCTTTGATTCTTTTCGATCCGAGGGTAGTTTTTCGGTCTTCAGATATTGTATATATTTGTTTCTTCAGTCATAAGTTACGCTGGTAGAGTTTATCTTGGTGTGGCCTTCTTTTACTACCAATCTCATGAGTTGTACGATCGCCCCTGAGTTAAACTCATCATCCTCAACCACTGACCCCAGGTAAGCAACGGCGTTGGCCTCACTGTTTTGATCTCGAGGTACATGTTGTAGAATCCACTCCTTGAATCGATGTGATGTTACCTACATCTTATCTAGGTACCTTTGCATTCGTTCCTCTCTGACCTCGGATGTCCCATTATCTTGGCTCACAACTAGTAGAGAGCCGCACTACGTTTTGATTACCTCCGTCCCCAAGCTTTAGGCTTGTTCAAGGCCTAAAATCATGGCCTCATATTGGGCCTCGTTATTAGTCAATTTTACAGTCATAATATTTTCTAACTACATTACCTATTGGTGGCTTCAATACGATGCCAAATTCGGACCCTTTTGTTTTTGAGGCGCCGTCTGTAAAGAGGGTCAAGACCCGGTTCCCGAGTTCACCAACAACTCTCTTTCGACCTCGGATATTAGGGTCACTGTAAAGTCAGCCACGAAATCTGCTAATGGAGATTCGGGGTCGATATCAATATCGTACCCGCTGATCTCCACGGCCCATTTGGCATATCGTCTCGAGAGCTCGATTTTATGCATTATATTTCACAATGGTTAAGTAGTCACAACATATAAAGGATGACATTGAAAATATTATCTAGCTTCCTAGAGGTGTTTATCAAAGTGAGCACCAATTTTTCTAGGTGAGGGTACCTAGTTTCAGCCTCACCTAGGTTCCTGCTAGCATAGTAAATTGGAAATTGTGTACCTTTCTCTTCCAGAACTAGGACTCCACTTAGCGCTATCTTTGATAACTGCCAAGCACATATATAGTTGTTCATCTGTCTTCAGCGTGTGAAGCAGTGAGTTTGATAAATACAGTTTTGAGTTCCACCAAGGCTTGTTCGCACTCTATGTTCAGGAGAAGTTATTCTTCTTCTTCCATATTGAGAAGAATCGGTGGCTCTTATGGAAGGTCCCTGAGATGAATCTCCCCAGGGAGGCTATGCGTCCAGTTAATCTTAGCACGGCTTTTATGTTGTCCATAACTTGTTAGGGTTGATCTCGATTCCCTGGATGGATACCATGAATCCGAGTAATTTACCTTATCCAACTCCAAACGCACATTTCTCCGGATTCAGCTTCATATTGTATTTCTTCAATATGCTCAAGGATTCTTGAAAATATTTTTAATGGTCCTCTGCTCGCAAGGACTTAACCAACATATCATCAATGTAAACCTCCATTATTTTCCTATTTGGTCCTCAAACATCCGGTTTATAAGGAGTTGGTAAGTGGCATCAATATTTTTAAATCCGAACCACATCATGTTGTAGAAGTACGTGCCATACTTAGTGATGAAGGAGGCATTTTCCTGATAAGTTGGGTTCATATGTATTTGGTTGTACCCGAAGTAGCCATCAAGAAATTAAGGATCTTGTGGTCTGCTATAGCATTGATCATGCCATCGATGTCGGGCAAAGGGAAGGGGTCCTTGGAACAAGCCTTATTCAAATCCTTATAGTGTACACACATTCTTAATTTTTTCCCTTTTTAGGGACTACCACTACGTTTGCTAACCAATTCGGGTATTAAACCTCCCGAATAGACCCTATTTTAAGGAGTTTAGATACCCCGTCCTTGATGAAAGCATGTTTAACCTCAGACTGGGTTATCCTCTTCTGCTTGATCAGTTAGAACTTCGGGTTCAAGCTTATCTTGTGACTGGATATCTCGGGGGGGATCCCTGTCATATCATAGCGCGACTAAGCGAAACAATCTTTGTTAGTTATAAGAAAATAAATTAGTTTTTTCTTAAGTTTGGGGCATAACCTCGTGCCTAGGTATACCTTTTAATTAGGCAAGTGTTCACTTAGTACGACCTGATCTAGTTCCTCGACCATTAATTTTTTAGCTTCGGAGTCATTGCGGGATATGAAAGATTTGGGACTCCGTAGTCGTGGTACTCATCCGCCCATCGTTTCCCCAATTCTGCCGAGGGTGGTACTGGTGATTGCTATTTGGCCCCGTCTTTGACTACCCAGTTCGGATCCTCCAATGTTGAGAGTGTGGATACCGGGATCACTTCATCGACCGCAAACATTTCCTTGGCAGCCAGTTATTCCTCATAAATTGTTTTGACTCTTCTGGGTGTTGGGAATTTCTGCACCTGGTGTAGCGTCGAGGGAATTACTCTCATGTTGTGAATCCATGGACTCTTGAACAAAGCGTTGTATCCCATATCCCCCTAGATTACATAGAACTTAGCTTCCTGCACAGTTCCAGAGGTGTTCACCGGTAATGTTATCCCTCTTTTAGTGGTCTCGCATACCATGTTGAACCCGTTCAAGACTCGAACTGCAGGTATGATCTGGTCTTTATGCCGAGTTGTTCCATGATCCCTAATCTAATGATGTTAGCTGAGCTACCTGGATTAATTAACATATGCTTAATTCGAGATTTATTTATGAGTACTGATACTACTAGTGTGTCTTTGTAGGGTTGCACGATCCTCTCAACATCTTCATCATTGAAAGAGAAGGTTCCTTCCAGTACGTAATCTGGAGTCCATTTTTCCCTTGTGATGGATACTTTGGTAAGCTTCGGCATCAGCCCCTAGGGAATGTCAACCACACTGATGATCTTATTAATGACGTGTTGAGGGTCCCCATGCTCGATCTACTTATTAGAATACCTATTCCTAAAGTGGTTTTTGGCCCAATCACTTAGGAACTCTCGGAGATGCCCGTTGTTGAACAATTGGGGCAACTCTTCTCTTAATTGTCTCTAGTCTTCAGTTCTATGGCCATAAATGTTATGATATTTGCACATTAGGTTGGGATCCCTTTGGGATGGATTGGACTATAAAGATCTAGGCCATTTGATATCTTGAATTCGTCATATGGAAGATATAATAGTGGCGGCATCAAAGTTGAAGTTGTACTCTGATAATCTCAATGCTTCTTTAGGCCCGACGGGCCTATCGAAGTTGTTTTTGCTCATGAGTCCCCAATTTTACTAACCTCGATCACTTCTCCCTTTATTTTTCATAGAGTTCCACCCATACACACTGTTTTTTCAATCTTCATTGTACGACTGATACCGATCTCTCTATGATCTCGGTTCACGATCGATGTCTCTCTTGACTATGTCGATGGTTCAAATACGAAACACGGACCCAGATGGGGACCCAAGTTTATCATCTTTGACCCTAATTTTTTATTGATATCAGTTATGAACATCGACTCAAGTGACGACCGGATATTCCACCAGGTTTTGTTTTAGTTGTTGTAAAGCCAACGAGTTTCGAATGTTGAGTCCTTAGGTGAAAGCCTGAATGGACCAATCATCAGCGGCCGGTGGTAGGTCCATCCGTTCCATTTGAAATCAGGACAATAACTCTCCGAACATCTCATTATCCTTCTGTTTTACTTTGAAAAGGTCTGACTTCCTGGTCTCGACCTTGATAGCCCCGGCGTTTGTTTTCACAAAAGTAAAAGGTCTGACTTCCTGGTCTCGACCTTGATAGCCTCGGCGTTTGCTTTCACGAAAAAATCTACAAGCATAGCAGATGAGCCAATAGAATTAGGAGGTAAGTTGTGATACCATATTATATCTCCCTTTGACAAGATCTCTCCGAACTTTTTCAACAAGACTGACTCGATCTCATCATCCTCCAAGTCATTCCCTTTGATCATATATGTGTAAGAGGTTACATGTTTATTTGGCTGGTCGTTTTGTTGTACTCAAGATTCTCGGGCATGTGAAACTTCTTAGGGATCGACTTTGGAGCCGCGCTCGGAGGAAAAGGTTTTTGCACGAACTTCTTGGAATCCATGCCTTTTAATATCGGCAGTACTCCTAGGATTTTGTCGACCCTAGAATTGTAGGTTTTGACCTTTTTGTCATTAGCTTCGATTTTATTCTCCCCTAATTCTACTTGTTTTGCTAGTTCCTCGAGCATCTTTATGATCTCGGGGTTAGTCCCACGATTCGTTTTCATTCGACCTCTGTGCGACCGGTTCATCACTGACAGTGAATTTTCGAGATGGATAGGGTTCAATTCTTCTCAGTGCGCAGCCTTGGTTCTGTAACTAAGCTATAGCTGTCTGTTGAGCCTGCAACATTTCAAAGATCACCCATAAGTTGATCCCGTCTCCTCCAATATTTTGTGTCGTTTGAGCTGTCGATTGGGCTCCACCACGAATGCTATTCTCGGGATCGGTAGGCATCTTTATGTTGATAGACACATGTGAATTAGCGCCAGTCGGGTCCGCAACTGGAATTCCGATTGGATCAAGGGGTGGTACCTCGTCACCTGGCGCTATGTTATTATTTTCACCGTGATGATCGGACTCATTGTCAACATGTAAGGGTGTTGATTGAGAGTTTGACATTTTGAGTTTTAACCTGAAATTAGAGACACTTTAAAGAACAAGTGTAAAGTAGTGCGTTATGGAGATTTGTATCAAATAATTAATATTATCCTTAGTCCCACGATAGACGCTAAACTGTTTACCCTCAAAATCGAATAACAATTAAATTTATAAGTAGTTTTAAGGATATATAAATTAACTTGACACAAAGTACCATAAATTAAGTTGCAATTAAAATAAATAATGATAAAGTAAATTTCAATCATACGAATAAGAGTAATTTTAGTCTTGGAAGGTCAATCACCCTCAAACTGGAATAGGAATAGTTTCAGTCTTGAAAAGTCACTCGAACTGGATATTAAGATACAATGAACTTTTTCTCTCATCTTGATAAACGCCCTTATCTATGATAGTGTAAATGTAAGTATTTTTTTTTTAAATAGTGGACAACAGTAGGGTTCAGCAAGTGCAGCTAGTCCGAAACTATGACATTAACAATATGAAAAGAATGCATTATTATCTTTTTTTTCACGAGGGCGATCAAGAAAATTACTTAATATTCATGAACAATGTATGGGAAGTTATCAAACAATATGGAGTGGCGTTGACAATTATATATATCAATTATTATATATCTTTAATTATCATGCTGGAGGTCCAAACTTGGATATGGGCAGTGAGGATAGCTCAACCCCACGTTATCCAAATTTTAGCTTAATGGATATCGGGTGCTGTCATCTTCACCTAGAACCGACCACAATGACACACGCATTATTGACGGGTTCAACTGAATTCATTATTTCATATACAAAAGATATCACATGACATCTGTTAATTTGGCAACGTCCAAATATTGAAGTGTAACCAATTTGTTGGTATTGTTGTCATTAAAGAAATTAAAAGAGAATTATTGGACCTCAACATCAAGACAAATAATTTCTCCTGTAAGTGCATCTTGTTTTTTATCGAATATATCTAAGCTGACAAATAGTGCAAATAATGTGTGCATGTGCTTATAGAATTATTTACAAATTCCTTCCTGATTCTTGACTCATGAGGACAACTGAACAAAGCAATTATATGATTATCTATATACTATGTTTTTTCGGTACTAAAAGACAACTCAGTATCACACGTTCAAATTTAATTTCGATTACCCTCGTGTTATGAAAACATACGACCAATCAATTAAGAATCGAAGATTCGTGATTTGCTAAATCTTCAACCAAGCCCAGCAACAATGTAATGGAAAGAAAAAAAAATGGAAACTCAGTGACAAAACATCTCACATTCATGTAAGATGAGAAATGGTTGTGCCCCAGAGATGAGATGTGGAAAACCTACCCCTGTCGCTCGAATTCTTAACCTATAAATCTCATAAAAATAATTTTACTATTGTTCCAAGACTTCCTTCGAAGCCTCAACAATGTAATTACCAAGACTTCATAATTTTTACAGGCTCCTAGGTTTTTCTGGTGCTGTTTTAAAAGAAAAGATCCAAACAACTATTTTAAGAAGCTAAGATGGAAAGAAGCATAGATTCTCTTGAATATTCCCCGATTTCTGTAACAAATCATATGCCTGTTGTTCTGTGAATGTTAGAAGACACAGCAGTATTATTGAGCTCAGCATCAAGAGAGCAAATTGATTTGTTTTATCAATAAGTCTTGTTAATTATTGTAAGTGTTGTGATTCAAATACTCAATACCAAATATAGAGAGAAACAAAAGATTGATATATTGATACTGAGCAAACGAATTATAGTAAAAACTAAGCATAGTAACATAAAGAAGGGGATGTGAAGACAGAGCCACAGAGAAAAACACACTAGGAAGAGAGACAGTGAGGAGATTCCAACAACAATTCGCATAGAAAAAAGATAATCGTTATGCATCCCATGGGCAGACAAGAGGGGTTGCTATGATGGTAAGCAACCTCCACTTCCAACCGAGAGGTTGTGAGTTCGTGTCTCCCCAAGAGCAAGGTGGGAAGTTCTTGGAGGGAAGGATGCCGGGGGTCTATTTGGAAACAGTCTCTAGGTAAGGTCTGCGTACATACTGCTCTCCCCAGACCCCATTATATGGAATTATACTGGATTGTTGTTGTTGTTGTTATGCATCTCATGGGCGTGGATCCCATATTAACCTTTGTGAAGGCCTTCTGCCCTTCTGGCTTCTTCTCGGCCCAATAGTTCTTCTCAACCCAATATTGGGTTGGGTTTAATTCATAACAGTTAGGCCTACCAAGCTGTCAAATAGTGTATCATATTTAAGGGTGTCCATGGGGTGACAAGGCTGGAAATATTAACAGTATCTAATGTTTATATCCGAAAAAATATTTAAGTTTACAACTTAACATGAAATGACTTCCTAGCCACTTAAATTTGCATTAGTTCGTAAAGTCGATATATGAACTCTTGAGTTTTTCATTTGAACATTTATTTGAAATAATGACTATGGTGCGTGTTGTTCAATTACTTGTGACATAGATTTAATTTAATATTTTATATCGCCACGTCATCCATTCATTCACATTTTATTGACACGTGTATGTTCAAGGCCCTAATTCGTGGGCTCTGTCTTCTCCCAAAATTTATTAAATTTTTATATTTCTTCTCTTTTCCTTCTTTTATTCTTCACCTCCTAGGCACAAACAGTAAACAAAAGCTCTGATAATGGAGACTGTAAACATAAGGTCAGATAATGGAGACTGAAATTCAATCGAATTTCACCTATTTGGGAAAAACCTTCAGCGATCTCATTATTAATGCTAGTTCTTCTGCTTTGAGTGATTGCAACAGTTATAGATTCGATGAGTTTCCAATCGCTTCTTCACAACGGTGGGGGCTGTTTTTGTCTTGAGCTTCTGAAAACTCTGATGAATTAATTGAGCAACTTGTCTCCGGCCTCGAGTCGGTGACTATTTAAGAGGAATAGCAATCTGGAGAGGTTCTATGTGGAGACTGGACTATATTATCTGGAGTTGAAAGTTTGTTGGAATAGGGGTTTGCTTATTCTTTGGGGAGATCTCTTGAGCATTGTTTCTTTAGAAAATTTTGGAATAAATGAAGGTTGTCAACTTAAATATTATTTTTTGTAGCTCTTTGGTAGGGCTTTGTTGTGATGCGTGATTAGTTTTCTAGGCATTGAGACTAATTTTCTTCTGGTTATTGAAGTTTGGTGTTGATATCTTGGAAGGAGTTATGCGAGTGTGTTGGGGGTGTGCTAAGGTTTTGAGCTTTTTCCTTTGTTTGGGTTGTGTTCAATGTGTTTGCTAGAAGTGATTATGTTCCAAAATGCTTGACTTTATTAATATGGTATAATAGAAGGGGGAGGGGGAAATGTCTCTCTTTTTCTTTTTTCTTTTTTTTAATAAAAATAATATTATTCACGCGCCTTTGTAGCGTGATTTGCACACAATTTAGTCATGTTAGTTGTGCTGGTTCCACATAGGTACAGTCAACGGTTAAATTTGTTTATTAGTATTTAATGTATCAAGTTGGACTGTTCAAATAGAAAATGTGCAAGTTCATGTATCGGTTTTTAAAAGTCCTACAAGTTTAAGTGATCAGGAAGCCATACGCTATAAATTAATATGACAATATGTATCGCTTAATCACTTAAGTGACAAATACCGTAACAAAAGACATTGCATATACCGGTTTGATATAAATATCGGATTCGGTCGTTTCTTCTATTTTTTTGTACGTGTGAGTGAGACAAAACTTGCGAATGTTGTCAAGCGTAATCAAGGGCAAAGCCACTTTTTGCTGAGGGTGGTCAATTGACTGGCCTTTATCAAAATATTATAAAAAAAATTACGCTAATATATATAAGTAAAATATTAAATTTTTACGCGAAGAATGAACACTTCCAATTTAATGGAAAATTGGAAATACAGGCATTGTTTACAGAAAAGAAAATCAACATGTACAAACAGAATTAAGCCAACATGAAACTATTATGGACATATCAGCATGTACAAGTAAAACCATAACAACAATAACTCGGTTAGAAAGAGTCTGTACAATATATATATATATATATATATATATATATATATATATATATATATATATACATATATATATATATATTCAGCAACACATCTGAGTGCGCTTTGCACTGATCCACCTCATAGGGTTTTGAAACTTAAGGGACTGACTGAATTCATAGTTTCCTCATGAGCCCTCAGAACCAGTATGGACTACTTTTTTTGTGCTTTCTGTGTCAACCGATCCACTGTTTTTCATTGTGCTGTCATTAGGATTCTCAACGCCAGTGCTGGCTATGAAACGGCTGCTCACTGAATGGCCGTCAACTAGAGGTGAGCCAACTGATAGCGAATATTCGTCTTCAGAGGAATCAGATTCCACAGAGAGATCTCTCTCTGACGCTGTTGATTCTGACTCACCTTTAGATTTTCGTGATGACTTCCGAGAAACTGCAATTTTTAGAATATTCTTCGCCTTCTCTTTGACTTTTCCCTTTTTGGCGCTACCTTGACCATTTCCCTCATTACTCTCCGTACCATCTTCTCTAGGAGTTCTTGAAACTGAGTCATCCATTATAAACTTCACCCCAATTTCCTTTGCGTTCACTGCCTTTAGATTAGCATGCGGAGACGGAACAGGCTCTCCAAGATTTCCAGACTTCTCATCATTTCTTTGACTTCTATGGAAAAAGGAGCCGATCTTATGAAAACTCCTGTTGATTAGATTCGTCGAGTGCTTCTTAGTTCCATTACTTTCATCAGGCATGCATTCATCACCCTGAGTAGATCCCCCAGTTTTTGACTTAAAACTTCCTGTTGAATCAGCGTCAGAACCATGGATTTCTCCCTCAATAACCCGACTCTTTCCCTTTCTCGGTTCCCATACTTGTGGTACTTCACTGCCAGGGTGGTGTACCCACATACCAGTCTCCTGCTGCCCTTCTATGTTAATCGGTTCATATTTATCTGCAACTTTTGATGATTGCTTATCCAAATCAGTTGTTAAGGAGCCTGTTTCAGCGGTATCCATATCAACAGAATTCCTCTCCTGTTTGTTGTCCATTTTTGCTCTCTCGCATGACTTCTTTGTACCCTGAAAATCATTGAATATTCATATACATTTTCAATCATCTGTACTTTCATTAGTAAAATACGCATCCCCACTTATTATTAGGCCATTTAACTTAATGGAGTTAGCCGGAAACAGAATAAATTGCAGTTCAGCATTTCCAAGTGCGAAGAGCATTGATCTCATGAGAAGTCTCGGCTTCGTGATAGTCTAATTACGTGTTCACCGCAAGTCGCAAGAAAAAAGTACATACCTTTTCACTGCCTTCAACTACAGTTATGGCAAGACGTAATCTCCCCATTTTAACGTTCTGAAGAGACAACCATATATCATGCCTCTGGCCATCCCTATAATCGCAGACGTTGATTGAATAATCTCTGCCAAATAAAAATGTGTTTAGATAAATAAAGCACATACATAGGCATTTACATTTACTAAAGCACATTTTGCATAACATTCAAGAAAGAGAATACAAAAAAAAATTGAAATAAAAAAGAATAGAATGTGATAGAAGCCGCGTAACAATAGAAATTTTCTATTTATTAGCTAAGTTCCAGCAGTAAATATAGAAAGAGAAGAGAACAGACCCCAATGTATCATCTTGAGAAAAATGGTCTTTGTCACGAACTTCTACGTTAAGCATATTGTTGGGAGATTCCCATGAACAGACTGGAATCTTGAACTCCTCTTGCCACTGTGGAGCTAATGTTTTCTTCTGAGTCTTACTCCTGAATCTATATGGCCCAAGACGCCCCTTAACGTATGGATCAGCCAATCCTGAAAATGACATCCACTTATCAAACATGTTCCTTTCTAATTTAACAGATTACAGTAAGACACTTTTCAACTAACCATTAAAATCTGCTGGCTTCATGTCTTCTGCTTCAAGGACTTCCAAAATAACATGAGCGATCGGCTCCTTGGCATCGACAGAAAACCAGCTTTCGTCTGAAAAGAAAACAGATAATATGGAATTAAGTTGCACAAATGAAACGTATTTGATGAGATCGCTTCTCAACCAACTCTATTCCCATACATTTCCATCTAAACAAGTTCATCGCAAGTCAAAAGAAGAGATAATATTTTATTTTTTTTGGGGGGGGGGGGGGGGTGTAGACCCAGTAACCAAAGGGGGGGTCCATGATATGGACCTGATTATACTTGAGCAAAGAGGAAGAGGCAGAGACGGGCTAAAGTGACTTTTACCTGGTTGGGGTGAGACGAATTTCTCCATATCAACTACCAGCATGTTGGGCTGCAAAATTTTATTAAGACTCAGTCTAAAAGCTCTTTATGAAGGACTTCTTATGGCATATGGAAACCACATAGCCAGTTTGTGAACTATGCACACCATTCCAGCAAGTGAAGAAAAAACTCGAGCGATTTATTACTTCTCACCCGAAAATGTCTAATGTCAAACACTTGTCACTATATAAATATCAACTTTAAAATGCTTCCATTACAAGCACGTCAGAGGAATAAAGTTAAGAAGACAAAAAAAAAAAAACAAATGACAAGGCTCCGCACCTCGACAAGTGTCTGCTCAAATGCAACAGCAAGAAGATTATCCTGAAAAGGAGGATCAACAAATTTAGCGGAAGTGCACAAATGCTAACTGAATTACACAGACACAGAGAGAGACTCATTGAACTAACCAGCCATCCGGCAACTCCAGGAAGTTCTGTTACATCAATCCCATGTGTAAAAATTGGCTTTACAGTCATCTGAAAATAAGGAGGCTCTACAAAGCACACCCGCAAACGACTAAGAAACGGCCACTTCCTCAGGAACTTGACCCCAACCAAGACCTACATGGAAATGTTTAGCTCCCAAAAAATATTGTTGCTACTAAAGCTGGGATTAAAATATGGTCATCCAGCACATCAACGACAAACATAAGATTGAGAAATAAAAATAAATTACTCAAGATCTAAACATGTCAACCTTGCAGTGGCTAATTTATCAATGACCAGACAATTTTCTGAAATTTCCATGACAGAATTATTCTACGACATTATTATTAGA
Source organism: Nicotiana benthamiana (assembly GCA_034376525.1). Taxonomy (NCBI): domain Eukaryota; kingdom Viridiplantae; phylum Streptophyta; class Magnoliopsida; order Solanales; family Solanaceae; genus Nicotiana; species Nicotiana benthamiana. The sequence goes on from CM067331.1 coordinate 120,610,745, forward strand.
ATTCTATATACCTGAACTCTTTACTAGGCACAACATCAAAGACCACTAAAAATAAAGCAGAACGTGCTCATGCTAAGCATCGGGGAAAAATCTGTTTACATCAATGATGTACAGAATTCTGCAAGAAATCATATACGTCAGTACCTCTTGAAATTAATTGTTATTACATGATGCATCACGACATTGTGTGATCCTACATTACATAGATCATGTTATCTGCGATACTGATGTTCAGACTCTGGAATTTCTCATCATCAAAGTATTTCTTTAGGCTCCTACTAACAATCTTTTTATAAATCCCTTTAACAAAGACAAGACCATCTGAATTCTCAGTTCTACAAAAAAGCTCATAGAGGGAAAACACAAGTTGCATAAATCCTAGAACCACAAAAGTAGCCTTTGAACTAACTTCTAAGCTAATTGTTGCCGCAAAGGAAGTAGGACTTGCAAAGCACTTGTAAGTAGAATGTAGTCAGCCAAAATTGCCGTAACATCAATAACACCTAGTGTAGGTATCAAAACCGATGGACCTGAGAATGGAACTCTGAAATATAAAGTGATACTACCAATCCCACCGCCCCCCTCTTCTCTTCAATACCAGTTACACAACCAACTGGGAATAGTAATTTACCTTTCCCTCAACATGCATTCCCAACAGATGCAACTTTGTCACCATTCCAAAGCCCAACCTTTTCCTCAGCTTGGCAGCAAGAATTGCACTCATGTCATCAGCAGAGCGAAAATTCATTCCCAGTTCCAAAACCTGCACTCGAGTACAGAAATTAAAACTTAGCAAATAAAGAACAGATATCGCCAGAGCCAAACTGATAGTATGGAACAACTTTCTTGAGTCAAGATTACATACGAGATGATCATCCCCTGTTGATTCACGAAGAACTCTCATTTCCGTGAACATAGGTGCGGTTCTTCCCAAGTAGAGATGCTGTGCTACAATGTCTTTCTGTAGGTAAACAGAAAAGCCACCTAATAACTTATCTTGCAGAATAAATTAATTCTCATACTAGAAATACAAATTGCTTATGTTACCAGGATTAACTACTGCCTTGAAAAAAATATCCAATAATAAAACCTATAAGGGGTCGTTTGCTCTGCCGACTAAATTATCTTGTGATTATAATCCTTAGACCAATTTATCCCACCCGGGAGGTAGGATAAAATAATACCAAGTTCGATGGGATATCCAGGATTAAGCTTGGGACTAAGTTTATATTATGTTTGATTGACGGTATTCCCAGATAAATTTATACCAATCAACCAAACATAGTATAGATTTAGTACCACACTTTATTCCACCTTGTCACGCGTATCAATCGACCCGTAGGCAACAACAATCCAAAGCACTGATCAAAGCAAAAAACACTGGCATTTTACAAATGCTAACATGGTAAAGAAGAATCCATATAAGAAAGCAATCTAGCTGTCAAGGAAAAGTAGAGGCCGATGCAATGTAGTTCCAATAGGTTCACCTAAACCCGGTGCTTTTTGTACTGAACATACAAAAATGTGAAAAATCACTAATAGTTGAACAAGTACTAAGTCCCAAGTTCTGCATCCATAATTGCAAAAGTACAACAATTCAGTAATGAGAACACAAATAGTAAATCCTTTTGAGTAAAAATCTATAATTAGTCTGGATCCTTACCACAGTCCAGGGCTTGTATTTCTGCATAAACCACGGAATGATAGGGAGGAGAATTTTCTGCGAAACGATCTCCTCCATGCATACTGGCCAAATCTTTTCAAGTGCGTGGTTTAACCACCTCACTGTTTCAGAATCAGAAAGCACCTGAACAAAGCCACCCAAAAAAAGAAAATCAAACACAAATTGAAGTAAAGGGCAGCCCGATACACAAAGTATCTCGCATTCACGTAGGGACCGCGGAAGAGCCGCATCCTAAGGGGGTGGTATAGATGCATTAGTGGCTGCTTCCACGGCTCAAACTAGTGACCTATAGGTCAAATGAAAGCAACTTTACTGTAGCTCTAAGGCTCCCCGTCTAAACACAAACATAAGTATTGTCTCAAAATACCACATCTATAGTAAGCTGAAAAAATGCTAATCATGAAACCTAGTTAAAGATTCTGTCGAAGTTTTGCATAAAGGATCATATTGCAAAAGAAAATAAACACCATATGGGACCCTTCCACCAAATCCAAATCTTGACACTTTTTGTAGAAATATAAAATTAACAAAATTTCAACCCAGAAAAAAAAATCATTACTAAAGCAAAAAAGACCATTTTGCTGAAACTTTTTGAACCTCTTAGAATATTTTCCTACTTTTGCCCACCAATATTAAACAAAGTACTATGTAATAAAGAGGAAAACTATGTCATTAATTGTGCTGCCAAATATACTTACTCGTCGTTGATTCGACTGTCTTTTTTCCTCAAATTGCACTTTCCTCTGTAATCTAGTTATATACTGCTCATGAATCTTCAAATTCCAACAACAACAAAAAAAAGCCTAATTAACCCTAATTGAAAATTAAACTAAAATAATCACATAACAACATGAAAAAAAAAACAGAATATTGTACATACCAGATAAAGGTAGATGAGAGAAAGGAAGTAAGCCAAAGGGTGGCTATAATCGAAAGAATTAAGCAACCAAAGTAGAATTAACACAATAGCCACATGATGTATCATTGTAGCCTCCGTTATACTTGTCATGATTCTGAATCTTTCGGAAAAAAAAAAACTTTTTGGTTACAGTTACTGATTCAAAATGATGATGAAACCCATTAACGTGAAACACATGATCCAATTTCTTTAACACCGCAAAATCTTGAATATACCAACACAAAACCAACCACCAAATTTCCTCTTACACTTTTAACTGCATTAATTACAGAAATAGTTTAAACATTTATTTCTCATGTTTAACACGTAAGTATGTAGAGGGTACACGTAAGCATATTACTTTATATGTAATGTAACTGATTTTGAAAGCAGTTGAACATGTCAAACCGGGTTTAATATTCGGATTTCAGAACATGGCGAGAGACTTGGATTGCGGGTTTGCTGTGGGAATGAGAGAGTACTGGAGATCCGTGCTTTTGAAGTTTTCGGTTCTCTTTTTATTTTTTAACTATTTTAATTATTCTTATTATTAAATTTGGACTCATGTAGATCGTTGCAATTTATGAGTAGTGGATGCTACCATGTGAGCTTTTATAAAATAGTCCAATTAGCCTTCTCGACGAAAGTATTATTTTTACAGTAGGTGGTACTTCTACCAAGGGACAAATACACAAAAATAAAGTCCGCCTATATACATTGCATAGAATAATACAAATTTTACAAATTTGTAGCACATTAACAATAGGCCAGCATTTGAAAAATGAGCAATTCTTTTCTCTTTTTTTATTCTACAGATTTTTAAGTACGAAAATTGGGTAATTTTTTATTCTTCTTCCTCAAATTTGTATATGTTCCTATTCCAGTTACAAAAAACTCAAATTCATATATAATGCAACTTGAAAATCTTAAAAAAAAATTCTTTTCCAAATTTCAAACAGTATAAACAAAAAATAAAAAATAAAATATTATTGCACGCTCATGATTTTGCAATAAATCAACAAGAAAAGTCTATTTATATATAGATTGAACATATAAATTTTAATTTTAGATTTATATATGCATTATATGTATAATGATGTATAACTTTGTATAAACTTATATATTTAATTTCTAATAATGTATATCGATCGGAAAAAAGACAAAGAAGAAGAAAAGAAGAAAGTGTCAAACATTCATGGATGTCTACTATACACGTACCTTGTATATATATACTTATACATTAAAAATATATCAAATTTATACAACATTATATGCATATATACATACTCATACATATTTATATAATATTGTATAAGTTTGTATAAACACTATCGATACAAGTTTACACCAGAAAACATCTTCCGTCCATCATCATATTACAGTTTTCGGCGGTTGCTGGTGTTGAATTTTTTCGGTGAGATTTTAGCATTCAAATTTGGGCTTCATCGGTAGCAAAGGATGAAAAAAAATTAAAGAAATAAGAAAATAAAAAGACAAGGTCGTCGAAGATGCTCTTTTAGGCATGATCTGATAGTTTTAGGCCAGATCTGATATCTTCTGGATTGATATACCAAGTTTTATTCTGGTTTCTTAACCTCTTTTTATCCATTAACTCAAAAATCGAAATCTAATTGACATCGCATGCAAGGATTATCGTATGTACAAACCAATTTTGTAATTTTAAGGAGAAGGAAGAGAGAGGCGAGTGAAGAGAGATTGAGTATATTGGGAAAGAATAAAGAAGAAAAGAAAAAAAATCCTAAAAGTATATCTTTAATAATTAGCTAAAAACTGAAAAGTTTTTCTGAAAATATATACAACCTGAGTGAAATAGAATAAAGATTTCAAATTTAAGCTATTTTTAATTGGATTACTGTGCCAAACGATTAAAAGCGTAATTTTTTCTTCCATCCGCGGATGTTTTACAATTGATTGTAGGTAGGCCACGTGTATTTCTTAAGCTGAATTGAGTATTTTAACAGTCGGGTAAATCTATGGCAGAAGTATAACAATAGTGACATAAATCTTAATACGATTTATCTTACAAATAATTTTTTTATTTAATATCTTATATATTATTATAATACAAATTTATTTAATAATTATAAAATTAACAAGAAAAGTATATATATATATATATATATATATATATATATATATATATATATATAATTACTCCTTCTGTTGCGATTCAAATGAGATGGTTTGATTCAGTATGAAGTTTAAGAAAAAAGAAAGAGGCTTTTAATTTGTGGTCTTAATAACTTAAGGGATAAAAGTTTTGTGGGGTCATGACATTGTATGGTTATAAAGGCTTCTTATTAGTAAAATGGGTAAAATAAAATGAAGTTAAATTATTTTTAACTACACAAATGTATCATTCTTTTTGGAACGGACTAATAAGGAAAGCATGTGTATCATCACGGAGGAAGTATTAATTCAAGGTGATTTTTGTTCACTTTTAGCCGTGCCATAAACTATTTATACTCAACGAAAACAACATAAAAATTGTACGGGGTTCTTATTTGGCCACCCTCACTTAATTTATACCTACTTTTTAAAAAGGTTTTGACTTATACTTATTTTCTAAATTTCATGTCTCCTTTCCTCCTTTGTCTTCTTCTTCTCCTTCTTCTTCTTCGACAAAGCTGGTGTAATATAAGTCTCAATATTTTGCACGCCTCCTATAATAGGACTCAATCCTAAAACTAAGAAAATATCTCACGATTTATGTATGTTAGACTTCTTATAACATTTCTTATATTTCTTCAAGATTATGTCAATCCACAATTCATAAGGGAGGCTAATAACAGTAATTCTAAAAAAAATTGTCTTCTTCTCCTTCGTTGATGCAATTTAATTTTGTAAGGACTCCTAAAAATGCTGAAGTTCAGCAAATATAAATAAAAACTTCAACTCTTAGAATGTTGAAGTTCAGCAAATACAAAATAAACGTCATCTCCTGAAATACTAAAGTTCAGCAATTACATAATAAACTTCAGCTCCTACAATACTTCAGCAATTACAAAACAAACTTTAACTTCAGAAATTACAAAACAAAAACTTCAGCCAAAATATGCTGTAGTTTTACTGAACTGAAGTTTGTCATTGCACTATGAATTGAAGTTTCCGTGATGGCCTTTGCTACTTCAGGCACATACGTCTGAATTTGCGCAAAAAGTGGGTACGCTTTCCAATTTTTTTTGCAAAGCGGGTATAAGTTAAAATGTGGCTAAAAAACTGTGTATAGATGCAAATGCCCCGAAAATAACATATCTTAACTAAAGTTGGATTTTTTCACTTTTCTAGAAATTATTTGTATTCGATAGCCAAAAAAGTGTATAAAACTTATATAAGTTTGGCCTATAACATATAGAATGTGTGTGTGTGTGTATATATATATATAGCTATTACTTTGGAAGCGGCTATATAATTCATTTTCTCATTAAAGTTTGGCAAGAGTCGGCCGGGTTGGGGTATGACCCAAATTTTATTCCATCCCAGCTCATCTCTGCCAAATTAATTTTTTAGCAAGTCAATAACTTGTACATTATTGATTCGGCCTTTTTTAATCCGTTCAAAATCGACCTAACTTGCCCATTTGATACCATTAATATTGAAATAACATATATCCCTTTCCGCACTAAAGTATTATGTATAATAGGATGGTTAACAAATTCTTCCATAATAGTCATACTATTGGTCAAACTTCAAATCTTGGTAAAGGTTCAACATCGGTTACATACATTTCTAGTTTTGACGTAAAGTTCCAGAATTTAATTTTATCTTCTTCAAATAATACAACAAAAAAGAAGTGGCATTTCTAGCTTTGGGGTAATACTTTGTAAGTTGCAAAGTTTAGAATTTGTTTTTCCTTGCGTGTAATAATGGATTTTCCCTGGCGTATCAAATTAATTAGAAAGCAATTTTAGTATTCACAAGAATCTTTTTTATAATTCCCCATTGAATTATTTAACAAGTAAAGCGGATCTATTTGATGCTTAGCATATTCGTGAAAAACTTAGGCACCAGAAAATGAAATTTCTGTTGTCTTCTAGCAATCTTTGATAGTTAAATTAAGTTATTTGACTTAGTAATGAATTATAACCTGCTCCAAATATATCCACTTTTAGAAAAGAAACATTGCCATCCGAATTTAATATTTTGTAAATTTTCAATATATGCACTTTTAGAAATGAAAATTGCCATCCAAATTTGGTATTTTTAAGGGGGTTTTTACTAAAATTTGAGAATAGTATGTTAAATATTTTTTTTGGTAATTAATTTTTTATTACCAGAAAAATATTTATAAGTATAAAAAAACCCTATCAACTGTCCGTCTGGATTTGGATATGTAGTCCCAAATTTAGGGTCATCAAAATTACGTAATACCAGTTCTAAGTATAAGCTACGGGTAAAAATTTAACTCTTGAAATCTTTTAGCTAGACCAGGACTTAAGTTTCCTCGACAATGAACTTTTCGGATTATCGTTCGGACCAGCTCCTCACTTCTCCTATGCTGTCTGCGAAAAGTTTATCAATTCTTTTCTTGTCATATATAATATACGGTGCAAGTTAGAAGCATTCTATATATTGCTGATAAATGGCATATAACAATATTTACTTCTCTTAATTAGGTGAACGGCATTTGTTTTACTGCTAGCAAATTTGAGTTTACAAGTTTTGAGATTTTCTTTTTCCAAACAAGTGTTTTTTGGTTAAAAGAAATTGCTAAGTTTTTTGAGGATTTCTAAAATCAGTTGAGGAAATTCTCTTCTATAATTAAAGAATTTTTAATTACAGTATTAAAAAAATCAGCACTGAATATGGAAATTTTCTACTAAATGCAGCATAGATACAGTCGCACGTGACTTAATATACACGGATCTTACTTCTACTTTTGGGTAGAGAGGCTGTTTTCAAATGGACCCCCGATATCCTCTCTCCAAGAATTTCTCACATCGCTCTTGGGAGACTCGAACTCACAACTTCTCGGTTGGAAGTGGGGGTCGCTTACCATCAGAGCAACCCCTCTTTTTGTTTTGTACTCACAAAAAGAATATTTGGTGACATCAAGACTCAAGAGTCGTTTGAATATAAGAAATTATATTTTATTAAATTTTTATTTTTTTTTTGAAATCAGCATTTGTTCTTAAATTTTTATTTTTTATTTTAAGATGCATTTTAATTTTTTAAAAAAATTATTTTTTAAAATTTTCATTCAGATATATCACTCGTTAAATTTCAAAAACAACTTAAAATTATATCTATTTTCAAACATAATTCTAATTTTCAAATATTATTTTTACTTAAATTTTTTATTTTTTTGAAATTTTACGATTCTTATGTCCAAATGCCCACTAACGTCAACCCTAATTAAATAAATTGAGGTGAGATAACATTTATATAAAACTATTATTTCCGCATTAGTCGAACAGTGACAATGAAAATGATGCCACGGAAAATTAATGTTGTTAGTAATATAAAGGCTAAGCATTGTCGGCAATGGATAAGCAGATTACAAAAAACAACACAATGATATATTGACATCCTTCAACACCGTTGTCTTATCGGATTAATCTGTCATCTCAATCAACGGAAATGGGTAACAAATTCCCCCGACATAAACTTGTCAAGATTTACACTTCATCAAACTTTCTGGCTCTTAGCGGAGGTCCGTGGGTGTGTCGGGCGCGTCAGTAGGGATGAAGAAATAGGGTGAAACAGGTTGAAAAAAAAGGTTTGAAAATTGATTTTCCTGCTCTTGATAGGAAACTATCAAAACATTTTATCCAAATAAAATAAGTTCACGAGGAAAATCTTTTTAAGTCAATCAAATATGGGTGAATTAAAAATATTTTTCGAAAAATAATTCTTTATATCAAACGCACCCTTGATATTGGGAACGTAAGAATTATATCACAAAAATTCAAATAATACCCGAAAATTACAGAAGTCGAGCGAACGAGATTTTTTTTTGGGAAAACGATAGCCGTATAGGTGAAAACCCTATGCATTAATAATATACGTTGTGAGAGTTAAAACTCTTTTCCAAAACCTGTTGGGTTTTATTTTAAAAAAAAATTCTTAATTTTTTAATTATTCAAGCACAATAGAGACCACAATGTTTAATTAATAAGGCTTCATATTATGTAATTAACTCAAAATATTTAAATTAATCCTACCATAATAAATTACGGATTCCACTAAAAATCATAATTGCACTTCTTAGTATCAATTTTGAAATTCGTATATTCAACCTTATTTAACTCATCTCGTTAAGATCTAGATATTAATCGATTAAATTAAATTAGTGAATTGAATTAATTGATTGATTATATTCTCTAGACTCTCGCTTAACATATATCATGTGCCAAACTTAAAATCCATCAGTAAAAGTTACACATTAAACTTATAAGCTTTCATAAAAATGTATCATTAATTTCTAGGTTAAGATATGCATTTCAACAACTAACTATAATTTCGACAATCTATATTGTTATTTTCCAATTTATCAGGCATATTGACTAATAAAAGATTCTCACCCTTTTAATAAATCAAAAAAATAAATAATATGCATAATTATAATAATAATAATAATAATAATAATAATAATAATATCAAAATTAAGAGTATAAGTTCATTTAATAGACTAAAGAATTATTTTGTTAAGTTATTATAAATTTCTTATCCATATGTCGTTTGCTCTATATATACAAAATGTACTATAGTCAAAACTCTCTGTAACATCTTTGTTTCATTCGATATTTTTTGGTAATGTAGTGAAGTGTTATTATAGATGTCATATATTATAACATAAGATAAAACTCAGTTTCGAGAGAGTCATATAGAGATGATGTTATAGAGAGGTCGGACTGTAGTACAAAAGGTCAAAACTAAATAATTCTCTGTCGTGCCCATAATCTCACTCTCGGGACCATGACGGCGCCTAACATTTCACTTGCTAGGCAATCCAACGTTAGCTAAATTATTAACCAGTTTTAACTATTCAAAACAAAATATTTATAGTAATAACTGTAAAAGTCAAAAGTAGATAGATAATATACCCAAAAGACGTGATCTAAACATATCCCAATATTTGGAGTCACGAATAGATGGGCATCTAGAGTGTTACAGATAAAGTCTAAACAAAATATAACTATTTGAAACTAAATAAAGAGCAAACTGGATAAAGAAGAGGACTTCAAGGTTACGGACACCGTGTAACTATACCTCAAGTCTCCAATACAACTGAATCCAAGAAAAGACACAACTAAATGTCGTTGGGACCAACAACTGTATATGTACAAGAACTTCATAAGTATAGCATGGGTAAAACCGATCCAATATGCTCCGTAAGTATCAAGTCTAACCCCAATAAAATAATTACAATGCCATGAAAAGACACCTACGTAAATCATGTACAAGTACATACATAAAGCATCAAAATAACAAGAAGGACAATTAAAGTATTAATTGGAAGGGGACATGCAGAAAGCGAAGTACACAAAAAAAAACAGCAAGTACAAAATCATCGAATAACGTTTTTCCAAAAAGAAATAACAACAATGCAACCAAGTAAATTATCAAACCAGTATCTGTTGAAGTATTGGGCCAAGGCAAGCAGCCCAATGTGAAAGACAAGCAGACATTACACAAGTAGCTTTACATAAGTAGCCACTTTTGATATTGTAAATATGGCCATTCTTTTATTTATATACTTACAGCACCTGTATGCACACACACACAGATATTTTTATATTTTCATTTTCTGTATTTTGATAAATACGAAGGGTCATTTGTAATTGGGACATTCGAGAAATAAACCCACCGACCTTTCACATATTCTCTCCTTTCTCTCTCATTGACTATTGTTCATCTTCCTCGTTAATCCTCACATCCATGGCTTCCATGGATGTTAACATGGTATCAGAGCGGGTAATCCGACTCTTCTCGTTAAGGGCTATCGTCCGATACTAGTTTCATCCTTTGTCGTTGAGGTTTTCACCAGTTTTCACAACCTAGGGTTTTCTCAGTTTTTCTTCGCAATCGGTTAGTATTTTCTCCTTGATTTGTCAGTTTTGAAGTTGTTTGTTGGTTGATTGGTGGTACTCGTGGTGTATTCATAAAGTTTTTTTTTGTGTTTTTCCCTTGATTCATGAGATTTTTTGAAATCTGGTTGTTGTCTCATCTGTTCATCGGTACTGTTGGTGATGTGTTTACAGGAGTTTTGTGTTTTTTTTTAAATCAAATTAGTCCTTCAGTAACAATTTTGTATCACATATATTTTTCATTCATTCTTTCATTTGTCGTCATTTACACTTAAAATGACTGATGCAAATGTAGATCCCCTTCCTGCACCTGCTAGCTTTGTTCCTGACCCGTCAAATCCTTTATTCCTTATGTCTTCTGATGTACCTGGAGTTTCTCTAGTTACCAACCAATTTTCAGGTGTTGGTTTTGGGGGTTGGAGAAGGAGTGTAATTGTTTCCTTATCAGCTAGAAACAAATTAGGCTTCATCGATGGGTCTGTCCCAAAACCTGCTCCTAATTCTCTTCAATCTAAGCAGTGGGATAGGTGTAATAACCTAGTCATATCCTGGCTTACAAATTCCCTTTCACCTGAGATAGCTGAGAGTGTCCAATACTCCGACACTGCTCAGAGTATTTGGAATCAATTAAACATTAGATATGGAGCAGTCAATGGCACAAAAATTTTTGAGGTTAAGCTAGAGTTAGCCTCTACCACTCAGGGTTCTTTGGACATAGCATCATACTTCAATAGGTTGAAGAAATTATGGGATGAGTTGAATTTCATGAGGTCTTCAAGGTGTAATGCATCTAGTTGTGGTGCTGCATGTACAGCTAGAGCTGAATTTCAGCAGGAGGATGAGGAGAATAAGTTACACCAATTCCTTATGGGGCTGAATGACATATATTTGGGGATTAGGAGTAACATTCTCATGATGCATCCCCCTTCCTCACTAGACACTGCTTACAATATACTCCTTCAAGATGAAAGACAAAGACAGGTCAGTCGTGTACCTTCCCAATTTGGTGGTGATTCTACTGCCTTCAACACTCACTTCATAAATAAACCTCCCACTAAAACCTCTACACCATATCCACATTCCAAGCCATTTAACCAAAAGCTCAACTTTGACACCACAAAGCCACCCATTACATGTAGATACTGTAAGAAACTAGGTCATGCAATTGATAAGTGCTACAAATTGCATGGATTCCCATCAGACTTCAAGTTTACTAGAAACAAAAGAATTGCTGCTAATGTTGAAACACAAGGATGTGCAAGCTCATTTGATTCTTCAAGCTCAAGTGAGGGTAGTCAGGGGCAGCCTGGTTCAGAAGCTGGTATACCTGGGGTAACAAAGGACCAATATGCACAGCTCCTGATGCTTCTTCAACAGACTCAGCTTTCAGAATCTCAGATTCAACCAAACATTATGGGGTCTGCAAACTTTGCTGGTACTCTTCCTTCTAATTTCAGTCCTTTAAAAGATGTTTCTTATGGTGCTTGCATGTTGACTAGGGTTAATACATACATTTGGATTATAGATTCTGGTGCCACTGACCATATGACCTCTAATAAGACCCTTCTCTTTGACATCAAACCATTAGTTGTGCCTTTCTTAGTTGTATTACCAAATGGTTACAAAGTGAAAGTAACATGTACTGGATCCATCAAATTTTTATGCTTTACCTTGCATAATGTGCTCTATATACCTAGCTTTCAATACAATCTCATCTCTGTGTCCAAACTTGTACACCAACTGAACTCTATTGTTTCATTTACAAAATTTTCTTGTTTGATACAGGCCCCTTCTCTGAAGAGGCCACTGGAAATTGGTAAACTAGATGATGGTCTTTACAAACTTGTTCAATCTTCTGATTCTCCCAATTCCCCTTGTCATTCTAATTCCCCTTTAGCTGTTGCTTCTGTTTCTTCTTCTACATCTCTTTCTCATTGTGCAAACCATTCTGGCTTGGATAAAATGGAAATCTTGTGGCATAATAGACTGGGACACATCCCCTTTGTAAAAATGAAAACTATATCTTCTATTCCATGTAAATTTTCAAATAAACAGCCTTTTGTATGCACTATTTGCCCATTAGCTAGGCATGCTAGACTGCCTTTTCCTGATAGCTCAATAAAAACTAATCATCCTTTTCAACTTATTCATTTGGACACCTGGGGTCCATATAACACTGCTACCTATACTGGCTGTAAATACTTTCTAACCATTGTTGATGATTTCACAAGAGCCACCTGGACCCATCTTATGGGGTCCAAAAGCAATGCATTCCCTATTATCAAAGCCTTTCTTGCTATGGTCAAAACTCAGTTTCATTCTAATGTCCAAACCATAAGGAGTGATAATGCTCTTGAACTTGGTTCTAGCAATGCTGGAATTAATTTTTTTGCTGAAAATGGCATCATTCACCAAACTTCCTGTCCCTACACACCCCAACAAAATGGTGTGGTTGAAAGAAAACATAGAAATTTATTAGAGACTGCCAGAGCTTAACTTTTCCAGTCTCATCTCCCTTTACATTTTTGGGGGGATTGTGTCCTAACTGCCACCTACCTTATCAACAGATTTCCTTCCAAGTTACTTAACAATAAATCTCCATATGAACTACTGTTTGATCACAGTCCTTCTTATGCACATCTTAGATCCTTTGGCTGTTTGTGCTTTGCATCTATACCAAAGCACCACAAGGGCAAGTTCCATCCTAGAGCTGACCCTTGTGTATTTCTGGGATATCCTTTGGGCAAAAAAGGCTATAAATTGTATAATTTGAAGACTAAACTAACACTTGTCTCTAGAGATGTTTCCTTTCATGAGCACATTTATCCTTTTGCCAATTCAGGGGGCTCCTCTGTCATTCATCCTCCAATTGTCCTTCCACCTACTGATGCTGATCTTTCCCTCAACTTTCCTTCCCTTCCTCCTACTTCATCCTCACAACCACCCATCTCCAGCTTTACACCAACCACTTCTCCTGATGATTCTTCAGTCCATTCCCCTCCTGCTATTCCTGTTCCATCTCCTCCACCAGCCCATGTGTCACCAATTGTTAGAAGATCATCCAGACCCCATGTTCCTCCTGCCCATCTTCAACATTATGTTTGCAACTTACCTCCTTCTCTTTCTGGCACTAGTTCTTTTTCCTCTTGTTGTACTGGCTCAGTCTTCATGGCATCTGCTGAACCATCTTCCTATCAGCAAGCTGCCTTTGATCCTGCCTGGCAGGATGCTATGACCAAGGAATTTGAGGCTTTACAAGCCAATAACACTTGGTCCATTGTTCCTCTCCCACCTGGGAAGAAACCAATTGGGTGCAAATGGGTTTACAAGGTGAAATATAAGGCTGATGGGTCTGCGGAGAGATATAAAGCCAGGTTGGTTGTTAGGGGTGACACTCAAGTAGAGGGGGTGGACTTCACTGAAACTTTTTCCCCAGTGGTTAAATTCTCAACTATTAAATCACTGATTGCTGTTGCTGTGAAACAGTCCTGGTCCCTTTTTCAACTTGATGTCAACAATGCTTTCCTCCATGGTGATTTGAATGAGGAGGTTTATATGAAATTACCTCCTGGTTTGGTTGTCTCCTCTACTTCTGCTTCCTTTTTATCTTCTTCACTTTCTTCCTCTTCTTCTTCATCTCCTTTGGTATGCCTGCTTCAGAAGTCCTTGTATGGTTTAAGACAGGCTTCTAGGCAATGGTATGCCAAGCTTTCTGAAGCTTTGATCTCTAAGGGGTACTCTTCCTCCCTTAATGACTACTCTCTCTTTCATAAAAAGTCTGGTTCTTCTATTGTGTTGATTGCTGTGTATGTAGATGACATAATCTTGACTGGTAATGACTTGCCAGAGATTTCTGCCTTGAAATCCTTTTTGGACTCTACTTTTAAGATCAAAGATTTAGGTGTCCTCCATTATTTCCTTGGCATTGAAGTCTGCTATTCTCCTACTGGTGTCCTTCTTCATCAAAGAAAATTCATTACTGATCTTCTTTCTTCCTATGATTGTCTTGATGTTACTCCTGTCATTTCCCCTCTTGATCTTTCTATAAAGCTCAAACATGACATGGGTCCTCCTCTTCCTTCCCCTGAGACTTACAGGAGTCTTGTTGGTAAACTCAACTTCCTTACTCATACCCGACCTGATTTAGCCTTTACTGTCCAACATCTTAGTCAATTTCTTCAAACTCCCTCTTCTATTCACATGTCTGCTGCCTTACACACCTTAAGATACCTTAAGGGCGCCCTTGACCTTGGGGTTTTCCTAAATAATTCTCCTAGTTTGACCCTCTCTGCCTACTGTGATAGTGACTGGGCATCTTGCCCAGACACTAGGAGATCTGTTTCTGGTTTTTGCATTCTTTTAGGAGGTTCTTTAATAAGCTGGAAAGCTAAAAAACAGCCTGTAGTTTCCTTGTCCTCAGCTGAGGCTGAGTATAGGGCCATGAGCAAAGTTGTGGGTGAAATCACTTGGCTTACTCGCTTGTTTTCTGATTTTGGGTTTCCTATTTCTTCTCCTGTCCCTATCTTCTGTGACAACCAAGCTGCCATCCACATTGCCAACAATCCTGTTTTCCATGAGCGTACCAAACATGTAGTTTACATCATGTAGTTTCTTGGAAAACAGGATTGTTGGCAATGTGGATGGCAGCTTGGTTGTCACAGAAGATAGGGACAGGAGAAGAAATAGGAAACCCAAAATCAGAAAACAAGCGAGTAAGCCAAGTGATTTCACCCACAACTTTGCTCATGGCCCTATACTCAGCCTCAGCTGAGGACAAGGAAACTACAGGCTGTTTTTTAGCTTTCCAGCTTATTAAAGAACCTCCTAAAAGAATGCAAAAACCAGAAACAGATCTCCTAGTGTCTGGGCAAGATGCCCAGTCACTATCACAGTAGGCAGAGAGGGTCAAACTAGGAGAATTATTTAGGAAAACCCCAAGGTCAAGGGCGCCCTTAAGGTATCTTAAGGTGTGTAAGGCAGCAGACATGTGAATAGAAGAGGGAGTTTGAAGAAATTGACTAAGATGTTGGACAGTAAAGGCTAAATCAGGTCGGGTATGAGTAAGGAAGTTGAGTTTACCAACAAGACTCCTGTAAGTCTCAGGGGAAGGAAGAGGAGGACCCATGTCATGTTTGAGCTTTATAGAAAGATCAAGAGGGGAAATGACAGGAGTAACATCAAGACAATCATAGGAAGAAAGAAGATCAGTAATGAATTTTCTTTGATGAAGAAGGACACCAGTAGGAGAATAGCAGACTTCAATGCCAAGGAAATAATGGAGGACACCTAAATCTTTGATCTTAAAAGTAGAGTCCAAAAAGGATTTCAAGGCAGAAATCTCTGGCAAGTCATTACCAGTCAAGATTATGTCATCTACATACACAGCAATCAACACAATAGAAGAACCAGACTTTTTATGAAAGAGAGAGTAGTCATTAAGGGAGGAAGAGTACCCCTTAGAGATCAAAGCTTCAGAAAGCTTGGCATACCATTGCCTAGAAGCCTGTCTTAAACCATACAAGGACTTCTGAAGCAGGCATACCAAAGGAGATGAAGAAGAAGAGGAAGAAAGTGAAGAAGATAAAAAGGAAGCAGAAGTAGAGGAGACAACCAAACCAGGAGGTAATTTCATATAAACCTCCTCATTCAAATCACCATGGAGGAAAGCATTGTTGACATCAAGTTGAAAAAGGGACCAGGACTGTTTCACAGCAACAGCAATCAGTGATTTAATAGTTGAGAATTTAACCACTGGGGAAAAAGTTTCAGTGAAGTCCACCCCCTCTACTTGAGTGTCACCCCTAACAACCAACCTGGCTTTATATCTCTCCACAGACCCATCAGCCTTATATTTCACCTTGTAAACCCATTTGCACCCAATTGGCTTCTTCCCACCTAACTCAACCCCAAAAGCTAGCTTATGAGGTGAGGATTGCTCAAGCCATATAAGGAGACCAAGGACCTCAAATCCCTCCGATGTGGGACAACTCAACACCCCCCTCACGCCCAGATCTCTGGAGCGTGGACAACATAAATGGGGGCCCAACATCGGTAATAATAATTGGGATGAGCCTGGCTCTGATACCATGAAAAGAATGGACATTGGGCCTAACTCAACCCCAAAAGCTAGCTTATGAGGTGAGGATTGCTCAAGCCATATAAGGAGACCAAGGACCTCAAAGACATTACACAAGTAGCTTTACATAAGTAGCCACTTTTGATATTGTAAATATGGCCATTCTTTTATTTATATACTTACAGCACCTGTATGCACACACACACAGATATTTTTATATTTTCATTTTCTGTATTTTGATAAATACGAAGGGTCATTTGTAATTGGGACATTCGAGAAATAAACCCACCGACCTTTCACATATTCTCTCCTTTCTCTCTCATTGACTATTGTTCATCTTCCTCGTTAATCCTCACATCCATGGCTTCCATGGATGTTAACAGTATCTAAGTAAAGCAAGGAAATTAATAATAACACCGCGTCATCCTTTATGCCTTTACTTTCGTCCTCATCAGGTAATAGTATCAATATAAATGATACGGCATCATCCTTCGTTATTTACTCTCTTCCTCACCATGTATTATCATTAATAAAATGACATGACATTATCCTTCTTACTGTAATCCTCACAATCTTTCAAATAAATTTTAAATATATGCAAATATGGCATGTCAATAACCATCGTGCTTTTAACCTTCCTTATCAAGTAACAACATTAATTCAAAATAGCAAATCAAGGTGGGAAGCTATTTAACTTCATCTCAATGTAATGATAATTCACCTTAACTTTCAATATTCCAACAACCCAAAATAATCAATATATATGAAGACGAAAAATTAAAGAAGTAATAACATAGCTACGGCATGTAGAACATAGTCATCGAAACAACAGAATACAATAAAGAAACTTTACTCGTATTCTTTTACGCAATAACAACATATATATGTACTCATCACCTTATATATATGTCGTTCTCACACATAATTCATGAAACAAATAAACCAATAAGTCTTAATCCCTCAAGTCAAAGTTAACCACGATACTTACCTCACTCGCAACCAAATCAATGTTTAATTGCGGATTTTCCTTTAGAATTATCCTCCAAACCAATCAAATCTAGCCAAATATAGTTCAAATAATTCAAAACGAGCTTTAAAAACTACCCACGTGTGAAAACGATTCAATCTTTAATGATTTTGGGAAAAAGTCAACAATAGTCAACCCCGAGACCGTTTGGTTGAAACCTGAGATCGGGCTAAAATCCAATTATCCATTCACCCTTGAGCCCGGTTATGTAATTTATTTCAAAATACGACCTTAGTTTGAGATATAAATCTTAATTTCTCATGATACCAATTTTTACCTAGATCTCTAATTTTCTACCATGAAAAATCCTAGATTAAAGATTAAAATTAACAAGTATTTATGAAATAACAAAAAAAAGTTAAAATTTACTAAAAAATGAAGTTGGGATGAATAACCTTTTCAAAATTGCCTCTAAACCGGGCTCTAACTTAAAAATAGTGAAAAATAATTCAAATCCCGGCTTTTGAAGGCTTAATTCCACCCTTTGCCTTCACGTTCGCGAGCCAATGCTCGCATTTGCGTAGAGTACCTGACTGAACTCTACCAGATCCCACACCTCTTCGCTTTCGTGAGAGGTTTGTCGCGTTCGCGAAGGGTAGGGCCCCTCTACTTTGTGTTCGTGAATTGAGCTTCGCGTTTGCGGTGAATAGATACGTCCCTACCCCAAGTTCCCCTTTGTGATCGCAAAGCACAGTCATTAGACACCAGAAACAGCTGAAAACCAACAATTTCTTAAGTCAAAATGATCTGTAGACTATTCGAAACTCATACGAGTCTCTCGGGCTCCAAACCAAATATACACAAAAGTGTAATAACAACATACGAACTCGCTCGCGTGATCAAAATACCAAAATAACACCTAGTATTCGAATCATATCAAACCAACTTCGATTTGCACTAAATTTCATAGATAAGTTTTAAATAGAAAAATGGGCCTATACCAAGTCTCAATATTAAATTTGAACCCAATAGCCATGAAGTCAACCTACGGGCAAATGTATAAAAAATTCAAACTTTCAAATTACTAACTTTCGGCAAAATAAGTTAAATCAACCTAGGTCTTCCGAATTTCATTTTGCTATGAGCCAATATCAAAAATCACAATGCCGACCTACTAGAGTTATCAAAATATCAATTAGGGGTCTTTACACAAAATATTAATCGTAGTCAACTGAAGTTATTTTTAAAGGCAAAAATAATATTTTCTTCAAAGTTTTACGTAAAAACTTTTCGAAAAAAGACGTGGACTTCTCATGCAAATCGAGAAAAATCAAATGGAGCTAATAGAAATCTTGGAATACAAAAATAAGGTCTAGTAGTCAAAACGACCTATTAGGTCGTCACATTTTCATAATCATATAATAATATATATCTTGTGCTATAACTATTCTAATGGCTTGGCCAATTCCAATATTAGATTGTGACCGTAAGCTTTATGCCTTATAAGAATCAATAATTTAATCTTCCATGTATATCTAAAACTTTGTACACCAAATCATTTACATAATCAAAGTACATAATGTTAAATACAAGGCCTATGTACAGTAAAATTTTATTAAATTAAGGGATCGTTTGGCCATATAAGTTTTTACTTTTTTGGAATTCTTTTTACCTTTTTTTCAAAATCAAGTTCGGATATGAAATTCGAAATCCAACTTGAATCTGAATTCAGGAATATTTTGGAATTTGAAAAACTCCAAAAACTATTGAGATTAGCTCGAAACTGAAGAAATCAACCTCATGCAAGACCTCTAATGGAGGTTATCGGGAGTTTTGAGAAAGAAGAGAGAGAGAGAGTAAAAAATAAAAGTGTGAAAATGATATTCCGCATATCTCATTATTAATGTAAAGTGTGTATATATGTACATGTACACATATGATAGCTAGACTAATTGTATATGACTAACTGTATAACCTCTATAACTAACTACTATGACTAAGCTCTGTACAACTACACAATACAATAATTTAAGACTCTCAATAACCCCTCCGTCCAAAGTTGGATGGGAGGATCTCACAGCCAACTTTCTAATGACAACAGCATGTTTAACTCTTATGAGGGCTTTAGTAAGGATATTAGCCAATTGATCATTAGTAGCTATATGATGTAGAGTAATCAGATCTTCCTAGAGCTTATTCCTGACAAAATGACAATCCACCTCAATATTTTTGGTTCGTTCATGGAACATAAGGTTATGAGCAATGTGGATGGATGATCAGCTATTACAGAAGACAACAATAGGACTAGAATGTGCAATAGTAAGCTCCTCGAACAACCTGTTCAGACACACTAGTTCTACAACAACTTTTGTAAGAGACCTGTATTCAGCTTCATCTGATGACAATGAAATAGTCTCTTGTTTATTGCATTTTTAGCTAATAGGACTAGAAATAGTCTCTTGTTTATTGCATTTATAGCTAATTGGACTATCTCCTACTAGAACAATGTATCCAGTAATAGATCTTCTGGAATCAGGGCATACTGTCCAATCAGAATCACAGTATGCAAATATTGAGCAATCAACACTATTGGGGAAAAATATCCCTATTGTGGTATCCTTCGTGAGATATTTGAGAAGGTGGAAAGCTGCAGTCAAATAGTGTCTCTAGGTGCTTGAATGAACTGAATGAGGATCTGTACACTGTATGCTATATCAAGTCCGGTGTTTGTTAGAAAGTTCAGCTTGCCCACTAATATTCTGTAATATATGGGATCTAGTAATAGAGTTCCTTCATTGGCCTTTAATTTCAAGGTAAGATCAAAAGGGAAAAGATATGTTGATGTAAGAAAAGCAGTCATATTCCTTTACCATATCTAAAGCAAACTTTTTTGAGAGATGAGAACTCCATCTGATTTGTAAGAAACTTCTAAGCCCAAGTAGTAGTGAAGTCTCCCTATGTCTTTGATGCTAAATTTTCTATCAAGAAATCCTTCAAGTTGGATATCTCTACATCATCAACATACACTGCTATAAAGATGGTGGAGGATGAGGTCCTTTTAGAAAATATGAATAGTCATTCTCAGAATGTTTGTACCCCATAGATGACAAGGCCTTGGTTAGCTTGTCATACCACTGCCTGCTGGCTTGCTTTAATCCATACATGTATTTGTTTAGTTTGCAAACAATCTTATGTAAGTTGGACTGATCAATCAAAAGACATGGTGGCACCTCCATATATACTTCCTCATACAAGTCACCATGAAAGAATGAGTTGCTCACATCATATTGGAATATGTCCCATCCTTTCTTCACTGCAATAGTAATCAAGGCTCTAACAGTTTTCATTTTGAAAACATGAGAGCATGTCCTTATGTAATTAATTCCTGCTTGTTGAGTATAGCCTTTTACCACTAATCTATCCTTAAGTCGTTCAATGCTTCCATCTACCTTATGCTTAACTTTGTAAACCCACTTATAGCCTATTTTCTGCTTTCCAGCAGGTAAGTGAAGAGATACATATTCAAGCTACTGTTAATCCAACTCTAAGGCAAAATGAAGAGGTGGATGATCAATATAATGTCATGGAATTGGAATTTGCAGCATCTGTTTCAAAGGATAAGAAGAATACCAACTGCACTTTGCATAATCAAACAGATACTGAAGCCTCTAGTTTGCCAAAGTTGGACTCTACATTTCCTTTATGGCCTGTTGATCCAGATGTATATGGGAATGTTGATGCATCACAGGTAGCAGTTCCTGATGAGTCGATGAAGGATATATCGAAATTGGAACAAGGACCTCCTAAGCCTTCCACAGATGTTCCTACTGCTAATACTGGGGCAATGCAGTCTAATGTAGAGAGTATTTCTCCTAGTATACATGATGGGCAAGTGTTTGTTCTTGAAGATGAGACATTACACCTGAATTCTAAATCTGTGTCCGTTACTTCTGAGCATAACAAGCAGATGATGTCCACAAAGATCAGAATCAATGCTGCAATGTGCAGCAACTAGGAAGTGAGGACAAGAAGTACCTTAATGATGCAGCTGAGCATACCAGAAATGTGGAATCTCACAAAGGACAAAATCACAGACACGATGTGGAGCATCGGCCAACAGATGAGGATACAGTTCCAGATTGTGTAGATCAAACTCTCAATACAAATCTGCAAATGTCAGCAAGTCTTTCTGATGATGAGGGTGCGCTGAACACATTTCCACAAGATAATGATAATCAGCCTGATATGCTGCAGAAAGCCAGTGAGACCTCTGTAATACATACAGCAGAGGCAGCTTTGAATGAAGCCTGTCAACAGCATGGTGATTCAAATCTTTCTGCTGTTACTCAACAGACAACGGAAAAGGCGCAACAGTCTGTAAAGAAATGCCCATCTCTGCCCAACAGAAAAGGAATTTCAAAATCTAAATTCAAATCTCATAGTTCAGATAACAGTCCAGCTTTACAAACATCTCCAAACTCATTTGCTGCATTGTCAAAAGTCAGTAATGAAGATGCAATCTTCACTGAACAGAATAAGCAGATGGCCAATGTGCAGTTTTCTCCAATCATATCTTCCTCCAATTCACATGTCGAGACAACTTTAAAAGATCATGGATAACCATCAACTTCCTCTGGACATATCAAACCAGTTTTTGTTAACATGAGGGACATGGTCATTAAATCAAAATTGTGGAAAGACCAAAGAGAATTTGACGATGACGAGGGCTGGGGAGAAGGACTTGCTGGTTATTCATCTTCAGAAGACGACAACGAGTTTGACAACGACAGTGAAGGAGAGCAATACAAGCCAAAATTTCAAAGCAAAACAGTGACAATCAGGGGTCCTGCAAGTAAGAAAACTGCAGCAAACTCAAACAGCAATTTGAATCATAATGCTCCAGCGTTTATTCCACGAAAAACTTCTAAATCAGGTGAAACAACAGCTGCGGTGCGCATCGCAATAGCAACTCCAACATCTGCAAAAAATCAGATTGTTCCAATAAAAGCAATCACTACTTTGGAGGAGACGAAAATGTCGGATGCAATGATGAAACCTTCCTATAATCTACTCGATACGAGGGCAGAAAGACATATATATGAAGAAGGGGAGGAAGAGGATATATTAAATCAATGTCGGGCAGTCGCGTCAAGAAAAGGTGATTTGTCACCAATGCAAAGTAGAACAAGTAAGAAGCCTCGTGAAAGGGATAGAAGTTGGGGCGGCAGGATGCTTGAAGAAGTAAACATAAGAAGACCCCCAATGAGAAATGCAAAACAAAGACAGGTCACTCAATCTATTATTACAAAGGCCAATCGATCGAGGGCATGAGTTTGGTTGTAATATTGAGAAAAATTGAGGACGAAGGGCTTAATCTTCCTACTAAAATTGTTTCAAAATTGGATAAAAGAGAGCATCATGATGGTTTCTTCAACTTTTTTATTTCCATCTTTATTGTAATTTTCTTTGTAATATCATCACAGAGCATTATAAACTATGGGATGATCATGCTTTTATTAATTAGCTTTCGAGGCTTTATTGGCTTCAATAGGATTAATAAGGTAAGGTTTTTGCCGGTTATTGTTATATGGGTAACATTAACGGTGCTATCCCCTTATTTTATTTTTCCTATTTGCTGTATTTTTATTTTATTATATTAATGAAAACTAGCCCTAGGCGTTTGCCTAGTGGTTTGCCAAAAAAAAACGAGAAAGTATGGTTTGCATGAAAGGATTCAAATTCTTGTGCCATGGTTGTCAGCCATGCATGATTAAGTGTTGCCTCTTCATATGAAGATGGCTCACTATCATGGCAAACACGTATCACTAGGTGCTGACTCTCAAAACATAGAGCATCAGCACTAATGTGATTATGATTGAAGAATAGTGAATTTAAATAAAGTGAACATTGAGAAGTGGTAGGTACGGCTCTGTTAGGAAGGGTGTAGCTATAGTCTTTGAGGTGGCTAAGAGTTTTGTGTATTATGGTGGACTTCTGATTGTAGTTATTTTTGATTGAGTATATATAGGTGGACTAAGGTAATCAGCCTTATAAGAAGATGTAGGAACATGGTTATGAGATGATGAGTTATTAGATTGTGTTGAGGTGTCATTTACAGGAGAGAATTCAAGGTGTTGGTACAAACCCGTAGATGTGATATCTACAACACCTTGACCATCATAAAGTGGATTTTCACATTCAATTCAAGTAGGAAATATGACTGATTAGAAAATACTATGTGGGCAAACATTCTTAGAACTTAAAGAAAAAGGAAAATGTTTTCATGAAATATGACATCTCTAGAGATGTGAATTTTCTTAGTGACTAGGCTTAGCACTTTGTAGCCCTTTTTCCCAAAAGGATATAAGGATATCCCATAAAGATATGGGAGCTGTTCTGGGCTCAAATTTGTCCCTATGCACCTTAGGTGTAGTAGGGTAACAAAGGTAACCAAAACTCCTTAAATGAGAATAGTTGGGTTTCTTATGGTACAAAAGTTCAAAAGGGCATTTGTTGTTTAGATAGGTGGTAGACAATCTGTTAATTAGGTAGGTAGCTGTCAAAATGCATTCTCCCCAATATTTAGTTGGTAATTTGGATTGAAACATAAGTGCCCTAGCAATTTTTAAGAGATACTTGTGTTTCCTTTCCACTACCCTAATTTGTTGTGGTATGCATGAAAAAGTTTTATGATGAATAATGCCTTTGGATTGGTGGAATGTAGTAGCTTCATAACTGGTAAGCTCTAGTCTATTATCAGATCCGATGGTCTTAACAAAGGTGTTACATTGATTTTCAATAAAGGCCTTGAGTGTTTGAAGAGCATTGCTTTTACAACATAATAAACGTGTCCAAGTGGACATACTAAAATATTAGCTCGCGATAATGTGCTACTGAGTTGTGATAGCATGAGTGGGTGCACGAGGTGTTAACCAGTGATTTCAGACAACTCTAGAGCAGTTCTTAGCACATTCGAAGATGAACGCATGTTTTAAGTGGGAGAGAATGTAACGACCCGACTAGTCATTTTGAGTTCTAGTGCGATATTTGGCGATTGAGGCAATGAGCATCTCACTTCAGGTGTACGCGTAGTCGAAATTGGAATTTCGAAAGTTCAGAGTTGATTTGGAAAGAAAGTTCACATTTTGAGGCCTTAAGTTGCAAAAATCGACTAAGGTTGGATTTTTGAGAAAACGACCTCGGAATCAGGATTTGAATGTTCCAACGGGTTGATATGATAATTTTGGACTTGGGCATATATTTGGATTATTTTTGGATAATTCGGGAGCATTTCGGAACTTATTGTGGAAGTTAGAGTTTTAGAAGAATTTCATAAATTTGGGTTGAAGTACATTTCAATGTTATTGATATATGTTTGGGATCTCGAGTCTGAGTATAGCTCCGTATGGTGATTTTGGTATTGGAAGCACGTCTGAAAGTGAATTTAGAGGCCCATAGGTCATTTTGGAGTTTTTCGGCTAAAGATAGAAATTTGAAGGTTTTCGAGAAGTTTGATGGGGAGTGGACTTTTTGATATCGGGGTCGGATTTCGATTATGAAAGTTGGAGTCAGTTTGTAATGTCAAATGTGTCTTGTGTGCAAAACTTGAGGTCAATCGAATGTGATTTGACAAGTTTCGGCATCGAATGGAGAAGTTTGAAATTCAAAAGTTCATTAAGCTTGAATTGGGGCACGATTCATGGTTTTAGCATTGTTGGATGTGATTTGAAGGATCAAATAAGCTCGTAATATGATTTAAGATGTGTTGGTATAACTTACTGAGGTCCCGAGGGCCTCGAGTGGAATTTGTATGGTAAAAGGATCGACTTTGGACTTGAAAAGGGGGTTATAGCAGCTGCCTTCTGGTATAACCTCACATGCGAGGTTTTGGCCGTAGGTGTAGAACCGCATAAACGGCTAAGAAGGGCTGAGGTGTGATTTTGGTGTGGAGGTGCTGAGATCGGAGATGCGGTCATTTTGCTGCGATACAAGACTGCACCTGTGGAAGAGAAGGCATAGAAGCTGAGCGGGCAGCTGGGGGCATCTCCGCAGAAACGGACCATTTGCCGCACATGCGAAACTGCAGAAGCTGTCAAGCGACTGCAGGTGATCTCTAAGCAGTTAGATCTCTTTAAAGCACGAATTTGGCCCATTTTCTTCCATCCTCGCTTGGTTGGATGATTTTTGGAGAGCTTCAAGTGAGGGTTTTTCATCATCTATGCCAAGGTAAGTTAATCCCACCTCTTCTGGGTTAGTTACATTGATTATGTATAGATTTAAGCAAGGAAATTAGTGGAAATTTGAGGTTTTAAAGAAAACCTAGAAATTGGTACGCTTAGATTTTGACCATGTTATTGGACATGACATTGGGAATAAATTATAATTTCGAGTTTGTAAGGTCATGGGTAATATTTATCTTCAAAACTTTTGGAATCTGGGCACATAGGCCCGAAGGTGGTTTCTATCGCCTTTCCGAGCGGAGTTGGAAATTTTTGTAAATAGAATTGTTATGAGTACTAGAGTATGTTTTCATTGGTTTGCGCATTGTTTGTCTTTTGGAGTGTTGGTCATCGGTTTGAGGTGCTAGATAGGCGTTAGAGCCGGTTATGGAACTTCAGAGCGAGGTAAGTCTCCTTTCTAACCTTATAAGATGGAATTAACCCTATAAGTGAACTAAATTATTATGTGCTTGTACTTGTGAGGGCTACGTACACATGAGGTGACAAGAGTCTGTACGTAGCTACTAACTATGCCGATTTCTGGATAGTTTTAGGCTTGTGCCTTATTGTTGTTGTTATTGATTTATGCTCATTGTTTGCCTTGCGAGGGATAGAGATTGAGTTTGCTTACTAAATATTTTCAAAGGAGTTGAAATAAAAGAATTTAATATTTAAAAGGTTTCATTTGAACCACGTAATTTCGAAAAGAACTGAGGAATATTATAATAGCTTAAGAAATCTACGTGTATCTGTGTCGCATGTATGTTTTGTGAGCGGGGTAATTTCTTTAAGCTACAAGCTGAATTGCCCTCATGTTGAGAAGAATTAAGAAAGAGATATGATTTTGATCTTAAATTAATATTTGACCATATCGCAGGTATTACTCGCGAGCGGGGTAATTTCTTAAGTTTATACTTAACCTCATCGCATGTATGATTCGCGAGCAGGGACCGCATCTATATGATTCGCGAACGAGGTAAATAGATGCATCTATGGTTCGCGCCGTTCGACCCTCAGCAATACACAATTTACATTTATGTTGGATAAGGCTGAACGTCCTCGGTGGAAATTATATGTGATAATATAACTGAAACCGTTTTTATAATTTGTATAAATTTATCATTGAGAGATCATTTGTTTTAAATGAAGGAAGCGTTTTAGGATTCTTTAATACTAATGAAAGAATTATTCAGGTCTCTTCTTGTTCTGAGTGTTGTTGTTGTCTCTACATATCATGTTAAATTAAAACTTAATATTATGATATTACTGGACCACTAGTAAGTATCGAAGTCGACCCCTCGATACTACTTTTTTTAGGTTAGACTAGATACTTACTGTGTACGCATTGTCATTGTACTCATACTACACTTGCTGTGAATTTTTGTTGCAGGCACTTGTATGTCTAGTGGCCTAGTGGGCGCATCAATATGGTTGATACGAAGACTTAGGTGAGCTGCATCTCTCGAGATGACCTGCAGCCAGTAGAGTCTCCTTCATAGTATTGTATTTTCCTTCTGGCCAAATTTGTATTTCGGACAATTATTATACTTTATTTTATTTCCGAATGATTTCTCATGCACTTGTAACACCGGGTTCTAGGATGATTATGGGATATTCAGTATTAAGATTTTAAAATATTACGAATTATCCTACAAGTTTATCTTTTACTAGTCAAAATAAAAAAAAATCTATAATTTCAAAAATATTAAAATGAGAATTGAGTTAACTATTTGGTGTTGACTTGCTTGACAATAAAGTTCGGTTCCATCACGGCCTTTAATGGATTTTGGGTCATGACAATTAGACCATTAGAGTGAATTAAACTAGAGTTAGATCTCAAATAGCTATTTTACTCCTATCCTATCAACACCCTTATTTCTCACATTTATAAGAAATCAACTTCGCTAACCTCTAGTTATTTGCAGTGAATTATCAATTGCTTTACGTTTAATAGTTAGTTGTAGTTCATAATCATTCCAACCAAGCCAGAAATTATTTGAACAATATTCAATTCCAATTCACCTGGAAACAATAATTAAAATGTACTATCTTTGGCTAGCGAGCATCAACTTCGTAATGTGTTTTGCGCTTGTCAAAACCTTGGAGCGATGAGGATGAATCTGAAGAGGAGAAGGAACGCAAAAAAAAGAGAACATATGCTTCATGGAAATAGGAGAATCTGAAAAGGTATGTCCTACTCCTACTACTCATTGCGATAAATGTGATGAATTGCAGAAAAATATTGAATTTTTTCTCAACAACCTTGAGAAAGTTTTCAATGAATATAGTAAATTGAGGAAAGAGAATATGAATTGGGCGATCCAACTTAAAGGATATAGCAAGTTGAGATATGAGAATAAAGATTGGGAGATCCAACTTGAAGAATACAATAAGTTGAGAAATAAAAAAGAAAGACTGAAATATTCAGCTTGAAGAATATCTGGTGGAGAAGAGCTAACTTCAAGAAGAAGTTTTTTAACTTCGCAAACAAGTAAGCAACTTACACAAATCCTCCGACCACTACTTTGATTGATCAAAGTCTATTTCTTGTCTTAATAGCTATAAGTCGACTGAAAAAAGGATTTACTGGTGAACTTTCTACTTTAAATAAGTTGGCTGAAGGAAGTTCCAAGTCAACTAATAAGGCATCTGCAGGTAAACTCTCTTCTTCTCATATTACATGCCACTACTACCGTAATTTTGGACATAAACTATTTAGATGCATTTATGCTAGAAGTCGTGTTAGATCAAAATATGTTTGAAAATCCAAATAGTTACATGCATCTCAAATTACACAAGCTACTAACCACGAAGGACCCAAAAAGATTTGGGTACCAAAAATAAATTAATTTATTTCGTGAGAATTCTAATTCCAATCATAAAAAAGAATAAATAACATTTGCATAATGGATAGACAATGCACATGCTTAAAGATACTTCAAAGTTCATACATACTCTATAAATGATAAAGGAGCTATTACACACCATGGTAAAGTTTAAGCGATTGGTATTACTAAAGGTTGTTCAAGTTCCTTCAGATGCTTTATAAGGTAATACATATATTATAATATTTTTTTATTAAGTATAATATGATACGTACAACTACAAATTGCTTAAGTCAACTATCTGCATCATAGTACTATTATGTTTGGTGTTAACCTTATCCTTGACTTAGAGATTTTGAATAGCACAAATTTATATCTTGCATGAACCATATCATTTGTATAAGCATTAGAATGAGCAAGCATGCATGCATTCCTTTCATATCGTTATGAGCTTAAGAAAATTTGTGAAGTGAATTACTTTTAATATCCATTCTCTTGGTGAAAGTATCAATACTTCGTTCAAATGCATGATCATGAGTCACAAGTGCACTAACTTGTTAATAATAATAATAATAGTGTTATTGGTAACTCTAATAAAAAGTATGTCAAGTATTTCTTAATTTTATGGAAAATGATCGATTTCGAGATGAGCTGATAAAGAATAAATCTTCATCTTCACGTTGCAAATAATAAGAAGCAAGGAGAAAATTAGTAAGTCCACCAATTTAATAAAGTACCAACGTATGATCGATTCTGTATTGCATTTTTATATCTCTTTATAGTGCCACAAATTTTTTTTGCTTGACATTCTAAATTAGGTTTTATTGTATGCAAGAACTAATTGCTTTGATCTAATAAGATATACTCATATGCAAACCTTGCATGTAACAAAGTGGACTAGAAGAGAAAAATTGGCATAGAGATTTTTTTTAAAATTCTCAATTCATGAAAAAGACAAAAGCAAGCTAGAGAATAGCATAACACATACCATTAGATTGTTTGTGATAAAAAGTAACTTAGAAATTTTTCTAAAGGACATTGACCATCTTTTTTGCAGATATTTTCTCATATTTATGGAAGAAGTTGGTATAGTAATGATGTCATTTAGTATCCTTTCATGGCAGTGGGTTTGCAAGTCTATGATAATATTTGAGTGAATCACAAACTTCTTAATGGACTCCAAGTATTTTATGCTACTCTATATTTTTGTTAAGGCAAATAGTTTTCCTCTCCTTTTTAAAAATAAGTTTTTAATAAATTTTTAGCTTTGCGTTAATGCTTTGAACTATTTAATCAGATTAAGTGCTTTCAACTAACTCAAACTTCTATTGGATTTTTTCTTTCTAAGCTTCTTAAAGGTGATTATTATTACATTATTGTTTATAACTCTTTGGATAATTATAAGTTATAATCATACTTTAAATTGGATATGTAAGTAGTATGTGCAATTATCTGTATGTTATCTATACCTTAATTAAAAATGTGTTTGCATATTCCCTACAAGTTATTCCACTCTTTTGATGATGGCAAAAGGGGGAGAAGATATATGGTACAAATCTTTCCTTGCAAATTTATAGATAAGACGCACGAAAGTAGGGGGAGCATGACGAAGGTATGGAAAGAGCAAGGGGGAGCATTTACTTATCACAGACATTTATACATTAAAAAGAAAGCTCGACATTTTAGGGAAGTAACTAGTTTATCTAATTTATTCTTCTACTGCATTTTAATTAAGTCTTTGATTAAGTTTCATGTTTCGTACTTAATGGTTTATCATAATAAAAAATGTGACATTGTTAGTCCCTAAGGTTTCACGTATTGATTTTGATGATACCAAATCAACGTAAGTTTTAATCAAAAAATATTTACTTATGTGAATTTATTTTTGGCAGATTAAATGGAGAAGATTTGATTGAATTATTAATTCAAGTACATAAATCAAGAGGTAAGAATTAATGACAAAAATCAAGCCAAAGAAGAAAATCTATGCACGGGAGGAAGAATGACTTCATACAAAGAAGATTCTTACTTACAACAATCAAGAAAAATATTGAAGAGGTTTAATGCTGATTTTTTACTCAAGAAAGGAAACAAGGATGTATTGAAATCTATTCGAAAAGAAATTATTTCCATAATTGGGGAAATAATAAATGGTCATTAAAATATTCATATTGGAGACAAAAGTCAAAATCTAAGATCAAAGTTAGAGGATTTTGAAATTCTTTTTTTTGGTAATTAAAGTTTTATTAATTACCAACGTATTTACATTACAATACCATAGTCTAGCTTATACTCAGCTGACTATCTCTAATTCATCAACTGACTACATTTAATCAAACATATCTCCTGATGATACTAAAGCTTGAATTGCTGCAACTGTTTTCTAATTCTAGGGGTACCTCTAACATTACAAATGTACGTTATCTCCCTCAGCAAAACTGCACAGTTACGAAAAATGTTGTTAAAATTCTCGAGTTCCTTTCCATCCAGACAGCATATGCAACTTCAGCAATTACCATTTTGAAGATATTGGCTCGACAAGATTTCCCTTTAGCTTTACTTATGAACCATTGGAGTTTTTGATCCCAAGTACATGACCGAGGATGGCTCTTATGGAACCACTGCATTACTTGTTCCCATAGATCAGATGAAAATGGACATGATAGCATAAGGTGCTCTTCTTATGGCAGTTGATCAGCAATGTATAATGTGTCATTCTAAAAGAAATGGCATAAAAAGTTATGGAAATATGAGATGTTAAAGAATATATTTTGGATGCTCAAATAAAAAGAGAATATATTAGGATTTGTTATAAAACAATAAAGAACAAGAGCAATATTGCAGAGAAAGAGAGAGAAAATTCTTATTGAATTTTGGGGTGGTTTACAATGGGGTAAGACCCCTCTATTTATAGGAGGAAAAATAACTTAGCCTCAAAGTAAAACTCTCTACAAGATAGACATTCACTCTAATTAGAATTCTATTCTTAACACTCCCCCTTGAATGTCTACTCAATAAGTAATGTGCCTCATTAAAAACCATAACTAAAATAAAATCCAATGGGAAAAAAATTCTAGAAAAGGAAAAAGAGTACACATATTTAGTAATGCGCCTATTGGTTGCTTCGTTAAAAACCTTGCAAGGAAAACCCAGTGGGACAAAACCTTGTAAGGAAAAAAGAGTGCAACGCGCATTAACTCCCCCCTGAAAAGAGCATCAATTCACATCCTTGAGCCTTCGCATTCCAATCTTGTGTACCAGCTTCTTGAAGGTTGACGTTGGTAGAGATTTTGTGAACAAATCAGCCATATTATCACTTGAACGAATCTGTTGCACATTGATATCACCATTCTTTTGAAGATCATGTGTGAAAAATAACTTTGGTGAAATATGCTTTGTTCTGTCTCCTTTTATGAATCCTCCCTTCAATTGGGCTATGCATGCTGCATTGTCTTCATACAAAATCGTGGGTAGTTTGTCACATTTCAAACCACATTTGTCTTGAATATGATGTATTATAGACCTCAACCACACACACTCTCGACTTGTTTCATGAATAGCAATTATCTCAGCATGATTAGATGAAGTAGCCACAATTGATTGCTTAGTCGATCACCAAGATATGGCAGTGCCTCCATAGATAAACACATAACCTGTTTGAGATAGAGCCTTGTGTGGGTCAGATAAATATCCAGCATCAGCATAACCAACAAGATCAGGACTGCAATTATTGCTATAAAATAAGCCCATATCGGTAGTCCCTTTTAGATACCGCAATATATGTTTGATTCTATTCCAATGTCTCATTGTGGGAGCAGAGCTATATCTTGCTAAGACATTAACTGAAAAAGTTATGTCAGGCCTTGTAGTATTTGCAAGATACATTAGTGCGCCAATTGCACTAAGATATGGTACTTCAGGACCAAGTAGCTCTTCATTCTTTTCTTGCGGTCGGAATGGATCCTTATTCACATCAAGTGATCAAACAACCATCGGAGTACTTAGAGGATATGCTCCATCCATGTAAAACCGTTTCAATACCTTTTCTATATAGGCAGATTGATGAACAAAAATTCCGTTTGCCAAATATTCAATTTGCAAACCAAGACATAATTTTTTCTTTCCGAGATCTTTCATCTCGAATTGCTTCTTTAAATAATCAATTGCCTTTTGGAGTTCTATGGGAGTTCCAATAAGGTTTATGTCATCGACATATACGGTAAGTACAACAAATTCCGATGTTGTTTTCTTTATAAAACATATGGGCAAATGGCATCATTTATATAGCCTTCCTTTAATAAATACTCACTAAGACGATTATACCACATTCGTCCTGATTGCTTTAGACCATACAAAGATCTTTGTAATTTGATTGAAAACATTTCCCGGGACTTTGAATTATGAGTGTTTGGCATTTTGAATCCATCGGGAGTTTTCATGTATATCTCTTTATCAAGTGAGCCATAAAGATAGGCAGTAACCACATCCATTAAATGCATGTCAAGCTTTTCAAGGACAGCAAAACTAATGAGATAACGGAAAGTTATAGCATCCATTACAGGTGAATATGTCTCTTCATAATCGACACCAGGCCTTTGAGAAAATCCTTGTGCAACAAGGCGTGCCTTATATCTTTGTACCTTCTTTTTCTCATTTCTCTTGCGTAAAAAGACCCATCTATAGCCAACAGGCTTAACACCATTAGGTGTTTCAACTATAGGCCCAAAAACTTCACGTTTTGCAAGTGAATTCAATTCTGATTGGATTGCTTCTTGCCATTTTGGCCAATCAAGTCTTTGTCGACATTCTCCAACAGATTGAGGTTCAAGATCCTCACTTTATTGCATAATGCTAGATGCAACATTATATGCAAAGACATAATCCACCACTATATCCACTCGATTAAAATTTGTCTCAATATCGATTGGATTTATTGATAGTTCCTTATTTTCCTGATTCTTGGGCTCAATGGATTCTTCATGAATCTCAGAATTTATTAAATTGTGAATTTCCTCATGAGATTCTTTCGTAGTGTCATTTTGATCATTTGCTTTTCTTTTTCTAGGATTTCGATCTTTGGAACCTAATGGCCTGCCGCGTTTTACGCGTGCTTTCGACTCATTAGATATGACACTAGGAGATTGTCCAATAGGGACATCAATACGGATTGGAACATTCTCTGCGGGGATGTGAGATTTTGTTATCCTTTTCAAGTCTGTGAATGCGTCAGGCATTTGATTTGCTATTCTTTGCAAATGGATAATATTTTGCACCTCTTTTTCACAAATAAAGGTATGTGGATCAAGATGAGATAATGATGGATTTTTCCACAAAATTTCCCGTTTGGTTTCACCAACTTCTCCCCCTAATTTTGGGAAAAATGTCTCATCGAATCGACAGTCTGCAAATCGTGTAGTGAACAAATCCCCTGTCAATGTTTCGAGGTAGCGAATAATGGAGGGCGATTCAAACCCAACATATATTCCTAACCTTCTTTGCGGACCCATTTTGGTGCGGTATGGCGGTGCTACAGGCACATATACTACGCATCCAAAAATTCTTAAATGGGATATATTAGGTTCATGACCCAAAACTAATTGCAACGGGGAATATTTGTGATAATTCGTCGGTCTGAGACGAACTAGCATTGCTGCATGCAAAATGGCGTGACCCCAAACCGAAGTGGGCAGCCTCGTTTTCATGAGTAATGGTCTTGCAATCAACTGCAAACGTTTAATTAAAGATTCTGCAAGACCATTTTGAGTGTGAACATGAGCTACAGGATGTTCCACTTTTATCCCAATTGATAAGCAATAATCATTAAATGTTTGGGATGAAAACTCAGCAGCATTATCTAGTCTAATAGACTTATTTGAATTATCAGGAAATTGTGCTCGTAATCGAATTATTTGTGCCATTAATTTTGCAAACTCAAGGTTGCGTGATGACAATAGGCACACATGAGACCATCTAGAGGATGCGTCTATTAAGACCTTAAAATATCTAAAGGACCCACTAGGTGGGTGAATAGGTCCACAAATATCCCCTTGTATACGTTCCAAAAACGTAGGTGACTCAGTTCCAACCTTTGTTGGTGATGGTCTAATAATTAACTTGCCTTGATAACAAGAAGTGCAAGAAAATTCATTATTTAAAAGAATCTTTAAATTCTTTAATGGATGCCCATATGAGTTTTCTATAATCCGTCTCATCATAATTGATCCAGGATGTCCCAATCGATCATGCCAAAGTACAAAAGTATTGGAATCAGTAACCTTTTGGTTTACTGTGGAATGTGCCTCAATTGCACTAATTTTTGTCCAATACAGGCCACAAGATAAAGATGGGAACTTCTCAATAACTCTCTTTTGGCCAGAGACATTCTTTGTAATGATGATGTATTCAAGATTATTCTCATCTATTGTCTCAATATGATATCCATTTTGACGGATATCTTTAAAACTCAACAAGTTACTCTTGGACTTGGAAGAGAACATTGCATTCTCTATGATAAATATTATTCCTTTAGGCAGAATTATAGTTGCTCTTCCGGAGCCTTCAATCAATTTACTACTACCAGAAATTGTAGTAACATCCGCCTTACACATACTTAAATGAGAGAAATATTTCTTCTCTTTGAATATCGTATGTGTGGTACATGAATCAAATTAAACAAATATTTTTACAATTGGACGTTGATCCAAGTTTGCTTTGTGAGATATCCATATTTGCTTCCCATGGTTTGACATACAAAAGAAATATACGAAAAATATTAGTATCATAGTTATTCTCCTTTTCATACTCTTGTATCCGTTGCTTAATAATTAAACAATATTTTCAAAATCTGCTGAGGTTAGTTGATTAACCAAATAGATAATCGACTAACCTGTTTCAACGTTTAAAAAAAAACTAGTCGATGAACAGGCAACGGACATAAGGTTAATCGATTAACTAAAGTGATAATCGATTAACTTAGGTAACGGTCATTAGGTTAGTCGATTAACTAAATCGGATAGTCGACTAACATGCCTTGCAGTAAAGGTCCAGTTTAATAGAATATATTGGTTAATCGATTAACTTACTGAAAAATTATTACAAATAAAGCATAAGATGAATGTGTAATCTAAAGTTATATAAAATTTGAACCATATCACAATAATAGATAACTTATGTAAACTATGATAATTGTTTATTCATTAACTACTACGAATAAGTAAAAATAAAAATATCAAACTGCTCAATAGGTACGTGATCAATGAGCATTCATGCCATAATAATGACATTATTTTCTTATATCATCTCAAACCTCCTTCTAGAGGCGAGTGTGGTATATTCACTACCACTAGCACGTTCATATTCTTCCAAGAATGAATATGTATTCATAAATTAGATGTTGTCACACTCACATAATGAATGGACCATAATCATTTATATGTGCTTTGTAATCTCATATTGTCAAATTGATGACAAATATTACTTTCACAGAGTGAATGATTATTTTGAGAATTCTTATTATTCTCATTATCACAATGGTGACGATTATAATTTCGTCTATTGTCACGTCCACATCCATTGATACCTTTACGGTAATAATTTTGTCTTCTTTCAGACTTATCACATACTGTTATCATATTCTCTATAGGGAATGAGAATGGAGCAAATTCAATGGGACGGTGTTTTAATTCTTTTCCCATAATCATACATGAATTTGATCATGACAAAGCATATAAATTTTACCACTTTGGATGATTATAATATCTTTCAAACTCCACGAGAGTGGAATAAAAATTTATCCGGAACACATTCATGGTCTAAGAAACTCTATTTAACTCAATGACAGAGATTCCACGTTCGCGAATCAAAATTCCTAATCCAAGAATCAATTTTCGTGCTTTTGTGTCTGCTAAACAAAACGAGCTAGTAAAACTCTAGAGAATATATACAAATAGCGCCGATTCACAAATTGATTTTGCTGAACAAGAATTCAGTTCATATCAGATTTATTTCGAAGCACCCTATTCGAATCTATACTTAAACAGTAAAAGAGTATTCAGTCAAGCATAAACAAAATTGAGGCAGATTTTACAGTGCTATGACATATATCTGATGATTACAATGATATGAAACAAAAATGGTACTTGGACAGCAGTAACAGTTTCGAATAGTGGCCGCGAGCCAAATCGGAGCGACGAACGGACCTCATACAGCAACAGTAAAACTCGAACCAACAACGACTTAAATAACATTCATTTTGGACGAAATTCAGAGAACGACACCGGCCGGATGGGTCTGTTTATGGCTGGTCGTTAATGGATGGTCGTTGATGGTCGTGATGGAGAGGGGGGGCGACGAGCAGGTGAAGCAGCGATGAAGCTGCTGGTTGAGGGTCGTTTTGGACGTAACTGTGGCGAGGGATCAGGCGATGGAGCGGCTTAATCTTCTCAAAAGAACTTCTTGACAGTAGAGTCTCGTGCTGATAACGTGTTATAAAACAATAAAAGAACAAGAGCAATATTGCAGAGAAAGAGAGAGAAAACTCTTATTGAATTTTGGGGTGGTTTATAATGGGGTAAGACCCCTCTATTTATAGAAGGAAAAATAACTTAACCTCAATATAAAACTCTCTACAAGATAGACATTCACTCTAATTAGAATTCTATTCTTAACAGGATCAATTATATAGAGTTCGAAGCTATCAAAGGAATATTTTTGTTCAAGAAAGATTATTTACTAACCGGGAAAAATTATTTGAAAAACAAGAAAATTCTTACACAAGCCTATTAATGGAAGGGTCAATTCCACATTTTCCAACAAAAGAAAAAAGAAGATCCATATTTAATAGGGGAAATATTTGCTGTGAGTCAAAAAAGGAAATGGTAATCACTTATTATCTCCAACATGAGTACTTGGAGAACTATCGAATATTGAAGTAAGTGTTTGAGTAAGAATCAAGGAGGTCAGTTATAGAAAGATATATTTTAGACTTCATATATACGATTCCCATGTCATTCAAATCTTTTGGGATACAATGAGAGCCAACAAATCTTACATTGATTCAAGATCTTCAAGAACGAAGATTTCCATCCATTCACTAAGGAAAAAATGATCTTGATGACAAAGCTGTTGTACTTTAAGCGTTGGGCTTTAAGTATTAGGTTTTAAAATTTAAGAGTGTAAATTGAATATGGTGGAAAATAAAATAGAAGAAAATAAAAATTTGGAAAATTTGAATCAAATGAGCCTTGTCAAATGAACTTTATCCCTTATTGGCGAGGGAAAATTATATTTGTGTCTATATATATATATATATATATGATCACTTCTTAGAACTCTTAAAAGGAGTTGAAGAGAATGAACCCTCGCGCCGTTATCACTCGCTCGGCTTCAACTTTGGATTTTGGATTTGGATTTGAATTTGGAAAATGATCGATAAGATTATTTCTGGACAAAATTTATTTAATTAATTAAATGTCAGTCAGTTAAATAACAAAATTAATTGAAATCTGAAATCCAAAAACAGTTTTCCTTCTTGATCAGGCACTTTTTCCTGAACATTGCCTATAAATTCTAAGGCATGGCTTCGTTTTCCACACACTGAAAAAATTACAAAACTTCCTTCCTTCTGAAAATCTTGCATTCTATTTCGCAGAATCTTTGGGATGGTTTACAATGGAATAGAACCCCTTTATTTATAGGGAGGTGGTGACTTAGCCACCAAGAAGTAAACCCTAGAATCTCTCTAAATATGGACATTCACCTAAAATAGAATATTTTATAACACTCCCCCTTGAATGTCTATTCAATAATGTGCCTCGTTAAAACCTTAACTAAAACAAACCCAATGGGAAAAAATTAAAGAAAAGGAAAAAGAGTACACATGTTTGAATATGCGCCTATTAGTTGCCTCGTTAAAAACCTTGCAAGGAAAACCCATTGGGACAAAACCTTGTAAGGGAAAAAGAGTGCAACGCGCATTAACTCCCCCTGAAAAGAGCATCAATTCATATCCTTGAGTCTTCGCATTCCGATCTTGTGAACCAGCTTCTTGAAGGTTGACGTTGGTAGAGATTTTGTGAACAAATCAGTCATATTATCGCTTGAACGAATCTGTTGCACATTGATATCACCATTCTTTTGAAGATCATGTGTGAAAAATAACTTTGGTGAAATATGCTTTGTTCTATCTCCTTTTATGAATCCTCCCTTCAATTGAGCTATACATGCTGCATTGTCTTCATACAAAGTCGTGGGTAGTTTGTTACACTTCAAACCACATTTGTCTTGAATATGATGTATTATAGACCTCAACTACACACATTCCCGACTTGCTTCATGAATAGCGATTATCTCGGCATGATTAGATGAAGTAGCCACAATTGATTGCTTAGTCGATCGCCAAGATATGGCGGTGCCTCTACAGGTAAACACATAACCCGTTTGAGATCGAGCCTTGTGTGGGTCGGATAAATATCCAGCATCAGCATAACCAACAAGATCAGGACTGCAATTATTGCTATAAAATAAGCCCATATCGGTAGTCCCTTTTAGGTACCGCAATATATGTTTGATCCCATTCCAATGTCTCCTTGTGGGAGCCGAGCTATACCTTGCTAAGACATTAACTGAAAAGGTTATGTCATGCCTTGTAGTATTTGCAAGATACATTAGTGCGCCAATTGCACTAAGATATGGTACT
Source organism: Nicotiana benthamiana (assembly GCA_034376525.1). NCBI lineage: Eukaryota > Viridiplantae > Streptophyta > Magnoliopsida > Solanales > Solanaceae > Nicotiana > Nicotiana benthamiana. Next base: position 120,650,161 of record CM067331.1, read on the forward strand.
TCAGGACCAAGTAGCTCTTCATTCCTTTCTTGCGGTCGGAATGGATCTTTATTCACATCAAGTGATCGAACAACCATCGGAGTACTTAAAGGATATGCTCCATCCATGTAAAACCGTTTCAGTACCTTTTCTATATAGGTAGATTGATGAATAAAAATTCCGTTTGCCAAATATTCAATTTGCAAACTAAGACATAATTTTGTCTTTCCGAGATCTTTCATCTCGAATTCATTCTTTAGATAATCAATTGCCTTTTGGAGTTCTATGGGGGTTCCAATAAGGTTTATGTCATCGACATATACGGCAAGTACAACAAATTCCGATGTTGTTTTCTTTATAAAAACACACGGGCAAATGGCATCATTTATATAGCCTTCTTTTAATAAATACTCACTAAGATGATTATACCACATTCGTCCTGATTGCTTTAGACCATACAAGGATCTTTGCAATTTGATTGAAAACATTTCCCGGGATTTTGAATTATGAGTGTTTGGCATTTTGAGTCCATCGGGAATTTTCATGTATATCTCATTATCCAGTGAGCCATAAAGATAGGCAGTAACCACATCCATTAAATGCATGTCAAGCTTTTCAAGGACAGCAAAACTAATGAGATAACGAAAAGTTATGGCATCCCTTACAGGCGAATATGTCTCTTTATAATCGACACCGGGCCTTTGAGAAAATCCTTGTGCAACAAGGCGTGCCTTATATCTTTGTACATCATTTTTCTCATTTCTCTTGCGTACAAAGACCCATTTATAGCCAACAGGCTTAACACCATTAGGTGTTTCAACTATAGGGCCAAAAACTTCACGTTTTGCCAGTGATTAAATTCTGACTGGATTGCTTCTTGCCATTTTGGCCAATCAAGTCTTTGTCGATATTCTCCAACAGATTGAGGTTCAAGATCCTTACTTTTTTGCATAATGCTAGATGCGACATTAAAAGCAAAGACATAATCCACCACTATATCCACACGATTAAAATTTGCCTCAATATCGATTGGATTTATTGATAGTTCCTTATTATCTTGAGTCTCGGGCTCAATGGATTCTTCATGAATCTAAGAATTTAGATGTGGGATTTTGTTATTCTTTTCAAGTCCGTAAATGCGTCAGGCATTTGATTTGCTATTCTTTGCAAATGGATAATCTTTTGCACCTCTTTTTCACAAATAGAGGTATGTGGATCAAGATGAGATAATGATGCATTTTTCCACAAAATTTCCCATTTGGTTTCACCAACTTCTCCCCTAATTTTGGGAAAAGTGTCTCATCAAATTGACAGCCTGCAAATCGTGCAGTGAACAAATCCCCTGTCAATGTTTCGAGGTAGCGAATAATGGAGGGCGATTCAAACCCAACATATATTCCAAACCTTCTTTGAGGACCCATTTTGGTGCGGTGTGGCGGTGCTATAGGCACATATACTGCGCATCCAAAGATTCTTAAATGGGATATATTGGGTTCATGACCCAAAACCAATTGCAACGAGGAATATTTGTGATAATTCGTCGGTCTGAGACGAATTAGCATTGCTGCATGCAAAATGGCGTGACCCCATACCGAAGTGGGCAGCCTCGTTTTCATGAGTAATGGTCTTGCAATCAACTGCAGGCGTTTAATTAAAGATTCTGCAAGACCGTTTTGAGTGTGAACATGAGCTACAGGATGTTCCACTTTTATCCCAATTGATAAGCAATAATCATTAAATGCTTGGGATGAAAACTCAGCAGCATTATCCAGTCTAATAGACTTGATTGGATTATCAGAAAATTGTGCTCGTAGTCGAATTATTTGTGCCATTAGTTTTGCAAACGCAAGGTTGCGTGATGACAACAGGCACACATGAGACAATCTACAGGATGCGTCTACTAAGACCATAAAATATCTAAAGGACCCACTAGGTGGGTGAATAGGTCCACAAATGTCCCCTTGTATACGTTCCAAAAACGTAGGTGACTCAGTCCCAACCTTTGTTGGTGATGGTCTAATAGTTAACTTGCCTTGATAACAAGAAGTGCAAGAAAATTCATTACTTAAAAGAATCTTGAAATTCTTTAACGGATGCCCATATGAGCTTTCTATAATCCGTCTCATCATGATTGATCCAGGGTGTCCCAATCGATCATGCCAAAGTACAAAAGTATTGGAATCAGTAACCTTTTGGTTTACTGTTGAATGTGCCTCAATTGCACTAATTTTTGTCCAATACAGGCCACAAGATAAAGACGGGAATTTCTCAATAACCCTCTTTTGTTCAGAGACATTCTTTGTAATGATGAGATATTTAAGATTATTCTCATCTGTTGTCTCAATATGATAGCCATTCCGGCGTATATCTTCAAAACTCAACAAGTTTCTCTTAGACTTGGAGGAGAACATTGCATTCTCTATGATAAACATTGTTCCTCTAGGCAGAGTTATAGTTGCTCTTCCGGAGCCTTCAATCAATTTACTACTACCAGAGATTGTAGTAACATCTGCCTTACACATACTTAGTTGAGAGAAATATTTCTTTTCTTTGAGTATCGTATGTGTAGTACATGAATCAACTAAACAAATATTTTTACAGTTGGACGTTGATCCAAGCTTGCTTTGTGAGATATCCATATTTGCTTTCCCATGGTTTGACATACAAAAGAAATACACGAACATGAGAATAAACAAATTCAATCCGTTTGTTTAATATTTTCATAATCTGCTGAGGTTAGTCGATTAACTTAGTTGATAGTCGACTATCTTGGGAAGCAGTCATTAGGTTTGTCGACTAACTAAATCAGATAGTCGACTATCTTGCCTTGCGGAAAAGTCCAGTTTTTATGCGAAATATTAGTTAGTCGACTAACTAAGTTGATAGTCGACTAACTTAGTAAACAGTCATCAGGTTAGTCGACTAACTAAATCAGATAGTCGACTAACTTAGCTTGCGGAAAAGTCCAGTTTTAATGCGAAATATTAGATAATCGACTAACTGTTAGGTTAATCGATTAACTCTACTGGAAAATAAAAATATCTTTGAAAATATTGAAACATTCTAAAGAACTAATACTAACATTATATCATAAACTAACTAATACTAGCTGATACTAATGACTATTAGTTTATTCACTAACTAATACAAATAAGTAAAATAAAATCAAACAATTCCATCTTCCTTCATCACAGATCCATCACCGATTAAGTGGTCTATTTTCCCCTCGGGTTGCTCAAAGAAGTCTGCCACATCCAGGTGGGTGATGTCAAAATTGTCGTCAGAGACAAAATTTGTTTCAGGGCCTTTATTCTTTAGAGATGCTAGATAAAGATCAACCAAATGTCTTGGTACACGGTAAGCTTTTGACCAGTGCCCTTTTCCACCGCAACGATAACATATAGTTTCTGAACTATTTGCCTTTGGATCCTCATAATCCCGTTTCTGCTTTTGGTGGTTATATCTCTTTGGGGGGTGACGGACATCAGGGAAATTTCTTCCTTGTCTACGTCCACGGCCATGACCCCGATTACGACCACGACCATGATTAAAGCCATAGCCTTTTCCATGCTTGGCATAATGAGAATACACCTTATCTGCTTCAGGCAATGGTGTAGACCCAGTGGGTCGATTTTCGTGATTTCTCATGAGCAGGTCATTGTTTCGCTCAGCCACAAGGAGAAGAGAAATCAGTTCAGAGTACTTTTTGAAACCTTTCTCTCTGTACTGTTGTTGCAGTACCATATTGGAGGCATGAAACGTTGTAAACGTTTTTTCAAGCATATCATAATCAGAGATATTATCTCCACAGAGTTTCAATTTTGAAGTAATTCTGAACATTGCAGAATTATATTCAGAAACAGACTTAAAGTCTTGGAGCCTCAGATGAGCCCAATCATATCGTGCTTGTGGCAGAGTGACCAACTTCAGGTTGTCATATCTCTCCTTTAAGCCTTTCCACAAGATGAGTGGATCTTTGGCTGTGAGATATTCAATTTTCAAACCTTCATCAAGGTGATGGCGCAAGAAAATCAAGGCCTTAGCACAGTCTTGGGTGGATGCTTTATCTCTGTCTTTAATGGCGTCTCCAAGACCCATAGCATCTAAGTGGATTTCAGCATCCAACACCCATGTCATATAGTTCTTGCCCGAAATTTCAAGGGCAACGAACTTTCTTTTCATAATATCAGACATAATTAAAACCAAATTCGGAAAAAGGGAAATACCTTAATTTTCTCAAGAGGATTCTTGAGACGGTAGAGTCTCGTGCTGATAACGTGTTATGAAATAATATAAGAACAAGAACAATAATACAAGAACAAGAACAATAGAGAGAAAAGTAGAGAGAGGAGTATTCTTATTGATACTTTGGGATGGTTTACAATGGAATAGAACCCCTTTATTTATAGGGAGGTGGTGACTTAGCCACCAAGAAGTAAACCCTAGAATCTCTCTAAATATGGACATTCACCTAAAATAGAATATTTTATAACACATAAGAAATAGAGGGAAAGAAAAAAATAATGAGAGGTTGTGTGATTGTTCGTCTATTTAGTGAGCGAGTGAAAACAGAAGTATCGTTGCTGGTGAGAGAGAAGAAACCAATGTTATACATTATTGGTGAGCGTGCCAAAACCAATCTTGTACTTTATTGGTGATCGAGTTATTGTTGGTAAGCGTGCCAAAACAGATCCTTATTCGTTGTTGGTGAGCAAGTGAAAACCAACCTTGTAAATCTTGACCGTAAAAGCTTAAAACCACAAAAGTTGTTCTCAATTCAAATTATAAAGAGCTCAAAGAAATAATCTTCTTGCAGCCTAAGAAGATTGGATTAGATACTACATTAGTTCCAAAATATTAATGGTGTCATTTATCGTTATTGCTCTCATATTATATTCTGTACATTTATTGTTTGTTGTGATTTACACTTATTTAAGTTGAATGGACAAATACTTTTATACAAGGTGTCTGTGTATTAATTGATTAACTGTAAATTATAATCGGCTAAATTTTTAATAGGCGTACAATTCATCCTTCCCTTTTGTACTTTCAGATAGAACCTTAAATCGAATCACGTTCAAATTGTTTCAAACATTTTCAACTCACAAGATTTTTGATTATCTTCATTCGACCAATATTTTATTAAATAGTTCATTGATGCATTGGCAAGACTTGCTGCTATTTTTATTTACATGTCTCGTTAAATTGCATACAAATTATGACGTATTGGCAAGACTTGGCATTATCTTCATCTACCCCTACACTACAATTAAGATTAAAAAGATAGATTGAGATGATATCAATTTCAATTAGTTTCTTATCATTTATTGCTGATTCTTTAATTTCAAATAAAAAAAAGTTAGATAGTTAAGAGATGTTTCAAATTGAGTCCATTGTCGTGGAAAACTGAAAAAAGAAACACTAATTTGATTATTGCATCCCGATGAGACAAAAATTATTAGTTTCCATCCTCATGTTCAGACCTATACAATTATTTAACTGATCGAATCAGATCATATCTCGATAAACAATATTGTTAGATCATACTCACATTCTGCCCTTTCTGGTGCTTACGCTGTCTCTTTTTATATACAGTTGACATCTCTACTCAAAACTTTCATAGAGAAAAGAAAATAAATCAAATAAAAATATGTAAAAATTTATTAGTGTTATAAAATAGAAGTCTATTTAGAGTGAATGTCTAAGAGTTTTAGCTTGAAGCTAAGTCATTCCTCTTCCTATAAATAGAGGGGTCTTACCCCATTGTAAATCACCCCAAGTATTAATAAGAATACTTCTCTCTCTCCCTATTCTCTCTCTATATTGTTCTTATTCTTGCATTATTGTTCTTGTCTTTATATTATTTCATAACACTTATCAGCACGAGACTCTACCGTCTCAAGAAGCTCTTTAAGAAGATTAAGCCGCCGTCAATTTCTCCGCATCGGAGCCGCCGTCGTCTGCATCAGTGGAGAAAAGGAAGAAAACATTGAAAATATAATTGGTATACCTTAAAGGTAAGTAATTTACTTTTCCCTTTCAAATTCTTGAAATTCTACGATTTGATTTAATATACAAACAAAGTTTGATTATAACTCTAATGGAGTTTGTAAGAAATTATAACCACATGAAGTGGTAAAATCTCTATGTCCTGCCATGATTAAATTCATGTATGATTGTGGGCAAATAATTGAAAATCCGTCCCATTGAATTTGCTCCATTCCCTTTAGAGAATGTGGAAGCAGTATATGATAAGTCTGAAAGAAGACTAAAATATTACCATGAAGGTATCAATGAATGTGGACGTGGCAAAGAATTCCGTCCAATTGAATTTGCTCCGTTCCCTTTAGAGAATGTGGTAGCAGTATGTGATAAGTCTGAAAGAAGACTAATTACCGTAAAGGTATCAATGGATGTGGACATGGCAATAGACGAAGTTATAATCGTCATTATTGTGGTAATGAGAACAATAAGGATTCTCAAAATAATCTTTCACTTTATGAAAGTAATATTTGACATGAGATTGTGTAAAGCACATGATCTTGATCCATTCCCTGAAGTGAATGTGATAATTGTAATAGAGCCCGTAAGTATGAACACGCTCTTGATGTAAATTTGTTTTATGTCTGACATTATGAAAAGAAAGTTCGTTGCCCTTGAAATTTCGGGCAAGAACTATATGACATGGGTGTTGGATGCTGTAATCCACTTAGATGCTATGGGTCTTGGAGACGCCATTAAAGACAGAAATAATGCATCCACCCAAAACTATGCTAAGGCCTTGATTTTCTTGCGCCATCACCTTGATGAAGGTTTGAAACTATGCTAAGGCCTTGATTTTCTTGCGCCATCACCTTGATGAAGGTTTGAAGATTGAATATCTCACTGTCAAGGATCCACCTATCTTGTGGAATGGCTTAAAGAAGAGATATGACAACCTGAAGTTGGTCACTCTGCCACAAGCACGATACGATAAGAACCCAAAAGCAAATAGTTTATAAACTATATATTATCGTTGCGGTGAAAACGGGCACTGGTCAAAGGCTTGCCGTATACCATGACTTTTGGTTGACCTTTATCAAGCATCTCGAAAGAGTAAACGCCCTGAAACGAATTTTGTCTCTGACGACAACTTTGACATCACCCACTTGGATGTGGCAGACTTCTTTGAGCAACCCGAGGGGAAGATAGACCACCTAATCGGTGATGGATCCGTGATGAAAGAAGATGGAGCTATTTGATTTTATTTTACTTGTTTGTATTAGTGAATGAATAAACTAATAGCCATTAGTATTAGCTCGTATTAGTTAGTTCATGATATAATGTTAGTATTAGTTCTTTAGAATGTATCAATATGCTCAAATATCAATTATATTTTTACTTTCTAGTAGAGGTAATCGACTAACCTGAAAAACTAGTCGGTTATCTCATATTTCGCATAAAACTGCAAAACAATCGATTGTCAATGATCAACAATCGATTGTCTTTAAAACAGTGTGATCTGGAATTTTACAAAAACAGTCAACAATCGATTGTCTATGTCTAACAATCGATTGTCGTTAGACAGTGTTATCTGAAATTTTTCAAAAATCATCCACAATCGATTGTCTATGTCTAACAATCGATTGTCATTAGACAGTGTAATCTGGAATTTTTCAAAATAGTCAACAATCAATTGTCTATAGTTAACAATCGATTGTCTTAAGACAGTGCTCTGGAATTTTTCAAAATAAGCCAACAATCGATTGTCTATATCTTACAATCGATTGTCTTAAACAGTGTGATTTGAAGTTTTTCAAAAATAACAAATAATCGATTGTGTGTGTTTAACAATCGATTGTCTATGTTCAAACAATCGATTGTGTGTGTTTAATAATCGATTGTCTTATGAAAAACGCTGAAAATTTTCAAACTGCAAAGTAATCAATTATGGATAACATATCTGATTTTGTTAGTCAACTGTTAGCAGCAGATTTTGAAAATATTATGTGACACAAACGAATTGAAGTTGTTTATTCTCATGTTCGTATATTTTCTTTTATATGTCAAACCATGGGAAGTAAATTGATTGAAGGCTCCGGAAGAGCAACTGTAACTCTGCCCAAAGGCATGACGTTTATCTTAGAGAATGCAATATTCTCCTCCAAGTCTAAGAAGAACTTGTTGAGTTTTAAAGATATCATTCAAAATGGATATCATATTGAGACAATAGATGAGAATAATCTTGAATTCTTCATGAAAACGAGGCTGCCCATTTCGGTTTGGGTTCACGCCATTTTGCATGCAGCAAAGCTAGTTCGTCGGCTGCCCAATTTGGATTGGGTTCACGCCATTTTGCATGCAGCAATGCTAGTTCGTAGGCTGCCCACTTCGGTTTGGGTTCACGCCATTTTGCATACAGCAATGCTACTTCGTCTCTGACTGACGAATTGACACAAATATTCCCCGTTGCAATTGGTTTTGGGTCATGGACCCAATATATCCCATTTAAGAATCTTTGGATGCGCAGTATATGTGCCTTTAGCACCGCCATCTCGCACCAAAATGGGTCTGCAAAGAAGGTTAGGAATATATGTTGAGGTTGAATCGCCCTCCATTATTCGCTACCTCGAAACATTGACAGGAGATTTGTTCACTGCACGGTTTGCAGACTGTCAATTTGATGAGACACTTTTCCCAAAATTAGGGGGAGAAGTTGGTGAAACCAAACGGGAAATTTTGTGGAAAAATGCATCATTATCTCATCTTGATCCACATACCTCTATTTGTGAAAGAGGCACAAAAGATTATCCATTTGCAAAGAATAGCAAATCAAATGCCTGACGCATTTATAGATTTGAAAAGGATAACAAAATCACATATCCTCGAAGTGAATGTGACAACATTTAATTTACGAATACATATTCATTATTGGAAGAATATGAACATGAAATTGGTATTAAATATACCACACTCACCCCTAGAAGGAGGTTTGAGATGATATATGGCATGAATGATCGTTGGTCACGTACCTATTGTACGCCAAAGTATTTTGGAAATATGACTATTAAAGGACAACGATAATGCAAGAAACATATCTTGCATATAAGTTTGACATGACCATAATGGTATAACTTTCTCTTTAAGAAAGATATTCACCACATGGATGTTAATGAATCTGTGGTAGTACAAAATTAATTGAGAGCTCTAGAAGAGCCATAATTACTATGTTGGAGAAACACAATTGAGTATTGTGCTGTAGTAAGTCTCAAAGAAACTTATTCAGTTTCCAAAGTACACGCGAAAGCGATTGATTATATAGAGACTATAAATAAAGGAAGGCTTTGGTATCTCCTATTACTACAACTTGTAGCGGGGTAATTTGCATATGAAAAGCTACCCGCTTTGTTCTCCAGTTTGTACTACACAAAAGAAAGAATGCCACAATAAAGTGGATATCTATTGGTATAAAACCCATGTCATAATAAACCTGAAGTTTATTGATAAGTGCACATGTCATGGTGTAAATTTGAAGTTTACCAATATTGATAATTTATTCAGTTGGCATTCGTGTTAGCCATCTCATTTTATGTATGATGTGCAAATTCACATAGGTGAATATCAAAGAACTAGAAAGTTCTTGTTCTCATTAATGAACTGACCAACTAAAGAGTTCGGGTTGAAGCCCCTAAATTCTGGAAATATCAAAGGTGAATATGGGCCCATTCACCTGCCATGTATACCTCATATGATGCATCTATGGAATGGTTACATGCGCAATTGTTATTAACCCGCAGCCTGGCCGGTGCTTGCGAGGTAAATTGCTCAGTAATCTAACTTCGAGCATAATTTCCAGATTTCCTACTCAAGATAGTTCATCTTGATAAGTTGGTTTATATCAAAGTTGGTTTAGCAAGATAATTATTGAGTGCTTCCACTTAATAGCTAAACTGTTTCTTATGAGAACAAAGTTATATATATCAGTTTGATATACGTTGTATGCGAGAGTATATTATATTCTCCCCTCACAAGTGGTTCAGGGTCAGGAACCAAATAATTTCATCTTATTATTAATGTGCTGTGTATATTGACATAATAATGCACAAAGATGATTTCCCAAAGTTGAGGAAACAAGTTAGCTTTACTAACATGAGGGGGAGACATGATAAACACTTGAGAAAAGGTTACATGGGATGAATTATCATTTGTATATGTATATCCCCGAATATCATGATATGAACTTGAAGTTCATAAAAGGTATAATTCAATTGCAACATATTGCAAAGCATGCTATACGCATTTGCTGACCCAAAGAAAGTAACTAAATGGAAGAGATACAATTCAAGAAGAATTGATTCCATATGAAAGACATGTAGCTTTGAACCTATAGTTCAAATGCTTGAAAGTATAAAAGTCAAAGGTATGTATAGTCAGTTTTCGATATCTTATTTGTTTAGTATCACTAATGAAAACTTGATATGCAGCTAAAGTTTATTATGTGACTTACATGACTTAACTTGAAAGATTTAAGTTGCTTGAAGCATATGCAATTCGTGGTCATGAAGTACCACATCCTAAGTACAACTTGTGTACATATATATCTTGCCATAACTATAAGCATGATGGCTTTGAGAATGCACCTATGGAGATATTGAAGAGTTATTCCACGACATTATATGAAGATGTTCATACCTATCAAGAATGATGATTTCAAGGTGCGGAATATTTATTCAAGTCAATATGGTTGATTTATTTATCAAACGTCTACCAAAGATCGTTTTGAAGATGATGCACAAGATTGGAATGCAAATGCTCAAGGATATAAAATGATGTACTCATTAGGGGGAGTCAATGCGCGTTGCACTCTTTTTTCCTTACAAGGTTTTGTCCCACTGGGTTTTCCTTGCAAGGTTTTTAACGAGCCAACCAATAGGCGCATATTCAAACATGTGTACTCTTTTTCCTTACTTTAATTTTTCCCATTGGGTTTTGGTTTTAAGGTTTTATGAGGCACATTATTGAATAGACATTCAAGGGGGAGTGTTATAAAATAGAAGTCTATTTAGAGTGAATGTCTAAGAGTTTTAGCTTGAAGCTAAGTCATTCCTCTTCCTATAAATAGAGGGGTCTTACCCCATTGTAAATCACCCCAAGTATTAATAAGAATACTTCTCTCTCTCCCTATTCTCTCTCTATATTGTTCTTATTCTTGCATTATTGTTCTTGTCTTTATATTATTTCATAACAATTAGTTAAATTTAAAATTCTTCTTAAGTTTTGACTTTAGTGTATTAATTTTGTCAAGCAAATATGTTGAAAAGGGAAAAGTAATTTTTTAAAATCTATTTGAAATAGAAGGGTCTTTGGTTATGATTGGCGACAATCTTGTACGGGTCAAAATCAGAATAGAGAAATTTAACATACGTAAGGTCGAGGTCGAATAGTGATCAATAAGGCCGAAGTCGGACAGTGATCTATAAGGACGAGGGTCGAGCAGTGATCTATAAGGCTGAGGTTGGGTAGTAATCTATAAGGCCGAGGTTGAGCAGTGATTAATAAGGCCGAGGTCGGGCAGTGATCTATAAGGTCGAGGTCGAGCAGTGATCTATAGGGCCGAGGTCGAGCAGTGATCCATAAGGCCAAGGTCGATGATCTATAAGGTTCTATAAGGTCGAGATCGAGCAGTGAAGATAGATGCAACAGCTTGCTTGCTTTGGAATCCTCAAAGGGAATATTTTACTGGGTATTCCCTCTAATTGTACATTTTTTTGATTTTCTACGAATACCCTTATAAATAGGAAAAAAGTAATTTCCGAGAGGGGGATTCTCTCTCTCGAAAATAGATATATCTCTCTAAAAGAGATTAGAGGATCTGTGATCCCATACCCTCCATCAGATCCAAAAGGGACCCTATGATTCTTGTATCTATCATTTTTCTTTATCAAATAAAAAAGATTCCGCCTCACTCAAGATGGTGTGAATATCTTCCTTTATTTATATTTTATTGTCATTTAATGTTACTTAATGCATCTTTTTTCATACTATTACTCAACTATATGTTTCTATTCATGTTATCCAACTCGTATCTAGATTTGATTATCTTTAATTAGGATTTACCCTCTATCTTCTTATTTAATTAGTTTAATAAAAAGGATCCATACTTTTTTGGTAGAACAAACTTAAAGGATAATCTTTACTCCCTATGGTCCGCTTTAATTGTTTTTTGTGGTCTATTATATTTGATTTTCCAAATATTAAGAAGGAATTTTTTTTTTTTCAAATTTGTATTGAAATAAAGAGCTTAAAGTAGTTGTTATATTTTTAATCAATAAATTAAGATTAATAGGATTAATTTTATTATAAATTAATACTAAATTTAAATTCTTCTGGACACTTGGGTCATATAGTGCGGTATATAGGAAGTTTACAAGTGGACACTTTTACCGCCAACGCCCATTGATTCATTGAAAGTGGCATCGACTTTCGGGTAAAGCACGGATGACCTGACCCCCATTAATGTGAAATCATTCTCAATTGGAAAATTCTATTGGAATTGGTCACAAGTCACAACTTCTTCTTTGGTTTTGAAATCTTGACATTTGATACATATACAATCATAACCATTTAATAATGATGCTGAGTTTCCGCTGTTTTCGTTACTCTACATCATCACCTTCTTCTTATAACTTCTCTATTTTCTTGCCAAAACCTCATAGCTTTCTTCCTTTTACATTTTCACTAAAAATGGGTTCCTACACGACATCGTCTTTAGCACAAAGCACGTCTTCTAAGCTACTTTTCCGTCAGTTATTTGAGAAGGAGTCGTCTACCTTTACTTACCTTCTTGCTGATACTTTACATCCTGAAAAACCAGCACTGGTAAATTTATTTATTCATATTGAACTTCTCTTTACAATCTTGGTTGATGAGGTTTTCACTCAACTGTGTAACCATCTCATCTGAAATCTTAAATTGTTAGAGAAAAAAAACTTTTATTTATTTGATTATATCTTAACACGGACTTTATTCTTTATTATATATATGAGTCAAATACGTGGAAATTCTTTTTGATAACGAGTGATATGAGACTTGAACGCACGACCTCTGCGTGTCCTAATGTGTTGTTGAAGTGGGTGACTCATCTAAAAACTAAACCTTTTTTATTTATTAGTTATGCCTTTTATTCTAGTGATTCTCTGCTTGAATGCCTTGATAAGTTTAGTTTGCTGGTAGTAAAATATATTCTTTTTTCCGGTGAGGAGTTGTGAGCGGCCGGCGATGGTCGGTGTACGGTGAGGCAGAGGGAGGCCCAAGAGGTATTGGGGAGAGGTGATTAGGCATGACATGGCTAGGAATGCGGGTTTCCGAAGACATGGCCCTTGATAGGAAAGTCTGGAGGTCTAGTATCATGGTCGTAGGATAGGGGCTCCTAGAGTTTTTCATACTACTCACCCGGGGTTGGGTGAGGGTTGGCAGGGCTATCCATAGATGATTTGTGTATTGGATTGTGTCTCCCTTATGGTAGTTATTTATGGTAGTTACTGTCTGATATTATTGCATGCTATTTTATTTATGGTTCTTATGTTTACATAATTATTTACGCTATTTCTGTTGGAGTCCTGCTCTTTTATCTTTGTTTTTGTTTTTACTTTCCTTCACTGAGCCGAGGGTCGATTGGAAACAGCCTCTCTGCCCTTTCGGGTAGGGGTAAGGCTCGTCTACATATTACCCTCCCCAGACCCCACTTTGTGGGACTATACTGAATAGTTGTTGTTGTTGTTGTACTAACGGTCAACATGTTTAATAGCAAGAGCTCTTACGAAAGGTTGCAACTCCTTTTGTCTTTTAAAATCTATGTTATTATGAAACTATATGAGTAAAATATTGGAATCGGTAGCAAAAATATAATGGAATGAATGAGGTTTGGCTCAATGCTAAGCCACCTACACCTCCAACCTATGAGTCGCGGGTACCAGTAAAATTCGGAGGCATTTGATGCGTTCAATTATTATACCTGAACCCATTACACTTTTGAAATTATAAGTTTAGAAATTAATAATTGCAAAAAAACTTTAGTGATTTTTCACATATGTATGTGTCGAAAATACTGGTTCAGTCGGTCCATTGATTTTATACTCAAGGTGCCTCTGCTCACGTTGGGTAAGTGCCTGAGTAGGGAATGTTATTGATCCCCTCAAAGTATGGTGGAATAAAAGGAAACATAGTGGAAGATATTTGAAACTAAGGTACAAGGATATTCTTTTCCATAATATTGATCACCAGATAAACATTTGGACTCTCACGTTTTAGTCATTTTAACGTGTTTTCTGTGGAATAAGTGAATGCAATATACTAAGTATTTATGTAGTGTAGCTTTGGTTTAAAAAGAAGATGAAGGAAGGCAACTGTGAGAAAGAGAGAGACTATTTAGTGGAGAAACCTTGAAGTTTTGAGTCGATTATAAGTGAGCCATTCCTGCACTCTGAATTCTATTTTCCATCCTTTAACAGCCAATAATGCTAAACAGATTTGCCCTATTGATGTAAATAACTGTGTATTCACTTTCCCACTACCAGAGGAAGGGGGAGACAAGAGGGGTTGCTCTTATGGTAAGCAACCCCCACTTCCAACCGAGAGGTTGTGAGTTCGAGTCTCTCCAAGAGCAAGGTGGGAAGTTCTTGGAGGGAAGGATGCCGGGGGTCTATTTGGAAACAACCTCTCTACCCCATGGTAGGGGTAAGGTCTGCGTACACACTACCCTCCCCAGACCCACTAAGTGGGATTATACTGGGTTGTTGTTGTTGTATACTAGCTTACATCGGGATTAGCCATTAATACTTAATTTGTTCATTTTTGGATTCACTTTGAAGTATAGATGAATGGAGCTCCAAACCCGTCAGATAATCAATTGAAAAGATAAACAGGAAGATAGAATAAATGGTGAACCGTATCCGCTGTTAATTCATAGCTTATTTCAAGATGATTACTGGTTGTAAATGCATCATCTAGCTCTGGATCCAATTTTCTTTACATTTTCTACATTTAGATTTATTCAACAACTTCTGAAACAGTTAAACTTTTCATTAATATCACCTGTATTCTGAATTGAGGAATAAAGAATCATTAATTTCTCCGTTTCAGATTTTGTAACTTACCTCTCATTTTCTGCATGGTGCCTTGTGTTAAATTTAGCGATTCAGAATTAACTGATGTAAATAATCCAACTGCAGCTGATTGACCCGGTGGACAAAACGGCGGATCGTGATCTTGCACTTGTTAAAGAATTAGGTTTGAAGCTTGTATATGCTATAAACACGCATGTACATGCCGATCATGTTACTGGCACTGGCATGATTAAGGTCTGATTTATTTTCCTCGAATATGATAAATGATTACCAACAATTTATTCTTGGTACTATTATCAACGCACCCTGTTTTATAGTGCTTCATTATTGTTATCATTCCTGCAGACTAAGGTGCCTGATGTGAAATCTATCATTTCCAAAGCAAGTAATGCAAAAGCCGATCTTTTTGTTGAACCTGGTGATAAAATCTATTTTGGTGATATTTTTCTGGAGGTATGCTGCAGACATGATTTTTGCATATAAGATAGTAGTCTTCTTTAGGTGATAAGTGTGCATATAAAGGATACTAAGTTTAGATTTTGTTCAAATGGTTGTAGAGGTAGAAAATCAAACAATGAATTTGGTTCTATGAAGTTCCCGTTGCAAGAAAATTTAGTATGATTTCTAACATATATCATGTCATAAACATCGAAGCGACTTGCAAACACATGACAATGCTGTCAGTTGACCATGTGATTTTTGTTTCAGAAAAGATGAAACTGCTTTATACTGAGCCATGCGGGGAACATATTGTGGAAAACGAACTGAGTTGAACTTTATTCT
Source organism: Nicotiana benthamiana (assembly GCA_034376525.1). Classification (NCBI taxonomy): domain Eukaryota; kingdom Viridiplantae; phylum Streptophyta; class Magnoliopsida; order Solanales; family Solanaceae; genus Nicotiana; species Nicotiana benthamiana. The sequence continues at coordinate 120,666,027 of CM067331.1, forward strand.
TATGTACACTTAATTGGATATTTGGTTTGCTGTGAAAAGGGTCAGTGCCTCCGACATGCTGGTTTTGAGAAGAATGAAAATGTTTTCACCTTTGGTGCAGTGATTATGGGCTGACTGTGGAGCATCCAGGAAAATATGATTCCTTGAGAATTCATTTCCATGTCAAAACAAGAAATGCGTTGGAAATTCCATTTAAAATATTGGTACAAAACGCTGAGTAGAAAATGTTTAGGATCTTACTAATTGCCACCTTTTTAGTCTCAAATAGGTGTTATACTTGGAATGGTGATATGTTAATCTGGTAGATTTCATTATTCAATAATTAATTCTCCCAAAGTAATATGTGACCAAATAAATCGGGATAGATAGAGATGACAAGAACAGCCACCAAAGAAATGGGACAAAGGTAGTAGAAGGCAAATACCTACCAAAAATTGACAAATGTTTGGCTCTAGTTCAATTTTCTGACTGAAATTTATTTTCCATCTTTGAGCTACATTCTGATACATTACAATACAGGTTCGCGCAACTCCTGGTCATACATTGGGCTGTGTTACCTATGTTACAGGAGATGGACCCAATCAGCCTCAGCCAAGAATTGCATTTACTGGAGACGCTCTTTTGATACGGGGATGTGGACGTACAGACTTTCAGGTACATCTACTTGGTGCAGTATGTCATTTTAGCTAAATTCTTCTGGACCTTGGGCCAAAAGAAAATTGAGAGCGTCTGGTCCAGTACATTTAAATGTTCCTTAAATAACTAAGATTTTCATCTGTTTCTAGCTTACAAAAGGTAAATGATGCTCTAAGATCGAGAATGTTCTTGAGGGCTAGGGTTAATGCTCTGTTTGGGACCAGGAAAGGAAGGATTAGGTGAAGAAAACTATTCAAAAAGTTGTTGCCTGTAAACATTATATTTGGATTTATAATAACTAAGGGATGGGGTTAATGCTCTATTTGGCAAAGGAAACTATTGAATGCCACTGTCTGTAACATTATATTTGGAGTTTATATCCCTTGCTGAAAATTTAAGACAGAGATGTCATCCAAACTACTTCACTAAATCAAGAACAATTATTATGTTACCAAATTTACAATATCCTGATCTTGGATGTCGTCAGATATACATAGTTAAACCAAAATACTATATTACACAAATCTCAAGCTTTAATTGGCTATGGTTGCCAGGGTCCCTCTTGAAATCCCGGAAATTAGTTGAAGCAAATTTCATCATTGTGCTAAAAAAATGGTGGTCTTTACTTGTTAGTAGTTTGAGGTGGGCCTCAAGAAATGAAACAGTGTTTTCTGTCTTTTAGTATCAAAATTTACTCATATTCTCCTACTTAACTGCAGGGCGGAAGTTCAGACAAATTATATGATTCTGTTCATTCACAGGCAAGGACATAGAACTTGTACATTTATGCATATTATTACCTGTAAAAGAATAATAAAACAAATGTAATGTTGAATCCATTCTTTTCGTATCCCTACTATTGCTGATCATCATCGTGTTGTGAGAGCAGATTTTCACATTGTCCAAAGACACATTGGTATATCCTGCTCACGACTACAAGGGGTTCACCGTAAGTATACACCTATCATCTTTTTGCTATTTCCAATGCTACATATTTTGGGTTGTTTACACTGGTGCAAAATTCATTTTCAGGTCAGCACAGTGGGGGAGGAGATGCTGTACAATCCACGCCTTTCAAAAGATAAGGTACTTCTCTGCTAGTAGTTTTTACTCTAGTTTTCATTTCATGCTAAGCTCGGCGATTTGTGGCTTAAGTGTGGAGGAACTTGCTGAATGCCCATTCATCTGTAGTTGAAAAAAATTGGATAAGAAAAGATCAATGTCTTTAGCAGGGGCGGAGCTGGGGTGGCAGAAGGGGTTCATCGTCGGAAAATTGCACTATATAGACAAGGTCAAACATATGTTTTATGTACATATAGTAGACATTGAATCCCCTTGGTTTTTCCGAGTGTTCATTTCTTTATGTTTTGAATCCCCTTGATGAAAATCCTAGCTCCGCCTACATAAGTGCACAATATGCTAGTGTAGAAAATCTTCTTTTTTTCAGTTATTCGCTGTTCGATTAGTGTCATTCTGCAGCAGTGAAAAGGCATCCACTTACTTTCCATTTGCATCATTGAGCTGATTGTAGTTGCATAAAGTTCTAACTATATGCGTGCATTGTTATTTATCCTTCTTTTTTTCTTTGAGAAAACCTTGTTCAATTCTTGTTTCTCATGTTTGCTTAAAGGAACAATTTTTGCAGGAAACATTCAACAACATCATGCAAAGTGAGTAAACCATTTCAAATTCTTTCCTTTTTTTCCCCTCTCAATAGCTTTTTATCTTTAGTTGCTAATGAAATCACTTTTTCTAACAGATTTGAATTTGTCATATCCAAAAATGATGGACGTAGCGGTTCCATCTAACATGCTTTGTGGATTGCAAGAAACTTGAAGTCTTATCTTTGAGATGGTGCCAAAGAGGCTGTAAATAGAGAGCAGGGCATACACATTTGGAAGTGAAAACTGATTATATTATTGAATAATGGTTCATCTCCCTCCTAAGATAATATGAATCTTGAGTGTGTATAATTTCATAATATGAATAATGATCTTTTTTTTACATCCTCTTCTTCTTAGTTGGTTGCTCCAAAGTGATAGTTAAATCATTTGGCTGAAAGATTTTCTTGTATTAGGACAGCAGATAAATGACTAAACATGCTACTGCCTATTCTGTCAAAACTTTTCTATATTTTTAGCAATCTTTAGACCACAAGCTCACTTATATCTATAGGTTATAACATGAACATTGAAGTACTAAAGAAGGTTTTTCAGAAGTTGAAAGGCAATGTGCATATAGTGTAAGGTGTTAAACTACTTTCACAATTTCTTCAAAGAATTGTAGCAGAAGCAAAGGAAAGGGTTACCACTTACCACTATACTCTCACTTCATGGTACAATGCCAAAAGCATATGTGAATCCAGGTTTTAAACTTTATTGGCTCGGCCTTTAAGATTTTTACTATTAAACTCATTATATTTTTAAAATTATTGGTTCAACTCTACTATCTGTTGCAATTTTAGTACATATGAACCTGTCACGTATATGCTACATACGCCCCAAGTCAAATGAAGCGTGCCTAAATTAGTAAAAATGCATTACTGAAAAGCTCAAATACATGGAAAAAGATAGCAGGGGCCATCTTGAAGATGTGCACTTTAACAGCATCAAAAAACATATACCTGAGGTTAAAAATGTCTAGGTACATGTCTAGGTACATGCCTAGGTACAAGAGCAAAATGGATACAACTTGGGGGCTCTAACACTAAGTACTTCAGTGCAGTAATGAAGGAGAGAAGTCAACACAACCAGATTACTGAACTTACCAATGCAAAGGGAATCAAACTTAGTACACCTGAAGATATCAAAGAAGAAATCATGGGATTCTACAAGGCACTGATGGGAACTTTGCAACTAATCTGCCTGCTATAAACCAACTGTATATGTCAAATGGCCCAAAACTGACACAACGACAAAGACAGGATCTATGTGCTGCCGTAACTGATACAGAAATAGAAGAGAGTCTCAAGGCTATTGGAGATGACAAAGCACCAGGGATAGATGGATACAATGTTGTATTCTTCAAAAAGAGCTGGGGCATCATTGGTAGCCAAGTCACCACTGCCATTAAGCAGTTCTTCACCTCAACTAGGATGTGCAAACCAATCAACTGTGCAACTATTACCCTCATTCCTAAACTGTCCAAACCATCTACAGTCAAAGAGTATAGGCCTATTGCTTGATGTTCTGTTCTCTACAAAATCATCTAAAAAATACTGGCTAATAGGCTGCAGAAGGTGATGGCAAGTATTATCAGTGAAGCTCAGGCAGGATTCATCCCAGGTAGAAAGATCCAGGACAACATCATCCTAGCACATGAGCTTGTCAAAAGCTATACTAGATAGCATGTGTCCCCCAGATGCATGATAAAAATTGACTCAGAAAGCGTATGATTCAGTTGAATGGGTATTTCTACAGCAGGTTATGGAACAGATTGGCTTCCCCAACACCTTCACCAAATGGATAATGGAATGTATCTCAACAGTGAGCTTCTCTGTGCTAGTTAATGGAGAGCCTATTGTGCCCTTTGCTGCTGCTAGGGGACTGAGGCAAGGGTGTTGGATAATACGCTTAACGCTAGAGGGAGGTGAATAGCGTTATAATAAAATTTAGCGTAAACTTGCGGAAATTAAAATTTGCAGGAAATAATTATGTGCGTTAAATAAATAAAAAGGAAAGAACGCACCGATATATTCTGGTTCACCACAACACGTGGCTAGTCCAGTCCCCGAGAGACTCTTTCGAGATTTTCCACTAACTTGTTAAGCTTACGGGTGCTCAACAAACCTTTACAACGTAAGGACACAAGCCTTAACACCTTTGCTCGGAGATACAACACTCCAAGACTTCAACCAAGGAAACACAAGTTTCTTACGACAAGAGAATCACAATTCTCTTACAAGTGTGTAAAACACTTAACACTCAAACAAAATACTCCTTTATGAGTAGGTATGAGTAAAAGAAGTAAGCTCTAGATCACAACAACTTTGGACAAGAATATGGCTCTCAAAAGCTTTATGAAATTGAATATAAAATGATAAACAAAAGTATGCAAGCTTATAGCAATGTAATGATCAGTTGTAGCATGTTGTTGTGTTTAAAACACTGAAATGAAGCTGTATTTATAGTTGAAAAACTTGGCATTACCGTTGCCTAATTGCCAATTAAGAGTTGCTGATTTTACTCACTGACAATCGATAGTCAAACCCCAACAATCGATTGTCTGCCAGTCAGATCAAAATTCAATCCCAGATTTTACGCTTAATAATCGATTACTTACAATCCATAATCGATTACTGACAACGTTCAAAAAATCCTTTTCCAGATTTTACCACAAACAATTGATTGTCCAGAATCAACAATCGATTACTCAGCAACGTTCAAAAAATCTTTTCAGGATTTTAATCAAAACAATCGATTATACCAAATCAATAATCGATTACCCAATAACGTTCAAAAAATCTTTTCTGGATTTTAATCAAAACAATCGATTATACAGAATCAATAATCGATTACCTGACGGTATTTGAAAACTTTACGACAACGGTCAGCTTCACAATCGATTGCACAAAGTCAACAATCGATTACTTATCAGTTTTTGAAAAACATTTTAGACACTGTCTCTTGACAATCGATTGTCCAATGTAACAATCGATATTTAATAAATTTGAAAATCACTGGAAGACACTGTCTCAACATAATCTATTACCATTAGTTCATAATCGATTATTCTGAGTTTTGAAAAACTTTGATGGACACTGCCTCAGTCACAATCGATTGTCATTAGTTCACAATCGATTGTCATGCAGGTTTGAAAAACCTGATGCTCACTGCCTTACTCACAATCAATTGTCATTAGTTCACAATCGATTGTCATGCAGTCTTGGCTTAAAACAATCGATTATCATAAGTACATAATCGATTATCTTAGTCCAGATTTTTAAGGCATGTCTAAAAATTATTTTGACTACTGTAAATATGCATGATTTAAAATCATTTGACATTAAATTAAATATGCATGATTTTGGAAAATAGTTTTATGAGAGAAGCCATGTTACGAGTCAAGTTGTAGGATCAAGATCACAAATAATAATGACTCAATTAAACTTATAAAACTTTGTCTTGAGCTTGAATCTCATTGTATATCAATTGTGCGCTTGTTTCTTGAACTTCGTCATATATCAATTTTCGCTTCGTTTGTCATTCATCAAAACCTACACAAAAGAACACACGTTTTAGTATATTGCATTGAGAACGTGTTTCCAACAATTTCCCCCTTTTTGATAATGGCAAACATTAAGCGGGATATGCAAGACAAGCAATTTATATTGACGATTCAAGACAAGTATATACATGTAACAAGTATGCAATTTGTTCCCCCTCAATTTGAGAATTCCCCCTCAATTTAAGCTTATAAATACTGAGAGTGCATACCCATTATCTTCCCCCTTTTGCCATTAGCAAAAATAATAATAAGATGCCAAAGATGAAATAAACCTTGTTTATTTATTGGAAAGGAGGCGTGATTATTTAAAGAGAGTATAATAGCTCAAATGATAGCATTACAATCGATTATTGATACGAGATAATCGATTGTTAGATGACAGAAACAGATTTTTCTAAAGAAGACTCGATTCTTGCGTGTCATGCTTTATAATTCCCCCTACTTTTAGGGCGATACCTGCAAAAAAGGATTAGACGTCTCCGACGCTGAAGTTAGAAATCATGTAACAAAAAATGCAATGCATGACTTAGATCAACGTGGAGTCAAGAATCCCGAGTTCACTGCGAATTCGGAAGAAGGACTCTTTCTCTAAAGGCTTTGTAAAGATGTCTGCCAATTGGTTTTTGGTTTCAACAAATTCAATTTCGACATCGCCTTTGAGAACGTGATCTCTAATAAAATGATGTCTAATTTCAATGTGTTTCGTTCGCGAATGAAGAACGGGGTTCTTCGTCAAGCATATGTCACTAGTATTATCACATCTAAGAGGGATATGATCAAGACTTAGGCCATAGTCCAAGAGTTGTTGTTTCATCCATAGGATTTGAGCGCAACAACTCCCCGCGGCTACATATTCAGCCTCGGTTGTGGACAACGCAACACTTACTTGTTTCTTGCTAAACCAAGAAACGAGAGAGCTACCGAGCTCATGGCAAGTGCCACTAGTGCTCTTGCGGTCCAATTTGCATCCAGCAAAATCGGAATCGGAGTAGCCAACAAGTTGGCATGATGAGCCTTTGGGGTACCATAGACCCACATTTGTAGTACCAACAAGATACCTTAAAATCCGTTTTACCGCAGTAAGGTGAGACTCCTTCGGACATGATTGATAACGAGCGCATAAGCACACGCTAAACATGATGTCCGGACGACTAGAAGTAAGATAAAGAAGAGAGCCAATCATACCTCGATACTTTTTGGTGTCGACTTCCTTACCTTTCTCATCTTTGTCTGGATGATCGGATGTGCTCATGGGAGTTGCCATTTCTTTTGCATTGTTCATCTCAAATCGTTTCAGCAATTCTTTGCAATATTTGGTTTGACAAATGAATGTTCCTTCTTTCATTTGCTTTACTTGTAATCCCAAAAAGAATGTTAACTCACCCATCATAGACATCTCAAATTCTTTTGTCATTAAATCGGAAAATTCCTTGCATAAAACATTGTTAGTAGCACCAAATATAATATCATCTACATATATTTGAACTAACAAAATATCATTGTTTTTATGCTTAACAAAGAGAGTTGTGTCAACTTTCCCCCTATTGAAATTATTTTCCAAAAGAAACTTACTCAATCTTTCATACCAAGCTCGGGGAGCTTGTTTTAAACCATAAAGAGCCTTTTTGAGTTTGAAAACATGATCGGGAGATTTAAAATCTTCAAAATCGGGGGGTTGTTCAACATAAACTTCTTCTTGAATAAAACCGTTTAGAAAAATCACTTTTCACATCCATTTGATATAAATTGAAATTCATAGAAGAGGCAAATGCAAGCAATAAGCGAATAGCTTCTAATCTAGCTACGGGAGCATATGTTTCCTCATAGTCAATACCCTCTTGTTGATTATAGCCTTTTGCTACAAGCCTAGCTTTGTTTCTAGTGATTATACCATTTTCATCTAGTTTATTGCGAAAAACCCATTTCGTACCAATTATGGTATGACCTTCGGGTCTTGGCACCAAATCCCAAACGTCATTGCGTTCGAATTGGTTAAGCTCCTCTTGCATTGCCAAGGTCCAAAATTCATCCCCAATTGCTTCTGAGATGGTTTTGGGTTCAATTTGAGAAACAAAAGCAGTATGTACTAAGGTATTTTTGAGAGAGTTTCGGGTACTTACCTTAGCTCCGACGTCTCCAATTACCTGTTCAAGAGGGTGATCTTTGATCGTCCTCCACTCATTTGGCACTTTTGTTTCTTTTTCCAATTGTGGCGCTTCTTCCGTTGGTTGTTCCTCAGTTTTATCTTTATTTTCCTTGGGTGGTTCCTCTTGTATTTTGTCTTTCAAGCTATCTAAGATACCTGCAAGATCAAAACCGGAATCCTTTCTCGCCAAGCGAGCATTATTTTCGGAAAATACAACATGAGGGGATTCCTCCACAATTTGGGTTCTTTTATTAAAGACCCTATATGCTTTACTACGTGAGGAATATCCAATGAAAATACCTTCATCCGACTTAGTATCAAATTTACCCAATTGGTCTTTGCCATTGTTATGAACAAAATATTTGCGACCAAAAACTCTAAAATGGGAAATATTTGGTTTTCTACCCTTATAAAGTTCATAGGGGGTTTTCATGAGTATCGGTCGAATTACTACTCTATTTAGAACATAGCAAGCGGTACTCACGGCGTCCGCCCAAAAATGTTTGGGTATCTTAGCTTCGTCGAGCATGGTTCTAGCCATCTCTTCGAGACACCTATTTTTCCTTTCCACCACCCCATTTTGTTGTGGTGTACGTGGAGCGGAAAAGGTATGCTCGATTCCGAGTTCGTCACAAAAGTCCGCAAAGAGATTGTGATCAAACTCTCCCCCATGATTACTTCTAATTGAAGTGACGGTTGTTTCTTTCTCATTTTGAACACGCTTAAGAAAATATTTAAAATTTTGAAAAGCATCACTTTTATTGGCAAGAAATAAAGTCCAAGTAAATCTCGAGTAATCATCAAGAATCACAAAAGCATATCTATTTCTTCCTACACTTTCAATGCGAGAAGGACCAAATAAATCCATATGAGGCAATTGCAATGGTCTAGAAGTTGAAACAATGTTTTTAGATTTGAAAGATGCTTTTGTTTGCTTCCCCTTTTGACACGAGTCACAAATAGAGTCATTTTCAAATTTTAAAATGGGAAGACCAACAACTAAGTTTTGAGAAATCAATTTGTTCAAAAGATGCATATTGATATGTGCTACTCTACGATGCCATAGCCAAGTATCGTCCTCTTTACTCATAAGACAATCAACATATTCGGGTGAGGAATTAGCAAGATCAACCATATAAATATTATCAACTCTAAAACCACGAAGTATGATTTTGAAATCACTACGTCTAAATACTAGGCATTCATCCGAATCAAATAGAGCAAGATTTCCCTTGTCACACAATTGGCTTATGCTCAAGAGATTATGCTTTAATCCTTTGACAAGTAATATATGCTTAATAGAGGAATTTTCATCCTTACCGACCGAGCCTATGCCGATGATCTTTCCTTTATTGTTATCATCGAAGATAACACTTCCTCCTTATTTGTGCTCTAATTGAAGGAATTTGGATTCATCTCCCGTCATATGCTTGGAGCATCCACTATCAAGGTACCATAGTACACTTGATCCCTTCAAGCACACCTACAAAACAAATTAGTGTTCTTTAGGTACCCATGCCATCTTGGGTCCTTGGGGGTTAGGCATATTATAATGATGCGATTGAGTAATATGTCTATGACGTGTAAAGCATGCAAGAGCAATATGACCAATACGTCTACAATGATGACAAGTCACATTTGAGTTATGCATCCTTCTAGGTTCATAGTAACTAGACGGATGAAAATTTCTTACTCTATTTTGAACACTATGACTATTTCGCATTTCATGAGAATTATTTCTCCTACTATGAGCTCTAGGATGGGCAGCATTTCTAGAGTGATTGTGTCTCGGTTGAGGGCCATTGTTAGGTCTTCTAAGGGGTTCAAAATTTGGCCTAAAATATGCATCATTTCTAGGGTGACTATTTCTAGGTGGTAAGTCATTCCTAGGTCTTTTAAAATGTTCAGCATTTTGTCTAGCATGCATATTGGCTCTAGAGTTGTTGTTTCTAGGATAAGCATTTCTATTGTTAATCCTAGGTTGAGCTTTAGGTTGTTGGGGTTTAGCGTCAACCTTTTCTTCATTCTTAAAGCCTATTCCATGCTTGGTTGATTTCAAGTTAACAAGAACATCATTCAAGTTTTTGTGCGAAGAATTAAACTTATCTAATGTGCCTTTAAGTCTACTTACTTCATTCTTAAGATGCAAACAAGAAGTGCAATTTCTAGTAGAGCTTTCGGGCTTATCGGAACTTCTTTTTCCAAAAAACTTGTTTTCCTCTTTCAGCTTCTCATTTTCTAAAACCAGTTTTTCTAAATCCTTTTCTTTTAAAGAAAGCTGTTTTTGAAAATCTTTTTCTTTTAGAGAAGCATTTTCTTTTATGCTTTTGACTGTTTTTGAAGCTTTAATAAATTCAGTATATAATTCATCAAAAGCAGTTCGCATTTCATCAAGAGTAAAGAAGTTTTGAGATGAAATTTGACATACCTCGTCTTTGTTATCTTCTTGTGCCATGAGGCAAAGATTTGCTGCTTCGTCTTCTTCTCCTTCGCTTGACTCATCTCAGGAGTCACCTCCCCAAGAAATATATGCGCGATGCTTTTTAAAAGGTTTCTTTTCCTCGGACTTGGAAACCCATTCGTTTTCCACCTTCTTTGTTGGAATTTGGTTTCCCTTCATTATCACCTTCCAAAGGTGAAAGCTGTTGGGCTGAACGAAGATCTTCATCCTCTCTTTCCAGTACGTATAATTTGTACCGTTTAATAGAGGTGGTCGTGTGGAGCACTGTCCTTCATCAATTCCTGCAAAAGAATCACGAGTAGAAGCCATGGATGGTTCTCTCAAACTGTTAAGTTTTCAGAGAGTTGGGCTCTGATACCAATTGTTGGATAATACGCTTAACGCTAGAGGGGGGGGGTGAATAGCGTTATAATAAAATTTAGCGTAAACTTGCGGAAATTAAAATTTGCAGGAAATAATTAAGTGCGTTAAATAAATAAAAAGGAAAGAACGCACCGATATATTCTGGTTCACCACAACACGTGGCTAGTCCAGTCCCCAAGAGACTCTCTCGAGATTTTCCACTAACTTGTTAAGCTTACGGGTGTTCAACAAACCTTTACAACATAAGGACACAAGCCTTAACACCTTTGCTCGGAGATACAACACTCAAAGACTTCAACCAAGGAAACACAAGTTCCTTACAACAAGAGAATCACAATTCTCTTACAAGTGAGTAAAACACTTAACACTCAAACAAAATACTCCTTTATGAGTAGGTATGAGTAAAAGAAGTAAGCTCTAGATCACAACAACTTTGGACAAGAATATGGCTCTCAAAAGCTTTATGAAATTGAATATAAAATGATAAACAAAAGTATGCAAGCTTATAGCAATGTAATGATCAGTTGTAGTATGTTGTTGTGTTTAAAACACTGAAATGAAGCTGTATTTATAGTTGAAAAACTTGGCATTACCGTTGCCTAATTGCCAATTAAGAGTTGCTGACTTTACTCACTGACAATCGATAGTCAAACCCCAACAATCGATTGTCTGCCAGTCAGATCAAAATTCAATCCCAGATTTTACGCTTGATAATCGATTACTTACAATCCATAATCGATTACTAGCAACGTTCAAAAAATTCTTTTCCAGATTTTACCACAAACAATCGATTGTCCAGAATCAACAATCGATTACTCAGCAACGTTCAAAAAATCTTTTCCGGATTTTAATCAAAACAATCGATTATACCAAATCAATAATCGATTACCCAATAACGTTCAAAAAATCTTTTCCGGATTTTAATCAAAACAATCGATTATACAGAATCAATAATCGATTACCTGACGGTATTTGAAAACTTTACGACAACGGTCAGCTTCACAATCGATTGCACAAAGTCAACAATCGATTACTTATCAGTTTTTGAAAAACATTTTAAACACTGTCTCTTGACAATCGATTGTCCAATGTAACAATCGATTATTTAATAAATTTGAAAATCACTGGAAGACACTGTCTCAACATAATCGATTACCATTAGTTCATAATCGATTATTCTGAGTTTTGAAAAACTTTGATGGACACTGCCTCAGTCACAATCGATTGTCATTAGTTCACAATCGATTGTCATGCAGGTTTGAAAAACCTGATGCTCACTGCCTTACTCACAATCAATTGTCATTAGTTCACAATCGATTGTCATGCAGTCTTGGCTTAAAACAATCGATTATCATAAGTACATAATCGATTATCTTAGTCCAGATTTTTAAGGCATGTCTAAAAATTATTTTGACTACTGTAAATATGCATGATTTAAAATCATTTGACATTAAATTAAATATGCATGATTTTGGAAAATAGTTTTATGAGAGAAGCCATGTTACGAGTCAAATTGTAGGATCAAGATCACAAATAAGAATGACTCAATTAAACTTATAAAACTTTGTCTTGAGCTTGAATCTCGTTGTATATCAATTGTGCGCTTGTTTCTTGAACTTCGTCATATATCAATTTTCGCTTCGTTTGTCATTCATCAAAACCTACACAAAAGAACACACGTTTTAGTATATTGCATTGAGAACGTGTTTCCAACAAAGGGGACCTCATCTCCCCCTTCCTATTTGCCTTGGTCATGGAGTATTTAAGCAGATCATGCACTTCACTAAAAGATGATCCAGCATACCAATTCCACCCCATATGCAAAAAAACTGGGCATTACACATATGTGCTTTGCTGATGATTTGTTGCTGTTTGCCAAATGAGACCTTACCTCTGTCAAGGCACTATCCAAATGCTTATCCCAATTCTCTGCAGCTTACTGCAGGCCAATCTGAACATGAGCTCAGTCTATTTTGGAGGGGTAGCACTGCCTATACAGAAACAGATCCTTGACCACCTTGGCTATGAGCAAGGTCAATTACCATTCAAGTATCTGGGAGTTCCACTGTCCACCAAGAAAATCACACTGCTGCAATGGCAACCGTTAGTGGAAAGAATCACTGCCAAGATCACTTCTTGGACTGCCAAAATACTGTCTTACTCTAGAGAATACAACTGGTTCAATCTGTCATCTTTGGAGTCCAAGCTTACTGGGCACAACTGTTTATATTGCCTGTGAAAGTACTGAAAATGATTGAAGGTATTTGTAGGAGTTTCATTTGGTCTGGGATGAACGCTGTAACTAAGAAAGCATACATCTCTTGGGACAAAATGTGTACCCTAAAATCAGTTGGTGGGATGAATCTCACTAACCTCAAGCTCTGGAACAAAGCTGCCATTGCAAAGACCTGCTGGGATCTAGCCCATAAAAAGGACAAGCTGTGGATTAGGTGGATCACTGTATATTACATCAAAGACGGACCAATAGAATCCATTCCAATTCCTGCTCAAGCAAGTTGGATGGTTAGAAAGATCATCCAATCAAGAGATATTCTACAAAGGATCCATAATTGGAAGGAACAGAAATGCTCGACTAGACAATTGTACCAGTCACAGATGCAATAATTGCCGAGAGTCCCATGGAAGAATTTAATCATATAAAACCAAGCAAGGCCAAAAGCAATTTTCAACCTATGGCTATTCCTACAGGACAGACTCCCAACAAAGGATAGACTACACAGCTGGGGAATGAGTATTGATCAACAATGCACCTTATGCCAAATCCACCCCAAAACAAGAGATCACTTGTTAATGACTTGCCCTGTCACTATGGACTTCTGGGAAAGAACAATGAACTGGTTGCAGGAAAACTATCCACCCAGTACTGACTGAAACCAGAAAATGCAGTGGTTGATTAGCAAAGCCAAGGGGCGAACATGTCGAGCAGCCACTTTCAAAATGGTTACAGCTGAATTTGCATATGCTATCTGGATGGAAAGGAATGCAAGAGTCTTCAACAAGATATTTCAATGTAACACTGCCTTACTGAAGACATAATGTATAATTGTAGTATTAGAGGTACCCCCACAAATTAGACAACAATTACAACACCTTCGAATATAGTAGTGTTAGGTAGTTAGGGTAGTAGAAATAGTTTTATATGTTATTTCCCAGACAGTCAGCTAAGTTGAAGCTCGACTGTGGTTTTGGAATATTACTTCATTGGTGACTAATGAAAAGCCTTAATTACCAAAAAAAAAAGTAGGATGAAAGATATTATTTTTGAAAAATGTTTCTGAAAATAATTGATTGGAGACTGAAAAATATTTTCTATAAAAAATTTAACCAAAGATTGATAATAATGTTAACAAGTTACGACGTTGTTTCAATGAATTTGAGTAGTAAAAATTAATAATAATTATAAAGTAAAATAAATTCAACAAATGAATTTTGCCCAAATATGAAGAACATCTTTTTTCAGCAATAATATTTTAGAACACCTTTTGTCACTGAACCAGCGCCACAAACTTTTGTCTCTCTCTTGGAGTTTGTGAGTGAAATTTATCAGGTTAGTGCCGTTTGCTGTTTCTTTTTTCCTGGGTGGGGCGTTTTCATCTTGGGTAGGTGGTGTTAACTTATCGTTTTTTGTCTGATGCTGATGATCTCTGTGTGTTGGAGTCTTCTGTTACAAAGTGAGTTGTTTGGGGAACACATTATCAATGTTCGCTGTTCGCTGTACTGGCAGTCTCTGAGCTATTGAGTTTTGCCTGGTTTCTTAGTTTAAGCACCGGAAAGACTTAACTATGATGTTACCGCGATCAGTGAATGATTTAAGACTATCTTGGGGTATAACCAAGCACATGCAACATAAATAAAGACTTCAGCTTCTTTTTGCGAGGCACAATAATGCAAAATGGCCGCCCTTGCTCAATTTGGCTGACATTGAGCTGAAGTTTTCCTTGTATGGGAGTCTTTCGTTACATATACTGTTATCAAAGGCTCGGTTGAGTAGCAATTAAACCCTGAAGCTCAGTTAAAACCAAGTTATGCGCTTCGCCTTGCTTAGGTGGTACTTCAATGTTGGTGGTAAGGTGATAAGGAATAGTGATGGTAAACTAATATATTACAAAGTATTGATGGTAAACTAATATATTAATTATTAAGAAACGCTATGGATGAAATTTTAATAAGCTATAATAAGAGTGTAATAATTTAGTATACGATAACTAGCCAAATTAAAAATTAAGCTACGTTTGTCCCCCTGAATCAAAAGTTCAAAATGGGTTTTAAACTTGATGGGCATGATTTTTACTTTGTATATTGTGCTTATTATAAATTTTTTTTCAAATTATTTTATCCAAACAATAAATGTTTGTGTTTGTTGTTCTTTTCTTGCATTACATATATAAATTTCTTTTTTTTTTCATTAGCCCCATTCTTTCTTTTTTTTTTCATTAGTGGACCTTTGTTTTAGATGTCAAACATTGATGTTCACTGTACCTATGGTCTCTGAGATATTGAACTTGCGCGGTTTCTTTATTTAATCACTTCAACAGATTTAGCGCCTATGCTGTTAGCAGCAGTGGTATTAAAAGCCATCGCTTCGTTGTTTAAAGCAATGTCGAACAAGGAGTTTTTCCTTCATGGCAATGCCATGCGCTTCAAAGAAGTGTGTACTTCAAATAAACTCATAAGCGATCCAAAAAAAAAGCCTTGTTTTTCTAATCTCAATTTTGTGTTGTTGGATTTATATTGCTATTATTGTATGTTGGATGCTAAATTTAGTTATTTTAATTGCACTTTAATTTTTATAGTACTTAATTCAAGTATGTTTGGTCTTTTCTATATTTTCCATAGTTGTTTGGTTACTTCAAAGAGTCTTTTATTCAAAATTGCTTTGCTATATTAAGGAATGATTTAAGACTATCATGGGGTAGAACTAAGCATAGGGCATGGGCAACAAAAATAAAGACTAGAATTCTTTTTTGATAAGTTTGGTAGTTAGCCTCACTAAGAGAGTGCTAAAGTATGTACTGAGAGTGAGGGCCATCTTTCTTATAACTATGTACTATCTAATTCTTGAAGTAAAAGTTAATATTTACTTTTTGAGCCCCTAAAAATCCTCAAATGTATGCAAGTGATTCCTAGAATAGACCATAAAAAGCGTGCTTGTGTAACATAGCTTGTGTACTACATCAACTGATACTTTTAAACATCATATTTTAGGCTGTTAAAGGGATGTCGATCTGCACTATTGCATAACTCCTTATTACAGAATAATCTATCTGCTTAAACCTGATACGAAGTGAGATTGACCCGTTCCAGTAGATGTTTTATGTGGTTTTTGAAGGCCGTTAAGGATTGTTTTATTGACGTCGTGATACATGGTCTGCATTGTCTTGAGGTTATTTTAGTGAGTATCCGTTAAGAATGAGTTTGTGACTGAAACTAAAGTTGTGGCATGATGGCATCACAATCAATGAAGTTGGAATTAAAGCCCTGGAAGATCAAGACCTTATGGTGTGACTTAGTGGTCGATGAAATGGGTGCAAATCTTGAAAAGCAGAGTTAAATCCATCAGATATAAAAAAACACTAACTGATTTCTTCCCGCACCGTATAGGGGTTGGGTGGATGACGTGGAGGTTAGCAACGGGAATCTTGTGTGACAAAAAAGTGCAACAGTTACTAAAAGGTAAGTTTTATAGAGCAGCAGTTAGACCGTCCATATTGTATGGGACTGAGTGTTGGGCGGTTAAGGACTCACACATCCGGAAGATGCAAGTAACATAGATGAGGATGTTGAGGTGGATGTGTGGGCATATAAGGATGGATAAGATTATGAATGAAGATATTTGAGAGAGGGTGGGCGTGGCGTCCACGGAGGACAAGATGCGGCAAGCAAGACTCAGATGGTTCGGGCACATTCAGAGTGATGCACCAGTGAGAAGTTGTGAGCGACTGGCGGTGGTGGGCACGAGGAGAGGTAGAGGGAGACCAAAGAAGTATTGGGGAGAGGTGATTAGGCAAGAAGTATTGGGGAGAGGTGATTAGGCAAGACATGAAGCGACTTAGGATTACTGAGGACATGGTCCTTGACAGGGGATTGTGGAGGTCGAGCATTAAGGTTATAGGTTATGGGGAAGTTGGAAATATTTCTACAACGCGCCGGAGTGAGGCTAGACATTTAGGAGTTAGGATTAGGATGCTACTGATCAGCTACTAATGCAGGGCTTTATATTCTAGATATTAGTATACTTTCCTCTTTATTGTATTTCCTATATTCCTTATATTGTGTTTGTTATTTTATGTTATGTTGTGTATTTTATGTTATTTATTATGAGTTTATCGCTAGTACTAATATATCGTCACTTGTTTCTGTCACTTGTTTCCTTTCCTGAGCCGAGGTTCTCCTGGAAACAGCATCTCTGTCCCTCGGGGTAGGGGTAAGGCATGCGTACATATTACCCTCTCCAGACCCCACATGTGGGAATATACTGGGTGGTAATATTTTTGAACACCAAAAATTCTACTTTTGCTATCTGCAAGGAAAAAATACTAACCAAAACGTGTTGGAAAAAAATATACTCCCTCCGGTTCAAATGATTTTTTGGATATTTTCATACAAAAGAAATTCACTTTTTAACATTAATTAGCAATAGAATTGACCATAGTAACCTTTACTATCTCACATAAACACTCCGAACACATATTTCAATTATTTACTCAAAAGACAATATAGGAAAAAAATAATTAATTAATTCTTGAAATCTGAAAAAATTACTTATTTTGGATAAAAAAAAAGCTAAAAATTTACTTATTTTGAATCTAAACGTCACGTGTGACTTTCTTGTTTCTCTTTATTCTTTTTTATTATTAGAGATGGAGTTGCACATGTGAACGTGGAGGGCCATGATTAGTCAATTATTACACCAGCACAGACGAATACCATGTCACCAAGTAAGCAAACACAAATTAATCCAAATTCCAAAGTCAAAACCTTTCCTCCTCACTTAACCCATTGTAAATTCCCACAACTACAAGTTCTACTTCGACTTTCTTGAAAACTCAGACAACTAATTTCTGAATTCAATTATTGGACTTTAAATATGAGTGAAGACGGCAAGGACAGTCATCACCATCACCATCACTTCCTACCCCACCACCACCATCACCACCATGAAGGAGACCAACCACCGCCTCCTCCCGCTGCATATGGAACTTTTCAACCTCAACCGGTGATCGGTTTTCCTCAGCCAGTCCCTCCGCCTGGCGCCACCACATCATCACCTGAATATTATGCTCATGGTTATCAGGCTGTTCCAGGTTCTTCTTCCACGCTCTGCTCCTATACTGTGTTCATGATTTTAATAGTTACTGCAATTAATTACTCAGATGCCGAAAAAATTCACCTGAAATACTTGATATTCATGATTTTCGTGAATTGATGTTACGTTTTTCAGTGATTATGGATGGTTTGACTTTATTTTGTCGATAAGAATCTTGTAGTAGGTTGGTAACAATAGTGAAATTATGATGAATTCTTGTAGAAACGGATTAATATCTAAAGGATTTTTATCTCGAACCCAACCAGGGGCGCAGTTAGAAGCTCGACTATGGTTTCGCCCAACCCAGTAACTTTTGCTCAAATTGGGTATTTGTGTTAAGAAAATTCATTGTATGTACAAATAACAAATTTAGAACATAATTATTAGCACTTGAAGTCGTTGTTCTAAAAGTCGGAACCCACAAACTTGAAATGTCGACTCAGCCTCTGAACCCAACTAGTTTAGGATTGAGGTATAGCTGATTGATCGTAATGGATTGACCCCGACTAATTTGATGTAGTTGATTGATTGGCTGGAAAAAACCAACTCAGTAATAAAAATGCTAAACTTAATATATAACCTATTTCGAGGTATTAATCTTGCAGGATTGTTACTTTATATATTGGACTATTGCTGCGTCTATCGTTTAAACAAAAAGTCAGTTGTATTTAGTAGGAAAAATTGGATGGCTAATCAGAATTAAGGCACTGTGAGACTATTACTGCCTCCGTTTCAACTTATTTGACACTCTTTCCTTTTAGTCAGCCATAGAAAGAAATGACACTTTTCTATATTTAGTAAAAGTTTAACTTTAAAATGTCCATTTTACCTTTAATGAGATATTTTATAGCTAAACAAATATTTATGATTTATTTTAGATGACAAGTTTTAAAAGTCTTCCTTTTTTCTTTAAATTATGTGCCCAGTCAAACATTGTCTTGGGACGGAGGGAGTATATTTTTGAAGGTACTCTGGTACTGCAGTATGAATGCCTTATACTTCTAGAGCACACTGAGTACTATTAGTGAGTTCTCTGATTTGGATCATCAATATTATATGTTTACCTGAAGTGGATCAACAACAACAACAACTACCCAGTATATTCCCTCCAGGTGGGGTCTGGGGAGGGTAATATGTAGACGAGCCTTACCCCTGCCCGAAAGGGCAGAGAGGCTGTTTCTTGTCGACCCTCGGCGTATAGGATAAAAAAGGAAAAGCTTTGATCATCAATATTATATGTTTACCTGAAGTGGATCATCAATAATATATGTTTACCTGAAGTCTGAACTAGTTTGATTTGAAATTGTATGCTACTTTTTCTTGATATTTTAGGTTATACCGTTCCTGATCCTGAGGGAAGACCTGAAAGAGAGCATCGCCTTCCTTGCTGTGGTATTGGTCTTGGCTGGTTCCTGTAAGTTCCTCGTTATCCTTTCTCTTGCAAATCATTAGTCATATTTGAAGTTGAATAGTTATTACTTTGTGTTTTTAGCAACTTATGATACTTCCTGCTTATCTTCCACACTCAAGTTTCAAGTTTAAATCCGACATAGTTCCTGGTTATTACTTTTGCTAACACTAGTCTATAGACTTGCTTTTATGTGTATGGAAGCTACGCCTATGGTCTATCTTTGCTATCCCTCTGCTCCATCATTGTATTTTTTCCTTCTGTTATCTACTTTCTCCTCAAGTGGATACACCAATTGTGTTTCTTATAAACTGCATGGTGCTCTTATATATGTGTATTGTAAGTAAAGTCACGACTGTTCCTTGAAAGCATGCTGGAAACTTCGTAATCTTGATGTTTCATATTCTCATCCAAGACGACATGTTCAGGGGAGAAATAACAAATAACTGCATCTTGCAAAACATTACAACAAAAGGTGAATCGATTAATTGATTCCCTTTAGTGGCTTGAGGCTTCAATGATGCTTGATATAATCTTTAGTTTCCCCTCTGAGGTTTCTCCTTATTATACTGATATCATTCACAGTAGAGATAAAGAACAAGCCATTGGACCTACAGTTTCAAAATGATGAATGATACAAGAGCTTCCGTTGAACTTTTTAGTCAGATTTCGATTTCTTGACAGTTGTTATACTAGATCTATTTATGTTTAGCGGACATTGTTGAGTGGATGTTAGGATAAAGATCTTGTCTTACTTGGTCAGTTAATTAACATAGTTTATTTTGGTCCCTATGATCCTGCAGTTTGACCTTATGTGTACTTACTACTAAGGCTGTCCCACAGGATAATAATGATTAATGAGCTTTTCATTTTTGAAGGTTCATAATTGGCTTCTTTGTTGCTGGAATCCCTTGGTATCTAGGTGCTTTCGTCCTGCTTTGTGCACAAATTGATCCTCGAGAGAAACCAGGATATATTACATGCACCATTGCCGTAAGTCATCTTTTTCTCTTAGGCAATTGTTTCGGCTTTCCTTAAATTAGTTATAAATTTGTGTTACGTTGGGTGAGCAGGTTTGATAATGGCGGATTTGATTCTTAAGCTGAAAACTAAATACGCCTTTACTATCTACTGAGCCTGGGCAAAGCTACACTTCGGTTAGGATGGTCAATTGACCACCCTTTGTCGGAAAATTACATTGCGTATATATTTAAAATATTAGGTTTTAGAGGTATATAACATATATCGAACACCCTTTGTCAATTGTTTTTTACTTATTTCAAGTTGAAACATCTTAGAATAAATTTCTGACTTCGCCACTACTACTAAGGCGAAGAGGAGCATTCTTTTTTAACGAGGCAACCAATAGGCGCATTTATAAATATGTGTACTCTTTTTCCTTTTCTAGAATTTTTTCCCCGTTAGGTTTTGTTTTAGTTAAGGTTTTAACGAGTCACATTACTTAATGAGTAGACACTAAAGGGGGAGTGTTAAGAATAGAATTCTATTTAGAGTGAATGCCTACTTGTAGAGAGTTTTACTTTGAGGCTAAGTCATTTTTCGTCCTATAAATAGAGGGGTCTTACCTCATTGTAATTATCCCAAAATATCAATAAGAATTCCCTCTATCTCTACTTTGCTCTGCAATACTCTTCTTCTTTTATTATTTTATAACACGTTATCAGCACGATCCACCATAACCATCATCGCACCCGCTCCCACCAACGACTAAACCAACCAGCGAACATCCCAAGCGATCCACCCTCCATTTCTGTCGAAAACCAGCCCCAAACCAGTCGACCATCTTTCACGACCAGTCCTCCACGACCTGCGTCGCCAACCAGCTGCAACAACCATTGTCGCTGCTTCGCTTCTGCTCCTCACAGCCAGCTGCTGTCTCGTCGACCACCAGTTAGCCCGTCGCCCAGCGGACAGCCCTTCGCCAGTTTCATCGTCGTCACGTCCAAACGACCATCGTCGTCCAGTAGCGTCCAGTAACGTCGCTTCTGTTGTATCCACAGTAGCGTCGCTTATGTTGTATCCACAGTAGCGTCATCATTTGTTCGAGCTTTGGTTGGGGTCGTCGAAACAGTTCATACTCAGTCAAGGTCGTCGAGTTGCAGTGCGTCGAGGTTCCGTTCGAATCC
The DNA here is from genome assembly GCA_034376525.1 of Nicotiana benthamiana. NCBI lineage: Eukaryota > Viridiplantae > Streptophyta > Magnoliopsida > Solanales > Solanaceae > Nicotiana > Nicotiana benthamiana. Next base: position 120,687,741 of record CM067331.1, read on the forward strand.
GGGCTCTAAACTACACGAGACTCTAATCAATTGAGTAGAAGTTTTGAGATTGAGCATAATGATTGTCAATTGTTCTATGAATTTCGTTCATGATTAAATTCTGGATTTAATGTAAGTAATTTACTTTTCTCTTTTCAAATTCTTGAAATTCTACGATTTGATTTCATATACAAAAAAGACAACAAAGTTTGATTATAACTCTAATGGAGTTTGTAAGAAATTACACTCACATGAAGTGGTAAAATTTCTATGCCTTGCCATGATTAAAATCATGTATGATTGTGGCAAAGAATTAAAGATGCGTCCCATTGAATTTGCTCCATTCTCATTCCCTTTAGAGAATGTGATAGCAGTATGTGATAAGTCTGAAAGAAGACAAAATTATTACTGTGAAGGTATCAATGGATGTGGACGTGGCAATAAACGAAATTATAATCGTCATTATTGTGGTAATGAGAACAATAAGGATTCTCAAAATAATCATTCACTCTGTGAAAGTAATATCTGTCATCGATTTGACATGAGATTTTATATAGCACATACAGATCATTATGGTCCATTCATGGTGTGAGTGTGACAACATCTGATTTATGAATACATATTTATTATTGGAAGAATATGAACATGCTATTGGTATTGAATATACCACACTCACCTCTAGAAGGAGGGTTGAGATGATATAAGAAAATAATGTCATTATTATGGCATGAATGGTCTTTGGTCACGTACATATTGTACGCCAAAATATTTTAGTAATGTGATTATTAAAGGACAATAATAATGCAAGAAACATATCTTGCATATAATTTTGACCATGACCATAATGGTACAACTTTCTCTTTAAAAGAAATATTCACTATATGGATATTGATTAATATGTGATAGTACCAAATTAATTGAGAACTCTGTAAGAGCCAATTATATTATTTTGGAGAAACACAATTGATTACCAATACGGTATTGTGTTGTAGTAAGTCTCAAAGAAACTTATTCAGTTTCCAAAGTATATGTGAAAGCGGTTGATTGTATTGAGACTATAAATAAAGGAAAGATTTGATATCTTCTATTACTACAACTTGTAGCGGAATAATATGTATGCGAAAAGCTACCCGCTTTATTTTCCAGTTTGTACTACACAAATAAAAGAATACCACAATAAAGTAGAACTTTATGGACATAAAACTCATATCATAATAAACTTGGAGTTTATTGATATCCAGTTAGCATAGCTGGTTAGGTCATATTAATTAAAGTATGATGTGCAAAAATAAACGAGAATCTATATGGGTAAATATTAAAGAACTAGAAAGATCTTTACGAATTCTCTTAGGTTGCTTGTTCTCGTTAATTGATAGACCAATTAAAATTGTGATTGAATCCCATGAATGCTGGAAATATCAAAGGTGGATATGAGCCAATTCATCTGCCATGTATACCACATAAGATGCATCTATGAGATGGTTACATGTGCGATTATTATTAACCCGCGACTTGGTGTTTGCGAGGTAATTTGCTCAATAATTTAACTTAGAGCATAATTTTCAGATTTTCTGTCCAAGATAGATTATCTTGATAAGTTGGTTTATATCATATATGGTTTAGCAAAGTAATTTATTGAATGCCTCCACTTAATAGCTAAACTATTGCTTCTGAGGACAAAGTATCTATATTAATTTGATATACGTTATATATCAAAGTATATTATTTTTTCCCTCACAAGTGGTTCGGGGTCAGGAACCAAATAATTCCATCTTATTATTATTGATGCAGTGTATATTTTGATTAACACCATAATGCACAAAGATGGATTCTCAAAGTTGAGGAAACAAGTTAGTTTTTCTAACATGAGGGGGAGACATGATAAACAACAACAACAACCCAGTATAATCCCACTTAGTGGGGTTTGGGGAGGGTAGTATGTATGCAGACCTTACCCATACCCTGGGGTAGAGAGGCTGTTTCCAAATAGACCCCCGGCATCATTCCCTCCAAGAACTTCCCACCTTGCTCTTGGGGAGACTCGAACTCACAACCTCTCGGTTGGAAGTGGGGGTTGCTTACCATCAGAGCAACCCATCTTGAGAAAAAGTTACGTGGAATGAATTATCATTTGTACAACTAGATGCTCGAAAAAAATAATATGAACTTGAAGTTCATAAAAAGATAATTCATTTGCAACATATTGCAAAGCATGCCATACGTATTTATTGACCCAAAGAAAGTAACTATATTCTCATTGCAAATGCTCATATTAAGTCTTAGAAAGACAAAATCTATGGTACGCTTAAAGCGTATAGACAAATCGATTTCAAATAAACTTCTTGATAAAGAAGATGAGCAAATGATCAAAGTGATCATAATAAATGAGGCAAGTGATATAGAAGGCCACGTGACATAACACATCATAAAATCTCATGAGAGATTCAGGTACCTGAATATATGAATGAAGAGATCTCCATGTTATGTATTTATGAAAAATTATTGGAATCGATATAAAATGTTCGTCGACGACATCTATCATAGCGCTAAGTATAGATGAGGACTTAAGTTTATCGAACATAGACACAAAAGTATTGGCCAAATGGAAGAGATACAATTCAAGTAGAATTGATTCCATATGAAAGACATGTCGTTTTGGACATGTAGTTCAAATACTTGAAAGTATAAAGTCATTGGTATGTGCAATCAGTTACTAATGCTCTTTTGTTTTTGTTTTTGTTTTTGTTTTTTTTCTTTTCTTCATTGAGCCGAGGGTCGGGAAACAACCTCTCTGCCCTTTCGGGTAGGGGTAAGGCTCGTCTACATATTACTCTCCCCAGACCCCACTTTGTGGGACTATACTGGGTAATTGTTGTTGTTGTTGTTGTTGTATATGTCTATGCAAGACATAAAAACTTGATATGCACTAAAGCCTCTTTAGATGGCTTATATGACAATCCTTGAAGGACGTAAACCGCTTAAAGCATATATAATTTTTGGTCTTGAAGTACCACATGCTAAGTGCAATTTGTGCACATTTGTATCTTGTTATAACTATAAGTATGATAATATGATTGTGAGGATTTTCAAGGTGCAAATATTTATTATAGTTAATATGGCTAATCTATTTATCAAATCTCTACCAACGATCTCTTGAAGATGGTGCACAAGATTGAAATGCGAAAGCTCAAGGATGTGAATTGATACTCTCATCAGGGGAAGTTAATGCACGTTGCACTCCTTTTCCCTTACAAGGTTTTGTCCCACTGGGTTTTCCTTGCAAGGTTTTTAACGAGACAACCAATAGGCGCATTTCTAAATATGTGTACTCTTTTTCCTTTTCTAGAATTTTTTTCCCACTGGGTTTTATTTTAATTAAGGTTTTAACGAGGCACATTATTTGTCGAGCAGACATTCAAGGGGAAGTGTTAAGAATAGAATTCTATTTAGAGTGAATGTCTATCTTGTAGAGAGTTTTACTTTGAGGCTAAGTCATTTTTCCTCCTATAAATAGAGGGGTCTTACTCCCATTGTAAATCAACCCCAAAATTCAATAAGAATTCTTTCTCTCTTTCTCTGCAATATTGCTCTTCTTCTTTTATTGTTTTATAACCGTTGACCAATTATATCAATATTAGAATGCATATTCTTTTGGTCTCTTGGTTCAGGGATACTTGCCTTAAAGTGTTATTAATGAAATGACAAGCACCTAACAATGATCTCCTTCTAGCTTAATAATGTATATATTGCACATTGCAGGCTGTTCTTGCTACTTTTGTCCTCATATTTGGTCTATCGAAGACTTGACTCACGAGATGTAACCAATCGGTATGCTATCTGGCTTGATTAATGTGTATTTTTTCCGAGTATTTTGTAAAAATTGCATCTTTGATTTTCTTCTGTATATGAGTGAAAGATTTGAACATTGTCATCTTTTAAGATCTGCTTGTGAAGAGTGATTTTGATTTTAGTTGTGGAAAGAGTATGCTTTGTAATTACTGGTAATCAATTGAATTTTATTATATATTGCACAGAACTCTCCAGGAATGGTGAAGGTATGGGATTGTTACATAAATAGCTGAGTGTATATATATGCACATACACTCATATATTGAGCAGCTATTTTTAGTTTAAGATATTAGGTGAGCAGCTATGAGTTAATTTTTTATATCGAGGGAAATTCTTGTCCAGAAAAAGGGCTTAAATCTCTTCTACCATTGGTATTTGAGGATGTCTGTGTAATTTGACCAAAAATGTAATTATTCAACAAAAAAAGAAGAAGTTGGGTTGACAATGTGAAGACTGCAATTTCGACTTGGAATGATCAAATGCCCATCACAAGTCATATGGGTGCCCCCACCCGGTAGAATAATCGTGACATTCTCGTTAAAATCGAACTTTAATATGAGATTAATTATTTCTTCTTCACATTGTTGCTCGCTTTGATGTAAATGTTAAAATGAGTGTAAGTCAAATAAATAGATCAAAAAGTTGGTCAACTTGGGTTATATAGCTAGCTCAAATCAATTGACAAAATAATTTCGCCCACAATATAGAAAACACAAAGATAAACAAATAACTTTGATCGTAGATATGATTAACCTTTTCAACAAATTATGTTTTAGCTACTTATTTGTATAGTTTAAAAGAAAATGCAAACACATAGTTGAAAAGAATGGACATTGGGCCTAACTCAACCCCAAAAGTTAGCTTATGAGGTGAGGATTGCCCAAGCCATATAAGGAGACCAAGGACCTCAAATCCCTCCGATGTGGGACAACTCAACAATAGTTTTGAATTTTGGAATATATGCATTTAAATTATACAATTCAAGAATTCAGGCGATCGAATGGTTAAGCAGAAGGTGACCAAGAAATGTTAAAGAATAATTAAAATTGATTTATGGTAATTAAGCAAAAAATGTTTTTTCAAATTCGTGATGTACTTATTAATTTAATTGCTAATTTAAATTTTCCTCCACCTGTATGCTGGTGCAAAGAAAATTATCGTACTAATATTAATATCTTATTAATTCAGTTCTTCTATTAGCAATAGGGTCCAGCTCTTTTTATTGTTTGATGATACTTTTCACTCATTAAAAGTAACCTAGATCAATTCTCTGTATTAAATCGGACTAAATTTATTTCATTTTTAAAATCAAAATTTTCATATTCTGAAATTATAAAGAATTATGTTATAAATTTCCTCACATTAAAATGACAAAAAGGACATAAGAAAAATATTACTTTCTTTGTCCTAATTTGTGTGTCATACTCTTATTTTTAATTTATCTTTAAAAGAATGTCATTTTTTTATTTTAGAAACTATTTAACTTTAAACTTCTTACTTTATCCTTTAATGAGATAATGTATAATCACACAAATTTATATGGCTTGTTTTAGACAACAAGTTCCGTGCCTTATCAAACACCACCGCATAAATTGAGATATAATGAATAGTTAGTATTTTCTTATTCACTTTTCAATTTTAAAAAAATGAATCTTGATAGTCGACTAAACATTTCTGATAAAATATGTTGTTTCCTTCAAAATTTCAAGAACCAAAACCCTTTCTAAATTTGCCTACCCCAAGTTGTGCTCCATTTTAAGCCTCAGTTATTGATTATTTGCCCCCAAAATAAAAAATAAAAAACAGGATAGGAGGATATGACTTGGAGATATACTTCAAATCTTCTCAAGCCTTCTGATTGGTTAATCAACAAAACCCAAAGTATCTCCAACCACAATTTCCATCTCTGCAATTCTAGCCACCCACGTATGATTCTCACTCTCTATACAAATAAGAACCAGTTTCCTCTTTCAAACCATCCAGATTTCTCCAGCAGTATATTTTAATTAATTAACTGTGAATTTCAAGACTAGATTAAGAGAAAATGGCATCAATGGCAGCAACAGCAAGCTCCACCACAGTTGTTACAGCAACTCCATTTTTGGGTCAAACCAAGAATGCTAACCCTCTTAGGGATGTTGTCCCTATGGGCTCTGCCAAATTCACTATGGTACATATTCTCATTCTTGCCCATTGCCCCCCCCCCCCCCCCTTGTTTTTATTTTTGTTAGAATTTAACTTCTATACATTGTCGATAGCAAAATATAGTTACACAATCAGGTTATTTATACAGTAATTACATGTAACATAAATTTCTATGTTGAACATTGTAAGAAGAAACCTCGTGAAAATGATGTAATAACATGCTATCACAAGTTAAAAATTTAATGTTACGTTGTGTTTCTATATAACTTTAAGTTCTTTGTTTGGAGAGAGACAACCTAGTTCAAATCTTGGAGTGCTGTGTGAGTTCTATTGATGATAAGAAGAATACAAAGTAAGGAGAAACGAGCCATACGTTTTTCATTATAACCAACAACAACAACTAACAGCTGAGTGGAATCCCACACATGGGTTCAAAAAGTATATTGTGTATGCACACCTTACCCCTATTTCGGAGTAGAGAGTCTATTTCCATAAGACCTTCGGCTCAACCATGAAAGAAATATGAGCTAGATAAACTGATATAGCTTAGAATTACCCCTGGGTTTATATAACATACCTAAGAGTAATAATACAACGGAATCTACATCTAAAAAGAGGCAATACGAAAGCATTTAGTAGATCTCTAACTTTATAGCACACTCAACTCTATAAAGTAACAAAATCTACACAATATAGTATTTCCCCTCTTGGATTCTGTTTGAGTATACTAAAAGAATGTTCTCTTGCTATTCTGCTTTTGATATGGTTAGGGAAATGACTTATGGTATGGACCAGACCGTGTCAAGTACTTAGGACCCTTTTCTGCTCAAACTCCTTCATACTTGACCGGAGAATTCCCTGGTGACTATGGTTGGGACACTGCTGGTTTATCTGCTGATCCTGAAGCCTTCGCGAAGAACAGAGCTCTTGAGGTACATAGCTAGTTTTATTTCTTTTTCAATTAGAGGCAAATCATATTTCAGAATTAGTAGCGTCAAAGTAAGTGCAATCTTATTATATGTATACATTTAAATTTTTAACATATATTTTAGCTGAATGCATTGAATTCAGTTGAACTTGCACAATTCGCGCTAGATCTGCCTCTGTCTTCAATGTTACAACCACTCTGATTAACATTGAACAATCTAGGTTATCCATGGGAGATGGGCAATGCTTGGAGCACTAGGTTGCATCACCCCAGAAGTTCTTGAAAAATGGGTGAAAGTAGACTTCAAAGAACCAGTATGGTTCAAAGCAGGAGCTCAAATCTTCAGCGAAGGCGGACTTGACTACTTAGGCAACCCTAACCTTGTGCATGCTCAGAGTATTCTAGCTGTGCTAGGTTTCCAAGTTGTGCTCATGGGACTTGTTGAAGGTTTTAGAATTAATGGACTTCCTGGAGTTGGAGAAGGCAATAACTTATACCCTGGTGGTCAATATTTTGACCCACTTGGCCTAGCCGATGACCCCACAACCTTTGCTGAGCTTAAGGTAAAGGAGATCAAGAACGGAAGGTTGGCAATGTTCTCCATGTTCGGATTCTTTGTTCAAGCTATTGTTACCGGCAAAGGCCCTCTTGAGAACCTATTGGACCACCTTGACAACCCTGTTGCTAACAATGCTTGGGTTTATGCCACAAAGTTTGTTCCTGGAGCTTAAGATGATTTTGTCTTATGTCTCAATTCTAGTGTTTTGTGTAATTGTATCTTCAGAAATGCAAATATGGTGTAGATGAAATTATTTTTAGTTTAATTGTTATACATTGATGGCCGAACAGTTTTTCCCACTATTAGCTTATTTAAAAGTTAAATAACACGTCATACTCGATTAAGTTAAATTAATAGTGTCAAATTTCTATAAAATGAATAATTTAAGTCAATTAATTGACCGTGTTATAAAATCCTCAAATATGACCAAGTAGCATCAACATTAGATGCTATGTTTCTTTTTCTTTTTCTTTTTTTCTTTTCTTGCAAATAACATTTTAGGAGTGCACTGATTCACACAAACACAAATAGGCCAATTTGGAGCAAATATTGCGTACAGATAAAAACTATGCTACCACAAAGGCAGTCAAGTGACCGCTCTTATATAAGTTTGTGCTCTTCAATGGACCTATTTATTTAGTAGTATTTGTTCCTCTACGACTAGGACCTCGCCCCGTGTATATAATTAATGTAAAACATATCAATTTGTTAGTTTGTTAAAATTCTTGTCATTCATTCAACTCTATTTTCTGTTGACCACTCCTCTCTCTCGGCTGAGCATATATCGGGTAAAATCAATAATTTGAACCTTTAATTATTTATTAAGTTATCGATATCGATTTATTGAATTTACGATTCAATAACGATTTAAAAAATTTTCAATATTGGATTACGACTTTACCCTTAAGTATATACAGATGTTAGGGCTTCAGTTTATTCTCTTATATTCATTCTCAGCCGCACTTTTCAGTTGCTTCATCTTCATTCTCCATAGACTTTACTAGTTATTCTTAGCGTAAGTCTTTAGTCTTATACATTAAGCTTTTAATTTTATAACAAAATTCATCTTCATATTAGTATTTTTGACTGGTAGTGATTCTTTTTTTTTTTTTCTCTTAATTTTGTGAGCTCATATTGTGCATCCTATAACAACTACTAATTTTTTTCGCACTTATCAATTCTCAATCGACAATCTTCATTAGTTTCGGGTATATTTTTTAACATTATTCTTCTGTACAGTATGCTGAGCTTTGACAATAGAACAACATTTTCTTGCCTTCTATGCGTTTATTTCTGTGTTAGTATTGCCTATGCACTAGGGGTGTACAAAGAAAACCGATAAACCGCACCAACCCGATAATCCGAGTCAAACCGAGAAAAAAACCCGACTATGGTTTGGTTTGACTTGGTTTGGTGTTGGAAAAAAAACCCGACCATAATTGGTTTGGTTTGGTTTTAACTAAAGAAAGTCAAACCGAAACCAAACCAACCCGACATTACATATATAGCAATTTTAGATATATTTAATATATAAATATAGTTATTGTAATGTAATTTATAAATATTTCTTAAAAAATTTCATAATTTTATCTTTTAAGGTATTATTTCAACGTTGGATTTAGAGCTTTTGAATGCTCCAATAAGTTTTATAGTCATTAATATTAGTAAATTAAATAATGCTAGCAATTAATACTAATGCTAACAAAAGACATTCAATCAATATTACGAACGAGAATGTATTAAATCTCTATTTTTTATTTTGCAATAATTAAGATAAAAATACATAACCTATTTTTATTTTTCTTTAGCTTTTAGGCATATAACTAATACTCCCTCATTAGTCTATCTAGTTTAGCATGAATTAGTGCTTTTAGATTATGTTTATTTTTATTATGACTTTTTAATTAACAATATTTATAGTACATAATTTTATTATTTTTATTGTTGAATATTTTAGGATAATGTCATGAGTCATGACATATCTCATATTTTATATTATTTTCTTGAAAAATACTTTATATAGTTGTATCTTACTAGGATTAAAGAAATATTTTGAGCATACGTTATATATTTTGTTCTACGAAGATTTTACCCGAAAAAACCCGAATAACCCGAAAACCCGAAAAAACCGAGAAAAACCGATATTGAAAAACCCGAATTTATTGGTTTGGTTTGGTCTTTAGATTTAATAACCCGACACAATTGGTTTGGTTTGGTAATTGCAAAATCCGAACCAACCCGGTCTAGGTACACCCCTACTATGCACAAATGAAGATTTTGCTTTATTGTTTCTTTTTTCAAGTTAGGCATTTGACAAATAACATCCAGTTTATCTTTGACTGTTGGTACTATATGTTTGGACTTGTTACTTTTAAGATAAAATTGCTACTACTTTGTATTATGATTAATGTATTTGGACAACTGTTGTTGAAGAATTAGTACTATTCCAGTTGTGGCCATTGGGTAGAACGCATAAGTGGGTAGTACACTATATGTGAATTTTTCTCTTTTTTGCTTAATTCAAGTGAATTTTCTTCTCTTTTTGGCTTCACTCTAGATTGCGTTATCTTATTGGGTAAACCGATAATGATCGATAACTGATTAACCGATATTTTATCTATTCGATTACCAATTTATTAAATTTATAAATCGATAATCGATATGCTAAACCGATAATATTTATAACCGAACCGAACCGACCGATCCTACTCTCTCATTCTTCATGGTAAGAACTACGAAAAATAATTGCGACAAGTTTGATGACAATAATTTTCATTTTGCACCTTCTTGTTGGGTTTGATTTCTAATACTATTTGATTAATAGGTCTTTCCTGTTTAATACTTCTCCTTCATGATTTAGTATAAGTAATAAACTATATGCTTTTTCGTTAACTCAATTAGCATACATTCGTGCTTGTTTACGGATGATTTATATTTTATACTCATATTACTTTATTATACAAATAAGTATTACTATTTAACTTATCTGTTCTCAATTTTCACTCTGAGACTAAATTTTATTTGTTTTCTTTATATGCATAATTACTTGAGTTTTCTCTCCATTATTGCATTCGTGTGAAAAAAGAGAGAGTTGTTATGAAATAATATAAAAGACAAGAACAATAACTCAAGAACAAGAGCAATAGAGAGAAGAGAAGAGATAGTTCTTCTTATTGATACTTAGAGAATGTTAGGAGTGATTTACAATGGTAGAGGGCACCTCTATTTATAGGGAGGAGGATGATTTAGCTACCAAGAATAGAACTCTAGAATCTCTCTAATTAAAGACATTCACCTTAAATAGAAGTGTATTTATAACACTCCCCCTTGAATGTCTATTCAATGATGTGCCTCGTTAAAACCTTAAAACAAAACCCAATGGGAAAAATTAAAGTAAGGAAAAAGAGTACACATGTTTGAATATGCGCCTATTGGTTGCCTCGTTAAAAACCTTGCAAGGAAAACCCGGTGGGACAAAACCTTGTAAGGGAAAAAGAGTGCAACGCGCCTTAACTCCCCCTGATAAGAACATCAATTTATGTCCTTAAGTCTTCGCATCCCGATCTTGTGAACTAGCTTCTTGAAAGTTGACTTTGGTAGAGATTTTGTGAACAAATCAGCCATATTGTCGCTTGAACGAATCTGTTGAACATTGATATCACCATTCTTTTGAAGATCATGTGTGAAGAATAACTTTGGTGAAATATGCTTCGTTCTATCTCCTTTTATGAATCCTCCCTTCAATTGAGCTATACATGCTGCATTGTCTTCATACAAAGTTGTGGGTAGTTTATCACACTTCAAAACACATTTGTCTTGGATATGATGTATTATCGACCTTAACCACACACACTCCCGACTTGCTTCATGAATAGCAATTATCTCGGCATGATTAGATGAAGTAGCCACAATTGATTGCTTAGTCGATCGCCAAGATATGGCGGTTTCTCCACAGGTAAACACATAACCCGTTTGAGATCGAGCCTTGTGTGGGTCGGACAAATATCCAGCATCAGCATAACTAACAAGATCTGGGCTGCAATTCTTGCCATAAAATAAGCCCATATCGGTAGTTCCCTTTAGGTACCGCAATATGTGTTTGATCCCATTCCAATGTCTCCTCGTAGGAGCCGAGCTAAATCTTGCTAAGACATTAACTGAAAAGGATATGTCAGGTCTTGTAGTATTTGCAAGATACATTAGTGCGCCAATTGCGCTAGGATATGGTACTTCAGGACCAAGTAGCTCTTCATTCCTTTCTTGTGGTCGGAATGAATCTTTGTTCACATCAAGTGATCGAACAACCATCGGTGTACTTAAAGGATGTGCTTCATCCATGTAAAACCGTTTCAGTACCTTTTCTGTATAGGTAGACTGATGAACAAAAATTCCGTTTGCCAAATATTCAATTTGCAAACCAAGACATAGTTTAGTCTTTCCGAGATCTTTCATCTCGAATTCATCCTTTAGATAATCAATTGCCTTTTGGAGTTCTATAGGGGTTCCAATAAGGTTTATGTCATCGACATATACGGCAAGTACAACAAATTCCGATGTTGTTTTCTTTATAAAAACACACGGGAAAATGGCGTCATTTATATAGCCTTCTTTTAACAAGTACTCACTAAGACGATTATACCACATTCGTCCAGATTGCTTTAGACCATACAAGGACCTTTGCAATTTAATTGAGAACATTTCCCGAGATTTTGAATTATGCGCGTTTGGCATCTTGAGTCCATCGGGAATTTTCATGTATATCTCATTATCAAGTGAGCCATAAAGATAGGCAGTAACCACATCCATTAAGTGCATGTCAAGCTTTTCATGGACAGCAAAACTTATGAGATAACGAAAGGTTATCGCATCCATTACAGGCGAATATGTCTCTTCATAATCGACACCAGGCCGTTGAGAAAAACCTTGTGCAACAAGGCGTGCCTTATATCTTTGTACCTCGTTTTTCTCATTTCTCTTGCGTACAAAGACCCATTTATAGCCGACAGGCTTAACACCATTAGGTGTTTCAACTATAGGGCCAAAAACTTCACGTTTTGCCAGCGAATTCAATTCTGATTGAATTGCTTCTTGCCATTTTGGCCAATCCTGTCTTTTTCGACATTCTTCAACAGATTGAGGTTCGAGATCCTCACATTCTTGCATAATGCTAGATGCTACATTATAAGCAAAGGCATTATCCACCACAATATCCACTCGATTAATATTTGCCTCAATATTAATTGGATTTAGGGATAGTTCCGTATTTTCCAGAGTCTCGGGCTCAATGGATTCTTCATGAATCTCAGAATTTGTTAAATCATGAGATTCTTTCGTGGTGTCATTTTGATCGTTCTTTTTCCTCTTTCTAGGATTTCGATCTTTGGAACCTAATGGTCTGCCACGCTTCAGGCGTGCATTCGACTCATTGGATATGACACTAGATGATTGTCCAACAGGGACATCAACACGGATTGGAACATTTTCCGCGGGAATGTGGGATTTTGTTATCCTTTTCAAGTCCGTAAATGCGTCAGGCATTTGATTTGCTATTCTTTGCAAATGGATAATCTTTTGTACCTCTCTTTCACAAATAGAGGTATGTGGATCAAGATGAGATAATGATGCATTTTTCCACAAAATTTCCCGTTTGGTTTCACCAACTTCTCCCCCTAATTTTGGGAAAAGTGTCTCATCAAATCGACAGTCTGCAAATCGTGCAGTAAACAAGTCGCCTGTCAATGTTTCGAGGTAGCGAATGATGGAGGGCGATTCAAACCCAACATATATTCCTAACCTTCTTTGCGGACCCATTTTGGTGCGGGATGGCGGTGCAATAGGCACATATACTGCGCATCCAAAAATCCTTAAATGGGATATATTGGGTTCATGACCCAAAACCAATTGCAACGGGGAATACTTGTGGTAATTCGTCGGTCTGAGACGAATTAGCATTGCTGCATGTAAGATGGCGTGACCCCATACCGAAGTGGGCAGCCTCGTTCTCATAAGTAATGGCCTTGCAATCAATTGCAGGCGTTTAATTAACGTTCCTGCAAGACCGTTTTGAGTGTGAACATGAGCTACAGAATGTTCAACTTTTATCCCGATTGATAAGCAATAATCATTAAATGCTTGGGATGTAAACTCAGCAGCATTATCCAGTCTAATGAACTTGATTGGATTATCTGGAAATTGTGCTCGTAGTTGAATTATTTGTGCCATCAATTTCGCAAACGCAAGGTTGCGTGATGACAACAGGCACACATGAGACCATCTACAGGATGCGTCTATCAAGACCATGAAATACCTAAACGACCCACTAGGTGGGTGAATAGGTCCACAAATGTCCCCTTGTATACGTTCCAGAAACGTGGGTGACTCAGTCCCAACCTTTGTTGGTGATGGCCTGATAATCAACTTGCCTTGATAACACGAAGTGCAAGGATATTCATTATTCGAAAGAATTTTGAAATTCTTTAACGGATGCCCATATGAGCTTTCTATAATCCGTCTCATCATGACCGATCCTGGATGTCCCAATCGATCATGCCAAAGTACAAAGGTATTGGAATCAGTAACCCTTTGGTTTACTGTTGAATGTGCCTCAATTGCACTAATTCTTGTCCAATACAGGCCACAAGATAAAGACGGGAATTTCTCAATAACCCTCTTTTGGCCGGAGACATTCTTTGTGATGACGAGATATTCAATATTATCTTCATCCATTGTCTCAATATGATAGCCATTCCGGCGTACATCTTTAAAACTCAACAAGTTTCTCTTAGACTTGGAGGAGAACATTGCATTCTCTATGATTAACGTCGTGCCCTTGGGCAGAGTTACAATTGCTCTTCCGGAGCCTTCAATCAATTTACTACTTCCAGAGATTGTAGTAACGTTTGCCTTACACATATTTAGTTGAGAGAAATACTTCCTTTCTTTGAGTATTGTATGTGTAGTACATGAATCAACTAGGCAAATACTTTTACAGTTGGATGTTGATCCAAGTTCGCTTTGTGAGATATCCATATTTGCTATCCCATAGTTTGACATACAAAAGAGATACAAGAACATAAGAATAAACAATTTTAATTCTTTTGTGTCACATAATATTTTCAAAATCTGCTGCTAACAGTTGACTAACAAAATCAGATATGTTATCCATTACTTTGCAGTTTGAAAATTCCAGTTTAAACGTTTTCTTCAAACAATCGATTGTTAAACACAAACAATCGATTGTTGAACATTGACAATCGATTGTTAAACACACACAATCGATTATTTGCTATTTTGAAAAACTTCAGATCACACTGTCTTAAGACAAACGATTGTTAAACATAGACAATCGATTGTTGGCTATTTTGAAAAATTCCAGACCTCACTGTTTCAAGACAATCGATTGTTATGCATAGACAATCGATTGTTGGCTATTTTGAAAAATTCCAGAACACACTGTTTCAAGACAATCGATTGTTATGCATGGACAATCGATTGTTGGCTATTTTGAAAAATTCCAGATTACACTGTCTTAACGATAATCGATTGTTAGACAAGGACAATCGATTGTGGATGATTTTTGAAAAATTCCAGATTACACAGTCTCAACGACAATCGATTGTTAGACAAAGACAATCGATTGTTGATCAATTATTTTTCAGTTTTAATGCGAAAATAGTAGATAATCGACTAGTTTTTCAGGCTAGTCGATTACCCCTACTGGAAAATAAAAATTTTATTGATATTTGAGCATATTGAAGATATTCTAAAGAACTACTGCTAACATTGCTTTATGAACTAACTAATACGAGCTAATACTAATGACTATTAGTTTATTCACTAACTAATACAAATAAGTAGAATAAAATCAAATAACTCCATCTTCTTTCATCACGGACCCATCGCCGATTAGGTGGTCTATTTTCCCCTCGGGTTGCTCAAAGAAGTCTGCCACATCCAGGTGGGTGATGTCCTCATTGTCGTCATAGACAAAATTTATTTCAGGGCCTTTTCTCTTTTGAGATGCTTGATAAAGGTCAACCAAGTGTCTTGGTATACGGCAAGGCTTTAACCAGTGCCTTTTCCCACCGCAACGATAACATATAGTTTCTGAATCATTTGCCTTAGGATCTTCATGACCCCGTTTCTGCTTTCGGCGGTTATCTCTCCTTGGGGGTTGACGGACTTCATTGGAATTTCTTCCTTGTCTACGTCCCTGGTTATGACCCCGTTTATGACCATGACCATGGCCCTTTTCATGTTTGGCATAATGAGAGTGCACCTTATCTGCTTCAGGCAGTGGTGTGGACCCAGTGGGTCGATTTTCGTGATTTCTCATGAGCAGGTCATTATTTCGCTCAGCCACTAGTAGAAGAGAAATCAGTTCAGAGTACTTTGTAAAGCCTTTCTCTCTGTACTGTTGTTGCAGTACTATATAGGAGGCATGAAACGTTGTAAACGTTTTCTCAAGCATATCATAATCGGAGATATTATCCCCGCATAGCTTCAATTTAGAAGTAATTCTGAACATAGCAGAATTATATTCAGAAACGGACTTAAAGTCCTGGAGCCTCAGATGAGCCCAATCATATCGTGCTTGTGGCAGAGTGACCAACTTCAGGTTGTCATATCTCTCCTTTAAGCCGTTCCACAAGACGAGTGGATCCTTGACGGTGAGATATTCAATCTTCAAACCTTCATCAAGGTGATGGCGCAAGAAAATCAAGGCCTTCGCACATTCTTGGGTGGATGCTTTTTCTCTATCTTTGATGGTGTCTCCGAGACCCATAGCATCTAAGTGGATTTCAGCATCCAACACCCATGTCATATAGCTCTTGCCCGAAATTTCAAGGGCAACGAACTTTCTTTTCGTAATGTCAGACATAATCGAAAATTAAATTAGGAAGAGGGAAATACCTTAGATTTCTCGAGAATGGTTCTTGAGACGGTAGAGTCTCGTGCTGATAACGTGTTATGAAATAATATAAAAGACAAGAACAATAACTCAAGAACAAGAGCAATAGAGAGAAGAGAAGAGATAGTTCTTCTTATTGATACTTAGAGAATGTTAGGAGTGATTTACAATGGTAGAGGGCACCTCTATTTATAGGGAGGAGGATGATTTAGCTACCAAGAATAGAACTCTAGAATCTCTCTAATTAAAGACATTCACCTTAAATAGAAGTGTATTTATAACAAGAGTATAATTTATCACTAAAAATAGGGTAGAATTGATGAGAAAATAACCAAGATGTCCCTTATGTGTAGAATAAGGTTAAAGTAATTCGTTAAACATATTTCTATGGAGTTTTTGTTTTTTTTGGTCTCCATGGAATATTTAACAAACTTTTTCTATTAGATTTGGTGATAATTATGAAAAAAACCAAAATACAAAAAATGTTCCGTCAAATTCTAAAAATTGCAACATAAAAAATTGCACTAGACACAAAAATATACCAAAAATAGCTGAATTCCAATTAAAGTTTATTAGATACTTGACAGAGGCAAAAGAAATCCTCACTTTTGGCAAAGTTAAGGATCAAAACTTCTGGAAGGTATGTTTAATTTTTTAAAGGACTATTTTAAACGTACCCCAAACATAAGGGACCATTTTGGTCACAAAAATAAGGGCTATGTATGTGATAATCACATAACACTTCTAAAGGGGTCACCGTGGCATTCTCTTTAAACTTTGAGCGTTTTCTTGCAAGTCCAAATCTCCAGGGAATTATAATCAGAGGTATTGTCAATTGTGGATTCTAGATACCCTCCCTAGTAAGTAATCTGGAAACCTAGGTTTGGCGATCGGCAGTTAGAGACGATAGTGAGTTTCGTACTCTTTTTGTGTCCACAAGAAATTCTGCCGAAGGGGTCTCTCTATCCATCAGTTTTGTTTCGTACAGGTATATAAACTTGTTTTCTGATATTCTACTTTGTTTTATCTTTTCTAGTTCTTCTACTGCTAGTTGAGGCTTTGATTTCAAGTATCTGATACATGTTGATTAGAGGTGTTTGCTTTGGTAATATTTCGAATTTTGAATGAATGGAAGTATTGAAGGGTAAAATTGAAATATGGATGGTTGCTACTTATAAGACATATGTTGTATACTTGTATTTGTGTATCATAGTTCTATGTGTGACCACAATTTATCCAAATTCAAGTTTTCTATTTATCAGTATAGGAGATTGAGTTTAACAGATTATTCAATTGTATTGAAGGTTATATTCAATTTTAATGGTACCTCTGACTATGTTTGTGTATTTAGTTATTTCCTTTTAGTCATGCATTTATACGACCTACTTTTCTCTAGTTTTTCTTTCTGATAGTAAGCAACCCCCACTTCCAACCGAGAGTTTGTGAGTTCGAGTCTCCCCAAGAGTAAGGTGGGAAGTTCTTGGAGGGAAGGATATCGGGGGTCTATTTGGAAATAACCTCTCTACCCAAGGGTAGGGGTAAGGTCTGCGTACATACTACCCTCCCGAGACCCCACTAAATGAGATTATACTGGGTTGTATATAGTAGAAGAATAAATGCAACCAATGTAAATGAAGAGAGAATGATTTTAACTTTCAAGTTTCTGAAGAGTGATAGAGCGTAGACTTAGGGGCACTGAAAGAGTGATAGAGAACCCATCTTGGATTTATGCATGGTTGTTCCACAACAAAGGCTATATTTTTGCTAAGGATATTGGTGGAAGTTTATGTGGGTGTTGCAGTAGGAAGAAACTTATATTAAATTTATAAATGTCATAAAGGACATATATAAAGGAGTTTTCACTAGTGTAAGAATAATAGTAGATATAAAGGAGTTTCACATAACCGTGGTTTTACAGTAGGGATCGCCGTTGAGGCCATACTTTTTTACCCTTGTTATGGATGAGCTAACCCAACGCGGCAGGAGATGAGGTGCCATTGTGTATGCTATTTGCTAACATATAGTGCTAATTGACAATACAGTAAAAGTGTCAACCAAAAGCTTGAAATATGGAGAAGCACTACAGAGAGTAAAGGATTTATGATGAGCAGAAGTAAGATTGAATATATGCATTGCAAGTTTAGTCAACATATGAATAGCAAAGTTGAGGTTAGATTAGACGGGATTGCAGTTCCTAAATACAAACATTTAGATATTTAGGCTCGTTGTTTAAGTGAATAAAATGCTAGATGAAGATGTATTACATAGATCAAAATCAAATGGTTGAAATGGAGAAGTTCTACCAAGGTGTTATGTGATAAAATGATGCCTGTCAAAAAAGGAAAGATAAATTCTATAAAATAGTATAACAACAACAACTACTACCCAGTATAGTCCCACAAAGTGGGGTTTGGGGACTATAAGATAGTATAAGACTAACAATATTATATGAGAGCGAATCTTTGGCCTTTAAATCCAGCACATCCACAAAATGAATATTACAGAGATGCGAATGCTAAGATGGATGTGTGATTATATGAGACTAAGCAATAGTAGAAATGACCACATTCCCGAGAAGGTTGAAATAGGCACCTGTCAAGATAAAATAAGAAAAGGTCGCATGAGATGGTTTGATCATGTACTGCATCAGTTGCTACGTGCACTGGTCTGTATATGGAAATCATGGTGAGTGTAAAGGTGATAAAAATGACCGAGGTAGACCTAAAATCTCTTAGAAGTAAGCTGTCTCAAATGACCTACAATCTCTTGGAATCAATGCAGATTTATACATCAGTGAAAACTATAATGAACTTCTACTACTATTTATTTTGGATAATACTGGTACGAGTTAAGTTTCTATGGAGTAACATGGGATGAGGATTCATATAGCCGATCTCAACTTGTTTAGAACTGATGCGTAGTAGTTGTTTTCTTAAAATTATAGCTAGTTGATGTGTAATATCAAAACCTCAGTGGCATGGTATGTTAAACTGCGTTTCCTGTCTCTGTTCTGTACATATGTAGGCATCTTGAGCAGCATAGAGGGGTGAAACTTTGCCTTCTTCAATATTCTCTTTTGAGGTTCTGATTTATCCTTGCATTAATCTTTCTTTTTATCTATAGCTGGTTCAATGGATCATTTCTATAAAGTTAATCACAACATTGCCCTAAATCACCCCAAAGGTGGTCTCCGTAGCACCCAGTCTTCTGAAGATACACTAAAGCAGATGGGGTCTAAAGAGAAAAGGGAAGTAGTTCATGAAGAAATGAAGAGAATGAGCAGACTTCCACCTAGCAGTGCATATGCCACTCATCGGATGCGTGTCCTAAACAAAATCCTGCAACTTCTTTCTATTCAGGTACATGGTGCATACATTCAAACCCCCCCCCCCCCCCCCCCCAAACCCCCAAAAGAAATGGGATGGAGGTGGGGTATATGGATGTCTAGGATATATGGTCACTGAGATCTCTTTCTCTTGTTTTATAGTAGTTGTACTTTACTGTTGTACACTGTGGGAAAAGGAGACTTGTTTGAACTTCTTATTAGAGCACATTTCATGTCTTGCTTGATATTTCATTTCTGCAATGCTACACTATCCAGGGTTGAATTCAGTGATCACGGCCTATTGTCATTTATCTGGAGAGTGTTAAGCATTTGATATATGGTCTTCAGCATGGCTTCTTAGTGACTTCTACTGCTATCTTATAGATTTATTCAGCAGAAAATACTTAGAGGGCTGAGACTTCGTGTATGGGGAAAATGCCTTGCCATTTACTTTCTTAGTGTGCTCCATGCATAAGTATCACCTAAAGTTGTCGGATTCTTGGCATTTGGATCTTCTTATAATTTTACTTAAATTCAAGGCAGTAGAAAGATAGATTTCCTGAATGAATTCTTCACTATATCAGTTGATTACCATTAAAAAATGCTAACTCGATTTTATGTATTCAAAAAAACGGTATGAATTTGCTACCACCGCATATTATAGTAGTTTATGCACGAAGGAAAAGTAAATTTTCCTGAACAAGTGTGGATTTTGCCTCATATAATAGAGGTAGTCTCTTGCTAGTTTCAGGAATCCTCTTGATCCTTCAAAACAGATTGGCCTATCTGTGTTCTCCTCTTCCTTTACCATACTCAGTTAAAGAATATCACCCTTTCAGCTCCTATCAGAGAAGAATTGGTTTGATTGACATTCACACCAGACCCAATATGTATATCTGCTTGTGGCTGTGTTCCTTTTTGCCCATGTGAAATTTTTGGCACATTGTCTGATCAGTAGTCAGTTCTAGTCAAGCAGTTATTCGGTGGGCATACAATGCTAGCGCGATTTGTTTGTAGGGTAATTGTTGGAGAAACTGGTATAGAATTGCTCTGTTGTTTTCTGGTCTTTCATCTTTCATAATCATAATTTGTACAAGAGCAAGTTTATTTTAGAAGGAAGAAAACATGTATCTCTACTGTCACTTTGGCTCCTTGCTAGTGGACGTTGTATCTTATAAGTGTATCATAGATTTCTTATGGCTTTATGTTTTCTTAAACATATGGGATTTTCATGTTTTTATTGTCTCACATTTATGCAGAGAACCACTTCACAGGATGAGGAGTTGGAATTGCTATTTTCCGGGCTCTCTCTAGGATGATAAGAAGCAAACTTCATAGTCCAGCGGTTAGTTTATCAGATTATTCAGTGGTTCAATTATGTTGCTTACTTCATCTTAGGCTTTGTCGCATCTTTGGTCTTTTTTCGATGTATCTTTCTATTTTCTTTGAAACATTTAGCACATGAACAGTAGATGTTGTTAAATAAATTATACTTGTTACATAATAAGTTTATAATTAGACTTGTTATCTCAATTACCTAGTGCATAATCTAGCAAGTCAAATTCCGGCAGTTCATTTTACCTTAAACAAGGTTCCAGGTGAATTAATGCTGAAAGTACCAGGGCACAAGCACTACTCTATTGCTAATTTTGTTTATTGAGCTCCTTAGCTTGTCCAAATCAGCAAATTAATTGAAAGTTTAAGCTCCTTATCTAGTTTATTGCTGATTGCTTTATTGGCTGTTTCTATTAATAAAAGCGCTTCATGTATTCCCAGCTATAAACAGGAAGGAGAGGAAATAATTCTTTCAGATTAAATGCTCAAGCTTGATTACTTCCCTCCCTTAATGTGTCATGCTATGCTGGAAAATGCATTGTTACCACCTCCATCTTTCTGGTCTTTCCCATCTATCTTTCCAGTCAAATAACCTTAAGAAAGATGCATGATAGAGATCAGCAGCTAGCTAAGAGAGCCAGCTTGAATTCATGAAGTCACTTTTATGTTCTAAAGCGACTTTGAAAACAACTACGTGAATGGGTCGCCTTTCTCTCTTGCTTCTTCTTTTCTTCTTTGATGTTTTTGATTGGATGGATTATTTATATGTGCTCTTTGTCTATGATTTGCTATCATGGTTCTTAAAAGGGAATCAAGATGGAAATTATTTTGGTTTTCCCGTTAATGATGGGTAACTAGCAAAATAATTTGCTTTTGCTTTTGTTTCCCCTTTCCTCACTACAAAATGGAAAGTCTTATCTTATTGATGAGTTCCCTAGTTGTGTGAAAATTTGCAATTTTCCTCTGAGTTCTTTATGTTATTTATAAGAACCTTTAGAAAGATTGACTAAGCTTGATGACCTTGCACAGCTATTATGAAGTTGAGGAGTGTTTGCCCTAAGTTTATGATGAAACCAACGAAGGAGTCGACCAAGAACTTGAACTATAATGTCACATATCTTGGCTATGTTTTAAGGAGAATGGCAAGAAAAATGAAGATGTAGCACATAAATTTAAAATAGGACTTCTGAAATGAAGGAGTGTTGCAGAGTGTTACACAACAGGATCATACCTACCAAACTACCAAAGTGAGTTTTATAGAATGGTTGAGAGACAAATTATGTTATATAGGAGCGTATTAAAGTCCCAACATATCCATGAGAAAAGTGTTGTATAAATGTGGATTTTAAGGTGGGTGTACTGTCATACAAAGTCAGACGAGTTCAGAAGTGATCACATACGACATGGGGTGAGGTATCAGGTGGAGAATAAATATGAGACATTTTCTTGGGAATGTTTATGCATGTTCTTTGTTGACCTTCCAACGCACTAGCATGTAGGTGTGACACTGTGATGTTTGAAGGTGTTAAATTACGACAAGTATACCTAAAATCACTAGGAGTGAAGTCTCAGAACGACTACTTTTTCTTGGAATACATGCAAATTAAGTTATACATTAGACATATTTACATTTAGGTCTAGTATTTGATAACAACCACACAACAAATAATTGCCTAAGATGCGATGGCATTTTGGAGTACTTCCTTCCTCTGTGGTATCCACATATTTTTTGTCATCATCCAATAAGCCAAGTGCATAACATGTATTTCTAAATATGGGATGGTCATAATTGTTGATTTTTAAGGTCCTCATAACATGTTGGACCTTTGCTGGCATACAACAATAATATGAGATAATATAGTTCGTTTGTTCCTGGTAAAACAAAAAAAAATTACCCAATAGAAAATGCAGAAGTTTCTCTTTTCCATCTTTTCATTTTTGTTTCCACACAAACTTAAAGAGAAAATTCTGTATAAGTTAATTCTTTTGTTTTAGGCAATGTCTTATTTGCCTCAAACAAAACTTTGATTCCTTTATGAATATGACAATATCATCAATTGTATCGCCATCAGAGAATATGACATTCTGAGAATGTGACATTCGGTTCATTTGAAAGATAAAATGCTAATCTTACCACAAAAAGTTTTCTATGGTGGGTTTGGAAATCCAAATATTCTCCAAACTTCTTTACATTGTGATATATATTGAGAGTCATAATACATATTGATTTCATCAACATTTGATTAATGTTCCTTATGTTCACTTTGAGAAAAAATAGCGGTGACACGATCATGTCCTTTATTAGCATGCTTTAATACTACTTAATGGATCTTGATTGATTGCACAATTCCATATTAATATGTGCATCATACTTTGATAATAAAATCTGTTGTGTGACACCACATACCTACTATCCAAGTCAATACCATCTTTCCTGCTATTTCTACCATTATCTTCTTTTATAAACAAGATAACAATCTTCAAAAATTGTGGTTGACTTAACAAATTTTTGTGAAAAGTGCTTTGTACATCTCTTATTCTGTATGCACTGAGAAGATTTTCTAGTAAAACCACATGGGCTATGCATCATGAAATTTTGCAGAGCCTTATAATAATGAGGATCTACCAATTCTTACTTCATAAAAAAAAATGAGGATTGACCAATTCATCTAGTCTCTCTTTTGAAATTATTCATTCAATTGATTATGCTTATGAAAGAAAAACAAGATGTGAGCATGAGGCGTCCCTCGTTTTGGAATCATTGCACCGAAAAGAATTTATTAGATTAATAAATAGTTGAATCTATATTTTAAAAACATTAGCTTATGTAAAATAAAAAAATTAATTATTATTTTAGAAGTTGAATTGTATACCTGGTTTTACTTTCCCAAAACTAATTGTCTTGCAAGTCCTTTATTAAGCGATCTAATTTGATTTTGAAAATCCTAAATAAAATGTCTGGACAATCCTATAATTTATGACCCTACTCTTTACAAATATACGAATCATAAGCCACTTTGGGGTGTAAGTAAACGTGACGAAAACTCAGGGTACCTGTCTGTTTGCATATTGCCATAGCTTTTTGATAATTTTGGAGCATGTATGTGCCCCCAATGTGAAGATAAGAGAATTATCATTTCCTTGAGAAGGATTAATTTCTCTCTGCAAAACTGCATATGCTAATCCTTTATACATACGAGCTCTCAATTGTTTTTGATGAATCCTAATAACCTTAATTGAGAAGATCTGATTATTGTATATGCATCAACCAAGAATTGCTGAAATAATTTTTTGGAGGACACAATCGTTGGAACTTCATCCTTTCTGTCTTAAAGTTTGTAAACAAAATATTCTTGCATGCTAATACATTGTCTTCCTTGAATTCGTTCATTATCTTTGTTGAAGGAATTAATATCCTCTCTGTAGCCGTTTTCACCATATGAAAAAAATAAAGGATATTGCCGACCTAAATACGGAACATTCAATTCCTTTATCCTTTGTTTTTCAATAATGATATTTTTATCATCTAGATAGTTCAAATCCTCTCGCCACCAACATGAATTTTATTTCGTTTCATTCTCTGAACAAACTTTGGGGTGGATCCCGTAAGTGACAATAAACTTTCAATTTGATGATAATTTTGATTTGAATTTTTTGGTCCCTGTGTTTGATTGATAGAGACATCAACCTTTCCCTCTATTGATGTAAATGAGAGCATAGAATTATAACTTTTAATATTCTATTGAAAATGGTCACTCTTAGGACATGTGTAAAATAAGAGTTGGAGAATGATAAAATATACGTGTGCGAATATTCTTTTAATAAGTTTTAAGATATGTTTTCTTTAGCCCGATCCAACAACACGAATAGTTGCAGTGACGAGACCTAAATGAGGCAGTTCAGTCAAATCCATAACTTAATATCTAGCAAGTAGTTTTTGGGAAATAGAACTAGCTTTTAGTTCTATTTTTTGTTTTTGTGTTCTGGAATCATGATTTTAATCTAAAACTGACTTAATTCCTTGGGTTATTGTATTGGGTTGATAGTAGAAAAATTATTGAAAAATTTGGAAATATCCGAGCACTACTTATGAGAACTTTTATGCTGCTATATTGTATAAATAACGTTGAGAATGAATTTGTGAATGTTTTATGTAAGTTAAGTGAATGAATCAAAAAATTAATTGTCAATTTAAAACTGTGACACAAGGAATTAAGTCACTTCAGACTATAGTCATGATTCCAGACAACATAAACCATAAATACAACTATAAATTATTTCTGTTTCATATAAAAAAATTACTTGCTAGAAATTAAATTACTAGACTAAAAGTATCTCATTTAATTTATTGTAGATGTAGCAATTCATGTTGCTTGGATCGGGCTAGAGGAAACATCTGCTTTGTCTTATGAAAAGAATGTCCACATTTCATATATAGTTCATCATTCTCCAACTCTTATTTTATGGTGGTCCCAAAATTGACCATTTTCAAGAGAATATTAAGAGTTATAATTCTATATTTTCATTTACATCAATGCGGGGAAAAGTTGATGTTTATGTCATCAAACATAGGGACCGAAAACATTCAAGTTGTCTGGGTAGAATTATTATTAAGTTGAAAGTTTATTGCCTCCCGAGGGATCGACCCGAGTTTGCATAATTATATATTTACGATATAAAAAATGAAGTAGAAAATAAAATTCACCATCCCGACGGAGGGCTAATGATAGATCTACCATGGTCGTTTTTTTAAATTCTTTTATCTTATTTTCAGTTAAAAGCCTTTTCTGGGAGCTTTATGTTTCGTCACTCCAAGAGTAGAATCCGATTCCTCCGGAGTGATGTTAGGGGGAAGAGAAGATGAGGAAGCTAGTTTAATTACGGAAGTCACTTTCTTTAATGTATACTAGCTGGTGTACAAAAGCATGACGCATGACGCTTCTCTTTTTTTTTTAGTCCGCGATTTTCTCAAAGATTAGAGATGTCACTGGTACTATCTTTCTGTCTTTGACCTGTCGGTTGAGGGAGTGCTTCTTATCGTAACTATGAAGTTAGTGTTTTATCATTCCCGAGTAATAATTTTTGCAAAGGATAAATGAATTGAATGGTGCCTATTTAAGTACGCAATATCCTTTACTTTTTCTATATGGTGAAGATTGCTACAAAGAGTACATTCCTTTCGAGCATGATGATGGATCAATTCGAAAAGAACAATGTGTTAACATGCAAGAATAATCTGCTTATAGAATTCAAGAAAGGAAGGATGAAGTTCCAGTTATTTTGTGTTCCCGAAGATTATTTAAGCAATTCTTGGTTATGCATATACAATTATTGAATCTTCTCAACTGACATATATTAGAATGTCTCAAAAATAGTTGAGAGATCACATGTTTAAAGATTAGCTGAGTAGTGTTACATGGAAAATTAATCATTTTTCTCAAGGATAATTTTACCAGTTGGGGTGCATGGAACATGCTTAAAAAATATCAAGATTCTTTGGCAATATGCAAATGGGTTGGATCCCCTAATCCTTTCATCATGTTTACTTGCAACCCAAAGTGTTCTGGAACTCGTAGATTTGTAGAGGGCCTCGTATCTTGCTTTTTCTTCATGAGCATAATAAATATCAATTGTTGCAGATATTTGTTTGAGTAATATCGAAAGAAATACTAGATGAATTGCATGATTCTTATTGTTATAAGGTTGTGCAAAATTTCATGATGCATGACCCACGTTGTTTGCTAGAAAATCTTCTCTTTGAGTGCAGAATGAAAATATACAAAATACTTTATCAAATAAGTCTAGCGAGTCAACCACAATTAATGAAGATGAGTATTTTGCTTATAAAAGACACGGATAATGGTATGACTTTCAGAAAAGATGATATTGACTTTGATAGCATGTGTGTGGTGCCGTATGATCCGTTCTGATTATTAAAGTATGGTGCTCATATTAATGTGGAATGATTCAATCAATTAAGATCAATTAAGTGTTTATTTAAGTATGTTAATAAAAGATATGATCGTGCCACTGCTTTTTCTCTCTGAAAGTGTACATGAGAATATATCACCAAATTCATCAAATAGTGGTGAAATCAATACGTATTTAAGTATTGATATATATCACTATGTGAAGCTATTTGGAAAATATTCGGCTCTTGCACCGTAGAGAGCCTCTTATGGGATGACTAGCATTTCATCCTCCTGATGAACATCATGTCATATTTTCCATTCTTTGATCATGTTGCCAATAAACGGAGGGTAAATGAATCAATATTTTTAAGCTGGTTTGAGCAAACAAATAAAACATTGCCTGAAGCAAGAGAATTAACTTATATAGAATTTTCTCTTTAAGTTTGCGTGAAACAAAAATTGAAACGATGAGAGGAAATAAAAATTTTGATTTTTTGTTAGGGAGACTTTTCTTCATTTCGCTTGGAACTAGCAAGCTAATAACAACAACAACAACAACTACCCAGTATAGTCCCACAAAGTGGGGTATGGGGAGGGTAATATGTAGACGAGCCTTACCCCTACCGAAAGGGCAGAGAGGCTGTTTCCAATCGACCCTCGGCTCAGTGAAGGAAAGGAAAAACAAAAACAAGCTAATATTATCTCAAATTATTCTTACCTATCATTAGGTCCAATATGCTATGGATCTTAAAAAAAATCAACAATTATAACAATCTAACTTTTAAAGATGTATATTATGCACTTGGCTTATTCGTGGTTTTAGAGTAGCTCTAACATAGTAGAAAGTTATCGTGTTGTAAAATGAACAGTTCCAGGTATAGTAATGGTATAGAAGATTCGTATAACCTATATCAACTAGTTTGGGATTGAGGTCTCGTCTTTATTGTTTATTTGATATCTTCCTTTATTTGATTGAATGTCTTGAAAAATTAGTTTTTCCTTGAAGAATTAATAAGTTAATGAATGAATGAGAGGCATGGCCTCTCAAAACCTGAGAAGCTCAAAATTGTTGGAATTTTTTATTTGGATTTGTAGCCTTAGATCCTATGAGCCGGGGGTCGATTGGAAACAGCCTATCTGCCCTTTCGGGTAGGGGTAAGGCTTGTCTACATATTACCCTCCCCAGACCCCACCTGGTGGGAGTATACTGCGTAGTTGTTGTTGTTGTTGATTTGTAGCCTTAGAAAATGATTTGATGATCATGAGTGCTATACCTTATTAGATGTGATCTTTAGTTACGATATTCAAAAATAATCTCATTGGTTTCCCTCGAATAATTTCATGTGAAATGAGTCGCAAACACTGTAATATTCCAAAAATGTCAAAGCATGATTTTTTTTTGGAATCGGAATTTTGACAGACAATTCTCTTTGCCTACTTACCGGCCCTACAAAATTATTCTAATCCTTGTCAATTTCATTAATTTTGTGTCATCATTATTTCCCAATTGTGGCTATGTTGCTCTGCTTAGTTATAATCGTTAACCCATATGGATAGCTTAGGGTTAGTCTTGCTGTGAAAGTTTGGAGGAATACGAAAGCAATAAAATGGAGCCGAGTCTGACCCCCAAACACTGGTTTCTGGCATCAAGTAGTTCAGGAAAGCTAGTGAATTATTAGAGCTATGACTAGCCAGCGTCCTACATGTTGAGTATCAGCTTCATAAGTAGGCAGAGGGAGAGTTCACACGTGTGCAATGTCTTAATTTTGATAATGATCCATATCTAAAATTATATGCTATTCTGGATTTAGACATAAGTTATTACTGTAGGTCCCTCTTTTCGTTTACTTTAGGGTCCAAATCCAAATAGATAATGGCTCTGGCTTCTTATGATGAATTCCTTTGATGACTTTCTAGCTAAAACATCCTTCGATTTACAGAAATTTTTGGGTTCGTTCAATCAAGCATTTGAGGTAACCTTTACTGGCTATTTGGTTCCGCTGCCTTCCTGAGTGTGTATTTCTTTGCTTCTTTTGCCAGGCTCTGTTGTTGTGCTTTGTATATATTCTTCTTGTAGGTGTGACTAGAATTGCTTCAATCTGTTGCAGGTGCATCTATAATGCTGCTTAAACTTTTGGTAGGTTTGGAAGTTGAGCATTGACGGTTGGTTATGGTTTCAAATCTGATGTTCATCCTTTATCTTGCCTTTACATATATAGCCTCCAACAGTGTACGAGCTGGAAAAGGAAAAAGGTTTTTGTTGGTTTGGCTTTAGGAGAGGTTTATATATGCAAAAAAGGTTTCTCAGGCTCGTATCATATTTAGCTGTGTTGTTAAATGCATTTTTCTATACGTTGTTATTTGCTGTTATGTTTTATTATCAAAAAGATTGCCCCTACTGTAACTAGACAATGTTTAACTCCTGCATTCGTGTGCCAAGCGACTATGAGTCCTTCTATATGATATAATAAATCCAATAAGATTATATAAAAGTCAGTTCTATGTTTGCTTTGATTGGTCGTAGATTAGTACATCTGATGTAGTTTTTGTTTTATAAGTGGATTCAAACTGAACCTAAAACACCTCATTGGGTAGTAGTTTAAATTTATGAAGTTTTGATGTACAGATATGGAAATAACCCCCCCTCCCCCCCCCCCCCCCCAACAACTGAGCCAGAATCACCTGTTGTCAGTAGTAAAACATTATGTTCTATATGCACCTGGGAAAGATAGTTCCTTCTCTTTAGAGTTAGAAACATTTTTCCTTTTATTGTCTTCATCTCTTTACATTCGAAAAAGATGAACGATTATTATTGTCTTTTGATTTTGTAATTTCACTTTGTTTATGTTGAGTTTATGATCCCTAAAACATTTTGGCTTTAGTGAGTCGAAGCAATTCTGCACGAAGAAAATGGAAAACTGGGTTTTCTTTTCCATTAAATTATACGTAAATCGTGTTTTCTTTGATATAAAGCATGTTATCTTTTTAAGGGACGTAAGTTGGTTGTCAATCGTACTTCACTCTTACTTCTATGTGTCGTTTGCTTCAATTAAGTTGTATGCTTAATTTTACACTTTATGGCTTGATCCACCAGTAATCGAAATGAAAAAAAAGAGAGGGTAGTTCGATAATACAAGGTATCCCGTGTTCACGCAAAGTCAGGAAAAGGTCAAAAGGAGTGATATAGACAACCTACCCAAATACAAGCATTAGTGTCTGCTTTTACGACTCGAACTCGTGATCTAGGTCACATAGGTTTTCCTTCAATAATCGAGATGGTTACAATATGATAATGTTACTCATACAGATTCATTTTTGTACCAATTTTCTTTCCATTTTTCTCAATTATCAAAAGTTGAATGGTTTAGGAGTTTTTTTTAGTGAAATAGAATGGACACAGGAAGCACTAAATTGACCAGTCACGTGTTTTACTAATTTAAAACTCCATTATATTTGTGAAAATTCGTTAGTTAAAAGATAAAAAAAAGTAGGAATACTTTTCTATAAACATACCAAATGTGCTTAGTGCAATGCAATATGGAAAGTTACCAAAAGTGTTAAGGTGTGCGTGGGGTCAAGTTCAGCAGCACCGAGATATTATGGCTAACCGATAAACTAATTAATGCTGTAATTTCCAATTAAGAAACGTTTCAGTGGCAGACGACGAAGGGAAAATGGGAATAAGCAACGTCATATCCTATATCTTTGAGACAAGAGGGGTTGCTCTGATGGTAAGCAACCCCACATTCAACTTATAGGTTGTGAGTTCGAGTCTCCCTAAGAGCAAGGAGGGAAGTTTTGGAGGGAAGAATGTCGGGACTCTATTTGGAAACAGCCTCCCTATGCTAGGGTAGGGGTAAGGTCTGCGTACATATTATCCTACCTAGACCCCGCTAAGTTGAATTGTACTGGAATGTTGTCGTTGTATATCTGCTATATCTTTATTCCTGGTAATGTGCTCCCTTCTCATTTCCACACATCCTAAAACAACTGTTTCTCCTTTTGTCTTCTTTGTTTTAAATATTGTTGTGATAACAAGTGATTAATTATCAAATTAATTTAAATATTGTGTTATCTGGTCAACCTGTCTGCCACCTCAGATATTTCAACGTTGCATATGTCGGCTAACTCTGTCTTACACTTGTATGCTTTCTTTAATCCATATATATACTAATACGAATTGAAACTAGATTTGTTTTTTGGTTGGATGAATACAAATATTATTCTAAATAAACAATACCAAGCAGCCTGCAGGGTGGCTAAGTTGAGTGGGGGATCCCTTTATTGAAAAATTGTTCTATACAAATAGTGCAAAAACAAATTCTTTTGGTTATATATAAATTGTTATAAAATCCACTTCAGATAAGAAAAAGGTCTATTATATTGAAGTATGGGAGGTTCAAAAGTTGTTTTAGATCACTTGTTCAATTCCCATACATGACATTCTATTTTTTTTTTCTTTAATTCCCTTTTATCAATTCCTAGCTTGCAAGAAAGTGCATTGCCTATACCCTCCTTGTATTTCTCATAGTAAAGTTCTTCGCATTGCAATGCCTATTCTGTCGGCCCCCCTCCCCCACCGAGAAAAGGAAGGATTTGAGAACAATGGTCAAAATATCTAATTTCACAGTATCTTAGAATAGGACATGTGTTATATTAATATTTGTAATTAACTCACAGACTAAGTCACACATTAAAAATTAAATAGAAAATATTGAAAGTTTTATACTATTTGTTTAAGGAATTGATTGATATAGTGATAGTAGTACTGTATGATATGTATAGGAAAAGAGAGTGTGTTGTAAAATATTGGTGAAGTTAAATAGCATATTGACAGTGAAAAGTAACAGCAGTGTTTTATAGCGAACTTGGATCGGCAAATTACAAAAGAGGTCAAATGGTATTACCTATTAGTCTGTTACAACTTACAAAAGGTAAAAGAAGCATAGATTGTGTAAAGTTCTTTATGTCGTTAGTAATCATATTTAATTTATGAATTACTCTGGCCAGAAACGATATGCAGAAATGTAATAAAATGTTGGGTAAAAACAGTAGCAGAGATTTGGTTACTTTAGTTTGTTTTGTTTCCTTTGAAACTCGCATTACTGGAAGCAGACTTTATAACAGTACTATGAGCACAGATATGCTTGTCATTAGATTTAAATTATTTTTTTCCTTTCCTTTCAAACGATAATCCTTGCTTCGTCCCTTTAAGCACCGAGTGACACATCGTGGTGCTTGAAGGTACTAGATTAGGACGAGATAGACCTAAAATCACATAAATGGAAGTCATTAAACTTCTTAAAAAATACATGCGAAATCAGGTATGTACGTAACATAATGGAAGCAAAGTATCTCAACTATTTGGGATAAGTGTTGGTTGCTATTCAAACCCTAATTTGTTGCAAAACACAATTATTGATTAGTACTGAAATAAACGGTTCGACTTTAATGGAACAAAATTGTTATTGTTGATTTTAGCTAGTTCTTGATTGAAGCTTCGTCATTGTTGTTAGTTCGATTTCGTACTTAAGTGGACTGGATGTCTTTAACAGCTAGTTCGTCCTTTAATAAATGGATGAGAAGCCTGAAAATATTGATAATTAAGCCCAAATATTTTAAATTGTTATGTTATGGGGATTTTTTTCCTTTTAATACAATATTTGAAACTTATTTACCAAAATTATTCTAATTTTGTACATTACTCGCCCTAAACAAAAATTACTTACAAATTATATACAATTCATTATTAGTGCAGGCTTTAGTTATATCTTTTTCTTATTTTCTTTCCATTCCCTTTTAATAGGACTCCTTCCAGTTGTGTATTACCTATTTTAAGCCCTAAGCTTTATAAGTTAACGAAAAACTTGTAAGAATATATATATATATTCCCGAGGTAATGATTATATAAGCAACAGTTTAGAAAAAAAGAAGTGAAATATAAGACCAACAAATGATAATATTATTTGATATTTTGCTACAAAAAACTAAAAAAAATGCTAGCTTCTTCTAATTTATGATTGAACGTGCAAGAGAAAGTGAAGACAGATGACCGAGGCTTGAATTTTTGGTGACAACATGTATTCATAACACTGTCGAACATCGTTTCCCTATTAAAATAAATAAATCTAAAGAGAAAAATGTGAAGAATATCATATTTGAACCAAGAATTTATGATTGAATAAAAAGAAAAAGAAAAAAAAAAGTTACCAGCCTTTCTCCCTTAAGTTTTCAACTTGAGTTGAATTCCAAGTCTTATCACATATGGATTTGCAGAAGAAAAGAGGAATTATCATTTTATCCATGGAGAGAAAGAAAAGATATTAGTGTTTGAAATTGTAGTCACAGCAAAGGGTTTGGTAGCAATTAATGGGCTATTACTATCAATGAAGGAAAAATGAAACGGTTGGGTTGTCATTTAGATAAGAAATTTATTATTAGGCATGCCACATCAACGGGTCAAAGTTCCGACTTTATATATAGACTGAAATACTTTGTGTGGAATCCATGACAGTAACATCTTAAGCAATTGACGCCAGGATCAATAACAAATTAAGTGTCTCCAAGGTAATATACTATAACTTTTATAGCGTATATCTTTTATGTATATCTGATTTATATATAATAAAAATAAATTTTATAAAATTAATTATATATTATTAAACTTATCTACAATTTTATATATTATTTTAACCCAATTAAATACAACTACAATATCATACTACTTAAATATAATTTTTATACAAATTTAATACAATATGTATTTTGTATATAATTTGTATATATTTCGTCAAAAGTGTATGCTTCTTCCTCTCTAAAATTTCAATCAAAACTTACTCTCTTAATACAATTTTGATATCTATCAATAACTTTTTGAAAAAAGATAGTATTGATAACTTAAATACACACTTTATACAATAATTTATTATAAAACAATAAAAGAACAAGAGCAATATTGCGGAGAAAGAGATAGGGAATTCTTATTTATTCGGGATGAATTGCAATGAAATAGAACCCTCTATTTATATGGAGATGATGACTCAGCCACCAAGTAATGAACCCTAATCCCTCTAAATATAGACATTCACCATAAATAAAACTTTATTTATAACATTCCCCCCCTGAATGTCTATTCAACAGATAATTTGCCTTGTTAAAACCTTAACTAAAATAAAACCCAGCAGAAAAGATTCCCGAGAAGGAAAAAGAGTACACATATCTAAAAGGCGAAATGACTTCCTGGCCACTTAGACTTGTAGGGATTTTGAAAGCCGATACACAAAATTCATCTTTCCCATTTAAATACTCAAACTCGTAAAACCTATAACTAATAAACACATTTGACCATTGACTATACGTATGTGGCGGTAGCTTATCTTACATGGACACAGTGCGTACAAGTCACATTCAAATGGCAAGTGTATCTGTTACTATTTATTAAATATTGTAAAATAAAAAAATAAACAGAAATTGTAAGGAAAACCAAGAAAGAAGAAGAAAAAAAACTTTCAACCTACATCTCTCCCTTCGTCGTTTTCCCCATTCCCATTCGTCCAATTTTTCATTCACATCTTCTTCCGAATTAGTTCTATTCCTATTTTACTGTTCTTTTACTCTTTGCCCTCTCCACTGTTTTACTATACTAATGAAGTCAAAAAAAATTTCTTCACCATTTTTTTTCTTGTGTGTGCTCCTTCTAATTTCAAGAGAGAGAATAAAGCCGTCAACAATCGAGGTCAAAATATATTTTGGGCGTAACTTTCGCCGGAAAAACAAAACAAAAGCGCAAAAGAGACATCAAGTTTGACAGTCATGAGGTCCAATCATACCCATTGTTTCTGATTTTACAAAAGACTAGCAAATGTTTTAGAGAAGAGAAGAGTGATTTTTCTTGAAGTTGCAGTAATTTTTCTTGTATTTTGAGATTACGTTTCAGTGATTATTTTTTCTTTCTTCTTGATGTTTATCCATGTTGATTTTTTCGACATTGGGAAGTTTCACTTTTAATGGATCCGTGTCATGACCCGGAATTTCTACCCTCAGGAGTCGTGATGGCGCCTACTCGTAAAAGTCAGGAAAGCCACATTTATAAACTTCTAACACTTTTATTTTTAATCCGGCTTACCATTTACAACAACATGTGTTAAATCATTAACTAACAGCGAAAACATGAATATAATGCGGAAGGCTTAAATTAAATAAACTGAACAATAATGCAAAACTTGTCATATATCTCTACCCAAGAACTAGTGTCACGTTAACCACGGACTATTAAAAGTAATAAATATAACTGTTTGAAAGAAATATAACATTATTTGTCTCGGAGTACATGAGATAACAAAATGAATAAAAGCAAGGTAGAGGAGACTCCAGGCCCGCAGACGTCTGCAAGGCTACCTCAGTGTCTTGGTGGACTGAAGGCTGGCTCCCAATCTAATACTGCTGCTCCAACACCTGGATCTGTGCCAAAGAGCACAGAGTGTAGCATCAGCACAACCGACCCCATGTGTTGGTAAGTGTCTGGCCTAACCCCGGCGAGATAGTGATGAGGCTAGGACTAAACTCTAGATAAACCTGTGCAGTTATATAATATATGACGGAAAAGTAAACAAGTAATAAGCACTTAAAGCTGGGAAAGAGGAACATACTGCGGGGATGACAGATAAGCAGAATATAAGAACAATAAAGAAAACTATAATTTAACTTCTAACATGGATAATGAGAAGTAAAGACAACTTTCACTTTCAGTTTCAATCTTGTTGCAGGCGTAGAACCCGATCCCATTTCTCATATCTCGTGGTAGGCGTACCGCCCACTCCCGTTTCATCATATCTCGTGGTAGGCGTACCGCCCTATCCCATTTCATCATATCTCGTGGTAGCCGTACCACCCACTCCCATTTCATTACACCTCGTGGTTGGCGTACCACCCAGTACCATTTTATTACATCTCATGATAGGCGTACCACCTGCTCCCATTTTATTACATTTCGTGGTAGGCATACTACCCGCTCCCAATTTATTATATCTCGTGGTAGGTGTACCACCCCCTCCCATTTTATTACATCTTATGATACGCGTACCACCCGCTACCATTTTATTACATCTCATGGTAGGCGTACCACCCGGTCCCATTTTATCATATCACATAATCACAAGAAATTGCGGCAAGGGAACAAATTAATATAATAACTTCCCGACTAGGGAGCAACAATATAAAAATAATCATCGCGGCAAGGGAGAATCAACTATAACCAACCTTAACTCAGTTTGATCAATAAATATGCTCAATCATAAGTAGGATCTACGAGGATAAACAAATCTTTGCTCGATATGGTAGATCATTAGTTAAGGCATACGTTATGTCATTTAAGAATACAACAACTTTCAACTTAAGACTCACGGTGATGCTTGACACCAACATATAGATACTCATTACCATGCATATACGTCGTACTCAACAAGGAGCAAATAGCACATATGAGTCAACTCCTAATCTCTCAAGCTAAGGTTAGACCGAACACTTAACTCAATGCCTTGAACACTACTCAAGCCTCAATTACAGCTTTACCCCTTGATTCCACCAATAATTTGCTCGTATCTATCCACAAATTATTTGATTACATCAATGAACGCTAAATGAACCAACCCAATGCATGAAAATGAGTTTTCCAAAGCTTTAACCAAAAAGGTCAAAAATTCGCCCAAGCCCACGTGGTCAATACTCGAGGTTCAGACCAAAATTCAGTTACATATTCCCCCACTAATCCAAATGTATGGTTTGTTTTGGAATCTGACCTCAAATTGAGGTCCAATTCCCCAATTTTTAGAAACCCTAAGTTCTACCCAAAACACCCAATTTTCCCATGAAATGTTTTGATTTGAAGTTGAAATCGTGTTAAAAGATATTAATGAGTGAAGAAAATGAGTTAGAAATCACTTACCATTCGTTTCGGAGAAGAAGAGTTGTTTGGAAAATCTCCCTTTATGTTTTAGGGTTTTGTAAAGTGTAATCTAACTGAAATTCACATGTATTTATACCCCTCTGAAGTTCCCTATGCGGACCGTGCAAAAAGGACCGCCGCCGCACAGGCTTCCTGAAGTCCTGCGGATCATTGCCCAGTGCGGGCCTTACCAAGCCGACAACGGCTGTATAGCACCCACCGCTGACCGTGCAAAGGCGACCGCGGCCGCACGCGATTTCTCGCGGGCCGCGCAAGAGGGTTCAGAGACCTGTCAAAATTCCTGAACATGCAACATCTGATATTTTTAAGCCTAAGGCATTCCGAAACCTACTCTAAACTGACCCGAGCCCTCGAAACTCTCAACCAAGTATACACACAACCTCAAAAATATCTCACGAATATATTCACAAATATATTCGTGTAATCAAATCACCAAAATAACATCATGAACATCAAATTGAACCTCAAGATCAAGTGAAATTTCTCAAAACTCCTTGTAAGCATAATTTTTCCAATTAGGGTCCGGATCGTGTCAAACAACGTCCGTTTTTAACCAAACTTTGTAGGAGTGATTCAAAACATATATGAGACTTGTACCGAGCACCAGAACTAAAATACGGGCCCGGTACCATTACTTCAAATTAGATTTCACTTCAATTCTCTTTAAACATTTTCAGAAAGCAATTTCATTTAAAAATTTCATATCTCAGGCTTGGGACCTCGGAATTCGATTCAGGGCTACGCCCAAGTCCCATATTTTCCTACAGACCCTCCAGAACCATCAAATCACGGGTCCATGTTTGTTTACTCAAAACGCTGGCCGAAGTCAAATTTATTCATTTAATATCAAAACTTAGTATTTTTTTTTATAGAATTCCATATTTAAGCTTTTTGGCTTCGCACCCATACTGTGCATGTAAATCGAGGCAATCCTAAATAAAGTTTTCAAGGCCTCAGAGACATAGATTTCAATTAAAAATAGGTGATGACCCCTTTGGGTCGTCACAATCATATCACAACTTTCACTAGTGAAAATGGTGGCTGGGTGGGGAAATCTATTCCATCACAGCTATGGTGAAGAAGAAAATAGAAGAAAAAATAGAAATTAATATATTTATTCCAGCCCAGCTGTGGGTTTTATTTCCGCCCTTGACGTGTAACAATCATATTGGTCATTTGTTGACTGGATAGACACATCTGTGAATGTGTAATACACGCATGTAGGGTCAAGGCTCAAATGTTTTTATTAGTTAAGTGTTTCACGATTTTAAGTGTTCAAATGGG
The DNA here is from genome assembly GCA_034376525.1 of Nicotiana benthamiana. NCBI lineage: Eukaryota > Viridiplantae > Streptophyta > Magnoliopsida > Solanales > Solanaceae > Nicotiana > Nicotiana benthamiana. The sequence goes on from CM067331.1 coordinate 120,725,932, forward strand.
AAAGTTCAAAGTTTGTGTATCGGCTTTTAAAAGCCTTACAATTTTAAGTGGCTAGGAAACCATTACGCCTATCTAAAAATATACCTTTTGGTTGCCTCGTTAAAAATCTTGCAAGGAAAACACAGTGGGATAAAATCCTGTAAGTGAAAAAGAGTGCAATGCACATTAACTCCTCCGAATGAGAGCATAATTTCATATTTTTAAGCATTTGCATTCTAATCTTGTACACCATTTTCAAAAGGTCTCTTGAATGAGTTTATTCACTTTGAAATCATCATTGCTAATAGATTTATTGTCTTCATATGATCTTGTTGGAATTGTCAGTTCAATATCTTCACATAGAGGTAAAAACTCTTCCTATAATATTACCATGCTTATAGTTATAGCAAGATACATTTGTACACAATTTGCACTGATAAAGTGGTACTTCAAGATCAAGGATTTTATATGCTTCAAGAGATTTAAATCCTTCATGGATTGTCATATAAGTTAACTCATATAAGCCATATCAATAGACTTTGGAGTTGTATCAAGTTTTCATGTCATGCCAGACATATAACATACATAAAAGTGATAGCGCACACAATTATCTTTATACTTTTAAGTGTTTGAACTACAGGTCCAAAACTACTCGTCTTTCATATGAAACCAAATTTCACTTGAATTGTTTCTCCAGACTTAAGATCCTCACATATATTTAGCTCTATAATCAATGTCATCGACAAACATTTTATATTGGTTCCAACCTCCTTATTTTTCATAAAGACATAGCATGGTGACTATTTATTCATATATTCAGGTACCTGAATCTCTCATGAGATTTTATGAAGTGTTATATCATGTGATCTTTTAGATCACTTGCCTCCTTTATTATGATCATTTTCTCATCTTCTTTATCAAGAAGTTTATTTGAAATCGATTTTCTATAGCTTTAAACGTTCCATAGACTTTGTCCTTCTAGGATTTAATAGGAGCATTTGCAATGAGAAATAGTTACTTTCTTTGGGTCAGCAAATATGTCTGGCATACTTTGCAATATATTGTAAATGAATTATCTGTCACGACCCGGATTTCCCACCTTCGTGAGTCGTGATGGCACTTACTCGCAGAAGCTAGGCAAGCCAACTTAATTATCCTTTATCATAGCTCATAATAATAAGATAAACCTTGCATTTAAAATATTAAAGCGGAAGACTTACCTTTAAAGAGACTAGATAAAATTGTTGACGTTAACACAATATGCTACCCCAAAACCTGTTGTCACATAGCTCACGAAATTCTAAGAGTTCACTAAATACAATGTTTAGAATGAAATGATAAGAGTTTGTCCCGAAATACAAGGGATAACCACTAAAAATAAGATAAAGGAGACGCCGGGCCCACGGATGCCTGCAAGGCTACCTCGGTATCTCACTCTGGACTGAAGGCCTGCTCCCGATCTACTACTGCTATCCAAAAGCTGCTTCAACACAGTGATCTGTGCAAAAGAGCACAGAAGTGTAACATCAGCACAACCGACCCCATGTGCTGGTAAATGCCTGGCCTAACCCCGACGAAGTAGTGACGAGGCTAAGACCGGACTACCAATCAAACCTGAGCAGTTCAATATATATATGTATGCCATAGAGTAGAGCACAAAAGAATTTAAGGGGTCAAAAAGAAAAGGTAAGGGAACATGCTGTAGGGGCTATAACAGTCCAGACAATACAATCAATAAATAAGAAATGAAACTGTACAACTTCAATATCAACGAGAATAAGAAAATCAACAGTTTCACGGCACTACCCTTCAGCTTTTACTCTCGTTCTCACCAAATCAATCATATAAAATACATAGCATCACCTTTCGTGCTTTACCTCACAAAATGATTGCACGGAATGATCCTTCGTGCGTAAACAATCATATCATGGCACAGAATGTTTCTTCATACATTAGTAATCATATTATGGCACAGAATGTTCCTTCATGCATTAGTATTCATATCATGGCACGAAGTGTTCCTTCGTGCATTAGTATTCATATTATGGCATGGAATGTTCTTTCGTGATTTAGTATTCATATCACAAACGTGCGCGGCATCACCCTTCGTGCTTTATCACTCTTCCTCACCCAACAACAATCACAACAATGGGGCGAGGGAATAGAGAAACAAATAATTAGGAATCCCAGCAAGGGAACAATGACAACAATAAAATAGCAAAACATCCCGGCAAGGGAATAACCATTAACTCATTAGCTTTCTTTCATTGTTTACCTAATATCTCACTTTATCACTTGAGCCAATGCTCCAAAGAATTCATAATCTCATATACCTTTTCTCTTCGTATCACAACCGAGCCAATACTCCGCGAAATTAAATGATCGTAATGTCTTTCACATGTTCTTTACAAGATATAGAAATCCTCAATTTAGCATGGAATTCACAACTAAATCATGATTGTCACATTTTAAATACTCACGGTCATGCTAGATACCAATGTATAGATACTCGTCACCATGCCTATACACTGTACTCGACAATTAGCAAGTAGCAAACAAGACACAACTGCTATTCCCTCAAGCTAAGGTTAGACCGAACACTTACCTTGATTTTTGAACTCACTCAAGCCTCAGTTACAGCTTCACCCCTCGATTCCTCAACCAATTCGCTCGAATCAAGTCACAAATTACTTAAATAAATCAACAAATGCTAAGTGAAACAATTTGAATGCATAAAAATGGGTTTCCAAAAGTTTTGCCCAAAAAGTTCCAAAAAAGCCCCCCGGGCGCGCGTGGTCAAAACCCGATGTTTGAACCAAAACGCGTTTACCCATTCCCACATGAACTCAAATTTATGATTCATTTTGAAATCGGACCTCGAATTGAGGTCCAAAACCCCCAATTTTTGAAAACTCCCGAAATTCCCAAATTTCCCTATTAAAATCCTTGATTTGAAGTTGAAATCATGTTAAAAGATGTTAATGAGTGAAGAAAATAGTTTCGAAATCACTTACCAATCGTTTTGGAGAAGAAGAGTTGTTTGAAGAATTGTCTCTTATGTTTTGTGGTTTTTGAAATGAGTAAAATGACTGAAAATCCCGTTTTTACACCCTCCTAGAAGTCCCAGCGGGGACCGCGCAAAGGTGGTCTGCGGCCGCGCTGAGGACTGGACCAAGGTGCTATTCTCTGAAGTTCACTACGCGGATCGCGTGAGAAGGACTGCGGACGCGCGGCATCCACCGCAGACCGCGCTAATTGGACCGCGGTCGCGCTGACCCCTCTGTGGTGGCGCAGGTTTTCACGTGGGCCGCACTAGTGGGTTTTGAGTCCTACAATATAACAACCCTATGATTCTTCCTGCGCGGACCGCACTAATAGGGAACGCGGCTGCACTGTTTAACCTGGAACACTGCTATTTTTAAACCCAAGACCTCCAGGAACCTATTCAAAATTCACCCGAGCCCTCGGGGTTCCAACCCAAACATACACACTACTTTAAAAACATCCTATGGACTTACTCGTGCGATCAAATTGCCAAGATAACATTATATACATAGAATCAAGCCCTATTGCTTAAGATTTCTTTTAATCCTTTCATGAAACGCCAATTTTCCATCTTAAGTCCGAAATACGTCAAATGACGTCCATTTTCAACCAAACTTTACAAAAAGTGCTTAAATCACATATGAGACTTATACTGGGTGTCGGAACAAAAATACGAGCCTGATACCACAGTCTTTTAATCAATTTCATTTCCAATTTCTTTAGTTATTTTCAAGAAACAATTTCACATAAAAATTCATTTCTCGGACTTGGGGCCTCGAAATTCGATTCCGGGCATATGCCCAAGTCCCATATTTTCCTACAGACCCTCCGAGACCGTCAAATCATGGGTCCGGGTCCGTTTATCCAAAATGTTGACCAGAGTCAACTTTAATCATAATAATATCAAAATTCATCATTTTCACATAGAATTCATATTTAAGCTTTCGGATTACGCGCCGGACTGCGAATGTAGATCCAGGAGACCCTTTGGGTAACAACCATTCGTCCTTGAACAGACAAAAGAAAGAAGTACTTTAGTCGGAAAATAGATGAGGATAACGGCTCCGCATATCAGACTCGGACTCCAGGTCGATGCCTCAGGAGGCTGACCTGTCCAACTGAACACGCACAGAAGGAAAACTTTTTGACCTCAACTGTCGAACCTGCCGGTCTAAAATAGCCATCAGCTCCTTTTCATAAGACAGGTCCTTGCCTAACTGGACGGTGCTGAAATCTAACACGTGGGTTGGACCGTCGTGATACTTCCGGAGCATAGAAACATGAAATACTGGGTGCACGGCTGCCAAGCTAGGCGGCATGACAAGTCTATAAGCCACCTCTCTTACATGATCGATAATCTCAAATGGGCCAATGAATTTACGGCTAAGCTTGCCCTTCTTCCCAAATCTCATTATGCCCTTCATAGGCGACACTTGGAGCAATACTCGCTCACCAACCATGAAAGCCACATCTCGAACCTTGCGGTCTGCATAACTCTTTTGCCTGGACTGAGCTGTCCGAAGCTTGTCCTGAATGGTCTTGACCTTGTCCAAGGCTTTCTAAACTTAATCTGTACCCAATAACCAAGCATCTCTCGGCTCAAACCATATGACTGGAGACCGATATCGCCTACGATACAACGCCTCATAAGGAGCCATCTGAATGCTGGACAGGTAGCTGTTGTTGAAGGCGATCTCTACTAACGGCAAAAACTGGTCCCACGAGCCTCCAAAATCAATGACACAAGCTTGGAGCATATCCTCCAATATCTGAATAGTCCACTCGGACTGCCCGTCCGCCTGAGGATGAAATGATGTGCTCAGCTCCACTTGGGTGCCCAACTCTCGCTGAATGGCTCTCCTAAAGCGCGTGGTGAACTGCGTACCCCGGTCCGAAATGATAGATACCGGCACCCTATGAAGGGGAATAATCTCTCTGATATAGACTTCAGCTAACCTCTCGGATGAATAAATAGCTGCAACAGTACCAAAATGTGCTGATTTGGTCAGTCTATCAACAATGACCCGAACTCCATCAGACTTCTTCCGGGTCAACGGGAGTCCAGTAACAAAGTCCATAGTAATCCTCTCCCACTTCCACTCGGGAAGCTAAATCCTCTGAAACAGTCCACCAGGTCTCTGTTGCTCATACTTAACCTGCTGACAGTTCAAACATCGAGCCACATATGCAACAATATCTTTCTTCATTCTACGCCACCAATAGTGTTGCCTCAGATCTTGATACATCCTCGCTGCGCCAGGGTGAATAGAATATCAAGAATTGTGGGCCTCCGCTAAGATCAACTCTCGAATCCCATCAACATTGGGCACCAAAACTCGTCCCTGCAATCTCAAGACACCATCGTCACCTAAGGTCAACTTCTTAGCACCTCCACATTGTACCGTGTCTCTCAGGACACACAAATAGGGATCATCAAACTGCCACTCACAGATACGCTCTAACAATGAAGACGAGCAGCCGTGCAAGCTAACACTCAGCTAGGATAAAAAATATCCAGCCTCACGAATCGATTGGCCAAGTCCTAAACATCCAAGGCAAGCTGGTCTCTGGCTAACCGGAATATAGGCAAGACTATCCATGCTGGCTGACTTCCTACTCAACGCATCTGCTACTACATTGACCTTCCCCGGGTGATACAAGATAGTAACATCATAATCTTTCAACAACTCCAACCACCTTCTCTGCCTCAGATTCAACTCCTTCTGCTTGAATAGATACTAAGACTCTTGAAATTGGTGTACACCGCACACGTCACACCATACAGATAATACCTCCAAATTTTCAATGCATGAACAATGGCTGCCAACTCCAAATCATGAACCAAATAGTTCTTCTCGTGGATCTTCAGCTGACTCGAAGCATAGGCAATGACTCTGCCATCCTGCATCACTATTGTACCAAGCCCAATACGGGAAGCATCACAATAAACTGTATAAGGCCTTGAAATTGTGGACAAAACCAATATCGATGCTGTATTCAGAGCTGTCTTGAGCTTCTGAAAGCTCACCTCACACTCATCTGACTATCTGAACTGAGCACCCTTCTGGGTCAACCTGGTCATAGGGGCTGCAATAGACGAGAATCCCTCTATGAACCGACGTTAGTACCCTGCTAACCCCAAGAAACTTCGAATCTCTGTAGCTGAAGCTGGTTGAGGCCAGTTCTTAACTGCCTCATTCTTCTTTGAGTCCACCTGAATACCCTCTGCCAAAACAACGTGACCTAGAAATATGACCAAACGCAACCAGAACTCACACTTCGAGAACTTAGCATATAATTGGCTACTTCAGAGTCTGAATAACCAACCCGAGGTGCTGCTCGTGCTCCTCCTGGATACGGGAGTACACCAAAATATCATCAATAAAGATTATCACAAACATGTCCGAATATGGTCTGAACACTCGGTTCATTAACTCCATGAAAGATGTTGGGGCATTGGTCAACCCAAATGACATGACTAGGAACTTATAATGCTCGTACTGAGTGCAGAAAGCTGTCTTAGGGACATCAGATGCCCTAATCCTCAACTGGTGGTAGCTAGATCTCAAGTCTATCTTTGAAAACACCCTTGCACCCTGAAGCTGGTCGAACAAATCGTCAATTCTCGGCAGCGGATACTTGTTCTTTATTATAAAATTGTTCAATTACCGATAATCAATGCACATCCTCATCGAATCATCCTTTTTCTTAACAAATAACACTGCGCACCCTAAGGAAAAATGTTGGGTCTAATGAAACCTTTCTCCAGCAAATCCTGCAACTGACCTTTTAACTATTTCAACTCTGGCGGGGCCATGCAATTTGGCAGGATATAAATGGACTGATTTCGCGGAGCCAGATCGATACAAAAGTCGATATCCCTATCGGGCGGCATACCTGGCAGGTCTGAAAGGAAAACCTCAAAAAACTCCCGAACCACGGGTACCGAATCAATAGAAGGGACCTCTACGCTAGAGTTGCGAACTTACGCCAAATAAGCTAGACACCCTTTATCGACCATGCATCGAGCCTTCACATATGATATAACACTACGGGTGGCATGACCTGGGGTCCATCTCCACTACAAATGAGGCAAATCTGGTAAATCCAAGGTCACGCTCTTGGCGTGGCAACCCAAAATAGCATGATAGGGGTATAACCAATCCATCCCTAATATGACATTGGAATCCACCATGTCTAAGAGAAATAAATCAACACGGGTCTCAAGACCCCTAAACACCACCACACAGGAACGATGAACTCGGTCGATCACTATTGAATCACCCACCAGTTTAGATACATAAGCATGAATACTCAAAGCATCACTAGGCATGACCAAGTATGGTAAAAATAGGACGACACATACGAATACGTAGGTAGAACTAGGGTCAAATAGCACTGAAGCATCCCTATCACAGACCAGAATAGTACCTGTAATAACTGCATCTAAAGATTCAGTTTCTTGCCTGGTTGGAAGAGCATAACACCGGGATTGGGCCCCTCCTCCCTGAACCACACCTCTAGGACGATCGGCTGTTGGCTGGCCTCTATCTCTAGCAATCTGAGCTCCACCTCTATGATCTCTACCTCCACCTATATGGCCTCTACCCCAGCCTCTGGCTGGCTAGGCGGCCTGTGGAACACGTGGTGCCTAAATCATAGGACGAGGATCCTGCTACTGGGAACTGCTCAAGGCTCGGGGGCAAAATCTGACAATGTGGCTTGGGTCACCACAAGCATAACAAGCCCTCGGCTGCTGAGGCTACTAACGCTGTCGACCTGAATGTCCACCCCGAAAACTCTGAAGCGGTAAGGCACTGATAGGCGCTAATGGTGCACTGGAGAGCTGCTGGTCAGAATAATGCGGCTGAGGACCACTACCACCTGAAGTACCATGAGAGGCCTATAGAGCTGATTGAAAAGGCCTAGAAGGGCGGCCTCTACCATAAGAATCTCTACCTCCAGAAGAGGTACCACTGAATCTGCCGGAGTGACAAGGCCTCTTATCCGACCCATGACCACCTCTCTATGATAGGGCCATCTCAACTCGGGGGGCCGCATTAGCCGCCTCCTGGAAACTAATCTCTTTCCCAGCTCCCATAGCCATCTGGAGACGAATCGGCTGAATCAAACCATCAATAAAACTCCATACCCTCTCTCTCTCTCTCTCTCGGTGAGGAGTATGACAATAGCAATGCGAGCTAGATCAATTAACTAGGTCTCGTACTGTGTAACTGTCATGGAGCCCTGCTGAAGGAGCTCAAACTGCCTGTGAAGAGCCTCTCGCTGAGTAACAAGGAGAAACTTTTCCAAGAGCAACTCTGCAAACTGGTCCCAAGTCAGAGATGGCGACCCTACTGGTTTGGCTAAACAATAGTCCCTCCACCAAATCTTGGCGGATCCAGATAGACAAAAGGTGGCGAAGTTGACCCCATTGGTCTCCATAATACCCATAGTCCGAAGAACCTTATGGCAGCTATATAAGAAATCCTAGGGGCCGTCTGAAGAAGCACCACTGAATGTGGTAGAAAAGAGCTTGGTGAACCTATCCATCCTCCACAAAGCATCTGCAGACATAGACGCTCCATCACTGGTCTGAGCCACTATGCCTGGCTGAATTGCCACAGCTGGTTGAACCGCTGGAACTTGAGCATGGGGAGCTACCTGCTCCGGAGTATGTGTAGCAGGAGTCAAGCTCCTCCTCCAGCCTGAGAGGTAGCCGGTGCTACTGGAAGCAAACCTGCTCGAGTGACGCTCTCCATAAAGCCTATCAATCTGACCAACGCGTCCTAATGAACTGGGGTGGCTATGAATCTCTCTGGGACCTCAGCTTGGCCTACCGGAACTGCTGGAGCTAGGGCCGGGACCTCCTCGTCAAAATCAACCTGAGGCTCCACCACCGGTGCTACTACTCGGGGCTGAGCTCTGCCCCTACCTCGGCCTCTAGCACAACCTCGGCCTCGCCCTCTGCCCCTAACGGGGGCTGCCTGGGGCTCGAACTGCTGATCAAAAGACGAAGAAGTGCGTGTTCTCGCCATCTGTGATGAATAGAGTAGAAAGACAATCAATATTTGAGTAACAGAACCATTAGACAAGAAAGAACAAATATGGAATTTTCCTAACTCGGTAGCCTCTGGGGGATAAATATAGACGCCTTCATACCGATCCCTCAGACTCTACTAAGTTTGTTCAAGAGTTGTGAGACCTATGTAACCTAGTTCTCTGATACCAACTTGGCACGATCCGAATTTTCTACCCTCGGGAGTCGTGATGGCGCCTACTAACAGGAGCTAGGCAAGCCAATTTAATCACACTTTTCACAGCTCATGATCATTACATAAAACCTTGCACTTAAAATATTAAAGCAGAAGACTTAACTTTAAAGAGACTAGATAAAATTGCCGACGTTAACATGATACGCTAACCCAAAACCTGGTGTCACATAGCTCACGAACTTCTAAGAGTTTACTAAATACAATTTTTAGAATGAAATGATAAGAGTTTGTCCCGAAATACAAGGGATAACCACTAAAAGCAAGATGAAGGAGACGCCAGGCCCGTGGATGCATGCAAGGCTACCTCGGTATCTCACTCTGGACTGAAGGATTGCTCCCGATCTACTGTTGCTGTCCAAAAGCTGCTCCAACACAGTGATCTATGCAAAAGAGCACAAAGTGTAGCATTAGCACAACCAACCTTATGTGCTGGTAAGTGCCTGGCCTAACCCTGACGAAGTAGTGACAAGTCTAGCACCGGACTACCAATCAAACATGAGCAGTTTAATATATATATATATATATATATATATATATATATATATATATATATATATATATATATATATATTCCATAGAGTAGAGCTCAAAAGAATTTAATGGGTCAAAAAGAAAAGGGAGGAGAGCATGTTGTAAGCGCTATAACAGTGCAGACAATACAATCAATAAATAAGGAATGAAACTGTATAACTTCATTATCAACGAGAATAACAAAAATCAACAGTTGCACGACACCACCGTTCGTGTTTTTACTCTCATTGTCACCAAATCAATCATATAAAATACACGGCATCACCTTTAGTGCTTTACCTCACAAAATGATGGCACAGAATAATCCTTCGTGCGTAAACACTCATATCATGGCACAGAATGTTTCTTTGTGCATTAGTAATCATATTATGGCACGGAATGTTCCTTCGTGCATTAGTATTCATATCACGGCACGGAATGTTACTTCATGCATTAGTATTCATATCATGGCACGGAATATTCCATCGTGCTTTAGTAGTCATATCACAAACATGCACGACATCACCCTTTGTGCTTTATCACTCTTCCTCACCCATCAACAATAACAACAATGGGGCGAGGGAATAGGCAAACAAAAAATTAGGAATCCCGGCAAGGGAAAAATGACAACAATCAAATAGCAAAACATCCCGGCAAGGGAATTACCATTCACTCATTAGCTTTCTTTCATGGCTTACCTCATATCTCACATTATCACTTGAGCCGATGCTCCAAAGAATTCATAATCTCATATATCTTTTCTCTTCGTATCACAACTGAGCCAATACTTTGCGAAATCAAATGATCATAATGTCTTTCACATGTTCTTCACAAGATAAAGAAATCCTCAATTTAACATGGAATTCACAACTAAATTATGATTATCACATTTTAAAGACTCACGGTCATGCTAAAAACCAATGTATAGATTATCATCACCATGCCTATACACCGTACTCGACAATTAGAAAGTAGCAAACAACACTCAACTCTTATTCCCTCAAGCTAAGGTTAGACCGAACACTTACCTCGATGTTTTAAACTCACTCAAGTCTCAATTACAGCTTTACCCCTCGATTCCTCCACCAATCCGCTCGAATCTAGTCACAAATTACTTAAATACATTAACAAATTCTAAGTGAAACAATTTGAATGCATAAAAATGGGTTTTCAAAAGTTTTGCCCAAAAATTCCAAAAATGCCCCCGGGCCCACGTGGTCAAAACCTGATGTTCGAATCAAAACCCGTTTACCCATTCCCCCATGAACTCAAATATATGATTTATTTTGAAATCAGACTTCGAATTGAGGTCCAAAACCCCCAATTTTTGAAAACTTAGGTTCTACCCGAAATTAAAATTTCCCCATTAAAATCCTTGATTTGAAGTTGAAATCATATTAATAGATGTTAAGGAGTGAAGAAAACAGTGTAGAAATCACTTACCAATCATTTTGGATAAGAAGAGTTGTTTGAAAAATTATCTTTTATGTTTTGAGGGTTTTGAAAAGTGTAAAATGATTGAAAATCCCGTCTTTTATACCCTACCGGAAGTCTCAGCGCGGACCGCACTGAGGACTGGACCAAGGTTCCATCTCTGAAGTTCACCACGCGGACCGCTCAAGAAGGACCGCGGCCGCGCGGCATCCACTATGGACCGCACTAATTGCATCGCGGCCGTGTTGACCCCTCCACGGCCGCACATGTTTTTACGCGGGCGGCGCCAGAGGGTTCCGAGTCCTGCAATATAAAACCCTCTAATTCTTCCAGCGCGGACCACACTAATAGGGAACGCGTCCGCGCTGGTTAACCTGGAACACTCTATTTTTAAACCCAAGACCTCCCGGAACCTATTCAAAACTCACCCGAGCCCTTGGGGCTCGAAACCAAACACACAAACCACTTCAAAAATATCCTACGGACTTACTCGTACGATCAAATCGTCAGGATAATATCATATACATAGAATCAAGCCCCAAAGCACAAGATTTCTTCCAATTCTTTCATGAAACACCAATTTTCCATCTTAAGCCCGAAATACGTCAAATGATGTCTGATCCAACCAAAATTTACAAAAATGCTTAAATCACATATGAGACTTGTACTGGGCGTCGGAACCAAAATACGAGCCCGATACCATAGTCTTTTAATCAATTTTATTTCCAATTTCTTTAGTTATTTTCAGGAAACAATTTCACATAAAAATTCATTTCTCGGACTTGGGGCCTCGAAATTCGATTCCAGGCATACGCTCAAGTCCCATATTTTCCTATGGACCCTCCGGGACCGTCAAATCACAGGTCCGGTCCGTTTACCCAAAATATTGACCAAAGTCAAATTTAATCATAATAATATCAAAATTCATCATTTTCACATAGAATTCATATTTAATCTTTCCGGTTACGCGCCCGGACTGCTCACGCAGATAAGGCGACCCTCAATAAGGTTTTCAAGGCCTCGGAGACACATAATGAGTAAAGGAACTGGTGATGACCCATTGGGATTCATTTATAAACTTTAAGTTCATATTATTTTATTCGAGGATCTAGGTGTACAAATCATAATTCATTCCACGTAACGTTTTCTCAACTGTTCATCATGTCTCTCATGTTATAAAAACTAAATGGCAAAATAAATGATAAATCTATTGAAGCCATTAATGACTGCCTCTACTCCTTCTGTCACCTATCAGGGCAATCCATTAACAAAGCTAAGTCCAAAATCACTATATCCAAACACTACCCTAAGCATACACAAGCTACCCTCTCACAAACCCTTAATATCAAAGTTAGTAATTCTTTCGAAAAATACTTAAGTTTTCCTATTACAACTCTAAATCCAGGGCCAAAGATTTTCAATTTGTTCTTGACAATATGATTTCTAGACTCAGTACTTGGAAATTAAATTTACTAAGCATGGCTAGTAGGTGTACCTCAGCAACCTCCTGTCTAAACTCCCTTCCAAACCACTTAATGCAATATACCCTTCTATCGTCTAAGATTCTTAGTAAAATTGACAAGATCCAAGGAAACTTTATATGGGGTACTAATGGAACCTCAAAAAAACTTTATCTCATTAAATGGGGTAATATCTCCCAAATAAAAATGATGGTATATTCATGCTGCAAAAAAGAAAAACCTAGTAAGCCAAGCTAACCTAACTTGGAGACTCCTCCAAAATACACTCAATTCCTTTGGGCTAAAACAATTTTAGGTCTTTATGGTACAAGGAAAATACTGAAAAATAATTCCTTTATGTGGAATGGTATTGTTCAAGGTTGGGAAATATGTAGCAAAGGGATTACTTGGATGCCTCATAAGTCCTCAACCTTGAGTGTGTGGAATAATCGTTGGATTCCCAAATTCAACTCTCTCCATCAATATATTTAGGGTCCTTTAACCCTCGGGGATGAAGCTCTTACCATAAAGGATATATGGAAATAAAATACTTGTGAGTTATCTCAACTTTTAATGACCCTAGAACCCAGAATCATCAAGAAGATAAATGCTACTTAACTCACAAACGAATCCCATGATACTCCATTTTGGGCATTGAACTCTAATGGTCTTTTCACTAGTAAATCTTGTTACTCCCTCCTAGACAATCAGTTGGATTGCTACAAGGATTACACATGGATTTGGGAAGCAAATTGTCCAAACAAGATAAAATTTTATTGTGAAAAAACTACCATAATAGACTCCCAACAAGAAACTTCTTAAACCATATTGGTATTAACATAAATCATATATGCTCTACTTGCAAAACTGATAAGGAAACTATTAATCATATTTTTTGGAATGTATGACAGTCCAACAACTATGGTCATACTAAGGAATTAATCCCAAAAGTCGGAATAGTGTTATAGATTCGCTAACTTACATTCGTGATCACAAACCAACTTTCAAGAACCCTATTATCACTTGGCATGACCTATTTCCCTTTGTCATTTGGATAATTTAAACTAACAGAAACAACAATTTTTGCAATAACTACACGCATTTGGCTAACATTCAATGTGCTATTAAATTATCAGTAGAGTTCAAAATTTTATTAGGAAAAGAGAATATTTGGCCGGGAAAATTCCTATAAACGTTAACTGGAATAAACCCCCTAAAGATCTCATCAAGCTCAATGTTGATGGTTTCTTCAATGACGACCAATCCCTCGGTAGTTATGGTGGGGGCGTTCAGAGACTACTATGGCCAATGGATAGTTGGCTTTCATGGGAAATCTTCATGAACATCTGCACTTCAGGCGGAACTAATGGCCCTAAATATTAGTCTGAAAACTGCCATTAGGCAAGGATTTTTAAAATTAGAAGTAGAAACATATTCAACTGATGTTATTCACTGTTTGGATAATGGAATGATATTACTTAATGATATCATTAATGAGTGCAGATGGTTAATGGGGCAAGTGAAGGTCTAGGGAGTACATCACATCTTCAGGGAGGCCAACAAGTTGGCACACATGGTGAAAGAAGGACTGAAAGGCAACAACAACAGGAATACTAATGTTATCTATTATGCTCCGTATTTTGTAACCAACATCTTGAAATCAGATTGTGAAGGAAAGACTTATGCAGTTAGGTTCCTAAACAAGGATGTTTTGATCTAGGCTAGCATCTTTTGGCGAAGAACAAAATACCTGCCTTCCAAAAATCCTTCTACGCGATCGCGGGGGACCTCATGCGACCACGAAGGCCAAAATTTCTTTGCAACTGTTGCTGCAATTTTTGCAAATTTTCCAAATCTCAAAACTTCCCGTTAGCCATCCGAAATCACCTGGAGGCCCCCGGGATCTCAATCAAAAGTACCAACACATCCTAAAACCTCATTCAAACTTGTTTCAATCAACATAACACCTCAAACAACACCAAATCCATCAATTCACATTGAATTCAAGCCCAAGTTTTCTAAGAACTTTCGAAACACACTTTCGATTAAAAACCCAACCAACCACGTCCGAATGATCTGAAATTTTGCGCACACATCCAAAATGACATAAGAATGCTACAGAAACTATTAGAATTCCATTCCGACCCTCGGATCAAAATCTCACTATCGAACCGGAAACTTCTAAAATTCAAACTTCGACACTTCAAGCCTAATTTAGCTACGGACCTCTAAAACACAATCCGAACATACTCCTAGCCCCGAAATCACCTAGCAAAGCTAATGGAACCATCAAATTTCCATTCTGAGTCTATCTTCACACTATTTTAACTATGGACACTTTCCAACACTTAAACACTCATTTAGGGACTAAGTGTCCCAAAACTCTCCGAAATTCAAAATCGAACGTCACGACAAATCAAATTAGCAAAAATAAACTTGGGGAAAGCAGCTAATAGGGGATCGGGGCTTTAATTCTTAAGACGACCGGCCGAGTCATCATATCCTGCTACACTTAAACATTCGTTCATCCTCTAACGAGCACAGAGACATACCTGAAGTAGTGAAAAGTTGAGGGTAATGGCTGCGCATATCCTGCTCGGTCTCCAAAGTTGCCTCCTCGGCCGGCTGACCCTGCCACTATTTACTAAAGCAATATTCTTTGACCTCAACTTTCGGATCTGTCTGTCCAATATATCAACTAGCTCCTCAATATAAGATAGATCCTTGTCCATCTAGATAGAACTGAAATCCAACACGTGCGACGGATCACCGTGATATCTCCGGAGAATCGAAACATGAAATATCGGATGAACCCCTGCCAGGCTGGGAGGTAAGGCAAGCTCATAAGCAACCTCCCCAGCATGCCTCCATATCTCAAAAGGGCTAATGAACCTCAGACTCAACTTCCCTTTCTTCCCAAATCTCATGACGCCCTTCATATGCGAAACTCAAAGCAGAACCCATTCTCCAACCATTAAGGAAACATCACGAACCTTCCGGTCCATGTAGCTCTTCTGTCTGGACTAGGCTGTACGGAGTCTATCCTGAATTACCTTAACCTTCTCCAAAGTATCCAAAAATAAATCGATGCCCAATAGTCTGGCTTCATCCAGAATGTTGGACTTATAGTTGTTGTTGTAAGCAAATTCCGCCTATGGCAAGAACTGATCCCAAGACCCTCTAAACTCAATCACGCACGTGCGGAGCATATCCTCAAGAATTTGAATAGTGCGCTCGGACTGTCCGTCCGTCTGGGGGTAAAATGTTGTGCTTAACTCCACCCGAGTACCCAACTCCTGCTGAATGGCCCTCCAGAGCCGTGATATGAACTTAGTACCTTGGTCTGAAATAATAAAAACTGGAATACCATGCAGACGGACAATCTCCCGAATATAAATTTTTGCCAATTCCTCCGAAGAATAAGTGGTACACAGGAATGAAATGAGCGGGCTTGGTCAGCCGATCCACAATAACCCAGATAGCATCAAATTTCTTCAAGGTCCGTGGGAGTCCAGATATAAAGTCCATGGTGATACGCTCCCACTTCCACTTTGGAATCTTTATCTATTGAAGAAACCCACCTGGTCTCTGGTGCTCGTACTTCACCTGCTGGCAGTTGAGGCATCTAGCTACATATCCAACTATATCCTTCTTCATCCGCCTCCACCAATAGTGTTGCCTCAAGTCGTGATACATCTTCACAAATCCGACCCTACATCCTCAATACTCCATCCTTGCAAATGTTCACATCTATGGCATCACAACACTGAACCTTGTCCTTAAGGAAAAGCAAATGAGGGTTATCATACTGCCTCTCCCTAATACGATCAAATAATAAAGACCGAGAAAACATGCAATCTGGAAACCGACTAGGCTCTAAAAGATCCAATCTTACAAACTGGATGGCTAAGGCCTGAACATCCATTGCCATAGGCATTTTCGACACTAGTAAATATGCCAAACTACCCAAACTCTTCGCCCGGTGACTTAAGGCATCAGCCACTATATTGGCCTTACTCGAGTGATACAAAATAGTGATGTCATAATGCTTCAGCAACTCTAACCACCTCCTCTGGCACAAATTTAGATCTTTCTGCTTGAACAAATGCTGCAAACTCTTATGATCAGTATAAATCTCACAAGGCACACCATACACATAATGGCGCCAAATCTTGAGGCTTTGAACAATGGCAGCTAATCAAGATCATGGGCAGGATAATTTTTCTCGTGTATCTTCAACTGTCTGGATGCGTAGGCAATCACCCTACCACCCTGCATCAATACTTCTCCAAGGCCAACTCTCGAGGCATCACAATAGACGGTATAAAAGCCTGAACCTGTAGGCAATATCAAAACTAGGGCTGTAGTCAAAGCTGTCTTGAGCTTTTTGAAAGCTCGCTTCACACTACTTTGTCCAATGCAATTGAACACCCTTCTGGGTCAATCTAGTCATATGGGCTTAAATAGATGAAAGTCCCCCCACAAAACGACGGTAGTAGCCCGCCAAGCCAAGGAAACTGCTGATCTCTGTAGCTGAGGACGACTGGGCCAACTCTGCACAGCCTCTACCTTTTTATATCCACCCGAATGCCCTCACTCAATACCACGTGGCTTAAGAATACCACTGAATCCAACCAAAACTCACATTTTGAGAAATTTGCATATAACTTTTTCTCTCTCGGAGTCTAGAGCACTGTCCTCTGATGCTGATTATGATCTTCCCGACTCCGGGAATACACCAAAATGTCATCAATAAAGACAGTGACAAAAGAATCGATATATGGCTGAAATATATTGTGCATCAAATGCATGAAGGCTGCTGGGGCATTGGCCAGCCCAAATAACATAACGAGGAACTCGTAATGACCTTAGCGAGTCCTAAAAGTAGTCTTCAGGATATCTAGCTCCCGAATCTTCAACTGATGGTAACCTGAGCAAATCAATCTTAGAAAACACACGTGCGCCCTGAAGCTGGTCAAATAGATTATCAATACGAGACAAAGGATAATGGTTCTTCACCGTGGCCTTGTTCAACTGACAATAATCAATACACATACGGGTATAACTATCATTTTTCTTCACAAACAAGACATGAGCACCCCAAGGTGAAACACTAGGCTAGATAAAGCCCTTATCATGCAATTCTTGTAACTGATCCTTCTACTCAGAAGGAGCCATATGATATAGTGGAATAGAAATGGGCTGAGTACCTGGAAACAAATCAATGCCAAAATTAATGTCTCTATCAGGTCATGTCCGGAAGATCAGTTGGAAATACATCGTGATAATCCTGCACCATTGGGACTGAATCAACATAATGGGTATCAACACTGACATCTCTCGCATAAGCTATATACGCGGCACACCCCTTCTCAACCATGCACTGAGCTTTAGGAAAAGAGATAACTCTGCTGGGAGTGTGATCTAAAGTACAACTCCACTCAACACGCGGTACACCTGGCATAGCAAGCGTCACAGTTTTGGCGTGACAATCAAGAATAGCATAACTGGGCGACAACCAGTCCATGCCCAAAATAATATCAAAATCAACCATGTTGAGTAGCAATAAGTCTGCTCTGGTCTCAAAACCACGAACAGTAACCAAATATGACCGATGAGTGAATCTATCACAGGAGTAGAAACGTAAACATGGGAACTCAAAGAATCCCGAGATACACCCAAATACAGAGAAAAATAAGAGGACACATACGAGAAAGTAGAGCCTGGATCGAATAGAACTGATGCATCTCTGTGGCAAACCAATATAATACATGTGATGACAGAATCGAAGGCAAAAACCTAGGCACGAGCAGGAAGGGCATAGTATCTGGACTGGCATGGCCTCCCCCTCGAGGGAAACCTCTGCCTCTCCGGCCTCTACCTCTAGCTAGCTGAGCGGGTGGGTGGCGGCTGGAGTTGTAACCATTGCCTGCGAACTCTGCGGGGGCACGTTGTGGCTGAGATGTCTGTGAAGATGCACCCCGTTTTTTTACAAACCTCACTAAACCCTCTCAAATTAATAAAAAAATTTAGTGAAAGCTCGAAAGGGTTTTTCAATTTTGAAAGTGACAAAGAATTGTGTTTAAAAAGGATTAACTCAGAGTCGCCACCTGACTATGATTTCGGTGTGTCAGGTCACCGTTTTAAAAATAATTTTTCCTTTAAAACACTTTGGACTATGAAACTAACTCTATATCAGAGATTCGGGTAAGGGGGGTTCATTTGATTAGGGGAGAAGGTGTTAGGCACTCCCCAAGTCTCGTAAAAGTCATGGTTGCATACTCGATATAGTTGGCTTTTTAAAATATTCAATTTAAGGTAAAAACACACAAAAAGGAAAGTAAACACAAAGAAGCTCGAGATCGTTCCCACCAAAAATAAAGAAAAAGAAAAATAAAATAAAATAAAAATACTACAAGTTCAATTTTTTGGTCTCCGGATACAAATACTACGAGGAATTCCCTGGAAAAAATATACACAAATCTCACAGGGCATTTCCTGGATAAATTCAACTATGGGAACGATCCCTTGCCTCGAAACTAATAAAATTCTAACGCTTTCCTACCCGAGTGTGATCGGCCTAAGCATGCTACTAGCGATTTCGAGCAAACAAGATAAAACTATTAACATGATCAGTTTAATTTCCCACTCTACACGTCCAAAACCTTATATTCAATAAGAACTCCAATCAATCTACTTATATATGTCATTAATCCTTTGGTCCTCTGAATGGTAACTGTAACAACTAAATATGAAATCAAACTCACTCTAGGAGACCTAGTCTGATGAATTTTCTCCAAGGATAGAAATGTTAGTATGATGAATCTTTCTCCTAAGATAACAAAAAGACCTAGTCTGATGAACTCTCTCCTAGGATCAAAATCTTAGTCTGATGAATCTTTCTCCTAAGATAAGAGATCTAGTCTGATGAATTTTCTCCTAGGATCTAAATCTTAGTCTGATGAATTATTCTCCTAAGATAGAAAACCTACTCTCTTGAATTTTCTCCTAGGATCGAAATCTTAGTCTGATGAATTTTTCTCCGAAGATAGAAGACCTAGTCTGATGAATTTGCTAGTCAAATATTCTTGGTTTGATTCATGGGAGACGCATATCCTAGTGAAGTATTTAGTTTTACTCTCATCATTGCATCAATAGCTTAAGTGATTTACGGTTTCGCTAACAACTCACACATCTTCATATTGCAAACTGGAGCAGAAACTTTTGTTTGTTTTGTTGTTTTGATTGCAGGCGACCACCTGGAGAACAATGGAATACAATTCAAGTTTTGAAAATCAGGCGCCCACCTGGATAACAAGGAAATGCAATTTAAGTTTTGGCAATCAAGCGCCCACCTGGATAAAAAAGGAATATTTCAAGTTTTGGAAATCAGACGCCCACCTGGAGAACAAGGGAATACAATTCAAGTTTTGGAAATCAGGCGCTCACCTGGATAACAAGGGAATATAATTCAAGTTTTGGCAATCAGGCGCCCACCTGGATAACAAGGGAATAAAATTCAAGTTTTGAAAATCAGGCACCCACCTGGAAAACGAGGGGATTCATTTTAGAGTTACTTCAATTTGCAAATTTAAGAAGCATCATGAGCCTACCTGAAGAACATGGTACATTTTTCAGTTTCATATTGAAGATCAAGTAGAATTCAAGGAAGATTCAAGACAAGAAGTAGATAGGATATTGTATTTTTCTTTTACTTTTGCTGTAATTTTCCTTTTATTTACAGTGAAATGGCAGGAACCGCGGACCGAAACCTCGATGACACCTCGATCGGCACTCCACCTTGGTATACTCCATCATCTCATGCACTTCAGAACTATACATGGCCTGATTCATTTATAGCCAAGGATATGTAGGTAGCTCAAATACCAGGGCTCGGTCACAATCTTTTTAGTCATCTTTATTTTCTTTGAATAAGCATTGGGCAATAAATCAATTTCGTTGCTTATTGTTCTTTGCTCCAAAAACTCTCCGTGTTTCCAAGCAAAGAGGGGCAGCTGTAAGTACGTAATTTTTTGCCCGCGCAAATTTTAAAGTTAGTTTTAGTATTTTAATATTTTAAAAAATTTACTTGAGTTTATTTTAACATAATTTTAATCTTTTACTTTTAGTCCTAAGACATAAATTTTAAAAAAACATAAAATGGTTTTATTTATTGTGTTTATCGCTTTTATATATTTTCATCTTTAGTTTATTCATGGTATCTTAATTTTATCACGACTTTAGCTTGTTTTCTTTACTTAAAAATACAAAATACAAAAAATAGAAAAAAATTTAATACAAAAAAATTAGTTTTATTTTAAAATTTTGTTTATTTACTTAACTAAGTTTAATTAATATTTTGGTAAGATTTTTGAGTTCGCCTTAGTCCAATAAGAAAATTTGTTAGCCCAAATATGGAGCCCAATTTCAAACTCCCCTTAAGAGGCCCAATATCAAGACCTAGACATCTTTCTTGGAGCTTTAATGTTTTTTTAATGAGGGAAGGGAATACTATACAGAAAAAAAAAGATGGTCTTTTTCTTCACAAGACACAAAAAATACAAATCCTAAGTTAACCATAGTTGAACACCCATCTCCCTCACCACAAAAACGGCCACCGCCCACCCCATCTGGAATGCCAACGAGCAGCTAAATGACCACCTGCAAACCACCCTTAAATCCCTGAAACCCGTTATTCCCCATCCCATGCGACCGACGACCAGCATTGCCTGACCTCCATCTCCTCCACGCCCGACAGCCCCTCGAACATCATCAACAACATAACCAAGAACTCTGCCAAACCCCTTAGTCGTGAACCGCCTAGAAACTACCACATATCACACGCATCTTCACCGTCTCGACCATGGACAACCAAAGACCTTAGAGAGCTAGAAGTTGCAGCAACAGCCCCTATCTGTCATTATCACCCTCATACGCCAAAAAACGAACTGCAGAGACGCTGACGATATTTCATTTTACGTCACTGCTGCTCTATTTTCTTCTTCTAATCACATTCTCATTTGTTTTGGAGTTTGGAGTCAGTAAGTGTTGTCCGTATGAGGTATAGTTCGAGGATCCGATCATGGCCTTGTGCATCGTCAAGTTTTGAAACAGTTGAATCTCTTTAGAGGTCCCTTCTCTTTCTCTTGCGTTCTAGATCTTTATTTTATACATGGTTTTGGGTTTAGATCATAATTGTGCTTGAATTAAATGTGATTTTTGATTATTATACGTCTGATTAATGATTTTGTTTTCTTGGTGATTGTTTGCTAAGGGAATACAAATGACAGGCAGTGGGCACACTGTTAGAATAATGATTCCGACTAAAATACAATATCCTTCATATCGAATAATTCGGAATTACAACTACATGAGCGGAACCTTACTTGAATCCATTTGTGGAAATCTTTGAACCTCCTTTTGATGATTGTCCAAATGTTCTTATGAAGATTGCTCCTTGATCCTTCCTTCAAGATTGTCTTGAAGTTGATGTTTCCACAAGAATTCCTCACAAGACTAAAATATGTGAATTGTATCACAACAATTATAATATGATAATAACCAAATTGGTGTATGGCTTTCCACAAGAATTTGCAAGACAACAATGGAGTTTTTCTCTTGATTCTATGGGAGGAAGAAGAGATTATGTCTTGCAATAATGTGGGAACCATAACCCCACTTTATAACTCATGAGTTACAAAACTCAAGAGTCACAAGCATGTAACCATGGTTACATATATGTAACCTTAGTTAGCCCATCATTAACTAAGGTTACCCTTTTGGGTATCTACACATTAGTCCTACACTTTATATGACAATACATTGGTCCCCTTAACATAATGTCCATAAGACCACTTATTTAGGCCAAACCAAAAGATAGCACATAACATATAATTTATCCATATATTGTTCATATGTATGTAGATATAAGTCCATATATCTTACAATCTCCCACTTGGACGAGATATTCATACATATGTACAAACCTTAGCTTTATATGTTACATTATAACCTTATGAGCTCAAAATTGCTATCGTAATAAATTGTCATGAACAATCCGGTCCATCAATCATACCAACATAGGACCTAAGAGCTCTTAGTTACTCATTCGTAACTAGAACCAACATAGATCACGTATATCAATATAACCAACGACATGGATCAAGTGTAGGTATGTAGCATGGAAATAACATAAAGTGTGGTCAATAGAATGTCTATTTCCAACTGGTTCTCTTTATTGAGATCAATCATAAACTGTAAGAGTACAAAAACTTTAAAACTGAATATCTGCAGATATAACTGAATTACTGAATTTCTGAATATAATGGACAATACATAATTGTATAATACAAACTCCCACTAAAATACATAATCCTTATATGATTTGACACCCATACAAGCAATATGCTCATGAAATACTTTTTGTGTCAATCCCTTAGTGAGCGGATCCGCAAGCATGGAGTTTGTACTAATGTACTCAATGCACAACTGTCCATTTTGTACTCTTTCTTTAACAACCCGAAATTTGACGTCCATATGTTTTGCTTTCGTCAAACTACTGTTGTTATTAGCATAAAGGACTGCCGATCTGTTATCACATAATAGCCTAAGTGGCTTTTTAATGCTATCAGCAACGCGCAGTTCACCAACAAAATTCCGAAGCCATAATGCCTCATTGGATGCTTCATAACATGCCATAAATTCCGCTCCATGGTGGAAGTGGCCGTAAGAGTTTGCTTGATGCTTCTCCAAGAGATAGCACCGCCAGCAAGCATGAAAATATAGCCTGAAGTAGACTTCAAACTATCCTGACATCCAGCAAAATCGGAATCGGTATACCCAATGATCTCAAGCTGGTCCGATTTCCGATATGTAAGCATGTAATCCTTTGTTCTCTGTAAGTACCTCATGACCCGTTTGGCTGCCTTCCAATGGTCCATTCCCATATTGCTTAGATATCTGCCTAACATCCCAATAATGTATGTTATATCAGGTCGTGTACATACCTGAGCATACATCAGACTACCTACAGCCGAAGCATAAGGCGTCTTCTGCATTTCTGAAATTTCATAATTATTATTTGGGCACTGTTTGAGACTAAACTTGTCTCCCTTAGCAACAGGGGTGTTGCCTCGTTTACAATCCTGCATGCCAAATCTTTTCAGAACCTTATCGATATAGCCCTTTTGTGACAGACCGAGAACACCTTTGGAGCGATCTCGTTGTATCTGAATTCCTAATACAAAAGAAGCTTCACCAAGATCTTTCATTTCAAATTTCTTTGAAAGAAATTTCTTAGTTTCATGCAATAATGCTATATCATTACAGGCAAGCAGTATGTCATCGACATATAAAACCAGAAAAATATACTTACTCCCACTGAACTTATGGTATATACAGTTATCGGCAATATTCGGTTCAAAACCAAAAGATGTAATGACTGCATGAAACTTATAATACCATTGACGGGAAGCCTGCTTGAGCCCATAGATGGATTTCTTTAATTTGCAAACCTTTTTCTCTGATTCATCCGAAACAAAGTTTTCAGGTTGCACCATATAAATTGTTTCCTCAATGTCACCATTGAGAAACGTTGTCTTAACATCCATCTGATGAAGCTCAAGATCAAAATGTGCTACTAATGCCATTATAGTCCTGAAAGAGTCTTTCGATGAAACTGGAGAGAAAGTCTCTTTATAATCAATGCCTTCCTTCTGAGTGTAGCCTTTTGCGACAAGACGAGCTTTATACTTAATAACATTGCCCCCTGAATCCCTTTTGGTTTTAAAAATCCATTTACAACCAATAGGTTTAATACCTTCGGGCAATGTAACAAGCTCCCAAACGTCATTATCGCTCATAGACTTCATCTCATCATTCATGGCATCAATCCACTTTTGAGAGTTAGAACCCTTAATGACTTGGCGGAAGTTGATTGGATCATCTTCCTCAAGTCCAATATCACTTTCTTGTTCTTGGAGAAATACAACATAATCATACAGAATTGCATTTCTCCTCTCTCTAGTGGATCTCCTTAATGGCATTTCAGTTTCTTGAGGTTGTTGAGTTTGATTTTCATTAGTAATTTCAGGATCCTAATTGGAGAGATTTTCGAGATTGTCTTGAACTGGAGTTGTATGATCCGTGTCAGGAATGATAACACCCTGACCAAGATCAACAACTTGAGGGAAAGACACATGTTCTTCCTCAAAGACAAAATCTTTAACAACTTTATCTCCCCACCCCCCAAACTCAATATCCTCAAAAAACCTAGCATTACCCGTCTCAAAAATAGTTCTAGAAGTGGGATCATAAAACTTAAAACCCCTGGACCTTTCAGAGTATCCAACAAAATAGCTACTAACCATCTTAGCATCCAGTTTCCTTTCATTCGGCCTATAAGGCCTTGCCTCAGCTGGACAACCCCAAATGTGTAAATGCCTAATACTGGGTTTATGCCCAGTCCAAAGTTCATATGGAGTTTTGATTGTAGCTTTAGTTGGAACTCTATTAAGAATATAAGCTGCGGTTTTTAATTCTTCACCCCAGAGTGAGTCTGGCAAAGTAGTACGACAAATCATACTTCTTACCATATCCTTAAGGGTCCGATTTTGTCTCTCAGCTACACCATTCATCGTAGGACTTCCTGGCATAGTATACTGAGGGACGATCCCACACTCATCTAGGAATTTAGCAAATGGCTTTGGACGTTGTTCACCTGAACCATCATATCGACCATAGTATTCACCACCACGGTCAGATCTAACGGATTTAATTCTTTTGCTTAGTTGATTTTCAACTTCAGCCTTAAATGATTTGAACACGTCTATGGATTGGGACTTTTCATGAATAAGATATAGGTACCCATAACGAGAGTAATCGTCTATGAATGTGATAAAGTATTGTTGACCATTCCTACAAGGAGTAGGAAATGGCCCACAAAAATTCGTATGTATCAATTCTAAGACGTCCGAAGCTCTCTTAGCACCTAATCTCGTCTTGTTTGTTTGTTTACCCTTGATACACTCAACACAAATATCCGAATTTGAGGAATCAAGAATTCCATCTGACACGAGTTTCTGAATTCTTTGAATGGATATGTGACCCAAACGTTTATGCCACAGTGATATAGAATTCTCATTAGTTAATTTTCTTTTGGTACCACTTAAACTTGTATGCAAGGTTTCATTATGTGAGGTTATTGTGTCAACCAAATATAGGCTATCAAATGTTGATAAAAGACCAGTACCAATAAGATTTGAATTCTGAAAGAGACTAACTTTATTATCACCAAAAGAACATGAATAACCGGATATGTCCAATTTGGGAACAGAAATTAAATTCCGTCTAAAAGACGGTACAATAAAAGTCTCATCCAAATCTAAAATGAAACCGGTCTTAAACAACAGCCTAAATTTGCCAATAGCCTCAACTGGCACCTTCTTGCCGTCACCCACATAGATGTATCTTTCACCATCATTTGGTTTTCGGTAGTTCAGGCAACCCTGCATAGATATACTTATGTGAGTAGTAGCAGCAGAATCTACCCACCATGTATCCTTAGGTACCGAAATTAAATTAACTTCAGAACAAACAAGAGAAAGAAATGTACCTTTTTTCGCACGCCAGGCATGGTACTTGGTACAATCTTTCTTCACATGATTAGTCCCCTTACAGAAAAAGCAACCTAATTCAGTAATTTCAACATTAGGTTCCTTATGTTGCTTAATCTTGGACCTTGCAACCGCAACTTCCTTACCTTTCCTCTTCTTAGTTTCCTTAGAAGAGGATGCCAAATGAGCACTTTCAGTCTTATCTTGCTTTATCCTTTCCTCTTCTTGCACACAATGTGAAATGAGCTCATTAAGAGTCCATTTCTCCTTCAGGCAGTTGTAACTGACCTTAAACTGATTAAAGTGTGCAGGAAGAGATATCAAAACTAAGTACACAAGCAGTTCTTCAGGTAATACTAGCTTGAGTGACTTAAGTTTCGAAGCAAGATGAGACATTTCCAAAATGTACTCCCTAATGTTTCCCTTGCCCTTATACCTCATGGAAACAAGTTTACTCATTAGTGTACTTGTTTCCGCCTTTTCGTTTTGCATAAAACGCTTTTCAAGGTTTTCAAGGAAAACTTTGGCATTAGCTTCATCATTCATAGTGCCCCTGAATGATTCTGGAATTGCACGCTTCATGATCATTAGACTCATGCGATTCGAGCGTTCCCACTTCTCCATCTCCCTCCTTTCATCAGGAGAGGATGTATCCTCAAGAGAAGCAGGTTGCTCAATCCGAAGAGCAAGGTCAAGATCCATGCAACCGAGAACGAACATGATGTTCTCTTTCCATTCCTTTAAGTTTGTGCCGCTAAGCACATGGATGCTATTGGTGTTGGCAGATATTGAAGCAGCAGAAGAATTAACTGAAAATAGAACAAAAGGATTACTAAATACATGCTTACAATTACTTGAACTTTAACTTTACTTTATAGATTCAAAATAGGCAAATCCCATTACAAGATACCTAGCACAACATTGATTTTAGTCTTTGGACAGAAAATCAACTTGTAAGTGGTACTCTTGGTGTAGTGATCAAATATAGACAATAAACTCCTGTCAAATATCAAGCCTTCCTTTGGGCCGACTTAATATTCACATGGAAAACCAAATAATTGTCTCATATTTATCACCACAAGCATGTTCGAATTCCAGCCAAATAACAACCTTCCTTTGGGCCGGTGTTAAACGCATGGAAGACTAACATCCACAGTCATCTAATATTTCAAGATCAATCAATCTACACAATAGAGGTTACTTTGGCAACATAATGCTTCAATTGACTAATTTAAAATATTAGATGCTAAAAACTTTAGTTCCTTAAGCCATATTATGAATCTTAACTTAATATGTTACATGTTTTGACATGCAACAACTGAATATTAATTGTTATATCCTTAGTTGGACAATTCCAAAATATGAAAATTGATGGACTAAAACAATTAATATTCAAAACTTAAATATTATTAATGTATTATACATTAATAATATTAAAAAACTTAATGTTAATTGACATATTATTAATATTCAATTAAAATCTGAAACTCAAAAGACTTGAAACGTTTTATTAATTAAAAAAAACGTTTCAATCTCACTGGTCCAGGATAATCGATTATCTTAACTCGATTATTCTGGCATTAAAAAAAAATTTCAACCTTACTGGTCCAGGATAATCGATTATCTTAAACAGATAATCGATTATTCTGGCAGTGAGAAATTTCAACCTTACTGGTCCAGAATAATCGATTATCTTAAACAGATAATCGAATATTCTGGCAGTGAGAAAAATTCAACCTTACTGGTCCAGAATAATCGATTATCTTAAACAGATAATCGATTATTCTGGCAGTTTTTTCAACAAGAAAACATGTTGTTCATCAACCAAAATCATGCTAAATTCAATGTTTAAAATCAGGTAAAGATAACATGATATTAAAACATCAAATTTCATCAAAAAATCATAACATTCATAAAATCATGCTACTTCATGGTACTAGAATTTCAAAAAATAAAATTCTAACTTTAATTGGACATGAACCTAACATAACATGAATCTTATGAACATCCAAATTATCCAAATATGAAGGTGGCTCTGATACCAATTGTTAGAATAATGATTCCGACTAAAATACAATATCCTTCATATCGAATAATTCGGAATTACAACTACATGAGCGGAAGCTTACTTGAATCCATTTGTGGAAATCTTTGAACCTCCTTTTGATGATTGTCCAAATGTTCTAATGAAGATTGCTCCTTGATCCTTCCTTCAAGATTGTCTTGAAGTTGATGTTTCCACAAGAATTCCTCACAAGACTAAAATATGTGAATTGTATCACAACAATTATAATATGATAATAACCAAATTGGTGTATGACTTTCCACAAGAATTTGCAAGACAACAATGGAGTTTTTCTCTTGATTCAATGGGAGGAAGAAGAGATTATGTCTTGCAATAATGTGGGAACCATAACCCCCACTTTATAACTCATGAGTTATAAAACTCAAGAGTCACAAGCATGTAACCATGGTTACATATATGTAACCTTAGTTAGCCCATCATTAACTAAGGTTACCCTTTTGGGTATCTACACATTAGTCCTACACTTTATATGACAATACATTGGCCCCCTTAACATAATGTCCATAAGACCACTTATTTAGGCCAAACCAAAAGATAACACATAACATATAATTTATCCATATATTGTTCATATGTATGTAGATATAAGTCCATATATCTTACACACACACTTGATTCATACTAAGATTAACATGCTAGATTAACAATTCAATCTAGACTTTTTCTAATTTTTTTCCCCATTCAAATTCTAAATTTTTCCGCGAAATGTACTAATTGACTAACATTGATTGTTTGTTAAGGCATTTCTGCCGCTAACCTATCGTCTTGAATGAGTTTAACTGTTTAAGTAATATAAAAAAGGGGACATGGATTTCTTAAGACAAATTGGCCATGGAAAATACCAATATTAATATGATTTGAGTCTTAGATAATTTTATTTTATTTTTGTTATTCCTTTATTGTATTTTTATTAATTGAATCGGTAGGAGCATGCTTAGGCCGATCACACCTAGATAGGAAAGCTTAGGATTCTGGGTTAGTTTGAGGAGAGAGGTCATTCCTTAGTTAGATTTATCCAGAGAATACTCCGAGGGATTTGTATATTATTATCAGGGGTATTCCCCAAAGAACTATGTAAATATTTCAGAGGCCTTGACGAGCATGGTGGAGATGTCGTAGTATAGGTTAGCTTAGGATTTTTCTTTTTATTTTCATTTTCTTTTATTAGGTAGGTATGACCTCGAGCCTCTTGTATGTTTATTTTTCCTTTTCTATGTTATTATTATCTCAACTTGAATATTTTAAAAGCCAACTAGATCGAATGTGCAACCGTACTAGTTACAGGACTTGGGGAGTGCCTAACACCTTCTCCTCGAGTCAAATGAAACCCTCTTACCTGAATATCTGGTGTGGATTTGATTTTAGAGTCTGAAGCGTTTTAAAAGGAAAAATTATTTTAAAAATGGTGACCTGGCACACGAAAATTAAAGTCAGGTGGTGACTCTCAGTTATTTCCTTTTGAAGAAATTTTGTCACTTTTTAATTAAAAACTCTTTTCGAGCTTTACTAAATCTTTTAATTTAATTAAGAGGGTTAAGTGAGATATGTTAAAAAAGGGTGTGACATACCCCTCCCAAGTCCCGGGCAACCCCTAGCCAAGCGGCGTCTGTCACCACACTCAAAACAAGCTCTGGGAGGATGTGGTGGCTGCGACTGGCTAGGGCCAGGTCTGCTGGACTGACCTCTAGAAGCACGCTGCGCAAGAGGCACGCTAGAAACTGGAGGTGCATAATAAGGCTTCTGAGGCCTAGGAGGAGCTGGAGCTTGAGAACTGCTAGTTGCTGGAAGAGCCGAATGAATGGGGCGACCCAAATAGCCCCTACCATGACGACCTGTACGGGCACCAGAATAGTGGCCCGACTCTCGAGACCTCTTGGCCTCTCTCTCTTTCTCTCTCTTTTCCAAGCATGCATATCCTCAATCCTCCTAGCAATGCTCACTACCTGCTGATAAGAAACATCCAAATCCAACTCACGAGCCATGCAAGATCTGATGCTAGGAATAAGCCCCTCAATAAACTGACGAATCCTCTCGCGAACAGTAGCAATCAAGGCTGGTGCATGCCTAGCCAAACTAGTGTAACAGACAGCATACTCTAAAACAGTCATAGTACCCTGGCGCAAATGCTCAAACTCTACGCACCATGTGTCCCTGAGGCTCTGAAGAACATACTCTTGCAAAAACAGATCTGAAAACTGAGTCCAAGTCATTGAAGCAACCTCATCTGGACTATCTAACACATAGGTGCGCCACCACTCATAGATGACCCCTCGAAGCTGGAAGGTGGTGAAAGAAACCCCGCTAGATCCTCAAATAACCATGGTATGGAGAATGCGGTGACACCCATCAAGAAAACCCAAAGCATCCTCCGATGCTAGACCATTGAATACAAGAGGCTTGTATTTCTTGAACCTCTCAAGCCTCAATTGCTCATCCTCGGAAGCCGCTGCCCTGTCCCGGTGCTGATCTAGTATTGCATGAAGTGCAGGTATATCCTCTGGGACCTGCTTCACTTGCACTCGCTGCTCAGGAGTGCAGACGGCAGGAGTCTGTGCTCTTCCTCTGGCCTGGGATGTGGCTGCAGCAAGGGGAAGCAACCTTGCCTGAGCCAATGTGGTGTACATGCTCATAAAATGTGCCGGAGTCTCATAGAGTGCTGGAGTAGTGGTAGTGGTAGTATTAGTAGGTCTGTCAGGTGCCTAGACCCTTGTTGGACCTACTGGTGGTACCTCAGTGTTAGATCACGCAGGTGCTCTGGCTGCACACGTGCGCGTCCTCGACCTCTACCCCGGCCCCGTCCACTAACGGCTGTAGTTGGGGGCACAGGTGCTTGATCATCTCGAGTAGCACGTGCCCTCACCATCTGTGAGATAATAGAAAGACAAAATTTGCCGCAAGGGTAATATGCCCGAGTACCGGTACCTGGATTTTCACATGATAAACATGCGCAGGAAGGTCATGAGTACACCACAGTGGTACTCAGTAAGTTCCAAGCCTAACCTCGGTCGGGTAGTGACGAGGAAGGTCAGGGCCCTACTGAGATTAAACATAATAATAAGCTTCAACAATATAAAATAAACAATAAAATGAGACCGACAACAAAATAAGATAGGTTATACCAGGTAGCAACAGTTATACAAATAATAGATTAAAAATCGAAAAGCAGAGCAGTTCAATACCAATTGAAACACGAGGATCTCCTAGGATCGTCCTGTGGTCCCCATTCATCAACTGTCCAATGGATCTCCTGGGATACCGTCCTATAGTCCATCATATATATATATATATATATATATATATATATATATATATATATATCCGAAGGATCTCTTGGGATATCGTCCCTTAATCCAACTATCAATGCGCGGGGATCTACGAAACCCAGGTCTGTAGTCCCAAATGTAAATATACAGGGGGATCTATCGGGAATCGAACCCGCAGTCCCAAAGTAAATGTGCAGGGGGATCTACCAGGAATCTAACCCGTAGTTCCAAAGTAAATATACAGGGGATCTACCGGGAATCTAACCCGAAGTCCCAAAATAAACAGACAAGGGGGAGCTACCGGATTCTCACATTCGTAGTCCCAAAGTAAATACACGACAATAGTAAGGAAGTATTCAGAAATGAAATTTCATACCAAGGCAACAAGTAATTCTAGCCTAACATGCTTCACGTAATGTAACTAGGGTAATTTAGCAAATAGGCCATTTAAATCAACTAGACATGCTTCTCTAACTAACAACAAGCTAAAATTTGCAAGTATAATAAAGCAGGAAGGGAATCATGCTAATAAGTACTTTAAGAAAATTGAATTTCCAACAATTTTCACATGTCACCTCGCGCATAGGGCAATTCAAATACTAAATATCATATCTTTAGGGGAAGATCCCCTACACAAGGTTAGACAAACTACTTACCTCGAATCTGCTCAAAGTCAACTAGAAAATCATGCCTTTGCGACGAGTATCCGACTCCAAATGTCCCAAATCTATTAAATTCAATTACATATTATAAATAACATCTCAAACACTGATTATATGATTAATATTAAAGCTAAGACGCGAAATTAGGTAAAATAACCAAAAAGCCCCTCATGCCAACATCTCGAAATCAGATGAAACTTATATTTTTAGAAACCTCATACTCTCTTGAGTCTAGACATAACAAGAACACAAAAATCGGAATTCAAATGACCCATCAAATCCTAGATTAAAATTCAAAATCCCAAGCCTAGTTCTTCCATTTTTGTCCAAGTTTTCATGAATTTCTAGGTTAATTTCACAATAGATCACGTTTTAGGTTTAAAAATCTCACCTCTAATCGATTCTCCTTGATTCCCTCTAGAATCTCGCTCAAATAAGCTCTCAAATACTCAACTATGGTGGAAAATATGGCTTAAATCGCGGATGAAATATTTTATAACTCACTGGCTAGTTATGGAAATCCTTCATCGCGATCGTGATCTCAGCCTTGTGATCGCGAAGCACATTTTTATTTTTTCTTAAAATTAACCCTACACGAATGCAACACTCTCCTCGTGAACGTGAGGCTTTAGACCGTTATACCTACGTGATCGCGAAGAACAAAAATACTAGACCCCACATCCTCATACGCGAATGCCAACATTACCATGAGTTTGCGAAGAACCAGATCAAGACCTTATGCGAATGCAGAAGCTCAACCGCGATTACAAAGAGCAAAATACCTGCCTTCCAAAAATCCTTCTACGCTATTGCGGGGGTCCTCACGCGATCGCAAAGGCCAAAATTTCTCTGCAACCACTGCTGCAATTTCTGCAAATTTTCCAAAGCTCAAAACTTCCTGTTAGCCATCCAAAATCACCCGGAGGACCCCGGGGCCTCAACCAAAGTACCAACACATCCTAAAATCTTATTCAAACTTGTTTCAATCATCACAACACCTCAACAACACTAAATCCATCAATTCACATCGTATTCAAGCTTAAGTTTTCTAAAAACTTCTGAAATATGCTTTCGATAAAAAACCCAACCAAACCACGTCCGAATGATCAGAAATTTTGCATGCACATCCCAAATAACATAACAAAGCTACGACAACTCTCGAAATTCTATTCCGACTCTCGGATCAAAATCTCACAATCGAACCGGAAACTTCCAAAATGTAAACTTCGGCATTTCAAGCCTAAATTAGCTACTGATTTCTAAAACACAATCCGAACACGCTCCTAACCCCAAAATCAACTAACGAAGCTAACAGAGCCATCAGATTTTTATTCCGAGGCTGTCTTCATACTGTTCTGACTTTGGAAAACGTTCCAATACATAAGCTCTCATTTAGGAACTAAGTGTCCTAAAACTTTCCTAAACTCAAAACCGAACATTCCGGCAAATAAATTAGCAGAAATAAACTTGAGGAAAGTAGTTAATAGGGGATTGATGTATTAATTCTTAATACGATCAGTCAGATCGTCACACTGCCTATAGAGTTACCAATCTTTGGGCGAATGATCCCATCAGTGGGTAGATTAGGTAGCCGGACCCATACAACTGTGCATATTTGTTTGACATTGGATGCCACAAAATTTGGTTTCCTTTTTTGATAGGATAAGAAGAAACCAAATATATACCATGGCCCATTTTGTAGGACATGATTCATGCTTTCTAGTTTTTAAAATTTTGCAATGTAGTAGTCTGTCCCCAGATTGATTGGAGAAAAGTTTTCATTTACTTTTCACAGTTATTAGACCTTTTTTTAAGTGCATGATGGAGAATTCATTTGTCTTGTAGTTTGATGATTATGGAATATCTCCAAGGCATATACATGTGTTCCTTATTCTCATGGGAGAACCGGGGGGGGGGGGCTCCAGAGGCGCTGCCGCAGGCGCCAGCACCGACATAAATTGCACACCCCGCTCCCGATCAAAAAGAGCATGCGAGACTTCAGGGTGATTCTTTCTTTCCTAAACATGGTAGCTTATGGATACCTTAGGGAGGAACAAGTATCAGAACCATTGAGAAGGGTAACGGTTGATGCAAAAGTGATATTCGCCTTTTCAATTCCTTTAATAAGTTGGTCTTTAAAGGAATTTTTCTGATATCCAAAAATCTTGGTAATAGCATTGATATTCAAGTTAGATGATTTGGGGGGAATGAGTATCATATCTGAATCTTTGTTCATGTAGGATAGTAATAACGGTTGAGTTGTTAGAGGAAGTCTTGAATTTAGAGAGAAGGAGAGAGCACCTCTTCTCAACTATCCTTTATCTATTTTCAATAGCATAGACTGAAATATAGTTGAACTACATTATTTTTTAAGTCTTTTTAGTTACATAGGAAAATCAGGGAAAGAAAATGAGAGAAAAACAATGAGACTTGAACTCATACTTATCAATTATCATATGATAAGTGTGATAAGCATGAGTTTTAGTTAATCATATGATAAATATAAGTTCAAGTCTCATTTTTTATAAATTTTGATGATTATAATTAAATTATTTAGACAGAATAATGAGTGATCCTTTGTTTCAACATGATAGTAGGAACTTTTATTTTTAATTCTCGCTCTTGAGTAGGTGAATCAAATGTGGTCAAATAATGGCCCTTAATGGTAGAGTAAAGTATAATACACCTATAAAAAATCTTAAACGTCTTTTCAACATAGGTCTATTGGAAAGTAAATATCATTCATTTAATCTATTTCTATTTTTTTAAAATTAGAATTACAAGTTTTTAATGTTATAATATACTTCGATAACTTTATACAACAATGAGAATAACTAATATTCTTATCGGAAAAGGTCTAAATATGCCCTTCAACTATGCGAAATAGGATAAATATGCACGTCATTATTAGTTTGGCCCAAATATGTCCAAATCTTCCAATAATTATGCATCCATGCCCTTATTAGACAGAACTAGTATTTTCTTTTTTTAATTATCTAATACCAAATCCGGCCTAAATCTATCGACCCGACCCATCCCTAATTCTAAAAGACCCAAACTTAATCGCCTATTCTATTCGCTCGTGCCCTAAAACAAATCTAACAGACGCAGACGCTCCCCACCTTCTGTCTTCTTCTTCCTAAACAAATCGTTCCTTCTTCCATCCTTGAGTATGACAAGCTACGGTATTTCATCTTCTAATTAAGATTGACCACTTTATTCTTTCTTTATGTGTTATATATGGGATTTCAAATTTTTTCTTATGTGTTTCATATGTAGAGACCAGCTATGCTTTGTTAGAATGCATTAAAGAGTGATATCTTTTTGTATTTTAATACACTAAAGAACAAATTTGATAATTTGATACAGTCAACTATTTTTTTATTAGTTAATTTTATAATTTTGATGTTTTTATCAGGTGGTTGGGTCTTTTTGTATTTTAATATATTAATTTGATAATTTGACACAGTCAGCTATTTTTTTTTTCTGCGGCTTTGAACATGACTACTTTATATATACTGATGTGGTCCTTCTTTGTCCTTTTTTCTATACCTTTATATGTAAAGTCCGTTGAAGATGATTGATAAAGTGGACTTGGTGTTTCACTATAGGGCTAACTGGGTCTTTTCCCCCAAGATAGAATATAACAAGATGTCGGTGACACTTTATCTGGCTATGTCTCTTATCTTATAAGATATGATTTTATTTGTGAAGAGTTCACAAAAAAATTAGGGTTTAGAACAACTTTTAGTGACAGGACCTTCAGGGAGGTACTACTTGGTAACTGATGACGAAGGTGTGAAGACTCTTCAGTGCTTGTTTTCCAAAAGACTTCAAGGTGATTAATTTCTTTCCTGCTGATGAGTTTTACTTAAAGGTATTTGCTCAAAATATTACTCATCATACAGAGACAAATTCTATAGACATTGATGTAGCTTCTGAATGCGAACATAGTCTTGGGGGAAGTGAATTTTATGAATCAGATTGTTTTGAGGATAATTTTATAGAACTTGATCGTATTGTCAAAGAAAAGAAGATGGTTGTAATAGATAAGTTGGAACATTTTAAGGAGTTAGAGGTAGGTATGACATTTAAGGATATTTTAGAAGCTAGAAGGGCAGTAATCTTCTATGCACTGGTAAATAAAAAAGGGTTGAAGTTGCTCAAAATTGATACGGCTAGGGCTAGTTACAAGTTTGTTGAAGGCTGTCCTTTTAGACTGTATATTTCAAATGATAAGAAGTGTCCTACCATTAGAATCAAAACATTGAAAGATGAACATACATGTGATCCGTCTTTTAAAAATTCTAGAGCTTATTAGAATACTTTGGCCCATTTTTTAAGAGAAAGGTGCAGTACAATCTAAGTACAAGTTACAGGATATGAAAGCTGAGTTGGAGAGTGGTTTTGATTTAATGCATCCAAAAGTGAGCTCAAAAGGGCCAAGGGTCTGGCTCTTAAGAAGTTGGAGGGCAGTTTTGTTGATGACTATAACAAACTCGAGGCATATGGATAAGAAGTATGACAATCTAATCCGGGCAGTGATGTTGTGATCAATTTATCAAAGAATGCTCTTGAAGATGGGAAAAAAAAAGTCTTAAGAATGTACATATGCTTTAATGCCTTGAAAAGTGGTTGGAAAAGTGCTTGAGACCACTGGTTGGGCTGGATGATACCTTTCTTAAGGGTAGATTTAAGGGTCAGTTGTTAGTGGCTATTGGCCAAGATTGTATGAACCAATTTTATCCTCTTGCATGGGCTGTGGTAGACACTGCCAGAACTTGGGGTTGGTTTTTAGAGTGTTTGAAGCTTTCTCTGGAGCTAAATGATGGGCAAGGAGTGACTTTCATCTCAGATATGCAAAAGGTAAATGCTACACCTTTCATCTCAGATTCTATTATTCTCTTGTATACACTTATATATTTTATCTTTTATGACTATTTGTTCTTGTTTTATCATAGGGGCTAATTGATGATGTGCAGAATATACTTCCTGAAGCTCATCATAGGTATTGCGTAAGACATATTGAAGCAAATTTGCAAAAAAAGTGAAGAAGTGGACATATGAAGAAGTTGTTGTGGTGGTGTGCTTGGAGCACTTATGAAGAAGATTTCAAAGATCAACTAAAGAAGATGGGAGAGCTATGTGAGGATGAAGATGCTTCTATTGCCAAAGATCTCTACATTATCCTCCACAATCTTGGTGTAAAGCATATTTTGACACTCAATGTAAAAATATGATGGTCGATAATAATTTCACCGAGTCATTTAATGCATGGATTCTTGAAGCTAGACATATGCCAATAATCAAGATTCTTGAGAAGATTAGAATAAAGGTTATGAATCCGTTGGCTATCAATGAAGATAAAATCAGGTAATAGCTAGTTATAATGAAATGCTCTGTTTCTATTTTATACTCCTTGTATTTAGACTCCTTATATCTATTTTGTCAGAAAATGAAATGGTGACTATAGTCCAAGTGCTTTGATTTTTTACAATGACTATATGGCAATTGCTCATTATTGCAAGGTTGAGTTTAATGGTGACTTTGGATATAAAATCACAAAAGGTGATGATAGATACACTGTGGATCTTGAAAACTTCTCATTAACTCATTCTTTGGATGACAGAGCAAAGATGGTCCTGATATTGGCGATGAGAAAACATAACAATCTGAAACTGAAGTCACAACACAACGACGGGCATGGTTGACAACTATTGAACGGTTTGGATATATTTGAACCAAACTAATAAAGATAGGCATATTTATCCTATTTTGATTAGTTGAGAAGCATATTTGGACCTTTTTTGTATTCTTATTGATGTTTCTAACAAACTTGTGGCAGAAATGATTGAATAGAATCGAAAAAATTGAGATAATTTAAATAGTTCAAAAACAAACTTAATTTGGATTATACACATTACACTAACCAATAAATAAGTGTAAAGTATGAATTTCATCTATTACTATTTCTTAAAATTAAAATTACGGTTTTGCTATATTGTAGTTCCATAGCTTTATGTAACAAATGAGAACTACTAATATTTTTATTTAATATTTTAACAAATTAGTATCAGAATTACTCGAACTGAATAAAAAAATCGAGATGAGTGAAACAGGTTAAATTTTTTATTTAACATTAACTTAACCGAAAAACTAAGAATTAATATTCTTTTTAAAATAACAAGCTGACGCATAAATAGGACAAGATTTAGAAATATAAAACGCAAAATACCTTAAACCACCTCTAAATTTGACTTAGATTATTAGTATTCTTTTCGAGTTATTCACTATCTTAATTACGCCCCTCAACTTGGCCTTTTGAGAGTCATTACCTAGACGCTGATGTGACAAAAAGTATGGGTGCACTCACCTGCCACGTGGATTTTTCTGTCTATGGGGCATTTTTTTGAAAAATCATTTTTTTTATCTTTTTAAGAATATTAGTTTTTAGATAAAATTTTTCGAATAAAATTTATAATAAAACTTGGATATAACTACATTATTTAGACCAAATATTTTTATTTGACCAAAAATAATAAAATTTTAGTTAATCTTCTTTTTTTGAATTTGACCTGAAAATAAAGATTATCCAATTGAAATAAATAGTCAAGACATCTAAAAAGTTATAAAACTACATAGTTTGAAATTAATTATTTTGCCTATAATTTTTATATAGCTCTAAATTATTGTGCTCTAATTTTTTTTATACAGATTGTACCTAAAAAAGTAAAAATACACCGTTAACATAAATAGTTATTGCATCAAAAGAAAAAGTAAAAAGAGTATACAATTGCAAGAAATTACAAATTGTTATGAAATAATATAAAAGACAAGAACAATAATGCAAGAACAAGAGCAATAGAGAGAAGAGTAGAGAGAGTTCTTCTTATTGATACTTAGAGAATATTAGGAGTGTATTACAATGGTAGAAGACCCCTTTATTTATAGGGAGTGGGATGATCTAGCTACCAATAATAGGACTCTAGAATCTCTCTAATTAAAGACATTCACCTTAAATAGAAGTGTATTTATAACACTCCCCCTTGAATGTCTATTCAATGATGTGCCTCGTTAAAACCTTAAAACAAAACCCAATGGGAAAAATTAAAGTAAGGAAAAAGAGTACACATGTTTGAACATGCGCCTATTGGTTGCCTCGTTAAAAACCTCGCAAGGAAAACCCGGTGGGACAAAACCTTGTAAGGGAAAAAGAGTGCAACGCGCATTAACTCCCCCTGATAAGAACATCAATTTATGTCCTTAAGTCTTCGCATCCCGATCTTGTGAACTAGCTTCTTGAAGGTTGACTTTGGTAGAGATTTTGTGAACAAATCAGCCATATTGTCGCTTGAACGAATCTGTTGAACATTGATATCACCATTCTTTTGAAGATCATGTGTGAAGAATAACTTTGGTGAAATATGCTTCGTTCTATCTCCTTTTATGAATCCTCCCTTCAATTGAGCTATACATGCTGCATTGTCTTCATACAAAGTTGTCGGTAGTTTATCACACTTCAAACCACATTTGTCTTGGATATGATGTATTATCGACCTTAACCACACACACCCCCGACTTGCTTCATGAATAGCAGTTATCTCGGCATGATTAGATGAAGTAGCCACAATTGATTGCTTAGTCGATCGCCAAGATATGGCGGTGTCTCCACAGGTAAACACATAACCCGTTTGAGATCGAGCCTTGTGTGGGTCGGACAAATATCCAGCATCAGCATAACCAACAAGATCTGGGCAGCAATTCTTGCCATAAAATAAGCCCATATCGGTAGTTCCTTTTAGGTACCGCAATATGTATTTGATCCCATTCCAATGTCTCCTCGTAGGAGCCGAGCTAAATCTTGCTAAGACATTAACTGAAAAGGATATGTCAGGCCTTGTAGTATTTGCAAGATACATTAGTGCGCCAATTGCGCTAAGATATGGTACTTCAGGACCAAGTAGCTCTTCATTCCTTTCTTGTGGTCGGAATGGATCTTTGTTCACATCAAGTGATCGAACAACCATCGGTGTACTTAAAGGATGTGCTTCATCCATGAAAAACCGTTTCAGTACCTTTTCTGTATAGGTAGATTGATGAACAAAAATTCCGTTTGCCAAATATTCAATTTGCAAACCAAGACATAATTTAGTCTTTCCGAGATCTTTCATCTCGAATTCATCCTTTAGATAATCAATTGCCTTTTGGAGTTCTATAGGGGTTCCAATAAGGTTTATGTCATCGACATATACGGCAAGTACAACAAATTCCGATGTTGTTTTCTTTATAAAAACACACGGGCAAATGGCGTCATTTATATAGCCTTCTTTTAACAAGTACTCACTAAGACGATTATACCACATTCGTCCAGATTGCTTTCGACCATACAAGGATCTTTGCAATTTAATTGAGAACATTTCCCGAGATTTTGAATTATGCGCGTTTGGCATCTTGGGTCCATCGGGAATTTTCATGTATATCTCATTATCAAGTGAGCCATAAAGATAGGCAGTAACCACATCCATTAAGTGCATGTCAAGCTTTTCATGGACAGCAAAACTTATGAGATAACGAAAGGTTATCGCATCCATTACAGGCGAATATGTCTCTTCATAATCGACACCAGGCCTTTGAGAAAAACCTTGTGCAACAAGGCGTGCCTTATATCTTTGTACCTCGTTTTCTCATTTCTTTTGCGTACAAAGACCCATTTATAGCCGACAGGCTTAACACCATTAGGTGTTTCAACTATAGGGCCAAAAACTTCACGTTTTGCCAGCGAATTCAATTCTGATTGAATTGCTTCTTGCCACTTTGGCCAATCCTGTCTTTTTCGACATTCTTCAACAGATTGAGGTTCGAGATCCTCAAATTCTTGCATAATGCTAGATGCTACATTATAAGCAAAGGCATTATCCACCACAATATCCACTCGATTAATATTTGCCTCAATATTAATTGGATTTAGGGATAGTTTCGTATTTTCCAGAGTCTCGGGCTCAATGGATTCTTCATGAATCTCAGAATTTGTTAAATCATGAGATTCTTTCGTGGTGTCATTTTGATCGTTCTTTTTCCTCTTTCTAGGATTTCGATCTTTGGAACCTAATGGTCTGCCACGCTTCAGGCGTGCATTCGACTCATTGGTTATGACACTAGATGATTGTCCAACAGGGACATCAATACGGATTGGAACATTTTCCGCGGGAATGTGGGATTTCGTTATCCTTTTCAAGTCCGTAAATGCGTCAGGCATTTGATTTGCTATTCTTTGCAAATGGATAATCTTTTGTACCTCTCTTTCACAAATACAGGTATGTGGATCAAGATGAGATAATGATGCATTTTTCCACAAAATTTCCCGTTTGGTTTCACCAACTTCTCCCCCTAATTTTGGGAAAAGTGTCTCATCGAATCGACAGTCTGCAAATCGTGCAGTAAATACGTCGCCTGTCAATGTTTCGAGGTAGCGAATGATGGAGGGCGATTCAAACCCAACATATATTCCTAACCTTCTTTGCGGACCCATTTTGGTGCGGGATGGCGGTGCTATAGGCACATATACTGCGCATCCAAAAATTCTTAAATGGGATATATTGGGTTCATGACCCAAAACCAATTGCAACGGGGAATACTTGTGGTAATTCGTCGGTTTGAGACGAATTAGCATTGCTGCATGTAAGATGGCGTGACCCCATACCGAAGTGGGCAGCCTCGTTCTCATAAGTAATGGCCTTGCAATCAACTGCAGGCGTTTAATTAACGATTCTGCAAGACCGTTTTGAGTGTGAACATGAGCTACAGAATGTTCAACTTTTATCCCGATTGATAAGCAATAATCATTAAATGCTTGGGATGTAAACTCAGCAGCATTATCCAGTCTAATGGACTTGATTGGATTATCTGGAAATTGTGCTCGTAGTCGAATTATTTGTGCCATTAATTTCGCAAACGCAAGGTTGCGTGATGACAACAGGCACACATGAGACCATCTACAGGATGCGTCTATCAAGACCATGAAATACCTAAACGACCCACTAGGTGGGTGAATAGGTCCACAAATGTCCCCTTGTATACGTTCCAGAAACGTGGGTGACTCAGTCCCAACCTTTGTTGGTGATGGCCTGATAATCAACTTGCCTTGATAACACGAAGTGCAAGGATATTCATTATTCGAAAGAATTTTGAAATTCTTTAACGGATGCCCATATGAGCTTTCTATAATCCGTCTCATCATGACCGATCCTGGGTATCCCAATCGATCATGCCAAAGTACAAAGGTATTGGAATCAGTAACCCTTTGGTTTACTGTTGAATGTGCCTCAATTGCACTAATTCTTGTCCAATACAGGCCACAAGATAAAGACGGGAATTTCTCAATAACCCTCTTTTGGCTGGAGACATTCTTTGTGATGACGAGATATTCAAGATTATCTTCATCCATTGTCTCAATATGATAGCCATTCCGGCGTACATCTTTAAAGCTCAACAAGTTTCTCTTAGACTTGGTGGAGAACATTGCATTCTCTATGTTTAACGTCGTGCCTTTGGGCAGAGTTACAATTGCTCTTCCGGAGCCTTCAATCAATTTACTACTTCCAGAGATTGTAGTAACGTTTGCCTTACACATATTTAGTTGAGAGAAATATTTCTTTTCTTTGAGTATTGTATGTGTAGTACATGAATCAACTAGGCAAATACTTTTACAGTTGGACGTTGATCCAAGTTCGCTTTGTGAGATATCCATATTTGCTATCCCATAGTTTGACATACAAAAGAGATACACGAACATAAGAATAAACAAGTTCAATTCGTTTGTGTCACATAATATTTTCAAAATCTGCTGCTAACAGTTGACTAACAAAATCAGATATGTTATCCATAATTGATTACTTTGCAGTTTGAAAATTTCAGTTTAAGCATTTTCTTCAAACAATCGATTGTTAAACACAAACAATCGATTGTTAAACACTGACAATCGATTGTTAAACACACACAATCGATTATTTGCTATTTTGAAAAACTTCAGATCACACTGTCTTAAGACAATCGATTGTTATGCATAGACAATCGATTGTTGGCTATTTTGAAAAATTCCAGAGCACACTGTTTTAAGACAATCAATTGTTATGCATAGACAATCGACTGTTGGCTATTTTGAAAAATTCCAGAGCACACTGTTTTAAGACAATCGATTGTTATGCATAGACAATCGATTGTTGGCTATTTTGAAAAATTCCAGAGCACACTGTTATAACGACAATCGATTGTTAGGCA
The DNA here is from genome assembly GCA_034376525.1 of Nicotiana benthamiana. Classification (NCBI taxonomy): domain Eukaryota; kingdom Viridiplantae; phylum Streptophyta; class Magnoliopsida; order Solanales; family Solanaceae; genus Nicotiana; species Nicotiana benthamiana. The sequence goes on from CM067331.1 coordinate 120,769,536, forward strand.
TAGACAATCGATTGTGGATGATTTTTGAAAAATTCCAGATTACACTGTCTTAATGACAATCGATTGTTAGACAAAGACAATCGATTGTGGATGATTTTTGAAAAATTCCAGATTACACTGTCTTAACGACAATCGATTGTTAGACAAAGACAATCGATTGTTGATCAATTGTTTTTCAGCTTTAATGCGAAAATAGTAGATAATCGACTAGTTTTTCAGGCTAGTCGATTACCCCTACTGGAAAATAAAAATATTATTGATATTTGAGCATATTGAAGATATTCTAAAGAACTACTGCTAACATTGCATCATGAACTAACTAATACGAGCTAATACTAATGATTATTAGTTTATTCACTAACTAATACAAATAAGTAGAACAAAATCAAATAACTCCATCTTCTTTCATCACGGACCCATCACCGATTAGGTGGTCTATTTTCCCCTCGGGCTGCTCAAAGAAGTCTGCCACATCCAGGTGGGTGATGTCCAAGTTGTCGTCATAGACAAAATTTGTTTCAGGGCCTTTTCTCTTTCGAGATGTTTGATAAAGGTCAACCAAGTGTCTTGGTATACGGCAAGTCTTTGACCAGTGCCCTTTCCCACCGCAACGATAACATATAGTTTCTGAACCATTTGCCTTAGGATCTTCATGACCCCGTTTCTGCTTTCGGCGGTTATCTCTCCTTGGGGGTTGACGGACTTCATTGGAATTTCTTCCTTGTCTACGTCCCTGGCTATGACCCCGTTTACGACCATGACCATGGCCCTTTTCATGTTTGGCATAATGAGAGTGCACCTTATCTGCTTCAGGCAGTGGTGTGGACCCAGTGGGTCGATTTTCGTGATTTCTCATGAGCAGGTCATTATTTCGCTCAGCCACTAGTAGAAGAGAAATCAGTTCAGAGTACTTTGTAAAGCCTTTCTCTCTGTACTGTTGTTGCAGTACCATATTGGAGGCATGAAACGTTGTAAACGTTTTCTCAAGCATATCATAATCGGAGATATTATCCCCGCATAGCTTCAATTTAGAAGTAATTCTGAACATTGCAGAATTATATTCAGAAACGGACTTAAAGTCCTGGAGCCTCAGATGAGCCCAATCATATCGTGCTTGTGGCAGAGTGACCAACTTCAGGTTGTCATATCTCTCCTTTAAGCCGTTCCACAAGATGAGTGGATCCTTGACGGTGAGATATTCAATCTTCAAACCTTCATCAAGGTGATGGCGCAAGAAAATCAAGGCCTTCGCACAGTCTTGGGTGGATGCTTTTTCTCTATCTTTGATGGTGTCTCCGAGACCCATAGCATCTAAGTGGATTTCAGCATCCAACACCCATGTCATATAGTTCTTGCCCGAAATTTCAAGGGCAACGAACTTTCTTTTCGTAATGTCAGACATAATAGAAAATTAAATTAGGAGGAGGGAAATACCTTAGATTTTTCGAGAATGGTTCTTGAGACGGTAGAGTCTCGTGCTGATAACGTGTTATGAAATAATATAAAAGACAAGAACAATAATGCAAGAACAAGAGCAATAGAGAGAAGAGTAGAGAGAGTTCTTCTTATTGATACTTAGAGAATGTTAGGAGTGTATTACAATGGTAGAAGACCCCTTTATTTATAGGGAGTGGGATGATCTAGCTACCAATAATAGGACTCTAGAATCTCTCTAATTAAAGACATTCACCTTAAATAGAAGTGTATTTATAACACAAATGTAATTGTACACACTTTTTATTTATTCTTTTGATGTAATGACTATTTATTTCAATTGTGTATTTTTTAATTTTTTAAATACCTTAACTATTTATTTTAATTGTATAAATCTTTATTTTCAAATTAAATTCAAAAAGAGATTAATTAAAACTTTATTATTTTTGGCCAAATAAAAATATTTAGCCTAATAATATAGTTGTATCAAGTTTTATTATAAATTTTATTCGAAAAAATTTATCTAAAAGGTAATATTCTTAAAAAGATAAAAAATATTTTATTTTTAAAAAAGATGATACATAGACAGAAAAATTTACGTAGCAGGTTAATGTACCTAGACTTTTTGACATATGGGCATTTAAGGAATAATGACCCTTAAAATGCCAAGTTAAAGAGTAATTAAGATGGAGCATAATTTGAAAAGATACTAATAATCTAAGGTAAAATTAGCGTATTTTGCTAAATATAAAATCATGAAAAAACTGTAGTATTCGGTAAAGAGGACAAAATAAGAGGCAGAAAATTTTGTGGACAACAGGTAATGGGCATTTTACAACAATTCCGAGCAGTCGCCGGCAAGCTTTTCTACCGGAGAAGTCAACAGAAACCATCAGATGAATCTTATGCTTCAGAAGGTTCGTACAGTGGTACCGATGTTACCTCGGCGATGACCAAAATCAGTAGTCCCGTCAAGTATGTCGGAGCTCAATCAGATGAGAAAATTAGCAACATTCTCTGCAAACTCCGTAAATTTGCTATAGTCTCTGCCGTTGACGAGTCTCTCAGAACCGTCGCTGGTCACTCTCTCTCTCTCTCTCTCTCTCTCTCTCTCACACACACACACACACACACACACACGCACACTCTTCCAATATATTCTATGTGCAATATTTGTAATTTGGAATGTTTTTGTGGGTTATTTGTAAAGGATTTACGAACTGCTTCCATATAGTGAGGAATTGTCCGATTTCAATATACTGTTGAATTTTGATGTTGGAAGTAGTCGATTATAGTACGCTCTTTGATAATATTGATAAGGTTAAGCTGGATTGTATGTAAATAGGTTTTCAGATGGTTGAAATTGATTTCATCTCCTAAGCTTTGTACTGCATCAGAACGATGCGGTGTGTAAGGGAAAAGTCATATACTACTGTTATACAACATTTATTTTTATGACCGTAGTGTCGGGGCCAACTTGCACTCACCTCCACTATTAATACCTGCCACTTCCCACCAGCAGATGAAAGAAATCACCTACTCCGCTTGGATTTGACATGTGTCTCGTGGTTCTCCTCCCAGTTAATTGACCATTTGGCTACATCCTTGAGGGTGTTATACAACATGTTGTTGAGAGAAACTTTGTGTGTAGTGCCATAAGAGTTATTATGATTCTCAAGACAATACCTTAACTGTCTGTGCTATGTCTATAATCTTGGTGATGGAGAGAACCTTGGAGTTGGATTTCTCCCTTCTGATGTGCTATGTCTATAATCTACTTAACTTTGTGGTAGAGTAATGCAATCTATTACAGTGGTGATCGCTGGCTAATACATGAACCAATTAGATGGGTTGATTTAGAGAAGAGAGGCTAGGAACCTTGTTTTAGGAGTGAGTGAAGTATAAAATGGTTGAAACTGTCTACTACTGAATTGTTAATAGTTTCCAGGATTAGCCGTTTAAAAGAGAATTTATTTAGTTTAAAAGTTTCAGATAACTACTAATCTTCCATCTTGAAGTCGTCTTGTGAATAAGCATCTGAGAGCAGGGAGCCAGGCCATTTTGTGACTGACAACTGAAAATAGTTGCTGGTAGACTGTTAATATTTGACAACTTTCTACACCAAATATCAGACCAGAACTTAATTCTGTGGGTACCATTGTAAAATACAATATGTTGCGGAGCTACCTCCCCACTTATTAACTATCCCTTCCAAATCCTGTACTATAAGTCTATGACAGAGTCCTTATTTAAGTTTTCCGGTTTACTTCCTCATATTTGTATTTATGCTAGCTTATTTGAGTCTGCCTGTTTCCTTCCTCATTTTGTATTTATTGAACATGACCTTCCCCCAAATATGGTACTTAATTTTTCTGTTTTCTTTGGAATAATTGCTTTCAAGTAATTGCTTTTACTCTTCCAGTTTGGTTAAGCATTAAAGTTGGATTGTTAATCTTGTCAAAACACTGGAAGTTGGGAAGTTTAGAATTCAGTTGAACCCAATGAATGCAAGATTTTCTACCTTTTTATATAGCCATATACTGTAATTAGTTCTTCCAGACTTAATTCTTGGTAAAAAAGGGGAACTTCTTGTTTCTGAAGTTTCTAATGTAGGACCTCAACATGATAGAAAACACAAATCGAGCACGGCGTAGCTTGCTCATAGTCTGAATAGTTAAAATGGTCTTATCCGTTGTTCTTCATTCTCATATTACACCCTTATCTTTGGGGTTAACTTATCATGAGCTTACTTCATGTATTTTTCATTTTTTCTTTCTTTTTGGGGTTTTTTTTTTCGGGGTGGGGGGGGAGAGGGGTTCATTAGGAGAATAAGAATTTGTCCTGCAGGTGCAAATAATAATCTATTGTACCAAGCAAAAAGCTGGTGGGATTCTGATAATTGCTAATCTTGAGAAAACATCTTACTCTATACCCCAGCCAGCACAACATTCCTTCGCTCTGACCATATTCTTCAGTCTTCACTAAATCTTTTGGAGTGTAATTCTATACTTAGGATATGATAGTCACGTGATTGTAATGCTTACTACTGTTTTAGCCCTTAAGCTCGTGTATATGGGATACCTGTTTCTCCAACCTCCTTCAGGATCCCTGCTATTTCTGTCACCAGCACTTCCATCCTTAATGTTATTATAATCCCGCCCATCCTGTATACAAACAAAACAGACCCCCCCGTTGACTTCTTGGAGGTCCTTTCAATATTAGAACCAGATGTTTGGATTTAGGTAACACAAACCGCTATGTATATGCTGAAGCACTCGTCCTTGGAATGGGCTCTACTTGATATTTTTATTGAACTGGATAGTTGTTTGTCGAGATGGTTATCTTTAGCCTTCTAGAATTTTCACATTTCATCTAACATTTATTACTTTGTGTGTTGGTATTCTTACTGGATTTCAATATTTTCAATTTTTCCTGCAGGTGGGAGTAAAATCGTAAAGGAAGGATCAAAGGATCAATCACCTCCACGTCCTAGACTTGACAAACAAGAAATTACTGTTATGATGGAGGAGATGCAAGCAAAGATGGAGAAGTTTCAGGATGACATGAATAGCATAAAGCAGCAAACTGGAGTGTCAGCTAAATGTGCAAATGGATTGGATTCCCTCGAGTTCTCTGATGAGCCTATCAAGAGTTCAACGCCTGCAAAATCTAATAGGAAAAAGGTTTTCATTCGTTCTCGGCTGTAGAAAGCAGTACAATCTTGGCAATGAGGAATCTTCACTTCTGCAATTTTCATATGATTTGCATTGTATCTATGTAATATATATGTGTTAAGTAATATCTTATATAAAAGTATTAAACTGGTATTCAGATGTGCCAACTACAGTGTCCGCTCCACTCCCCAACCAATCAGACATCCTGGGGTGTGCTAATGTTATGCTCTGTGGTACTGTGCATTCTCTCGGGTGTGAGGTTACTTTACACCATATAACATATTGATTAAACACCATATTAGTACTTGTTTGTTTGACGCATCTCAAGATTGAGCGATAACTAACAATTCTGGTGCCATTTGCTTTTTCGATATATAAATTAGATCATAGAAAAAGTTCCCTTAGTAATGCAGTCATTATATCAAACCATATTTTCCCTTTTAGTAAAAAATTCAAAACCAATGGTCAAAATAACTGCGAACGAACATATATTATTTCTACAATTAACTTTACTTTCACGGCATCACCAACTCAATATGCGGAGGTACCAGAATATCATCAGGCAACTGACCCATGCGAGTGTAAGCTCGTCGTGGACACTTCTTTAAAGCAAATTATTGGACAATTGCAGTCTTTTCTCCATAATCTAATGGGAAGGAAAGAAGCAGAACAGAGATGCAGTGCAACAAGACGGCCTACGCCTACATCCTTTTAGTAATATACTATTCTTTACTCGAAATATTTGATGTAATTATCATCACATTCATTTTTCTTGCAGACACTATTATTTGATTGTCTCCTTTTTATTACTCTTTATGTCACATTTTATATGATATCATTTGACTGGTTTGTAAACTTGAGATAAATTTGACTTATGTATTAACTAGTAGCAAAAGAAAAACAATTAAAATAATAGTAAAAATGGTTTTCTAAGGAAAATATGACATCAAATTTAATTTAATTATTTATATATTTGATTTCTAGAAACTTTTGATGGTTATGTAAATAACATCAATAATAGAACAATACCAACAATTTTGTAATAGGTTAAGCCGGTATGGGGAACTTAAATGTTCTAGAGAACTTATCTGTCATTTATAATATGTAAACAACTTCTAGCTATTAATATATAAAACTTCTAGCTATGCTGGAAGCAGTCATCTACCACACTTGAAAAGCAAGGAATTGGAGAACTTTTGGAGAAACAAACGTAAATACTGAGGCTATAGTAGTACATATTAAAAAAGAAGTAATAGATAGGCTAGAAGTAAGTAGGAATCCTACGAAAACAAGAAAATGTAAAGGCTTTTTGCCGGCAATAGATGTATAGTTCAGATAAGGCTGTATCTGGTTCCGGTTCTGGGTATATTTGGGTCTGTGGTTTCGGTTCTGGCGGTTTCGGTTCTGCGGTACTGGCGGTTCTGGCGGTTCCAGAGCCGGAACCGCTACCATACGGTTCCGGAACCGTCCGGTTCCGATTCTGGCGGCTCCGGAACCGCGGTTCTGGCGGTTCCCGGCGGTCCTGATTTTTTTTTTTAAATCAATATCTTGTATAGTAGTCATTCGTATATTGTAGAATATATTTTATATGGTGTACTATGTTATTAGTATAATATATATTGTGTTTGGTAATAAGTATATATTGTGTATAAGTAGTGTATATTTTATATATAAGTAGTATATATTGTATTTAAGTAGTATATATTGTATATAAATAGTGTATATTGTGTTGTAGTTAGTAATTAGTATAAATTGTATATCAGTAGTATATATTGATAAAAGAATATTGTCATTAGTATATTGTGTTGTATGTTATATATTGTATGTTATATAAATATTCAAGGATTGATATAGAATTAAAGACAAAGAAATATTGAGACAAAAGATATTCAAGGATATGATAAAGAGCATATTTATTGACCAAAATGGCATATCTTTTTTTATTCTTCCTTCCCCCAATGGAATGAGCACAACATGGTACTAATACCACCATTAAAAGGAAAAAAAAAAAAAAAAGACATGCCAATGTACAAGTTACATCATAGTTTATGTATTATTTCTAACAAATCTCATAAAACCTTCAAGGTTTGGAGGTTGTTGTGTTGGTGGTGGTGGAAATAAAGCTTGTACATCACCACTTCCGGGTGAAGATGTTTCCTGAGCAAGTTCCGCTAGCATTTCTTCATAGCACTCATCTATTTCTGGTTGTGATTCAGCTAGCCCAAAGTTCCTTCTTTCTGCGCGGATCCAATCTCGAAAAAGCACTGATTTTTCCAAGCTGTCCCGCATCGACGCCCTGTGATCACCTATTTGTAGTCTTGCTTGACTAAAGGCGCTCTCCGATGCAACAGTTGACGCTTGAGTCGACAGAACATCCCGAGCCATCCTTGCAAGAATGGGAAAATGCTTTTCCCTTGCCCTCCACCAATCCAAAAGATCGAAAGAGCCGTCTGGATTCTCATTCTCTAGTCCCTGCGACAAATAAACTTGAAGCTCATTTAGATGGGAAAAATCATCTATATTTTCACCTTGAGTACCACTGAACTCCGTCCACGATTTAAGAGCTGTTAAGCCAGCAGCTCTTTTAGGCGCCTGTGATGTGGACGAAGTAGGGGTTGGAATATTAGGCCTAGCATGCTCTAACGCCTGTTTATAAGCATTATAAACAGCTTGAGCATTCACTGTAATTGATGCTTACACATCAGATAGTGTAGCCATTTCTTCTTCTTCAAGATCTAAAGCTTGATAAATAGTAGAATACCAATAGCTAGGACCTCCTACTTTCATAGTAGGATTTAACATAGCAGCCACACCAAATATAGGAGGGATTGGGAAAAAATATTTTTTAAACTTCTTTTTCATTTCAGTAATTGCAATTTCATAAATTTCCCCTCCCTCGTTAAAATCAACAAACAAATTAGCAAGTGCGGCAATATAAACTAAACAGTTAGAAATAGTTGGATAATATTGGCCAGATAAAGCAGGTTGTAGCCACATGAAAATGTTCTAAAAAATCTAAAAGAATTTTAACGTTAGTCCAATCCTGATTAGTTAGCATGTCATTATCTTCATTCCCATCCCGAGAATTATAAATAGCGTTAATTGGGTTTCTATATTCGTACGCCACTACTAATCTTTCGTACATGTAGTTCCACCTAGTCGGGCAAGGTTTAGGAACCTTCTTTCTCTAAGGCCATATTCGTCACATTTTCTAAAATATTCTCTAAGTCTACTTCTACGGTTAGAATAAAAAAGTCAATTAAGAGCGAATTTAACCTTTTCAATTTCTATGTTTAAAATTCTCATACCATCACCAATAATTAAATGATAAATATGACATATACATCTAACATGGAAAATATTAGTAAAAGCAGGATTAAGTGTTCTAGTTAAAATACTTATTGCACTAGTGTTGCTACTAGCGTTATCCATAGAAATTGATATTATTTTATCACTAAAACAAAAATATCTACATACATCTGAAACAGTGTTAGCAATAAACTTACCCGTGTGCCGTGAATTAATTATTCTATATGCAATAATGTGTTTTTGCATTGTCCAGTCTTCGTCTATCCAATGACTGGTTACGGCTAGATAATCACAATCATTATTACTTCTACCAATATCAGTTGTAATAGACATACGATTACTTATATGGGTAAATAAATAACGCAAGTATTGTTCATATTCATGCTTGTATTTATAAATGTCGGCCTTAACTGTGGCGCGAGGCCAACCTTTATACGTAGGATTAAATACTCTTCTAATATAATGAATCCAAGCAGGATTAGAAGCAAAAGAATAAGGCAAACACATAACAGTAATCATTTTAGCTAATTCTTCACGATCCTTATTTGGATCGTAATACAATATACCTCCGCTGACTGTGTTTATTCCTGGTTGAACTAGATTTGAACCAGTACTTGGGTTAACTGTTGTTTCAGGACTTGTCCTCCCCTCTTGTTGCACTTTCAATTGGAAATATCTAGCCTTATCGCTAGGGTGTAATTTTATATGTTTAACTAAACTACATGTGCCGCTACGATCTCCAGTATACCTATGCACAAGTAATTCCTCACAAGATTTACACTTAGCCTTATTTTGTTCTCTTAGTTGAATAAAAAATTGCCAAACTAATGAAGTTTCTGAACGCTTAGGAGGTTGTCTACTAAAAGTGGGAGTTTGTATGGGTGGGTGTTCCGGTTCATTAGTAGCAGGACTAGTAGGTGTATCATCTAAATCTACCGGAGCTTGGGTTTCGTCATCATCATCATCCTCATTTCCCTCTAAGATAGGTGCATTAGGATAAAGAATATTCATAATATCATCGTCTATTCTATCACCAACTGCTACATCATGTAGAAAATCAACATCGCTAAATTGAAAACATGGGTGATCACTATCAAGGATTCCGAAGGTTTCATTAGTATTTCTAGGTTGGCTACTACTTTGAACTTGTTTATTTTCTAGGTCGGGGAGCCGGGGGAGGAGTAGTATTTTGGCGACTACTTTCACCGGTCTTAGATTTTCCTTTTCCGAACATATTTTTCAATGAAAATGCCATAATAATTACAATTAAGCAAAATAACAACACACAAAAATATTCTTAGCACGTAAGAGTTGAAACGAGTTTACCTGATTGACGAACAACTTCTTGAAAATTGAAAATCATTGAAATTGGACACTTGAAAACTTCAATTCAACAACTTTACAATGTTTCACGAATTTGCAACAATAAATTAAGCACTTGCACTAGAAAGATTGAAAGAGAGCTTGAGAGAGATTGAGAGATATTGATGAATTGGTGAATTAAAATGAAAGAATGAGGGGGTATTTATAGTTGAGAAATGGGAAATTATGTAATTATATAAAGTTTGGGGGCCAAATGGCTATTTTTGAAAATTCCAAACGGCTAATTTTGAAAAAGAGCCGTTTGGAAATTTTTAATTTTTTTTTTTTTAAAATCGGACTGTTGCGGAACCGTTTGGAACCGGATGGAACCGTTTGGAACCGCTTGAACCGGTCCGGTTCCGGTTCCGCGGTTCCAACGGGTGGAACCGCTCCATCACGGTTTCGGGGAACCGCGGGAACCGGAATCGCGGAACCGGAACCGCCGGAACCGGCAGAACCGCCAGAACCGCGGTTCCGGTCCGGTTCCAGTTCGGAACCGCGAAAAATACAGCCTTAAGTTCAGATATGTTGATGCCATTCTCGGAGGTTATTGTGAGAAGGTGCTTGTTAGTTTGTAACTGTTTTAATTGATTTATATATATATATATATGTGTGTGTGTGTGTGTGTGTTTAGTTTAAAACATCGCAAAATGCTCTTTTTTCTTCTAAATTGAGACAATAAAAAAATACTCCATCCTTATTCAATTTTATAAAACACTCTTTCCATTAAAGACATCACAATATGTTTGACACTACCTATTTCTCTACAGCTTACACTACTTTCATGAATTTAAATTTTTAAAGTAATTCATATATAACTTTGATGAGATGTTTATCACTTGCAATAATACTTTTATATTTTCTTCCATCATCATTAATTGTATTATACCCTTCGAACTTTACCATAAGGTCTATAAATAATTTTTGTTAGAAATTTGATTCGTTACCCACCTTTACGGTTAGACTCTTGGCTCGAATACCCTTAACGGCCGCCACAATAGATAAGTTATCCAATTATAATTTGATAAGTGAAACTTTAATTTACACCCAACCGATTTTGATCAGTCTATTTGTTACCCTACCCATATAACTTAACCCCTTTCTTAAAAGCATCAGAACCTAACCCCTTTCATTAATTAATTACAATTTTTGATGAACCATAATTATAAATTTCAGTAAAGATTTGATTTTTAGGCCTTCTATTTTGTTCTTGTTTTAATTAGATCCTGGCGACGAACCGAGTTGTTTCTGAAATTTAGGTAAAGGGTTTTAAAGGGATTAGAATTTGCAGTTGCATAAAAGAGGTCATAATTTTCCATGGAAGTTAGGGCAGAAACCAGGGCAAGAGATGAAAAAGAGAGTATATGTTTGCCCTGAATCCACTTGCGTTCATCACGATCCTTCACTTACATTTGGTGATTTGACCGGAATTAAGAAACATTTTTGCCGTAAACATGGTGAGAAGAAGTAGAAATGTGATAAGTGTTTTAAGAAAGGAATTTTTATCTCATATAGCTTAGGTTGATACCTTATCTATTTTAAATAAATACCCTTTTAAAAATTATATTTCATAGCTACATTTTGACTTTTTTAGCCAAATATCTCTTTATGGTAACCTCCTACCTTTAAGCCATAAAATACTCTTTGTAATATTTTTCTCTCTCATTCTTTCAGATTTTTCTCCACCCCCTCTCTCTCAACGCCAGTCTTTCTTCATGAATACAACCACTATTCTCCATTGATTCATCTCCATTGTCTCGTGGAATTTTCATTGTCAGTGAGCTGGGGCTTTGAATCATTGTCAAAATCAAGCCCTAGAGAGAAAGATCCACCCCATTCTGATGGGCGTTTCTTTGCAATGAAATTTGGACATGGCCACTACAACTCTTGCCTCTCACCACCTCCATTGCTACTCTTCTTCATCTACCAAATTTGCAATTACTAACAAAAGAAGACAATCTACTATTGAAAATAAGGAATTTCCTTCGTTTTTGCGCCAAATTTTGAGAGTTTTGAGTCGGAATCGTGACCCTTTTGACAAGAAAACATTAGTATTGTTCTGAGTTGGTGACAATAGCGAGACAGTGAGACAGTGAATATGTTTATCTCGAATACAAGGAGATAACATTCAAAAGTAAGAATAGAGGAGACGCCAGGCATGCGGACGCCTGCAAGGCTACCTCGGGTCTCACTAGGCTGAAAGTCTGCTTCCATGCTACTGCTGCTGCTTCTCGAAACCTGGATCTGTGCAAAAATAGCATAGAGTGTAGTATCAGCACAACCGACTCCATGTGCTGATAAGTGTCTAGCCTAACCCCGGCGAAGTAATCACGAGGCTAGACTGGACTACCACATAAACTTGTGCAATTGAAAATATACAGCGGAATCAAAATACGAAACAAGTAAACGATACGGGAGGGGAAGTATGCCACGGGGAGATAACAGTTTCAAGAAAAACATTGACTATTATAAAGGAAAACATAACTCATACAACAATAAGAAACAAAGATCAATAAGTGCACGGCATCACCCTTTGTGCTTTTACTCTCATTCTTACCAAATCAATCGTATCAGTAAATCATGTGCACGGCATCACCCTTCGTACTTTTACTCTCTCTTCTCATAATATATAATCAATGAATATTAGTACAGAATGATACATCGTATGGCACGACATCATCCTTCATTCTTTACACTCTTTTCTCACAATATGTAATCAATGGATATCAGTACGGAATGGTACATCATACGGAACGACATCACCCGTCGTGCTTTACACTCTTTTCTCATAATGTCAAATAATGCACGGAATCACCCTTCGTGCTTTAACACTCTTCCTCACCCAATCAACAATCACAAACAAGGGAAAGGAAAGAAATAAATAATAATGGAAGTCCCGGCAAGGGAACACAAACAAGCAATTTAAAAGCCCAGCATCAATAATCTCAACGTCCCGGCAAGGGAAAATATTCAATAATCAACAACGCCCCGGCAAGGGGAAATATCACTAACTCTTTCTCTTCCTTCCACTTTCATCTCATTGTTCACATTATTACTTGAGTCATTGCTCCAAAGATTTACTTATCTCATATACCTTCACAATTTGTATTTCAACTCGAGCCAACGCTCCACAAAGTTTAAAGATCACAACCCCTTCACAAGATCTTTTCAACATATAGAAGTCATCAATCAAGCATGGAAGGTATAATAAGCCAAACTATTCGCATAATAAGGACTCACGGTCGTGCTAGACACCAATGTATAGATACTCGTCACCATGCCTATACATCATACTCGGCAATTAGCAAGTAACATATAAGACTAAACTCCTATTCCCTCAAGCTAGGATTAAATCAAACACTTATCTCGATGCCTTGAATTCAGCTCAAGCCTCAACTTTGGCTTTACCCCTCGGTTCCACCACAAAATCGCTCGAATTTAGTAAGAAATTACTCAAATACATCAACAATTGCTAAAGGAATTAATTTGAATGCATAAAAATGACTTTTCCAAAATTTTACCTAAAAAGTCCAAAAATGCCCCTGGCCGATGTGGTGAAAACTCAAAGTTCGAACCAAAACCCGGTTATCCATTCCCCACGAACTGAAATATGTATCTCTTTTTGAAATCGGGCCTCAAATTGAGGTCCAAATCCCCAATTTTTTAAAAATCTAGGTTCTAGCCAAAATCTTCAATTTTACCCATGAAAATCATTGAATTTAAGTGAAAAACATTTTAAATGATGTAAATGATTGAAGGAATCAAGTAAAAATTGACTTAAAAATGATTTGGAGGAAGTTTTGTCCTTGAAAAATCGTCTACAGCGTTTGGGTTTTGAAATAATGGTAAAAAATGGTGGAAAAACGACTAAGTATAAAAAAATTTTTGGTCTCTGATATCGCAATTGTGAACTCCGACCAAATGTGGGAAATGCAAAGGTGGGTTCGCATTTGCAAATCCTTACTAATTTGCCAGTCTTCGTATTTGCGAACTTAAGATCGCATTTGCGAGCATAAGGATCGCATTAGCGATCAGTGCCAGAATTCCCTTGTTCACATTTGCGAGAAAATGGATTGCATTTGAGATCCTATACCCATGTCCAAGGCTTCGCATCTACGACTCAAATCTCGCATTTGCAAGCTCGCAATTGCGAGGCTTGTCTTTGCAAATGCGAAGATCACAGAAGCAAAATACCAGATTTATTTACAAGTTCAAAAATGCAATCCGACACCTATCCAAAACTCACCCGAGCCCTCGGGGCTCCAAACCAAATATGCACGCAACCTCAAAAATATCCTACGGGCTTACTCGCGTGATCAAATAGCCAAAATAACATCATATACATCGAATTAAGCCTCAAAACTCATGATTTCCTCCAAATTTTCATAAAACATCAAATTTCCATTTTAAGTCCAAAACACGTCAAACAACGTCCGTTTTCAACCAAAGTTTACAGAAAGTGTTTAAACCACATATACGACATGTATCGAGCACCGGAACCAAAATACGAGTCAAATACCAATACGTTCTAATTGAATTTCATTTCCAATTTCCTTAAATATTTTTAGAAAACAATTTCACACAAAAATTCATTTCTCGGGCTTAGGAACTCAGAATTCGATTCTGGGCATACGTCAAAGTCCCATATTTTCATGCGGACCCTCCCGAACCATCAAATCACGGGTGCAGATCCGTTTACCCAAAATATTGACCGAAGTCAAATTTATTTAATTTAATATCAAAATTTAGCGGTTTTCTCACAGACTTCATATTTGAGCTTTTCGGCTACACGCCCGAACTGTGCACGTAAATCGGGGCAATTCTAAATGGTATTTTCAAGGCCTTAGAAGTACAGAATGGTAAGAAAATAAGTGATGACCCCTGTGGGTCGTCACATCATCCACCTTTAAAACAGTCGTTCATCCTCGAATGGACAAAAGAAAGAAGTACATGAGTCGGGAAATAGATGAGGATAACGACTCCGCATATCAGACTCGGACCCCTAGGTCGATGTCTTTTGAGGCTAACCTCTCCATTGAACATGAATAGAAGGAAAAATCTTGGATCTCAACTGATGAACCTGCCGGTCTAGAATGACTACCGGCTCCTCCTCATAAGGCAAATCCTTGTCCAACTAAGACAGTGCTGAAATCTAATACGTGGGCTGGATCGCGATGATACCTCCGAAGCATGGATACATGAAAAACTTGATGCACGGCTGATAAGCTAGGCGGCAATGAAAGTTTATAAGCTACCTCCTCCACTCGATCAAGAATCTCAAATCGGAGTAATGAATCTAGGGCTAAGCTTGCCCTTCTTCCCAAACCTCATCACGCTCTTGATAGGCGACACTCGGTGCAATACCCACTCACCAACCATAAATGCCACATCTCAAATCTTGCAGTCTGCATAACTCTTTTTCCTAGACTGAGCTGAACGAACCTATCCTGAATGATCTTGACTTTGTCCAAGGCCTCATGAACCAAATATGTACCCAACCATCGAGCCTCTCCCGGCTCAAACTATCCAATCGGAGACCAACACCGCCTACCATATAAGGCCTCATAAGGAGCCATCTGAATGCTTGACTAGTAACTGTTGTTGTAGGCAAACTCTGCTAAGGGCAAAAACTGATCCCACGAGCCTCCAAAATCAATGACACAGGCTCAGAGCAGACCCTCTAATATCTGAATAGTCCTCTCGGACTTACTGTCCGTATGGGGATGAAATGTTGTGCTCAACTCTACCTGAGTGCTCAACTCTCGCTGAACCGCTTTCCAGAAAGTGCACCCCTATCCGAAATGATAGATACCGGCACACTATGAAGGCAAACAATCTCTCGGATATAAATATCAACTAATCTCTCAGATGAATAGGAGACTTCCACAGGAATGAAATGCACTTGGTCAGCCTATCAACAATGACCCAAACTGCATCGAACCCCTTTGGGGTCAACAGAAATCTAGTAACAAAATCCATGGTAATCCTCTCCTACTTCCACTTGGGAAGCTTAATCCTCTGAAACAATCCTCCAGGCCGCTGATACTCATACTCAACCTGCTGTTGGTTCAAACATCGATCCACATACGCAATAATATCTTTCTTCATTCTATGCCACCAATAATGCTACCGCAAATCCTGATACATCTTCGCGGCACCCGGATGAATAGAATACTGGGCCTCCACTAAGATCAACTCTCGAATCCCATCAACATTAGGCAAGAAAACTCGCCCCTACAATCTCAAAATACCATCATCACCGAAGGTCACCTGCTTGGCACCTCCACGCTGCACTGTGTCTCTAAGGACACAAAAATGGGGATCATCAAACTGCCAATCACATATACGCTCCAATAACGAAGAACATGCAACCGTGCATGCTAACACTCGACTAGTCTCAGAAATATCCAAACTCACAAGTTTATTGGCCAAGGCCTGAATGTCCAAAGCTAGCGATCTCTGGCTGATCGGAATATAAGCAAGACTACCCATACTAGCTGACTTCCTACTCAACGCATCGGCCACCACATTGGCCTTTCCCGGGTGATACAAGATAGTAACATCATAAAACTTCAATAACTCCCACCACCTTCTCTGCATCAAATTCAATTCCTTTTGCTTGAACAAGTACTAAAGGCTTTTGTGATAAGTGAACACCTCACATTCCACGCCGTACAGATAATGCCTCAAAATCTTCAGCGCGTGAACAATAGCTGCCAACTCCAAACATGCACTGGATAGTTCTTCTCATGAATCTTCAACTGCCTCGAAGCATAGGCAATAACCTTTCCGTCCTGCATCAATACTGCACCAAGTCCCATACGAGAATCATCACAATAGACTGTGTAAGGCCTTGATCCTGTGGGAAAAACCAACACCAATGTCGTAGTCAGAGCTGTCTTGAGCTTCTGAAAGATTGCCTCACACTCGTCCGACCACCTGAACTGGGCACCCTTCTAGGTCAACCTGGTCATCAGGGCTGCAATAGATGAAAACCCCTCCACGAACCGACAATAGTAGCCTGCTATCCCAAAGAAACTCCGAATATCTGTAGCTGATGTTGGTCTAGTCCAGTTCTTGACTGCCTCTATCTTCTTCGGGTCCACCTGAATACCCTCTGCTGATACAATGTGACTCAGAAATGCTATTGAACTCAGCCAGAACTCACACTTGGAGAACTTGGCATATAACTGACTATCCATTAGAGTCTGAAGAACCGCTCGAAGGTACTACTTATGCTCCTCCTAGCTGCGGGAGTATACCAAAATATCATCAATAAAGACTATCATGAATATGTCCAAATAAGGTCTGAACACTCGGTTCATCAACTCCATAAATGTTGTCGGGGCATAGGTCAACCTAAATGACATGACCAAGAACTCATAATGCACATACCGAGTGCGAAAAGATGTCTTAGAGACATCGGATGCCCTAATCCTCAACTGATGGTAGCCAGAGCACAATTCAATCTTGGAAAATACACTGGCACCCTGAAGCTGATTGAACAAATCTTCAATCCTCGGCAGTGGATACTTATTCTTGATCGTTACCTTGTTCAATTACCTGTAATCAATACACATTCTCATTGACCTATCCTTCTTCTTGACGAACAACACAGGCGCACCCCAAGGCGATATACTGAGCCTAATGAAGCCCTTCTCCAACAAGTCCTGCAACTGATCCTTTAACTCTTTCAACTCAAGAGGGGCCATACGATATGGCATGATAAAAATGGGCTGAGTGCCCAGTGCCACATCAATGCAAAAGTCAATATCCCTGTCGGGCGGCATACCCGGCAGATTTGAAAGAAAGACATTAGGGAACTCTTGAACAATGGGAACCGAATCAATAGAGGGGGCCTCAGTAGTGGAATCACGGACCTAAGCAAAATAAGCCAAACACCATTTCTCGACCATACGTCGAGCCTTCACATACAAGATAACACTGTGAGTGGAATGACCATGAGTCCCTCTCCACTCTAAGGGAGGAAAATATAGTAAGGTTAAGGTCACGGTCTTGGCATGGAAATCTAATATAGCATGATACGGGGACAACTAATCCATCCCCAATATGACATCGAAGTCGACCATGTCGAAAAGCAACAAATCGACACGGGTCTCAAGACCCCAAATCACTACAACACAGGAACGATGAACTCGGTCGACCACGATAGAATCACTCACCAGTATAGACATATAAACAGGAATACTCAATGCATCACTAGGCATGACCAGGTATGGTGCAAAATAAGATGACACATACGAATACGTAGACCCTGAATCAAATAGATCTGAAGCATCTCTATCACCAACCAGAATAGTACCTGTAATGAGTGCATCTGAAGACTCGGCCTCTGGATTGGCTGGAAGAGCATATCACCGGGGTTGGGCCTTACCTCCCTGTGCTACATCTCTAGGACAGGCAGCTGCTGGCTGGCCTCCACCCCTGGCGGCCTGAGCTCTACCCCTATGACCTCTACCTCCACCTCTAGTACCTCTACCTCCACCTCTAGCTGGCGGGGCGGGCTGTGGAGCACCTGGTGCTTGTACATGGCGTGAGAACCCTGCTGCTGCGAACCACCCGGTGCTCGAGGGTAATATGTGTCAATGTCCAGGATCACTGCATGTGTAGCAAGACCTCGGCTGTTGAGGAAACTAAGACTGAACCTGTCGACACGAATGACCACCACGGAAGCTCCGAAGTGGCGGTGCACTAATGGGAGTTGGCGGTGCACTGAATGGCTACTGATCAGAATAGTGTGCGTGAGAACCACGGCTACCTGGGGCACCTTGAGAAATCTGGAGGGCTAACTGGTAAGGACTAGAAGGCTGGCCTCTATCATATAAATCTCGACCTCCGGATGAGGCACCACTGAATCGGCCTGAATGATGGGGTCTCTTGTCTAGTGTATGACCTCCCCCCCCCCCCCCCCCCCGTGTGGCAATACCATCTCGATCCTTCGGGCCACATTAGCCGCCTCCTAAAAAGTGATATCACTCCCCCTATCTGGCCATCTGGAGACGAATAGGCTGGATGAGTCCATCAATAAACCGTCTGACTCTCTCCCTCTTAGTAAGGAGTTTGAAAATAGCATGGCGAGCTAACTCGATAAACATGGTCTCGTACTGGGTGACTGACATGGATCCCTGATGGAGATGCTTGAACTGCCTCCGATAGGCCCCACACTGTGTGATAGGGAGAAAATTCTCTAGGAATGTGTACGTGAATTGCTCCCAGGTCAAGACTGGAGACTCAGCTGACCTAGCTAAACAAAAATCCCTCCACCAAGTCTTGGCAAATCCAGATAGGCGAAATGTAGCGAAATCAACTCCATTGGACTCGACAATACCCATGTTACGAAGAACCTTGTAGGAACTGTCCAAACAATCCTGAGGGTCCTCGGTGGGTGCACAGCTAAAGGTACTAGTGAAGAGCTTGGTGAACCTATCCAGCCTCCACATAGCATCTGCGGACATAGCCGCTCCATCGTTGGTCTGAGCAACCACCCCCGGCTAAACTGCCACAGCTGGCTGAACTACTAGAATTTGAGCCTAGGGAGGTACCTGCTCAGAAGTACGCGTAGCAGGAGTATGGGCCCCTCCTCCCGCCTGAGAGACAGCTGGTGCTACATGAGGTTAACCCGCTCGGGTCACGCTCTCCATGAGACCCACTAATCGGACCAAAGCGTCATGAAGAACTAGGTCGAAATAACCCCTCTGGGACCTAAGCTGGGCCCATCAGAACTATTGGGGCCGGAGCCTCCTCCATAAAATCAACCTGAGGCTCCGCCGCTAGTGCTGCTGCTCGGGGCTGAGCTCTGAACCCACCTCGACCTCTATCACGACCTCGTCCTCTCTCCTAGTGGGAGTTGCTCGGGGCTCGAACTGTTGATCAGAAGATGAGGAAGCCCGTGTTCTTGCCATCTGCGAAGAACAGAATAGAAAGACAATCAATATTTGAGAAATAAAACCGCACGACAGCAAAGAACAAATGTGAAAATTTTCTAACTCTGTAGACTCTGGGGGATGAATACAGATATCTCCGTAACGATCCCTCAGGCTCTACCAAGATTGTCCGTGAGTTGTGAGACCGATGCAACCTAGTGCTCTGATACCAACTTGTCAAGATCCGGATTTTCCACCCTCGGGTATCCTGATGGCGCCTACTAATAGGAACTAGGTAAACCAAACTCATTTTCTTTTCATTAAACACATGTTCCTTTTATTAATTTAACAACATTAAAATAGAATTAACGTGATTAAAATCAAAAGCAGAAGTCTTAACTTTAATTATCTAAATAAAAATACGGAATTTCCAATATAATCTCTTCCCAAGAACTGGAGTTACATACTTACGAACATCTAAGAATACTAAATACAAAGTCTTAAAGAAACATAAATATGTTTATCTCGAATACAAGGAGATGACAGTCTAAAGTAAGAATAAATGAGACACTAGGCCTGCGGATTCCAGCAAGGCTATCTCGGGTCTTAGTAGGCTGAAAGTCTGCTTCCACGCTACTATTGCTGCTACTGGAAACCTGGATCTCTGCAAAAATAGCACAGAGTGTAGTATCAGCACAACTGACCACATGTGCTTGTAAGCGTCTAGCCTAACCCTGGAGAAGTAGTGACGAGGCTAGACTAGACAACCACATAAATATGTGCAATTATAAATATACAGTGGAATCGAAATACCAGACAGGTAAACAATACAGGAGGGGAAACATGCCATGGGAAGATAACAGTTTCAAGAAACAAATTGACTATTATGAAGGAAAACATAACTCATACAACAATAAGAAACAAAGATCAACAAGTGCACGACATCACCCTTCGTGCTTTTACTCTCATCCTTACCAAATCAATCATATCAGTAAATCATGTGCACGACATCACCTTTCGAGCTTTTAGTCTCTCTCCTCACAATATAATCAATAAATATCAGTACGGAATGGTACGTCGTACGGAAGGGCATCACCCTTCGTGCTTTACACTATTTTCTCATAATATGTAATCAATGGATATCAGTACGGAATGGCGCATCGTATGGCACGACATCACCCTTGGAGATTTACACTCTTTCACCATAATGTCAAACAATGCACGGTATCACCGTTCGTGCTTTAACACTCTTTCTCACCCATTCAACAATCACAAACAAGGGAAAGGGAAGAAATAAATAATAATGGAAGTCCCGGCAAGGGAACACAAACAAGCAATTTAAAATCCCAGCATCAATAATCTCAACGTCCCAGCAAGAGAAAATATTCAATAATCAACAATGCCACTGCAAGGGGAAATATGATTAACTCTTTCTCTTACTTCCACTTTCATCTCATAGTTCACATTATTACTTGAGCCAATGCTCTAATGACTTACTTATCTCATAGACCTTCACAATTTGTATTTCAACTCGAGCCAACACTCCACAAAGTTTAAAGATCACAACCCCTTTCACAAGCTCTTTTCAACAAATAGAAGTCATCAGTCAATCATGGAAGGTATAATAAAATCCAAACTATCCGCATAATAAGGACTCATGGTCATGCTAGACACCAATGTATAGATACTCGTCACCATGCCTATACATCGTACTCGACAATTCACAAGTAACATATAAGACTCAACTCATATTCCCTCAAGCTAGGATTAAACCAAACACTTACCTCGATACCTTGAATTCAGCTCAAGCCTCAAATATGGCTTTACCCCTCAGTTCCACCACAAAATTGCTCGAATATAGTCACAAATTACTAAAATACATCAACAATTGCTAAAGGAATCAATTTGAATGCATACAAATGAATTTTCCAAAGTTTTATCCAAAAAGTCCAAAAACTCCCCCAGGCCCACATGGTAAAAACTCGAAGTTCGAACCAAAACTCGATTACCCATACCCCCAAAAACTCAAATATGCAACTCGTTTTGAAATCAAGCCTCAACTTGAGGTCCAAATCCCCAATTTTTGAAAAACCTTGGTTCTTCCCAAAACCCCCAATTTTACCCATGAGAATCATTGAATTTAAGTGGAAAACATGTTAAATGATATGAATGATTGAACAAATCAAGTAAAAATCGACTTACAAATGATTTGGAGGAAGTTTTGTCCTTAAAAAATTGCCTATAAGGTTTGGGTCTTGAAAGAAAGGTGAAAAATGGTGGAAAAACGACTATGTATAAAAATTGTTGGGTCTCTGATGTCGCAATTGCGAACCCTTACTAATTTTTCAGTTTTCGCATTTGCGAACTTAAGATCCTATTTGCAATATGCATAAACTCGCATTTGCGAGCACAAGCATCGCATTTGCGATCAGTGCCAGAATTCCCTTGTTCGCATTTGCGAGAAAATGGATCGCGTTTGCGATCCTATGCCAAGGTCCAAGGCTTCACATTTGTGACTCAAAGCCTGCATTTGCGAGCTCGCAATTGCGAGGCTTGTCTTCGCGAATGCGAAGATCACATAAGCAAAATACCAGATTTTTTTTACAAGTTCAAAAATTTAATTCGACACCTATCCAAAACTCACCCGAGCCCTCGGGGCACCAAACCAAATATGAACACAACCTCAAAAACATCCTACAGACTTACTAGTGCGATCAAATCGCCAAAATAACATCATATACATCGAATTAAGCCTCAAAATTCATGATTTCCTCCAAATTTTCATAAAATGTCAAAATTTTACTTTAAGTCCAAAATACGTCAAGCAACGTTCGTTTTTAATCATACTTTACAGAAAGCGCTTAAACCATATATAAGACATGTACCGCGCACCGGAACCAAAATACGGGCAAGATACCAATACGTTCTAGTCGAATTTCATTTCCAATTTCCTTAAATATTTTCAGAAAATAATTTTGTTAGATAATACGCTTAACGCTAGAGGGGGGTGAATAGCGTTATAACAAAATTTAGCGTAAACTTGCGGAAATTAAAATTTGCAGGAAATAAATAAGTGCGATAAATAATAAAGTACGCAGCGATGTATTCTGGTTCACCACAACACGTGGCTAGTCCAGTCCCCGAGAGACTCTCTCGAGATTTTCCACTAACTTGTCAAGCTTACGGGTGCTCAACAAACCTTTACAGCTTAAGGACACAAGCCTTAACACCTTTGCTCGGAGATACAACACTTTAAGACTTCACTGTTAAGCTTACGGGTGCCTAACCAACTTTTACAACTTAAGGACACAAGCCTTAACACCTTTGCTCGGAGATACAACACTCCAAGACTTCAACCAAGGAAACACAAGTTCCTTACAGCAAGAGAATCACAATTCTCTTACAAGTGTACAAAACACTAAACACTCAAACAAAGCACTCCTTAATGAGTAGATATGAGTAAAAGAAGTAAGCTCAAGCTCACAACAACTATGGACAAGACTTTGGCTCTCAAAAGCTTTATGAAATGAATATAAAATGATAAACAATAGTATGCAAGCTTATAGCAATAGAATGATCAGTTGTTGTGTGTTGTTGTGTTTAAAACACTGAAATGAAGCTGTATTTATAGTTGAAAAACTTGGCATTACCGTTGCCTAATTGCCAATTAAGAGTTGCTGATTTTACTCTGTGACAATCGATTGTCAGGAAGCCACAATCGATTGTTTGCCAATTGTTCCAAAAATCAATCCCAGATTTTACGCTTAACAATCGATTGTCCAAGATCAACAATCGATTATTGGCAACATTCAAAAAATCATTTCCAGATTTTACGTAAAACAATCGATTATACCAAATCAATAATCGATTATTCAGCAACGTTCAAAAAATCCTTTCCAGATTTTAATTTCAACAATCGATTGTACAAAATCAACAATCGATTATTCAGCAACGTTCAAAAAATCTTTTTCAGATTTTAATATCAACAATCGATTGTACAAAATCAACAATCGATTACCTGACGGTATTTGAAAACTTTACGACAACGGTCAGCTTCACAATCAATTGTGCAATGTTAACAATCGATTATTTATCAGACTTTGAAAATCAGTTTAGACACTGCCTCGTGACAATCGATTGTTATATACTCACAATCGATTATTTAATAACTTTGAAAAATCTGGATGTCACTGCCTCAACACAATCGATTGTCATAAGTTCACAATCGATTATTTTGTGACTTTGAAAAATCTGAAGGACACTGTCTCTTCACAATCGATTGTCATTAGCTTCACAATTGATTATTCCGAGTTTTGAAAAACTTTGATGGACACTGCCTCATCACAATCGATTGTCATAAGGTTCACAATCGATTGTCATGCAGGTTTGAAAAACCTGATGCTCACTGCCTTAACACAATCGATTGTCATTAGTTCACAATCGATTGTCATGCAGTCTTAACTTAACATAATCGATTATCATAAGTACATAATCGATTATCTTAGTCCAGTTTTAGAGGCATGTTTAAAAATCATTTTGACTAATGAAAATATGCATGATTTAAAATCATTTAGCATTAAATTAAATATGCATGGTTTTGTAAAAATAATTTTACGAGAGAAGCCATGTCATGAGTGAAGTTGTCGGATCAAGATCACAATTAAGAACGACTCATTTAAACTATAAAACTTTGTCTTGTGCTTGAATCTCGTTATCCACCAATTGTGCGCTTGTACTTGAACTTCGCATATATCAATTTGCGCTTGTTTGTCATTCATCAAAACCTAC
Source organism: Nicotiana benthamiana (assembly GCA_034376525.1). Taxonomy (NCBI): domain Eukaryota; kingdom Viridiplantae; phylum Streptophyta; class Magnoliopsida; order Solanales; family Solanaceae; genus Nicotiana; species Nicotiana benthamiana. The sequence goes on from CM067331.1 coordinate 120,793,987, forward strand.
ACATAAGAACACACGTTTTAGTATAAAGCCTTGAGAACGTGTTTCCAACAATTTCCCCCTTTTTGATAATGGCAAACTTTAAGCGGGATATGCAACTTAAACAATTTATAATGACGATTCAAGACAAGTAAAGATATGCAATAAGTATGCGATTAGTTCCCCCTCAATATATGAATTCCCTCTCAATTTAAGCTTATAAATATTGAGAGTGCATACCCGTTATCTTCCCCCTTTTGCCATTAGCAAAAATAATATAAGAAGATGCCAAAGATGTAAATAAAACTTGTTTATTTATTGGAAAGAAAACATGATTACTTAAAGAGAGTACAATAACTCAAGTAATAGTAGAACAATCGATTATTGATACGAGATAATCGATTATTAGATGACAAAAATCGATTTTTCTGAAGAAGACTTGATTATTGCGCGTCATGCTTTATAATTCCCCCTACCTTTAGGGCGAAACCTGCAAAAATTCGTTAGACGTCTCCGACGCTCAAGTTAGAAATCATGTAAAATAAAAAGATGCAATGCATGACTTAGATCAACGTGGAGTCAAGAATCCCGAGTTCACTACGAATTCGGAAGAAGGACTCTTTCTATAAGGGCTTAGTAAAGATGTCGGCCAATTGGTCTTTGGTTTCAACAAATTCGATTTCGACATCGCCTTTGAGAATGTGATCTCTTATAAAATGATGTCTAATTTCAATGTGTTTTGTTCGCGAATGAAGAACGGGGTTATGGCACTAGTATTATCACATCTAAGAGGGATATGATCAAGACTTAGGCCATAGTCCAAGAGTTGTTGTTTCATCCATAGGATTTGAGCGCAACAACTCCCCGCGGCTACATATTCAGCCTCGGTGGTGGACAACGCAACACTTACTTGTTTCTTGCTAAACCAAGAAACGAGAGAGCTACCGAGCAAATGGCAAGTGCCACTAGTGCTCTTGCGGTCCAATTTGCATCCAGCAAAATCGGAGTCGGAATAGCCAACGAGTTGGCATTGAGAACCTTTGGGGTACCATAGACCCACATTTGTAGTACCAACAAGGTACTTCAAAATCCGTTTTACCGCAGTAAGGTGAGACTCCTTTGGACACGATTGATAACGGACGCATAAGCACACGCTAAACATGATGTCCGGACGACTAGCAGTAAGATAGAGAAGAGAGCCAATCATACCTCGATACTTCTTAGTGTCGACTTCCTTACCTTTCTCATCTTTGTCTAGATGATCGGATGTGCTCATGGGAGTCGCCATTGCTTTTGCATTGTACATTTCCAATCGTTTCAGCAATTCTTTGCAATATTTGGCTTGGCAAATGAACGTACCTTCTTTCATTTGCTTTACTTGTAATCCCAAAAAGAATGTTAACTCACCCATCATAGACATCTCAAATTCGCTTGTCATTAAATCGAAAAATTCCTTGCATAAGACATTGTTAGTAGCACCAAATATGATATCATCCACATATATTTGAACTAATAAAATATCATTGTTTTTATGCTTAACAAAAAGGGTGGTGTCAACTTTCCCCCTAATGAAATCATTTTCCAATAGAAATTTGCTCAATCGTTCATACCAAGCTCGGGGAGCTTGTTTTAAACCATAGAGAGCCTTTTTGAGTTTGAAAACATGATCGGGAGATTTAAAATCTTCAAAACCGGGGGGTTGTTCAACATAAACTTCTTCTTGTATAACACCATTTAGAAAAGCACTTTTCACATCCATTTGATATAAATTGAAATTCATAGAAGAGGCAAAAGCGAGCAATAGACGAATAGCTTCTAATCTAGCTACGGGAGCATATGTTTCTTCATAGTCAATACCCTCTTCTTGATTATAGCCTTTTGCTACAAGCCTAGCTTTGTTTCTAGTGATTACACCATTTTCATCTAGTTTGTTTCGAAAAACCCATTTCATACCAATTATGGTATGATTTTCGGGTCTTGGCACCAAATCCCAAACGTCATTCCGTTTGAATTGGTTATGCTCCTCTTGCATTGCCAAGGTCCAAAATTCATCTCCAATTGCTTCAGAGATGGTTGTTGGTTCAATTTGAGACACAAAAGCAGTATGTCCTAAGGTGTTCTTAAGGGAGTTTCGGGTACTTACCTTTTCTCCGACGTCGCCAATTACCTGTTCGAGAGGGTGATCTTTGATTGTCCTCCACTCATTAGGCATTGTCGTTTCTTTCTCCAATTGTGGCGCTTCCTCCATTGGTTGTTCCAAGATTTCATCTTTATTTTCCTTAGGCGATTCCTCTTGTATTTTGTCTTTCAAGCTATCTAAAATACCTGCAAGATCAAAACCGGAATCCTTTCTCGCCAAGCGAGCATTATTTTCGGCAAATACAACATGAGGGGATTCCTCCACAGTTTCGGTTCTTATATTAAAAACCCTATATGCTTTGCTACGTGAAGAATAACCAATGAAAATTCCCTCATCGGACTTAGCATCAAATTTTCCCAATTGATCTTTGCCATTGTTATGAATAAAACATTTACAACCGAATACTCTAAAGTGGGAGATATTTGGTTTCCTTCCCTTATAGAGTTCATAGGGAGTTTTCATGAGTATAGGCCTTATGACTACTCTATTTAAGACGTAGCATGCGATACTCACGGCATCCGCCCAAAAATGTTTGGGAATCTTAGCCTCTTCGAGCATGGTTCTAGCCATCTCTTCGAGACACCTATTTTTCCTTTCCACCACCCCATTTTGTTGTGGTGTACGTGGAGCGGAAAAGGTATGCTCGATACCGAGTTCGTCACAAAAGTCCACAAAGAGATTGTGATCAAACTCTCCCCCATGATCACTTCTAATTGAAGTGACGGTTGTTTCCTTCTCGTTTTGAACACGCTTAAGAAAATATTTAAAAATCTTAAAAGCATCACTTTTATTGGCAAGAAATAAAGTCCAAGTAAATCTAGAATAATCATCAACAATCACAAAAGCATAACGATTTCTTCCTAGACTTTCAATGCGAGATGGTCCAAATAAATCCATGTGAAGCAATTGCAATGGTCTAGTAGTTGAAACAATGTTTTTCGATTTGAAAGATGCTTTTGTTCGCTTCCCTTTTTGACAAGAATCACAAATAGAGCCATTTTCAAATTTCAAATTGGGAAGGCCAATAACTAAGTTTTGTGAAATCAATTTGTTCAAAAGATGCATGTTTATATGAGCAACTCTACGATGCCATAGCCAAGTATCATCCTCTTTGCTCATAAGGCAATCCACATATTCGGGTGAGGAATTAGCAAGATCAACCATGTAAATATTATCCACTCTAAAACCACGAAGGATAATTTTGAAATCACTACGTCTAAATACTAAGCATTCATCCGAATCAAATAAGGCAAGATTTCCCTTGTCACATAATTGACTTATGCTCAAGAGATTATGCTTTAAACCTTTAACAAGTAATATATGCTTAATAGAAGAATTTTCATCCTTACCGACCGATCCGATGCCGATAATCTTTCCTTTATTGTTGTCACCAAAAATAACACTTCCTCCTTCTTTGTGTTCTAGTTGAAGGAATTTGGATTCGTCTCCCGTCATGTGCTTGGAGCATCCACTATCAAGGTACCATAGTACACTTGATCCCTTCAAACACACCTACAAAACAAATTAATGTGTTTTAGGTACCCATGCCATTTTGGGTCCTTGAGGGTTAGGCATATCATAATGATGCGATTGAGTGATATGTCTATGTCGTGTAAAACATGCAGGAGCAATATGACCAATGCGTCTACAATAATGACAAGTCACGTTGGGGTTATGCATCCTTCTACGTTCATAGTAACTTGACGGACGAAAATGGTTTACTCTATTTTCAGCATTATGACGATTGCGTGCTTTATGAACATCATTTCTCCTACTATGAGCAGCATTTCTAGAATAATTATTTCTACGTTGGAAATCATTTCTAGGTGCTCTGAAGGGTTCAAAATTCCTTCTAGTATTTGGCCTATAATATGCATCATTTCTAGGGTAGTTATTTCTAGGTGGTAAGTCATTGCTAGGTCTTCTAAAATGTTCAACATTTAGTCTAGCATGCATATTGGTTCTAGGATTGATATTTCTAGGATAAGCATTTTTATTATTAGTCCTAGGTTGAGCCTTAGGTTGTTGGGGTTTAGCTTCAACCTTTTCTTTAGGCTCATTCGTAAACCCTATGCCATGCTTGGTTGACTTCAAATTATCAAGAACATCATTCAAATTTTTGTGCGAAGAATTAAACTTATCTAATGTGCCTTTAAGCCTTTCTACTTCATTTTTGAGATGCAAGCAAGAAGTACACTTTCTAATCGAGCTTTCGGGCTTATCGGCGCTTCTTTTTTCCGAAAAACTTATTTTCCTCTTTCAACTTCTCATTTTCTAAAACCAGTTTTTCAAAATCTTTTTCTTTTAGAGAGAGTTGTTTTTGAAAATCTTTTTCTTGCAACGACAGAGTTTTCTGCAAATCTTTAATAGTCTTGGAAGCATCAACAAACTCACTATGTAATTTATTATAAGCATTTTGCATTTCTTCAAGCGAGTGAGAGTTGGACGTACTTACCTCTTCTTCTTCGTTTGCCATGAGACATTGGCCAGTTGATTCATCATATGAGCTGTCCGCTTTTTGAGGCATGCTTTCATACATTTCCTCCAGCTTATCCCACATCTCTTTGGCGGTTTTGTAGTGGGAAATTTTCTGATAGTCTTCCTGATTCAAGGCGTTATACAACATATTTATTGCATTAGTGTTGTATTCACTTACCTTGGCTTTCCCAACTTTCGTTGTCATTTGATCACCATGCTTGATGATTTGCCATAGATAAAAGTTGTTGGCTGTGATGAAAATTCTCATCCGATCTTTCCAATATGAGTAATTATTTCCATCAAATATTGGAGGCAACATGTTAAAATCACCTTCACCTATTCCTGCAAAAAAGTCACGAGTAGAAGCCATGGATGGTTCTCTCAAACTGTTAAGTCTCCAGAGAGTTGGGCTCTGATACAATTTGTTAGATAATACGCTTAACGCTAGAGGGGGGTGAATAGCGTTATAATAAAATTTAGCGTAAACTTGCGGAAATTAAAATTTGCAGGAAATAAATAAGTGCGATAAATAATAAAGTACGCAGCGATGTATTCTGGTTCACCACAACACGTGGCTAGTCCAGTCCCCGAGAGACTCTCTCGAGATTTTCCACTAACTTGTCAAGCTTACGGGTGCTCAACAAACCTTTACAGCTTAAGGACACAAGCCTTAACACCTTTGCTCGGAGATACAACACTTCAAGACTTCTCTGTTAAGCTTACGGGTGCCTAACCAACCTTTACAACTTAAGGACACAAGCCTTAACACCTTTGCTCGGAGATACAACACTCCAAGACTTCAACCAAGGAAACACAAGTTCCTTACAACAAGAGAATCACAATTCTCTTACAAGTGTACAAAATACTAAACACTCAAACAAAGCACTCCTTAATGAGTAGATATGAGTAAAAGAAGTAAGCTCAAGATCACAACAACTATGGACAAGACTTTGGCTCTCAAAAGCTTTATGAAATGAATATAAAATGATAAACAATAGTATGCAAGCTTATAGCAATAGAATGATCAGTTGTTGTGTGTTGTTGTGTTTAAAACACTGAAATGAAGCTATATTTATAGTTGAAAAACTTGGCATTACCGTTGCCTAATTGCCAATTAAGAGTTGCTGATTTTACTCTGTGACAATCGATTGTCAGGAAGCCACAATCGATTGTTTGCCAATCGTTCCAAAAATCAATCCCAGATTTTACGCTTAACAATCGATTGTCCAAGATCAACAATCGATTATTGGCAACGTTCAAAAAATCATTTCCAGATTTTACGTAAAACAATCGATTATACCAAATCAATAATCGATTATTCAGCAACGTTCAAAAAATCCTTTCCAGATTTTAATTTCAACAATCGATTGTACAAAATCAACAATCGATTATTCAGCAACGTTCAAAAAATCTTTTTCAGATTTTAATATCAACAATCGATTGTACAAAATCAACAATCGATTACCTGACGGTATTTGAAAACTTTACGACAACGGTCAGCTTCACAATCGATTGTGCAATGTTAACAATCGATTATTTATCAGACTTTGAAAATCATTTTAGACACTGCCTCGTGACAATCGATTGTTAAACACTCACAATCGATTATTTAATAACTTTGAAATAGTCTGGAAGTCACTGCCTCAACACAATCGATTGTCATAAGTTCACAATCGATTATTTTGTGACTTTGAAAAATCTGAAGGACACTGTCTCTTCACAATCGATTGTCATTAGCTTCACAATCGATTATTCTGAGTTTTGAAAAACTTTGATGGACACTGCCTCATCACAATCGATTGTCATAAGGTTCACAATCGATTGTCTTGCAGGTTTGAAAAACCTGATGCTCACTGCCTTAACACAATCGATTGTCATTAGTTCACAATCGATTGTCATGCAGTCTTGGCTTAACATAATCGATTATCATAAGTACATAATCGATTATCTTAGTCCAGTTTTTAGAGGCATGTTTAAAAATCATTTTGACTAATGAAAATATGTATGATTTAAAATCATTTAGCATTAAATTAAATATGCATGATTTTGTAAAAATAATTTTACGAGAGAAGCCATGTCATGAGTCAAGTTGTCGGATCAAGATCACAATTAAGAACGACTCATTTAAACTATAAAACTTTGTCTTGTGCTTGAATCTCGTTATCCACCAATTGTGCGCTTGTACTTGAACTTCGCATATATCAATTTGCGCTTGTTTGTCATTCATCAAAACCTACACATAAGAATACACGTTTTAGTATAAAGCCTTGAGAACGTGTTTCCAACAAATTTCACTACAAATAATTATTTCTCGGGATTGGGACCTCGAAACTCGATTCCGGCATACACCCAAATCCCATATTTTTATGCGGGCCCTCTGGAACCATTAAATCACAGTTCCGAATCCGTTTACCCAAAATATTGACCAAAGTCAAATTTTATCATATTTGAGCTTTTCGGCTACGCTCCCGGACTATGCATGCGAATAAATGGGGTTTTCAAGGCTTTGTAAGTACAGAATGGTAAGAAAACTAGTGATGATCCTTGTGGGTCATCACATTATTCCATGAATGTATTTGTATTACTTTTTAATTAATGTAATCTATGTATTCAAATGTATTTGTAGTACGTATTCATATATTTTTATACTATAGGTGACCTGTTATACTTCATGTATTCAATGTAGTTTTATGTATTTAACTGCATTCAATGTAATTATATAATTTCTTTGGAAATTACTATATTTTTGGGGTATTTTTAGATTGAGAATCTTTTTGAAAATCGAAAATACAAATTTTGTGTATTATAATTGAGTTTGAGTTACATTAGGAGTCTATTATGTTAATTAATTCACTTTTCCTTTAAAAATAGCTGAACAGATCATAAATTATGCTATTTACATTGATGTATTCACAAATACATATCGTGAATACAACTGAATCAATTGATTCACTTTTCATTTAAAAACAACTGAATAGACCATAAATTGCATTATTTACGATGTTATATTCATAAATAAGTATCGTGAATACAGTTGAATACAATAATCTGTATAGCTGTAATCCTCCGTTTTATGCCGTGAATACAATAATCTATCTAGCTGTAATCCCCTATTTCACACCGAGAAATGCTACAGTATTCATGAATACAGTAGTTTAAATACATCAAATACACTTTAAAAATCCTGAAAAATAGCTCTAGGAAGTAATATAGTAAATGGTTGCTACAACTAGCTAATAACCGCTAAACAATAGTGGTTTGTGAAAATTTCTCTATAAGAAATATGCAGTTCAGTCTGATTTAAAAGCTCATGCTAATATTTGCGGTACTAGAGAGCATATATGTGATTGTGGCGCTTTATTTTCAAGGTGAATTCCTTATGCTCCTTTTAATTTTCATGATTATTGCTATAAATATTTTTGTAGTGGCAATTTAATTTATGAAAAAGGTCCAATACATGGGTCGGTAACGGGTAACGGTAGGCTAATTAAATCTGGCTGGGTATGAGTTAAAATGTTTGGGTGTAAATTAAAATTCTACATGTCAAATTAATAAGTGAATATCTTAGCCAGTGTGGCAGCCGTTTAAAATTAAGGAGGTATCCTAGCCAAGAGTGTAACGACAAGGTGGGTAATGGGTCAAACTTCTAACGAGGGTTATTTGTAGACCTTATTATAAAGTCCAAGGGGTATTTGAACATTTTTCGTATTTTAAGTTTCATTTACTTTCGAATACTTTCACATTAAAAACAAATGGAGTGCATATAAATTAATTTAAATAGTCACTCACTCAACTACTTAAACTAAAACTAATTAGAAAATAAATATGTATATGTGTATATATTCTTATATAATTAGTATATATTCTATGTATACCAACTAAAAAAATAACCACAAAATCCAGGCAGGCTATATGTGTAAAAGATCCATTTTCCTTGATGAGTCACGGTTAGCCACTAATAACACATGTATTTACTTTTAAGCCACTATTTAAAATATCTTTTGTCTTTAGCCACTACTTTAATGAAATTTATTTCCCAGATGAAAGTACCCTTCTGCTATGTTAACTTTGAACTTAACTTCAGGACTTCAGAAATATATGTTCTTAACTTTTGAACATGGAACTCTAAGTTCAGGACTACATGTCCTTAACTTTTGAACTTAGCTTCAGGACTTTAGGACCATATGTCCTTAACTTTTGAACTTGTAACTATAAGTTCAGGATCAAGTGTCCTTAACTTTTGAGCTTGTTAGTCTAAGTTCAGGACCTATTCTCCTTAATTTTTGGGTTTCTTAGCCTAAGTTTAGGACCTATTGTCGTTAACTTTTGAGTTTGTAAAGTCTAAGTTCAAGACTTTAAGTTCAGGACCTATTGTCCTTAACTTTTGGGCTTCTTAGCCTAAGTTCAGGACCTATTGTCCTTAACTTTTGAGCTTGTTAGTCTAAGTTAAGGACTTCATGGCCTACTGTCCTTAACCTTTGAACTTGTTACTCTAAGTTCATGACCTATTGTCCTTAACTTTTGAGCTTGTTAGTCTAAGTTCAGGACCAAGTGTCCTTAACTTTTGAACTTGTAATTCTAAATTCAGGACCAAGTGTCCTTAACTTTTGAACTTAGAACTCGAAGTTCAGAATCAAGTTTCTTTAACTTTTGAACTTGTAACTGTAAGTTCAACATCCATAACATAGCAGAAAACCAAGCATTATTTGTATCTTTTCACAAAATAATAATAATAATAATAATTGCAATTTACATATAATATTGATGTCAAATTACACAATAGAAAACTAATAATAAAAAGAAATAATTAAAAATATAAAAGACTACTGAACCTAACCAACCAAAAGAAACAAAAAAACTCAAAAAGTTAGTTTTCTAAAGTTTTCTGTTCTAGAATTGCAGAAAAGAACACTTCACGATCATCTTTATCCAGTTTAGGAACAACAAGCCACTTTTGTTGCTTATACCTCATAATCCTGAATGATTCTAAATAATCATTCAATTCTTCCTTCAAACATAAAAAGCTATTAGTCCATAAAAGCCTCCCAGGCCTCAAAACTCTATCAAAATCATACACCATAAAATCGATCCAGCCATCAAGAAATATTGTCGTATGAATCAAATCTAATTTGTTACCGAAAATTGGTAATCTCTGATTTATAGTTAAGTAAAGAGGAATTAGTCCTTGAGGAGCTATCATCTCGTTAAATGGTGCACCAAGAAATACCAAAGAAGAAAATCCTTCCGGCACAATTTTTCTTCCTAATATGAACAAGATAGAAGAAAGAGTAACACGGTTTTTTATATTAATTTTAATAGATTAGTGACTATTATTGCTAAACATTGAAAATGCTGAATAAAAAGTAAATACCATTTTAAAAAGCGGCTATCCCACACAATTTACTTCACTACTACTTCTAGAAGGGAAATTTTTGTTCATATACCATATAGGAAAATATATTATCACATATGTTCATAGTTTGCATATTACCTACCATGCTAATAGTATTTTTATAAAATATAGACAATTTATTAAATAAAGAATCATTGTAGCTATAAGCTTCCTTACTTAGGCGCGCTAAAATTGGAGAATTAAATATTCTTTCCGATCTTCGACAACGCAAATCACACATTAATATTTCCTTTCTCTATATATTTTTATACGTTGTTTGTTTGGATTGGAACTTTCATATGTTGTTTGATTGGAATTTGTTTTTACAAAGTAACTAATTTTTATTGTCTGGATTGGATGTTGTTGCAACGAATTGAGAATTCTCTCTACGTCTCTTTATCTATCAATCTCAAATTTCAGTAATATAAAACAAAGAAAAAGAGAGCAGCAATTTCACCATTGAAAGCCATTAAAAATCTTTGAAGCTTTGAATTCGAATTTGGATTTTCAAAAATTATTATTTGTTTGGATTGAGTATTGTTGAAAATAATTGAGAATATGGTTTGGAGTTTATATCTTAATTTTGAGGGGTTTTTTTGTGAACATTAGACTTGGTTTTGGTTGAATTTCAGATTGAAACTCGAAGAAGAAGAATAAGACATGGCGTACATTATATTTGCACAAATTGTAGAAAAAATGTAGACTCTTGTTTATTTATTTTTCTTTTATTTATTTAAATATTGTATGAAAGTTGAGTAATATTGTATAAAAATTATATTTACGTTGCATTATGTTGTATTTAAGTGGTTTAACAACAGTAGTAATATCTCTTCCCATTCTTACTTCTTCTCTTAGCATAATACATATTTTCTCAATATACTAGTCCAATTTTTCAGTTGCATACCTAAATTTTGTGGATATTCTGTGACACCAATAATTATTTTGAACTGAAATTAGTACCACACTAAGAGACCAACATCAATAATAAGGAACGCATTATATATCACTCGTTCAACTGTATTTTCAAATTCCAATCAGTTTTTTTCTTTATTAAAAATTTTTAAATCTCAAAGTGTAATCTTATTATCAATTTTAATTTATTTTATCACCATTTTCCTCTCATCATCTCTTCCAATAAAAGCCCGCCACTAGAGCACCAACAAAATGTTTTATGACGTTCAAGACAAAGAATTATTTTGAGTTAAGTGAGCGTTAAAATTTGTTGCTGGACAGATAAATTATATTAAATTCTAGTTGTATATCAATATCCTACACTTTATCTATATTTTATCTATAAAATAAACTACATGTCACAGTAAAATATATATATCAGTATAAATTTTTATAATATCAACAAAATTTCTACATTTATTTTACAATAAAACTACATATTATTTGAAGAATTAATATGAAATGCAGAATTTCAATGTTTCTACAAATTACCTATAAATTTTTTGCAAACTATTCATAACAGAATTTATCTTTATTTTCATGCAGGTTCGTCTGGAACATTATAATTACTTGATATGCCAACATCTCCCGTTAGATGAATACAACTCATTTATAATTTTCTACACTTTCACACATTATTTCACCCAGTTAAATATAACTACAAGTACATAAAACTTACATACAAACTTATATACAATTACAATATAATACCACTTAAATATACTTTTTGTACAAATGTTGTTCAACTTTCATAGAATGGTTAAATGAATGAAATAAAAATAAATAAACAACAGAATATATTTTTTCTACAATTTTTCTAATTTTTGTAATATAATGTATGTCATGTCTTCTTCTTTTTGTGACTATCCAAAGGGTCATCACCTGTTTTTAATTAAATTCTGTGCTTTCGAGATCTTGAAAACCTCATTTAGAGTTATCTCGATTTACATACACAGTCCGGACATGTAACCAGAATGCTTAAATATGAAATTCTGTGAAAAATAATGAAAATTTTGTTGTAAAATGAGTAAATTTGACTTTGGTCAACCTTTTGGGTAAACAGACCCGGACCCATGATGCAACGATCCCGAAAAATCTGTAGGAAAATATGGAATTTGGGCATATACCCGGAATCGAATTCCGAGGTCCCAAGCCCGAGAAATTAATCTTTTTGTAAAATTTATTTTCTGAAAATGTTTAAGGAAATTTCAAATGAAATCCAATTAAAAAACGATGATATCGGGCCCGTATATTTTCGGCACCCGGTACAAGTCTTATATATGGTGTAAGTCCTTTTTATAAAATTTGGTTAAAATTAGACGTCGTTTGACGTGATTCGGACTTGAATTTCAAAATTTGAAACTTGATGAAGTTTGAGAAAAGCTCTTGATTTTGAGGTTTCATTCATTATTTTTGAGGTTATTGGCGATTTGATCGCACATATAAGTTCGTATGATGTTGTTGAGTTAGTACGTGTATTTGGTTAGGAGCCCCGAGGGCTCGGGAGTGTTTTGGGAAGTTTGGAACTTAGGAGAAATTGCAGAAAATCTGCAACAGGTGCTCAGGCCTGTTGCTCTTTGCGATCGCGTAGTCACTCTCACGATCGCGTATGGTAAAAAGGGACAGGGGTACTTTTGTTCAATGCGAACGCTGGGGGATAATCGCGAACGCGGAGCACTGGGGGTTGCTCTACGTGAACGTGACCCACGTCCTGCGAACGTATAGTGTAAGTGGGGGCAAGTATGGAATTAAACATTTTCCTCTATGCAAACCCGTTCATAGGCCTGCGAATACGAAGGTCAGGGGGGCCAACCCTTTGCAAACGCGTACAAGGAATCGCGAATGCATAAGCATGTGTAAGGATGCTCTTTGCGAACGCGGGAGACCCATCGTGAACGCGATGAAGGTCTACCCAGTGATTTTAAAACAGTAGCTTAAACGAGAATTATTCAAATTTTCATAACTTCTTCATCTCAACTCCAAATTGGGCAATTTTTGAAAGAGAATTTCACCGCAAACTCATAGGTATGTAATCTTAGACTCGTTTTCTTAAATTTTCATTAACACAATTAGATTTCTAGGCCTAAATTATGTGAATAAGGGTAGAAAATTAGGGATTTAGGTAGAGTTAGAGCTTTTTAATTAATTATACTTTAGGCCCTGTTTTGGGGTCGAATTTTGAAAATAATTATATATTCGGGCTCTTGGATGAATGGATGATCATATTTTGATTCGAACCTTGTATTTTTGACCAAGAGAGCCGTGGCTCGATTTCTGAATTTTTGGAAAGAATGATTGGGAAGTTATAATTGAACATTGGAATTGGATTGTTTAGAAATTATTGATGTTATTAAGTCAATTATGTATAGATTCGATTAGGTTAGAGTCGAATTTGAAAGGAAAAGTGGTGTTTGAGGATCGAGTTGGCCGTGGAAGTTTGAGGTAAGTGTCCAGTCTAACCTTAGCTTTAGGGATTAGGAGTTGAGTCATATTTCTACTTGCTTCTTGTTGAGTACGACGTATAGGCATGGTGACGAGTATCTATTTATTGGTGTCAAGCATGACCGTGAGTCTTAAGTTGAAAGTTAATGCGTTCTCAAATGACACTTCAGACTCTTTACTATATTGAGCAAAGATTTATTTTATCCTCGTAGATCTTATTTATGATTGAGTGTTGTCATTAATTGAGTTGAGTACAAGCTTAGTTAGGATTAGTTATAGCTGATTATCCCTTGCCAGGATGACTATTTTAATATTGTTGTTCCCTTGCCGGGAAGTTATTATATTGCTTTTGTTCCCTTGCCGGGATTTCCTGAAATTTTGTGATGTCTTGAAATGGGAGCGGGTGGTACGCCTTCCACACTGTATGATAAAATGGGAGCGGGTGGTACGCCTACCACAAGATATGATGAAGTGGGAGGGGGTGGTATGTCTACCACAAGATATGATGAAATTGGAGTGAGTGCTACGCATACCACAAGGTTGATGAAATGGGAGCGGGTGGTATGTCTACCACAAGATATAATGAAATGGGAGCGGGTGGTACGCCTACCACAAGATATGAGAAATGGGATCGAGTTGACACATGCAACAAGATGGAAACTGAAAGTGAAAGTTGCACGTATTTTTCTTTATTCTTGTTAGAAGTTATATTGTTAGCTTTCTTATTATCCCTTGTTATTTTGTTTTGTTTATCTGCTACCCTAAAGCATGTTCCCCTTCCCCGGCTTTAATTGTTTATTACCTATTTACCTTTCCACCATATATTATATAACTGCATAGGTTTATCTAGAGTCTGATCCTAGCCTCGTCACTGTCTCGCCGGGGTTAGGCCATGCACTTACCAGCATATAAGGTCGGTTGTGTTGATACTGCACTTTGCACTGTGTGCAGATTTTGAATCAACATTTGATCATCAACAGTGGATCGGGAGCCATCATTAAGTTTACCAAGACTCCGAGGTAGCCCTGCTGGCGTCCGCAGGCCCTTGTCTTCTCTTAGTTTTCATGTTCTGTTGTCATTTGTACTCGATATATACTATATTGTTTTCTTTCAAATACTTATTTGTAGTAATCCTAGACAGTCCGTGAATGTTGTGACACCGGGTTCCGGGTGGAGACATGTATTGGATTCTAGATATTTTGGTTTCATATCTATTTAAGATTTCTACTAAATTTTATTTTCCCTGTCATTTAAATGCTTATTCATTGCTAATTTAATTGGTTAAACATGTATTAAAAAGAATGAGTTAATGGTTTCAAAAATTCATGGCTTGCCTAGCTTTCACAAGTAGGCGCCATCACGACTCTCGAGGGTGGAAATCCGGGGTCGTGACAAGTTGTTATTAGAGCTCTAGGTTACATAGGTCTCACAACTCACGGGCAAGCTTAGTAGAGTCTGAGGGATCCTACAGAGACTTTTGTATTTATCCCGTACAGGTTATAGAGTTAGCAAAATCTCACATTTGTTCTTTCTTGTCGTGCGGATTTGTTTCTCAATGCTAATTGGATTTATACTTTGTTCTTTCGCAGATAGTAAGGACACGCGCTTCCTCATCTACTTCTTAGCAGCTTGAGCCCCCAGCACTAGCTCCCAGTAGGGGCAGAGGGCGAGGCCGAGGTCGTGCTAGAGGCCACGGTAGGGGCAGAGCTCAGCCCCGAGCAGCAACACCAGTAGTGGAACCTCAGGTTGATTTTAAGAAGGCAATTCCTCCCCACCAGTTTCGGTGGGCCCAGATCAAGTCCCAGAGGGGTTTATTGCTACCTCAGTTCTTCAGGATGATCTGGTCTGATTGGTAGGACTTATGGAGAGTGTGTCCCGAGCATGTTTGCTTCCTGTAGCACCAACCACTTCTCAGGCTGGAGGAAGGGCTCAAACTCCTACTATACGTACTCTGGAGCAGGTATCTCCCCAGATTCAAACTCTAGCGGTTAAGCCAGTTGGGGCAGTTCAGCCGGGTGTAGTGGCTTAGACCGGCGATGGAGCAACAATGTCTGCCGATGCTTTGTGGAGGATGGATAGGTTGACCAAGCTCTTCACTAATACTTTCAGTAGTGCTTTTTCTAAGGATCCCTAGGATTTCCTATATATATGCCATGGGGTTCTTAGGAACATAGGCATTGTTGAGACCAATGAGGTCGATTTTTCTACATTTTGCTTGTCTGGATCCGCCAAGACTTGATGGAGGGATTACTGCTTAGCTAGGCTAGCCGGATCACCATCTTTGACTTGGGAGCAATTTAAAATGTTGTTTCTGGAGAAGTTTCTCCCCATGACTTAGAGAGAGGCCTATCGATGGCAGTTTGAACGCCCTCACCGGGGTTCCATGACGATCACTAAGTATGAGACCATGTTCATCGAATTAGCTCTCCATGCTCTTTTCATACTTCCTACCAAGAGAGATAGGGTGAGGAGGTCCATTAGCGATCTTATTCAGCCGATTCGTCTTCAGATGGTCAAGGAGGCTAGGAGTGAGACCACTTTTCAGGAGGCAGCCAATGTGGCCTATAGAGTTGAGAGGGTTTTGTTGCAGAGAGGTGGTCATGGGTCGGATAAGAGGTCCCATCATTCAGGAAGATTTAGTGGTACCTATCTGGAGGTAGAGATTCATATGGTAGAGTCCATCTTCATAGGCCCTTTCAATTAACACTTCAGGTTTATCATGGTGCTTCAGGTAGCCGTGGTCCTCAGACGCAGTATCTCGATCAGCAGTCCTTCAGTGAACCACCAGCACCTATCAGTACACCATCGCTTCAGAGTTTCTAGGGTCATTCGCCGAGGGCCTATTTTACTTGTGGCAACACGATGCATATTGCTAGGTATTGCCCTTGAACTTCGAGCAATTCTCTGCATCATGGTTCTCGTGCTATGGTACAGGCACCAGATGTTCCAAAGCCTACCCAACCAACTAAAGGTAGGGGTAGGGGTGCTAGAGATGGAGGTAGAGGTCTTAGAGGTAGAGCGCAGGCCGCTAGAGGTGGAGGCCAGCCAGCAACAGGCGTCCTAGAGATGTGGTTCAGGGTTGTAGGGCCCAGGCCCGATGTTTTGCTTCCCCAGCCCGGCCCAAGGCTGCGGCTTCAGATACAGTGATTAAAGGTACAGTTCTGGTTTGTGATAGAGATGATTCAGTGTTATTTTATCCAGGATCTGCCTACTTGTATCTGTCATCTTATTTTGCACCGTATCTGGTCATGCCTAGTGATTCATTGAGTGTTCATGTTTATGTGTCTACCCCCGTGAGTGATTCTATTGTGGTAGATCGAGTCCATCATTTCTATGTTCTGGTGATTGGGGGTCTTGAGACTCGTGTGGATTTGTTGCTTCTAGACATGGCCGATTTTGATGTTATATTGGGGATGGAATGTTTATCACCTTACCACACTATCTTGGATTGTCATGCCAAGATTGTGACTTTAGCCTTAATGGGTATGCCTCGTTTAGAGTGGAGGGGGACTCCTGGTCATTCTACCCATAATGTTATCTCATATGTGAAGGCTCGGCGTATGGTTGAGAAGGGGTGTTTGGCCTATTTGGCTTATGTTTGTTATTCCAGTGCTAAGGTTCCCTCTATTTATTCTATGCCCGTTGTTCATGAGTTTCCTGAGGTACTCCCTTCAATCATGCCGAAGATGCCACCCGACAAAGATATTGACTTTTGCATTGATTTGGCTCCGGGAACCCAGCTCATTTCTATCCCGATGTATCGTATCGCCCTGCCATAGTTGAAAGAGTTGAAGGATCAGTTGCAAGTATTTCTTGAGAAGGGCTTCATTAGACCCAGTGTCTCGCCTTGGGGTGCGCTGATGTTGTTTGTTAAGAAAAAGGATGTTTTGATGAGAATGTGCATTGATTACTGACCGTTGAACAAGGGTACAATCAAGAATAAGTATCCACTACCGAGGATTGATGATTTGTTCTATCAGCTTCAGGGTGCCAAGGTATTTTCGAAGATTGACTTGAGATCTGGCGACCATCATTTGAGGATTAGGGCATCCGATGTCCCTAAGACAACATTTCGCACTCAGTACGGGCATTATGAGTTCTTAATTATGTCATTCGCGTTGACAAATGCTCTGACAACTTTTATGGATTTGATGAAGTGAGTGTTTGGGCCTTATTTGGATTCATTAGTGATAGTCTTTATTGATGATATTTTGATATATTCCCGTAACCGGGAGGAGAACGAACATCATCTCAGGGTGGTTCTTTAGACTTTGAGGGATAGTCAGCTATACGCTAAATTTTTGAAGTATGAGTTCTGTTTGAGTTTAGTTGCATTCCTGGGTCATGTTGTATCAGCAGAGGGTATTCAGGTTGATTCGAAAAAGATTGAGGCAGTCAAGAACTGCCCTAGACCAACATCAACTACAGAGATTTAGAGTTTCTTGGGATTGGAAGGCTACTACCGTCGGTTCGTGGAGGTGTTCTCATCTATTACAGCTCCGATGACCAGGTTGAACCAGAAGGGTGCCCAGTTCAAATGGTCGGACAAATGTAAGGCGATCTTTCAGAAGCTTAAGACAGCTCTGACTACGGTATCAGTATTTGTTTTGCCCACAGGTTCAGGGCCTTACACAGTTTATTATGATGCTTCCGTATTGGGCTTGGTACAGTGTTAATGCAGGATGACAAGGTCATTGCCTATGCTTCGAGGCAATTGAAGATTCATGAGAAGAACTATCTGGTTCATGACTTAGAATTGGCATCCATTGTTCACGTATTAAAAATTTAGAGGCATTATCTATATGGCTGGCATGTGAGGTGTTCATTGATCACAAGAGTCTTCAATATTTGTTCAAGAAAAAGAAGTTGAATTTGAGGCAGATTGTAGAAAATCATTCTATCTATGATATGTGCGCTTTGGTTGTATTAGCATGATTTTCAGGTATAGGTTTTGATGAATGACAAACAATGAAGTCAAGTGTCAAACAACGATATTATATGACAAACAATCAAGATTGAATGCCGAGAAGCATATTGATGAAGGAATTGTATAGTCAAGCCAAAGACAAGCTCAAATGTTCAACACCGAAGACCCAAGGCGTAGGTCGTTTGGTAGAACCAATGTAAGAGCAACGTTTAAGTTATCTCGTCTTTTGGCTCAACATAGGTCATCATAAATATGCATAAAATCATTTTGATAAATCATATTTATCATAAACATATTTTATTAAATCATATTTATCATAAACATATTTTAAATACTTCAAACAAAATGTTGTTAAAGTTCTCTTTTTAACCAAAATGGTTTTTGAAGTAAGTATTCAAATCTGGACTAGAATAATCGATTATACAATATGCATAATCGATTATGCTGTAGACTGTTGCCAGTGTTTGAACACTGGAACAGAATAATCGATTATGCGAAATCAAGGAATCTATTATTCAGCAGAAAATCAGCTTCTGATTTTCGGAACGTTGGAAGAATAATCAATTATGCAGAATCAAGTAATCGATTATTCAGCAGAAAATCAGCTTCTGATTTTCGGAACGTTGGAAGAATAATCGATTATACAAATCCAATAATCGATTATCCTTGCACAAAATCAGCATAATTGATTGCCAATTAAGCAACGGACATAACACTTCTTTCACCTATAAAAAGAGGTCTTTTGAGCTGATTTTAAACACACAACACCTCCCAATATTGATATGCATATGGACATTATTTGAGCATCATTTTAGAGCTTTTGTTGAGCCATTTGAGAGACAACTTTGAGTTATTCATAGAGCTAAATTTGTATCTCTTCATCTACTCTTTGAGAGAGTTCTTGTTGTAAAAGAGAAAGGTGTTTGAGAAGAACATATCTTCTCATTGATTGTCGGGTTCGCTAAGTACCCCAAGTCTTAGTGTGTGAAGTCTTGTGGTGCGGTATCCACGAGAAAGGTTGAAGTCTT
Organism: Nicotiana benthamiana; assembly: GCA_034376525.1. NCBI lineage: Eukaryota > Viridiplantae > Streptophyta > Magnoliopsida > Solanales > Solanaceae > Nicotiana > Nicotiana benthamiana. The sequence continues at coordinate 120,813,321 of CM067331.1, forward strand.
GAGGTGCGGTATCCTCGAGCAAGTTGAAGTCTTGTAGAGTGTACATCTACGAGCAAGTGTAACGGTTTGTTAGGCACCCGAAAGCTTAACGGAGTTAGTGGAATCTCGAGAGAGTCTCTCGGGGACTGGACTAACCACAAAGTTGTGGTGAACCAGGATAAATTCGGTGTGTTCTTTCCTTGCTATTTTAATTACCGAATTTATTTTATTCTTGCAATTTTTAATTCCGCAATATTTATCAATATTCTTGTGCCGCACTATTCACCCCCCCCCCCCTTAGTGACTGGCATAAATCCTAACAATTGGTACCAGAGCCTAACTCTGTGAAAGCCTTAACCGGTTGAGAGTGATATATATTTTTTATTGAGAATATTGAACGCAGGAATAATGAGTGAAGGACACTCCACCGTGAGGCCTCCATTTTTTGATGGAAGAAATTATACATACTGGAAAGAGCGGATGAGAATCTTCATCCAATCAAATAACTTTCGATTATGGCAAATCATCAAGAAAGGTGAACAAATGCCAACAAAGAAAGTTGGGGAAATCATGGTTCCAAAGGAGGAAAATGAATATGATGCCGAGGACATCAAGAAGGTTGAAAGAAATGCAAAGGCCGTCAACTTACTATTTTGTGCGGTGAATCCGGACGACTATCGGAAAATCTCTTGTTGCACAACCGCAAAGGAAATGTGGGATAAACTCGAGATCACTTATGAAGGTACGTCTCAAGTCCGAGAATCTAAAATTGATTTTCTAACACATGAATATGAACTTTTTAGAATGAGGGAAGATGAAGACATCGATAATATGTTCGAACGATTCTCAATGATCGTCAACGATCTTCATGCTCTCGGAAAAATATACTCGAACAAAGATCTAGTTCGAAAAATCCTACGGAGTCTCACTCCCAAATGGCGCTCCAAAGCAAATGCTATCCAAGAGTCGATAGGAATCACGGACGTCACAATTGATGGACTACGAGGTAATCTTAAAGCTTATCAAAGCACAATTCTTAATCCGTATCTTAGAATTAATTCGGATATTGCCTTCAAAGCCTCATCTTCTAAAAGAGTAGAGGTAAGTGATTCGGAAAGTGATGATGATATTATTTCCAATGTTATAATTGAAAAACTTTATACGTTTATGAAGAAGGAAATAAAGAAGGAAGAACCAAGTCCTTCATGTCAAAATTGTGGAAAAATTGGCCACACCAAATCACATTGTCCAAAATCAAAGGACAAGAAAAAGAAGAAACACCATAGGCGCGTAACATGGGATTCGGACAGCTCGGGCGATGAAACTGCCGCATTATGCCTCATGGCAAACGAAGAAGAAAAGGTAAGTATTTCTAACTCTTACTCGTTTGAAGAAATACAAAATGCCTATGATGAATTATATGGTGAATTTTTTAAAGCTTCCAAAACCATAAAAGAATTGAAGAAAACACTTTCTTTGCAAGAAAAAGATTTTGAGAAAACACTTTCTTTGCAAGAAAAAGATTTTGAGAAAACACTCTCTTTGCAAGAAAAAGATTTTGAAAAACAACCTTCTTTAAAAGAAAAAGATTTTGAAAAATTGACTTGTGATAATGAAAAACTAAAAGAAGAAAATGATCTTTTAGAAAATGACATTACTTTTCTTAAAAATAAAATCAACGTTTTAGAAGAAGAAAATAGATTTTTGGAAAATGACAATGTCGATCTCAAAAATAAAATCAAGGAGATGAATGAAGCCTCTTTAAGTGTTCAAAGTTCAAATTGTTCTTCTTGTAGTTCTTTGAAAATAGAGAACATAGAACTTAGAAATACACTAGAAAAATGTAGTGTAAATGATTCTAAAACAAGTGAAGTAATTAAAAAGGATGATAGAAATGAGGTTAAACCGCCTAGAAATGACTCTAGGATTTTTGTTAATAAGTCTAAAACTAATCATTTTAGACACAATTCTAGGAATTTTATTAATGAGTCTAGAATATATAAATTCAGACCACCTAGAAATGACTCTAGGAATTTCAACTCTTCTAGGAATAACGACTTTAGATCACCTAGAACGCATTTGGCTCAACCTAGACATATGCACAACCCTAAGGTTATATGTCATTATTGTAACCGGGTAGGACACATTGTACCCGTATGTTTTGCTAAACATAGAGATTCATATTTTGATTATAATTATTATTTGCCTAACCCCCAAGGACCCAAAAGAAGTTGGGTACCGAAAACCTATTTTTAGGTACTTTTGCAGGTGTGCTTGAAGACTACAATATTGTAGTAGATGCACCAAGCACGAAACCTTACTGCATCGAGGGGGAACGTCGGTTAGTTATCGTATTTTTGATAAAAACGTAATAGTTGATATGTGCTAACAATTGATATTAATTATTGATTCATGTTTTGATAAGTGTTATTTTGAATAACAAATTGGTATCAATTATTTTTATGTCAAATGATTGATTCATGTTTTGATGAATATTTTTAGGTTAAACAACAGTTGGTATATTTGCGAAAAATGACCGTCATTATGATTGGCATGTTTTTACTACCGTTATTATGATTGGCATGTTTTTACTAACATTTGGCATTATTTGATATTGATATGATTTTTTTTAACAATTGGTATCGTCAATAGTTTCAATAACAATTGGTATACTCTTTTTGCTAATGCCAAAAGAGGAAAGAATTTAGATGATATGCATCGAATAAGGGGGAATGTCTTCACATTCTAGTATGCATTAATTAAGGGGGAATTATATTAAATTGTTTACATGAATTGTATGTTGAGATATAGCATGAATTTAGGGGGAATCCAATATGCATATCTCCTGTTGTTTGTCATTATCAAAAAGGGGGAAATTGTAGAAAATCATTCTATCAATGGTATGTGCGCTTTGGTTGTATTAGCATGATTTTCAAGTATAGGTTTTGATGAATGACAAACAATGAAGTCAAGTGTCAAACAACGATATTATATGACAAACAATCAAGATTGAATGCCGAGAAGCATATTGATGACGGAATTGCATAGACAAGCCAAAGACGAGCTCAAATGTTCAAGACCGAAGACCCAAGGCGTATGTCGTTAGGTAGAACCAATGTAAGAGCAACGCTTAAGTTATCTCGTCTTTTGGCTCAACATAGGTCATCATAAATATGCATAAAATCATTTTATTAAATCATATTTATCATAAACATATTTTATTAAATCATATTTATCATAAACATATTTTAAATATTTCAAACAAAATGATGTTAAAGTTCTCTTTTTAACCAAAATGGTTTTTGAAATAAGTATTCAAATCTGGACTAGAATAATCGATTATACAATCTGCATAATCGATTATGCTGTAGACCGTTGCCAGTGTTTGAACACTGGAACAGAATAATCGATTATGCGAAATCAAGTAATCGATTATTCAGCAGAAAATCAGCTTCTGATTTTCGGAACGTTGGAAGAATAATCGATTATACAAATCCAATAATCGATTATCCTTGCACAAAATCAGCATAATTGATTGTCAATTAAGCAACGGACATAACACTTCTTTCACCTATAAAAAGAGGTCTTTTGAGCTAATTTTAAAACACACAACACCTCCCAATATTGATATACATATTGACATTATTTGAGCATCATTTTAGAGCTTTTGTTGAGCCATTTGAGAGACAACTTTGAGTTGTTCATAGAGCTAAATTTGTATCTCTTCATCTACTCTTTGAGAGAGTTCTTGTTGTAAAAGAGAAAGGTGTTTGAGAAGAACATATCTTCTCATTGATTGTCGGGTTCGCTAAGTACCCCAAGTCTTAGTGTGTGAAGTCTTGTGGTGCGGTATCCACGAGCAAGGTTGAAGTCTTGAGGTGCGGTATCCTCGAGCAAGTTGAAGTCTTGTAGAGTGTACATCTACGAGCAAGTGTAACGGTTTGTTAGGCACCCGAAAGCTTAACGGAGTTAGTGGAATCTCGAGAGAGTCTCTCGGGGACTGGACTAACCACATGTTGTGGTGAACCAGGATAAATTCGGTGTGTTCTTTCCTTGCTATTTTAATTACCGAATTTATTTTATTCTTGCACTTTTTAATTCCGCAATATTTATCAATATTCTTGTACCGCACTATTCACCCCCCCTCTAGTGACGGGCATAAATCCTAGCAATAGAGATTCATATTTTGATTATAACTATTATTTGCCTAACCCCCAAGGAACCAAAAGAAGTTGGGTACCGAAAACCTATTTTTAGGTACTTTTGAAGGTGTGCTTGAAGACTACAATATTGTAGTAGATGCACCAAGCACGAAACCTTAATGCATCGAGGGGGAACGTCGGTTAGTTATCGTATTTTTGATAAAAACATAATAGTTGATATGTACTAACAATTGATATTAATTATTGACTCATGTTTTGATAAGTGTTATTTTGAATAACAAATTGGTATCAATTATTTTTATGTTAAATGATTGATTCATGTTTTGATGAATATTTTTAGTTTAAATAACAGTTGGTATATTTGCGAAAAATGACCATTATTATGATTGACATGTTTTTACTAACATTTGGTATTATTTGATATTGATATGATTTTTCTAACAATTGGTATCGTCAATAGTTTCAATAACAATTGGTATACTCTTTTTGCTAATGCCAAAAGGGGGAAGAATTTAGGCAATATGCATCGAATAAGGGGGAATGTCTTCACATTCTAGTATGCTTTAATTGAGGGGGAATATTCAATTAAGGGGGAATTATATTAAATTGTTTACATGAATTGTATGTTGAGATATAGTATGAATTTAGGAGGAATCCAATATGCATATCTCCTGTTGTTTGTGATTATCAAAAAGGGAGAAATTGTAGAAAATCATTCTATCTATGATATGTGCGCTTTGGTTGTATTAGCATGATTTTCAGGTATAGGTTTTGATGAATGACAAACAATGAAGTCAAGTGTCAAACAACAATATTATATGACAAACAATCAAGATTGAATGCCGAGAAGCATATTGAGGACGGAATTGCATAGTCAAGCCAAAGACGAGCTCAAATGTTCAAGACCGGAGACCCAAGGCGTAGGTTGTTAGGTAGAACCAATGTAAGAGCAACGTTTAAGTTATCTCGTTTTGACTCAACATAGGTCATCATAAATATGCATAAAATCATTTTGATAAATCATATTTATCATAAACATATTTTATTAAATCATATTTATCATAAACATATTTTAAATACTTCAAACAAAATGTTGTTAAAGTTCTCTATTTAACCAAAATGATTTTTGAAGTAAGTATTCAAATCTGGACTAGAATAATCGATTATACAATATGCATAATCGATTATGCTGTAGACCGTTGCCAGTGTTTGAACACTGGAACAGAATAATCAATTATGCGAAATCAAGTAATCGATTATTCAGCAGAAAATCAGCTTCTGATTTTCGGAACGTTGGAAGAATAATCGATTATGCAGAATCAGGTAATCGATTATTCAGCAGATTTTTGGAACGTTGGAAGAATAATCGATTATACAAATCCAATAATCGATTATCCTTGCACAAAATCAGCATAATTGATTGCCAATTAAGAAACGGACATAACACTTCTTTCACCTATAAAAAGAGGTCTTTTGAGCTGATTTTAAACACACAACACCTCCCAATATTGATATACATATTGACATTATTTGAGCATCATTTTAGAGCTTTTGTTGAGCCATTTGAGAGACAACTTTGAGTTGTTCATAGAGCTAAATTTGTATCTCTTCATCTACTCTTTGAGAGAGTTCTTGTTGTAAAAGAGAAAGGGGTTTGAGAAGAACATATCTTCTCATTGACTGTCGGGTTCGCTAAGTACCCCAAGTCTTAGTGTGTGAAGTCTTGTGGTGCGGTATCCACGAGCAAGGTTGAAGTCTTGAGGTGCGGTATCCTCGAGCAAGTTGAAGTCTTGTAGAGTGTACATCTACGAGCAAGTGTAACGGTTTGTTAGGCACCCGAAAGCTTAACGGAGTTAGTGGAATCTCGAGAGAGTCTCTCGGGGACTGGACTAACCACATGTTGTGGTGAACCAGGATAAATTCGGTGTGTTCTTTCCTTGCTATTTTAATTACCGAATTTATTTTATTCTTGCAATTTTTAATTCCGCAATATTTATCAATATTCTTGTGCCGCACTATTCACCCCCCCTCTAGTGACGGGCATAAATCCTAACACAGTTGAGGTAGTTGGAGTTGTTGAAGGATTATGATATCACTATCTTATATCACCCGGGGAAGGCCAATATGGTGGTCAATGCTTTGAGTAGAAAGTTGGCCAGTATGGGCAGTCTTGCTTACATATGGTCAGTGAGAGGCCGCTTGCTTTAGATGTTCAGGCTTTGGCCAATCGATTTGTGAGGTTGGATAATTCTAAACCTAGTCGAGTGTTAGCTTGCACAGTTGCTCATTCTTCATTATTGGAGCGTATCCATGATCGACAGTTTGATGATCCTCATTTTTGTGTCCTTAGAGACGCGGTGCAGCATGGAGGTGCCAAGCAGGTTACCTTAGATTATGATGGAGTTTTGAGATTGCAAGGGAGAGTTTGTGTGCCTAATGTGAATGGGCTTTGAGAGTTGATATTAGAGAAGGCCCATAGTTCCCGGTACTCTATTTATCCGAGCGCCACAAAGATGTATCAGGATTTCCGGCAGCATTATTAGTGGCATAGAATGAAGAAGGATATCGTTGCATATGTGGCTCGGCGTTTGAATTATCAGCAGGTTAAGTATAAACATCAGAGGCCTTGTGTTTATTTAAGAGGATTGAGCTTCCCGAGTGGAAGTGGGAGCGGATCATTATGGACTTTGTTACTGGACTCCCGCAGACTAAGAAGAAGTTCGATGCAGTTTGGGTCATTGTTGATAGGCTGATCAAGTCAACCCATTTCATTCCTTTGGTAGTCTCCTATTCATTTGAGAGGTTAGCTGAGATCTATATTCGAGAAATTTTTCGTCTTCATGGTATGCCTGTATCTATCATTTCGGACCGAGGTACACAATTTACCTCGCGTTTCTAGAGAGTAGTTCAGCAAGAGTTGAGAACCAAGGTTAAGTTGAGTACAACATTTCATCCCCAGACGGACGGACAGTCCGAACGGACTATTCAAATATTGGAGTATATGCTCCAAGCTTGTATTATTGACTTTGGAGGCTCGTGGGATCAGTTTTTACCTCTAGCACAATTCACCTACAACAATAGCTACCAGTCGAGTATCCAGATGGCTCTTTTTGAGGCTTTATATGGTAGGCGGTGTCGATCTCCGGTTGGATGGTTTGAGCCCGGAGAGGCTAGGTCGTTAGGTACAGATCTGTTTCAGGAGGCCTTGGACAAGGTCAGGATCATTGAGGATAGGTTTTGTACAGCTCAGCCCAAGCAAAAGAGCTATGTAGATCGCAAGGTTCGAGATATGGTTTTTATGGTTGGTGAGCGGGTATTGCTCCGAGTGTCGCCTATGAAGGGCGTGATGAGGTTTGAGAAGAAGGGCAAGCTTATCCCTAGGTTCATTGGCCCGTTTGAGATTCTTGATCCCTGGGGGTTGCTGTATGCGAATGCATAGAGAAATGGGGGTATGGAATTGAACATTTTCCTCTACGCGAACGCGTTCCTAGGCCTGCGAACATGAAGGTCAGGGGGAAAACCCTTCGTGAATGTGTACGAGGAAATGCGATTGCATAAGCCTGTGCAAGGCTGCTCTTCGCGAATGTGGGAGACCCATTGTGAACGTGATAAAGGCCTGCCTAGCGATTTTAAAATAGTAGCTTAAACGAGAATTGTTCAAATTTTCATAACTTCTTCATCTCAACTCAAAATTGGGCGATTTTTGAACGAGGATTTCACCACAAACTCAAAGGTATGTAATTTTAGACTCTTTTTCTTCAATTTTCATTAACACCCATTATATTTCTAGGCTTAAATCATGCGAATAAGGGTAGAAAATTAGGAAATTGGGTAGAGTTAGGGCTTTTTAATTAATTGTGATTTAGACCTCGTTTTTGGGTCAAATTCTGAAAATAATAATATATTCAGGCTCATGGATGAATGGGTGATCGAATTTTGGTTCTAACCTCGTGTTTTGACCAAGCGAGCCCGGAGTCGATTTTTGGGTTTTTGGGAAGAATGATTGAAAATTTATAATTGAACATTGGAATTGGATTGTTTAGCAATTATTGATGTTATTAAGTCAATTATGTATAGATTCGATTGTGTTGGAGCTAGATTTGAAAGGAAAAGCAGTGCTTGAGAATAGAGTTGGCCGTGGAAGTTTGAGGTAAGTGTCCGGTCTAACCTTAGCTTGAGGGATTAGGAGCTGAGTCATATTTGCTACTTGCTTCTTGTTGAGTACGATGTATAGTCATGGTGACGAGTATCTATACGTTGGTATCAAGCATGACCACGAGTCTTAAATTGAAAGTTGATGCGTTCTCAAATGACACTTCAGATGCTTTAATTAGTGATCTTCTATATTGAGCAAAGAATTATTCTATCCTTGTAGATCTTATTTATGATGGAGTATTGTCATTAATTGAGCTGAGTACAAGCTCAGTTAGGATTGGTTATAACTGATTCTCCCTTGCCGGGATGACTATTTCAATATTGTTGTTCCTTTGCCTGGAAGTCATTATATTGCTTTTGTTTCCTTACCAGGATTTCTTGAAATTTTGTGATGTCTTGAAATGGGAGCGAGTGGTACGTCTACCACAAGATATGATGAAATGGGAGCCGGTGGTACGTCTACCACAAGATATGATGAAAGTGAGCGGGTGGTACGTCTACCACAAGATATGATGAAATGGGAGCGGGTGGTACACCTACTAGAAGATTGATAAAATGGGAGTGGGTAGTATGCCTACCATGAGATGTAATAAAATGGGAGCTGGTGGTACGGCTACCACAAGATATGAGAAATGGGATCGGGTTGCATGCCTGCAACAAGATGGAAACTGAAAGTGAAGTTGCCTGTATTTTTCTTTATCCGTGTTGGACGTTATATGGTTAGCTTCCTTATTATTCCTTGTTATTTTCTTTTGTTTTATCTGCTACCCCGTAGTATGTTCCCCTTCCCCAGCTTTAATTGCTTATTACTTGTTTATCTTTCCGCTATGTATTATCTAACTGCACATGTTTATCTAGAGTCTGGTCCTAGCCTTGTCACTACCTCGCCGGGGTTAGGCCAGACACTTACCACCACATGGGATCGGTTGTACTGATACTACACTCTGCACTGTGTGGAGCAGCATTTGATCATCAGCAGTAGATCAGGAGCCATTCTTCAGTCCATCGAGACTCCGAGATAGTCATGCTGGCGTCCACACGCCCGACGTCTCTTATATCATTTTCATGTTCTATTGTCATTTGTACTCGAGACAGACTGTATTCTTTTCTTTCAAACACTTATTTGTAGTAATCCTAGACAGTCCGTGAATGTTGTGACACCAGGTTTCGGGTAGCGACATGCATTGGATTCTTGATATTTTGGTTTCATATCTATTTAAGATTTCCGATAAATTTTATTTTCCGCTGTCATTTAAATGCTGGTTCATTGCTAATTTAATTAGTTATAAATGTATTAGAAAGAAAGAGTTAATAGTTTTAAAAATTCATGGCTTGCCTAGCTTCCACAAGTAGGCGCCATCACAACTCCCGAGGGTGGGAATCCGGGGTCGTGACATTCTTCTACTTCTTCTTCTTTCTTCTTCGAGTTTCAATCTGAAATTCAGCCTAAATCAAGTCTAATCTTCACCAAAACCCATCAAAATTGAGATGTAAATTCCAAATCATATTCCTAATTATTTACAACAACACCAATCCAAACAAATAATGATTTTTAAAAATACAAATTCGAATTCAAAGCTTCAAAGCTTTTTAATGGCTGTCAATAATGAAATTGCTGCTCTCTTTTCTTTTGCTTTATATTACTGAAATTTTGGATTGAGAGATAGATAGATATGTAGAGATAATTCTCAATTCTTTACAACAACATCCAATCCAAACAAACAAATGTCTTTTGAAAATTCAAATTCAAATTTAAAGATTTAAAGTTTTAAATAGTTGTCAATAGTGGAGGGGTTACAAATTTTTGCTGGTTTTAGAAGAGAAAATCATGGATGATTGAAGAGTAAATTGTGGGGATTTGGGGAGAGAAACTTGGGGGAGTGGGAATATACGGTTGAGTAAAATTAGGAGGCTAATTAATACTATTAAAATCTTAAAATAACACATAATTGGTAACCAGGTATATAGAAGGTAGTTATATTAAAAGTTAAGCATGAAGTATAATATAATTTACTATATGGTACAGGAATATAAAAATGAAATTTTTTTAAAGCACCATTTTTAGATCTAATTAGCCATTTATAGATACCCTTTGTTATATTACGTGTTATAGATACCTTTTTATGTTTTTATACCATGTATTTCATGTATTTAAGTGGTTGTATTCATTAATACAACAAAACAATAGGCGTAAAAACGGGAATTCCAGCTAAGTTTAACATGTATTTAGCTATATTCAAGCTTCATTAATGTTAAATACAGTAACGTATTTGCGCAAAATCTGAAAGGTTAAACTGGTTAAAAACGGAAGGAAATCAAATCACATGATATTCTCCAAATTTAACTCAGCTAAATCGATCCCTCATAAATCTGTATTCTCCTCAAAGACAGAAACACAGAAACGCAAAAAAGGGAAAATAACATAGCAACATCTGATCGATATTCTGCCATTCTCTTCTCTTTTTTTTTTTGATTGATACAAATTATATACAAAAGAAGGTATAATTCCTCTATACATATGGTAAGTTTAACAGTTTTGTTGCGTCATTCTGGAAAGTGGAACGATGAGAGAAATTAAATCGATTTTTCAATTGAGGGAATACTGATAAAAAAGTATTCCTCCTTTAATGATCTAGTTTCTTCAATTTTTAATCAACTGGGCGTAGATTTGAGCTCAAAGACCATCAAAATACAATACAAAGTAGAATGAAATTGCACGCCAATGAAAATACACAATGATATGGGTTATAGAGGCACATGTAGAATTGAAAAAAAGTGAATAGAGAATTAGGGATGTATCCCTTGTGCATAACAACTATCGAAAAAGATCTTATATCCGGAGGTAGTTTAAATCAAGAAGACATTTTACAAATAGACGAAGTAGTTTAAATGTACGATTCCGTTACAAATGAGACAATAACTCTAGATTTTGTGAATTCAGGAGAAGCGAATGGAGTGTTCGAACTCCACAAGAATTTGATAATTTCAAAAACTAAACAAAAGGAGGTTATGGCTGGAAAAATTTGTAAGGATAAGGCTACATTGAAAGAGGTGATAGGGAATTATGCTATAGCTCAAATGTTTCAATTCCAGGTTGATAGGTCTAATGCTGTCAGGTTTGCATGTAATCAAATTTTTTACTTTGTATTTTCTATTATTGGATGGTGATGTAAGTCTAACATTGTTGTATTTATGCATATTTGTGTATTTCCTATTGGTGATCACACTTGAAATAAACATGTTTGTGTAGTGTTATTAAATACTTATATTCAAAATGTATTTTACTGGTATAAATATCCAACAATGGCTCTAATTTCTTATCAAGGTCTACTGTGGTATTAAATATATGCATATGCAACCTAGTGTATTCAGATATATTCATTGTATTTAAATGCATATAACTATAATGGAATTCAGTAGTGTAGAATATATATAAATATGTATCTGTGTCAGATTGTATTTGTCTGTATATGAGCTGTAGTTTTTGTAAACACTTATGCTAATCAAATATATGAATCGTAGGTCAAGGGAGAATGAGTAACGTGTATGCAAAAAGAGAGAGAACGTGGTTGGTCAATTTTACGGTAATTATGTGAGAGAAAAGACTAAAAAGGAGAGAGAAAAATATTATTTAGCATATATGGTGCCTTAAATGTAGGATGTAGCTATAATTAGATATTTGATTATAAAATATAAAATATATCTATAGGATATAATATTTTAAAATTGTATTTATTTTAAATAAATAGGGCACTAAGGATTTTTATAGGATGTAAAAATTCCTATAAAATTGCCTGCTAGAATATTGGGTTAGGCCCAGTTCCTAAAACAAGTCTAGGCCCACGACCCAGGATCCTAATTCAATGACAATCGGAAAAGGCCATTTTCGGATGCATTTCTGGTAACTTGCATCAGTGTGCAACTCTTCATCTCCATAATCGCAGAGAAATTCTTCGATCGTTAAAACACTAAAATATGGCAGCGTGGACGGCGGTGGTGCGGCAAGCCGCAACTTTCTCTCGGCTCTCCGCTTACAGATCAGTTAACACTGCGAGCCAAGGCGCCCTCCTTATCCAGCGGCGCGGTTTAGCTGGCGGCGGTGGTAAATTTTCCTCTTCACTAGATTTTTCTTTAAATGGTATTGGAATGAATTTAGCTGAGGAGTAGAATTGATATACAGGAGCCTTAGCTTAGTTGATTGATTGATAAATTTTGTTTAAATTTCTGGAACTTACAGTGGACTTATATTCAATATTGGCGTTTGGTTTGTCAGTAGTAGAGTTTTGTTTTGTTAGACTTACTTGGCTTGGCTTGTCAAATTAGTAAAGGAGAATTCATATTCCACCCGTTCCATTCCATTTTAAGTGTCGTATTAAACCAAAAATAAAATTTCAACAAATATGTGCTTTAGAAAATTACCTTCTCCATTTATCATTTTAACATGGACAAATTGCTGAAGCAAAGTTCTATCTATCAAACTTTTCATTCACATTTCTAACTTAAAATTTAGCTGGAGCCTAATTTTCATTCTTTATTCAAAATTCGATTGCAATTCATCTTATAGAAATGGTTTAACATTTTCAATGAAAATATCTTATAAAAGAAAGACTTAGCCTTTTTAAATATTGAACTAAACATGGCTACTAGATAAATCAATTCAAATAGATCTGAATAGCTAAATTTGTCTGGTGAACCTGACCTCCATCTCAATTCAACCTATTCAATGGTTGAGACATCTTCAAAGAGTTACTTTTTGTCTGATTTTAATGTGATCCAAGTACACAATAGGATAAACAAATGGTAGTAGGATTGCAAGAATCATAGGAGGAGACGCCAATACTCTTGTAACTTGACGTTGGAAATGGCTTCGCCACTGCTTGGTAGCATTAAAAAAGAAGGTGGATTAGACAGTCGGAACCTGAAAGCACATAATAAGAACCGTCTTATGAAATGGCTACATAGATATACTATGGAATACTCTATGGAGTAATGTGTGATAAATATAAACAAGATGGCTAATAGTGCACGAAAAATATTCCTTAAGGGGTTGGGGTTTGAAAATCCCTCATGGATGTTTTGGGAACCTTAGGCAGCTAACACAAGTATTAAGGTTGGAAATGGAAGGAAAATCTCATTTTGGAAGGGCTTTCAGATGTCTTTGTTGAGAATGCAGTTTAACACACAAAAGCAATCAACGGACATCTTTTTGCTCAAGTTAAGTTTTGTAACCCGTTTGCTGATTCAAACTTAGTTCACATTGGATGGAAAAGATATTTTTGAACTTATCTTCAATAATTTGAAATTGAGAAAAATTGGAATGTGGCTTGAAAATGGGGAAAACAGTGAGTAGAAATCTAATATCGAGTTCCTGGCTGTCTGTCATGTTCTACCACAAGAAAACAATGCAAGCTCTAATGCTTATGGAATTTAAAATATGGTTTTATAATACATTCGTGTGATTCAGTAAAATCATTGATGTTTTTCTTTGTGATGCAGACCATCATGGTCCTCCAAAGGTGAACTTTTGGCAGGACCCAATGAGCCCATCAAAATGGAAAGAAGAGCATGTGGGTTTTTCAGAATGCTTACAATTTTCTTTTCTACTTGTTTAAGCTTTCTTGGATTTGTTTGGTGGTTAGCTTCATCTTGCCTATCCTTGAAACAATCGAGCTGTTTTTCACTGTTTATGACTTATTCTCTTGTTATTTTTTGATAGTATCGTCATGCTTGTGTTGTTTGGAGCCTTGGGCTGCCGAATATCTTATAGGCGTTTGGACTTGAATTCTTCTTTCACTTAGTAGCCGTAAACCTAATTCTGGTAATACTTATGGCATTACTTGTGCCTTGTGAAGTGGAAGTTAGATGCTGTTTGTAAGATTAAATGCTACATCTGTGCAATAGTTCTGCATTCTGTCGTCAACTAGTAAGGCAGAATTCTTGCAAATGCGCATGCAACCCTTGTTCCTCACTTCCTGCCACCATTCTACTCCCCGATAGTCCAATACTCTATGGCTCGGGCTTCCTGAGCTCCCTTCCAATTCCCATTGCCCTAACCCTCCTTATCATACCACCTCTCAAGATTGCCAACGGCGGCAGTTTGGAATAGGTTTTTCAGCAGTGGTGAGAGAAGGTTTGGAGGAAAAGTGGGGATAAAAGCATTGGTCGTCTTGTGGTGAATGTGATTCATATCCATGAAAAAAAGAGAATCTATTTGGGTAGTGATTACTAGCCACTTCAAACTTATTGTTCCAAAGTCTTGCAAAAAATTTGTCAGTTTTTTCTCAAAAAGCTTGCAAAACTTCAGTACAGGAGCAAGGACTTTTATATTTTAATAAGTTGGGAAATTGGTAGCTACAACATGTGTTGGGATTGGAGTTGGGGTAGATGCTTGCTGAAAAATGGTGGACAGAAACAACTTGAGGGAGGGAGAGGAGTTTGTGATGGCCATCGAGGAGGTTGATGGAGGGGTGTCTAATTCCAGATTCTCTGTAGGGAGTTGTAGGCGGAAGGATAAGAGGTGATGCCAGAAATGTTTGTTGAAGGTTGAGACACTTTCTTCTTTTATTTAGGAAATTATTTTTCTCCTTTTTACCCTTAAAATTTGTCATGTGTTTTCATGTGATGTTGGAGATGGCTGGGGACTATAAAAAACCGAATGTCGTAAATAGAGCTTGAAGGGTAATAATTTGAGGATTGTTTCAGTTACTTGCAATTGTTTTGATTAATTCTCCATCATCTTTTCTGAAAGTATCATCTCCATTACCTGCAATTTGATCTGTCAGTATACTCGGTGGAGTTGTGTTGTTGTTGTTGTTCTTCAGACATGGTGGCATTTCCTAACCTTTTATAGAATAAAGAAGATAGTTTAGAATCAACAGCAACATACTTTCAGATTTGTGCAGTTGAAGTGCATCCAAAAGCTATTTATTACTCTATTAGGACTGGTTTGTGCAGACGCTGTAATTGTTGATTGCATCACTCGTTATATCCTTTTGGGTGTAACATTATCAGAATTTGATTGAGTGTATGCTAATCACTGATACTTGGAGATGGTGTACATCATAAACTTGAAGTTTGAGTATGAACTGACATCTAATGCAGTTCGTGATCGTCTCTCTTTCTGGTTGGGGTTTGGCTTTCTATGGAGGTTATAAGCTCTTCACAGGAGGAAAGAAAGAGAAGAAGGAATAGGTACACTTCTTTTGGTATTGAACAAGTTCATTAGAAAACTTTGCCATAACACTTTGTTTGAATCAGATAGGAAATTTACTTTCTATATCCTATACTGAGACAAATATTTGCTCTCTCATCCATCCATTATTGCAAATGCCTGTGGAATATGCTAGGCTTTATATCAGTTTAGCTAGCTTTTGCCTGATTGAAATTTGGACTTGTATTTACTGACACCTCAGACAAATTGATTGCTGATATGTGGCCATTATATGTATTAAAAACAACAACCCAGTATAATCCCACATAGTGGAGTCTGGGGAGGGTAGTATGTACGCAGACCTTACCTCTACCCTGGGGTAGAGAGGCTGTTTCCAAATAGACCCCCGGCATCCTTCCCTCCAAGAACTTCCCACCTTGCTCTTAGGGAGACTCGAACTCACAACCTCTCGGTTGGAAGTGGGGGTTGCTTGTCATTATATGTATTATTAGAGCTAATTTAATCATGCGAATGTTATCATGTATATATGTTGAGTGTGTGAACAAAATCTCACATTGGTAGCTGAAAAGATTGGGAGCCTACGAATAAGGTGTAGGGATCTCCTAATAGTGTGATGCTTTTTGCGGAATATTGTAAATCGGACAATATCACGTCATGTAAGAATATCTTCGTGCTGGTTGAGCCCAACAATGTATGGGTACTTTTTTCACCTTGATAAAAGCTGTTTTTCTCAAGCTACTTGAAATTTGATATTTTCTCTATATACCTGCTCTGATTTACTTGAATCTCTTTGCAGAAAGTTGGTGAATGATCGCACTGATGTCGGGATAGTGTCTATTCACCTGAAATAAAATAGTTGCTAGGACTGTATGATCTCGTTCAGGCAATGAGGATGTAATCTGTTGTTCCTCCATTCTTGCTTTGAACTTTGAGTTGTACATGAAATGTCGAACAATTAACTATGGTTATCTTTTTATGAAGTGTTAGTCCATTTAATAACTTAGATACATATGCTATTGCGGTTTTTCTTCCACAATACTTCAGTTTATCCATTTGCAGATGGGCCATGAGTATGTTATCATTTATCAAGACGGGCAGCGCAGGATTATGTTCATATTGTTTGCATTTCTACTTGTTGTTTTTATTGACATCCAAAATATGAAGCGTGAGGTAGGGGATGGTGTGTAAAATCTAAGGAGTTGCATATGCAGGCATCCTTGTTTTTTGGTTTCATTCATATATATTTTTAACTGTCTATTGTTTAAAATATGGGCAGCCAATTGTTTGCACGGGTGAAACTTTTTCATCTTCTGATGTAGAATTTCATACTTGCAAATCATTGACGTGGCAAGTGACGGGTGATAATTTGGTGTCTAGAGTTTGAAACCTCCCATGATTTGTATTTTTACGAACAAGTCATAATAGCTTAGTTACTTTAATGTAACCAAAATTAGCTTTATGATTTGTTGTTCTACTGAGAGTAGTGTTCGGTGATTATATGTTGAAATGAATCTTATTAAGGATTCGAGTTTGGCATTTAAGAACAACACATACAACGAAAATGAGTGTAGCTTTCTACTTTCTAGAACTTACCATCTCTTTCAATCCTTTTACGCGAAAGCGATGTATGGTACAATTCATGTTGCAAATATAGCATTCGACTCCAAGTGTGAACCCTCAAGTCAAAGTAACTTTTTTTGTCTCGGTTTCCTCCTCTTGGTATGCGCCAATAAGACCACCAAGAGAGTAAGGAAATTACTCCCAGCTTGCCAATAGCAGATTTATGTGAAGGACTTGAGAGAGATTTGGTGAATAGATCGACAAGTTGAGACGAGGATGGAACAAAAGAAAGGGAAATCAGTCCAGAAACTGTTGCCGAACAAAGTGGCAATTGAGTTCCACATGCTTCGTTCTTTCGTGGAGGACAGGGTTTCGAGTAATGATGATAACTGCTTTGCTATTAGAGAAGACTGGCACTGGCAAAGTCGGTGATAGAGAGATATCGGAGAGAAGATGTGGGAGCCAAGTGAGCTCCGCAGCAACTCTACGCATGAAGCGATACTGCGCTTCAGTTAATGATAAAGAGACAAAGCCTTATTTTTTCAATTTCCAAGAAATTGGAGATCCCCCAAGAATGATGTAGAAGCCGCTTACAGACCTTTAACTGTTTGGAAAAGAAGCCCAGTCACCGTCACAAAATGTTAACAAAGAAAGTGAGAGATCAGAGTTTAGAAGAATTCCTTGTCCTGGGTCTGATTTCAAGTATCTTAATATTCGAAGAGCAGCTTTGAAGTAAGAAGACCTAGGTTGCTGCATATACCGACTTACTTTCAACACCGTGAAGGATAATTGGGCGTTATGTGGGTTAGGTAGTTCAACTTCCCCATAAGGTGTCGATAAATGGTGGGTTCACTGAGCAAAGGCCTTTTTTCGGCATTCAATTTGACAGAAGGCTCTAGAGGCAAAGAAACACAAGGGAAAGAAGAGACACCAAATTCCTTCAATAAATCCAAGGTGAATTTTCTTTGACACATAATAATGCCCTATTTTTCTCGAAGTATTTCCATGCTAAGAAAGTAATGTTCGTTTCCCAAGTCGTCGATTTTGAATTCAGTGTAGAGAAAAGAATTAAGAACAGTAATCTCTTCTGCGTCATCTCCACTAATTAGTATGTTGTCAACATAAACAGCTACAAATGAGATTTGGCTATTCCTCTTTTTAAAAAATAAGGATTAATCATTTAGAGATGAGGAGTAGCCTTTATAACTTACAGCACCTGCATGACGGGCATACCAATGTTGTGATGCCTGTTTTAACCCATACAATGATTTCTTCGATAGACACACATGGTTGACAATAGATAGAGATAATCCTGCTAGAAACTTCATAAAAACCTCCTATTGCAAAAGACCATGTATAAATGCTTATTGACGTCCATTTGATGAATATGCGAGTGTTTCTTGACTGCAATGGCTAATAAACATCGTATAATATTCATCTTTACCATAGGGGAGGATGTCTCAGTGTAGTCTATGCCTTCTTGTTGGATATCCTCCCTGACTACTAGTCGTGCTTTAAGCCTCTCAACTGACCCATCTGAATTATGTTTTACCTTGTAAACCCGCTTACAAGGTAAATCTTTATTTTTCTTTGGTAAGATAACCACATTCCAAGTGTGATTATCTTTCAAAGCATCAATCTCTGATTGCATTGCTTGCTGCCACCCAGGATGCTTAGAGGCTTCAGAGAAACTTCTAGGTTCTGCATTACCTGCTGATTATGACTAGAGAGGGATCCAAAAGTAAAAATATTAGGTTGGGAAGTGTGAACAAAACATGAGGTGGTCAAGTCTGTGAGGTAGATATTGTTACAAATGAAATCTTTTAGATGACTAGGCCATGTAGTGACTGGTGGATTTTATCACTGCTGGTGTAGGTGTAGGTGTGGGACGCTCCTCATAGTTAGTAGATCCAGAGGGATAGGAAGACCGAGGAGATTGAAGAGTAGTTTGGTGAGTGAGTTCTAGAAGGACTGAGTGTTTGAGGAATGCTAGGTTCAGGAATAGGAAAGTTTGGGGAAGGTTTAGGTAAGTTTGTTTCTACTGGCTTGAGAGTAGGAAAGATAAGATCTGGAGATGATGTGTTTGAGGCAAAAAGACATTTGGTCTCATGAAAGTGAACATCCTTGGATACAACAACCCTCTTTGTGTCTACTTCTAGCACTTTATATCCCTTTTGACCCATAGGATATCCCAAGAAAATACATGCCTTAGCCCTAGCTCAAATTTGTTCCTTCCACTAGATGTAGATGCAAAACAAAGACATTCAAAACTCCTAAGTATTTTATAAGAAGGTAATTGGTTGAACAATATAGAAAAATGTGTCTTGCTATGAAGTACCTTAGAGAGCAGCCTATTTATCAAATAGGTGGATGTCGACAAGCATTCTCCCCAGTATGGTATAGGCACCTTGGATAGAAAAAACAAAGCCCTTGCCATTTCTAGAAGAAGCATGTGCTTCCTTTCAATAATCTCATTTTGTTGAGGTGTGGCTACACAAGATGTTTGATGCAAAATACCTTGGGAACTAAGGAAGACAGCCTGTTGAGAGCTTTTTCCTAGTTCAAATGCATTGTATGTCCTTAGTTTCTGGACCTTCACCCCAAATTGTCTTTCAACCACAGTGAGAAAATCCTTCAAAACTGAAAAGGCATTAGACTTTGTGCTTAATAATAAGGTCCAAGTTCCAATGTTAAAATCATCCGCAATAGTCAAGAAGTACTTAAAACCATTGTAAATGGATTCCTTATAGGGTTCCCATGTATCAACATGAATTAATTCAAGTGCTCTTTTGGATGTAATTTGACTCAAAGGAAAAGTGATGTTCCAAACGTTAATACCACAAAAGAGAGGGGGGGGGGGTGATTTGTGTGGTACCCAATTTACGCACAAAAAGAACCTGGTTCTTCTAGTTGTACTAATTATGCTGTTTGCGGAATTAAGAGTACATAAAATAAATAACACAAAGATTTTTTACGTAGAAAAAACCTGTCTGAAAAGGTGAAAAACCACGACCTACTACTTAGTAGGATTTCCCCAGACATCTACTAAACTCAATGAGCCAAAACAACATTTACAAAACTCTTTGTAAACCTAAGGATTAACTCTACACACAACCTCAACTGTTGCGACACTTTCAAGTTAAGTCTAACTTGAATACTCAACGTACCTAATACAATTTGCTTCTATGAAAGCTGGAAAGGTACCATTTTAAATCACCTACTACAATTTAACTAGAATAAGAAAAATACAACGGAACTGGTTCTTCAATCTTGTTCAAGTAGCTGCAGGCGTGCACACTTGATCTCACGTAAATTGCTTGAAAAATAGTCTTTCTCTTTTTCTCTCAATTTAGCTTTAAGAATTTAACTATTAAGATCATAAGTTTCATAGAACAAGAGAAAACAAAGCACATTGTCATTGATTCGGAGGTGTTTCTACAAAACAGTCCACAAAAAAAAAAAGCAAAAACAACCAACCACAAAAACAAGAAACAAATCCCTAATCTGGGTCACTAGGGGTAACTGAACTAGTACAATGATATGACAAAGAAGGCTAAGGCTTTGAGGAACTAAAGGGTTGGGATTGGAGTAGGTTGAGCATTGTTTGTATCATCCTTCACTCTTTTCATTTTTTTTGCTGGATCTGCTTTCACCCCATTCCTTTCATCTTCCTACTCAGCAACACGAGCCTAAAGCCTAGCAATTTCAGCACCTTTGGTCCCACATTCTTGAACTAAGGCCCTAACTTTGCTATTCACTAGAGTCTTTATTGATGAACCATGTTCAACAGGGCCTACACTAAGGAGATAGTCACAATCCTGGAGGGTTTTGATTCCAAAGTTCTCCTTACTAGAGGCCATTTCCCATTTCTTCAAGAGAACGTTCAACCTATCCAATACAGTTGTCATAATGAATCCATAAGGTGTAGCATGAGCCTTTGAGCCATTGATGACTATGTACAGAAGTTTGACTATGAAAGCAGGCCAGTTAATCTGCTTACCCCTCACAAGGCATTCCATGAAAACCAAGTCCATGTAATTTGCAGTATGACTCCTCGCCCGTATAGGCAGCATACACTTGTTTACAAACTCAAACAACACTTTATGCTCTGGCTTCATCTCACTCTTTTGAACAAATCTTGCCTCAGGCACATCTTCAGCATCCTTTGTATCACAGAAGTTCCTGGTGATTTGGAGTGCAGTGGGAAGATCATCTAGACAAGGCCACCTTTTCCTGGTGTAATCATCATATCCCTCACTAGGAATGTCTAGAATCCTCCCATATTCAGGTGCATCAAACTTCACCTTCACTCCTTTCACTACACTGGTTACTAGCCCATTTTTCACAAAACCATTTGCCATGAAATCAATTCGCTCGTTTCTGGCTAGTTTTCCATCCATCTGAAGGACCATGTCCTTCTATCCTTGTGCAGCTAAAGAATCCACCAATCTAAGCATGCCTAGCTCTTCCAGGTCTTTCAGCAACCTTCCTTTCAATATCTTTCTCCTGCTAAAGATAACAAAACGATCTGGCTCTTTTTTAGACTCCTCCTCTTCTTCTTCTCCACTCCACCCTTCTTCTTCTTTAGTAACTTTTACTTGTTTTCCCTTCACTGCAGACCTAGTTATTTTTCCCAAGGAGGGTTCAGCAGGTATAGATTTTGAAGATTTCTTTGGAGGATTCTTGGTTCCTTTAGGTTTGGCAATGGGAACCTCCACAGTTGTACCTCTCTCTTGATGGACCAGTTCCATCTCCTCCTAATCTCCTTCAGCAGCCTCAGAACTTTTCACAACCTTTTCTTTTCCTTTTTCCTTCTTCGTTTTCTTACTATTCTCTAACGCTTTCTATAATTTTGCCTCACTTTGCTTTACTTTGCTCTTTGTGATTCTTCCTCTAGGTACAGATGTAGCAGCAGTCTTGGGAGATGATATGTTGTTTTTCTTTGCTATTTAGAAGCAATTGTGGTCCTTTGTGATGACTCCTTGTGCTTCTTTGGGTCATAACAGGCCCCCACCTTCTTTAGAATATCCGCTAAAGTTTCCTCCACAGATGAACCAGGTTCACCTTGTTGCTTACTCAAGTGAACAAGTCCCTCAGCAGCTTCTCCAGATCCGCTTCCCCTGACTTTAAGCCACCCTCTTCTACACTACCACAGATAGAAATAACCTCTCCTTTCTTCTTCTTTCTTCTCCTACTAGACTCAGCCCCTTCAACATTCTTTGTATAACCTACCAACACAAACCTACTGTCTTCCCTTTATGCTACATCAGAAGAAACAAAATTGGTGTTTACCTTACCTGGGGTTTGTTGACTCTTGTCATTGTTAGAAGACCCAGGTTCTTCTCCTTAGGTAGCAGAGATGAATTTTTCAGACTCAAAGCTTGAGTCGGGTTCATCATCTAGAACCTCTTTCTTTTGGCTGGCCTTTAATTTCTCGTTTAGGGCTTTCTAAGAAGGCCGGATCTACAGTTTTTTTGGCTAATATCTTTTGCCGGCAAAATCTAGATTTTGGTGTTTCAATAGGAGGTGTTGGTGATGAAGTATTAGGGGAGACTGGTAGGGGAGTTCCGAGATTATCTTGAGGATTAGCCATGGCGGAGTATTTCTGGAAATATTTTGGGAATTTTGGAGAAGAAGGGTATTATCAAAAATCTTGAAAAGGGAATGACAGTTAGGAGTGATGAGAGATAGTGTGTTAGATATCTAAGGAGGGATCATGATTAAGGCAGTAATGTCAACCTTTTCAGTAGTCAATTAGGAGTCTAATCAAATTAGAGTTCCGGTATCTTTAGTGATTAGTGAGGGACGCTAGATTTTAGAAAAAGAATCCCGTTTTAGTTAGACTCCTAGAATAATGAAACTGGTTCAATGCTCAACGGATAGAATTTCTGAAAGTTTGGTGTAACTAGGACTTCTGCTCATGATTGGTAATTTTATCTTTCTAATTGTGCAAAGTATAGAAACATACCTGAACTTTCTCATTGAGCATATACTGATGAACCAGGTTCTTCAAGTAGAACTTTTCTTGATTATGCATCATATATCAGAATGGAAAAAACTTTGTAAGAGATCAATGAATTAAAATAAAACATGTCACATGAGTATACTGATTAGAATATGAGACTAAATAAGAATTAGTCTAGATATTCACATAAAGTCAGAACTTTTAACCAAACAAAAATTAATAATTTTTTTTCATTGCATTCTGAACTGGACATGCTTAGGTGATCTTAGTCATCCCTAATTCCAACATGTTCCTTTAAAAGTTTTCTCTACTTAGTGCTTTAGTGAAGATGTCAGTTATTTGTTTATCTGTAGAACAAAATTCTATGGAGATTAATCCTTTCTCATAGTTATCTCTCAAGAAGTTGTGTCTAACATCAATGTGCTTGGTACTTTTATGATGAACATGGTTCTTTGTCATACTTATAGCACTAGTGTTATCACAACATATTGGAATACATCCCACTTCAATTCCAAAGTCTATCAACTGTTGTTTAATCCGTAGCAATTGAGCACAATAAGAAGCAACAACAACATATTCAGCTTCAGAAGTAGATAAGGCCACCTAATTTTGCTTGTAGCCCATGACACTAGACATGATCCTAGGAAATGTGCCATACCTGAAGTACTCTTCCTGTCCACCAAGTATCCTACATAATCTACATCAGAATATCCTACTAGATGAAAATTACTACCTTTGGGATACCAAAGACACAAATCAATGGTGCATTTTAGATATCTCAATATCCTCTTGACAGCTGTCAAATGTGACTCCTTTGGATTTCCCTGGAAATGAGCACAAAGCCCTACAAGAAAAACAATGTCAAGTCTGCTGGCAGTAAGATACAAGAGTGAACCAATCATACCCCTATACATTTTTTGATCAACTGATGAACCTGGTTCATCAATATCTAGTTTTGTGGAAGTTGCAATAGGTGTATCTATTTCTTTGGCCTCCTCCATTTTAAGCCTTTTGATTAGTTCTTTTGTATAGTTCTGCTGATGGATCATGGTCCCATGTGGGCTTTGTTTGATCTGCAAGCCTAGGAAGAAATTTAGTTCACCTATCATACTCATTTCAAACCCACTTCCCATTAATTTTGCAAAATCCTTACTCAACTTATCAGTAGTATCCCCAAATATTATGTTATCAACATATACTTGTACGAGAAGGAGGTCTTTACCTTTTTCCCTTAGCAGCAAAGTGTTGTCAATTTTACCTCTTTTGTACTCATGCTCCAGTATGAATTTTGATAGTCATTCATACCAAGCTCTTGGGGCCTGTTTGAGCCCATATAGAGCCTTGTCCAACTTGTACACATGCTCAAGACATTCCTTGCTTTCAAATCCTGGAGGTTGTTTTACAAACACTTCTTCCTTAAGGTAGCCATTTAGGAAGGCACTTTTGACATCCATATGATGGAGAGTGAATTCCATATGTGCTGCAAAGGCAACGAGGAATCTGATTGCTTCTAGTCTTGCAACTGAAGCAAAGGTCTCATCATAGTCAATGCCTTCCTCTTGGCTGAAGCCTTGAACCACCAGCCTTTCCTTGTTTCTTGTGACCGTTCCATCTTCATCAAGTTGTTCCTAAAGACCCATTTGGTACAATGACTGATCTGTCCTAGGGTCTTGGAACTAGGTGCCAGACTTGACTTCTTTAAAATTGGTTGAGTTCCTCCTGCATAGCATTGATCCAATCTTCATCCTGCAAAGCCTCAACAACATTTTTAGGTTCAATAAGAGATAGAAAAGCATCAAATGCACATAAATTATTTAGTTGTGATCTGGTTTTGACTCCAGATGTTGGATCAGTGAGAATGTTCTCAATGGGATGAGAACTTTGATACTTGTGAGGTTTCACAACTGACTGGCTTATGTTGAATGTTTCATCCATTTGCTGAGAAATAGGTTCATGAACAGGTTCCTTCAAGGGGTTTATTTCAATTCCTCTTTGATTTCTTCCCCCTTTCAGGTTTCCCTGTAAGGAAGAGACCTGTTCCTTCTGTAGGTGCCGCTTTGACTTGAGCCAATGCTTCACCCCAAGTCTTTGACCAGTCCAATTGATTCATCTTCATGTTCCAGTCCCTCAAAAAGAATTTTAGTTTCATCAAATACAACATGCAAACTTTTTTCTACACACAAAGTTTTTTGATTGAACACTTTATATGCTTTGCTATGTGAAGAAATCCCAAGAATACTCCCTCATCACTTCTAGGATCAAACTTACCTAGGGAGTCTTTTCCATTATTGTGCACATATCACTTGCAACCAAATGCCCTAAGATGGGATATGTTTGGTTTTCTCCATTTAAGTAACTCATAGGGAGTCTTCTCAACAAGAGGTCTAGTCATGCATCTATTGATTATGTAACATGCAGTGTTTACAGCCTTAGCCAGAAGCTGTGGGGTAATTTACTAGAGAAAAGCATGGTCCTCGCCATATCCTCAAGGGTCCTGTTCTTTCTTTCAACTACTCCATTTTGCTGAGGAGTCCTAGGGGCAGAGAAGTTGTGATCTATACCATTTTCATAACAATATTCAGCAAATTTTGCATTTTCATATTCAGTTCCATGCTCAGACCTAATGGATGCAAGTTTATTTCCTAGTTGTTTCTGAGTTTTCCTAACAAAAGCAGTAAACATTTCAAATACCTCATCTTTAGATGTTAGAAATAATACCCAGGTAAATCTAGAGTAATAATCAACAAGCATCATCACATATTTCTTTCCTCCTCCGCTCATGTTCTCATTGGACCACAGAGATCCATATGAACTAGTTCCACGTCTTGGACGTACTTACCATTTTCTTGGATTTGAAGGATGACCATACCTGCTGTCCCCTTATACATGCCTCAAAAATTTTGTCTTCCTTGAACTTGGTATTAGGTAATCTTATTATCAAGTCCTTGGAGACTAATTTGTTTAGCTGATTTAGACTGGCATGGCCAAGTCTTTTGTGCCGAAGGAGGGGATCATTGTCTAACACACTTAAAAAAGTGAGTTCATTTTCTGAAAGAGTTGACAAACCTACAATGTAAATATAGTTAACTCTTTTTCCCTGCAACACAACCTTGTCAGTGATAAGGTTAATCACAAAACATTTGGTGGAGGTAAAAGCCACAAGATTGCCTCTATCAGACAATTGTGACACACTTATTAAGCTATATTTCAAACCATCTATCAGGTAGACATTCTCTATGGAGTGAGAATCAGTCTTTCTTACATTTCCAACCCCAATGATCTCACCTTCTTTCCATTACCAAATGAGACATTACCTCCTTTTAGGTCCTCAAGTGAAAGGAACTTTCCTTGTCCCTAGTCATGTGTTTTGAGCAACCACTATCCATATATCATATTTGGCTTCTCCCTCTCACTTGGACCTGCAAAAGAAAATTAGGGGTTAGTCTTAGGAACACAAACTAGTTTGGATCCCTTTCTATAAGCAAAAGGATGAATTAAATTCCTTCTTGCCCATCCAGGAAACTTATTATTTTCTTTAACAAAAACTTTGTTCCTTTGACTGGCCATTTCTTTTGCATGACATTCATATTTGTAATGACCAATCTTATAACAGTGTGTGCAGATTTTGTCTTCAGGAAGAAGAGTGAGGTACTTTACTTTTTGGATCCCATTTAGGAGCTTGAGTCCCATAGCCAAGTCCTCTTTTGTTACTGCTATGATGCTTTTGCAACCAGGAGAGAGCATCTGAGGCTTTGTTCCACTTGTAAGTTCGGTCTAGTTCATGTTTTACTTTTCCTAGATCTTGTTTTGAAACTTTGATGAAATCATCTATGTATAATTCATCTTTCATTTTCCCCAAACTTTTTTCTAGAGTGAGATGTGTGTGATCAACTATCTTCTTTCCTGTTCCTAATTTTAGTTTCAGATTTTCAGACCTAAGTTCTAAGACACTGCTGTCAAGTTGAAGAATCTGGTTCTTCAACTTAGCATTTTGTTATCACTCTCATTTGCCCGAGACTCTATAATTTTACATTTTTCTTTTAGAATCACACAATCCCTAGATAGAACTTCCTTCTCATTATTGATTATCTCAGACTCATCAATGAAGTCCATTAATAGCTCAGCCAGTTTTTCTTTAGGCAAGAATTTAATCTTGTCTTTGATATGAAGAATACTTACCTCTTGTTCATCATCTGATTCTCTGATGGCCATTAATACTTTCTCCTTCTCAGCTTCATCTTCTGAGTATTCATCTGAAGTTTCTCCCCAAGTAGCAGCCATAGCCTTAGTTGAACCTTTGTTTCTCCTGAGTTGAACCTGTTCCTTCTTCCCGTTCCTTTGTTCAGCTCTTTCTTTCTTCTACTCAATTTCCCATTGAGGATAGTTTTTGATCATGTGGTCAGTCTTGCCACACTTGTAGCATCCTTCATTTGCCTGTTTCTCCGGAGCTCTTGTTTTATTGAAGCTTGTACTTCTTGAAGAACCCTTTCCTCTCATTAGATATCTTTTGAAATCCCTAGAGATCATAGCCATTTTATCATCTTCCAATTCTGCACCTTCAACAATTCTGAGAGCTAAACTTCTCTCCCTATTGGGGGTATCCATCTTCATGGTTTGTCTCTTCATTTCATAGGCAGTTAACATTTCCAATTAGTTCATCCAGTCTGAGGGTAGCAATGTTCTTGGATTCCTGAGTGGCAGTGATTTTGCTTTCCCATGTGACTGGTAGAACTCTTATCAGAATCTTCTCAACCTTTTCTTCTTCAAGGATAGTCCTTCCAAGAGATTCCTGTTCATTTGTCAAAGTGGTGAATTTAGTGTACATCTCCTGGATAATTTCTCCCTCCTTCATAGTAAAATTCTCATATTGAGAATACAGAAGTGTTCCTCTTGATCTTTTCACTTGAGGTGTTCCTTCATGAGCCACTTGTAGGGTGTCCCATTTTTCTTTAGCAGTTGTGCAGCTTTGGATCCTACTATACTCGTTTGGTCCTAGATCACATACAAGCCACTTCTTGGCCTTAGCATTTTTCTCCCACTTTTTCAAGTCTTCAGCTGTGTATTCAGCCCTTATCTTTGGCACTTCAATTCCTTCAGCATTCTTCTTAGTGGTTGCTAGAGGACTATCAATGATTATGTTCCAAAGTTCATAATCTTCCCTTATAATGTGATATCTCTTTCTGTTTTTCCATCAGGAATAGTGCTGGCCATTAAAAAGTTGAGGCCTAGTAGTGGATTGCCCTTCCCAATTCCCAGGTCGTGCACTCATTCCTGATATTCTCCTAAGGTGTTAGCCTCTTCAAGGATAACCTGCTCTGATACCAATTGATGTTCCAAATGTTAATACCACACAAGAGGGGGAGGGGGGGTAATTTGTGTGGTACCCAGTTTTCGCACTAGAAGAACCTGGTTCTTCTAGATGTACTAACTATGACTGTTTGCGGAATTAAGAGTGCATAAAATAAAGAACACAAAGATTTTTATGTGGAAAACACCTGGCTCAAAAGGTAAAAACTACGACCTCCTACTCAATAGGATTTTCCCAAACATCCACTAAACTCAATGTGCAAAAACAGCATTTACAAAACTCTTTGTAAACCTAAGGATTAACTCTAATCCCAGTGTGGCTCACAGCCTCAACTAATGCGACATTTCAAGTTAATTCTAATTTTAATACTCAACGTACCTAATAGAATTTGCTTCTATGAAAGCTGGAAAGGTACAATTTTAAATCACCTACTACAATTGAGCTCAAATAAGAAAAACACAATTGAACTGGTTCTTCAATCTTGTTCAAGTACCTGCAGGCGTGCACAGTTGATCTACGTAAATTGATTGCAAAATAGTCTTGCTCTTTTGCTCTAAATTTAGTTTTAACTTCTTCGTATTTGTGCATACCTGTACAAGAGAACAGTATTACTTTTATAGAGTTAGTAATCAGAGTTTGGATAAAACTCGAATTGCTACTTGATCCCAAAGGCTTATCTTCTTCACGTGCATCTCATGTGCATAGGCCATAACAACTGTGTCTCCTAAGATGGACCTGGTCCTTCACTGAGTTCATTAGTCATTCTTCAAAACTTCAACTGAACTTGGGCCAACAAAAAGGAATCCTAGTTGTCCTAGCTTGAGGATAAATATCACAGAAACATTCAAAATTAGGAAATTTGAAATAAAACTGAGATTCTTCATTGATGAAAAAGACAAATGCCCTAATCTAATGTGCCAAAGGTTTATATCAGAAGCTGGATTTGTAGAAAAAGGAAAACCAACAAAAACTTGACTAAGAACACTTTGATTTGAAGATAAAAACTTTTCTCCTTTGAGCTAAACTTATCAACATTAGGCTGCAACAAATATAATCCTTCCTTTTCTTCACCAAGAACTTGAGCCTCTTCGTTAAAGGGGCCTGCAAGAGACATAGATTAGGAGTAAATAAGACTATGTAGTGAAATTTAACATAGAAGCTATTGATTGATAATAGGTTATATTTGAAACTGGAAACATAAAGAACATTTTCTAAAATGAATTGAGCAGAAATATGAATTCTCCTAGTATGTGTAACTGTTACCTTAAAAGAATTGGGCATATTTATATGTAAGGGAACTGAAAGGGGTTTTAAAGAAATGAAAGCATTTGAATCAAAACACATATGTCCTGAAGCTCCTGAATCAATTATCCAGATGTTAGTGTTGAAAACTGAAAAACAACTTCCATTGTATTTCATAATAGTACCGGCTACTGCATTTGTGCTGATTTCTGAACTAAAATTTCCCGCATCTAGAACTTTCACTTTCTTTATCATCTGGACCAATTGTGAAAATTGATCCTCACAAAGGTATTGATTTAGAACTTCAGAATAGTTGCATGCATCCTCTCCTTGTTCCTCTGTTATAGCTCCATTGCTTTTGAAGCTTGAGAACCTATATGATTGGTGAATTAAAAATCTTCAGGAAAATCAATGATTCTATAACAATCTCCCATTGAATGTCCTATTTTCTTGCAATGGGTGAAAGATAATTAAGGATTAAACTTGTGCTTCTTTACTTTTGAAACAAAGTTTCTTTGTGGAGTGTTCTCATTTTTCTGCATATTGCTTCCTGATCTTTGAAATTGCATGTGGTTCCCTGGTTTCTGAGATTGTTGCTGAAATTGCCCAGTGTTTCTTTGACCTTGTTTGTTGTTCCTTTGCACAAAATTTCCTTGTACTGCAAGGTTAGGTTGAATGCCCACCATGAAGGATGAATAGTCAGCAGATAGAAGAGGACTCATATAGATCTCTCTCTGACTTTCATCCCATAATACAATAGAATATGCAAGGTCTAATCTAGGTAAAGGGCTCACCATCAAAATATTTTCCCTTGCCTGTCCATAGATATCATTTAAACCCATAAGAAATTATATAAGTGTTTCATCTTCTAGGGATTTATCTAATTTCTATTTTCCATAACACACACAAACATATTTAACATCACAGATTAAAGAGTCTAATTCATCACCTAGATGTTTGAGTTTTGTAAAGTACCCTGCTATATCACTTGTTCCTTGTACTAAACTGGATAGTTCTTTGCATATATGGTATAACTTAGCTCCATTTGACCTTCCAAATCTGTGCTCAAGACTAGTCCAAAGGTCTTTGGCAAAGTTTGAATATATGATACTATCTCCAATGGCTTTGGATAGTGAATTTAGTAACCAGGAATTCACCATGTCATTGCATCTTGTCCATGGCTGATACTCATTGGAAGTGATAGCAGGAGCAGGGGATGTTCCATCAATGAAGCCCAACTTATTCTTTGCTGAAAGAGCAATTATAACTGATCTCCCTCAACCTTGAAAACCTCTTCCATCAAATAGTGCATTCACAAGACTCATACCGGTGCATCTGATGAGTGGAGAAAGTATGAGTAATTTGGGTCAAAATTGACTGCATTAGCAGATGAACGCTGAGTCACAGTGGTGTCTGTTGTTCCAGTCATGATGAAGAATTATGACGCAGAAAAGTGAAGAGAAATAGTTGATTTTTTCCAGAAAAGCTACTGCTCTAATACTTTGAAAGATTGTAAAAAAAAATAAAGACAATTTTGTAGAATTTTTTGTGTATTCATTCTGTACAGAGACAATCTATATATAGGACTATTCTAGAAAAAAATAAAAGAATTAAAATAACCACCTATGCATGTGCCTAAATCATATTTGCTAGCTAATAACAAAATCTAACCGAAGAAAATTCTTTTGCTATGTACATATCTCATGTGATAGATTTTGAAGTTTGGGATCCGGTGTTGCGTAGTTGTAGAATAAGCTGTGGTATTCTTCATATGGTTATTATTTAATCTATCATATTTTTGAACAACCGTTAAGATGAGGGCACGTGGAGAGACCAAATAAGAGAAGTCAAATGTGTTATTGACCTAGAAGTATCTGAAATGTTCTCATATGTCTGAAAACCTAGAAGTTTTCTTCCTCCTACTTCTTCATGAGAGAGACCAGCTGCCATTAACGATTTCTTCTGAACAGAATTCCTATATATGCATCTCTACTTGTTCATAATATTCTTCTATTTTGGTACATAACATATTAGTTGATCATAGATTAAGAAATAATTGCACATTTTCCTCAAGTTTTTGACTTGTAAATTATAACATGCCTTACTTATGATTTCAAATACTAGTATATAAACCTTCTTTCGTTATTATTTTTAAGTCTTATTCTCCAGTCGTGTCAGTGGGAGTAAGCCATACACCTTTTATTTATATTATATCTTCAACAATGCCCTCTTCGATTCAAGCTAAAGCAAACCGATCATAAAAAAGTGTATTTAAAAACTTGTTGGAAGATTAGGCAAATCATCATCTCTTATAACAGGTTAAACTACAATAATATTAGTAGTATATCCTCTATGAGAATTCTATCAATGTACTAATTAAGAACCTAAAGGACCCTCAGTGAATAAAAACGTTTCATCGAGGAAGCTAATGAAGAGAATTATAGACATGAATTCAATAGCTCAAAAGATAGAAAGAAGAACGAAAACACTTCTCGTGATGGAATTTGTGAGAGAAAAGAACGTCACACGTAAGAAGCAAACTTGTGAACAAAAATAATGTTTAATACACTTTAGACATTAAAATTGAAGCTTCTCTTGTATAAAGAGAATTCAACAAATACATTATTAT
The DNA here is from genome assembly GCA_034376525.1 of Nicotiana benthamiana. NCBI lineage: Eukaryota > Viridiplantae > Streptophyta > Magnoliopsida > Solanales > Solanaceae > Nicotiana > Nicotiana benthamiana. Next base: position 120,845,493 of record CM067331.1, read on the forward strand.
AAAAGAAAAGCAACTTGTTATCTATATATAAAAGATAAATTGTCAACAAATATATATATATATATACACGAGTTTCTAATAATGTGTGTTGCACATATATCCCATATAAATTAGTATAAACTTATTAAAATAATATCAAAACATGTATTAGGTATAAAATATAAATACCATGCGAATGTAGCTTTTCACCCACGGGTTTAACCGAACCCATAACTTTTAACACATAGTATAAATTGATATTTAAAACTCACTAAAATCCCAGCAAATATTAGACTGGAACCCATAATTTTAATAGTACAGTAGATATTCTCTAATTAACATGAAGTATCAAGAGCAAAATTAAAATTGATCAAAAACTTTCATGATATCATTTTTGGAAATTTTATGATAAATTCTCCTGAATGAACATCATTACAGAATATCAAGTTCTAATAAATAAAATATTAGTGTTATGAAATATTATACTTTGTAGTGGATGTCTATAACTCCTAAAGAAGTTACTCCCACTACTCTTCTCCATTATGTAGATAATCCCCATTACTTCTCACCATTATTGTTGTAACTCCCATACCTTCATAATATACCCATGATCTTCCTCCATGATCTAAATACTTAATGACATACTTATGAAATTCTTTTGGTATACCTCTATGTTGTACTATAAATAGAGGATGAAAACTCATTTTGTAATACACTTGGACACATGGAAGAAATATATTCTCTTCTCTCTTTCTCTCTACTTTGTTGTCTATCTTTTGTTTATTACTTTGAGCTAAATTTTTGTAGCACGCTATCAGCACGAAGCTCTACTATCTCAAGAATCTCTTTGAGAAAATTAAGGTATTTTTTCTCTTCCTAATTTTGTTTTAATTATGTCAAAATTAGTATGAGCTATTGTGATGTGGCAACTATATGTAATTATATACTGCATAGCATAAAAATTGTAGTAATCAATGATCTTCTGTTTAAAAGTTTTCAAACATAACAAAAATGTTTAGTTAAGAATACAGTGTAGTGTTTGCAGATCGTTTAGTATTAAATTAAATGTTTGTTTAACATCAACGAAAAATGATGATAGTATTGGTGTCTGTGTAGTTGAAGTACTATAATAGAGTTAAAGTTATATAAGTAGGTTGTGAGGTTTTTAAGTTTATTTGTTACTGCGCTTTACCTTGTTTGTGAGAAAATGTTAATAGACGGTTGAGATACTGTTTTTTTTTTAAGTGTGATACAGAAAATGATTCTAACATGAACATTATTTTTGATTAACCACATAAAATTTTTCTTGATTATGCATGGTACTGCATGTGTGACATCAATAAATTATTATCACATATATAATAAGTAATGATAAGCAGAACATATGTATATAGTAATCGAAAAGACTGTAACAGTAGTTTCATTTTTCGTCATGTAGTTAGAAATTTGTTTTTGTTGTGTATATGTTATTAAACTACACATAGATGTATGCAGGAACACAAAAATAACAAAAGAAACAAATGAATCGGTATATCAATAGGGCATTTGTAACAATTTATATTAAATGTACTTGCATATTATATTCTTAATACATTGTACCACACATACGATATTCAAAGAGAATAAATATTTCTCTTATTTAAGTATGTGTAAGGCAGATGTTACTACAATTTCTGGTAGTAGTAAATTGATTGAAGGCTCCGGAAGAGCAACTATAACTCTGCCTAAAGGAACAATATTTATCATAGAGAATGCAATGTTCTCCTCCAAGTCTAAGAGGAACTTGTTGAGTTTTTAAGATATCATTCAAAATGGATATCATATTGAGACAATAGATGAGAATAATCTTGAATATCTCATCATTACAAAGAATGTCTCTGGCCAAAAGAGGGTTATTGAGAAGTTCCCATCTTTATCTTGTGGCCTAGATTGGACAAAAATTAGTGCAATTGAGGCACAGTCCACAGTAAACCAAAAGGTTACTGATTCCAATACTTTTGTACTTTGGCATGATCGATTGGGACATCCTGGATCAATTATGATGAGACGGATTATAGAAAACTCATATGGGCATCCATTAAAGAATTTAAAGATTCTTTTAAATAATGAATTTTCTTGCACTTCTTGTTATCAAGGCAAGTTAATTATTAGACCATCACCAACAAAGGTTGGAACTGAGTCACCTACGTTTTTGGAATGTATACACGGGGATATTTGTGGACCTATTCACCCACCTACTGGGTCCTTTCGATATTTTATGGTCTTAATAGACGCATCCTCTAGATGGTCTCATGTGTGCCTATTGTCATCACGCAACCTTGCGTTTGCAAAATTAATGGCACAAATAATTCGATTACGAGCACAATTTCCTGATAATCCAATTAAGTCTATTAGACTAGATAATGCTGCTGAGTTTTCATCCCAAGCATTTAATGATTATTGCTTATCAATTGGGATAAAAGTGGAACATCCTGTAGCTCATGTTCACACTCAAAATGGTCTTGCAGAATCTTTAATTAAACGTTTGCAGTTGATTGCAAGACCATTACTCATGAAAATGAGGCTGCCCACTTCGGTTTGGGGTCACGCCATTTTGCATGCAGCAATGCTAGTTCGTCTCAGACCGACGAATTATCACAAATATTCCCCGTTGCAATTAGTTTTGGGTCATGAACCTAATATATCCTATTTAAGAATTTTTGGATGCGCAGTATACGTGCCTGTAGCACCGCCACATCGCACCAAAATGGGTCTGCAAAGAAGGTTAGGAATATATGTTGGGTTTGAATCGCCCTCCATTATTCGCTACCTCGAAACATTGACAGGGGATTTGTTCACTGCACGATTTGCAGATTGTCGATTCGATGAGACACTTTTCCCAAAATTAGGGGGAGAAGTTGGTGAAACCAAACGGGAAATTTTGTGGAAAAATCCATCATTATCTCATCTTGATCCACATACCTCTATTTGTGAAAAAGAGGTGCAAAAGATTATTCATTTGCAAAGAATAGCAAATCAAATGCCAGACGCATTTACGGATTTGAAAAGAATAACAAAATTACATATCCCCGCAGAAAATATGATAGCACTATGTAATAAGTCTGAAAGAAGACAAAATTATTACCGTGAAGGTATCAATGGATATGGACGTGGCAATAGACGAAATTATAATCGTCATCATTGTGATAATGAGAATAATAAGGATTCTCAAAATATTCCTTCACTCTGTGAAAGTAATATATGTCATCGATTTGACATGAGATTTTATACAGCACATATAGATGATTATGATCCATTCATGGTGTGAATGTGACAACATATGATTTATGAATACATATTCATTATTGGAGGAATATGAACATGCTATTGGTATTGAATATACCACACTCACCTCTAGAAGGAGGGTTGAGATGATATAAGAAAATAATGTCATTATTATGGCATGAATGGTCATTGGTCACGTACCTATTGTACGCCAAAATATTTTGGCAATATGATTATTAAAGGACAATAATAATACAAGAAACATATATTGCATATAATTTTGACATGACCATAATGGTACAACTTTAAGATCCAATTATATTATTTTGGAGAAACATAATTGATTACCAATAAGGTATTGTATTGTAGTAAGTCTCAAAGAAACTTATTCAGTTTCCAAAGTATATGCGAAGCGATTGATTATATTGAGACTATAAATAAAAGAAAGATTTGATATCTTCTATTACTACAACTTGTAGCATGATAATACGCATGTGAAAAGCTACCAGCTTTATTCTCCAATTTGTACTATACAAACAAAAGAATGCCACAATAAAGCAGATGTTTATTGATATAAAAACCCATATCATAATAAACTTAGAGTTTATCGATAATTGCACATGTCATGATGTAAACCTGAATTTTATCAATATTGATAATTTATTCAATTGGCATTCGGGTTAGCCATATCAATTTAAGTATGATGTGCAACAATAATAGAGAATTCACATGGGTAAATATTAAAGAACTAGAAGTTCTTTGCGAATTCTCTTATATTACTTGTTCTCATTAATTAATTGACCAACTAAAGTAGGGGTTGAATCCCATAAATTCTGGAAATATCAAAGGCGAATATGGGCCCATTCACCTGCTATGTATACCACATATGATGCATCTATGATATGGTTACATGTGCGATTATTAACCTGCAACCTGGCTGGTGCTTGCGAGGTAACTTGCTCAATAATCTAATTTCGAGCATAATTTCCAGATTTTCTATTCAAGATAGTTCATCTTGATAAGTTGGTTTACATCATAGTTGGTTTAGCAAAATAATTTATTTAGTGCCTCCACTTAATAGCTAAATTATTGCTTATGAGAACAAAGTTATCTATATCAATTTGATATACGTTATACACGAGAGTATATTATGTTCTCCCCTCACAAGTGGTTCAGGGTCAGGAACCAATTAATTTCATCTTATTATTATTGATGTGCAGTGTATATTAACATGATAATGCACAAAGATGATTTCCCAGAGTTGAGAAAACAAGTTAGTTTTTCTAACATGAGGGGGAGACATGATAAACACTTGAGAAATAGTTACATGGAACGAATTATCATTTGTATATATAGATCCTCGAATATCATAATATGAACTTGAAGTTCATAAAAAGATAATTCAATTGCAACATATTGCAAAGCATGCCATACGCATTTGCTAACCCAAAGAAAGTAACTATATTCTCACTGCAAATGCTCATATTAAGTCCTAGAAGGACAAAGTCTTTGATACGCTTAAAGCGTATAGACAAATCGGTTTCAAAAAGAACTTCTTAATAAAGAAGATAAGCAAATGATCAAAGTGATCATAATAAGGAGGCAAGTAATCTAGAAGATCACATGACATAACACTTCATAAAATCTCATGAGAGATTCAGGTACCTGAATATATGAATGAAGAGATCTCCATGTTATGTCTTTATGAAAATTTACTGGAACCGATGTAAGATGTTCGTCGACGATATCTATGATAGCGCTAAATATCGATGAGGATCTTAAGTTTGTCGAATACAAACAAAAATATTGGCCAAATGGAAGAGATACAATTCAAGTAGAATTGATTCCATATGAAAGACATGTAGTTTTGGACATGTAGTTCGAATACTTGAAAGTATAAAGTCAATGGTATGTGTATTCAGTTTTCGATATCTTATACGTCTAGCATGACATGAAAACTTGATATGCATCTAAGTCTATAATATGGCTTATATGACTCAACTTATATGACAATCCATAAAGGATTTAAGTTGCTTGAAGCATCTATAATTCTTGATCTTGAGGTACCACTTCCTTAGTGCAATTTATGCACAAATGTATCTTGCTATTACTATAAGCATGATAATATGATAGTGATGATACATATATGGAGATATTGAAGAGCCATTCTACGATATTTGTGAAGACATTATATATCTACCACGAGTTATGATTTCAAGGGGCAAATATTCATTATAGTTAATATGCCTGATTTATTTATCAAATCTCTACCAACGATCTCTTGAAGATGGTGCACAAGATTAGAATGCGAAGGCTCAAGAATGTGAATTGATGCTCTTTTCAGGGGAATTAATGCGCGTTGAACTCTTTTTCCCTTACAAGGTTTTGTCCCACTGGGTTTTTCTTGAAAGGTTTTTAACGAGGCAACAAAAATGCATTTTGTTAGATATGTGTACTCTTTTTCCTTTTCTAGAATTTTTTTCCCATTGGGTTTTATTTTTGTTAAGGTTTTAACGAGGCACATTATCTATAGACATCCAAGGGGGAGTGTTATGAAATATTATACTTTGTAGTGGATGTCTATAACTCCTAAAGAAGTTATTCCCACTACTCTTCTCCATTATGTAGATAATCCCCACTACTTCTCACCATTATTGTTGTAACTCCCATACCTTCATAATTTACCCATGATCTTCCTCCATGATCTAAATACTTAATGACATACTTATGAAATTCTTTTGGTATACCTCTATGTTGTACTATAAATAGAGGATGAAAACTCATTTTGTAATACACTTGGACACATGGAAGAAATATATTCTCTTCTCTCTTTCTCTCTACTTTGTTGTCTATCTTTTGTTTATTCATTTGAGCTAAATTTTTGTAACAATTTGGAAATAATAATATTTTTTCCTAATGCACATCAAAGCTCACTCCTCTCCATAAACTCATAAGATATTATTGTTGTAGACCTGATAAAGAATAATTTTTTGCAAAATCAATGTGTGCATAACCTGGAATACCATATATACCAAGTCTTTCTTGTCCCAAAATGATGATAATCGACACTGAAAACAAATATAAATACAATACATTAAAAATAAATATTGCTTTTTATATCAGGATTACCTTGTCAAGAAATCAGAGTATTTGTTGGCCCAAGAACATGTGAAGTTTTAAAGAATGACAAAAGAACTTAGTCATTGACCAGGTCCATCATGTGAAGCACAGTCATGATCAACCTACACATGTGAGATGCACGTGAAGGAGATAAGTCCTACTGATCAAGCAATAATATCTCCTGATCTGATCGAAAAGGTTACATATTGGATAAGGGGAGAAAATCTCCTTATAGGAAGAGAACACAATCCGAATAAATATAGTGTTGGAGTTTGAGATCTTCAAGGATTCAACTACGATAGAAGATAAAAAATTGAGTTCCAATCAAACTCTGATTACTAATCTATTAAAAGATAGTGATGTTTCTCTTTTACAGGTATTGCACATATGCAAAAGTTAAACTAAATTGAGGGCAAAAGAGCAAGATGATTTTGCAAGCAATTTATGTGAGATTTGAGTGTGTACTCCTGAAGCTACTTGAACGAGATAGAAGAACCAATTTCATTGTGTCTTTCTTTCATTCTAGTTCAATTGTAGTAGGTGGTTTAAAATTGTATCTTTCAGCTTTCATATAAGCAATTGTATTAGGTACTTGGAGTTTTCAAGTTAGAGTTAACATGAAGTTGTCGCAGCAGTTGAGGCTGTGTGCTACAACAATATTAGAGGTAATCCTTAGGTTTACAAAAAGTTTTGTAAATTTTTGGATTCGTGATTTTAGTGGAAGATTGGGAAAATCATACTAAGTAGTAAATCGTGATTTTTTCACCTTTTGAGCCAGGTGTTCTCCACGTAAAAATCTCTATGTTCTTTATTTTATGTACTTATTATTTTGAAAATAGTAGTAGTTAGCACACCTAGAAGAACCAGGTTCTTGTAGAGCTAAAATTGGGTACACATAAATCACCCTCATCTTGTGTGGCATTGCCGCTTAATAAATCAATTGGTATCTGAGCGGGTTATCCTTGAAGAGGCTAACACCTTAGGAAAAGATCAACATGAATGCACCATCTGGGAACTGTGAAGGGCAATCCACTGCTAGGCCTCCACTCTTCAATGGCCAGTACTATTCTTGGTGGAAGAAAAGGAAGAGGGATCACATCATCGGAGAAGACTATGAGCTCTGGGACATAGTAATTGATGGTCCTCTAGCAACTACAAAGAAGAATGCTGAAGGAGTGAATGTGCCAAAAACAAGAGCTGATTGCACTGCTGAAGACCTGAAGAAGTGGGAGAAGAATGCCAAGGCCAAGAAATGGTTTGTGTGTGGACTAGGTCCAGATGCGTACAGTAGAATTAAAAGTTGTACCACTGCTAAGAAAATCTCAGAAACTTTACAAGTGGCTCATGAAGGAACACCTCAAGTGAAGAGGTCCAAAGGAACACTGTTGTATTCTTAATATGAAGATTTTACCATGAAGGAAGGAGAAACCATTCAAGAGATGTATACAAGGATCACCACACTGACAAATGAACTTAAGTCTCTTAGAAGGATTATTCTTGAAGAAGATAAAGTTGAGAAGATCTTGACAATGGTTCTGCCAGTCCCTTGGGAAAGCAAAATCATTGTTATTCAAGAATCAAAGAATATTGCTACCCTCAAGCTGGATTAACTAGTTGGAAACCTTACTGCCTATGAACTGAGAAGGAAAACCATCAAAATGGATGCACCCATGAAGTAAAGAAGGTTGTCTCTCAAAATTGCTAAAGGTTCATATCTGGAGGATGATGAAATGGCTATGATCACAAGAAACTTCAAAAAGTAGTAATGAGAGGAAAGGGTTATTTAAGAGGTACAACCTTCAACAAACCAAGGGCTCCTGAGAAACATACTAATGAGGGTTGCTACAAATGTGGTAAGACTGATCACCTGATCAAGAATTGCCCTCAATAGGAAATTGAGTGGAAGAAGGAACGGGATGAATGAAGGATTAGGAAGAAGGAACAGGTTCAACCAAAAAGGAACAAAGAATCAACAAAGGCTATGGTTGTTGCTTGGGGAGAAACATTAAATGAGGACTCAGAATATGAGGTTGGAGATGAACAAGCACTTATGGCCATCGGAGAATTTGATGATGAACAGAAAAGGTAAGTATTCTTCATCTCAAAGACAAGATTCAATTCCTGTGTAAAGAAAGGTTGTCTGAAATACTGCTAGACTTCATTGATGAGTCTGAGATAATTAACAATGAGAAGGAAGAACTGTCTAGGGAATGCGTATCCTAAAAGCCATGTGCAAAAATCTAGAGTCTAGGGCTAATGAGAGTGAACGTAAAAATGCCGAGTTGAAGAACTAGGTTCTTGAACTTGACAATAGTGTCTTAGAACTTAGATTTGAGAACTTAAAACTGAAATTAGGATCAGGAAAGAAGAAAACTGATCACACATATCTCACCCTAGAAGAAAACTTAGGATAAATGAAGGATGAGCAGATAGGAGTATTAAAAGAAGATCTAGGGAAGGTAAAACATGAACTAAACAGAACTTGCAAATGGAACAAAGCTTTTGATGCACTCTCCTGGCTACAAGAACATCACAGTAGCAACAAAAGAGGACTTGGATATGAGACTCAAGCACCTAAATGGGATCCTAAAAGCAAGTACCTCACTCTTCCTGAGAGCAAAATTTTCACACACTGGCAAGACTAGCCATTACAAAAATGAATGCAATGCAAAAGAAAATGCCAGTCAAAAGAACAAAGCTTTTGTTCAAGAAAAAAAGAGGCTTCCTGGGTGGGCTAGAAGGAATCTGATTTATCCATTTGCCTATAGAAAGGGACCCAAATTAGTTTGATTTCCTAAGACTAACCCCTGATTTGGAAGTCCAAGTGAAGGGAAGTATCCAAATATGGTACATGGATAGTTGCTGCTCAAAACATATGAATGGAAGCAAGAACCAGTTCCTTCACTTGGGGACTTAAAAAGGGAGCAATATCTCCTTTGGAAATAGGAAGAAAAGTGAGATTATTGGGGTTGGAAAGGTAGGTAAGACAAACTCTCACTCTATTGAGAATGTCTACTTGATAGATGGCTTGAAGTACAGCCTAATCCGTGTGTCACAACTGTGTGACAGAGGTAACCTTATAGCATCCACCTCTTCTAAGTGCTTTGTGATTAACCTTACCACTGACAATATTGTTTTGCGGGGAAAAAGAATTAACAATATGTACGTTGTAGATTTATCCACTGTCTCAGAAAATGAAAACCTGCCTAAGTGTGCTGGAAAATGATCCCTCCATTGGCACAAAAGACTTGGTCATGCTAGTCTGAATCAGCTAAACAAATTAGTCTCTGAGGACTTGGTGATTGGGTTACCTAACATCAAGATCAAGGAAGACAAAGTTTGTGAGGCCTGTGAAAGGGGGAACCAGTTAAGATCATCCTTCAAAAGCTAGAAAATGTTAAGTACAACCAAGTCGTTAGAACTGGTCCATATGGATCTCTATGGTACAATAAGAACCATGAGCAGAGGTGGAAAGAAATATGTAATAGTACTTGTTGATGATTATTCCAGATTTATCTGGGTACTATTTCTAACATCTAAAGATGAAGCATTGGACATGTTTACTACCTTCGTTAGAAAAACTCAGAAACAATTAGGAAATCAGTTGCATCCATTAGGTTTGATCATGGAATTGAATTTGAAAATGCTAAGTTTGTTGAATTATGCGATAAAAATGGTATAGATCATAACTTCTATACCCCTAGAACTCCTCAACAAAATGAAGTAGTTGAAAGAAAGAAAAGTACTCTTGAAGACATGGCTAAGACTATGCTTCTTTCTAGTAAGTTGTCCCACAGCTTCTGGGAAGAGGCTGTAAACACTACATGTTACATTATCAATAGATGCATGACTAGACCTCTAGTGGAGAATACCCCCTATGAGTTACTTAAAGGGAGAAAACCAAATATATCCCATCTTAGGGCATTTGCATGTAAGTTCTTTGTGCACAATAATGGAAAAGACTCCCTAGGTAAGTTTGATCCCAAAAGTGATGAGGGAGTATTCTTGAGATATTCTTCACATAGAAAAGCATATAAAATATTCAATAAAAGAACTTTGTGTGTAGAAGAAAGTGTGCATGTAGCATTTGATGAAACTAACATTCTTTCTGAGAGATAAGAACATGAAGATGAAGCCATTGGATTGGTAAAGGATTTGACTGAAGCCTCAACACAAGTCAATGTGGCACCAAAAGAAGGAATAGGTAATGGAATATGTTCTTTTATTCAGGGAATCTTGACATGGGGAACTAATTAAAGAGGAATTGAAATAAATCCCTCAAAAGAACCTGTTCATGACCTTGTTCCTCAGTAACAAAACATGGGAGAAGCATCTAGTAGGAACCAGTTGGTTGTAAAATCTCACAAGTATCAAAGTTCCCATTCCATTGAGAACAGTATCACTGATCCAACATCTAAAGTCAAAACTAGATCACAATTAAAGAATCTGTGTGCTTTTGATTCCTTTTTATCTCTTATTGAACCTAAAAATATTTTTTGAGGCTTTCCAGGATGTAAATTGGTAAATGCAATGCAAGATGAACTCAATCAGTTTGAGAGAAGTCAAGTTTGGCATCTAGTTCCAAGACCCAAGGATAGAGCAGTTATTGGTACAAAATAGGTCTTTAGAAACAAACTTAATGAATGTGGAACAGTTACAAGAAACAAGGCAAGACTGGTAGTCCAAGGTTAAAGCCAAGAGGAGGGCATAGATTATGATGAAAGTTTTTCTCCAGTTGCTAGACTAGAGGCAATTAGACTCCTCATAGGCTTTGCAACACACATGGAAAATACTCCTCATCAAATGGATATCAAAAGTGCCTTCCTGAATGGCTACCTGAAAGAAGAAGTGTTTGTGAAACAACCTTATTGAGAGCAAGGAATGTCCTTAGCATGTGTATAAATTAGACAAGACTCTCTATGGACTCAAGCAAGCTCCAAGAGCATGGTATGAATGATTGTCTAAATTTCTACTTGAACATGGCTACAAAAGAGGTAAAATTGACAGTACCTTATTCCTAAGGGAAAAAAGTAAGGATCTCCTTGTGGTACAGATATATTTTGATGACATAATCTTTGGCGCCACAACTGATAATCTAAGTAAGGATTTTGCAAAACTAATGGGAGTGAGTTTGAAATGAGTATGATGGGTGAGCTTAACTCCTTCTTAGGCTTACAGATCAAACAAAGTCCAAATGGAACCATGATCCATCAGAAGAAGTATAGAAAAAAGCTAATCAAAAAGTTTAAAATGGAAGAATAAAAAAAAATAGACACACCCATTGCAACTGCCACTAAATTAGACATTGATGAACCTAGTTCATCAATTGATCAAAAGTTGTATAAATGAATGACTGGTTCAGTCTTGTATCTTACTGCCAACAGACCTGACATTGTTTTCAGTGTAGGGCTTTGTGTTCGCTTTCGGGCTAATCCAAAAGAGTCTCACTTGACTGCTTTCAAGAGGATACTCAGACATTTGAAAGGCACCTATGATATGTGTCTTTGGTATCCTAAAGGTAGTAATTTCAATCTAGTAGGATATGCTGATGCTGACGATGCAGGTTTTCTAGTGGATAGGAAGAGCACCTGACTTCCTTGGTTCATGTCTTGTGTCAAGGGATACTAAAAAGAAAAATTCAGTGGCCTTATCTACTACTGAAGCTGAGTATGTTGTTGTTGCTTCTTGTTGTGCTCAATTACTATGGATCAAATAGCAGCTGGTAGATTTTGGCATTGAAGTTGGTTGCATCCCTATATTGTGTGATAATACTAGTGCTACAAGTATGACGAAGAACCCTGTTCATAATAAGAGGACTAAGCACATAGATGTTAGACACTACTTCTTGAGAGATAACTATGAGAAAGGATTGATCTCCATAGAATTTTGTGCTACTGATAAACAAATTGCTGACATCTTCACTAAAGCACCGAGTAGAGAAAACATTGAGAGGAATAGGTTGGAATAATAAATGATTAAGATCACCCAATAGGTCCAGTTCAGAATGCACAAAGAAAAAAAATATGAACAAATTGAATTATTTTTGGCTAGGAATTATGAACTTGTGTAAATATCTAGATTAATTCTTACTCAACTTCATTTGATTAGTATACTCTTGTGACATGTGTTTATATGACTCACTGATCTCTTACACAAATTTTCTATTATGGCATTTGAGGCATGATCAAGAGAGTTTTAAATGAAGAACCTGGTTCATCAGTATGGACTCATATGAAAGCTCAAGTATGTTTTCTATACTCTGCAAAATTAGAAACATTAATAATTCAATCATGTGTAGAAGTCCTATACTTGTCAAATTCCTAGAAAATTCTAAACTTTAGCATTGAACTAGTTCCGTCCATATAGAATTCTAAACCATAATTTTTGCCTAATATCTAGGGAAACCCCATCGATCATTAAATTCTGGAATTTCAGTTTGGTTAGACTCCTATTTGACCCATGCAAAAAGCTGTTGTTACTTATTAAATTTCTAATTCTCTTTAAATACACACCACTTATCCAATCTTCATCATAATTCCTAAACCGTCAAAAACTCTTCTTCACTTCTTATTGCCCTTCTCTCAAAAATTCCCAAACTCTTTCAAGAAATCAACAATCATGTCTAACCCTCGAAAAAACCCTAGATCTCCTCCACCACCATCTCCCTCAAATTTATCCTCATCTACTCCCCCTAGTGTATCTCCAAATCCTAGACTACGAAGGCACAAAATGCTTGTTCGTAAGACGTAGCATATGGGGCTTTGAGAAAGGCTTTATACGAAAGGTTATAAACAAGACAAATGAAGCAAAGCCAAACTCCAAATTCCGACTCCAGCTCTGAGTTTGAATCCCATCAATCAGCGAGTTAGGGGAAATGACACGGGTTTTCTAACTTTGAGAATACTCAAGAATCTCCTACTGAGGTAAGTTCATCTGTGATTGAAAACTTAGAAACTAGATTTGTTCTAGTTGGACCAATTGGGGATGTTGAATTGACTGAGAAACTTATGAGTGGAGGTGAAAAGAATTATGAAAAAGAAAATAAGAGAGAGGGTGCACATGGTAGAAGAGAGTGGCCTAAAGTCAGTGGGAAGTGGTTCTGGGGAAGTTGCTGAGGGGTTGGTTCATCTGAGCAAACAAAGAGATGAATCTGTTTCATCTACTGAATAAACCTTGGCTGATTTATTGAAAAATGTTGGGGCAATCAATGACCCAAATAAATGAAGAACTATCACAACAAAAGCCCCAAATGTTCCCAAGTCTTTCAAGAAAAGAAAGCTTCATCCCTAAAACCTATTGCCTCTTCCGTGCCTAGGGGTAGAGCCACAAGGAGCAGGGTAAAATAGAGTGAAGCTGATCTACAAAAGGCCTTAGAAGAAAGAAAGAAAAAGAAAAAGGATAAGGGAAAGGGAAAGATTGCGGAATCCTCAGAGGCTATTGAAGAGGAGATGAAACTGATCTATCAAGAATGGCGTACAATAGTGTAGGTTCTTACCCCCAAGCCCAGAAATCCCAAGACTTTCTCCAAGAAGTCTTCTTCTGTGTCTGAGGCTGTTGAACCTCCACTGGCTAAGAGGACAGGCTCTGTAGTGAAAAACAAACAAGAAAGAATTTCTGATGATAAAGAGTGGAGTGGAGAAGAAGAAGAAAATGAATCTGAGAAGGAACAGGACAGGTTTGCCATGTTTGGCAGAAGAAACTTTTTAAAGGGAAGATTGTTGAATGACCTGGGCAACCAGGAATGATTAGGTTGTTGGATGCTTTAGTAGCTCAAGGGTGGAAGGACATGGTCCTTCAGATGGATGGCCGGCTAGTCAGAAATGTGCTGATTGAGTTTATGGCCAATGATGGAGTTGTTAGTAGCCTGGTGAAAGGAGTCCAATTGTAGTTAGATGCAACAAAACTGGGATATATTCTGGACATACCCTCTAAAGGGTTTGATAAATACACTAGGCAAAGGTGGCCATGTCTGGACTCCCTCCCTACTACCCTTGAAATCACCAAGAGGTTCTATGATTCAGAGGAAGTGAATGAAGCCAGGGCTGTGCAGATAAGTGAGATGAGGCCTGAGCACAAGGTTGTGTTTGAATTTGTCAACAAGTTCTTATTACTAAGATAAGAGAGCAGGCACACTGCTAACTACATAGATATGGTTCTTATGGATTTCCTAGAGAGAGGGAAGCAAATCAATTGGCATGCTTTTATTGTCAAGCTACTAGACAAGGTCATAAACTGCTCCAAGGCTCATGCTACTCCATATGGCTTTATTCTAACCACAGTTCTGGACAAGTGGAATGTGCCTTTGAGGAAGTGGGAAATAGCCTCAATCAAGGAACACTTTGGCATCAATACTCTGCTAGCTTGTGACTATCCAGTCAATGCCATCCCAAATGAACATGGTTCATCTTAGAGGACACCCATCAATAGTAAGGTTAAGAGTCTGGTTCAGGAATATGCAGCCAAGGATGCTGAAATAGGAAGGCTCAAGGCACGTGTGGTTGAAGTAGAAGCTGTGAGGGATGGTCTCAGATCTGAGCTTGCCAAAGAAAAGGAGAAGACTGATAGAATTCTTCAGAACATGTCTCCTGCACTTGTTTAGTACCTCCAGTGACCCAAATTATGGATGTTTCTATCTTTTTGTTTTTTTGTTGCTCATGGTTGAATGTTTTTCTTTATTTTTGTGAATTGTTGGACGGAACATATCTCTATCAATGACAACTATTATTTTCTGTTGTTTAATGATCATTATGACCTTGATAGTTTGAATATGTTTGTTTGATTATTGATGATTGCATAATGTTTGCACTTGTTGTTGCCCCAGTGGCCATGGGTATTTATTAAAATCTATGATTCACATTGTGTATGCAACTTTTTGATGATGCCAAAAGGGGGAAGAGATATTGTGCTTTATACATTCTGAAATAAGTGATGTTTATAACCTAATTAACCTGGTCCTTGATGATAAGTAAATTTTCTAAGTTTAGTGTTAATGGTTAAGCTGAGTTCTTGTAGGTTCCAAGTTAGTGAAAAACACAGAGTTTGTCATCAGTAAAAATGGAGAATTTCTTGGCCCAAGAATCGGTGAGGTTTTGAAGAATGACAAAATACTCAGTGGTGGACCAAGTCCATCATGTGAAGCATAGTCATGATCAACCTACACATGTGAGATGAACGTGAAGGAGATAAGTCCTACTGATCAAGAATCAATATCTCCTGACCTGATCGAAAAGGTTTCATATTAAATAAGGGGAAAAAGTCCTTATAGGAAGAGAACACAATCTGGATAAATATAGTGTTGGAGATTGAGATATTCAAGGACTCAACTATGATAGAAGATCAGCAATTAAGTTCCAATCAAACTCTGATTACTAACCTATTAAAAGATAGTTATTATTCTCTTTTACATGTATTGCACATACACAAAAGTTAAACTAAATTGAGAGCAAAAGATCAAGGTAATTTTGTAAGCAATTTATGTGAGATTTTAGTATGCACTCCTGAAGCTACTTGAACGAGATAGAAGAACCAATTTCATTATGTCTTTCTTTCATTCTAGTTCAATTGTCGTTGGTGATTTATAATTGTACCTTTTAGCTTTCATAGAAGCAATTGTATTAGGTACTTAGAGTTTTCAAGTTAGAGTTAACTTGAAGTTATCGCAGCAGTTGAGGCTATGTGCTACAAGGGGATTAGAGGTAATCCTTAGGTTTACGAAGAGTTTTGTAAATGCTGTTTTGGATCAGTGAATTTAGTGGAAGATTGGGAAAATGCTGCTGAGTAGTAGGTCATGATTTTTTCACCTTTTGAGCCAGGTATTTTCGATGTAAAAATCTCAGTATTTTTTATTTTATGTACTTATTATTCTGTAAAAATAGTATTTAAAACACTTAAAAAAACTAGGTTCTTCTAAAGTAAAAATTGGATACCACATAAATTATCCCTCTTGTATGAAATTGATGCTTAAAACATCAGTATTGTAGGAAATCAAGAGTATCCTCGCGCTGCTTCATCACCACATGAAAGGAGAATTTTGCTAAAGCGTCTCTTTTATTTTAGAAACTAAATAAATTGCAACCCTTTAAATTCTTCATGTTTTGAAAGAGATAATGCAAAGGTCGGATAATAACTTTTTAAGATAAGAACCTTTTTAAGCGTTAAATTATACATGTGGCATTTCAAAAGATATCACAATAAGTGTTGGAAGATGAAAGGAAATAAGACGTTGAATATATTAAAGGAGCACAACTTTGGACTTCCACGAAGGATCATATAAAACATATAAGTAATTATAGGGCTTAATAAACCGGCTCTTGTGGTCCCATATAGTCATAATTAAGATTTAACGCCATAAAAACAATAAGGAGAAGCCTAAGTGTCCTAATGTATCATTAATTTACCGTTTAACTAGTTTATTTTATTTACAAATTTATTAAAATATTTTTATCTTTATTGAAATGTATATTTACCTATTTGTACTTCAATCTTGTTAAAATAGAGTTTGATTGAAAGGGCAAAAATGTCACTCAACTTGTGATGAGTAAATTAGTAAATTAACTTTCAACTTAAAATGTTACTACTTTTAGTATAGTATGATGATATGATATGATATGATAATATGATTATGATTATGATATATATATATATATATATATATATATATATATATATATATATATATATATATATATATATATATATCAATGTTGTGAATTTTTTTAATGTTGGGAGGTAATTTTAATTTTACATAGAGGATAATTTAGTCATTTAATTTTTGAAGGTTACTATGGTAAATTACTATTACCTAAAATTCTTATATATATATATATATATATATATATATATATATATATATATATATATATATATATATATATATATATATATATCAATTTGATCCTAAAATAATAAATAAATTAGACAAAAATATAAGAATTAGCCTTGAATTTGAGATAAAATAATAGAAATCTAGGTTCTGGGAGTAGAGCTTCCAGAGGCAGTAATTACAATATGAATAAGCAAGAAAGTAAAATGTTATTAAGATTTTGATAGAATGTAGTGTGTGCTTGTTAGAATATTCATGTCCTCTCTAATGATCGTAGAGCTCACCATTTGTAGTTTCACCTAGGGAACAAGGTCCTAGGATCAAGACCCTCTTAAAAGATAATTATGAGTACTATTGAAGAATGCATAACGGTAGGCAGTGAATGACATATTCTCTATAACAAACCGTGCACTTAATGCTATAGAATATTCTTCATTAAATATTATCGGGTGGCATGTATTTAATTCGCCTTTATGAAAATGTCAGTCTCTTCAAGATCATTGTCTTTGGACTCTATTGTCTTCTGTCTTCGGCTCCACGTGTTGCTTTATCATGCGATTATTAAGTATAAACATATTTTATATTATACAGATAGTCCCCCTGCTTTCTAGTCGCATAACCTTGTGTTATCGAAAAGTTGGTAGAGATACCTTTTTGGTGGGAGATTTTTTGAACCCCTCTGAAAAGTTTTTGATGGTTGATTAGACATACGTCTCTATGTATTTACTACCCTGCACATGCGTCATCCCACAATTCTACACCACTTTTCTTGGTTATCGAGGTAATTATGGCTATGATTTTAGCCTCCTATTCATTTACATATGCGCATCAAACTTCTTCATTTATACTTCATAATTTTTCAAACTTTCTCAAACTCTCTTTACTCAACTCGTATTTGCCTTCAACTTTCTCTAACCTTCTTTTTAGAGAAAGCATTTTACCTTTTGATAACAATGGATTCTTCTTCCAGAAACCCTAGTTCCTTAAAGGAAAAAGGTAAATCTGATGTTGCTGCTCCTCTTACGGTGAGAACCATTATTCCAAGAAGTCTTGTCATAACTAAGGACTTTGAAGAGAAATATCCTTCCGCTAAACCTCACACGTGGGTTGTTGGTGTGTGTCCTTCTTCTATCTGTCCTTCTAGCATTTTTTTTTGTGAAGGAAGACTACTATTAACCTGATCTAAACATCATCACTTATGACCTAGTGGAGTGGATAACCTTACCCAAGAAAGGTTTCACGTATTTTTATACGTATCCCTTCACTGTGGGACATTCTATATGAGCGGGGAGTTTGATTCCATTATCGTGGAGTTCTGCATCCATTACCGGGTATGCCTGGCATAAGTAAGTCCTTCAGTATGGAGGATAATTGCTTGTCTTTAGCGTCTATGCCCGGAGACATGAGAGGAGCTCACCCTAGCTCGATTAATGAATCTTTATTCCCCCAAGATTTTTCGTGGGGGAAAGATAAATTTCAGAAAACGTGGCCACCATGCTCTGATAACCATCATGGATG
The DNA here is from genome assembly GCA_034376525.1 of Nicotiana benthamiana. NCBI lineage: Eukaryota > Viridiplantae > Streptophyta > Magnoliopsida > Solanales > Solanaceae > Nicotiana > Nicotiana benthamiana. The sequence continues at coordinate 120,864,196 of CM067331.1, forward strand.
ATGACAACGATCACATGTGGATGGAGCGGTTCATTGCAATTGCAACCAGAGACATCATTCCAGCCACTACTCCATCCTTTCCAGGATTATGGAACCGTACTTGTAAGTTCATCATTTTTTTCCTTCTAGTTTGAGGTCTCCCCATGATGCTACTGACCCATCTTCTTTCATTATTTTCAGCAACCCAGTGGACACAACCTAAGGTTGAAGGCTTGGACTAGTTGGTCCAGAAAACATTTGATGTCACCACGCTTGAGACTTGCACGTGGAAAGAACTAGCCCTTAAATATTGGTAGAAGGCCAAAAATCATGGTAAGTCGAACTCATTTTTTTTAACTTTCATCTAGGAAATTGATTAACCTTTCTCTCCTGTTAAATTCAAGTCTACCCTAGGGCTCAGTTGTCTTCCCCGAGGATGACAATTTGGCTTATTTTACTGACATGGCGAGGCTGCCGCATGAGGCTTTCACAAGAACATGTCTCCAGGCCTATTTCTGGTGCAAGTGCTTCTTTTTTGAGTCCCCGGCCGTAGAACAAGCAACCAAAAAGGAGACGTTCCTCCTTGGCGGGGGAAAAAGATACAAAGGCAAGAAGTATCATGCCCCAGTTATCTTTGGATGTTGTAGTATTGAGCATCGTTCCTGAGCCGCCATAGTCACTACGGTGATCAATGATGATGGAGAAGCTGTGATGATGTAGCTTCCCTACATAGAAGACGATGACCTTCATCATCTTAACGGAATGCCAAACCGAATAGTTAGTTACACCGACCGAGGACGAGTCCTCGTCACTATAAGGGGTATGATATGGTGGAAAATTCCAACTCTCACTTCCGAACCCTAGTTGTTGTGCCCTCTACTGTAGAGCTGAGTATCGGGTCCTTTTCGTCTTCGAATGATGAGTGACCAACAAACATCATTGCGTTTGCCACAGCCTCTTCTCAACCTACAATGCCATCAAATTCATCTCCTTCTTTAACTCTGACTTCACCACCAACAATTGCTACATCATCTCAACCGACTGTAGTTTCTCGAGAAGCGAATATCCCTTCTCCCTCTTCCGCAGTTCATGGGAACTTAAGGTATTATTATTCTGCCCCCTCTGAAGATCCCCTAAGGAGGAGGAGTGTCACCATCTCTATTTCTAGTATAATCCATATGTTATCTCTGCCTGTGGAACTTGCTAATTGTATGAAGCCTTTGGCTTCAGAAAAATAGGAATAAAATACAAACTCTCTAGGGAGAATGTTCGTTGAACAATGCAATTCACAATGCAACAATGGTATAGTCTTTATTTCCTTTCTCGTTTCTTCTATCTTTGTTATGGCAGGGTTTTGAGTTTGCAATTTTATTTTGCAGGCCAACTTCCTTGCTTCCGAGGCCTTAAAAGGCCAATCCTTGATAATGAGGAACTTATCTTTGAGCAAGATAAACCTTTGGCCGAGTGAGACCAAATTGTTGCTTGCCTCTCAAAATTGGAAACACGAGCTGGTGAGGCCGTGGAGTTGCATGCTCGGTTGTAGGAAAGCGAGCAAGAAGTAGTGACCCTTAGCTAGGAGACAGCCCAGTTAATGGTACAATTTGAATAATCTAGGGCCAAATAGGTTGAAGTCCATAATCCCATTCTTGATGTATCCGATCGCGAGGCTGCCTCCGCAGAAAGATTGAATAATTTGGAGGTAGCTTAAACCCCAAAACCAAAGAAGTTACTACTACCAATCAGAAGTATGCCCGATTGGAGGAGTCATAAAAAGGTCATATAGCACAATAATTTTTTTAGCTCAACTGTCCGTGACCTTGATATTAGCCTCTAGGCCACTAGATCCACATGGGACAACCTTTCGGCCAAGGTTGACAAACTTAAAGAAGAACTTCAGCAACTAGAAGCTTCCCTCATTGTTGAAAAATTATATTCTATGTACAACATGAGGAGAGAAACCTTGGAAGAGGTCAAAGCGGGTGTCATCAACTTTTATGCCAAAACTGCTAAGGCCCGTGGGCTGGAGTCAACTACTCGAATGGGTCTTCAGGTCCGTCCTGATGCTACCAACTCTTCTAGTTCTGGTTCCGAGTTCTCGGGATTTGAAGAATAACTGGAAGGTGATGATGTAGAAGGCCAAGATATTAAATTGGTAGTGGATCTACCCACTTTTCCTAGGGGGTGCGGATTCTTCTCTTCCTCCGGGTTTCGGAGATGCAACAACTTAGTTTTTGTTTTTTTTCTTTCTTATATCTTTGTACATGTACTGTTTGGCATGTTTATTGTGAATAAAAGCATCTATTAGTTCAAGTATTAATGTTGTATACTCCAATACCACACAAGGGGGGGGGGGGTGATTTGTGTGGTGACCAATTATTTGTTTAACCTGATTATAGAAGGACCTGATTCTTCTATGTGTCCCTGTAACAACCCGACTGGTCATTTCGAGAAATTGTACCCAATTCGGAAGTTTGAGGTCTCGAGCAAATTCATAATACGTTTATTGACTTGCATGCAAGCATGCAAGGTTGAATTCAGTTAACGGATGAGAATTTGGAAGAAGGAAACTAGCTTCGGTAGAATTTGACCGGAATTGGACTTTTGGGTAAACGGCCCCAGAATGGGTCATAGATGATCTCAACAACTTTTTATGGTGATTCTGGAATTAGGCACGCATCCAGATTCAGATTTGGAGGTCTGTAGGATAAATTTAGGCATTTCGGCGAAAGTTGGAAAGTTGAAGTTTTGAAAATGGAGAAATTTGACCCGTAGTTGACTTTTAAGATATCGGGGTCAGAATGTGATTCTGAAAGTTGGAGAAGCTCCACTATGTCATTTTGTACTTGTGTGCAAACTTTGCATTATTCCGAGTTGAATTGATAGGTTTCGATATATGATTTGATATTGAAGATTTGGAAATTTATATGTTTGATTTTTAGTTTGATTCATTGGTTTGGTGTTGTTTTATGTGATTTGAAACCTCGAGCGAGTCCGTATTAGGTTAATTGACTTTTTTGTGTGATTAGACGGGGTCTCGGGAGCCTCGGGTGTATTGCGAATGAGATAAGGGTCATTTTCTCCTATGTTTGAACTGTTGTTATGCTATCTGGTATTTCCTTATATGTGATCGCATTAATTTGTCCGTAATAGCATAGCACAAATTTGGATAGCAGCATTTTCTTTCTATGAAATATCATTGATTTGTTCGCAATAACATAACACAAATTTGGACATCACATTTTCCTTCTATGCGATTGCATTGATTTGTCTGCGATTGCATAGCACAAATTTTGACAGCAACATTTTCCTTCTATATGATTGCATTAATTTTCTGCGATAGCATAGCATAAATTTGGACAACAACATTTCCTTCTATGCGATTAGATTGATTTACTTGCGATCGCGTAGAACATTTTGGGCGAGAGCTATTTTCTTCTACGCGATCGCATCACTTCTCCCACGATCGCAATGAATAAACACCTGGGCAGACATATAATATTCCAAAATTGAGGGTTACACTATTTTCATCATATTTTGACTTCTAGAGCTCAAGTTTTGGTTGGTTTTTCACAAAATTCGATTGGGTAAGCGCTCTTCAACTAGAATTAAATATATTCTATGAATATGTATTTATTTTTATCATTAGATTGTGTTTTGGGTTGGGAAAAGAGTTGGGTTTTGAAGAAAAATTTCAAAACGGAAAATCATGATTTGAGGGATCAAATATTATTAGAATTTGACAAATTTTGTATGGTTGAACTCATTTTGGAATGGGTGATCGGATTTTGTAAAATTTGACGGGTTCCGAGGTGCTGTCCCAGGGGTCAACTTTTGGGTCAATTTTGATATTTTTGTTAAGATTGAAACTTTATTATTCAGAATAGTTCCTTATTCGATTTATGTGTGTTTTGGAGTTGCTATAGTTGGATTTGAGCTGTCCGGAGGTCTTTTAACCCGAGAAGTCCATTTTAGAGTACGAGGTTTCATCTTTGAGGTAAGTATCTTGCCTAACTTAGTGTAGGGACTTCCCCTTAGGATTGAGTCCTCTTTGATAATTGTAGTCCTTGCATGCGAGGTGACGAGTGTGTGCTCGAACTTATTTGTGGGAAATATGCTCTAAGGTTCTTAGGTCTTTATGTGGAAAGTATTCTGTGATATATATATATACACGTTCCAATACTTCAAACTTCAGTAGTTGTTACATCCTTAATTCAATTAGTTTCTCAATTATATCCTCTTAAACCGTCTGAGGTTGTATTTTTATTAAAAAGGAATTTCTACTAAGTTTTAAGTTATCAACTCCTCTATTTAAAGTAATAATTCTTCCGTTGTTATACTTTAAATTGAAAGAGGTATATATTTAAAGAAAGAAACTTATTTAATGACTAATGGTAGCTTTTGCAGTCAATTAGAGGTCTAATCAATCTAAAATTTTAGGGTTAATGAACGGTTAAGCTTCCCTAGATTTTAGTTATTTTATGTGGTGAGAATTCTTGTAGAGACGGAACTGGTTTAATAAATAAACGGATAGGAATTTATGATGTTTTTGGTCATTGGTACGACTCTGCTCATGATTTAAATATTATATTTGTAGAGTATAGAAAATATAACTCGTTATTCAGATGACCAATACTGATAAACAAGGTTCTTCATTTAGAATTCTCATGATCATGCCTCAATTTACCAAAATAGAGAAAATTTTATTTAGAGATTACTGAGTCATATAAACACATGTCATAGGAGTATACTATTTACAGTACGAAACTGATTAAAAATTAATCTTGATATTTACACAAATTCCAGAATTTTTAGCCAAAAAAGCCACTATTTTTTCATTTTTTTCATTGTGCATTCTGAGCTGGTCCCGTTAGGTTGTTTTAGTTATCCATAATTCTAATCTGTTTCTTTCAAAGCTTTATCCACTTAGTGCTTTAGTAAAGATGCCAACAATTTATTTATCAGTAGCACATAGTTCTATAGTAATCAATCATTTCTCATAGTTGACCCTTAAGAAGTGATGTTTGATATATATGTGCTTAGTTCTCTTATGATGAACTGGGTTCTTAGGCATACTAATAGCATTAGTTTAATACCAAAAGATAGGGATGCAACCAACTTCAACACCAAAATCCATAAATTGCTATTTGATCCGCGGCAGTTGAGCACAACAAGAGGCATCAACAACATACTCAGCCTCAGCAGTAGATAGGGCCACTGAATTCTACTTTTTAGTGGCCCATGATACCAGGCATGAACCAAGAAAATGAACCATACCTGAGGCGTTTTTCCTATCCACAAGGAAACCTGCATAGTCAGCATCAACATTTCCTACTAGATTAAAGTTACTACCTTTAGGGTACCAAAGGCAAAGGTCAGTAGTGCCTTTCAAATATCTTAGTATCCTCTTGAGAGCAGTCAAGTGGGATAACTTAGAATTTTCTTGAAAATGATCCCAAATTCCTACACTGAAAACAATGTCAGGTCTGCTAGCAGTAAGATACAAAAGTGAGCCAGTCATACCTTGTACAACTTCTGATCAACGGATCAACCATGTTCATCTATGTCTAATTTAGTAGTAGTTGTTGTAATGGGTGTGTCTATTTCTTTTGATTCATCCATTTTAAACTTCTTAATCAACTTTTTTGCATATTTCTGCTGATGGATCATGGTTCCATTTGGTCTTTGTTTGATCTGTAAGCCTAAGAAGAAGTTAAATTCACCCATCATACTTATTTCAAATTCACTCCCCATTCATTTAGGAAATTTCTTACTCAACTATTTAGTGGTTTCCCCAAAACTTCTGTCATCAACATATATTTGTATTATTAGTACATCCATACCTTTTCCCCTCAAGAATAAAGTTATGTTAATCTTACCTCTTTTATATCCATGTTCAAGTAGGAATTTGGATAAACGTTCATACCATGCTCTAGGAGCCTACTTGAGTCTATAGAGGGCAATGTCCAAAATGTATACATGATCTGGACACTCCTTACTTTCAAACTCTGGAGGTTGTTTAACAAAGACTTCTTCCTTTAAGTAGCCATTTAGGAAGGCACTCTTCATATCCATTTGGTGAATGGTAAATTACATGTGTGCTACAAAGGCTATGATGAGTCTTATTGCCTCCGGTCTTGCAACTGGAGCAAAGGTCTTATCGTAATCTATGACCTCCTCTTGGCCATAACCTTGGACCACCAGCCTCGCCTTGTTCCTTGTAACCGTTCCATATTTATCAAGTTTGTTTCTGAAGACCCATTTATTGCCAATTAGTGATAGGTCTTTAGGTCTTGTGACTAAATGCCACACTTGACTTCTTTCAAACTGATTGAGTTCATCTTGCATTGCTTTCACCCAGTCTGCATCCTGCAAAGTTTCAACAACGTTTTTAGGTTTAATAAGAGATAAGAATGCATCAAAAACGCACAGATTCTTTAATTGAGATCTTGTTTTAACTCTAGAAGTTGGATTAGTTAGGATGTTCTAAATGTGATAAGAACTTTGATACTTGTAAGGTTTCACAACCAACTGATTTCTATTTGGAGTTTCTCCCATGTTATGTTGTTGAGGAACAGGCTCATAGACAGGTTCCATTTGGAAATTAGATTCACTTCTTCTTTGTACTGTTCCCCTTGTTAGGTTGCCTTGGATGGAAGAGCTAGTTCTATCACATGTTCCTTCTTTGGTGTAGCTTCAGTTTGAGCAGTGACTTTACTCGATTCTTTTACCAGCCCAATAGCCTCATTTTCATGTTCCTGTCTCTCAGAAAGAATATTAAATTTCATCAAAAACTACATGTACACTTTCTTCTACACACAAAGTTCTTTTGTTGTGCACTATATAAGCTTTTCTATGTGAAGGATCCCAAGAATACTCCTTCATTACTTCTGGGATCAAACTTACATAGGGAGTCCTTTCCATTATTGTGTACAAAGCACTTGCATCCAGATGCCCTAAGAAGGGATATATTTGGTTTTATACCTGTAAGTAACTTATAAGGAGTCTTCTGTACAGTAGGTCTAGTCATGCATCTATTGATGATGTAACATGCAGTATTTACAGCCTCTACCCAGAAGCTATGGGGCAGTTTACTAGAAAGAAGCATAGTCCTAGCCATATCTTCAAGAGTCCTATTCTTTCTTTCAACTACTCCATTTTGTTGAGGAGTACTAAGGGCGGAGAAATTATGATCTATACCATGCTCATCACAAATTTCATTGAAATTAGCATTTTCAAATTCAGTTATATGATCAGACCTAATTGATGCAGGTTAATTACATAGTTGTTTAGGAGTTTTTCTAACAAAGGAAGTAAACATGTCAAATGCTTCATCCTTAGATGTTAATAATAAACCTAGAGCAATCATCAACAAGTACCATCACATATTTCTTACCACGTCTGCTCAATGTTCTCATTGGACCATATAGATCCATATGAACCAGTTCCATCGACCTGGTAGTCCCTACCAATTTATTACTTTTAAAAGAGTATCTTACCTGCTTCCCCCTTGCACAAGCCTCACAAACTGTCTTCCTTGAACTTGATGTTAGGTAACCCTATACCAGGTCCGTGGAACTAATTTGTTGAGTTTATTTAGACTTGCATGACCAAGTCTTTTGTGCCATAGGAGGTGATCATTATCTAACACACTTAAGCGAGTGAGTTCATTTTCTGAAAGAGTGGATAAATCTACAATGTAAATATTGTCAACTCTTTTTTCCCTGCAAAACAATTTTTTTTAAGATTAATCACAAAACATTTGGTAAAGGTGAATTCTACTAGGTTACCTCTATCACATAGGTATGATACACTGATTAGGCTATATTTCAAGCGATCTATTAAGTAGACATTCTCAATGGAACGTGAGTCTGTCTTACCTACCTTTCCAACCCCAATAGTCTCATCTTTATTCCTATTTCCAAAGGAGACATTACCTTCTTTTAGGTCCTTCAGTGAAAGAATCTGGTTCTTACTTCCAGTTATATGCTTTGAGCAACCACTATCCATGTAGCAAATTTGGCTACTTCCCTTCACTTGGGCATGCAAAACAAAATTAGGGGTTAGTCTTAGGAACCCAAACTAGTTTAGGTCCCTTTTTATAGGCAAATGGGTGAATTAAATTGCCTTTAGCCCATCCAGGCAGCCTATTCTTCTCTTAAACAAAGATTTTGTTCTTTTAATTGGCCTTTTCTTTTGCATTACATTCACCTTTGTAACCGGTCTTCACTTTTGTATTGACCAGTCATGCCACAGTGTGTGAAGATTTTGTTCTCAAGATGTGTGATGTACTTGCTTTTGGGAACCCACTTAGGTGTTGGGGTCCCATAGTTAAGCCCTCTCTATTGCTACAGTGGTGCTCTAGTAGCCTGGATAGTGCATCAGAGGACTTATTCCAGTTGCAAGTGTTGTCTAGTTCATGCTTCACCTTGCCTAGATCTTCTTTTAAAACTCTTATTTGATCATTTCTCTTGTACAACTCATCCTTCATTTTTCCTAAATTTTCTTCTATGCTGAGATGTGTGTGATCGGCTTTATTTTTACCTATTCCTAATTTTAGTTTTAAATTTCCAGATCTAAGTTCTAAGATAATGGTGTTTAGTTAAAGAACCTGGTTTTTTTAACTCAGTATTTCTACCATCACTTTCATTGGCCCTGAGTTCTAGATTTTTACACTTAGCTTTTAGGATCACACATTCCCTAGACAACTGTTTCTTCTCATTGTTTATGACTTCAGACTCATCAATGGAGTCTAGCAGCAATTCAAATAGCTTTTCATTAGACAGAAATTTAATATTGTCTTTGAGATGAACCATACTTACCTCTTTTTCATCATCTAATTCTCCAATGTCCATAAGTGCTTGTTCATATCTAGCTTCATCTTCTGAATCCTAATCTGAGCTTTCTCCCCAATAAACAACCATAGCCGTTGTTGATCTTTTGTTCTTCTTCAATTAAACATGTTTTTTCTTCTTGTTTCTTCGTTCAGCCCTTTCTTTCTTCCATTCAATGTCCCACAAGGACAATTCTTGATCATGTGGTCAGTCTTACAACATTTGTAGCAACCCTTGTTGGTCTGTCTTTTAGAGGCCCTTGGTTTTTTGAAGGTTGCACCTCTTAAAGAACCATCTCCTCTTGTTAGGTAATTCTTGAAATCCCCTGTGATCATAGCCATTTCATCAGCCTCTAAATATGAACCTTCATCTATTCTAAAAGCCAGGCTTCTTTCTTTCTTGGGTGCATCTATCTTCATGGTTTGCCTTCTCAATTCATAAGGAGTGAGATTCCTAATCATCTCATCCAACTTGAGAGAAGCAATGTTCTTTGATTCCTGAATAGTAGTGATTTTGCTTTCACAAGTTACTAGCAAGACCCTTGTCAGGATTTTCTCAACCTTGTCTTCTTCAGGGATAATTCTTCGAAGAGACTTAAGTCCATTTGTCAGTGTTGTAAACCTTGTGTATATATCTTGGATGGTTTCTCCTTCCTTCATAGTTAAACATTCTCATATTGGGAATAAATCAATGTTCCTCTTTATCTCTTTTTTTGAGAAGTTCCTTCATGGGCCACTTGTAGAGTGTCCCAAATATCCTTACTAGTAGTAAAACTTTGAATTCTACTGTACTCGTCTAGACCTAGTCCACACACAAGCCATTTATTGGCCTTGGCATTCTTTTCCCACTTCTTCAAATCTTCAACATTACAGTCAGCTCTAGTATTTGTCACATCCACTCCTTCAACATTCTTCCTGGTAGTAGCCAGAGGATCATTAGTAACAATGTCCCAAAGTTCTAATATTCTCCTATGATGTGGTCTCATACTGGCCATTAAAGAGTGGAGGCCTAGCAGTGGATTGTCCTTCCCAGTTTTCAGGTGGTGCACTCATCTTGATCTTCTCCTACGGTGTTGGAATCTTCAAGGATAACCTGCTCTGATACCAACTGATGTTCTATACTTCAAATACCACACAAGAGGGGGGTTGATTCTTGTGGTGCCCAAATTTTTGTTTTACCTAATTATGGAAGGACCTGGTTCTTCTATGTGTTCCAACTACTACTGTTACGAGATAATAAAAATAGAAATTAAAGAACATAGAGATTTCGTGTGGAAAACACCTGGCTCAAAAGGTGAAAAAAGCACGACCTACTTTCCAGCAGGATTTTCCCAAACTCTCAATTAAAATCATTGAGCAAAAAACAACATTTACAAACACTCTTTTATATACCTAGGGTAAACTCTAATCCCATTGTAGCACACAACTTCAACTGTTGGGACAACTTCAAATTAAATCTAACTTGAAAACTTTAAGTACCTAATACAATTGATTTTAAATAAGTTGAAAGGTACAATGTAAAATTACCCACTACAATTGAACTAGAATAAAAGATAGGCACTTTGAACTGGTTCTTCTATCTGGTTCAAGTAGCTTCAAGATTGCACGCTTGAATCACACATAAATTACAGGAAAATTTCCTTGTTATTTTGCTCTCAATTCACGTTTAACTTCTGCTTATGTGCACTACCTGTAAAAGAGAATAACACTAATATTTAAGGAGTTAGCAATTAGAGATTGACAATGATACAAATGCTACTCTTCCATGGTGGAAGAGTTCTAGTTGATATCATACTCTAACTCTATCCTTTGCGTAAACCATGTTCTCTTAGTTTAACGAGTCTTTCTCCTTATCCAATATGCAATATTTTCGATCATGATCAAGATATCACTTCTGATAAGTTACGTTTATCTCCTTCATGTGCATTTCACATATTTATTGATCATAACTGTGCTTCACAAGATAGACATGGTCCATGTCTAAGTTCCTTTGTCAGTCTTCAAAACTTCACCTTTACTTGGGCTAACAAGTATCGTGCAAGTTATTCTCGTTGTGTACTACTCCTTCCATTCCAATTTACGTGAACTTGTTTGACTCGGCACGATTTAAGAAAAAATAAAGAATTTTGGAATTTGTGGTCGTAAAGAAGTCAAACGGGGTCCCAGAAAATTTGTGTGGTTATAAAAGCTTCTCATTAAGAGTATAATTGTATGTTTAAGCTAATTTATTATCAAATTTAGAAATAGGTCATTCTATTTTGGAATGGACCAAAAAGGAAATAAGTTCACATAAACCGGAATAGAGGAAGTATCTGTTTAAGTATTGCACAAGTTTTCCTTTTTGCGTTCTTTATGTTTAAGTATTTTTGCAAGTTTTTTGCACCGAGATATGTGAGGCTTTGAGTGTACTGATCGCTGCCAGCTCGACACTACACCAAGTAGGAAGAGCCGGCCGCAATAGCTTTAACCCGATTTGACGGCGGGATCGATTTCCTCAGGGATCTAGTAATGGAGTTGGAATATCTGTCTAGCTTAGAAATGTGTGTTTGCCTCAAATATCACTTCAAGCATATTATACTACTATTATAACTACTATTATCTAACTATCCATTGCAACTATATTATACTACGAGATGATTACTGAGTTATATCAAATAGGAAGAAGGGCACTAGGGTCATGAAATTACCTAGGTGGCTAATGGACGAGTAGATAATACTAAGGTTCGATTGACATGACTGGCTTATGCTATAAACGTTGCACAATTTTACCGACTCTCACACCTCTCGGTAGAAAGAGTGATTTTTCCCAGTTGACTCTATTAAGACCAAATGGGTAGGCAAATTAGATCAGATCAAGAAACTAGGGTTCAAGTAGGGTGATTACTCTCTCGAGGTTTAACCCATTATTGTGACTATCATTTCTCACGAGTCCATCCCAATTCCTTGTTGGGTCAATTTTGGAGACATAGACTCTCTTTCTCAAGAAGAATCAAGTCCAAAAAACGTGAATCAGTATTTGCAACCACCAATTCATAGATTAAAAAATAAAATCAACTCAAATGGCAAATACCCATAGTCAATCTAACCCTAAATGGAAACACCCATCAATTACCCACACTAGGGTTGAGCCACAATCCTAGCTAATTGGTTTATCTACTAATGCTTGAAGGAGAATATGAAGAAATAGATGAGGAACAAGAAATAATAACTAAATGCTAAATTAAATTACAACAATTTATCGTTAATTTGAATCTAAGATGCCAAAAATGGCTACAAAGTGAGTTCTCAATAGCGCAGCCCAGTTCTAAATATAACAGATGACCTAAAAATGGTAAAATGTTCTATTTATAGTAAGTAAGAAAAACTAGACAAAAATACCCCTGCGGGTCAGTGTGGGCTGCACAAAATGGACCGCGTCTGCACAATGCTCTTGAAATTCAATATTTAGCTATCTGAAGTTGGGCTCCGCAGATCGTGCAGAATGGACTGCACCTACGGAGGTAGCTAGCGCGGTCCGTACAATAACGACCGCGGACTGCACAGAAAGGTAGTGCGGCCGTGAAGCCTTCATCACGGGCCGCTAAACTAAACAGTGGCCACGTTGTCTTAAGCTTTGTTTGCCAACTCTCTAAATCTCCTACTGCAGCCGCATATCACTTTTCACGGTCCGCACTTGGCCAGCTTTCCCTCAGATTGCCTAGTCTTTGACACTTGAGCATATTTCACTCTTTTTTAGCCGATCCTTGGCATTTCATCACTTAGTCAATCATACTTGTAATCAAGCACACTTATGAGCCTTTTGGGATTATTTTGTAACAATTTATAACCAAAGCATAAGCAAGACGAAGCATAAAACATGGCAAAATCCCTAGTTATCAACTCCCCCAAACTTAAGATTTTTCTTGTTCTCAAGCAAAAAAATAAGACCCACACCTTAAGGGAAAATCCAAGTATTTTCAGCTATCCTAATGTATCCTCAATATTGGGACTAACAATTTCCCTTAATATGAATGAATCATTAACAACTTTTAGCCCTTGAAAACCCATGGATCAAGTGTGACAAGAGCATCAAGAGTTGACTCACTACATCAAAGAACTCTCTCAATTATTTTGGTCGCTAACCCAAACTCAAACATCCTCAACTCTTCCTAAGAAAACCTCACCTTTTAGAGTATTGACATACAAACCGAGGTTAATGGCAATTCTTTCATCTCTCTCAAGAAAAAGTCACAAGTCTGTCTTTAAGTAACATATGCTTGACCCTCATGTAAGTATCCACTAATGCAGGAGTCATTCAACTCAAGATCATATAGCGTTTTTATGGAGTCAGTGTGAAGGCTTTTGGGTAAGGGTAGGACATGTTTTTGTCAAGTGGGTTCAATCTTCCTTTAAGCACTTCTTTTGATTCATTTGGCACAAATTTCTTGACTCTTTGAATCATTTCACTTCTTTCTAAGGGGTTAGAGAGACATATTGTCACTCTTTCTTTTGCGTTTCAAACCATTTCTCCTTTTTAATTTTCCACGCCTTTCTTTCTTTGCTTTTCTTGAATCCCTTTTTATTTTTTTCGCATTGAGTAGTCTTTTTGTCTTTTGCTTTCCTTTCTTTTTCATTGCCTTCTTTTTCTTTTTCTTTCATAACTTTTGCCATTTTGATTTCCTTTCTTGTCTCCCCCCCCCCAAACTTAGAATTTTGCCATTACTCAAGAGAAGATTTGGGTGCCAAGAGAGGGTATAATTTAGAACGGGTATAGGCTTGTGGCATTGGTTTGAAAGAAATAGGTTTAAGGCTCAAAAGGGTTAGCTAGGGATTATATCATTGATAGGCTATGGAATTGTTCAGTCGTCATTTGGATCAAGGAGAGCCTATATCCACTTCTCAAGTCGAATTTCACTCAGAATGTTTCCTCAACAAACATTCAGGGCAAGTTCTAGACCATTGACTCGAGACTTGGACTCAATATTTGATTTCTCACCACACACTCAAGGATTGCTAAAGACATAGAGTCAGGGGCCCACAAAAACCTTAGACACGATTGAGCATACAATAGTCCCGAAAGACCACGTGATGATTGTTTGGTCAATACAAAAGTCTCAAGGTCACTACTTTAAACCATCCTAAACACAAACACTTGTCTTTGACCATGGGATCAAAAGAAAATGTGATAGGCCCAAGTGAAGCTTTGCTTGAGGTACCCTTAACGGACTCAAACCCTTATGAAGATTGTCACACCATCCATCATCGAGAAGAGCCACCCGGTTCACACTATACTCCACCCTTGGAAAGAACCGTGGCATTAAGAAAACCAAGGGCTTATTGAAAGCGCCAAAAACGAGACAAAAGGCTACAAGCCTATCTACGAAGCTAAAAATGAATTATTTTTTATGAAAATAGAAAATAGAATGAATATTTACAATAGTGGACTAGAATATACAATGGGGGATAAATATGTACAATAATGTAACTTTATATACAGACTAAAGAAAAGATAAAAAGAACAATAAAAGTAGCTAACTGAAAGATTATATATAGACCAGTGAAAATCAAAGAAAGCATAAACTAAATCAGTATCTATATATACATTCATCCAAGGATAAATAGGGTACACTCTCTCAAATAAAAGTTTCCATTGTCCCCAATGCCAACTAAAGCAAAAATAAGCACCAAAACGTAATGAAAGGATATGAAGACTCCCTAAGCCGTGTCCATATGCATGGGATCATCAGTGGTCCCTGGGTCCTCTATATGAACGGGAACCTTAGATTGGTTCCTCGTATCTTGCTGCTCAACTGCTGGGACCTAGGACTTGACCTAGACCGGCTATGGATTTGGTACATCCTGTGGCTAAATGGAGGAAGCCTCTGGTGGGTCCACCAACTGTATGATATCATCATCTGCACTAGGGATCTTCCTTCTCTTCTTTGAAGGCCTCTGTACCAACTCTATATCTGGGGCTGCTACTGGAACTCCTGCTAGGTCTAGGTCCTCAAATAATAAGTCTAAAGGCAGCTTGTTTGCCTTCAGTCTATCCACATCAGCTCTCAACTCCTTCACGGACTCCCTGGAAGCCGGTGTCTTGTGCAGCTTCTTGTGCTCTTTGGCAAGCTGTTTTAGAGCCTTTCCATGTGAAGCAACTGCCTTCACCAACTCGGACTGGGTGAGAGGATCTTCACTTATTTGTCATGTAACCCTTCAAAGCATCCTCTATAGATTGCGGGACCTGAAGTGGTGGAGGAGCCAACTGAGCTGCAATGGTGGAGGTCAAAGTGGACAACTTGGATGGCGTAGTATACATCCAGTTGTTTAGGATCTGAAGCGTCTGGCTCAATCAGTGAGCTGAGATCAGATGGGCCCGGGAAGAAAGAATCTCCGGGCCAGCTATAATGGGAGAACCAACAGGCAAGTCTGCAGTAGTGGAAGGTCTGGGAGGCATGTCAGTGGTAGTGGCAGCAAGCTCAGTGGAAGGCTCTACTGCAACGGACTCCTTAGACTGGACTGTTTGGGTAGAGGCATGTGGCTTGTAATTTTTGTCCTTGGGGTTGTCTGGTCCCCTCAAACTATACCACGAAAATAGATCAACCGACTTAGCTTTGACATCATATCGCTTCTTCTCCACCTCCAAGTCCCGAAAGTACATAGAAAGAGTGTTGGAGAAAAGGTAGTTCCGGCTAGCTTCCTTACACACTAGAGAGATGATGCGGGACATCACATTCCCCATATTGATGGAGCATCCCGGCATGATTGATGCAACTAACACAACCCGATGGATAGGAAGAGTCTGGTCATGTGTGGTAAGGTCCAATCTGCTGCAAACAAAGGTCTCCCAACCCTTAGCTTCAAAGTTCAGGGTCCCCTCAATATTTTCACCCCCGCAGTCAACCACTCAGGAACCGTACTAAGGATCTCCAAGTACTGGGTTAACCATGGACGGACACCCTCACCCATCTCCAACTTATCCAGATATAGGGTCTCGTCCTCTTCATTGGAGCCCAAATATTCATTCAAGGCCTTCCCGTCGAACAACACCTTTTTGTTCCGGACCTTGCTCACTTTGAACCCTTTGACGATGTGAGCCACAGTACGATAGAATTCCCAAACCATATGCTCATTTGCATCAATACACTCTTCCAGAAATATCTCCCAGCCCGGTCTCGTTCTAAATTTTATTCAACACGTAAGGGTTGTAGGGTAGCAAGTTTTGATAAGTAAAGCTCCTCTAAAGTATTAAATGCCTCACCGGCCACCACTCCCTAAACTTATGGTAATCCACTTGGCTCACAAATCTATCCTACCACACTTCGGCCTTCCTAGTTCGGTCAACCCCCCCTCCCACCTGAGGTTCACCACCCTCATCTCCGCCTGCACTCTCCCCAGATAATGAAGTTGAGGGGGAGTAGACTCGTCTCCACTACCGGTTGTGGACTCTTTAGAAGAATCTGAAACTACATTCACCGGCCTCTTGACAGTGGGTGATGCTGGAGGGGTATCACTCAGTCTAAGCCTTGCGGGCCAGCTAGGGACATGAATGGGAATGTAATATGAAGAGACGCCCTGTGAAGGCACCTAGTCACTCTCCGAAGAATGAGAGGCAGCTCTGTCTACAGCTTTTATTAGCTTCCTGGTCTTTTTTATACTTTCCCAAGCTTGGGGAGTGAGTTTTATCATCTTGACTTTGCCTCCTCGGGAGGAGTCACCTTGACCAGGTTGTTTCGCACCTCCACCTCTTTGTTTTACCATTATCTGCAAGCACATAAATCTGACATTGTTAGTCTAAGCACAGGTAGTGAAACAGATGCAGACTGAATTGCATAACAGAAACTCAGGAATTGCAAAAATAGTTGCAGGAACAGACCACTGGGGACTACAAAAGATAGACGTGTGGCTATACTGAGGCCACCACGGACCGCACAGAAATGATAGCGGTCCGTACAAGTCTGAGGCCCCTCAAACATGCTCTATGAATCTCACCATTGTAGCCCGCACAAAATGGAATCACAGCCGTGGCCGGTCAGTGCGCACCGCACAAAGTGCAATGCGGCCGCGCTGGCACAATTTGAAGCTCAGAACTTAAGCACCGCGGAGCGCACAAAAGTGACTGCAGTTCGCGAAGGGTGCTAATTTAGGGCACTGAACTAGGGTTTCTAATTTTTGCAATTTTTTTCAAGTTTTCACCATACTTTGTCCTTGCTCAATTTACCCAGTTAATAAAACTCTTTAGGCATACAAAAATTAACCAATATACCAACCTAGCTAACAACTAGAGAAAGATGGGAGGAAGAAGAAGCTGTGAGAAAAATGGGAGGAAGAAAAAATTAAAAGTAAGCACAAAGATATGATTGAGATGTTACCACATGAGTATATGCAATGCAAGTAGTCACACAAAGCAAGATATGCGGTCAAACAGAGAGAATGAACAGTAAAAAAGAGCTCTGAGAGCTTAGGGTCTGAAAAGGAATGGTGACCCCTAGGGTCTATTTATTGAAAATAATAGGACCCAGCTTTACCTACCAGCTCGGCCACACAAAACGGACCGCGGACCGTGCAGGGTTTATGCAGAAATCGTTTGAGAAGGCAACCTCCGTAGTCTGCACAAAAGCAACCGTGGCCACAAAGGTCCACTCCGGTCCGCAAAAAATGGAATACGGCTGCGGTGGCAAACCTCAAAGAGAACCTCACTTGACCATCACCAGTGCGTACCGCAAAAGTGAAATGCGGCCGCACTGGAAACTTCAGAGAATGTTAAATTTTTCCAAAATGTATTCAATGCATTACCTCAATCCCTACAAAATCTCACAACTAATTAGCTCAAACATCAAACCTAAACTACCAAGTAAATAACATAAAACAAAAAGAAAAAGACATGGGTTGCCTCCCAAGCATCAAAGATATCAACTTCAAGAATTGTGTTTAGAGGCATCTCATCTTTGTTGGAAATCCCGCCCGCTCGTTGACATTGATCACATCTTTTCACTAAATCACTTGTATCTTTGAACAAGGTTGGCCAATAGAATCCACAACTCAATACGTTCGAAGCCGTTCTCACCCCTCCATGATGGCCATCATAGGGGGATGAATGACAATCCTCATAAAACTCAATTGTTCACCCTCGAGGACACACCGTCAAATTACTCCATCTGTGCAAATATTGAAGTCCAAACTATCCCGCTTGAGTTTCTTCCTTTGATTGGAAGAAAGCTCACACGAGATGATTCCAGTAACAAGACAATTTGCGAGATCGGCAAACCACAAAATTCCATTCATTGACACCGGAAGGAGTTGCTCGTCGAGAAATGCATCATTTATCTCAAGGCTGTCACAAGGCCTCCCCTCCTCCTCTAAGCGGGAAAAATGGTCCGCCACTTGATTCTCACTTCCTTTTCAGTCAACAATTTCCAAATCAAACTCTTGGAGAAACAATACCCATCTCGTCAATCTTTCTTTTGAGTCCTTCTTGGTCATCAAATACCTAAAGGCAGCATGGTCGGTGTGCACTATAACTTTGGCCCCCATGAGGTAAGGTCGGAACTTTTCCATAGCAAAAACAATAGCCACTAACTCTTTTTCGGTGACTGTGTAGTTTCTTTGTGGCTAATTCATGGTTTTTCTTGCATAGTACACTGGATGGAATATTTTGTTGAACCTTTGGCCCAAAACAGCCCAAACCGCAACGTCACTAGCATCGCACATGAGCTCAAAAGGCAAGCTCCAATTTTGTGCGGTAATGATGGGGGTAGAAGTCAACTTGATCTTGAGAAGCTCGAATGTTTGCATACAACTCTCATCAAACAAGAACTTTGCATCTTTCTCTAGCAACTTGCACAATGGGTGTACCACTTTAGAAAAGTTCTTTATGAACCTCCGATAGAAGCCCACGTGCCCAAGGAAACTCCTCACCCCTTTGACACAAGTAGGGGGAGGAAGCCTTCAAAATAACCTCAATGTTGGACTTATCAACTTCCATCCCATGCTTATAAATTTTGTGGCCCAACACTATACCCTCTTCAACCATGAAATGGCATTTTTCCCAATTGAGTACTAGGTTGGTGTCTTTACACCGGGCAAAACCTTTATCCAAATTACCCAAGCATGCTTCGAAAGAGTCTCCAACCACACTAAAATCATCCATAAAGACCTCCATTATGTCGTCCACCATGTCGGTAAAAATAGCGAGCATGCATCATTGGAAGGTCGTCAGAGCATTGCATAACCCAAATGGCATCCGGGAGAAAGCAAATGTACCATATGGGCATGTGTGGTCTTCTATTGGTCCTCTAGGGCGATTAAAATTTGATTATAACCTGAGTAACCATCCAAAACGTAATAGAAAGCACGCCCCACAAGGCGATCAAGTATTTGGTCGAGGAACGGCAACGGGAAATGATCCTTCCGGGACACCTTGTTGAGTTTCCGGTAGTCCATCTAAACCCTCCACCAGGTAATGGTTCGAGTGGGAATAAGGTTGTTGTTGTCATTTGTCACCATAGTCATCCCACCTTTCTTCGGCACACATAGTACCGAAGAGGTCCATGAGCTATCAGCGATTGGATACACCACACCCGTATCTAGCCATTTGATCACTTCCTTCTTCACCACTTCTTGCATCGCCTCATTTTGTCTTCTTTGATGTTCCAAGGAAAGATTTGCATTCTCCTCCAAGATGATTTTGTTCATGCAAAATACGAGGCTTATTCCCCTAATGTCAGCTAGTGTCCATCCAATTGCCCTTTTTCGCTTTTGAAGAACTGCCCGTGTGCCCTCAACCTGCATGTTAGTAAGACAAGAAGAAAGAATAACTGGTAAAGTTTGAATCCAAGAATTCATACCTGAGGTGTGGAGGAAGTGGCTTCAACTCCAACACCGTTGGCTCCTCAATCGATGGCTTTGTTGGTGGAGCTTTTTAGTTTTGAATACCTAAAGGAAACTTCCTGGGCTCATATGTATATGAACCCATACTATGCAATGCATTCACACACTCCACTCTACTAGAATCATCATTGACATCCATATTAAGAAGTACGGCCTCAAGGGATCTTCAACATTGATCATGGAACTTGTGCAACCACTATCACAGCTGTGACAATGTCCACCTATGAACACACCTCGATGCTATTGGGTTGCTTCATAGATTTGCAAACATAGAGGACGACCTTCTCATCACCCACCCGGAAAGTGAGCTCACCCGCTTCAACATCAACCAATGCATTCCCTGTATCAAGGAAAGGTCTACCCAATATAATCGTAACCTCATAATCTACCTCACAATCCAAGATGGGAAAGTCGGTCGGCAATATAAACTTATCCACCCGGACAAGTACATCATCAATTATGCGCAAAGGTCTCTTCATCAATCGGTCTGCCATTTGAAGTCTTATTGAGGTTGGTCGAGGTTGTCTAATTCCGAAAGTCTTGAAGACCGAATAAAGCATCAAATTTATGCTAGCCCCTAAGTTACATAAAGCTCTCGCAAAGTCCGCACTTCTTATAGTACAAGGGATAGTAAAAGAACCAGGGTCCTATAACTTTAGGGCCATTGAATGCACTATAGAACTCATTTGGTAAGTCATCTTTATAGTTTCACAATCCATAGACCACTTACTTGTAACCAAGTCTTTCATGAATTTTGCATAACCCGATATTTGTTCAAGTGCCTCCACCAAAGGCATATTTATCGACAAACTCTTCATCATATCAATGAATTTCTTTAATTGATTATGATTTCTTTGCTTTGCGAGCCTTGGAGGATACGACAGAGGTGGCCTAGGCAAAGGTGCCTTGGCCTTGGGCACGATCATCTTGGGCATATCAATCATGTGTTCCCTATACGGATTCATGGCATCTTGTGTTTCCACCTTTGCCTCATCAATATCTATCCTCACTTCATTGTTCACATTGGTCTCAACCACATCTTCAACAATCAAAGGTACATCGTCATCACGCAACTCAACATCATCTTCCACAACTTTCTTTTCTCTCGAGGCATGCACATCACCGCCTCTTCCGCTTCTAGTTGAAACCGCCATCACATGGTTGTTGTTCTCACCCTTCAAATTCACTACCGTATCACTTGGTATAGCACCCTTGGGGTGGGTATTCAAAGCTTGAGACATTTGACCTAGTTGCACTTCCAAGTTCTGGATAGATGTATTATGCGAAGCCAATTGTGCATTGGAATCTTGGGTCTTTTTCATCATTTGTTCGAACATACTTTCAATTCTCCCCATATCACCCCCGGAAGAACTTGGACATTGAGAAGGAAAAGGGGGTGCATTGTTCATTTGTTGGTACATGTGGGGGGCTTTGAAAGCCTTGCCCCCGGTTGCTTTGGTTCCCACAATTATTCCACCCACTTGATTGTTGTTGTTGCTCCAATTATTGCAGTCTCATTCCAATTACCTTGATTATTACCTTGATTACTCCAATTACCACTTTTGTTGTCGTTGTTCCAATTACTACCACCTTGTTGATTTCCCCAATTGTTGTTTTGATTGTTTTTGTTCCAATTGCCACCACCATATTGTTGATTGCCACAATTTCCTTGGGGATGCCATTGTTGATTCAAAGAGTTGCCTCTATTTCCTTGTAGTTGCTGACATATTGGACCTCTTCGCTTTGATCATCATAGCACTTATTCGAAAAACCCCCACCATCGTTATTGTTATATTGTTCATAATTTACCTGAGGTTGTTGCCCTCTTTGCCTACTTTGTAGCATAGAAACACCTTCAATGGCATTGACTTGGCGCGGATTTTGGACTTGTTGCAATTGTGCCTTCGCCAGTTGGTTCATAGTGGTCGTCAACTCCGCTATAGCTTGCCCATAGTCATGTAGCTCCTTATGTAAATGAATAACCGTAGGGTCACCTTGAGGAACATTAGCTCCACTTTTCCATATGGAGGATGTCTCCGCCATCTCATCAAGAACGACACATGCTTCATCATAAGTCAACTTCATAAATTACCCTCGGCCAATTGATTCACTATGCATTGATTTGTAGTATTGATGCCCCGGTAGAAAGTTTGTTGCAACATATTCTCCATCATGTCATTATTGGGGCATTCCTTCACCATTGTTCTATATCTCTCCCAAATTTCATGCAAAGGTTCCGTTGGCTCTTGCTTGAAGGCTAAGATTTCATCCCGAAGTGCCGCCATATCACTTGGTGAGAAAAATTTACCAATGAATTTATCCGCCAACTCATCCAAAGTTGTGATGTAATGATTGGGGAGCCTTTCTAACCAATCCAATGCTTTACCCCGAAGAGATAACGGGAACAACCTCAATCTCAATGCATCCTCGGACACCTTTGTCTGCTTGCTACACCGGCATGTATCTACGAATCCCTTCAAGTGCTTGTAGGCATTTTGATCAGAGTAACCCGTAGAGTATCCTCTTTGCTCGAGGAATGTCAACATAAAATTTGTGATTTGAAAGTTTCCCTCCCGGATTTGGGGAGGAACAATGGCACTAGCATACCCTTAATTTTGGAGAACTCTTGGGGCCACTCTTACTAGTGGCGGAGGAGGGTCTAGGATAGGATTCTTTCCATTGGCCTGATGGCCTCTACGTGGAGATTGAGGTAAGGGAAGTTTATCAATATCTTCTACCTCCTTCCTCACCATGACATTCTCAAGAGGGTCATTAGCATTTAGAGCCATTGGTACCTGAGTAATTGACACAAACAAAATTAGTAAACAAGAAGGAAAGAGAAATAAAACACAAAACTAACTAAATAGATAGTCAACACTGTAAGCTGCCCGGCAACAGCGCCAAAAAGTGATCGCTGCCAACTCGACACTACACCAAGGTAGGAAGAGCGGGTCGCAATATCTTTTACCCAATTTGAGGGTCGGGGTCGATTTCCTCAGGAAGCTTAGAGATGTGTGTTTGCCTCAAATATCACTTCAAACATATATTGGGTTTTCAAATTATAACTACTATTATCTAACTATTTATTGCAACTAAATTATACTACGAGATGAGTTGTATCTAATAGGAAGAAGGGCACTAGGGTCATGACAT
Organism: Nicotiana benthamiana; assembly: GCA_034376525.1. Taxonomy (NCBI): domain Eukaryota; kingdom Viridiplantae; phylum Streptophyta; class Magnoliopsida; order Solanales; family Solanaceae; genus Nicotiana; species Nicotiana benthamiana. The sequence goes on from CM067331.1 coordinate 120,887,024, forward strand.
TACCTAGGTGGCTAATTGACGAGTAGATGATACTATGGTTTGATTGACATTATTGGGGCTTATGCTATAACCTTGCACAATTTTACCCGCTCTCACACCTCTCGGTAGAAAGAGTGATTTTGCCTAATTGACTCTCTTTAGACCAAATGGATAGGCAAATTAGATCAATCAACTAGGGTTCAAGTAGGGTGATTACTCTCTCGAGGTTTAACCCATTAATTGTGACTATCGTTTCTCACGAGTCCATCCCAATTCCTTGTTGGGTCAATTTTGGAGACATGGACTCTCTTTCTCAAGAAGAATCAAGTCCACAGAATGTGAATCAGTGTTTGCAACCACCAGTTCATAGTTTAAAACATAAAATCAACTCAAATAGCAAATACACATAGTCAATCTAACCCTAGATGGAAATACCTATCAATTACTCACACTAGGGTTGAGCCACAACCCTAGCTAATGATTTAGCTACTCATACTTGAAGGAGAAAATAAAGAAATAGATGAGGAACAAGACATAATAACTAAATGCTAAATTAAATTACAAGAATCTATCGTTAATTGATGCTAAGATGCTAAAATGGCTACAAAGTGAGTTCTCACGAGCGCAACCTAGTTCTAAAGATAACAGATGGCCTCAAAATGATAAAATGTTCTATTTATACTAAGCTGGAAAAACTGGACAAAAGTACTGCTGCGGGGTCAGTGCGAGCCGCATAAAATGGGCCGCCTGCCACACAAGGCTATTGAAATTCAAAATTTAGCTCTCTGAAGTTAGGCTTCGTGGACAGCGTAGAATAGACCGTGGCCGTGGAGGTAGCTAGCATGGTCCACACAATAACGACCGCGGACCATATGGCTTGGGCTTGGCATACTTCCAACTCTCTGAATCTCTTGTCCGTGGATCGCACAGAAAGGTAGTGTGGCCGCGAATCCTTCATCGCAGGCCACTAAAACTGAACCACGGCCACGTTACCTTAAGCCTAGTTTTCCAACTCTTTGAATCTCCTAGTGCGGTCGCATACCACTTTGTGCAGTCCGCACTATGCCAACTTTCCCTCAGATTTCCTAGTCTTTGAAGCTTGAGCAGATTTCACTCCTTTTTTAGTGGATCCTTAACATTTCGTCACTTTGTCAAGCAAACCTGCAATCAAGCACACTTATGAGCCTTTTTGGACTATTTTATAACAATTTATAACCAAAGCATAAGCAAGACGGAGTATAATATATGGCAAAATACCTAGTTATCATGTATTTTCCCGGGTAGTATTTGGATTCAGGGCACAAGTTCTTTTATAATCAACCCTTTAACATAAGAGTTTAATAGGAGATGGACCTCTTATGTTTACGATGCTCTTGAAGAGGACATATCTTGTTCATTAAAACACTAGAATTTGAAGTACTTGTTTAACTTTCAAATTATAAAATTAATTCTTCGTTCAGAGAAGAAACAAGATAGAAATAAAAGGACTTAACTTTATTTCTTCCATTTTCAAAAGTACATAAGAATTCCTCATTCTAGAAATGAAGTTTCCATTTACTTGTGGCTAACTTGTACAAATTGTTTCTACGGGGCTGGCCACATAGTCCCTAGTTCCACCGATACAACTTTGCTTCCGGGTTTCGTATTTCGGTTGATGTGGTAGCCATTGTTGTTGTATTCTCATGTCATCCCCCCTAGTGTTTGAATGCGAAGAATGCGAATTTGAACACTAAAAGTCTTGATCCTTTGAATATTCTACTAGTGGATGGTTAGATAATCTTTAATTCGATAACAAGATTCACTTCCCCTTAAGAAATTTGTTATCGAGCGAACGACTATCTAACAACCCTCGGTGGTTTGCTAATATTACTTCCCAATAGGATTTTTTTCTACCGAACAAAATATTATATACCACTCCGTAGTGATCCATTGTTTGCACGCCTTGACAATTAAAGGTCTTATTTATGTTGCTGAAGCTTCCTTCATAGTATGCTTTATGTTGCTGCCTTATTAAAAACCTTTCAGAAAAAACCCAACTAAGACAAAAAATGGACGAAGGTAAAAGGAGTGCAACACATGATTTCAGTGTTTTTTGACGTGCGCCATGTTCTAGTTGCTCAACAACTTTACTCCGTTCTGATTTTCCAATTCATGACCCTTTTCTGGTGACAGCTGAAACCCGATAGGGGTCTTCCCACCTTGGGCCCAGCTTCCCTGCATTGAGCTCCCAGGTATTCTGAGTTACTTTCCTTAAAACCAAGTCTCCTACTTTGAAATACCAACGGTTGGCTCTTCGATTGTAATATCTTTCCATTCTCTACTTTGGGCTGCCATCCTTATTTGAGCCAAGTCCATGAGTTCATCGAGCAGCTCTAATTTGACCAACATTGCTTCATTATTTTCTACTTCGTCCACTCAGAAATATCTCAGGGTAGGTTCTCCTACTTCCACCAGGATCATGGCTTATGCTACGTACACAAGAGAGAAAGAAGTTTCCCTCTTGTTTGATTTTGCTGTTGTCTAGTACACCCACAGTACTCCTGGGAACTATTTTGGGCCATTTTGCCTTTCGTTGTTTCCAATCTCTTTTTGAAATTGTATAATCTCCTTGTTGTTGATTCTTCTTGACCATTTGTGTTTGGATGAAGGTGATAATGTTATCCTTTTGATTTTTAGGTCTTCAAGGAACTTTGGGTCCTTAACGCCTATAAATTTTGGCTTGTTATTGCATGCTATCTCTTTTGGTATCCCAAATCTTAAAGTATATTCTCCAATAAGAAATTACCATTTTGCGCTCGGCGATCTTCTAATAAGGACATGTTTCAACTCACTTAGAAAAATAGTCAGTTAAAATAAAAAGAAATCTTACCTTACTAGGGACAGTGGCAGCAGGTCGACTATATCTATCCCCCACTTGATGAAATGCCATGGTGACAAAATTGAGCGTAGTGGATCTACTGGTTGATGTACTAATGGTGCATAACATTGACATTTATCATATTTTTGAACATAAGCCTTTGCATCTGTTCCATCCGGAACCAGCTCTATCCTGTCTAATTAATTTTAACACCAAGGAGTCCGCATCTGAGGAGTTGCTGCAAATCCCTTCATAGAGTTCTCGCATAACATAATTAGCCTCGGAAGCTCCCAAATATCGGACCAACGGGCCTTGGAAGGATGTTCTGTATAATTGACCTCCCTTGAAATTGTATCGCGCAGCGCCTAATATGCCTTGGTAACTTCAAGCAATTTTCCATGCTCGAGATAGTCAGTAATCTCATTTCTCCAGTCCCAGATCAAGTTGGTCGTGCTTACCTCGTAATAGGTATTTGCGTCCAGAACCGAGTGCATAAGCTGTACAACCGTACCAGTGTCCAATCCATTCATTTTTGTGGATGAACCCAGATTGGCCAGTGTGTCCACTTCTGCATTCTCTTCCTGTGAGATGTGCGTAGTTGACCATTCTCTAAACCGAGCGATCAGAGCCTGGACTTTCACTACATACTATTTCATGCGTTCCTCTTTGGCTTCGAAGATTCAGTAGACCTGATTTACTACCAATTGGAAATTGTATTTGATTTCAATGACTTTGGACTCCAGTCCCTGGGCCAACTCGAGTCCTGCAATTAAAGCTTCATACTCTACTTCATGTTTAGTCAGATGAATGATTTTTATGGCTTGCCTTAAGGTTTCTATCTGTCCATGTCTCACTTAACTTTCCAAACATATCCTAAATTATAAACTCAGCTGATTATTAGTACACAAGAATTGATGTGGATTCAACTTCCAACCAGGGACAATGGCCACAAATGGGGTTGTATTTTTTGTATTATTCATGTTTTGAAGAGAAAAATATGTGAGTACCAAGAAAAAGAGGAAAATATGTTGGACTTCCATAATTAAGGACAAAGACTATGATATGTCCATTTTATACCTCTAAACATTTAAAATAGAAGAAAAATATCCTATATTTGACTTTTAAATGCCCCTGATTATTAGAGAGAAGATAAAAATACCTTTGTCGTTAGCAAACTAACCCAATTATGCCCTATCCTATTAATAGATCTCCATGTATCATATATACCCTTCTAAAATTTATTTTTCTGCTGAGATGGACTACAACTTGAAAAAGAGGCGACTCCAATAACTTATTTTATATCTTGTATTTTATGTTTATTATAAAGATATAAACCTTTATTCTTGAGCTTTTTTATTCATAGAAAATAGGAGCAAATAAATGTGACCTAATTTGTTACTCCAGATAAAGTGGCATAAAAGTTGATACGAAAATCGAATTCAAATCTCAATAGAGAAACAAAGTGATCTTTACCTGTTTAGTTTTTGTATGACAATATTATTCGATATTTATATTGGTAGAAGATAGCATATACTTATGAAATAATTGAGTTGCATGTAAATTGATTTGAAGACATAATCATTTTCGACTAGAACAAATAAAAATTACAAAAGTAACAAACACATTATTCATAGATTTGATATATATATATATATATATATATATATATATATATATATATATATATATATATATATATATATATATATATATATATATATATATGGAAAAGGGCCATAAATGCCACTAAACTTTCAGAAATAGCACATCGGTGCCATCCGTTAAAATTTGCCACTTCCGTGCAATTGCCTAAGGCTGCTATTTGGGCCGGGGCCGGGCCTTTATGGGCCGGTCCTGGCGGTCCGGGCTTAAGGCGGTCCGGACCCGGTCTTCACGGTCTCAATGGGTGGAACCGGCCCATGGTGGTCCTAAGCCCACATGGTCCCGGGCTAAATGGCCGGGCTCGTGGGCCTAATGGGCTTTTTCATTACGGACTATTTTTTTCTCGAAGGCACTTTTTTATAAACTATATATATATATATATATATATATATATATATATATATATATATATATATATATAATGGTGTATTATGTGTATATATTATTAAATATTGTCTAATATATATGTATATATATTATATAAGGGTATATTATGTATAGAATATATGTTAGAATATGTATATATATGCAGTGTGTATGTGCATATATATACTATATATATACTACATATATATATATATATATATACATATATGTAGTATATATATATATATATATATATATATATATATATATATATATATATACTACATATATGTATGTGTGTGTGTGTGTGTGTGTGATAGTATATATTGTTTATATAGTATATATATAGTATGTTATGTGTATATATATATAGTATGTCTTATATATAGTATGTTATATATATATATATATATATATATATATATATATATATATAGAGAGAGAGAGAGAGAGAGAGTTGTATATATAGTATATATAGTATGTTAGTATATGTATATATATATAGAGTATATATAGTATATAGTATGTTATATATTTAATATATATAGTATATAGTATGTTATATATATATTATATACATAGTATATATAGTATGTTATGTGTATATATATTATAGCTTATAAATAATTGCATGTTAAAGACCAAAAACATACTGCAATGATATATTCAAGGGAATATCTTATAATTTTTATTACCCAAAAATGGCATATGTTTCTTAGTATTCTTCCCCTAAATGAAATGAACACAACAAGGTGCCAATACCATCATTAAAAGGAAAATAAACTAAATAAGATGTGCCAAAGTACAAGTTACACCATAATCTACATTGTATCTCTAATAAATCTCATAAATCCTTCAAGGTCCGGGGGAGTTTCCTTTGGTGGTGGCGGAAAAGAAGCTTGTTCATCACCGCTTCCGGGCGAAGCAGCATCCTCCGCAAGTTCCGCTATCATTTCCTTATAAGCGTCGTCTAACTCTTGTTGTGATTCTGCAAGTCCAAAGTTTCTTCTTTCTGCGCGGATCCAATCTTTGAATAGTACTGATTTTACTAAGTTCTCCCTCATAGATGCTCTATGATCGCCTATTTGAAGTCTTGCTTGACTGAAAGCGCTGTCTGATGCAACTGTTGAAGCTTGAATAGCTAAAATATCCTGAGTCATCCTTGCAAGAATAGGAAAATATTTTTTCCTTGCCTTCCACCATTCCAAAAGATCAAAGCTGCCGTCTGGGTTCTCCTTTTCAAGTCCCTGCGACAAATAAACTTGAAGCTCATTTAGATGTGAAGTCTCATCAAAATTATCACTTTGAGAACTCCTGAACTCCGTCCAAGATTTAAGTGTTTTTAGGCCCGCATCCCTTTTAGACGATTGTGTACTGGATGAAGTAGGGGTTAGAACATTTGGCCTAGCATGATCTAAGGCAAGTTGATAAGCATGATAGATTGTTTAAGCATTGATTTTAATTGAGGCTTTTGCATCTCCTAGTGTAGCAAATTTCTCATGTGAAAGATCTAAACTCTTCTAAATATTTGAGTACCAAAAGTGAGGACCTTCTAATTTCATTGTAGGGTTTAACATTACAGCAACACCATAAATAAGGGGGATATGGAAAAAATATTTTTTAAACTTTTCTTTCACTCTATTTATAGCAAGTTGATAAATTTCCCCACCCTCCGAAAATTCAACAAACAAATCACGTAGTGCTGCAATATAAACTAAACAGTTTGAAATAGTTGGATAATATTGCCCAGAAAATGCATTAGTAGCAATTTGAAAATGTTCTAAAAATCTATAAGAATTTTAACATTCGACCAATCTTGATTTGTAAGGATTTCATCATCATCCTCACCACCAACACGAGAATTAAACGTTGCACTAATTGGGTTTCTATACTCATATGCAAGGACAAAACTTTCGTACATATAATTCCATCTAGTCGGACAAGGTTTAGGAACCTTTCTTTCTCTAATGCCATATTCATCACATTTTTTTAAAATACTCTTTAACTTTACTTCTATGGTTTGAATAAAAAATCCAATTAATAGCCATTCTAACCTTTTCAATATCCAAATTTAAAATTCTCATTCCATCACCAACAATTAAATGGTAAATATGACAAATACATCTCACATGGAAACAATTACTAAATGCAGAATTCAGTGTTGTTGTAAGTATGCCTATAGCACTAGTGTTACTAGAAGCATTATCTATAGAAATTGTCATTATTTTATCTCTGATGCAAAAATATCTACAAATATCAGTAACAGTGTTAGCAATAAACTTACCTTTTTCCGTGAATTTATTATTCTATAAGCAATAATGCGTTTTTACATTATCCACTCCTTATCTATCTAATGACTAGTAACACTTAGATAATCACACTCATTATTACTTCTACCAATATCAGTAGTAATATAAATACGATTAGTTATATGAGTTAACAAATAACGCAAATATTGTTCATATTCATGTTTATATTTATAAATATCGCTCTTAACGCTTGTGGCGAGGTCAACCTTTGTAAATAGGATTAAAAGTTCTTCTAATATATTGCACAAAATGAGGGTTTGACGGAAAACTAAAGGGTAAGCACATAACGGTAATCATATTTGATAATTCTTCACGATCTCTGTTAGGATCGTAATATAAAATACCACCGGTCACAGTGTTAATTCCTTGTTGAACTAGATTTGAACCAGTACTAGGGTTATCCACAGTATCTACACTTGTCCCCTCTTGCTGCACTCTCATTTGTAAATATTTAGCTTTATTTCTAGGGTATGTTTTTATGTGCCTAGCCAAACTACCCATACCGCTACGGTCTCCAGTATATTTATGCGCTAGCAATTTCCCACAAATTTTACACTTAGCCTTACTTTGTTCTCTTACTTGAGTAAAAAGATGCCAAACAATTGATGTTTCTGGGCGTTTAGAAGGTTGTCTATTAAATTTAGGGATTTCTACAGGTGGGTCGGCCGGGGCATCGGTTGGGTTATTAACAGGACTAGTAGGTGTATCATCTAAATCCGGTTGGGTTTCATCTACATCCTCATTTTCCTCATTATTTTCTAAGATTGTTTGATTAGGATAAAGAGCATTCATAATTTCTTCATTTAATTGTTCACCTGGTGCAACATTATGGTAAAATTGACTATCAAAAAATTGAAAACAAGGGTAATCACTATCAAGAATAATAGGAGCAGCAGGACGTGTAAATTAAGAAGGTCGGGGAGTCGGGGGGAGGGTAGTGTTAGAAACACGTTCTCAAGGCATTATACTAAATGTGTTTTCATATTTGTAGGTTTTGATGAATGACAAACTATGCGCAAATTGACACATGACGAGGTCCAAGCACAAGCGCAAAATTGATATACAACGAGATTCAAGCACAAGACAAAGATCGAGATTAAGTTTTATATGAGTCGGTATTTAATTGTGATCTTGATCCGACAACTTAAAATCAAAACTTGGCTTCTCTCGTAAAAATATTTTTAACAAATCATGCATATTTAATTTAGAGCAAAATGATTTTAAAAAATGCATATTTACTTTAGTTAAAATGATTTTTAAACATGCCTCTAAAATCTGGACTAAGATAATCAATTATGTACTTATGATAATCGATTATGTTTAAGTCAGCTGCTTGACAATCGATTGTGAACATATGACAATCGATTATGTTAAGGCAGTGAGCATCAGATTTTTCAAATCTGCATGACAATCGATTGTGAACCTTATGACAATCGATTGTGATGAGGCAGTGTCCATCAAAGTTTTTCAAAGCTCAAAATAATCGATTGTGAAGCTAATGACAATCAATTGTGAAGAGACAGTGTCCATCAGATTTTTCAAAGTCACAAAATAATCGATTATGAACTTATGACAATCGATTGTGTTGAGGCAGTGTCTTCCAGACTTTTTCAAAGTTATTAAATAATCGATTGTGAACCTATAACAATCGATTGTCAAGAGGCAGTGTCTAAATTGATTTTTCAAGACTGATATATAATCGATTGTTAACTAAATATAATCGATTGTATAACTGACCGTTGCCAAAATGTTTTCAAACACCGTCAGGTAATCGATTATTGATTTCTTATAATCGATTGTTTTAATTAAAATCTGGAAAGGATTTTTTGAACGTTGCTGAGTAATCGATTATTGATTTGCTATAATCGATTGTTGTAAGTAAAATCCGGAAATGATTTTTTGAACGTTGCCAAGTAATCGATTGTAGATTTCTGACAATCGATTATTTTACGTAAAATCTGGAAATGATTTTTTGAACGTTGCCAGTAATCGATTATTGATCTTAGATAATCGATTGTTAAGCGTAAAATCTGGGATTGATTTTTGGAAGAACTGGCAAACAATCGATTGTGTTAATTTGACAATCGATTGTCACTGAGTAAAATCAGCAATTCTTAATTGGCAATTAGGCAACGGTAATACAAAGTTTTTCAACTATAAATACAGCTTCAATTCAGTATTTTAAGTACAACAACACACAACAACTGATCATACAATTGCTAAAGCTTGCATACTTTATTGCTTATCATTTTATATTCATTACATAAGCTTTTGAGAGCCAAATTCTTGTCAAAAGTTGTTGCGATCTTGAGCGTATTCTTTTTACTCATATCTACTCTTAAAGGAGTGTCTTGTTTGAGTGCTAAGTGTTTTTGTACACTTGAAGGAAAGTGTTAGTCCCTTGTGTTGTAAGAAGGAACTTGTGTTTCCTTGGTTGAAGTCTTGGAGTGTTGTATCTCCGAGCAAAGGTTGTTGAGGCTTGTGTCCTCAAGTTGTAACGGTTTGTTGAGCACCCGTAAGCTTAACAAGTTAGTGGAAATCTCGAGAGAGTCTCTCGGGGGCTGGACTAGCCACGGGTTGTGGTGAACCAGGATATATCGGTGCGTTTGTTCTAATTTATTTACTTATCGCACTTATTTATTTCCTGCAATTTTTAAATTCCACAAGTTTACGCTAATTTTTATTATAACGCTATTCACCCCCCTCTAGCGTTAAGCGTATTATCTAACAATTGGTATCAGAGCCCAACTCTCTGAAGACTTAACCGTTTGAGAGAAACATCCATGGCTTCTACTCGTGATTCTTTTGCAGGAATAGGTGAAGGACAGTGCTCCACCCGACCACCGCTATTCGATGGTACAAATTATACATACTGGAAGGAGAGGATGAGAATTTTTGTAAAATCAAATAGTTTTCATCTTTGGAAGGTCATAACGAATGGAGAACAAATTCCAACCAAGAAGGTTGAAAATGAATGGGTCCCAAAGTCCGAAGATGAATATGATGCGGATGATATCCGAAAGGTGCAAAATAATGCTAAAGCTATTAATTTATTATATTGTGCTATAAATGCTGATGATTACAGGAAGATATCTTGTTGCACAACAGCGAAGCAAATGTGGGACAAGCTGGAAATTACGTACGAAGGTACGGACCAGGTAAGGGAAGCCAAAATTGATTTCCTAACCCATGCATATGAATTGTTTCACATGAAGGGAGGCGACTCCGGTGACGAGTCAAGTGAGGAAGAAGAAGACAAAGCCGCAAATCTTTGTCTTATGGCACAAGAAGACAACAAAGAAGAGGTATGTCAAATTTTCTACCAAAAATTTCTTTTCCCTTGAAGAAATGCAAAATGCTTTTGATGAGTTGTATAGCGAATTTATTAAAGCTTCAAAAACTGTTAAGAGTATAAAAGAAAATGCTTCTTTAAAAGAAAAAGATTTTCAAAAACAACTCTCTTTTAATGAAAAGGAATTGGAAAAACTGATTTTAGAAAATGAGAAGTTGAAAGAGGAAAATAAATTTTTTGGCAAAAGAAGCGCCGACAAGCCCGAGAGTTCTAGAAATTGTACTTCTTGCATGCATCTCAAAAATGAAGTAGAAAGGCTTAAGGGCACCTTAGATAAGTTTAACTCTTCTCATAAAAATTTGAATGAAGTGCTTGTTAATTTGAAGTCGACCAAGCATGGCATAGGTTTTAGAAACGAGCCTAAAGAGAAAGTTGAAGCCAACCCCCAACCACCTAAGGCTCAACCTAGGATAAACAAAACAAATGTTCATTCTAGATACAACAAACCTAGAAATGGTTTTCATCAATCGCAACCTAGAAATTATCATGCTAGAAATAATGCACATTCTAGGCCAAACACTAGAAAGAATTTTGAACCTTTTAGAACACCTAGAAATGACTTCCAACCTAGAAACAACTATTCTAGAAATGATGCATATCCTAGAACAAATGGTAGGAGAAATGATTTTCATGATTTGCGCAATAGTTATATTGTCAAGAATAGAGTAAATGAATTTCGTCCGTCCAATTACTATCAACCTAGAAGGATGCATAATCCTAACGTAACTTGTCATTATTGTAGACAAATTGGACATATTGCTCCTGCTTGTTTTACACGACATAGACATAACACTCAATCACATCACTATGATTTGCCTAACCCCCAAGGACCCAAAATGACATGGGTACCTAAAACTCATTAATCTGTTTTGTAGGTATGTTTGAAGGGATCAAGTGTACTATGGTACCTTGATAGTGGATGCTCCAAGTGTTAGAATTTATGCCGTTCACTAGAGGGGGGGGTGAATAGTGAGGCACGAGAATATTGAAATATTGCGGAATTTAAAATTGAAGGAATAAGTAAATACGGTAATTGAAATAATCAAGAAAGAACACACCGTATTTTATCCTGGTTCACCACAACCCGTGGCTAGTCCAGTACCCGAGAGACTCTCTCGAGATTCCACTATCTTCGTCAAGCTTACGGGTGCTTAACAAACCGTTACAGTTGCTCAAGGATACCGCACCTTAAGACTTCACTTGTTTGAGGATACCTCACCCCAAGACTTCAACCACTAAGACTTTGGGTACTTAGCAAACCCGACAAATGAGAAGATATGTTCTTCTCAAACAACTCTCTTTTACAACAAATACTCTCTCAATAGAGTGGATAAAGAGAAACAAAATAAGCTCTATGAACAACACAAAGTTGTCTATCAAATGGCTCAACAAAAGCTCTAAAATGATGCTTGAAAATGATCAATATGTATATCAATATATGCAGGAGTTGTGTGTTTAAAATCAGCTCAAAAGACCTCTTTTTATAGGTGAAAAAGTGGTGCTGACCGTTGCTTAATTGACAAATAAAATCCCTGATTCTGTGCTTCAACAATCGATTGTTTGGAGGTGACAAGCGATTGTCTGACCAACGTTCAAAAAACAGATTCCTGATTTTAGGCTAAACAATCGATTGTTAACCCTGAATAATCGATTGTTCTTCAACGTTCAAAAATTAATTTAGGATTCTGTGGAACGGTCAAAAAATAATCGATTGTATGAAAGTGACAATCGATTGTGGGACAAAGACAATCGATTGTTTTGATATTTAAAAACTTCGGTTGCTCACTGTCTCAAAATAATCGATTGTTAAAGTAGACAATCGATTATGTTGTTCCAGTGTTCAAAACTTTGGCAACGGTCGATTATATACACTTGATATACACTTGATATACATTGTGTATACCAGAGTATACCAGAATTGAAAACTTACTTCAAAACCCATTTTGGTTGAAATGGAAACGTTAAAATCATTTTGTTTGAAGTATATATTAAAAATATTTATGATATATATAATTTAATAAAGTGATTTTATGCATGTTTATGATGACCTAATGTTGAGCCAAAGGATAAGATAACATAAACGTTGTCCTTACATTGGTTCTACCAAACGACCTACGTCTTGGGTCTTCGGTCTTGAACTTCTTTGGCTCGTTCATGCAATTCCGTCATCAGTATGCTTCTCGCCATTTGATTATATCGTTGTTTGACAACTTGACTTCATTGTTTGTCATTCATCAAAACCTATACCTGAAAATCATGCTTATACAACCAAAGCGCACATATCAAAGGTATACATGATTTCCAACAATTTCCCCCTTTTTGATAATGACAAACAACGGAAGATATGCATATTGAATTCCCCCTAAATTCATGCTATATCTCAATATACAATTTATGCAAACAATTCATAGAAATAAATTCAATATAATTTCCCCTTAATTGAATATTCCCCCTCAATTAAGGCATGCATATCGCCCATATTCTTCCCCCTTTTGGCATTAGCAAAAAGACTATACCAAAAAAATTTAAACCATTGACGATACCAATCGTTATAAACAAGATCATATCAAATGTTAGTAAATGGCATACTAATGATAACGGTCATTTTTCTCAACAATATCAATTGTTATTTTAAACTAAGAATGTTCATCAAAACATGAATCAATCAATTATTATAAACCAAATTGATACTAATTGTTATTCAAAAAGAACTGATTAAAGCATGTATCAACCAAAACTGATATAGATTATTTGCACATATCAACTCATTGTGTTTTTATTCAAAATACGATAACTAACCGACGTTCCCCCTTAATGCATTAAGGTTTTGTTCTTGGTGCATCCACTACAATATTGTAGTCTTCAAGCACACCTGCAAAAAGAACCTAAAAATAGATTTTTGGTACCCAACTTCTTTTGGGTCCTTGGGGGTTAGGATAATAACAATTATAATCAACACATAAATTTCTATGTGTAGCAAAACAAACGGGTGCAATGTGTCCTACCCGATTACAATAATGACATATAACATTAGGATTGTGCATATGTCTAGGTTGAGCCAAATGCATTCTAGGTGATCTAAAGTCATTCCTAGACGCGTTGAAATTTCTAGAGTCATCTCTAGGTGGTCTAGAATAATTATTCCTAGACTCATTAGCAAAAATCCTAGAATCATTTCTAGGTTGCGCAACTCCATTTCTATCATGATTCTTATTCATTTTACGCCTATAGTTATTCCTAGGCTTTTTCTTCTTCGTTTCAGCTTTAGGAATATCAACACTACGTGTTTCTAGTGCTTTCCAAAGTTCTGTGTTCTCTAGTTTTAAAGAACTATAAGAAGAACAATTTGAACATGTATCAATAGAAGAAGCTTCATCAATTCCTTCATTTTATTTTTAAAAACAGCAATGTCATTTTCCAAAAATTTGTTTTCTTTTTCTAAAACTTCAATTTTGTTTTTAAGAACACCATTTTCATTAGTCAATTTTTCAAAATCTATTTCTTTCAAAGAAGAGGATTTTTCAAAATCTTTTTCTTGTAAAGAAAGTGTTTTCTGAAAATCTGTTTGCAAAGAAAGTGATTTCTGCAAAGAAAGTGATTTCTGCAAAGAAAGTGTTTTCTTCAATTCTTTTATCAATTTGGAAGCATTGACAAATTCACCATACAATTCATCATAGGCATTTTGTAAATCTTCAAATGAGTGAGAGTTAGATGTACTTACCTCTTCTTCTCCGTTTGCCATGAGGCATAATGCGCCGGCTTCATTGCCCGAGCTGTCTGAGTCCCGTGATACGCGCCTATGGTGTTTCCTCTTTTTCTTGTCCTTCTTCAAAGACTTACAAAACTTTTCAAATATATCACTGGAAGTATTTTCATCATCCCTTTCCGAATCACTTACCTCTTCTCTTTTAGAGGATGAGGCTTTGAAGGCAAAATTCGAATCACTTCTAAGATAAGGATTAAGAATCGTGCTATCATAAGTTTCGAGGTTACCTCTTAGTCCATCAATTGTGATATTCGTGTATTCCATCGACTCTTGGATGGCATTGGCTTTGGAACGCCATTCGGGAGTGAAACTCCGTAGGACTTTTCGAACAAGATCTTTGTTCGTGTAAACTTTCCCGAGAGCATGGAGATCGTTGACGATTCTTAAAAATCGTTCAAACATAACACCAATAGGTTCCTTCTCCATTTTAAAATTTTCATATTTATGAGTTAGAAAATCAATTTTGGATTCTCGGACTTGAGGCGTACCTTCATAAATGATCTCGAGTTTGTCCCACATCTCCTTGGCGGTTGTGCAGCAAGAGATTTTCCGATAGTCATTCGGATTCACCGCACAATATAATACATGGATGGCCCTTGCATTATTTTCAACTATCTTCATGTCCTTGGCATCATATTCATCTTCCTTCTTTGGAACCGTGATTTCTCCAACTTTCTTTGTCGGCATTGGTTCACCGTTTTTGATGATTTGCCACAAACGAAAATTGTTTGCTTTGAGGAAGATACTCATCCGCCCTTTCCAATATGTGTAGTTTGTTGCGTCAAATAGTGGAACGCAAGTGGTGGATTGTCCTTCATTCATCATTCCTGCTTTCAATATTCTATACACAAAAATATATATAGCTCTCAACCGGTTAAGGCTTTCAGAGAGTTAGGCTCTGATACCAATTGTTAGAAGTTATGCCGTTCACTAGAGGGGGGGGTGAATAGTGAGGCACGAGAATATTGAAATATTGCGGAATTTAAAATTGCAGGAATAAGTAAATACGGTAATTGAAATAATCAAGAAATAACACACCGTATTTTATCCTGGTTCACCACAACCCGTGGCTAGTCCAGTCCCCGAGAGACTCTCTCGATATTCCACTATCTTCGTCAAGCTTACGAGTGCTTCACAAACCGTTACAGTTGCTCAAGGATACCGCACCTTAAGACTTCACTTGCTTGAGGATACCTCACCCCAAGACTTCAACCACTAAGACTTTGGGTACTTAGCAAACCCGACAAATGAGAAGATATGTTCTTCTCAAACAACTCTCTTTTACAACAAATACTCTCTCAATAGAGTGGATAAAGAGAAACAAAATAAGCTCTATGAACAACACAAAGTTGTCTATCAAATGGCTCAACAAAAGCTCTAAAATGATGCTTGAAAATGATCAATATGTATATCAATATATGCAGGAGTTGTGTGTTTAAAATCAGCTCAAAAGACCTCTTTTTATAGGTGAAAAAGTGGTGCTGATCGTTGCTTAATTGACAAATAAAATCCCTGATTCTGTGCTTCAACAATCGATTGTTTGGAGGTGACAATCGATTGTCTGACCAACGTTCAAAAAACAGATTCCTGATTTTAGGCTAAACAATCGATTGTTAACCGTGACTAATCGATTGTTCTTCAACGTTCAAAAATCAATTTAGGATTCTGTGGAACGGTCAAAAAATAATCGATTGTATGAAAGTGACAATCGATTGTGGGACAAAGACAATCGGTTGTTTTGATATTTAAAAACCGGTTGCACACTGTCTCAAAATAATCGATTGTTAATGTGGACAATCGATTTTCAACAATCGATTGTTAAAGTAGACAATCGATTATGTTGTTCCAGTGTTCAAAACTGGGGCAACGGTCGATTATATACACTTGATATACACTTGATATACACTGTGTATACCAGAGTATACCAGAATTGAAAACTTACTTCAAAACCCATTTTGGTTGAAATGAAAACGTTAAAATCATTTTGTTTGAAGTATATATTAAAAATATTTATGATATATATAATTTAATATTTTTATGCATGTTTATGATGACCTAATGTTGAGCCAAAGGATAAGATAACTTAAACATTGTCCTTACATTGGTTCTACCAAACTACCTACGTCTTGGGTCTTCGGTCTTGAACTTCTTTTGCTCGTTCATGCAATTCCGTCATCAGTATGCTTCTCGCAATTTGATTATATCGTTGTTTGACACTTGACTTCATTGTTTGTCATTCATCAAAACCTATACCTGAAAATCATGCTCATACAACCAAAGCGCACATATCAAAGGTATACATGATTTCCAACACCAAGCACATGATGGGAGACGAATCCAAATTCCTTCAACTAGAACACAAGGAAGGGGGAAGTGTTATTTTTGGTTATAACAACAAAGGAAAGATTATCGGCATCGGATCGGTCGGTAAGGATGAAATTTCTTCCATTAAGCATATATTACTTGTGAAAGGTTTAAAACATAATCTCTTGAGCATAAGTCAATTATGTGACAAGGGAAATCTTGTCTTATTTGATTCGGATGAATGCTTAGTGTTTGGACGTAGCGATTTTAAAATTATCCTTCGTGGTTTTAGAATGGATAACATTTATATGGTTGATCTTGCAAATTCTTCACCCGAATATGTGAATTGTTTAATGAGCAAAGAGGATGATTCTTGGTTATGGCATCGTAGAGTAGCTCACATCAACATGCATCTTTTGAACAAATTGGTTTCACAAAATTTAGTTGTTGGTCTTCCAAATTTGAAGTTTGAAAATGACTCTATTTGTGATTCTTGTCAAAAAGAGAAGCAAACAAAAGCATCTTTTAAATCAAAAAATATTGTTTCGACTACTAGACCATTGCAATTGCTTCACATGGATTTGTTTGGACCATCTCGCATCGAAAGTCTTGGTAGAAATCGTTATGCTTTTGTTATTGTTGATGATTATTCCAGATTTACTTGGACTTTATTTCTTGCCCATAAGAGTGATGCTTTTCAGAATTTTAAATACTTTCTTAAACGTGTTCAAAAAGAAAAGGAAACAACCGTCACTTCAATTAGAAGTGATCATGGGGGAGAGTTTGATCACAATCTCTTTGCGGACTTTTATGACGAACTCAGTATCGAGCATACCTTTTCCGCTCCACGAACACCACAACAAAATGGGGTGGTGGAAAGGAAAAATAGGTGTCTCGAAGAGATGGCTAGAACCATGCTCGAAGAGGCTAAGATTCCCAAACATTTTTGGGCGGATGCCGAGAGTACCGCATGCTGCATTTTAAATAGAGTAGTCATAAGGCCAATACTCATGAAAACCCCTTATGAACTCTACAAGGGAAGGAAACCAAATATCTCCCATTTTAGAGTATTCGGTTGTAAATGTTTTATTCATAACAATGGAAAAGATCAATTGGGAAAATTTGATGCCAAATCCGATGAGGGAATTTTTATTGGGTATTCTTCACGTAGCAAAGCATATAGGGTATTTAATAATAGAACCCAAACTGTGGAGGAATCCCCTCATATTGTGTTTTCCGAAAATAATGCTCGCTTGGCGAGAAAGGATTCTTGTTCTGATCTTGCAGGTATTTTAAATAGTTTAAAAGACAAAGCAGAAGAGGAAACTCCTAAGGAAATTCAAGATGAAATCTTGGAACAATCAACGGAGGAAACGCCACAATTGGAGAAAGAAACGAAAATACCTAACGAGTGGAGGACAATAAAAGATCACCCTCTCGAACAGGTAATTGGCGACGTCGGAGAAAAGGTAAGTACCCGAAACTCCCTTAAGAACACCTTAGGACATACTGCTTTTGTTTCTCAAATTGAACCAACAACCATCTCCGAAGCAATTGGGGATGAATTTTGGACCTTGGCAATGCAAGAGGAGCTTAACCAATTCAAACGGAATGACGTTTGGGATTTGGTGCCAAGACCCGAAAATCATACCATAATTGGTACGAAATGGGTTTTTCGAAACAAACTAGATGAAAATGGTGTAATCACTAGAAACAAAGCTAGGCTTGTAGCAAAAGGCTATAATCAAGAAGAGGGTATTGACTATGAAGAAACATATGCTCTCGTAGCTAGATTAGAAGCTATTCGTTTATTGCTTGCTTTTGCCTCTTCTATGAATTTCAATTTATATCAAATGGATGTGAAAAGTGCTTTTCTAAATGGTGTTATTCAAGAAGAAGTTTATGTTGAACAACCCCCCGGTTTTGAAGATTTTCAATCTCCCGATCATGTTTTCAAACTCAAAAAGGCTCTTTATGGTTTAAAACAAGCTCCCCGAGCTTGGATGAAAGATTGAGTAAATTTCTATTGGAAAATGATTTCATTAGGGGGAAAGTTGACACCACTCTTTTTGTTAAGCATAAAAACAATGATATTTTATTAGTTCAAATCTATGTGGATGATATTATATTTGGTGCTACTAACAATGTTTTGTGCAAGGAATTTTCCGATTTAATGACAAGCGAATTTGAGATGTCTATGATGGGTGAGTTAACATTCTTTTTGGGATTACAAGTAAAGCAAATGAAAGAAGGTACGTTCATTTGCCAAGCGAAATATTGCAAAGAATTGCTGAAACGATTTGAAATGACCAATGCAAAAGCAATGGCAACCACCATGAGCACATCCGATCATCTAGACAAAGATGAGAAAGGTAAGGAAGTCGACATCAAAAAGTATCGAGGTATGGTTGGCTCTCTCCTTTATCTTACTGCTAGTCGTCCGGACATCATGTTTAGCGTGTGCTTATGCGCTCGTTATCAATCGTGTCCGAAGGAGTCTCACCTAACTGCGGTGAAACGGATATTGAAGTATCTTGTTGGTACTGTAAATGTGGGTCTATGGTACCCCAAAGGTTCTTCATGCCAACTTGTTGGCTA
Organism: Nicotiana benthamiana; assembly: GCA_034376525.1. Lineage (NCBI taxonomy): Eukaryota > Viridiplantae > Streptophyta > Magnoliopsida > Solanales > Solanaceae > Nicotiana > Nicotiana benthamiana. Next base: position 120,906,217 of record CM067331.1, read on the forward strand.
TTCCGATTCCGATTTTGCTGGATGCAAATTGGACCGCAAGAGCACTAGTGGCACTTGCCATTTGCTCGGTAGCTCTCTCGTTTCTTGGTTTAGCAAGAAACAAGTAAGTGTTGCGTTGTCCACAACCGAGGCTGAATATGTAGCCGTGGGGAGTTGTTGCGCTCAAATCCTTTGGATGAAACAACAACTCTTGGACTATGGCCTAAGTCTTGATCATATCCCTCTTAGATGTGATAATACTAGTGCCATATGCTTGACGAAGAACCCCGTTCTTCATTCGCAAACAAAACACATTGAAATTAGACATCATTTCATAAGAGATCACGTTCTCAAGGGCGATGTCGAAATTGAATTTGTTGAAACCAAAGATCAATTGGCCGACATCTTTACAAAGCCCTTAGAGAAAGAGTCCTTCCTCCGAATTCGTAGTGAACTCGGGATCCTTGACTCCACGTTGATCTAAGTCATGCATTGCATTTTCCCTTTCACATGTTTTCTAACTTGAGCGTCGGAGACGTCTAACAAATTTTTGTAGGTATCGCCCTAAAGGCAGGGGGAATTATAAAGCTTGACGCACAGAACAATCGATTTCTCTTTTATATAATCGGTTCTCCAGTATCAATAATCGATTATCTTGACATTATTTGCGTTATTATGTCTGAAATTGCAGATTTAATAAATAAACAATTTTTTTATTATTCTATATTTTTTTGCTAATGGCAAAAGGGGGAAGATAACGGGTATGCACTCTCAATACTTATCGGCATAAATTGAGGGGGAATTCATATCTTGAGGGGGAACAAATTGCATATCTATATACTTGTTGCATATCTTTACTTGTCTTGAATCGTCATTATGAATTGCCTAATATGCATATCCCGCTTAAAGTTTGCCATTATCAAAAAGGGGGAAATTGTTAGAAACACGTTCTCAAGGCATTATACTAAACGTGTGTTCATATTTGTAGGTTTTGATGAATGACAAACTATGCGCAAATTGACACATGATGAGGTCCAAGCACAAGCGCAAAATTGATATACAACGAGATTCAAGCACAAGACAAAGATCGAGATTAAGTTTTATATGAGTCGGTATTTAATTGTGATCTTGATCCGACAACTTAAACTCAAAACTTGGCTTCTCTCGTAAATATATATTTAACAAATCATGCATATTTAATTTAGAGCAAAATGATTTTAAAAAATGCATATTTACTTTAGTTAAAATGATTTATTAACATGCCTCTAAAATCTGGACTAAGATAATCGAATATGTACTTATGATAATCGATTATGTTTAAGTCAGCTGCTTGACAATCGATTGTGAACTTATGACAATCGATTATGTTAAGGCAGTGAGCATCAGATTTTTCAAATCTGCATGACAATCGATTGTGAACCTTATGACAATCGATTGTGATGAGGCAGTGTCCATCAAAGTTTTTCAAAGCTCAAAATAATCGATTGTGAAGCTAATGACAATCGATTGTGAAGAGACAGTGTCCATCAGATTTTTCAAAGTCACAAAATAATCGATTGTGAACTTATGACAATCGATTGTGTTGAGGCAGTGTCTTCCAGACTTTTTCAAAGTTATTATATAATCGATTGTGAACCTATGACAATCGATTGTCAAGAGGCAGTGTCTAAATTGATTTTTCAAGACTGATATATAATCGATTGTTAACTTAATATAATCGATTGTATAACTGACCGTTGCCAAAATATTTTCAAACACCGTCAGGTAATCGATTATTTATTTCTTATAATCGATTATTTTAATTAAAATCTGGAAAGGATTTTTTGAACGTTGCTGAGTAATCGATTATTGATTTGCTATAATCTATTGTTGTAAGTAAAATCCGGAAATGATTTTTTGAACGTTGCCAAGTAATCGATTGTAGATTTCTGACAATCGATTGTTTTACGTAAAATCTGGAAATGATTTTTTGAACGTTGCCAGTAATCGATTATTGATCTTAGATAATCGATTGTTAAGCGTAAAATCTGGGATTGATTTTTGGAAGAACTGGCAAACAATCGATTGTGGTAATTTGACAATCGATTGTCACTGAGTAAAATCAGCAATTCTTAATTGGCAATTAGGCAACGGTAATACAAAGTTTTTCAACTATAAATACAGCTTCAATTCAGTATTTTAAGTACAACAACACACAACAACTGATCATACAATTGCTAAACCTTGCATACTTTATTGCTTATCATTTTATATTCATTACATAAGCTTTTGAGAGCCAAATTCTTGTCAAAAGTTGTTGCGATCTTGAGCGTATTCTTTTTACTCATATCTACTCTTAAAGGAGTGTCTTGTTTGAGTGCTAAGTGTTTTTGTACACTTGAAGGGAAGTGTTCGTCCCTTGTGTTGTAAGAAGGAACTTGTGTTTCCTTGGTTGAAGTCTTGGAGTGTTGTATCTCCGAGCAAAGGTTGTTGAGGCTTGTGTCCTCAAGTTGTAACGGTTTGTTGAGCACCCGTTAGCTTAACAAGTTAGTGGAAATCTCGAGAGAGTCTCTCGGGGACTGGACTAGCCACGGGTTGTGGTGAACCAGGATATATCGATGCGTTTGTTCTAATTTATTTACTTATCGCACTTATTTATTTCCTGCAATTTTTAAATTCCGCAAGTTTACGCTAATTTTTATTATAACGCTATTCACCCCCCCTCTAGCGTTAAGCGTATTATCTAACAGGTAGTAGGTTGGCCGCTACTTTCACCAATTTTAGCTTTTCCCTTGCCACCAAATATTTTTTCAAAGAAAATGCCATATTAATTATTGTTATGCAAACTAAAACACACAAAAATATATTTTAAAACTTAAGAGTTGGAACGAGTTTACCGAATTACCGAACAACTTCTTGAATATTGCAAATCGTTGAAGACTTGAATACTTCAATTAACCAACTTCACAATTTTCACGAAATTGCAATAATAAAGTAAGTAATAAAAGAGAAATTAAATATAAATTGAGAGAGATTGAGAGAGCTTGAGAGAGATTAATGAATTGGTGAGTAAAAATGAAAGAATGAAGGGGTATTTATAGTTGAGAATTGGGAAAAAGTGTAATTATATAAAGTTTGGGGTTAAAATAAAGTTTGGAGGCATAATAGCTATTTTTTAAAGTGGCCAACGGATAAATTTTGAAGGCCAACGGCTAGATTTTAAAAATATGACCTTTGGCCATTTTTTTAAGATTTTTTTTTAATGATCGCTGGAGTCCTTTAGGTCCGTTGGGCCCGGTTGAACCGGCCCAGGCCTGCCTGGCAATTCCGGGCCTAACAGTCTCGGGCTGACGGACCTTACGTGTTGAACCGGCCACCACGGGCTTTTGCACCGCTTGAGCCCAGGCCCACAGAACCGATCCATTAGGCCCACTAGGACCGCGGTCCTGGGCCAGGCCCGGACCACTGTGCAGCATTACCATTGCCGTTAAAGAAATGGCCCAGATATGCCATTATTTGTGTAACAGAGGGATTTTTTTTAAAAAAAAATATTGTTACACTTGAATTTTCATGTGTCATGCTATTACTTGTCCGATATAACCTTAGTCCCACTTAATTCTAACTTAGTTAGGTCCACTACCCATCCCCAAACCCAAAACCGGTTCAAACAAAACAAATCCCTAACCCTCCAGTCATCCCTTTCATCTTTCATCAAAGAAAAATCTCATTTCTCAAAATTCCCTCTTTAGTCGAACGGAACCAAAACTATTGTGGAAGGTGCTTCAAAATTCGGTTTTGTTGGAAGATTAATGTAATTATCAAGGTCAGTAGATCCAAAAACATATTTAATTTGGTGGTTGGGCTTTAATAGGGTGGCGGTAAATGCAGTTCATGTGGGGATTGTTGTGCATGTGGGGTAACATATTTTTGTCTTTTATTTGGGGTTGTCTTTCAAATGATGTGCATGTGGGGTTTAATTTTATATGTTTGTTCTTTTCTGTGTCGGTCCCCCCAAAAATTTGTCTTTTTAGTATTTGTTTTCTTGTATTTTTAATTGATGAAATGTGTTTCTGATTTATTCCCTCAATTTTCTATGTTGTTTTCCTTTTGCATGTAAACTTCAGTGAAGCATGACTGACACAGTTGACGTGTATTTCAACTATGGGGGTGAACGGGTAATTTCTCCAGAATTATCATATAATAAGAGGCTAGTCCCTATATGGAATATGTTTGAACCAGATTTGTTGTCTTATAAAGACTTATGTGAAGAGTTCACAAAAGAGAGGGTTTATTATAGTGAAACAACTTTTAGTTGTTGTGTCGTCGAGTAGGTTCTATATAATTGATGGAGATGATGATATAAGGGCACTACAGTCTCTTGTTACAGATTCTATATACAGTATCAAAATCATAAACTTGTTTGCTGTAGATGAGTTAGAGTCGATTGTTCATACTCAAAGTATTCTGCACCATACTGAAACATTCCATGTAGATGTTGAAGCAGTATCTGAAAACAAACATGTTATTGGGGACTATGATTTTGATGTGATGCTCCATTTGATGTTGAATACGATTCTGAAGGACTTGAGGTTATTAGCAAACTAAGGAGGAGGGTAGTGAGTGATAGGTTGGAGAACTTTAAGGATTTGAAAAAAGGCATGACATTTAAAGATATTGTGGAAGCTAGAAGGGTAGTAAACTATTATGCAATTGCTAATGGGTATGGCTTGAAGATTGAAAAAATAGATCTTACAAGGGCTAGATATATTTGTGGTGTTAGACGCCCTTTTAGATGTTCTTTCTCAAGGGATAAAAAGACTAATGAGTTTAGTATAAAAAACTTGAAGGCAGAACATAATTGTAATACTTGTGATAAAAATTCAAGGGCTGGTGCAAAGACATTAGCATAATACTTTAAGAATAAACTACAAAACAATCCCAAGTATACAACTAAGGATATGAGAGGGAATTAGAGAATAATTTTAGGCTTAATTTGACAAGATCTAAGCTTAAAAGGGCTAAGGTGATGATACTTGAGAAGTTAGATGGGAGTTTCGAGGATGAATATAACAGCTTGAAGCCTATGGTCAAGAACTAAGACTATCTAATCCTGGGAGTGATGTTGCAATCAACATATCAAAGGATGCTTTGGAAGAAGAAAAAAGGAGGTTCTTGAGATTGTATATATGTTTCCAAGCTTTGAAGCTAGGCTTAAAAAGTGGACTGAGACCACTTATTTGTTTGGATGGTACTTTCTTGAAGGGGAAATGCAAGGGTCAGCTATTGGTGGCAATGGGACAGGATTCTATGAATTAGTTCTATCCACTTGTCTGGGAAGTGGTTGACAAGGAAACAAGCAGGACTTGGAGCTGGTTTGTTGATCTTTTGAAGAAGTCTTTGGACCTAAATAATGGGGCTAGAGTGACATTTATATTAGATATGCAAAAGGTACAATTTCTTATGTCAATTTTGCTTTTGCTTCAGTTTTTTCTTTTATTTTTTTCTGTTTTTAACTGCTATAAGTACTTATGTTGGTGTTCTTTTTTTTCTATTTGCAAGTGCTGTTTTTACTTTAGCTTTTGCTTCCGCTTGTTTCTGTTTTAACTGCTGAATCTACTTCTTTTATTCTTCATTTTTTTTGGTTTTAACTGATGTAACTACTTTTGTTATTCTTCTATTTTTTCTGGTTTTAACTGCTGTAACTACTGCTGATTTTCTTCTTCTTTTTTCTAGTTTTAACTGCTGTAACTACCTCTGATTTTCTTCTGGTTTTTTCTAGTTTTAACTGCTGTAAATACTTCTGTTTTTATGCCCTGTTTTTTATGTTTTCAACTGTTGTATTATGCCATGTTCTCCATCTGTTTCAATTAGTTTAGTTTTATGTGTTTCCTGTTGTTCTCTGCTATTTCAATTAGCTTCTACTGTTTCAATTAGTTATTTTTTAATTTTTTCTTATGTTCTCATCTGCCATCACAAGGGTTATTAGTTGTTTTGAGCACTGTACTACACGATGCTCATCAAAGGTATTGTGCTATACACATTGAAGCCAACTAATTAAAAAATTAGAGGCGTGGAGAAATGAGGAAGTTGATGTGGTGGTGTGTTTGGAGTACCTATGAAGAAGAGTTTAAGGATCAGTTGTTGAAGCTTGGGGGTATCAAAGGATACTGCAAGGGACTTGATCAAATATCTACAAAAAGCATGGTGTCGAGCCTACTTTGATACACAATGCAAAAATCTAATGGTGGATAACAATTTTATTGAGTCCTTCAATGCATGGATTCTAGATGCCAGACATATGCCAATTATCAAGATGTTGGAGAACATAAGGACCAAGGTAATGGAAAGGCTTGCAGACTATGAAGGCAAAGCTACAAGCCGGTATGAAACTATACCATGACTATAGGGAAATATCACATGCTTTCACTTTGAACTATCATGGAGACAATGGCTATGAAATAACAGAAGGTAAAAACAAACATACAGTGAATCTTAAGAAGAAGAGATGTACCTGTAGGTTGTGGGATTTATCTGGAATACCTTGTCCACATGATATTAAGGCATCGATGCATGATAAGATTGAACCAGTGACACAAATACACTGGTGGTATAGTATGGAGGCTTACTTACTAACATACAATTACAAAATTCAATATGTTAGAGGGATGTAATTCTGGAAAGTTTTGCCTAGTCAGGCCATAGAGGCACCTAAAATTATCAAGATGGTTAGAAGACCCAAAGTAAAGAGGAATAGGGTTGCTGATGAAGCTTTGAAGAGGAAAGGTGAGTGGAGTAGTTCAAGGAAGGGACTTATAATGACATGCAGGAAGTGTGATGATGAAAATCATAATGCAAGAGGATGCTACAAGGTAAATATTTATATTTATTATAGTTTATGAAATAATTACAATTTTTGTAGATTATTTACTAACTATTGTCTTTGGTTGGCAAGGTAATGGGGCTGAACTTGGATTAAACAAGGGAAAACTTGTGGACACAACCCCAACATTGACATCTTCAGAAGATGAAACACAAGAGTTTTGTGAAGCATTCTTTGGAACTGAAGTGGGAACACAATAGTCACAATAATCAGTATTTAACACTCAAGCTGGAACACAAGAGTTCAATAGTTATGGACCTGATGTTGGAGATAATGAAGACCCAACATTTAGGCCAATGGTTATATCTGAGACTGACATAAGACTAGCCATGAGGAAGGTACAGATTATTGCAATTGGTACAAGAAAGATCCAGTTTACAGGAGATGAAACAGGTGCAGCACACCAACAAACCTGCCTTATTCACCATCAAAGGCTACTTGGAATGGAAAACCAGCAATTACTTCAAGCCAACCTCAAGCAGAAGTTAGAAAAAAGAAGTACAAAATGAAGGCAAGGAAGGTCCAAGGAGAACCAGCAAATTGATTGAAAGCTAGATAACTGTTTTTGTAATTAGCACTAGCAGCTGAACTGTAAGCCGGACTGCTTTTGTAAGGTTTTTATAAGGTGCTACTGAAACATGTTACCTTATATGCAATATCATTTCTGTGATTTACTTGTTCTTTTGCATCCCGTCTTGTTGAATGGGGAATACGTTCTATATGATCATAGTATTAGATTGTTGAATCCATTTGCTATGTCAACTGCCACACATTTGAGTTATTCTTTAGTAAATGGTTCTTGAGCTCAAACTTGTGGTGATGTGATATTCACTGCCATGTTTCTCCTATCAGGTGTTAGAATTATTTGGCCTCCTTTTATTGAAACTAAATAAACTTGGCACTATGTTAATGAGATCGAAATATCTACGTTCTAAAAGTAGTACTTCAGTTAATTGAATTCAAATGTATTTTCTTTAGAATTGGAGTTCAAGGAAATATCTGTGACCTCATTTCGTCTACTCAAGCATATCTTCACAAGTGCAAGTTTGTTTGTCATAAACTTGAACTTGAGATTTTTAATATTTTCAAGTACTCACAGTAGCGTAAGCTCAATTGTGCCCTTCACAAATTCTACTCTTCTAAGATTTTGTCAAGTACCAATAATATGAGAATGCAAAAATACATCAACACCACACGAAGAAGGCTATAGCTTATCTTGGTTCACATATTCGAAAGAAAGCAATTTTGGTGCATCAACAATGTGAACTTCAATTTAGTCAGGTATCATAAGATATAAAGAGACAGAAGGTTAGGAAGATATTAGTTGTGCATTTGCTTGACCAAATCTAGCTATTCAAGTTTACAACATAGACTATTATATGATTCGGGAAGATTAGAAACATATCCAAATTACATAAAACAAACATATACCTAACAAAAGATCAAACTTTTGAAATTCTAAACAATGATCATTACATGGATCATTTGGTAGCTCATGTCGCCATGAACACAATAAGGCAAGCGAACAACCAAATCAAGAATATCGACTGCCAGAATACGTTTCCCTTCAACTCCACAATCTTCAAGTTATCCTCAATAACAGATGCTTCAATTGCATCCAATCATTCCCTCAACTATGTTATCGTTGCAGCATCAATAATAGCATAAGCTTGTAAATCATCTATCTTCTTCAACAACCTATTTCTTTCAACTCCAAAAGCTTCCAATTTTCTCTTTTGACTGTTAATGACGATTACAGCTCGCGGGGAAACTTAACATCATCCCATTCGCAATACCCACAACCTTGTTGCTTACAAATAATTATACGATATAATTTCTGATTATGTTTCGATAAAAATAAAATATTACACAAAAAAAAAACAAATTGCATATGTTACTCGAGGAAATTTGTCGACTGCCCAAATTGAGTCTGCGAACCAGAAGTTCTTGAGTAAGGAATTTTGTCGACCCGAGGGAAGGTGTTAGGCACCCTCGGATCCCGTGGTTCTAGCACGGTCGCTTAAACTATTATGAATGGATAATTTCTTGATTTTATACATGTTTATCCTACAGTGAAATTCAAAATTATTAACCGCTTTATGTTACTATTTAGGAATATTTGCGACGTTATCAAAACATGCATCAAACCACGTCACATAAATGCACCTGGGTTCTCGACCCATTTTAACATCGTTGAAACTTGGAATTAGGTCATATAAATGCACACCCGAATTCAGGAAGATATCTTATTAAAATATCGCGCCTATAGCAACTACACGTTTTAAAATTCATGGAAGAGCCGTGAAATTCGCTAAACGGCGCCTCCAGATTTCTATGCATCTTTTATTGTAATTAAAGGACCAACGCAGTGTATGATTTTGTTTAGCGTGGCACACCCGTTTACTTTTTAGAAAAGACAACCTAAAGAGACTATAATTTTCTATTATACACGTCTCTAAAACAAAAGATACGTCCTAATTATTTCATATGTAAACGATATATTCAAAAGAAAGATTCAGCATGTATATCTTCAGCCTCATTCACGGCTGATTTTGCAATTTGGGATTCGTTATTGGAAATAGCAAGCCTAGAGAATGCATTTCCTTATGTTTCGCAACTACAACAGTTTGGGCTTTCAATTTGAGCCCAGAAACATTGGACTACAAATTCATCACAAAGAGTACGACAAAAAATTTTCAGATTGTTACACTACATTGTTGACATTATGTAATTGATCATTTTTAAACATATTGAAGACATTTGACAGAGTCATCTTCAACTTTTAATGAATGGAAATTTTTATTATAATAGAAGATTTTGCCAGGAAAACATAAAATTGATTTTTAGTTGAAGGTTCTCGACCTTTTCTTAAGAATGTATATCTAAAAAATGTATTTAAAGGGTATCTAAAAGTGTATAACCTGTATATCTAAAAATTGTCTCCCTTTTAAACAATCAGACGTCACTTTTATAACCAAAGCCTTAGGGCAGCAAAATCTTCTTTTTCCTTTTAGTCCCTTACTCATTTTTCAGATTTGCCTAATTGATCCTTGATTTTCTAACTTGTGCCTCAAGTTTTGAGGAAGAATAAATAGAAATTATATTTTGACCCTTCACTAGAATGTTTCAGGAGTTTGTTACAAGATTCTCATGCTCAAATACCTTAGTACCTCTGTCTTCCCTTCTTAACTACTAGCCCAGATTTTTATACCTTATGCTTATCCATCTAGTCAGGAATTGACCCTAGTTAACTACTTCAGGTCATCAACCAGGGTTATATTATCAGCTGGGATCAAATTTTGAAAAAGCTGGTCATGGCCAACTAATTAATTGCAGATTACACTATACTATGCAAAAGTAAACGACCAAGGGTCCAAAATTAATAAGTAACATCAATGCAACACATATATTCATGCGGATTTAAACAAATATCACAACGTGGAACCAAATTACTCAGAAAAAAAAAAGATGAAACTAATCAGCAAAAACTTCAAAAACAAGATTGATCGATTTTGAAAAAAAAAGAAATTGAAAATCAGAGATGAATAATTCTGAGCTTAGCATGATAATTCAAATGATTAAACAGGAACAACTGTGACTTCAAATGTTAAGCAGACTATTCAGAAGCATGTTATCCAAAGACAAACATATGATTCTAGATGAAAGCAAATACTCAGGATATTTCAAAGATGAACAGATAGAAAAATTCACGTACTTAAACAAATGAAACAAAGAAGATCAAAAGCAATCAGAAAATAAAACAAACAAAATCAAAAGCAATTAAAGCAATCAAAACAAAGGGAACTAAGCTTTTCAAAACTGCAACCCAAAAATTTTGGGCTTTCTACACCTCAAAGTTTTTTTACCCTTTCTAAGAGGGTCTTTGGTCTCAGGAGACATTTGCATCATTATTGGAGAGGGGAGATGGAATAGGTTAGGGATGGTTATCCTGGGATGGGGTCTAGGTTTCAGATCATCTTCGATCTGAGTTTTGGCCAAACCTAGTTGTATTCGAAGGTCGTTGGTCATGGAGTTGTGGATGAGAAGATGAGGAGGTAACCTCAGACAATTTTTGAGGGATTCCTGTGAGGTTGGGGTTTGGGTCAGAGCTTCTATTCAATATTCGAAGAGATCAGTGAGGATTCGAGGGACGAGATTTAGAGGGTTGGGAAGAGGAGAACGAGGCAGTTTAGGGGTGTTAGATTGGACAGGTTTGGGGTTGGTGCTGCCGTAGGCTGCGGAGACAGCGACCATTAATTTGGATATTCGACGGGCTGGAAGGATATTTGAGGGAATCTGATGGTAGGAGGGGAAAGGAAGAGGCTGCGAGGGTTCTACAGTGTAAACTTGGGGCCATGTGGTGGCCGGCCGCCGCCGTGAAGCGATTTCCAGCGGTGGCTTCAGGGTGGTGGACGGCGGATCTGTGGTTGTTGATGAGTGGTGTTACACGGTGTATGTGTGTACGAGGATGAAGACCGTTTTTCTCTCAGAATACACAAGCGCTTGGACATATATATAGGTTTGGGAAGGGAGTTTTAGGACCGTTAGATCATCTTTGATGGACGGCTGAGATTGACGGCCCCAAACGACGTCGTTTTGGGGCGTCTCTTATATGAACTTGGGTCAGAGACGGGTTTTGGGTCGGGTTTGGGTATTTTGGACGGGTACAGGGGTTTGGGCCAATTAGACTTAGCCCAATTGTGGCCAGCCTTATTTAAATTCCTATTTCTTTTCATTTTCATTTTTTAAGACTTCCTAATTTATTTTAAAATTCTAAATTCAGATAAATAAAGCTAATAAGTAATAACTACCTAAACATAAACAAGTATGAAAATTAATAATAAAATACCAAAAATCAAAATTAATCAATAAAATGCTCAATTAAACTACTTATTTTTGTGATTTTTTATATTTTGTAGAACGAAACCTTAATTACCAATTAATTTTAACAAAATATGTGAACTTAAATCCTAAATGCTTATGTAATTTTTTTGTATTTTTATTACTTGTCATGTACGCACAAATGAAAACACACACTAATATGCGCAATTAAATCCTAAAAAGAATATATAAAAAGAGAAATCCTAGGGCTGAGAATTCTGTAGGAGTAATTTTAATAAGGCAAAAATCACGTGCTCATAGCTGCCCTTCTTTGCCCGAAAACACGAAGGTTTTTCAGTCAAAGATAAATGAGCGCCATGCGGGATTTTTTCCCACTCAAAAACTCCATGAGAAGCATTGTGAAAAGACGTCTGACCGAACCTTGCTTCAAAGGTTGCCAACATATCCTCGACGATAAAGGAATCAGGTCAGTGTAGTTCTGGAGTGTTTGATAGCTGGGACTACCATGGACTGTGATTTCACTGTTTTTGCTGCTACTACTTCTTACCGACTCTTTCTTATACGAAAGAAAATCAATATCTAAGCTAGCTAGGCCTATTAATTGTGAGTTACAGAATCTCTATCCATGAATCTCTTGAAACTTGATCTTGAATCTTGGCTAGCTCTTATAGCAGACTTCGATCTGAATCCTGATGCTTGTTAGCTACAGCCTTTGGTTTATTCTTCAATTTTGAAATAAAGCGGTACAGGCGGGTCTTGTGATTTCAATCAAATTTTGAGCAGTCACTATCTCTGTCTGCTTCATCATTTTGAATTCACTTCTTTTTGTTCTTATATTTTTCTTATTCTGGATTGAGACTCCCACTTCCGGTCATTCCGAATCATGTGCCTTGGAGTACAACCTGCTCAGACACCAAAACAAACAAACGAACGAAATTTTCTGCCCCACCGGGAAAATTTCGTGAGTTATATGCAACAAAAATCAAAGCTACTTCTTTATTGAGGACAACAAAAAATCAGTATTGTGTATCATTTGGACTGATTGCCAGGTTATGCTGGGGAGGAGAAAGGGTCCCTACTAGGGATGAAAGGAGAAGCCACGGGTTATGCCGAGATGAACTGGAAAAACTTCCTGGGTAATGCCAGGTAGATCCGCGGGTTATGTCAGGATTGAAATAAAAACTCCTAGTTTATGCTAGGTAGATCCATGGGTTATGCCGGGATTGAAAAAAAAGCTCCTAGGTTATGCTAGAGAGATCCACGGGTTATGTAGGGAATAATGAAAAATTCCTGGGTTATGCCAGGGGAATCCGTGGGTTATGCCGGGATTGAAAGAAAATTCATGGGTTATGCCAGGGGAATCCACTGGTAATGCCGGGATGAATGGAGAATTCATGGGTTATGCCAGGGGAATCCGCGGGTTATACCGGGATGAATAAATTATTCCTAGGTTATGCCAGGGGAATCCACGGGTTATGCTGAGATTGAAAGAAAAATTATTGGGTTATGCCAGGGGAATCCACGGGTTATGTTGGGATTAAAAAAAAGCTCCTAAGTTATGCTAGGGAAATCCACGAGTTATGCCGGGATTGAAATGAAAACTCTTAGGTTATGCTAGGGGGATTCACGGGTTATGCCGGGATTGAATGGAGAATTCCTGGGTTATGCCAGGGGAATCCGCGGGTTATGCCGAGATTGAAAAGAAAAACTCCTAGGTTATGCAAGGGGGATCCACGGGTTATGCCGGGATTGAATGGATAATTCCTGGGTTATGCTAGGGGAATCCGCGGGTTATGCCGGGATGAATGAAAAATTCTTGGGTTATGCTAGAGGAATCTGTGGGTTATGCCGGGACTAATAGAAAAATTCCTAAGTTATGCCAGGGGAATCCACTTGTTATGCCGGGATGAATGAAAAATTCCTGGGTTTTGCCAGGGAGATCCGCGAGTTATGCCGGAATGAATGAAAAAACTCCTAGGTTTTGTTAGGGAGATCCGCGGGTTATGCCGGGATTGAATGGTGAATTCATGGGTTATGCCAGGGGAATCCGCGATTATGCTGGGATTCAAAGAAAAATTCCTCGGTTATGCCATGGGAATCAGCGGGTTATGCCAGGATGAATGAAAAGTTCCTGGGTTATGCTAGGGGAATCTGCGGGTTATGCCGAGATGAATGAAAAATTCCTGGGTTATGCCAGGGGGATCTGGGGGTTATGCCGGGATTGAAAGAAAAATTCCTTGGTTATGCCAGGGGAATCCACGGGTTATGCCGCGATTGAAAGAAAAGCTCCTAGGTTATGCTAGGGAAATCCACAAGTTATGCCTGGATGAATTTAAAAACTCCTAGGTTATGCTAGGGAGATCCGCGGGTTATGTCGGGATTGAATGGAGAATTCCTGGGTTATGCCAGGGGAATCCGCGGGTTATGCTGGGATGAAAAAAAAATCCTGGGTTATGCCAGGAGAATCCGCGGGTTATGCCGGGATTGAAAGAAAAATTCTTTGGTTATGCCAGGGGAATCCGCATGTTATGCCGGGATGAATGAAAAATTCCTGGGTTATACCAGGGGAATCTGCGGGTTATACCGGGATGAATGAAAAATTCTTGGGTTATGCTAGGGCAATCCGCGAGCTATGGGATTGAAAAAGAATTCCTGGATTATGCCAGAGGAATCCACGGGTTATGCCGGGATTGAAAGAAAAGTTCCTAGGTTATGCTAGGGAGATCCGTGGGTTATGCCGGGGTTGAATGGAGAATTCCTGGGTTATGCCAGGGGAATCCGCGAGTTATGCTGGGATGAATGAAAAATTCCTGTCTTATGCTAGGGGTATCCGCGGGATATACCGGGATTGAAAGAAACATTCCCGGGTTATGCCAGGAGAATCCGCGGGTTATGCCGGGATGAATGAAAAATTCCTGGGTTATGCAAGTGAATCCGCAAGTTATACCGGGATGAATGAAAAATTCTTGGGCTATGCCAGGGGAATCCGCGGGTTATGCCGGGATTGAAAGAAAAATTCCTGGGTTATGCCAGAGGAATCCACGGGTTATGCCGGGATTGAAAGAAAAGCTCCTAGTTTATGCTACGGAAATCCACGGGTTATGCTGGGATGAATGAAAAATTCCTAGGTTATGCCAGGGAATTTCAAGGAAGTTGGGGGGTGGGGCACTAAGATCCTTTTGACTATGTTGGGAATAGAGAAGGGAAGGGAAAAATCCTTAGGTTATGCTAAAGACAATAGAGCTTTAACTCTCAGACTATGTCGGGGGATGAAGGTGGAAAAGGGGGTCCTCAGGTTATACTGGGGATATAAAGAGAAGCCTCCCAGGTTATGTCGGGAAGCAATAGAAAGAAGCTTCTTAGTCTGTGCTAGGAAAAGCGGAATGCGATCCTTGGTTTATGCAGAGGAAGCCCACAAATTGCGTACGGTAAGGCTAGGGATGTGGCCCTATATCTGGGGAAGGAGTCAGGGGTTGGAGCCTCATGTTATCATGTTTATTTATGAACATGCAGGAAAAGAATGTAAAGAAAACTTCCCATTTTGTTATTGATGCAACACCATTCTTAGCCCTTGTGTCATTCCATTGGTTGCATTTGTCACGTGTTCCCATTGTTTTTAGATTACACCCGTGTCTAATTAATTCAAAAATAGAGCAATTTTTTAGTTTGAACAGTGATTGGTTTGTGGCCTTGTTTTGCTTGCTTTCAGCCTTATTTCTGTTGGAGGAAAACCCTTGATTTCCGATATTTGCCTCGTAGGTTGGTTGGAGGCCCTCATCTTTCACATTGGTTTTTTGTTTTACAGGTCCTTAGTTATGATTTTTGTCCCGATTTCCACTTCGGGGCTTGCCTTTTGAGATCTTTTTTAGGAACCATTACTCTGCTTGGGATTGACCTTTCCGATCTTGATTCGCCTTCGTGGGCTCTTAACTTTGAACTTCTTTTCTTCCTATTTTCCTGTTTTTGAAGCGTTAGCCGTCATGATCAGTCGGGGTAGCTAAATGCGCTTGCTGATACCGGATATTCCTTTTAGTTCTTGCCATGAGAAAACCGTGAGACCGGTCCTGCTACCTTCTCTTGCAGAATGGTCAGGACATCAAAGTTTAAAAAGGAGTGGGAAAACAACAAAACAAATACATGAATTTAGAGAGGTATGTCTCTTTTTGAAGAAAAAGGGAGGACTTATCCAGGAGTGTATGCGGACTTAAAATGGAAACGACATGCTTCTTGGACTAAATACCCGGCCCAGATCCATTTCTGCTTTTGATTTCAATCTTTCAAAACCATGGAAACATCTTTAGGCTTTAGTGGCAATATTTCCTCTTTTTGGCCGACGATGCCCTTTTGTGGGTTTTCGCCAATTAGCTCTCTCATTTCTCGTCTCTCGTCGTCCGGTTGTGCTCTTTTGCGAGTTTTCACTAAACGGACTGTCTCATTTTGTTTTTCTCTGCTCACCATCGTCTTATGGTGCCCGAAGGTTTTCACCGATAAGATTCTCTCATTTTATTTTTCTCAACTTGAGTTGTGTCAAATCGCAACAATGGTGTTTGTCACGTCCCTATTTCGGCCAATCGATCGGAAGGACTTGGACCAGGTTCTTGATGGAAATTTACATTTTGGAACCGTTCAGGCGGATTTGTGATCGAAACAATACAATTTTGCCCCGTTTTATTTTCTTGGAGCTGGGGTTTTATTTTGTTATGACTGAACCTCAGGGAGAGACTGCCTACGTATCCTTTCGGAATCAAGTCAGACGTAGTTCAGGAAGTGTTTCCTAAACTAATTTGTTTGTTGTTTCTCTCTATTTTCAATCACTCATTTTCTTTTTTTTCTTTTTTTTTTCAGAATTTGAAATAAATATAGAATGTGAGAGATATATGATATAGAATCAAATATAGAACTGTAATAAAAAATCAAAAGGATTTCAAATGACAAAAAAAGAAATGAAAAAGAACATTTACCATTCAAATTGAAAATGAATTTCACATTTTCTTTCTCTTCTTTTCTCTTTTTTTAATAAACTTGGCAATTCTGTGTTCTAAAGAGGGTAAGCAAAGAAACTCAATCGGCTCAAGGGGTTTGAAAAGGATTGGTAATGTTTTAGGGTAGCGAGAGAGAAAAGCCTTCGTCATTTCAACCGGCCGGAATCATTGCAACAGAGGGCTTAAACGTAATACCTTTTTACCGCATCTGCATTTACTGCTGCCTCGGGCTCGTCTCCTTCAACGTCACCCAGGTACAGTGCTCCTTTGGGTAATATCTTTCTGATAATGTACGGACCTTTCCAGTTTGGAGCGAACTTTCCTTTTGCTTCTTGAAGGTGAGGAAGTATACGCCTCAATACCAGCTGTCCGACTTCGAAATTCCTAGGGCGCACTTTCTTGTTGTAAGCGCGGGCCATTCTTTGTTGGTATAAGTGCCAATGACAAACCGCATCCATTTCTTTTTCATCAATTAATGACAACTGCTCCAAACGAGTTTTAACCCACTCACTATCCTCAATTTCTGCTTCGACAATTACTCGGAGAGAAGGGATTTCTACCTCTGCGAGTATGACAGCTTCAGTCCCATAGACCAGCAAATATGGAGTTGCTCCTACCAATGTGCGCACTGTGGTGCGATATCCCAGCAATGCAAAAGGCAACATTTCATGTCATTGTCCCGAGCTTTGAATTATTTTCCTCAAGATCTTCTTGATGTCCTTATTAGTTGCTTCGACGGCCCCATTAGCTTTGGGCTGGTAAGGGGTGGATTTTCTATGTGTTATCTTAAATTGTTCACATATTTCTAATTTCTCCCATCAGACGACTGTTCAGATTGGCTGCATTGTTTGTAATGATGGTTGTGGGAATTCCAAAACGACAAATGATATTGGAATGCACAAAACCTACCATGGGTTTCTTGGTGACGGACTTTAGAGCGATGGCTCCAACCCATTTTGTGAAGTAATCAATAGCAACCAATATGAATCTATGTCCATTTGAGGCTTTTTTTGGTCAAATCCGCCCAATGACATCTATGCCCCAGGCAGCGAATTGCCAGGGTGCTGACATAGGATGCAATTCGATTGGTGGTGCATGAATCAAATCACCGTGCACCTGACATTGATGACATTTCCGAACGAAGCTGAAGCAATCTTTCTCCATGGTTATCCAATAATACCCGGCTCAGAGTATTTTCTTTGCCAGTACGTACCCGTTCATATAAGTTCCACACACTCCTAAGTGCACTTCATGCATAATTCTTCCAGCTTCCTCAGTGTCAACACATCTTAGAAAATTGAGATCTGGAGTCTTTTTGTACAAGGTATCACCACTCAAGAAGAAGCTACTTGCGTGCCGTCGGATGGTTTTCTTTTGTTCCCCGGTGGCTTGCTCGGGATACTCCTGTGTTTTCAGGAATCTCTTGATGTCATAATACAGGGCCGTGTGCTGGACTCTGCTTCGTTCATATTACAATACCCATGCCTTTCTTTGATTTGGATTTTCAAATGATCAACGTAGGCGTTTTCGGGGTATGGCAACATGGAAGCCAGAGTTGCGAGTGCGTCTGCTAGCTCATTGTGACAACGAGGAGTGTACCTGAATTGTACCGACCCGAATCGTTTATTGAGATCCTCTACATGATGTCTATAGGGGATGAGTTTAACGTCTCTTGTTTCCCATTCTCCTTGAGCATGTCGTATGACCAAATATGAATCCCCCATGACTAACAAATCCTCAACATCTTGGTCAACGGCCATGTTCATGCCCATGATGCAAGCCTCGTATTCAGCTGTATTATTGGTACAGAAAAATTGGAGCCTGGCTGTAACCAGATAATGCTGACTCGTGGGTGAGATTAAAATTGCCCCAATCTCTACGCTTTTTGCGTTTACTGCTCCACCGAAGAATATTTTCCAAGCGGGGCTATCTTCAGATGTTACTTCCACTGAATTCACTTCTTCATCAGGGAAATTGGTATTCAAAGGTTGGTATTTATCGTCAACTGGATTTTTGACCAGATGATCAGCTAATGCTTGAGCCTTCATTGTGGTACGAGTGACGTAAACTATGTCGAACTCGGTGAGCAAGATTTGCCATTTTGCCAATCACCCTATGGGCATCGGTTTTTGGAATATATACCTCAGTGGATCCATCCTAGTTATGAGGTAGGTGGTATGAGCTTGCAGATAATGCCTCAACTTATGGGTCACCCACGTCAAGGCGCAACAGGTTTTTCTAGCAGCATGTACTTGGCCTCGTAACTGGTAAACTTCTTGCTCAAATGATAGATGGCTTGCTCTTTCTTTCCCCTGGCGTCATGCTGCCCGAGAATACAACCAAAAGAGCTTTACAGGACTGTTAGATAGAAAAATAGTGGCCTTCCGGGTTACGACAGGACCAGAACTGGTGGGTTGGACAAGTAGTGTTTGATTGTGTCAAAAGCCTCTCGACACTCAAGAGTCCATTTAACTGCCGCATCCTTTTTCAATAGCTTGAATATGAGCTCACATGTGGAAGTCAACTGGGTGATGAATCGGCTGATGTAATTCAGTCTTCCCAGTAAGCTCATTACATCCTTCTTGGTCTTTGGAGGAGGTAACTCTCGAATAGATTTTATCTTGGTCAGATCCAACTCAATGCCTCTTCGGCTGACAATGAATCCCAAATGTTTTCCTGACGGGACCCCAAATGCACACTTGGTTGGATTCAATTTCAAATCATACTTGCGAAGCCTTTTGAAGAACTTTCGTAATTCCCTTACATGATCACCCTAAGTCTTGGACTTGATAATCACATCGTTCACATATACTTCTATTTCTTGATGCATCATGTCATGGAAAATGGTGGTCATGACCCTCATATATGTTGCCCCAGCATTCTTTAAACTGAAAGTCATAACTGTGTAACAGTAGCGGTTTTCTCAGCATCTTCCTCATCCATCAACACTTAGTGGTATAATGCGTAGCAATCTACAAAGGACTGTACCTCGTGTTTGGCACAGTTGTCAACAAGGATGTGGATGTTAGGTAGAGGGAAGTTGTATTTGGGACTCGCCTTGTTTAAATCTCTGTAGTCTACACACACTCGAGTTTTTCCATCTTTCTTCGGTACCGGGACCACATTGGCCAACCATGTGGTGTATCGAACCACTCGGATTACCCCCGCCTCTAGCTGTTTTGTGATCTCTTCTTTGATCTTATCGCTAACATAGTTTGAACTTTCTTTGTTTTTGTTGGACTGGAGGGCATCCTGGGTATGTGGGCAACTTATGAACCACCAGATCAACACTCAGCCCAGGCATATCATAGTAAGACCAAGCAAATACATCTTTGAATTCCAAAAGAAGTTGAACCAGTGAATCCCGAATTTCCTTATTCACATGGATGCTTATTTTAGTTTCTTTGATTTCGCCGGGATCGCCAAGTTAACCGGTTCGGTATTGTTTAAGTTCGGGTTAGGTTCATTTTCAAAATGTTCAACTCTCGGTTGATTTCCCTAAAAGCCTCTTCCTCATCATATTCCGGTTCTTGGTTCATTATTTCACAAATGGGCACCATGTTCGGGTCGGGGCATGAAGTGCGAGCATGTCATTTTATTTAAAGTTGGGACTGAAATAAAAAATAAAATAGAAGAAAAAAAATCAGAAAAAATGGAGAAGTACAAATGATGAAATATTGATTTCATTTATTTTCAAATGTAAGATAACAGGGTTTACATCTGGAATTTAAAGGACAAAATACTAAAGAAAAGAAAAACACCCGAGCTACACCCTGAAATAACTCGTGATGCGAGAAAAGGTAGCAAGGCAGGACAGCTGGGCCTCCCGCCTGACTGGGAAAGGTGTGGCCTTCTAGTTTTGCAACTTCGCATCCGGTCCCATATAGAGTACTTCAGCAGTGCTTGAGCCTTCTCCCAGCTGGACCATGTTGGCTTCATACAATAATTTCCTCATGGCTCCACATATCTCTTCAATTTCCTCCGCTGTGAAGGTCTCGTCTTCTTCTTCCTCACTGTATTTTGGTTTTGCAAATGTTTTGTACAAGTGAGGTAGGGGTTGTGGCAAAGCCCATCCATGACATTTCCTACGGTTGGCCCAGGCGATATCCTCCGGCGTTGGACGGAAACCTAGCCCAAAACACTTCTCTGCGGCAGGCAAAGCAACCAACTCAGTTATGCCTTGTAGAGAACTTCCAAGTCCCTTGCTTGGCTTAAACCTTTGGCGTATCATCTCTCTTGGCACGAGGCATTGGAAAGGAATTGTTGGGGGAATGGTTTTCCTTATTTGTATTGATTGGCTACCACAATTTCAAAAGTTTGGTAAACTATATGCTCACTTCCATCTTTGGCTTCGAGGCAGGGGACAGAGGGATCACGGTAAATTGACTGTTCATCTTCTCCGTGGACCATAATCTCCTAGTTCTCATGTTCGAACATCAGCATTTGGTGCAGAGTAGAAGGCACCGCTCCTGCCGCGTGAATCTATGGTCATCCTAAGAGATAGTTGTAAGATGTGTCCATGGCTAATATTTGAAATTTCACTTCAAAATCAACCGGACCGATGGTCAGTACTAAGTCAATTTCCCCTATGGTGTCTCTCTTGATTCCATCAAAGGCTCGTACACACACATTGTTGGGACGGATCCTATCTGTTTCGATCTTCATTCTTTGCAATGTCGGCAGTGGGCATGTATCCACCCCGGAGCCTCCGTCTATCATTACTCTTTTGACATAATAGCCTTCGCATTTGACGGTGAGATGCAAGGCTTTGTTGTGGGCAGCTCCTTCTGGAGGTAAATCATTCTTGCTGAATGTAACCTGATTAATAGCAAAGAATTTTTCCGCCATTTTCTCCAGCAGTTCCACGGAGGTTTCAACTGGTACATAAGCTTCATTCAAGGTTTTGGCCAACACTTTCTGGTGCGCTGGAGAGTTCATCAGTAATAATAATAATGATACTTGCTCGGGAGACTTCCAGAGCTGGTCCGCCACCTCATATTCTGGCATTTTCATTTTTTGAAAAAAGGCCTCTTTCTCTTCAGCATTTACGGGATTTTTGGGTGGAAATCGCCGTTTGGTAGCAGTTTTCACTTCTTCCATATCCGAATATTTCTTTACGGGATGGCCTTTTTGAGATTCCCCAAGGATCTCTTTGCCCTTGTATGTTACTATGGCTTTTTGGTAGTTCCATGGGACTGCAGAAGGGTGTCTCATTGGCTTCTGAGGCACGCGACCGATCACCACGGGCTTATTCAGCCTTGGTGGTTTAATCGGTCCCCGTACCATATAAGCTCCATTGGATATATAAATCGTTTTGTTCAACTCAAACCTTCTTGGGGGACTCAAAGTGGGCTGTTTTTCTTGACGCCCCTGTGGGATGTAAAGTATGGTTTTCTAGGTAGGTGACGTCTCAGTTTTAATTTCAACCTTCTTCTCTACTTCTGAGTGATTGGCTTCACTCATTTCCTTTTCTTCAACCTTTTTGGAGGTAACCTTCGGTTTTCTGTCTGCATCAGCAATGGCTATTATGGCTTTTAAGGCCGGGTCAAACTCTTTGTCCTCACAAATCATCCCAATGACTGGCCCATTTCAATTGGCTGGAAATGGGTTGTTGGTTACGTTCGGGACCTCTTCTTCTCTCAGCACTATTTTCTTGTGTCTATTAAATATTCCACCGCTTGTTTCTGAGTCCAGCAGTTTTCGGTGTCATGTCCTTCGGCCCCGGAATGATAAGCACAGCATACACCCCGTTGATAGGAAGGTGGCTCAGGGTTCTGCCTGTTTGGGGGCACGGGCTGCAGGAGACCCATCTGGACCAGTTTTGGGAATAAGCTGGCATAAGATTCCCCTATTGGAGTAAAGTTTTGTCTCCTGGGTAGTTCCCTGGGACGGTAATTATTTTGTGGAGGGCGGGGATTATAGTAATTTTGGGGAGGCTGATCTCTCGGGGCCTGGTTTCTGTTGCCCTTTTGTTGTGGTCGAGCAAATAGCTGGGCATTCATGAATCTATATGGTTGGGGAGCATAATTCATGTCTTGATGGGGATAGTAGTGTTGAGAGGCCCTTTCTGAGACTACATGTCTGTGAGCATGATGTCTTCTTATTCCGGAGGCTGCCATTGACACTTCCTCTTTCTTTTTGTTTCTAGCGACCCCTCTTGCCCCACCTTGGATGGCCTAGGAAGTTGCCCTTATGGCGGACTGGCTCAGAGTTCTTCCTGTTTTCAGGCCATTTTCGACCATCTCGCCGATCTTAATTGCCTCCGCAAAAGGTTTGCCCATTGCTGACATCATATGTTGAAAATAATCCGCCTCTTGCGCCTGTAGGAAGACAGTGACCGTATCTATCTCATCCATGGGTGGCTTTACTCTTGACGCTTGTTCGTGCCATTTGACTGCATATTCTCTAAAACATTCTGAAGGTTTCTTTTTCAATTTGGCCAAAGAATTCTTAACCGGGGCAATGTCAATGTAATACTGGAACTGACTTACGAAATCCCGGGCAAGATCATGCCAAATATGCCATCGAGTGATATCCTGGTCCATGTACCATTCATAAGCGATGCCTACCAAACTTTCCTTGAAATATGACATCAATAGTTCTTCTTTTCCACCTGCCCCACGCAACTAGTTGCAGTATTTTTTGAAATGAGCAATGGGGTCGCCGTGGCCATCGTACTTTTCAAACATTGGCGTTTTGAATCCCAGGAGAAGATGTACGTGTGGGAACATGCACAAGTCCGAGTAAGACACGCTCTTCTGCCCACTCAGACCTTGCATATTTTTCAAACTCTGCTCAAGGTTTTTCATCCTTCTTGTTATTTCATCTTGTTCGGGTGTCTTAGGGATTTTGTCCTGCACCGGTGTGAGTTCGTATGCTGGTTGAGGATAATTTTATGTGGGCTATGGGGGCGGCTCGGTTTGGTAGTTGTGAGTTTGAAATGTGAAAGCTGTAGGATCAAACATGGGCCTCGGCACCACAGGCTGTGTGGTAGTTGCACATGGAGGAGCCGTAAAAATATTAGGAATTGGGCCAGATGTGAACATCGGAGGACGGGCTTCAGAAGGCACTCCGACAAAGTTGGCTGATATGTAGGCTACCCCAAGAGGATATTTAAGTGGTTGATGGGGATAGTGGAGGTACCCCCGACCTTGGGAAAAGCTCAGGAAATCCGAGGATGGCACTTGGGGGTTCTTTTCCATTTGTCCAAGCGTCCCACATCTCCATAACTCTGAGTCGAAGGATCCTATTTGATTCAGTTGCCGCAGATTCTGAGGCTAGGATCCCCGCAATCAGGTTGCCCTATGGGATGGGAACTGCCGGTAGAGTCACTTCGGATGACATTTCTGCCTTTCCTTTTGATCTAGTGAAGTATCTGTGCGATGCCAGCTTACCACAAACCAATCACTGTTCACTAAAAACCTGGACGGGAAACTGCAATTACAAGTGGTTAGGTTGGGATAGATAACAAACAGGAAATCGCATGTAGGGTATGATGCACCTACGTAGTTAACGGGTTTCTATATGTTTGCAATGGTCGCATGCGTCATCCCGACATTTATTCTGAACTTCCTTTTGGTTTCTACTTCTTATTTCCTTTTAGCTTTCCCTTTTTTAAAGAATATGGTCGAATCGTATGAAGATTGCCTATGTATCATGACGCCGCATGAATCAGACCAAGCGTAGTTCATGGAAAAATGTGATTGAAATAACAGGATATTTTGGGATTTTCAATTTTTATAAAGACAAAAACTTTGGTTACAAAAGCTAACAAAATTAAAGGCAACTGCCAAACTTGGACACAATAAAATTACAAACTCGAATGGTGCGTAAAAGAACATACAGACGGACGGACTCTTTTAAGAAAATACAATTTTTCAGAAATTGTGAATACATTAAGACTTCAACTGCTTTTGGAACTTACGGGGCATCGTTCGGCCTTGTCGCAGGCTTGCGTGCTAAACTTCCTTGGAGGTGGTAGAGGTCTTCTATCACTAGACGAACAAATTTCATGGCGGTAGAAAAGAACATGGATTTCTCCATATCCTCACAATGGTTGCACTTTATGGTAATATAATATGCGATTGCACGTATCCTTTCCCAGATAACACCTTTTCCTTGCAGCAAATGCCCAATTTGCTCGCCCCTTGCCTCTAGAGTTCGTTCTGCTACCTGATTCATCTTTTCGAATTGCCGCAAATCCCTTTCTAATCCTGCTATTATTGCATAACAATGCTCTCTTTCGGCTTTGAAGTCCTCGGCTTGCTTGGTCATTCTGTTTTCAGTCATGATGACCCTCCGCTTTAAACCAACAATCTCATCGTTATTCCCTTCTTTTAATTGCTCAAGGATGTAGGCTCGTTCCTCTGTACTTTTAATCAATTGCTTCTGAACCCTAGATAGCCCACCTTCCGACTTATTCATGTCGAACACATACTCGGTTACTTTACACCACAAATTTTCTATAAGTTTTTCATCTGTTGTACTTCTAGGGGGATTTTCTGTGGATGTCTTCATTTTCTTGATTTGGGCTCGTAGGGCTTCATTTTCTTTGGTCAATATCTTCTTTTCTCCCTCACTGGCTGCAGCTTGCAAACTGTTTTCAAATTGCAGCTCTTGGATTTGCTTTTCCAACCTTCCTATAGTGGCCCTATATTCATTTTCCTTGGCTAACCAATCTCACTCCTCTTGTGACGTCTCAGCAAATTCTTGGAGATGTGGTCTCTTAGCCGGCCTTCCAGACTCTATTTCTCTTTTACACCAAGCAATATACCCCGGTGCATCCTCACCTTTAGATATGTCGTGCACTCGAGTATCTGCTGTCTAGTATTGATATTCACTCTAGATTTGACGTACGACAGCTTCAGGGAATTGATCCTTTGGGCTTATTTCAACTGCATGACGACTAATATCCTCATCCTTGGGGATCATTTGGCACCTACCCATTTGCCTTAGTACTCTGTATGGCGCATAGGGCTGGATACTTCGGAGACCCATCAAAAGGAAATGAGGTCCGGCATATACACAACTTTATCCACAGGGAGCCACCCGAACGTCCACTCTATTTGACTTGCAGTGATGACCCGGAGATGCGACACCCATTCTGTGACACCCTCAAGTACTCTAAACCCATCAACCCTGTTGCAGAATTTTTCTATGCGGCTCTTTGTTGGTGACCCATAATTCATGAACCGAGGCCGGTGGCATATATGCTTGATCATCCATATTTGTAGCAGCAAGTTACATCCCTCGAAGAAGTCCCCTCCTGCTTTACACGCGGTTAGAGCTCGGAAGATTTCGTACAAGATCATTGGAGTGAGGGTACTTTTAGCCTGGGTCATTAAAGTGCTAACGACTCCTGCTATTTGTATGTCAATATTCCTATCCTTTCGAGGGAATACTAGAAGACCAAAGAAAAATACCATGAACGCAAAACATCGATGCTCCTCCCATTTAAGTTGATTTCCTTTGCTACAAATATGATTTTCGGGGTTATTGAATCCCCTGATATGTATGTACCTCTGATATATAAATTGCGCGGTGCAAAAGACAGCTGATAAGTCCGGATTGTTAACCTTTCTACTGATTTTCAAGAAGTCCAGAAATTTGTGCATGACAAGGGCTCTTGGTGCAATCAGATATTGGTGTCTGAAAGGAATTGTAGGGGTCCCAGTTACCCAGTTATTTCCTCCAATGTCGGGGTGAGTTCAAAGTCCGAGGAGTGGAATACATTGTGGGTCGGGTCCCAGAATGTGATTAATGCTTTTATGATGTCTTCCCTTGGATTAATTTTCAACAAACCAATGAGGCCTCCCATGTGTGTATTGACCCTTTTCTGCCCTGCTTCCCCCAGATCATTCCACCACAGTCGCAACTCCAAGGGAATTTTGGTCACGAACATTATCGTGCTCATTCTGCACATTTATTAAGGTGATTAGTATCCACAGAATATTAAAACCAGTATTTTATGAAATTCATTCCGTAAAATCAAAGCCCGGCTTTGCGAATACGCCCTTGCAACGCTTAAGAGAGGAGGTTTTTCAGGTTGTGCTTGCTTGCCGGTCAACATAAGACTCATAGGTGGCCATTTATGCAGGATCAGCCTTCCGATGTCCCTTGCGGTAACATTCAGCTACTTTCGGTAATAATGGCATCACCCGATTTATTTCGAAACAAGTGGATAAAATCGAACATTTGTTTTTTTTATTTTGTTTTGGCATTTTTGCAAAAGAAGGGTTAGACCTGGCAAAACAATTTATGAAAACCCAAATACTTTCCCAATTTCTTTTCCTTTTGATTTGTATTTTTGTTTTGTTTTGAAAAAATCCGGCAACATTTCGGCGCCATTTGAGCATTGGTTTTACAAATGATTTATCTAAAAAACTCTCAAATTTCCCCCTTTTATTCACAAGCCGATCAACATGCAAATCCAATGCAATGAATGCACAAGTAGCACGTAATATGCATCAGGATGGTCTTTTCATTTCAGGTCACCTGTCCAAAACGGAGCCAACACCAGTGTTGAGTTCCCTAAGCCAAATGCATGATGCAAATAAGTGTTCCTACTAGAGATCTGGCATGAGGTGAAGTTATTCTAAGTTAAACACCTTGGTACAGGGTCTAGACTGTGTACCCGAGCAGACAACTCGAGTCGAGGAGGGGGCTACGTACCAAGAACCAAAAGGCCATACGGCTTAGTAAATTGTCCGGCCTCTTTCTTATTTACAGGTATGACACTAAAAGAATAGGGAGTCTCAACCAGTAAGCACATCCTCGGGGGTGAGAAGCGAAGGGTTTCGTAGCAGTTTCTAGGTACAATTCAGATAATATCAAAGCGTATAACATTTGGAACTTAGCACAGAACTTGTAAGAAAATCATTACAAGCCAAATATAACAATTATTCTAAGCTCGAATTCATGAACCCTGAACCAGAGATTCTGGATTCTATCCCCAGTAGAGTCGCCAGAGCTGTCACACCTCCTTTTTTACACGGCTACCCCGAAAGATGACACGCATAATGGAGTTTTTCCAATTAAAGTGACATTATTTGACATGGTATTATTTATTAATCAAGAGTCGCCACTTAGCATAGGTTTTACTTTTGGTGTCCCAAGTCATCGGTTTATTTAGATACCAAATTGAGGAAATTTGTCGACTGCCCAAATGGAGTCTGCGAACCACAAATTCTTGAGTAAGGAATTCTGTTGACCCGAGGGAAGGTGTTAGGCACCCTCGGATCCCGTGGTTCTAGCACAGTCGCTTAAACTATTATGAATGGCTAATTTCCTTATTATATACAGTTTATCCTACAGTGCAATTATAAAATTATTAACCACTTTATGTTACTTTTTAGGAATATTTGCGACGTTATCAAAACATGTCTCGAACCACGTCACATAAATGCACCCGGGTTCTCGACACATTTTAACATCGTTGAGACTTGGATTTGGGTCACATAAATGCACACCCGAATTTAGGAAGATATCTTATTAAAATATCACGCCTATAGCAACTACGCGTTTTAAAATTCGTGAAAGAGCCGTGAAATTCGCTAAACGGCGCCTCCAGATTTCTATGCATCTTTTATTGTAATTAAAGGACCAACGCGGTGTATGATTTTGTTTTGCGTGGCACACCCGTTTATTTTTAAGAAAAGACAACCTAAAGAAACTATAATTTTTTATTATACGCGTCTCTAAAACAAAAGATACGTCTTAATTATTTCATATGTAAACGATATATTCAAAAGAAAGATTCAGCATGTATATCTTCAGCCTCATTCATGGCTGATTTTGCAATTTGGGCTTCGGTATTGGAAATAGCAAGCTCAGAGAATGCATTTCCTTATGCTTCGCAACTACAGCAGTTTGAGCTTTCAATTTGAGCCCAAAAACATTGGACTACAATTCATCACAAAGAGTATGACAAAAATTTTTCAGATTGGTACACTACATTGTTGACATTATGTAATTGATCATTTTTAAACATATTGAAGACATTTAACAAAGAGACTTCTGGTAATGATTTTGTGTTGGAAAATTAATAAGTTACAACACCGGTTTCAGACCCAGCATCTAAAAAACTGATGTACTCGTCAATCAGAGTACATATATCGTATCCCTATTACTAAATCAATCACGAAAATCAAGCAGGTTATTTGACTACCTTATTTTATACCTACTGAAATTAAACAAACTAGAGTTCATAGTTCAGATACAGTCCAACATATTTAGACATTTACACATATTACATCACCAAAGATGAATGAATATCCTAAACACTACTAAATTAGTAACATTTGTACTGTGAAATTAACATAAACATTTAAGTATCTTCATAATCACGCATATACACAGTTGTTGCCTTCCCAGATTTTTTGAGAGAGAATGGTACCTGGAATTACAGTAAAAGAGATCCTATGAGTAAGGTAAACGTGAAGAAAGCAAGCAACAACAGCCAAATTAACCAGTAAACCCAGGAATGTATCAAGAGCTCAGGAAATTTTGAGAAGCAACACAAATTTCAATCCTTAATGTATATGCCTCAAGTGATCTTCATCTTTTAATGAATGGAATTTTTGATTATTATAGAAGATTTTGCCAGGAAAACTTAAAATTTATTTTCAGTTGAAGGTTCTCGACCTTTTCTTAAGAATGTATATCTCAAAAATGTATCTAAAGTGTATCTAAAAGTGTATCCCCTGTATATCTAAAAATTGTCTCCCTTTTAAACAATCAGACGTCTCTTTTATAACCAAAGCCTTAGGGCAACAAAATCTTTTTTTCCTTTTAGTCCCTTACTTATTTTTCAGATTTGCCTAATTGATACTTGATTTTCTAACTTGTGCCTCAAGTTTTGAGAAAGAATTAATAGAAATTGTATTTTGACCCTTCACTAGAATGTTCCAGGGGTTTGTTACAAGATTCTCATGCTCAAATACTCTTAGTACATCTGTCTTCCCTTCTTAATTACTAGCCCAGATTTTTATACCTTATGATTATCCATCTAGTCAGGAATTGACCCTAGTTAACTACTTCAGGTCATCAACCAGGGTTATATTATCAGCTGGGATCAAATTTTGAAAAAGCTGGTCATGGCCGACCGTTTAAGCAGATTATACTATACTATGCAAAAATAAACGACCAAAGGTCCAAAATTAATAAGTAACAAATCAATGCAACACATATATTCATGCGGATTTAAAAAAATATCACAATGTGGAACCAAATTACTCAGAAACAAAGATGAAACTAATCAGCACAAACTTCCAAAACAATGAGTGATCGATTTTGAAACAAAAGAAATGGAAAATCATAGATGAATAATTCCGAGGTTAGCATGATAATCCAAATGAGTCAACAGGAACAACTGTGACTTCAAATGTTAAGTAGACTATTCAGAAGTATGTTATCCAAAGACAAGCATATGATTCTAGATGGAAGCAAATACTCAGGATATTTCAAAGATGAACAGATAGAAAAATTCATATACTTGAACAAATGAAAACAAAGAAGATCAAAAGCAATCAGAAAAGAAAACAAACAAAATTAAAAGCAATTAAAGCAATCAAAACAAAGCGAACTTAGCTTTCCAAAACTGCAACCCTAAATTTGGGGCTTTCCACATCTCAAAGTTTTTTGACCCTTTCTGAGAGGGTCTTTGGTCTCTTGAGACCTTTGCATTATTATTGGAGAGGGGAGAGGGTATCAGGTTAGGGTTGGTTATCCTGGTATGGGGTTTGGGTTTCAGATCATCCTCGATATGATTTTTTGCCAAACCTAGTTGTATTCGAAGGTTGTTGGTCATGGAGTTGTGGATGGGAAGATGAGGAGGTCACCTGGGACCATTTTTGAGGGATTCTGGTGAGGTTGGGGTTTAGGTCAGAGCTTCGATTCAATATTTGAAGAGATCGCTGAGGATTCGAAGGACGAGATTTAGAGGGTTGGGAAGAGGAGAACGAGGCGGTATAGGGGTGTTAATTTAGACAGGTTTGGGGTTGGTGCTTCCATAGGCGGCGGAGACGGCGACCATTAAATTGGATATTCGACAGGTTGGAGGGATATTTGAGGGAACCTGATGGTAGGAGGGGAAAGGGGAGGCTGCGAGGGTTCTACTGTGTAAATTTGGGGCTATTTGGTGGCTGGCTGCCGTGAAGCGATTTCCGGCGGTGGTTTCAGGGTGGTGGACGACGGATCTGTGATGGTTGATGGGTGGTGTTAAACCGGTGTATGTGTGTACGAGGATGAAGACCGTTTTTCTCTCAGTATACACAGACGTTTGGACATATATATGGGTTTGGGAAGGGAATTTTAGGACCGTTAGATCATCTTTGATGGACGGCTGAGATTGACGGCCCCAAACGACATCGTTTTAGGGCGTCTCTTATATGAACTTGGGTCAGAGACGGGTTTTGGGCTGGGTTTGGGTATTTTGGACGGGTACAGAGGTTTAAATTCCAATTTCTTTTTATTATCATTTTAAAGACTTCCTAATATATTTTAAAAATTCTAAATTCAGCTAAATTAAGCTAATAACTACCTAAACATAAACAAGTATGAAAATTAACAATAAAATTTCAAAAATGAAAATTAATCAATAAAATGCTAAAATAAACTACTTATTTTTGTAACTTTTTATATTTTGTAAAACGAAACCTTAATTGCCAATTAATTTTAATAAAATATCTAGAATTAAATCCTAAATGCTTATGTATTTTTTTTGTATTTTTTATGACTTGTCATGCACGCACAAATGAAAAGCCACACTAATATCCGTAATTAAATCCTAAAAATAAATTATAATAAGAGAAATCCTAAGGCTGAGAATTCTGTAGGAGTAATTTTAACAAGGCAAAAATCACGTGCTCACAACGGTGACTACGGTATGATATTATTTTCATAAAATTTTGAATCATGTGTTCTGTTTTACATCCATGTTGGTTGTTGGATCAGTTTCTGCCCTTAAATATTCAATATTTAGTGTAGTTGAGGAGTTTTGCAATATTAATATAGTGATTATCGCGATATTATTGTGGTGATAACTAACATAATTTGATACTATTTGGGTTTTTCAGAGAAAGCAAATGGCAGTCAGCAATAATTATACGATAAATTCAATTAAATAAATTGCCCGCCCTAAATCGATGATGAGCAAACAGACAATTTTGGAATGGTTGATTAGGATTGTAGGACGTGACTTTCCGGTAGAGGTGTAATTAAGAGAATGTGGGACGTGACTTTTGGGTTTTCTTAAATATCATACAAGCTAACTGGAAAAGCAATGCTAAGTGTACCCTTCAAGGTGTGTGGAACAATCTCAAATCCCTCAAACCAGCCTTAAAGTCTCTAAATACTAGATAGTTTAAGAATATTGCACAAAAGATTGAGATCAGCAGAAAGGAACTGGAAGCTGTCCAACACCAGATGACTATGTCCTATACAGAGGCCTTACAGATGAGAGAAAGGGACCTGGCGCAGCAATTAGAAAAGTGGTCTTTGATTGAAGAATCAGCATTGCAACAAAAATCTAGAGCCAGATGGATCCAACTTGGAGACTCAAACAACAAATACTTCTCAGCAGTAATGAAGGAGAGAAACCAGTATAAGAGGATTACTGAACTGACCACAGAAGGGGGACTGAAGATAACTGATCCAGCTGATCTAAAGAAGGAGATTAAAGATTTCTATAAATCACTCATGGGGAACGTAGCCACTTCCCTACCAGCTGTTAACAAATTGTATATGGGCAATGGTCCTAGCCTCTCACATCACCAGAGGATGGAACTAGCTGCTGACATCAGTGACACAGATATTCTAAACAGCTTAAAGGCAATTGGTAATGATAAAGCTCCTGGGATAGATGGGTATAATGCTATGTTCTTTAAACACACTTGGCCTATCATTGGGAAACAGGTACTGCAAGCAGTCAAGAATTTTTTTGAAACCAACAAGATGCATAGACCAATAAACTGTGCCACACTCACTTTAATTCCCAAGGTATCCAATCCTCAAACAGTTAAAGAGTTTCGACCAATAGCTTGCTGTTCAGTTTTATACAAAATCATTTCCAAGTTGTTGGCCAACAAACTCCAGAAGGTCATGAGCAGTATCATCTATAATGCACAGGCAGGCTTCATCCCAGGAAGGAGAATTGTAGATAATGTCATTTTAGCACATGAATTAATAAAGCATTACTCTAGGTCACAAAAATTGACCTACAGAAAGCTTATGATTCAGTAGAATGGTGTTATTTGCAGCAGGTTATGGAAGCTCTGGATTTTCCTACCAGATTTACAAGATGGATCATGGAGTGTGTCCAAACTGTCAGCTATAAAGTGGTTGTCAATGGGGAAACAACAGAACCTTTTCAAGCAGCCAAAGGATTGAGACAAGGGGATCCCATATCTCCTTTTCTGTTTGCTATTGTGATGGAATACCTTAGTCGATCTCTGGTTCAGCTGAGGCAAGCTAAAGGCTTCACATTTCATCCTGGTTGTAAAAAATTGGGAATAACTCACTTAAGCTTTGCTGATGACCTATTGCTGTTTGTCAGAGGAGAACCTCACTCTGTAAATACCATGTTTACATATTTCTCTCAGTTCACTGCAGCCTCTGGTATGAAAGCCAACTTGCATAAGAGTGCTGTCTATTTTGGAGGGGTAAAGCCTGGGGATCAACAGTATATTATTGATCTTCTTGGGTATGAACGTGGAGAACTTCCTTTTAAATACTTGGGAGTACCTTTGGCTACCAAGAAGCTGACTGTTTTTCAATGGCAACCACTGGTCGACAAGATTACTGCCAGGATTACATCCTGGACTGCTAGGGAGCTATCATATGCTGGTAGAATCCAGTTGGTACAATCAGTTATTTTTGGTATTCAAGCTTATTGGGCTCAACTATTCCTAATACCTTCCAAAGTTATAAAACTGCTTGAGGCAATATGTAGATCCTACATATGGTCTGGCTCAGTTAATGTATCAAGGAAAGCATATGTGGCTTGGGAAAAAATCTGTCTGCCAAAGTCTGCTGGAGGATTGAACTTGACCAATCTATTACTGTGGAACAAGACTGCTGTTGCCAAACTCAGTTGGGATCTGGCAAACAAGAAAGATGCATTATGGGTGAAATGGATTCACACAGTCTATATCAAACAGAAACAATTGGAGACCATCACTGTCCCTAAACAAGCTAGTTGGATGGTCCGGAAGATCATTGAAGGCACTGTGCTATTGCAGCAACACCAACTGTTGTATAAACCTGATTGCACTATAAGAATGCTCTACTTACAACAGCTTGGAGAGGCACCTAGAGTCCTATGGAAGAACTTAACAATGCAGAATGTTGCTCGACCTAAAGCAATATTCAACCTGTGGCTGCTATTACAAGACAGACTTCCTACCAAAGATAGGTTGATTAAATGGAACCTGAATGTGGCAGATACTTGTGATATGTGTCAACAAGCTGTGGAAACCAGAGAACACATATTCCTGGACTGCACCTTTGCATCCCAGCTGAGATATCACACATTGCAATGGATTGGAGCTAAGCAACCTACTTGACAGAACTGGTCTCAGTTTGTCCACTGGTTCATTGAGCAGTCTAAAGGGAAATCTCCTCGAGCTCATATAGTCAAAATGACCTTGACAGAAATGTTCTATGTCCTATGGCTGGAAAGGAATGCGAGAATATTTGGAAACACCTATTGTAACAGTGACAAACTGCTTATAAGTATTGCTTATACTTGTAATGTTAGAGCTCCTCTACACCTTCAGCATTATTTACTATAAATGCTGAATTTTTGGACAGTATAGGTTAGTCATTTTGCCCCCCCCCCCCCCCTTTTTTTTTTGATAGACAGCTGAGTATAAAGCTGTGCTATGGATTTGTATGACAAACACTTTGGTGATTAATACAAAGTTTAATTACCAAAAAAAAAATCATACTATAATAAATGAGAATATGCAGAAAAAGTAGGTAAAATCTCAAAAAATTTGAGAAAAAAAAATAATTGTGATTCTTGGCCTAAGAGGTGTCAAGTCATCTCTTTCGTACCTCTTTAATATACAGATAGATTTTTATCTTTCTTCCTTTCTTCACAACAAAATTATTTAATTTTTTTCTTTTGTATTGATGCGTAGTTAAATAATGATGAAAAGACGAGAAAATTAATAATGACATACAAAATTTGAGAGCGCGCGCATGGTGGCTCAAACAAAATTAAAGATCCACAATAGGAACCTAACTTCTCATATATAGGCCATATATAGTATAGACCAACCTATATATTTAAAGAAAGCCATGAAGAGAAAACTATGCTGAACTAATGTGGACCCAAAAGCTTCATTTCACCTTGTTCAAAGCATCCAATCAGAAAACGGACCATCTTGACTGGAAACTATTGTTTGTAAGCAAATGATAATTGCTCATCCAATTGATCTCCTAAGTTAATGTTATGGTTATCTATAAGACCTGAGAATAGCACCACAGAAACTACAGACAATAGCCTTCCAAGATTTCCAGTATAAAGGAATATAACAAAATCTGGTAACACTACACATATCAGCAACGTGAGCACTACGGCCACATCTCGAACAGGAGCCAGCTACTGGTTTAATCTGCTTCGTTGTTGACCTCTGATCCACCAGAAAGCAAAAACACACCATCGAAATTAAAGTTTTTGTATTTGCTAAAAAGTAGTACCAAATAGAATAACAATTTCAGAAAGCTTTTGATTTCTTTGGCCAACTTTTCTTCCTTATTCAAGTAAAGGAGTCGGCTGAGGATCCCAAAGATTGCTGGCTTAAGCTATAAGTACTACTAGTACATAGAAGTCTTTTCATTTTTTGAACTACAAAGGAAAAGGGAAAGTAGACAGTGAAAATGTCAAGTACATCCTTGTTGTAGGAAAAAGTTTCAACGATATCATTTAAAACACATTGTTGTGTTTGAACAATGTGTACTTACTAGTAGGGTAGTTGTTAAGTAGTGCTATAATTATGAATTAAGTATATTCTTTAATTTACTCGTTGTTCTGATTTTCTTATTATATTTGATTTTTTAAAGAAAATAGTAATATTCTAAATCTAATTATATTTTTCTTTTTTTTAGAAATAAATTATAAATCTCTTATATTTGGTTAGTCATTTTTCTTGGTATAAAATATTTTGACTTCTATAAATTAAAGATCATTCCCTCTTATTTAGTAGCATCTACAATATAGCCATATGGAGTTTAAGAGTTTTATTTAGGGGGAGAATTTCGGGATAAGTGTCAGCTAGTCTTTTGTGTTTGCCGTTTCGTGAGGTTGTATCTCTCGATATTTTATACTCTTTTTTTATATAGTATATTCCTCATCTGTGTTGTGAATCTAGGTCAATTGACCGGGTCATATTACATGTTTGTGTATCTTTTGTATATTTCTTGTTTGTTTCTGATATATTATCGTTAAAGGTTTATTTTATTAGCTTTCGCATGACACCTGATTATTTCAGTCCTAACAAGTGGTATCATAGCGAGATTCAGGACAAGTCTATCTTGGAGGGTTTAGTTCTAGCCGCAACCTATTTGATGATAATCATGTTTTTGTCTGAGAAATTTGACTGGAGTGCTACTCACATTGGGTCAAACTTTATGGTGGAGATCTGGAGATGCGAGCCAGTTAAGGTTATATGAAGAACATAGATCAAATTTATTTTGTCACAAATTCAAGCAAAAGGAGAGAATTGTTAAGTCTTGTACTGATTTTCTTACCATATTGGTTTTTCTGTGTATTTCTTAAAGGAAAGTGCAATATTTTTACCATAATTGAGTTTTTTTTAGAGGAAAATATTTTGACTTAAATTAAGGAGCATCCCTTCTTATTTAGTAGCATCCACAATGTAACAATATGGGGTTTAAGAGTCTTATTTAGGGGAGAATTTCGGGACAAGTGTTAGTCAGTCACTTGTGTTTGCCTCTTCGTGAGGTTGTTCTCTTGATGTTTCGTACTCGTTTTTATATAGGATCACTCATCTTCACTGTGGATGTAGGCCAATTGACCAAACCACATCACATGTTTGTGCCTTTTTTGGTATATTTCTCGTATAGGTGACCAACGGGTGGGCCGGGCCGGGTCCGGATCCAATTTTTCTGACCCGTCCGGGTCCGGGCCGGTCCGGTCCGGGTTCAATTAGAGGTGGGTTGTTAACGGGCTGGGTTGATCCGGGTCGGGCCGGGCCGGGTTTTTTTTTTTTTTTTTTTTTGGAATTACGTATAGTATAAATATTAAGTTATATTAATACTTTGTAATAATTGAATGAACACAACAAAAGATGGGGAAAAAATTGCACTTATTGCAAGTGCTACTTTATTTCTTAAATTAAAAATTTCAACACTAAAATGTATCATAATTAGTTTACAATTTACATCAAATGGTTTGCATTGCAATAGAAAGTTCTTCAAAATTAATATGAACCGAATGACCTTCTTCTGGAGAGTTAAATTCGGATGGGTTTCCGTGCGTTAATATATCTCCAATTTCTTCGTCTTCGGGGCTATCAAGATCTTCCTTTCCTTGATTTCTTCGTTCAGATCTTATCCAATCTCTTAGACACACTAAGACTTCCAAAGCATTGCTTCCCAATGAGTGCCGTGTGTCTCCAAGTTGTTGTCTTGCTTGGCTAAATGCACTCTCGGATGCAACAGTGGAAATTGGGACATTCAGGACATCCCGCGCCATAGCGAAAAGAACGGGAAATTGCTTTGAATTTTCATGCCACCAGCCTAACGGTGAAAATTCCTTGGTGCGAGGCTCCTTTTGCTTCTGCAAGTAAAATTGAAGTTCATCTATATTCCTGCTACTACTTTGAGTGTTAGAAAAAGTTGAAAAAATATTAAAACTATCAATGCCTTCATCATCATCTTCGACTACATTAGAAGTGCTACATTGCATAGTGGGATTTGCAGCAGTTGAAGCACGAGCATTATCACATTGAGTTGCATAATAAGTATATAGATATTGTAAATGTTCATTTAGTTGGTTCATAGATTCATACAAATTTGGGCTTTCAGTGGGCCCAATCTCCATATAAGTGTATAAAGCATTCATTAATTGTTGACAATCAGACATTTTAATTGAAGGATTTAAAACTGTACCAATTAAGTAAACAGGAGGAATTGGAAAGAAATATTTTTTGAATTTTGCTTGCATACTTGCAACAGCATCCGTATATCTATCTTTCTTCTTAAATTCATATAGTAGCAAAGAAATTTCAGCTATATGTACTAAAGCCAAAGTAATAGTTGGGTAATATGCCCCAGAAAACACAACAGTAGCAGTATAAAATTTATGTAAAAATTTAATCACATCACTAATGACCTCCCAGGTATCAGTTGTTAACATACGCCTAGGATCAGTACAATGTGCATTAGCAACTTCTGTTATTGGAAATCTATATTTGTAGCAACATTTTAAAAATATATACGTATAATTCCATCTAGTAACTACTTCGTCGGGCATGAATCTAGGTGTAAGGTTATATTGCATACACTTGTTCTTAAATTCTCTTATTCTAGATTGTCTATTATTTCCCTGAATTACTCCAACTGCTCTTCTAACTAGAGTAATCTCATGTAAAAATAAATCGAGCCCACTTTTAACAATTAAATTGTAAACATGACATGCACATCTAACATGAAAAATATCATCAAGAGGTGGATGTAAATTCAATTTTAAAATTGAAACTGCAGCATTGTTGTTTGAAGCATTATCAAAAGACATACACAAAACTTTTTGATTTAGATTATAAAATTCGACAACTTCAACAATTGTACTACTAATAAATGCAGCAGTATGACTCTGATCTTCATCATATTTAAAAGCAATAATACGTTTTTACATACAAGTATTGTCATCTATCCAATGACATGTAATTGTTAAATAATCATTTCCATTTACAGCATGGCCAATATCAGAAGTTAGACATACTCTAGAAGGAAGGTGACTAAACAAATAACGTATGTATGTTTGATATTGGCTGTGAAGTCTAAAGATGTCTGATCTACAGGTACTTCTAGGGATACCTTTAAACATAGGATTGTATATCCTTTGAATATACGTAACAAGATAAGAGGAAGAAGCAAATGAAAAAGGTAGACAACCCAAAGCAATCATTTTCGCTAATTCCTCTCGATCCCTCATTTTATCATATTTTAGGAGACCTGCAGTAGTAGGGTTAAGTGTTGTTGCACTTCCATCCCCATTATTTCCCCATTCTATAGGATGATACTTTTGCATATGTCTAATAAGTGTGCCAGTCCCCCCTAAATTACCTCCGGTCAAATGTTTAAACGTTTCATTACAAAGTCTACACTTAACTCTATCACTATCTTCTATCTCATCAAAAAATTGCCAAACAGGACTTCTTTTTCTACGATTAGATTTAGAAGTTGGAGCGACTGGTGGTCTTCTACCCCTTGTTGCACTAGCAACTCCAACTCCAATACTACCAACATTTCCACTAGTAGGTGTAGGTGGTATCTCATCTTCTATTCCAATTTCGTTATCTTCTATTCCGAAATCTTGGTGTAATTGTTCATAATCAATATTTACATCTTGCAAATTAGGCGATGATTCAGAAACATGTGTTATTGGTTCATTATTACTATTACTACCAGAAGCTATAGGACTTTTTTTACTACTTCCACTTCCACTTCCACTTCCACTCCTACCAGTAACTTTTCTACACGCTCTTTTAGCAGCATTCAACATATTGGAAAAATTAATATATAAGCTAAAATCAAATATGCAATTAAAATATTAAATAAGAGAAAGAGTTGGAGAGAGTGCACCGAATTCGACAATAAATTGAGCACTTGATTACGCAAATCCGGTGTTACCACGAACAAACGTCAAGCAAGTATTTCAATGTTGAACACTTGAACTTCAAGAATCAAGCTTCGAATGCCGATTTCCAAATAAGAAATTACGATAAATTAAATTCGGGAAAATAAAGACAATAAAATTATGAAAGTAGAATATGAATTCTTGAAAATTGAAGAGAAGAGAGTGATTGATATTTGCTAATTTGAGAATTGAGAGAGAGATAGATAATTTTGAGTGAGGAAATGAAGAAGAGGGGAGGGTATTTATAGATTTTAAGAAGGGTTAATAATGTAATTTAAAAAAAATAAAAAAAAACTCAAAATTGGCCAAAAATGCAAAAAGTCCCGTTGGGCAACGGTGCTAGACCGTTGCCAACGGTCAAGTGGGCCCCATGTTTTCAGAAATTTTTTTTTTTTTTTAAAAAAAAATTTTACCGTTGAGGACCGGTCCGGGTTGACCGGTTCGCCCGGAATTTTCCTTCCCGGGCCGGTCTGGTCCGGGTCAATTGGACGGAATCGCCTAACGTCCTAACCCCTTTCCTCCCCCTAACCCAGCCCGGCCCCCCCCGCTATAAACCGGTCCGGTCTGGGCCGGGTTTGACCGGGCCGGTCCCGGGTCAACCCGGCCCGGTTGACACCTTTAATTTCTCGTACGTTATCTTATTTATCGTCATTGAAAATTTACCTAACTAGCTTTCGCAAGACACATAATTATTTCGATCCTAACACATCTTTAATTTAATGTCGTGTTTGTTTGAAGAAATGGTTCCAAGAAAGAGTTAATATCCTTAAACTCACTTTAACTATCTAACTTTTGTCGGTTGACTATTTAAATTATTAGGCGTCGCTAAAATTTTATGTAGTCCCCCAGCTATTTAAAAAAAAAAAACTCATTGGATTTCTAGGGGTGCGTATAATACACACTTCTAATTATTTAAAAACAAAGTTATGTAGTATTACACATGGCTATCCTTTAATTACGCTTCAATGTTAAGTATTACAGAATACATATTTTGTAGTAAATATATTACTTGATTATAATTGGGTAGCTAATATTTTTAGTAACAAATGGTTTCGCACAAACAAATAATATTTTAACTTCAATTCATTAATAATTTATCCGTTTACAACTTTAAAATTTTCCACTAATTAACTCATGTGAATACAATCCAAATTCCTAGATATTAGTTTCTATTTAAAATAATAAAACCATAAATATGAGAAATGGAAGTATTTTCTTTAACGAAAAATTGCATTGCTAAATAAATGAATAGCTCGGACAAAGAAATAGGAGCAGCAAAATAAGAGTATCTTTAAGGAGTAATTATGTTTGAAAAGGAAAATAAAGAATGTAATTTCATATATAATTACCACCAATTCTAAGTCCATTGAGAATAAAAAAGTGAAATTCGATTCCTTTAATTCAAAAGGGATCAAGTAATTTATTTGATTAAACAAATAAAACAAGATAAATCATGTAATTATACTCAAATCCAATTCTCACTTAATGTTCCAATGCTAATTAGCACACGAGATTTGACGTTTGGTCTAATTTCCAAATCAAGGGACAGTGACCACGCGTGGGAACACTGACTGTACACAGGGCTATACTTTTGTACGATTCATTTTTTGAAGAAGAAATGGGTTCGACTTCATAATTAAGGACAAAGACTGATATGTTCATTTTATAGTAGTTAAAATGTGTTTTTCTTGTGTTTAATCTACTAACTTGGCCGCTTCAAGTCCAAGCGTTTTCATTTATATTTCCTCTTATTCATATTACGTGAAAGTATTTGATTGGATTATTGGACACAAAGTTTAAGAAAAATACAAATTTTGAAATTTATGATCTTACGTAGAAGTGTCAATGGTTCGATTCGGTTAATTTGTAAATTTGGTATCATATTAATTTTTTGGTTATTTATTATGTATAATCAAAATTAAAGTTTTCGAAATTGTTTCAATTATATCGGGTCTCTTCGGTGTCGGTACGATTCAGTTAAATTTCAGTTAAAAGTCATTAGTAGAAGTAGTATGTAATAACATACAAACTTTTATAGGACTTAGTAAAATTCTCTAGACATTTTTACATTTTAAAGGGTGATGAATTAAGAAAATATGAAAGATGGCTAGTGTATAGATCCATCAATTATTTTACAGCGTAAAATAAGCTAAGTAAATTAATATAAAGAAAATATAAATCACATGAGTGGAAAGATATTCACCAAACGGGGACCGAGACTCAAGAATAAAGTTTATCGAAGATTAAATTTTCAAAAAGATAAATTTAAATCATATGAAAGGAAATATAATCAATACATTGTAGTTTGCTACTCATAATCGCTATAATGCCTTGTGTCTTGCTAGTGAACATGCTGAATATAATTTGTTTTCGATGGGAGTAGCATAATACGTTTGAAAATTATGATTTTGTGTTCATTACTTGTTGACTTGTAACTGTTTTCATAATTCCAAAACCTAAGAAAAATGTAATATTTTATTATTTTTAAACTTAATATATAAGTATATTTTTCACACGTAAATTTATTCGATACGGTTCGATATTTTTCGATTTATTTTGATAAAATAAAAAATTTACGCTAATTATTGGTACGGTTACAAATTTATATAAGAACCTACGATTTTATTAAAATAAACCTAAAAATCAATTCGGTACAATACGAATCGATTGAGTTAATCCGCTTTTAAGTATCTATTAATACCCCTAATCTCAAATATATCATTACATTTGTGTGCCATAAAATTATGTCACCATGTTAAAATAAAAACTTTAAAGTTAATATATTTATAATTAATAAATAAAGATGTCATTTTATTGAAACAAAAGGTATGGTAGAAGACGGAGCTCCCTCAATTTTAGCGACGAAAAGCATGTACCATCGAACCGTATAGACGAATAGTTAAGTGATATCATTAGAAGTTTACTTTGCACTATATATATACATATATATAGGTCCGTGTTATAAAATATATAGCAAATGTGGATTTTCACTACTTTTATTACTTTCACATATAATATAAATAATTTTTCACTACTTATTACCATTATAATTATAACTCTCACACCTTCATAACCTTCCCCATGATCTCAATTGTTAATATCATTTTTAAGACAATCATTTTATAACCTTTATATGTAATAGTATAAATAGAGCCATGAAATGTGAGATGGAACACCCTTGAAAACTTGATGAAATAAGAAAGTTATCTTTTCTTCTCTTATTCTACTTATCTTCTTATTTTCTAGTGTTACTTTGAGCTACATTTCTTAACACGTTATCAGCACGAAGTTGAGCTCTTTTTGTTGTTCAGGTATATTGGTTGATTTTTTTTTTTTGGTGGTATATCTTGATTTCATGATTAGTGTCTTTAATATGTCGTTTTATAATTTCTCACATCTCTAGATACATGTAAAAATAAAGAATCTATGTTTTTTTATTTTAAGTTATTTGCATGATTGTCATGTGAAAGTTGCTAATTTTTATGTGAATAGAATTAATTGAGAGAAGAGTACTCATTTTATGTTGTTCAACATTTGAAATTGCGTTAAAGTTAAAAGATATTTTGTTCTAGTTAACATCAATGATATACTAATAATCTAAAGAAAAAAATAGTATTCTTTTCTATGGAATTATCACTTTAGTATATATATAGATCACAAATTTGATATTATGTAAATTTTTAAGATTCTTTATGCTATTATCCTAATGGATTTCTAATTATTTATCTTCTTTGATAGTTTTTACTATGTTGAATTTATCAAAGCTAGAGTTTGTGGCACTTGACATTTCTGGATCTGCATTTGTCATCATAGCTGTGTATGTTGATGACTTGAATATCATTGGCACTTCTAAAGAGCTTCCAAAGGCTGTAGAGGATTTGAAGAAAGAATTTGAAATGAAAGATCTTGATAAGACAAAATTTTGTCTTGGCCTCCAAATTGAGCATGTACCATATAGAATTTTTGTCCATCAATTAACATATATTGAAAAGGTTTTAAATCAATTTTACATGGATAATGCACATCTATTAAGTACCCAAATGGTTGTGAGATCGCTTGATATAAATAAAGATTCACTTAGGCCTCAAGAAAATGATGAAGAGCTCGTTGGTGATGAAACTTGATATCTTAGTGCAATTGGAGCACTGATGTATCTTGCCAACAATACTCGATAAGATATTGCTTTTGTAGTGAGCTTATTAGCAAGATTCAACACCTCCCCAACAAGAAGACATTGAAATGGTATTAAGCATATATTTAGATATCTTCAGGGAACCATAGATATGAGATTGTTTTATTCTAATGAATTCAAGTCAGAAATGATTGGCAATGCCGATGTAGGTTATTTGTCTGATCCATATAAAGCTCGATCTCAAACAAGCTATTTGTTTGCATATGGAGGTATTACTATATCATGGCGTTCAATGAAACAAACAATAGGTGCCACATCTTCAAATCATGCTGAGATAATAGCCATTTATGAAGCTAGTCGGGAATGTGTTTGGTTGAGATCAATGCCTCAGGATATTCAAGAAATGTGTGGTTTTCTTATGAAAAAGGATAATTCAACAACACTATATGAAGACAATGTTGCTTGTATTGTTCAACTGAAAGGTGGATACATCAAAGAAGACAAAACAAAGCTTATTTCACCAAAGTTCTTTTTCAAGCATGATTTTCAACTAAAATGGTGAAACTAATTTCAACAGATTCGTTCATGTGAAAATTTGGCTGATCTGTTTACTAAGGCTTTACCAACCTCAACATTTGAGAAGTTGAGACAAAAAATTGGAATGCGACGTCTTCGAGAAATAAAGTGACATTTTTATGAGGGGGAGTAAGATACACGTT
This sequence comes from Nicotiana benthamiana, assembly GCA_034376525.1. Taxonomy (NCBI): domain Eukaryota; kingdom Viridiplantae; phylum Streptophyta; class Magnoliopsida; order Solanales; family Solanaceae; genus Nicotiana; species Nicotiana benthamiana. The sequence goes on from CM067331.1 coordinate 120,950,615, forward strand.
GTACTCTTTTTTCCTTAGCTTAGGTTTTTTCCACTAGGTTTTACAGGTAAGGTTTTTAACAAGATAACAAATAAAGCGTATTACAGATATGTGCTCTTTTTCCTTCACCAAGATTTTCTCCACAGAGTTTTTTCTTAGTAAGGTTTTAACGAGGCATATTATCTATTTTTTGGACATCCAAGGGAAAGGTTTATAAAATATTTAGTTAATGTGGATGTCCACTACTCCCACTACTTTCACCCATGATGTAAATAATCTCTCACTACTCATCACCATTATAATCGTAACTCCCACACCTCCATACCCCCTTCCCATGATCTTCCCCCATGATCTCAATTGTTAGTATCATGTTTAAGACAATCATTTTGTAACCTTCATATATAATAGTATAAATAAAGACATATAATGTGAGATGAAACACATTTGAACACTTGATGAAATAAAAAAATTATCTTTTCTTCTCTTATTTTACTTATTTTCTTATTTTTTATTATTACTTTAAGCTATATTTTTTAACAGTCCGTTTATTCTTTCTACTATTTCGTATCTCTTAGTAGTATTTCTTTCTATTCGCCCATGTACAAACAGAACAAAAAGAAAAAATACAAACAAGAACACGTGAGATGCACGATTGATAAAGAATCAAAAGGCCATATGTCATAACTTGTGAACAACAACGGAACTTGTCCAAGAAGCTAAACTAGCACATTGTGTCATCGGAGAGGTGTGGGAGGATAAATGGTAGAGTCAAGATTTAAATTTTATAAATTTTAAATTTTTAGATATAATATTATGTATTAGTAGTTTGATTTTAAATTTAATTTTTATATATGTTTAGTGAAATTTTTAATACGAATGCAAAATTTTGAGTAAAGTTACTTAGTAGAATCGAAACATAACCCTGTAGCTTCGCCCTGATGTATATGTGTTCGTATGTTGTATGTGTTAGATTAATTAATGCTTGATCGGAGTATTTGAGAAGAAGTTGTTTTGTCCCTTATTAAAAAAAGAAAGAAAAAAAGAGATGTTTAAAAGTACTTCTTTGTCTTATATAGTTTAAATATTTTGAGGGTGTTTTGGAGAGATTTTGAAATATGACTATATTATCAATAATCAAGATTGGGCAATTGGGCTTTGGGCCAATTAAGTAGTCCAAATTAGTTTTGTAGCCACCCATTATTTGATTAATTAAAAAACATTTTAGCCTTTTAATTTCATAAAAACGTTTTAATATTTTTTTCCAAATTCAAAAGAATGTGGCTATTAGTTTTAAAAGGTGCTTGCTATGAAGAGATGAGTCTTTTAAAATATTGATACTACTAATCTTCCCAAAACAAAAAAGAAAACAAACCACAACTGTTTCGGGGGCATTTTCATTTATACTCGCTTTTTATGTCATGTTTTAACTTGTGTCTGCTTTGCAAAAAAAATTACAAGCGTACCCTTTTTTTCGCATAACTTTAGCATACTGGGATGAAGTAGCAAAGGCGATCACGCAAAACTTCAGCATTTTAGTAGACGGGCCTAAAGTAGCAAGTATGCTGAATCAAGTGTGACGAAATTTTTATTTTATAGCTAACGAACTGCAGTTCTAGAGCAAAATTTTTTATTTTTGCACAACTCTAGAACTGAAGTTATTTAGTTAACCTAAATACTATTTACTCCTTTGATTATCCTTAGTGTTGATGAGTACTGTCTTCAGCTCCGCCGTGGACATTCAAGCCTTTCTTTCCAAGGGTTATCCTTAGTGTTGATGAGTACTGTCTTCCAAGGATTATTTAAAACAAGCAAACTTGGGCAACCAGTGAAATTGATTTCTGGTTCAGTTGATATCGCCACTGGTTGCCCAAGTTTGCTTGTTTTAAATAATCCTCCGTACCTGACAAGTATCAACAAAGAGTTTAAGTTCATGTTATACTACTCTAATAGAGAAACGGACGATGATGTTCCATTTAGAAGGATATCCAGTTGTAATGGATCTAATATATTTTTTGCTGAAATTTTTCTGTATATGATTTGAGAGAGTTTCTTTTTTTGGTAATTAAAATTGTATTAATCACCAAATGGTTGCCTTACAAAATCATAGGACAGTTTTTAGCTCAACTGCCTATCAAAATGGAACATGAATTATCTATACTACTCTAGCCAAATCAGCATTTATAACATGAAATGCTGAATGTATGAACTAAGCCTAGGAGGAGCTCGAACATTAGATATATAGGCTATACTACTTAGGAGCTTATCACAATTACAATAAATGTTTTCAAAGATTCTCGCATTCCTTTCTAACCATAAACCATAGAGCATTTCTGTTATTGTCATCTTGAATGTGTGAGCTCGGAGAGATTTTCATTTAGATTGTTCAATGAACCATTGGCAGAATTGTGACCAATCTTGTCCAGTGAAGTCTGCCACTCCTAGCCATTGCAGTGTCTGGTATCTCAACTGGGAAGCAAAATTGCAATGCAAGAATAAATGGTCTCTAGTTTCCATTTCTTGCTGGCACATAACACAGATGCCTGGTATATTCAGATTCCATTGCATCAGTCTATTCTTGGTAGGAAGTCTATCTTGCAGCAACAACCACAAGGTGAAGATAGCTTTAGGTCTAGCAGCATTTTGTATTACCAAATTCTTCCAAGGAACTCTAGTTGATTCTCCAAGCAGTTGCAAGTATAATTTCCTTATGGAGCAGTCAGTGTTATATAGCAATTGATGTTGTTATAGCAGCTTGATTCCCTCCACAATTTTCCTTACCATCCAGCTAGCATTTGTTGGGACAGTGAAGTTCTCCAACTGTTGTTGTTTGATCTAGACAGTATGAATCCATTTTACCCACAACAGGTCTTTCTTGTGCTAAATCCAACTAAGTTTAGCTATAGCAGCCCTATTCCACAATAAGATATTTGTTATATTCAAACCTCCAACAGATTTAGGCATGCATACCTTTTCCCAAGCCACATAAGCTTTCTTTGTGATATTAACTGATCCTGACCAAATATAAGATCTGCATATTGACTACAGCAATTTAACAACCTTTGAAGGCATGATAAATAATTGAGCCCAGTAAGCTTGAACACCAAATATAACTGATTGCACCGACTGACTTCTGACTGCATAGGATAGATATCTAGCTGTCCAGGAAGTAATTCTAGCAGAAATCCTATCAACCAGAGGTTGCCATTGAGCAACTGTCAACTTTTTGGTAGTTAAAGGTACTCCCAAATATTTGAAAGGGAGATCCCCTCTAACATAACCAAGCTGATCAAGAATTTGTTGCTGAATCACAGGAGAAACCCCACCAAAATACACAGCACTTTTGTATAAGTTTGCTTTAAGACCAGTAGCTGCAAGGAACTGAGAGAAAAATAAGAACATAGAACTTACTGACTGAAGCTCTCCTTTGACAAACAAAAGTAAGTCATCAGCAAAGCTTAAGTGAGTAATTCCCAACTTCTTACAACCAGGATGATATATGAAGCTTTTAGTATGATTCAACTCTGCCAGGGATCTACTAAGATATTCCATTATAATAGCAAACAGAAAGGGAGATATAGGATCTCCTTGTCTCAATCCTTTGGCAGCTTGAAAAGGCTCTGTTGTTTCTCCATTAACCACAACTGTATAGCTAACAGTTTGGACACACTCCATGATCCACCTGATACATCTGCTAGGAAAATCCAGTTCTTCCATAATCTGTTGCAAACTGCACCATTCCACTGAGTCATAAGCTTTTTGAAGATCAATTTTGATCATACATCTGGGAGAGATATGTGATCTAGAGTACTGTTTTATTAGCTCATGAGCTAATATAACATTATCTGCTACTCTTCTTGAGAATTACAGATAATACTACTCATAACCTTCTGGAGTTTGTTTGCCAACAACTTGGAAATAATTTTATACAAGACTGAACAACAAGCTATAGGTCTGAACTCTTTGACTGTTTGAGGATTGGATACCTTGGGCAGCAAAGTGAGTGTGGCACAATTAGTAGGTCTGTACATCTTGGAGGTCTGAAAGAAATTCCTGATTTGAGAGAGTTACAAAGCAAGGAGGGAGAGAAAATAGGCTAAAGTTATTTAAAAAATGGGTACAAATAAAAAATTTTAAAAAAAATAGGTATAGGTTAAATGGGAGCGACCAAATAGGATGTCCCGTATAATTTTTACCTGTTTCGGTGACAGTGGAAGCACTTAATTACTAAACCCTTGCCGCGAATTGTCATTAATTTGAAGTTCATTAAACTAAAATTCGATCTCTTTGAACATCATATGACGGTTGAAGGCTTGAAGCAAAGGATCTCTACCATTCATCAAAAGCATCAAAGAGTGTGTATCAGATATTAAGTTGAGATACGAATTAAAACTCGATTTAATTAATTAAATACATGAAAAACAAAAAGCATACGTACGTACAATGTTGTGGAGCCAATTAGTGAACCTCAACGAGGAAGTTGCGGTGTGGAGGGTACATAAATTTCTACATTTTCCACAGGAATTTTAAGTGGACTTGGAGCACATAGCTACTACTTTTCTTCGTGCATTCATCGATTGTTTTATTAGCTACTTGTTATTTAGCTATAAATCGGTATTAACTAACATTGTTCACCAAAATTTATGAACAAAGAAAAATATCACTTAATTTTGTTTCTACTAGGATTGAATCCTAAATTCTTTTAGTTTTAAATTATTTTATTGAGCATCACACCATGGGAGGTAAGACTATTGATTGTCTTTTGATGAATCCCACAATTAAATAGTCTATTGTTTACTTTGTACACTATTTCTTGATTAGACTTCTGTCTAGATGGTTTGATGGAATAAGATGTGTGGTCCTTCCCATTATTACTATATATAGGAAAGTTGGTCAACCAAGGATATATACGTCGTTGGTCAACCAAGGATACATACGTCGTTTCAAAAAAATTATTGTATTTATTAAATACATATTATGTCTTCTTTAATATATGTGGATCCCATATTTAGGGGTGTTCATCGGGCGGATTGGGCGGCTTTTACTCTTAACGGTTTGGCTTAACGGTTATCGGCTTTTAAATGTATTAATCCGTTAGCCACCCGATAAGATATCGGGCGGATTGGTATCGGGTTAGCTCTTATAGGGCGGTTAATGGGCGGTTTATCGGCCTAACATACATGTTCACTAAATATCTCTTATTCTCCTCGTCTTAGAAATAATGAATTGCCATAAAAAATAATATTTTAGAGGCAATATGATGTAGCTAATGAAACAATCGCCATCAACATGTAGATTATAAAATAGATAAATGCACTACTAGTTCAGTATCGAGAAAAATAAAACAGAACTTATCTTCTGTTAGAGGCCACACTACATGTGTACTCATAAGCTTCGGATATAACTGAAGTGCTCTGGTAAATTCTACTCTCTACACTCCTCTTCTATAAATAACTATCGTTCTCCATTTTCCACAAGCAATTATCCAAAATGCACAAATTTATTTCATGGGGTGTCGTTCCTCTAGTCATAACCAACCTTTCAATTCTTCTTTTTCCATGACACACATAGAACCATATATGTATTAGACAACTCAATTCTATCACTAAATTATATATATATATATATATATATATATATATATATATATATATATATATATATATATATATATATTATATTCTTAACGGGTTAACGGATTAGCCGTTAAGAAAATTGAATAATCCATCCCCAAACCGATAAGCCGTTAATAAAAAAAATTCAATCCGTTCCCCATCCATTAAGCCGTTACCAATAAACCGTTAAGCTTCGATTTGGATCGGTTTTCGGTTTCGGATCGATTTTGAACACCCCTACCTATATTCCTTTAACCACAATACTCTTTTTAAAAATTTAAATGTACCGTTGATTAGACTACTTTTGCAGAAAGAGTTACTCCATGCAAAATAATCATTTTGAATGTTTTTTCTCATTTAATAGAATTATTAGTTTTTGTTTTAGTCGACTAAAAGTTTCCAAAAAAAAAAATAAATTTAATTTTAAATAATAAAGAAACAAAAAGAATATAAATAAATATTTATAAGATTTTCATATTTATCCATACTATTTTAACACAATTTAAAAAATATAGTTAAAGAGTTTTCATGTATTTACACCACTTGAAGGCGATTTCAAACTTGAAATTTTTATATTTTTCAAAAATAATTTTAAAAATTATAGTTTTTTAAATTGTAAAAGTTAATTAAAGTGATGATATTTTTTTCATCTGATCTAGAGGTGATCTCCTTTTTTGGTAATTAAACTTTGTATTAATCACCAAAGTGTTTGTCATACAGATCCATAGCACAGCTTTATACTTAGTTGTCTATCAAAATGAGCAAAAAGACTAACCTATACTATCCAAGAATTCAGCATTATAGTAAATAATGCTGAAGGTGTATTCTTAGCCTAGGAGGAGCTCTAACATTACAAGTATAGGCAATACTTCTAAGCAGTTTGTCACTGTTACAATAGGTGTTTTCAAATATTCTCGCATTCCTTTCCGGCCATAGGACATAGAACATTTCTGTCAAGGTCATTTTGACTATATGAGCTCGAGGAGATTTGCCTTTAGACTGCTCAATGAACCACTGGACAAATTGAAACCAGTTCTGTCCAGTAGGTTGCTTAGTTCCAATCCATTGTAATGTATGATATCTCAGTTGGGATGCAAAGGTGCAGCCCAGAAATAAGTGTTCTCTGGTTTCCACATTTTGTTGGCACATAACACAAGTGACTGCCACATTCAGGCTCCATTTAATCAACCTATCCTTGGTAGGTAATCTGTCTTGTAATAGCAGCTACAAGTTGAAGATTGCTTTAGGTCGAGCAGCATTCAGCATTGTTAAGTTCTTCCAAAGAACTCTAGGTGCCTCTCCAATCTGTTGTAAGTATAGCATTCTTATAGTGCAATCAGGTTTATACAACAGATGGTGTTGCTGCAATAGCACAGTGCCTTCAATGATCTTCCGGACCATCCAGCTAGCTTGTTTAGGGACAGTGATATTCTCCAACTGTTGCTGTTTGATATAGACTGTGTAAATTCATTTCACCCATAATGCATCCTTCTTGTGTGCCAGATCCCAACTGAGTTTGGCTACAGCAGCCTTGTTCCACAGTAAGAGATTGGTCAAGTTCAATCCTCCAGCAGATTTTGGCATACAGATTTTTTCCCAAGCCATATATGCTTTCCTTGATACATTAACTGAGCCAGACCATATGTAGGGTCTACATATTGTCTCAAGCAGTTTTATAACTTTGGAAGGTATGAGGAATAGTTGAGCCCAGTAGGCTTGAATACCAAAGATAACTGATTGTACCAGTTGGATTCTACCACCATATGATAGCTGCCTAGCAGTCCAGGATGTAATCCTGGCAGTAATCTTGTCGACCAGTGGTTGCCATTGAACAACAGTCAGCTCTTGGTAGCCAAAGGTACTCCCAAGTATTTAAAGGGAAGTTCTCCACGTACATAACCAAGATGGTCAAGAATTTGCTGCTGATCCCCAGGCTTTACCCCTCCAAAATAAACAGCACTCTTGTGCAAGTTGGCTTTCATTCCAGAGGCTGCAGTGAACTGAGAGAAATATGTAAACATGGTACTTACAGAGTGAGGTTCTCCTTTGACAAACAGCAATAGATCATCAGCAAAGCTTAGGTGAGTTATTCCCAGTTTTTTACAACCAGGATGAAATGTGAAGCCTTTAGCTTGCCTCAACTCAGCCAGAGATCGACTAAGGTATTCCATCACAATAGCAAACAGAAAAGGAGATATGGGATCCCCTTGTCTCAATCCTTTGGCTGCTTGAAAGGGTTTTGTTGTTTCCCCATTAACTACCACTGTATAGCTAACAGTTTGGACACACTCCATGATCCATCTTGTAAATCTGGTAGGACAATCCAGAGCTTCCATAACCTGCTGCAAATAACACCATTCGACTGAATCATAAGCTTTCTGTAGATCAATTTTGATCATACACCTGGGAGATATATGTGACCTAGAGTAATGCTTTATTAATTCATGAGCTAAGATGACATTATCTGCAATTCTCCTTCCTGGAATAAAGCCTGCCTGTGCATTACAGATGATACTGCTCATGACCTTCTGGAGTCTGTTGGCCAGTAACTTGGAAATGATTTTGTATAAAACTGAACAGCAAGCTATTGGTCGAAACTCTTTGACTGTTTGAGGATTGGATACCTTGGGAATTAAAGTGAGAGTGGCACAGTTTATTGGTCTATGCATCTTGTTGGTTTCAAAAAAATTCTTGACTGCTTGCAGTACCTGTTTCCCAATGATAGGCCAAGTGTGTTTAAAGAACATAGCATTATACACATCTATCCCTGGAGCTTTATCATTGCCAATTGCCTTCAAGCTATTTAGAATCTCTGTGTCACTGATGTCAGCAGCTAGTTCCATCCTCTGGTGATGTGAGAGTCTAGGACCATTGCTCATATACAATTTGTTAACAGCTGGTAGGGAAGTGGCTGCTGTCCCCATGAGTGATTTATAGAAATCTTTAATCTCCTTCTTTAGGTCAGCTGGATCAGTTATCTTCAGTCCCCCTTCTGTGGTCAGTTTAGTAATCCTCTTATACTGGTTTCTCTCATTCATTACTGCTGAGAAGTATTTGTTGTTTGAGTCTCCAAGTTGGATCCATCTGGCTCTAGATTTTTTTTGGAGTGCTGATTCTTCAATCAAAGACCACTTTTCTAATTGTTGCACCAGGTCCTTTTCTCTCATCTGTAAGGAATCTGTATAGGACATGGTCATCTGGTGTTGGACAACTTCCAGTTCCTTTCTGCTGCTCTCAATCTTTTGTGCAATATTCTTAAACTCTCTAGTATTTAGAGACTTTAAGGCTGGTCTGAGGGATTTGAGATTGTTCCACACCCCCCGGAGGGTACACTGAGCATTGCTTTTCCAGTTAGCTTTGATCAGAGGTTGGAAATCTTTATGGTGAGCCCATGCATTGTAGAATCTGAATGGTGTCTTCCTGCTATTGTTATCTTCTGCCAGGGTTAATAACATGGGATTATGATCAGAGATAAAAGGGGATCCATATACAGTGTGTACATGGCTCCATTTCATCATCCATTCATAATTGCCAAACACCCTATCCAGTCTACTACACACTCTATCATTGCCACTGTGTTTATTGGTCCAGGTAAAGAAGTCCCCTTTCCATGGTAGTTCAGTCAGACCAGTCTGTTATATGCAATTGTTAAAATCTACAGTTTCGACTTGCTTAACTTGGTGACAAGATTGTCTATCCTTACTAGTCAGAATGGCACTGAAATCTCCTGCAATTAGCCAGGGGTCAGTAACAACAGCAGCCAGGTTCTGAATAGTCTTCCACAATGTCCCCCTCTGATCACTGTCATTGAAGCCATATACCACTGTGAGGCAGCAGATAATTTCACCAGTGAGGGTCCTAACAGTGCAATGAATGAGTTGAGCCTCCTGTAAACCAGTGATCGAAATTTTTGTAGGATCCCATAGAATCCATATTCTACCATTCACTGCTCCCCTGTAGTTAGTTAGTATACTCCAGTTAGGCAACAAAAAACTAGATATTCTCTCTACATTCTTCTGTTTAACCTTAGTCTCTACCAGACCTACAAGGTCAAACTTATTGGTTCTAAAGTATTCTTTGGCTTCTTTCTGTTTGTACCTTTTATTTACACCCCTAATATTCCAAAATATCCACTTTATTGAGTATGGCTGGTTACCCCTTTATCCAGGGGATGGTCTGCCCAACTCACTGACCCAACTTCAAATCTGTTAGATATCACAATAGGGGATAATGGTGGAAAGTTTGTGATGTTAAAGACTGCGGAAACTGTGTATCAATACCCTTCTCTTTATTCAAAACTTCACCTAAATCAGCTTGAGGACTTGGTTCCTTTGGAAGATTTGGTTGCTGGATTTGGGAAACCTGGTTGATCTGGTCCACTGTGGTTGGAGCTTTAACTCTCCATTCCTGTGTCACCTTGTTCTTCTGTATGGGATTGGGTTGAGCAGATTTGGCCAAACAGTTGTGTCCCACCTCAAGGCATTTCTCACAATATAATGGTTTCCAATCATAGGTCACATCCTGCATAAAGCTCTTCCCATTTGGATCCAGTATCTCAATCTCTCTAGGTAATTCCTTTGACACATTTACCTCAATGAGCATACGAGCATATGAGATTCTAGTTTTCTTTGTCGTACATTCATCAGCAAATATAGGCCTACCCAGCACACTTGCAATCCTACTCAAAGACCTGCTGCCCCAACAGGACATAGGCAAGTTAGGGAACTTGATCCACAGGGAAACTTCTAAAGGGAAAGCAGCTTTGAAATCAAAATCAGCAGACCACTGCTTCAAGATCATAGGTCTGTTGGAAATAGTATATGGTCCTCCACACAGTATTTCCTTGGCATCATCCAGGGATTGAAATTTGACAATATAATAGCCCTCATTATGGTAAAAGAGATCAGGTTCAGGCGCATGAGACCAGTGTAAGTTAATAAACCTTTTCATACCATTATACCCTGGGCTATTCCCTAGTACAAATACAACTAGGGCACATTTCCATTTTTCCTCTTCCTCTTCCACTTCATCCTTAACTAGTTGACCCACTGGTTTACCATTAATAATTGTTGGTGGGATATACTCTAGAGACATACCGTTAGCAGCAAGGCGATTCCTCTGAAATAGGCTAGCCCACCCTTTGGGTGCTTCAATTTTTGACCCCTCCTCTATATTGGGCTTTGGTACATCAGGTTGTGGAGGTTGCTGCATGTGGTCGATACCCCTATTCTCTTGCACCATCGGACTATCGCTGGTACAGTTTGAGGCTCTGAACTGCTATCGACATTATCAGCAAGTGTTGCAAGCACAGGAACTCCAGATGGCTCTGAATCTGCAGGTGCATGAGGCAATGGAACAGTATCACTACTGTGTTGCAATGGAACAGTGTTAACAGTTTTTGGCAATGGAACAGTGTTAACAGTTTTTGGCAATGGAACAGTGTTAACAGTTTTTGGGAATGGAACAGTGTTGGTTGGATTTCCAGCATAGATTGGCAATAGAACTTTCCGAGGTCGGCCTCTCCCTCTCGCCATGGCACCCTCGGCGCACGTTAGACTAACATACGCTGAGGCAGGTGATAAGATGAAGCGATGAACAGTAAAGACTTGAGTTTAGGGGTGATCTCTTGTGTACTTAAGTGATGTAAAAAATTAATTTACATGGTTTGAACTCCATTCTTCCATGATTTTCAACAATCTATAAAATGTATGAAAATATTTTATATTATTTCTTTATAAAAATCAACATATGATAAGTCTATATAAAGAATAAAATATTTCTCTTATATCCTTAATTAAGAAAAAAATTAAAATTCCTATAATTTATAGATACTTCTATCAGATATTTATTATTTTATCACCAATAATATCATTTTAAATGTAATAAAATATAATTCGAATTTACTATTTTGAATTACTCTAATTTATGTCATGTTAATATTTATTTAGTGCAGTTGGCTTTTTTTGTTTGAAGTAATAAATTGCCTCTTTAGGAATTCAAGTCCCCTTTAAAGTTCTCTTGTTGACTATACTAAAATTGTCTCTTGATTTTGTTGTATACACGACATAAAGTAAAATCATAAGCTTTTTTTCAACTTTTCCCGTATTGTAAAGAATGATATTCTACGTTTTAGCTTTTATCAGGTAGCTGACTCCCGTTATTGAAACACTTGCAAGATCAAATTGGATGTATTCAAAATTAGTTTACAAATAGATCGGTAAGTTTTTTATTGTAAATTTTTTTTAATATAAATTACACTTGTACCTTTAATGTATTATCGTGTAAAAAATTTAAATATAGTGGAGAAATAATACCATTCACTCAATTTTATAATTTGACGTTTATATTTGACATTGATGTTAAAATAAGTATTATAGCACATAGTCTTTTTACGTTAATAATTGGAACAACTTAAGCAAGTTATAATTTATAGTTTAATTTTTTAATAAATTATTAAAATGAATTAATTGTAAATTGTGATCCGCAATATTATTCTCTATCAGTTATTAAATAGATGTAATAATAATTGATTTATTTATCAAAAAGTTAATGGAGCACCGACAAACAATAATTTTAAGATTACAAAATTGGGCCCGAACCTTTCCTCTCTCATCTAGTTATTAACATGAATCCGGATCTAAAATGTGGTACTTTTAGACAGAAATTATGTAAATAAGTGTAAAAATTTACCAAAATATATATAACTCCACAAAAAATGGCGCTATACATAATTTTTCTGAAAATTATACGTATAGCGCCATAAAAAGTGGCGTTATACAGAGTTTTATTAAAACAGTACATAGAGCCACTTTTATTGGCGCTATACCTTTAATAAAAAAATGTCCTCCCCTCTTCTTCTTCACCATTATTTTATTATTCCTCTTCTTGGTCCCGCCCATTTCTCTCATAGTTCTGTCCGCATTTTTAAAAAAAAAATTTGGGTCCCCCTGACAAATAAAACTTGAAGAACATAGGTCCCATATTCGAGTAAAGCTTCGTGTGATTGTTGATTCACGTTTCCGGAGTCAAAATTTCGATGTACTTGATTTCAAAAATTCTAAAATGAGGTATTTTGATTTATTATAAGTTGAAACTTCTTTAATAATGCATATTACTTGATTTGTACGTGTTCTATTTGAGTTTGTGTTTTTTTTTTCGAAACTAGCAATTAAATTTATCCGAATTTAATTCCAGTGTTGTATATAAAAATATATCTGTCAAATAAATTTGTCTGTTAATATTCTCATTTATATATATGTGCTTTCACACCATTTTGTGTTTTATTTGTAACTAAATTTATTTGTTGTTTATGCTTAGTTTAGATTATTTTTTAACATAGTAAAATGTAGACCTTTTTAGCATAGTAAAACGTATACCATTTTCAGCGTAGTAAAATATAGTGCCTTGTAGCGTAGTAATGTGTAGTATTTTAGGTTAGAATTTCTTTTTTTTTTAAGTATGTTATACTGGTATTTCGATCCTCAAAAATATCCAGTCCGGAAACTATGGGCAAGTAATTTGTACATTTAAGTTATCAAAAAATATGATTTTCAATTATAAAAAAAATACATAATTATTAATGATAGTTTGGTGTCATTGGGCCTAAAAAATATCGAGCTCGGAACCCATGTGTAAGTAATTTGTACAATTAAGTTATCAACAAATATGAATTTCAATTATAAAAAATATATATAACTATTAATGATAGTTTGGTGCCACTGGGCCTATAAAATATCGAGCCCGGAACCCATTGGTAAGTAACTTGTACAATTAAGTTATTAAAAATATAAATTTCAATCGTAAAAAAATACGTAATTATTAATCATCGTTTGGTATCACTGGGCCTCAAAAATAGCGAGTCCGGAACCCATGGGTAAGTAATTTGTTCAATTAAGTTATCAAAAAATATGATTTTCAATTATAAAAAAATACATAATTATTAATGATAGTTTGGTGTCATTGGGCCTAAAAAATATCGAGCTCGGAACCCATGTGTAAGTAATTTGTACAATTAAGTTATCAACAAATATGAATTTCAATTATAAAAAATATATATAACTATTAATGATAGTTTGGTGCCACTGGGCCTATAAAATATCGAGCCCGGAACCCATTGGTAAGTAACTTGTACAATTAAGTTATTAAAAATATAAATTTCAATCGTAAAAAAATACGTAATTATTAATCATCGTTTGGTATCACTGGCCTCAAAAATAGCGAGTCCGGAACCCATGGGTAAGTAATTTGTTCAATTAAGTTATCAAAAAATATGAATTTCAATTATGAAAAAAATACATAATTATTAATGATAGTTTGGTGCCATTGGGCCTAAAAAATATCGAGCCCGGAACCCATGGGTAAGTAATTTATACAATTAAGTTATTAAAAAATATGAATTTCAATTATAAAAAAAATGCGTAATTATTAATGATAGTTTGGCGCCACTGGGCCTAAAAAATAGCGAGCTCAGAACCCGTGGGTAAGTTATTTGTACAACTAAGTTATCAAAAAATATGAATTTCAATTATAAAAAAAAAATAATTATTAATGATAGTTTGGTGCCACCGGGCCTAAAAAATATCGAGTCCGGAACCCATGGGTAATTAACTTGTACAATTAAGTTATTAAAAAATATGAATTTCAATTATAAAAAATACATAATTATTAATGATTTGGTGCCATTGGGCCTCAAAAATATCGAGCGCAGAACCCATGGGTAAATACTTTGTACAATTAAGTTATTAAAAAATATGAATTTTAATCATAAAAAAAGATATAATTATTAATGATAGTTTGATGACACTGGGCCTAAAAAATAGCAAGCGCAGAACCCATGGTTAGGTAATTTGTACAATTAAGTTATCAAAAAATATGAATCAATTATAAACAATACATAATTATTAATGATAGTTTGCTGCCACTGGGCCTCAAAAATATCGAGTCTGAAACCCATGGGTAAGTCACTTGTACAATTGACTTATTAAAAAATATGAATTTCAATTAAAAAAATACATAATTATTAATGATAGTTTGGTGCCACTGCGCCTAAAAAATATCGAGTTCGGAACCCATGGGTAAGTAATTTGTACAATTAAGTTATCAAAAAATATGAATTTCAATTATAAAAAATACATAATTATTAATAATAGTTTGGTGCCACCAGGACTCAAAAATAGCGAGCCCGGAACCCATTGGTAAGTAACTTGTATAATTAAGTTATTAAAAAATATAAATTTTAATTATTAAAAAACACATAATTATTAATCATAATTTGTACAATTAACCTTCTTAACGAAGAGGGGGATCGAAGCATAGAGCTAGGGGAGTTGGGGCATTCAGAGCAACATAGAAACCTTGGGTACTGCATGCGCATTAGGGTGGAGGAGGTCTTAGGGGCGTAGCGTAGGATGAGTAGGGGTCGAGCGACCGGGCCTGACGAGATCCCGGTGGAGTTCTGAAAGTGCACGGATAAGTCTGGAGGGGAGTGGCTCTCTAGGCTGTTCAATGCGATCTTCAAAACTAAAAGGATGCCGGATGAGTGGAGGTGGAGTACGGTGGTGCCCTTGTACAAGACCAAAGAGGACATCCAGTGCTGCAACAACTATAGGGGTATCAAATTAATAAGCCACACGATGAAGGTTTGGAGAGGGTGATTGAGGCGCGGGTGAGGGAGGCGTCATCTATATCTAGGAACCAGTTCGGTTTCATGCCGGGCCGCTCCACCACAGAGGCTATTCACCTAGTCAAGCGGCTGGCGGAGCAATTCAGGGATAAGAAAAAGGAACTTCACATGGTTCTTATCGACTTGGAGAAGGCGTATGACAAGGTCCCGAGGGAGGTGCTGTGGAGGTGCTTGGAGGCGAAGAGCGTGCCGGAAGCCTATATCAGAGTATCAAGGACATGTATAATGGAGCTAAGACTAGGGTTAGGACGGTGGGTGGCGAATCAGACCATTTTCCTGTGGTAATGGGGCTCCATCGAGGATCGGCACTGAGCCCCCTCTTGTTTACCTTAGTGATAGATGCTCTAACCCGACATATCCAAGGGGATGTGCCTTGGTATATGCTTTTTGCTGATGATATAGTATTGATAGACGAGACGAGGGCCGGTGTTAGTGAAAGGTTAGAGGTATGGAGACAGACCCTCGAGTCTAAAGGTTTCAAAATAAGCAGATCTAAGACAGAATACCTGGAGTGCAAGTTTGGCGACGAGCCGAGCGAGGTAGGCAGGGACGTGATGATTGGTTCTCAGGCCATCGCCAAGAGGGACAGTGTCCGATATCTTGGGTCTGTGATTCAGGGGGACGGAGAGATTGACGGGGACGTCACCCATCGAATAGGAGCGGGGTGGTCAAAGTGGAGGCTTGCTTCAGGGGTCCTGTGTGACAAGAAAATTCCACACAGACTCAAGGGGAAATTCTACAGAGCCGTCCACACAGACTCAAGGAGAAATTCTACAGAGCCGTGGTTAGACCTGCGATGTTGTATGGGGCGGAGTGCTGGCCCGTGAAGAACTCCCATGTTCAGAGAATGAAGGTTGCGGAGATGAGGCTTCGGTGGATGTGTGGGCACACCAGGCTAGATAAAATTAATAATGAAGTTATTCGATAGAAGGTAGGGGTGGCCCCGGTGGATGAGAAGATGCGGGAAGCGAGGCTGAGGTGGTTCGGGCATGTACGAAGGAGGGGTCCCGATGCCCCGGTGAGGAGCTGCGAGCGGCTGGAGATTGTTGGCGGTCGGCGAGGCAGAGGGAGGCCTAAGAAGCATTGGGGAGAGGTGATTAGGCAGGACATGACTAGAATGCAGGTTTCCGAGGACATGACCCTTGATAGGGGAGTCTGGAGGTCTAGAATCAGTGTTGTAGGCTAGGGGCTCATAGAGTGCTTCGTACGCCTCTCCCGGGGTTGGGTGTGGGACAGCAAGGTTACCCATAGATGATTTGTGTTTTAGCTTATGTCCCCCTTATGGTTGATAGTATGGTAGTTACTGTTTGTTATTATTGCATGCGATTGTATTTATGTTTCTTATGTTTACATAATCATTTACGTTATTTCTGCGGGATTTACTAATGCTTTATTGTTTTGTTTTGTTTTTATTTCTACTTTTGTCTTTGTTTTTGTTTTAATGCTGCTTTCCATTTTATCCTATGCGCCGAGGGTCGATTGGAAACAGCCTCTCTGCCCTTTCGGGTAAGGGTAAGGCTCGTCTACATATTACCCTCCCCAGACCCCACCTGGTGGGAATATACTGGGTAGTTGTTGTTGTTGTTGTAATTTGTACAATTAAGTTATTAAAAATTATGATTTTACAGTTGACAACATGGATGCGCCTATACATCCCGTCCCTCGGACGTCGGATCTACTAGTCCTATAGTCCCAACTTAGATCCGAGTATATATGGGAAGGACAGTTGCTTACGCAGACTTTTCGGGCCAGGGGAGTGGATCTACTATCGGTGTTTTTGAGTCCTCCCCGCATGGTCCATTACTTG
This sequence comes from Nicotiana benthamiana, assembly GCA_034376525.1. Taxonomy (NCBI): domain Eukaryota; kingdom Viridiplantae; phylum Streptophyta; class Magnoliopsida; order Solanales; family Solanaceae; genus Nicotiana; species Nicotiana benthamiana. Next base: position 120,967,695 of record CM067331.1, read on the forward strand.
GAGGAGATGGGATTCTATTGGATTTTTAGGATTGGCGATACAGCTCGACTATGCTTTGATCATGACCTTGATTGAGCGGTGGTGACCGGAGACGCACACTTTCCATCTGCCCATTGACAAGGCCACCATTACACTCCAGGACGTAGAGATTTTATATGGCCTGTCCGCTGATAGCTTGCATGTACTGCCTGCGACCATGAGATATTATCCATGGGAGGCATATTGGGATATGCTGAACATGCTCACCGGTTTCATACCACAGAACCAGGAGGTAGCGTCTGGGGTCAGTCGTATGCAGTTAGTCCCCATTAGAGATCATCTCGTGCAGATCCACGATACTATCACCGATGAGTCAGCGGAGGTGGATGTGCAGTGATATACGAGGTTGTTGCTTCTCCTTCTATTTGGTGGGGTATTGTTCCCGAACACTTTGGGGAACCTAGTGAGCCTCTATTTTCTGCACCATATTACCCTGTTCGAGGGTACAGCCAGCTATAGCTGGGGTGGTGTTGTCCTCTCATTTTTGTACATGAAGATGTGCCGGGCTTCCATGGGCACACAGAGAGACGTTTTTGGCTTCCTGCCGCTTCTACATGTGACAACATATTCAACTAATATGTCCTTTAGTTATAATTCTACCTAGTTATAGTTAATATTACACTATACATCAACCTTCTATGTTAGGTTTGGGTCTGGGAGCGATTTCTGCAGCTTCGGCCACCTCTACCCAGCTACCGGCTAATGTAGAGATTCCAGATCTCCCCCTTACTTGTAGGTGGGTTATATGCCGTAGACTTTCACGAGAGTATGATGCCCATCATAATCTCCCCCGCATCAGAGATGTGTTGCATTTGCTAGAGGACGCACAGGTGAATATCTAACTAAACGTACCAATTATTGTTTAACTTAGTGTTGCGCATACTAACGGTTTGTGTTGTTATTTCATAGTTCATCTGGACATTGTACAGCGAGGAGGTGATAGGTACCTTGCCAACGTATTGCATGTTCGGGTGACATATTTGGAGGGCTTTTGTCCCTCTCACATGCATCGATATTGTCGAGCATCATCCCTCAGAGCGGGTTTTTCGTCAGTTTGGCCTGCCGTAACCTATACCGACTTCGCCTGCATGGCATCCTTTACATTATAAGAGGGATGATCGGTCTAGGGTGGACGACACATTTACTGATTGGCTTAATGCTCAGTTGGCTATTTGGGACATGCGAGGGGACTTGACCCCACCTCTGCAGCACTTTCCTTTAGAAGGTTATATGGCATGGTACCGCACCGCTTCCCGACTTTTTATCGAGAGCCCTGTTCATCAGGCAGAAGGTCGGTGCGTCTCATACGCCGGGAGACACGAGGCTCTAGTATGCTTTTGTTATAATTAATTATATACCTGTAATTTTGTGCCAAATACGTAGTGTGCATTCTTTACTTTTGTGCAGGCGATTGGATAGCATACCGTCTATCATATGGGGCAGCAAATATAGAGTTATGTCCATGATCATGTGGTCATGCAGGAGTATGGTCGTCGATTCATGGATGTGGCTGCCCAAACACTGCAGCGAGCCCGATCGGATCAGCGTTTGGCACACGAGGCTTATTATATTGACCCAGCCATATACTAGAGAGGTCGTGGTATACCACGAGGTGGTGGTTCCCGACGACCTGCTGGTGCTGGACGACGTGGTCGTGGGCGGAGAGGAGGTGGTGTTCAGTAGGGGGGCAATAAGGCTCCTGCTGATGATGTTGCTTCTGTATACAGGTGGCATGCATGAGACCGACATGCCGTCTTACAACCTTGGAATTTTTGACACTCCAGTGCCATCTCAAGTGGCCCCATCGGGTCAATTATTGATCACAAGCTCGGATTTTCAAGGAGCGGATTGGGGTAGATATTTCCCTGGCCCGTCTACCACTTATGAGGATCGACCGACCCGAGATTTATTTAGTGGGCGCCGACTGAGTTATGGAACCTCATCACATGCGCAGGTATGAGTTTATTAGTATTGAATTTGAATTTGTTTTAACTATAACTTATTTATTTTGTTTAATTTTATTAATTCCCTTTTTCAGGCTTCATGCGATGCTGCTACAGATGACTACATTCAGGATCCAGACACGATTATGGTAAGATAATATAAATTGTTGTGAATTTTTATGTAGTTTTATAAACTAAGTTTTATATTATTATGTAGTCTTCTACTAAACCTGACAGAACCATCGATACATGTCATCCTGGGCCGCATCCGACTATAAGGAGAGGACTTGATGATGATGATCGTGATAGCGTACCCGGGCGGGAGGGAATGCGCCTCAGGACGACGACTACATTGAGACACACCACATGCGGGACACATTGAGTCGGCCTTCCTTTTTTTTTATTTGGTGTAAATAATATTTTTGTATACATTAATAACATATTTAATCGAATATGTCCATTACTTTTTTTAGTTCTCCATTCGTTTTATTATTTCGTATAACAACACAAGCACTTAAATTTAACTTTCACTTCAATTAAAATAAAGTTTAGTACAACAAAGAAGGAAAACATTACTATAGAACAAACAAAAATATAATAGGCCAACATAATAAATACATGAAATATGAAAAATGTACTAAACACATACGTGCTAATGTTTAGTCCCAGTTGACATTTATCCTCCGCTCCAACCACTTAAATCGTTCTTTCATTTGTTCTTTTTCTTCTTCTATCTCTTTTAGTTTCGCCTTCACCTCTACAAGTTTCCGTTTATATTTTTTTTGGTTCCTTTTGTGCTTCACAATTCCATTCTGCTCTCCATTTTTATCTCCCACCTCCTTCAGTTTCTCTCTCATTTTTGTAATAATTGTATCGATTTCTCTTTGTACTCCCAGTTGGCATAAGCACATATTATGAAAAGACTGCAGTTGTTCTCTGTAGCATTCCTGATAACATGATTCATCAACCCATTCATCAAGTTCACACATAGGTTCGCCAGGAACCTTGTAGAACTGGTTCATATAGTACCAGTAGCGGCGTCCAACATCGCGACCTTCCCAACAATATTGCATCAAGCATGCTTTTCCACAGTAGCACATTGGTGAACGAAGAAGTTGAGCCATTTGTGAAATATTTGATTTAAGTAAAAAATAACCTTTCTTTTAATGAGATATTTGCTTTTAGTAAATTTTGAGCACACAAAATGACTACAATGAGCCTGTTATTTATAGGCGAGACACAGACATAGCATCGTATGTAATGGTTCTATATTTTGTGTATTAAATATCACGATGTTGACGGGACAACTTTACGTCAGCTGCTCAGCTTTTTCAGTTCGACAAGACAACATAGACATAGCATCGTATTTAATGTCGCTATATTTTGCGTATTAAATAACATGATGTTGACAGGACAACTTTACGTCAGCTGGTAAGCTTTTTCAGTTGGACAAGAAAACACAGACATAGCGTCATATTTAATGGCGCTATATTATACGTATTAAATATCACGATGTTGACGGAACAACGTTACGACAGCTGGTAAGCTTTTTCAGTTTGACAAGACAACACACACAAAATAAATATACAGATAATTATATTAAATTATTATTTAAATAGGTAAAATGGGAAAGTACAAGTGATAATTAACAAACAAGGAATTTTTATTTCATAAATCTTGCAACATATACATAAAAACTAATTATTACAACATTAACTCATGGATAGTAGGTACTATAGAAGAACACCCGCCTCGAGCTTGATTATTGTTGCCACCCAAAGGACATTTTTTACGGTCGTGTCCTGTTTGCGAGCATATACCACATTTGCGCGCATATACGGTACTACTAACATCCATTTGGTTCCGTATACGCGTTCTCTTCTGCACCTGTCTTTTACGCAAATAAGAGTTGTTACACACCATTTTAAATTGTTCTGGAGGCCAATAATGCTCAGCACTCACTGGCTGCAACTGACCACTATATGTGTTTAGGTACTTGGAAACACTATATTGTTGATAAATATAGTTAGTCTCCGCATAACCAACACGTTGAGAATACTCGAGGCATGTGAGCAAGGCATGTGGTAGATTGACCATTTCCTACAAGAGCATAACCTTGTAGATTCATTTACAGTATGAACATTATTACCCCGATTATTATGGATAGCGGTGCGAACTTCAAAAATACCTCTTTCGTTATCATATTGCAAAAAGGAATGCCAATGTGCTCGCCGTCTGTATTTCACAAGTCTCCGCATAGGCACTGGCATAAATTCAACACCCCTTTTCATCAATTTCATTGCAGCTGCAGACTGTTGAACAAACCTCCCCGCCATCTGCTTGAATGGCATCCACACCATGGATGTGACGGGCAGTCCTCTTGCCGACTTCAATAACCCGTTGAAGGACTGTGACACGTTTGTAGTAAGAACTCCCCATCGTCTGCCACCATCTGCATGCAACGTCCACTTTTCAGGGTCATGTCGCATTAACCAACGATAGGCTGCCTCGTCTCCTCGCCTAATAGAATCCATATGCCTCCGGAATTTATGTTGTTGGTGGTCTGTTGCTGCCATCCACATCAAATCATGTAGATCCTTTTTGGGATGTGCCTTCTGGAAATTGGCCTTCCAGTTTCTCACACAGTAACGATGGTATGCATAAGGTTCTCGCCATGCATGCAAGTTCTCCATAGAACTTAATATACCACCATGCCGATCAGATATTAGACAAACACCTGAACACTGTTTGACAATGTTCTCTTTCAGGTGGTTCGAAAACATCATCCACGTCTCTGTGCTTTCATTGGCACAAATAGAAAAAGCTAAGGGAAATATCTGTCCATTAGCATCCACTGCCACGGATATCAATAGCTTGATAACGTACTTTCTATAGACATGAGTTCCGTCTATGGATATTGTGGGCTGGCAATACGGAAAACCATCAATTGTTGGCTTAAACGCCCAGAACACGTAATTGAATATATATTCTGGCTTATTCGGACTCCGCTTAGGCTTCCATTCAACAACCGTCCCGGGGTTAAACTGTTGTAGTGCAGCCATGTACCTAAGCAGATCTGCAAAATGACTTATCCTAGTTACCATAGACTATTTCAAATGCTCTTTTGCGTCCGAGATATGCCTTTCTTTTAGTAATCTTATGGCCATGTTCCTGGTGGACGGATGTAATGCACTCTTTGATTTGATACCTTATTGACGCTTATATTTGCAGAATAAGCACAAGAGATATCAAATCAATATCTAAGTTGAAGTTATTCTCGTTGAATTTGTCCATTTTGCATATGTGGGTGAGAATGTATTTACCTACTTTCCACATACCTGTCTTCTTCTTGGTCGCACGCAACATCCAATCACATAGCCAACACCACTTGCGGCAAACAAACTTGTATACCGCCGGACTTGACCCCGATACCTGCATCTCACGACACTCTTTTACGTTGTGCAATTTACAAGCCCTACTTATGCGCGCTTTATCAGGAAAAAGCATCCCCTTTGCAAGAAATGTTGGTTTAGACTCATCTCACATTGCTGTCCGGATGTCATCAAAATCTCTTCTGAGAGCTTCCACATCCGTCACAGTTGGCAAGTTATCAATATAAGGAATCTCCCTTGAATGAAATGGCACTTCGGACTCGTACACTCTTCGTCTAGGGGGGTCTCTCTTCAAATCGGATCCTTCATCCTCATCCTGTTCACCACCATCCTCACGAGCAAAGGGTGTTTCGTCTCCCGATTCATCGGCATTGTTATCGTGATCACTGCTCTCTTCCTTACTCTATGAATCTGCCAGATCCCGATGTAATACATCATTTTCGGACAATTAAGTGAGTACGATTGGTTCAACTTGCTCGTTTTCACTGCACAACGAACAAAAATATAAGCTACTGAATTAAAAAATGCTTTCCATATGGTTATATTAATTCACTTACAAGTCGTAATGTGATGACATTCCATGATGGAGGTTTTCAATTAGGTGATGAGTACCTGGTGGGCCACTTATAAAATTCATATCCGACCGGTACCCCCTATTAAATAAATAAGCGTTAATACAAATTCAATACTCCAAAAATATACATAATTAACACAAATGAAAATTGAAATTTACCATCTTCTTGTGAATTATGGAAAGCATGGTATAAATTATTTTCTCGATGCTCATTCGCTGATAGTGATAAATTTAAATCAAGGAGAACTCTTTCATCCGGAACTTGTCTGGCAAAAACTGATCCAGAATAACTACCCGATGACTGGGGGTTATCTCTACTACGCACAACCTCGTTTTTTGGAACGTTTTTGACCTTCACGTACATCTCCACATTGTGATTACAAGAAATTCCCAGCATTCGTCCGGAGTCCTCAGGAAATTACTCAAAGTTGTTGGAAACACGTTTCAAATGCAATATACTAAACGTGTGTTCTTTTGTAGGTTTTGATGAATGTCAAACAAAGCAAAAAGCGATATATAGCAGTACTCAAGGACAAGCACAAAATGGATGCATTACAAGAAGCTCAAGACAAAGTTTAGAAATGTTATAATTGAGTCAATATTAATTGTGATCTTGATTCCTCAACTTGGCTCATAACATGGCTTCTCTACTAAAATTATTTTTCCAAAATCATGCATATTTAAATTAAGTGTCAAATGATTTTAAACTATGCATATTTACATTTGTTAAAATGTTTTCCAAGCATGCCTCAAAAATCTGGGCTAAGATAATCGATTATGTATTTATGATAATCGAGTATCTCTAAGCCAAGACTGCATGACAATCGATTGTGAATTAATGATAATCGATTGTGAGTAAGTCAGTTAACATCAGGTTTTTGCAAACTGCATAACAATCGATTGTGTACTTATGATAATCGATTGTTAACTGAGGCAAAGTTTTCAAAACTCATAAAAATCGATTATGAACTAATGGTAATCGATTAGAATGAGAAAAATGTCTCCCAGTGATTTTAAATAAAATGATAATCGATTGTGGCTTTTGATAATCGATTATATATGAGACAGAGAGTTTTGAAATTAATTAATAATCGATTATTCCATTTGATAATCGATTGTTGAAGCTGACCGTTGTCATATATTTTCAATTACCTTCAGGTAATCGATTGTTGATATTTAACAATCGATGTTTTGCTTAAAATCTGGAAAAGATTTTCTGAACGTTGTTAAAATAATCGATTGTTGATTTCCGGACAATCGATGTTTTATGCCAAAAATTGGAAAGGATTTCTTAACGTTATAAATAATCGATTATTGATTTGAAGTAATCGATTGTTGACGTAAAATCTGGGATTGAATTTTTAATCTGATAGGCAAACAATCGATTGTTTAGTCTTGACAATCGATTGTCACTGAGTAATTTCAGCAATCCTTAATTGGCAATTAGACAACGGTAAGACTGAGTTTTTCACCTATAAATACAGCTTCAACTCAGTGTTTTCACAACAACAACATATACACTTTGAGTATTTTCATTGCTAAAAGCTTTCTTACATTGATCATCATTTTCCATTCATCCATAAAGCTTTTTGAAGAGCCATTCTATTGAGCTAAGTTGTTGTGATCTTGAGCGTACTATTTCTACTCATATCTACTCATTAAGGAGTGCTTTGTAAAGTGAGTGTGTTTTGTGGTTGTAAGAGAATTGCGATTCTCGTTTGTTGAGGAACTTGTGATTCCTCGGTTGAAGTCTTTGGGATTGTTATCCCCGAGCAGTTGAAGTCTTTGGGATTGTTATCCCCGAGCAGTTGAAGTCTTTGGGATTGTTATCCCCGAGCAGTTGAAGTCTTTGGGATTGTTATCCCCGAGCAATTGAAGTCTTTGGGATTGTTATCCCCGAGCAATTGAAGTCTTTGGGATTGTGATCCCCGAGCAACTAGGTGAGGCTTGTGTCCTCAGCTGTAACGGTTTGTTAAGCACCCGTAAGCTTGACAAGTTTAGTGGAAATCTCGAGAGAGTCTCTCGGGGACTGGACTAACCACGTTTGTGGCCAACCAGGATACATCATTGTGTAAGTTTATTCTACTGCACTTGTTTTAATTTCTGCAAAGTTTTTAAATTCCGCACTAAAACGCTTAATATTTTTAAAACGCTATTCACCCCCCCCCCTCTAGCGTAAAGCGTATTGTCCAACAATTGGTATCAGAGCCATACTCTCTGAAAGACTTAACCGTTTGAGAGAATCTTTCCATGGCTTCTACTCTAGACTCTTTTGCAGGTATTGATGAAGGACAGTGCCCCACAAGACCTCCTTTGTTTAACGGGACTAATTATTCATATTGGAAAGAAAGGATGCAGATATTCGTCAGATCAAACAGCCCTTACTTGTGGAAGGTGTACACCAAAGGAAATGAGGTTCCTGTCAAAAAGGTGGAAGGAGAATGGGTGCCAAAATCAGAAGAGGAATTCAACGCCGAGGATAATCGAATGGTCCAAAATAATTTTAAAGCTATTAATTTATTACTTTGTGCTGTTAATGCTAATGATTACAGGAAAATCTCCTGCTGCAAAACAGCGAAAGAAATGTGGGACAAGCTTGAGGTCACTTACGAAGGGACTGACCAGGTAAGAGAAGCTAAAATTGACTTTTTAACTCATGCTTACGAATTGTTCCATATGAAGGAAGGCGAAAAGGTAGACGAGATGTTTGAGCGGTTCTCATCAATAGTGAATGATCTCCACGCGCTCAAGAAGACGTTCACAGACAAAGAACTAGTTCGAAAAATCCTTAGGAGTCTAACACCGGCATGGCGATCAAAGGCCGATGCGATTCAAGAGTCAATTGGAATCACGAACGTCACCATAGACGCTCTTAGAGGTAATCTTAAGACTTATGAATCCACTATTCTTAACCCTGTTATTGATGAACAAAGAAGGCAAAAGATTGCTCTAAAGGCGAGCACAAGTCAATCACCAATTGAAGAGGATGGAGATAGCGAATTCGGACTCATCATCAAAAAGTTCCAAAAATTCATGCGAAAAGAATATGACCGCAAAGGGAAAAAGCAAGGTGAGCAAGTTAAATGTTATGAATGTGGTGAAACAGGGCATATCAAAACAAACTGCCCAAATCTTAAAAAGGAGAAGAAACCCTTCAAGAAGCAACGAGCATACATATCTTGGGGAGGAGATTCCGGAGACGAATCCAGTGAAGAAGAAAATGAAGAAGCGGCAAATCTCTGCCTCATGGCACAGGAAGAAAATCAAAGTGAGGTAAGTCAAATCTCTTCTCAAAATTTTTATACTCTTGATGACATGAGAAATGCCTTTGATGAATTGTATGCTGAATTTCTCAAAGTTACAAAAACCGTCACTAGTTTAAGAGAAAGTGCTTCTCTAAAAGAACAAGATTTTCAAAAACAGTTTTCATTAAAAGAAAAAGAATTAGAAAAATTGGTTTTGGAAAATGAGAAGCTACTAGAACGAAACAAGTTTTATGGGAAAAGAAGTTCTGACAAGCCCGAGAGTTCTACAAAAAATTGTGCTTCTTGTGTAGACCTTAAGAATGAAGTAGGTAGATTAAAAGGCACACTAGATAAATTCAACTCCTCTCATAAAAACTTGAATGTGGTGCTTGATAACTTGAAATCAACCAAGCATGGAATAGGCTTCATAAATGAAGAAGAGGTTGATGCAAAAACCCAACCACCTAGAGCTCAATCTAGGATTAATAACAAAAATGCCTTTCCTAAAACAAACATGCATGCTAGACAAAATATTAGGAGACCTAGACATGACCTTCCGCCTAGCAATCGTCACCATAGACATGATGCATATTTTAGGCACAACAGTGATCATGCTAGAAGATCCCGAAATGTTCAACCTAGAAATGATTATGGTGCTCAAATTAGGAGAAATGAAAATAGAGTAAACAATGTGCATTATTCTAGCTACTATGAGCCTAGACGCATGCATAATCCAAATGTGACATGTCATTATTGTAGACGAATTGGTCATATTGCTCCCGCATGCTTTACTAGACATAGACATGCTACTCAAACATATCATTATAGTATGCATAACCCTCAAGGACCCAAAATGGCATGGGTACCAAAAGAGCATTGATTTGTTTTGCAGGTGTGCTTGAAGGAATCAAGTGTAGTGGATACTCCAAACACTTGACGGGAGACGAATTCAAAATTCCTTAAATTAAAGCACAAAGAAGGAGGAAGAGACGGAAAAGTCGATTTAGGCATTTTTTTCAAAATCGGAAGTATTTTCGAAAAATTTAAAAGACAAAATACAAGGAAGACAAAGGCAAAATTGTGGAAGAAGCTTCTTAAATTGAAGAATGAGCCAAAAGACCAAAATGAACGGAGGATGTTCAAAATCAGGTAATTGGCAAAGTCGAAGGGAAGGTAAGTACCCTAAACCCTCTTAAGAACATCCTAGGACAAAATTCTTAAGAGTTCACGTTTTTCACCCGACTACACTAGTTTCAAAGTTATTATTTCATTTATAGATTACTGACTTGAGCGTCGGAGATGTTTAATTCTATTTTGCAGGTATCCCCCAAAAGGTAAGAGGAAAGTATAAATTGTCTTGATACAAGAAAAATCGATCATAATCGATTATTTATGCTTACAATCGATTATCAGTATCAATAATCGATTATTTGTTGATTCAATTTTTTTTGTCATGAAATCTTGTTGAATGTTTACATTGCTTGATAGAATTAAGTCTCATCATTTTAGCATCCCCCTTCCAAACAATCGATTATTTGTTCTGCCAATCGATTATTTGCCAAAATCCAAACTCTCTGTGAGTGAAATAATCGATTACTATATATTGACAATCGATTATCTGTTTTAAACTTATGTTACCGTTTTGGCTCTACAATCGATTCCTGTCAGGTCATAAATATGAAAAACAATCGATTACCAAGTTTGACAATCGACTATCTTTTTCAAATTTTTTTACCGTTCTGGCGTGTAATCGATGTGTCAGATCATTTTCATTAATGACAATCGATTATTCTATTCAAACAATCGATTATTGAACGGTCAGTGAATTTATTTTTACCGTTTCAGACTTCAAAGCTCTTCAAATCTCTTCAAATCTTTTCAAATAAGTGTAAGATTCATTCCTTCTCTATATATAGGCTGCACATATGCTCTTGTATACTCACTCAAGCCTCCCAAGCATCAAATTATCTTGTTATCTTTGAAAAATCCTAGCACATCTTTTTCAAAAATGTCAAGCCGCAACTCCAAACGTGCTCGTTCCAAACAAGGTGCTTCTTCTTCTCGCCATCCATATCAAGATGGATCGGTTCTATTCTTTGAATCCGATGAAGAGCTCACCCGTTTCTTAACCAAATTTGAGAAACGCCTTATTCTCCCTCCTCGCTTTTCAACAAACGCTCTTGTTGCACCATTCATTCCAGCCGCGAATATGCTAAGAGAGTGCCAACTTTTCAATTTCCTACTCCTTACTCACCCCTACTACAACATTACTTTGGTTGAAGCTTTTTACTCCAACCTTCACAAAGATGATGAGGGTGAACTCGTTACCAATGTTAACGGCATTTCCATTCTAATTTCTGAAGATAACCTCCACCTCATTTCCGGCATTCCGCATGATGGTGAAGACATCTACCAGTACATAAATGATGTCGGGGACATGATTGATGAAGCTAATCTCTTCCGCCAAGCCGGAGTCGCCTATGATGAGTCTTCTTCCCGTCGTCCCACCATAAAGGGTATGGACCCGAATTATCGTTTCATTCTCTATTTCATCACTCGTGTTCTCAAACCCCGTAAACTCAATCACACCACCATTTCCCAAGAGGATGCCAAATTTCTTCATGCCATTATCACCGGTGTTAAAATCAATTGGTGCAAGCTTATTCAATCTCATATGTTCAATGCCACCAGAGATGACATACCTCTCCCCTATGCCCTCTTAATAATGAAATTTCTTGAAGCTTCCGGGGTCAATATTGCTAATGGTCCTCTCAAAAAGAGCACCAAAATCTGGGAAATTTCGGAGTCTTCCTTTCATCATGATGGTGATCATGCTCCCGCTCCTCCTCAAAATCGACAAGCCCGTCGTGCTCATCCTCCTCAGGAGCCTACCCTCCGGACTATCTCTGACCAAATTACTCAATTAACCCGTGAGGTCCATGGTTACTTTGATCACGTGCATTATGCCTATGCTCAGGTGGTGCCATATCAAGCGCCTCCCAATGATGATGAAGGGGATGGGGGTGATGAATGATGAAATTGTTGTTTTTGATGATGTGAAATTGTTGTTTTTGATTTGTTTTTCCTTGGTTGGTTAGTTGTTGTTCGTTTTATTGTGTTTGGCTCCACCCATGTAATGTTATTTTCCAGTAAATAAACTTTTGTTTATTTCATATGTTTTTTTGCATATTCTTCCCTTGTATATATTTTTGCTAATGGCAAAAGGGGGAAGAAACGGGATATCAAGAAGTATGCTATATCACTCTCAACTTCATTCATGCTTAAAGTGAGGGGGAACATGAATTGAGGGGGAACATCAAATTGCATACTTTACACTTGTCTTGGATTATCAAAATAATTATTGCATATATCCCGCTTATGTTTGCCATTATCAAAAAGGGGGAAATTGTTGGAAACACGTTTCAAATGCAATATACTAAACGTGTGTTCTTTTGTAGGTTTTGATGAATGTCAAACAAAGCAAAAAGCGATATATAGCAGTACTCAAGGACAAGCACAAAATGGATGCATTACAAGAAGCTCAAGACAAAGTTTAGAAATGTTATAATTGAGTCAATATTAATTGTGATCTTGATTCCTCAACTTGGCTCATAACATGGCTTCTCTACTAAAATTATTTTTCCAAAATCATGCATATTTAAATTAAGTGTCAAATGATTTTAAACTATGCATATTTACATTTGTTAAAATGTTTTCCAAGCATGCCTCAAAAATCTGGGCTAAGATAATCGATTATGTATTTATGATAATCGAGTATCTCTAAGCCAAGACTGCATGACAATCGATTGTGAATTAATGATAATCGATTGTGAGTAAGTCAGTTAACATCAGGTTTTTGCAAACTGCATAACAATCGATTGTGTACTTATGATAATCGATTGTTAACTGAGGCAAAGTTTTCAAAACTCATAAAAATCGATTATGAACTAATGGTAATCGATTAGAATGAGAAAAATGTCTCCCAGTGATTTTAAATAAAATGATAATCGATTGTGGCTTTTGATAATCGATTATATATGAGACAGAGAGTTTTGAAATTAATTAATAATCGATTATTCCATTTGATAATCGATTGTTGAAGCTGACCGTTGTCATATATTTTCAATTACCTTCAGGTAATCGATTGTTGATATTTAACAATCGATGTTTTGCTTAAAATCTGGAAAAGATTTTCTGAACGTTGTTAAAATAATCGATTGTTGATTTCCGGACAATCGATGTTTTATGCCAAAAATTGGAAAGGATTTCTTAACGTTATAAATAATCGATTATTGATTTGAAGTAATCGATTGTTGACGTAAAATCTGGGATTGAATTTTTAATCTGATAGGCAAACAATCGATTGTTTAGTCTTGACAATCGATTGTCACTGAGTAATTTCAGCAATCCTTAATTGGCAATTAGACAACGGTAAGACTGAGTTTTTCACCTATAAATACAGCTTCAACTCAGTGTTTTCACAACAACAACATATACACTTTGAGTATTTTCATTGCTAAAAGCTTTCTTACATTGATCATCATTTTCCATTCATCCATAAAGCTTTTTGAAGAGCCATTCTATTGAGCTAAGTTGTTGTGATCTTGAGCGTACTATTTCTACTCATATCTACTCATTAAGGAGTGCTTTGTAAAGTGAGTGTGTTTTGTGGTTGTAAGAGAATTGCGATTCTCGTTTGTTGAGGAACTTGTGATTCCTCGGTTGAAGTCTTTGGGATTGTTATCCCCGAGCAGTTGAAGTCTTTGGGATTGTTATCCCCGAGCAGTTGAAGTCTTTGGGATTGTTATCCCCGAGCAGTTGAAGTCTTTGGGATTGTTATCCCCGAGCAATTGAAGTCTTTGGGATTGTTATCCCCGAGCAATTGAAGTCTTTGGGATTGTGATCCCCGAGCAACTAGGTGAGGCTTGTGTCCTCAGCTGTAACGGTTTGTTAAGCACCCGTAAGCTTGACAAGTTTAGTGGAAATCTCGAGAGAGTCTCTCGGGGACTGGACTAACCACGTTTGTGGCCAACCAGGATACATCATTGTGTAAGTTTATTCTACTGCACTTGTTTTAATTTCTGCAAAGTTTTTAAATTCCGCACTAAAACGCTTAATATTTTTAAAACGCTATTCACCCCCCCCCCCTCTAGCGTAAAGCGTATTGTCCAACAAAAGTGTCATCATCGTCGATGTTAAACTCCGAGTAAAAAGCAACCCTTTCGGCGTAACAGAATACGGATATCTTCCGATTCTTTAAGTTTTACTGAACGTTTTCTCACAATCATTTTTTTGCATAACATCGATATCAATGTTTCGTACTCCATTGTAAGTTGCAATTTGACATGACACTTAGCAGGTAAACTGTAGCTACGAAGTTATTCTCCATCACAACCTCATCCCCCAATATAATGATACTCTTATTCTACTCTCTTCAGACATAATAAAAAAATGTTGGAGAATTTAACAACAATAGAAACTAACAAAAGTAAAAAAATATTTTGAATGAAGATATGCAATTTTAACATGTTTATATAGGAAATGGCTAGCCGAATTTTTTTTTTTTGTATATAGCGCCAGAAAAGTTGGTTGTATACGCTTTTGAATTATTGAACCCAGAAATTATTGGTGGGGCCATAAAAAGGATATATAGCGCCACTTTTTGTGGCGCTGTACACACTGTCAGAAAAATTATGTATTTTTGTGGCGCTATACAGTAACGGCACAGTTACCGTTACTGTATAGTGCTACTTTTTGTGGCATTATATATAATTTGATGATTTTTTTTTTATACTTATTTACGTAATTTCAATCCAAAAGAACCACATTTTGGTTCCGACTCTTATTAACATTGGATGAACCTCCAAATGTAGTTGTGCACCTACCCACGACTCTACTTCATAGACTGCTCGTTCATTAGTTTGAACCGTAATTAGTGTACATGCCTAAGATGTCATGGTATCCTTCCCTATCTTTCAAAAAAGGCCAAATATATATATACAATTCATTTAATTTAATGTTATTTTTTATTTTGATACTTTATATTTATTTTGTTTCTGACTAAGGAATTGCTTAAGATCTGAGATGCTTGTAAGATTATTCCCATGAATATCATATTATCTACATAGAGTAAAGTGTCATCCCATACCGTTTGATTAAAATTCACTATTTTTTCTTCTTTTATACAAAAATTCACTATTTAATATATATATATATATATATATATATATATATATATATATATATATATATATATATCTATATATATATATATTTCAAGTAATATTTAAATAAATAGAAAAAAAATATGACCACATAAAATAGGTAAATATGTTTGAAAAGATACTCCGTATAATAAACATTAATTTGGGACGAATATTAAAGCCTTAAAACCTAAACAACCTTAAATTAAGCCGACATATTAATTGAATTGTAAAAACAAACCGATATTGGTTACATTAAATGCATATGCAGTTGGCTATGTTCTTTCTTCTCCACTAGATCCCTCACACGTACCTCCTACCAGTGGCCGAGTTATATGAAATCAAGAAAATCAATTGAATCTTTTCTATGAAAACTTATGTGCGCAAATAAAATTAGATATATATCCCAAATATAGCATTTTGTATTTTTCTAAAATCAGAATCGAATTTAAGCCGAATATCACACTACTTGAGAATCAAAAGAGTCGCGTAAGGGAATGCATATACGTTCCTTATAATGTAATTAGAAATGTACTACGTATTGTGTGAATTTAGTGACATCTCTTTCATTCATGTCTGCCTGATTATTTGCAGCCAACTATAGTACTCCTTCATTCATTTTTAGTTATCTATTTTTTATTTTGTACTCCCTCCTGTTCAAAATAAGTAATTTTTGAATGTTTTCACATGAATTAAGAAATTTATTTTTTTAGCATTAATTAGCAATAGGATTAACCATATTAACATTTATTATCTCACATAAATACTTCTAACGCATATTCCAACACAATTTACTTCAAGGATAATGTAAGGAAAAAAATAATTAATTCATTCTTGAAATCTAAAAAAATTATTTATTTTGGACTACAAGAAAAATGTCAAAAAATCATTTATTTTGGACCGGAGGAAGTGCTTCTTTTGCAAAAATTAAATAGGTATTTATAATTTTACCCATAGTAATAATAGTATTTTCAAAAGTTCTAGAAAATAATTTAGAGAATAAGTAGCTAATGATAAGGATAAATATGAAAAAAATTTATCTTTTTCTTTATTTAATATACTAAATAAATAAAAGTAAAAGTATATTTTTAGTATAGTGAACAAGTAAAAGAAAAAAATGAAAAACATTATAGTTGAAAGAGGCATTGTAAATTTGTAATGTGACTTTGTCTGATGACAATGTGGGAATTTCTTATCAGATCTTATAAAATTAAATTGTGCAGATTGGTAATGGAAAAACCAAGACTTTTCCTTTTGCTGTTCAATTTTTGATTGGTTGTCCAAGCCAAGCAGTCAATTGCAAATGTTACTTGTTTATTACCGAGGAAGACCGGAATTGATGATAATTGATAAGCTGATAAAGATATCAACTAATGAATCTTAATACGTATAATTCCCTTTGCATTTTCTTCTTTTAAAATATCTGATATTAGAAAGGCGAATTTAAGGCGAGATTTTTAAATTCAGATGCGTATATAAACTCACCAACACTAATTTCTGTATTCGCCATCATTTGACAATTGACTTGTCCTTTTTGGATTCCATTTGTAGATTTTAAAAAACCATGTCAATCGGAAAAGTAAGATTGGAGAATTTCAAACCAAACCAATTTAAAATTTGAAAACAAGTCAAAACAAACAATAAAGTTATTTATCGTAAAACGATATAGTTAGAATTATTACGTAATTTATAGGCAAGTAAATTGATTTAATCAAAAATAATAAATAAATAGGTTAAAAATAAGACTTAGCGTTAAAATCGAAGGAAATGACAAGCATGGCTCCGGGAGCGATGCTTTCGAGGACAAAAATAAGAACAATATAAAAAAATAAGTAAAGTTATTTATTTAGCTTGAGAATAGAATGTAGCATGAGTTTTCTCAAGAATTTCATGTCTTACAATGACTGTTGAGTCTACTATTTATAACTATACATAGAGAAACAAGATTCTAAGATCAAAACCATCTTAAATGACAATAAAGGGACCATAGATGAATATGCAATGGCAGGCTATGAATGCACATATTTATTGCAGCGCCTGCCCATTTAATGTTAAAGAACATTCTTTATTCATCCGGTGACAAATATTTGATCCACGTTGATTGTGCTTCCTTCGGGGTTCGTCTAATGTCAATTGAAGATGTTGTTTCCGGTATTTGTTTTTACTCAATTTATCTCTATCCTATCTTTGTTCCACGTGCCACGCTACCATTCGATCATTTAATATAAACCAATTTTATCCTATACAGATAGTACCCCTGCTTTTGTGTGGCATATCTTTGTGTCACCGTTAAGTTGGTAAAGATCCTTTCTTGGCAAGAAATCTTTTGAAAACCTTCTAAACAGTCTATGATGCTTGATTGAACGCACGTCTTCTCGCATTTAATACCCCGAATACGTGTTTCCTCATGATTCAAAAATATTTTTGCCGGCTCTCAAGGTGATCATGACCATTATTTTTGCCGCATATATCTTTACTTATACTCATCATTTTACCTCTCTTACTTCTAAAATTTTCATAAGTTCATTATCTTCTTAGCACTCAACCTTCTTTTGCTTTCATCTCTCTCTGATTTTCTTCAAAAAGCTTCATCATCTTCTTACTGCTATGGCTTCTTTTACGTAATCTTTTGAGAACTCTAGTCTTCTCTTCGGTAGGGGCCGAAGAAAAGCAAAGATAAACAGGTTGATGTCGATGTTGATCCTTCCACGGTAAGCACCATCATACCCAAACACTTGAGCACCGTCAATGACTTCCAAGAGAAGTTTCCCTCCGTGCATCCACGGACTTGGGCTGTTAGTAGGAACCCTCTATTCGCCCTTCCAGTATTCCTATTATGATGGAGGACTGTAACTACCCAAACCTTAACGTCATTGCTCCTGACCTAATTGAGCGGGTTACCTTAATCGAGGAAGGTTTTACATATGTCTATATGTACCCATTCACCTTGGGCCCGTTTTCTTTGAGCTGGGGACTTGACCCCATGATCTTGGAGTTATGCCATCTGTACCAATTCTATTTGGCATAAGTAAGCCCTTCTGTAATTGCGAACGGTGGCTTGTTTACACCGCTTATGCGTGGAGACTAGGGAAACCCTAACCCTATCACACATGATGAATCTGTGATCCCTAAAATCTTTTGCGGGGAAGTAATAAATTTCAGTAAGCATGGTCACCACGCCCTACTTACTAGTGTAAATGATGACAGTGATAGTGGAGGGATAGAGCGGTTTGTCATCATTGCTACTAGGGATATCATCCCGTCCACACCTCCATCCTTTCCTAAATCATGGTATCGTTTATGTAAGTTTGTAATATGTTAATCTCTCTCCTTCATAAAAAAGACTTGTTCCCATCATTGTTGACCTTTTTGTTTCTCTTGTATCAATTGATCAGTGCCTAGACTAATAGGTACAGAAGACTTTGGATATTACAATGAAGAAATCCATCGATGGAAGGAGATAGACCTCAAATATGGGTGGAAGGCCAAGAACCATGATTAAATAAGTCCTTTTTCCTCCTGCCTTTGTATGAACATAAATAAGTTTTCTAACTATATGTTTTACTTGAGATAGGAATCCCACAAGGCTTTGTTACCTCCCCCAAAGTGGATGTTTTGGCTAACCCGGCAGAGGTTGCAAGATTGCTGCAAAGTGCTCTTGCTAGAAGTGGTACCCTTGGGTCTACCTCCTGTGGAGGCGCTTCCTTTCGGAGTCCCCATCTAGAGAATAAGCGACCAAAAAGGTAGATTTCTTCCTTGGTTAGGGATAAAAATAAGAAAATAAAGAAGGCAATGACCGAGTCAACCACGATCACAGTGGTCATTAAAGATGCCGAGGAGGCTAGTGATAAAGAGGCTTCTCTAACGGAGACAACGATCTTCATCAACTCGTCAGAATGCTCAAACGAGAGAGCTTTTACAATCTGTTGATGAAGAGGACCAAGCATTGTGGGGCGAGATGGATTTGGTAGATAATGCCAACTCCCACTATCATGTTCCCGTTGTTGTTTTTTGTCCAAGGAGCTGGGACCCTGAGCCTTTTCTGCCTTCAATAATCATTGTTTCTCCCATTGAAGCTGCTTCTCGACCATCAACACCAATAACTTCGTGCCCCTCTACCCAGCTTCACCTTTACCACCACCTTTTAATGCATCTCCTTCACTGGCCACAGATGCCCAAGAGGAGGGTGCTTATCCTTCCCAGTCTCTGGACCACGAGTATTTGAGGCACAATTATTCACCCTCTTCTCAAGGGGGGGGGGGAGGGGGAGGAATGTCGCTCTCTCGGTTTCAAAGGGGTGCCATATGCAGTCTATGTCGGTAGAACTAGCCATCTATCTTAAGTCGCTGGCTTCGGAGAAGGATAAGAAGAAAATGCACTCCCTTTTGGTGAGTGCATGTTGAATGACGCCATGCATAATGCGGCAATGAATCATACTTGCTCTATTATTGCTTATTTTTTACTTATCTGCTATATCGAGGTTTCTCACTTCAATATACTTTTTTTGCATGCCAACTTCCATGCTTTTGAAGGCCTTCAGAGAATGATCCTTAATAAAGAAGAACTTATGTCCGAAAGTGATAAGCTTTTGGCCGAGAAAGACCTCCTTTTTGCTCTCCTCCTAGTACTGGAGGCAAAGGCTGCTGAGGCGGGTGAGCTTGAGGCTCGGTTGCAGCTAAGCGAACAGGAAGTGATGACACTTAGACAAGAAGCTATGGGTGTGCATTTGATTTATCGATTTGATTTTGACCCTTATCAATAATTACTTATCAATTATTTAGGATTTGGTTTATTTTATTCATGTTTAAATAGAATTTACAGTTAAAATAAATATATGAATAGACTTTTCTATTTCTAGTTAAAATATGTTTCATACTATTATAAATAAAAATATTAGCAGCTTATTTTATATGCGAAGAAGTGTAGCCACTTGACTCTCTCTAGAAAACCCTAAGCAGGCGGCGCAAGTTAGCAGGGCCGCTAACCTACGCAGGCAGCCATGGTGCGGAAGCGACGAACTCCAAAATCAAACTCGGATGTACCCGGAAGATAACATTGAAACACCAATAGAGATCAAGCATACACAATAGTTAACTGGGATGGGATCGGCGCCTACAATTTTCCATAACCCTAACGGGCAAAGCACCACCAGAATCCCGATGACACCAGAAATTGCAATCACAGACACTGGCCCAAATGTTACATTTGGCAGTCTGCTTGCAAACCCCCAAACCTTCAGTCAGCGAATCGCACAAAGTGAGGATACGAGTCAGCAAGTTAATCGATGTCTCAAGTTCCCTGCATAAGCGAAACAACAACAAATTGGCCGGATTGCTGAGGAACCCACTGTGGTAGAAGAGAAGCAGACCACCATGCAAGGAAATCGAAGCTCCCAAAAAGGAGAATCACTCTGTTATGTTCCACCAACGATGCGAGAAGGCACATTTATGGTACAGATAGAGGATGAGGACACGAAGGAACAGGAACTATTCTGGAACAACGCATTGGTTGGTTTCGTACTCGGAGAGGATCTGTATGAGCAAACAATGGATGGGTTCATCACAAAGATTTGGAATTTTGTTCCAAAACCTTAAATACTGCATCATGAGGAGGGATACTACATTTTCAGATTTGACAACAGTACGGACATGGATCTAGTACTACAAGCTGGTCCTTACACTTTTCACAACAAACCCCTAGTTCTACAGCAATGGAGTATGGAGTTCAAGTATGATCCCAGTAAAGTGAGTGAAGTTCCAGTGTGGATTACATTCCCAGGATTGCCATTAGGATTCTGGTCAGCTGAAGCACTTAGTAAAATTGCAAGTGTGATTGGGAAACCATTACATACTGACAAATTCACTGCTGCTAAGGATAAAATATCATATGCAAGAGTCTTAGTTGAAACAGACATATCACAGCCCTTGCCAGAAAGTGTGGAACTGCACACAAAGAGGGGAGTCCTTACACAGATGATTGAATATGAATGGAGACCAAAGTACTGTAGAGATTGCATCAGATTTGGTCATAACACTGATGAATGCTGGTATAACAATAAACAAGACAAGGTAGAGTACCAAGCAGTAAGGAAAAAGAAACCTGTCCAAAATGAGAACAGGAAATGGATTCCAAAAGTAAAGCAAAATGGGGATCAGATACAAACAGCTAAAGCAGTTGGGGAACTCAACAAAAATGGAGGCAGGGTGATGGAACAAGAGTTGGCGAAGAAAGGAAATCACATCCCAAGATCCTCTTTGAACACCTCAAACAAATTTTCCTTGTTACAGGGAGAAGATGAACCAGGGGACGCTGGCCCTTCCAGCTTCACCCAATTATGATCATAAGCACATGGAACATAAGGGGGCTCAACAAGCCCCACAAGCAGAAGGAGTTGAAGCTCTTTCTGAGAAGGCACAAGATAGATTATTTCGGATGTATTGAAACCAGAGTAAAGCATACAAGGGTAAAGAAAATTATCACGAAGTTGGGCAGTCACTGGAACCATCATGCAAATTATGAAGAACACCCAAATGGAAGAATTTGGCTACTTTGGAACTCAAATGTGGAGATTCAGATACTGATGGCAGATGAGCAATTTATACACTGCGAAGTAAAGGGTAAAAACTCAAATTTCAGAATACTTCTAACAGTTGTGTATGCCAGAAATGAATTGAACAGGAGGAATCAATTATGGGCAAAACTGATCAACCTAGGAGCATCCATTCAACAACCATGGCTGTTGTGTGGTGACTTCAATAATGTACTGCACACAGAGGATAGAATAGGAGCACCAGTGGTACAATAAGAGATACAAGGATTCCAAGACACAATCTGTACTCTTCAGCTAAATCAGGTGAAGAGCATGGGCAGCTTCTACACCTGGTCAAATAAACAGAAACCAGAAACTAGAGTATATAGCAGGATAGATTGGGCACTGGCCAACATGGATTGGATGCATACTTTTGGGCACATAGTACAGAACACTTCACCCAAAGCCTTTCAAATTGTATGTATCAGTAATGGACCATACAGAATTCCCTTCAATTGTGGAAAAGGTCTGGAAACAGGGTTAGATAGGAGGAAAAATGCATAGAGTCTGGAGCAAACTGAAGGCCCTTAGAGAGGGGTTGAAGAGTCTGAATACATATATGTCAAACTATAGAATGCACCTCACTGAAGCAAGACAGAAACTGGAAACCATACAATCATAGCTGCAACTTCATTGTTTGGACCAAGGGCTGATTACTCAGGAAACAGCTACTGGAGGCTGTGGAAAAATGGAACAGATAGAGGAGAAAATACAACAACAGAAATCTAGAGCTAGGTGGATTGTATGTGGTGACTCTAACACAAAGTACTTTCATGCTCAGATGAAGATGAGAACAGCAAGGAACACTATCAGTTCTATATACACTGAAGAGGGAGTGAAACTGACTGATCCCTGGGCAGTGGAAGCAGAATTTGTTATTGGATTCAAGAGGATACTGGGAGAAAACAACACCTTTCTCCAATGTCCAAACATTGCAGTAATTCACAGGGGATAATGCCTAACACTGCAACAAAAAGAAGACTTGATACAACCAATAACCAGAGAGGAGATCCTACAGGCAGTTAGGACTATGCCTCATGACAAAGCTCCAGGGGTGGATGGCTTCCCGATTGAATTCTTTCTAAGGCACTGGCAGGTGATCGGGGAAGACATATATGAAGCTGTAGAAGAATTCTTCATCACTGGGCACATGCATAAAGGAGTGAGTAGTACTGCTCTCACACTAATTCCCAAGGTGCAGAATCCAACTACTGTAAAGGATTACAAACCAATAGCCTGCTGTACAACACTTTACAAAATAATTACCAAAATTATTACAGCAAGACTGAAAGAAGTAACACACTGCCTAGTTGGACGGTCACAGTCAGCCTTCATTGAGGGAAGCAACATTGTTAACAATATATTATTCACACAGGAGCTACTCAAAGGATACTCTAGGAAGGGCATTTCCCCTAGATGTGTACTGAAAGTTGATTTGAAGAAAGCCTACGACTCAGTGGAATGACCATTTCTGAACAGATTACTACAAGCATTGGGCTTTCCTAGCAAGTTCATCACATGGATCATGGCATGTGTCTCATCTGTAGGATATTCACTCAACATAAATGGGGGACTCACAGCACAATTCGAAGGAAAAGGGGGCTTAAGACAAGGCGACCTGATGTCCCCATACCTCTTTGTTATAGCAATGGAGTACCTAAACAGAGAGATGATGCAACTGATGCTGAAAAAAGAGTTCCAGTTCCATCCGCGATGCAAGAAGTTGAACATTGCACATGTATGTTTCGCGGATGACCTCCTCCTGTTCTGCAAAGCTGACATTCTGTCAGGGAAGCTGCTGAAACAGATTTACAGCAGTTCGCAATGGTCTCGGGGCTTCAAGCAAACGCAGAAAGGAGTGCTATCTACATAGCAGGTACTTCACATGGGCAAATAGAGGCTATCCTCCAGCTGTTAGGCTTCTCGGTTGGCCACCTCCCATTCAAATATTTAGGAGTACCTCTAGACTCGAAGAAACTAAGCGTAGCTAACTGATGGCCTCTGGTGGAAAAAATCACAGCAAAAATAACATGCTGGTCGTCGAGACTTCTATCCTATGCTGGCCGACTGCAACTGATTAAATCAGTACTGTTTGGAATTCAAGCCTACTGGTCCCAAATCTTTCTGCTGCCCAAGAAGATACTCAAAATGACTGAAGCGATCTGCCGGTCTTACCTCTGGACAGGAACAACTGCATCTAGAAAAGCGCTGGTAGCATGGGAACACTTTGTATACCTTACACTGCGGGGGGACTGAATATAATAAAATTAGGCAATTGGAACAAGGCTGCGGTCGTCAAACATCTCTGGGCATTGACCAAGAAAAAGGACAGTCTATGGATAAAATGGGTGCATGTTTATTACGTCAAAAACAAAAGCATTGCTGATGTCCCTGTACCCAAAGCCGCGGCGTGGGCAATCAGGAAAATCTTGGAATCGAGAGAACTAATACTTGGCATCACAACCCTTTAGGGGAACTTGGATAATCGACTCAGGCAACTTCAAAATGGGAATGAGTTTAGTATAAAGAAGTTATATACTCATCAAATCCCTCAATATCGCAAAGTCCAATGGTGAGCCATCATACTGCAGAAGCAACTCCACCCCATGTATAAATTTACTTTATGGTTGGCGCTGCACAGAAGATTATCTACTGTGGACAGAATACAGGAATATAACAGTCTGGTTCCGCAAGAATGTGTGTTTTGCGGAGTGTGTTGCGAAACGTTCGATCATTTATACTTGAATGTTGTAAGACTAACGAACTCTGGAATCGATTATTAATCTGGTTGGACCATAAGAGACCCATCTCCAATTGGCATTCAGAATGTAAATGGATTAACAAGCAAGCGAAACGGAAAAATGGTATAGCTGGAATCACTGCCTGTCTGTTTGGAACCATGGTTGCAATTATTTGGAGCGAGCGAAACAGAATGAGATTCCAGGGTGGACACTGGCGGACAGATAAAGTGTGCAAGGAGTTGGTAATACATATCCACGCGAGAGGCGATTCAATTCACAAGTGGAGAAATGTACTACGAACGTTAAACCATTACCCATAGATTTAATCTCGATTGGCTATGTACTATAGTTATATAGAATATTTGGAATAGATGGTCAACATCTATCATGTACTTGATTTGTGAGATTTGGAATGAAATATACTTTTACATAAAATAAAAAAAGAAGAAGTGTAAAGATTTATAAATAAAATATTTTTGAATATATATTTTTACTTTTTAAAATTTAAACATTTTAGATGAAATTTTTGGCTTCGCGCCACTAATAACTTGTATGTTATTCCAGCATGGGAAAGGGGATATTCATGTGCAAGAAACTCTGAACTAATAACTAATGAATAGCACCAAATATAAAGTATAAATATTTTGAATTTTCAGATACCAAATCCAACGTTCGACCAAATCACAAATAAATTCAATTCGTAATCTAAACATTCAAATCAAAAGTTTAAGAAATTTAAATATATCGAAACTTTGACAACCCAACCGATTATAGAAAAAATCAAATAAGAAAATAAAATAATAGAAGCAAAACCCGACAAGCCAAATACACAAAAGACAAAAGATAAAAAAAAATAGACAAAAGAAATATGTCAAAAGGAAGGATCAAAGAGGCTTTTTAAAAAAGAATGCGAACGTGTCAACCATAGATGACACATTTACAACACCTTTCTTCTACACTCGCTTTCGCATCCCAATTATTATGAAAACGGTATCACCCAACTCCAAAAAACGCTACCCCCTTCCTCTTTCTCCACGTTGATGCACGTGTCCCACACTCCAAAATTCCAAAAAAAAGGTTTTAATTCAAAATACTTGAAAAGAATTTGAGAAATAAAAAAATGTCCAATGTATAAAATTTCAAGATCAACATTAAAGCATCTTTTGCATCGGTAAAAATTGTGATGGGATCTCGAACAGATATTATGAAGTCATATATTCGACTCAAATTCTCTATATTTGCCTGAAAACTCAGTAAATATGTATAAATAACAAATTTTAAATACATTAAGAGAATTTTTAATTAAAAAAAAATCTTTCATATCTTCCAAACAGTGGGTAGCGTTTTTAATCTCAGGTGAAAACTGGACAATTCAACGTAATCTTCAGGACTAAAAGGATGTCGGAGGAGTGGAGGTGGAGTACAGTGGTGCCCTTGTACAAGAACAAAGGGGACATCCAGTGCTGCAACAACTATAGGGGCATCAAATTAATAAGCCACACGATGAAGGTTTGGGAGAAGGTGATTGAGGCGCGGGTGAGGGAGGCGACAACTATATCTAGGAACCAGTTCGGTTTCATGCCGGGACGCTCCACCACAGAGGCGATTCACCTAGTCAGGCGGATGGCGGAACAATTCAGGGATAAGAAGAAGGACCTTCATATGGTGCATATCGACTTGGAAAAGGCGTATGATAAGGTCCCGAGGGAGGTGCTACGGAGGTGCTTGGAGGCGAAGGGTGTGCCAGAAGCCTACATCAGAGTAATCAAGGACATGTACAATGGAGCTAAGACTAGGGTTAGGATGGAGGGGGGCGAATCAGACCATTTTCCTGTGGTAATGGGGCTCCACCAAGGATCGGTGCTGAGCCCCCTGTTGTTCACCTTAGTGATGGATGCTCTAACCTGACATATCCAAGGGGATGTGCCTTGGTGTATGCTCTTTGCTGATGATATAATATTGATAGACGGGACTAGGGCAGGTGTTAGTAAAAGGTTAGAGATATGGAGACAGACCCTCGAGTCTAAGGGTTTCAAAATAAGCAGATCTAAGACAGAATATCTGGAGTGCAAGTTTGGCGACGAGCCGAGTGGGGTAGGCAGGGAAGTGATGCTTGGTTCTCAGGCCATCGCCAAGAGGGACAGTGTAAGTTATCTGGGGTCTGTGATTCAGGGGGACGGAGAGATTGACGGGGACGTCACCCATCGGATAGGAGCGGGGTGGTCAAAGTGGAGGCTTGCTTCAGGGGTCCTGTGTGATAAGAAAATTCCACACAAACTCAAGGGGAAATTCTTCAGAGCCGTGGTTAGACCTGCGATGTTGTATGGGGCGGAGTGCTGGCCCCTGAAGAACTCGCATGTTCAGAGAATGAAGGTTGCGGAGATGAGGATGCTTAGGTGGATGTGTGGGCACACCAGGCTGGATAAGATCAAGAATGAAGTTATTCGACAGAAGGTAGGGGTGGCCCCGGTGGACGAGAAGATGCGGGAAGCGAGGCTGAGGTGGTTCGGGCATGTTCGGAGGAGGGGCCCCGATGCCCCGGTGAGGAGCTACGAGCGGCTGGAGATTGTTGGTGGTCGGCGAGGGAGAGGGAGGCCTAAGAAGCATTGGGGAGAGGTGATTAGACAGGACATGACCAGAATGCGGGTTACCGAGGACATGACCCTTGATAGGGGAGTCTGGAGGTCTAGAATCAGGATTGTAGGCTAGGGGCTCACAGAGTTCTCCGTACGCCTTTCCCGGGGTTGGGTGTGGGATAGTAGGGTTACCCATAGGTGATTAGTGTTTTAGCTTATGTACCCAGAGGGTTGTTAGTATGGTAGTTACTGCTTGTTATTATTGCATGCGACTGTATTTATGTTGCTTATGTTTTCATAATTATTTACGTTATTTCTGCGGGAGTACTTGTGCTTTATTATTTTGTTTTGTCTTGCTTGTGTTTCTAATTTTATCTTTGTTTCTTAATGCAGCTTTTCCTTTTTTATCTTATACGCCGAGGGTCGACTGGAAACAGCCTCTCTGCCCTTTCGGGCAGGGGTAAGGTTCGTCTACATATTACCCTCCCCAGACTCCACCTGATGGGAATATACAGGATAGTTGTTGTTGTTGTGAACTGGACAAAAAAAACAAAGATTCAATCTTCTAGAAATTACGTGAGAGAGTGCCACGTTGTAGGGGACCTCAAATGAGGTATTTGTTTTTAACTCTTTTGCTTGGGTTCGTGCATTTGCTCTAAGTCTTTACTGCTTAGATAAGGTCGGCTGCTAAATGCCTAACTTTCTGTACGTGTCACATTTTGGAGCTTTCAAGACTTTATTGGGGTCCTTAGAAAAGGACAACCGTACTTATCTCTATTCTACTTTCGTCCATATATAAATCCCCCACATTTCCCATTCTGAAAAGAAAAAGAAGTTTAGAGAATTATTTTTATTACTTCTCACCATTTTAATTCTCTGAGCTTCTTAATTTGTTAAATTAAATTTTGAAGATGGGTGTTCAAGAAAAAGATCCTCTTTTGCAATTAAGTTTGCCACCAGGGTTTCGTTTTTATCCTACTGATGAAGAGCTTTTAGTTCAATATTTATGCAAGAAAGTTGCAGGACATGACTTCTCTATGCAAATTATTGGGGATATTGATTTGTACAAATTTGACCCTTGGGTTCTTCCAAGTAAGTTTCCAATTTATAGAACCTTCTGTACTAATGCAAATATTAGTAATTTTTTTATGCACGTATTAGTGATTATTTTTACGGTTCGAATATGTCATCGGTCTGTTAATTGTTGATTTCTTATTGAATTGTACAGGTAAGGCTCTCTTTGGTGAAAGAGAATGGTATTTTTTTAGTCCAAGAGATAGGAAATATCCAAATGGATCTCGACCAAATAGAGTTGCTGGTACTGGTTATTGGAAAGCAACTGGAACTGATAAAGTCATAACATCACAAGGAAGAAAGGTTGGAATTAAGAAAGCACTTGTGTTTTATGTGGGTAAAGCACCAAAAGGAACCAAGACCAATTGGATTATGCATGAATATAGACTCTTTGAACCTTCAAGGAAAAATGGAAGTACAAAGGTAAATTCACCTATCCCTTTTTTTTTTGAATAATAAAAAGAAATTTGTTCCTTTAGACCTTTGAATATTAAAATAATCGCTTAAACAAGTTCATTATTCATGTATTTTGATGAATGCTCTATTACCCTATAGCTGATAAATAGTTTCTGGCGGCCTAAAAGTGAATAAAACTCATGTTTTAAAGGTATTATGGTTCTAAGAGTAGTCTAAATATAACACAATTTCCCTATAAAAGGACGAAAGATATGTGTTTTATTAGTTGAAGGTTCAATGTGCTTATTCATATATCGCAAGGGTCAAAATTAGAATTTACAAATGATTGGAGGACCAAAAATGCAATATATATCATTTTTTGGGCAAATATCTTTAGGCATTTGTTAATGAGTTTTTGTTATGTATATTTCAGCTAGATGAATGGGTCCTCTGTCGAATTTATAAGAAGAATTCAAGTGGACAGAAGCCTCATATATCCGGTTTGAACAGCAAAGAATACAGCCATGGTTCCTCAACTTCATCGTCGTCCCAATTTGATGATATGCTCGATTCATTACCTGAGATGGATCACAAGTTTTCTAACTTGCCGAGATTGAACTCGCTCAAGAACTTCCAACAAGGTGAAAAGTTTAATCTTGAACGCCTGGATTCTGCCAACTTTGATTGGGCAATCCTTGCGGGGCTCAAACCAATGCCAGAATTGCGCCCCGCAAATCAATCTCCAGACGTTCAAGCTCCTCAGGGGCATGTTAACAACCACATAAACAACAATAACTATATGAATTTTCTAAATGATGGGTATGTCCAGCTTACGAATTTTCGAGGTAATACCAAGGTAGAAAGAATTAATCTAGATGAAGAAGTTGAAAGTGGAATCAGAAATCAAGGGGTTGATAAATCAGGATTCTTCCAACAGAATATAAATGGATTTTCTCAAACCTATACGAATACTGTCGACCAGTTTGGAATCCAGTGTCCGAACCAAACATTAAATCTGGGGTTCAGGCAGTAGGCATTGAAAAGTTAAAAAGATTGTAATCCAACCTTAATTCTGTTTTTTCTGATTTTACGTAGTCAATACTGTACACACAGAAAATATATAGGGAAATGTACATTCTTATAGGAATTGGGCTTATAGTTTGTATGATACATTTCCAGATTTAGCTGTATTCTGTAATTCTTGCATTTCTGTAGCAAGTTAGAAAGATAGAGATTACCTTTACGCGTTGTTTGTCCTTCGGAAATACAGATTTTACGAGTAGAATTTTATTGCGGTTATGTTGTTATCCTCGTATTTTAAGATAAAATTATAATATGCAGTCAAAGTTTTCTATAACAGTTTTATTTATTATATTTTTAAATATTAGAGTGAAGTGCTGTTATATTATTGCATAATATAAATATTGATTTAAAAAAATGGACTTTTAGAGTTAATAGAAACAAGGAAAACGTTCAACCTTGTTTTACTATTTCAAATTGTTCAGTTTTGCTTCTCTTATAGGCTTGTAACATTATACCAACAGAGGACAAACTAGCCAAATTTCAAAATTATAAGAAACTTAACCGTGTAAAACTCACATGATTATTGATGTTTGCTAATTAAAATCTACAAGTTAACTTCTGTGTTATTTTTGTTTCATATAATTTCAGATGATTTAAAAATCGAAAATATTTTGTTGCTTATATACAATGTAGAAAAATTATTGTATTTATTGAAACATATTGCTACTTTTATGGTGCGTCAATGATGGAGCGCCATGCCGTCAGGGATGGATTTTACATATTGTATGTATATATTTTTTAAATTTAATATAATAATAATAAATTTATTTGCTTCAATTCTCTCACTTATATTCTTTTCTCTTTTATTTAGTAGTTCATTTATGTATTAAAATTCATAAATTAGTTTGGTTGGGATTTGGCGCTGAAATGTTATTTTTTATCACCTCAATGTTTTTTTGAGATCATGAAAAAATAAAAACTTATTATTGTTCACTAGAAAGATCCAAGGAAGATGTGCCGCAAATACAAAGAAAGTGGGATGCGAATAGTCGTTTTTATTTCTATTTCTGGAGGTAGCAATACAATATTTTAGTGGCTCATATTTCAAATTAGTATCACGGCATGTAAACCTCGTTTTTGGGAGTTGTCTTTCACTTGAAACATGAAAGGTACCAATGGTAGTAAGGCGTAAGCAAAATTTTTGTCAAATGTGTTCAAAACTTTAAAAAAACAAATAGTTTTTCCAATAAATAGGTGCATGAATTTCTGTAATCAAACTACATAATGTTTAACTAAATTGAACTATAATTTTATAAATTAAAACAAACATAAAAAAGAAGAAAACAATTCTACTAATAAGTAGAACCAAAGGAAAGAGATAGTTGAGAGGGTCCTAAAATCGATTCGTATTAAGTATTCGAATAATGGAGTGATACGTGAAATTGGGGACAGACGAAAAGCGAGGCAAGTGGAAACCAAGACCAGAGACAGTAGCTTCAGTTTGCACCGGGAAGACCCCGAAGGAAATCTTGCTAATAAAGACAAACGAATGTTTGCCGCCCGATGATATTCAATGAAAAATATTTTTCAATATTAAATACACAATTCGATATAGAGAATTTTGGCAATTATAGCTTGTTGTTACATATTCATCAATGGTATCATAATTTTCATTAAGAGGGGATTGATCCTAGGATCTTATTCTTAGGTGCAGCTATAAATAGTGACTTCAACAACCATTATAAAAAATTTGAATTTTCCAACAAACTTATGCTACGTACTGTTATAAAACTCAATAGCACTTTATTTCTTGTCTATCGATGTTTTAATTATTGTTTTCGGAAGCTCTTCTCCCGAAATCAAGCTATTTTATATTTTATATCGATTTCAATATTAAGTCTTGCATTTTATTTAATTTATTTATCGTTTTGGGATCAAATCAATTTGTTTGTCCATAAACCATGTTATAAATTAAACTGTACAATTTTACGGGTAAATAATTTGGCGCTCATGGTAGGGCTTAGACAGTTGCGTAATTGAGTTGATCCTTACATCTATATCTAACCTATTTACCATTTTGTTTCTTAGCAAAAAATCATTAAAAAAATGGCAGATAACGATGTCAACATTGATCACAACGTTAAGGCCCAAGGAAATCAACCTCAACATGAAGATTTAATTAGTGATACCCGCAACGAGGAGGATGTAGCCCTGCCGGTCCATGGCGGGCAATATCCACGACATGTTCGGGAGGCAACTCCTGATGATGCTGAAGATGAGCACGATTTGGAAACGATGAGAATCATAAGGGAACAACAAAAGGCTATTATGGGTCATCTCTGGCGACAAGATCATGTCATGACAGAGTTGAGGCAAGCAATGTCGGGTGCTTCTAATAATGTGAATGGAAGAGTTCCAGTTCCTCTTGGTTCTACCATAAACCAAACAACACAAAGGGTTGAGAATAAAACCCCGAGGGGTGAAGTCGGCTTCGACTGAACTGGGGGAATGACAACGAATCTGGTAAAAATAATGGGAATGATCCCTTTAAAACGAGCTCATGCGGTTTATGAGGGAAATAATCGCCCGAATAGACCAAACCTTGGGTACGCTGCTAGTGTTGAAAGGACCGGACTCAAAGAAATATACCCAATTGCCACTCAAACTGAGCGTGGCACCATAGTTACTTTCCAAGCAATTTAAAATGCCAGACTTGCCAAAGAATGATGGGACTTCGGATGCTCAGGAGCACATCATCACCTACACAATGGCAATGAAAGGAAAGGACTTAGCTTCGTACGAGATTAAGTTTGTCTTGCTGAAGAAGTTCGAGGAGACCCTCATGAATGGGGCCTTGATATGGTATTCACTTCTACCTGAGAACTCAATAGATTTCTTCGAGATGCTCGCAGATTCTTTTATCAAGACCCATGTAAGGGCTAGGAAGATGCAAGACCAAAAAGCCGATATATTCATAATTGTTCAAGAATGCCAATGCCCAACCGGAGTTTAGATTCCTATGAGTGGCTTTATGTTTGTTCACTTGATTCTTGTAGTCTCATTATTGGGAAATTATATGACCACTGCAAGTGGTAAATATTTGTATTATTCTCATTTAAATTTTAAAGTGGTAATAGTTCAGGTGACAAACCTTTGCAAATGGAGTTCGCTTTTGCAATGGTTCATGAAGATCCATGTTTGTGGACTGCTTATTCAAGAAACAGGTAAATCTGAGGCTAGTGTTGCAGAGAAATGTTTCCTGTGTTGGGAATAAAATATTAATTCCCACTTTACTCGGTCGTTGAACAATATGAAAAATAACACAAGCAATCGGAACACCAAAATTTACGTGGAAAACCCTCCCAAATTTAGAGGGAAAAACCACGGGTCAAACTCCGAGAAATATCCACTATAAAAAAATAATGGTAATCCAAAATCTCAAGTGACCAACTTGAGAAACACCAAAAATAGAGACGATACAAGAACACCCTTTGGGACAAATATTGTACCCAAAGAAACCTCACAAACACTCTTGTATAATATACACTCTAATTTTTGGACACTAACTACCACTCACCAAATTGTGAGTAACTCTCAAAATTCTCTCTCGGATATAACACACAAAAGAATTGTTTTTGTGTTGGTGTATTTTAGCTTGCTCCCGAATGGCCTTTATATAGGCAAAGAATGTGGTGAAAAAGACATGGTTGGTGGGGTTGGTGACCTACCAATTTGAACAAATGATGTGGTTGGTGACCTACCAATTTGAACAAGATTGTGGTTGGTGACCTACCAATTTGAACAAAAAATTGTGGCTGCACCTTTTCACATGGTTGAGAGATTATTCAACAATCTCCCCCTCTCTCATCCATGTTAATATGACTCCATTACTTGGAGCGTATACCTGCAACGTTTCTACAGAACTCAAATTTCTCCCGAGTCACCACTTTCGTCAGCATGTCTGACGGATTCTCATCGGTATGAATCTTCTCAAGTAGTAACAACTTAGATTCCAATACATTCTGAATCCAATGATACCTCACGTCGATGTGCTTCGACTTTGCATGGAATGAAGAATTCTTCGCAAGGTGTATGGCACTTTGACTATCACAAGATAACACATACTTGCTCTGTTCGAACCCAAGCTCCTGAAGATACTTCTTCATCCATAACAATTCCTTACAAGCTTCTGTCGATGCAATGAACTCCGCTTCCGTTGTAGAAAGCGCAACACATTTCTGTAACTTTGACTGCCAAGAAACAGCTCCCCCTGCAAAGGTAACCAAATAACCTGAAGTAGACTTATGAGAATCAACATCTCCAGCCATATCAGCATCTGTATAGCCAACTAACACAGATTTGTCACTCCCAAATGTGAGTTTCAAATCTGTTGTACCTCGAAGGTACCTCAAGATTCACTTCACGGCTTTCCAATGTTCAATTCCAGGATTGGAAATGAATCGACTAACTATACCCACTGCATGAGCTATATCCGGCCTCGTACACACCATTGCATACATTAAGCTTCCCACTGCTGATGCATATGGAACCTTTTCCATACTCTTCTTCTCACCTTCCGTCGAAGGACTCTGTTTGGTGCTCAACTTAAAATGATTAGCAAGAGGCGTGCTAACTGCTTTAGCATTCTTCATATTGAACCTTTCGAGTACCTTTTCAATATACTTCTCTTGCGACATAAACAGCTTTCTAGCTCCTCGATCTCGGGTAATTCTCATCCCGAGAATCTGTCTTGATGGCCCAAGTCTTTCATTGCAAAATACTTGCTCAACTGATTCTTCAATTTCTCAATTCTTGAAATATTCTTGCCAACGATCAGCATATCATCCACATAGAGTAAAAGGATGACAAAATCATCATCAGAGAACTTCTGCATAAATACACAGTGATCCGCACTAGTCTTCTTATAGCCTTGAGCCTCTATGACAGACTCAAATTTCTTGTACCACTGTCTCGGTCCCTGTTTGAGCCCATAAAGGCTCTTCTTCAACCGACACACATAATTCTCTTTCCCTTTAACCCTGAAGCCTTCTGGCTGTTCCATGTAGATCTCCTCCTCCAAATCTCCATTGAGAAATACAGTCTTTACATCCATCTGTTCAATCTCCAAATCAAGACTTGCAGCTAAACCAAGTACTACACGAACAGATGACATCTTCACAACCGGGGAAAATATCTCATCAAAGTCAACACCCTTCCGTTGACTAAAGCCTTTCACCACCAGTCTGGCTTTATACCTGGGTTGTGAAGATCGTTCTTCATGCTTTACCTTAAAGACCCATTTGTTCTTCAAGGCTCTTTTACCTTTCGGCAACTTCACTAGCTCAAATGTATGATTATCATGCAAGGATTTCATCTCATCTTGAATGGCTTCCATCCACTTCTTACTGTGCTCGTCGTTTACATCTTTCTCATAACATTCGGGTTCTCCCCCGTCAGTTAATAACACATACTCTTGGGGAGAGTATCTCCTGGATGGTTGACGATCTCTGGTAGATCTCCTAAGTGGAACCGCTGGTATCTCAGTCTGATCCTGAGTATCATCAGGTTTTTCAACAGGAACTGATTCGACTTCCTCTCCGACGTCTTCTTCAGTTAGTGGAACATGTTGATCATTTTCGACATGTCTCTGCACAACATCTAAAGGGACCGGATCCAAATCCATTAGCCCATCGCTTAACTCCTGTGATGATGTCTTTTCTGCCTTGTCAATGTCTTCAATGGTTTGATCTTCCATGAAGACTACATCTCTGCTCCTAATTAACTTCTTGGAGATAGGATCATATAACATATAGCCAAACTCATCTTGGCCATAACCCAGAAAAATACATTGTTTTGACTTTACATCAAGCTTGGATCTCTCATCTTTAGGAATGTGCACAAAAACCTTGCACCCAAAGACCTTCAAATGATCATAAGAAACATCTTTCCCTGACCATACCTCGTTTGGCACTTCAAACTGTAGTGGAACACATGGTGTCAGATTCAAAACATACACAACTGTATTTAATGCCTCACCCCAAAAGGACTTTGGAAACTTTGCTTGTGAAAGCAAATATCTGACTCTCTCCAGAAGCGTTCGATTCAGCCTTTCAGCTAAACCATTAAGCTGCGGTGTCTTTGGCGGTGTCTTTTGATGTCAAATTCCTTGCTCCTTGCAGTAGTCCTCAAAAGGACCAATATATTCTCCTCCATTATCTGTCCGGATGCATTTTAGTTTCTTACCAGTCTCCCTTTCAACTGATGCTTGAAACTGCTTGAACATATCCAATACTTGATCTTTTGTTTTCAAAGGATACACCCAAATCTTCCGTGAGTAGTCATCAATAAAACTCACAAAATAGACAGATCCACCAAGCGTTCTTGTCTTCATAGGACCGCATACATCAGAATGTACAAGCTCCAATACACTCGACCTTCTCTTCGGAGGAGA
This sequence comes from Nicotiana benthamiana, assembly GCA_034376525.1. Lineage (NCBI taxonomy): Eukaryota > Viridiplantae > Streptophyta > Magnoliopsida > Solanales > Solanaceae > Nicotiana > Nicotiana benthamiana. The sequence continues at coordinate 121,003,941 of CM067331.1, forward strand.
GCTTCTAAATGAAACTCTATGCTGCTTCCCTTTCAGACAATGAGCACATTTTTCCAAATGAGCTTTCTTTATACCCGGCAAACGATTCTTCTTTGCCAATAATGCCAAGCCCTTCACACTCATATGGCTCAACCTTTTGTGCCACAGATCAATTTTCTCCTGGTTATCCAGTGCATTGATAACCCCTTTGGAATGCCTTGCTTCCATCACGTACAGGCTTGACTGCTTCTGACCTCTAGCCACGATCATAGATCCCTTAGTAAGCTTCCACTTACCATCGTGGAACACATTACAAAAGCCATCTTCATCAAGTCTTCCAGCAGAAATCAAATTAAATCGAATATCAGGAATGTGCTTAACACCTTTAAGCACCAACTTCGTCCCGTTGTTCGTTTCCAAACAAACATCTCCAATTCCAATAACGTTGGAAATACCATTGTTCCCCATCTTAACAGACCCAAAATCACCGGCTGTATAAGATATGAACAGATCACGATGAGTTGTTGCATGAGTAGAGGCACCGCTGTCAATTACCCAAGTTGTTTCCTCACTTGCAAGATTGATAGCATCTCCGTCACAGACAATGAAATAATCATCACCAACTTTGTTAACTTCATCGTTGTCTTTCTTCTCCTCTGCTGGCTGACCCTTATTCTTTTGTAACTTAGGACAGAACTTCTTTGTATGTCCTTTCTCATGACAGTAGTAGCACTCAATATTTGCAAATCTGGCAGACTTGCTTCCGCTCCTACTTTTGCCTCTCTTTGAAAGACCTCGACTTTTGCTCCTCCCCCTGAACTCAGTGACTAAGACCTCTGTTTGTGAAGATGATGAACCTTGACTCTTTCTCCTCATCTCCTCGTTCAGAACACTGCTCTTGGCTAGAAACATTGTGATTATACCATTGGGGGCTGAATTTGACATGGAGGTTCTGAATGTCTCCCACGAATTCGGTAATGTACCGAGTAGCCACAATCCTTGTATCTCGTCTTCAAACTTGATACCCATTTCAGAGAGTTGATTGAATACTCCCTGAAATGTATTCAAATGATCTGCCATGGAAGTCCCTTCTTGATACTTCAATCCCATCATTTGCTTTATCAGGAATAATTTACTATTCCCCGTCTTCTGGGCATACAACTGTTCGAGTTTACTCCACAGTGTACGTGCATGTGTTTCTCCACTGATGTGGTTTAACACATTATCATCCACTCATTGCCTGATGTATCCACAAACTTGTCGATGAAGTAAATTCCATTCCACATCCGTTTTGTCCTCAGGCTTCTCCGTAGCAAATACCGGTAAATGATAGCCCTTCACATAAAGAAGATCTTCCATTTTGCCTTTCCAAATATGATAATTTGAACCGGTCAAATTAACCATTCTGCTTGTATTAGTTTCCATCACAGAAGTGACAGTTCAACAATACTGCTGACTACACCAAAAAATAGCATAGAAATCAGTCTCGTGAACAGTAACCCAGTAACGGATGAACCTGGCTCTGATACCACTTGTTGGGAATAAAATATTAATTCCCACTTTACTCGGTCGTTGAACAATATGAAAAATAACACAAGCAATCGGAACACCAAAATTTACGTGGAAAACCCTCCCAAATTTAGAGGGAAAAACCACGGGCCAAACTCCGAGAAATATGCACTATAAAAAAATAATGGTACACCAAAATCTCAAGTGACCAACTTGAGAAACACCAAAAATAGAGACGATACAAGAACACCCTTTGGGACAAATATTGTACCCAAAGAAACCTCACAAACACTCTTGTATAATATACACTCTAATTTTTGGACACTAACTACCACTCACCAAATTGTGAGTAACTCTCAAAATTCTCTATCGAATATAACACACAAAAGAATTGTTTTTGTGTTGATGTATTTTAGCTTGCTCCCGAATGGCCTTTATATAGGCAAAGAATGTGGTGAAAAAGACATGGTTGGTGGGGTTGGTGACCTACCAATTTGAACAAATGCTGTGGTTGGTGACCTACCAATTTGAAGAAGATTGTGGTTGGTGACCTATCAATTTGAACAAAAAATTATGGCTGCACCTTTTCACATGGTTGAGAGATTATTCAACATCCTGAATGGCTGGTTGGTTTACCAGAAAAGCATAAAAATCTGAGGCTACTATTGCAGAGAAGAGTTTGTTTGTCGTTCTGGGATCGTGGAGGGGAAACTTCATTGCTTCAACGACCAAGTTAAAAGTACATGTATGTTCCAGTCTTCAATCCCCTCCCTTAACAAAGATGCAAAAGAAGGCTGTTGCTGGATTCTGATACTATTGGTAGATATCTCAGTTTTAAAATGGATTAGAATGTCCAGCAAACCGATTTGACTCATGGGAACTTTTTACCATAACATAATCCTTTTATCATTTACGTATTCCATTGACACACATATTTTATTTGAATACAGATCTACAAATTGAGACTTGTATCATTTTAGAAAGCCTTTAGAGCTTTGTTCGACTTTGAAAGTCTGAGGCTAAAAATGATCTCTAGTTGCCCATATTTACGAACTTTGTAGTAAATGAATTAAATATGTTCAATTAATGGGGACTTATTTTGTTCAAATCCTAATTGGTTCTGTTGTGTCACAGAAAGCTAAACGTGTCAGTAACAAGAAATAACTTTGTTGTAAACTAATTGAATAAATTGTTCTCAAGATTGTAGGAGATAACTCGCACTTACAGAAATTAGAATCTAGATTCCCAAGTTGGTCCTACACCTCAACCAGTCAGTCATTCCCTTGTAAACACACACATATTTTCTCATGAAAATCATCAGAAACTACTATTGTGTATGTTACCTGTTAGGCTGACGATTTTTTGTTACGCATAAACGATATTGAAATAATGCAGAAAATGTTGGAAAAATTAGATGATTATGGAGAATAAAAGGTTTAGATGCGTGTCAATGATACTGTCCTTAAGGATATTTCGCCCACATCGAGATGAATAAACTTAGGCGTATTTTCCAATATTTAACAAGCTCTTCTAGTATAATTAGGAGTAGAAATAACAGATTTATGAGAAAAAACGCAACACCAAAAAAAAAAGAAGAAAAATTGTTATTATTTTCACATTCTCTTTTATGTAAAATCGAAGGAGTATATATAGTGCAAAGAAAATGCACACCCTGAATGAAACTGTTCAAGCCATAAAGGCTTTCTAAAAACTTCAGAAACGTATGCTTCAAAAATCGTTAAAATCATTTCCAAGCCATAATAGCTTTTTAACTTACTATACGCTGAAAACAAAAATAACGTAAAAGAAAGGATCAAAAAGCCATTAGAACTATCAGATTCTTAAGAAACGGTACAATTATCCATTAAGGATTTAATGTCAAGAATTCACTGACAAAACAAATCATTAAAAATTCAATGCCAAGAATTGAAAACGTAAAACCATTAAAAGCCATCAATTGCCAAACCGTTAAAATTAAATTGTTAATTGAAAATATTCTATTAGTTACAATTCTATCAAGATTATATTAAAATAATGAACCTAGACATAATTATAAATATTCTTTTCGAAATATTAAAATATTTTTTATTCAACAGAAAGTACTTTTAAAATATCAAGAAAAATTTGACCAATTTGCAATATCAATTTATTAGTTTGGGTAATTGATAATCAGACCTCATGTCAACATGAGCGAATATTTTAAATTACTACCTTTTTAGTTTAGAAACAAATATTCTTTATTTTGGCAGTATTTAAATTAAAGGAAAAATAAGACATCATCAGTAGAAAGATAAAGGATAGGCATAGGACAAGGCGCGCCAAAAACCTCATCTAACAACTACCAGGAACTCAACTCTCTGTCAATGGCGTACCCTTTATCCTGTTCCATTAATTCTCACAGGACAGGATCCAGTGGTTGTTATCTCGCTCCTTCTTTCCAAAACAATGCCTTTTTCCGTACCCACCTCGTGCTTCCGCTCTGCCCACTTCGTATTACAACTCCAGCAAGACAAATTTATGCTAGACTCACTGCCCCAAAGAACAATGCTTCACTGGTTAGTTCAATTCTAGTTGAAATTTAGCTATTTTCAAGCTTAAATTTTTTGTGCCGTCTACTCCTGACCTGAGTCATGAGTAGTTTGGGATTATTGTACTTACTACATTTTTCTGAGATATAATTTGGGCAAAGGTTTACCTTTTAACAGTTTGATCAAGATGAAAGCATAAGCGACAATCGGAACTTTTTTATCAGGACATATCTGTACAATTGATATTAATCCTTGCTTAAGATTGATACCATTCCAAATTCTCCCAAGTGTATGATAAAGTTGACACTTTGAAGATTCTAGCCAAGGCATTTGATGTCTTTGAGGGTAATTTTATCCATATAATTAGGTTACAAAGAAAAATACTAAGTGTAACTTAGGCTATGTTAAGTCCTACGAGGGAATGTGTGTGGTTTCCTTACACGGTCTTGGCTAATCCTCCCCCTCGTGAGCTGGCTTTTGGGATTGAATTAGGCCAAATGCCCAACTCTTCACATAGTATCAGAGCTAGAACCATCGATCCCTGATGTTATTGGATCCACGTCTTATGTTATCCACACTCAAGTTGTCCCATGGGCATGTGCGGCTGTCCTTATACAGTCTTGAGAAATTTTCCTATCATGAGCTAGCTTTTGGAGTTTGAGTTGGGCCCTATCCATTTCTTCAACGGCTATGATTTTTCTGATTTTCCTTATATTTCTTTTCCTTGGGACACTAGCATGGTGCATTTGTAACCATATTCTGCACGCTTCAAGAATGATGAGGAACACAACTTTTATAATCCTCTCAGCTCCTGAATGGTTTTTCAGTCATGCAGGAATTGACAAAGAGGCCAACTACTCCGTCCATTTTGTTAACACATTTGGAGAGTACAATGAAGCAATTTCAGAGTTTAATGGCTGTGATGCTTATCTTTGTTGAAATTGCATCTCCAATACCTTTTTATGGTTGGCAAGTTTGGCCCATTTCTCCTGCTGAGGCAGTGCTTTATTCCCCTGAAACAAACATCCCAAGAACGGGAGAATTAGCTCTCAGAAGAGCTATCCCCGCCAACCCAAATATGAAAACTATACAGGTGACTAATTTTTGTCTTGCCAATATATATTGGTTTACCCAGACTCATGCAGTATCACCGTTCCTTTTTGTTTACATGCAGGATTCTCTTGAGGACATCTCGTACTTGCTGAGGATTCCACAGCGGAAACCATTTGGAACAATGGAGGGTAATGTGAAGAAAGCGCTTAAGGTATTGCTTTATATTTTTGCGTGCAACCAAATTAGATATAAAACAAGGTTTGGTCCTCTACCAAGGTCCCCATTCTTCAATATATTCCACAGCCATCCAACAGAAGTATTGGGTGTCAGGCCATTTCCAAACAATAAAGAATAGAAGAGAACTTTTGGGATAATACCCTGCATAAAATAGCTGCTTATTTATGTTTGTTTGCCAGAAAGATCCTCAACGATACAAGGAAGGAAGAAATTTTTCCTTTCATGTTATTCTCTTAAACCATCCATCAAATAGACTTATAGCAGTAGAGAACTAAAAGAGTTTCAAAGATGTAGACGCCACGTGCCAACTGATTGTAACAGGTCATTTGGTTCTGCATATAAGACATAATATCTACTTATTTTAAAAGGATGTGAAGGTATGAAATACTCTTATTCTATCTGATCCCGGTTAGCTATAGGGTTGTAGTTATGTTACCATCTCTGAAATTTATACCCTTGGAATCTAGATGATCATTATTGAAGTACAATATTAAAATGAAAAACTAGTTGCGTTGATGATGTTGGATAGGGGGGACTTGTGGGATTTAGGTGTAGGGGGAGGAGAGGTGATAGAGCTGGGGGAAGTAGAGGCAGATGGAATTCGTTTCCTTCTACGTCATGAAGTTGTCGTGATCTCTTATCCTTCAATGGGATGCAAATAATTCCATTGCCCTTGAAGCGAGATAATAATCTGGCCTTGGACTAAATATGGACTAATTGGTTTGAACTGTACTCCATTGGTGTAAGTTTCAACCTAATGACCGATATTAATCTGGCAGTCATTTGCTCCCCTCCCTCCCCCCCCCCCCCCCCCCCACAAACACACACACACAACCACCCCCAAATAATAAATCCTGTTGCATATATTATAAGTATGCGGCCCCTAAAGATAAGCTGGCAGGGATTCCTTTTTTGCAATTTTGACCTATAACAACCATTCTTTTTAATCTCTCATGTATGTGAAGTTATTACATTCATCAAATGTGAAACCAGAACTATTTCTGGTTTCAAGTACATTATTCTAATGCTACATATCAGATTGCAACAGATGAAAAGGCATCCATCTTGGCTAGCATACCAGCTGAACTGAGGGATGAGGGTTCAGTCTTGTACGCTTCTCTTATAGAGGGAAAGGTAACACGAAATAACTAGAATTGTTAGTTTAAAAGTATTTTTGGTTAAATGACTTCATTTTATGTTCCAGGTTGTCACTAGCCTGCATCAGTGTCGAGGTTCATCCTCTACTAGCTGCATTTAGGCCCCAAAAGGGATAAAAAGAAAGAGGAAAATTATTAGAAACTCGGAACTGTATACATGTGATCCTTTAATTGATTGAACCAATAGCAGGGATGTCTATGTGAACCAGGAGCACATTTGTTGTTGCTTTACGGATTATGTTTTATTGCAGAAGTTTGTGAAAATCCTATGCATTTGTGACAGTATATTTTCGGTTTGCATGATGATATTCCAGTGATAGTACATTTTTGTCCTATGTTGCGTGTCGGATCCTATCCGACACGGTTTACTGCACCCGTGTCGGATCCTCCAAAAATATACATCTTTTGCCGGATCCGACACGCATCCAACGACATTTTTGGAGAGTCCGAGCAACATAGTTTTTGGCGGTCTCATTGATTCCTTAAATTTCAGAAATCATCTAAACAGATGATATGTTTTAACATAAACCAACTGCGATTAAGATGACTTTCTCGTTTATCTTGTCAGGGTGGATTACAAAACCTTCTACAGTACATAAAGGATAAGGATCCAGATAAAGTATCAGTTGGTCTTGCATCTACACTAGATACTGTTGCGCAGCTGGAGTTGTTGCAGGTATTTGTGAGCTCCTTTATACTTTAAACACCTTTATTACTACCGCCCGTGACATTTATAAATGACGCCATAAACGCTGTTACTCTTTTGTGGTAAAATGGAGCAAATCAAATAGAGAAAAGCACAGTTGATGAGTCAACATTTACCGTTTAGAGTAGTTTATGCTTTTGTGGAGTTTTAGTAAGCAATAAGATTTTTATTAAAGTTCAAATCTTGCAGTAAGGAAATTTTCTTGCGCATTGAAGAATATAACAAAGGACAAAGCTTGGGGCAAAGAGCCTGTAGCATCAAACTATCCAAATCTCTCATGCATTACGATTTTTAGAAAATATTTCATTCTTTAATTCAATAATCAGTGTATATATTGACAATATCTCAAAGACATAATCTCTCTACAGGCCCCAGGGTTATCATTTTTGTTGCCTCAGCAGTACTTGAAATACCCAAGGTAAGGCTTCTCATGATTTCTCTTCTAAATATAGCATTTAGAGTTTAGGCACCTTAATTGCTCTGTTTCTCCTCTCCTTTTTTCTCTTTTTTTGGGTGATAATTGTGGTGTACGAGCGAGCTTGTGTGCACCTTGACTTTCACCGAGTATGTGCTACACTTCCACCTTCATTATGCTCTGTGTGTTTGTGTTTAGACAGTCCATAATAATAGACGTTAAAGAAGGTATGTATGCTCGTCGTGTTCTTTATATGGACATCTGAGGCCAGGGGTCCATTCCCTTGACCCGTATTGGTGAGAATTTGACTCCACGAGAAATTGAGGAGAGACGTGAATGTTTTTTGATTCTGTGGATATTTTTACAGTGATACAAAGGCATGGATTGGCAAACAAAAAATGTCCTTTACACAGTGGAAAATACAGGCACGTTGCAGATGCACCTGTGTGACTCCTTTTTTTATCCTTTTTGAATTGCTAAAGATGAGTACTTGCTTCACAAGCAGCAGCAGCACCAAGGATTTGCCACTTATATATAAACGTTGGCTGGAAGTTGATGTAAATTGTAAGGATTCCAAAAGGTCCAGCTCTATACCTATATCATTTACAAAAGAAGCCTTGCACTGAAACTTGAAATTTGAATTCACCTATATTTAGCAAAAGTTACATTTTCTGATTTCGCTTAAAGAACCTGTGGTTTCTTTCTAACCAGTCTGTCCAAAATATACAAAGAGGAATTGTCACGACCCATTTTCTGAACAAGCCGAGACCGGCACTCGATCACTAAACATGACCGAGCGAACCATCTCTGCTTATCAAACATGACCGAGCGAACCACTTTTTCTTTCTTATAAAAAAAATACTTCACTTTATACTTTGGGAGTTCCAACTATCCTGACTTAATTCTGTCTCAGTCACCGTGTGATCAGTACGGGTTCGATCCCAACCTGATTGAATAGGACCAATCCACGAGGTGCCACTCGCTTCATGGTTCTCAGTGCTCATGTATCATACCTTAGCATGGCTAAGTAATTTCTCAGCAACGAGACTCTCGGCTCGTGTGCTCCCTACTTTGGCACAAGTAATTTCAGGAAGTCAACGCCTTGGTCAGGACCCTCGGCCTGGCCGATGACCCCTTCTCAGAATAAAGGATACACCCAAAAATCTTTTCTTTCTAAAACTTCTTGTTGTGACTTTTCAAGTCTAAATCTTTTATACATACGCATACTGATATCCTTAAATGTAAGGCATGACATAAGAATGAAATAGACATTCAAAAGTATTTATAAAGGTTCTTGATCCTTCATGAATTTTCAACATGAAAATGGCATATATGAATAACATAAATATCTGAAATTTATGCATATATATCCAAATAATCATCTAAACTTTAGCTAGAAAATAATTCTAAGCTAATAGGTACTTACTACTCCAACTAAGTACGTATGAGAACTCTTTTATGCAATTCATCAAACACCTTGTGTGCGTGCTTTTGTGAGTTAAACTGCTTTAGTAAAGGGTTATATCACTCACCTCAATACTCCTTGAGCCAATACGTAAACCCCAGTCCAATTTATACCCGTCAAACAATCGATTCTACAACAACCAATGCATTTTAATCAATTTTGAAATTTCACGCCTAAACATGAAATTTAGTGTTGATACGGAGGAAGAAGGGGATTAGCTATTCAATTCTTACCTATTACCATTGTAGGATAATTGGCAATAGGAAAATTTACATACCCACTTGCACGCTTCCTTGCAAGCACGAAATCCTTAGTTCGCCCGCTACCACACGGGCCGGTGTACTCTTATCGCTAACCCCGAGAGAGGCTATACTCTAACAGCCAACCGACTCATTATCCCGGGCCGCAAGGATTAAGAAATAGCAATGTATCAGGGGCTGAGCGTACCTTCCGCTCAGGAACAAGAAATGGAGCTATTAAGTTAAGGTGCCGCTTTCCTTTTTCTAGCTCTTCTTTGGGTTCCCTATCGATGCGTGTATGCCTTCCTCGAAGAAAGAAGGGGAATCACAAGAAATTTTCATAGACCTAGGCCTAATTCCATCGATGAATCATATGCATCGGCTTTTTCTAAATCGACATATCTAGGTTCTCCCAAGTCATCCATAACTATTTAGTCAAAACAAGAATTCATTTTGATCGAACCGTCTAGTTTGCTTTGTTTATTGGTTTATTGTAGGGCATATCTCATTGCAAGATTCATCGACTGGAATCCGATCCTGAGTTTAAGAATTAGTGATTGGTAAGAACCCTAGAATTTTCCGTTGGTTGCTTGAGTATTTTCGCTGGGACGTGCCTATGCTTCTTAGACGCAGAAGTCTGCTTGGAGTTTGTTTTTTTTTATTTTGCAAATAAGTCTGCTTGAGTTTCTTTTCGTTGAAGTTGTAAGGCTTTAAGCCTTCTTACACTTTTCAACAGATTTGGGCTTAAAGGGGTGTGATTATTTTATCCATTTGTATTATTATTATTTTACTTAACTAATAATCAATAATACCTACTTTTACTAATTAATAATATTAAAATTATTAATATTCCCTAATTGTATAGCCACTTATTTATAAATTAAGATGTAACTCATAATTACTCACAAGGATTTAAATTCGTAATAGAAGTATAATTTAAGGGGAAAACTTAAATTCTATATTTAGCGAGTCTTGAAACTTATTTAAATTTGAGGAGTGCTACAGGAATGGTCTTCCAAATTTGTTTCTGTTTTTTCCCAGCCTTCGCCCTGCCAATGCACAGAGCTTGCTTCGAGTTTCTGGGCACTACCATGTTAGGACCGAAATAATCAGGTGTCATGCGGAAGCTAGCAAAGCAAACTGGAACGACGATAAATCAGACAATAAAAGAGAAATAAACCAAAAGAGACACAAACATATTACGTGGTTCAGTCAACTGACCTACTTCCACAACAGAGATGAGCAATCCACTATAATAAAAGAGAGTACAAAATATCGAGAGAACAATCTCACGAAGAGGCAAACACAAGTTATACACTAACACTTTTCCCGTAAAGTTCTCCCCCTAAACACGACTCTCAAGTCCCATATGGCTATATTGTGGATGCTACTGAATGAGAAGACGGATTCTCAATTTATAGAACTCCAAAACTTTTTCTACAAGAAAAAGGACTAGCCAAACATGGAAGAATTATAATTTCCTTCTACAAAAAAGAAAACCCAATTATGGTAAATATGTTGTCCTTTCCTTCATGAGATGGGAAAACCAATTATAGTAAGAAAATCTGGACAAATACCTAACGTACCACACTGTACTCCGTGGAGGTTAAAAAACATGCATCAGATTGGGCAAACATATTTACGGTGTAGCATGATGGGTTTTACAGTTTCTGAGTGTTCGTTGCACAGAAAGCACCAGCTGCGCAGATGAAAACCTCCTTTTTGCAGGTTATCTTGTCTCAACCATGCATCATGTATGGCTGTCCAATCAAAGCATGCCACTTTAGTTGGAGCACTTCTGCGGTCCTGTTCTTTCTGCTCTAATAGGCATGACTCCGCTGAGAATTTACCATCCTTTTTTACTATCCAGAAGAGGGAATCTTTTTGTCGTGCATCCACTCCTGAAATTTCGAGCAAAAAATAAATGTTCCAGCCCTTTCATACAGCATACAGCAATAGTACTGTTTTTGCTGATTCCCATGCTATATAGTCTGGAAAGATTCTGCTAGAGTGTCCTCCCATGCCATTTGTGCAGCCAAATCTTAACTCTTCTTCCATTACGAATTACTAGTCTTACTTTATTCTGGACTCACCCATAAACATCTGATGTGTTTCCAGATGACCACACCATGAGAAGAAGTGACGGTTAGTTGCCAGCAGTTCTGTATCCCATGCTTATGTTTGATCACCTCTTTCCACAGTTCATTCCTTTCATCACTAATTCTCCAAGCCTCTGACCACTAGATTTTGTTGTATAATCTTAGGTTTTTGACACCTGGTTCCGGCTTCTTGTCTTGCATCAATCTTTGCCATTATACCAGATGAATCTTCCGTCCTGATTTCTTACTCAGAAGAGTTCCTCTGCTTATCTTTTTAAATTATTTTTCTACCTTCGCTGGGATAGGTATGACTGAAATCAACTTGGCGGGGATGCTATCAGGTGCACTACTCACTAGTGTCCGTTTGTCACTGAAGGAGATACTGCTTCTTGCATGAACTTACTTTCTCTCACATTTCTCTGTAATTCCTCTCTGAACACTTTCGTCTTAAGCCTGGGTCCTAATTGTAGTCCAAGGTATACTGTGGGGAAAGTTTTTAACCTTATAGCCATTGTCTCTGCTAACTCCTGAATGTTTTGATCTGCTTTGACTTAAAACCTAATAGTATTCCTCTTCAAGTGTAATAGCTGTTCCTCTTCTGCATCACGTAAAACCAAAGTATCAACATAAAGAACATGAGAAATATCCACTCTATTGCCTTCTCTGTTTCTAATATTGATTTCTTTCAACCACTTTAATTCCAAAGCATTGCGAGTTTCAGGCTAAATGTTCTGTAACCAGTGTAGATGGAAAAGATGATGATGGATCACCTCTTTTCAAGCCTCTTTGTGGCCTGGAAAAGCCTACAAGAGAGCCGTTACTGATAATTGAGACTTCTAGCTGATACTGGTTCACCTTGAACAGTATAAATCAGAGTACAGTTCACTTGAGACTGAGAGCTGATGTTGATTCACTTTAAACACTATAAACTTGAGTGTAGTTCACTTTAGAGAAGATTTCAGTGACAAAATATTTGCAGAAATAACATAGGAGTGCAGGGGTAACTTAGAATTTTTTTTGAAATGTTGTAACTCCCAGATGTGAGTGTTAAATTAGATAGGCAGTGCAGACTAATTCACTAAATGATACACATGATATGTTAAGGACAAATATATTCTGGATAAGAACAAATTTTCCTAGAGGGAATAGGAGTAATAGGGAAAGAAAAAATACCTAACAACCTCAATTTGGCACGATTTATTCGGTGCCTACCTGAACTAATTTTGGTCCTAATTACCCCCTAACACTTGACTATTTGATATTCTGACCACCTGGACAAACTCTGTCTAAGAAGGTGAGACACATGCTGCCACGTGAATTTGTTTGTCCATGTGGCATTTTAAAAGAATAACATATTTTTTTATCTTTTTAATTTCATTAAATTTTGGGGGCCCAAATTTGTAAATAACTTGGCTGGAAATCCGTTATTTAGATTAATACTTTTTCTATTTGGCTAAAAGTAATGGATTTTCAGCCCAGGTTATTACAGATTTGGCCCGAAAAAGAAGAAATACACATTTGTAACAAATAGTCATTGCATCTAAAGAAGAGAAAAGAAATACACGTTTGGAACTCTATTATTTGGCTGGACCTTTTTTATTAACCTAAAAATAACGAGTTCCAGTAGTTTTTGTTGGATTTGTCCTGAAAAAAGATTAAATACACAGCTGAAACAGATAGCCATTATATCTAAAGAAGAAATAAAAAAGAAATACACAGTTGGAACTCCATTACTTTTGCTAAAGCTTTCTAATTTGGCTAAAATATTGGAGGTTCGGCCAAGTTTCTTTTATAGATTTGGGTTGAAAAAGAAATGCACTGCTGGAACAAATAGTCATTGCATATAAAGAAGAAATAAAAAAGAAATACAATTTTAGGGTAATATATGCATTATATACTATGAAGAATCAAGAAGAAATAATAATCTAAACAAATAAACTATTGTATATGACTGTGTGACAATTAACAGTTGTAGAATACCCCACCTGAAATAGCCTCTCTGCCCTTCTAGGGGTAGGGGTAAGGCTGCGTACATCTTACCCTTCCGAAATCCCACTTGTGAGAAACTACCGGGTTTTTCGTTGTTGTTGTTGTTGTTGTTGTCGCTCTTTAGCGTCTTAAAAAGAGTGTATCCACACTCTTTGTCATGTCAGCATCGAGGGGTTTAAGGCTATCAAATACCCAAGTCCAGGGAGTAATTAGGATTACGAAAACTTTAGGTGTGCACTGGATAAACCGTGCCTAGTTCACGGGAGTAGTTAGGTTTTCAGTATTCTTCCATAGAGTAAAGTAAATTTCATCGAGATAAAAATTGAGTAGCATTTGTGTAGGTTTCTTCAAATTAGCAATGAGACAATGATAAGAACTTTGGTATGGGTAAAGCAACATTTCAACTACGCGTAAAGTTAGTTGCTTAATTACAAACATGTACAGTACATCGATTGTAGAAACCGAGGACAATACATATGCATGATTGTTGTGCCTTTTTGACACTAATGGTAGTTTTTGTATATCCAAATGTTCACATTATGATTTCTTAGCTCTTCCACAGCAACAGTATTGCATCTTTATGAAAGAAAACTTGAGGTGGGGTATTCTTTTTAATGCACCATGCATCCAATTTATAAGCAAACCATGTTCGAGCAACTACACAATGATTTCTTCAGGGAAGATGGTTTATGTTCTATTCTTCTACTAAATACGTCAGGCTCACAGGAAGAGGAATAGTTGAATTTACAGTTGAGAAAGTAGATGGTTCAACATTTTATCCTGAAGCTGCTGGCGTAGCCAAAAGCACTGCAAAGATTCAGGTATGCTGGATCCTTTACTTGAGTGTCTTATTAAAACTATGGTGACCTAGGTGGATATCATGAACTTGAACTGCCCATTTCTTTGTTTGATCTTTTATTCTGAATCTGATAATTGGCACATGGGGGCTTTGCACTTCACCATTCCCGTTCTTTTGGCTTATTCTCTTGTAGATATCTGATTATTCTATTCAATTGTTCAAAACAACCCCATTCATTCAGCGTATGCACTAATGATGTCATAAAGGACTTTCATCTATTTCCTGCTTTGTCTTCCAGAAGAGCTGCGGAGATCATATGAGTCATCTTATGCAGAGTGAATGCATAGCACATCATCATCATCAGTTCCTTGTACTTTTCTCATGCATATTCATTTGTATGCTACAGTGCGTCATTTATTAACATTACTATCCTCTCCCCTTTGACAGGAAATTGATTACACAATCATTTGAAGTAATCTTTTTCTAATTAAATGATTCATTGTATACTAAAGTTTTAAGCCTCAGTTGAGACCCTTCGGTTAAAAGATAGATACTTATGGAAGTTATTTGCTAATGAGCAAAACATATCACTTATTTGTTACCTTGAATATTAACCATAATCTCATGCCATTGCTTCAGCTTGGAGACATTAGTGCAATTTAATCAATCTGAAAACAGCTATACTGTCACTTTCTCTTTATTTGAACTGCCTATCGTATATTGTGTTTTGAAATAAAAAGCATGTTTCTTTTGTATGATGAAGTATTCCCCAATTAAATGCTTACTCCTGCTTTTCTGAGGGGGTTGACAATTTGTCGTACGATGGAGCCTGCACCAGAGGAGAAAGTTTTTTATTCTACTATTATAACTTAATAGTATTCTTCAGACACATATTTTGGTCAACACAAAAGTATTAACTGTATAATGACACAATGCAGGTTGTTTTAGATGGGTATTCGGCACCACTGACAGCAGGGAACTTTGCAAAACTGGTAAGGTAGTGGAATCTCACTTAATCCTTGTAAAGTACTCATTATGCAGCATAACAACAACTATGCCTCATCTACAAACTAGTTGGGGTTTGCTATGATCCTCGATATCATTGTGATCCATTTGGATCCTTTCCGTTCCAATATCAATGATTTGTCTTTTAGGACAGATCGGAGGATTGTAGCACGATGTGAAAATATTCAACCACCTTTAAGTGATGACCTGAAGCACAATGCTCTTCTTGCATCTTTTGGCTTGTAACGCTCTGTGTTTGTATGGTCCTCAACGTGTACACAAAAAAATGTAGCACTGTTTTGGTTCTTGCATATTTACGTCTGCTTTCCACTTGACATGTTCATGTTTTTCTCCGTCTCCATCAAATGACATCTACATCACAAGGATAAGGACCTTTTCTACTACTAACAATTTTGTCCTTTCTTTTCCCTTCAAAGACGTCTCTGTACTTCTGTTAGACAAACTGATCAGACTTCAGGTATTTCTTCACTTGAAGCATGTCCACATGTGATGGTGGTTTTTTCTCCTTTCTTTTTCCCGTATCTTTCTTCTTGGGACTAATAACTGCTTTAGTTGAAGAGCATAAAAGGGCAGCCCGGTGCACCAAGTTTCCGCTATGTGTGGTGTCCAGGGAAGGGCAGGACCAGAGTCTATCGTATGCAGACTTACCCTTCATTTCTGCGAGTGGCTGTTTCCACGGCTCGAACCCGTGACCTCCTAGTCACATGGCAGCAACTTTACCAGTTACTCCAAGGCTCCCCCTTATAGAGGTCATAATTTCTTTCCCGTAGCTCTAGATTATCAGCTTCACATTGCTTGAACATGGAAAACCATCATTGTGATGTCTCGAGGAGTTACGTTTCTTGTATTCTTGATTATGTTACACTTGCTGACCCAAGATGAGTGCTATCCCCCTGATATTTTAAGCTACCATCTCTCTGTGATCTTTTTCAGATATTTATATCTTGTATATATGGATTGTTAAAACTTGCATCCTTGAGACTTCTAATCTTTAGATTTATCTGAATAAGAATTTCTGAATTTTCTGTCACGGTAACAACAAATCTATAATTTTTTTAGGTGATTGATGGGGCATATGATGGGATGAAGCTAACTAGTGCCAACCAAGCAATTCTTTCAGACAGTGAATTGGGAAAGGCCACAGGTTATAGTGTTCCCTTGGAAATCAAGCCATCCGGACAATTTGAGCCCCTTTATAGAACAACTTTAAGTGTTCAGGTATGCATAGGTTTCATGGATTTTAACAGACCACTTTGGTGTTTATTTCTGCTGCGTGCGCTTATGGTTTATTCCTTTTGTTATGGAAGGATGGAGAGCTGCCTGTGCTTCCATTATCCGTTTATGGTGCGGTTGCAATGGCTCATAGTGATGTATCAGAGGAGTTATCATCACCAAGCCAGTTCTTCTTTTATCTTTACGATAAGAGAAATGTAAGTAGCAATTCATCAGTATAGGCTATTCCTGCCTTTCTTCTTGTTTATTCTTAAAAGCTACCACTTGAATCTAGCTATAGAATATTGCCACCCAACTTATCCAATTAAAATGTTGTTTTGCAGTCTGGCTTGGGAGGTTTGTCATTTGAGGAGGGTCAATTTTCAGTTTTCGGGTATGGTTTCTTCAAATTTTTGTCAGATAATTTCCGAAGACCTATTATTCGACAAACCAGTGATTGTAGATGTTTTAATGGTATATCGTGTCTTATGATGCATAGATATACTACTATCGGGAGAGATGTCCTTCCCCAGATCAAAACTGGTGACATAATTCGTTCTGCGAAGCTGGTGGAAGGCCAAGACCGCCTCGTCTTACCACCCCAGGAGAATTAACCTTGACTCAATTTTTTGAAAAAACTATATCTCATTTATTTTTGCAGATCATTTAGTACCAAAAAATGGCTGCTGCTTCTTGTAAATATAACAACGGAGTATTTTGTTATTGATGCCTTGCCACTTTCACTAAGTTTCTCTGCAGTTAGATCTGACTTTGCTAGAACATGATAATGTACTCAGAAGCGAAACTACATTTTGGTATTTTGGTAAGAGTGATCAATTGACCACCCTTTGTCCGAAAATTACACTGCGTATATAGGTAAAATATCAGGTTCTAGGGGTACAGAATATATATTGAACACCCTTTTTCGGGAATTTTGTTTTACTTCTTCCAAGTTTGAATATCCTTGAGGAAATTCCTGGCTTCGTCATTGCATGTACTGTAACAATCTGGGTTGGATAAAGTTAGAGCTCCAAGTGGTTCAGTTCGGACTGAAGAATGAGAAGTATATCCATTGTGTGATCATAAAATGACAGATTTTGGATATAATTAAGTAAATCAAGTGACCGTTGAAACATTTATATGTGATGGTCACACAATTCAATACACTATATACAAAAAATCCTGAAGTTGCCAAAAACTGAAATGTCTGGCAATCTTGGAAAGTTTACAATCATCTATGAAAGAATAAACAGATGACATTCTGATTCATTGGGTTTCTTTTGTACATCACAATTCACATCCTATATCCAAGTGGCTATAACATACCAAAATTATGCAGCAGACATATTACAAAGACGGCTAGGAGTTGGCTTAAAATCCAACCATCTCAAGGTTGGTCTACGAGCCGGTGGTGTTAACGCCCTCTTTATGATCTCTTTGCTTGCCGATCCATGTAATTTCCGCAGACTATAATGGCTTGTTGCTGTTCTTGAAATGCGTGGCGATGAATCTCTATGTTGTTGAGACCTTGGTGATGATGGAAACCTACTCTTGCAATTGTATTTCGTATCTGCCCTGTTGGTTCTGTCAACTGGTGGTGACTTTGTTGGTAGAAGTGAAAACTTTTGAGTGATGGTTTCCATTGAAGGAAGAACCTCCATCTTTCTTGTTAACCAAAGAGAAAGTGTGTACTGCTTTCAAGAATTCTAAGAAGAAGAAAGGATGATGGTTTGTTTTCTTTGAACAAAAAAGGGGGATTGTGTTTTTAAGAATTCTTAGAAGAGATGATGGGTTTGTTTACTTAGCTAAGAAACATTTTATAGTGGCGTTGTTATTGACCAGTTCGTTTTGAGTGGGGGAGACTTTGTAAGCGACAATACGTTGGAATATTTTGACTTTCTTTGGCTGGGAAACTTCCACTAATCAGTAGTCTTAATAGTATGGAAATTGATAAAATATTTTCATGGTCAAAAGTTGCTCCTTCAGCCGTCATATGTTGACTTTTCTCTTTGAATTGCCTTCAAAAATTGAACGTACTAATGCCACTCTAGAACGTTAAATCCACACGATCAATTAGAGGGAATTGCTTACAAATATATCTTTTTTCTATTCAGGTTACTATTAATTACCCCAAGGCAGTGATTTTTACCGTCATTCGAAATCCTATTGTTGATTTTCACGCCATAATTGATGTGTGCATAAATCCAAGCGAAAATTTCAAACATGAACGAGAGGAATAAAATATATCAAACCTAATATTTTAAACTTTTAAGTACAATACATTTGAACTTTACTTCGTTGTTTACAGTAGTGTTTTCATGCTATTTTATATCAAAATAATTGTAAAAGAAAAGGGTATGTTTACTTAGTTTATAATGGAAAGGTTAGTCAACAATGAACCATTAGACCTACTTATTACTACAATAGATTTCGTGAAAAGAATGTCCCGGTTAAACTAAAAAGAGGGAAAAAAATATATTGCTACCTAATTTACATTTTTCAAGGAAAAAGGGATGTTTTAAAGCAAGGATAATAACTACGTTCTTTCAAATTTTCAATGTTTTTACCGTTTAAATTGGAAGATTGTCTAAAAGCTAATTTTTTTAAAATCGAACAAAGATTAGTTTTCTTTAAAACGTTAGTTTGCAGAAACAAAATTTAATATTTTTTAAACTTAAATAATATGCCAGGTGAAGGGGGAAAAGTTCTCCTTTAACTCACATGATAAACCTCTATTCCGTCAAGATTTTCTATGGACAAGTAATAAACTTTAACAAACTTGGTCACCATGGATGATGACAACGATCATGGATGGGTGGAGTGGTTTGTTGTAGTTACCATTAGGGAATCATCCTGGCCACAACTCCATCCTTCACTGAATCATGGACTCGTACACATAAGTTCAACGTCTATCTTTTCTCTGATAAAAGGTCGTCATGCTATTACCGATCCTTCTCTTTCATTATTTCAGTAACTTGATGGACACCACAAAGAGTTAAAGGCTTGCACCAGTGGGTTCAGAAGATTCTGGATATTACCACGCATGAGACCCGCCGATGGAAAGAACCGGCCCTCAAATATGGGTGGAATGCAAAATAATGGTAAGTTGATAAGCGGAACTAATCTCGTCTTTACCTCATTTTTGTGTATAAGAAAGTTGGTTAAGTTCTTTTTCTGTTGAATTAAGGTCTTCCGAAGGGCTCTGTTACCATTCCTGATGAGGACGTATAGGCTAATCCTGCAGAGGCTGCGAGGCTGCTGAAGGAGGCCTTCACCCGAACATGGGCCATCGGATCAACTTCCAATACAAGTGCTTCCTCTCGGAGTCCCCTGCCGGAGAGAAAGCAACCAAAAAGGCGGCACTCCACCTCAACCGAGGGCAAAAGTAAAAAGGTAAAGTGCGTCGCGCCCGAGCTAGTTGCAGCTACTATGTTGATGAATGATGATGGGAGGCCAATGATGATAAGGCTTCCTTATAGAGGAAACAACGACCTTCATAAGCTCAATCTGAAGAGCTTGTAAAATCAATTGAGGACGACGTCCAAACGCTCTGGGAAGAGTGTGATATAGTGGAGAATGCCAATTCTCGCTTTCGATCCCCAGTTGATGCTCCCGGTATTATAGGGCTGAGTACCGGGACTATTCCGTCTTTGGTTGATGAGCAACATACAACCAACACTACCTTTGCTGCAATTGCTTCTCAACCCACAACATCATCAACTTCATCTCTTTCTACTCCACTAGTCATACCTTCATCACCAAAAACTGCTACATCACCCCTACCGGTCGTCAAACACTCAATGGGAGGATCTCCCCCCATCCCTAGTTCCCAGACCATGTGAATTTGGGGCACAACTATTAACCCCCTCAGTTGATCTCCAGAGGAGGAGGAACGTCTCCCTTTAGATCCCAACCGAGTGCCATATGTTGTCCTGGTTGGTGGAACTTGGCAACTACCTAAAGCCACTGGCTTCAGAGAAATACAAGAATAAAATACACTCTTTTGGGGGAGTGTATGATAAATCATTCCATGCACAACGCAGCAACGGTATGGTACTCGTTCTCTTTGCTGTTTGTTTTTTCCTAATTTGTTATGGAAGCATTTCTAACTTGGATTTTTGCTTCACATTCCAACTTCCTTTCCTCTGAGGGACTTCAAAAGTTTATCCTCGATAAAGAAAGACTCACATTCGTGCGTGATCAACTATTGGCCGAGTGCGAAAAAATTGTTGCTCGCCTCCCAGTATTTGAAGTACAAGCTACCGAAGCCGGTGAGTTGGAGGCTTGTTTGTAGCATAGCAAACAAGAAGTGATGGCCCTTAGCCAAGAAGCCTCCTAGTTAAATACTCAATTTCAAGAAGCCAATGGTAAGTGGCTTGAGGTCCAATATGTTTTACTTGCTGCTGTTAAGTGCAAGGTTGTTTCTATTGAGAGATTGAATAATTTGGAGGCACCTTTGAACTCCAAATCTGAAGAGGCTACTACTGCCGAAAAGAAGCGTGCTCAGATGGAGGATAAGTATAAGAAGGTCATGGAATACAATGAGGTTCATATCTCCACCATTCATGACCTTGATCTTAACAAGATCCAAGCGAAATAGCCTTTCGACTTAGGTTGATCAGCTTAAGTCAGAACTCTAGCTCTGAGTGAATTCCCTCACTGTTGAGAAAACATATTCAATGTATATCATAAGGAGAAAAAACTTGGAAGAGTCCAAAGTGGGCGTCATTGACTTTGATGCCGAGATTGCCAAGGCCCGAGAGTTGGAGTCAACTACCCGGAGGTGCCTCCCAGTTTGACCCGATGTAAATAATCTTCTAGTTTCGGTTCCAAGTTCTCCAGAACTGATGAGGAACTTGAAGGGGATGATGATGAAGGCCAAGATCCTAAGCCGACGAAAAATCTGTTTGCTTCTCCTGGGGTGCAAATGCTTCTATTTCCCCATGTTCTAGGGACACAATGCTTAGTTTTGCTTTCTTTTTCTTCTGTTATTTTCTTTTCATTCTTTTGTACTAGTTTTGCTTTGCATGTTTTGTAATATAAAAGTGCTTTTGTTTAAGCTTTGCGCAAAGTTTTTCTTATTTACATCGAATAATGCAAGACTTCGGATGTATTGTCCCTCAATGGCATTTGAGTTCCGAGCATAAATTCTTTTGGAACCACCCTTTTACTGTGAGAGTTTCATAATAGAGGGCTCTCTTATATTCACGGTGCTCTTGAAAGATGTCTACTATTCATTTTGGCACTAGCATTTGAAGTAATTGATTAACATTCAAATGATAAAATTAATTCGTCGTTTGGAAAAGAAATAAGATAAAAATGAAAGGAATTTATTTTATTCCTCTAATTTTCAAAATTACATAAACATATATTGTGTTGAAAAAATTGCCATTACATGTCGCTAATTTGTACAAGTTGTTTTTACTGGGCTAGCCGAGCACTCTCTGGTCCTGATGATACATCTTTGTTCCTTAATTGTAGTCCCGGTTTATACGGCAGTCAGGTTTTCGTATTCTCATATTATTTTTCCCCAAGTGTTCGATGTGAAGAATGCGAATTGGAACACTAGAAGTCTTGCTCCTTTGAAAATTCCACTAGTGAATGGTTGGATAATATTTGGTCCGGCAGCAAGCTTTATTTCCCATTAGGAACTTTTCTACCGAGCCAAAGATTATCTAACCACCCCAGTGGCTTGTAGTGAATGGGCACTCATGAATAGTCAGATAACTTTGGTATGATAGCAAGCTTTTTTTCACGTTAGGAACTTTGCTATCGATCCAAAGACTATCTAACCAGCCCGTAGTGGCTTATCATTTGCATTCCTTGTTGTTTAAAGATCTTATTTTTGTTGATAGTGTTTCCTTTATAGTATGCTTTCCATTGCTTCTTTGTTAAAAACTTGCCAGAAAAATCCAATTGGGGCAAAAACTAGACGAAGGGAAAAAGAGTGCAGTATATACTTTCAGCATAAGCGGTGCTCATCAACAATAATACCTTTTGACGTGTGCCACACTCCAGTTGCTCGACAATTTTACTCTATCTTGTTTCTAGTTCGTAAGATTCTTTCCCTGTGACAGCTCTAACCCGGACACGTCAGACCTAGTTTCTATGCGTCAAAATCTCGGGTATTTTGAGTCACTTTTCTTAAAACCAAGCCCCCCATTTTAAAATAATGGATATTGATTCTTCAATTATAGTATCTTTCCATTATTTTTTTTGAGCCACTATCTTTATATGCACAAAGTCCATGCGTTCGTCAAATAGCTCCAATCTAACCAACAATGCTTCGTTGTCTACTTTTTTTTTTCTGCTCGAAAGTATCTTGTGGTAGATTCTCCCACTTCAACCGAGATCAGGAGTTCTTCTCCGTATATGAGAGAGAACGGTATCTCTCCAATGCTTGACTTGGTCATCGTCTTATATGCCTGTATCACTCTGATCGGATCCAAGCCTACACTACTATTGAGTACCGAGGATGGTAGATGCAGTTTTACCTGACAAGGTCGAGATCAAGTAGAGACTAAGTCATAAAGGCATAATGCAGTGTTTGCAACTACTAATTCAATAGTTCTAGCAAGAAATATGATTAAATTCACTAACTCATACACATTCGATCCCTAAAATTCAAGACCCATCTAATACCCGCACTAGGGTTGGGTCACAACCCTAGCTATGGGTTTTACCACTCATGATAATAGCTGAAATCAATGATAAAGAGAAGATAAAGTCCATAATGCTAAATTAAAAGATGAAAATCTAATGTTATAAGGTAAATCTTGTACAAAATTACCCTAAATGAAAAACCTAGTCCTCTCACATGCTCAGCAAAAAGATAACATAACTTAAAAATGTGAAAAAGATCTATTTGTACCAGGTTGAAATTTTCGGACAAAAAATGCCCCTTCAAAGATTTCACGGCCGCATAATTCTGACCGCGACCACACTCATGCTTTCGAGGCCGTGTAATATTGAGCACGGTCCATGTTTCTTTACATCTATGACTGCGCTGGAACTTGTTTCACGGATTGCATATTTTTAATCGCATTCGCATGGACGATTTTTTGCGACAACATATATTTGATGCACCACTTTCTTTTGTTCTTCATGACTTGCAAAGTCTTAAACCTTAGCACACACTGTCATTATAATTCCAATCACGTCCACACCAGTAACTTACAGCCACATCTTTCTATTGTTGTTCGCGCCCGTGCCTTTCCCAAAACCACTTCTCTGAATCTCTACTTTGCGATCCGCTAATTATGGCCTCCTTAGTGTTGATCCATGCCCGGCCATACTTTTATGTCGCGGTTCGCGCTCTTATTCCAGACTTGGATTTGTTCAAGTTTGACTCCTTTATGAGTTGATTATGGCTTCTTTGGCTCATTTTGAACAAACCCTTGAAGCAAGTACATTAAGTTAGTTTCTGGGAATACCTTCATGCATTTTTACCTAAAACCTAAGTAAAAAAGAGCAAATAATAGGCTAAAATCCCTACTTATCAACTCGCCCAAACTTAAGCTTTGATTGTCCTTAAGAAAACAAGGTAATTCCCATATCCGCAAGAAGAAGAAGGGAAAATTTCAGCTGTCCTGAGGTGTCTTTATCAAGCATCAATTGGGACTAACAATTACCCTCTACACAAATGAATTATCAACAACACAAAACCTTGAGTACCATAGTTCTAATGCAACACTAGAGTATCAAGAGTTGATTGAATTCACAAGGAAACTCACTCTATTACATAGGTTGTTGTGGAACCAAAAATCTTTCCCCTCTACTCTCCATAAGCAAATATTACTTAAGAATCATAGAACTCAAGACAAGGATTGTGAATAAATACACTCATCTCTCACAAGGCAATGTAACAAGTCTGACTCTAAGTACCATAAGCTTTCCCCTTATATGAATCACCACTAATGTTAGCGCACTCAACTCAAAATCATATAGGAATTTTGCGGGAATGTAATGAAGGCTTTTGGATCAAGGTAGCACTTATCGGTCTATGAAGGTTTCATCTTTCCTTAAGCACTTCATTTTCTCATTTCGGCTCATATTTTCTTGACTCTTTGAGTCATTTTCTTCTTTCTTAGGGGAACTAAGAGAAGCACATTTCACTCTTTCTTGTTCATGACGATCATTTTTCTCCTTTTCTAATCATTCCATGCCTTTCATCTTTGCTTTCATTGAATCCCTTCACTTTTCTATCTTGTTCACTTTCTTTTTGGCTTTCATTGGGTTTTTGGATTTTATTTCTTTTATTTGGTCTTCCCTTTTCTTCATTTTGTACCTTTATCACTTTCACATTCCTCGTCTCTCCCCCAAACTTATGATTTTTCCAATATGCTAAGGAAAGCTTGGCTACCAAGAGAGGATCATTATAGAACAGATAAAGACTTGTATAATGGTTATTGAAAGAAAAAGAGCTTCGGCTCAACGGGGTTGACTAGGGGTATAATCTTTGGTAGTATATGGATGCTTTCAAGTTTCAAATTGGATCAAGGAGATCCTATAATCATTTCTCAAGTCGAGCTACACTTAGATTTTGCCTAGACAAACATTCAGGACAAGTTCTAGACTTATTGGCATGGGACTTGGACTTGCAATTCAATACCTCACCTCACAACCTGTTGGATTGCTAAAGATAACAGAGTCAAGGGACCACACCAACTCTAGCTAAGATTGAGCATCACATATGGATCCAAGAAGCCATTCGGTGATCATTTAGTCAACACAAGAGTCTAAAGGTCAGAACTAGAACTATTCTTTGCAATCAACTTGTTTCTAACCATAAGATCAAAGGTAAATATGCTAGGCCCAAGTAAAGCTTGCTTGAGACACTTTTATTCATTACTACTATATATCAAAGCAAAAAAGAAAAATGGACTCATTCCCTTAAGAAGGTTTTCACGCCATCAATCGCCAGGAAGAGCCACCCAGTTTACACAACATCCACCTTTAGAAAAAATCGTGGCATTAAGAAAACCAAAGGCTTATTGTTCACAAAAATGTAAAAGAAGCTAAAAACTTAAAAAGAAACTACTAAAGGAAATAAAAAGCTATAAAGTAAAATTACAAAAGAAGTTATGAAGAAAAATGCGGAAATCAAACTGAATATATACAAAATTGAAGTAAAGGGAATATTTACATTAATGAAAATAAATATATACATCAAATGCTAAAAATATGTACCTACCAAATGTGAAAGTAACGAATATATACATACCAAAAGTCAAATAACGAGAAATAAAGATAAAAGAAAAAAATAGTCTCATAGTTATTACATATCACTGTTATTCAATTATCACAACATCAAAATAGACACTCCCCCCCCCCCCCCCCAATAAAATAGAATTATCCTCAATGCTAATATAAAAACAAAATCAGTGAAAGAGTTAGAACATAAAGAAAACTCCATATGTGGTCTGCATTGGGTCCGGCATATGAGTAGGGTCCTTGGACTGCATATGATCAACAGCTCTCTCCAGGTCCTCTAACTAGATCTCCAAATCTGACAAAGGGACCAAGGGGTTGCGGACCATCTGGATCATCTCCGCAGCAGTATGTGTAGCGGCAACCAGCTCCTCACACTAGCCAAATACTGGTATGTTATGCTCTGTTGCCTGTACTGCTATGATTTGCTCCTCCAGGAGCAAGTCCGGTAGGATGTCTCCAGCAGAAGTGAACCTCTTTACATCCTTCTTCAGCTTCTTCACTGACTCTTTTGAGGCTCGAGTCTTCTTCATCTTCTTGACTTGCTTGCCCAGATCATTTATAGCCCTTCCATGAATATCCAAATTGTCCATGACCTTCTTCTATTTGTCTAGGATCTTCTTCTGGTTTTCCAGAAACTCCTTCAACGACTCCTCCACTAATGAAGGTACCTATGACTATGTGGGGGTTAACTGTGCTACTACTGTGCTGGATAAGACAGACAACTTCGATGTAGCTGCCTGCATCCAGTTGATTATGCTGGATAAAGTCTGAGAAACCTGGAATGCATTCTGAGGGTAAGTGGAAGAAGAGGGCACAAATAATGTCATGGTGATGGACGACTCAGATGAAGGAGGAGGTATGGCAGCTGAAGATCCCTCTATTGTGGAAGGCTCTAATCTGACGGTCACTACCCCTGGATCTTCAGACTGGCTAGTGGAGATAACGACTTTACCCTTTGCTTTAGGTTCCGGTCCTTTGGTGCTATACCAGGAGAAGGGGTTCTTTGGCTTTGTCTTAGTTTCATAGATCTTTTTCTCAACTCCTTGGTCCTCAAAATACATGGTGAGGAAGTTTGGGTAGGAGTAGGATCTTTCTACCTTTCCAACTGCCTTTGTGATGTGATAGTACATGAGGTTCCCTATATTGATAGGATACACCAACATGGTGGAGGCTATCAACACACAATGGGTTAGTGGGAGGTTGTTTTCATGCTAATACGGATCCAGCCGGCTGCACTCAAAGGTGGACCACCCCTTGGCTTCAAAGCTGAGGGTGTTTCTGTATATTGGGATCCCAGCTGTGAGCTATTCCGGTTTCGTCCCTGGGGCTAATATCTCCACCCACCATGGACGATCTGCTTCATCAAACGCTAACTTCTCCAAGTATTGCACTACTTCCACGTCTTAAAAACTAACATATTCATTCAACGTTTGGCCATCAAATTGGATCTTCAAGTTTCGGACCTTTGTCACAGTGGTGCCCTTTTTTATGTGGGCAACGTTTGCATAGAATTCTTTGACAAGATATCATTGGAATTCGGAACTTTGCTGGTGAAGAACATCCACCCTATTCTCTCCTCAAATTGCCTTTTGACATTTTGATTGTGGGGAAGGAGGCCTCTCTCTATTAATTTTCTCTCGAGGGTGAGTGACCTTTGAGGCCACCATTCTCGGAACTTCTAATAGGCTAATTTGCTCAAAAATCTGTCAGCCCACACCTCAGCTTTTCTGGATCTGGACAAACCCCAAACATTAGTATTACCCTATCTCCCGTCATCCAGGACCTCGTCATCATCAACATCAATAGGGGCAGCGATGAGGTCAAAGTTGTAGCAGGTGGGGAAGCTGATATGAAGCCTCACTACCTTCCTCTGAGCCACCAGACAACATAGAAAAGATGTAGGTTCATCTCGTAACTAGAATTTTCCCTGGAACTGTGTGGTGGTACGAGTGGGCACAAAGTCTCCTTCCAAAGCTTCATGAGAAGGGACATACTCACTAGTGTCTGAGTGGTCCGTGGTTCTATCAGCAACTTTGATGGCAGCTCTCATCTTGCCGATTAATTTTTGGACTACTAGGGGTATCTTGGTCTTTCTTTTATGCCGGCCTCGGGAGGTTTCTGCTCTCCCTTTAGATGTATAGCCTCTACCCATGTAGCGGACCATTGTTAGCAGCAAACAAGCAATGAGATAAAGTCAGAATAATTCTTCAAGCATATGTTAAAACAGTGTAATTGAATGTTGAAACTGCTTCTCAGAACCAGATACCATGGACTATGAAAAAGCAAATGCGGCCATGAAATGCACATTGCGGATCGTGGAAAAGTAACCGCGGACGCAAATAGGTTAGGTTCAAAATACTAACTCTGTGATCTCTGTTGAACACATATCGTGAAAAAGAAGACGCGTCCGTGAATGATCAATTGCGGATCTCGAAAAAGTAGACATGGCCGCAAAAGCTGTTATCAGACTTCTCTGAAGTTCAAGAACGCAGTTCACCAAATTATGGATGTGACCACGAAGAATCAAACGTAGACCGCGAAAACGTGATAGCGGATCATGAACTTATACCAAAACTCATAAATGAAAAGGTAGGGTGTTGCGGATCGCAAAAAAGGAATGCGACTGCAAACCCTACTGCGGATCACGAAAAATTAACAACGGCCGCAAAATTCTAATGCAACTGGCATTGATGAACAAATTAACCTAGGTTTTCACTAAGTGCATACAATCCGTTCAATTAGCAATCAAGGTTACTAACCATATCCCCCATTAGGCATGTACATTATCCATATATGATTAATCAATAATTTTAGATTAAGGGCTATATTTTGCTCTAACTAAAAATTGAAAATAAAATAAAAGAGGCAGATAAAATTAATCCATGGATTTGAACATACCAGTTGTGAATTATTAGCAGGAAAACAGCGCTTGATTCGAAAGAGATGATATTGAAAGCCAGATAATATGAACCATGCTCTTTGTTCAATGAAATTTTAGGGCTCAAAAAGTGTAAAAGGTTTAGGGATCCCATATTTATACTTAGCAGATATGGCCCCACTGATTTAACTAAATGCGCCTACAAAATTCTACCGCGGTCCGCATTTTGTTACTTGATTAAGAACAACTTCAAGTATGTGAACGTGGTCCGCGAAATATTGAGTGCGGCCGCGGAATTCACTACGGACCGCCAAATTATGGTCGCGGCCATGAAAGCTGCAGGATACTTAGCAGTCTAACTTCAGAAAGTTGACATTTTGCTCTTTTCAACTACGTGTCTGTGAATAAAAAGATACGGCCGGGAAATGCTCATGCGGAGCACAAAATTATGGGCGCGGTCTACGGACTTCCAACACATAGCCAAAATTTTCCTTTGTCCGTTTGCAATTCATAACAAGTTAGTCCATAACAACGCCTAATCTAAGAAGGAAAAACACATGGGTTACCTCCCAAGAAGTGCCTAATTTAACATTGCGGCACAACGCATGTTACCATCATTCACTTGAAATGGATCAATGATACAATGTGGCCATCATCAACCTTACCAAGGTAGTGCTTCACTCAGTGCCCGTTGACTCCAAAGATCTCACCATTCTTGTTTTTCAAATCTAGAGCACCAAAAGGAGATATACGCAACACTTCAAAGGGACCGCTCATTTTGACTTTAACTTTCCAGGAAACATCTGTAACCGAGAGTTGAATAAGAGAAAAAGGTAACCTTCTTTGAATTTATTTTAGATATACTTATTGTGTAGGTACTTCATCTTGTCCTTATACAAGGAAGAACTGGAGTAAGCATGGAACTAGAAATTTTCAAGTTAATTCAATCTCTCCACCGGAAGATTTGCAGCTACATCCCGCTCTAAGTTCAACTTCTTCAATGCCCACATGGCTTTATGCTCTAATTCCATCAGGAGGTGACATGCTTTCCCAAATACCAGCCAATACGGGGACATATATATTGGAGTCTTAAGCTGTTATATAGGACCATAGAGCATTCGTCAAGTTTCCTTGACTAATAAGTCTAGTTTGCATTGACAGTCTTGGAAAAAATAATCTTGATATCCCTATTGGAGACCTCAACCTGTCCACTTTCCTGGGGGTGATATGGGGTCGACACCTTGTGAGTGACACCATACTTGGAGAGTAGAGTGTCAAAGGCTTTGTTGCAAAAATTAGAACTCCCATCAATGATGATCTCCCCCGGAGTGTCGAACCTTGAGAATATGTTTTTCTCTAAGAAAGCCACCACACTCCATGGTTCATTGTTGGGCAAAGCCACAACTTCAATCCATTTGGAGACATAATCCACAACAACAAGAATATAGGTGTCCCCACACGAACTCACACATGGATCCACAAAGTAGATGCCTAATAATTCAAAAATATCAATCTCATGGGGAGATTTATCTCATTCTTCTTAAAAAGATATGGCTTGTCCCACTAATAATCCACCCAGTCTCGTTTGAACTTCTTCCTTTGATTTTAAGAGAACTCATTCGGGACAATTCCACTCATAAGATAGTTAGCCACATCAGCAAACCAAGGCATTCCCGTCAAAGACATGGCAAGGAGTTGTTCATCCAAAAATGAATCATTGATCTCAAGGCCATCATGGGGTTTCCCTTCTATTCAAAACGGGACAAGTGGTCCACCACTTGATTCTCAGTCCTTTTTGGTTATATGATTTAAAGATCAATCTCTTGTAAAAGATGTACCCACCTCATAAATCTATCCTTTTAGTCCTTCTAATTCATCAAATAGCAAATCGCCACGTAATCGGAGTGAAAACTCACTTTGGTACCCATAATATAAGGGCAAAACTTTTCCATCGCAAAAATTAATGGCTAAGAGTTCTTTTTCGGTCACCGCATAGTTGACTTGGGCGTCGTTCATTGTTTTACTAGCATAGTAGACCGGATGGAATATCATTTTGATTCTTTTTCCCAATACCTCTCCTACTGCTACATCGCTAGCATCACACATGAGCTCAAATGGTAAGCTCCAATTTGGTGCGGTAATGATGGGAGTGGTAGTCAACCTATACTTGAGTAGCTCAAAAGCTTTCATGCAATCATCATTGAACACAAATTTTGCATCTTTTTCCAACAACTTTCACAAGGTGTTAACCCCCTTTGAGAAATCCTTGATGAACCGATGGTAAAACCCCATGCCCTAAAATCTCCTTACTCCTTTGACGGAAGTAAGAGGAGGGAATATTTATATCACTTCAGTTTTTGCTTTATCCACATTAATACCATTCTTAGAGATCTTATGGCCACGGACAATGCATTCCTTAACCATAAAGTGATACTTCTCCTAATTAAGCACCATGTTAGTCTCTTCACAACGTGCCAAGACTTTATCAAAATTGCCAAAACACCCATCAACAGAATCCCCCACAACAGAACAATCATCCACGAACACTTTGAGCAAGTCCTTTACCACATTCGTAAATATTGCCAGCATACACTACTGAAAGGTGGCCGGTGCATTAAACAAACCAAACAACATCTGTGAGAATGCAATTTTGCCATACTGACATGTGAAAGTGGTTTTCTCTTGGTCTTCCGTTGCAATTAGAATCTTGTTGTATCCTGAGTACCCATCCAAAAAGCAATAATAGGCACGCCCAACAAGTGTATCCAACATTTGATCAAGAAAGGTAAATGCAAAATGGTCTTTGCAAGTCACTTTGTTCAGCTTTCGATAATCCATGCATGCCCTCCATCCGGTGACAGTCCTAGTGGGGATCAACCCATTTTTCTCATTTGTGACCACAGTCATACCCGCTTCTTCGGCACACATTGTACTGGCAAAGTCCATGAACTATCTGAAATAAGGTACACAACCCATGCATCTATCCACTTGATAATTTCCTTCTTGAAGACCTGTTGCATGGACTCATTTAGCCTCTTTCGATGTTCCACAGAGGGTTTGGCATCATCCTCTAGAATAATGTTTTGCATAAAAAGGTGGGACTTATACCCTGAATGTCAATAAAAGTCCATCCAATTTCCTTCTTCATTCTTTGGAGCATCGCAAGGGTGGCATCTACCTATACGTTGGTTAAGCACAAAGAAGAATAAGGTAAAGTGGAACCAGGGCTAAAGAACTCATACCTAAAGTGTAAAGGCAAAGGCTTCAACTCCAATGTGGGAAGCTTCTCTATTAAGGGCTTTGTTGGTGGAGCTTTTCGGTTCTCAAGGTCCAAGGAAAGTTTTCAGAGCTCATATATATATGACTTATTCCTTGTAAAGAACTGAAATACTCAACGAAGCCTTCCTTCTCATCCACATCATGATTCAACAACATAGCTTCCGATCGGTCTTCCACATTATTCACAACACTTGTGTTTTGAACAATCACTTCAGTCACAAAATTCACAAATAAACATGCTTCATTGTTGTTGGGCTACCTCATTGACTTGCAAGCATGGAACACAATTTTTTCATCGCCCACCCAGAAGGTGAGCTCCCCTGCTTCCACATCAACTAAGGCCTTCCATGTATCTAGGAAAGGTCTCCCTAATAGGATCGATACCTCATAGCCAACCTCACAATCAAGTATCACAAAATCCGCGGGAAGTATGAACTTGTCGACCCTATTTAGCACATCATCAATGATCCCTAATGTCCTATTCATTGTCTTGTTTTCCATTTACAACTTCATGTATATGGGTATTAGTTTCCCAATCCCCAATGTCTTGAACACAGAATATGGCATCATGTTAATTCTTGCCCTCAAGTTACACAAAGCTTTGGCGAAATCGGAACTACCAATAGTGCATGGGATTTTAAAGGCACCAGGGTCTTCTAACTTTGGAGCCATAGAATGAAAAATAGCACTAACTTTGTGTTTTTTTTATTGTTTCATAATTTATTAATCTCTTCTTAGTCACCAAGTCATTCATGAACTTGGCATATCCCAGCATTTGTTCTATATCTTCAACCAAAGGCACATTTATGGACAAAATTTTCATCATATCAATGAATTTCTTGAACTGATTCTTATTTTTTTGCTTTGCAAGCCTTTGAGGATATGGTGGAGGAGTCATAAGCAAGGGAGCCTAGGCTTTAGTCACTACCATTTTCGGTATGTCTATCACGTGTTCCCTAGATGGGTTCACATCATTTTGTGTCTCATCCACGTTGTCATCAATGTCTATATTCACTTCATCATTCACTTGAAACTCATTGCTTGGTTCATCATCGTCTTGCACCATTACATCATCACTCACAATCTTTCTTGGATTAGAGGTACTAGCAACTCCCCCTCTACCACTTCTTCTACTCACCGCCATAGCATGGCCCCTATTGTTCCCACCCTTCGAGTTTACTACCGTGTCACTTGGCAGTGCCCTCTTAGGGTGAGTGTTCAAAGCTTGAGAAATTTGGCCAAGTTGGATTTCCAAGTTGCGGATAGAAGTATTGTGGGAGGCCAATTGGGCATTGGGGTCAGCGTTTTTCTTCATCATTTGCTCAAACATTGCCTATATATATCCCATCTTATTATTGGAAGAGCTAGGACCTTGTGATGGATATAGAGGCAGGTTATTTGGTTGTTGATCCATCGGAGGCCTTTGAAAGTCTGGTTCCCGACTCCATTGATTATTGTTGTTCCAACCCCCTTGGGTGTTATTACCTCCCCAGTTGATATTATTGTTGCCACCCCAATTTCCTTGGTTTTCTTGGTTTCCCCATTTTTTATTGTTGTTCCCTAGTTGCTTTGGTTGTTGTTGTTGTTGTTGTTGCCACTATTCTAATTTCCTTTTTTATTTTTATTTCCCCAATTTCATTGGGATCTCCACTATAGTTTTTTCATAGCATTGCCCCATTGACCTTGGTAGATGTTTACGTATTGAACCTGTTCACTATGATCATAATAAACATCATCTTGATTGTAACCACTACCACTTTGCTCAAAATTGATCCAGTTTT
Source organism: Nicotiana benthamiana (assembly GCA_034376525.1). NCBI lineage: Eukaryota > Viridiplantae > Streptophyta > Magnoliopsida > Solanales > Solanaceae > Nicotiana > Nicotiana benthamiana. The sequence goes on from CM067331.1 coordinate 121,037,505, forward strand.
CCTTGAACTTGTTGACCTCGTTGCCTCTTGTTGACCATCAAATTCACCCCTTTCATGGATTCACTTGGTTTGCCCCTTGAACTTGTTGCAACTGAGCTTTGGACAATTAATTCATTATAGTAGTTAAATCGGCTATTACTTGGCTATGGTCGTGGAGCTCCTTGTATAGGTGAATGACATTGGGATCACCTTGTGGCACATTAGCTCGACTTTTCCATGCCGAAGAAGTATCCACCATCTTATCAAGTATTTCACATGCCTCAGCATAAGGCGTGTTCATGAAGTTTCCCCTCTCGAGTTAGTTAACAAAACATTAATTGGTAGTGTTGATGCCACGGTAGAATGTTTGTTGGATCATGGCTTTGGTCATATCATTTTTCGGACATTTTTTAACCATCGTCTAATAACTTTCCCAAATCTCATGAAGCTGTTCATTTGGCTGTTGTTTAAAAACGAGCATCTCATCTCTTAGCGTCGCCATATGCCCCTGAGAGAAGAACTTTGCTATGAATTTCTCGGCCAACTCATTCCAAGTGGTGATGGAATGGCTGGGCAATCTTTCAAGCCAATCGAAAGCTTTCCCCTAGAGAAAATGGGAAAAGCCTTAACCTCAACGATTAGAAATTTTAGTTTGCTTACTCCCCCAACATGTATTAACAAAACCTTTGAGATTCTTGTAGGCGTTTTGGTGTGGAGCTCCGATGAAGAAACCCCTATGTTCGAAGAGTATAAGCATGAAATTAGTTATATGAAAGTTGCCCGCCCTAATCTAGGGCAGGACTATTGCACTTGCATAGCCTTTGTTGGGAAACACCCGATGCACTGCCCTTTCTGGAGGTAGAGGAGGGTTTGGAATATTAGAATAAGGCGGCAGATCTCTTCTTTTCGCTTGAGGTTCGGTTTGAATCTCATCTATAATATCATCATCTACCTCCTCCCCCAATGGTAAATTTTCGAGGGCATCATTGTTAAGATCCATTTAGTACCTAAAAGCAATTCACAACCAAATTAGAAAAATGAAGGAAAGGAAAAAAAACACACACAAATACTCAGAGACATAGCTAAAATCGTTTAACTCTCCGGCTACGGCGCCAAAAATTTATTGGGTCCAAACACAATTATTGAGTAGCAAGGATGGTCGATATAGCTTTACCCAACAAGTTCTGGATCGAATTCACAGGGAGTTAATTTGTTTGGAGTTAGGTTTATATCCAAGTAGAAATGTGATTTTGCTCTTAATTGCAGTTCTACAAATGGTTGGTTTGTTTTCTACTTCTACTTCTATTCTATTATGTGCAGTATTTGAAATTAAGTACAATGTTTTCGTTGGTTGTTTTCAAATATTTAAAGGGACTAGTATAGTGACTTTCGCCTAGGTGGATGTCTAACGGGTAGCAAACATCTAGGACAATCATGTGATTAATTGGGGTCATAATATAGCTATCACACTCGGGTACTCGCTCTATAGTCTATACATCTCGGTAGTTTGAGTGATTTTTCCCAATTTGGCTTTCTCAAGTCCAAATGGGTTCATGCAATTCAAGTGATTTTAGCTCAAGTTAGGTATTACTACCTCTAGATTTAACCCTTTTATTGGGGCAATCAATTTTTTGAGTTCACCCAAGTTCCTTGTTAGCCTAGTTTTCCTTAACTTAGTCCCTTTTCACTAAGTCATAAAGGTATAAAGCAGTGTTTGCAACAGCTAATTCAATAGTTCTAACAAGAACTAAGCTAAAGATTACTAACACATACACATTCAAACCCTAAAATTGAAGAACCATCTAATACCCACACTAGGGTTGGGTCACAACCCTAACTATAGGTTTAACTACTCATGATAATAGCATAAATTAAAGATAAAGAGAAGATAACATCCATCATACTAAATTAAAAGATGAAAATATAATGTTATAAGATAAATCTTGTGCAAAAGTGCCTATAATGGAAAACCTAGCCGTCTCACGTGCTCGGCAAAATATAACATAACCTAAAAATGTGAAAAAGAACTATTTATACTAGGCTAAAATTTGTGGACAAAAATGCCCATGTGAAGGTTTTGTGGCCGCGTAATTCTGACTGCGGCTACATTCATGCTTTCGTGGCCGCATAATATTTAGCGCGGTCCGCGTTTATTTACATCTGAGAATGGGTTGGAACTTGTTTTTCGGACCGCGTATTTTTTAACGCGTCCATGTAGGCAATTTTTTGCGTCACATATTCTTGATGCAGACCGATTTATTCATTTTTGCATGACTTACAAAGCTCCGAGACTTAGCAACACGTTGTCAGCGAAATTCCAATCACGACCACGCTAGTATTAGCAGCCGTATCTTTCTGTCGTTGTCCGCGCCAATGCTTGTGCCATAAGCCACTTCTCTAAATCTTTACTTTGCGGTCCATGAACTATGGCCGCCTTAGTGTTGATCCTTATGCGGCCGCACTTTAATGACGCGGTCTGCTCTTTTATCCTAGACTTGGATTTGTTCAAGTTTGACACCTTTATAAGTTTATTATGGCTTCTTTGGCTCATTTTGAACTAACCCTGCAAGCACGAACATTAAGTTAGTTTCTGGGAATACCTTCACGCATTTTTACCCAAAACCTAAGTAAAAAAGAGCAAATAATAGGCTAAAATCCCTACTTATCACACTCCTGGTGACTCTTTGGACCATTTTCCTTTGGCTGTTTCCAGTCTCTTTTTGAGATTGTAAATAATCACCTTATTTGTCAATTCTGATTGACTATTCGTCGCCGGTATGGTAAAGATGTGATTCTTTTTATTCTAAAGTCCTTATGGAACTTTATGAGTTTTGCACCTATAAATTGCGGCTCGTTGTCGCAAGCTATTTTCTTTGGTATTCCGAACCTGCAAATTATGTTCTCCCACAAGATGCTTTAATTCGAAGCGCTCGATATACCTTGGGTTCCTCGGGTAGTTTGTCGTGCTCAAGATAGTCGTTGATCTCATTTCTGCAGTCCCAAACCAAATTGGTTGCATTTACTTCATAATAACTGTCCACATCCAACACCAAGTGTGTGAGCTATTCTATCGTGCCAGAGTATGATCCCTTCACGTTCGTGGACAAGCCCAGATTGGCTAGCAGATCTTCTTCTTCATTTTCTTCTCTGGAGATATGAGCGATCGACCATTCCCTAAACTGTGCGAGCAAAGTATGGACTTTGACTATATATTGTTGCATGCGATCATCTTTGGTATTAAAGATCTCGTATACCTTATTTTCTATCAGTTAGGAATCACATTTTATTTCAGTGACCTTAGAGTTTAGTCCCCATGCCAGTTCAAGTCCTGCAATACAAGCCTCATACTTGGCTTCATTATTAGTCAACGGAATAATTCTTATGGCCTGCCTCAAGGTTTCTTTCGAGGACATAATTAGTACTACCCCGAGCCCGGATCGTTTCACATTGGAATCTTCGTCTGTGAACATGGTCCAGACTCCTAATGTCGTTTCTGACACCATCACCGCTTCTTTGGTGGACAAAGGCAGCTATCTGAGACTGGAGGTGTCCACCAATTCGGCCAAAACTTTCTATTTGATTGTAGTCCTAGGTTTATACTCCATGTAGAATTCACTCATTTAGACTGCTCATTTGATTAGTCGACCTGACAGTTCAGGTTTGTGAAGGATATTATGTAGGATAAAGTTTGTCATTACAATTATCGGTGACATTAAAAATATGGCCTAAGCTTTCGAGCAGCGACTAGGAAAGATAAGACCAATTTTTTAAGGTGTAGGTAGTGAGTATCCGCTCCCCTTAAAATTTTACTAATATAATAAATAGGATATTGCATGTCTTGATCTTCACAAGCTAAAAAGGCACATACTGCTACCTACAAGACCGCTAGGTAAATTAGAAACTATTAATCTTCCTCAGGTTTTGATAGTAACAGAAGCCTCAATAAATACCTTTTCAAATATTTCAAAGCCTTATGGAATTTTAGAGTCCATCCAAAGTTTTTCTTCTTTCTCATAAGTGAGAAGAAATGATGACATTTTTCTGGAGACCGGGAAATGAACCTGCTTAAAGCGGTCAGTCTTCCAATTAACCTCAGATTCTCTTTCACATTTGGTAGATGGTCATAAATGTCCTCGATGGATTTAATTTCATCGGGATTGACATCGATCCCTCTTTTTGACACTAGAAAACCTAAGAACTTACCGAAGCAGAGACCGAATGCACACTTTAGGGGTTAGGCTTCATGTTGTGCTTCCTAAGGATATCAAAGTGTTCTTGGAAGTGCTTCAGATGATCACTTGCATTCAAAGACTTAACTAGCATATCATATATGTAAGCTTCCATTATTTTCCTTATTTTATTTTCAAACATTTTGTTCACAAGCCTCAAGTAAGTGGATCCGACATTCTTGAATTTGAAAGGCATCACATTATAGCAATATTTGCCAAAGTTCATTATGAACGAAGTCTTTTCCTGATACTCTGGGTTCATTTTGATTTGGTTGTACTCAGAATAGGCATCGATGAAACTCATTAACTCGTGCTCGGGCTTCGCATCAATCATTTAATCAATATTTGGATATGGGAATGAGTCTTTGGGCCATGACTTTCTCAGGTCCTTATAATCTACACACATGCAAACTTTATTATTCTTCTTTGGAACTACTACTGCATTAGATAGCCAGTTAGGATACTTTGACTCCTGGATTGAACCGATGTCAAGCAATCGGGTTACCTCTTCTTTAATAAACTTGTTTCTAACCTCAAAAATTGGGCAATTCTTTTGCCTTACCGGAGCAATGTTTGGATCCGGGCTTAACTTGTGCACGACCATCTCTAGCGGAATACCTGTCATATCTGTATACGACCACACAAAACAAACAACATTAAATTTATGAAATTATATAAATCCTGACCCGTGCTTGGGTTTTAATCCTGTCTCCAAGTAGAACTTATTACCTAAGAACTTCTCGAACAATGCAACTTGATCTCTTCTATTGCGGATTTGGTTGCATCTGTTTATTCTGGTACCTAGAAATAATTTGGTACCTGATAGGATTCTGACACCTCTTCTCCAAAGTTTGTCATTACAATTATCCAGGCGTTCAAGTCGGTGATGATTATTTCATTGTCTGTGACGGAGATGCTATCAATCTTGCAAGTGAGGAAACAACTTGGGTAATTGACAGCGGTGCCTCTACTCATGCAACAACTCATCGTGATATGTTCATATCTTATACAGCCGGTGATTTTGGGTCTGTTAAGATGGGGAACAATGGTATTTCCAACGTTATTGGAATTGGAGATGTTTGTTTGGAAACGAACAACGGGACGAAGTTGGTGCTTAAAGGTGTTAAGCACATTCCTGATATTCGATTTAATTTGATTTCTGCTGGAAGACTTGATGAAGATGGCTTTTGTAATGTGTTCCACGATGGTAAGTGGAAGCTTACTAAGGGATCTATGATCGTGGCTAGAGGTCAGAAGCAGTCAAGCCTGTACGTGATGGAAGCAAGGCATTCCAAAGGGGTTATCAATGCACTGGATAACCAGGAGAAAATTGATCTGTGGCACAAAAGGTTGAGCCATATGAGTGTGAAGGGCTTGGCATTATTGGCAAAGAAGAATCGTTTGCCGGGTATAAAGAAAGCTCATTTGGAAAAATGTGCTCATTGTCTGGAAGGGAAGCAGCATAGAGTTTCATTTGTAAGCTCTCCTCCGAAGAGAAGGTCAAGTGTATTGGAGCTTGTACATTCTGACGTATGCGGTCCTATGAAGACAAGAACGCTTGGCGGGTCTGTCTATTTTGTGAGTTTTATTGATGACTACTCACGGAAGATTTGGGTGTATCCTTTGAAAACAAAAGATCAAGTATTGGATATGTTCAAGCAGTTTCAAGCATCAGTTGAAAGGGAGACTGGTAAGAAACTAAAATGCATCCGGACAGAAAATGGAGGAGAATATATTGGTCCTATTGAGGACTACTGCAAGGAGCAAGGAACTCGACATCAAAAGACACCGCCAAAGACACCACAGCTTAATGGTTTAGCTGAAAGGCTGAATCGAACGCTTCTGGAGAGAGTCAGATGTTTGCTTTCACAAGCAAAGTTGCCAAAGTCCTTTTGGGGTGAGGCATTAAATACAGTTGTGTATGTTTTGAATCTGACACCATGTGTTCCACTACAGTTTGAAGTGCCAAACGAGGTATGGTCAGGGAAAGATGTTTCTTATGATCATTTGAAGGTCTTTGGGTGCAAGGTTTTTGTGCACATTCCTAAAGATGAGAGATCCAAGCTTGATGTAAAGTCAAGACAATGTATTTTTCTGGGTTATGGCCAAGATGAGTTTGGCTATAGGTTATATGATCCTATCTCCAAGAAGTTAATTAGGAGCAGAGATGTAGTCTTCATGGAAGATCAAACCATTGAAGACATTGACAAGGCAGAAAAGACATCATCACAGGAGTTAAGCGATGGGCTAATGGATTTGGATCCGGTCCCTTTAGATGTTGTGCAGAGACATGTTGAAAATGATCAACATGTTCCACCAACTGAAGAAGACGTCGGAGAGGAAGTCGAATCAGTTCCTGTTGAAACACCTGATGATACTCAGGATCAGACTGAGATACCAGCGGTTCCACTTAGGAGATCTACCAGAGATCGTCAACCATCCAGGAGATACTCTCCCCAAGAGTATGTGTTATAAACTGATGGGGGAGAACCCGAATGTTATGAGAAAGATGTAAACGACGAGCACAGTAAGAAGTGGATGGAAGCCATGCAAGATGAGATGAAATCCTTGCATGATAATCATACATTTGAGCTAGTGAAGTTGCCGAAAGGTAAAAGGGCCTTGAAGAACAAATGGGTCTTTAAGGTAAAGCATGAAGAACGATCTTCACAACCCAGGTATAAAGCCAGACTGGTGGTGAAAGGCTTTAGTCAACGGAAGGGTATTGACTTTGATGAGATATTTTCCCCGGTTGTGAAGATGTCATATGTTCGTGTGGTACTTGGTTTAGCTGCAAGTCTTGATTTGGAGATTGAACAGATGGATGTAAAGACTGTATTTCTCAATGGAGATTTGGAGGAGGAGATCTACATGGAACAGCCAGAAGGCTTCAGGGTTAAAGGGAAAGAGAATTATGTGTGTCGGTTGAAGAAGAGCCTTTATGGGCTCAAACAGGGACCGAGACAGTGGTACAAGAAATTTGAGTCTGTCATAGAGGCTCAAGGCTATAAGAAGACTAGTGCGGATCACTGTGTATTTATGCAGAAGTTCTCTGATGATGATTTTGTCATCCTTTTACTCTATGTGGATGATATGCTGATCGTTGGCAAGAATATTTCAAGAATTGAGAAATTGAAGAATCAGTTGAGCAAGTATTTTGCAATGAAAGACTTGGGCCATCAAGACAGATTCTCGGGATGAGAATTACCCGAGATCGAGGAGCTAGAAAGCTGTTTATGTCGCAAGAGAAGTATATTGAAAAGGTACTCGAAAGGTTCAATATGAAGAATGCTAAAGCAGTTAGCACGCCTCTTGCTAATCATTTTAAGTTGAGCACCAAACAGAGTCCTTCGACGGAAGGTGAGAAGAAGAGTATGGAAAAGGTTCCATATGCATCAGCAGTGGGAAGCTTAATGTATGCAATGGTGTGTACGAGGCCGGATATAGCTCATGCAGTGGGTATAGTTAGTCGATTCATTTCCAATCCTGGAATTGAACATTGGAAAGCCGTGAAGTGAATCTTGAGGTACCTTCGAGGTACAACAGATTTGAAACTCACATTTGGGAGTGACAAATCTGTGTTAGTTGGCTATACAGATGCTGATATGGCTGGAGATGTTGATTCTCATAAGTCTACTTCAGGTTATTTGGTTACCTTTGCAGGGGGAGCTGTTTCTTGGCAGTCAAAGTTACAGAAATGTGTTGCGCTTTCTACAACGGAAGCGGAGTTCATTGCATCGACAGAAGCTTGTAAGGAATTGTTATGGATGAAGAAGTATCTTCAGGAGCTTGGGTTCGAACAGAGCAAGTATGTGTTATCTTGTGATAGTCAAAGTGCCATACACCTTGCGAAGAATTCTTCATTCCATGCAAAGTCGAAGCACATCGACGTGAGGTATCATTGGATTCAGAATGTATTGGAATCTAAGTTGTTACTACTTGAGAAGATTCATACCGATGAGAATCCGTCAGACATGCTGACGAAAGTGGTGACTCGGGAGAAATTTGAGTTCTGTAGAAACGTTGCAGGTATATGCTCCAAGTAATGGAGTCATATTAACATGGATGAGAGAGGGGGAGATTGTTGAATAATCTCTCAACCATGTGAAAAGGTGCAGCCACAATTTTTTGTTCAAATTGGTAGGTCACCAACCACAATCTTGTTCAAATTGGTAGGTCACCAACCACATCATTTGTTCAAATTGGTAGGTCACCAACCCCACCAACCATGTCTTTTTCACCACATTCTTTGCCTATATAAAGGCCATTCAGGAGCAAGCTAAAATACACCAACACAAAAACAATTCTTTTGTGTGTTATATCCGAGAGAGAATTTTGAGAGTTACTCACAATTTGGTGAGTGGTAGTTAGTGTCCAAAAATTAGAGTGTATATTATACAAGAGTGTTTGTGAGGTTTCTTTGGGTACAATATTTGTCCCAAAGGGTGTTCTTGTATCGTCTCTATTTTTGGTGTTTCTCAAGTTGGTCACTTGAGATTTTGGATTACCATTATTTTTTTATAGTGGATATTTCTCGGAGTTTGACCCGTGGTTTTTCCCTCTAAATTTGGGAGGGTTTTCCACGTAAATTTTGGTGTTCCGATTGCTTGTGTTATTTTTCATATTGTTCAACGATCGAGTAAAGTGGGAATTAATATTTTATTCCCAACACAGGAAACATTTCTCTGCAACACTAGCCTCAGATTTACCTGTTTCTTGAATAAGCAGTCCACAAACATGGATCTTCATGAACCATTGCAAAAGCGAACTCCATTTGCAAAGGTTTGTCACCTGAACTATTACCACTTTAAAATTTAAATGAGAATAATACAAATATTTACCACTTGCAGTGGTCATATAATTTCCCAATAATGAGACTACAAGAATCAAGTGAACAAACATAAAGCCACTCATAGGAATCTAAACTCCGGTTGGGCATTGGCATTCTTGAACAATTATGAATATATCGGCTTTTTGGTCTTGCATCTTCCTAGCCCTTACATGGGTCTTGATAAAAGAATCTGCGAGCATCTCGAAGAAATCTATTGAGTTCTCAGGTAGAAGTGAATACCATATCAAGGCCCCATTCATGAGGGTCTCCTCGAACTTCTTCAGCAAGACAAACTTAATCTCGTACGAAGCTAAGTCCTTTCCTTTCATTGCCATTGTGTAGGTGATGATGTGCTCCTGAGCATCCGAAGTCCCATCATTCTTTGGCAAGTCTGGCATTTTAAATTGCTTGGAAAGTAACTATGGTGCCACGCTCAGTTTGAGTGGCAATTGGGTATATTTCTTTGAGTCCGGTCCTTTCAACACTAGCAGCGTACCCAAGGTTTGGTCTATTCGGGCGATTATTTCCCTCATAAACCGCATGAGCTCGTTTTAAAGGGATCATTCCCATTATTTTTACCAGATTCGTTGTCATTCCCCCAGTTCAGTCGAAGCCGACTTCACCCCTCGGGGTTTTATTCTCAACCCTTTGTGTTGTTTGGTTTATGGTAGAACCAAGAGGAACTGGAACTCTTCCATTCACATTATTAGAAGCACCCGACATTGCTTGCCTCAACTCTGTCATGACATGATCTTGTCGCCAGAGATGACCCATAATAGCCTTTTGTTGTTCCCTTATGATTCTCATCGTTTCCAAATCGTGCTCATCTTCAGCATCATCAGGAGTTGCCTCCCGAACATGTCGTGGATATTGCCCGCCATGGACCGGCAGGGCTACATCCTCCTCGTTGCGGGTATCACTAATTAAATCTTCATGTTGAGGTTGATTTCCTTGGGCCTTAACGTTGTGATCAATGTTGACATCGTTATCTGCCATTTTTTTAATGATTTTTTGCTAAGAAACAAAATGGTAAATAGGTTAGATATAGATGTAAGGATCAACTCAATTACGCAACTGTCTAAGCCCTACCATGAGCGCCAAATTATTTACCCGTAAAATTGTACAGTTTAATTTATAACATGGTTTATGGACAAACAAATTGATTTGATCCCAAAACGATAAATAAATTAAATAAAATGCAAGACTTAATATTGAAATCGATATAAAATATAAAATAGCTTGATTTCGGGAGAAGAGCTTCCGAAAACAATAATTAAAACATCGATAGACAAGAAATAAAGTGCTATTGAGTTTTATAACAGTACGTAGCATAAGTTTGTTGGAAAATTCAAATTTTTTATAATGGTTGTTGAAGTCACTATTTATAGCTGCACCTAAGAATAAGATCCTAGGATCAATCCCCTCTTAATGAAAATTATGATACCATTGATGAATATGTAACAACAAGCTATAATTGCCAAAATTCTCTATATCGAATTGTGTATTTAATATTGAAAAATATTTTTCATTGAATATCATCGGGCGGCAAACATTCGTTTGTCTTTATTAGCAAGATTTCCTTCGGGGTCTTTCCGGTGCAAACTGAAGCTACTGTCTCTGGTCTTGGTTTCCACTTGCCTCGCTTTTCGTCTGTCCCCAATTTCACGTATCACTCCATTATTCGAATACTTAATACGAATCGATTTTAGGACCCTCTCAACTATCTCTTTCCTTTGGTTCTACTTATTAGTAGAATTGTTTTCTTCTTTTTTATGTTTGTTTTAATTTATAAAATTATAGTTCAATTTAGTTAAACATTATGTAGTTTGATTACAGAAATTCATGCACCTATTTATTGGAAAAACTATTTGTTTTTTTAAAGTTTTGAACACATTTGACAAAAATTTTGCTTACGCCTTACTACCATTGGTACCTTTCATGTTTCAAGTGAAAGACAACTCCCAAAAACGAGGTTTACATGCCGTGATACTAATTTGAAATATGAGCCACTAAAATATTGTATTGCTACCTCCAGAAATAGAAATAAAAACGACTATTCGCATCCCACTTTCTTTGTATTTGCGGCACATCTTCCTTGGATCTTTCTAGTGAACAATAATAAGTTTTTATTTTTTCATGATCTCAAAAAAACATTGAGGTGATAAAAAATAACATTTCAGCGCCAAATCCCAACCAAACTAATTTATGAATTTTAATACATAAATGAACTACTAAATAAAAGAGAAAAGAATATAAGTGAGAGAATTGAAGCAAATAAATTTATTATTATTATATTAAATTTAAAAAATATATACATACAATATGTAAAATCCATCCCTGACGGCATGGCGCTCCATCATTGACGCACCATAAAAGTAGCAATATGTTTCAATAAATACAATAATTTTTCTACATTGTATATAAGCAACAAAATATTTTCGATTTTTAAATCATCTGAAATTATATGAAACAAAAATAACACAGAAGTTAACTTGTAGATTTTAATTAGCAAACATCAATAATCATGTGAGTTTTACACGGTTAAGTTTCTTATAATTTTGAAATTTGGCTAGTTTGTCCTCTGTTGGTATAATGTTACAAGCCTATAAGAGAAGCAAAACTGAACAATTTGAAATAGTAAAACAAGGTTGAACGTTTTCCTTGTTTCTATTAACTCTAAAAGTCCATTTTTTTAAATCAATATTTATATTATGCAATAATATAACAGCACTTCACTCTAATATTTAAAAATATAATAAATAAAACTGTTATAGAAAACTTTGACTGCATATTATAATTTTATCTTAAAATACGAGGATAACAACATAACCGCAATAAAATTCTACTCGTAAAATCTGTATTTCCGAAGGACAAACAACGCGTAAAGGTAATCTCTATCTTTCTAACTTGCTACAGAAATGCAAGAATTACAGAATACAGCTAAATCTGGAAATGTATCATACAAACTATAAGCCCAATTCCTATAAGAATGTACATTTCCCTATATATTTTCTGTGTGTACAGTATTGACTACGTAAAATCAGAAAAAACAGAATTAAGGTTGGATTACAATCTTTTTAACTTTTCAATGCCTACTGCCTGAACCCCAGATTTAATGTTTGGTTCGGACACTGGATTCCAAACTGGTCGACAGTATTCGTATAGGTTTGAGAAAATCCATTTATATTCTGTTGGAAGAATCCTGATTTATCAACCCCTTGATTTCTGATTCCACTTTCAACTTCTTCATCTAGATTAATTCTTTCTACCTTGGTATTACCTCGAAAATTCGTAAGCTGGACATACCCATCATTTAGAAAATTCATATAGTTATTGTTGTTTATGTGGTTGTTAACATGCCCCTGAGGAGCTTGAACGTCTGGAGATTGATTTGCGGGGCGCAATTCTGGCATTGGTTTGAGCCCCGCAAGGATTGCCCAATCAAAGTTGGCAGAATCCAGGCGTTCAAGATTAAACTTTTCACCTTGTTGGAAGTTCTTGAGCGAGTTCAATCTCGGCAAGTTAGAAAACTTGTGATCCATCTCAGGTAATGAATCGAGCATATCATCAAATTGGGACGACGATGAAGTTGAGGAACCATGGCTGTATTCTTTGCTGTTCAAACCGGATATATGAGGCTTCTGTCCACTTGAATTCTTCTTATAAATTCGACAGAGGACCCATTCATCTAGCTGAAATATACATAACAAAAACTCATTAACAAATGCCTAAAGATATTTGCCCAAAAAATGATATATATTGCATTTTTGGTCCTCCAATCATTTGTAAATTCTAATTTTGACCCTTGCGATATATGAATAAGCACATTGAACCTTCAACTAATAAAACACATATCTTTCGTCCTTTTATAGGGAAATTGTGTTATATTTAGACTACTCTTAGAACCATAATACCTTTAAAACATGAGTTTTATTCACTTTTAGGCCGCCAGAAACTATTTATCAGCTATAGGGTAATAGAGCATTCATCAAAATACATGAATAATGAACTTGTTTAAGCGATTATTTTAATATTCAAAGGTCTAAAGGAACAAATTTCTTTTTATTATTCAAAAAAAAAAGGGATAGGTGAATTTACCTTTGTACTTCCATTTTTCCTTGAAGGTTCAAAGAGTCTATATTCATGCATAATCCAATTGGTCTTGGTTCCTTTTGGTGCTTTACCCACATAAAACACAAGTGCTTTCTTAATTCCAACCTTTCTTCCTTGTGATGTTATGACTTTATCAGTTCCAGTTGCTTTCCAATAACCAGTACCAGCAACTCTATTTGGTCGAGATCCATTTGGATATTTCCTATCTCTTGGACTAAAAAAATACCATTCTCTTTCACCAAAGAGAGCCTTACCTGTACAATTCAATAAGAAATCAACAATTAACAGACCGATGACATATTCGAACCGTAAAAATAATCACTAATACGTGCATAAAAAAATTACTAATATTTGCATTAGTACAGAAGGTTCTATAAATTGGAAACTTACTTGGAAGAACCCAAGGGTCAAATTTGTACAAATCAATATCCCCAATAATTTGCATAGAGAAGTCATGTCCTGCAACTTTCTTGCATAAATATTGAACTAAAAGCTCTTCATCAGTAGGATAAAAACGAAACCCTGGTGGCAAACTTAATTGCAAAAGAGGATCTTTTTCTTGAACACCCATCTTCAAAATTTAATTTAACAAATTAAGAAGCTCAGAGAATTAAAATGGTGAGAAGTAATAAAAATAATTCTCTAAACTTCTTTTTCTTTTCAGAATGGGAAATGTGGGGGATTTATATATGGACGAAAGTAGAAAAGAGATAAGTACGGTTGTCCTTTTCTAAGGACCCCAATAAAGTCTTGAAAGCTCCAAAATGTGACACGTACAGAAAGTTAGGCATTTAGCAGCCGACCTTATCTAAGCAGTAAAGACTTAGAGCAAATGCACGAACCCAAGCAAAAGAGTTAAAAACAAATACCTCATTTGAGGTCCCCTACAACGTGGCACTCTCTCACGTAATTTCTAGAAGATTGAATCTTTGTTTTTTTTGTCCAGTTTTCACCTGAGATTAAAAACACTACCCACTGTTTGGAAGAAGTGAAAGAATATTTTTTAATTAACAAATTCTCTTAATGTATTTAAAATTTGTTATTTATACATATTTACTGAGTTAATTTGAGTCGAAAATATGACTTCATAATATCTGTTCGAGATACATCTCTGATTGCAAAGATGCTTTAATGTTGATCTTGAAATTTTATACATTGGACATTTTATTTCTCAAATTCTTTTCAAGTATTTTGAATTAAAACCTTTTTTTTGGGATTTTGGAGTGTGGGACACGTGCATTAACGTGGAGAAAGAGGAAGGGGGTAGCGTTTTTTGGAGTTGGGTGATACCGTTTTCATAATAATTGGGATGCGAAGAAAGGTCTTGTAAATGTGTCATCTATGGTTGACACCTTCGCATTCTTTTTTAAAAAGCCACTTTCATCCTTATTTCTTTTGTCTATTTTTTTTCATCTTTTGTCTTTTTTGTATTTGGCTTGTCGGGTTTTGCTTCTATTATTTTATTTTCTTACCTGATTTTTTCTATAATCGGTTGGGTTGTCAAAGTTTGGATATATTTGAATTTCTTAAACTTTTGATTTGCATTTGTAGATTACGAAATGAATTTATTTTGTGATTTGGTCGAACGTTGGATTTGGTATCTGAAAATTCAAAATATTTATACTTTATATTTGCTGCTATTCACTAGTTATTAGTTCAGAGTTTCTTGGGATCAGCAGCAGATCTAGTGACAATAACAATTATGTTCCTTTTAAAAATCGAGCTCGTGCAGTTTATAAGGGAAATAAATGCTCGAACAGACCAAATTTTAGGTGCACCGCTAGTGCTGATGGGCCCAGACTCAAAGAAATACACCTAGTTGTCGTTCAAATCGAACATAGCACCAGAGTTAATTAGAAAGAGATTCAAAAAGGTAGATGTACCAAAATATGATGGGACTTCGAACCTTCAGGAATACATCACCACCTATACAATGAAGGTGAAGGGAAATGACTAGCTCACACGATATTGAGTTGGTCCACTAAAGAAGTTCGGAGAAACTCTCACGAAGGGGGCGCTGACATGGTACTCACTTTTACCCGAACACTCGATAGATTACTTTGAAATGCTCGTAGACTCTTTCATCAAAGCCCATGACGGGTCAAGAAGTTCCAAGACTGGTAGGTAGACATATTTAGAATTTCACAAGGAGAGTCCGAGTTGACATATTTCTTTTGTGTATTTTTTTTCATCTTTTGTCTTTTGTGTAACTGGCTCCTCGAGTTTTGCTTCTATTATTTTATTTTCTTATTTGATTTTTTCCATAATTAGTTGGGTTGCCAAAGTTTGGACAAATTCGAAAGTTAAATTTCTTAAACTTTTAATTCGAATTTTTAGATTACAAATTGAATTTATTTATGATTTGGATCGAACGTTGGATTTGGTATCTGAAAATTCAAAATATTTATACTTTATATTTGGTGCTATTCATTAGTTATTAGTTCATTATCGATATATTTAATACTAATAAGTCCAATACTTTATCTATAACATTAGCTCATATATACAATGCTAATACTAAGTAATTGTTACACTACTTTCTTTTTTGACTAGGTTTTACTATTATTAATTATCACCGGCCTTATTAGTGTTTGTGTTGTATTTTCTTAATAATTTTTTTTATTACTTGTATGAACGCTTTATTTGGATAATTATAGTGAGTATAAAAATTATTAAGCAGCGCAATATGAATACTTTATTTGGATGTTCATTTTCATAGGAAAAAAAAATATTTCACATCTCAACTTATAGGCTCAAACCTAAAAAGCCAAAATCTAAGCTAATTAATGTGAAATCAAACTTAAAAGTTCGATCTTATATGAGCTTATTTAAATTGAATTTGCAATGTTATTGTATAGGGTAAAATCAGTTCACAATAAATACTCACATGACAGAGCGACACATGGAATTGGGGACAGACAAGAAGACGAAGCGAGTGGAAACAAAGATCGAGGGCAACAGCTTCGGTTGGCATCAGGTAGAGCCCGAAAGAAATATTATTATTGAGTTCAAACAAATATCTTCCACAAAATGACATTCAATGAAGAACATTCCTCAGTATTAATTACATATCTATTACATAAAATTTTAGCATTTATGACCAGTCATTATATATTCATCAATGGCCCCTGTTATTATCATTTAAGAGGGGCTTGATCCTTGAACGTTGTTCCCTAAGTATAGCTATAAATAGTGGCTTCAACAACCATCGCAGGACACAAAAATTTCTGACAAACGTATGCCACACATTATTCCAAGCAAAATATTACTTTACTTTTTTACGTCATTCTTGTTATTGCCTCCAGAACCCTTGCTCCCGGAATCAAGTTATCTGCTATTTTATCTCAATTTCAATGCTAAGTCTTGCATTTTATTTAATTTATTTATTATTCTAGGATCAAATTAATTCGCTTGTCTGTAAACCATGCTATAAATTCAACTATAACATATTACGGGTAAACAGTTTGGCGCATACCATGGGACTTAGACAATTGTATAATTGAGTGACTCTTGTGTCTATTGCTAATTTATTTAATTTTTTGTTTCTTAGCAAAAATCGTAAAAGATGGCAGATAACAATGTCAACATCGCACATAACGTTGAAGCATAAGAAAATCTGCCTTAACACGAGAATTCGATTAGCGACACCTGCAACGAGGAGGACGTAGCCACACCGGTTCTTGGAGGTAGGTATCCTTGACACGTACAAGTGGCGACTCCTAATGACGTTGAAGACGAGCACATTAAAGAAACGATGAGGATCTTAAGAGAAAAAACAAAAGGTCATCATAGGCCATCTATCACAATAAGACCAAGCCATGAAGAAATGGAGGCAAGAGTTGTCGGAGGTCTTCCAACAACACAAATGGAAGAGGTCAAGTTCCTGCTGGTGCTCCCGAAAATCAAACAGCACAAGGGGTTGATAACAACAATCCAAGGAGTAAGGTCGGCTTTGACTGATCTAGGGGATCGGCAGCAGATCTAGTGATCATAACAATAATGATCCTTTCAAAATCAAGCTCGTGCAGTTTATAAGGGAAATAAATGCTCGAACAGACCAAATTTAAGGTGCACCGCCAGTGCTGATGGGCCCAGACTCAAAGAAATACACCTAGTTGTCGTTCAAATCGAACGTAGCACCAGAGTTAATTCGAAAGAGATTCAAAATGGTAGATGTACCAAAATATGATGGGACTTCGGACCTTCAGGAATACATCACCACCTATACAACGAAGGTGAAAGGAAATGACTAGCTCACACGAGATTGAGTTGGTCCACTAAAGAAGTTCGGAGAAACTCTCACGAAGAGGGCGCTGACATGGTACTCACTTTTACCCGAACACTCGATAGATTACTTTGAAATGCTCGTAGACTCTTTCATCAAAGCCCATGACGGGTCAAGAAGTTCCAAGACTAGTAGGTAGACATATTTAGAATTTCACAAGGAGAGTCCGAGTTGACATATTTCTTTTGTGTATTTTTTTTCATCTTTTGTCTTTTGTGTATTTGGCTCCTCGAGTTTTGCTTCTATTATTTTATTTTCTTATTTGATTTTTTCCATAATTAGTTGGGTTGTCAAAGTTTGGAAAAATTTGAAAGTTAAATTTCTTAAACTTTTAATTCGAATTTTTAGATTACAAATTGAATTTATTTGTGATTTGGATCGAACGTTAGATTTGATATTTGAAAATTCAAAATATTTATATTTTATATTTGGTGCTATTCATTAGTTATTAATCCATTATCAATATGTTTAATATTAATAAGTCCAATACCCTATCTATAATATTGGCTTATATATACAACACTAATACTAAGTAATTGTTAGAGTGCTTTCTTTTTTGACTAGGTTTTACTATTATTAATTCTCACCGGCCTTATTAGTGTTTGTGTTATATTTTCTTGATAATTTTTTCATTACTTGTATGAATGCTTTATTTGAATAATTATAGTGAGTATAAAAAATTATTAAGCAACGTAACATGAACACTTTATTTGAATGTTCAATTTCATAGGAAAAAAAACATCTCACATCTCAAACTTATAGGCTCAAACCTAAAAAGTCAAAATTCAAGCTAATTAATGCGAAATCGAACTTAAAAGTTCGATCTTGTCTGAGCTTATTTGAATTGAATTTGTATTGTTATTGTATAAGATAAAATCAGTTCACAATAAATACTCGAATGACAGAGCGACACATGGAATCGGGGACAGACAGGAAGACGAAGTGAGTGGAATCCAAGATTGAGGGCAACAACTTCGGTTGGCATCAGGTAGAGCCCGAAAGGAATATTGTCATTGAGTTCAGAAATATATTTGCCACAAGATGACATTCAATGAAGAATATTCCTCGGTATCAATTACATATCCATTGCATAGAATTTTAGCATTTATGACCTGACACTATATATTCATCAATGGCCTCTACTATTGTCATTTAAGAGGGGCTTGATCCTAGGATGTTGTTCCCTAGATATAGCTATAAATAGTGGCTTCAATAACCATCGTAGGACATAAAATTTCTGACAAACTTATGCCACACATTAACCAAGCTAATTATTACTTTACTTTCTGTCTAACAGCATTCTTGTCATTGCCTCAAGAACCCCTGCTCTTAAAACCAAGCTATTTGCTATTTTATCTCAATTTCAATGCTAAGTCTTGCATTTTATTTAATTTATTTATCATTTTAGGATCATATTGATTCGTTTGTCTATTAACCATGCTATAAATTCAACTATACCATTTTACAGGTAAACAATTTGACGCACACCGTGGGACTTAGACAGTTGTGTAATTGAGTGACTCTTCCGTCAATTACTAATTTGTTTGATTTTTTGTTTCTTAGCAAAAATCATAAAAGATGGCAGATAATAATGTCAACATCGCATACAACGTTGAACCATAAGAAAATCTGCCTTAACACGAGAATTCGATTAGCGGCACTCGCAATGAAGAGGACGTAGCCACACCGGTTCATAGTGGTAGGTAACCTCGACACATACAAGAGGCGACTCCTGATGACGTTGAAGACGAGCACGTTAAAGAAACGGTGAGGATCTTGAGAGAACAACAATAGGTCATCATGGGCTATCTCTCACAGTAAGACCAAGTCATGACGAAATTGAGGTAGGAGTTATCGGAGGCCTTCCAACAACCCAAATGGAAAAGGTCATGTTCCTGCTGGTGCTCCCGAAAATCAAACAGTACAAGGGGTTGATAAAAACAATCCAAGGAGTGAGTTCGGCTTTGACCGGGCTAGGGGATCGGCAACAGATCTAGTGACAATAACAATAATAATCCTTTCAAAATCGAGCTCGTGCAGTTTATAAGGGAAATAAATGCTCGAACAAACCAAATTCTAGGTGCACCACCAGTTCTGATGGGCCCAGACTCAAAGAAATGCACCTAGTTGTCGTTCAAACTGAGCGTAGCGCCAGAGATAATTCCGAAGAGATTCAAAATGGTAGATATACCAAAATATGATGGGACTTCGGACCCTTAGGAATACATCACCACATATACAACGAAGGTGAAAGGAAATGACTGGCTCACACGAGATTGAGTTGGTCCGCTAAAGAAGTTCGGAGAAACCCTCACAAAGGGGGCATTGACATAATACTCACTTTTACCTGAACGCTCGATAGATTACTTTGAAATGCTCGTAGATTTTTTCATCAAGGCCCATGCTGGGTGAAGAAGGTCCAAGACTGGAAGGTAGACATATTTACAATTTCACAAGGAGAGTCCGAGTTGCTGTGTGAGTTCATATCTAGGTTTCAGAAAGAAAGGATGCTACTACTAGCCCTGCCAGGAGAATGGGCAACCAAGGCATTTACAATTGGGATGAACTCGAGGAGCTCCGACACCTCCCAGAAATAAAAGAAAGCCTGATCAAATATAAGAATAAAAGATTATCAACTCGGGTGCTCGACATCAACTAAGGGGTGGGATCGAGAAAAAAAAGAGATAAGTCAAAGGTTGACTTTGACGTAGATCGATGATCTTCTAAGGGTCGATTTTTGCCCTACAAAAGGATTGTAGGATGCGATAGAGGGTTCCGGTGTGCGGATAGGTTCACTAGTGATAGAAGAATTGACTATGGAGGGAATAGCAAGTCATTGCAAGATAAAGAGGTATCGGGTTCCCAAGATTCCACCTATCCCAAAGTATTTGAGTATAATTTCAATATCATCATAGTGGAGCTAGTATTGGCAATGAGGGACATCAAGGAAGCATTATTCCTGAGGCCAATGAGATCTAATCCCAGTCAAAGAGATCCTAATATGTGGTGCAAGTATCATGGGACTAACAACCACCAGATTGGGGACTGCCAACATCTGCGCAATGAGGTGGCGACATTATTGAAAAATGGCCATCTTAGAGAGTTCTTAAGCGACCGGACCAAAGAAATTATGTTCGCAACCGGGATAACACAGAGCTCTCGAATATAGATGAAAACCCTCCCCAACAAACCATCAAATTGATTTTTAGGGTAAACGAGATCAACGATGAGACATTCTCGGCAGCCAAAAAGATAAATTTGTCTGTGACTTATAACAAGAGACCCGATAAGTCGTTGAGGACGACATCACATTCACAGAAGATGACGTCGATGGAGTTCTACTACCACATAATGAGGCCTTAGTAATTTCTCTTATCATTCTAAATTTTAAAATTAAACATATTTTGGTAGACCCAGGAAGTTCAGCCAATATCTTTCAATGGAGAGTGCTGGAGAAAGCCAAGCTAACTGGAAGCATCATTCTGGCCACAAAGCTCCTCACTGAGTTCAACTTAGCAAGTGTGACAAACTGAGGGGAGATCTTACTTCCCACGAACGCCTAAAGGGCCATGAGGACTACTTTGTTTGAAGTAGTAGATGGCGTATAGGCAATAAAATAATTCTTGGAAGACCATAGATATAGGAGATGAAGGTTGTGCCATCAACATATCACCAACTTCTGAAATCCCAGCTTCGGAGGGAATCAAACAAATAAGAGGAGATCAACCGGCAGTAAGGGAGAAGAACGGATCTCGATTTCCACCAGTGAATGGAAGGAACATGCGACATAACAATTATAGGAACTGATGCCTGCTCCCAAACCAAATGAAGACGACAAAGGGGAAGAGTCGTCGGAATCCTACCAAGTATCAAGGTATTCCAAATACCGAAATAAACAAATGCAACCAAATCTACGGCGGAAGAACTCAAACAAGTGGCATTGTTCGAAAAGTTAATAAAGAGGAAGTTCCACTTGGGCATAAGATTAGACCCTGAGCTCAAATAAGGATTTATTGAATTTCTTAAAACTAACGTTGATTGTTTTGCATGGTCGCACGCGGATATGTCTGGTATCCTGCTAAAGGTGGTTGTGTACAAGTTAATCCTAGACCCCAACATCTCTCCAGTAGGGCAAAAGAAGCAGACAGAAACAGGTTTGTCAAAGAAGAGGTAACTCAATTGCTAGATATCGGTTCAATCCGATAGGTAAATTATACTTATTAGCTAGCTAACGTAGTAGTACTTCCAAAAAAAGAATAATAACTTTCGTATTTACGTAGAATATAAGGATCTGAATCAGGCATACCCAAAAGACTTATTCTCATCCAAATATTGATCAAGTGATTAAGACAACGACCGAACATGAGTTGATGAATTTCCTCGATTTCTATTCCGCGTACAACCAAATCAAGATGAACTCGGAGGATTATGAAAAAACTTTGTTCATAATGAACTTTGGCACATATTTCTACAGTATGATGTTCTTCAGGCTTGAGAACACCCGACCCACTTATCAAAGGATTGTGAACAGAATATTCAAAAAGCAAATAGGAAAATAATGGAAGTTTACATCAATGATATGCTGGTTAAGTCTTTAAAATTCATGTGACCATTTGAAACACCTCCAAAAAACCTTTGACCTTCTAAGAAAGCACAAAATGAATCTTAACCTCAAAAAATATTCGTTCGGAGTCAGACTCGGTAAATTTTTAGGTGTCTTAGTGTCACAAAGGGGGATAAAAGTCAATCCCGGCAATATTAACGCCATCAAAGACATTCTAGATCAGTTGATAAGAAATGAAAGAAGTCCAAAGTCTAACCGAATGACTGGCCGCTCTAAGCATGTTCATTTCGTGGTCCTCGGAAGAATGCCATCACTTATTCTCACTTTTTAAGAACAACTTTTAATGGACTCCATAATTCCAATAGGCACTAAAAGACGTGAAACGGTATTTAACAACTCCTCCGTTATTATCAAACCGGAGGAAAGGTGAACAATTTCTAATATACTTAGCGGTCTCGGAGGTAGAGGTAAGTTCCATTCTAGTCTGGGACAACGAAGGCAGGCAATCTCCTATCTATTATGTTAGCAAAATTTTAACAGGAGCGGAAACTAGTTATCATTACCTCAAAAAGTTTGCTTTAGCTCTTATAGTCGCTGCTCGAAAGCTTAGGCCTTACTTTCAATGCCACCCGATAGCCGTGGTGGCAACTTTTCTCCTGCAAAATGTCCTTCACAAACTGGAATTCTCAAATTGACTGGCCAAATGGGCAGCCAAACTGAGTGAATTTGGCATCAAATATAAACCCAAGAGTGCGATCAATCACAAGTTTTGGTCGACCTCGTGGCCGATTGTTATCTCGGGCTGCTGCTTTCGGCCACTAAGGAAGTGGTGATGGTGTTGGAAATGACATCAAGAGTTTGGACCCTGTTTATGGATCGGGGTAGTCTTAATAACGTCCCCGGAAGAAGTCCTGAGACAAGCCATATAAATTGTTTCCTTAACTAACAATGAAGTCGAGTATGGGGCTTAGATTGTAGGACATAAACTGGCCTGGGGACTATACTACAATTGAAATCAAATGTGATTCCCAACTAGTGGTAAATCAGGTATATGGAATATTTGACATCAAAGAGGAACGCATGCAATAATATATGGTGAAACTTCAGACTTTGCTGGCACGGTTAAGGGAATGGTCAATCACTCACATCCCAAGAGAAGAAAATGCATAAGTAGATGTATTGGACAATTTAGGCTCGTCCATGGGAAAAAAAGGGATCAAATTCCGATATGGTCGTACAACTCATGCACTTGGTATTGGAAATGGACGGTTATTATGAAGTAAATATGACCAAATTTTTCTGGCACTAGAGAAATGAAATCTACCTTAAGCATGGCAAACTTCCCGAAGACCCGAAGGCATCCTAAGACTCTTCACTAAATCAGCTCGTTACAACATCTGGGGAGGACATTTCTGTACAAGGTCATTCTAAGGCATGTTGTCTCAATACTTAGGTGCCTCCAAAGCTAATTATGTCATAAGAGAGGTTCACAAAGGAATTTCTGTAAATCATTCAGGTCCTGACTCGTTGGTGATAAAATTAGTTAAGGCAGAATACCACTTGCCCTGGATGGAACAAGATGCTAAGGCATTATTCATAAATGCGACAAGTGTCAATGCCATGCGCCTTTAGTGCACCAACCGGTAGAGCTATTCCACTTGATATTATCCACATGGCCATTCATGAATTGGGGGATGGACATAGTCAGTACGCTACTACCGACTTTCGGTGAGATAAGGTCTCTTATGATATTTACTGATTACTTTATTAAGTAGGTTGAAGCAGGTCCTTACGAGAAAATAAACAAGCATGAAGTGGTCTATTTCCTATGGGAAAACATAATCTAATGGTTCAGAATACCTATGGATATTTCCTGCAACTACGGACCACAGTTCATAGGCTCAAAGGTTATAAAATTCCTTGAAGACTTGAAGATTAAAGAACCACATCTTTTCCATACCATCCGAGCGCAAACGGGTAGGCGGAATCAACGAATAAGGTGATTATCTAAAATCTAAAAAAGAGGATAGAAGCAGCCAAGGGCAAATGACCTGCAGAGTTACTAGGAGCTTTGTAGGCATACAGGACGACGACCATGTCAAGAACGGGAGGGACACTTTTCTCTATCATATACAAATCAGAAGCTTTGATCCCGATAGAAGTAGGAGAACCGACTTTGAGGTACTTCTGGGTGGACGAAGTGACAAATAATGAAGTATTGCTAGTCAAATTGGAGCTGCTTGACGAACGTAGGAACTTTACATAATTACTGATGATGGCCCTGAAACAAAGAATGGAAAGATACTAGAATCAAAGTGTCAATCTCCATTATTTCAACTTGGGAGATTTGGTTTAAAGAAAAGTGACTCAAAACACCAAGAGCTCAACACATGAAAATTGGGTCCGACATAAGAAGGCCTCTACTAGGTTACGGGTGTCACTAGGAAATGATCATATGAACTATAAAACCTATACAGAGTATTGTCGAGAATTTGGAACGTGACTTATTTATAAAGGTATTATTGCTTATGAGCACCGCTTATACTGAAAGTATGTGCTGCACTCTTTTTCCCTTCATCCATATGTTGTCCCAACTGGGTTATTCTGGCAAAGTTTTTAACGAGGCATTAACGAAAAACATACTACGAAGGAAACATCATCAGCAGAAACAAGATCTTTAAATGGAAAGGTATCAAAAAGACAAACTACTGCAATATGGTTAAATAGTCTTTTGCTCGGTGGCAAATTTCTAATAAGAAGAAAAACATGCCATTGGACCCAAGGATATTCAACCATTTACAAGTGTTTTCCCTACAATCCACTAGGGGTGGTTATATAATCTTTGGCTCGATAGCAAAGTTCTTAACAGGAAACGAATCTTGATGCCGGACCCAAGGCTATTCAACCATTTACAATTGTTTTCCCTACAATTCACTGGGGGGTAGTTAGATAATCTTTGGCTCGATAGCAAAGTTCTTAACAGGAGATGAAGCTTGATGCCGAACAAATACTATCCAACTGTTCACTAGTGGAATCACTGAAGGAGCAAGTCTTCTAGTGCTCCAATATACAACCTTCGCATTCCATCACTGGAGGAGGGGTATGAAAATGTGACAACCCAGTTTCCACAGAAACCGGGATTACAAAATTCGGGAACAAAGATTTCTCATGAGGACCAAGGGACTACACAACCAGCCTAATAGAAATAAGTTGTACAAATTTGGCACATGTAATGGCAATTTCTTTTCGTTTAGCAAAATGAGTGTTCATGTACTTATATATATAGAAAGAATAAAATAAAGTCATTTTAATTTTTATCTTGTTCTTGTGCAAATGATAAATTGATTTTATTATTTGAAAGTGAATCGAGAACTTCAAATGCTAGTACCAGAATGAACATGAGACGTCATATTCAACATAACTATAAACATAAGAGGGCCCTCTCTTATGAAACCCTCACCGTAAAGGGTTTGTTCAAGAAGAGTTTATGCCCAAAACCCAAATGCTACTGCGGGGAAATTCACCTGAAGTCTTGCATAAGTCGACGCGAAAAAGTAAACTTTCTGAAATTTCTTAAACAAAAAGCACTTTTATTTATCAAACACGCCAAGCAGACAAATACAAAAATACAAAAAGAAACCAACAACGACAGATAAATCAAAAAGCGAAACTATATCTCCCCGAGAACTTTAGGGAAGGGGAGCATCAATGCCTCCGAGAGAAGTAGGCGGATCTGCCGTTGGCTTGGGATTTAACTTCATGATATACCCATGGTTGGCCAGTTCTTATTTGGAAGGCTACAATTTCTTATCTGCCACGGTTTCTGCTCCTGCTAATAGTGTAGCACATTCGTTGTTGTTACTATAGGGTCCTGAAGCACAAGGAGATTTTACTCGTTGGTGTCAATTGGGGGAGGGGGGTCTGTGGACTTTTATTTCTCTCCATGGAGCTTTTGGCCTAGTTTTATGTTACATCAATTCGAGCTTGCTCAATCTGTTCAATTTAGACCTTATAATACAATTGCATTCTTTGGTCCAATTGCTGTTTTTGTTTCTGTATTTCTGATTTATCCACTGGGTCGGTCTGGTTGGTTCTTTTCAGCTGGTTTTGGTGTAGCAACTATATTTTGATTCATCCTCTTTTTTCAAGGGTTTCATGATTGGACAATGAACCCTTTTCATATGATAGGAGTTGTTGGTGTATTGGGTGCTGCTTTGCTATGCGTCATTCATGGTGGTATCGTAGAAAATAATTTATTTGAAGATGGTGATGGTGCAAAAATATTCCGTGCTTTTAGCCCAACTCAAGCCAAAGAAACTTATTCAATGGTCAATGTTAACTGATTTTAGTCCCAAATCTTTGGGTATGATTTTTCCAATAAACGTTGGTTACATTTCTTTATGTTATTTGTACCAGTAACCGGTTTATGGATGGGTGCTCTTTGAGTAATCGGTCTATCCCTGAGCCTACGTGCCTATGACCTTGTTTCTTAGGAAATTCACAAAGTGGAAGATCATGAATTTGAGACTTTCTACACCAAAAATATTCTCTTAAACGAAGGTATACGTGCTTGGATGTCGGCTCAAGATCAACCTCATGAAAACCTTATATTCTTTGAGAAGGTTCTACCACGTGGAAACTCTCTTTAGTGGAACTTTAGCCTTAGTTGGTCGTGCCAAGAAACCACTGGTTTCGCTTGGTGAGCCTGGAATACCTGACTTATCAATTTATCCGGTAAACTACTTGGGGCTCATGTAGTCCATGCTATATTAATCATATTCTAGGCCTGAGCAATAAACCTATTTGAAGTGGCCCATTTTGTACCAGAGAATCCTATGTATGAACAAGGATTAATCTTTCTTCCCCACCTAGCTACTCTAGGTTGGGGGTAGGCCCTGGGGGAGAAGTTATAGACACCTTTCCATACTTTGTATTTGGAGTACATCATTTATTTTTTTCTGCAGTATTGGTCTTTGGCGGCATTTATCATGCACTTCTGGGACCTGACACACTTGAAGAATCTTTTTTCTTCTTCGGTTATGTCTGGAAAGATCGAAATAAAATGACCATAATTTTAGGTATTCACTTATCTTTCATCATTATTCTGCTCAAGTTCCTCATCGGTTCTCAAGAACTCAAAACTTGAACTAGAAGAGTCAGTTGCATCAGGCTGAGCCGGGAGATGTGTAATTAACTCTAGCCCTCGGGCCTTGACAATTTAATCGTGGATATCAATGACGCCTACTTTGGCCTCTCAAGTTTTTCCTCCTTAAACTATACATAGAATATGTTTTCTCGATAAGGGAATTCACTCAGTGCTGGTGTTCTTATTTAAGCCAATCAACCTCGATCGAAAGGCCATCCTGATCGGATCTCGTGGCGCTAAGGCTAAAACCAAGATCACAGATAGTGGCTATATGAACCTTATTATGTTCCATGATCCTCTTATACCTATCCTCCATCTGGGCACACTTCTCCTCTTCAACAACAACCTCTTCAGTCTTAGAGTTCAGGGCTACCTCCAAGTTATTCAATCTCTCAATGGAGGTAGATTCACGCTCGGCAGCAATGAGCACAACATTCTAAACCTTATGCCATTTAGCCTTGGTTTCTTAAAACTGCACAATTAACTGAGAGGCTTCTTGTCTTAGGGCCATAACTTCCTGTTGACTCTGTTGCAACTGAGAGTTTAACTCATCAGTTTCAGCAACTTTTTCTTCTAGAATTGGGAGACGAGCAACAATTTGGCCCCTCTTGGCAAACAACTGGTCCCGCTCGGACTGGTGTCCTTCTTTATAGAGGATCAATTTTTGGAGGCTTGAGGAAGCAAGCAAGTTGGCCTGCGAAATAAAACCAAAGTTAGAAACCTTGTCATAGCAAGTCATAAAGAAACAAACAGTAAAGAGAACAAGTACATTAATGTTGCTGCATTGTGCATGGCATTATTCAACAAACACTATCCCAAAGAGAGTGTATTTTCTTCTTATATTTTTCTAATGCCAACGACTTCAGATAATCGGTGAGTTCCACCGATCGGGACAATAGATGGCACTTAGTAGATACCAAGAGAGAGACACTCCTTCTCCTATGGGAATCTGCAGAAGGGGGCGAGTAGGTGTGCCCCAAATTCCCATGGTCTGGGGACTGAGTAGGAAGGAAATCATCTTCTTGGGCATTTGTGGCCGATGAGGGTGATATAGTAGTTGCTATTGACGAAGTTATGGTCGACATAGAAGGAGATAAAGCTGATGGTATTGTGGGTTGAGAAGCAGTTGCAGTAAAAGCAGCGTTATTTGTTGATTGCTCACCAATTGAAGGCGAAAGAGGCCCGGCACTTCGCTTCACAGTATTGGGATTGAAAACTTTGAATGTAAAGGTACAATTGACATTCTCCACCAACTCAAACTCTCCCTAAAGGACTTGTACATCATTCTCAGTTGGGGTTGTAAGCTTTTCAGATTGAGTATTCTGTTGAACTGATGAAGGATATTGTCTCCTTTCTAGGGAGCCCATTCATCACTGGCTAACCTATCATCATTAATCACCACAGCGTCTGCAGCTGGCTTAGGTGCAGCTTTCTTTACCTTTTTATTCTTTCCCTCTGCCGGAGAAAAACACCACCTCTTTGGTTGTTGTTATTTAGCAGGGGACTCCGAGAGGAAGCACTTGAACTGGAAGCTGATTTGATAGCACATGCTCGGGGTCAAATTCTCCTTCAAAAATGTCGCAACGTCTATTGAATCAACCAAAATGTCCTTCTCAGGGATAGTTATTGAGCCCTGTGAGAGACCCGAATCCAGCAAAATAGTGAGATTAACAGTTTTTTTATGTATAGAGATGAAACTAAGGCGGAATCAATTTTACGAGTCAGCTTACCATGATTCATGGCCCTCTATCTGTATTTTGGGGGCCAAATGTTTCCATTGGTGGTTCTTAGGCATGTTGATATCTGAAATCTTCTGTACCTACTGGTTTAAGCCTTCAACCCTTAGTGGTGTCCACCGAGTTACTGAAATAACGAAAGGAGAACGATCAGAAATGACATGGAATAACCTTTTCGTAGAAAAAATAAATAGAATTAGAACTTACATGTACGAGTCCAAGACTTAGGGAAGGATGGATATGTGACCGGAATAATATCCATGGTGCAACAACGACAAACCGCTCCATCCACCCATAGTTGATATCGTTATCCCTGTTAGTGAATAAAGCATGGTGGTTACGTTTTTTGAAATATATTACCTCCCCCCCCCCCTCGAAAAATTTTGGGGGAGTAGAGATTCATCATACGAGCCAAGATGAGCTCCTTATTCGTTTCGTGGCATATCGGCCACAAATAGGCTACCGTTCTCAACACCGAAGGACCCACATATGCCAAATAAATATGTAATGGTAGAACAACTCCTAAACCACGGGGTCGCTTCCCCCACTTAATAAAAATGCACCCCAAGTAAATGGGTACGTATAAATCTACATAAAATCCTTATATGTGAAGGTTACTTGCTCCACCAGACAGGAGGAATGTCATAGAAATCATAGTCTTCCTTTACATTAGAAATACTGGAAGGGCAATTAGAAGAGGGGTATATGCCAACAGTCCAAGTACGAGAGCTTGAAGAAGGGAATTTCTTTTCAAAGTCCTTGGCCGTGTTGAGACCTTTGGGGATAACGTTTCTCACTATAGGGGGATCAAAATCAACATCAATTTCTTTTTGCTCTCCTTCAGACCCTATCAAAGAGAAGACCAGAGTTCTTGGAAGAGTTAGTGAAAGAAGCTTCGACCAGCAAAAGGTGATAAAATTTCTTTGAAGAAGATTAAGGAAGGATGAAAGTGGAAAAGTGTTGAATGCAAAAAAGTTGAGAGAGTTTATGAAACTATTAAGTGTAAAAGAAGAAGAGTGAGACATATAAGTAAAATAATAGGTGACTAAAATCATGGTCATGATTACCTCAAGAATCGAATAAAATATTGCTAAATCATGAAGTAAACTTATTCAGGATATTAAATGTGAAGAGACATTCTTCTTATCAAGCGTCAAAAACTTTTTAGAAGGGTTCAAAGAAAATTTCGCCAAGAAAGGAATCTTCACCAACTTTCCGGTGACACAAAGATATGCTATCGGAAAGTAGAAGGACTATCTATATCGGGTAAAATGAGTTCATAATAAATACGAATGACAGAGTGACACGTGAAACCAGGGACAGAAGAATGACGAAGCGAGTGGAAACCAAGACCAAGGGCAACAACTTCGGTTGGCATAGGGTAGACCCCAAAGGGAATATTGTTAACAAAGGTAAACAAATATTTTCTACCAGATGACATTGAATATTCCTCAGTATTAAATATACATCCATTATAGAGAATTTTGGCATTCATGACCCGCCGTTATATACAATGGCCTATTATTGTCATTTAAGATGGGCTTAAACCTACTACCTTGTTCCCTTGGTATAGCTATAATGTCACGACCTCAGTTCGACCTCCGTGAACATGTCGTGATGGCACCTAGTTCCTATAACTAGGTAAGCCTAACAATGAATAAATAACAACCTAACTTGCGAAGTAGTTAAATTAAACTGAACATGTTAAAATGATGAGTGCATATAAGGCCGCTCGGCCTATACAACTCATAAGAAATGCGTATGTCTATAACACAACCCCAAAACCCGGGAACTCACGGGAACACAAACTAAAAGAAGTAACGTAAAATGCTCTAACCTCCAGAAATGTCTACAACAAGAGTACGATAGAAGTATAAATACTATAATAGAGTAAAGAAGGAGAATCCTTGATCTGCGGACACTGCAGAAGTACCTCAAAATCTCTGTATCTCTCTTGGCCTCATGGATAGTGCGCCTGAGATGAAGTACCTGGATCTGCACATGAAAAACATGCGCAGAAGAGGCATGAGTACACCACAACGGTACTTAATAAGTGCCAAGCCTAACATCGGTTGGGTAGTGACGAGGAAAGGTCTGGGCCGTATTGAGATTCAACATAATATATAATAAGATGAGGAAATAACAATATAGAAAAAGTGTGCAATGAGAATCTAAATAAGATAATTTTGGAAACCGTAATAGAAAGTAGAAAAACAGGACAATACTAGTAAATACTACTCATAACAGGAACCACAACCGGGGATCTCTTGGTATCCCGAGGATCTCTTGGTAGCCTCAATTCTTTGAATTTCATGTGCCAGGGATCTCTTGGTATCCTAAAATCTTACAATTTCATTTTCCAGGGATCTCTTGGTATCCTCAAATCTTACAATTTCATGTGCTAGGGATCTCTTGGTATCCTCAAATCATACAGTTTCATGTGCCACGGATCTCTTGGTATCCTCAAATCTTACAGTTTCATGTGCCATGGATCTCTCGGTATTCCGAGGATCTCTTGGTATCCTCAAATCTTACAACTTCATGTGTCAGGGATGTCTTGGTATCCCGAGGATCTCTTGGTATCCTCAAATCTGACAATTTCATGTGCCAGGAATCTTTTGGTATCCTGATGATATCTTGGTATCCTCAATTCTTACAATTTCATGTGCCAGGGATCTCTTGGTATCCCGCACCCTTAGTCCTAAACATTATCAAGTGCAGGGGGGATCTCTCGGGAGGCCAACCCGTAGTCCCAATTTAAAAACATACAATAGCAACCCAAACATTAGGAAAGATACTAACTCAGGACAAGAAATAGAAAAATACTAGACAAAGATACTACACGGAGTACAAACAAGACAATTTAAGTACTTAGGCAAGTAAATCAATGGACATGCTTCTCTAAACTAGCATAGAATAAACTTACAGTTTAAAGTGAATAGGTAAGCAAGAAAAACTCAATTTAAATACTTCAAGAAAAAAACAGATTTTCCAACATTTTTACTCAAGTATGCGCTCGTCACCTCGCTTACGAGGCATTCATTTACCAACCATCATATCCTAAGGGAAAGGTCCCCCACACAAGGTTAGATAAGCCACTTACCTCAAACTGGCTCCAATTCAACTTGAAACCACACTTTTTCCATGAGTATCCAACTCCAAATGGCCCAAATCTATTCATTTCGATTACATATCGTAAATAAAACCTCAATCAACTAATTCCACTATTTAGTTTTAAAGCAAAGACGCAAATTTAGATAAAATGACCAAAACACCCCTCGAGGCAACATGGTCAAAACCCGACGTTCGAACTAAAATCCGGTTACCCATTTTCCCACGAATCCAATTATGTAATTAGTTTTGAAATCGGACCTTGAATTGAGGTCCAACCCCCAATTTTAGCAAAACCCTAGGTCCTACCCAATATACCCAAATTTTCCAATTAAAATCTTCGAATTGACGGTTAAATTATGTTAAATGGTGTCAAGGAGTGAAGAAAATGAGTTAGAAATCACTTACCAATCATTTTGAAGAACAATAATTGCTTAGAAAATCGCCTCTTATGTTTATCCCATGTATTTATACTCTTTGATGCGCCCAGCGCGGACCGCAAAAAGGACCGTGGCCGCGCTGGTGGAACTGAAGGTTGCTGGCTCTCTGAAGTTTGCCACGCGGACCATGCAAGGACAACTGCGGCCGCACAGCACACACCACAGACCGCGCTAAGGCAACCAGGGCCGCGCAGCACACACCGTAGACCGCGCTACGGCGGTCGCGGACGCGCTAGAGCCTGCAACTTTTCCTGACCTGCATTATCTGGTGTTTTTAAGTCAAAGACCTCCCGGAACCTAATCTAAACTCACCCAAGCCCTCGGGGCTTCAAACCAAATATATGCACAACCTCGAGTACACCCTATGAATTCATCCGGGAAATAGTATCATATACATCGAATCAAGCCTCAAAGCTCATTATTCCTTCTCAAAATTTTCATATGACATAAAATTTGCATTTCGGGTCCGAAAGATGTCTAATGACGTCTGTTCTCAACCAAACTTTACAAAAAGTGCTTAAATCATGTATAAGACTTTGTACCGGGAGCCAGAAGCAAAATACGGGCCCGATACCCTAGTCTTCTGATCAAATTTTGTTTCCATTCTCCTTAAGTATTTTCAAAAAATGATTTCACGCAAAAATTCATTTCTCGGGCTTGGGACCTCGGAATTCGATTCCGGGCATACGCCCAAGTGCCATATTTTCCTACAGACCCTCCAAGACCATTGAATCACGGGTCCGGGTCTGTTTATTAAAATATTGACCGAAATCAAATTTATTCAATTTAATATCAAAATTTAGCATTTTTCTCACATAATTCATATCTAAGCTTTCCGACTATATGCTCGGACTGAGCACACAAATCGAGGCAACCTCAGATGAGGTTTTCAAGAGTGAGTACAAAATGAATAAAAAACAAGTGATGGCCCCTTTGGGTCGTCACATCCTCCACCACTAATACAACCGTTCATCCTCTAACGGACACAATAAAGAAGTACCTAAGTCGGGGAAAAGATGAGGATAACGTCTTCGCATATTAGACTCGAAATCCCACATCGACATCGATAACACCGAAATGTACTTCAAGCCAAACTTATGAAATTTCTCCTAAAATGCTAACTTCCACAATAGGCGTCAAAATGCTCCCGGTTATCCAAAACCCAAACCGGACATACGCCCAAGTTCGAAATCATCATAGCAACCCGCTGGAACCCTCAAACCCTGATTCCGATGTCGTTTACCCAAAAATTCAATCTTAGTTAATTCTTTCAACTTAAAGCTTCCGAAATGAGAATTCTCTTCCCAATTCAACCCTGAACTTCCCGAAATTCAATTCTGACCATGCGTATAAGTCGTAGCACTTGAAATGAAGCTGGTCATGCCCTGAGACTGCTGAACGACGCGCTAGGGCTCAAAATGACCGATCGGGTCGTTACATTCTCTCCCACTTTAATATATGTTCATCCTCGAACGTGCTAAGAACTGCACCGAAGTAGTCTGAAATCTTTGTTTTTACAGTTTACGTACCTTTCCGTGTTACCAAAACTCAGTTGAGCATATTAGCTTGATCAACTCTGAAGATATTTCCGTTTATCCTAGCAGATAAGCCTTAGAGTCTAATTCCAACATCCGGAATTCTATGCCCAAATTGTTTCCAACATACGATCACCATATCAATCACTATACGCTGTACCCAAACATGACTGCACAATTTTGCTGAATTCACACCTCGCATCATCTTACCCACCAGACCACAATAACATCTTCGGATCACTTAGTCAAAATTCCATGAATTCGATGGCCTCACTGCACCTCATGGTTTACGTAGGTCTTCCCTTATTCTTATAATACCTCCATGACGGAAGAGATGTGTAGAAATTCATAACTGGCTGCCGAACTAACATATCACTAGGTCCATCGTCTTGACAAGAACCATTACCTCATTTTGAACCAAATAATGATCTTAGCTCCATAACATACTTCATACAGTCAGATTGTACTGACCCTAAATCCAATGATCTCGTCTCACCCTGTACGAACTGCTAGGTAATAAGCCACCCCAGACATAATCAGAAGTCTCATATGATGCCAAAATGGGCCAATAGGCTACCAACTCGAACGTGATACAAAAGGAAAACAAACTCTTGAAGGGAATACCTAACTCACGTACCAATATGGACTTCTTTTAGAAAATAGGAAAAAAAAGCATACAAAAATAGCATATAGAAAACTATACTCAACATCACACTATTACGGCGCGCAACACAATCCAAATACCATACCCGTGGAGGCATGCCACCTGATCCACGCATAACATACTCGTGGAGGTGTGCCACCTGATCCCCACATAACACTCACATAAGGAGATGTATATCGAGCTAAATTGCTCATTACAATAAAATATCGAATTTAGGTCACAAGCACGCTAGGTGCATAATATCATCCATGAGGGGACATAGAGCGATATAAGCTACAAAACTCAAGCAAAACTGAGGTGCAATATACAATCTAAATCTCTAGAGCCATTTTGCTTATAATACATCATTTCTATGTTGTTCCTTGACACATAAGCAATTCCTCAAGCCGTCTCAACACTCACACGGCGCAATGTATCACTACACGAAATATATGACAACAAAATAACACCCTGACTACTCCTCCACAAGGAGCACATTACTGAAAAAGACACGTTTGGCCTGATATAGAGCCCATATTCACATTTGAATCCATCTACCGACCTTAAGCATATTCTGGTCACACTGACTAGGCTAATAACATTTCCAAGGTGCATAATAGCTCTCCTTTATTTCATAACGCATAAGAACAACCATCATAATAAGAGAATTCCTCCACAGTCCTCAACTTAATTGACTGAGTGCCCTCCATGCATGTATTCTCAAAGCAACGATGTTACCACAATCTTCATACTTTTTTAACTTCTTTAGCCAATCGAGTGCCTACATGCCACACTTATACAACCTTCCCGTGGGCATGCTCCCACGAGCTCTGGCACCATGTAACAAGTCTGCACCATCTCCCCATCGACCATTCATGCTAATAAGAAAATTAAGAAACCACAAATTAATACTCAAAGCCTCTTGCAAAAGACACTGATCTCAGGTGACACTGAAGACCATACCAACTTACTTTAAACATCCAAACTCCTTTCTGCTCATCCGAGCTTGTGACATTCTCGTCAACACCGAATCACAAACTTGGTTCTCACTTCAAATTTCATACTACTCACCGCACCAAGCATGCCAATATATGATAGAACACGATTTTTCATAACCCCGGAACCACTAATGGACCAACACTTCATCATATAAAAGCCCTTGATTTCACTCGCTTCAAGAGTATCATAGCAACACTCAGGTTAATTCTCGCAACCGTGGGATTATGCAAATCTCTTAGTAGGGGTCTATCCTGCCATAACTCTTCCGGGGTCCACCTACAGAAACATGCCAGAACAGTGGAATACCTATGAATAACATCAATTACGGTGGCCAGCAAGCCTCACATGCACCATCACAAGTCACTTGCATAACTGGATCATGCTGAAGGAACTAATCACTATAACCGATATGCCAATTCAACTATAGCTACCCAATCTATTTGCTTTCAATTTATCCTTGATTACATTATTAATAATGTTAACTCCATTCGACACATAACACCCTTCATCCGTACTCATCCGAGTGACCTTGAGTCACGAGACCATGCTGTCTCAAATCCCATGAACCATTTCGTACCTCCCAATTGCTACATTGCAAGCCAAAACATCATAGAACATTTTGTGCCTCTTTTGATAGGCTACTATCAAGCTCGATTCTTAATTGTACCTATATGCTCGGAATCATTAGGCATCACACTTTATCTTTTGAATTCACTAGGACCATTGTTGGGAACCACCCACTCTAACTTGGCCCCGAATATAATCAACTCAATCGGTCTTCTAACACATGAATGCCCTCTTGGTAAAGCACCTGGCAGAATCACTTCCCTTGGAACCCACACATATACAAATTACCAATCCTGAATTCCTATTAAATTGAACATGAGCCAATATGGCCAGCCATAGCACACCTTTAACAGTTCCTTTGCTTAATTTACCACTTATGGTCTTTTCCCGTAGCTGAAATAGCTCGTCAATATGCTAATACCCAAAAACCCTGCAAGTAGTTAACCATACAACCCAATCATAGGTCATGGGGCTCTCCCACTTAGCTCGAAGCCACTATTATACAACTCTAGAGTTCACCAGGATTCTCGATCTCTTATTGACAAAACCTTGTGCAGTCAACCGCCAACATTCTCGATATCTTACGGTAGAAGCCCTTTTTTATATTTCTAAATCATCAACCATATTTGCACAACCGATCTCTTTGTTGTATAATTAATAGAATTCTTCACAGAAGCTTCGCCAACCACGCGATCGCTAACCTGATCACAAGGAATAACCCACATGTGGAAATCACTTCCTGACATCTTCGAACGCTGATGCACAGGGTACAATCACTATGACATCACAACCCATCCTGAGTCCGAGCTAACCCTTTAGGTGCATAAGTCCTTTCACCCCTTGTGGACATTTATTAAATGTGCGGCAACATCCTCCCAATTCAAAGTTATTTTGTATCCTTCTTCATTTAAGAAGCTCGTTCCCATTATATCAAATCTCCTGCTGCATAATAGCCCATACTTCAAATTAATTCGTAGGCCCAGATCACCAATCACTAATATTCTCAAATCACTCCAAACTCTCCTATTTGTCCTTCCTCATCCTTCGTTGTTCAGCTACTGCCTTAACTAAAATCTATCTTCGTAGCACTTGTACTCAGATCGCTACTAATTTTATACCTTTCCGAAGGCCATCTTTCTCGGGCCGTCGACATTAGAAACACTGATTAAATCCTGAACCACTGCACCACATGATCTCTAACAGTAGATTTTTCAATACTATCTCACCATTTCCTGCTCCCAAGGCGAATTGTAGAAGATTATAACACCAGAAAACTTAGTACATTTAATAGGGACAGCGACACTACATTGTAGATAGAAATTCCACTATGCTCGAAATTACCAAGTCTCGTTACTCCATCGCCCCAAATTTGGACGTTCATAGGTAAATTGCATCTCCTCCGCCGAAAGTGAGATATAATACCTCTGAATCGTGCACTGAGTAGAAACATCCTGTACCACATCTGCAGTACCATTACGATTCTTCAATTCTTGATTTATAACAGGCGGTTCGCGTTGTGTAAGATTGAGTAGAAAGGAAACAAGGGCATAAGCCACAAGGAATCAAGTCGCACGATGAAGAAAAAAAGAAGTGGAAATTTTCCTACCAGTTACATAGCCTCTCGTAGATAAGCACAGACGTCTCCGTACCGATCAGCGAGACTCTACTAAACCGGCATGTATTCCATGACTCCTATGAACCTAGAGCTCAGATACCAACTTGTCACGACCCCAATTCGCCCTGCGTGAATATGTCGTGATAGCATCTAGTTCCTATAACTAGGTAAGCCTAACAATGCAGAAATAACAACCTAACTTGCGAAGTAGTTAATTAAAACTGAACATATTGTGATGACTGCATATAAGGACGCTCAGCCTATGCAACTCAAAAGAAATGCGGAAGTCTACAACACAATTCCAAAATCGGAAACTCACGGGAACACAAGCTAAAATAAGTACTGTAAAACGCTTTAACCTCCAGAAATGTCTACAACAAGAGTACAATAGAAGTCTAAATACTACAGATAGAGTAAAGAAGGAGACTTCTTGGTCTGCGGACGCCGCATAAGTACCTCAAAGTCTCTGTAGCTCTCCTGGCCTCAAGGATAGTGTGCCTGAGATGAAGTACCTGGATCTGCACATGAAAAACATACGCATAAGAGGCATAAGTACACCACAACGATACTCACTAAGTGCGAAGCCTAACCTCGGTTGGGTAGTGACGAGGAAAGGTCTGGGCCCTACTTAGATGCAACATAATAAATAATAAGATGAGGAAATAACAGTATAGATAAAGTGTACAATGAGAATCTAAACAATATAAGTAAGGAAACCGTAATAGAAAGTAGAAAAATAGGGCAATAGTAGTAAATACTACTCATAACAGGAACCACAACTGGGGATCTCTTGGTATTCCGGGGATCTCTTCGTATCATCAATTCTTACAATTTCTTGTGCCGGGGATCTATTGGTATCCCAAGGAGCTCTTGGTATCCTCAAATCTTACAATTTCATGTGTTAGGGATCTTTTGGTATCCCAAGGATCTCTTGGTATCTTCAAATCTTACAATTTCATGTGCCAGGGATCTCTTGGTTTCCTCAAATATTATTGTTTCATGTGCCAGGGATCTCTTGGTATCTCGAAGGTCTCTTGGTATCCTCAAATCTTACAATTTCATGTGCCAGGGATCTCTTGGTATCCCGAGGATCTCTTGGTATTCTCAAATCTTACAATTTCATGTCCATGGATCTCTTGGTATCCATATGATCTCTTGGTTCCGCAAATCTTACAATTTCATGTGCCAGGGATCTCTTGGTATCCCGAAGATATCTTGGTATCCTCAAATCATACGATTTTATATGCCAAGGATTTCTTGGTATCCTCAATTCTTACATTTTCATGTGCCAGGGATCTCTTGGTATCCCGCACCCTTAGTGCAGAACATTATCAAGTGCAGGGGGGATCTCCCGGGAGACCAACCCGTAGTCCCAATTTAAAAACATACAATAGCAACCCAAACATTAGGAAAGATACTAACCCAGGACAAGAAATTAAAAAATACTAGCCAAACATACTACACGGAGTACAAACAAGACAGTTTTAGCACTTATGCAAGTAAATCAATGAACATGCTTCTTTAAACTAGCATAGAATAAACTTATAGTTTAAAATGAATAGGTAAGCAAGAAAAAATCAATTTAAATACTTCAAGTAAAAACAGATTTTTCAACATTTTTGCTCAAGTACGCGCTCGTCACCTCGCGTACGAGGCATTCAATTACCAAACATCATATCCTAAGGGGAAGATCCCCTACACAAGGTTAGTCAAGCCATTTACCTCAAACCGGCTCCAATTCAACTTGAAACCACACTTTTGCCACGAGTATCCGATTCTAAATGGCCCAAATCTATTTATTTGAATTGCATCTCGTGAATAACACCTCAAACAACTGATTCAACTATTTAATTTAAAGCTAAGACGCAAATTTAGATAAAATATCCAGAATGCCCCTCGGGGCAATGTGGTCAAAACCCGAAGTTCGAACTAAAATCCGTTTACCCATTCCCCCACGAATCCAATTATGTGATTAGTTTTGAAATCAGACCTCGAATTGAGGTCCAATCCCCAATTTTAGCAAAACCCTACGTCCTACCCAATATATCCAAGTTTCCTTATTAAAATCTTCAAAGTAATGTTGAAATTATGTTAAAAGGTATTAAGGAGTGAAGAAAATGAGTTAGAAATCACTTACCAATCATTTTGAAAAAGAAGAATTGCATAGAAAATCGCCTCTTATATTTTGAATTTTTGGAAAGTGAGAAATAACTGAAAATCCCGTGTATTTATACTCTCTGACGCACCTAGTGCGGACTACGAAAAAAGAACCTGCGGCCGCGCTGTTGGAACTGAAGACTGGTGGCTCTCTGAAGTTTTCCACCCGGACCGTGCAAGGACGACCATTGCCGCTAATCACACACTGCGGACCGCGGTGCGCTAGAGCCTGCAACTTTCCTGACCTGCATTATCTGGTGTTTTTAAGTCTAAGATCTCCCGGAACCTACTCGAAACTCACTCGAGCCCTCGGGGCTAAAAACCAAGCATACGCACAACCTCGAGTACACCCTACGGACTCATCCGCACGATCAAATCGCCAAATAATACCATATACATCGAATCAAGCCTCAAAGCTCATGATTCCTTCTCAAATTTTTCATAAGACATAAAATTTTCATTTCGGGTCTGAAACACGTCAAACGATGTCCGCTCTCAACCAAACTTTACACAAAGTGCTTAAATCGTATATAAGACTTCGTACCGGGCGCAAGAACCAAAATACGGGCTCGATACCCTAATCTTCTGATCAAATTTCGTTTTCATTTTTCTTAATTATTTTCAGTAAACAATTTCGCACAAAAATTTATTTCTCGGGCTTAGGACCACGGAATTTGATTCCGGGTATACGCCCAAGTCCCATATTTTCCTACGGACCCTTCGGGACCATCGGATTACGGGTCCGTACGAAAAATATTGACTGAAATAATATTTATTCAATTTAATATCAAAATTTAGCATTTTTCTCACAGAATTCATATCCAAGGTTTCCGACTACGCGCCCAGACTGTGCACGCATATTGAGGCAATCCTAGTTGAGGTTTTCAATGCCTCGGAAGTACAGAATGAATAAGAAAACAAGTGATGACCCCTTTGGGTCGTCACATCCTCCACCACTAAAATAACCGTTCGTCCTCGAACGGACAAAAGAAAGAAGTACCTGAGTCGGGAAAAAGATGAGGATAACGGCTCCGCATATCAAACTCAAAATGCCATACGGACATCGATAACACTAAAATGTACTTCAAGCCAAACTTATGAAATTTCTTCTAAAATGCTAACTTCCACAATAGGCGTTAAAATACTCTCGATTATCCAAAACCCAAACCGGACATACGCCCAAGTCCGAAATCATCATAACAACATGCTGGAACCCTCAGATCCTCATTCCGGGGTCGTTTACTTAAAAATCCAATCTTAGTTAATTCTTTCAACTTAAAGCTTCCAAAATGAGAATTTCCTTTGCAATTCAACCGTGAACTTTCCAAAATTCA
Source organism: Nicotiana benthamiana (assembly GCA_034376525.1). NCBI lineage: Eukaryota > Viridiplantae > Streptophyta > Magnoliopsida > Solanales > Solanaceae > Nicotiana > Nicotiana benthamiana. Next base: position 121,078,789 of record CM067331.1, read on the forward strand.
ATTCCGACCACGCGTACAAGTCGTAACACTTGAAATGAAGCTGCTCATGGCCTCAGATTGCTGAAGGATGCGCTAGGGCTAAAAACGACCGATCGGGTCGTTACATATAAATAGTGCCTTCAACAACAATCGTAGGACAAAATCTGGCAAACTTATGCTGCAGATTATTCCAAGCTAAATTTTACTTTACTTTCTGTCTAACATTATCCTTATTACGGCCTCCGGAACCCTTTCCCCTGGAACCAAGTTGTCTGCTATTTTTATTTCGATTTTAACGCGAAGTATTACTATTTATATCATTTTAGGATCAAATTAATTCGTTTGTCTATAAATTTTGATAAAAATTTAACTGTATCATTTAATGGGTAAACAACAATTTCGAATTGCATGAATATCCACTCCTAAATGTCGGAGTTAGTGAAAGGGATAAAAATTTACGTTTATTGGAATGTCGTTGCAGTTCTTATACACTATTTAATTAGTCACCCAAAATTAGATTATCGTTGCTATTACTATTAGTTTGTTGTTGCACTATTCAGCATATAAAAGGCAGGTATATATGCTTAGAAACTCTCATTTAATTTACATTATGGGAAGTTTATTTTTCAAAAAAGATCTTATTGTATATAATATTTAACTAAGCGTGACAAACAGTTCGGGCCCGATCCCAATAGTCTTTGTGGGCTGGGCTTAAACGGTCTGGGTTTAAACAAACTCGATCTTCGTGGGCCGGAATTAAACGGACCCCAGGCTTCATGGGTTTTTAGGTGTAACTAGACTGGGACTGTGTACTAATGATCTCGGGTTATGTGGGCCGGTCCCAGTCCTAAACGGGTCTAAGTGGGCCTTGACTATTTTTTTGAAATTATTTTTATCCAAGGCAAATGGGGGCAATTTATTTGTTTAAAGTTTTTTATCTACGGCATTTTTCTATAAATTATATTATATAATTATGACTTAAAAATTTTTAATTCAAATTTAAAACACAATAAAACAATATGCAAAGGAATGCGTTATAATTTTTATAATTATAACATTAAGAAAATATGACCCAATCTTTCTTAGCTTCTACCTCCCCCCCCCTTCCCCACCCCACCCCAATCCAACAATTGAATAAACACAACCAAGGTGCTAATACCACCATTCAAACGAAAAAGAAACTAATAAGATGTGCCAAAAATATAAGTTACATATTAATTTGACATGGTATCTCTCACAAATTTCATAAATCCATCAAGGTTCGGAGGAATTTCCGTTGGTGGCAGCGAAAAAGATACTTGTTCATCACTGCTTCCGGGCGAAGCTGCTTCGTCCACAAGTTCAGGTAGCATTTCTTCGTAAGCTTTGTTTACCTCTGATTGTGATTCAACAAGTCCAAAATTTCTTTGTTCCAAACGGATCCAACCTTTGAAAAGTACTGATTTTTCTAAGCTCTCCCTCATAGACACTCTATAATCACCGAGTTGTAGTCTTGCTTGACTTAAAGTGCTCTCTGTTGCCACTGTTGAAGCTTGAATGGCTAAAATGTCTCGGGCCATCCTTGAAACAACCGGAAAGTATTTTTCTTCGTCCTTCTACCATTTCGAAAGATTAAATGAACCATCGGGATTCATTTCCTCAAGTCCCTATGACAAATAAACTTCAAGCTCATTTGGTTGTGAACAATCAGTAGTGGTACAACCTTGAGAACTCCTGAACTCGATCCAAGCAGTAGCTGCTCTTACTCCTGCAGTTCTTTTAGATGATTGAGAACTAGAAGAAAAAGGAGTTAGAATATCTGGTCTAGCATTATCTAGTGCAATTTGATAATCACTATAACATTAACCATTTTTGCCAATTCTTCCCTATCTTTTTTTGGATCATAATATAAAATACCACCGGTAACAGTGTTAATTTCTGGTTAAAATTGATTTGAACCGGTATTAGGGTCAGGCTGACTAGTTGGACTTGCCTCCTCGGCCCTAGCTTTCATTTGGAAAAATTTAGCTTTATCTTGAGGGTGTATCATTATGTGTCTCCTCAAACTTCCCCGCCCCTCCCCGATCAACATAATTGAAGGCTAACTCTTTGCCACAAGTTTTACACTTAGCTTTATTTTTTCTCTTATTAGAATAAAAAATGGCCAAACAAGAGATATTTCGGCCAATTTAGAAGGATATCTAAAAAAGTAGGGGTAGTAACAGGGGGATAAACCAGGGCATCTTTTGGATTAGTTGGGTTAACTTGAGCAACATGACTAGTAGGTGTATCATCATCCATTTCCATTTCATCTAAATCTATTTCCTACGCATCTTCTTTATCTATAATTGGATTACCATAAAGAGAATTCATATATTCATCATCTAAGCATTCACCACCACCAACATTATGTAAATATTTACTCGCAATAAATTGTAATAAGGTATTATCACTATCAAGAATAAGAGCAGGTGGAGAGCGGGAATGTGGCTTGGGTAGGGGAGGCCGGAGAATTAGAGGAGGAATAGATTGGCCACTAGATTCACCACTTTGGATTTTTTCTTATTTTTACTAAATATTTTTTTAACGAAAAATCCATCTTAATTATAACTATACAAATTAATTAAATAAAACAAATAAAACTATAATATTAAATCTAAGAGTTGGAACAAATTTACCAAATTGACGAACAACTTGTTGAAATTAATTATCGTTGAACACTGAAGACTTGAATACTTTAATCACCACCTTTAGAATTTTTCACACAAATTGCAACAACAAAGTAACCAACTTTAGAAGAAAATTACAGAGAGAGATTGAGAGAGGTGGATGATTTGGTGAAGAAAAATGAAAGAATGAGGGAGTATTTATAGTTGAACATATGGAAAAAGTATAATTATAAAAAAGTTATGGTTAAAAAAAAGTTGGGGGGTTAAATGGCTATTTTATAAGTAGCCAATGACTGTTTTGGCAGCCATAACGATTATTTTTTAAAGCACCAAAGGTCATATTTTTATTTGAGTTTTTTCTTTTAAAATTAACCGTTAAGCCCGTTTAATTTTGGGACCGGTTGAACCGGTCCATTTAGGAGCCGGTCCCAGGCCTAAACTGTCCCGATCCTAACGGGCATTTTATTTAAGCCGGCCACTTGGGCCTCAAACCCCCACAATTCATATGGGCTCGCAGGCCTGGGGCGGGTTCGACCTAACCGGCCCACTTATTAACCTTATATAAACAAGTAAATGCATGTCGCTTGCATATTTCTTAATACAAAATTAAGTCACTCTAATTCTTATTTTAATTAGATTTTTAATATTAAATTACTAGATTTAAAGTAAATATTACCCTTCATTTTGACTCCTCTCTCGGCCACATTTTTTCTTTTTCTATTTTATTAAAAATCAACCACTTCTTGGTGGTTTAATTAAGAAAAACAATGACTTATCATCACACATTACAGATCGTCAAAAGTTACGCTAGAGGGATAAATACTACTCTCCGATTAATCAAAAATTTTGAATTTAAATTTGAAATATGAAATCATCTTTGGTAAGAGTGTATTACATTTAAAAGTGAAAATTTCTTGTGTCAGAATTTGTTTTGGATCAATCGAGTTTCATGCATAAAATGGATATCAAATACTGTGTAGAAACTAAAAATTATATTCCCTCCCGTCCACTTTAATTGATTATTTGATAATTTATTTGTGATCTACAATTTTCATATATTAAGAATTAATTATTTTCTTTTTTTAAGTTGCTCTTGGAACAAAAAAGTCTTAAAGTATTTATTTATATTTTTAATAAATAAATTAAAATTAATATAATCAATTTTATTAATAATCATATTAAAAATAAAAATTTTAATATATGTGAAAATAATTAACAAATTAATTACAGTGGACCGCGGCGGAAATAACACGTTAAACGCCGTCTTTTTAATAATCTTCTCTCCCAATTATTTGGGTACACCACCACCCAAAAAAGGTAAGGGTCAGATGTTAGGATTATGATTCCTACTAAAGACAACAACCTTCATATCGAATAATTCGGATATATAAACTACATGAGCGGAAGCTAACCTGAATCCATATGTGGAAATGTTGAACCTCCTTTTGATGATTGTCCTTGAGTTGTTGTGAACTCCTTTAGCCTTCCTTCAAGTTTTCTACTACTTCTTGAAGTATGATTGTCACCACAAGAATGAATCCACAAGATTTAACAATATGAGAATTGTTACACAATAACAATAATATGACAATGATCAAATTTGGCTTATGGTTTTCCACCCTATTTGCAAGACAATGGACAATATGGTTCTTGATTCAATGGGAAGAAGAAGAACTTGTCTTGCACTAGAATGGGAACCATAACCCCACTTTATAACTCTAGGAGTTACATAACCCAAGAGACAAGAGTTATGTCTTGAGTTATGTCTTGCAAGAGTTACATAACTCAAGAGTCACAAGCAAGTAACCATAGTTACTTATGTAACCTTAGTTAGCCCATCATAAACTAAGGTTACCCTTTTGGGTATCTACACATTAGTCCTACACTTTAGTATGACAATACATTGGCCCCCTTAACATAATGTCCATAAGACCACATAATTAGGCCAAACCAAAAGATAGCACATAACATATAATTATCCATATATTGTTCATATGTGTGTAGATATAAGTCCATATATCTAGATATAAATCCATATATCTTACAATCTCCCACTTGGACGAGATATACAAACATATGTACAATCCTTAATATTATATGTTACAAACCTTAGGTGCACAAAATTGCTATCACAATAAAATTGTCATGAACAATCCGGTCCATCAATCATACCAACATAGGACCTAAGAGCTCGTCGTTACTCATTCGTAACTAGAACCAATCATAGATCACGTATATCAATATAACCAACGACATGGATCAAGTGTAGGTATGTAGCATGGAAATAACATAAAGTGTGGTCAATAGAATGTCTATTTCCAACTGGTTCTCTTTATTGAGATCATACTTAAACTGTAAGAGTACAAAAAACTTTAAAACTGAATATCTGCGCAGATATAACTGAATTACTGAATTTCTGAATATAATGAACAATACGTAAATGTGCAATACAAACTCCCACTAAAATACATAATCCTTATCTGATTTGACACCCATACAAGCAATATGCTCATGAAATACTTTTGGTGTCAATTCCTTAGTAAGCGGATCCGCAAGCATGGAGTTTGTACTTATGTACTTAATGCACAATTGTCCATTTTGTACTCTTTCTTTAACAACCCGAAATTTGACGTCCTTATGTTTTGCTTTCGTCAAACTACTATTGTTATTAACATATGCAACCATGGTTACATATGTTATTAGCATAAATGGCAACATTGGAGTCGGTATACCTGATGATCTCAAACTGGTCCGAACTCCGATATGTAAGCATGTAATCCTTTGTTCTATGTATGTACCTCATGACCCTTTTGGCTGCCTACCAATGGTCCATACCCGGATTGCTTAGATATCTGCCTAACATCCCAACAATGTATGCTATATCAGGTCGTGTACATACCTGAGCATACATTAGACTACCTACCGCCGAAGCATGAGGCGTCTTCTACATTTCCGAAATTTCATAAGTACTGTTTGGGCACTGTTTGAGACTAAACTTGTCTCCCTTAGTAACAGGGGTGTTGCCTGGTTTACAATCCTGCATGCCAAATCTTTTCAGAACCTTATCGATATAGCCCTTTTGTGACAGACTGAGAACGCCTTTGGAGCGATCTCTTAGAATCTGAATTCCTAATACAAAAGAAGCTTCACCAAGATCTTTCAATTCAAATTTCTTTGAAAGAAATTTCTTAGTTTCAAGTAATAATGTTATATCGTTACAGGCAAGCAGTATGTCATCGACATATAAAACCAGAAAATATACTTACTCTGACTGAACTTATGGTATATACAGTCATCAGCAATATTCGGTTCAAAACCAAAAAAAAAATTGTAATGACTGCATGAAACTTATAATACCATTGACGAGAAGCTTGCTTGAGTCCATAGATGGATTTCTTTAATTTGCAAACCTTCTTCTCTGATTCATCCGAAACAAAGTTTTCAGGTTGCACCATATAAATTGTTTCCTCAATGTCACCATTGAGAAAAACTGTCTTAACATCCATTTGATGAAGCTCAAGATCAAAATGTGCTACTAATGCCATTATAGTCCTGAAAGAGTCTTTCGATGAAACTGGAGCGAAAGTCTCTTTATAATCAATGCCTTCTTTCTGAGTGTAGCCTTTTTTCGACAAGACGAGCTTTGTACTTAATAACATTGCCCCCTAAATCCCTTTTGGTTTTAAAAATCTATTTACAACCAATAGGTTTCGTACCTTCGGGCAACGTAACAAGCTCCCAAACGTCATTATCACTCATAGACTTCATCTCATCATTCATGGCATCAATCCACTTTTGAGAGTTAGAACACTTAATGACTTGACGGAAGTTGATTGGATCATCTTCCTCAAGTCCAATATCACTTTCTTGTTCTTGGAGAAATACATAATAATCATCCGAAATTGCATTTCTCCTCTCTCTAGTGGATCTCCTTAATGGCATTTCAGTTACTTGAGGTTGTTGAGTTTGATTTTCATTAGTTATATCAGGGTCCTGATGGGGGAGATTTTCGAGATTGTCTTGAACCGGAGTTGCATCAACAACTTGAGGGAAAGACACATGTTCTTCCTCAAAGACAAAATCTCTAACAACTTTATTTATCTCCCCACCCCCCAAACTCAATATCCTCAAAGAACCTAGCATTACCCATCTCAAAAATAGTTCGTGATGTGGGATCATAAAACTTAAAACCCCTGGATTTTCAGAGTATCCAACAAAATAGCTACTAACCGTCTTAGCGTCCAGTTTCTTTTCATTTGGCCTATAAGGCCTTGCCTCAGCTGGACAACCCCAAATGTGAAAATACCGAATACCGGGTTTATGCCCAGTCCAAAGTTCATATGGGGTTTTTATTGTAGCTACAGTTGGAACTCTATTAAGAATATAAGCTACGGTTTTTAATATGGATTGGGACTTTTCATGAATAAGATATAGGTACCCATAACGAGAGTAATCGTCTATGAATGTGATAAAGTATTGTTGACCATTCCGACAAGGAGTAGGAAATGGCCCACAAATATCGGTATGTATCAATTCTAAGACGTCCGAATCTCTCTTAGCACCTAATCTAGTTCTTGTTTGTTTGTTTTCCCTTGATACACTCAATACAAAATTTCCGAATTTGAGGAATCAAGAGAATCAAGAATTCCATCTGACATGAGTTTCTGAATTCTTTGAATGGATATGAGACCCAAACGTTTATGCCAGAGTGAAATAGAATTCTCATTAGTTAATATCCTTTTAGTACCACTTAAACTTTTATGCAAAGTTTCTTTATTTGAAGTTATTGTATCAACTCAATATAAGCTATCAAATGTTGATAAAACACCAGTACCAATAAGATTTGAATTCCGAAAGAGACTAACTTTATTATCCCCAAATGTACATTTACAACCGGATATGTCCAATTGGGGAACTGAAATTAAGTTCCGTCTAAAAGACGGTACAATAAAAGTCTCATCCAAATCTAAATGAAAACCGGTCTTAAACAACAGCCTAAATTTGCCAATAGCTTCAACTGGCACCTTCTTGCCGTCACCCTCATAGATGTATCTTTCACCATCTTTTGGTTTTCGGCAGTTCAGGCAACCCTGCATAGATATCTTTATGTGAGCAGCATAACCTACCCACCAATTATCCTTAGGTACCGAAATTATACTAACTTCAGAACAAACAAGAGACAGAAATGTACCTTTTTTCGCACGCCAGGCATGGTACTTGGTACAATCTCTCTTTACATGATCAGTCCCATTACAGAGAAAGCAACCTAATCCAGTAATTTCAACCTTAGGTTCCTTATGTTGCTTAATCTTGGGCCTTGCAACCGCAACTTCCTTAGCCTTCCTCTTCTTAGTTTCCTTAGAAGAGGATGCCAAATGAGCACTTTCTGTCTTATCTAGCTTTATCCTTTCCTCTTCTTGCACACAATGTGAAATGAGCTCATTAAGAGTCCATTTCTCCTTCAGGCAGTTATAACTGACCTTAAACTGATTAAAGTGTGCCGGAAGAGATATCAAAACAAAGTACACAAGCAGTTCCTCAGGTAAATCCAGCTTGAGTGACTTTAGTTTCGAAGCAAGATGAGAATTTTCCATAATGTACTCCCTAATGTTTTCCTTGCCCTTATACCTCATAGAAACAAGTTTACTCAATAGTGCACTTGTTTCCACCTTTTCGTTTTGAATAAAACGCTGTTCGAGGTTTTCAAGGAAAACTTTGGCATTAGGTTCATCATTCATAGTGCCCCTGAATGATTCTGGAATTGCACGCTTCATGATCATTAGACTCATGCGATTCGAGCGTTCCCACTTCTCCATCGCTCTCTTTTCATTAGGAGAGGATGTATCCTCAAGAGGAGTAGGTTGCTCAGTCCGAAGGGCTAAGTCAAGATCCATGCAACCGAGAACGATCATTACATTCTCTTTCCATTCCTTAAAGTTAGTGCCGTTAAGCACATGGATGCTATTGATATTGGCAGAGATCGTAGAAGCAGAAGAGTTTACTGAAAATTGAACAAAGGATTACTAAATACATGCTTACAAAACTTGAACTTTAACTTTATAGATTCAAAATTAGGCATTTCCCATTACAAGATACCTAGCACAACATTGATTTTAGTCTTTGGACAGAAAACCAACTTGTAAGTGGTACTCTTGGTGTAGTGATCAAACATAGACAATAAACTCCTGTCAAACATTAAGCCTTCCTTTGGGCCGACTTAATATTCACATGGAAAACCAAATAATCGTCTCATATTTACCACCACAAGCATGTTCGAATTCGTGCCAAATAACACCTTCCTTTGGGCCGATGTTAAACGCATGGAAGACTAACATCCACAGTCATCTTATATTTTAAAATTAATCAATCTACACAATAGAGGTTACTTTGGCAACATAATGCTTCAATTGAAAAACTAAAATATTAGATGCTATAAACTTTAGTTCCTTAAGCCATTTTATGAATCTCAACTTAATGTGTTACAAGTTTTGATGTGCAACACTTGAATATTAATCGTTGTTTACCGAATTGGACAATTCTATAATATATAAGAATTGATGGACTATAAAACAATTAACATTCACTGAAACTTAAGAGAGTTGAAACGTTTTTCTTAAACTTTACTGGACCAGACAATCGATTGTCAACACACACAATCGATTGTTTGGTTTTTTTCTGAAAAAATTTTAAGTCACTGGATGTGACAAGGAAAAATTTTTCTAAGTTACTGGACCAGACAATCGATTGTCAAAACAGACAATCGATTGTTTGGTTTTTTCTGAATTTCAAGTCACTGGATGTGACAAGGAAAAATTTTTCTAAGTTACTGGACCAGACAATCGATTGTCAAATCCAGACAATCGATTGTCAGGTATAATTTAAAAACATTTCATCTCACTGGAGTGTATACAATCGATTGTACAGTGTATACTTTTTCTGAATTTATAACATGATTTTTAACATGAATCTTTAAACATGAAAACATGTTATTTACCAACTAAATCATGCTATATACAACGTTTTAACATGATATAAAAACATCAAACTGAATCAAATCATAACATTCATAAGATCATGCTATCATGCTATTTCATGGTAGAATTTCATAAACAAAATTCTAATTATACTTTAACATGAATCCTAATATAACATGAACCTTATGAACATCCAAATTATCCAAAATTGAAGGGTGGCTCTGATACCAATTGTTAGGATTATGATTCCTACTAAAGACAACAACCTTCATATCGAATAATTCGGATATATAAACTACATGAGCGGAAGCTAACCTGAATCCATATGTGGAAATGTTGAACCTCCTTTTGATGATTGTCCTTGAGTTGTTGTGAACTCCTTTAGCCTTCCTTCAAGTTTTCTACTACTTCTTGAAGTATGATTGTCACCACAAGAATGAATCCACAAGATTTAACAATATGAGAATTGTTACACAATAACAATAATATGATAATGATCAAATTTGACTTATGGTTTTCCACCCTATTTGCAAGACAATGGACAATATGGTTCTTGATTCAATGGGAAGAAGAAGAACTTGTCTTGCACTAGAATGGGAACCATAACCCCACTTTATAACTCTAGGAGTTACATAACCCAAGAGACAAGAGTTATGTCTTGAGTTATGTCTTGCAAGAGTTACATAACTCAAGAGTCACAAGCAAGTAACCATAGTTACTTATGTAACCTTAGTTAGCCCATCATAAACTAAGGTTACCCTCTTGGGTATCTACACATTAGTCGTACACTTTAGTATGACAATACATTGGCCCCCTTAACATAATGTCCATAAGACCACATAATTAGGCCAAACCAAAAGATAGCACATAACATATAATTATCCATATATTGTTCATATGTGTGTAAATATAAGTCCATATATCTAGATATAAATCCATATATCTTACATCAGAGACTTGGTTTGGATCGAGATTAGGGAGAGGATGGGATAAAGCTAATAAAGTGGACTCTATTATTAAGTCTTTGATTAGATCCTTTTTGAACTATAGTTCACGTGGCACTATTAAATGAAATCAAAGTGCATATGATTGTGAATTAAAACGATGACAAGTTAGCTATATCTGGTAGGCACGTCCCTTTTCATAATTCGTATTTGATGACGTTGAGCTTTATATGTCCATACTTCTTACTCTGCCACGTGCCTTTACTTATACTTTCTGTTATTCACATAAAGTCAAGCTACTTTTTTTAATTATTATTTTATCGTTAAATTAAATAAAAAGGACAAATAAAAATACAGATGGCTTTGATACGAACGTTTAATACCATTAAAAGCTTGCATTATATGAAAGACACAAAAGGTACCCACATTAAATTAAAGCAATTCTGTTTCGAACAAGTTGCTCATTTTGGTTGACGAGTAACTCCATCATTTTGCACAAGATTCTCATGCATTTGAATTTTTTATATATATATATTATATGAAAACCTTGAGATTAAACTGAAGAATCATGTGGAATGTGGTGAGAGAATTTAGAGAGAAGGAGGAGTGTTTGAGAACTCTCTAGAAGAGAGAGAGTTTATTAATCAGAATAATGAAACTAAAAATGAAGTCTCCTGCAAAATATCTCCCCTACCTAACCTATATACACTTTACACTGGGGTCGGGTCGGGTAAGCCGGCCCAAAATTAAATAACTGTTGGTTGGGCTCAGATACACGGTCTAATCATCACAGCCCAATAAAACATCCCATGAGTATACAGTAAACATACAGTGTGTATACAAAAAATATATAAAGTTATACAAGGCTATATCATGTATTTTCTCTTATCTCAACAATATATATATATATATATATATATATATATATTAATTGTATGTAACCCCTCTACTTAATACACAGGTTCCTCTAGCTTTGAACTACGCACATATTACTCGCTCTCTCCAAATCCTTTGTTGGATTACAGTAAGGAGTCTTTTGGTTGGAAAAAAATTATCTCAAAATTAATTATTTCGGGATTAGTTATTCTATCCTTCTATACGAATAAAATTAAATAATATTATAATTTCAAGATAACTAATTACGGGATTAGTTATACACACAATTGTATTCCAACTAAATATGAAATAAATTTATCCAAATTTAATCTCAAAATTAATTACCACTTATCACTCTTATCAAACGAGTCTGAATATGTTATTATTATTGTAGGTGCAATAATGCAGTTTGAGAGGAGCTCAATCAACCAATTATTTTTTTTTATAAACATGTAGAATACAGCCACAAAATAACAGCTGAGAGGGATAGAGTGTAGGTCAGAGATGGAGTTAGATGTAGCCACATAATGAGGGATTTTGTTTACAGTTGCAATGCGTCAAGAAAAATATTAATAACATCAGTATGGGAGAAAGTTAGGTAGTAGGGGAAATTTAATAGGAATGCGCTTGTTTTTCTGCCTTGTGTATGTTTTGATGCTACCAAAAAGGAGCTTATTTGTCATTACTGACGTAATGTTATGCGTTGAATTGTTTCGTGTTCGGATAAATTTTACATGACCTTCCTATTTGATCGTCCTTATTTAATTTATATTTATTATTTATTTATTTTTTAATTTATATTCATTTCTTAAACAATTGCAGACTTCTTTCTCCTCCGTTTTCTTTTTTTCCTCTTTCTTTTTTGGGTAATAATAATTTATATGATGGTCATAAATATATTTTAACGTAGTTTATGATATTTCAGCGAAATTAAAAAAATGGGTAGATGTCAATATTTTACCTTTTACAAAAAAATTGGGTTCTCTTCTTCTTTTCATAGTAAGCATTATACATAGTTGGGCAACTAGGTGAATAAGTGTTGGTACAAATATTCTATTTGAATCTTGAGTGCTTAATGTGAGTAATCAAAAGTGATCGTTTTTTTATGTCATAAAAAGTTGTTGTTCATTTCTTGCAAACTTGCAACAACAGTACAATGCCAATTTGAGATATAATACCACTTTAAGAACTAGATATTTGTTTATATAATGTAAACATACATATTCTTATCTTGCCCGCTTCTGGACAAAGCAATATCAGTGAAACAATTGAAATTAGTTCAAGTTGTTGCAATTTAATTTTATAAGAGCTCCTAAGAATACTGAAGTTCAGCAAATATAAATAAAAATTTCAGCTCCTAGAATGCTAAAGTTCAGCAAATACAAAATAACTCCAGCTCCTAAAATGCTAACGTGTAATACAAAACAAACTTTAGCTTTCAGCAAATGCAAAACAAACTTCAGCTCCTAGAATGCTGAAGTTCAACAATTACAAAACAAAACTTTAGCCAAATCATGTTGTAGTTTTATTGAACTGAAGTTTGCGATTGCACTATGAACTGAAATTTGGGTAATTGCCTTTGCAAGCCAGACCAAACTTCAAGTAAAACTAACTGAAGTTTTGCTTTGATAAGGCTACACTTCAGGCAAAACATTCTGAAGTTCAAACTTCAAACATAAATTTTTGCTACTTCAGGCATGTATGTCTGAAGTTACCTGAAAAGTGGGTATGCTTGTAATTTTTTTACAAAGTGGGTATAAGTTAAAAGGTGACCCAAAAAATGAGTATAAATACAAATTCCCATATATTTACTTATATTTATGAATACACTCCTTCCGTTTACTTTTACTTATCTTGTAAAGATAATTTTATCTTTATTTGTCTATTTTAGTAAATTAAAAGAAAAATAATTACTATTTTCTCGAATTATTATTTTACAAAACTTTTTGAAATACTATCATTATTATGTTTATTATGATGTAAACTAAGTACTTTATTTATCATTTGTTGAAGGGAGTACAAAATTCATTATGGATAAGTATATGTAACTGAACAGAGGGAATGTGTATATATGTATTTTTGTGGTTACTCCAACTAATTCGGATTCGTTGTGTAAGATTTATTAAAAGAAATCCGCTCTCTACTAAGATTTTTTTAATTTTTAGAGCTCAAACGTATGATTTATAATTAAAATGGTTTATTCACCCCGCCGTAACTATCGATAGTATGTATATGTATGTGTATATGGCAATGGTGTTTTCTCGAAATAAAACTTTTTCGTATACAATTCATTCAACTTTTTATTTGAAAGTTATAATTGAAGTCTATTACTACTTGGTAGCACCCAAAAAATGTCAAAACTAGTAGTTTTGCAAGTAATCATATATGTCAAGTTACATTATAGTTTATCCGTAAAATGTCAAAATTAGTACGTCTGCAAGTAATCATATTTTCAAATAGCTAGATTTTACCTATGGAGAGTATTGTTAATATAAGTTGACTTTCTCAAAATATTCATTTACCATCTTTCCTCTGTTGGTCGGTCGAAAAATTGATCCAAAATATTTATAAAATCACAAGATATGAATGAGGTAATAATTAAATGAATCATGAGCTTGTTTTATCAACTATAGATGTGTGGAGTGTGGTCAAGTTTTTGAGAAGTCAAAAATACTTATTTTTCAATAAAATACTAATTTTAGAGAGTTGCGTTATTTGACCAAGTTTTTTTTTAAGAAGGAATAAGTGCTTTTGAATGGTAGCAAAAATTTCTTTTTAGAAGGTGAAAAAAGTACTTTCTCCTCAAAGCATTTTTTGAAACCTTGACCAAATATAAATTGCAATTGTAAAAGTTTTTTTTCTAATTGATTACCCAAATTAGAACAGTTACTTTCCAAAAAAAAAAAAAAAATTCGAAAAATACTTACGATAAAATATACTTTTCAAAATAAATTGATTTTGAAAAATGGGCCAAAACTATAAATAAATAAAAAGAGATAAGAAGCTTGTCAAAAATAAAAATAACTTCATTCACACACGAGGAAGCTGCGATCGGAGTGGTGGATCTATTTTATATTATATGATTATTAGTATGGTATATTCTTAGGACGAGTCAAATCCAATTAACGAGTTGTGGAATATTCGACATATTTTCTGTTCTTCCTCTCTAATATTCATATAATTTTTTCTATGGATAACTCGAGTTTTAAACGTGACATGCTATAATAGGTAATACTAAAAAACTCGTGCAACAAATAGTAAGGGATTAAATTTCTTAAAGACATACTACTCCATCAAAGCTATCAAATTTCTGTCTCAAAAATATATGTTCCCCACAGTTCTATGGTTAGCTCTCCTTCTCCTAACTACGAGGTGAACTCCACAAATATGGATGAAAGACATACTTTTGTGTTGATCTCTTCTAGTTCAATTCACGTAAAGCCAAAACAACAAATAATTCATAATCCAACGGTTTGAAAGTATTGATTGGTTAAGATGGATTAATAACGAGTCATCACCAATTCAATTAACTGAATTGAATTGTATACGACAAAATCGGAAGATCTAATTTTTCGTCATTAAAGTATTTTGGGGATCATCTCGAAACCTCGAGGTTGCAAGGCTGTGGTCGATCTCCCTCCTTCGAGATTCGTTAGTGCCCGGCCTAACGACAATGCTAGTTGGGGTCGTGATGGGACGGGAGAGCTCCCAAGGCATATAGCTAATATTGGTAGAGCATGGTGTCATCCAGTTGTCCCATCCCCTACTTCTGTAATTAATGCTTTTGTACTATATTGGAGTTTCCCTCCTATATAAAGGGGGTCTTTGACATTTTGTAAGGGTTAGGTTGTTGCTCCATCCGCTCCGTAAGAAATATAAAAGAATATTCCTTTTGCTCTCTTATACACTCTCTTGGTATTATCGCTTTCATTTACTGTCTTCATATTTATTCATCACTCATTACTTATTATTGGCCACAAAGCTCCTTTATTGATTATTTCATAATTATTAGCCGTACCCCGATCATCCACGATAGCTCGAGTCCGAGCCCTGGAATCGACTTCGAGGCCCCAAATCGACTGGCTCGAGGCCCTAAATAGTTGACCCGACGGTTTGGTTATAGCTCTCTCTTTAACTCCATTTCGTTTCTAAATCTCGCATGCTTAGCACCAACTGTGTAACAAACTAGTACAAAAATAGATCACGTATTTTTAGAGTCCATAATTTTTTTTATTGTTATTACCATTTTCACGCTAAACAGTTTGGCGCCCATCGTGGGGCTAAAAATAACAGTGATTATTTTCTTGCTAGTTTCATCACATAACATGAGTTATCTTTCATGCTTTTTCTTGTCTACGATATTTGATTTCAGGTCAATATGTCTAATTCAGTGAATGGAGGCAAAAACAACAATCTCGAGGACCACAGAGAGAATGGTGTGGGTGTTTCGGTTGTTGGTGTGCCACCACAAAACCCTAGGAATGCGCCAGAACCAATCCCCATGGACGCGGTCTCACACGACGCCCAACACATCGATATAAGCTCGCATACCGACAGGAGCGTGCGTTAGGAAGATCCACAAGAAGCTCAGAAAACCCCGACCAAGGAAGAATGTGAGGTTAGCCTTCCGGTTATTTTTAAAATGTCGCAGGAACACCAGCTAGCTATTGCTCAGCTGCTAAGTCACCAGAAAACTCCCAGCACGGTAGCACCGGGGACAGCTCCCCAAGCTGAACAGGTAACAGAGAGATCAGGAAATGACGGGTCAGTGACCGATCCCGCCATCATAAAAATGCTCGAGGACCTTACCAGTAGGATCAATTCGGGCAATATGATAGAAGCTAATGACAAAAAGGTTGAAAACAATAACTCCAGGGTCGATCAAATTCCGGGTGCACCCCCGGTCCTAAAAGGTGTGGATTCAAAGAAGTTCATACAAAGGTTGTTCCAGAGGAAGCGACCCCGAACTCATTCCAAAGAAGTTCAGAATGCTGGAACTCCCAAAATACAATGGGATCTTAGATCCCAATGAGCAAGTTACTGCATACACTTACGCAAATTTCATAGAGTCATTCGGTCTGAATGCTACATGAAGAACATAAGCCAGATGACGTAACGTTAAAGGGCAATGACATAAGGGATGACGAGATCAAGTCCGTCTCACTAAAGAAGTTCGGGAAAACACTCTCAAGAGGACCATGATGTAGTATTACAACCTAACTCCTAACTCAATAGATTCATTTGCCATGCTAGCTGACTCCTTCATAAATGCATATGCCGATGCTATCAAAATAGCAACATGGAAATCCGACGCGTTCAAAATGAAACAGAGAGAGATTGAAATGCTACTAGAGTTCGTATCTCGCTTCCAAATGGAACAGATAGAGCTACCACCAGTCTTTGACGGATGGGTAGTGCAGGATTTCACTCAAGGTCTGAATGAACAAAGCTCGATGACTTCAGACTAGTTGAAATAGAATTTGATCGAATATCCCGCTGTGACCTGGTCAGGTGTCTATAACTGATAACAATCAAAAATTAGGGCCGAGGATAACCAGCTGGGAGCCCCCTCGGGCTTAGTATATTCGAGAAGGCTCTTGGCGAAGGAGCCAAAGCCAAACAAATAAAGATACCAACCATACACCGAAGACAGAAGGAACGCTTCGAGGTGCAACCCACCTTACAATGATCGAAGGATAGACCGAGAATAGAACCTTCGGGGACTCATCAATAGAGCCAGATTCGATAGGAATGCAGGGCCAACAGAGGTGCTCGCTTATCAGAATAAAATTTCAATGTTGATGTATCAGACATCATGTTCACCATCAGCAAAATTAGAGACGTCAGATGGCCCAGACCTGTACAATCGGATCCTTGGCACAGAAACAACAATTTAGTATGCGAATTTCACAACACGCACAGGAATAGAACCGAAGATTACCGGCAACTCTGGGAGGAAGTGGCCTAGTTATTCAACAACGGCCATATTGGGGAATTCCTTAGCGACCTAGCCATAAATCGATCTCGAGAAAAGGAAACAGCCAAAAGGGACAAGGCAGACGAGCCACAACATGTCATCCACAGGATCTTTTAAGACGGCCGCCATTGGCCAAAAATCCAAAGTCCCCTCCAACTTATGGACTAAGAGATAAATTGACATAAAATAGTAGCTGCGAGACCATCTCCAAGGTTTGAAAGCACCATTGCCACTTAGGTATAACCATCTCTTCTTTGTTTTATGTTATATTCCATGCCAACCCTTACGCAGGCAGCCGACCGAAGAAAGTCCAAGTGCTGATCCAGCTCAAAGACCTTAAGGTTTTAAGGCATCCACTGCACTATTTTCCTTCGACCGAGTTTTTATCCCGATAAAGATTTTTACCAACAAGTTTTTAACGAGGCAACATCCACATGCTACCTATAGAATACTAGACAAGTATTCCAAGCTTCTTTTTGAAATCAACCCCGAATACATGAGGGCATCCCCCCATGGTCCCATTAGTAAAATGATGTATCGGGCTAAACGGTCGAACGAACCATGCCTATATAGTTGGTCCACTGACAACGAAACTATATATACTTGTGTCAAGCAATCAAAGAATGCCTTTTGTTAAAGCATTTCATGCTCCAAAGGAAACTCAGCATTTTTGCTAAAAAGATTCCTCCATCAAAGACGTCCTAAATACTCGGAGATTAGCGTCAAAAATTCGATACCCCAATACCTCAGGGTCAGAACTCCAAACTCATAAGCCCTCAACAAGGCAACATGAAAATCATGAACATCTCCAAGGCCAAAAGCGCCCTGAACACTGGGGGACTGGCACCGATATCTCCAAAAATGCACCATCCCAGGGTCGGGATCTCTAAATCGTAAGCCCTCGACGAGGCAATACAAATTTTGCAAATAATGTCTCCCGAGTCAAAAAATCCTTGACAACTCGGGGACATCTGTCATGTGCCATCTCTATCGACTTATCAAAACCCGAAGCCGTAAGACCCCGAGCGGGCAAACTTGGTCTTGTAAGACCTCAACGACATGCAAAGACTGTAAGACCTCAATGGTATGTAAAAAGTGAAAGACCTGAACGGCATAAAAAACCTATAAGACCTAAACGACATGTAAAAATGGTAAGCCTCAACAGCATGAAAAACCTATAAGACCTCAATGGCATGTAAAACCTATAAGACTTCAATAACATGAAAAACCTATAAGACCTTAACAACATGTAAAACTTGTAAGACCTCACTAAAGGCATAGACCCAATCCCAATGTTTCAGTTATATATCGAACTTGTAAGACCCCTAAAAAGGCATACCTTCGATACAGATACCGAAACTACATGATTCGGAACTCTAAGGCTCCGACCAAACATAGGTGAATCCGGTCACACGGCTGTACCAGCCAAACTAATGAGACTTAGGGACGCCCGACCGTCACTACAAGGCGTAAGAGTTGTTGTCGCCAGCCCACACAAGCCTTCAAATTACTCTGAATATACTTCAGAAAGAACCAGTTAAATAGGCTACCCTCAGCATAGGCAAAAGAGCTTCGACCATGTCAGCACCGAATCACATGCTTCGAGCTACTTAGCCTCTGATACAAGACTTCTAATGTGCTCGAACATCACTACAAGTTACTCAATATTGAGGTTCTTCCCGATCGACAAAGAGTTAGGAAAAGTTTACTTCAAAACTCCTTAATGATAGGAAAATAAATCCTGCATATATGGTTGCATCGACCAAGCATGTAAGAGCCAATGTCGCTAGTTTAATGAGCCTCAGGTCCATTCACATAATAGATCACATCGACCTAAAGCATAAGAGCCACCGTCACTACCTAGAAATCTAAAAACTTGAGATTCAAAACGAGCTCGAGTCTTAACCCGATTCGGGGACTGGACCCAAAATAGTTAACTATATATGCCTAAGGGAAAATCATAAGATCAACTATCGCCAACTTGAAATATAAAAACTTGAGGGTCAAAACGAGCTATCATAACCAGATTCGAAGACTGGACCCAAAATAGTTAACTATATATGCCTCAGGGCAAAGCATAAGAGCTACTGGCGCCAACTTCAAATCTGAAACCTTAAGGGTCAAAATTATCTCGAATTGTAACCTGATTCGAAGACTGGACCCAAATAGTTAACTATATATGCCTAAGGCAAAGCATAAGAGCCACCGTTTCTAGCTTCAAATCTGAAAACTTAAGGGTCAAAATGAGCTCGAGTCGTAACCCGATTAAGAGACTGGACCCAAAATAGTTAACTATATATGCCTAAGGGCAAAGCGTGAGAGCCATTGTCACAATTTTACATTAAAAGGTCGCTTTTACCCAAAGCGTAAGAGCCATTGTCGCCAGCTTACGTTAAAATGCCACTTCGGTCCAAGGTGTAAGAGCCACTTTCGCCTATCGCGCCCCCTTCTTTTCTCCCTTTTGATGGGGAAGTCCGAGTTTCAACATTTTGCGGGATGTAATAACACATTTCCTTTGGGGAATTGGGTACTTGAAGATTCGCCACCTAACAGATTATTGTGCGGTAGGGCACCTAGAGTGATTCACTCTTGGCTTGGTTTGCATTGCCAGAGATTATGGTAAGGGCTCAAAGTAACCTTGAGAGGAAGGTGTTAGGCACCCCTCTTGGTCTATAATTCTAGGTTTCGGTCGAATATATATTCAAAAATTAGTCCATTACAAGTAAACAGTTGAATGAAATAGGTTGCAAGTAAAGCACGTTACAATAACTCAAGTAGCAAGATAAAGGTTTGGACAAGTTGTAAAACAAATGTTTAAATAAAGAAGGAATTTGGTAAAGAAGGGCCCTAGGTTGGTTATCCTATAGGATCACTTCACAAAATGCCGGTCAACACTTCTTAATAAGAGGCTAACGTGACATTAGTGCATAGTCATCATACCTCATATCTACCCGTCCCATCCCCTTATTGGTTATGCAAAGCAATTGTTTGGTCAACGATTTCTATTGCGTGCTGCTACCCGTCCCTTATTAATGGTCCTAAAGGGATTTAGGGCCTCTACATATATATGGTTCTAGACGCACCCCTAATGTTTTAAAAGGCGAAAATTATAAGGTCACAATAAAAAACACTTAGGACTTTCAATACATAAATGGAGCAATTAGAGGATTAGAATTCCTCCTCAAAAAGACACATAAGCAGCACGACTCAAGCACATATAAGGTCTTTTATTAGACAATGTCCTAAATCAGGATATCTAAGTGAATATGCTGAAGACAAACAACCTCTTTTAGATTCAGATATAACCTAGCAGTTGCTTTTGGACTCTTTTTAAAGCCTGTTAGGATAAGAAAACATTAAGCAATAGAGACAATTTCTGAGATGCAGTTTTGAAAACGCCCTATGGGCTTGCCTATACGCGGAGTACTTATGTCTATACTAATACATAAAAAAACATGTTTTGAAACAGACTCCTTTAATACCTATAGGCATGATATCTAATGAGATTGAGGCAGTTTGAAAGAACTTATTTCAGGAAATTCTTAATACTTAATAAAACCAATTCAGAAGTGAACTAGGCGTGATCAAGTTGATTTATTTAGACTAAATTAGATTTATAGGTAGAATTTCGAATATGGTTCTTTATAGTTATGATATATATATTTGACACTGGTTTTAATGGTGTGCGGGTGGGGAAACATACATATATACTCGTTGTACCAGAATCTGAATTATGTCCTATAGGCATGGCATCTATAAGGTAATCTAATTTAAGGCATGATTATTTGAAACCTATTGGCATGACTTCTAAACATTACAGAATGTAAAACCTTATAAATATGGTTTCTACTTTGTGATGCACTGAAATTTAAGCAGGAAGTCCTAGGAGCATGATTTCAATTGGAAA
Organism: Nicotiana benthamiana; assembly: GCA_034376525.1. Lineage (NCBI taxonomy): Eukaryota > Viridiplantae > Streptophyta > Magnoliopsida > Solanales > Solanaceae > Nicotiana > Nicotiana benthamiana. The sequence goes on from CM067331.1 coordinate 121,100,094, forward strand.
AACAATCTGATTTAAATATGAAGTCTTAGGAACATGATTTCTACTTAGTAGAGCAAATAGATTTAAAGTAAAGTCCTATGAGCATGATTTCAACCCGAATTACCCCATAAAACATGTATCTATGCACCCTTTTCACTAAATAACCCAATATATGTTACAAATTATTACAGGCCAATGAATGAATTATATAAATGAAAATAGAAAATCAAGAAGCTATTCTATAGGGAGCTTTCGATTAGGCCCAAATTTTCCAAAGCCTCCAATGGCCTCTTATGCCTCAATTCCATAGACAATATCAGAGTCTAGGTGCAACAAAGATCCTTAAGAATCTCAAAGGGCAGTGCTTACACCTAGACTTAGTAACCAAGAATCTAACAAGTGCAGTCAAGCCTTATCATGCCAGAGTTCAGAGGGTTATCAAGAGGATCCTAAGGCAGTACACATACTAGGGGGCAGAACTTATTGACTAAGAGTAGAGTGAAAATGATTGACACAAGTTGAAAAGGTTTTAGTGAAAAACTGCATTAAGAGGGAAGTTTATTTGAAAGTAATTTAGTAAAGCCAGAGAGACTATTTGAAAAGAGATTGAAGAAATGAATAGAAGTCCAAACACCTAAGGATAGGTTCATACACAGCCAGGAGTCACATCATCAAGGCAGGTTTGGTAGTCACAAACATGGTTAAAGGGGTTTGGGAATACATAGGACACATAGTTAAGAAAAGACCTGGGAATTGGTATAGTCATGCCTAGAAACAGCTAACTAGACATAGTCAGAAAATTAGACATAAAGAACATATTCACATGTAAGGGGATAAGGATTTGGGGAATTCATGGTGGTAAACATATAACAAGTAAGAGATGATTGGTAGGACATACTCAGAAACACACATAAGGGGAAATATACTGATCTCAAGGGAGGGGAAGACATGATAACATGCTAATAATGTAACTATAAACTACAAGTTTCACAACAAAACTACAAATAGAAGCAAACTAGGACCAAAATGAACTAAATCCATAAGAGAATCATATTGTTGTTGGGAACTTTGAATTGAAACTAGGACATGCCAGAAAAGAGGATAGTAAGCAAAATGAAAGAACAAAGAGAACACTAATGGTTAGCCTTGGCTTGCAGCCAGCTAACTTTGAGTAGTAGCAAGTAGCACAAAAGAGAGAGAGAGAGTAGAATTTTTTAGTATTAGAGATAATTTTGAACCAAGTGTTCATGTTTTGTGTGTGTTAATGAGAGAGCATAAACATAGTTTGAAACTAGGTAGAAAAATAAGGTAAGAATCAACGTCAAGAAGTAATTATGGAACTAGGTATCTATTAGTATAAATTAGTAGAAGTAATCCTTTAATTAAGAGATTTAACTTCAAACAAATAAAGAAAGAGATCATATAAGATCAGAATATAACACACAAGGAAATAGTTTCAGCATAGTTCAAGTACAGAACATCTGATTAAGGCTAAGTACATAATATCCCAATTAAGGAAATAACATAATAGTCGTTCAAATAGTTTCAACATAGTTAAGTACAGAACATTTGATTAAGGCTAAGTACATAATATCCCAATTAAGGAAATAACATAATAGTCGTTCGATAGCATAGTTGACCATAAAATAAGGCAATAAAATGATTGAGGTTGAAAAATAAGAATAGAATATCACAAGATACTAGAAAGATATCAATCATAGGGAATTAAGGACTACGATGGACAATAGCACAGATTTAGGGGAAATTACTATAAATTTCTATGAACAAATAAAATAAACACACAATAGGAAAGAAAAGGCAAAATTTGAAACCCTAATAGCATAGTAGGGTAAAAATCACACAAAATCAGGATTTCGCGTAGAACATAGCACTGGCTAGAGGAGTTAACAGAATAAACATATTATAGGAATGAGAAGCAAAATTAGAAACCCTAATGGGCATAGTAGGGTAACCAATCACACAAAACTCAGGGATTCATGAGAAATAAGCAAGCATATAGATTAAATAAACAAATCACCAAATATAGACTCAGAACCCAGGGTTAAGACTAAAAACTAGGGTTTTCACATAGACGAGTTGAAAGAGGAGTAGAAACACAAAATCACTCGAGATATGCAAAGGATAGAGGCATAAACATAAAGAAAAATGGGTTTAATCAAGTGTAGAAGAAACTCCGAGAAGCCCTAACTTTAAAGAAAGTAAAAATAGGTTAAAGTTGATGATTTTTCAAAAGAGGTTTGGGAACAGTGCACAACATAGAAAGAACAGACTCGAATCGTTTAAAAATGGCCCAGATCTAAGAGATACAAAAGAAACTTAGGGTTTCAAAGGAAACCCAAATAGAGATAGAAGAACCTGCTTAAAACTTCAAAGATCGAAACATATATAGTGTGACTTTGCCCAAAATCACATCGGAGAAGCCATGAATAGACGAAACAACATCCCTAGATACAAGTCGGCATGTCCCAGGGTCCTTGAAGGTTCAGAAAAGATGACCAAGGCAATGGAGGAGACATTGGAGGCTTGGGGTTGAAGAGTGGTCGTTGGAGAAGGATGGAGATGGGAGGCAATTGAAAAGGATTTAGGGTTAGGTTAAGATAATAGAGGAGACGAGAGGATTCAAATGTGGCGGGTGTTTGGAAATGAGTAGGGTTAGGAGGTCTTTTGAATTCAAAAATGAAAGGGATTGTGTGGTGATCTGAGAGATCAACTGTCAAGATTTGACCGGGTAGATGGGTTCCGGGTTTGGGTATGTGTATATAAGGTCTAGGCGAGGTATTTTGATAAGAAATTGGGTTGGTGTTGGGTCCAGTTTGGGCTGCAATTGAAATGCTAAATTCAACTATAATTTAAATAGCTATTTTTCCCTATTTAATTTATAATAAATAATAAATAGTTTTCTAAAAAATAATTTTATGTGCCAAAATGTTTTAATCCATGTAGTTATTATTTTACAAATATATGGACTAATTTTATGCATAAAATATAATTATAGTGTAAATGGGATAAACATTGCAATTATATGCAATTTAGATTAAAAATATCAAATACAATTATAGAAATGCATGAAAATATATTAACCACATTTTGGTACAAGTATAGAATTTAAATGAATAAATTATCATAAAAATAAACTGAAATAATTATTGGAGATTTTATGAATAAAAGGAAAAAAATAAATCAATTTAAACCCTTAACAGCTGCTCCTCTTTACTAGGGAAGGATGTAAGAGTTTTTGGGTAGAGAAATAATGGCCAATTTTGACCGGATGGGATGTTTTGAAAGATAGTGGCTGAACTCCAGTTTTTGAGTTGCCTACATATCCCTGATTTTACAGGAATCAGGCTATGTGTAGTTATGGATTCACCCGCGGAGTAGGCCGATGAAATTATTGCAAGAATGAACCCGATATGCGGAGGTGGCTACAGTGAGCGGTTAAGGCTCGGGACAATTGGAGGGAACCTGGAGCGAGATTGCTCCTTCTAGGATAGTAGTTGCTTACTGGTTACCTGCAGATAAAAGATGCTACTAACGTATTTGCCTAAACTTAAACATGATGCAGATTCCCTTTAGAACATTAACGTTGTCTTCGCACGGTTAAAGATGACGTCCCGGGACATGAATTTTTTTAGTGAGGGATTCATAGGCCATGAAATGGTGTTCTCGGGCCATGAAAATGGTGCCTTTGAACCATGATGCATTTGAATAATGATATGCAAGTTCGAGAGATTTTTAGGCCATAGCATGGTGTCCTCCAGCTATGAGAATGATGCCTTTAAACTATGAGGCCTTCGGATAGATTGGAGATCTTTCAGCCCATGATATGTAATAATATGATGTAACAAGACAAGGCTTTGTCTTGTGAAATAGAGGGCAGAGCTTAGCCCAATTCAAAAGTAAGTAGATAGTAGTAGAAATAGAGCATTATGTGTGAAAAGAGGGACAATGCTTAGTCCTGTGGAAGTGGGGAGGAAAGGATTAGCCTTATGCAAATGGGGAGGCGAGGAATAGCCTCGTGCAAATATGGAGTCAAGGACTAGATTCATGCAGATATAGAGGCATATGGAGTCAGAGATTAGACTCATGCAAATATGGAGTCAAGGATTAGACTCCTGCAAATGTGGAGTCAGAGATTAGACTCATGCAAATGGGAGGCAAGGCTTAGTCTCATGTAAAGAGAAGGAAGTGCTTAGCTTTATGCAAATATGAAGGTAGAACTTAACCTCATGCAAAGAGATGGTAGTGCTTAGCCTTATACAGCTATGGAAGTAGAGCTTAACCTCATACAATTAAAAAGTAGTGCTTAACCTAATGCAAATATGGAGGCAAGGCTTAGCCTCATGCAAAGAGAAGGCATTGCTTAGCCTTATTCAAATATGGAGTCAGAGATTAGACTTATGCAAGTATGAGGGCAAAGATTAGCCTTATGCAAATGTGGGGTACAAGGACTAGTCCTATGCAAATGTGGAGTCTGGGATATAGACTTATTCAAGATTGGTGACGAAGCTTAGTCTCATGTAAAGAGAAGGCAGTGCTTAGACTTATTCAAATATTGAGGTAGAGCTTAACCTCATGAAAGATTCGGGACATGGCTTAGTCCCATGAAAATGGAAGGCAACGCTTAGCCTTACGAAGATATGGAGGTAGATCTTAACCTCATGCAAAGAGAAGGCAGTTCTTAGCCTTATGCAAATATGAAGGTAGAGCTTAACCTCATGCAAAGAGAAGGCAATGCTTAGCCTTATACAAATATGGAGGTAGAACTTAACCTCATGCAAGATTTGGGACAAGGCTTAGTTCCATGCAAATGAAAGGCAATGCTTAGCCATATGCAGATATGGATTCAGGGATTAGACTCATACGAGTATGAAGGCAAGGATTATACTCATGCAAACGTGGAGTTAGAGATTAAACTCATGAAAAAAGAGAATAGTAGATAAGGGTAGGGTATGTCTTGGCTAGAGATATATTTAGTGTCTGATCGTCGAATGGATGGTGAATTTGATTTGTGTATACAGGTTTTGCGAATGTTACCACTACGTCAAATGTGCCCGTGTTCAAAGAAAAATTTTAAGTTTTATAAGGGGAGGTTGGTTCTTGCTTTGTCTGTCGGCCTTGCTCTACTGTGCTTTGGACCTCTTTGAGTTTCCCTAGGTAGCACCTAGATGTTATGGAAATAGAATTTCTAAAAAATATGCAATCGTTGATAAAATAGAATCATTTTGGAAGTTTATTGATATATCAAGTAATTGTTTTGATGAACTAGCGATTGTGACACATTTCAAAGGAATTGCATCTCTCATATGTTAGAAGTTTGAGGGTCCTTCTCAAAATTCTGCCCCAGTTTAATAGATGATTTAATAATCCTTTTCAAAATTTTACCCTAGTTCTTGACTAGTTACTGACTTCCCGGCATGTGATGCCGTTGGCTGGACTTACTCTGGAATTTTGAGGACCCTCGTCAAAATTTTGCCCCAGTTTATAATTTTTGGGGGAAATAAAAATTTTATTATGATGTGACTGAACCCATAAGGCTGCCTACGTATCCACTCTTAAACAGGAATCAGGTCAAGTATAGTTAAATTACATCAGAAAAGAAATGTGAAATAATTTAGGCGTAGTATCTCTTGACTGCGTCTGAATTGATTGGTTTTGGCCAGATTTCTCCATCCATTTCTGCAAGTATGAAAGCTCCTCTTATCATGAACCTGTGAACCATGTACGAACCTTTCCAGTTGGGTGAGAATTGGCTTCATCTTGATGCGGGAAGATTTTCTTCAATACCAGCTGCTGTCTTGATTTGATTCTTTTGTTGAAAATTCTAGACATTCTGTTCTGATAGAGTTGGCTGTGGCATACTGTGTTCATCATCTTTCCATCGATAAGGGCCAATTTTTCATAGCGACTCCTTCTCCACTCTGCATCGCTCAACTCAGCTTCCTGTATGACTCTAAAAGAAGGAATCTCCACCTCGGCTAGGATGACTGCCTCGGTACCATAAACCATAATGTAGGGGGTTGCCCCGGTTGATGTGTGAACCATGAGTAACTTCTCATGCCACTGTTTGTGATTCTCTACCAATTTCCTTAGTATCTTTTTAATATGTTTGTTGGCGTCTTCTACGACTCCATTCGTCTGAGGTCTGTAGGCGGTGTAATTCTTGTGATGTATTTTAAAAGTTCCACATGTAGCTTCCATCAGATCACTGTTGAGGTTGGCGGCATTGTCAGTAATAATGGACTCAGGAACTCTGAATCGGCAGACAATATGATCCTTAACAAAAGATGCGACAACTTTCTTGGTTACAACTTTGTAATGCAGCTTCTACCTATTTTGTGAATTAATTAATGGCTACCAAAAATAAACCGGTGTCTGTTCGAAGCAGTAGGCTTAATCGGACCAATAACATCCATTCCCCAGGCGGTTAATTGTTGCATTGAGCTCATTTGGCGTGAGTTTTATCATGTCGACATGTACTTGACATTGAAAGAATTTGCAGACATCCTGAATGCAATTAGTCTCCATTGTCATCCAGAAGTAACTGGCTCTGAGTATCTTCTTAGCTATAACAAAACCATTCATGTGCGGACCACATGTCCCACCATGCACATCCTCATGTAGCTTAGAAGCTTCCTTTGCATCGATACACCTTAGTAGACCCAAACATGGAATTCTTCTATACAAGTTTCCTCCAGTGTGGGAGTAGTGATTTGACAATCTCCGGAGTGTGCATTTCTCAATGTGATTTGTATGGTCCGGGTATTCTCCTTTTGAAAGTACTCTTTGATGTCATGGAACCGAGGCTTTCCATCTGCTTCTTCCTAGACATGAGCATAATATGCCGGCTGAATATGGATCCTCACTGAAATGGGATCAATATAGTTCTAATCTGGATGCTGTATCATTGAAGATAAAATGGCTAATGCGTCGGCAAACTCATTAATTCTAGGCACATGTCGAAATTCTATCTTTGTGAACCTCTTTCTTAATTCTTGCACATAGTGAAAATATGGCAATGTCTTGGAATTTTTGGTGGCCCCCTCTCCTTGTACCTGGTGCACAAGAAAATTTGAGTTACCGATCACCAACAACTGCTGAATGTCTATGTCGATTTCCATGCTGAGCCCTAGTATACACGCTCGTAGTCTGCCATATTATTGGTGTAGGGAAATCTGAGTTCCGCGGATACAGGATATTGCTAACCCATTTCTGATACCAAAACTGCTCAAATGCCTACTCCTTTGAAATTTTTGGCCATGTCTACTACAAAGGATTGGATTTCATGCTTGGCGCAGTTATCGATCTGGATATGTATATTTGATAGTGGGAAGTCATTTTCGAGACTTGCTCTCCTGATAATTAACACAGACTAGAACCTTCTCGTCCTTCTTCGAAACTGGCATGATGTTAGCTAACCAGGTTGGGTACTCAACCACCCTGAGAACTTTGTCTTTGATTTACTTGGTAACTTCCTCCTTGATTTTCAGGCTCATGTCTGGTTTGAATTTTTTGAGTTTCTGCTTGACTGGCAGACACATGGGATTAGTAGGAAACTTGAGAGCCACTATAGATGAGCTCAAACCGGTCATATCATCATACGACCATGCAAAAATGCCCTCATATTCCTTTAGAAAATGGATGTATTCTTCCTTCTCTGTTGGAGACAAGTGAATGCTGATGCGGGTCTCATTGACGGTCTCGGTATCTCCTAAATTTACCGCTTCTATTTCATCCAAGTTGGACTTAGGCATGTTCTTAAAATTCTCAACTTCTCTCATAATATCCTCGGGTATCTATTCTTTGAGTCAGTATTCTCATATTGTGTTACCTCATTACATGTCACAGTCACTGGTTCATCAGGAAAAGTAATAATAACACCGTAGAAGGGAAATGTATAAAATAGTAATAAATAATGATAAAGAACAAATGGATTTGATTATAACTAAGAAAATTGTTCAGACAAATCTTGGCTCAATGAATTGAGAATTTATTTTGAAATAAGTAAATCATAAAACAAAATTATTGGAAATCTTAAATGCCTAGAACGGCTAAAAAAGTAAATTTTACCAAGCTACCCAGGGACTCAGCGGCCTCGGGATGGTGTGGTGGTCTAGTTTATGAGAATAGCTCCCTTTTCCACAGTCTAAATGTTGAGGCCTTCTTCATCCTCCCCCTAAATTATGGCATAACAATCCATGTTCTCGTCTTCCAAGAACAGATCCTTCAATCTAGCTAGTGCTTCTTCTTCCGCAGTTTCCCATATTGGGTCAGCCTGATAGAAAGCTTGTTCCAAACGTGGTACCGGTTGCTCAAAAGGGTAAAACGGTTTACACCATGGAGGCGACCAATCATTATACTCTTGCCATATATACTGGTATCCGAGCCCAAAAGTGGTACCATGATTTTTCAGCCATATCGTTTTGGTGATACCCTGGAGGTTCTTTCCCAATCCTTTGTCGGGTTCATATTCGGACCATTCTAGTATGATTTCTATTTTGTTACTCCACCACTTATCATTCTCGACGGTATTGACCCGTTCAATGTGATGATATGTTTCCCCTCCTAGCTTCCTTCTATATCCAATGGCCGGGATAGTTTGACTAGTATAGATGGGGTTACTCCCATCTCCAAGAATGATTACCTCCTTACAGTTCCATTTCAATTTTACGGCTTGATGTAGTGTGGAGGGCACGACTCTAGCAGTATGCATTCATGGGCGGCCCAACAAAAGATTATATGAGGCTGGTATGTCATGCACTTGGATTTCAACGTCGAACCATATTGGTTCTATCTGCAAGCAAAGGTTGATTTCCCCGATCGTGGCTCTCTAGGACCCATTAGAAGCATTCCCATTCATGCTTCCCATCCGTATTTCATGGAAACCTTTGTCCAACCTTTTTAGTGTATCTAGTGGACAAATATTTAGACTCAAACCTCCATTAACCAGGACCCTGGCAATGAACTTGTCTTCAAATTGTACTGTGATATGCAATGCTCGATTGTAATTTAAACCTTCAGGCGGTAGCTCATCGATATTCTTGTGGCTCTCCAATACTTCACCGACCATGTTGGCCATTTCTCCACCAGTGATATTATTGGGTACATAAGCCTCGCTCAGTACTTTCATTAGAGCATTCTTGTATGCCTTTGAATTCTGTAATAGTGACAGGATCAATATCTGAGTAGGGACTTTGTTCAGATGGTCAATGACAGAATACTCTTTTGCCTATACTTTCCTCCACAGGTCATCCGACCATGTCTCAATGATAAGCTGCCTAGCAGTGGCATCCTTACTTGATCCTCTCAAATGTTCAGGTGTATAAAATCTTCCAATTCTAGTCATCCATTGTACGACATCAAATTCCTCTATCTTAGTCTTCCATTTTTGGTGAGCCTAGGAAATATAATCCCAGGGTATTTCTTTTGAGTTGAATGAGGGTGTGGTTGACACCATCACAGTAACAAGGTGTGAGCTACTTCTACCTCAAATGAAACGGATGCAGTTACCTCAACATGAATAGGTGATTGAGTCTAAACCATGATAGGAGTAAGTGTGACTACAACCTTAAAGTCATCGATTTCTCGTATGAGCCCGATTGACCCTTCAGGGTCCCATTCTTCCTTTGTTTCTATAATATGTACACCGTCACCTCTATGATCAGGGAGGGGATTGTTGCGGACATTAGGTTTGGCTTTCCTTGTCTGTATGACGTTGTTGTTAATGAATGTCTAAATCTTATCCTTCAATGTTAGGCAGTCAGCAATGGTGTGCCATTTCATACCGGAGTGGTATGCACAGGTTTTGTTTGGATTGACCCATTGGGATGGATTTTCTAGTGCCACAGGGGGAACATGAATTATGTAACCTGCAGCCATTAACCTTTCATACAGTTGGTCGATGCACTCAACAATTACGATATATTGGGTAATTTTGACAAGTTGGTGGTGATTGGAAGTGGGATGATTGGTAATTATAGGTGTGTTAGACAGTGGTTGGTTGGGAATATCTGGGTGATAAAGATTGATATATAGGTGGTGATGCTTGGTATGTGGGTGGAAGTGTTTGATATGTGGGTGGAGCTGTTTGATATATGCATCGAGGTGTTTGGTAGGTGGGTGGAGGTGTTTGATATATGAGTGGAGTTTTTGGGCCCTGGGCCCCCAGTACTGCCCCAACATCTATCTTCTTCGATATGCCACCTGATTGTAGTCTTTATTTGTGGCCTGCAGTGCCTCGAAATTTGTTACCATCCTGCTCATGATTCTTTCCTCGATCCATTCCCCGAGTTTGATGATATTAGAGAATTTATGATTTTTGATGACTATCAGTATATCATAATATTGTGGATCCTGTGCCCTAACAAAGAATTTATCCATCTATTTTTCATCAAAAGCGGGCCTGACGTTGGCCTATTCTGACCTCTAATTAGTAGCATATTTGCGGAAAATCTCGGTAGGTTATTTTTTGAGATTCTGAATGTAAAAGAATCAGGTGCATTCTCTATGTTGAACCGGAACTGGTACATGAAATCTGACGCCATGCTTACCCAGTTGGACCATTTCTTGGGATTTTGGCTGATATACCAAGACAAAGCATCCCTAGTAAGGACTCTCATAAAAAGCTTCATCCGAATCTTTTCATCTTTTCCAACCCTAATAAGCTTGTCACAGTAAGTACTTAGGTGAACCCTGGGATCACCTGTACTATCGAACATTTCAAACTTGGGAGGTTTTTATTGGGCTGTATGCAAGTATCTTCATAGTTCAAACCTTTTATTCCTATATTGCCTTCAACGCCTTAAAGTTGGCTTGTTGCATATTGATTTGGTAGCGGATTGATGTTTCAGGGTAGAGTTGCATATTGGTTTGGTGTGGTAGGATTTTGTGGCTATTTGTTTTGTATGTTCTAATGAGGTTTTGGGTTTTTTGCGTTCTGTTAGTGGATATCAGGGACATTGAGGGTGGTTGACAATTTTTCCAAATTGCAGGCCTGCTCGAGTTCTCCTTGTAATTCTTGTATCTTTTGTTCTAGTATTAGAACTAGGTCATTCGGGGCCGGAGTACTGCGGCCGTCGGAGTCTTTGCGTTCTCAACATTTTCCTTTCGAATTCCACTTAAGTCGCCCATCTTTGATTTTCCTCTGCCTTTTGTGTTGCTTGGAGGATGAGGAGGTGGAGAGCCTCTAGATCTAGTATGATATGCTGATGAGGCCAGTATGAGCAAACCAACCTAAGGGGATGGGAATAATAATAAAGATAAGCAAAAAACAAAAAGGCAACAATTTAGTGAGGATTCTGAAATGTTCAGTATATAAACACATATGGCAAAATGTAAACTCGTATCATAATTTGGGAGCCTCGTTGTGCCCAAGGTAGGCCTAGCGACAAATAAGTGTGGAGAACTTCAAATTACAGTAAATGCTTCATTTCATAGTATAAAAGTAGATGAATACAAAACGACATAATAAAACAAGTCGCTACTGGAACATAAGCCTTATTACATTTTTGGAAAAGCAAGTAAATCTAATTTATTTGAGCCCACAAGGACCTTCCCCAGATTCGATCTTACGGACTCCATCATACAGATCTCCTAGCTCACGCGGTCCCAACAGCAAGTAGGCCAGGGCCAGATGTCCTCCCTCAGCTCCCTCAGCATTCTAGCAATTTTCAATCCTCTCTATGACTTTGCCTTCCAGTTCCACCATTCCTCGCTCTAGATATTCCAGCTTCCTATTGGAAGTGACTACCATCTCTTTCTGTTCGTCGATCAACCTTACGTTCCTCTCATGTATTTCTTGATGCTCATTCTTAGAGTCATGGACCCTCTTGCACAACCTGTTGTATTTGACTTGGGCTTCAGCTTCCTCATCTATGATTCTGTTCCCTCGACCAGTACCTAGTGTCACCATTCCTTTCAGATTATCCTCCAACCATGCCAGATAGAGAGGCTCGCACCCTGCATGATATCTATCTGGCTCATCAATGCTTTTCTCTTAATATTTTGCAATGGCACATGTGCTGATCTTGGCGCTTGTAAGGTACGCTGTCGTCTTGGAAATCTGCCCTAAAATGACTCATCTTGATGATCCTTGGTACAACCTGCTTTTTGCCTGCTTGCCTCATAACTTGGATATATCCCTCTCAACCCGATTAACACCAAGTGCGGAGCGTCCCTGGACCTGATTAATAATAAACTCGTCCGTTAGTAACCATTCAGCCATCCATTGCACATGTCCCTTGGTCAGATTGATGAAGAACTCTACCCATTCGCTGGCACTTTCCGGCTGAGCAAATCTGTCTAGAATGTAGATCATCTACTCAGGGTGATGGAAGGCAATGTGGTCGTTCCAAGCCCTTCGCGGAAATTCTTACAGTATCGAACCTTTTTGAGATGCTTCAGCAACCATAACTGCAGCAACAAATTAAAACCTTCGAAATGCTTGACCAATCTCTGACAGTGCTCTATAGCCCTATGGATATCGGCTATGATAATGAGGACTATGGTATATGTTTTTCCATTAGTTCCTTCCATCAGCGTCTTGGTGACCATGTCCAACCTAGTATGGATTCTTCCATTTTTCATTCGGAACACTATCAGGACTACAAAGCACACAATGATCACGAACACTCTGTGATGGATGTGACCTAGAGAAGTCAGGGAGACCTCGTCATGGTATGTGCGGAAAGACTTGCTATGGCCATACCTATTGTATAGATATTTGAAAGATATGTAGGAATCCTTCAAGCACAGTAGGTTCACATTCTTTTTCAGCCTCATCATCTTCAAAGATCCCCTGCCCGTACCGTTTTCTGGCACCAAAATCCCAAGACCATCCCAAGTCAATCCCGCAAGTCCTCCTATTTCCTCTAGAAGCGATGTCATCTCTATGTAATCAAAATGGAACACAACTCTTTTTTTATCGGTGGTAGCGTCGATAAGTTTGTTGTTTTGTTCAATATATAGCAAGGAAAGCAAGTTACCCAGGTACTTTTTCATATGCTTCTCGTCATTTGAGGAAAGGTCCTCCCCCCAATATAGCAGCAATGGTGGGATGTTGCTAACCATAACGAATCTGGGACCTCGTGCCTCATTATTTGAAAAACAAAAGGTTTAGGCTTTACCCCTACCAGACTTAACTATTTATACATTCATGATCAACATATCAGCATTTAGTTCTCCAAATTAATGCGCAGAACGTGATTGTGTCTGTTGGGATTAGAGAAAACCCGATGGAATTTGGAAGGCTTATCTTAAAGGATCATTATATGGACAACATAACTGATCTGACGAGGCTTAACCATGATGCATGCACATATTTAATTAGAGTAAGGTTTCTATGAGGTTTTAGACTGGTACCCTCCAGTGGACGAATCGAGAGGGAAGGCACGATAAAGTCGAGTGCACCGCTGATCGACTGATTTTACTACAAATAAGCCTTTCTGAATTTAAGGGTAGTAAATGGGAAGAGCACAACCGCTCATTAAAGCGTTGCTGTAGGATTTGATACGCACGAGTGGAATATGATGCGGAGCATAATTTATGCAGCAATTAATAATATGTGATCAAGTATTTCACGTAGGAGAAATAAATACAATATTTAAATAATTAAAGATGGTTACAGAAAAAAGAAAACAAAGAGACAAGTCAGTTTCAGGGCAATAAATCATAAATGCTTGAAAAAACAATAGACAGTTAAATTCAAATAAGGAAGAAAAGTATGGGATAAAGCATGTTTGGAATACTTCGTAAAAGACAAGTTTGTTATGATAAGAGCCTAATAGATATCCCCAGCAGAGTCGCAATGCTGTCGCGCCCCATTTTTCTCCTGTTTGACGGGGAAGTCCGAGTTTCGACATTTACGGGTGTAATTGTTGATACCCAATTTTTCCATGCATATTTTATATAAAAAGTGCTTTAAAATAGCATATGTATTCATATCTACATATCTTATTATTTTTCTTAATTTTTTAAATATTTTAAACCAATTTATTTTCCTATTTTATTCATAAAAGACCAATAATAATTACCAAAATTATTATTTTTTATTAATTCATTTATTGGATTCTCATATTTATACTAAAATATAGCTGAGATAATTTTTTCATATTTTTACAAATTCATTTGGTATTCTTTAAGCTAAATTGCATATAACTACAATGTTAGCCATTTTAAGAGTTAATTGAATTAATAATTATACGTTATAAACCATTTTAGCACTTTTAAATTATTTCCAGGATTTAATTTACTACATCTTATAAAATAAATGAGAAAAAAATAACTATATAAAACCTAGCCAGATTTTATTTCAATTGTAGCCTAACTCTACCTCAATTCAAACCCAATTACCTCGGCCCAATTCCTACTCATACCCGACACCCAAACCAATTAAATAGACCCAGACCCGTATCCCTACCTAGCCCCGTTAATCCTAGCCGTTGATCATTTAGATCAACGACTCCTATTCCTCCCTTATTAATTAAACCCAAAAGACCCTCCCCCCCAAACCCTCTCATTATTCACCATACACCGCTCCTAAAATCCCTTCTCTCCCAAATCCTTTCTACAACACCCTCAAACCCTAGCCGCTGCCACCCTAATCCGCCTTAACCCATGGCCTTCCAAGTTCATCGGGGACCTGTGCCAGCCCTCCATGGCTCCTTTTGTGTTTGTACTTATGATTTCAAGGCCTGACTATAAAGAACACTAGTCTAGCCTTCATTCGATTTTGGTTCATGTCCCTTCTCCGGTCGTCTTTGGCTTTTCTCCGGCCAACTGTGGCCATTCGAGTCAGATCTTTGACTTTCCTGGTTATATCGATAGCATTCAAGGCCTTTCTCGTTGCTTTTTGGGTTCTCCTGAAACCTTAATCTCTAAGGTTCTTTCGATTTCTTTCAGACCTATGTTTGCTTTGAATTTCTAAGCATTTTCTCGAAGTTCTTTAAAACTTTTCTTTCAAAACTCCGTATCTTTTCCGAATAGGGTTTTCCTGTTAAGTTATTTCAAACTTCTTCTCTGATTTTTTGAAATGCCTTGCTATGTTTTCATGTATTGGTCTTCTATCTGAGTTTGCATGATAAAAGCCTTGTGAGCATGTGATTTTTACCTCGTGTGAATTACTCCTACATGATTCTTAAAATTAGAATTTTTCTATTCATTTGATTTTTAGGAATTAATTGCATAATTTTCGTGTTGTTTGCATATTTAATTTACATAATTCATGATAAATACAAAAATATTACATTTGCATTTAGGGCTTTATCTTATATTTTTAAAGACTTATTAGTTAATTAAAGTTACAAAAAATAAAAGAAAATCAGAAAATAGCTCTTGTTGCATTTTACTATTTTATTCAAATTTATTATGGTTTTTCTGTTTAAATTATGACTTAATTAATTTTTGAGAAGCAATTAGTTATTAAGTTAATTTTTAGGATTAAATTTGTTTCTACCTTTTTATTTGTAATTAAAAAATTTTGAAAATCAAAAAGAAAAAGGAAGAAAAGAAAAATGGATTCCTTAATAAAAGACCCGAATTTGGTCCAAATCCACCTCAAGCCCAATATTTCCCCTTTAATACCCGCCCAAATCAACCAATACCCGCACCAAACGGCCCAAAACCCGCCCCAGGACCGGTGCTTCACCTCCCCAACTCAAAACGACCCTGTTCCACCATCAATTGATCCTAGTCGAGATATCCCTGATCTAACAGTTCCTAAGTGAGGTCATGGGAGTATATAATTGTCCTAACCCGTCACCCCCTTTTAACCGTCTCTCACAATTCACCTTCAGAGAACACCCAAGAAACCCTAGCCTGCCGCCCCCGTTTCCACCACCTCAAGGTGGTGGCGCCACCTCATCTCATCCCCAAATTAACACCAAATAATCTTCTCACCTCCCTCTTTCTAAATCCCAATGTAGTTCCCCTCGAATCTCTCTCAGCCTGGTCAAATTTTAGATCCAAAACCAGGCTCTAAAACCTAATCACTCCAAACCGATGCAAATTGGTAAAATGCAACCGTGCACTAACCTATTCCCTAATCCATAGATAAAATCCCCAAAGACCTTTTCTAGTGCTTTGATTTCCAGATCTAAATTGCGAACCCTAGTTCGTCCAAAGTTGTTTCGTCACGTTTTAGAAACCAAGGTGGCTCAAGACTCGTATCAAACAAGAGTTCTCATCCGGAACATTTATGTGGGTTTATTTTGAGAGCCAACTTCCAGTCAGTCAACCTCTTCTCCACTTCCTTGATCGAGTTTGAGTCCAGTGGTTAGGTTTTTCGGTGAGTTGAACCTCGGCCCGTCTTTTTTATCTTCCGGTTAATATGCTAATTTGTTTGGTTGCTCTTTTTTCTGATTTCTTTTCTGGTTACTTCAAATGGATTACTTGTTCGAGTTTGGTTAAGCTCTATTTGCTTTAGTCATTTAATGGAGATTTGTTTATCATATACTCGCCTATGTTTGAATAGTTGTGAAAGGCATGTCTAGCATTATTTTGTTTAATCTTATTGTTCTGTTTCTTTTCCCTCTTTAATTGCATGATGGGAATTTTAGGGTTTTTGTTGAATAAATAGTCAGTATGCTGTTCATCTTTCTTTGATTCGTCTCATAGAGTCAAGATCATCATTAGCCTTTAATAATGAATTTTGAAGTCTATCAGGAAATTAAATTTTTGTTAGTTTGGTTGCAAGAGTCTAAGTGTTTATGCTGTTTGATTGGGTTTTGTTCATAGCTGCTGGCATTATCTTGTTTGGTTAGGTTTTCAAATTGGAAAACACTTCTAGGGTCATAGTTGAATAGATGAAAAAATTTAGGGACCAATTTAGAAAATAGAGAAGGTCTTTGGATAAGTTTATGTGATGGAAATTTCTAGAATGTGGGTAGCTGGCCTTATTTGGCTAGCATAAGTTGCTGGAGCCAATAATAAGCTGCTAGCTGTCCCAATTCTGTTAAAAAAGATGCCTTGTCAGGGAATTTATTCCCATTCTGTTTATTGCAGTCCAGGGCACAAAAGAGGGCTATATATATAGACCTTTCTTCCATAAAAAACGGTAGTGACTGATACCATAAAACTACAGAAAAATCCCTGCAGTCTTTTGATCTAAAATAGTCATAGTTTTGCTTTTTATTTTCGTTTACTTATAAAAAAAAATTTAGATCTTAAAGAACTCCTGATCTTGGGTTTGAAAAATGGTTTAATTTTGGGAAGTTGATAGACTGTTTGGAGCTGTTTGATTTATTGGAATACTATTCCATTAAGGACTGATTGTTGATCAGCTGTTACTACTGTTGCTGATTCTTTCTAAGTCTTTAACTCAACTTTTGATTTTGCTTTGCCATATTCAGGTACACACCTTGATACCAAATGTAAAGGATGATTCATGTATCATGAAGAGATAAAGATTTCCTTACCTGCTAAATGTGTTCATCTTCCTTCTGTTTCTATTTTATTTGAATCGTTGATTCATGTTTTCTATTTAAAATGTTTGATCTCATGTAATGTCATGAACATTTGAGACTCATTTCAATACTTGTAATAATTGGATTGTAGTTTGCTTGGACCTTAAATATAGATGTTAAGTGTGTTTTTTTATTTTTCTCTGAAATTGTGTGTATGAAAGTGACCTGTAAGTAGCATTTTCCATTTGTATTAATTATAGACTGTGATTTATAGTGGTTAACTGAGATTGTTTGAGCATATTTGCTTCAGGGGCTATTGAAAGTTTCTAAATAATACTGCTTAACAATGTCAAGTATGTGGTAGTGTGGATCTGGGAATGAAATTATGTGAGTTCAGGGTATTCTGAACCTGAGCCTGAAAATAGAAGTTGATTTGGGCCTGTAAAGATGGTTAAACTATGAATTTCGATTGTCCAGCTGTGTTATTTTGCTTAAGTGTCCTAGGAAACAAATTTAGGATTAGTTCTTGCTGTAGGTCAGTAAGGTTTTGGCTTGATTATTTGCTTAAAACCCTCAACAGTCTGTTTATTGTTTTCTTTTAATTTTTCTTGGTTCAAGCTCTAATGAAATTGATGGAAGAGTGTTATCAGATTTCATCTCGTAAAATTTAAGCTTCCATTGAGGTCATTGTTTCAATGTTTCAATTAGATTCTATCATGATTTATTAGTCATTTATTCTGTTGAGTGTTATATGTTGTTAGTTCTAATATAAGCTCAATGTTTAGTGGTGATTTGGCGAGTTGAAATACTGTTTACTATAAGTATATATCTTGTTAGCTTTCAGTGTTAGATTAATGAGATACTAAGTTTGTTTAGAATTAGTCATGACTTATGATGGTTATTTTCAAGATGTGTTAAGTTTTGCTTTCCTGTTTAGTAATTAAAGTGAACTCGAGTTTTGTTTTGCACATTATTAGGCGTTTAAATTAGGTCTTAATTTTTGTATTTGAATTTCTTGAATTAGCATGTTTGCCCTGCTAAAGTTGGGTCCTTCAAGGGCTGGATCCTGGGCCCTTATCGTTTAGGTACAATATTCTTCTTGGGCTTACTATTGAAGTTTGGCCCAAGCCTCCCAAAATCACCAGTTCCCCTAGCCAGTCTACTGGGCTACCAGACTTTTACCCAATTGTGTTGGTTTTATTTTTTGACAACTTGGTTGCTGGACTGGGTTTCACCTGGAGCCTTGTTCTTTTACAAATGGGGCCTTCCACAAGGGTTATTCAAACTAGGCCTCAGCATTGGCCATTGGTCCATTCGTGCATGGGCAAGTTCTTTTGTCTAAAACAAACGATATGTTCTCATGCGAGCCATTAGTTAGTAAAACTTTAATCGCCTTTAGCTTCAGCAAATTAAGTCATTAATTAAAGGAGGGGTGATGTATTAAATAAGGCAAACGATTATTGCCTTCCGAGTTTAGTTGAATGAATCCCTGTAATTTAAAATTAGGGTGTATATGCCAAACGGATATAATAATTGCATGACCTTTGTTTTCAGTAGCTTTAATTTAATCCTTAGAAATCGAGGCGTGCTATTTAGTTGAATTTCAAAGGCCCTCGCAAACTTCAAAGTGCGTAGTTGCTTTAGGCGCGCTATTTTAAAAATTACCTTCCTAAACTCGGGTGTGCATTTCATGTGACCCAAATCCGAATCTTAAAACATTTAATAAATTCTTTTAGGATTGCGGATCCATTTCATGTGGAGTGATCCAAAGACATGGTTTAAACAATGTTCAATCTTCTTTAAAATTCATTAAAGCAGTTAATGTTACGATGCGCATAGGTTCCAAATGTTCTTAAAATCAGATAATTAAGTTGAGTATAATAGTTGAGTGACCATGCTAGACCCACGAAACTCGGGAATGCCTAGGACTTTCTCCCGGGTCAATAGTATTCCTTACTCGATTTCTGGTTCGCAGGCTGTAATACAAAGTCAATCTTTCCTCGACTTGGGATTTAAATTGCTGACTTGGGACACCATAAATCTCCTGAGTGGCGACTCTAAAATCTTTAAATAAATAAATTCCGTCTCGATTGTCTTTTAATTGGAAAAAATCCCTATCTAAGCCCTTCGCAGGGTGTTGTGCAAAATGGAGGTGTGAAAAGCCTTAATTTCTTTTGGTTGTTTATTAGACGAATGCTTTTGTAGTTGAGTTTATTTTGTTTTATTAGCTTATCATATTTTAAGCACTACTATTATTGAAAAACCCTATGTCTTTGGGTCTGAAACGGTTCATTTAAATACTTGACTCGATTTGAAAGTCCTCGTTTTAGAGCTTCTTTCTCCTTTATGTGATTCCTCTGATTCTGGGTTTCTATTATCTTCAAAACTTGACTATGATTGAACCATAATTTTTTCAAAGGGTTTTCCTTACTTGCTGCTATGAGACCTTTGCATGCTTTTGATATTCTATGCTTTCTTCAGTATTGATTCAATGTGACTTGACCTACTGGAGTATCATGTTTCGAATGTTGCTATCTGCTGATGTTTTTTGTGCTACTATTGCATGCTATTTCTTTTGCCAATATGTTTAGCCTCGCATGTATAGTGTTCGTGTACTCTATTTATATATTGAGATTCCCTCTTTGAGTGATCTTCAATCTTGTGACTGAGTTAAGCATTTCTTTTGTGAAAATCTGATTTCACTCGCCTGCTAAGGTTAATTGATTCATTCCTTGTTTTTCCATACTGAAACCCTTTCCAAATAAATATGTTTCATTACATAGACTTGATTACTTACTCAATTATTTTACTACTTCTTTTATGACAACTATCAGTTTTTTTACAAATTAATTTTCCTTATTGTGAACCTATGATTGCATGTTAAGAAAGTGATCTCTTAATTAAAGGCAATCACTTGTATAATTGATTCTCAATTATGATTGTCTCCATGTTCGTAGCTTTTTACTTCTCTTTTACTCGTTTTCAAAAAGCAATAAATACCCCATATTTCTCTTCTTTCAAACACACGAACTACTGGAGTTCAGAACATACACTTCACTCTAAAAACTCTCTCTCTCTCTCTCTCTCTCTCTCTCTCTCTCTCTCTCTCTCTCTCTCTCTCTTGGCTATGTTATTACTTATGTTGTTGAGCCAAGGCTAGACTATAGGAAATTTATTTGCTTTCTTTCTGCATTTTCTTCTTTACTGCTATGTTCTTATTAATCTTCAGCATCAACAAAAACATGTTTCTTTACTATTTCCTACACTCTTTCCTGCTCCCTGCTTGTGCTTAATTGAATTTCATTCCTAAGCATGCTATAATCTGCCGCCACCCCTTTTCTTTTCTGAATTTATGTTTGCTATATGTATGAACTCTATCAGTCACTTATGAATCGCAAATCCCACATACCCTATGTGTTTTGTATCTATGGTTGGTTTGGGGCATGACAACATTGAACATTGTTGTGCGTAACCCAAACCTGATTCCTTGGGATCATAGCCTCTATATGCTGTGTGTTTATGGGCATGCCAACTTCACTTATTGCTTTGCATGTACAGACTTGACCTTTCTCAAGGTCACATGCTATCTGCAATGCATTGCCACACCCCTGCCCCTTTGTGCACTTGCTTATACAACATAATTTTATCTATTGTTTTCAAACCACCCTTATCCCCTACTGCTCTTAGTTCAGTTTTAAACAACTTTCTGCTCCTGCATTTCCACACTATTCTTAGAATTAGGTTGTTCCCCTCTTGTGTGAGCCTGCTTTGGGACCCATGAGCTCCCTCTGAAGTTGGACATATAAAGGTTGGCCCTTCCACATTGCACTCTTTTCTATCTGGTTACGCAACTTAGGTGCAAGCACTGCTCTAGGTCCTTTGAGACTCTAAGGGAACTCTAACACAACTAGGTCTGATAAAGGCTTTGAAATCAATGGCGTTGGCAATGATACGATTCATTGCATATCTCAGATACGAAGTCAAATCAGGCTTTCCTATGATTGTAGCTGTTTTTTTCACTCATTCTTTTGTGATTCAGTATTTCTGGTTTGTAATAGGTTGTAATAAACACTTGGGGTTGGCTAGTGAAAAAAGGCTGGGTAATTACGCATGCTTAAGAGTAGAAATCATACCTATAAGATCTGTTGTTTAAATTTTACACATTTTATGTTCAAGTTGCATATAGAAACCATGTCTATAGGACTGCTTATTATTCTGCATCTTCAAGTGGCCTTTAGAAACCATGTCGATAGGTTCCTACATGTTCAAGTTTCATTTAGAAACCATGTCTATAGGATCCTACATGTTCAAGTTACATTTAGAAACCATGTCTATAAGACTCACTTGAAATCCTTCATGTTCAATTTCACATCTAGATAACCTGCCTATAGGAATTATCTAAATTTCTGCATGTTTGTCACCATTTAGAGATCATACTCTTAGTGTCCAATTGGTTATAATCTAGCATCATGTCAAAATCGGTATAATATATAAAAATCATGCCTATAGGAATTCCTATCTAAAAATCCTTCCTGCTCCCATTTTTTCCAAAATATTATGTTTATTGCGATTAATCAACAACTAGATATCATTTCTATAAGGGTTTAAAATCAATAATCCTAGATATCATATTCTAAGAATAAAATCTGCGGTAGTGGATACTATCATCTACTGAAACTAGTTTAATTAAAAATTCTTCTACTCTGAACCAATGTTTTTTAGTAGTTTAATCTCTTCTTATTAACACGACTTAGCAGGCATGCCTATAGGATTTAAAACCATTCCTTTTAAATTGTTACTACTTTGCTCCATTCGGAATCAACAATTGATACCATGTTCCTAATGGTCTCACCTAAACACTTAGGCAAGCCTTAGGTAATAACAACAATAACACTGAATTTGCCTTTGTCAATTAGTAACTGCTCCAACCAGCTGGTATGCCTGATTTGGTCTTCTTATCTGAGGTATCTAATGAATCTGGCTCTGACTTAAAATCCATTATTTTATGACTTCTAAAAAGTTCAGACTTTGCTTTTTGTTTGAGTCATGCTATCTAATTGCTTTGTTTGAGGAGGTATACCTGAGCCTTCACTGTTTATGTGCTTCCCCATAATGTGTAGCCCTAAATGTTTTGTATGGTGCCTTAGATTTTCACCTTTAAAACCACAAGTCAGCCTAATATCCCTCCCTTTAGGAATAGTAGACCTAAGTGCCTCCGGGACTGATAAGAATGGGGCGGGTAATAGGATGCAATAGTGGTTGACACCAATCTGCGCTTTAGTACCTTAACCAGGGTGGGAAAAGATAGATATGGATATGATGACTAGTGCGCTAATACCACGTGTAGCCCCTCTCTTGAGGAGTGATTACTGGGTATTGTATTGATGTGATCCATATTATAAATAAACCTAGGACCCCCTTCCTTTATTGCCTTTCCTTTTTTAAAGCATTGTAACTCCTTGTTTAAAATCAGCCCCTTTAATTGCTCTTTCAAACTTTGTTTACTTTTAATCAATTGTGTACTAAAATCCTCTCTTATTTGATCCTTGTTTGTTTATACACACCCTATATTCATAAAGAAATATCTAGTTGGGAATCACGCTAGTGGATTTTGAGTGGTGCCTTAAATCTTCCCTTTAGGATAATTTCAAGCCTTTACTCTATCTCTGGTTATCAAACAATCTTAGAAATAAACCTTGTAGGTGTCCTAATGCACCATAAATCATTAGGTGGCGACTCTTCAAAATGCAAAACCCAATCCCCAAAAATAAATGAGTTGTCTTATACCCAAAATGTCATGAACCCGATTCTCCCGATGTGAGGATAGAAAAAAGGGGGGCGCGACAACATGACGACTCTGCTGGGGATAATTAGGCTTTTACCATTTCAGATTGTTCTTGTGAATTTTTAATTCCCCTTTTATACGCAATTACTTGTTTAAATTCCTTTAAGCGTTTAATTTCTTTTACAAGGAAAAACTGACTTATCTTCTTCTTTTCTTTTCTTTTCTTTATTGCAACTTTACTGTTATAAACTACTGTATTTACTGCTTTCATAAACATGCAAATATGTGACAACATGCTTTTTAATTATTGACAACCATGCTCAACATCATATTCCATTCGTGCCAAACAAATACTATAGCAACGCTTATTATGAGTGGTTGCACGCTTCCCATATTATTATCTCCTAAATTCGGAAAGACATATTTGTGATAAAACCAGTCGGTCAACGGTGTAGTAGATGATTACGTGCCTTCCCCTTTGAGTTGTTCGCTCAAGGGTACCAGTTTAAAAAACCATATAAACCTTATTCTTTTTAAACTGTGCATGCATCATGGTAAAACTTAGTTGTGTCAGTTATGTTGTCCACATAATGCTCCTTTAATATAGCCTTGTCCAAAGTCCATTGGGTTTCCCTAAACCCAAACGGAAATCACTGCATTCTGTGCATTTATTTGGAGAACTAAAATATGTCATGCTAATATTTGGTAGTAATAGTCGAGTCCAGTTGGGGTAAGGGTCTAACCCTTTTATTTTGCAGGAAATTAGGCACGAGCACCTCAGTTTCAGTATGATTAGCACGCCCTCGCTCTTGCTAGACTAGTGGAGGAGTCTTCTATCAAATGATCAAATCAATGAGTGGAAAGAGAGGGCCGCCAAAGCTAGCGAATAGTTGGAATATCTGGAATACAGTCTGCTGGAATTGGAAGGAAAAGTGAGGAAGAGAGTCACCGACTGCCATAACACTAAGGGAAACAAAGGAGAACACCTGGCAAAGGCATTTTTATTGGTGAACCTATGCGAACTGGAGGAACTGATCAACGAGAGCATTCAACCTGAGGAAGGCCATTCTGGGACCAAGTAGATAGGAATTTACTTTTTTCGCTTTATGAATGTAATAAGACCGATCGCCATTACTGAATTTTATTTCTTGCTTATTTAATGTTAATTGGGATTCGTCTATTTTTAGCCAATAAAATGAGGCACTTAGCATTCTAAGTTCTCCAAATCAATTTATCTCTAAGCCCACCTCAAGCATAACGAGGCTCCTAAATTAGAACACGCTTTATATTCATGCATTATGGGTTTAAATATTGCCATACTTTTTATATCCTTACTAACTTGGTTACCTTTTGTTTCATTTTTATTTTGTTATTCCCCTCCCCAAAGGTTAGTTCAGCACTCTAGCAACATCATCGTATTCCAAAAGATCCAAGGGCCCTCCATCCACTCCTCCTCTTAGTCCCATCAAAAACAAGAACAAAAGGAAGATGGAATACTTGAACAACGCCAAAAAGGAGAACTCAACTTAACGGGTTGAGGTCACACATGGTTATGGTACTCAAGTTTCCATGGAAAATGCATCCCAACTCGAGCAAAGGCTGTTGAGATTCCAAGAAGAGCTTGATAAAGTTTGGAACCTGGCCAACCTATCCTTCTCCCTCAACACCCCAGACACCATCTTCCCCAACGGCCAAAATCCCAAACCTCAATAAAACCAACCAAATAATCCTACTATTCCAACAAAGAATCAATGAAACACTTGTCATACTCCAAATAACAATCCGTTAATATTTATTTATTTCAATTATATCTTTCCGACTGAAATCGGTCGAAACTATTAAATATTCCTAAGATTATTTAATTAAATAATTTTTGTAAATTATTAATTTACCAAAGAAATAAATATAAATTCATAATTTCTGATCGATTTCTGTCGGAAATTTCAACAATTTGGGGAATTTATTTGAAATTTCTGACTGATTTCGGTCGGAAACTGTGCATTTCTAGGTAAAAAAAATTAGTTTCCGACTGATTTCAGTCGGAAATTTTGCTAAAATTGGGCAGGATTGCTTGCTTTTAGGGTCCACTACTTGCCAATTTAAACCAATATACATCCTATATTGGCAGCTTACATTGCTGTCATTCAACCATGAAAATCCAACAAAATAACAACTAATAACCACCACCAACAACTAATAACCACCAACAACGACAACTAACCAACAACTAATAACCACCAACAACAACAACTAACCAACAACTAATAATAAAATAACAAAATAATCATCATTCAAATAACCAACAACAAAATATTAACAAGTTCACAACTTTGTTTTGACAATATGCAATATTCAATGAGTTTTTTATGTAGCATCATCTCCATTTTCGGTCCTAGGACAATTATGTCCATCTTCGGTTGTAGGACCTTCATTGCTGGCAAGTGGGGAAGGAGGAGGAGACCGAGGAATGAGGAAAGCACCACAAGCAAGAAGATTGGCTAGCTGACCTTGAAGGAGATCAAATTGTTTGTCCCTCATTTCTAGATGACCTTGAAGGATGTCAAATCTCTTCTTTTCACTAGCCTTGGTCTCTTGAAGTTCTGTTGTCAGCTTTGCGATATTATCTTCCATAGCGGATATAGCCGAACTATCAATCACCTCGTATTGGGCGGAAGTTCCTATACCTTGCAATCTAGCCCTGTAGCGCCGAAACGATTTATCTGAAATCCCCTGTTTAGGACCACCGACAGCATCCAACCATATCATCTTCTCTTCTTCGTTTGAAATGGGCGTTTGCTCGCCTTGCTCATTTGGTGGCAAGCTCTGAGTGTACTCCTCCAAATTGATCTTGTAGCGACCCTTTATTTAGAAGATAGAAAATTAGTAATTACATAATATTATGAATATTTAAAGTAGTTATGAAACTTACATATGTAGTCTCTGCCCGGTCCTCCACCAATCTAGTTGGATCTGTCGGTGCTTTTTTCTTTCGGATGTGAGTCTCCATGAAGAACTAATCATGACTCATCTTCCTCCCAATTTTTTTTCCTACAAAAATAATACACATGTTAACGAAAGTTGTAGCTATACTTGCATTTGATTACTTTTATTTAATGAACAAACTATATCGAAAAATAAAAATTTGATATACATAATGAAGGAGTATGCAGATCATCTTCACTGGCAGAGTCTATTATAGTTTCTAAGTGGGCTGAACGATTCCAATTCACAAGCTAGAAGGTTGAATCTAATGAAATCAGTGGAACCTACTTTGAATCAGGATTTCTCTCTAAATGTTGAACATGAAAGTGAAAAGAGTACGCCAGGAACCTCATCACCTATTCAAGTAATAGAACTTGCGGAATTATATTTAAAATGAAATAGCAAGGATTTTATATTCACTACATTTTTGCGAATTTATAGGTTTACTGGACTTGATTATTTTAGTAGTTTTGTGGAAGAACTTAAGAGTTGACATGATGAGTTTTGTGGTGAAATTCCCCAATGTAGTGGTGTTCATGTGCTATCCAATTTAGTCTCACTCAATGATAACAAATTGTCACATAAAATTGGAAGAGAGCACATTGAATGAAGAAAAAGAGAGCAACTGGCCCTCAATTAAATAAAGCAAAATGCAAATCTGTTATAAAACATATATATCTTTATAAAATAAAGCAATTCACTACTCCCTCACTTTCTAATTTTAATGTCACTCTTTTAAATGTTTCATTTTATATGACTACAAGTGTTGTTCTTAGCACAAAAGAGATACTAAATTAAATAGCGTGTGCGAGATCTCTGTGTAGAGTTCTGCTAAATGTACACCCAACATTGTGGAGATAAAAAAATATACTCCACATTTTGTTCATTCATCATTGTCTCCTTTCTCTACTTTCCTTTATCACAAACAAACGAAAGATATACTCCACATTTTCTGAAGTGTTGGAGCAGACACTTATTAACAGAAATGGCAATATCAACTATGAATACCTCCAAGAAAAGCCCTCTCCTTTATTCCTCAAAGGTTCTCTCCTTCTCTTATTTTATTTTCTTTCTTTCTGAATATCAGTATAGTCTATTAGAAAGTGAATGGAAGCAACTGCTACCATTCACTAATACAGGAATACAAACCTGTAATGCACTAGCTACTAAAGTGGAAGCAACTGCTACCATTTTATATTTTAATGCTTCAGTTTTGTTTCTTTATTCATCCTCAGAATCGCAAGTATATTCTCCTAATAGTGTAGCAGGTAAAACAACGAGAATGTACCAGAAAATGACTGTTTTTAACTTTGTCATGGCTATGGATAATTTGGGTGAGAGAAAACCAAGAAAGAGTTGCACAAGTTTGGTTATTTATATAGAACAAAAAGTCATAATAAGTTGAAAATAAAATAAAGTATTCCTATTAGAATACATTCATACTTGTTTTAAATTGCGGATTTGTAGGAAACAAGAATTAATAATATGAAGACATAATGTTTTCACTATATTAAATGAAAATGAAGGGATAGTGAAAGAATAAAAGAGAAGTAGAGCAAAAGAACAAGTCTAACCACACCGGAAGTCCATTGTAAAGTGATAATCACTTTAAAACTAATGAATGTACTTGAAAAATACTTGAATAGAGAAATGTTACTAGCTTATTAGTTACCCGGCAGACTTCGATGGGAGAAGGAAACAAGGATTGCCTACTACCTATGAAGGAGCATCTATTGGTAACCAAGAGACAATTCCTGGTCATTCTCATCAATGAACACATGCCACACAACATGGAGGATTCACAGCTCAAGCTAAAGGAATCTATAATAGAACACAAACATGTATGATTGTAGCGTATGGGAATCTTCATGTAGGCACTAACACATGGAAACAACAATTATATGCAGATGCAAAGGCAAGGAACTCATAATCTTGTGCAGTTTTAAGATGCACAATCTCAGGGGACATATGTCTCAGGAACTCATAATATTTAATATTGGGAGATATATAAATATAATTCAATAAAAATAGACCGAAATATTTTAAGGAATTACTAGATGTCTCCTCGTATCGCTCATGCTCCTTTAACCAAGACGGTATAAGGAGTCGCCCTTCTCAGATGATCAGGCCTTCTTTCCATGTTCACTCTGCTTCTTGAATTTGTCGGTGGTCCAATACCTCTCCAGCTCCACACATACATCCGGTAGAACCCATGAAGGCTTCTTTTTAAGCTTTCGAGCGGAGCTAAAGGAATTAGAAAGTCTCTTACGCAATTTGTACTCCCAATTTTTATAAATTTCATGGTTATATTGGTCCTTCCAGGAACACTTAGTCTGCAAATAAAGTAACATTAGATGAAAATATTATTAATATAACGCTTAAATAAATAAGAACTGTATTAAAACCTTAAATTAGTTGAACACTCTGCCGCACGATGCTTTCGGGAACGTCACTCCAAGTCGGATAGGGTCTCAAATACAACATGCCAAGTATATCAGTGATTATCTTTGTAACCATCCTATTTGGAATAAACCTGCAACATTGCAATTACATTAAATAAATAAGAGTAGCTTTTATCATTCGACAAAAATAAAGAAGTATTAAATAAATATTACCCATTGCCCTTAGGCCTGGTGATCAACATATGGTAATGATCATAACGCACATCATCCGCAACATCATCCAGATCATCTGAAGCATGTGCAGAAGTGGGGGCATCTGGCTCAGTGCTACTATCCCAAACACGATGTCTAGAAATGCTAGGAGATGAACTCTCTGGAGAGGGAGACGAGGTCTCAAATGAAGATGGTTGTGATCCACATCCCTGCACCGATCTAGACCCATGCTGTAATCCAGACCCCTGCTGCGATCCAGACCCCTATTGCGATCCGCCCGTCTGAAATCTAGATGGATGTGATCCTACCGGAGATGAAGCAAATGGAGTAGATGACGGGCGTATCACATGGCTATGCGACTGGTGACTCCATGCACCCATGTAACTATTGGTAGGATCATTAGGAGGAAGCGGAGTATAGCCCTGTGGCAGAAAATTGTGATAATACTGCTGGACCGCCGAATGGTAGGTAGTATAATGAGTAGATGGATGTGGTGGAAAAGATCTGCTCCTAGAAGATTGCTGCCGTCCATCAGCAGCAAATGGATGAAAGTGTGGAGTGGAAGGAAGGGATGGTGTAGCACCATCATCATGATCAATAGGCCTTTTATCTTTCCTACACCTACCTCGACCCCTACCGGCTATATGTATAAATTAAATAAAATGTTAGAATTGAGAATATAAATCTAGTAGCTACAATATTACAATACTTCAAAATCTTATTAGTTACTACACCATGAAATTTGGACTTTTACATCAAATGTGTGTTCTACCAAAACCATCTGCTCACCGTTTCCTTGAGCTGAAAAGGGAGATGGGGAAGTAAACAAGGAAAGTAGACTCACATTAGAAAGAAAACATACACCAAAGTGTTTGGCTTGTTATTAGTAGTAATATAAGTTAAGAGCGCTTGAAAAAACTAACAGGCTAGTTGTCTTCATCGACGTATCCTTTCTCGTCTGAAGATTCTTCCTCTTCACTTATTTCATTTTCATCTTCATCCTCATTTTCTATGATTGTTATTTCCTCCATATCAACTTCTTCTAATATGCGTTGAGGATTCTCCAAGTAATTTTCTAACTGATCATCCACCATTTGGTTAACACTTGAGGTATTGTTTTGGTAAGCAACATCTAGTACATTCTCAACTTCCACCCTGTCAACAGGCTTTGTTTGTATTACAACCAACCAATCAGCCTTATCCCTCCGTAATGGATATGGAGCATAGTACACTTGCCTAACTCTTTCTGCAATTATAAAAGGATCATAGCGATCATACTCCCTCTTTTTATTAACCTCAATTATGTTGTACTGCGAGTGTACATTTGTACCTCTTTTAGGTGTTGGGTCAAACCACTTACATCGGAAAAGTATGATCTTCTTATTTGGCCAACATGAATATGACAATTCTAGAATCTCTTTGATCACACCATAATAATCATTTTCCCCATCCTGGTTTCCTTCACCACCTTTGACCCACACCTTACTATTATTGCTTTTTTTATACTTGGAGCATTCCTCGGTGTGAAATTTGTACCATTCACAAAATACTTAGACATAGTCGTAACCGTAGGGGCAGGTCCCCAAGATATGTCTTGCAAAAATTTATTAACACCATTGTTTGGATTATTGACCTACATGTAGTGTTAAATAAATCACAAATGAGCAAGTATATTCACAAGTATGTATAATCACATATGAGAAAGTATGTAATATGCACTTACACATTGTTTAAACCATGCCTCAAATGTAGAATATACAGCAGCATGACCAAATTGACTCACCAAGTCACTGAGCGACACATTGAAAATTATTTGTTAGTTGCATCAACCAAATTAAATAGTAGCCCATGTAAATTAATCTTACATCAACACTTACTTAAGAAACGCTGAACTTACGGACAATTTAGCAACACATGATTTGAAGCTGATTTGTACTCCATACTAGTTAGGCCCCTTTGTGTTCGATCTTTAGAACTTCGGCCTGGTTGATTGAATATGGACATTGGTGGATATAATGGATCAATCTCAATTATCACTTTGTGCTGATTGGGCCTATTTCTAGCACATGGCACATGTATGTCAAAGTAGTAAGAACAAAAATGGGCAGTTTCTTTTGCAATATAGGCTTCGCATATTGATCCTTCAATCCTATTACTCTATTTAACAAATCGTTTACACTTGCCGATAGTCCTGCACATTGCAATGTTACACGTAACGTTAAAGAAAATGACAAGAATAAATCAATTTTTGATCATTACCTCTCGAATGGATACATCCACCTGCATTGAACTGGGCCTCCAAGTCGTGCCTCGTGTACAAGGTGAATTGGAAGGTGTTCCATCACATCGAAGAAACCACACGGAAAAATCCTCTCCAACTTAATTGTGATTATAGGAATGTTCTGATCCATTTGAAATAGGTTTTCTTCCCTTAATGTGGTAGAACATAAGTCTTTGAAGAACAAACTTATTTTTGTGATTGGTTTCCATATATTTTCAGGCAATCCAAAAAATGAAATAGGGATTAAGGTTTCCATGAATATATGACAGTCATGACTTTTCGTATGAGTCAGCTTTCCCTCAACCATATTGCCACGTTTTCCCATGTTTGATGCATAGTCCTTGGGAATCTTTAGGTTTGTAACCCACTCACAAATCTTTCGTCTTTGTTCCAAGGTGAATGTGTAGCAGGCCTTGGGCTTGAACACCTTACAATTGTTAACATACTACAAATGTAATTCAGGTCGCCTTCTTGTAAGTCCAGTCTAGCCTTCGGGTTATCTTCTGTCTTATTCTTATCATCCATCACTATGTTGAAGAAATTGTCAAAATAGTTCTTCTCAATATGCATGACATCAAGATTATGTCGGAGAAGATTATCCTTCCAATATGACAACTCCCAAAATATGCTATGTTTTTTCTAGTTATGAGTAACACCATATCCAGGAAATCTTGAAGGTGGGGTCTCAGTAACTTTAGTAAAGTTTTGAACCCTCTCCCAAATTTCTAAATCTGCATCACCCTTATAATACAACATGCAACCATCTTCACAACAATCAATTCTCATAGACGAGAGTCTTAACCTAGAAATCAATCTTTCAGCTTTATAGAAATCTTCAGGTATGTTGAAAGCTGGGTCAACTAGTTCAATCATAAGGCCAATGAAAGAATCCATTCCTGCTTGAGAAATATTGGTATCTGATTTGATACTTAATAATCTAACAGTAACAGATAACTGAGAGTTCATACTTCCTTGTTTTAGTGGATGACTAGCAGCTTTTAACTGTTTATAAAAATATTTTTCTTCTTCATTAGGAGGTTGTTCAACACTTCCCTTAGTTTCAAATTCGAAGTGCATCCCAAGAGCATCCGCAACCATTTCATGGTATCTCGAATGTTGAATGGTATTCCCCATCGACCTACTACTTTTACAAACTACTACGTTATGAAATACACCATCAGTACCATCAATCTCTCCATGACTAGTCCACACAAAATAATTATTCATAAGCCATTTTTAATAAAGATGAATATTAACATCTGCCGATTCAAAATAATGCAAACACTTGCACTTTTCACAAGGACACTTAATCAACCGTCCAATTCGAAACGGTTCAAGTGACATTGCATGCGTAATAAATTCCTCAACCCATTCTATAAATTCCTCCCTCAAAAATCGACGATTAGGATAATTCCTATTATACATCCAATTACGAGATTCCATTTACATGAAGAACAAATAAATTATATTAATCATAGTTAATTGTGATTTCAGCAGCAATGTTGACTAAAAAAAATGACCATATATTTTTATGTAAAGGACTTGAATAAGTTTTGCTAATACTTTGAACAAAACTTCTATATTGTAAAAAAGAAAAATAACAGCCTTCACTTTACCTTTAGTAAAAGTGGAGAGATTCCTCACTTCTATAATAAATTGTACAATAGTAGTACAATATAAATTCGCAGAGTCCATAGCACTCGAATGATTAGTAAACCATGAGAAAAAGTGGAGCAGAATCTAGTTGA
This sequence comes from Nicotiana benthamiana, assembly GCA_034376525.1. Lineage (NCBI taxonomy): Eukaryota > Viridiplantae > Streptophyta > Magnoliopsida > Solanales > Solanaceae > Nicotiana > Nicotiana benthamiana. The sequence goes on from CM067331.1 coordinate 121,132,901, forward strand.
GAAAAATGTCTGTTTGTAAAAAACCCACTGTCTACTAAATATATGTAGTTTGAAACCAAACAAGATCTAGTACCAACGGATTTGTACATTAATCAATCGATAAAATAACACTCACTTTAAGATATATACCACGTGATAAATAAATGGCAAAGTCATGAATAAATTCTCCAGTTGAAAGCGATAGAACCCCAAACACGTGCGGACTACAGCTTTATACCTGATATCAGAGAGTGGCTACAAAGTTGAATCATGTTTCTATTTCTTTTTCTTTTTATTGATGAAGTTCAATCTAAATGCTACGTGTTAGTATTAAGCTTATTCTCAAATTTACGAAATGACGAAATAAAGCATATTCTATCTCACACGCAACTGGCACATTGACTATGAATGAAATTGTGATTATCAAAACGTCTGCATAAGAACAATGTCCTTCGACCAAATTATTGTCTTTCCATAACTGAAATGCATTTCAGATAAAACACCAATCTTAAGATATCGTGCCCGGCAACTAGCATAAGCTGTAACATTCTTCCTATAAGGTTCGTACAATAGATTTAAATAATTTTCCCGCATTTATTAAGTATCACGCAACTGCTCTCATAAGTCTCATTTTCACACATCTTTCTAAGTCAAACACAAACAAAAATCAGTTGATTCAATTTGTTACATCTGTTGAACCAATGGCTTCAAAACAAGAAAGAAAAGAGAACACAACTCATGTAGAACATAACATTTACTTAGAGAAAACCATAGATTAGAAAAGACTATGATTTTTAAGAACAAAAGACTTCCAGCAGGTGTTAACAAAAACATTAACAGAGCAAATATTATTAAGACAATCAAAACTGAACAATAATACGTAGTAGCTCATAAGATCAATGAACCGAGCAATTGATAAATTAACAAAACAACAAAGGTGCGAGGTTTAGAAAATAAGACATAGAAAGAACTGAGAAGCAAACCTCAAGAAGATCTGCAATTAACTATGCAGCAACGTCAAAACAGGAACATTAGAGAAAGCTTGCTGCTTAATTAGCTTAGATATTGAGCCTAAACTAACTTGTAAAAGAATACTAGTATCTAAATGTCCTATGTCAATAAATCAACACCCATCAGTAGCTCGTGAAATTCATACTCATACAAAAATAGCAGTGCAACAAATTACAACCACAGACATCGGATCCAAAATGAATCATAAGAGATTAGAAGTAACCTGAAATTAGCTCTCCAATTAATTGAAATGAGGCAGTTGCACGATTGAAACGAAGCGACGAACAGTTCCCTATGAATTCCAACGCAAGCAGCAACAGCTTCATCGTTGAATGCCTTGCAACGGAATTTAGCTCGTCAACTGCTCTACAATCAGTGGCGAGATGTCCGACTGCAGAATTTTCAATCCGCAAAATCTGTCCGAGACACAGCAGTAACTCCGGACAAGAATCACAAACTTAAAACTCGATCGGTAACTCGCGCTCGTCAGCTCCAAACGAATCTCACGCATGAGCTCCGAAATGGACTCAAATTGACGAAATTCTAGCAGCAAAATGAGGCTTAAGAATTGAAATTATTTTCCAACAGCAATTTTAGAGACAAAAGTTTTCTTAATATTCTTTCGAGTCTCAACACCAGAAAATTCAATTGTCGAACAAATTTTTATGCCTGTGTATTGTAGCGTGTGTATTATATTGTGTATTCTCTTGTGTATCTTCGAACTTTTTCAAGGAGAAACAAAGTTGCCCCCCTTTTTGTTCCAGGCGCCCCCTTTTTTGTTCTGTATATGCGTGTCTCTTGTGTATAGTGTTCCAGACGCCTGCTTTTTTGCACAAATTTGGGTTCTCTTTGCTGAAGAAGATGAAGAACGAAGGTGGGGTTCCTCTGCGCAGCTCTTTTTTGTACAAATTTGGGTTCTCTTTGCTGAAGAAGATGAAGAAGGAGAGTTGTTCTTTGCACAACTCTTTTTTGCACAAATTTGGGTTGTCTTTGTATATTGTATCGGGTTAGGGATTTTAGATGGGGAAATGAGTTTGGGTATTGGGTTTATAGGTCGACCCGATTTGGAGTTATAATATATATTAAGTGTATATAGTATATAAGGTATATTCGATATAACAATAGATATATTAAGATATATATATATATATATATATATATATATATATATATATATATATATATATATATATATATATATAGAGAGAGAGAGAGAGAGAGACGTATATATAATATAGTATATCGAATATAACTTATATATATATAAACAATATGAAATATTATTTATTTAAAACCTCTTTACTATTACACAATATTATTCAATTTATATTTTTTAATACATATAAAAGCATTAATTATCAATTGGTTAATTAAATATACAAAAAAAATTGTATTCAAACGTTCCGAATGAATTCAGTGGGAAATTTAGAAATATTTTAGTAAATAATTATTTTTGTACATTAACTCTGACGACTATGGTAGTGTAATTATTAATTTATAAGCTAAACGTCAATAATACATTTCTACATAATGTAATTATCAATTTATAGTCTAATCGAGTCTAACATTACCTAATTAAGGATATTACTAATGCAGTTCTAATTAGGTTATTATCCATTCATAAACTAATCAACAGCTAACATTTCTCGGGGATACTTACACATATACTTAGTGTTATTATCAATGTAATTATAAACTTATAAAATAAACAATCACTGCTACATAATATAATGTAGTATATATCTAAGTGTACAGTATATAAGGTATATTCGATAAAACATTAGATATATATAGATGTGTGTGTGTGTGTGTGAATATATATATATATATATATATATATATATATATATATATATATATATATATATATATATATATATATATATATATATATATATATATATATATATATATATATATATAGAGAGAGAGAGAGAGAGAGAGAGAGAGAGATACATAGTATAGTATATGGAATATAGCTTATATATATTCTAATTAAATATTATTTATTTAAAACCTCTTTACTATGACACAATATTATTAAACTTATATTTTTTAATTCTTATGAAAGCATTAATTATCGATTGGTTAATTAAATATACAAAAACTTTGCATTGAAACTTTCCGACCGAATTCAGTCGGAAATTTAGAAATATTTTAGTAAATAATTATTTTTGTACATTAATTCGGCGACTATGGTAGTGTAGTTATCAATTTATAAGCTAAATGTCACAAATACATTTCTACATAATGTAATTATCAATTTACACTATAATCGAGCCTAACATTACTTAATTAAGGATACTACTAATGTAGTTCTACTTAGGTTATTATCAATTTTTCAATTCATAAACTACTCAATATTAAACATTTCTCGATGATACTTACACTTCTACTTAGTGTTATTATCAATGTAATCAACTTATAAGATAAACAATCACTGCTACATAATATAATGTTGTATATATCTAAATGAATAGTATATAAGGTATATTCGATAAAACACTATATATATATATATATATATATGTGTGTGTGTGTGTGTGTGTGTGTGCGCATGTGTGTGTGTGTGTATTTATATATATATATATATATATATAGAGAGAGAGAGAGAGAGATAGAGAGAGAGAGAGAGAGAGAGAGAGAGAGGGAGATATATATATATATATATATATATATATATATATATATATATATATATATATATATATATATATATATATAGTATAGTATATTGAATATAGTTTATATATATTTTAATTAAATATGATTTATTTTTTAAGTTTTTTTTGAAAAAACAGCTATCTATTTCATTTCATCAAAAGAAAAAAGTATACTTACAAAGCATAGATGCTGACCATCTATTCTCGTATGCTATACACAGTCACTACCCTATTATCATTCTAGGATAAACAAAGCACACTATGATAATACGTGTGATACACTGTAGTGAAGAATGTCTATCTCATTTAAAAACTAGGGAAAATGATCTAAGCTATGTAGGACAGCCCTCCACTTATGCCTTGAAGCCCCTCTGCAATGGAGATGGACTACGATTTACTTGCATACAGTGTCGCTCATCAACATGCCTCCCTGGAATCTCAATTTATTCCGCTCCCTCCATATCGTCGGCACCAGAATTCCAAATAGGCAAGATGTAATTTCTGCTAAACCATTTCTACTCTTCGCCAGCTTACTAATCCACGCACATTCCTCCTGCCAGTCGGCAATGGTACACTTGTAGCCCAACCAGTTGAGGAGTCAATACCAGAGCTCTTTGGTTTTCCAAACATTCAAAGAACAGATGCTCAAATGTCTCTCGATACAAACCACAGAAAATGCAATCTTGTGGAACCACAACATTTAGCATCTGGAGTCGATCCACAGTTGCAAGTCGCTTATGTAAAGCCAGCCGTAGTATAAACTTATACGTGGGATGTAGTTGAGGCTGTAATATGATTGATTTCCACTGGACCTTGCTGCATTGAGGAAGAAGCTGTCTGTATAGCTTGTTAATGCTGAAGGACTCTCCCTGTTGCACCTGCCTCAATCTGTTTTCCAGATTTCCACTAATTGTTGCAATACCATTAATCAGCCTCCTCGATTCAAAAAATTTCCTAATTGCCCAGGCAGCAGCCCCAGGCACCAACATGTCCTCAAAGCAGTGGTTCTTGATATAGAAAGTATTAACCCACTTTATCTATAGACTATCCTTCTTCTTAGTCAATGCCCACAAATGCTTGGCCACAGCAGCTTTGTTCCATTTAGCTAGGTCTAAAACATTCAGACTGCCTTCACTGTAAGGCAAGCACATAGTGTCCCATGCAATCAGGGCCTTTCTTGAGACTGTGGCAGAACCAGTCCATAGATAGGATCTGCAGATGGCCTCTATCATCTTCAAAAAATTTTGGGAAATAAAAAAATCTGGGACCAGTAGGCTTGAATACCAAACAGAACAGATTTTATCAATTGAAGCCGACCAGCATAAGATAGAAGCCTTGACGACCAGTAGTTTATTTTCTGTGTAATTTTCTCCACCAGTTGCCAACACTGAGCAATAGACAGCTTCTTTGAATCCAGAGGCACCCCCAAATACTTGAAAGGAAGACTGCCTTCTGGAAATCCCAGTATCTGAAGAATCTCGTGTTTCTGCCAGTTGTTTACACCTGCTAAGTACACTGCACTTTTATCAACATTTGCGTGAAGACCAGAGATGTTAGAGAACTCCTGAAGAATCTGTTTCAGTAGGATGACTGATTAAATATCAGCCTTGCAGAACAAGAGGAGATCATCCGCAAAACAAACATGTGTTACACCTAACTTCTTACATTTAGGATGGAACCTGAAGTCTTTCCTCTTCATCACTTGCACAAGCTGTCTATGTAGATACTCCATTGCCAGCACAAAGAGGTATGGTGACATCGGGTCACCTTGTCGCAGACCTCTTTTCCCTTTAAATGGAGCAGTGAGACCTCCATTGAAGTTGAGAGAATAGGTTACAATTGATATACATTCCATTATCGACCCTATAAATTTAGAAGGGAACCCCAGATCTTGCAGCAATCTACTAAGAAAAACCCATTCAACTGAGTCGTAAGCCTTCTTTAGGTCCACCTTTAGCACACACCTAGGAGAGAGGCCCTTCCTGGAGTAGCCCTTGAACAATTCTTGTGTGAATAAGATGTTATCAATAATTCTACGACCCTCGATGAAAGTTCTGTGACCTGCCCACTAGAGAGTCAATAACCCCTTTTAACCTAGCTGTAATAATCTTTGTGAGGATCTTGTACAGAGTTGTGCAACAAGCAATTGGCCTGTAATCCTTGACTTTGGTTGGATTTTGTACCTTGGGAATGAGAGTTAGTACAGTGCTACTAACTCCAGAATGTAGTTTCCCATTTGTAAAGAAATAGCTTCACAAATGTCATCCCCTACAATATGCCACTGCCTGATGAAAAACTCCACTGGGAAACCATCCACCCCAGGTGCCTTGTCATGTGGCATCTCTTTTATTGCCTGTAGTATTTCCTCCCTTGTTACTGGTTGCACAAGATGATCCTTCTGTTGTAAAGTGATACAGGGCCCCTGATGAATTATTTCAGTGTTTGGACATTGGATGATGCTATTGTTCCCCACAGTAGTGACTTGAAACATGCAACAAACTCTGCTTCCACCTTCCTGGGATCAGATAGTTTAATCCCCTCTTCAATATATATAGAATTGATAATGTTGAAGCTTGTCCTCAGCTTTAGTTGAGCATGAAAGTATTTTGTGTTGGCATCTCCATAGGTAATCCAGTGAGCTCTAGATTTCTGTTGTAGGATCTGCTCCTCTATATTGCTCCACTTCTCCACCTCCACAAGAAACAGTCTCTCCTGATCAATCAACCATTTATCCATACAATTTGATTGCAGTTGGATCTGGATGGTTTCTAGTTTCTGCCTTGCATCATTGAGATGTAACCTATACTTTGCCATATAGGTATTCAGCTCCTTTAACTCCACTTTTAGGGTCTTCAACTTACTCCATCTGTGCATTTGCCCTTCCCGCTGATGCTGATTCCATGCTCCTTCCACAATGCTAGGAAATTCAGTATGGTCCATAACAGATAAATAAATTTTGAAAGAATTAGGATGATTGTTCCTTCATGTTCTACAGGGTTATGCTGCAATAGTATAGGGGAATGATCAGAGACTCCCGGGATCAATACATCAGCTTCAATGTGACTGTACTCCTGCATCCAGTGAACATTTCCAAAGGCCCAATCAATTCTGCTATACACTCTTGTCTCTGACTTCTGCTTATTGCACCATGTATAGAAACAACCCATGCTCTTCAACTGAGAGAGTTGAAGAGCATCGAGAGTGTCCTGGAATCCTTGAATCTCCTGCTGATCAACATGGGCACCTACTCTGTCATCTGTGTGAAGTACATTATTGAAGTCTCCACTGATAAGCCAGCTGCCCTGAATAGTAGCCCCTAAGGTCACCAGTTTGGCCCACAATTGTTGTCTCTTGCTCAATTCATTATTAGCATATACAACTATTAGCAATGTTCTGAAAGTAGAACCCCTTTCTTTAACCTCGCAGTGAATAAATTGCTCATCAACCTTCAAAACCTGCATCTCCACTTTTGAATTCCACAGTATCCAGATTCTCCCATTGGCATGCTCATTGTAGTTTCCAGTATGTCTCCAATCATTTCCCAGTTTTGTGACAATCTGATTTACCTTTGCTTCCTTTACTTTAGTTTCTACACGACCCATACAATCTACTTTATGTTTATTCAGAAAGAGTCTCAACTCCTTCTGTTTGTGGGCCTTATTTAGACCCTTAATGTTCCATGTGCAGACTATCATGACTAGGTGAAGCTGGATGGGCCAGCGTCCCCTGGATCATCTCCTATCTGTAGCAAAGAGAAGCTATTGGTTGTGTTCAATGAAGCACCATCACATTGTTGTACGTTCTTGCCTTTTACTAAACCTCTGTCATTTACCCTGCTGCCAGCATTTTCATTCTGCTTTTCTTCCTTCTCTGATCTGTCAGTTCTTGCCTTCACATTATCCTTCTTTGTTTTTGGTATCCATTGCCATATCTGACTCTGCACTTTCTGCTTTACCCCTGGTGCCCTATGTTTGATCTTTGCTTCCTCTTCATTGCCCTGCCTCTTTTTATACCAGCAGTCCTCAGTGCTATGAACAAACCTAACACAGTCACTACAATATTTTGGCCTCCATTTATATTCAATCTGTTGTATGATAACCCCCCTCTTAGTATGTAATTCCAGAGTCTCAGGCATAGGTTGGGAAATATCTGTTTCTACCAGCACTCTAGCAAACGAAATCCTCTCCTGTTCAGCAGTGATTTTATCGGTGTACATAGGTTTCCCAACTACACTTGAAAGCTTCCCAAGAGCTTCAGTGGACCAATATCCCAAAGGTAGGCCAGGGAAAGTGACCCATAAAGGAACTACACTCACATTACCTGGTTCGTACTTGAAGTCCATACTCCAATGTTGTAACACCAATGGTTTATTGTGAAAAGTGTATGGGCAAGCCTGGAGAATAAGATCTCTTTCTTCATCAGTATCAAGTCTGAAAATATAATACCCTTCATCATGATGCAGAATTTGAGGTTTCGGAACAAAATCCCAGACGTTTGTAATGAAATTGTCCATAGCTCGCTCATATGGGTCTTCTCCTAGTACAAACCCTATCAATGCATTTCTCCAGTAGGTCTCATGTTCCTTAGTATCATCATCATCAATTTGAACCACAAACGTACCATCTCGCATTGCAGGTGGTACATATCTTAGTGATTTCCCTTTTTGAGGGCTTCGATTATGTTGCATGGTGACTCTATTGCCATTTTCAGTCACAAGAACTTCAGAAGTCTGAGCAATCTGAGTTTGCTTTGCTTGAGCAGAGAAATGGAGTCGACGATGAACTGAATCGACTCGTTCCAGTTCCTTCAAATCCCCCTCGCCTTCAACAATTTCCTCACTGATAGGTTGGAACTTCAACGGTAGAAAACTGCCAAACGTTACTGGTATCCTCTGCTGGACACCAATTTCCGGTGTTATCTGCGTCCCGGACTTTCAATTTTCGCTAGGGTTGTGGAAAACTGTCGATGCCGAACCCATTCCAGTTAGCCACTGAGTAGGCTTATTCACAACTGGTGTTTCCACTTTTTCCATCTCCGGTATCACCAGTTTCACCGGATTCTTCTTCCTTCCTCTCGCCATGGCTGGAGGTGCAGGTTAGCGTCCTGCTAATCCTGCGCCGAGAGCTTTTAGAGAGAGAGAGCTTTTAGAGATCAATTGAAAGTATCTCATTTCAAATATGATTTATTTAAAACCTCTTTACTATCACACAATATTATTGAACTTATATTTTTTAATTCGTATAAAAGCATTAATTATCGATTGGTTAATTAAATATACAAAAAATACACACACACACACACACACCTATATATATATATATATATATATATATATATATATAAACACACACACACACACATCTATATATATCTAAAGTTTTATCGAATATACCTTATATACTATACACTTACATATATACTACATTATATTATGTAGAAGTGATTGTTTATCTTATAAGTTGATAATTACATTGACAATAACACTAAGTAGAAGTGTAAGTATCCTCGAGAAATGCTAATTATTGATTAGTTTATGAATTTATAAGAACCTAAGTAGAAATGCATTAGTAGTATCCTTAATTAAGTAATGTTAGGCTCGATTATACTATAAATTGGTAATTACATTATGTATAAATATACTACATTATACTACATTATGTATATATATATATATATATATATATATATATATATATATATATATATATATATATATATATATATATATATATATATATATATATATATATATATATATATATATATATATATATATATATATATATATATATATATATATATATATATATATATATATATAATATTAAATATTATTTACTTAAAACCTCTTTTCTATCACACAATATTATTAAACTTATATTTTTTAATTCGTATGAAAGCATTAATTATCGATTGGTTAGTTAAATATACAAAAAATTTGTCTCATGAAAGAAACAAAAAAATTCAAATGTTCGGACCAAATTCAATCGGAAATTTAGAAATATTTTAGTAAATAATGGTTTTTGTACATAAAGTAAAAAGATCGACAATATATTTGATCACTTTGTAACCAATTTCGGTCGACATTTTGGTAAATTATTAATAAATAATTATGTTTGTACATAATATGTAGATTGACCAAATATTTGACTAATATCCGACGTACATTGGTAAAAAAAACTTTTTTGGTTTGATATAATTATTAAATTTTTTTTACTTAAAAATCTCTTTATTGTTTACGCACACAAGTATTATTAAATTTATATTTTAATTTGTGTGAAAGTTTTTTTATGACCAAATTCGGTCGGAAAATATTGAGTTATGATTATTTCGGCTCTTTCGTATTGTGTGCGGAACAAAAAATTCAAATTTCTGAAATTGGTCGAAAGTTTTAAAAATTCAAGTTTCTGAAATCGGTCTGTAAAATATTAATAAATAATGAATTTTGTACATTATTACCAATTTCTGACCGAAATTGGTCGGAAATTTTGAAAAGTTTTAATAAATAGTAATTTTTATACATTTTATAATCGACAGACCAAATATTTGACCAATTTCTGACCGAAATCGGTCGGAAGGTTGGAAAAGTTTTGGTTTGAATAAATATTTGACCAATTTCCAACCGAAATCGGTAGGAAAATTGGAAAAGTTTTTGCTTGACTAAATGTTGACCATCTTCCGACCAAAATCGGTCGGAAGTGTTAGTTTTTGTGCTGGCAGGAATTTTATGTTGACTTTTGCGACCGATTTTTTTTATTTTCTGACCGGAATCGGTCGGAATTCGGCCGGAAATCTTTGGACGAAAATCACCTGATTTCTAGTAGTACCGTTAGTACAAAATACTAAGGATTAAAGCGCAAACTCAATTAAAGTGCAATAAATTAGAGTGTAATAATCGACTAAAATATGTAATTATATCCTATAATCATCAAACCAAACTAATTTTTTTGGGTTATTAAATCTAAAGACCAAATCAAACAAATAAAACTCGAATTTTGGGCTATTAGGATTTGTTTCCCGGTAAAATCGTCGTGGAACAAAAAATATAACTTCTATTCAAAATATTTCTTTAATCCTAGTAAGATAAAACTATATAAAGTATTTTCAAGAAAAAATAATACAAAATTTGAGATGTATCATGGCTTATCCTAAAATATTCAACAATAAAAATAATAAAATTATGTTATATAAATATTGCTAATTAAAAAGTCATAATAAAAATAAACGTAATATAAAAGAATTAAGTCATGCTAAAATAAGTAGACTAATAAGGGAGTATTTATTACATGATTAAACGCTAAAGAAAAAATAAAAATAGATTATGTATTTTTATTTAGATTATTCCAAAACAAAAAATAGATATTCAATTTATTTCCGTTCGTAGTATTTAATTGAAGGTTTTTTTGTTAGCATTAGTATTTATTTGATTTTGGTTTGGGCTTTTGTTAGCATTATTTAATTACTAATATTAATGGCTATAAAACTGATTGAAACATTCAAAAGTTCTAAGTCCAACTTTGAAAGAATATCTTAAAAGTTAAAATTATAAAAATTTTTAAGAAATGTTTATAAATTAAATCACAATAAATATATCTATATATTAAATATATCTAAAAAAAATTTATATGTAATATCGAGTTGGTTTGGTTTCGGTTTGACTTTCTTTAGTCAAAACCGGTCGTGTATTTTCTCCGATACCAAACCAAATCAAACTACCAATTATGATCAGGTTTTTTTTTTTTTTCCAAAACTAAACCATAATCGAGGGTTTTTTTTTTGGACATGAATTACAGTTTGATGTGGTTTGTCGGTTTACTTTGTACACCCCTAATACTAGTGATAAGGAGCCTTGAATCAAGCAAAAATTGTGGAAAAAGTTTATTCAACTAAAATAAATATCGACTTGTTGACTCTAATCCCATATGAGTTAAAGTTTATACGTTTAAATTCTATAGGAGAACTGTAGAAGGTGCTTTCATTTAATTATTAAGGCAGATCGCTATTATCTATTCTATTGTAACTTGTAAGTTATATTTTGTTCTATAGAATGGTAAATATCATGGCTCATGGATAAAGTACATGAATAAGATTGTTGAATTTGTTATAATTATTTCTTTTCAGAATACAATGCTATAATGTATCGAGCACCTATTTTGGTGATAAAAAAAATGATTTGCAGATTCCAATGGAATTTTTATTTTTGCCAGACATTTTGGACAGCAAAACGTGTTCGCATTAATGTTTTTGGTGAGTCGGGTGGGTGTCTTTGGTCACTGGAAATTACGATGATCAAGTTATTATGACGGATAAAACAAGAAGAAAAATAACATGTGATACTCCTATAACTTACTAACTCATTTTCAGGACATAATATTTATTTCAATAATCTTTAACAAATTTCTTTTGATGCGTACCTTCCTTGTCATGCTTGGCAAGTTTTATGTATTTTTCTTTTAGTTCTCCTCGATATAATGAACAAATTGTCATTTATGTTTGAGAGCAGGTTAAAGTAGTCAAGTATTCGCCAAATATTTTTGTTCTTTTAAGTTTATCAAAAGTTAAACATTTTGCTCCATCAAATATTTAATGAACTTTGTTTGTCAGAATTTATGGGAACTTCAATTTAGCAACTTTTTGAGATATAACTTTTGCTATTTTTGGTATCATTTTAGTGTCTAGTACAGCTTTTCCGTCGCTTCTTTTAGGTTTCGATGGAACTTTTTTATGTTTTATTTTAAATCAGTTTTTTCACAATTTTCGTAAAATCTAACAAACATAAATTATTATACATTTGACAAAAATAATAATTTTTACAAATTTAAAAGATCAAAATTGTTCAGTACAAACTTAAAATATTACTTTAAAGCTACCCTCAAGCATAAGAGACTATTTTCATCATTCTCTCATTTCTCCTCACCTTAGTCTCAAATGTATGCAAATATGCTCTCACCAATTGCATGTTCAACATGATGAAATTGAGTAGATAATCGTCCGTGACATTTAAGACGTAGGCAGAATAGGTAATGTACACTCAAAATTTTGTCTCAAGTGTCTTTGTTAACGATCAATACATGAGTGAATCTAACAATGAAACTAGGGTTACAGTAAGGCATTTGCGAGAGAAAAGAGAGAAGCTTCCAAATATTTTAATTGAAAAAAGAAAATAATAGTTCCCTATCTAATGAGTCGGGTCTATGTACTATTTATACATAAGCACTTTGGTCCAAACTAATTAACACTAAACTGCAGAACAAATACATTGGCCTATACAAACCAAGAGAAATATCAGCCCATATCTATACTTCCAACAGCCTCCCTCAATTTCAAGGGTGACAAAACCCTCAACTTTTGAATGTGCAAATGGTTAGCAGGGTCGGGCATGGCTTTGGTGAAGACATCAGCAAGCTAGGAGGCACTAGAAGTTTGAGACAAGGAAATAAACCCTTCAACAAGCTTGCTACTAACAAAATGGCAATCCAGTCCAATGTGCTTCGTTCGCACGTGAAAGACTGGATTCTTGGCGATATAGATGGCGGATATACTATCACAAAAAAAGACAAATAGGAAGAGCAGAAGGAAGACCAAAATCACCAAGCAGCCTGCAAACCCAAGTAATTTCTGCCACAACTTTACTCATTGACTTGTGCTCTACTTCAGCTGAAGACAAAGAAATCACAGCTTGCTTCTTTGGTCACCAACCAATCAGAATCCCACCAAGGAAGATACAAAAGCCAGAAATAGACCTTCGACTATCAGGGATAAGCCCCAATCACTATCACAATAAACGTGTAAAGACAAATCAGAAGAATTGTTAAGGAGGATGCAAAAATCAAAAGTACCTCACATATATCTGAGCAGATGTAAGGCAGCCTTCATGTGAGGAACAGAAAGCTACTACATAAACTAGCTAAGGTGCTGCAAAGTAAAGCTAAGCTCAGGCCTGGTATGAGTAAGAAAATTAATCTTATCAACAAGACTATTGTACTCCTCAGGTTTAGGAAGGGGATCACCAACTCCAGCCTTCAACTTAGCATTTAGCTCAAGAGGACAAGTAATGGGAGAGCATTCAGAGGAATGGAACTTAGTTCAAAGGCCATAGGATGAACTTACTTTGATGTAGGAGAACCTCAGAAGCAGTATGTAATATCTCAATACCAAGAAAATAATTAAGAGATCCTAAATCTTTGACTTTGAATTGACCATCCAAAAATCTCTGCAATGAAGAAATTTTAGAGAAATCAGCTCTTGTAAGAATAATATCATATACATAGACAACCAGAATGACCAGAGAACTGCCAAAACCTCTGGTAAAAAATGAGTAGTCATTGGGAGAATAACCATATCCTCTAGAATGCAAGGCTCGAGACATCTTGGTATATCATTACCTAGAAGATTGTCGCAATCCATATAGAGACTTATGTAATCTGCACACCAAGGCAACTTCATGAAGACTTCCTTGTCAAGATTATCAAGCAAGAAAGGATTATAAACATCAAGTTGAAACAAAGGCTAAATCTGTTTTATAGCTACAACAATTAAGGTCTTGACACTGGACATCTTAATGAGGAAAATGTTCATGAAAATCAATACCCTCTACCTGAGTGTCACCCCTAGCTACAAGACTGCCGTTATTCTTCTCTACATTCCAATCAACTTTGTATACCATTTGCAACCAATTGGATTTTTGCCTTGGGGTAACTCAACTATTTTTCGAGTCTTATTATCTCCACAGCCTCAAATTCCTTCCTCATAGCATCCTACCAATCAAGGACAACTGCTACTTGAGAATAAGAGTCAAGGTCAGGAACGTGTATGTGAGTAACTGTTGGAGCAGATGCACTGGAGGCAGAGACCAAAGAAGAATGCAAACGAAATCCTTGAGATGTCCAAGAGGATTGCGTGGTCTAGAAGATCTTTTCAAAGTTGGAGGAAGGGTGAAAAGTAGCAAGAGAAAGAAATGGAGAGTAGGAGGAAGTGGTCGGGATAAGGAGGGATTGGAATGAGAAAAAATGGAAAGATTCAAAAGTTGAGGAAGGAGGGAAAGAAAAAGAAGGAAAGTCATTAACAGGAGGGGAAACAAAAGGAAATGGATCAAACGAATCAGGGTCGGGATAAGGAAGAGACAGAGGGATTATTAACAGAGTGAAGAAAAGGAAAGATATGCTCATAAAAAATAATACCTCTAGATACGAAACATGTCTTAGAAAGTTATTTGTAGAGTTTATAGCCATTCTTGGCAAAGAGATATCCTACAAAAACACAAGGAGCAGATCTAGGAAGGGACTAATACTTATGGGGCTTGGTATTTGCGGAATAACAAAGGTAAATTAGGACAGGACCAAACAATAACTTATAAGGAATATTAGATCATAAGGGAATCTATCAATAAGGTAGGTTGCAGTAAGAGCACAATCTCTCCAAAATCTGATTGGAAGATGGGATTAAAATAGAAGAGCTATTGCAGTTTCCAAGAGATGCCTATGTTTTTTCGATACTATCCTATTTTATTGTGCGGTATAGGGACAGGATATTTGGTGTAAAATGCCTTTTTTAGAAAAATAGTTACAACCAGTTGCACTAGACCCCAACTCTAATGCATTATCACTCCTGAAAGTCCTAATTTAAGACTGAAATAGAGTTTCAACCATGGAAATAAAGCTCTTCATAAGATCAAAAGCATTGCTTTTGGCACCTACTAAGTGAGCCAAAGTAGCCTAGTGTAATCATCAACAATGATTAAAAAAAATACTTGCTTCTGTTATAAGTAGGTATAGAATAATGCCCCCAGTATCTACATGGATGAGTTGAAAATGTGTTGTGGACTAAATGGAGCCGGAAGCCTAGTTTGTTAGGTTACTTAAAGTACATGTAAAAAACTAGAACTTACAATTAATATTAGAAATGTATTTTATTTTAGAGAAAGAAAATTTTCCAAGTCAAAATTTGCACAATGTCAACAACGTTCACTTTATTACTTGCAGCAATGCTATTTACAGTTGAAACATCAACAGGTTCATTGGAATTAACTACAGGGGCAGAAGATGAAATAGAAGAAAATGGAAGTAAAAGAAGTAGGGGGACAATGAGTAGAAGTTTGTTGAGCAGATGGATTTGCACGATGAAATAGTTTGTAAAGATCAGTGTCCAGTCTAACAAGTACCACTGGCTTCTTCACTGAAGGGCCTATAAAGTACAAGCGGGCTTGGTGAACTGTACAATATCAGCATCATGAAACAATAGCTTGTGAACACTAATGAAATTATATTGGAAGCTAGAAAAATAGAGGATATTTTGAAGGATTAAGTTAGAAAATAGTGCCGAAGAACCAATATTAGTAATCTTGACTGTACATCCATTGGGAAAAGAGACAAGAGAAGGAAAAAATAAGGCCTGGACATTAAAAAGTAAGTTCTTAACCGATGTCGTATGGTTAGAAGCTCCAAAATATATTATCCAAACTAGACCATCTACTTTACTCGGCATATAGGCTCCATAAGACACTCCCTTTTGGGAAAGCAACATACCAGCAATATTGGCAGAAGCTACGAGATTGGAGTTAGAAGGGGAAGCAGAGACATGGGCTTATTTTTGAAGTAACATTATCAGCTGGGAATACTAGTCCTTGGTAAGCCCAGCCATTACAGAAGAGTTCTCAGACTCAAATTGGTTAGCACTTCCAGAAGGCATAGAACGAGCAATGCCAAAAGGTTTAAGATCAACATATGCAGCTGATTTTTTAGGACACAAAGGCCTATTTGGATTGAAGTTAGGTCGAATACCATGAAGCTTATAATACCTATAAATGTTGTAACCAAGCTTCTCGCAGTATTTACAAACTACAGAAGCCCTGGAAGACTCAAAAGACACCCCAGATAGAATCCCAGACTTTGACACATCAATATTGGATCGAGAAGAGTTAGAAGGAACACTAAGTTTTTACACACCAATATTGAATGAGGCAAAATTGGAGGGAAACTGAGTCCCAACAGACACATGTCTGTGCTTCTGTTCCGACAGAAGAATACTATACACATTACCAACAGATGGAAGAAGTTTCACCATTGAAATGTTGCTTCTAGTTTTAACATAGGTCTCATTCATTCCCTCAAGAATTGGTAAGCCCTCTATTCTTCATCATTAGTTTATTTGTCCTATATGTACATACCCTCACCTTACCAGCAGAAACAAATACAATCTCATTCTATAATTATTTGATCTTATTAAAGTAGGAAGCTATATCAAGAGATCCTTGAGATATGTGTGCTAGTTCCTTTTTTAGCTCAAAAATTCTAGCACTGTCAGCCTTATTATACCTTTGTTCTAGTTCAACCTAAATGTCTCTAGCATACTCAGAATATTCAACACTTCGAGCAATTTCTTTGGACAATGAATTAGTTAGCTAGGATATAAAAAGGTCATTGCATCGCTTCCATTGTCTGGCTAACGGTGATCCCTCTGGAGGTCTCACAGATGTTCCATTTATAAAATCAATGTTGTTTCTAATAGAAAGAGCAACTCAAAATATTTTTCTCCAACTACCATAACATGTTCCATCAAAAAGAGTGATACTGTAGATGTTCCTAATACGTCTGAAGGGTGCATATACAGGGGATGATAGGGATAGATATAGTCATCTTCATGAAATATTGTGCGGGAATTACTAAGAGGGACATAAGAAGGATTTACATGTTTAGGAGTATCCTTCATTATTTTTACTAACAAGGATAACAATCCATCACCAAAAAATAAGAGAAAAGTCCAGATATACTAGCCTTTATTGCAACCGAAGAGACAACGACCTTTAAAATTAGAAAAAAAAAGCAAAAAAGCTCAACCCCTAGATTCTGCCAATCGAGCTTGAATTCGAAAAGTGCGACAAAATCACCATTGTAGTTATTAATGCTTGAAGAAGTAGACGTAATAGAAGAGAAATCCACCTGAAACTAGAAAAATTAGCCAGAACCACCACCTAATCAATGAACGCCAACCTCGAGAACTCCAGTGAAAACTTTCAAGAGTAACACTGATCTGAAGTGCAAGACAAGATAACCACGGATCTTTGTTGTGATACCATGTTAACAATCAATAAACGAGTGAATATAACCAATGAAACTAGGGTTATAGTGAGGCATTTGAGAAAAAAAGGTGAGAAGATTCCAGATATTTTGATTAGAAAAAGAAAATAGTAGTTCTCATAGCTAATGAGTAAATTCTCACGGTAAATTGAAAGGTGGTATAGTTAAATGTAATAAACACAAACCTTAAACATGAGTGGTTATAAGGTTTGTTATATGGGATGTATATGTAAAAATGTCATTTACTAAATGAGTATGTTTTTTTTCGGTCCATCTCATATTTATGGCACATGCTAACATGAGCCATCACTATCTAGTATTGAAGGGATTGAACGGAGAAGAAGACTAAATTTTATTGGATCGGGGCGGGTTTAATTAAAGGAATGAGGCGGGTCGTCTAGTCCAATCATAAGATGCCACGTGCTACTAAAAATATATGGGAAGGTGTTTTGATAAAAATATAACGGTGGGGACATGTTTGATAAAAAATTCAAACGGAAGATAAATATGGTCTATTTTTAATAGTATAAGCATATATTTGACACTTAACCGTAATTTAAATATATGGGAGAGTGTTTTAATGGCTGAGGGATATATATGGCCCTAATATATAACGGTGGGGACATATTTGATAAAGAATTCAAACGGAGGATAAATATAGCCTATTTTTAATAATACAAGAATATATTTGATCATTAACCGTACTATTTATACATGAACATTTTGGCCCAAACTAATTAATACTAAATTGGGTCTATCTAACAGATTAAATACGCTGGGCATATATAAGCCAAGAGAGATATTAGTCCATATCTGTAGTTCCAACAGTTTTTTCCAATAATATCTTAATACATTCCATTTTTTGCTTCGATCCTTCATTTTATGTTATAACTTGATTAACATCTTAATCAAGGACGGCCTAATAAAATTAGTAGTCAAAACCCAAATTATATATATAATATATATATATATATATATATATATTATTTACTATTTATTGTATAGAATTCTTACAACGCATATATAAAGCTTTTAACTTCACAATAAATATTTGTTAGTATTATATATTTATATTGGTAAGAGTTAGTTCGTGTTAATAAGATACTAGTCAAGTATATACAAAACATTACCTTAGAGCTAGTTGTAAAAAAGTTATTTACTAATATTAAAATTTAAGATAATTAATTTAAAGTTCTAAAATATAATTTTTACTGCAAAAAACCTTGAGAAATTAAATTCATATATGTTATAAATAGAACTCTATTTAAGGTGAATGTCTATCTTATAAGAAGAGTCTTACTTCAAGGCTAAGTCTTTTATCTTCCCATAAATAAAGGGGTCTTACCCCATTGTAAATCATCCCCTAAGTATCAATAAGAATACTCCTCTCTCTCTACTTTTCTCTCTATTGTTCTTGTTCTTGTATTATTGTTCTTGTTCTTATATTATTTCATAACACGTTATCAACACGAGACTCTACCGTCTCAAGAATCTTCTCGAAAAATTTAAGGTATTTCTCTCTTCCTAATTTGATTTTTTTCGATTATGTTTGACATTATGAAAAGACAGTTCGTTGCCCTTGAAATTTCGGGCAAGAACTATATGACATGGGTGTTGGATGCTGAAATCCACTTAGATGCTATGGGTCTTGGAGACGCCATTAAAAACAGAGATAAAGCATCCACCCAAGACTGTGCTAAGGCCTTGATTTTCTTGCGCCATCACCTTGATGAAGGTTTGAAAATTGAATATCTCACAGTCAAAGATCCACTTATCTTGTGGAAGGGCTTAAAGGAGAGATATGACAACCTGAAGTTGGTCACTCTGCCACAAGCACGATATGATTGGGCTCATCTGAGGCTCTAGGACTTTAAGTCCGTTTCTGAATATAATTCTGCAATGTTCAGAATAACCTCCAAATTGAAACTCTGTGGAGATAATATCACTAATGATGATATGCTTGAGAAAACGTTTACAACGTTTCATGCCTCCAATATGGTACTGCAACAACAGTACAGAGAGAAAGGTTTCAAAAAGTACTCTGAACTGATTTCTCTTCTCCTTGTGGCTGAGCGAAACAATGACCTGCTCATGAGAAATCACGAAAATCGACCCACTGGGTCTACACCATTGCCTGAAGTAGATAAGGTGTATTCCCATTATGCTAAGCGTGGAAAAGGCTACGGCTTTAATCGTGGTCGTGGTCGTGATCGGGGTCATGGCCGTGGACGTGGACAAGGAAGAAATTTTCCTGGTGTTAGTCACCCCCCAAAGAGAGATAACCACCAAAAGCGAAAACAGAATTATGAGGATCCAAAAGCAAATAGTTCAGAAACTATGTGTTATCGTTGTGGTGGAGAAGGGCACTGGGCAAAAATTTGCCGTGTACCAAGACATTTGGTTAAGCTCTATCAAGCATCTCTAAAGAGTAAAGACCCTGAAACCAATTTTGTTTCTGACAACAATTTTGAAAACACCCACTTGGATGTGGCAGACTTCTTTGAGCACCTTGAGGGGAAAATAGACCACTTGATCGGTGACGGATCCATGATTAAGGATGATGGAGTTGTTTGATTTTATTTTACTTATTTGTATTAGCTAGTGGATAAACTATTAGTCATTAGTATCGGCTCGTATTAGTTAGTTTATGATATAATGTTAGTATTAGTTCTTTAGAATGTTTCAATATGCTTAAATTTCGATGGTATTTTTATTTTCCAGCAAAGTTAGTCGATTAACTAATAAAATCGACTATCTAATATTTTGTATTAAAACTGGAATTTCCGCAAGCTAAGATATTCGAATATCTGATTTAGATATTCGAATAACCTGATTTAGTTATTCGAATAACCTGATTTAGTTATTCGAATAACCTGATGACTGTTTACTAAGTTAGTCGAATAACTAATTAGTTATTCGACTAACCAATATTTCGCATTAAAACTGGATTTTTCCGCAAGGCAAGATAGTCGAATATCAGGTTTAATTATTCGAATAACCTAATGACTGCTTTCCTAAAGTTAGTCGACTATCAATCCAGTTATTCGAATAACCTCAACAGATTTTGAATTAAGAAGCAACGGATTAAATTTGTTTACTACACTGATTTGTAGAAAATTAATCTACATAACGTATTTAAGCAACTTTTGCAAACACACTCGTAATGTACTTAACAACTAACGTACTTACATGACATTTCAACTTGAAACATTGTACCCTATACAGAGATATTATTAACACAGTGTACTGTCACATGTCTGCATTGGCTTATAAATGTACACTTCTATACTATTCACATATTCATGTCAATTTCTTCGTTCCAAATTTGTAATTATGTGATCGTCCATGATAATGTGCTAAATTATTCATCACATAACTTTTACACATTCTTTACATATTACATACACTACTCGAGTTTTATGATACGCTGTCATCTATTCACTGTATTACCTGTGTATATGTCCGTAACATACATGCGTGTACCTTTGTAACTACTGCACAATATAGTTTCCACTTCTATATGTTCATGCATCACATTCATGTACCACACACACGATACCGGAAAAGCAACTTTTCGCAAAATTAGGGGGAGAAGTTGGTGAAATTTTGTGGAAAAATGCATCATTATCTCATCTTGATCCAAATACCTCTATTCGTGAAAAAGAGGTGCAAAAGATTATCCATTTGCAAAGAATAGCAAATCAAATGCCAGACGCATTTACAGATTTGAAATGGATAACAAAATTACATATCCCCGCAGTGAATGTGACAACATCTGATTCACGAATACATATTCATTATTGGAAGAATATGAACATGAAATTGGTATTGAATATACCACACTCACCCTAGAAGGAGGTTTGAGATGATACCACACTCACCCCTAGAAGAAGGTTTGAGATGATGTCATTATTATGGCATGAATGGTCATTGGTCACGTACCTATTGTACGCCAAAATAATTTGTCAATGTGATTACCAAAGGACAATAATAATGCAAGAAACATATCTTGCATATAATTTTTGACATGACCATAATAAGATAGACATTCACCTTAAATAGAGTTCTATTTATAACAATATAGAAAATTTAGAGAGGAAATTTACTATATTCATGATGTCACCATACAAGAAAATAATAAAGATTTTTAAAATTAATTGAAAAGGTGAAAAATAAATAAAATTTATATATTTAGCTTTTAAATATTTATTATAACTAGGACTATGTAGGAATTTCGACCACTACATAAGTTACTAGTGCTTGAGCCAAAGTAACCAACATTTTGTATAGGTTGGACAGAGCTCAAATAAGCAAACCCCTATAAGCTAATAGTTTCAGGAGGTAAGTTTATTAATCGCCATTGTCAAATTTATTATTATATTTTAAGAAACATTCAAGGTTAAGCTAATAACCCTTTTCCAATTTCTATGTCTTCTTTTTCTTAGAAGTCGTTTTTAGTCGCCATCAATTACAAAGACGACAACTATTTTATTTTTTGAAATAATTTTTATCTTTAGATTTTGCTAACTTCAATATTATTTAAGCGGAAAAAAGATCATAAGATTTTCATTAATATTGTTTGGTGTCAGGAAAATTTTACGAGGCCTAAAACAAAAATTTTATTAGCCTTTTTTAAGTCGTCCCCAAATGTTAATATGTTGTGTGTATTTTATTCTTCCTAACTAGTGAAGTCAAGTGTTTACAAATATCAAGGATCAATCTGCTTAGACTGCTTAAATTGTCTTCTAAAGCAGAGATTTATCATTGTCAAGGTTAACAAGGAATGTAAATAGCTCGCAATTCGTTGCATGGCGTGACAATATACTTATTATACAGACTATTATAGTTGTTAAAAATTCTATTTTCTTTATTAGCATCACGATCTGATAAGTTATGCGCCTTTGTATTTTCATAATTTAACAAACATTATATGAGAATTAGATAGGGAACCTGTTACACAACCTCAAAATGCTCAGAACAACAAATCATATGTCTGACACAAATTCCAACAATATCAATCAAAGAAACCGCAGAGGGAACATATGGCTTTCAGTTCCTTCGGTCATACAACAAGCCAACTTCTTATGGTTGTTAAAGTCATTCTGCTATTGCACTGCACACGCAACAATGTTGCAGTCACTTTATCGAGCATGCTATGCACCGGTTACTTGGTTACATCATCCCAATAACCTCACTTATATATTACCATTATGAGGTAAGGAAAACACACACTTGAAAACCCTAAATCATTGTCTCCAAGGCGTGAAGAACAAAGTAGCAACAAAGGATCAGATCCAACACTGAGTCTATCGTGTGTCCTTAGTATAACCGTATTTTTATTAATGTTATACACTTGTAATTCCTACTCAACTTAGTTAGAAGCATCTTGTAGGATATCTTGTGTAACCTATGAATCGTGTGTTTGTATTTGGATAGAGTTAGTCAAAGTGGTGAGTTTTGTAATAGATTTATTATAATGAGACATATAATAGAGTTATACACTAGGTGAGAGATTAAGAATTTACTTTCTAGGTTACAACAGGCTGTAATCTAAAGTTTTCTTATTTAATAAAGTTAAAATCCTATGAGTGTAGGTCGTAGTTTTTTGTCCAGAGTTCTCTGTGTAAAATGCTGATGTGTCATTTACTTACTACTCTGTGTGTGTTCTATGGGAATTAATAGAGAATCAGATTCTCTACACAGTTTGGTGGAGTCTTAGTTTACATCAAATGGTACCAGAGCAGGTTCTTTCTATAAAATTAATACCTATAAATATGGTTGCTTCACCAAAATTTGAAAAAGGTCAATCAACCTACAGACCAGCAAATTTAAATGCAAAATATTACGGATGGTGGAAGATAAAGATGCATGATTTTATTATGTCTGCAGATTCAGAGCTTTGGATGTCATTTCCAATGGATCCTTCATCCATATGAAGACCATTGACGAGAAAAGAGTGACAGTTCCAAAGATAAGGAAGCAGTACAATGATGTCGACCGCAAAGCTATAGAGAAAAATTTCCGAGCAAAGAAGATCCTCCTCTGTGGTATTGGATCAGATAAGTATAATAGATTTTAGCTTGTCAATCTTCCAAGGAGATCTGGAGGCTATTCAAACCGCACATGAAGGAAAAACTCAAGTCAACCAGTCAATGATCGACATGCTCACTACTGCGTATGAACTCTTGGGGATGAAGGATGATGAATCCATTCAGGACATGCATGCTCGCTTCACTTCCATCATCAATGAATTCCACTCTCTAGGAGAGATCATTCGAAGGATCAAATTGGCTAGGAAAATACTCTGTGTATTACCTGGTTCTTGGGAGAGTAAAATCAATGCTACCACGGAAGCAAAAGATCTGTAGAAGCTGACTATAGACGAACTTATTGGAAATTTGAAGACCTACAAATTAAAGAAAAATAAGGACCATGAAAGAAGAGAACTCAAAAATAAGAAGAACCTTGTTCTCTAGGCAGTCAATAGTGACTCAAGTGGTGATGATGCTGACATGGCCTATTTAACTAGGAGGTTTCAGAAAATGGTTAGTAGAAATTGAGAAATTTTGAAAAAAGGGCAACTCTACCAGACCAAAAGGCTATGATTACTATCACAAATGTGGAAAGCCAGGACATTTCATCAAAGAATGTCCTCTCCAAAAGCAAGACCAGTACAAGCACAACACAGACAAAACAGCCATGAGGAACCAGGTTCATAACAGGAAATTCAAGAGAAAAGATGTCGCTAACAATATTGTGAAACAACCTCTTGCTGCATGGAAAGATTCCTCCATAAATTTGAGGGAGATGATGAACAAGGCAACACATCCATGATGGCTGTTGAAAGCGAAGCAGCTGAATATGACTCCATGTTTGCCCTGATAGCAAAGATTAATGAGAATAAAGATTATGATTATGATGAGGTAAAATTTCTAGACGTTCAAAGAAATTTGAAGTCTTGCTCTAAAAAAAGCTTGTGTCTTAGCAAATGTTCTGATATACGCTTATCACAATTTTATTAATGATAAAAATGTTTTAACTATGGAATTAGGAGCGACAGAACATGAGAGGGATGATTTTCTTGTTGTAGTAGTTGATTTAAAAGAAACTACTGAGGAATTAAAGAATGAATAAGATATTCTAACTAAGAAAATTAAAAAGGTAGAGCATGAAAGAGATAACTTGTTGGTAGTAGTTGTGTATCTAATGGAAACTGTACATGAATTAAGAAGGGGAAATAGTTCTGAAAACGGTTCAAAAGGTAAAGAAGTGGCGAGTGAGGCACACCTTAAACTTGAAAATGAGCTCAAATGGTAAAATTGAGTTTGTGTGCTGAACTTGAAAGAAATAGATAACTTCAGGAAGATCTAAGCAGGGTTAAACATGACCTGGATAAATCTCTAAAATGGACCAGGTCCTCTGATACAATCACTTTCATGTATATAAGTAACGGAGGGAACATGCAGTGAATTAGGTTCCAAAAATAAAATGCTCCTTACAACCCATATATCAAGTATGTTATTGCCTTAATAACTAGATTTGCAATCATTATGGTAACACTAGACACTTTAAAGACTCCTGTAAAGCTAGATTTTAGTCCCAACAGAAAGATAAAGTTTCTGTTAAAAAATTACCTATTGCAAGGAACCTAGTCCCTACAATAAAAAACGTGTGATGCCTGCATGGACAAGAAGAAGCTTAATTGGACCTTTTCCTCACCACAAGTGACCTAAACTTGTTTGAGTTCCTAAGTCTAATCTCTAATTTCCTTGTGTGGGGAGCACTGAAAGATGGTGTATGGATAGCAGTTGCTCTAAACATATGACTGGATGTATTGATGATTTTCTTTCACTCAAATCCCTGCAAGGTGGAAGTCTATCATTTTTCAATGGCAATAAGGGATACACTTTGGGAGTTGGACGAGTTGAGAAGACACTTACTCAGTTAATTGAGAATGTGTATTATGTGAATGGCCTGAAATACAGCCAACAGAGTGTTTTTCAAATCCGCAACAAAGAAAATAAAGTGGAGCTCTTATCAAAGACTTGCACTTTCACCAATCTTGTGACTAGTGAAGTGGTTATGATGGAAAAAAAATTCAAAAACATCTACGTCACTGGCTTTTAGTCCTTAAACAGTGGGGATCTTACATGTTTGAGTAATGTTGATGATGATGCTGAATTGTGGAACAAAAGATTGTGACATACAAGCTTCTCCTTACTGAAAACGCTAGTTAAAAAGACCTGGTCCGTAGGCTTCCAAACTCAAGGTTCAAGGATGATAAAGTGTGTGATGCATGTGTGAAAGGAAAGCAAGTCAGGTCCTCCTTCAAGCCAAAAAAGAAAGTAAGCATCTCAAGGTCGTTGGATCTTCTTCATATGGATTTGTGTGGACCTGTGAGGGTGCACAGTAGAGGAGGAAAGAAACACATTTTTATCACGGTGGATGACTACTCCAGATTTACATGGACCTTGTTCCTCAAAATCAAGGATGAAACTTTTCTAGTCTTTGCTACTTTTGGGGATCAGTTCAAGTGAAAATGCACCATAATGTTGTAAGCATAAGATCTGATCATGGTACAGAGTTTGATAGTGCAAAATTTAACGATTTCTGTGCTTAAAATGGTATAAGTCATAATTTTTCATCTCCCAGAATACCCCAACAAAATGCTATTGTGAAAAGAATAAATTGGACTCTTAAAGACATGACAAGGAATATGTTGATTGACAGTGGTGTACTAAAAGACATTTAGGCTGAGGCGGTGAACATTGCCTGCTATTTGATAAACAGGTGCATGATCAGGTCCCTCGAAGTAAGACCCTATATGAATTGTTGAATGGGAGGAAATCCAAGCTGACTTACCTGAGAACAATTGGCTGTAAAATTTTTATTCTCAATAATGGTAAGTAAGCACTGAGAAAATTTAATGCCAAAAGTGATGAAGGGATTTTTCTTAAATGTTCTTTACGAAGAAAAGCATACAAGTTCTACAACAAAAGGACTTAGTATGATGAAGAAAGCATACATGTAATCTTTGATGAATTACACCACTTAAGTGGGAAAGAAGGTTCCTGGAGAAGTAATTGATATGGAAAACGGGAAGGAAGTATTCATGATTCAAGTCAGGGAATCTAATGAAGAAGATGCAGCAGAACCTCCCGCTAATTCAGAGGAACTTGGTTCCTCAATTAGAACAAGTGAAGCAGAAAATAAAGTTGTTGATGTCGAGCAAGGAACTCCTGATGTTGAGCGAAGAAGTTGCACCACTGATTTCAAGAGTGCATTTCTGAATGGATATTTAAAGGAAGAAGTCTTTATAAAATAACCACCTGGTTTTGAATTTCATGAGCATTCTGAACATGTATTCACGCTCGACAAGGCACTATATGGTTTAAAGTTTGCCCTTCGTTCATGGTACAAAAAGTTGTCCAGGTTCCTTTTGGAAAATGGCTTTAGAAGAGGAAAATCGACAACACTCTTTTTTTGAAGAAAAGAGGAAGGAACCTACTGATTGTGCAAGTTTATGTTGACGACATCATCATTATTGCAACAAATGATTCCTTATGTGAGGAGTTTTCTAAGCTTGTGGGAAGCGAGTTTGAGATGAGCATGATGGGGGAAATGAACTTTTTCATAGGTCTGCAAGTTAAGCAAACCTCTAAGTGAACATGATAAGGTAGCAGATATACATTAAAGAGCTTCTGAAGAGGATTGAGATGGAAAGCTCAAATACAATTCATACTTATATTTCCACTGTAACTCGTCTAGACATGGATGAACCTGGTTATCATGTAAATGAAACCATGTATTAGGTTATTATTGATTCATTCTTGTATGTCATAACCAGTCGACCTTATATTGCGTTCAGTGTGAGATTCTGTGCTAGATTTCAATCAAGTCCAAAAGAAACTCATCCAAAATATGCTAAAAGAATTATGAGGTATCTTAAAGGAACACATGATCTGGCCCTCTACTATCTCTCGGGAATTCTTTTGACTTAATTGGGTATGCTGATGCTGATTATGCTGGTTATTTGGTGGATAGAAAGACAACATCTAGGATGCCATATTTTGTTGGTTCATGATTGATTTCATGGGGTATGAAGAAATAAAAATTTATGGCTCTTTATACTGCAGAAGCTTAATATGTGGCAATTGCTTCCTGCTGTGCTCAACTACTGTGGATCAAGCAATAACTGGAAGATTTTGGTATGTTTTCTAATTGTGTGCCATTATTGTGTGGCAACACAAATTCTCCAACATGGAAAAGAATCCGATTAAGCATAGAGGACAAAGCACATTGATGTGCGACATTATTTTCTCAGAGATAATATTAAAAAGGGTCTTATCTGCATGATGTTTTGAAAAATAGAGGACTAGGTAGCTGATATATTCACTAAAGCATTGAGTAGAGAGCATTTTGAAAAGAATCACCTGGAGTTGGGACTAATTCAATGATTGGCTATGAAGGAATGAAAAGGTAAACTAGTAAAAAGTATATTCTAGTAATTTCTAAATCAATTCTACACTGACACGGGTAAACATACATAGAAATTACATGGCAAACAAGCAACTAATGATATTGCATTTTGGTAGATGGATGAGACTCATATTTACAAAATTTAGTCAGGGAACCTGGTTCTCTTGACTCAGATTAGTAGTTCCTCTTCAACTCATATGCATTTTAAATGGCTATAAAAGTGTCATGTCATTAAAATGTGTCCACCTTTTCTCTCATCCTTTTTAAGCCCAGGCATCATGCCCATTACAAACCGACATATCTACCCAGTTCGTTGCACCTAATTGTAACGGGTCCCTCTTCCCCTCTAAATTATACCAAAAGATGTCTTTCTCACAATGGTCTACATCAAAGATATCAAACTCTTTACCCCCCCCCTCTCTCTACATATATATATATATATACACACATATATACATTACCATACCACTCCCACTACGTCTTCGTCTTACGAAGCAATGCAGCGAGCTTGAGTCTCAACTTTCACCTTGTGAAAACCCCAACTCAAACCAACAACCACCCATTGTCTCATCTCTAACCCCATTGAGTTCCGGTTCTCGTTGTAGCTAGAAAAATCAAACACCCAAAAGGTTTTTCACTACAACCTCTCCCTCAGATTCACAAAAAAATGGCAGAAGACGAAAAAATGGAAACAGAAGAGGACCATAGGTTTCGAGTCAACAAGTTGGGGATGTCTCTGTGGCCCAAGAGGTTGTTGCTCGCTATGATGAAGCATCTGAAGTGCCTACCACTCCTTATGCTCCAACGTTTGATCTAAATGTTGCTTCTTCGTTAGGTAATGCCTCTCTTGCATCTAGTGATTCAACAATATTGGGTGTAAGTGAGAACGAAACTATAGAGAATATATTGCTTATCCGAATGAGGTTTGGTTGGGAGTATGTGTGTGGTGATGTGATCGCTAGGTCTCAGGGTGAAAGGGAAGGAAATAGAGTTAGAAGTGGGGAACTAGTACCTCATGTAACTTAGTGCAAATTTAAAATACAAGGGAGCCAATAGAGGGGCCTGCTCCCTCTGCCTAAGAAGAGCACTTTACTCCTACTTGAGAAGAAACCACATGCTCTAAAAAGATCCCATGGATAGTACTGACCCTTCTCCTTCTCCTCAATTTGACGCAATGCCATTAGGTTTTGTAATTCTTGAGATGAGACCTTTGTCTGAAGAAGAGAATGATAAAAATGACGAGGACTATGATGATGTGACTGTGGCAAAGTCTATTGCTGCTAGAAGTGGTAGGGAAGTTCCCAAAGATCCCGTTCCTAAAAGACCCACTCCTAGGAAGTAGAATAAAGAAGAGCTTGAGAGTGCTTTAAAGAGAAATAAGGAGAAAAAGAAAATAAGAAGATTGGTGAAAGGGGGAAAGTTAGTGAATGAGGAGTATGTGCCTCCAGCAAAAATTATAGATGTTGAAGATGAAGAGGTGAATGAGGAACCTGATTCCATGCTTCATAAATCCTCTAAGAATTTTATGCTTGCAAATCCCAAGAGAGGATCGTTTGTGAAAGGGGTGGAGATTGATAAAGAGAAGAATGTTGATGAAAAGGAGTCTATTGAAAAAATTAAATCTGAAAAAAATGACAAAAGTGTGAAGAAGTCTCAGAAGAGGAAGGCAAGTGGCAGAAAGGAACTTGGTTCCTCCAAGAAAAACAAAGCAGAAGTGTTTGAAGTTGTGAGAAGAAAAAACTTGAAGACGTAAAGTGTGTTGTGGGCATTTGATATTGACATTCTTGAAATGCCATGCATGAGACAGTTGTTTGCAATCTGCGAGTTTCAAAAGTGGACTCATCAGTTTACCATTTAGAGTCCCAAAATTTATGAAGAGGAGGTTCACCTTCTATGCAGATCTGTTCAATGTGAAAGACAACAATATCAACCTGAAGATTAATGGAGTGGATTTTGTGATGGATGAAGATGTATTGGAAAGTATCTTGGGTGTTCCCACTTAGGGGCTCTCATATGTAGAAGGGAAATGTTCCCTTGTCATTAGGTAGATCATTCTAAAAGCTCAGTTGTTCAGAGAGCGGAATGAGTGCACAAGAAGGCCCTACTTCTAGAATATCAGCTTATGCTTGAGATGATAGACAAGGTCCTGCTCCCACATGCAGAGAGATGTTCCATCACTTCAAAAATGGACATGTTCGCTAAGCTCTAGATGTATACACTACCATCAACCTACCTGGTATCACTATGTTACATATGATAGAGGTAGCAGACTTCAAGGATGGGAACCATGGTTTACCTTATGGGTTCTTGTTCACTAGAATGTTTGAATATTTCAAAGCCCCTTTGGGAAGATCAACAATGGGAACTTTGAAGCAAACATTCTCGATGACAATCTTGGAGGAGTACCAGTGTATAGGCAAGAAGGGGGTTGGCAACAATTCTACTATTTATCATCTAATTGATGCTCAAACTACTGGTAACGAGGAAATAAGACGGTTGAAGGCTAGCAATGCCATTCTCGAGGTACAGAACAGTCAAGCCAAGGAGGAATATGGTCCTAGAAAGACACATGGTGCAGAGGTTTCCCATTTGATTGCTAAAATTGCAAACTTGAGGTAATAGGTTGAGGACCTGAAAGAATAGTTGATAAATGAGCAGCGGTCTGCAAATGCTTGAGTGGATATTCTTCTCAAAGCCCTTGCCTCTTCATCCTTCCCTCATTCTTCCAATACCTCTTAAAAGGTTCCCTTCTTAGTGTCCACTTTACCTATGTCTGTAAGAATGGCTATCAGTTCTTCTGGTCACATTACAAGTCAATAGTGTAGCAGTCACTTTATGGAGCATGTTATGTATTGGATACTTGCTTACATCATCCCAATGACCTCACTTTTTACTACCAACATGAGGCAAGGGAAAGTAGACACTTGAAAATCCTAAATAAGTAAGTCTCTCTCAATTGTGATGCCACCTTCATTGACTCCAAGGCGTGAAGAGCAAAATAGCAACAAAACAACGGACCAGATCCGGTGCTGAGTCTATTGTGTGTCCTTAGTATTGTTGTATCTTTCTTAATACTATTCACTTATAATTCCTACTTAGCTTAGTTCAAAGCATCTTGTATGATATCTTCTATAAACTATAAATCATATGTTTGTGTTTGGATAGAGTTAGTCAAAGTGGTGAACTTTGTAATAGAGTTATTAAAAAGAGACATGCAATAGAGTTATTGCAGGTAGGTGAAGGATTAAGAGTTTAATTTCTAGTTTACAATATTTTGTAATCTAAAGTTTTCTCGGTTAGTGAACTTGAAATCCTACGAGTATAGGTCGTAGTTTTTAATCCCGTGAGCTGGGAGTTTTTCACGTAAAATACTGCTCTGTTTGTGTGTTCTATGGGAATTAATAGAGAACCAGATTCTCTATACAAGTTGGTGGACTTTTAGTTTACATCACGATCTAAATTCCGAGGGTCGTGATTGACAATTGACACTTTAACCCTGGGGGTGAATCCATAATATCTACACCTATCAATCCTCTATCTATACATAAGGCAAGAACCACAAGAAATGCAGAAAATAAAGATTTTACAGTCACTTGGTCATTTCAATTTCGAAAACTCAATCTTAAGCCAATTTTTAATGATTTCTAACTGGTGTTTTAGCTCCTTATAAAACACTCTTGCTTTTTTGCGATTTGTATGGAGTGAAAGATTGTCATGACCCGAAATTTTCATTATCGGGATTGTGATGACGCCTAACATTTCACTTGCTAGGAAAGCCGATGTTGAAATAATTTATCTGTTTTCAACAGTTCAAATTAAATGATATGAAAGAAACTGAAATAACTGTAATAATCCAAAGTGAAAATGCGGAAGCCATAACAACTAAAATATTTAATACAACCCTAGACACGGTGCCACAAGTGCTAGAGCTTCTAGAATAGCACAAATAAGGGTCTGAATAAAACATAGAGTTGTCTAAGGGAAAATGCACAACTAATAAAAAGAAAAAGGGACTCTCAGAGCTGCGAACGCTGAGCAACTGTACCTCGCGTCTCTACAAAGCTAGCCAACCCGATCACGCTAATAACTGTCGTTGGGATCAACTCCAAAATCTGCACAAGAAGTGCAAAGTGTAGTATGAGTACAACCGACTCCATGTACTTTGTAAGTGCCGAGCCTAACCTCGACGAAGTAGTGACGAGGATAAGGCGGGTCACTTGCACTATAACCTATACCCAGTATAAAATATAAATAGGAAAAGGAAAAAACATAACAAAATAATGCAGTTAACTAAAGATAATATCTAAATCCTCCAAAAAAAACTAGTGACGATTAAAATTACCAATACTTAGAATTTTGTTTAGAGAATACCGAAAACTAACACAACTCAAGGAAATAAAAACACATAGATTATTAAGGAGCACAAACCGATCCCACCGTATAGCACATCTTTCCTTATTCCACCATAGCAATATCGATAATCATAAATAAATATACGCTGCGACACGCTAGACAATCCCACCATATAACAGAATCAATATCACAATTCGCCCTTATTTTACCGTATCAATTCACCCTTATTTCACCTAATGCGGTATGCAATCCAATCCCACCATATCAGTACAAATTCACCCTTATTCTACCATATCAATTCACCCTTATTTCACATGTTGCGGCATGCAGCCCGATTCTACAATATCAGTATCAAATACTCAATGAATATAATCAAATTAGTAACCCAGCTCACACGAATCTTTACGATTGATGAATATGAAGCGGAATCAGAAAGGAAACCTTTTACCAACTTGGAAATTCACATATGTACTATTACATGACAAAACAAGTCTAGCAGTTGACAAATAAAAAGATACAAGTAAATTAAGGCAAATAGTAGTGAGTCATGAAAGCATGGAAAGGTATAACATTTTTAACATGAGGAACAATAATTAACAAGTAGCAAATAATGCATAGATGGCATTTAAAGCACACAATAGTTAATGCATGGAAGGAAATAATTAGTAAAATTAAAAATGAAGGAAACAAGTAATTAGGCGAAGCAAAGCATTAACGCCGGAACAAATGAATTCCACATAGCACATAGTCCAAGGGTTCCTAGTTCCTTCAAATAAAGGTTAAACTAAACACTTACCTCACTCCAAAATCAACTCAAAGCTCAACAATGGATTTTCCTTTCGAACAAGCCTCTAAGCCAACAAAATCTAGCAAATTACCAACCAAATGATTCAAAATAAACTATAGGAACTAGGCATGAATGAAAACAGTTCAATTTAAGTCATTATTAAAAAAAGTCTAGAAAAGCCATCTCCGGGGCTCGCTTGGTCCAAAATCCAAATTCGGACGAAACCTGATTACCCATTCACCCCGAATTCGGTTCTATAATTTATTTTGAAATTTGGCGCCAATTTGAGGTCTAAATTCCAATTTTAGAAAAATTTTCAATTCTACCTAAATCCTCAATTTCTACCATCAAAATCGTAGATTTTAGATGAAAATCTATGAAATGTAACGGGTAATTGAAATAAAGTTGGTTAAAATCACTTACCAATGAATTAGAGAAGAAGAGCCCTTGGAAGAATCGCCTCTAAGGTTTCTAGGTTTGAAAATTTGAAATAATGAGAGAAATCCCGTTTTGGTACTGTTTTAATCACTGATGTTAGGTGTTTATCGCGTTCGCGTGAAACCTGATGCATTCGCAAAGAGTAGCAGCCCGTGGCTTACGTGTTCGCGAGTTCCCTCACACGTTCAGGAAGGTTGTTCCCCCGGGCCTTCGCGTTCGCGAGCCATTGCCCATATTTTCATAGAAGAAACATCGTCCCCTCCCCCCTTCACATGTCCCAATCCTACGCGTTCCCGAGAAGCTGGCTGCATTTGCGAAGGGTAAGGCCCTCATTGCTCCGCGTTTGCGATCCAACTATCACGTTTGCGATGAAGGAAATTCTACCCCGGCCCAATTCACTCTGCGCGATCATGAAGAATTTTCTAAGTTCAAATGGTCTGTAGGCTATCCAAAACTCACCCAAGCCCTCGGGGCTCCAAACCATATATGCACACAAGTCCAAAAACTTCATACGAACTCACTTGCGCGATCAAAACACCTAAATAATAGCTAGAACTACGAAGCAGACACTAAATCAAAAGAGATTATCAATGAAACTTAAGAACTTTTATTTTAACAACCAGACGTCCGAATCACGTCAAATGTGCAGACAAATCATAAATATCGTAACGGACCTATACCAAGTTTTGTAATCAAAATCCAGACCTGGTATCAAAAAAATCGAACATTGGTCAAATTTATAAAGTCTTTAAACCTTTAAACTTCAAATTTTCAATAAAGTGCGATAACTCGAGCTAGAGACCCCCGAATTCAATTCCAAGCATGCGAGCATGTCCCAAATACGATATTGCCCTACCGAGGTTGTCAAAATACGGATCCGGGTTCGTTTGTTCAAAACATTGACCAAAGTAATTCAATTGGGGTTTTAAGGCATAATTTTATATTTTATCAAATTTTTAATATAAAAGCCTTCCGAAAAAAGACATGGATTATACACACAAATCGAGAAAGATTAAAATTGTTATGAAATAATATAAGAACAAGAACAATAATACAAGAACAAGAACAATAGAGAGAATAGAGAGAGAGGAGTATTCTCATTGATACTTAGAGATTGTTAGGAGTGATTTACAATGGTAGAGGGCACCTCTATTTATAGGGAGGAGGATGATTTAGCTACCAATAATAGGACTCTAGAATCTCTCTAATTAAAGACATTCACCTTAAATAGAAGTGTAAAAACTCTCTATTTATAACACTCCCCCTTGAATGTCTATTCAATGATGTGCCTCGTTAAAACCTTAAAACAAAACCCAATGGGAAAAATTAAAGTAAGGAAAAAGAGTACACATGTTTGAATATGCGCCTATTGGTTGCCTCATTAAAAACCTCTCAAGGAAAACCCGGTGGGACAAAACCTTGTAAGGGAAAAAGAGTGCAACGCGCATTAACTCCCCCTGATAAGAACATCAATTTATGTCCTTAAGTCTTTGCATCCCGATCTTGTGAACTAGCTTCTTGAAGGTTGACTTTGGTAGAGATTTTGTGAACAAATCAGCCATATTGTCGCTTGAACGAATCTGTTGAACATTGATATCACCATTCTTTTGAAGATCATGTGTGAAGAATAACTTTGGTGAAATATGCTTCGTTCTATCTCCTTTTATGAATCCTCCCTTCAATTGAGCTATACATGCTGCATTGTCTTCATACAAAGTTGTGGGTAGTTTATCACACTTCAAACCACATTTGTCTTGGATATGATGTATTATAGACCTCAACCACACACACTCCCGACTTGCTTCATGAATAGCAATTATTTCGGCATGATTAGATGAAGTAGCCACAATTGATTGCTTAGTCGATCGCCAAGATATGGCGGTTTCTCCACAGGTAAACACATAACCCGTTTGAGATCGAGCCTTGTGTGGGTCGGACAAATATCCAGCATCAGCATAACCAACAAGATCCGGGCTGCAATTCTTGCCATAAAATAAGCCCATATCGGTAGTTCCCTTTAGGTACCGCAATATGTGTTTGATCCCATTCCAGTGTCTCCTCGTGGGAGCCAAGCTAAATCTTGCTAATACATTAACTGAAAAGGATATGTCAGGCCTTGTAGTATTTGCAAGATACATTAGTGCGCCAATTGCGCTAAGATATGGTACTTCAGGACCAAGTAGCTCTTCATTCCTTTCTTGTGGTCGGAATGGATCTTTGTTCACATCAAGTGATCGAACAACCATCGGTGTACTTAAAGGATGTGCTTCATCCATGTAAAACCGTTTCAGTACCATTTCTGTATAGGTAGATAGATGAACAAAAATTCCGTTTGCCAAATATTCAATTTGCAAACCAAGACATAGTTTAGTCTTTCCGAGATCTTTCATCTCGAATTCATCCTTTAGATAATCAATTGCCTTTTGGAGTTCTATAGGGGTTCCAATAAGGTTTATGTCATCGACATATACGGCAAGTACAACAAATTCCGATGTTGTTTTCTTTATAAAAACACACGGGCAAATGGCGTCATTTATATAGCCTTCTTTTAACAAGTACTCACTAAGACGATTATACCACATTCGTCCAGATTGCTTTAGACCATACAAGGACCTTTGCAATTTAATTGAAAACATTTCTCGAGATTTCGAATTGTGCGCGTTTGGCACCTTGAGTCCATCGGGAATTTTCATGTATATCTCATTATCAAGTGAGCCATAAAGATAGGCAGTAACCACATCCATTAAGTGCATGTCAAGCTTTTCATGGACAACAAAACTTATGAGATAACGAAAGGTTATCGCATCCATTACAAGCGAATATGTCTCTTCAGAATCGACACCAGGCCTTTGAGAAAAACCTTGTGCAACAAGGCGTGCCTTATATCTTTGTACCTCGTTTTTCTCATTTCTTTTGCGTACAAAGACCCATTTATAGCCGACAGGCTTAACACCATTAGGTGTTTCAACTATAGGGCCAAAAACTTCACGTTTTGCTAGTGAATTCAATTCTGATTGAATTGCTTCTTGCCACTTTGGCCAATCCTGTCTTTTTCGACATTCTTCAACAGATTGAGGTTCGAGATCCTCACATTCTTGCATAATGCCAGATGCTACATTATAAGCAAAGGCATTATCCACCACAATATCCACTCGATTAATATTTGCCTCAATATTAATTGGATTTAGGGATAGTTCCGTATTTTCCAGAGTCTCGGGCTCAATGGATTCTTCATGAGTCTCAGAATTTGTTAAATCATGAGATTCTTTCGTGGTGTCATTTTGATCGTTCTTTTTCCTCTTTCTAGGATTTCGATCTTTGGAACCTAATGGTTTGCCACGCTTAGGGCGTGCATTCGACTCATTGGTTATGACACTAGATGATTGTCCAACAGGGACGTCAATACGGATTGGAACATTTTCCGCGGGAATGTGGGATTTCGTTATCCTTTTCAAGTCCGTAAATGCGTCAGGCATTTGATTTGCTATTCTTTGCAAATGGATAATCTTTTGTACCTCTCTTTCACAAATAGAGGTATGTGGATCAAGATGAGATAATGATGCATTTTTCCACAAAATTTCCCGTTTGGTTTCACCAACTTCTCCCCCTAATTTTGGGAAAAGTGTCTCATCAAATCGACAGTCTGCAAATCGTGCAGTAAACAAGTCGCCTGTCAATGTTTCGAGGTAGCGAATGATGGAGGGCGATTCAAACCCAACATATATTCCTAACCTTCTTTGCGGACCCATTTTGGTGCGGGATGGCGGTGCTATAGGCACATATACTGCGCATCCAAAAATTCTTAAATGGGATATATTGGGTTCATGACCCAAAACCAATTGCAACGGGGAATACTTGTGGTAATTCGTCGGTCTGAGACGAATTAGCATTGCTGCATGTAAGATGGCGTGACCCCATACCGAAGTGGGCAGCCTCGTTCTCATAAGTAATGGCCTTGCAATCAACTGCAGGCGTTTAATTAACGATTCTGCAAGACCGTTTTGAGTGTGAACATGAGCTACAGAATGTTCAACTTTTATCCCGATTGATAAGCAATAATCATTAAATGCTTGGGATGTAAACTCAGCAGCATTATCCAGTCTAATGGACTTGATTTGATTATCTGGAAATTGTGCTCGTAGTCGAATTATTTGTGCCATTAATTTCGCAAACGCAAGGTTGCGTGATGACAACAGGCACACATGAGACCATCTACAGGATGCGTCTATCAAGACCATGAAATACCTAAACAACCCACTAGGTGGGTGAATAGGTCCACAAATGTCCCTTTGTATACGTTCCAGAAACGTGGGTGACTCAGTCCCAACCTTTGTTGGTGATGGCCTGATAATCAACTTGCCTT
Organism: Nicotiana benthamiana; assembly: GCA_034376525.1. Lineage (NCBI taxonomy): Eukaryota > Viridiplantae > Streptophyta > Magnoliopsida > Solanales > Solanaceae > Nicotiana > Nicotiana benthamiana. The sequence goes on from CM067331.1 coordinate 121,171,049, forward strand.
GATAACACGAAGTGCAAGGATATTCATTATTCGAAAGAATTTTGAAATTCTTTAATGGATGCCCATATGAGCTTTCTATAATCCGTCTCATCATGACCGATCCTGGGTGTCCCAATCGATCATGCCAAAGTACAAAGGTATTGGAATCAGTAACCCTTTGGTTTACTGTTGAATGTGCCTCAATCGCACTAATTCTTGTCCAATACAGGCCACAAGATAAAGACGGGAATTTCTCAATAACCCTCTTTTGGCCGGAGACATTCTTTGTGATGACGAGATATTCAAGATTATCTTCATCCATTGTCTCAATATGATAGCCATTCCGGCGTACATCTTTAAAACTCAACAAGTTTCTCTTAGACTTGGAGGAGAACATTGCATTCTCTATGATTAACGTCGTGCCTTTGGGCAGAGTTACAATTGCTCTTCCGGAGCCTTCAATCAATTTACTACTTCCAGATATTGTAGTAACGTTTGCCTTACACATATTTAGTTGAGAGAAATATTTCTTTTCTTTGAGAATTGTATGTGTAGTACATGAATCAACTAGGCAAATACTTTTACAGTTGGACGTTGATCCAAGTTCGCTTTGTGAGATATCCATATTTGCTATCCCATAGTTTGACATACAAAAGAGATACACGAACATAAGAATAAACAAGTTCAATTCGTTTGTGTCACATAATATTTTCAAAATCTGTTGCTAACAGTTGACTAACAAAATCAGATATGTTATTTATAATTGATTTACTTTGCAGTTTTGAAAATTTCAGTTTAAGCATTTTCTTCAAACAATCGATTGTTAAACACAAACAATCGATTGTTGAACATTGACAATCGATTGTTAAACACACGCAATCGATTATTTGCTATTTTGAAAAACTTCAGATCACATTGTCTTAAGACAAACGATTGTTATGCATAGACAATCGATTGTTGGCTATTTTGAAAAATTCCAGAGCACACTGTTTTAAGACAATCGATTGTTAAGTATAGACAATCGATTGTTGGCTATTTTGAAAATTCCAGAGCACACTGTTTTAAGACAATCGATTGTTATGCATAGACAATCGATTGTGGATGATTTTTGAAAAATTCCAGATTACATTGTCTTAACGACAATTGATTGTTAGACAAAGACAATCGATTGTGGATGATTTTTGAAAAATTCCAGATTACAGTCTTAACGACAATCGATTGTTAGACAAAGACAATCGATTGTGGATGATTTTTGAAAAATTCCAGATTACACTGTCTTAACGACAATCGATTGTTAGACAAAGACAATCGATTGTGGATGATTTTTGAAAAATTCCAGATTACACTGTCTTAACGACAATCGATTGTTAGACAAAGACAATCGATTGTTGATCAATTATTTTTCAGCTTTAATGCGAAAATAGTAGATAATCGACTAGTTTTTCAGGCTAGTCGATTACCCCTACTGGAAAATAAAATTTTTATTGATATTTGAGCATATTGAAGATATTCTAAAGAACTACTGCTAACATTGCATCATGAACTAACTAATACGAGCTAATACTAATGACTATTAGTTTATTCACTAACTAATACAAATAAGTAGAATAAAATCAAATAACTCCATCTTCTTTCATCACGGATCCATCGCCGATTAGGTGGTCTATTTTCCCCTCGGGTTGCTCAAAGAAGTCTGCCACATCCAGGTGGGTGATGTCCTCATTGTCGTCATAGACAAAATTTGTTTCAGGGCCTTTTCTCTTTCGAGATGCTTGATAAAGGTCAACCAAGTGTCTTGGTATACGGCAAGTCTTTGACCAGTGCCCTTTCCTACCGCAACGATAACATATAGTTTCTGAACCATTTACCTTAGGATCTTCATGACCCCGTTTCTGCTTTCGGCGGTTATCTCTCCTTGGGGGTTGACGGACTTCATTGGAATTTCTTCCTTGTCTACGTCCCTGGCTATGACCCCGTTTACGACCATGACCATGGTCCTTTTCATGTTTGGCATAATGAGAGTGCACCTTATCTGCTTCAGGCAGTGGTGTAGACCCAGTGGGTCGATTTTCATGATTTCTCATGAGCAGGTCATTATTTCGCTCAGCCACTAGTAGAAGAGAAATCAGTTCAGAGTACTTTGTAAAGCCTTTCTCTTTGTACTGTTGTTGCAGTACTATATTGGAGGCATGAAACGTTGTAAACGTTTTCTCAAGCATATCATAATCGGAGATATTATCCCCGCATAGCTTCAATTTAGAAGTAATTCTGAACATTGCAGAATTATATTCAGAAACGGACTTAAAGTCCTGGAGCCTCAGATGAGCCCAATCATATCGTGCTTGTGGCAGAGTGACCAACTTCAGGCTGTCATATCTCTCCTTTAAGCCTTTCCACAAGATGAGTGGATCCTTGACGGTGAGATATTCAATCTTCAAACCTTCATCAAGGTGATGGCGCAAGAAAATCAAGGCCTTCGCATATTCTTGGGTGGATGCTTTTTCTCTATCTTTGATGGTGTCTCCGAGACCTATAGCATCTAAGTGGATTTCAGCATCCAACACCCATGTCATATAGTTCTTGCCCGAAATTTCAAGGGCAATGAACTTTCTTTTCGTAATGTCAGACATAATCGAAAATTAAATTAGGAAGAGGGAAATACCTTAGATTTTTCGAGAATGGTTCTTGAGACGGTAGAGTCTCGTGCTGATAACGTGTTATGAAATAATATAAGAACAAGAACAATAATACAAGAACAAGAACAATAGAGAGAATAGAGAGAGAGGAGTATTCAAATTGATACTTAGAGATTGTTAGGAGTGATTTACAATGGTAGAGGGCACCTCTATTTATAGGGAGGAGGATGATTTAGCTATCAATAATAGGACTCTAGAATCTCTCTAATTAAAGACATTCACCTTAAATAAAAGTGTAAAATCTCTCTATTTATAACAAAAATGAGATATTTGAGGTTTGAAAATACAAATTAGAGTTTAAAACTCTAGATGACCTACTGGGTCATCTCAAAGATACGCTTCTCTGATCGGTAATCACAAAGATACACTTCTCTGATTTTTGCTCGGAGATATAAAGGGAATATAAGAAAGAAGAGTGCGAACTTTATTGGGTCAACATGAAAAAGGACCAATAACTAGGATTACACATGATAACACATGAAAAAAGGAAAAAAAAGGAGCTAGCGGAGTAGTAGGGAAATCTTCAACTCTTTCTTAATTGTTTTTTTTTTCGGGAGAAAGTGATTCTTTTAACCAATGGGTAAACACTATACGCCTCGATATAGAATGTCTGTTTGCAGTATTCCTCTATTTTTTTCGTCAACTGCAGTGTTCCACTTTCAAATCCAAAAAGTTATCCTGCTTTCCAATCCAAGCGCAAATGTTCATCCCCACCTAACAAACAAAGAGCTGAGAACTAAAAAACAGGAAGATCAACCACTTTGTAATAAAAATACTTCAGGGATATTATTGATAGCATTTTATAAATAGGGTTAATATTGATAGTTTTTCTCTGCATAAGGGCCCACACAGCCGAAATCTGTTCGGGGTCATCTGGTATGTGGGATAAGAATAATAATCTTAAAATAAAGTTAGAGATTAACTTTATCCTATATTTGGTTTGAGGTATTAGCTAATATTGGGATAAATTTTACATTAATAGTAAAATTAATTATCCCATATAAAAGGTGGAATAACTAATCTCATGGAATATCCCCTATTGTACCAAACACCTCCTTTCCTACAAAAATAACAATATGAAGATAATTTTTGAAGGTGGGCTTTTAACCCAATCATATGTACAATATGTATTTAATAGAGGATTATTTCACATAGCTATTCCACGGGGAAAAATAACATTGTATAATCACTTTAAAAATAAAAATTGAAAAAATATGGTATATATATTTATATTTTTGTATGTTATATATAAAAATATACAAATTTTGTACATCTTTACGGCTATCGAATATAAATAATTTTTGTCATGATCGAAAAGTGACTTTTGCTCGTTCCATAGTACATATTCGACTCCCACATGATATCATGCAGCTTCTAAGACATAATACACTTTTACCACATATTTCGATTGAGTAAATAAATGAACAGGTCATTAACCTGTCCAAACAAAGATTATGCTTTAAAAGATAATTCAACCAACCATATATGTTACTCCTTGTAGAATAATACAACTGTACATCAAAAGACAATCCAACCATGCCAATGTCTTTTGAACTAGCTAGATTCAAGCATGAGAATTCTGATGAAAATTCTTGATGTTATATACTTTAATACCACATAAAAGGGAAGGTAATATGTGTGGTGTTCAATTTTTCGTTTAACCTGATTATAGAAGGATATGATTCTTCTATGTGTTCTAACTACTACTGTACGGAATTATAAATATAAAAATTAAAGAACACGGAGATTTTACATGGAAAACACCTGGCTCAAAAGGTGAAAAAATCACGACCTACCTTCTAGTAGAATTTTTCCAAACTCTCCAGTAAAATCACTGAGCCAAAAAATGCATTTAAAAAAAAACTCTTTTGTAAACCTAAGATTAATTCTAATCTCGTTGTAGCGTACAACCTCAACTGTTGCGACAACTTCAAGTTAACTCTAACTTGAAAGACTCTTAGTACCTAATACAATTGTTTCTAGATAAAGCTGAAAGGTACAATATAAAATCACTTGCTATAATTGAACTAGAATAAAGAAAGACACATAAAACTCTTTATGGAGCTGGTTCTTCAATCTGGTTCATGTATCTTCAGGTTTGCACATTTGAATTACACATAAACTGATTGAAAAATTGCCTCGTTGTTTTGATCTCGATTCATATTTAACTTTTGCTTATGTGTATTACATGTAAATGATAACAACACTGATGAGTATTTTTCTTTATCTAATATGCAACCTTTTCTATTAGGATCAAGAGATATCATTTCTGGTAAGTAAGGTTTATCTCCTTCACGTTCATCTCACATGCTTGAGTTGACCATAACTGTGGTTCACTAAGATGGACCTGGTCCATTCTGAGTTCCTTTGTCAATTTTCAAAACTCTCCTTTACTAAGGCCAACAAATTCCTCCTTTTTGATGATGATAAACTCTGTGCTTTTCATTCACTTACGCCCTGTCATAAACGCAGCTCAATCATCAATGCAAAGTTAGAAAGTTTCTCTTATCATCAAGGACCATGTTATTAGGTTATAAAGATCATTATTCAGAATGTAAAGCATAATATCTCTTCCTCCTTTTGGCATCATCGAAAAGTTGCATAAACAAAGTGTGATTCCTAGAATTTTAACAATTATTCATGGCCACCGGGGCAATTGCAAGTGAAAATCATGGATTAATCATCAATAATCAACCAAACATATTCAAACTATCAAGGAAATATAAACAATCAGTCAAGAGAAAAAATAACAAACTTTATTGATAGAGAATATGATTCTGCCAGAATCCACAAAAAGAGATAACAGTTAAAACATGAGCAAAAAGAAAAATCCCTAATCTAGGTCACTGAAAGGCCTAGACAAAGTTCAAAAAAAGAAGGTTGAGAATGTTAAGGCTTGGAAGAACTAGAGAGTTGGGTTTTGGCTTGGAGAAGGTGCAACATGTCATAAAGAATGCCATCATTCTTATCATTTACATTTGTAAGCTTAGCTCTGAGATCATCTCTCTCAGATTGAACCTCTGCTAAACGAGCCTTCAGCCTAGCTATCTCAGCATCCTTATCCCCACTCTCCTGCACTAAAGCTCTGACCTTGCTATTGATAAGTGTCTTCTTAATTGAACCAGGTTCATTGAGAATGGCACTGACTTCATAATCACAAGCAACCAGAGTATTTATTCCGAAATGATATTTTCTTGTGGCCATATCCAAATTCTTCAATGGAACATTGCAACGATCAAGAACAATAGTCAAAATAAACCCATAAGGAGTGACATGGTCCTTGGAGCCATTGATAACCCTGTCCAGTGGCTTGATAATAAAAGCAGGCAAGTTGATCTGCCTTCCACTTTCAAGACACTCCATCAGAACCAAATCCATAGAGTTAGCAGTGTGTCTTCTTTCTTTCCTAGGAAGCAAGCATATGTTGACAAATTCAAACAAAACTTTGTGGCATGGCTTCATTTTACTCTTTTGCATAGCCTTGTCCTCATTCAGTTCTTCTACATCACATAATTTTCTAGCGATTGCAAAGGTAGTAGGAGAGGAGTCCAGACATGACCATCTTTGCCTTGTGTAGTCATCATACCCTTTAGAAGAGATGTCAAAGATCTCAACCAGCTCCTTTGCATCAAAGGTCACTTGAACCCCTTTCACCTGGCTGGTAACTCTGCCATCCTTGACCTATGCATTGGCCATGAACTCAATGACTTCATTCCTTGCTAACCTACCATCCAACTGAAGGACCATGTCCTTCTGGCCCTCAGCAGCTAGAGCATCAACCAATCGAACCATCTCTGGTTCCACCAAATCCTTCAGAAGTCTCCTCTTTAAGATTTTCTTTTGCTAAACTTGGCCAACTTGTCCCGTTCATCATCAGATTCACTCTCTTATTCACCACTCCGTTCCTCCTCCTCAATAATTCTAACTTGCTTATTTTTCACTGTAGACCTTGTCCTCTTGGGGAATGAAGGTTCAGTAGTCATAGACGCAGATGAAGACTTCTTGGAAGAAGTCTTGGTATTTTTGGGCTTGGGGATCTGAACCTCAATAGTTCTGTGTTCTTCCTAATGGACTGGTTCCATCTCATCCACAGTAACCGCCTCAGTAGGCTCTGCAACCTTAGCTTTACCTATGTTAATTCTCTTCTTCTTGCTTTCAACCATAGCTTTTTGTAACTCCTCCTCACTCTGCTTCAACTTACTTTTTTTGGCCCTTCCTTTTGGTAGAGAACTCATCAGTTATTGGAGAAGAAGCCTTTCTTTTATTTGAAGTTTTTGCAATGCTGGTGGCTTTTGGTATTGGGGTTCTTCCTTTCTTTGGATCATAGCTTATACCCACTTTCTTAAAAAGGTCTGCTAGGGTCTTCTCAATAGATAAACTAGGTTAATCTGTCTGTAAACTGAGATTAACCAACCCTTCAGCAGCCTTTCATGAACCACTTCCCCATGTCTTATTGCTACTCTCTTTCACAATTTCATGTTCAGCCCCACAGATCGTCGGTCTAACCATTTCATAAGTGGGTGAAGAATGAGCCACTTCTTTCCCTTTCCCCCTCACATCACTGCTCACACTCTCACTCTCCTTTTATTTTTCACTTTTATTTTTGCCACCTCTCCTTCTTGAATCATCCATTTCCACATTCCTAATAGACCCAACCAAAACAAACTTATTGTCTAAATTTCAAACTAAAATAGAGCGTACCTCAGAAGGGTAATTTTGAGCATTCTCAGAATCATAAGACCTAGTTCCTCCCTCCTCACTCGTAGATTTGAGAGAGTCATCTGAGTTTTTAGAATCTTGGGCTTGGCTAGCCTTTAATTTCACGTTCAATTTCTTTGAAAGCGTACCTGTTGCCACAGTTTTCTAAGCAAGCATCTTCATTCACCTTCTCCTAGGTTGAGGGATTGTGTTAGGTTGAGAAGGGGTAGAGGAATCAGAGGGGGTAGGTTGTGGAGGAGTGCCTGGGTTATCTTGGGGGTTAGGCATCTTTGCTAATTTTGGAAGAGGAATTCTGAATTGGGGTTTTAAAAGAGGGAGGAATGGAGAGCAGAAGGAATTCGACAGTTTAGAGAATTATGAGATTAGCAGTGATTGTGGTGATGGGTTTTAAATATAGAGGTTTATTTAATGATTAACGGTAGCTTTTTGTGGTCAACTAGAAATCTAATCAACCTGAAATTTCAGGTTGAATGAGCGGATGAGCTTCCTAGATTCTAGGCATTTAATGTGGCGAGGATTCCATTAGAGAAGAAATTGGTTCAAACTTTAGAAGGATAGGTGTTTGTGCCGATTTTGAACATAGGTAAGACTCTGCTCATGAATTAAATATGAATATTTCTAATTGTGCAGAGTGAGAAAACATACCTCATTATTCAGATGAACTAATACTGATGAGTCAGGTTCTTCACTAAGAATCCTCTTGATCATGCCCCAATTTACCTAAATCAATTTTTTTTAGAGCTCTGTGAGTCATATAAATACATTTCACATGAGTATACTATTTACAATATGAGACTGAGCAATGATTAATCTAGATATTTTCCCAAGTTCAAGATTTTCTAACCAAAAAAACTTTTTTTAAATTTTTTCTCATTGTGCATTCTGAACTGGTCCGATTAGGTAATATTAATTATCCCTAATTCTAATTTGTTCATTTCAAAATGCTCTCTACTCAGTGCTTTAGTGAAGATGTCAGTAATTTATTTATTAGTAGCACAAAATTCTATAGTAATCAGTCCTTTCTCATAGTTGTCCCTCAAAAAATTGTGTCTAACATCTATGTGCTTAGTTATCTTATGATGAACCAGGTTCTTAATCATACTAATAGCACTATTTTTATCACAGTTAATAGAGATGCAACCAACTTCAATACCAAAATCTATAAACTGATGTTTGATCCACAATAATTAAGCACAATAGAAAGTAGCATCAACATACTCAGCTTCAGTAGTTGATAAGGCCACTGAATTTTGTTTCTTAGTAGCCCATTATACAATACATGAACCAAGGAAGTTTGTCATACCTGAGGTGCTCTTCCTATCCACGAGAAAACCTGCATAGTTAGCATCAACATATCCCACTAGGTTAAAGTTACTATCTTTTGGATACCAAAGACAAAGGTCAGTAGTGCCTTTCAAGTATCTCAATATTCTCTTGACAGTAGTTAAGTGGGATTCCTTTGGATTTGCTTGAAATCGAGCACAAAGCCCTACACGGAAAACAATGTCAAGTCTGCTAGCAGCAAGACACAAAAGTGAACCAATCATAGCCCTGTACAGCTTCTGATCAACAGATGAACCAGGTTCATCTATGTCCAATTTTGTGGCTATTGCAGTATATGTATGTATTTCATTTTATTCTTCCATTTTAAACTTCTTAATTAGTTCTTTTGCATATTTCTGCTGATGGATCATGGTTCCATCTGAGTTTTGTTTAATTTGTATGCCTAAGAAGAAATTAAGCTCACCTATCATACTCATCTCAAATTCACTCCCCATAGGTTTAGCAAATTCCTTTGTCAGTTTTGCAGTGGTTGCTCCAAAAATTATGTCATCAACAAATATTTATACTACAATAAGATCCTTACTTTTTTCCCTCAAGAATAGAGTGCTATTAATTTTATCTCTCTTGTAGTCATGTTTAAGCAGGAATTTGGATAGTCATTCACACCATACTCTAGGAGCCTGCTCGAGTCCATAGAGTGCCTTGTCTCGTTTGTATATATGATCAGGACACTCCTTGCTTTGAAACCCTAGAGGTTGTTTGACAAACACTTTTCCCTTTAAGTTGCCATTTAGGAAGGCACTCTTGACGTCCATCTGGTGAAGAGTGAATTCCATTATGCAGCAAAGGCTATGAGGATTCTTATTGCTTCCAACCTTGCAACTGGAGCAAATGTCTCATCTTAGTCTATGCCTTCCTCTTGGCTATAACATTGAACCACCAATCTTGCCTTGTTCCTTGTAACAATTCTATCTTTATCAAGTTTGTTCCTAGAAACCCATTAAGTGCCAATTATTGATCTGTCCTTTGGTCTTGGAACCAGATGCCAAACATGACTTCTTTCAAACTGATTGAGTTCATCTTGTATTGCATTCACCCAGTCTACATCCTGCAAAGCCTCAGTAATATTTTTAGGATTAATAAGAGATAAGAAAGTATCAAAAGCACACAGATTCTTTTGTTGAGATGTAATTTTAATTTTAGAGGTTGGATCAGTAATTATGTTCTCAATGGAATGAGAACTTTGATACTTGTATGATTTCACAATCAACTGGTTTCTGTTTGATGTTTCTACCATATTCTATTGCTGAGGAATATGCTCATGGACATGTTCCATTTGGGGATTAAATTCAATTATTCTTTGTTCAGTTCCCCCTGTCAGGTTGCCCTGGATGGAAGAACCTATTCCATCACCTATTCCTTCTTATGATGGAGCTTCATTTAACTCTTTTAATAGCCCAATAGCTTCATCTTCATGTTCCTATCTCTCAGAAAGAACGTTAGTTTCAACAAAAACTACATTTACACTTTCTTCTACACATATAGTTCTTTTGTTATACACTTTATAAGCTTTGTTATATGAATAATATCCCAAGAACATTCCCTAATCACTTCTTGGATCAAACTTACTAAGAGTTTCCATTGTTATATACAAAGCACTTGCATCCAAATGCCCTAAAATGAGATATATTTAGTTTTCTCCCTTTAAGTAACTCATAGAGAGTCTTCTCTACAAGAGGTCTAGTCATGCACCTATTAATGATGTAACATGTAGTGTTTACAGCTTCTGCCTAGAAGCTATGGGGCAGTTTACTAGAAAGAAGCATAGTCCTAACCATATCTTCAAGTGTCATATTCTTTCTTTCAACTACTCCATTTTTTTGTGGAGTCTTAGAGGCAGAAAAATTATGATCTATGCCATGCTCATCACAAAATTCAGCAAACTTGGCATTTTCAAATTCAGTATGATCAAATCTAATTGGTGCAAGTTGATTACCTAGTTGTTTCAGAGTTTTTCTAACAAAAGAAGTAAACATGTCAGTCATACTTAGATGTTAGAAACAATGTCCAAGTAAACCTAGAGTAATCATCAACAAGCACCATAACATATCTCTTACCACCTGCTTAAAGTTCTCATTGGTCCACATAGATCCATATGGACCAGCTCTATCGTTCTGGTGGTACTCACCATTTTCTTGATTTTGAAAGAATATCTTACCTGGTTCCCCTTTGCACAAGCCTCACAAACTTTATCTTCCTAAAACTTGATGTTAGAAGACCTATCATCATGTCCTTAGAGACTAATTTGTTAGGTTGACTTAGACTTGCATGTCCAAGTCTTTTGTGCCAAAGGAGGGAATCATTATCTAACTCGCTTAAGCAAGTGAGCTCATTTTCTGAAAGAGTGGACAAGTCTACAATGTATATATTGTTTACTCTTTTTCCTTGTAAAACAATCTTTTCAATGATAAGATTTATCACAAAGCATTTGGCAAAGGTGAATTCTACTAGGTTACTTCTGTCACACAGTTGTGATACACTAATTAGGCTATATTTCAAGTTATCTGTCAAGTAGACATTCTCAACAGAGTGTGAGTCTGTCTTAACTACCTTTCCAACCCCAATTATCTCACCTTTATTGCAATTTCAAAAGGAGACATTACCTCTTTTTAGATCCTCAAGTGAAAGGAACTAGTTCTTGCTTCCAGTCATATGCTTTGACAACACTATCCATGTGTCATATTTGGGCTCTCTTTTACTTGTACATGCAAAAAGAAATTAGGGGTTATTCTTAGTAACCCAAACTAGTTTAGGTCCCTTTCTATAAGAAAAAAGGTGAATTAAATTCTTTTTAGCCTATCCTGGCAGCCTATATTTCTCTTGAACAAAAGTTTTGTTCTTTTGACTAGCCTTTTCTTTTGTAGTACACTCACTTTTATAGTGACTAGTCTTTTCATAGTGTATGCAGATTTTGTTCTCAGGAAGAGTGACATACTTGCTTTTGGGATCCCACTTAGGTGTAGGGATCCAGTAGCCAAGTCCTCTATTATGCTACTGCGGTGTTCTTGTAGCCATAAAAGTGCATCGGAAGTCCTGTTCTACTTACATGTTCTGTCTAGCTTATGTTTGATCTTGCTCAAATCCTCCTTTGGGACTTTTATTTGCTCATCCTTTTTGTACAACTCATCTTTTATTTTTCCTGCATTTTTTTTAAAGTGAGGTGTGTGTGATCAACTTTCTTTTTACCTATTCCTAATTTCAGTGTTAGATTTTTAGATCTTAGCTCTAGAGTAGTGGCATCAAGTTCATGAACCTGGTTCTTTAACTCAGCATTTTCACTATCACTTTCACTAGCCCTATGTTCCAGATATTTGTGCTTAGCTTTCAAAATCACACACTCCTTAGACAACTGCTACTTTTTATTGTTTAAATCCTCATATTCATCAATGAAATCAAGGAGTAACTAAGACAGCCTTTCCTTAGATAAAAATTTGATCTTGTCTTTGAGATGAATTATACTTACCTTAAATTCCTCATCGGGTTCTCTAATTTCCATAAGCGCTAGTTCATGTCCATCTTTATCTTATGAATCATCATATGAGCTCTCTCCCCAAGCAGCAACCATATCCTTTGTTGATCTTTTGTTCTTCTTGGGATGAACTTGTTCCTTCTTCATGTTTCTTTGTTCAACTCTTTCTTTCTTCCATTCAATTTCCCATTGAGGACAATTTTTAATCATGTCTTATGTCTTACCATATTTAAGACAACCCTCGTTGGTTTGTTTTTCAAGGACCCTTGGTTTGTTGTAAGTTGCCTCTCTTGAAGAACCCTTTCCTCTCATTAGATACTTCTTGAAATCCCTCGTGATCATAGCCATTTCATCCGCCTCTGGATCTAGACCTTCAGAGATTCTGAGAGCCAGGCTTCTTTCCTTCTTGGGAGAATTCATCTTCATGGTTTTCCTTCTAAGTTTGTAGGTAGTGATATTTCCAATTAACTTATCCAACTTGAGAGTGGTAATGTTCTTCGATTCCTGGATAGTAGTGATTTTGCTTTCCCAGGTAACTAGCAAAATCCTTGTCAGAATTTTCTCAACCTTATCTTCTTCAAGGATAATCATTATAAGAGACTTAAGTTCATTTGTTAGTGTTGTGAACCTTGTATACATCTCCTGGATGGTTTCTCCTTCCTTCTTGGTGAAATTCTCATATTGAGAGTACATCAGTGTTCCTCTTGATCTCTTCACTTGAAGAGTTTTTTCGTGAGACACTTGCAAAGTGTACTAAATTTCCTTAGCAGTAGTACAACTTTGAATTCTGCGGTACTTGTATGGACCAAGTCCACATACAAGCTATTTCTTGGTCGTAGCATTCTTTTCCTATTTTTTCAAGTCTTCCGCCGTACAGTCAACTCTAGTTTTTGGCATTTCTACTCCCTCAGCCGTCTTCTTTGTGGTAGCCAGGGGTTCATCAGTGACAATGTCCAATAGCTCATAGTCTTCACCTATGATGTGATTTCTCATCCTGTTTTTCCACCAAGAATAGTATTGGCGATTGAAGAGTGAAGGCCTAGTAGTGGATTGTCCTTCCCAGTTTTCAGGAGGTGCACTCATCTTGATATGTTCCTAAGGTGTTACCCTCTTTAAGGATAACCCGCTCTAAATACCAATTGATGTTCTATACTTCAATACCATCCAAGAGGGAAAGGTGATTTGTGTGGTACCCAATGTTTCGTGTAACCTGATTATAGAAGGAACTGGTTCTTCTATGTATTTCAACTACTACTGTTGTGGAATTATAAATACAATAATTTAAAAACACATAGACTTTACGTAGAAAACACCGGCTCAAAAGGTAAAGAAAACCACGACCTACCTTCCAGTAGGATTTTCCCTAAAATCACTTAGCCAAAAACTGCATTTAAACAAACTCTTTTGTAAACATGGGATTAACTCTAATCTCGTTGTAACATACAGCCTCAACTGTTGTGACAACTTCAAGTTAACTCTAACTTGAAAGACTCTTAGTACCTAATACAATTTCTTCCAGATAAAATTGAAAGATACAATATAAAACCACCTACTACAATTGAACTAGAATAAAGAAAGACACATAAAACTCGTTATGGAGCTGGTTCTTCAATCTAGTTCATGTAGTTTCAGGTTTGCACATTTGAATCACACATACATTGTTTGCAAAATTGCCTTGTTGTTTGCTCTCATTTCACATTTAACTTCTGCTTATGTGCGTTACATGTAAAAGAGAATAGTGGTTCACTAGGATAGACGTCCATGTCTGAATTCCTTTGTCAATTGTCAAAATTCTTCTTTGCTTGGGCCAACTATTTTGGAAGGAGAAAGTTGGCTGCAAACAAGGAACTGGTAATTGCATAACTCAAGCAAAACTATGTTCTTCTGATAGGTGAGCTGTAAACATTGGCATTAAAACATGTTCAGTTTGGTTTGACAAATGAAAGCTACATGCTCCAACCATCAGATAATGTATGCACATTTCATATGCCAAAACTAGCGCACGTATATTATATTAAGAAGTTCGATGAAAGATTTCATATATTTGGAGATCTGGAGATCAGTATTATTGGTGATTAATATTATCTGAACCAGCTGTTTGCTTGCGACTCCTTTTATCTTTTAACTATCCATTATTCGAAGCATACTATCGTTCGAGTTCGTACCATATAAGTCCTACTAAAGGGGAGGACGTGCTCCTGCCATGAGTTTTTCATTCTCGAGGCTCGAACCTAAACCAGGCCCTCTAATTTACGGTAAAAGTATCCATTCATTCCACCACGCTCCTCTGTGATTGTTGCAGTCATTCATCTAATCATGAGTTTGGGTGCAGAGGTGATAAAGGTAGTGGTAGGGCTATGGGCTGTTTTATTACGTCCATGGTTATTCAGATTTGTCGTAAAGATGGCAGATTAGTTAAGAGGAGCCATATCCCAGATTTCTAGACTCAATTTTTCTTCTCTTTTCTCTGTTAATAGTGCTCATCAATATATTGTCCTTATGCATATGTATTAACTACTTACTATATTAAGGCCAAACAACTTTTTTTCTTTTTTATATGTTCTCTGTTTACTCTTATGAGTTGCTATCCTTTGTTGCTTTAGGATTATGTTCCTTGATAATTCATGTCACTCGAAAATGCACCGCATATTTTATTTATTTTAATTACAACCATTATGTATGTGGTACTCATATAGCCTACAATTCAGGTTCACATAAAAATATTTTACGATATCATTTCACAGAAATTAAACTCTTACATATTTCCATACACGTTAACATACAACATACGGAGTAGATAAAAAACTCTCTCTAAACTAAAATTTAATACCCTCTATTGTCATGACTTATGATCCCAATCTGTCAACAGATTTTGTGTGTTCCTGAAGAAACACATATTTAACAACAATTAGCCCTACACTCTCTTACCATCAAATTCGCCAACACTCTCTACGCCTTTGGTGCAAATCTAAGGCGTTCTTTTCTAAATAAATACTCACACTTTTTTATTTTACGTGGAGTTGTTTGAAGGGGAAATTACGTACAGAGATTAAGAAAATAAAATAAAATCTAGAGTCATGTATACCATTGCTGTGACAAAAAAAAAAGTATGTTATTAATAGTAAAATTATGGAAGTTTTAAAAATTATAAATATAAAAGTGTAACATTATATTTGGAATAAACTAAAAGAACGAAGCTAGCGCTATATAAAATGGAACAGAAGAAGTACTGTACTACCTCATGGCATATGCCTGCGCAACGTGACGCCCTAATATTATCTTGTCCACTAGCCTGCAACTATCTCCCAAAAGCAACGAACAATCAATTTTTATTTTTTCTGCAAATACAAAGAAAACTCATGTTTCTCCGTACCAGCAAGTGCAAAGTTCAAATTCCAGGTTAGTCATCTTTTTAATTCCTCCACATAGAAAACTTTATTCTTTTCAACTCAAGTTACTTATGCTTGTAAGCAGCGTATAATAGATTGTTTTGACTAATTTTTTATCGGGATTGAGCACATCTATATATATTCTTCACTTATGAAATATTAAAAATTATATACTCATGGAGCTAACGCCGTGTGCCTCGAGGCTCCTGCTTCGTTGAAGCATATAAAATGCTTTGTCTTATGCCTATACCTTTTAAAATATTGGATAAAATTATGAAAACTTAAAAATAAATTATTTATAAATATAAGAAAAATATTCTTTCTGGAATAAAGTACAGAAGACGGAGCTAGCGCCACATAAAATGGAACAAAATGAGTATTGTACTACTTCCACCTCTGTTTTCAGCTATAAAGATATCTAACTATTTGTTATTGAGCTTAGGCTTGAATCTTAAGATAGTGTTAAATTGTGCAAATCTCAGATTTATCTTAAGAAGCATAGGATGAAAGTAAAGGCACAACTATGTATAACGGGTTATTAGATTCCGTAAACTTCACTAGAAATTTTATATATATATATATATACATATATTATATATAATATATGAATTCAAATTACTTGGTTACCCTAAATATTAAAAGTCGTTAGGGGACAGTGATTGACTAGAATATTAATGTCTCCTGTCGCGTTAAAATCATAAGTAGTCCACCTCTAATTATTGAAGGGTTGAGGTGGGGGAGTGGAAGTTGTTCAGGCATGTATCATCAGCTACCTAATTACTTTGCTTAGCATGAAGGTTAATTAAACATGCAGTTTTTCCTGAGCTAATTACATGTGTGGAAGTTTTAGGATATTGATTGACCAGAGCTTTTAAATGGAATGTCCTCTTTAATACTGACTTCTCCGGAAAGTATTGCCAAACTTGATAACTAGTGTTGGAAAAATATCATTCAACCTTCCTTTTAATTGTTGAAGCACTTGTTACCAACATTAAATTATAATTTTTTAACCGTGTCTTTTTAATTTTTTTGAGTTTTTTTCCCTATCTTATGCCATATTTACTTGCACCTTTTTTTACTTGGAATATTCTTTCCATCCTTCTCAGCATTTTTTTACATGCATATATCATTAGCCTGACGTTTGCCGACTAATCATTAGCCAGACACGCACATATTGGTTAGTAGGAGTGATAATTTGAGCCCAAACTTATTTAATTTGTTTAATCCTTCAGAGATTAATAGGTTGTTCTATAAATATTTTAGACTATAGGTCAATTTGGATTGCCCAAGTTAATTCATTATTTTTTAGGGATTTTTACCTACTTATACCATATACCAAACCTTATTACCTCCCATGTTTAAGGATTGTACTTATTACATTTAAGCATACCAAATTACCATTTATTACCATAATTCAAATTAAGGGTATAATTATTGTTTCATTTATTCTAGGCATGATTTTAGGAGCATATATTCCCCAATTTTAGTTTACCTGCCTCTCTCTCCTACCACCCCACACCCCCACATTCTGGTAACGTATTCTTGCTCTATCCTGATGTTTCCTTTCCGTGGTTATTTCAATATAGTAGTGCATTCCAAACTTCCACCTACTGCGCACTTTTGTTTAGAAATAAAAATGAATTAACTCTATGCGGGAAGAAACATACCTTCGTCTAGGATTTCAATCACATTTACCACTACATAAGAATTTAGCCCAGCTAATTTCTTCTTATGGAAAACCAAGAAAAGAAGAGCTTGCCTATTTAGAACCTAATTTGACAAAAGTTTTACGTACTATAATTCTTGTAGTTTGTATGTAGAAATTTTGTAGATGAACAACAACTTTTGTTGTCAAAATTTTTTTTTGGACACAAGATTGTAGTTTAATTGTAGTATAAATGTAGTAAATTTGTAGATACTCTTAAAAACAATACAACTTTATACAATACTTAACTGATTTGTATGTTATTTGTAGAAATTTTATCTACAAACTGAATATATTGAATTTTAATACCCCGATTCCCATTTCAATTGTAGCATAATTGGCATTTTTGACATAATTATAGAAGACTTGTAGAAGTTTTAATCTTCCCAATCTACAATTTATTTACAAATTATCTACAATTTATCTACATTTTATCTACGATTTATCCACAATTCTACAATTTAACTACAATTTATCTACAATTTTTGGAAATATGTCTTCTTCTTCTTTTTCGACGAGTTTCAATCTGAAATTCAGTCAAAACCAACTCTAATCTTCACCAGGACCCCTCAAAATTGAGATATAAACTCCTAAAAATATTTCGAATTATTTACAACAACACCCAATCCAAACAAATAATGATTTTTGAAAACCCAAACTTGAATTCAAAGTTTTCAAGCTTTTTAATGGCTATCAATGGTGGAAAATACATGGAGAATGAGAGAGTCACGTTAAAATGGATTTGCTTCCGTTTTAAATCTCGAAATTAATGGTGATAGAATCACCATTAAATCTGATTCCTTCTATTTTGGCGCGTTTTTAGGGTGGAATTCATCTATTTTTGGTTTCGTAAGATTTTGTAGACAAACTATGGACTAGGCGGGTAAATATAATATTATGAATATTTTTGGTAATAAAGTTTGCTATATGGTATATATAGGTAAAAATCTCTATTTTATAGCTTATTCTGACCCAACAACTCATGAAACTCACCAAAAACAAAAGATATCTCAACCCAACTTATGTAAAAAATTTCAACTTACTCATTTCAAGGTAAAAGACTTTTTTATACAAAATGAGTATGATTCTAAAACATGGGTCAAGTTGAGCGGCTTGGGTTATGACCCACTGTTTAGTCCATCTTGACCCAACCCATCTTAGCCCAAATACACTTTGAGCTGAGTTGGATAATGACCAATTTATTGACCTAACACATCTTGACCCGCACAAATTCAGTCTAACCCGTCCATTTGCCGCTCCTATTGGCTAGCGACTACCACTGAGGAATAACGGACTTAATGTTGGAAGCCGACTCTCGGTCTTTAGACCAACCTACGACCGAATAAAAGAGAGTTTGTCACTCTTTTTTATATACAAAAGGAGAAAACATTACAATAGCAAGCCCCTCCAGGATAAGGACGCGACAATCAACCATCCACTCTCGAGATTCATTATTAATCAATAGATCTTCGCAACCCGCCAGTTTGCGCCACCCACCGAAAATGAAAGCTACTTGATTCTATTCCAAGATCGTAGAAACTCTGCTACTAGTATAAAGGAAAAATATTCTATTGTAAATTTTGGAAAGATCTCTACAATGCTCAATACTTTCACAAAATCTTTACACAAAAAAATAAGTAGTACTACCGCTATTCATGATAATACTATGGTTTCTATCTTAGCTGGAAACTGGAAATTCTACTTCTTTATTAATTTGACTACAAATTTTATATAGATATAAATTAAATAAGGTGACAAATATAAAATCTTAAACAGTTTAGGTTGTCTACTCCAACTTTAAAATGATTTTTCAATAATTAGGTATTCAAAAAGAATTTAGAGATTTTGGATACTAACTAGAGTCTTGGATATCTCCTGATTGCTTTTTTCCTTTAGTAAAGGCCTTCCCAAGTATCACCCGACTTCACATATTTAACTGCTTGTAGCGGATTTGTTTGTTTAATTTTGTTCGAATTTAAGGCATAAGAAGTTAACAAAACATATATTGTTATAAAATAGAAGTCTATTTAGAGTGAATGTCTAAGAGTTTTAGCTTGAAGCTAAGTCATTCCTCTTCGTATAAATAGAGGTGCTCTCTACCATTGTAAATCACCCCAAGTATTAATAAGAATACTTCTCTCTCTCCCTATTCTCTCTCTATTTGCTCTTATTCTTGAGTTATTGTTCTTGTCTTTTATATTATTTCATAACACGTTATCAGCACGAGACTCTACCGTCTCAAGAACCATTATCGAGAAATCTAAGGTATTTCCCTCTTCCTAATTTAATTTTCGATTATGTCTGACATTACGAAAAGAAAGTTCGTTGCCCTTGAAATTTCGGGCAAGAACTATATGACATGGGTGTTGGATGCTGAAATCCACTTAGATGCTATGGGTCTCGGAGACACCATCAAAGATAGAGAAAAAGCATCCACCCAAGAATGTGCGAAGGCCTTGATTTTCTTGCGCCACCACCTTGATGAAGGTTTGAAGATTGAATATCTCACCGTCAAGGATCCACTCGTCTTGTGGAACGGCTTAAAGGAGAGATATGACAACCTGAAGTTGGTCACTCTGCCACAAGCACGATATGATTGGACTCATCTGAGGCTCCAGGACTTTAAGTCCGTTTCTGAATATAATTCTGCTATGTTCAGAATTACTTCCAAATTGAAGCTATGCGGGGATAATATCTCCGATTATGATATGCTTGAGAAAATGTTTACAACGTTTCATGCCTCCAATATAGTATTGCAACAACAGTACAGAGAGAAAGGCTTAACAAAGTACTCTGAACTGATTTCTCTTCTACTAGTGGCTGAGCGAAATAATGACCTGCTCATGAGAAATCATGAAAATCGACCCACTGGGTCTACACCACTGCCTGAAGCAGATAAGGTGCACTCTCATTATGCCAAACATGAAAAGGACCATGGTCATGGTCGTAAACGGGGTCATAGCCAAGGACGTAGACAAGGAAGAAATTACAATGAAGTCCGTCACCCCCCGAAGAGAGATAACCACCGAAAGCAGAAACGGGGTCATGAAGATCCTAAGGAAAATTTCAGAAACGATATGTTATCGTTGCGGTGGGAAAGGGCACTGGTCAAAGATTTGCCCTATACCAAGACACTTGGTTGACCTTTATCAAGCATCTCGAAAGAGAAAAGGCCCTGAAACAAATTTTGTCTATGACGACGATGAGGACATCACCCACCTGGATATGGCAGACTTCTTTGAGCAACCCGATGGGAAAATAGACCACCTAATCGGCGATGGATCCGTGATGAAAGAAGATGGAGTTATTTGATTTTGTTCTACTTATTTGTATTAGTTAGTGAATAAACTAATAGTCATTAGTATTAGCTCGTATTAGTTAGTTCATGATGCAATGTTAGCAGTAGTTCTTTAGAATATCTTCAATATGCTCAAATATCAATAAAACTTTTATTTTCCAGTGGGGGTAATCGACTAGCCTGAAAAACTAGTCGATTATCAACTATTTTCGCATTAAAGTTGAAAAACAATTGATCAACAATCGATTGTCGTTGACTAACAATCGATTGTCTTGAAACAGTGAGGTCTGGAATTTTTCAAAAATCATCCACAATCGATTGTCGTTGACTAACAATCGATTGTCTTGAAACAGTGAGGTCTGGAATTTTTCAAAAATCATCCACAATCGATTGTCTTTGTCTAACAATCGATTGTCTTAAAACAGTGATCTGAAGTTTTTCAAAAATAACAAATAATCGATTGTGTGTGTTTAACAATCGATTGTCTATGTTCAAACAATCGATTGTGTGTTTAATAATCGATTGTCTTATGAAAAACGCTGAAAATTTTCAAACTGCAAAGTAATCAATTATGGATAACATATCTGATTTTGTTAGTCAACTGTTAGCAGCAGATTTTGAAAATATTATGTGACACAAACGAATAGAAGTTGTTTATTCTCATGTTCGTATATTTTCTTTTGTATATCAAACCATGGGAATTAAATTGATTGAAGGCTCCGGAAGAGCAACTGTAACTCTGCCCAAAGGCATGACGTTTATCTTAGAGAATGCAATATTCTCCTCCAAGTCTAAGAAGAACTTGTTGAGTTTTAATGATATCAATGTTCTCCTCCAAGTTTAAAAGGAACTTGTTGAGTTTTGAGAATCCATTTTAGAGAATGCAATATTCTCCTCCAAGTCTAAGAAGAACTTGTTGAGTTTTAAAGATATCATTCAAAATGGATATCATATTGAGACAATAGATGAGAATAATCTTGAATTCTTCATGAAAACGAGGCTGCCCATTTCGGTTTGGGTTCACGCTATTTTGCATGCAGCAATGCTAGTTCGTCGGCTGCCCACTTTGGTTTGGGTTCACGCCATTTTGCATGCAGCAATGCTAGTTCGTCGGCTGCCCATTTTGGTTTGGGTTCACGCCATTTTGCATGCAGCAATACTAGTTCGTCGGCTGCCCACTTCGGTTTGGGGTCACGCCATTTTGCATGCAGCAATGCTAGTTCGTCTCTGACTGACGAATTGACACAAATATTCCCCGTTGCAATTGGTTTTGGGTCATGGACCCAATATATCCCATTTAAGAATTTTTGGATGCGCAGTATATGTGCCTTTAGCACCGCCATCCCGCACCAAAATGGGTCTGCAAAGAAGGTTAGGAATATATGTTGGGTTTGAATCGCCCTCCATCATTCGCTACCTCGAAACATTGACAGGCGACTTGTTTACTGCACGATTTGCAGACTGTCGATTTGATGAGACACTTTTCCCAAAATTAGGGGGAGAAGTTGGTGAAACCAAACGGGAAATTTTGTGGAAAAATGCATCATTATCTCATCTTGATCCACACACCTCTATTTGTGAGAAAGAGGCACAAAAGATTATCCATTTGCAGAGAATAGCAAATCAAATGCCTGACGCATTTATAGATTTGAAAAGGATAACAAAATCACATATCCCCGAAGTGAATGTGACAACATCTGATCCACGAATACATATTCATTATTGGAAGAATATGAAGATGAAATTGGTATTAAATATACCACACTCACCCCTAGATGGAGGTTTGAGATGATACCACACTCACCCCTAGAAGGAGGTTTGAGATGATATATGGCATGAATGATCGTTGGTCACGTACCTATTGTACGCCAAAGTATTTTGGAAATATGACTATTAAAGGACAACGATAATGCAAGAAACATATCTTGCATATAAGTTTGACATGACCATAATGGTATAACTTTCTCTTTAAGAAAGATATTCACCACCTGGATGTTGATGAATCTGTGGTAGTACAAAATTAATTGAGAGCTCTAGAAGAGCCAATTATTATTATGTTGGAGAAACACAATTGAGTATTGTGCTGTAGTAAGTCTCAAAGAAACTTATTCAGTTTCCAAAGTACACGCGAAAGCGATTGATTATATTGAGACTATAAATAAAGGAAGGCTTTGATATCTCCTATTACTACAACTTGTAGCGGGGTAATTTGCATATGAAAAGCTACCCGCTTTGTTCTCCAGTTTGTACTACACAAACGAAAGAATGCCACAATAAAGTGGATATCTATTGGTATAAAACCCATGTCATAATAAACCCGAAGTTTATTGATAAGTGCACACGTCATGGTGTAAATTTGAAGTTTACCAATATTGATAATTTATTCAGTTGACATTCGTGTTAGCCATCTCATTTTATGTATGATGTGCAAATTCACATAGGTGAATAATAAAGAACTAGAAAGTTCTTTACGAATTCTCTTGTATCACTTGTTCTCATTAATGAACTGACCAACTAAAGAGTTCGGGTTGAAGCCCATAAATTCTGGAAATATCAAAGGTGAATATGGGCCCATTCACCTGCCATGTATACCACATATGATGCATCTATGATATGGTTACATGCGCAATTGTTATTGACCCGCAGCCTGGCCGGTGCTTGCGAGGTAAATTGCTCAGTAATCTAACTTCGAGCATAATTTCCAGATTCTTTACTCAAGATAGATCATCTTGATAAGTTGGTTTATATCAAAGTAAGTTTAGCAAGATACTTATTGAGTGCTTCCACTTAATAGCTAAACTGTTTCTTATGAGAACAAAGTTATATATATCAGTTTGATATACGTTGTATACGAGAGTATATTCTCCCCTCACAAGTGGTTCAAGGTCAGGAACCAAATAATTTCATCTTATTATTAATGTGTTGTGTATATTGACATGATAATGCACAAAGATGATTTCCCAAAGTTGAGGAAATAAGTTAGCTTTACTAACATGAGGGGGAGACATGATAAACACTTGAGAAAAGGTTACATGGGATGAATTATCATTTGTATATGTATATCCCCGAATATCATGATATGAACCTGAAGTTCATAAAAAGGATAATTCAATTGCAACATATTGCAAAGCATGCTATACGCATTTACTGACCCAAAGAAAGTAACTAAATGGAAGAGATACAATTCAAGAAGAATTGATTCCATATGAAAGACATGTAGTTTTGAACCTATAGTTCAAATGCTTGAAAGTATAAAGTCAAAGGTATGTATAATCAGTTTTCAATATCTTATTTGTTTAGCATGACATGGAAAACTTGATATGCATCTAAAGTCTATTATATGGCTTATATGACTTAACTTGAAAGATTTAAGTTGCTTGAAACATATGCAATTCGTGGTCCTGAAGTACCACATCCTAAGTGCAATTTGTGTACATATGTATCTTGCTATAACTATAAGCATGATGGCATTGAGAATACATCTATGAAGATATTGAAGAGTTATTCCACGACATTATATGAAGATGTTCATATTTATCAAGAATGATGATTTGAAGGTGCGGAATACTTATTCAAGTCAATATGGTTGATTTGTCAAACGTCTACCAAAGATCGTTTTGAAGATGATGCACAAGATTGGAATGCAAATGCTCAAGGATATAAATTGATGTACTCATTAGGGGGAGTTAATGCGCGTTGCACTCTTTTTCCCTTACAAGGTTTTGTCCCACTGGGTTTTCCTTGCGAGGTTTTTAACGAGGCAACCAATAGGCGCATATTCAAACATGTGTACTCTTTTTCCTTTCTTTAATTTTTCCCAATGGGTTTTGGTTTTAAGGTTTTATGAGGCACATTATTGAATAGACATTCAAGGGGGAGTGTTATAAAATAGAAGTCTATTTAAAGTGAATGTCTAAGAGTTTTAGCTTGAAGCTAAGTCATTCCTCTTCCTATAAATAGAGGTGCTCTCTACCATTGTAAATCACCCCAAGTATTAATAAGAATACTTCTCTCTCCCTATTCTCTCTCTATTTGCTCTTGTTCTTGAGTTATTGTTCTTGTCTTTTATATTATTTCATAACATATATAGAATTTTACTTTCGCTTTTATTTTTTTATCAGCGTAGAAGATGACTACCAAGGCAAACTGAAAGAATATTGAAAAACAAAACAACCGAGAGCAGCTTTTATCCGGCCTGCTATGACTAATGTTATGACACTGTATAATTATCTAAGCATGTAAAAATAGAAATAAAAACAAAAAAAATCTCGCGATGTAAGTTTTAGGGTTAAATTTATTTAGTGTTTGGTTGAAAGTATTAAAAAAATCAAGTATTATTTTTATGCAAAATTCTTGGTATAAGATAATATATAAGGTGGATTTATTATCCAAGTTATAATCTTGGTTGTCCCGGTTGTAATGCCAGCATTATAGTCACGGGATTTCGTGATTTTGATTGGGAAATTTTCGTAGCTATAGCATATAGGAAACTTCTGGGTACTAGGAGCTCGACTATGTATTTTTGGGGTGTGCAATGCCGAGCAAGATTGATGCTCTTGCTAGTGGTTTTGTGACTGCCAGTGTGCATTTTCTGATGGGTCCTGTGAGCTATTGTAGGAGAACAATTTAAAGGTAGAAGACCTTTAAATGTAAGAAGGAAAGAGATTTTGTTTAGTTGATAAATGAAGAAATGGAGGTAGTTTGGAAGGTTTAATATATGTAGCTATATGGAGAGAGACTTTTGTAATTCTTCAACTTTTATTACACAAGGGATCACTTTGTTACACACTTGGGCTCACACTTTGTTTCACTCCTTTTGTACATCATACAAATGAGGAGGTCTTCCCCTATTTATAGGCATCAACCTCCATGTTCTACGACATTCTAGAATATTTCATATAAGTATCCTAAACAATATTCATATCTACCTATTCTCATATGTTCTAGAATATTCCACTACTCTAAAATATTCTCACATTCTCTACTATACATAAAAGAGTTTCTATCATCTTCTAGAATGTTCCAGAGAACTCCATAATGTTCTCGAACCTTCTAGAACATTCTAGCTCATTCTAGACTATTTTAGAATAGTCTAGAATATTCTAGTAATATCTAGCTTTGGTTTAATTTATTGTTCACATTGCCTCCCTTAAACCAAAGCCTCGTAGGTGGTCATTCCTAATAACTTTTTCATCTTCAGAAAAGTCTCCATCTTCAATGCCTTGGTGAAAATATCTGCCACCTGTTCACCAGTTCTGCAGTAGCCAATTCGGATCTCATTTTCTCGTACCATCCCTCGAATGAAATGATATTTGATATCAATGTGTTTGCTGCGACCATGAAGTACTGGATTCTTCGCCAACTTGATTGCTGCTTGGTTGTCACATAATATCGTGGTTGGACCATCATGTTTGTGTTGAAGAAACCTGAGCATTCTTCTCAACCATACCGCCTGTGTAGCAGCATTTGATGCAGCAATGTACTCAGCTTCAGCAGTGGATAATGCTATCACTGGTTGTTTCTTTGAACTACAAGAAAACACACCCGAACCAGTGAAGAATGCATAGCCGGAAGTACTTTTTCTCTCGATCGTATCACCAGCCCAATCACTGTCAGTGTATCCAAGAAGTTCAAGTGACTCACCTCTAGGATAGCAGATTCCATCTCCTTGAGTTCCTTTAATGTATCTGTCGACTTCTCCCTTTGGTCTGTACTTTGTTTTGTATACCCACTTTACTCCAATGGGTTTCTTTCCTCTTGGAAGGTCGGTAAGCTCCCAAGTATCATTCTTCTCAATAGAATGGATTTCCTCCTCCATTGCTTTCACCCAACGTTCTTCTTCAATTGCATCCTTGAAATCCACAGGATCGCAATCTGAAAACAAGGCAAAGTTCAAAATATCTTTGTCAGTTAGAGTATCAACATCATTACCGACAACGTAATCCTCCAAATGAGCCGGTAGACGTCGTTGCCTCTGTGATCGACCATGCTGTATTGGTTGTATTTCTGAGGGAGACAGTTGTTGCGCAGGTTCATCATGCTCCTCGTCATCAAGATATGATGGTGCTGGAGGTTGAGATGGCTCAACTGCTTTTTTCTTCCAATCCCATGCTCCATGTTCATCAAAGGTGACATCTCTACTGACAATAACCTTTTTGCTATCTGGATTATATAGCTTGTACCCTTTTGTCTGTCGACTGTAGCCAACAAATATGCTCTTTTCTGCTTTCTCGTCAAGCTTCTTTCGCAGTGGATCGGGTACATGCGCATAGGCAAGACAACCAAATATTCGTAAATGAGAAATATTTGGTTTTCTACCTGTCCATACCTCATAAGGTGTTTTTCCATGGTTGCTTCTTGTAGGGCACCTGTTTAATGTGTAAATTGCAGTAGAGACAGCTTCAGCCCAGAATTCTTTAGGCAGCTGTTTTGCTGCCAGCATTGACCGCACCATATCCATCACAGTCCTGTTCTTTCTTTCCGCAACTCGATTTTGTTGAGGAGTGTACCTTGCAGTCAACTGATGTTGAATCCCATGCTTCTTCAAAAAATCATCGCACACAGTGTATTCTGTGCCTCGATCTGTTCTGAGAGTCTTTATAAAATGACCACTTTGTTTTTCAACATATGTTTTGAAGCTTGTGAATGTGTCACAAGCTTCAGACTTATTTTTCAGCAAATACACCCATGCTTTTCTACTGAAATCATCAATAAAAGTAATGAAGTACTTACTTTCACCGAGCGAAGGAACTTCCACCGAGCACAAATCAGAATGTATCAGCAGCAATGGGTGTTTTGCTCTCCAAGCTTTGCCTTTGGGAAATGGCTCTCTATGCTTCTTCCCCAAAATGCATGCTTCACACTGTCTTGGAGCAAAGTCAAGTGAAGGCAAACCTGACACCATCTTATTCTTCACAAGATATTGTAAACCGCCGAAATTAAAGTGGCCAAACCTCATGTGCCATAACCAAGTATCATCAAGAGCAATTGAATTATAGCAGGGTAAGTGACCGTAGTTCAAAGTTACTGGAAACATCCGATTTTTGGTCATACTTACCTTTGCTATAATTTTCATACTCTTGTCTCTTATAGTGCATATATAATTACTGAAATGCATTTCATAACCATTGTGTTGGAGCTGACCCAAGCTCAACAAATTATGCAGCAGGTTAGGCACGTAGTAAACATCTTTTATGGAGCACTCAAGCCCATTCTCCATGGTGACCGGTATTCTCCCTTTCCCGACAACTTGCATAACTTGATTATTTCCAAATTTAACCGTGGATTTAAAAGACTCTTCCAAATCAGCAAATATCTCCTTCTTACCGCACATATGATTACTACATCCGGAGTCAACGTACCAGACATCATTGTTAGTTTCTTCACTAACAGCAGCCATAGATGTGGAGTAAAAAATGGTTTCACTTTTATCCCCTTCATCCTCAGCTACTCGAGTATGAACTTGTTTATTTTCAGTTCTACTCCAACAATCTTTAGCATAATGACCCAATTTACCGCAGTTATAGCATTTAAGGGGAGGTTTTTGCTGACCTGGATTGTTGTAATTTCCTCTTGGCTGGAAATGATGATTACCTCTTCCACGGCCACGATAGTTGCCGGTGCCTCCACGACCTCTGCCTCGGAAACCATGTCATCTAGTTTCCGCCACATTAGAAGATTCTCCTCTCTCTTTAACTTTAGTATGTGCCTGCAATGCCTTCTCTGCCGGATCTTTCTCCAATGACTCTTCTAATTTCCCATTAATTTTATTCTCATGAAGAATTAATGAGCCCAGAAGCTCCTCAGAACTTAAAGTTGAAAGATCCTTGGTCTCTTGAATTACTGCCACAATATGATCAAACTTCATAGGTAAAGTATTAAGTACCTTTTCAACGAATGTCTCATCGCTGAGGGTATGACCATTGAGCTCCATCTCATTCTTGATCTCCGTCAACCTCGAAAAGTATCCCTCAACTGTCTTTGACTTCTCCATCGTGGCAAGCTCGAACTTCCTTTTTACCGCCATCAAATTATTCTTTTGGACCTTATCAACTCCACGATATGCTTTGGCCAAAATATCCCAAGCCTGTTTTGTTGTTTGGGCTGTGGAAATTTTGCCAAACACAGACATATCGATAGCCTGGTGTATTTGGGACAAGGCCATACTATCACGCCTTATTTCATTCTCTTCGGCACCTTCCTCCAGTTCTTCTCGCGTATATTTTAACAAATTATACGCCTTCAGATGTGTCTCCATCTGAATCCTCCAAAAGTTGTAATTTTGTTTCCCCGTCAACTTGGGAACCATGCACACAATATTCTTTCCTGCCATAGTTAATGAATCACCCTCCTAACGAACCAATTGCTCTGATACCAGATGTAGGAGAACAATTTAAAGGTAGAAGACCTTTAAATGTAAGAAGGAAAGAGATTTTGTTTAGTTGATAAATGAAGAAATGGAGGTAGTTTGGAAGGTTTAATATATCTAGCTATATGGAGAGAGACTTTTGTAATGCTTCAACTTTTATTACACAAGGGATCACTTTGGTACACACTTGGGCTCACACTTTGTTTCACTCCTTTTGTACATCATACAAATGAGGAGGTCTTCCCCTATTTATAGGCATCAACCTCCATGTTCTACGACATTCTAGAATATTCCATATAAGTATCCTAAACAATATTCATATCTACCTATTCTCATATGTTCTAGAATATTCCACTACTCTAGAATATCCTCACATTCTCTACTATACATAAAAGAGTTTCTATCATCTTCTAGAATGTTCCAGAGAACTCCATAATGTTCTCGAACCTTCTAGAACATTCTAGCTCATTCTTGACTATTTTAGAATAGTCTTGAATATTCTAGTAATATCTAGCTTTGGTTTAATTTATTGTTCACAGCTATGCATGACTGTATTTGTGGCAAGGTGACATTGGTTCTTTGGCAAGCCCAAGAAAGTGGATGCACAAGAGATTGAACATCAGAGATGTTGATACCGCACCTTGCACGTGCATCAACAATCCGGATATGGCCATTATACCTGCAAAAGGAAACAAACTAGTTAGATAAAAACTTGCTCCCAGGTTCTTTTGTGTTCTGGGAATTGTGATGGGAGGAGGATTTTGTGTGATGTTGGAGTATTGTGGATGTAGAAAGAGTAGGGTTACTATGTTTCTTTCTAAGAATGGTATGGCCTCATGAAGGGTGTACCATGTGTGAGTGGTGCATTTGGTATATGAGTGTTGTAGCTGACTGTGATCTGTGGTGTAGGTATTGTGTGTGCTTTGGAGGGGGGTGGTTGGTGAAGTGGAGAATTTATCAGAAGATTCATGATCATCTGGGTGTTGGACACCTCCAGAAAATAAATAAGAACCAGGTGGATCTTTGAGAGCTGGTGTCCTTAGTGGCTAGAGTGTTGGTAGTGTGAAATGATGGCACCCAGTGCTGGAGCTTGCAACCTTAGTGCCCAGGTTCTTGTGTGTTCTGGTGTCCCAAAAAATGATGAGAGGTGGTGCTGCTGTATCCAGCTGCTGCTGCCATGTTCTTGTGTGTACAGAAGCAGGAGATGTTCAGGGGGGTGGTGAGCTTGCTTGTAAGTATGATGGAATGTGTGAGGTGTTGTGGTAAGGAGATGCACCTTATGTGTATGTCATCTTGCCTGAATGGACTTCTGTGAATGTGATAGGGGTTTTATTGGTAGTTATTGGAAGGTGGTGAACTCCAGTTGAAGCGGCAAGAAATGACCATCTATATTGAGGGATATCCAATAGAATAAGCATCAAGGATACTAATAACACACATTGAATTTCCACCAATGATGTAGATATTTCTGTTATTACTGGCAAAAAGACAAAAAGGTTAGCTAAAACTTCATGTATTATCATGATGGCTCTTCTATTGTGGTTATGACAATGTACTGAAGGCTAAATCTAGAATTTTCATGGTTAGACCTGCGATGTTGTATGGGGCGGAGTACTGGCCCGTGAAGAACTCCCATGTTCAGAGAATGAAGGTTGCGGAGATGAGGATGCTTAGGTGGATGTGTGGGCACACCAGGCTAGATAAGATTAAGAATGAAGTTATTCGACAGAAGGTAGGGGTGGCCCCGGTGGATGAGAAGATGCGGGAAGCGAGGCTGAGGTGGTTCGGGCATTTACGGAGGAGGGGTCCCGATGCCCCGGTGAGGAGCTGCGAGTGGCTGGAGATTGTTGGCGGTCGGCAAGGAAGAGGGAGGCCTAAGAAGCATTGGGGAGAGGTGATTAGGCAGGACATGACTAGAATGCAGGTTTCCGAGGACATGACCCTTGATAGGGGAGTCTGGAGGTCTAGAATCAGGGTTGAAGGCTAGGGGCTCATAGAGTTCTTCGTACGCCTCACCCGGGGTTGGGTGTGGAATAGCAGGGTCACCCATAGATGATTAGTGTTTTAGCTTATGTCCCCTTATGGTTGTTAGGATGGTAGTTACGGTTTGTTATTATTGCATGCGACTGTATTTATATTTCTTATGTTTACATAATTATTTATGTTATTTCTGCGGGATTTACTAATGCTTTATTGTTCTGTTTTGTCTTGTTTTTGTTTCTAATTTTGTCTTTGTTTTTGTTTTTGTTTTTGTTTTACTGCAGCTTTTCATTTTATCCTATGCGCCGAGGGTCGAATGGAAACAGCCTCTCTACCCTTTCGGGGAGGAGTAAGGCTCGTCTACATATTATCCTCCCAGACCCCACCTGGTGGGAATATACTGGGTAGTTGTTGTTGTTGTTGGTGAATTTTGGTAGAATTAGAGATTTTTGAAAAATTAGGTATGTAGACCTCAAATTGAGGTTAGATTCCAAAATAAATTATATAATCGGGTTCGAGAGTGAATGGGTACTCGAGCTTTGGTCCGAATTTCAGGTTTGGACCAAGCGGGTTCAGGTGTCGACTTTTGTTGACTTATTCAATAATAACCTAAATTGAATTCTTTACAATCGTGGGTAGTTCTTAAGGCTTAATTTGAATTGTTTAGTTTGTAAATTGCTAGATTTCTATTGGTTTGGAGGCTTGTTTTAAATGCAAAGTGGTGGTTGAGCTTTGAGTTTGGTCTTTGGAGCAAGGTAAGTGTCGTGGTTAACCTTGATTTGATGGAATAGGACTTGTTGTCTATTTGCTACATGTTTAGATGTTTGATACAACGTATATGTGAGATAACGAGTACTTATGCATTGTTTTCGGGTTAAAGCATACGAGTGGAACTTGGTTCCTTGTTATTGTTGCTTTCTTTGATAGTGTTATTCATGCTTAGACTAGTATTGTTAAATTGATCATTCTTGTCATGTCTACGGATTTTTGGTGATAATTGAGTATTGATTTCTATGCTGAGGCTGGTATTATGGGACCAAATGCTGAAGTAAGTTTTGTTCTTGTTATTTTATCTCTCTGTTGTTATCTGTTCATTTCTTTATGGTAAGGGAGAGTGTTAATGTACAAAGGGTGATGTCGTGCCATATTGTGTGTGTTAATGCACGAACGATGATTCCGTGGCATATTGCAAGTGTTAACGCACGAACGGTGATATTGAGCCATATTATGAATGTTAATGCACGAAGGGTGATGGTGTATCATTTCTGTTGATTGATATGGTGAGGTTGAGAGTAAAAGTACGAAATGTGATATCATGCACTTGTCTTTACCGAGTTTAATTATTTTCATTTGGTCAAGGAATATTAGCTGTTACAGTTATCATTACTGCTCTAATTCTTTGATCTTGTATTTCCCTCAGCATGTCCCCCTCCCGATATTACTTGTTTAGCTTTTATTTGCTGTTATTTGTATATTGTTACTTGCACATGTTTATTGTGTAGGCGTCTTGTCATAGCCTCGTCACTACTTCGTTGAGGTTAGGCTCGAAACTTATTAGTACATGTGTTGTTTTGATAGTACACTCTATATTTACTGTACAGATTTTGGTATTGGCCCTAGCTGATCATGAGGTTAGAACTTGGACTTTCTCGTCAGGAGACCCAAGGTAGATCTGCTAGCGTCCGTAGACCCTGAAGTCTCTTCCTAGTCCTATTATTTTAATGTTTCTTTTTTTGTCAGAACAATGATATTTTCCTTCAAACTTTATTTATAGTAAATTGTAGTAGCTTGTGAGTTGTGACTCCATACCTAAATATAACAGATGTTATGGGTTTATGTTATTCCGTAAAATTTTAGCTTTTGTTTATCTTAATTGTTCTTGTTATTAATATTGGCTAAAGTTGGCATTAAAAATCCTGTAATGTTGACTTGCTTAGCAGATAAAATGTTATGCGTCATCATAATTCCAACGGTAAAATCCCAAATCATGATAAAACCTTCCTTCAATTGAAACACTTGTCACCAGTTTTCTAATTGTTACTATTTTTTAATTGGTTTTCTCTAATTCTTAGGAGGAGAGTTTCTTCCTCTTATATACCATATTTGTCTGCACCTTTCTTTATTTGCAATATTTTTTCATACATATATCTTTGGCTTGACTTTTGCCAACTAGTCATTAGCTAGACGGGTGTCACACATTGGCTAGTATCGCCTACCAGCGACAGAAGCTACTTGATTGTTAGGCTTAAAAGCTCTGGTGATATTAATATGAAGGAAAAATATTCTATTGTAAATCTCTGAAACATCTAGAATATTAAACATTTCTCCATAAAATCTCTACACATAAAAATTATTAGTACTCATATTTATAATAGTACTATGAATTCTATTTTAGCTAAAAACAAAAAATTCTACTCCTATATTAATTTGATTACAAATCTTTTTTAGATATGAATTAAATAAACTGACAAGTATAAAATCCTAAACGGTTTGAGTTTTCTATTTTATTAAACTAGTTTTCCAACATTTAAGTATTTAAAAAGAATTTAGAGATTTTGGATACTAACTAGATACTATCTTTTTGTTGTTTTTGTTTTTGTTGTTCCTTGCCTTCACTGAGCCGATGGTCGATTGGAGACAGCCTCTCTGTCCTTTCGGATAGGGGTAAGGCTCGTCTATGTATTACCCTCCCCAGACCCTACTTTGTAGGACTATACTGGGTAGTTGTTGTTGTTGTTGTTGGATACTAACTAGAGATTTCAAGACAGAAATCTCTTATTGTCTTTTCCCGTAGTAAAGGCCTTCCCACAGTCACCCGACTTCATATATCTAACTGCTTATAGAGAATTTGTTTGTTAATTATGTTCAGATTAAAAGCATAAGAAGTTTACCAAAAACGCAGAATTTTACTTATTCTCTTATTTCTTTATCAGCTTAGAAGGCAATTATGATTATTACGCCAAACTGAGAATATTTAAAAACAAGACAACCTTGGATGGACATTGGATTATAAACTAAAAAAACAAGAATATATTCAGTATATTCCCAACAAATGAACATTGATTTATAAATTAAGCAAAAAAAAAAAGGTAGCAATTTAGCAACAGTGCCGAGGAATGATTAATTTAAGTAGGACTAATAGACTACTATGAGTACTTCTAGTGATTAGTGACCGAGCCCACAATATAGCATGAGACTTGCCCAAATGGATAAAATATTGGCTGTTTGATTGAAGGAATTAAGTTGGTTGTCTCGATATAAATTTTAGGACTAAATTTATTTTGTATTTGGTTGGAGATACTAACTCAAGTATTATACTTATACCAAAACCTTGATACAACATATCCCACATAGAAGGTGCTGATTATCCAAGTTATAATCCTAGATGTCTTGGTTGTAATGGCAGGATTATAATCGCGGGATGTCGTGATTTTAACTCAATGTCACAAGTGACAAATGGATTCAGGGGTTCGCAACACCCACTAACTCAAATTTTTTTATCTATACTACACTTGGGAGTTATAAAACAAAAGAGAAATAATGTAATACTAATAAATTTTGCTCAAACTTGCAGGTTCTTTGTACGTATCTCAACACAGAAAAAAATCAAAATTACAAATGGAACAATTACTGATAGCAACCTAATTTTTGCTTTGATTACAGCTCATCCTCAGTTCTCATCCACATTTTGTCTCCTATCTTTAAGAAAAGCAAATCTATTTCTTTGTCACACCAATCCTCATAAGAGCAACATAAGCCAAGAACCTGTAACCCAGAAGCATAATAGACAATGCAACCACTGAAATGCCCTTACCTCCAAGCCCTATAGTCTTTATCGAAGGAAAATCCTCAACAAGACATGTCGCGTTTACTGCACACGCATAAGTTTCTCCTGGACCATACTGTGATCCTAACAAGAGCTTGTACGCGTACTGGCTTATTGATATGTACTTGATCCAGGCAATGAAACTCGGGACATGCTGAACGAAGTACCCTCCAGCTAATGTGAACGATAGCATGATGACTGAGCCAAGTATTGTGGCCGACTTTTGATCCATAACCATTGCACCAATAGCAAGTCCAAGTCCTTGAGAGACTAGTACATTATAGAGGAGGGCGAATAAGGTAGAGAAGAAGTGCCCGGCTGACAGTTTTAGGCCATCCATAAAGTATGTTATAACGACGAAAATAGTTGGAAGGACAAGCTCCATTGGAAGGTCACCAACAGTCCTAGCCATGAAATATGCCGAGAGTCTGTACATGCCTGACGATCGTTCTTTTTCCAGCATCATCCTCTCTTGTGGGAAGGTAAAAATAGCTTGGAACATAGGATAAAACTCCCAGAAATTAGAGTAGAAGAACAGAAGCCCAATCTGCAATAGTTCAAAATAAATAGGATTAGTAAACCTGGAAATAATGAAGGTTACTTTCTAAAACAGGTTAAAATATACAACAACAACCACCCAGTGGATTCCCACAAGCAGGATCTGGGGACGGCAGGATATACGAAGCCGTATCCCTATCCTGGAAGGACAAAGAGAATGTTTCCCATAGACAAAATAGGTCAAAATATAAAAATTCTTTACACCGTCAGTATACATAAGTTAAATCCTTAACAAATTCCTACACTTTTAGATTCTTTTCCTGGATAACTGACTCAAATAGTCGCATTACATCATTTTTCAAACCAGAATAGTTGGACTATCCTCTCATTGTTACAAGTACTGTTTACCAGTTCAAATAAACAAAATGATGCCCTGCTTTGACTAATATTAACAAGAAGAAGTACTAATTAATCACCTGATCTTGTAGGTTACTAGATTTCCACCATAACAATCCACACAGGAAAGACACCACCAAGACTTGTCCAACCTTGAGGCCAGAGAAGGACTCGTGTTTTCGTTCTTTCATCCCTCTTCTAAATAATACTGAGAATTGCTGCCACCAGGTATTTGACCATTGATTGAATTTCTTCTCATTTAATTTATCAGCAACCTGATGATCATCAAATTCTTGCAATTGTCCCTTCAAGTTCTCCGCTAGATTGTTTTTGAAAGCTGCCACTAAAGTTTGCTTGATTGATGCTGGATCTTCTATAGGATCATCTGATGTTATGCGAGGATCATCCAATAATATACCTAAAAAGTTAAATTTACCACTTCAGTAATCATAATACCAATTGCTAAAAGAATATTACACGAGTAGCAATTCTGAAAATAATCGCCAGGCTATGAACGAGTTGCATCAATAGAGAATTGATCACACAAGCATAAACAGTTTTTACCATTTTTACGCATCAATTCTGCATCTGTAGCATATATATAACAGCATAACTAGTCAAACAAAAACAGAATTTCTAGGTACTTTGGTAAAAGGTGGCTTGATCCATAAGAGCCAAAGTACTCTTTATAAGATGACAAATGACTAAAAGTGAAGCATAAAAAGAAGTTAGATGAACATACCATTTGCAAGATCCAATAAGAAGTCCGAGGGATTCATAGCAACTAACGGTGAATATCCAACGCTAGAAAAGTACCCCATGGCATCCTCGCCTCTCCCAAAATATAGGGGATTTCCTTCAGATAACAGCAACACTTTGTGGAACATGTAAAATAGCCTACTCGAAGGCTGATGTATTGTCATGACAATAGTCCTACCGCCCTTCACCAAATCCCTTAAAGTGCACACGATCCTTTGAGCTGTAGTAGAATCAAGCCCTGATGTTGGTTCATCCAAGAACAACAAACTCGGATTAATAAGCATTTCTTGGCCAATACTAACTCTTTTCCTCTCCCCACCAGAAATTCCTCTCAATAGCGGACCTCCAATAATACTATCCTTGCACCTTGTTAATCCAAGTTGAGTTATAATCGCTTCAGCATTCGCAGTCTTTTCCTGAACCGTAAGAGTTCCAGGCAAGCGAAGGAGAGCAGTGAATACGAGTGTTTCTGTCACAGTAAGGTGAGGGTAAAGAACATCATCTTGGGTCACAAAGCCTGTGTTACGCTTCATGGCATTGGAAAATGGCTTGTTATTGTATGTAATGGCACCATCGAGATGGCCATGAACGAGCCTGCCACCTAATCCTGTTAGTAAAGTTGTTTTGCCACTGCCTGAAGGGCCTAATATGGCCAGCATTTCACCTGGAGAAACTATACCTGAGACACCTTTCAATATTATTTTCTCTTCTTCTGATTTAGAGGAATTGATACACCGTTCTTTCACAAGCTTAATCTTGTAAAGGACATTCTCAAACTGCAAGATTTGATCACCCAAAGCATTATTTGGAAAATAACAGAAAATAATAAATTCATCGGATCAAATTAAAGGAGCAACTATTTATTAACTTGATAGCTTCTATGTTTTTTTGGTGAGAACTAGCATCTAGCATAATCAGCAATTTGGGTTGAAAACAAGGTTCCTATTACACTTTAGATCATCTAAAGTGATAGGAATAATTTCGCTACGTTCTTCATCGATGCAAGAACCAAGATATCTGTTGCCGATAGTCGTTTATTTTCAAAGACAATGTATAAACTCTTTACACCATTATATGGAGTATAAGTAAAATCCTAAAAAGAAACAGAACATGATTGGGAAAAATAATTATTCAGTGCATTCATTGTGACAGATTAAAATGGCACTTATTTATTTCTACTTCTGAATTCTTTGTGCTATCTCGTTTCTGTCCCCAATTATTTATCAGATGTCTCCAATTTAACAAAAGTGGAATTAACACACACTGCGTTTTCTGGGCCAAAATAGTTGAAAAGTTAAAAAGCATTACTGATACAGGAGCATCTAATACTGATACAAAAGGAAATAGAATTAAAGCAAGGTAAACTATTAATGCTTAGTCAGCCAGCATCCAACATTCCTGGAATTCCGATGAAAAGGGGCAACCCGTTGCACAAGGCATCCCGAAATTATATTCCGAAGGGCCGGACCCACGAGGGTGTTATGTAAACCTAATGCTTGCATTAGGATTACTTTCACTACTCGAACCTGTGAGCTACATGACATACATGGAGACATCCACGGAATTCCGATGAAAAAGAATATGAAATCTCATTATTATCAATGTAGAATTGATTATTTTTAAATATATCATCACCTTTATATAATCTTTCTCAGAATAAAAAATTGACAATACATGCATGCAAGTTAATTTTCTCCAGAAAACAACTATACTAGTATCAGTTTTTATCATATAAAATATCCAGATTACCTTAAGAGTAACAGGACGATTAGATTTCTTGAAAATGGCTGAACTTTTAGATTGATCAGAGTGCAGATTTTGTTGATGGAGCGGTATATTCGCCATCTCTTGTTCCATGTTTAGAGTTCTTGGCCTTCTTCTATTACTTTCTTGAAAAAATTAATAGACTGAAAACTGAATCAAATATATGTATAGATGAATCTGATGATTTTGTTGTATTCAAAATTCTTGGGAATTCGAATGGACTGATATCTAGAGGGAATGGAGAAATAATAAATGTATGTAGAAGCGTAGCAGGACTTTAGATACGCATGCTATTAGGGAATGAAGGCTAATTAAATATGACTAGTTGACTAAGTTGTAGTAGGATTTGAAGGTAAATCCGAATTTTACTCATGCGATATAAGAGAATTGAAGATTTAGTAATATTTGCATTATTTATTCATGCGATATAAGATTGAATATATGAATTTTTTCGTACTTTTACCATATATGAAACATTATTACCAAAAATATTTATAATTTATAAAGTATCTGTTCAGTCCATATTATTTCTACAGTTTTTGTACCAATCATTAAAAGCTAATTAATAGCAGCAGCTGTATCTTCCTATTTTTGCGAGCTAAATTTTAGGAGCAGAATATTCTGAACAGATTTGGCGTGAATAAGACCATATCAATATCACGGAAATCGCTCATCTTAAATTTATAAACAAATCCCGTTCGTCGAAATCAAAATATCAGTTCGTCGCTACAAATCAAACTATCAGTTCATCGAAATCAGAAGCTCAATTTCAAATTGAAAAAATCAGTTCTGCAAATCTCAGTTTGTCGACTTTTTTCCTCACTCCCTAATCAAAGTTCAAGTCAAATTCCAATAATACGCAATCATGTCAAAAATCACAATCATGCAACAATTAAATGGAAATTGGGATAACTATGGCAGATTTAGAGATTTTGAAGTTGATGCAATCGTGGTAGATGATAATGCAATCTACAGTATTCTGATTTCTACAATTACAGAACAACTATCGATTATTACTTCAGAAAAAAATGTAGAAATCAAATACATGGTGAACGACAATTGTCCCCCAATGGAGATTAGGAATGATATGGGGGTTCGTGTGTATATACAGACCAAAAAGGAGAATAGAAACTTAGAATCATATCCGTTATGTATAAGTGTACAAGATTTCGATATGGAATTGGCAATCAACAACGATAACACAAGTGCATGCTTCTATGGTTCGAAATTGCATAGAATTATGGTTTTATGGTATTATCTACAAAATTACTACATTTACCTACAATTAAACTACAAATCAATTTAATGAAAGAATAAAGCAATGCTGTTTTCAAAATTATCTATAAAGTTACTACATTTATAGAACAAAATAAACTATAGTCTATGTTTAGAATAAAATGTAGTCAAATAAAATACAAATCAGTTTAATTATGTATGAAGCAATATTGTTTTCAAAAATTTCTACAAATTGCAATAGTTATAGTACAATTTAATTACAATGTCTGACATCCTAAAATTGATGACTACAAAATTTTCACTATATATACAAATTATCTATAAATATTCTACATAATTATAATGACAGTGTTTATCTTTATTTTGATGACGTTCGCGTGGGTCCCTAAAGTTACTTGATATGAAATCCTCTCCAGCTATAGAGGAATATCAAAGTGAAATAATAACAGAATCTACGCAAACTGCTATTGAAGAAGGACAAGTGTATCAGGACAAGTAAACTGTAGCTGCTGCAATGAAGCACTTTTCTTTGATGCACAAGTTCCAGTTCTGAGTTAAAATATCTACTCATAAAAGGTATGGAGATATTTGTGGAGAAAAGATCATTAAAGCAGTGTTTTACTCAAGATATGTATTTTTTAAATATTGTAGATAAATTGTAGTTACATTGTAGTTAAGTTGTAGTTTACATTATTGTATGTTAATACAGTCCTTTTGTTGCAAATACATTTATAATCTATATTAAATATTGTATTTTTTTTGTAGCTACTGGCTCGTATGTGTTGGTAAAAACTGTAAATGGCACTTCAAGGCAACGTCAATTAATGATTCTGCAATTTTCAAGGTAAGGATTTTCAACTAAAAACACACATGCTCCTTAATGGACGACATTCATACAACGCAAACATACTACAGTTGTAGTTGGAGCATGGTCATTCCAAAGTATTGTGATCGTAAGACTGTTTACACACCAAAGGACGTACAAATTGACATGTTATCTGAACACGGAGTGAACCTAAGTTACATGTAAGCACGGAGAGCAAAAGAAAAGGTTTTACAATTTTTGAGAGGGAACCTGGCTGACTCCTATAGCAAATTACCCAAATATTTTCATATTCTTGAGGAGACTTATCTTGGTTCGGTTGTTAAATTGAAGAATACAACAGATGAATGCTTCTTATACGCATTTGTTGCTCTTTGTACATCGATAAGTGGTTGGCAATATTGTAGGCTTGTAATAGTGGTTGATGAGACATTTTTAAAGTCAACCTACAGGGGGATTATGCTGACAGCAAG
Source organism: Nicotiana benthamiana (assembly GCA_034376525.1). Lineage (NCBI taxonomy): Eukaryota > Viridiplantae > Streptophyta > Magnoliopsida > Solanales > Solanaceae > Nicotiana > Nicotiana benthamiana. Next base: position 121,211,771 of record CM067331.1, read on the forward strand.
TACCATGGATGCAACAGGTAAAAAGTATAAAACTTTTGTAGTTATTTTGTAGACTGTCTATAAAATGTACATATATTATAATAATTTTGTAGCTATTACATGAAATGTAGATAAATTGTCTATATTATAATTGTTATGTATTTATATTTTATATAAATTTTCAAAGCCGCTAAGGATTAGAAGATATATTATTATGTGATCATAAGGATTTTGAAGGTAAATCAGAATTTTACTCATGCGATATAAGAGAATTGAATATTTAGTAATATTTGCATTATTTATTCATGCGATATAAGATTGAATATGTTATGAAATAATGTAAAAGACAAGAACAATAATGCAAGAACAAGAGCAATAGAGAGAAGAGTAGAGAGAGTTCTTCTTATTGATACTTAGAGAATGTTAGGAGTGATTTACAATGGTAGAGGGCACCTCTATTTATAGGGAGGAGGATGATTTAGCTACCAATAATAGGACTCTAGAATCTCTCTAATTAAAGACATTCACCTTAAATAGAAGTGTATTTATAACACTCCCCCTTGAATGTCTATTCAATGATGTGCCTCGTTAAAACCTTAAAACAAAACCCAATGGGAAAAATTAAAGTAAGGAAAAAGAGTACACATGTTTGAATATGCGCCTATTGGTTGCCTCGTTAAAAACCTCGCAAGGAAAACCCGGTGGGACAAAACCTTGTAAGGGAAAAAGAGTGCAACGCACATTAACTCCCCCTGATAAGAACATCAATTTATGTCCTTAAGTCTTCGCATCCCGATCTTGTGAACTAGCTTCTTGAAGGTTGACTTTGGTAGAGATTTTGTGAACAAATCAGCCATATTGTCGCTTGAACGAATCTGTTGAACATTGATATCACCATTCTTTTGAAGATCATGTGTGAAGAATAACTTTGGTGAAATATGCTTCGTTCTATCTCCTTTTATGAATCCTCCCTTCAATTGAGCTATACATGCTGCATTGTCTTCATACAAAGTTGTGGGTAGTTTATCACACTTCAAACCATATTTGTCTTGGATATGATGTATTATAGACCTCAACCACACACACTCCCGACTTGCTTCATGAATAGCAATTATCTCGGCATGATTAGATGAAGTAGCCACAATTGATTGCTTAGTCGATCGCCAAGATATGGCGGTTTCTCCACAGGTAAACACATAACCCGTTTGAGATCGAGCCTTGTGTGGGTCGGACAAATATCCAGCATCAGCATAACCAACAAGATCCGGGCTGCAATTCTTGCCATAAAATAAGCCCATATCGGTAGTTCCCTTTAGGTACCGCAATATGTGTTTGATCCCATTCCAATGTCTCCTCGTATGAGCCGAGCTAAATCTTGCTAAGACATTAACTTAAAAGGATATGTCAGGTCTTGTAGTATTTGCAAGATACATTAGTGCGCCAATTGCGCTAAGATATGGTACTTCAGGACCAAGTAGCTCTTCATTCCTTTCTTGTGGTCGGAATGGATCTTTGTTCACATCAAGTGATCGAACAACCATCGGTGTACTTAAAGGATGTGCTTCATCCATGTAAAACCGTTTCAGTACCTTTTCTGTATAGGTAGATTGATGAACAAAAATTCCGTTTGCCAAATATTCAATTTGCAAACCAAGACATAGTTTAGTCTTTCCGAGATCTTTCATCTCGAATTCATCCTTTAGATAATCAATTGCCTTTTGGAGTTCTATAGGAGTTCCAATAAGGTTTATGTCATCGACATATACGGCAAGTACAACAAATTCCGATGTTGTTTTCTTTATAAAAACACACGGGCAAATGGCGTCATTTATATAGCCTTCTTTTAACAAGTACTCACTAAAACGATTATACCACATTCGTCCAGATTGCTTTAGACTATACAAGGATCTTTGCAATTTAATTGAGAACATTTCCCGAGATTTTGAATTATGCGCGTTTGGCATCTTGAGTCCATCGGGAATTTTCATGTATATCTCATTATCAAGTGAGCCATAAAGATAGGCAGTAACCACATCCATTAAGTGCATGTCAAGCTTTTCATGGACAGCAAAACTTATGAGATAACGAAAGGTTATTGCATCCATTACAGGCGAATATGTCTCTTCATAATCGACACCAGGCCTTTGAGAAAAACCTTGTGCAACAAGGCGTGCCTTATATCTTTGTACCTCGTTTTTCTCATTTCTTTTGCGTACAAAGACCCATTTATAGCCGACAGGCTTAACACCATTAGGTGTTTCAACTATAGGGCCAAAAACTTCACGTTTTGCCAGCGAATTCAATTCTGATTGAATTGCTTCTTGCCACTTTGGCCAATCCTGTCTTTTTCGACATTCTTCAACAGATTGAGGTTCGAGATCCTCACATTCTTGCATAATGCTAGATGCTACATTATAAGCAAAGGCATTATCCACCACAATATCCACTCGATTAATATTTGCCTCAATATTAATTGGATTTAGGGATAGTTCCATATTTTCCAGAGACTCGGGCTCAATGGATTCTTCATGAATCTCAGAATTTGTCAAATCATGAATTTCCTCATGAGATTCTTTCGTAGTGTCATCTCGATCGTTCTTTTTCCTCTTTCTAGGATTTCGATCTTTGGAACCTAATGGTCTGCCACGCTTCAGGCGTGCATTTGACTCATTGGATATGACACTAGATGATTGTCCAACAGGGACATCAATACGGATTGGAACATTTTCCGCGGGAATATGGGATTTCGTTATCCTTTTCAAGTCCGTAAATGCGTCAGGCATTTGATTTGCTATTCTTTGCAAATGGATAATCTTTTGTACCTCTCTTTCACAAATAGAGGTATGTGGATCAAGATGAGATAATGATGCATTTTTCCACAAATTTTCCCATTTGGTTTCACCAACTTCTCCCCCTAATTTTGGGAAAAGTGTCTCATCAAATCGACAGTCTGCAAATCGTGCAGTAAACAAGTCGCCTGTCAATGTTTCGAGGTAGCGAATGATGGAGGGCGATTCAAACCCAACATATATTCCTAACCTTCTTTGCGGACCCATTTTGGTGCGGGATGGCGGTGCTATAGGCACATATACTGCGCATCCAAAAATTCTTAAATGGGATATATTGGGTTCATGACCCAAAACCAATTGCAACGGGGAATACTTGTGGTAATTCGTCGGTCCGAGACGAATTAGCATTGCTGCATGCAAGATGGCGTGAACCCATACCGAAGTGGGCAGCCTCGTTCTCATAAGTAATGGCCTTGCAATCAACTGCAGGCGTTTAATTAACGATTCTGCAAGACCGTTTTGAGTGTGAACATGAGCTACAGAATGTTCAACTTTTATCCCGATTGATAAGCAATAATCATTAAATGCTTGGGATGTAAACTCAGCAGCATTATCCAGTCTAATGGACTTGATTGGATTATCTGGAAATTGCGCTCGTAGTCGAATTATTTGTGCCATTAATTTCGCAAACGCAAGGTTGCGTGATGACAACAGGCACACATGAGACCATCTACAGGATGCGTCTATCAAGACCATGAAATACCTAAAAGACCCACTAGGTGGGTGAATAGGTCCACTAATGTCCCCTTGTATACGTTCCAGAAACGTGGGTGACTCAGTCCCAACCTTTGTTGGTGATTGCCTGATAATCAACTTGCCTTGATAACACGAAGTGCAAGGATATTCATTATTCGAAATAATTTTGAAATTCTTTAACGGATGCCCATATGAGCTTTCTATAATCCGTCTCATCATGACCGATCCTGGGTGTCCCAATCGATCATGCCAAAGTACAAAGGTATTGGAATCAGTAACCCTTTGGTTTACTGTTGAATGTGCCTCAATTGCACTAATTCTTGTCCAATACAGGCCACAAGATAAAGACGGGAATTTCTCAATAACCCTCTTTTGGCCGGAGACATTCTTTGTGATGACGAGATATTCAAGATTATCTTCATCCATTGTCTCAATATGATAGCCATTCCGGCGTACATCTTTAAAACTCAACAAGTTTCTCTTAGACTTGGAGGAGAACATTGCATTCTCTATGATTAACGTCGTGCCTTTGGGCAGAGTTACAATTGCTCTTCCGGAGCCTTCAATCAATTTACTACTTCCAGAGATTGTAGTAACGTTTGCCTTACACATATTTAGTTGAGAGAAATATTTCGATTCTTTGAGTATTGTATGTCTAGTACATGAATCAACTAGGCAAATACTTTTACAGTTGGACGTTGATCCAAGTTCGCTTTGTGAGATATCCATATTTGCTATCCCATAGTTTGACATACAAAAGAGAAACACGAACATAAGAATAAACAAGTTCAATTCGTTTGTGTCACATAAAATTTTCAAAATCTGCTGCTAACAGTTGACTAACAAAATCAGATATGTTATCCATAATTGATTACTTTGCAGTTTGAAAGTTTCAGTTTAAACATTTTCTTCAAACAATCGATTGTTAAACACAAACAATCGATTGTTGAACATTGACAATCGATTGTTAAACACACACAATCGATTATTTGCTATTTTGAAAAACTTCAGATCACACTGTCTTAAGACAATCGATTGTTAAATATAGACAATCGATTGTTGGCTATTTTGAAAAATTCCAGAGCACACTGTTTTAAGACAATCGATTGTTAAGTATAGACAATCGATTGTTGGCTATTTTGAAAATTTCCAGAGCACACTGTTTTAAGACAATCGATTGTTAAGTATAGACAATCGATTGTTGGCTATTTTGAAAAATTCCAGAGCACACTGTTTTAAGACAATCGATTGTTAAGTATAGACAATCGATTGTTGGCTATTTTGAAAAATTCCAGATTACACTGTCTTAACGACAATCGATTGTTAGACAAAGACAATCGATTGTGGATGATTTTTGAAAAATTCCAGATTACACTGTCTTAACGACAATCGATTGTTAGACAAAGACAATTGATTGTGGATGATTTTTGAAAAATTCCAGATTACACTGTCTTGACGACAATCGATTGTTAGACAAAGACAATCGATTGTGGATCAATTGTTTTTCAGCTTTAATGCGAAAATAGTAGATAATCGACTAGTTTTTCAGGCTAGTCGATTACCCCTACTGGAAAATAAAAATATTATTGATATTTGAGCATATTGAAGATATTCTAAAGAACTAGTGCTAACATTATGAACTAACTAATACGAGCTAATACTAATGACTATTATTTTATTCACTAACTAATACAAATAAGTAGAACAAAATCAAATAACTCCATCTTCTTTCATCACGGACCCATCGCCGATTAGGTGGTCTATTTTCCCCTCGGGTTGCTCAAAGAAGTCTGCCACATCCAGGTGGGTGATGTCCAAGTTGTCGTCATAGACAAAATTTGTTTCAGGGCCTTTTCTCTTTCGAGATGCTTGATAAAGGTCAACCAAGTGTCTTGGTATACGGCAAGTCTTTGACCAGTGCCCTTTCCCACCGCAACGATAACTTATCGTTTCTGAACCATTTGCCTTAGGATCTTCATGACCCCGTTTTTGCTTTCGGCGGTTATCTCTCCTTGGGGGTTGGCGGACTTCATTGGAATTTCTTCCTTGTCTACGTCCCTGGTTATGACCCCGTTTATGACCATGACCATGGCCCTTTTCATGTTTGGCATAATGAGAGTGCACCTTATCTGCTTCAGGCAGTGGTGTAGACCCAGTGGGTCGATTTTCATGATTTCTCATGAGCAGGTCATTATTTCGCTCAGCCACTAGTAGAAGAGAAATCAGTTCAGAGTACTTTGTAAAGCCTTTCTCTCTGTACTGTTGTTGCAGTACCATATTGGAGGCATGAAACGCTGTAAACGTTTTCTCAAGCATATCATAATCGGAGATATCATCCCCGCATAGCTTCAATTTAGAAGTAATTCTGAACATTGCAGAATTATATTCAGAAACGGACTTAAAGTCCTGGAGCCTCAGATGAGCCCAATCATATCGTGCTTGTGGCAGAGTGACCAACTTCAGGTTGTCATATCTCTCCTTTAAGCCGTTCCACAAGATGAGTGGATCCTTGACGGTGAGATATTCAATCTTCAAACCTTCATCAAGGTGATGGCGCAAGAAAATCAAGGCCTTCGCACAGTCTTGGGTGGATGCTTTTTCTCTATCTTTGATGGTGTCTCCGAGACCCATAGCATCTAAGTGGATTTCAGCATCCAACACCCATGTCATATAGTTCTTGCCCGAAATTTCAAGGGCAACGAACTTTCTTTTCGTAATGTCAGACATAATCGAGAATTAAATTAGGAAGAGGGAAATACCTTAGATTTTTCGAGAATGGTTCTTGAGACGGTAGAGTCTCGTGCTGATAATGTGTTATGAAATAATGTAAAAGACAAGAACAATAATGCAAGAACAAGAGCAATAGAGAGAAGAGGAGAGAGAGTTCTTCTTATTGATACTTAGAGAATGTTAGGAGTGATTTACAATGGTAGAGGGCACCTCTATTTATTGGGAGGAGGATGATTTAGCTACCAATAATAGGATTCTAGAATCTCTCTAATTAAAGACATTCACCTTAAATAGAAGTGTATTTATAACAGAATATATGAATTTTTTCTTATTTATACCATATATGAAATTTTATTGCCAAAAATATTTATAATTTCTAAATTATCTGTCCAGTCCACATTATTTCACGGGTCCGGGTCAGTTTACCAAAATAATTATCGAAGTCAAATTTATTAAATTTAATATCAAAATTTAGTATTTTTCTCACAGAATTCATATTTACGCTTTCCGGCTACGCGCCCGGACTATGCACGTAAATTAAGGCAATCCTAAATGAGGTTTTCAATGCCTCAAAAGTATAGAATGGGCAAAAAACAAGTGATGACCCCTTTGGGTCGTTACATACATGAACAGGTCGATTAATTTGATTTTTATCAAAATCAAACCAAACACAAATTATATCGGTTTAGGTTGATTTGATTTTCGAGTTTTTTGAATTTTTGTGTTATATGAATATTATTTCAATCTTAATTTGTTAAATTTTTTATAAGTAAATATATGTTTAGGAAAAAAAATTTAAAAATTGACAGACATATGATCTATTAAAATATTATTATGAAAAAGTTTTTAGTAACACATGATAGTTATTTTTTGAGTCGTCTGTCAATAATTTTTCGTTGATATACGCTTTAAAGGTTAATCGAATTTAAAAATTAAACATGAGAATCAATATAATACCTATATAATGATAATATTTTATTTTTTTAAATTTATCAAAATACCAAGATATAAGAATTTAATAGATTTTGAAATATGAATATGGAAAAAATAAAGAGATCGACGCATTTCACTAATACTTGATAAGAAAGTGATCATACAATTTATTATTTAAAGTTAATATAAATTGAAAATTTCATATATTTAACTAAATATTACATTTCATAAGAGAATCACAAATATTTCTAAATATTTTTGTTAAAAAATTCTATAGAAAGTCTTAAAAGTGCATATAAAAATTATACATTTATATATTGGTTTGGTTCGAATTTTTTACTCAATGCTAAACCAAATCAAACCAAACCTAATTGAGCTTTTTATTCACTTTGAATTGATTTTTCAGCTTGGTACCGTTTTCTAGTTTGGTTTGTACACCATTAAAAGGCAGGCAACACTTGATAGTAACAAGGACTAGTGTACATATGTTCTTCGGCCTCCCTTTTATTCATTCAAAAATTGGTGAAAATCTTTATGAAGAGCGACCAAAGATTTTAGAAGATCAGAAGTATTTTTTTGTCAACTTTAAGATATTTGGCCAAAATAAAAATTACTTTTGAGCGGCAGCAAAGAAACAGTTGAAATTAAATTTATATTTTTTAAATCATCTCATTAATTTAACAATTTTCTTTTAATTTTCTTTTTTCTTTTTAGTTCTATTATATATCTATTCTCTTTATTATTACGATCATAATATTTCTCCTATTTCTAAGAGTATGTTTTAATTTTATATTGAAAGATGTATTCTAATATTTTAAATTATCATGTAAGCAATAAACAATACTAAACACTCAATGTTATTATTTTGAAATAACTATATTTTATATTTATTGAAATTTTTATATTATATTTTATATTTAATTGAATTTATTTATAATAAGTGTTTAAATTTATATTTTTGTATAAATAATACTAATCATAAGTTGAACCGCTACTGTCCTTTTTCAAAATCTGATACTTAAAAGTCTTTTTAAAATATTAGCCAAATACAATGAGTTTGCACTCAAATAAATTGGTCAAATACAAACTGGTCCTTTGCAGAAATACCTTTTTCAAAAAATATTTTTGAACAAAAGCACTTTCCAAAATTAATAATTTTTTACTGCTTGGACAAACAGACTCTAAAATTGCAAATCTTTTTCTAATGATCTTTGGTTGATTTGCTCTTTAAAAAAATTAAGGAGATGCTTTCTCAATATCTAAGCCTATTGAAACCAGAAAGAAATGAAAATGTAATTCTAACAATTTTTTTTAATGATCTCCTACTTTCTAAAAGGACGAATGGGATGAATGTTTATTGTCTCAACTATTCTTCTGTTTGGAAGGTTGTTTAAGTAATTTGGTGTTGTAATTACAAAGGTAATAATTACATACCTTTATAGTTACAAACTAATAATTTGGTTTGTTTATTTTTCATGAAATAATTATAATGCAATTCTCACTTTCATATTTTGTTGGATAAGTACAATTACACGTTAAAGAATCTTTTTTTTTCAAGATTACCATGTAAAAAAGTTTCCTACATGAGAAACATATATGCAAATGATAAAATATAATTTAATTTATTATGAGGTATTTTCTATAAATAACTTTCTGAAAGATATATTAATTATTTCGAAATTAGTAAATATAATATCATAAAAATAATTCATATCTTATAGATAAATAATATTATTACTTAAATAAATTAATAAGAATATAAATAATTTTATTTTATCAACTCATGTAATTGTTACAAAAATAGATACGAGCGTAGAAAGTATTTTTTACAAAAACAAATTTATACAAATAACTAGAAAATAAAAATAGTAAAATATATATTAATCAAATTTTGATGTGTAAAAAGTATATGCATATATAAGAAATATTAGATGTTATTTATAACTATGTATTTAAATTGCATATTTACAAAATCAATAATTAGTGGTTAGTAACTAATATTGTAACAACTTGATTGGCCATTTTGTCTAGTTTCATCCTGTTACCCCTTTTCAAGAACGAGAATCATATGATATGTTGGGAATCTCTTATGATAATTATCCACGCTTGAAACGTATCTTAATGCCTGAAGGTTGGATAGATGGCCCTTACGTAAGGATTATATTGCCCCCAATTTTTATGAAATACAAGATGCTCATTGAATGATAAGAAAGCTATTTCCACTTAGACAATTTCAAATATTCAAGGATTGCACATGTATGTTTATGATTTTATGACATGTGGGGTTGGTTACTTTCGTTCCGGGAAGTTTTCGGGTTGATTTGGACTCTTTGATTATTGACTTACAAGTTTAAACTAGAAACGTTGACAAAACTTTGATTTTTGTGAAAATGGCCCCAAAACTGTATTTTTATAGCTCCAATAGCTTCATATTGTGTTTTCGAACTTGGACAGATGCCCAGAATTGATTTTAGAAGTCAATAGGTTGATTTTATTTTTATTTTCCGAAATTTAGAAATTTGAAGTTGAAAGGTTTGACCGTAGGTTGACTTTTAGCTATCAAGCTCAGAATTTAATTTTGGGAATGGAATAGGTCCGTTATGGTAATTAGAACTTGTCTGTAAATTTGTTATCATTTAGAGTTTAATTGATAGGATTCAGACGTTTAGTTATATGTTTATAAATTCTTGAACTTTACTTTCAAATTCTTGTGTTTTAATAATTGATTCGTACTTTTAGATGTTATTTTTGTATTTTGCTCAATAGAGCGAGTTTGTATGATATTTTTAGACTTGTGTGAAGGTTTGGTTTGGAGCCCCGAGAGATTGGGTGAGTTTCTGACATGTATCAGGGTGTTTTGGATTGAAAACCAAAAAACTGGTATGCAATAGCCTATTGTGTCACATTTGCGACACCAAGTTCGCAATGGCGAGCTTAGTAGGGGGCATTAGGTGTCGTAATTGCAATGTCAGGCATGTAATTGCAAAGCAGTCTGGGATCTTGGGTAGTTTTGTAACGACCCGGTCGGTTATTTCATGGGTTACGAGTGTGTTTCTCCCATTTTTGCTTCTTTATGTGTTGTTTAGCTATATATAATCATATCGTGTTGGTTGTTCTGTGTTCGGAGTGGCCTTGGAGTGAAATGAGACATTTATCTCTTTTGAGTAAGCTTAAGTTGGAAAGTCAATTGGATGTTGACTTATATGTAAAAGGTCTCGGATGTGAATTTTGATGGTTTGGTTAACTCCGTTAGGTCATTTTGGACGTAGGATCATGTTTGGAATGTAATTCGGAGGTCCGTGGTAGAGTTAGGCTTGAATTGGCGAAATTAAAATTTTGGCATTATTCGATCGACAGTGAAAATCTTTATATCGTGGTCGGATTGGAATACTGAAAATTGGAGTAGGTCCGTTGTGTCATTTTTGATATGTTTCCAAAATTTCAAGTAATTCAGATGAGGTTTGATCGCTTTTTGCATCTTTTGCGAAATTCTGAAGTTTGGAAATCCTTAGGCTTGAATCCGAGGGTGATTTGTTGTTTTGATGTTGTTTTGAGTATTCCGAAGGCTGGAACAAGTTTGAATGATATTATGGGATGTGTTGGCACATTTGGTTGAGGTCTCGAGGGTCTCGGGTGAGTTTCGGGTGGTTAATGGGCCAATTCTTGGTTTTGGAAGTTGGTAGATTTTCTGGTATTTTGTTGCAAAGAAATCCTTCTTCGTATTCGCGAGAGAGATCTCGCGTTCGCGAAGGTATAGTTAGAGGGTCAGCTGAGTTGTTCTTTGCGTTCCTGATGTAGGTCCCGCATTCGCGAAGGTGCATGAGTTTAAGGCTATGCGTTCCCGGCTTGGGCATCGCGTTCGTGTAGAGTCAACGGTCATGTGGAGTTTAGGCAATTAGCCTACGTATTCGCGAGGGGTGTTCCACATTTGCGTAGGGTCGAGCTGAGTGGTCTTCCCGTTCGCGAATGGACCCTTGCATTCGCGAAGAAGGGAATTTCGGTCTGAGGAAGCTTGTGCTTAGCGAACGTGAGGGAGCTACAGTGTTCGCGAAGAGGAAGACATCTGGGCAGAATGTTTAAGTTCGAAAACGAGGGTTTTGGTCCATAATTTTAAAATTCATTAGAGAGCTCGGGAGAAGACGATTTTGGAGGGGATTTTCAAATGAGTGATTGGTGTAAGTGTTCTTCACTCAAATTTAGTTAAATCCCATGATTATATCTTGATTTTTATCATTTAATTAGGGAATTTGCAATGAGAATTGGGGAAAATGGAGGAAAATTTGGAGAGTTGATTTTGGGGATTTGGATGGTCATTTGACGTGGATTTTGATGAATTTGATATGGGTAGATTCATAGGAAGATAATGATTATAGTGATATAAATTTTATTGGATTCTGAGACGTGGGCCTGGGGGTTGGGTTTGGCTAGTTTCAGGTTTTTTGAGTTAATTTCATTATTTTCGCTTGGGCTTTATTCCTTTAGCGTGTATTAATGATTTAATACTAATTTAGGTTAGATTCAGAGCATTTGGAGGCAGATTCGAGAGGCAAGGGCATCAAAGGCTAGAGTTTTGTCCGGTTTGAGGTAAGTAATGATTGTAATTGTTGTCCTGAGGGTATGAAACCCTGGATTTCACATCGTTGTACTATTTGAGGTGACACACATGCCAGATGATGAGTGTGAGGGGCGTGCATCATTGGGGATTGTGACTAGGTCCTTCTGGTAGCAACTATTAAGTTGTGTATTTGACGGAAACTACTTGATATTATCTTATGTTAGAAAATATTACTATGTTTTGGGCTGAATGCCATATTTGAGTCTCGTGCCAACTGTGTGGACCCTTAGGGGCTTTCGTTACTGAAATTCCTCACTATTTTGATTTAATAACAATCCTCAGTCATTCCATGTTTTACTGATTTCGTAACTCAGTCGTATTTATACTGATTTGATGCATAAATGATATTTTGGGCTGACCACCCTGTTTTAATCTTAGCTGGAGTGGCTTGAGAGATTTCTGAGTGAGTAAGGCTAAGAGATTGTGAGGTTATCATGGGAACGGGCTACATGTTCTACTGTTTTATGATATATGAGAGGCAAGAGCTTGAGTTGTTATGCCACGAGATGGCTTGTGATAGCGCTTGGGCAGGTAGGAGTCCCTCCGGAGTCATTACACCCCCAGTAAGCGCGGGTACCAGTGAGAGTGATGTGATGTTGACCAAGGGGCTGATCTTGATTCATGTTGTTGCCCGATAGGACGATTATGAGTTATTGTGAGGTAGCCCGAGGGGTTGGTTCTGACTAATGTTATACCCGAGGGGTGGTTTATGATATATGTCTTGCCCGAGAGGTTGTTCATGCTTTAAGTATTCTTCTCATTGTTTTCATCATTGGTTTGTAAATTGTTGAAAAAAGTTTTAAGAAGGTTTTACTAGAACTGTGTTTTCATAAGATAATTAAATTCTGCAATGTTTTAAAACCATATTGTTTTGTTATAGTCATATGACGTAGAATTATCTGTTTTCTTACTGCCCAACTTTTATTATTTACTAAGTTTGCATACTCACATTACTCCTTGCACCTTGTGTGCAGATCTAGCAGTTACAGATCGCGATAGTGCACCTTGATCATTCTTTCAGCAAGTCTTCGAAATTGGCAAGGTAGTTGCTTGGCGTTTGCATCTGTGCACTTCTCCTTCTTTCCTTACTCAGACTGTTCTTAGTATTTAACTTTCGGACTATGATAGCCTTTCTTGTACTTAGACAGATCATATAGTTGCTCATGACTTGTGCCACCTCGATGTCGAGCTTGCGTATATATTCCGCACTGGTTATTTAGACCCATGTTATAAGATATTTTCATTTAATAGCGAAAACTGTCTTCTACAAATTAATAGTTTGATTTGAGAATTGTATCGCTGGCGTAGTTCCACAATAGGCGCTAACACGACCGGGTTGGTTTTAGTATCGTGAATAGTTCGCATTTGTGACAAATATGTCTCTTTTAAGAGGAAACATGGTTTGCAATTGCAAACCCATCTTCACATTAACGAAGAGCTTCCTAGGCATGTGAGTGCCGCAGTTGCGATATTTTCTTCTCAATTGTAAACCCATATCGCAATTGCGATAACTGCAGCTGAACATAAGGGTTGAAAGTCGGGATTGTATCTCTCATTTTCTCATTTTTGAACCCTAGACTCTGTAGGAGGCAATTTGGAGAGGAGATCTTCACCTACAAACCTTGGGCAAGTGATTCTAGTCTATTTCTAATCACATTCCCTCAATATATAGTAGATTTTAACATCAAAATCATGTGAATCAAAGTGAAAATTTGTGAAACTTTGTCATGTTTTTGAAAATAAGAAATTGAGTTTTGAGAGTCGTTTTGGACTCGAATTTTGAATCTAATCACATAAAAAACTCATGGGGCCATGGGGATATTCCGAATCCACCATTGGACCCGAGTTTTAATTGGGCGAGCTCTGTGCTGATTTTTGTTAACTAATCATAAAAGTGTAAAGAACTTAAATTTATTTATTGCAACTGATTTTTTAGAATTGTTTGATGATATTAAGTCGATTTTAGTTAGAATTGAGCCGTGTGGAGGCAAATTTTAAGGGAAAGCTATTTTCGAGTGTTGAATTGGTCTAATTGTGTCACGATCCAGATTTTCCACCATCGAGAGTCATGATGGAGCGTACTAGTGAAAGCTATGCAAGCCAACCTTTTGAGCAATTTATCATTTTTCCTTTTTTAATCCTTTAAGAGTTGTGAACCAACAATTTATGAACAACAGAATTTAACAAGCGGAAGAAACAAATAAATCGTTCAAATATTTCAAATACAATTTCTTAAACAAAGATTACCCAGAACTGGTGTCATAACTTCATAGATGGTCTAGGAATACAACAAATAAGATCCGAAAATAAATACAACAATATTTCAAAAATATGTAAATGAAACAGGATGAAAGGATAGAGGGAGGCCAAGGCATGCGGACGCCTGTAGGACTACTTTGGGTCTCCCAACGGACAGAAGGCAGAAACCCAAAACTACGGTCTGTATGCTCCAGTACCGGGATCTGCGCACAGTACAAAGTATAGTATCAGCATAACCGACCCCATGTGCAGGAAAACGCCTATCCTAACCTCATCTAGGTAGTGGCAAGGATAGGACCAGACTACCAAATAAACCTGTGCAGTTAAATTATATCCAACGAAAAATAAAAGAAAAAATGTATAGTTAATAATAAGAGGGGGAAACATGTTGTGGGTTCATTGAATAATAACGGAAGAACACCAAATTAATATAAGGACCACCACAGTTCAATTGAATATAGGAAAGGGGAATCATGTTGCAGGGTACAACAAGGATCAATAGAAACCAAAAATTAATAAAAATCAGGAAATCAAAGACAAATGCATGGCATCACCCTTCGTGCTTTAACACTCGCTCAAAAATAACATGCACGATATCAACCTTCGTGCTTTAACACTCTCTCACCAAAACAATGCATGGCATAACTCTTCGTGCTTTACACTCTTCCTCACCTAAGGAACAATCAAAAAACAATTTGGGCAAGGGAATCAATATCATCACAATAAAATAAAGTAGCAACAACAAATTAGTAAATAAGCGTAAAGAACACCATAACTTAATAATTAGCAAGAATTAGGAAAATCAAGGACAAGTGCACGACATCACCCTTTATGCTTTTACTCTCATCCTCACCATAAAATCAATACTAATGGAATGGCATTACCCTTCATATTTGTTCCTCACATAATTATGACACGGAATGATCCTTCTTTCATTATCACTCATATAAAGGCACGAAATGGTACATCGTGCGACATGGCATCTCTCTTCGTGCTTTAACACTCTCTCACCAAAAAAAGCACGATATCATCATTCGTGCTTTAACACCCTTCCTCACCCAAACAACAATCACAAGCAATAAGGGCAAGGAAATCAACAATTTACAATTAAATCCCGGTAAGGGAACAATAGTACAACAGTCATATCCTGGCAAGGGAGATAGCATTAAAAGCAACAACATCCCGACAAGGGAGACAATATAATAATTCTCTTCACTTTTTCATTTTTATTTTACAACTCAATTCACAACTTGAGCCAATGCTCTATAAGGTTCAGTTGCTATTTATAATTCCACTATTCACTATACAACTTGAGCCAACGCTCTTCAATGTTCAAATATCACTATTACTTCCATATGGTTTGCTCTACATTAGAAATTATCTCATAATGCATGAACACTACAAACAGAGTCATATTAATCACAGAATAAGACTCATGCGTATGCTTCACTCCAACGTATAGATACTCATCACCATGTCTATTCGTCGTACTCAACAATTAGCATATAGCAAATAGGACACAACTCCTAATCCCTCAAGCTAAGGTTAGACCAAACACTTACCTCGATGCCACGAACACAATTCAAGTCTCAACTCTCGCTTTAGATCTTGATTCCACCACTAATTCGCTCGTATCTAGACACAAGTTACTTAATTGTATTAATAAATGCTCAATGAATCAATTCCAATGCATAAAAATAGGTTTTCTAAAGTTTCTCCAAAAAGTAAAAAATCACCCCGGGCCAACATGGGCAAAACTGAGGTTCGAACCAAAACCTGATTACCCATTCCCCCACGTACCCAAATACATAATTTATTTTTAAATTGGACCTCAAATCAAAGTTCAAATCCCCAAAATTTGAAAAACCTAGGTCCTACCCAAAACACCCAATCCCCCCAATGAAAACCTTTGATTTTGTGTTGAAATCATGAGAAAAGATGTTAAAGATTGATGAAAACAAGTTAGAAATGATTTACAATCGATTTGGAAGAGTACTTGTCTTTGACAAATTGCCCAAGAGTGTTCTGTTTTGAAAAGGTTTGAAAAATGGTTGAAAAACGTCTAAGTTATGATTTTGTAGGTTGCAGATATTGCAATTGCGACAAGGATTTGCAATTGTGAACCCTTCAGAAGTCTTCTATTCTCGCATTTACGACAACAATTGCAAACTGCATTTACGATGAGGGAGCCACATTTTCGACAAAGGGAATTTCTTGGCCACTTCGCATTTGCAAAGAAAGAATCGCATTTGCGATCAGCCCTACCCAGGCCTTCTCTCGCATTTGCGATGGGTCTGTCGCATTTGCGAGCTAGGCTTTGCAAATATGAAGCCTGCAGGACTGCAACATACCAGCTAAAAACTTGTAACTACCTAAGTCCAAATTTCACTTTGTGGCCTATCCAAAACTCACCCGAGCCTTCGGGACTCCAGACCAAAAATGCACACCAACCTAAAAACATCATACAGACTTGATCGTGCAATCAAATCATGAAAATAACATCTAAAACTATGAATTAAACCCAAGATCCTCCGTATCTCTGTAGCTGATGCTGGTCTGGGCCAGTTCTTAACTGCCTCTATCTTCTTTGGATCTGCCTCAATACCCTCTGTAGAAACAAAATAACCCAAGAATGTAACTGAACCCAACCAAAACTCGCACTTCGAAAACTTATCATACAACTGTCTATCTCTCAAAATCTAATGAACAACTTTCGTATACTGCTCATGCTCCTCTCGGCTATGGTAATAGATCAAAATATCATCAATGAAGACTATCACAAATGAATCCAAGCAAGGCCTGAACACTCGGTTCATCAAATCCATAAAAGTTGCTGGGGCATTTGTCAACCCAAAGGACATCACCAAGAACTCATAATGCTCGTACCCAATGCGGAAAGCTCTCTTAGGGACATCAAATGCCATAATCCTTAATTGATGCTCGCCAAATCTCAAGTCAATCTTCAAAAATACATTGGCACCCTGAAACTGATCAAAAAAATCATCAATCCTCGGCAATGGATACTTATTCTTGATTGTAAACTTGTTCAACTACCGGTAATCTATACACATTCGCATCGATCCATCCATCTTCTTAACAAACAACACCGGCGCATCTGCCCTTTTCAAGAAAGTCTTGCAACTTCTCCCTCAACTCCTTCAACTCAAGCAGGGTCACACGATACGATCGGATAGAAATGGGCTGAGTGCCCGGAGCCAAATCAATGCAAAAGTCAATATCCCTGTCAAGTGGAATACCCGGCAGGTCTGAAGGAAATACCTTAGGAAACTCATGAACAACATGAACATAATCAATAAAAGGAACCTTGGCACTAGAATCACGAACATGTGCCAAATAAGCCAAACACCCCTCCTCCACCATATGCCAAGCCTTTATATTCGAGATAACACTATGGGTAGAATGACCAAGAGTCCCTCTCTGCTCTAAACGAGGCAACCTCGACAATGCTAAGGTCACAGTCTTGGCATGACAATCCAAGATAACGTGGTAAGGTTATAACTAGTCCATCCCTAGTATGACATCAAAATCAACCATACCCAAAAGTAACAAACCCACACGAGTCTCAAGACCCTAATCACAACTATACCTGAATGATGGACACGATCTACCACAATAGAATCACCCACCGGTGTAGACACATATGCATAAGCACTCAAGGAATCACTATGATAACTGCATCTGAGCCTCAGCCTTAGGCATGGCTGGAAGTGCATAATATCGGGGCTGGGCCCCATCACTATAAACTACATCTTTGGGACGGCCTACTACTGGATGGGTTCCATCTCTAATACCTTTACCTCCACCTCTAGCTGGCTGAGCGGGATGAACGAGTCCCTCAATGAACCTCCTCGCTCTCTCTCTCTCATTGAGAAGTATAAGAAGAGCATGACGGGACAAATCAATAAACCTTGTCTCGTACTGACTAACAGTTATAGAACCCTGATGGAGATGCTCAAACTGCCTATGATAGATCTCTATCTGAGTGAAAGGAAGAAACTTATCCAAAAATAGCTGAGAAAATTGATCCCAAGTCAAAGCTGGTGACCCAACTGGTCTAACGAAACAAAAATCTCTCCACCAAGTTTTGGCAGACTCAGACAAACAAAAAGCAGCAAAGTCAAACCCATTAGTCTCCACTATCCCCATGTTCATGTGAACCTCATGTCAGCCATCTTAGTAATCCTAGGGATCCTCAGAAGATGCACCGCTGAAAGTGGCAGTAAAAAGCTTGGTGAAAACCTATCCAACCTCCACAAAGTCTCCGAAAACGTAACTAATCTATAACAGGTCTGTGTTGCTGCTTGGATGAAGAAGCGGTACGTGACCTCACTATTCGTGAAAGGACAAGAGTAGAGGTTTCAATTTAGTAGTGAGAGAACAAAATCGCACGGCAGAGAAGAATAAAAGTTAAACTTTTCCTAACTCTATAGCCTATAGGGGATAAATACAAATATCTCCATACCCATCCCTCAGACTCTACTAAGATTGTCGGTGATTTGTGAGACCTATGTAACCTAGAGCTCTGATACCAAATTGTCACGATCCAGATTTCCCACCCTCGGGAGTCGAGATGGCACCTATTAGTGAAAGCAAGGCAAGACAACCTTTTGAGAAATTTACCTTTTTCCCTTTTTAATCCTTTAACTATTGTGAACCAATAATTTATGAACAACGGAATTTAACAAGAGGAAGAAACAAATAAACCTTTCAAATATTTCCAATACAATTTATTGAACAAAGACTACCCCGAACTAGTGTCACAACTTCACAGACGGTCTGGGAATTCTACAAACAAGGTACGAAAAAATAAATACAATATTATTTCTGAAATACGTAAATGAAATAGGATAAAAGGATAGAGGGAGATTCCAAGGCCTGTGGACGCCTACAGGACTACCTTGGATCTCCGAGCGGACTGAAGGCAGCAACCCAAAACTACAATCCATATGTTCCAGTATCGGGATTTGCACACACTGCAGAGTGTAGTATCAGCACAACCGACCCCATGTGCTGGTAATTGCCTAGCTTAACCTCAGCGAAGTAGTGACGAGGTTAGGACCAAACTATCAAATAAACCCGTGTAGTTAAATCATATTCAATGGAAAATAAAAGTAGAAATGTACAGTTAAGAATGGGAGGGGGAAACATGCTGCGGGGTCATTGAATAATAATGAAAGAACAACAAATAAATATACTGATCACCACAGTTTAATTGAAGATAGGAATGGGAAATCATGATGCGGGGTACAACAAAGATCAACAAAAACCAACAATTAAATGTAGAGAAACCATAACTCAGTTATCAATAAAAATCAGTAAATCTAAGACAAGTGAACGACATTCGTGCTTTAACACTCTTGCACAAATAACATGCACGATATCACCTTTCGTGCTTTAACACTCTCTCACCAAAACAATGCACGACATCACTCTTCGTGATTTACACTCTTCCTCATCTAAGCAACAATCACAAAACAATTTGGGCAAGGGAATCAATAACATCACAATAAAATCAAGTAACAATAGGAAATCAATAAATAAGAGTAAAGAACACCATAACTTAATTATCAGCAAGAATTGGGAAAATCAATTACAAGTACACGGCTTCACCCTTCGTGCTTTTACTCTCGTCCTCACCATAAAATCAATATAAATGGAACGGCATCACCCTTCGTGCTTTTACCTCACATAATTATGACACAGAATGATCCTTCGTACATTATAACTCATATAAAGGCACGGAATGGTACTTGGTACGGCATGCCATCACCTTTCGTGCTTTAATACTCTCTCATCAAAATAATGCACGACATCATCCTTCATGCTTTATCACTCTTCCTCCCCCAAAAAATAATCATATGCAATAACGGCAAGGAAATAAAAAATTTACAATTAAATCTTGGCAAAGGAATAAGTACAACAATCATATCCTAGCAAGTAAGATAGTATTAAAAGCAAAAATATCCCAGCAAGGGAGACAATATAATAATTCTGTTCTCTTTTTCACTTTTACTTCACAACTCACTTCACAACTTGAGCCAATGCTCTATAAGGTTCAATTTCCAATTATACTTCCACAATTCACTATACAACTTGAGCCAACGCTCTTCAATGTTCAAATATCACTATTACTTCCATAAGCTTTGCTCAACATTAGAAATTATCTCATAAGGCATGAACAATATAAACGGAGTCACATTGATCATAGAATAAGACTCACGAGCATGCTTGACTGCAACATATAGATACTCGTCACAATGCCTATACGTCGTACTCAACAATTAGCACATAGAAAATAGGACACAACTCTTAACCCCTCAAGCTAAGGTTAGACTAAACACTTACCTCTATGCCACGAACACAATTCAGGTCTCAACTATCGCCTCACCTCTTGATTCACCACCAATTTGCTCGTATCTAGCCACAAGTTACTTAATTATATCAATAAATGCTCAATGAATCAATTCCAATGCACAAAAATAGGTTTTCTAAAGTTTTTCCCAAAAAGTCAAAAAATCACCCCAGGCTCACATGGTCAAAACCTGAGGTTCAAATCGAAACCTGATTACTCATTATCCCACGAACCCAAATATATAATTTGTTTTGAAATCGGACCTCAAATCGAGGTCCAAATCCCCAAAATTTGAAAACCTAGGTACTACCCAAAATACTCAATTTCCCCCGTGAAAACTATTGATCTTGAGTTGAAATCATGAGAAAAGATGTTAAATATTGATAAAAACAAGTTAGAAATGACTTAAAATCGATTTGGAAGAGTACTTGCCTTTGAAAAATCGCCCAAGAGTTTTTTGGTTTTGAAAGGGTTTTAAAAATGGTTGAAATACGTCTAAGTTATGATTTTGTTGGATGCAGATGTCGCAATTGCGACTAGGGTCTGCAATTCCAACCTTTCGTAAGTCTTCTATTCTCGCATTTGCGACAACAGTTCGCAATTGCGATAGAGGAGTCGCATTTGCGACAAAGGGAATTTCTGGGCCACTTCGCATTTGCAAATAAAGGATCGCATTTGCGATCAGCCCTGCCCAGACCTTATCTCACTTTTCCGATGTGTTTGTCGCATTTGCGAGCTCACATTTGCAAACCAGGCTAAAAACTTGCAACTTCATTAGTCAAAATTTCACTCTGTGGCTTATCAAAAACTCACCCAAGCCTCGGAGCTCCAAACAAAACTTGCCCACCAACCTCAAAATATCATACGGACTTGATCGTGCAATCAAATCATGAAAATAACATGTAAAACTATGAATTAAATGATAAAACTCATCATTTTAATCAAGAACACTTTAAAGTTCATAATTCTTCGACCGGAAGTCCAAATCATGTCAAATAAACTCCATTTCCACAAAATTTTACATTTATCATTTAAATACTATAACAAGTTTGTACCGGGCTCCAGAACCAAAATACGGTTCGATACCAATGGTCTCAAACATTAATTTTTTTCTTTATTTCATAGGTAATTCGGTAAAACAATTTATTTCAAAAATTAATTTCTAATGCTTGGGGCCTCGGAATTCATTTTGGGCCATACGCCCAAGTCCCATATTTTATTTCGAAATTCCAAAAATCATCGAAACATGGATCTGGGTCCGTTTGCTCAAAATATTGACTAAAGTTATCCATAATATAATTTTAACTTTAGAAATTCCTATTTGTCATATTTTCACATAAAAGGCTTTCCGGATATAGGTCCGGACCATGCACACAAATCGAGGTGAGGTAAAAGAGATGTTCTAAGGCCTTGGAACACATGATTTATTTCTAAAATAAGTGATGGCTTTTCGGATCATCACAAGTTGAGGTAACAATGGACCGTTCATAGTCTACCTCCACTAGACTCTCGCCAAAATACGCTATTAGAATTTCTTCTTGTTCTCCTACACCCCTCAACTGGTTGTTGTACATTTTTCAAGTGGGCGATAGGGTCGCCGTGTCCACTATGTTTCTCAAATTTTGGGTTCTTTAACCTTGGTGGAAAATGAATACAAAGGAACATGCACAAATCACTGAATGAAATACTTTTAAGACCACCTAGTGTGTGTATGTTATGTTTGGGACTTTTTATTTTTCTGGCCATCTCATTTAGCTCACACGTCTTAGTAGCCTTTTCAGTTTACACTAGTGACTCATACTGAGAAGTTTGATTGTATGATGTCGAGATCCTAAAACCCATATTGGAGAGTCTTATTGGCCATCATAACCATGAGATGGTGTCTCATTGTTTGGCCTCATCACAAGAGCTGGTGGCAGGATTGTATATGCTGGTGCGCCATACATGATGGGGGGGGGGGGTATTTAAGATTGGTGCAGTTGGGGATCGCACATTAGAGGTACCAGGGGCAACAAAGAAGTTGTTATTTGGCACATACCCTTGTGTTAACATGTGATCGCTCGTTTCATTGAGCGGTGATTAAGTAGCCAGAGGTACGGTGGAAGTTCCCTTGAGGTACTTAGAGGCTAATAGGAGACCCAAGCCTGATACACATCAACAGTTGTTGTTTCAATCTTCTTACTTCCTCCAACTCTTGCTCAACTGACTGACCCTAAGGTTCGTCCCTTGCCAAATTCAATTTCATCATTGTTAGCCATTGCTATTTTTCCCATAGATATGGTGAAGTAATGGCGTGTTTTCAATTTCACCACAAACCAACCACCTTAAGCTTACTATATAAGAGACAGTAAATATGTTAGGGTTAAGAATTTTACAAATATGAATCACACGTAATATGCCATGCTCCTAACATTATCACCATTTCTAACATGTTTTTGGAAGGCTCATTGTTTCATTCCGGCTTATGAGGTTGCTTCTTATTGATGATCTAATTTCTCTCTCTCTCTCTCTCTCTCTCTCTCACTCTCTGTCTATCTATTTCTCTCCTTCGCTCTTTCGCTTTTCATTTCACTCACCTCATTTTGATTCCTTATTTTAAAGTCATCAAAAAATTATTATGATCTAACCTTTTGGAGGTTGCCTATGTATCATGTCACTGCATGAATCAGATCATTATGTAGTTCAGGGACATGACCAACTTTTTTTCGTTTTATATTTACAAAAAAATATTTTTGATTCATTTTTGAACTTTTCTAAAATAAAATCTTTTCATTTATTTTCAATTTTTTATACAAGACTCAAACAAAACCTCTCCATGTACACGATCGGATACCATCTCATGCAAGTCAGAAAACCTACTATCTGACCAAACCTTTTGTGGGTATGACTCCCTAAGAAGTTCCTCTCCCTTGAATTTCCATACAAACTACACATATCCTCAACTTGAGGCCCTTTCTTATGAAGACTCGATCAGTTGGTTGGATTTATAGAACCCTGTTCCCCTATATACAACTTCTTTTACGTGCTTTTCATATTTTATGACTTTCGGGAATGGTTAGTTTGGGATTTTGAAGGGTTCGAATTGAAATTGGAAAACTTGGTTCCTTAAGGTTGGCTAAAAAGGCTATGCTTAACTATGGTCAACATTTTGAGTAAACGACCTAGGAATCAGGATTTGATAGTTCCAGTAGGTTTTTATGGTGAATTCAAACTTGGACATATATTTAGATTGGGTTTTGGATAGCCCGAGAGCGTTTTGGCGCCTACTAGTGAAAATTGGTTCTTTAAGGTTTTAGAAGTTTTTTAAATTTGGTTTGGCGTGGGTTTTGGTGATATCAAAATCCAAATGGAATTCTGAGACTGGGAATAGTTCCGTAGTGTCATTTAACACTTTCATACAAAATTTGGTGTCATTCCGAGTAGTGTAAAGACGTTTTAGCGCATTGGAAATAAATTGAAGAACTCGATGTTATTAAGTTTGATTCAATAGGTTTTGGGGTGAGATTCTTAGATTTAATGTAATTTTTGGCATTCTGAGAGTTTGAGTGAGTCTGTTTTATGGTTCCAAACTTGTTTGTATGTTTGGGAGGGGTCCCGAGGGCCTCGAGTATCAATCTGACCAAGTTTGACTTAGGAAGCAACAATTGAAGCTTCACGTTTCTATCGTAATCGCACCTAACTTGGCTAGCCGCAGGTGCGGGCTCGCAAGTGCGACTCAAGATCCTTAGATGTGAGATTTCGAGGTTAGCCCAACAACCGCATATGCAGAAGATTGGGCGCACCTGCGTGGCTGCAGGTGCGAGTATCTTGGTCATAGGAGTGGATGGGCTCACAGAAGCGATCCTTTTTGTCCGCAGATGTGGAGCTCTGCTAGGTGAGGAAAGACACACTTGTGAGAAATTTGCCTTAGGTGCGGAACTGCAGAAGTGGCCAAGGCACCGCATGTGTGGAATCACTGAAGGTAGTTAGGTTCATTTAATATGGGACTTAAGCCATTCTTACACATTTTCTTTCACTCTTGGGCGATTTGAGAGATTTTAAAAAGGGGATTTCGACCTATCTTTTGAAGGTAAGTAATTTCTACCTAATGTAAGATTAATACATAGTTTATGGGTAGATTATAGCATATAAAATTATGCAACTCATAGGTTAGATGAAAAACCTAGGTTTTTGATAAAAATGATATTTTAGCCCGAAAATGATTATGGAACTTAGTGAAAATCATATATTTATGTTCCTAAGGTTATGGTAATAACTTTCTTCGAAAATTTCTAGAATCCGGGCACGTGGGCTCAGAGGTTGAATTTTAGGAACCTTATATTTAGGGTTGGATAATCACTTAAATAGTTAGAATATGAAATTCTGAACATATATTAGTTAGTTTTTACTCTATTTGAATAGTTTTGGATTTTTCGGCACTGAATTGAGGGTTTGAGCATAGTCTTGGACCGAAAAGTTGGCCTTGAGACAAGGTAAGTCTCTTTTTTAACACTGTAAGAGGAAATTTACCCCATATGTGAACTTGATTAATATGTGTTGTTATTTGTGTGGGGCTACATACACACGAGGTAACGAGGGTCCGGACGTAGCTACTATTATTAGTTATGTCCGGGTAGTTTTAGGATTATACCATGCTTTGTGGATACCATTATCTGATTATATTTCTTAATTATATCAAATGGAACTATGTTGAGGATCTTAAGATTTCAAAAGCTTCAAGTTGAATTCCTTTATTTCAAAAAGAATCATGAAAAATTATAATATATTGATAATGTATAGTTAACCATGTCGCAAATATATCCGCGAACATGGCGATTCTTTCCACTACTCTCATGGGAGTGGGCCGTTTGCCTCGGCAAGTTAATAGATGCCTTTATGGTTCATATTGTTCGATCCTCGGTAGTACATATTTTATATTTATATTGGATCGGGTCGTACGTCCTCGACAAAATTTGTGTGTGATAATAAGAACTAGAAGTTCCTTTCATAATTGGTATTAGTTCATTATTTGAGAGATTATTTGTTTAAGTGAAAGAGATGATTCGGTACTTAAATATAGTGAAAGTATTGTTTAGTTAATTCTTATTTTGAGTTTTATTGACATCTCTATATATCATTTTTATCTTGAATCTCATATTAACGTATTGTTGGCCCTTAGTAAATGTCAGAGTCGACCCCTCGTCATTACTTCTTAGAGGTTAGACTATATACTTACTGGGTACATGTTATTTATGTTATTCATGCTACACTTCTACACTTGATTGTGCAGGATCTGAAGCAGGTGCATCTGGCTATCAGTTTGGCATACATACTTGACTTACACCTCGAAACTTCATGGCGAGTTGCCTTCTGAGCCATTCTTGCGGTAGCTGAAGTCTTCCTTATGTTACATTTTTCTTCTATTTCCTTTTAGATAGTAGAATAGTATTATTTTGTATATTCTACTAAAATGCCCACATACTTCTGACACCAAGTCTTGGCACACACTATAATAGACTTATGATTTGGATTTGTTTTCATGTTCACGATTTGCACTCATTTTCTTTCGTTTGATTATCTTACATCTACAAGTTTCTAAATCTTTTAATAAATGAGGAAATGTTATTCACATAGTAATTTATTTAGAATGGGAAATTCCAAGTCGATAAGTATTGGCCTACCTAACAACTATGTTGGGTGCCATTATGGCCTATAATTGAATTGGACCGTGACACTTCTGCTCTCTCCATACTTGGTGCATGACACGTAGGGGTACGTAGTGTTGGAAACCTCTGAAACCCACGAGTATAAATAATGGGTGATGCATTGACCTATGCACGACCCTAACAGAAGGGAACCAATAATAGTTCCAAGTGATTCTATTAGCAGTCACTGAACCAAGTAGTGTTCGCCAGGCCCTCACTCCTCTAGAAGATTACAACTTGCAGCCTTGTCTAGGTGACACCCAATGTAGTTCAGCCAATTATCACTGAAATTTACTACTATTGGATGACAATAAAGGTGCTATATAAACCACATCTATAACATAATATTGCATCCTTCGAAGTAATCTTCACTGTTTTGGCAGCGAGTCAAAGCTCAAAAAATATGTCCCAGGATCATGGGAATAATGGTATGATCCTCGCTACTTTGAAAAAAAATGACATGACTGCGATCAATCGAATTCTAATGCACCAAGAATGCTCTGGAAATACCATGATCCCCACAAATTATATCATAAACGCGAAGATTCTCAACTTCCTCAAAACATCATAACTCAATTGATTGACGAATTCTAAGCCCAAGAAGTTCTCAAACCTTTAACATCTCCAAATCTGTCATAAATATATTCCAATGGAACCCAACCTTCATTCAAGAAGCCCATTGGAATTTGACGTAGGCATAAATTCTTTAAGAAATTGTTCACGCCAAATTTTCTTAGAGCCGCAGGTTTCTTCCAACGAAGGGAGTATCCTGTAAACCCCTGTATTTCTTCCAATGTAGGCATAATTTCACAATCTTTGAACTTGAAGACATTGTTCACAAGATCCTAAAAACCCACAAGGGCCTCGATTAAATATCTATTGGGCTTAACTCCCATGATGTTTGGGAGGAACTTGATGTGCTTGAAAACTTGATTTTGTTCCAATGTGGCGAAAGTATCCCACCAATTACTAAGACTACTCGACGTCTTATCTTTGATCAAGAACATAGGAGGTGTCTTGTCCCTTACCTTTTTCTGATTACTTCTTTCTCGAGAATTCATGGTGAACCTAAGAATAAGAAAAGAGCTCTAGACTTATACAAACTATACGTAACTTCCAATTTTATTTGAATATTTAAAATTCCAATTTATGATACCATCTATTATATTTTGAAATTATTGGACGCAAATGGTGTATAAAAAGCAGGAAAAATGACTATTATTATGAAAATGGCCCTTTGGTACTCCAAAGAGAGGTTTAAAAGTCGTCTCGGAGAAAATGGCCAAATATAGGGACAAAATGATAAAAAGTAGACAAAATAAATAAAATAACTATTTTTAAAAAATTACCCTTTGTTACACTCGAGAGAGGTTAAAAGGTTGTCTCAGCAAATACGACCAAACAAAACTAGTAAGATGGCTATTTTTTGCGAAAATGGCCTTCGATACTTCGATAGAAGCTTTAAACCTTATCTTTGGAAAATATGGATCGACATAGGGAAAAATGATAAAAGGTGAACAAAGATAGACAAAGTAGTTATTTTGTAAATACGGCCCTTCAGCACTTTTGAGGAAGATTTTAAGGTTGTTTAGCAAAGGGACAGATAGCAAGGCAACATGGTAAAAAGAAAACAAAAATAGACGAAATGGTTATTTAACAAAAACAACCTTTCAGAACTTTCGTAGAAGATTTTAGGCTGTCTCGGCAAAACATATGAGACTAAATCCTTCTTTCATGACCCCAATTTTCCTCCAAATGATGTTGTGATGGCACCTAGACTCTACAACTAGGAAAGCGTAACATTAGATAATTACTAAACAAATAGAATTGACAAAATACAAATAAAACTAGTCTTATAAGCTCATATAAACTCCCGAGAACATGATCTTAACAGTACATTCCCGAAGGACTGTGGAACAGTCTCATAGGCTCTACAGAGTAAGCTAAAGTGGCAAGTGAAAAATACAACAATAGTAAAAGTAAAAGAAGGTGACTCTGAGGCCTCAAGACGCGGAGCAAGCAAACCTTGAAATCTCCCTAAAACATCTAGTAGATGATCACTAATGACCCCCACGAGCAGACATACCTAGATCTGCACAAAAATGTGTAGAAGCTTAGTATGTGTACACCACAACTTTTGCCAAAGCCTAACCTCAGTAGTGTAGTGAAGAGGCCAGGCCAAGACACCTACTAAGATATAAATATATAGTATGAAAACCTAATAAGGATAAATAATAAAAGTAGATAAATAACGGATACGAAATAGTTAACAGCATGAGCTAATACCGAAATTGTAACCACAAAAATAACATAAAGAAATTAGTTAAAGAGAACAAAAATGATCACATACATACCATAAAAGACAAACACACGGAGGAACTCAACAACAATAATCACAACAAGGTACCACCTTGTGTACATTATGGATCTCCACCGAGGTACCGCCTCGTGGGTATATATCAAGAATTACAACCGAGGTACGGCCTCGTGTTCACCATTCACAATCTCTATCACAAGCTTTACTTATATCACCACATGAGCGTTATATTTAAAATAGGATTTGAAAATAGTTTTTTTTCGAAATAGCTACATGCACTTTGGCCCGCGTTATGTGAGTGGCTCACGTAGTTCTCCTACAAGTAACATGGACATAAGTCCCACCTTATATCGTCGCATTCACATTAACCCCAAGCCTTATACCACCTCATGCGCATCCATATCACATCGCAATAACAATTCGCACCACATGTACCCATATATCACAACTTGCCAACAATCAACAATATCAATGTTTCCACCAATACTCCCTGGCTCTACCACAACGGGTACAATAATACCAACAACAACAATAAATTTAATATATTCAACAAGGAAGATGCTTCACCAATAACAGTTTCGCCTCAGTGTGATAACAGCTTGCATAACTTCAATACCATTAACTCAATAATGAGACAATGTATAACTACGATATTAAATAAGAATAACTCACAATGGAAGAGAGAACATATAAAAATGACTTCAAATAATGGAAATCAACAAGGAAAGGTATAACATGAACAATAACTTCAAGAAAAGATAATTAATAATAAAGGAGATAACACGGACAACAACTTCAAATTATTGTAATTAACAATGAAAAGGTAGCATATAGCGATAAAAGAGTCAATAAGTTCAACTAAAGCATGAGAGAGATTTATCAAGTAGGATGTAGAACAAGTGTTAAACAATTCAACTAAGGCATGTAATGATAGACTAACACAATTAAGGTTAGATTAACAATAAGAAATTTAGAACATGATATGGCATTTCAATTAAAACATGAAAATAATCTAAGTAACCTAAACTGGTCAATTACCACATGTAACCAGTGTACCCGCTCGTCAACTTGTGTACACGGATTTCACATAGCACAAATGGAATCAACCAATACAAATCCAAAAGGGTAGTTCCCTCACACGAAGTTAGGCAAGATATTTACCTCGACTACGCCAATTCAACACTCGAAAATAGCTTTTCCTTTAAAATTCGTCTCCATGCGGCTCAAATCTAACCAAAACTGGCTTAATATCATAAACAATGATAGGAAAATCAATTGCAATAGATAAAGCTAAGATCTTTACATTTTTCCCAAAAGTCAACATAGGTCAATGTCGGGGCCGCTCTATCAAAACCCGGGCCCAATAGTTGATTCCGAGTACACATGACCCCACAAGTTCATATGTATGATTAGTTTCAAAATTCAAGTCCATGTTGATTCTCTAAACTCAATTTCTTTTTTGTCAAAAACTTAACAAAGTTTCACAAATTTTCACTTTCATTCACATGATTTTGAGTTTAAAATATAAGATATATTGATGGAATATGATTAGACATAGATGAAAAAAACTTACCTAAAGTTTGTGGATGAAAATCCCCTCTCCAGATCACCTCCTACCAAGTTTAGTATTAAAAATTATGAGAATTAGTCTATAAATCTCGTTTCCCAGCCCTTTAACCAGTTGGAGATGTCGCATTTGCGGCAAATGCGAACCCTCGCAATTGTGAAACAAGGCTCGCAATTGTAAACCATCATAGGTGCAAATCAGTGCTTGCATTTGTGAACCCTGACAACCTCATGCATTCTCGCAATTGCAAGAAAAAAACATCACAATTGCGAACTAGCCACCATTGCAAAAGCAATGCAAGCTATACTGGAATCCTTTTGCCTTCGCAAATACGAAGGAGAAGTCTCATTTGCGACTTCTGACCCCCTATTGTCACCATAGCAATGGATTTTTTGTGCTAATAATTGCGATAACAGAGCACCAACACACCAGTCCAATTTCCATTCAAAACCATTCTGATACATGTTTGGAACTCATCCGACCCCTCGGGGCTCTAAACCAAAAAACTACACGAGTCTAATAATATAATACAAACGTGCTCGTACGATTAAAAACAAAAATAATATCTAAAACTATGAATCGAACTCTAAAACGCATGAATTTCAAAGTAAAGTTCAAACTTTCTAGAGTTACAACTAAACGGCTGAATCTTATACGGAGCATAAGCCCAGGTCCAAGTCCAAAATCATGATATGGAGCTACGGGGCATCAAAAGAAAGTTTTGGGGTTGTTTTTCACAAAATTCAAATTTAGTTCAACATGTTAAAATTTAAACTTCTAAGCCAAGAATCAAGGGCTCCGTATTAACCCGAAAGATCCTCGAAAAAAAATTAACCGATCCTGCAAGTCATAAAATTATAAACACATATGTGTAAAGAAATAAAAGGGATAACGGAGCTCAATTTAACAAAATGACCGATTCGGTTGTTACACATTCATCGGGTTGAAATCACCACGATTATCTCAAAGAAAGCGAGCTATGTCATGTGAATTTCAAATTTTAATTTTAACACAACTTAGAGGGGGTGCGTGAGATGACAGTTTATAATGTACAGATAATCAATATCAAAGCGGTAAAAAGCAGGCAAATAGCACATTGGCTCCATATAAATCACAATTTATAGAAAATAAAACTTCAAATAAAAGTCAACATGTATAAGTTCGAATTCTTATTAGGTCCCCAGAAGAGTCGTCAAAGCTGTCATACCCCTTTTTACCCTGCAAAGATATATGTTATGTATTGTTGTGTCTTAAAGAGTTTTCCAACTAAAGAGACAAATTTGAGTAGGGATTATTGTATATACAGATTCACCACTTGAGATTTAATTTTTGGATGTTCTGAGTAAACTTTTATTTGAATCTCTAGTCAAAGGAAGGTTGACTCAATTTATTATTGGTCAGCAAAAATAGGAGATTAGGTAAAGAATTTGTTAACCGGAGAGAAGGCATAAGGCACTTTCCAAATATCGTGGTTCTATCACGTACAATTTATTGACGACAACTTTGCTTGAATTAATTTTGGACAAACTGTGCGTTATTTGATTTTCATATTTTACCTAGCGTCTCTTGTTTCTTGATTATTAGAATTATTAAAGAAAGACTTGAATAGTCAAATGTCATATCCATACTACGAAGCGAATGCATGATCGAGATGAAATTGATTAAATTTTTTTCATTAGAACGCTATCAAGCGAATCCACAGCCAACACAAAGGATTATTAGCGTGTTATTTCTTTTCAGGAAAATACTACATTTCACAAAATTAATTTTGAGATTTATGAAATGTCAATACTGTGTTATGCAAGCGAATCCGCGGTTAATAGCAAGACATTAAGTAAATCAGAAATTACGTATAGTTAGTACGCATGGTATTTGGTTGTTGAATTAATTTTGAAAAGGTTAAATGTCACGCTATTCAAGCGAGCCCGCGAATGAAAAAAATTAAAGCGCTCCTATTAGTTGTCTAACCTTATCATTAATTAATTAAGAAGCGATTAAATTATTTTAATTTGTATAGGAGAAACTAATTTTTATTAAAAATTAATTGTGGGAAAGTAATAGTACTAAAGTTGGATCAGTCTTGTTCGAAAGTGAAAATGGGCCACCTATGAAAATACATTGGTGTTGGGTGGCTAGAATATATTTAAAGAGCCAGCAGCTTATTAAGAAGATACGAGCCTGCTAAAATTATTTGTAATGACCTGACCGGTTGGTTTGAGAATTAGCATCCCTTTCAGTCTTATGTCCTCGAATAACTTCGTATTATGTTATTACATGCGTGTGTAGCTGAGCTCAGTTTTCGGATAATTGGGGATCAATTTGGAATAAGGGTTCTTGTTTTAGAAGCATAAGCAATAAAAGTTGACTGTAGTTTTGACTTTTGTATAGACGATTCGAAAATGGTGTTTTGATGATTCCAGTGCCTTTGTCTGATGATTTTGGACTTAGGCGTGCGCCGTGATTTGGATTTGGAGGTCCATAGGTAATTTGAAGCATAAAATTGAAAAGTTAGAGTTTTGGAAGGCTGAGAGGTTTGACCGAGAGTTGATTTTGGTGATTTTGGGTTAGAATGTGATTTCAAGAGTTGGATTATCTCTGTTATGTCATATGAGACTCGGTGCAAACTTTGACGTCATTCTAGGTTGATTTGATATATTTCGGTACGAGTTTTAGAAAATGAAAGATTTGAAAATTCATAAGTTCGATTCGTGGAATGATTCGTAGTTTCAACATTGTTTGGTATGACTTGAGACCTTGAGCGGGTCCGTGTTATGTTATAGAACTTTTCGGTGTGTTTCGACGGGGTCCTGGAGGTCTCGGGTGTATGTCGGATGGGCCACGAGCCATTTGTGTTAGAAACACGTTCTCAATGCAAATATACTAAACGTGTACTCTTTTGTAGGTTTTGATGAATGACAAACGAAGCAAAAATTGATATATGACGGAATTCAAGTACAAGCGCACAATGGTTGCAAATAAGATTGAAGTTCAAGATATAGCTTTTAATTGTTATTGAGTTGTTCTAAATTGTAATCTCGATCCTATAACTTGAGTCATAGTATGGCCTCTCTCATAAAACTATTTTCCAAAATCATACATATTTAATTCTGTGTCAAAAAGATTTTTAATCATGCATATTTACATTAGACAAAATGTTTTCTAAACATGCCTAAAAAATTTGGGCTAAAATAATCGATTATGTACTTATGATAATCGATTGTTTCTGAGCCAAGACTGCATGACAATCGATTATGAATTAATGGTAATCGATTGTGAGTAAGACAGTGAACATCAGGTTTTTCCAAATCTGCATGATAATCGATTGTGAACAAATGACAATCGATTGTTGTTGAGGTAAAGTTTTTCAATACTCAAAATAATCGATTATGAACTAATGGTGATCGATTGTGTTGAGTTGATGTCTTCCAGTGATTTTAAATTTAATTAAGTAATCGATTATGTCTTTAGATAATCGATTATCACTGAGACAATAAGTTTTATGATTTTCAGAAAATAACAAGTAATCGATTGTTACATTGGACAATCGATTGTCAAAGAGACAGTGTCTAAAATGTTTTTCAAAAACTGATAAGTAATCGATTGTTGACTTTGTGCAATCGATTGTGAAGCTGACCGTTGTCGTAAAGTTTTCAAATACCTTCAGGTAATCGATTATTGATTCTGTATAATCGATTGTTTTGATTAAAATCCAGAAAAGATTTTTTGAACGTTATTGGGTAATCGATTATTGATTTTGTATAATCGATTGTTTTGATTAAAATCCGGAAAAGATTTTTTGAACGTTGCTGAGTAATCGATTGTTGATTCTGGACAATCGATTGTTTGTGGTAAAATCTGGAAAGGATTTTTTGAACGTTGTCAGTAATCGATTATGGATTGTAAGTAATCGATTATCAAGCATAAAATCTGGGATTGAATTTTGGTCTGACTGGCAGACAATCGATTGTTGGGGTTTGACAATCGATTGTCAGTGAGTAAAATCAGCAACTCTTAATTGGCAATTAGACAACGGTTGAACCAACTTTTTCAACTATAAATACAGTTTCATTTCAGTGTTTTAAAAACAACAACATACAAAAATTGATCATTACATTGCTATAAGCTTTCATTCAATTGTTCTTCATTTTCTACTCATTTCATAAAGCTTTTGAGAGCCATATTATTGCTTAAAGTTGTTGTGATCTTGAACATATTCTTTTACTCATATCTACTCAATAAGAAGTACTTTAGTTAACTGAGTGTCCAAGTATTTGATATACTTGTAAGAGAATTGCGATTCTCTTATTTCAAGGAACTTGCGTTTCCTTGGGTGAAGTCTTTGAGATTGCGATCTCCGAGCAACTGTTTGAGGCTTGTGTCCTCAAGTGTGTAACGGTTTGTTGAGCACCCTTAAGCTTAACAAGATAGTGAAAAATCTCGAGAGAGTCTCTCGGGGACTGGACTAACCACGTTGGTGGCCAACCAGTATACATCTTTGTGTAAGTTTATTTTTCTGCATTTATTTTACTTCCTGCAAAGTTTAAATTCCGCAAGAAAACGCTAAATTCTATTAATACGCTATTCACCCCCCCTCTAGCGTAAAGCGTAGTTTCTAACAATTGGTATCAGAGCCCAACTCTCTGAATACTTAACCATTTGAGAGAACCATCCATAGCTTCTACTCTTGACTCTTTTGCAGGAATTGAAGAAGGACAATGCTCTACACGACCTCCTCTATTCAACGGCACAAACTACTCATACTGGAAGGAGAGGATGCAAATCTTTGTGCAATTAAATAGCTTTCATTTGTGGAAAGTATTCACCAATGGAAACCAAATCCCAACCAAGAAGGTGGAAGACGAATGGGTTCCAAAGACCGAAGAGGAATATACCGCGGAGGATATTCGTAAGGTTCAAAATAATGCCAAAGCTATAAATTTATTATATTGTGCTGTTAATGCTAACGACTACAGGAAGATA
This sequence comes from Nicotiana benthamiana, assembly GCA_034376525.1. Lineage (NCBI taxonomy): Eukaryota > Viridiplantae > Streptophyta > Magnoliopsida > Solanales > Solanaceae > Nicotiana > Nicotiana benthamiana. The sequence goes on from CM067331.1 coordinate 121,246,753, forward strand.
TCATGTTGCAAAACAGCAAAAGAAATGTGGGATAAGCTTGAAGTGACATACGAAGGAACCGACCAGGTACGAGAAGCTAAAATTGATTTCTTAACTCACTCTTATGAACTATTCCACATGAAGGAAGGAGAGAAAGTAGACGAAATGTTTGAGCGATTCTCAATGATCATGAATGATCTACACGCCCTCAAAAAGACGTTTACGGATAGAGAACTTGTCCGGAAGATCCTCAGAAGTCTCACTCCGGCAAGGCGATCAAAGGCCGATGCAATCCAAGAATCCATTGGCATCACAAATGTCACAATTGACGCATTAAGAGGTAATCTCAAAACCTATGAATCAACTATACTTAACCAGTTTGTTGATGATCAAAGAAGGCAAAGGATTGCTCTAAAGGCTAGCCAACCACAAATTGATGAGGAAGGTGACAACGAGTTTGGACTCGTTATCAAAAGGTTTCAAAAATTCATGCGCAAAGAGTATGAACGCAAGAACAAAAAGCAAGGCGATCAACTAAAATGCTATGAATGCGGAGAAACCGGGCACATAAAATCAAATTGCCCTAACATCAAAAAGGAGAAGAAACCCTTCAAAAAGCAACGTGCATACATCTCTTGGGGAGGAGATTCCGGAGATGAAGCAAGCGAAGAAGAAGACGATGAAGCAGCAAATTTATGTCTCATGGCTCAAGAAGACGGCAAAGACGAGGTAAGTCAAATCTCTTCTCAAAATTTCTTTACTCTTGATGAAATGAGAAATGCTTTTGATGAACTATATGCTGAATTTATCAAAGCTTCAAAAACTGTCAAAAGTGTTAAAGAAAGCGCTTCTCTAAAAGAAAAAGATTTTCAAACACAGCTTTCATTAAAAGAAAAAGAATTAGAAAAACTGGTTTTCGAAAATGAGAAGCTAAAAGAGGAAAACAAGTTTTATGGAAAAAGAAGTGCTGATAAACCTGAAGGTTCTATTAGAAACTGTTCTTCTTGTGTGCTTCTTAAGAATGAAGTAGCTAGACTTAAAGGCACATTAGATAAGTTTAATTCTTCGCATAAAAACTTGAATGATGTGCTTGTTAATCTAAAATCAACTAAACATGGAATAGGATTCAAGAATGAAGAAAAGGTTGGTGCTAAACCACAACAACCTAGAGCTCAACCTAGGACTAATAACCAAAATGCTTATCCTAGAAGTAGAAATCCTAGAAATAACTTGCATGTTAGACCAAATAGTGAAAATGCTAGAAGACCTAGAAATGATGCATATTTTAGGCCAAACCTTGAACAATTTAGAAGACCAAGAAATGACCCTCCACCTAGAAATAGATATTCTAGAAATGATGCATATTTTAGACAAACTTGTGAACCTCCTAGAGCTCATAATAGGAGAAACAATGGTGTTCAAAGTAGAGTAAGCAACCTTCATTCATCTAGTTACTATGTACCTAGAAAAATGCATAATCCCAACGTGACTTGTCATTATTGTAGACGTATTGGTCATATTGCTCCCGCTTGCTTTACTCGTCATAGACATATAAATCAATTGCATCATTATAACATGCCTAACCCTCAAGGACCCAAGATGGCATGGGTACCTAAAGAACATTAATTTGTTTTGTAGGTGTGCTTGAAGGGATCAAGTGTACTATGGTACCTTGATAGTGGATTCTCCAAACACATGACGGGAGATGAATCCAAATTCCTTCAACTAGAGCACAAAGAAGGAGGAAGTGTCACATTTGGTGATAACAATAAAGGAAAAATCATCGGCATTGGTTCGGTCGGTAAGGACGAAAACTCCTCTATTAAACATATACTACTTGTGAAAGGTTTGAAGCATAATCTCTTGAGCATAAGCCAATTATGTGACAAGGGAAATCTTGCTCTATTTAATTCGGATGAATGTCTTGTATTTAGAAGTAGTGATTTCAAGATCATACTTCGTGGTTTTAGAATTGATAATATCTATATGGTTGATCTTGCAAACTCCTCACCCGAATATGTTGATTGTTTAGTAAGCAAAGAGGATAACTCTTGGCTATGGCATCGTAGAGTAGCACACATGAACATGCATCTTTTGAACAAGCTTCTTTCTCAAAACTTAGTAGTTGGTCTTCCCAGTTTAAAGTTTGAAAATGATTCTATTTGCGATTCTTGTCAAAAAGGGAAGCAAACCAAAGCATCTTTTAAATCCAAGAATATTGTTTCAACGTCTAGACCTTTGCAATTACTTCACATGGATTTATTTGGTCCCTCTCGTATTGAAAGTCTTGGTAAAAATAAATATGTTTTTGTAATTGTTGATGACTTTTCTAGATTTACTTGGACTCTATTTCTTGCAAATAAAAGTGATGCTTTTCAAAATTTCAAGTATTTCCTTAAGCGTGTTCAAAACGAAAAGGAATCGACCGTCACTTCGATTAGACGTGATCATGGGGGAGAGTTTGATCACAATCTCTTTGCGGATTTTTGTGACGAACTCGGAATCGAACACACCTTTTCCGCTCCACGGACACCACAACAAAATGGGTTGGTGGAAAGGAAAAATAGGTGTCTCGAAGAGATGGCTAGAACCATGCTCGACGAAGCTAAGATTCCCAAATACTTTTGGGCGGACGCCGTGAGTACCGCTTGCTATGTTTTAAATAGAGTAGCAATTCGGCCGATACTCATGAAAACCCCATATGAACTTTATAAGGGTAGAAAACCCAACATTTCTCATTTACGTGTTTTTGGTTGTAAATGTTTTGTTCATAATAATGGGAAGGACCAATTGGGTAAGTTTGATGCTAAATCGGATGAAGGTATTTTCATTGGTTATTCCTCACGTAGCAAAGCATATAGGATCTTTAACAAAAGAACCCAAATTGTGGAGGAATCCCCTCATGTTGTGTTTTCCGAAGATAATACTCGCTTGGCGAGAAAGGAATCCGGTTTTGATCTTGCAGGTATCTTGGATAGCTTGAAAGATAAAATCCAAGAAGAACTTTCAAAGGAAAACAAAAATGAAATTGGGGAACAACCAACGGAAGAAGCGCCACAATTAGAAAAAGGAATAAATACGCCTAACGAGTGGAGAACGATCAAGGATCATCCTCTCGAACAGGTAATCGGCGATGTTGGAGAAAAGGTAAGTACCCGAAACTTTCTTAAGAACACTCTAGGACACAATTCTTAAGAGTTCACGGCATTACTTGTTAACACTAGTGTAATTTATAAATTTCGCTATAAATTACTAACTTGAGCGTCGGAGACGTTTAAATCTATTTTGCAGGTACCACCCCAAAGGTAGGGGGAATTATGAAGTTTTAGCACAAAATAATCGACTATTTCAAGCCACTAATCGATTATTTTCTGTGCAGTACATCGATTATCAGTATCAATAATCGATTGTTTATGACTGATTATTACTATTATGCATCTGTGTTTAATTTTTTACTTCCTAAATTGCATAATCGATTTCCGCCTCAGTCATTCAGCAATGCTTTCTACAACAATCGATTATTTTTTCATACAATCGATTATTTGACAAATTCTGATATTCTCCAAGTTCACTGTATCAAATTAGTTCCCTAAATAATCGATTACCAAGAATTGACAATCGATTACTTCATATTAGTTTTTTTGTTACCGTTTGGCTCCTCAATCGATTCCTGTCAGGTCTTAAATGCTCCATAATCGATTACCAAAATTTAACAATCGATTATTTCATTCAAATTTTTTACCGTTTGACTCAAGAATCGATTTGTCAGATTCAAAATCTCAATCAAACAGTAAATACAATCGATTATTTCAGTTCAATAATCGATTATCTAACGGTCAGTAATTTTAATTCTTACCGTTTTCTGACTGCTCCTAAACCAAAATCTCAGCAAATGTCTCCATTCAATGCTTGATAATCCTTTCCTCTATAAATAGGCATCATAAGAGCTCACATTCACCCACTCAAGCACTATCTCTAGTATTCAAAAGCTAAATCTCTTCTATTTTCTTTGCCAAATTCTAGCAGTCTTTCTCCTAACATGTCTGGACGATCTTCAAAACGTTCCCGATCCAAACATGGCGTATCAGCCTCAACCGCCCCTCCTCCTTTAAATTTTCCATACCAAGACGGTTCCGTCTTGTTCTTTGAAACTGAAAATGAACTCACAAGGTTCCTATCAAAATTTGAGAAACGCACCATTCTTCCTCCTCGGTTCTCAAATAGTAAACTCCTTGAGCCTTTCACCCCTGCCGCAAATATGTTAATGGAGTGTCAACTATATGACTTCTTGCTTCTCACTCATCCTCACATAAACACAACTCTCGTTCAAGCTTTTTACTCAAACCTCCATAAAGATGAAGATGGCGAACTTGTCACCTCCATTAATGGGGTTCAAATTCTTCTCTCTGAAGAGAATCTCCACACCATTGCCCGCCTTCCAAATGAAGGTGAAGACCTTTACCGGTATATTGATAAGGCCGGGGCTCTCTTTGATGAAACCATCCTTCTCCACCAAGCCGGTATAACCTCCTATGATCCATCTATCTCTACCCGTCGTCCTACCATAACGGGAATGGATCCAAACTACCGGTTGATTCTTTACTTCATCACCGAGCCCTCAATCCTAGACGGCACAATCACACCACCATCTCCCAGGAGGATACCAAACTTCTGCATGCCATTGTCAACGGAGCCAAAATAAATTGGTGTCGGCTCATCAAAATTCATATGCTCGATGCCATCGGTGATGACATGCCTCTTCCTTATGCCCTCCTCATTATGAACTTCCTTGAAGCATCCGGATTTGTCACGGAAAATGGTCCTCTCAAAAGGAGTACCAAAATTTGGGAAATCTCGGAGTCTTCTTTCCATCATGATGGTGATCATGCTCCAGCTCCTTCTTCAAGTTGTCCACCCCGTCGTGCTCGTTCGTCCCAAGAGCCTACTCTCCAAACCATATCCGACCAGCTTGCTCAACTCACTCATGAGATCCATGGATACTTTGATCATGTCAATTATCCATACGCAGCTCTCGTTCCTTTTGAAGCAGCGCCGGATAACGAGGCGGACAACGACGGAAATGAATAAATTTCTTTTGTGTTTTGTGTGGTTTTTGCTGTTGTTCTCTTTGGTTCCCATTGATGTACCCTCTTTTTTTCCAATAAATAAACCTTGTTTATTTCATCTTTTTGCATCTTTCCTTACTATTTTTTTTGCTAATGGCAAAAGGGGGAAGAAAACGGGATATCGGGTATGCACCACCTCTTAATTCATTGATTGCTTATAAGCTAAAATTGAGGGGGAACTCTTAAATTGAGGGGGAACAAGAACAAAATTGCATAATTGTTACTTGTCTTGAATTGTCAATATCTTTTGCCTAAATTGCATATCCCGCTTAATGTTTGCCATTATCAAAAAGGGGGAAATTGTTAGAAACACGTTCTCAATGCAAATATACTAAACGTGTACTCTTTTGTAGGTTTTGATGAATGACAAACGAAGCAAAAATTGATATATGACGGAATTCAAGTACAAGCGCACAATGGTTGCGAATAAGATTGAAGTTCAAGATATAGCTTTTAATTGTTATTGAGTTGTTCTAAATTGTAATCTCGATCCTATAACTTGACTCATAGTATGGCCTCTCTCATAAAACTATTTTCCAAAATCATGCATATTTAATTCTGTGTCAAAAAGATTTTAAATCATGCATATTTACATTAGACAAAATGTTTTCTAAACATGCCTCAAAAATCTGGGCTAAAATAATCGATTATGTACTTATGATAATCGATTGTTTCTGAGCCAAGACTGCATGACAATCGATTATGAATTAATGGTAATCGATTGTGAGTAAGACAGTGAACATCAGGTTTTTCCAAATCTGCATGATAATCGATTGTGAACAAATGACAATCGATTGTTGTTGAGGTAAAGTTTTTCAATACTCAAAATAATCGATTATGAACTAATGGTGATCGATTGTGTTGAGTTGATGTCTTCCAGTGATTTTAAATTTAATTAAGTAATCGATTATGTCTTTAGATAATCGATTATCACCGAGACAGTAAGTTTTATGATTTTCAGAAAATAACAAATAATCGATTGTTACATTGGACAATCGATTGTCAAAGAGACAGTGTCTAAAATGTTTTTCAAAAACTGATAAGTAATCGATTGTTGACTTTGTGCAATCAATTGTGAAGCTGACCGTTGTCGTAAAGTTTTCAAATACCGTCAGGTAATCGATTATTGATTCTGTATAATCGATTGTTTTGATTAAAATCCGGAAAAGATTTTTTGAACGTTATTGGGTAATCGATTATTGATTTTGTATAATCGATTGTTTTGATTAAAATCCGGAAAAGATTTTTTGAACGTTGCTGAGTAATCGATTGTTGATTCTGGACAATCGATTGTTTGTGGTAAAATCTGGAAAGGATTTTTTGAACGTTGTCAGTAATCGATTATGGATTGTAAGTAATCGATTATCAAGCGTAAACTCTGGGATTGAATTTTGGTCTGACTGGCAGACAATCGATTGTTGGGGTTTGACAATCGATTGTCAGTGAGTAAAATCAGCAACTCTTAATTGGCAATTAGACAACGGTTGAACCAACTTTTTCAACTATAAATACAGCTTCATTTCAGTGTTTTAAAAACAACAACATACACAAACTGATCATTACATTGCTATAAGCTTTCATTCAATTGTTCTTCATTTTCTACTCATTTCATAAAGCTTTTGAGAGCCATATTATTGCTTAAAGTTGTTGTGATCTTGAACATATTGTTTTACTCATATCTACTCAATAAGGAGTACTTTAGTTAAGTGAGTGTCCAAGTATTTGATATACTTGTAAGAGAATTGCGATTCTCTTGTTTCAAGGAACTTGCGTTTCCTTGGGTGAAGTCTTTGTGATTGCGATCTCCGAGCAACTGTTTGAGGCTTGTGTCCTCAAGTGTGTAACGGTTTGTTGAGCACCCTTAAGCTTAACAAGATAGTGAAAAATCTCGAGAGAGTCTCTCGGGGACTGGACTAACCACGTTGGTGGCCAACCAGTATACATCTTTGTGTAAGTTTATTTTTCTGCATTTATTTTACTTCCTGCAAAGTTTAAATTCCGCAAGAAAACGCTAAATTCTATTAATACGCTATTCACCCCCCTCTAGCGTAAAGCGTAGTTTCTAACAATTTGTTCATGCATTAGGGTTGCTGGTTCTATCATCTAGTTTTCTTTATCACATTCACATTAATTCCTCCGAGTTCCCGTAGTGTAATTTTGGAGGCAGGTAATATTGTTCTTCGCTTTCGCATTTTATTTCCCGCAATCACGTACATGTGCATATTCCTTCACCGTGTTCGCATTCCCGGTTACAACGCGAATACATAGCATGGCTCAGCAGCTATTATATTTTCCCTTTCATGGTCGCATATTCTGGTTCTTCATCGCGTAACATTTCTTGAGGAATTAGTGTTTTCCTTTATCGTGATCACATGTATATGTTAGCGATCACGTAATAGAATTTCTGGTAGTGGTCATTTATTTCTTCGCAGTCGCTATACTTCTTTCGCGATTGTGATGCGGACATCGGTTTGAGCAATTTTTCGTGGGATTTTCAAGAAAATTATTGGGGTAAGTGTTCTTTACCCGGAATTTATTATATTTCAAAATTCTATTATTATTTATAATTAGTGGTTTGACTTGAGGGAAAATTGGGAGTTTTATAAAAAATCTTTCAAAATGTAAAATGACGATTTGAGGGATAAATTAATATTAAAATTTGATAATTTTTGTATGGTTGAACTCGTATATGAATGGTATTTTGACTTTGTGAATTTTATCAAGCTCCAAAGTGTATTAATGATCGAAGCTTTATTATCTAAAATTATTTTCTATAAGTTTTATTTATGATTTGAAGTTATTTTGGCTAGATTTAAACTGTACGGAGGTTGTTTTATTCGAGAAAGCCTTTTTAGAGTATCAGTCTAGAGTCTTTGAGGTAAGTATCTTGTATAACTTTTTTGGGGGGAACTACCCCTTAGGACTTTGGTCGTTATTTCTATTTGTGTCATATGAAAGGCGTGTACGGGAGGTGACGAGTACGTACTCAAGCTTATATGTGGAAATTTACTTGTCTAGACTCTTAGGCATATTTTATATAATTGATTGGAATAGTTAGTAGATGTATATTTTATTCGTCATGTCTCCCATCACATGCTTTATTTGAAGTTGCCGTTATATGTCACATTCTTTACTTGTCAAGTTTCTTATATATGCTTTATTTGGAGTTGTTATCGCTTTGTTTCAATATGTGATTTCTGTTATTTTTGAGCTATTCTTAGTTGGAATTGTCATCACATGATATCTTTTGTTGTCACACTGCTTCCATGTATATAAACATAGAACTAGTTCGTGCCATCTCTGCTATAGTCAGCCTAATTCATTCATCAGATTCCGAAGTTTTCCACTTCTTGGAAGTACTATTATCATCGAGGTTATCCTTAATCAATTAATCGAAATCAAAGTTATCGAGATTTATTAATCTATTCTTATCGAAGATGTGTTTTAAAAGGTGTGTTTTCCTTGTTGAGTTACTGTTCCATTCATTTGTTGTTATTAAGATTATATATACATTATATTGATCCGTAGGACATTTGTTGTGAAAACATTGATATCGCTGAATCTTTGGAATGGTTGTGGCCTATGGGCAATTGTGATACGAGTTATTATGTTTTGCTATTGAAATGACGGTGCATGTGGATTGTTGTGTGGTTTTGTCGTTGCTATGTGGAGTATAAGGGCGTCATTCACCGTATTTTTATTATGCGGGGCATAAGGGTGGCATTTCACCATATTATTGTCTGGGTGGAGCGATATGGGTGGCTATTAGATGGAGTGATACAGTTGGCTATAGGAGAGATAAGGGTGGTTAATGATATTGTCAAGGAGGAGTGATATGGGTGGCTATAGGAGAGAAAGGGGTGAAAATGTCAATGAAGATATGTGATAGTTCGGAGACATTATGTTGGAAATTTTAGTGTGACGATGTATTTTTCCTTGTATTTTGCATACAACTTACGTGACTTGTCTTGTTGTTTCAATGAGTTGTTCGATGCCTTTGATATCAGTTGTTGACTTGGGCTGTAGTAGTACATTTGCACAAGCATACACCACAACATGCCACTTATACTAGTTTAGGAGTATGAAACTTGTCATTTATGGATCATGCTAATATGTTCTTGTATTACTGGTTTTCATGTTGCTATGGAGCATGTGACTATGTCGGGTGGATTGTTATTTTGGCACGTGAGTTGTCCGTGTGATTGTGATTTGAGATGTGGGTACAAACTGTCGTAAGGATATGATGGGGGTTGAGGCCCGGGACTTGTGACTGTGATATGAGGTACCACATCATGATTTTGTTGTGAGACTTGTGTTAGATCGACTTTATTGGTTGATTGTCCTTTGTGTTCCCTTATTTGGTTTTAGTGTTACTTCACGGTGTTCTTATTGTTCTATTATTTAAGACACTTTTTGGGTCTTGTTGCCATTTACTGATTTTTGCTTTGTGTTATTAGCATTATTCTACCAAACTACATATGTTATTTTTGTGTAGTGAGTGCCTTGACTAGTACCTCGTCCTTTCTCTACTGAAGTTAGTCTTGATACTTACTGGATGCCAACCATGGTCACTTATACTACGCTTCTGCATATTTTATGCAGATCCAGGTACTTCTGAGTTAGTTGGTTGTTAGATAGCGGATCAGCTATTGCTGTGTGGACTTCAAGATATACCTATCGTGCCGTTCGCAGGCCTTGGAGTAGCCTTTGGAAGTTATTTTTGTACAATTTATTTCTTTTTTAGAACACTGTACTTAGAGAATTTTTTAGTGAACTCAGTAGAGATTATGACGTGAACTACCATTTTTGGGATTGTGAGTTTTGTATAGATATTCTATTACATGTTTAGAAGTCATTAGATAGATTTTGCTATTAACTTAGTAAGTGTTCAACTTATCTAGTCTTAGAGACTATGTGCCATATGGCATCTTACGGAGTGAAATTGGGATCGTGATAAGTTGGTACAGATCTTTAGGTTCCAAGGAGCGATGAGTCATAAGAGAATTTAGTAAAGTCTTGTGGACCGGTACAGAGACGTCTATACTTATCTTCGAGAGAATATGGAACTATTAGGATAAATCTCTACTTCATTAATTCATGTTATGCTGATTTATTAATTTCAAAGTGTAAGCCTTTGTACCTCTATTCTTTCACAAATAGTAAGGACACGTGCTACCAGATCAGTTGAGCAGACACTCGCGCCCCTGCTAGATCTGTGAGAGGTCGACGCTGAGGTAGAGGTCGAGGAGGGGAATGCGCCGTAACTAGAGCACCTGACAGAAAAACAGTTTAGCTCACTAGCAGCTCCAGTTGGGGGACAGGCAAAATCCTCAGACTTCAGAAGACATTAGCGCAGTTCATGAGCTTGTTTGGTACATTGGCTCAGGTAGGATTGATCTCCATTGCACCAGTTATATCACTGATTGGGGGAGGATCTTAGACTCCCACTGCTCATACTCAAGAGAAGTGAGCTCACATTGGTCAGGTTCCGGGTGTGGTATCGGTATCGCCTGTTATTTCGGCTTAACTTGAGGTCAGGCTAGGGGTATCAGAGGAGCATCTTAGACTTGCAAGGTTCAAGAAGTATCACCTTCCTACTTTCACGGGCTGGGCTTCAGAGGATGCACATGGTTTTCTATAGGAGTGCCACCGTATTCACTATACCATCGGTATTATGGAGGCGAGTGGGATTGTTTTTACGTAGTGTATTAGCGGTGGTGAGTTTACGGGAAGGGTAGCCCAGCTGATGCAGCTTCACTTTCACGGGCTCAATTTTTAGAGATTTTCTTGAGAAAGTTTGTTCCCCGAACTCTTGGGGAAACATGACGAGATAAGTTTGACCAGTTACGTTAGGATACCATGATGGTGTCAGAGTATTCCATCAGGTTTATTGAGTTATTCCATCATGCATCTACCTTGGTTCTTATAGTTTGAGAGTGAGTCCGTAGATTCATTGAGGGGCTCAGTTATGATCTTAGATTTTACATGGCTCCAGAGTTGCAGACTATACTATATTTCAACAGGTAATGGAGATTTCCAGGATGTTGGTGTAAAAAATCATTCTATCTATGATATGTGCGCTTTGGTTGTATTAGCATGATTTTCAGGTATTGGTTTTGATGAATGACAAACAATGAAGTCAAGTGTCAAACAACGTTATTATATGTCAAACAATCAAGATTGAATGCCGAGAAGCATATTGATGACGCAATTGCATAGACAAGCCAAAGACGAGCTCAAATGTTCAAGACCGAAGACCCAAGGCGTAGGTCGTTAGGTAGAACCAATGTAAGAGCAACGCTTAAGTTATCTCGTCTTTTGGCTCAACATAGGTCATCATAAATATGCATAAAATCATTTTATTAAATCATATTTATCGTAAACATATTTTAAATACTTCAAACAAAATGATGTTAAAGTTCTCATTTTAACCAAAATGGTTTTTGAAGTAAGTTTTCAAATCTGGACTAGAATAATCGATTATACAATCTGCATAATCGATTATGCTGTAGACCGTTGCCAGTGTTTGAACACTGGAACAGAATAATCGATTATGCAGAATCCAGTAATCGATTATTCAGCAGAAAATCAGCTTCTGATTTTTGAAAGTTGGAAGAATAATCGATTATGCAAATCCAATAATCGATTATCCTTGCATAAAATCAGCATAATTGATTGTCAATTAAGAAACGGACTTGCACCCCCTAACCCCTATAAAAAGAGGTCTTTTGAGCTGATTTTAAACACACAACACCTCCCAATATTGATATACATATTGACATTATTTGAGCATCATTTTAGAGCTTTTGTTGAGCCATTTGAGAGACAACTTTGAGTTGTTCATAGAGCTAAATTTGTATCTCTTTATCTACTCTTTTGAGTGAGTTCTTGTTGTAAAAGAGAAAGGTGTTTGAGAAGAACATATCTTCTCATTGATTGTCGGGTTCGCTAAGTACCCTAAGTCTTAGTGTGTGAAGTCTTGTGGTGCGGTATCCACGAGCAAGGTTAAGTCTTGGGGTGCGGTATCCTCGAGCAAGTTGAAGTCTTGTAGAGTGTACATCTACGAGCAAGTGAAACGGTTTGTTAGGCACTCGTAAGCTTAACGGAGTTAGTGGAATCTCGAGAGAGTCTCTCGGGGACTGGACTAACCACAAGTTGTGGTGAACCAGGATAAATTCGGTGTGTTCTTTCCTTGCTATTTTTATTACCGAATTTATTTTATTCCTGCAATTTTTAATTCCACAATATTTATCAATATTCTCGTGACGCACTATTCACCCCCCTCTAGTGACGGGCATAAATCCTAACAGTTGCAGCGTTTTCGGGGTGAGGAAAAGCAGGCTTAGAAGACCAAGATATCTCGAGGTTATTGAGGGTTCAATAGATTCTACTCTTTAGCTATGACCCATCATGGTGGAGGCTCAAGCATCAGTTAGTTCTGTGTGTACTTTAGATTTCTCATATTGCTCTAGTTAATTTGGGTGCTCTTATGGAGCATTCATCTTTCAGTGTACCACGACACGGGGTTCCTACAAAGTTTATTCCAGTTATCCGGCACAGACTCAGTACGAGCATCCACGCTCGCAGAGGGGTTGTTAGGATTGTTGTGATACTAGGCACATTATGAGGGATTGTCCCAGGCTCAAGAGAGGAGGATTTCATGAAGGCACTCAGGCCGGGCTCTGTTTCAGTTGCTACTCCACCTGTATAACCAGCTAGGGGTAGAGAACAGACGGGTAGAAGGTTCCCTAGAGGGGGATGCCCATCCCCTTAATATGCTTTCTATGATAGGGTTGCGACCGTTGCACCAGATGGTGTTGTTACAACTATGGTTTCGATTGTTATAGAGAAGAATCATTCTTATCTTTATATGGTTCTGCTTATCAGGGTGAGTTCTTATCTTTCTCCATATATGGGCGATTTTCGTGATTTTGTACTTTGCTTATAAGTTTACTCTTGTTGGAAGATTATGTAGTGGTAACCTGTGTCTATCATTTTGTTTTGTTTCCATTCAGAGCTATGAAGCTAGAAGTGACTTTCTATTACTCATTGCGATGGTTTTGAGGTGATTTTTGGGTGGTTGGCCACAATTGGGGTTTTAGATGCTTTACCGGCATGGAGATTTTGTTATGTGTTGTGATTTTGTTTATCAAAATTGAATTAGTGGAAGGTTTTGGTTGGTATGATGTGTATACTACTAGTGATTCACATTTGAGGATGGTATCCTCGTGTCTTTATTTGATTTGATTTGTTTGAACCGGGCCAAGGGTCGCGGTGGATTTATATTTGGATGAGATTCTTGTGATCTGTTCTTGTGCTTTAATTCTCCTTTGTGGAATTAATTTGTAGTATGGTACTGATAGGGAAATATGACCATCGAGATTGTTTGATAATTCTTGTATGTGTTTCCTTTGCATATTTACTCGTATTTGCATTGTGCTTATTGGGTTTTAGCTTAAGAGATGTGTTCCCAAGTGGCATTAGATTTGACTTGTTTATTAGAGTAAACAATCATGGCATCTTCATGTTTCTTGCATCGTTGTCGATGTTGTGGAGGCTTAGATCAGGGTTCTAGCATATATAAGGTTAGTTGTCGGAGCTAGGTTAGATTATGGGCAGCTATTGTGGTCAAAGATATAGCTATGTACACATGTTTGATGTGTCACGTCGTGTGGTTGTACCTTGTGAGTATAGAAATAAGTTGTTGCAATGGGTTGAGGTTTATACCGTGTGTTGAAATAGGAATTGGGTTTTTTGGTAATGATCGGATAGTAAAAAAGTTGGTTCTAAGGCTTATTGGTATTGGTGGAAGGAAAAAATTATAAGCTGAGGTGTTGTTGTCGAGCCTATGTGGATTGGGGTGATGTGGCGTCACCCGAAAGTACATGTATGGCAAGTTCATTCAGTGATTTCAGAACGGATCTTGGCATGTTCGAGGACAAACGTTTGTTTAAGAGGGGAAGAATGTAATGACCTGATTGGTCGTTTAGAGAATTAGCGTCCCGTTCAGTGACTTAAGGTTTTGAGTAGCTTCTTATTATGTGCTATGACTTTCATGTGTGGACGATTTAAGTTTCGGATGATGCGAAATCAATTTTGAAGAAGGATTCTTATTTAAGAAGCTTAAGCAGAAAGAGTTAATCGGAGTTTTGACTTTTGTGTCGATGACTCTAAAATGGTATTTTGATGATTCCAACACCTTTGTATGATTATTATGGACTTAGACGTGCATCTGGATTTGGATTTGGAGTTTTGGAAGGTTAAGAGTTTGACAGAGAGTTGACTTTGGTGATATCGGGGTCAGAATGTGATTCCGAGAGTTAGATTAGCTCTGTTATGTCATTTGGGGTTGACATGCAAAGTTTGACGCCATTTTAGGTAGATTTGATATGTTTCGGCACGAGTTCTGGAAGTTGGAAGATTTGAAAAAGTCATAAGTTCCATTTATGGTGCGATTCATAGTTTCTACGTTGCTTCGTTTAATTTGAGACCTCGAGCGGGTCTGTGTTATGTTATGGAACTTGTTGGCGTGTTTCAATAGGGTCCCAGGGTCCTTGGGTGTGTTTCAGATAGGCCACGGGCCATTTCTTCATTCTTTAGAGTTGTTGATTCTATAATCTGGTTTTCTTCATTACATTCACGTCAATTCCTCCGCTTTCACATAATATAAATTTGGAGCCAGGCAATATTGTTCTTTGAATTCGCATGTTACTGCCAGTGATCGCGTATGTGTGCATCTTTCTTTATCGTGTTCGCATTCATGGTTACGCGTTCGAGTAGCACAGCTCAGCAGCTGGTATATTTTTCCCTTTTGCGATAACATAGTGTCACACCTCCTTTTTGCTACCCACAACCCGGCGAAGGGCGTAGATAAAGGGAGTTTTTTCCAATTTAAGGACAATCGAAACGAGATTCAATCATTAAAGAGAAGTTCAGAGTTGCCACTTGGGAGATTTATGGTGTCCTAAGTCACCGGTTAGAATCCCGAATCGAAGAAAGAATGACTCTTTTCAACAGTCCGTGAACTAGAAATCCGAGTAAGGAATTCTGTTAACCCAGGAGAAGGTGTTAGGCATTCCTGAGTTCCGTGGTTCTAGCACAGTCTCTCAACTGTCAAATTTGGCTTATATTATATGATTTTTGAATATGTTTTAACTTATGTTCTTTTAAACTTTAAACCGTTTTTATTATTATTTTAAAGGAGAATTGCAACGTCGTCAGAACACACCTCAAACCAAGTCACATAAATGCACCCGTGGATTTTGACACGTTCCAACTTTGTTGAGATTTGGATTTGGGTCACATAAATGCACACCCGAATTTAGGATGGTATTTTATTAAGCACGCGCGCCTATGGCAACTACGTCTTTGATATTTATGGGAAGGCCATGAAATTTGCTAAACGACACCTCCTATTCTTTCTATGTGTTCAATGAATTAAGGAGCCTACGCATGGTATTTGTTCGAGTCAACACAGCTCATTTTATTTCTACAAGGACAGCCTAATCCATACTAAATTTTCTACTCTTACGGGTTCTTAAATACACTAATTATTTTGTGTATAAACTTGTGTACTCGAGAAACACCATGTGGCCTTAGCCTCGTTCATGGACAATTACCACATAATAAATTGATGTTGGGCCGATCCAGGAGCATACATTATTCAGGCAGTATTGGTTAATAAGTATTGTGACTGTTTTGGATTTTAAAACACTCAGCCCAAAAACATATTGGATTACAAAATTCTGGTGCATTACTGGGCCTCGCGAATGAGCCCAACACTGACTTAAACGAAAAAGTCCAAATGTTTATAACCAATTTGGTTTGAAATTATATACAAAGTCGAATCTCTACACATTCACGAAAGGGAATATTAACAACGATTTTTGTACCAATTTTCTAACAACAAATTTGAATCACGTGATTCGCATACTCAACAGTCAGAGTAAGTGGATCTAATTTCAAAAATTCAGTTGCGATTCCAGTTATACTACAAGGACAAATATGAAAATAACTTATCATTAAACATGCTGAGACTCAAATGAACTACAATGTTTCACAGTATTTTGATTTATTTTACATGATTATCAGGACTGCTACCTCCTAAGTCCAGTACTTCTAAGTGCACATGATCAACACATGAACCAGCTGGACTGGAATTTAAATTGATCACTACTTAAACACATACACATATTTGAACTGAATGTCCAATTATTACACACGAAAATAGTCCCAAATGTCCAAATTATTACAAATTGAATTAGTCAAATATTAACTATAATATCATGATCATTCTATGACTAGACCTATATTCAAAATTAAATAGGGGAGAATGGAGGGGGATAAACTTCAAAAATACAAATGGCAACTAAATCTTCACATTGGACTATATATTTCATTTGAACTTGATGGATACAAAAGCATTGAGTGTACCTGTAAAGTAGCAAAAAAACAGGCCTATGAGTAAATAGAGTAGATCAGCTAAGCAACCAACAACCAATAAAATCGTATTTCCAGACTTCAGCGGGAGGATATTAGGGGAAGCAGTGAGTGGAGATTCCCCTGGAGAGAGCAGGATGAGGGGAGACCCTCACGTCCGGTTCGGAGGTGTTTTTAGAGAGTTAAATCTGCAGAAAAATGATTCAAAACAATCCTAATGGTATTTTCAGATATAGAATCACTATTTCAGCTTTAGAATTGTAGGGAAAAGTTCCAGATCACTATCTAAAGCCCCAAATTGTTCATTTTATAGTAGAATTGTTAGGGCATCAGATTTTTCCTTGTTTCTTTTTTAGTCCCTAACTCAAATTGTATTTTTTCCTAAGTAATCCTTCAATTTCTGACTTGTGCCTCAAGTTTGAGGCTGGAATTATGTATTAGTCCCTGCTGGAATGTTCTACAGGATACTTATCAGATTTGTATAAGTTCAAAACCCATTTATACCCTCACTAGCTTTCCTAAATTACCCTACCCCTAAATTTGACTCCAGTCAGTTCTTTTAGCCTTAGTTTAATCACAATTAACCTTGGTTAGTTCTTTGACTCCAATTCAATCACAATTGACCTTGGTCGACCAAACCTGGGCCAAATTTATATTAACAGACTCATGAAGATCAGACTTAACTAAAATTAACCAAGGCTTAAACCTGATACAGACTTCAACAGACTTCATACAAGATTAACAGAATAACTAGGAGATTGAATACTTAACTTTCAGAAGTAGTTCCAATCAAAATGCTTCACACAAAAATTTAGTTCAGAATTCACTATATGAAGCAAGTAAAAGCTAACAATGAACAATTAAGGATCCCAAACCCCCAAATCAACTTAAACCAACAACAATTTTGAAAAACCAAGATCATTGTGGCAATCAGATCATAGAGTCAGAAGTTAAATGTCAATTAAGCCCTAAAAATAACAATACTGAGCATCTAAACTAAATTTTCTAGGTCAAGAAACTGCATATACAAATATCCAAAAGATGAAAGGATTTCCAGACTAATGCCAAATAAAACACGTGAATATTGAAACCCCTCTTCAGAAGAACTTGTGGATAATCAAGACAAACAATCAAAAAAAAAAATCACATAAAAGAAATTAAAATTATTAAACATGCAATTACTGAACCTAAACAGTTATCCCAGGCTAGTAATGAACATGCATATGCAGTCAGATCCTAAAAATTAAAATCCTAATATTTACAAGAAATCCTACACATTTAGAGTTCAATAGGAGCTTATTTCGACCGGTCAAAAATCATATGCTCACAGCTTCCCATCTTTGCGCAACACGAATTTTGTGCAAAGACAAGTGAGCAAATATGAATGATCTCTGTCCGATTAAATACTCCATGTGAAGCACTTTGAAAATTTTCTGACCAAACCTTGCTTCAAAGGTTGCTTACATATCCTCGGCAATAGAGGAATCATGTTAGTGTAGTTCTAGAAGTTTTGGTACCTGGGACCACCAAGACACTGTGATTGGCTGCTGTTACTGCTTGTTGGCCTCCTAATTACTCCTTATGAAAAATAAAAGAAAACTAGACTAAGCTATAGGCTATGGATTACAAAGAAAAGCCTATCTACGTCTTCAATCTTGATCCTTGTCGCTTCGTCGCCTTATATTTCTTTCTGCGAACTCCTTGTGGCCTCACCTACTGTTTGCCTTTTCCTTTATTCATGTATGATGCCAAACTGTTTGAAATGTATTCCGTTGAAAGTATTCCCTCATTCTACAGGTGGGCGCCTCACTGCTGAACTCGAATTGCGTTGAAAAATATTCCCTTGTTCTATAGGTGGGCGACTCATTACAAAACCTGAAATTGTGAAAAATATTTCCTTGTTGTGCAGGTGGGTGCCTCATTAACTTAACGTTTTGGAAAAACATTCCCTTGTTCTCCAGGTGGGCGCCTGATTGCAAAAACTTAACATTCTGAAAAATATTCCCTTGTTCTTCAGGTGGGCGCCTGATTGCAAAAACTTAAAATTTTAAAAAAATTTCCCTTGTTCTCCAGGGGGCGCCTGATTACAAAAACTCAAAATTGAAAATATTTCCTTGTTCTCCAGGTGGGCGCCTGATTACAAAAACATAAAATTGAAAAATATTCACGTGTTCTCCAAGTGGGCGCCTGATTACAAAAACTTAAAATTGAAAAATATTCCCTTATTCTCCAGGTGGGCACCTGATTACAAAAAAAAACTTAAAATTTTGAAAAATATTCCCTTTTTCTCCAGGTGGGCGCCTGATTACAAAAAATTAAAATTGAATAATATTCCCTTGTTTTCCAGGTGGGCGCCTGATTACAAAAAAACTTAAATTTTTTAAAAATATTCCCTTATTCTCCTGGTGGGCGCCAGATTACAAAAAACTTAAAATTTGAAAAATATTCCCTTATTCTCCAAGTGGGCGCCTGATTACAAATAAACTTAAAATTATGAAAAAAATTCTCTTGTTCTCCAGGTGGGCACCTGATTACAACACTTAAAATTCTGAAAAATATTCCTTTGTTCTCCAAGTGGGCTCTTGATTGCAAAAACTTTAAATTGAAAAATATTCCCTTGTTCTCCAGGTGGGCGCCTGATTACAAAAAACTTAAAATTTAAAAATATTTCCTTGTTCTGCAGGTGGGCGCCTGATTACAAAACTTGTCCCGACGATCCTCAACTGTTGACAATTTCAAAATTATGCCGTATTTTCTGAAAAGGTATTATTTTCCACCATATCTTGCTACGAGTTATGTCCGATGGGGATTTGCTGTGGATTGGAGATTAAAGTTTTTTTTCCATTATCCAGGCAGGTCCTGACAACTCTTGATTTGATGACAAAAGGTGACAACTGGGGGTTAGTATTTAGGGCTACCTCCCACTATTCAGGGGATCCTAACAACTCTTGTTGGCTCTTTGCTGGGGAAGTATCTAATCTAAGTGCCCTTTTCCAGGATGGTCCTGATGACTTTTATTGACTCTGCTTGGGGAAATTTCTAAGTCTCATCTTTCAGGGAAGTCCTGATAACTCTTGCTGATACAGCTGGGGAGATTTGAAATTTTCCCTCTAAATCCCATTCTTCAGGGGGGTCTTGATGACTTTTCTTGACTCTTATTAACTCTAGCTGGGGGAATATTTGGTCTAAGTCCCATTTTTCAGGAGGGTCCTGATGACTCTATTGGCTTTTCTTGGCTCTGGCTGGGGAGATTTTTGCTCTAATTCCCATTTTCAGGAGGATCCTGAAGGTTCCAACTTAAATGCCAATTCTAATTTCTGGTTGTTTCTGCGACTCTTACTGGGGAAGGTGTTGGTGCTTGACCATGTTACCCATATCTGTTTGAGTTTTAAACTACATTCCATCTCACCTTGCATGCCTCTTTTAACCCTCGGTTTTTTTATTGGGATTTGCTAGTTAAAGTTTGTCCCATTGTGCTCTTTACTGGGGAGGGTGTTTATAACAGACTATGTCTCGTTTGAATTGACTGAGTCCCACTTCCGAGGGCCCTGATATTTCGATCATACCTTTCGTATGCCTGCCTTCTCCTGTGGACGGCCTCCCTTAGGCTCTTCCGAAATTTTCTGCCCCTGTGTCAATTAGAGAAAACTTGTTAGTTTGAAAAGTGGTGGTTGGCTCGCAGCATTTTTCTTGGAAGCGGCTGTCATGTTCCGTTGGGTTCAAATTTCAATGTTGATGATGATTTGCCTGAGTTGGTTGGCTGACCCCGAACCTTTATGGCTTTACTTTGCTCGCCCATTACTGTGTTACATCCCTAAACCTTTTGCCAAAATTCTTGCACCTTTCCCGAGATTAACAAGTTAATGTATTATGTTTGGCTGACCCGCTGACCTTTGTGGCTTTACATTTACTTCCCATCTTATGTTGCACTTCTGCACCCTTTCCAGAATTCTTTACGCCCTTCCCCTATGGTTGATGAGTTGAGGTGCCATGCTGGGTCAACCCTTGACCTTTCCCATATTGTGTTGTGCCAACTTTACGTTCCATCCGAATCATTGTGGTTTCATTTGCATGCCCTTTCCTGTGTGGTATTCCTTTAACTTGCCAATGCTGGTCTCCTCCATCGATTACAATTTTTATGAATCCTTCCCTTTGCTGTTCCATGCTTGTTATCTTTGTTACGTTTTTGGGGAGTCATGCGCTTTGTTCCTTTGGGAGTTTGATAACCGTCTTTGACATTCCTTTCGTTTAAACACAAGAATTTAGACTTGAAATAAGAATGAAATGCAAAGACTCCAAACGATATTTAGAATGACGAATTCCAGACTTGCTATTGAAGAAAAACATAGAAGGAGACTTATCTGAAAGAGAGCCAACTGGTTCTTGCGATCATGACATGCATTTCAGCCTATTTGACCCAATTGATTTCGATGACCGGACTTCTGCCGCCGCGCTTTTGTCGTTGCAACCTTTTCAAACCAATTCCTGACTCGTCTTGCTCTGTAGTATCCTTTCATCAGTAGCCCCTCTGTGAGTTTTGCTTTATCTTACCTGCGCCTTCCGGTGCACGTGAAGGTTTTCACCATAAGACTCTCTCATTTTATTCTCTCTCAATCTATCGTCGCCTTATGGTGCCTGTGAGGGTTTTCACTGATAATACTCTCTCATTTTATTCTCTCTCAAACTCTCGCCGCCTTATTATGCCCGTGAGGGTTTTCACCATTAAGACTCTCTCATTTATTATCTTTCCTGCTTGGCCCGGAGTGTTGCCCCTGACATGAATCACCTTTACTTTTTCAACTAGGCATCTATTGATGACTGATCAGAAGGTCTTCTTTTGGACCGTAACGTGGGCTTTTGGGTAGGGTAAAAAGAAAGGGTATCAAAGGCTCGAAACAATTTAAATGGGTTCAAAACTACAACTTTCAGAATCAAATTCTTACAACAACCAAAACTTCTGCCTCAGTTTCCTGCTTGGGGACTTCTGGATTTTAATGTTAATGAGACCGAACCGTGAGGCTGATTATATATCCTTAAAAGGAATCAGGTCAAACGTTTATCGCTACCGATTCCTTGTTTTTGTTGTTGTTTTTCTTCTCCCCTTTTTTTCTGTTTTTATTCTATCTCATTTTCTTTGTTTTGCTTTCTTTCTCTGTTTTTCTTTTTCCTTTCCTCTTTTTTTTTCTTTTCTTTCCTTGTTTTTCCTTTTCTCTTTTTTTCTTTTCTTTCCTTGTTTTTCCTTTTCTCTTTTTCTCTTCTTTTTTTTCTTTCTTTTTTTTACAATCATTTTTCATTCTTTTCATTCTTCCCTTTCTTTTCCTTTTATTGCCTTCTCGCACTCGCGTTTCTAACTTTGTTGCTTATTACGAAAGAAGGATATGAAATAATAATAATAATAATAATTAAAGCTCAAAAGTGTTAGCAAAAGATAAAGTGTTTGGATAGCAGAACAAAATGCCTCCCTCATTCCAATCTTCAAAATATGCCAAGTACAATCAGGTGTCAAGTATAGACAATGATCTGAAGAAAATCATACATCATATCTTTTGACAGCGTCTGCGTTGATGGCCATTTCCGCACATTCCCCTTCCACGTCCTTCAGATACAACGCTCTGTTGGACAACCCTCTTGACACGATGAAAGGTTCTTGCCAGTTTGGAGCGAACTTGACTTTCGCCTCGGCCTGGTGAGGGTGGATGCACTTTAGTACCAGTTGACCTACTTCAAACTTTCTGGGGCGCACCTTCTTATTATATGCCCTCGCCATTCTCTGTTGATACAACTGGCCATGACAGACTGCCGGCAATCGTCAATAAAACTCAATTGTTCTAGATGAGTTTTGGCCCATTCTTCATCATCAAGTCCTGCTTCGACCACGATCCGTAGAGAGGGGATTTCAACCTCGGCCTCTCTGCCATATACCAACAAGTATGGAGTAGTCCCCGCTGAAGTGCGCACAATAGTGTGATAGCCTAACAATGCAAAAGGCAACTTCTTATGCCACTGCCTGGATCCTTCCACCATTTTCTGAAATATCTTCTTTATGTTTTTATTTGCTGCCTCAACTGCTCCATTCACTTTGTGGCGGTATGGGGTAGAGTTTCGACGTGCCATCATGAACTGCTGACGTACCTCTCTCATTAGTTGACTGTTGAGATTTGTCCCATTACATTGATGAGCATTTTGGGGATCCCGAATCGGCAAATAATGTTTGTGTTCACGAAATAGACCACAACCTTCTTGGTCACTGCTCAGAAGGTTTTGGATTCAACCCACTTGATGAAATAGTCAATAGCAACCATGATAAATTGGTGTCCATTAGAAGCTGCTAGCTTGATGGGTCAGATGACGTCCATGTCCCAAGCAACAAAAGGCCAAGGTGCAGATATCGTGTGCAGCTCAAACAGAGGAGAGTGAATTATCCATGAAGTGTAATACCTCATGCATCCAGAATTCCCTTGCTTAATTCACCCCCAAAACCAACGTCTGCAAGTCATAACCGATCCAGAAGTATACGTCAACCTGAACCAGTACAATACATAACGTGAAATCAACTCGTCGATAGCAGACTCCCCCACTTGGATCAAAGCGTTGGAATACAATATCTGATAACTTACAATAACCATGCCCATACAGCCATAATACCATAGTAAGATTCAACTAAATTCTTCATAAGCTCATGTAACACAAACCACCTAATACCTCAAATTATTTGCAAATCTCGTATTCACCTTTGTAACCGTTAAGCCAATTTCCACAAGCGATCCAAACTCAAATTACACTATATTTAATTCGCCGGTAATAGAGAACTCTCTACAAACCACATAGGGATTACACAAACTCAGGACACCTCGCAGGAGATAATGCACTTGCTTACTGACATCTCTCTATACCCTTCAACAGCCACAACTATAATGCCATTACTTAATCTTCATGATTCTAAAATCATAACAAGAAATGAAAATATACTTTACTCCATAATTACATAAAATGAAAGGTCCCTCAACACATCCATAACTCGAGATTATACGTCAAATAAAGACGAAAGTCAAGCACACAATAGTCCTTGCTACATCTCAAGAAAACTCTTCTCATCACATTCAAACAATCGGAACATATCTCGATGTCATATCATACTCATCACATAGTCATCAAATACAAATTCCACTAATAGGGACTGGACATATAAGTTCAAACGCACGTGCTCACACAATTGAAATCTTCATGCAGCACACTCGAATCACATCTCGCATCTCATCCATATAATCACCAGTTGTTAATGGATTGTTGATACAGAGTGCTCATACGCGCATACGAATGCAGCGAAGGAATTCAAAGAGTTATGCTTAAAGCTGCATCGATGTCGCACGATAAGGAAAGAAAGATGGGAAATATATCCTAAATATCATGTAGCCTATCAAAGATAGGTATGTACATCATCATACCGACCTGCAAGACTCTACTAAACACTTGCTCATGACTTGTAGAACCGAGAAACCTAGAGCTCTGATACCAATATGTCACAATCCAAAATCCATTAGTCATGATGGTACCTAAAATCCGCTAGGTAAGCCAACTAATAATTTTCCAATTCCAATAATACTTATTAAGATAATTTAACAAAAGAAATTATCTGAATCTTATACACTTACTAAGGACTGGTAGTACAAATCATGAGCTTCTAAGAATATGGCTTACAAAGCTGGCATGAAGTAAATTCATCATCTGTTTGTAAAGTACATAAACAAAGTTTAATGAATCTAAGGCTACCATGAAAAAGAGGCAGCTACAACCAGAACACATGTACATCTTCAATTCCAGCTCCCATTGATCACAACGACATCATCAGCCAACATCTGCACGCAAGGTGAAAAAGTGTAGTATGAGTATAACTGACTCCATATACTCAATGAGTAAATCTAACCTTAGGTTGAAAGTAGTAACGAGCTGGAAGAAAGGGTGGGTCCAACATCAATAGCCAATAATAGCTCATAAAAATGTAAAGCAAGTAATAAAAGCAAGGTGAAGAAGTGTAGTATGAGTATAACCGACTCCATATACTCAATAAGTAATAAATTTAACCTTAGGTTGAAAGTAGTAACCAGATGGAACAGAAGGCGGGTCCAACATCCAATAGCCAACAATAGCTCTAGCAATGTAAAGAAAGTAATAAAAGAAATAACTCAGAGATAAACTGCTCAGCTTTTTCATAGTTTCTCGAAAATAGTTCTATTTTTATGCATATCAGTGAAAACCCAAAATCATTTACCGAAATCGTCAAAAATATATTAAGTTTGAAATCTGTAATTTTTTCCAAAAATCCTTTCCATAGTAAAAATGATGTTTCGTTTTATTTCCAGATAGCAAGTATGAAATACCTCTCTATACCCACATATCAATATGTGTTAAAAGTCATGAATGACGTGATACCGTGAATTATGAAGAAAAAGCATCTTTATTCCTGTATGTCATGTGTGCATGTCAATACCATGTACCTCAGAAATGAACTCCTACACTCACACTCTCAAAATACTCAATGCCACCGCCTCATACTTTCCACTCATCATGCTCAATCAATCAGTACTGTATATGGCCACTTGGCCAGACTGGCCAAGAGAAGATCCATCGCAAAATATATACATCAACTGACCAACAATCACTCAGTACCGAATAGGGGCAAATGCAACTCTTGAGGAAGATCCATCCCCAGGTGTATAAATTCTTCGGACAATATCCATATCCATGGAAGATTCATCCCTCAATATAATCCACCGTGCTCACTGGGGGATATGTGCAGACTTTGAACGGGCTCCTACAGCCCAAACACTATCAAAAAATTAGTATAACCACTGTGATATGCAACTCGATCCCATAAGTTTCATTCATAATCATGCTCTCGGGCTCATTCAGTAATCAATCTCTCCAATCTCACTCACGGGCTCACAATGTCATGAAACTAGTCCGACAACAATTACATGATGTATCAATAAATAAAATTGAGACATAGATATTATGCATGAATATGATTAAGTACAACAATAAATGACCACTATGGTTCCCAACAGTATCGACATAAAGCCTCGACCTGACTTCTAGCATGATTGACAACTTAATTACTTTATCTTATGGTGATAATGCAGATATTAACAAAATAGGACTAATATTATAATGCCATAGAAATAACGTAGTCATAATTCACATGGTGCACGCTCATACGCCTGTCACCTAGCATGCGTCACCTCAATACCAATCACATAATTAATAATTAGGGGTTTCAGACCCTCAACACTATGTTTAGAAATGTTACTTACCTTGAACAAGTAAATTCCAATATAGAGCAAGCAAAGTGATGCTCCAAGAATGCCATATTACCCGTACTGACCTCCAAACAGCTCAAAATTAACCAAAAGCAACTCAAATACATCAAATAAAACCCAAAGAAACAATTCGAAATGATAAAGATCGAATCCATAATCAAAACCCAAAACCGACCTAATAACGCTTGGGCCCGTACCTCGGAACCTGACAAAGCTCACAAAATCCGACAATCTATTCAATTACGAGTTCAATCATTCTACTTTCACTCAAATCCGACTTCAAATCGATATTCAAAACTCAAATTTTCATATTATGATTAGGCTAAAACTCCCAAATTTTCTTTTTAAATTCATCAACCAATTGCAAAAAAATAAAATAGATTCATGAAATGTAATTAAAACCAAGTGTAGAATACTTATTTCAATTCTTGTGATGAAGATTGCTCCAAAAATTGCCTCAATCTGAGCTTGGAAATGTTAAAATTAAGACAAAATCGTGAACCCTAGTATTTATCATTCGTCCCAGAACTTTCGCATCTGCGACACATTAGCCACTTCTATGGCGTCGCTGCTGCGACATAACAACCGCTTTTTGCAGAATCGGCTGAGAACTCGATCCTTGCACATGCCGACAAAATATCCGCTTCTGCGATATCGCAGGTGCGAGCCACCATCTGCACCTGCAAAATACCTTGCTCCTGCGCTCCATCACTTCACATTGCGCTTCCCCATCTGTGCCCAAATCTCCGCTTCTACGGTCTTCCTCACTCAATACTCCCCCCTCCTCTACGACTCATTTATCGTTTATGCGGCCATCACACCTGCACAAACTAGCCACAAGTGCGGTCATACCACAACCAGAAGCAACCAGTAATAGCAACATGAAGAAAAATAATCCTAAACCAATCTGAAACACGAGAGCCCCTCGGGATCCCATCCAAGTATACCAACAAGTCTCATAACATAACACGGACCTACTCGAGGCCATAAAATATGCATAACAATATCAAATCAATGAAATGCGCCTCAAATCAAACTTAAATAAACTTTGAAATTTCAACTTCCATAGCTTGTGCCGAAACATAGCAAATCAACTCAGAATGAACCCAAATTTCGCAGATAAGTTCGAAATGACAGAATGAAGTTATTCCAATTCCCGGAGCCACAATCCGAATCCAATAGCAAAAAGTCAACTCTCGATCAAATTTTTCAAAATTTTAACTTTCGTCATTTCAAACGAAATTCTACTACGGACTTCTAATTCACAATCTAGGCGTGATCCTAAGTCTAATATCACCCAACGGAGCTAACATAACCATCACAAATTCAATCCGAGGTCAAATACTGAAAAGTCAAACTTTGTCAACTCTTTCAAATTTAAAGCTTCCTAGTTGAGAATCATTCTTTCAAATCAGTCGTGAATAACCTAAAAACCAAAACCGACGATTCATACAAGTCAAAATATATCATACGGAGCTACTCACGCCCGTAAACTACCGAGCGAAGTGTAATTGCTCAAAATGAACGGTCGCGTCGTTACATAATTTTTATTCAATAGCTTACCAATGCCGTTCCTGTCAGTTGCATAAATCAATTTTTTTTAATCTAGTTAGTTTGAGTATTAGTTTCTTATTTGACGTCTTTTTTCTGTTTTGACAGTTCTTAGTCGTTTGAATATGATTTGGTTCAAAATTAAAGGGTTTGATATTGATTTAGTTCAAAGCTGAAGTTTAGTTAGTGTAGTCATGAAATGTGGTATACTACTTGCTTGCTTTTCAGTCTAGAGTAGCTAAAAGGACCTTTTCACGTCATACTGTTGCCACTGCAAGTTGCAGGTATGCAACCCGGAAGGAATTCAAACCTAGGGAGATAGAACTCTTTCCAGAAGAGTTGGTCTTTGAGGGCGAGCGAGAGATTCTGGAAGGAATTCACCGCCCTATGGCTGACCGGCGATTACTAGCGATTCAAGCCTTGGCCCACCAGCCTCTTTTCAATCCAGGAGCTGCATGATAAGAAAGCTCTCGATCTCGGCTAGCTTCAGTTAGTTAAATAGACCAGGAAAGTCGTACTGCAACTATGCCAAGCAAAATATTGATTCCAATGCTGCGGAGACGGGTCTTGCTGATCGAACTAATCTACTTTAGGGATTCACCTAGCAGCTTTTAATAGGAAAGCTCGTTCCACCACTTCGACAAATTCTATTAGCATCTTTTACACTCTAAAAAAATATATATTTTTGAGAAAAATCAGCAACTGAACATTAATAGTAAACTGAAAATTATGAGCTTTGTGAGTGTTTATTAGAGTGCAAAACCTGTGAGAAAAATAGAAAGACCCTTTAGGCAATTTGTGAAGTTGTTTAGGTACTAGTTTGAATCATCCTTGTTGGTTTTCTGGGTTGTTTCTGCTATCTTGGTGCTGTTGTTTTTTTTTTCCTACAAACTAGGTAACTTCTAAATCCTTTAGTTTTTGCATACTGAAGATACTATGTAGTTTGAACATGTTTTCAATGTTTGAGCATATTTCGATCATATTTTGTAGCAAAATATTGAAAGCTTGAATGTTATGATTATGTATCAAGCATGTGACTATGTAATTACTAGTTGAAATTGCCATTCTTCCTTACACGTGTTTGAAATAGCAAATCTGTTAGGAATTGGTTAAAACATCAATTTTGCTTCAGATGGTTAGTTGAAGCCATGTTCTGTTAATATTTTATTAGAAGCTAGTAATTATGAATACTTTATGTTGAGGTGCCAATGTTGATTAGTTTATTTAGTAGCATATAATATCGATTAAGACTCTTGCCTTTAGGTGCAACTTGAAATAACAGATGGATGTATTTGCAAAGAATAATGCTCATGGTGTGTGTTTTGAGACCTCACGTCGTTAACATATTGTAAGCTCGTGGCTGCAAGGTTTCATAAAACTTGGTAACATTTTAAGAGTATTATTAACTTGTTCTTTTTAACTTTATTTTTACGTTGAAATCATATTATTTGGTTCAAGGTGATATATTCTACATGAATAGGAGTTAATCATTTATTTTTGAGTCATTAAATCATTTATTTTGAGTCATTGAATCATTGATTTTGAATTAAAAGAATTAAGATAATCAATTATGTTTCGTTTCTTTTTTTTTTCTTCCTTTTTTTAGTTTGTTGTATTTTTTTAGCAGTAAAATACATGCGGATATTATTGATGTGTTGTGAGTTTTAAACTTTAATATTGGATTGAAGGGGGGGTTGAAGTTTGTTTCTAGTTTGATAAATAAAAATATAAATCAGCAAAAATAAGATTGGGTGGTGGGTTTGCAAAGCAGAAAAGAAAGATTTTGGGATGAAATACTAGGCCTAATGTGGTTAAGTCTAAATTATTTTAAGGAAATTTTATCTTATATCGCAAAGCTTTACGCCCTATTAATTATAAATAAGAAAAAAAATTAAAATGTTACTTTTTATTGTTATCTTTTAATTTTTATAGAAAATATATTTTATGGTCACTTCCTACCATTAAGCCATTAAATATGTTGTCTAATACTTTTCTCTTTCATTCTTTCAATTTATTCTCTCCAAAAATTACCGTATAGTATCTTATTTCTCTCTCCACGATCTCTCTCATTCTTTCCTATATGAATAAGAAAATTAATTTCTTCTGACAGATGACCTATAATAGCGTCAATTTACGCTCTTTCATTGTCTTGCGTTATTATCTCTTTCTGCCTCACTTCGGTGACCATTTTCAATCCGGCGATCATGAAACTTTCATCATTTACGTTTCTCAAACCCGATAAGCCCTGTGTTTTCACCACTTATCACTAAAGATTTTGAGTTTTTGGCAGGTTAAACCTTCTTCTTTTTCTCTTCAATAAGTTTTTAAAAATATTCACCATTGTTAGTTTTTCTGCAGAATACCCACTCAATTTTGAAGGGTCATCTTTCGATTTTCAAATCATTCAAGAGTAACTTGTATTTCTAGGTTTATCAACAACCATTGAAGCCAAAAGGAGAACAAAAATACGCAATGACCCTAATTGTCGATGTATTTTTATGTATTCGAGTCCACTTACATTGATTTTTAGTTTCTACAATAATTTTCTCTTCTTATATTAAGATGTGTTTATATATTCGATAAGGCATACAATGATTTTTATTTTTTATGGTGATTTTTGACTGTTGTATTTAGATGTATTTATATGTATTTGAGTTCTTACAACAATAATTTTAAAAGTATTATTTGTTCTATCATTTTGATGTTATTCATCAATTAGTTATGCATTCAATCTAATGATATTCATTGGTGTTTTCAACATAACTGTATCCATCTATATTTAAAACAACAATAGAGTGAAATACAGTAAAATACTTATAACGATCCAAAATTAACCGTTCTGATAGAGCCTATCATGGGGCTAGGCCAGCCCAACGCAATAATCTAACATAGTAAAATAACTTAAAGAATAATGACGAAAGCAGTTAACATTAAAGAAAACTTTTTGAAAACATAATAAATCCCAAAGTGTGATACAATTCAGCCCAAAACTGGGGTGTCACTGAGTATATGAGTGTCTAAATCAGAATACAATCCGCTACAATATCTGGAGAAACAACTGAAAATGCAACTAATGATACAGAAGGAGAGTCAAGGTCTGCGAACGTCGTGCAACTACCTTGGTAGTCTCCAAACTTTGAAGGCTCGATCAGCAACCATCACCGTGACCGAAACTGCTTAAATCTTCACACGATGTGCAGGGACTAACGTGAGCACACCAACTCATTAAGTAATGAGTCCAAATTTTGGATTAAAAGGTAGTGACAAACTCAACCGATGTAGATAAAATAGAAATAACTGTGCAAAAACGTAGGCATGCTTTTAAATTAAATAGGCATCTCAAACAACAAAGTAAAGAAGGTTTAGACAATATAGAGAATGCAACTCGGCTATCTCTACATGCCAATGCGCATACTGTATATGATGCGCTATGCTTTCAGCCTCATGTGCTCACGCTCAATGCTCAACCAGTCGATGCTATATATGGCCCATGTGGCCAAGGAAAGATCCATCCCGAAAAATATACATCACTGACTATAAGTCACCTAGTACAGCGGAAGGACAATCCAGCCTTGTGGAGAAGATCCATCTCTAGGTATCAAGGGCTCAAGACAAGATCCATGTCTAGGGAAGATCCATCCCTCAGTAATATCAACAGCGCTCACTGGGATATGTACAGACTCCGGAGGGGCTTCTACAGCCTAAACAAATCAATATAACCGCTGATGTATGCAGTCTGATCCCATAGCTATCACTCATAACCAGGCTCTCAGTCCCACTCAAGTCATTAATCTCTCTAGTCTCACCCATTGGCTCACAATGTCATGAAAGCTAACCCAGAGCAATGATATGATGTATCGATGAATAACAACTGAGACTGAGATATGATATAAAATTTCATGAATATGACTGAAGTACAGATATCAATGAAAGTGACAGCAAGAAACGACCGCTAGGGTCTCAACAGTACCGGCATAAAGCCTAATCATGATATCTAGCATGATTGACAGCTCAATTACTTTATCACAAAATTAAAACATGGATATCAACAGGATAGAGTCACTATATGGTACCATAGAATCACCAGGTCTAAATCAGAATACAATCCGCTACAATATCTGGAGAAACAACTGAAAATGCAACTAATGATACAGAAGGAGAGCCAAGGTCTGCGAACTTCGTGCAACTACCTTGGTAGTCTCCAAACTTTGAAGGCTCGATCAGCAACCATCACCGTGACCGAAACTGCTTAGATCTTCACACGATATACATGGACTAACGTGAGCACACTAACTCATTAAGTAATGAGTCCAAATTTTGGATTAGAAGGTAGTGATAAACTCAACCGATGTAGATAAAATAGAAATAATTGTGCAAAAACGTAGGCATGTTTTTAAATTAAATAGGCATCTCAAACAGCAAAGTAAAGAAGGTTTAGACAATATAGAGAATGCAACTCGGCTATCTTTACATGCCAATGCGCATACTGTATATGATGCGCTATGCTTTCAGCCTCATGTGCTCACGCTCAATGCTCAACCAGTCGATGCTATATATGGCCCATGTGGCCAAGGAAAGATCCATCCCGAAAAATATACATCACTGACTATAAGTCACCTAGTACCGTGGAAGGACAATCCAGCCTTGTGGAGGAGATCCATTTCTAGGTATCAAGGGCTCAAGACAAGATCCATGTCCAGGGAAGATCCATCCCACAGTAATATCAACCGCGCTCACTGGGATATGTACAGACTCCGGAGGGGCTTCTACAGCCTAAACAAATCAATATAACCGCTGATGTATGCAGTCTGATCCCATAGCTATCACTCATAACCAGCCTCTCAGTCCTACTCAAGTCATTAATCTCTCTAGTCTCACTCATTGGCTCACAATGTCATGAAAGATAACCCAGAGCAATGATATGATGTATCGATGAATAACAACTGAGACTGAGATATGATATAAAAATTCATGAATATGACTGAAGTAAAGATATCAAGGAAAGTGACAGCAAGAAACGACCGCTAGGGTCTCAACAGTACCGGCATAAAGCCTAATCATGATATCTAGCATGATTGACAGCTCAATTACTTTATCACAAAATTAAAACATGGATATCAACAGGATAGAGTCACTATATGGTACCATAGAATCACCAGGTCACAATTCTCATGATGTACGCTTGCCAGTTGGCATGTACGTCACCTCAATACCAATCACATAACACATACTTTGGGGTTTCGAACCTTCAAAACCAAGTTTGAAAACGTCATTTACCTAAAATCGAGCAAAATCTTACTCCATAACGTCTTTGCCTCGCAAATCAGTCTCCAAACGTCCTGAATCTTGCCACAAGTAGTACTACATAATCTACAAAGTCTAAAGGAATCAATTCAAAAAGAAAACTACTAAATTATAGCCAAAATCCAAAATCGACTCAAACCCGGCCCCTGGACCCACGTCTTGAAATCCAATAAAAGTCACAAAACCCGAAATTCTATTCACTCATGAGTCTAACCATACTTCTAGAACCACGTCTTGAAATCCAATAAAAGTCACAAAACCCGAAATCTCATTCACTCACGAGACTAACCATACTAAATTTGTCAAAAGCTAACATCAAATGGTCACCCAAATCCCCAAAATTCATTCTCCAAATCCCTAGCCTTAAACCCCCAAATTTCACCTCAGCACCATACAATCTAGGTGGGAAAATAAATGGGGTAACAAGATTTATGATAAAAAAATAAGTACAAGAAGCTTAGCTCAAAATTCCCCCGAAAATCGTCTCCAAAATCGCCTAAGCCTGAGTCCAAAATATTGAAATAAGACTAAAATCGTGAACACTTGTTTTTAAATGTTATGCACGGCCCTCCAAAACTATGATGTAAACTACGTGCCTCTATCTGAAATGATGGAATCAGACACACCGTGCAGGCAAACAATCTCTCTGATATAAATCTCAGCCAACGAGTCTGAAGACTAGGTAGTACTCACAGGAATGAAGTGCACAGACTTGGTCAGTCAATCCACAATCACCCAAATAACATCGAACTTCCTCGAATTCTGTGGGAGCCCAACTGCGTAACCCTGTCACACCTCATTTTGGCTACTACAACCCGACGAAAGGCGTAGATAAGGGAGTTTTTCCAATTAAATGACAATCGAAACAGGATTCAATTATTTACGAGAATTCAGAGTCGCTACTTGGGTGGTTTATGGTGTCCCAAGTCACCGGTTAGAATTCCGAATCGAGGAAAGAATGACTCTGTTTAACATTCTGCGAACCAGAAATTCGGGTAAGGAATTCTTTTAACTAGGGAGAAGGTGTTAGTCATTTCCGAGTTTCGTGGTTCTAGAACGGTCGCTCAACTGTTATATTTCTCTTAAATTATCTAATTTTTATACATTTATGAACCTATGTGCATTTTGAATCTTTTAACTGCTTTTACTATTATTATTTAAAGAGAATTGCAATATCGTTAAAACATGTCCCGAACCATGTTACATAAATGCACCCATAGTTTTTGACCCATTACAACTTCGTTGAGATTTACATTTGGGTCATATAAATTTTCACCCGTGATTAAGGAGACAACATTATTAAAGACGTGTCTAAAAGCAACTATTGTGTTGTTAAATTTGCGAGAAAGCCGTGAAATTTGCTAAACGGCGCATCCCGAGTTTTCTAAGAATTTTAGTATAAACAATTAGCCAGGGCTGCGCAATTTTGGATTCCCTTTGGCGCGACACCTCATTTTATTTATTTTAAAAGACCAATCCTAAAGTGAGCTACTAGAGTCTCTATCAAATTCATACATTATTCATAAGATCACATTTCTGCAGTTTCTAATTTGGTGTGACTATACTTCATTTACTGGGTTTTCAGTAAATGACAATGGGCTAAATGAACTGTTAAGCCTATACGAGACCTGCTGGGCTCCTAGATGAGCCCAAACTTCAAATCCATGCCTTCGAGAAAAACCAAATACAAATGACTGGCTTTGACCCGACATTTAAACTCAGAAATTTACCTAAGCTAATTACGTAACCACACAACTACAAACTAACAACAGCGTAAATGAAAATCCATTTGAAATTCATAATCCCGGGAGCTCATTTTTACAGTAAGCACATAAAATCAATCTCAACTAGCAAACAAAAATCTAATGTCCTGTTATTACAAACCATCAGCGTTCATTTTAATGTAAGCATATGAAGCACTGATTCTCACTAACAAGCTAAACTATAGTGTCCTATTATTACAAAACATCTTTTTAAGCATAACCACACAATAGCAATAAACATGGTAAAACAAGATAATAAACTTCTTCAACTCGAATATCCATTAAGTCCAAGCTTGATACACCATTAGAGATCGAGAATATACCTGGAATTTGGCCACAAAAGTAGAATTGAGAGTCAGCAGTACTCAACAATAGTATATTCAGAGGAGTTCACAGCTTAGGAATATTCAATACCCCCAGAAACACCACTAAACATCAGGGAAGGTCTAAACCGAAAAATTAAATAGCAACAAATGTCCAAATAACTCCAATGAACCCAGCTATCAAACAGGAACCCATGAGACTTTAACACCATACAACATTAACCATCCTACTCGAAATAAATTGAATACCAACTAAGCCAGCCTGACTCGAAACCAGAATAAGTATTGAGTCTTCAAATATATTTCAGGCCATTTTCCTATGATATCTGATAGACACCTGAGTTTAAGAGTGTTTTTGCACAACAAAATCCAACAGAACAGTAAAGTTAGGGCTGCTGGAGATTTTCAGGAATTATTTAGAGAGATTTTTGAGCTTCAAAATTCTGAGAAACTATAGAGATACTTTCAGACTGTCCAACCCCCTCTTTTGAATGATTTAGAGTCTCTTTTATAGCCAAAGACTAGGGCACCACTTTTGTTTTGTATTAACTAAAGGTTCCTCTTTCAATTTCAAGATTTTACCTACTTGGACCCTCATTTTGTCTTTTTTCCCAAGTTACTGCTACTAGACTACTGATTTTATATTAAATACCCCTTCTAGAATGGTCTAAAGTCTTCTAGCATTGCCTTCCATTTATAGACGACCAATACTACCCTTATTTTGTTCCTAAAATTACCAAAGCCAGGTTAAAAACTCTATATTACCCCTATTTTATTCTGAAAACTACCAACACTATACTAAAATTCTATATTACCCCTATTTATCCTAAAATTATCAGAATTAGGTGGAAAACCCTATACTACCCTTTTGGTGCTAAAATTACTGTTTTGCTATCTTGTAACTAATTACTAACAACTAACACTACTAAAAGTAATAGTTAAT
Source organism: Nicotiana benthamiana (assembly GCA_034376525.1). Taxonomy (NCBI): domain Eukaryota; kingdom Viridiplantae; phylum Streptophyta; class Magnoliopsida; order Solanales; family Solanaceae; genus Nicotiana; species Nicotiana benthamiana. Next base: position 121,282,498 of record CM067331.1, read on the forward strand.
CCTCGAGCTATTAATCAATAACAAATGTCAATCAATCCTCAGCAATCAAAACACAATTGAATCAAAATCATGTGAAATACTCAAAAATTAAAAGAAGAACATAGAAGGCTACCACTATCAAAAGTAAAACTCAGAAATCAACACTCCAAACCATATGAACCATTAATCGAAACTCAGAAATAGGGAAATTACCAAACAATCATGACCAACCTAATTGCATGCGAAATGTTAACTAGCACTCAAACTCAGAAGTCAAGACCCTACAGAATCTAAAGAAAAACATGCCAGACTTCAAAATTTAACCTAAAGCAGACATGTCAAAACGAATAAGAAATGACTAATTTAAAACTCACAATGGACATGCTCAAGATTCCTAGAATCAATAATTAAGATCATGGGGTCATTCACACTATCAGCAGAATTGTAAACATAATTAGAAATCTAATAACATTCCATTTCCAATTTAAACTAAAAAATAAATAAAGTCAGACTTAATTGCTAAACCAGGCAAGAAATACAAAATAGAAAAATAAATTAAGATAGGTGAACTTATCGGTTTTCTTCAATTAATCTTCGTTGCAATCAATTCGAGCCTTCAAGCGGAGTCACAGGTTTGTTTTTCTTCCAAAACAAACGTGTGACTCCGTTTCGAAACTCAAATGGTCTTCCAATGGTCAATCTCAGAATTAGGTCATGGCTAGTTCCAAATTGGAGGGCTCTGGGGTTGTTTAAAAAGCATGGGTGTGTTTTTGGGAAGATGAGGGCTAGATGGGGTCGTGGTGATGGTTTGGAGGCCATAGGAGGTCGGCCACCGCCGTGCATGGCGGAGCTGCCCACTTCACTGAATATTCGAAGGGCTGGGGCATGTTCTAAAGCGACTGATGGTAGGGTTGGAAAAAGGAGAGTGATGGGAGTTTGGGAGCCGTTGGCCACCAAGCACCACCGTGAACGGAGGACCAGATTTGGAACGGTTATTCGAGAAGCTGCGGTGGGTTTCAAGGGGCGATATTAGGAGGGTTGGGAAGAGGACATGACAGGGATTCTTGGGTGTAATTTGGGAGGTCATTGAAGTTACACCGCCATCGGCGGCGGACGGTGGTGGTGTGGTTGTTTGGTGGCGGCGTTACACCGATGGGTAGGTACTACGAGGATTGTAGGGTTTGTCTTTAAAGCTTTGAGTATATTCAGACAATTCTATTTAAGAAGTGTGGCTCAATCTGAGCCGTTGGATCGATGAGTTTGGATGGTCGAGATCAACGGACATCAAACGAAATCGTTTTAATGAGGGGTGGGATTGGACCGGATCTGGGCATGGTTTTTGGCCTGGGTTGGATAACTTTGGACTGGTTTAAATTTGCAAAAACGGCACAAGCTGGCCTTTTGAAACAAGACCATATTTCCAAACCCTTTTGTGTTCTTATTTGTTTTAATTTCTAAAAATTTTTATTAAAACCAAATTAATAGTAGAATAGCAAAAACCTGATGTAAATCCAAAATTAGGCTAATTAAGTTAAGAAAATTTTTAACTTTAAAAGTAAAAATTCAAAAAGAATCGCTTATGTTCTTTTTTCCATGCTATTAATTACCACTGAATCGAAAAAGTCAAAACTAATATCCTAAGTGCAATAATGCTATTTTGTTGTTTTTTGTTTTTGGATTATACAAATTCAAATATGCAATATGCAAATAAGCACAAAATATGCAATTAATTCCCAACAAACACCTAATCACGCAAATAAGTCCTAAAATTTCAAATAATAAAAGAAAGACGCAAATAATCACAAAATTAATTTCTAAAATTCAAATAATAAAAGAAAAAAATCCTAATTTAACGAATTTATAGGAATATGTCAAGCGAGGCAAAAATCACGTGCTCACAGCTGCCCCTCTTTGCTTGGAGACACGAAGAGTTTTCGGGAAAAGATAAGTGAGCAACTGAGATATTTTTTCCTGCTTTGCATTCCATGAGAAGCATTTTGAAAGATGTCTGATTGAACCCTGCTTCAAAGGTTGCCTACATATCCTTGGCTATAAAGGAATCAGGTCAGTGTAGTTCTTGAGTGTTTAGTAGTTGGGACTATCAGAAGCTGTGATTGCACTGTTGATGCTACTGTTACTGCTGGCTGACCTCCTTACTATACCTTATGAAAAATAAAAAGAAAACTAGACTAAGCTATAAGCTAGGGATTACAAAGAAAAACCTATCTACGTCTTCAATCGCGCACTTGATCCTTATTTCTTTGTTGCCTTGTATTTCTTGCTGCGAACTCCTTGTGGCCTTGTTGACTACTTGCCTTTTCTTCCTTCATGTTTGATGCCGAATTGTTGGACTTGACATGTGTTCCCTTGAAAGCATTCCCTCGTTCTACAGGTGGGCGCATGAATACTAAAAACTTGAAATTGAAAGATATTCCAATGTTCTACAGGTGAGCGCATGATCGCCAAGACTTGAATTCTAAAAAATATGCCCTCGTTCTCTAGGTGGGTGCCTCATTGCCAAATCCTGAAATTATTTCATAAAAATATTCCCTTGTTCTACAGGTGGGCGCCTGATTATCAACACTTTAAAATTTTGAAAAATCTTCCCTTGTTCTGCAGGTGGGTGCTTGATTGCTAAAACTTGAAATTTTGAAAAATATTCACTTGTTCTACAGGTGGGTGCCTTAGTTTTGAAACTTAAACTTTGAAAAGTATTCCCTTGTATTACAGTTGGGTGCCTGATTACCAAAACTTTGAAATTTTGAAAAATATTCCCTTGTTCTACAGGTGGGTGCCTGATTTTCGAAACTTAAAATCTTGAAAAATATTTCCTTGTTCTATAGCTGGGCGCCTGATTACCAAAACTTGAAATTTTGAAAAATATTCCCTTGTTCTTCAGGTGGGCGCCTGATTGTCAAAAACATGAAATTTTGAAAAATATTCCATTGTTCTACAGGTGGGCGCCTGATTGCCAAAACTTGAAATTTTGAAAAATATTCCCTTGTTCTTCAGGTGGGCGCCTGATTGCCAAGACTTGAATTTTGAAAAATATTCCCTTGTTCTCCAGGTGGGCACCTAATTTCCAAAACTTAAAATTTTAAAAATATTCCCTTATTTTACGGGTGGGCGCCTGATTACCATGCCGAATCTCGCAACCTGAAAAATGTTGCTTGAGACTGATGCGTGTGTACCTTATCACAACAAAACAGACAAAACACAAAAGATTCTTCCTGCCCCAGTTTTTTGCTGGGCGAATCCGTGAGTGTTAATCAGATCTCCTTACCGAATATGCCTAAACCTAAGCTAAGTCCCATTATCTATGAGGGTCCTGACAATTCTTAACTGATGACAAATTTAAGACTATGTTATATTTTATAAAAGGGATTATTTTCCACTATGTCTTGTTACAAGTTATATCTGATGGGGGGGGGGGTCTACTGGTGACTGGTGATTAAAACTGCTTCCCATTATCCAGGTGGGTCTTCACAACTCTTAATTAAATGACAAGATGGGACTGATGGGGGTTGGTATCTAGAGCTACTTCCTATTACCAGGGGGTCCTGACAACTCTTGTTGACTCTTGCTGGGGAAGTATCTAATCTAAGTCCCATTTTTCAGGAGGGTCCTAACGACTCTTGTTGGGGAAATATCTAATCTAGGTCTTATTTTTCAGGAGGGTCTTGATAACTTTTGTTGACTCTTGTTAGGGAAAGGAAATATCTAATCTAAGTACCATTTTTCAGGAGGGTCCTGACGACTCTTGTTGGGGAAATACTTGAGTTTGACCATGTCATCCGACTGTTTGTGTTCTAAGCCAAATTCCATTATCCAGCAGGGTCCTGGCAACTCTATCTATCCTACTTCGACATGCAAGTCATTTTATTCCATTTTTTATCCATGATTACTCCTAACCTTAAAATGAGTCCCATTCTCCAGGAGAGTCCTGAAAGTTCCGACTTAAATTCCATTTCTAACTTCTGGTTGTTTCTGCTAGTGATCATTGTCCAGGAGGGTTTCTGCGACTCTTACTGGGGAGGGTGTTGGTGCTTGCCCATGTTACCCGCACCTGTTTGAGTTTTAAGCTGCGTTCCATCTCAACTTTTATGCCTCTTTTAACCCTCAGTTATTCCTATGGGGGTTTGCTAGTTAATGTTTGTCCCCTTATGCTCTTTGTTGGGGAGGGTGTTTATGACGCACTATGTCCCTTTTAAGTTTTAACTTAGCCCACTTCCAGGCGGGCCCTGAGATTTTGACCGTACTTGCCGTGTACTTACCTTCTTTTGTGGACAGCCTCCTTTAGGCTCTTCCGAAATTTCTTGCCCCTGTGTCAATAATAGAAAACTTGTCAGTTTGAAAAGTGATGGTTGGCTCACGGCATACTTTGTTGAAAACGGCCTCCCCGTTGTCGTGTTCCGTTGTGTTCCATTGCCCGTATTGAAGATGAGTTGCTTGAACTTCTCAGCTGACCCCTTGAAACCTTTAGGCTTCGTTTTGCTCCCCCTAGTTATTCTGTTACATTCCTAATCCTTTGCCATAATTCTTTATGTCATTCCCCGATGATTGATGAATTAATGTATTATTCTTTTGGTCAACCCTCCGAATCTTGTGGATTCACTTTGTTCTTTATCTTTGTGTTACCTTTTCACTCCTTTGCCAAACTCCTTGCACCCTTTCTTGAAATCACCCAGTCTGTCTATGATGTTTGGCTGGCCTTTGTCTTTTGCGCCTTTATGTTGTTCTCTACTTCGTGTTGTACTTCCGACCCTTTTCTATAATTTTCTTTTGCCTCTTCTCGACGATTGATGACTTGATATATCACCCCGGGTCAACTCTCATGAAAATTTCTGCCTTTGTGTTACGCTTTTGCCTATTCTGCCAGAAGCCTTATACCCTTTTCTGACGATTGCTGAGTTAGAGTGTGATGCTTGGCTGATGTTCTGACCCTTGTGGCTTTGTTTTGTTTCTTATCTTGGTGTTACATTTCTGAGATTTCACTAAAATTCTTACCCCTTTCTTTGAGATTACCCAGTCCATTGACCGAATCTTGATCTTTATGCCCTCACTTCGCTCCCCACCTTGTGTTGCACTCTTGATCCTTCATCAGAATTCTTTATGTCTTTCCCCGACGACTGATGTATTACGCTTGGTCAAACCTTGAGACTTTGCGACCATTCTGATCTTTGTGTTGTGCCAACTTTGCATCCCTTCTAAGGTAGCCCGATCAGTGCATGATGCTCGGCTGACCCCAGAATCTTTGTGGTTTTATTTTGCATGCCCCTTTCTTTATGGTACTCCTTCACTTTGCCGACTCTTGTATCTTCCCTCAATTGTAGTTTTTATGAATCCTTCTCTTTGTTATTCCATACTTGTTATCTCTGTTACGCCTTTGGGCGTCATGTGCTTTGTCCCTTTGTTAATTTATAATCAGCTTTGAAATTCCTCTCGTTTGCTTAAACAAAAAAACCTTTATAGACTCGAAAGAAAGATGAAATGCAAAGACTCCGAATGGTATTTAGGGTAATGAATTCCAAACTCACTGACTGTTGAGAAGAAAAGAAAGAAGAATTATCTGAAGAGGAACCGCTGGTTTTCGTGATCATGACACATGCACTTTGGCCTAGTTGACCCAATCCATTTCGATGACCGATCTTCTGTTGCCGTGCTTTTGTTGTTGTGACCCTTCTAACCCAATTCTTTCAACTAAACCCTAGCTTGGCTTGCCCTACAGTGTTCATCCCTAATAGCCCTTTCCCGAGTTTTGCTTTTTGCATTACCTTTGCCTCACGGTGCCTGTGAAGGATTTCAACGATAAGACTCTCTCATTTTATTATCTCTCCTGCTCTGCACGGAGTGTTGCCCCTAACGTGAATCATCTATACTTGCTCAACTTGGTATGTTTTTAAGACTGATCAGAAGGTCTTTCTTTGGACCGTAACATAGGCTTTTGGATAAGGTTAGAAGGAAATGGTAACAATGGCTCAAAACAATTTAAATGGATCAACAATTACAACTTTCGGATCAAATTTTTACAATGTCCACAACTTCTGCCCTAGTTTCTTGCTTGGGGTTTTTTGCATTTTTATTTTTATGATACCGGACCGTGAGGCTGTCAACGTATCCTTTTAAAAGGAATCAGGTCAAACGTAGTTCATACCGATTCCTTATTTTGTTGTTGTTTTTCTTTCTCCCTTTTTCTTTCTATTTTTCTTTCTTTATCTTTTTTTTCTTTGTTTTGTTTTTTCTTTCTTTTTTTTCTTCTTTTTCTTTTCTCTTTTCTCTTTTCTTTCCTTGTTTTTATTTTATTTTTCTTTTCTTTTGTTTTATTCTTCCCGTTTCTTCCATTCTTTTCATTCTTTCCTTTCCTTTCCTTTTACTACCTTCTCATACTTACGTTACTGACTTTTGTTACTTATTCCGAAAGAGGGGTGTGAAAGAAAATAATTAATGCTCAAAAGGGTTAGCAAAGGATAAAATATTTAGATAGCCGAATAAAATGCCTTCATCATTCCAACTATCAAAATATGCCAAGTACAAACAAGTGCCAAGTATAGAAAGTCATACATAATATCTTTTGACTGCATCTGAATTGATAGCCATTTCTACACATTTTCCTTCCACATCCGTTAAATACAATGCCCTATTGGACAACACTCTTGACACAACAAACGGTCCTTGCCAATTTGGAGCGAACTTTCCCTTTTCCTCGGCCTGGTGAGGGTTGATGCGTTTTAATGCCAATTGACCTACTTCGAACTTTAGGGGGCACACTTTCTTATTATATGCCTTGGCCATTCATTGTTAATATGACTGGCCGTGACAGACTGCCGCCAATCTTTTCTCGTCAATAAGATACAATTGTTCAAAATGATCTTTGACCCATTCTTCGTTGTCGATTCCTGCTTCGGCCACAATTCAAAGAGAGGGAATTTCAATTTCAGCCGGGATTACTGCCTCTGTGCCATACACAAACAAGTACGGAGTGGCCCCCCACTGAAGTGCGGACAGTGGTGCGATAGCCTAACAATGCAAAGTCAGCTTCTCATGCCATTTCCTGGATTTTTTCAACATTTACGTAGTATCTTCTTTATGTTCTTATTGGCTGATTCAACCGCTCCGTTCGCCGTGGGGAGGTACGGGGTAGAATTTCGATGTGTGATCTTGAACTGCTAACATACCTCTCTCATTAAGTGACAGTTGAGATTTTCCCCATTGTCAGTGATGAGAGTCTTGGGGATCCTGAATCAATAAATGATGTTTGTGTGCACACAGTCGACCACGACCTTCTTGGTCACTGCCTTGAAGGTTTGGCTTCAACCCATTTGGTGAAATAGTCAATATCAACCAGGATAAATCTGTGTCCGTTAGAAGCTACTAGCTCAATGGGCCCGATGACGTCCATGCTCCAAGCAACTAAAGGCCATGGTGCCAACATCGTATGCAGTTCAGACAGCGGAGAATGAATTAGGTCTCTGTGTACCTAACACTGGTGGCATTTGCGCACAAAGATGATACAGTCCAGCTCCATGGAGCCAATAATATCCTTTCCGGAGAATCTTTTTTGTCAAAAAATATCCGCTGATGTGTGGCTCGCAAACGCCAGCATGCACCTCATTCATGACGGCTGCCTCCTTCCTAGCATCTACGCATCTTAGCAAACCAAGATCTGGCGTTCTTTTGTATAGTATTTCTCCGCTGAAGAAAAACCCATTTGATAGATACCGGATTGTTCTCTTTTGGTCACTCATGGCTTGCACTGGGTACACCCCTCTCCTGATATATTCCTCGATGTCGTAGAACCAAGGCTCGCCGTGAATATCTTCTTCACCCATGTTGCAATAAGCATACTGATCATTGACCCGGATATGTACCGGGTCAACGTATGCCTTGTCTGGATGATGTAACATTGAAGCTAAAGTAGCCAGGGCATCAGCGACCTCATTGTGAATTCTGGGGATGTGCCTGAACTCTATTGACCGGAATCGTTGGCAGAGATCATGCAAGCATTGTTGGTATGGTATGAGTTTTAATCTCTTATTTCTCACTCCTCTTGAATATGGTTTACTCGAAGGTTCGAGTCTCCCAACACCAAGACTTCCTGGAAACCCATGTCTACTGCTAATCTCAAACCCAAAATGCATGCCACATATTTTGCCATGTTGTTGGTGCAATAGAAGCGGAGTTGAACTGTGACTGGGTAATGATGCCCCTTTTCAGAAATGAGCACCCCTCCTATCCCAACGCCTTTCATGTTGGCAGCCCCATCGAAGAACAATTTCCATCCCGACTTCTCATCTCGTTCCATTTCTTTGATATGCATCACTTCCTCGTCCGGGAAATATGTGTTCAATGGCTCATATTCTTCATCTATCGGATTCTCAGCTAAATGGTCTGCAAATGCTTGTGCTTTCATGGCAGTCCTAGTCACGTAGATAATATCGAACTTAGTGAGCAAGATTTTCCATTTCGCGAGCCTTCCTGTGAGCATGGGCTTCTGAGAAATGTATTTCAATGGGTCCAGTCGTGAGATGAGATAAGTGGTATATGATGACAAGTAATGCTTTAACATTTTGTCTACCCACGTAAAGACGCAGCATGTCCTTTCAAGATGGGTATACTTAACCTCGTAAGCTGTAAATTTCTTGCTGAGGTACTATATTGCTTGCTTTTTTCTTCTAGTAGCATCGTGATGACCCAACACGCACCCAAATGAGTTGTCCAAGATTGTCAAATATAAGATCAAAGGCCTTCCTGGATCCAGGGGGACCAATACTGGTGGGTTCAAAAAATATTCCTTTATCTTATCAAAAGCCTCTTGACACTCTCTCAGCCATTTTACCGTAGCATCCTTTTTCGATACCTTGAAGATGGGCTCACAGATGGTTATGAGCTGAGCAATGAACCGACTGATGTAATTCAATCTTCCCAGTAGACTCATCACTTCTGTTTGTTCGTTGGTGGCGGCAGCTCCTGTATAGCTTTTATGTTTGATGGGTCTTGTTCGATGCCTCAATGGCTGACTATGAACCCTAAAAACATTCCCGAGGGGACCTAAATGCACATTTTGCTGGGTTGAGTTTGAGGTCACACATGCGGAGCCTTTGAAAGAATTTTCTCAAGTCTTTGACATAATCGGATTTCTTTCTGGACTTGATTATCACATCATCCACATAGACCTCGATTTCTTTATGTATCATATCATGGAAAATGGTTGTCATGGCCCTCATATATGTTTCCCCGGCGTTTTTCAAACCAAAAGGCATGATTCTATAACAATATGTCCCCCATGGTTTGATGAACGATGTTTTGTCTGCATCTTCTTCATCCATTAAGATCTGGTGGTAACCTGCGTAACAATCCACGAATGACTCAATCTCATGCTTCGCACAATTGTCAATCAATATGTGGATGTTCGGCAGGGGAAAGTTGTCTTTTGGAATTGCTTTATTGAGGTCACGGTAATCAACACACACCCTGGTTTTACTGTCCTTCATTGGTACAGGCACCGCTTAGCTAACCAAGTGGGGTATCGTGTGACTCGGATGACTTTTGCCTCAAACTGCTTGGTCACTTAGTCTTTATTTTTCACACTCACATCAGTTTTGAATTTTCTCAACTTTTGCTTGACAGGCGGGTAGGCTGGGTCAGTGGGTAACTTGTGGAGTACCAAATCGCTGCTCTATCCGGGCATGTCGTCGTAGAACCATGCAAATACATATTTGTACTCAAGCAACACTTCAATTATTTCTTCCCTAAGCTGTGGCTCCAGATGGACACTTTTTTTCTCTGACATTATCCGGACGTCCTAAATTGATTGACTCTGTATCATTCAGGTTTGGATTGGGTTTCTCTTCAAATTGGGTCAACTCTTTACTAATCTCGTCCCACGCCCCTTCTTCATCATACCCTGGTTCATCCTCATGTTCTATTTCCTGAATTATTATTTCTGAACTAGACCTGTTTTGAAGACTAGGGCGAGGAGTCCTTATGCATGTTAGATCACTGGAACCAGCATAAAAGTAACTGTACAAAAGAGAAAAGAAAGAAAAGTAAAGAGAAATGGAAACTGTCAGCATTGCTGAAAGGGAAATTGCATTTCATTAGAATCAAAGATAACAGAATTACACATCCAAACGGACGGAAATAACAACTGAATTAACAACTCTGACGCTAATCCAACTAGACTGAAAGGAAAATCAAAGATGACTACCACGGCTCACTCCGAGTGGGAAGAGGAATGGTTTCCCAGTTATTGATTTTTGTGCATGCTCCCACAAACTGCACATCCGACCTGCTTGATCGTTCTGCTGCCTCGACCATATTCACCTCATTGAATAGTCTTTCCAACCTTTTATCAAGATCGCCGCCCGCGTCGATCACCGGGCCGGAAATCTTTGGCCTGGGCCCATTGCTATTACTGGTTTTGACGAATGATTTGGACAACCTTGGGATGGGTTTTGGGAGAACCCAATCCTTCTGCCTTAGCTTCCTGGCTCGCCTTATGTTTGCGGATGTGGGCTTGAACCTTAGGCCGAAAGTGTCTAGCTTTTTTGGAAGGGACACTGGTTGCACAATGCCTTGCAGAGAAGCCCCCAACCCCTTGCCGGGCATAAAAACCATTTTTCAACATTTCTGAAGCCACCATGACGGACGCGGTTGCTATCTTTGGGGTCGTTACAACCTCACCTTCTGGGATTTTCTGCACTGACACCGTATCAAACACCTGGGTAGACCCATGGCCTTTTGCTATCCTCAGATTCAATGGAAGGTACGATCGTGTCACCTGAAGTACACTGATTGTCTTCACCATGCACCACAATCTCTTACCTATCCCATTCAAATTTGACCATCTGATGCAGCATAGATGGCACTGCTTTGGCTGCATGAATCTAGGTCCTACCCAACAATAGGTTATAAGAGACTACTACATCCAACACTTGGAATTTCATAATGAACAGAACAGGCCCTATAGTCACTTCCAGCACTATATCCCCTACAGTGTCTTTGCCTCCGTCATCGAGCCTCGAACACAGATGTTATTCTTACGGACCTTTTCGTTTTCCACCTTCAGCTTGGTGAATGTGGATAATGGACAAATGTTATCACTGGACCTGTTGTCAACCAAAATTCGGATAAGCACAACATCTTCACATTTCATAGTCAGATAAAGAGTCGGTTGTGCTCAGTGCCCTGCATAGGCAATTCATCGTCAGAGAATATGACCCAGTTTACCTCGAATATCTTATTTGCAATCTTTTACAAATGATTCACCATTATCTTGTTTGGGAAATGGGCTTCATTTAATATCTTTGTCAACGCCTGGCGGTGTTCATCTAAGTGGATTAGTAAGGATAGCAAAGAAATCTGAGTTGGTGTCTTCCTCAACTACTCTACGATGGAGTAGTCCTGAATTTTCATTTTCTTCAAAAATTTCTCCGACTCTTCTTCTGACACAGATTTCTTCACTGGTTCTAGGTTATCTTTAGAGATTCTTCCCATTCTCAATTCTTCCGGGGCAAAGTACCTTCCTGACCGAGTTAAACCCTGTGCCTCGCACTTCCTCCCTAACCTTTTTTCCTTGTACATCACTATTTCTTGCTCATATCGCCAACGACCGGCTTTGTTATTGAGGATTGGTGGCTGGATCATTGGTTTTACGATAACTGGCTCTATGCGAACACCTCCTATGGCCACGAAGGGTTCTCTAGCTGTCCCATGGACTATTTCTTTTGCCTGTTCCTTTTTTGGTGCAACCGTGCATGCTGAGCTCCCCTGAACTATGACAAGTTTGCTCCCTTTTTTATTTGCCACGGTTACTACCTTCTCACTCTTTGCAAACTTGGTTGGCATAAACTCACTGGCTTTGATCTTCATTACCGTTTGTGAGGGCCTTCTGGACTCCCCCTTCTTTCCATAATCTCAATCATGTTAGTTTCCTGATGGGCTGGTAGAGGGTTTTGGTTAATATTGGGTGCCTACATGGTTTGCACTTCGATCCGGTAGGAGTCAATTAGTTCCTGGATAACGTTCTTTAAATGCCAACACTTTTTGGTGTCATTCCCAGCTGCACCGGAACAGTATTCAATGCTGACTGAATAATCTAAATTCTTCGAGGGAGGATTTGCAGTTTCGCTTCAATTGTTCTCAACATATCCAGTTGTCGCAGCCTGTGGAATAAGCTAGTGGAGGATTCTCTCAGCGGAGTTAAAGCCCTTTTCTGCTGTACCCTTTCATTTTTCAGGACCGGATTGGCTCGGAAGGCAAGCTGCGGGGGTGTTTGGTAAGCTCTTGGAAGTGGGTAATGATTTTGTGGAGTTGGGTAGGTGTTTTGAGGGGATGGAGCATGCCATTATGCGTGACCGGGAGGTTGGGTGTATGGTTGCGTATGATAGACTGAGAAGCGAGGTTCTGGTGGAAGATAGTAATGTTGTGGTGGGCCATACGACGTATATGGGTATGTTTGGTGGTGAGGACGGAGCTGGGCGTAATGAGATGATGCCCTAGGTCTGAACGAAATTCTCGATTTCACTGTTGCTACTTCGTCATTCTTGTTCTTTCCGAATGTTACCCTAGCTCCTCCCTGAATGGCCTGAGTAGTTGCCTTAATTGCAGAGTAGCTCATGATTTTATTGGATTTGAGGCCTTCCTCGACCATATTTCCCATCTTGACCACTTCGTTGAAAGACTTTCCAACTGTTGACACTAAATGCCCAAAGTAGGTATGTTGCAAAGCATGTAGAAAATAGTCAACCATCTCACTCTCCTTCATGGGAGGATCAACTCTGGACGCTTGTTCCCTCCACCGGAAACCATACTCCCTGAAACTCTCATTGTGCTTCTTCTCCAGCTTTCTCAGAGACGATCCGGGACAATCTCGAGATTATATTGAAAGTGGCAGGCAAACGCTTGTGCCAGGTCATCCCAAGGATACCACCGATTGGGATCCTGCCGAGTATACCACTCAAGCGCCGCCCCACTTAGACTCTGGCTAAAGTACGCCATTGGTAGTTTATCTTTTCCCGCGTCTCCCCTCATTCGCTGCAAAACCCTCTTAGATGCGCGATCGGATCGCCATGACCATCCTATAAGTCAAATTTAGGTATCTTAAAACCTGGAGGCAATTGCATGTCTGGGAATAGAAAAAGATCCTTGAATACTACACTCACCTAGCCTCCTAATCCCCGCATGTCTCTGAAGGATTTTTCCAGACTCCGGACCTTTCTAAGCATCTCTCCCTGCTCAGGATGTTTGATCGGTTTTTAAACTCCCGTCGGGATTTCGGGATGGGGAGCATAAGAGTAGGGCTCATGGGTCTTGTAAACAGGTTCTAGTAGATAGTATGGAAGGTCATAAGCTTGAAGCAGGGGTTCACGTGACGACCTATGAAGTGCAAGAGGCGGGGGTGCCATATAGATAAGGGAAATTGGCGGAGGAGGGTGAGGAGTGATTTTGGGTAGTGGAGCTGGTGGTGGTTGAGAGGTAGTACCCTGATGCTGTGAATAGATAGGAAAACTAGAGGGTGGGTCAGTGGTGGACTGGTCAGGCACTTGGGCCAGTGGCGGGAAAAAGGTTGGATTAGCAGGATAGGTCGGAGGCGGCTATTCTCTTGCCCATGGCTGGTACATCTCAACCATTTGATGCTTAAGCTTATACATTTCTCCTTCATAGCATTAACACCCAATTCCTCAGCTTCCTTCTAGGGGTCAATAATGCTGACATCAGCTTCCTGATTGGCCATGACTTGATTGCTTTTAGACCGCATGTTGTAAGAGTGGGTTTCCACAATTCCGCAAGTACTAATCACCTGTCTAATTTGAAACTGGAACAACAACAAAAACTTGTTAATGGTTAGGTTCTGACACATAGGCGGCCACATATTGGGTATGAATGCACATAAATGACAGTCGGTCCCTACATGCATTGGCTGTTTCCGTCATCCCGACTTTTATTAGCGAAGCTCCCTTTTGTTTAAGCCTTATTCTCTCCCGGCTTTTATTTTCGAAGCTCCTTTTTGTTTTTGCCTTATTCTCTCCCTCTTTCCTATTTCGTTCACTTTCTCTTTTATTTTATTCAATTTTGGTCGAATCCTATGTAGATTGCCTACGTATCATGTCCTCGCATGAATTAGACAGAGCTTATTTCTTGCAAGCAAAAAGCGGAGCATAAAAATATTTGGAAATATCCATTTGCATAATAACAAACTTTGGTTACAAGGACTCGAAAGACTGACAAATTAAACAAGAAACTAACAAGCTTGGATAAAAAGTGAACTACAAACTTGAAAAACCACTAACTATGCATAGATGAAAACACAGACTCTTGGTTAGACTAATAGAATTTATATTTTTTGACAAAAAGACGGGTGATCATTATGAATACATTAATGCTTCAAGTGCTTCTGGGCCTCACGGGGCATCATTCGGCCTTACCGGAGGCTTGCGTGCTAAACTCTCTTGGAGGTGGTGGAGGTCTTCCATCACTTGCCGAACAAAGTTCATGGCAGTGGCAAAGAACATGGATCTTGTCATATCCTCGCAATGGTTGCACTTTATGGTGATGCAGTCTGCGATCGCCCGTACTCTTTCCCTAACAACAGCCTTTTCTTGCAACAAATGCCCAATTTGCTCAGCCCTTGCCTCTGGAGCTCCCTCGACTACCTGATTCAGTTTCTGCAATTGTCGCAAATCTATTCCAAACTTGCTATAGCTACATAACAATGTTCTCTCCCGGCTTTAAGGTCCCCGACTTGCTTGGCCACTCTGTTCTCAGCCATGATGACCCCTAGTTTTAACCCAGCAACCTCATCATCATGCATCTCCTTTAATTGTTCAATGATATGGACTCGTTCCTCCACACTTTTAGCTAACTATTTCTGAACCCTGGATAGCTCGCCTTTCGCCTTATTCAGGTTAAACCCATAATTTTTGCCTCAAATTGTCTATGAGTTTTTCATCCTTCGCGCTCCTGGAGGGATTTTCTGCGGCTGTTTTCATTTTTCGGATTTGGGCTCGCAACGCCTCGTTTTCTTGGATTAATCTTTCTTTTCTCCCTCATCTGCTGCGTCTTGTAAACCACTTTCAAATTGCAGCTCTTTGACTTGCCTTTCTAATCTATGGTGGCCATGTATTCATTTCCCTTGGCTAGCCAATCCCATTGCTCCTGTGATGTTTCAACAAATTCTTGAGGATACAGTCTTTTAGCTGGCCTTCCGGGCTCTATTTCCTTTTTGTACCAAGAAATGAATCCCCGTGAAACCTCGCCTTTAGATATGTCGCGTACTCGGGTACTCGCTGTCAAGTATTGACATTCGCTCCAGATTTGACGCACGATGGCTTCAGGGAATTGACCATTGGGGCTAATCTCAACCGCATGGCGACTAATATCCTCGTCCCTGGGAATCATTTAGCATTTACCTAATTGCTTTAGCACTCTGTATGGCGCATAGGATTGGATACTTCGTAGACCCATCAGAAGGAAATGAGGCCCAGTGGCTGGCTTATACACAATTTCATCCACGGGGAGCCACCCGAATGTCCACTCTATCTGATTGGCAGTGATAACCCGGAGATGCGACACCCTCAGGTAACCTAAACACATCAACCCTGTTGTAGAATTCTTCTATTCAGCTCTTTGTTGTTGACCCATAATTCATTAAACGAGGCTGGTGGCATAAAAGCTCGATCATCCATATTTGTAACAATAGGTTACATCCTTCAAAGAAGTCTCCTCCCGCTTTACAGACGGTGAGAGCACGGAAGATTTATCATAGGAGCGATGGTTCTCTTGGCCTGAGTTATTAAAGTACTGACGACCCCTGCTATCCGTATGTCAATATTTCCATCCTTCCACAGAAACACCGAAATACCCAATAAGAATATCATGAATGCAAAACATCGATTCTCCTCCCATTTGAGTTTCTTTCCTTTGCTACAAATATAGTTTTCCAGGTTATTGAATCCCCATATATGCCTGTACCTCCAATATATAAACTGCGGAGTACACAAGCCGGCTGACAGGTCCAGATTTCGAACCTTCCTACTGATTTTTAAGGAGTACGCACGGCGATGGCTCTTGGCGAAATCAGGTATTGGTGTCTCAAAGGAATCGTAGGTGTCCCAATATATCCAGTTATTTCCTCCAATTTCGGTGTGAGTCAAAATCCGAGAAATGGAATACATTGTGAGCCGAGTCCCAGAATGTGATCAATGCTTTTATGATATCTCCCCTCGGGTTAATTTTCAGCAACCTAGTAAGTCCTTCCAAATTCATGTTGGCCATGTTTTGCCTCGCTTCCCCAGGTCATTCAACCACATGTGTAGCTCCAAGGTAATTTTGTTCATGAATGTCATCGGCAGTACTGATCCGTGCTCATTCTGCACAATTAGTACGGAGAATTAGTGAGATTTTGTTCTATTTGACTCCACAAAACATTAAAACTGACATCTTTCTGTTATGACATTAATTTTCTAAAAATCAGGGCCCAGCTTTGCGAATACGGCCTTTCGGCACTTCCAAAGGAAGATTTTGAGGATGTGCTCGCTCACCGGCCAAAATAAGACTCAGAGGTGGCCATTTGCGGAAATTCAGCCTTCCGGCATCCTTTTCAGTAACATTCGGCTATTCATGGCAATAACGGAATCACCCGATTTACTAAGGAATATAAGTAGTATTGGACATTTGTTTTTCCTTGTTTTGGTTATTTTCGCAAAAGGGAGGTTGGACCCGATGGGAGTTGCCTACATATCTCATTCCTGGCGAGAATCAAATCGGCGTAGTTCGGGCAAAACAATTTGTCAAAACTAAAAACTTTGTTGAATAGCCCATTTTTCTTTTGTTTTTCCTTTCCCTTTTTCAAAAATCCTGCAGCATTTCGGCGCTACTTGAGAATTGGTTTACAAGACAAATGATTAATCTCAGCTAACCCTAATACTACTTATTTTCTCCATTTTCTTCCCTTATTTGCAAGCTGGTCAATATGCAAATCCCAAGCAGCTAAATGCACAAGCAGCACGTAATATGCATCAGGATGGTCTTTTCATTTAGGGTCACCTGTCCTAGACGGACCCAACCCCTGTGTTGAGTCCCCTAAATCAAATGCATGATGAAAATAAGCGTTCCTACTAGGGATCCGGCATGAGGTCAAGTTATTCTAAGTTAAAAACCTTTGCATAGGGTATAGACTGTGCATCCGAGTAGACAACTCGAGTCGAGGAATGGTCTACGTACCAGGAACCAAAAGGTCATTTGGCTTAGTAACTTGTCCGGCCTCTTTGTGACATTAAAAGAATAGGGAGTCTCAACGAGTAACCATATCTACGGTGGTTAGAAGAGAAGGGTTTCGTAGGAGTTCATATGTACAAGTCAGATAATGTCAAAGCGGTAAAAGCACAATTTTGCACATTAAGCCAACATGTAAAATCAGATAATAAACAAAGCCTAATATAATAATTATTCTAAGATCAAATTCTTGAACCCTGAACCAGAGATTCTGGATTCGTCCCCAGCAGTCACCAGACCTGTCACACCTCCTTTTGGCTACTACAACTCGGTGAAGGGCGTACATAAGGGACTTTTTCCAATTAAAAGACAATCGAAACAGGATTCAATTATTTAAGAGAATTCGGAGTCGCCACTTGGGAGGTTTATCGTGCCCTAAGTCACCGGTTAAAATCCCGAATCGAGGAAAGAATGACTCTGTTTAACAATCTGCGAAACAGAAATCCGGGTAAGGAATTATGCTAACCCGGGAGAAGGTGTTTGGCATTCCTGAGTTTCGTGGTTCTAGCACGGCCGCTCAACTGTTATATTTGGCATAAATTATCTGATTTTTATACAATGATGAACCTATGTGCATTTTGAATCTATTGACCGCTTTTATTATTATTTAAATAAAATTTTAACATCGTTAAAACATATCTCGAACCACGTCACATAAATGCTCCCGTGGTTTTTGACACATTCCAACATCGTTGAGATTTGGATTTGGGTCACGTAAATGTGCACCCGTATTTAAGGAGATAAAATTATTAAATACGTGCCTAAAAGAAACTATCGTGTTTTTATCTTTGCAAGAAAGCCGTGAAATTTGCTAAACGGCGCATCACGAATTTTCTAAGAATTTTAGTACAAACAATTAGCGAGGGCCGCGCTTTTGGATTCCGTTTGGTGCGACACCTCGTTTTAATTATTTTAAAAGGCCAATCCTAAAGTGAGCTACTAGAGTCTCTTATCAAATTCATACATTATTCATAAGATAACAATTCTGCAGTTCCTAATTTGGTGCGACTGTACTTCAAAATCTGGGCCTAACCATAAGCCCAAAACCTTATTCTTCCCAAGCACTGCCTGGGCTTTCAGTAAATGACAATGGCCCAAATGAACTGTTTAGCATATACGAGACCTGCTGGGCTCCTAGATGAGCCCAAGATTCAATTCCGGGCCTTCGAGAAAAACCAAATACATATGACTGGATTTGACCCCAACATTTAAACTCAAAAATTTACCTAAGATAAATACAATAACCACAAAACTACAAACTAACAACAACATAAATGAAAATCCATTTGAAATGCATAATCATGGGATCTCATTTTTACAGTAAGCACATAAAATCAATCTCAACTAGCAAACTAAGATCTAATGTCATGTTATTACAAACCATCGGCGTTCATTTTTAAAGTAAGCACATGAAGCACTGATTCTCACCAACAAGCTAAACTATAGTGTCCTATTATTAAAAACCATCTTTTCAAGCATAACCACACAATAGCAATAAAACTGGTAAAACAAGATAATAAACTTCTTCAACTCGAATATCCATTAAGTCCAAGCTTGATACACCATTAGAGATCGAGAATATACCTGGAATTTGTGCACAAAAGTAGAATTGAGAGTCAGCAGTACTCAACAACAGTATATTCACAGGAGTTCACATCTTAGGAATAGTCAATCCCTCCAGAAACACCACTAAACATCAGGGAAGGTCTTAAATCCAAAAATTAAACAGCAACAAATGTCCAAATCTCTCCAATCAACCCAGCTAATCAAACAGGAACCCACGAGACATTAACACCATATAACATTAACCATCCTACTCGAAATAAATTGAATAACAACTAAACAAGCCTGAATCGAAACCAGAACAAGTATTGAGACTTAAATATATTTCAAAGTCATTTTCCTATGATCTCTGATAGACAACTAAGTTTAAGATTATTTTTGCACAATAAAATCCAATGTAACAGTAAAGTTAGGGCCGCTAGAGGTTTTCAGGAATTATTTAGAGAGATTTTTGAGCTTTCAAATTCTGAGAAAATATATAGATACTTTCAGACTTTCCAACCCCCTCTTTTGAATGATTTAGAGTCCCTTTTATAGCCAAAGACTAAGGCACCTCTTTTGTTTTGTTTTAACTAAAGGTCCCTCTTTCAATTTCCAGATTTTACCTACTTGGACCCTCATTTTTTGTCTTTTTTCCCAAGTTACTGCTACAAGACTACTGATTTTATATTAAATACCCCTTCTAGAATGGTCTAAAGTCTTTTAGCATTGCCTTCCATTTATAGACGACCTATACTACCCTTATTTTGTTCCTAAAATTACCAAAGCCAGGTTAAAAACTCTATATTACCCTTTTTTTATTCTGAAAATTACCAACAGTAAACTAAAATTCTATACTAACCCTATTTATCCTAAAATTAGCAGAATTAGGTGGAAAACCCTATACTACCCTTTTGGTGCTAAAATTACTGTTTTGCTATCTTGTAACTAATTAGTAAAAACTAAAACTGCTTAAACGTATATCAATTCCTAATCTTATTAAGCTATTAATCAAGAACGAATGCAAATCAATCCCCAGCAATCAAAACACAATTGAATCAAACTCAGGTCAAATACTCAAAAATTAAAAGAAGAAAATAGAAGGCTATCTCTATCAAAACTAAAAGTTAGAAATAAACACTCCAAAGTATGTGAACCATTAATCAAAACTCATAAATTAGGAAATTAGCAAACACTCATGACCAACCTAATTGCATGTGAACTATTAACTAGCACTCAAACTAAGAAGTCAAGAACCCTACAGAAACTAAAGAAAAACATGCCAGACTTCAATATTTAACCTAAAAGCAGACATGGAAAAATGAATCAGGAACTACTAATGTAAAACTCACAATGGACATGCTCAGGATTCCTAGAATCAATAATTAAGATCATGGGGTCATTCACACAATCAGCAGAATTGTAAACATAATTAGAAATCTAATAAGATGCTATTTTCAATTTAAACTAAGAAAATAAATAAAACCAGACTTAATTGCTAAACTAGGAAAGAAATACAAAATAGAAAAACAAATTACGAGAGGTGAACCTACCAATTTTCTACAATTAAACTTCGTTGAAATCAATTCGAGCCTCCAAGCGGAGTCACAGGTTTGTTTTTGGGCCAAAACAAATGTGTGACTCCGTTTCGAAACTCAAATGGTCTTCCAATGGTCAATCTGAGAATTAGGTCATGGCTAATTTCAAATTGGAGGGGTCTAGGGTTGTTTGAAAAAGACTGGGTGTGTTTTTGGGCAGATGAGGGCTAGAGGGGGTGGGTGGTCATGGTTTGGGGGCCATAGGAGGTCGACCACCACCGTGCATGGTGGAGCTGCCCACTTCTACTGAATATTCGAAGGGCTGGGGTCATGTTCGAAGGTGGCTGATGGTAGGGTTGGAAAGAGGGGAGTGAGGGGGGTGTTGGGTGTAACTTTGGGAGCCATTGGCCACCAGGCACTGCCATGAGCGACGGAGCCACAAGATTTTGAACGGTTATTCGACAAACTGGGGTGGGTTTCGAAGGGCGATCTTAGGAGGGTTAGTTAAAGGAGATGATGGGGATTCTGGGGTGTAATTTGGGAGGTCATTGGAGTTACTCCGTCGGCGGTGACTATTTCCGCCCGGCGGCAGACGGTGGTGGTGTGGTGGTTTAGTTACGGTGTTACACCAATGGGTAGTTGGTACAAGTAGGGTAGGGTTTGTCTCTAATGCTGTGAGTATATTCAGACAATTATATTTAAGAAGTGAGGCTCAATTAGAGTCGTTGGATCGAGGAGTATAGATGGTCTAGATCAACGGGTATCAAACGATGTTGTTTTAATGAGGGGTGAGATTGGACCGGATCTGGGCATGGTTTTTGGCCTGGGTTGGACAGCTTTATACTGGTTTAGATTTGCAAAAATGGCCCAAGCTGGCCTTTTGAAACAAGACCATATTTCCAAACCCTTTTTTGTTCTTATTTGTTTTAATTTCTAAATTAGTTTATTAAAACCAAATAACATTAGAATAGCAAAAACCTTATTTAAATCCAAAATTAGGCTAATTAAGTTCCTAGTTAACTAAATCCTCATTTTAAAGACAAATTTTGGACTTTAAGAGTAGAAATGCAAAAAGAACTATTTCCAGTATGATATATATATATATATATATATATATATATATATATTCCATGCTATTAATTAACCACTGAACCGAAAATGTCAAAACTAATTCCTAAATGCAAAAAGCTATTTTTTTGTATTTTTTTTGGATTATGCAAATTCAAATGTTCAATATGCAAATAAGCACAAATTATGAAATTACTTCCAAACAAACACCAAATTACGCAAATAAGTCCTAAAAATTCAAATAATAAAAGAAAGACGCAAATAAAAACAAAATCACACAATTAATTCTTAAAATTCAAATAATAAAAGAAAAAAAAATCCTAATTTAACGAATTTATTGGAATATGTCAAGCGAGGCAAAAATCACGTGCTCACAAACCCATGAGGATATAGTCCTACATCCACTCCGGGATATCTAACCTCTGAAGCAAGCCACTCGGTCTCTGATGCTCATATTTGATCCCCTGACAGTTCAGACACCAAGCTACAAATCCAACTATATTTTTCTTCATGCTGCACCACCAATAGTGCTTTCTCAAATCTTGGTTCATCTTCGCGACACCCGAATAGATTGAATACCGCGAGCTATAGGCCTTCTCAATAATCAACTCTTGTAGCACATCAACATTGGGCACACATATTCGACCCCGCATTCTCAATACCCCATCATCAACAATTATCACATCTCTGGCATCACCATATTGAACCCTATCCTTGAGGACAAGCAAATATGGATTATCACATTGGCGCTCTTTGATGCGATCGAATAAGGAATACAAAAAAACCACACAAGTTAGAACCCGACTGGGTTCTGAAATATCCAATCTCATGAGCTGGTTAGCCAAAGCTTGAACATCAACTACAAGAGTTCTCTCACCAACAGGAAGGAATGCAAGACAACCCATACTCACTGCCTTTGTACTCAAGGCATCGGACACCACACTGGCCTTCCCTAGATGGTACAAAATAGTAATATGATAGTCCTTTAGCAGCTCTAACCATCTTTGTTGCCTAAAATTGAGATCTTTCTATTTGAACAAGTGTTGGAGGCTACAATGATCAGCAAATACCTCACAAGACACACCATAGAGATAGTGCACCCAAATCTTCAATGCGTGAACAATGGCAGTCAACATCAAATCATGAACATGGTAGTTCTTCTCATGGGGCTTCAACTGATGAGACACATAAGAAATCACTCTAACCTTATGCATCAAAACATACCTAATACCAATTTGAGAAGCATCACAATATACTGTATAAGAACCAGAAGCTGATGGCAGAATTAGAACAAGAGTTGTGGCCAAGGCAGTCTTGAGCTTCTAAAAGCTCTCTTGACACTCGTCCGACAACCTAAAAGGAGCACCTTTTTGGGCCAATTTGGTCAAGGGCGATGTAATAGATGAGAAACCCTGAATGAACAAATGGTAATAACTAGACAAACCAAGAAAGCTCCAAATCTTTGTAGTTGAGGATGGTCTAGGCCAACTTTGAACCGCCTTTATCTTCTTCGGATCCATCTGAATACCTTCACTGGACTACGTGCCCCAAGAACTCCATTGTACTGAGCCAAAGGTCACACTTGGAGAACTTAGCATAAAATTTATCCTCCTTCAAGCGCTACAACACAACCCTCAATTGTTGGGCGTGCTCCTCCTGGCTACTGGAGTACCCCAGGATATCATCAATGAACACATCCAGAAAATCTCGCACCATCCAAACTGAATTAATAGTAGGGGTCTCTACACTGACCTCCCTCACATAGGACAAATAAAAAAGACCCTTCCCAACCATACGCTGGGCCTTCAAGTATGAAATCACTCTACTAGGAACATAGTCTAAAGAACCGCGCCACTCAGTCCATGGTAGACCCGGCATCGCCAACATCACCGTCTTAGCATGACAGTCTGAAGTAGCATGATAGGGAGATAGCTAATCCATACCCAATATCACATCGAAATCAACCATACTAAGCAGCAGAAAATCAACTCTTATTTACAATTGGTACAAATAAAATACAAATAAGTTTGAAGAAATGTAGACATCCATTCAAATTAAATAGGTAGCTCAAACAATAAGGTAAAGAAGGTTTAGACAATATAAAGAATGCACTTTGGTATCTCTACATGCCAATGCACATAATGTATTTACTGCACCATGTTGTCAATCTCATTTTGTGACGCTCTCAAATGCTAATCCACTCTGTACTGTATATGTCCCACGCAACCCAGGGAAGATCCATCCCAGAATAGATACATCACTCATATAAGTCACCCAGTACCGAGGATGGTCAATCCATCCCTGTGGAGAAGATCCATCTCCAGGTATCAATTACTTCAGACAAATTCCATGTCCAGAGAAGATCCATCCCTTAATAATATCAACAACGCTCACTGGGGATGTGTACGGACTTCGTAGGGGCTCCTACAGCCCAAGCACTATCACAAGTCAATATAACCGCTGCGGCGTGCAACCCGATCCAATACATGTCACTCATAATCAGGCTCTCAGCCTCACTCAGTCGTCAATATCTCCATCCTTACCCATGGTCTCACAACGTCATTAAAACTAACTCGGAACAATGATATGACGAATCAATAAATAATTGAGACTGAGATATGATATAAAAATACATGAACATGACTGAGTACGAAATATCAATAAAATCTGTGAAATGATAACAAGAAACGACCACTAGGGTCTTAGCAGTACCGACATAAAGCCTAAACATGATATCTAGCATAATTGACAAGTCAATTGCTCTATAACATGAAAGAGACATGAATATCAACATGATAGAGTTACTATACAGTGCCATGGAATCACCCAGGTCACAATTCACAGGCCGACCCATCACTTGGCATGTACGTCACCTCAATACCAATCACATAACACATAATTTGGTATTTCGAACCCTCATAACCAAGTTTGAAAGCGTTACTTTCCTCAAACCGAGCAAAATCCTACTCCGTAACGCCTTTGCCTCTCAAATCGGTCTCTAAACGTCACGAATATAGCCACAAGTAGTACAATGCAATCAATAAAGGATAAAGAGATCAATCCTATAAGAAAATTACTAAATTATAGGCAAAATTCGAAATTTGCTCAAATCCAGTCCCTGAGCCCACGTCTCGAAATCCAACAAAAGTCACAAAACCCGAAAACCCATTCACACACATGTCAAACCATACTACATTAATCAAGATCCGACATCAAATGGTCACCCAAATCTCCAAAATTCATTCTCCAAATCCCTAGCCTCATACCCCCAAATTTCACCTCAACACCACACAATCTAGGTGGGAAAATCTATTGGGAAACAAGATTTATGATAAAAATGAGTGCAAGAAGCTTACCTCAAAATTCCCCTCGAAATTCTTCTCCAAACTCGCCTAAACTTCCCCTCGAAATTCTTCTCCAAACTCGCCTAAGCCCAAGTCCAAAATGTTGGGAGAAGACTAAATCGTGAACCCTTGTTTTTAAATGTTCTGCCCAGGCTTTTCAAACCTGTGGCCCATTATTCGCATCTACCGTCAAAACTCCACTTTGGCAGAAAATTATTAAGTCACTGCCTCTGCTTCGACAGTCAACATACATCATTTGCACACATCATAGGTGCGGAAACTGCATAACACTTGCGTACTACACTCACGCACGTGCCCTTATGCCCGCTTCTACGACCATCACATGTGCGGGAAATCTTTCGCACTTTGAAAATCCTTTGCACCTCTGGTCCTTTCGGTGTCCACTCCGTAGGTGCGGTTACACGAGAAGTAGCAGCACTTCAGCTGCATTCTTCAACTCAAATTCAAGCCGTTAACCACCCGAAATCACCCTGAGGCCCTCGGGACCTCAACTAAGCATATCAACAAGTCATATAACCTAATACAAACTTAGTAAAATCCTCAAATCATCTCAATTAATATTAAAAACATGGATTAAACTCAGATTCAAGCCTAATGAACTTCTAAATTTCCAAATTCTGCCAATGATGTCAAAACCTATCAAACAACGTCTGATTAACCTCAAATTTTGCACACGCATCATAAATGATACCACGAACCTGTTCTAATTTTCAAAATTCCAACCGACCCAGATATAAAAATTTCAATTGCCGGTAAAATTTTCCAAAATTTCAACTTTAACTAATTCAAGCCTAATTCTACCATGGGCCTCCAAATCATATTCTGGTCGTGCAGCTAAGTCTAAATCACCTAATAAAGATAACAAAACCATCAAAACTAAAATATGAGGTCATTTACCCTTAAGTCGACATCTGGTCAACTTTTCCAACTTAAACTTCCAATCAAGAGAGTAAGTGTATCAATCCATTCCAAAATCACTCTGGACTTGGACTATCGAACCCACTATATCATAATATAGCTGTAGAACACAAAAGAAGTAGAAAAAGGGGGAACGAGGCTAAACTCTCGAATTGACCGGGAGGGTTGTTACAATACTCTCAATACAAATAGAATATCAATAAATACAACCACTTAAGTAGACTCAATAAAGAATTAATACCATGTATTAGGAATAAATAAAATATTTTGAATACAAAAATAAATTTGAATACATTGAACACAACTGTTAGATACAACAGAATACAAGCACAAGGTTTATTATAATATACGCAGGTAGTAGGTTACTATTATAGGTTGTATCCGGCATAAATACATGATGTATTCATATACTGAAAATTGAATTTTAAAATATTTCTGTAGACATTTGTATCAATTCCGAGCAGAACCTTGAACAATGTCAGAAAAAACTCGAACTGTATTAGAAAAAAAGAGGGATTGAAACTCTGAAGAATGCTATTTATTTAGTGTTTAGCGTGTAATAAATCTTCTCATTAATTGAATTATAATTTTGTGTGTTATAATTTATTTAGGTGAGTTAAATTAGGAGTATATCTCGTTATTGTTCTTTATTAAACAACTGAAGAGACCTATTATTACGTTATATTCATGAATATATGGTATGAATACATGTGAATACATCGGATGACAGCTGGATTGCCATATTTTTAGCTGATTTTTGCTACTGGATTCATGAATACAGCAGCTCGAGTACATCAAATACATTACCATATCAACTAAAAGGTTGCTACAGAAAGTAATTATGTATATGGTAGCTAAAGGAAATTAATAGCCACTAAACAATAGTCATTTCCGAAAATTCCTCTTATTTTAGTTAGATGGCTCATTTCCCTTTAATAATGTCATGAACCCAATTTTCCTCCATAGGATGTCGTAATGGCTCATAGTCTCTAAGTCTAGGTAAGCCTAACGCTTACTGAGTTAATAGCAAAATCTAGCCAACGATTTTAATACAAGTAATTGAAATCCGTGTACAAGACACACAATCCTAATAGTGGTAGTACAAGTCATAAGCTCTATTAAGTTCACTAAAAAAATCTCTAAGTATAACTGTTCCAAAAAAGAAATCTCATGCGAACGCCACGACATGTATACCTTGAAATCTCCTCAATAGTAGTTGATCTGCTATCTAACAACAAAACCAAAGTACCTGAATCTGCACAAAATGTGCAGATGTATAGTATGAGTACACCACGGTCGTCATCTAGTAAGTATCAAGACTAACCTTGATGGAGCAGTGACAAGGTACAAGTGAAGACAGTCACTAGATGGACATGTGCAATTTAGTAGAAATGCTATTAACGGAAAGCGAAAATCAATAAATGGCAACAAGACCCATCAAGTAACTTAAGCAGTTAAAAAAATAAGAACATCATGAAGTATAATTAAAATCAAATAAGAAAACACAAAGGAAAATCAACAATCAAGAAGATCTAATACAAGTCTCAAAAAAAATCACTCTATGGTACCTCATATCATAGCCACAAGTCCCGGGCCTCAACCTTCATCATATACTCCACGGCACCTCGTACCCAATTCTCGAAGAATAACTACAAATGCAACTCACATGCCAAAATCACAATCGGCTCCACATAGTCACATGCCCCATAGCAACATGAAAACGGGTAGTACAAGAACACATGAGCATGATCCATAAATGACAAGTTTCACACCCCTGAACTAGTATGAGTGGCATATTACACTGTATTCCTATGTGAGTGTATTAGTGCAGCCCAAGTAAACAAGTGATGTCAAACTCATCGAACATTTCATCGAAACAACAAGACAAGTCACATAATAGTATGACAAATGAAACCATGTCACACTAAAATTTCAAACACAATGTCTCAAAACCATCACACATCATCCTTGACATTGCCACCCTTGTCTCTCCGATAACCACCCGTATCACTCAGCTCTGACTATGATTAGTAAACCTTATCTTTCCTATAGCCACCCGTATCACTCCGTATAATAGGCACACTTATCGCTCCACCCGGATAATAACATGGTAAAATTCCACCTTTATGCCCCACATAATAACAATACGGTAAATGAAACCCTTATACACCACATAAGAACAACTAAACAACACAAAAATCCGCATGCGCTATCTTTTCAGTAACCGAACATAACAACTCGTATCACAATTGCCAGTAGGCCACAACCTTTCCAAGTATTCAACGATATCAATATTTTTACAACAAATCGCCCAAGGCTTAACATAATGCATATAGAATCTTGATAACAACAAATGAATGGAACAGTAACTCATGAGGAACAACACCAGCTTTTTAACACAACTTCGATTATGATAGATTAATAACTCTCTATAGCATCCATTCCCGTTAATTATTTAAGGATAACCTCGATGATGACAGTACTTCGAAGGAACGGAAAACTTTAGACTCTAATGTATGAATTAGGTTGATAATGAGAGAGATGCCAAAAACTAGTACCACGTCTATATACATGAAAACATTCAGGAAACAAAAGATATCATGTGAGTGAGAATTTCAACTATGAGTAGCTATACAATAAAAGAAATCACATATTGACACAAATTGATAACAACTCCAAAAAAGCATATAGAAGCAAACTCGACAAGTAAAGAATGCGAGATATAATGACAACTTTACAGTAGACATGACGAATAAAAGATACAACATGTGCTAATATTTCCAATTAAATAAATAAAGGATGCCTAAGAGTCTAGACATGTCAATTTCCACATATAATCTCGAGCGCGTACTCGTCATCTTTCCTACACGGCTTTCACAAGACACAAATAGCACAAACAAACCAAGTCCCGATGGATAGTTCCCCTACACGAAGCTAGGCAAGATACTTACCTCAAAGAAGCTAGATTGATACTCTAAAATGACCTTCTCGAGTGAAACAACCTTCGGATGGCTCAAATATAGCCAAAATAACTTCAAATCATAAATAAAACTCATAGGAAATAATCCCAAATAAATCTCATTTCACATATAGTATATCATAGGCACTTAGGGACACAACTTACCACATCATTTTTGGCACTAGGCCACATTATACATCGTCTCCAATTTCAATAGTAGCTCTGCCATTTAGGTCAGTAGGTGCACACAAGGGCTATTTAAATGATAAGCATGAATAAGATTCCCAATCGATGGCTCAGCAACACGACTTCAGTCTTAGTTCAAGTCTAACCATTTCAATACACGATTCATACCTCTTGCCACTTTCAAGTTATCAAAATAGCACATTGATTATGCTATGACACATTGGTCATGCATAAAAATATAACATCAATTCATGTAAAATAGTAATTAGCATAAGAATCCAAACTTTGGCCTTACCATGTTGACACAAGCCTTAATGAAGCTCAGTTTCTAAAAGACGGAGTTTTAGCCATACATACCTCAACCGAGCTCTCCTTAACCCTATAATGTTCTGGAATGTTTGCACTTCAATCTATTTAAGCAATATCGCAAAATTTAACTCATAATCTTGAAAATATCATAATCTAAGCTCTCTTGAGTATTTTATCGAGTATTTATTGTTCATTAAGGCCTTATGGTTCTTTTATGAAAGATTACACTAGCCCACTACTCATGCCTTTTTATTCATAATTTCCCATATCTTCAAGAAAATATGCATGCAATGCAATCCCTCTTATCCCAACGAATTACCTCAATAATGACCCCTTGTAGCTATGTGTAAACATAAGAGCTAAGGTGGTGAAGTCTTGCCTATTGGGATGAAGTTTAGGTCCCTCACTTTATTATCTTCAATGATTTAACAAGGATTCATGGGGTTATTTTGATGGGAAGCACTTTCCTTCTTTTAGACCCCTCTCTCTCACTACAAACGTGTCAGGAAATAGGCTTAAATTGAGCTGTTGCATAGGATATAACGACAAGGGGTCGGGTTTAAAAGTTAGAAAAATGGAGTCTCGACTTAGATCTGCGATCATAAAGCTGACATGCGGTCCGCAGAATGGACCGCAAAATGCTCCCAGAAACTTGAAGAACTATTTGGGTATGCCACGGAAATGCGGTCCATATACCCGTTCTGCGGTCACATAATGTACGCAGAATTGCCCCTTACAAGATTCCAAGGGGATTATGCAATGACTATGCAGTCTGCATATCGACTATGTGATTGCATAATTGACCGCACAACTAACCTTAAATTTGACCAACATACTGTTTCAATCTGCAGCGACTATGTGGTCCGGATAGCAGTTATGCGACCGCATTCTCAACCACAGAATCACACTTTTCTAGAAAACATTATTGCTTGAATTTTTAATGCATAGATCAGTCCAATTTGGCACTACGAGCTTTCGGATTTTGATTACAAGTTTTTCTCTGGGCCTTACATTTTCCCCCACTTAAGTTTACTCGTCCTCGAATGAGGATCAAGGGTGATTTATTAGGAATTCATATGCAACTTCCGCTTTTTCACATCATGAAACATGTTAACAGTCCCAAATTTGGCTAACTCCCTGAATTTAAAAATAATTCACCAGCGTTTCCTTTGTATCTAGGTCTATCCACCTGTCAGAGATCCCCAAAAACACATCATAACAGCATATAGATATTCCATAAGCATAACATAACTTGTACAACACCAATCATGGCCATATAGGACAATACGTAACCAAAATGGAACAGTTTTACATAGATAAATCAAAAGATAAGAGTTTGCAGGAATCAAATGCATAAAATTCATTACATGACTATTCAAACAAATATGGGTACTTCTTTCTCATTTATTAATCGTCTTCCCAAGTGGCTTCCTCAATCTGCTGGTTTCGCCAAAACACCTTTGCGGAAGCAATCTCCTTATTCCTTATTTTTCAGGGCTACCTATCAAGAATGGCAACTGTAACTTCTTCGTAGGACAGTTCTTCATTGACCTCAATAGTTTCAACTGGCATGATATTGGATGGATCTCCCACTACCTTCTTCAACATGGACACATGAAAGACTGGGTGAACTAATGACATCTCGGGTGACAATTCAAGCTTGTATGCCACCTGACCAATCCACCGAATGATCCTCTACGGTCCAACATATCTTGGGCTCCATTTTCCTTTCTTCCCAAATCGCATGATACCCTTTATGGGGGAACCTTCAAGAATACCCAATCAGCTTCTTTGAACTCTAAATCTCTGCGACGAACATCCGAGTAAGACTTTTGGCGACTCTGAGCAGTTTTCAACCTCTCCTTAATAATCTTTTCTTTCTCCATGGCCTTATGCATGAGGTTCGGCCCTATCAATTCCGCTTCTCTAACCTCGAACCACCTGATAGGAGGCCTACATCTCCTACTATACAATGCCTTGAATGGTGCTATCTGGCAAATGATAATCTTAGCTACCATTAAAATCAAGATTAATAGCATGCAACATGTCCTCAAGTATCTGCATAGTCCGTTCTGCTTGTCTGTGGCTCTGGGGTGAAAGGTTGTGCTAAGATTTACAAGCGTTCCCAAACCTTGCTGAAATTTCTTCCAAAAGTTGGTTGTGAATTGAGCCCCTTGATCTGAAATAATTGAGACTCGAGAACAATGCAACCTGATTATTTCCTTGATATACAATAGAGCATGTTGTTCCGCGGTGTTAGTAGATTTAATTGGCACGAAGTGCATCGATCTCGTGATCCATGATCACCCAAATGTAGCCGAACTTGCGCAGAGTGCACGACAACCCTACCACAAAATCCATGTTAATCATCTCCCATTTCCACATTTAAATTTCTATGCTTTGAGTCAATCCACCGGACCTTTGATGTTCAGCCTTCACTTACTAACAATTCAGACATTTTGCCACAAAGTCTGCCACGTCTTTCTTAATGTTGTTCCACCAATAAATTTTCTTGAGATCATGATACATTTTCGTAGAACCTGGGAATACGGAATACCTGGAAGTGTGAGCTTCTACCATGATCTTTTCTCGAAGACCGTCAATATCAAGAATACATAGGCGGTCTTGGTATCATAAGGTACCTTCATCCATGCCAAGGGAAAAGCTGTGGTCTTGTGTTTATGAACCCCCTATTTTAGTTGTTCTAATAATGGATCATTGAATTGGTTTTCTTTCACCGCCGCCACGAGTGACGATTCGGCTATATTCTGCATAAGTGTCCCTCCTTCACTAGAGTCTGCAAGGAGAACTCCTAAACTAGCCAACTAATGAACTTCCCGGGCCAACAACCTCAGATGCGCCTTCAAATGAGCCAAACTTCCCCTAGATTTTAGACTAAGAGCATCAGTCACAATGTTAGCCTTTCCTAGGTGATAGAGAATATCAATGTCATAGTCCTTGAGTAGCTCCAGCCATCTTCTCTGCCTTAGATTCAATTCCCTCTGCTTGAAAATATATAGAAGGCTCTTATGGTCCATGAACACATCCACATGGATCCCATAAAGAGCATAGGCTATAAACTTTTCATGCTGCATTAACACACACCCGAGCCCGATCCTTGAAGCGTCGCAATACACCACAAACCCCTATGTTCCCTCTTGCAGGGTTAATATCGGTACTGAAGTCAATCTTCATTTCAATTCTTGAAAACTTCTTTCACAACCATCTGACCACTGGAACTTAACTACTTTCTGGGTCAATTTAGTCAATGGAGAGACAAGAGTAGAAAACCCCTTACCAAATCTTCTATTGTACCCGGCCAAACCCAAGAAACTGCGAATCTCTGTTGGAGTGGTAGGTCTAGGACAATTCTTTACTGCTGCAATCTTTTGAGGACTAACCATAATTCCTTCCCTAGAGATGACATGACCTAAGAACGCGACAAACTCAAGCCAAAATTCACATTCCAAAAATTACGCATACAATTGGTGTTGCTGAAGAGTCTGCAAAACTGCCGTGAGATGGTTAACATGATCCTCTTGACTTTGGGAATACACAAGAATATCATCAATGAGAACTATTACAAAGAAGTCTAGAAAAGGTTTAAAGATTCGATTCATAAGGTCCACAAAAGTTGTCGGGGTATTTGTTAGCCCAAAAGACATCACCATAAATTCGAAGTGCCCATAACGAGTTCTGAAAGCTGTTTTTAGAATATCCCGCTCCCTAATCTTCAATTGGTAATACCCGGACGGCATGTCAATCTTTGAAAAGCACATAGCACCTTGCAATTGGTCAAACAAGCCATTTATTCTGGGTAGAGAGTATTTATTTTTGATGGTGACTTTGTTAAGCTGCCGGTAGTCAATACACATCCGCAACGACCCATCTTTCTTCCTTACAAAAAAAAAATCGTTGCGCCCCATGGTAACACACTTGGCCGGATGAAACCCTTTTCTAGCAAATCCTTCAACTGCTCCTTTAGTTCCTTCAATTCTGCTGGTGCCATTCTATAACGTGAATTGATATAGGTTGTGTGCCTGGCATCACAACGATCCCAAAATCAATCTCCATGTGTGGTGGGATTCCAGGGAGCTCATCAAGAAAGACATCTGAAAATTCATTCAAAACTGGCACGGACTCAAGGCTAAGTGCTTCGGCATCGGTGTCCGTAACTCAAACTAAATGGCAGATGCACCCCTTCTTGATTATCCTTGCGGCCTTAAGGTAAAAAATAAACCGACTTTTAGGGGCTACATTATCCCGCTTCCATTCAACAACGAGCGCATTAGGAAAATCAAGCCTCATAGTTATAGTTCGACATTCAAGCTTGGCAAAACATGAATAAAGTCAATCCATCCCCATTATTACATCAAAATCAACCATCCCCAATTCAATAATATCGGCCTTGGTATCCCTACCACGCACCGTGAAAACATAACTTCTATAAACTCGAGTAGCCAAAATTGACTCACCAATCGGAGTAGATATCGAGAATGGTTCATGAAGTTGTTCTGGTTCTATCCCGAATTCCATAGCAACAAAAGGGGTAACATAGGACGGGGTGGAACCAGTGAATATGTTTCTAAATTTCTAACACATATTCCTAAATTGGCACTACGAGCTTTCGGGTTTTGAGTACATGTTTTTCACGAGGCCTTACAGCTAAGAAGGAAAATGCTGATACCCCAAGAAATGTACTACGTGTGAGCATATGATTTTTGACCGGTCGAAATAAGCTCCTATTGAACTCTAAAAGTGTAGGATTTTTCTTGTAAATGTTAGGATTAATCAGGATTTAATTGTTAAATAAATTAAAATACGAAATAATATATATATATATATATATATGTGCCAGCACTTGAGTGTTTGTTCAATTTTGATTTGTTTTAATTTTATTTTTGATTTGTGGTTTTAAAATAAATTTATTAATTAATTTTAATTAAAAGAAAAGACAAAAATAATTATAACAAAAATACAAATGTATACATATATAGGTAACCACTCAGGCTTTCCACAATTGGGCCAGACCTGAGTGGCCCAATTTGTTTCCCCCTCCAAATCACTGTACAAACAAGCCCTAACAACTAGCCAGTCCAGTCCACATGTCCACTAGACCAAAAGACACCCTTCACCCCTCCCATCATCACAGCCGCTGATTTCGCCAAATCCAAGGGCTACTTAACCCCCACCTTAAACCATACATATATGTCCAAACCCCTTCAAAACATACATGACCAAACTCACCCTCCTCGTATCTCCATCGCCGACTATAACACCTCCCATGACCACCCCATCGCCACCGTTGACCACCGGCTGACCACCCTACTGCCGCTACCGGAAATCGCCTCACGGTGACGGACGACAACCAAACAGACACAAAATTGCACCCCTTAATCAGCACGACCTCCTCTACCTCGTCCCATAACGAGTTGGCTGAGAACATAACCTCTCCGGCTCGAATATCCATTTTAAAGGTGGTCGCAAACCCTATCTCCGGCGACCTCATCCCAAAGCCTTCCATATTTATACCACTAAGGCACCTTCCCCTTCCCGTTCCAACCATGCATATCACCATTCTCAATTCACCCTGAAACACTTCGAATCTCAGTCTGAAGCCCAATCCTAAATCCCCAAACATGCCGGAATATCCCGAAAACCTTCCTTGGCAGTCCCTGAACCCTAGTGACACTAGTCATGCCATCCTTGAGTCTCAAACAACCCCCCAACCACTAAAGATTCCAAATCTGAGACCTACTGAGGCCTTAGAACTTCGAAAAATGCTCCCACAAGCTTGTAAGTTGATTGGATACTGTCAGAGAGTGTTCATAACTCCTGTGGAAGAATCAGAGTACAGTTGAATTGTTTTAAATGCAAACAAGAATAAAAGCTAAGTTTCTCCTGCATATTTTCCATTTTTTAGCTTTGAGTGTTTAATTATTTGTAACAACGGATCAGGTCAGTAATTACATGTTTAAAAAGTTTGGATGTTTGTCTGTTTATAAACAAGCTCATCTAATATTTGGGTACAATGTTTGTTTGTTTGTTACTAGCCTGGGATAACTGATAAGGTTGAATAATTGTATGTTTAATAATTTGAATTTGTTTTATGTGATTTGTTTTTCTTTTGATTGTTTGTCTTGATTATCCACAAGTTCTTCTAAAGAGGGGTTTCAATGTTAATGTGTTTTATTTGGCATTAGTCTGGAAATCCCTTCATCTTTTGGATATTTGTATATGCAGTTTCTTTACCTGTAAAATTTAGTTTAGTTTCTCAGTATTGTTATTTTTAGCGCTTAATTGACATTTACCTTCTAACTCTATGATCTGATTGCCACAATGATCTTGGTTTTTCAAAATTGTTGTTGGTTTAAGTTGATTTGGGGGTTTGGGATCCTTAATTGTTCATTGTTAGCTTTTACTTGCTTCATAAAGTGATTTCTGAACTAAATTGCTGTGTGAAGCATTTTGATTGGAACTATTTCCGAAAGCTAAGTATTCACTCTCCTGGTTGTTCTGTTAATCCTGTATGAAGTCTGTTGAAGTTTGTATCAGGGACTAATACATAATTCCAGCCTCAAACTTGAGGCACAAGTCAGAAATTGAAGGATTACTTAGGCAAAAATACAATTTGAGTTATGGACTAAAAAAGAAACAAGGAAAAATCTGATGCCCTAACAATTCTACTTTAAAATGTAACATTTGGGGCATTAGATAGGGATCCGGAACTTTCCCTACAATTCTAAAGCTGAAATACTGATTCTATTTCTGAAAATACCATTATGATTGTTTTGAATCATTTTTTCTGAAGATTTAACTCTCTAAAAACTTTATTAAAGTCTGGAAATACTGTTTTATTGGTTGTTGGTTGCTTAGCTGATCTACTCTATTTACTCATAGGCCTATTTTTCTGTTGCTTTATAGGTACACTCAATGCTTTTGTATCCATCAAGTTCAAATGAAATATATAATCCAATGTGAAGATTTAGTTTCCATTTGTATTTTTGAAGTTGATACCCCTACATTCTCCCCTATTTATCTTTGAATATAGGTGTAGTCACAGAATGATCATGATATTATAGTTAATATTTGATTGATCCGTTTTGTAATACTTTGGACAATTGGGACTGTTTTCGTGTGTAATAATTAGACATTCAGCTCAAATATATGTATGTGTTTAAGTAGTGATCAATTCCAATCCCAGTCCAGCTGGTTCAAGTGCTGATCCTGTGCACTTACAAGTACTGGACTTAGGGGCAGCAGTCCTGATAATCATGTAAAACAAATCAAAATACTGAGACATCGTAGTTCATTTGAGTCTCAGCATGTTTAATGATAAGATATTTTCAGATTTCTCCCAGTAGTATAATTGGAATCGCAACTGAATTTTTAAAATTAGATCCACATACTCTGACTGATGAGTATGTGAATCACCTGATTCAAATTTG
Source organism: Nicotiana benthamiana (assembly GCA_034376525.1). Lineage (NCBI taxonomy): Eukaryota > Viridiplantae > Streptophyta > Magnoliopsida > Solanales > Solanaceae > Nicotiana > Nicotiana benthamiana. Next base: position 121,319,084 of record CM067331.1, read on the forward strand.
TAAGAAAATTGCTACAAAAATGGTTGTTAATATTCCCCTTCGTGAATGTGTAGAGATTTGACTTTGTATATAATTTCAAACCAAATTGGTTATAAACATTTGGAATTTTTCATTTAAGTGAGTGCTGGGCTCATTCGCGAGGCCCAATAATGCACCAGAATTTTGTAATCCAATATGTTTTTGGGCTGAGTGTTTTAAAATCCAAAACAGTCACAATACTTATTAATCAATACTGCCTGAATAATGTATGCTCCTGGACCGGCCCAACATTAATTTATTACGTGGTAATTGGCCATGAACGAGGCTAAGGCCACATGGTGTTTCCCGAGTACACAAGTTTATACACAAAACATCATTAGTGTATTTAAGCACCCGTAAGAGTAGAAAATTTACTACGGATTAGGCTATCCTTGTAGCAATAAAATGAGCCGTGTTAACTCTAACTAATACCATGCGTACGCTCCTTAATTCATTAGAACACATAAACAGGATAGGAGGTGCCATTTAGCAAATTTCATGGCCTTCCCATAAATGTCAAAGACGTAGTTTCTATAGGCGCGCGTGCTTAATAAAATACCTTCCTAAATTCGAGTGTGCATTTATGTGACCCAACTCCAAATCTCAACGAAGTTGGAACGTGTCAAAATCCACGGGTGCATTTATGTGATGTGGTTTGAGGCGTGTTCTAACAACGTTGCAATTGTCCTTTAAAATAATAATAAAAGCGGTTTAAAGTTTAAAAGCACATAAGTTAAAACATGTTCTAAAATCAGATAAGTTAAGCCAAATATGAAATTTGAGCGACCGTGCTAGAACCACAGAACCCGGGAATGCGTAACACCTTCTCACAGGTTAACATAATTCCTTGCTCGGATTTCTGGTTCGCGTATTGTTAAACAGAGTCATTCTTTCCTCGATTGGGGATTCTAACCGGTGACTTGGGATACCATAAATCTCCTAAGTGGTGACTCTGAACTTCTCTTTAATGATTGAATCCTATTTTGATTCTCCTTAAATTGGAAAAAACTCCCTTTATCTACGCCCTTCTCCGGGTTGTGGGTAGCCAAAAGGAGGTGTGACAGCTCTGGAAACTTTGTTGGGGAAGTAACTCAAAATCTTGGGTTCAGGGTTCAAGAATTCGAGCTTAGAATAATTGTTAATTTGGCTTTGTCTATTATCTGATTTTACATGTTGGCTTAATGTGCAAAATGATGCTTTTACTGCATAGATATTATTTGAACTACATATAAACTGTTACGAAACCCTTCTCTATTTATCTTCGGGGATGTGCTCGCTGGTCAAGGCTCCCTATTATGTTAGTGTCATACCTTGAAATAAGAAATAGGCTGGACAAGTTACAAAGCCAGACGATCTCGCGGGTCCTCAGTACGTAGCCCCCTCCTCGACTTGAGTTCTCCTCTCGGGTACACAATCTAGACCCTATACCGAGGCTTTCAACCTAGAATAACAAAACTTCATGCTAGATCCCTAGTAGGAACGTTTACTTGCATCATGCATTTTGACTTAGGAGACTCAACAGAGGGGTTGGTTCCGTCTAGGACAGGTATCCTGAAATAAAAGACCACCCTGATATATTTTACGTGCTACATGCGCATTCATTTGCCTTGGACTCGCATGTTGACCGGCCTGTCAAACAAAGGTATTCAATTGAGAGGAATAAGCAGTGCTAGGATAATCGCTTTCAAAATCAATAGCAATGAAATGCTGCTGGATTTTTCAAAAAAAAAGAGCAGAAAAGCACAAAAACAAAAAAAGGGCACCAAGTTTTTGAAGTTTTTCAATAATTTTCGCGGGTTTTGATAAATCATTTTTGGCCGGGTCCAAACCTTTTTTTTACAAAATGCATGAGTTTATTTTTTCTCACTTTAAAATAAGTCGGAATGTGTCGTTATTGCAATAATAGCTGTATGACGCTACAAGGGATGCGGGAAGGCTGTCTTTACGCAAATGGCTGCCTTTGGTTTTATTAGGGTCGGTAAGCAAGCACAGCCTAAAAACCTTCTAGCCGAAGTGTTGAAAGGCCGTATTCGCAAAGCCGGTCCCTGTTATAAAATTCAGTTTTATGTTTTGAGAATACTAATTCACCCTAATAAATGTGCAGAATGAGCCCGATAATCAACAAAATTCCTTTGGAGCTGTGGCTATGCCGGGATGACGCAAACATTCAATGCATATAGGGACCAATTGTCATTTATGTGCATGCATATGTGGCCGCTTGTATGTTGGAACCTAAACATTAACTAGTCTTGGGTGTTGTGCATTGCAGTTCCAAATTAGATAGGTGACTAGTACTCGCGACATCCTGGCAACTCACTCCTACAATACACGGTCAAAAAGCAAACAAGTCATGGCCAACCAAGAAGCTGATGTCAGCATTATAGACCCCTCGAATGAGGAAGAGGAATTGGGCGTAAATGCTATGAAGGAGGAAATGTACAAGCTTAAACACTAAATGACTGAGATGAATCAGGCATGGGCAAGAGGACAACCCCCCGACTTATCCTGCCAACCCACCCTTCATTCCGCCACTGGCCCAGGCACCTGACCAGTCCGTTACTGATCCGCCACCAGGTTTTCCTATATACTCACAGCATCAGGGTGTTGCCTCTCATCCACCAGCCCAACTACCCAAAGTCACTACTCACCCTCCCCCACCAATCGCTCCTATCTATGTGGCACCTCTGCCCCCTGCACTGCATAGGTCATCCAGCGAACCACTGCTTCAAGCCTATGACCCTCAATACTATCCTCCAGAACCGACCTACAAAGCCCAGGAGCCTTAATCATATGCTCCGCGTCCTGAAAAGCAAATGAGAGTTGAGAAGCCGATTAAAGATTCCGAACAGGAAGAAATGCTCAGAAAAGTCCGGAGTCTGGACCAATCATTCAGGGACATGCGCAAATTAGGTGGCCAGGTGAGCATGGCCTTTAAAGATCTTTGCTTATTCCCGGACATACAATTGCCTCCAGGTTTCAAAAAGCCTAAATTTGACCTATATGATGGTCACGTCAATCCTGTTGCACATTTGAGAGGGTTTTGCAGTAAAATGAGGAGAGCAGGAGGAAAGGACGAATTTCTAATGGCATATTTTAGCCAGAGTTTGAGTGGATCGGCATTAGAGTGGTGTACTCGATAGGATCCCAATCGGTGGTATACCTGGGATAACTTAGCGCAAGAATTTGCATGACACTTTCAATATAATCTTGAGATTGTCCCGACCGTATATCTCTTACAAAGCTGCAGAAGAAACATAACGAGAGTTTCAGGGAGTATGGTTTCCAGTGGAGGGAACAAGCAGCCAGAGTTGATCCTCCCATGAAGGAGAGTGAGATGGTTGACAATTTTCTGCAAGCTTTAGCACCTACCTACATTGGGCATCTGGTATCAGTAGGAAAATCTTTCAATGAAGTGGTTAAGATGGGAAGTATGGTTGAGGAAGGCATCAAATCCAATAAAATCATGAGCTACTATGCAATCAAGGTAACTACTCAAGCCATCCGGGGTGGAGCTGGAGGAGGTTTTGGGAAGAAGAAGAAAGAAGAAGTAGAAAAAATGGAATCGGGAACCTGGTTCGGGCCTCGAGCACCATCTCACTACGGTCAGCCCCTTCCTCGCCACCAGACATACCCACACACCCCATATAGCCCACCACAACATTACTATCCACCACCAGAACCTCGTTTCTCAGTCTATCATGCACAGGCATATACCCAACCTCCCACTCACACACAATGGCGTGCGCCACCCCCTCAAAGCACTTATCCAAATCCACAAAATCAATACCCACCTCTAAGAGTTTACCACCAACCCCGAGGCCCGCCCCCCGAGGCAATCCCGCCATGAGAAATAAGAGGGTGCAGAAAGAGAAGACTTTCACTCCGCTGGGAGAATCTTACACTAGTCTGTTCCAGCGGCTGCGACAACTGGATATGCTAAGACCAATTGAGACGAAGCTGCAAAATCCTCCCCAAAAGAATTTAGATTATTCAGGCATCTGTGAATATTGTTATGGTGCACCGGAGCATGACACAAAAAAATGTTGGCACTTAAAGAACGCCATCCAAGGACTTTTTGACTCTCACAGGATCGAGGTGCCGACTCTGGAGGTGCCCAATATTAATCAGAACCCGCTGCCAACCCATTTGGAAACAAACATGATCAAAATTGGGTAAAGAAGGAGGGAGTCTAGGCCTTCACAAACAGTAATGATGATCAAATCCAGTGAGCCCACCAAGGTTGTAAGCAGCAAGAAGCTAGAAACTAGGGCAAAAGAGAGCAGTAAAACTGCCGTAGTGCAGGGAAGCTCACCATGTATGGTCTCGCCAAAGCGAGAACATGCGAAGGTAACAATACAAGGGGATGCTAGAGAGAATGTCGTGGTTGTGGAAGGTGTCCGCATAGAGCCAGTTATTTAATCCAGCCACCAATCGTCAGCAACCGAGTAATTCCTTGGAGATATGAACAAGCAATAGTGATGTACAAAGGGAAAGAAGTTAGAGAGGAAGTATGTGAGGCACGAGGCTTAACTTGATCAGGAAGGTACTTCGCCCCTGAATAGTTGAGAAAGTGTAGAATCTCCAAAGATAACCCGGAACCAGTGAAGAAAGCTGTATCAGAAGAAGAGGCAGAAGAATTCTTAAAGAAAATGAAAATGCAGGATTACTCCATCATAGAACAGTTGAGGAAAACACCAACTCGGATCTCTTTGTTATCCTTATTAATCCACTACGATGAGCACCACCGAGTGTTAATGAAGATTTTGAATGAAGCTCATGTCCCAGACAAGATAACGGTAAATCATTTGGAAAGGATTGCAAACATGATATTCGAGGTAAACCGGGTCACATTCTCTAACAATGAATTGCCCATGGATGGCACGGAGCACAACTGGGCTCTTTATTTGACTGTGAAGTGTGAAGATGTCGTGGTCACTTGAGTTTTGGTCGACAACGGGTCCAGTGCAAACATTTGTTCACTATCCACATTAACCAAGTTGAAGGTGTTGAAAAGGTCCGTAAGAATAACATCTGTGTTTGAGGGTTTGACGGCGGAGGTAAAGACACCGTAGGGGATATTGTGCTGGAAGTGACTATAGGGCCTGTCGAGTTAATTATAGAATTCAAAGTGTTGTATGTATCAGTCTCCTATTATCTGTTATTGAGCAGACCATGGATTCATGCAGCCAAAGCAGTATCATCTACACTGCACCAGATGGTCAAATTCTAGTGGGACAGGCAAGAGATTGTTGTGCATGGAGAGGATAGCCAGTGTACCCCGGGTGAAGTGATCGTGTGTTTCATTGAATCTAAGGACAATAAAGGGCCATGGGATTACCAAGTGTTTGATACGGTGTCAGCTCAGAAGATCCCAGAAGGTGAGATTGTTGTAACCCCAAGGATAACAACCGTATCTGTCATGGTAGCTTCAGAAATGTTGAGAAATGGCTTTATACCCGGCAAAGGGTTGGGAGCTTCTCTGCAAGGCATTGCCCAACCAATGTCCCTTCCCAAGAATGTAGACATGTTTGCTCTAAGGTTCAAACCCACGGACTCAAACATAAAGCGAGCCAAGAGGCTGAGACAGAAAGGTTGGTTTCTACCGAAGCCTATCCCAAGTTTATCCAAATCATTTTTCAAACCTATTAATGGTCCCAGATCCAAGATTTCCATCCTGCTGATCGACGCGGACAAAATTCTTGATAAGGGGCTAGAAAGGTTGTTCAATGAGGTGAATATGGTAAAAGCATGAGAAGGATCGAGCAGGGCAGATGTGCAATTGGTGGGGGCACGCGCAAGAATCAATAACTGGGAAGCCAGTCCTCTTCCCACTCGGAGGGAGTCTTGTTATTTTTATGTTGGTTCCATTTATCTGACATGTATAAGGACTCCTCGGCCCAATCTTTGCAACAAGCCTAGTCCAGAAATAATAATTCAGGAAATAGAAGACGAGGACGAACCAGGGTATGATGAGGAAGGGGCATAGGATGAGATAAGTAAAGAGATGACCCAATTCGAAGAGAAACCCAAACCAAACCTGAATGATACAGAGGCAATCAATCTAGGAAGCCCGGATAATACTAGAGAAACAAAAATAAGTGTCTATCTGGAGCCACAGCTTAGGAAGTAAATAATCGAAGTATTGTTGGAGTATAAGGATGTATTTGCATGGTCCTACGATGACATGCCCGGATTGAGCAGTGACTTGGTAGTCCACAAATTGCCTACTAACCCAGCCTTCATTCTCGTCAAAAAAAAAGTTAAGGAAGTTTATTACTGATGTAAGCGTGAAAAATCAAAGAAGAGGCGGCCAAGAAGTTTGAGGCAAAAATCATCCGAGTCACACGATATCTCACTTGGTTAGCTAATGTCGTGCCTATACCAAAGAAGGATTGTAAAACCAGAGTGTGCGTTGATTACCGTGACCTCAACAAAGCAAGTCCAAAAGAAAACTTCCCCCTACCGAACATCCACATACTGATTGACAATTGTGCGAAGCATGATCGGGTCATTCGTGGATTGTTATGCAGGCTATCATCAGATTTTAATGGATGAAGAAGATGCTGAGAAAACAGCATTTATCACACCGTGGGGGACATACTGCTATAGGGTCATGCCTTTTAGTTTGAAAACATCGGGGCAACGTACATGAGGGTAATGACAACCATTTTCCACGATATGATGCATAAAGAAATCGAGGTCTGTGTGGATGATGTGATTGTGAAGTCTAGAAAGCAATCCGATCATGTCAAAGATCTGAGAAAATTCTTCCAGAGGCTCCGCATGTATCATATCAAACTCAACCCGGAAAAATATGCATTTGGGGTCCCCTCGGGAATGTTTTTAGGGTTCATAGTCAGCCGATGAGGCATCGAGCTAGACCCATAAAAAATCAAAGCTATACAAGAATTGCTTTCGCCCAGAAACAAAATAGAAGGTAATGAGTCTATTGGGAAGGCAGAATTGCATCAGTCGGTTCATCGCCCAGCTCACAACCATCTGCGAGCCCATCTTTATGCTGTTAAAGAAGACTTCTACGGTGAAATGGACAGGAGAGTGCCAAGCGGCTTTTGATAAGATAAAGAGATATTTGTCAAACGCACCCGTGTTGGTCCCGCCAGAACCAGGGAGGCCTCTAATCTTATATTTCAAAGTCTTGGACAGTTCATTTGGGTGCGTGTTGGGTCAGCACGATGTTACTGGGAGAAAAGAGCAAGCCATATAATACCTCAGCAAGAAATGTACGGCCTATGAGGTTAAGTACACTCATCTTGAAAGGACATGCTGCGCCTTGACATGGGTAGCCCAGAAGTTGAAGCATTGTTTGTCATTATACACCACTTATCTCATCTCACGACTAGACCCATTGAAATACATTTTCCAAAAGCCCATGCCCACAGGGTGGCTTGCGAAATGGAAAATCTTGCTTACTGAATTCAACATCATCTACATAACTAGGACTGCGATGAAGGAACAGGAGTTGGAAGACCATTTAACAGAGAATCCCATAGATGAAAAATATGAACCCTTAAGCACATATTTTTCAGACGAGGAAGTGATGCACGTTAATGAAATGGAACAGGATGATAAGTCGGGGTTGAAATTGTTCTTCGATAGGGCTGCCAACATGAAAGGCGTCGGGATAGGAGCGGTAATCATTTCTGAAGAAGGGAATCATTACCAATCACAGCTCAACTTTGTTTTTATTGCACCAACAACATAGTGGAGTACAAGGAATGCATTTTGGCTCTGAGATTAGTAGCGGACGTGGGTGTCCAGGAGATCTTGGTCTTGGCGACTCGGACCTCCTGGTACACCAGATCCAAGGAGAATGGGAGACAAGAGATTTAAAACTCATACCTTTTCGGCAATGCTTGCATGATCTTTGTCAATGATTCCGGTCAGTAGAGTTCAGGCACCTTCCTAGAATTTACAATGAAGTTGACGATGCCCTAGCTACTTTGGCATCAATGTTACATCACCCGGACAAGGCTTATGTTGACCCGAGACATATCCGGGCCCATGATCAACATGCTTATTGCAACATGGTGGAAGAAGAGCTTGACGGTGAGCCTTGGTTCCACTACATCAAGGAATACATCAGGAAAGGTGTGTACCCGGTGAAAGCCACGAGTGACCAGAAGAGAACAATTTGTCGTTTGTCAAGTGGGTTCTTCAGCAGCGGAGGGGTATTATACAAGAGAACACCAGATCTGGGTTTGTTAAGATGCATAGATGCTCAGCAGGCGACGGTCATCATGAATGAGGTACATACTGGCGTTTGTGGGCCGCACATGAGCGGATATGTCTCGGCAAAGAAGATTCTCCGGACAGGGTATTATTGGCTCTCTATGGAACGGGATTGTATCAGCTTTGTGAACAAAAGCCACCAGTGTTAGGTACACGGGGACAACATGAAAATCATGGAATGAGTTGAGTTATTATTCGTAACGGATGTAGCGCAATGGTGTAGGAATTCGCTCAGTTGCATTAAGGCATGGTTACTTCCTTTGGTGTTGTTGTGGTAATGGGGTACATGTCATTCGGCCTATTTGGGCGATGCAATTGAGATTTGAGTGGATGACTCTCAAGATAGTTCTAATGACTCAAGATTTAAATGAAGCAATTGAGAATTTTGCGGATTTGTATATGGCAAGAATATGAGATTTAAATTGGAAGGTGTTGAGACTTATTGAATTTTTATCATTATGGATTCTATATTTCGGTATCAAAAAGGTGAAGGGAAATGTTTTAGATTCACATAAGGTCTCTTCAGAGTGTGCCCCGTATCCGCTGCAAGAGAATCCGCTCTTTGACACATATATTAGACCGTAGCACAAGAGACGATTCGCTCTAGTCCCGTAACCAAGTGAAAAAAGATTCATGGACAGAAGTTGTGGTGCTTTGGGTACTTTACAGGGAATTCAACGAATTATAGGCCTTAAGGCGGTGTGGTTTTATATTAGGATCTTATTGGGTGAGTTTTGGTTAAGGATCGTGGTGTTCTGGCAAGGAGAAGTGTCACCTTAAGGGTAAATTGGAAGGAACTTAGAGAAATAGGATAGCTTGGTAGTATGTTGGATCATCACGGTAATGGCTATGATCGGTTCTATGGATGTTTATGATGTGGTAGGTTTTTATTGGTGCTCCACCGCAATGCTCTTGGATTTTGGAAAGCTGCGTGGCTTGGTTGAGTTGGAGAGATTGGGCTTCTAAGAGTTCCTGATGATTTCTATCATAGTTCGAGGGGAAAATTTCCCACTGGCGTGAGGTACATGTTGTGAATCGGGATTTTCTCCTGGATGAGATCAAATGGTAGGTTTCTAACTGATTGAGTATGTAGTTTAGTGTAACTTGGGTGGATTATTAGATTTGTATACTTTTCATATGACGGAATAATAGATGTGGTGTGTTGGGTAGGGTTGAGATTTGCATGCGCAAGGTCACGATTTAGTTTTGAAGGTGATGTCATAATTAATTGAATGGCATGGATGGTTTTCGATATTTAGATGAATGCTATAACTATTTGGTATTGCTTGAGTAGAGTGTATATTTTAGAAGGCGCACTATGTTTTGATTTATAGATATTACATTGGTATTGTGACACTCTCCTGGTTGATCGGCTGCTGATTTTCAGATGCTGCTATGTGACACAAAAGAATCATAGAAGTATTCCTTGTGGGATAATCGTGATAGGTGTGTTAGGCATTTGGGTGGTGGAGTTGGGATCAGATATGGTGATTCGTGTGTTTTATGGATTTGGAGACTAGGAGTCCACATGAGCAGATTGTTTCATGATTATGGACGGTGAAATGGTGGCCAAAGCTAGCCAATGATAGTATGTGTTATGATTCAGTCATTGTGTACTTTCAGAGGATTATTTAACTATTTCGGAGGTCCATTTTGTATGCCCATTTAAAATGTGTATTTTGTACTGAGTCGGATTGGTTGGCTACATATTGCTATGATTGAGGGATGTGCCATTCGATTGTTATTGAGCTTATTCATGTTCTTATATGATCTGTGAGGTACTCTTCTATGCTATGAGGAGTTGTGGTTCGTTGGTTATATGTACATTTGATGCGGCTCCATTGGGGGTCTTAGAGCTAATTTGAGCAAGATGAGTAATTGGGTATTGCATGATTGATGGCGCATTGGTTATGTTCTTCAGGTTTGGTATGGAGTTGTGTCATTTGCTTCTCCACGGTTATGATAATGCACTTTGAGTAATTGATGTCGAGTTAGCATGTGGTTAATTATTTTGTGCAGGGTGGCTTGAGGTATATAATATGGACCAGTGTTTGGATGGGGTCACGCATTATAGCGAAGTTATGTGGGATATGACCATTTCTGTTAGATTCGTGTGTTATGGTTCTACGGTGTATGATGAATTTTCCTCGTTTCGTTATTGCGGTACTTGCTAATCTTGCTGGACAGTTCTCTCGTTTGAGTCATTTTCCAAGATTGAGTGCATTGGAATGCTGCTTATTAATGCACGGATTGCACGAGTTATGGCTTTGGATTGTATTGATGTGACACATTACTAGAATGGTTTTGTTAGATGAGATGAGATCATCGGATCTGACTACAGTATATTTGGAGGGATATTGTTGTTGATCGGCTTAGATATTTACTATAGTTTTTTCCAAGAAGAGGGAGCTCCATGATTTGTTGATCTAATGAACGGTTATGAGTTCTGTATATTTCTTTTAGCCTCGCTAGTATAAAACGGTTGTAGAAGAGGGTTTTGATAAACATGAGGTTTATTACAAGTATTGGGTTGCTTTGAGCAGCTAGTGTGAATAGAAATCATTGCTAAGAGTATTTGAGTTACATGGTATGTCATATGATTGATTCTCGGGGTATGGTTACGGCTTGGTACAACTTGTTCAAACTTATACAATGTGTAGAAGCGAGATTCCGATCTTATAAGAAATTCTGAATGTGGAAATTTGATTCGAAGGCTTATAGGTTAGGTTGAATTAGGAAATTTCAGTTATTTTGTGTTAGAAGACCTATATGGATAGGGTGACGTGGGATCACCCCGCGTATGTGCATGGTAAGGTTACATGGCGGTTTGATGGTTTTGGAATAACAGTTGGCACGTTTAAGGATGAACGTATGCTTAAGTGGGGAAGAATGTAACGATCCAATCGACCGTTTTGAGAAATTGCACTTCACTCGGTAGTTTTCGGGCGTGAGTAGCTCCGTATGATGTATTTTGACTTGTGTGAATCATTAGTTTTGGTTTTCAAGTTACTTAGGACTAATTTGGAAAACCGATTCTCAACTAGGAAGCTTTAAATTTGAAAGAATTAACCAAGTTTGACTTTTTAGTATTTGACATCGAATTTGATTTTTGATGGTTTTGTTAGCTCTATTGGGTGATTTTTGAAATTTTTTGACCAAGAGTTGACTTTTTGATATCGGATTAGGATTGTGGTTCCGGGAACTAGAATAGCTTTATTATGTTATTTCAAACTTGTGTGCAAAATTTGGGTTCATTCTGGGTTGATTTGCTATTTTCGGCACGAGCTATGGAAGTCTAAATTTCAAAATTCATTTATGTTTGATTTGAGGTGTAATTCAACCGTTAGATGTTGTTATGCATATTTTAAGGCCTCGAGTAGGTTCGTGTTATGCTATGGGACTTGTTGGTATACTTAAACGGGGTCCCGGGGGCTCGACGTGTTTCGGATTGATTTATGATCATTTTTATTCATGTTGTTATTGCTGGTTCTGGTGTGACCGCACCTACGGCTGGTTTGTCCGGGTATGATGGCTATTGAAGTGATAAAGGAGTCGTAGAGGTGAGGTGAGTGTTGGGTGAGGAAGACCACAAAAGAGGAGACTTGGGCGTGGATGCGGATCCACATGTGCGAAATGATGGACCGCAAGAGCAAGGTATTTTGCAGGTGCGAATGGTTTCTCACACTATAAAATTGCAGAATCAGATATTTTGTCCGCATGTGTGAGGGTTGAGTTCTCAGCTGATTCTACAGAAGCGACACCGCAGAAGTAGCTAATGTGTCGCGGATGCAAAAGTGCTGGGCCAAATGATAAATACAAGGGTTCGCAATTTTTGCTTCATTTTAACATTTTCAAGCTCGGATTTAGGCGATTTTTGGAGCAATATTCATCATACGGATTAGGGTAAGTGTTCTACACTTTTTTTATTACATTTCATGAATCCATCTTCATTTTTAGCTATTGGTTGATGAATTCAAAGAGAAAATTGGGGGTTTTAGCCTAATGTTTAATTAATGTGAATTTTTGAGTTTTCAACATCGATTCGGAGTCGAACTTGAGTGAAACTAGTATTGTTGGACACGTAATTGAATGGGTTATAAAATTTTGAATTTTGTCGGGTTTAAAGGCACGAGCCTATATGTGACTTTTGGCCGGTTTTGGGTTTTGATTATAGATTCGATCTTTATCATTTAGAATTATTTCATTGGGCTTTATTTTATGTATTTGAGTTTCTTTTGGTTAGTTTGAGTCGTTTGGTTGTCGATACGCGCGAGATGGCATTCCTAAAGCATCAGTTGGCTTGCTCAGTATTGGACTTTGAATGTTCGAGGTAAGTAATACTTCTAAACTTAGTGTTGAGGGTATGAAACCACAAATTACTTGTTAAGTGATTGGTATTGAGGTAATGCACATGCTAGGTGACGGGTATGTGGGTGTGCACCATGTGAATTGTGACTCAATCGTTTCCATGGCATTGTATAGTGGTCCTATTTTGTTGATATCTGCATTTTCACAATGTGATAAAGTAATTGAGCTGGCAATCATGCTAGATATCATGTTTATGCTTTATGTTGATACTGTTGAGAACCATATTGGTGGTTTCTTGTTGTTATTTTACTAATATCATTGATATTTTATACTCAATCATATTCATGAATTCATATCATATCTCAGTCTCAGTTGTTATTTATTGATACATTATATCAATGTTATCATGCTAGTTTCATGATGTTGTGAACCCATAAGTGAGACAGGAGAGACAAATGAGTGAGTGAGGCTGAGAGCCTGATTTTGAGCAACAATCATGGGATCAGGCTGCACGATGTAGTTTTATACTGATTTTATGATAGTGATTGGGCTATAGGAACCTATCTGAAATCTGTGCACACTCGCAGTGAGCGCGATTAATTATATTGAGGGATGGATCTTCCCTAGACATGGTTCTTGTCCAAAGCCTTTATATACCTAGGGATGGATCTTCCCAACAGGGTGGATTTGCCCATATTTAGTATTGAGTGATTGTTGGTTAGTTGATGTATATATTCCGGGATAGATCTTCCTTGGGCCGGATTGGCCATATAGAATATTGAGTGATTGAGCATGTTAAGTGAAAAGTATGAGGTAGTGAGCTAAAGTACTCTGAGAGTATGAGTACATGCGTTCATCTCTCAGATACATAGCATTGACATGTACACAAGACATACATGCATAGATATGCATTTTTTCTTATATTGTATGGTGTCACGTCATTCATGACTTTTTACACATATTGATATTTAGGCATAGAAAGGTATTTCATACTTGCTATTTAGAAAGAAAATAAAAAATCTGATTTAGTGTGGAAACGATTTTTGGAAAATTTACAAATTTAAAACTTATTCATATTTTCGACAATTTTGGTAAAGGATTTGGATTTTAACTGATATGCTTGAAAAGCAAAATTATTTTCGGGAAACTATGAAAAAGCAGAGCATTTTATCTCTCAGTTATTTTTTATTACTCTCTTTGTGTTGCTATGGGTTGTTGTTGGCTTTTTTTTTTTAACGAACAAAGTAAAATGTCTCTAGAGAACATTAGTGTTTATCTTTGTTTAAACCTATCTTCAGTTGTTTGTTTTCATTTTGGAAATTACTTTTGCTCCTTTCGTTGTGTAATTAACAACAATTTTAATCTCTAATTATCTATGTCATTTCTGTTCTTTCTTATTTATTTTCGGTATTTTCAATTAAAACTTGGTAGCCTTTTAAGGATAATATTTCTTTATCCATTCAATAACTATGTATATTAAACTTATCTAATCCAATCATTCGTTAGGCAATTACGTTAATTTCTGTCCTTAGAATTGAAAAGGAGATACTCGTAATGGAAGAAAAAATTAAAATTTCAAAGAAAAAACGAATTTGTGCGCTTTCCGCTATCGGATATACAATTGTAAATGTGAAGTTAGACTAATACTACTGGTCAAAGACAATATATTATTCCCCCGATCCACAATGAGTGGTCTGCTTTTTTATTTTCGTACAAAATAAGTATTTATTTATATAATCAAGAAAAAATTACATTTTTTTTAAATTATTCTTGTGTATGTATTCTTTAATAGTCATTTGCTCTTCACATTTGAAAAGAGAATTAAGTGTTATTATGACTATGTTACAATATTCAATTAAGTATATTTTAGTCATACTAATTCTTTTTGTTTGGAATTTAATATTTTTTTAATAAATATATTTAAAATAAATTAATTACTTATTATAAATCAAAGAAAAAAACTAGCGCTAAGTATCAAAGTCTTCTAAAATTAGTAGATTCGATCAAGTGTGAGGATTAATCTTAAAAGGAGAAAGTTGGCTGCAAAAAGAGACTGGTAGTTGCATTGTAAAAGAAAACCACGTGCATTCAATAGCCAACTCTGACAGGTACGTAGGAGTTAAACTTGACATTTCATACTGTTTTGTTTGACAAATGAAAGCCACATATATACAGAATCTAGAGTGAGCGTATTTAGAATTATCACACTCCTAATATTTTAAATTATTAACTATTATGACATATAATATGTAGTTTCAAATATATAAATATTATTTTAAAAAATTAAAAGATTTATATCAAAATATACCGTTAAAATTAAGAAGTTTGACTTTTAAAACACATAAAATTAGGACAAAGAGAGTATTAAATATAGAAATATATTCATTACTAGAAATTTGAAAAAAAGCAACCACAAAAAACGAACAAAAAGCGACTAAACATGGTTGGTTGATATTTTGCTGGTCCATTTACCTTAGGAACCAAAGTTGATCGCTAATTAGCTACCAACTTTAGTCTCTAAGGCAAAAAGACCAAATATTCCGGATAAACAATATACCGACCAACGTTGATCGCTTTATTATTTTATAATATAAATTTTGAGACCAAAGTTGGTCTTTATTCTTTAATTATGTTTTTTTATTTACCATTAATCAAAATATAGCGACAAACTTTGGTCTGTAAATAAAATAATATATTTTAAAATCTAGAAAATAGAGATCAAAGTTGGTCGCTATTTTTTAAACATAAGCGACCAATAATGGTCGCTAAATTTAAGAATTTAATTACTTTTTACAAATAAGCGGCCAGAGTTGGTCGCTATTTTTCCAGAAAATAAATTTTTTTAGCAAACTAGCGACCAAAGTTGGTTGCTTTTTGAGAAATCTGAGTTAGTTAACGACCAAGGCCCAGAAAACTAATTTTTTAATGAGAAAAACAACCAACAAACGATCAAATTTGGTCGTTTTTCTGGGTATAATTTTGACAGAAATTCCCTGTTTTGGCAGCTACACCACCTGCCAGCATACCAAATCCCTATTACAAGCAACAACAACAACAATACCAATAACAACAACAACAACAATATTAACAACAATATTAAAACCAACAAAATATAAAGTTCAATAGAACTAAAACATTAAGCTAAGAAAACTAAGTTAACTTTTATTACAAGCCCATTGGAAAATCTATTTGTCTAGTTCAAAGTGTATAAAAGTCAAGGATTGTTTTTTACGTCATTATCATCACCGTCTAATGAACTTTCATCACCAAAATGGTATCCAGAAGGGTAAATTTGTCGAGGGCAGGAAGAACGATCACGTGGAGGACGGTAGAAACGAGCACTTGGAGTACGGGATGAATGAGAACGGAGAAGGCGAGCTTATGGCGATGACTCACGAGACCAGAGAATCGGAAAATTGCTAGAAGCTAGGAGAGGTTTGATTTGCTCTTGCGTACCAATTTACCGAGCATCTCTAGTTTTCTCTTTCCTTGGCCGCTTATAGCTCGGATGTGAGCTTTGTCACAGTCTCCCTATCAAGTAGCTCGCCTTGTGAGGAAGTCCACATTTCTTGCATTCCACACTTATAGCGATGAAATTTCTTAGTAGGAAGCTCGTATACCTTCCCCCATTTTGGACCACCAGCAACCCCCATCCACATTCTTTCAGCATCCTCGTTCGAAAGTTGGATTGGCTCGCCCAACTCATTAGGTGATTGACTGCATATGAATATCTCCAGTTTAGCTATGAACCAACCCTATAAGAAAAATTACATTAAGTTAGTATTTCAAAATTTATATAAAAGTAAATCAAAATACTTAATAAAAAGTAAAAGCTTACATGTACAGTTGATGCTCGGCCCTTGATCCACCTTTCTTGATCTGTCTCTTTCTTCTTCTTTACAATATGAGTCTCCTTGAATAGCTCATCTTGGTTCATCGGTGCCTCAACTTCTTTTCCTGAAAACTTATACATTTTAGTTAATAAATAGAATAGATATACTTTGAAAATTAAAATAAATTAAGCAATTGCGTACCATGCCTTTTTTATTGTCCCTAGGCTGATCGCACCTCAAGTGTTCAAGGATCCTCCCTTCGCAGATGCGCGGACTTTCTTTCCTTTTTCTCTCTTCTATAAGAATTGTGCGGTAAGCCATTGCTTTTACAAATCCTTCCATAAATTCTGAAGCAACTAGTCAGACTTCTTGTTCAACTTTCTAGCTTTGGAGAAACAATGCGACAACCGCTTGCGAGCCTTGAGATAAAAATCTGCCACTACTTCCTTGCTATAGCGGTGTTCCCATATACACTTGCTAGGTATTTCAAAAGTTAAGTATTATATGAAATATCATAAACATAAATAAGTATACTGCTTAAAAGAACATTTATATCTTAAATTGATTAAAAATTTGCTCCTTCGGCGAGAATGAGAATTCACTCCAAGTCGCATAAGGGCCATCATAAAGCTTTTTGGTGGCTTTGATGATTATCCTCGTAGTACTATTACTAGGGATGAACTTGCAATTTAATGAAAAAAACACATTAATATCTTAGTAAAAACTATACAAAACAATAAACATAAAAATAACAAATAACTCTTACATATCACCCTCGGGGACTATGATGATCCTGCCATATTGATCATAATGCACCTTCTTGTCATCATCTGTATCACCGTCCAAAGCATGTATATGAGAGGCATGTGTGGATAGGGTAGGGGTCGAAGCTAGTCTCTCGCAGGCGAAGGCTTGAAATAGATGGAGTCCCTGATTAAGATGGTTGCTGTTAGATAATACGCTTAACGCTAGAGGGGGGATGAATAGCGTTATAATAAAAATTAGCGTAAACTTGCGGAATTTAAAAATTGCGAGAAATAAATAAGTGCGATAAATAAGAAAGAACGCACCGATGTATCCTGGTTCACCACAACCCGTGGCTAGTCCAGTCCCCGAGAGACTCTCTCGAGATTTCCACTAACTTGTCAAGCTTACGGGTGCTTAACAAACCTTTACAACTTGAGGACACAAGCCTCAACACCTTTGCTCGGAGATACAACACTCCAAAACTTCAACCAAGGAAACACAAGTTCCTTCTTACAACAAGAGAATAACAATTCTCTTCAAGTGTACAAAACACTGAGTAGATATGAGTAAAAGTACGCTCAAGATCACAACAACTTTCGACAAGAATTTGGCTCTCAAAAACTTATGTAATGAATATAAAATGATAAGCAATAAAGTATGCAAGCTTTAGCAATTGTATAATCAGTTCTTGTTTGTTGTTGTACTTAAAAGACTGAATTGAAGCTGTATTTATAGTTGAAAAACCTTGTATTACCGTTGCCTAATTGCCAATTAAGAGTTGCTGAAATTACTCAGTGACAATCGATTGTCAAGTTACCACAATCGATTGTTTGCCAGTTCTTCCAAAAATCAATCCCAGATTTTACGCATAACAATCGATTATATAAGATCAATAATCGATTACTGGCAACGTTCAAAAAATGCTTTCCAGATTTTACGTAAAACAATCGATTGTCAACAATCTACAATCGATTACTCAGCAACGTTCAAAAAATCCTTTCCAGATTTTAATTAAAACAATCGATTATATAGGAAATCAATAATCGATTACCTGATGGTATTTGAAAATATTTTGGCAACGGTCAGTTATACAATAGATTATACTAAGTTAACAATCGATTATATATCAGTCTGGAAAAATCAATTTAGACACTGCCTCTTGACAATCGATTGTCATAAGTTCACAATCGATTATTTGATAACTTTGAAAAAGTCTTGAAGTCACTGCCTCAACACAATTGATTGTCATAAGTTCACAATCGATTATTTTGTGACTTTGAAAAATCTGATGGACACTGTCTCTTCACAATCTATTGTCATTAGCTTCACAATCGATTATTTTGAGCTTTGAAAAACTTTGATGGACACTGCCTTATCACAATCGATTGTCATAAGGTTTACAATAAAATTGTCATGCAGATTTGAAAAATCTGATGCTCACTGCCTTAACACAATCGATTGTCATTAATTCACAATCGATTGTCAAGCAGCTGACTTAAACATAATCGATTATCATAAGTACATAATCGATTATCTTAGTCCAGATTTTAGAGGCGTGTTTAAAAATCATTTTGACAAAAGTAAATATGCATTATTTAAAATTATTTTGCTCTAAATTAAATATGCATGATTTGTTAAAAGTATTTTTACGAGAGAAGCCAAGTCTTGAGTTTAAGTTGTCGGATCAAGATCACAATTAAATACTGACTCATATAAAACTTAATCTCGATCTTTGTCTTGTGCTTGAATCTTGTTATATATCAATTTCGCGCTTGTGCTTGGACCTCGTCATATGTCAATTTGCGCATAGTTTGTCATTCATCAAAACCTATAAATATGAACACACGTTTAGTATAATGCCTTGAGAACGTGTTTCCAACAGTTGCGATCCATGTGGCTGCGACATAGCTGTATGGATCGCAAGTGGTTCTATAATTCTTACTTCATTTTCATCAACTTCTTCAAATATGTGTTCAGGATGTTCTAAATTATTTTCTAAAACTTCGTCCACTATTTGATGAACACTGGAGATATCGTTTTGATATGAAACATCTAACACATTCTCGACTTCCACCTTGCCTACAGGCTTAGTGTTTATTACAACCTACCAATCGAACTTATTCCGCCGCAATGGATAAGGAGCATAATAAAATTTCATAACATTATGTGCAATTATGAAAGGATCATAGCGATCATACTCCCTCGTATAATTAACCTCAGTTATGTTGTATTGATTGTGTACTTTTGTACCTCTTGTTGGATTTGAGCCAAACCACTTGCATCTAAAGAGTATCAATTTCTTAAATAGCCAACCTGTATATTCTAGTTTTATTATTTCTTTGAGCGCACCATAATAATCAATATCTCTAACTTGGTTGCGATTACCACCTTGAACCCACACCCTACTGTTGTTGTTATTTTTTATTTTTAGAGCAATCCTCTATATGAAACTTATAACTATTCACGACGTACTTAAACATTGTTGTGACCTCAAGCCCAGGTCCCCAAGATATATCTCTTAAAAATTGATTTACACCATTATTTGGATCATTTACCTATATATTGTTAAAAAAATCATAAATTAGCACAACTTCCTAACATTATTTACCTTCAAAGTGTTATAATATTTTAAGGATAAACTTACAAATTGTTTGAACCACGTATCAAATCTTGTATATACAACATCATGGACATA
Source organism: Nicotiana benthamiana (assembly GCA_034376525.1). Taxonomy (NCBI): domain Eukaryota; kingdom Viridiplantae; phylum Streptophyta; class Magnoliopsida; order Solanales; family Solanaceae; genus Nicotiana; species Nicotiana benthamiana. Next base: position 121,338,935 of record CM067331.1, read on the forward strand.
TTGACCCAAAAAGTGACCATGACACATCAAATATTTTTAGTAGTTGTATTAAGATTTGATCACAGTAATTTTTATATTTTATAACTAATAAATAAATATTTACTTGAGAAACGGTACAACTTCGGGACAATTTAGCAACACATGAAGTATAGCTGACTTGAACTCCATATCACTCAAACTTCTCTTTCTAAAATTCTTAGAATCCACCATGTTGATTGAATATGGACATAGGCGAATATATATAATGGATCATTCACACATTCGACCGTGTGCATGTTGGGCCTACTCCTAGCACATGGCACATTACTCTCAAAATAATAAGAACAAAAATGAGCAGTTTCCTTTGCAAGATAAGATTCGCATATAGATCCTTCAATCATATTCCTCTTCTTAACAAATTATTTGCATTTGCCAATTGTCCTACATAATTTCAGGTTTGCCAAGAAGATTAAAATAAAACAGAAAATTATATCGAACTTATAATATTACCTATCAACGGGATATATCCATCTGCATTAAACATGCCCTCTTAGTCACGCATCGTGTACAAGGTGGATTGGAAGGTGTTCCATCACATCAAAAAAATTACATGGAAATATCTTTTCCATCTTAGTAGAGGTTACACAAATATTCTGATCCATCCGGAGTAGGTTTTCTTCCCTTAATGTGGAAGAACACAAGTCTTTGAAAAACAAACTAATCTCTTGGATGGGTTTCCAGATTATTTTAGGCAAAACACAAAATGCAATAGGCATTAAGGTCTCCATGAAATCATGACAGTCATAAATTTCAAATGGCTCAACTTCCCTACCTTCATATCTACATTTTTCCCAAGATTCGATGCATAACCCTCAAGAGTCTTCAAATTCGTTACCATTACAATTTGTCGTCTTTCCTCCAAAGTGAATGTGCTACTTGCTTTGGGATTGAACACCTTACCATTGTTTGTTATCTGCAAGTATAATTTAGGCCGCCTGCAATATTCTTGTAAGTCCATTCTAGCCTTCGGGTTGTCTTTTGTCTTACCTTTCACATCCAACACTGTGTTGAATAAATTGTCAAAATAATTCTTCTCAATATACATGACATCAAGGTTGTGACAGAGAAGATTATCCTTCCAATAAGGCAACTCCCAAAGTATACTCTGTTTTGTCCAATTATGAGTAACACTGTATCCGAGGAATCTATAAGGTGGAGCTTCAGTAACTTTACTGAAGTTCTGGACTCTCTCCCAAATTTCCTAACCTGAAAGTATCGGAAGTGGAGAATCAATTTTATTCTTTATGAATGCATTTTTCATCCTTCTAAACTCAAGATCAGGAGGCTAGAATTGACGATGACAACCAAACTATGATTGCTTTAGGCTATATTTCAAAGTGAACGCTTTACTATTTTCCATACAGTAAGGACAAACTAACTTTGCAGCATTCATCCACCCAGACAACATTCGGTACGCAGGAAAATCGTTAATTGTCCATATTAAATTAGCACGCAAATTGAAATTATGCTTGGTTGATTTGTCATGTGTTTCAACACCATCGTACCATAATTGTTTTAGCTCATTAATCGAAGGTTGCAAATATACATCAATCAAAATTTTCAAATTACGTGGACCGGGGATAATACTATTTAAGAATATATATGGACTAGCTATGCACAACTCGGGTGGTAGATTATATGGTGTAAAAAAGACAGGCCAACATGAATATGGTATCGCAGACACAGAAAAAGGCATGAAGCCATCCGCACATAGACCTAACCAAATGCTCCTTGGTTCACTAGAAAAATCTGGATATGTCCTATCAAAGTGCTTCCAAGCTTCTCTATCTGAAGGATGACACATAACACCAGGTGGTCTTCTATTTTCAAAGTGTCATCTCATACGAGGAGCAAAACTCATCGACACATATAACCTCTTTAACCTAGGTATAGGAGGTAAATAATGCATCGACTTGATAGCGACCACATTCTCACTAGAAAGCTTCTTGAAACGAGGCTTTTCACAAAATTTACAACTGCCTAAAGCTGCATTATCTTTATCATATAACATGCAACCATCTTCACAACAATCAATTCTCATTGACGAAAGTCCTAACTTAGAAACTAATCTCTTTGCCTTATAGAAACCACCAGGTAATTTGATATCAGGGTCGACTAGTTCACTCATAAGGACAATGAAAGAGTTCTTGTTTTCTTGAGAAATATTCCAATCAGATTTTATACTTAGTAATCTAAACGCAACAGACAACTCAGAGTGCGGACTTTCATTACGTAGTAGATGACTAGCTTCCCCTAACTGTTCATAAAAACATTTTGCATCATCATTAGAGTTTGTTCAACATTTTCATTGGGCTCAGCCCCTAAGTGCATCCCAAAAGCATCCGCAACCATATCATGAATTCTAGAATCACGATTTATATTCTCCACCGACCTACTGCTTTCACCCACGACCATGTTATGAAATATTTCATGGCTACCATCGATCTCTCCATGGTTAGATCACACAAAGTAATTTGCTATAAAACCCTTCCTATAAATATGATGCTTAACATTCGCCGATTTTCAAAACTTCTTACAGTCGCACCTAAGACAAGGGCACCTAAGTACTCCTTCAGTTAGGTGTGGTGGAAGTTACATTGTATGTCTAATAAAGTCATCCATCCTTTCTACAAAATCCTCTCGCAATACCTGCTGATTAGGATAATTCCTATTGTACATCCAAGTACGATGTTCCATCTATACAAATAAAATATGAACAAATTAATTTAGTTAATTCATATCCTAATCTTTTTTTGGTTAACTAAAAATCCAATTCATATCCTAAAAGTCCAATGTTACCTTAAGTTCATAATTTATACATTAATAAACTCCTCGTTTTAATTCTTTTTCTTTCTTCAATGGATTAGAATCTATAGCAGCCCTCGATGTTTTTGTAATCCTATAAATGTATAATGCATAGTTTAAAGCATGAATTTAGTAAAATTGATTTTAGTCCTATACATTTCATTGTTATCTCAAAAAATGAACAATATTAAGATAGAAAACCAACATATAATGAAAATAAATGAATAAACAGATCTTGCTCCTCTTCTAAGACAATGTATTTACAAGTACTCTTATTTATGTATTGCTAATGTATGAATTGTTTCATTTCATAATCGAACCAAATATAAATTAATACAAGAACTAAAAGTTCATATATTCAACCTTAAGTTCATAAATCTAATGTAATTCAAACCAAAAACCCTAATATTTAATAGACAAGTACTCTAATTTAGGTATTGCTAATGTACTGGAAAATGTACAGCATCAAATGGCAATCTCCTATTCAGATACACTACAGCAAAGAGAAAAAGTCCTGGTTCAATAGCTAGAAAAGTGGTCTTTAATTGAAGAATCAGCTTTGCAACAAAAGTCGAGCTAAATGGATCAAACTTGGTGACTCCAATAACAAGTATTTCTCAGCAGTCATGAAGGAGAGAAATCAGTACAAGAGGATTATTGAACTTTCCACAGAAGGAGGACCGAAGATAACTGATACAGCAGATTTGAAGAAGGAGATCAGGGACTTCTATAAAGCACTAATGGGAACTACAGCCAATTCCCTACCGGCTGTGAATAAATTGTATATGAGGAATGGCCCAAAACTCTATCATCACCAATGGAAAGAATTAGTTGCTGACATTAGTGACACAGAGATCCTAGACAGTTTGAAGGCTATTGGAAATTATAAAGCCCCAGGGATTGATGTATTTAATGCCATGTTCTTCAAACACTCTTGGCATGTCATTGGCAATCAGGTTATGCAAGCAATCAAGAATTTCTTTCAGACCTCCAAGATGTACAGACCTACTAATTGTGCCACACTCACTTTGCTTCCCAAGGTATCCAATCCTCAAACAGTTAAAGAGTTCAGACCTATAGCTTGTTGTTCAGTCTTATATAAAATTATTTCCAAGTTACTGGCCAACAGACTTCAGAAGGTTATGAGTAGTATCATTTGTAATGCACAGGCAGGCTTTATACCAGGAAGAAGAGTAGCAGATAATATCATATTAGCTCATGAATTAATAAAACAGTACTCTAGATCACATATATCTCCCAGATGTATGATCAAAATTGACCTTCAGAAAGCCTATGACTCAGTTGAATGGTGCAGTTTGCAACAGATTATGGAAGAACTGGATTTTCCTAGCAGATTTATCAGGTGGATCATGGAGTGTGTCCAAACTGTTAGCTATACAGTTGTGGTTAATGGGGAAACAACAGAGCCTTTTCAAGCTGCCAAAGGATTGAGACAAGGAGACCCCATATCTCCCTTTCTGTTTGCTATTGTGATGGAATATCTTAGCAGATCCTTGGCAGAGTTGAGCCATGCCAAAAGCTTCATATATCATCCTGGTTGTAAAAAATTGGGAATTACTCATTTAAGCTTTGCTGATGACTTACTGCTATTTTTCAAAGGAGAGCTTCAGTCAGTAAGTACCATGTTCATATTTTTCTCTCAGTTCCTTGCAGCTACTGGTCTGAAAGCAAACTTACACAAAAGTTCTGTGTATTTTGGAGGGGTTAATTCTGGGATTCAGCAACAAATTCTTGACCATCTTGGTTATGTTCGAGGGGACCTCCCATTCAAATATCTGGGAGTGCCTTTGACTACCAAAAAGTTGTCAGTTGCACAATGGCAACTTCTGGTTGATAGGATTTCTGCCAGAATTACTTCCTGGACTGCTTGGTATCTATCCTATGCAGGCAGAAGCCAGTTGGTGCAATCAGTTATATTTGGTGTTCAAGCCTACTGGGCTCAATTATTTATCATGCCTTCAAAAGTGATTAAAATGCTGGAGTCAATATGTTGATCCTATATTTGGTCTGGTTCAATTAATATCTCAAACAAAGCTTATGTGGCCTGGGAAAAGGTATGCATGCCAAAATCAGCTGGAGGGCTGAATATAACCAATATCTTGCTGTGGAATAAGGCTGCTATTGCCAAACTTAGTTGGGATTTAGCACATAAAAAAAGATCTTTTGTGGGTGAAATGGATTCATACAGTCTATATCAAACAACAACATTTGGAGAACCTTACTGTCCCAACACATGCTAGCTGGATGGTCAGGAAGATGGTGGAGGGTATTAAGCTGTTACAACAACATCAACTGCTGTTTAAATCTCACTGCACCATAAGGAAACTATACTTACAACAGATTGGAGAGACACCTAGAGTCCCTTGGAAGAATTTGGTAATACAGAATGCTGCTCGACCTAAAGCAATCTTCAGTTTGTGGCTGTTACTGCAAGATAGACTCCCTACCAAGAATAGGCTACTGCAATGGAATCTGAATGTATCAGGCAACTGTGTTATGTGCCAGCAAGCTATGGAAACTAGAGATCACTTATTCTTGCAATGCACCTTTGCATCCCAGCTGAGATACCAAACACTACAATGGATTGGAGTTGAAGATTTCACTGGGCAGGATTGGTCACAATTTTGCCAATGGTTCATTGTGCAATCTAAAGGGAAATCTCCTCGAGCTCACATAATCAAGATGACAGTAACTGAAATGCTCTATGGTTTATGGTTAGAAAGATAATGCGAGAATCTTTGAAAACACTTATTGTAACTGTGATAAGCTCCTCAGTAGTATAGCCTACATATGTAATGTTCGAGCTCCTCCTAAGCTTAGTTCATATATTCAGCAGTTCATGTTATAACTGCTGACTTTACTCGAGTAGTATAGATAATCCTTGTTGTCCAGTTTGATAGGAAGCTGAGCTAAAGCTGTCCTATGATTTTGTAAGGCAACCACTTTGGTGATTAACACAAATTTAATTACCAAAATAAAAGGTATTGCTAATGTATGAATTATTTTATTTCACAATTGAACTCAATATAAATAAATACAAGAACTAAAAGTTCATAATTTCTACCTTAAGTTCATAAATCTAATGTAATTCAAACCAGAAACTCTAATACTAAATAAAAAAGTTGTCACGACCCGGATTTTCCAACCTTCGGGGATCATGATGGTGCCTACTAATGGGATCTAGGCAAGCCAAATATTGATTTCAATTCCTTAACCACATAATACTTTTTAATATTTATCAACAATAAGATAAAAGCAACCGATCTAACTAAAAAAGCGGAAGACTTAATATTCATGAAAATCGAATAACAATGCGGAAGTTCAACATAGCCTCTACCAAAAAACTGGTGTCACATAGCTCATGAACTACTACGATTTACTAAGTACAATATCTAAAAGAAAGTGTAAACTGTTTGTCTCGAAATACTTGAGATACAGACTGAAATAAAGATAGAGGATATGTCGGGCCTGCGGACGCCTGCAAGGCTACCTCGGTGTCTCACTGAACTGAAGGCTTGCTCCTAGACTACTGTTGCTGCTCAAAGGTTGCTCCGGCATTTGCACATAAGTGCAGAGTGTAGCATCAGTACAACTGATCCCATGTGCTGATAAGTGTCTGGCCTAACCCCGGTGAGGTATTGACGAGGTTAGGACCAGACTCCAGATAAACCTGTGCAGTTGCATAATATATGGCGAACGAAACAACCTGAAATAAACAGTAAAACTGGGAAGGGGAAACATGCTTTGGGGATGGAAAAATGAATAAAACTCTCAGAACTAACCAAGAAACCAACTATAAAGCTGCTAACACTAATAAGAATAGATAAAACAACTTTCACTTTAAATGCTCATCTCGTTGCAAGCGTGCAACCCGATCCCATTTCTCATCATGGTAGGCGTACCACCCGCTCCCATTTCATCAGAACTCGTGGTAGGCTTACCACCCGCTCCCATTTCAATCAATATCCTGTGGTAGGCGTACCACCCGATCCCATTTCAATCAATATTTTGTGGTAGGCGTACAACCCGATCCCATTTCAATCAAAATTTTGTAGTAGCCGTACCACTCGCTCCCCTTTCAATCAATATCTTGTGGTAGGCGTACAACTCGATCCCATTTCGACCAATATCTTGTGGTAGGCATACTGCCCGATCCCATTACTTCCAACACAATACACAATATGACTCCGGCAAGGGAACAAGACAGTGTAATAACTTCTGGGCAATGGAAAACAATAATGACAATTCAAATGTCCCGACAAGGGAAGGTCATCTATAACCAATTCTATTAAATTTCAACTCGGCACAGTCAAAACTAATACTCAATATCAAGGATTATCAATCAAGGATGTAATAGAATCAATTAAGAATACACAACTATCAGTTTAAGACCCATGGTCATGCTCCACACCAATATATGGATACTCGTCACCATGCCCATACGTCGTACGCAACACAACAAGTAGCAAGTACGACTCAACTCCTATTCCCTCAAGCTTGGGTTAAATCGAGCACTTACCTTGATGTTTTGAACTCAACTCAAGCCTTAATTATAACTTTACCCCTCGATTCCACCATGAATACACTCGAATCTAGTCACAAATAACTTAAATATATTAACAAATCCTAGATGAATCACTTTGAATGCATAAAAACTAATATCCCAAAGTTTAACCCAAAAAGTCCAAAAATGCCCTCGGGTCCGCGTGTTCAAAACCCGAAGTTCAAACCAAAACCCAATTAACCATTCACCCACGGAATCTATATTTATGATTTGTTTTGAGATCGGACATCAAATTGAGGTCCAAATCTACAATTTTTTAAAAATCGAGGTTCTACCCTAAATCCCCGATATCACCCAAGGAAATCCGTGATTTTAAGTTGAAAACATGTTAAATGATGTTAAAGATTGAAAGAAATGAGTAAAAATTGACTTATAAATGATTTGGAACAAATCTTGTCCTTGGAAAATCGCTTAAGTGTGTTTGGGTTTTGAAAGAATGAAGAAAATGGTGAAACATTCGACTAAGTATGAAAAATACAGACCTCAGATGTGGGAAAAGTGAACCAGGGTTTGCAATTCTGCAGGCTTGGGAATTGCGAAGTTTGGTTCGGATTTGCGAACACTGCACAAATCAAGGGACTTCGCATTTGCGACGGATATATCGCATTTACGAAAGTCCCAACTTCGCATTTGCGAGCCATGTGGTTGCATTTCCGATCCCTGGCCAATAGGAATACCTTCGCATTTGCAAAGAAATGCACAGACCTGGGCTAACTTGGCAATTGCGATAAGCCTTTCGCATTTGCGATATCGTATTTGCGAACCAGGCTTCGCAAATGCGCAGCATGCAGGTCAAAAATTCAACAACTAACTTTCAATGTCCAAAAATGCACTCGTGGCCTATTCAAAACTCACCCGAGCGCTCGGGGCTCCAAACTAAACATAACACAATCTCAAAAACATCTTACGGACTTATCCGTGCGATCAAATCGCCAAAACAACATCATATATGTCGAATCAAGCCTCGATGCTATAATCTTTTAATCAAATTTCGATTCCAATTTCCTTAATTAATTCCAGAAAACAATTTCACGCAAAAATTCATTTCTCGGGCTTGGGACCTCGGAATTTGATTCTGGGCATACCCCCAAGTCCCATATTTTCATGTGGACCCTCAGGGACCGTTAAATCACATGTCCGGGTCAGTTTACCTAAAATATTGGCCGAAGTCAAATTTATTTAATTTAATTTCAAAATTTAGCATTTTGCTCACAAAATTCATATTTAAGCTTTCCGGCAATGCGCCTAGACTATGCACGTAAATGGAGGCAACCCTAAATGAGGTTTTCATGGCCTCGGAAGCACAGAATAAGTAAGGAAACAAGTGTGACCCTTTGTAACGTCACGTTCTCCACCTTTAAAACAATTGTTCGTCCTCGAACGGACAAAAAAAGAAGTACCTGAGTCGGGAAAAATATGAGGATAACGACTCCTCATATCAAACTGGGACTCCTAGGTCGATGCCTCAGGGGCCTGACCTCTCCATAGAACACGAACAGAAGGAAAACTCTTTAATCTAAATTGACGAACCTCCCGGTCTAGAATAGCTACCAGCTCCTCCTCATAAGACAAATCCTTGTCCGACTTGACAGTGCTGAAGTCTAATACGTGTGCTAGATCATCGTAATACCTCCGAAGCATGGATACATGAAAAACTGGATCCACGACTGATAAGCTAGGCGACAATGCAAGTCTATAGGCCACCTCTCCCACTCGATCGAGAATCTCAAACAGACCAATGAACCTACGGCTAAGCTTGCCCTTCTTCCTAAATCTCATCAAGCCCTTCATAGCCGGTACTTGGAGCAACACCCGCTCACCAACCATAAATTCCATATCTTGAACCTTGCGGTCCGCATAACTCTGTTGACTAGATTGAGCTGAATGAAGCCTCCTAAACCAAATCTGTACCCAACAACCGAGTCTCTCCTGGCTCAAACCACCCAACTAGAGACCGACACTGCATACCTTATAAAGCCTCATAGGGATCCATCTAAATGCTCGACTGGTAGCTGTTGTTGTAGGAAAACTTCGCTAAGGGCAAAAACTGATCCCACGAGCCTCCAAAGTCAATAACACAAGCTTGGAGCATATCATATAAAATCTGAATAGTCTTCTCGGACTGACCATCCATCTAGGGATGAAATATTGTGCTCAACTCCACCTGAGTGCCCAACTCTCGCTGAACTACTTTCCAGAAACGCAAGGTAAACTGTGTCCCCCTGTCCGAAATGATAGATACCGGCACATCGTGAAGGTGAACAATCTCCCAGATATAAATCTTAGCTAATCTCTCGGATGAATAGGAGACTGCCACATAAAGGAAATGCGATGACTTGGTCGGCCTATCAAAAATAACCCAAACATAGTCGAACCTCTTCCGGGTCAACGGAAGTCCAGTAACTAAATCCATGGTAATCCTCTCCTACTTCCACTCGGGAAGCTCAATCCTCTGAAACAATCCTCCAGGCCTCTGATGCTCATATTTAACTTGCTGACAGTTCAAACATTAAGACATATAGGCAATAATATCTTTCTTCATTCTACGCCACCAATAAAGCTGCCGCAAATCTTGATACATCTTCGCGACGCCCGGATGAATACAATACCAAGAACTATGGGCTTCCACTAGGATCAACTCTCGAATCCCATCAGCATTAGGCATGCAAACTCGCCCCTGCAATCTCAAAATACCATCATCACCTAAAGTCACCTGCTTGGCACCTCCACGCTGCACCGTATCTCTAAGGACACACAAATGGGGATCATCAAACTGCCGATAACGGACACGCTCCAATAATGAAGAATGAGCAACCGTGCAAGCTAACACCCAGTTAGGCTCAGAAATATCCAACCTCACAAGTCGATTGGCCAAGGCCTGAACATACAAAGCAAGCGGTCTCTGCCGACCGGAATATAAGAAGGACTGCCCATACTGGCTGACTTCCAACTCAACACGTCGGCCACCACTGGCCTTCCCCGGGTGATATAAAATGGTGATATCATAGTCCTTCAATAACTCCAACCACCTCATCTTCCTCAAATTCAACTCTTTTTGCTTGAACAAGTACTGAAGACTCTTTTGGTTAGTTAACACCTCACATGCCACGCCATACAAAACGTGCCTCCAGATCTTCAAGGCATGAATACTGGCTGCCAACTCTAGATCATGAACTGGATAATTCTTCTCATGAATCTTCAGCCGTCTCAAATCATAGGCAATGACCTTGCCATCCTGCATCAACATTGCACCAAGACCAACATGGGAAGCATCGCAATAGACTCTGTAATGTCTTGAACCATTGGGAAAAACCAACGTCGAAGCCATAATCAAAGTTGTCTTGAGCTTCTGAAAGCTCTCCTCACACTCCTCCGACCATCTGAATTGCACACGAAATAAAACATAAGAAACTTCAGAGTTATAGAATCAATCAATGGAAAAACTGGTTAAGACGGCATTATCAATAAGATTTATCTCAGATTATATGGTCTAGATAAATACCGCAAAAATGGCGAAATAGGGTTAATCAAGGTTTTATGGCTCAAAATCAATTTAACCAAATGGAATTCATATGAAAAAGACCAATTAATTCATTACAAAAAAGAAAATGATTCTGAGCTCTATCTATTAGCAAACCAAAAAGATAATTTTAAAAAATGTAATAGATATGATCTTTTCTGGGTCAACTTGGTCATCGGGGCTACAATAGATGAAAATCCATCCACGAACCGACGACAGTAGCCTGGCAACCCTAAGAAGCTCCAGATCTCTGTAGTTGATTCTAGTCTAGGCTAGTTCTTGATTGCCTCAAACTTCTTTGGGTCCACTTAAATACACTCTGGTGATACAAAATGACTCAGAAATGCAACTGAGCTCAACAAAAATTCACACTTCAAGAATTTAGCATATAACTTACTACCCCTAAGAGTCTGAAGGACCACTCTGAGGTGCTTCTCATGCTCCTCCTACCTGCGAGAATATGTCAATATAAAATCAATGAACACTATAACGAACTAATCTAAATAAGGCCTGAACACTCGGTTCATCAAGTCCATGAAAGTTGTTGTGGTTTTGGTCAACCTGAATGACATAACCAAGAACTCATAATGCATGTACCGAGTGCGGAAAGCTGTCTTAGGGACATCATATGCCCTAATCCTCAACTGATGGTAGCTAGATCACAAGTCAATCTTGGAAAATACCCTGGCACCCTGAAGCTGATCGAACAAACCATCATTCCTCAGTAGTGGATACTTATTCTTGATCGTTACCTTTTTCAATTGCATGTAATCAATACACATTCTCATTGACCCATCCTTCTTCTGGACGAACAATACTGGTGCACCCCAAGGCAATACACTAGGTCTTATGAAACCCTTCTCCAACAAGTCCTGCAACTGATCCTTTACCTCTTTCAACAATGGTGGGGTCATTCGATATGGTGGGATAGAAATGCGCTGAGTACTCGAATCCACATCAATGCAAAAGTCGATATCCCTGTCGGGCGGCATACCCGATCAGTTTGAAAGGAACACATCAGGGAACTCTCGAACAATGGGAACATAATCAATAGAAGGGACCTCAGCACTGGAATCACAAACATAAGCCAAACAAGCCAAACACCCCTTCTCGACCATACGTCGAGCTTTCACATATGAGATACCACTGCAAGTGGAATGACCAAGAGTCCCTCTCCACTCTAAACAGGGCAAATCTGGTAAGGCTTAGGTCACGGTCTTGGCATGGCAATCCAAGATAGCATGATACGGGGACGACCAATCCATCCCTAATATGACATTAAAGTCGACCATGTCTAAAAGCAACAAATCAACATGTGTCTCAAGACCCCCAATCACTACAACACAGGAACGATCAACTCGGTCGACCACAATAGAATCACCCATCGGTGTAGACACATAAATAGAAATACTCAATGCATCACTAGACATGACCAGGTATGGTGAAAAATAAGATGACACATACGAATACGTTGACCCTAGATCAAATACCACTTAAGCATATCTATCACAAACCAGGCTAGGCCCCACCCCTTGAACCACATCTCTAGGACGGCAGGCTACTGGCTGGCCTCCACCCCTGGCAACCTGAGCTCCACCTTTATGACCTCTACCTCCACCTCTAGCACCTCTACCCCCACCTCTAGCTGACTAGGCAGGCTGCGGAGCATCTGGTGCCTGTACAATGGCACAGGACCCTGCTGTGAAGAACTGCTTGAAGCTCGAGGACACTACCTAGAAATGTGCCTCGTGTCGCCACAAGTAAAACAAGCTCTGGGATGCTGGGACTGGAGACCCTGGAAAATCTGAAGCAGTGGTGCACTGATAGGTGCTAAGGGTGAACTGTAAGGCTGTTGATCGGAATAATGTGGTTGAGAACCACGACCACCTGAAGTACCATGAGAAACCTGTAGTGCTGAATTGAAAGGTCTAGGTGGATGACCCTTATCGCGCGAATCGCTGCCTCCAGATAAAGTACCACTGAATCGGCCTGACTGTCGGGGCCTCTTATTTGCCCTGTGACCACCCCCTTGTGACCACCCCCTATGACAATGCCATCTTAATCCTCCAGGCCACATTGGCCGCCTCTTGAAAGGATATCTCACTCCCAGCCTCTTTAGCCATCTGGAGACGAATAGACTTGGATGATTCCATCAATAAACCGTCTCACTCTCTTCCTCTCAGTGGCGAGTATAACAATGGAATGGCGTGCCAGCTTAATAAACCTGGTCTCGTCCTATGTGACTGTCATAAATCCCTGATGGAAATGCTCGAACGACCTCCGATAGGCCTCTCGTTGGGTAATAGGGAGATATTTCTCCAGAAATACATGCGTGAATTGCTCCCAGGTCGAGGCTAGAGATCCTACTGGTCTAGCTAGAAGAAATCCCTCCACCAAGTCTTGGCGGATCTAGATAGGCGAAATACAGTGAAATCAACTCTATCGAACTCAACAATACCCATGTTCCAAAGAACCTCGTGAAAGTTGTCCAAATAATCCTGAGGGTCCTTGGTGGGTGCACCGCTGAAGGTAGTAGTATAGAGCTTGGTGAACCTATCCAACCTCCACAAAGAATCTGCGGACATAGCCGCTCCACCTCAAGTTTGAACAACCACTCCCGATTGAACTGTCATAGCTAGCTGAACCACTGGAATCTGAACCTAAGGAGCTACATGCTACAGAGTACGAATAGAGGAGTCTAGGCCCCTCCTCCTACCTGAGAGACGGCTGGTGCTACATGAAGAAAACCTGTTCGGGCAACACTCTCCATGATACCCACCAATCGGACTAGAGCGTCCTGAAGAACTGGGGTGGCAATGAACCCCTCTGGGACTTGAGCTGGGCCTACCAAAATTGCTGAAGCTAGGGCCAAAACCTCCTCCTCAAAGTCAACCTGGGGCTCCGCCACTGGTGCTGTTGCTCGGGGTTGAGCTCTGGCCCTACCTCAGCCTCTAGTAGGCCCTCGACCTCGCCCTCTTCCCCTAATAGGGGCCTCCTGGGGCTCGGACTGCTTGTTAGAAGATGAGGAAGTGCGTATTCTCGCCATCTGCGAAAGAACATAGTAGAAAGACAATCAGTATTTGAGAAACAGATCCGCACGATAAGAAAGAACAAATGTGAAGTTTTCCTAATTCTGTAGCCTCTGGGGGATAAATAAAGACGTCTTCGTACCGATCCCTAAGACTCTACTAAGTTTGTCTGTGAGTTGTAAGACCTATGTAACCTATTTCTCTAATGCCAACTTTGTCACGGCCCGGATTTCCTAACTTTCGGGAATCGTAATGGTGCCTACTAATGGGAGCTATGCAAGCCAAAATATTGATTTCAATTCCTTAACCATATAATCCTTTTTAATATTTATCAACAATAAGATAAAAGCAACTGATCAAACTAAACAAGTGGAAGACTTAATATTCATGAAAATCGAATAACAGTGCGGAAGTTCGACATAGCCTCTACCCAAAATCTGGTGTCACATAACTCACGAACTACTAAGATTTATTAAATACAACGTCTGAAAGAAAGTGTAAAACGTTTGTCTCGAAATACATGTGATATAGACTGAAGTAAAGATAGAGGAGACGTCGGGCCTACGGACGCCTACAAGGCTACCTTGGTATCTCACTGGACTGAAGACTCACTCCCAGACTACTGTTGCTGCTCAAAAGCTGCTCCGGTATCTGCACATAAGTGCAAATTGTAGTATCAGCACATCTGATCCCAAGTGCTAGTAAGTGTCTGGCCTAACCCCAAATAGGTAGTGACGAGGCTGGGACCAGACTCCAGATAAACCTGTGCAGTTACATAATATATGGTGAAAGAAATAGCAGGAAATAAACAGTAAAACTAGGAAGGAGAAACATGCTCTGGGGATAGCAAAATGAATAAAACTCTCAGAACTGACCAAGAAACCAGTTATAAAGCTGCTAACCTGAATAAGAATAGATAAAACAACTTTCACTTTAAATGCGCATCTCGTTGCAGGTGTGCAACCCCATCCTATTTCTCAATTTCTCATGGTAGGCGTACCACCCACTCCTATTTCATAATAACTCGTGGTAGGCGCACCACCTGCTACCATTTCAATAAATATTCTCATTGGTAGGCGTACCACCCGCCCATTTCAATCAATATATTGTGGTAGGCGTACCACTCGATCCCATTTCAATTAGTATCTTGTGGTAGGCGTACCTACAAATTGATTTATCGACTTATAACCTACTTAGATGCATGTGTGTGTGTGTGTGTGTGTGTGTGTATATATATATATACACACACACACACACACATGCATCTAAGTAGGTTATAAGTCAATAAATCAATTTGTTCGTGAACCGAATTTTTCTACCTCGGGAGTCGTGATGGCACCTACTAATGTGAGCTAGGCAAGCCAAAAATTTAATTTAATTACTTCATTAACAAATTATTATTATTTTTTTACAAATATATGACTGTAAAATGATAACAGCAAAAATACAAATTTAAGGAAAAAACAACAATAACAAATTTGAAAACTGTATCTATTACAACCACTTAAGCATTAACCTCCCAAAAGCTGGTGTCACATAGTCACAGACTATCTAAGATTGCTACATACAAAGTCCGAAGAAATAATAGTATACTATTTCTAAATAAAAGGAAAATTAAAGAGGAAATAGGGATAGAGAGAGACGCCAGGACCTCCGGACACCTGTATGTCTACTTTGGATCGCTGCGTGGACTAAAGGTAGCCACCACATTATGGTCCAAAGCTGCTCCGGAATCTGCACATAGTGCGGAGTGTAGCATCAGCAATCCCGACCCCATGTGCTTGAAAGTATCTAGCTTAACCTCGGTAATGTTTTGATGAGGCTAGGAACATACTACCAAATAAACATGTGCAGTTGTATAATATATAGCGGAAAGTAAAGCAGAATAAACAAATAAAAGTGGGAAGAGGATACATGCTTCGGGGAATAACAAGTAAAAACAAAGTATCTAGAGATTTATAAGGAATCAAAATCCAACTACTAAACAAGGGTAAGGAAAACAAAAGCAGAGTACAAATCTAGTTGCAGGTGTGCAACCCGATCCCATTTCTCATATCTTGTGGCAGGCGTGACACCCACTCCCATCTCATTTATTTTGTAGTAGATGTACCAGCCGCTTCTATTTCATGTATCTTGTGGTAGGCCTATCACCCGCTCCCATTTTATTAAATCTTGTGGTAGGCGTACCACCCACTTCCATTTCATTATATCTTGTGGTAGGTGTACCACCCGCTCCCAATATATTAAATTATGTGGTTGGCGTACCACTCGCTCCCATTACATTAAATGTAGTAATAGGCGTACACCCGCTTCCATTTTATTAAATCTTGTGGTAGGCGTACCACCCGTTACCATTTCATTAAATCTTGTGGTAGACATACCACCTGCTCCTTTTTACAAGTCGACAATATTCACAAGGAATCCCAGCAAGGGAACAAAAGAAATGTAATAACTTCCCGGCAAAGGAACAATGATATTTCAACAACATCCCGGCAAGGAAACAATACTATCGAACAAACATCTCGACAAGGGAACAATACTATCAACAAACATCCCGGTAGAGGAACAACGATGACAATAGAATATGAGGTGCAATAAACCATAAATGAGTCATAGCAACTATAAAACAAGACTCACGGGCGTGCTTGACACCGACGTATAGATACTCGACACCATGCATATACGTCGTACTCCACAATTTAACACGTAGCAAATAGACACAACTCCTAATCCCTCAAGCTAAGGTTTGATCAAACACATACCTCGATGTGTCGAACATGAACTCAAGTTTCAAATATAGCTTTACCCCTTTGATTCCACCGCCAATTTGCTCGTATCTAGCCACAAGTTACTTAATAACATCAATAAACGCTAACTAAATAAATTTGAAAGCATTAAAATGTGTTTTCTAAGTTTTACCTAAAAAGTCAATATTTCCCCCGGGCCCACGTGGTAAAAACCCGAAGTTTGAACCAAAACTGATTACCCATTCACATTTAAGATTTTCGGCTACGTTCCCGGACTGTGCACACAAATTGAGGTGGTTCTAAGCGAGGTTTTTAAGGCCTCGGAATGTAGAATTTCATTGCAACACTAGTTATGACCTTTTGGGTCATCACATTCTCCATCTCTAAAACAACCATTTGTCCTCGAACGGACAGAAGAAGGAAGGACTTGAGTTGGGGAAAAGATGGGGATAACGGCTCCGCATATCTGACTCGGACTCCCAAGTCGATGCCTCAGAAGGCTGACCTCTCCACTAAACACGAACAGAAGGAAAACTCTTCGACCTTAACTGAAGAACTTGCCAGCCTAGAATAGCTACCGGCTCCTCCTCATAAGACAAGTCCTTGTCCAACTGGATAATGATGAAGTCTAACACGTGGGATGGATCGCCGTGATACTTCATCATGGACACATGAAATACTAGATGCACGGCTGATAAGCTCGGCGGCAACGCAAGTCTATAAGCCACCTCCCCGACTCGATCAAGAATCTCAAACGGACCAATGAACCTAGGGCTAAGCTTGCCTATCTTTACAAATCTCATCATGCCCTTCATATGCGACACACGGAGCAATACCCGCTCACTGACCATGAACGCCAAGTCACGAATCTTGCGGTCGGCATAATTCTTTTGCCTGGACTGAGCTGTACAAAGCCTATCTTGAATAATCATGACCTTGTCTAGGGCCTCCCAAACCATATATGTACCCAACAACCGATCCTCTCATGGTTCAAACCATCCAACCGGAGACCGACACTGCCTACCATACAAAGCCTCATAAAGAGCCATCTGAATACTCGACTGGTAGTTGTTGTTGTAGGAAAACTCTACTAAAGGAAAAAACTGATCCTATGAGCCTCCAAAGTCAATGACACAAGCTCGGAGCATATCCTCCAAAATCGGAATAGTCCGCTCGGACTGCCTGTCTGTCTGAGGATGAAATAAGGGCTCAACTCAACCCGTGTGCCAAACTCTTATTTAACTGCTCTCCAAAAATGTGAGGTAAACTGTATACTTTGATCCAAAATGATAGACATAGGCACACCATGAAGACGAACAATCTCCCGGATATAGATCTCAGCTAACCTCTCGGATGAATAGGATACTGCCACAGGAACGAAATGCGTTGACTTGGTCAGCCTGTCAACAATGACCCATACTCGAACTTCCTTCGAGTTTGGGGGAGTCCAACAACGAAATCTATAGTGATCTGCTCCCACTACCACTCGGGAAGCTCAATCCTCTGAAACAACCCACCAGGCCTCTAATGCTCATACTTAACGTGCTGACAGTCCAATACAAGACACATATGCAACGATATCCTTGTTCATTCTCTGCCACTAATAATGCTACCGCAAATCCTGATACATCTTCGCGGTGCCTGAATGAATAGAGTAACGGGAGCTATGGGCCTCACTTAAAATCGACTCTGAAGCCCATCTATATTTGGCACAAAAATCGACCCAGCAATCTCGAAACTCCATCATCATCTAAGTTAACCTGCTTGGAACCTCCGCGCTGCACCATTTCTCCAAGGACACACAAATGGGATATTATATTGCTAATCACGGATACGCTCCAATAACGAATAATGAGCGACTGTTCAAGCTAGCACACAGCTGGGCTCTAAGACATCCAACCCCACGAATTGATTGGCCAAAGCCTGAACATCCAAAGAAAGCGGCCTCTCACTGACCGAAATATAAGCAAGACTACCCATACTATCTGACTTCCTACTCAAAGCATAGGCCACCATATCAACCTTTCCCGGATGATATAAGATAGTGATATAATAATCTTTCAACAACTCCAACCACCTCATCTTCCACAAATTCAACTCCTTTTGCTTGAAGTAATACTGAAGACTTTTGTGATCTGTGAACACCTCATATGCCACGCCATACACATAATGCCTCCAAGTCTTCAATGCGTGAGCAATGGATGCCAACTCCAAATCACGAACCAGATACTTCTTCTCGTGAATCTTCAATTGCCACAAAGCATAGGCTGTGACCTTGCCATCATGCATCAACACTGCACCAAGCCCAATACGAGATGCATCACAATAAACTATATATGTCCATGAACCTACAGGAAAAACCAACACCGGTGCCGTAGTCAGAGCTGTCTTGAGCTTCTGAAAGCTTGCCTCACACTCGTCAGACCATCTGAACTGGGCACCATTCTGAGTAA
The DNA here is from genome assembly GCA_034376525.1 of Nicotiana benthamiana. NCBI lineage: Eukaryota > Viridiplantae > Streptophyta > Magnoliopsida > Solanales > Solanaceae > Nicotiana > Nicotiana benthamiana. The sequence goes on from CM067331.1 coordinate 121,358,113, forward strand.
ACCTGGTCATCAGGGCTGTAATAGATGAGAACCCCTCCACGAACTGATTATAGTAGCCTGCCAATCCCAAGAAACTCCAAATATCTATAGCTGACGCTGGCCCAGGCTAGTTCTTAACTGCCTCAATCTTCTTTGGATCAACCCGAATACCCTTTGCTGATGTAACATGAAACAGGAATGCAACTGAACTCAATCAGAACTCACACTTCGAGAATTAGCATACAACTGTCTATCTCTCAAAGTCTGAAGAACCACTCTAAGATGTTGCTCGTGCTCTTCCTGGCTGGGGGAATATATCAAAATATCATCAATGAAAACTATTACAAATGAGTCCAAATAAGGCCTGAACACTCTGTTCATCAAATCCATAAAAGCTTCTAGGGCATTGGTTAACCCAAATGACATAACCAAGAAATAATAATGCTCGTAGGAGTGCGGAAAGCTATCTTAGGGACATCAGATGCCCGAATCCTCAACTGATGGTAGCATGATCTCAAGTCAATCTTTGAAAATACCTTAGCACCCTGAAGCTGATCAAACAATTCATCAGTCCTCAGTAATGGATACTTATTCTTGATTGCAACCTTGTTCATTTGCCAGTAATCAATACATATTCTCATCAATTCATTCTTCTTCTTAACGAACAACACCGACGTACCCCAAGGTGAAACACTAGGTCTAATGAAACCTTTCTCCAGCAAGTCTTGCTATTTTTTCTTCAACTCTTTCAACTCAGGCGGGGTCATGCGATACGGCGGGATAAAAATAAGCTAAGTGCCCGGAGACAAATCGATGCAAAAGTCAATATCCCTATCGGGCTGCATACTCGGCAGGTATGAAGGTAATACCTCAGGAAACTCACGAACAATGGGCACAAAATCAATGGATGGAACCCCAACACTGGAATCACGAACATACGCCAAATAGGCCAAACACCTCTTCTCGACCATACGTCGATCCTTCACATAAGATATAACACTACGGGTAGAATGACTAGGATTCCCTCTTCACTCTAAACGAGACATACACAGTAAAGCTAAGGTCACAGTCTTGGCATGATAATCCAAATAGCGTGGTAAGGTGATAACCATTCCATCCCCAATATAATATTGAAATCGACCATGTCTAAAAGCAACAAATCTACATGAGTCTTAAGACCCCCAATCACGACTATAAAAGACCGTTGAACTCGATTTACCACAATAGAATCACCCACCGGTCAAGACACATAAACAGGATCACTTAAAGAATTACTAGGCATAACTAGATACTGTGCAAAATAAGATGACACATACGAGTATGTAGACTCTGTATCAAATAACACTGACATCTCTATCACAAACCAGAACCTTATCTGTAATAACTGCATGTGAAGCCTCAGCTTCGAGCCTGGCTGGAAGAACATAACATCGGGGTTGGGCCCCACCGCCTGAACTACATCTCTGGGATGACCTGCTGCTGGCTAGCCTCCACCTCTAGCGGGCTGAGCTCCACCTCTAATACCTCTACCTCCACATCTAGCACCTCTACCCCCACCCCTAGCAGACTGGGCATGATACAGAATAATTGGTGCCTGAACCATTGCACGAGAATCCTGATGCTGAGAGCTACTCGGTGCTCGAGAGCAATACCTAGCAATGTACCTCGTGTCTCCATAGGTAAAACAAGACCTCAGCTGCTAGGGCTGACGACCTTGGAAACTTTGAAGTAGCGGTGCACTGATAGGAGCTGGTGGTGCACTGTAAAACTGCTGATCAGAATACTGCATTTGAGAACCATGGCCACCTGAAGCACCGTGAGAAACCTGGAGTACCGACTAAAAAGGCCTAGGATAATGGCTTCTACCATATGACTCCATATCTCTAGATGAGGTACCACTGAATCGGTCTGAATGAAGGGGCCTCTTGTCCGACCCATGACCTCCTCCTTGCGACAAAACCATCTCAACTCTCCGGGCCATATTGGCCGCCTCTTGGAAAGATATCTCACTTAGTGTCTCCCTATCCATCTGAATAAGTCCATCAATGAACCTCCTCTCTCTCTCTCTCTCTCTCGCTCAAATGGGAGTATGACAAGAGCATGACGAGCCAAGTCGATGAATCTGGCCTCATACTGGGTAACAGTCATGGAACCTTGCTGAAGACACTCAAACTACCTCCAATAGACCTCTCTCTGTGTGATAGGGAGAAACTTCTCCAAAAATAACCGTGTAAACTACTCCTAAGTCAAGGTTGGCAATCCGGCTGGTCTAGCCAAGAAATGATCTCTTCGATGAAGAGCATGCTCAGTACTAACTGATAAAACGCAAATATATGTTAGTTCAAGACCTAAGAATGACATTATTAACAATTAACTATACACTCTTTAACTCAAGAAAACTATACAAACTGACTCAACAAAATTAAAGGCCAACATACGCAGATATACGTGGTGGTTAAGAGTGTGTTTATCTGAACCCATGCTCCCTCTCTAAATTATAGTATATAATAGTAATATTCTGAATTATATACTTAAATAATTGCGAGCGAACTCAAGCTCAAGTAAGTACTTTAGTTCAGTGGTAGTTGGGTGCACATTTACCTCCAAGGCCAGGAGTTTGATCCGGTTACTCATTTATTTGTTAAGATGCTCCAGTTTCTTCGTTGTTACATTTTCCTTCTTGGTTACTCTAGTTTGGTTATGCTTTAAGGATAAAGCTTTAACTAAAATGTTTCTTTATAGGATAGATATGAAATAATATTGACTATATTGTTATTGTTTATACAATAATTTTTAATTTACTACGTAGAACGTAATTTTTTTTTTAAAAATCATAAGTAATAATGTTATTATTAATAACTATTAGAGTATGAAACTCATTTAGAACATAGATAATACGAATAATATTAGTTGTAATTTACTCGCCAACTTCCGAAAAAGGGTCAAAATTAACAGCACTCTCCTATTAGATATTGTTTAAAGTTGTAATGATCTGAAGGTTATCTGGTGTTTTAGAATTCAATTTGAGATTTCAAAGTCTTCAAAATCTCATTTTCTTTCTCTTTGATTTGCATGTGCAGTCCGGGCGCATTTCCAAAAAGCCTTTGTGTGAAAATTGGAGAAAATATTATGTTTTGCCTTTAAAATTAATTTTTAGTTGACTTCGGACAATATATTGAATGAACGAACGCAGACCCATGTTATGACTGTCCCAGAGAAGCCGTAGTAAAATATTGGACTTGGGCGTATGCCCAAAATCGAATTCCCAGGTCCCTAGCCAGAGAAATGAAGTTTTTAAAAAAGTTGTTAAAATAAAAATATAATGGTTTTTAGAAATTGAATAATGTTTAATCTTGTCAATATCAGGCCCATATTTTGGTTCCGGAGTTCGGTACAAGTTTAATATGGTATTTAAGTCATGTCTGTGAAATTTGGTGAGAAATAGGACAGATTTTACGTGATTCGGACATTTGATTGAGAAAATAGAACTTTTGAACTTTCTTGAAATTTTCATGTTATTTGATGCTAAATTCGTAGTTCTAGGAGTCATTTTGGTGATTTGATCGTACAAGCAAGTTCGTATGATGTGTTAAGACTTGTGTGTATGTTTGGTTTGTAGCCCCAAGGGCTCGGGCGAGTTTCAAATAGGCTATGGGATTTTTTATACTTGAAAATTCTGGTGTCTTTAGCTTTTGCACAGTCATTAGGTATCTCCTTCTGTGTGTTCGCGAAGGGACCTCGCGAACGCGAAGAGTATATTGGTCTGAAGGAGAAATCCATCTATGGGAACATGAAGTACTGGTCGTGAATGCAGGGGCGTTTAGGGGCATTACCATTTGCGCACGCGACCAGGTTATCACGAATGCGAAGCATGGGACCTGGGGGAGAGGAAAGTTACTCATCGCGAACCTGACACTAGGCTCGCGAACACGGAGGCTAGGGGAGTATGCCTTCGCGAACGCGATGGGTAACTCGTGAATCCGAAAGCCTTTGGCCGCTGCGCATCGCGAAGCGACAGTCTTCTCGGGGACGCGAAGAAGACCTGTCCAGTGAGTTTAAAACAGAACCTAAGTCGGGACTAGACCAAAATTTCATATTTTCTTCCATAGAACTCGACCTTGGGCGATTTCTGAAGAGGAAATTCAACACCAAATCATAGAATTGTGTTCTTTAACTTATTTTATTTAACTTCCATTAACAACCATTATATTTCTAATCCTAAATCTTGTTCTTTCATTGTAGAATTAGGTATTTTGGGAAAATTTGGGAATTTACTAAAATTGGGAAAATTAGAGCTCGATTTGGGATCGAATTCCGAAATTAATTACATATTTGGACTCGTGGGTATATGGGTGAATAGTTTTGGTCCGAACCTCGAGTTTTGACCATGCGTATCCGGGGTCAATTTTTGACTTTTTGAGAAGAATGTTAGGAAACCTATACTTATGCATTAGAATTGAGTTCTTTAGCGTTAATTGATGTTATTAAGTTAATTATGACTAGATACGAGTAGATTGGAGATGAAATCTTGAGGAAAAGCGATATTTGAGCTTTGAGTTGGCCGTTTGATTGAGGTAAGTTTTTGGTCTAACCTTGACTCGAGGGATTAGGGAACCTCGACTTACTTGCTATGTAAAACTCCATGTGTGTGGAGTATAAGTGTGGCAACGAGTATCTTTGCGCTGCTAAATTATCTGTTTAGCATGTTCCCTTCCCCGTTCCTATTATATAATTTTCCTGTCTTAGTGTTGCTTGCTTGTAATTGCTTCCATGTCTAATTGCTTCATGTTAAATGTTTATTTCTCTCTTGAAGTATTAATTGTTTTGCAGTTTTATTTTATCATATTGGTTTGTTTAAGTTGGTTTATTGGTACTTCATGGCACACTTTGGTTGGTCTTGCTATGTAGTATTAACTGGTGAAGTTTCATAATTGTATATATCTTCCGTAGTTTTGGTATGAGGTATAGATATTGTGAAGGGTTTGAGTTATGTTGTGAAATATTTTTTTTTATTTTTGTGATTGGCACTGAGATATGAGATAGGGTTGCACGACGCAACATAAAAAATAAGGGTGAATGTAATTGTCTAGTGAGATCGGATTGCGTGCCGCAAGGAGTAATAAGGGTGGACATGTGGATCGGATTACACTCTGCAATAGGAGGAATAAGGATGATATATTGAGGAGTAATAAGGGTGGACTAGTGGGATCAGGTTGCACCCCGCACAAGGAGTGGTAAGGGTGAATGTTCATATTGTTACTGATTGTATAGTGAGATCGGGATGCATGCCGCATCACTTTGTTGTTTATCTATTTATCTTTTGTTGTCATTTTACTCTGTGGTATCACAATTCTCTTTTAAGGATTGGTTATAGCTGATTACTGGCAGGACTTTTGGGTTTCATATTTACTTGTTGTTAGTTACTGTTCCAATGCGTTCTGCACTTCCTTTTTGCTTTATCATATACTATTGCAAGTTATATTGTACATGTCTTACCGTAGCCTCGTCACTACTTCGTCAAGGTTAGGCTCGGCGTTTACCAGAACATAGGATCGGTTATACTGATATTACATTCTGCATTTTCTGTGCAGATTTCGAAGCTGGTAGCGGCTGATTGAGAGGTTGGTTGTTGATTCTTCATTCAGGAGACCACATGCCCAGGTGTCCCCTCCTATGTATACCCTATTTCTGTTTTATTCTCCTTCGAGGTAGATGTATTTCTCTTTCAAACCCCTGTTAATAGTATTTATAGAATATTCGTGAGTTGTGATACCAGTTTCTGGGTGGTACTTATTTCGGCTTTGTCAATAATATAATGATGATTAGATAATCATGTAATCCCGCTTTTATTTCTGTTGTTTTAGTTTCTGTAACTGTTTAATCATAAAAAGTAAAGAAAAACGGTGAAAAAATCTCTAATGTTAGTTGCCTAGCGAGTGCACCGTTAGACGCCATCACGATCCCAACGGCGAAAAATTCGAATCGAGACAAAAGTTACTCTTCATTATACTAGTTGATTAAATATATTCCTACCGTCAAACTAGTTATTTGATTTACTCATTATTTAATGGAGGGAACATGTGGAGTGCATCAAATAGAAGCACTCTGCGTTTCCTTTCCGTTAAATGAGGGCTAAATCTGATCAATAGTTAGACAGTAGGAATATATTCAATCGAATAGTATAACATAGAGTAATTTAAAATAATATTTAATAAAATCTTATCGACAGCTAAACAGTAGGGATATATTCGATAGAATAGTTTAAATGATAACGTTAATAATATTCAATAGTAGAGATGTATTTTTGACCCTTTTAACTTCTTATAAACACTAATTTTATAGTATGTGTGTCGCGCGTGTATTTTGTGGTGTTGAGTAAAAGATTGTAAAAATTGACATAAATATTATTAAAAGTTATGTTTTGACTTATAAAATATAATTTTAAAAAAATAGTGTAAATTCCTAAAAACGATGAATGTTCATTCTATTTGGTTAACTCTATTGAAAATATATTGTCCATAAGTCGACATAGCCTTAACCAACTTATTTAATCAGTTATTATTTAAAGGAACATTTTATTTATTCCAAGAGAATCACTTGGATTAAAATTGGAAGTCTACTCCAATCATTCAACTATTAACTTTTTTTTGATTTGTCACTCAATATTTGATATTTACAGTGGAGCTCGACTAATTCGAATTTGTGTCAGAAAATCTCACATTAAAGAGTAAAACTCTTCCAACAAAAATGACTTCATTCCCAAGACTCAAACTCGAGAACTATGCAGTATTATAATTCAAATGGAATTTGTATTTAAAATGTCTATTTGTATTAGTTAACTTTAAACTCCAAAAAATCCATACAAAGTTTGAAGTTTGATGCTTGTCTTTTCAGTTTATTAATCCTTTTTAATAGTAGTAAATTATAATTCAAAAGATATTATCGCACTTAATTTAGGAATAATGCTGATATATGACCTCGTGCTTTTAATATAGTATAAATATAGATATATCATGGTTAAGAATTTATTTACACTTTGTGTTTACCATAAGTTAATAAGTCATGACACATGTCTTTACAGATATAATTATTACTAAATTAGTTAATTAATACATATACTCAGTTTAATTTATCTCTCTTGAGTCGAGGGTGTATTGGAAACAATCTATTTATTTCTAAGGTAGAGGTAAGATCGACGTACAGACTACCATACTCAGATTTTACTTGTGAGATTCTACTAGATTTATTGTTGTTGTTGTTAGTGACCTTAATTTATCTTGTAACAATGACAAATTAGTATAATTTTTTAAATACGAGAAAGTTTTTAACCATCCAACTTTAGTGACATTCGACAATCATAGTCTATAAAACTCGTTATTACAGGAATTAATTTCTTTCGTCATGTTTAAATTTAGTCTTTGTCAAGGTCGGGACGGCTAGTGGCTGTAGTTTAGTGGTAAGAATTCCACGTTGTGGCCGTGGAGACCTGGGCTCGAGTCCAGCAGGCAAATATTCTGTTAGTGTTATAAATAGACTTTTATTTAAGGTGAATGTCTATAATTAGAGAGATTCTAGAGTTCTATTCTTGGTAGCTAAATCATCCCCCTCCCTATAAATAAAGGGGTCTTCTACCATTGTAAACCATCCCTAACAATCTCTAAGTATCAATGAGAATACTCATCTCTCTCTATTCTCTCTATTGCTCTTGTTCTTGCATTATTTTACTTGTTCTTATATTATTTTATAGCATGTTATCAGCACGAGTCTCTAACCAATTGAAATTTTCGATTGTTTTAACTTTTGTTTGTGAAAAACAGTAGATACGTTTCTATCACGGCAACATGACGAAAGCTTTTGCAAAATTCTATGGCCGCTGTTACCATGTAGTACTAATTTAGCAGAAGCCAAGGCATTGTTGTATGGTGTTATCTAATATTTTGAAAGTCCATGTGAAATCTGATTCAATGTTAAATGTCAGTAGGATTAATAGAAGGATGATTACCTTCTTGGCAAATCAAACATATTACTGAGCAGATTTGGGAGAATTGTGCTATCTTCAATGAAGCTGTTTCGTTGCGTAGGAAGGGTTTTGCTTCATAGCCGATTCTGCTCTCTCAACTCAATCGCCGCCCTTTTTCTATTTTCTATACGGAAAAATAGAAGAGATGGTATCATCATAAAGTAATGCAACGGGATGGAAACTCAAGAGGTATATTTAATATCACAACATTTATTGGTATACCTTAAAGGTAAGTAATTTACTTTTCCCTTTCAAATTCTTGAAATTCTACGATTTGATTTTATATACAAACAAAGACAACAAAGTTTGTTTATAACTCTAATGGAGTTTGTAAGAAATTACACTCACATGAAGTGGTAAAATTTCTATGCCTTGCCATGATCAAATTCATGTATGATTGTGGGCAAAAGATTGAAAATCCGTCCAATTGAATTTGCTCCATTCCCTTTAGAGAATGTGATAGCAGTATGTGATAAGTCTGAAGAAGACAAAATTATTACCGTGAAGGTATCAATGGATGTGGACGTGGCAATAGACGAAATTATAATCGTCATTATTGTGATAATGAGAATAATAAAGATTCTCAAAATAATCTTTCACTTTATGAAAGTAATATTTGCCATGAGATTGTGTAAAGGACATGATTATGATCCATTCCCTGAAGTGAATGTGATAATTGTAATAGAGCCCGTAAGTATGAACACGCTCTTGATGTAATTTTGTTTTATGTCTGACATTATAAAAGGAAAGTTCGTTGCCCTTGAAATTTCGGGCAAGAACTATATGACATGGGTGTTGAATGCTGAAATCCATTTGGATGCAATGGGTCCTAGAGACGCCATCAAAGACAGAAATAATGCATCCACCCAAGACTATGCTAAGGCCTTGATTTTCTTGCGCCATCACCTTGATGAAGGTTTGAGACTATGCTAAGGCCTTGATTTTTCTTGCGCCATCACCTTAATGAAGGTTTGAAACTGTGCCAATGGCCTTGATTCTCTTGCACCATCACCTTGATGAAAGAAGATGGAGTTGTTTGATTTTATTTCACTTATTTGTAATAGTTAGTGAATAAACTAATAGTCATTAGTATCAACTCGTATTAGTTAGTTTATGACATAATGTTAGTATTAGTTCGTTAGAATGTTTCAATATGCTTAAATATCAATAATATTTTTACTTTCCAGTAGAGGTAATCGACTAACCTGAAAAACTAGTCGGTTATCTCATATTTTCGCATTAAAACTGCAAAACAATCGATTTGCTATGTTTAACAATCGATTGTCTTTAAAACAGTGTGATCTGGAATTTTTCAAAAATAGTCAACAATCGATTGTCTATGTTTAACAATCGATTGTCGTAAGACAGTGTGATCTGGAATTTTTCAAAATAGCAAATAATCGATTGTCTATGTTTACCAATTGATTGTCAATGTTCAACAACCGATTGTCTATGTTTAACAATCGATTGTCTTAAAATAGTGATCTGGAATTTTTCAAAATTGTTCAACAATCGATTGTCTATGATTAACAATCGATTGTCGTAAGACAGTGATCTGGATTTTTTTCAAAATAGCAAAATAATCGATTGTCAATGGTCAACAATCGATTGTCAATGTTCAACAATCGACTGTCTATGTTTAACAATCGATTGTCGTAAGACAGTGATCTGGAATTTTTCAAAATAGCAAATAATCGATTGTCTATATTTAACAATCGATTGTCAATATTCAACAATCGATTGTGTGTGTTTAACAATCGATTGTTTTAAGAAAATGCTTAAACTGAAATTTTCAAAACTGCAAAGTAAACGATTATGGAAAACTTATAATCGACTATCTGATTTAGTTAGTCAACTGACCTCAGCAGATTTTGAAAATATTGTTTAAATGTGAAACAAACGGATTGAATTTGTTTATTCTCATGTTCGTATATTTTCTTTGTATGGCAAACCATGGGAATTAAATTGATTGAAGGCTCCTGAAAAACAACTATAACTCTGCCTAAATGAACAATATTTTAGAGAATGCAATGTTCTCCTCCAAGTCTAAGAGGAACTTGTTGAGTTTTAATGATATCAGTCAAAATGTTCTCCTCCAAGTCTAAAAGGAACTTGTTGAGTTTTAGAGATATCATTCAAAATGGATATCAGATTGAGACAATACATGAGTATAATCTTGAATACCTCATTTACTCATGAAAACGAGGCTGCCCACTTCGGTTTGGGGTCACGCCATTTTGCATGCAGCAATGCTAGTTCGTCGGCTGCCCACTTCGGTTTGGGGTCACGCCATTTTGCATACAGCAATGCTAGTTCGTCTCTGACTGACGAATTGACACCAATATTCCCCGTTGCAATTGGTTTTGGGTCATGAACCTAATATATCCCATTTAAGAATCTTTGGATGCGCAGTATATGTGCCTATAGCACCGCCATCCCGCACCAAAATGGGTCCGCAAAGAAGGTTAGGAATATATGTTGAGTTTGAATCGCCCTCCATTATTCGCTACCTCGAAACATTGACAGGAGATTTGCACGATTTGCAGACTGTCAATTTGATGAGACACTTTTCCCAAAATTAGGGGGAGAAGTTGGTGAAACCAAACGGGAAATTTTGTGGAAAATACATCATTATCTCATCTTGATCCACATACCTCTATTTGTGAAAGAGAGGTACAAAAGATTATCCATTTGCAAAGAATAGCAAATCAAATGCCTGACGCATTTACGGACTTGAAAAGGATAACGAAATCCCACATCCCCGCGGAAAATGTTCCAATCCGTATTGATGTCCCTGTTGGACAATCATCTAGTATCATATCCAATGAGTCAAATGCACGCCTGAAGCGTGGCAGACCATTAGGTTCCAAAGATCGAAATCCTAGAAAGAGCAAAGCACTACAAAAGAATCTCATGAGGAAATTCATGATTTAACAAATCCTGAGATTCATGAAGAATCCATTGAGCCCGAGGCTCTGGAAAATACGGAACTATCCATAAATCCAATCAATATTGAGGCAAATATTAATCGAGTGGATATAGTGGTGGATAATGTCTTTGCTTATAATGACGCATCTAGCATTATGCAAGAATGTGAGGATCTCGAACCTCAATCTGTTGAAGAATGTCGAAAAAGACATGATTGGCCAAAGTGGCAAGAAGGAATTCAATCAGAATTGAATTCGCTGGCAAAACGTGAAGTTTTTGGCCCTATAGTTGAAACACCTAATGGTGTCAAGCCTGTTGGCTATATATATGGCATGAATGATCGTTGGTCACGTACCTATTGTACGCCAAAGTATTTTGGAAATATGACTATTAAAGGACAACGATAATGCAAGAAACATATCTTGCATATAAGTTTGACATGACCATAATGGTATAACTTTCTCTTTAAGAAAGATATTCACCACATGGATGTTGATGAATCTGTGGTAGTACAAAATTAATTGAGAGCTCTAGAAGAGCCAATTATTACTATGTTGGAGAAACACAATTGAGTATTGTGCTGTAGTAAGTCTCAAAGAAACTTATTCAGTTTCCAAAGTACACGCGAAAGCGATTGATTATATTGAGAATATAAATAAAGGAAGGATTTGATATCTCCTATTACTACAACTTGTAGCGGGGTAATTTGTATATGGAAAGCTACCCGCTTTGTTCTCCAGTTTGTACTACACAAACGAAAGAATGCCACAATAAAGTGGATATCTATTGGTATAAAAACCCATGTCATAATGAACCTGAAGTTTATTGATAAGTGCACATGTCATGGTGTAAATTTGAAGTTTACCAATATTGATAATTTATTCAGTTGGCATTCGTGTTAGCCATCTCATTTTAAGTATGATGTGCAAATTCACATAGGTGAATATTAAAGAACTAGAAAGTTCTTTACGAATTCTCTTGTATCACTTGTTCTCATTAATGAACTGACCAACTAAAGAGGTCGGGTTGAAGCCCATAAATTCTGGAAATATCAAAGGTGAATATGGGCTCATTCACCTGCCATGTATACCACATATGATGCATCTATGAAATGGTTACATGCGCAATTGTTATTGACCCGCAGCCTGGCCGGTGCTTGCGAGGTAAATTGCTCAGTAATCTAACTTCGAGCATAATTTCCAGATTCTCTACTCAAGATAGTTCATCTTGATAAGTTGGTTTATATCAAAGTTGGTTTAGCAAGATAATTATTGAGTGCTTCCACTTAATAGCTAAACTGTTTCTTATCAGAACAAAGTTATATATATCAGTTTGATATACGTTGTATACGAGAGTATATTATATTCTCTCTTCACAAGTGGTTCAGGGTCAGGAACCAAATAATTTCATCTTATTATTAATGTGCTGTGTATATTGACATGATAATGCACAAAGATGATTTCCCAAAGTTGAGGAAACAAGTTAGCTTTTCTAACATGAGGGGGAGACATGATAAACAATTGAGAAAAGGTTACATGGGAAGAATTATCATTTGTATATGTAGATCTCCGAATATCATGATATGAACCTGAAGTTCATAAAATGGATAATTCAATTGCAACATATTGCAAAGCATGCTATACGCATTTGCTGACCCAAAGAAAGTGACTATATTCTCACTACAAATGCTCATATTAAGTCCCAGAAGGACAAAGTCTTTGATACGCTTAAAGCGTATAGACAAATACTTGATTCCATGTGAAAGACATGTAGATTTGGACAGGTAGTTCAAATACTTGAGAGTATAAAAGTCAAAGGTATGTATAATCAGTTTTCGATATCTTATTTGTTTAGCATGACGTGAAAACTTGATATGCATCTAAAGTCTATTATGTGACTTACATGACATAACTTGAAAGATTTAAATTGCTTGAAGCATATGCAATTCTTGGTCCTGAAGTACCACATCCCAAGTACAATTTGTGTACATATGAATCTTGCTATAACTATAAGCATGATGGCATTGAGAATACATCTATGAAGATATTGAAGAGTCATTCCACGACATTATATGAAGATGTTCATATCTATCAAGAATGATGATTTTAAGGTGCGGAATATTTGTTCAAGTCAATATGGTTGATTTATTTATCAAATCTCTACCAAAGACCGTTTTGAAGATGATGCACAAGATTGGAATGCAAATGCTCAAGGATATAAATTGATGTTCTTATTAGGGGGAGTTAATGCGCGTTGCACTCTTTTTCCCTTACAAGGTTTTGTCCCACTGGGTTTTCCTTGCAAGGTTTTTAACGAGGCAACCAATAGGCGCATATTCAAACATATGTACTCTTTTTCCTTCTCTTTAATTTTTCCCATTGGGTTTTGGTTTTAAGGTTTTAACGAGACACATTGTTGAATAGACATTCAAGGGGGAGTGTTATAAATAGACTTCTATTTAAGGTGAATGTCTATAATTAGAGAGATTCTAGAGTTCTATTCTTGGTAGCTAAATCATCCCCCTCCCTATAAATAAAGGGGTCTTCTACCATTGTAAACCATCCCTAACAATCTCTAAGTATCAATGAGAATACTCCTCTCTCTCTATTCTCTCTATTGCTCTTGTTCTTGCATTATTGTTCTTGTCTTTATATTATTTCATAACAGTTAGTATGTTTTTAATTAATATCTGTATATTAAAAGTTCTCCCTCCCTATTTTTTTTTTTTGTTTCCATTTGAAATCTTCTTTTACTATTCCTTTCTTTTCTAATTATTCTAGTTAGACTAGTTATTTAATTACCACGATTGCAAATCTTTCGTTACAAAAATGCAGAGTCCCAAAAAATAAATTATGTTTATTCAGCTATAAACTAAAATAAAATTGCTTTGTACATTATTACAGATAAATAATATTGAAAGTAAGTTATGCATTTTCACTATCTAAGTCACTACAAAACTAAAAAAATAAATATCCAATACTATTGTCATTCTTAGAAATCGAATTCAATTTTTTTATTAGCATTAATATAGAATTGATTTTGTTTTGGGCTTTATTTGAGTTTCTACCTTTTATGGGTTATAAAACATATTTGATCATTCAAAAGTTGTAAGTCCAAATCTGAAATAATACATTAAGAACTATTAAAAATTTTAAATAAATATTTACAAATTACATTACAATAATTATTTTTATGTTTTGAAATATTTTTAAAACTTGTATACATATAATTTCGGGTTGGTTTGCTTTTTGTTTGACTTTTTTAATTAAAACCAAACCAAACCAATTATGGTCGATTTTTTTTCTAATACCAAACTATAATCAGAATTTTTTTCTCAGCTTAACTCGAATTATCGATTTGGTACGGTTTGTCGGTTTGCTTTCTACACCCCTACTTTGCACAAACTGCTTCCCATCCACGGGTGACCACTAGTGGAGGCAAAATGATTTAAAATAAATAGTTATTCATCCATATAGATAAGAATCATATTATTCACCTAGAAAACGTATAACCAATGGATAATTGATGTGTTAACTTTTATATTTGTAAAGTCTCAAATTGGGGATTCCTCAAGTTTAGAAGATTAGTAATTCTTTCAAAAGTGATCATATCCACGAAGTCATGCATAATATGGGTATCCATATTATCCGATGGTTAACCCATTTTTTATATATATTAAATGTGGATCAAATCGAATAATTTATCCGCTTTTGCATTAGTCATTTTCGACTCACACATATCCGACCCAACCTGTTTGCTACCCCTAGTGAGAACCCTAGTAGTACGATCACTACTACCACCTGACCACCATCACTTTCCGCCCAATCACCTCCAAAGAACGATTCACCTGCTGCTCTTGCAATTTATCATCGGTAAGGAATTCATAACAACGTTGCTCCTTGGGCATAGAGAAACGATCCTTTACCACATCCGACTTTTTCAATGGCTTCGTAACTATGAGGACAAAATTATCTCCCTCATCAGTCGCATAGCCAACTTCAGCCAATACCTGCATCTCTGGCACCACCTCTTCTTCTTTTTCATCATATTATTATTATTTTTCTACTCTTTGTTTTGATTCGTCTTTGCTTTTTCTCCTTGGTCCTGAAATTGTGTTTCTTGATCATGTAGATATAGGTGGTTCACGGGTGGGGCTAGTAAACCTTTGTTTTTATGCGCCAAAAAGTATTAATAGTGTAATACATAATAATATTTTCACTTAGATAATATAGAAGTTTGTAGAAAAATAATACAAAATCTGCATGTAAATAAACAAAGAATTTCTACTTTTTAACATTAGAAATATTTTCAGAATTTTGAGAAAAGTACCCAAACTATTATATTAGTAAATAAAGTTTTTTACAATAACATCCACATAATATATTTCAATCACATGACTAACATCTTATTAACTTGAATTAATTCTTGTTGATACAACTAATAATATAATTATGTAAAGTTAAAAGTTTTATATCTTGTAAGAATACTAGAAATAAATAAGTACGGAAAAAAGACATTAATATTAAATTTTTTGCATGTGTACAGATGTGTAAAATTTAAATTCTTATTAAAAATTGACGTTAGACAACTGATTTTGTTAAGCCATGCTTGAATACAACTTCTTGCTCCATTTGTGGAATTTTTCGAGGATATTTGCATTTTATTGAATGAATATAAATTGGTGGCTCTTGATCCAATTAGGAGTGGCCCTCCATTCCAATTGCACTTCTCATTGTGATAGATGAAGAGAGATGATATTGTAGTGAGAGATGATTTGCAGAGAGGAGATTGGAGAGAAAGACAATTACATAAAGAGAGAGAAATTAGAGGGATATAGAGTTGCACACAGTTTGCGTAAGAGCAGATGAAGAAGAAGAAAGAGCGTGATTTGGATGAATATAAATGATTATTTGCACTACAGAGTTCCCAAATCAAATGAATTTAGGAAAGACTTGCTTTCAAAATGAGTCGATCAAAAAATTATTCAATATGTTATCCATATATTAGGGGAGTATTTATGTAATGAATCACAATTATAGTAACTCAAACCAAAGAAAAGATACGAAACCAAAAGAGCAATTTTAGAAGTGCGGGGACTTGGTTAGCCGATTCACAATCACCCAAATAGCATCGAACTTCCAAAAGGTCTGTGGGAATCCAACTATGAAAATCATGGTGGTCCGCTCTCACTTTCACTCTGGAATATCTATCCGCTGAAGCAAGCCATCAAGTCTCGGATGTTCATATTTCACCTGCTGACAATTGAGACACTGAGCTACAAATCTCGCTATATCTTTCTTCATCCTCTTCCACCAATAGTGTTGTCTCAAATACCGCGAGCTATGAGCCTCCTCTAGAATCAGATCCTGGAGCCCATCTACATTGGCACACATATCCGGTCATGTATCCTCAATACCCCATCATCACCAATAATCACATCTCTGGCATCATTATACAAAACCTTGTCCTTGAGGACAATCAAATTAGGATCATCATACTGGCGCTCTCTGATACGATCAAACAAGGAAGACCGAGAAACCACACAAACTAGGACTTGATTGGGCTTCGAAATATCCAATCTCACAAACCAATTGGCCAAACCCTGAACATCAACCGCAAGAGATCTCTCCCCAACATGAATAAATGCAAAACTGCCCATACTCACCGCCTTCCTACTGAAGGCATCGATCACCACATTGACCTTTCTCAGATGTTACAAAATAGTAATATCATAGTCCTTTTGCAGCTCCAACCATCTCCGCTGCCTCAAATTGAGATCCTTCTATTTGAACAAATGCTGGAGGATACGATAATCAGTAAACACCTCACAAGACATACCATAGAGATAATGCCTCCAAATATTCAACGTGTGAACTACGGCAGCCAGCTCTAAATTATGAACAGGGTAGTTCTTCTCATGAAGCTTCAACTGACGAGAAGCATAAGCAATCACTCTATCCTCCTGCATCAACACGCACCCAATACCAACCCGAGAACCATCAAAATATACTATATAAGAATCTGAAGCTCATAGGAAAACTAACATTACAGTTGCGGTCAAGGTAGACTTGAGCTTCTAAAAGCTCGCCTCACACTCATCCGACCACTTGAAAGGAGCACCCTTTTGGGTTAATTTGGTCAAGGGTAATGCAATAGATGAAAATCCCTGAATGAACAAATGTTAATAACCCGCCAAGCCAAGAAAGCTACAAATTTCAGTGGTTGAGGACGGTTTGGGCCAACTGTGGACTGCCTCATCTTCTTCGAATCAACCTGAATATCCTCACTAGACACTACGTTCCCCAAGAACGCAGCTAAATCGAGCCAAAACTTACACTTGGAGAACTTAGCATAAAGTTTCTCCTCCCTTAACCGATGCAATACCACTCTCGCATGCTCAACATGCTACTCATGGCTATGCGAGTACACCAAAATATCATCAATTAATACAATAACAAACGAGCTGAGGTACCGTCGAAATATGTTCTTCCTTAAATGCATGAATGTTGATGGGGTATTAGTTAGCCCAAAAGACATGACAAGGAATTCATAATGACCATATCGGGTTCTGAAAGCTATCTTAAGAATCTCCAAGCCCCCGATCTTCAATTGGTGATACCTTGACATGAGATCTATCTTGGAGAACACCCTCGCTCCCTGAAGCTGGTCAAATAAATCATCAATACGAGGCAAAAGATACTTGTTTTTGATTTTGACTTTGTTCAACTGCCTGTAGTCAATGCACATTCTCATAGTGCCATACTTTTTCTTCACAAGTAGAATAGGCGCACCCCAAGGTGACACACTAGGCCAAATAAAACCCTTATCTAGGAGTTCCTAAGGTTTCTCGTTCAACTCCTTTAACTTTGTTGGTTCCATACAATACTGTGAAATAGAAATGGGGTGAGTGCCCGGCACCAAATCAATACCGAAGTCAATATCCTTGTCCGATGGCATGCCCCGTTGGTCTGCAGGAAACATACACGGAAAAACCCTCACCATCGAAATTGAATCAATGGTAGGAGTCTCTACATTGATATCCCTCACATAATCCAAGTAAGAAAGACAACCCTTCCCAACCATCCGTTGTGCCTTCAAAACGAAATCACTCTACTAGAAACATGGTTCGACGAACCTCGCCACTCAATCAGTGGCATCCCCGGCATAGCTAACGTCAGCGTTTTAGGATGATAGTCCAGAATAAAATGACATGGAAACAACTAATTCGTGCCAAATATCACATCAAAATCAACCATACTAAGCAGCAGTAGGTCCACTCGGGTCTCTAAACCCCTAATAGTCACCACACAAGACCGATATACGTGGTCCACAATAATCATATCACCCATAGGAATAGATACATAAATGGACGAATAAGAAAACCACTGGGTGTATCCAAATAATAAATGAAATATGACGAAAAATATAAAAAAGTAGAACCTAGATCAAATAATATAGAGGCATCCTTGTGGCCAACTAAGACAATACCTGTGATCAACAACATCTAAAAGCAATAACATCTGGTCTAGCTGGGAGTGCACACAAACGGGCCTGACCACCACCTGATCGACCTCCCCCTCTAGGGCAACCCATAGCTAAGTGTCCTTCAACCCCAGCTGACTAGGCGGGTGGTGAAGTAACGGGTGCTGAAGTCGATGGCTGACTTCTCATATGAGGTAGACCTCCATGACAACAAGGAAACTGTTTCCACATATTCCTCAACTCCCGACACTCATAACAACCTACTGGTGTTGGTGATGGGGACTAAAGAAAACCTCTAACATCGGGATGACTGGTAGAAGAAACTAGCATAGAGGATCCCTTAAATGATGGAGCACGGGATGAACTCTGGACTGGGAGGGCACTAAGAGATGAATGGACCTAATGAGAACTGTGAGGACCATGGCCTGATCATGCCCCACGGTGAACTAGGCAAGCTAAATGACATGTCTAAGTAGACGGCCTCTATCGTGCTGGAACTAACCCCCATAAGGAGCACCCCCAAAACTACCATATCCACTTAGCCTCTTAGCCTCCCTCTTCACTTGCTCTTGAAGGTGAATCGACTTTATGTCCTGAGAAATGTCAACAACCTCCTCAAAAGAAGCACTATACACCCTCTATATAGTCATTAAAACGTAGCTGATATGAGAGGCCATTAATGAACCTCCTGATCCTCTCTCTGTCTGTGGGAACCAAACAAATAGCATGACGGACTAACTCAAAGAACCCTATCTCATATTGCATCACACTCACATCATCCTGATGTAACTGCTCGAACTGTCTGCACAGCTTCTCTTTGCAACACTACGACACATAATTGTCCATAAAGAGAATGCAGAACTGCTTTCAAGTGAGGGGCACTGCACCAATAGGCCTACGCCTCTCTTAAGCTTGCCACCAAGTAAAGGTAGTGAACGAGACCTCACTGGTCTCCGGAATACCCGTTGTACAATGAACCCTCTTAACATTTGTCTAAGAAACCCTGGGCATCTTCGCCCCCTGTGCCACTGAAAGTCAGAGGCTGAAGTCTACCAAACCTTTCCAATCTACATTGATCGTCATCAGGCAAGGCTGGAACCACATAATCCTGAGCAGGTACAAACGGCTAGGGTGGTGGTGCCTCCAGTATCTGTTGTCCCTGAACAACCTGCTCGGCTGTAGAGGTTGTGGGAGTATAAGTTCCTCCCCCGCCCTGGGAAGCAGCTTGTTATAGTAGAAACAACGACTGCCTGAGCATGACTAGTGCACACTGTCAGAATCTGAGCGAAGGTCTCCTGAAGTTCTGGGATAACAATAGGCACAGTCAATGTCTGGGTTGGTCCCGCTGGAGCATCCACGACTAGGACCTGATCATAAACTAGGTGGCTGGTGGATCTGTAGGTTCTTCCCTGGATGTTGTGTAGGCTACACCCCTACCCTACCACGGCCTCGATCCTGACCTCGGGCACTCGAAGCCCCAACTAGTGGTACTGGTGGCCATTCTTCCTAACCAGTATCATCTGTCCTCACCAAATATACGAGAATAGAATAGCAGAAGTTTAATTAACGAAATTAACAGACTCGCACGACAAGAACTCAAGAATGTGAAGTTTTCCTAAAGGTTCTGCAGCCTCTCGAAGATAATTACAAACGTCTCCGTATCAATCCGCAAGACTATACTAAACTCACTCATGACCCGTAAGACATATGTAACCTAGGATCTAATACCAACTTAGCACGACCCAAACTACCATGTCGTGATGGCGCCTATCGTGGAACTAGGCAAGACGACTTTTTACCAAAAACAATGTGATATTTCATTTTTCAAAGATAAATTCACGCTATTTAATAATAAAACTTCATAAAAAATCTAAACAACGGAAGTGCGAAAAGGAAAGCCCAACATCGGGGTGTCACCAATCATGAGCATCTGCTAAAAACTGTCTGATAATACTGAGACTAGCACATTTTGAAAATGTAATTACAAAACATCTATAGGGAGATAGGAGGGAGAAGAGAAGGACTGCGATCGCCAACAACTACCCTGCAAACACCGAGAAGATCCGCAACTGGAATAGTTAACAACCACTACCGTGTCCTGATATGCCTAGATCTGCACACAAGGTGCAAGGAGTAATGTGAGTACGCCAACTCAGTAAGTAACCTAAGTAAATAAAGGCTGAGAAGTAGTAACGAGCAATAAAACATATAAAGTTTATATCATAAAATCTTAGTAAAAATACAACATGCTTTTAAAAGTAGTATTTGGATCAACCATTTCGTTTAAACTCCATTTCAGTAAAATCATTTGATAATATTTTTCAACAGTTCTCAACAGAGGCTCAATACAATAGTGAGCAAAAATGATAAAATTATAAATAGCCCATCGGGCAAACATCACTCATGTACAGCCCCTAGGGAAAACCTTACAGTCACTCGTATACAGCCCATTGGGAATACCTTACCATCACTCACACTCAATGGGCACCCGTGCTCACTGGAGGTGTGCAGACTCCGGAGAGGCTCCTTTAGAAAAACATTATAACAAGTCACCTCGTGGAGTAAATAAAGCAAGCCCTCAGTCTCACTAAATCATGAATCAGTAACAACATGTTGCGGCGTGCAGCCCGATCACATAAATATCCTCAAACATCTGGCCCTCACCCTCACTCAGTCATAAACATCTCAAGCCACTCAGGCTCTCAGTAAAAACAGGGTACTCAACCCTAAACGACATTTATATGCATCAATAGAGTAATAAAGATTGAGTTATAAAATCAATAAGTATAACATGACTGAGTATAGATTTTTCAATAAAAAATAGTGAGAGGATAGTAAGAAAAAGACCCCTAAAGGTCCAAACAACTTTGGAACAAGGTCCAAACATGGCATTCAGCCCAATTTACAGAAATCTCTTTCTAAAACACATAAGTGTGATATATTTTAAACCGAATGCGTAGCTTATAGCTGCTAGGGGACGGGCTAAGTCACAATCTCCAACGGTGCACGCCCACACACTCGTAACCTAGCATGTGTGCCGCCTCAAAATAGTAAATGTTACGAGATCAGAGTTTCATACCATCAATATTTGATTTACAATTGTTACTTACCTCAAAATGGTCAAATCTCTGCTCTGCGATGCACTTGCTCCTCGACTCGACTTCTAATCGCTCCAAATGTATTCACAACCAGAACAATAACATGCTAATGGAATGAATTCCACCAAAAACTAATAAATTAAGCACAAATCTCGAAATCCACTCAAACCCCTGGTCCCGGGCCTACGTCCCAAAATTCGACAAAAATTACAAAACTAGAAAGTCTTTTCACTCACGAGTCCATATATATAAGATTTATCAAAATCCGGCTCCATTTGACCCCTCAAATCCTCAATCAAACTCTCTAAGAATCCCAAGCCGTAACCCCTTATTTTCACACCCTAATCTCCAATAATTGTTGGAAACACGTTCTCAAGGCATTATACTAAACGTGTGTTCATATTTGTTGGTTTTGATGAATGACAAATTATGCGCAAATTGACATATGACGAGGTCCAAGCACAAGCGCAAAATTGATATATAACGAGATTAAAGCACAAGACAAAGATCGAGATTAAGTTTTATATGAGTCGGTATTTAATTGTGATCTTGATCCGACAATTTAAACTCAAGACTTGGCTTCTCTCGTAAAAATATTTTTAACAAATCATGCATATTTAATTTAGAGCAAAATGATTTTAAAAAGTGCATATTTACTTTAGTCAAAATGATTTTTAAACATGCCTCTAAAATCTGGACTAAGATAATCGATTATGTACTTATGATAATCGATTATGTTTAAGTCAGCTGCTTGACAGTCGATTGTGAACTTATGACAATCAATTGTGTTAAGCCAGTGAGCATCAGATTTTTCAAATCTGCATGACAATCGATTGTGAACCTTATGACAATCGATTGTGATGAGGCAGTGTCCATCAAAGTTTTTCAAAGCTCAAAATAATCGATTGTGAAGCTAATGACAATCGATTGTGAAGAGACAGTGTCCATCAGATTTTTCAAAGTCACAAAATAATCGATTGTGAACTTATGACAATCGATTGTGTTGAGGCAGTGTCTTCCAGACTTTTTCAAAGTTATTAAATAATCGATTGTGAACCTATAACAATCGATTGTCAAGAGGCAGTGTCTAAATTGATTTTTCAAGACTGATATATAATCGATTGTTAACTGAATATAATCGATTGTATAACTGACCGTTGCCAAAATGTTTTCAAATACCGTCAGGTAATCGATTATTGATTTCTTATAATCGATTGTTTTAATTAAAATCTGGAAAGGATTTTTTGAACGTTGCTGAGTAATCGATTGTAGATTTCTGACAATCGATTGTTTTACGTAATCTGGAAATGATTTTTTGAACGTTGCCAGTAATCGATTATTGATCTTAGATAATCGATTGTTAAGCGTAAAATCTGGGATTGATTTTTGAAAGAACTGGCAAACAATCGATTTTGGTAATTTGACAATCGATTGTCACTGAGTGAAATCAGTAATTCTTAATTGGCAATTAGGCAATGGTAATACAAAGTTTTTCAGCTATAAATACAGCTTGAAATCAGTCTTATAAGCAACACACACAACAACTGATCATACAATTGCTAAAGCTTGCATACTTTATTGCTTATCATTTTATATTCATTACATAAGCTTTTGAGAGCCAAATTCTTGTCGAACGTTGTTGCGATCTTGAGCGTATTCTTTTTACTCATATCTACTCTTAAAGGAGTGTCTTGTTTGAGTGCTAAGTGTTTTTGTACACTTGAAGGGAAGTGTTAGTCCCTTGTGTTGTAAGAAGGAACTTATGTTTCCTTGGTTGAAGTCTTGGAGTGTTGTATCTCCGAGCAAAGGTTGTTGAGGCTTGTGTCCTCAAGTTGTAACGGTTTGTTGAGCACCCGTAAGCTTAACAAGTTAGTGGAAATCTCGAGAGAGTCTCTCGGGGACTGGACTAGCCACGGGTTGTGGTGAACCAGGATACATCGGTGCGTTTGTTCTAATTTATTTACTTATCGCACTTATTTATTTCCTGCAATTTTTAAATTCCGCAAGTTTACGCTAATTTTTGTTATAACGCTATTCACCCCCCCCCCCCTCTAGCGTTAAGCGTATTATCTAACAATTGGTATCAGAGCCCAACTCTCTGAAGACTTAACCGTTTGAGAGAAACATCCATGGCTTATATTCGTGATTCTTTTGCAGGAATAGGTGAAGGACAATGCTCCACCCGACCACCGCTATTCGATGGTACAAATTATACATACTGGAAGGAGAGGATGAGAATATTTGTACAATCAAATAGTTTTCATCTTTGGAAGGTCATAATGAATGGAAAACAAATTCCAACCAAGAAGGTTGAAAATGAATGGGTCCCAAAGTCCGAAGATGAATACGATGCGGATGATATCCGATAGGTGCAAAATAATGCTAAAGCTATTAATTTATTATATTGTGCTGTAAATGCTGATGATTACAGGAAGATATCTTGTTGCACAATGGCGAAGCAAATGTGGGACAAGCTGGAAATTACATACGAAGGTACGGACCAGGTAAGGGAAGCCAAAATTGATATCCTAACCCATGCATATGAATTGTTTCACATGAAGGAAGGCGAAAAGGTCGATGAGATGTTTGAACGATTTTCAAAAATCGTAAATGATTTACATGCTCTTAAGAAGACCTTCACGGATAAGGAACTTGTCCGAAAAATTCTCCGAAGTCTCACTCCGGAATGGCGATCCAAGGCCGACGCGATTCAAGAATCCATTGGCATTTCAAATGTCACCATCGACGCATTAAGAGGTAATCATAAAACTTATGAATCTACTATACTTAACCCTCTTGTTGATGATCAAAGGAAGCAAAGACTCGCTCTCAAGGCAAGCACAAGCCAACCTCAAAAAGATGAGGACGGAGACAACGAGTTCGGACTCGTTATCAAGAGATTTCAAAAGTTCATGCGAAAAGAGTATGAACGAAAGGGCAAAAAGCAAGGAGATCAAATAAAGTGCTATGAGTGCGGAGAAACCGGGCACATTAAATCAAATTGCCCAAATGCTAAAAAGGAGAAGAAACCCTTCAAGAAGCAACGAGCATACATATCTTGGGGAGGCGACTCCAGTGACGAGTCAAGTGAGGAAGAAGAAGACGAAGCCGCAAATCTTTGTCTTATGGCACAAGAAGACAACAAAGAAAAGGTATGTCAAATTTCTTCCAAAAATTTCTTTTCTCTTGAAGAAATGCAAAATGCTTTTGATGAGTTGTATAGCGAATTTATTAAAGCTTCAAAAACTGTTAAGAGTATAAAAGAAAATGCCTCTTTAAAAGAAAAAGATTTTCAAAAACAACTCTCTTTTAAAGAAAAGGAATTGGAAAAACTGATTTTAGAAAATGAGAAGTTGAAAGAGGAAAACAAAATTTTTGGCAAGAGAAGCGCCGACAAGCCCGAGAGTTCTAGAAATTGTACTTCTTGCATGCATCTCAAAAATGAAGTAGAAAGGCTTAAGGGCACCTTAGATAAGTTTAACTCTTCCCATAAAAATTTGAATGAAGTGCTTGTTAATTTGAAGTCGACCAAGCATGGCATAGGTTTTACAAACGAGCCTAAAGAGAAAGTTGAAGCCAACCCCCAACCACCTAAGGCTCAACCTAGGATAAATAAAATAAATGTTCATCCTAGATACAACAAACCTAGAAATGGTTTTCATCAATCGCAACCTAGAAATAATCATGCTAGAAATAATGCACATTCTAGGCCAAACACTAGAAGGAATTTTGAACCTTTTAGAACACCTAGAAATGACTTCCAACCTAGAAACAACTATTCTAGAAATGATGCATATCCTAGAACAAATGGTAGGAGAAATGATTTTCATGATTTGCGCAATAGTTATATTGTCAAGAATAGAGTAAATGAATTTCGTCCGTCCAATTACTATCAACCTAGAAGGATGCATAATCCTAACGTGACTTGTCATTATTGTAGACGAATTGGACATATTTCTCCTGCTTGTTTTACACGACATAGACATAACACTCAATCACATCACTATGATTTGCCTAACCCCCAAGGACCCAAAATGGCATGGGTACCTAAAACTCATTAATCTGTTTTGTAGGTATGTTTGAAGGATCAAGTGTACTATGGTACCTTGATAGTGGATGCTCCAAGCACATGACGGGAGACGAATCCAAATTCCTTCAACTAGAACACAAGGAAGGGGGAAGTGTTATTTTTAGTGATAACAACAAAGGAAAGATTATCGGCATCGGATCGGTCGGTAAGGATGAAATTTCTTCCATTAAGCATATATTACTTGTGAAAGGTTTAAAACATAATCTCTTGAGCATAAGTCAATTATGTGACAAGGAAAATCTTGTTTTATTTGATTCGGATGAATGCTTAGTTTTTAGACGTAGCGATTTTAAAATTATCCTTCGTGGTTTTAGAATGGATAACATTTTTATGGTTGATCTTGCAAATTCTTCACCCGAATATGTGAATTATTTAATGAGCAAAGAGGATGATTCTTGGTTATGGCATCGTAGAGTAGCTCACATCAACATGCATCTTTTGAACAAATTGGTTTCACAAAATTTAGTTGTTGGTCTTCCAAATTTGAAATTTGAAAATGACTCTATTTGTGATTCTTGTCAAAAAGGGAAGCAAACAAAAGCATCTTTTAAATCGAAAAATATTGTTTCAACTACTAGACCATTGCAATTGCTTCACATGGATTTGTTTGGACCATCTCGCATTGAAAGTCTTGGTAGAAATCGTTATGCTTTTGTTATTGTTGATGATTATTCCAGATTTACTTGGACTTTATTTCTTGCCCATAAAAGTGATGCTTTTCAGAATTTTAAATATTTTCTTAAACGTGTTCAAAACGGAAAGGAAACAACCGTCACTTCAATCAGAAGTGATCATGGGGGAGAGTTTGATCACAATCTCTTTGCGGACTTTTGTGACGAACTCGGTATCGAGCATACCTTTTCCGCTCCACGAACGCCACAACAAAATGGGGTGGTGGAAAGGAAAAATAGGTGTCTCGAAGAGATGGCTAGAACCATGCTCGAAGAGGCTAAGATTCCCAAACATTTTTCGGCGGATGCCGTGAGTACCGCATGCTACGTTTTGAATAGAGTAGTCATAAGGCCAATACTCATGAAAACCCCTTATGAACTCTACAAGGGAAGAAACCAAATATCTCCCATTTTAAAGTATTCGGTTGTAAAGTTTTTATTCATAACAATGGAAAAGATCAATTGGGAAAATTTGATGCAAAATCCGATGAAGGAATTTTTATTGGGTATTCTTCACGTAGCAAAGTATATAGGGTATTTAATAATAGAACCCAAACTGTGGAGGAATCCCCTCATATTGTGTTTTCCGAAAATAATGCTCGCTTAGCGAGAAAGGATTCTTGTTCTGATCTTGCAGGTATTTTGAATAGTTTAAAAGACAAAGTACAAGAGGAAACTCCTAAGGAAATTCAAGATGAAATCTTGGAACAATCGACGGAGGAAACGCCACAATTGGAGAAAGAAACGAAAATGCCTAACGAGTGGAGGAAAATCAAAGATCACCCTCTCGAACAGGTAATTGGCGACGTCGGAGAAAAGGTAAGTACCCGAAACTCTCTTAAGAACACCTTAGGACACACTTCTTAAGAGATCACGTTCTCATTGCATTATTTCGTTACAAATTACTAACTTGAGCGTCGGAGACGTCTAATTCTCTTTTGCAGGTATCGCCCTAAAGGCAGGGGGAATTATAAAGAAATGGCATAGAACAATCGATTGTTACAGCAAATAATCGATTATTTTACTATGCGGACAATCGATTAGCAAGTATCACTAATCGATTATTTATGTTTGATGCTTATTATGCATTTGTGTTTAATAATAAATTTTTTAACTGTATAATCGATTACCGTCTCAGCCATTCAGTACTGCTTTCCTAAAACAGTCGATTGTTTCATAAATATAATCGATTATTTTCCGAGTCAGAAAATCACCGTGCTCACTGTATCACAACAATCGATTATCATAATTCAACAATCGATTATTTTTTGTCAGTAATTCAAATATTTGTTGCCGTTTGGGTCCTGCAATCGATTTTGTGTCAGTTCCGAGTTCAAGTCAAAATCTGCTCAACAATCGATTATTTCGTTTCAACAATCGATTGTCTAACGGTCAGTGCAATTTATTTTTACCGTTTCTGACTGTTTTGGCTCATAAATTTCTGCAGATTTTCATCATAAATGAAATGCCATTCTTCCCATTATAAATAGGCATCACAAGTCTTCAATTTTATTCACTCAAGCATCAATCTTTGCTCCCAAACTTTCAAAAATCTTCCAAGTTTCTTACAAAGTTCATTACTACTTTTTAAAAATGTCGGGCAGACACTCTAAACGTTCCCGTTCAGGTAGACAAGGTGCATCTTCTTCTGCTCCTCCACCTTCGAATTTCCCTTATCAAGATGGGTCTATTTTACAATTCAATACTGAAACCGAGCTTACTAGATTTTTGACAAAATTCGAAAAGCGTGACATTCTTCCTCCTCGCTTTTCAACAAGCAAGTATCTTGAATCATATGCCCCTGCTGCAAACATTATTAAGGAATGTCAACTTCTTGACTTTTTATATCTTACCTATCCTTATATTAATCCTCCATTGATTCAAGCGTTTTACTCAAACCTTCATGAGGATGACGATGGTGAACTTGTATCAAATATTAATGGTGTTCAAATTCTTTTGTCCAATGAAAACTTGCATTCCATTGCCCATCTTCCTCGAAGTGGCGAAAACATTACTCGCTACATTAGAGAGGCCGGCGCCTTATTTGATGAGAAAATTCTCCTAAACCAAATAGGTCTTACATCTTATGATCCTAATCTATCTACTCGGCGCCCTACTATCACGGGAATGCTCCCCGAGTATCGTTTGATTTTCTATTTCATCACCCGAGTCCTCAAGCCTCGGAAGCACAATCATACCACTCTTTCCCAAGAGGACGCTAAGCTCATGCATGCCATTATAACCGGAGCTCACATCAATTGGTGTAAGTTCGTCAAGATTCACATGCTTGATGCCATCGGAGATGATATACCTCTTCCCTATGCCCTCCTTATTATGAATTTTCTTGAAGCTTCCGGGTTCAACACTTCCATCGGTCCTCTCAAAAAGAGCACCAAGAAGTGGGAAATTTCATAATCCTCCTTTCCCCATGACGGTGATCATGCAGCTCATGCTCCTCCTCCAACCCGTCGATCGCGTCAGCCTCAAGAACCTACTCTTCAATCCATTTCCGACCAAATTGCTTCATTGACCACCTCTGTCGGTCAATTGACACATGAGATCACGTATATTTTGACCATGTTCATTATCCATATGCCGGTCTTGTTCCCTAAAGCAGTGCCGGATGATGAGGCGGGAAATGATGATGAATAATTTCTTTATTTGTTTTTCTATTTTATTGTTCTATGTTTTTATTGTTTCCGTTATGTAACCGTTTTTTAATAAATAAACAAGTTTTTTTAATTATTCTATATTTTTTTTGCTAATGGCAAAAGGAGGAAGATAACGGATATGCACTCTCAATACTTATCGGCATAAATTGAGGGGGAATTCATATATTGAGGGGGAACAAATTGCATATCTATATACTTGTTGCATATCTTTACTTGTCTTGAATCGTCATTATGAATTGCCTAATATGCATATCCCGCTTAAAGTTTGCCATTATCAAAAAGGGGGAAATTGTTGGAAACACGTTCTCAAGGCATTATACTAAACGTGTGTTCATATTTGTAGGTTTTGATGAATGACAAACTATGCGCAAATTGACATATGACGAGGTCCAAGCACAAGCGCAAAATTGATATATAACGAGATTCAAGCACAAGACAAAGATCGAGATTAAGTTTTATATGAGTCGGTATTTAATTGTGATCTTGATCCGACAACTTAAACTCAAGCCTTGGCTTCTCTCGTAAAAATATTTTTAACAAATCATGCATATTTAATTTAGAGCAAAATGATTTTAAATAATGCATATTTACTTTAGTCAAAATAATTTTTAAACATGCCTCTAAAATCTGGACTAAGATAATCGATTATGTACTTATGATAATCGATTATGTTTAAGTCAGCTGCTTGACAATCGATTGTGAACTTATGACAATCAATTGTGTTAAGGCAGTGAGCATCAGATTTTTCAAATCTGCATGACAATCGATTGTGAACCTTATGACAATCGATTGTGATGAGGCAGTGTGCATCAAAGTTTTTCAAAGCTCAAAATAATCGAATGTGAAGCTAATGACAATTGATTGTGAAGAGATAGTGTCCATCAGATTTTTCAAAGTCACAAAATAATCGATTGTGAACTTATGACAATCGATTGTGTTGAGGCAGTGTCTTCCAGACTTTTTCAAAGTTATTAAATAATCGATTGTGAACCTATAACAATCGATTGTCAAGAGGCAGTGTCTAAATTGATTTTTCAAGACTGATATATAATCGATTGTTAACTTAATATAATCGATTGTATAACTGACCGTTGCCAAAATATTTTCAAATACCGTCAGGTAATCGATTATTGATTTCTTATAATCGATTGTTTTAATTAAAATCTGGAAAGGATTTTTTGAACGTTGCTGAGTAATCGATTGTAGACTTCTGACAATCAATTGTTATACGTAAAATCTGAAAATGATTTTTTGAACGTTGCCAGTAATCGATTATTGATCTTAGATAATCGATTGTTAAGCGTAAAATCTGGGATTGATTTTTGGAAGAACTGGCAAACAATCGATTGTGGTAATTTGACAATCGATTGTCACTGAGTAAAATCAGCAATTCTTAATTGGCAATTAGGCAACGGTAATACAAAGTTTTTCAGCTATAAATACAGCTTCAAATCAGTCTTATAAGCAACAACAACACACAACAACTGATCATACAATTGCTAAAGCTTGCATACTTTATTGCTTATCATTTTTATGTTCATTACATAAGCTTTTGAGAGCCAAATTCTTGTCGAACGTTGTTGCGATCTTGAGCGTATTCTTTTTACTCATATCTACTCTTAAAGGAGTGTCTTGTTTGAGTGCTAAGTGTTTTTGTACACTTGAAGGGAAGTGTTAGTCCCTTGTGTTGTAAGAAGGAACTTGTGTTTCCTTGGTTGAAGTCTTGGAGTGTTGTATCTCCGAGCAAAGGTTGTTGAGGCTTGTGTCCTCACGTTGTAACGGTTTGTTGAGCACCCGTAAGCTTAACAAGTTAGTGGAAATCTCGAGAGAGTCTCTCGGGGACTGGACTAGCCACGGGTTGTGGTGAACCAGGATACATCGGTGCGTTTGTTCTAATTTATTTACTTATCGCACTTATTTATTTCCTGCAATTTTTAAATTCCGCAAGTTTACGCTAATTTTTATTATAACGCTATTCACCCCCCCCCCCTCTAGCGGTAAGCGTATTATCCAACAATAATTACATGATTAACTTACAAAAAATTATCATAAAAATGAGTATTAGGTCAAACATACCTGACCTCAATGAAAACCTCTTTGAATTACTCTTCAAATCACTCCCAAAAGCTCCAAAATCGAATAAAAATGGTGAAGAATGAACTCAAATTTGCGAAGTCCACAATTTACGCTATCTACCCAGAACTACCGCATCTGCAGTCCAACAGTCACTTTTGCGATTCCACTCTTGCGGAAAATCCCTCGCAGGTGCAGTTCCCACTCATTCCTCAAAAACTGCTTTTACAGTCACTATATCACACCTGCGGTCTTGCAGGTGCGCTCCACTAGTCGCACATATGGCTCCTACTTACCACATCCTTGGCCGTATATGTGGCCGCCTCGTGCTTCTGCGGGTTCGCACCTGCGGTCCCCAACCTTAGGTTTGGTTATGATAGTTGAGTTCAACTTCAACATTTCTCGAATTCCAACCTTATTCCGTCAACCACCCGAAATCAACCCGAGGCCTTCGGGACCTTTAGCAAACATATCAAAAAGTCGTATATCAATATGTAAACTTACCCGGACCTTCAAAACACTCAAAACAATATTAAAAGCACCAGATTAACCTCGGATTCATACCTAAGAACTTCTAAACTTTTAAATTCCGCAAACGATGCCGAAACCTACCAAACCTCATACGAATGACTTGAAATTTTGCACAGACATCACAGCTGACACTATGAACCTACTCCAACTTTTGAAATTCTATTCTGACCCTTGTATCAAATTTTTCACTATCGACCAAAATTGTCAAAATTCCAACTTTTGTCAATTCAAGCATAATTCTACCACAGACCTCCAAATCACATTTCAGGCGCGCTCCTAAATCCAAAATCACCTAACGGAGCTAACAAAAGCATAATAATCCAAATTAGATATCATTTACTCATAAGTCAACATCCAGTTGACTATTCCAACTTATGCTTCTAAATAGGAGACTAAGAGCATGTTTGGCCAAGCTGCCAAAAACTACTTATTTTGAAAAGCGCTTTTATTCAATAGTGCTTTAAAAGTACTTTTGTAAATAAGCAATTTGTGTTAGATCGATTCGTTTGAGTAGTGCTTTTTGCAAGCTTATTATGTTTGGTCAATCTTTTAAAAAAGCACTTTTTAGTGTCAAATTACGAAAAAAGATATTTAATTTGTGATTAGTATTATTTAGAAAAGAAAAATAAATTTAAACATTTATTATAAAAGAATTCAATTAAAATATAAAACGTAAAGTAAAAACATAAATTAAAAATTCTAATTAATATAAAATATAGTTATTGCAAAGAAACAATATTGAGTATTTGGTATTACTTATTATTTACATGATAATTTAACTATGTCAAAATATATTATTCAATATAATTTGAAATCTACTCTTATGAATAGGAGAAAGAGAATAAAAATTTGATTAAAATAAAAAAAGAGAATAAATGTATAGCAGAAAAAAATGGAAAAGGAAAAGAAAAAGAAAAGTTAAATTAATGAGGGATATTTTGAAAAATATAAATTTATTGTAAGGTTGTTTTTGTCTTGAATAAATATACTTTCTGCTTCTGCTTCTATTTTTTGGAAGAAGCTAGAATTTTTAACTTCTCCTTAGAAGCAGAAAAAAACTGCATCTGCTGCTGATAAGAAGTACTTTGTGTCACGATCCGAAAATATCACCATCGGGAGTTGTGATGGCACCTACACGTAGAATCTAGGCAACCCACTTTCATAAACTTCCAGCACTTTAATCTTAAATTCTTTTTATCAATTATAACAACACGTACCGTATTAGTTATTAACAACGGAAACATGAACATAAAGCGAAAGACTTAAATCAAATAAACTGAACAATAATACAGAACTTGTCATATATCTCTACCTAAGAAATGGTGTCACATTACTCACGGACTACTAAGAGTACTATATACAACTGCTTGAAAGAAAGATAACATTGTTGGTCTTGGAATACATAGATAACAAACGAAAAGCAAGATAGAGGAGACTCCGGGCCTGCGGACGTCTACAAGGCTACCTCACTGTCTCTAGACTGAAGGCTGGCTTCCGGTCTAGTACTGATTCTCAAATACTGCTTCGGCACCTGGATCTGTTCAAAAGAGCACAGCGTGTAGCATCAGTACAACCTACTCCATGTGCTGGTAAGTGTCTGGCCTAACCCCGGTGAGGTAGTGACGAGGCTAGGACTAGACTCCAGATAAACCTGTGCAGTTATATAACAGATGGTGAAAGAAACAACAAGAAATAAACTAGTAGAACTGGGGAAGGGGAAACATACTCTGCGGATAGCAAGATAAATAGACTCCTCAAGAACTGATAATGAAATCAACTATTAAGGTACTAACACGGATAAGAATAGATAATAGAACTTTCACTTTTAATGCTCATCTCGTTGCAGGCCTGCAACCCGATCCCATTTCTTAATATCTTGTGGTCGGCGTACCACCCACTCCCATTTCAATATCTTTTGGTAGGCATACCATCCGCTCTCATATCAATATCTTGTGGTAGGCGTACCAACCGCTCTCATTTCAATATCTTGTGATAGTCGTACCACCCACTCCCATTTCAATATCTTGCGGTAGTCGTACTACCCACTCCTATTCAGTATCTTCTAGTAAGCGTACCACCCGCTCCCATTTCAATATCTTGTGGTACGAGTATCACCCGCTCCCATTTCATGTTATCACATAATCACAAGAAATTCCGGCAAGGGAACAAGGTAACACAATAACTTCCCGGCAAGGGAAAAACAAAATAGAAACAATTATACCGGCAAAGAAGAATCAACTATAACCTAATGAAGATGCTCAAACATAAATAGGATCTACAAGGATAAACAAATATTTTCCCGATACGGTAGATCGTTAGTTACGTCATACATGATATCATTTAAGAATACAACAAAGTCCAATTTAGGACTCATAGTCATACTTGACACTAATGTATAGACTCAACTCCTAATCCCTCAAGCTGAGGTTACACCGAACACTTACCTCAATGCCTTGAATTCAACTCAAGCCTCAATTATAGCTTTATCAATCGGTTCCACCACCAATCCGCTCGAATCTAGTCGTAGTTACTTAATCACATTAATAAATGCTAAATGAATTAACCCCAATGCATGAAAATAAGTTTTACAAGGTTTTACGCCAAAAGGTCAAAAATGCCCCGGAGCCCAAATATATGATTTGTTTTGAAATCGGACCTCAAATTGAGGTCCAACTCCCCAATTTTTAGAAAACCTAGGTTCTATCCAGAACACCCAATTCCCCTTGAAAATCTTTGATATGAAGTTGAAATCATGTTAAAAGATGTTAAGGAGTGAAGAAAATGAGTGAGAAATCACTTACCACTCATTTTGGAGAAGAAGAGTTGTTTGGAAAATCTCCTCCTATGTTTTTGGGGTTTTGAAGTGTAAAATAACTGAAATTCCCGTATATTTATACCTCTCCAAAGTTCCCTATGCGGACCGCGCAAACGGGACCGCGGCCGCACAGGCTTTCTGAAGACCTGCGGATCATTGTCCACTGCGGACTCCACCAAGACAACCACGGCCCACAGCACCCACCGTGGACCGCGCAAAGGCGATCGCGGCCGCACGTGATTTTTCGCGGGCCCTGCAAGAGGGTTCAGAGACTTGTCAAATTTCTGAACCTGCAATATCTGATCTTTTTACGACTAAGGCATTCTGAAACCTACTCGAAGATCACCTGAGCACTCAAAAC
The DNA here is from genome assembly GCA_034376525.1 of Nicotiana benthamiana. NCBI lineage: Eukaryota > Viridiplantae > Streptophyta > Magnoliopsida > Solanales > Solanaceae > Nicotiana > Nicotiana benthamiana. The sequence continues at coordinate 121,392,833 of CM067331.1, forward strand.
TCTCAACCAAGTATACACACAACCTCAAAAACATCTCACAAACATATTCATGTAATCAAATTACCAAAATAACATCATGAACGTCAAATTGAACCTCAAGATCAAATGAAATTTCTCAAAACTCCTTTTAAGCATAAATTTCCCAATTAGGGTCCGGATCACGTCAAACGACGTCTGTCTTTAACCAAACTTTAAAGGAGTGATTCAAAATGTATATGAGACTTGTACCAGGCACTGGAACTAAAATACGGGCCCGATACCAATTTTTTCAAATTAGATTTCACTTCAATTCTCTTTAAACATTTTCAGAAAAAATTTCACTTAAAAATTCAAAGCTGGGTTGACTCATCCCAACTTGGAATGCAAAATTTGTTATTTCAAATACAATATAAAATAGTGGATAGCGTCATGGAGAGATATAGGGATGGAAAAATCTGTATAGAAAAGTTCAAATTATTCTCCAATGATTTTCATGACGTTCCCCTTTCTGATTGATAAGTGGCTTGACATTGCACTTCAGAATGGAGTAAAAGATCTAGTCTTTGGAATTCCTAGTTTTACATCATTAAGAGAATTGCTTCTGAAACGACGTGGCCTGATATTGCGGGGTTCATTATTTAGTGGTGTGACGAACTGCATTTCTTTGAGAAAGCTCTCTCTATCGTATGCAAGGTTGGATGACAACATGCTTCACACTCTATTTAATACTTGTCCCTTGATTGACACTTTCATCCTTGAGCATTGTCCGGTGTTGGAAAAGATTGAGTTGTTGAATCTTCAAAAGATCAAGTCAATTTCCATTAGGACATTTCGAAACCAGCGTGTTAAAATCCTAGCACCAACTCTTGAACGCTTGTCTTGTTGTGGTGCTTTTGAAGATTCTCCTATGTTGGATGTTTCCAACTGTCAGAATCTGAAATCTGTAGAGCTATCATGTATGAATATATCCGATGAATTTTTCCAGCACCTTTTTTCTATTAAGGGTTGGAAAGGTTTAAGATTTGCGGCAGCCAACCCCTAAGGATCTTGAAGATTACAGATTGCAATGGCATAGCTGGAGAGATTGATGTTTCAAATTTGGTATGAATGCTTCATGGTTTTGTGAGTTGAACAAATTCCTATTAAATTCGATTTCTTGGTCTCAAGTTTCCCTTCAATGTTGCAAATGCAACGAGATCAACATGAAAGATTTGCAGCTCCACCAGAGAGTCTCTACCCCCAAGTGGGCGTCTTAAATGTAAAGTTTCTTTGGCCGATGATTGATGTGTGCCCAACTTTTGTGGAGGCTTTGCGATGGAGTTGTCATCCGAAGAGATTCAACCTAAGATCGTCAACTCTTAAAGAACCAACTATTGAAATGATATGTTTCATGGATCGTTTATTAAATATGAAGAATTCGAGCCGTTCTACTTCTCGTGGAAGCAATTCTTGGCATATTCAAATTAAAAGAAGTGAAAGCCTACACATTTTTTAAAAAATCAGCCTATGGAACTCCAAAGCTTTGAGCTAGCATTAAAGTGTTGAGTTGTCCCACATCGGAGGGATTTGAGGTCCTTGATCTCCTTATATGGCTTGGGCAATCCTCACCTCATAAGCTAGCTTTTGGGATTGAGTTAGGCCCAAAGTCCATTTTTATCATAAAGAGTCTTAGGCAGAAGGGGTAAATTTGTTTTTACTTAGATTTGTTAGTTTATATCTATCAAAAATTAAAGGCACTTATTCATTTTTAAAGCTTATTAATTAGTACTTTTTGTTTTTCAAAAAAAAATTGTAAGTTGGAAATAGCAAGGCATAGAGATACTATGTCTAGTGTTCTAGCTACCTTCTCTTTAGTTCATGTGAATTTGTTGTTCGGCAGATGACTTGGTAGTGAAACATTGTGATTGCAACATTTTCAGATACTTAAATTAGATTGTTTTAGTTGTTGGAATCTGTTAGAGAGTTCCACATAAACTCTTGAAGGTCTGACTTATAATTTATAAAAGTTACATGGATAGCAATTGACAACCTTGTAATTTCTTCTTGGCTTATTTCAGATTCGATTTTGAAGTATGTACTTTGTTAAAAAGAGAAGGTATGTTGCATTCATATAATACTGTAATTCTTTGCATCTTTTCTTATTTGGTAGGATTATAGAACCATTAAACACTTTTTTGAGGGTTCCTCCGCTTTTAGAGATAAAAAGAAGCTGCAACATTTGAATCAAAAATGAGGTGTTGTATTGATTATCCCCTTGTTTTCGCAGGATGTTCATAGATGCAATCAGACCTGTAACTTCAGCAGTTACCCTCTTCCTTCGAGGCCGTTCCCATTCTCCATTTTTCACTATAAACTTCCAGATAATGCATGCATTGGATTGATTGTAAACTTGTTTAAGATGGCATTAATTATATTTCTGGTGATAATCTTCAAATATCTGCACTTCCTCCATGCTGTAAACGTGTTGTTCTCTACCATCAATGAGCAAATTGTAAAGGGAAGAAACGTCGTTGTTCCCAAATAAAGGTGTTCTAGACCACGAAATTTTCAATAACACTTGGTATCTTTTCCAGATTATAAGTTGGCTGAGAAGTCGAGGGTATATAAGGACATGATCAGTATAGTTTCAAAAGGAAACTGGCGGTGGAAACATTATAAAAAGGTGCAAAGTTGGCCAACTCTGTTTTCTTGTATTACAATAACCAAGTGCACCATTTAGCCTGTTAGAGTATAGGTGTCGGCATATAATATTAGATCAATTCAATAAAATATATACATAAAGTATTTAGTTTGACGGAGAGACCATGAATTCACATGTTCAATATATTATATTAAATATGTATAAATATTTAATTATAAATCAATAGCTAAGACAAACTATAGTTTCAACGGTAAGTTCAGAACTCATAAACTAAACTTCAAATTTTGACTCCGCATCTAGTGACCGTGACCAGCATTAGCGCACGTCTACCTCACTAAGGAACAAGCAATTAATATCACACAGGAAAATGAGCTGCCTGTAAATGTTCCTTCGAACTACCTAAGGGAAGTTTAATTATGATAGATCAAAAACTGAGGAGAGAATATGCAGTTATGTGCACCCAGACATGGGCGCAGTTTCTGCAGGACAACATTCAACAAGTTTTCATGTGACAATCTTAAATGCGCTACCCAATTAAAGGAATGGTTTATACAACCTTTGTGTAGAAGCAGCTGTTAATATTGCTTTGGCAATGCTACAATTCGAGCTTTTTTAGTCCTACTTTTAATCTTAGATCTTCATAATAAAAGATTCATTCAGTCACAAATCTTTGACCAATTCTGACTTGAAAGCTAGTTATTATATCTTACATAACAAATAAGATATCCTACTAATATTGAGAATCTTATAAGACGATTTCAAATAAAGTATTGAAAATTAATGAAAGAGTACCGATACTAAAGAGAAATCAAAGATGATTAGGATAATTTGAAAAGATTATATTTTGGTTATACACAATAGCGTAACCAAAATCAAGCATAAGTACAATAACATTCTAACAACTTTGATTCCCCTAATAACAACTTTGGCTCTTTTTGACCGACTGACTTACAACTTATTTGGATGGTTGTGACTATTATATGGTATTGTATTGTTATTTTAAATACAATATTTGTTTGAATTGTTATTTAATTTTATTGTGTTATATCGTTAAATTGATCGTTGCTTAACGACAAAAAGTATCAGTTTATGTAACTCTCAATTTGATGTGGTCGCGACTTTATCTTGTGGCCAATTTAGTGTGATCGAATTTTACTTTGTATTTTTCTCTTATTTTTCCCTTTATTATTAAATAATTCTTTATCCTATTTTTTATATAATAATTCTACTTCAGATATTAATCAAGCTTCTCTTCTTTAAACTTAAACAGAAGAATTTGAAGAGTTGCCATTGACAAAATAATATATATATGCAGATTCATCCAGAAAAATACAAACGACTTCTAGATGGTCATTTTTCAATTAAGACTATCCTTTCTAGGTGGATTACTCTTTATAATGGATTGTGATACAAACTATCAAGATGTTGTTATTAATGTCTATATTGTTAGGAACTATGGGATTCATCTACATGAAGAGGCGGCGGATATAGGATTCACAGGTTTCGGGTGCCATAAAATTTTGAACGTAACTATACTATAATTTGCATTGTCTAAATAGAGTATAAATTTAATCGATTCGATTAAGATTATTCATTTTTAAAATTAATATAAACAAATCAATCGAGCAAAAATATTATCTGTAATTATTATGAGAACTTGAAAAAAAGACATAAAATTCAACTGGATATTTAAATACTCATGGGAAACACTTATACTAATAAGAACTCTAAATATTAAAACAGAAGCAAGTTTACAAAGATTTTTAATTTACTATTTTTTTGTGAAAATTACTCACTCAATATCAAAATTGTCCTACCCTAGAGCAATCTTACAATAAAATAAACTTTCATCCTAGATTAGAACACAACTTATTAAAGCATTTTTATATTTTTTGGTTTCTACAAATAAATTTATCGGAGTTGTGCTCTTGAAAAAAAAAATTTTAATCATCTATTGATAAATCATGGAAGAGTTGGAAAAGCGCGATAGAGCATGCGTGGGGTGTGTGTGGGGGGGGGGGGGGGTTACGAGGAAAGAATAGATTTTTTAAAGAAAATATTTTTATATTTTATGTTTAATGTTTAAAGAAAAAAAAGGAGAAAATTTCAAAATAAACTACAATGAACAAAGAAAAGGTGGTCAGTAGGAACTACCGATAAACAAAAGAGAGCAATTTACTAGGAAAGAGATTCAAACTCGCACCACCTAGATGGGATGATAGTCTAGAAAATTATTTTATCTACGATATGTGCGCTTTGGTTGTATGAGCATGATTTTCAGGTATAGGTTTTGATGAATGACAAACAATGAAGTCAAAGCGTCAAACAACGATATAATATGACAAACAATCAAATGGCGAGAAGCATACTGATGACGGAATTGCATGAACAAGCCAAAGTCGAGCCAAAGAGTTCAAGACCGAAGACCCAAGACGTAGGTCGTTTGGTAGAACCAATGTAAGAACAACGCTTAAGTATCTCATCTTTTGGCTCAACATTAGGTCATCATAAACATGCATAAAATATTTTATTAAATCTTATTTATCATAAACATGCATCTTTGTGTTAAACCAAAATGATTTGTATTTTAGTCAAAATGGTTTTTAAACATGTCTTTTAAATCTGGACCTAAACAATCGATTATATGCTCCTTACAATCGATTGTGTTTTTCAAAATAGCAAACAATCGATTATACAGTTTTAACAATCGATTGTATTAAGACAGTATGATCTGAAGTTTTTCAAAATAGCAAACAATCGATTATATACTTCTAACAATCGATTGTATTGAGACAGTACTTAAACTGAATTTTTCAATCAGCTAAATAATCGATTATATGTTTTTAACAATCGATTATAATCAGAATAATCGATTATGGTTTTTATACAATCGATTATATTCAGACCGTTCCCACAGAATCCTAAATTGATTTTTGAACGTTGAAAACAATCGATTTTATAGGTTTTACAATCGATTGTTTTCCTTAAAATCAGGAGTCTGTCTTTTGAACGGTCCTCAAACAATCGATTGTGTAGGTCAGACAATCGATTGTATGAGCAAAAATTCAGGGATTTTATTTGTCAATTAAGCAACGGTCAGCACCATTTTTCACCTATAAAATGAGGTCTTTTGAGCTGCTTTTAAACACACAACTCCTTCATACATTGATATACATATTGATCATTTTCAAGCATCATTTTAGAGCTTTTGTGGAGCCATTTGATAGACAACTTTGTGTTGTTCATAGAGCTAAAATTGTATCTCTTTATCTACTCTTTTGAGAGAGTGCTTGTGTAAAAGAGAGTTGTTTGAGAAGAACATATCTTTTCATTTGTCGGGTTTGCTAAGTACCCAAAGTCTTAGTGGTTGAAGTCTTGGGGTGAGGTATCCTCAAGCAAGTGAAGTCTTAAGGTGCGGTATCCTTGAGCAACTGTAACGGTTTGTTAAGCACCCGTAAGCTTAACGAAGTTAGTGGAAATCTCGAGAGAGTCTCTCGGGGACTGGACTAGCCACGGGTTGTGGTGAACCAGGATAACATCGGTGCGTTCGTTCCTTATTATTTACTTATCGCACTTATTTCATTCCTGCAATTTTTAAATTCCGCAAGTTTACGCTATTTTTTATTATAACGCTATTCACCCTCCCCCCCCCCCTCCTCTAGCGTTAAGCATATATTCTAACAATTGGTATCAGAGCCTAACTCTCTGAAAGCCTTAACCGGTTGAGAGCAATATATATTTTTTTGTTGAGAATATTGAACGCAGGAATAATGAGCGAAGGACAATCCCCCACTTGCCCTCCACTATTTGACGGAACAAACTGTACATATTGGAAAGAGCGGATGAGTATCTTCCTCAAAGCAAACAGTTTTCGTTTGTAGCAAATCATCAAAAACGGTGAACCAATACCGACAAAGAAAGTTGGAGAAACCACGGTTCCAAAGAAGGAAGATGAATATGATGCCGAGACATCAAGAAAGTTGAAAATAATGCAAGGGCCATCTATGTATTATATTGTGTAGTGAATCCGGATGACTATCGAAAAATCTCTTGCTGCACAACCGCCAAGGAGATGTGGGATAAACTCGAAATCATTTATGAAGGTACGCCTCAAGTCCGAGAATCCAAAATTGATTTTCTAACACATAAATATGAAATCTTTAAAATGGAGAAGGAACCCATTGGTATTATGTTCGAACGGTTTTTAAGAATCGTCAACGATCTCCATGCTCTCGGGAAAGTTTACACGAACAAAGATCTTGTTCGAAAAGTCCTACGGAGTCTCACTCCCGAATGGCGTTCCAAAGCCAATGAAATCCAAGAGTCGATGGAATTCAAGGATATCACAATTGATGGACTAAGAGGTAACCTCGAAACTTATGATAGCACAATTCTTAACCCTTATCTTAGAAGTAATTCAAATTTATCCTCTAAACGAGAAGAGGTAAGTGATTCGGAAAGGGATGATGATAATATTTCAAATGATATAATTGAAAAGTCTTGTAAGTCTATGAAGAAGGACAAGAAAAAGAAGAAACACCATAGGCGCGTATCACGGGATTCGGACAGCTCAGGCGATGAAACCGCCGCATTGTGTCTCATGGCAAACGAAGAAGAAGAGGTAAGTACATCTAACTCTCACTCGTTTGAAGAATTACAAAATGCCTATGATGAATTGTATGGTGAATTTGTTAATGCTTCCAAAATGATAAAAGATTTGAAGAAAACACTTTCTTTGCAGAAAACACTTTCTTTGCAAGAAACAGATTTTCAGAAAATACTTTCTCTACAAGAATTGAAAAATCCTCTTCTTTGAAAGAAATAGATTTTGAAAAATTGACTAATGAAAATGGTGTTCTTAAAAATAAAATTGAAGTTTTAGAAAAAGAAAATAAATTTTTGGAAAATGACATTGTTGATTTTAAAAATAAGATCAAGGATTTGAATGAAGCCTCTTCAATTGATAAATGCTCAAATTGTTCTTCTTGTAGTTCTTTAAAAATAGAGAACATAGAACTTAGGAACGCACTAGAAAAACGTAGTGTTGATAGTCCTAAAATTGAAGTTGTTAAAAAGGATGAAAGTAATGAGGTTGGTCAATCTAGAAAGAATTCTAGGAACCTCACTAATGAGTCTAAGATTAATTGTTTTAGACCACCTAGAAAAAACTCTAGGACTTTTGTTAATAAGTCTAGAATGAAAAATTTTAGACCACCTAGAAATGATTCTAGGAATTTCAACGATTCGAGGAAAAACAAATTTAGATCACCTAGAACGCATTTGGCTCAACCTAGACATATGCACAATCCTAATGTTATATGTCACTATTGTAATCGGGTAGGACACACTGCACCCGTCTGTTTTGCTAAACATAGAGATTTATGTGTTGATTATGATTATCATTATCCTAACCCCCAAGGACCCAAAAGAAGTTGGGTACCAAAAACCTATTTTTAGGTTCTTTTTGCAGGTGTGCTTGAAGACTACAATATTGTAGTGGATGCACCAAGCACGAAACATTAATGCATTAAAGGGGAACGTCGGTTAGTTATCATATTTTGAATAAAAACGTAATAGTTGATATGTGCTAATAATCAATATTATCTTTGTTTGATGCATGTCTTAGTAAGTTCTTTTTGAATAACAATTAGTATCAATTAGTTTTAAAATAAATGATTGATTCATGTTTTGATGAATATTCTTAGTTTAAAATAACAATTGGCATAGTTGAGAAAAATGACCGTTATTATTAGTATGCCATTTACTAACATTTGATATGATCTTGTTTATAACGATTGGTATCGTCAATGGTTAAAATAATTTTTGGTATAGTCTTTTTGCTAATGCCAAAAGGGGGAAGAAAATAGGCGATATGCATGCCTTAATTGAGGGGGAATATTCAATTAAGGGGGAATTACTTAATTAAGGGGAAATATTCAATTAAGGGGGAATTATATTGAATTGATTATATTGAATTGGTTGCATAAATTGTATGTTGAGATATAGCATGAATTTAGGGGGAATTCAATATGCATATCCTCCGTTGTTTGTCATTATCAAAAAGGGGGAAATTGTAAAAAATCACTCTATCTATGATATGTGCGCTTTGGTTGTATGAGCATGATTTTCAGGTATATGTTTTGATGAATGACAAACAATGAAGTCAAAGCGTCAAACAACGATATAATATGACAAACAATCAAATGGCAAGAAGCATACTGATGACGGAATTGCATGAACAAGCCAAAGTCGAGCCAAAGAGTTCAAGACCGAAGACCCAAGATGTAGGTCGTTTGGTAGAACCAATGTAAGAACAACGCTTAAGTTATCTCGTCTTTTGGCTCAACATTAGGTCATCATAAACATGCATAAAACATTTTATTAAATCTTATTTATCATAAACATGCATCTTTGTGTTAAACCAAAATGATTTATATTTTAGTCAATATGATTTTTAAACATGTCTTTTAAATCTGGACCTAAACAATCGATTATATGCTCCTTACAATCGATTGTGTTTTTCAAAATAGCAAACAATCGATTATACAGTTTTAACAATCGATTGTATTAAGACAGTGTGATCTGAAGTTTTTCAAAATAGCAAACAATCGATTATATACTTCTAACAATCGATTGTATTGAGACAGTACTTAAACTGAATTTTTCAATCAGCTAAATAATTGATTATATGTTTTTAACAATCGATTATAATCAGAATAATCAATTATGGTTTTTATACAATCGATTATATTCAGACCGTTCCCACAGAATCCTAAATTGATTTTTGAACGTTGAAAACAATCGATTATACAGGTTTTACAATCGATTGTTTCCCTTAAAATCAGGAGTCTGTCTTTTGAACGGTCCTCAAACAATCGATTGTGTAGGTCAGACAATCGATTGTATGAGCAAAAATTCAGGGATTTTATTTGTCAATTAAGCAACGGTCAGCACCATTTTTCACCTATAAAATGAGGTCTTTTGAGCTGCTTTTAAACACACAACTCCTTCATACATTGATATACATATTGATCATTTTCAAGCATCATTTTAGAGCTTTTGTTGAGCCATTTGATAGACAACTTTGTGTTGTTCATAGAGCTAAAATTGTATCTCTTTATCTATTCTTTTGAGAGAGTGCTTGTGTCAAAGAGAGTTGTTTGAGAAGAACATATCTTTTCATTTGTCGGGTTTGCTAAGTACCCAAAGTCTTAGTGGTTGAAGTCTTGGGGTGAGGTATCCTCAAGCAAGTGAAGTCTTAAGGTGTGATATCCCTGAGCAACTGTAACGGTTTGTTAAGCACCCGTATGCTTAACGAAGTTAGTGGAAATCTCGAGAGAGTCTCTCGGGGACTGGACTAGCCACGGGTTGTGGTGAACCAGGATAACATTGGTGCGTTCGTTCCTTATTATTTACTTATCGCACTTATTTCATTCCTACAATTTTTAAATTCCGCAAGTTTACGCTATTTTTTATTATAACGCTATTCACCCCCCCCCCTAGCGTTAAGCGTATATTCTAACAGATAGTGCATTACCAATGCCACCACAACTCATTTTGTAAATGAGGTGTCACTTAAAATATTTGACTACATTCCTTCTTTATATATATATACTTATGCATATACTATTGCATAGTCTCGATCAGAGCTTGCGGGTGGCATGCCACCCTATCTCTTACACATAGATCCGCCCCTATCTATATGCTTGTGAATTATGATGCATTGATATTCATCATTTTTGAAGATTTTATTGTTTATAACAAGCTGGTTGGCCGTACAAACTGAATAGCTAAGTATACCATACTTTTGATTAGTAACATTTTAAGTAATTAGTCTGCCTTTGCATGTGTTTTTATACAAATTTTTTTTGTTTTATGATCCTACCTCTATTTTTATACATGAGACATTTACTTTTACACGTAAGAGATCGGTATATTACACATAAGAGATGTAAAAAGGCTATTCTCATAAATTTTAATTGTAAAGAGGCATGGTGGCGTCTTTGCATGCTTGATATCATTCCCTTTCAGAGGAGCATGACATATGTATAGGTCAAAATCTGACCATCACATAACTATCAATTAAAGGGATTGGTAAGGGGTCGACAAAATCATGGTCGCGCCCACGAAGCGTAATGGCAATAAGTGTCCCATCTACCGCCGAGGTCGAGCCATCAGAAGGCTTACATAGCAAAACATAATGCTTAGGCGAGTGAGGAAGAGCACATTTATGAGAAGGTACGCCAGTTAAGAACCATTGGGTAAAACGGAAAACTGATAGTATATATAAGGAAGATAAAGCAAAAAAGGGGGGTCCATTAAGAAAAAGAGGGAGGAGCAGTGTATTAAAGAGAAGAACAAAAGGAGATCCTCGGCGAAAAACCAACAGCCCGGATTTTGGCTACAACTTCTTGTAATCATCACCGCTGGATCAACAAAGATAGATCTCTTAGCTATCAACAACTTCCCCTATTTTCCTTCTTTACTATTACAAGTATTATAAAGATATCGAAGATGTAAGCTTATTATTTACATCTAATATCTGTCAATCATCTTATGGAATCTTATATAAACTTGGTCTCCTTCGAATACGGTACTCAACGTGCTCAGATTTAGAGTTAATTATATTTTGCTAAGAGTTTCCCTTCATCCGTTAATTCGTCATTAATTTGTTTAACTAAAAGGTTTAATACTTTTTTGGTCAAATAATTTGGGGCTGTCCGAGGGAATTTCTTAGTCAAATTCTTTATTTTCCTTTAGATCTAGAACCAGTCAAGTATTACGACAGAGTTGTCACAACCTCACCATCTTGGTGACAACGCCAACTTGAAAAGAATGGTAGATAAGTTCTTGAAATAACCGTATCAATCTTAAGTCAGATGCCAACACAAAATAAAATCATGGGATATCTATACGCTACCCACGCCGCACCCCTAATGAGGGGTTTAGCGAGTCATATGCACGATTTAAGTAGAACCACTGTAACTATGTGCTTGGCAGGACCGTGATCCCATGTGATGTATTCACCCCGTATACCGAGATGTACTTTCACCCCTGGGGAAGGGATGATAACCTACTGCATGACCCTTTGGAAGATCGGGCATATCCCGCATTATTTTTGTATCATGCATGTTGGATGATTTGTATACAAAACATGACATGTTTCCCTTATTTTGCATGCATATTGGACTGGGACATAGCCTCGGTGTCCCAACGGGTGAGGCAAGCCCAACTCACAAGAAGTCTAGACATAGTTAAATGGCGAAACTGAACGTGGCTGCCAAATCAGAAGTATTATTCGAGTACCACGAGGAGCGAGTAACCCTACAACGCCGCTCCTCCTTTCACCTGCTTGCTAAGACATGGTAATAGACAATTTCATTTTGGTTTATCTTCACTCTTTTGTTCTCTCGAAACAGGAACATGAGCATTCGCATAGGTACACGCATAAGGGACTAACGCCGCCAGAACACCCCAAAAATGGCTCCGTAGCATGCCATCTCGTAAGTAATAACCGAGTAAAACCCTGCAAGCTGCAACATATCACAAATAACAAAAATGGCTCGGTACAGATCAGCTATCGAAAAACAATCTCTAGCATAAGCAAAATTGACCAAACTAGGATTCACCTAGGAAATCCACAGTGCTCTCCAAATGAAAGTGACAGTAAGGAAACCAAGATTTGCACCGAATCACACGTAAATAACACGACTACGAGTGATGTTCTATAACGGGATACAATTTTGACCTTGCTCGAAATAACACCCTACACCATCGGCCTTCGCCAAAAGAGAAGTTCGACCTCGCTCGAATTCACAACGGGTTACAATTTAACACTCTTACGGCGATCGGCCTTCGCCAAAAAAGAAGTTCGACCTCCCTTGATTTCACGACGGGTTACAATTTCGACTGTGCTCAAAATAACACTCCTACGGCCATCGGACTTCGCCAAAAAAGAAGTTCTACCTCGCTCAAATTCACGACGGGTTACAGTTTTTACCTTGCTCAAAATAACACCCCTACGGCCATTGGCCATCGCCATATGAAAGGAAGGTTCAAGAGTTGCAGGTTCATACCCACAGATAGTGTGAGCCTCGCATTCCTTTGCCCGAGCATCTTCAAAGGTGGCCTTTAGGACAGTCCACGCCTCCCACAAACCCTTATAAATATCTCTCTAGTACTCGGTGTGGACTTATATCTTATATAAGCAACGTGGGACCGCAACAGAGGCCGACTTGACCTGGGTTAACAGCTATTCCTTCTAGGCCTCGAGTGCCACGACCCGATCTCCTATGCTTGATGCTTCCCGGTCGATTTCGTCAACACGTTCCTCGAGCCGTGCCTCTCTAAACATGGTCGTAGCCCTCTCAGATTCATGCTCAGATTAGAGGATGCGGATAGCATCCTCCAGCACCGCCGCCCTTGATAAAGATAATATCCGAGCCTCTCTCTCCATTTCGGCCACCTTCTTTTCCAGCTCAGACATCTTCCCATCTATTATGCACTTAAGGCCACGACTCTTGAAGAATTCTGCTCGAGTTCGGCTTGCAAAGAAAACATCTTCGCCTAAAAGTCCTCGCACTCCATGGCCACCCATTTTCCCACCTCGAGTTCCTCATCTTTGGCATGGAGCGGCTCCTCGATCTCGCTGCATCTGCGGATGGACTGCATAATCTCCTGATCCTTTCTCTCCAACTCTCCCCTGATGGATGGGGTGCCAGTACCGCCCTAAGCCGCTTGTGTATCTCACGGCATTTGTTACGATACCGACAATACTTTTTAAGCATCTTTAAAAAATTTCGGCCTGAGTCTCGGCTCTATGGGAACTCTCAATATCCAGCATGTAAGACTAAAAACAAAAAGAGGAAATCAGTTGGTAAAAATCAAAGTAACAAATCAAACAAAGAGAAAAAGGAGGGGGAGACTCACCCTTAAGACCATCACAGCCACACCACGTGACAATTTGGCGTCACTGACATCCTGAAGAGCTCTGTTCTCTGCGGCAGAGCATAGAAGGTAAAACTGCGACACAAAATCTATCATATCTCGCAGAAGGTTGAGATCTGATGGAATATCGAGTATTCGAGAAGGACCTCCTACTCTCACTATAGTTCGGGAAAAGCCCTTCTCAAACATCCTAACATCCTCATGATCGATGTCGGATTCATACTCGTACTCATCAACCATGACGTTTTTCCCCTCTCTTCGACTGAAGAAGAAATATGGTTTGGACGGGATGTTGAAGGATCGTCCAAGATAGCGAAGGAAGCCTCGAGACTTCGTCTCTCGACCATACTAGCATGTTGCTTGCTTATAATGGGCGTAGCCTTTGCGGCCGAGTTGGCATCCCTACCATTTTCAGGCACCACCAAGACACGGTCTCCCCTCGAGGATGTTTCGACTTGAGGAGACACTTCCAACACCACCCATCACCTCTTCGATGGGGCCTCTCCACTACCGGCGTGGGAAGATTCGCCCATTCAACTGGCAATAGGAATCGAAGTCTCTGCTGAGGGGTAAACACGCACATGCGGCTTTGGCCGCAGGTTCAGATTTGACAGTAGCTCTCGCGGTATGTCGGGAAGTGGCTCTTGACGTAGGTCAGGCAATGGGCATCGGCTGATGGAAAGGGAGCAGAAGAGCCCTCGTCCTTCATACCCGCTCAGTCGACAATGAAATATGATCATACAACAATAAGATTAAACCACAAGGCTAAGAATAAAAGGAAAAACTGTAGCGGACCGACTCACCAATGAGAGGTCACGCTCATATTTCTCATGGAAGCACGCCCACTCATGTATCCCCATTGTATGGGGGAGAAGTGCGCTCACCCACTCGCGGATATCGTCAAGTAGTGGGGGAGGTAATCTTTCGGCTACAAAAGCAAAAATAATTCCATAAAAATATCACCTAAAGAAGAATGATCGACGACCGCCCTAAGAGGAATCAAAGATAAAAAAAGAGAAATTTACGATTGAAGTTCCACGGCCTAGGAAACCCTACCGAGTCCGCCATAAGGTGCTAGGTCCGCACATAAAAATAGCTTTTCCAGAAGCGGCGATTAGCCTTGTTGTCCATCTTCACTACCAAACTCTTGGGTCCTCGATGGCGCATGTGGATCATTATACCCCGAAGAAAATGAGGGACAACGATATGAAGCATACGCCCCCAAAGTAGTCCTTTGACTGACAAGCTTCCCGTACTTGATAAACATGAGGAAGAGTTTGTGCGCGTGCGGAGAGAGATGAGCGGGACACACTTTGTAGAAGTGGAAAAACTCTACCACCAGAGAGGGGAGAGGAAGTGTGTACCTGATAAAAAATGTGTATGCGTAAAATGCGTAGTACCCCGGGCGGTGCAAATGTACAATGTCCTTCCCTGCTGCTGGTACCATTTTGAGATGAATTTGGGATTCCCCACTTGGCCTTGACCGCCGTAATTGTCGCTTCATGCATGGTGGAAAGAACATGCTTCGTTTCGCTTCCGGTAGTGTTGTTGAAGTAAGTCCTTAATTTCCTCGGACGGGGAACTATCTCATCCACTGTCGAAAATCCCTCGTCTTCCATCACCTCCATTCCATCTTCAAGAAGGGGAACATTATTTTCCGACACTAGAGCTTCGACAAATCTATCAGTCCGAGAAAAAGTTCTAGTCATTTGCCTTTCTTGATCGGAATAAACAAGAACGATGAAAGAAAAGAGAGAATAATCTCGTCGAATTTTTACGAAAGCAGAAGTATGAAAGAATGAAGGATGTGGGAGTTTGTAAAATTGCCTTAGGTAAATTGCAGAGCATAACACTAAAATGAGGGATTCCCCCTATTTATTGGACCACAAATGTCCTCAGAGGGAAACTCGAGAGCCGCCAATCAAAAACTAAATTAGCACGGGAAACGATACGAGCTTGGGAAATACGTGTCGTAATGATGCATAACAGGTATTCATGGTATCCTAAATCGACAAGATGATCCAACTCCGAACTTATATAACGACCCAATAAAGTCATTGAGGCGTCACATCGCCGCCTCGCCATGAGAATCTCTTCCCTCGCACAATGCTCAGATTTCTCCTAATTCTTCAATAAACAAAATTCGCCCATCGATCTTGCTAAAAGGCGACCCTAACGAATGGAGGGAATAACTGTATAGGTCAAAATTTGACCATCAGATGGCTATCAATTAAAAGGAATGGTAAAAGGTCGACCAACCCATGGTCGCGCCCACGAGGTGTAATGGCAACGAGTATCCCAGCCGCCGCTGAGGTCGAGCTGTCAGAAGGCTTACATAGCAGAACATAACTCTTAGGCGAGTGAGGAAGAGCACAATCATGAGAGGGTACACTAGTTAAGAACTGTTGGGTAAAAGAAAACTGATAGTATATATAAGAAAGATAAAACAGAAAGACGAGGGGGGTTCCATCAAGTAAAAGAGAAAGGAGCAGTGTATCAAAGAGAATAACAACAGGAGATCCTTAGTAAAAAACCAACAACCCAGATTTTGGCTACAACTTCTTGTAATCATCATCGTTGGATCAGCAAAGATAGATATCAACAACTTCCCTTCTCCTTCTTTGCTATTACAAGTATGGTATAAATATATCAAAGATGTAAGCTAATTATTTATATTTGATGTCTGTCAATCATCTTATGAAATCTTATATAAACTTGGTCTCCTTCGACTGCGGTACTCAACGTTCTCCGATTTAAAGTTAATTATGTTTGGCTAAGATTTACCTTCATCCTTTAATTGATCATTAATTGGTTTAATACTTTTTTGATCAAACAATATATATCTCTATGTGCTTAGTGCTCTACTCTTTTATTTTTATTTTATAACTCAATCATAATATTTAATAACATTTATTTAATTTTTTAAAATTATACATTTATTGAGATGACTAGTACATGAAAATGTGGTACTTAGAACTTAAAAGATTGACATAAATTATTAGTCTACTTTAACGCATTATAAATATGAAGCTTTAATTTCGGTTAATCATACCCGGGTACTCTAAAAATTATATGTTATTAATTGGGATATAAAACTATACACCACCAACGTATAAAACTTAAAAAAAATACGACTACAATATTTAATTACTCAATGTGACAATGAGAGCTTTATCCAACTGCCCTTTATCCACTGCCATCGCTAGGTATTCCATGCTGAAGCCCATACCATATGGAAGTAGATTGCATTGGGTAAGGTGCCAAATACATCCTATTTTTTGTCTAGGCAACATTATATTATAGGATATTTTGTGTCATAAAAATACCAAAAGGAAATCTAAAATTGGAAGCCTGATTGGTGGCTTACAATTGACGTGGGACATACTTCCTTAAAGAATTTATCTTATCCAATTGATACTCAAGATTGTTTTGTCTCAAATCAGTGTAACACCCCATCATTCTCACTGTATATATAAGTGATCATTTTCTTACCACTCTCACACTACCAGTAATACCAGTCCAAGAATTATTATTTAATTCTTTAGCTGACAATTTAGATAGTAAAACTCAATTCCTTATATTCATGGCTCTTCAGGCTGCTGCACTACTTCCTTCTGCTTTCTCTATTCCCAAGGAGGTTTGTGTTTATTTCTTTGGTCTGCATTTGAAATCTGAAGCTTCAACTAGTACAGTAGTTTTATATCTTTTTTATTAACCATTCTGTTATCTTGCAGGGCAAAGCTGGTGCAATTTTGAAGGATTCTAATCTCTTTGGAATTTCCCTCTCAGACCATATTAAATCTGATTTTCGCTCCTCTTCATTTAAAGTGAAGGTACCTACAACTGCATTTCCTAAAATACTTTTTGAGCTCTCAACTTTACCAACTATAACAGGAAAGTTACAGTACTATTCTTTTGTTACATTATAGTAAGCAGGGGCGGATTTACCTTAACCCTAGTGGTGTCAACATTGCTTCGCTGAAAATCTTTATTAATTATTTGTATATAATTCAATGAAAAAACAAGAAAATAATAAAAACAAATAAAGTGACATCACTTGTCACAAAACTATTTTGTGTCACATTAAAGTAACTAAAGTTTATTTACTATAGTAATGAACTTAGTGATCCCCAGACCCCACATTGTAGGATTATACCGGATTTTTTGTTGTAATAATAAGTTCAGTGATCATACGTAAAATTAACTCATTCCGGATTGTTAGCTGATATTGAATTTCATGCAGAGCCAAAGAAGGTTGTCCCATGGATCTATTAGAGCCGAGACAATGGTTGCAACTCCAGGTGTTACCAACGCCACAGTATCAGGAAAGAAAACTTTAAGAAAAGGGTGTGTAGTAGTTACTGGAGCCTCTTCAGGATTAGGCCTAGCCACAGCAAAAGCTCTAGCTGAGACAGGAAAATGGCATGTGATTATGGCATGTAGAGACTTTCTAAAAACTGAAAGAGCAGCAAAATCCGCAGGCATGCCTAAGGAGAACTACACAATAATGCACTTAGACCTTGCGTCGCTCGACAGTGTTCGCCAGTTTGTCGATAACTTCCGGAGATCAGGTCGCCCTCTTGATGTATTGGTTTGCAATGCAGCAGTTTATCAACCAACTGCTAAAGAGCCTTCTTTCACTGCTGATGGATTTGAGCTCAGTGTTGGGACTAACCACCTTGGTCATTTCCTTCTTTCAAGATTGTTGCTTGATGATTTGAAGCAGTCTGATTACCCTTCAAAGAGACTCATCATTGTTGGTTCCATTACAGGTAACTAAAGCAACCAATGACGGATCCAACAATGGGTTCACGAGTTCAGTAAGATCCAGTGTTTCTAGGTCGAATTCTATATATAGGAATCGCAGCCCGGTGCACTAAGCTCCCGCTAAGAGTCTTTTATATAGCCTTATCGTGCATTTCTGCAAGAGGCTATTTCCAAAGCTCGAATCCGCGACCTCCAAGCCACATGGCAGCAACTTTATTAGTTACGCCAAGGCTCGCTTTCTGGAACCCTATATACATGTGTGCCAAAAACAAGTACTCTATGCATCTCAGAACCCGCAGTGTCTAAGTGTCTAAATTCTGAATCCGCCAAGTAAATGCAACTACTCACTAAGTAAAACGGATTGAGAATATGAATTTACTACTCTTTCCAGTGGGAGACTAAACTTGTTACTGAACTGAATTTTCAGGAAACACAAATACTTTGGCCGGAAATGTGCCTCCAAAAGCAAACCTTGGGGACTTGAGGGGCTTGGCAAGGGGACTCGACGGGCTGAACAGCTCGGCCATGATCGATGGTGGAGACTTTGATGGTGCAAAAGCATACAAAGACAGCAAAGTTTGCAAT
Organism: Nicotiana benthamiana; assembly: GCA_034376525.1. Classification (NCBI taxonomy): domain Eukaryota; kingdom Viridiplantae; phylum Streptophyta; class Magnoliopsida; order Solanales; family Solanaceae; genus Nicotiana; species Nicotiana benthamiana. The sequence continues at coordinate 121,411,752 of CM067331.1, forward strand.
ATGCTCACTATGCAGGAGTTCCACAGGCGATACCACGAGGAAACTGGCATTACATTTGCCTCTTTATACCCTGGCTGCATAGCAACAACAGGGCTTTTCAGGGAGCATATCCCATTGTTTAGACTCCTTTTCCCTCCATTCCAGAAGTATATTACCAAGGGATTCGTCTCCGAGACAGAATCTGGAAAGAGACTCGCACAGGTAATAATCACCAGCAGTGGCGAAACCAGAAATTCTAATAAGAGAACACAAGGAATTGCAAGAATGCCACACTTGGAGTTCGAACACCACTTAAAGTGAACCACCTATGCTACTGCACTAGAAGCTTCCCTTACAGAAAGAGTTTCCAATATAGAAAGAATTTCACTAAAATCATGTCGCTAAGGGTAAAATAGGAAAATTATAATAAAAGAGTTTCCAGTAGAGAAGGATATCAGATTGAAAGAAAAGAACGTCATATAAAATGGAACAGACGGAGTAATAATTAACGGTAGCCTAGTACTACTAGAAAGAAAAGAAAACGGCCAAACCTTAACAAGAAAAAAGATTAACCTATGATGTTGTTTATTCCTTTTTTACAGGTTGTAAGTGATCCAAGCCTTACAAAATCAGGTGTTTACTGGAGCTGGAACAAGAACTCTTCTTCTTTTGAAAATCAGCTGTCACAAGAAGCCAGTGATGCAGAGAAAGCGCGTAAAGTGTGGGAAGTCAGTGAGAAACTCGTCGGTTTGGCTTAGATTTTTCGGACTGAACTTAACTTTTGCTGAGGCAAAGAAGAAAAGAGAGTTCATGAGTGAGGATTTGAATTGAAATTCTGTTTTGTTGTAGAAAAAGGTTGTTATGTTGTAAGGTTCTGAGTTAGGAATAAAAAATATCACTCCAATTTACTTCCAATATGGATTTAAGATAGAATTTAGTCGAAGCAACATGGCCATTGAAGATTCATATAGTCGATCCTAACTTGCTTGAGGAGTGGTTTTGTTCAGGGTAATCCATCCTTTATTAAATTTTCAATGTCATAAGCTTTTCCAAGATACTTCCTCCTTCTCAAATAAGTCGTGATTTTTATTTAGAAGTACGAGACAATCAATTATTTTTTCCTCATTGTTCATCCTCAAAAGTAATTGTTCTTGAAAATGGGTATGACACATAAATAAAGTAAATATTCAATAAAGAGATATTATATCTTAAGACATAAATAAGGATAAAATAGTCAAAAAAACCCTCCTTATTATGGTTTTGTAAAAGAGAAACGCGACAAATAATTTGAGAGGGAAGGAGTATATTTTTTCCGACTCCAAAACAAAGTTTCAATGGTTAAATTTACTGTAATTACAGGTACATATTTAAGAAAAGAGCATCATATCATACAAATTGTTTCAGGGCAAGGAGGCGGCGATTAATCATCTATTCTACTAAATTGATACTGATCAACAGATATCCTAGCCAAGTTGACAGCGAGTACATAAACTTTTCAGAAGCTGAATCCTTGTTGATGTTTCCATTTAAAGAGATATATACATTGGTACACAAAGTAAGGTAAGACACCAAGCTAAAGGACACTAACAAGGGAACCAAAAACACAAAGGAAAGCACAAAAGATGACCAAATATGATGTCCATTTGGAGAAGCAAAATGGTTTTTAGTAAGAGGTATCCCAATCAGACCAGTTAGCTTCACTTCCAACTCTGGGGATGCTATTAACCCTTGAATACAAATCCACTTTGAAATTAGCTCCACACAATGCCCCTTCACTATCTACCCTTGGCATTGCCCTCATCTTGTTCATTGGATGCTCAAAATTCATCAGCCCTTTCTCACTATGAAACATACAACCTGTAATAAATATATCAACTAATTAATCAGAATTCAACAAACTGCCATGTTAAACAATATAACTGTGACTCAGTGGCGAAGACACCCTTTAGTAAAGCGTGTCGTCCCCACCTAAATATTTTTCTCAATAATGTGTATATTCTAGAGGATGAACTCGACTTTTTTCATCCAAGCCAGATCGAACAAAAGATCTTTCTATTAGTGCTTTTATTCTCCTGGCTATGATACTGGTAAAGAACCCTCTTCTTTCTCTCCTACACGGTTGTTGAGACACACTAAGTAGTTATGGGAAAGATAAATGTCATACATGCGAAGGATATTGAGATAGCTTCTTCCTTCTCTGTGCGTGGATTAGCCCTTGATCGGATGATTATTCTTATTTAAAAGTCAGAACATAGAGTTTCAACTGTGCTTTTTCTAACAACTTGAAAGGCAATTTCCCCTACTATCTAGAACTCCAGAAGCGATAAAAGTGCTACACTAAGCCATCACCACAATGTAAATATTAATTCAGGATAGGAAGTAAAATCCTCATACTATAGTCTTGCACAAAATCCTGTGTACGCCATTACTTCGACTCTCCACGGTCGAATCCCAATTATTTGTAGATGTTACCTGTGGGAAAGGGTGCAAATGACTTTGCACATCCAGCTTTAATGACCTCTAAATCATCAGAAATCACAACAGATCCATCAGCAGCAATACCCCAAAACAGCTTCACCCCACCATCTGAACCCTGCAAATTATATAATAGCAGTTTCTTTTTAACTCCGGTAAATATAAATGGTTGCACTAACTCTGGTGAAGTACTACTAATAATACTTACCAAAGCAACAAATACAGTTCCAGTCTTACTGTCATATATAACAAAGGCATAGCTTCCATCAAAATCCTTAATAACTTGGTCAGCTGGATAAGGTCCTCTGTCCCTCAATGTTCTGTAGGCTTCTATTACTAGCATGGCTTCATTTGTAACTTTTGATAGCCCATATTGTTTTATTTGTGCACATAAGTTGTTCAAGCTCCCCAAAAACAAGCAGTATATATCATCATACCCACAAAACAACCTTCCAAAAGAAACACCATCAATCCAAAATTCTTTGGTTTTGACTTTAAAAAATCAAAATAAAAGTAGCAAAACGCTGTAATTTATACTTCCTCCGTTCTAATTTGTATGGTCTAGTTTGACTACGCACTGAATTTTAAGAAAAAAATATAGAAATTTAAAACTTATCGATCATAAACATGTAATAATATTAATATATAGCAAAAAGACTGCTTAAAACTTGCAATTTGGATCTGCCATAATATTTGTGTAGTCACCAAAAACTTCTCATCAATGATAAACAAAAAGGTTGAAGGCAATTACTTTTAATGAAATAGTTGTCCCCATCATTTTAAAACGGGTTAATAAAAAAAATACTGTCAAACAAATTAGAACAAAGGGAGCAAAGGTGTAGTTAACCTAGCATGGGTTCGATCGAATCCTATTACTTTGCTTAAACATTATATTTATACTAGAAAATTCATTAATACGTATAAATATTTAATTAGAAACCCAACAACAAAGACAAATTATATAGAAATTCTATAGTAAATTCAAAATCAATAAACTTTAAATTCTAGCTTTGCGAGCCAATAATTACCTTTGTGTCTGATGCAGCAAGGAAGTGCAGTGAGGACGAACAAAGGCAAGAGCAGCAGCATTTCCAAAGCTTACAGAAAAGGTACTTGAGGGGTGAGCTGAGACGAAATTTTCAAGAGTTTCTTCAGGTAGCAAACATCTTTTAGATGAAGGGCTATGTAGCTCGTCTGGTAGATGCGCATATGCCTTGTGAAATATTGCCAGCATTTTTCCTTTTTTGGCTTGAATATGAGTAATCTAATAATACAGAATTAAGTTCTTGATATTTGGAGTGGAATAGGAATTGATACTTCTTAGTTTGTGTGTATATATACAACGGTGAACTCCTGTTTTGATAGTCATCAACGAAGCTGAGGATGAAATAAATAACTTATCTGTAAGTTACCAAACCAATTAACTACTAGTTCAAAATATGTTTTTTAAATATAAATTTTTATTATTTAATTCTAAATTAGCGATAATATTTGTAGGATCGTATGATGATTTTATCAGCGGGTTGCTCTGATGGTAAGCAAATCCCATTTTCAATCGAAAGGCTGTGAGTTCGACTCTCCCCAAGAGCAAGGTGGTAAGTTTTTGGAGGGAAGAATGTCGGGAGTCTATTTGGAAACAACCTCTCTATCTAAGGGTAGAGGTAAGATCTGCGTACATACTACCCTCCCCAGACTCCACTAAGTAGGTTATACTAAATTATTATTGTAGGATGATTTTATCAAAAAATTTAAACCGTTAAAAAATACTTTTTATTTATATAATTATATTCGACTATGCCCTTTGATAAGTGTGCTTAAAATTTTAAATTATAAGAACTGCAAAACTATATTATCACTTTTATCTATATTTTTTAAGATTAGAGTATTTAATTTGATGGTGTCTATTTTATCCTGTAGCGGTTGGAACAGACGTAAGAGTTTTTGGGTTGGAATGAGGGTGACGTGAAAATGATGAGGACAGGATAAGGTTTCTCGTATTCCATATAATGTCTTTATCCGTTTAGTTCATTTGATTTTCTTCCAAATATTTTTGTTCTAAATTGTGAAGCTTTGTGGAGGCAAGGGCGGTCAGTTGCATATTTCTTTTCTTTCTATAAAAAGAAACCCATCTCTTATCCCGAAAGGGTAAGTAGATGTGGGCCTGTAAACCATGGTTCTGCAGGCCGACAAGCTTTTGCAAAATCTGTGGGTCATTACCACAATCTCAAAATGTAATACTCCTTTCCTTTTAATTTTTGTCAATACATTTATTTTAACATTGCCATGTGATAAGATGGTTAAGTATTTGTATCGTAAAAATAAAATTTTACTAAAAATAATTTTTAAGAAAAAAATATCTAAAATACCTATCTACACAGTGTTATTTTTCGGTGAAAAGGTGTCGGTTGACACTCCTCCGGCAGAGGTAGCTCCGCCCCTGGTATTTCTTGAGAACTCCAAATAAGAAATACCACTCCTTTCTTCATTTTCTTTTTGTGAAAGGATTTAATCAATTTTAGGCGTTCTTCAATATCACTAGCAATATAGACCTTCTTACGTTTTAATACATGTGAGTCTAATATAATTTTTCAATTAATATGTAATTTTGTCTAATTCAATTGATGATTTTGTTCACGTACGTTTCCATAACATTTTGTAGTATAAACTTTTATGGTCTATTCTTTCCTTCGATATCACGAATAGCAAAAGTTTAACATACGAATTATCCTTACTTTAATTCAACATGAAGCTAAAAAGCTATTAAAATATTAAATATGACATAATATTGTTATTATGGTTTTGAAATTTATGGCCTTAAATTTCGTAATATTTATGTAATTATAACTTTTTATTAAGGATAAAATAAAATTTAAAATTATTATTTTTAAATTTAAAAAAAATATTTTTAAACAGATTAGAAAAAATAGGTTCATATAAAATGAAATGAAAGTTAATACAAGTTTACAACAACTACTGTTTTTTATTATTGTATATTTATTTTCTTTTGTATTATAAAAATTAAAACTTCTATAGACAAGTAATATTTTGACTTATCTTTATTTTTTTTCTTTTACCATTTTCTCTTTCTCTTTTGATAACTTCTGTCGAAGGCTATTCGAGAGGCAACATAACTTCTTTATTTGTGAGACGAGTGTACTGAGGGGAGGGGTGAATTGTAAAAATTCTTTTTAGTCGACTAACTTTGCTCTTAGTTGACTATTGAGAGTCTGCAGACACTTATTAGTATATCAAATAAAATAAAGGCAAGTAATAAAAATGAACAAGAAGAGATTTTTATACCGATTTATATATCGGTATGGTATCTATATCCAGTTTTCTTGAATCACAAGAATTCTCTTAGAACTTCAATCGAACAGTTGCAATATGAGAGTAGTTTTCTGGATGAACCTCACGTGAAGTTCATCCAGATTCATCCTTGATATGTTGGGTCTATTTTGATCTCCCCAATCATTAAGTTTTGAGTTTGCCACTAAATTTACGCATTGGTTTAATTCTCTTTCCTTCCTGCTCCCCCTGTTTTTATTCCCCCTGTTTTTCTACTCTTGTTCTTCTCCCCATTTGACATTAATCAAAAAGAACAAGCAGAGAGATAGAAGTATTGAATGATAGTAATATAACAAACATGCAGTACATATTTATATACAACTAAATCGTCATAGTTGAGCAAAAGCGGGCATAGCGACGCCCAATCAAGCACAACCAAAACAAAGTTTTAACAGACCAAAAAATAATTGTTTAAACAAACTAGACAATTAATTCCTTTCAAGGAAATACTTCAAAGTGTTGATTACTTTGGTGAAGAAGTTGTCATAAGAAGCATCAATCTCCTCTGTGACTTTGTTCACTCGCTCAGTGACATACTGCATAGCCTGATTCCTTGCGTCTTTGTAGTTTGAAGATTGATCCTTAATCTGGCCACATCTATTTCAGTTTCCTTTGTCATATCCTTGATTTTGTTCACCTGATCCTGCATAGAGATTAACAATTTTTTGGTACCTACAATATTTTAATGCATTTGTAGCAGATGTTCTGATACAGAGGATTGTTTGGCTTCAGACTTAATTCATCCAGTGCCTTATTGAGTAGTAGATTCTGGGGCTTTCTCTTTCTTGATCCAAGTTCCTTCAACTAGAGTGTATCCCATTATAGGAAGTGCAATCTTGTGATAGGTGATGGATGTGACCACTTTCATTACTTGTAAAATGTGAGAGATTAGTAGACCATGAGGCAAACTATTAGGAGAAGAAGATACATCCCTAATGCTTTCAAGCATGTATTGACGTATCCAAGCAAACCAGCCAATAGTTTTTTCATCCACAAGACAGTACAGAACAAAAATATCTCTATTAGATAAGGTGTTGAGAGACCCAGTGCGAAGTAACAAGGTGATAGCAATAATATGGGCTCGTAGACGATGCTTAAATTTCAATTTTTAGGGCTTATATAAATGTGTGGAGGGGATTCAGACATAACACTTTTTTCTTCCTCAAAAGACACTTCAAAATCATCTTGCCACGAGTGTTGTATAAAGAAATTATATCCAAGAGACTTAGTTCCAAATTATCAGAAATTTCTGTGATAGCAAGTCTGTTGAGAAGTGCCTGAGGCTAGGTTTGTGCAAAAGAGTGAGATGAAGCCTCCGCACAAGGTGCTCTTTGAATTTGTGAACAAGTGTTTGCTACCCAGACAGGAGAGAAGGCACACTGCAAATTACATGGACCTAGTCCTTCTGGAGTGTCGTGTGAGAGGAAAGTAGATTAACTGGCCTTCTTTCATTGTCAAGCTACTGGATAGAGTCATCAATGGCTTCAAAGACCATGCCACACCTTATGGGTTTATATTGACAACTGTCTTGGCCAAGTTAGATGTGCCATTGAAAAAGCGTGAGATGGCCTCCAGCAAAAAGTACTTTGGAATCAAAACTCTGCAGGCTTGTGACTATCTGCTAAGTGTAACCCCAATTGAACCTGGTTCATCCCTAAAGACTCCTATGAATAGCAAAGTTAGGGCATTGGTTCTAGAGTGTGGAATGAAAGATACAGAAATTGCTAGGCTCCAGGCTCGCATTGCTGAGCTAGAAAGTGAAAGAAATGGCATCAAAGCTGAGCTAGCAAAGGAAAAAGAGAAGAGTGAAGGGATGCTCCAAACAATTCTCAATCTTCTTCAATCCCAACCCTCTAGTTCCTCCAAGCCCTAGAACCAGTTTAGAAACCCCCTCAGTGACCCAGATACGGGACTTTTCTCTGTTTGTATTTGCTCATGGTTGGATGTTTGTTTTTCTTTTTGTGGTCTGTTTTGTAGAAACACCTCCTAATCAATGACAATGTGCTTCCTTTTCTCTTGTTCTATAAATTTTATGATCTTAATAGTTAAATTATTTGTGAAGTTGATTGCTAAAATTTTAACTATATTCCCTTGCTCTCTAGGTGCACGCCTGATTGCCACAACTTTAACTGCATTCCCTTTCTCTCCAGGTGGACGCCTGATTGCTGACACTTAAACTACTTCCTATCCCTAAAACTCGTGTTGTTCTCCCTTGCTCTATAGGTAGGTGCTTGATTTCAACAAATAGACAAAACAAAGAGAATTTTCTACCCCAGTTTGGTAGCTAGGCACATTTGTGAGTATTAATTGAATCATGTTACCAAAATATCTCTAAGAAGAAAGCTAAATTCTACTATTCAGGAGGGTCCTGAAAACTAAAATCGAATTTTATCTTAAGAATGATAACTTTAAGGCTAAATTATCTTTCCCTACTGCAGAACTTACGCAAAATTTTGTTATCTAATGGAAATCTTAGAGCTAAGTCCCATTATTCAGGAGGGTCCTGAAAACTCCTAATTAAATCCTATTTCAAGCATGAAAACTTTAAAGCCAACTCATATTTCTTTGGGGTACATTTATGCTATATTTTGCTACTCATGATTGTTTTGAATTTTAAACTAAGTCCTATTTTTCAAGAGTGTCCTGAGAATTTACGGTCAATATCTGGTTCTTGCTTATCCTTGTGGAGGGTTTCTCCGAAACAAAAAAAAAATTTCTGCCCCTGTTTCAATCAAAGAAACATTTTGTCGGTTTAAAATATAGTGGTTAGTTTGTGGCATTCTCGCTGAGGGTGGACTCTCCTCTATCGTGCATTATTTTGACTGGCTTCCCCGAACTGGCCAAGAATCACTTGACTTTCTGACTGATTTTCAACCACATGACCCTGGGTGACCCAAGTGATCTACACCCAAACTGTCGTGTTACATGTCTGACCCATCTATCTGAACCTCCGCATCTCTCACGAAATTCCCTGACACCTTATTTCCCATTTTACATGATATTGTTTCTAGCAATGCTTTGGCCGCCCTATGCTTTGTGCAATTTTGGGGCGTTGGTAGTGAGCTTTGAAACCCTTTCATTAGTTGCTTAAACAAAACTATCATTGAAAACTTCTTAGATAAATAAACCCAAAAGAAATGGAATGAAATGACGTTGAGAGTTAGGGGTAAGAAAATCCAATTGGAAGATTGTCTGAAGGGGAAAAGGAAAAGAGACTTATCTAAGTGGAGCAGCTGACACCAATGATGACATGCATTTCGGATTAATCAGCATCAGCCCAGTCTGTCCAACCAGTCAGCTTTTAGTTGTAGTACTTTACGCTCCGAGATCTTCAAACTCCAATTTCTTCACCAAAGCCTTGTCCTTGTTCAGCCTGCGGTGCCCTGAAGGGTTTTTACCAACAAACTTCTCTCATTTGTTCATCTCTCAACTCACTTTCGCCTAAAGGTTCCCGTGAAGGATTTCACCAATAAGACTCTCATTTTCTATTTCTCTCAACTCTCATCGCCTAACGGTGCCCGTGAGGATTCTCATCAATAAGACTCTCATTTTTTATTTTTCTTGTTCAGAATGGAGTGTTGCCTCTGATATGAATTACTTTACTTGCTCGACTTGGCATCTCTTGAAGACTGATCGGAAGTTCTTTCTTTTGGCCGTAATGTTGACTTTTGGATAAGGTTAGAAAGAAAGGATATCAAAATGCTCAAAACAATTCAAATATTTTCAAGATTACAACTTTTGGAATCAGTTCCTTACAATAAGCACAACTTCTGCCCCAGTTTCTTTGCTTGGGGACTTTTACAATTTTATTTTGATGGGATGGAATCATGAAACTGCATACGTATCCTTAAAAGAAATCAAGTAAAACGTAGTTCATGACATAGAAATTGCTTTATTGTTGCGATTTTCTCTTTTCTCTTTCTTTTCTTTCTTTTTTTCCCTTTCTTCCTTCTTTCTCTTTTTGTTGTTTTGTTGTTCTTTTTTTTCTTTTTTACGCTCTTTTTTTTTCTTTTTTTTCTTCTTCTTTTTTTCATTTTCATTTTCATTTTTTTTCTTCTTTTCTCTTTTCCTTTACTTCTCCTTCGCGCTTGGTTTCTGATCTTTGTTACTGATTTCAAAATATGGGTATGAAAGGAAATAAATAAGGCTCGAAGGGAATAACAAAGGATAAAGTGTTTAGATAGCAGAACAAAATGCCTTCGTCATTCCAATCTTCAAAACATGCTAAGTATAAACAAACACAATTTAACCAAAGAAATCATACATAATATCTTTTAACTGCATCAGAATTGATAGTTATGTCTACACATTTTCCTTCTATATATGTTAAATACAAAGCACCATTGGACAATACTTCCGTTACCGTGAACGGCCCCTGCCAATTTTGGGCGGACTTGCCTTTTGCTTCAGCCTAATGTGGAAGGATACGTTTCAATACTTGTTGACCCACTTCAAACTTCCGTAGACACACCTTCTTGTTATATGCTCTTGTCATTCTCTGTTGATACAACTGGCTAGACACATTGTTGCCAATCTTTTCTCATCGATCAAACTCAATTACTCCATGTGGGTTTTGACCCACTCATCATCATCATTTTCGGCTTTAGCGACGATCCGAAGGGATGAGATTTCAACTTCCATGGGTATTAGTGCTTTAGTGCCATATACCAACAAATAAGGAGTTGCCCCTACTGAAGTGCGAACAATAGTGCGATAACCCAATAATACAAAGGATAACTTTTCATGCCACTGCCTAAAACCCTCCACCATTTTCCAAATTATCTTCTTTATGTTCTTGTTGGCTGCCTCGTCTGATCCATTCGCCTTGGGGCGGTATGGGGTGGAATTGCGATGCGTAATCTTAAACTGTTGACATACCTCTTTCATCAGATGACTGTTGAGATTAGCACCATTATTTGTGATGATCACCTTTGGGATCCCGAACCGACAAATGATATTTGAGTGCATAAATCACCGTCGTTTTCTTGGTCACAGACTTGAAAGTTTTAGCTTCAACCCACTTGATGAAATTAACAATGACCACCAGAATGAACCTGTGCCCATTGGATGCTGCTGGCTCAATTGGCCCAATTACATCCATGCCAGAAGCAACGAAGGGCCACTGTGCAGACATTGTATGCAATCAGATGGCAGAGAATGAATCAAATCTCCGCGCGCTTGACATTGATTACATTTGCGCACAAAAATGATACAATATCGCTCCATGGTGAGCCAATAATAGCCTGCTCGGAGAATCTTCTTTGCCAGCACGTACCCACTCATATGCGGTCCACAGACTCCACAATGTACTTTAGTCATAATAGTTGTAGCTTGTCTAGCATCTACGCATCTTAACAATCCAAGATCTGGAATTCTTTTGGACAAAACTCCTCCACTGAAGAAGAATCCACTTGCCAAACGACAAATTGTTCTCTTTTGATCACATGTGGCTTGTACTGGGTACACTCCCATTCTAATATACTCCTTGATATCGTGGAACCACGGCTCACTGTCCAGTTCTTCTTCCACCACGTTGCAGTAAGCATGCTGATCGCGGACCTGAATATGCAAAGAGTCAACATAAGCCTTATTTGGATGATATAACATTGACGCCAAGGTAGCCAAAGCATCAACAACCTCATTATGGATCCTCGGAGTGTGCCTGAACATTCTTGTTCACTTTAAGCCTTTTCAGTCAGTTGAACGCAGTTACTAACAAATAAAGAAAATAAAAACAAAAAGTAAAATGAGAATTTAAAGTCAAGGAACAATTCTTTCTCACCACCTATCAAAAGAATATTGTACCTTTTTGCAAAAGCTGCCAGCAATACACCAAGAAATGAAGGCTAAATTGATTTGAAGTGTAGATCACTTCACTGATGCACTTTATAAAATATATTAGAGGATATGAAAAGTTTAAATAACGGCTGAAAGCTTAAAAAAGAGAAAATAAATATGATATATGAAAAGGTTAGTTCGTCAATTAAAGTTCTTATCTGTACAGATCAGTAGATAGATGAAAGAATTGTTAATTAATTGAATTTTACTCATCTAATATGAATGTAAATTTTTTGTATAAGGACAAAATGCTCAGATAACTTTTGAAGAATATTTTAGTAAATTAAGTTTTGATTTAATTAGGGTGTTCAGACTTTTAATATAGTAATATAATATAATTAGTTTCTAAATTAATAATATTGTATGCAGTTTTAAATTTTTTAAGAATACATGATTTAATTTGGACCGAAGTTATTGAAATTTGCTAAAGCCGTAACCGTTAATATAGCTTCGCCCTTAATTGTAGAATATATTTAGAAGCATTACTTTCTAATCTAACAAAAATGGTACCATGCCTGTTATAATAAGCGACGTTACAGCATCGTGTAAAAAGTTATTGCACTATCGATATATATAATATAAATTCTTCTTTTAATTACTTTCTCATAAATTAGCAATGAGCAGAATAAATAAAGTACTATAGCTAGCTAGCAGTAGTGTGCAAGTTTATTTATTCTCATAAATTTTTCTTTTCATAAGTTGTGTGCATGCATGCACGTGAAACTTTTTTATTTCTTGTATCTCGACTAAATTACAAATGCACTCACTTTATGAATTACTAATTTCTTTATAATCATGCAAAAGACGGATAAATTCATTAACAAACTTTGGTTCACACCGAAATTTTATTTCCTATCGTATTCACGAGACTTCTTATTCATATACCCTAGAGTCTAGAGTATATTGATCACTTAGCCTATAATATTTTTTACAAAATAGATTATCGATCGATTTTCAATTAGAAATAAGGAATTTATTGAGGGCAACAGCTTTGCCCCTAACCCTTCTGGTAGTCAAAAGAAGATGCCTCAGTTCAGCCCATGTAAAAGATTCATATTTTCTGGGATTAACAAGTGGATCAATAAGCTGAGAAGGGCATTCAATAGTTGCATTGCTTGTTGGACTCATGAAATATGCTATTGCTAGTCTCTGCTTCTCCTTATTCACCACTGCCCTGTGTATAACACTCTTTAATCTTCCATTTGTCCAAGCCTGCTAGAAGAAAACAAAAGGTCTCGAAAATATAACGACGTGTGCATTTGCATGATGTAAGTCATTTTTTCATGGAAAATAATTAATTTCCCTAAAAAGTACATATTACAAATTAATAATAATATTACCAACTCAGATAGTACTTTGAAGATATTTCTAAGTAATAAAAATTGATAGGAATAAGTAATAACAATGTCAAAATGTTGGTTGGAACAAGTGATGGGAAATTAAGATTTAAAATAATCGTAAGGAATTAAAATGGCTTTTGTCCATAAGGGACCTGAATTTTTGTTTTCCTCAACAAGTATGGTAAACACACTAATTTTTTTCATAAAATTATTTTCGTCATACTGAAAGCAGGGGTGGAGCCAGTCTTTCCATAAGCTTCAAATCCCGGCTCCGCCTCTACTGAAAAGACACACATATAGAGAGAGAATGACCTCAAGGGTGTCACCAATATTGATGACAAATGAATTTGCAAGAGGTCGAACACCAACCCATTGTTTGTCATCCTTGAGGATTTGAAGGCCACCAACTTGATCTTGATGCAATATGGTTAAGGTTTGGGGATCTGAATGAATCCCTATCCCTACAATTTTCTCTGGGAGGGGACAAGGAGGATATCTGCTTATCCTAAAATAAGTAGCTTCTTTTTCTTCAAAGTTTTTGCTGAAGAAGTCATCTTCAAGGCCTAATCCATGTGCCAACATCTCAAATATAATCATTCCTAGCTTGTCCATTTCTTTCATGTACTCTATCATTGCATTGCTGTGTTATCAGTGTCAAAATCAGCATTTTGGGCATAATAATATACAGTGCATGCATGCATATATAAAACTTCGATTGTTGAGCCTATTAGCTCGATCAAGCGCATCACATACAACAACATATCCATGTAATTCCACAAATGGCGAGCAGCACATAGGATTAAGTCAATAAAATTGTATTCTGAGTCTAACAATCTAAACATATGAAGTATGGTCACACAACTTAATAATTAATATAATACTCCATTTGTTCTAATTTATGAAGTTTAAGAAAAAAATGAAAACTTTAGAATTTTGGTCCTCAACAAGTCAGAATATTTGTATGGATATGATCCCTTTAAAAATTATGGTGGTAAACATGCGAGAGTATTTGTATGGTCATAAAAACTTCTCAGAGCAGAATTGAAAATTTATACTAAATAATTTTCAAATTTAAAATGAGTTCATTCTTTTTGAAATAGACATGGAATGAAGGAGTAATATTTGTTAGAAGTCTCATCATCACCCTTCATCAAGATAGAATTTTAACGTGTTTGGCCAATTAAAATGAATCAGACTTGTGCATGGAGGAGCTTATAAAATCAATAATAAGTATTTTGTCAAATATATTATACATTTAGAATAGATTGTCACATAATTTAATATTGGATAGGATAAAGTATTATATATGCACGTACCTAAATGTGTGATATTGGTCCCCATAGACCTTTTTTGCAAATTCTACAACCATTTCTGGTGACTGAAGCAGCTGTAACACTTCAGCCCAAGGCAAGTTTTGCCCATACTCTGGATTTGAGGCATAATAACCCAATGGCAAATTTGATGTTTTGCCACCTTTGAGTTTTTGTTCCATAGGAAGATCAAAGAGCTCGTGCAATCGAGTCGTATAATTTTCAACAATTTCATTAGGCACTCCATGGTTCACAAGCTTAAAGAATCCCCATTTTTCACTTGCTTTCACCATAACTTGACAGATATTTTCATAAAATTCTTGATTTTCCCGAATACCATTGTTAAGACTAATCACTGGAATATCGTGGTTTACGTCTCCGAAATCGTCGTGCTTTAATGTAGGCCATTCTTCCTCAGACCAAATGAAGTTTTTGACTTGCATTTTGTTGTTGCCATTCATTGAAAGTGTCTCAACAATACTCTCTTCTTCAATTCCAGGTGACATTGTAAGTACGTACTCAATTGTGGCTATAGAGAATATTTATGATGTATAATACGTTTTCTCTTTTGGTCCAACTACTTATATATACAGAAATTTTGGGGTGTCTTTTTCGAGCTAAAGATAATATATATATATATATAGAGATATAGGAAAAGAAGAAAGGAATCTTGCATTGTTGACAACTTTGTTATCTTGTGCAGAACCTTAATTGTAGCCACCAATGTACCCAACAAAATATCTCTAGGATTCTTCGTTAGTAAGACATTTTCTAATAAACAACTATTTTCCTGTGGAAAACGTTCATTAATATAGACACGTGTCATGTTTAAGCAAACAAAAACTCTACCAATCTCAACAAAAAAATGAAACTGAAAAGAAAAACATGAGTGTATCAATGATCTAGAAACTCTAATAGAAATAAAAATGAGCATAACATACTGATTCATATTGGGAATACTGATTTCAGGAAAGATTAAACAGATGTAAGCTACTGCCGAGAGTTGTAGTGGGATAAAAAGACTTTTTTATCTATTTTGATACTCGTAAAAACAAACTACTTATCCTTTTATCCATTTATTTTCTTATTCATAAACTAATTATTTTTTCTATCCATAGTAGCTTTTTTGTGAAAAAATTTCAGTTATTCTCCTTTTTTTTTATTTATGTGCTTCTTTTCTTTTCTTTTTTCTTTTTCCTTTTCTTTTTTCTCGTTTTCTTCTTCTTTTTTTCTTTTTTCCTTTTCCAATTTCATTTAAATTTTTTAATATATTTTTTTTCTTCATAATCTAATTTCATCTACTGTTTTTACTATTTTATTATTTTTTTAATATTATTACTAAAGAAAAATCAAATGTAGTTAATACAACAAAAAAATATTAACTAACATATGATACTAGTATAGTATATAACTATACCAACAGGGTATACAATCGTAGGCAAAGAGTTAAAAAAGTTAATTCAATTATTAGACTGAAATAATATTAGTTGTCAATAAAAATTTTAAAAAATTCTAAAATGATCTAATTGTAAGAGAATACCGTTATATTATATAGCATACTATAATTTATTTATTTATTTACATTTTCAATTTGCCCTTCACGCTGGGTAAAAGCTTAAAGCAAATTAAAAGGAAAAAGGCAAGTAAATTTATGGGTAATAAGTATACTATTATAGTATATTGTATACTATTACAGTATATTATATATTATTACAGTATATTATAACAATATATTGTATACTATAATAGTATTTTGTTGTAGTATAACTATATACTCCTACAGTAGATTGTGTACTGTAGCGGTATAGTGTTAGATGCGTTCTTCTTCGATTATTACAATATATCATCGTAGTATATTGTAAACTATAATAGATTAATAGTATACTGTTGACAAGGTGGGTTGCTATGATGTAAGCGCCCTCCATTTTCCAACCAAGAGGTATTGATTTCGAGTCACCTCAAGAGCAATGTAGGCAATTCTTGGAGGAAAGGATACCGAGGGTCTATTTGAAAATAGCCTATCTACCCTAGGGTATGGGTAAGGTCTGCGTACACACTACCCTCCCAAGACCCCACTTGTAGGATTATATTGGGTTCTTGTTGTTGTTGTTGTTGTATAATAGTATACTATTGCAATATAGCTATATACTCCTACAACATATTGTATACAGTAGCAGTATACTATTGGGTAATTGTGTTCTTCTTCGACTTTCAGGTGAAAATTTCGATCTCAATTACCTCAAATCAGCTCCAAATGCTATCAAATTTCAATATGAATTTTCAGAAGGTATTATAAGCAATATTTAACAGCACCCACTTTGAATCAAACAAGAAATCTTCAAAACAAAAAATTTTAAGCCAAGGGAAGAGCAAGAGCTTGGGAAAGAACAATAAGGAAAAAGTGAAGAAGAATTGAAACTAGCCAGAGGTTAACTTCTCAAATAATCATATCTAATTTCTTTTCGAAGAAGGATATAAGGGAAATGGAAGAACAATTTTGCAACGACAAATTACAAGTCACTCAAGAAGTAGCAAACAAGGAAATTATTCAAGGATCTGGAGTTACTAAAATTAAGACCAAACCTTCTTTTTCTTTCTGGGTCACTTTCAGTATCTCTCTGCAGAACCCAAACTACCCAAAAATAATAATTCCTCAAACTAACAATAATTCCTCATTTTTTATGAGAATATTTCAAGAAATCATATGGGTAATACTTTTTTAGCAAAAATTTTGGTATTCCGTTATTGGGTTTCTGAATTTTTTGAGGTGGTGATTGTTGGATCTAGTAAAAAGGAGAAAAGGGTGTTTGAAAATGTAGAAGAAACTTAAGAGATAATGCTGAAAAATACATAAGGGATTTCAG
The DNA here is from genome assembly GCA_034376525.1 of Nicotiana benthamiana. Taxonomy (NCBI): domain Eukaryota; kingdom Viridiplantae; phylum Streptophyta; class Magnoliopsida; order Solanales; family Solanaceae; genus Nicotiana; species Nicotiana benthamiana. The sequence goes on from CM067331.1 coordinate 121,428,903, forward strand.
AGAAAAAGGAAAACAATATGGACTGGGGAATTGTTGATGTCAAGAAGAAAGGTGGTAAGTTCGTGGAAGGAAGGATGTCGAGAATCTATTGAAAACATCCTCCCTAACTCAGGGTAGGAGTAAGGTCTGCGTACACACTACCCTCTCTAGATCACTAAGTGGGATTATACTGGGTGGTTGTTGTCGTTGTAAGAAGAAAGAGGGAAGAGAAGAGAAGAGGCCACATTCTTTCTAATTTTTCTCAGTTATTTTAATAGAATAAATGAATAACCGAGTAAATAGTTTGGGCCGCATGGGTGGGAGTACTAAATAGTTTGGGTCTGAACATTAAAGGGTAAATAGTTTGGAATTAATGGGTATAAAGTGAGATTTTTCCTTTAATTTGTGGTCTTGAGTTCAAGTCTTGAAAATGATATGAAGAATTAACCTAAATAGCCGCCCAATCAATGTATATTATACCAACTAAAAAAATAAATAATAAATCTGACCACCTATTCGTGTAAAAATCCCGAAAAAATCCTAATAGAGAGTGTTTCCCCTTTAATAAGCTTCATGCGACGTGAATCCGAATTTATTGGATTCCAATGTAAGCATTGACAGCAGATGGGAAACAGTGAAAAAAAGAGATGCATGGTGAGGGCATTTTTTACTGTTGCCTTTCTGAATGGATTTAACTTTTACCTATCACCAAAACAAAAACAAACATACATACAATAGAGCCAAGCATACTGACGCACATTGGGTATACTGAGCTCGGGTTTTGGCTTGTTGTCCTTTACTAGTACAAGATTCGTCTTTGTTTTGTGCCTTTTTCTTTTTCGTTCTCTATTTTTCTCTAACTTCTTGAATCTCATTACTATTGGCAACGGTTCAAATACTAAACCAGATTTCTTAAAATAGAACATGGCTGAGTTTACGGCGGCGCAATGCCAACCTATGAAGGTAAAGATGGCTATGTTTAAGAAAAATAGCAGTGAGCACAAGACAAAAGAAAACATGAACTGAGGCGCTTGGGCGGGGGATCAGTCTTACTGCAAGGTAATTTATCACTAGAGATTAACAGCATTATGGTGGAGCACAAAGTGAAAGGATGGAGGGCAGATAATGTTACAGAACAGTACAAGAACCAGATTTTAACTCTACTAGCCTAGTATCTTGTAAGACAAGGACAGACTTGCTGAAGAATCTGCAAGCATATTTGCTCAAACAAAATGAAGAGAGCAGAATAAGTAGCCTAAGGTAGCCTAGAACAAAATTTTGCAGGATCTCATCTACATAGGAAGATCGGGGTCCAAACGTCTTTGGATAGCAGCTGCAGCCTATCAGGACATAAGAAAATACGCTGAATGACTGGAAAAAGAATAGTGTATGATCAATTAGAGTCTCATGAAATGGAAGGATTATTCTCACCTTGAAGTTGCCAAGCTTGTATTGATAAGCCATCTCTTCTTTTAATTGAGCTTGTTCTTTCATTGCTTGTGCCTTCAAAGATTCAAATTTGAAAAACAAAGGAATTGTCATATCATGAACTCTCACTTGTTGTGTGGATAAGGACAAAGTTAGCAGAAAATATACCATTCCACTCTGCATCTCCCGCTTCAATGCTTCCACCTGTTCTTCCTTCTGCTTTTCACGTTCTCGCAGCAATTCTTGCCTACAGAAGCATAATAGGTAACAAATCAATAACTAAGCCTATACAATTGAGTGCAAAGATGAAAATTCCTTCTTTTTTCCCTTTCAATGAAAAAAGCTATGCTCTAACTAATCTTCAGTAAACAATACTCTAGTATGTTTAACTATTTGGTACTTGCTAACCTGGGATTATGGCTTCCAGGATGCTAGAATAACACCACCATCTTTTGGCATTATAATGTGGTCCCGCTTCTGAAAGATTAAACTATGGAAATGGCGCAAAGCTATAAGCTATACCCCACAACAGAACGATAGTATCTGTTCAAAGAGTTTCAGAGAGCAAGACCACATTAGAACAATGGAAGGTTTCTTGGTGGCTCCCAAATGACTTCATAGTTTCCCTTTTTTAATAAAATCTGATGTTTTATTATCGGAACTCGGTGAATAATGGGCACACCCCCCTATGCTTCTAAATACCAGGATTGGTTCCCTTACAGGATTCAGATTCGTGACGTGCCCCCAATTGCCTTCATACTAGTCAACCAAAAAATGATCGTTTTTAAAATGACACAGAGACTCTGGCCAGTAAGTTGCATCACTTGGAATCATGAAAGTTGGTTCCAGATGATTCGACGAAGCAGGACTTCCAACATCAGCAAATAAATGACAACTTACAAAAGAGAGCAAAGATAAAGAAAAATAAACAAACATACAATAGAAAACAGCAGTTCATGACAATGAATGTTAAGCAGCACATAACTAACTTACCTGCGCTGTTCTTCATCATCGAAGACAGTACGTTCAGTATCCACGACCTTCTTGATACCTCTTCTGGTTTCCTTTTCCATTTTACGTCTATAATAGGCATCAAGGTTATAACATCTGCAACCATGAAGAATAACAAAAGTACTGTTAGATGATTAAAAGTATTGCAATTGCTAACATACTCGAATATAAAGCATCTGTACACCTGTCTCTATATGTGTGTGAGTGTACGAACACACAACTTCCCGGAAGGAACTAGAAGCTTCACACCCCAACATCCAAACTCAATATACAATATTCATAATCAAAATAGAACGGAAGCCCCTCAACTCACCCAAAAACAGCAAAAAGAAAAAGAAATTGGATTGAAATAGTGCAGTAGCCTTACTTTTTAGAAGGGAAGGTTGCGGTGTTATGATCCTCCATGAATCTGCACAATAGCTGACTGTCAAAAAGTGGAAGTGCCTTGCATATATTGCTTAAAAAGAGGTACAGAAAAGGGAGGATCAAGTGGTAATAATAACTAACTTTTCCCTTCTCGATTTACTTACTGCTTGAATAATTGCTTCTCTTCCCAGTTTGGCAGGCTCTCCAGATTCACCTATAAATGACACGAGCAATGAAAACTTCCACAACTAGATGTAATATCTTATACAGACTTGTATAGAAAGAGAATATAGATAAGTATAGTGCAATGGTAGAATTTTCATGAGGACCTTTGAAAATGCACTGTAGTGCACTAGAAAGAAAATGTTTGACCTATTCAAAAATTTAAAAAAACAATTGACATATCCTACAACAAGTCCCGCGCGAATGATCAACATGCATAGGCTTAAAGAGTCACTACGTACCTGCTTTATTTCTGCTAACCATGTGGTAAACTCTGGTCGCTTGTTCCTACAATAAAGAAATATATAAAAGTTGAGTAGGGCAACAAGGACTAATTCTGGCTACACCCCTGTAAGATTATTTATAAACACTGCAACTGCCTGAAATATGGAGGAATTAAGAGGATCTGGGTTATTTTGTTTTTTCCTTTTTCTTTCTTTCTTTTTTTCCTGTTTTGTTTGGGCAGGGGCTTTTGTTCAGCCCTGATGATATTAGGCAAAACGAGTTACTATAAAGACTGACCGGAAAGAATACAGGACTCTAACAAAGCCAATAATGAAGAGAAAAAGTAACTAAAATTGAGATAAGATCACTCTGGAGGTTGGAGCGCAGTAACTGCGCTGGCATAAGTTGCATGGGGCAGCAAATGGGTGACTAGTCAAGGCTGATAAAGCAACTTTCAAATATGAAATACGAATACCTTTTTTCCTTCTTTGTTTGTTTCCTGAAGAATAAGATCTCTATGGTGAAATTAAAAATATACAGCCTAAGCGAAATGTTTAGTAGCTTGGTTTGTTTACCGAAGCTTTGTCGGGCACTACTTTGGCTGATCACTGGCTGCTTGCATGTTCTATATGAACTCAAAAGCTACCTGCTTGCACCACCTTTGGTGCCTTTATTTACTTGCAAGAGGAAAAGAATAACAATATGTTCTGCTAACATCAAAAAAGGATACAGCACATTAAATTCCATGTAAGCAGTAGTAGACATATAATCTATATTACTAGTTTTCTCAGCACGTGCAACGCACATGTATGTCGAGTCTTGTAGTACAAGGTGTTGCAAACTAGTATCGATATTATTATAAATAATCGACACAGGTGCGACACCGAAAGTGAATAGTCCGAACAACTTAGGCTATAAATTACCTCACTAATGGCAAAATTAAGAGTTTAAAGTTGAATTAAAATAAATAGATAGCCCCTTAAACTTGGCATAAAATTTCATTTACACTTCTACTTCAGTAATGACCATCTGAACACCTATCTTATTTTAATTTTTTGAGCAGTTGATGCTGACATGGCAAGTTGAGTGTTTTTTACCAAAAATGAGGCGCGTGAGATATCATTGAAATGGCTAATTGCTAAATTGTGGTTTTCGAACTGTCTTTCCCATCCTCACTACCAAAAAAAAATCTAGTGTTCCCTTCATCTTCCATTTTCATCATTACGGAAAAGCTTCAAAAAGTGGGAAAAAGAAGTACTACCTTCCTTATCCTTAATCTCACCTACTCTCTGTACCTTGCAAAATTAGAAGCAAAAGTTTAAGACTAAAAAGTAGTTTACAAATTAAATAAATATTACACTGAAAGAAGCCAGCTTAACTCTTTTATGCTCATGGGTATGTTTTTTCACTGTACCTTAAGCCTTAATCTACCTCTGGCGTCTTAAGAACTTTGAAGTGTCAGTTGAAACTCTCCCAAGTTTACTTGCATCTAACTGCTAAGTTCCCAGCCAACTATATTATTTGCACTTTCTAATTATATTCTTAGTACATAAGATATGTTTTTAGGCTATGAAATCAGGGTGATTCGTTTTAACCATATTTACTCCTCCTGCACTATTTTCTATATCCTTTGTCCACTTTTTCCTTTTGTACTTCTGCATCCATTGCATTTTAGATCTGTTCTTTGTTTTCTCACACTAAGCTAGAGTTCCATCTGTGTATTGAAAGCATTGTGTCTGATTTAGTTTCGACTGTTAGCTCCTGAAACAAAGACCCTACAGGTAGCTCCTGAAAGGCTGAAACAGAGACCAACATCTCATTGTTGATATGGAAATTGGATACTTGGGGTGGTTGTGGCGGCAGCATGAGATGGGAGGCATGAGTTGGCTTTTTCTGATGAAGATAACCAAACAAGAAAGAAAGAAAAAAAAAGGAAGAAAAGGGGCATTGCTGCAGAGAGTACTAAAAATTGAAGGAGAAAAGACCATGAAGTCAACATGTACCTTCTCGCCAAGGTGTCTTTTTATTCTTCTCCTTTTAATCACATGTCTGCTTTTTATTTGTCTGATTGCAATGCCATCGGCGATTGTATTACACGCATTTGGATTTGTTAACTCTTGTGTCCACCAGACACATATTTGACAAGTACAAGTGTTCAAGTGGTTAGTGCTGAAGTAGAGCTGTCTAAATGAAATTTTGATATTTCATGCCAAGTTTGAGGGTTATCTATGTATTTCGTCTAAATTATTTCTAAATAAGAAAGTATGACATTCTGTTTGGGATGGACTAAAAAGAAAAATATGACACATAAGTTGGACAGAGGAATTAGTAACTAATTTGTCTTTATGGAACTTAGGTGTTATGTAAAACTAATGGTTCAAAATCTCACACTTATTCCTGCCCAAACCTAAAGCTCAAAGGTGATGAAAGGTGATCAGACCTTGCAAACTTCATACTTGCAAGAAATCCATCGGCCTCATCTAAGCTTGAATCAAGCAATAGTTTTGGCATATAAATTTCTTTAATAAAGATGACCGACCTTCTTCACTTTAAGGACAATGACTAAAGCAAACTAATTGTTTATTTAATTTTTTGATATGTTGACGCTCAAACAAATAGGGACAAGCTGCTCTACCCTAAGAGAGTATGTTCTATGTAAACTGCAGAAATATTTACACAATCAACTCACTTACAATCAAGTACTTAGGTGTGTTATAGAAATATCTTTGGCAAAATGCTTTCTGAGTGAATGTGTTGCGATGACATTATCAATCCATAGTATTTCACCCAGACACTTTCCTATCTTTTATCATTGTTTATTGCCAATCTGAATATTTTTCACTCACCAGTAAAACATTGGAAAACATTTTCCAGGAAATATTATCCAAAAATGACTTATTTTGTAAAAATGTTGCAACTCTTTACCATTTGATTGTAACATGTAAGTAAAGTAACACTAGTGTGCTCCCAAAAAGTAACACTTAAATTAAGATGAAGCGAGGGAAGAGACAAACAACTCACCACATATCAGTTTCCTTGATAATTCCATATTTGCCCCAAGAGTTAGTAACAGCACCAACTTTCCCCTTCTCTTTCTTCTTCTTCTTTTTACTCTCCTTCTTCTCATTCTCCTTCCTTTTCCTCTTCTTCTCCTTCTCTTTCCTCAGCTTTCGTTTCTTCTCCTTCTCTTTTTCCTCTCTTCTTTTCCTCTCTCATCCTCTGACTCATCCGAATACTCCGAACTACCCGACTCCGAGTCCGAATACGAATCTTCTCCGGAAGATGAAGAATCCGAATCCGACGAATCGTCCCGTGATCTTCTCCTCGAACTTCGACTTCGACTTCTCTTGTTCTTTTTCGTTTCTCGTTTCGGTTCTGGTTCGGGTTCAGATTCCGATTCGTACTCCGTTTTGGATTTTGAATCAAGGTTAACGAAATTGGTCAAGAGTGTATATTGATGGTCCTTTTAATTTGAATGACATGTTTTAAGGAACCCAAACCAAATTGTGATCTTTTTGGACTCAAACAACAAGATAGGTAGAAAGACCTACTGATTACATTTTATATATAGCGCGGTCATGCATTGAGCTATTCCTTAATGGCACGTTTGTCCGATAAGATATAATGCAATTGAACTTTGCTGCTCCATTAATAATTCATTTGAATTATACTGACCCAGCAATAATTCAGGTTATAGCACATGTAGCATACGCTCTACATATATAGCGCCAATTATACATGCGCTATACCTCGATTATTGTATTCCCTGACTGATTTTTCTTATTTAAGTAGTTTCATAATTTGGTAAAAATCAATTCAAGATCTTTCATATCTTCCAAAATATTTGTTCGATAAGTTATTTTGCATTTTTCTCATAATGTCCGAAGAGCAAAAAAATTAGGGTTTTATTATATTGGGAGGGTAAGGTTATAGTGGAGAATAACTCAATACACTATAGTGGTTCTCCATGGTGTCATGTTAAGTTGCCACTTACAATGGAGTACGATAGATTAGTATCGTTGTTATGTAATAAAATGAGTGTGAGCAAACATTCGGTTAATATTAAAGTAAGCAGAAGATATCCATATTTGGTTACTCCGCAAAGGGTTGCTTGTTATCCTGAGATTAATAATGAAGAAGAACTCTAACAGACTTTAGGACTCTGGATGAACACCGAGAACCTCTTGTGATAAAAATGTTGGAAATGTACGTAAAGGATGAAGACGTTCGCAATATTGAGGTTCCACAAAATAAGGATATCCCTAAATTATCGGGTGGTTATTTTTACAGTAGTTTTATCCGAACATGTTCTAGGTGAAAGAGTTTGACTAGATCTAAACTTATCTCCACGGACGAATAAAGAGCGAGGACATAATTTCTCCCCAAGTTTACATAATCCACAAGCCAAGTGGTAAACTCGTGTTACGATGTTTATTTTTATGTATTGCATTTGTATTAACACTCATATATTTCAAAGGGGGTACTGGCCAGATATGAATTTTAAAACTTATGAACCAATGGACAGTTGTTATATGCCTAATTTTGATGGGTTGGATCATAGTGGTCCATCCGAGAATCATCAGCAACAAGATAATATGCATCATGGAATATCAAGAGATTACGACTTGTCAGTTAAGTGACAAAGTTTATACGAAATGTTTGGATGACTTTACGAAACTCATTATTTTATAAGTTGTGCAGTGAAAACGAGCAACTTGGAGGTCATGTCCTTACTCTATTGCTCGAAGATGATATATTTAATCGGAATCTGGCAGATGCACAAAGTCAGGAAGATGATAGTGATTATGACAACAATATTGATGACTTTGACGATGACACACCCTTCCGTGATGAGGGTGATGATGAGGAGGACGGGAATGATGAACCTAATTTGATGAGGAAGCATGCTCCACCTCCCATTAGACCAAGAATGTATGAGTCCCATGTGTCTTTTCATTCAAGGGAGATTCCCTACCTTGATCAGTTGCGAAGTAGGATGGATGTGGATGCCCTCATAAGAGTTCTTGATGAAATTCAGACAGCAATTTGGGATGAATCTAGAGAAACAGTGTTGTCAAAGGGCATGTTTTTTGCTGATAAAGCGCGCCTAAACAGGGTGGTGCGAGTGTAAAGCATAAACGAGTGTCATGAGATCGTGGATCATGAGTCATCTCCAAAAATGTACAAGGTTATTTGTCATCAATGGTTTCAAGATTGGACGCTGCATACGAGAAAGTTGAAAACAAATATGTGAATTATGGGGAAATACATTGGCACTCACACTTGTAAAATGGACACATTCAGTGGAATCATTTTAACTTGAATGTTGACTTGATTTCTCGTGTCTTGATTCCACATATTGAAGCGTCCATAAGGTATAAGATCAAAGAGCGTATAACATCTTTCCACTAGGTATATGGATGTACCATTACCGAAAGAAAGGCATTTCTCAGGCGTAATCGTGCGTTTGAAATTATTTATAGTAACTGAGATAAGTCATTTTCTGCTCTACCCAGGTACATGGATGCATTGTAACACTTTAACCCCCGAACTATTGTTGAATAGAAGCTTGATTGGAATCCGGGAATACCATAATACATATTAATATATGTGTTCTGGGCATATAAACCAGCTATTGATGATTTTGTGCATTATCGGCCGGTAATATCCATAGACATTAAGTTGATGTTAAGTTGTTGATCATCGTGCAGTAGATGCTAATGGAAGTATATTTCCCTAACATTTTATGCCAAGGAAATACAAGAGAAGTGGACATTATTTTTGAACCACTTGAAGAAGCACGTTGTCAAACATCGTTCAGGTATTTGTCTAATATCTGATTGGCATGACGATATTTTAAGTTATGTATACAATTTACGTGCATGGAAGGAACCATATGCCTACCACCATTATTATGTTAGGAACTTGAAGGCCAACTTCTAGAGGGCTTATCCACAAGGAATTACATGAATTAATATGGATGATTGCAACAAATCACTGAAAGTGTAAATTCATGAGGCAAATAAAATTGATAAGGCATGAAGACCCATAAGCTTATCGTTGGTTGATCCGACATGAGCTTGACAAGTGGAATTTGCATTAGGATAGTGGTAGAAGATGGGAAGTTTTGACTACAAATATGTCAGAGTCTTTCAACGAGTTATTGAAGTTTACTCTAGATTGCCTGTCACTACCATGGTGAGGATGTCATTTAAGCAGATGGTAGAGAGGATTGTTGAAAGATCTAGAAGTGCATCGTCATTTATGAAAATAGGTGTTGACGTTATGCCACAACCAATTGAAACGATTTAAGAAATATAGGAAGCGAGCACAGTGGCGTTAATTTTTACCGTATTGCGGCGAGTGAAATATTATTGAAGTTCGCACTGATCTGCATAACAACCATGAGAATAATACACACACCATTAATAAATCTAGAAGATTTCCTGTGAAAAATGGTCAATATATCACTTTCCATGCTCACATGTCATAAAGTGCTTTCAACATACAGGTTTCGTGATAATGAGGTATGTTGATAAAGATTATAGTGTTGTTGCATATTTAACACCTATAGTGGATAGTTGTAGCCAGCGGGTGCTAAGAATTATTGACCGGCGAAACTATTAAAAATTATGTGTAATAAGGAATATGTGCGCCAACGACAAGCACAAAAAAGAACGTGGATACCGAACTAAATGGATGTTGGTGATACAGTTTATGCATGTAAATATGGCATATATGTTCCCAAACAGGACACAACCACCATAAATGTCCTTTAGCTAGTCTTGGAAGTGGTGGTAATTCAGCTCCAGATGGCAGTTCACCTAATGTTCCCAATTATCAAGGATAAAAGTAGTATTTTATTGAAGTATTTTTGTTGTACTAAATGTCTCTGAATGTTCAACTTGCAAAATTTTTGAAGTAAAATTATGTTTCCAATAGGGTTAAATCAAATTGACACTTAGCATTAAAGAATCAACACAACAATTTAACATACACTCCAAGAAATAAATAATAATTTCTATTCTCTATTATCGTCACTATCATTACATGCAATAGTACCTAGAATTACTATTGAAAAAATATATAAAAGATCATTGGGCCATGCGAGCTCTCCATTATAATTATGACCCATACCTTTAGCCAATTTAGCTCTTAATACAGGATCATTCAAGTCAGGTTTTTTTTGTTATTGGGATAGGTAAATTCTTATAGATCCATCCCCCGAGGGAACTGGACATGATAATTTAACTATTTCATTGTCATGGTCTTCATCTTCTTCTTCAGCATCTTGTACTTACTCTTCCAGACTGAGGGCATCGTAATCTAGGCCTCAGTTGACACACATTTTGCATATTTTATTGCTATCATCAATAATACCACTTGCTTGATTTCTACAATAATATGGCACTTCTACGTCCAATGTATGTGATAGAAACTTAGGTAGTCCTTCCCACTCGACAACTGTTGGCAAAACAGGATAATTATTATTTCTATGCAATTTTTTATTTTCTAATAAATCCTAATACCGATACTACGTTCCTTCCAGGTAGTTAAGATCATCCAGTGCATGATGAACGACTAGTGCATTTTCTATCTCTAGAATCTCCTTCATCAAATGCTGATTCACTTCTAGTTCATCTTTGTTTGTATTTATTTCGAAGGTTACAAATAGTGTTTGTGGTACAAAAAGACCATGCTAGTGACATGGTACTTTATAATCACATCGTTTTGAGTAAAAGGGAACTCATTGTAGTTTTTATCCCAAATTCGCATATCTTCAGGGTTTGTAGAATGCGCTTCACCCTTAATAATGTGCCCTGCAACTTAGGGATCAGTGTTCATATTGATAGGATTATTTTCCAAGGGATGTAGAACACCATACCACTTGTCATCAACCAAATCAGTATGGTAACCTAGCATATTTTTTCAAGGTAGAGATCGATTGTGTTATGACGTGTTCCATGTGGATCTATTGAACTACCTTCACCTTTTTGCCTCTTCTAAACCACTTATTAAATGTTGGTGGCATTTCTGAAATAGATGTTGTAATGGTTCTTCAAATGGTCTTTGAATACTAATCTCTTGTCAATGATTGTCAAGAATATGGTAATAAAAGCATGCAATAAATGTAGATAATAGCAATAAATGTAATAAGAATGAATTTATCATCCAAATGTTAGATGACTTGGATGATTCTCCTTCCTAACAACAACGTGGAATAATAGAAAGTGAAGATGAACAAGGAATCTTTGGGTTTGGATCTTGTAAACAAAAGAGTATATCGAACAATGTAATCAGTGGATGAGACAAGGTTTTTGTGTATTCTTTGTTGTTAACCCTTTACAATGTGCTCTTATCAGAAAAGGGAGGATCCCCTTTTTGTTCTTTATCTCTTCCTATTTATAGGGAATATTCCTAAGCACCCCTAAAAAGGACAACAGAAAGAATATCCAATGGAATACTTATTCTACCGTTACTTCCATACTCTTTGCTTGACATCGAGCTAATCCCTCTCAAGATGACTCGTCCTTTTGCCGTGGTCGGCTTGATCCTTGAATATGTCCGGTTGCAGTCGCTAAATCCAGTCCAAATTTTGACCAATACAGTTAGTCCCTCCACCTATTGATATCGTGATCTCGGACGTCCTCGATGAGCGAATTTCGTCTGCAACCGTTTAGGGAAAATTCGGTCGTGATGATTGAATTAAACCGGGCAAGGTGGAACCGGCGGCATTATTAGCGGGGCTACGGTTGGTGTGACTGGCGTACGATGACATCACGCCACATGCGTCATTATTATGCGTCTTCCCAATAATGTGACTTTGCTATTGTTGCTTTAATTTTGGTGCCATTGATTGCTCTCTGCCTCGATTTTGGTGTTACCCAACCCTATAAAAGATGAGAGGGGTTTCATTTTTGAAGCTTTCATCATTTCCCCTTTTTTATATGCATATTGTTCTTCTTTGATCTCTACTTCCGATTTCTCATAACTTCTTCACTTCACGTCCCAGATTTCTTTGTTGGTGAATATCTTCTTTTTGTGATTTTGCTGCACACACTTTGCTGAGGAATATGTCAAACTTCCATCATATTTAGGATAGAGTTTCTGATGCCACTCCTTTATCGGTGGCCATTCCTCCCGGCAGTGAGGAATTCATAGTTGATGAGGAATAAAGCTTCCCCACCGCAAAGGAGGTGGTTCCTAAAAATCATTTGGTCAGAAATAATTTCCCTAAGGAACCTGCTCCCGCTCCCGCTCAGGAGCTTTCTGAGATGTGGCCGCATCAAGCAGCCGAACTTTGGTCTAAATATCGTATTCCTTAGACATTCGGTCCAAAATTGTATTCCTTCTCATGTTGAGATTATTTCAGTGAGAGGAGACATAGTACAGGTTCATAGACCTGGATACTGCACTTTTTAGAAGTTTCCTGTTTAGTTGTTAGTTAGATTCTGATCTCCTATTTTTCTACATGATTTTAGTTGTTCTTATTATGGTTGGATTGATATTAGATTTAATTCTCAGGTTAGTTGGATTTTTGATATTCTTAGTCCAATTTTTAGATTTTCATTAGTATAACTGGCAGTGTTTGGATATAGATGATCAATATACGTTACTTTGTTAACTATAGTTATTTGACCAAGGTAGGGGATGGGGGTTAGTTTTACTAGGTTTAGTAATTTCAGAATAGGAAAAGGGTAGTCTAGGAATTCAGTTTAGGGAATCTTTGGGCAACAAAAATTACAAGTTACTAGAAGCACCTTGAAGGGGGTTCTGAATGGGATTTCAGACTGTTAAATGGGAAATTTGGGTGGCAAGTCACAACTCTAGGACCCTTAAGCTAAAAATGAAAATTAAAAAGGGACATAAGGGGTAAATTAAACTCAGCAAGGCTGCCCTAACTGTTTGCCTATAAAGACATTATTTCTTGCCTTGGAAGGCAAGTTTGGAAAGGCTAAAAGTCCAAAAACAATATACACAAAAAAGGGTTTTTGGAATCTGAAAATCCCTCCCAACAGCTTCCAAAAGTCCAACCTCTGAAGAGTCTTCAAAAATCCAAAAAAAAAATTAGCAAAAAACTCCAAAAAAAAAACTCAAAAATACTGTTCTATTGAATTTATTCATAGTAGTTTGTAATTCTAGCCTTTCAGTAGGAATTCTTAGCCTGTCAAAAGTTCCAAAATGGTTTGAACATCTTCAAATTTCGTGATTTCGGGTTCATGAGGATTTTAGGGTCAACTTTGAGTCTGTTTGGCTTCATCTGATCTGTATTAAGAGATTTACTGTTGTTTGTCCTTCTGCAAATCGTTCCTGGGTGTTTTGACATTGTTTTGGGGTTGAAATTGAACCTGTATCTATTGGTTAGCCTTGTTTACTGTTGCTGACTCTTTGCTTCTCTTCTATTTCATTATAATTCCAAATATACTTTTGAATTCTCCTTGTTGTAGCTTTGAGATATAATGAAATGAAAACTATTCATCAGATCTGTGTTCGTTTGGATTCTCTTATGTTTGTAATTAAATATATGCTAGTTGATGTGTAGTTATCTAGTATTAATTTATTTGGTTTGTATTAATATGAACACCGGACTGTATGAATATTCATATTTGTTTGACTCTTACCTTAGATCTAGTATCATTCATGTCAGTTATTCATAACATTAGGGTTCATGATTTGTTAAGTCATTGTCAACTTTCAACTTCAGGATATTAAAAATCAATTCTATAGGCACTAACGGGCAGTGGCTCATTCATAATAACAAGAGCACACTCGATTTATTGGGCAGGTGTTGTTGTTATCATTCTAAAATTGTTGCGTGTAATAGTCTATTAATTAAAATTCAAATCCTTGATTAAGTGTTAGTAGAATTGACACCATAATTAGTGCGAACAGTTAAAAATGGGTTTTGAAATCGAATAATAAATTTTTCAGCATGTTAAATAACTTCTGAGTTTAGTTGCATTAATTCAGTTATCAAAGCCTCTAACGTTTGTGACATTTCATCAATTTAGATTGAGTAGCAGATTTAGAATTAAATTGATAATTATATTGAATTTGGAGTTCCCCTTTATTTATCCCAGTCAATGATTTTAATCGTTGGAACCGTTTCAGTGATTTTGTTTGGGCTATGTCTATAGGCCCAGGGTTGGTAATCTATGTCATTTAACTTGGGCCTCAACATTACTGATGCAATGCCTAAGTTCCAAGCCTACCCATTTTCATTTGGACTCGCCTCAAGGCCCAAAGCTGATGGCCAAGCTCAGCCATCTAAGTACCAATGCTTTCACTTATATTCTATTGGGCCAAATCCAAAATTCAATATTGAAGACTTGATTTTGTACTAGGACCGGAGGTTTAATTTTATTGCATAGGTTTTAGGCCTTTCAAGCAAGGTAGCATATTTGAACTAGGAGGCCCTCCTCTTGGTCTAGTATGGGCCTGAGTCTGAGGTCTAAACTCCTCAATTGATAATTTACTGATGATGTCAACTAATTAATTAGGCCTTTTAGAGACAAATTCAATAGAAAATCATAGTTTGCTTTAGGATATCCTTAAAATAAATGAGGTAAGCTGCGCCAAAAAAATTCATAATCAGAGTGACCGTCTAAATCATTTTCTTAGAACCAAGGGCGTGTCGTTTAACGAATCTTCATAGCCTCCCGCAAAATTAATAACATGTTAGTCATGTTAGGCGCGCTTTTAATAATGTTACCTTTCCTAAATACGGGTTTGCATTTCATGCGACCCAAATCCAAATCTCAAAATGTTGAATAAAATGCGTTGAGGATCCGGGTGCATTTCATGTGACGTGATCCAAAAATATATTTTAAACAACGTTCAATTTCTTAAAATTTTTTAATCAAAAGCAATAAATAATTCAAAATTGCTCTATATGATGAATATGTTTTTGAAAAGTAGATTTTTAGCCAAATATAATAGTTGAGTGACCATGCTAGAACTACGGAACTCGGGCGTGCCTAATACCTTCTTCCGAGTTAACAGAATTCCTTACTCGGATTTCTGGTTCGCTGACTTTTAAACAGAGTCAAACTTTCCTTGATTTGTGATTTAAACCAGTGAATTGGGACTCCATTAATTATTCCAAGTGGCGACTCTGAAATCTCTAAATAATTTAATCTCATTTCGATATTCCTTAAATTGGAAAACTCCCTTATCTACGCCCTTCGCAGGGTTGTAGCGTCAAAAAGGAGGTATGACAGCTCTGGCGAATCTGTTGGGGAATGAACCCAGAATCTCTGGTTCAAGGTTCAAGAATTCGAGCTTAGAATAACTGTTATATTTGGATTTTTTGATTTTCGTACATGTTCCATGTTGTATGTGCTAAATATTTTACCGCTTTGATATTTGTTGAATTGTATATAAACTGCTAAGAAACCCTTCCTCTCTCTGAGTCTTCTAAATCACGGAGAAGGGTGCACTTCGTGTGACTTCTCTTCTGTTTAGAGTCATATCCCATTTAGAACGAGGTTCAAATAAGTTGCTAAGCTGGCGGAACTTCTGTATCCCCGGTACGCTGCACCCCCCCCCTCCCGGCTCGAGTTCTCCACTCGGGTAAGCCAGGTCTAGAACAATAAAACCAGGGCTTAAACCTAGTATAACAAAACCTCATGCCGGATCCCTAGTAGGAATGTTTGTTTGCGTCACGTATAGAATAAGGGAATACATTTCAAGATGCAAGTTTCGGTAACTAGGCGCCCACCTGCAAAACAAAGAAATACGATTCAAGGTCAACATCCACCTGTTAAAAGAGGAAATACAAGTCAACAAAGCAACAACGGGAAGATGCACCAGGCAACAAAGCAAGATTGAAGACGTACATAGGTTCTTTTGTATCCTATAGTGCATAGCTTAGTTTAGCTTCTTTCATTATTCAAGGTGTAATAAGGGGGTCTAGTAGCAGTAGCAGCAGCAGCAGCAGCAGTGAGATCACAACTTCGGTAGTCCCAGCTACCAAACACTCCGGAACTACACTGACCTAATTCCTATTTAGCCGAGGATATGTAGACAACCTCTGAAGCAGGGTGCCGCAAGCTGATCCAAAAATATATTTTAAATGACGTTCAATTTCTTAAAAAAATTTAATCAAAAGCAGTAAATAATTCAAAATTGTACTATAGGATGAATATGTTTTTGAAAATCAGATTTTTAGCCAAATATAATAGTTGAGAAACCGTGCTAGAACTACGGAACTCGGGAGTGCTTAACACCTTCTCCCGGGTTAAAAAAATTCCTTACTCTAATTTATGGTTCGCTGACTGTTAAATAGAGTCAAACTTTCCTCGATTCAGGATTTAAGCCAGTGACTTAGGACACCATTAATTATTCCAAGTGGCAACTCTAAAATATCTAAATAATTGAATCCCGTTTCAATTGTCCTTAAATTGGAAATACTCCCTTGTCTATGCCCTTCGCGAGGTTGTAGTTTCAAAAAGGAGGTGTGACACTCTGGATTACGACCTCTTGGCTAGCTCTGAATGGGCGGTGCTGGCCTTCGCTCCCTTGTGTATGGATTCTGATAATAGGACATTGCAGACGCTGAAAGAAACAGATTTGTTGTCGGGCATATCCGGCATGGCTTTGCGAGTAAGTCTGCTTTTCCCATGTTAGGTTAGTTTACTTTGTATGTGTAACTTACTTCCATTAACTTCTTTTCTTCCCCTCTTCTTTTTTGGACGCCATACCCTTATGATGGGAATTAAGCGCAATCGCTGGGAAGAGCGGAGGACGGTTATTTTTAAGAAGATGACGTCTAAGTACCAAGAGTATCGTTCTAAGCATCGAATGTTTGTCAACTAACTCAAACATGATAGCTATTTTCCGTCGCTCTGTGATGGGCTCAAGAATAAATATGAGAAGCTGAAGGCGAAAGACGAAGAACTGAGGGAGAAGAACGAGGATCTTTTGAGGGCCATCAGGAGATGCAACATTCTTAAGGGAGTGCCAAAGGTTAAGGAGGACGAGCTCGAGGTGAGCAAGGGAATGATGGTTGAGAATGCAGATCTCCAAGCGTAGGTGGCATCCCTAAAGGTCAAGTTTGAACAAAGCGAGGCCAGTCTCAATGGCTTGAGGGCAAAATTGAGCACTTGGGTTGTAGAGTTGAAATCCAGCTAAAATAACTAGGATGGCCGACGTGTCGGAGGCGGTAGTTTTGGAGGGTGCTCTACGTGTTTGTAGATCTGAAGGGGCTAACGAGGCGGAGGCATAGGCGCTTAAGATGGCAAGGTTAGAGGAGCGGGCTGGGAGTTTGGAGGCTAAGTTATCTTGGCTGAATGAACAGATCATCACCCTGAAGGCCGAGGAGGAGCAACAGCAGTCCCAGCCGTCTACTTCTCATTCTTTTATCGATCCGAGTGTATTACGGGAATTGTACGATATGTGGGTTCACGCCGAGGCTAAACTTGACGTGTACAAGTTTTATAAGGCTGCTAAGAAGGTTTTTGAGGCGAATTTTGAGGGAATCTGTGTCAAGGAATGTGCAGCTCGTGAAACTTGTAGTTATGATCCTGGTACAGCTGGCGAGGATGATGATGATGACGACGACATGGATGGGCTCACCTCTGATCATTGGTATGATGATGAGTATGATGTGGCGTGAAGCTTTTGTACTTATTATTAGTTTTTTTGGGGTTTGCTATTTTGTGAGGGCGTCCTCGAGCCCTTTGTAAAAAGTGTCGCAATCCAACAATTGGAATGGAACAATTACCTTTTTTGCTATGTATTTTCGGATTCTTGTTTTCTTTTTCTTCTTGTTTGCTTTGTGGGAAAGTCCCTGATTTTTTTGGGAATGTGTATGTAATGTTGATATTGGTAGAGTCAAACATTGACCAACTTGAGGCCGAAAATTAGTTAGCTCCAACGAGATCGAACGCAAAGTGATTCGAGCGATTCGCGTGTAAAGTACTTCGAGCAAGTTGAATATCAAATAATTCGAGCAGGGTCGAATTTTAAGTAATTCGAGCAAGGTCAAACATTGAGTAATTCGAGCGAGGTAGAATGTTATGTAATCCGAGTGAGGTCGAATGTAAAGTAATTCAAGTGAGGTTAAATATAGGTTGTAGAATGATCTGTTGTAGTTATGCGAAAAATGTTGCATGCTGCTTTGTTTATTTCATTCATTAGAGAACATTATATGTTTCTGTTTTGTTCCATAAATACATTTGAGAAGTTCCAGTCTACCTAGTCTCTTCATCGCTCGGCCTGGAGAAGTAACCAATAGGCGGAGCAATGAATTATACTTGAAATTTGAGACGTCCCCTTCACAGCCTCATTAAAAACCTCCCCGATAAAACCCAAGTGAAGGAAAAAGAGTATGACTTGGAGGGCGTCCATTCTCAGAAGTTGAAGTATTTGAAGTAGGCGACATTCCAATTATTTGGTAGTAGCTTTCCCTCCATGTTTCTAGTTGGAATGCTCATTTGTTTGTTGTTGCCGTGATTTTTATGGCTCGTCCCAATTGGTTCCTAGTTTATGTTCTCTTGGGTCTTTGCTTGCCTGCGTTTGAGCGTTGAGTACATAGTCCCCGACTTTTAGTGGTCATACTTTGGCCTTTTAATCGTAATACCGTTCTGCTTGCTGTTTTTGGGCTATCATTCTTATGTGAGTCATGTCTCTCCGCTCCTCCGCCTCGTCGAGGTCTTGCTTTCTATTTTCGTCATTGCGTGGTATGCACTTATTCGAGTATCTTAAGCTTGGTTCCCTGACCTTGAATGTTATCACTATGTCAGTCCTATAGACTAGTGAATATGGCATTTCTCCTATGTTTGTTTTTGGCGTGGTGCGGTATACCCATAACACTTCTGATAGTAGTTCCAGCCATAGTCCCTAGGTGTCTTCGAGTTTCTTCTTCATGATATTTAGTATTGTTTTTTTTTTTTGAGGATTTGGCTTGGCTGTTTCCTAGATGGTGATATGGCGTGGAGAGTATCCGCTTGATGTGCCATTTCTAGAAGAATTCAGCGATCTTTTTACCGGTGAACTAAAGTCCGTTGTCGCAACTAATTTCTTTGGGGATGCTAAAGCGTCATATGATGTTTCTCCATATGAATGTGATAACATGTTCACGTATTTGGGCCTATGCACCTGCTTCTACCCATTCGGAAAAGTAGTTAGTTAAAACCAAAAGAAAATGCTTATTACCTCATACTGTTGGGAGTGGTCCTACGATGTCCATTTCCCATTTGATGAATAGCCATGGCGATGTGATCGAGTGGAGGTGTTCGCCCATTTGGTGTATCATGGGAGTGTATTTTTGGCACTGCTCGCACTTCTTGATGAAGTCGGTGGCCTATTTCTTTATGGTGGGTCAATAATCGTTTGCTCGTATTAGGTATCTAACTAGGGCTCGGTTGCCGGTATGGGCACCACAGCGGCCTTCGTGTACTTCATCGATGACGCGTCTTGTTTGGTTTTGCCCAAGGTATTTCACTAATGGACCGCCAAATGTTCTTTTGTATAGGTTGTGGTTTATGATGTTGTATCTGACAGCCTGCATTCGAAGCTTTTTGGCTTCATTTTTGTCGGATGGAAGTATTCCCTCTTGTAAATATGTTATAATATGGTTGCGCCGGTCCCAATTCAAATGTACAAAGTGTACCTCAAGTTGGTCTATTGACAAGTGGAGGAGGATAACCACGTTTTTTTTCAACTTATGTTTTTGGTCGCTGCTGCTAACTTAGAAAGGACATCTGCCTCGAAGTTTTGTGCTCGAGGTATCTGGTCGAGTTAACATTCATCGAATTCGGGCAGTAGTTTATGAATTTCTGCCTGATACTTTTTTAGCCTCCACTCTTTGATTTGGAAAGCCTCTGTGACTTGGTTGACAACGAGTTACGAATCGAATCAGAGGATGACTCGTCGTGCTCCGCACTTTAAAGCTAGCTATAGTCCTGCAATTACGACCTTATACTCGACCTCACTGTTAGTCATATCAAGGTAGCGTATGGACTAGAGGATGAATTCATCTATTACGACCTCCAGTACGAATTCTGGGGAAGATCTTGATGAATTGGAAGAGCCATCAGTGTATAGGACCCATAGGTCAGATAAACGGGGAGAGATACGAGAAGTTTCCTTTTCTACCCCAGGCATTATTTTGGCATTGAAATCAGCGACAAAGTCGGCGAGTACCTGTGATTTTATCGTTGTTAGCGGCTGATATGTTATATCAGGCTTGCTCAATTCTATGGCTCACTTGGCCAATCTCCCCGACTGCTCGAGTTTATGTAAGATGCTCCTTAGGGGCAAGGTCATGACCACTGATATAGGGTGACATGAAGCTTTTGTGAAGCTATGATCAATGTTAGGGCCAACATTTCGAGGTGGGGGTACCTTATTTTGGCATCGACCAGGCTTTTACTTATGTAATAGATCAAAAATTACGTACCTTTATTTTCACGGACTAGCATCGCACTTACTGCAACCTCTGATACGGCCAAGTATATCAGGAGGCGCTCGCCGGGGTTCTTCTTTGGCGAGTAGCGGTGGTGAGGACAAGTATACCTTTAGTTCTCTCAAGGCCTCTATCCATTCTAAATTCCACTAGAGTTCGTTTTCCTTTTCAAGCACGTTGAGAATTTTTGGCATCTATCAGAGGATCGTGAGATAAATCTCCACATGACAACTATGTGGTCGATCAGTTTCTATATATGTTTCTTGTTGGTCAATACATCCGATATTCCTTTGATGGCTTTGATTTGGTTGGGTTTGACCTTGGTGCCTCTTTGTGACACCAGAAAACAGAGGGAACTTGCCTAAGGTTACACCGAAGGCACACTTTTCGGGGTTCAGCTTCATGTTGTGTTTCCTTAGTATATCGAAGGCTTCCTTAAGGTGGTCGATGCGGTCTTTATTCCTTTTTGACTCTACCAGCATATCATCTATGTAAACTTCCATTGTTTTGTCGAGTAGGTCTTTGAAGATTTTGGTGACCAACCTTTAATAAGTTGTCCCTACGTTCTTCAACCCTAATGACATAACCCTATAATAGTACGTCCCCTGATGGGCGATTAAAATGGTCTTTTCCTGGTCCTCTTTCTCCATGAGGATTTGGTTGAAGCCTGAGTAGGCATATAAGAAACTTAACAACTCGTGTCCTGATGTTGCATCGATGAGTTGATCAATATGAGATAACGTAAAAGAGCCTTTCAGGCTGATGTTGTTTAGGTCCGTGAAATCCACGCACATCTGCCACTTTCTAATTTTGTTTTACCATGACCACGCTGGCGACCCATTAAGGGTATTTCGATTCTCGGACAGAGCCGTTAGCGAGTAATTTATCTGTCTCGTCACGGACAGCCTCATTGATTGTGATATTGAATTTTCTTCTTATTTGTCTTACTGGCGGGTAGAGTGGATCGACCTTCAACTTGTATGTCTTTCAAAATATCTAGCATATCTATATGGGGAAAACAAACAAATTGGCGTTAGCGATTAAAAGTTTATGAAATTTACCTGGTTTTGAGAGTTTATGGCTGATGTAGGCATTTTTCCTGTGGTCATTCTTGTCTAGTTGGACAGGGTCGAGGTCTTTTACCATTCGCTCTGTGGCTTCCAAAATGCCGGGGTCCTTGATGACACCTTTTTGTTCGTCGAGTACGGACCCCAACTTTGGTAATTGCTAGGCTTCTGAGCCTTTCTCCTCTAACTATTGAGTATATGTATAATCTTGGCCGATGCAGTAGCATTCTTAGGTTGTGCAATATTTGCCTCAGATGCTGAATATCACTCACAGAGTAGGGAACTTGATTACTTGATATAAGCTGGATGGGATGACCCTCATGGCGTGTATCCAGGGCCGCTATATGATGGCATTGTAAGTTGTGTCCTGGTTCATGAGGTGAAATGTTATTTCTAGGGTGACTCCTCCAACCAAAACAGGCAGCGTTATTTCTCGTGATTTTTGCTCAACCTCATTGTTAAAACTTGTTAGTGTTATACAGCGCGGTACTATCTTGTCTTCGAGTCTTATTTGTGCGAGAACTCGAGGGTGAATAATACATGTGCTGCTCTCTTTGTATACCATTATTTTATTTACATCAATATCTGAAATACGTAAAGTAATGACAAGAGCATCAAAGTGAGGAAAGGTCAAACCATGGGTATATGACTTATAATGATGATACTATCTTCGAGGTCATCATACCGTTCATGGGTGATCGACCACTTTAGTTTATGTGTGGTAGTGAAATTCACGTGATTGATTGTTGTTTTGTCGCCTCCACTGATGATCATTTGGATGGTGTGGGCGGGGGAGGGTGGCTTTGGAGGACCTTGGTGTTGTTCTCGTCTGCGGCCAAAATTGGCTCTTCATCGGTCATTCATCAGCTCATTTAGGTGTCCTTGGGGAAGCATGTTTACCACTTTTGCCTTAGGGTTATGCAGTCTTCAGACTTGTGACCCCGCTTCTAATAGAACTCATGGAGGGCATTCGACTTTCTGGTACTTGGATCAGACCTCATCTTTTGCAGGCGCTTCACCTTCAGGCCAAGCTTCTCTAGTGTGTACACTATTTCTGAAAGAGAAACACAAAACTTGTGAGCAAATAAGAGTGGAGGCATACCTCTGTCGTTTTGCTGAGTCTCTGTATATGGCCTAGACGACCCTTTTGCATAGTGAGTGGATAGTGGGATGTCCATTCTGACATATGATTGGTGTCATCCTGGTTGAGGCATAGACTAGAATGGTCTCTTTAGCCGTTATTTTGGCAGTCTTTCCTCAACTCTATTTGGACTGACGTTAGTCGTTGGATTGGGATGTTGAGGTCATCTTCGTCTTCTCTTACCTCAGCATAATAGGCGTTGTGAATTTCTTCCCAAGTGGTGGGAGGGTATTTCATTACTCTGCTTAACAACTTTCTAGTTTCCCTCTACCCATTTCTGTGTAGCCCATTTTGGAAAGCTTCCACTGCCATGCCTTCTAATATGTTTGGAAAGCTCATTCTTACTCTGTTAAACTGGGCAAAGAAACCCCTGAGTCTCTCCCCAGGCGATTGTCTGACAGCGAATATGTCATTCACTCTAGCCTCTACCTTCTTAGACCCAATGTGGGTGGTAACTTACTTATCGGCCATTTTCTCAAACGGTGTTATTGAACGTGCTGGTAACTGTGAGTACCATGTTAAGGCTCCCCCTATTAGGCTTTCGCCGAACTTCTTCAGCAACAGTAATGGTACATGCTCTTTTGAGAGGTCGTTGCCCTTTACTGGTGTGACGTAATAAATGATGTGATCTTCAAGGTCTATTATCTCATCATATATCTTTAAATAAGGTGGAATTTTAAAGGTATTAGGTATGGCGTGTAAGGTTGCCTTCTCACTGTATATCTGTTCAACAAACCGGCTAATATCCTATTTCGATAGCAGTTTCGGGGTGCCCAGTATCTTATCAACCCTTTCTTGATGCTCTCTCACTTGGTCATGGAGTGCTTTGCTCTCGTTCTTCATTTTTCCATTTTCTTTAGAACAGCCGCAAGTGCGTCATTGCATGCATCAACAGAGGTGTGAGTGTTACATGTTGCGAGAGCAGCGGGAGCATGTTACTTGCTAGCGATTGTTGTGGTATCCACTCGCGTGGTTCTTCTACTCGCCCTGGGTGTGTCGAGTATGTTTCTTAGAGTACTTGTCAACCATGCCTCCAGTAGGTTTTTCACCGCTGGTGGTGCTTCCTCATCTGCGACGTGGAGGCTCCTCTTTTGCGTGAAACGGTTACACTTTTATGATGGGGAGGTAAGTCACTCTGGCTAGGTGCAGTGCTCGGCATCACATTCTCCTAGTCTTCTCTGTCAACCTCATTGATGGCGTTCAAGAAATTGGCAGTGACGTCCACTACTTCGTTTAGTCTCTTATATCCTTTTCCTACCATCATTAGTTTGTGCAAACGAGAAAAAGATGGTTATTGTCCTTTTTTTTATCTAGAGGAAACTAAAATTTTAACTAGAAACTCCCCACATATGATGCCAGATTGTTTTACCAAAAAACAAGTGCTCAAACGTTTCTTAAACCGAATCAATGAGAAAATAGAGGATGAATCCTGGTTAAATATAATAACCACTAGATCTGACGTTTAGATGTATTGATGATGTAGGGTCGAATCCAAAAGTGTTGTATACCAACCACAAATGCTCAATTATTGTCAATGAATATGGTAATAAAAGCATACAATAAATGTGTATAATGGCAATAAATGTAATAAGAAGGAATTTATGACCAAATGTTAGATGACTTAGATGATTTTCCCACCTGATAACAACGTGGAATAATAGAGAGTGAAGATAGACAAGGAATCTTTAGATTTGAATCTTGTAAACAAAAGAGTATATCGAAAAATGTAATCAGTGGACAAGACAAGTTTTTTATGTATTATTTGTAGTCAACCCTTTACAATGTGCTCTAATCAGAAAAGTAAATATCTCCTTTTTATTTTTTATCTCTTTCTATTTATAGAAGATATTCCTAAGAAACCCTAAAAAGAACAACAGAAAGAATATTCAATGGAATATTCTTTTCTTTCTATTATAGACTGTTACTTCCATACACTTCGCTTGACCTCGGTACTAATCCCTCTTAATATGACTCCTTGTCCTTGTGCCATTGTCGGCTTGATCCTTGACCACGTCCATTAGCACTCATTAAATTCAGTCCATATTTTAACTAATACAGTACCAAAGTACTATGGCAAACATGTAATTTTAAAGTCATGTTGGTCAAATTGCAATCTGGGGCGCAGACTTTGGATGTGTAAATAAGCTGTAACTTATTATTTTTGGGAAAAACTATTTGTTAATAGTTTTTATATGACATGTTAATCAATAGTCTTGTGTTATCATCCCATTGGTAGGATGAAATTCAATGTGGTTATGAAGAATGGTATGATGAACTCATTAACCAGGAATACTACAAATTCTGTTTGCTAAACATTCGGAATCTAACTGGGGAATATGAACTCCAAATCTTGAAACTACAAGAGCAACTTGCGGCAGTGAAGAAGAAACTAAAAAGGCAGAAAAAGAAAAAAATAGGTTGAAAGAGCAATTTAAGTGGTTGAAGCATAGAATAATGGGCAATGCTGAATGAACAAACACATGGATGCGTTTAGTGTAATATTTTACTTTTATGGTGTACGTGTCATGTATTATCTTTAATTGGTATGAATTTAAATTTTTGTTAAGCTGTCATTTTTTGTGTTTTCTAGTGTTAAACTAATATTAACTAGAGGAATGAAAATACATATGCAAATTATGTAAAACATAAATAATGTTGCTATTATATATTTAATGTCATATATACAACTAATAATACATATCAATGATTCCCAAAACATGTATGCTTTAAAGCATTGGATGGCCCGAGGCGCATCCCAACTCGGTTGGCTACACTATCAGGATTATCCTCATTACGTCACCCCTTTATCAAAGGATGCGCTGCAACATGATCATCAATAAGGCTAGCAGACTTAGTAGAAGCGGCCGGTGGGCTAGAAGTAACCTACATAATAATTAGATATTTTAATATATGAAATATAAAGTACAAACATATGTGTTAGAAAAAACCTTTTAATGGTTATACCGTGGTCTCAGCGGGCTCCTGAACAAAATCATCTATCTCCGGCAATTCACTATCGCACAATATGGCCTCCTTGGAGGGCGATGAAGGAATCTTTAAAAAAATAAACACACTTTAGATATTACTAACTAATTTTTGACAAAAAAATAATTTGAAATAATAGAAATATAAACAAACTTGCGCCTGAGTAGCGCCATAATGCTCTGTCGAAACATCGAGGTGCATTGGAGTAGATGAAGTATGTGAAAGATCAGCATCCCTCGTTGATGAGCCATAAACTGAGTCGTCGCCCACTATGCACCTCTCATATCGGACGATCAACAAAAACCATCGATGGCTTTAGATAATAAAGAAAATATTGATCCCACTCCTGCTACGTAGTTGGCGTGCCCGCATTCAACAATGGAGTTGTCGGGGTCACCTGCGAAGTACCTAGTGTCAACATAAGGATGAATGACAACATATCATGAGGAGCATCATGTGGCTTAGGGTGTTCACTTGGATGATCATCTCTAATATCCTCCAGGGTGCTCAACGCCCCTTGCCGGGGACCCCGTCCTCGCCAACCACCACGACCACGTGGGATACCCCTTCCTCTCTGGACACGCCTGCCACATCTATCACGTTCAGGCTCCAATGGTAGCCCATGATGGTACTCCTTGGGCGGCACATAATCAACCTTGTATCCTAAGATCCCATCCTCTCGGGCACGTCTCTATGTGTCATCAGCAAGACCAGTAAATAGATGGCCAAAAAACGTGCAAAGCTGCTGCTCCCTCGCCTGTATGTTTGTAGTATCTCCAGTCCCAAATGGTAGAACTGGTGCAAGCCAATAGACTGCATAACATATAAAATACTAATTACAGAAGGAAAATGTAAAGCTATAAGTAAGTATAACAAATAACATATCAGTGTCTCATGCCTCCTGGCGTATAGAATGTACTGACCAGCAGTGCGATGAATGCGATTCCTAATGAGATGTCGGGTAATACCACGATATCAACCCATGTACTCATGCTCTCCCTCCATACTGTCAGGTGGAGGATATGGTGGAATCAGGCCATACCTCTGGTCCCAAACCTCAATGTGGGCCTCTATCCAGTCCAAGTATGTCTGGTCAACCTTGTAACGATCATCCCACTGGTAATGTGTCATGTGCCACGTGGGCGGAATAAGTACAAGTTGCGGGTGACAAAACTGGCGAATGACTCGGTCGGTGGCATGATGCTCGATTATATCGAGATATATCAGTGGGATGGAAGAGATCTAAATAGCTCGGCCACGGGAGTAATAATTGGGCAAACCAGCTATGAGCGCGTCGTTATATGGCCTCTATACATACTATTTATTAAACACAATAATTGTGAGTAAACGCCCAATCCAAGTAAACTTAAGTATATATGTACATACACGCCTTCAAGTAAATCCAACTAATACCTGTAATAAGGGAAATGATGTCGAGCCCCGATCTCCCGTGAGTAGCCTTCCCTATCAACCCACCTCCAAGCTAAAGGGAGAAATGACGTAAGTGGTATATTCAGAGCTATCGGTGGTTGGAACTGCAGGAACCTCTCCCAGGACCAAACCTAATATAGATTGTGGACGTAAAATTTAATGTATATTTTACTATGCATGTTATAATCATGAAAAGAATTGACTATGTTTACACTTGCAACATCAATAAAAATCCGGTAACGTCTCTCTAGGGGCCTATGTATGCTGGTGCATCTGCCTATACATATAACCTAGAACAACTGCACCCCAACGATAAATGGATAAATCATATAGCCACTCTAGATGATGTAGAAATCTTAAGCTGACTAGGTTTTCCGAAGTATTCAAGAACAATATACAACCAAACATCAGCAGCAACAACAGTCTCGTGTGCCGGTCAATATCCCGTGGCAGTGAATCATCTGTAATCTCCGTGTCCATCACCACCAGATGTTGTTGAACGGGCGTCAACTGCAATCGACTTGCCCCACTCAATGTAGTTAGCTCCGTTGGCTGGAAACTAGTGAGATGCGGCAACGTATGAAAGTAATCTACTCCCACAGAGTCTCTAAGAGTATGCATGTAAGCTACAGGTATACCATCAACAGGCAGTCTAAAAAGAACCTCCACGTCCTCAAACATGATGGTAGCCTCGTCGATGGGTAGATGAAACATGTGCGTCTCCGGCCGCCACCGCTCTATCATAGCAGTGATCAACGCCCAGTCAAACTGCAACTGGCCGATCTTTATGATCCTATAGAAGTTCGTATCCTGAAGGCATCTAACTATACAGAGATGCAGTGGGTAGTCCCTAATGAACTCCCACATATTGTTTATACATCTGGGGAAGAATGTCTGGGACAAACACTGACCATCCCAGATGTGTTAAGACCTATGATTGCCCTGTAGCGGCACTAGCTCTCAAGATGCAGGTCCAGGATACATAGGGGAAACCTCCATGACGACGTCTATAAATTGAACTATAATAATTAAAGTATTTTTCTATTTAATTTTTTAACATCTTTAAATATATTGTAATATCTTTTATATTAATATTTAATCGATATTTTTTGTGCATTATTAGTTAGGTTGATACATTTTTTATATTATTATTTCGTATGTTGGTTAATTACATTATTTACGTTAGTTTATTATTTTATATGCTTGTTTCTTACTCAGCTATTTTTGGTATAATGGAATTAATTAATTAATTTTCATAACTATACATGATATAATTAATAAGTGTTCATATAAAAATACTTAGTTTGACAAAATTTTCATGTTGTTGTTTTAATGTTATTTTCTTATATTTATTGACTAAAATTCGAGAAGGTTTGTGTTTGAACTATCATTTTTTTCTAGATATTTTTGGAGTTAGCCGATAATTAATGACTAATTTTAATAACTACAAAGATAATTTAATAATTATTCATATAACAAATACTTAGGTTGATAAAAATAATCCATATTAATATTTCATACGTTAGTTTCTAACATTTTTCTACTAAAAATCTGTATGGTTTTATTGAAACGACAATCTTTTTAAAGTTATTTTTGAATTATAAAAGAATTGTATTATAATACAATTCATAGCAAAACAAGATATATTCAATAATTAATCATATAAAAAATATGACAAACTTAACAGTAAATATTTATTAAGTTTATTTTATTTGTTAACTTTCATATTTTGTGCAAATTTTTCGGCGATAATTATCTACTGATTAATTAAATGGCGATAAACAAAGTTAACTAGTATAAGCAAAAAATTATTATTATTTTACTATGCTAAAAGGCACTACATAACAATTAAGGGCATAATATAACAATATAGGGCACTAAGCAATAATAAAGTGTCACGACCCGGATTTTTCACCCTCGAGAGTCATGACGGTGCCTACAAATGGGAGGCAAGCCAAATTCAATCACTTTTTCTCAACCACATAATTTTTTTTAATAATTATCAACAATAAGATAAAAATAATTGATTTAACTAAACAAGCGGAAGACTTAATATTAATGCAAATTGAAAACAACGCGGAAGTTCAACATGGTCTCTACCCAAAATCTAGTGTCACATAACTCACGAACTACTAAGATTTACTAAATACAATGGTCTGAAAGAAAATTTAACCGTTTGTCTCGAAATACATAAGATACAGGCTAAAATAAAGACGAAGGAGACGTCAGGCCTCCGGACGCCTGCAAGGCTACCTCGGTGTCTCACTGGACTGAAGGCTCGCTCCCAGGCTATGCTGCTGCTCAAAAGCTACTCCAATATATGCACACAAGTGCAGAGTGTAGCATCAGCACAACCGACCCCATATGCTGGTATGTGTCTGGCCTAACTCCGGCGAAGTAGTGACGAGGCTAGGAACAGACTCCAGATAAACCTGCGCAATTACATGATATCGCGAAAGAAACAACAGGAAATAAACAAGTAAAACTAGGGAGGGGAAACATGCTCTAGGGATAGCAAAAGTGAACAAAATTCTCAGAACTGACAAAGAAACTAACTATAAAGCTGCTAACACGAATCAGAATAGATAAAATAACTTTCACTTTAAATGCTCATCTCGTTGCAGGCGTGCTACCCGATCCCATTTCTCAATTTCTCGTGGTAGGCGTACCACCTGCTTTCATTTTATCATAACCCGTGGTAGGTGTACCACCCGCTCCTATTTCAATTAATATCTTGTGGTAGGAATACCACCCGATCTCATTTCAATCAATATCTTGTGGTATGTGTACCGCCCGATCCCATTTCAAACAATATCTTGTGGTAGGCATACCACTCGATCCCATTTCAATCAATATCTTGTGGTAGGCATACCACCCGATCCCATTTCAATCAATATCTTGTGGTAGGCGTACCACTCGATCCCATTTCAATCAATATCTTGTGGTAGGCTTACCACCCGATCCCGTTTCAATCAATATCTTGTGGTAGGCGTACCACACAATCCCATTTCATCAATATCTTGTGGTAGGCGTACCACCCCATGCCATTTCATCAAAATCCTGTGGTAGGCGTATCACCAAATCCCCATTTCTTCCAATACAATACGCGATATAATCCCCTCAAGGGAACAAGACAACGTAACAACTTCCCGGCAAGGGAAACAATAACAACAATTTCAACATCCCGAGAAGGGAGAATCAGCTATAACCAATCCTATTCGATTTCTACTCGGCACAGTTAAACCCAATACTCAGTATCAAGGATCATCAATCAAGACTTTAAAAGAATCAATTAAGAATACCCAACTATCAATTTAAGACCCACGGTCATGCTCGACACCAACATATGGATAACCGTCACCATGCCCATACGTTGTGCGCACCACAAACAAGTAGAATATATGACTCAACTCATAATCCCTCAAGCTACGGTTAGACCGAACACTTATCTTGATGCTTTGAACTCAAATCAAGCCCCGATTATAGCTTTACCCCACGATTCCACCACCGATCCGCTCGAATTTAGTCACAAATTACTTAAATACATCAAAAAATGCTAGGTGAATCAATTTAAATGCATAAAAATGGATTCCCAAAAGTTTTGGCCAAAAATTCCAAAATTGCCCCCGACCCACGTGGTCAAAACCCGAGATTCAAACCAAAAACTGGTTACCCATTCCCTCATGAATTCATATCTATAATTT
The DNA here is from genome assembly GCA_034376525.1 of Nicotiana benthamiana. Lineage (NCBI taxonomy): Eukaryota > Viridiplantae > Streptophyta > Magnoliopsida > Solanales > Solanaceae > Nicotiana > Nicotiana benthamiana. Next base: position 121,459,872 of record CM067331.1, read on the forward strand.
GTTTTGAAAGTGGACCTCAAATTGAGGTCCAAATCTCCAATTTTTTAAAAAACCTAGGTTTTACCCAAAATCCCAATTTCACCCATGAAAATCCTTGATTTTAATTTGAAAACATGTTAATGATGAAAAGACTGAAATAAATGAGTAAAAATCGACATACGAATAATTTGGAAGAAATGTTGTTCTTGCAAAATCGCCTAAGTGTGTTTGGGTTTTGAAAGAATGAAGAAAATGGTAAAAATTCAACTAATTATGAAAAATGCAGGCCTCAGATATGGGGAATTCAAACTAGGGTTCGCAATTCTCTGCATGCTTGGGAATTGCAAAGACTAGTTCACATTTGAGAACACAGAACAAATCGAGGGACATCGCATTTGCAACCAATATATCGCATCTGCGGAAGTCCCAGCTTTGCATTTGGGAGCCATGTGATCACATTTGCGATCCCTAGCTAACAAGAATACCTTCACATTTGCGAAGAAATGCCTCGCATTTGCGATAAGGGCCAGACCTGGGATAACTTCACAATTGCGATAAGCCATTTGCATTTGCGAACCATGCTTCCCAAATGCGAAGCCTGCAGGTTAGAAATGCAATAACTAGCTTTCAAGGTCCAAAAATGCACTGGCGGCCTATCTAAAACTCACCCGAACTCTCGGGGCTCCAAACCAAATATACCCACAACCTCAAAAGCATCCTACGGCCTTACTCGTGTGATCAAATCGCCAAAATAATATCATATTCATCGAATCAAGCCTTAAAGCTCATGATTCCTTCCAAATTTTCATAAACATCAAATGTCCATTTTATGTCCGAAATGCGTCAAACGACGTCCGTTTTCAACTAAACTTTACAAAAAACGATTAAATAATATATAAGACTTGTACCGGGTGTCGGAACCAAAATACGGACCCGATACCGTAGTTTTTAATCAAATTTAATTTCCAATTTCCTTAATTATTTCCAGAAAACATTTTCACACAAAAATTCATTTCTCGGGCTTGGGACCTCAAAATTCGATTCCGGGCATACGCCCAAGTCTCATATTTTCCTACGGACTCTCCGAGACCATCAAATCATGGGTCCGGGTCCGTTCACCCAAAATGTTGGCCGAAGTAAAAATTATTCAATTTAATATCAAAATTTAGCATTTTTCTCAGAGAATCCATATTTAAGCTTTCCGGCTATGCGTCCGGACTGCACACGCAATTTGAGGAATCCTCTAAATGAGGTTTTCAAGGCATGGGAAGCACAGAATGAGTAAGGAAATAAGTGATGAACCCGTGGGTTGTCACATTCTCCACCTCTAAAACAATTGTTCGTCCTCGAACGGGCAAAAGAAAGAAGTACTTGAGTCGGGGAAAAGATGAGGATAATGACTCCGCATATCAGACTCAGACTCCCAGGTTGATGCCTTAGGGGGCTGACCTCTCCATTGAAAACTGACAGAAGGAAAACTCTTGGATCTCAAGAGACGAACCTGCCAGTCTAGAATAGCTACCAGCTCCTCCTCATAAGACAAATCCTTGTCCAATTGGACAGTGCTGAAGTCTAACACGTGGGCTGGATCGCCGTGATACCTCCGAAGCATAGATACATGAAAAGCTAGATGCACGGCTGATAATATAGGTGGAAATGCAAGTCTATAAGCCACCCTTCCCACTCAAACAAGAATCTCAAATGGACCAATAAATCTAGGGCTAAGCTTGCGCTTCTTCCCAAACCTCGTCATGCCCTTCAAAGGCGACACTCGGAGCAATACCCGCTCACCAACCATAAATGACACATCTCGAACCTTGCGGTATGCATAACTCTTTTTCCTGGACTGAGCTGAACGAAGCCTATCCTGAATAATCTTGGCCTTGTCCAAGGCCTCCTGAACCAAATCTGTACCTAACAACCGAGCCTCTCCCTGCTCAAACCAACCAATCGGAGATCGACTCTGCCTACCATATAAAGCCTCATAAGGAGCCATCTGAATGCTCGAATGGTTGTTGTTGTTGTAGGAAACTCTTCTAAAGGCAAAAACTGATCCCACGAGCCTCCAAAGTCAATGACACATGCTCGGAGCATATCATCTAAGATCTGAATAGTCCGCTCGGACTGACCGTATGTTTGGGGATGAAATGTTGTACTCAACTCCACCTGAGTGCCAACTCTCGCTGAACTACTTTCTAGAAACGCGAGGTAAACTGCATCCCCCTGTCCAAAATAATAGATACCTGCACACCATGTAGGCGAACATTCTCCCCGATATAAATCTCAGCTAATCTCTCGGATGAATAGGAGACGTCCACAGGAAGGAAATGTGCTGACTTGGTCAGCCTATCAATAATGACCCAAACTGCGTTGAACCTCTTCTGGGTCAACGGAAGTCCAGTAAAAAAATCCATGGTAATCCTCTCCCACTTCCACTCGAGAAGCTCAATCCTCTGAAATAATCCTCCAGGCATCTGATGCTTATACTTAACCTGCTGACAATTCAAACATCGATCCACATACGCAACAATATCTTTCTTCATCCTACGCCACCAATAATGTTGCTCCAAATCCTAATACATCTTCGCGGCACCCGGTTGAATAGAATACCGGGAACTATGGGCCTCCGCTAAGATCAACTCTTGAATCCCAACAAAATTAGCCACGCAAACTCGCCCCTACAATCTCAAAATATCATCGTCACCTGCTTGGCACCTCCACGCTGCACCGTGTCTCTAAAGACACGCAAATGGGGATCATCAAACTACTGACACGGATGTGCTCTAATAATGAAGAATGAGCATCCGTGCAAGCTAACACCCGGCTAGGCTCAGAAATATCCAACCTCACCAGTCGATTGGCCAAGGCCTGAACATCCAAAGCAAGCAGTCTCTGGCCAACCGAAAAATAAGCAAGACCGCCCATGCTGGCTGACTTCCTACTCAACGCGTCGGCCACCACGTTGGCCTTCCCCTGGTGATATAAAATGGTGATATCATAGTCCTTCAACAACTCCAACCACCTCCTCTGCCTCAAATTCAATTCCTTTTGCTTGAACAAGTATTGAAGGCTCTTGTGGCCAGTGAACACCTCACATGCCACGCCATACAAATAGTGTCTCCAAATACTCAAGGCGTGAACAATGGCTGCCAACTCTAGATCATGAACTGGATAATTCTTCTCGTGAATCTTCAACTGTCTCGAAGCATTGGCAATTACCTTGCCATCCTGCATCAACACTGCACCAAGACCTACATGGGAAGCATCACAATAAACTGTGTAAGGTCCTGAACCTGTGGTCAAAATCAACATTGGTGTCGTAGTCAAAGCTGTCTTGAGCTTCTGAAAGCTTGACTCACACTCCTTCAACCATCTGAACCGGGCACCCTTCTGGTTCAACCTAGTTATGGGGGCTCGAATAGATGAAAACCCCTCCAGAACCGACGATAGTATCCTGCCAACCCCAAGAAACTCCGGATCTCTGTAGCTGATGCTGGTGTAGGCTAGTTCTTGACTACCTCAATCTTCTTTGGGTCCACATGAATACCCTGTGCTGATACAACATGACCATAAATGCAACTGAGCTTAACCAGAATTCACACTTCGAGAACTTAGCATATAACTGACTACCCCTCAGAGTCTGAAGAAACACTATGAGGTGCTTCTCATGCTCCTCCTGGTTGCGGGAGTATATCAATATATCATCAGTGAACACTATTACGAATGAATCAAAATAAGGTCTGAACACTCAGTTCATCAAGTCCATGAAAGCTGTTGGGGCATTGGTCAACCCGAATGACATAACCAAGAACTCTTAATGCCCTACCGAGTACAGAAAGCTATCTTAGGGACATTGGATGCCCTAAGTTAACTGATTGTAACAAGATCGCAAGTCAATCTTGGAAAATACCCTGGCACGCTGAAGCTGATCGAACAAATCATCAACCTTCAGTAGTGGATACTTATTCTTGATCATTACCTTATTCAATTGTCGGTAATCAATACACATTCTCTTTGACCCGTCCTTCTTGTTGACGAATAACACTGCCGCACACCAAGGCGAGACACTGGTCTAATGAAACCCTTCTCCAACAGGTCCTGCAACTGATCATTTAACTCTTTCAACTCTGGCGGGGCCATACAATAGGCGGGATAGAAATGGGTTGAGTGCCCAGAGCCACATCAATACAAAAGTCAATATCTCTATTGGGCGGCATATCCGCCAGGTCTGAAGGAAAGACATCAGGGAACTCTCGAACAATGGGAACAGAATCAATAGAGGGGACCTAAGCACTGGAATCACGGACATAAGCCAAATAAGCAAAACACCCCTTCTCGACCATACGTCAAGCCTTCACATATGAGATAACACTACGAGTGGAACGACCAGGAATCCCTCTCTACTCTAAACGGGGAAAATCCGGTAAGGTTAGGGGCACGGTCTTGGCATGGAAATCCAAGATAGCATGATACGGGGACAACCAATCCATCCCTAATATGACATCGAAGTCGACCATATCTAAAAGCAACAAATTAACACGGGTCTCAAGATCCCTAATCACTACAACACAAGAACAATGAACTCGGTCGACCACGATAGAATCACCCACTAGTGTAGACACATAAACAGGAATACTCAATGCATCACTAGGCATGATCAGGTATGGTGCAAAATAAGATGACACGTACGAATACGTAGACCCTGGATGAAATAGCACTGAAGCATCTCTATCACAAACTAGAATGGTACCTGTAATAACTGCATCTGAAGACTCAGCCTCTAGTCTGGCTTGAAGAGCATAACACCGGGGCTGGGCCCCGCCTCCCTAAACCAAATCTTTAGGACGGCCAACTAGTGGCTGGCCTCTACCCCTGGCAGCCTGAGCTCCACCTCTATGACCTCTACCTCCACCTCTAGCACCTCTACCCCCGCCTCTAGCCGGCTGGGCGGCCTTTGGAACATCTAGTGCTTGTACCTTGGCACGGTAACCCTGCTGTGAAGAGCTGCTCGAAGATCAAGGACAATACCTAGCAATGTGACTCGTGTCTCCACAAGTAAAACAAGCTCTCGGTTGCTAGGCGACCTTGGAAACTCTGAAGCGGTGGTGCACTAATAGGTGTTGATGGTGCACTATAAGGCTGCTGATCAGAATAATGCGGCTGAGAACCATTTCTACCTGAAGTACCATGAGAAACCTGGAGCACTGACTGGAAGGGCCTAGGAGGGTGACCCCTATCGTGCGAATCTCTTCCTCTAGATGAAGCACCACCGAATCGGCCTGACTGTCGGGGCCTCTTATCTGCACTGTGACCACCCCCTGTAACAATATCATCTCGATCCTCCGGGCCACATTGGCCGCCTCTTGAAAGGATATCTCGCTCCCAGCCTCTCTAGCCATCTAGAGACGAATAGGCTGGATGAGTCCATCAATAAACCGTCACACTCTCTCCCTATCAATGGGGAGTATAACAATAGCATAGCGTGCCGGCTCAATAAACCTGGTCTCGTACTGGGTGACTGTCATAGATCCCTGATGGAAACGCTCAAACTGCCTCTCATAGGCCTCTCGTTGAGTAATAGCGAGAAACTTCTCCAGAAATACATGCGTGGAATGCTCCCAGGTCAAGGCTGGAGATCCTACTGGTCTAGCTACGCAATAATCCCTCCACCAAGTCTTGGCAGATCCAAACAACCGAAATGTAGCGAAATCAACCCCGTTGGTCTCAGCAATCCCCATGTTCCGAAGAACCTCATGGCAACTATCCAGGTAATCCTAGGGATCCTCAGTAGATGCACTGCTGAATGAAGATGTGAAAATCTTGGTGAACCTATCCAACCTCCACAAGGCATCTGCGGACATAGCCGCTCCACCGCCAGTCTGAACAACCACTCCTAACTGAACGATCATAGCTAGTTGAACCACTAGGATCTGAACCTGGGGAGCTACCTGCTCTTGAGTACGAGTAGCAGGAGTCTGGGGCCCTCCTCCAGCCCGAGAGACGGCTGGTGCTACAGGAAGTAACCCTGCCTGGGTGACGCTCTCCACAAGACCCACTAATCGGACTAGAGCTTCCTGAAGAATTAGGGTGGCAATGAACCCCTCTAGGACCTGAGCTGGGCCCACCAAAATTGCTGGAGCTGGGGCTGCAACCTCCTCGTCGAAATCAACTTGAGGCTCCGCCACTAGTGCTGTTGCTCGGGGCTGAGCTCTTACCCTACCCCGGCCTCTAGCACGGCCTCGCCCTCGCCCTCTGCCCCTAGTGGGGGCTGCCTGGGGCTCGGACTGCTAATAGAAGATGAGGAAGCATGTGTTCTCGCCATCTGCGAAATAACAGAGTAGAAAGACAATCAGTATTTGAAAAATAGAACCGCGTGACAAGAAAGAACAAATGTGAAGTTTCCTAACTCTGTAGCCTCTGGGATAAATACATATGTCTCCATACCGATCCCTCAGACTCTACTAAGTTTGTTCGTGAGTTGTGAGACCTATGTAACCTAGTGCTCTAATATCATCTTGTTATGACCCATATTTCCCACCTGCGGACGCCTGCAAGGCTACCTTGGTATCTCACTGGACAGAAGGATCGCTCCCAGACTACTGCTCCTGCTCAAAAGCAGCTCCGGTATCTGAACATAAGTACAAAGTGTAGCATCAGCACAATCAACCACATGTGTTGATAAGTGTGTAGACAATGTAACAACTTTCCGGCAATGGAAACAATAACAACAATTTCAACATCCCAGCAAGGGGGAGTCAGTTATAACCAATCCTATTCGATTTCTACTCGGGCATAGTTAAAACCAATACCCAGTATCAAGGATCATCAATCAAGACTTTTATAGAATCAATTAAGAATACGCAACTATCAATTAAGACTCATGGTCATGCTCGACACCAATATATGGATACTCGTCACCATGCCCATACGTCGTACGCCACACAAACAAGTAGAAAATATGACTCAACTCCTAATCCCTCAAGCTAGGGTTAGACCGAACACTTACCTCCATGCTTTGAACTCAACTCAAGCCTCAATATAGCTATACCCCCTCGATTCCACAACTAATCCGCTCGAATCTAGTCACAAATTATTTAAATACATCAACAAATACTAGGTTAATCAATTTGAATGCATAAAAATGGATTTTCAAAAGTTTTGGCCAAAAATTCCAAAATCATCCCCATGCCCACGTGGTCAAAACCCCAGGTTCGAACTAAAACCCGATTACCCATTTCCCCACGAATCCATATCTATGATTTGTTTTGAAATTGGACCTCAAATTGAGGTCCAAATCCCCAAATTTTGAAAATTCTAGGTTCTACCAAAATCCCCGATTTCACCCATGAAAATCCTTGATTTTAAGTTGAAAACATGTTAAATGATGTTAAAGATTGAAAGGAATGAGTAAAAATCGACTTACAAATGATTTGGAAGAAATTTTATTCTTGGAAAATTGCCAAGTGTGTTTGGATTTTGAAAGAATGAAGAAAATGGTGAAAAATTCGTCTCATATGTGGGAAATGCGAGCTGGTGTTCGCAAAGCGAACACAGAACAAATCGAGGGACATCGCATTTGCAACCAATATATCGCGTTTGTGAAAGACCCTACATTGCATTTGCTAGCCATGTGGTCGCATTTGTGATCCCTGGCCAACAAGAATACCTTCGGTTTTGTGAAGAAATGCCTCGCATTTGCGAGAAGGGACAGACCTGGGCTAACTTCACAATTGCGATAAGCCATTCGCATTTGCGAACCATGCTTCGCAAATGCAAAGCCTGCAGGTCAGAAATGCAACAGCTAGCTTTCAAGGTCCAAAAATGCAGTCGCGGCATATCCAAAACTCACCCGAGCCCTCGGGGCTCCAAACCAAACATACCCACAACCTCAAAAATATCCTACGGACTTACTCGTGTGATCAAATCACCAAAATAACATCATATTCATCGAATCAAGCCTCAAAGCTCATGATTCCTTCCAAATCTTTTCAACCAAACTTTACAGAAAGTGCTTAAATCATATAAAAGACTAGTACCGGTGCCGGAACCAAAATACGGGCTCGATACTGTAGTCTTTTAGTCAAATTTCATTTCTTATTTCCTTAATTATTTTCAGAAAATAATTTCACACAAAAATTCATTTCTCGGGCTTGGGACCTCGGAATTCGATCCAGGCATACGCCCAAGTCCCATATTTTTCTACGGATCCTCCGAGACCGTCAAATCACGGGTCTGGGTCTGTTCACCCAAAATATTGATCGAAGGCAAACTTATTCAATTTAATATCAAAATTTTGCATTTTTCTCACAGAATTCATATTTAAGCTTTCCGGTTATGCATCCGGGCTGCGCACACAAATCGAAGCAACCCTAAATTAGGTTTTCAAGTCTTCAGGAGCACAGAATGAGTAAGAAAATAAGTGATGACCCTTTGTTGTCACATAAAGTCATATATTAATACACGTACAACAATCAAATCACATATAACAATAATTATTCATAAAATAACAATATATCTTTTTTACAATTTTTTTAGCACATAAATAATCTAATTCGAATAAAAAATAATAATTAAACACAAAACGATCACACAAAAAAAGTAGACCATAGTAAAAAATAACTAATTAGCATTTTATACACATGAGTTTTACCAAAATGTAAGTCGGAATACCTTGATTTAAAATTTTTTTAAAAGTAAAAATTTGATGGTTTGGGGGCCGAAACGAGCAGTAGACGAGATTGAATACATGACAATGCCTGTGATCCAGTTTTAGGTTGCTACAATACGGAGAAGATACACTTTTTGTGAGACAGGTGAGTTCTAATGGAGTTTTTTGGCTTAAAAAATTTGGGGGGGGGGGGGGGGGTTGTCTTATGTGACTTTATGATCGGGAAAGGAGACGACACGTTCTTTTATCTAGGTATACTGCATATATCGGAGACGCTATAATATAGCACCTCCAGCATATGCGCTATACCTCCCGCTAATTTTGAGTTCAAATGTAGCGCGGTGAACAACTGCGCTTGTATTGTTAAGGTATAGCACGGTAAAATATATTAAATGGTAGTCAGTAATTTTTTTTTTAACCTATTTTTATCGTAGAGTCCAAAAGAACTATAACTTGGTTCTGGAATGCGAAGCTCTGCTACCAACACTTCCCTTTTATTGTCATATATATGCAACAAAAATTCAAATTAATCGAATCAATTTTTTTAATCAAAATCGATTTAGGATTTAGGATTACGATGAGTGGTAGGGCAATTCTTTGCAGTGATGATTAAGACCTATATAGTCCACACAACTTTGCGTGTTGAGTAAACATTGGACTTGTTGACTCACTATGTTTGTGAAGCTTGGGATCAGATCAGGTCCACAGGAGCATCAAGCATAGAAGTTCAAGGAATTTGTACTAGCTACACTATATTATAAAATTTATTTGCCGTCTTAGAGAGGTCATCACTTACTTTTAGCATAAATAGTTTATCATTTATGTAAAAAATAAAGAATTGAAACATAAGAGATATAACACAGAGGAGAAGAGCATCTTGCTCCTTGCAATGGGATCGACTGTAATAAAAGTGGAACTACTACTCTGACATAAAGGAGACTAGATCAATCAACTCAAATTCCCCAAACAACGTTTATGCTTTGGACCAGTAGGATAGAAAATTGAAGAACAAAACTTTTGATATATTTGGAAACAAAATTAGTGATTCTGTTGTTAGTGCTGAGATGGACTCAACAACATGATTTGTGAACTCCATCGACAGCCAGTAACAAAATTTCGAATCTTTGAATTCGAAATTTGATTTTTGCAAAAATGTTATTTGTTAGGATTGAGTATTGTTGCAAATAATTGGGAGTATCTGTTGGAGTTTATATATCAATTTTTGAGTGAATTTTGTGAGATTCGAGTTGTTTAGAATTTCGTACATGCAGAAAAACCCGAAATACTATGATAGAACAAATGTCGGGCCAAGAAAAGCAAAATGATTATCATCTGCAATGGCAACTAATACACTATGATCAGTTCTAGGATAGAACAAACACGAGCATGTCCTTCTGAAGAACAATATCCTTTTGCCAAAGAGGCACCAAGAGAAGGGAATAAAGCAACGTTTGCATGGCGTAAAGCTATTTCTGTTAAATCTCTTAATTAATCTATGTTTTTCAACTATGAACTACTCCCAGACTGTTGTAAGCACAGTCACATATTTTGTACATACGAATGAAAAGACACATTATATGACCCTCAAAACAGGAGGAGACACAAGATAAAGCAGCAGAAAAGAAAGATGGACAATCTGTTAAGAAATTTGTCCACCTGCATTTCTTGCCTTCTCACTCTAGGGCTACCACTTCCCCGGATGAGGTAAGGGCTGGGATGAGGATAAGCAATTAATCTTGCGCCTGAGCTTCCAAACATTCTCGCAGAAAATATTTCTCCAAACACACCGGCCACGGGGCTGAACAAACTGGTCATTGCAGTGCCCCCAAAGCTAGACGGAGCCATAGCCGCATAGCTACCAAAAGCTTGGGGTAAGTATGGCCGGTAATATTGAAATGACCGTTGTGGAGGATTGACAGAAGATTGATGAAATTGCTGATTTACATGAGAAGTTGGAGACAGTGAATTATGCGGTGCAATTGTCCCAATCGCTTGAGGCCTATGAGGTATGTCCATGTTAACTCGAGACTTCTTGGAATCAGACTCCAGAGATGATGTCCCACGACCATAGAGAGGCACCAGTGAGGAGCTTAAGATGTGGGCTTTACACACTGGACATTTAGGTTTTTCTTCGGATTGTGGTGTAGAGCTCTCAATCTGGATCCACTTGTAAATGCAAGGCCAGCAGTAGAGGTGACCACAGAGGGTGACAACAGGATCATGTGCTGAGTCAAGGCAAATGTTGCAATCAAAACAGGACGCCATATTTTCAGAGGTAACTGAGTTTCTCTTCTTAAAAGAAACATCTTCATCGAATCCAACACGGGTAATAGGCATGAAATCTGTTAAAAGACAAAATTCCCAAATAAATTAATCACCTGAGAAAATGCACCACATAAATGAAACATCTATATTTATCAGCAAAACTACATGATATGTACAAATGGGAGTAACCAACTTCCGATTTGGTGAATCGATGGTTAATTCATTTGGTGTGCAAATTAAAAAGATAACCAGGAAAGCATCTCATTGTTTTCTCCTTCTTTTTTTTGAGCTTTAAATAGGAGTGAGAGTATGAAAGTAAGCGGCATGGATTGGATACAAAACATTAGTCACATTTAAAGACCCTCCATTCGAGCACTAAACAAAGCCCTACTATGTTTCATTTCTTTTAGCTTGAGTCTGTCCTTTCTGAACCAATCAATGAAAGATTTACTTACCAGTTCAAGTTGTATAAAAAGAGAAAAAAGGCTTGTTATTGCTTCCCAAATTTAAATAGATAAACCTAGATTATCAGCTAAACCACCCAAACACTCCATTTGGATAAATGGATTTGAAAAATGCACTTCTGGGAGAAACTATCATGTGCCTTAGTCATTCTCAATATTCTTATTAGGCTCACGTAGAAATGAAAGGTATCAGACGGAAATATAATGCCATGCCAGATAACATAAAAACAATGATACCCCCCCCCCCACCCACCACCACCACCACCAACAACAACAACAACAAAGCGCAACACCCAAGTACCAATTCTGTTTTCATTTCTGTGTTCACTAAATATAAAAAAGAGTATACACCAGGATTAGAATAAAATCCTAAATGTCCAGTCTGTCAAACTAACTGGTCTAGATCAGAAGAAATATCTGAATATGCAGTGTGTAAATCTATTCTTAAAACATCGTTAGAGGCCAAAATCTTCAGTAAACATTGAGCATGTATCATTTGTGTTGCCACTAATTGAAGAATAATATTGGTTTGGAGGAATGTTTTGTGCAAGGATGTTGGAAGCTCATACACAATTTAAATTGCTTATCCACATCCTAGCTCTTACCTAGTCTGTGGAAGCAGTACCCTAGAGTAAGAAGGCAAGATACATGATAAATGCTCATCCCATGGTACATATTCTTCATACAAATATACATTTTTGACCTATAATGATGCTTTTAGGATAGATTTACAGACTGAACATTTAGATTTTCCGGTTTACATTTGAAAATAGGGTTCAAGATATTGCCGTGTTACTGTTCCAGTTTCTTGTTAATAACTTGGGGAGAATTTACTGGTGTTCATGTCATTTTTGAAACCAAACTTCAAATTCAAGGGACTTTTTCTATGTGTACTCAACAGACTGATTTATGATCCACTTTCAGCCATAACTAGTTTGGCATTGAGGTATAGTAGTAGTTGTCAAAGTGCTCTATTCTCAATGCCTCATTACAAAAGCTCCAAAACCAAAATAGCGCACATGATTCTAATGACAGAGCCAGATTAAAAGGGCAGCCTTGTGCACAAAGCATCACGCGTTCACGCAAGGTCTGGAAAGGGCACACCCAAGGGGGTGTAATGTAGGCTGCATATCCTAATACAAGCATACATGGCTTATTCCACGGCTCGAACGTATGACCTACAAGTCACACAGAAGACAACTTAACCATTGCTCCAAGGCTCCCCTTCTAATGAGAGAGTCAGATTAATCTCTTAATTAGCCAAAAGGGGTTCGTGGCAGCAAACGAAGAGTAATAAACTATTCCTTTTTATTCCCATACAAGAAAAGATGTAAAACCACAAATATCAGGTTTTCAGTATTCTGCAGACATTTTAACATTATTTCTTCGAGTTATTTCCTCATTTTTCATCTTTTTTAGTGTTAGGATTAAAAATCTACTGATAGATTTTCTAACCACATATATGTAAAATCATAGCTCCAATTTAAGGGTTACCCTGAAATCGAATGATCAAACTGCAATTCCACACTTTCTATTTCGGGAAGGGGAAAATCTTGAATAAAACAGAAACTAACATAGTATTAATCAATTATGAATGCCAAAACACTTCTCGTTGAAATTTAAAATAAAAAAGAACTATAATCAAACTCAAGCATTAAAAAAGATGCACTAAACAAGATCAAAGAGGTAAGAAACTAAATGAAACCAAAAATGAGAAAGAAGAAGGGGAAAAGCAATACTACCGACAGATGAAATGCCCTCAAGAATGAAAGGGAGCCGCTACAGAGGAAAAAGGGTAGTGTTGGTAGGAAATAGGAAATGAGTGAATATTTTTGGCCTAACCGGAAATGAGCGAATGGAAGATATATAAATGAAAAGTGTGATAGGTAATGAGACACAAAAAAGCCGAATCAGATAGAAAGTTATTTATAGCAAAGGATTGAGTGAACCCCAAAAAGCCAAAAAACTCTTAAAGGCCAACAATGAAACACACAACCCCCCCCCCCCCCCCCTCAAAAAAAAAAGTAGTGACAAATTATATTATAATGAAAAATTTAATTAATCTCATACTATTGAGGGAAACAATATATATAACTTGTTTGCAAAAGATGCGATATTATATAATATTAAGGTAGAACATTATAAGGAGTAAGAGGCATCAAACACCCTAGGGGGACGACCTCTGGATGGATCGTAACAAAAATGGGGTTCTGGGGGTAAACTACTAGTTGGGTGTGTTCCTGAAGGATAACGAGAAAATCCGTCGATGGTACTAGTCTGGTAGTGCGGGTGTAGGTTTCTAACAAAAAAAGTTCCCGAACGATCATCTTCAAGCGTCTTCTGTACAAAGGGCGAAGGTTGAACAAAACGGTGATGTTTGAGGAAGCCTTCATCTCCAAACCATGTTTAGCTAAAGAGTCAGCTTCCTGATTTTGCTCCCTGTACATGTGGAGGATAGTCGGGTCATGCAGTCGGGCGATCAGACACCTCCAATCAAAGATGATGCTAGCATAAAGTGGATGGAAAGAATAAAGTATAGGAATAAGGACCTTAGCATCTAAATTAACTTCCAAGGGTGCATAGTGATCACACCCAACTCTAGTCCTAGAAAGTATAAGCGGTCGCTACAAATATAATTCGGTCTTAAAGTCCAAAGTCGAATCCCACGGAGAATTAAGATTTCGCTATTATTGTTCAATATCGCAAAGAAGACAAGTTCGAACAATTTCTAAGTTATAATAGTAAGATTTTTATATCTAACTAATTAACTAACAAATTAAAACAATAAATTAGCAACAAAAATACTAAAGGTTGGATACAATATTAATGAGGTCTAGAGTTATGATTTTTTTCACTTGTCGAAATCCTTCTAGCTATGTTCCCTATAATTTTTGCCAATATATTCTCTACTGATCGTGAGCACTTTAGGGACCGTAATTCTTTCTCGAGCAACCACAATAATTTACTAGACATATTCTCTCGAACTACGCTAGTTGGCTTTATCTAACCGCTTATTATGACCACGTCAAGGCTTTGTTATTTCTAACCCTGCCTTTAAACCCATTGTATTGATTTCTCACATACGTTAGGAGTGATGTTGTTCAATAACCACCTAAATATGTATCATTTCTCAAGCAATACATAATAAATAGGCAAAGTTAATTGATGGTCATTCAATCAATAACAATAAACACGTAGTTGAATAAGTAGAGAAATCCAACGGCTCAATTATATAAAAATATAAAAATCCTACAAAAGGTTCCATCAAAACCCTAGATAAAAAAATTGCTATGCATAATAGTATATAAAACTATAATACTAAAAGTCATAACCAACAATAAAAAAAATGAAGAGGAAGGAAAAACTCGTAGAAGAATTCCTCGACTTGCTCCTAATGTGTCTCTGCCTCCTTAGGTCGAATCTGTGTCAAAAATATGTCCAATTTCTCAAAGTACCATTTTTCCATGTATATATACCTAGTAGGGTCGGGCCCAAATAATTAAACCTTCTCATAGACAAAAAAAATACTTTTTCCGAGTTTGACTAGCGCGATCGCGCTAGTGGCTGCACAAATTGCCCAATGTTCTGCCTGACAAGCGCGGCTTGACCGCAACTATGCTATTGACGCACACTTTTCATAATGTTCTTCTTAGAATTTGGAAAAATGTAAAAGATGAAAGTTGTAATCTTTGAGTTAGCTTTCCAACCACATATTGTGTATCCCAAATAGAATTCTGAGTAAAAAGTTATATCTATTTTACTAGAGTATGCAATATGCCTACTCGATTCTCTATTCGCTCTAACTATCATCCGTTGACCACCAAACACGATCCCAGCTTAATTCCTTGAGCTTTTACTCAGACTTCAAAGATTCAAATCACTTTAATTCATTCTATAACATTTACATAGCTCGAAATCGCTCCTACAAAGTATAAAACATACCATTAGTGCAGAACACTAGCGATTAAAGCGCAAACTCAACTAGGGTGCCGTAAAATTGAGTGTAATAAGCGTCTAAACAGCAGCACCGGCTCTACGAAGTCAGAATCGAATCTTTCTGTTGGCTTTCCCAATTCATTCATGAATAATAATTCAAGGCGTGAAGCGAGTACTTCTAGCTGGTATCTGAACTGAAATGTAAAAAAGCGTGCAAAAGAAAAGGTCGGCTTTTCTTTTTGCTAACGATAATTATAGCCTATCATCAATACCTCACGCTTAAATCATTGCTCGTCCTCGAGCAGTCAAACTACACTTTATATAGACACGACCTTTTAAAATATTTCTCCTAACTCATCACACCAAGAGTATTTAAAATAGACTAATCACAAAAGTGTAACATCTTTACCTCAAGATTTGACTCATAAATACCACGCATTATTCACAACTCACCTACTTACTCTAACATAGACGTAACTAACATTACCTTTCCTCCATCAATCAAGTGCCCCCACACAATAAAAGAGAGTAGTTTCACATAATAGAATTTAAGAACACTTAAGAACTCAAGATAGAATGAATTCGCTCACTCTCAGAAATAACATTCATATGCCACAAAAGATGCACCATAAGCTTGCCCGTAGTGTACTACTCCACTAATCGAGTTCATTCAATCTAAGATCAGTTAGGACTTTATTTGGTTGTAATGTAGGCTAGGGGACGGGTAGATACATTAAGATATAAGAGTGACTACACCTCCCTAAGAACTTAATACATATACTTTAATATTCAAACCGAATACTTATGTCAAACCAACACTCCACCTTCACATCAATGTATATTACCACATTCTTCTTTAAGCACACGTATATCAAGAGCCACCACTTATCAAGAATTTTTTTTACAATAATCCAACTATTTGTTTTTCAATTCAAGTGGCTCTTAATTTTTCAATACAGTGCACCTTTCTCCTTATTTAATTAGTTCCACTCAAAAGCCAAACCGACCACCCCACACTTTAACCTTTACAAGTTCATAAATAATTCAAGTGCTCACGAGAAGTGAAAAAGTTCAAATAGATGGTTAATTCAAACAAAAGAGTAAGGCTTGTAATGTGGTTTCCAAAGAAACAAGATTACGTGCAATCCGATCCACATATAATATTGTTGCGGCGTGCAACCCGATTCACATATAATATTGTTGCGGCGCGCAACCCGATTTACATATAATATTGTTGTGGATTGCAATCCGATCTGTTGGAAACACGTTCTCAAGGCTTTATACTAAAACGTGTGTTCCTATGTGTAGGTTTTGATGAATGACAAACAAGCGCAAATTGATATATGACGAAGTTCAAGTACAAGCGCACAATTGGTGGATAACGAGATTCAAGCACAAGACAAAGTTTTATAGTTTAAATGAGTCGTTCTTAATTGTGTTCTTGATCCGACAACTTGACTCATGACATGGCTTCTCTCGTAAAATTATTTTTACAAAATCATGCATATTTAATTTAATGCTAAATGATTTTAAATCATGCATATTTTCATTAGTCAAAATGATTTTTAAACATGCCTCTAAAAACTGGACTAAGATAATCGATTATGTACTTATGATAATCGATTATGTTAAGCCAAGACTGCATGACAATCGATTGTGACCTAATGACAATCGATTGTGTTAAGGCAGTGAGCATCAGGTTTTTCAAACCTGCATGACAATCGATTGTGAACCTTATGACAATCGATTGTGATGAGGCAGTGTCCATCAAAGTTTTTCAAAACTCAGAATAATCGATTGTGAAGCTAATGACAATCGATTGTGAAGAGACAGTGTCCTTCAGATTTTTCAAAGTCACAAAATAATCGATTGTGAACTTATGACAATCGATTGTGTTGAGGCAGTGACTTCCAGACTTTTTCAAAGTTATTAAATAATCGATTGTTAACTTTGCACAATCGATTGTGAAGCTGACCGTTGTCGTAAAGTTTTCAAATACCGTCAGGTAATCGATTGTTGATTTTGCACAATCGATTGTTGATATTTAAATCTGAAAAAGATTTTTTGAACGTTGCTGAATAATCAATTGTTGATTTTGTATAATCGATTGTTGAAATTAAAATCTGGAAAGGATTTTTTGAACGTTGCTGAATAATCGATTATTGATTTGGTATAATCGATTGTTTTACGTAAAATCTGGAAATGATTTTTTGAACGTTGCCAATAATCGATTGTTGATCTTAGACAATCGATTGTTAAGCATAAAATCTGGGATTGATTTTTGGAACGATTGGCAAACAATCGATTGTGGCTTCCTGACAATCGATTGTCACAGAGTAAAATCAGCAACTCTTAATTGGCAATTAGGCAACGGTAATGCCAAGTTTTTCAACTATAAATACAGCTTCATTTCAGTGTTTTAAACAGAACAACACAACAACTGATCATTCTATTGCTATGAGCTTGCATATTATTGTTTATCATTTTATATTCATTTCATAAAGCTTTTTGAGAGCCAAAGTCTTGTCCATAGTTGTTGTGATCTTGAGCTTACTTCTTTTACTCATATCTACTCATTAAGGAGTGTTTTGTTTGAGTGTTTAGTGTTTTGTACACTTGAAGAGAATTGTGATTCTCTTGTTGTAAGGAACTTGTGTTTCCTTGGTCGAAGTCTTGGAGTGTTGTATCTCCGAGCAAGATTGTTGAGGCTTGTGTCCTCAGATTGTAGAGGTTGGTTAGGCACCCGTAAGCTTAACAGTGAAGTCTTGGAGTGTTGTATCTCCGAGCAAGATTGTTGAGGCTTGTGTCCTCAGATTGTAAAGGTTGGTTAGGCGCCCGTAAGCTTAACAGTGAAGTCTTGGAGTGTTGTATCTCCGAGCAAAAGTTTTAAGGCTTGTGTCTTTAAGTTGTAAAGGTTTGTTGAGCACCTGTAAGCTTGACAAGTTAGTGGAAAATCTCGAGAGAGTCTCTCGGGGACTGGACTAGCCACTTGTTGTGGTGAACCAGAATACATCGGTGCGTTCTTTCCTTTTTGTTTACTTAACGCACTTATTTATTTCCTGCAAATTTCAAATTCCGCAAGTTTACGCTAAATTTTATTATAACGCTATTCACCCCCCCCCCCTCTAGCGTTAAGCGTATTATCTAACAATTGGTATCAGAGCCCAACTCTCTGAAGACTTAACAGTTTGAGAGAACCATCCATGGCTTCTACTCGTGACTTTTTTGCAGGAATAGGTGAAGGTGATTTTAACATGTTGCCTCCAATATTTGATGGAAATAATTACTCATATTGGAAAGATCGGATGAGAATTTTCATCACAGCCAACAACTTTTATCTATGGCAAATCATCAAGCATGGTGATCAAATGACAACGAAAGTTGGGAAAGCCAAGGTAAGTGAATACAACACTAATGTCATAAATATGTTGTATAACGCCTTGAATCAAGAAGACTATCAGAAAATTTCCCACTACAAAACCGCCAAAGAGATGTGGGATAAGCTGGAAGAAATGTATGAAAGCATGCCTCAAAAAGCGGACAGCTCATATGATGAATCAACTGGCCAATGTCTCATGGCAAACGAAGAAGAAGAGGTAAGTACGTCCAACTCTCACTCGCTTGAAGAAATGCAAAATGCTTATAATAAATTACATAGTGAGTTTGTTGATGCTTCCAAGACTATTAAAGATTTGCAGAAAACTCTGTCGTTGCAAGAAAAAGATTTTCAAAAACAACTCTCTCTAAAAGAAAAAGATTTTGAAAAACTGGTTTTAGAAAATGAGAAGTTGAAAGAGGAAAACAAGTTTTTCGAAAAAAGAAGCACCGATAAGCCCGAAAGCTCTATTAGAAAGTGTACTTCTTGCTTGCATCTCAAAAATGAAGTAGAAAGGCTTAAAGGCACATTAGATAAGTTTAATTCTTCGCACAAAAATTTGAATGATGTTCTTGATAATTTGAAGTCAACCAAGCATGGAATAGGGTTTACGAATGAGCCTAAAGAAAAGGTTGAAGCTAAACCCCAACAACCTAAGGCTCAACCTAGGACTAATAATAAAAATGCTTATCCTAGAAATATCAATCCTAGAACCAATATGCATGCTAGACTAAATGTTGAACATTTTAGAAGACCTAGCAATGACTTACCACCTAGAAATAACTACCCTAGAAATGATGCATATTATAGGCCAAATACTAGAAGGAATCTTGAACCCTTCAGAGCACCTAGAAATGATTTCCAACGTAGAAATAATTATTCTAGAAATGTTGCTCATAGTAGGAGAAATGATGTTCATAAAGCGCGCAATAGTCATAATGCTGAAAATAGAGTAAACCATTTTCATCCGTCAAGTTACTATGAACCTAGAAGGATGCATAACCCCAACGTGACTTGTCATTATTTTAGACGTATTGGTCATATTGCTCCTGCATGTTTTACACGACATAGACATATCACTCAATCGCATCATTATGATATGCCTAACCCCCAAGGACCCAAAATGGCATGGGTACCAAAAGATCATTAATCTGTTTTGCAGGTGTGCTTGAAAGGCTACAGTATTGTAGTAGATGCACCGAGCACGACACCTCATTGCATCAAGAGGAAATTTCGGTTAGTTATCCTTTTTGACAAAAACCAAAGTGTTGATATGTGCTAGCAACCAATATTAACTTATTTTGGTTCCCTTATTGTTGAATATTTGATAAGCTTAGTCGTAATAGTTGATGTGCGTTAACAATTGAGATATCCTTGTCAACAATCAATACCAATTAGCTTTGTTGATTCATATGTTGAAAACATGTTAAATGATAATTGGTGTCAATTAGTTTACTTGTTAGTTATCTGCTTTTAAAAGATCAAAACTGTTGATATGTATTAACAGTTAGCTTGATAAAATCATTTCATTCATGATTCGATAATTTCTATCTGTGGTTTAAATAACTATTAGTATACTGTGTGATGTGTATTATCTATTAGCATATTCTTCAAAAAGTTTTCACTCACGTTTTTTGATGAATGCTATCCTCAGCTTTGAAAAATAATTGAGATGTCTCATGTTTCTAACATTGACAAAAATCCTTCTGTTAAAAATCGTCTCTTGATGAACACATCCTTTGGTCTGGATAATGGTTGGTATGCTCTTCAAAATTCGATGTATGGATGATCTGTTATCAGTCAACACTCGTTTGTAATATGCTTTACTAAAAATAACAATCTGTATCACTGTTAATAAAATAACTTTTGGTACACTTGTTATGTCATCCAACAAATGGGCTTATTATTGTTTTATAACAATTGGTATATCTATGTCTTGTTGGTATGTCTTGATAAATTTCTGATTAAGGGGAAATAGACTGCATGAAGTTTACTATCTTTTTGATGACAGAATTTCAAAACAACTCCCTATATTGGCAATGTTATTTTCTTTAAACTATCATGCCACTAATATCTTGCATTCCAAATCTTGTGGAAAATGATATCTTAGAAAATATTTGTATTACTTTGGAGCAACTAATAAGTGTCATGCAAGGAATCTGTAAATGGCATTTGAGATATCATTGATAGACAAGCTTAATTTCTTCTTGGAGCTGCAAATTAAGCAAATGAAAGAGGGAACTTTCATTTGTCATCTAAATGTCACAAGGAGTTGCCAAATCAATTCGAAAAGAGCAACACCAAACCAATGGTCAGTTCAATGAATTTAGATGACCATCTTGACATAAATGTGAAAGGTAAGACTAGCAATACCAAGAACTACACAGGTATGATCGTTCCTCACTTTACATTATTGCTAGTAGACTTGATAAAATATTTAGCGTTTAATGTCGTGCTAAATATAAATCATGTCCAAATGAAGTATTGAATGCGGGTAAACGTTGAGCTAAATGCATACATTTTAGGTTGCATTTATATTTTAATTACTGACTTGAGCGTCGGAGACGTTTAATTCTATTTTGCAGGTATCACCCTAAAGGTAGGGGGAATTATTAAGTTTTGGCACAGAACAATCGATTGTTCCAAGCAAATAATCGATTATCTTACTGCGCAGAAAATCGATTAGCAGTATCACTAAGCGATTGTTTATGGTTTATGTTTATTATGCAGTTTTGTCAAATAATTGATTCTTTAACTGCAAAATCGATTTCCGTCTCAACCTTTCAGCAATGCTTTTCCAAAAAAATCGATTGTTTCAAAATATAATCGATTATTCTCAAAATCAGAAAATTTCTGTACTCACTGTAACATAACAATCGATTACCATATTTTGACAATCGATTATTTCATGTCAACAATTCAAAATTTGTTACCGTTTGGCTCTGCAATCGATTTGTGTCAGTTCCGAGATTCAGTCAAATCTTAATGACAATCGATTATTTCATTCCAACAATCGAGTGTCTAACGGTCAGTGAAATTTTTTTTTACCGTTTCTGACTGTTTCAGCTTTCAATTTTCTGCAGATTCTTCCATAAATGAAATGCCTTTCTCCCCCCTATAAATAGGCTTCATATATGTTCATTTTTATTCACTCAAGCATCAACTTTAGCTCTCAAACTACCAAAATTCTTTCAAGTCTCTTGCAAATTCCAGCAATACTCAGTGAAAATGTCGGGCCGTCACTCCAAACGTTCCCGTTCTGCTGGGCATGGTGCATCCTCCTCTGCTGCTCCAAACTATCCTTACCAAGATGGTTCCGTTCTATATTTTAATTCTGACATCGAGCTTACTCGATTTTTAACAAAATTTGAAAAGCGCGACATTCTTCCTCCCCGCTTTTCAACCAACAAGTATCTTGAATCTTATGGCCCTGCTGCAAATATGCTCAAAAATTGTCAACTTCTTGACTTCTTACTTCTTACTTCTTACCCATCCTTACATCAATACTACATTGATTCAAGCATTTTACTCCAACCTTCATGAGGATGATGACGGTGATCTTGTGACAAATATAAACAGTGTTCAAATTCTTATCTCCGATGAAAACCTCCATACCATTGCCCATCTTCCTAGTAATGGTGAAGACATTTTTCGGTACACCGGAGAGGCTGGAGCCCTTTTTGATGAAATAGCCCTCCTACATCAAACCGGTCTTACTTCTTATGATCCAAATCTTTCTTCCCGTCGTCCTACAATTACGGGAATGGATCCCAATTATCGGTTGATTTTCTATTTCATCACCCGAGTCCTCAAGCCTCGCAAGCATAACCATACTACCATTTCCCAAAAGGACACCAAGCTTATGCATGCCATAATAACCGGAGCTAACATCAATTGGTGTCGGTTCGTCAAGATTTACATGCGTGACGCTATCGGAGATGATAGGCCTCTTCCTTATGCTCTCCTCATCATGAACTTTCTTGAAGCCTCCGGATTCATCACTTCCAACGGTCCTCTCAAAAAGAGTACCAAGAAGTGGGAAATTTCAGAATCCTCCTTTCATCATGACGGTGATCATACAGCGCCTGCTCCTCCTCCAACCCGTCGAACTCGTCCAGCTCAAGAGCCTACCCTCCAATCAATTTCCGACCAAATTGCTTCATTGACCTCTTCTCTTGGTCAATTAACTCATGAGATCCATGGATATTTTGACAATGTTCATTATCCTTATGCGGGTCTTGTTCCATATGAAGCAGCGCCAGATGATGAGGCGGGAGATGATGTAAATGAATAATTTCTTTGTTTGTTGTTTTTAAGTTTGTTTTTATGTTGCATTGTCTTCCCGATTACTGTAATCTTCTTTCCAATAAATAAACAAGTTTTATTTACATCTTTGGCATCTTCTTATATTATTTTTGCTAATGGCAAAAGGGGGAAGATAACGGGTATGCACTCTCAATATTTATAAGCTTAAATTGAGGGGGAATTCATATATTGAGGGGGAACTAATCGCATACTTATTGCATATCTTTACTTGTCTTGAATCGTCATTATAAATTGTTTAATTTGCATAACCCGCTTAAAGTTTGCCATTATCAAAAAGGGGGAAATTGTTGGAAACACGTTCTCAAGGCTTTATACTAAAACGTGTGTTCCTATGTGTAGGTTTTGATGAATGACAAACAAGCGCAAATTGATATATGACGAAGTTCAAGTACAAGCGCACAATTGGTGGATAACGAGATTCAAGCACAAGACAAAGTTTTATAGTTTAAATGAGTCGTTCTTAATTGTGTTCTTGATCCGACAACTTGACTCATGACATGGCTTCTCTCGTAAAATTATTTTTACAAAATCATGCATATTTAATTTAATGCTAAATGATTTTAAATCATGCATATTTTCATTAGTCAAAATGATTTTTAAACATGCCTCTAAAAACTGGACTAAGATAATCGATTATGTACTTATGATAATCGATTATGTTAAGCCAAGACTGCATGACAATCGATTGTGACCTAATGACAATCGATTGTGTTAAGGCAGTGAGCATCAGGTTTTTCAAACCTGCATGACAATCGATTGTGAACCTTATGACAATCGATTGTGATGAGGCAGTGTCCATCAAAGTTTTTCAAAACTCAGAATAATCGATTGTGAAGCTAATGACAATCGATTGTGAAGAGACAGTGTCCTTCAGATTTTTCAAAGTCACAAAATAATCGATTGTGAACTTATGACAATCGATTGTGTTGAGGCAGTGACTTCCAGACTTTTTCAAAGTTATTAAATAATCGATTGTTAACTTTGCACAATCGATTGTGAAGCTGACCGTTGTAAAGTTTTCAAATACCGTCAGGTAATCGATTGTTGATTTTGCACAATCGATTGTTGATATTTAAATCTGAAAAAGATTTTTTGAACGTTGCTGAATAATCAATTGTTGATTTTGTATAATCGATTGTTGAAATTAAAATCTGGAAAGGATTTTTTGAACGTTGCTGAATAATCGATTATTGATTTGGTATAATCGATTGTTTTACGTAAAATCTGGAAATGATTTTTTGAACGTTGCCAATAATCGATTGTTGATCTTAGACAATCGATTGTTAAGCATAAAATCTGGGATTGATTTTTGGAACGATTGGCAAACAATCGATTGTGGCTTCCTGACAATCGATTGTCACAGAGTAAAATCAGCAACTCTTAATTGGCAATTAGGCAACGGTAATGCCAAGTTTTTCAACTATAAATACAGCTTCATTTCAGTGTTTTAAACAGAACAACACACAACAACTGATCATTCTATTGCTATAAGCTTGCATATTATTGTTTATCATTTTATATTCATTTCATAAAGCTTTTTGAGAGCCAATGTCTTGTCCATAGTTGTTGTGATCTTGAGCTTACTTCTTTTACTCATATCTACTCATTAAGGAGTGTTTTGTTTGAGTGTTTAGTATTTTGTACACTTGAAGAGAATTGTGATTCTCTTGTTGTAAGGAACTTGTGTTTCCTTGGTCGAAGTCTTGGAGTGTTGTATCTCCGAGCAAGATTGTTGAGGCTTGTGTCCTCAGATTGTAAAGGTTGGTTAGGCACCCGTAAGCTTAACAGTGAAGTCTTGGAGTGTTGTATCTCCGAGCAAGATTGTTGAGGCTTGTGTCCTCAGATTGTAAAGGTTGGTTAGGCGCCCGTAAGCTTAACAGTGAAGTCTTGGAGTGTTGTATCTCCGAGCAAAAGTGTTAAGGCTTGTGTCCTTAAGTTGTAAAGGTTTGTTGAGCACCCGTAAGCTTGACAAGTTAGTGGAAAATCTCGAGAGAGTCTCTCGGGGACTGGACTAGCCACTTGTTGTGGTGAACCAGAATACATCGGTGCGTTCTTTCCTTTTTGTTTACTTAACGCACTTATTTATTTCCTGCAAATTTCAAATTCCGCAAGTTTACGCTAAATTTTATTATAACGCTATTCACCCCCCCCCCCCTCTAGAGTTAAGCGTATTATCTAACACGATCCACATATAATATTAACAACAATCATAACAAGAGTCCCGGCAAGGGATTCGACAGCATAAGTAATTACGTCCTGGCTTGGAAGAAACAAATATAACCAAACTTTCTACAACACCTAACTACCTTAGCTATAACCAAACTTGTTACAATACCTAACTACCTCAGTTATAACCAAACTCATTCCAACATCTAACTACCACATCTATAACCATAATCCTTACCCAACTTAAATAATCATCAACCTAAGCATCTGTAATACAAATTAAGAACACAATGCAAGGGAATCACAATTCAATAATATCCCAGCAAGGGGGAAACATAATGATCACTTCTCCTTCTCATTTTTACTTCATAATTCACTTCACAACTCGAGCCAATGCTCTAGAGTTTCAATTATCACCTATACTTTCACAATTCATTATACAACTAGAGCCGACACTCCTCAATGTTCATAGGTCACAATTCTTTCCATAATTTTACAAACAAATAGAAAATTTCACCAAGGCATGAATAATACAACGAAGTCATGAAAATTACAATATAAGACTCACGGTCATGCTTGACACTAACGTATAGATACTCATAACCATAGCTATACGCCGTACTCAACAAGAAACAAATAGCAAATAGGACGCAACTCCTAATCCCTCAAGCTAAGGTTAGACCAAACACTTACCTCGAACTTCCACGACCAACTCAATCCTCAAAAACTCCATTTCCTTTCGAATTCGGCTCCAAATCAATCATATCTATACATAATCGACTCAATAACATCAATAAATGCTCAATAATCCCATTTTGATACTTAATTATAGCTTTCTAATCGTTCTTAGCAAAAGGTCAAAAACTGATCCTGAGCCCCCTTTGTCAAAATACGAGGTTCGGACCAAAATCAAATCATACATTCAACCACGAGCCCAAATATATAATTTGTTCTAGAATTTGATCCCAAAACGAGGTCTAAATCATAATTAATCAAAAAGCCCTAACTCTACCCAAATCACTAATAGTTTATCCTTTTCTCATATTTTAGGCCTAGAAATCTAGTGGGTGTTGATAAAAATGAAAGAAAACAAGTTACAGATTACTTATCCAAGAGATTATGGTGAGAAAATGCTTCAAAATCGCCTAAGAGCTTTGGAGAAGAAGAGGTTTATGAAAAATGGCCAATTTCCCGTAATGCATTATGTTTTTGAGCTTAAACAAATGGGCGGATTTTTGTTCTATGTGATTGTGAAGAAAGGAATGCGATCGCATAGGGTAAGGGAAATTAGTCACTGTGATCGCGAAAGAGTCAATGTGATCGCATAGAACAAATTGTACCTCCCAAGATTTACTCTATGGGATCGCATAAGAATCAATGCGATTGCGTAGAACAAAATTGTGACATCCCAAAATTTACTCTATGCGATAGCGGAAGAATCAATACGATCGCATAGAACAAATTGATGACTACCAAAATTAACTCTATGTGATCGCGGACATTCCTATGCGATTGCATAGAACAGATTGATGACTACCAAAATTAACTCTATGCGTTCGTGGACATTCCTATGCGATCATAATAGAATAAAAACCTGGACACCAGCAACCTGCAAAAACACCAGATTTTCTAAATAGTTATATCGTTCTCTGTCGAAAGAAAATAGTTTTATTTTTTTTCTATAAAAAACAAGAGTTCAAGTGTACTGTTGAATAAAACTATATTCGCATTCATTTTCCTTTTTTCCCTCTAAGGTTTTAAGTATTTCAACAAATATATTAGAACATCAAAAAAATACCGATATTAAGTTTTCAACTTCTTGAATCTTGTTCATCTAAGATCAACAATGTCTTAGGAGAAATTAAATCATTATAAAAAGAAACTATTTTCAACTTTACATCTTAAAAAGCTAGAAAAAATAGACTTTAATTAAAAATATAAATAAATTAGTATTTATTTTTTCTTTTAAGAGTCCCCGGAATAAAAATTGACTTAGGCCACCAATCTTCTTGAGCAGCCACTATATATATGCACACACACATTTTCATATGGGGCTCACATGGGATAGATAGTGGAAAATACCCAGGCATATACATTATCCTTCAACTCATCATCATCATCAATATGTTTCTGCAAAATTTGGTCGGCTGGTTTGGGATCTATGTCTCTTAAGTTACTAGTTATATATTCAATCAATATCTTTCTTAATCTAGTTTTAGGGCTTTCAATCAAAATGCACCCTTTGTTTAAGCACTTTATTGAAGTAATATCTTTTTATTCTCCTAATTAATTCATATCATAGACTGTTAAAATTGAAGCCCTTCTAATTGTAATCAAGCTAGAAGGAAGATAGATGCCAGTAGGAAGAATAGGATTTTTCATCGACCCAAACAAACTTCAAAAAACAATCACTTGAAATTAACATTAGTTGGTGGAATGGGAATAGCTGCATCTTTAACTTAATAACTTCTACTCCTTCCGATATACAGTAAGTAACTTTTTGGGCTTTTTCTTTATGGTCCAAAATAAAAAATTAATTATTTATTTCTTACATTGTTCATGGAATAAATAATGTCGGAGTATGTGTTAGGAATATCTATGTGAAGAGAAGATAATAAAGGTTAATATGGTCAATTTCATTGCTAATTAATGTTAAAAGGTGAATTACTTAATCAGTATGAAAACATTCAAAAATTTTATTTATTTGGGTCGGAGGGAGTAATATCATCGAGTCCTATATCAACTTTAAACCGAAGAAGTGATAAAAACATAATTATAACTTAACAAAATTAAGGTAGAGAGTTTAACTATATATGCTACAAAAGCTGGGTAGATTATAGGAGGAGGAATAACAAGAAAAAAGGCATTAGCCAATGGTCCAAGTCTAGAGGTGTTTTAAAGGAGTAGGCGCGGCTTAGAAGTAAGAACATAGTCTCCGAGGCCAACTATGCTTTGCTATTGAGTTAGCACTATCGCTATATATAATATTAGAAGTGTCTTCAAGATTAATAATAACTGAGTTTAAAATGTGTTTAATCTTATTATATGTATAATTTGTATATATACACAACATTCGACTAAAAAAGAAATAACAAATTAATTTCAATAATGTTTGCAGAACATTATATAAGCGGTGTCATCATTTAAACAAATAAAGAATTACCGTAAATTTGTACAACATACAAAAATACAACCAAAAAAATACAAAAGGAAGCAGCATCCTTACACGTTTAAAATAATTTACTGTCGTTAGCACATGTAATTGTGATTTATGATCAATTGGTTTCGTATTTTCATAATGCCAAAGAAATCAGCGGTTCAAACCCTTTTAGGCACAACTATATGGGCACAAAATTTCTTTTTTTTTAAAAAAAAAGCAGCTGAAGGTTCGAACACGCGACCTCTCATAAAACAGCTTCGTCTCAAACCGCATGAACTACACAGATTAGGTTACCAGGTGGAGTCAAATTTATATTTGTACTTTATACATTTGAACTACATATATATAATTAGTAGAATAATTCAACAAAGCGGTATCACGTGACACCGTTTGGGCTAAAGTGGATCCGCCCCTTACTTACTCAAACCAATCGAACATGTCTATCAAAAACTACTTCAAAGAAGCTTGCTAACCATTTGATTTAGATTGAATTAGTCTATTAAAAATCAAACTTTTGGATTCAATTTGATTTTTGATCTTTGGTGAAAGAATGGTGGTCACGACTAGTGGTTTGATGGTGGTGGAAGAATAGGTGCATGGTGAAGGAGGTGAAGGTGGTGTTTGGGTAAAGAGGGAAGTGGTGGTGGAAGAAGTAGGGGAGGGTTAAAATGGGTTAAGTGCGATAAGATAGCATTTCATATGACATTTACCTCAATGATATGTGAGGCCACATAGGATAATTTTGTGATAGTGGAGGATCCTAACAACAAAAGGGGTATTTTTGCATTAATTTTATAACGTCAAAGGCTTTTGTGGACCAATAATATAACGAGAAGTAATGTGAACATTTTCAAATAGTAGGAGGGTATTTGTGATCCTTTTCCGGACACAAAATACGAGTTGATGAGCAAGTATTTTAGAAACATAGATAACTAACATAATGCCGAAGAGGAAACATAGCATAACACAACTATATATAGGCGCATCTCAGGTTGATTATGTCAATTCTTGCCTCGCCAAAAGCAAAGAGTGAATTATAAATAAAAGATGGTTAAAATTCTCATAGAACATATCTACATATGTACCATTTTACAAGAATTTTTCTATGGAAGTCGTCAAGGTGGTTTTGGGGACTGCACCAATAACTGTATCTTTCTTCTCTCCGTCCTTGAAAATCATGACTGTTGGGATACTTCGGATCCCATATCTGGTTGCAATGGCAGGACTTTCATCTGTATTCACCTTGTAGAATTTAAACTTGCCAGCAAATTCCTGTGCTAGTTCATCAACTGTCGGGTGAATCATTCGGCAAGGACCACACCATGGAGCCCAAAATTCAACTAGAACAGGCACATCAGACCCAATCACAAGAGACTCCCATGTTTGATCATTAACAGGAGGCACTGCATTTTCCAGTGACCATGTTAAACAAACAAAGAAGCTGACAAATAATGGAGATGCTGAGAAAGCAACGGCTTTAGCAGCCTGAGATGTTTTGCAATATGCTAATGCACAACAACCGAAAATTAACAATATAAGGAAACTTATGCATTATACTAATTAATAGTTATTACTCCTTTTTTGAGAATATTTTAGTTATTTCTCCTTGTAATTAGTTAGAAGACCACCAACGAAAAATTGACAACACAGAATGATTTTTAACTAGGACAATTTCTATTACAAGTGCAGCCCCTGCACTCTCTCACACAAAATATAAGTCATTCATCCCCTTTTGGGTGAAGAATGAAGAGAAGTATCGTATGAAGCAAACTATACTGATTCCTGATATCTGAAGTAGCTCCACAACATCAAAGAAAGTATCAGGCAATAATTGCTGACTGATGTAAATCATAGGAGTGTAAGTATTTGACAGCATGCCACTACTAGCTTCTAAACTTTTTCAAAAGTTATGTCATCACGAGTAAACAAGTACATGAACTTTTAAGAAGGTATGCAAATTAGCAACTTCTTCAGGGAAAGAAAGCAAAGAGGCATTGTCTTCTGACATTCAATTTGAGCGCAACCAAAAGATCTTTCAAAAATAATAGTAATAGTGTTCTTCATCTGCATTTTCCTTTCTTTACTAATGCAGATATTGTCGCTGTATTATTTTTTAAGCTTTTGTAAGATATGCGTAAAAAATGTACAGTTTAAGCGCCTTGATAACTTCCTCAAAAGTAAAGAGCCAATGCAATAAATTTTCATCTGTTTTATTCATGAGTATATTTTTAGGCTAAACACTTGATAGACTCAGAGATACTTTTCCCTCCTTTTAGAAGTGATCCATTCTATGGAGATCAATTGACTTGTACCAGGAAAGTTCCACTTTAATTCAGGAAAGCAAAGTATAGTTGACAACTACTCAGAATTTTAATCGCTCGACGCAGAAAAATCAAAAGGTAAATTGTAGGCTCTTGTCTTCGCTTCTATTGCAAAACTATTAAGAAAGTGCAACCAGAAAGCAAATAATTCAAGCACCAAACTTCAGCCCTCTGCTTTGACAGAGGAAAGTGGATGACTTAAGGTGCGTTTGCTATAACGGAAAATATTTTTCGTGGAAAATATTTTCTTGGAAATAAATAATAATCTTATTCATTTTCCGGTGTTTGGTACGCAAATCAAGGAAACTACTCAGAGTATTCATAAATAAGTTAAGATATAATAAACATGAAGCCATAAACTTTCAAACCAACAACCTTTCGAACCCACATTTTTCATAAACGTTAGACCCGCTAAACTTTCGAAACTACAAAATTTCTAAACCACAAACTTTATAATTTCTAAACCCGTAAACTTCCAAACACATAAACTTCCGAACTCATCACTTTGGAACTTGTATAATTTTAAACCTTTAAACCAATAAATAAAAACGAAAAAACAGAAATTTAAAATTGCAATAAAAAAAGGGTAAGCGGGAGAGGGTGTGGGGGTGGGGTGGGGTGGAAGGGTATTATGGTGGATGATAGTGAAAAAACTGAATTTGAAAAAAAAAACTTTTTTTGGAGAGGGGTAGGGTGTGTTAGCAAGGGTAACAAAGGTTGAGAAGGAGTTTTGGAAAATGTTTTTTGTTCTCTTAATAAGGAAAATATTTTCCTCCAATTGGAGAAAAAATGAGTTAAGGAAAATATTTTTCAAAATATTTAAGCCAACCAAATATGAAAAAATCAAAAAATATTTCAAAAAATATTTTCCTTCGTACCAAACACACCGTTAAACTTCAGCTTTAAGTTTATGACAACGAAGAGCTCAGTATCCAAAGAAGACACAAATGGTTGACTTTGCTGCTCATGTACACACACTGCAACAAGCATCTTCCACTAAACTAACCAACAAGTGCAACACCCAAAAGGCCAACATATACATGACTTTTGGGATACAGATCCCACAACAATGTGTACTGTGCAGGCAAGTAGACGAATCCTTGACCATCTCCTTTTTACTTGCCCGACAGCTTGGGAGCTATGGAATAGACTGCTAGTCTGGTTGGGTTACCAGAGGGCCATAAATGATTGGAACAGTGAAGTAAAATGGATCAGCAACATTGCTAAAAGGAGAAACGGACGTGCTGAATTTATTACCAGTGTTTTTGGGATGTGCCTTGGTGTATGCTCTTTGCTGATGATATAATATTGATAGACGAGACGAGGGCCGGTGTTAGTGAAAGGTTAGAGGTATGGAGACAGACCCTCGAGTCTAAGGGTTTCAAAATAAGCAGATCTAAGACAGAATATCTGGAGTGCAAGTTTAGCGACGAGCCGAGTGGGGTAGGCAGGGAAGTGATGCTTGGTTCTCAGGCCATCGCCAAGAGGGACAGTGTCCGATATCTTGGGTCTGTGATTCAGGGGGACGGAGCGATTGACGGGGACGTCACCCATCGGATAGGAGCAGGGTGGTCGAAGTGGAGGCTTGCTTCAGGGGTCCTGTGTGACAAGAAAATTCCACACAAACTCAAGGGGAAATTCTACAGAGCCGTGGTTAGACCTGCGATGTTGTATGGGGCAGAGTGCTGGCCCGTGAAGAACTCGCATGTTCAGAGAATGAAGGTTGCGGAGATGAGGATGCTTAGGTGGATGTGTGGGCACACCAGGATAGATAAGATTAAGAATGAAGTTATTCGACATAAGGTAGGGGTGGCCCCGGTGGACGAGAAGATGCGGGAAGCGAGGCTGAGGTGGTTCGGGCATGTACGGAGGAGGGGTCCCGATGCCCCGGTGAGGAGCTGCGAGCGGCTGGAGATTGTTGGTGGTAGGCGAGGTAGAGGGAGGCCTAAGAAGCATTGGGGAGAGGTGATTAGGCAGGACATGACTAGAATGCAGGTTACCGAGGACATGACCCTTGATAGGGGGGTCTGGAGGTCTAGAATCAGGGTTGCAGGCTAGGGGCTCATAGAGTCCTTCGTTCGCCTCACCCGGGGTTGGGTGTGGGATAGTAGGGTTACCATAGATGACTAGGTTTCAGCTTAGGTCCCCTTTTGGTTGTTAGTATGGTAGTTACTGCTTGTTATTATTGCATTCGACTGTATTTATGTTTCTTATGTTTACATAATTATTTACGTTATTTCTGCGGGATTACTTATGCTTTATTATTTTGTTTTGTCTTGCTTTGGTTCCTAATTTTGTCTTTGTTCCAATGCAGCTTTTCATTCTATCCTATGCGCCGAGGGTCGATTGGAAGCAGCCTCTCTGACCTTCGGGTAGGGGTAAGGCTGTCTACATATTACCCTCCCCAGACCCCACCTGGTGGGAGTATACTGGGTAGTTGTTGTTGTTGTTGTTGTTGTTTTTGGGATGCTAGTGTACTGCCTATGGCGAGAGAGAAACAAGATTAGATTCCAAGGCGGAAGAATGGATATAAATGCTACATGCAAAGAAATAGCAGTCCACATACATATACAAGGAAACTCCTTTAAACATTGGAAGGATGAATTGCGAAGACTGGATCGCTACCCTTAGATATTGTTGTATATATGTATTATGGGAGTGAATCCCCTATAGACTGAGTGAGAACAGTAGCTAGTCAGCAGCTACTCTATTTGTAAAAGGTTATGTTATTAAATGAAATGAATTTAATTTTTAAAAAAAAAGCCATACTTATTTAGAGTTAATTATCATCTAATTGACCTACTTTTCAAACTCATTAAATTTCTTTTACTTATATTTCCACATAGTGGAGTCTGTTATGTGATGTTTGGGAGGATAGTGTATACACATACCTTATTTCTAATTTGAGAGTTAGACTGTTTCTAATATACTTTCAGCTCAAGAAAGCATAAACACAAATAAATAAAAGAAAATCTCAACTATTGAGAAAACATAGATGGCAATATACTCTCTCATATTTATAATAAGTGATCAATTTGTTTTTACTACGTCCATTAAGAAATACTAAATTTTATACAAAAATACCTACTATGAAAAAACCTTTTAGGGATATATACATAGGGATTATTATGTAAAAACAAACTGAATATTTTTTTTATTATATATTTAAACACTTATTTTGAACTAAAATAAAAAAATAAATTGATTACTTATTGTTAACAGGAGGCATAAACGGTAAATTTAAAGGGACGGCAAGAAATAAAGACCTATAACGGCAGTGTCCTGAGCCTCACAAACAATTCCTCCTCTACGCGGAACAGATTTAGAAAATGAGCTGAAGGACACTGATGATGAACGAGCCTGCTGGATCTTAAGCCCATTGAATTCAGAGAATCTAACAGAGGACCGACGGCCGGAGAAGGAAGAACCGGCGACAGGAGCCAACGATACCGACGGCAGAGCAGAGGCGCGAGGAACTGCAATAGTTTCCATTAAACCGGCCATTGAAATGGAACTGTGGTGGATAAAGTCGATCTGTGGCTGAGTTGAGTTTCAGTACTGGTTTGGGTTTTGGTTTTGGTTTTGGGGGTGTGATAAAATAATGGATGAGGTGATGATGCGTGTGCTTGTTGATGATTGGATGAGGAGTTAGTATTCAGCTGTCCACGTGTCTCTTTCACTTTGCTTTCTTGGTTTTTTATTTTATTTTTTGTCTTCACTTTTGCGCTAATATAATATTTTATTTCACATTATTTCTTTTAAAATATGATCCCGTATAAATAACTAGACATAGCGCCAAACTACAAAAATACCGATTTAAGCCTAAAATATTACCTGAAAATTAAAATTACCCAAATTAATTGCAAAAACTACCTAACCGGCCTAAACATTTTATTCGGCCTACCCAGTTCCAACTGCCCTGGACATAACAGCTCCTTAATATATTGTGGACAAAACTAAAGCTGAAATATGACATAAAATTTGATAAATAAAAATACAGTTAGTTTTCAAATTAAGAGTCTATTGAATCAAGCTTTCGTGAGGTCAAAAGTATTTTATTCCTTAAAAAAGTATTTTTAAAAAAATTTAAGTTGTTTAGTCAAGACCGAAAAGTATTTCTGGCCAACATCAAAAGTAGTTTTGTTGCTTTTGGGAAGAAACATAAAATTCTTGCTTCTTCCAAGAACCAGAAGCAGAAGCAGAAAATTAGTTTATTCAAAACAAAACAATCATCATTATAAATTTATATTTTTTAAATTATCTCTTACTAATTTAAGCTTTTTCTTTTATTTTTCGTTTCTAGTTTCGACCATTCTTTTAACGGTTAAGGGTCAAATATATCCTTGTACTATTTAAAATAGGCCATATTTATCCTCCGTTTGAATTCTTTAACAAATATGTCCCCACCGTTATACATTAGGGCCATATATATCCATCAGCCGTTAAAACTTGTTTCCAGATAATTTTTTAACACGTGGGATTAAACCATTGGATCAGATTATCCACCCATTCGATTTATTAAACCCGCCCGAGCCAGTGTTTACACCCGCACCCATTCCTTTTCATTTTAATTATGATCTTGCATTTTTAGCCTCTTTATCATGCAATATGTTGTGATTAATTAATTAAGAATGTGGTTTCAATTTCAATTTTTTTCTTGAACCCCTTTTTGGGAAATTCCTCTTGATTGATTGCTGCTGGATTCTAATTCTTTTGGTAACCTTTCCTTGCTTTTGTGTTAATTATATCTCTGTCTCTGTGGATGGGGTTTTATAATTATTTTTAAAATTTCATAAGACTTTAAAGATTTGAATACTGTGATAAATTTGTCAGTTTTTCAAGTATGGAATATTGGTTTCAAAGTTTCTTTATTTGATGATCTAGCAGTGTGTTTCAACATGAACAGAAACTGAGATTATAGATCTCTCTGCTCTCATACTCTAGTTTTCTTTTAATGTACATTTTTTGAAGTCTATGATAAAACTGCTCTGAAATTGTCACCTTTTACTTTTATTACATGTGAACTGCAGTAGGATATTGACTTTATTTGCCTTAATTATAGTGTGCTTCTGGTTTTGATTGCTTATTTGCATTTTCCCTCAAATCCTTTGACTTTTTGAAGCAAGCGTCTATATATGTTGAAACGGTTTTCAAAAATTTTTCCTTTCTCAACTTATAAGAAATCAACAGTCTTTTCTCCGGAATCGATTTGATACCCTCTATTCTTCGGCAAGATGCTTTGAAATGGGGAAGAAAGGAAGTTGGTTTTCAGCAGTGAGAAAGGCTCGTGGTTCGAGTATATAATAAGCTGGGGTCGCGACGGGTTTAAACACTGGGTCGGGCGGGTTTAATAAATCGAATGGGTGGGTAATCTGATCCAATGGTTTAATTCCATGTGTTAAAAAATTATCTGGAAACAAGTTTTAACGGTTGAGGGATATATGGCCCTAATGTATAACGGTGGGGACATATTTGTTAAAGAATTCAAATGGAGGATAAATATGGCCTATTTTGAATAGTACAAGAATATATTTGACCCTTAATCGTTCTTTTAAATATATCTATATACATATATATATATAGGATTCATCTGAAGCCTATGTACATGAGGTAGACAAGTGGTTTATATCCCATCCGCAACACTAGCTATGAATTTGGGTGTTGGTTGAATCAGAAATGGTAAGGCCTTCTTTAAGAATTGGTTCTCCTGTCGAATCAACTCGGACACTTAATTTCGTTCTTATCTTCTTCGCTAAGATGGGTATCCCATCATCCTTTAAGTTGATCTGTGAAACCTGCTACTAGGACATGAGTAGTAAGCTGGTCGGAATAGTTATGAGAAGTTTAGTATGCAATGGCTACCATAGTCATTTGTTGTAATTTGGCTAGAATATTGTATTCAGAGCAACCACCTATGTTCCATTCATAGATGTTATTGGCATTATAATTGTTTTACATAACATTGGGTCTTTCTTCTAAGGCTATATCAGGATGGGTAGCTCTATAATAGTAAATTCTTTGGGGATGACGCCAGTTGAAGGATCCTGTTCTAACAGGGTTGATTTCGAGGGAGGGATTTTCATAAAATTGTTCTGACTGCGAATTGGTTTCTTGGTCAGAATCGGCTTCTTGGAGAACACTGCAAGAAGACTTCTTAGTTGGAGTATCCTGAGCTATTAGTGTTTTTTCTATTTCAGGGATCCTACGCTGAAGATCAGAGAGTTGAGGATAGTCTTTACCTTGGTGGATCCGGAGTTTTCTAGCGAAAGTTCTAGGGACCTCATAAGGTTTAAACAAAGGGATTGAAGAAGTGGAGGTATCTGCTGGCTTAGAACTAGATGCTAATTCTAGCTCTTAATTCTAGAGAGAGCGAGGGAGAGAATTCTTTCTCAAGTGGTAGTGTAAGGTGTGTCTTACAAGTGATATGGGGGATTATTTATGGCAAAAAAAGTAAAAATTACATAATATTTTCTAATGTCATTCAAGATGTCATTAGGAGTAAGTGCTAGCTGATGTCAAGGATGATGTCAGTTATGATGTCATTGTAGTGTCGTGTTGATGTAATGATTAATTCTTCAGAACATTGAGTCAACGTCTCTTCTTCTTCTTCTTCCTCTGATGATTTGTCAGATAAAGATGATTGATTTTGTTGACATGGAATTTGTGCCTTGAGGGTATCCGAAATTCGCTCCATTTGCTGAATAAAATCAAGCCTGGTGCTGGAACCGGCCAGTTGTGCATTAGCAATGGACTTTTATTGTAAAAATAAAATTTGAGCAGCATCTGTTATAGCTAGATACTGCGGATGGATAGAAACCACTTGTCTACCGCAGGTACATAAGCTTCAGATGAATCCCGCATTTTATACTATTTGCAGTGTCCTTGGAGGGCTAACTACGGTAGTCCTTTATGTTCTTCTGGATTGTGGAAGGAAAACTTTGGGGAGTATATCCATGGGATATGAAATCAGTGGGAAAATTGGAGGAGTATGCGTAATTGTTGTTTACTAGAAAAACTATGACAAAAATAATCATATCCTTCTTTTACTGGTGCAGGGAGAATTTCAACTCTATGACCATATACAGGCCACCATTGATTTATAAACCACTAAGTAAGTTCTGAGGTTAATTATTTACTCCAGAGGATGAACCATGAATGCTTTCCAAGTTCGTTTTGGAAGGTGAAAACATTCATCCAAGCTGCCTGGTAGTCATAGTAATTGTAAAATTGTAGGTCAAAAGGCTGGAAAACTCTTTTGTATTTGGCTGGATGAGTTCCCCATTCTTTTGGTGAGATTATTTTTTTAATCCACATCTTAGTATGTGTGACATATGATTGAGTTTGTTTTTCTTTATGGGGATTGAACAAGCAAGATCTAGCATCTGCGAGAATAAACTCATAATATCTTTGGGTATGTTGGAGGCTATTTTGAATAAAATTAGCTGAAGGGCTAAGTACTTTCTTAGCTACCTCTTGGTGGTTTGAATGACATAATTCTGGTTCAATTTGGATAAGTGGGTAAACACTTTCGTTCTTAATATAAGAGGATTCCTCACAGGAGGGGCTCTTGTTTAAAGAAATAGGTTGTGGCACTGATGAAGAAAGTGCTTGACTGGTTATAGTATTCTTGATGTTGGATGGACACCATGTACTTGCAATGGGGCTTTTAGCCTCCATATTTTCTATGCGGTGCTTCTGGCAACAAATAGAAGTAAAGAGGTCGTGTGACTTTGGATCGGCACAGAGTTTAAAGAAGATGCGTGGCTTTGTGCCGCCACATTAGAACAATAATTAGTTATCTTTTTTATTGATATAGTTTTAAAAAAGGAGAAAAAAAGGAGCCAAAAAGGTGTGTAGAATTTGATTATAGAAAAACAGAAAATAAAGAAAAAAAGATTTGAAAAAATAACAAATAAAAAGGAGAAAAAAATAAAAGGAAAGAAAGAGAGAGAAAACATGTATAATGTAAGTTGTTCTAATAACTGATTTAGAGATAACATTAAAATATATATTATATTAGTATATTTTAAAAGAATTGAATGAATATTTACTATATCAGTATCTTTTTCTTATTGTATAAAAATAAAGAATAAATAAAAGAAACAAAAACAATTAATGAATTATTGAGGAAAAAAGAGTTAAATAAAATTATAAAAGGAACAAGAAATAAAATATAAAAAAAGGAAGACAAAAAGACAAAAAAATACGAAAAGGAGCCACATTGGAACATCTGTATCGGATTGTATTGGTATTGTTTCTGTAATATTTTTCTCCGGAGGAGGGAGAGCAGGTATTGGAGGATCTAAAATGTCGGCTTTCTTTTTTCTTGGCATTTTATCTTCCCAATTCTAGAGAGAGAGGGAGAGAATTCTTTTTTTAACCAGAATTATGGCATTTAAACCCCCAAGAGGTAGCTAAGAAAGTACTTAGCCCAGCCTTTGTAGCGGTCCAATTTACTTTGATTGTTTTCCTAATTTTACGGTATCTCTTATAGATAGAAATATCTTAGATTCTTTAACTCTTAATGTTAAAATTGCCAATTACAAAATATAAACTAGATCCTTGCTAGTAGAAATTATTTATAGAATACAGTATAAAGCCATGAGTTCTGCCTTTAACACTGGAGCTATGAAAACCCTTCATAAAGGAGAAACTATTCTTTTCAAAACAGATTTACAAAAATCTCACCTATCAATACCAAAACCCATTTCTTAGAGCCAAGTTTCCCTACCACAAAACCGGTTACTACAAGATGCTACTCAGGCTGAGAAACCGAAAAATACTAGGATCTCTCATATCCAACAATATTCTAGCGGGTCTGTTGCCATTTCCTTCTAAAGGTCCCTCAGCCAAAGAGTCTCTGTCTCATCCTCTTTGGCACAGTCTGAGATTCAATCTGAAAGACATTCAATATCTTCTTTTCCTTCTAGAATTGAAACTGTTAATTTCGACTCTAAGATCCCTCAAGCCAAATATTCTGTAGAAACAACCCCTCCAACAGAAGCTAATTATGACCATCCTCAATCTCCCGCTTACTCAGCTTTAGGTGCTGAATTAGGTGTTTTGAAAAAGGACTTCAAAATTGATAAAGAGAAACTTCGAGCAAATTTTTATTCACAAGAAAATATTTTCAAAAGAACTTGGGATTTTCAGAGGTTTCAAGGAGACAATAAAGAAATCTCCGAAGTATTTACTATGAATATTTAAACTTCATAAAAGAACAAATCAATTTCTTCGAATAGTTTGAGGCTTATGCTGAATATCACCAATTAGATTTTCCTTTTTCTAAATCTGTTAATGTTTCAAAAATTTGGAAAGCTTCCTCCAGAGAAGAAGTCCTCTCACAACTTTCTCCGGCATAAGGATTTTTGACAAATTATGCAAATGCTTCAGTAATAGCTAATCCTTTTAAATTAAAAAAAATGACAATGAAGCTATCACGGGAAAAGATATTAAAAGTATTTTTGAACAAAATAATTATACAAACAAATATTTACAATCTTAGTAAATATTTGGTTACAAAACCAACTTTAGCATCTAAGCCAGCAGATAACTCAACTTCTTCAACCTCGTTGTTTAAACCTTATGAGATCTCTAGAACTTTCGCTACAAAACTCCGGATCCACTAAGCAAAAGACTATCCTCAACTCTCTGATCTTCAGTGTAGAATCCTTGAAATATAAAAAACACTAATAGCTCAGGATACTTTAACTAAGTGGTCTTCTTGCAGTGTTCTCCGAGAAGCTGATTCTGACCAAGAAACCAATTTGCAATTTGAACAATTTTATGGAAACCCCTCCCTCGAAATCAACCCTGTCAGAACAAGATCCTTCAACTGGCGTCATCCCCAAAGACTTTACTATTCTAGAGCTACCCATCCTCATGTAGCCTTAGAAGAAAGACCCAATGTTATGCGAAACAACTATAATGCCAATAACATCTATGAATAGAACATAGATGGTTGCTCTGAATATAATATTCTGGCCAAATGACTATGGTAGCCACTGATACCGAACTTCTCAAAACTGTTCAGACCAGCTTACTACTCATGTCTTAGTAGCAGGTTTCACAAGTCAACTTAAAGGATGGTAGGATACCCATCTTAGCAAAGAAGATAAGAACCAAATTCTATTAAGTGTCCGAGTTGATTTGATAGGAGAACCAATTCTTAAATATGGCCTTACCATTCCTGATTCAACCAACACCCTAATTTATACCATTATCAAAACATCCATAGGAAGTCCATGTATCTTTAGGGATAGATCTTTTGAGATACTTAATAACCTTAAGTGTAAAACCCTTTTTGATTTCAGATGGTATAATTCTTACCTGAATCTACGAAAAAACTGATGGAAATCTCCCGTATTAGAAAGAAAATTTCCTAGATGGTATAACTAAGTCTCTTAGAGATTTAGTTAAAGAAGAACTCCAAAATCAGTATTCTGGTGATATCATTCCTTAGAACCAAATCACCTATGGTCAACTCACAAGTCTCATTCTACATGTCGCTCCCAAAATCTGTTGGCAAGATAAGATATTGAGATAATTAGCCAAAGACAAGGCACAAACTTGTCAAGATCTAGGTAGTTTCTGTGAATAATTTAGTTTACCACCTTGTAGAAAAAAGCCTAACAAGAGACAAACAACCAAGGATACGGACATTACGAAATATAGGTCTTCTGAACCCATGTTTAGGAAGGCCAACCCATTTTCCTCCAAATCCAAAACCTTTCCTAGTAAACATAATCCAACAAGCTTCCAAACTCCCAATTCTGGCAAATGTTTCAGTGAAACAAACTGGGCCATATAGCCAAATACTGCAAGTTGTCTAACAAAGTTAGAAATCTTAATTTAGATGAGTCTATTCTTAACCAAATCGAACAAATTTTATTAGAAGATAGTGACACTTCCGATGTTGCTGATGATGAATTTGAACAACAATTTAACCAACTCAAAGATGATGACACAAAATCATCTTCATCCCAATCTAGTCATGAAGAACCTATGGTTCACGCTCTCTCAAAAGAAAAGATCTTCTTCTAGAAATAATAAGCAATCTCCAAGATTCTGAGCAAAAGAAGCATTATCTTAAGCAATTCAAAAAACAATTGATAAGCCTTCTACATCTTCATCTAGTGTCTTTTCCAATCATCCTCAAGTTTTCAAT
Organism: Nicotiana benthamiana; assembly: GCA_034376525.1. Classification (NCBI taxonomy): domain Eukaryota; kingdom Viridiplantae; phylum Streptophyta; class Magnoliopsida; order Solanales; family Solanaceae; genus Nicotiana; species Nicotiana benthamiana. Next base: position 121,501,700 of record CM067331.1, read on the forward strand.
ACCTATAATATTACTGATATGCTTAGTAGATTCCCTTCCCAAAAACCTAAGGTAATAATTATCCAAGATATCCAATCCAAGATAGCATTCCTTAAGGAGGAAATTCGAGAAATTAAGGCTAGACAAGAGTTAGATCGTCTTGTTCTCCAACAGCTCTCAACCAAGCCTGAGGAGTTCAAACCAACTGAAGATAAGCCGGTTGAAAAAGAAGTTTTTTACCTCTTCCAAATTTCCATAATAAAATGGCACATGAGAGTCATCCTAATTATCAATAAGTCCTTTACCTTGGATATTATTGCCTTATTTGATACAGGTGCAGATCTCAACTACATACAAGAAGGACTCATTCCAACAAAATTCTTTGAAAAAACCAAAGAAGATCGTAGGGCTGCTACCGGCGGGAAACTAGGAATTAGCTTCAAACTCTCCAATGTTGAAGTTAGAACCTCCCTAGAAAATTCTCCATTGTCAACCTTAAGTTCTTTCCTATTAGTAAAAGACATTACTAATCTAGTTATATTAGGAACTCCCTTTATCGAAGAGCTCATACCTTTTATGGTGACAAAATAAGGAATTCTGATCGAACACATATGAGGTAAAACCTTTCTTCCTTTCGATAGACCTCCAGTGGAAAAGTTCTTATCCACCATATAAAGTAAAGAAGCACAGATCAATTTCCTCAAAGAAGAAATTTCGTTCCAAAGGTTACAACAGCAGCTTCAAAATTCTTCCCTCCAATCCAAGATAAAAATTTTAGAAACCAAAATCCAGGAAGAACTTTGTGCTAATCTACCTACAGCCTTTTGGAATCGTAACAGACACATTGTTAGGCTCCCTTACGAACCTGACTTGGATGAAAAAACAATCCCCAAAAAAGCTCGTCCTAGATGAATCACAAGCTAACCATTCATTGCCAAAAAGAAATCAATGATCTTCTTGAAAAACGCATCATCTCTCCAAGCAAATCCCCTTGGAGTTGTGCTGCTGTTTATGTTAATAAAAAAATTGAAATAGAACAAGGTGTCCCTCGATTAGTCATCAATTATAAGTCTTTGAACAAGGCACTTATCTTGATTAGATACCATATTCCAAACAAAAAGGATTTTATTTCAAAGGCTTTATGTTGCAACTACTTTTTTCAAAATTTAATCTAAAATCAGGTTTGACAAATTCAAATAGATCCCAAAGAAAGGTATAAAACTGCTTTTACAGTACTATCTGGACAATATAATTGGAATGTAATGCCATTCGGTTTTAAAAATGCTCATTCAGAATTTCAAAGGATAATGAATGATATTTTTAATGATTTTTCAAATTTTATCATTGTCTATATTGATGGTGTTCTAATATTTTCTAATAGCATAGATCAACATTTTAAGCATATAAAAGTTTTCTTTAATGTTATCATAGAAAACGGATTAGTTTTATCAAAAACTAATTATAGTCTTTTTCAAACTAACATCCGATTTCTTGGACACAATATCGAGCAAAGACCATTGTCCCTATTCAACGATCCATTCAATTGCTGACTAATTTCTTGACCAAATTTTAGATAAAACCTAGCTTCAATGATTTTTAGGATGTGAATAATGTATCAGATTTTATTCCAAGCCTTGGCAATTTGCTAAAACCTCTCCATGATAGGCTGAAAAAGCTTCCACCTCCGTGGACTTCAGTTCATACCAACGTTATCAAAGAAATCAAGTTGAAAGTCAAAGGTCTTCCTTGCTTATCTCTCCCTGATTCTTCTGTACTCAAAATAGTCGAGACCGATGCATCACATATTGGTTATGGTGGTATTTTACAGCAGAAAAAGATAACAAAGAACAGATTGTCGCATTTGCTTCAAAACACTGGAATAATTTCCAACAAAATTATCCTACAATTAAAAAAAAGTTTAGCAATTGTTTTATGCATTTCTAAATTTCAAGCTGATTTGTTAAATCAAAAATTTTTGTTAAGGATTGATTGTAAAGCTGCAAAATCTGTTTTACAAAAGGATGTACAAAATCTTGCTTCTAAACATATATTTGCTATATGGAAATCTATTTTATCTATTTTTGATTTTGATATAGAGTATATTAAAGCGAGCTCAAACTGTATTTCATATTTTCTTTACAGAGAATTCTTGCAGGGAAGATCAAATGTTAAGAAAAAAGAAAGCCGACATTTTAGATCCTCCAATACCTGCTCTCCCTCCTCCGGAGAAAAATATTGTAGAAATAATACTAATACAGTCCGATACAGATGTTATTTTCACATAACAAATAATTTCAGTTGCCTCCAAGAAACTCCCAAAAGGCACATTTGGACCAAACCAGCCTAAATATAGAAACCCATCAGACTACGCCATGAGCGTAGTCCCCCAAGTTCGTATGATAGAAAGTTCGGGGCTAATCTCAATTTTCAGTCCAGAAAAATGGGAAGATTTAGTTGAAGAAGAAGAGTCTCAACAATCTCAAGCTCAACTAGCACAAACCATGTCTTCTTCTTGGACAAAAGAAGAATTCACGCAATGGCAACAACTCATGGGCATTAAAAATCAAATGACCATGCCTGCCTTATATAATAAATAGCTGAAATTATTGTTCCAATATGGCTGCACAAAGCCATGTATCTTCTTCCAACTCCGCGGCGGCCCAAAGTCACACGACCTCTTCACTTCATGTAGTTGCCAAAAGCATCGCACAAAAAACATTGGAGGCTAAAAGCCCCATTGCAGCTACAGGGTGTCCATCCAACATCCCGAATACTGCAATCAGTCAAGCACTTTCTTCATCAGTGCCACATCTTATGTTTTCAAACAAGGGCCCCTCTTGTGAAGAACACTCTTATATTAAGAACGAAAGTGTTCACCCACTTATCCAAATTGAACCACAATTCTGGCAATCAAACCCCCAAGAGGTAGCTAAGAAAGTGCTTAGCCCTTCAGCTAATTTTATTCAAAACAGCCTCCAACATACCCAAAGATATTATGAGTTTATTCTCACAAATACTAGATATTACTTATTTAAGCTCCACAAAGAAAAACAAACTCAATCATATGTCACACATATTACGGTGTGGATTAAAAAAATAATCTCACCAAAAGAATGGGGAACCCATCCAGCCAAATACAAAAGATTTTCTCAGCCTTTTAACCCACAATTTTACAATTACTATGACTACCAGGCAGCTTAGATGAATGCTTTCACCTTCCAAAACCAACTTGGAAAGCATTCATGGTTCATCCTCTGGAGTATACAATTAACCTCTGAATTCCCTTAGTGTTTTATACATCAATGGTGGTCTGTATATGGTCATAGAGCTGAAATTCTCCCAGCACCAACAAAAAAAGGATATGATTATTTCTGTCATAGATTTTCTAGTGAATATCAAATACCCATACTCCTCCAATTTTCCCATCGATTTCATATCCCATGGATATACTCCCAAAAATTTTCCTTCCACAAGCCAGAAGGACATAAAGGACTACCGTAATTATCTCTCCAAGGAAACTGCAAATGGTATAAAATGTAGGAGTAATCTGAAGCCTATGTACCTCCGGTAGACAAGTGGTTTCTATCTCATCCGCAGTATCTAGCTATAACAGATGCTGCTCAAATTTTATTTTTACAACAAAAGTCCGTTGCTAATGCACAATTGGCCGGTTCCAGCACCAGGCTTGATTTTATTCAGCAAATGGAGCAAATTCTGGATACCCTCGAAGCACAAATTCCATGTCAACAAAATCAAGCATCTTTATTTGACAAATCATCAGAGGAAGAAGAAGAACAAGACCTTGATTCAATATTTGAAGAATTAATCAGAAATTACATTAGCATGACACTACAATAACATCACAGCTGACATCATCCATGACATCAGCTAGCACTTACTCATAATGACATCATGAATGACAATAGAAAATATTATGTAATTTTTACTTTTTTTGCTATAAATAGTAGCCCCTCATATCACTTGTAAGACACCCCTTACACTATCACTTGAGAAAGAATTCTCTCTATCTCTCTCTCTACAATTGGTTAGAGCTCTCTCTTTAGTTTATTCATATAGGTTTTTTACTTGTATTATCAATTTTTCGGCATTCAATAATAATCAAGTTTAAATTTATTTTATTCTTGTCTAAATTTTTATTTATATTACGCTGCATCATGATCAGTTATACCACCTAATTTACTTTATCGCATTTAGTTACATGGTTGGCTCTGCCCCATAATTTTTTTTACATGTATTCTAACTATATCCTCTGCACGTTTAATCATATCATTACTTGTTTCATGTCCTCACATTTATTTATTTTTTCCCTAATCTTTTAGGGGCTTCACTTTCGGTCCCCTTGGGGTGTGTGTGTATGTATATATGTGTGTATATATATATATATATATGTGTATGTGTGTGTGTATATATATATATATATATATATTGTAACTTTTCAAAAAAATTGACTTTTCTTGTTTTTTTATTTTTCTTTATATAATTTCTTGTAACTTTTCAATTTATTTTCTAATTTTTTGACACTAAAGAAAATTATCTACATCCTTCTTTGGATTATCAATTATTTTCCTACGAATGAACATTGATGATTTCTTCTGTTATAAGCCATTAATGATCAAATCTTTAAAAAAGTTATCAAATCTAATTTGTAAAAATTATCTATGAATAGGTAATAATTTTGCAATTGATTTGCATAATCTGTATATTATTAAAAGAAGAAGAAAAAGCCTCCACATTAAGCGAGGCGACAGTCTCACAATAGGTCACTTGGCAATTAGTCTAAATTAGTAAGGTTAGGTAATAATTAGTTTCTTTTTGAACTGAAATTTTAAATTATGTGTTGTTAGTAATTAGTTACTCTTTTTGAATTTAAATTTAAACATACTTAACTATTTTCTTTACGAAAATAATAATTTTTTATATATTTAAAATTATATCTATTTTATGCTCAATGCCATATTTCAAGTTTGACACTCAGAATCATCTTGTTATATCTAGACTTGTTAAATAGGTCTACACGACCCGAACCCGAACCCGTTGATTCTCGGCATGCGGGTCCTTAACCGGGTCAGGCTGGTTAACTTTCTTATAGGGACCAATCCGAATTTGACCCATTAATCAAAATATGTTGACCCGACTCAAACGCATAACCCGTAACCCCTTAACTAGAGCCCTAATAGGCTTAATCCAATTTAGTTAAAAAGGGTCAAAAACTAATAAGTGATAAAAATTTCAAACTTAATACAAATATACGAACGTGAAATTACTGCATGTCCTAGTTTGAAGCTAGTTAGAATAAAAGTGAAAGAATAATTATACTTTATTAATATTAAAACTTGAGAAACATATGAAATTCGACTATTTTGATAAGACGCGTCATAGTGTTTGGTAGTACATTCTTTTTTCAATGTTGGATTCAACTTTTTTACCATTTATTTGAATATATATATGTGTGTATATATATATATATATATATATATATATATATATATATATGAATATATATGTATGTGTGTGTGTCAGAGAGAGAGAGAGAGAGAGAGCGAGAGAGAGAGAGAGAGCTGGTCTAGGTCACTTGACCCGTGGGTCAACTATCGTTCGGGTCTGGTCCGATTAGTGGGTAAAAATATTATAGCCTGGCCTAGGCCTCTTAAATTAATGGGTTGGTTTAGTTAGGGTTTTCTGGGCAAGTTAAACGATCAGTTATAATGGGTTATGTAGGCTAGTTCGTAGGCCGCTCCATTTGACATGTCTAGTTAGAACTATCATAGCTATACTTAATTTCATCCAAAGATATTTTTCTACTGATAAGGAATTCATCTATTATGCTAATGAAGATATTACTGCGAAGACTAAGGAATGAGATGTGCCTTTTGATATACCATTAGAAATGCGAGGCAAGTCTTCTACTAATATAGAGGTGTTGTGTGATAGTATTAGAGATGAAATTGTTGAGAAATATTATCATGTGTGAGTGACTTTACTTATTATTTCATGATGGATTATCAATATATAATATTTTTGTGGAATAAACTTCTAATTCATATTGAATGATGACAGTAAATAATTATACTGGATAATATTATATGCTTGAGTATAACCATATATGGTATTTGATTTAAATCTTTAATATGTATGTTTACTTTATGTTTTATAGTTTAATTAAATAAAATAAAAAATAATAAAGTCTCTTACGATAAATATTTGAGTTCATATTTTTCTTTAAAATAATTATAAGACCTTGGTACTATTCTTTTTGGTAAATTGACAATCAAAAGCACTTTTTAGTAAGATTGGTCAAACATAATTTATTTATGAAACGTTGAAAAAAGTACTTCTCAAATGAATTAGCCAAATACAAATTATTATTTTTTCAAAAAATTTTGAGAAAAGCACTTTGAAAAAAGGTATTTTTAAAATAAATAGTTTTTAATAGCATGATCAAATAGACTCTAAGGATGTTCCTAACTTCATCGAGTAATATCTTAGAGGGCCTCTACTCTCAATTCTCAAATCATAGAATCTAGTTTTTGAACTCATGATATAAATAATAGAGTTGATGATCATCTTTAGCATTGGTGTGCCCACTTATTTTAATGTAGTCCATTTTTTTATTACTATTAAATAGATAACAGTCATGCATCTTATCTCTCGAAGTAGAACATTTCAATCCCTTCTAATCTGATATTTCTATGATCAACCAATAATTAGTTTTTTTGGGTTCTTTATAAATTTGTTTTGAGTTTTATAATCAAATCTTTTTCTTTTTTTATAATAAATATGAGATTTACTTCTACATATAAAAAATTTACATTTTATACATAAAAGATCTAAAAAAACTATTTTCTTAAATATAAATTATAAAGGAACGTGATGTACAAATAACACACCTCTAAATTCAAGGCCAAACTTATTACAGTATCAATTCATGATGTTTTGGCTCTCCTTTTAGGGTCAACCTTTGGCTTTTCAGTTGCCCTGTTCTCATGTTTCTAGAATGAACTCTTAATTGGTTTATTTTTTAGGCAGCATGCCTTTTATATTTTCTAGGTATAACTTCTAATTCATTAATGTGTGTATATGTTTAGTTCTCTTCATCTAATCCTTGTCACTCTCTAGCACATCATATCTGGTGAAAGGGAGAACTCGAAATTTCTTATAGATTTTCTTCTTAAAGACTTATTTAAAATTCTAGATATGATTTTTACTTGTATTTATAGTCCCATTATTGTTGAATTTGAAGCTCTTTAATATGAATTCCCAACTTAAAAATTTGTGTGATTCGAAGTGGGTGTTACAATATATTGTCTATATCACATTTAGATTTATACTAAAATTTGGCCGTATCTAGAGCTTAATTGAAATGGTTGTTGGGATCGAATGTTTGAAGACTACCATTGTTGAATTGAAGCCTTTTAATATGGAGAGGAAATGAAATTAACCAATGATAGACGATAGGGGTGGCAAAATGGTTTTTTAAAAAAATAGTTAACCACTTATATTATTCATTAAACGGTTAAGGGTCAAAATTGCCCTCAACCTATCGACTCCGGAACAAAATTGCCCTACGTTTACCTTTGGCGAAGAAAATGCCCCCACCGTTAACTTTGTGGCCTATTTCTACCCCTAAAATCTAACAGAATCTTGAATTTCATTTTTAATTTTTTTTTAATGCCACGTGTCGCGTTTTGATTGGGACATAAAAAGAACGGAAAATTGGGACATATAAAGAACGGAAAAAGGGTCAAAACTGCCCTCAACGTATTGACTCCGGAACAAAATTGCCCTCCGTTAACCTTTTTGGGTCGGGTCGGTCGGGTTGTGTCGGAAGTTGGATGAGAATTGATTTTGGGTCAAGTTTATTTAATGGCCAATCAAAACGTGACACGTGGAATTTAAAAAAAAATTAAAAATTAAATACAAGCATCCCGACCGACCCGACCCAAAAAACACCAAACCCTCTCTTCATCTTCCTCACAACACACCCTCTCTAACCCTAAACCACCAAACGACCTCTCATGGCTACCCCGTTGCTTCATCTTCCCCGTCCAGCCCGTCACCTTCACATCACCGGAAAACTTCACAACCAAACAGCCCCCCTCCATCACGAACCAGGCGTCCAACCCGTCCCTCATAACCAAGCCATGAAAAACCAGCCCCCCATTGAATAGGAATGACCAATCCACTTTAACTGAAGATGAATATATGTGATATATCAAGCTCTTTACATTTGTTGGAAAGCGGGAAATCACATTACACTTCAACCCGACCGACTCGACCTATAAAAGGTTAACGGAAGGCAATTTTGTTCCGGAGTCAATACGTTGAGGGCAGTTTTGACCCTTTTTCCGTTCTTTATATGTCCCAATTTTCCGTTCTTTATATGTCCCAATCAAAACGTGACACTGGCATTAAAAAAAAAATTAATAATGAAATTCAGGATTCTGTTAGATTTTAGGGGTAGAAATAGGCCACAAAGTTAACGGTGGGGGCATTTTCTTCGCCAAAGGTAAACGGAGGGCAATTTTGTTCCGGAGTCGATAGGTTGAGGGCAGTTTTGACCCTTAACTGTCCATTAAATAATGAGTTCGATAATAAACTTTTTAAAAATGGGTTAAATATGGATAAAAACCATGTTATCCATTTAGAAAATGGATAACCAATGGATAATCAATGAGTCTTTTATATTTGTAAAGCCTCAAATTGGGATTCCTCAAGTTAGAGAGACTAAGAATTCTCCCAAAAGTGATTATATACAAGAAGTCATGGATAATATGGGTAAACGGTTAACCCATTTTTATCCATATTAAATATGGGTCAGGTCGGATAATTGATCCATTTTTTAATACCCTTTTTCGACCCCGACTATATCCGACTCGACCCGGCCGTTTGCCACTCCTGGTATACGGTAATGGAATTGAATATATTAAAAAAGTATAATACTATATTATATACACTTCTGCAATAGTATCTCTACAGTAATTTACTATAATAGTATGCAATGTACTATAATATTATATTATAATAATATATAATATAATATAACATCATACTATAGTAGTATACAATATAATATAATACTATATTGTAATCTTATATAGTATAATAAAACAATATACTATGTAGAGGACTAAGTGTGTTTCTGGAAGAAATGAATCAGACCTCTATGATATTCGATTAGTATATGATATATACCATATTGGTATTATAGAGGATTAAGATTTTTTTCTGGAAGGAATAACTAGACTTCTATGATATCCTATTAGTATACGATACATACTATGCATGTATCATAAAGGAGAGATTGTGTTTTTGAAAAGAATGAACCAGACTTCTATAGTGCCCTGTTAGTATATGATATATACAAGATTGGTATTATATAGGACTGGGTATTTTTCTAGAATGAATAAACTAGATCTCTATGATACCCTAGCAATATATAATATATATATCATATGTGTATCATAAAAAATTAAATATGTGTAACGATCCGACTGGTCGTTTCGAGTATATATATTCCATTCAGCTATTTGAAGTCTTGAGCATGATCGTAGGTATATTATGACTTGTGTAAATCTTCAGTTTTGGTTTTTAGGTTATTCGGAGTTGATCTGCAAGAATGAATTTCATGACTTATTAGAGCTGAAAAGTTAACCAGGTTTGACTTATTAGTATTTGACGTCGAGTTAGAGTTTTGAGGTTTCCGTTAGGTCCCGATGGTTGGAATCAGGCGTATGCCCGTATTCCCATATTTCAAAAAGGTTAATGGGCGAAAATTAAAATTTGAAGGTTTGAAAAGTTCATAAGTTTGACCGAGAGTTGACTTTGAGGATATCGGGTTCGCATTGTAGTTTGGGGGATTGGAATAGCTTTGTTATGTCGTTTAGGAAATGTGTGCAAAATTTGAGTTCCTTCCAAGTTGATTTGATATATTTCGGCGCGAGTCTTGGATGTTGAAATTTCAAAAATTCATAAAGGTTATTTGAGGTGCGAATCATTGTTTTGACGTTGTTATGCGTGATTTGAGGCCTCGAGTAAGTCCATCTTATATTAATTGTTACAGGACTTTTCGGTACTTTTGGACGGAGTCCCGAGGAGCTCGGGTGAGTTTCGGATAGATTTGGACTGTGTTGTACTCATTTTTTATGTTTTGATGTCGCTTCTTCAAGCGTAAATGATATTATATTAAGCAAATAAGCTTCAATTTCTAATTTAATTGAAGCATTAGATTCGTATTGTAGTTTTGGAACTATAGCAACCGGGACCATCAAGTTTCAACATCGTATGAGAAATTTATAGTCATTTTACTAAGAATTGAGTTGCTAGATTTTTTTAGAGTAATTACGAAATTACCACTGAATTCGTATTTAAAAAACTGCACTATTTTAAATATTGAAATCAACATATCTCCTTTATTATAAGGTCAAATGGAGTGATACAAAAGCCTAACATGACTAAAATTTCACAAGGAATCAATTGGAGGAATTAAAAGCGAGTTTAGTATTGTTTGTCACACAAAACGAGGCAGAACAACTAGGCAAAACTATGTATTATTGAGGTTTTGTTCATTTGGTCATATTTTGAGTTGGATAGCTCGAATTTGGGAAAAGCTTTAGGTAATTTTCACCATATGGGTTGGATGAGTACTCTATACTTGGTTTTAGTTATATTTTATGAATCTATCTTCGTTTTTGATAATTGATTTGTGAATTTTAAAGAAAATGTGGGGGGAGGGGGGATGGGGGTGAGGTTGTCCAAAATTTCATAGAGTGAATTTTTGAGGTTTGAACATCGATTCGGAGTTGAATTTGAGTGAAACTAGTATAGTTGGACTTGTAATTGAATGAGTTGTTGGAATTTATGAGTTTCATCGGGTTCTGTGGTGCGGGGTCGGGTTTGACTTTGAGTAAATGTATAAATATTCGATCTTTATCGATTGAGTTTATTTTTTTTTTTGGAATTATTTCATGTATTTGAGTTTCTTCTAGCTAATTTCGAGTCGTTGAGAGGATGATGCGCGCGATATGACACTTTTGAGTATTGTTTGATTTGTTCGATATTGGATTTGGTTTGTTCAAGGTTGTGACGATCCAAAGGGTCATCACCTGCTTCTAATCAATTTTGTACCTATGAGGCCTTGAAGATCTCATTTAGAGTCACCTCGATTTGTGTGCGTAGTTCGGGCACGTAGCCGGAAGGCTTATATATGAAATTCTGTGAAAAATTGCTAATTTTGATGTTAAAATGAATAAATTTGACTTTGGTTAATATTTTAGGCAAACGGATCCAGACCCGTGATTTGATGGTCCGAGAAGGTCCGTAGGAAAATGTGGGACTTGGGCATATGCCTGGAATCAAATTCCGAGCTCTCAAGCCAGAGAAATAAATTTTTAAAGGAAATTATTTTTGAAATGTTAAGAAAATTGGAAATAAAATCTGATTAGAAAGCGATAGTATCGTGCTCGTATTTTGATTCCAGTTCCCGATACAAGCCTTATATATGACTTGAGTCATTCTTGTGAAATTTGGTTAAAAACGGACGTCGGTTGATGTGATCCGGACCTTAATAGGGAAATTTGATGTTTAACAAAATTTTGAGAAATTTCAGTGATATTGAGGTTTAATTTGATGTTCGTGATGTTATTATGGTGATTTGATTACACGAATATGTTCATAGAATGTTTCTAAAGTTGTGTGTATACTTTGGTTGGAGTTTCGAGGGCTCGGGTGAGTTTCGGGTAGGTTCCGGGATGCCTTAGGCTTAGAAATCAGATGTTTCAGGTTCAGGAAGCTGCAGGCCTCTGAACCCTCTTGTGCAGCTACGAGAAATTGTGTACGACCGCGGAGGGGACAGCACGGTCGCGGTTGCCTTTATGCAGTCCACGGTGGAGGCAGCGCGACTGCAGTCTCCTTTGTGCGGTCCGCGGTGGAGGCAGCGCAGCCGCGATCGCCTTTGTGCGATTCGCGGTGGGTGATGAACCACAGGTCTTTAGATGAGCCTGTGCGGCCATGGTCCATTTAGTGTGATGCACACAAGGAGTCTGCCAAGGGTTTAAATAGACGAGAATTTCAGTTATGTTTTATCTTTCAATACCCTAAAAACAAAAGAGGCAATTTTTCAAGCAACATTTCTTTTCGAAATCATTTGTAAGTCATTTTTAACTAATTTTCTTTAATCATTAACATTTTTTAACATGATTTCAACTTAGAATTAAAGATTTTCATGGAGGAATTGGGTGTTTTGGGTAGAACTTAGGTTTTTAAAAAATTGGGGATTTGGACATTAAGTTGAGGTCCGATTTCAAAACAAATTGCATATTTGAGTTCATGGGAGAATGGGTAAAGGGTTTTGTTTGAGCACGTGGGCCCGGGAGAGATTATTGACTTTTTGGGCAAAACTTTGGAAAACTCATTTTTATGCATTGGGGTTGGTTTATTTAGCGTTTATTAATGTAACTAAGTAGTTTGCGGATAGATACGAGCGAATTGGTGGTGGAATCAAGGGGTAAACCAATAATTGAGACTTGAGTGGTGTTCAAGGCATTGATGTAAGTGTTTAGTCTAACCTTAGCTTGAGCGATTAGGAGTTGGGTTATATGTGCTATTTTCTCCTTGTTGAGTACGACGTATATGCATGGTGACGAGTATATATACATTGGTGTCAAGCATAACCGTGAGTCTTAAATTGAATGTTGTTGTATTCTTAAATGACATTACATATGCCTTAACTAATGATCTACCATATCGAGCAAATATTTGTTTATCTTAGTAGATCCTATTTATGATTGAGCATTTTCATTAATCAAATTGAGTTAAGGTTGGTTATAGCTGATTTTCCCCTGCCGAGATGATTGTTTTTATATTGTTGTTCCCTTGTCGGGATTTTTTGTGATTATCTGATAACATGAAATGGGAGCGGGTGGTACGTCTACCACAAGGTGTAATGAAATAGGAGCGGGTGGTATGCCTACCACAAGATGTAATGATATGGGAGCGGGTGGTACGCCTACCACGAGATATGATGAAATGAGATCCGGTGATACCCTACCACGAGATATGATGAATTGAGATTTGGTGGTATGCCGACCACGAGATATGATGAAATCGGATCGGGTGGTATTCCTACCACGAGATATGATGAAATGGGAGCGGGTGATATACCTACCACGAGATATGAGAAATGAGATCGGGTTGCACACCTGCAACAAGATTGAAACTAAAAGTAAAAGTTGTCTTTACTTCTCTTTATGTGTGTTAGAAGTTAAATTATAGTTTTTCGTAGTGTTCTTAATATTCTGTTTATCTGCCACTCCCGCAGCGTATTCCCCTTCCCCAGCTTTAAGTGTTTATTACTTGTTTACTTTTTCGCCATATATTATATGATTGTACAGTTTTATCTGGAGTCTGGTCCTAGCCTCGTCACTACCTCGCTGGGGTTAGGCCAGACACTTACCAGCATATGGTGTCGGTTGTGTTGATAATACACTCTGCACAACATATGCAGATATTGGAGCAACGTTTGGGTAGCAGTATTAGTTCGGGAGCTAGCCTTCAGTCCATCGAGACTCTGAGGTAGCGTTGAAGACGTCCGCAGGCCCGGTTTCTCCTCTATCTTATGTTTCATTCTGTTATCTCATGTATTCAAGACAAATAGTGATTTATTTCTTTCAAACTGTAGTATTTAGCACTCTTAGTAGTTCGTGGATGTTGTGACACTAGGTGTTGGGTAGGGATTTGTATTGGTTTTCTAGAAATTTGTTTCTATATTCATCTAAGACTTTCGCTAAATTTATTTTTCACTGTTCTTTAAATGTTTATTCATTACTAATATAATTGGTTGAAAGTGAACTAAAACGAAAAAAGGTTAATAGCGCTAGGTGCCATCACGACTTCCGAGGGTGGGAACTCTGGGTCATGACAAGATAAGTAACACTTCTAACAATGGTGTTGAGGGTAAGAAATCTCGAATTACACATTACGTGATTGATATTGAGGTGAAATGCATGCTAGAGGACTAGCGTATGGGCGTGCACTGTAATAACTGTGATTTAGTCAATTTCATGGAATTGTGTAGCTATCTTATCTGAACATGTTATTGTACTCTATGTGTTATAACACTTGAGCTGTTATTCATGTTTGAAACTATGTCTAGGCTACATGCTTATTTTGTTGGGACCCACCGAGGTCATTTCTGCTGTTGCGTTATCTGCTTATATTGAAATTACATACTCAGTCTGTAACGACCTGGCCAATTGTTTTATGAATTAACGCCCTGATCCCCTATTAACTAATTCGCCGAATCTATTTCTGTTATTTTTATTTGTCGGGATGGTTCATCTTGAGTTTCGGAGAGTTTTAGGACACTTAGTCCCTAAACGAGAGTTTAAGTCTTAGAAACTAGACCGTAGTAGGAGCAATATGAAGATGGATCCAGAAAGGAATTCTATCAATTCAGTTAGCTCAGTTGGATGATTTCTGGTTTATGGGCGTGTCCGGATTGTGTGTTGCATGTCCGTAGCTTATTTAGGCTTGAAATTTCGAAAGTTGAATTTTTGGAGTTTTCGAGCCAATAGTGAAATTTTGTTATCGGGTCAGAATCGGATTTCGGAAGTTGGAATAGGTGTGTAATATTGAATATGAATTGTGTGCAAAATTTGGGATTAATTGGACATGGTTTTGTTAGTTTCAGCATCAGTTGTAGGATTTTGAAATTTCAAGCTTATTAAGTTTGGATTGGAGGGCGGTTCATAAAAGTTAGCATTGTTTGGTGTGATTTGAAGGCTCGACTAAGTTTGTATGGTATTTTAAGAGTGGTTGGTATATTTGGTTGAGGTCCCGGGAGCCTCGGATGTGTTTCGAATGCTCAACGGGTCATTTTTGGTCTTAGAAGGATAGCAAAATTGCTGGTTTTTCTGTTGTAGACAATTTTTCTTCACGTTCGTGAAGGGGAGATCGCGTTCGCAAAGGCTGGCTAGTGGAAGCATCGCGAACCCAAGGAGATGAGCTTGTTCGCAAAGAGGAAAAGGTGGAGCAACTGGGGGATATCAGGAAGTTTCTCTACACGTACACGAATAAGATGTCATGTTTGCGAAGGTCTTGGTAGCTGAAGCTACGTATTCGCGAGAGGACCCTCGCGTTTGCGAAATAGGAATTTGGGCCAGTGGAATTTTGTTCATTGCGTTCACGATAGTAGTCTCGCGTTCGCGAAGAAGAACACATTTAGGCAGAATTTAAAATCCAAAATCGAGGGTTTGAGTTCATAACTTCAAAAATTGATTGAGAGCTCGGTAGAAGACGAAATTTGGAGAGATTTTCAGAGGATGTTTGTGGGTAATGATTCCTATCTTTTCTTTTTAATTATATCTCATTAATCGAAACATAATTCATCATCTAATTTTGGATTTGGGTTGAAAAATTAAGAAAAGTTCTTAGGACTAATTTTGGGATTTTGATCGAGATTTTGGTATGGGATTTGAGTGAATTTGGTATGGTTAGAATCGTACGTGAATAGATGTTCATAATTTGTGACTTTTACCCGATTCCTAGACGTGAGCCCGGGAATGATTTTTGAGCGTTTCTCTATTTTCTTGCCTTAGCTTCGATTTCTTTAGCTAAATTAGTTGTTTGTAGTTATATTTACATTATGAAATTAATTTGATTAGATTTGGGCCATTCGGAGTTGGATACTAGTGAAAAAAGCGTAATTTTGGATTGATTTGAGCTTGGTTCAAGGTAAGTTGTATGGAAACTTCCCTTAGGATTTTGGTTCTGTTGTTATATAAATGTCGTGTACGTGAGATGACGAGTGCGTAGACGTGCTAATTTTTTAGAAAACCCCATTTTCATTAAGCAAATATCTGCTTTTCCTTTAATTGATAATACTAGTCCTACTTAGCTTATGAAAACATGTCTACATGCCTTAACTGTCTTATCTATTAAAACTGTTTTACGTGGATAAAGTACAGCATGTTTAGGATAGAAATTTTCTGTTTCTTTGATGCTAACTTGATTTGAACTGTATACTTCCTGGCTGAGACTGTTGTGCATATTGATTTGGTTGTGTATTTACTTTGGGACTACATAATGGTATTTCGGAAGATTTTCCTTGCCTGTTTACTTTGGGACTACAGATAGGTATTTTGAGAGATCCCCCCGCACATTTATATTTGGGACTGCGGGACGTTATCTTGGGAGATCCCCCCTGCACATTTATGATTTGGACTACATGACGATATCCCAGGAGATCCTCTGTTCATTTATGTTTGGGACTAGGGGACGTTATCGTGGGAGACCCCATGTTTCTATCTCTATGTATTGAGTTATTTCTTCATGTGATTTCATCTTTATTGAATGTTAGCATTTTTAATTATATTGTCTCATTTCATATAATTTTTACATTGTTATACATATAACCAGTAGGACCTTAATATGATCTTGTTACTACTCAATCGAGGTTAGACTTGGTACTTACTGGGTACCGATGTGTTGTACTAATATCCTTTCCTATACATATTTTTCGTGTGCTGATCCAGGTTCTTCTGCTCAGTCATACTATCTGTGAGGCGAGGCGATTCATAAACTTCAAGGTATATCTGCCGCACCCGCAGACCTAGAAGTCTCTCTCTATTCTCCCTTTAGTTATAGGAATTTTCTTGTATTTCCTTTGTTATTAGACTTCTGGAGTTAGAATCCTTATGTATTTTTCTTTAGCTTGTAATTCATGAGATTCCAGATTTTGGGAGCGTTACTATTGGTCGAGAGTGTTATTATTGTATATGCCGAGTGGCATTTTAAATACTTTATCTATATTTACCTATTAGATGGCTAGTTTGTACTTCTAAATTCCTTTTTCCGCAAATTATTAGGCTTACCTAGTCATAATGAGTAGGCGTCATCATGATAGTTCACGGAGGGAGAACTTGGGTCGTCACATAGTTATACGCATTCATATGCATATTGTTACATCTCGTACCTTACCATTAGGATTCGTCGAAGTAATAACATATAAGTTGGAAGGAATGAAGGTTATACATGAAGATATGGATGTAAGACCCTGTTAGTTTGAAGAATTTCGGAACTATTATCTATTGGCTTGATATGTATTTTCTTTGAAGTAAACCACTTACGGTAAAAGTTGATGGATACGATTTTATATGGTTGTGATAAGTTTAATTATATACATGACATGCGGGAGTTTATAAATGATTATTTATTATAAGAGTAGATAGTATTTTATCATAAGAAAACTTATCCTTTTCCGTTTTGAGAATTTATAGTACAAAAAAAATTCTTTATTGTAAAGATAAAATTATTTTCTCACAAGAAAAGAAGGTTATCCTTTTACCATTTTAAGAGTTGAGCGTACGAAAATTTGTACTCTTTATATGAGATTAGGAAAATTATAAGTTGAGAAAATATGTGCATTTTTTTACATGGATATATTAATGAAATAATAATATGTGTATTAATTTTATATGGTATCACACGACCATGATAGTACGGTACATAAAGTGTGTTAAACGTGAAAATATTTTAAATAATTTAAGATAATTCTTAATTATGTAAGTAATTAGTTATTTATTTGTTTATAGATAAATTAACTAATTAATTAATAATTAGTAAATGATTAATTAGTATATTGGATAAGCTTAAAAGGCTTTAACGTGACAGCACCCCTAAACTTATTAAGTGACTTACTGAAATTGAAAGAGGGCATAATTTGAAGAATTTCTTGGCCAACTAAGCCACAAGTGAAAAGAAAGAAGGATTAAGACTTCTTTTATAAATCAACTGGTTTACCATCCTCTTCTAAATTCAATTTAGTCCGATATGAAACACTAAAGCATTATCAAACTTTATTTTCTCTTTTTTTTATAAGTATAGCACTTTCGATGGTATACATTAATACCCTTCGTTTTATGCAAAATTTAACAATGTCTAGCTGCACCTTTTGGTGATTGATCCGGTCATGCATTCGGGTATGTCACTATGAACACATCCAGAACAACCTTTTCTATACTTTTGAGTGCTCGAGAATCGGTTCAGATATGTTAAAAATATTTTTTTTTGCATGATCCAAGTAATGATACGTAAACGCAATGCTATTTCATAAAAGATTCTACTCTTAGATATTAAGGATGTCTACGTTATTCATTCCTATAAAATATAATTCAAAGCATGCCTAAGCATGTTCCTTAGTTTCTACAGCGTACGGTAAAAATGTTAATGTTTATAATATAGTAATACATGCATCTTCATGCATATTCACTTACCACCATGCTTTGGCCGGTCCGGTAGTTACCACTGGTCGGCAGTTGTGTATCATTATTTACCACCAGTTGGGCAGTATGCATATTCATTTACCACCGTGCTATGACTAGTTGGCAGTCATTTTACCACCGAATTACAACTGGTTAAACAGTTACATATTTACCATTGAGCTACGGCCGGTCAGACAGTCATGCATTTACCGTCGCGCTACGGTTGGTTGGGCAGTTACCACACATTAATTGGAAAGTTATGCATCATACGATATAGGATAATAGAAATATTGTCAATAAGAAGCATTGTATATGTAAATATGACAAGTATGCATACACGGTGACACTTTAGAGATTCAAGTTGATTCTTATATGTCCTTAATTAATATTGAATTATAGTTATGTTTCAGTTCTGCCTTACATACTCAGTACATTATTGTATTGACGTCCTTTTGTTGGGGACATTGCATTCATGCCTACAGGTATAGACAATCAGTTTGACGAGTCCTCATAGTAGACAAGATTGATATTTAGCAAAGGTCAGAGTGCATCCGAGTCTATGAGTCGTCGTATTAGAATTTTGCTATAGACTTATGGATAGACCGGTACCCTGTCCCATTTGATATCAAATAATTTTAGAGGCTTTATAGATAAAAAATTATTTTGTGCAGTACGTTAGAGGCCTTTATGGTCCATATGTATTCTTATTTTATGAACGATGGTTCATTAATATAGCTTTTGTCCACTAATAATCGTACATTATAAGTTGTGGCCATGTTGGTCCATGATAGTTACAAAAGGAATAAATAAGTTATAAAGTGATTTGCTCGGGTCACTACGACACCGGGTGCCAGCTACGCCTCCCCAGTTTTGGGGCGTGACACAGATAGACTGGAGAAACTGATGACTGAGCGAGACCGATAGCCTGATTTTGAGGATATTTATTTATGATGGGAGGGGGCTGTACGCCGCGACAAATGTTATTGATTTACGCCATGATTGGCTTATTATAGCACTTCGGCTGAAGGAGCCCATCCGGAATCTGTACATATTCCTAGTGAGCGCATGTACCTATTGAGTGTGAGTGCCGAGTGCGAGTGCGAGTGCCGAGTGATTGGGAGGATTGAATGACTGTGAGGACTGAGTGGATGTGAGGATTAAGTGATTGGAAGGACTAAGTGACTGAGTGAATTGATACTCTGCAAGTATGTATATGATTTTATCATTGAGATGTATTACATTCGACATACACATTGACATGTAGGCATATAGATATATTTTTCTCATGCCATTTGAAAATGAAACATTTACATGTTAAAAGCTTTTGGAAAAAATCACAATTTTATAAACCTACTCATATTTTGGTAATTTCGGTAAAGAATTAGGGTTTCACTGATATACTTGAAAAGCATGCCTATTTTTTCAGAAATGTGAATGAGTTGAGCATCTTATATCTGAGTATTTTTTTTCTTGTACCATTATTATTATTTTGTCATGAACTGTTGTCAGCTATTAGTGTTGGACTCTGACCTTTGTTCCAGCTCATCATTACTTTCAGCCTAAGGTTAAGTTTGTTACTTATTGAGTTCATGAGGTCGATTGTACTCATACTATACTTCTTCACCTTGCGTGCATATTTGGATGCTGACATTGTTGTGGTTGACTAGAGCTAGCATTGAAGATGTACCTGCGTTTTGGTTATATTTGCCTCTTGTTCATGGTAGCTCTAGATTTATGAACAATCTGTTTATGTATAAGGACAGATGATATATTTATTTTATACTAGCTTTATAAACTCTAAAACACAAAAGCTCATAATTTGTACTATTAGTCCTTGAATTTTTTTTTGTATAAAAGCAATTGTATTATCATTCTTTTTAATAATTCTTATTAAATTAAATAGTATTTAATTAATTTACCTAAGGGATCGAATTAGATACTATCATAACTAATTAAATTTTGGATCATGAAAATATGTTTCTCGAAGGAAAGAATCAGACCTTTATAATACCATATGAGTATATCATATATACCATGTGATAATTACAGAGGACTAATGAGTTTCTCTTGTGAAGATATGTACCAATCCTCTATGACACCTCATCATTATAAGATACGTATATTACTATATTAGTTATCTTTTTTATTGATATAGTTTAAAAAAGGAGAAAAAAAGGAGCCAAAAAGGTGTGTAGAATTTGATTATAGAAAAACAGAAAATAGAGAAAAAATGATTTGAAAACAATAACAAATAAAAAGGAGAAAAAAATAAAAGGAAAGAAAGAGAGAGAAAACATGTATAATGTAAGTTGTTCTAATAACTGATTTAGAGATAAAATTAAAATATATATTATATGAGTTATATTTTAAAAAAAATTGAATGAATATTTACTATATCAGTATCTTTTTCTTATTGTATAAAAAAAGAATAAATAAAAGAAACAAAAACAATGAATGCAATTAGATTATTGAGGAGAAAAAGAGTTAAATAAAATTATAAAAGGAACAAGAAATAAAATATAAAAAAGGAAGACAAAAAGACAAAAAAATACGAAAAGGAGCCAAATTGAGTATGGAAGAAATATAGTCAAAAAATAAATAAAGAATAATATGATTTGGAAAAAAAATGAACAAAGAAGGAGAAGAGAACGAAAAAAAAGGAAACAGAGAAAAGAAAGAAAAGAAGAAGAAGAACAAAAATAGAGAAATAAAAAAGAAAAGAAGAAAAAGAGGCAATTACCAATAAAAGCGACAATGGATAGAAAGAGAAATTACTTTGCTGTGATAAAAGTAAATGGGTAAGTAATGGTATTTATAGCCTATTGTAAAAATAATTTATTTTAAAAAGTATTTTTTTAATATTTTCTTAAAAGTATTTTTAGTGAAAATTAGTTTGTATTTAACTAATTTATTTAAAAAATATTTTTAAATAGTAATTAATGTTTATGTATTGTAACTTTTATGGGTAATTAGTTTCTCTCTCTATCTCTCTCTCCTTTTATTGTTTTTCTCCTTTTTGTTTGTTATTGTTTTCAAATTGTTATGAAATAATATAAGAACAAGAACAATAATACAAGAACAAGAACAATAGAGAGAAAAGTAGAGAGAGGAGTATTCTTATTGATACTTGGGGTGGTTTACAATAGAATAGAACCCCTATATTTATAGGGAGGTGGTGACTTAGCCACCAAGTAGTAAACCCTAGAATCTCTCTAATTATAGACATTCACCTTAAATAGAGTTCTATTTATAACACTCCCCCTTGAATGTCTATTCAATAATGTGCCTCGTTAAAACCTTAACTAAAACAAAACCCAATGGGAAAAAATTAAAGAGAAGGAAAAAGAGTACACATGTTTGAATATGCGCCTATTGGTTGCCTCGTTAAAAACCTCGCAAGGAAAACCCAGTTGGGACAAAACCTTGTAAGGGAAAAAGAGTGCAACGCGCATTAACTCCCCCTGATAAGAACATCAATTTATATCCTTGAGCATTTGCATTCCAATCTTGTACACCATCTTCAAAACAATCTTTGGTAGATGTTTGAAAATAAATCAACCATATTGACTTGAATAAATATTCCGCACCTTGAAATCATCATTCTTGATAGATATGAACATCTTCATATAATGTCGTGGAATGACTCTTCAATATCTTCATAGATGTATTCTCAATGCCATCATGCTTATAGTTATAGCAAGATACATATGTACACAAATTGTACTTAGGATGTGGTACTTCAGGACCAAGAATTGTGTATGCTTTAAGCAACTTAAATCTTTCAAGTTAAGTCATATAAATCACATAATAGACTTTAGATGCATATCAAGTTTTCATGTCATGCTAAACAAATAAGATATCGAAAACTGATTATACATACCTTTGACTTTATACTTTCAAGTATTTGAACTATATGTCCAAATCTACATGTCTTTCATATGGAATCAAGTATTTGTCTATACGCTTTAAGCGTATCAAAGACTTTGTCCTTCTGGGACTTAATATGAGCATTTGTAGTGAGAATATAGTCACTTTCTTTGGGTCAGCAAATGCGTATAGCTTGCTTTGCAATATGTTGCAATTGAATTATCCATTTTATGAACTTCAGGTTCATATCATGATATTCGGGGATTTACATATACAAATGATAATTCATCCCATGTAACCTTTTCTCAAGTGTTTATCATGTCTCCCCCTCATGTTAGAAAAGCTAACTTGTTTCCTCAACTTTGGGAAATCATCTTTGTGCATTATCATGTCAATATACACAGCACATTAATAATAAGATGAAATTATTTGGTTCCTGACCCTGAACCACTTGTGAGGGGAGAATATACTCTCGTATACAACGTATATCAAACTGATATATATAACTTTGTTCTCATAAGAAACAGTTTAACTATTAAGTGGAGGCACTCAATAATTATCTTGCTAAACCAACTTTGATATAAACCAACTTATCAAGATGAACTATCTTGAGTAGAAAATCTGGAAATTATGCTCGAAGTTAGATTACTGAGCAATTTACCTCGCAAGCACCGGCCAGGCTGCGAGTTAATAACAATTGCGCATGTAACCATATCATAGATGCATCATATGTGGTATACATGGCAGGTGAATAGGCCCATATTCACCTTTGATATTTCCAGAATTTATGGGCTTCAACCCGAACTCTTTAGTTGGTCAGTTCATTAATGAGAACAAGTGATACAAGAGAATTCGTAAAGAACTTTCTAGTTCTTTAATATTCACCTATGTGAATTTGCACATCATACTTAAAATGAGATGGCTAACACGAATGCCAACTGAATAAATTATCAATATCGGTAAACTTCAAATTTACACCATGACATGTGCACTTATCAATAAACTTCAGGTTTATTATGACATGGGTTTTTATACCAATAGATATCCACTTTATTGTGGCATTCTTTCGTTTGTGTAGTACAAACTGGAGAACAAAGCGGGTAGCTTTTCATATACAAATTACCCCGCGTGTACTTTGGAAACTGAATAAGTTTCTTTGAGACTTACTACAGCACAATACTCAATTGTGTTTCTCCAACATAGTAATAATTGGCTCTTCTAGAGCCCTCAATTAATTTT
Source organism: Nicotiana benthamiana (assembly GCA_034376525.1). Taxonomy (NCBI): domain Eukaryota; kingdom Viridiplantae; phylum Streptophyta; class Magnoliopsida; order Solanales; family Solanaceae; genus Nicotiana; species Nicotiana benthamiana. Next base: position 121,525,063 of record CM067331.1, read on the forward strand.
GTACTACCACAGATTCATCAACATCCATGTGGTGAATATCTTTCTTAAAGAGAAATACCATTATGGTCATGTCAAACTTATATGCAAGATATGTTTCTTGCATTATCGTTGTCCTTTAATTGTCATATTTCCAAAATACTTTGGCGTACAATAGGTACGTGACCAACGATCATTCATGCCATATATATAGCCAACAGGCTTAACACCATTAGGTGTTTCAACTATAGGGCCAAAAACTTCACGTTTTGCCAGCGAATTCAATTCTGATTGAATTGCTTCTTGCCACTTTGGCCAATCATGTCTTTTTCGACATTCTTCAACAGATTGAGGTTCGAGATCCTCACATTCTTGCATAATGCTAGATGCGACATTATAAGCAAAGACATTATCCACCACTATACCCACTCGATTAATATTTTCCTCAATATTGATTGGATTTATGGATAGTTCCGTATTTTCCAGAGCCTCGGGCTCAATGGATTCTTCATGAATCTCAGAATTTGTTAAATCATGAATTTCCTCATGAGATTCTTTCGTAGTGTCATTTTGATCATTTGCTTTCCTCTTTCTAGGATTTCGATCTTTGGAACCTAATGGTCTGCCACGCTTCAGGCGTGCATTTGACTCATTGGATATGGCATTAGATGATTGTCCAACAGGGACATCAATACGGATTGAGACATTTTCCGCGGGGATGTGGGATTTCCTTATCCTTTTCAAGTCCGTAAATGCGTCAGGCATTTGATTTGCTATTCTTTGTAAATGGATAATCTTTTGTATCTCTCTTTCACAAATAGAGGTATGTGGATCAAGATGAGATAGTGATGCATTTTTCCACAAAATTTCCCGTTTGGTTTCACCAACTTCTCCCCCTAATTTTAGGAAAAGTGTCTCATCAAATTGACAGTCTGCAAATCGTGCAAATCTCCTGTCAATGTTTCGAGGTAGCGAATTAATGGAGGGCGATTCAAACTCAACATATATTCCTAACCTTCTTTGCGGACCCATTTTGGTGCGGGATGGCGGTGCTATAGGCACATATACTGCGCATCCAAAGATTCTTAAATGGGATATATTAGGTTCATGACCCAAAACCAATTGCAACGGGGAACATTTGTGTCAATTCGTCAGTCAGAGGCGAACTAGCATTGCTGCATGCAAAATGGCGTGACCCCAAGCCGAAGTGGGCAGCCTCGTTTTCATGAGTAAATGAGGTATTCAAGATTATACTCATGTATTGTCTCAATCTGATATCCATTTTGAATGATATCTTTAAAACTCAACAAGTTCCTTTTAGACTTGGAGGAGAACATTTTGACTGATATCATTAAAACTCAACAAGTTCTTCTTAGACTTGGAGGAGAACATTGCATTCTCTAAAATATCGTTCCTTTAGGCAGAGTTATAGTTGCTCTTCAGGAGCCTTCAATCAATTTAATTCCCATAGTTTTCCATACAAAAGAAAATATACGAACATGAGAATAAACAAGTTCAATTCGTTTGTGTCACATTTAAACAATATTTTCAAAATCTGCTGAGGTCAGTTGACTAACTAAATCAGATAGTCGATTATATATTTTCCATAATCGATTACTATGCAGTTTGAAAATTTCAGTTTAAGCATTTTCTTAAAACAATCGATTGTTAAACACACACAATCGATTGTTGAACATTGACAATCGATTGTTAAACACACACAATCGATTATTTGCTATTTTGAAAAACTTCAGATCACACTGTCTTAAGACAATCGATTGTTAAACATAGACAATCGATTGTTGACTATTTTGAAAAACTTCAGATCACACTGTCTTACGACAACCGATTGTTAAACATAGACAATCGATTATTTGTTATTTTGAAAAAATTCCAGATTACACTGTCTTAAGACAATCGATTGTTAAACATAGACAATCGATTGTTGAACATTAACAATCGATTGTTTTGCAGTTTTAATGCGAAATATTAGATAATCGACTAACTGTTAGGTTAGTCGATTACCTCTACTGGAAAATAAAAATATTATTGAAATCTGAGCATATTGAAACATTCTAAAGAACTAATACTAACATTATATCATAAACTAACTAATACGAGCTGATACTAATGACTATTGGTTTATTCACTAACTATTACAAATAAGTGAAATAAAATCAAACGACTCCATCTTCTTTCATTAAGGTGATGGTGCAAGAGAATCAAGGCCATTGGCACAGTTTCAAACCTTCATTAAGGTGATGGCGCAAGAAAAACGAGGCCTTAGCATAGTCTTGGGTGGATGCATTATTTCTATCTTTAATGGCGTCTCTAGGACCCATTGCATCCAAATGGATTTCAGCATTCAACACCCATGTCATATAGTTCTTGTCCGAAATTTCAAGGGCAACGAACTTTCCTTTTATAATGTCAGACATGAAACAAAATTACATCAAGAGCGTGTTCATACTTACGGGCTCTATTACAATTATCACATTCACTGCAAGGAATGGATCATAATCATGTGCTTTACACAATCTCATGTCAAATATTACTTTCATAAAGTGAAAGATTATTTTGAGAATCTTTATATTCTCATTATCACAATAATGACGATTATAATTTCGTCTATTGCCACGTCCACATCCATTGATACCTTTACGGTAATAATTTTGTCTTCTTTCAGACTTATCACATACTGCTACCACATTCTCTAAAGGGAATGGAGCAAATTCAATTGGACGGAATTCTTTGCCACGTCCACATTCATTGATACCTTCATGGTAATAATTTTGTCTTCTTTCAGACTTATCATATACTGCTTCCACATTCTCTAAAGGGAATGGAGCAAATTCAATGGGACGGATTTTCAATTCTTTGCCCACAATCATACGTGAATTTAATCATGGCAGGACATAGAGATTTTACCACTTCACGTGGTTATAATTTCTTACAAACTCCATTAGAGTTTTAATCAAACTTTGTTGTCTTTGTTTGTATATAAAATCAAATCGTAGAATTTCAAGAATTTGAAAGGGAAAAGTAAATTACTTACCTTTAAGGTATACCAATTATATTTTCAATGTTTTCTCTTCTTGTTTTCTCAACGTTTTTCCCTCTTTGTTTCCGTCTCTTCTTTGTTTTCAATGTTTTTCTTCTTTCGTTCCTTCTGTTTTCTTTTCAATATTTTTCTTCTATTTTCCGTATAGAAGATTTTGGGATTTGGTTGCGGCAGAACCTCATGTGAAACCCTACACAAACAAAAGTTAAGACAATCGAAAATTTCAATTGGTTAGAGACTCGTGCAGATAACGTGTTATGAAATAATATAAGAACAAGAACAATAATACAAGAATAAGAACAATAGAGAGAAAAGTAGAGAGAGGAGTATTCTTATTGATACTTGGGGTGGTTTACAATAGAATAGAACCCCTATATTTATAGGGAGGTGGTGACTTAGCCACCAAGTAGTAAACCCTAGAATCTCTCTAATTATAGACATTCACCTTAAATAGAGTTCTATTTATAACACAAATCATTTTTTCCTCTAGTTTTGTTTTTTCATAATAAAATTCTATACACCTTTTTGGCTCCTTTATTTTTTCTCTCTCTCTCTCTATTGTTTTACTATATCAATAAAAAGTAAAGTATATATGTATATATATATACATACATATATATATATATATATATATATATATATATATATATATATATATTATAGTGACGGGGTATTATAGAGGATTGAGACAATTCTTCACAAAAGAAACTCATTAGTCCTCTATCATACCCACATGGTATATGTCATAGTCACATGGTATCATAAAAAACACACTTAGTTCTTTCTACTACCCACATGATATATATTATATGACTTCTAGGATATCATAGAAGTCTAGTTCATTCATTCATGAAAAATACTTAATTTTATTTTCGTGGATAATTATATAATTCTCCTCTTTTCAGTTAATTTCAAACCTTTTTAATATTTAAAAATAACTTAATTTAAAATTTTTATATTACTTTACTAAAATAATTTATTGTTTAATAAAAGTTCCCATGACGTATTTTAGATCATATTGATTTTCAAAGTCAATCTGCCCTTCATAAATTTCACGTGTAATCAAATATGGATGGATGAGACAACTAATACTAACACATGTTGTTATAGAATTATATTATTTCCTATAAAATAACTTTAATTTAATAACTAATGCCAAACTTACACAAAATTAAAGTGGATTTACTACCACGAAGGTACAAAGGTGTTTTTTTGTGTATAATTAGTGAGTTAAAAATATTTTTCAAAAAAAAAAAAATTTAGATAAGATATTTTCAATATGATTATGTTCCCAACCAAATGGAGACACTAAAGTTTGATGAATTTTATATTCGAAAAAATATTATATTCAGAAAGGTCTTGAAAGTGAAAATGAGCAAATTTGCTCGTCATTAGTTGCTCCAGATATACCCTTATTTTAAGTGGCACTATATAAAGGTCATATTTGAGGGTATATTTGATCTCACGCGTATGCTTTGAGGCATATTTGGCCGATTAAAAATTTTAAGCATAACAATGTACTAAAAGTTTATAATAAAAAATCCTCCTCAAAATCAATTAGCGTCATATGCCTCAAAATACCACTAACTAGCCACTCTCGGTCACTATAATAAAAACTAAAATAAACAAGTCTAGCCACCATAGACAATAAATAAATCAACTACATCAATCAAGTATGTCAAATCTCAACTCAATAGCAAAAAGTAAACCATAAATACAAAACTTGATAGAAGAGAAACATCTCAAATTGGCCGGCCACGTTTCTCTTCCAACCAAAATAGTTTTAAGTCTTCTGCACTTTGCTTCTCTTAGTTTGTATTTAAGATTTACGTAAGGAAATCAATTGATTTGATAGAGATTTTATCATTACAAATTTCTATTATATTACCATGAATTAAACAAAATAACTCAATAATATAAAAGTTTAAGAATTTTAATGGGCTAATGTCACGATCCCACTTCACTTTTCGTGAACATATCGTGACGACATCTAATTCTTATGACTAAGTAAGCCTAACAATACGAAAGATAAACTATAAATTGCAGAAGAATAATTAAAATAAGTTTAGCAAAATAGACATGTATTTAAGGTACCGCTCGGTACATACAATAACAACTCTTGAAGCTAACAAAAATTTCCAAAACCTGAAATCTCACAAATCACAAGCGAAGGGATTCATAAGAGGCTCTGACTCAAGAATATCTATACAACGGAAAAATACTGAAAGAGCTAAACTTATTACAGGAAAGGGACTCCTCGTTGTGCGGACGTAGCAGATATATCTCGAAGTCTCTACCGATACGCCTCCTTCCAAGGAGGACGGAACTGAGTGGAAGTAACTGTATCTGTACAAAAAAAATATACAGAAGAGTAGCATGAGCACACCATGGTGGTGCTCAGTAAGTATCAAGACTAACCTCGGTGGAGTAGTGACGAGGAACAGTCAAGGCACCTAGTGGTCAAATAAACAGTATAATTATAGGAACATCTGAAATGATATACATATATTATGGAAAGTGTGCACGGAGTGACTAATAATGCTACAATCACAATGTGAGAAAACGAACAACAAGTAACAACGAGAATATAAAAAGTGATGATACATAATGACGGCAAAACACAATCCAACTCCTAAGATTACAACACAGTAAGGGAAAAGACAAGACAACACCTCTTGTCCTACGATGATGTTCACTTAAGGTCTCATTCGACTATTTTCACAAATTTACCATAATCTGGGACAAGCCACAACTCACAAAAATCCCAGCATCTGAAATATAACACTTGGCATCTTGTTCCCCATCAGTGTCACAGTCATGCTGACAACTAACAAGCCAACTACAACCACTCTTACATATATAATGATTAAACGAGAACGTACCTCTATGCTCAGTAAAACCAAGGGAACTTCACCTCCAATAGGAGTAGTTCAACTACGCATATGCTTGTGCGAGTGCCTTAACAAGATTTCTACCGGTTAATAAAGATTAGAAGAAGAGCGGCAACACGTACAATGTTTCCTGACTACATCCACAAGATAAATCTCATACAGGAAAGCGAATACAATAAAAATATTGAACAAAGATAAGAATGCCTCCACATGCCCACAATCATTACAATCAATCCCTACCATATCCCTCCTTATTTCGCTACGTGTGTAAATAATAACATAATAAGTACCGCCTTATTTCGCCACACGTGCATCATAGTATCTTCCACCTTATTTCGTCACATGCACAACCCATAAATAAGTATATGAACATATCCCGTCTTATTTCGTCGCATGTGCAATATATCAATAACAACAGTGGCACGAAAAAGACCTCGTGCATAATCCTCAACAAGAATCGCACGACATAAATCTCGTGCATCACAATATCAATAGTAGCACGGCAGAAACCTCGTGCATCACAATATCAACAGTAGCACGACAGAAACCTCGTGCACCACAATATCAACAGTAGCATGACAAAAACCTCGTGCATCACAATATCAAGTACAACAACAACAAATACAATACATACAAGAACGAAGCAAGAGAATCACTCAGGTATTTTCGTTCACCAAAAGGTAGTACAACTAACTCACAAGAAATAACTGTAACAGAGTAATACTAAGCGCAACAAGGACAATTCAACAAGGAATAAATGAAAAGAAAAAACAATTCCAAAATATTCAGTTCAACAACACGGAAGTTAACATGAATTAAATAATTGCAATTAAGGGAATATCAACTAAACATGGAATATCTAACTTCTTTCCAATTAAGACCAATTAATTATACGAGAGACACAAATAATGTTTTCCAAATAAAAGACGAGCAGTTGGGAATGATAATGTGACTATAGAAGGGTAATGGTCCACAATTAATCAAGTAAAAGTCGATTAGGCAACAATAACAAACCAAAGAGGGCAAATAAATTCCAAGTAAGACATGTAGAGGTGAAACTAGTAACAGAAAACTCAATCGTATCAAGAACAACTTCATATTCGGTGATTACAAGGATCTAAGAGCCTAAAAGGGGCAAAATTGTTCACAAATAAATCCGAGCACGCACTCGTCACCTCGTGTATAAGGAATACAAGCAACACAGAAGACTCCAATCCTAAGGGGAAGTCCCCTACACAAGGTTATGCAAGATACTTACCTTGAATCGGCTAAAATGAACTAGTAACCCCGTTCTTGCCACGAGTACTCGACTCCGAATGACTCAAATCTATTCAATTCAATCACATTGTAAATAACATCTCAAACTGATTCTACTATTTAACTCACACTAAGTGCGAATTTAAGTAAAATGACCAAAACGTCCATCAGTCCAACGTGGTCAAACTCCGAAGTTCGAACCAAAACCCAGTTACTCATTCCCCCACAAACACAAATGTATGATTTATTTTGAAATCAGACCTCAAATAGAGGTCCAAATCCCCAATTAGAAAACCTCGTTTCTACACAGAACCTCCAATTTCACCCATGAAAATCATTGATTTTAAGTAGTAAATATGTTAAATAGTGTTAAAGATTGAAATAATTAAGTAACTTACAAATTATTTGGAAGAAGTTTTGTCCTTGAAAAATCGCCTATAGGGTTTTGGGTCTTGAAAGAACTGTGAAAAATTGTGGAAAACGACTAAGTATGAAAATTGTTGGGTCTTTGATGCCACAATTGCGAACCCCAATTCGCAATTGAGAACCTCGACCAAATGTGGCAAATGCAAAGCTGGGTTCGCATTTGCAAACCCTTACTAATTTGCTAGTTTTCACATTAACGAACTTAAGATCGCATTTGCGATATGCCTAAACTCGCATTTGCGATCAATGCCAGAATTCCCTTGGCATTTGCGAGAAAATGGACCGCATTTGCGATCCTATGCCTAGGTCCAAGGCTTCGCATTTGCGAGTTCGCAATTGCGAGGGTTATCTTCGCAACTACGAAGATCACAAAAGCAAAATACCATATTTTTTTACAAGTTCAAAAATGCAATCCGACACCTATCCAAAACTCACCCGAGCTCTCGCCGACTCCAAACTAAATATACACACAACCTCAAAAATATCCTACGGACTTACTGTTACGCGGCGCCTCTATGAGATTCTTTGGAAGGGTAATGTAAGGCTATGTAACTGATGTCAGTACGTTGGTTTAAGCCAATGAGGTCCCCGCTGCACGCTAGACTAGATTTTCAGTGCCGTACGGGAAAACCAATGTCACGAGCAATTCCGGAAGCTGAGAGAGAACTGAGTTTTGAATGCTAATGATGATTTTATTGATGACTGAAAGTTGATTACAAAAGATGCGGTGTCGAGGGGAGAGACACCAGTACAGAAAATGCTTTCTTGAAAATGTTTGATTGCTTGATCCCCCCTAATAATACTTAAGAAATAAAATCCAAGACTACACGACTAGACCTAAGAAATCTCTAAAGCATACTGAATGAAACTGAAGTAAAACTAGCCTAGAATTACAATAAAAGAAGACTTAGTTTATTACAATGTACAAACAAGTCTGATGGCAACAACTGTGTCTTGCGGGTCAGGGTCTGCGCGCGCGGTGCTGTGGGAGCGCGCGACACTTGTTGTGTTTGCCTGAGGCTGGGCGCTAGAGCTTGGCATTAGGGTCTGTGCACGAGGCGCTGCTGGAAGGGGCCTGCCGCTGGGCGCCGGCAAGGTATCAGGATCTGCGCGCGTGGCATTGTCAATGCGCGAGGCGCTGTTGTCATTGTCCAGTCGATGGGTGCTGGCGAGATGCATCGATGGGGTGACAGAGGTGCATGGGCGCTTGTCACTTGGTGCAGCCAAGGCCACAGGGCCAGCCATGGAGCTAGGAATTGAGAGGCTTGCTAGGTCGCCATGGGGCGCGACCAAGGGGTCATGGGGCGTGTATGGAAAGCAACCCATGGCATTCTCCCCTCCTGAGTTGGCGCCGTCCTTGGAGCCTTATGATAAGGGTGATGCTGATGATGATGAGTCTGCTGGTTCATGGATGGGAGGTATGTGCCCCTCTGTTCTTTGAGCTTGCTGTTGTAGCGATGCAAATATTTCATGTGGTTGACATGGAAGACTGGATGGATCTTCCACCATGATGGAGTTTTCACCTGATATGTACACTTCCCAATGTGTTTTTCTATGGGCAGGGGCCCGATGTATTTTTGTTGCAGGTGAGGGTCAAGGGTCCTTTCCGCAAATAAGTATTGCTTTGGGATGCATAACATTTCTTTGTCCCATGCTTGATGCTGGGCAAAGCAGAGATTTTTTTCAGTGAATCTTTTTGCCCGCTCTTGGGCTCTGACAAGATAGCTCCGTACTATCCCCATGTTGCGCTCCCATTCGTTCGAGAAGTTGGCAGCTCGAGGAGATTTAGGCACGATTGATGCATTCACTATTTGCGGGAGAAGCGCTTGCTGTTCAGTAACAATTTCGAAAGACCTTTGTTGGTATGATGGCTCTTTTGAGAATTGAAACACAATTGAGCAACATCCAAGAGCTCCACTCAATGCTGCTATGATCCAATTGCAAAGTTGCGGAGATATTCCTCTAGCATGTCATTGAACCGGTCTGTCTGGCCGTCCGATGGTGAATGAACGTCTGATTTGTGGCTCAATGTCGACCCAAAGCACTTAAAGAGATGGGTCCAAAAGTTGCTAGTGAAGCGTGAGTCGCGCCTAATAACAATGTCTTTGGGTAGGCCCCAATGTTTGATAACGTGTGAGAAGAAGAGTCGAGGTGTATCTTCTACTGAGATGTTTCGTGGGGCTGCTATGAAAGTTGCATAGTTTGAAAAGTGATCTATGACAACCAAGATGGATGCAAGATTACCGACTTGGGGAAATCCCGTGATGAATCTGAGGGAAACACTTTCCCATGGTCTCTGTGGGACATGTAATGGCTGCAATAGTCCCCTATGTGCTGAGTGCTCTGGCTTATCCTCGTGGCATGACTGAAAAGTATTCACCCGCTGAGGAACGTTACCAGTCTGTTGTGGCTGATGACATGAGGGCTGATTGTGGTTGCGAAGGATCGCCGGAACCAGGGGTTCATGTTTGTTGGCTACCTTCTCCAACTGCAAGGCCGAGATGTTTCCAGTGGACATTTTTACAGGGTTGCATGGTATGGTTTAGGGCTTGGCCCCATTTTCTCCAATCATTAGGAGCACATTAGCATGTGGTACTGGTATGGTGTTGGTCTGCCTCATGAACTCCAAACCCACTATGATGTCGAAGTCATCTATGATTGCGATGCGCAGGTCGATGCTTCCTTTGTACGGTCCAAGTTTCACTGGGACATCTGTAGCTGTCCACCCAATGTATGGGGCGGCGAGTTGATGGCCTTGACGCGGCCTTTACTCTTTTGCACACTTATACCCAGGCGCTCTACCTGAGTTGAAGCCAAGTAGTTGTGGGTAGCACCCGTGTCTATTAGTGCGTGAAAGGATTTGCCCTTCACTTTCAATTTGACAAACATTAGGGTCCTTGCTTGTGTAGGAGGCCATTCGTCTATCTTTTCCTTCCCTTTCTTGGTGATTGAGCTTGAGATTTTCTTAGCAGGGCATGCACTGGTCCCCGCTAAGGCATGTGGGATAGAGCCAACAATTGCATTGAGGGTGCCTATCTAGTCGTCTTCTTATGTGTCTGATGTATCTGACTCATCCTTGACAGTTTGATGCACATTGATCTTGAGGGATGGGCATTCATTATTCAAATGCTCTCCACCGCAATAACGACATTTTGAGGGAGGCTTTCTCCCCTGGTTGTTGTTGAAGGATGTAGAGCTATTGCTATTTGAGGGAGGAGTCTTAGTTTTAGATGCACTCCGATCTCCCCCACTTTTGATTGGGCCACCATTGCTAGGATGGTTCCCGTTGAATCCCCCTCGACAGGTGGCTGGGTCCTGTAATTCTGAGTTCCCAAATGATAGTCGCTAAGGCATTCTGTAGCTTGAATGGCCTTGGGCAGGGTGTCTACCCGTTGTCTTTGTAGTTCCATACGGGCATGAGGTTTCAAACCTTCTATGAATGCGAAGAGTTTGTCTTCGTCCCCTATGTCACGTATGTTCAGCATGAGCGCGGAGAATTCACGCACGTACTCCCTTACTGACTTGGTATGATGGAGCTCCCGTAGTTTTCTCCTTGCGTGTATTCCACATTTTCGGGGAAGAACTACAGGCATATGGCTGCCTTCAATTCATCCCATGTCTGGAGAGTATCTTCACCAGTCTTGATGGCTTCGTATTTGACCCGCCACCAAAGTTTGGCATCGCGCTGAAGATACATGGCAGTAGGTTCTACCATCTTGGATTCTTCCAACTGGTCCACGACATTCAATGTCGAAGTTGAAGTTTTCCACTTCCTTAGCATCCCCGAGATCCATCGTATGGCTTTGGCCCCGGTATCTTAAGTTTTTGTAGAATGATGCTGGGATTTTTAGTGCCCCTGATGTAGTTGTTTCCTCCTCGAAGCAGGCTTTGTAGGGCAGCATTGACAACATTGAGCTAGCCTGTCAGGTCGTCTATGGCTTTCTGCATGGAAGTTAGTTTGTCTACCTCCTGTTCTTGATGGGCTAAATCGCCGGCCTGCTCCTGCTTGAGGTCCTCAAATTTGCCATGAATGTTGGCAGTTTCAATGGCTGCTGTTTGCCGGTCATCCTCAGAGTCGCGACTGATGTTTGCGATGGCATTTTCGGCCTGCTGCATTCGGCGGTCCAGTTCGTCCAACCTTTCCACTAGGTTGGTGCTTAGATCAGGCACCGTATCCATAATGGGTCGTAATCGGTCAACCGTCTCCTCCAGGGATGATAGACGCCCCCATGGCCAGAAATAGTGATGATGACAATTGTGTTCCCTCGTCCGATGTCGAGCCTAGGCTCTGATACCAACTGTTACGCGGCGCCTCCCTAAGATTCTTTGGAAGGGCAACGTAGGCTAAGCAACCGATGTCAGTACGGTTGATGTCCGCTAATGAGGTCCTCGCCGCACGCTAGACTAGATTGTCAGTGCCGTGCGGGAAAGCCAATGTCACGAGCAATTGCGGAAGCTGAGAGAGAATTGAGTTTTGAATGCTGATGATGATTTAATTGATGACTGAAAGCTGATTACAAAAGCTGCGGTGTCGAGGGGAAGAGACACTAGTACAAAAAATGCTTGCTTGAAAATGTTTGATTGCTTGATCCCCCTAATAATACTTAAAATTTTAAAACCAATACTACACGACTAGCCCTAAGAAGCTGTAAAAGCATACTGAATGAAAATGAAGTAAAACTAGCCTATAATTACAATGAAAGAAGACTTAGTTTATTGCAATTTACAAGCAAGTCTGATGGCAGCAACTTTGTCTTGCAGGTCAGAGTCTGCGCGCTGTGCTGTGGGAGCGCGCGACACTTGTTGTGTTTGCCTGAGGCTGGGCGTTGGAGCTTGGCATCAGGGTCTGCTCGCAAGGCGCTGCTGGAAGGGGCCTGCCGCTGGGTGCCGACAAGGCATCAGGATCTGTGCATTTGACATTGTCAATGCGCGAGGCGCTGTTGTCATTGGCCAGCCGCTGGGCGCTGGCGAGATGCATCGATAGGGCGACAGAGGCGCATGGGCGCTTGTCACTTGGCGCAGCCAAAACCACGGGGCCGACCATGGCGCTAGGTATTGAGAGGCTTGCTAGGTCGCCGGGGGGCGCGACCAAGGGGTCATGGGGTGTGTATGGAGAGCAACCCATGACATTACTCGCGCAATAAAATCGCCAAATTAACATTATATACCTCGAATCAACCCTTAAAATTCATGATTTCCTCCGAATTTTCATAAAACATCAAATTCCCATTTTAAGTCCGAAACACGTCAAACGACGTCCGTTTTCAACCAAACTTTACAGAAAGTGCTTAGACCATATATAAGACTTGTACCGAGCATCGGAACCAAATACGGGGCCGATACCAGAATCTCTTAATCAAATTTCAATTCCAATTTCCTTAATTATTTTCAGAAAATAATTTCACACAAAAATTTATTTCTCGGACTTGGGATCTCTGAATTCGATTCCGGACATACGCCAAAATCTCATATTTTCGTACCCTCCGGGATCGTTAAATAATGGGTCCGGATTCGTTAATCCAATGTCGACCGAAGTCAAATTTATTCAACTTAATATCAAAATTTAGCATTTTTTTCTCGCATAATTCATATCTAAGTTTTTCGACTAGGCGCCCCGACTGCACATACAAACCGAGGCGACCTCAGATAAAGTTTTCAAGGCCTCGAAAGTACATAATAGGTAAGAAATGACGTCACAGCCAAGCATGCCATCTATCAGATGGACGGCAGGGGCATGTTTGTGCCAAAGTATAAACGATGAACAAATTTGCGTAATTTCACATACTTCAAGGGAGTATTTGGACCTTTCCATTTTATAATTAATGTCCATAGACAACACCAGAAACAAAAGAAAGAAAGGTTGAAACTTGAGTACGCTATAAAGTTGTAGCAACAATCATGAGCTAAAGCTTAACAAAAAAGTAATTTGATCGATTAATTGTATAAACTGTCATAACAACCATATACAAAATATCATCAAAAAACATGGAGACTCGGCTTCACGATGCAAGTTCAAAACTAGTTTGTCAACATAAGGTATAACAATGTTTTCTTTTTTAACTGTGGTGTCCGGGCCAGCTTACGCGTACCTCTACTAATATCTTCAGTGTATATATGGTCAGCAGCTCTCTATGTCAACTGGTGGCGCTGCTACTCTACTCCAGTTGACGCTGTTTGTGCCAAGGGAAGAAACTTGTCACAATCCTTTGCGCCAATCTTTGTAAATGCATCTTTAAGTGTCTGGATGCATCCAGCCAACATGGCCTTAAAACTTTGAGAGCAACTTTTCTCATCGCCTTCAACACCATCCAGAGCACATCCTCTAACAAGGCTACCTACTTGAGCACCATCTGTATATGCTTTACATGCCACAAGAATATCGTGACAACTTTGAAAGTAATGCCCGACAACAAAATCCTCAAAATGCTGCAACAAGAGAGCCGGAAAACCATATCAGTAGTAGTTGATTTAAGACCAAAGGCACATGACAACTACTCCCTCCGTATGTGAATCTGTTTGACTGGGCACAGAGTTTATGAAAAAAATTGAAGACTTTTGAAATTTGTGGTCCTAAACAAATCCAAATGGAGCCCAGAATATTTGTGTGGTTATTAAAAGCTTCTCATTAAGAGTAGAGTTATAAGTTTAAGCTAGATTATTACCAAATATACGGACCAAAAAGGAAATAGATTCACATAAACTGGAACATAGAGTAGTATTTTATCAAGAAATCAAGTTGCGTGGTCACCAAGCTTTACCCATTATAACTACACCTTGATTGGTAAGTTGTCGTTATAGAGGTAAAATCTTTAGAGTTTATTGTCATAGTGAATAAAACTCAGTTGGCTTAATGTGACAAAATAATTTTGTAATTTTACCTTTTAGTGACTAAAATTCAGTCACTTTACTGTTATAGCTGGTAAAGTCTGGTAAAGTTCAGTGATCATATTTATTTAAAATTAACGCCAAGAAAATAATGTCATAAAGCATAATTGAAAAGCTTATATAGTACTCATGGTCATGAACAAACGTATACCTGTGGTGGTCGCCTCATACAGCAAACCATTGTTTTGAGATTTAAAATGAAAACGCTCTCATTATATTGTACTGAGCAATTTTCCCCCATGGCTGATCCACTCATCTTTGCATATCCAGGCTCATTGAAATAGGGCTTTGCATTCAAAATTAGCCCTTGTATGGAAACCAAAACTTGTAGCATAGTTGATTCACCAGGGATCCATTTCTCCTTCGCTCTGCCGCCCCATGTGTTGAGAAGGCTCAGGCACACTTTTCCACATTCATACAAGTTCGGATTGATACGAAGACCAAAAGAATGATAGTGTACATGCTGGCAAAAATAGTTAGGCAGCGTAGGTAGAAAAAGGGAAAATTATAATATTTTCACATCACAGATAAAATAAGATATCTTGATAGGTAGACACATACTGGTGGAACATTGGGATAGTTGCTAGGGAAGAAAACATCAAAGAAGAAAAGGCCATCATGGTACGGAGTTCCATCAGCTCCAATAATCACTGCCCTCAACAGATCCATTCTTGTTTCATACACCCGGACAAATATGGTATCTGCTCATGAAAAGGCGCTCAAGTGAGTCGCTACAAAAAAATACAACAGGCAAGTTTTTTATCTCTAATTCACATTATCACTGAGCTCCTCAAAAATTAATTACTTAGACAAATTTATGAGCATGTAATTCAATGGCTTGATGACAAAAACAGTCATTACAGATCAGGTAGAAATGCTATGGAAGACAGAAAATTTGCTCATATTACCAGGCAGATCTTTCTCCAGTATCTTCCATTCCTCATGTATTCTCTTGGCGCAACTCTTAGAGGCCTACAGCAAAGTGACAAATAGTAATAAGGTGAAGCACAAGTAATCAAAACTATCAACCACATGTTTTCAGTTATGCCAACCTGGTTGTCAAGGGATGCAAGTCCAGAAAAGAAATGGTCCGAATGATCTTGAACAGTATCAAATTTTTTGAAGAGACGGAAATTCTTCAGACTTTCACCTAAATCTCTACGTTGTCCCTCACTAGAAACTGATCCAGACTGAATTGATGAACTCTCTGTAGTAGTTACACTCTCGTGCAGACCCTGTGTCCAGAGTGCACGATCCATCTCCTGAGGGAAATAGTACGTAGGACCTGGTGCGAGACCAGATCCCGAATAAATCTGTTGCTGAGGGAACAACTGTTGCTGAGGGAAATACTTCATAGCACCTTCTGTGAAGATAACCCCCGGATGAACCTGTTGCAGAGGGATAGAGTTCATACCACCTTGTGGGAGCATAAATGCCGGATGCACCTGTTGCATAGGGAGAGAGTTCATACCACCTGGTGCAAGCATAGACCCTGAAGAAGCTGGAGAAGTTGTCATATTAAAGGGTAAATTTGTCCAACCAGGCATTTGTGGAGGTACAAATTGAACTTCAGGGAAATGAGATACACCAGGTATAGATTGAGCATGCCAACTGTCAGAGGCAGTTCCCTCGAAAAAACGGAATTTCCTTTTAAAAGAAGATCCTTGAGCATTAAAAGATTTTCCTGCCCCAAGTGCTAGGTTTGTAGAACTACTTTGTTCTTTACAAGTTGTCTCTTGTGACTTCCCTTTGGCAGAAAGTCTGCTCTTGCAAAAAGCTGGTCCCAGAGACGACGAAGATAGCTCAAATGACGTAGGCTGACTAACAGGAGTTGAGTCAAACCATGAAGTGGACTGGTGCCTTAGTACCTTAAGGGCTTCTTTTCCAAAAGGAAAACTCATAGCTTTCGAAGCGGACGATGTGGTTGTAGTTGGCGCCATTTTAGCTTCAGCAGGACCGGACATCCACGGGATTGCAACCTCAACACCAGGTGGAATATCCATATGATCAAAATGTGATTGCATAATGGCATATTCCTTAAGTGCTGGGTCATCAAAATACACGTCTGTATGGACATCATCTCCATAATATAGGTCGGCGCCAAAATCATCTCCAATGATTAGACCATCTGATTCTGAAGGGCAGTGCTTCTTCGAAGACTGAACTTGATCTACTGATCCACTATCTCCTGAACTACCACGACCAAGGGAAAGTTCGAGCAAAATTTCCTGCGAAAGAAGAGAATCCACAAATTATCCTCTGAGCAGAACACACATAAAACATAGAGATAACCAGTAGTTTGCCAAGATCCTTGTAATAACTACTCGCAATTCTAGTTACCTTTCCTTTGCTACTAGATTCAGTATTCTCATCAATAAACATTGCATCACTATGACCAGCTCCTTCCACGTCAACATCTATTATTTCACGGTGAATAAACTACAAAATGAATACGATCAGCAGCATTAGTACCATGTTCTACAATAAAATGTTTACCCCTGAAATCTATAACCTCTAGAAAAATAAACAATAAAGATTCAAATCAAAACATCTACACAACTCCTGTATATACAATTGAAAACATATAGAAAAAGGTCTTGTACATAGCTTGCTGTATATGTTTTTTTTCACTACCTTTCCCACTGAACCAAATGCTAGTGCCGACATTGCATGCTCTATATGTAAAGCAATGAAGAGGACGATTCATGACTGTTGAAAGATAGGTTTAAAATATTGTTAGTATCCAACATGCATGTGCTTTTATGTGAAAAGAGAAACTTCTGCTTCTCGTTTGATTCAAATCAAACCACATAATTTGTTTATCTGTTTGATGGAAATAAACTCGTACACCATTTTCAGGCAAATTTTTCGGAAACCTGATTCCAGCCTAAGTTATTAATGTTTTCCATTTTCTCAAAACCAACAGCATCAAGATTTTCTCTCCATAACTTCATCAAACTCAACTTGACTTCAGTATTTCCAAAGAAGAGACACACGACTTTTGCTACATAATCAAACTTTTTATCATCATCAAGATATTATATGCATCTAATACAGGAAATTATAAGCCAAAGCGAAAGCTTTAAGAAGGAACCGAAGCACAGAAATTTATACCTCCTTTTGATTAACAGACTCTGATTTTGAACTCCAACTGATAGAGGGTGAGACATCCACCATCTGCCCGTCGATTGAACTCCCACTAGGAAACACTCTTTTCCTGTGCATTAATACCAACAAAATCAAACAGATACACACAACAAAAAAATAAATAAATAAAAGAAATAAAATCAAATGGATATATGTTTCACTTAGAATTCGGGGAAACACTCTTTTCCTGTGCATTAAAACTATCAGAATCACACAGACATAAACGATGAAAACACAAAAAAATGAAATGAAAATCAAAAGGGTCAGTGTTTTACTTAAAGGCTAAAGCTCTGGAGAAACACTCTTTTCCCATGTGCATTAATAACCCACATAGAGAAAACAAAAATACTTAAAAAAGAATAACATCAAGTGGGTCTGATTTGCTTTTAGTTCAGGTGAAAGACTCTCTTTGTTGTGCATTATTATCAGAATCACACACAAAAAAGGAATTAAATGAAAAATATCAGAAGTCTGTGTGTGCATAAGTATCATCAGAATCACAAAAGAAACAAAAAACTAGAAGAAAAACATCAAATGAGGAAAGGTGAAACAGTCTTTTCCTATGCATTAGTACCAACCAATTCACACATACCCAGATAAAAAAGGTAAAAAACAACAGAAAAATATCAAATGTGTATGTGTTTTACTCAGAGTTAAGATGAAACACCATAAGAATAAAATAAAAAATTTAACATAAAGAAAGTAGAAAAGTAAAATACTTAAAAAAACATCACATGGGTTTGTGTTAACTGTTATACTCGGGAATTCTGGTGAAAGATACACTTTCTCATGTGTATTAAAATCAATAGAAAATCGACATTAAAGACCCACACAAAGAAAATCAAAGATTAAAAAAAACAAAAAAAGACATGATCAAATGGGTCTGCATTTTAGTCAAATTTATGAATTTTTCTTAGTATCAACATTTTCAGAATCAGAAAGGCCACATAAAGAGATAAAATGGCAGATATCAAATGGGTATTACAGTCTGTGTTTTACTAAGAACTCTCCTCTGCTATGCATCAAAATTTTAAAAAAAAAACTTCAAAAGAAGAAAGACATCAAATGGCTCTGTTTTTAACTAAGAATTCTCTTTTTCTATGTATCAACATCATCAGAATACAACAAACCACATAAAAAAGCAAAAAAAGAAAAAAAGAAAAGAGATTATATGAATTTGTATTTTTTGGGATCCTCTTTTTTATATGCACAATTAACATCATCAGAATCACAAAAACTCAGATTAAAAACCCAAAAAAGAAATCATCAAATGGTTAACGCGTTTCACTCATAAAATTCATTTTCCACAAATCGAACCGTAAAAACCCAGATAAGAAAACGAATAGAAAGACAGTAAATGAGTGTTACTTCGAATTCTGGGAGATGTATAGAGAAAGTGACGGCGGAGACTCCATTGAATTGACTGTTAGAAATAAAGAAAACAAACACAACTAGAGCTAAGTCATGAGAAAGGTGATCTGTTTCTTAAATGGAAATCTGTTTATATAGAGAGTTCCGTTTTGGGGTAGTGAATCTTACACAGAAACAAACTCTGCCGATATACAAATTTAGTGTTTACTGTTATTTCCTTTCTCCAATGTGTCTTCCCCCTTTTGACACGCCTTCGCGCCTTGTTTAGAGTACGACGTCTTATGTCATTGTTAGAATGCCCCTGCATTTCGTGTTTATTACGATATCACCACTGTGGGTCCCAGCTTTTTGTTCCATACATGGGTCCTAGCTGACTTTATCAGCCTCTTAGGAGTTAGGAGGACAAGAATAGATAATTTTTTTTTGGGAAAATATCCAAAAATTGGCTAATTTATTGGTTAATTAATTATTTGTAGCAAAAAAGGGTTAATATTAGAGTAAATTGGATACATCTTAATAAGTTTTAAGATGGATTTAGCGAATTTTGAGATGGTTTGAATTAAAAATACAAAATAGAAGATGAAACACGAAAAAATGATATGTGTATCATATTATGTATCACTTGTGTATCATATTCGTATCAAATGTGCTTCACATGTATGTCCATGTATAAATGCATGCTTGATATATGCGTTGATACATGTCTCGCAGAAAAAAATTTCAACTCGATTTTAATAGTGGGTTTTAATATAAATCAGTCCAAATCACCTCCCATCTTCCGCAAAATTTGTATGACTGATTTATATATTTTTAATGAATTTTAACTATATCTATTGAAAAAGATTTCTTTTTGCTTAGATTTTTAAAATCTTGTATATATAGGCAATTCATGTAACGACCCAACCTGTCATTTTGAGCTCTAGAACGGAGTTCGGCGATTTGAGAAGTTGAGTAGTTTCATTTCATGTTTTATGACTTATACGTGTAGCCGAAATCGAATTTCTGGAGGTTCATAGTTGGTTTGGAAGGAAAATTTTCAATTCAAAAACTTTAAGTTGGAAGAGTTGAACAATGTTCCATGACCCAATTCTAATATAGGCTGTGATGGCGCTCAACACCGCCACTAGGCAAAACAACAGTGAACTAACCACGTGATTTTTCTTTTTAAAAGATTTTTCCAAGTAATTAAACTTTCCTTAATTTAAAAGATTTAAGAAATAACAAATTTAACATAAATAACACGAAAGCATATGAGTGCAATCATAACCATAGAATAAAAACAAAATCATAAGTCTACTAGTGCGTGCCAAGACCCGATGTAACAAGTGTATGGGCATTCTAGTATAATATAAAAAAAATACTAGTCTACTGTCAAAAGTGATATAGACAGAAAATATAAGCAAAAGAAAGACTCTGGGGTACTGCAGAATGGCTCGAAAGGCATCTCACCGTGAAGTTTAGAGTGGTAATCAAGTGTGCGTGCCAGACTGATATCAAGATGCACCTACCTCAGATCCTGCACATTAAGTGCAGAAGTGTAGCGTGAGTATATATATACAACATGTACCCAGTAAGTATCTAGTCTAACCTCGAAGAAGTAGTGACAAGTGATCGATTTCGACACTTACTATAGTCAGTTATCCGGACATAAGCATGAATAGTAGCTATGTACAGACTTTCGTCACCTTGTGCGTACACATCCCCCACAAATAAAAGCACATATTAATGAAGTTTACGTATGGAGTTAATTTCCTCTTACAAGGCTAGAAAAGAGACTTACCTCATCTGAAGGCTTCCTTTCTCGCACCAAATTCACTCTAAAGCCTAAACCCGGTGCTGAACAAGCCAAAACTATTCAAATGGTTTATAAATAAATCAGCACATGTTCAAAAGTTCATATTCCAACTATTAAAGTGATTACTCAACCCCAAATATAGGATTCCTAAAATATACACAGGGGCCAACACGTCCGGATTCTGGAAACTTCCAAAGAAAGTTGTTACCCATAACCTCATGAACTCAAATACATAATTTTTACTAAATTCCATAACAAAATTCATTGTTAAATCTTGTTTTTATCAAAACCCTAGTTTTCACCTAAACCCATAAGTTTTACTAATTTACATGTTATAATCTACCAATAAACTATGTATTTAACTCACAATTGGTAGAAATTACTTACCTCAAAGTGTTAGATGAAATTCCCTCTTTAAGAGCTCAAAGAATCGCCCAACAGTGGAATAAAATGAGCCAAAAATGACTAAATCCCGCATTAAATAAATGTTCTGCCTTCTGCGAGTTCCGTACCTGCATAGGGACTTCCACATCTACGGTAAAAAGTCCGCTTCTATGAAGCAAGCCAGGCCATTGGCCCATCGCACCTACGGAGCTGGGCCACTCCTGCGCAACCACTGCTACGACTGTTGCTTTCGTGCTTGCGAACACTACCAATTCTGTGGTCACAGTCTTTGCACCTACGCGTTCATAGATGCGCTAGTTTCCTCGCTCTTGTGTATCCTGGGAAGCCTTGGCTTTTCTGCTTTTATGGACCTTGGCTTGCACCTATGCCTGGCCAAGCGCAGGTGCGATTATACCAGCAGGTGGGAGCTTCAGCTGGTTCTCCCAAGTTCCAACTCAGTCAGCGCCTTGTTTGATTAACATAGGGGGGCCCCAAGGCCCTTCCCAAACACACCAACAAGTTTGGAATCATAAAACAGACTCTTTAAACTCTCAAAATGCCCAAAATAACATCAAAACTAAGAATCACACCCCAAACCAATTGAATAAAAAATGTGAACTTTAAGTTCTTTAATTTACTCCCAATGCGCCGAAACGTGCTTAAACTACTCAAATGACACCAAAATTTGCGTGCAAGTCTTAAATGATATTACGCAACTATTCCTTGATTTGG
Source organism: Nicotiana benthamiana (assembly GCA_034376525.1). Taxonomy (NCBI): domain Eukaryota; kingdom Viridiplantae; phylum Streptophyta; class Magnoliopsida; order Solanales; family Solanaceae; genus Nicotiana; species Nicotiana benthamiana. Next base: position 121,546,988 of record CM067331.1, read on the forward strand.
AATTCTATTTATACCTCAATATCACTAAAACATACTCCAAACCAAATATAAAGAACTTCAAAAGCCTTAAAAGAACCAACTTGCATTATTAGGCGCCAAAATATTCCCGGGTCATCCAAAATCCGATCCGAACACACGTCCAAGTCCGAAATCATCATACAAACCTATTTGAACTGTGAAATACTAATTCCGAGGTCGTCTACTCAAAATATTGACCGAAGTCAAACTTAGCCTTTTTAGCCAACCTTAAGGAACCAAGTGTTTCGATTTCAACCCGATCCTTCCAAATCCCGAACCAACCATCCCTGCAAGTCATAAAATAGTAATAGCATGTATGAGAAGTCTTATTTAGGGAAACATGGTTCTAGAAAGCAAAACGGCTGTTCGGGTTGTTATATTCTCCACCTCTTAAACAAATGTTCATCCTCGAACAAGTTTAGAATCATACTCGGAGTGTTGAATAAGTGTGGATATATGCTTCTTGTGTCCTCCTTGGACTCCCAGGTCGCCTCCTCAACTGGTTGGCCCTTCCACTAAACTTTTACCGCAAAAATCCTCTTGGATCTCAACTGGAAACCTTCCTATCAACAATGGCAACTTGCTCCTCCTCATAACCCAGGCTATCATCTAATTGAATCGTGCTGAAGTCCAACACGTATGACAAGTCAACATGATACCTCCAGAGCATAGACATGTGGAAAACCGGATAAACTCCCGATAGATTGGGAGGTAAAGCAAGATCATAAGCAACCTCTCCAACTCGTCTCAACACTCAAATGGGACTATAAATCTTGGGCTCTACTTACCCTTCTTCCCAGACCTCATGATCCCCTTCATTGGCAAGACTTTCAAGAGAACATTCTCACCCACCATAAATGATAAATCACACGCCTTCTGATCCGCATAACTCTTCTATTTGGACTGTGTTGTGCGAAGTCATTCCTGAATCAACTTTACCTTTGCTAAGGCATCTTTCAACAAGTCAGTACCATATAACTTAGCCTCACTGGGCTCAAACCACCAATGGGAGAACGCCATCACCGACAATTTAAAGCCTCAAATAGAGCCATCTCAATGATGGACTGATAACTATTGTATTAAGCAAACTCGGCCAAAGGCAAGAATCGATCCCACTACCCTCCAAAGTCAATCACACGTGCTCTAAGTGTGTCCTCCAAGATCTAAACTGTCCACTCCTGCTACCTGTCGGTCTGTGGATGAAATGTAGTTCTGAGCTCTACACGAGTCCCTAGCTCACCTTGTACTACTCTACATAAATGCAAAGTGAATTGAGGGCCTTTATCTGATATAATGGAAACAGGAACACCATGCAACCAAACTATCTCCTGAATATAAATCTGGGCCAACCTCTCTAAAGTATACGTAGTCACAACCGGAATAAAGTGTACCAACTTGGTCAACCTGTCGACAATGACCCAAACTGTATCAAACTCCTTCAAGGTCCGCGAAAACCCAACTATGAAATCTATTGTAATGCGCTCCCATTTTTACTCCTGTATAGTCATCTATTGTAGTAGGCCACCTCGCTTCTGGTGCTCATACTTAACCTGCTGGCAATTTAGGCATCTAGATACATACTCAACAATGTCTTTCTTTATTACTGCCACCAATAATGCTGCCTCAGGTCGCAATACATCTTCGTTGCGCCTAGAATACCTAGAACTGTGTACCTCCTCTAGAACCCTCTCTCTCAAGATGTCGACGTTAGGAGCATATAGACGACCATAGAGTCACAGAACACCATCCTTGCCAATAGAAACCTCCTTGGCACCACCCTATAGTACCGTCTCTCTAAGAACCATCAAGTGCAGATCATCAAACTGTCGTGCCTTGATCTGCTCCAATAGTGAAGACTGGGCAACGACGTATGTAAGAACTTGGCCTAGCTCTAATATATCCAACCTCACAAGTCTATTAGCCAAGGACTGAATGCCCAAAGCTAGTGGCCTCTCTGTTGATATGAATGCCAAGCTACCCATACTCTATACCTTCCTGCTCAAGGCATCCGCGACCACATTCGCTTTGCCCAGATGATAAAGAATGGTGATATTATAATCCTTCAGCAACTCAAGCCATCTGTGCTGCCTCAAATTGGTATCCTTTTGCTTGAACAAATACTGCAAGCTGCGATGATCAGTGTAAACCTCACATGACAGTCCATAAAGATAATGCCTCCAAATTTTAAGAGCATGAACAATTGTGGCTAACTCTAAATCGTGCACAGGGTAATTCTTCTCATGGATCTTCAGTTCACGGGAAGTATATGCAATAACTCGCCCCTCATACATCAATACACAACCCAAGATAACACGCGAAGCATAGCAATACACCGTATACATCCCCGAACTAGAAGGCAACACTAAAACCAGTGCTTTAGTCAAAGCTATCTTGAGCTTCTGAAAGCTCGCCTCACAATCATCTAACCAACGAAACGGAGCACCCTTCTGGGTCAATCTAGCCAAAGGTGTTGCAATGGATGTGAAACCCTCTACAAACCGGTGATAATGACTTGCTAACCCAAAGAATCTCATGATCTTAGTCACCAGAGTAGGGGGAGGCCAACTCTAAACTGCCTCAATCTTCTTGGGAGCCACTTAATACCCTTATTTGATACAACATGCCCCAAGAATGCTACAAAATCTAGCCAAAACTCACACTTGGAGAACTTAGCATATAACTTCTATTCCCGTAATGTCAGAAAAACCACTCTCAAATACTGCTCGTTCCCCTACATGCTGCACGAGTAGATCAAAATGTCATCAATGAAGACAATGACAAACTAATCAATATAATACCTGGACACCCTGTTCATCAAATCTATAAATACCGCATGGGCGTTAGTTAAGCCGAATGACATCACTAGAAAATCATAATGGCTATATCTAGCATGGAAAGTAGCCTTCGGAACATCCGAATCCCGAATCTTCAATTGATGGTACCCTGATCTCAAGTCGATCTTAGAGGACACCCTAACACCTTGCAGATAGAAAGTCATCAATACGTGGAAACAGATACTTATTCTTAATAGTAACTTTGTTCAATTGGCGGTAATCAATTCACATCTGCATAGTCGTTTATTTCTTCTTCATAAATAATATTGGTGCACCCCAAAGTGATACACTTGGCATGAGGAACCCCTTTTCTAGTAACCCTCAAGATGTTCCTTCAACTCCTTCAACTCTTTCAGAGCCATATAGTACGATTGAATAGATATAAGCTGGTACCTGGAGCCAAGTTAATACAAAAATTGATATCGCGATCTAGTGGCATGATTGGAAGTTCAGAAGGAAACACATCAGCGAACTCCTGGACTACTAGTATTGAATCAATCGCCATTGTCTCTAATGTAGTATCTCGAACATAAGCTAGATAAATTAAACAACCCTTCTCGACCATATGCCGAGCCTTAAGAAATGAAATAATTTGACTAGAGGTATTTATATATGAACCCTTCCACTTAAACATCAACAAATATAGCTTGCTAAAGTAACTGTCTTGGCATGGAACTCAAGGATGACGCGATATGGTGTGAGCCAATACATGCCCAGTATGACCTCAAAGTCGGTCATATAAAGTAAAAAAGGTCCGCTCTAGTATTGTAACCATAAAATGTAACCAAACAGGACCGATAGATCTGATTCACAATAACAAAATCGCTCATAGGAGTGGATACATAAAGTAGAGTACGAAGGACTCACCAGAAACCTCCAGGAAGTAAGCAAACAGAGATGACATATATGAATAGGTAGACCCTGGATCAAATAATACCAAAGCATCCTTACTGCAGACGAAAATACTACCTATGATCATTGCATCTGAGGCCACTGCATTTGGTCTCGTCGAAAAAACATCGAATCTAGTTGGAGCGCCGACTGGATGGCCTCCACCTGAATGAACAGTATATAGATAACCTCCCTCTACCTAGCCTCCACCTCTAGGACGACCCCTACCTGCCTGCCTTTCACCTCTGAGTGATGGGATAGTTGGTGTTGTAATCACGGGCTGATGGCCGTGCTGAACTGCCTTGCCCCAAAGTTAAGGACAAAACCTCTTCATGTAACCCATATCCCCACATTGTAACCCCTCGGTACTATAGAATGGTGCCCTGAAGTCTTACTTTTATGGCCTTAATACCCACTGGAAGAACCTTGAATAGTTGGTGGGCATTATGAACTCCTTGGCGTGGCACTGAAATGGGCATTGGAAGAACATTGATGGCTTAAGTACCCACTGGAAGAACCCTGAATAACTGGTGGGCGGTAAGAACTCTATGGCATGGCACTTAAATCGGGTCGCACTGGAGCACCCCGAGGAGGTGGTGGTGCTGGATATGTGGTCCTGCTAGGTTGGACTCTCCTAAAACAACCTATGCCCCCACTCGGGGCATCTCTAAACTCTCCAAAAAAACAAAACCGCTTGTCCCGCTGAATTTGCGCTCCACCTTGCTGACGGTAACCCTCAATCCTCCGGGCTATCTCCACTACTAGATGATAAGAAGTTCCCATCTCAACCTCCTGGGCCATACTAGCATGAATACTAGCGTGAAACCCCACAATAAATCTCCACACTCTCTTTGTGTCAGTAGAATGTATCATAAGTACATGGCGAGACAACTCAAAGAATCTCGCCTCATGATCGGTCACTGACATTTGATCCTGCTAGAGCTTCTCAAAATTAACACCGCAACTCTTCCCTCTGGGAGGATGGGATATACCTATCCAATAAAAGGCGTGTAAACTTGTCCCATCTCATGAGAGAAGAACCTATTGGCCTGCCCATAAGATAAGACTTCCACCACCTATGGGCTCTGCCCTACAACTGAAGGGTAGTGAAATCCACCCCATGGGACTCCAATATATTCATGTTGTGCAGTCTTTCCCTGCACCTATCAATGAATTCATAAGGATCCTCATATTGCTTATCTCATAAGACATGAGGGTGTAGCCTAGTTCATCTATCCAAAAGCTTCTACGGCTACCAATCGTAGCTGGTCTGGGCTCAGGTACAACTGCTGCTACTGGATGGGACCTGCCTATGGGTAGTGCGTTCGGGGTCTGATATACAACATCTACATGCTCGGGAGCCTGAGCAGCAGGGGTCTGTGCCCCATCCTACCTATGATGTGGTTGGTTCTGCTGGAAATAAACCAGTTTGGGTCACAGTATCCACGAACTACAACATACGACCCATAACCTCCTGAAAGCCTGTGTTGACATGAAATCAACCAGAGCTTGATCTACTATAGGCACCTCACCCTGCTCCTCAATTATGGGATCCTTCCCTAGGTTCGCTGGTGGTACAATTGGGGCAACTCTGGGACATCCTTGTCCCCTACCTCTGGCTGATGGCCTTCCCCGGCCTCAACCTCAGCCTCTAGAAATGAAGGAGAAGCTCTTCCTGGGTACGAAACATCCACCCGTACGCGTTTTAACCATCTATGAGAGAATAAGAGAAAGAAACTTAGTACGCTATCAAATGCATGATAGGAAATGATTAAGGAGTAGTTTCCTAACACCCTATAGCCTCTCGAAGATAAGTACAGACGTTTCTGCACTGATCTGTAAGGCTCTATTAGGCATGACCATAACTTGTGAGACCTATGTGAACCTAGTGCTATAATACCATGTTTTCACAACTTAATTCTAATATAGTCCATGATGGCGCCTAGCTTTATTGCTAGGAAAGCCAACAGTGAACTAACCACGTGATTTTTCTTTTTAAAAATTTTTCCAAGTAATTAAACTTTCCTTATTTTAAAAGATTTAAGAAATAACAAATTTAAAATAAATAACACAAAAGCATCTGAGGGAATTCATAACCATAGTATAAAACCAAAACCACAAATCTACTAGCGTGTGCCAAGACTTGGTGTCACAACTGTATGAGCATTTTAGTAGAGTATAAAAAAAAATCTATTGTCTGAAGTGATATAGATAGAAAAATATAAGCAAAATAAAGACTTCGGCTCCTGTAGAACGGCTCGGAAGGAAGCTCACCATGAAGTCTCTAAGTGGTAATCAAGTGTGCGCGCTGGACTGATACCCAGATGCCCCTGCCTCAAATCCTGCACTTTAAGAGCATAAGTGTAGCGTGAGTACGTATAAACATGTACCAAGTAAGTATCTAGTCTAACTTCGAACTAGTGATGAGAGTTCGGCTTCGACACTTACAACAGGCCAATAATATAATAATTTGAAATTCTAATTAGACATGATATATAAAAATGACAATGGAACTTAGAGCAAGAAACAAATAAGCAATCCTTTCACTGTTAGTAAGAACCAGATCATTTCCCTCATTTAACCATGTAACTTCTCGAGCCAATGAAAGAAATATCAGATATAAAGGGACTTCTCATATTATTACGCACGAATTATGCCGAGGACGTATGGTCCAATCCAAATATACATATACATATACTTTTGTACAAGGCCGAGGGTCGAACGACACGAACCGTAGATGTACCTATTAACCTACTAAGGTAAACGCTCCGCTCCCATGAGAGTAGTAAAAATTTACCCATCTCGCGAAATATATTTGCGATGCGGTTGAACATAGATTCCTCAAGTTATCGTAATTTCCCTCTATCCAAAAACAGAACTAGAAACTTATAAAATCTTGAAATCCTCAACTTCAACTCTTTTCAAGACAATTAAAAAGCATAATCAAATAATGGTGTCAACAAAGTATGGTGTAAACCTAAAAGCACCCAGTCATAAGCATGAATAGTTGCTACGTACGGACCCTCTTCGCCCCGTGCGTACGCATCCCCCATAGATAGAAGCACATATTAATTAAGTTCACCTATAGGGTTAATTCCCTCTTACAAGGCTAGAAAAGAGACTTACCTCATCTCAAAGCTTACTTTCCGGCCCCAAATTCACTCTAAGGCCTCAACCCGGTGCCATACAAGCCAAAACTATTCAAAAGGTTCATAAATAAATCAATACATGTTCAAAAGTTCATATTCCAACTATTAAAGTGATCACCCAATCCCAAATATAGGATTCCTTAAATATACCCCAGGGGCCAACACGTACGGATTCCGAAAACTTCCTAAGAAAGTTGTTACCCATAACGTCATGAACTCAAATATATAATTTTTACTAAATTCCATAATACACTTTGTGGTTAAATTTTATTTTTATCAAAACCCTAGGTTTCCACCTAAATCCATGATTTTCACTAAGTTATATGTTATATTCCACCCATGTGGTAGGAATTTCATACCTTAAAGTGTTATATGAAATCCCCTCTTCAACAGATCCAAAAATCGCCCAACAATGGAATAAAATGAGCCAAAAATGACTAAGTCCCGCATTAAATGAAAGTTTTGCTTTCTGCGATATCTGCACCTACCGAGGGACTTCTATATCTTCTGTCACATGTCTGCTTCTGTGGAACACACCAGGACACTGTCACCTGCAGAGCTGCGCCGCTCCTGCACAACCGCTTTGTGACATTTCTTTTGCACCCGCGGACACCGCCGCTTTTTGCGGTCACAGTTTTTGCACCTGCGTGTTCGCATAGAGTCCAAAACTGAAATGATGCCTTTTTAGATATAAAATATGTTTAGACAGTTACAAAAAGTAATATTTCTAACTAACACACTATTTTACTGCTTTTTTCATTAACGAAAAGTTAGCCATTAAAGTTAAACGCAATATAATGCTTCATTTTATATAATAAATTGTTTTTAAGGAAAACGCAGTACTATACTGCAGTTCCCTATAAAATTGGGCCCGCGAATAATAAAAGTTCTGCAGGATTGAAAAAAATAATTTATTTGTTAGTGTTAAATGTATTATAATACTACGTTTTATATAGAAATGTTGTATTGTACTGCGTTTTACACTAATTTTTGGGCCCATCAATAAGTGTTCTGCGGATAACTGACATAACAATAATTCGAATACATAAAACGTGATATTATATTGCATTTTACATAAAAAATTTCTGTACCCCAAGCTCGGGACTTGAATTATTTAAAGGCGTTAGAATTTTATGAAAATCCATTCAAAACTTTCCGCCAAAAATAAAGGTTTCATAATATTGGAGGGGGTTGAGGTTGTAATGGAGAATAACTCTATGAGGTATAACTTACCTCCACAGTGTCATGTTAAATTACTGCTTACAATGGAGTACGATAAATTATTATCGTTGTTACGGAAAAAAATATGAGTGTGAGAAAACGTTCAGTGAACCTTAAAGTAACCGGTGGATTTCCGTATTCAGTGACTTCACAGGGGTTTGTTTATTATTCTAAGTTTAATGTCGAAGATGATGAAACTCTTAGAGATTTTTTGCGGATTCCAGCTGAATACAGGAAATTTTATTATAATAAAATTATTGAAAATGTATGTCAAGATTGAAGACGTTCCCAATAATGAGGGTGTCCATAGTAGGGATAACCCCCAATCATCAGGTGGTTATTCCGGAGCAGTTTTGCCAGACAGATTGCCGATGAAAGAGCTTGCCTTGATTTAAACTTCTCACCACCGGCGAATGAGCATCCACAAAATAATTTTTCAACTTTATATAATCCACAAGATGACTGGTAAACTTTATTTTTTTTACGCTTTAACGATGTTTATTTTATGTTTGAATTGGATTTGAATTAACATTCATATTTTTCATAGGGGTTACCATCCGGATATGAATTTTACAAGTTACGAACCTGCTCTTAGTTAGAATATGCATAGTTCTGGCGTATTGGACCACGGTGGTCCATCCGGAAGTCATCACCAACAAGAAAATATCCATCATGGAATGTCAACATAGTACAACTTGTAAGTAAAGTGATATAGTTATATGTAAAGAATTTATCTAGTTGAGGAGCTTATCATTTTGTTCTTTTTGTGTACTGAAAATGGAACAACTTGATTTTCCTGACCTCACATAGTTTCCCATAGATGACGTAGTGACTCATGATGCGCAGAGTCAGGAAGATGATAGTGATTATGACAACAATATTGATGAGTCTAGAGATGACAAACCCTTCCCTGATAAGGGTGATGACGAGGAGGAAGTGGACGAAGAGTGTACGAGTCCCACATGCCATTTTATGAGCAGAATATTCCCTACCTTGATAATTTTCCAAGTATGCCGAATGTGGATACCCTCACAAGGGATGATGACAAAATTCATTCATCAATGTAAGATGAGTCTAGGCCAGCAGTGTTGGAAAAGGGCATGTATTTCCCCGATAAAGCTCGACTAATTAGGGTTATAAAAATCTACAGCGTAAGAGAATATCGTGAGATGATGGTAAAGGAGTCAACTACGAAGGTACACAATGCTATATGCCGTAGAGACTTTATGGGTTGTCAATGGATGTTGCGTGCCAGCAAGAAGAAATCGGGGTTGTGTAAAGTGGGTATATTTATTAGCATATCACTTAAACCTGGATATAGACTTGATTTCTCTTGTCTTGATTCCATATTTGGAAGTGTCAATCAGGTTCAATATTAAAGAGTGTATTACAACCATCCACCCAGAGTATGGTTGTACTTTAACCAAAAAAAAGGCATATCTCGGTCGCACACGCACCTTTGAACTTATTTATGGCGACTGGGATAAGTCATTTTCATCTCTTCACAGGTACATGGATGCACCACAACACTTTAACTCTGGGATTATTGTTGAATTGAGGCATGAGCAGAGTCTAGACAGACCCGAATATATTTTCAACTATGTGTTCTAGTCATTTAAACCAACAATTGATGGTTTTGTGCATTGTCGTCCTGTAATTTCCATAAACGGTACTCATGTTTATGGAAAGTATGATATTAATCTTTTGATTGTATTTGTAGTTGATGCCATCGGATAAATATTTCCACTATCTTTTGCCGTTTATGCCAACGAAAGCGAAGAGACGTGGACGCTATTTTGAACCATTTAATGTAGCACGTTGTCAGATAACTTTAAGGTATTTGTCTAATATCTGATCAACATGGAGGTATTTTAAGTTCTATACGGCACTTGCATGAATGGAAGGAACCCTATGCATACCATCATTACTTTGTAATGCATCTGAAGTCCAATTTCAAGAAGAAATATCCCAACAAGGCCTTGCATGAGTTAATGTGGATGGCTGCAACTGAGCACCCTTAGTGCGAATTTGCGAGGCGCATATAAGCGATCCGACAGTTAGATCCACGAGCTTATACTTGGCTGATGGGACATGAGCTTTACATGTGGAAATTGGATGCTGATAGCAGCAGGCGATGGGGAGAGCCGACTATAAATGTGTCGGAGTCATTTAACGACTGTTTGAAATCTGCCCATGGATTGCCTGTCACTACCATGGTCCGCATGCCATTTAAATAGATTGCGGAGAGTTTTATTGAAAGGCATAAAGTTGCATCGACATTGATAGATATGGGTATTTAATTTATTCCAATACCGCTAAGAAGATTTGAAAGGTATAGGAGGCAAGCACATTGGCATTCATTTTTACAGTACAATCACGACCGGGGTGTTTTTGAAGTTAAGACCGCTATTCGCGGACATCAAGAGAATAATCTACAGACGGTGAATGAAGCTAGAAGATTGTGTTCATGTGGGAAATGGACCATCTACAACATGTCGTGCGCACATGCCTTGAAGTGCTTTCAACAAGTTGGTTTAGGAGAAATCAATTATATTGGTAGGCAATATAGTGTTGCGGCATACGTAGACACCTATAATAGGCAGCTGAGCATTATTTGCTGCCGGAACCTTTTAAAACAGTGTGTAACAAGGACTAATTGCGCAAGCTGCAAGTGCAAAAGAGAGTGCATATACGAAACCAAATAGATATTGGTGACACCATTTATGTGTGTAAATGTAGAATATGCTCCCAAACTGGACACCATCATCATAAATGTTCTTCAGGTGGTGTGCGTGGTGTTGGTAATCCAGCTCCTGGTGCAAGTTCATTGAATGTACCCAACTATCAAGGATATACCTAGTCTTTTGTTATAATCGTATTGTTTTTTGTAATACGTGTATGTACTTATGTATGTTGCAATATCTATCAATAAAATTATGTTCCACAATCTTGTTACATCTTATTTACATAATGTAGTATTTTTCTTTATAGAGTTGTTCAAATATTCAACTTATTGGTGTTAGTGAAGAAGACCGATCTAAAAATTAAAACAAAAAACTTATAAAATCAAGACATCCTTTATTATCCTTTTCTAAATTACTATGTCATGCGTGGTATAATACTATGTTTTGTGTGTTTACTTGTCATTCTGAAAAAAGCTTAAACGACTATGCAAAAGCTATTTTGTTTTAGAAAATTTTAATATGTAAAGTGTGGTATAATACTACATTTTGTGAGTTGTCTTGTCGTTTTGAAAAAAGTTGGAACAACTGCACAAAACCTATTTCAATTCAGAAAAAACTAATATGTAAAGCGTGGTATAATACTACATTTTGTGAGTTATCTTGTCATTATGAAAAAAGCTGAAATGACTACACAAAAGCTATTTTATTTCAGAAAAATTTAATATGTAAAGAATGGTATAATACTACGCTTTGTAAGTTGTCTTGTCGTTCTGAAAAAATTTGAAACAACTGAAAAGCTATTTCGCTCCAGAAAAATTAATATGTAAAGCATGGTATAATACTACATTTTCTGAGTTGTCTTGTCATTTTGAAAAAAGCTAAAACGACAACGAAAAGCTGTTTCGTTTCAGAAAAATTTAATATGTAAAGCGTGATATAATACTACGTTTTGTGTGAAATCTTTCGTATAAATAATGGGCACATTCTAGTTATTTTCTGTGCTTAATAGTAACCAATAGCAAATATTTCCATAAAATCAAAGTTTCTCTTTAACAAATGTCTCAACAACTCTTTTATGTCCCATGGTGCGAATGCGGAAGAAAATCCATAATGTATGATTATTGGGAAGAAGCTGGACGCTGCTATTGGGCGTGTATGCATAAGTTTTATTGGCAACCTGAATGGCCTACATGCAATTTTGAGGTATAGATTAATGAACCCTGTTAGCAGGAATACTACAAAGACAGTTGTATTCTCTTCATAATTTGTGTATGAAGCAATGGGAATATGAAAAACAATACAAACGAGAAGTTAAGAAGTTGAAGACAAAACTCAAGGAGGTGGAAAAAGAAAACAAATCTGGAAGACCAGCTCAAGTGGTTGTAGCAGAGAATACTAGGTGGTCGTGACTAAACAATGGCATGTATATGTTGAGCATAGTAGTGTATCTTTATGTTTCCCTTCTCAAGTTAGTTGTACTATGTGTGTTGTGATAGATTTGCTATGTTTGTGTTTGTGTTGTACTGTTAAGATAAAATTGTTGTTAAAAAAAATTCTTGCAATTATTTACATAATATAGTATGTACACAAAATAAAAACAAGAATAAATCAACGATGTCCACAGTCAGTGTGCTTCAGCGCAGTCGCTGGCCTAAGTCGCATCCCTTGTCATCCGGGTACTCTATCAGGATCAACATCATCAAGTCGCCTCTTTATGTGAGGATGCGGAGCAGTATCGACAGTACAACTGGCAGAATCGGTAGAAGGGGTCGTCGGGCCGTCAGTAACCTACAAAACAATTACTATGCTTAGCATGTGAAAATGTATATTAGTAATGTATGTGTTAAGTCAAAAAAAAGTTTCTCACGATGGTCTCGTCTGCCTTCTAAGTATTAGCATCCATGATGTTCTAATCATCGCATACAATCGCCTCCGTGATGGGCTGGGATGAAGCCTTAAAAAGAAAATAAAAATTCATTTATGGAAAATCATTAAGGATCTGCATCAACTATCGGGGATGAGGCATAACTCAACCTACGCCCACCATCCACGTGTCAGGTCGGTTGATCATCAGCTATTGTAGATGGGCCTGAAAAGAACTAGTTTACAGCTCCGTCGAATGTACCCATGATCAACAATGTATCTGACCGGGTGACTTGTGATGCTGGAAGGGACCGCTGAAGGCTATACGATGACATGCTGCTAGAAGGCTCATCTAGCTGAGGGAAATAACCCGGTTGATCCTCATCATGTGCCTCAACAGGTGGATCGATAGGTGCCTCAACGCCTCCTTTGCTGGGGACAACCTTCTCGCCGTCCCCCTCGACCCCGTAGGGAACCCTTGCCTCGTGGGACAGCCCTGCCTCGTGCCTCGTGGGATAGGCCTACCCTGATGGTGCTCCTCTGGTGTCGCATACTCAGCCTCATGATCTAACCTCGCGCCCTCTATGGCTCGCTATAGGGTCCGAAGAGCCAGCTCTTCCACCCGCCGGCCATACTCAATGATTGCAACATGGTCGCTATGCTGCTGCATCTCCTGTCCAACTTGTAGAATATGTGATGCCCAAACGCGTGTATAATATTTAAAATATTAATTAAATAACTCTATGTAACAATTATAAGTCTTATCCCATAAAACATACCAGTGCCTCGTGCCTCCCGGCTTATGGTCTGTACCGATTACCAAGTACATGAACAGGGTTCTCGATCATCAGTCAGGTGTGACGGCGATATCATGACGTATAGAGCTCAATAGTCACATCCTGGATCTGTGAAGGTGGTGGTGGAATCAACTCTTCTCGCTGGTCCCAAATATGGACCTGTGCCTTTAGCTATCCTATAAACTCATTATCCACCCTAGTACGATCACCCCACTAATAATGTGTAGGCACCCATCCAGGCTCCCTCGTATAGTCTGGGGACGGTCAAACAGGCTAAGTACATGCTTTGTGGCATGATGCTCCACCACATCAAGGCACATCATCCGGACAGAAGAGCTCCAAAGCAGTCGGTCGATCGAGCAATAATCGGGCAGATGAGCTAGCAACTCGTCGATGTATGACGTCCAGATGAACTATCAAATAATAACATAAAAGTGAGTATGGGCACCACAAGTGAATTTATAACAAGTAAGATTAGGTACGTATTTACCTGTACAGCCACCAACATATCTAACACATCCCTGACAAGGGGGAGATTATGATGAGCATCACTCCCTCGGTAATTCCCATGCCGGAGAACCCACCTCGTAGCTAGAGGGAGAAACAGAGGTGCTACAATCGGGTCTAGTGGTGGTAGAGGTGGCTGCAACGACATGATCCACTGACAGGCCCAAACCTAAGATAAAAGGTTGACGTAACATTTAAGAGTCATTTTGACTATATAGAATTTGGAGCAATGAACAGAGTATTCGAAAATGTTGTCAACTGTAGAAGCAGCAAAAAACCACATATGTCCACCTGGGTGCCCATGCTCGCCCGACACATACTCCTGTACAGGTATGCTAGAACAGCAACACCCCAACTGTACTGGGTTAACTCATCTAGCTGCTGCAGATGATGTAGAAAGCGCAGACTCACTAGATTTCCCTAAGTGTTCAGGAACAAGACACCTCCAAAAAGAAGGAATAACGACAACCTCGTGTACCGGTCAATATGGATATCCTCTATCTCACCGGTAAAGTCAAGGTGATTACCTTCATATGCTCTCTGAAAGCTGTCACAGAAATGTTACGGCTCCCTCTAAGTGCAGCCTCACCCTGTGGTCTGAAACCAGTATACTGCCCCAGCAAATCCAAATACTAGGGACTCATCATATCTCTCATATACTAGGGCAGTGCAATGGCGAGTCCATCTACACGCAACCCATACAAAACCTGAACATCCTAAAGCATGATGGTGGCCTCTCCTATGGACAGGTGAAAAGTATGCTCCAATCGCCACCGCTCTATCAACGCCGTGATGAGAGAACAGTCGAGTTGCATCTGCCCAATCTCAAAAATCCTAAGGAATCCCGTAGCATGAAGGCGATGGACTACGCGGGCATGGAAAGCTCTCCTCCTCAAAAAGTCCCACAAGTCGTCCGGTCTCCTAGTGCGGAGAGTCTGATCTAATAGATGTCCCTCCCATACATAGGCGGACCTATGGTCACCCTGTAACACTAATATCTGATCCGCGACCAGTCTAGGATGCACAGGCTGCAAGTCCAGGTCGTCTACTATAATTTAAACAATATTAATTGTGTGTTTGTGTTATAATAAATTAAATAATTAATTATTTAATTGGATTGAGTAATTATCTTTGGATTATAGGCTCGACATTTGAGGCCCAGTAGTACCAAGCTATTCTTAAATATTATGTGTGTCAATTTCAATAAGTTTAAAATTTTGTTAGTTTAATAAATTAAATAATAAATTATTTAATTGGACTGAGTAATTATCTATGAGTTTCAGGCTCGATATTTGAGACCCAGTAGCACCAAGCTATCCTTAATTATTATGTGTGTCAATTTCAATAAGTTTAAAATTTTGTTAGTTTAATAAATTAAATAATTAATTATTTAATAGGACTGAGTAATTATCTATGGGTCTCATGCTCGATATTTGAGTTAATTTGACAACATACATTAATTTATTAGAGTTGTAAGTTTATTTTATAAATTAAATAATTAATTTTGTAAAGTGTAATTGGATAGGGTTTGTAGTTAGTACATAAACTACATAGGCTCTATGCTAAAAGGCTCTATATTTTACTACGCTAAAAGGCTCTATATTTTATTATGCCAAAAGGCTCTTTGTTTTACTACGCTATAAGGCTCTATATTTTGCTACGCTATAAAACTCTATACTCTACTATGCTAAGATGCCACTATTCTTAAGCAAATAAATGATCTAAACTAAATAAAAAACAAATATATAAACATAACATTCACGAAATTACATATAAAATAGTAAAAGATATTTGTGAACAATTTCTTTAACAATAAAAATTATTTATGAAGTTTTAACTATTTTCCCGAGGCTAATAATTCAATTCAGATAAAAATAACATACAAATTTAATTGTAAACAAAACAGAAAACAACGTGAAAACACATTCAAGAAAATAAATATGCATATACTCTACGAGTTTCGACATAAACTAAATCGAAATATCTCCTTTTATGTTTTTTGAAATATCAGAAATTCAAAATTTTTACGTCGAAAGAAGGAATCCAAGGCTTGGGTTGTATGCGGGACCTATGCTCTTCACTTTTTGTGTGACTAGTGGACCCAAGAACTGTTTTAATCGCGAGAGGAGGGGGGAGCAGTGGTGGGGGAGTTTTTTTTTCAAAAAAATGGAAGATCTGTCATGGGGAAGAAGAAGGAGGGGTCATATGTTATTAAAGGAAAATGTAGTACAATACTACGTTTTCCTTAAACGTAGTACTATCCTGTTTTTTTCTATAAAAAATTATTTTTTTAACAAAACATAGTACATTGCTGCATTTTATTTTAACAGCTAACTTTTCATTAAATTAAAATACAGTATTATACTGCATTTTACGTAGAAATATATCTCTTTTTTAACTGTAAAAACGTATTTTAAGTACAAAAATATGTCATTTCAGTTTCGGACTCCGTTCGTAGGTGCACTAGATTCCTATTTCCTGCGGACCTTGGGCAACCTGCACTTGTTCGCTTTTGTAGATCTTGATCCACACCTATGAGCTCTCACCTGTGAGTGGCCAATCGCAGGTGCGATTGCACTAGTAGCTGGGAGCTTCAGTTGTTGCTTCCAAGTTCTAACTTGGTTCGAGCATCATCTGATTAACACCGGGGACCCCCGAGGCCCACCCGAACACACCAAAAATATTGGAGTCATAAAATAAACTCGCTCAAACTCTCAAAATACCCAAAGCAATATCAAAACTAAGAATCACACCCCAAACCAATTGAATAAAAAAATATGAACTTTAAGTTCTTCATGTTACTCCTAATGCGCCAATACATACTTAAACTACTCAGAATGACGCAAAATTTTGCGTGAATGTCTTATATGATATTATGAAACCATTCCCGATATCAGAATTCCATTCAGACATCGATATCACTAAAACCTATTCCAAACCAAACTTGAAGAATTTCAAAAACCTTCAAAGAACTAACTTTTACAATTAGGTGCCAAAATGCTCTCGGGTTGTCCAAAAACTAATCCGAACATACGACCAAGTACGAAATTATCATATAAACCTCTTAGAACCATCAAATCCTTATTTTGAGATCATTTGCTCAAAATGTTGACCGGAGTCAAACTTAGGATTTTTAGTCAACCTTAAGGAACCAAGTGTTCCGATTTCAATCTAAACCTTCCAAAGCTTGAACCATCCATCCCCGCAAGTCATAAAACCATAAAAGCACATACGAGAAGCCTTATGTAGGCAAACATGATTCTAGAAAGCAAAAAATAACTGGTTGGGTCGTTATATAAGGTTTGACCTTTGACTTATGGCTTCAAAATCAGGATTTGAAGGTTCCAACAGGTCCGTATGATGGTCTCAAGAATATGTTGGGTCGAGTATCGGATGATCTGGGAGAATATCGGCGATTAAGGTAGAAAGTTGGCATTTTGAATGTTTTAGAAATTTCTAAGTTTGATAGAAGTGGACTTTGGCAATTTCGATGTCAATTTGGAATTTTGAGGAATGGAATAGGTTCATATCATGATTCATGACTTGAAATTAAAGTTTGGCATAATTCTGAGATGCTTAAGTATGATTCAGACGCATTTTTCAAAGTTTAAAAATTTTTAAAATGTTTAGTGTGTAATTTTGATGTTATTTGTTGTGATTTGAGGCATCGAGCAGGTTCGTGTTATATTTTGAGACTTGTTGGTGTGATTGGACGGGGTGTCGGGGCTTCGAGTCTATTTCTTGATGGTTTCGGACCATTTCTTTGTTTTTTGATTGTTGCTTTCTGATGTTAAGGGAGTTCATCATGATCACATAAATAGGATCATGATTGTGTAGTGTTGATTGAGAGTTGGGTAAAGGTGTTCTTTGCGATCACGTGTGGTGGCTCGCGATCACGGAGTTTGTGGAGATGGTTCATCACGTCGGCGTGGAAAGGATCGTGAATGTGAAGCATTAGCATTTTGTCCTGGTTAGGAGGTTAGGTCTTCACGATCGCGTGGGTATGTTTGCGATTACAGAAGGACAGATGAAGGGCTGGTAGGTTTGGTCTACACATTTATAGAGAGGAGATCATGTTCACGATGGTAGAGCCGGGTGTGCTTCTTGGTTGCGTCACCTACCTTGCGTTCACATAGAGAGACTTTGGGCAAGTTTGGTTTAGCCTTCATGATCACGAGGTCTTTCACTGATCATGTGACTTGGGCAGAACATGGATTTAAATCGGGATTTAACTCATTTCTCCCATTTTTCACTTGGGTTGGTCGACTTTGGGAGCTCTTGGAAGGGAGATTTTCATCTATTACAAGATAAATTATTCCCACTTATTATGAGTTAAATACTGTGACGATATATAGATTTTAACATGAAATGCATAGAAATGGTAGAATGTTTTGAAGAAAACCTATAAATGGTATTTTTAGATTTTGACCATGAAATGAGACATTAAATTAGGAATAAATTATATATATTAGTTCGCAATGTTATGTCTAATGATTATGTTCAAGAAATTTTGGAATCCGGGGGCCCAAGGGTTGACTTTGTTGATTTTTGGAGAGGAGTTGGGAATTTACTATAATTGGTTGAGTATGGGTACTAAAGCATACTTTTATTGGTTTGTATGTTGTTTGACTAGTTTCAGATTGATGGCATCGGTTTAAAGTGTTATATAGGCATTGGATCCAGTTACGAAAGTTTAGAGCAAGGTAAGTCTCTTCTGTCTAACCTTGTGAGGGGTAAACTACCTTGTACGAATCAAATTGTTATGTGCTACACGTTGTGGGTGCTATGTATGTACGAGGTGACGAGAGTCCGTACGTAGTTAAAGCATGTTTATGTTTGGGTAAACTTATGACTCTATTACGTAATATTTGAATTATTTGAACTCAATTTGCTAGCTTAATTAATTGAATTCATAATTAAATTGATTTATAAATATATTAGGCCGAACTTTATCACCTTGAGTTATTTGGCGAGATATTTGATAATTGGTAAAACTTATGTTGACTTTATGCTCATGTACTCGTGTTGAAGCACATGACTCGTAATTTCATAAGTTTTTTTCTTTCCAGTGGATCAGATCGAACGGCTCGGCAATATATTGAAATGCGTCTCTAGTTATCATCGGCCGACCCTCGACAATGTATCGATCACTCTGAATCGGGACGTACGACCTCCGCATAACCATGCATTATAAGGGAAGTTCAGCTTCCATTCCCCAAAATGTTAAAAAACAAAAATCATCTTTTTGTTTTTTCTTTTTCATTAGCTCTCCACGGAAGGAGTACAGTTTAGATATATGCTTAGGTTTCAGACAAAAATGAATAATATTTTGATCTGGATGACATCTTTCAACCAATTTTTTGGAAGTTCTGTTTCTGATAATTGAACACCATTATAAGTACATTTAATATGCATTTCTCTATTCCATTCCTGCAAATCTTCAGGCCATTCAGGAAGTTACAAGAATAACATACGCCCGAGATTTTTGGCTATTATCAATGAAGGTAGCAGTCCAAAATTTCATAAGATTCTCATTCTATTGAGGCATGTCATTTTATATGGATTCCTTATCCGTTTGAGATTGCACATGTTATTTTTTATCTGTTGAGATAGCATATAATATTTGAAAGATTTATATCGTTAAAATAGATAGAGGATTATGTTGGTTATGGTTTTTATCTCACTATTACTATTGTGCTTCATATCTATTTATCAGTTACCATATTAATTTATTAGATCACTAGTAAATGTTGATATGGACCCTTTAGTCACAATTTCTTTAGGGTTAGGTTAGATACTTATTAGGTACGTGTTGCTTTACGTACTCATGCTATACTCTGCATTAAATGTACAATATCTGAGAGGTTCATTTGGTATCCTCTTGGCGCGTAGGTGCAACCGCTAAGGGGACCTTATGGTGAGCTACTTCATATGCTATGCACCGTATTCCACATAGTCTCTAGTTGTACTTTCTTGTTTTAATGATGAAGTTAATGTAGAAGAGGAACAACATCTCACGGAAGCTGTGAGTTAATTCTTGGTTGAATTTCTTTTTCATTTTTATCTTTTCCAGTTCTAACGGGTTTTTTGGTACTAACAACTTGAGTTGAACCGAAGTATGCCAGATGTTGTAATCTAGTTGGGAACCCTCTTTTAGAAATGCAGGTGTGGCTTAAGGGAAAAGCTAATAAAGCCTTTGATTTAGACCCACTAAATTTTGGAACCCTAAAATTATTTTTAATTGTGAATTTTTTATCTTATTTTTGCTCAGAGAATATTGAAGTTTATACAATATCCTTATAAAAGTAGAAAGAAAGGCTGTTTATTTTTGACAATATAAATATTTAAAAATTTTAAATTAAGCTACTCAAATCTTCATATTGATAGATAATATAATTTATAATAAGATCACTGTTAACACATTATAAATATGTGGTCAACATATTAGTAACATTGTCCTACAATATAAATGTTAGTACTCCATATTATATATGGTAAGATAACTAAATTACAGACAAAAATAAAGAAGACAAATCAATGTAAATATTAATATTATATTTTTTAAGATAACTACAATATAAAGAGAAAAAAAAGAGAAAGACCCCTTATTAAAATTTGGGTTTGAGCCACAAATTTTATTGAGAATTTTATGGGAAAGGAGGAGATGTTTCGGAAGCTAAGAGTTGCTACAGTTTTGGCCTTGAACAGGTCATTTTCAACTTCATTTTTTCTGTTGAAATCATGGTTGAATTTCATCAATTTGTTGACTCGAATATATCAACATAACCTTAATTGGATATATTCTTTTGTATCAGGATCCGATCAATAAATAGCTATTGCACCAGTTGGCGTTGCTTGAAATTAAATATCCATGAGAAAATCGAGAAGGAATTTTGATATATGTATTAACAATGCAAATGAAGCGACAGTTCAAGACATCCACGATGGATGGGCATGGTGTAGGACTCTTTGTTGAACTTCTTGTACACCATGCTATTATTTAGAAATACCAGATGACCTTTTTAGAAAGAACAATATAACGGTCCAATCGATCATTTTGTGTAACTGCGACCCGTTATCTTTTTTATTGCTTATACTTGTGTGTTTATGCCTTTATGATTTGCTGGGTTGATTAATTTTGTTTCGGGAAGATTTCGAGTTGATTTGTAATCTTGATTATAGACTTAGAAGTTTAAATTTAAAAATGTTGACCAAACTTTAACTTTTATAAAATGAACCTGGAACTGTGTTGATTTTGGAAGTTCAATTGTCGATTTACTGAAATTTGGTAATTTTATGTTGAAAAGTTTGACCGTAGGTCGCGTTTTAGCTATTGAGCTTAGAAATTAATTTTGGGACTTGGAATTAGTCCGCTATGAAATTTAAAACTTGTTTGTAAAATTTGACATCATTTGGAGTTGATTTGGTAGGATTCAGACGCTTAGTTGTAATATTAGAAGTTCTTGAAAATCTCTTTGAAAATCGTGTGTTTTAGAGTTCAATTTGTAATTTTAGATGTTATTTATATGTTTTGATCGCACGAGCGAGTTTGTATTATGTTTCTAGATTTGTGTGGATGTTCGGTTTGGAGCCTGGGGGCTAAGGTGAGATTGTTGGAATTTGAGGTTGCTGTTTTTTTTTTTTTGTTTTTGCATAGGCCTCAGATCTCACATTTGCGAGGTCTGAGTTTACATTTGCGAAGGTAGGCCAAGTCTGTTGGGTTCGCATTTGCTCGGTTCGCAATTATGATGATTTTGTCACAATTTCGAGGGCACCAGGGGTCGGAAATGCGGTCTATCATCACATTTGCGAAGAGCTGACTCCAAGCCTTCAGTGCTGCAATTGTGAGGCTTTATTCGCAATTGTGAGGTTTTGCAACTGCAAACCAATGTTGCAATTGGGGCATCTGCAATTGATAAAATAGTTGAGAGCCTGGATTTTTTAGTTTATTCTCTCATTTTTAAACCCTAGACTCGGCAGGAGGCAATTTGGAGAGGAAATTTTCACCTAGAAACCTTAGGGAAATGATTCAAATGTATTTCTAATGTGAATCAAAGTAGAAATTGGTGAAGCTTTGCTAAGTTTTTGAAAAATAAGAAATTGAGTTTTGAGAGTCGATTTGGACTCAGACTTTAAAACTAATCACATATATGAACTCTTGGGGTTATGGTAGAAAAAATTTACCATTGGACCCTGGTTTTGACCCGGCGGGCCCCGAGTTGACTTTTGTTGAATTTTTGAGAAAAATGTAAAAATCTTAACTTTATCTATTCAATTGAATTCCCTAGCATTGTTTGATGATATAGATTCAATTTCGGTTTGATTTGAGCCATGTGGAGTCAAATTTTAAGGAAAAATCTATTTTCGAGTATTGAATTGGCCTAGTTGAGGTAAGTGTCTTTCCTAACTTCGTAGGGCAGAACTATGTCACGCCCCGAACTCAGGGAGTGCGACCCACGCTCAACCAAGTGAACCCGGCCGAGTAAGCCTATTATATTTCCTTCTACCCAAATTCATCACTGAATAAAAAGAAATTATATATCATTAACTAAATACCAAGGGGATTTCATTGACAACCTTAATTTCCATTTCCATTATTTACTCCATTTTAAGTCTCAAAATACATACACTTTCATGATAGACACGGAACAAGTGATTCAAATACATCATGATATTTTGAAATTCCCAACACCAATACACAGCCCACACTATGTCTGCAGAGCCTCTAACAGATGCAACAGAGAACTATGATAGTGTCGACAACAAGGCCCTAGCTATACCTCAAACAAAATACATGAGGAATAGAAGATACATGACCCCATAATAATGTTACAACCCAAAATCCACTAAGGGACGTAATGGTGCCGGACTCTGCTGTCAGGAAAGCCTCCCAAAAAAATCAATCAAATTCCAATTTTAGTAATGGTTGAAATTATTTTCTTTATACAGTAAATAACAAATAATGAAATTTACAAAAATAACCATGAAGTCCTTAACAACTTAATCCTGAATATTCCCAAACAAAAATCCTCCTAGAACTCGGTGTCACAAGTGCACGAGCAATTTCTAAGAAATAATAAAATACAAAAACCGTCGGAAATATAATATTGGACAGAAAATAAATACAAAAAATTGAAAGAGTCTCTGCTGGCTGTGAGTTGCCTCGAGAAGTACAGTTTACCTAAGTCTCCTTATCAAACATGGTCTTATGCCCAGTTGGCCACTAGAGATGCATATATCTGTGCAACAAAAAATGCACAGAAGTGTAGTATGAGTACGAAAATAACGCGTACTCTATGAGTATCCCATCTAATGTCGAAGAAATAGAGACATGATGGTCGACTTCGATACTTACTAGTGGTCCAATAATGATATATTATAAATGTGATGATTCATGGATTTATTAACAACAATAAATTCAAATAATTCATGAAACAGGTAAAATCTCCTTATTATTAAAAGCTTCTGGATTTGTAATCCATTACTTAACAATTATCCTAAATCGGGGAGAGCAGATATCCATATCAATAAATCTCAAGGCAAGCAATACAAGCATGCGCAACTCATGCCGAGTTCGTACGACTCGATCCAACAGAAATATAAAATGTGCATTACCGAGGGTCGAACGACACGAACCATAGATGTATCTATTATCCCGCTCGTGAATCATGCATGCGACGTAGTCAACATAAATAAATACACACCCTACTTGAGAATCATACATGCGATGCAGTCCACACAAATAAACACACACCCTGCTCGCGAATCATACATACGATGCAGGTACACATAAAATTACATACTTGAACAATTAACCAAGACCTATTAGGGAACAACTATCCAAGGAAAATCCAATTCTCTTTTAACAATTCGAGAAAATGAAGTTCAATCTTTTAGAAATTCACTTACTAATCTGATGTGACTTAAGAAATTCAAACCAACAATAAGATTACAAATATTTCCAAATACAGCGTGCTTTTGGGTCCTAACTACCCGGACAATAACATAATACTAGCTACGCACGGACTCTCGTCACCTTGTGCATATGTAGATCCCACAAATAGGAATACATAACAAATTAACTCACATATGGGGACAATTCCCTCTTACAAGGTTAGAAAGGAGACTCACCTCACTCCGAAGAACCATAACCGGCACTCCACGCCATTTCGGAGAGTCAAACTGATGCAAAATGCTCCAAAACTAGCCAATTATCATGAAAAACCATTAATATAGGTACAATTACTCATTACAATCCCAGTCATACAATTCCTAACCATGTCGAGAAGTTGACGAAATTGCCCTCGGGCCCACGCACCCGGAATCCAAAATTCTTCGTAGATAAAGTTTACCTATGAACTCACAAACTCAAATATATGATTTTCTTTTAATTCCATACCCAAAATTATGGTCAAAATCTAAGAATACTAATTTTCTAGGTTTTCCCTCAAACCCTCAAATTTCTACCAATTTACGTGCTAAAATCCATACAAAATCTATATATTTAACTCAAGATAGGTGGAGTTAGCTTACCTTGTCATTAATGATGAAAAACCCCTCTTGAAGCTCTCTAAAACCGTCCATACAAGAGAAAGTGGGAGAAAAATGGCCAAATCCCAAATGTAAAACAATCCTCTACCTCCACCGCTTTTCGCACATACTATTTCTTGACCGCTTCTTCGGTTCCGCAGGTGCGAATCCAATACCACGTTTGCGGTCCTCACCAGGCTACCTTTTTTTCGCTTCTGCGACTCAACTACCGTAGGTGCGGTTTTGTATCTACGGCTCCTCGACCGCATCTGCGGTCCCTTTTACTTTGGTCCAAACCATATCTACGGCTCGCCCGGTCGCATCTGCGGCTCTGCACCTACGACCAAACCCTCGCAGGTGTGGTTACACCAGATACTAGCAACTTCAACATTTCCAACATTCCATTTTCGATTCTGTAACACCCGGAAATCCACCCAAGGCCTTTGAGACCCTAACTAATCATACCAACCAGTCCCAAAACACATTGCGGACTTGCTTAGGCCTCAATGCATATCAAACAATGCTAAAACCACAAATTGACCTTCAATCCAAGCTTTATGAACTTTAGAATTTCGAATTTTTATTTTCAATGATAAAACCTATCAAATCACGCCCGATTGACCTTAAATTTTGCAGACAAGTTATATTTGACATTACGGACCTACTCCAACTTCCAAGATCGGATTTTGACCCCGATATCAAGAAGTCCACTTCCGGTCAAACTTCGAAAAAACCTTCAAATTTTTATCTTTAGCCAAAGGGCTCCAAAATGACCTACATACCTCCGAATTCACTTCTGATCGCTCTCCCGACTCCAGAATCACCATACAGAGCTATTCACAGACTCGAAATTCCAAAAGTACATCGATAACACTGAAATGCACGTCAAGCCAAACTTATAAAATTTCTTCCAAAAATGCTAACTTCCACAATATGTGCCAAAACGCTCCTGGGTCATCCAAAACTCGATCCGGACATACATCCAAGTCCGAAACCATCATACGAACCTACCTAAACCTTCAGATCCCGATTCTGAGGTCGTTTACTCAAAATTTTAGTCCTAGTTAATTTTTTCAACTTTAAGCTTTCGAAATGAGAATTCTCTTTCCAAATAAACTCTGAACTTCCCGAAATTTAATTTCGACCACTCATATAAGTTATAATACCTGATATGAAGCTACTCATGGCCTCAAACTGTTGAACGATGCACTAGAGATTGAAACAACCGGTCAGGTCATTACAAATAAAGTGGGGCTCACCAAGTCAGCTGAGAAGAGCGTGTGCCACTATCAGTAGCACTAGAATGTATGGCTAAATATCCTCTTTCAAAATATAATGCCAATATAAGAAAAAGAAAACCATGTAAACAACAAGCGTCAATCAATGATATCCAAAGATTATGTTAAAACATAACAATTTTTAAAATACAAAAATAAGACGGTGAAGATGATAATCGACATATCAAGATAATATTATTTTTGGTTAGAAGATCTTTTGTACCAAATCATCACAGTTCAAAATACAATTATTCACCATACCACTATCCAAGATACCATTATTCACAATATACACATCAAACCAACCTCACAATACCATCGTAAATTTAGTACGGAGTCCGATCATGACCCGATCGACTAGGCCGTCTTATTTGAATACATAAACCACAATCACATTCTCAAGCATAATCATAATTTCTGTGCAAATATATACACCACCGTGAAATCTAGCACTGAGTCCGATCACGACTCGATAGGCTTGACCGTCTTATTTGAAGACATCAACCACAATTATAACTTCAATTTTAATTTCTAGTACAATTACCACCATGTGTGCGACATGTCGTCCGATCATGACTCGATTGGCTAGGCCGACTCATGTGAGACATCATACTTTTTTATCAATCATCTCATCCCAATTATGGGGAATAATTTTATCACATCAATCTCATCCCAAATAAGGGGAAAAACATTTTTGATTTGCATATAAAGGAAACATAAATACATGTTTCATTTTCCTCATAACCTTTCGTAATCGTATATAGCTTCATTGGTACTTTTAGGTACTCACAACATTATTTTATTGGCTATATTTTTAATACATATGATTCTTCTTTCCTTTCATGGGTCATCGTCACAAATATCAATATACCGAATATTCCGAAAATCACAAATTTAAATTCATTAGAAATGAAGACTTTAAACACAATAGATTTCTTTCCAATAAATGGAGTAAAATGATTGGCAATCTAAGCGCAAGTTAAAATCATAGACAAGTAATACACTATTTATTCTTGAAAACTTTTTCCCAAAGAGGGCAACACAAAATTTCAACTCATGAATATATAAGATCTCAAAACACGTTGGGAAGACTTACAAAACATATCATTAGTTATTTGGGCATGATTTGAGTATATAAGCTTTTAGGAAAATCTATTTTTGAAGTCATTTATAAACACTTGAATCAAGGTTCATTTCATAACCTTTCTCATATCGATCATTTCATTTCATCAACAACGATTGCCACAAATATAACTTTCTTTCTTGGCCCGTTGGCCACACTTTATATCCCCAATTCATTTATTTTTCTTCCAAACATCTTTATATTTTATTAACAATAAGACATTTCCAATCAAGACTTTAGTACACATATGAGCAATCATGAGTCATAAGCATATTGAGATTTTCTCACACAATTTGGCACCACAATCTTCATTTGAAACACTACTCAAAGACATAGAATTTTAATATACATATCATTCTTGAACACATTCCCAAAAGATAACATAATGTGATAGGAATATTCAGAACACATTTTGAGTATATAATTATCAACACTTTGCTTACTCAGGACTATCGAATTTATTTGGAACAACTCAAAATACGAGAATAAGGAACTTGAATCAATCGTACTTGAAACTTACGGGAACATCATGAAATTATATTCTAAGAGAGTAGTTTTTTCAACATACCTCGCTTTGAGCTTTTCTTACTTACTAAAATGTTACGAAAATCCTAGCAATCCCAATCTGTTTTGAGACATTACAAAATTGAACACAAATTAGGAAGATATTCATGGTTTCAGCTCATTTGAGAATTTCATCAAACACTTAGTGTGCAAATTTGACTATAAGGTTCTTCGATAAGATTTCCTTCA
Source organism: Nicotiana benthamiana (assembly GCA_034376525.1). Lineage (NCBI taxonomy): Eukaryota > Viridiplantae > Streptophyta > Magnoliopsida > Solanales > Solanaceae > Nicotiana > Nicotiana benthamiana. The sequence goes on from CM067331.1 coordinate 121,574,635, forward strand.
CTTCACAACCTAATCTTTATCCATTTGAGCTTAACAGTCTTCCCACCAATCTTATTTGTACATATATGTATACATAATACTTTTACACTCAAGAATCATACTCCCCATTATCCATCTTTTACCCCAAACTATAAAATAAAGACTAGGGGTATGAAACTTACCTCTAAGAAGAAGATCTTGTGATTGGCTTCCTTGATTCTCCAAGATTGGTATAAGATTGTATGATTAGAATATTAGTTTTCCTATTTCTCTCTCTAAAATGCTCTTACCTCTCTCTAAAATCCTTAGAAAATCACCCTAAAATAAGACCCAAAGGCTATTTATCAAAATTTTGTCGGGTTATGAAAATACGAAAATGAACCTTCCGAACTCAGATCCGCGATCATAGAATGGATTTGTGACGACCCGACCGGTCGTCTTAAGAATTAATGCCCCAATCTCCTATTAACTGCTTTCTCCAAGTTTATTTCTGCCAATGTGATTGTCGTGATGTTCGATTTTGAGTTTTCAGAGAGTTTTGGGACACTTAGTCCCTAGATGAGAGCTTAAGTGTTGAAAAATTGATCATAGTAGGAACATTATGAAAATGGTCTTGAAATGGAAATTTGATGGTCCAGTTAGCTTCGGAAGGTGATTTGTGACTTAGGAGTGGGATCAAAATGGGTTTTGATGGTTCGGAGTGGAATTAGGCTTAAATTGGCGAAGTTGATATTTTAGCAATTTTTGGTTGGTAAGTGAGATTTTGATTCGGGGGCCAAAATGGGATTTCAAGAGTTTCAGTAGCTTTGTTATGTCATTGGGATGTGTGTGAAAAATTTAGGTTATTTGGACATGATTTGTTTGGGATTTTAATCAAAAGCATATGTCGCAAGATTTTAGATACTTGGGCTGGAATCCGATGTATTTTGAGCGATTGGATGTTGTTTGAGATATTTCGATGAATGGGAAAAGTTTGAATACGTTTTTAGTATGTGTTGGTGCCTTTGGTTGAGGTCCCGGAGGCCTTGGATGAGTTCTGAATGGTCAATCGGAAGTGCCTTAAAAGATTGCAGCTTTTGAAGTTTTAGGTGTTGCGAAGATTTTCCCTTCACGATCATGTAGGGTGTATTGCGATCACGTACAAGAGATTTAAAGAGCGCGTGAGTTAAGCCTTCACATTCACGTCAGTGGCTTCGCATTCATGAAAGGCTTGGACATTGTGATCGCGTGCGCGTAAGTGTCTTCGCGTTCGCGAAGTTATAGGAGCTAAAGGCATCGCGTTCGAAACTTGCATGTTGTATTTGCGTAGCGTAGTTCTAGGTACTTGAAGATTTTTTCTTCGCAATCGCGAGGGTAGTGCCACGATCGCAATGAAGGAAAAGCAGATCTTGGCAGAATGTCTTATGTTATTTCATCCGCGATTTTGGGTCTATTTTCACCCATAGTTTATCATTTTGAGAGATTTTTGGTAGAGATTGAAGAGGGATTCGAGGGGAATCACTTGGAGGTAACATTTTTGACTTCATAACTTGTTTTTATGTGATAGTTAGTGGTGAGAATTTAGGAAAAATGTGTAATTAGGTCTTGAGTTTAAAAGGCCTTTAAATGATGATTTGAGGATCATTTGGACTCAGATTTTTGTGTTCTTGTTATGCATAGACTTGTGAGAGTATGAGGTTTCCAAAAATATAAATTTAACCCAATTTCGGGATGCTGGTCTGAGAGGCATTTTGGTTATTTTACATAATTTCACGTATTAGCTTAGAATTTAATTGTAAAACCAGCTTCTTGAAGTATTATTTATATTGTGATATAGAATTGAATAGATTTGGGGCCATTTGGAGTCGAATACTCATGGCAAGAACGTGATTTCTAGTTGATGTCGAGCCGGATCGAGGTAAGTGGCTTGTCTAACCTTGTGCGGGGGACCTTCCCCTTAGGATTGAAATATTTGGTAATTAAAATGCCATGTTCATGAGATGGCGAGAGCGTACTTGTGCAAATTGTTGGAAATCCGATTTTCTTTAAGCACTTATTACTATGTTCCTTATCGTGCTTTTATTACTTGTAATATTTAAATTTATGTTATCTTAGGAAAGCATGTCTAAGTGATTTAATTGCTTTAATTGTTCAATTTGTTTTCCTGAACTCTATGCAACATGCTAGGCTAGAATTATTTGTTGCCTCTGTTAGGATTTATGCCCGTCACTAGAGGGGAGGTGAATAGTGCGGCACGAGAATACTGATAAATATTGCGGAATTAAAATTGCAGGAGTAAAGTATATGCGGTAATTAAAGTAGTAAGGAAAGAACACACCGAATTTATACTGGTTCACCACAACGTGTGGTTAGTCCAGTCCCCGAGAGACTCTCGAGTTTCCACTAACTCCGTTAAGCTTACGGGTGCCTAACAAACCGTTACACTTGCTCGTAGATGTACACTCTACAAGACTTCAACTTGCTCGAGGATACTGCACCTCAAGACTTCACCTTGCTCGTGGATACCGCACCACAAGACTTCACATACAAAGATTGAGGGTACTTAGCAAACCCGACAATCAATGAGAAGATATGGTCTTCTCAAACACCTTTCTCTTTTACAACAAGAACTCTCTCAAAAGAGTAGATAAAGAGATACAAGATTAGCTCTATGAACAACTCAAAGTTGTCTCTTAAATGGCTCAACAAAAGCTCTATAATGATGCACAAATAATATCAATATGTATATGAATAATGAGAGGTGTTGTGTCTTTCAATTCAGCTCAAAAGACCTCTATTTATAGGTGGTAGAAGTAGTATGTCCGTTGCTTAATTGGCAATCAATTATGCTGATTTTATGCCAAGATAATCGATTATCAGATTTGGAAAATCGATTATCAGCTTACCGTTACAAAATCAGAAGCTGATTTTATGCAGGATAATCGATTATGTTGTTACAGTGTTCAAAAACTGGCAACGGATAGAGAATAATCGATTATGCTCTTGAGGATAATCGATTATTGACTCTTGCGGAAATTTCCAATAAATGGAATTTCCCAGAATAATCGATTATCACTTTTGCATAATCGATTATTCACAACTTACTTCAAAAACCATTTTGGTTAAAATGAAAACGTTAAAATCATTTTGTTTGAAGTATTTGAAATATGCTTATGATAAATATGATTTGATAAAAAGCTTTTATGCATATTGATGATGACCTATGTTGAGCCAAAAGACGAGATAACTTAAACGTTGCTCTTACATTGGTTCTACCTAACGACCTACACCTTGGGTCTTCGGTCTTGAACTTTTGAGCTCGTCTTTGGCTTTTCCATGCAATCCGTTCATCAATATGCTTCTAGGCATTCAATCTTGATTGTTTGTCATATAATAACTTTGTTCGACACTTGACTTCATTGTTTGTCATTCATCAAAACTTATACCTGAAAATCATGCTAATACAACCAAAGCGCACATATCATGGATAGAATGATTTTCTACAATTTCCCCCTTTTTGATAATGACAAACAACAGGAGATATGCATATCGGATTCCCCCTAAATTCATGCTATATCTCAACATACAATTCATGCAAACAATTCCCCTTAATGATAATTCCCCCTCAAATAAGGCATACTATAACGTAGATACATTCCCCCTTATTTGATGCATATCGCCTAAACTCTTCCCTCTTTTGGCATTAGCAAAAAGAGAGTATACAAAGGCTATTTTCCCCTTTCGATACTTCCCCCTTTTGGGTATATCAATTGTTAGTGTCAAGAATAAAATGGGAAATACAATGAGGAATATACATGGACGATATTTTAAAAAGTCATACCAGCATGAAATAATACCAAATGTTAGTAAAAACATAACAACCATAATAACGGTTATTTTTCGCAAATCATATTACTTAAGAACATATCAACAGTTATTCAAACCAAAAATAACATTCATCAAAACATGAATCAATTATCATTTTTAACAAAAATAATTGATACCAATTGGTATTCAAGATAAGAGTTATCAAAACATGAAACAACAAAAATAATTAATATCAATTGTTATCAAAGATATATTAATTGTTAACACATATCAACTATTACGTTTTTATCAAAAATATGATAACTAACCGAAATTCCCCCTCGATGCAATAAGGTTTCGTGCTTGGTGCATCTACTACGATATTGTAGTCTTCAAGCACACCTGCAAACGTACCTAAAAATAGGTTTTCGGTACCCAGGCACTTTTGGGTCATTGGGGGTTAGGCAAATAATAATCATAGTCAAAAGATAAATCTCTGTGTTTTGTAAAACATACGGGTGCTATGTGTCCTACCCGGTTGCAATAATGACATATAACATTCGAGTTGTGCATATGTCTTGGTTGAGCCAAAAACATTCTAGGTGATCTAAAGTCGTTATTCCTAGACGTATTGCGATTCCTAGAGTTATTTCTAGGTGGTCTAAAATGATTCATTTTAGACTCATTACCAAAATTCCTAGAGTTGTTTCTAGGTGGTCTAAAATGATTAATTTTAGACTCATTAGTGAAGTTCCTAGAATTATTTCTAGGTGGTCTAACTTCATTTCTATCATCCTTTCTAATATTCTTCTTATTTCTTCAATTGTTTTAGGATCATCAACACTACGTTTTACTAGTGTGTTCCTAAGTTCTATGTTCTCTATTCAAGGAGCTACAAGAAGAACAATTAGAATTTTGATCAATTGAAGAATCTTCATACATCTCCTTAATTTTATTTCTAAGATCAATATTGTCATTTTCCAAAAATTTATTTTTCTCTTCTAAAACTTTAATTTTAGCCTTGGCCTCTTTGGAGATTTTTGAAGACTTTTTCAATTCAACATATAATTCTTGAAAAGCTTCTTGTAATTCTTCATAAGAGTAAGAGTTAGAATTACTTACCTCTTCTTCCTCGTTGGCCATGAGGCATAATGCGGCAGTTTCATCGCCCGAGCTGTCCGAATCCCATGTCACACGCCTTTCGTGTTTGTTCTTCTTCTTGTCCTTGGATTTTGGACAATGTGATTTGGTGTGGCCAAGTTTTCCACAATTTAGGCATGAAGGACTTGGTTCTTCCTTCTTTATTTCCTTTTTCATAAACTTATAAAACTTTTCGATCAAGGCATTGGAAATATTGTCATCATCGCTATCCAAATCACTTACCTCTTCTCTTTTAGAGGATGAGGCTTTGAAGGCAATACCTGGACCTTTATTTCCAAGATAAGGATTAAGAATAGTGCTTTCATAAGTTTTGAGGTTACCTCTTAGTCCATCAATTGTGACATCCGTGATTCCTATCCACTCTTGGATGGCATTGGCTTTGGAACGCCATTCGGGAGTGAGACTCCGTAGGATTTTTCAAGCAAGATCTTTGTTCGTGTACACTTTCCCGAGAGCATGAAGATCGTTGACGATTTTTCAGAATCGTTCGAACATAATACCGATGGGTTCTTTCTCCCTCATTTTAAAGAGTTCATATTCATGTGTTAGAAAATCAACTTTAGATTCTCGTACTTGAGACGTACCTTCATAAGTGATCTCGAGTTTATCCCACATCTCCTTGGCGGTAGTGCAGTAAGAAATCTTCCGATAGTCATCCGGATTCACCGCACAATATAATAAGTTGACGGCCTTTGCGTTATTTTCAACTTTCTTGACGTCCTCGGCATCATATTCATCTTCCTCCTTTGGAACCGTGGTTTCCCCAACTTTCTTTGTTGGCATTTGTTCACCGTTCTTGATGATTTGCCACAAGCGAAAGTTATTTGATTGGATGAAGATTCTCATCCGCTCTTTCCAATATGTGTAATTTGTTCCGTCAAATAGTGGAGGCCTATAGGTGGAGTGTCCTTCGCTCATCATTCCTGGGTTCAATATTCTCAACAAAAAATATATATCGTTCTCTCAACCGGTTAAGGCTTTCAGAGAGTTAGGCTCTAATACCAATTGTTAGGATTTATGCCCGTCACTAGAGGGGGGTGAATAGTGCGGCACGAGAATATTGATAAAATTTGCGGAATTAAAATTTCAGGAGTAAAGTAAATGCGGTAATTAAAATAGTAAGGAAAGAACACACCGAATTTATACTGGTTCACCAAAACGTGTGGTTAGTCCAGTCCCCGAGAGACTCTCTCGAGTTTCCACTAACTCCGTTAAGCCTACGGGTGCCTAACAAACCGTTACACTTGCTCGTAGATGTACACTCTACAAGACTTCAACTTGCTCGAGGATACCGCACCTCAAGGCTTCACCTTGCTCGTGGATACCGTACCACAAGACTTCACACACTAAGATTGAGGGTACTTAGCAAACCCGACAATCAATGAGAAGATATGGTCTTCTCAAACACATTTCTCTTTTACAACAAGAACTCTCTCAAAAGAGTAGATAAAGAGATACAAGATTAGCTCTATGAACAACTCAAAGTTGTCTCTTAAATGGCTCAACAAAAGCTCTATAATGATGCACAAATAATATCAATATGTATATGAATAATGAGAGGTGTTGTGTCTTTCAATTCAGCTCAAAAGACCTATATTTATAGGTGGTAGAAGTAGTATGTCCGTTGCTTAATTGGCAATCAATTATGCTGATTTTATGCCAAGATAATTGATTATCAGATTTGGATAATCGATTATCAGCTTACCGTTACAAAATCGGAAGCTGATTTTATGCAGGATAATCGATTATTGTGATATGCATAATCGATTATGTTGTTACAGTGTTCAAAAACTGGCAACGGATAGAGAATAATCGATTATGCTCTTGAGGATAATCGATTATTGACTCTTGCGGAAATTTCCAATAAATGGAATTTCCCAGAATAATCGATTATCACTTTTGCATAATCGATTATTCACAACTTACTTCAAAAACTATTTTGGTTAAAATGAAAACGTTAAAATGATTTTGTTTGAAGTATTTGAAATATGCTTATGATAAATATGATTTGATAAAAAGCTTTTATGCATATTTATGATGACCTATGTTGAGCCAAAAGACGAGATTACTTAAACGTTGCTCTTACATTGGTTCTACCTAACGACCTACACCTTGGGTCTTCGGTCTTGAACTTTTGAGCTCGTCTTTGGCTTTTCCATGCAATCCGCTCATCAATATGCTTCTCGGCATTCGATCTTGATTGTTTGTCATATAATAACTTTGTTCGACACTTGACTTCATTGTTTGTCATTCATCAAAACTTATACCTGAAAATCATGCTTATACAACCAAAGCGCACATATTATGGATAGAATGATTTTCTACAGCCTCAATATTAAATTTCCCTTCTCTGAATATTTTCTTGCTGCTGTTGTGTATTTACATAAGGACTATAGATGTGGATTCAAGTAGCTCCCCCTTGTCTGTTTACTTTGGGACTGCGGGTTAGATTCCCGATAGATCCTCCTGCATATTTTTTTGGGACTGCGGGTTAGATTCCAAATAGATCCCCGTGCACAGTTATATGGAACTACACGAATGCACTCGGTAGATTCCTCCCGTACTGGTATTTATATTTGGGGACTACAGATCGAGATTTCCTGTGGATCCCCCGTATATTGATAGTTGGACAATGGGATGGTATCTCGGGGATCCTTCGGGAACACATATGATGGTCTACGAGACGATATCCTGGAAGATCTATTGGATAGTTGTGATTGGGACTGTAGGGCGGTAACCTGGAAGAGGCCCCGGTTGTTATCTCTGTGTTGAGTTGTATTCCTTTCCGTTAATTGTTTTTTGTCTGTTCTAGCTGTTGTTGTTCTTGCAAATTCTATGTTATTTCCTACTGTTTCACTTATTTATACTGTTTTAATTACATTGTTAACCCTTATATCTTATCTGACCCCGGTAGGGCCCTATCCTTCCTCGTCACTACCCGACCGGTTTAGGATTGGCACTTATTTGGTACCGATGTGGTGTACTCATGCCCCTTCTTGTGACGACCTAAAAGGGTCATCACCTATGTTTAATTGACTTCTGTGTCTCCAAGGCCTTGAATACCTTATTTAGAGTTGCCTCGATATTCGTGCACACTCTGGGTGCGTAGCCGGAAAGTCTAACTATGGAATTCTATGAAAAATGGTAAGTTTTGATCTTAAAATAATTAAATTTGACTTTGGTTAACATTTTGGGTAAGAGGACCCGGACCCGTGATTCAACGGTCTCGGAGGGTCCGTAGCAAAATATGGGACTTGGGCGTATGCCCAAATCGAATTTCAAGGTCCCAAGCCCGAGAAATGAATTTTTTTGAAAAATTATTTTCTGGAAATGTTTATGGAATTTGAAATAAAACCTGATTAGAACATAATGGTATCGGGTCCGTATTTTGGTTTCAGCACATGCTATATGTTTTATATATGTTTTAAGACATTTATGTAAAATTTGGTTAAAAACAAATGTCGTTTGATGTGATTCGGACTTAAAATGAAAAATTTGATGTTTTGGAAAGTTTGGAAGAATTCATAGATTTTGAAGTTTAATTCGATGTATATGATGTTATTTTGTCAATTTCACTGCATGGATATGTCCGTGTGATGTTTTTGATGTTGTGTGTATATTTGGTTTGGAGCCCCGAGGGCTCGGGTGAGTTTTGGATGGGCCAATGGTACATTTTGGACCTTGAAAGAATAGCTGTATGTTCTGAGCTTCAGGCTTCTCATTTGAGAAGCCAACCTCGCAAATGCGAGATCGCAAATTTCACTATTGGTTCGCAAATGCGATGCTTTGGGATTTCTAAAGGGTTCGCAAATACGAACCCTGTTTTGCAATTCCCAAGCCAGGAGAGGTCGGGGTTCGCAATTCCCACATCTGAGACCTGCATTTTTCTATACTTAGCCGATTTTAAGCTATTTTTCACACCTTTTTTAAACACAAACTCCTTTGGGCGATTTTTCAAGAACAAGTTTTCTTCCAAATCGATTGTAAGTTTTTTTTACTCATTTCTTTCAATCATTAACATCTTTTAACATGATTCCAACCAAAAATCAAAGATTTTGATGGGGGAAATTGAGTGGTTTGGGTAGAACCTATATTTCTCAAAATAATTCAGGATTTGGACCTCAATTTGAAGTCCGATTTCAAAACAAATTACATATTTGAGTTCGTGGGGGAATGGGTACTCGGGTTTTGGTTTGAACCTTGAGTTTTTACCATGTGGGCTCGGGGTCTATTTTTGACTTTTTGTATAAACTTTGGGAAACTCATTTTCATGCATCGGGGTTGATTCGTTTAGCGTTTATTGATGTAAATAAGTGATTTGTGATTAAATACGAACGAATTAGCGATGGAATCGAGGGGCAAGGCTATAATCGAAAGTTGAGTAGTTTTTAAGGCATTGAGGTAAGTTTTCAGTCTAACCTTAGCTTGAGGGATTAGGAGTTGAGTTAAAAAATTACTTGCTCCCTACTCCTTTTTGAGTACGACTTATAGGCATGGTGACGAGTATCTATACATTGGTGTCAAGCACGATCGTGAGTCTTATATTGAAAGCTGTTGTATTCTTAAATGACATTGCGTATGCCATAGCAAATGATCTACCATATCGAGCAAAGATTTGTTTATCCTCGTATTTCCTATTTATGATCGAGCATCTTCAATAATCAAACTGATTTAAGGTTGGTTATAGTTGATTCTCCCTTTCTAGGATGATTGTTTCTATATTGTTGTTCCCTTGCTGGATTTCTTGTGATTATGTGATAATATTAAATAGGATCGGGTGGTACGACTTCCACAAGATTGATGAAATGGGATCAGGTGGTACGCCTACCACAAGAGATGATGAAATAGGAGCGGGTGGTACGTCTACCACGAGATATGATGAAATGGGAAGCAGGTGGTACGCTTACCACGAGAAATAATAAAATGGGAGCGGTATGTCTACCACAAGATACAATAAAATGGGAGTGGATGGTATGCTTACCACGAGATATGATGAAATGGGATCGGGTGGTACGCCTACCACGAGATATGATGAAATGGGAGCGGGTGGTACGCCGACCACGAGATATGAGAAATGGGATCGGGTTTCACGCCTCCAACAAGATTGAAAATGAAAGTGAAAGTTGTCTTTACTTCTCTTTATCCATGTTAGAAGTTAAATTTCAGTTTTTCTTGTTGGTCTTGATATTCTGTTTATCTACCACCCCCACAGCATGTTCCCCTTCCCCATCTTTAATTGTTTATTAGTTGTTTGCTTTTCCGCCACATATTGTATAATTGCATAGGTTTATCTGGAGTCTGGTCCTAGCCGTGTCACTACCTCGCCGGGGTTAGGCCAGACACTTACTAGCACATGGGGTCGGTTGTGCTGATACTACACTCTATGTTCTTATGCACAGATCCAGGTACTGAACTACAACAGTAGTTTTAGGGCTAGCCTTCAGTCCACCGAGACACCGAGATAGCCTTGCAGATGTTCGCAGCTCCGACGTCTTCTCTATCTTATTTTATATCGTGTTATCTCATGTATTCGAAACAAACAATGTTTACTTCCTTCAAGTTATTGTATGTAGCACTCTTAGTAGTCAGTGGATGTTGTAACACCGGGTTCTGGTTAGAGGCACATGTTGGTCTTCAGGATATTTAGTTTTATATTTACTTAAGACTTCCGCTAAATTACGAATTTCGCTGTTGTTTAATTATTTATTTTCTGTTAATTCAAGTGGTAAAAATGGATTTAAAACAAAGGTATTTATGGATTATAAATGTGTGACTTGCTAGTTTCTACGAGTAGGTGTCATCACGACACCGAGGGTGGGAAATCCGAGTCATGAGAAGTTAGGATCAAATCTCTAGGTTGCATAGGTCTCACCACTCACAAAAATGCTTGGTAGAGTATGAGGGATCGATACTGAGACGTTTGTATTTATCCCCTAGAGGCAACGGAGTTAGGAAAATTTCACATTTCTTCTTTCCTATCATGCAGATTTGTTTCTCAATGGTAATTGGATTACTATGTTCTTTCATAAAGGACAAGAACATGCACTTCCTCATCTACCGCTCAACAGCTCAAGCCTCCAGCAACAACTCTTACTAGGGGAAGAGGGCAAGGCCGAGGTCGTGCTAGACGCCGAGGTAGGGACAGAGCTCAACCCCGAGCAGCAGCACCAGTAGCATAGCCTCAGGTTGATTTTGAGGAGGAGGTTCTGGCCCCAGCAGTTTGGGTGGGTCAAGTTTAGGTCCCAGAGGGGTTTATTACTACCCATTTCTTTATGATGCTCTGGTCTGATTGGTGGAACTCACGGAGAGTGTTACTTGAGCAGGTTTGTTTCCTGTAGCACCAGCCACTTCTCAAGCTGGAGAAGGGGATCAGACTCCGGCTACTCGCACTCCAGAGCAGGTAGCTCCTCAGTTTCAGACTCCAGCGGTTCAACAAGTTGAGGTAGTACAGTTGGGTGTGGTAGCTCAGACTGACGATGGAGCGGCTATTCTCGCTGATGCTTTGTGGATGCTGGATAGGTTCATCAAGCTCTTCACTTCTACTTTTAGCGGTGCATCTACTGATGATCCCCAGGACATTCTAGATAGTTATCACGAGGTTCTTCGGAACATAGGTATTGTTGAGACAATGGGGTTGATTTTGCTACATTTCGCTTGTCTGGATCCGCCAAGACTTGGTGGAGGGATTATTGCTTAACTAGACCAGCAGGATCACCAGCCTTGACATGGGAGCAGTTTACAGTGTTATTTTTGGAGAAGTTTATCCCCGTTACTCAGAGAGAGGCCTATCAGAGGTAGTTTGAGCTACTCTAGCAGGGTTCTATGATGGTTACCCAGTATGAGACAAGGTTCATTGATTTAGCTCACCATGCTCTTATTATACTTTCCACTGAGAGCGAGAGAGGGGGACGGTTTATTGATAACTCATTCAGCTAATTCTTCTTCAGATGGCCAGAGAGGCTGGGAGCGAGATATCCTTCCAGGAGGTGGCCAATGTGGCCTGTAGGGTTGAGATGGTACTATCATATGTGGATAGTCATAGGGCAGACAAGAGACCCCGTCAGCCAGGCAGGTTCAGTGGTGTCTCGTCTGGAGGCAGAGATTCGTACAATAGAGGTCATCCTCCTAGGCCTTACCAGTTAGCACTCCAAGTTTCTCACGGTGCTTTAGGTGGCCATGGTTCTCGCGGGCGCTATTATGATCAGCAGTCCTATAGTGCACCACTAGCTCCTATAGTGCACCACCGCTTTAGAGTTTCTAAGGCCGTCAGCCGATGGCTTATTTTACTTGTGGTGACACGAGGCATATTTCTAGGTATTGCCCTCGAGTTTCGAGCAGTTCTCCGCAGTAGGGTTCTCGTGCTACGGTACATGCACGAGATGTTCCACAACCCGCCTAGCCAGCTAGATGTGGGGGTAGAGGTACTAGAGGTAGAGGTAGAGGTCCTAGAGGTGGAGCTCAGGCCGTCAGAGGTGGATGCCAGCCAGCATCAGGCCGTCCCGGAGAGGTAGATCAGGGTGGTGGGGCCCAAGCTCGATGTTATACCATTCCATCCAAGACCGAGGTTAAGGCCTCAAATGCAGTCATTACAGGTACCATTCTGGTTTATAATAAAGATACTTTAGTGCTATTTGATCCAAGGTTTACCTATTCGTACATGTCATCTTATTTTGCACCGTACCTGGTCATGCCTAGTGATTCATTAAGTGTTCATATTTATGTGTCTACTCCGGTGGGTGATTCAATCATGGTTGATCGAGTCCATCGTTTGTGTATTGTGGTGATTGGAGGTCTCGAGACTCGCATAGATTTATTACTTTTAGACATGGCTGACTTTGATGTTATATTGGGGATGGACTGGTTATCACCTTACTACACTATTATAGATTTCCATGCCAAGATTGTGACCTTAGCTCTACTGGGTATGTCTCGATTGGAGTGGAGAATGGCTCTTGGTCATTCTACCCATAGCGTTATCTCTCATGTGAAGGCTCGGCGTATGGTCGAGAAGGGGTGTTTGGCCTATTTGGCATATATTTGTGATTCTAGTGCGGAGGTCCCTTCTATTGATTATGTGCCCAGTGCTCGCAAGTTCCCATATGTTTTTCCTTTAGACCTGCTGGGTATGCCGTCCGACAGGGATATTGACTTTTGCATTGGTGTGGCTCCGGGCACCCAGCCATTTCTATCCCGCCATATCGTATGGCCCCGCCAGAGTTCAAAGTTGTAGGACTTTCTTGAGAAGGGGTTTATTAGACCCAGTGTATAGCCTTGGGGTGCGTCAGTGTTGTTCGTTAAGAAAAAGGATGGTTCGATGAGAATGTGCATTGATTACCGGCAGTTGAACAAGGTAACAATCAAGAATAAATATCTGTTGCCGAGGATTGATGATTTGTTCGATCAGCTTCAAGGTGCCAAGGTATTCTCCAAGATTGAATTGAGATCTTGCTTCCATCAGTTGAGGATTAGGGCATCCGATGTCCCTAAGACAACATTCTACATTCGGTACGGGCATTATGAGTTCTTGGTTATCTCATTCGGGTTGACAAATGCCCCCAACAACTTTTATGGATTTGATGAACCGAGTGTTTAGGCCTTATTTGGACTCGTTTGTGATAGTATTTATTGATGATATTTTGATATATTCCCGCAGCCAAGAGGAGCACGAGCAACATCTCAAGGTGGTTCTTCAGACTTTGAGGGCTAATCAGCTATATGCTAAAATTTTGAAGTGTGAGTTCTAGTTAGGTTCAGTTTCATTCCTGGATTATGTCGTATTAATAGAGGGTACTCGGGATGATCCTAAGAAGATTGAGGCTGTCAAGAACTGGCATAGACCAGTATCAACTACAGATATTCGAAGTTTCTTATGATTGGCAGGTTACTATCATCGGTTCGTGGAGGGGTTCTCATCCCTCGCAGCCCCGATAACCTGATTGACCCAGAAGGGTGCCCAATTTAGGTGGTCGGATGAGTGTGAGATGTGCTTTCAGAAGCTCAAGACAACTCTGACTATGACATCGGTGTTGGTGTTGCCTACGGGTTCAGGAACTTATACAATTTATTATGATGCTTCCCGTACTAGGCTTGGTGCAGTGTTGATGTAGGATGGCAAGGTCATTGCCTATGCTTCAAGGCAGTTGAAGGTTCATGAGAAGAACTATTCAGTTCATGACTTAGAGTTGGTAGCCATTGTTTCCACGTTGAAGATTTGGAGGCATTATCTGTATGGCGCGACATGTGAGGTGTTCACTATCACAAGAGTCTTCAATATTTGTTCAAGCAAAAAGAGTTAAATTTGAGGTAAAGGAGGGTGGTTGGAGTTATTGAAAGATTATGACATCACTATCTTATATCACCCGGGGAAGGCTAATTTGGTGGCCGATGTCTTGAGTAGAAAGTCAGCCAGTATGGGTAGTCTTGCTTATATTCCGGTAGGTGAGAGGTCGTTTGCTTTGGATGTTCAGGCTTTAGCCAATCGATTTGTGAGGTTGGATATTTCTGAGCCTAGTTGAACATTAGTTTGCACGGTCGCTCATTCTTCATTATTAGAGCCTATCCGTGATCCGCAATTTGATGATCCCCATTTGTGTGTCCTTAGAGACACGGTGCAACGTGGAGGTGCCAAGCAGGTTACCTTAGGTGATGATGGAGTTCTGAGATTGCAGGGTCGAGAGTGTGCCTAATGTGTATGGGCTTCGAGAGTTGATTTTAGATGAGGCCTATAGTTCTTGATACTCTATTCATCCGGGCATCGCAAAGATGTATTAGGATTTGCGAAAACATTATTGGTGGCATAGAATGAAGAATGATATTTTTGCATATGGGGCTCGATGTTTGAATTGTCAACAAGTTAAGTATGAGCACTAGAGGCCTGGTGGATTATTCCAGAGGATTGAGCTTCCAAAGTGGAAGTGGGAACAAATCGCTATGAACTTTGTTACTGGACTCCCGCAGACTCGGAAGAAGTTCGACGCAGTTTGGGTCATTGTTGATAGGCTGACCAAGTCAGTACATTTTATTCCTGTGGCAATCTCCTATTCATTGAAAAGGTTAGGCGAGATCTATATTCGAGATATTGTTCGCCTTCATGGTGTGGCCTTATCGATCATTTTGGATCGGGGTACACAGTTTACCTCATGCTTTTGGAGAGCGGTTCAGCGAGAGTTGGGCACATAGGTTAGGTTGAGAATAGCATTTCATCCCTAGATGGACGGTTAGCCCAAACGGACAATTCAGATTTTGGAGGATATGCTCTGAGCTTGTGTCATTGACTTTGGAGGTTCGTGTGATCATTTTTTACCTTTAGCAAAGTTTTCCCACAACAAAAGATACCAGTCGAGCATCCAGATAGCTCCTTATGAGGCTATATATAGTAGGCGGCGTCGATTTCCGGTTGGATGGTTTGAGCTGAAAGAGGCTCGGTGTTGGGTATAGATCTGGTTCAAGAGGCCTTGGACAAGGTCAGGATCATTCAAGATAGGCTTCGTACAACTCAGTCCAGGAAAAATAGCTATGAAGACTGCAATTTTCGAGATGTGGCTTTTATGGTTGTTGAGCGGGTATTGCTTCGAGTGACGCCTATGAAGGGCGTGATGAGATTTGGAAAGAAGGGAAAGCTTAGCCCTAGGTTCATTGGTCCATTTGAGATTCTTGATCGAGTGGGAGAGGTGGCTTATAGACTCGCATTGTCGCCGAGCTTTTCAGCCGTGCATCCACTGTTTCATGTGTCCATGCTTCGGAGGCATCACGACAATCCATCCCACGTGTTAGATTTTAGCACTGTCCAGTTGGATAAGGACTTTGTTGAAACACGTTCTCAAGGCACTATACTAAACGTGTGTTGATATTTGTAGGTTTTGATGAATGACAAACTATGCGCAATTGACATATGACGAGGTCCAAGCACAAGCGCGCAATTGATATATAACGAGATTCAAGCACAAGACCAAGATCAAGCAAAGATATAAAGTTATACATGAGTCGTTCTTTAATTGTGATCTTGATCCGATAACTTGACTCAAGACTTGGCTTCTCTCGTAAAAACATTTTTATCAAATCATGCATATTTAATTTAAAGCAAAATGATTTTAAATCATGCATATTTACTTTAGTCAAAATGATTGTTAAACATGCCTCCAAAATCTGGACTAAGATAATCGATTATGTACTTATGATAATCGATTATGTTAAGTCAGCTGCATGACAATCGATTGTGAACTTATGACAATCGATTGTGTTAAGGCAGTGTGCATCAGATTTTTCAAATCTGCATGACAATCGATTGTGAACCTTATGACAATCGATTGTGTTGAGGCAGTGTACATCAAAGTTTTTCAAAGCTACAAAATAATCGATTGTGAACTTATGACAATCAATTGTGTTGAGGCAGTGTCTATCAGACATTTTCAAAGTCACTAAATAATCGATTGTGAACCTTTGACAATCGAGTGCATTAAGGCAGTGTCTAATTGATTTTTCAAAGGCTGATATATAATCGATTTTTCTCATAGCATAATCGATTGTGTAATTGACCGTTGCCAAAATATTTTCAAACACTATCAGGTAATCGATTATAGATTTCTAATAATCGATTGTTTTAAATAAAATCTGAAAAAGATTTTTTGAACGTTGCCAAGTAATCGATTGTAGATTTCTGACAATCGATTGTTTTAAGTAAAATCCGGAAATGATTTTTTGAACGTTGCCAGTAATCGATTATTTATCTTAGATAATCGATTGTTAAGCGTAAAATCTGGGAATGATTTTTGGAACGATTGGCAAACAATCGATTGTGGCATTTTGACAATCGATTGTCACTGAGTAAAATCAGCAATTCTTAATTGGCAATTAGGCAACGGTAATGCATGGTTTTGCAACTATAAATACAGCTTCAAATCAGTCTTCTAAACACAACAACTGATCATATTATTGCTATAGCTTGCATACTCTATTGTTCATCACTTTCTATTCATTACATAAGTTTTGAGAGCCAAAATTCTTGACGAAAGTTGTTGCGTTCTTGAGCGTATATGTTTACTCATATCTACTCTATTAAGAGAATCTTGTTTAAGTGAGTGCTAAGTGTTTTATACACTTGAAGGGAAGTGTTAGTCCCTTGTATTGTAAGAAGGAACTTGTGTTTCCTTTGGTTGAAGTCTTGGAGTGTTGTATCTTCGAGCAAAGGTTATTGAGGCTTGTGTCCTCAGTTTGTAAAGGTTTGTTGAGCACCCCTAAGCTTAACAGTGTTAGTGGAAATCTCGAGAGAGTCTCTCGGGGACTGGACTAGCCACGGGTTGTGGTGAACCAGGATACATCGGTGCGTTCGTTCTTATTTATTTACTTATCGCACTTATTTCTTTCCTGCAATTTTTTAAATTCCGCAAGTTTACGCTACTTTTTATTATAACGCTATTCACCCCCCCCCCCTCTAGCGTTAAGCGTATTTTCTAACAATTGGTATCAGAGCCCAACTCTCTGAAGACTTAACCGTTTGAGAGAAACAATCCATGGCTTCTACTCGTGATTCTTTTGCAGGAATAGGTGAAGGACAATGCTCCACCCGACCGCCACTATTCGACGGTACAAACTATGCGTACTGGAAGGAGAGGATAAGAATATTTTTTCAATTAAATAGTTTTCATCTTTGGAAGGTTATAATGAAGGGAGAACAAATTCCAACCAAAAAGGTTGAAAATAAAGATGTTCCAAAGTCCGAAGATGAATACGATGCGGATGATATCCGAAAGGTGCAAAACAACGCTAAATCCATTAATTTATTATGTTGTGCTGTAAATGCTGATGATTACAGGAAAATATCGTGTTGCACCACGGCGAAACAAATGTGGGACAAGCTGGAAATTACGTACGAAGGTACGGACCAGGTAAGGGAAGCTAAAATTGATTTCCTAACCCATGCATATGAATTGTTTCACATGAAGGAAGGCGAAAAGGTCGATGAGATGTTCGAACGATTTTCAAAAGTCGTTAATGATTTACATGCTCTTAAGAAGACCTTCACGAATAAGGAACTTGTCCGAAAAATTCTCCGAAGTCTCACTCCGGCATGGCGATCCAAGGCCGACGCGATTCAAGAATCTATTGGCGTTTCAAATGTCACCATCGACGGATTAAGAGGTAATCTTAAAACTTATGAATCTACTATACTTAACCCTCTTGTTGATGATCAAAGGAAACAAAAGATCGCTCTCAAGGCAAGCACAAGCCAACCTCAAAATGATGAGGACGGAGACAACAAGTTCGGACTCGTTATTAAGAGATTTCAAAAGTTCATGCGAAAAGAGTATGAACGAAAGGGCAAAAAGCAAGGAGATCAAATAAAGTGCTATGAGTGCGGAGAAACCGGGCACATTAAATCAAATTGTCCAAATGTCAAAAAGGAGAAGAAACCCTTCAAGAAACAACGAGCATACATATCTTGGGGAGGCGACTCCGGTGACGAGTCGAGTGAGGAAGAAGAAGACGAAGCCGCAAATCTTTGTCTCATGGCTCATGAAAACAATCAAGAAGAGGTATGTCAAATTTCTTCCAAAAATTTCTATTCTCTTGAGGAAATGCAAAATGCTTTTGATGAGTTGTATAGTGAATTTATTAAAGCTTCCAAAACTGTTAAAAGCATAAAAGAAAATGCTTCTTTAAAAGAAAAAGATTTTGAAAAACAACTCTCTTTGAAAGAAAAGGATTTGGAAAAACTAATTTCGGAAAATGAGAAGTTGAAAGAAGAAAACAAATTTTTCGGCAAGAGAAGCACCGACAAACCCGAGAGCTCTAGTAAAAATTGTACTTCTTGCATGCATCTCAAAAATGAGGTAGAAAGACTTAAGGGCACCCTAGATAAGTTTAATTCTTCTCATAAAAATTTGAATGAAGTTCTTGTTAATTTGAAGTCGACCAAGCATGGCATAGGCTTTGAGAATGAGCCTAAACAAAAGGTTGAAGCCAACCCCCAACAACCTAAGGCTCAACCTAGGATTAATAAAACAAACGCTCATCCTAGATATAACAAACCTAGAAATGGCTTTCAACAATCGCAACCTAGAAATAATCATTCTAGAAATAATGCATACTCTAGGCCAAAAACACTAGAAGGAATTTTGAACCTTGTAGCACACCTAGAAATGGCTTTCAACCTAGAAACAACTATCCTAGAAATGCTGATTTTCATGAATTGCGCAATAGTCATATTGTCAAGAATAAAGTAAATGAATTTCATCCGTCCAATTACTATCAACCTAGACGAATGCATAATCCTAATGTTGTTTGTCATTATTGTAGACGAATTGGACATATTGCTCCTGCTTGTTTTACACGACATAGACATAACACTCAATCACATCACTATGATTTGCCTAACCCCCAAGGACCCAAAATGGCATGGGTACCTAAAACTCATTAATCTGTTTTGTAGGTGTGTTTGAAGGGGTCAAGTGTACTTTGGTACCTTGATAGTGGATGCTCCAAGCACATGACTGGAGACGAATCCAAGTTCCTTACACTAGAACACAAGGAAGGAGGAAGCGTTATTTTTGGTGATAACAACAAAGGAAAAACTATCGGCATTGGATCGGTCGGCAAGGATGACTCCTCTTCCATTAAGCATATATTGCTAGTTAAGGGTCAAAAACATAATCTCTTGAGCATAAGTCAATTATGTGACAAGGGAAATCTTGTTTTATTTGATTCAAATGAATGCTTAGTTTTTCGCCGTAGCGATTTTAATATTATTTTTCGTGGATTTAGAATGGATAATATCTATATGGTTGATCTCGAAAATTCTTCATCTGAATATGTAGATTGTCTTATGAGCAAAGAAGATCATACGTGGTTATGGCACCGTAGAGTAGCTCACATCAACATGCATCTTTTGAACAAATTGGTTTCACAAAATTTAGTTATTGGTCTTCCAAACTTGAAATTTGAAAAAGACTCTATTTGTGATTCTTGTCAAAAAGGGAAGCAAACAAAAGCATCTTTTAAATCGAAAAATGTTGTTTCAACTACTAGACCTTTGCAATTACTTCACATGGACTTATTTGGACCATCTCACATTGAAAGTCTTGGTACAAATCGTTATGCTTTTGTTATTGTTGATGATTATTCTAGATTTACATGGACTCTATTTCTTGCTCATAAAAGTGAAGCTTTTCATAATTTCAAATATTTTCTTAAACGTGTTCAAAACGAAAAGGACACAACCGTCACTTCAATAAGAAGTGATCATGGGGGAGAGTTTGATCACAATCTCT
Organism: Nicotiana benthamiana; assembly: GCA_034376525.1. Classification (NCBI taxonomy): domain Eukaryota; kingdom Viridiplantae; phylum Streptophyta; class Magnoliopsida; order Solanales; family Solanaceae; genus Nicotiana; species Nicotiana benthamiana. The sequence continues at coordinate 121,594,827 of CM067331.1, forward strand.
TTGCGGATTTTTGTGACGAACTCGGTATCGAGCACACCTTCTCCACTCCAAGAACACCACAACAAAATGGGGTGGTGGAAAGGAAAAATAGGTGTCTCGAAGAGATGGCTAGAACCATGCTCGATGAGGCTAAGATTCCCAAACATTTTTGGGCGGATGCCGTGAGTACCGCATGCTACGTTTTGAATAGAGTAGTCATAAGGCCAATACTCATGAAAACCCCTTATGAACTCTACAAGGGAAGGAAACCAAATATCTCCCATTTTAGAGTATTCGGTTGTAAATGCCTTATTCATAACAATGGAAAAGATCAATTGGGAAAATTTGATGCCAAATCCGATAAAGGAATTTTTATTGGTTATTCCTCACGTAGCAAAGCATATAGGGTATTTAATAATAGAACCGGAACTGTGAAGGAATCCCCTCATATTGTGTTTTCCGAAAATAATGCTCGCTTGGCGAGAAAGGATTCTGGTTCTGATCCTGCAGGTATCTTAAACTCAATAAGTCCTCAAGACAAAGTACAAGAGGAAACTTCTAAGGAAATTCAAGATGAAATCTTGGAACAATTATCGGAGGAAGCGCCACAATTGGAGAAAGAAACGAAAATGCCTAACGAATGGAGGACAATCAAAGATCACCCTCTCGAACAGGTAATTGGCGACGTTGGAGAAAAGGTAAGTACCCGAAACTCTCGTAAGAACACCTTAGGACATACTTCTTTTGTTTCTCAAATTGAACCCACAACCATCTCCGAAGCAATTGGGGATGAATTTTGGACCTTGGCAATGCAAGAGGAGCTTAACCAATTCAAATGGAATGACGTTTGGGATTTGGTGCCAAGACCCGAAAATCATACCATAATTGGTACGAAATGGGTTTTTCGCAACAAATTAGATGAAAATGGTGTATCACTAGAAATAAAGCTAGGCTTGTAGCAAAAGGCTACAATCAAGAAGAGGGTATTGACTATGAAGAAACATATGCTCCCGTAGCAAGGTTAGAAGCTATTCGTTTATTACTTGCCTTTACATCTTCTATGAATTTCAATTTGTATCAAATGGATGTAAAAAGTGCTTTTCTAAATGGTGTTATTCAAGAATAAGTTTATGTTGAACAACCCCCGGGTTTTGAAGATTTTAAATCTCCAAATCATGTTTTCAAACTTAAAAAGGCTCTTTATGGTCTTAAACAAGCTCCCCGAGCTTGGTATGAAAGATTGAGTAAATTTCTTTTGGAAAATGATTTCATTAGGGGGAAAGTTGACACCACTCTTTTCGTTAAGCATAAAAACAATGATATTTTATTAGTTCAAATCTATGTGGATGATATTATATTTGGTGCTACTAACAATGTTTTGTGCAAGGAATTTTCCGATTTAATGACAAGCGAATTTGAGATGTCTATGATGGGTGAGCTAACATTCTTTTTGGGGCTGCAAGTAAAGCAAATGAAAGAAGGAACTTTCATTTGTCAAGCTGAATATTGCAAAGAATTGCTGAAACGATTTGAAATGACCAACGCAAAAGCAATGGCCACTCCCATGAGCACATCTGATCATCTAGACAAAGATGAGAAAGGTAAGGAAGTCGACACCAAAAGGTATCGAGGTATGATTGGATCTCTCCTTTATCTTACTGCTAGTAGACCGGACATCATGTTTAGCGTGTGCTTATGCGCTCGTTATCAATCGTGTCCGAAGGAGTCTCACCTAACTGCGGTGAAACGGATATTGAAGTATCTTGTTGGTACTGTAAATGTGGGTCTATGGTACCCCCAAAGGTTCTTCATGCCAACTTGTTGGCTATTCCGATTCCGATTTTGCTGGATGCAAATTGGACCGCAAGAGCACTAGTGGCACTTGCCATTTGCTCGGTAGCTCTCTCGTTTCTTGGTTTAGCAAGAAACAAGTAAGTGTTGCGTTGTCCACAACCGAGGCTGAATATGTAGCCGCGGGGAGTTGTTGCGCTCAAATCCTTTGGATGAAACAACAACTCTTGGACTATGGCCTAAGTCTTGATCATATCCCTCTTAGATGTGATAATACTAGCGCCATATGCTTGACAAAGAACCCCGTTCTTCATTCAAGAACAAAACACATTGAAATTAGGCATCATTTTATAAGAGATCACGTTCTCAAGGGTGATGCCGAAATTGAATTTGTTGAAACCAAAGATCAACTGGCCGACATCTTTACAAAACCCTTAGAGAAAGAGTCCTTCTTCGGAATTCGTAGTGAACTCGGGATTCTTGACTCCACGTTGATCTAAGTCATGCATTGCATTTTCCCTTTCTCATGATTTCTAACTTGAGCGTCGGAGACATCTAACGAATTTTTGCAGGTATCGCCCTAAAGGCAGGGGAAATTATAAAGATTGATGCAGAATAATCAATTTATCCTAAGGATAACCGATTTCTCATTAGTATATAATCGATTATCAAGTATCAATAATCGATTATGTTGGTATTATTTGCTTTATTATGTCTTCTTATGCAACTTTTGCTTAATCAATAATAAAGTCACTCACTTTTTCCATTTTTGCTAATGTCAAAAGGGGGAAGAATAAGGGGCTATGCACTAAATTTTTATTGGCATAAATTGAGGGGGAATTCATATGTTGAGGGGGAACTAATTGAACTAATTGCATACTTGTTGCATATCTTTACTTGTCTTGAATCGTCATTATGAATCTCTAATATGCATATCCCGATTAAAGTTTGCCATTATCAAAAAGGGGGAAATTGTTGAAACACGTTCTCAAGGCACTATACTAAACGTGTGTTCATATTTGTAGGACTTGATGAATGACAAACTATGCGCAATTGACATATGACGAGGTCCAAGCACAAGCGCGCAATTGATATATAACGAGATTCGAGCACAAGACCAAGATCAAGCAAAGATATAAAGTTATACATGAGTCGTTCTTTAATTGTGATCTTGATCCGATAACTTGACTCAAGACTTGGCTTCTCTCGTAAAAACATTTTTATCAAATCATGCATATTTAATTTAAAGCAAAATGATTTTAAATCATGCATATTTACTTTAGTCAAAATGATTTTTAAACATGCCTCTAAAATCTGGACTAAGATAATCGATTATGTACTTATGTTAATCGATTATGTTAAGTCAGCTGCATGACAATCGATTGTGAACTTATGACAATCGATTGTGTTAAGGCAGTGTGCATCAGATTTTTCAAATCTGCATGACAATCGATTGTGAACCTTATGACAATCGATTGTGTTGAGGCAGTGTACATCAAAGTTTTTCAAAGCTACAAAATAATCGATTGTGAACTTATGACAATCGATTGTGTTGAGGCAGTGTCTATCAGACATTTTCAAAGTCACTAAATAATCGATTGTGAACCTTTGACAATCGAGTGCATTAAGGCAGTGTCTAATTGATCTTTCAAAGACTGATATATAATCGATTGTTCTCATAGCATAATCGATTGTGTAATTGACCGTTGCCAAAATATTTTCAAACACCGTCAGGTAATCGATTATAGATTTCTAATAATCGATTGTTTTAAATAAAATCTGAAAAAGATTTTTTGAACGTTGCCAAGTAATCGATTGTAGATTTCTGACAATCAATTGTTTTAAGTAAAATCCAGAAATGATTTTTTGAATGTTGCCAGTAATCGATTATTGATCTTAGATAATCGATTGTTAAGCGTAGAATCTGGGAATGATTTTTGGAACGATTGGCAAACAATCGATTGTGGCATTTTGACAATCGATTGTCACTGAGTAAAATCAGCAATTCTTAATTGGCAATTAGGCAACGGTAATGCATGGTTTTGCAACTATAAATACAGCTTCAAATCAGTCTTCTAAACACAACAACTGATCATATTATTGCTATAGCTTGCATACTCTATTGTTCATCACTTTCTATTCATTACATAAGTTTTGAGAGCCAAAATTCTTGACGAAAGTTGTTGCGTTCTTGAGCGTATCTGTTTACTCATATCTACTCTATTAAGAGAGTCTTGTTTAAGTGAGTGCTAAGTGTTTTATACACTTGAAGGGAAGTGTTAGTCCCTTGTATTGTAAGAAGGAACTTGTGTTTCCTTTGGTTGAAGTCTTGGAGTGTTGTATCTTCGAGCAAAGGTAATTGAGGCTTGTGTCCTCAGTTTTTAAAGGTTTGTTGAGCACCCGTAAGCTTAACAGTGTTAGTGGAAATCTCGAGAGAGTCTCTCGGGGACTGGACTAGCCACGGGTTGTGATGAACCAGGATACATCGGTGCGTTCGTTCTTATTTATTTACTTATCGCACTTATTTCTTTCCTGCAAATTTTTAAATTCCGCAAGTTTACGCTAATTTTTATTATAACGCTATTCACCCCCCTCTAGCGTTAAGCGTATTTTCTAACAGACTTGTCTTACGAGGAGGAGCCGGTGGCTATTCTAGACCGGAATGTTCGTTAGTTGAGATCCAAGAGTTTTCCTTCTGTTCGTATTCAGTGGAGAGGTCAGCCTCCTGAGGGATGGACCTGGGAGTTCAAGTCCAATATACGAATCCATTATCCTCATCTTTTCCCGACTCAGGTACTTCCTTCTTCTGTCCGTTCGAGGACTAATGGTTGTTTTAGAGATGGAGAATCTGACGACCCAACAGGGTCATCACATATTTTTAATTGACTTCTATGTCTTCGAGGCCTTGAAAACCTTATTTAGAGATGCCTCGATTTGCGTGTGCAGTCCGGGAACGTAGCCAGAAAGTTTAAATATGAAATTCTGTGAAAAATGCTAAGTTTTGATGTTAAAATGATAAAATTTGACTTCGGTCAACATTTTGGGTAAATGGCACGAGAACCGTGATTAGATGGTCCGGGATGGTTCGTAGGAAAATATGGAACTTGGGCGTATGCCCGGAATTGAATTTCGAGGTCCCAAGCCCGAGAAATGTACTTTTCTATAAAAGTATTTTTTGGAAACGTTTAAGGAAATTTGAAATGAAATCTAATAAGAACATGATAGTATCAGGCCTGTATTTTTGTTTAGGCACCCGATATAGGTCACATATATTTTAAGACATTTCTTTAAAGTTTGGTTGAAAACGGATGTTGTTTGATGTGATTTAGACTTAAAATGGAAAATTTGATGTTTTAGAAAGTTTGAAAGAATTCATGGATTTTGAAGTTTAATTTGATGTATATTATGTTATTTTGGCAATTCGATCACACAAGTAAGTCCGTAGGATGTTTTTGAGGTTGTGTGTATATTTGGTTTGGAGCCCCGAGGGCTCGGGTGAGTTTTAGATGGGCCATTGATGTATTTTGGACTTTGAAAGAATAACTGGTATGTCGGAGCTGCAGGCTTCACATTTGTGAAGCTAGCCTCACAAATGTGAGATCGAAAATGTGAACAAAGCATCGCAAATGCGAGACCACGACTGGGCATCCATCTTCGCAAATGCGAAGATTCTATCGCAAATGTGATGCACGCCAAAATTCTCTGCCATTACAAATGCGATGTTCCGCTCGCAAATGCGACCATTGGTTCGCAAATGCGATTCTTTGCGATTTCTGAAGGGTTTGCAAATGCAAACCCTGTTTCACAATTCCTAAGCCAGCAGAGGTCGGGGTTCACAATTATGAACACCTGTTCGCAATTCCCACATATGGACCTGCAATTTCTATGCTTAGCCGATTTTAAGTCAGATTTCACACCTTTTTCAAACACAAACTCTTTTGGGCAATTTTTCAAGAATAATTCTTCTTCCAAATCGGTTTTAAGTTAGTTTTTACTCATATCTTTCATACATTAACATATTTTAACATGATTTCAACCAAAAATCAAAGATTTTCTTAGGGAAAATTAAGTGTTTTGGGAAGAACCTAGGTTTTTCAAAACAATTGGGGATTTGGACCTCAATTTGAGGTCCGATTTCAAAGAAAATTACATATTTGAGTTTGTAAGGGAATGGGTAATCGGGTTTTGGTTTGAACCTCGACTTTTGACCACGTGGGCCCGGGGACGATTCTTGACTTTTTGGGTTAAAGTTTGGGAAACTCATTTTCAAGCATTGGGGTTAATTCATTTAGCGTTTATTGATGTAAATAAGTGATTTGTGATTAGATACGAATGAATTGGCGGTGGAATCAAGGGGAAAGGGTATAATTGAGACTTGATAGTGTTCAAGGCATTGAGGCAAGTGTTCGGTCTAACCTTAGCTTGAGGGATTAGGAGTTGAGTCATATTTGCTACTTGCTCCTTGCTCCTTATTGAGTACGACGTATAGGCATGGTGACGAGTATCTATACATTGGTATGAAGCATGACCATGAGTATTAAATTGAAAGCTGTTGTATTCTTAAATGACATTACGTATGCCATAACAAATGATCTACCATATCGAGCAAAGATTTGTTTATCCTCGTAGATCCTATTTATGATTGAGCATCTTCATTAATCAAACTGAGTTAAGGTTGGTTATTGCTGATTCTCCCTTTCTAGTATGATTTTTTCTATATTGTTGTTTCCTTGTGAGGAAGTTGTTATATTGCTTGTTCTTTTCCGGGATTTCTTGTGATTATGTGACAACATGAAATGGGATCGGGTGGTACGACTACCACAAGATTGATGAAATGAGATCGGGTGGTATGCGCACCATAAGAGATAATGAAATGGCGACGGCTGGTACACCTATAACGAGATATGATGAAATGGGAGTGGATGATACGCCTACCACGAGAGATAATGAAATGCGAAGCGGGTGGTATGTCTACCACAAGATAGAGTAAAATGGAAGCGGGTGGTACGCCTTCCACAAGATATGATGAAATGGGATCGGGTGGTACGCCTACCACGAGATATGATAAAATGGGAGCGGGTGGTATGCCTACCACGAGATATGAGAAATGGGATCGGGTTGCACGCCTGCAACAAGATTGAAATTGAAAGTTAAAGTTGTTTTTACTACTCTTTATCCGTGTTAGAAGTTAAATTTCAGTTTTCCTTATTTTTCTTGATATTCTGTTTATCTGCCACCCTCGCAGCATATTCCCATTCCAAAGCTTTAATTGCTTATTACTTGTTTACTTTTCCGCCACATATTATATAACTGCACAGGTTTATTTGGAGTCTGGTCCTAGCCTCTCACTACCTCACCGGGGTTAGGCCAGACACTTACTAGCACATGGAGTTGGTTGTGCTGATAATACACTCTGTGCTCTTTTGCACAGATCCAAGTACCGGACAACAGTAGTAGTTTGGGAGCCAGCCTTCCGTCCACCGAGACACCAATGTATCCTTGCAGACGTTCGCAGGCCCGACGCCTCCTCTATCCTATTTTATATCCTGTTATCTCATGTATTCGTGACAAACAATGTTTACTTCCTTCAAACTGTTGTATGTAGCACTCTTAGTAATCCGTGGATATTGTGACACCAGGTTCTGATTAGAGGCATGTGTTGGTCTTCAGGATATCTGTTTTTATATTTATGTAAGACTTCCGCTAAATTATGAATTCCGCTGTTGTTTAATTATTTATTTTCTGTTAATTCAATTGGTAAAAATGGACTTAAAACAAAGGTATTTATGGATTCTAAATGTGAGGCTTGCCTACACGACCTCGAGGGTGGAAAATCCGGGTTGTGACACTTCTGTGCATGTTTTTCATGTGTAGATCCAGGTACAATTTCTCATGTCTACTATTCTTGAGGAAGATGACTACTTAGAGACTTCGAGGTATATTTGCCGCGTCCGCAGACTGAGGAGTCCCTTCCTATTTATGCCTTTTTAGTATTTATCCCTTCTGCACTTTCTGTTGTTATTAGAAAAATTTCGGAGTAAGAGCTATGTAGTATTTCCCTTTTCTTAGATTGTGATTCGTGGGTTTCCGAGTGTTGGATTTGGATATTGCTTTTGGAGGATTGTATACGATGTATGTCGAGCGGCACATTTAAACACTGTTATTACTTTATTCTGCCTCAAACTGTTTTACTTTCGCAAATGTGGTTTTTATTTTGCAATTTAGGCTTACCTAGTCGTAGTGACTAGGTGGGCGAACTGGGTCGTGACAATTTGATATCTGAGCTCTAAATTCATAGGAGTCATAAATCACAAGCCAGTTTATTAGAGTCTCGCTGATCGGTATAGAGACGTCTGTACTTATCTAGGAGGGGCTATGTAACCGTTAGGAAAAAAATTCCACTTTATTTGATTCCCCGTCGTGCAATATTTTTGACGTCACGATTCTAAACATTTGTCATCCATTCTCTCATAGATGGTAAGAACACGCGCTACCAAAGATGATCGGAGACTCGCACCCCTAGTCTTTCGCAAATTTGGGTTATTTTACCATTTTTGACTTCCGTTTGAGAGCTTTTGGACGATTTTGAAGGGAGATTTCAAGGGAACTTCGTTAATGTAAGGATTTTGGACCTAAAATACATTTCTATGGTAGTATTTTATTGACTAGGGCTGTGATTAAAGGAATTAAAGGGCTAAAATGGGTTATTTTCTACTATTTTACTACTCAACCATTTTTACTTAGTTTTGAGACTTAAATGATATTTTAAATGATGTTTAGGCTGAGAAACACTGTTTTACTATGAACCGAGGGGATTGTGATGATTTTTGGCTGAGTAAGGCTGAGGCTGTATTATGAGGAAACAACAACAACAACAACAACAACTACTACCCAGTATACTCCCGCCAGGCGGGGTCTGGGGAGGGTAATATGTAGACAAGCCTTACCCCTACCCGAAAGGGCAGAGAGGTTGTTTCCAATCGACTCCCGGCTCATAGGCTAAAAGGAAAAACAGCAGCAAAACAAAAACAAAGACAAAAACAAAAACAATAATAATAGAGCATTAGTAACTCCAGCAGAAATAGCGTAAATAGCGTAAATAGCGTAAATAATTATCTAAACATACGAACCTAAATACAATCGCATGCAATAATATCATACAGTAACTACCATAACTAACAGCCATAGGGGGATATAAGCTAAAACACAAATCATTTATGGGTAACCCTGCTGACCCACACCCAACCCCGGATGAGGCGTACGGAAAAATCTAGGAGCCCCTATCCTACAACCCTGATTCTAGACCTCCAGACTTTCCTATCAAGGGTCATGTCCTCGGAAACCTGCATTCTAGTCATGTCCTGCCTAATCACCTCTCCCCAATACTTCTTAGGCCTCCCTCTGCCTCGCCGACCGCCAACAATCTCCAGCTGCTCGCAGCTCCTCACCGGGGCATCGGGACTTCTCCTCCGCACATGCCCGAACCACCTCAACCTCGCTTCTCGCATCTTCTCATCCACCGGGGCCACCCCCACCTTCTCTCGAATAACTTCATTCTTAAACTTATCTAGCCTGGTGTGACCGCACATCCACCTAAGCATCCTCATCTCCGCAACCTTCATTCTCTGAACATGAGAGTTCTTCACGGGCCAGCACTCCGCCCCATACAACATCGCAGATCTAACCACGGCTCTATAGAATTTCCCTTTGAGTTTGTGTGGAACTTTCTTGTCACACAGGACTCCTGATGCAAGCCTCCACTTTGACCACCCCGCTCCTATACGATGAGTGACGTCCCCGTCAATCTCTCCGTCCCCCTGAATCACAGACCCAAGATATCGGACACTGTCCCTCTTGGCGATGGCCTGAGAACCAATGATTACGTCCCTGCCTACTTCGCTCAGCTCGGCGCTAATCTTGCACTCCAGGTACTCTGTCTTAGATCTGCTTATTTTGAAACCTTTAGACTCGAGAGTCTGTCTCCATACCTCTAACCTTTCAATAACACCGACCCTCGTCTTATCTATCAATACTATGTCATCAGCAAATAGCATGCACCAAGGCATATCCCCTTGAATATGTCGGGTTAGAGCATCTATCACTAAGGCAAACAAGAGGGGGCTCAGCGCCGATCCTTGATGGAGCCCCATAACCACTGGAAAATGGTCTGATTCGCCACCCACCGTCCTAACCCTAGTCTTAGCTCCATTGTACATGTCCTTGATTACTCTGATGTAGGCTTCCGGCACGCTCTTCGCCTTCAAGCCCCTCCATAGCACCTCCCTTGGGACCTTGTCATACGCCTTCTCCAAGTCGATAAGCACCATGTGTAGGTCCTTCTTCTTATCCCTGAATTGCTCCGCCAGCCGCCTGAAACCGAACTGGTTCCCAGATATAGATGTCACCTCCCTCACCCGCGCCTCAATCACCCTCTCCCAAACCTTCATCGTGTGACTTATTAATTTGATACCCCTATAGTTGTTGCAGCACTAGATGTCCCCTTTGTTCTTGTACAAGGGCACCACTGTACTCCACCTCCACTCATCCGGCATCATTTTGGTCCTGAAGATCGCATTGAACAACCTGGAGAGCCACTCCCCTCCTGACTTACCCATGCACTTCTAGAACTCCACAGGGATCTCGTCAGGCCCGGTCGCTCGACCCCTACTCATCCTACGCAAAGCCCCCATGACCTCCTCCACCCTGATGCGCTTGCAGTACCCAAGGTCTTTATGATGCTCTGAATTCCCCAGCTCCCCTAGCTCTATGTTACGATCCCCTTCCTCGTTAAGTAAGTCCCGAAAGTACACCTGCCACCTCTGTTTGATTTGAGATTCCCCCATCATAACTCTACCATCCTCACCCTTGATACACCTAACTTGGTCTAGATCACGTGCCTTCCTTTCCCTTGCTTTAGCTAACCAGAATAACTTCTTATCCCCGCCTCTCTCCCCTAGTTCCTCGTACATGCAACCGAACGCCGCGTTTTTAGCTTCCGTGACTGCCATCTTTGCTTCTTTCCTCGCCACCTTGTAGATCACCCTGTTCGCTCTACGTTCTTCCTCGCTTGTGCTCCCTGCCAACCTAGCGAACACCGCCTTCTTCACCTCCACTTTTCCTTTGACTACATCGTTCCACCACCAATCACCCTGATGTCTGCCTGAATATCCCTTGGCTACCCCGAGCACGTCCCGTGCTACCCCCTAACCAAGTTCGCCGTCACTGTCCACATAGTGTCCGCTTCCCCAGAACTTCTCCAAGCTCCGCCCTCAACCAACCTCCTTTCCAACTCCTGTGCTTTCTCCTTAGTCAAAGCACCCCATCTAATCTGCGGTTGTCCCCAAGCGCCCCTCCTCTTCCTCTTCACCCAGAGGCCGACATCCATCACTAGGATTCTATGAAGAGTTGAAAGAGACTCTCCCGGGATAACCTTGCAGTCCTTGCACATACCCCTATCGCTCCTTCTGATGAGGATGTAATCAATCTGAGTCCTCGCCGCCGAACTCTTGAAGGTAACCAAATGCTCCTCCCTCTTCTGAAATGTCGAGTTCGCAATCAGAAGCTTGGAAGCCCTGGCGAAATCATGCAGCGAAGTGCCTCCTCCGTTCCTAACCCCAAAGCCGAAGCCACCGTGCACCTCATCATAGCCACCAGCATCAGCCCCAATATGACCATTAAAGTCCCATTCAATAACTAACTTCTCAGATTGGGGAATACTACTCACCAGATCATCCAAGTCCTCCCCTAAGCCCGCTTACGGCGCGTAAGTGCTGATGACGTTGAGGACACAACCCCCAATAACCAGCTTAATAGACATTAACCTATCATTCACTCGCCTAACCTCGACCACGGACTCCCTTAGGTCCCTATCTACCAAGATGCCCACTCCATTCTTACCTCTCGACCCCAGAGTAGCGCAGCTTAAACCCATCTACATTCCTCGCCTTCGACCCTTTCCACCTAGTCTCCTGGACACACGCTATGTTAACCCTCTTCCTCTGAAGAACCTTCGCCAACTCTATGGACTTACCCGTCAGAGTGTCTATGTTCCATGACCCAATCCTTAATCTATGGGCGTCCGCTACCCTCTTCCCACCCTTACCTCCTGCCCTACCCGCAGGACCACCCTCTGCTCCCCTACTCACTCCCGCCCCTGCCCCCGCCCCCGCCCCCCGAGGACATGACCTTACGCTATCATCCCACGCCGCGGCCACTATCCCTCCAACCGACTTTGGGGAAAAGTGGCGCACACACGCACTATAACGAAATACGCAAAAAGGTTCAAACTAGATAGCAACAGAATAGACCTTACTCGAAATGCTAGCTAAAATATGTAAAAAGGTGCACAAAGTAAACAAGAGAGCGGGAGATACAAACACCCGGTGGAAAAACCTGAAAGTATGCTTTGATGCGCCCAAGTTTTCCTGAAGCTTCGTGTAGTTCTATTGCGCCTGCCGTGAGTCTGGACGGGAGTCACCGGGAGTACTATGGCTTGCCGGAAATCCTCGCCGGTAAAATAGTCACTTGTCCAAGAAAACAGAACACACCCACACACACCCACAAAAAAGCAGAGGAGAGAATAGAAATAAAAGAGCAGGAGTTACTGGAAAAATTTCCAGCGAAAAGCAAGAATCAAAGCACAAAATCAGAGATCTTGATTTTCGCTAAGTTCTTCACCGGAAACCTAGTTCAATAATTTGTGTATCCAAAAAACTATGTTATTCTTCAGCAAACAATAGAACTTCGAAAAATAGAGTATACGTTGATTGAATTCACAGATTTAAGGCAAAACACAATTGATTGGATCAATGGATATAAATCAGCAAGAAATATGATAAACTAAAACAAGTAAAATCAAAACCCCAGATTTCAATTACCATAAACTTCACCTGAAATTATTTGAGATTCCTCTAGGGAGAAACTTACCAAAGAAGGATTCTGTCGGAAATCTTCGAAGATCGTCTTTAGAAGTGGGGGAAGAAATGAGGGAGGTGGGAAAGAAAAAAGGGGGACAGATTTCTCACTGCTTACTAAACGCAAGTAGTTTTGAAAATCAAATATTCAGATAAACTATCAAAATAACCCTAATTTGAAAGACTCAAATACAGGAAATCAAATGAAATCAAATGTATTATGAGGAAACACTGATATTAATTTGAGGATGAGGGCCTGAGATATGCACGCCACGTGGTGTCCTGATTGATATGAGGCCGAGGTCCTATATTTGATGCCTTCGTTTGGGCCGTAAGGGCCCCTCCAGTTGTTTGCACACCTCCAGTGAACACGGGTACCCATTGTGATGTGAGATAGAGCCCAATGGGCTGGTACTCATATGAGTTGTTACCCGATGGGCGAAATTGTTGATATTGTGCCTGATGGGTGAACTTTTATTTGTCTGATTTATCTAAGTTTTATGTCAATTACCTGTTTATTGTTGAGAAAGGATTTTTACTGGATTTATTAGTTGTTTTTCCTATGTGCAGATTCAGGCATAGCTGGTAGCGCTCCCAAGTGTTGATCCAGCTTTAGGGGGCTTTCAAAGATTTTGAGGTAGTTGTTGACGTTCGCATCCTTGTGTCTCTATTTTTCTATTGCTTCTATTCTTTTTCAAACATTTGTACTAGTTATGGTTCTTAGTTGGATTGTATTCTGACTTATAGATGCGTATGACTAGTGACACCCCGATTAGGGCTGTGTATGGGTATTCTTCCACATATTTTACGTACTTATCGGTATTTCAGACTTATTCTTATCCTTTATAGCATGTACTTATGTGCTTATTTTGTTAATAAATTGGAGAATGGAGAGTGTCGGCTGACCTTGTCTTCATGAGAGGCGCCATCACGACCAAGTTCGGGGTTAGGGTCATGACATTCGATCATCTCCTCATCCATCTCCCGCAATTAGCTTCTCTGCAAAATCACTCGTTTTCTCCAAATTTGAAATCCATGAAATAAAAATTTGAACTTTTCACTTTTTTTTTCGAATTTTCTTGACCTTGCCCTCAATTCATATCAAAGCCCCTATGAATTCCCTAGTTTTTAAACAAAAGGAGTCCGTTTGATGTCAAGAATGCCCTATCTCATGGGTTTGGCCAAATTTCGGACAAATAGCCTTGAACGATCCAAATTCTTCAAGTTTCTCCCTCATTTCTTTCTTGGCACATGGTGGGGATTGCCGCATGAATCATTGGCCATGGACGAAAGTTCGGCTAATATTCGTGTTACAATTCCCACTATTGTCCTAGTTTTTGGTCCGTCAGAGTTCAAATGGATTCATTACTATTTTTTCTCGAGTTGTCGGAGCTTTTGGCAATTTTAATTGGTATATTTGTCCTCCCTTTTTTCTTCATATTCATCTAGTAGGATATTTTATTTTCTGTCTAAGAGTATTAGTGTTATTTTAGGTCATAATTGTTTAATCAATGATTAATAGCTCATTAATTAGGTTCACTCATTTTTCTTAATATATAGTTTTCTTAAAATATGCATCATTAGTTTTTTTATCAAATATCGTTTTATTCTCTGCATAAGTTTTTATTTGTTTGGGGTTTGTTTCCTTCTGGATTTCTGCCAGTATGAGAAAATGGCCCAAATAAATATTGTGCTTAAGTCCTAGGGATTTTTACCTATACATCACATATAGCAACCTTATTACCATTATTGTGCCTTGTTTGGTTATTACCCTCATATTCCATGTTTTTGTTACAAAAAATGTACCAAACGAAATTTTGCTGATGTTGCACCCTAAAATAACGCCATTTTTTAAGGCTCAAATCTATGTTAAATAATTTGTAGCCTAAAATAACGCCTGTATTTATGGCTCCTAATTAATCTTTGATTTTGTACCATTAAGGTAAAATCTTAAATGCTCCTAATCGAATCTCTCCTCTTTTCTGAACTGAAATCTGTCATTCTTTCATTGAAAATCAGATTTTGTAGTTATTCAGTGATAGCCAGGTTCGAAAATCTCATATATTGTAGTTCTTCCGTGATTTCCAGTTTCGAAAAATTTTCATTTTTGTACATCAAATACTGAAAATCATAATTGACACCGTGATAGTCAATCAGTACGGAGATTCTACAATGTCAAAAATTCCGATAATGTTTAAATGTAATGGTTATTGGGATAACTATGGCAGATTCCGAGATTTTGAAGTTGACGCCATTTTGGTTGATGATAATGCAAGCTACGGAATTCTCCAGTCTACAATTGCAGTACAATTATCGATTGATACATCGGATAAAATTGTAGAAATAAAATACATTGTGAATGATAATTGTCCTCCGTTGCAGATTAGGAACGATATGGGCGTTCGTGTATATATGGAAACGAAAAAGAGAATAAAAACTTAGGTTTGTATCCCTTATGTATTAGCGTAAGAGATTTCAATATGGAATTGGCATCACCAATGAATGCCCCATCAGTATAGGTAAGTTTGCTTCGAAACTGAAATCTGAGATTTTTGTGTTCTCTAATCAACTACAATTTAACGCCATTTATCTATAATGAAAATACAATGTGAATGAATTGTCTGCAGGTTCTTCAGGATCATTAAGGTTAATAGAAATTCCATCTTCACCAGCTATTGAGGAATATGAAAGTGAAATAATAACTGAATCTTCTCAAACATGTATTGAAGAAGGTCAAGTGTACCAGGACAAGAAGACGATAGTTGTTGCAATGAAGAATTATGCAGTTATGCAGAAGTTCCAGTTCAGAGTTAAAAGATCAAGTTGTAGAAGGTATGTGGTTAGTTATTGATTTAAAAAATTACTGTATTATTTCTACGTAGGAAGTTATAGTTAATTGTAGTCAATTGTAGTTAATTGTAGTTAGTTGTAGTTAATTGTAGTTAGTTGTCGTTAATTGTAGTCAATTGTAGTTCATTGTAGTCAATTGTAGTTCATTGTAGTCAATTGTGGTGACGTGAAAGCCAGTTTGTAGGTAATTGTAGTCAGTTGTAGTTAAATGTAGTCAATTGTAGTTCATTGTAGACACATTGTAGTTAATTGTAGCCGTTAATAAATATGTCTGAAAATTGGATTTTTTTGTAGCTACTGGCTTGTATGTGTTGCTGAGAACTGCAAATGGCATTTCAAGGCAACGTCTATTCATGATTCATCATTGTTCAAGATAAGAAGTTTTAGCCGACAACACACATGTTGCTGAATGGACGAAACATTCATAAAGCGCAAGTGTACTACAACAGTAGTTGGTAGCATTGTCGTTCCAAAGTTTTGTGATCCTAAGACTGTTTACACGCCAAAGGACATACAAACTGACATGTTACCCGAACATGGAGTCAACCTAAGCTACATGCAAGCATGGAGAGCAAAGGAAAAAGCATTACAGTTTCTGCGAGGGAATCTGTGTGACTCGTACAACAGATTACCAAAATATTTTTATATTCTTGAGAATAATTATCCCGGTTCTGTTGTTAAATTGAAGAAGGCAGCAGATGATTGCTTCTTGTATGCATTTGTTGCTCTTTGTACATCAATAAATGGTTGGCAACATTGTAGGCCGGTAGTGGTTGATGGGACATTCTTAAAATCAGCATATAGGGGTATTATGCTGACAGCAAGCACCATGGATGCAGCTGGTAATAGATGTAATAATGTTGTAGTTACAATGTAGTTAGTTTGTATTTATATAAATCAATGTATTTAAATTGCCTAAATTCTCCATATATATTTGTATTTAATAGTTAGTCTCATGTTATGTCTACAAACTGTAGGTTCTATTTTGCCCTTGGCATATGCTGTTGTTGATTCTGAAAACGACGCGTCTTGGAGGTGGTTCTTTGAACAATTCAAGGAGGCATATGGTGAAAGACCTTCTATGTGTGTTGTCTCAGATAGACATGAGAGTATATCGAAGGCAACATCAGTTGTCTATCCGGGAATGGCACACTACTTTTGCATGTGGCATATATGGACAAATATAAGGTCAAAATTCAAGAAGGCACATCTACAATTACATGAATTGTACTTTGCTACAGCATGGTCATATACTCTGGATGAATTCAATGAAAGGATGATGAAGATTCAGGAGGTAGACCCACGTGTATCGTCTTACCTATATGATATTGGCTATCATAGATGGTCAAGAGTACATGCAACGGCGAATAAACTTTTACCATGACGTCAAACATTGCAGAGTCGTTGAACGCTGTAACAAAGGAGGCAAGAGAGCTGCCAATATTTGATCTATTGGAGTATATGAGGACTATTATAGAACGTTGGACAAAAGATAAGTTATTGAAGGCAAAGGGTACTTTCACATTACTTGGGCACAAATTCAACAAAGAATTGGAAGATAACAATACATTATCCCAGAAACTAAAGGTAATATATTCTTTTTTGGTGCAGGAAAAAAAAATAAAAATAGTAGTAGCTGTTGAAGTTGTTTCCAGTGTGTTTTTAAAATGTAGTAAAATGTAGGTAAATGTAGTTAAGGTTATATGAAGTGTTTCCAGTGAGTTTTTAAAATGTAGTCAAATGTAGGTAAATGTAGTTAAGATTATATGCAGTGTTTCCAGTGTGTTTTTAATATGTAGTCAAATGTAGGTAAATGTAGTTAAGGTTATATGAAGTGTTTCCAGTGAGTTTTTAAAATGTAGTCAAATGTAGGTAAATGTAGTTAAGGTTATATGCAGTGTTTCCAGTGTGTTTTTAAAATGTAGTCAAATGTAGGTAAATGTAGTTAACGTTTATATGCAGTTTGTTTGTAGCTGATTTGTAGTTAACTAATTGTTGCTAACATAGTTAACTTATTGACACCTTTATATTTTCTTTTTGGTCTTGAATTGTAGGTGAGGGCTTCAACAGATCATATACACACTGTGTTAGATGGTGTGAAGCGGTACATTGTATGTTTAGAAAACAAGAAATGTAGTTGTGGACAATTCCAACTTGATGAACTTCCATGTGCACATGCTTTGGCAGCATTAAGGCATAGGAATGAAAGGCCGGACAACTATTGCTCATCGTATTACACAACGAAGAGCCTTCTTCTTACATATGAATTGCCAGTTAATCCTCTTCCTGATGAAGCCAAATGGGATGTTCCACAACATATTTTGGATGATGTAGTAAAGCCACCGGCTGGAGATAAAAGGCAGCCAGGTAGACCTCACAAGGAAAGATATAAAAAATTTGATGAAATAAACTCAAAGAAGTACAAGGTGTCATGAGGCAATTGTGGAGGTGAAGGGCATAACAAAAGAAGTTGCAAGAATGCGCCAAAAAAGACATGAATATAATGTAGCTACAATAGTTATTCAAAATAAATGTTAGTGATCCCAGATTATCGGAATTTATTGTGTAACTGTTATACGTTTTGACGATAATAAAGAAGTTTACTAATATACTTGAGTAATGTAAACTGTTTGCAGATTGTAGTTATAATGTACTGTAAGTGATTTCTAAATGTGTTCTAAACATAATAGATAAAGACAAAAGTTTGTAGATAAAGACAAAACATTGTAGTTTATATTCATGAAACCTAAGCAATTAATTACAATTTTTGTAGTTATATGAACTTTGTAGTTAATTGTAGTTACTTGTAGTAAATCGTAGTCAGTTGAAAAATATGTCTGAATAACGTATTTTTTTGTATCTACTGGATGGTATGAGTTGCCGAAAACTACAAATGGCATTTCTATGCAACGTCAATTCATTATTCTTCATTGTTCAAGACAAGAAGTTTTATCCGAAAACATAACAGCGCAAATGTACTGCAACAGTACATGTAGCATTGGACTTCCAACAATTTGTAGTTATGCAATTGTAGTTATATGTAGTATAGATGTGTAATCATATGCAATTGTAGGTAATTGTAGTCACTACATTAGTAATTTATTCCCACAATTATATAAAAACTGACAGTTATATAGAATGGCAACTGAAGCTATTATATATGCTATTAGATAGCTGTTACGGCAAATATGCTATTAGATAGATCGAATACTCATGTCTAATGTATTCATGAAAAATTGTTCAGTACAACCAAACTGACATAATTCTCCACTTCATGAAAAATTGTTCAGTATTCATGAAATATTGTTCAGTACAATCAAAGTTCATTACAACAGTACACTCTACTTCTTCTTTCGTTCAACTTTAGTTCTCTCGTTCTTTGGCGGTGGACCCTTCCTCCTTGCAAGCCTGCCGGTAACCTCACTCTCACTGATTGAACCATCATTTAGCTTCTTTGTGGCGTAATCCACAACAGAGCTCCATAGCGTCTGCGGTGTTTGTCAATATCAGTAAGATCTTCCTTTGGTATAGACAAATCACCATTGCTAATATACTCCGCAAAGGCAGCCACAAATACACCGCAATCCCTGCAGAATATGAGTAATTTTCATTAAATACCAAACCATAAAAAATATTTCATTAAACATATAGAAAGGGAGATTAGTATTTTACAGTGAGCCTTCCTTCTGTTGTGGAATCTCGGCAACCATCCATTGTATGTCTAGAGGGTCCGTAACTGGCTTCTCTACGTATGACTTTGTAGTCTTGAAGTCAATGTCTTTGCGTTTACCATAGAAACCAGTGCATAACAAATAAAGAGGAATAATGACTGAAAATTTTTCAACCAAGGTTTGAACAGTTTTGTTACGCTTTGCCGTCACCAATGAATCATAAACATACAGTTGCCGGTCCTTTATGTCAAACACTAACAACAACCAATGAAAGTTCTCTACAAGGTTAACAGGCATTAGCACATAATCCACAAGATCCCATGCTACATTAGCAAGAATTCTATAGCCCATAATGTATTCTCCAATATCATCATCGGCTTTAACAACAGAATTCCTTTGATCCATTGGAGCAGTAGAGAACTTCTCGTAGATACTTTCAATTTTTGTCTTGAACAAGCAATCGGTTGTTGTAAATCCACATTTGATGTTGGGGCCATATTTCCCCTTTTTTATCAAATAGTACATTATAACATCAATGTGCTGAAAAAAGTAGAAGTTCAATTGATAATAAGTTGTAGTGTAGACAAATAACAGCTACAAAATAACTACAGATAAACTACATTTGTAGTTAAACTGTATTTCAATTTGCTTATATCCAAATGTAGTTATATGTAATTTTAGGTATCTGTAGTTAAAGTCTGTATATTAATGCACTCTGTAGTTTAAATGAAGTCAGTTGTACACCAAAAAGACAATAACAGTGAGCCAGCTACAAAATACAAATAACAGCTACAAAATCTGTAGTTCAAGTCTGTATATTTCAATTTACTTATATCCAAATGTAGTTATATGTAATGTAGTTATAGGTCTGTACATTAATGCAATCTGTAGTTTAAATGCAATCTGTAGTGTTCAATAACTACATATTGTAGTCAATTGTAGTTAAATGTAGTCAATTGTTTTTAAATGTAATTAATGCAATCTGTAGTTTAATGCAATTGTAGTTAATGCAATCTGTAGTCAATTGTAGTCAATAAGAACCACATTTGGATATAATAAGACATACTTAAAGATGTTTAGATAATAGAAACTTTTGGATACCACTTGTTCAATATCAAAAATTAAGAGAGCATACAAGAGGAAAGAAAACAGGAAGAAATCAAAATTCAAATGCCTATTTTTTTTATGTACACCACAAAGACAATAACAGTGAGCCAGCTACAAAATACAAATAACAGCTACAAAATATGTAGTTCAAGTCTGTATATATCAATTTACTTATATCCAAATATAGTTATATGTAATGTAGTTGTAAGTCTGTACATTAATACAATCTGTATTTTAAATGTAGTCATTTGTAGTTAAATGTAGTGTTCAATAACTACATATTATCTACAGTTAGACAAATCAGCTTGCTTGACAATAACAGTGAGCCAGCTACCGGATAAAGATAAAACTGCAATGATAATCCATATACTTACTGTACAATTGATTAATTGTCGGGGGTGAGCAAGGGCGTAGAACCAGTCCTTCTTATCAATTTTTTCGCAACCCAAATCCAACAAAGGATTGAGATGGTTATACTTCTTCGAATAGAAGTATTTCCTCCTGTATTAATAATAGAATTAAACAAACAACTACAAAAAACAAAAACATTGACAACTTTAAAGTCTAAAAATGAGAGAAAAAAAAAAGAAAACAAGTACATACAGACATAAGACATTTAAGCACCATACCTCCTAGATGATTTGTCACTTCGATGGTATAACCAGGTAGTAAAACTATCTATTAGTTCAGGATCAACATCTTCACCAATGGGACTTGTGAATGGGTGCTTTATGTAAAAAAATTTGGCCCAAAAGACGTGCTGCCTTCAGTACTGTAGAGTGGAGTGAACGGTGATCGTGCATGTTTTCCAGGTAACCTTGTTCTTCCTTGATGAACAGGGGTTGAATCAACTTGAATTGGCTCACCATACATGACCATTTGTGATAGGTTTTCTGGAAGTTCAAAATTGTCCAGTGTCACACCTTTCTTTTCAATTCCACCACGCATCACTCCAATCTCCTCTTCTTTTTCAGCGCATTCTTCGACAACTTCAATCACAGTTACACCATGAATTGGTGACTGTGGAACATTGTCTTCAACATATGCTACAAAAATAATGCATATGCTTAAAAGCATTATAACAGTGTATAATAAACTATTTTATATTAAAAACTACATTATTAAACAATACCTTCTTTTGCTACATCAGCTGCTTGTTGGAGGTCATCATACAAATCAACTTGTTGTTCAAGTTGTTGAGGAGAAGTGGGAGCTGAAAAGGAAAATTGATTATTTATTAGCAATTCATGATGGAAGTATATATGTATGTAGGAATTATGTAGATACCTGTTGTACTAGGGCCTGCACGGAGTTGAGGACCAACATTGAACTGAAAATGTTTGTTATTGTCTGCTTGATTATGTTCGCTATTTTAGTTGAACTAGCAGCAAACTACATTTTGAGATGAATGTTGTAGTGTTAGAATAAATTATCATAACTATTATATAGTGTTAGATACAAATAACAGTGAGCCAGCTACAAAATATGTAGTTCAAGTCTGTATATTATAACAGTGAGCCAGCTACAAAATACAAATAACAGCAACAAACTACAAATAACAGCTACAAAATATGTAGTTCAAGTCTGTACATTAATGCAATCTGTAGTTTAAATGTAGTCAATTGTAGTTAAATGTAGTGTTCAATAACTACAAAATATGTAGCAGCAAACTACATTTAAATAGAAATATTTTAGTGTTAGAATAAATTATCATAACTATTATATAGTGTTAGAATAAATATATGTAAATTCTTACCTTGGACTCATCCAATTCATTTCTCTTGTTGACAGCATTCATTAAGCTTTTCAAAGATTCATCTATGAACTCTCGAAGTTTTGAGAGTTCATCAAAAACAACATTCTTCAACTGATCTAACTTTCCATCAACCTAAAAATAAAATATGTATGTTAGTTGGTAAGAGTATTCGATTAGTTACACTAAAATAAAAAGAACCTACAATGTCGAAGGAATGAAGGCAATTGGTACTAAATAATGACTACACAACTGTAATTTCTCACAGTACCTGCTCAAGCTTCTGTTCAACTTCCTGATCTGGCTACTTACAGATTCCATGTCATTTGGGGAATTAGCCTCTTCAGGTTGAACTGTCGGAGAAGCAGCAGATGGGACTATTGATGGTTGACTAACCTCTTCATCTTCATAATTAATCTTTCCTGGGAGACTGAGCGCTCCAATCTCTTCCCCAGATGCAACCATGTTTGAGAAGACAGTTAAGTAAATTTGAAAGAAAATTGTAGATGTCATGTATTTACTATAATAGTAATTGAAGAATTACACAAAGGTTAACAAGAATACCTTGAGCCACTCAGGCTTGATGATTTTTTCTTCAAGAACATTTAACCAAATCTGTCCTTTTGTAGACGACCATATTAAAATACGAGGAATGGAGTCAGAGCACCGTGTAGCAAGCTCGGTGCTGACAGAAGAACAACACTCGTATAGCCACACTTGTAAGGCTAACGAGCATCCCAGTATTAGATAAGATTGGACGTTGGGACTGAGACGATGTCTGACAGACTCAACAACTTGCTTGAAAGATTTTGTACCCCATGGGTACGAATCAAAATGACCACTCTCTATAAGAAAAAACGTAAACTTGTCTATCAAACTAACATTGTCCTTATCAGAAGGACAAACAAAGAATTCCAACATATACAGGATACACAACTGTACAGCATCCAAATCATTTGTCCAGGATTTGGATGTCACTATATTTCTTAAAAGCGATTTCTCGACCCGAGATTTGTTAGGGAAATATTTAGTCATTAAATGGATAACATAACTAGAATTGTAACCATAGTCCGATAAACTATCAACACAGTTAAAACCAGTTATCAAACAAAAATCTCTCAAGGAAAAAAATCAATTTTTGTCCATTTAAAAGAACAGAAAAATAGTCGTCAGTAGACTTTGATAACTCATACTTCATTAGAAGATGAATTGATTGGTTCTGCATGCAGATTGGGGGCATATCTAACAAATAACCAAAACATGTTTTCTTGAAACCACTTAATTGGGTTGGGGATAATAAAGACTTTATCTTGCTAGGTATCGTTGGATCGCACAAGCTATGGAACCGTATCACACCATAATCAACATTATGTTGAGCATAGTAAGGTTCATTCTACGAAAAGTATATTAATTGTGGTTAGAATGAAGCTAGATTTCAGCATTACAATATATAATGTAACATATCATATAACTACATTTTTAACATACAAACTACATTAAACTACAAAAACTATAATTAACTACAAAATTGAGTCAACAGTGACAGTTCCAAATAACATTACATTAAACTACATTAAATTACAAAAAACTACAATTAACTACAAATTTAATTCAACAGTATAATTTGCCAATCAAATTTGAGTCAACTGTGACAGTTCCAAATAAACATTACATTAATCTACATTAAACTACAATTAACTACAAATTTAATTCAACAGTACAATTTGCCAATCAAATTTGAGTCAACTGTGACAGTTCCAAATAAACATTACATTACACTACATTAAACTACAAAAAACTACAATTAACTACAAATTTGATTCAACAGTATATTTTGCCAATCAAGTTTGAGTCAATTGTGACAGTTCCAAATAAACATTACATTGCACTACATTAAACTACAATTAACTACAAATTTGATTCAACACTATATTTTGCCAATCAATTACACATTAACTCCGAATAACAACAATTAACTACAATTTGTATAAGCAACCCTAATATGCAATAATACAGTATATTTTTACAAAAAACACTTACACGCCAAAAAAACAATTGAATTCTAATTTTTTGGCAAAAAAAATATATTAAACTACAAAACATTGAGGAGAAAAAAAATTTGTTTACCTTCAATGAAATTTGTTGTGGAACCAATTTTGTAGTTTTTTTAGAGTGTTTCATCTTTTTTTGTTTTGAGGGGGAATGAGACACCTTCTGTATTTTTGTTTTCTGAACTATGGGTGAATCGTCCACAAAATCATCATCATCGACCCTCAAGCTTTTCCCCTTTCGCTTGCGTTGTTTATCGGCTTCTGTTTCTACACCGATAGCATCAACATCGTGCAAGTGCTTTGGACGAGTTTCAGCTCTGATTTGTCTCGGCGATGCAGGAACCCTTTCTTTTCCACTTGCATGGACAGATTGTTGTCTTTTTACTGGAGATTTAGGTGTTAAAATACCCAAATCAAATGATGAAATATCGGCTACTTTTTGACGTTTGGGAGTACTATGTTTTTTCACCATTTTTGACTATGTATAAGATTTTAGTGACTGAATATGTATTTTCTTGAGAAAACTTTGAAGAGGGTTTGGAGATTGACGGATGAAATTGAAGCAATGATAGAGATTAAAAATGATTATGTAGAGGGTTTGGGACTTAGATGCAACGTAGGACTGAAAAAAATGGTAACCTTCGACAATGGAGGATGACAATAGAGAGAAGAAGTTGAACCAGAGAAATCGGTAAAGGGGAAAACTTATCGATTTTGGAAGAAAGAGAAAAATACTTGGTAAATAAACGTGGGGGTAATTAAAAAGGGTAAAATGCGGTTGGAAGAAAGAGAAAAAAGTGAGGAAAAAATATGAAAAGATTTTGTTCCACAAATCAAGCCTCTAATAAATCATTGATCATTAAACCTTAAAAGTAAATTTTGGTACATAAATTGAAATATGGTATACTTAAATATAATAAATACTATCCTTAAATATGAGTGATTATAAGGTTTGTTATATGGGATATATATGTAAAAATCCCTAAGTCTTATACGTTGCAGGTCCACAAATACAAGTAAAAACTCTAAAACACTAAAAAATAATAAAAGGGGTAAATACATGCTGGTTTGGAATTGGATAAGGCTTAAGGGAAGCTTATAAGAAGCTTCTAGAAAAGCTGACACAGATCATGTTAGAGATAAAAGAGGGGGAAAATCCGGGGTTGGGGGGGGGGGGGGTAAGTTGATAAATTAGAAGTTAAAGGGATTCTTTAATTTACAAATTTGGTTTTTGTTTCCCTAAATTCCTTCTATAAAAAGACCATCTTGCCAATGATTAGGGCACAGGAA
The DNA here is from genome assembly GCA_034376525.1 of Nicotiana benthamiana. Classification (NCBI taxonomy): domain Eukaryota; kingdom Viridiplantae; phylum Streptophyta; class Magnoliopsida; order Solanales; family Solanaceae; genus Nicotiana; species Nicotiana benthamiana. The sequence goes on from CM067331.1 coordinate 121,620,232, forward strand.
AAAAGCATAGAACCACAAACGACTGAAAACCATTTCTTTCTAAAAGATTCTTAAGAAATTTTTGAATTTCTTTCTATTTGCTGAGTTATTTGCTGAGAATTTTCAGACATTGGAACAAGGTTTTTGGGTTTGATTCAATGTTGGTTTGCTGAGCGGAGTTAGAATTGCTGGCTGCTTTATTTTTTTTAAGCTGATGTTTCCCTTTTCTTGGTATTTTTCTGAACTTTTGTATGCTTGGTTTGAGTTGTTTTGAATGAAAAGTTGATTTCCTTAGACATTTGAGAATGAATGAAGTTAGATTGTGTATTCTTGTAATGGTTTTGGGATTTCTAGCCATATTTTAAAACCCTAAATCTGCTTTAGCTTGGCATTCTGTTATTTTTTCAGCTAATTTGTGTAATGTTTGAAGTGTGTGGATATTAAAAATGGTTTATTGGACATCTTTATCAATGAAACATGTAACATATGTTGTCTTCTTCTCTTCCTTTTCTTTCTTTAAGAAACATTTTATGTTAGTCATGAATAGTATAAAGGCATCAGGCAGATTTAGCTGTAGGATGAATATGAATTCTGGCATATTTTTCTTTATTTGAAACTTTGCAAATGTGTGTTAAGTTATTTATTATTGGTTATTTAGCTATAGTTTGCAGATCTAGCCACTAATTGGTTAGATTGACAAGCTCTAATGCTAAAAGAAGGGATTGAAAGTTGCTGATAAATGTTTGGTGCTTAAGATTAAATCAGACCGTATAATTTATTACGGCAAATGACTTTGTGTACATTGGAAGGATTTAATTATCAAGAGTTGTATTTGAAATGGCCAAATTTGTAAATGTCAGATTCTAGGTGATTTCCTTTGATGTTTCGAAGGCCTATGGTTTTCTTTTATGCGTATTTGTTGTATTTGGACAGTTACCACAAGCTTGCATTTTGCATAAGGAAATTGGAGTCAATTTGTTTAACTGGGCTTAGTCAAATTAGTTATCAGCCCAGTAAGGGTCTTAGCAAAAATTATTTGAGAGTTTGATACTTTTTTTAGAACAAATGAGCTTATTTACCTGACCCATATCCTTGTAAATAGAAGTATAGAATGCATGATTTCTTTACTAATTCATTTCACATATTTTTGTTTTTTTTCAAAAAAAAAAAAGTCGACTGTCTTTAGTTCTTGAATCCTAATTGTTTTTTCTAATTATGACCGTTTGTGGTACTTCCCTTAATATCCAAAAAATGCCTTCACTCATTGTTAATTCCACAGTTTGGGCCCTCTTATGTAAGTCATAACCTGAACATCAGTGCTTGCATTTTTGTAAGCCTAATCGTCTACTTTGGGCGTGAATCCAAATCTCATTTTTCTTTAATGTGAATGGCTAATACCCGAGTATAATCTTTTTTCTTAAAATAAAAAAAGAAATTGAGGCGTGCCATCTATAACTAAACTCCGTAATTCATGGCCCTCACACCAATACCAACTAGTATAGAAAGCACTTTTGAATATTTCGTAGTTTGCTTTAGGTACCCAATTAAATTATTACAACTATGGATACGATCCCCCTGACGTGGTTGTGATACCTAATTCTAAATTAGATAAAAATGGGAGCACCTTTAGTTTGCCCTTAAAAAAACATATATATAAATCTTTTCTTAAAATAATTTGAAGTGTGCCTGCCCAAAACAAAACCTATAATACATGGCCCTCACAAAATTATATCAAGAGCTAATACTTTTAGAAAATAATTTGAGGTTCGTCATACACAAATAAAATCCTATAATCTATAGCCCTCACATAAATATAAAATGTATAGAAATTGCCTTGAACTTTCGTAGTTTGCTTTAGGCGCATTAATTAAATAGTTGTCATAACTACGAGTATGGTTCCCGTGATATAGTTTGTGATGCTTAATTACTAAAATTCGGGGTATATTTATGTGATCCGGACACAATTTATTCTTTAATGACAACATGTTAGATCGTGGGCACGGTTCTTGTGACATGATTCACAATATGTAATAATAAATAATTAAAAGCGGCTATAAAAGCTAAAAATGCACAATATTTAACACATGTAGTAAATCAAATAATATGTCAATTATTAATAGTTTAAGCGACCGTGCTAGAACTACAGAACCCGAGAATGCCTAACACCTTCTCCTGGGTTAACAGAATTCCTTACATAGAATTTCTTGTTCGAAGACTTTTAAATAAAGTCGAAATTTCCTCGATATGGGATTTCAAAATAAACCAGTGACTTGGGACACCAAATAAACTATTCCAAGTCGCAACTATGATAAAATAAATAAAATAATCCCATTTTTATATATGTCACTTTAATTGGAAAAACTCTATTATACACCCCCCCTCCCCGGTTGGGAAAAAGGAGGTTGTGACTGGCGACTCTGCTGGGAAACAGAACCCAAAACTCCGCTTTAGGGTTCAGGAATGCTAGCTGAAAATAATTGTTATAATTTGCTATTATTTATTATCTGATTTTTACATGTTTGGGCCCAATGTGCCAAATGCGATTTTTTACCGTTTTGATATTATTTGGACTACATATAAAACTATTGCGAAACCCTTCTCTTCTCATCTTTGGGGATGTGCGTGCTGGTGTGACTCCTCTTTCTGTTAATGTCATACCTTGAATTCGAAAGAGGCTCGGACAAGTTATAAAGCTGGATGACCTTTTGGTTCCTGGTACGTAGTGCTCTTTCGGCTCGAGTTGTTCGCTCGGGTACACCAAGCATAGAACAATATTCCGAAGTTTTAAACCTAGAATAGTTCAGCCTCATAACGAATTCTAGTAGGAACGCTTGTTTGCATCATGTGCCTTTGACTTTGGGGACTTAACATAGGGGTTGGGTCCGTCTAAGACAGGTGGATACCAAAATCAAAAGATCATCCTGATACATTTTTATGTGCTACTTGTACAATTATTTGCTTCGGTTTGCATGTTGACCGGTTGTTAAAATAGGGAGAAAATTGGAAAAAATAAAATTAAGGTATGAGAGAGTAAATTGGTCGCCTTTGAAAAAAACATGTTGTCCAAATATATCGTAACTCTGTCGAAATTTTTTAAAAGAAAAAGAGAAAGGAAAAAGGAAAGGAAAATGGTTTCAAAACATTTCGTTATGTAAAAACTGACCAAACTATGCAAGTTTAATTCTCACCGAATATGTGATACGTAGGCAACCCTCAACGAGTCCAACTCTATTTTTGCAAAAAAATAAAAATAATAACCCGAAAATATGAAATGTTGTTATTCTGGCATGAATAAATTAGGTAAATGTCGTTCTTGTCTAATTAGCCCCAAATATCCCCAAACGGATGTCTGAAGCCTATTTTTTGCAAGAATAACCACATATTGCTCTTTTTTCAAATTTTGGCTACCTAGCAAGCACAACCCTAAAATCTTCCTTTTCAAAGTGCTGAAGGGTCGTATTTGCAAAAGTAGCCGTGTTATTTAAATTTTTGTAATACCCATTTTATAAAATTTGCTTTATTTTATACCAATCACCTTAATGTAAATGTGCAGAATAAGCACGAGTCAAAACTTGACAATGAAGGTTATGACCGAGATTCCTTTGGAATTGTACATGTGGTAGGAAGATATGGGTAAATCAGGACGAGATGTGGTTAAACATTACTTGGAGGGGGGGTCTTACTGGGTTACTGAAAATCAGGCCTACAGGAGACATAATAAAAGCACTGGTTATGTTTTGGGATCCAGCTCACAATTTGTTTCATTTCTCAGACCTTAAACTCACACCCACCTTGGAAGAGATAGTCGGTTATCTTGGGAGTGCCAAACCTTTAAGACATAAATACCCGGTTTCCCCATGAGTCGTCACCCCTCACAAGTTTCTTGATTTTCTAAAGATAAGCAGGGGAGTCCAATATGCAGATTTGGCAATTGGGTTTTCTACTCCACAGTTCATATATCAGTGGTACAGACACATAGGGGGACTTGAAAACCCGGAGATCAAAATTTGTAGCAAAAGTAATCAACAAATATGGGAAGAACATAGATGTTTCGCTTTCATGTTGGTATTTTTGGGTCTTCCTGTGTTTCCCGGGAAGGACGAGAATATAAATGCATGGATAGCCGGGGTTTTCAACACTTTGCTTACCAGGACAAAAGCACCATCGCACCTATGATAGTGTCTGAAATATTCTGAGCTCTCATAGCCTACAAAACCGGAGTAGACTTTTTTGAAAGGTGCAACTTGTTGCTACAAATGTGGATGATTGGGCATCTATGATCGTCCTCATGACATGAACTACGGGTCAATAGGAGAAAGCTGTATAGATGAGTTTTATACAAGGTTTGATGGTTTTAACATGCCAGAAGGGGTCGTAGAATGGATATCTTGCCTCCGCTCCGTCACTGCAAATCAAATAGAATGGACGTTGGGTTGACTTCCTATTGATGAAATCACATATATGCCAGCCACCGGTCCTCACTTCCTCCTGATGGGTCTTAGAAGTGTCCAGCCTTATGACCCACACCAAGTCTTGAGACAGCTAGAAAGATGTCAAATATTGTCCAAGGATGAAGACCTTGGCCATCATGTGGTCAAGATCCGTTTTGATGGCTAGTTTCATGAAACTGTGGTTCGCCAGATTTGGAGTGAGTGCCAATATTTGACGGTAAATACCCTAGTACTTGATCTGTATATAGGTGAAGTCTCACCCAATTACCCCGCCTAGTACAAAAGGAAAGTTGAGTTTGGAAGGACAGCTAAAAGACCCCACCTCCAAGAGTTTGTTAAAGCATCACAAGAACACTGGGAGTGGTGGACAAAAGAAAATGAATATCGGGCCACCATAAGCTGGTTAGAAGGGCAGATCAAAGACCTTAAGTTTGATAGTGATGTGCAAGCTAGTGCGGATAAGGGTGAGAAGAAAAAATTAGCCTAAGAAAATGAAATCCTCCGGGACCAGATCCAAATGATGAAGATAGCTGCTAAGAATCCGGAAAGAAGTCAAGCAGATAAAAGACTCATTAATGGCCTCAGGAAGAAAATATGTGAGTACGGGGATGATTTAGAAAAATTCGAAGGTAGTTTGGCAAGAGCTCGGGAACAGTTGGCAAAGAACGCCGAGGGATAGGCAGAGTTTTTTTGACAACCAAAAAGGAAATACGATGCAGAAGTCACAAACCTAAAGAAAAAGCTAACTACCTTTGAGAATGAGATGGACAAACAAGCCAAGAGCTTCAAAGCTGAAAGAAAACATTGCAACCCTTTGATGGCACAGCTAGATGGAGACCTACAACATTTGCAAGAACAAAATCCTACAGCCACCCGGGTTTTGGAGGCAAGATCTCAGCATATTGGGCACTTATTGCAGGAAAAGGGCATCATCAGGGAAAAGGATAGAAGAATCGCCGACTACATTGTGATGAAGTGCAAAGAATGTGAGGACATGACGAGGTCCATGTTCTTCACCACAGTAATGATCTCCGTTCGCCTGATAATGGTATAACGGGTAGACCTGCAGCAAGACCAGCTGCTGTCCCTAGGGCAGCGTTGGAGGCACTTATGTACTCTTGACATTGATTTGTGTATGTTACCACATGTACACCTACCCCTGGGCTTTAAAACACCTAAGTTCGAAAAAGTACGATGGGCACGGGGATCCCATAGCCCATCTCAAGAGGTACTACAATCAACTGAGAGTGGTAGGAGGAAAAGATGAGCTTTTTATGGCTTATTTCAGATCAAGACATATCTCGTTGGCACATTTGGGATGATCTGGCTCAGAAGTTTGGTAGGCAGTTTCAACATAACATAGACATAGCTCCTAACAGGAATTCTCTATCGAACCTCAATAAGAAGTCATCAGAAAGTTTCAGAGAATAGGTTGTTAAATAGCATGAAAAAGCGGTCAGTGTCAAGCCCCTATCAGTGAAACAAAAATGGTTAGTGTTTTCCTACTAGCCCAAAAGGTTGACTACTTTCAGAATATGATGCATGCAATGGGGAAACCGTTTGCTAAGGTCATCAAGATTGGTGGGATGGTTGAGAATGGTCTGAAAACAAGGTGCATATTGATCCAATCCGCCATAAGAGCTACGTCCCAATTAATTCAAAGTGGGTCTGGAGGTGTAGCGAACAGAAAGAAAAAGGAAGAAGTGGCAATGGCGGCTTAAGGTCCGAGAAACCCCCGTCCACCCAGAAGTTACTTCTCTCTAAAAACCCCAAAACATTATTATCCCCACCAGGATATAGCTTATGCTATGACCCCTAGCCTTATATAATTATGAATGCCCAGCCATACGTTCAGCCTCAATAATTGTTTACGAAAAACAAAGCTCCACCTCCTAGAAATAACCTTCGTCACCAAGCTCATTATAATCCCCGACCTCCATAAAATAATTTTGGGAGCCACCTAGGAGAACAAATTCACGCCTATTAGTGAATCATACTCTAGCCTTTTCCTTAAACTGGTCCAAATGGGTTTGTTGCAACACGTACCCCAAACTAGGAAAAACCTAGAGTCACCCTCCTACCGACCCGGTACCCGATGTGCTTACCATTAAAAAGTGGAAGGGCATGACACTAAAGACTATTGGACTCCCAAAAGTGCAATAGAAAGCTTAATCGAGCAAAAAAAAGATAGTGCTAAAAGATGAAGAAATCCCTAATGTGACTAATAACCCATTGTCGGCCCACAACAACGGGCCAGTTATCAGGATAATTTGTGAAGATAAGGAGTTTGATCCTTCCCTGAATGCCATCATTGCCATTGCCGATGTTAAAAAGAAGCCAAGGGCAGTTGCAAAGTAAGAAAAGGGGGGATAAAAAGAGCAACTCCGCCCTCAAAGTGCAGAAAAGATGGTGGCAACCAAAACAGGTGCTACACCCCCTAAAGACACCATTCTTTATATTTCCCGGGCTAACAGGGAAGAACAATTGGCATTGAGTCCTCCTAAAAGGTTCAAGCTGAACAAGGGACCTAAGATGTATGCACCAAAATGGACTTACGTGGTGCGGGGACCAATGATTCCACCTAGGCTGAACGAGCCTGTGGTCTTTAGTCGCTCACCACAAAGGCCTATAAAAGACCCCACTGCAGTCCCCTGGAACTACAACATAGTAATTGTGACGTACAAGGGGAAAGAAATTAGAGAGGAAGTGAATGAAACCAATCCTTCTGGGAAGTACCTTAATCTGTAAGAAGTGAACAATGCCAAGCAGAAGCGTTTCCCGCTCAAAAAGCCAGTTAGTGCCGAAGAAGTAGAGTAATTCTTCCAAAGAATTAAAATTACGGACTACGAGGTAATTGAACAACTCCGGAAGTCTCTTGATCATGTCTCCTTTTTGTCTCTACTGATAAGCTCAACTGAGCATCAAAAAGTGTTGATAAAAACCCTCAATAAAGCTTATGTTCCGATTGAAACCACTGTCAAACAACTGGAAAGGATGGCAGAAAGATTCATTGCAGTCAATCTGTTTTCTTTTAGCAAAAATGATTCGCCCCTGGAAGGGGCCGCCCACAACAAAGCCCTCTATTTGACAGTTAAGTGTGAGGAATGCTATGTGAAAGGTGTCATGCTAGATGGAAGATTTGGAGTTGATATCAGCCATCTCTCAACTTTGCAAATAAAGGAGATTGGAACTGAGAGCATCAGGACTAACAATGTCTATGTGCATGCCTTCGATGTCATCAAGAGAGACGCCATAGGCGTGATCGATTTGATTTTGAATAACGGTCCTGTGAACTTCGAGGTGACATTTCAGGTCTTGGACATGGATACCTCCGATAATTTTCTCTTAGGAAGGCCTTGGATCCACGCTGCAGGGGCTGTACCTTCTACTCTCTATCAAATAGTGAAGTTTGAACACGAAGATTAGGAAATTGTGGTTCATGGAGAAGACGAGTAGTCAATGTATTGGGACCCATCAGTCCCATGTCTCGAAGCTACGGAAGGTAGTGAGCATATAGTTTATCAATCTTTCGAGGTGGTGGTCGCAGATCAATGTGAGGAGGGAAGCCCGTGTCCTCAACCCTTTTTGTCAAATACGTCCATCATGGTCGCTACTGAAATGATCAAGCACGGCTATAAGCCTGGGAAGGGACTCAGAGCATCATTGCAAGGTATCACAAAACCTATCACTTTAGCTGCCAATGAGAAGTTCTTCGGTGTGGGTTTTCACGCCACAGAAACTAATGTGACATGGGCAAATGAACGAAAGAGCAATGGTTGGGTTCTACCTCAGCCAGTCCCGCATCTCTACAAAATATTAGTCAAGCCTAAGTACGTAGAAGAGGAAGAAGATAAGGCCTTCACGGCTGAGGAAATTTAGGATGTATGTGGAGCCATGAGGTAAATGTTATATGGAACTCACATGGTCCAGCCTGATGAAAGCTTGAGCACTGTTGAGGTGCAATTTGGGGCCCAATTCCAAGCTGCAAAATTGGAAGGCTACTGCATTCCCAGTCAGGCGGGAATTCTAGTAGTCTAGTATTGCCACCTTTTCTGCATTCCGAGTTATTCCAGGTGTAACTCGAATGTTTATTCTAGTTTATAGTCTTTAAAATTCCAATGTAAACCCTGCTGTCTTCAAATTCAATGAAATGAAATCAATATATCATCATATATGAATCTTTTTCTTTATTCTTTCTGATTTTTGTTACTTTTCTTGATTCGTCCTTTCCGTTATAATAATGTGGACTTAAATAATATGACATGCTTGCGGACTTCATGCCTAGATAATAGCACACTGTCTAACTATAAAATAATGAATCAAGAACTGGAATATGATGAAGAAGAGGCTTTTAGGGAAATGAACCAAGAATTGGAACAATTCGAGAATAAACCTAAACCAAACTTAAATGAAACCGAGCTGGTTAATTTGGGTAGTTCAGAAGAGGTCTAAGATACCATAATAAGCATTCACATAGATGAAAGAACTGAGGATGCATTGATGTAACTTTTTTTCGAATTCAAAGATGTGTTTGCTTGGTCCTACGATAATATTCCAGGATTAAGTGTCGATTTGGTGGTCTACAAGTTGCCGACTTACCCCAATTATCCCTCTGTCCAGTAAATATAGAGAAAGTTCAAAACTGATATCAGTGACAAGATTAAAGAAAAAGTCACCAAACAATTGAAGGCGGGTGATTCGAGTGGTCTGATACACCATATGGTTAGCTAATGTGGTTCCCGTGCAAAAGAAAGATAGGAAATATCGAGTGCGTGTTGACTATCGAGATCTGAACAAAGAAAGTCCAGAGACAATTTCCCTTCGCCAAACATCCACATCCTTGTTGACAACTGTGTCAAACATGAGATACAATCTCGCGGATTGTTATGCTGGATATCATCAGGTCATGATGGATGAAGAAAAGGCGAAAAAGACGGCCTTCACCATACCCTGGGGAACCTAATGTTACGAGGTGATACCTTTTAGTTTGAAGAACACCGGTGCAACTTATATGAGGGCCATAACTGCCATCTGAGAGCACGTAATTTTCGCATCGCTTGACATGTTCCTATAAAATTCATTAAACTAGGATTTTTCTCTTATTATTTGAATATTTAGGAATTAATTGTGTGATTTTGTGTTTATTTGTATTTTTCTTTTATTATTTGAATTATTAGGAATTAATTGTGTGACTTTGTGTTTATTTGTGTCTTTCTTTTATTATTTGAATTTTTAGGATTTATTTGCGTGATTTTGTGTTTGTTTGAATTTTAGGAATTAATTGCATAATTTTGTATTTATTTGCATGTTGCACATTTTAATTTGCATAATTCATAAAAATATAAAAATGGCATGTTTGCATCTAGGATTTAAATTTTACATTTTTAGGTTATTAATTAGTTAATATTGAAAATGTGGGAAAAATAACAAAATTGGTTAATTTTTTTTGAAATTTAGAATTTAGAAGTTTTTTTTAGTTTATTTCTTGTTAAATAGGTTTTTGGCTATTTATATTTATATTTTTGATTATTAAAAATCTGAAAAAATAATAAAATAAAATATAAAAAAAGAGAATAATGTTTATATATAATATTGGCTTTGTTATGGGCCAATTCTTGCATCAAACCTAGCCCAAAAAACCACCAAACCCACCCAAAATAGACCCAAACCTAGCACCCATGCACGGTCCAAAAGTCACATGTTCGAAACGGCATTGTTTTGCATCAAATCATCTGAGCCATTGATCAATCTTGATCAAACTGTGAAGATGCAAGGGTTGTTACCCTATATAATTGTCGGACCACACCCCCTAATATTTTATATTCACGCCTTTCAATTTTAGCAACATCTAATATTTTATATTTGCACCATTTATTTTTTGAGATAATTATGTATTTTTTGTACAATTATAACTTATAAATTAACTTACAATTTTATATAAAAATAATAAATGCACGAAATTAAGTTATCAAAATTATACACTAAAATTAAGATATAAAATTGATATTATATAAACATACTTAGGTATATATAAAGAGATAAATTAAAAGATTAAATAATGAAACAATAATACCTATTTTGAAATGGAGAAGAATTGAAGTTAAATTACCCCAAAAATTATCGTCATTACGAGAAGGGAGTAAAGTTCAAGGAAAAAGTGCCATTTTAAGTTTAAAGTAATGAAATGAATCAAATCTGAAACCTCTCAATTTTTATTTTTATTTTTTAAAATTTCAAGTGGCTGAAAAGTTCTATCTAAATTCTAAGCGATGGCGTAAAATGGGTACCCTATTTTTTATTCAATATCATTATGCCTCATAAATATGTACTTTAGACCTGCACGTTTTGTTCCACAGATATACTTGGTAGTTTGCACTGTGACCACAGGAATTTAATAATAAAAACCCAGAAAGTATAGTCAAGGTAGCATAAATGAGTACTTCGTCATCTTGGAAATCAATTGTCCGTGTTCAATGCATACACTCTCACCCGTTGATGTTTTAAGAAAAATGCTCTTTATGTTCCAATTTAATTGGTACTATATGTTTCTAGAAAATTTTATTTTGCATCTAATATAACTGATATTAATTATATTAGGTAATTTTTTTGTCTTATAATTTTATGAATTCAGATTTCTATAGATTTATAAGTATAAAATTGAGGTCCACAAATTTGTGAGATAAAAAGGTGTCATATACAATTAGTGTAAGTTGTATAAAACACAAAATAAAAATTTTCTATGCTTCTTAGTCTGTTAAAAAAATATCTAAATTCCCGTTCGTTTTAATTTATATGAACTTATTTGACTGAATATAAAATTTAAGGAAAAAGAGATAAACTTTAAACTTGTAGTATAAATAAGGCACATATATTTTATGTGATTATAAATTATTTCATAAATATAAATTATTTTTAAATATGAAAAGAGTTTATTCTTTTTAGCAATAACTAAAAACGAAACGGATTCACATGAATTGAATTGAGGGAGTATTATTTATTTTAAAAATAATTTAGCTTTAAATTTTTTATTTTACTTTTTATGACACCAATAGCCACTCTAAAAAATTGTTATTTAAAACTTAGTTAGTATATTTTGAATTTTAATTTTTTAATTAAAATTTTAAGATAAAAATATCTTAATTTATCTTTAAATTAAAATTTTTAACATAAAATAAATATTAACTAATTTCTAAATAGCATTTTGAGAATAACTATATGTGCACTTATAATTTTTTTTTTGTTTTTGGAATTTGGTCCACAGGAGATGAGCTACATTACTATTTGGTCTCACCGTTAACTGAAAACGAGCTTTGAGGATATAAATGTGCCACGTATATGAGATGTAATAGAAGCTAAAATCAGTGGATTGTAGATAATGAGTGGACCCCTTGAGGAATATAAAAATGAATTGACCTCATTAAATTAATGTCCTGTACAGTAGCACTGTGTTTTTTCTAATTAAATAAAACTTATTTTATTTTTTTATATTTTTGTTATCCTTTTTTCCATATATGTAAAGACTTGTTTTCTTTTCATACATCCTGTCAGAAAAGGAAAAGATTTTCACCTAATTTTGTGAGGCTGTAGTACACTAGTACTACCTCTTTTACAATACAAAATAAATCAAAATGTTTTGTATTTTCTAAAACAACAGTATCTGTTGTGTGGTTCTTGTTTTTTTTGTTTGCTTTTAGCTGATATAATAGTAGTACAAACTTCGCTTCTTTCTGCTGATATTATTTTTGGCGGTGCTGTTTAGTCTTTGCTCGGATATCTAATGTTTCTTTGTTCAAAAATAGATAGCTGATATCACAGAATTTTGTGGGGTGGATGATTTGAACTATTTGTGTAGTAAAAATGAGTTCTTGATTCAACATGGCTATGTTGGAATCATACAGGAGTTTATGAGCTCGATTCGAAATTTAATATTTGTACACATTTAGTAGATTTTCCGCCCCTGGTTGGAAGTAAAAGGATTTTATAGGAGCCTGAGAATTTCACAGTTTCTTGATTTTTATGGGTTTGTGTGTTGAGCTACATGCAATTATACGTGGATAAAAAATGGAGAGTTCATCTCAGTCTGGTAGGGAGAGGTCTGACAATTCAAGGGGTTTGAATATTTCAGGTGTTGTGGATAGGAATTCAAGATTTTGTTATGATTCTGGATTTTCTGATGTGAATTGTCTTAAAGATCAACAAGGCAAGAGAACAATAGGTGGTAGTAGTAGTAGTAAAGATGTTAGTTTGAGACATTGGTTGGACTCTCCAGAGAGAAGTGTTGATGTTCTTGAATGTTTGCACATATTTACTCAAATTGTAGAGATTGTAAACTTGGCACATACTCAGGGGATAGTTGTTCATAATGTGAGACCATCATGTTTTGTCATGTCTAGTTTCAACCGTGTTGCTTTTATTGAATCTGCATCCTGCTCCGATTCGGGGTCCGATTCGTGTGAAGATGGGCTAAACAGTTCATCTTCACCTTTGCCTATTGAATCTGGCATTGTATCTGATAGCAGTTGTTTGCAGTCAAGTTCTGGTCATATGGTGCAGACTTTAGAAGCTAATAAGAACAGACAAATTGAAGAAAAGAAGCATACTTTTCCAATGAAACAGATATTGCACTTGGAAACTAATTGGTATAATAGTCCAGAAGAGGTTGATGGTGCTCCTGTCACTTGTGCTTCGGACATTTATCGACTCGGAGTCCTTCTCTTTGAGGTTAGTACTTAGTAGCATTTAGCAAAATTTGCGTGTTTAGTTAAATTTTAGTGTTCTCTATGATGATCTTTTTGCCAAGGGTTTATGAAAACAACCTCTCTATCTCTAGAAGGTAAGGTAGGAGTAAGATCTATGTACATACTATCCTCCTAGACCCCATTTATGGTAATACACTAGGTTAATTGTTGTTGTTGTCGTTGTTCTATGATGATCTTTTTATCTTATTGATGCTTATAATTTGTGAGCAGCTATTTTGTACCTTCAACTCATCGGATGAGAAAATTGCAACTATGTCATGTTTAAGACATCGTGTCCTACCCCCACAATTGTTGTTGAAATGGCCTAAAGAAGCTTCATTTTGCTTATGGTTATTACATCCGGAACCAAGTAGTCGGCCAAAAATGGGGTGAGCATTCTTTTTTTGTGCCCACTTGGTTTATTCTTTTTGCCTCAAAAAGTTTTCTCGATTTATTTTGCAACCCGATCGGTTTGTAGTCTTCTAATATTTACTTCTGATTTATAATATCATCCTTGAGAACCTTGATTCTAGTCTTTTTGCTATCAAACTAGAAAACTATTACATGTCTTGCAACAGCAGTATCCCTTTTTTTCCATTAAGAAAATTGGTCGATGCAATGGCTTTACGTCTTGGGAGTAAGATCATAATCATTGTGAGAAAGTAAATTAATTACACCCGCCAAGGGTGCCTATAGTTGAAGATATGACATCACTAGATTTCACGTATAATTAGCTATTGTGGATAGCTTGATTCTGATCTTGCAATCTCTTCTCAAGGGCTTGTCTCAGTGTCAATATGCAAAATCATTGCTGATTTCTGGTTCAATGTCTATCTTGAACCTTATTGATTATTAATGAGGATGTGCGTTGTTTCATCCAAAGTAGAAAGAAGGGTAAGGAAAAGAATTCTAAGGACTTGTTGTTAGTAAAAGAAAATAGATAATAGTGACACAAAGGAGGTATCTACTAATGAGTACTATCTGAATATTGTGAGTCCCTTTCTAATGATGAAATGCATTTTGGACGTCTACTCACTATCTTGAATTTTCTACTGTCTCTGCTTCTTTCAGCGAGTTTTCATTAAAATGGATACCATGCAATTGATTATCTTAATCCGTAGTGATTTTAACACCAGTATCCTTGATTCTTTTTCAGTCTCTCCTCATTTGTTCTTTTCAATTGATGACAGCGAATTGCTAGAAAGTGAATTCCTTAGAACTCCAAGACATGACTTAGAAGAACGTGAAGCAGCAATAGAGCTTAGAGAAAAAATAGATGAGCAGGAATTATTGCTGGAGTTCCTTTTGCTAATCGAACAGCGAAAGCAGGAAGCTGTGGAAAATTTGCAAGAAATTGTTTCTTTTGTATCGTCTGATATAGAAGAGGCGTCTAAGATGCAGACAACCCTTAAGATAAAAGGAGGCTCAAGCTTAGAACCATCTAAGCGCTTAAATTCGCGGAGGACAGATATTACTGAAGATGGTGATTCCGGGAGCTCTGGATCTAGAAAGAGATTTAGGCTTGGCAGAGGAGAGGAATCCGATGGTCATCAAAATGAAAGCCAGAAATCGGAAAGGCAAATTGAATATAAAGGCAGCATTGTAGCAAAAATTTCCCGGTTGATGAAGAACTTCAGAAAATTGGAGACTGCTTATTTCATGACAAGACGCAGGGTTGTTAAAACAATGGACAAATCTACGAGTAGACGTTGTCAAACAAGTGCGGAATGTAGAAGCTCCGGTACAGCTACTGAAAGGAGTTCTCTGAGTAATTTGTCATCAAAAAGAGGGTGCAAGGAGGATGGACAGAGTGGATTTATCAATTCGTACTTAGAGGGTCTGTGCAAGTATTTTTCTTTTAGCAAGTTAGAAGTGAAGGCAGATTTAAGGCAAGGGGATCTTCTGAACTCTTCCAATCTTGTATGTTCTCTCGGCTTTGATCGTGATGGTGAATTTTTTGCAACTGCCGGTGTAAATAAGAAGATCAAAGTTTTTGAATATAACTCAATTCTAAATGCGGATCGTGATATACACTATCCAGTCGTTGAAATGGCTAATAGATCAAAGTTAAGCAGTATATGTTGGAATGGCTATATCAAGAGCCAGCTCGCCTCAAGTAACTTCGAAGGTGTGGTGCAGGTAAGTCAAATTCATGATCATTATTGCTTTTTTATTTAACAGAATCAGAAAGAAGCTTGCTTAGAAATATGATACAGGTATGGGATGTCACCAGAAGTCAGCTTTTCATGGAGATGAGAGAGCACGAGAAACGCGTTTGGTCTGTTGACTTTTCTGTGGCAGATCCAACCATGTTGGCGAGTGGGAGTGATGATGGTTCTGTTAAACTTTGGAATATCAATCAGGCAATTCTACTTTTGCACTTGGTGGATGTCAGCTTTAAAACTAAATGTACTACAGTCATCTAATTATTATTGTTGTATAGATTGAATGTGGATGTGTAATAAGTTGGTTTTTCTTACCTGGTTTGCTGCAGGGAGTAAGTGTTGGAACCATAAAAACAAAAGCTAACGTCTGCTGTGTTCAGTTCCCCGTTGATTCTGGACGGGCCCTTGCTTTTGGTTCAGCAGATCATAAGATATATTACTATGATCTGCGAAACTCAAAATTGCCGCTATGCACATTAGTTGGGCACAACAAGACAGTGAGCTATGTCAAGTTCATAGATTCAACAACTCTTGTGTCTGCATCTACAGATAATACAATAAAGCTGTGGGATCTGTCATCGTGCACGTCTCGTGTTCTTGATTCTCCTCTTCAGTCTTATACTGGTCATATGAATGTAAAGGTATTGTACTTTGATCCTATCAACTGAATAAAGATCTTGTTTCTGTGACCTCATTGAACAGTATGTTGTCTTTTAACATTCTCAGGGGTATAGTTAGAGAAATCTAAGTTGCCCATACAATTAAGTTAAATCCAATCTTCGAAAATGCCATCTCATTTACATCCTTCACGAGTTCAATTTTCTCTTAAATTTTCCTTGTTTTATCTCTTTAAAGAAAAAGAAGGTGAGGTACACCTTTGATATTTTAAAAATATATATCTTTCTGCAAGTTTCTGTACAATTTGTGAATTCTTTTCACCTGATACGTGAGCTCAAAATCGAGTGCAGATGAATTTGCCAATTTCCCAACTATGCCCCATTCACAAGTTTCAAGTATAAGATCAATATGTTTATTTGGGGTTGTTCCGTAGTTATTTAGCGTATTCTTTATTTGAGATAGACTCGCATAGGATATTTGTTTGTGAGTAGTACAATCTCGAAATACTGTGAATCACGATTTTGCGTCATAGTATTTTTAGAAGTTCGACAACATCATAGTCAAATTTTGAACTGTTTGATTCTCTGTATATTATCTATTCCGAGCTGCATTGCTAGCATACCTGCATAATCCTCCCATGTTTGTAGCCTCACCAATTGAGGGTCTATCCTTCCCTCTCCCAAACATACCCCAATCCTCCTCATGACCGCAAATTCAGTTTTGATCCTCCCTTATATACCACAAGCAAAGTTGGGTCTGACAAACAGCTTGATTCGTTTACAACCTTTGGTGGAATCTACATATGGATCCACCTGCAACGAATCTACCTATGAGGACCTTCCTACTCCGCTTTTATGACGGACTTTAAGTAGACGAGTTAGAAACGGAGAGTTGAATGGCTTTTCGTTGTGGGATAAAGAAATGGAGGGAGAGAGGCTGGCAAAAGAAAGTGGGGTGGGGTGCAACAGGACCTAAACCAGAATAGCAGACGAAGAAAAAGCGGTGGACAGAGGAAGGGATAAAATGTGTGTATATGTAGCATAAGTTTAATGATTTTCTTGTTTGAACTTTTCTAGAATAGCTAGACAATTGAGTTCGAGTCAAACCTGCGAGGCCTGTCAAGCATTCTTATGTTATATTGTACTCTCTTTAAGCACCATGCGTTTATTGTACTTATTCAAATGGTAGAGTATTGACATGAAACTTGTATTGATTTCCTAAGGCTACATGCATTTACATAAACAGGTGTATATGTGCTCGAGGGTAAATGATTTGCAGCCATACCTATAAATTTTTAGATGCTGTGTATCATCAACACTACCTCCAATTTCTTCTTTTTAAAACACGACTGCTAGTTACCAAATCATGTCTCTAATTTCTTCTTATAACTTACTCGTGACTTGTACTTTGTATCTTTCCTTTCCCATGGTAATGTAATTGTGCCTGAATGTATTTTGCTACTGATGAAAGCATTTCTTTGTTTCAGAACTTCGTTGGCCTATCTGTAGCTGATGGTTACATAGCAACTGGCTCAGAGACAAATGAGGTATTATTTATTACCACAGAATTGAATCTTTACTTGCATACAAGAGTTTTGAGCAATACTTACATTGTAATAAAAAATGTTTGTTCACATCTATATACATAAGGATAAATAGTACTAATACTGGATATTGTATTTCAGCATAACACACTTGCTTTCTGTACATTTAAAACATACCAATGACCATTTCCCTGTTACATACCCGCTAAAATCAATCAGCCAATTGACTATGCCTCCATCCTAAATAAGCTGGGTTCAGCCATATGAATCATCTTTACATATTCTGCTCCATTTGGATATTTCATTTCAATACTGAATCTTTAGAGGCAAAATAGGGGTTTTACTAGAAATCTTTAATCTCAATAATATACTTGTGCTCATTTTGGCGCGGAAGAATAAGCTTTTGTTACAATTGCCTATTTAGTCAAAAGAGTTCATTTTTTGTTATAATTGCCGATTTGTTGAACTGAGTCCACTTCATGTCCAACTCAACTTCATAGTAATTTTGGACATGCTTCACGCAGAGATTCAATTGGTGAAGAATTTTCAGGAGATTATCTAAATGATTCCAATTTAAGTTGTGACATCTTGTAAAGTGTCGATTGCTTGGAATTAGTCAAGACAGGTGATACAGTCGTACTGGATATCAGTGCTGCATATATTCCGCGTCTTTGACTTTTGGGTGTATCATATTTTTATCTATAATTGCTCTGAAAGAGTCATTTGAAGGGAAAGCCTATCTCTATAGTTAATACATGCAAACCTCTCTATAACAACCTCGTTTTTTCCGAACATTTTTTGGATGCTATAGTGAAGTGTTGTTATAGAGAACATATATACAACATTAACATGAAAAATTGGTTACGTAGAAAACTTGGCCGTTATAGTAAAGTGTTGTTATAGAGGAGTTCAATTGTGAATGCAAAATGTAAGGTCTGGCAGTTATTTTCTGTTTTAGCAGTTCAATATGTCCGGTTCTAGATGCTAAGTTTGTAGGTAGATAGTTTGACACAGGTTATAATACTGGCGTAACTCTTTGATTGTTCTAGGTCTTGGAAAGCTTCTGCACATAGAAATCAGTTTATTAACAGTAGATTCCATAAAAGGGCAGTACGGTGCACTAAGCTCCCGCTATGCGCGGGGCCCGGTGAAGAAAATAAGAAAGCACAAACTGGTTAAAATTTTCAGTTATGCTGCCTATGAAACGAAATTTGGCATCAGCACCCTCAAGGCAGGGTGTAGCCTGCATGTTATAGATGATATGTTGGGCCTTGTGCATATTCCACCATGTGGCAATTGTCATTGTGTACTATTCTAAATGTATTTATAGACGTGTATAGATATGCCTTTGGATCATATTGAGCATGTACAACATTTGATACCTGATTGGCCTAGACCATATATATACAGAGGCATGTGTAGCATCAACGGGATAACCAGCCGTAATCAAACAATCACATCCTTGCATGTATACCTAGTTATGGCTGTCGTTTATTTGTCACATAGTGTTCCCCCTTGGTCTTAAGTTTATCTCTGGCACAAGCAGGTTTATAGGCAGTCTGCAAAAAGATGTTCTCCTTGAGCTTCAAGAGGAAACCAAAGGATTTCAGCTACATTTTGTTGCTCTAAATTCACATAAATCAGCCAACTATAATCTGATTTGATTAGGTGGTCATTGACTTCCTTTTGTCACCTAATTTTCGTGTCCATCTTATATCCTTAAGAGAAAAGCCATAGCTTTTGTAAGTATCTTTATCTGAAGCCTTGCTAGCTACAAACAACCCCAAAAGGTGCGAACTTAAGTATGGGAACGTTACTGGTCCTCAATGCAAGGGCATGCTACTTGTCTGGAAAATTTACACATATTTTACGCATGTGTTGAAGTTGGGTCAGCAGAGGAAGAGCCAACTGCGTGGAAGAATAAGAATTTGTTTTTATAGAGATGATTGGAGGAGTGCTGTAGGAGTAACATGCAATATGAAGATACCTAACAATGTGGAAGGCCAGTAATGTAAATGAACAGGAACCATGGTGTTATATGGGAGTGCATGTTGGTTCTCCGGACTCGGACTATGCACAAACAAGATGAATGTCATATAAATGGGAATTTCAAGATGAATATGTTGTCATACCAAGACTGAATAAAGATTAGAAATGATGACATTTTCCAGGGTGTACATAGACCTGTATATTCATCGAGCTGGAGGTGTGGCAATATGATGGTTGAATGTGATAAAATGAGTCTTGTTTTTGACCATCTAGAAACAACTGCATAAGTGGCAGAGAGAGGACCTGGTAAACACTCATTCAAAAGCACCATGGTACTTGTTAACACTCCTATCAAGCCTCAAATTCTTCATTTCAGCCATAGGATCATCATACTCTTGGCCAAGCCTCTAATTTAGATCCAATACATACTCATCCCAGGATAAATAAGCCAAATGTTTCCTTCCATGCAAAAAAGGTTCGTGGCATTAGATTACTTTTTCCCAAAGTGGACTACTTCCACCTTGACCCTCTCTGCTCCAATGGGTACACCATCAACTTAAAAGAACTGATCCACCTTACAGCTACGTCCTCAAATTAGACCCATCAAAGCTCGGGAAATTTTGACCTTTGACAGACTAGTGAAGTAAATCGACTGAAATGTTAATCTATTTGCTGGTGTGGCTAAGAAACAGGGTTCTCGGACTCCTAGATGGTCGAAGTGCGGTAGATTCTTCATTCTCTCTTGTGCTTCCATTTTAGCCGTGAGCTTTGCAATTGATTGCATATGCTGTAATCCCGATTGATCTTGTCTCCTCTTTAGATCTCTGATTTATTTCTTCATTAAACCCATCTCCTTCATATCCATGGTCGATCGTGTTTCAGTGAGAATCTTAAAAGGCTGGAGCTGACGATTGAATGGCTCTGATACCAATTGATACAAGGAAATGAATAAAAATTGGAAAAAATAACCTTCAGGAAAGAGAAGTAGTTTCGAGTAAGGGTCGAATAGCTCAGGTAAGGGGAAGACTCTAAGAACAATTCAAAAGATTGACAGATAAAATGGGTGTTATTGTTTTAGATAAGCTCCAAATGAATGATTACAAGTAAATTATACTGTAGAACTAAGCTGGAAATTGGTCAACTCACTCTAACCAAATTTCCTGCCAAAATTGAATTTGAAAACTAATACCCAAATGGTGGCTATTAGCGCTGATTACTTCTCAATTTTCCATTATTAATGTGGATTTGGTGCTTTGTGTCATGCTGCAGGTTGTCATCTACCACAAAGCTTTTCCTATGCCAGCATTATCATTTAAATTTAATAGCACGGATCCACTTTCTGGTGATGAAGTGGACGACAGTGCACAGTTCATCTCATCCGTGTGTTGGCGTGGTCAGTCCTCTACCTTAGTTGCTGCAAATTCTATGGGAAATATCAAACTCTTAGAGATGGTCTAATGTGGTTTAAATCCCTTAAGTCTTGGCTGTTACTTTAAGAAGAGGAAATGTTTGAAGGGGAAGAGTTCGGCACAGGTAAATGAGGGGTTGCACCAAGATATTGTAGTGGCTGATATAAACTAGATACAATACCAGGGTAACAAGTTGCCATCAAGGATCAAATATTTTTGCAGTTAGTTCATAGCGGAAGCAACTCTCTGGAAGTATGAGATTTTGTCTCATAGCGGAAAGTGTTGTAAATAAATATTGGTTTTGGAGAGGAGTGAAGAGTTGCAAGTGTTAGTTCTGTTTGTATATTCTATAATTTTGAAGTTCTTAAGAAATTCTCCGGAATGTTAGATCTTGGCGTGATGACGTCTAAGCGCATTCATTTTCCAGCATATTCTGTTTAAGATGTTAATGCTGTTCATGACCAGCCAATTGGTTTGACATTAAGCATGCACAAATTATAACTACTAGTTATGGTGCACATCTTTCCAATGGGAGATTGTTAGCTGGTGAGATTTTATAATTCTATTCCATTTCATTTCATTTCTGAATATGTTTTGATTGTTTTATTTGCTTTTTGTTATTTTTAGCCAGTTGATGGTAACATTTTCAGTGTTATATTTTAATCTGCTGGCCTGTGGCCTGTTAATTCGGCAAGTGTCTATGATTGATAAAGACAAAGGCAAAGTAGAACATAGAAGACATGTTTCTTCAAAAAGTCTATTGGTTTAAGATCCAACCTTATATTTGATGTTTCATCACGTGACACGTTACGATTTTCTTTATATCTCATGGTGGTAGGAAAATGGATTTTTAGTTTTGTTAAGTAGTGGCACGTGGATATTATGTGAGTTGAGTTGTAACGTGATTATATTTACATAGCAATTTTAGACACTTGGCGGCTTGCGTTTTATGGGGTAAGATCTAGCATAGTTAAGTTCTTGTAATATACTAGCATAGTTGAGTTATTTTCGCGTTGTACAATTAGTTTTATAAGTTTTGTGCAATAAATTAAAAGTTGAATAATCATCCATGGGTACGTTGACACCAAAGTAGTGGCAATAATGCGACTAACTTTATGACAACATTCAAATGTTAATATGTGTTGTTAATGAAATGTTGTCGCACTCGTATTTTTTTAATCAATTAGCAAGCAAGGATATAATAGCGACAACTTCTGTTTCTTAATATAAAGTAAGTTATTTTTACTTTATGTATCTTCATCGTCCATGTTATACCTATTTAAGCTTGTCTCAATACAATATTAGAAAAAAAAACTAATAGGGGTAGAATTACAAGGAAAATCTAATTGCACTGGTTCCAACTAAATTTAGCTGACAAAACTAGTCTACCAATAAGTCTCCTAAGCCTTTTAACCCCTGGACCTGGTGTAAGTTTTGTTGGATTTCCAACTTTAGAACAAGGAGGATTTCCAGCACACCAACCACCAGGTATGAAACTACCATTACTCCTGTTAAGTAATTCCATATCAATCTTGTCTAAAACAGGATCATCTTGCTTGAACTTACGCGCAAACGCAGCGCCACTTGCAACCATTTTTGCAGTATCATTTAGGGAAAGAGTATTTGGATGTTGTTTTGGTGGAACATCCCAAGAAATATAGTGCATGTCATGGTTAATAACAGTTGAAGAGAATTCTGGTGCATTGCATACGACTGTCTGAAAGTAACCTTCTGGAGAGGACACAAAATTTGAATAATATAGAATTAGGTTTCTAGGAAGATTATCCCATCCCCATATGCAGTATTCCACAAATGCACGTGAAAGGATCATCCATGCTGAACCTGTAATCAAGTTGTAGTATGCGTTAGAGATTAAGTTCTATGTACTCATGGTGTAGAAAGCACAATTTACACGATAAAAATTCTAACGAACATATTATCACGTGCTAGATTACACTCATAGTGTAATTAGTTTCATAATGAAGACAAGAAATACAATATTACGCTTATGATACACATTAGGTCAAAATTAACTTGATGCATGATGTATTTGCTTTCCAATGTGGTAAAATCGTAACATATTCATTTTTATTTCTGTACCAGATATTGTTGAAATTTTATTGTTTTCAGTTTTGTCCGGGGAAGTTCAACATTGACACTCCCTAACAAAGGCGACTCCATACTCAGGGACTCAAACACGAAACCTCTGATTAAGGATGAACGAGTACTTACCACTCCACCACAACCCTCGTTGGTTCTTAATTGGCTATTTAAAGTCTTATTATACTTAATAAAATTATTTAGAGAAATTTTTAATCAATACTTTTATTTTTTTTGCTGCCCTATCTTTTTAAAAAATCAATAGTAGTATTAGAGCTTCATTAGTCTTACAAGATTTGTGAGTTCTTCCAAATGACTATTTTCAAATTACTTTTAACCAATATCAATTCTAAACTCATTTTCAAACATGAGAAGAAGTAGTCTCTCTATGGCCCTACAAACTTTCACTAGCGAAAAGTACTGGATTTGCTCAGTAAAAATAAAATCACATCTAAAAGCCTATGATTTATTGAATATTATAATAGAAGAATAATCCTTGCGGTCAATTCCTGAAAATCTTATCATTGTCTAGAATCAAATACTTTCAAAAGAGATTTCAAATAAGACAAGGTGAATAAGGGTATTTTTTTAATGCACAAAACCATAAGACGAAAAAGAAAAAAGAAAAAAATTGCATACAACAGTGTGCAATTTAAGCGATGCTCAAAACAATCCTCAAGAACAAAGAAGCAAGAATTGAGGAAGAAGAACTTTTTAAATTGCAGCAACTGAAACAAAGGAGGAGTGTTGAAATTTTATTGCTTTAAGTTACTCGGTAACTTTTTTAGCAAAATAAGTTGCTTAGTTTTAGGATGAATTTCAATTTTAAATTTCTATTAGATTGTTTAAGTTAGTTGAGAGATATTAGGTTTTTGATTTTTAAATTATGTGGATTTTTTGTTCGTAATTGTCTATTTAAAGTATTGTTTTGCTTAATAAAATCATTGAGAGACATTTTCAATTAATACTTTTAGGGGTCGTTTTGGTATGAGGTATAAGAAGGTATATGGGTGGTATAAAAATTTAATCCACCTTAATACTATGTTTCGTTAGCAAACCAGGTATAAGTTATCCGGTGTTAAAGTTAACAAGTGCTATTGACAATAATATTAAGGTGGATTAAATAGTATTGACAATAGCATAATTTCTAAAAATTGGTATATTGTGTTTTCTTGCATACTGATAATTTGATATTCAAAAATTAATTAACCCGAGGGAAATACTGTCACGGAATAAATTGCAAATATTTTATTAACACACACGTATTTTCAAAGGAAAATTTCACATTAGAACAACATGACTTTTATACTTTTCAATTTTATAGCTCATATTTCAATTTATAACCAACTACCCCAAAAATAATAGGCTAAAATTTAATATCCAACTTCAATAAGTTCTCAAAATTACTATTTAATTTTTTTTAAAAAATTCCTCAAGATTTTAAATTAATTTTCAAATTAGCAATTGTGACTCAAATATTAATTCAATAAATCAAATTCATTTGGGTGGTGAAAATTATATTTCTAACAAGCTTAAATATGTGGGTTTAAATTCCGAATTTGATTTAGTGAGAAATTTAGAATGGATATTATTAGACTTATTAGAAGTAGCATAAGGAGGTTGTATATAAAATTTGCAGTCATTTAATGGAGATTTGGACTAGTTTTGAACAAGAATTATAACTGAAAATCGTGAAAGAAGTTCGTCTATAAATACTTGTATAAAGGTGTATAAAAATGTATAATAGTGTATAAAGATATGTTTCAACACTCATATACACTATTATACAAAAAACTGACTTCGTCTTCTTCCTTGCGTTTTTTCTGAAATTTAACTCAAATCTTGCTCACATCTCCTCCAAATCACTTCAAATTTCAATTTTGAATTCCTTTTGATATTTTCAATCAATTAGAACAACACACAATCCAAACAACAAACAAATTCAAAAAAGTCCATTTTCAAAAGTAAAACTTTGAATTGTCTTCAATGGTGGACTTCTACTTTTCAGTTTCCTTACATTGCAAGCATGTGACACAAGAGGAGAAGCAAAAAATACACGGTCCCTTAAATCATATATAGAAGATGTGAGAAGAAGAGAGAGTAAAAGTAATGGTTGTATGAACAGAGAATTAACTCCATAGCTTTTGGAAGCAATGATTGTAAGAGCATAAATTCTGAATTTGCAAGTGCTTTCAAAATATGTATAATGTGAGTTAGATGTGGTAAAACTTAAAAATATGGTCCATTTTTTATTATGGTGAGAAATCACATGTATTTTCTTGTAATTCTTTCTATTTTCAACTATCAGAACTACATGAGATTACAAAAACATTACTATTTTGTTCCATTACATATGATATTCTTTCCTTTTTAATATGTTTTAAAAGAAGATGCGTTTCTCTATTCGAAATCTCTTTCACTATTTTACCATTAATGACATGCTTCATCAGTCACAAAACAAGTTGTGTGGGTCATTTAGGCGTATGCTAGAAGTCTTTTAGTATTTCTCAAGTCGTGTATCCCGTCAAACAAGTTGTATGTGTACAACATATGTGTTTAACCAAAAATCGGGATTTTGGTCAAAGCTTATTTTAAGAAGAACTCGGGTTACTGTTAATCAAATAAAAATAGGAATGAACGACATAAAGAATAACCAAGTAGAAAATAAAGTAATTAAGTAAATTTCAGTAGTGGTTCGTATCTTTACAAATGATTAGTTTTCTCCTTTTATAGCTTTCTCCAGGTAGTACGTTTTGCTTTTTTCATAATATAGCAATTATTGATATTTAATGGCATTTAATGCAATAATATAATTGGTAATCATATTTTGATTCAATACAAATTTTCTAACATTTTCCATAATTAATACCTATTAATTACTGACAATACGTATCTATACCCTTTTTTGCTATCGTGTTCATTCTCTTAATCCGACCTTCGAACATAAAGAGGTCCAAACATCTATCTTTTCTGAACCTCTTGAATCTTTGCCCGTGCCTGTTGTAACTCGTGCCTCTTTAACTATTCTTTGCCAATTGTCATCCTTTGACTAGTCTATGTGTCGTGACATGTCACTTTTCAATCACTTCTATATATGAACTTAATTTTTTCAATACAGATAATTCCTCCACTTGGCATTTATTCATCAACAGAATATTTGGGAAGTAGAATTTATTAAAGCGGGAATATTTGCCACCATTAATTCTTCTCTGGAACTGATGTTTTATTTGTCACTTCCATTTAATGTCCGCAACACGTGGCATCTCCTGGTTGGTTTTGCATCTTTTCAGTACCTTTACGACTTTTTTACGGCTTCATCAATTACCAAACGATAGTTATAATTTTGACTTTTCCATCATTGCACCTTTTTCTTTGACGGTTGTTTCTAAATATAATTTCTCACCTCTGTCTTTCTCACGAAAAGTTTTAAAACATTCAATTCTTGTTTTCTTCTTCCTTGTACTACTATGTCTTCTTCAAACCCTAACCCTAAGAGAGTCCCCATCATTGATAACCCTCGTCTTGCTCCTATTACAAACATGGGGGGGGGGGGGGGGAGGTAGACTTCGTAGTTTAGGATCTTTATCTTTACGAGGTCATTCTCTTCCTTTAACAATTTCTACTCCACCTTTTAGAACCATAGGTTCTATTTCTCAAAGGCCTTCATCTAGAGGTAAAGAACCCACTGAACCTCTTCGTGAACCTTGGTAGATGATATTATTCCTGCTGAAATATCTTTCTACAATGATAGAGAGTCTATCAGAAACCAAGTTTCTTCTACGTATTCATTAGAACGTGCTGACATTTATCCGACTCAGATCACTGAAGGTTTGATTTTTGAGGTTCGTAGAGATTTTTATTGGAGTCATGATTTCCCCATTATAATCCCCAATGCCAACCAAATAATTACTTCCTATTTGACGGGTTTTTCTTTCGTATATATATACCCTTTCACATTTAGTTTCAAGCCTTCTATTGACCCTATTATCATCGAATTGTATTGCTTTTCTGATGTTTGCTTAGGACAAATTGGCCCTATCGTGTGGAAGTCTGTTCCTTGTTTGAGGCAATCGGCCAACATGTCTAGCATGCCTTTTACTTCCTTCCATTTGATTCATATTTATTCTCCCAAACTCTTCCGGCAAGGAATTTTTACTTTAGTTGCGAGAGTAAAAGAGTTCTGATTAGTCCAGAGGACGAATAGGACCGTGGCTGGTACACCAAGTTTGTTGCTGCCCCTACTGTTGGTTTAGTGGGTGAAGAAAATATTCCTTTCCCCGAGAAATGGAATTTTGCACGTGAGTTTTCTTTTGTAACTATTATGTACCCTTTTTGTTCAATTTTGATGGTTGCCATTTTAGCTTTTCTCCTTTTTCTTCTTTAGCAACCATGGGAACTGTTGATGATATTTTCAATTTCCATAGTTGGGTAGGAAAGTTGTTAGGTGTTGCTTCGATGGAAGGTAGATCTTGGAAAAACCTTTCTCATCGATTTGGTTGGAAAGTAAAAACTCACGGTAATTACCCCCCCTTTATATCCTTTGTATTTCTATTCACTTCTTTGTTCAGCAATTATTTTGATCATTCTTTTTGTCAGGATTTCCTATTAGAGGCATAAGTTGTGAGGCCATCGCAGCTTCCAAAATTTCTTTAGAGAGACTCCAAGAAATAATTTCGGGTTCTTCATCGAAAAGGAAAGCTTCCACTAAGCAAGACTCTGAAGAAGAAGAAGAACAAGACGAGGGTTCTTTGATAAGAAGGCCTCGAGCTAGAAGGCGTATCATTTTAGATGATAAAGAATCTCTCCCTCGTTCTGCTCCTCTAACCGAGCCTATTGAAGTTGCCTTGATGATTTCCGATGATGATACTCCCATGACTACTCGTGATTCTATTGCCCAGCTTTTTGCTTGTGGGTTTGATAATGAAAGTCTGGGCCCAATTTATGTGACGAACCAAAGGGATCATCACTTGTTTCTAATTGAAATCTATGTCTCCAAGGCCTTGAAAACCTCATTTAGAATTGCCTCAATTTGCGTGCGCCGTCCGAGCATGTAGCTGGAAAGCTAAAATATGAAATTCTGTGAAAAATGCTAAATTTTGATATTAAAATGAATGAGTTTGACTTTGGTTACCATTTTGGGTAAACGATCTCAGACCCATTATTTGACGGTTCAGGAGGGTCCATAGGAAAATATGGGACTTGGACGTATGCCCGGAATCGAATTCTGAGGTCCCAAGCTCGAGATATGAATTTTTAAGTGAAATTATATTATAAAAATAATGGTATCGGGATTGTATTCGGGATTGTATTTTGGTTCCGGTGCCCGGTACAAGTCTCATATATATTTTGAATCACTCATATACAGTTTGGTTAAAAATGGATGTCGTTTGACGCGATCTTGGCCCTAATTGGGAAATTTATGCTTATTGAGAAATTTCATTGATCTTGAGGTTCAATTCAATGTTCATGATGTTATATTGGTGATTTGATCACACAAATTTGTTCGTAGGGTATTTTTGAGGTGGTGTCCATACTTGGTTGAGAGTTTCGAGGGCTCGGGTGAGTTTTGAGTAGGTTCCGGAATGCCTTAGGCTTAAAAAGATCAGATGTTGCAGGTTCAGGAATTTTGACAGGTCTCTGAACCCTCTTGCACGGTCCACGAGAAATTGCGTGCGGTCGTGGAGGAGCCAGCGCAACTGTGTGTCGCCTTTGAGCGGTCCGCGGTAGGTGGTGCGCGGTCGCGGTCGGCTTAGTGCGGTCCCCACTGGGCAATGATCCGCAGGTCTTAAGGAAGCTTGTGCGGCAGCGATCCTTTTTGTGCAGTCCGCACAGAGAGTTTCAGAGGGGTATAAATACACGGGAATTTCAGTTTTTTTTCACTTTTCAAAACCCAAAAACATAAGAGGTGATTTTTCAAGCAACCTTGCTTCTCCAAATAAATTGAAGTCAATTTTAACTAGTTTTCTTTAATTATTAACATCTTTTAACATTATTTCAACTTAAAATGAAAGATTTTCATGGGGGAATTGGGTGTTTTGGGCAGAACCTAGGTTTTCAAAAAAAATTGGGGATTAGGACCTCAATTTCTGATTTCAAAAGAAATTGCATATTTGAGTTCATGGGAGAATGGGAAACCAGATTTTAGTTCAAACCTCGGGTTTTGACCACATGGGTCCGAGGGCATTTTTGACCTTTTGGGGTAAAACCTTATGAAACTTAGTTTCATGCATCAGGGTTGATTCATTTATCATTTATTATGTGATTAAGTAACTTATGACTAGATTCGAGTGGATTGGTGGTGGTATCAAGAGGAGTAAAGCTATAATTGAGGCTTGAGTTGAATTCAAGGTATTGAGGTAAGTGTTCGGTCTAACTTTAGCTTAAGGGATTAGGAGTTGATTCGTATTTTTTACTTGTTATATGTTGAGTACAATGTATGGGCATGGTGACGAGGGTATCGAGCATGACCATGTGTCTTAAATCGATACGTGTGTATTTTAATTGATTCTATGAGAGTTGTGATTGATACTCCTGGATACTGAGTAGGGACTTAGTTTATTTCCGTGGACTTCATTATGATTGAGTAATAGTATTAATGGTGCCAAGTAGAAGTTGAATAGGATTGGTTATAGCTGACTCTCCCTTACTGGGACGTTTGATTTGTTGTTATTGTTTCCCTTGCCGGGAAGTTATTACATTGTTTTATTCCTTGCCGAGATTATATTGTGTATTGTGTCGGAAGAAATGGGAGCGGGGTGGTATTCCTACCACAAGAGATATTGAAATGGTAGCGGGTGGTACGCCTATCACAAAATATTAAAATGGGACCGGGTGGTACGCCTACCACAAAATATTGAAATGAAAACGGGCGGTACGTCTACCACAAGTGATATTGAAATGGTAGCGGGTGATATGTTTACCACAAGATATTAAAACGGGAGCGGATGGTACACCTACCACGAGTTATAATGAAATAGGAGCGGGTGGTACGCCTACCAGGAGATATAGAGAAATGGGATCTGGTTGCACACCTGCAACGGGATTATCATTGAAAGTGAAAGTTGTTTTATCTATTCTTATCCGTGTTAGTAGCTTAATGGTTGGTTTCATTGTTAGTTCTTGAGGCTTTTGTTTATTTTGCTATCCCCAGAGCATGTTTCCCCTCCCCAGTTTTACTTATTTATTTCCTGTTGTTTCTTTCGCTATATATTATATAACTGCACAAGTTTATCTGGAGTCTGGTCCTAGCCTCGTCACTACCTCGACGGGGTTAGGACAGGAACTTACATGCTCATGGGGTCGGTTGTGATTATGCTACACTCTACTTTCTTATGCATAGATCTAGGTGCCGGAGCAGCATTTGAGCAGCATCATTAGATCAGGAGCTTGCCTTCAGTCCAGAGTCATTGAGGTAGCCCTGCAGATGTCAGCAGGCCCGGAGTCTCCTCTATCTTACTTTTCACTTTGTTATCTTATGTATCCGAGACAAACAATAATATACTTCTTTCAAACATTTGTATTTAGTACTCTTAGTAGTCCGTGAGTGATGTGACACCAGTTCTTGGGTAGAGATATATGATGATTTCAGCATTTTTGTTCAGTTTATTTAATTTAAGTCTTCCACTTTAATTTCATGTTTCCACTATTATTTAATGATTCAACACGTGATGTTGTAAATGATAAAACAAACTTAAAATAAAAGTGTTAGAAGTTTATGAATGTGGCTTTCCTAGCTTTTACGAGTAGGCGCCATCACGACTCCGAGTGTGACAATTTCGGGTTATGACAAGTTGGTATCAGAACTCTAGGTTACATGGGTCTCACGACTCACGGACAAGCTTTGTAGAGTCTGAGGGATCGGTACGAAGACGTCTGTATTTATCTCCCAGGGGCTACAGAGTTAGGAAAGTTTCACATTTGTTCTTTCTGGTCGTGCGGTTTGGTTTCTTAGTGCTAATTGAAATTCTACTTTGTTCTGTTTCAGATGGCGAGAACACGCGCTTCCTCATCTTCTGATCAACAGTCTGAGCCCCAGGTAGCTCCCACGAGGGGCAGAGGGTGAGGTCGAGGCTGTGCTAGAGGCCGAGGTAGGGGCAAAGCTTAGTCCCGAGCAGTAGCACCAGTGGCGGAGCCCTAAGTTGACTTTGACGAGGAGGTTCCAGCCCCAGCCTTAGTAGTTTTGGCAGGCCCAGCTCAGGTCCCAGATGAGTTTATTGCTACCCAAATTCTTTAGGACGCTCTGGTCCGATTGGTGAGTCTCACGGAGAGTGTTACCTGAGCAGGTTTGCTTCCTGTAGCACCAGCCGTCTCTCAGGTTGGAGGAGGGGCCCAGACTCCTGCTACTCATACTCGGGAGCAGGTAGCTCCTCAGATCCAGACTCCAGCAGTTCAGCCAGTTGGAGCAGCTCAACTGGGTGTTGTAGCCCAGGTTAGTGGTCGGGCAGCTATGACTATCGATTCTTTATGGAGGTTGGATAGGTTCACCAAGCTCTTCACTAGTACCTCCAGCGGTGCATATACCGAGGATCCTTAGTATTATTTGGACAGCTATCACGAGGTTCTTCAGAACATGGGTATTGTTGAGACCAATGGGGTTGATTTTGCTACATTCCCATTGTATAGATCTGCCAAGACTTGGTGGAGGGATTATTGCCTAGATAGACCAGCAGGGTCACCAGCCTTGACTTGGGAGTAGTTCATGGAATTATTTATGGAGAAGTTTCTCCCTATTACACAGTGAGAATCCTATCGGAGGCAATTCGAGCATCTCCATTAGGGATCCATGACAGTCACCAGTACAAGACCAGGTTTATTGATTTGGCTCGCCATGATCTTTTTATAATTCCCAATGAGAGGGAGAGAGTGAGACAGTTTATTGATGGACTCATTCAGCCTATTCGCCTCCAGTTGGCTAGAGAGGCCGGGAGCGAGATAGCCTTTCAGGAGGCGGCCAATACGGCTTGGAGGATTGAGATGGTGTTGTCACAGGGGGGTGGTCATAGAGCAGACAAGAGACCCTGTTAGTTAAGTCGACTCAGTGGTGCCTCGCTAGAGGTAGAGATTCGTACGATAAGGGCCGGCCTTCTAGGCCTTTCCAGCCAGCCCTCTAGGTTTCTTACGGTACTTCTCGTAGCCGTGGTCCCAGTCGCTATATTCCGATCATAAGTTCTTCAGTGTATCCCCAACACCTATTAGTGCACCACTGCCTCAGAGTTTTCAGGGTCGTCAGCTCCAGCAGCCGAGGGCTTGTTTTACTTATGGAGATACGGGGCACATTGCTAGGTATTGCCCTCGCATGCTAGGTGGATCTCATCATCAGAGTTCTCGTGCCATAGTTCAGGCACCAGGTGTTCCACAGCCCGCCCAGCCAGCTAGAGTTGGGGTTAGAGGTTCCAGAGGTGGAGGTAGAGGTCATAAAGGTAGAGCTCAGACCGCCAGAGGTGGAGGCCAGCCAGCAGCAAACCGTCCTAGGGAAGTAGATCAGAGTGATGAGGCCCATCCCCGATGTTATGCTCTTCAGGCTAGGCCTAAGATAGAGGCTTCAGAGGTATTTATTACAGGTATGGTTATGGTATGTGAAAGAGATGCTTCAATGTTGTTTGATCCGGGGTCTACGTATTCATATGTGTCATCCTAGTTTTCCTCATATTTGGTCATGCCTAGTGATGTATTGGGTATTCCTATCTATATGCCTACGCCGGTGGGTGATTCTCTCGTGGTCGATCGAGACCATCGTTCTTGTGTTGTGGTGATTGGGGGTCTGGAGACTCGTGTAGATTTGTTACTTTTAGATATGGTCGACTTTGATATTATATTGGGGATGGACTGGTTATCACCCTATCATGCTATCTTGGACTGCAATGCCAAGACTATGACCTTAGCTTTACCGGGTTTGCCTCATTTAGAGTGGGGAGGGACTTTTGGTCATTCTACCCGCAGTGTTATATCATATGTGAAGGCTCGGTTTATGGTCAAGAAGGGGTGTTTGGGCTAGTTAGCCTATGTTTGTGATTTCAGTGTTGAGGTTTCCTTTTATGTTCCTGTTTTTTTTGAGTTCCCCGATGTTTTTCCTTCAGACTTGTCGGATATGCTTCCCGACAAGGATATCAACTTTTGCATTGATGTAGACCCGGGCACCCCCCCATTTCTATCCCGTCATATCGTATGGCTTCACCAGAGTTGAAGGAGCTAAAGGAACAATTGCAGGATTTGCTTGAGAAGGGTTTCATTGACCAGTGTCTCACCTTGGGGTACGCCAGTGTTATTTGTAAAGAAGAAGGATGTGAAAATAAGAATGTGTATTGGTTACCGACAATTGAATAAGGTATCGATCAAGAATAAGTACCCACTTCCGAGGATTGATGATTTGTTCGACCAACTTTAGGTGCCAAGGTGTTTTTAAAGATTGACTTGCGATCTGGCTACCATCAGTTGCGGAATAGAGCATCCGATATCCCTAAGACAGCCTCCCGCACTCGGTACGGGCATTACGAGTTCTTGGTTATGTCATTCGGGTTGATAAATGCCCCAACAGCCTTCATGTACTTGATGAACCGAGTGTTTAGGCCTTATTTGGACTCATTTGTGATTGTTTTCTTTGATGATTTTTTGATATATTCCCACAGCCAAGAGGAGCGCAAGCAGCACCTTAGAGTGGTGCTTCAGACTCTGAAAGACATTCAGTTATATGCTAATGTCTCGAAGTGTGAGTTCTGGTTGAGCTCAATTGCATTTCTAGGTCATGTTGTATCAACAAAGGGTATTCAGGTTGACCCCAAAAAGATTGAGGCAGTCAAGAACTGGCCTACACCAGCATCAGCTATAGAGATTCGGAGCTTCTTGGGATTGACAGGCTACTACCTTCGGTTCGTGGAGAGATTTCCATATATTGCAGCCCCGATGACCAGGTTAACCCAAAAGGGTGCCTAGTTCAGGTGGTCGGACGAGTGTGAGTCGAGCTTTTAGAAGCTCAAGACAGCTCTAACTACGACACTTGTATTGGTTTTTCCCTCAGGCTCATGGCCTTATACAGTTTACTGTGATGCTTCCTATATTAGGCTTGGTGTGATGATGATGCGGGATGGCAGAGTCATTGGCTATGCTTCGAGGCAGTTGCTGATTCATGAGAAGAATTATCCATTTCATGATCTAGAGTTGGCAGCCATTGTTCATGCATTGAAGATCTGGAGGCATTATCTATACGGCATGGCATGTGAGGTGTACACTAACCGCAAGAGTCTTCAGTATCTGCTCAAGTAAAATGAGTTGAATTTGAGGTAGAGAAGGTTATTGGAGTTGTTGAAGGATTATGATGTTACTATTTTATATCACCCGGGGAAGGCCACTGTGGTGTCCGATGCTTTGAGTAGGATGTCGGTCAATATGGGCAATCTTGCTTACATTCCGGTCAGTGAGAGGCCACTTTCTTTGGATGTTCAGGCTTTGGCCAATCTATTTGTGAGTTTGGATATTTCTGAGCCTAGTTGAGTGTTAGCTTTCATGATTGCTCGTTCGTTATTGGAGCGTATCCGTGATCAGCAGTTTGATGATCCCCATTTGTGTATCCTTAGAGACACGGTGCAACGTGGAGGTGCCAAGTAGGTTACCTTTGGTGATGATGGAGTCTTGAGATTACAGGTTCAAGTTTGTGTGCCTAATGTGGATGGGCTTCGAGATTTGATTTCATAGGAGGCCCATAATTCCCGGTATTCTATTCATTCGGGCACCGTGAAGTTGTATCAGAATTTACGGCAAGATTATTGGTGGCGTAGAATGAAGAAGGATATTGTGTCATATGTGGCTCATTTTTTGACTTGCCAGCAGGTTAAGTACGAGCATCAGAGGCCTGGTGGTTTATATTAGAGGATTGAACTTCTTGAGTGGAAGCGGGAGCGGATCACTATGGACTTCGTTACTGGACTTCCGTTGACTCAGAACAAGTTCGATGCAGTTTAGATCATTGTTGATAGGCTGACCAAGTCAGCACATTTCATTACTGTGGTAGTCTCCTATTCATCCGAGAGGTTAGCTGAGATCTATATCCGGGAGATTGTTTGCCTTCATGGTGTGCCGGTACCTATCATTTCGGACTAAGGTACGCAGTTTAGCTCGCATTTTTGGAGAGCAATTCAGCAAGAGTTAGGCACCCAGGTGGAGTTGAGTGTAGCATTTCATCTTCAGACGGACGGGCAGTCCGAGCGGACTATTCAAATATTGGAGGATATGCTCTGAGCTTGTGTTATTGATTTTGGAGGTTTGTGGGATCAGTTTATTCCTTTAACAGAGTTTTCCTACAATAACAGCTACCAGTCGAGCATCTAGATGCCTCCTTATGAGGCTTTATATGGTAGACGGTGTCGATCTCCGGTTGGATGGTTTGAGCCGGGAGAGGCCCGGTTGTCGGGTACGGATCTGGTCCAGGAGGCCTTAGACAAGGTCATGATCATTAAGGATAGGCTTCGTACAGCTCAGTCCAAGGAAAAGAGCTATGCAGACTACAAGGTTCGAGATGTAGTGAGCGGGTATTGCTCTGAGTGTCGCCTATGAAGGTCGTGATGCGATTTGGGAAGAAGGGCAAGCTTAGCCCTAGGTTCATTGGTCCATTTGAGATTATTGATTGAGTGGTATAGGTGGCATATAGACTTGCATTGCCGCCAAGCTTATCAGTCGTGCATCCAGTTTTTCATGTTTCCATGCTTCAGAGGTATCACGGCGATCCAGCTCACGTGTTCGATTTTAGCACTGTCCGGTTGGACAAGGACTTGTCTTATGAGGAGAAGCCGGTAGCTATTCTAGATGAGCATGTCTGTCAGTTGAGATCTAAGAGTTTCCCTTCTATTCGTGTTCAATGGAGAGGTCAGCCTCCTGAGGCATTGACCTGGGAGTTCGAGTTCGATATGCGGAGCCGTTACCCCCATCTATTCCCCGACTCAGGTACTTCCATCTTTTGTCCGTTTGAGGACGAATGGTTGTTTTAGAGGTGGAGAATGTGACGACCCAAAGGGGTCATCACCTATTTCTAATTGAAATCTGTATCTCCGAGGCCTTGAAAACCTCATTTAGGTTGCTTGATTTGCATGCGCAGTTCGAGCGCGTAGCCAAAGCTTAAATATGAAATTCTGTGAAAAAAGCTAAATTTTTGTATTAAAATGAATGAGTTTGACTCCGATCAATATTTTGGGTAAAAGGGCCCTGACCCATGATTTGACGGTCCCGGAGGGTCCATAGGAAAATATATGACTTGAGCGTATGCCCCGAATCGAATTCCGAGGTCACAAGCCCGAGATATGAATTTTCAAATGAAATTATTTTTTGAAAATGTTTATAGAGAATTGAAGTGAAATCTAATTTGAAAGTAATGGTATCGGACCCGTATTTTGGTTCCGGCGCCCGGTACATTCTCATATATGTTTTGAATCACTTATTTAAAATTTGGTTAAAAACGGACGTCGTTTGACGCGATCTGGACCCTAATTGGAAAACTTATGCTAAATAGGAATTTTTGAAAAATTTCATTGATCTTGAGGTTCAATTAAATGTTCATGATGTTATATTGCTGATTTGTTCACACAAATATGTTCGTAGGGTATTTTTGAGGTAGTGTGCATACTTGGTTGAGAGTTTCGAGGGCTCGGGTGAGTTTCTAGTAGGTTCCGGAATGCCTTAGGCATAAAAAGATCAGATGTTGCAGGTTCAGGAATTTTGACAGGTCTCTGATCCCTTTTGCGTGGTCCGCGAGAAATAGTGTGCAGCCGCAGAGGGGCCAGCATGGTCGCGGTTACCTTTGAGCGATCCGTGGTGGGTGCTGTGCGGCCGCAGTCGGCTTGGTGCGCTGCACACTGGGCAATGATCCGTAGGTCTTCAGGAAGCCTATGCGGCCGCGGTCCTTTTTGTGCAGTCCGCAAAGGGAGTTTCAGAGTGGTATAAATAAATGGAAATTTTAGTTATTTTTCACTTTTCAAAAGCACAAAAACATAAAGGCGATTTTTCAAGCAACCTTTCTTCTCCAAATCAATTGTAAGTCATTTTAAACTAATTTTCTTTAATTATTAACATCTTTTAACATGATTTCAACTTAAAATCAAAGATTTTTATGGGGGAATTGGGTGTTTTGGGCAGAACCTAGGGTTTTCAAAAACATTGAGGATTAGGACCTCAATTTAAGGTTCGATTTCAAAACAAATTGCATATTTGCGTTTATGGGAGAATGGGTAATCAAAATTTGGTTTAAAACTCGGGTTTTGACCACGTGGGCAAGGAGGCATTTTTGACCTTTTGGGGTAAAACCTTGTAAAACTTATTTTCATGCGTTGGGGTCAATTCATTTAGCATTTATTAATGTGATTAAGTAAGTTATAACTAGATTCGAGCGGATTGGCTGTGGAATCAAGAGGGGTAAAGCTATAATTGAGGCTTGAGTTGAATTCAAGACATTGAGGTATGTGTTCGGTCTAACCTTAGCTTGAGGAATTAGGAGTTGAGTCGTATTTGCTACTTGTTATGTGTAGAGTACGACGTATGGGAATAGTGACGAGTATCCATACATTGGTGTCGAGCATGACTGTAGGTCTTATATTGATAGGTGTGTATTTTAATTGGTTCTATGAGAGTTGTGATTGATAATCCTTGATACTGCGTAACGACTTAGTTTATTTCCGTGGACTTAGTTATGATTGAGTAATGGTATTAATGGTTCCAAGTAGAAGTCGAATAGGATGGGTTATAGATGAATTTCCCTTGCCGGGACGTTTGATTGTTGTTTTTGTTTCCCTTGCCGGTAAGTTATTACATTGTTTTGTTCCCTTGCCAGGATTATATTGTGTATTGTGTCAGAAGAAATGGGAGCGGGTGGTACGCCTACCATAACAGATATTGAAAATGGGAGCGAGTGGTACGCCTACCACAAGATATTGAAATGGGAGCAGGTTGTACACCTATTACAAGATATTGAAATGGGAGCGGCTGGTACGCCTACCACAAGTGATATTGAAATGGGAACAGGTGGTACGGCTACCACAAGATATTGAAATGGGTGCGGGTGGTACGCCTACCACGAGTTATGATGAAATGGGAGCGGGTGGTACACCTATCACGAGATATTGAGAAATGGGTCGGGTTTCACGCTTGTAACGAGATGAGCATTCAAATTGAAAGTTGTTTTATCTATTCTTATCCGTGTTAGCAGCTTAATGGTTGGTTTTATTGTCAGTTCTTGAGGATTCTGTTTATTTTTCTATCCCTGAGCATGTTTCCACTCCCCAGTTTTACATGTTATTTCCTATTGTTTCTTTTGCCATATGTTATATAACTGCACAGGTTTATCTGGAGTTTGGTCCTAGCCTCGTCATTACCTAGCCGGGGATAGGCCAGTCACTTACCAACATATGGGGTCAGTTGTGCTGATGCTGCACTCTGCGCTCTTTTGCATTGATCCAGGTGTCGCAGCAGCATTAGACGGGAGCCTGCCTTCAGTCCAGAGACACTGAGGTAGCCTTGCAGATGTCTGCGGGCTCGGAGTCTTCTCTATCTTACTTTTCACTTTGTTATCTCATGTATCCGAGACAAACAATATTATATTTCTTTCAAACGTTTGTATTCAATACTCTTAGTAGTCCGTGAGTGATGTGACACCAGTTCTTGGGTAGAGATATATGATGATTTCAACATTTTTGTTCAGTTTATTTTATTTAAGTCTTCCGCTTTAATTTCATGTTTCTGCTGTTATTTAATGATTCAACATGTGATGTTGTAAATGATAAAACTGATTTAAAATAAAAGTGTTAGAAGTTTATGAATGTGGCTTGCCTAGCTTCTAAGAGTAGACACCATCACGACTACCGAGGGTGGGAATTCTGGGTCGTGACAATTTTTGATGAAGTGCCTTTGCCTCATTTTCCATATATGCTCCTGTGACACCTTCTTTTCCAATCGTGACTATTGCCATTGCTACTCCTCCCAGGCTGTTTTGACTCCTTTTATAGTTCCTCCTACAATTGTCCATCATACTAAGGTTGGTTCTTCATATGGAGGTGAAGCTATGAGGCAAGTTATCTTCGAGGTTCCTGTTGATGGTAACCTTTTGAGGAAATCAGGTCAGGCTGATGTGTGGTTGAAACCTTTGATTGGTCTAGTTGAGAAAGTCAAGCTTGAGAGTCATAACTCTTGACTTGGATGAATGATATAGTGCAATCTTCTTTAAAGGTATCATTTTTCAAACTTTGCCTCACTTTTTTTTTTAAGGTTCTTACCTTTTTTTGCTTTCTTTTTTAGGTTAATCTAGTTGGCACAGAGATGATGAAGAGGGTTTCCCACATAGAGCAATTAATGCATGACTATCAAGTTGAAGCGGATAACTGGAGGGAATAATATAAAAGTCTCCAAATTTACATGGAAGTATTAGAAGAGAGTAAGTGTACCTTGGAGCAGGAACTGAAGGTTTTAAGCTCAGAGTTAGCACTAGAGAAGGCATCCTCAAGTCAAGCTGTTAAGGACACAAATCTCCTTGAAACATCTTTCTTTGAGCAGCTTTCCAAAGCCAGTGAAGAAATCAGAGAACTGAAGGCTTTGCTAAGTAAGAAAGAAGCTTATGTTGGCGAACTCGTACTAACACTTTCTCAGACCCAGTAAGATCTTCGTGAGTCTTCTATCAAGGGCAACTTTTTAGAGAGTTCACTCGCTCCTTTGCAAGCTTCTTATGATTTTGCCCTGGCTGAAAATAAAAAGCTTAAAGATGAGATTGATCGATGGGAGAAAGATTACGAGATTCTTGAAGACAAGACTGCAATTAAAGTGAGTTGGGCAATTCTAAACACCTGCCATTATACCTTAATGGAATTTAGCCAAGAGGGTTTTAGTTTGTATGCTGAGTTAGCCAATATAAAGGAGACTATCGGAAACTCTCAGCAAGGCCAAGACTTTCCTTCTCCTATGGCTGATATTCCCGAGCACATTGAAGATGAAATGGGTACGGTGTATACTCCAACTCCTTCAAGCTCCCGAACCTTCTACTGCTCATGACCCTATTTCAGATCCTTCTTCAGCCCCTCAGTGAATAGTTGTCTATGACACGTTACTTCTCTTTTTTTTCTTTGTGGAATGTGGTTGTAACCCCCAGTCCCATTTGGGGATTTGGTTTTTTTGAAACGTTAAGTCTCCAGTCCTTTTTGGTGCGTTTTTTGTATATATGACAAATAGTTTATGACTAAGTTCATACTTAGTTTAAACTTTTTAATATTTCAGAAGTTTTCTATTTAAACTTAGTTATTTGGAGCTTCTATTTTGCTCGACTTTGCCTTTATACTTAAGGACTTGTTAACTAATTCGTGGTTTTATGTTTTAACCTTTTTTGCATTTTGTTTCATATAATGCTTTATTAAATTCATGGATATTTAAATCACACATGTCTTTTATAAAAGAAGGCGCTTTTATTTTTTACACTTAATGAAAAAGACGTCTCAACTTCATAATGGTGTAAATGTACGACAAAAGAAATAGGAACACATATGTTTCTTGAAATAACTTTGAAAAAGTTCTCATTTGAACTTTGTCAAGTTCAAATAGCATCTTTACATGTGTTTAAATAACTTCTATAATTTTTTCCAAACTATTTTCTGTACAACAGATTTTCAAAAAAGAAATAAAACATAAGGTTTTCATTTATAACTCATTTCTATACATTTCCTTTAACCTACATATGATAAGGTCTTCTACATTGGATTTATGTTATTGGCTCGTAACTTTGCTCTACACTTGATTCATTCAATGAGTAGACTTTTTCGGGCTTAGACTTTGAAGTTTAATTATTTCTCTTCAGTATTCTTTGCCTCTTCAATCTTCCTATATATTATAATAATCCCCCTATGTGTTTGAGCTTTGAAGTATGAAATTTCGAGCACTTGATTACTCCTCTCATTTGGTCCTTTTCTTGAAAAGGAAGAACAAACGTACGGGACTCGGAGGTGCGATAATAGATGAAGATTTCTTAACCCGTTTGAATTTCTATTAGAATAAATTGTAACCCTAGACCGGGAATTTATGCTTTTTCCACGTGTCTTGCAGGTCGTGACTCATCATTTAGTATGGGTTAGATTTTTGTCTAACATCTAAAATTGTTAATAAAACTTTAACAATTCAAAAATGAAGGTACCTGCCTCTGGATATTCTTTCCTTAGAAGTAGTATCTTTTTAGATGAACGACATTCCAATGTGAAGGTAAAATC
Organism: Nicotiana benthamiana; assembly: GCA_034376525.1. Lineage (NCBI taxonomy): Eukaryota > Viridiplantae > Streptophyta > Magnoliopsida > Solanales > Solanaceae > Nicotiana > Nicotiana benthamiana. Next base: position 121,661,442 of record CM067331.1, read on the forward strand.
TTGACATCCATTTTTTCCAGCCCGTATGCTCCCTTTCCTGGGATACTGTGAATCTTATAAGGCCCTTCCCAAGTAGGACTTATTTTTCCCGCATTAACTGCTCTCACAGATTGAAAAATCTTTTTGAGTACGAAGTCCCCAATCTTGAAGTATCTTAGGTGAGCTTTCCGATTATAATATCGCTCCATAACCTGTTTTTATGCTGCCATTCTTATTAACGCAGTTTCCCTTCTTTCTTCGAGTAAATCTAAGTTTATTCGCATTTCTTCTTCATTAGATTCATCAGTTGCGTGTGCATATCTCGTGCTTGGATTCCGTATCTCGACTTGGATCAAGGCTTCAGCTCCATATACCATTAAAAATGGTGTTTCTCCCGTACTTATTTTTGCTATTGTGTGATAAGCCCATGAAATACCAGGTAACACCTCTGTCCAATTGCCTTTGGATTCCTCCAATCGTTTCTTCAATTTGTTGATAATGACTTTGTTTGTCGATTCAGCTTATCCATTACCCACCAGATGATAAGGCATTGAGGCAATCCTTTTGATTTACCAGCTTTGAAAAAGCTCTGTGATCTGTGTGCCTATAAATTGCGGGTCTTTATCGAATATGATTTTTTTTGGTACGTGGAACCGACATATGATATTTTGCCAAATAAAATCTCTGACCTCCTTTTCTCGTACTTGTTTAAAAGTGCTTCCATCCACTTAGTAAAGTAATGAGTGAGTATTAACAAAAATTTTACCTTGCCTTTTGCTTGTGGTAGTGGTCCCACGATATCCATTTCCACTTCATAAAAGGCCATGGTGCAATGACTGGATGTAACAATTCCGCGGGTCTATGAACATTGTTATCGTATCTATGGAACTTGTCACATTTAGTCACAAAATGTTCCGCTTCTTCCTCCATTTTGGCCTAATAATAGCCTGCCCTAATCATAGATTTTCCTAAAGATCTTTCTACGGCATGATTTCCATAATGTCCCTCGTGTATTTCTCTCATCAGATAATCTGTTTATGAAGGTCCTAGGAATCTTGCTAAAGGACTGCCAAACATTTTTCAATAGAGATTGCCTTGCTTTAAACAGTATCAAGCAGTTTTTTTGCGAAGTGTGCGAGCCTTTTTCTTATCTTCAAAGACAGTTCCGTACTGCAAAAAATTGACAATCTGGTTTCTCCAATCCCAAGTTAAATTATTGAAATTTAACTCATTTCTATATTGATTGAGTACTGAATGAAACAGATGTATGACAAAGGCATTTTCATCATTTATTACTTCTACCGCAGATGCAAGATTAGCTAAGGCATTTGCCTTAACATTCGTTTCTCGTGGGATCTGCAAAACCTTCTAGTTTTGGAATTGCCTAACCGGATCTCGCGCATTTTCCAGGTATTGTTGCATTCTTGCTTCCCTGTTTGTGTAAGTCCCTAGCGTCTGGTTAACTACGAGCTCCGTATCGCTTTTGATTACAACTTGTTCTATGCCAAGTTCACGTGCCAGTTCTAAAACTGCTATCACAACTTCATATTCTACCTCAGTATTAGTTACATGATGATATTTTATAGCTTTTCGTATTGTTTCACCCATAGGTGGTACTAAAACAATTCCTAGACCTGCCCCTTTTACATTGGATGAGCCATCAGTAAATAAGGTCAAGGTTCCTAGATTAGATCCACTGATACTTGTAGTTTTTTTCTGGTTCTAGTTGCATCCCTTAACTAAAATCGGCAAAAACTTTTGTTAACACCTGTGATTTTATTGCGATTCTAGGTTGATATGCGATGTCATATTCACTCAATTATTGGCCCACTTGGCTAACCTACCTGATAGTTCCTGTTTGTGTAATATATTACGCAGTGGATAAGCAGTCACTACAGAGATAGGTGGCATTGAAAATAAGGTCTTAATTTTCTAGAGCCATGATTAATGCAAGTGTATGCTTTTCTAGTTGAGGATAAAGTGTTTCTATATCTAATAGTGATTTGCTAACATAAAAAATTGGAGACTGTTTACCCTGGTCTTCGCGAACAAAAACAACACTTAACGCTACTTCTGAAACAACTAGATAGATAAGCAACCTTTCCCCGTCTTTTGGTTTTGTGAGCAATGACGGATTTGACAGGTATGCCTTCAAGTTTTTGAGTGCTTGTTGATACTCCTCAAACCATTCGAACTGATCTTGCTTTTCAATAGCTGAAAAAAATTTAAAGTATTTTTCTGATGATTTAGAAATAAATCTTCCCAAGAACGCAATTCTTCCTTTTAGTATGTGCACCTCTTTCTTACTTGTAAGCATGTCAAGAATTTTTTCAATGGCTTTAATCTGTGCAGGATTTACTTCAATGCCACTGTTAGAAACAAGAAAACATTAGAACTTACCTGATGACACGCCAAATACACATTTCTTGGATTTAGCTTCATATTGAATTTTCGTAAGATTTGAAATGTATCTGACAAATGTGGTATATGGTCCCCTGATTGTTGAGATTTGGGAAGCATATCATCTATGTATACTTCAATAGTTTTTCATAGATATTCCTGAAACATCTTAGTCACCAACCTTGGATACGTGGCACTGGCATTTTTGAGGCCAAAGGGCATTACTTTGTAACAATAAATCCCCTGTCTATTATAAATGAAGTTTTTTCCTTATCCAGGGGATCCATTTTAATCTAATTATACCCTGAATATGGATCTAAGAAGCTTAACAATTCATGTACTGCAGTAGCATCAATAAGTTGATCTATATTTGGTAACGGAAAAGAATCTTTAGGACAAGGTTTGTTAAGGTCGGTGTAGTCTACAAAACTCTCCATTTTCCATTCTTTTTTGGTACCACTACAGTATTAGCTAACAAATTAGTATACTTCACCTCGCGGATAGAGCCCATTCTTAAAAGTTTTTTAACCTCATCTTGAATCACCTAATTTTTGAAGACCCATGCTTTCTCTTATTATGCTTGATAGGTGGATATGATGGATCCCCAGTTAACTTGTGAGTCATTAACTCCGAGGGTATACCTGTCATATTAGAATGGGAATATGCAAAACAATCCACGTTAAGTTTCAAAAATTCGATCAGCTTACCTTTCCTTTCGTGGCTTAAGTTGGCCCCAATGTATACTTTCCTCTCAGGCCTTTGTTCGAATAAGTCTACAGCCTCCAATTCTTCAATCATTGTTTTGATATTTTCATTTTCTTCTGGTTCTTGGGTGAAATCAGGTCATGAGTGCACATCTGTTCGCCCATCTCCAGTTGAGTTTTGTGGTGTGGCATCCTCAACTAACTTCTGTAATTGCTATTTTTCTTCGCTTTTTGTGCTTGAATCTTCTATAGAGTTAATTCTCCTAGGTGTTTCTTAATCACCATGGATTTGATGGATTCACTATTGTGATGCAAATTTGATGACTTCATGTAAGGTAGATGGCACAACATCTATTTCGTGACTCCATGATATCTCGAGAATCATATTGTAAGACATATCCATCTCTACCACCTGAAATTTCGTATATTTGATAACTCCTTTTGCGAATGTTGTAAGTATTACTTCTCCCCTTGTCACGTCGCTCGAATTATCAATCCAGATAAGGAATGCACCTTGGGTACTAGCTTATCTTCAGCTTGTATCTTGCTTAATACTCTTAGCAAAATGATGTTCATATAGCTACCTGAGTCAATCAAAACTCATTTTACGTTAGTATCATGTACAAGTAGAGATATTACCAGTGAATCGTTATGTGGAGTTAGTACGCCGTCCGCGTCTGCATCATCAAGTGTAATGATTTATTCATCCAAAACATGTCGAACCCGCTTTTCACGCGTAACTGTAACTTTAGAAATTTTCTTGGCCGCCATATATGTCAAGCCGTTAATTTCTTTGCCCCCGATTATAACACTAACAATTCTTTTCGAAGAAGGAGGTTTAAGGGGCTCCTGCCCATTCTTTATGTATGCTTGCTTACTTTTCGCTAAATAGTTTGGTAAGATACCCTTGCTTTAATAAGTGGTCTACTTCACCTTCTAACAATTTGCAATCTGCCATTTTATGACCATGATCGTTGTGAAACTCATGCCAATTATTAGGATTATGCCTATTTGAATTTGATCTCATTTTCTTTGGCCACCACACCTTATCATCCACGTTTCTAAATACTGCTACTAACTCTGAAGTGCTTACATTGAGGATGTAACCGCCAATCATTGCCTTAGAGCTTCTATCATCACTGCACATCTCCCGCGTATCCCGCTCTTTTTTTGAACCTTGATGATGAACCTGATTCTCTATCTCTCGACCTATATTGTACTTTGAGTTATCCTATTCCGATCGTCAGTCTTTTCCCACTGGTCCCATATAAGGCTCGTATCTAATTTTTTCCAGATCTTTTTTCAGTTTTAGCATGCCTTGAACTTACCCATTCTTCCTTTTGAATTCGGGTAATAGTATCTTCTTCTATCCGCGGCTTCATACTATATATGTTGTAAACGTCGATCCTAGTTGTTGCTGGAAATTCTCGTAAGCTTTCCTTGAGTCATCTCGTGGCCTCTAAACTTTTCTCATTTAGATTGGTGGTAGCCATAGTTGCCTAGTCATCAAGTACAGGTGGCAACGTCATCCTTTCACGTTGGAATCTATCTACAAATTCTCTAAGCAACTCTGACTCCCCTTGATTTATTTTAAAAATATCTTCCATTCTTTTTTCGACTTTTTGAGCTCCCAAATGTGCTTTGATAAATTAATCTACAAGCTCAATAAAAGAATTTATAGAATTATCAGGTAAAAGAGAATACCATGTTAATGCTCCCTTAGTGAATGTTTCACTAAATTTTTTGACCAGTACTGATTAAATTTCCTGTTTGGTCAAGTCATTGCCCTTTAAACCAGTTGTGAATGCAGTCACGTGGTCTCGTGGATCAGTTGTTCCATCGTGTTTTAGAATATCGGACAACTTGAATTTCCTAGAAATTGGGAGAGGAGCAGCGCTTGGATTCTAAGATTGTTGCGAATATTTGTCCAAATCTATTTCCTTGAGTACATGCGGTACACCAAGTATTTGCTCTATGTGGTCACTTTAATCCTTGAGCTATTTAGAGAAAGTTAATACTAAATTTTGTAAATCAGAATTGACTATGTTACCTGGTTCTCCCTCTCGAGACTTGCTTGGGGTTCCACCATTGCTCGAGTTAACAAGTCCAGAACGAGGGTTCTCCAAAATATTTTTATTTGGGGTTGGTGTTAGTGGTGCGACGACAATTGGTTAGCAAAAGCATCAAGAGCTTTGCTGACCTGTTGAGCGATTAACTTCTGCAAAGCTTCATTGATAGCCTCATCGTTTCCAATTGAGAATTTGCATTTGATTGAGATCCATCAAGAGTTCCTTCCCGAGATTGTCGAGGAGAGCTTGGTGGGGAAGGGATCGGAGTACGATCATCTTGTGCATTCTCCTGGAGTTGATGGTCTCTTTGATTGTTCTCATTAACATTTGACATGGTTGATGTGACAAAAAAAGTTAATTTAAGAAAGAATAGATTACCAGATTTCCGGTAACGAAACCAATTTGTTTAACCAAAAATGGAATTTCGATCAAAGCTTATTTTAAGAAGAACACGGGTTACTTATAATCATATAAAACTAGGAATGAACGATATGAATAATAACTTAGTAGAAAACAAAGTAATTCAGTAAATTTTAATAATGTTTCGTGTCTTTATAAATGATCGGTTTTTCTCTTTTATAGCTATCTCCGGGTAATACGTTTTGTTTTTGTTATAATATAGCCATTACTGACATTTAATGGCATTTAATGCAACGATATAATTGGTAATCATATTTTGATTCAATACAAATTTTCTAACGTTTTCGGTAATTAATTTCTATTAATTACTGACAATACATATTATATCCTTTTTTCCTATCAGGTTCATTCTCTTAATCCGACCTTCTAACATAACGAGGTCCGAGCATCTATCTTTTTTGAACCTCTTGAATCTTTATCCGTGCCTGTTGTAACTCGTGCCTCTTTAACTATTTTTTACCAATTATCGTTCTTTGACCAGTCTACGTGTTATGACATGTCACTTTTCATTCACTTCTATATATGAACTTAATTTTTCCTAATACAATATGCAAATAATGGGGAAAAGTAGAACGTACAATCTAAAATGCAATAGTTTATGGCATTAAATTGAAGTATATTGGCATGGTATTTTCAGTTTTCTATTTGTAGTCGTGATGCATGAACATATATTAGCAACGTCAATAATGCATATAAAATTGTTCAAACTAACCAGTAAAGAGTTTAAAGCCAGTGGGAACACTTCTCGTTGGTGTGACCCAAAATATATCAGACTTTGTGGTCTTATACAGCCCAGGGTCTATAATAAGTGGCATTGCCCGACCTGACCTGCAAATGGTTACATAAAATTAAAGCTCAAAAATGGTAAAATACAGCAACAAGATCGAGGACAAAGTGAGAAACAGAGAGAGAAGAATTAAGAACATACTCTTTCCAACCTAGCTCACTTGTGTGCTCAATGAAATTCAAGTCTCTTTTCAAATCGGAAAATGTGTAGAGAAGATCTACACAAAATAGGGAAATTAAACATATCTTCTAAACAAAAGAATAAATAAGGGAGACATTAAGAAAAATAATCCAAAGATGGGTTTTGGACAACTTAGTAGTATGAGAAAGCTAAATTGGTAGGATATCCTTACTTTCAACGGTATGTGTAAGTTGTTTTTTCTTATATTGAAAATTTATTGGTCTGGCTAATTCTAATTAGTGTACGGGGCCGTATAGGCCAGTAAGCATGCCCTACTAAGTGATGGCCCAACTAAATCGGATAGCAATTTAGCCTTATTATGGGGTAAAATGATCTGGACAAAAGGGTTGCTCCGATAGTAAGCGATCCCGCTTCCAACCGAGAGGTTGTGAGTTGGAGTCTCCCCAAGAGAAAGGTGGGAAGTTCTTGGAAGGAAGGATGCCAGGGGTCTATTTGGAAACAGCCTTTCTACCTCAGGGTAGGGGTAAAGTCTGCGTACACACTAGTCTCTCAGACCCTATTAAGTGGAATTATACTGGGTTGTTGTTGTTGTATGGGGTAAAATGATCTCTACCAAGAGGTAGCTTGAGTAAATCTAGATTCGAACATATATGAGGGGTAAAGAGCTTCCTATTAAAAGGTGAACTGATTAATCGGATTGGCACAGAATAAACCTACTAAAAAGGGTAACGCATCTCTGCTAAGAAGTTCTTCATTTTCAAGACTCAGGAAGTATAAATCTGCTAAAGGAGGTTCTCAAGTCGAACTAAACCTCAGAGCTCTCATTAATGGAAGCCTAACGCACTAAGTTTCTGTTATGCGCAAGATGCGAGAAAGCGCCGAACCATAAGGATTTTATTGCATGCAGTCTTATTCTGCATTTCTGCTAGAGACTGTTTTCAGGGCTTTAACCGGTGATCTCCTGGTCACATGGCAGCAACTTCACTAATTACGTCAAGGTTTTAATTAAACTAAAAATAAAAAAATAAAAAGGAAAAGGAAGGAGAGAGAGAGAGAGCGCACTAAAAGACCATTGAACTGACCATCTTGAGTCACTAGAGGATAATCAGAAGCACTCAGATTAATAAACCATTCCCAATCTTTATGCTTCTCAAGGAGAATAGCACAAGCATGAAGAGTATTAGCAACCATAGTTGGTCCCCTATATGTCACCATATTTGCTTTAGTAATCATATACACATTCCCAACCTGGGAAAAAATTGGATCTTTTTCCACTCTTAAAGCAAGTTCCAATCTCTCTTGTACATGTGATTCCAAGTCCAAATGAACAACATAGTAATTCCATGGATGATACAATGCTCTTAGACTTCTCCATAGCTTTTCAAGATCACCTTTTGATCCAGAAATTAAGTAAGCGAATCGCGGGATCGAAGGATTAACAGGAGGAGATGAAGCTAATTGCTTGATTTTTGCTTCAACAAAATATGAACTAGCTTGATTATATGTCATAACGAAAGAAGGGAATATTGAATTGATTGTGTGAAATGGAAAAATAAGACTCATGTTGAAGGAGATCCCAAGAAGGAAAATACACACAAGTAGGATTATAACTAGAGCTTTTGAACATGTCTTCTTCTCCATGTTACCCATTTGTAAACCTTTTTCGCTGGCTATTGAGACGTATTAAATCAGATGGTTCTATTTCTCAATTTTTTTGACCTGCTCCTATGAAATCGAAAAAATTGAAAAATCAATCATTCACACCCACTGATAAAAATATTCTTCATTCTTTAATACCACCAAGAATTCTCCGACTTCTACTAAGGTGCTGGATCAACTTATAGCAGAGAGTTCAGTCTAAGCATTTTTAAATTGACCCTATGAGCAAAATTCTCAGAATACTCTGCAACTACAAGGTTATAACTGGAAGATATACACTAATTCGCAGTTTGTATCCTATGTTTTATGACAGTATTTTATAGGACATTGTATTTTAAGATATTCATTTGATATTAAAGTATGAACCATAGTTTTTGCCTGGCGTAATCATTAGTTACCTAGACATGCATATAAGTGATAACAGAAAAGTCAACTTCACAGATAAATGAAAATTAAGTACTGAACAGATAAATGAATCTAAGAGTGTTCTTTTTTTTTTTTTTTTTTTTTATAAATGGTCTTCAAAGTTGTATTGTATTACACTATTATTTAATTAGTATTAGTGTTTTCTATAAAAGAAAAATAAAAAAGTGCTGTTGGAGATATCGAAATCGAGGGAATATTACGATCAAAGAAAGCAAATAATTGGCAAACGACATTTTACCCTGCATCAGCTGGCATCTATGTACTTTCAATTGAATTCAGTCAGAATAAAGACACCAAAAAATATACTTCTTCTCTAGTTTGATCCAAGACGGCAATTTTTGTTTTTTCTCGTCAAAATCTTACTAATAACTTTGAATTATTGTCGAAGTATAAAAGGTTTAATATGAATTTACCTGCTTATACGTACTTTAAGAATGAATTAAGTACTTAATTTTAGAATTTTATTAAATTTTATCTCAAAGAGTATCTGAACTGCAATGCACTTGGCAGCAAAGTGGATAAGACAATCAAAGACTTAAAAGACGAATTGGTTCCGCCAAATGGCATCTTCGTAGCACATCTATTAGTAAAACAAAAAGATATATTTAAAAATCAATTATCATAATTGAAATTGTTTAAAATAATTAAATTGATAAAAGCTTTATGTTGTTATAGGAATAAAAATATTATTTATATTACTATGGGATCCGAAAATAAAATATTACTCCTATACGATGTAAGGCAGTAGGGTCTATTTACATCTAACCGGTTAGTAAATAACTAATGAAACTACATCAGCTAATTAATTAGGTAGGCATGTTTACTTTTAAAAAATAAGTAATAATTAAATTTATATGCAGTTTAAAGGATATGTGATTTAATTCAATATGAATAATCTAAAAATAACAAGTAATTAAGTTAAAAATAAAATAAAAATCAAACCAATCGCAATACGATGATCAAGCCTCATCTTAAGTTGAACAATGAAATTGATCTCGACCGAACCCTCGATATGAGCTCGATTACGAATAAAGAAGAGAACAAACGAAGAATGCTTTAAATAACAACTAAAAGACAAAAATAAACTTCTATTATTTTGATTCGCGTGTCATAATGTGTCTGAGTGAAAGAAACTTTCCTCGGAGGAATTTTAATCGTAGTACAAGTCTAAACAAGATGAAAATCTCCTTTTCTGGTAAATATCGATCCGCAATTGATATCGAACGTGATTCGCGTCGTAATATCCGACTGAAGGCGAATATTCTCTGCATAACCTATGGTCCAGAAACCTTACTTAGTTTGGGTCCGTTATTTCACCATAATTGATCCCAAACACACCATTCACTTCTCCCGCATTCCGATACACGAGGTCCTTCGGCCTCGCTTGTAGTCATGTTGAGCCGTGCTTTCCTTTTGTTTTCTCATCGGAGAATTGAAAAAAAAAATTCTCAATTTTACCCGAACACAAGATATTCTGATGTTAGTCGATCAATTCACATATGTATATATACTTGTATGTTTACACAAAACAAGCAACGAAAAAAGATTTCATTCTTCTTCTCATTTGCTTTCCATGTATTACATTGCAATCGTAATTGATACATGCACGGTCTTAGTCTTCCTTTGTTTATATTCAATGTTTAAACGGGTAAAGCAATAAATATATTGGATCATGTCCGGTCGATTTATTTAATTTGAATTTTCAAAAATAATTATAGTTTAGTGACTGTTTTACTATAACTATCATTTACTTAATCACTTCATATAGTAATGTTTTTACTAGTTATAGAGTGTATTCTGTTGGTCCAAGTGAAGGTTAGTTTTGAAGATTGACAAAGGAAGCTCAAGCATGAACTAGGTCCATCCATTGTGGTGCATAGAAACAGGCAGATTTGAGGATGTCGGATGTACGTGAGAGAGATAAGCTTAACTTGGTATATTTTATATCTCCTGATAGAAAAGGTTGCATAATTGATAATGAGAAGGACTCCTTAGTCAAAGAGAACGCTGTTCAAAATAGGGAAGGAGTTAGAAGTTTAGATCAACTAGAACTCTTCCACCAAGGAAGAGTAGCATTAGAACTCTAGTTATTTCTTCATCTACTAACTCTATAAATTGTAGGATGTTCTCACATTACAGGTGACGCACAAATGCAGAAGTTAAACTTGAATTGAGAGCAAAATAGCAAAGGTTTTTGCAAGCAGTTTGTGTGTGATTCAAGTGTGCAAACTTAAAGTTACATGAACCAGATAGAAGAACCAGTTCTAAGTGTCTATCTTTTATTCTAGTTTAGTTGTAGTAGGTGTTTTCATATTGTATCTTTCAGCTTTATCTCGAGGCAATTTTAATAAGTACTCAGAGTATTCAAGTTAGAGTTAACTTGAGGTTGTCGCAACAGTTAGAGGATGTTTGCTACAACGGGATTAGAGTTAATCCTTGGTTTACAAAAGTATTTTGTAAATATAGTTTTTGGCTCAGAAATTTAGTAAAGATTTGGAAAAATCATACTGGGAAGTAGGTCGTGATTTTTTCACCTTTTTAGCCAGGTATTTTCCACGTAAAATACTTGTGTTCTTTACTTTCTGCATTTACTATTTCTGCAATAGTAGGTTAAGGAACACTTAGAAGAACCAAATCATTCCATAATCAGTTTAAGCGAAAAATTGGACATCACATAAATTACCCTTCCCCCCTCTCTTGTGTGGTATTAAAGTATAAAACATCAATTGGTATCAGATCGGGTTATCCTTGAAGAGGCTAATACCTTAGAAACATATCAAGATGAATGGACCACTTGAAAACTGAGAAGGGCAATCCATTGCTAGGCCTCCACTCTTTAATGGCAAGTACTACTCTTGATGAAAAAACAGGATGAGAGATCACATCATTGGAGAAGACCATGAGCTATGGGACATTGTCACTGATGATGCTTTGGATACCATGAAGAGGAATGCTGAAGGAGTAGGTGCGCCAAAACGAGAGATGACTGCAATGCTGAGGACTTGAGAAAGTGGGAGAAGAATTCTAAGGCCAATAAATGGCTTGTGTGTGGATTTTGTCTAGACAAGTACAGTAAAATTCAAAGTTGTACCACTACTAAGGAAATTTGGGACACTTTGTAAGTGGCTCATGAAGGAATACCTCAAGTAAAGAAGTCCAGGGAAACACTGTTGTATTCTCAATTTGAAAATTTCACCATGAAGGAAGGGGAAACCATCCTGGAGATGTATACAAGGTTTGCCATACTGACAAATGAACTTAAGTCTCTTGAAGGGTTATTCTTGAAGAAAACAAAGTTGAGAAGATTTTGACAAGGGTTCTGCTAGTCTCTTAGCAAAATAAAATCACTGCTATTCAGGAATCAAAGAACATTGCCACTCTTAAATGGGATGAGCTAATTGGAAATCTCACTGCCTATGAAGATGGATGCACCCAAGAAAGAAAGGAGTCTGGCGCTCAAAATCATTGAAGGTGTTGATCTAGAGGAGGATGAAATGTCCATAATAAAAAAGGACTTAAAAAAGTACCTAATGAGAGGAAAGAATCCTTCCAGAAGTGAAAAATACAACAAACCAAGGGTTCCTGAAAAATCAAACCAATGAGGGATGTTACAAGTGTGGAAGACTGACCAACACATCAAAAACTGTCCCCAATGAGAAATTAAATGGAAGAAGTAAAGAGCTGAACACAAAAACATGAAGAAGAAACATGTTCATCTCAAGAAGAACAAAGGATCGTCAAAGGCTATGGTTGTTGCCTAGGGAGAAAGTTCAGATGAGGACTCATATAATGAAGATGGAGATGAACAAGCACTTATGGCCACTGGAGAATCTGATGAGGAATATGAGGTAAGTGTATTCATCTAAAAGACAAGATTAAATTTTTGTTTGAGAAAGGCTATCTGAGTTACTCCTGGATTTTATTAATGAATATGAGGATCCAAACAATGAAAAGGAAAAGTTGTCTAAGGAGTGTGTGATTTTGAAAGCTAAGTACAAAAATCTACAAATTAGGGCTAGTGAAAGTGATAGTAAAAATGTTGATTCAAAGAACCAGGTTCTTGAACTTGACACCACGGTCCTAGAACTTAGATTTTAAAATCTAAAACTGAAATTAGAAACAGGTAAAAAGAAAAATTATCACACACAACTCACTTTAGATAAAAACCTAGGAAAAATGAAAAAATGAGTTGTACAAAAGAGATGAACACATAAGAGTACTAAAGGAAGATCTAAGCAAGGTCACACACAAGCTAGATAGAGCCTGTAAATGGAATAGGTTCTCTGATGCACTTTCATGGCTACAAGAACACCATATTAACAATAAGAGAGGACTTGGCTATGGGACCCTACACCTAAGTGGGATCCCAAAAGCAAGTACATCAAACTTCCTAAGAATAAAATTTGCATATATTGTGGTAAGACTGGTCGCTACAAAAGTGAATGTACTATAAAAAAAAGGCTAGTCAAAAGAATAAAATTTATTCAATGGGAAAATAGGTTGCGAGGATTGGCCAAAAAGAATGTAATTCACCCTTTTGCCTATAGAAAGGGAGCCAAACTAGTTTGGGCTCCTAAGAACAACCCTTGATTTCCTTTTGTAGGTCCAAGTGAAAGGGAGCATCCCAATATGGTACATGGATAGTGGCTGCTCAAGGCACATGACAAGAAGCAAGAACTAGTTCCTTTTACTTAAGGACCTCAAAGGAGGAAATGTCTCCTTTTGAAATGGAAAGAAAGGTGAGATCATTGGGGTTGGAAAGGTAGGTAAGAAAGATTCTCACTCTATTGAGAATGTCTATTTGATGGATGGCTTGAAATACAGTCTAATTAGTGTTTCCCAACTGTGTGACAGTGGTAACCTGGTAGCATTCACCTATACCAAATGTTTTGTGATAAATCTTACCACTAACAAAATTATTTTCCAAGGAAAAAGAGTAAAATATATTTACACAGTAGATCTGTCCACACTCTCAGAAAATGCACTCACCTGCTTAAGTATGTTGGACAATGATCCCCTACAGTAGCACAAGAGACTTGGACATGCAAATCTGAGTCAACTCAACAAATTAGTCTCCAAGGACCCGATGATCGGACTGCCTAACATCAAGTTTAAGAAGAACAAAGTTTGTGATGCTTGTGCAAGGTATAAGTAGGTAAGATCCTCATTTAAATGCAAGAAAGTTGTAAGAACCACTAGAATAATCGAACTGATCCTTATGGATCTCTGTGGTCCAATGAGAAGATTAAGCAGAGGCGGTAAAAGATATGTGATGGTTCTTGTTTGATTACTCTAGGTTTACCTGGACATTGCTTTTAACATCTAAAGATGAAACATTTGACATGTTTACTTCTTTTGTTAGAAAAAATCATAAACAACTAGGTAATCAACTTGCATCAATTAGGTATGATCATGGAATTGAATTTAAAAATGCCAAATTTGCTGAATTTTGTGATGTGCATGGCATAGATCATAATTTTTCTGCTCCTAGGACTCCACAACAAAATGAAGTAGTTAAAAGAAAGAATAAGACACTTGAAGATATGGCGAGGACTATGCTTCGTTCTAGTAAACTGCTTCATAGTTTCTGGGCAGAAGTTGTAAATGTTGCATGCTACATCATCGATAGGTGCATGAATAGACCTCTTGTAGAGAAGACTCCCTATGAGTTACTTAAAGGGAGAAAACTAAGTCCCATCTTAGGGAATTTATATGAAAATTCTTTGTGCACAACAATGGTTTATAAGGTATACAACAACATAACTATATGTGTAGAAGAAAGTGTGTATGTGGTTTTTGATGAAAATAAAATTCTTTCTGAGAGACAAGAACATGAAGATAAAGCAATTAGGATGGTAAGAAGTTTAAATGAAATCACATCCCCAGGTGAAGCTGCATGGTAAGAAGTTTAAATGAAATCACATCCCCGGGTGAAGCTGCACCAGAAGAAGGAACATGTGATGGAACAGGTTCTTCTATTAAGGGCAACCTAATAAGGGGAACTGAACAAAGAGGAACCGAATCTAATACCTCGATGGAACCTGTCCATGAGCATGTGCCTCAGCAACAAAACATTGGAGAAACATCAATAGGAAACCAGTTGGTTGTGAAAACTTACAAAGCACCAAAGTTCTCATCCCATTGAGAAAATAATTATTGATCCAACCTTTGGAATTAATACTAAATATTTATTAAAGAATCTTTGTACTTTTGATGATTTCTATCTCTTATTGAACTTAAAAATGTTATTGAGGCTTTGCAGGATGAAGACTGGGTAAATGCAATACAAGATGAACTCAACTAGTTTCAAAAAGAGTCAGGTTTGGCATCTGGTTCCAAAACTCAAGTACATATCAGTAATTGGCACAAATGGGTCCTAAGAAACAAACTTAGTGAAAATGGAACTATTACAAGGAACAAGGAACAAGGAAAGATTAGTAGTTCAAGGGTATAGCCAAGAGGAAGGCATAGACTATGATGAGACCTTTGCTCTAATTTCAAGATTGGAAGCACTAAGACTCCTCATAACCTTTGCTGCTTACATAGAATTTACTCTTCACCAGATGGACGTTGAAAGTGCCTTCGTTAATGGCTATTTAAAGAAAAAAGTGTTTATCAAGAAACCCCCAGGCTTTGAAAGAAAGGAGTGTCTGGACCATGTGTACAAACTTGATAAAACACTCTATGGGCTCAAGCAGCTCCTAGAGCATGGTATTAAAGATTATCAATATTCTTGCTTGAGCATGGCTGCAAAAGAGGTAAAATCGATAATACTTTATTCTTTAAAGAAAAAAGCAAAGAACTTCTATTAGTACAGATATATGTTGATGACATAATCTTTAGAGCAGCTACTGATAAACTAAGTACGGAATTTGCTAAACTAATGGGGAGTGAATTTGAAATAAGTATGATGGGTGAGCTTAAGTTCTTTTTAGGCTTATAAATTAAACAAAACTAAAATGGAAATATGATCCATTAGCAGAAATATGTGAAGACGTTGCTTAAAAAGTTTTAAATGGAATAATCAAAAGAAATCGATACTCCTATTGCAACAACCACTAAATTAGATATCGACGACCCTGGTATCTGTTGATCAGAAATTGTATAAGGGAATGATTGGTTATTCTTTGTATCTTATTTTTAGCAGACCTGTCATTATTTTTAGTATAGGTCTTTATGCTCGATTTTAGGAAAATCCAAAGGAGTCTCACTTGACTGCTCTTTAGAGAATATTGAGATACTTGAAAGGCACGACTGACCTTTGCCTTTGGTATCCAAAAGGTAGTAATTTTAACCTAGTGGGATATGCTATCGCTGATTATGTAGGTTTCCTTGTAGATAGGAAGAGCATATAAGGTATGACACACTTCCTTAGTTCATGTCTTGTGTCATGGGCTACCAAAAAGCAAAATTCAGTGGCCTTATCTACTGCTGAAGTTGAGTATGTTGCTGCTGATTCATGTTGTGCTCAATTGCAGTAGATCAAACAATAATTATTGGACTTTGGAATTGATGTTGGTTGCAAATTTTTTGTGATAACACTAGTGTTATTAGTATGACAAAGGACCCGGTTCATCATAAGGGAATGAAGTACATAGATGTTAGGCACCATTTTTTGAGGGACAACTACGAAAAAGACTTCATAACTGTGGAGTTTTGTGCCACTGATAAGCAAATTGCTGACATCTTCACAAAAGTCTTAAGTAGAGATCACTTTGAGAGGAACAAGTTGGAATTAGGGATGATTAAGATCACCTAAAAGGACAAGTTTAATGTTAAACAAAAAAAATAAAAAAATTGAAAAATTTGGTTAGAAAATATGTAAAATGTGTATATAATTAGACTACTTTTGCTCAGTTTCATACTTTTAATAGTATACTCTTGTGCCATGTGTTAAAATAATTTATTAATCTCTAAGGTTATTTTCTCTATTTTGGCAAATTTAACTTACACAAGTGACTTATTAGCGAAGAGCTTGGTTCATCAGAATAACAAAGTATGTTTTCTACACTCTGCATAATTTAAAATAATAATATGTAAATCCTTAACAGAGTCCTAACTAAGTCCAAATCTCTCTTAAACCTCTCTAATAAATTTGAATTGGTTCCGTTCAAAAGAGTCCCAACCAAATTAAATCACCTAGATCCTACAAAAGACTCCACCGTCTATTCAAACTGAAATTTCAGTTCGATTAGACTTCTAAATGACTGATGAAGCCCGCAGTTACCCATGAGTTATCCACTCCTTTTAATTTATCATCATTATCTCTGCCTTCTCTTCGTTATTCTCAAACAGTCGAAATTTCTCTCCATCTTCTCTCATCTTCCAAAATTCAATCTACATTTCTTCTTTCTTCCAAGAACCAAGCACAAAATGACTAACCCCTGTTATAATCCTGGTAGTCCCCTACCAAACTCCTCATCTTCAACCGCCCCTCAGCCTTAAGATGCTTGCTCCCAAGAAAGTTGCTGGGAATGAATTATCAAAAAAATTGAATGCACAATTAAAAGCTAGCCAAGATCAAGAACCCCAGAACTCTGAGAACTCCTTCAAGTATACTATTGAGGGGAGGAGGGGAGGAAACTAGGTCCTTTGATACTGAACAAGTGAATTCTGGAACTAATACTACTAATGAGGCTGTTTCTATGGTAGTTGAAAATCTGGAAAATAGGATTGCTTTGGTTGGATCTCTGGTGGATGTAAAAACTTTGGAGTCTAGCAAGGGAGGTAGTAAAAATAAAGAAGGGAAAGAAAAAAGAGTGAGGGTTTTCAAAGTGAAGAAAGAGGAATGGGGAAAAGAGTGGTTGCTTCTTTACCCACTTCTGATAAAGGTAAAATAGCTATTTGTGGAGTAGAGTCGGATAAAATAAAGGAAAGTATCAAGAAAACAGGGGAAAGTGGGTCAGGTGAAGCCGCTGAAGGGCTTGTTAACCTTTGGCAAAAAGTAGATAAACCTGGTCCATCAGTTGAAGAAACCCTCGTAGACCTATTGAAGAAAGTAGGTGACAGCTATAACCCCAAGAAGAAAAGAACTTCCATGGCTAAGACCCCTGACACTGCTAGGTTTAACAAGAAAAGGAAGGTTGCTCCTTCTTACACTATTGAATTCCTCCCACAAGAGGAAGAGCCACAAGAAGTCAATTGAAGAAGAATGAGAAAGTGATGTAGAAAGCATGATAAGAAAGCAAAAAGAAACGGATGGACAAAGGGAATAAGAAAGTGGGAGAGCCTGTTGAGGCTGTTGATGTGGATAAGATAGACCTGGTCCATCAAGATAAAGATGAAAATGCTGAAGTGGAAGTTCAGACTCCTAAGCCCAAGAAAGACAAGACTTCCACTAAGAAGGCTACTCCTATGTCAAAATCTGCTGAACCATCCTCCCGTACAAAAAGGACCAAGTCTGTCATGAAAACCAAACAAGTAAAAATTGTTGAAGAAGTTGAATGGAGTGGAGAAGTGGAAGATGCATCAAACAGTGAAAAGGACAAGATGACCAAGTTTGGCAAAAGAACTATTCTGAAGGGTAGACTCCTCAGGGATTTGGAGGAGGAAAGAATGGTGCTGCCATTGGAGAAATTGGAACTGCAAGGCTGGAAAGACATGGTCCTCCAGATGGATGGCAGGTTCGCTAAGAGTGAAGTTATTGAATTTATGGCAAATGCTGCAGTGAAGGATGGACGAGTTAATAAAAATGGTTGATGCTTTCTCTATGTGCATGTTAATTAGAATAGGCTAACGTGCATGAGTAGCATGACAATTCCGGCCACCACTCTAACGCCACTGGAGAGTTTGGTAGCACCGGTTACTACTATACCGGCGCATGCCAAACCTCTATGTTTGGAAGCTTCCTTCCAATTTAGTTTCAAACAATATGTGAAGACCTAGGTGAGGGTAAAGCGAATGATAATCCACCAAACATAGCTGGAAAACGAGTTATGTGAAGAACAAGGGAAGAAATTCCATGCCTGCTTCAATTTTTTGATCTAGCAAAATCCACAACAAATTCTTTAGCTACGACTCAAACAGTAAAGGAGAAAGATTATAAGAGAAATCGAAGCTCTCAAATGGGTAAGGTAATCACATACATTCCTCCATATCTGAATGGAGATACAATTGTACTGACAATTATAGATGAAGATATTAAGGAACAATAGAGCTATTGGAGCAATTCACTCATCGGCTATGTTCTAGGTAAAAATCCTTATTTCAAATCTATGGAGAATTATGTTGATAATATGTGGGATTTTGTTAATAAACCAAAAATCTTATATCATGATGATGTCTATTACATATTTAGATTTGATTCGATGGATGATAGGGATAAAGTCATATAATTAGGTCCATATACTTTCCACAACAAGCCATTCATTTTGAAGAATTGGTTGATTGACTTTGTTTTTGACCCAGAGTGTTTGAATGTGATTCCACTGTGGGTAAGATTTCCAAACTTACCAGTTGGATATTGGTCTACTGAGGTTCTGAGTACGCTGGCTAGTAGTGGGCAAGCCTATATACACTGATTTGTATAGTACTGAGATGGATCGTGTCTCCTTTGCCAGAGCCTTAGTAGAAACAAACATTTCCCAACCCTTGCCGAGTGATATTGAGCTACACACTCCAGTAGGAAGTATTCATCAGAGCATATAATATGACTAGAAGCCCAAATACTGCATGGATTGTGTAATTATTGGGCATACTATTGAGGAATGTAGACAGAGTAACTCCCAGGAGACAAATAGAGCTTTTGCTGAGTAGAATAGAAGGAAGAGAAGGAGTAGAAGGAGGAAAAAGGTGGAGACAAAATGGGCGGCAAAAGACCTGAATACCATGCCAAATGAGCCAACTATTGATGATACAAAAACTTATGTAGATGGGGACAATGCAATAGGTTCACAATTGGAAGTAAATCATATGGATAATAGCGAATTTCCAGCACTATCAGAAGTAATAAGGAAAAAGAGAAGAACTGACAAAAGAGTGGTTGTGGATGATGTGGATAAACGGGCACAAGCTAGCTGCTATACTAGTCATATTGGTATCACAAACATATTTGAGGTCCTCAATCAAGATGGCACCTCATGTAATGTTGGGAAGGGTGAGCATGACGATCTTATACTCCATGATAGTAAGTACTTGAAATATTAGAGGGCTGAATATGCCTTTTAAACAGAAGGAGGTAGTGCTCTTTTTTATGAAAAAGTACAAAGTAAAGGTAATGGGAATAATTGAGACAATGGTGAATGAAAAAAAGCTAGGATAATAACTTAGAAAATAGCAAAGGACTGGAGAATTCAGTATAACTATGACCATGCTTATAATGGTCGAATTTGGCTATTATGGAAAACTTATGTTCAAATTCAAATATTGGAGGTAGATGCTCAATTTATCCACTGTGAAGTGGTAGAACCAAATAGTCAGAAGAAATGGTTCCTCACTGTGGTTTATGCATACAACGAGTTGGCTCCAAGGCAGCAACTTGGGACACGCTTACTATTATAGGTACAAATATTACAAATGATAGGCTGATTAGTAGAGACTTCAATAATGTACTGCAAGTAGATGATATAATTGGAGCCCCTATAACAAAGACAAAGGTACAAGGTTTTAAGGAATTCCTGGACATAGTGCAATTTATCCCCTTGAAGAGCTGAGGTTGGTAGTATACTTGGTGCAATAAAATAGAATAAAAAGGCAAGGGTGTATAGTAAGATGGATTGGAAATTTGCGAATTTTAGCTGGCTGATGAATAATGGTCACATTGAGGCAGAATTTTTAAATCTTGGTGTATCTGATCACTTTCCTATACTAATGAATTGCAAGTTTGGATTGATACAACAATACCTACATCCCATACCATTCAGATTGTATCAGACAGTCATACACCATCCTAAATTTGCAAGAAGTATAGTGCAGTATAGTGCAGTCAAGGACATGGCATAAACTTAAAAGACTCAAGGAGGCATTAAATGGCTTGAACAGTTATATGGCATCTTATCAGCAGAAACTGGCTCAAGCAAAGCTAAAATTAGAGGTGGTACAACACAAATTATCCTTAGAACCATTAAGGTAGGAGCTTATAGAGCAGGAAAGAGAGGTGCTGTTGGAAGTGGAGAAGTGCAGTAATGTAGAGGAACAAGTGTTGAGGAAGAAGTCTAGAGTTACTTGGATACAGCATGGAGATGCAAACACAAAGTATTTCCATGTCAAATGGAAGATGTGCACAACTACTAACACAATTGTTTCTATTCATAATGATGCAGGTATCAAAGTTACAGATCCTAAATAAGTGGAGGATCAATTTTTGGATTTCTTTCAGAAGCTGATAGGGGAATCATCACCTGTTCATCCATGTCCAAACACTAAGGTGATCAAGAAAGGAGCTTGTCTAACAAGGCAACAACAACTAGAGTTGATTAAGATTGTCACAGTGAGGAAGTAGTGGGGGCTATCAAGAGTATGCACACTATCACACCCCTTTTTTAAACCAACTTCACTAACCCTCTTAAAATATATAAAAGAATTTATAAAGCTTGAAAAGCGTTTTTCAATTAGAACGTGACAAAAATTGTGTTCAAAAGTAAATAACTCAGAGTCGTCACCTGACATAGATTTCGGTGTGCCAGGTAACCGTTTTTAAAAATAATTTTTCCTTTAAAATAATTTTGACTCCAAAACTAAGTCTTCACCAGAGATTTAGGTAAGAAATTCATTTGACTTGGAGAGAAGGTGTTAGGCATTCCCCAAGTTCCTTAACTCGTACAGTTGCATACCCGATCAAGTTAGCTTTTAAAATATTTAATTGAGGTAGAAAACACATAAAAAAAATAATGCACAAAAGGCTCGAGGTCGTCCCCACCTAAATAAAAGAAAAAGAAAAATGCAAACAAAATAAAAATACTGCAAGTTTCTACTTTTGGCCCCCATTTACAAATACTTTAGTGCATACCCCGAATAAAAATATATATAAATTGTTCAGGGTATTCCCCAGATTAATTTAACTACGGCAACAACCTCTCGCTTAAAAATTAACAAAAATTCTAAAGTTTGCCTACCCAGGTGTGGTTGGCCTAAAACATGCTCCTAACGATCAGTAAAACGAAAATAAATGAAATATTTATGTTCTAATTTCTCTTTCGATTTAAGTACCCGACCCTCAATATCACAAATAAATAAAATTAACACGTGCTAACACCATCAAAGATCATCAAATCATTAAAATTGAAAGGAAATGCACCACTTTAACATGCAACGGAATGTAGCAACAAAGAGGAACATGTAATAGAATATAGCAACAAAGAGGAAAATTAGAGTGAACCTCAAGCAATTAAAGTAGCACGACAGGAGCCGGAATAAAAACTCGACGGACGAAATCTCACCAAACAAGAACCTGAATTGGACCGAGAATCTGAAGAACCGGTCGGAATCTTGGATCGTCACCAAAGGCTCAACCAAACACGGATTTGGACCCACATTTTAATCAAAATCTATCCTTGAACAAAATTCCGGAATCAAAAAGTTAATAAACAGCATTTTTCTTTTTTTTTAAATTTTTTTTTGTTTTTCCTTCTTCTTTTTTAATTGTTTTTTTTCATTTTTTACACCATTGATTCTGACTAGATTTGGTGGTTACGGTGAGGGCTGCTGCACGTTGCTCGGGGAGAGGAGATGAAGAATAAGAGAGGGTCTCTTAGGGTTAGTCTCTAGTTTGTAAAGGTTGTTGAATGGTGACGGAGCTGGTTGGTCGACTGGTTGAGAGCCGTCGGCGTTGCTGTGGCTTGGAGATGAAGAAGAAGTTGAAAGAGCGGGGGTCGTTCGGCGGTGTTGAAGGGGTCACCAGCGGCATGAATCCTCCTGTATTTATGGTTGTAGGGTTTTGTTTAAGTTCAAGAAGAAGGAGTGGCTGGGGATTGCCACTGATTTCCGGCAGGTTTCAGGTGGTGGCAGCTGCTTCTCTTATGTCTAGGGTTTTAGGTCTTTCTAGTTTTTTTTCTTGTTTGTCTTGATTGTGTCCTTAGGGTTAGGTCTTGTTGTTGTCTAGATAAAGAAGAAGAAGGAAACCATGGGGCCTAAGGTGAGTTCGATTCTAGGTTGTTGAAGATAGAGATGAGGGAAGGAAGCAACAGCGGCGGCTTAAGGTGGTCCAGGGGTGTTGAGTGATGGGCGGCTGAAGGGGTGTAGTGTTTTTATGTATTAGGGTAAAATAAAGCATAGGTTAGGGGTGAATTGGCTTTAAATCTACCAAATTGGGTTAGGAAAATGCTGAAAATTTTATTTGTTTTTTAAAAATACTTATAACAAGGTATAAAGTAGGCAAAATACATAGCTTACCCATTAACCTTGCACTCAAATCCCAGTTACGCACCTCTCGACCACGGGCAACTTTTTACACACCCATGTCTACTACACACTAATTATTTTCTTGACCGATTTTCCAAAACATGTAATTTCATGCTCCAATCAGATAGTGATACGTGTCAGTAACTTATTAAAAAAAGAAATAACCTTTAAATTATAATTAGATCCCATCTTCTTCATTAAATCCATCACCATGGCTGCCTTCTCTTTGATCGGCCTCTATCAAATCTTGCCTTCCATCTCCGACTACTATTCTTCAATCAAAAATCAGCTATGTGGTTCTCTACTATCTGTCCCATAATAATAATCTGGATTAACTTCTTTAAGTAAGAAGGCCTACACATTTATTGTCGAACTTACTATTTTTTTTGCTAAAATCTTTAAATTCTATTTTCCAAAATATGTAATTTCATGCTCCAATCAGATAGTGATATGTGTCAGTAATTTATTAAAAAAAGAAATAAACTATAAATTATAATTAGATCCCATCTTCTTCATTAAATCCATCACCATGGCTGCATTCTCTTTGATCGGCCTCTATCAAATCTTGCCTTCCATCTCCGACTACTATTCTTCAATAAAAAATCAGCTATGTGAAGTTCTCTACTATCAGTCCCACAATAATAATCTGGATTAACTTCTTTAAGTAAGAAGGCCTACACATTTATTGTCGAACTTACTATTTTTTTGTTGCTAAAATCTTTAAATTCTATTTTATTCCTCATAAAAATTAAAGATGAAAAGAACCACCATAGAGGGCAGAGGAGGACTGCCGCTGGCAGCCAAGGCCATGGCTGTACTAAAAAAGAGTTGCAAAGAGAAATGAAGGCTCTAATTGAAGACAATATCGACCAAGATTCACCTTCTTATCAATCAATCTCCATTAATTTGGAGAAACACAAAAGATCTCTCTTCCAAAAAATACTATCTCTCTACTTTTCAAATTCCATAGCTTATCAAACTTCATTATTGGACTATTCACAAGAAAACAAACAAAGACAGACCTAGGAATAAGGGGAATTGTAAAAGAAAACATGGGAGAACGTTTTGTTTCGTTGAAGAATGAACAAAACAAAGTAAAAGAAAAAGGAATAAAAGAATGAAAAGAAAAAGAAAAATCAATTTGAACCATTAGATAAATTTTGTTAGATCTGAATCATTCAAATAAAACATCTTACATATATATATATATATATATATATGTGTGTGTGTGTGTGTGTGTGTGTGTGTATGTGTGTGTGTTTCTTCACATGCCTTATTTTGTTGGTAAAACGCGCGGTGGCCACATGGGCGAAGTATTGTGTATTAGGCATAGTTTGGAAATGTTGAGTGCATAAGGTAATTTTTGTCTGAAAAAAGTGTGTAATAGGGATTTGATCCCTAATTCAGGGGGTAACTTGTGTATTTTTCCTATAAAATAACTCTTAATTGATTTTAATAAACTATTATATTAAAAATAAAACTAAAAATTAAAGTTGAAACTCATTTTGGCATTTTCAAAGATTATATTAAAATAAAATAAAAATAGGTTCAAAGTAATATATCCTTCTAAAAATATCTAATATGTGAATTAAACAGAGAAATATGAAACGATATTTTGTGTTTTTTCAATTTTGTGATTAAAATAATGTAAAAGAGTCAAAATTAGTTGAAATAACTATATTAGATCTAAATTAAGTATTTAAATGCTAAAATATGTAAAAACTTTGGGAGGGTCAAAAATTACATGTCTACAGCTGTCCCTCTTTGATTGAAAATATGAAGTATTTTCAGACAAAGAATGATGAGACATGTTTTTTCACCCACTTATTTAGAGAGACCAAAAACTAAGAGAAATAAAGAGAATATGACCGAGCCCTGGTATTTGAGCTACTAACATATCCTTGGCTACAAAGGAATCAGGCCATATGTAGTTCAAAAGTAGGAAGAGTGATGGAGTGTACGGAGGTGGAAAGCCATTGAGGTGCCGTGGAGGTTCTAGTCGACAATCCTATTATTACATCAAAATCAAAAAATGAAAAAGAATAACTAAGCCTATCAACTATGAGCTACAAGATTCCTATATATAAATCTTCTTAAGATTGATCTTCTGTCTTGAATGGTTCTTCATGCAGACTTTAGATTTGAACCATGCCGCTTGCTAGTTGCAAGTGCCAGTTCATTCTTCTTAAGTTTTTGGATCAAAACTGACATTTAGCGCTTGTGACTTCAACCATGTCTTGAGCAATTCACATCTTTTTTCTGCTTCTGCATTTTGGATTCACTTTATTTCTTTCTTTCTTTTTTTATTTTTTTGGATTGATACTACTTTTGTCGGTCACCTTGGACTGTTGACTCGCATTCTTGCTACAAGCTTTTGCTACTTCTAACAAGAATTGAATTCTAAAATGACTTTCCTCGTTCTCTAGGTGGGCGCCTCCTACTGACTTGAAACTTGAAATAATTCTGAAATAAATTCTGAAATATCTTCCCTCATTCTCCAGGTGGGTGCCTGCTATCAAAATGACAAAACAAACTAAATTTTCTGCCCCAATTTTCACTAAGAAGATTGGTGAGTTGTTGGCAAAACTGTAAATCACCTATGCTATTGATGCAATGATGAGAATAATACAAAAGACTTGACAAGGATGTGCCTTCCCTGTGAGTAAAACCAAGAACATTTGACTAGAAAATTCATCAGACTAGGTCTTCTATCTTAGGAGAAAGATTCATTAGACAAAGGTTTTGATCCTCTGAGAAAATTCATCACACTAAGTCCCTTTTTTTCTTTTCTTCTTTCTTTTTTTTTGTTGTTGTTATCTTAGGAGAAAGATTTATCATACTAAGATTTGATCCTAGGAAAAAGTTCATTAGACTAGGTTGTTTTGTTATCGTAGGAGAAAAATTCATCAGACTAAGATTTTTATCCTAGGAGAAAGTTCTGTTAGAAAATACGCTTAACGCTAGAGGGGGGTGAATAGCGTTATAATAAAATTTAGCGTAAACTTGCGGAAATTAAAACTTGCAGGAAATAATTAAGTGCGTTAAATAAATAAAAGGAAAAAACGCACCGATATATTCTGGTTCACCACAACACGTGGCTAGTCCAGTCCCCGAGAGACTCTCTCGAGATTTTTCACTAACTCTGTTAAGCTTCCGGGTGCTTAACAAACCGTTACAACTTGAGGACACAAGCCTCAACACTTTTGCTCGGAGATACCACACTCCAAGACTTCAACCAAGGAAACACAAGTTCCTTACAACAAGAGAATTATAATTCTCTTACAAGTGTATACAACACTAAAGCACTCAAACAAAATACTCCTTAATGAGTAGATATGAGTAAAAGAAGTAAGCTCTGGATCACAACAACTTTGAACAAGAATATGGCTCTCAAAAGCTTTATGAAATTGAATATAAAATGATAAACAAAAGTATGCAAGCTTATAGCAATGTAATGATCAGTTGTAGTATGTTGTTGTGTTTAAAACACTGAAATGAAGCTGTATTTATAGTTGAAAAACTTGGCATTACCGTTGCCTTATTGCCAATTAAGAGTTGCTGATTTTACTCACTGACAATCGATTGTCAAACCCCAACAATCGATTGTCTGCCAGTCAGATCAAAATTCAATCCCAGATTTTACGCATGATAATCGATTACTTACAATCCATAATCGATTACTGGCAACGTTCAAAAAATCCTTTCCAGATTTTACCACAAACAATCGATTGTCCAGAATCAACAATCGATTACTCAGCAACGTTCAAAAAATCTTTTCCGGATTTTAATCAAAACAATCGATTATACAGAATCAATAATCGATTACCTGACGCTATTTGAAAACTTTACGACAACGGTCAGCTTCACAATCGATTGCACAAAGTCAACAATCGATTACTTATCAGTTTTTGAAAAACATTTTAGACACTGCCTCTTGACAATCAACTGTATATACTCACAATCGATTACTTATTATTTTTGAAAAAGTCTGGAAGTCACTGCCTCAACACAATCGATTGTCATAAGTTCACAATCGATTATTTTGTGACTTTGAAAAATCTGAAGGACACTGTCTCTTCACAATAGATTGTCATTAGCTTCACAATCGATTATTCTGAGTTTTGAAAAACTTTTATGGACACTGCCTCAGCACAATCGATTGTCATAAGGTTCACAATCGATTGTCATGCAGGTTTGAAAAAACCTGATGTTCACTGCCTTAACACAATCAATTGTCATTAGTTCACAATCGATTGTCATGCAGTCTTGGCTCTGCATAATCGATTATCATAATTACATAATCGATTATCTTAGTCCAGTTTTCAGAGGCATGTATGAAAATCATTTTGACTCATGTAAATGTGCATGATTTAAAAACATTAAATTAAATATGCATGATTTTGGAAAATAGTTTTATGAGAGAAGCCATGTTACGAGTCAAGTTGTAGGATCAAGATCACAATTAAGAATGACTCAATTAAACTATGAAACTTTGTCTTGAGCTTGAATCTCGATGTATATCAATTGTGTGCTTGTTTCTTGAACTTCGTCATATATCAATTTTCGCTTCGTTTGTCATTCATCAAAACCTATACAAAAGAACACACGTTTTAGTATATTGCATTAAGAACGTGTTTCCAACAATTTCCCCCTTTTTGATAATGGCAAACATTAAGCGGGATATGCAATGCAAGCAATTTATATTGACGATTCAAGACAAGTGTATACATGCAACAAGTATGCAATTTGTTCCCCCTCAATATATGAATTCCCCCTTAATTTAAGCTTATAGATATTGAGAGTGCATACCCGTTATCTTCCCCCTTTTGCCATTAGCAAAAATAACATAATAGTAAGATGCTAAAGATGTAAATAAAACTTGTTTAAAAAAATAGCAACATCAATCCGAATAAGAGCAACATAATCGATTATTGATACTAAATAATCGATTTTTAGACGACGGAAACCGATTGTTGTACGTCAAGCTTTATAATTCCTCTTTCCTTTGGGGCGATACCTGCAAAAATCGTTAGACGTCTCCGACGCTCAAGTTAGAACTCATGTAATAAAAAAATTGCACTGCATGACTTAGATCAACGTGGAGTCAAGGATCCCGAGTTCACTGCGAATTCGGAAGAAGGACTCTTTCTCTAAAGGCTTTGTAAAGATGTCTGCCAATTGGTTTTTGGTTTCAACAAATTCAATCTCGACATCTCCTTTGAGAACGTGATCTCTAATAAAATGATGTCTAATTTCAATGTGTTTCGTTCGCGAATGAAGAACGGGGTTCTTCGTCAAGCATATGGCACTAGTATTATCACATCTAAGAGGGATATGATCAAGACTTAGGCCATAGTCCAAGAGTTGTTGTTTCATCCATAAGATTTGAGCGCAACAAGTCCCCGCGGCTACATATTCAGCCTTGGTTGTGGACAACGCAACACTTACTTGTTTCTTGCTAAACCAAGAAACGAGAGAGCTACCGAGCAAATGGTAAGTGCCCCTAGTGCTCTTGCGGTCCAATTTGCATCCAGCAAAATCGGAATCGGAGTAGCCAACAAGTTGGCATGAAGAGCTTTTGGGGTACCATAGACCCATATTTGTAGTACCAACAAGATACCTTAAAATCCGTTTTACCGCAGTAAGGTGAGACTCCTTCGGACACGATTGATAACGAGCGCATAAGCACACGCTAAACATGATGTCCGGACGACTAGCAGTAAGATAAAGACGAGAGCCAATCATACCTCGATACTTTTTGGTGTCGACTTCCTTACCTTTCTCATCTTTGTCTAGATGATCGGATGTGCTCATGGGAGTTGCCATTTCTTTTGCATTGTTCATCTCAAATCATTTCAGCAATTCTTTGCAATATTTGGCTTGACAAATGAATGTACCTTCTTTCATTTGCTTTACTTGTAATCCCAAAAAGAATGTTAATCACCCATCATAGACATCTCAAATTCGCTTGTCGTTAAATCGGAAAATTCCTTGCATAAAACATTGTTAGTAGCACCAAATACAATATCATCTACATATATTTGAACTAACAAAATATTATTGTTTTTATGCTTAACAAAGAGAGTTGTGTCAACTTTTCCCCTGATGAAATCATTTTCCAAAAGAAACTTACTCAATCTTTCATACCAAGCTCGGGGAGCTTGTTTTAACCATAAAGAGCCTTTTTGAGTTTGAAAACATGATCGGGAGATTTAAAGTTTTCAAAGACGGGGGGTTGTTCAACAAAAACTTCTTCTTGAATAAAACCGTTTAGAAAAGCACTTTTCACATCCATTTGATATAAATTGAAATTCATAGAAGAGGCAAATGCAAGCAATAAGCGAATAGCTTCTAATCTAGCTACGGGAGCATATGTTTCCTCATAGTCAATACCTTCTTCTTGATTATAGCCTTTTGCTACAAGCCTAGCTTTGTTTCTAGTGATTATACCATTTTCATCTAGTTTATTGCGAAAAACCCATTTCGTACCAATTATGGTATGACCTTCGGGTCTTGGCACCAAATCCCAAACGTCATTGCGTTCGAATTGGTTAAGCTCCTCTTGCATTGCCAAGGTCCAAAATTCATCCCCAATTGCTTCTGAGATGGTTTTGGGTTCAATTTGAGAAACAAAAGCAGTATGTTCTAAGGTATTTTTGAGAGAGTTTCGGGTACTTACCTTGTCTCCAACGTTGCCAATTACCTGTTCGAGAGGGTGATCTTTGATTGTCCTCCACTCGTTAGGCATATTCATTTCTTTTTCCAATTGTGGCGCTTCTTCCGTTGGTTGTTCCTCAGTTTCATCTTTATTTTCCTTGGGTGGTTCCTCTTGTATTTTGTCTTTCAAGCTATCTAAGATACCTGCAAGATCAAAACCGGAATCCTTTCTCGCCAAGCGAGCATTATTTTCGGAAAATACAACATGAGGGGATTCCTCCACAATTAGGGTTCTTTTATTAAAGACCCTATATGCTTTACTACGTGAGGAATATCCAATGAAAATACCTTCATCCGACTTAGCATCAAATTTACCCAATTGGTCTTTGCCATTGTTATGAACAAAACATTTGCAACCAAAAACTCTAAAATGGGAAATATTTGGTTTTCTACCCTTATAAAGTTCATAGGGGGTTTTCATGAGTATCGGCCGAATTACTACTCTATTTAGAACATAGCAAGCGGTACTCACGGCGTCCGCCCAAAAATGTTTGGGTATCTTAGCTTCGTCGAGCATGGTTCTAGCCATCTCTTCGAGACTCCTATTTTTCCTTTCCACCACCCCATTTTGTTGTGGTGTACGTGGAGCGGAAAAGGTATGCTCGATTCCGAGTTCGTCACAAAAGTTCGCAAAGAGATTGTGATCAAACTCTCCCCCATGATCACTTCTAATTGAAGTGACAGTAGTTTCTTTCTCATTTTGAACACGCTTAAGAAAATATTTAAAATGTTGAAAAGCATCACTTTTATTGGCAAGAAATAAAGTCCAAGTAAATCTCGAGTAATCATCAACAATCACACAAGCATATCTATTTCTTCCTAGACTTTCAATGCGAGAAGGACCAAATAAATCCATATGAAGCAATTGCAATGGTCTAGAAGTTGAATCAATGTTTTTAGATTTGAAAGATGCTTTTGTTTGCTTCCCTTTTTGACACGAGTCACAAATAGAATCATTTTCAAATTTTAAATTGGGAAGACCAACAACTAAGTTTTGAGAAATCAATTTGTTCAAAAGATGCATATTGATATGTGCTACTCTACGATGCCATAGCCAAGTATCATCCTCTTTACTCATTAGACGATCAACATATTCGGGTGAGGAATTAGCAAGATCAACCATATAAATATTATCAACTCTAAAACCACGAAGTATGATTTTGAAATCACTACGTCTAAATACTGGGCATTCATCCGAATCAAATAGAGCAAGATTTCCCTTGTCACATAATTGGCTTATGCTCAAGAGGTTATGCTTCAAACCTTTCACAAGTAATATATGCTTAATAGAGGATTTTTCATCCTTACCGACCGAGCCGATGCCGATGATCTTTCCTTTATTGTTATCACCGAAGATAACACTTCCTCCTTCTTTGTGCTCTAATTGAAGGAATTTGGATTCATCCCCGTCATATGCTTGGAGCATCCACTATCAAGGTATCATAGTACACTTGATCCCTTCAAGCACACCTACAAAACAAATTAATGTTCTTTAGGTACCCATGCCATCTTGGGTCCTTGGGGTTAGGCATATTATAATGATGCGATTGAGTAATATGTCTATGACGTGTAAAGCATGCAGGAGCAATATGACCAATACGTCTACAATAATGACAAGTCATATTTGGGTTATGCATCCTTCTAGGTTCATAGTAACTAGACGGATGAAAATTGCTTACTCTATTTTGAGCACTATGACTATTTCGCATTTCATGAGAATTATTTCTCCTACTATGAGCTCTAGGATGGGCAGCATTTCTAGAGTGATTGTTTCTCGGTTGAGGGCCATTGCTAGGTCTTCTAAGGGGTTCAAAAATTGGCCTAAAATATGCATCATTTCTAGGGTGACTATTTCTAGGTGGTAAGTCATTCCTAGGTCTTCTAAAATGTTCAGCATTTTGTCTAGCATGCATATTGGCTCTAGAGTTGTTGTTTCTAGGATAAGCATTTCCATTGTTAATCCTAGGTTGAGCTTTAGGTTGTGGGGGTTTAGCTGCAACCTTTTCTTCATTCTTAAAGCCTATTCCATGCTTGGTTGATTTCAAGTTAACAAGAACATCATTCAAGTTTTTGTGCGAAGAATTAAACTTATCTAATGTGCCTTTAAGCCTACTTACTTCATTCTTAAGAAGCAAACAAGAAGTGCAATTTCTAGTAGAGCTTTCGGGCTTATCGGAACTTCTTTTTCCAAAAAACTTGTTTTCCTCTTTCAGCTTCTCATTTTCTAAAACCAGTTTTTCTAAATCCTTTTCTTTCAAAGAAAGCTGTTTTTGAAAATCCTTTTCTTTTAATGAAGCATTTTCTTTTATGCCCTTAACAGTTTTTGAAGCCTTAATAAACTCAGCATATAATTCATCAAAAGCAGTTCGCATTTCTTCAAGAGTAAAGAAGTTTTTAGACGAAATTTGACATACCTCATCTTTGTTGTCTTCTTGTGCCATAAGGCAAAGATTTGCTGCTTCGTCTTCTTCTCCTTCGCTTGACTCATCTCCGGAGTCTCCTCCCCAAGAAATGTATGCACGTTGCCTTTTAACAGGTTTCTTCTCCTTTTTGATGTTTGGGCAATTTGATTTGATGTGCCCGGTTTCACCATATTCACAGCACTTGATTTGTTCGCCTTGCTTTTTGCCCTTGCGTTCATACTCCTTGCGCATGAACTTTTGAAATCTTTTGATAACGAGTCCAAACTCGTTGTCTCCTTCCTCATCAATTTGCGGTTGGCTTGTGCTCGCCTTTAGAGCTATTCTTTGCCTCCTTTGATCATCAACAAAAGGGTTAAGAATAGTGGATTCATAGGTTTTAAGGTTACCTCTTAGTGCGTCGATGGTGACGTTTGAAACGCCAATGGATTCTTGAATTGCATCGGCCTTTGATCTCCATGCCGGTGTGAGACTTCTAAGAATTTTTCGAACGAGCTCTCTATCCGTGAATGTTTTCTTGAGAGCATGTAAGTTATTTACGATTATTGAGAATCGCTCAAACATTTCGTCCACCTTTTCACCTTCCTTCATGTGAAATAATTCATAAGAATGGGTTAGGAAATCAATTTTTGCTTCCCTTACCTGGTCCGTACCTTCGTACGTGACTTCTAGCTTGTCCCACATCTCCTTTGCTGTTGTACAACACGATATTTTCCTGTAATCATCAGCATTAACAGCACAATATAATAAATTTATTGCTTTAGCATTATTTTGAACCTTTCGGATGTCATCCGCGTCATACTCATCCTCGGACTTGGGAACCCATTCGGTTTCCACCTTCTTTGTTGGAATTTGGTTTCCTTTCATTATCACCTTCCAAAGGTGAAAGCTGTTGGACTGAACGAAGATCTTCATCCTTTCCTTCCAGTACGTGTAATTTGTACCGTTGAATAGAGGTGGTCGTGTGGAGCACTGTCCTTCTTCAATTCCTGCAAAAGAATCACGAGTAGAAGCCATGGATGGTTCTCTCAAACTGTTAAGTTTTCAGAGAGTTGGGCTCTGATACCAATTGTTAGAAAATACGCTTAACGCTAGAGGGGGGGTGAATAGCGTTATAATAAAATTTAGCGTCAACTTGCGGAAATTAAAACTTGCAGGAAATAATTAAGTGCGTTAAATAAATAAAAGGAAAGAACGCACCGATATATTCTGGTTCACCACAACACGTGGCTAGTCCAGTCCCCGAGAGACTCTCTCGAGATTTTCCACTAACTCTGTTAAGCTTTCGGGTGCTTAACAAACCGTTACAGCTTGAGGACACAAGCCTCAACACTTTTGCTCGGAGATACCACACTCCAAGACTTCAACCAAGGAAACACAAGTTCCTTACAACAAGAGAATTACAATTCTCTTACAAGTGTATACAACACTAAAGCACTCAAACAAAATACTCCTTAATGAGTAGATATGAGTAAAATAAGTAAGCTCTGGATCACAACAACTTTGAACAAGAATATGGCTCTCAAAAGCTTTATGAAATTGAATATAAAATGATAAACAAAAGTATGCAAGCTTATAGCAATGTAATGATCAGTTGTAGTATGTTGTTGTGTTTAAAACACTGAAATGAAGCTGTATTTATAGTTGAAAAACTTGGCATTACCGTTGCCTAATTTCCAATTAAGAGTTGCTGATTTTACTCACTGACAATCGATTGTCAAACCCCAACAATCGATTGTCTGCCAGTCAGATCAAAATTCAATCCCAGATTTTACGCATGATAATCGATTACTTACAATCCATAATCGATTACTGGCAACGTTCAAAAAATCCTTTCCAGATTTTACCACAAACAATCGATTGTCCAGAATCAACAATCGATTACTCAGCAACGTTCAAAAAATCTTTTCCGGATTTTAATCAAAATAATCGATTATACAGAATCAATAATCGATTACCTGAACGTATTTGAAAACTTTACGACAACGGTCAGCTTCACAATCGATTGCACAAAGTCAATAATCGATTACTTATTAGTTTTTGAAAAACATTTTAGACACTGCCTCTTGACAATCGACTGTTATATACTCACAATCAATTACTTATTATTTTTGAAAAAGTCTGGAAGTCACTGCCTCAACACAATCGATTGTCATAAGTTCACAATCGATTATTTTGTGACTTTGAAAAATCTGAAGGACACTGTCTCTTCACAATCGATTGTCATTAGCTTCACAATCGATTATTCTGAGTTTTGAAAAACTTTGATGGACACAGCCTCAGCACAATCGATTGTCATAAGGTTCACAATCGATTGTCAAGCAGGTTTGAAAAAACCTGATGTTCACTGCCTTAACACAATCGGCTGTCATTAGTTCACAATCGATTGTCATGCAGTCTTGGCTCAGCATAATCGATTATCATAAGTACATAATCGATTATCTTTGTCCAGTTTTCAGAGGCATGTATGAAAATCATTTTGACTCATGTAAATGTGCATGATTTAAAAACATTAAATTAAATATGCATGATTTTGGAAAATAGTTTTATGAGAGAAGCCATGTTACGAGTCAAGTTGTAGGATCAAGATCACAATTAAGAATGACTCAATTAAACTATGAAACTTTGTCTTGAGCTTGAATCTCGATGTATATCAATTGTGCGCTTGTTTCTTGAACTTCGTCATATATCAATTTTCGCTTCGTTTGTCATTCATCAAAACCTATACAAAAGAACACACGTTTTAGTATATTGCATTGAGAACGTGTTTCCAACAAGTTCATCAGACTAGGTCTTCTAT
This sequence comes from Nicotiana benthamiana, assembly GCA_034376525.1. Classification (NCBI taxonomy): domain Eukaryota; kingdom Viridiplantae; phylum Streptophyta; class Magnoliopsida; order Solanales; family Solanaceae; genus Nicotiana; species Nicotiana benthamiana. The sequence continues at coordinate 121,696,301 of CM067331.1, forward strand.
CTTAGGAGCAAAATTCAACAAACTAAGATTTTAATCATAGGAGAAAGTTCATTAGACTAGGTCTTCTATCTTAGGAGAAAGATTGATCAAACTAAGATTTTGATCCTAAGAGAAAGTTCATCGGACTAGGTTTTTTTGTAATCTTAGTAGAAAGATTTATCATATTGAAATTTTGATCCTAGGAGAAAATTCATCAGACTAAGTCCTTCTTATCTTAGGAGAAAATTTCATCAGACTAAGATTTTGATCCTAGGAGAAGGTTCATCAGACTAGGTCTCTTTTTGTTATCTTTAGGAGAAAGATTCATCAAACTAAGATTTTGATCCTAGGTGGAAGTTCATCAGACTAGGTCTCTTATCTTAGGAGAAAGATTCATCAGACTAAGATTTTTATTGGGAGAAAAATACATCAGACTAGGACTTTTATCCTAGGAGGAAAACTATGAAGAGCAATGGCAATATTTTATACACACTAGCAAGACAGATAAGGGCAAAGATTTGAGAAACTTTCCTTTGTCGATTCTTCTCTCTTGTTTTTTTCTTTCTTTCCCTTTCTTTCCTTTCTTTTTTTTCTTTCTTGATTTTTAACCCACTTGCTTGCACCGCTTGTTTGTGAGTTTAAATGTGGTGGTTAGTTTGTGGCCTTGACCTTGAGGGCGGATACTTTTGCACTTTCCAAGATAGCTTTGCTTTCATCTTGGAAGACTTTTCCTGTTATCGACTACCCATTTTCTTTTAACCCTTATCTCAAAAAACACCTCTGCTCCATTTGATCCCAATATCCTCTATCTGTTGCACTTTGCTCATGAATTGATATTTACCGAACCTTTGCATTTTACATGAATCCCAAAGCATGTTGATTATTATCAACTTAGTGCGCATATTACTTTTACCTAACTTATCCCACTTTGATATGCCAGCCAAATTAGTTTTATGCAATTGGAAAGCTGGTAGCAAATGTTGAAGTCATTTCTCACTTGTTCTGACCAAAGAGACTCAAGAAGGGACTCAAACAAATCAAGAGGAGCAAAATAAGGGTCAAGGGAAGATGACACCTAACAAGAAAATTACAAAGTAGAAACTTATCATATGGGGATACCAAAACTAATGACCATGACATGCACTTTGAATCAAAGTGGCATAATATCTCAAGCAAGTCTAACATTCAACTCTTGTTGTACCTCTTCGCTGTGAAACTGGGCTTTGGTGCTTCAGTTGTCCCATCTGATCCACAATCCTCAATCGACTTGTTGTGCCTTGAAGGTTTTGACCATCAAGACACTCATTTTTTTTTTCTTTTCTCAACTCACCATCACCTTACGGTGTCAAAGAGGATTTCCACCGATAAGACTCTCTCATTTTATCATTTTCTCTCTTCGTGCTGAGAACAAAAGTATTACCCATGATACATGAAGATCATACTTTTGCCACGCACTTGATTTTACATCCTCAAAGATTGGTCGAAAGATCTTTCTTTGGACAGTAATGTAGGCTTATGACAGGGTTGGAAAGAAAGGGTGGCATGAAGGCTCAAAATAATAATATGAAAGGGTTCAAAATTAAACTTTTGGAATTAGGTATTTTGGCAAATTAAAACTTTTTCCCTAGTTTTTGGACTCTGGGAATTTTTTCTTTTTTTTTTAATGGGATTTCTAAGAAAATTTTCACCACTCTCTACTTAGGGGGATTGTGAGATATTTTATTTGGGGCAGAATGCTGGCCAGTTGTATGGGACAGAGTGCTGGCTAGCTAAAAACTTTCATATCCAAAAGATGAAGGCAACTGAGATGAAGATGTTGAGGTGGATGTACGGGCACACTAGGATAGATAAGATTAGGAATAAAAATATTTGGGAGAAGGTGGGTGTGGCCTCTGTGGATGACAAGATGCGGGAAGCGAGGCTCAGATGGTTCGGGCACGTGCAGAGGAGAGGCCTGGATGCTCCGATGAGGAGGTGTGGGTTGTTGGTTTTAGTAGGTACGGGAAAGGGTAGAGGACGGCCTAAAAAGTATTGGGGAGAGATGAACGATTGCAGATTTCCAAGGACATGGCCCTTGATAGGAAGTCTGGAGGTCGAGCATTAGGGTTGTAGGATAGAGTGGTAGTCGAGCTTCTCCTTCCCTATTACGGGGCTGAAGCGAGTTTGAGCAGGATAGTCTTATAGCGCTTGTGTTTAATGTAGAGTTCACACTAACCTTATTATTTTCAATAGCTATTGACCTTAGTTGCGGGTTAGTGTTAATGCATGTCATCTATTATACGGTTTTTAGGATACTGTCATTATTTTTATGGTTATGTAGACTTACTGATGAATTGTCTTTTCTTGTTTTCTTATTTTATGGTCATCTTCCTGAGCTGAGGGTCTATCGGAAACAGTCTCTCTACCCTATTGGGTTAGGGGTAAGGTCTGCATACACACTACCCTCCCTAGACCCCACCTAGTAGGACTTTACTAGGTCGTTGTTTCTGTTGTTGTTGCGACCGACAAAGTTGTTTTTTTTCTTTTGCTTTTCTCTTTTTTTCTTTTTCCTTTTTTTCCTTTTCTCCTTTTTTTCTCTTTTTTTCCTTTTCTATTTTTTCTTTTTTTTTTCTTTTTTTTCTCTCTTTTTCTTTTCTTTTCTAGTTCCTAACTCTATTTCTAATACCAAAATAGGGGTATAAAATAAAAAATTAGGGCTCAAAATGGGTGGTAAAGGATAAAAGTATTTGAGTAATAGAATAAAATGCCTTCGTTATACCAAACTTAAAAATGTCAAGTACAATCACGCAAATGAAGATAAGCAAACAAGTCACACATAGAATCAATTGATAGCATCAACACAAACAAAAGTGCCAATGGGTAATACCTTTGTCCCAATGAGTGACCCTTGCCAATTCGAAGCAGACTTGACTCAAACTTATCTTGATGTTGAAGAATGCATTTCAACGCTGATCAATTTACCTCAAATTTCTTGAGATACATTTCCCTGTTGTATTCTCTTATCAACCTTTTGATTTCTCAAACTTACTGCCTCAGTTTCACTCAATTCAAAGTTCAGGTCATCTTAGAATGTGTGAATCTTTAATTGTTTCCTCAAACTCATCCTTTTATCATATTCAAAATTATACCATTGCTTCATGATTAGACTAACTTTCAAGATCAGGCTGAGAATTATGCATGTATGTCATGTCAAGAGAGTCAGCATGAAAATAACTATAAAAGGAAAAGTGGCCTAAACAAAAACTGACTAGAACTAACAGAAAATTGGAGAGTGCATTAGACAGATAGTGAAAAGGGTTTGAACAAAACAAGAAAAATAGACATGGGTTGCAATCCTGGAACAATCCTTGATAACATTAGACAAGTTACTACAATAAAATGAACTAGGGAAAAAGAAGAATAAGAGTTTAAGCCACAAGACAATATCTGGATTACAACCCTGAAATAATCTGGACAACAGAAATGACAATAAAATAAATCACCAAAACTCATCCTTGGCTAGCCAAGAAAGAAGTGTCTTTCCAATTACCAAGCTCGACTTCTTAGCCACTGGGTTGCACATGAAAATTACTGGGACCTTCACCAATTTCAATATCATTAACTTTAGCCGGCAAGTTTCTAGAAGGATTGTCATACTCCGTGTCACCATGCATACTCCCCATAAATTGTGCATCATCATGTACAGGTAAAGGATTCTGCACGATATTCTGGGTGTTACTGTCCTGGATCACAATCATCCCTTCTTGAATCATTCTTTCTATTTCTCTTTTCAAATCTCGACAACTTTTGACACTGTGCCCATGGGCATTGGAATGGTATTCACACCTTTTATAAGGGTCAAAGATTCTAACATGTGGGTCCACACGATTCGAAGGAATAGGTGCAATCAGATCATAATGCTTTAGTTTCTCAAACAAGCTTGCAAAATGACTCTCATATCGGCGTAAAATTATCTTTCAACCTTTCTTTACCTCTATACCCCTAGCTTGGATGTTGACTATGAGGCACCTGAAAATTTTGTGGAGGCTGGTAGAGATTTCATGGTGTTGGCGCTTGCTTTCTAGGGCGATCTTGTGGCTGGACATAGAACCAGATGTTGCTAGAAGGATAGTACTAAGGTGGATTATGTGGAGTTCGAGCCTAGGTTTGGGGTTGGGGTCGGGGTAGAGGCTGAGTATATTGGTGAGGCGAACCCGTTGGGCTATGTCGTGATCCTGAGACAACCATGGCAATATCATCACGTTCCTTCTGACCCCACAAGCTTCATGTGTCGTTCTGAATTGCCTGTGTTGTGGCTTTTAAGGCAGAATAGTTCATGATCATTCTTGACTTCAGCCCCTCTTCCACCATTTCTCCCATCTTTACCACATCATTGAAAGGATTACCAACAATTGAGATCAAATGGCCAAAGTAAATAGGCTCCAAGGTTTGAAGAAAGAATTCAACCATCTCATCTTCTTAAATCGGAGGATTAACCCGTGTAGCTTGCTCCCTCCATCGGAATCCGTATTCTCTAATGCTTTCACTAGGATTCCTTTCTACCTTGATCATGGATAGGCGATCCGGTACAATGTCTATGTTGTACTAAAAATGCCAAGTAAAGGTCCGAGCCAAATTATCCCATGTGTATCACCTGCTGGCATCCTGGCGGGTGTACCATTCTAGAGCTGCCCCATTCAGACTTTGGCTGAAGTACACCATCAGTAATTCGTCTTCTCCCCCGGCGCCTTTCATTTTACTACAATAACCTCTCAGATCAGCTACAGGATCCCCATGTCTATCATATAAGTCAAACTTGGGCATCTTGAACCTGGTAGGCAGTTGGGCATCATGGAACAAACACAAATCCTTATAAGCCACACTCACCTGGCTTGTTAACACTTGCATGTTTCTCAGTGATTTCTCCAGGCTCTTTACCTTCCTAAATATCTCGTCTTGCTCCACATCTTGGGTGGTTTATCAGTTTCAACATGAGGCTTAAAGTGAAAAGTGTAGGAGTAAGGATCTGGGACTTTGAAGGTGGGTTCCAAGGCATAATATTGGGTATCTGGAGCTGGGAATGCGACTGTTTTAGCTGTTGGAGCATGGAAAGTTTAGAAGGAAGTTCCAGGTAGTTGTTGTAAGGGGTAAATCTCATTGCATGTTGAGGGAAAAGGTCAATGGTAGTGGGAACCTGGGCTTGTGATAGTGGTGGGGTAGTTGCAGGGTTTTAAGTGTAGTTAGTGGAGAATAAAGGTGGAGGATGCCCCATGATCCAACACTGATATATTTCTTCCATCGGCTATTTCAACCTTTGGACCTCCTCTTTCAATTCAAACTCTGACTCAACAAATTCCCTCGACGGGTCAACAACTCCTATATCCAAGTTTTTGCTAGCCATGACTACCTTGCTCTTTGACCTTGTTTTGTACAGATAACTCGCCAAAGTGCCACAAACTAACCACCCTTAATTATGATAACAATTGAAGTAACAAAGGGGAGTAAAACAAAGCCAACATGTTAGCGTTAGGGCATTTATCAGATAGAAATATCACATTGCATAAAATGCCCCTAGTCACAGTTAATGGTTCTAGAATGGCTTCGAGGGTATGAATGTCATATGACATCATCCCAATTTCACTCTTCTTGCCACATTTCCCTCTTCATTTCCCTTTAACACTACTTGGTTTCTCATTTTTTCCCCTTTTTTCTTTCTGATTATCGCTCTTTTCTTTCCTCTCTTTTCCCACGTCCCACAACTTCATTCTCTTACTACTTTTTTCTTTTTTTTTCTATTTTTTTTCAAAAGAAAATAATTCAATCGAATCCTATATAGGTTGCCTACGTATCATTCCCCTCATGAATCAAATCAAGCATATTTTTGGAAAAATAATTAACAAGATAAAATAAAAATAAAAATCTTTTGGATTTTTCAATTATAATTTTTTTTGATTTTTCAAATACATAATAAGAAGTACGATAACAAAAGACTAGACAGATTCTTACACAACCTAAAAGACTCAAAACTACAACAAGACAAGAAAGCAAAAGAAAACATGAAAATAGACTCAAAATATAAAGAACTTCTTCAAACAACTTCCCAAATGTGATGGTCCTGGGATATCAATCATGCTCGAGCTGTGTTAAATGAATCCATGCATGAATGAGAAGAATAATATCAAATAAATTAGTGACACAAGACTATATGCGACACCACAACACCTCCTACCGGACATATGCAAGACATGATTGGGCTACTTTTGCAAAATTAACCTACGTAGCCAAGGATGACTAGAAGAATAAACTCAACAAGATTGACCTCAAAGATAAGAAAATGCCTCACTAAAACATATATGGATTCAACTCCCATTAATCATGGCCCAAAATTAACTTGCACAAATGACCTAATTTGCAAAAATAATCGATATGGCTAGAAGTGGCAAAAGATGAAAACTCAATAAGGAAGTGCCTTATTATTACACCTAATTGTGGACTCAAAATCTTAAGACATGGGTAATTAGACCACTTTATAAAATTGATCCCATTTTGCAAGAATGGCCGATGTGGCCAAAAGTGCTAGACATGAAAGATTTGGCTACGACCCCACGAAGCCAAGAACCTAAAACTTACTAGGAAGACCGAATCATATGTGGGTTGCCTATGTATCCCGTCCCAGAAGACGAGAATCAGGTATGCGTAGTTCGGGAAGATTGAATATTGGGAGAAAGCTTAAAAGATAACACTAGTTTGGAAAAACATATTTTTTTGTCTTTTTGAAAAATGATGAAAAGTGTAAAATCTTTTTGAATTTTTTTCTTTTTTAAATTTTTTAGAAAATGATGGGAAAGTGCAAATTTAATTTTTGGATTTTTTGTTTTCAATTTGTTTTTGGGTCTTTTCTTGAAAAATTGTGAAAGAAAAATATAACTAGGCCCTACTTGCTTCATTTTTCACCCTTCTTTCCCAAACATCGGTTCTCCAAATGACCATTTTACCCTCAAAGATCCAACATGTATCACATAGGGATGATTAGATGTCTTTTTGGGCTACGAGCCCATTTTTGATAAAATTTGGATAGGCCTCCTACAAAGGGACATGGTGCTTGGGACCAAGCCATACTAGGTCTGAATGACATGATGCAAATAAGAATGACCTAAAAGGCTGACCTATATTTTTGGTTCGCTAACAAGGCAATTCGGGCGAGCGTATGATCGATGGTGGCTGCTCAAGCTTTCCACCCACTCCATACGTCCGATGCCCCGTCCCCCTCCCCCCACACCTCAAAATAAGGGTGACACAACAAAGAGTTCGTACACGCGACGTACTTCGAGACTTGTTGCAGAAACAAGGCCCATGGTTATGCAAATGATGATATTTTAGAAAGCAGTAAAACATAAATAAAAACTGTAAACACATAAAACAACTAGCAAATAAAGTGACATAAATAAAAATCAAATAAAGCAAATAAAGAAAACATAAAAACCTCAACCGAATATTCTAAAAATCCAACAAAATCAAGTATTATCTCGAACCTGCAAGTCCCCAGCAGAGTCGCCAGAGCTGTCACACCCCTTTCTAAACCAAACTTCACTAACCCTCTTAAAATAAATAAAAAGGATTTGTAAAGCTTGAAAAAGATTTTTCAATTAGAACGTGACAAAAATTATGTTCAAAAGTAAATAACTCAGAGTCGTCATCTGACATTAATTTCGGTGTGCTAGGTCACCGTTTTTAAAAATAATTTTTCCTTTAAAACACCTTTGCCTCCAAAACTAAGTTTTCACCAGAGATTCGAAAGGGGATTCATTTGACTTGGGAAGAAGGCGTTAGGAACACCTCAAGTCTCATAACTATTATGGTTGCATACTTAATCAAATTGGCTTTTTAAATCATTCAATTGAGGTAGAAAATACAGAAAAAGAAAATAAATGCACAAGAGGCTCGAGGTCATCCCCACCTAAATAAATAAAAAATAAAAATAAAAACAAAATAAAAATACTGCAAGTTTCTACTTTTGGCCTCCATTTACAAATACTTCTAGGCATATCTTGGATAAAAATATATACAAATTCTTCGGAGCATTTTCCAAATAAATTTTATTACGGGAACAACCTCTCGCCTCAAAATTAATGAAAATCCTAAAGTTTCCCTACCCATGTGTGGTCGGCCTAAAACATGCTCATAACGATTAAAGCAATAAAACAAAAATAAAAGAAACATTTATGTTCTAATTTCTCTTTCGATTTAAGTACCCGGCCCTCAATATAACAAATAAATAAATTTTAACACATGCTAACACCATCAAAGATCATCAAATCAGTAAAATTGAAGTCAAATGCACCACTTTAACATGTAATGAAATGTAGCAACAAAGAGGAACATGCAACATGATATAGCAACAAAGAGGGAAATTAGAGTGAACCTCAAGCAATTAAAGTAACACGACAGGAGCCGGAATCAAAACTCGACGAACGAAATCTCACCAAACAAGAACCTGAATTGGACCAAGAAGCTAAAAAATTGGTTGGAATATCGGATCGTCATCAAAGACTCAACTAAACACGGATTCAGACCAACATTTTAATCAAAATCTATCCTTGAACAAAATTTCGGAATCAAAAAGTTAATAAGGAGAATTTTTCTTTTTAAAAATTTTTTTTTCTGGTTTTTCTTCTTCTTCTTTTATTTAAACAATTTTTGCCATTTTTTTAAACCATTAAATTTCGGCGAGAATTGGTGGTTGTGGTGAGGGCTGCTGACTCGTTGCTTAGGGAGATGAGATGAAGAATAAGAAAAGGGTCTCCTAGGGTTAGTCGCCGGTTTGTGAAGGGTGTTGAATGGTGACGAGGCTAGTTTGTCGACTGGTTGAGAGTCGTCGGCGTTTCTGTGGCTTGGAGATGAAGAAGAAGTTGAAGGAGCAGGGGTCGTTCGCTGGTGTTGAAGTGGTCGTCAGCGGCTTGGCTCCTCTTGTGTTTTAGGGTTTTAGGTTTTTGTGTAAGTTCAAGAAGAGGGAGTCGCTGGGGGATGTCGGTGATATCTGACAGATTTCAGGAAGTGGTGGCTGCTTCTCTAGTGTCTAGGGTTTTAGGTCTTTCTAGGTTTTTTTCTTGTCTGTCTTGGTTGTGTCCTAAGGGTTAGGTCTTGTTGTTTTCTAGATGAAGAAGAAGAAGGCAGCTATAGGGCCAAAAGTGTGTTTAGTTCTAGGTTACTGAAGATGGAAATGAGGGAAGGCAGCGGCGGACGACTTAGGGTGGTCCAAGGGTGTTGAGTGATGGGTGGCTGAAGGGGTGTAGTGTTTTTATGTTTTAGGGTAAAATAAAGCATGAGCTAGGGTTGAATTGATCTCTAAATCTACTAAATTAGGTTAGGAAAATGCTGAAAATTTAATTTGCTTTTTAAAAATACTTATAACATGGTATAAAATAACTCTTAATTGATTTTAATAAAGTATTAAATTTAAAAAAAACTAAAAATTAAAGTTAAAACTATTTTTGGCATTTTCAAAGATTATATTAAAATAAACTAAAAGTAGGTTCAAAGTAATATATCCTTTTAAAAATATCTAATACGTGAATTAAATAGAGAAATATGAAACTATTTTTTGTATTTTTTCAATTTTGTGATGAAAATAATGTAAAAGAGTCAAAATTAGTTGAAATAACTATATTAAACCTAAACAAAGTATTTATGTGCTAAAATATGTAAAATCTTGGGGAGGGTCAAAAATCAAATGTCTACACTAAGTGATAAAGCACTGGGTGCAGATGGATTTCCAATCGAGTTTTTCACTCAATAATGGGAGGTAATCAAAGGATGTGATTGCTGATGTCCTGGATTTCTTCAATTCAGGAAAGTTATCAAAGGCTATCTACAATGGGTTTCATTTCAGGTTAAGCAGGGGATAAAGACTCTAATGATTTCATTCCTTCAGCTTCAGATAGGTGAATCAATAGGCTCATTTCCTTTCTTTCTCTCGTCAACTGGGGAAAGGTTCCTCTTTGCTAGCACTCTATTACTCTTATACCTAAGTCACTAAACCCACACAAGTTAAGGATTTTAGGCCAATAGCATATATACAACAATATATAAAATCATCACAAAGGTTATCACTAGCAGACTAAAGACAATAATAAATCATCTAGTGGGAGATTCTCAATCAAAGGAAGGAACATTACTGATAATATACTATTCATTCATGAGTTATTCGAAGTTATACCAGGAAATGGATATTTGCAAGATGTGTTCTCAAAGTTGATATGAGAAAGGCATATGTTACCTTGGATTGGTACTTTCTAAGGAGGATGCTAGTGGACCTAGGTTTTCCACACATATATGTTGAATAGATAATGGAATGTTTAACAATTGTGTCCTATTCTTTAAATTTAAATGGAGGGCTCACAAAGACATTGAGAGGTAAATGGGGATAAGACCAGGAGACTCTATGTCCCCTTACATTTTTGTGATTGTCGTAGAATATCTGCAATGGGAATTCAGTCAACCTACCTTGAATAAGGACTTACATTTTCATCCAAGATGCAAAAGATTAGAAGTGGTCCATATATGTTTTGCTGATGATCTCATGATGTTCTAGAAAGCTGACTTGAAATCAATTAGATTGCTTCAGGATACATTTATGAAATTTTCAAAAGCTTTAGTCCTTCAAGCTAATCCAGATAAAAATTCAATCTACCTTACAAGAATAAATGAAAGGATAAAAGAACTCATATTGCAAGAGTTGGGATACAATGAAGGCAGTCTACCTTTTAAGTATCTAGGGGTTCCATTAGCTTCAAAGAAGTTAACAAATTACAGTGTTGGCTACTGGTTGAGAGTATAATTGCATAGATCAATTGCTGGACTTCAAAGCTATTGTCATACTCTGGAAGACTACAGCTTATCAAATGAGTAATTTTTGGGATGCAATCTTATTGGGCTCAAGTTTGTTACTGCCAAAGAAGATAAGCAAAATGATAGAAGCTATTTGTAGAACTTACTTGTGGACAGGGCAGGCAGGTATATCTAAGAGAGCTTTGGTCTTTGGGATAGAGTATGTTACCACAAACAATGGGAGGCCTAAATGTGATAAATCTATGCAATTGGAATAGAGCTACAACAACAAACATCTATAGGCAATCACCAAGAAGAAAGATTGTGGATTAGATGGATTCATTCTTACTACATAAAGAACGGGAATATTGAAACATGCCTACACCTAAGAATGCATCTTGCGTAGCGAGGAAAATTATTGAGCTTAGGAAGTTAATACTGGAATTGCCAACCTTGCAAGGTGACCTACATGCAAGACTGACACCATTACAGAACTTGGATGGTAGGTTAAACATTAAGAAGCTATACAAATTGCAAACTCCGCAAAGTCAGAAGATCAACTGGAAAAGTTTAATTCTGCATCCTCATATACATCATCGACACAAGTTCAACTTATGGCTGGCCATACAAAAGAGATTACCAACAGTTGACAGATTGCATAAGATAGGCGTACAAGCACCTCAAATGTGTGTCTTCTGAGATCAGGAAGATGAACTACTTGAACACCTATTCTTTGAATGCTTATACACAAAGACCATATGGCAGAGATTACTAAATCTGGTTGGGAGTTCAAAGGAAGATTCAAACTTGGAAGGAGGAAGTACAATGGGTGGCTACATATGCTAGAAAAAAGCAAGGAATTGGCAACATCATTGTAGTTGTGTTTGGCATACCGATTTCCATCTTAAGGAGAGATAGGAACGTGATTAGATTTCTAAATGGGAGAACTTCATCAGAGAAGATATGTCGGGAGATAACAGCTTATATACACATCAAAGGCAACCTACGCAGTAATTGGCAGAAGCACATGGGAACCTTGAATAGATACCCTTAGCCAAACTTACACTTTATTTTTCTTTTTATTTCATGTTGATAGATTAGTAAAAGTGCATAGGCTGAGATACATATAGTTGTATAGTTTTACAGTTGATGCACCGTGTAGTTGTGGAGTTAAGAGTGGTACCAAATAGAGACAAATATCTGGTCAGCAGAGTCCTATTATGTAAAGTTCAATTTTCTAATAAAGAAATAGAAGTTTATACTGAAAAAAGGATGAACGTGTTACCAGCTTGGTGAAAGGGGTGAAAATATCTTTTAATGTGAAAGAGTTGAGTGAAATTCTAGGTATACCTACTGAGGGGTAATGACTACACAAAGCTTAAGTGGCCAAGCCTACAAAACCTTCCTACTACCCTTATTATTACCAGAAAGTTCAGTGATAATGAAGATGAACTTGAGCCCAAGTCTATGTACAAGGGTGATATGAATCCAACCCACATAGTGTTGTTCGAATTTTTCATCAAATGCGTTCTGCCAAGGCAGGAACGGGGACATATTGCAAACTTCATGGACTTAGTACTGATGGAGTGTTTGGATAGTGGGAGGCAGATTAATTGGCCTGAATTTATAATCCAACTTGTTAATAGGGTTATCAATAGTACCAAGTTTCATGACATTCCCTATGGCTTCATTCTCACAACTGTGCTTGCATATTTTAAGGTGTCTTTGAAGAAGTGAGAAGTGTCTACAAGCAAAGATCACTTTAGGGCAAAAACTCTAATTACTTGTGACTATGATATTCTTGCCACCCCTAATGAACATGGTTCATATAAGAAGGCACCAGTCAATAGTAAGGCCAGATGCTTCGTGCAAGAGAGTGAGGCAAAGGAGGCTGGGATAGTAAGGTTGAAGACAAGTTTGGCTGATATAGAATCTGAGAGAGATGCTCTCAGAACTGAACTTGCAAGGGAAAAGGATAAGAATGATGGGATTCTTCAAAACATGCTAAAACTTCTCCAAACCAATAATCAAACACCTAGTTCTTCCAATCCTTAACTTTCTAGCCTAGTGTAGTTCCTTCAGTGGCCTAGTTTGGGATGTTTTCTGTTTCTCATGTTTTCAGTATTTTTATTCTCTTTATGATTTGTGGAAGAATCATATCACCTAACTATGAAATCACTGAAATCTGTTGGTTTTTGCTCAAACTGTTACTTTATATTTCTTTGATGGTTGAAATTCTTAGCTTGATCATCGATGATTAATCCATAATTGTAATTTAGATAGCCCAGTGGCCATGAGTAAGTTTTTAATTCTGGGTATTGCATATTTTTATGCAACTTTTCGATGATGCCAAAAGGGGGGAAAATGTTGCGCTTTAAATAAGTGATGTTTATAACCTATAAACATGGTCCTTAATGAAAAGTGATAAAAAGGAAAAATATTTTTAACATTGTGTTGATGTTGAGCTAAGTTGAAATAGGGCGCAAGCATATGAAAAGCATAGAGTTTTTCATTATCAAAAAGGGGGAATGTGTTAGCCCAAGTGAAGGTTAGTTTTGAAGATTGACAAAGGAAGTTTGGACATGAACCAGGTTCATCCCTTGTGGTGCATAAAAATGGGCAGATTCAAGCATGTGGGATGCACGTGAAGGAGATAATCTTAACTTGGTATATTTAATATCTCATGATCGAAAAGATTGCATAATTGATAAGGAGAATGACTCCTTACTCAAAGAGAATACTATCCAAGATAGGGAAAGAGTTAGAAGTTGAGATCAATTAGAACTCTTCCACCAAGGAAGTGTAGCATTAGAACTCTAGTTATTTCTTCATCTACTAACTCTATAAATTACAGGATGTTCTCACATTACAGGTGACACAGAAACGCAGAAGGCAAACGTGAATTGAGAGAAAAATAGCAAGGCTTTTTGCAAGCAGTTTGTGTGTGATTCAAGTGTGCAAACCTAAAAAAGCTACATGAACCAGATAGAAGAACCAGTTTCAAGTGTTTGTCTTTTCTTCTAGTTCAGTTGTAGTAGGTGTTTTCATATTGTAAGTTTCAGCTTTATCTAGAGGATATGGTTACTTAGAATATTCAAGTTAGAGTTAACTTGAGGCCGTCGCATCAGTTAAATGATGTTTGCTACAACAAGATTAGAGTTAATCCTTGGTTTATAAAAGTGTTTTGCAAATGCAATTTTTGGCTAAGTGATTTATTGAAGAGTTTGGGAAAATCCTACTGGGAAGTAGGTCATGGTTTTTTCACCTTTTGATCTAGGTGTTTTCCATGTAAAATACTTTTGTTCCTTACTTTTCGCATTTTCTATTTCTGCAATAGTAGGTTAAGGAACACTTAGAAGGATCTCCTTCCATAATCAGTTTAAGCGAAATATTTGACACCACATAAATCACTCCCCTTGTATGGTATTGAAGTATAAATCATCATATTCGATGTATTTGAGCTACTGTATTCACGAATACAGAAGAAAAACTCGGCGGAAATCAAAGAAGTCCAGCTAAACATAGATTGTATTCATATGTATCCGTGAGCTGTATTCATGAATATAGTAATAAAAATTTGCGAAAAAAGGTCTTATTTATTTTTGTTAAGATAGACGGATCAACTTAAGCTACACAATGAGTTATGCTCGTCAATTTAAAATAATTATTTATTTATTTTCTATAATTTATTTAACTATCAAACAAAAATTAGAAAGATTCTAGGGAAAATTTTAAAACAACTAATCTGAATAAAGTAAGTGTCACAGATCATCAGAAATATTTCAATGTGATAGAAGATAAAAATTCTATATTTTGTGTGACTCTCACGCTAACGGTACAAATTCAAATATAGGAGAGGGAAACCCATATCTTACTGATCAAAGCAATCCCTAAATATTAAGAATCCCAGTTATATGTCCATAATGGATATGGCTACTTCATTTTTAAACTACAAATTCTCTTATATATATTAGAAGGGACAGTTAAGCTCCTTCAGGAGCATGTGTCATCAACATGCTAGCTTGCACTAGCATCTACTCTTTTGCTTGTACACTTTGCACGTGGCTATTGCATCTCCTGTACGGGTGAAAATATGACCATAGTGGTCCACCAAGCTAGGATCTCGTCCAGATGGCGACATCGCGAAGGTCACCACGACCAACCTTGGGGTCAAATCATCGGCAGCGTATGTCACGTCGTTGTTGTACTCGAGTCACGACAAAAAGGACCGTAATAGAAGATCATATTGGTCAACGACCACTAAATAAAAGTTTCAAGAGCTATATATAGAAGGCAAAATTCTCTGAAATGGAGGCGCCTTTCCCTGTATACTCCTCTCTTGTAACTTCTCTTTGTTTAGAATGTGAACTCATTTTATCTTCTTAGTGTGATAAGATTGAACATCAATAAATTTTGGGATGTTTATGCTTTTCATGATTTCTCACGTATTTTGCTTACATTTACCTTTCCTATTATTGATAATTGAAGTTGACAAAAGAGTACCAAACTTTTTGTTCAAACAATTTGGCGCAGTTTGTGGGGATTTCTTAGCCAAATTCTTTAGTTTCCTTAAGATCCAAAATTGATGAAACATAATCACCCGCCAAATAGAGTGGTAAGTAAACCCACACGTGCTATTCTATCATGATGCTACATACAAGCAGAAGTTACAACCAACATCCATGCAAAGACTAGAAGAGGAGGCGACACCTGCTGCACAATCCTACAAAAGAATGAGCACTTACTCCCCTACTCTGACATCCTACCCACACCGGATGGTCCATGAACAAGCTAAGGCAAACCTAACCCACGGAATCTAGAGCACAAAAAAAGAGGTGGAAAGAGAGCTGGATACGGCCACCGAATCTAAAAGCCACCATCCCATTGACCATTTAAATGCCAGGCAGAGTGAACAACGCTATAAGTCTATCCTGGTTCACCAACTCATCTGATCGAGGTAAGGACAATCTCATTTTTGTTTACCTTCAGTTGTTTGCTTAAACAAGAACACAAGCACCATACGGGAAAGCGAGCAAAGGAGCATTCCAACTAGAGAATGGAAAACTACTAAAAAGTAACTAGAATATCGCCAATCTCAGACACTTCAATTTTTGCAAAATAATGTCCCTTAAGTCGTACTTCCTCTCCCTTACCTAGGTGTTTTCCTAGTTTGATTTTCACAAAGAGGTTTTGACCGAGTCGATAAGGGGGACGTCACCAAGTTCCAAGTATAATTCATCGCCCACCTTCCAATGACATCTCCAGACCGGAAGATGAAAGGAATAGACAAGAAATTCCAATATATGCATAAAACGAACGTTGGCAAAATAGCAACGTTCTATACTCTTTGACATCACACTCTCTAATACAAACAAAATTAAGCAAATTGGGACTCGCCCAGGGCACGCGGGAATTATGAACTGGGACTCACCCAAGAAACATAGAGGTTGAGCAAAATTAGGACTCCCCCATAGGACACCCCAAACTCTTAAAAAGACTAGGACTCATAACGGGTTAACACTTCGACCATTTCAAAATAACACCCCTACGGCCAAGGGCTATCGCCAAAATAGAAGAGTTCGACCTCGCTCAAATGGAAACAGGTTAACATTTTGACCAGCTTGAAATAACAACCCTATGACCAAGGGTCATCGCCAAAATGGAAGAGTTCGATTTCGCTCAAACTGCAACAGGTTAACATCTCGACCAGCTTGAAATAACACCCCTACGGCCAAGGGCTATCGCCAAAATAGAAGATTTTGACCTCGCTCGAATTACAACGGGTTAACATTTCGACAATCTTGAAATAACACCCCTGCCGCCAAGGGCTATTTCCAAAATAGAAGAGTTCGACCTCGCTCGAATTGCAACGAGTTAACATTTTACCAGCTCAAAATAACACCCCTAAGGCTGAGGACTATCGCCAAAATAGAAGAGCTCGACCTTGTTCAAATGCAACAGGTTAACATTTTGACCAGCTCAAAATAACACCCTAATGGCCAAGGGCCATCGCCAAAATAGATGAGTTCGACCTCGCTCAAATTACATTGGGTTAACGTTTCGACCATCTCAAAATAAAACACCTACGGCCAAGGTCCATCGCCAAAATAGAAGAGTTTGACCTTGCTCGAATTGCAACGAGTTAACATTTCATCCAGCTTAAAATAACACCCCTATGGCCGAGGGCCATCGCCAAAATAGAAGAGTTCGACCTCCCTCGAATTACAACGGGTTAACATTTCAACCAGCTCGAAATAATACCCCTTTGGCCAAGGTCTATCACCAAAATAGAAGAGTTCGACCATGCTCGAATTGCAACCGGTTAACATTTTGACCAGCTCAAAATAACACCCTTACGGTCAAGGGCCATCGCCACCAGCTCAAAATAATACCCCTATGGCCAAGGGCCATCGCCAAAATAGAAGAGTTAGACCTCGCTCGAATTGCAATGGGTAAACATATCAACCAGCTCAAAATAACACCCCTAAATCCAAGGGCCATTGCCAAAACAGAAGATTTCGAACTCGCTCGAATTGCCGCAGATTAACAATTCGATTAGCTCAATTACAATGGGCTAAAATTTCGACCAGCTCAAAATAACACCCTTACGGAAAAAGGCCATCGCAAAAATAGAATAGTTTAACCTTGCTCGAATTACAACGGGTTAACATTTTGACCAGCTCAAAACAACACCCCTATGACCAAGGGCCATCGCCAAAATAGAAGAGTTCGACCTCGCTCGAATTACAACAGGTTAACATTTTGACCAGCTCGAAATATCGCCCCTACGACCAAGGGCTATCACTAAAATGAAAAATTCGACCTGGCGCAAACCGTAACGGGATGATATCTTGACGCTAGCTCGAAATATCATCCCTACGGAAAATTTCCATCGCAAAAGGAAAAGTTTCACGTCGTTGAACTCAATAACGTATTGGTAGTTATCGGCTGTCATCGTACATATTTCCTTCTACTTACTAAAAAATTTATTTGCTACAGACTCAAAGTTCGACATTGCTGGAGTGTATATATATATATATATATATATATATATATATATATATATATATATATATATATATATATATATATATATATATATATACGGGAGACTTCTCCCGAATCAACGACAATTTGATCTCACTCGATCGACCCAAATCAAGACTGACTTCGTCCAAAGCAACAAATCCATTATATAACCTCGCTTGAGTCAAGGGCGAATCTTCTTAAAGCGATAAGTCACAAGTCAATATCGCCTAAATAGGCAAATCAAATGAGACCCCATTCGAACTCACACGATGAAGTCCTACTCAATCCGGTTAAAAGTGGTTTCCTTGAAAAACGGGAATTCACCATACGGAAATCCGAAGATCACGCCAAAGATGTGTAAGGCAAAAGGAAGGGGGAGAAATACAAAAGACGTACAACGATGAAAATCCCTTTAATTTAAACAGTTATATAAATGGCCCGCAAATTACACACGGCTAACACCGGTCCAATACCAAAAAACAAAAAAAAACAAACAACGGCAAAAAAGAAAAAACAACAAAGAAAAGTAGCTTTTCTACTCTACGTCATCACCGTCGTTTTCCTCATTGCCATCTCCAGGAAACCCCTATTCAGCATAGACATCCTCACTGACCTTCGGTGTTGAAGGATCGTAATCACATTTAACACGAGCCTCTCGTGCCTTCGCCCCGAGCTCCTTCATAAGTAGCCTCAGATATATTGTCTGCTTCCCACAAACTCTAATATATGTCTTGATGGGCTTCAGCATAGACCCAGATCTCGTGCAAATGACAAGGAACATCGATGGAGGTGGATTCAACTTGGGTCAACAATTTTGCCTTTTCGACCTCAAGAACAATAACCCGATCTCCCAAGGTTGAAGCTTCCGGTCAATTTCACCAATACGTACCTCGAGCCTCGCCTCCTTGAGCATAGCCATCGCCCTCTTGGACTCGTGCTCAGATTGAAAGACATGGATAGTGTCCTCTAAAAACTCCACCCTCGCCAAAGACTCCATCCAGGAACTATCGGCACTCTCCAACTCGGAGACCTTACCCTCCAGCTCGATTAATTTCCCCGTCCACTCCACACTCAAAGATTCGACTCTGATGGCATTATGATCTCGGACTGTAATGACTACACCTTCACCTGAAGATGTTCACACTCTGTGGTGACTCCTTTTCCCAACCCAAGTTCTTCGTCCTTTACACGAATTTGCTCCTCGAGCTCGCTATTCCTCTGAATAACCTGCATCAGCTCCTGATTCTTCTTCTCTAGTTCCTCGCCGAGATATTGGTTACTAGCTTTCACTCTTAGCCATTCGTGAATCTCACAGCACCTATTGTAGTAACGCCAATAATTTTCCAACATAATCTAAAAAATCTTGGTCCGAGTATCGGCCCTATGAGCACTTTCGATCTCTGCCATGTACGTCTGAAAGATGAAAAGAGTTGTTAAAGGCCAAGGTTGCCATAGATAAAAAGAACACAAAAATAAAGAGGATAAACTTATCCTCATGCCCATAGAGGCCACTTGATGCATCAAATCAACGTAACGGATTTCCTGAAGAACCTCACACTCTGCAGCAGATCACAACTACAGTACTAGGACCTCTGTGTCCCCCAGAAGGTTATTCTCTAACGGGATCTCAAGTATAGTGGATGGCTTCCCACCCTTACCATCGTATGAGTAAAGCATTCCTCGAACATCCTAACATTATCAAGATCAAGATCGGATTTAGATTCATAGGCATTGAGCACGACACCCTTTCCCCTTTCTACGATCGAGGAAGAAACATGACAATGTCCGAAAGATGAAGACCCGCCAAAGTGGCAACAACGGCCTTGGGATACCGACTCTCCGTGACAGTAGTCTGTTTATCAATAATAACATCTGAAGTCTCTACCGTCAGGTTGGTTACGGTCATCGGGTCTACCTCTGTGGAAAGGTTAGCATTACCTTCCATTCCAAACAGCGTCAAGGTAAGGTTGCCCTCTAAACATATTATGGCTGAAGGAGCCATTTTGTACTCCACTCGTCATCTTTTTTATGGACCTTCCCCGTCCTTAGCATGGGAAGACTCACCCGTTGAGTGGGCAGTAGGAGTCGGAGTCCTAGATTAGGGAATAGTTTCCGTGCACATGGCTCCAATTTTAGGTTCAACTTGAGCATCCCTCACTATAGGTTGGACAACAGACCTTGGTACATTCCGAGCAAAAAATGATAGCTGACGGAATACAAGAAGAAGAGCCCTCGCCCTTCGCACTCTCCCTAATAATGGTAGTACTCGTATAAGCAACAAAGTCAAATTGCAAGGTGAGAAATAGAAGTTGCGGCAAGTCTACTTACTAGTAAGGGGCTTACGTCTATGTTTCTCATACACGGATGCCCATTCGCGAACTCCTGCTGCATGAAGAAGAATGGCATTCACCCATTTGCAGATGCCATTAACGGGCTGAGGGGGTAGTCTCGCGGCTAGAAAAGGAAAAACGATTTAATACTGCTGATAGAAAAGAAGTCAACCATTATTCCGATAAAAGATAAACTTACGTGCGAATCTCCACCTCTCAGGAAACCCTATAGATTCCACATAAAGTGCTCAGCCTGCACATAAAAATAGTTTTGTAGAAGCGATGATTGGCTCTATCATCCATCTTTACCACCAGACTCTTCATTCCTCGATGGCGCATGTGGATCATCTTGCTTTGAATAAGTTGAGGGGTAAAAATATTGAGCATATGCCCCAGAGTGATCTCCCGACCGGTGAGCTCCGCGTACTTGAGCAGCATGAGGAAGTTTATATAAGTATGGCGAAAGTTGAGTCGGACATACCTCGTAGAAACGGCAGAAATCTACCAGCAAGGAAGGGAGAGGAAGCGTATACCCGACAATAAAACAATATGTGTAGAATGCACAATATCTTGGATGGTTGAAATGTATAATACATCTCCTACCGCCGGCAACATCTCAATATGGTGCAAAATCCCTTAGTTGGTCTTGAGCTCCGCATTCGCCGCTTTATCCATAATGGAGGAAACAGGCCCCGGTTCCACTCCAGCAGGGCTGTTGAAATCAGTCCACAATTTCCCCGGACGGGGCAATTTATCTGTCGTTGTAGGAACCCCTTCATCCTCCACCGCTTCTACTCATCCAGAAGCAAGAACAACATTTTTCGGCGCTGGAACTGCGGCAAGTTTGTCAGCATGGGAAGAAGTACTAGCCATTTTACCTCGATTGAACAGAACGAATGAGCAAAGTGAAGTAAGAGGGAAGACGGTAATGTCAATTTCCTACTATCAGGAGAGCGAATTGAAAACCTAAAGTATCAAAGAAGATGAAGACTCGCAAAACTCTTTTGATAAATTGAAAAGGTGTGCCAATAGAATGGTGTTTTCCCCTATTTATAGGAACATAAATACCCCAAACGGGAAACCCAAGAATCTCCAATCAAAGCTGATAGGGCATGAGAAACGGTTCAATCCAACGAAAATGTGTGTCATAATGGCAGTAACTATGAACGATGTTTTGAATCAGCACAACGGTCTAACTCCAAACGGATGCGACGATCCAAAGGCATCACTGAAGCGGTGCGCCATCACCTCGATCTAAAAGTCTCACTCAAGACGTACAGTCAGATTTCTCCTAACCTTCGAATCAATAGAATCTGCCCATCGAGCTGGTTGAGGACGACCTGGACGGACGGAGGGACTAACTGTACGGGTTGAAATCTGACCATAGTGGTCGACCAAGCTGGGATCTCACTCAGGTGGTGAAATGGTGAAGGTCACCTAGACCAACCTTGGGGTCAAATCATTGGCGGTGTATGTCAAGTCGTTGTTGTACTCGAGTCACGACGAAAAGGACCGTCGCAGACGATCATGTTGGTCAAAGGCCACTGAATAAAAGTTACATGAGCTACATGGGGAAAATTCTCTGAAAAGGGGGGCGGGACTTTCCCTTGCTACTCTCTTTTTTGTAACTTCTCTTTGTTTAGAATGTAAACTCATTTTATTTTCTTAGCGGTGATAAGATTATAACATTAATAATCTGAGAAGTTTCTGGATTTCATGATTTCTCACTATATACTTTTAGATTTGAAGTTGATTACGTTTGACTTAGATTTACCTTTTCTATTATCAATAATTGAAGTTGACAAAAGAATACCAAATTTTTTGTTCAAACAAAGACGTGGGAAGGATGAAAGGCTAAATGATCCTAATTAAAACTAATT
The DNA here is from genome assembly GCA_034376525.1 of Nicotiana benthamiana. NCBI lineage: Eukaryota > Viridiplantae > Streptophyta > Magnoliopsida > Solanales > Solanaceae > Nicotiana > Nicotiana benthamiana. The sequence goes on from CM067331.1 coordinate 121,718,325, forward strand.
AGAGGTGTATAGGAAGACATCATTGGAGTATTTTATTTATTCAAATTAAATTTATGATGATGTTGTCAGTATGACAGAAGAAAGATAGAAATACGCAAAGGAAATAGAGCTTACGTCCTTTTAAAAGGAATATAAATTTTTATAAATTATACTTTCCTGAAATGGTAACTTATGCAAGCAAAGCGGGTATTTGTTGTATTGTTTGGAGAATTGTTAAGCGTTATAAATAATGTATTATATACTATTATATGTATTACATTGTATTTTTTCAATAATTATAATATTTGAATAAATTATATTATTTATCATCAGTTTATAATGTCAGACACCAACAATTTGAATGTCAATTATATATTATATTAGCGAAAGGCATGATACGAGATAGGTTTATTATAAAAAAGGTAGGGTAAAAGAAAAATATAAGAACAAAATTATTTATAAATAAAAAGGTCACAATGCTAATACACCAAATCAATCGTTGCATAATATTTCATCATTATGATCGATTTAACAATATAACATAATAAAATTTAAATAATAATTAAAACAAATAATATATTAAAATAACTACGACAAAATACAATAGGTAATAACCATCCGGACAGGCTATGATGAAATACATGTGCAACATCTTAATTTGTTGTTTACTAAAACTTAAGAATTTCTATGTAGGTGAATGTTAGCATTTGTGGGCTTTTCCTCTTTTATTTACTAAAAAGGGTTATTTTTTCCCCCTTTTCTTTGCATTCGTTAGAAAGGCAACATGAAATTAAGAGGTATAACAGCAGTAACTATTTTTCGCTACTTTTCTAACTGAACACGTTAAACACCTAAATTAGTATTTTATAAGTTACAATTTTTAACTAATCTTAGAGTTTTCTTTCTTTAATAAATTATGGTAGGTTGATTTGTGTTAAATTTGATTTTGTTGACTTGATATAAGAAGCATCGTAATTTGTAATAACTTCCATTAATTTTAATTTAATTTAAATTATCAATGTCTATCATTTGAAAAAATAATAATAATTTATTTTACATGGTTATTTTAGAAAACTAAAAAAAAAAGTTAAGAAAGAATAGTATCACTTTTTGGGACACTATATTGCACAAATTTGTAAGGTATACTTCCTCGCATCTAAATTAGTTTGATTTCTTCAATATAATTTCTAAAATTAAATTTGAAGTCTATCTTATAAATATTCAGAAATTCAAATCTTAAATAGTTCAATCTCTTCAATAAAACTTCAAGAAGATCGTCTATTTCTCAAATATAACTTTTTAAATTTTAAATTTAAGTAGTTCAATCTTTTCAATATAAGATTTCAAATATTAAGTTTTGAAATATAAATTTCTTCTTCGAATCAACAATCTAACATTCGATTCAACGCTGAAATCTACTCCAAATAAACTAAAATTTGAAACATATAATTTTTAAATATCATAAAAAATAAACCTCATTCATCATATTGTCAAAATAACAATAAATTTAGCAAATTTATTTTGCATTTAAGAAGAAGAAGAATAATTTCCAAGCATAAAGAAGAAGAAAGCAACAATATAATGAAGAAGAAAAGAAATTGTATATGTCTGAAGTTGCCTAAAATTTGGGTATTAAATAATTTCTTTTTTCTTAAAACGTAAGTACAAAAACAAATTTAATGGGTAACACAAAATGTGCCACATTAAAACTTTACCTAATATTGAAACTTGTAGTTGGACCCGTGCCGGCACTTTCTCCACTAGAAGATATAAAAGATAAAGGTAATATTTGTTCACGGGACCGTAAATGATATGATATTGAATTGACCTATTCCACAAGATATATTTTGAAATTAATTCCAAATAATTAAAATTAATTTCACATAATTTGTGGAACTCGCGCTTTGCGATGTGTTCCGTAGTTGACTAAAATAAATACTTCGCATTTACAGAATATTTTTAACAATAATCTCAAAAGTGATTATTATCGCAAATCTCCCTCACTGAGTGGGTGCTTTAAACTTGTCCATTCATGTAACAATTAAGATCCTACTTGATTGTCTTCGTTTAATCAGTGTCCACTTTTTTTTTTAATTTATAAATTACTACTTTTTTTTCTTCTTCATGTATGTAACAACTAAATTTATTGGTCATATTATTCGCTTTAGGTCTAGGCCTGCACTAGTTTAAAATATATCATTAGAGTCTAAAACTTATTTACTTATATATAATATATGTGTCTTGTCTTTTGTCGATGTAAAATTCACTTGGAGTGTCACATACACTCCCCTTTGGTGCCTCAGTGATCTCGTTGAGGTTTTCCATATCACCTTTTGACATGGAACTTGTTGTTGTGACAATAAAGGTGATTTATGGTGACACCGAATTACATGGTAATTCTGAACAAATTTTAAGGTGATTTATGGTAATAACTTACCACTTTTTTTCTTATTAATATATGTAGGTTAAATATTTGGTTAACTTTTAATTGTTTTGTAGACGTTTACTATTGGTGCAAATAGCCACCCCCACCCCTCACCTCCCCCTCCCCCTCCCCCTCCTTGTGCTAGCTTGGACACTTCAAATTTTTCCACTCAATATGGAATTCATGAATACCACTTCTCAGTGGCAGTCTTTTTTCTCTGGTTCACGTTAGGTGCAAACTAACTTGTGCCTCGCCGGAAATGAGAGAAGAGGAGGACCTAGGAAGAACAATACTAAAACAATAATAGTAGAAAGAAAATTAACTGATCTTAGCATAAGAGACCAAGGAAAACAACCATCAAAAGCAAAAAAGAAAGTGCATGAGGGCGAAGAACTGGATCTGGAAATGATGATAAGCTAAATTGGCTAGATCTGAGCAACACAAGAATAGAGTTGACAATGCCGGTGAAGCCAGTCACTATTACGACACCGGTGATGAACGCTAGAGCTAAAGGAGCACAAGCAGCAATGATCTCAGCAAGGGGGTGCGAGTGTGAGCAAGTTGCCAAGTAATGGAACAGTAAAAACAGACGCACCAAAGGAACAAAGCAGAACTTCAATTGGAAATGAAAAGAGCATGCAAGAGCTAAACTCAACACAGAATGGAAATGGGGGAAGATCCTAGGCTGGTTTGTTTAGTGAGAACAAATTTACAGCTAAAAGGCATAAACCTATCATATATCCCAACGGTGATAGAGGATGGAGTAGTCATCCAATTACTAGATGAAGACATTGTTGAGGAGCAGCAGAAATAGAATCGACCTATAATAATATATGTGATTGGAAACACTCCAACAATTGGGGCAATTGAGTGATTCATAGAAAATCAGTAGAGCAAAGCTAGGAAACCAAAGGTATTGTTTCATAATGATGGATACTTCATAATTTTGATGAATAGCTGTTAACAAAGGGATGAAAAGTAAATAGACCGCATACTATGCACAGCGGACCAATTATCATACGACCAGGGAAGGAGGGTTTTGATTTTAGCGAGGAGATACTTAGAACCATCCCTCTATGGGTAAAGTTTCCTAAAAAACTACTTAGTTATTGGAGTAATCAAGCATTAAGTAAAATTGGGAGTGGTCTTGGGAAGCCTTTATATGTTGATAAGTCTACTATCATGGCTGATAGAGTATCGTATGCAAGGGTGTTAACTAAAATGGATATTGCTAGGCCCTTATCAATAAAACTATATGATCCTAAGGGAATGGTGATTGAGCAAATAGTACAATATGACTAGAAGCCCAAATATTGCCATATGTGCTGTCAAATTGGGCACTCATGCAATGATCGATAGAGACAGAACAAAAAGGATGGACACCAGAGAGGCAATAATGAAAAACTAAAGAAAGAATGGAGAATAATAAGGGTACATGATCCTAATGTGGACAGAATTGATGCTCATGGAAGATTCCTGGAAGAATATGAACCATAGCATACAGACAGAAAGAGTTTGTGGTATGACTTGAAAGGAACTATGAATGAAGTAAATGGCCCAAGTTTAATAATGGGAGACTTTAATAGTATCATGTCCATAGAAGATAGAGTGAAGGGGAATCTAGTACAAGAAGTGGAAGTGACAGGCTTTAAAAATTTCATAGTTGATGTTGGACTAGCTGAACTCAGAACAATATGGAGGAATTATACCAGGAAAAACAACCATGTTTATAGCAGAATCGATAGTATACTTGCCAATGTAGAACGGTTACAAAAATGGCCTAATATGGAGAAAACTATTATACAACTAGGTTTTTCAGACTATTATCCTCTTAAGGTAACTGTTGCTGACTCTTTGGTGAAAGGAAAGAGACCCTTCAAATTATTTAATTGTTTAGCAGCTCATCATGAATTTAATGATATAGTCTGTCAATGCTGGAAGAAGAGGATTAGGGAAACTACAATGTTGAAGGTCTGGTATAAATTAAAGCAATTAAAAGAAGATCTGAAGTAATTAAACAATCAGGAGTATAGCAGTGTGGAGCCAAAGATCCAAGCAACAAGATGATGAACATTCAAATGGGAATGACATCTCCAAAAAATGATGATGAAATAATATCACAAAAAAGAGACAAAAATTGAACTGGCAAAATGGTTGGAAGTGGAGGAAAGTATCATAAAGCAGAAGGCAAGAATCAAATGGATTAAAGTAGGGGATTCTAACACATCATATTTTATGCTTGTGTAAAAAATAGGCAAGAAAATAACCACATAGCCAGGCTGATGTACAGCACGGGACAACTTCTACAAAGTGCCAATGAAATAGAAGCGGAGATCCTAATATTTTACAAAACACTACTTGGTAAAGCAGCTTCAACATTACTAGTAGTTGATCCATATGTTATGCAGAATGGTTACACTCTAAATAGGCAGTAGAAAATGCAATTAATCAAACCAATTACTAAAGAGGAAGTGCAGAAAGCATTATAGGGCATTTATGATAGTAAGGCACCAGGATGTGATGGATATAACTCCTACTTTTTCAAGAATACATAGAACATAATTGGAGAGGAAGTTACTGCATCAGTGTTGGAGTTTTTGAAACTACTAAAATGTGCAAAGTCATAAATTGTACAAATATCATCCTAATCCCTAAAGTGAAGAATCCAACCAAAATCAAGGAGTTTAGGCCATTCTTTTACTACACAGTTTTGTACAAGATAATATCAAATTTTAACTGCAAGACTACAGGAAATTATACCAGATCTCATAGACAACTACCAAACAGCTTATGTACCAAGAATAATGATTATTGAAAACATCATCATGGGCCATCACTTGATCAAATGGTTTTTTTGGAAGGAAGAGCATATCACCAAGGTGTATGCTTAAAATTAATATGTAAAAAGCATGACTTGGTGGAATGGGTATATATTGAATAAATAATGAAGTCACTAGGGTTCCCTGAGAAGTTTGTAAGATGGATAATGGTATGCATAAACAGAGTGGTATATATTGTAATAATCAATGGACAGCCAATAAAACCTTTTGAGGCAGAAAAGGGTCTTAGCCAGGGTGATCCTTTTGTCGCTAGTATTGTTTGTGATGGCAATGGTAGTAGGCTGGTGAAGTCCTTAAAGCAGAACAAAGAATTCATATACCACCCTAAGTGTGCTAAATTTAATTTAGTACACTTAGGTTTTGCTGATGATTTGTTACTTTTTTGCAGAGGAGACATACACTCAATAATGGGACTATACCAACAATTCGAAATTTTCTCTAGAGCATCAAGGCTAATTGCAAATCCAAACAAGAGTTACATCTACTTTGGAGTAGTGGATATCATGTCTCAAAAGAAAATCATGGACATATTAGGGTATAGCAAGGGAGAACTACCCTTCAGATATTTAGGGGTACCACTAAGCACTAAGAAGCTATCAGTAATCCAATGCGAGCCTTTAATTGATCGAATACTGAGTAGAATACAGTACTGGACAAGAAGCTATCAGTAATCCAATGCGAGCCTTTAATTGATCGAATACTGAGTAGAATACAGTACTGGACAATAAAATTCCTATCATATTCCGGAAGAGTGGTGTTAATTAAGAGTGCACTAGTTGCAATTCAAAATTTTAGGGCTCAGATTTCATCCTAGCTGTGATGACCCAAAAGTTCATCACTTATTTTAGAAATAAATTCTATGTTTTGAGGCCTTAGAAACCTCTTTTGAAATCACCTCAATTTGTGTGCGCAGACCAGGCACGTTGCGGGAAAGTCATTATGTGAAAATTTGTGAAAAATGATGAACTTTTCCTTTAAAATGAATTTTAGTAGACTCCAGCCAATATTTTGGGTAAACAGACCCGAACCCATGACTTGACGGTCCTTAAGGGTCCTAGGAAAATATATGACTTGGATATTTGTCCGGAATCGAATATGGAGGTCTCAAGCGCGAGAAATGAATATTTAAAGAAAAACTTTTTCTGGAATATTTATGAGTTTTGGAAATGAAACGTGTTTCAACATTTGATAGTATCAAGCCCATATTCTGGTTCTGGAGCCCGGTACAGCTTTCATATGTGATTTAGGTTGAGTCTGTGAAATTTGGTTACAAACGAATTTGAAATGACGTGAATTGGACTATATTTGAGAAAATTGGAAAATTTGATGTTCTTAAGTGATTTCCTGATCTTGATGCTAAATTCATAGATATAGATGTTATTTTGGTGATTCGATTATACAGATAGGTTCATATGATATTTTTAGTTAGTATTCATATTTGGTTTGGAGCCCCGAGGGCTTGGGAGAGTTTCCAATAGGTTTCAGAAGGTATTAAACTTAGAAAAAGTTACAAGTTTTCAGTTTCTGGTGTTCTAGAACTTTGTTCTTCGCGTTTGCGGAAGGACTCTCACGAAAGCGGAGGTTAAGTCACGCTGCAGGAATTTTCCTTCTATACGAATGCAAAACTTTGGGAGGTGCTACCCTTCGCAAACGCGGTCCTGCTATCGCGAATGCGAAGGTATTTTGTTCTGGGCAGGGGGAAGGGGATTTTGTTCTACGTGAACGCGGCCACTGGCCCACGAACGCGAGCCACTATATGCAAACATGAAGGCTAATTGGCGGACCCTTCATGAACATGACATGCCCATCGCGGGCGGGATGAAGGCCTGCCTAGTGATATTAAAACAGAAGCAAAAAATGGGCATAACCCACTTACTTCATATTTTCAAAATTTGGGAGCATTGAGGTGATTTTCAAAGAACAATTTCTTCCCCAAAACATTGGTATATGATTATAAACCTTTATTTCTTCCCCAAAACATTGGTATATGATTCTAAACCTTTCTCTTTCGATTTCCCATTGCATTTTATCAATTTTCATCTTAAAATATATGTTTTTATGGTAGAAATTAGGAATTTGGGTAGAGTTAGGGATTTTTAATTAATTGGGATTAAGAACTTATTTTGGGGTCGAATTTCGAAACTAATTACATATTTGGGCTCGTGGGTGAATGTGTGATTGGGTTTTGGTCCGAACCTCGAGTTTGACCAAGCGAGCCCGAGGTCAATTTTTGAATTTTTGGGGAAAATAATAGAAAACCTATAATTAAGCATTGGGTATGAGTTCTTTAGCATTTATTGATGTTGTGAAATTAATTTGGACTAGATACGAGTTATTTGGAGGCGGATTCTAAAGGAAAAGAGGTGCTTGAGGCTTGAGTTGGCCATGGAAGTTCGAGGTAAGGGTTTGGTCTAACCTTAGCTTGAGGGATTAAGAGTCGAGTCATATTTGCTATGTGTTATTTGTTGAGTACGATGCATGGGCATGGTGACGAGTATCTATACGTGACTGTCAAGCATGCCCGTGAGTCTTAAATTAAAATTGTTGTGCTCTTAATAAGTACTACAAATGCTTAAGTTGTTGATTCTCTGTGTTGGACAAGAGTTATGCTTAATCTCATGAAAATTGCTTATGGTTGAATATTGGTTCTAGACGAGGGTTTTGTTGTGAAGTTAAAAGTTGAAACAAGTTTGGTTATAGTTGATTCACTTGTCATGATGTATTTACTTCTTACTGTCGATTCCGTTTGCCGGGATATTGTTGTTTCCTTATTGTTCCCTTGTCGGGAATCTTTGTGATTGGTGTTGAATTATATATTGGGATCGAGTTGCGCGCCGTAAAAACAATATATTTGGATTGGATTTCACGCCACAGCAATACTATATTTGGATCAGGTTGCACCATGCAACAATGCTATATTTGGATCGGGTTGCATGCCGCAACAATACTATATTTGGATGAGGTTGTACACCGCAACACTATTATAATTGGATCGGGTTGTACATTATTTATATATACATATATATAATTTTGGTCGGGTTGCGCGCAGCAACATTAAAGGATAAAAGTGGTTATGAATTGTTATGGTTTCCTTATTCTTTCGATTGCGAATTTTAAATCGTTCTTTATGCTTTTCTCCAAAGTTACTGTTGGTAATTATATTATCTCGCAGCATGTTTCCCCCTCACGTACTTAATTGTACATTTCTGTTTTATTTTCGTTGTATATGATATAACTGCACAGATTTATTTGGTAGTCTAGTTCTAGACTCGTTACTACTTCGCCGGGGTTAGGCTAGGCACTTACGAGCACATAGGGTTGGTTGTGCTGATACTACACTCTGCACTGTGTGCAGATCAAAGAGCAGCAATTTTTTGACCATAGCTCGGGTGGCTACCTTCAGTCCATACGGATATCCAAGGTAGTCCTGCAGGCGTCCGCAGGCCTTGGCATCTCCCTCTATCATTTTTTCCTATATCACTTTTGTAATTCAGAAACAGTATTGCATTTATTTTTTGGACCTTGTTTGTAGAATTCTTAGACCGTTTATAGAGTTGTGACACCTGTCTTGAGTAGTTTTTGTTTAAGAAATCATGTTAGAGTTGTGTAAATAGTTTAGTTATTTATTCCGCTTGTTTGTTCTACTCTCTTCTTTCACAGATGGCGAGAACACGCGTTTTCTTATCCACCAATCAGTAGCTCGAGCCCCCAGCAACAGCTCCCACAAGGAGAAAAGGGCGAGGTTGAGGCCGTGCTAGAGGCTAAGGTAGGGGCAGAGCTCAGCCAAGAGCAGCAGCACCGTGGCGGAGCCTTAGGTTGACTTTGATGATGAGGTTCCGGCCGAGATTGTTCCGGTAGGCCTAGCTCATGTCCCAGAGGGGATTATTGCTACCCCAGTACTCTAGGATGCTCTGGTCCATCTAGTAGGCCTCATGGAGAGTGTCACCCGGGCAGGCTTGCTTCCTATAGCACCAACTGTCTCTCAGGTTGGAGGGGAAGCCTAAACTCCTACTACTCGCACTCCAAAGCAGATGTCTCCCTAGTTTCGAACTCCAGCAGCTCCGCTAGTTGGAGTAGTTTTGCCGGGTATGGTAGCTCAGACTGGCGATGGAGTGGCTATGTCTACTTTGTGGAGATTGTACAGGTTCACCAAGCTCTTCACCACTACGTTCAGCGGTGCATTTTCTGAAGATCCCCAGGATTATATAGACATTTGTCATGAGGTTCTTAGGAACATGGGTATAGTGGAGACCAATGGGGTCGACTTTGCTACTTTCTGCTTGTTTAGATCTACCAAAACTTGGTGGAGAGATTATTGTTTGGCTATTCTAGCTGGATCACCAGCTTTGACTTGGGAGTAGTTTACTTAGCTATTTTTGGAGAAGTTTCTCCCTATCAGTCAGAGAGAGATCTATCGGAGGCAGTTAAGCGTCTCCAGTAGGGTTCTATTACTATCACTCAGTATGAGACCAGATTCATCGACTTGGCCCATCATGCCCTTATCATACTTCCCACCGAGAGAGAGAGGGGGTGAAGGGGTCCATTGAGGGACTTATTCAGCCTATTCGACTTCAGATGACTAAGGAGATGCGCAGTGAGATTTCTTTTCATGAGGCGAACAATGTGGCCGGGAGGGTTGAGATGGTTCTACTGCAGGGGGTGGTCAAGGTCTAACAAACGGCCTCGTCATTCAGGTAGATTTAGTGGTGCCTCGTCTGGAGGCAGGGATTCATATGGTAGAGGCCATCCTTCTAAGCCTTTTTAGTCAGCACATCAGGTGTCTCACGGCACTTCAGATGGTTGTGGTTCTCATATGCAGTATTTTGATTAGCAGCCCTACAGTGCACCACCTCTCCTAGAGTGCACTGCTGCTCCAGAGTTTTCAAGGTGGTCATTTAGGCCGCCAGGGTAAGTCTCAGTTTCCTCAGCTACAGCATTTAGGTGGATGCTTTGAGTGCAGTAAGTATGGATATATCCGAAGGACTTGTCCGAGATTAGTGGATATTCAATCTCAGCATCAGGGTTCCTGTGTTATGGTTTAAGCGCTAGGTGTTCCACCACCTGCTTCGCCATCTAGAAGTGGGGGTAGAGGTGCTAGAGGTGGAGGTATAGATGCTAGAGTGGAGGTCAGGCAGCTAGAGGTGGAGGCCAGCCAGCAGCAGGCCATCCCAGAGATGTAGTTCAGGGTGGAGGGGCTCAGCCTTGATGTTATGCTCTTCTAGACAGGATTGGGGCTAAGGCTTCCGATGCAGTTATCACAGGTACTATTCTGGTCTGTTGTAGAGATGCTTCAGTTCTATGTGATCCAGGTTCTACATACTCATATGTGTCATCTTATTTTGTACCGTATCTGGTCATGCCTAGTGATTCTTTAAGTGCTTCTGTATATGTGTCTACACCGGTGGGTGATTGTATTATGGTAGACCGAGTCCATCTTTCGTGTATAGTTGTGATTGGGGGCCTAGAGACTCGTGTAGATTTGTTACTTCTGGACATGGTTGATTTTGATGTTATATTGTGTATGGACTGGTTATCACCTTACCATGCTATCTTGGACTATCATATCAAGACTGTTACCTTAGCCTTGTCGGGTTTTCCTCGTTTAAAGAGGAGAGGGACTCCTGGTCATTCTACCCGTAGTTTTATCTTATATATGGAGGCTCAGCGTATGCTCGAGAAGGGGTGTTTGGACTATTTTTCATATGTTCGTGATTCTAGTGTTGAGATTCCTTCTATTGATTTTGTGCCCGTTGTTCGTGAGTTTCCTGAGGTATTTCCCTCAGACTTGCCGGGCATGCCACCCAACAGTGATATTGACTTCTGCATTGATCTAGCTCCGGGCACTCAGCCCATTTCTATTCCGGCATATCGGATGCCCCCATCCCTCCGAGTTGAAATAATTGAAGGAGTTGTTGCAAGACTTGTTTGAGAAAGGCTTCATTCGACCTAGTGTCTTGCCTTGGGGTACACTGGTCTTATTTGTTAACGAGAAGGTTGGATCGATGCAAATATGCATAGATTACCGGTAGTTGAACAAGGTTACAATCGAGAATAAGTATCCATTGCCGAGGATTGATGATTTGTTTGATCAGCTTCAAGGTGCCAAGGTATTTTCGAAAATTGACTTGAGATCTGGCTACTATCAATTGAGGATTAGGGCATCTGATGTCTCTAAGACAACTTTCCGCACTCGGTACGGGCATTATGAGTTCTTGGTGATGTCGTTCGGGTTGACAAATGCACCAACACCTTTTATGGATTTGATGAACCGAGTGTTAGGCCTTACTTGGATTCGTTCGTGATAGTCCTCATTGATGATATTTTGATCTATTCCCACAGCCGGGAGGAGCATGGGCAGCATCTTAGAGTGGTTCTTCAGAGTTTGAGGGACAGTCAGTTGTATGCCAAGTTTTCTTGCATTTCTGGGTCATGTTGTATCAGCAGAGGGTATTCATGTTGATCCAAAGAAGGTAAAGGAAGTCAAAAACTGGCCTAAACCCGCATCATCTACGAAGATCCAAAGTTTATTAGGTTTGGCAAGCTACTATCGTTGGTTTGTGGAGGGGTTTTTGTCTTTTGCAACCCTAATGACCAGGTTGACCCAAAAGGGTGCCAGTTTAGGCGGTCGAACGAGTGTGAGGTGAGCTTTCAGAAGCTCAATACAGCTTTGACTATAGCACAAGTGTTGGTTTTGCCCACATGTTTAGGGCCTTACATAGTTTATTGTGATGCATCTCGTATTGGACTTGGTGCGGTGTTGATGCAGGGGCAAGGTCATTGTCTATGCTTCACAGCAGTTAAAGATTCATGAGAAGAACTATTCGGTTCATGATTTGGAGTTAGCAGCCATTGTCCACGCGTTGAAGATTTGAAGGCATTATCTGTATGGCATGGCATGTGAGGTGTTCACGGATCACAAGAGTCAGTAGTACTTGTTCAAGCAGAAGGAGCTAAATTTTAGGAAAAGAAGGTGGTTGGAGCTATTAAAAGATTATGATATCACCATCTTTTATCATCCGGGAAAGGCCAATGTGATGGTCGATGCTTTGAGTAGGAAGTCAGCCAGTATGGGCAGTCTTGCTTATATTCCTGTCGGTGAGAGATTGCTTTTTTTAGATGTTCTGGCTTTGGCCATTCAGTTCGTGAGGTTGGATGTTTCTGAGCCCAACTATGTGTTAGCTTGCACAGTCGCTCATTCTTCTTTATTTGAGCGTCTCCGAGATCGGCAGTATGATGATCCCCATTTATGTGTCCTTAGAGACATGGTGTAGCACGGAGGTGCCAAGAAGGTTACCTTAGGAGATGATGGAGTTTTGAGATTGCAGGCTTGAGTTTATGTGCCTAATGTGGATGGACTCCGAGAGTTGATTTTAGAGGAGGCCCATAGTTCTCGGTATTCTATTCATCTGGGCACTGCTAAGATGTATCAGGATTTGCGGCAGCCTTATTGGTGGAGGAGAATGAATAAGGACATTGTTGCGTATGTAGATCGGTGTTTGAACTGTTAACAGGTTAAGTACGAGCGTCAGAGGTTTGATGGGTTGTTCCAGAAGATTGAGATTCCTGAGTGAAAGTGGGAGCGTATCACTATGGACTTCATTATTAGACTCCCACGGACAGAGGAAGCTCGATGCAGTGTGGGTTATTGTTGATAGGTTGACCAAGTTGCCACATTTCATCCTGTGGCAGTCTCCTATTCTTCCCAGAAGTTAGCAGAGATCTATCCAGGAGATTGTTCGTCTTCATGAGTTGTTTAGCATTTATTGATGTTGTGAAATCAATTTGGACTAGATACGAGTTATTTGGAGGCGGATTCTAAAGAAAAGGCGATGTTTGAGACTTGAGTTGGTCGTGGAAGTTCGAGGTAAGTTCGAGGTAGTCATATTTGCTATGGGTGTTATTTGTTGAGTACGACGTATACACATGGTGACGAGTATCTATACATTGGTGTCAAGCATGCCCGTGAGTTTTAAATTGAAATTGTTGTATTCTTAATAAGTACTACAAATGCTTAAGTTGTTGATTCTATGTATTGGACAAGAGTTATGATTAATCTCGTGAAAATTGCTTATAGTTGAATATTGGTTCTGTTGTGAAGTTAAAAGCTGGTGACGAGGGTTCTGTTGTGAAGTTAAAAGTTGAAACAAGTTTGGTTATAGCTGATTCCTTATCGGGCTGTATTTATTTTTTACTCTCGATTCCCTTGCCAGGATATTGTTGTTTCGTTATTGTTCCCATGTCGGGACTCTTTATGATTGATGTTGAATTATATATTAGGATCGGTTGCGCGCTGTAACAAAAATATATTTGGACCGGGTTGCACGCCACAACAATACTATATTTGGATCTGGCTGCACGCCACAACAATGTTATATTTGGATCAGGTTGCACGCTGTAACAATACTATATTTGGATCGGGTTGTACGCTGCAATACTCTCTCTCTCTCTCTCTCTCTCTCTCTCTCTCTCTATATATATATATATATATATATATATATATATATATATATATATAATTTGGATCGGGTTGCACGCCGCAACATTAAAGGATAAAAGTGGTTATTGAATTGTTACGGTTTCTTTATTCTTTCAGCTACGAATTTTAAATCGTTCTTTATGCTTTTCTCCTGAATTATTGTTGGTTCGTTAATTATAGATATTCCCTCGCAGCATGTATCCCCCTACCATCCTTAATTATATATTTCTGTTTTATTTATATTTTATATGATATAACTGCACAGATTTATTTGGTAGTCTAATCCTAGTCTTGTTACTACTTTGCCCGGGGTTAGGCTAGACACTTACCAGCACATGGAGTCGGTTGTGTTGATACTACAGTCTGCACTGTATGCAAATCTCGGAGCAGCAGCTTTTGGACCTTAGCTCGGGTGGCTGCCTTCAGTCCATACGAAGATCCAAGGTAGTCCTGCAGACATTTGCAGGCCCTAGCGTCTCCCTCTATCTTTTCTTCCTGTTTCACTTTTGTAATTCAGAAATAATATTGCATTTATTTTTCGGACCTTATTTGCAAAATTCTTAGACCGTCTGTGGAGTTGTGACAGTAGTCTTGGGTAGTTTTTGTTTAAGAAATCATGTTGGAGTTATTTAAATGGTTTAATTGTTTCTTCCACTTGTTTTAAATTTTTTATGTTTATAAATTGTTGATTCGTAATTGTTAAATAACTAAAATGGGAAAAATAATTTGTTTAAAAGGTCGGCTTGCCTGTCTTTCACTAGTATGGGCCATCATGACTTCCGAGGGTAAAAAATTCGGGTCATGACACAAGCACATGTACAAAGCTATGTGAGGAAAATTTCAGAAAGTACCATGGAGGAGATTAATCTATTATAACTATGAATTACCAAAGTGATTTTCATTCTGAAATTAACAATACAGGAAAGGCTAACCACAAAAGAAAGGCTAGCAAAATGGGGGATAAATATAGACACCACATGCTCACTATATCAAAGAGAGATTTAAACAGTACAACACCTATTTTTAGAATGTGAACTGACAGCAACTATATGGCAGCAGCTTCTAAAATGGCAAGGAGTCCAAAGATCAAAGCTAGATTGGAGGGAAGAGCTGGCGTGGATAGAAAGAAGAGCTAAAGATAAAAGTGGGGAGCCGAACTATGCCGAATGACCTTAGCAGCAGCAATATATCTTATTTGGCAGGAGAGGAATAATGTCTTTTTCCAGCAGAAGAGTAGACCAACAAAAGCCCTAATAAGATCAATCATTTAGGAAATTCATGTCAGAGCTACCATGTTTCCTAGGCTAGAAAGAACTTTGAATACTTTGAATTGGTATCCTGAAATAACATAACAATTCCAAAAATAGAAAAGGGAAAGAGTAGGAAGGGTAGGTAAATCCTAACCGGGTCTATATGCCTAGCGGGAGTAAAGAGAGCAAGAAAGCTCAGTTTTGTCTAGGCTGTAAATATTTACACTTGGTAAATAAAATCATTTTCAAAAAGAATTAAAATTCATTATTCAAATCGTCATTCACCTATTAAAAATTATTTAGTAAAGCTATGTTTCTCTTTTAACATAAAAGTCACTTAATTATAATTATAGCACTCGATAAGTTACTCAATCAGATTTCTCAAACTTTTTTGTGCCATCTATTTTTAAAGTTTTCTCTTTTTTTTTTACTTTTTAATATTACATTTTTATTCTCTTTATCTATATTATAAAACTTATATATAGAAAGAATAAATTTTATTTATAAAGTAAAGAGTATAAAATAATTTTTTAACATATATAATATGATAATAATTTAATAATTCTCTATTATTGCTATTTGTAGGTTAAACAATATAACGATATCTTTCAACAACAACAATAATAACAACTCAGTATAATCTCATTTAGCGATGTTTGAAAAGAATAGTGTGTACGCAAATCTTATTCTTATCCTTAGATAGAAAGACAATTTTCAAATAAACCCCGATATCCTTCCCTTCAAAAACTTCCCACTTTGCTTTTAGGAAGATTCAAACTCCCAACCTCTCGGTTGAAAGTGGGAGTTGCTTACCATCAGAGCAAGTTTTCATCTTTTAATTTTTATTTGGAATGAGAACAAATATGCAGTGGCTTGCTCACAGCAACCTACAAAACAGCACCTGTAACATGAAAAATGAAGTGTTTCACCATCCCATCAAACACGTGTACTATTCCCAATTAAACCTTAATTCCATCTTAGCTAACTATTCCACCGCTTCAATTCATCACTTCTGTGCGTCTCTTAGTCTCCTTTCCCAGAGCCATTTTAAAGCTGCTCAAATTCAAACTCTTAAAACAAAAGCAGTGAATTAAAAAAGCTCTACTTCTATAAATAAAAAAAACATGAAGCAAAAATGAGTCAAGAACAAGAAAGAAGACCTGATGAGGCTGCAGGCATAGAACCTATCAAATATGGGGACGTATTTGAAGTCTCAGAAAAAATTGCTCCAAAAACCATAGCGCCTAAAGATGCAGCTTCGATGCAATCAGCTGAGAACAAGGAACTAGGTCACATTCCAAAAGGTGGTCCTGCTTCAATTATGCAGTCAGCTGCCATTTTGAATCAGCGATTTGGTGGTGCTGGACGTGATGACATGAGGGACATCGCCAGAGATGAGGGTGTCAATGTCTCTCAAGAAAAAGTTGAGGGTACTCGAATTGTTACGGAGGCTGTTAGTGGACAGGTAAAATTTGCTTATCAGAGTCAATTTGCATAAAGGTAAAATTTAATATGTACTGCTAGGAAACCTCACCAAAGTATGATAAGTTCTTATCTCTAAAGATACAATTTATTAAAGAGTTTTATTTTGTTTGTTGGTATATATAGTGTGTTTGGTAAAAAGAAAAATGTTTTTTCAATAAAATACTTTTTTGAAAAAACAAGTAGTAATTTTATTATTTTTTTGGTATTTGGTACTTAAATTAAGGAAAGTAAATTAAAAATAATTTAGATACAATAAATATGAAGTCATAAACTTTCGAACCAACAACATTCTAAATCTATAAATTTAACCAACTTTCAAATTACTAAACTTTTGAAATTGCGGACTTTTTGAAACCGCGAACAATTTAAACCACCGCAAATTTTATAATTTCTAAACTTTTAAAAAAAATTTTAAAAAAAAAAAGAAGAAAAAAAAATTGCCGGGGGTTAACCGGTGGGTGGCAACGGAAAAAAATTGAAATTTGAAAGAAAAAAAAAACTTTTTGGAGGGAGGGGTGGAGTGGGTAGGCATGGGTTTGGATGGTTGGGTAAGGATGGGTTGGTAAGGGTGGGAAATGAGGTGGGAAGGTTGAGAATGAGTTTTGGAAAATATGTTTTTTTTCTTGATAAGGAAAATATTTTACTCCAATTTACAAAACTTTTAAGCCAATTAAATATGAAAAAATTGAAAAATAGTTTTCGGAAAATTTTTTCCTTCGTACCAAACACACCCATAATGTATCACCATATTTTCGCACGGTCAGGTTATAAAAGTTAATTATGTCAGTTTATAATATCATTAAACCGCATATTGAAGGTAATTACCTACAATACTAACAGGTGGTGGCTCAGAGTTTTATACAAGGAGATTACCAAATGTTACGTCTGGCAAGCAATTTTTAACATTGCCATTTTATAACTAGATTTTTTTCTTCATGTAAAGGGCTTATATATAACCTAATTTTTTTTTTAGTTTTTACTCATTTTGTGCAGTATAATTTTTTGCAAAGGAGATTCAATTGAAACCACCTTTAAATTTCATCAAGCTAGTACCGGGATGTTTATTACAAACATACAGTGAAAATCAGTGTCCGATCCAGCATTTCAATTTTCAAGATAATGAGTGCTCACTATTTATTAGTGCTAGCAAATGATGGGAGGATTCGGATTGATATGACGGATACGTTTTTCTGAATCACTCGTATTTAATACGGATAAAACATAAACAGAGTGACGAAAAATATGAATATCCATATTTTCTTGAGTATTATCATTATTGTCAGCATTCCAAACGATAGTATAGACGGTCAAATTTGGGGGTTGTAAACTGAATATATTTTCTTTTTGTGTCACGATGAACTAAATGAATTGTAGAAAGAAGAAACAACAAACTTAAGAACAAAAGGGAAAGCCATGTAAGATCACGCAAAGCGCATACTTAGGTTTCAGTAACCAGTCTTTTTGAGTAATGGGTGCTCACCTAAATACATATCTATTTCATGTGAAATTGTCTATAAAATTATATGCTCGATACCATGGGCATGGGTGCTTGAGCACCACAATTCTCTATGTGGTCCGCTCATGGTGATAACCTATACCAGAGAGCAGAGTAAATAATCTAGAGAGCAGAGTAAATAATCTGGTACATTACTGCACTAATGTTTAACCGATGTTCTAAACATTTTGTAGATTTACCATACATAAAACCTAACACCATTTTTAAATGTTTGTTACTTAAGTAGTTTAAGAACTTGAAAAAATATGTAAATTTTTTGTGTAGTTCGTATGTACCAAAGAATTTCTTCGATTACTCACTGTGAAATTTTAGGTTCTTGCACAATATACTCATCCATCAACAGGGAGAAGGGGTGGGGGTGGTGGGAGTACAGTGGAAGCTACACTATCACTTGATGCTGATGTCGTGACCATAGGCGAGGCATTGGAGTTGGCGGCTCTTTCTGCAGGGGACAAACCGGTGGACGAGAGCGACGAAAGCGGCAGCGATACAGGCAGCGGAAGTGAGAGCCACAGGACTAGGCCATGTGGTGCCAGGAGGCGTAGGAGCAGAAGCTCAACGTGCAGCCGCTGTCAATATCCGAACCACGCAAGACGAGCAGAAGACCAAGCTCAGTGATGTTCTTACAGTAAGTCTCCCTCATCAATCATAATTTTTTTCTAAATTGAAGTTTTATACTCAGCTGTCTTATAAGTACAAAAATAGTTACTATGTTAATAATTAATGTCAGTGTAGAAAAGTTTTGAGTTTCTCAATATGTAAAACATTGAATAGTACTACAGGAGTATAACTTTTTATAAGACGTCTTTTTTGTGAGTTAAAAGTTTTGTGTATAAACAAACATTTTTTTGGTGGTAAAAACAGATACGTAATATTAAAATACTAAAATAATTACAATCTTTGTAGGGCTGTCCAGTTGGCCAACATTGTTGGTTAAAGTAGCATTTTAATATTCCAGACCACAGTTATACTACCAAATATAATACGAAGATGTCTGTCTATATATCATTAGCAAACACAGGAGGAACTACTAAAATTCATGTCTTGTCAAAAAGTTTCTTCTTTGCTCCCCTCTTTGGCTAGAAGGTCTGCCACCGGGTTTGGCTCCCTGAAGCTATGGCTGATGACTGGATTCCCCAGTCGGATCGAGCCATCAATAACCTGCATTCAAATATAACAGGACTAGAAGGCAAATGACCAGTATGTTTCATCTTAATACGTCCGTTGAATCAGTATTTAGTGACATTTATTTTAAATGCAGTAAATAAATGTTGTCATATCCTTACCTTTTTCTAGTTAAAAACATATCATTACTTTCTTCTAGTTAAAGCATAGAGTTTCACATAAACTGAAACGGATGGAGTATATTTTTCTTATTCTTTAGGATGCAACAAGCAAACTTGTGGACGACAAGCCAGTGACGAAGGAAGACGCGTTAGGCGTGGTGGGAGCTGAGATAAGGAATAAGCCTGATTTGGCTACACACCCTGGAGGCGTAGCTGCATCCATGGCCGCAGCTGCCAATCTGAACAAAGCCTGAAATGTGTCCTAAGCCCTTTAATTTAGTCTGGGTTATTGTATAAATAATGAGTTTTTCAATTTTCTTATATAAAAAACTCGGATTGAGCTTGTGAGCTAAGAAATTAAATTCGTGAGTTAATTTCTTGTTCAATTTGAATTTCTCATATAAGAGGATTGAAAAACACACCAAGTTATCTTGGCTCAGAAGTTCAATCCGAAATAATAAATAAATTGGGTTGTTGTTAAGAAAATATAATTTAGATATATATTTAATATGTATTATAATAAATAACAATTATAAAGATAAGGTAATTTTAATCGATTTTGATGATTTAT
The DNA here is from genome assembly GCA_034376525.1 of Nicotiana benthamiana. Classification (NCBI taxonomy): domain Eukaryota; kingdom Viridiplantae; phylum Streptophyta; class Magnoliopsida; order Solanales; family Solanaceae; genus Nicotiana; species Nicotiana benthamiana. The sequence goes on from CM067331.1 coordinate 121,738,153, forward strand.
TTTATTTATAATTTTAATCAACTCTAATTATAATTTATAAAAGATGTTATATAATTTAAGTTATAGTTAAAATTATAAAAAAAATATTATATAATAAAAAAGTATTGAATTGAGAAGGAATATACTTTAAGGGCAAAGAAGGTACTGTGTAAGAGAGAAAAAGGAAAATGATTATTGGTCAAAGAAAAGGAAAATGATTATTCTTCAAAGTTAAGAGGGAAGTTTGATTTTTAATATAAAATCGGGGAGGGTAAATGATTTTCACCTTATAACTATTTATACGTAGTTGACATTATTAGGAGATTTGACAACATAAAAAATTTGCATTGGTATATATATTAAACTCTTAATTGTTATAAATAGAACTCTATTTAGAGTGAATGTCTAAGAGTTTTAGTTTGAAGCTAAGTCATTTATCTTCCTATAAATAGAGGGGTCTTACCCCATTGTAAATCATCCCAAGTATCAATAAGAATACTCATCTCTCTCCCTATTCTTTCTATATTGTTCTTGTCTTTTATATTATTTCATAACGCGTTATTAGCACGAGTCTCTAACCAATTAAAATTTTCGATTATTTTAACTTTTATTTGTGTAGGGTTTTTGCTTCATAGCCGATTCGGCTTTCTCAACTCAATCGCCGCCTTTTTCTAATTTTTATACGGAAAAATAGAAGAGATGGTATCATCGTAAAGTAATGCAACGGGATGGAAACTCAAGAGGTATATTTGATATCACAACATTTATTGGTATACCTTAAAGGTAAGTAATTTACTTTTCCTTTTCAAATTCTTGAAATTCTACGATTTGATTCTATATACAAACAAAGACAACAAAGTTTGATTATAACTCTAATGGAGTTCATAAGAAATTACACTCACATGAAGTGGTAAAATTTCTAAGCGTTGCCATGATCAAATTCATGAATGATTGTGGGCAAAGAATTGAAAATCCGTCCCATTGAATTTGCTCCATTCCCTTTAGAGAATGTGGTAGCAGTATGTGATAAGTCTGAAAGAAGACAAAATTATTACCATGATGGTATCAATGAATGTGGACGTGGCAATAGACGAAATTATAATCGTCATTATTGTGATAATGAGAATAATAAAGATTCTCAAAATAATCTTTCACTTTATGAAAGTAATATTTGATACGAGATTGTGTAAAGCACATGATTATGGTCCATTCCCTGAAGTGAATGTGATAATTGTAATAGAGCCCGTAAGTATGAACACGCTCTTGATATAATTTTGTTTTATGTCTGACATTATGAAAAGAAAGTTCGTTGCCTTTGAAATTTCGGGCAAGAACTATATGACATGGGTGTTGGATGCTGAAATCACTTAGATGCTATGGGTCTTGGAGACGCCATTAAAGAAAGAAATAATGCATCCACCCAAGACTATACTAAGGCCTTGATTTTCTTGCGCCATCACCTTGATGAAGGTTTGAAACTGTGCTAAGGCCTTGATTTTCTTGCGCCATCACCTTGATAAAGGTTTGAAAATTGAATATATCACAGTCAAAGATCCACCTATCTTGTGGAATGGCTTAAAGAAGAGATATGACAACCTGAAGTTGATCACTCTACCAAAAGCACGATACGATGAGAATCCAAAAGCAAATAGTTCATAAACTATATATTATCGTTGCGGTGGAAAAAGGCATTGGTCAAAAGCTTGCCGTATACCAAGACATTTGGTTGACCTTTATCAAGCATCTCGAAAGAGTAAAGGCCCTGAAACAAATTTTGTCTCTGACGACAATTTTGACATCACCCACTTGGATGTGGTAGATTTCTTTGAGTAACCCGATAGGAAAATAGACCACCTAATCGGTGATGGATCTGTGATGAAAGAAGATGGAGTTGTTTGATTTTATTTCACTTATTTGTAATAGTTAGTGAATAAACTAATAGTCATTAGTATCAGCTCGTATTAGTTAGTTTATGATATAATGTTAGTATTAGTTCTTTAGAATGTTTCAATATGCTCAGATTTCAATAATATTTTTATTTTCCAGTAGCGGTAATCGACTAACCTAACAGTTAGACGATTATCTAATATTTCGCATTAAAACTGCATAACAATCGATTGTGTACGTTCAACAATCGATTGTCAAAGTTCAACAATCGATTGTGTATGTTTAACAATCGATTGTCTTAAGACAGTGTGATCTGAAGTTTTTCAAAATAGCAAATAATCGATTGTGTATGTTTAACAATCGATTGTGAATGTTCAACAATCTATTGTGTATGTTTAACAATCGATTGTCTTAAGACAGCGTGATCTGAAGTTTTTCAAAATAGCAAATAATCGATTGTGTATGTTCAACAATCGATTGTGTATGTTTAACAATCGATTGTCTTAAGACAGTGTGATCTGAAGTTTTTCAAAATAGCAAATAATCGATTGTGTGTGTTTAACAATCGATTGTCAATGTTCAACAATTGATTGTATATGTTTAACAATCGATTGTTTTAAGAAAATGCTTAAACTGAAATTTTCAAACTGCAAAGTAATCGATTATGGAAAACATATAATCGACTATCTGATTTAGTTAGTCGAATAACCTCAGCAGATTTCAAAAATATTGTTTAAGTATGAAACAAACGGATTGAATTTGTTTATTCTCATGTTCATAACATTAATTAAATTTTATGAAGGGTATTAATCAGTTTTTATTAAATCTTTCTGAGGCACCAATTATTTTTCTTCTCCTAGCTTTCTGAATTCATTCTCTTGGATTTCATGTTGGTTGATTTGCGCTCGTGCTTTCTACGCGAGGTATAAAACTCATATCTCAACAACTTCAGTCACTAAGATTTTGTTATAATGTAGCTATAATTTATTTTTCCATGAATTCACCACATAATTGAATATTCTTCCTTCTCAAGCCGTGAAATATGTTCTAAATTTTGTTACCTACCATATCTACAAGAAAGTAGGCCTACCACGACACTTAATTAATGACATGTATAATAAATGATATTTTAGTAAATATGTTAATACTATTGAGACTTTTAATGCAAATATTGAAATATTAGTCATTATTTATCTGCTGATTGGAATTATATGTCATTTGTTCTAATTATGGTGTGTAAATGTGTGAAGTTTAGCTGACTAGATGGTTCTAGTTTGTTCTTTCATCTAAAAGAAAGGGTACTAATCTGCAAATGTGAGGGGGCTTCTATTCTGGGAGTATTATTGCTGATTATAGGTGAGATGGCTTTACTAGCTTGTAGCAATTTTTTCTTTGGACAATTTTTATTTGCCTTTATAGTGAAAATGATTTACTTATTACATGCTTTGGTATTTTTGTATGTTTTAAGATTTGAGAAAATAGTTTGAAAATTAAGTATACTGAAAGATTTACTGTTTGATTATGTGAAAAATAAGGTTGTTTATAGTTAATCTTTTTGTGTATGTTATGAAGTCACAGTGAGCAAGTTTAGCATCTGGCATCTTATGGTAAGATCCTTGTAGATTAGATGGCCAAAAAATACCATTCTCTTTTAAAGTTTTATATTTTTTACTAATGATTATTCATGTTCATTGAGTTGGAAGGTTAGCAATGGAGTACATTAATTGATTGCCTCTACTACATAAAGAAAAGGATTCTTCCAAAGACATTGTATTGTGATAAGAATGGACCTTGGGCCTAACTCAATCCCAAAAGCTAGTTTATGAGGTGAGGATTGTCCAAGCCATATAAGGAGACCAAGGACCTCAAATCCCTCCGATGTGGGACAATTCAACACTCCCCCAATATCGATACCAATAATTGGGATGGGCCTGGCTCTGATACCATGATAAGAATGGACCTTGGGCCTAACTCAACCCCAAAAGTTAGCTTATGAGGTGAGGATTGCCCAAGCCATATAAGGAGACCAAGGACCTCAAATCCCTCCGATGTGGGACAATTCAACATATTGTTAGTAATATTCTGTGTATGTTTGTAAACTAAGAGGTTTATTACTAATTTTAATTACTTTTTGATTAATTTGTTGTGCATTTGTAAAAATACAGGTTGCAACATCAATCATTTCTTATCCCATTTAAGAGGTTACCAATAGACAGATACATTCTTAAATTGAAGAGAAAGCTATAGAAGGAAGTGCATAAAGAGTGGTAGATGAATTAAAGTGAAGAAATCCATTGTTTCATAGTTAGATTTTGCTTGAATATTCAAAGCAAAATTATCATGACATTGTTTTATGGTAAAGACTACAAACTTTATAGCTGAAATTAGTATATAATGAGCTTTTGTTTTCATTACATATGATTCTATTTTATGTTTTTTTATAGGATCCGTTAAAAATAGTTTCGAAAATTTAACAATATATTCGCAAATATCGATAATAATAAAAAGTCGACACTTTCAAATATGTCGCAAACAATAAGCTAAAAACTACAATGCTAACACTGGATAAAAAGTCTCAAACAAATGTCAATATTCATTTGCTGACATTAATGTATGCTGACATTAATGACTTTGTGATATTTATTCAACTTAAAGTGACATTTATAAAATGTCGTCGTATGTCTCTTTTCTTGTAGTGATACTTTAACAAACGTCAGTGAATAAATGTCGTAAATACTTTACCAACATTTAATTAAATGTCATAAATCTTTTACGACATTTACTTATTGATTATGCATAATCAAATGCCTTGTTACCTCCAAGTACAAAATTAAATATCAACGGTTAAGAAACTAATTTTAAAGTAAAAATCTAAAGTAAGAATATAGAAAAAAGATGTAAAGAGAAATGAGATTACTTTCTTATTTCATCAAGTGTTTTTCAAGTATATAAAGTATCACTTCTCATCCTTAATTTATAATATTACATGTATACAAAAGAATACCATAAACTGGGCGTTAAGCATTTGAGATTATGGAAAAAGATTATGGGGGTGATCATAGAGGTATGGGAGTTACAACCATAAGTATTGGAGTTGTGGGAGTTATGAAGATAATGGAGAAGAGTAGATATTAGTCCTTTAGGCGTTACAGACATCACCACAATATGGTATCTTATAACAGTTCCTTTGGATATCCAAGGATAATGTGACTCGTAAAAACCTATTAGAAAAATATTTTGTGGGAAAATCCTAGTGAAGGAAAAAGATGCACATATCTTGTAATACACACAGATTGTCGCCTTACTAAAAATCTTGCCAGAAAAGTCCGTTGGAATAAAACCTTGGCTAAGGAAAAAACTAAGAGTACAATTCATATTTTATTCCCCCTGACAATAATATCATTTGATATTGCAGAGACAATGAATTCCAAACTTGTATATTAACTTCTGAAATGTTGAGACAACAATTTCTTAGTGAACTATTCCGCCTAATTATTACTTGAATACATTTGATGAACGTCCATTTCAATATTTGGTTGAAAATCGTGTCCGATAAAATTTTTTGGTGAAATGTGCTTTATTCTTTCTCCTTCTATATATTCTTATTTCAATTTAGATAAGCAAGCAGCATTTTCTTTCAATTGAGATAAGCAAGCAAGAAAAGTCACACATCTCCTTCATATGAAAATAAATTGTTGGAATAACGAACTTCAAGAAATGTCTGTATTTGCAAAACCAACAAAATTTTGATAATATTTGTTAGGATAAACAAATCGATATCAAGGATTCCTTTTTGCATTATTAATCACATTTCAATGTCTCCACATATAATCAAAACCATGTCCTACTAGCATATATTTTATACTCATGATTATAGCAAGCTACATAAGTGCACCAATTGCACTAAGACCCAAAAACAAATTATATACAGTATGATTGATTTAATAAATTTTTTTAGAACCTTTATATGCTTTAGGGTTTACTGAAGTTGTATACGCATATCAAACATATTGTCATACCAAAACATGAAGTGATAGCATTCACTATAACGATCTGGCCAGTCTTTTTCAGAATTAACGTTCCGAGCCCCTATTAAATGTTTCCCCTGTGTCTATTTCTATTGTTTTGATTTTTCGGGATAGTTTATCTTGAGTTAAGGAGTGTTTTGGGACACTTAGTTCCTAAATGAGAGTTTAAGTATTAGAATTTCGGCCGTAGTCTGAGCAGTGTGAAGACGGATCCAGAATAGAATGCTGTCAAATTTGTTAGCTCTGTTGGGTGATCTTGTGTTTAGGGGCGTGTTCGAATTGTGTTTTGGAGGTCTGTATTTTATTTAGGTTTGAAATGTCGAAAGTTGATTTTTTGGATTTTTTGGGCCAATAGTGAAATTTTGATATCGAGGTAGAAATCCGATTCCGAAAGTTGGAGTAGGTCCGTAATAAAATACTAAATATGACTTGTGTGAAATATCTAGAGTCAATCTGGTGTGGTTTGGTTAGTTTCGGCATTGGTAGTAATTTTAGAAATTCAAGTTCATTAGGTTTGTATTGGAGAGTAACTCAGGGTTTAGCGTTGTATGAAAGACTTTAAGTGGAAGAAGGGGGATTTGGGGGAAAAGTTCCCCAACCAAGTTTTTGGGTTTTGTCGAGTTTTAGTTATCAAAATTGAGTAATTTTTGAACGAGTAATCTCGTGAGTGAATGGGTGTTCTAAATTGGTAACTTTTACCTGATTTCGAGACGTGGGTCCGAGGAGGATTTTGGGCGTTTTTCTAATTTCTAGCTGTAGTTTTAAATTCATTAGTTAAATCAGTTGCTTGTAGTTTTATTTACGTTATGTAATCGATTTTATTAGATTTGGGCCACGCTGGATACTCGTGGCAAGAGAATGTTATCGGATTAATTTTGAGCTGGTTCGAGATAAGTGGCTTTCCTAACCTTGTATGGGGGAACTCCCCTTAGGATTTTGGTATTGTTGTTATATGAATACCGTGTACGAAAAGTGACAAGTGCGTACATGTGCTAATTGTTGAAAATCTTTATTTTCATTAAGTAATTATCTATTTTTTTCCTTTAATTGAGCCATACTAGTATGTGAAGCCTCGTTTTAACTTAGAAAAACATGTCTATGTGACTTAACAGTCTTATCTACCTTAAATGCTTGCTTGGATTCTGTGTAGCATGTTTAGAGTAGAAATTTCATGTTTCTTGATACGAACATAAATAGAACTGTAAATTTATTTCTTCAGACTGTTGTGTGTTTATTTTGGGACTACAGAACGGTATTCCTGGAGATTTCCCTATACATTTATATTTAGGACTACGGGAAGGTATCCCGAGAGATCCCCCTGTATATTTACTTTGGGACTACTGATCGGTACTTCGGGAGATCCCCCTGCACATTTATGATTTGGACTACGGGACAGTATCCCGGGAGATCCTCTGGACATTTATGTTTGGAACTACGGGACGTTATCCTGGGAGATGCCTTGTTGCTATCTTTGTGTACTGAGTTATTTTTTCTGTGATTTCATCTTTATTGACTGTTAGTCACCTTTCATACTATTTTTCCTTGTTATATATATATAACCAGTAGAAATCTGACCTTTCTCGTCACTACTGGATTGAGGTTAGGCTTGGCAGTTACTGGGTACCGCTGTGGTGTACTCATATCCTTTCCTGCACATAATTTTTCGTGTGCAGATCCAGGTTCTTCCGCTCAGCCATACTACTCGTGAGGCGAGGCGATCTAGAGATTTCGAGGTATATCTGCCACGTCCGCTGACCTAGAAATCCCTCTCTATTCTCCTTTCAATATAGACTTCTTGTATTTTTCCTTCGTTCAGACTTCTAGAGTTAACACACTATGTATTTTTCTTTAGCTTGTGATTCATAAGATTCCGAATTTTTGGAGTGTTGTATTCAGCTGAGAGTGTTATTATTGCATATGTCGAGCGGCATCTTAAACTCTTTTTATTATATTTACTTCTTAGTTGGCTAGCTTTGCATCTTTAATTCATTTTCTGCAATTTGTTAGGCTTACCTAGTCTAGAGACTGGGTACCGTCACGACAATTCACGGAGGGAGAACTCGGATCGTGACATCCACCTTAGGAGAACATGTCTCCATATAATTAATGTCAAGATATTTACAAAAATATCTTGTTCCACTCGTCTTTATGTTTATTGACTTGATTTTTATTTAACTTTTCGCACAACAATACATGTGTACTTCCACTACTTTTATACTTTCAGGTGCTAGGATTTTTGTCCAACTTTGTGTGTTTCAGGTAAAGTCAAGCTTGATTACGTATTTTTTATTTGAGAAATTATTTATTTGTCCGCATTCTAAGACAAATTTGAGCGCAAGATCCTTGTCATGTAATATTGAATGCTATATTAATCATCGATGATCGTTTTTACACCGGTTCCAGTATTAATCAATAAAGACATAACTTATTGAGATTTATCTCATTATTTTTGGCTATCTTAACCTCTTCCATGAGTTCTTATAAAGTTTTATGTCGTGGTGCTATTATTGAGCATTTGCCTCCTTATTATGACTATCTTAATTATTTGCTCCTCTCCGTCTTCAAAGGGTTTTATCTTTTAGACTGATTGGTCTAGTACGCTTCATGTGTGCCATAGACAGAGTCCATCATAGACTTTATTCTATTTAGAGCATTAGCAAATAATATATTTAGCTTTTGGTCAGCAAATATTTCATTGTAACATGAAAATTTTCTTTGCAGCCGTTTCTTTTAATATTATACTTTACATCTCTGTAACAATGTTTTACTTACAACAATAACATCCAACATTATAACAATATTTGTTTTTTGAAATATATATATTTATTATAGACAACAAATTGCATCGAGAAAATAAAATCAAGGCGGGAAGATATAGCAACATTATATTATTTTATTTCAAATAATATAAGTATACAATCTCTATGGATCCTCTAATTCTTCTTCCCAACATTAAATAAAAGAGCTTTCAAACTCAATCTTTAATTTTATATTACTTTAATCCAAGTTCTTGAGGTCTGATCTTGATCTTGCTGTATTTTTAATCCAAGGGCTTGCAGCTTGTTCTTGAATCTTTGTCTTGATCGTTTAGTCCTTAGAACACTTGAATGCTTGTATCTTTTAGAGAATTCTGGAGCGTTTAATCCACGATCTCTCTCTTTCTTCTTGTCAAAACTTCTTGTGTCTTCCCTGAGTTATGAATATTTCTATTTATAGTTGTGTGAGGGAAGAGTTGTGATAAGAACAAACTCTTTCCGACTAATCATATTGAAGCGTGACACGCCGTATTTGATTGGCTAGAACATGTCATTTGCACATGCGGCACATTTCTATTGGCATTTCAATTTGACTTGGCAAGCCTTGTCATTTTGACATGTGGCATGATTCTATTGGTTCTTCCTTTTAACTTGGCGTGCCATGTCATTTGACATGTGGCATCAAACTAGGGATCTAGGAAGAAAGTATCTTGGGTTTAACGAAGTGGGCTCAGCATCTGTAACCCAACTAAATGAGCTTGCCCAATGAATTAAGACTTACTTATTTAATTCATAAATATTTGGACTTATATAATTCATTTAATTATATTAGTCTATAATACTTAGTTGGACTAATATATTTAAATACAGTCCAAATTATTTTATTGAATTTAAATCTAATAAATTTTATATGTTTACAAATGCCCCCAACTTCAAAATTAATCAAATTGCTGTACTTTTTTAAAACTAGGCTTGAAGCATGAATTTATTTTGACATACTTTCTCCGAATGATAGCGTAAGTGACATTAATCCTTGTCAAATTGAACTATTTTGGAGATTACATACTCATGGTCATGTAGTTCGTTGAACCTTGTTTCTGAAGTGTCATTTTACTTTATGAACAAACTTATTTCTAGAAGAACAGATGACCACATTTTTAACTTTGAAGTTTACGTCATATTCTTTATGGAATTCGTACTTTGTAATTGAAATTTTGTGTGAATCGTGCCAATTTCATGTGGATGACATATATAGTACTTAAATAAACATGGAACTTTGATATCACTTGATCACATCTAGTTAGATGATTCCTTATGAATAGCCACAGATTTGTAGCACTTCAACTCGGACAAATTTATGCCTCCCAGTGACGGATTCAGAATTTCAAATGATGGGTACTCGCCGATAAAAAATTCAAAAGAAAAGGAAAAAAAGATTTAGTTATGGGTGCTCGCTCTATATTTATTTAATTATTTTTATAATTACCTATGCAAATTTATTAAATCTGGTTAAAAGAAATAAGTGCTCAAACACCCAGAAGTATCTATGTATATCCACCACTGCCGTCTACAACTAGTACTTGGATCCATTTAAGACTCGATTCACGTCTCTTACTTCAACTTGGGAATAGAAGAATTAAATCATCGAACAGTTGATCCCACATCGAATCACGTATTATTAACACCTCCTCTCCACAATCTATATAAACCCATGTGCTCATATTTGTTAAGCATCAATTGGCATTATTTGTAAACCATATTGAGTTTAGGTTTTTGGACGTGGAAGCATTGACTCGAAGGTAATTTTTTATTTTTTTTCTTGTGCTTTCTTTTTTGTTTCACTCTGTTGTCTCTTTTTTCTTTTTAGAAATAACTTGTCAAATTACAAAGTCCTTTATAGGTTTGAGACAAAGACCTTTAAAATTGGTGGTGGCAAATCATAAAAGTTTGCGATGAAGACCTTGAAAAGCACGCAATGAAGACTCTTAGAAATCCGCGGTGAAGATCCATAAGAGTTTGTGGTAGAAATCTTTAAAAGTCGGTTGTGGAACCATTTAAAGTCTATCACGAGCACCTTTAAAAGTTCAAGACGAGCACCTTTAAAAGTTCGAAAAATACATTTTTTAAAGGTTTGAAACCTTAAAAATTCGAATGCCTTCAAGACATGGACTCTTATATGCAGCTTCATGGCCATCCTTGCAAAATACCATTTCGTTTGGTAGATTGGACCTTTGAAAACGCCAAACATAAATTTAAGACATGGATTCTTCGTTCCCATAATCACAAAGTTAAGAATGTGGCAAGTTCTCTCCCATGCTTAGAACGACAAGTCCTCATATGAAAAGTACACTGGAGTCATTCCTTAACTTTCGATGGCGAATTTCACTATATTCCCAACCATTAGGAGTGAACCAAAGATATCCTTAGTAGGAATCATCGAACATTGAGGTCCACCATTATTTACGATATTAGATATGCCTCTTTGTTTACTTATGATCATTCTACAGGTATCATACAGTCCTTTATGAAGCCTCGTGTCCTCTTACAAACACGTTATTTACCTCAGTTGGAGAGTTATCCATACCCCTTTGAGACTTATGCACTATTGAGGGTCTGCCTTTAATGGGGTCTCTTTATGAGGAAATTATTCCAAATTCTCGAGAATTTACAGGTGCTTACAACAAGGATAAAATATTCTTTCCACAAGTTTGTCAGCAATTGTTTGATGCATATCACCATCTCTGAGAGGGTAACACTAAAAATCCTGACGTCCATGTGAGAAGATGGATAGAGTTTTGGTGCAAAAAGTTTGCAAAGTATGAACAACCTCCAGCGAGAAAAGAAAAGAAGTGAGCTCGTCCTAAATCAACACACAATCTTACTGGAGCCATAGATAAAATGGTCAATTGGTTGGAAGTTGAAGATGCACTCTTTGTTAAACTTGGCGTTATAAGTGACAAGAAAGACGAAATATACTTGGCTGCTTTTTTATCATATTGATTATGTGTCTTTGTGCTCCCTACAAAAGAAGGCGACTTCATTCAGCCTGAGACTTTCAAGATTACAGGCCTTCTAACGCGTGGGCAAAGAACTAACATCATCGTTCCGGTCTGAACTAGCATCTACAGGGGATTAAACACAATTTCAAATGGCTCACCACTCGTTCCTTCTAGAGTTTACTTCCCAATTCATTATGCGTATGGTTGGTTAGCCTGCCACCTTAAGACCCATTTTTCTCTAACAAATAAGCCAGCTACTCCTATGATGGCCATATATTCAAGTGAGGGAACATCGAGATACTTTGAGAATGAAGACGCAAGAAAACGTATTCATGGAAGAGAAAGTACTACATACACTTCCACAATGCCAAGTAATTCTCAGTCGTATTATTATCATGATGATGGTAATGAGGAATAGTTTGAGTCAAATAATTTAATGAGTATTCGATCAAATTACCTTACTTTTAGAAATGGAACGACCTTCATCGTGGAACCTTATAGACCTCATCCTTCAGTCGTCAATTCTGTTTTTATCAAGACATCCCCGGTTGCTTGGATCAAAATTTTTGTGAGTGCTCTTTGGACATAGGATTGGAACTTTTACAAATTTGTGTTTTGTCTAAAAGTAGGTCAAATGGCACATTCCCCCTATTATTCCAAGATGAAGAAGTATATCTCGTTCAATTATAAGTCTTAGTGGAAAAGAGTGCATAGAAACTTTGTTGAAAATCAAGTGCAATCTTTATTGAATACCGTTAGGCTAGTTAGTGCTACACTATTAGAGATCACGCCTCAAGAGCATAAAAGAGAGGACAAGCTTCCTACTTTAAAATCTAAAGTGGTTGTACCATACAGCATCAAGGGACCTCCATATAAAGAAGTTCAAAAAAGGGACATGTTTAGGCTCATCAAGCCAATGAAGGTTCCTTTCTATTAGGCACTGTTGTTCCTACCTCCAAAAAACGCTCGTACAAAAATGAGACCGATAATATGGAGATCAAAACTTCAAGCGGGTGAAGCCAAATTCAAACAAACAAGGAGATGCTAATAAGGTGTAGTCTAGATTACTGACAACATCGGCAGTGGTTCAAGGACTTTGACAGCTATCAAAGAGGTAACGATTAAAACTTTCATATTATCTTATAATATTTAAGTAATTTCACTAACCGTATATCCTTTTCTGTGCAGCCAAATGGTGTTCATATTTCATAGGCCAAAGCAATCCACAAGGTAGTAGCAAATACGTGGCGGAGCAAGACTCGAAGTAATCACTTCCAATACCTAAGCTAGACCTAGAGACGATTTCTGTTCCTAGTCTTGGAGCAAAATCGAGGCCTAATTTTCACCAACGATCAGCACTAACGATGTTTATCTTTGATGGAAGAAAAGTTGTCTTGATTTTTTGCAAGGATTAAATTTTGAATGCATGGGCTAAAATTCATGCCAAACTCAAGGACCTTACTGTAGACAATGATTCTTCTCTTCAATTCGAGATCCAAGTGATTCTCAAGGAGATGGACGGAAGGGTGTCGATATTTTCCCTCTGACAAGGTTGTGGATGTTAAAAAATCAGTGTCATTTTTAAACGTTAAGGAACATCTTGATCTTGTCTTGATTTAGAAAGGGGAGAAGGTCGAGAAATTGTCCGCCACCAGTCAATCTCTCACAGAGGCCATGGAGAAGGTGAAATAGTTAAGAGTTCTTCGAGGTGTTGTCGGAAAGAGGTTGAAAAGATTGAATCTGGAGTCTCATCCGCTAAAGAAGAGTACCGTAGATGTTCTGATATTTTCTTGGAAATTGTTGATGACTTGGCCGACGTGGATATGAAGAAACACCACCAAGAGAAAACCCTTAAACACTAGGTAAATTACAATTTGTGTTTAGATTAGTCTATATAGAGTATTTTATTCGCTTTTTTGCATTTGATTGACTAGCGGATATTCTTAGAAATGAAAATTCTAACTGTTTTACTTTATATCACATGTTTTCATGAATGTCCCTTTTTTTCTTTGCGGTTCGATATCAATAGTTCTTTGCTTATCATGATCTATTGAGTCCCTATAATAGAACTTTTCTTTCTTTCAAATTTCGTTGGTGTTCATGTCTCGAAGTTCTCTGTATTTGGAGATACATCCTCCTTTTTCTTTGAGGATAATATTGTTCATAACCTATTCATCTTTTGTGCTAAGATATATATCTCAATGTGACAACATCACAAATATGAGTCATTTGATTTTTTAGAAGCTAGACTTTAAAATCTAAGACATGTCCAAAATTCGGAAGCAAAAGACCTTCAGAATTGCCGCATCTAATATTTTTTAAACCAACTTAGATTCCACCACATTGAAAATTTCAGATTTGTGCAGTCTCACCAAAGTTTTACATCTTAGTGTAGGAATGTTGAAATTGTGAACCATTTAATTTCATGAAAATTAGACTTCAAAATCTAAGGCATATCAAATACTTGGAATTAAACGTTTTGAGAATCATCCCAGATAATCTAACTTTGGATTCTAACATGTTGACAGCTTTAGATTTGTTCAGTTTCACCATATATATATATATATATATATATATATATATATATATATATATATATATATATATATATATATATATATATATATATATATATATATATATATATATATATATATATATATATATATATATATATATATATATATCTATATATATATATATATATATATATATATATATATATATATCTTGGTGTGAAAATGTCAAATTCATGAACTATTTGATTTTATGGAAAGTAGACTTTAAGATCTAGTACATATTAAAATTCGGAATCAAACATTTCGAGAATCGTCCAAGATATTATTTTGAATCTAAATTTAGATTCTGATACATTTATAGTCTCAAATTTGAACAGCTTCACACAAATATTTGTATCTTATTGTAGGAACATCAAAATCATGGACCATTAGATTTATCTAAAAGCAAAGTTCAAGATATAAAACATATCCAAATTTCAAGATTTAATACCTTAAGGATAATTTCAGATAACATTTCAAAGTCAACGTAAAATTCTGTCACGCTGACGATTTCAAACTTGTGCGACTTCACCAGAACTTATATATCTTGATGTAGTAATGTCAAAATCATAAACCATTTGATTTTATGAAAACAAGACTTCAAAATATATTGACGAGACGCGTAGCGAAGTTAACGCGAGGTTGGAGGTTTGGAGAGAGACCTTGGAGTCTAAGGGTTTCAAACTGAGTAGAACCAAGACATAATACTTGGAGTGCAAGTTTAGCGATGGGACACATGATGCAGACATAGAGGTTAAGCTTTATGCTCAAGGTATCCCTAAGAGAGCAAGTTTTAAGTATCTCGGGTCTATTATCCAGGGTAAAAGGGAGATTGATGAAAGGGATGGATGAAGGGGAGGCTCGCTTTCGGTGTTTTGTGTGATAGGAATGTGCCGCTAAGACTTAAGGGTAAGTTTTATAGAGTGGTGGTTCGACTGGCGATGCTATATGGGGATGAGTGTTGGCTAGTCAAGAACTCTCACGTGCAGAAGATGAGAGTAGCAGAGATGAGGATGTTGAGAGGATGTTGTTAAGACTTCAAAATATGAAACATTTCCAAAATGTAGGATTTAATACCTTAAGGATAGTTTCAGATAGTATTTCAAAATCAATATCAAATTTTAATATATCGATAGTTTCGAATCAGCGTGACTTTTCCAAAACTTCTATGTTTTGGTATGGAAGCCTCGGGATCATAGTACATTTTTCTAACTATCAATCGAAATTCAAGAGCTCCATTCTCATAAATATCTTGGGTTTAAGTCTCACTGAATTTGAAATGTTGTGCCCTGGAATCTTTCTTCTTATATTTGTGTTCCCTTATAACACCTCTCTTCTCTTCCCCTTGTTTTTAGGGCAATGAGCAGATATGAAGACCAACAAACTTGAAGGTTATGCAACATGAAGACATAGAGAATTCCCAGACATTGTTGTAAATATTTTCATCATTTTAGTGAGGACACCATTATACCACAGTAGCTTTCCCCCTTTAAATCAAATGGGATCCAAATCTTAACAGAAGAATGATATCTCCGATCGATTTTCAAGTGTTGATTGAATGGATTACATTCTATTGAACTTCATTTTAGTGATGAATGGGCACTATATATCTTTTGAGCTCATGCGACTGAACTCAGAATGAAACTTTAAGTTGCCTACGTACCTCGGGGAAGAGGATCAAGTCATATTGCAGTTCAAAATGGGTGATTTTCTTTTATGTCCTAACTTTTGCCTAGGGCGCCTTTTTCCAGATTTTCAACCTAGCGGACTCTTTTTTTCATATGGCTTATACACATTTTTGGCTCATGTGGGCCAGGGGTGTAGGAA
The DNA here is from genome assembly GCA_034376525.1 of Nicotiana benthamiana. Classification (NCBI taxonomy): domain Eukaryota; kingdom Viridiplantae; phylum Streptophyta; class Magnoliopsida; order Solanales; family Solanaceae; genus Nicotiana; species Nicotiana benthamiana. Next base: position 121,754,187 of record CM067331.1, read on the forward strand.
CATACAGTTTAGGCTCATGCGTCAAGGAGCATTGTAACTTCAAGGATAATACTTCTTTAACAACTTACCATTGATAAGGTAGATTCGCATGCCATCTGCATCAACTAGATTGTAAGCCCCACTTGAGTAAGCTTTTTGTATGAGATATGGCTCATCCCATTTTGAAGTAATTATTGGTCTTCTTAAGGCAAGGACTTGATCGCCTACTTGAAAGGATCTACGGCGAACTCTTTTATTGAAGCCGCGAGACAATCGAGCTTGATAACATTCAAGACTATGTTGAGCTTCCAACCTCTTCTTATCAAGAGCCTCAAACTCTTCTAATCAAAGTTGAGCATTTTCTTCATTTTTGATCCCTTCTTGAATAGTTAATCGTAATGAAGGTATTTGACACTCGAGTGGCAAGAAGGCTTCGACTCCATAAACGAGTGCATAAGGGGTCACTTGTGTTGGCGTGCGGTGAGTTGTCCTATATGCCCACAGAGCTTCTTCAATACGGTCATGAAAATTACTTTTGTATTTGGTGATGACTTTCTTTAACAAGTTGCATAGAGTCCTGTTAAATGTCTCAGCTAGACCATTAGCGGCATCATTGTACATTGAAGAGCTACATTGCTTAAAGCATGTGATGACCCAAAAGGTCATCACTTATTTTGAAAATAAATTTTGTGTTCTGATTCCTTAAAACCTACTTTTTATCTTACCTCAATTTGCGTGCATAGTACGAGCGTGTATCTGGAAAATTATTATATGCAAATCTGTGAAAATGATAAATTTTGCTTTTAAAATGAATTTAGGTTGACTTTTGTCAATATTTTAAGTAAATGGACCCGGACCCGTGATTTGACGGTCCCAGAGGGTCCATAGGAAAATATGGGACTTGGGCGTGTGCCCAGAATTGAATTCCGAGGTCCCAAGCCCGATAAATGAATTTTTAAAGAAAATTATTTAAAAAAATTAGAAGAGTTATCAGAAATCTAAATGAGTTTGAACTTGATGGTATCGGGCTCGTACTTTGGTTCTCAAGCCCGGTACAGGTCTTATATGGTATTTAAGTCGAGCCCATAAAATGATAAGAAACGAACTTGATATGACGTGAATGGACCATCGGTTGATAAAATGGAACTTAAGAGTTCATGAGATCTTTCTTTTATTTTGATGCTAAATTCATAGTTATTGATGTTATTTTGATGAATTGATCGCACAAGCAAGTCTGTATGATGTTCTTGGACTTGCGTGCATGTTTGGTTTGGAGCCCCGAGGGTTCGGGTGAGTTTCAGATAGGCTACGAAGTGTTTTGAACTTCGGAAACACTGCTATGTGTTGCAGGTCTACAAGCGGCTCGCATTTATAAACTGCTTAGGTAAGGAACCTTCACAATTGCAAAGCTTATGTCGCAATTACGACCTTAGCACGCAACGCATTTGCGAACAATGGTTCATATTTGCGAAGAAAGCAGAGATAGGAATCCTTCGCCATTGCGAAACTTTTGCCGCAATTGCGAGTTCGCATTTGCAAACATATCATCGCAATTGCAATACCTGTGCCTGTGTAAATCATAGCTTAGCCGAAAATGTTTCATTTTTCAAACAATCTCAAACCCAAAGCTCTCTTGGGCGATTTTCCAAAGAAAGGTTCTTCCCTAAATCAATTGTAAGTCATTTCTAACTCGTCTAATTTAATTTATAACATCACTTTTCATGATTTCAATCCAAATCAAGGGGTTTCATGGGGAAATTGGGTGTTTTGTATAGAATGTAAGATTTTTCAAATATTGGAGATTTGGACCTTAATTTGAGGTTCGATTTCAAAATAAATTATATATTTGAGTTCATGGTGAGTGGGTAATCGGATTTTAGTTTGAACCTAGGGTTTTCACAATGTGAGCCCGGGGAGAATTTTGACTTTTTGGAAAAATCATTAGAAAAATTATTTTCATGTATTAGAATTGATTCATTTAGCATTTATTGATATAGTTAAGTAATTGTGGCTAGATACAAGTGAATTGGTGGTGGAAACAAGATATAAAACGGTAGTTGAGGCTTGAATTGTGTTCATGGCATTGCGGTAAGTATTTATTCTAACCTTAGCTTGAGGTATCAGGAGTTAAATCATATTTGCAATGTGTTCATTGTGGAGTACGGCGTATAGGCATGGTGACAAGTATCTATACATCGGTGTCAAGCATGTCCGTGAGTCTCATATTGTAATTATTGTGACTCTGTTGTGATTTATTCATGCTTAGTATGATGATTATCATTGTTGTCTCCCTTGCCATGATGTTATTGTTTATGACCTTGTCTCCCTTGCCGGGATGTTGTTGTTTATGATATTGTCTCCCTTGTAGAGATATTGTTGTTATACTCTGGTTCCCTTGCCGGGATTCTTTTATGCTTAATGTTAAATTGTATTTAGGACGAGTTACACACCGCAATGGTATTATATGGAATGGGATCAGGTTGCACGCCGCAACGGTATTACATGAAATGAGATCAGGTTGCACATCGCAATGGTATTATATGAAATGGGATCGGATTGCATGCCACAACGACATTATATAAAATAAAATCAGGTTGCACACCCCAATGGTTTTATATGAAATAAGATTGGATTGCATGCCGCAATAGTTTTATATGAAATGAGATCGGGTTGCATGCTGCAGCGGTATTATGTGAAATGGGATTGGGTTTGTAAGGCCCAAAGAAATTTCTGCTCGAAACATGAAATGTCGTAGTGCCAAATTAGGACCATGTGTTAGAACTTTGTAAAATTCTTCGCGGCGATCTTGAACCCTTCAGATTTACCTATGCCTTGAAAAGTTAAGGAATAATGTTTTTCCATAAAATCGCATTTCTGTGGTCCATTATGCGATCGCATAACAGCCATGCGGACCGCATAGTCATCGCAAAGTCAGGCAGTTTAATGGTTAATTTTGAAGTCACTTATGCAGCCAATTATGCGATTGCATTATCAATATGCGGGCCACATAGTGATCGCATAACCCCCTTGGAATTTTATGAGAAGCAGTTCTGCGGTCGCATAATATAGGTATACGGACCACATTTCTATCGCATACCTAGACAGTTTGTTCATGTTTTAGGACCATTTTTGCAGTCCATTTTGTGAGCTACATGTCCATCCATTTTGCAGACTGCATCTCCATTATGCGATCATAGATTGTGCTGGGACTCCTATTTTCTAACTTTTAAAACCTGACCACATCCCATTAAAAATACCCATTAGACCTCTTTTATGTTATTTTTACTACAAATAGAGTGAGAGAGGGAGCTCTAGAGGGAGAAACTAACTCTCAAACCTTGCCAAATCTTTAAAGACATTCAAGCATAATTGATTTCACCCTAACAGGTAAGAACCTGAGCCCTAATCTTTGGCTTCGGAATTCATACTAGAATGAGCAATTAGTGTGCGGTTTTATGGGTATAAGAATGGATTTCTTGCTTGGATAAAACATAATAGAGTATTGGGAGGTTGTAATCTAAAAATATAGCAATTGGGGTATAAGATGATGAAAATCTCTCACAAAAGGGTCCAAAAATTGCAATGCACACTTAGTGCTAGATAGTATACCTATACTAGCTAGAATCTTAATCATGTCTCTGATTCTTGGTTCAATTTGTAATTTTCATAAAATTGATTGAAGTTGCTAAAGGTCCCGAAAGTTTGTAAGAATTTAAGGAAAGCTCTATTGAGGTATGTATTAGAAATTGAGCTCTGTTGGTGTATATGCAAATGTGGTAAGACTGAAATTGGATTGATGAACTGATTGCTATTTCACATGAATTGGTTTTGCAACTGTATATACATGATATGGGTGTCTCAATATGTTTAATATACTATTTTGAGTTGCATGCCGCAACAGTATTATGTGGTTTCTTTACATTCCTCTATTAGTATTCTGTTGTTACCTTATACTCCCCGCAACATGTTTTCCCCCTCCTATAATTAACTACAAACATCTGCCTTTATTTTTTCGTGGTAGATTATTAACTACATAGGTTTATGTGGTAGTCTGGTCCTAGCCTCGTCACTACTTCGCTGAGGTTAGTCTGGGCACTTACCATCACATAGGGTCGTTTGTGCGGATACTACACTTTGTACTGTGTGCAGATCCCGGTGCTGCAGCTTTCGGACCGCAGTGAGGTTGCTTCCTTCAGTCCATTAAGGCGACCCGAGGTATCCTACAGGCGTCCGCAAGACTTGGCGCCTCTTTCTATCTTTCCTTATTGTTCCTTCTATCTTTCCTTATTGGCCTCTCTTTGTAGTTTCACTAGACAGTCTGTAAGATTGTGATACCAGTTTTGGTTAGTTTTATTATGGATCTGTGTCAGAATTATTATTAACTTGTTACATTACACTTTTCCGCTTTATTATTTATATTGTGTATATGATGTTTATTCAGCACTATTAAGGGATTAAAAACGAAAAAAGGTTAAGTAATTGGAATAATTGGCTTGCCTAGCTTTCACTAGTAGGCGCCATCACGACTCCCGAAGGTTGGAAATCTGGGTCGTGATAAGTTGGTATCAGAGCTCTAGGTTACTTAGGTCTCAAAACCCACGGACAAGCTTAGTAGAGTCTGAGGGATCAGTACGGAGACGTCTGTAACTTCACATTTATTCTCTCATGTCGTACGACTTGATTTCTCAATGCTGATTGAACTTCCACTCTATTCTTTTGCAGATGGTCAGAACATGTACCGCTTCATCAGTTGACCAGTAGCCCGAGCCCTCAGTTGCTACTCCTGCAAAGGGCAGAGGCAAAGGTCATGCTAGGGCCCGAGGTAGAGGGATATCTCAGCCTAGAGCTCGAGTAGCAACACAAGCAGCTGAGCCTTAGGTTGAGTTTGACGAAGATTTTCCAGCCTAGTCAGTTCCAATTGGGCCAGCTCAAGTCCCAGAGGGGTTCATCGCCACCCAGTACTTTAGGATGCTCTGGCCCGTCTAGTGGGCCTTATGGAGATTGTCACCTAGGTAGGCTTACTTCCTGTAGCACCAGCCGTTTCTTAGGTTGGAGGAGGAGCCCAAACACCTGCTACTCACACTCTAGAGTAGATAGCTCCCTAGTTTCAGACTCCAGCACCCTTACCAGTTGGGATAGTTCAGTTGGGTGTTATAGCACAGACCGGTGATGGGTTAGTTGTATCTGTTGATGCTTTGTAGAGGTTGGATAGGTTTACCAAGCTCTTCACTACCACTTAAAGTGGTGCATCTTCTGAGGATCCCCATGATTATTTGGACAGATGTCTTGAGGTTCTTTGGAACATGGGCATAGTGGAGACCAATAGGGTCGACTTTGCTGCTTTTCGCTTGTCTGGATCCGCCAAGACTTCATGGAAGGATTATTGTTTGGCTAGACCATCTGGGTTGCCAGCTTTGACTTGGGGTAAATTCTCTCAGCTATTTATGGAGAAGTTTCCTCCTATCACTTAGAGAGAGAACCATTGGAGGTAGTTTGAGCATCTCCGATAGGGTTCTATGACTGCTAGTACGAGACTAGGTTTATTGATTTGGCCCGTCATGATCTTCTTATACTTCCTACTGAGAGAGAGAGAGAGAGAGAGAGAGTGTGTGTGTGTGTGTGTGTGTGTGTGTGTGAGGAGGTTCATTGAGGGACTTGTTCAGCCTATTCGACTTCAGATGGCTAAGGATACAAGGAGCGAGATTTCATTTCAGGATGCAGCTAATGTGGCCGGGAGGGTTGAGATGGTTCTATCACAGGGGGTGGTCAGGGGTCAGAAAAGAGACCTCATCATTCTGGTTCTGGAGGTAGGGATTCTTTTGGTAGGGAATATCCTTCCAGGCCGTTTCATTCAGCACTACAGGCTTTTCATGGTACCCCAAGTGGCCATAGTTCTCACATATAGTATTCTGATCAGCAATACTATAGTGCATCGCAGCTCCGAGGGATTGTTTTACTTTTGGCGAGACGAGGCATATTGCTAAATTTTATCCTCAAGCACCGAGCAGTTCTCAGCACCAGGGTTCCCATGCCATGGTTCAAACAAAGAGTGTTTCATAGCCCTCTCAGCCAGCTAGAGGTGGAGGTAGGGGTGCTACATGTGGAGGTAGAGGTGCTAGAGGTGGATCTTAAGCCACTATAGGTGGAGTATAGCTAGCAGGAGGTCGTCCTAAAGATGTAGTTTAAAGTGGTGGGGTCCAACCCCGATGTTATTCTCTTCCAGCCAGGCCTGAGGTAGGTACCATTCTGGTTTGTAGTAAGGATGTTTCGGTGCTATTTGATCCAGGTTCTATATACTCCTCTGCATCATCTTATTTTGCATCGTATTTGATCATTCCTAGTGATTCTTTGAGCACTCATGTATGTATTTCTACGCCAGTGGGTGATTATATAGTGGTAGATCGTCTTCATTGTTCTTGTATAATTGTGATTAGGGGTCTTTTGACCCGAGTAGACCTATTACTTTTAGAAATGGTTGATTTTGATGTCATATTGGGGATGGACTGGTTATTACCTTACCACGCTATCTTGGACTATCATGCCAAGACTGTGACCTTAACCTTGTCGGGTTTACCTCATAGCTCTCCAATAGTGGCCCATTTAGAGTGGAGAGAGACTCCTGGTCATTCTACCAATAGGGTTATCTCACATATAAAGGCTCGATGTATGGTTAATAGGGGATGTTTAGCCTATTTGGCGTATGTTCGTGATTTTAGTGTCGAGGTTCCTTTTATAGATTTTGTGCCTGTTGTTCGTGAGCTTCCTAAGGTATTTCTTTCAGACCTATCAGGTATGCCTCCCGACAGAGATATTAAATTCTGCATTAATTTGGCTCCGGGCACGCAGCCCATTTCTATCCCGTCGTATTGTATGGTCCCGCCGGAGTTGAAGAATTGAAGGAGCAATTACAAGATTTGATTGATAAAGGCTTTAATAGACCTAGTGTCTTATCTTGGGGTGTACTAGTATTGTTTGTTAAGAAGAATGATGGATCCATGAGGATATGTATAGATTACCGGCAACTGAATAAGGTTACAATCAAGAATAAGTATCCATTACCGAGGATTGATGATTTGTTTGATTAGATTCAGGGTGACAAGGTATTTTCGAAGATAGACTTGAGATCCAACAACCATCAGTTGAGGATTATGGCATCTGATGTCCCTAAGACAGCTTTCTGCACTACGTACAGACATTATGAGTTCTTAGTGATGTCATTTTGGTTGATGAATGCACTAGCAACTTTTATGGATTTGATGAACCTTAGTGTTCAAGATTTACTTGGATCCATTCATGATATTATTCATTGATGATATTTTAATTTATTCTCGCAGCCGGGAGGATCATGAGCAGCATCTGAGAGTTGTTCTTCAGACTTTGAGAGATAATTAGTTGAATGGTAAGATATCTAAGTGCGAGTTTTGGTTGGGATCAGTTGCATTCTTGGGTCGTGTTGTATTAGTAGAGGGTATTAAGGTGGATGCGAAGAAGATAGAGGTAATCATGGACTGTCTTAGACCCGCATCAGCTACAGAGATCCAAAGTTTCTTGGGTTTGTCAAGTTACTACCGTCGGTTTGTGGAGGGGTTTTCATCTATTGCAGCCCCGATGACAAGGTTGACCCAGAAGGGTGCCCAATTCAGATGGTCAGACGAGTGTGAGACGAGCTTTTAGAAACTCAAGACAGCTTTGACTATGGCATCGGTATTGGTTTTGCCTACAGGTTCGGGGCCATATACAGTTTATGGTGATGCATCTCGCATTATACTTGGTGTGGTATTGATGCAGAATGGCAAGGTCATTACTTTTGCTTCGTGGCAATTGAAGATTTATGACAAGAATTATCTAGTTCATGATTTAGAGTTAGCAACCATTGTCCACGCGCTAAAGATTTTGAGGCACTATTTACATAGCATGTCATGTGAGGTGTTCACGGTTTACAAGAGTTTGCAATACTTGTTTAAGCAGAAAGAGCTAAATTTTAGGCAAAGAAGGTGGTTGGAGCTATTGAAAGACTATGATATCACTATCTTATATCATTCGGGGAAGGCCAATGTAGTGGTCGATGCGTTGAGTAGGAAGCCAATCAGTATGGGTAGTCTTGCATATATTCCGGTTGGTGAGAGATCACTTGTTTTGGATGTTCAGGCTTTAGCCAATTAGTTTATGAGGTTAGATGTTTCTGAGCCCATCCGAGTATAGCTTGTACATCCACTCGTTCTTCACTATTGGAATGTATTCAACAACGACAATATGATGATCCTTATTTGTGTGTCCAAAAAGACACGTTGCGGCACAGAGGTGCCTATTAGGTCACTGTTGGAGATGATGGAGTGTTATGGATGCAGGGCCGAGCACGTGTGCCTAATGTAGATGGGATTAGAGAGTTGATTCTAGATGAGGCCATAGTTCCCGGTACTCTATTCATTCGGGCACTGGTAAGATGTATCGTGATTTGCGGCAGCATTATTGGTGGAGAAGGATGAAGAAGGATATTATGGAATATGTGGCTCATTGTTTGAATTATCAGCAGGTAAAGTATGAGTATCAAATACCTGGTGGTTTGTTCCAGAAGATTGAGGTTCCTGAGTGGAAGTGAGAGTGTATCACTATGGACTTTGTTGTGGACTCCCACGGACTTAGAGAAAGTTTGACGCAGTATGGGTTATCATTAATAGGCTGACCAAGTCAGCAGATTTCATTCCTGTAGCAGTCTCTTATTCTTCCGAGAGGTTAGTTGAGATCTATATCCAGGAGATTGTTCGTCTTTATGGTATGCCCGTGTCTATGATTTCTGACCAAGGTACGTAGTTTACCTCAAATTTCTGGAGGGAAATTCAGCAGTGAGTTGGGAATACTGGTTAAGTTGAGCACAACATTTCATCCTCAGACGGACGGGGAGTCCAAGCATACTATTCAAATTTTAGAGGATATGCTCTAAGCTTGTATTATTGACTCTGGAGGCTCGTGGGATCAACTTTTGCGTTTAGTGGAGTTTGCCTACAACAATAATTACCATTCAAGCTTCCAGATGTCTCCTTATGAGGCTTTATATGGTAGATGGTGTCGGTCAGTGGCTTGATGGTTTGAGCGGGAAGAGGCTCGGTTGTTTCGTACGGATCTAGTATAGGATTCCTTGGAAAAGGTTAGAGTCATTAAGGATAGGCTTCGTACAGCTCAATCCAGGAAAAAGAGTTATGTCGACCATAAGGTTTGTGACGTGATATTCATGGTCGATGAGCGGGTGTTGCTTCGAGTGTAGCCTATGAAGGGCGTGATGATATTTGAGAAGAGGGGAAAGCTTAGCCCTAGATTCATTGTCCCGTTTGAGATTTTTGATCGAGAGGGAGATATGGCTTATAAACTTGCGTTGTCGCCGAGTTTATCAACCGTGCATCCAATGTTTCATGTGTCCAAGCTTCGGAAGTATCATGGTGATTCATCCCACGTGTTAGACTTTAGCACTGTATAGTTTGACAAGGACTTGTCCTATGAGAAGGAAATGGTAACTATGTAGGTTCGTCAGTTGAGATCGAAGAGTTTCCCTTCTGTTCATGTTCAGTGGAGAGGTCAACCTGTTGAGACAGCAACCTGGGGGCCCGAGTGTGATATGCGGAGCCGATATTCCCACCTTTTCTCTGCCTCAGGTACTTTTCTTATGTTCGTTCGAGGATGAACGACTGTTTTAGAGGTGGAGAACGTGATGACCCATAAGTAATTTTTGTATTCCGAGACTTTAAAACCTCCTTTTTTGTCTCACCTCGATTTGCATGCATATTACGAGCGTGTATTCAAAAAGTCATCATATGAAAATCTATGAAAAATGATAAATTTTGCTATTAAAACCAATTTAGGTTGACTTCGATTAATATATTGGGTAACCATACCCGAACCCGTGATTTGACGGTCCTAGAGGGTTCTTAGGAAAATATGGGGCTTGGGCATATGTCCGGTATTGCATTCTGAAGTCCCAAGCCCGATAAATGAATTTTTGAAGAAAATTGTTTAACTGAAATTATAAGAGTTTTCAAAAATCTAAATGAGTTTGAATTTGATGGTATCGGGCCATATTTTGGTTCTGGAGCCCGGTACAACTCTTATATGGTATTTAAGTTGAGCATTTAAAATTTGGTATGAAACGGACTTGATATGACGTGAATCGGACCATCGATTGTTAAAAATGGAACTTAAGAGTTCATAAGATCTTTCTTTGATTTTCATACTAAATTCATAGTTATTGATGTTATTTTGATGATTTGATTGCATAAGCAAGTCCGTATGATATTTTTGGACTGACGTGCATGTTTGGTTTGGAGTCCCGATGTCTCGGGTGAGTTTTACATAGGCTACGAAGTGTTTTGAACTTAGGAAAAATTGTTGTGTGTTATAGTTCTGCATGCGGCTCGCAATTGCGAGCTCGCATTAATGAACACCCATCGCACTTGCGAAGACTGGGCTAGGTAAGGAAACTTCGCAATTGCGAAGCATATGTTGCAATTGTGACCTTAGCAGGCACCGCATTTGCGAAGAAAGCAGAGATAGTCATCCTTCGCAATTGCAAGTTCGCAATTGCATTACATGTGCCTGTGTAAATCTATAACAACATGACCGGTTGTTTTGCGCTTTTGCACTTTGCTTGCAAGTGTTCGGGCACGACTATCCCTGAATGATGTATTATGACTTATCTAACTCGTCCATATTGGTTTTCAGGATAATCGAAATAAATTTGGAAGAATAGTTCTCAATTTGAAGTTTAAAATTTGAAAGGTTTACCAAGTATAAACTTCTCCGTCAGGCGATTTGGGACTTAGGAGCGTGATCGGAATGTGTTTTGGAGGTCCGTCGTAGATTTAGGCTTGAATTGGCGAAATTGGAATTTTGGCGATTTCTGGTTGATATGTGAGATTTTGATATATGGTCCAGAATGGAATTCCAGAAGTTTCAAGTAGGTCCATTGTGTCATTTGTGATTTGTGTGCAAAATTTAGGTCCTTTAGATGAGGTTTGATAGACTTTTCTATTGAAAGCGGAATTTGGAAGTTTTTGAAAATTTTAGGCTTGAACCCAATGATAATTTGGTGTTTTGATGTTGTTTTGAACATTCGGGGGGTTGGAACAAGTTTGAATGATGTTATGGGATATGTTGGAATGTTTGGTTGAGGTTCCGAGTTCCTCACGTGCGTTTTGGGTGTTTGAACGGATCAATTCATGCTGGAAAAAGATGCAAAAAATCTGATGCTGGTGTTACAGACATTTTGCCTTCGCGTTTGTGAGTGAGCTCTCGCATTCGCGAAAGGTTAAGTTGTGAGGTAGGAAGTTTGGCCTTTGTGTTCGTGACGTGGATTGTGCATTCGCGAAGGGTTGGGTTCAGCATTAACCGCGAACATGATGAGTTTCCCGCGTTCGCATAGAGTATTTGGGATAGCTGGGATTCCAGGAGCCTTATGCTCCACGTTCGCGTAGGTGTAGCCACATTCATGAAAGTTTAGTCAGATGAATCATTGCATTCGCGAAAGGTCTTCCACGTTCACATCAGAGGATTTTGGTCAATGGAATTTTAGTGCTCCGTGAACATGAGGCTTGGACTGCGTTCGCAAAGAAGGAATTGAAATCGCTGGGCAGAATGTTTAAAAGGCCATTTTCGTGATTTTGGGTCTAAGATTCACCATTTTGAGTTAGTTTTGGAGCTTGGGAGAGCAAATTGAAGAGGGAATTTAAGAGAACTTCTTTTATGTAACACTTTTGAACCTAATATGTTGATTCTTACTTGTTTAAACATGAAATTATTGGGATGTGAAGCCTAAAATGGGAGAGTTAAGGCTTTGACGATTTGAGGGGTCATTGGTGGTCGAATTTGGATGTATTTGATATGTATGAACTTGTGAGAGTGTAAGGATTCTATTGATATGATTTTTATCAAATTCCAAGAAGTGGGCCCGGGGGTCGGGTTTTGACCAATTTTGGGATTTTGATGTAATTTAATTATTTTTGAGTGGGCTTTGTTCCCTTTGCATATTTTGATGGTTATATACAAATTTTGGCTAGATTTGGGGTATTTGGAGGCCGAATCGGCAGGAAAAGGCATCAAGGGCTAGAGTTTGGCTTGGTTTGAGGTAAGTAACGCTTCCAAACTTGGTTATGAGGGTTCGAAACCCTGAACTATGTGTTATATGATTACTATTGGGGTGGCGCAATGCCAAGTGACGGACGTGTGAGCGTGCACCATAAGTAATGTAGCCTGGATCATTCCGTGGAACCATTTAGCTACCCTTTTATGTTGATATTTCTTTGTAATCACGTGATTAAGTTGATAAGCTGTAAACCATGCTAAATATCATATTAAGGCTCCACGCCGATATTGTTGAGACCCGAGAGGTCGTTTCTTGCCGTCATGCCATTAGTTCATGTACATTATATACCTAGTCATGTTCATGCATATTATATCATTCCGCAATCTCGATTATTGATATTTGACATATCATATCATTGTTCAAGCTTGTATCATGACATCTTAGCCCCTGTGTGTGAGGTTAGAGAGTATTGACTGGGTGAGGCCGAGAGCCAAATAGTTTAGCATTGGGCTGCATGTCGCAGCAATGATATTGATTATGCCTTCACTAGCATTGATATAGCGCTTGGGCTCATTGAATCCCCTCCGGAGTCCTTACACCCCTAGTGAGCGCAGTAGTTGATGATATTGAGGGATGGATCTTCCATGGACATGGATCTTGTCCGAAGTATTGGTATGGAGATGGACCTTCTCCGTGAGGCTGGATTGGTCTGTCCCTCGGTACCGGAGACTGATACTCTGTGATGTGTGTGTGTATGTGTGTGTGTCTCTCTCTCTCTCTATATATATATATATATATATATAGATATATAGATATATATATATATATATATATATATATATATATATATTCGGGATGGACCTTCCTTGGGCCTTGTGAACCGTATATAGTAGCGAGTGGTTTTGAGTTGTCATTATTATTACCAGAAGATGGATCTTCTATGTAGGCTGTATTGGCCTTCCTCATCACTGAGTGACTGTTGTCAAAGACGTATATGTATACGAGATGGATCTTCCCAAGGTCGTACGAGCCATATACAGTACCGAGTGGACGAGCTTCGAGTTACTGGGCACATGAGGTACTTGGCATAGTGCATTCATCCAGTATGTGCATTGGCATGTAGATGTAGCGGAACTTATACTCCTTTATCATGTCCATACTTGCTTTACTTCTCGGTTATGAGTTGTTTATTTAACTGAAAGCATGCCTACATTTCTGTATGATATTCCTGTTTATCATATTAAGAGGTTTAGTTTGTCACTACCTCCCAGTCCATGGTTTGGGCTTATTACTTACTAAGTTGGTGTACTCACGTTATCCCATGTACCTCGTGTACAGATTAAGGCACTCTGGATCCAGTGGTGGATGTTTGATCGAGGCTTCTGACTTAGAAGATTATTGAGGCACATGCACGGTGTTCGTAGGCCTTGAATCTCGTTCTCATTTCCAGTTGTACCTTTATGGTGATTCTTAGACACTTTGTTAGATTATGTATTTACCTTAGACGCTCATGATCTCAGTGACACCGTGGTTTTGGGATGAATATATTGTAATATGAATCTTTCTTTTATGTCTTAAACGATTAGTTTTAAAAAAAATGATGAAAGTCTTTTGCAAATGATTTTTAATATTTATATTGTGGTATTGGATTGCGTTGGTTTAAGGCTAGACTAGTTCCATAATAGGAGACATCACGACAGGTTGGTTTTGGGTCGTGACAAAATCATAACTTAGCCGAAATTTCTTCATTTTTCAAACAGTCTCAAACTCTAACCTCTCTTGGACGACTTTTCAAAGAAAAGTTCTTTCTGAAATCAATTGTAAGTCATTCTAACTGATTTTCTTTAATCTATAACATCTTTTTTTATGATTTCAATCCAAATCAAGAGTTTCCATAGGGGAAATTAGGTGTTTTGGGTAGAACTTAGAATTTTTCAAATTTTGGGGATTTGGACCTCGATTTAATGTTTGATTTCAAAAGAAATTATATATTTGAGTTCGTGGGATAATGGGTAATCGAGTTTTGGTTCGAACCTCGGGTTTTGACCATGTGCGCCCGTGGTCCATATTTGATATTTTGAGAAAATATTAGAACTTATTTTCATGCATCAGAATTGATTCATTTAGAATTTATTGATATAGTTAAGCAACTTGTGGCTAGATACAAGTGAATTGGTGGTGGAAACAAGAGGTAAAGCGGTAATTGAGGCTTGAATTGTGTTCGTGGCATCGCGGTAAGTATTTGGTCTAACCTTAGCTTGAGGTATTAGGAATTGTGTCCTATTTGCTATGTGTTCATTATGGAGTACGGTGTATAGGCATGATGACAAGTATCTATACGTCGGTGTCAAGCATGTCCGTGAGTCTCATATTGTAATTGTTTTGACTCCGTTGCGATTTATTCATGCTTAGTATGATGATTATCATTGTTGTCTCCCTTGACGGGATGTTATTATTTATGACATTGTCTCTCTTGCCGGGATGTTATTGTTTTTGACATTGTCTCCCTTGTCGGGATGTTTTTGTTACACTCTTGTTCCCTTACCGGGATTCTTTTGTGCTTGATATTGAATTGTATTTGGGATCAGATTGCATGGCGCGATGGTATAATATGAAATGGGATCGAGTTGCACGCCGTACTGGTATTATATGAAACAGGATCGGGTTGCACGCCGCAACGGTATTATATGAAATGGGATCGGGTTGCACGCCGCAACGGTAATTATATAAAATAGAATCGGGTTGTACGCAACAGCGATATTATATGAATCGGGATTGGTTGCACGCCGTAATGGTATTATATAAAATGGGATCGGGTTACACGCCGCAACGGTTTTATATGAAATGGCATCGAGTTGCGCACCGCAACGGTATTATGTGAAATGGGATCGGGTTACAAGCCGTAATGTATTATATGAATTGGGATCGGGTTGCACGCTGCAACGATTTTATATGAAGTAGTATCGGGTTGCACGCCGCAATGGTTTTACATAAAATGGGATCAGATTGCACGTCGCAACGGCATTATGTGAAATGGGATCGGGTTGCACGTCGCAGCGGTATTATGTGGTTTCTTTACATTCCTCTATTGGTATTCTATTGTTACCTGATACTCCCCGCATCATGTTTTCCCCTCCTATATTTAGCAGCAAATATCTGCCTTTATTTTTCTGTTGTATATGATTTAACTGCAAAGGTTTATTTGGTAGTCTGATCCTATCCTCGTCACTACTTCACCAAGGTAAGGCTGGGCACTTACTGGTACATGGGGTCGATTGTGTTGATACTACACTCTGCATTGTGTGCAGATTCCGATACTGCAGCTTTCGGACCGCAGTGAGGTTACTGCCTTCAGTCCATTCAGGTGACCCGAAATAGTCGTGCAGGCGTCCGCATGCCTTGGTGTCTCCTTCTATCTTTTCTTACTATTCCTTTTATGTATTTCAGAAACAATTTATGAGATTGTAACACCAATTCTGGGTGGTTTTGTTATGGGTCTGTATCCGAATTATTATTAACTTGTTACATTACAGTCTTCCGCTTTATTATTTTCGTTGTCAATATGATATTTATTCACCACCGTTAAGGGATTAAAAATGAAAAATGTTAAGTAATTGGAATAACTGACTTGCCTAACTTTCACTAGTAGGCGTTATCACGACTCCCAATGGTAGAAAATCCAGATCGTGACAAAGACAAAGAGCTCAATAATCTTGTTAATCAACCTATTATCGAACGTCTTGCCGTTATCCATTATTATTGTTGATAGCCAATTTTTCCCTCATATATTCTCAGTATGCACATATATTTTCAAAAGATTGTACACCATTTTTATTAGATTTACAAGCATGTAGAAGTGTTTTTTTTATAATTTTTCTATAAATTCTTAAAGGGCTTTAAATCAATTGATCCCTGCATTTCTAGTATACTAATACCAAATAGATACCCCTCATATTATTTTATGATGATAAATTGTTTAAACATTTTTATTGTATTTTTTATAATTATATTTATATTTTTAAGTTAGAATTGCACGCTTTGCAACAATAGCCCATGCATATGCATAATTACATTATTTATACAAAAATGATTTTTTATATTTTTATAATGTTAAATCAATATTTTAAATTATTTTCATGCACAAATCACATTCTTACCATTTATAAATTATTTTCTTAAATTACTTGAGTGTTTAAAATCTAGCCCCTAACAAATACCCAATTTCGGACCCAACCTAGCCTAATACCCACACCCGTCTATTCCAGACCAAAACCCATCCAAATTAACCTTTCCCAGTCATAATCTAATCCTAGCTGCTCAAATACATCCGCCCCTTTTAACCTGACCAAACCCAACCCTAATCCCTCATATCCCAAACCCGCCGCCCCTGAATGCTCTCAATCTCCCCTCTCTTTCACTCTCAAACCCTAGCATCATCACCCTCAAACCTCTCTTATTCCGGCTCAAACTGGAATGAATCCATGATTTACTTACATATTTTGTGTTACTTTATCATTATACACTTGTATATGGTATTACTTAGATTCTTGCCCTATTTTTGGCAAGAACCACCTAAATAACAGATAGATTCATGTTTATTCTTGAAAGATCTATACGATCTTCCGTCCATATACATGTTTAATCGAATGATTCATACATCTCTGGTGTGATTCAAAGCATCACTCTCAATTAGGGTTAGAGACTTTTCCTTACAGATCTTTGATTGATACTCTTTCCTTTCTTGTATTTAACTAATATTTTCCTTATTTCTGCCTAATCTAATGTGTTTCATTTATTTTTACTCTTTCTGGTTCGATTTTGTGTTTCCTTTTTAAATAATCTCCCATCTTTGTTCGTTTTATGCAAATATGTGATTATTTGCTTTATTCTCCGATTTTGTGGTTTACCTAAATTTAGGGTTTCAAACCCTTTTACTCGAACCAAATATGGTTAAATCCTACTCTTCTTTTGAATAATCCCTGTCTACATTCATTTTTTTGTGCTAGTACGTGATTCTTTTTCATTATTCTCTGCTAAATTTTGGAACTTACATAAATTAGGGTTTTAGACCCTTTACTTGAACCAAATCTGGTATCCCTTTTTGATATATGTCTTATGGGATTCCTTACCTTTTCCCTACTAATTTTGTGTATCTTCACCTAAAGTTAGGGGTTCAATTTCACTGATTTAAATTCTTACCTTTCTAGTGTTTGACTAAATTAATTTAATGTTTATGTGTTTAACTCTTACATTATTTAAGCCCCTCCTCATTCCCTTTTATACACGCTCATACTCATACATCTATACTTACAAGCACATACAGATACACACTTACACAATCTCAGTTTCTTTGATTTGTTCCACTGTCTAGCCAGCATAAAGTCAAGGGCAAACTCTTGGATTCCATTCGCCTTCAACTTCCTATTTTCTATCTTCTTAATTGGTATGCCTACATTTCTGTTATCATGTTCTCTTTTATATGCTATGTAGTTAGACTTCAATATGATTATGTTTACCCTTCTATTTCCTATTTACATCTCTCTTAACTAGTATTTCTCAATCCATGTTACCATCTATTCTATATGCTATGTAGTCAGTCTATTATAGGCCTCAACATGTTCATGTTTGATACATGATTCCTGATCATATTGTTCTCACATGTTATGCCTCAGTTATTGCTATCCATGTGATTATATGATTAGAGTACTTCTAACTGCGATATGTTTCGGTCTGCCATGTGTTTCCTATTTACACCCTCCTAACTAGCATGCTTAAATTCCTGTCATGTTCTATGTGCTACTATAGCAAGTTTACCTTAGCATGTTCCTATTTGATCCATGCCACTTATTTACCTATTTCCTAATTAGAATACCTCAATTCTTTTTATGTTTTATGTGCTAATAATCTGCTTTAGCATGTTCCTAATCAATTTAAGATTTCTGTGTACTTCTTTCAAGAATAATGTGCTTTAGATTATTACTATATTTTCTGTATGGCTCTCTGATTAGCCATTTGACTTCAACATGTTCCTATCTGTTAAATACATGTCCATATGATTCCACTTAGTAATAGTTAATAAGCCAAGTCAACTCCAGTAATGTGAAACCTTATTCTGTCTATGATTCCAGTGTTCCTGTTTTTGTTTAAGTATTGGTAACTATACCTGAATCAATCTACTGAAATATGATTCTGTTCTGTTTATAACTTGTTTCTATTCATAAATTAATTTTTTCATAAAACTATCCCCTACCCTTGTATACTGTTTCTAACTCTTACTCTTAGTTACATAGGGTCCTGCCACCCCTAGTGTGAGCACTGCTTAGGGTCCATGAGACTCCTCCGAACTCTGACACACTAGGGTTAGCCTTCCAAACTCTTTGCAAAAATTATTTCTTTGAAAAGGTTCTGGTGTGAGTATTGCCAGGGGTCCCTGAGGCCCTTGGGAACTTTGACATACCAGAAGCCTATTTTGAGTATTGTGGACTACCTGTGGACATCAGACTTGCTTGCTTGCACGCCTAGCTTCCAGGTTAACAGTGGGCCTTCCAAGGCTTCATATAGTTTAATGATTTCTCTATCATTGTGTAATTCATTCATAATGTAATAATTCTTGTAAAAATAGATATGGAGTTATTAGTAAAAGCTGCGGGTGGATTATTCTATATCTTTGCTTGAAACTTGGGTAGAAATATTTCTTATAGGATTATTGATGATTATGTGAGCATTATACTTGTTTAGAGATCATGTTTATAAGTCTTTCTGGTTGTTTTGTATGCTAGAAATTTGTTCCTATATCCTTTGCATTAGAAATCATATCCACAAGACCCATGCATATTTTATGCATTATTAATCATGTCTATAGGATCTTGTCTGTTTTAATAGTAATTTCTCCTGGCAATGTATATAAGGAATTCTGCCTGCGTACAATTAATAAAAATCCTGCCTATAGAAACTGAAAATCACCTAGATACCATGCCTATAGAAAAGAAAATAATCAATTCTGTATATAGTTATCATGCCTATAGGATTTCAAAATTAGTTTCTGCACTTAGAAATCCTGTCTATAGGCTTACAATTATTATGCCTATAAGAAATACATACAAAATAACTCTTGACACTTAAACAGCATGCCAATATGAAGTAAGTATAAAAAAGAAATATGTTTCTGCAGTTTGGAATCATGCCTATGGGGAATGTGTCTAAACACTTAGATATCATGACTATATGAAGTACATAAAATAGGAAATATGCCCTTGTGTTTAGATATCATGTATTTGCCTATAGGGAATGCGTTTGAACACTTAGATATCATGACTATAAGAAGTACATATAAAATCAGTCTTTGCATATGGATATCATGTCTATAGGAAATAACACTTGCAACCAGTTTTTCAGTACTTAGAAAGCATACCTATAAGATACAAAAAATAAGATATGTCTGTTAAATCAGTAGTTGGTTTACCGCTTAAATACCATGTCTACAGGATCTTGCCCGGTTATTAGTTAGGCAAGCCTGTGGGATAACTAAGAATTCTGAGTTTAAAACTGTTATTTCCTACTACTTGAAACTTGCCCAGACTCAGACAATAATAGAAGCGGTAGGCAAATTGATAGGTGCTCGTCTGCTCGCTTTAATAAAATTGTTGTATATTCTATTTATGCTCATTTAGATGCCCTACCTATAGGATCATAAAATCATTTTAAATTGCTTGTTTGAACAACGTGCATTTGTTTGCCTATTTGTGGAGGTTAACATGAGCCCACTTAACTGCTTCTTGTGTGACAGTCTTACTTGACTTTTGTGTCGCTTAGTTTTCCCTTTTAAACAACATAGGTGAGTCTAGAACTGCCTTAAATATAGTCCCTAAGCACCACCAGGGCTAGAGATAAGGGACGTGTAGTGCACACATAAGGTAAGAAATAGATATTATTGGAATGCTTAGGTAATAATTGAAAATGGGAGGGTAATCAGGTAGTAAAGAAAGTGATGACATGTGCGTTAATGTTATGTGTAGCACCTCAATTTGGGGACGATTACCAAGTATTGCACATAAGTGATCCTATACGCCAAAAAACCTAGGACCCCCTTTACTCCTCGTTTTAAGAGTAATATCTATTTGTTTAAGGTGTTTATAAGACTAATTCGCCTAAATCGAATTTGGCCGGGACCCACCGTTATGGACATCGAGGAGTGTCTAACACCTCCCTATCAAGGTAATTTCGAGCCCTTTCCAAATCTCTGGTAATGTAAAATAGTTCATGAGTTATTTGGTCTAGGTGCCCTAACACACCGTAATTCGTTAGGTGGCGACTCTTCAAATCTTATACTCAATTCCCAAAAGGAAAGGAGTTGTCCCAATGTCAAAACCTGAATTCCGCGAGGAAAAGGGGGCATGACAATTATGTAACAAGGAATACCAAAGTGATAGATAATGTTTACTCGGATGAAACTTGCAATATTTTCCTTCTGTACTTCCTTAAGAGCAACATCTTCAGTCCATTTTGAGAAGTAGCCAGTTGCAGTCAAGATGTATAGCTGCCCACCAATAGACATTGACAGTGGTCCAACAACACTCAATCCCAAAGCGTCAAATGGCCAGGATGTAATAGTTAGGTGCAACCGTGCAACACTTTAGGAGGTTGTTGAATGAAATTAGCGTGTAATTGACAAGCCTTGCATCTTCGAGCGTAATCCAAGCATTCTTTTACCATCGTTGGCCAATTATATCTCATTGTTATATCCAATTTTAAACTGGTTAAAGAAAGGTATAACATATAGGCAATTCTAAATTTGATTAAAGTTAAAGAGTCGCCACCTAATTAATTCTAAAGTGAATCAGTATACCTAAATTGATTAAATTAATGTAATAAAGTATAACTCTTTCTAGAATCTACTTAACCTAAAGATTTTATGTATGAGTTTTATTAATGTAAAGAAAAGGTTTTTAAGGCACCCTTTAATATCTATTATAAATTGTTAACCAACCGGACTAATGTTAATTAAGGCCTTAGATATGTAATGTAGTGGTCTTCTTTTATGAAAAGAAAATCAGATCAGCTCTAAAAAAATGTTAAAGCGACGTATCTTTGTAAGGAAAATAGATTTGGAATTGTATTGTTGAAAAGCTGCTTTCTTCCTAGAGTGGATCTAGTCTTAAAGTTATTTTAACTTGCTAAATCAAAAATTGGGACACTATACAGATTCATTAATTCAGAAAACAAACTCATGTTTGAATGTTTGAAACAGTAAAAGGGTAAACATAGATGAGAACTTCAGTAGTGGGAATTCTACTTGTTTCAGTCTTTTAAAAAATACTATAAAAATAAGTGTAGTTATTAGTCTTACAAAATCGGCTGAGTGGAGAACAACTATCTAACATAGATCATGATTCTAGAAAGCTTAAATTAAGTGATGGATACTACATTCCTAGTAAAATAAATTCTGCAAAATAAAATAGGACTGAGATATGTAGTAATATAATGTTTAACAAATACTACACCAGGTTCAGCTCCTTCACGATGTGCAGCACTATCAAAGTATATTTTTTATCAAGGTTGAACTTCAATAACCATTACGTCCTCATATGGTAGTTCATCAGTTAACTCCCAATCATCAGGTATAGGGTGATCTACCAAGAAATCTGTTAACGTTTGTCCTTTTATAGTTTTTTGAAGGATGTACACAATTTAAAATTATTGAAATTGGAGGTACCACCTAGCTAGTCGATCACTAAGGACATGTTTTGACATCACGAACTTGATAAGATTTGCTCTAGAAACCAAATGAATGACATGAGCTTGAAAGTAGTGCTTCAACTTTTGGATTGAGAAGACTAGTGCCAAACATAACTTTTTGATTTGTGAATAATTCAGCTCATTTGGTGTTATCATCCTGCTCAAGTAGTAAATGGAGTTTTCTTTCACTTCACTATTTTCTTGGCCAACAGCACTTCGACAGACCTTTCTTGTGCTGAAATGTATAGTATCAACGGCTTTCCAAGTATAGGGGCCGCCAAAATTAGAGGCTTCATCAAGTAAGTTTTGATGCCTTCAAAGGCATTGTTACAAGCTTTGTCCCACTTTAAAGGAACCTCTTTCTTCATGAGGCGACAGAATGGTTGGCACCTCCCAGCTAGGTTTGAGATGAATCTTCTAAAGTATGCTAGCTTTCCTTGCAGACATTTCAATTTATGAATATCCCGAGGCCCATGCATTTTCAAGATGGCATTCACTTTGGCTTGATCGATTTCGATCCTCAATATCAGACCATGAAACCAGGGAACTATCCAGAAGTAAATCCAAAGGCATATTTCAATGGATTCATCCTAAGTTGGTACCTCCAGAGCAACTCAAGCACCATTCTCAAGTCTTTCAATTGGCCACTTTTCTCTCTTGATTTTACCACTAAGTCGTCAATATAGCATTCGACATTCTTGTGGAGAAGACTATCAAAAATATTCTGTATAGCCCTTTGCTAAGTAGCAGCAGCGTTCTACAAACCAAAAGGCATTACTTTGTAAAAATAAATGCCATTGGGGGTACGAAATGCAGTAAGCTCTTAATATTTTGGCGCCATGCGAATCTAGTTATAGCCTGATAAACTGTCCATAAATGACACAGCATCATACCCAGTAATAGCATCGATCATCAGCTCTAAAATAGGAAGCGGGAATTCATCTTTCGGACACACATCGTTGAGATCCCTGAAGTCAACACACACTCGAATTTGACCATTTTTCTTCATTACAGGGATAATACTTGAAACCCATGTTGGGTATTTAACCTCACGATTAAAGCCAAACTTCGATGAGTTTGTTAACTTTAGTTTCGATCAAGGGAACCAAGTACGCCTAAAGCGCTTTTGGGCTTGTTTAACACGGAGATCACCATTCTTGACGGCAAGGTGATGGACTACTACTTTCAGGTTCAAGCCAGGCATCTCTTTGTAACTCCAAGCAAAGATATCCCTGAACTCCTTGAGTAACTGAATATAAGTGTTTTATTCATCGATTGCTAGTAAAGCACTTAGGTATGTGGGCCTTGGTTTTCATCTCCGCTAAGGTTAACTTCTTTTAAGACATCAATCGTTGCCTTCACCCCTTCTTCAAGTTCTCGAGGAGCATCTTTCGCTTCTTTATCTTATCGAGGATCCATTATTGAAGGATATGTAATAACACAGTGAAACATCCTCCAATTTCTCATCATACTCCATTAGAGATGAAACACCATGCTCGCCTTGTGGAGTAATATGATACAAAGAAATCACACTTTCTTCATTTTCATCATGTTCTTTAGAGTAGACCATAGTGTATGGATTCACTTTAGTACCTTATGACATGAAACCATGTCTTTTGTTTATCGCCTAATTCTAGAAGGAACCATACTTTGGAAATCTTTAGAGATCTTCTGAATTTTGGGTGAAGCGTGTGTTCTGGTATTTCGATAATTTCTGTGGAACTTTTTCCCTTTCTTTAATGGGCCCAATCTCTCAAACACGAAAGTCCTCACAGTTAATTTTCCAAGTCGATCAAAGACAGAATGCTTGTTAGAAGCGGTAGATTTCATCTTCTACAGTGATATAATTGTTGCTCGTCCTTCTTATGGAGATGTGCACCGGTGACAGTTTCTTTTATCCCAAACCTTCACATGATTTCCTTGTCGCAGCTTCTGATTGGAGCTTCCCTACCTTTGATGGCTCATCAGGACTGTATCTAGCTTTTGAAACATGAAGAATTAAAAGATTAAGTTGAGAATTTTCCGTACTCTGTCATTTTCCACATTCTGCCTTATTAATACTCCTTCTGTTTTAATTTATGTGAACGTATTTTCATTTAGTTTGTGCAAAAATGAATGACCTTTTTCCCTAGTTAGAAATAATTTACCTTTATGCAATGATTTATAGACACACAAAATATATGTGATCCAGTTTAGACCACAAGGTCAAAAGTTTTTTCTCTTTCTAAAATTATGTGCCCAATCAAATGGGTTTACATAAATTAAAACGGAAAGAGTATTTATTAGTTTTTAATTAATATATAAATATTATTTGAGATTCTAAAATAAATTATTTAATCATATTTTAACATAAATAAATTAACAAAATAAGTTTTGGGTATTCTTTTACAATCAAATAAGATCCAAATTTAAGTGTTGCTATTGCCCATAACAGATAATCGTTCTAAAAGGGCACAAAAGACTTTGTTCTAAAAGTGCACAAAAGACTCTGAATAAATGAGGTATAGAAGAATTTTATTATTATTATTTAAAGAGTTAGTAGTAGTATTTAGGAAAAGAAAATATCCTAACCTTCTCTCCACAAGACTATTACACTTGCACCTATCTCTGTGTCTTTGTTTGGTTTCTGTCTCACATTTTTCTCAAAAAGTAGACAACAGAGAGGGAGCGAGAGGAGAGTGGAGATACTTGGGGGGGGGGGGGGGGTCACACTTGTTTCACTCTCAATCTCTCTTTCGAATGGCCCTCTCCCATTTTGTTCCAAACCAAAGGGTACACTCTCTTTTAAAATCTCTGCCTTACTTTTTTCCTAATTCCCTGCTAGTCTCCCCCCTCATACATGCCTCATTTTCAATCATTTCCACAATTCTGTCTCTCCCTTTCTTCACTATTTCATTGTTTCTCTCTTTCTTTTTCCCAAAAAAAAAAATAAAATAAAAATAAAATCTTTTTTTGCCCTTTTTCTTCCATCACTATTGATCTCTTGATTAAGGTGACCCTCCTTTCTTTTTATTAAAATAAATGATTTGGTTTTTGCATGGATGTCTTTTTCAATTAAAATTTGATTTCGTGGGGTGAGAACAAACTCTTATGCCAATTTGGTAGTAGTGCGTTGCTATATGATTGTTCTTGGCAATTTGAGTATTTAACAACCAACCTAAACTAGTTTGGTCTTGAACGTAGTTGAACAACTATTTGTGTTTTCTTCTGCTTCAGCTAGCATTAATACATGCATCCACTGTTCTGTTACCTTTCATGCACACTTGTAGATATATTTGCATGCAATATGTACTTTTTCTTTATAAAATGTATACAACATTTACTATTATTTTTTATGTGATACCTAGATGCATTAAGGTTTTCGGGGATTTTTTCTCTTTCATTTTTGACAAGGGGTTGCTTGATGGTAAGCAACACCACTTCCAACCGAGAGATTGTGAGTTCGAGTCTCCCCAAGAGCAAGGTGGGAAGTTCTTGGAGGGAAGGATGGCGGGGGTCTATTTGGAAACAGCCTCTCTATCCAAGGGTAGGGTAAGTCTGCGTACATACTACCCTCCCCAAACCCCACTAAGTGGGATTATACTGGGTTGTTGTTGTTGTTGTTTCTCTTTTCATTTTTCTTATTCCTATTTATGTTTCTGGTGGTGTCATTTTAATTTCTACGATTCAGCCTCTAATAGATTGATGTTTCCTTAAATGTTTTTTTTTTGTGTGTGTGTGTGTTACTCCTCTTTCTGAGCTCTTGTATCTATGTTACACACATTGATGATAAAATGAGAGAAGGTCGCTTGAAATGGTTTGGTTATATATCTCGCATCAACCTCTCTATAGGTGTGAAATTTTGGTGAATGAAGGTGTTAAAAAGGGACGGGAAAGACTTAAAATCATTTGGAATTAAGGAAGTTTTCTAGAAGGAAGATGAGACATACTGAAAGAAAACAATATCTGGAGAAATACCAATTATTTGGAATTATGTGTTAGCATGTTAGTTGGAATTATGTTTTAGGCATGTTAGTACGTTTACTGTATATGTTTTTTCTAGGAGTTTTTTTGCCATGTCAAGCTATAGAAAATATAGAGAACTTCTAGTACTTCTTTATTTTATTTTTATTTTGTATAATATTGATCAAAGATGAGTGTAATGGAGCAACATGACACCAACTTGTTTGGGTTGAGGCATAGTTGTTGTATTGTCTTCACCATTTCGTATAGCCAATTGTAGATGAATGCGTAACTAACAAATATTCCATAGGTAGTTCAGTGTGAATAGCTTGTAACTTAGAAAATTTTGTTCTCATTGTCTTTTCTCTATCAGGTGCTCTCTGTCTCATGACCGCAGTTTTATTCTCAAATGAGTTAGTAGTAATTAATACACAATTTTTGTTAAATGTTTGCCCTTTTTGGTTTGTTTTTCAGTGAATCACGGGTAGAGACATGGAATCTCAGTTAGCTCATGTTTCAGTTGAAACTGGAACTGAACAGAAAAACATTCCGAAGGAAAATAAAAAAAAGAATAATGGTGTAGGGGATAATGAGACTATAAAATTTGGCTCGCATGGTACTCAAGAAACAAATAAGGAGGCAGGGAAAAAAGTTCCTGTTAGCAGCCTCCGAAAGGATGCAGTTGACGACTGGCCTGCACCTAAACAGATACATTCTTTCTATGTTGTTAGATATCGAAGATTTGAAGACCAAAAACTGAAGGCCAAATTTGATCTGGCAGAAAAAGAGCTACAGAAAATGAACAAAGCAAGATCTCAGGTTATTGAAAAATTGAAGGCCATAAGGGTAAGTTTTGTCTCTAACTCTTCTTTCGGCTGAACCTTGCAAGAATGTATCTGTTGTAACACATGTAATGTTTTTTGTTCTGGTTAATGTGTTTGGAAGAAAGTTCAAACGAAGAGAAAAAGGATTCCAAATAATGTAATTTTTTTGGCGAGATTAAGTGCATTTGCATTCTCCCACATGCACATATTCCTGTAAGCAGAATTGATTTACTTTATCTGTGGGAACCATTGATTTGGAAATGTGAGCTTAAGAGTTCTTTTATCGTTCTATCTATGGGAACCATTGATTTGCAGGCAGAACGATCAAAGTTGATAGACCAAAGGAAATCTGTGAGTGCTGAGAATCAGGAGTTTTGGGCAGTAATTGGTGAGAAAAGAAAGGAGATGGAACCTCTGCAGGATGCCCTGGGCAAGCTCCGTGGTCCTAGGAAAGCCGGCAGAGAAGGGGGTCCTAGTCTGTGTTCATCTGAGGAGGAACTTGACGATCTCGTAAGCTCTAGTCTCTTTGTCCTTTTAGTTTCTTAGATTTTCTTTACTTTCATTTTCCTTTTGCTGTCCTACTACCAGCTAGTGTTAATTGTTATGTTTTTTATTTGGAAATCGATTAGATTAAGAGTCTGCAGTACCGCATTCAGCATGAAAGCATTCCTCTAACTGAAGAGAAGCAAATTCTGCGAGAAATTAAACGACTTGAAGGAACAAGGGGAGAGGTAAGAGACCATATGGCTATGAGGGCACAGATTCAGGATTCGATTGGTGAAAAAGAAACAATACAAAAGCAGGTTAAGGTAAGGGTCAGATCATTTTGTATACTTGTACAGATGTGGAATATGGAGTTTTCTGGGAGAATGTTGTTGGTTAACCAACAATACTCATTATTTTTGTGGTATTATAGGCTATAAGTGATAACCTTGACGGGGTTCGTAAGGAGCAACAGGTGGTTAAAGCCAAGCTTAAGCAACTAGATGATCAACTCGACGCTAATACCAATCAGATTAAGTTATTGGATGAGGAATTGAAGGAAATAACAAAGAAGAGAGACACAACTTTTGCACATGTTTTGGAATTGAGAAAACACCGTGAAGAAGGGGTACGATGTTCTTTCCATGTTGATTAAAATTTTCTCAAGTTTACTTTGTGAAAAAAGAAAGTAGTCTGAAGTTATATTCTGGCGCTCTGAGGGCAGCCCGGTGCACAGAGCAACCCGCATTCATGCGCGGAAGGGCCGCACCCTAAGGGGTGTGATGTAGGTAGTTTACTCTGATGCAAGCATCAATTGCTGATTCCACGGCTCAAACCCGTGACCTATAGGTCACACGGAGACAACTTGACTGTTGCTCTAAGGCTTCCCTTTAGTTACTTCAAAAATGAAATGTATCATTTGATTGCAAACATGAAAGAGAGATGTCTTATGTATTTTATGATCTTTATTATGTCGTTTAATTTTCTCAGAATGCTCCTTTCTACCAAAACAATGCACTGTTGCAAAAAGCAAAATTGCTAGCAGATAAGAAGGATGTTGAAGCCCTCAAAGAACTCTCACTTACAGAGGTACCTTAGATCTGTCTTTAGTTGCTAAACTTGAAGTTTTGCATGTTCCTTGTTTGAAAATAATTTCTTTTATTTTCAGGTCGATAACTTCATTTCCCTTTGGAGTGGCAGTAAGCCATTTAGGGATGATTATGAGCGGAGGATTTTAACGTCACTTGATATTAGACAGTTGAGCCGAGATGGCAGGATGAGGAACCCTGACGAAAAGCCTCTAGTATTACCAGCGGCACAGACTGTTTCCCAATCTGAGATTGTTGAAAGAACTAAAACAAAACCGTTAAAGGAAGAATCAGCACCTCCTGCTCAGAAAGTACA
Source organism: Nicotiana benthamiana (assembly GCA_034376525.1). Classification (NCBI taxonomy): domain Eukaryota; kingdom Viridiplantae; phylum Streptophyta; class Magnoliopsida; order Solanales; family Solanaceae; genus Nicotiana; species Nicotiana benthamiana. The sequence goes on from CM067331.1 coordinate 121,782,624, forward strand.
GAAAGATAAGAACAACAAGCAGCCAAAAGAAGCAAGTAGCGAAGTTACAGAAAGTACCACGAAAAAATACATCTTTGATATCGAAGAGGAAATCCATGGTTTAGAAAAGCAACCCAAGGATATGACTTCCAAGAAGGAAGTTGATGAAGCGAGATTGAGGGAGATGAAGAGAGAGGAAGAGATAGCAAAAAATAAGAAGGCAATGGAGAGGAAGAAGAAGTTGGCCGAGAAAGCAGCAATAAAAGCTCAGAAAGAAGCTGAAAGGAAGCTCAAGGAAATTATCCTTATCATTCTACCATTCCTTTCTTGTTTTACGTCGTAGGCATTTACATTAGCTATGGACTTATATATATATCTATACCATCTTTAATCCTTTTCAGGAACGTGAGAAGAAGGCGAAGAAGAAAACTGGAGCATCTGTTCCTGCTGAGGAGCCAACTGAAACATCTGCAGAGGTTGCTGAGGAAGAGAAGGCGGAGGAAAAGGTTGAAACATCAGTTGCACCTAAGGTTAAGGCGCCGAAAGAGAATACTATCAGGAATCGACCAAAACGTGCTAAGGGCATGGAAATTCCTAAAACCATACTGAAGCGGAAAAAGGCAATGAACTATTGGCTTTGGGCTGCTCCTGCAGCTCTTGTAGTTCCACTACTACTAGTAGCATACAAGTATCTTGTCTAGATAATTATGAAATTCAAAAGTAGAGGGGGAGTAAAAGAGGTGGAAAACTTGGTATTGCTTACAATTTTGTATTAGCAAGTTCTGTTTTTTTAATCTCAAGTCATGCCTATTTTTTTGCATCCTTGACTAAGGATGGAAAAGTCATAATGTTGTGGTAGATAAGGCCTTCTCAGATACTTGCAGAAAAGAGTATTTTATGCATGTTTGATTTTGGTTGGTGTAGTTTCAAGTTTTTACGTTTGCCTAAAGATTTTAATCTTGGCATTAAATTGTAAACATTTGAGTTCTTTATGATCTTCCTACTCTGTTAACCTAGGAATTTTATGTTATATTGAGTGAGGTACGTCCAGGCTTTTGTTCGAGCTTGTCTTTTCGTTGGTATGCTCACATTCTTTTATTATTATTGTTTTGATAATTGTTGCGACTGGGCCAGCTTGCGCACCTCGGCTAATTTCACGAGATATCTGTCATCTTCCACCAGCAATAGGTATCAACTAACTTTATCCATCAAGGTTTGAATAGACAGGAGGAAATCACCTAACGCTTTTTTATTTTCGCTAAAATTTGAATCTGAGATCTCAAATCGTTCGTAAGTTGTATGTTCTTATTTTCCTTCTTTTTTCTTTTAGAGATGATAAAGCTTCACTGCCAAAGGACAAGGCTGGAAGTCATCTTAATGATAGAATTATGATTCCGACTAAAACACAATAGCCTTCATATCGAATAATTTGGAACAACAATAACATGAGCGGAAGCGTACCTGAATCCATATGTGGAAATCCTTAATCCTCTTGTTGAAGATTGTCCAAAGTGTGCCTTTGAAAGCTCCTTAATCCTTCCTTCAAGATTGTCTCCTTGATCCTTCTTGAAGTATTGGTTTCACAAGAATATATTAAAGACCAAAATTGAGGAATGGTTTTCCACAAAGATATGCAAGACAAGAAGAAATGGCTCTCTTGATTCAATGGGAAGAAGAAGAGAATGTCTTGCTATAATATGGGAACCATAACCCCCCACTTATAACAAATGAGTTATGAAACTCAAGAGTCATAAGCATGTAACCATGGTTACATATGTGTAACCTTAGTTAGCCCATCATTAACTAAGGTTACCTTTTTGGGTATCTACACATTGGTCCTACACTTTATATGACAATACATTGGCCCCCTTAACATAATGTCCATAAGACCACAAAATTAGGCCAAACCAAAAGATAGCACATAACATATAATTTATCCATATATTGTTCATATGTATGTAGATATAAGTCCATATATCTTACAATCTCCCACTTGGACGAGATACACATACATATGTACAAACCTTAGCATTATATGTTACATTATAACCTTATGAGCTCAAAATTGCTATCACAATAAAATTGTCATGAACAATCCGGTCCATCAATCATACCAACATAGGACCTAAGAGCTCTTAGTTACTCATTCGTAACTAGAACCAACATAGATCACGTATATCAATATAACCAACGACATGGATCAAGTGTAGGTATGTAGCATGGAAATAACATAAAGTGTGGTCAATAGAATGTCTATTTCCAACTGGTTCTCTTTATTGAGATCAATCATAAAACTGTAAGAGTACAAAACTTTAAAACTGAATATCTGCGCAGATATAACTAATTACTGAATGTAATGGACAATACATCATTGTATAATACAAACTCCCACTAAAATACATAATCCTTAACTGATTTGACACCCATACAAGCAATATGCTCAAGAAATACTTTTGGTGTCAATCCCTTAGTGAGCGGATCCGCAAGCATGGAGTTTGTACTGATGTGCTCAATGCACAACTGTCCATTCTGTACTCTTTCTTTAACAACCCGAAATTTGACGTCCATATATTTTGCTTTCGTCAAACTACTGTTGTTATTAGCATAAAGGACTGCCGATCTGTTGTCGCATAATAGCCTAATTGGCTTTTTAATGTTATCAACAATCCGCAGTCCACCAACAAAATTCCACAGCCATAATGCCTCATTGGATGCTTCATAACATGCCATGAATTCCGCTTCCATGGTGGAAGTGGCCGTAAGAGTTTGCTTAATGCTTCTCCAAGAGATAGCACCGCCAGCAAGCATGTAAATATAGCCTGAAGTAGACTTCAGACTATCCTGACATCCAGCAAAATCGGAATCGGTATACCCAATGATATCAAGCTGGTCCGATCTCCGATATATAAGCATGTAATCCTTTGCTCTCTGTAAGTACCTCATGACCCTTTTGGCTGCCTTCCAATGGTCCATTCCCGGATTGCTAAGATATCTGCCTAACATCCCAACAATGTATGCTATATCAGGTCGTGTACATACCTGAGCATACATCAGACTACCTACAGCCGAAGCATAAGGCGTCTTCTGCATTTCCGAAATTTCATAATTATTATTTGGGCACTGTTTGAGACTGAACTGGTCTCCCTTAGCAATAGGGGTGTTACCTGGTTTGCAATCCTGCATGCCAAATCTTTTCAGAACCTTATCGATATAGCCCTTTTGTGACAGACCGAGAACACCTTTTGAGCGATCTCGATGTATCTGAATTTCTAATACAAAAAAAGCTTCACCAAGATCTTTCATTTCAAATTTCTTTGAAAGAAATTTCTTAGTTTCATGCAATAATGCTATATCGTTACTGGCAAGCAGTATGTCATCGACATATAAAACCAGAAAAATATACTTACTCCCACTGAACTTATGGTATATACAGTCATCAGCAACATTCGGTTCAAAACCAAAAGATGTAATGACTGCATGAAACTTATAATACCATTGACGGGAAGCCTGCTTGAGCCCATAGATGGATTTCTTTAATTTGCAAACCTTTTTCTCTGATTCATCCGAAACAAAGTTTTCAGGTTGCACCATATAAATTGTTTCCTCAATGTCACCATTGAGAAACACTATCTTAACATCCATCTGATGAAGCTCAAGATCAAAATGAGCTACTACTGCCATTATAGTCTTGAAAGAGTCTTTCGATGAAATTGGAGAGAAAGTCTCTTTGTAATCAATGCCTTCCTTTTGAGTGTAGCCTTTTGCGACAAGACGAGCTTTATACTTAATAACATTGCCCCCTGAATCCCTTTTGGTTTTATAAATCCATTTACAACCAATAGGTTTAATACCTTCGGGCAATGTAACAAGCTCCCAAACGTCATTATAGCTCATAGACTTCATCTCATCATTCATGGCATCAATCCACTTTTGAGAGTTAGAACCCTTAATGACTTGACGGAAGTTGATTGGATCATCTTCCTCTCCAATATCACTTTCTTGTTCTTGGAGAAATACAACATAATCATCCGAAATTGCATTTCTCCTCTCTCTAGTGGATCTCCTTAATGGAACTTCAGTTTCTTGAGGTTGTTGAGTTTGATTTTCATTAGTAATTTCAGGATCCTGATTTGGGAGATTTTCGAGATTGTCTTGAACTGGAGTTGTGTGATCCGTGTCAGGAATGAGAACACCCTGACCAAGATCAACAACTTGAGGGAAAGACACATGTTCTTCCTCAAAGACAAAATCTCTAACAACTTTATCTCCCCACCCCCCAAACTCAATATCCTCAAAAAACCTAGCATTACCCGTCTCAAAAATAGTACTAGAAGTGGGATCATAAAACTTAAAACCCCTGGACCTTTCAGAGTATCCAACAAAATAGCTACTAATCGTCTTAGCATCCAGTTTCTTTTCATTCAGCCTATAAGGCCTTGCCTCAGCTGGACAACCCCAAATGTGTAAGTGCTTAATATTGGGTTTATGCCCAGTCCAAAGTTCATATGGGGTTTTGATTGTAGCTTTAGTTGGAACTCTATTAAGAATATAAGCTGCGGTTTTTAATGCTTCTCCCCAGAGTGATTCCGGTAAAGTAGTACGACAAATCATACTTCTTACCATATCCTTAAGTGTCCGATTTCGTCTCTCAGCTACACCATTCATCGTAGGACTGCCTGGCATAGTATACTGAGGGACGATCCCACACTCATCTAGGAATTTAGCAAATGGCCCTGGACGTTGTTCCCCTGAACCATCATATCTGCCATAGTATTCACCACCACGGTCAGTCTAACGGATTTAATCCTTTTGCTTAGTTGATTTTCAACTTCAGCCTTATATGATTTGAACACTTCTATGGATTGGGACTTTTCATGAATAAGATATAGGTACCCATAACGAGAGTAATCGTCTATGAATGTGATAAAGTATTGTTGACCATTCCTACAAGGAGTAGGGAATGGCCCACAAATATCCGTATGTATCAATTCTAAGACTTCCGAAGCTCTCTTAGCACCTAATCTCGTCTTGTTTGTTTGTTTTCCCTTGATACACTCAACACAAATATCCGAATTTGAGGAATCAAGAGAATCAAGAATTCCATCTGACACGAGTTTCTGAATTCTTTGAATGGATATGTGACCCAAACGTTTGTGCCAGAGTGATATAGAATTCTCATTAGTTAATTTTCTTTTGGTACCAATTAAACTTGTATGCAAGGTTTCATTATTTGAGGTTATTGTATCAACCAAATATAGGCTATCAAATGTTGATAAAAGACCAGTACCGATAAGATTTGAATTCTGAAAGAGGCTAACTTTATTGTCACCAAAAGAACATGAATAACCGGATATGTCCAATTTGGGAACAGAAATTAAATTCCGTCTAAAAGACGGTACAACAAAAGTCTCATCCAAATCTAAATAAAAACCGGTCTTAAACAACAACCTAAACTTTCCAATAGCCTCAACTGGCACCTTCTTGCCGTCACCCACATAGATGTATCTTTCACCATCATTTGGTTTTCGGCAGTTCAGGCAACCTTGCATAGATATACTTATGTGAGTAGTAGCAGCAGAATCTACCCACCAAGTATCCTTAGGTACCGAAATTAAATTAACTTCAGAACAAACAAAAGAAAGAAATGTACCTTTTTTCGCACGCCAAGCGTGGTACATGGTACAATCCTTCTTCACATGATTAGTCCCCTTACAGAAAAAGCAACCTAATTCAGTAATTTCAACCTTAGGTTCCTTATGTTGCTTAATCTTGGGCCTTGCAACCGCAACTTCCTTGCCTTTCCTCTTCTTAGTATCCTTAGAAGAGGATGCCAAATGAGTACTTTCAGTCTTATCTTGATTTATCCTTTCCTCCTCTTGCACACAATGTGAAATGAGCTCATTAAGAGTCCATTTCTCCTTCAGGCAGTTGTAACTGACCTTAAACTGATTAAAGTGTACAGGAAGAGATATCAAAACTAAGTACACAAGCAGTTCCTCAGGTAATACTAGCTTGAGTGACTTAAGTTTCGAAGCAAGATGAGACATTTCCAAAATGTACTCCCTAATGTTTCCCTTACCCTTATACCTCATGGAAACAAGTTTACTCAATAGTGTACTTGTTTCCGCCTTTTCGTTTTGTTCAAAACGCTTTTCAAGGTTTTCAAGGAAAACTTTGGCATTAGCTTCATCATTCATAGTGCCCCTAAATGATTCTGGAATTGCACGTTTCATGATCATTAGACTCATGCGATTCGAGCGTTCCCACTTCTCCATCTCTCTCCTTTCATCAGGAGAGGATGTATCCTCAAGAGAAGCAGGTTGCTCATTCCGAAGTGCAAGGTCAAGATCCATGCAACCGAGAACTATCATAATGTTCTCTTTCCATTCCTTAAAGATTGTGCCGTTAAGCACAGGGATGCTGTTTATACTAGCAGATATCGAAGCAGCTGAAGAATTCACTGAAAATAGAACAAAGGATTACTTAATACACGCTTACAATAACTTGAACTTTAACTTGAGTTTTTAGATTCAAAATAGGCAAATCCCATTACAAGATACCTAGCACAACATTGATTTTAGTCTTTGGACAGAAAATCAACTTGTAAGTGGTACTCTTGGTGTAGTGATCAAATATTGACAATAAACTCCTGTCAAATGTCAAGCCTTCCTTTGGGCCGACTTAATATTCACATGGAAAACCAAATAATTGTCACATATTTATCACCACAAGCATGTTCGAATTCCTTCCAAATAAAAACCTTCCTTTGGCCCGGTGTTAAACGCATGGAAGACTAACATCCACAGTCATCTTATATTTCAAGATCAATCAATCTACACAATAGAGGTTACTTTGGCAACATAATGCTTCAATTGACTAATTTAAAATATTAGATGCTAAATACTTTAGTTCCTTAAGCCATATTATGAATCTTAACTTAATATGTCACATGTTTTGACATGCAACATCTGAATATTAATTGTTTTAGACTTAATTGGACAATTCCAAATTCTGAAGTATGATGGACTAAAACAATTAATATTAAAAAACTGAATATAATGTATAATACATTAATAATTATAAAAACTTAATATTAATTGACATATTTTAAATATTCAATTAAAATCTGAAACTTAATAGTCAATTCGATTACTAATTAATGCTAAAAAGTAAATTTTCTAATCTATGCAAAAATATCTAAAAAATCACTTATTTTGAATCGGAGAGAGTAGTATTTACCAAATGGGAATAAGGCCAAAATTATCCCTACATTATAAAAAATTAGTCACGGTTATACATATTTCTATTTTTGGTCCAAATATACACCTACCGTTAATAAGATATACAAAATGATCCTTAACCCTAACATATTTACAATGTGGCAGTAGGACTCCGTACTTAATGTGTCAAGCAAATACCAACCCGAATCTCATTATCCGGTCATACCATTCAAACAACCCAAAACTCATACCCATTGCCCGGTCAGAACCGTTTTCTCCTTTAAAACCCGTTTCTTCTTCCACCCCGCCCAAATGGCGGCAGACAAGGGAGTCATCTGAGCTAAGGCACTGGAAAACGCAAGCAAACCACTCATCAAAATATCCAACTTCGGATACATCAACAACATCATTATCTAAATCGTCTGCTATCCTTTATGGAGAAAACTAGCGACGAAGATCTGAATTTACTACTGTTTTGAGTTGCGACGATAGTGGAAGCTGATGACCCGTCCATAAAAAAAAACTCGCTATCCACTTGCGATGAATTGCTATTTTTTCTACTGTCCTTTTGTCGTCTTCTTTTTCGGGTGAAGAAGTTGCAATTTGTGGGTGAGAAAGGTGACCTCAAATTAGAGTTAGTTCTATTCTAATTTTATGGAAGTTTGTTAGGGCCAAGTAAGTGTTAAGGTAAATTAAATTTTATGTTTCCTATGTTTTCATAATTATTTACGTTATTTCTGCGGGATTACTTATGCTTTATTATTTTGTTTCGTCTTGCTTTTGTCTCTAATTTTGTCTTTGTTTTGATGCAGCTTTTCATTTTAGCCTATGCGCCGAGGGTCGATTGGAAATAGCCTCTCTACCCTTTCGGGTAGGGGTAAGGCTCGTCTACATATTACCCTCCCAGACCCCACCTGGTGGGAGTATACTGGATAATTGTTGTTGTTGTTGTTGAAATGATTGTTATACGGATTCCAGGGGGTTTGAAAAGAGAGGGGAAATGGGGCAGTTTGATATCGAGGAGGAAGAGTGGAAAGAAGGATTAACTGATACATCAACAATTCTTTTGAAAGCAAATTACATAAATTGGAGCGAAGAGTAAAAATGGTGGAAAGAGAACGGAGAGAAGCTGATGCAGTTGAAGCTGGCCTTTATTCGATGGTTACAGAGCACACAACTTCCGACCGGGTAATGGTTATTTGAATGGGTATGAGTTTTGGATTGTTTGACTGGTTATGACCGGGTAACGAGATTGGGGTTGGTATTTGCCTAGTTGGCACATTAGGTGAGGGGTCCTACTGCCAGTTAGCCTTTTTCCTTTGCCAAAACCTCTCATTTCAATATTTAAACATATCCATTCACCCAAAATCGTTTTGTTTTTACTCCAAATCCCAAAATACCCAAGTCGTTGAATTGGAAATTGCCCCGCCCCACAAACCATTGCCCCTCCCCTTAAAACCCTGAACCAAATGTGCGCACTACGAGTGCCTACCATGGCTGCTAGTGGCTTAGCCTCACTTCCGATTCTCAGAAGAGTACTTCCTTCACTCCTATCTTCTCGTCCCACTCATGTTGTCAAAGAGATCTTTTACGATAAAACCCTCATCCTACGAACACCTCTGCGCTCCTCAGGTCTGCAAACTTCTCTTTATCCTCGTTCCTCCGTTTCTTCTCGTGATTTTTGTGTCAATTTGTATCATTGCAGTGCAATTTTAGTTGAATAGTGAAATTTCACTTCAAAATAGATTTGAACAATTTGAAGCATATGCAAATTAGTTTGGTTTTCTCTTAGCGTAAAATACTAAGATCTCTAGATGATGAAAATTCGAAAAAACATTGCCTTAATCTTGAATGTTCCTTAAAACATAATACTCGATGGTTTAGATTTATTTTCTGAATTAAAAATGTTAAGAAAAATAGTACAATTAGAAGATATCAGTTTAATTGACATACTCAATGGAATAAAAATAGTTGATTCTTTTTCAAATGCCTATATTGCTTATAGAATAATGTTAATTAACTCATGTTGCTGTTGCTTCGGCGAAAAGAAATTTTTCAAAATTAAAATTGATAAAATATTACCTTAAGATCAACATTGTCTCAAGAGAGGTTAAATAGATTAGCTATATTGTCAATTGAGAAAGATTTATTAAGAAAAGTTGCTTATAAGAAAATTATGAATAACTTTGCATCTAAAAAGAGTAGAAAAATAGACTTCAAATAAAAAAATTAAAAAAAGAAGAAGTTAAAGACCCTCGTAAAGTTAAAATTGGTTGGGACGCCACTGGCAGGAGATTTGGTTAACTCATCTACAACACAATTGTATCCTATTTTTTCAAGTAGCATGCAATTGAAATTGCATATGCTTGAAATTAATAGCCTTGACTGGGCGTATCATTGAGAAGTCCAACATCAATCTACAACATCATCCTGAGGCATTTTATCAAACAATTGCCCTGCACCTTCCAAATGAGTGAATGGCCCATTAATACAACATATCAACAAGTCTTGTGGCAATGAAGATATCAGATTCAAACTTTGTATTAACTATCCTCATCAATCATACCTTTATTTGAAAAGCTGAAATGTCACTGCAAGTTACCAGTACAAAGGTGAATGCTGGATTGTATTCTGCAGAATTGAACTGTGTGTGCCAAGTGTTGATTCGTTCAGACCTAGTCCATAACTTGTACTTCCACAAGATGACAAGTGCCTTGGGTATATAATCAAGTAAGAGTGTGAAAATTGCATTTTTGGACCGAGTTTTGGTCGTTCATATGATTTCAAAAGATCAATAGGCAGTTAGTTTTTTTCTAAGTGTATTATTGGCTGAGCCAATGTGGTCAATTTAGACTAGGACAAGAATCGTATAAATTACGTTGAAATAATAATGATCAAATAAGATCACGTCTAAATGTCTAAAGACTATTTTGTCACCTTTTCTTTTATCCATATATTTGTCTGCCTGAACTTCCGCATAAAGATCAAACGAAACTATCAAAGCTACAACATTAATAGCCCGTTTGGCCAAGCTGCCAAAAACTACTTATTTTGAAAAATACTTTTGTTCAAAAGTGCTTTTCGAAAAAGTACTTTTGGAGATTAGCAGTTTGTGTTTGGCCAATTCATTTGAGAAGTACTTTTTGAGATATTTGACAAATAAATTGTGGTTGGCTAATCTTTTTAAAAAGTAATTTTGAGCGTTAAATTACGAAAAAAGACAGTAAAGGTTAGTTTACAATTAAATTATCTAAAAAAGAGAAATTTTAAATATTTATTATAAAAGAATTTAAATTATTTTTTATATTTATTTAATTGAAGTATAAAACATAAAATAATATATATTGAAATTTTTAATCAATATAAAATAAGAGTATATAAAAGCAATATTGGTGGGAAGATATGTGCTTACAAGTTACATGTAAGAAAAACACTATATTTTCTTGAGAAAATATCTAATAAGGCAGTATTTCATTATGTCAACTGTATTATAGGCATGCATGCTAAAAAGAAATATAAGTACTACTACATACGGGAGATTATATAATATTGATATACTACGAAAGAGAAAGCATATCTTTTGAAGAGTGCTTGAATTTGGTGATTAGCATTGTTATTTCAAAGAGTAATAGGAGACAGAAAAAGAAAAAAAGAGATCTATTTTATAGTAGAGAGATTACTCCAAAGCGGAGTAAGAGAAGAAGAAAAAAATTTGCTAAAATGAAAAGAAGAAAAGGATGGTAGGGAAAAAAGTAAAGATTAAACTAATAAAGGATAATTTAGGAAATATAAATTTATGATAAGGATATTTTGTCTTAAAAAAATTAATTTTTTGCGTTTGCTTCTGCTTCTTAAAAGAAGATAGAATTTGTAGCTTCTTCCTTAAATCAGAAAAACTACTCCTGCTGCGGCTGTTGCTCAAAAGCACTTCTCTGTTTTAGCCGAACACCTTATATTTCCAAATAAGTACTTTTTTGAGGAAAAAGTACTTTTCATCTCCTAGAAGCTTGGCCAAACAGGCTCTAAGCTGATTTCTTTTAATGACTATTTGGATAACTTTGCTAATTTCTAGCATATGAGTAATGGTGTAGGATTGGAATAGTTATGTTGAGGCATTTATCAAACAATATGTATTAACCTAAACATTCTACTTTAACTACCCTCATCAATCGTTCCTTCTGTTAAAAGTTGAAATTTCACTGCAAGTTACCAGTGCAAAGGTGAATGCTCGATTGACTTCTGCAGAATAGAATTTTGCCTGCTAAGTGCTTATTTGTTTTTACCTAGTCTCTAACTTGTAGTTCCACAAGATGAGGTGCCTTGGGTATAATCAACGCAAGAACGAGAAATTTCCATTTTTTGGAATGAGTACATGCTTTTTGGATGTTCATGTGTGTTTCACAAGATCAGTAAACCATTAGTTTTTTGGGCGATTATTGGCTGGGCCAATTTGGTCACTTGCAGACTAGTATTAGGACCATATCAGTCGTTTTGGAATTATAATGATCAAATAAGACCAAGTGGAAATGTCTAAGGACTACTCCGATTACCTTTTCTTTTATCCATTTGTCTGCCCCAACTCCCCCCTTAAAGATAAACAAAATGATGTGTAATAGCTTAAGGACTACTTGGATAAATTTGCTGATTTCTAGCATCTGAGTAAGTGTTGTAGAATTGGAAGAGTCCTTCGGAATATCTATTGGCCTAAACTTTCTACTTTTGGTTATAAAATTGTAATAGCTGATGACCCACATGTTTGTTGAAACTCTGTCGAAACAGCTTTTGGAATATGCGACCTACCACAGGCTATTAATGGTGATACAGATGTTTTACTGAAAGGATTGGGAGACAAGAACACCATTGAAGATGTGAAACGTATTGTTGAACTGGTACATATACATCTGCCGGACCAATCAATCTTCTCTCAATTAGCATTTGCAAAGTCACGTCTAGGTTTTTCTCTTTGGTCCCTGTTGCAGAAAAAGAGCCAAAGCATTGTTCTAGGTCTTAAACCTAAACTGATTGGAGTGATTTTTGAAGAGTTTCAAAGTTCTTAATGAAGGGATAGTTCTTGATAATCACTTGTCTACTTCTCTGGCGAAACGGGCATCATTGAGACGAGAAGTTTTACATACTGACTTTCTGACCCCACCTGTTCTGAAAGAGTCAATGCTAGTCTTAGAAAGGTTAGCCGATGTTAAGATCGTTGCTCAAGGAGGATACCCGGAGGTAGGACAAAATATTTTCTATAGAACTTGTTTGAACACTAAAGCTGCTTGAGTTTATATTTTTTGTTGTTATACATAGGCTGAACGTTGCCGTCTCTCAGTTGGGCATCCAGATGCATTAACAAGTGATCCAGATATTATCTCAGCCTTGAGGTAGGTCCTCTTGTGGTTTGTTCAGTTATATTGGATGTTTAAATCAACCAATCATAGTTTCTCTTTATCATTGTAAAAGAGGTCCTTTTCCAGTATTTCAGGGAACTTTTCATTTCAACCTTGTTTTCACGGTGATTTCCTTGGTGCAATCCTTGGTACGGGGATAGTAAGGAATAAGCTGGGAGATATACTCTTGCAGGTATCTTCTTTATTTATTTTTTGGAGGTTCTCTCTCCGGGCACACTAGGTTAGACAAGATTAGGAATGAGATTATTCGGGAGAAAGTGGCATAGCCCCTATGGAAGCTAAGATGCGTGAAGCGACGCTTAGATGGTTCGGGCATGTGAGAAGGAGAAGCCTAGTTGCCCCAGTGAGGAGGTGTGAATGGTTGGCGCTGGCAGGTAGGAGAAGAGGTAGAGGGCGGCCGAAGAAGTACTGGGGAGAGGTAATCAGGTAGGACATGGAGCGACTTTAGCTTATCGAGGACATGACCCTTGACAGGAGGTATGGAGGTCGAAGATTAGGGTAGAAGGGTAATAGATCGTTGTGTATTTCTCTGATCTGTTCCACGTTTATTAGGGCTAGCTGACTAGTACTTGTCTTCGATCCTTAGAATGGCAGTATTGGGGTTGTTTTAGTACTATCTTCTACTTCGGTTTTCTAGTACCTTGTCGTGTTACTGCTTGTGGCCATTACTTTTGCTATTGCTATTGCTTTCTTCCATTTATTTTTCTTCGGTCCTTACATTGTTGATATCATTTTCTTGACCATGTTGTTGTTATTTGCTTGTTCCAATTCTTCCTCTCGAGCCGAGGGTCTTTCGGAAACAACCTCTCTGTCCTCCAGGGTAGGGGTAAGGTCCGCGTACAAATTACCCTCCACAGTCCCACTTGTGGGATCCCACTGGGTTGTTGTTGTCTCTTTCTCTCTCTTGCAAGTTTCCGCAACACCAAATTGATTCATCATTTGTTTGGATACAAAATAAATATCTAAAAGAATGATATGAGTGACTGAGAGTGAAAATTTGTTGATCAAATGGAGGGCTCCTGGGAATTTAGTTGTGGGCATCACCAAAGAGAGGACCCACCTTTTTATGCAGCTGATTTATTATGTAATAAAAGATGAGTTCAAACTTAAATGTGGAGCTAGTGCTTGGTTATGAAGAAATGTTGTAGCTCAAGACTTGATCTCCTAATGAGTCCTCAATTTAATGTGGAAGTGGTGATTCAAACATCTATTATAAGACGCAGAAGTCGCACAAAGTTTGACGGGTGAAGCAACTTCCAAGATAGATTATTGAAATCTCCCTTTTATTGCAAGAGCGTACTCTTAACAGTTGGTTGAGCTTCTTTAAAGACTGCTGATTCACAGTTTCAAACGAGTATCACTAGATACAAATTTCTGGCAATATCAAATTGTCACGTTGGATTATCTAAAGTTTTTGACATGCTCTGACCAATCAAAAGCCTCTAGATTTTCATGATGTTGGTCTTGTGTGTGAATTTATGTAACTGTTGTAACATATTCCACTTCCCATTTGTCTAAGTATTAGGTTGTTTTGAACATCTCTTTGTGATGTTTAGGGTGAAAAGGGAGCTCATGTTCTTGTTGTTCCAGAACTTTCTGACTTCATTTTATCAGCATTGGACAAGGTAAGGAAACTTTACCTATTGCTTCCACTTGCAGTATCTTTTTCTCCATTCATCATCACAGTACTTTAGTATATTGTTCTCCATTTGTCATCAGAGTACTTTAGTCTCTGCATTCTTAAGCGCATCTGTCATGTCATTTACATTTCTATTGGTAGTTGGATCCCTTAACCTGTAAGTTTCCCTAAGCTGAAATTGGCTGGACAATGGAAATACTTACTCTTGGTACTCTTTCATGGGTGTGGGATAGGTTAGGAAAGTCATGCTGCCAGATGCTTGATTACTTTGCTATGTAGTATGTACAATTCTTTTTCTTTTGTCTTTTGGTATTTTCAGGGGCCTTATTATCTTTGAATTACAAAATGTTCTACACCAAATGAAAGAAAATAACTCCTTTATGCATTTATGTGATTTTTCATTATAACTTTTTGTCCCTACTTCACACCACTTGCTTCTACCAGCCAACTAATGCTGAAATTTTCTATATTATTTGTGACTATCGACAACTACCAACATCCACTAGTATTACATGATATTACATTGATTTGGACAGTGATTAAGTATATGAACTTTACTGCATAGAACATCCTTTTTGGAAAAATCCAAAAGGAGCAAAAAATTTATAGCTTTAGAAATTTGTACTGGTGTGATTAAGTTTGTAATGCTTTCCACTTACTTTTTTTTTGTAGGTTGGAAATGTTTCTGTCTCTTGCAAGAAGATTCCATTGCTAGCCCTTGAATATGAACCACCTAGGTAGATGTTACAGTAATTCTTTGGTTTCTTCTCTCCACGCATAGAATGTTATGATTTAGGAAATTTTGTTTTTGTTTCACTCTTTCTAGGACCAAGTCCTTAAAATCTGTTGAGGCATCACTGAGACTTGATGCCGTAGCTAGTGCAGGATTCAAAGTTTCACGAACCAAAATGGCCAGTTTGATTAGGTAATCTCCTTTCATGTATTTTTTTCTTTCCAAAATATATTGCTTGTTGCGTGCTTGGCACGGTGAATGACTACATAACTGATCCTTACATTAATTCATTGTATATGAATAATTAAAATGACTATTGCCTGAATTTATGATAATGATTCACATGTGATCCATAATCAATTGTCATAGATTTGCAGATAAGCTGTCCTTTCGGTACAGTATAACCTTGAAATTCGATACATGGTATTCAAATGGGCTTCTTCCATGAAATTTCTTCACCTTCTCATTGTTTCCTACACTTTTTGTGTCTTTTAACCCTATAATCAACATATTTCATTTTGATTTTTACCTGTGAAAGAGTGGGGTAATTTAAAAGAACTACAACCCATAATCTTTCCTAGGTTCGACATTTATGGCTATTGACATAAGGGAATCTTCCTGCAGTGATGCACATTCTCCCTTATATTTCTTAACAATAAAACTCAGTTCTCGAAGGGTTAGTAACAATTTATATTTCCAGTCATAAGCAAATGAAGAGTTTCTTTTTATTTATGATATATTTGCTTAAGTTGTCAATAAGAAAGGAGTTCTTTCTTGTATAACTAGATGGTCGCTGTGCAGTGATTCATTATCTATTTAAGGAAAGGAAACACAACCAAAGAAAAAAAATTGATTCATTTATTATAGTGGTAACAGGTCAGATGAATTAGTAACTTCTCGATGGAAGTTTGTTAATCACTTCCTAAAAAGAAATCAAAAGGAAAAGGAAAACCAGCACTGAACTGACACAACTGGTGAGAGGGTTTTAGTTTCGTGTTTGATTGTCACTTGTCTAAATAGTGCTTATATCCCCAGCAGGGGAGAGGTGGTTGTTGTAGGCTTCTAGATTTTCTCAAACAAACCTACTAGGGATCCAAGATTTTACAAGGTTGCAATTTCTGTGTAGTATCTAAGCTTATCGGGGTGGTTGGGTTGGAGGGGTGATATTTTGAGGTTGTTTGCTGCTGTAGCCTCAAAATTGAATGAATCACTAAGGATTTGGATAATATGTTGATTTGGTAACGGTTTCTAAATGCTTACTGCTTAGGCCATGCAGATGTATTTGGCCAAATACTTTGTTGCCTAAGTCGATATTATCTCACTCTTATCTTGGTGGCCTTTCAGTAATGGAGATGTTCGTGTCAATTGGACAACTGTGACAAAAAACAATACTACCATTAAGACTGGAGATATCATATCAGTTAGTGGAGAAGGCAGACTTAAGGTAAGTTATTTCTCAGAAAACTCTGCCGTCACTATGAAAGTCAATGAATCAAAGGAAAATCTCTCCCATATCCCACACACAAAACAGATCTCCCATAGACAAGAAATAAATTTTGGTTTAACTTTTATAATGCTTGTCTAATATTGAGCTAAATGTGCTCTTCTCATTGGCTCATTTGCGAAAAAAGGGCATACCTATCGCTCCTTATGAGTTCTGAGGTTGAAAATCCATTTTTTCTTCAGACTTGGCTTAAAATGTAAATTCCCTTTTCCCCAACTATTGGAAGTATCTTTTTCCAATTCTGTCACTCAATAAGTGCAATCAGTTCTAATTTCAAAGATAATCTCTGACCAACAAACAAAGCTAAAAGATAAAATGTGATTAGAGAAAAAAGTCAAGTAGTAAGCTTTGTTCTAAATCCTGGATGCCCTACTATAATGCCAATTTTGCAATAGCGGTTTTTAGATTAATTAGGTGTTATAAGTTCGAGAACCTCCACGAATATCCACAATATGAGTGTCGTAGAAATGTGAATGTTAAGATGGATGTGGGTCATTCAAGATTAGAAATTATCACGTTCAGTTGAAGGTTCAAGTAGCACCACATAGAGGATAAATTAAGAAAAAGTTCGCTTGAGATTGGTCACGTTCTATATCTGCTTCCAAACGCATCGGTTCATAGGTGTGAAACCATGGTAATTGATAGTGTTAAAAAAGGAAAAAGACATTTTAATCACGTGGAATTCTAATCACTGAAGGAAAATCCATTTTTTCTTCAGACTTGACTTAAAATGTAAATTCCCTTTTCCCCAACTATTGGAAGTATCATTTTCCAATTCTGTCACTCAATTAAGTGCGATCAGCTCTAATTTCAAAGATAATCTCTGACCAACAAACAAAGCTAAAAGATAAAATGTGATTAGAGAGAAAAGTCAAGTAGTAAGCTTTGTTCTAAATCCTGGATGCCCTACTATAATGCCAATTTTGCAATAGCAGTTTTTAGATTAATTAGGTGTTATAAGTTCGAGAACCTCCACGAATATCCACAATTTGAGTGTCGTAGAAATGTGAATGTTAAAGATGGATGTGCGTCATTCAAGATTAGAAATTATCACGTTCAGTTGAAGGTTCAAGTAGCACCACATAGAGGATAGATTAAGAAAAAGGTCGCTTGAGATTGGTCACGTTCTATATCTGCTTCCAAACCCTTCGGTTCATAGGTGTGAAACTATGGTAATTGATAGTGTTAAAAAAGGAAAAAGACATTTAATCACGTGGAATGAAGTTGTCTCATAAGACCAACAATCTCTTTTGGAATCCATGTGAACTTAGAACCAAATAGGGGACAATTGGAGAAAAAGATCAATAAAGGTTATGGCAATTAGTTATGGTTAAGGTTTAATTTGCTTGAAGTTTTTAGTTTTGTTAGTAATTTGTGTCACACCTCCTCTTCCCACAATCCTATTACGAGATTGAGTTAGAGGAGTTTTTCCAATTAAAGTGACGTTTTGAAAAGGGATTGTTTATTATTTAGGAGTCACCACTTGGAATTGAGTTTTGTTCCAAGTTACCTTTTATTTGAATCCCTCCTCAAATTGAAGGTTTGACTCCTAATTTATGGTCTACGAAAACATAAGGCCGAGTAAAGAATTCTCTTGACCGAAGGGAAGGTGTAAGGCACTCATTAATCCCGTGGTTGTAGCACGGTCGCTTTTATTGAGTAATGTAAGGCTTAATTTTTACAACACTTGGAATTGAGTTTTCGTGTTCCAAGTCACCTTTTATTTGAATCCCTCATCAAATGTAAGGCTTGACCCGAAAGTTGTGTTTGCTTTTATTATGTCATGATGTTCCATTTCAAGCTTGGTATCAATTTCGAGTGTAGTCAGGCCCTTAAATAGAAGCTGTTGATGCTTTTAAGTTATTCGTCGCTTTTGAACGGAAAGTGGTTTTTGCTTATCAGAAAGAAAACGAAGTGACAAGGACTTGGACTTCTTTTCTTTATTACAAGGGCTTCTATTAAACTTCCATATGGGAAGAAAGCAAGAAAACCCAAAAGAAAATAATTTATGATTAGTTAGTCTAAGATAAGTATGAAAAGAATAAGATTGTAGAGAAGACCATTCTAGTTCTAGAAAGCTTGGTATCCTTTCGAGTGAAGTTGGGCCCTTGATAAGAGATGTTGATGCTTTTAAGTTATTGGTTGCTTTTGAACGGATACTTGGGCCATACAAGATGAAATCTATTGCGGTTAAAAAAAAGAAAATAATTTAAATAATTTAAACCAAGGTACGGAATGTACACATGGTTAAAACATAATTATCTTAAATTTAAAGGTATTGAGACGCGGAAATGTGCACATGATCCTTTTTCTATTTAAGCATGTCAATCCAAAGTTCGGGTATGAACACATTGGCTAATATTTGAAGTGCGTCTAAAACTTTTCTAGCATATTCATGATTTTTCCTTTCCTAAGTTTGATATTATTGAGAGGCTATAATTATGGATATGAAATTGTTGAATAAGTGTATGGCTTTAGTTGTTAGAATTATTAACAAGTTACTTTGAATTATTTACAGTTCAATAAGTTCTTACTATTCTATCTTAGATATTTGTGAAAAAACAATTGTAGATAAAACTTTAGACAATAAATTTGCGTCAAGAAAATAATCGAGACTGAAAATATTGGAACAATCGTAGTATTTGATTTCAAGTAATATGAGTATACAATTTCTATGAATCCTCTAATTCTTCTTTTCAATAGTAAATAAATTCAAGGGCCTTCGAGCTTGGTCTTGAATCTATGTTTGTTGTCACGAACGATGATCTTGAATTCAACTAGCACGAATTTTGATTTGAAGTCGTACTCCTTGAATCTTGATATGTTATTCATTCTTGAGCTTAAACTTGATTTCTTGAACTTGAACTTGATTGCTTGAAGTTTGTAGAGAAATTTTTGGTGTTTGATCCACGAGCTCTCTCTTGCTTCTTGTTATAACTTTTGGGGTTTTTTCTGGGTTATGAAGACCCCTATTTATAGTTGTGGGAGGAAAGAGTTATGGTAAGAACAAACTCTTTCCGACCAATCAGATTGAAGCGTGACATGGCTGCATTTGATTGGCTAGAACATGTCACTTGCACATGTGGCACAATTTCATTGGTCATTTAATTTGACTTTGCATGCCTTGTTATTTTGACGTGTGGCATGATCCTATTGTTTTTTTCTCCGTTTGACTTGGCGTGGCACGTCATTTGACACGTGGCACCAAACTGGACCTCTAGGAAGATGACATCTTGGGCTTAATGAAGTGGGCTCATCACTTGTAGCCCAATGAACTTGGACTAATTTATTAAGTCCATCTATATCATGCTTATATAATTAATTCAATTATATTAGTCCAATAAATTAATTTGGACTAATATATCTTTAATTTAAAATATAGTCCAAATTAATTTATGAATTTAATTCTGCAAATTTTATACGCCTACAAATGCTCCCTACTTCAAGACTTGTCGTGGTGTTCAAAATTTGCAAGACGGGGCTTGAAGTATAAATTTGACGCTCTTTGAGATTATGTGCATCGTATTTGTATATTTAAAATAAAGCATATGCCAATGCCTTATGCAACATCCGTTTGGAATGCTGTAGGACGTAAATTAACTTCATATACATCCAAATAGTTGGTGCAAAAGAAATGATCCCAAACAGAGCAAGTGCTAAGAGGCATAATAATATCAATTGTTATTATAATTATAAATGATAGTCATGCATTCTTTCAAATCTTGTATAACAGCTTTAAATGTGGGTCCATCAATATTTGCCTTAAAGGAATGATATTCCTTTTGACCGGATAGAAAGAAGTAACTTGCAGAAAGGATTCTTTCATGAATTTGTCTTCTTTCACGTAAATAGCAAAACATATGCCGGCTATTTGAATTGAACCAACTCCAATTAGAATTGGACTCGGCACATACACTGTCACAGACTTAATCATATCCCTTTAGGCTTGTGGAGGCCAATAGTAGATCGTCCTATACTGAACATAAATTCCCAATTGCCGCCTTTAGACACGTATATAAACCCCACATCCTCATTGTAATTGAATATACGTGGCGGTCTCCTGAAAATTCAATTTTACTTCGACCTTCAACATTCGGAAGCCTGCGTAGAGGTAAATTAATTTTCTCTTTTATAGTTCTTCTGCGTCTTCTTTTATCTCCCTTTGTTTAGGTCAAACGAAAAAGATTTGTTCTTGTTTAACAAGATGCTCCATGCATGAAGAATACAATCACATGGCGTAAGGGAATGGATACTATCGGAGAGATTATTCTTAAGGTGACTCGACTATCGAGAGATTATTCTTAAGTAGTCCGACTATCAGAGAGATTATACTCTCATGGTTTGAAGGGATGGATATTCATCCCTGCCAAAAAATTGAAGGCAATTTCCAGGGCGCAAAGGTTCATACAACATATCGAAGTACAAGTCCATGGAAACAAATAGATGGACAAATATGGGAGGACAAATCTATGGCAACATATAGAAGGACAAATCAATAAAGAGGCCAACTTAAGGTGCAAAGGGACTTAACCGTCCACCTTAAGATTGGAAATTATAATTTTTTTTAAGGATAAACCCACGACGAGGCCAACTTAAGGTGCAAAGGAATTTAAATGTCCACCTTAAGATTGGAAGACTAGAAACCTTCACCTTGAAGACCCCAATGCATGACTTAAATGCACGTTTCGATGCCAGAAGTTTATTAAGGCAATCTTTACAGTTGAGGCTTAAGCTCCTCAAGCGGTTGATGATGTCAATAACTAGCTCATCCTTTCGTTGATGAGCGTTTGTAAGTTCGATCATGCTTATGATGTGTCTTGTGCTATAAAAATGATTAAGAATGCTCTAACTGCTCCCAACTATCGATGGATCGGGGTTCGAGATTTGCGTACCATTCAAATGCATTACTTTTGAGAGATCGAACAATTTGTTTGACAAGATAATCACCGTTCGTTCTAGCATTGTTGCAAGTTTCAACAAAGTGCGCGACATGTTGTTTTGGATTTCCCTTGCCATCGAATTGTTGCAACTTAGGAGGTTGATAACCAGCATGCATGTTCAAGTTATCAATTCTTTGCATATACGGCTTTGCATATGTGTAAGATAATTTGGATGACGACTCAGGCTTATATTTGATAACCTCCGTGATGAAGTCCTTCAATTTCTCAACAGGAATTAGACCTTCAGCAGAGACTTGGATTCCCTTAGTTGTCGTTGCTTGCTTTTTGGAGGAGTCTCATTTCTCTTGTAACATTTGAAGATTTAAAGGTGTTTGTATGGTTTCTCCGTCTATTATGCTATCCAACTTATTTGTTAACTTGGAAAGTTTAGCATCTTCATCTTGCACGCGCTTTGACAAGCCTTGGACTGGTTTCGTCAAATTTGCGAGTTGTTTTTCTACGGTACTTCAATAACCAGTGCTTGCACGATATCTGTAGAGGATGAAGAATGAAATAGATCATTATTGGGATATAGTTTGGAGGTTGCATTAATGAAGACTAAAGTTGATCCAGTGCTCAAGTCATCATCATAAGCTTGCATGAAAGGTTTCTTAGACTTAGATCAACGAAGTTGGGCAAGAACCTTTCCAATCCTTTTGGCTTCCCTTTTTGGGTCGTGCTTGTAGAGGATCTTGCTCCTTTTGAAGATGAAGATCCGAAAATAGGGGTTGTCGTGGACGACACTTGCAGTGCTTGTTGTCCTAAAAAGCTTGCTTTGCTCTTTGTAACTAGCCTAAAATTTCCAAATTTGCGTATTATTTTCAAGTAATATGAGTGCACAATTTATATGAATCCTCGAATTCTTTTTTTCAATAGTAAATAAATTCAAGGAGCTTTGAGATTGATCTTGAATCTATGTATGTTGTCACGAACGATGATCTTGAATTCAACTAGCACAAACTTTGATTTGAACTCGTACTCCTTGAATCTTGATTTGTTCTTCGTTTTTGAGCTTGAACTTGATTTCTTGAACTTAATTGCTTGAAGCTTGAAACATGTAGAGAAATTTGTGGCGTTTGATCCACGAGCTCTCTCTTGCTTCTTCTTATAACTGCTGGTGTCATTTTTGGATTATGAAGACTCCTATTTTATAGTTGTGGGAGAGAAAAGTTACGGTAAGAACCAACTCTTTCCGACCAATCAGCTTGAAGCGTGACAAGGCTGCATTTCATTGGCCATTTAATTTGACTTGGCATGCCTTGTTATTTTAACATGTGGCATGATCCTATTGTTTTTTTTTTCATTTGACTTGGCGTGCCATGTCATTTTATACGTGGCACTAATTTGGGCCTCTAGGAAGTGGGCTCATTACTTGTGGCCCAATGAAGTTGGACTAATTTATTAAGTCCATCTATATCGGACTTATATAATTAATTCATGGAATTTTTACATTCCTATGTCACATGAGAAACCTTATTACCCTCAATATTTAAGGTTTGACTTAATTATACTTAGTATACCAAATTATCAATCTATACCATAATTAATTAAGGGTATGATTAATTGTACATTTTTTACTCCTTACTTAAAGGAATTTGCACGTTTCTCTCTCCTAAGCCCTCAGTCCCACTCACGTTTTACCCATACCCACGTTCTTTTTTCCATTTTTCATCTTCTGAAACTCAAATTTTTCCACTAAATTCATAGAAAATTGAAGAAACCCTTCAACAAAGTTGGTTCCCCATTTTACTCCGTTGAAGTTCATCAATGAAGAACAACAAAGTTCATCAAAATTAAAGTGAAATCTTCAAAGTTCATACACACATTTACCTTCAGCTTCAAATTTTTTCAATGAAGAAGAACAAACTTTCAAAGAGACAAGAGAGCAACTATTCCACTATTAACAGCTATTAAAAATTTTTGAAGCTTTGAATTCAAATTTGGGTTTTCAAAAATTATTATTTGTTCTGATTAGGTATTGTTGAAAGTAATTGGGAATATGTTTTGGAGTTTATATCTCAATTTTGAAGGATTTTGGTGAAGATTAGACTTGGTTTTGAATGAAATTCAGATTGAAACTCGAAGAATAAGAAGAAAAAGAAGATATATTGCAGAAATTATAGATAAATTGTAGATAAGTTATAGAAAAATTGTAGACTATTTTTTACAGAAGATTTTGTAGAAGTTTTAGTCATTTTGAATTTGTGAAAACAGAAAACAATGCATCTACAATCAGAATACAAATAATCTACAATTTATCTACAAAATTTATACATTGAATTTTAATATTCCAATTTCCATTTCAATTGGCATTTTCGACATAATTGCGTTTTTGCAAAAGATTTGTAGAAGTTTTAGTTGTTTTTGATTTGTGAAAACAGAAAACAAAGCACTTACAATTAGAATACAATTAATCTACAAGTTATCTACAAAGCGGGTACATTGAATTTTAATATCCCAATTCTCATCCAATTGTAGCATAACTGTGATTTTTGACATAATTATGTTTTTTCAGAAGATCTGTAGAAGTTTTAGCCGTTTTTTATTTTTGAAAACAGAAAATAAAGCATCTACAATAAAAAATAATCTACAATTTATCTACAATTTCTGCGATATGTCTTCTTCTTCAAGTTTCAATCTAAATTTCAGTCAAAACCAAGTGTAATCTTCATCAAAACCCTTCAAAATTGAGATATAAACTCTAAACCATATTCCCGATTATTTTTAACAACACCTAATCCAAACAAATAATAATTTTTGAAAACTCATATTTGAATTCAAATTTTTTAAGCTTTTTAATGGCTATCAATGGTGAAAAATATCTGGAAGAATATTTACTTCCATAATTTAGCGCGCTTAAATAGGAATATCTGGAAGAATATGATTTGATCTGATTTACACCAAATCCTTTTAGAATATTCTGTTCCTCAATTTTAGCTCGATAAATTAGGAACATTCAGCTACTATTAATTAGTATTTAATGATTGGTATAATAACTGTAGAAAAATGTGGACGTAGCGGGTAATTTAAAAACTAAGCACATTTTTGGTAATAAAGTTTCATATATGGTATAGGAAAGAAAAAAATCTCTTAATTCAATTATATTAGCCCAATAAATTTATTTGGACTAAAATATCTTATAGACAAATACATAACGATTAATTAAAAACACCATCTAAAACATATTTCTATTAAAACAGTAAATATTAAAATGGATCTTTCCTAACTTAACATAATCTTTCTATTTGTACCAAGCAAAGTATGGCATGCCCACGTCAACTTAACACAACCAACGTTTCAATCACATTTCTAGCATTGAAGATCCATGAAACAAATTTCGAAGTTCATTTGAATAAAGTTGTAACTCAAATCAATTCGTTCCTTACTAATTCAAACTCATAACTTACTAACAATTAAAGAAAAATTAAGAATCTAATGATCTATTCTGCATAACTTTTTGATAAAGTTTGATAACAAACTTTTCAATGTTGACGCAAGCTAGTTCATTTTGTTCTCTTCTTCTTTCTTTATATTTTATGTTAAAAGATAAATTAAATTATGAAAATAAGAATATTGATCAATCACTTTTACACCATGAAAAATATAAGAAAATAACTATTTATATGTACTTTAAATGATACTAATAAAAAATATCATAACTTATTAAGATTCTAATTAAAAGTAATCATATATTTTTTGAATTTTCATTTTCTCTTTATAAGTAGAAATAAAATATGTTCTATAAGTGTGTGTGTGTGTGTATATATATATATATATATTTGCTTGAGTACCTAAATCTTCAAATATTGGACTGATATGGGTCTAAATAGAGGGATATGGTTAGTGTGGATTCATATAGCGGACCCAGAAGTATATTATTGTTGCAGAATTTCAATTGGGACAAATTTTAGGTAAAGAAGTCTTTTTGATTGAGTCTCTATCAAGACTGCTGGAGTCAGTTCTTTAGTTGCGTGATATGTCTGAGTTGAAAATTTGGCTAAATACTAAGCTTGTTTAAAGACATGTCATCCTTTTTCTGCTTTGTTTGGTTTTAGGATATTATTAGTATGAATAAGAGATTTATCAAAATTCAATACTGATGATTATAGTGGGATTATTACTGGGTTGTTGTTGTTGGTATCAATTCTCATGATTATATATTGTTCAGTGATTTTGGAGGTATGGGGATTTGTGTTGTTGAATTGCTTGTGGGTAAAAACCGGATTATGCAGTCAACCAGTGCTAGCTCATTTTGGGACTTATAATGAACATTTTCTTACATCCTATTGTGGATTACGGTGATGAGAAATGAAGTTTCGAAGTTTCTGCTGACTAATGTATCTCTTGTTCAGATTGGAGAAATTAACTCAACAAGGAAGGGAAAGTTTGCAGTTGAGCTCATTCGGTATTTGTAAAGCCTGAAGTTATTTCGCAATATAGATTCTCTCGACTCAAAAGCTCCTATAGGTACTTATCAAGCACTCATTTGCACACTGTTCTCGCGCTGACGAAAATATAGTTCTCTCAAGTTTGCAGTGATGTTACAGTTGTGCGCCTGAGGCCAGTTCTCTGTCATCTGCAACTCGGCGTTTCGTGGTTTAACTTTTTTTTGGAGACAAAGCAGGAAAGTGTGAGGATGACACACGAACTCGTGCAGTCATATTTCCTGATATATCAATTTCGTAAAGGGAGCTACAACCGGTAAGAGTCTTGAATTGTTTCACTGTCAGTGTATTTAAAGAAACAAATACCCATTAAATTACCTGTAGATAGAAGTAATACAATCTTATACATTTTTGAAGATCTGTCCAGGGGCTGGGGTCTGGAAATTAAACTTCAGTTGTGGATAACTGGATATGTACTCGCAGTTTAAGTGAATCATCTATTCAAATTGTAAAGGGCTATGTTCACTCATTTTCTCAGAATTCTTCAGTGGGTTGGTACGAAAGGGCAATCACTCTAGATCGTGAAATGACGTTTCTATTAGAGAGAGATTGATGGTGAGTCCAGTTGGTTTAACTAAACCTACCATTTTCGGCTTGAATTATGTATGCATATGACTAAATTGTCAACATATTATGATTAAATTAGGTCCTTGATACATCTGACGGCACGGCAGTGCATAGTAATCATCAGGCAAAAGAAGTAGAAGGCTACACTTTGGATTATTAAATTTTGTTAGTGTAATAACTCACGTATCTGAAATTCATCATTAGCTATCTAAAAAAAAATTGTTTGTCCTGACTCCTTGATTATTATCAAATATATTGCTCGGAAAATAGAAATGATAGGACAATCAAACTTTCAGTGCCGATTATGACACACCACCTATCACATAAGCAGGAAAAAATTTCATGGCTACGTTTGCTTCCATTAAATTTGTATCTACTTCTTAAAAAAGTCTAACTGGTTCCTAAAATTCAGGCAACTTCAGACGCTTTCTTCTCTCTTGCTGCTTCGCTGCTGCTGCTGCTTCTTCTGCTTCTCTTCTTCTTCTTCCTTATCTTTAAATTGAGATTTATACTTTGAGCTAATGCTTGTAGACTATAGGAAAAATTTGGAAGCCACCATTGTTGAACCTAGGGAAAACTTGATCAATGATGACCTCGATCAAATCGATGAAACTAACCTCTTGAGAGATGGAAAACTTCGTATTCAATTCTGAAGTAGCATAGAAAAGAGAGGATTTTAAGATCACAGTTTTAAAATTGCATTATAGAAATAGATCAACTTCAGATTCAATTCTAAAGTTGTATTAAAAAGATAAGAACTTCAGATACGATTCTACTGTTGCATTGATAAGATATAGGAGAACTTCAGATCCGACTCCGAAACCCTGAATTTGTAACTTCAGATTTCAGATATGAATTTCGACGTGTGTTTCAAAGAGGTAAATTTTTTGTGAAATATGAGTATGACTCCAATGGTGGTTCCAAAATTTGGTCTATATGCACTTCCCCTGTAAGCGGGGGCGAAGCCATGGGGAAGTGACGAATTCATCTGACCTCAGTAATTTTAGCTTAGATCTTAGATATGCGATAAGAATTAAACTAAATAAGTGAAAAAAATATTTTGAACCCAATAAAATTTTAAATCTTAACCCAAAAAGTTCAAATCATGATTCCTTCACATTTGACATGTTATAAGTTCTATGTCAAAAAATAAAATAAAATAATCTACCTTACAGTAATAGTTTTGACTGCATATATTCTATAGACTAATTAGAAATAATTTAAAAGACACATTTCAATGAAACAAAAAGAAAAAAAACTGGATTGTAGAAGTTGTTCTGTTCTTGAAACTTTTTAAATTCAACATAATATAATCTGGAATTTTTTAAAATTGAACGACTTCTACACTAATCATTCTTTTTTTTCTTTTTGATTTCTTTTAATTTTGTAATTGCAATGCTTTTGAAAATTAAATATGGGTAGTCAAAAATTTTACATGGTGAAACTTTATTAGTTTTTTACGTGAAAATTACAGAGCGATAAAGCATTAATGTGGCAATGACATGTCATAACCTAGCGACTAAAGATTAACCTCCCGATTGTTTGTACTTTTAGAGCAATTCAGACGTATAGCATGTTTAATTACGCTTTCAAAATTTGGTTATTTTAGGAAGTGCCATAGTAGTACTTTTCGAGAAATTATTTTTGCATAGTAGCAAATTTATGTTAATCATTTTGAAAATTACTTTTGCCTATATTAAAGCAGTAATTTGTGGACCAAGGTTTCAAAAATACTTTTGGGAAAAGTTATTTTTTACTGCTTCTAAACATAACTTTTGTTACTACCCAAAATTACTTACTTTTATCCTAAAAACTTGACTAAACACCTTAACTTTCTAAGATCAGTATCTTCTTAAAAACAAATACTTTTGGCTTCACAAAAGCTTTGACCAAAAGACTAATAAATAGTTCAGTTACTTCAACATAATATGAGTAACTTTATTGTCACAATCGGTAAAATTAAGTAAGTCTGAAGTAGTTTTTTGGTTTTGCCCATCATCTCTAAAATAAAAGCAAAAAGGTAGATGGGCGATGGGCGCACATTAGCTGATTCCAAAATTCTCTCGGCGCACGATAGAAAAGAGTGTCATTGTGCCCGGAAATGGCTCGCCGCCGGAAAACTGCACCCGCCGATACTGCCCAGACTGTCACCCCTGACCACGGTGCTGCTACAGCACGAGAACCGCTGACTTTTGGGAGCTTCCTGCCCCAGAAATTTCAAGCCATTGAGGAGATTCATGAAGCTGAATGTGATGAAGATGCAATGCAGAGTCCGATAATCAAACCAGAAGGGAATAATAGTCAAGCTGTACGCCGACTACAATTTTCTGAGTCCAGTAAATCGGAGGTGCCAACTGCATCTGAGGTTGTACAAGGAAATCGTAGTGCTCAAATGGGTAAGACACTATCATTTGTGCCTCCCACGGACAGAGACGGTAAAAAGATCGTCAAACTAAGTGAGGATGATTTGAAGTCTCAAGTTGGGTACTGGGAAACCTCCTTAATAGGGTATGTTATTGGTGAGGCTCCTTATGAGAAAGCGATGGATAATTTTGTTATGCATGTGTGGAATTTTGTCGCTAAACCTCAGATTCTGATTCATTCTGAGGGTTACTGCATTTTCCGCTTTAATTCGATTGCTGACAGAGATCAAGTTATCCAATCCGGACCTTATTCGTACAGGAACAAACCGCTGGTATTGAGACCTTGGGAGATTGATTTTTCCTTCCAGAATGACATTTAAGCACAATCCCTGTATGGATAAGATTTCCCGGACTACCTGTGGGGTACTGGTCTACTGATGTGTTGAGTAAGTTGGCTATCTGTATACAGATAAGTTCACAGCTCATTATGAAAAAATCTCTTATGCTCGAGTGCTAGTGGAGGTTGATGCTGCTCATCCTCTTCCTGATCAGTTAGAGATTGAAACTCCATTTGGGCGTAGGGTTCAACAGATTGAATATGACTGGAAGCCTCTGTTCTGTAACCATTGCCTAAAGTTTGGTCATGATTCTATTGACTGTTGGTATAATACTAAATCTGAGGCTGGGAAGGAGCAAAATTAAGAGGGAAAGGCAAAGAGGCAGGAGCTCAGAGAGAAGAAGAAACCTAAAGCTGCTAAACAAGCATGACTTGTTAAGAAAACTCAAGTACCTGATAGCCTGCAGGAGATGATGCCAGAGCAAGCTGAACCTAGCAAGACTAATGATGTAGTGGAGATTAATACCAACCAAATGATGCTTCCTCACCATGAGACTCAGCAATTCCCTATCAACCAGGAGAGGACTATAGATACTGACAGTGAACAACAGAGCAGGAGGATTGATGAATGTAATAAAGGGAAGGCAGCTGTTGATGTGTTAGATTCTGGTGGAAGAGGCCAACAGATTGATCCGGGGCCCTCTCATAATCAATATTCCATGTTACTATGAAATATTCACTTGGAATATTAGAGGGCTTAACCTAGCCCATAAGCAGAAAGAGTTGAAAAACTTTTGTGCTGCTAATAAAGTAGATGTTATGGGGTGTCTTGAAACAAGAGTAAAGGAACATAAAGCTAAGAAAATCCTAGGAAATACTGCTAAGGGCTGGAATGTACACTGTAATTATTCTAAGGCTGAGAATGGTAGAATTTGGCTACTTTGGAAAAATCATATTCAGTTACAAATCTCCCTTGTGGCTGACCAGTTCATCAAATGCTTCATTGAAGACTCCATTAGTCATGTCAGGACCCATGCCAGTATCATCTATGCTCAGAATGATATTCACCTTAGAGAACAGCTGTGGACAGATTTGAGGAGCATTCCTATACCCAGCCAGGACACTTGGTTATTGAGTGGTGATTTCAACAATGTGTTAAGCCCTGATGATAGAATTGGATCTCCTGTCACTGAAGCTGAAGTTAAAGGATTTAAGACTGTTATTAATGACCTGCAGCTCACTCCTCTCAGAGCTACAGGATGGCATTTCACTTGGTCTAATAAACAGGGTACTGCAACCAGAGTTTACAGCAAAATTGACTGGGCACTGGGCAACTACCAATGGTTACAGCAAAATGGTCACTTCGAAGCTGATTTCATGAATCCCTCTGTGTCTGATCATTCTCCTATTCTCATCAAATGTGGAGGTCTCAAACTGCTACACCCTAAGACATTCAGATTGTTACCAATATTATGGAACTCCCTCAATTCAAATGCATCTTGATGAATGTCTGGAGGCTAGAGTATACTGGATCACCTCTGCAACAGGTTTAGAGTAAGCTCAAATGTATGAAACATCAACTTAAGGATATTAATGCTTATATGGCCACATACAAGCAAAAACTTGTACAGGCCAGAGAGACTCTGGATATCATCCAAAACCAGATGCAGAATTGTCTTTTATCACAGGTGCTATTTGATGAAGAGAAAGCTGTCTTAGCAGACATTGAGAAATGGAGTGCTCTGGAGGAACAAGTTATGAGACAGAAATCCAAAGGATAAAGCACCTTGAGTGGATGGCTTTCCTGTGGAATTTTTTACCAGAAACTGGGATATAGTTAAAGAGGATATCTTTGCTGCTGTCAAGGACTTCTTCAGCACTTGTAGTCTGCCTCCAATGATTAATACTATTGCTATATCTCTTATTCCCAAAGATAAAACTCCAGCAACTGTGAAAGACTACATACCTATAGCTTGCTGCACCACCTTGTACAAGATCATCTCCAAAGTCATCACTAGGAGGATGAAAGTTGTGATAGGTGAGCTGGTAGGGGAGGCTCAATCTGCTTTCATTGAAGGTAGAAGCATTGTAGATAATATCATCCTCAGTCATGAAATCTTCAAAGGATATTCTAGGAAAGCCATTTCTCCTAGATGTGTTTTGAAGGTGGACCTGAGGAAGGCCTATGACACATTGGACTGGAGGTTCCTCAAGCAAGTATTAGTTAATCTGGGGTTTCCTGCTATTTTTGTGCAATGGATATGGCTTGTGTCACCACTGTCTTTTATTCCCTCATGCTAAATGGAGGTCTCACAAAGCCTTTCAAAGCCAAAAGGGATATTAGACAAGGTGACCCTATGTCACCCTATTTGTTTGTTTTCAAAGCTAAAAGGGGTATTAGACAAGGTGACCCTATGTCACCCTATTTGTTTTTTCTAGCCATGGAATATCTAAATAGGGAGCTGGGACAATTGCACAGAAATGGAGACTTTAATTTTCATCCAAAGTGCAGGAAACTAAACTGTTCCCATGTATGTTTTGTTAATGATCTGCTGATGTTTTTTAGAGCTGATCTTATTTCTGTCCAAATCTTGAAGGAAGGTTTCCTCAAGTTCTCTAAAGCTTCAGGCTTGCAAGCTAATCCGGCAAAGAGTGCCATATATATAGCTGGAGTCAAACAGGATATCAAGGAGGTGATTCTGGAGACCCTAGGATTTATTGAAGGCAAATTTCCTTTCAAATATCTAGGAATTCCTCTTGACTCCAAAAAACTGTATGTTGGCCAATACTTACCTGTAATTGAGAAGATCACAGCTAGAGTAACATGTTGGTCTGCCAAACTGCTCTCCTATGCTGGAAGGTGTCAACTGATAAAATCTGTCATATTTGGCATCCAAACCTACTAGGATCAAGTGTTCATTCTGCCTAAGAGAGAATTGAAAACAATTGAAAGTATTTGCAGAACCTTTCTGTGGACTGGGAGTGTTAAATTGTCCAGAAAGGCCCTCGTGGCATGGGACACAGTCTGTAGACCTATCTCTGCTGGTGGACTAAATATTCTTGACATGACATTATGGAATAAGGCAGCAATTAGCAAGCACCTCTGGAATCTGGCAAAGAAGAAGGATTGCTTGTGGTTAAGATGGGTGCACAGTTACTATATCAAGCAGCTGGACATTGAAAAAATGTCCATACCTAAGACAGCCTCTTGGGTAGTAAGGAAAATTCTGGACAGAAGAGATGACATTATGGGAGTTCAAGTGCTTCAAGGCAATCTGAATAGTAGACTGCAAGGTTTCTGCAAGCAAGAACAGTTCCATATTCAGAAGTTATATCTAGCATTGGTTCCAACATACAGTAAGGTTACTTGGAAGAATCTGATATTGCTAACACATGCTCAACCTAGGCAGAGGTTTACTGTCTGGCTAGCTGCTCAACAAATGCTACCTACAGTAGACAGACTACAGAAAATTGGTATCCTAGTTCCTGGCAATTGTGTGTTCTGTGATCAAAGTACTAAAACTTTCAAACACCTGTTCTTTGACTGCCCAGTTACAAAGGGCCTGTGGAGAAGATTATGCAAATGGTTGGGACATAACAGGACAGTGGGTGATTGGGAAACAGAATTACAATAGGTGTGTAGCAAGGCAAAGAGTAGAGTGGATCTTAATAGTATAACTGCTTGTGCCTTCATCAACACAGTCGCAGTATCTGGCGAGAGAGGAATAACATTAGATTCAACATGAAAAGAGTCTCAACTGTGCAGAAAAATAGCCATTTCCATCCATATCTGAGGCAGAAAGTGCAAGCGTTGGCTAGTTGGCTTGGGAAAAGTTAACAAGTTTCCTTAGTTTTCTTGGTTGCTATAGCTTACTAGTTGTTCCTATACTAAGATGTAACTAGATACAATGTTAGACTTTAGTATAGAAGATTGATGTAAATGAGTAGGAGTAGTCCAAGCTCTTACTAAAGCTTCAACTTGCAAATATTTTTTGATATTAATGGATAGAATGTTTACCCAAAAAAAAAAAGTAAGTCTGAAGTAACCAATAATGATTTTATGACTTTGCTATTCTTAACATGCTACCCAAGCTACCAAAATAATCCTCATTTATTAAGGAGAGAATTATATATAAGTACAACTCATACATATACATATAGTTTTTGGCCAGTATTGTCCCTTTTTTTAAGGGTAAATGTATTTTGGTCCCTTAAATATAACCCTGAGCATATTTGGTCCTTTAAGTATGTTAAAGTGTAGCAGCTTTAATCTTACTTACAATATGCGTCCAAAATCAATTACGGGGTAGGTTTCAGCACTCACCGTCTTTTTAATTTACTTAGTAAAAATATTTTCAAAACCAACACCCGCTAATAGTATAGAGATAATAAACATTTAAGATTTTAACGTTGAAACTTTTACTTTTAACAATTTCGGTTGATTTTTCCAAAAAGAAAAATTAAAATTTGAAAAAACGAGTATCATTTTCTCATTGAAAATGAGCGCAGAAGGAGATATTTTCAAGGTAAATATTTTAGAAGACATTATCTAAAAATGAGGAATTAAAGTGATAATTTCTGTTATCCAAGAAAAGGAGAGGAAACGTTTTGCTTCGTAGCAGAAGATTTGCTTTATGAATCAGAGTTGGTTAACATGGTTAGTTTTTGAACATATTCTTTCAGTGAGACTAAAAGTGCTCCACTTTAGCATACTTAAGGAATTAAGTACGCTCAAGGTTATATTTGAAGGACCAAAATAAACCTATCCTTAAAGATAAGGGATAATATTGGTCAAAAACTCGAAAAATAATAGCTCAACCACAACTTTACAAATTTGTAACCCAAAATAAATAGACCAAGATACAAAAAAGAGGATTTTTTATTTCTATTCGGTAGAGGAGTTTCATCAGGACTATTATCTTTCTCCCCCAATTATTTTTTCTCTCATGTTAAATCATCCAAAAATCAAAACATAAAATTGCATGAGCTGCTTGCAAAAGTTGCAATTATATAACTATTGTAAAAAAGCTTGAGCTAAAAGAGTCTGCGCATAAAATTAATCACAAATATGGAACATAGAAAAGTTTGTAACTTTTCCTAAAGGATTCTTCCTCAAAACTGATAAATAAGATAAAGTACCAAGTAACATACTTTTTTCTAATTCTGTTGATCAATTTATATGGTAAAATTGAAAAACTTTACTGCAACTTCGTGATTTGGCAGAGAAATTAACAAGAGAAGTAGATTTATATATGAATTGTTCGAGAAAAGCAAGAAACCATACAAAATTTAATTTCATTATACGTGTGTTGTACATATATAATGATGTATAAATTTGTACATAAAATGTATAATAGAAGAAGAAGATCATCCTTTAATTATGGCCCAAACCAAGGGTACATCCTTCTGTTACCTTAGTGAACAAAATTCATTCCTGCACTATTTAAAGAGATGCAAAAAGCATTCTAAGGCATCAACAAAAGAGCATGCCCAGCACGTGCTTTTTTCCCTACATTTTTTAAGATTGTCCCTCCCGCTCAATCATCTTCCACATTTGTCAAAAAAGATTTCAAACCTGAGCAAAAAAAGAAGTTGGGACTGTTTCTCCACACCTCAAACAAGGTAAAGAATAAAGAACCACCAAAAAAGTTAGAGCTTTTTCAATTGTATTTCGATTTTTGATATTTCTCAAACTAAATTTCTTTATTCTTAATGTATCTGTCTTCTCGATGTAAGGATTTCTTCATCATTTTAATTTGAAAGAGATTATTGCATTATCAAAGGACAATTAGAAGTAACCAAGTTTGCTAAGTCAAGGTGTCCCGTACCTGTTTAATGAAATGTCGGAAACATTTTTAATCTTATTTACTTTCTCGCTCTGGATTAGAGTAACTCCATTATTGCACCGATAATTCCCAAAAAATATAGGAGATGAAGATGTTAGTTACGATAGATAACTACACTTTCTACCCAAAAGAAAAAAATAGCAGGTTGGTTTAGTTACAAGTTTACATCAAGGGCCATTGCATTCACAGAGATATTTACTTTATTTTTTATTTTTTATTTTTTATTTTTTACAGCAACCGTGGAATCTAATATAAGATCCTTCATGTAATTCAAGATTAGTCAAAAAAGTGGTCGATTGCGAAGCAAAATTTAAAGAACTCCTAGGAAAAGTGGTTGATCGTGAAGTACAATTAAAAAATTGTCACAACAATGAGAATAAAATTGCTGAAGTTGCATATCATGGTTAAACAAGAGCATCAAATAGTCTTAAAATTTGAAAGAATAATTGAGATTGCGCAAGGTAAGAGCTTCCATCCATCTAACTTTCCATCGATTAAAAAGTTGTCTAAGCCATCAACTTGATATTATGTTTGTGACTTATCATTATTCACATTTGTATTATGCACAGAGATCATGGTGCTACAGAACAAATTTGAACAGGATATGAAGCAGATACAATAGTTGAGGGCTGCAAGAAAATTTCGGCCTTACTGAACAAAGAGAATTTCTCCAGAATAGCGTTGTTATAAGCTAACGCAAAATACTTATGGAGAATGGGTTTCAAAATTGTTCAGTTCATTCTGTTTCTTTAGAGAGAAAAATCTTAACTAACAACACAAGATAGTTGATAAAGTTTTGTGACATCACTGTAGATGAGCTGTTGTTCTTGTATGTAGTTTTCCGTTTTGGTTGTTGTTGGTAGATATCCAACTGTTTTGGCTGAAGTGTATGCTTCATGTGTCAACTGGTTTTCTTTTAATACATTCCTAAGATGGGAGAAATGGTATCTTTTCTTACATAGCATTCTCTCTTTTATTTATCTTTATTACATAGACTTCCTATTGAGCCCATGACTTTTGCTAAGTTTTGTCAAAAACTAGCTAGGAGGTTCTAGCGGCCAACAATTTGGTGGCTCTATGTCACGACCCCAGTTCATTCTCCGTGAACATGTCGTGATGACACCTAGTCTCTATAACTAGGTAAATCTAACAATGCAAAACACAACATAACTTGCGGAATAATTAATAAAACGGAACAACTAAAAGAGAAAATACACATAAATGTCGCTCGGCATATACAACTCAATAATGCGGAAGTCTACAATATCACCCTAAAATTCGGAAACTCACGGGAACACAAGCTAGAAGAAGTACTGTAAAACGCTCTAACCTCCAAAAATGTCTACAACAAGAGTACGATAGAAAGCTAAACACTACAGACACAGTAAAGAAGGAGACTCTTTGGCCTGCGGACGCGGCAGATATACCTCGAAGTCTCCGTAACTCTCATACCTAAAGGATAGTGCGCCTGAGTGGAGGTACCTGGATCTGCACATGAAAACATGCACAGAAAGGGCATGAGTACACCACATCAGTACTTAGTAAGTGCCAACCTTAACCTCGATCGGGTAGTGACAAGAAAAGGTCAGGGCCCTACTGAGGTTAAAAAATATAATACGAATGTACAATATGAAACAGATATAAATAATGTGAACAACAGTGAAATAAGACAATATTTACAAGGCAACAACAAATAAGCGGTGAACAAAGCAAACACAGAAATGTACTACTCAATACCAAGATATCAAATGAGGATCTCCCAGGTACCGTTCAGTAGTCCATTCTCAACTGTCCAATGGATCTCCTGGGATACTGTCCCGTAGTCCATCATATATATGTATATCCGAATAATCTCCCGGGATACCATCACGTAGTCCATCATATGTGTACATCCAAGGGATCTCTCGGGATACGGCCCCGTAGTCCAACTATCAATGTGCAGAGAGATCTATCGGGAATCAAACCCCGCAGTCCCAAAGTAGATATACAGGGGGATCTATCGGGAATCTAACCCGCAGTCCCGAAGTAAAAGTGCAAGGGGATCTACCGGGAATCTAACACGTAGTCCCAAAGTAAATAAACAAGGGGAAGCTACCGGAATCCCACATCCGTAGTCATAATGTAATTGCGCAACCATAACCAGAAGATATTCATAAATGAAGTACAACTACAAGCAACAGACAATACTAAACTAACATGCTTCACATAGTACGGTCAAGGCAACTCAAGAAAATAAGCCATTTAAATCAACTAAACATGCTTTTCTAATCTAACACAGGTTATAATTGCAAGTAGAATAAAGCAAATACGAAAGAAACTCAGTCTTAATATCTTAAGTAAAAATTGGGTTTTCAACAATTAGCTCAAGTACGCGCTCGTCACCTTACATACAAGGCATTCAAATACCAAATATTGTATCCTAAGGGGAACGGTCCCTTACACAACGTTAAACAAGCCACTTACCTCGAATCTGCTCCAAAATCAACTCGAAATCACATTTTTGCCACAAGTATCCGACTCCAAATGTCCGAAATCTATTCAATTCAATCACATATTGTAAATAACATGTCAAGCTGATTCTACTATTTAATTCAAAGATAAAACGTGAAATTAGGTAAAATAACCAAAAATGCCCCTCAAGCCAACGCCTCGGAATTGGATAAATTTTATATTTCAATAACCCTCGTACTCTCACGAGTCTAACCATATAAAAATCTCTCAAATCGGATACCAAAAACTCGCTCAATACTCAGAATTTCGGCCCAAGAAGTTTCTTCCAATTTTGCTCAATTTGATCCTCAACTTCGAATTTAAAAGATGGATTTAACTATATATGTATGAAATACAACTAGAAGAAATTAACGAAACATTACCCAATAATCTCCTCTTCAAAACCCTCTCAAAATTTCCCTCTCCCGAGCTCAATTTGATTTTTCTAACTTTTGAAAACTAATTCTCGAAATCTTTATTTCTGAATAGTGGTTTCCGCTTCTCCAGACAAGGGACCGCTTCTGCAGTCTCGCTTATGCGAAAAAATGAGCCGCTTCGATGACTTTCACTAAAAATCCAAAATTTCGCTTATGCGGTTCCTATCTCGCAGGAGCGAGTCCGCTTCTGCGGAATTTCCTCCGCATCTGCGGATCCTGAAGATTATGCCCGAACCCTCTTCTACAATGACAAGGCTTCTTTTGCGGCTCCGCGTCTGCGGTTCTCAAGCTAAAAAAGCAAAAATACCAGAAGAGAAGAAACTTCAGCTGCTGCAACACTTCTCTGATCTTCCTGTCAACCATCCGAAATCATCTCGAGTCTCCTGGAACCTCAACCAAAAGCACCAATAACACCTAATACCCTATTCAAACTTGTACCAATCCTTAAAACACCTTACACCACACCGGAAACCCGAATTAACCAATGATCTAAGCCTAAGAACTTTAAATTTCATTAAAACACGCTTTTGATCAAAAACCTAACTGGAACTCGTCTGAATGACCTGAAACCTTGAAAACACATCCCAAATGACATGGTGAAGCTACAACAACTTCCAAAATTTTCCAAACCTCTGATCAAAAACTCACTATCGGACCGAAAACTTCAAAAATTCATACTTCGGCATTCAAGCCTAAATGAGCTACGTACTTCCAAAATAAATTCTGAACACGCCTCCAACCCCAAAATCACCTAATGGAGCTAACAAAACCATGTGATTTCCATTCTGAGGTCGTCTTCACGTTGTTCTGACTACATACCACTTTCCAACACTTAAGCTCATTTAGGGACTAAGTGTCTCAAAACTCTCCAAAACCAACACCGAAAGTCCCGGCAAATCAAAATAGCAGAAATAAACTTAGGGGAAGCAGTTAATGAGGGATCGGGGCGTAAATTCCAAAAATGACCGGCTTAGTCGTCACATCCTCCTACACTTAAACATTCGTTCGTCCTCGAACGAGGATAGAGAACATACCCGAAGTAGTGAAAAGATGAGGGTATCGGCTGACCTCGCCACTGAACCTTTACTGAAGCGATGTTCTTTGACCTCAAATTTTTGACCTGCCTTTCCCATATAGCCACTGGCTTCTCAACATAGGATAGGTTCTTGTGCAACTGGACTGAACTGAAATCCAACACGTGCGATGGATCACTGTGATACCTCCGGAGCATCGAAACATGAAATACTGGATGAACTCCTGCCAAGCTAGGAGGTAAGGCAAGCTCATAAGAAACCTCCCCAACACGTATGAATCCCTCAAAAGGGCCAATGAACCTCGGATTCAACTTCCCTTTCTTCCCAAATCTCATAACGCCCTTCATAGGTGATACCCGAAGGAGAACCCGCTCTCCGACCATAAATGAAACATCACGAACCTTCTTGTCCGCGTAGCTCTTCTATCTGGATTGGGCTATACAGAGTCTATCCTAAATCACCTTAAACTTATCCAATGCATCGTGAACTAACCAGTGCCCCATAGCCTGGCCTCGCCTAGCTCAAACCAGCCCACCGGAGATCTGCACCTCCTACCATATAAAGCCTCATACGGCGCCATCTTAATGCTGGACTGATAATTGTTGTTGTGAGCAAACTCCACCAATGGCAAGAACTGATCCCAAGACCCTTCAAACTCAATCACACACGTACAGAGCATATCCTCAAGAATCTTAATAGTGCGCTTCGACTGTCCGTCCGTTTGGGGGTGAAATGTTGTGCTCAACTCCACTCGAGTACCCAACTCTTGCTGGACGACCCTCCAGAATTGTGATGTAAATTAAGTACCTCTGTTTGAAATAATAGAAACTGGAATGCCATGCAGACGAACAATCTTCCGAATGTAAATCTCTGCCAACCGTTCCGATGAATAATTAGTACACACAGGGATAAAATGAGCGGACTTGGTCAGCCGATCCACATCACCCAAATGGCACCGAATTTCTTCGCAGTCCGAGGGAGACCAACTACAAAATCCATGGTGATCCTTTACCATCTCCACTCGGGAATCTCTATCTGTTGAATCAACTCACCTGGTCTTTAGTGCTCATATTTCACCTATTGGCAGTTGAGGCATCTAGCCACATATCCAACTATATCCTTCTCCATCTGTCTCCGCCAATAGTGTTGTCTCAAGTCTTGATACATCTTCCCGGCGCACGGATGGATGGAATAACGCGAACTATGAGTCTCTGCTAAAATCAAATCCCAAAGCCCATCTACATTGGGCACACAAATCCGACCCTACAACCTCAACACCCCATCATCTCCAATGGTCACATATCTGGCATCGCCGTGCTGAACCGTGCCCTTGAGGACAAGTAAATGAGGGTCATCATACTGCCGCTCCCTGATGTGGTCGAATAAGGAAGACCGAGAAACCACACAAGCTAGGACCCGACTGGGCTCCGAAAGATCCAATCTCAAAAACTGATTGGCCAAGGCCTGAACATCCATCGTCATAAGCCTCTCTGAAGCTGGTAAATATGCCAAACTCCCCAAACTCTCCGCCCGGCGACTCAAGGCATCTGCTACCACATTGGCCTTGCCCGGGTGATACAGAATAGTAATATCATAATCCTTTGGCAACTCTAACCACCTCCTCTGGCGCAAATTTAGATCCTTCTGCTTGAACAAATGCTGCAAACTCCTATGATCAGTATAATCTCACAAGGCACAGCGTACAAATAATGACGCCAGATCTTCAAGGCATGAACAATAGCAGCTAACTCAAGGTTGTGGACATGGTAGTTCTTCTCATGTATCTTCAACTGCCTGGACGCGTAGGTAATCACCCAACCGTCCTGCATGAACACCACTCCGAGGCCAACTCTCGAGGCATCATAGTAGACGGAATAGGATCCCGAACTGGTAGGCAATATCAAAATTAGGGCTGTAGTCAAAGTTGTCGTGAGCTTCTGAAAGCTCACCTCACACTACTCTAACCAGTGAAATGGGACACCCTTCTGGGTCAATCTAGTCAAAAGGGCTGCAATCGATGAAAACTCCTCCACGAAACGACAATAGTATCTTGCCAAACCAAGGAAACTGTGAATCTCTGTAGTTGAGGACAGCCTGGGCTAACTCTGTATGGCCTCTATCTTCCTCGAATCTACCCGAATTCCCTCCCTCAAAATCACGTTGCCTAAGAATGCCACTGAATCCAACCAAAACTCACATTTTGAGAACTTCGCATATAACTTCTTCTCTCTCAGGATCTAAAG
This sequence comes from Nicotiana benthamiana, assembly GCA_034376525.1. Taxonomy (NCBI): domain Eukaryota; kingdom Viridiplantae; phylum Streptophyta; class Magnoliopsida; order Solanales; family Solanaceae; genus Nicotiana; species Nicotiana benthamiana. Next base: position 121,823,809 of record CM067331.1, read on the forward strand.
CATGGTCCTCAGGTGCTGCTCATGATCTTCACGACTCCGAGAATACACCAGAATATCATCAATAAAAATTATAACGAACAAGTCGAGATATGGCCTAAACACACTGTACATCAAATGTATAAAAGTTGGTGGGGCATTGGTTAGCCTAAAGGAAATAACAAGGAACTCGTAATGACCATCCGAGTCCTAAAGGTAGTCTTCGGGATGTCTGGCTTCCGAATCTTCAACTGATGGTAACTTGAGCACAAGTCAATCTTAGAAAACACATGTGCGCCCTGAAGCTAGTCAAATATCATCGATACGTGGCAAAGGATAACGGTTCTTCATTGTAACCTTGTTCAACTGGCGATAATCAATACACATACACATAGAACCACACTTCTTCTTTATAAACAAAACAGGAGCACCGTACCACCGGAACTGAATCAACAGAAGGGGTATCAGCACTAACATCTCTCACATAAGCTAAATACGCGGAGCACCCCTTCTCAACCATACATTGAGCTTTTATAAAAGAGACAACTCTACTGGGAGTGTGATCTAAAGTACGACTCCACTTAACACGCGGAATACCTGGCATAGCCAGTGTCACGGTCTTGGCGTGAAAATACAAAATAGCAAAATAGGGTGACAACCAGTTCATGCCCAAAATAATGTCAAAATCAACCATACCGAGTAATAATAAATTCGCTCTGGTCTCAAAACAACGAATAATAACTAAACATGACCAATAAACGCGGTCCACAACAAGAGAATCCGCCATTGTAGTAGAAACATAAACGGGGGCACTCAAAGAATCCCGAGGCACACCCAAATGCGGAGCAAAGTAAGAATACACATAAAGCAAAGTAAGAAGACACATAAGAATAAGTAGAGCCCGGATCGAGGAAAATGGATGCCTCTCTATGACAAACATGTATAATACCTATGATAACAGAGTCGGAGGCAACAACCTCGGCACGAGCTCGAAGGGCATAATATCTGGACTGGCCTCCCTCTTGAGGGTGACCTCTACCTCCCCGGCCTCCATCTCTAGTTGGCTGAGCGGGTGGGGCGGCAACTGGAGCTATGATCATGGCCTGAGAACTCTGAGGAGCACGCTTTGGCCGAGCAGTCTGTGATGATTTACCCCTACCAAGTATAGGGCGGTCCCTAACCATATGTCATGTATCACCACAATCGTAACAAGCTCTGGGTGGGCGCGGTGGTGGTGACTTACTAGGGCGAGGTCTGCTGGACTGGCCTCTAGAAGTACCCTAGCACAGGAGGCGCGCTAGAAACTGGATGCATAGTAAGGCTCCTGAGGTATAGGCGGAGCTGGAGCACTGCTGGCTGCTGGAAGAGCTAAATGAATGGGGCGACCCATATAGCCCCTACCATAACGACCTGTACAGGCACCAGAGTAGTGGCCTGACTCTCGAGACCTCTTGGCCTCCCTCTCCCCCCGCTCCCTGGCGAGCATACCCTCGATCCTCCTAGCAATGCTCACTACCTGCTAATAAGGAATGTCCATCTCCAACTCTCGAGCTATGCTACATCTGATGGGTGGGGTAAGAACCTCAATGAACCTGGCGAGCATACCCTCGATCCTCCTAGCAATGCTCACTACCTACTAATAATGAATGTCCATCTCCAACTCTCGAGCTATGCTACATCTGATGGGTGGGGTAAGAACCTCAATGAACCTGCGAACTCTCTCACGAACTGTAGCAACCAACGCCCGTACATGCCTGGCCAATCTAGTATAACGGATAGCATACTCCAAAACGGTCATAGCACATTGGCACAAATGCTCAAACTCTCGAGCTATGCTACATCTGATGGGTGGGGTCCAAGTTAGTGAAGCAGCCTTGACTGGACTGTCTATCCCATAAGTGTGCCACCAATAATAGGCGGCTCTACGAGGTTGAAAAGCAGTAAACTAAACCTCACTGGACTCTACTATGACCATAGTGCGAAGAATACAGTGACACTCCTCTAGAAATTCCAAGCCATCGTTTGATGCTAACCCACTGAACACTGGGGGATCATACTTCTTGAACCTTTCAAGTCTCCGTTGCTCATCCTTTGAAGCAGCTGACCCGTCCTCGGGTTGAACTGGCGCTACAAGCGGTGCGGGAATAATCTTGGGAGACTGCTCAACCTACACTCGCTGCTCAGGAGTACGGAAAGTGGGAGTCTGTGCTCCTCCCCCGGCATGGGATGTAGCTGCAGCAAGGGGAAACAACCCTGCCTGGGCCAAGGTGGTGTACATACTCATGAACTGAGCCAAAGTCTCTTGGAGAGCTGGAGTAGTAGTGGCAGTAGTAGGCATGCCAGGTGCCTGGGCTCCGGCTGGATCTGCTGGTGGTGCCTCGGCAATAGCTCGTGCAGGGTCTCTGGCTGCACCATGTGCGTGTTCTCGATCTCTACCCCGGCCCCAGACCTCTGACGGCTACAGTAGGGTGTACGGGTGCTTGATCATCCCGAGTAATGCGTGTCCTCACCATCAGTGAGAGAATAGGAGACATGAGTTTAGAATTTTGTGATGTCAAAATTTTGCACGACAAAGAAATCAAATGAAGTGGAAATTTCCTAGCAGTTACATAGTCTCTCGTATATAAGTACAGACGTCTCCGTACCGATCAACAAGACTCTAATAAATCGGCCTGTGCCCTGTGACTCCTATGAACCTAGAGCTCTGATACCAACTTGTTACGACCCTAGTTCACCCTCCGTGAACATGTCGTGATGCTTAGTTCCTATAACTAGGTAAGCCTAACAATGTGAAAAACAACATAACTTGCGGAATAATTAATAAAATGGAACAACTAAAAGAGAAACTGTAAATAAAAATCGCTCGGCATATACAACTTAATAATGCAGAAGTCTACAATGTCACCCCAAAACCCGAAAACTCATGGGAACACAAGCTAGAAAAAGTACTGTAAAACGCTCTAACTTCCAAAAATGTCTACAACAAGAGTACGATTGAAAGCTAAACACTATAGGCAGAGTAAAGAATGAGACTCTTCAGTCTGCGGACGCGCCAGATGTACCTCGAAGTCTCCGTAGCTCTTCCTGCCTCAAGGATAGTGCGCCTGAGTGGAGGTACCTGGATCTGCATATGAAAACATGCACAGAAGGGGCATGAGTACACCATAACGGTACTTAGTAAGTGCTAAAACTAACCTCGCTCGGGTCATGATGAGGAAAGGTCAGGGCCCTACTGAGGTTAAACAATATAATACAAATGTACAATATGAAACAGATATAAATAATGTGAACAATAGTGAAATAAGACAGGATTTACTAGGCAACAACAAATAAGCAGTGAACAGAGTAAACACAGATATGTACAGCTCAATACCAAGATATCAAATGAGGATTTCCAAGGGTACCGTTCAGTAGTCCTTTCTCAACTGTCCAGTGGATATCCCGGGATACCGTCCCATAGTCCATTATATATATGTATATTTGAAGGATCTCCCGAGATACCGTCACGTAGTCCATCATATGTGTATATCGGAAGGATCCCCCGGGATACAGTCCCGTAGTCCAACTATCAATGTGAAGAGGGACCTGTTGGGAATTAAACTCGCGGTCCCAAAGTAAATATCCAAGGAGATCTAACGGGAGTCTAACCCGCAGTCTCGAAGTAAAAGATTAGGGAGATCTACCAAGAATCCAACTCGTAGTCCCAAAGTAAAGAAACAAGGGGGGCTACCAGAATCTCACATCTGTAGTCCCAATGTAATTGCGCAACCACAACCAGAAGATATTCATAAATGAAGTACAAAAATACAAGCAACAGATAGTACTGGCCTAACATGCTTCGTGTAGTACGGTCAAGGTAACTGAAGCAAATAAGCCATTTAAATCAACTAAACATGCTTTTCTAATCTAACACAAGTTATAATTGCAAGTAGAATAAAGCAAATACAAAAGAAACTCAGTCTCAATATCTTAAGTAAAAATTGGGTTTTCAACAATTAGCTCAAGTATGCGCTCGTCACCTTACGTACAAGGCATTCAAATACTAAATATTGTATCCTAAGGGGAAAGGTCCCTCACACAAGGTTAGACAAGCCACTTACCTCGAATCTGGTCCAAAATTAACTTAAAATCACACTTTTGCTACGAGTATCTGACTCCAAATGGCCCAAATCAATTCAATTCAATTACATACCGTAAATAACATCTCAAACAATTGATTCTACTATTTAATTCAAAGATAAAATGCAAAATTAGGTAAAATGACCAAAATTCCCCTTACTCCAACGCCTCGGAATCGGATAAATTTCATATTTCTAGAACCCTCATACTCTCACGAGTCTAACCATATAAAAATCTCCCAAATCGAATACCAAAACCCGCTCAAAACTTAGAATTTAGGCCCAAGAAGTTCCTTCCAATTTTGCTCAATTTTGATCCTCAAATTCAAATTTAAAAGATGGATTTAACTATATATTGATGAAATATAACTAGAAGTATTAAAGAAACGTTACCCAATAATCTCCTCTTCAAAACCCTCTCAAAATCGCTCTTTCCCGTGATCAATTTGATTTTTCGAACTTTTGAAAACCAATCCTTGAAATCTCTATTTCTGAACAGTGGTTTCCGCTTTTGTGGACAAGGCCCCGCTTCTGCGGTCTCGCTTATGCAAAAAATGATCCGCTTCAGTGACTTTCACTAAAAATCCAAAATTCTACTTCTGCGGTTCCTATCTCGCAGGAGCGAGTCCGCTTCTGCGAAATTTCCTCCGCATCTGCGGATCCTGAAGATTATGCCCAAAACTGATTTGCGATGACAAGACCACTTCTGCGGTTCTCAAGCCGCAGAAGCGAAAATACCAGAAGAGAAAAAACTCCAACTGCTGCAACACTTCTCCGATCTTCCCATCAACCTTACGAAATCATCCGGAGACCCCCAGAACCTCAACCAAAAGCACCAATAACACCTAATACCCTATTCAAACTTGTACCAATCCTTAAAACAGCTTACACCATACCGGAAGCCCGAATTAATCAATGTCTATGCCTAAGAACTTCAAATTTCATCAAAACACGCTTTCGATAAAAAAACTAACCAAAACACGTCTGAATGACCTGAAACTTTGCACACACATCCCAAATGACATGATGAAGCTACTTCAACTTTTGAAATTCCATTCCTACACTCACATCAAAAACTCTCTATCGGAACGAAAACTTTAAAAATTCATACTTCAACATTTCAAGCCTAAATGAGCTACGGAATTCCAAAATACATTCCGAACATTCTCCCAACTGCGAAATCACCTAATGAAGCTAACGGAACCATCGAATTTCCATTTTGAGGTCGTCTTCACACTGTTCCGACTACTGACCACTTTTCAATACATAAGCTCTCATTTGGGGACTAAGTGTCCCAAAACTCTCCGAAACGCAACACCGAACGTCCTGGCAAACCAAAATAGCATATATAAACTTAGGGGAAGTAGTTAATGGAGGATCTAGATATAAATTCCAAAAATGACCACCCTGGTCGTCACACTCTAAGTCGGACATCTCAGATTTCTTTTTCATCTTGTTAACACTTCAAACTAGTGAGCAACTAGCAATAAGGAATACTTTTGTACCTTGACTACTTCAAACATTTAGACCTTTACACTAGCATCCACAAAATAGCAGACTTATATATCAAACAAAAAAGTTATTAGAACTTTGTAACATCTGTAGTATTTGTTGGACTTTAAGCCATTGTGCTTTAAATACTAGAAGTGTGAATTGGGAAATGGTGGAAAATAGAATGGAGGGAAATAAAAAATTTGAATCAAATGAGCTTTGTGAATTGAACTTTGTCCCTCATTGGTGAGGGACAACTACACTCTTGTGTCTAAATATAAGATCACTTCTCAGAGCTCTTAGAATGAGTTGAAGAGAATGAAGCATTGCGCCGTCGTTGTCGCTCGGCTTCGACTTCGGCTTCGGTCAGTTCATTAATGGAATTAACTGGAATCCAAAATGTTGAACGTTGGTTTTCCCTTTTAAACAGACACCTCTTCCTTTCAAATATCTGTTCACATTATGAACAGACATCACATCTCTTCCGGCAATTGCTTATAAATTCCAAGGCATGGCTTCCTTTTCATACACTGAAAAAATACAGAACTTCCTTCCTTCTGAAAATCCTGCATTCTACTTTGCAGTTTCTCTTTTAAATTCCTAGGTGTGATTTTGCTCTATTATTTGAGTTCATTGGTATATTGCAGATTATATTGCCACTATCGCATGAAGGTTTATTCCGTTTCATCCTGGGAGAATTTAATCCATTACCTTGTTAACTTGTGAGGGGGTTAAAATTCCTTAAGAACGCAGAAGGAAATTGTGGACTCAGAATATTTCTTATAGTTTACTGTTTTTCCAGTTTCTTCTAGCAGTTTATCTAATTTCTGTTTAGCACAGTAGCGACAACAAATTTAAGGAATTTTAAATTTATGTTTCTGTGTTGAAATCTATATTGAACTGTTATCTGTATTTTGTATGCTGGTTTGGGGACTAAATCCTTGGTTCTTTCTACTCCGATATATTTTTTACGCCGTTTAATGAACATAAAAAATTTATGAGGGTATTAAATTTGAATATGGTGTGAAGAATATAATAAACTTCACCGTTTATATTTTGAATGTTTGGTTTGGTATTCAGTTTGAAGATATAAAACCTTTATTGATTGTTAAAAAGTTATGTTTGTTGCCAAATTTACGAAAAAATAGCAAATGAGGACCAAACTAATGCTAATGGAACGGGTGCTACTGTTACGAGTGTTGTTGCCTCATCGAGCCGTTCAACTCCTACTCATGCTATGGCACCAACAGAAAAACTCGAAAAGTTTTCCAGTATTGACTTCAAACATTGGCAAATGAACATGCTCTTCTATCTTACTACGTTGAGTTAGTAGAGATTCATCAAGGAGGATCCTCTGGTGCTGGCTGAAGGCACTCCAGAAGACGAACGGTTTATTGTAACTGAAGCATGGAAACATTCTGATTTCTTGTGCAAAAACTACATTTTAAGTAGCTTGGAAGATAGCTTGTACAATGTATATAGTGTCATGGAAACTTCAAAAGCGTTATGGAATGCGCGTGAGAAGAAGTACAAGACTGAGTATGCCGGACTTAAGAAGTTCGTGGCTGCAAGGTTTTTAAATTTCAAGATGGTTGACACTAGGTCGATCATAACTCAAGTCGAAGAATTATAAGTCATAGTGCATGACCTCTTTGCTGAAGGTATGATCCGAATCAATAATTTTATTAATAAGATTTATCTTGTTATTAATTATGAATTTATTATTGAAGATATGGTCATAAATAAGGCATTTCAAGTCGCAACTTTTATTTCGAAGTTACCTCCATTTTGGAAGGACTTTAAGAACTATCTAAAACACAAGCGTAAAGGAAATGACACTTGAAGATTTGATTGTTCAACAAAAATGCTGAAAAGAAGTCAAGTGGAAACTCAATAATAATAAGGGTTAACATTGTTGAGGAGGTGCCTCAAAATAAGAAGAAAAAGAAGGCTTCTGGACCAAAGAATTACCCAAGCAAGAAAAAGTTCAAGGGTAATTACCACACTATGGAAAGTTTGGACATAAGGCCGTGGACTGTCGTGCACCAAAGAATAATGTACATAAGAATAAGAAGAGAAGAATAAAGCTAACATGGTTGAAAATGTTGAAGAAATGGATGACTTGTGTTCCGTGTTGTCTGAATGAAACTTGGTAGGAAATCCTAAAGAATGATGGATTGATTCTGGAGCCACCCCCATGTTTGTGCTAACAAGGAGTTATTTTCTTCCGATGCCCCCCCAGAACCCGACGAGACAATTTTCATGGGAAATTTGCCTGTATAAAAATGAAGGAGTTAGCAAGATTGTGTTGAAGATGACGTCGGGAAAAGTTGTGACTCTAAATCAAGTTCTCCATGTTCCATTAATTCGCAAGAATCTTGTATCTACCTCACTTCTTGTCAAGAATGGATTCAAATGTATTTTTTTTTAAGCTTAACTGTCGATTTGTATTGATATCAAAAAAATATACAATGTAATCCTATGGTAGTAGTATGGACTCCTACTACTCATTTACACTTTCATTCTAGTTACACTTGAATCCTAACTACTCAAGTCATATATACATTACTACCTAGTAGTTAATGATCAATCAAAACTAAGGGTAGAAGTTGAGCATTTGTAGCCCATCCTTCCACCTTTTACAATTCCTATTTCTTGCATGTATTAGCATTGCTACTTCTCTGCAACATTGTCCTTCATCAAATGTCTTGTTCTCAAATCTGATCAGATTTCTATTCTTCCACAGCAATGCAACAATAGTCACAAATGCTGTTGCAGTGATCTCTTTCTTCCAGTTTTTGCTCTTGGCATTGCTACAAATCCATTTTACTTCATTCTCCCAGCATTCAGTAGTCCTTATATGTCCCAACCATATACAGATTCTCCTCCATACTCTACTGGTAATGTCACATTCAAAGAACAAATGCTTGAACTCTTCATCATACCTTTTGCAGAATACACATAAGGTTGGTATTTGGATGCAAATAATTTGCAGCCTCTCAATGGTAGGAAGTTTCTGATGGGCAGCTAACCAGACAGTGAACTTATGTCTAGGTAGAGCAGATGATACAAGCATAAAATTCCTCCATGCAATCTTAGGGAATTTTGGCAACAGAGCAATATACATTTTATGAATCTGAAATTTTCCTAGCTTGCAAACACTCTGAAGTCTGTTGAATATATTACCTTGCAACTGAATATTCCCCAACACCAATGTCCTACTGTCCAATATCTTCTTTACTACCCAAGATGAATTTGATGGCACAACCACTGACTCTATGGTTCTATTTTTGATATAGTAAGCATGTACCCATCTAACCCATAGACATTCCTTCTTCTTTGCCAAATCCCAGAGTAATTTAGCTATAGCTGCTTTGTTCCATATTTCCATTCTCACAACATTGAGACCCCCAGAGGATATAGGCTGACATACTTTGTCCCAAGCCACAAGTGCTCTTCTGGATAAAGTTGCTTTGCCTGTCCATAGATAAGATCTGCAAACTGCCTCTATAGCCTTCAATACCTTCTTAGGAATTATAAACACCTGTGCCCAATAAGTTTGCATTCCAAAGATCACAGCCTTTATCAGTTGAGTTCTGCCAGCATAGGATAATAGCTTTGCAGACCAGCAAGTAACTCTTGCTGTGATCTTTTCAATGAGAGGCAAGTAATGCTGAATAAATAGCTTCTTAGAATCCAGAGGGACTCCAAGGTATCTGAAGGGAAGATGTCCTTCAGTGAAACCTAAAGCAGCAATAATCACCTCTCTAGTATCCTATGGAATTCTTGCTAAATAGATTGCACTCTTGCCTACATTTGCCTGAAGTCCAGAAGCAGCTGAGAATGTAAGAAATGTGCTGTGCAGAATTTGAATAGAGACTATGTCAGCTCTACAGAACATTAGCAAGTCATCAGCAAAACATACATGTGTAATGTTTAGCTTCCTGCATCTAGGATGGAAGTTGAAATTTCCATCCTTATGCAGCTGCTGCAGCAATCTGTTCAAATATTCCATGGCCAGAACAAATAGATAAGGAGACATAGGATCCCCCTGCCTTATTCCTCTCTTAGCATTGAATGGTGTAGTAAGACCTCCATTCATTACTAGAGAGTATGAGGCAGAAGAAATACAAGCCATTATCCAGTTTGTAAACTTAGCAGGAAACCCCAGTGTAATAAGGATCTGTTTCAGAAATCCCCACTCTAATGCATCATAAGCCTTCCTGAGATCCACTTTTAGAACACATCTAGGTGAAACCCCTTTCATAGATTATCCTTTAAATATTTCATGGCTAAGTAGGATGTTATCCATGATACTCCTTCCTTCTATAAATGCAGATTGAGCAGGTCCAATCAGGTCTCCAATTACACTTTTCATTCTTCTGGTAATAACTTTGGATATGATTTTACATAGTGTAGTACAGCAAACAATTGGTCTGTAATCCTTCACTGTGGTAGGAGATTTGACTTTTGGCACAAGGGCTATTGCAGTAGTATTGATCATATGTGGAATTTTATAGGTTTCAAAGAATTCTTTAGTAGCAGAAAATATATCCTCTTTTACAATCTTCCAGTTCTTTGTAAAGAACTCAATGGGAAAACCATCTACTCTTGGTGCCTTATCCTTGGGCATTTCATTAACAGCTGCATTGATTTCCTCCATTGTGACTGGACTAATAAGAACTCTTTGCTGCTCAAGTGTAAGACATCTTCCTCCTCTCATTATATTAGTATCCACACAGGGAAGTTCAGCAACAGATTCTCCCATTAGAGATTGGAAAACCTTTAAGAACTCCTGTTCTACAGCAATAGGCTCAGTTAATTTGAAACCTGTGTCAGTATGAATAGAAGTGATATTATTTTGACCTGTTCTGATCCTCCATTGTGCATGAAAGTACTTGGTATTTGCATCTCTACATTCAATCCATGTAGCTTTGGATTTTTGCCTCATTACTTGCTCTTCTACATTGTTCCATTTGTCAAGTTCTTCTAGCAAGCATCTTTCTTCAATAATCAACTCCTGTGAAAGACAGTTTTTCTGCATCTGTAACTGTAGAATATCAAGTCTTTCTCTTGTCTGGAAGATCTGTTGCTTGTACTTGGCTAATGGTCATTTAACCCCTTTAGTTGCTGCTTCACTGCCTTCAATTTGCTCCAAATCTGTTGCATATGTGAGCCATGATAAACCTTTTCCCAGACTTGCTTAACAATGTCATGAAACTGCTCATGTTCCATCACAGTGCTATATAGCCTGAAAGGTTTAGGATGTAATGGCTTGTATGCACCAAATTTAACTAGGATAGGGGAGTGATCTGATATCAATGGATTCATGTAATCAGCCTCCAAGTGTCCAAACTGCTGTAGCCATTGATAGTTGCCAAATGCCCAGTCTATCTTGCTATACACTCTAGAATCAGCATCTTGTTTGTTTGTCCAAGTAAAGTGCCATCCTGTTGCTCTTAAAGCAGTAAGTTGTAAGTCATCTACTGTGCCTTTGAAGTCCCTTATTTAAGCCTCAGTTACTGGAGAACCAATCCTATCTTCTGAGCTTAACACACAGTTGAAATCACCACTTATAAGCCATGCATCTTGTTGAGGAATAGAAATTGTTCTGAGATCCTTCCACAGTTGTGCTCTAAGTACTGCAGTGTTTTGAGCATATATAACACTGAACTGAAACCTAACTAAACTTCTTGTATCCTCTACTAGACAATGAATAAACTGATCAGAAAGAGTTACCCCTTGAATCTGTATATGAGGTTTCCATAAGAGCCATATTCTCCCATTAACAGCCTTTGCATAATTGCACTGCCACATCCAACCTTTTGCAATCCTGTCAAATATTTCCTTAGCTTTATGTTCCTTAACCCTTGTTTCAAGAATACCAATAACATCAACTTTATTATCAGTAAGGAATTGTTTCAATTCCTTCTGCTTTGGGGCCTGGTTAAGTCCCCTAATGTTCCATGTGACTACAATCATGGATCAATATTTGTTAGACTGTAAGAAGGTCCAGGATCAAACTGTTGCCCTCTACTTCCCATAACTTCCATGATTCTTTTTCCTCTATTACCCATGCTAGCCACCTGTTCACCATTAGTAGTGATAGCAATATTTACTTCACTAAGTTGATCTTCAGAATTCTGTTGTTCATTCTGCTGCAAAATACCTTGTCCCACATTTAGCATACTTGAATCCTGATCTGCCTGCACTTCTGGAACTGGTGGATCAACAGCTCCCTCATGCTGCTTTTGGACTTCATCACTTGTTACATTCTTCTTTACAATCCATTCCTTCTTTTTTTTGTTTCCCCTGTTGTTTGTGTCTAGTTTCCCCATTCCTTATGTCTCCTTTCTCCTCCTCATGCTTGTCTGCATTTCCAGTAGAGTACCAACACTCAATTGTCTCATGTCCAAACTTGAGGCAATGGTTACAAAAAGTAGGTTTCCAGTCATATTCAACAGACTGAATCTTAGGTCCATAAGGTGTTTCAATTTCCAACTCATCTGGAAGTTGATAAGCAGCATCAACTTCAACAAGTATTCTAGCAAATGAAATTTTATCATAATGAGCAGTAAATTTATCAGTATACAATGGCTTCCCAATTGCACTTGCCAACTTACTCAATACCTCCACAGACCAATACCCTACAGGAAGACCTGGGAATCGAATCCAAATAGGGATAGTGCTGAGCACACTAGCCTGAAAATTAAAATCAACTTCCCATAGTCTTAGTACCATAGGCTTACTCCTAAAAGTATATGGGCCTGATTGCATGACTGTATCTCTATCTTCAGCACTGTTGAATCTAAAGATACAATACCCTTCTGCATGCACTAGAACTTGAGGTTTGGTGACAAAATTCCAAACATGTATAACAAAGTTTTCCATATTTTCTTCACTAGGCCTATCTCCAATTACAAATCCAATCAATGCATTTTGCCAATACTCCAGTTGTGGTTGTAAATCCTCTTCATAGATCTTCACTACCTTTTTTCCATCTCGCATAGTAGGGGGAACAAAGGATAGAGGCTTACCCATTTGCACATCTCTGTTACCTCTGACCACTTCCGCAAGTGTTCGCTTTGATTTTTCTGGCTCAACAACTTCAGTCTCTGCTGGTAATGGATTTTCTGGTTCCATTACTGCTGAAAATTGTAATCTCCTCGCTGTTGTGTCACTCATCCCTTCATTAGCTACTTCTGCATGTAATTTATCCTTCGATTGGTACCTCAGAGGAAGAAAGTTACCAAATGTTAGGGGTTCAAGAGTAGTTGTGATTCCACGTTCAGGTGTAACGAGCTTAGGAGGAACAGCATTAACAATCGGAGCAACATTCCTTCGCTTTCTGGCCATTTCCGGCGACAATTCCGCCGTGCTATTGTGCGCCGGAGAAGATACTGTTCGATTGGTTTGCTATAGTGCGCCGAGAGCGTTCCTCATCCTTCTCTCCTTATCTCGATTTAAATCTTTCAAATGTATTTTTGTTTCTAATAGTGTTGTACTAAGTAATAATGATGTGTATGTAGGAAACGGTTACCAAAATGAGGTCCCTTTTAAGCTAAATGTAATAGCAGTTCCTACCAAGAAAGTTAATGCTTCTTCTTACTTACTTGAGTCAAACACTTTATGAAATGCACGCTTAGGTCACATCAACTTCAAAACAAAGCGAAAAATGATAAATTTGGAAGTATGTCTAATATTTGATTGCATTATTTCCAAATGTCAAATATGTGTGTAATCAAAGCATGCTAAGCATCCTTGTAAGTCTGTTGAAAGAAATTCAAGTCCTTTAGACTTAATTCATACAGATATTTGCGATATGAAGTCAACACAATCTCGTGGTGGGAAAAAGTATTTTATTACTTTTATTGACGATAGTACGAGATATTGCTATGTTTATTTACTTAATAGTAAAGATGAAGCAATTGATGCTTTCAAGCAATACAAGAGTGAAATTGAAACACAACTAAACAAAAAGATCAAAATGATAAGAAGCTATAGGGGTGGCGAATATAAATCTCCTTTTGAAGAAATATGTTTGAGAAATGGAATTATTCATCAAACAACTATCCTTTACTCTCCACAATCTAAAGAAATTGCGGAGAGAAAGAATCGAACATTGAAAGAGATGATGAATGCGTTGTTGATAAGTTCTAGTTTACCACAGAACTTATGGGGGGAAGCTATACTTACAGCTAACCGTATAATCAACCGTGTACCTCATAGTAAAACACAGTCCTTTCCTTATTAAAATGGAAAGGAAGGAAGCCCAGCTTGAAATACTTCAAAGTGGGGGGGGGGGTGTTTAAATAAGGTACAAGTTCCTAAACCTAAAAGGGTTAAGATAGGTCCAAAAATAGTTGACTGTGTATTTATTGGATATGTAACTAATAGCAATGCATATCATTTCTGGTTCATAAATCAGAAAATCCTGAGATCCACGTTAATTCGATAATAGAATCAGATAAAGCTAAATTCTTTGAAACTATTTATCCATATAAAAGGAAAGTGAATTTTCCTACCAAAAGTCAAAACGACCTCGGGAGGAAACAACAGATTGTATGCCTAATGAGGTACATCCGAGAAGAAGTAAACATCAAAGAAAATCTTCTTTCTTTTGTCTAGATTTTAGGACTTTCCAGCTAGAAAATGAGCCTCAAACCTTCAAGGAAGCAAAGTCTTCCTCAGAAGAACAATATTGGAATGAGGCTTTCAATAGAATCCATATTGAGCAACCACACCAGGAAATTGGTTAACCTTCCTCCAGGTAACAAAAATTTGGGTTTAAAATGGATTTTCAAGAAGAAAATGAAAGACGATGGTACTATTGAAAAGTACAAGGCAAGACTTGTTGTCAAAGGATTTATGCAGTGAAAAGGTCGTGACTATTTTTACACATACTCGCCGGTAACAAAAATTACATCTATTCGGATGTTAATAGCATTAGCCGCCTTGTATGATCTTCAAATCTATAAAATGGATGTAAAATTAGCCTTCTTAAATGGTGATCTAGAGGAAGAAATTTACATGAACAAACAAGTTTTGTGGTTCTGAGAAAAGAAAAAAAGGTGCGTCGACTTGTTAAGTCCCTTTATAGACTAAAACAAAGACCCAAGCAATGACATGCGAAATTTGAAAAAACAATATTGTCAACTGGATTAAAGATTAATGTATATGATAAATGTGTTTACATTAAGAACATTCCAAGTCATATAGTCATTGTTTGCTTATATGTTAATGATATGCTAATAATAAGCAAAGACATAGCCGGAATTCAAGCTACTAAGCGTATGCTTGCTAGTAAGTTTGATATGAAAGACTTAGAAGTTGCCGATGTAATTCTAGGAATTAAAATCCAGAGGACTCCTCAGGGTCTGTCTTTTTCTCAATCACATTATATGAAAATGGTACTTGAAAAATTCAAACACTTGGAATTAGAATTGCAAGAACTCCAATTGACTTAAACCGTCATATTGTAAAGAATAAAAGTGAAAGCACGTCTCAATTGGATTATGCTCGTGTGTTGGAAAGCATAATGTATATCATGAATTGTACACGTCCTGATATAGCTTGTGCAATAAGTAAACTTAGTCGATTCACAAGTAATCCCAACAAACATCAATGGGTGACAATGAAACGAGTTCTGGGATATTTGGAATATAACCAAGACTAAGCTTTGCACTACAATAAATATTTTGTGGTTATCGAAGGATATAGTGATGCAAAGTGGATAACTAGCTCAACAGAAACAAAGTCACAAGTGGATATGTTTTTACTGTTGGTGGAGGAGCAGTATCTTGGAAGTATTCATAACAGACGTGGATCGCTCGCTCTATAACGAAATTAGAGTTTATAGCTTTGGATAAGGCCCGCGAAGAAACTGAACGGATTCAAAATTTCTTAGAAAACATTCTGTTCTAGCCAAAACCTTTGGCTCCTAAGCATACATTGCGATAGTGAGGCTGCAATAGGACGGGCAGGGAGCTTTTTGTATAACGAAAAGTCTTGTCAGATACGATGAAGATATAAAACCGTTAGACAACTACTCTATAGTGGAATTATCACTATTGATTATGTAATATCAAAGAATAATATAGCGAATCCGCTTACAAAAGGCCTAACTAGAGAGGGAGTTGAGAAATCATATAAGGGAATGGGATTATGGCCAAGGACAAGTCATCATGGTGGTAACTCTACCTAGAATTTCGAATATTCTGAGATCTAGGTTCAAGGATCTCAAACAAAGTGTGATTGACCGGTTCAAGATTGTCAAAGTAAAATCTCTGGTCCCTTCTAATGATGAAGACAATGTTCAGTAACACGGATATAACTTAACATGTTCTTTAATGATTACCTAAGTTTGATGTGGTATATATCAAATAGTGTCAATCTAAAGGATTACACATTTAGGAATCACCTATGTAAGTGTGAAGTAGAAGTCGCTTCAATGAGAACTCTATAAGGCCAATTCTCTAAGCACTTATGAAACCAGGTGGTGTTCATGGTTGAAACAAACCCAACAATGAGAATCAATAGACGGTTAAGGGTCGGTTGTGTGACATATGGTTGTCTTGGTATACACTAAAGTTCGACAGTTCAAAGATATCAAATCTATCGATTGGTCAAGTATATCCAATATATGCTCACTATGGAAAGTTCAACGGGATACCTACTTATCCAGATGCAATTAATCCTTACTTGCAAATCACACAGCTAATGTATATGTTCATTCTTGTAATAGTCATTCCCATTCATGTGGGGGATTGTTGGACTTTAAGCCATTGGGCTTAAAGACTAGAAGTGTTTTGGGAAATGGTGGGAAAATAAATTGGAGGGAAATGAAAAATTTGAATCAAGTCAATTTTGTCCTTAATTGGTGAGGGACAACTACACATATGTGTATAACTATATGATCCATTCTTAGAGCTCTTAAAAGGAGTTGAAGGGAATGAAGCCTCACACCGTCGTTGTCGCTCGGCTCGGCTTCGATTTCAGATTTGGATTTGGATTTGTATTTAGATTTATCAAATGATCGATCTATGAGATTAATTTTATGACAAAGTTTATTTAACTAGTTATTTAAGAATTAATTAAGTGACAGTCAGTTCATTAACAAAATTAACTGAAATCCAAAACGCTGAACGTTGGTTTTCCCTTTTGAACAAACACCTCTTCCTTTCAAATATCTGTTCATATTATGAACAAACATCACACATCTTCCGACAATTGCCTATAAATTCCAATGCATGGCTTCCTTTTCACACACTGAATAATACAAAACTTCATTCCTTCTGAAAATTACGCATTCTACTTCGTAGTTTCTCTTTTAAATTCAAGAGTGTGATTTTGCTCACTTGTTTGAGTTCGTTAGTATCCTGCAGTTTGTATTGCCACTATTGCAGGAAGGTTTATTCTATTTCATCCTGGGAGGATTTAATCCATTACCTTGGTAACTTGTGAGGGGGTTAAAATTTCATAAGGACGCACAAGAAAATTGTAGAACAGTAGCGACAAAAAACTTAAGGAATTTTAAATTTACGTTCCTATGTTGAAATCTATATTGAACTGTTATCTATATTTTGTATACTGGTTTGGAGACTGAAGCCTTGGTGCTTTCTACTCCGATATATTTTTTACTCTGGTTTAAATAGCATAAAAACTTTACCGGGGTATTAAATTTGAATACGGTAATGAACTTCACCGTTTATATTTTGAATGTTTGGTTTGGTATTCAGTTTGAAGATATAAAACATTCACTGATTTTTTAATTTTTTTGTTTGTCGCCAACTTTGCAGAAAAATGGCAAATGAGGACCAAACTAATGCTATTGGAATGGGTGCTAGTGTTACAAGTGTTGTTGCCTCGTCGAGCCATTCAACTCCTGCTATGGCACCAGCAGAAAAACCCGAAAATTTTTCCGATATTGACTTTAAATATTGGCAAATGAAGATGCTCTTCTATCTTTCTACATTGAGTTTGCAACGATTCATCAATGGTGTACCTTAGAATAATACACGGTCCATTCCATATTAAAAATGAAAATGAAGGAAGCTCAGCTTGAAACACTTTAAAGTGTGGGGGTGTTTAGCTAAAGGACAAGTTCCTAAACCTAAAAGGGTTAAGAGAGGTCCAAAATTAGTTGATTGTATATTCATTTCATATGTAACCAATAGCAAGGCATATCAATTTCTGGTTCATAAATCAGAAAATCTTAGATCCACGTTTATACGATAATAGAATCAAATAGTGTTGAATCCTTTTAGACTATTTATCCATATAAAAAGGAAAGTGAATTGTCCCACCAAAAGTAGAAACAACCTCCGGAGGAAACAACAAATGGTATGCCTAATGAGGAAAATATGAGAAGAAATAAACGTCAAAGAACATCTACTTTATTCGGTCCAGATTTCTGACTTTCCTGCAAGAAAATGAGTCTCGAACCTTCAAGGAAGCAATGACTTCCTCAGAAGCATAATATTGGAAAGAGGATGTCAATAGTGAAATAGAATCCATATTGAGCAACCACGCCTGGGAATTGCTGATCTTCCTCCATGTATCAAAACTTTGGGTTCTAAATGGATTTTCAAGAAGAAAATGAAAGACGATGGTACTATTGACAAATAAAAGGCAAGACTTGTTGTCAAAGGATTTAGACAGTGAGAAGGTCTTGGCTATTTTGACACATACTCGTCGGTAACAAGAATTAAATCCATTCGGATGCTAATAGCGTTAGCTGCCTAGAATGGCCTCCAAATCCATCAAATGGATGTAAAAATATCCTTCTTAAATGGTGATCTAGAGGAAGAAATTTACATGAACCAACCTGAAGGGTTTGTGGTTTCGGAAAAATAAAAGAAGGTGTGTCAGCTTGTTAAGTCCCTTGGTGGACTAAACCAAGCACCCAAGCAATGTCATGCGAGATTTGACCAAACAATGTTGTCAAATGTCTATAAGTTTAATGAATATGATAAATGTGTTTACGTTAAGAATGTTCCCAATCATATGGTCATTATCTGCTTATATGTTGATGATATGCTAATAATGAGAAAAGACATTGCCGACATTCAAGCTACTAAGTGTATGCTTGCTAGTAAGTTTGATATAAAAGACTTAGGAGTTGCCGATGTAATTCTAAGAATTAAAATCCAGAGGAGTCCTTGGGGTCTGGATTTGTCTCAATCACATTATGTGAAAATGGTACTTAAAAAATTCAAAAACTTGGAATTTTTAGAAGTGCAAGAACTCCAATTGACTTAAACCATCATCTTGAAAGAATAAAGGTGAAAGCACGTCTCAAATGGATTATGCACGTGTGTTGGGAAGCTTAATGTATATCATGAATTGTTCAAGTCCTGATATAGCTTGTGCAATAAGTAAACGTAATCGGTTCACAAGAAATCAAAACAAGCATCATTGGGTGGCAATGAAACGAGTTCTAGGATATTTGGAATATACCCAAGACTATGCTTTGCACTATAATAATTATCCCGCGGTTATCGAAGGATATAATGATGCAAATTGGATAACCGACTTAACATAAACAAAGTCCACAAGTGGATATGTTTTTATTGTTGGTGGAGGAGCAGTATCTTGGAAGTCTTCAAAACCGACGTGGATCGTTCGCTCTATAATGGAATCAGAGTTTATAGCTTTGGATAAGGCCGGCGAAGAAGTTGAATGGCTTCGAAATTTCTTAGAAGACATTCCGTTCTAGCCAAAACCTTTGGCTCCTATATGTATACATAGCGATAGTGAGGCTACAATAGGACGGGCAGGGAGCGTTATGTATATCGGAAAGTCTCGTCATATACGATGAAGATATTAAACCTTTAGACAAATACTCTATAGTGGAATTATCACTATTAATTATGTAAGATCAAATGATAATGTGGCGGATCCGCTTACAAAAAGCCTAACTAGAGAGGGAGTTGAGAAATCATCTAAGGGAATGAGATTATGGCTGAGGACAAGTCATCATGGTAGTAACTCTACCTAGAATTTCGGATATTCCGAGATCTAGATTCAAGGAGCTCAAACAATGTGTGACTGACCGATTCAAGATTGTCAAAGTAAAATCTCTGGTCCCTTCTCGTGATAAAGAAAATCTTCAGTAACAAGGATAGAACTTAACATGTTCTTTAATGATTACCTAAGTTTGATGTGGTATATATCAAATAGTGTCAATCTAAAGGATTACACGTTTAGGAATCACCTATGTAAGTGTGAAGTAGAAGCCGCTTAAATGAGAATTATATAAGGCCAATTCTCTAAGCACTTATGAAACCAGGCGGTGTTCATGGCTGAAACAAACACAACAATGAGAACCAAAAGACGGTTAAGGGTTGGTTATGTGACATATGGTTGTCTAGGTATACACTAAAGTTCTACGGTTCAAAGATATCAAATCTATCGATTGATCAAGTATATCCAACATATGTTCACTATGGCAAGTTCAACGAGAAACCTACTTATCCAGATGCAATTAATCCTTACTTGCAAATCACACAACTTTCATCTATGTTCATTCTTGTTATAGTCATTCCCATTCATGTGGAGGATTGTTTAACTTTAAGCCATTGGGCTTTAAAGACTAGAAGTGTGAATTGGGAAATGGAAGAAAAATAAAATGGAGGGAAATGAAAATTTTTGGAAAATTTGAATCAAGTGAAAATTTTCCCTCGTTGGTAAGTGAAAACTATACTTGTGTGTATAAATATAGGATCACTTCTTAGAGCTCTTAAAAGGAGTTGAAGAGAATGAAGCCTCACGCCGTCGTTGTCGCTCGGCTCGGCTTCGATTTTGGATTTGGATTTATCAAATGATCGATTGATGAGATTAATTTTTTGAAAAAGTTTATCTAGTTATTTATTTAAGAATTAATTAAGTATCGGTCAGTTTATTAACGAAATTAACAGAAATCCAAAAAGTGTTGGTTTTCCCTTTTGAACAGACACCTCTTCCTTTCAAATATCTGTTCACAGTATGAACAGACATCACACCTCTTCCGACAATTGCCTATAAATTCTAAGGCATGGCTTCCTTTTCACACACTGACAAAATACAAAACTTTCTTCCTTATGAAAATCCTACATTCTACTTCGTAGTTTCTCTTTTAAATTCAAGAGTGTGATTTTGCTCCGTTCTTTGAGTTCGTTAATATCCTGGAGTTTGTATTGCCACTGTTGCAGGAAGGTTTATTCGAATTCATCCTGGGAGGATTTAATCCATTACCTTTGTAACTTGTGAGGGGGTTAAAATTCCTTAAGGACGCACAAGGAAATTGTGGACTCGGAATATTTCTTATAGTTTACATTTTTTCGAGTTATTTCTATCAGTTTATCTAATTTTTGTTTTTTGAAACAGTAGCGACAACAAACTTAAGGAATTTTGAATTTATGTTCCTGTTTTGAAATCTATATTGAACTGTTATCTATATTTTGTATACTGGTTTGGAGACTGAAGCCTTGGTGCTTTCTACTCCGATATATTTTTTACTCCAGTTTAAAAAGCATAAAAACTTTCCCGGGGTATTATATTTGAATACAGTTTGAAAAATATAATAAAATTCACCGTTTATATTTTGAATGTTTGGTTTGGTATTCAGTTTGAAGATATAAAACCTTCACTAATTTTAAAAATATTATGTTTGTTGCCAACTTTACAGAAAAATGGCAAATGAGGACCAAACTAATGCTAATGGATTGGGTGCTACTGTTACGAGTGTTGTTGCCTCTCGAGCCATTCAACTCCTGCTCATGCTATGGCACCAGCAGAAAAACCCGAAAAGTTTTTTCGATATTGACTTCAAACAATGGGAAATGAAGATGCTCTTCTATCTTTCTACATTGAGTTTGCAGCGATTCATCAATGGTGTACCTCATAGTAAAACACAGTCCATTCCATATTAAAAATGGAAAGGAAGGAAGCCCAGCTTGAAATACTTCAAAGTGGGGGTGTTTAGCTAAAGTACAAGTTCCTAAATCTAAAAGGGTTAAGATATGTCTAAAAACAGTTGATTATGTATTTATTGGATATGTAACCAATAGCAAGGCATATCATTTTCTGGTTCATAAATCAGAAAATCCTGAGATTCATGTTTATACAATAATAGAATCAAATAATGTTGAATTCGTTGAAACTATCCATATAAAAGGAAAGTGATTTGTCCCACCAAAAGTCAAAACGACCTCGGGAGGAAATAACAAATGGTATTCAATTTGCATACACTATATCCTTTGATCACTGCATGATATTTATTGTATTACAAAGCGTAGTCTTGGTTATATTCAAAATATCCTAGAACTCGTTTCACTGCCACCCAATGATGTTTGTTTGGATTACTTGTGAATCGATTAAGTTTACTTATTGCACAAGCTATATCAGGACATGTATAATTGATAATATACATTAAGCTTCCCAATATATGAGCATAATCCAATTGAGACGTGCTTTCACCTTATTATTTACAAGATGATGGTTTATGTCAATTGGAGTTCTTGTACTTCTAAATTCCAAGTGTTTGAATTTTTCAAGTACCATTTTCACGTAATGTGATTGAGACAAAGCCAGATCCTGAGGACTCCTCTAGATTTTAATTCCTAGAATTACATCGGCAACTCCTAAGTCTTTTATATCAAACTTACTAGCAAGTATAGGCTTAGTAGCTTAAATATCGACAATATCTTTGCTCATTATTAGCATATCATCAATACATAAGCAGACAATGACTATATGATTTGGATAATTCTTAATTTAAACACATTTATCATATTAATTAATCTTAAAGCCATTTGACAACATTGTTTGGTCAAATTTCGCATGCCATTGCTTGGGTGCTTGTTTTTGGTCCACAACGGTAAGGATATTTTTACATCCATTTGACGGATTTGGAGACCATACAAGGCAGCTAACACTATTAGCATCCGAATGGATTTAATTCTTGTTACCGATGAGTATGTGTCAAAATAGTCAAGACCTTCTCGCTGTCTAGATCCTTTGACAACAAGTCTTGCCTTGTATTTGTAAATAGTACCATCGTCTTTCATTTTCATCTTGAAAATCCATTTAGAACCCAAAGTTTTGTTACATGGAGGAAGATCAGCAATTCCCAGGCGTGGTTGCTCAATATGGATTCTATTTCACTATTGACAACCTCTTTCCAATATTGTGCTTTTGAGGAAGACATTGCTTCCTTGATGGTTCGAGGCTCATTTTCTAGCAGGAAAGTGAGAAATCTAGACTGGATAAAGTAGATGTTCTTTGATGTTTACTTCTTCTCAGATTCCCTCATTAGGCATACCGACTTAACAGAAACAAAGTCCACAAGTGGATATGTTTTTACTGTTGGCGGAGGAGCAGTATCTTGGAAGTCCTCCAAACAGACGTGCATCACTCGCTTTACAATGGAATCAGAGTTTATAGCTTTGGATAAGGCCTTCGAAGAAGCTGAATGGATTCGAAATTCTTAGAAGACATTTCGTTCTGGCCAAAACCTTTGGCTCCTATATGCATACATTGCGATAGTGAGGCTACATAAGGACGGTCAAGGAGCGTTATGTATAACAGAAATTCTCGTCATATACGATAAAGACATAAAATCGTTAGACAACTACTCTATAGTGGAATTATCACTATTGATTATGTTAGATCAAAAGATAATGTGGCGGATCCACTTACAAAAGGCCTAACTAGAGAGGGGGTTGAGAAATCATCTAAGGAAATGAGATTATGGCCGATGACAAGTCATCATGAAGGTAACTCTACCTTAAATTTTTTATATTCTGAGATCTAGGTTCAAGGAACTCAAACAAAGTTGTGATTGACCGGTTCAACATTGTCAAAGTAAAATCTTTGGTCCCTTCTCGTGATGAAGACAGTGTTCAGTAACAAGGATAGAACTTTGCACTTTCTTTAATGATTACCTAAGTTTGACGTGGTATAAATCAAATAGTGTCAATCTAAAGGATTACATATTTAGGAATCACCTATGTAAGTGTGAAGTAGAAGCCGCTTCAATGAGAATTCTATAAGGCCAATTCTTTACGCACTTATGAAACCCGGAGATGTTCATGGCTGAAACGAACACAACAATGATAATCAAAAGACAGTTAAGGGTTGGTTGTGTGACATATGGTTGTCAAGATATAAATTAATGTTCGACAGTTCAAATATATCAAATCTATCGATTGACCGAGTTTATCCGACATATGCTCACTACAAAAAGTTCAAAGGGAAACCTACTTATCCAGATGCAATTAATCCTTACTTACAAATCACACAACTTTCATCTATGTTCATTGTTGTTACGGTCATTCCCATTTATGTGGAGGATTATTGGACTTCAAGTCATTGGGCTTTAAAGACTAGAAGTGTGAATTGTAAAATGGTGGAAAATAAAATGGAATAAAATAAAAAATTTGGAAAATTTGAATCAAGTGAGCTTTGTGAAGTAAACTTTGTCCCTCATTGGTGATGGACAACTACACTTGTGTCTATAAATATAGGATAACTTCTTAGAGATCTTAAAAGGAGTTGAAGAGAATGAAGCCTCACGCCGTCATCGTCGCTCGACTCGGCTTCGGCTTCAAATTTGGATTTGTCAAATGATTGATCGATGAGATTAATTTTGACAAAGTTTATTAACTTAATTATTTAAGAATTAATTAAGTGTCAGCCAGTTTATTAACGGAATTAACTGGAATCCAAAATGATGAACGTTGGTTTTTCCTTTATAACAGAGACCTCTTCTTTTCAAACATCCGTTTACATTATGAACATACATCACACCTCTTCCGACAATTGCCTTTAAATTCTAAGGTATGGCTTCCTTTTCACACACTAAAAAAATACAGAACTTCCTTCTTTCTAAAAATCCTGCGTTCTACTTCACAGTTTCTCTTTTAAATTCGTAAGTGTGATTTTGCTCCATTCTTTTAGTCTGTTGGTATCCTGTAGTTTGTATTACCACTATAGCAGGACGGTTTATTCCGTTTCATCCTAGGAGGATTTAATCCCTTACTTGGCAACTTATTGCGGGGGGAGGGGGGGGGGAGGGGGGAGGGGGTTAAAATTCCTTAAGGACGCACAAAGAAATTGTGGACTCAAAATATTTCTTATAGTTTACTATTTTTTTAGTTTCTTCTAATAGTTTTTCTAATTTCTTTTAACACAGTAGCGACAATAGTATTTGCACAGCGAAAGTTATTATGCATATAATACTAAATAATCACTAACAGATAAAATATTCAATAACAGATACTTAAAGGTCTTGAATATCAACAATATCATAGTTGGGTGAGGATGATCGACCACTTAAAAATCGAGCCAACGTGTTTTTATTGTTTCTTTTTCTTTGACCTACAATATCTGATGTTTTAAGAATGAACAAATTTAATTTGAGAAATAAAAAAATATTAAAATACAAATGGAAAATCTCTAACTTTTTTGGTGGTTATTGATTCTTCACCTTTTTTGAGGCGTCGAGAAATAAGGCCAGCTTCTCTTTTTGCTCAGGACTATACCTTGGATTCTAAAATTCTCTTTTAAGTTTGAAGTCTTTTTTGGCGAAGGTGGAAGATGATTGGGTAGGAGGGGCAATCTTGAAAAATTTAGGGGAAAAGGCACGTACTGGGCATGATGCCGTTAGTTTTTGTGATAAAATTTAACGGAAGAATGATTCTTGCAGCTTTTTAAATAGTACAGGGATGATTTTTGTCCACTAGGGTAACACAAGGATATACCCTTGGTTTGTGCCATAGTATAAGGATGATTTTTACCAAAAACTCCATCAAAAAATATATATACATATTTATACATAAATATATAATAATATATAAGTGTATATAAATAATAATTATATAATATTTATTCTAGAAAACACCTTGTGTTCACCATTACACCTCTATTTCAATTACCAAAGAGAGTTTTTTCGGGGAAGCTTCTCAAAATTAAAGAGAAGAGAAGATTTTGATGGAAGTTGTTTTTCTTTTTCTGAAGTAAGATAAATTACTTGAAAATTGTCTAAATATAATTTCGGAGCTTTGCACAAACATAAAAATAGTTTAAGTTTAAATTGACTTTCTTCAGGCAGAACAAAAATAATATATAGCAGGTAAAAAAGCTTGTTTACTGCTGGAGATTCATTCTCCAACAACGTTGCTTACTTCGTGCCTTGAAAGTTGAAGAAAGAAAAAAATGGATAAATGAGGCAATCCACCACCAAAGATCTATTTTCTGATGATATCGTTAATTTCGCCCCTTTTGATTGACTCTATCGTCGACCTCTTTACTCTAAAAATGGAAGAAGAAAAAAATGTGTAGATGGAGACTATCCAACTCTATTCTTAATGCTAGGTTAAAGGACAATTTCCTTTTTGCATACTATACACAAAAATAAGCCATGTCACATAAAATTTTAAAATGTTAACTTATTTAGTTTTGTGATTGGCCGACTAACATATGATGTAATTCTATCTGTATTAAATAATTTTTTTTCTTTTAAAAGTTACTAAAACCCATATTGTTTAAAGTCTTCTTACAATTCATATGTTATTAGAACTTTTATTATTATTATTTATGCTCTTATTATTAATTTCTACTTTTATTATCTATGCAAAATTGATTCTTACATTAAACGTCTCTGAACCAATTCACCCTCCCTATGTGATGCAAAAGAACAAAGAAATAAAAAAGAAAAAAAAAAAAAAGGAGCAGATAAAGCAAGAAAAAATACGGCTATCCCCCTCTCTACTTCTTGTTCACAATGTCGCGAGGGACTGATAAGCTACTGAAGAATTTGAAGCAATTCACGGACCTTCAGTACAAGCACTTCACTAACCGCTATGGGCAACAACTCATTGACATCTTCGAATTCCCTATAAAACTCGTTCTCTCGCCTTTCACTCTTGCTTATGACATTGCTGGCTCCGCCCCTAGGGGCTTCGGTGTACCCGAGCTCATCCCTAAGCTCTCTTACTCTGCCATCTTTGTAAGCATTTTGTTTAATAATTGGGACGTATGTTTGTTAAAATGCCACTGAGAGACCAGGAATTGAAAAGTTTAAATTGTTCGAATTCCCTGAACTGTGTTTTCAAATTTATGTTCGTATGTCACTGAGAGGCCACAATACGGAACTATAATTGTCAGTTTTTTTTTCTGAATTAGGTCATTAACTGTTTGTTTATATGTCACTGAGAGGCCGTTAATGTGAAAGTCTAGTTGTCAGCAATTTTTTTCTGAATTGGGTCGTTAAATGTTTGTTCATATGTCAGAGAGAGCCCATGAATTGGAAAGTTTGAATTCTTTTAGCATATTCAGAGATGCCCGTGAATGGGAAGTGTAATTTTGAGCTTTTTCTGGACTGGCTCTTCAAGTGTTTCTTAATATGTCGCAGAGAGGCCATGGACTGCAATTGATAGGATTTTTGGGCTGAAAGTGTTAGTTAGTTGGATAAGGTTTTTTGCTCACAGAGATATTTGGTTGATTTAATGCAGGTGGTGGCTACTGTGGGTACTTATGATATTGCGATGGAGCTAGGAAAGAAGGTGCTCTCCCAGAGGTGCTCTCCTTATAGTCTCAGCTCATACTACTTTTTTGTTAGAAATTATATTTCTGAATGAATTTTCTTTTTGGGTGAAATAATGAAATTAATTAATGGTCCATGTCAAAAGTTATTCTCCGGGAAGGGCATGAAAGGATTTATATAAAGGTCCTGGACCACTGCATCCATTATTTTAAGGTTTTGGTTTGGATGCTCAGATTTTTTCAGTGTTAGTGAGTGAATACATGTTTTAAAAGTGTTGTCAAAGGCTCATTTAGGGCGTGCTTAAGCCGTGAAGCTCAGAAAAGCTGAGAGAGGGCACTTCGCGTCGGTTAAGCTGCACTTTAGTGTAGGTTTAGCTGCACTTTAGTGTAGGTAAGGCACTAAGGTGTCAGCCTCATTGCCAATGATTTCTATCTTGAATTAAGTGGTGCTAAACAACAAATATAATCAACAAAGAAGTGTATTAGTTGTTAAGAAGAACGTTATGAATGAATTTATTACTTTTTTTTCAATTACATATATATATTTTTTTATAGTTATCCTTCATTGCGCCTTCTTTTTTTAAACGAAAGTTCACACTTCAATATCGCTTTGCGCTTAAAACCCCATTAGACCTGGAGTGCTTTTTAGAGTTTTTTTCCTTTGACAATATTGGTTTTAATTCCCACTGGACTAAAGAGTTTGATAGATATAAAACATTTGTTCTCTTTGCTCATTAGCGGTCTCTATGTCTTTATGCAAAAGCTGATGTTGTAATCACGAATCAAGTGAAAAGCCAGAGAGCATCGATTTCTCCCTACTGATGGGCAGCCGATATACTTATCAAATGAAAAGTCGGTTGGCATGTCTTGTTATAGAAGGTGGCGGTATGTGTAGTTAAAAGAAGATCCTTGGTTCATTAACTGCAGGGACTGTCGGACATGTAACGGATGGCAGGCATTGCGATGCACAATGTGCAAAGGGTCAGGCAAGGTGCATTATCAAGTGAAAAACTATACATTGAAAAGGTAGGTTATCACTGATGGATTTTACTTTTTCTGTTAAATAAAATTCCTGTTCAAATAATATAGTAATCTAACTCTTAGAATATTTTTGCAATGGCCTTTATCATTTAGACTGCATAGAAGATACACCAATCTGTTATCTTCCCCTTATTCTACCCTGCCACTGTCCAATGTGACCTTTTTTTGATAATTCTAATCTTCAGCTTTCATTATCTCCGATTTGGCAATTGCGCAGCTAGTTAATTGCAGTTGGTATCTAGCTGCATCACCATTTTTATGTTGTGTACTGAACGCTGCCTTTTTCTTGTAGTAAGTGGTTATTTATCATCTTAGTTGTGCAATTCCACCCTCTCCCTGGAAATACAGAAAGAAAATGTCAAAACACACTGAGTAATTATGTCTATCTAAAGGTTCCAAACTACTCTGCAGGGGAGAAAAGGCAACAGCTGAATCCATTGCAGATGCCATCGCTGATAACAGAGCTGAGTTGGTGCACCTTCCTTCCACAGTAGACCTTCACTTGCCGTTGCCATCTAAAGAATGTCCAAATTGTGATGGATCGGTGAGAACTGTTCTGAAACTTCTGGAGTTCTCATAAAATAGCAAGCTTTTTAATTGCTGTAAATGAAGTGAGTGAATCAGGCCAGCAAGTTGTTGGCTTAAGAAAGTATCCTAAATGTATGGTAATAGAACAGGGTTGATTCAAGACAGCGAGCCATTTTGAAAATAGGTCTTATTGCATAAGTAAAGCCAAGGCTGACCAGATAGCGGCTTGGTTCACGTGAGTTGTGTTATGTAGACGTCTAAATGTATTTTCTTTTTATTTCAACTGTATTTTTCCATGCCTTTACTATGTAAAAGTTAATGTATGTTAGTTAGGTGTATGGACTTCGAAGATGACTTTAAGCGCCTAAGCACAATATTAGGTAAATAGGTTTGAATCCTGCTCAAGAACCTTAAGCCCTAGCTTATGAGATAATTTTAAGATCGCCTAGAGCTACACATTTATTGGTAACCTGATTTGAGCTTTAATATCACCTCAAATGTGCTGGATGAAACTTGAGAACACTTGAGTTGTCTGGGAGCTTATCTTATTATTCAGTAATCTGGTTAAAGAGAGCCTGTTATGATACTATCTCAAAATGCAAATATAGGATGCATTATGCCCCCATTTCATCCAGTATGTTTTCAGTTAAGAATTGTATTTCGTTCTTAGATACACCGTTTTCATTTATGCCTATGCTTCACAGTACTTTCATATTCACCTCTGCATGGTCTTAAGTGAAAATTGGTGTTGCTGACAATACTTATTCTGCAGGGGGTGATGAAGTGCCCGGAATGCAAAGATAAGCTGCAAATCAGGATATCTGCTGATGATGTGAGTTCTATTCGACTTTGCCCTGTTCTATGTTTCCTTTCTCTTCTCCACTTCTTAAAAACAATTGAGAATTTACATCATGCTTATATATTGGGTGCAATTTTGGAATTCTAAGGTAGTATTTTTTACTTATCAAGATATCTTAAGTGCACTTTCCTCATCCATTCCTTTCATAGAAATGTTGTGTGATATCTTAAATGTGTTTGACCAACTCGGAATTCAAATGCAGTATGCTTTCTCATATGCAATTTCCCTGTCTTTATGTTTTCTGGTCATCTGACCCTTTCATATCCTTTTTCTATTTGTGATAAGAATTAGAGACAAAACCTGCAACCACCCACGAGGTCTGCTTCCATAATTGGGAGAGTGTTTTATCTTGACGAAATTTCACTT
Organism: Nicotiana benthamiana; assembly: GCA_034376525.1. Lineage (NCBI taxonomy): Eukaryota > Viridiplantae > Streptophyta > Magnoliopsida > Solanales > Solanaceae > Nicotiana > Nicotiana benthamiana. The sequence continues at coordinate 121,853,713 of CM067331.1, forward strand.
GTTTGCTCATCCAATTTGTGTGCCCTCTAAGATAAAGTAAAATATATGAACAACATAGTGGTATCTGTTGTTGATTTCTTCACAGTTGATAGATGTTTACAACAACAGCAACAACAACCCAGTGGGATCCCACAAGTGGACAGTTGATAGATGTTTACTTAGAAGATTTCTCTGGCATAGATCTGTCTATATTGGTTAATGCCACTGAAATGGAGTACATAAGCTATCTGTAAAGCAGATAAGGATTCAGCATGAGTCACGAAAATGCATCCCTGGGGAAAACTTACAAATGTAGTGAACTGGGAATAGTTTTCTGTACTCTGGACTAAGGAAAAATAGAAAGATTGGAAAATAAAACTTGATAAAAAAAAAAAGAATGAAAAATAGATTGAGATCTAGATATTGTCCCTCTTTTTTAGTGTTATCAAAGGCGAAAAGCGCAAAGAAGCTCTAAGGTCCGTTGGGGCTTAAAGTGCAAAGCGCAAATAAAGCGTGGGTTTTACTGAAAAAAGGCGCAACTGGAGAAGAAGTAAATATATGTATATGTAGTCCAAGACTAATAATTATAAGCATGACTAACAAATATAAGGATAAAGAAATTGAAAAAAAAAATTACGATAAAGTGAAATATCAATTGTTTAATGTCTTCTTTTCATAATTACACTCATTGGCAAGAAATAGTATGCCTTAGAGCCTTGATGCAATACTAACGCGTCCATAAAGTGAGTCGAAGCGCTCAACATGTTTTGAGCCTCGCTTTAGGGCTTAAGTGCGCCTTTAAAAACACTGCTCTTTTTTCCCGATGGAGTTCTTGATGGCATGAATTTCAACACTAGGGAAGATTTTTTTTTATCATTTCTTTCAGTTTTGATTTATTTATAGTCATTCTAATGTCTGTATTATCTTTGAATGCTACAGATTATGGAGCCCCCTTGGAAAGCTTATAATATCATGAGAAAGATGGATTATCCTTATGAGGCTAGTGTTTTATCTCCCCTATTTCCATGTTCTTGCAATGAGTTACTGATTACCATTATGTGGGGGTTTCCTCTTGCATCTAACTTTCTTTGATGTGAAGCTTCTTATTTGATCTCATACATCACTGCTTGAAAATAATTTTCTAGAGAATCTTATGCTTTAGTGGGGAGGTGCAGAAAGGAGGGGAACATAAAGAAGAATGTTTTCCTTCCTATTTTTTATAGAGAAAATCTCTCTATTCTAGGGGGTGTAAAGGAAATCAGTTTCTTCTTCCTCTACTGAAGTGATCATCCTATTTACCAAAGTGTCTTGCTCTATTATAGGTATGTGGCATTTCTCAGATATTTTTTTAAAAAGTAACATTTTACCCCTTATTCACTGTTGCAGCATATTGTTTAGTATGAAGGACCCCAGCATTGCTGCATTTTGGTTGATTACCTTGCCTCAGATAGTGGGAGGATTTGAATATGATGATGATGTCAAGCAGAAGATTTGGTGGCAATATAAGGTTTACTTTATCTTATGGTTGTCCAAGAGTGTTTTCGTAGCTTTTCCCTTATGATTCGGAATTGCTCTTTTATTCTGAGAATGCTGAGCTTTTCTGGAGAGCCATGATAAAGGCTTAAATGCCTGTAAACATTGAGCGGTATTATTGTTCAGTTTGAAACGGGAAAGGAAAAGGAAGCCTTTACAACAGAGAAGATTACATTCTTCTCAAGTCTCGCTCCCTATGCGCTGTAACTATATCCCCAATGTTCAAAAGAAAAATCATATCTGCAAAATTGGAAGGGATTACACAGAACTTGTAGAACTCACTTTCTTATGCTATTTTGCAAAAACATCAAGCACTATTTACTATATTGGTAGAATGCAGTTCATCCACTAAAGTATACATCGGAAAGTTCTGAACTCTACAATAAACTTGAAAGTAATCTCTAGTATCTTCTCAACGTCTCGTAGTGCAAATCTTACCATTTCTCTTTTTCTCTTTTTAATGCGCAAAAGTAAGTTTTGGAGTCTACGTAAACATCAAGAGCTCATTATCTAACTTTTTGTGAATTTAGGACATGTGCATGTAGCTAAATACCCATGGGAGCTCATTATCTAACTGGTTGACATTTGTTGTTCTTCTCTTTTTCTTCCCTTCTTTAAGGATAAATTATCCTAATTCTCTATGGAGGAGTCTCTCCATAGAGTTTTATCAGCAATTGAGCTGTGACAGAATCCAGAGAAAAGCTATATGGACTGTTAAACTCGTTGAAGAAGATGATTTAATAGTTCCATGATTATTAGTGAAATTCAAAATTTGTGGTATTCTTGCGGAATTAACGTATTGACAAGGAGCTAAGATTTCGTTGATGGCTTATGTAGTCTTATTGCATTCCAGGAGTCTATGCGATATGATCAACTTCGAGATGTGGTGGCCAAGAGAAAACCTGGATGGGAGTATTTGCAAGATGTATGACACATTTCTTGTGGTAAATATGTCCTGATAATGTTCGATTGGAAACAGCCTCTCTGCCCTTTCGGGTAGGGGTAAGGCTTGTCTACATATTACCCTCCCCAGACCCCACCTGGTGGAGTATACTGGGTAGTTGTTGTTGTTGTTGTTGTAATGTTCAGATCAATTTTCTTGACTATATTATCTTTACAGGCCTTGATCTCTATTGACCCCAGCCGAGCTAGGGAAGATCCTGTTATTGTGAAGAACATTCCTTATTTCAAGGCCAAGAAAGCTCTGGAGGCAGAAGTTATGAAGCTTGACCCTCCGCCGCGTCCTCAAAAGTGGAGGGTGTGTGTTATCCTCACTAAACTTTTCAACATTTTCTGGTTATATATTGTTTAAATGCCTGCTAATTTCTGGATGGTTCATCACCCTTTTTGGCCAACCTGCAACATATCTAAAATTCTAAATGATGAAGTAAAATTTTGGAAAGATATTAGTTGAAGTTTATCTTGGATTATTTATTAAATTACTGTTGTACAAATAGATGATATGTTTTTGTGACAAATCATTTTATAGATTGTAACTAAAAGATAGAGAAAGCTCTGCTTCTATCTGGTATCCTATGTCTGTTTTTAAATTCCTCTATAGCAATAGCTTAAGCTATTAGTTCAGAAGGCTAGCATGCAATTGATTTATGGAAAAATTCTTTTGTTCTTCTATTGTTGTTGTTATTCTCCTTATTCATATGGAGTGATACAAACATTGGCAGGAGTTGAACCTTCCACTAGACGCGTCTTCTTGGAGTGAAGAGGACCTCAAAGATCCAAAAAAACTATATGAGATGACAGTTCTTCTTAATGCCCAAAGAGAAATTGCCGAAAAGATGCTGGATGCTCAGTGGGCAGCGAAGTGGAGAGAAGAAAAGGTTGGCCTTCTTCGAGTTTTGTTGAACTTTATGCTTGAGCATGATTACAGTGACATACCAATATAGCAATTTGCGTGTATTGTCCTTTCTTGAGATATAAAAGAAAATAGGTTGAACATGGAGGTTTCTGATTCATTTTTCACCCTGTTCAAAAATTTGGCCTTTTGGCCCTTTTCCCATAAACATGCACACTTTATTTTCCCGACAATTTTACTGGTATAACTGCTAAATGGAAGTATAGCTGCTAAATGGAAAGCAATACTTTTCATTTCAAAAACGCTACTACGATGGAGAGCTTTTTGCATTGTTGTTCTGTCACAGAAGGGAAAACCTTATTGGATGTACGACCCCAGTTTTGTAAAATGATATATAAGTTCCATATTTGATGTACGACCCTAGTCTTGTAAAATAACTTTAAAGTTCCATATTAGATGCATGTGATTATGTCCCCCTGCTCTGTTCTCCACTTCCTGTGGCTTCTTTGTTCTTTGCCGACTTTGTGAAGTATGCTTGGTCCATCGTTTACATAGTGGCTGTACTGAAGTACAAATTTGCATTCTTATGGTGGCTAGCATGTCCCTTCAATGAACTGGTTAAGCATTTACGTGATAGTCAATATATCTTTTGCCGCAATAAATGACTCCTTTCCCAGGTGGGATATTCTTCTGTTAAATTTATTTTTTTACTAAATCCTAGAAAAGAGGGGTTGCTCTGATGGTAAGCAACCCCCACTTCCAACCGAGAGGTTGTGAGTTCGAGTCTCCCCAAGAGGAAGGTGGGAAGTTCTTGGAGGGAAGGATGCCGGGGTTCTTCTTGTTGTACTAAATCCTAGAAAAAGTTCCATAGCATACTCTTCTAAAAGTATTTGAAATTTTAAGTTTGTGAAAACAGACTCCAACACAACTTGTAGGGCAGAAAGTTGCACCTTAACTAATTGAATATCTAGCTGAAAAGTCTCGACTATCTCCTTCAGAGTTATTGTCTGTAAATTCTTGAAATACGCATTGTTCCTCGAGCCGAGGGTATTGGAAACAACCTCTTTACATTTACAAGGTACAAGTAAGGTCTGCGTACACGCTACCCTCCCCCGACTCTGCTTGTGAGATTCCACTAGGTGGTTGTAAATTCTTGAAATTCATGAAAATAGTTTTAAGAGCAATCTAGGACATGCATGTGATTGCTTTAAGGTCATATTTCTGGAATACAGATGACCGGCAATGCTAGCTGATCTCTGCAATTTGATTGAACTTACAATTGTTTGATATATTTTTCATGTATCTTCGTACAACTATAAACATTTATGTTACTGATTTTAGCTGCTGATATGTTCTCTCATCTGTTGATATCTCAGCTTAGCAAAATGTTGGAGGAGAGGGTCCGGCCATACATTCAGAATATTGACAATACTGAACTTCCTCAGCCTATCGTTATAGAGTCTGAAAGGAATCAGGATCAAAAGGTATTTTTGTCTTCTCGGGGAATCAAGTGAAAAATCCCTAAAATGCATGATGCATTAAAAAAAAATTAAGTTGACTTGATAGGAACCAAACGGATTGCCAAACTCTTACGTCAGATTCAGATTTTCTTTATACACTTGAAGTAATGCCTTTTAAAATTGTTCCGAAATTATGTAAATATACACAGCACTTCACCTTTTTCTACACATGAATGCAAATATCTGAGTTGGACCATGTCACGAAACATTGAAAAATTTGTGGTCTTTACTTTCTGACATCAACTGTCTGCTATGTGGTCTCTGTTGGATCCTTGCTATCTGTTCCCTTTGCTACATTTCCTACGATAAGTTGATGGTGTCTAAGCATACATTAGCTTTATTAACTTATTGCTAAATTGGTGCAGAAAAAGCATGGACGAAGGAGATGGTGGTTGTTCTGATGTTGGTCAGTACAAATGCTTCTCGACTCATGGAAATCTAATGCCTATAGCAGCTTTTTGGTAGAGTGCAATATGTTTTTCTTGTTTCCTTTGCTTTATGTTCTATTCAGTGTCTGTTGTACGTAGAAAAATGAAGTTGTAGTCTCTCTTTCCTTCCCCTCTCTCTCTCTATTTATGCTATGTCACCCTACAAAACAACATATGCATAAGCAGAGTATATGAATTTCTTCCTAGTCTTTCTCCCTCCTACCTTCTCCTCCTTCCTTCATTATTATTTTTTCCCTCGTAGAGAAATTTGTGGAAGATAAGATTCACATATGATTCATACGAAACAATTCCAACTTGGTTTCGCTATTACTTGTTGAATTTTATTCCTTTATTTCTTTTGTCATTTAATGTTGGGGGACCCAATTAATTTTCATTTTAAATCACCTAGTTTGGTAGGCAGTTGGGAGCAATTTTATCTTAGGCCCTCCCCCAACTAGATCATGCGATTTGGCACAAAAAGATCACTCTCACACCAAGTATGAGTAGTTGTATCTCACATAAAGGAGGAATTGCTCTATGAAAGAGACTTGTCCTAGTTTGGCTGGGCAGGCAATTTAAGGGAAAGAAGATCGAGAAATTGAGTACTCCTATAAAAGAAGGTCGATGCTCATGATGAACTTCCACTTCAACTTTTTGACCGAGGAATGACAACTCAAAAATAACGCAAGGATATGACACTAACTTTTCTGCATTGAATCTTTACACTTAATAGATGTATGACATATTTTTACACAAATGAGGTTCTTTTCAGTTTTCACCATATCTTTTCTAGCGCACATGCTATGGGTTCATCTGAACCCATATTTTTTGCTCTTACCTTGTATTTTTACTCAAAACATTATTAAATATGGACAAAAATTAATGTTTGAACTTATTAAATTAGATGAGATATGATAAAATTATGAATTTAAATCTATAAAATTCAAATTTTGGATCTGTCTCTATTTCACGTAAAATTATGTTAGTACCAAATGAATAGGCATTCTAGAAAATTTCTTCATAAAAATACCAACGGTGTGTTTGGTATGACGGAAAATATTTTTCGAAAAATATTTTTCAATTTTTTTATGTTTGGTTGGCTTAAATGTTTTGGAAAATATTTTTCTTTTGAGTTCATTTTCCTAATCAAGAGAAGGGAAAACATTTTCCAAAATTCATTCTCAACCTTCCCACCCTCACCAACTCACCCCCACACCCACTCACCCAACCCCAACCCACGCACACCCACCCCAACCCATGTCTCTCCAAAAAGTTTCTTTTTTTAATTTTCAGTTTTTGTTTCGCCACCAGCCACCCTGCTATTCCCCCCCCCCCCCCCCCAAAAATTATCTTTTTTTAGTTTTTATTTTTTTATAATTTTAAATTTCTGTTTTTTCATTTTTTTGTACCACCTAACCCTGTCCCCTCCCAAACCTCACCTCACTGCCCCCCTCCCCATAGAGGTTTATGTATTTTGAAGTTTACCGGTTTAGAAACTATAAAGTTTATAGGTTCGAAAGTTCACGGTTTCGAAAGTTTAGCAGTTCGGAAGTTTGTGAAATTTGTGGGTACGGAAGGTGGTTGTTTGAAAGTTTATGGCTTCATGTTTATTGTATCTAAACTATTTATGAATACTCTTGATAAGTTATTTTCCTCAATTTGCGTGTAAAACATCAAAAAATAAATAAGATTACTACTTGTTTTCCAAGAAAATATTTTCTTAAAATATTTTCCACGAAAATCATTTTCCGTTATACCGAACACATCCCAAATGAGGACAAAAACGTTCTTATCTCTATGTCATAACAAGTTATCTCATCAACATCGATTGGCAGTCACTTATGAGTAGAAGGGATACTAACCACAAACGCACAGCTATAAGGGATCATCAGAAGTAGTTAACAAATCATACTACAACACTGAAAATTGGCATTCATCTAAATGGCCTTGTAGCTGGGCTACTTAAGCCTGCATTGGGCCTCCCCAACCCTTGCTGAGTTCCAGTTCCTCCTCTTTGGCCCTCAACATCCCCTCAAGAATGCTGAATCTCTCTACGGCTGCCATATCTCTTCAGTCTTTATTTTTCAAATCTTCTCTTAAGGCCAACACACTATATATTTGTTTTTCAGCTACACGTAAATTTTTTTACGCCTCTTCTCCCCTCGAGCACTCTCAATCTCCAGAATAGCCGTCTACAAAGTAGAAGAAAAAATGTTAGAACCTGAAAAGAAGCTACGGCATAAGAAAAAGGCCGGATAACAATAGTACTTCCCTAAGAGCAAGACTGGTGATGTTCTTCAACAACGTATCATTAGTTATCTCCTTGAGGGTCTCAGCTTCGGCTTCAGAACAGAGAGGACCGAGAGCAGGGACTACCTTTTCATTATTCACAAGCAAATTACGATCCATAGGGCTCGTGATGGTCCCAGACCCCCCCCCCCTCCATCCTCACCTCAAGTTGAGTGAGCCTCTCATCAATCATTGTCAGCTCGTCCAGGTCCATGTCAGAATTAGATTTGACGTCCACTTCGGTGACGGTTTTTCCTCGATCACCGGTTGACGAATAGACACCACTAGGATGAATCCTCCTCTTGTCTCGGAAGTATGTGGACTCCATCAGAAGCCCCCTCCACGATCGCTTCCCCCTCGGGACGCATCAACACGTCCATGTTCACCTCTTCAGATTGGGGGGCCTCGGAGTCCATCCCAGTACTTTCTCCAATATGTATTATGGTCGTCTCCCAAAGAACAAAATTGCCCTCCATTAAGTCGACGACCATCGGTATATACCCCCTTCTCCCAGCGTTTACGGCTCTCCTCTTACGAGACCTTATCTCCATCAAAAGGGAAGATGTCATCGTCTTTATCAAGCAGCGAGAAGAGTTGAGGAGCAGGAGAAGCAGCCGGATAGAGGAAGGACCAGAAACCGCAACAATCCGGATGAGGGCATGTACGATAGGCTCAATAGCCATGATGGGGATAGAAACTAAAGGCGTAGTAGTCCTCCTCTAAAAAGAACGCACATGTGCTCGACTCCGAACCCCTACCTTGGAAAGAAAGAGACAGAAAAGTTAGGAAAGAGAGCCAACAAACAACAAATAGGTGCAACGATCACGGCTAGGGAAGAGAAGGTAAATGTCAAAGGGACAGCAAGTATGAACTTCTTAATGAAGATTGGCCAGTCATATATCCCTACGACATGGGGGACAATCTGCTCGACCCAATCGGCAGTACACACAACTAGAGAAGGAGGCTGGTTGTTGACTGCAAGGAAAGAAAAATCATTTAATTAGCTCGAAATAAGCATAGAAATGCGATAGACGAAAAGAGAAAAACTAAAGCCGTCTACGTTAGCCACGGCGTCCTCCGTCCAATCATAAATAAAATCAAGCTAGAATTGGCGACTGACCTTGTCGTATATCTTCACCACCAATCGCTTACCTACACGGTGGCAAAGGTTCAACATCACCCCCCTATAAAAGACAAGGACGAATAAGTGCAACAAGTCCCGAAGTGTCATTTCGACCCCAGGGAGCTCAAAAAATTTGGTCAGCATCTTGATGACTTTGAAGCAAGGGTGACAAACGGGTCTACCGGGCCGGTCCGGGTCCAGAATTTTTCGACCCGTCCGGGTTCCGGGCCGGGCCGGGCCGGGTTGCACAGTGACGGGTTCGTAGCGGGCTGGGTTAGTTCGGGTTAAAATTGAACCACATGTGTTACGGGTTGAAGGGGGCCGAGTTTAGTATATTTTCATTTTATTTTTTTTGGAATTATGTGTACTATAACTATTAAGTTATAATTATATTAATACTTTGTAATAATTGAATGAATACAAGTAAGATGGGAAAAAATTGCACTTATTGCATGTGCTACTTTATTTCTTAATTTTAAATTGAAAAAGTAGAAAATGAAATGTTTACATTTTTTCTAACAAGTAAACTAGTAAAGTAGTAATTTTAAATGTTTTGCATCGCCCTAGCAAGTTCATCATAAACAATATGAACCGATTGACCTTCTTCTGGGGAGTTAAATTCGGATGGGTTTCCATGGGTTAATATATCTCCAAGTTCCTCGTCTTCTGGGCTATCAACATCTTCCTTTCCTTGATTTCTTCGTTCCGATCTAATCCAATCTCTGAAACATACTAAAACTTCCAAAGCATTGCTTCCCAATGAGTGGCGGGTATCTCCAAGTTGTTGTCTTGCTTGGCTAAATGCACTATCCGATGCAACAATAGAAATTGGCACATTCAGCACGTCCCGAGCCATAGCGAAAAGAACAGGAAATTGCTTTTCATTTTCATGCTACCATCCCAACGGTGAAAAATCCTTTGTGCGAGGCTCCTTTTGCTTCTGCAAGTAGAATTGAAGCTCATCAATATTCCTGCTATTGGTTTGAGTGTTAGAAAATATAGAAAAAATATTAAAACTATCAAGGCCTTCATCATCCACATTAGCATAACTGCTACATTGCATAGCGGGATTAACATTGCCAGAAGCACGAGCAGTATTATCACATTCATTTGCATAATAATTATATAGTTGTTGTAAATATTCATTTAGCTTGTTCATATGATCATATAAATTTGGGGTTTCAGTTTCTCCAATCTCCATATAGGTATATAAAGCATTCATTAATTGGTGACAATCAGACATTTTAATAGAAGGATTTAAAACTGCACCAATTAAGTAAATCGGAGTAATTGGAAAGAAATATTTTTTGAATTTTTCTTGCATTTTTTCAACAACATCCATATATTTTTCTTTCTTCTTAAATTCAGATAGTAGCAAAGAAATTTCAGCTATATGTACTAAAGCCATAGTAATAGATGAGTAATATGCGCCAGAAAACACAACAGTAGCGGTATAAAATTTATGTAAAAATTTAACAACATCATTAATGACCTCCCAAGTATCACTTGTTAACATACGCCTAGGATCAGTACAATGTGCATTAGCAACTTCAGTTATAGGAAATCTATATTTGTAGCAACATTTTAAAAATATATATGTATAATTCCATCTAGTAACAATTTCGTCTGGCATGAATCTAGGTTTAAGGTTATACTGGATACACTTAGTCTTAAATTCTTTTATTCTAGATTGTCTATTATTTTCTTGAATAACACCAACTGCTCTTCTAACATGAGTAATCTCAACTGAAAATAAATCAAAGCCACTTTAAACAATTAAATTATAAACATGACATGCACACCTAACATGAAAAATATCATCAAGAGGTGGTTGCAAATGCAATTTTAAAATTGAAACTGCGGCATTATTGTTTGAAGCATTATCAAAAGACATACATAAAACTTTTTGGTTTAGATTATAAAATTCAACAACTTCAACAATTGTACTATTTATAAACGTAGCAGTATGACTCTGATCTTCATCATATTTAAAAGCGATAATACATTTTTGCATACAAGTATTATCATCTATCCAATGGCATGTAATTGTCAAATAATCATTTCCATTAACAGCATGACCAATATCATAAGTTAGACATACTCTAGAAGGAAGGTGACTAAACAAATAACGTATGTATGTTTGATATTGTCCATGAAGTCTAAAGATATCTGCTCTACAAGTACTTCTAGGGATACCTTTAAATAAAGGATTGTAAATCCTTTGAATATACATAATAAGATACGATGAAGAAGTAAAAGAAAAAGGTAAACAACCCAAAGTAATCATTTTTGCTAATTCCTCACGATTCCTCATTTTATCATATTTTACTAGACCTCCAGTAGTAGGGTTAATAGTTGTTTGACTTCCATCCCCATTATTGCCCCATTCTATGGGATGGATAGACATCATATGTCTAGTAAGTGTCCCAGTCCCCCCCTAAATTTCCTTCGGTCAAATTTTTAAAAGTTTCGTTACAAAGTTTGTACTTAACTCTATTAGTACCTTATATTATTTCAAAAAATTTCCATACCGGACTTCTTCTTTTACGATTAGAAGTCGGAGCCACTGGTGGTCTACTACCCCTTGTAGCACTAGCAACTCCAACTCCAATACTACCAACATTTCCACTACTAGGTGTAGGTGGTATCTCAACTTATATTCCAATTTCATTATCTTCTGTTCCAAAATCTTCTTGTAATTGTTCATAATCAATCTCTACATTATCATTAGGCGATGATTCAAAAACATGTGTTATTGGGTCATTACTATTACTACCGGAAGCTACAGGACTACCTCTTTTTTTTATTTCCACCCCTACCAGTAACTTTTCTACACGCTCTTTTAGCAGCACTAAACATATTGTAAAAATGAAAGTATAAGCTAAAATTAAATATGCAATTAAAATATTAAATAAGAGAAAGAGTTGGAGGCAGTGCACCGAATTCGACAATAAATTGAGCACTTGATTACGCAAATCCGGTGTTACCACGAACAAACGTCAAGCAAGTATTTCAATTTTGAACTTCTATCTTCAAATTCCAAATGACAAATTGCGATAATTAAATTCGGGAAAAGAGAGACAAATAAAATTATAAATTTGGAATATGAAATCTTGCAAATTGAAGGGAAGAGAGAGATTGATAATTTGAGAATTGAGATTGAGATAAGAATTTTGAGTGAAGATATGAAGAAGAGATGAGGGTATTTATTGATTTTAAGAAGGGTTAATATTGTAAATTAATAAATACAAAAAATAACCAAAAAATGGCCATTTTTGCAAAATTATCCGCTGGCCAACGGATCTGGACCGTTGTCAACGGTAATGTGGGCCCCACAATTTCAAAAAATAAAAATTTTACCGTTGAACCGGGCCGGTCTGGTCCCGTTCCAACCCCAAAAATCCCAAACGGACCGACCCCCTCCCCCCGCGAACCCAGCTCACCCGGCCCCTTAGTAACGAGCCGGTCCGGTCCGACCCGGCCCGGTTGACACCTTTACTTTGAAGACGTAAGGGGTGAGCTGAGCAGGACAAATGTCGTATTGGCGACAAAACTCTCCCACCAGTAGAGGAAGAGAAAGCGAGTAACTGACGAGGAATGGGTAAGCGAGAGAGTAGTACCCAAGGCGGTGAACATGTACTTCGTCCCCTTCAGCAAGGATCAGTTTGATGCGATTGGGGAGGCCGAACTTTGATTTAAATACATGCAACTATTCGAACGCCATTATCGATATGAAATGCCCAGGTGCCGCATCTGGTGATTGGTGGAGAGCAGACCTGGCTTCGGGGTTGCAGGGAAGTATCTCCTCCACTGACGGAAAAGCTCCATCCTTAACAATGGCAGAAACATTCTCCTCGTAAGTAGGAATTACAACCGGCAAGGGAGTGAGATGATTCCCTTCATCTGCATCAGATGACAAGTTTGACATGGCTGTGAGATAATGAAAAAGAGTATTGGAAAGAGAAATTGGGATACAATGTAGGGCAACAAAGCAGAGAAGATGGGTTTAGAGAGGAGGTTTGAAATCTCAAAACTTTGTGAGAGTAAAATTTCATATTTGGGTTTGACAACACCTGTTTTTAGAAATTGAGGCACCAAATCTGAAACATATTGTTTTAATAGGCACCAAAATTGAAATGGCATATGATAATTGGCACCAAAATCGAAATGACAGATCCAATCAAAGGTCACGTGCAAATCAACGCGATACGTCGGGAACCATCATCATCATGACGCATGACATCATGACGTCACCCCTTCTCTTGGATCAGATGACTCTAAAAAATCACTCAGAAAATTTAAGGGATTTGAAACACGTGGTCCATGAAGAGTCACGTTGCCTGCTCGTTATAACGACTATGACCCACGGTATCTACTCAACAAGCTCGACCATGAAGGGCTAAGGAGGACCGGTTTGAGGAAGAGGATCAGGGAGCTGGACAAGGAAACCTCTGATCATTAGGATCGAGTTGCCGCTCTAGAGGTCAATAAATCCCAACTGCTCACACGACCTTCTTCATCTAATGCTTCTGACTTCCCTAACGCCCCACGAGAGCTGTACGAAAGAGTGGATCCATGACGAGGCTCGACTGGATGTGTCTGTGACTTGCATGCAACAGGTTCCATTTTTTAGGCGGCTCTTAGGGATGCTCGGGATAAGGATCGCGAGGCACAACTTGCTTGTGTCTATGGCCCTGCTATGCCTCGCCCTAGCAAGGAGGATGAGTAGGAGGAGGATAGCATAGATCGCCATGAGAAGTACACCTGGTATAATTATGTTTATCCTCAGGGTGATGATGGAGGGGATGTTGGAGGCTGGTGTGGTGATGGTGTCGGTGGTCAGAGTGGTAAAGTCGTTGAAGATTGAGTTGACGAGGACGTTGAAGGTCCTGATAACGATGGCTAATAGTTCATGTTTAACTTTTTTTGTATATTTATGGTCGCATCTTCTAGATCCTTTGTAACAAACTCTTATTTGTGAATATCAAAGTTGATCTTTGCTTTACTATATATTTCTGTATTTATTAACAATTTAATCAAATTGGGACGAATCTCTATCCCAATCATCTTTCTACTGTTCCACTAAGTTGCACTACTAAAAATTTGGGTTTTAGCGACCACGAAAAGTGATCAAAGTTGGTCGCTTATTGGCCAAAAAGCGACCAAACAGGCCTGGTCAATCTTAAGCTTGTCCCTTTACCTTAGGGACCAAAGTTGGTCGCTAATTAGCGACCAACTTTGGTCTCTCAGGTAAAAGGACCCAATTTTCCGGTAAAGAGTATAGCGACCAACTTTGGTCGCTACAATATTTTAATATTATAATTTTAGTGACCAAAGTTGGTCTCTTACTGTAAATTTATATTTTTTAATTTGTTATTAATTATAAAATAGCGACCAACTTTGGTCAATATTATATTTTAAAATCTGAAAAAGAGACCAAAGTTGGTCTCTTTACTATTAAATTTTTAATTTTTTTTAAAAATAATCTACCAAAGTTAGTCGCAAACTTCAAGAATTAATTTTTTTTAGTAATAGGCAATCAACTTTGGTCACTATATTGCAAGAAATTGTTATTTTTTAATAGAATATCGACCAAAGTTGGTCGCTTTTTTGAAATCTGGGTTAAATAGCGACCAACCTAGGTCGCTATTTTCCAGAAAATTATTATTTTTTAATTGAAAAGCGACCAAATAGTGACCAGAGTTGGTTGCGTTTCTTGGTATATTGCTGGCAGGAGCTGTCTGCATTGGCAGCTACACCACCTGCCTGCTTACCAAAATTCCTAAACATAAACAAACATTTTATGCCAACAACAAGCAACAATAACAATAATAAAAAGCAACAACAATAACAATAACAACACAACAACAATAACATTATAACCAACAAAGTATAAAGTTCTATTAACTTTATACTTTAAGCTAACCAAACGAATAAGTTAACTGTTATTATACAAAACCATTTGAAAACCGATTGTATTTGTTTAGTTGAAAGTGTATAAAATTCAAGGATTGTTCTGTACATCATTAGCATCACTGTTTGATGAACTTTCGTCACTAAGACGGTATCCTGAATGGTGTATTTGTCGAGGATAGGAAGAACGATCATGAGGAGGACGGGAGAAACGAGCACGGGAAAAGCGAGCGTCTGGCAATGACTCACGAGACCAGGGAATTGGAAAACTGCCATAAGCTATGAGAGATTTGATCTGATCCTGCATGCCAGTGTACTGAATATCTCTAAGCTTTTCTCTCTCTTTGGCGGCTTCTAGCTCGATGTGAGCTTTGCCACAGTCTCTCGCATAGAGGAGAGACTCTCCCCATCAAGTTGCTCGGGTTGAGAGGAAGTCCCTATTCCTTGCATTCCACACTTATAGCAATAGAATTTCTTATTAGGAAGCCCGTATACCTTCCCCCATTTTGGACTACCAGCAACCTGCATCCATATTCTCTCAGCATCCTCGTCCGATAGTTGGATTGGAGCGCCCGACTCATTAGGTGACTGATTGCGTATGAATTGCTCCACTTCACCTATGAAGCAACCTTATAAGAAAATTTCATTGAATTATTATTTCAAAATTTATATAAAAGTAAATCAAAATTCTTAATAAAAAATGAAAACTTACATGTACAGTCGAGGCTCGGCCCTCGACCCACCTTTCTTGGTCCCTCTCTTTCTTCTTCTTCACAATATGAGTCTCCTTGAAGAGCTCATCTTGGTTCATCAGATGCCCCAATTTTTTTTCCTGAAAAATCATAAATTTTAGTTAATAAACAAAATAGATATATTTTGAAAATTAAAATAAATTAAGCAATTACGTACCGTTCTTCATTTTATCGTCCTTAGGCTGATCGCACCTCCAGTGTGCAAGGATCCTCCCTTCTCAGATGCCAAAACTTTTCTTCCCTTTTCGCTCTTCTGTAAGAACTCTATGGTAAGCCATTGCCTTTGCAAATCCTCCCATAAATTCTGAAGCAACCAGCTAGGCTTCTGGTTCAACTTTCTAGCTTTGGAGAAACAATGGGACAACCACTTTCGAGCTTTTAGATGGAAATTTGCAGCCATATCCGCGCTCAATAGCACGGAGACTCGCGCAAAGGGTTAACAGTTGATAGGCAAGTCAAGCAGTAAAGCAGTAAATCCACTAAGAAAGGCACTAATAGCTATTCACTCACCAACAACAGCGGCAAGGCAAGAGTGGAAGGAGAAAAGCTGTTAACGACCGATAGCGCTATAGGATCGGGTTCTTGGATCAATAGAACTGGAAGAGGAGGATTAATCGAATATATAAGATAAACAATGCAAGAATTCTTGGAAGCTGTAATGCCTTTCTTGGGTCCTTTACAAGAAAGTTTGAGCGGGAGAAAAGGGGCGCTCCCGCAGGGTCCCGATGCCCTACCTTTGCCCTCTCAGTAGCGGTGTTCCCATACACACTTGCTCTGTATTTCAAAAGTTAAGTATTATATAAAAATATCATATTTAGATGGAAATATCATAAAAGCTATATTCGATATATTATACTTAGCTTTTATTAGCTAATAATTATTCAAAAGTAAGTGCATTACCTGCTTATAATATAGTATATTAGTGCATTAGCTAATATATATATATATATATATATATATATATATATATGTATACATATATATACAAATACATATATGTATATGTGTACATATATGTATATGTATATGTATATATATATATATATGTATATGTGTATATATATATATATATATGTATATATATGTGCATATATATATATATATATGCATATATATATAAATGCACTTAACTTTTGATTAATTATGTATTAACACATTAAGGTTTTATCGAATATATATAAAATCTATATTCGATATATATTAGCTAAATTTGATATAATTCAATATATATAAGCTAAGCTATATTGTATAATACATATTTAGATGGAAATATCATAAATATAAATAAATTATATTGCTTAAAAGAACATTTATACCTTAAATTGATTAAAAATTTGCTCCTTCAGCGAGAATGAGAATTCACTCCAAGTGGCATAAGGACCATCACAAAGCTTCCTGGTGGCTTTGCTGATTATCCTTGTAGTAATATTATTAGGGATAAACCTGTAATTTAATTAAAAAACACATTAATATCTTAGTAAAACTATACAAAACAATAAAAGTAAAATAACAATAACTCTTACTCGTCACCCTCAGGGACTATGATGATCCTGCCATATTCATCATAATGCACCTCCTCGTTATCATCAACATCAGAGTCCGAAGCATGTATATCGGAGGCATGTGTGGAAGGTATAGAAGGGTCAGAGCTAGTATCTCGCAGGCGAAGGCCTGCAATATATGGAGTCCCAAATGAAGATGGCTGCGAGCCCTGGGTGTCACGGCCCAATTCCATATTAGGTCGTGAAGGCGCCCGACACCTTTGCCAAGCAAGCCAATACGGAACATCTCTAAATTTCTTATGTTAATTTTTTTTATTAGAGTTCAAGTGGGATAAATACTCCAATTTGAATTCAGAATCAAAACTGATATATAATGAACAACGTAATAATACAATTCAAAAAAAAATGAGTCCACTAATGTGTGTGCCAGAACCTGGTATCACAAGCTACGGGCAACTAGTAGAATCTATACAAAAGAATAGCATACTATCCTACTGTCTGAATCAGGATAGACAGAAAATAAAAGTACAAAGGAAAGGCTTCTTCAGCTGCGGGTCGGCATATAGGAAAAGCATCTCACCGTAGAAGTCCCAAGTCCACTCACGGGTGCGCACCGGAATGATAACTAGATCCACCTACCTCATATCATGTACATTTAAGTACAGAAGTGTAGTATGAGTACATAAACAATATATACCCAGTAAGTATCCCGCCTAATCTCGAAGAAGTAGAGACGAGAGGTCAACTTGATACTGGTAACACCTCCTTTTGGATTACTACACCCCGAAAATGGTGTAATAAAGGGAGCTTTTTTCCAATTTAAGTGACAAACGAAACATGATTAATCATTAAAAATCAGAGTCTCCACTTGGGATAATTTTATGATGTCCCAAGTCACCGTTTAGAATCCCGAATCGAGGAAAGAGTGATTCGGTTATTATAGTCTGTGAATCAGAAATCCAGGTAAGAAATTCTACCCGGGAGAAAGTGTTAGGCGCTCCCGAGTTCCGTGGTTCTAGCACGTTCGCTTTGATAATACTTGGCTAATAAAATTATTTAATTACTGATTTAGAACTTATGTAATTTTGCTTTTTTCACCGCTTTTAATTAAGAAATTATCTTGAAATGGGGTACGCATACGTATACCCGCTTGTTTGGCGCGTCAAAAATCATATCACGGGAACATATCCATAATTAATAATGCGTAATTATTTTTAAGAAGAGTTTGGGATAAACGCGGACGCTTGTTTTTATCAGTATAATTGTGTTACGTGGACGTATAAGCAATCACACTAGCATTTAAACGGCTCTAAATGATACTCTACGAAATATTATACTTTACCTAACCAAGGAAATTGTTAAAAGGCCATATGTGATTTTAACAAAATTACGCAAACTAAAAATAATTAAAACTTGTAACCTATTTTATTATTAAGAAAGATTGGTTGAATTTGCGCGAACGCATACTCCAAATTAATCTTTAGAATCATGATCATGTTACGTGAACGTATACATAATCACAATTGTATACTAATCTATATTAAGATTGGTGCACCTGATTAGTTATTAGAAACAGTTCAATTCAATCGTCCACACTAACATATTAAATAGACAACCAAGAAAAGCAGAAAAGCAGAGCAAAGATGATTTACTGATTGTACATCAACTTTCAAGCAAAGGCCAATTTACCCATCACTCTTAATAGGGCCAAATAATCTTTTGAATACATTCTGCACATGGAATTAGAGTACACATATGGGAAGGAATAAAGTCTTACCCAAATGCATGTCCCGAAATGGTCAGGCAGCAGGTTCTTACCATAACAATACCACAACAAGAAAGGAACACTCTTTATCAAAGTATATTGGTATACTGCCTCGAGGATTCACAGTAAATACCAAATGGTCCACTTATTGAAATAAATATGATGCCTTACTAAAGATATAGAAGGGACAATGCTATACCAGGGAATGCCAAACTAGATGAAAATAAGTAGCTGATTATGTGTGTTTTATCTCTTTCAACTCTTTATAAAAACATCCTTTTGGCTCCAACATTTACAACAAAGACGGATGCCAAATGGAAATTCAATAAGAGATAGAAGTCGACCATACGAAATGGCTAAGGCATCAGTCTTAACACAAGAAGCTAGCAGAGAATCATCTAATTCGAATAAGCTACAGCTTTGGTTTGACAAACTGATAAGCAGATTCTAATGACTATATGGAACAGATGGTATTGACTTTACATTCATATCGAATCACATTAATCAAAAGAGGAAGCAAAATAACCCATTCAAATGATTAAACTAACTAACAAGAACAGAGGGAATAACAAATATGAAGTAACGCTCTTCCAAGTGACTCTTTATGTTATGTATCAAATTAGTTCAATCCATATTCTCAACTGATGTGACTTCTTGATTAAGGAAACAAACTGGACACAATTTCTGATGAAGCAAACAGGAATAGTCAAACCACTTAAGAGGATACCTAACGGTGCATAAAAGCCACTTAGTTATCGCCACTAAAGTAGTCACTGTAGAATGGTTGCAGCATAATATTATTTCTGCAAATCTGAACTGATTGTTGCTAGTGCCCATTGTGGTACAAACGTAGTAATGAAGCGTTAACATTCAACAAAACAGGCAAATTTTTCAGCAGGCTAACAGTTCAAACAAATGTCCCAAAATACTGCCCGTATCAGCTCGATCTACTGCTGAAATCGAATTCTTCAGCAACTCGAGAGAGCAAAATTACTATGGAAGTAACAAGACAGACAAAGCATGGACAAAAGAGGGAAAATAGAGCAACTATGAGCATACACAATCAGCGAAACAATTTGGCCTCAACACCACTTTAAACCAAGGCAAAACAAAATCAAACCCGCCAAGGATGAACCAAACTTTGTCATGAAACCCAAGTTAAATCAGCTCATCACTTGAACAAGTGAGGTCTACATTAGATGATGCTTCATAACAAACACAAATCACTAGACTTTGCCATTTGTAACATGTCCTGATAAGTGCAACTGATTGAGCCACAAAGCAGCTGTAAACAAAACTAATTGGGTAATAATTTCTTGAACTCGTATTGAATTAGAGATGTACAAGAAATTATGCAATCGTCACTGAATCGACAAACATATGCAACACCTTATCTGACATCCACAGGCTCGATCAAGCCTCCATCATTCCTACCAAAGTCAAACAACTCCGCCCTCCATCACTGTGTTAGATGAAGACCAGATCACGTGTACAACATCCAATCGATACATAGCTAAGAAGCAAAACTGAAAATGAAGAATATAGCTCACATTCTGAAATTAATCACGAGCTAATCATACCATGACAGGAAACAACAACAGAAGACACTTTCAGAGAACTCATTTAAGATGTACACAGCTAAACCAAGCCAGAGATACTCGTAAAAATGGCAAGCAAATACATTACGACCAGCAGTCACCAAGATTCAAATAGTTCCAAACCAGCTGAACTCAAATTCTCATTACACTTCTTAATCAAATACCAAAAATAGGCTACATGGGATTAGAAATGAACCTGAATCGACAAGCACCTGCAATTAACTTTGCTCAAATGTTGAATACAAGTGAAATCCAATAACAAATATTAGCAACCAACAGTAGAGATGAGTAAGAATCAGAAGCTCGGATAACGACAAACTTAACTATTTTCAGTCGAACCCCATATTAAACGAACTCCATCACAAGCGAGATTAACCCAGAGATGATATGCAAAGAAATCGAATTTTTTGTATTTTTGTTCTTTGATTCTGACAAAGAAAGAGAGAATTAAGCATAAAAAGAAACTCGACCCATTTTTTGGAATATTTTCTGTATTTTTTACGAGAAGAAACAAGGAAGATGAGAATCGACCCCAGAAATTCTTTTTAGAGAAAAACCAGAAGTATTTTTCATATAAAAAAACTCATCCAAATTTCCTTCTAAAATCCCTTTCCGAAATCCATCCTCATAAAAAAATCCCCTAAACAAAAGAGTCTCACCTAATATATATTCCTCCAAAGATCTCGAACCTTCTTCCTTTATCTCCTAGAAATCCCTCTAAATCTCTTTATAAAATCTGAAATTTTTTTAGCCTTGCTTATGGTGAAAACGGACAAATGGAGGGAGTGGATCGAATCCAATACAATCCAATGCTCCCCATTTTTCCATATATTCACCCCAAAGGCTAAAATCCGAAAAAAAAAAATCGAAGCGATAGCATGTGAGGGAGAGAATGTGTTAGAGGTGGTCAGAAATATGGTGACGAGGAGAAAGGAGAACGCGTGAGGCGATATTGGGAGCTCACTCGCGTGAATTTTGGGCTGAAATGAGGGTCGGGTTCGGGTGTTCTTCAGAGAAGAAGAACATTCACGTGGGTGTGCTTCGGGATTTTAGGGATTAAAACCTTTTCTTTTAATTAGGAATGGGTCGGGTCGGGTCACGGGTTCTTGGGCGTGGGTCTGGGAGGGTTAATGAGAAGAAGTGGACTGGGCTTTGGGTTATTGTTGTTGGTCTTGGCCCAATTTTGCTTTTAATTTGAAGACCAATTATCCAAGATTTCTTTTCCTTTCTTTTCTTCTTTTTTTTTTCTTCAAAATTAACATAGTTCTTAAATTAAATCTTAGGAGCTAATTAATTTGATAGTGTCACAAATTAAACTTAAATGATGTTAGCTTAAATAATTAGAAATACATTAGAAGGAAAACTACTTAAAAATAAATGTGCAAATTACACTATTTTGTGATATTCATTTTATAAAACAACTAATTTACTAATTAATTTTAAAAATATAAAAATAAATCTTAAATTCAAATGCATGGAATTGTGGTATTTTTATTATTATTATTATTATTATTATTATTTATTTTTTTTAAAATATACAAGATTAACATGCAAAGACAATGCGAAAATAAAAACAGAAAATGCAACAAATATCCGCAAAATTGCAACTACTGAAAGAAATTTTTTTTGAAGTTCTGCGAGTAATTCATACAGGGAAAAAATCACGTGCTCACAATACTTACTAGGGTCAAGATAATATAATATCAAATGTGCTATGCTAAGCATGGAAATCTCCTATATTTTAACAGGTTATAATGAAAGCAATAATCAAATTCTTGACCTTATTTCAGTTTTCATTGACATTTTTCAATTACTTAGCAAGTAGGCATGCCATGTTTCAGCATCAACATGTATATATCATGCGCAATCAGCCCGAGGTCGACGGCCCGGTCCAACTGAAAATTAACTTGTGCACTGCCGAGGGTCGAACGACACGAACCATAGATGCATATATTTTCACCGGGGCGATCGAACCGCTCCATAAATATCAAGAAAATATCAAGAATGCACACAAAAGCTCATTTCTACAAGAAAATTCTTACAAAGTCCAACAAGTTCATGTGTTCTCTTTTTTTTTTTATTTCTCTCAAGTCTCTAGTATATCATAGATGATCATATTGGCAATTTAAATAGAAGAAAACCCCAAATTAGGCATGATGTGGGTCCTAAACTATCCAAGCAATTAATACCGTAGTAGCTACGGACGGACTCTCTTCACCAAATACATGCGTAGCCCCCGCATTTAGTAGCAAATTCTCAATTAATATACCTATGGGGACATTTCCCTCATACAAGGTCAGAAAAGAGACTCACATCACTCCAAAGTGTACTTTTAATATCAAGAACAAGCCCAAGCCCTAATTCGGAGTCAAACGATCACAAACTAGTTAAATAAAGTAAGAACTAGTAAATAAGGGCTTACAAGGTTGAATTCTAACTCTTTAAGTGATTTCCCAACCTTTTCCACAAGTTTCATAAATTCCGACCCCGGGCCCACGTGCCTGGATTCCAAGATTTTTCGAAGAAAGTCGTTTTATATAACCTAAAGATCAATAATATATGAATTATAGTTCATTTCATAACAAATTTCATGGTTAAATCTTAGTTTTATTAAAACCCTAGGTCTAGCTCTAACCCTTTAATTTTACCTAGTTTTTGGTGTATAATCTACCTAATATACATGTATTTAAACTAAGGATGAATAGAAATTACTTCCTCACAATTCTATGTTGAAATCCCCTCTTTGGAAGCTCTCAAATCGCCCAAGTGCAGAGTAGAAAGAAATAAATGCTTTAAGTCCCGTTTTTAATGGCCCTCACCAGTCCTCTGATGTCGCATTTGCGACACCAGGCTCGCAATTGCAAGGTTGCAATTGCGACAAAAGGTTCGTAAATGTGAATTGAGCCCTAGCCTGCCTCAATCGCAAATGCGAGGTGTGGGTCGCAAATGCAGACTGTATTTGCAAATGCGAACACTGCGTAGCCCAGTCAATATTGCAACAAAAGGTTCGTAAATGTGAATTGAGCCCTAGCCTGCCTCAATCGCAAATGCGAGGTGTGGGTCGCAAATGCAGACTGTATTTGCAAATGCGAACACTGCGTAGCCCAGTCAATATCGCAAATGTGATGCATGGGTCGCAAATGCAGACCCTGCTGGGTTCGCAAATATAAGGAAAAGGTTTGCAAATGCGAAGACTGCCCAACCCAGCCAATATCGCAAATGTGATGCATGGGTCGTAAATACGGACCCTACTGGATTGACAATTGCGAAGAAATAGTTCACAATGCGAACATCGTCCAGCCCGGCCAATATCGCAAATGCGAAGCGTTTCTCACAATTGCGATGGCCATCTCGCAATTGCAAATCTTGCAGCAGCAGCAAAAATTGCTATGTTTTCTTACCTCCAACCGTGCTCGAATCTCACCCGAGCCCTTGGGGCTCCACTCCGAACACCCACGCAAGTCCTACCATAATGTGCAAACTTGCTCAAGCAATCAAATCGCCTAATTAACACCTAAAACCACAGATCTAATCTCAAAATGCATGAATTCCTCAAAAACACCCAAATTTCTATCTTTTCAAATGAACGTTCGAATCACATCAAATCAGTCCCGCTTCTCACCAAATCTCACAGATAAGAATAAAATATTATACCAAACTTGTACCGGGCTCAAGAACCAACATACGAGCCCAATATCAATGTGATCAGGCATTTTTCCTCTTTATTAAACTCTTAGGATTTCCATTTAATAATTTTCAATAAAAATTCATTACTCGGGCTAGGGACGTTGGAATTCGATTCTGGGAATATGCCCAGGTCCCATATTTTTCCACGGACCTTTCAAGATCGTCAAACCACGAATCTGGGTCCGTTTTTCTAAAAAGTTGACCGAAGTCAAATTTGGTCTTTTAAGAGAATCTTAAAGAAATAATTTGACATATTTTTACTGTAAGTCTTCCAACTCCCGAATCCACCATCCCCACAAGTTATAAATTAGATAAAGCAAGTGCGAGAAGTTTTATTCGGGAGAACGGGGTTCAAAATGCAAAACGACCAGTCAGGTCGTTACACTGGGAGTGCGACATAGCATGGGCCACAAGTGGATGTGACACTGATAGTTGTGACCCGAGTGATATGGAATGGATCAATGCGATCCATGAGATGCTGATGGATGCGAGCCACGTGGTAGTGAGACAGTTGGACTGTATGTTGGACATACATTCCTATGGCTCTGTGAAGAAAGACCTGACATCTGCACAAAGGTGGAGGGTTAGTGATGCTGTGGTAGCTCAGAATAGCCATGGGGTGGAGGTGCAGACATAAGCATAGGCACATGCATTTGTGAAAAGGCAATAAGGGATTGAGTAGTATCTTCTACTTTCCTCTTCGGTTTTCTAGCCTTTTCTCGACCACGAGAACCAGTAGGATCACTGTTACCTCGACCCTTGCTTGTCATCTGCATAATATAATATATAGTTAGATTGAAACATATAAAGAAACTAGTTATAAACAAGAGATATTAAAGAAACCAATTTTTTAAAGTTCATCGACGTATAGTTCAACCCTACCCACATGCTTAGTTTTTATTACAACCCACCAGTTAGACTTATTCTGCCGCAATGGATAAGGAGCATAATACACTTGCCTAACATTATGTGCAATTATGAAAGGATCATAGCGATTATACTCCTTCATATGATTAACCTCAATTATGTTGTATTGATTGTGTACTCTTGTACCTCTTGTTGGATGTGGGTCAAACCACTTGCATCCAAAGAGTATCAATTTCTTAAATGGCTAGCCTTGATATTCTAGTTCTATTATTTCTTTGAGCACGCCATAATAATCACTATCTCCACCTTGGTTGTCATCGCCACCTTGAAACCACACCTCACTATTGTTGCTATTTTTATTTTTAGAGCAACCCTCTGTATGAAACTTATAACCATTCACAACGTACTTAGACATTATTGTGACCTCAAACCCAGGTCCCCAAGATACATCTTTCAAAAATTGATTTACACCATTATTTGGATCATTTACCTACAAATCGTTAAAAAAATTCATAAGTTACCACAACTTCCAAACATTGTTTACCTACATATTGTTAGAATATTTTAATAAAAAACTTGCAAATTATTTGAACCACGTATCAAATCTCGTATATACAACATCATGGACAAATTGACCCACAAAGTGATTGTGACACATCAAATATTTTAGTAGTCGCATTGAGATGTAATCACTGTAATTTTTAGATTTTGATAACTACTAAATCAATACTTACTTGATATATGGTACAACTTCGGGAAAATTTAGCAACACGTGAAGTGTAGCTAACTTGTACTCCATAGCTCTCAAACTTCTCTTTTTAACATCCTTAGAACATCGGCCTGGTTGATTGAATATGGACATAGGCGGATATAATGGATCATTACTAAGGTCGACCCTGTGCCTATTGGGCCTATTCCTAACACATTGCACATTACTCTCAAAATAATAAGAACAAAAATGAGCAGTTTCCTTCGTAGGATAAGCTTCACATATAGATCTTTCAATCCTATTTCTCTGCTCAACAAATTATTTGCATTTGCCAATTTTCCTACATAATTTCAGGTAAGCCAAGAACATTCGTTTAAAACAGAAAATTACATCAAACTTAAAATATTACCTCTAAAAGGGATACATCCATCTGCATTGAACATGTCCTCCAAGTTGTGCCTCGTGTACAAAGTGGATTGGAAGGTGTTCCATCACATCAAAAAACCTACATACAAATATCTTTTCCATCTTAGTAGAAGTTACATGAATGTTCTGATCCATCCGGAGTAGGTTTTCTTCCCTTAATGTGGAAGAACACAAGTCTTTGAAAAATAAACTAATCTCTATGATGAGTTTCCAGATTTGTTCAGGCAAACCACAAAATGCAATAGGCACTAAGGTCTCCATGAAAACATGATAGTCATGAATTTTTAAATGGCTCAACTTCCCTACCTCCATATCAACTTTTTCCCCAAAATTTGACGCATAACCCTCAGACATCTTCAATTACGTTACCCAATCACAAATTTGCCATCTTTCCTCCAAAGTGAATGTGTAACTTGCTTTGGGCTTGAGCACCTTACCATTATTTGTTGTCTGCAAGTATAATTCAGGCCGCCTGCAATATTCTTGTAAGTCCATTGTAGCCTTAGGGCTATCCTTTGTCTTACCTTTAACATCCATCATTGTGTTGAAGAAATTGTCAAAATAATTCTTCTCAATATGCATGATATCAAGATTGTGACGGAGAAGATTATCCTTCCAATAAGGCAACTCCCAAAATATACTCTGTTTCATCCAATTATGAGTAACACCGTATCTGGGGAATCTATAAAGTGGAGCTTCAGTAACTTTACTGAAGTTCTGGACCCTCTCCCAAATTTCCTCACCTGAAAGTATCGAAGGTGAGAAATCATATTCCATTTTATTCTTTTTGAATGCATTTTTCATCCTTCTAAACTCATGATCAGGAGGCAAGAATTGACGATGACAATCAAACCATGATTGCTTTCAGCCATATTTCAAAGTGAACGCTTTACTATTTTTCATGCAGTAAGGACAAGCTAGCTTCCCAGCAGTCATCCACCCAGACAATATTCCATACGCAGGAAAATTTTTAATTGTCCACATTAAATTAGCATGCAATATGAAATTCTGCTTGGTTGATATGTCATATGTTTTAACACCATTGTACCACAATTGTTTTAGCTCATCAATCAAAGGTTGCAAATATACATCAATCAAACTTTTTGAATTACGTGGACTAGGGATAATACGAATTAAGAATATATATATGAACTAGTCATGCACAACTGGGGTGATAGATTATAAGGTGTAAGAAAGACAAGCCAACATGCATATGGTGTGGCAGATACAGAAAAAGGCATGAAGCCATCCGCATACAGACCTAATCGAACATTCCTTGGTTCACTAGCAAAATCTGGATATGTCCTATCAAAGTGCTTCCAAGCTTCTCCATCTGAAGGATGACACATAACACCAGGTGGTCTTCTATTTTTAAAGTGTCATCTCATAGGAAGAGCAGAACTCATCGACACATATAACCTCTTTAACCTAGGTATAAGAGGTAAGTAATTCATCGACTTGATAACGACCATATTCCCACTGGAAAGCCTCTTGAAACGAGGCTTTTCGCAAAATTTACAATTGTCCAAACCTGCATCATCTTTATAATATAACATGCAATCATCTTCACAACAATCAATTCTCATTGACGAAAGTCCTAACTTAGAAACTAATCTCTTTGCCTTGTAGAAATCACCAGATAATTCGATATCAAGGTCAACTAGTTCATGCATAAGGTCAATGAAAGAGTCCATGGCTCCTTGAGAAATATTCTAATCAGATTTCATACTTAGTAATCTAACTGCAACAAACAACTCAGAGTGCAAACTTCCGATACGTAGTGGATGACTAGCTTCCATTAAAGCTTCATAAAAACTTTTTAGGTCATCATTAGGAGTTTGTTCAATATTTTCATTGGGCTCACCCCTAAGTGCATCCCAAAAGCATCCACAACCATATCATAAATTCTAGAATCACGATTTGTATTCTCCATTGACCTACTACTTTCACGCAGAACCATATTATGAAATATCTTATGGCTACCATCGATCTCTCCATGACTAGTCCACATAAAGTAATTCTTTATAAACCCCTTACTATAAAGATGAACTTTAACTTCCTCTAGTTTTCCAAATTTCATACAGTCACACCTAACACAAGGGCACCTAATTACTCCTTCATTTATGTATGACAGAAATAACATTGCATGTCCAATAAATTCATCAACCCCTTCTACAAAATTCTCCTGCAATCCCCGCCGATTAGGATAATTCATATTGTACATCCAAGTACGATTTTCCATCTATATAAATAAAGCAAGAATAAATTAATTTAGTTAATTCAAGTATTTACAATGTATTCTTATTTAGGATAATATATTTACAAGTACTCTTATTTATTTAGGATAATATATTTACAGTGGTAGCGGGGGATAGCGGCTCCGGCGACAATGGTAGCGGCGGACAGTGGTAGCAGCGGCGTGATGTCGCGCGGTCACTGTGGTGGCAAGGGATGGGGGATTGATTTTTGTAAGGAAAATAGAGAAGGGGAGGAGAATATGTTGAGAGAGAGTTATGGGAAATTTTGGTAAGAAAATAAGAGATCGGGAGGGCAAACCCGATTTTGATTCTGGATTTAAACATAGCAATCAACATTGGTCGCTATTTTTGATAACAAATAAGTATTGACTATTTTGACCAAACTAGCGACCAAAGTTGGTCGTCATCTTCTGACCATTTGACTAGAATAGTGACCAACATTGGTCGCTATTTCTAAAAAAAAATTAAATTACTTTTATTTCAATTTAAAATTATATATATAACTTAATATATTACTTAATATGAGCTATATTCGACATAGTATTAGCTATAATATCGAATGTATAATATTATATATATATATATATATATATATATATGTATATATATATATGTATATATATATATATATATATGTATATATATATATATATGTATATATATATATATATATATATATATATATATATATATATTTTAAATAGTAATTTCATTTCATCACAAATCAGAATAATACATATTTGACCCCCAGCCATTGATTGGCTACTTTCCCTCTCATTATACTATGGAATCACTTCCATTCACTATAGATACATTAAACTAAGAAACATACAAATCTTCACATCTTTCCTAGGGATAGTGATCCAGTCTTCTCAAAACACTTGCCATTTAGCAAGAGAGGTTCCTTGTGTATGCACGTGGACTGCTATCTCTTTGCAAGTATCATTTATAACAACGTTTCCACTTTGGAATCTTATCTTGTTCCTTTCTCTCCAGATACAGTATATCAACATTCCAAACATACTAGTGGTTATTTCAGCTTCCCCATTTCGCCTTTTTGCAATGCTGCTGATCCACTCTATTTCTCCGTTCCAGTCGCATATGGTTCTATAATATTATATACTTAGTATAGCGTATATATATATATATATATAGATATATATATATATATATATATATATATATATATATATATATATATATATATATATATATATATATATATAATATATATAAAGCTACATTCAATATAATATTACCTAATACAATTATAATTAGTGCATAGCATAGCGTAAGTATATCTATGATATATATAAGCAATATCCGATATAATATTACCTATACACTTATAATTAGTGCATGGTATAGCATAAGTATGTGTATTATATATATAAGCTATATTCGATATAATATTAACTAATACACCTATACTTAGCGGATAGTATAGCGTAAGTATATATATTATATATATAAGCTATATTCGAAATAATATTACCTAATACACTTATACTTAGTGCATAGTATGACGTAAGTATATATATATTATATATATATATATATATATATATATATATATATATATATATATATATATATATATGGAGCAGGTTACCTAATGCGCATTCGAAGAGTAGCGGCTGCGATTTTCTCTGTTAATTTTTCAACCAAAAAAAGAAAATCTCTGTGGTGGAGCTACCCTTTATGTACGAATTTAATTTAATTTCCAATTACATTATAAAAAAGGGTAAAAATATTTTTTTTGCATATATCTAAATTATTAAATTCCTTTGACAAATTAAGTTCATAGCTTATGTGTCAGATTTTTATATTATTTTGAATTCTCTTACTCAAATTCCTGAATTTGCTACAAGTTGAATTAACTTGGCTACGTATAAGACATTCCTTTTAAAACCTAAGCATTGTTTTTCGGTTTGTTTTCTGTTCTTTTAGCGCTAGGATTGCCTGCCTGCCTGCCTGCTTGTTTGGGGTTACAATTTAAGCATTCTGAGTTACTTTCAATAGTAACAGATTATATACAATTGACCATACCCATATCAACTATGCCCTATAAAACTGACAAATATAATTTAAGAGAATGATGTAATATCAGGATCAAGCTGGGGTAAGAGCAATAAAGAAATTGTGAATGGATTGTCATCATTAGCTAACATTTTCGAAGGGTGGTCCAAATGTGGTAATAGATCTCCTTGTGAGACACCCAGATGGTGAACTCTAGAATAGTGCAATCAGATATGAATACTAGAACATTCAAAAATTTTAGAAGATAGGCAGCGAAATCCTAAAAGGGATAATTATTTACCTTAGTATGACTCCCGCCCCTAGAGAGAGAGAGAGAGAGAGAGAGAGAGAGAGAGAGAGAGAGAATATTTGGCATCCCAAAGAGCTAGTGAGATGAAGCAAGAGGAGTTAAAAGTGAAATAATATTTTGTTAAAGTTTTCAGAATAAAGTGATAGATAGAAATATTAGTCGGAGAATAAGAAGAGAGTAAATAAAATATTATGAGAAAGGTGTGACAAATGGTATGACAGGATGACAGAGTCTACAGTCAATGAAGAGAAAAACAAAAGGTGACTGGCCGTGATGAAATAAAAGTGTATAAGCCATAAAGCCATATCCCTATTTTGAGAAATGAGTTGGCGACTCCGACGTAATTACCAGAAGGAAAAGGTAGACGCCGGAGTAATAGAAAGAAGTATGGGCTGGTGAACAAAATAAATTAAACATGAATTGGAAATCGAATAATTTGATAATATTTGCCATCATGAGAATTTTAGAGATTGCGTTCCGGCGATAATAGAATGGACAAAAGAAGAATAATTAAAGGTCATTCAGTAAGATGCTTCCCTAGAGCAAGCACTGTGAGTAGAGTTAATCATAAAGGACTAAGTGTGCCAGTTACACTAGGTGTCACCTTCGTGCGCAAGAAATTTAGTTATCCCTGGTACATAATGTTCCCATAAAGAAATTAAGGTTCATTGATAATGTGAAAAGATTCCAAAGATGAAGAGGTAAAACAACTATAGATAGATCGTCGTAGCGCTAAATCTTGGTACTCCTCTAAAGGGGAGAATATGGTGTGATATGGTATCCAGTCGGAGTTAAGCGATTCAGGTAATTATAGAAATGCTAAAGGAGGAAAATGGTAAAAAGGAGAGAGGGATGATGTTGCATTTATTCAATTCCTATAGATATGTTGCAGCTCCAAAACAAACAAGCACGACACCGGGGAGAGGCAGTAAAAGTTTTCGGCTAGGATGTTATTGATAAATAACTGTGAATGGACACTTGATACATCAGTAGCTAGTAGCTAGAGGTAAGTTAAGATAAAGTATATATCACAAGAGAAATTATGCATAATATATATATATATATATATATATATATATATATATATATATATATAAGAGAATGGACCAACGAGTAATTAGTAATTGATTCAGGATGAGCCCGGTTATGGCTAGACGAGAGGTCACAGATAAATCAACAGATCATGCAAGATAAATGTAGTGAACCGTAGCATAGTGAATTCAATCTCGCAGATACGAGTCGCAATCATTTGAAAAATATTAGATAGGATTTGAGGTAGTTAAATGTACCGTTTTTAAGGTTTATGAAAATAAGAAAGAGTGCCACTAACGAGACAATAATAAATTTGAGCTTAGAAGTAATCCTACAAGCACAAAGGCACAAAGTTACGAAACTAAGGATTTTTATAGGCAAGTAAGAATAATGAAAATTTCTTTTGGATGTACGATATAATAAGCTCACAACTTTATAAGAGCCAGAAGGTCTCCCTAAGTACTACAATGAAAGACTAGCTGAGGAAATAAGGAACAATGTTTCCACCTAAGAATAGTAAGTTAAAGAGTAAATGATCTCGTAACGACGGTCTCACTACAATATTGTATACACTCCATAAGAAAGTGGTACATATCATGGCTAACGAATGGAAAAAAAATGTCATCAAAGGTGATTGTTGAGATCATATGAGGTACAGGAAGTTACAGTATTCGCGGGCAATAAGACAAGCCAAGTATTCATGCAACAAGTAATAGAACGACTAGAAAAAGTAATTGCTTACATTTAAGGACAACTGAAAAAGGTACAAAAGGAAGTTTATGATGCTAGCAAGTTAAGGAAAGGTTGCAAGTAGTATAAATATATAGGTGTAGGTCGTAAGGTAAAGTATT
Source organism: Nicotiana benthamiana (assembly GCA_034376525.1). Classification (NCBI taxonomy): domain Eukaryota; kingdom Viridiplantae; phylum Streptophyta; class Magnoliopsida; order Solanales; family Solanaceae; genus Nicotiana; species Nicotiana benthamiana. The sequence continues at coordinate 121,886,087 of CM067331.1, forward strand.
GTAGAGCTAAAAGGTTTTAGGTAGATAGGAGTAAGGATATGAAAAGGTGAGTAAGGAGGTGATGAAAATATGTACATCCTCATAATTAAACCATCAAAACAAGAGAGTTGATGTCATCCGTAAGTAATTGAAAACTCGGTACATCATGAATGAACTCAGAGGAGTCTAAGACTTGGTACATTTAGAAGAGATGGAATATGGTCCTGGCAGTAGAATAGGGGTGAAATTGTGATAGATAAGAGAACGGCTCTTAGGCCTTTGATTGAGTAATAATTTAACGAGAAAGGGATTTCATTAATTGCACGGGGATTAGAATACCCCCATAAATGAATCGCATTGGGATGCAATGAAATATTGTTATTGAAATATAGTATTATATCTCGGTGGATCAGGAAAATCTTTAGATGTTCCCCGATGAGATGTGAGCCTTAGTGACATTGTATTACGTAAGAGGTTGCAAGTTATCAGCGATAGATTATAGATCAACATTAAGATGAATAAACTATAGATGGGTACAAGTTGCAAAGTACGAGATGAGATTTGTTTGTTATTCTTAAGATGGATAATAATGAGGAAGCAATAAAGGACTTAGATTTATACATATAGGATATGCAGTGAGAGAGTAACCTAGAGTTGGGTAGCAAACCTCGGTAATAATAAACCGAAGTAAGTTTTATGGTATAGTTTAACCTACCTAGATGTAGGAAATGCATATGCTTAGGTATACATGGCTATGAAACAAGATATATCAATAGGCAAAACTTCAATAAAGTTCCAAGAGAAGAACTTCAGTACACATATAGATGCCTAGAGGGACAGCTTGTCATAGTTCTGTATATATTCATAGAGTGAGGTTTAGAGATTGGCTAAAAGATGGAGGAAAAAGGGGAGAAGAGTCTCTAGCGCTCATACAAGGACACAGTCCTACATCCCGCATGACATAAGGTCGCAACATTAACAAGATTGGAAGAATTCGACCACATGTCATGGCATGAGAAAGATGCCTAATGGGGGAATGCCTTGGCGGTTGGAGTTATCCATAAAACAGTTGTATGGCAAGATGAGCAGTAAAGTATTCGTAAGAACTATAGTTTATGAAACTAATAAACACATCAGTCAACATTCGAGGACGAATGTTCCAAAGGGGGAATGATGTTACTTCACATGTTTTCGTACGTGAGAGTACGTCGTAAGCCAATTAATGTAAGCTCGAAAATGAGATCATTTTTGAAAGTACAGTTCATCATGTTATTTTGGAGGTTACAAATCTTTAAGATCATGAATAACAAGTACCAAAAGAGTTGGAAACCTTAGACGCTAAACAAATTAAAGAAAATAAGTTTCGTCGAAAAGTCAACAAGTTTGAAATGTTATAAAATATACTTTTGACTTAAAATAATTTTTTAAGTACTTTTCATCGTGCTCGAGACTTAAAATAATTTCTTTCCGCACTTCTACCCATCATCTTTTGAGACAGCGGGACAGAGTATATACTAGGTATGTTGTTTTATTGATTATCTGGATGTGGCATATGCAAATTTGATATATTGCTTATTAATCTTCCTAATTATTCATTTAAAATTAGGAAGATTAGATTTAATAATTACTGTCTTCCAATTTTCAGACTGGAAAATTTTGATAAATGTGAATGGTACCAAGACAACTAATGTCAATTCCATTTCATATTTGGAAGAAACACCATTTTATATAAATGACTTTCCAATAGAAGAATTCAAAGGCATTGATTTATCAGAATATTTACCATATCTCAATAAATCAAAGCTTATAGTGAATCTCCTCATTTTTCTAAAATATGGTATTTCATTTATGACAGGTCCTCTAATTTTTGTTATGAATATAGATTTCATATACACAATACTACACATCTCAAAAACAAATATGGCATTGTCTAATAATATTGGAGATGAAACTAGAGAAATCCTCTCTCCTCGGGCACACATAGCAAACCAACAACAACAGCAACAACCCAGTATAATCCCACATAGTGGGGTCTGGGGAGGGTAGTATGTACGCAGACCTTACCTCTATCCTGGGGTAGAGAGGCTGTTTCCAAATAGACCCTCGGCATCCTTCCCTCCAAGAAATTCCTACCTTGCTCTTGGGGAGACTCGAACTCACAACCTCTCGGTTGGAAGTGGAGGTTGCTTACCATCAGAGCAACCCCTCTTGTCGTTAATAGCAAACCATGTATTCAATTACATAAATTCCATGTCACTCAAATCTGCAATTCAGCTTGAAATTCCAGAGTTCCAATACTCTTTCGACTTGAGCAGGGGAAGGTTCAACATCGTCCCCTCTATAAAAGACAAGGACGAATAGGTGCAACAAGTGCTGAAGTGTCACTTCGACCCCAACAAGCTCGGAAAATTTGGTCAGCATCTTGATGACTTTGAAGACGTAAAGGGCGAGCTGAGCGGGACAAACGCCGTACTGGCGACAAAACTCTTCCCCCAGTGGAGGAAGAGGAAGCGAGTAACCGGTGAGGAATGGGTAAGCGTATAGAGCGAAGTACCCAAGGCGGTGAACATGTACTTCGTCCCCTTCAGCAAGGATCAGTTCGATATGGTTGGGGAGGCCGAACTTGGGTTTAAATACATCCAACTATTCGGACACCATCGTTGATATGAAACGCCCAGGTGCCAAGTTCGGTGATCGGTGGAGTGAAGACTCGGCTTCGGGGTTGCGGGGAAATATCTCCTCCACCGGCGGAAAAGCTTCATCCTTAACAATAGCAGCAACATTCTCCTTGTAAGTAGGAAATACACCCGGCAAGGGAGTGAGATGATTCCTTTCATCCCATCAGATAAAAAGTTTGACATGGTTGTGAGATAATGAAGAAGAGTACTGGAAAGAGAAATTGGGATACAATGTAGGGCAACAAAGCGGAGAAGAAGGGTTTAGAGAGGAGGTTTGAAATCTCAAAACTTTGGGAGAGTAAAATTTCAAATTCGGGTTTGACAACACCTATTTTTAGAAATTAAGGCACCAAATCAGAAACGTTTTGTCTTAGTAGGCATCAAAATCGAAACGACTTATGATAATTGGCACCAGAATTGAAATGACATATCCAATCAAAGGTCACGTACAAATCAATGCGATGCATCGGGAACCACATCATCATGACGCATGACATCATGACATCACCCCTTCTCTTGGATTAGAAGACTCCAAAAAATCACTCAAAAATTTTTAGGGATTTGAAACACGCGGCCCATGAAGAGTCACGTCACCTGCTCGCTACAACGACTACGACCAACGGTATCTACTCAACAAGCTCAACCATGAACGGCTAAGGAGGGCTGGTTTGAGGAGAGGATCGGGGAGCTGGACAAGGAAACCTCTGATCTTTATGATCGAGTTGCCGCTCTAGAGGTCAAGAAAGCCCAACTGCTCGCACGGCCTTCTTCGTCTAATGCTTCTGACTTCGCTAACACTCCACGAGGGCTATACGAAGAGTGAAACCATGCCGAGGCTCGACTGGATGTGTTCCATGACTTGCATGCAACAAGTTCCATTTTTTGGCAGCTCTTGAGGATGCTTGGGTTAAGGCTCGTGAGGTGCAGCTTGCTTGTGGCTATGGCCCTGCTACGCCTCGGCCTGGGAGGAGGAAGAGTAGGAGGATGGCATAGATCTCCTTAAGGACACCTGGTATAATTATGTTTATCCTCAGGGCGATGATGGAAAGAATGTTGGAGGCCGGCATTATGATGGTGTCGGTGGTCAGGGTGGTAACGTCGTTAAAGATTGAGTTGACGAGGATGTTGAAGGTCGTGATAGCGATGGCCAATAGTTCTTGTTTAACTTTTTTTTGTATATTTTTGTCGGGATCTTCTAGAGCCTTTGTAACCAAACTCTTATTTGTAAATATCAAAGTTAATCTTTGCTTTACTATATATTTCTATATTTATTAACAATTTAATCAAATAGGGACGAATCTCTATCCCAATCATCTATCTACTGTTCCACTAAGTTGAGTCGTTCTATATTGAAATATTTTAAACTTTTAAATATTATTACTATAAGGTAGATGGTGAATCTATTCAATTCCAAACAAATGATATCATCAAGAATCAGATATGATCAGTGCATATATCATGACACTAAAAGTGTGAAGGCTCTAGAGTGTATTTTAACTCAATTGACAACTTGCTTCCATTAAAGTGTTCCTATTTTTTGGCCCCGCTTTGATATTCTACCCTACTAATCAAGGCATTTACAATAATGATCACAATGCAACAGAAGAGATGATTATTGCTAATTACATATAAACACACAGAATTAAATGACTAGTAACCGGATTGCCGACAGCCAGAACTTTAGGTTTGACCACACAATTGTTCGTTAACGGTTAGCCAGCGGTCAACATTTTATGTCGTCCCCACCCCCACAAGGATATATATATATATATATATATATATATATATATATATATATATATATATATATATATATATATATATATATATAATCTTGTCCTTATCCTAGTTGCGGCTTCTATTATTTGTACTGGTGTTTGTGTAATATTTTTAAAGAATATTACTCCATCTCTACTATATATATTTTCTTATATTTTCTTTTTTTTTTTGGCTGAGTTAGTTGGGTGAATGGTTCCCACGTGGAAGACTTGAGATCGATTCCTTTCACTAGCAACCTTCTCAATCAGAGCTCGTTGCACTGAATGTGTTTAATGTGATTGATATTTCCTATGTGAATTGCAAACTACTACATATGGAGCAGGTTAACTAATGCGCATTCGAAGAGTAGCGGCTGCGATTTTCTCTGTTAATTTTTCAACCAGAAAAAGAAAATCTCTGTGGTGGAGCTACCCTTTATGTACAGATTTAATTTAATTTCCAATAACATTATAAAAAAGGATAAAATATTTTTTTGCATATATCTAAATTATTAAATTCCTTTGACAAATTAAGTTCATATCTTATATGTCAGATTTTTATATTATTTTGAATTCTCTTACTCAAATTCCTGAATTTGCTACAAGTTGAATTAACTTGGCTACGTATAAGACATTCCTTTTAAAACCTTAGCATTGTTTTTCGGTTTGTTTTCTGTTCTTTTAGCGCTAGGATTGCCTGCCTGCCTGCCTGCTTGTTTGGGGTTACAATTTAATGATACGCTCATGTGAAGAATGTATATTTCTTTGTCTAAACCTTAGCTTGAAATTTTATCATTTAATTCTTTTTCTTATGTTACATAGTTAAGGATATATAATAAGAAAGACTAACGAGAAAACAGTCATTAGGAAGTAATTACTAGAGTTGTATATAAGCTTTTAACTTCAATGGAGAGCATTATTAATGCTTTACTCGAAAGAAATTATCAACGATATACATCTAATTATATCTATATTTATTTTTCAAGCACACATAAATATAATTCATCCCTTCACTTTTACTTGTCAATTATACTAAAAATATATTTTTATGTTTAATTGTTCATTTTAACAAATTAAGAAAAAGATAATATTTTTCTTGTTTTATCCTTATCATTAATTACTCATTTCTAAATTATTTTCCAAAACTCTTTAAAATACTATCATTATGAGGGGTTATATGGTAAAATACAAACTGCAATTATAATTTCTTAAGGAGCATTAAAAATTTAAAATAAACAACTAAAAGTGAACAGTAGTAGTAATTGAGTTGTAGTAAATGCTCTAACTTCTCCCTTAAGGGGCGAATTTATATGGTGGCAAGCGGTGTCACGGGACACCGCTTCGTCGAAGTTTTTTACTATTTATATATATAAAAATAATAAGTAAAATAGAAATACAAAATAAAATCATTAAAAGTGACACCACTTGCAACAAAACATCTTAGTAGTCTAGTGGTTGTTAGCTTCAAATATTATGTGAGAGGCCTTGGGTTTGAACTCTCTTGGCTCCACAAAATATTTTTAACTGTTATAATCATTTTACTAGTAATAGTGACACTATATGAAAAACCCGCTATTACACCCCTTACTACTCCGACAAAAGAAAAAGGAACAAGAAAAGAAAACCCAAAGTCACGTATAGTGTTGTGTGGCTGTGGGTGGAAACCTCAACTTTAAATTGGGATATTTTCTTTTTGTGCGCTGAGCTATGCCACAGATTTAGGAAACTGTGCTTTTATTCGTTTTTCTTTATGTACTTATAAGCTTTTCTTCGTCAACTACTACGAAGAATGTTAAAAGGCTTTTGCAATTTTGATGGATATTAAGGGTCTATCAAACTTAATAAAAAATCGGATTATTTATTCATTTTCGTAACAAACAACAATAAATAAAGAATATATAATATTTATGTGAAAAATTCTTTGCTCCCAAAATTAAAATCTGCATTGTATTCTAGTAGAATTTCAATTTTACTAATTGAGCAAATTTCAAATTACAACATGTTGCAATCTAGGAATTAAACTCTTAATCTCTTACCTCTTAGAATAACTCGATTGTAAGCTCTTTATGATAACTCTATTACAAAGTGAAGGAATTTGAAGACTTCTATGCAGAATTGATGAAATAGACGATTGAAGAGATAGCGAAATTTTCTGCTTATTGATTCAATTGTTTGTACATGTATATATATACAATTGAGTATGAATACAAATAAAGAAAAGGAAAATTACTATTTATACTTGTCCTATGTATTTATTTATTTGCAACAAAAAAATTCTATTCTAACTAATCAATATCCCGTCACGTGACTTTTTGGTGAGTTAAGAAGCTTTTACCAAATAAACAAATCAAAAATCCAGATTTAATCCATCAGGAAAAGATATGTGGCTATGATTAGCCACTCCAAAGTATGTGTGGCTGTGATTTCATAACTCCTTCAAATAAAGAACACCTGATATATATCCTAGGTTATGTCGAAATAACCCTAGTTTGGTCGGTCTTTCTTCTCCTTTCCTCTTCTTCCTCATTCAAAACTCATACCTCCATTAATGTCCAAATTGAGCTAGGGTTTTGAATCTCCAACATCCCCCCCTCCCCTCAAGCTGGAGGGGAGTGTAGCGGCCCCCAACTTGCTCATAATTCCTTTATGAGAAACCCCAGAAAGGGGATTTGTGAATAGATCGGCCAACTGATCTTTGGATGGAACAAATGAAAGAGTAATTAGACCAGAAAGAAATTTTTGACGCACAAAGTGACATTCAAGCTCGACATGCTTTGTGCGTTCATGGAAAACAGGGTTGCGGGCAATATGGATAGCTGTTTTGCTGTCTGAGTGAAGGGGAATTGGAAGGGTAATAGGAGTGAAGAGGTCATCAAAAAGACGTACAAGCCAAGTTAGTTCAGCAGTGACTTTTTGCATGGAGCAGTATCTGCTTTGGCAGAAGAAAGAGAAATGGATACTTGTTTCTTGGATTTCCAAGAAATCGGAGATCCCCCCAAAGTAATGAAGAAACCACACACCGACCTTCGAGTGTCTTTGAAAGAGGCCCAATCGGCATCACAAAAGGCAAGAAGAGAAAAATCTGGTATAGAGGTTAACAAAATCCCCTGTTCAGGATCAATGCTCAGGTATTTAAGAACCTTTAAAGGTGCAAAGAAGTGTTACAAGCAAGGGCGTTCATATATTGACTTAAGTGAGAACAACAAAGGAGAGATCTAGGTGTGTGTTGGTAAATTAGTTGAATTTGCCAACCAAGTATCGAAATAGAGTGGGATTATCCATGAGAGGACCATCGTCTGCTTGAAGCTTAGAACAGGGATCCAGAGGAGAAGTTGCATGAGGCAAATGAGAGACATCAAATTATTTGAGCATATCTAAGTTAAATTTCCGTTGACTGATAATAAAACCATTACTTTCTCGTAAAACTTCTAGTCCAAGAAAATAATGTGTGTCTCCTAAGTCATTTACCTTGAACTCAGAGCTTAGGAATTCTTTGATGTTTTGACTTTCTTGTATATCATCCCCTGTTAATAATATGTCATCAACGTAAACTACTAAAATAGATATGAGACCACCTCTTTTCTTAAAAAACAAAGAATAATCATTCAGTGATGATGAGTATCCTTTGAAACTCAATGCCCCTGCAAGCTGAGCATACTGCTGCTATGAAGCCTGCTTCAAACCATATAAAGACCTTTTCAACAGAAAAATATGAGTAGGACTAGGAGGGGTGAGTCCTGCTCGAAATTTCATGTACACTTCCTATTGTAAATATCCATGTAAAACACATTATTCACATCTAACTGAGATACATTCCAACCCCTTTTTGATGAGACAACAAGAAGAAATCGAATAGTTGTCATCTTGACTACCGGAGAGAATGTTTCAGTGTAGTCTATCCCCTCTCTTTGGATATCCCCCTTATTACAAGTCTTGCCTTTTATCATTCAATGGTTCCATCAGATAGGTGCTTGACCTTATAATCTCATTTGCAAGACAATGGCTTCTTGCCTTTAGGCAACTCAACCACTTCCCAAGTTTAATTGTCTTGTAAAGCTTGAATTTATGATTCCATAGCTTGTCTCCAACCTGGATGTTAAGAAGCATGTTTATAACTATTAGGTTCATTTAAAGTAGATAGGTATTGGATCAAGTGTTGACTATTTATAGTGAGAGATGAAAATGAATAAGCACTAGGCTAGTAGGCTAGTAGGGTGAGAAAATCATGCCATGTCCAGATCAGCAAACATGATGTTTTTACACGCATAGTACTTAAGATACACTGATTGTTGTGTGATTCTATAGATCTCCTCAATGAAAATTCCTGTCTAGGTGCAGAAACCGGAGAATTGGTTTGGTATATGTTAGGACTAGTGTAAGGGACAAGTGAAATAGGCTAGTGAGAAGTAGGTGTGGTGTATGAATCTAAAGAGTGAGGTTGCAAATAAGGTGATGGTGGTGAGATTGGATTGTTAAGATCCATATCCTCTGTAGAGGATATTTCTTCCTGTATATGTTGCGAGGAGTTGGAATCCAAGGAAAGAGGGGAATCTGAAAAAATATGATTGTGGATAGGTTTAACTTTGGCAAAAGAAAAATGTGACTCAAAAAATTTAACTTCTCTAGAAACAAAAATCCTCTTAGTTTCCAGTCCTAACAACTTTTATCCTTTTTGATTCAAAGGGTATCCGATCAACACACAAGTCATTGCTCTCTCATTAAATTTGCTTCTTCCTTGTGTTAAGGTAGAAGCATAGCATAGACATCCAAAATTTCTCAAATAGTCATACTTAGGTTTTTGTTTGAAAAAGACTTCAAAAGGAGTCTTACCATTTAGTACTCTGAAAGGCAATCTATTGATGATGTGTGTTGTAGTCAGATAGACTCTCCCCAATATGATATGGGTAGTCTAGACTGGAACATTAAACCCCTTGCAACCTCTAGGATATATATGTACTTCCTCTCAACAATTTCATTTTGTTGAGGAATACCAACACAACTTAACTGATGTAGTATCCCTCTGATGCAAGAAAATCTGCTTCTTGTGTCCCCATTCCTAATTCCAAAGCATTATCAGATCTTATCATCTTAACCTTCACATTGAATTGTCTCTCTGCCATAGATAGAAAACTCTTAAGCATGGAAAAAGTATTGCTTTTAGCACTCAACAGGAATGTCCATGTTCCTCTACTATAGTCATTAACAATAGTGAGAAAATATTTGAAATCATTGTAAGTGATAGATTTATGGGGTACTCAATTATCAATATGTATAATATCAAAAACATGCTTGGATTTTATGTTACTAATGGGAAATGGATTCCTAGTCTGTTTAGCATTAGGGCAGATATCACAAATAAAATCAGAATTTGAAGCACAATGAAAGAAATGCAAATGTTTCAGTGCTGAAATTGGAACATGATTCAACCTTTCATGCCAAAGCTTTACATCAGGTATCACATTAACATGAACTGACTCAGAATCTAAGACAGACCTAGAACTAGAATTTCTTCCTTTTGAAAATGAAATTACATCTATACTAAGCATACTACTAGACTTGAAATTACTAGGTTCTAACAGGTAGAGACCTTCTCTAACTTCACCAAAAACTTGAGGACTCCTCACTGAAAGGCCTTGCAACAGACACCTACTAGATGTAAGTAGAAGATTATACTTGAATTGCACACAGAGCTTATGAATAGATAATAAATTATATTTAAAATCTGGTACATGAAGGACATTAGTTAAAACATGACCTGGAGAAATAGAGATACTCCCAATATGAGTAACACTTACCTTGAAAGAGTTAGGTAAATTAATGTTTAAAGTTACTCGGAGTGGAATTAGAAACAAGAAAGAATTGGGGTCAAAACACATACGTTTTGATTCTCCAGAATCAATTATTCTGATTTCAAACTAGTAAACACTGATCCTGAGTATTTCAGAATAATAAAAGCCACAACATTTGCATTAATTCCCGATCCTCCAATCTGTGCTGATTTGCCTATTTGTATATATCCATCATCTCTGCAATTTGTTCCTTGCTGAAATGTAGTCCAAGACTGCTGATGTTGGTCTTATTGTTCTGCCCTGTTGAATTATCTTCCTCATGTGTTGTTGTCACATTTGCCTTGACATGATTTTGATAAGTTTTTGGATTAGTGAATTCAAAGTCATTTGGGAAGTCAATCAGTCTGTAACAATCTTCTTGTATATGTCATATCTTCCAACAATAGGCACAAGACTGATTATGATTGTATTTCTTCTTCTCTCTAAATTTATGCTGTAGTCTTGCAACTTTTTGAATTGGATAGTTGAACTTATGAGCAGCCACTGTTCCTCTAGGACCTTGATTTCTGAATTTTTGATTATTTCTTCCTTGTCATGCTATTATGAAAGATGAAAACGCAGCAAAAACCTATGCATTTGATTGTTTTCCTTGTCCAGCCACCATGAAAGATGCATAATCCGAACTGCAATGTGAATTTGCATATATTTCCCTATGATTCTCATCCTATAAAAGTAGTGAGTATGCAATGTCCACGCTAGGCAAAGGACTCATCATAAGGATGTTTCTCTAGCTTGTGCATATACATTATTCAATCCCATCAAAAATTAAATCAACCTTTGATCTTCCAAAGACTTAGTCAGCTTAACTTTTCCCTCACATAAACACACACATGAATAGGTTATGATTACTTTTAGAGCATTTAATTCATTCCAATTAAACAAATCAAAGGTCCAGATTTAATCCATCACGAAAAGATATGTGGTTATGCTTAGCCACTCCAAAGTATGATGTGAGGCTGTGATTTCATAACTCCTTCAAATAAAGAACACCTGACATATATCCTAGGTTATATTGAAATAACCCTAGTTTGGTCGGTCTTCCTTCTCCTTTTCTCTTCTTCCTCATTCTGACCTCATACCTCCATTAATGCCCAAATTGAGCTAGGGGTTTTGAATCTCCAACACAAAGACACACACTTGACTAACTCTAGTCAAACAACCTAAAGAAATATTGGTTAAATGATATCCTACTAAATGTTTCTAAAAAGTCGTGTAGGAATACATGTGAGTAATAAAATACAAAGACATATAAACTAAAGGGAACAAGACATATTCAATGCTTGGATCTGGTCTTTTGTTTATTATAAACTTTGTTCTTGAATGTACATGAGAAAACAGATGCAGCTGCACACTTGATAAATTTTTTTTTCATTTGCAAGTGTTAGGTCAAAATCTTGTAACATGTTGTTTATATATGTGAGATCATGAGAGTAACTACAAGGGCATTTCTGGTTTCTAGCAAATTGCAGCTATACTGTTGTACTGTTGCAAGTCCAATGCACTAGCTTTAACAATTATAGAGTTGACTTGTGTGACGACCTGATGACTTGATCCTATTTGTTACCTTTGCAGTTCCCATGTCTGTTTTCTTCAGAATTAAACCAGACAACAAGGTATATTGCAATGAGCATAAGGGATCTTATTATATCAGGATCTTGTTTGGTTCTTCAAAGAAGTTTGACAATCATCAAAATCATTCTTGTATAACTTATTAATTTCTCCCTTTTTGATGATGACAGAGTTAGAATTGATATTCCCTTTCTAGAACTAGATTGTCACATGTTCCCCCCAACGAATCAGACGCATTCCCTCAGAGAACCAGTTTCCCGCCCCTTCAATTTTCTTCCCCCTTTTCACATCATTAAGAAAAATTAGACAAACATACTTAAAAAAAAAGTCCAACAACATTAACTCATGTCACTTGTGTACAAACAACATGGCTAAAAAGAACACAAGATTAATGTTGTGCAAAATAAATAGTCATGCCTATAAATTATAAGAGAGAGAAAACAAATATAGGAGTAGCAGTACCATATTCAAACAAATATTACAAATAAAAATTTAAAGTACCACAAGCAGGAAATAGGATTAACAAAAGGACATTATTTGGAGAGGACCGGGAAATTTTACAAAACATGGGACACTAGATATAGGATATGAAGGATTACGACACAAGAGCCTTGACGAAACTATCCATTTGAGCATTAACAACCCTTTGATCATTGATTGGATACTCATTCAGGTTCTCCACTTGTTTCCTCAACTCAACATTCTCAACCTTTAAATAGGAAATATTCACCATGAGCGCTAATGGAACCAGGTTCCTTGCTGGCATGAGTAAGCTTAGACTCCAGAATGAAATTTTGCACTTTAAGATGCTTGATCTCTTCATTTGCAGCCTCTTGATCGTCGATCAGTTGAGAGACAGTTGAGTTGCTTCCTACTCCTCCCTTTTTACTACACACTCGTACTTTTCTAGAGTATTCATGGTGAATATTTGCTTTCTAGTCCCCACAGATGCTTTTTCCAAAGGAGCCTCAAAGTGTTCAAAGACTCTGGTTAGGAGAAACCCATAGGGGAGACCATGATTACCATATTTGAGGTCTGCCACCTTCAACATATGTTCAATCATAGTTCCAGGAAGACTTATGGAAGAGAAAGATCCCAATGCTTCCAGAATAACCAGGTCTGCAATGAAGGTTATAGAACATCTCTCAGCCCTAGACAATAGCCTTTTGTTCACCAGCTCAAACAATAGCTGATATTCTAGTTGAAGAGTTTTCTTGTGTACTCTTTCCCCCAACTGAACTGCTTGCTTCTTGATGATCAACTTCTTAATTAAAGTTAGAGGAACTAGTTCCCTCCATAATCTTCAGCCCAACAATGGGGACATTAATGATCTCATAAAGAGTTACCTCATCCATAGCAAAGTCCTTTCCATTCACCTTCAAACAAAGTGTATCCATATCTACCACAAACAGGGTCAGCATAAAAGCTTCTCACATCATCTTCATAGACTTTTGGACTTTTGATTTCAAAGACATGGGTCAATTTCTGGAATTCAACAATTTCTACCAGCTGTCTCATGCCTGGTTGTTCAATGATCTCAGGATAAAAAATTCCACCCTACAGAACCTTTTGCTTCTTCAAGTTTGCCATTCTTTACAACTCAGTTAATTCCACCCTTGGCCTTTTGGAAGAACCGGTTTCCTCACTAGTGCTCTATATTTTTCTTAGAGGCTTCTTCTTTTCTACTATTTCTTTCTCCACTTCTCATTCCTCCTCTACTTCATCATCCTTGTCACTCACAAGTTCTTCGTTAGTAGCAATGGTTTTCTTTGAGTTTTTCCTGACAAGAGGAGCGGGTTCCTTAATAGGCTCCTCATCATCCACCTCAACTACATCAATAGAAAGCACATCCTCCTCATCAATCAACCGGATTTTCACAAGTCTCCTTCTCTTCTTCTCTTTATTCATCTTTAGAGCATTGTAAAGTCCAGCCTTGCTCTAATGTCTAGTGGTAGGTCATTTGAGAACAGATCTTTTTGGCTTTTCCCTACCCCTTGCAGTTATAAACCTTATCACATGTAGATCATCGATAGCATCATCACTTTCACCATAATTACCCTCAAACACATACCTCATTTTAGGCTAAGTAATATCCAATGGAACAATAATAGGGTGATCGAAAGAGGTTATGTGAGCACTATCTAGGGGCTAGCTTGTAAAACCTAGAGTTTCATCGCAATTATTTTAGGTTTACTTGGACATTATTTTTAACATCTAAAGATGAAGCATTTGGCATGCTCACTTCAGTTGTTAGCAAAACTCAGAAACAACTTGGTAATCAACTTGCATTAATTAGGTATAATCATGACACTCAGTATTAGAATGCTAAATTTTCTGAGTTTTTTAATGAGCCTGTCATATATCATAATTTTTCTGCTCCTAGAACTCCACAAAAAATGAGTTAGTTGAAAGAAAGAATATGACTTTGGAAGAAATGGCTAGGACTATGCTACTTACTAGTAAATTTTCTCATAGCTTTTGGACAGAAGCTGTAAACACTACATGCTAGACCTCTTGTTTAGAAGATTCCCTATGATTTTCTTAAACTAAGAAAGCCAAAAATTATCCAACCTTAGGACATTTGGATGCAAGTGGTTTGTGCACAACAATGGAAAAACTCATTAGGTAAGTTTGATCCCATAAGTAATATGGGAGTATTACTGGGATAATCTTCACATAGTAAAGCTCATAAGATCTATAAAAAAAGAACTATGTGTATAGAAGAAAGTGTACATGTTATTTTTTTATGAAACTAACATTCTTTTTGAGAGGCAGGAACCAGATGATGAAGAAATTAGGCCGGTAAGAAACTGAAATGAAATAACAGTCCAGTCTGAAGTTGCACCACAGGAAGGAATAGATGATGGACATGTCCTTCTACCCTAGGCAACATAATAGAGGGGAGCTGAAAAGTAAAAATTGTTCCTCAAACTTCGAGGTAACCTGTCCATGAACTTGTTCCTCGGCAACAAAATATTGAAGGAACATCTAGAGAAAATCAGTTGGTTGTGAAACCTTACAAGTAACAAAATTCTCATCCATTGGGAACATAATCACTGATCCAACCTTGGTAATAAAAACCAAATGTTCTTTAAAGAACCTATGTGCTTTTGATGTATTTTTATCTCTTATTGAACCTCAAAATATTTTTAAGGCTTAGCAGGATGCAGAATGGGTGAATGCAATGTAGGATGAACCCTACCAATTTGAGAGAAATCAAGTTTGACATATGGTACCAAGACCCAAGGACAAAAAGTATTTGGCACTAAATGGGTCTTTAGAGACAAACTTGAAGAAGATGTAACAGTTACAAGGAATAAGACAATATTGGTGGTTCATGGATATAGTTAAGAGGAGGGCATAGACTATGATGAGGCTTTTGCTCCAGTAGAAAGATTGGAAGTAAATAGACTCCTTATAGTCTTTGATGCTTACATGGAATTCACTCTCCACCAGATATATGTCAAGAGTGCCTTCCTTAATGGATATACAAAGGAAGAAGTATTTGTCAAGAAACCTCCTGTCTTTGAAAGCAAGGAATGTCCTGATCATGTGTACAAGCTTAGCAAGGCACTTTATGAGATCAAGCAGGCTCCAAAAGCATGGTATGAAAGATTATGTAATTTCTTACTTAAGCATGACTACAAGAAAGGTAAAATTGCTATTATTTTATTCTTGAAAGGAAAAGGTAAAGATCTTATGGTAGTTCAGATATATTTTAGTGATATAATCTTTGGAGTAACTATAGACAAGTTAAGTAAATAATTTTCTAAGCTAATGAAGAGTGAATTTGAAATGAGTATAATGGGTGAGCTTAATTTCTTTTTAGGCTTAAACATTAAATAAAATTTAAATATGTTAGAAACTACGCTTTATGCTAGAGGGGGGGTGAATAGCGTATTAATAGAATTTAGCGTTTTCTTGCGGAATTTAAACTTTGCAGGAAGTAAAATAAATGCAGAAAAATAAACTTACACAAAGATGTATACTGGTTGGCCACCAACGTGGTTAGTCCAGTCCCCGAGAGACTCTCTCGAGATTTTTCACTATCTTGTTAAGGGTGCTCAACAAACCGTTACACACTTGAGGACACAAGCCTCAAACAGTTGCTCGGAGATCGCAATCTCAAAGACTTCACCCAAGGAAACGCAAGTTCCTTGAAACAAGAGAATCGCAATTCTCTTACAAGTATATCAAATACTTGGACACTCACTTAACTAAAGTACTCCTTGTTGAGTAGATATGAGTAAAAGAATATGTTCAAGATCACAACAACTTTAAGCAATAATATGGCTCTCAAAAGCTTTATGAAATGAGTAGAAAAATGAAGAACAATTGAATGAAAGCTTATAGCAATGTAATGATCAGTTTGTGTATGTTGTTGTTTTTAAAACACTGAAATGAAGCTGTATTTATAGTTGAAAAAGTTGGTTCAACCGTTGTCTAATTGCCAATTAAGAGTTGCTGAAATTACTCAGTGATAATCGATTATTAAGACCAAACAATCGATTATCTGCCAGTCAGTTTAAAAATCAATCCCAGATTTAACGCTTCACAATCGATTATACATAATCTATAATTTATTACTGGCAATATTCAAAATTAGATAATTGATTACACTAAGTTCATAATCGATAACTTTAGCAACGTTCTAAGAATCATTTCCAGATTTTAAGCAAAACATCGATTATATAAAATCAATAATCGATTACTTCAGCAACGTTCTAAAAATCATTTCCAGATTTTAAGCAGAACATCGATTATCTAGAATCAATAATCGATTACCTTATGGTATTTGAAAATCATTTGACAACGGCCAGCTTCAACAATCGATTGTCCTTTGCAACAATCGATTACTTGTTATTTTCTGAAAATCATAAAACTTACTGTCTCAGTGATAATCGATTATCTAAAGACATAATCGATTACTTAATTAAATTTAAAATCACTGGAAGACATCAACTCAACACAATCAATTACCATTAGTTCATAATCGATTATTTTGAGTATTGAAAAACTTTACCTCAACAACAATCGATTGTCATTTGTTCACAATCGATTATCATGCAGATTTGGAAAAACCTGATGTTCACTGTCTTACTCACAATCGATTACCATTAATTCATAATCGATTGTCATGCAGTCTTGGCTCAGAAACAATCGATTATCATAAGTACATAATCGATTATTTTAGCCCAGATTTTTGAGGCATGTTTAGAAAACATTTTGTCTAATGTAAATATGCATGATTTAAAATCTTTTTGACACAGAATTAAATATGCATGATTTCGGAAAATAGTTTTATGAGAGAGGCCATACTATGAGTCAAGTTATAGGATCGAGATTACAATTTAGAACAACTCAATAACAATTAAAAGCTATATCTTGAACTTCAATCTTATTCGCAACCATTGTGCGCTTGTACTTGAATTCCGTCATATATCAATTTTTGCTTCGTTTGTCATTCATCAAAACCTACAAAAGAGTACACGTTTAGTATATTGCATTGAGAACGTGTTTCTAACAATTTCCCCCTTTTTGATAATGGCAAACATTAAGCGGGATATGCAATTTAGGCAAAAGATATTGACAATTCAAGACAAGTAACAATTATGCAATTTTGTTCTTGTTCCCCCTCAATTTAAGAGTTCCCCCTCAATCTTATAAGCAATCAATGAATTAAGAGGTGGTGCATACCCGATATCCCGTTTTCTTCCCCCTTTTGCCATTAGCAAAAAAATAGTAAGGAAAGATGCAAAAAGATGAAATAAACAAGGTTTATTTATTGGAAAAAAAGAGGGTACATCAATGGGAACCAAAGAGAACAACAACAAAAACCACACAAAACACAAAAAAAATTATTCATTTCCGTCGTTGTCCGCCTCGTTATCCGGCGCTGCTTCAAAAGGAACGAGAGCTGCATATGGATAATTGACATGATCAAAGTATCCATGGATCTCATGAGTGAGTTGAGCAAGCTTGTCGGATATGGTTTGGAGAGTAGGCTCTTGGGACGAACGAGCATGACGGGGTGGACGACTTGAAGAAGGAGCTGGAGCATGATCACCATCATGATGGAAAGAAGACTCCGAGATTTCCCAAATTTTGGTACTCCTTTTGAGAGGACCATTTTCCGTGACAAATCCGGATACTTCAAGGAAGTTCATAATGAGGAGGGCATAAGGAAGAGGCATGTCATCACCGATGGCATCGAGCATATGAATTTTGATGAGCCGACACCAATTTATTTTGGCTCCGGTGACAATGGCATGCAGAAGTTTGGTATCCTCCTGGGAGATGGTGGTGTGATTGTGCCGTCTAGGCTTGAGGACTCGGGTGATGAAGTAAAGAATCAACCGGTAGTTTGGATCCATTCCCGTTATGGTAGACGACGGGTAGAGATAGATGGATCATAGGAGGTTATACCGGCTTGGTGGAGAAGGATGGTTTCATCAAAGAGAGCCCCGGCCTTATCAATATACCGGTAAAGGTCTTCACCTTCATTTGGAAGGCGGGCAATGGTGTGGAGATTCTCTTCAGAGAGAAGAATTTGAACCCCATTAATGGAGGTGACAAGTTCGCCATCTTCATCTTTATGGAGGTTTGAGTAAAAAGCTTGAACGAGAGTTGTGTTTATGTGAGGATGAGTGAGAAGCAAGAAGTCATATAGTTGACACTCCTTTAACATATTTGCGGCAGGGGTGAAAGGCTCAAGGAGTTTACTATTTGAGAACCGAGGAGGAAGAATGGTGCGTTTCTCAAATTTTGATAGGAACCTTGTGAGTTCATTTTCAGTTTCAAAGAACAAGACGGAACCGTCTTGGTATGGAAAATTTAAAGGAGGAGGGGCGGTTGAGGCTGATGCGCCATGTTTGGATCGGGAACGTTTTGAAGATCGTCCAGACATGTTAGGAGAAAGACTGCTGGAATTTGGCAAAGAAAATAGAAGAGATTTAGCTTTTGAATACTAGAGATAGTGCTTGAGTGGGTGAATGTGAGCTCTTATGATGCCTATTTATAGAGGAAAGGATTATCAAGCATTGAATGGAGACATTTGCTGAGATTTTGGTTTAGGAGCAGTCAGAAAACGGTAAGAATTAAAATTACTGACCGTTAGATAATCGATTATTGAACTGAAATAATCGATTGTATTTACTGTTTGATTGAGATTTTGAATCTGACAAATCGATTCTTGAGTCAAACGGTAAAAAATTTGAATGAAATAATCGATTGTTAAATTTTGGTAATCGATTATGGAGCATTTAAGACCTGACAGGAATCGATTGAGGAGCCAAACGGTAACAAAAAATTAATATGAAGTAATCGATTGTCAATTCTTGGTAATCAATTATTTAGGGAACTAATTTGATACAGTGAACTTGGAGAATATCAGAATTTGTCAAATAATCGATTGTATGAAAAAATAATCGATTGTTGTAGAAAGCATTGCTGAATGACTGAGGCGGAAATCGATTATGCAATTTAGGAAGTAAAAAATTAAACACAGATGCATAATAGTAATTATAAACAATCGATTATTGATACTGATAATCAATGTACTGCACAGAAAATAATCGATTAGTGGCTTGAAATAGTCGATTATTTTGTGCTAAAACTTCATTATTCCCCCTACCTTTGGGGTGGTACCTGCAAAATAGATTTAAACGTCTCCGACGCTCAAGTTAGTAATTTATAGCGAAATTAATAAATTACACTAGTGTTAACAAGTAATGCCGTGAACTCTTAAGAATTGTGTCCTAGAGTGTTCTTAAGAGAGTTTCGGGTACTTACCTTTTCTCCAACATCGCCAATTACCTGTTCGAGAGGATGATCCTTGATCGTTCTCCACTCGTTAGGCGTATTTATTCCTTTTTCTAATTGTGGCGCTTCTTCCGTTGGTTGTTCCCCAATTTCATTTTTGTTTTCCTTTGAAGGTTCTTCTTGGATTTTATCTTTCAAGCTATCCAAGATACCTGCAAGATCAAAACCGGATTCCTTTCTCGCCAAGCGAGTATTATCTTCGAAAAACACAACATGAGGGGATTCCTCCACAATTTGGGTTCTTTTGTTAAAGATCCTATATGCTTTGCTACGTGAGGAATAACCAATGAAAATACCTTCATCCGATTTAGCATCAAACTTTCCCAATTGGTCCTTCCCATTATTATGAACAAAACATTTACAACCAAAAACACGTAAATGAGAAATGTTGGGTTTTCTACCCTTATAAAGTTCATATGGGGTTTTCATGAGTATCGGCCGAATAGCTGCTCTATTTAAAACATAGCAAGCGGTACTCACGGCGTCCGCCCAAAAATATTTGGGAATCTTAGCTTCGTCGAGCATGGTTCTTGCCATCTCTTCGAGACACCTATTTTTCCTTTCCACCACCCCTTTTTTTGTGGTGTCCGTGGAGCGGAAAAGGTGTGTTCGATTCCGAGTTCGTCACAAAAATCCGCAAAGAGATTGTGATCAAACTCTCCCCCATGATCACTTCTAATCGAAGCGGTCGATTCCTTTTCGTTTTGAACACGCTTAAGGAAATACTTGAAATTTTGAAAAGCATCACTTTTATTTGCAAGAAATAGAGTCCAAGTAAATCTAGAAAAGTCATCAACAATTACAAAAACATATTTATTTTTACCAAGACTTTCAATACGAGAGGGACCAAATAAATCCATGTGAAGTAATTGCAAAGGTCTAGACGTTGAAACAATATTCTTGGATTTAAAAGATGCTTTGGTTTGCTTCCCTTTTTGACAAGAATCGCAAATAGAATCATTTTCAAACTTTAAACTGGGAAGACCAACTACTAAGTTTTGAGAAAGAAGCTTGTTCAAAAGATGCATGTTCATGTGTGCTACTCTACGATGCCATAGCCAAGAGTTATCCTCTTTGCTTACTAAACAATCAACATATTCGGGTGAGGAGTTTGCAAGATCAACCATATAGATATTATCAATTCTAAAACCACGAAGTATGATCTTGAAATCACTACGTCTAAATACAAGACATTCATCCGAATTAAATAGAGCAAGATTTCCCTTGTCACATAATTGGCTTATGCTCAAGAGATTATGCTTCAAACCTTTCACAAGTAGTATATGTTTAATAGAGGAGTTTTCGTTCTTACCGACCGAACCAATGCCGATGATTTTTCCTTTATTGTTATCACCAAATGTGACACTTCCTCCTTCTTTGTGCTCTAGTTGAAGGAATTTGGATTCATCTCCCGTCATGTGTTTGGAGCATCCACTATCAAGGTACCATAGTACACTTGATCCCTTCAAGCACACCTACAAAACAAATTAATGTTCTTTAGGTACCCATGCCATCGTGGGTCCTTGAGGGTTAGGCATGTTATAATGATGCAATTGATTTATATGTCTATGACGAGTAAAGCAAGCGGGAGCAATATGACCAATATGTCTACAATAATGACAAGTCACGTTGGGATTATGCATTTTTCTAGGTACATAGTAACTAGATGAATGAAGGTTGCTTACTCTACTTTGAACACCATTGTTTCTCCTATTATGAGCTCTAGGAGGTTCACAAGTTTGTCTAAAATATGCATCATTTCTAGAATATCTATTTCTAGGTGGAGGGTCATTTCTTGGTCTTCTAAATTGTTCAAGGTTTGGCCTAAAATATGCATCATTTCTAGGTCTTCTAGCATTTTCACTATTTGGTCTAACATGCAAGTTATTTCTAGGATTTCTACTTCTAGGATAAGCATTTTGGTTATTAGTCCTAGGTTGAGCTCTAGGTTGTTGTGGTTTAGCACCAACCTTTTCTTCATTCTTGAATCCTATTCCATGTTTAGTTGATTTTAGATTAACAAGCACATCATTCAAGTTTTTATGCGAAGAATTAAACTTATCTAATGTGCCTTTAAGTCTAGCTACTTCATTCTTAAGAAGCACACAAGAAGAACAGTTTCTAGTAGAACCTTCAGGTTTATCAGCACTTCTTTTTCCATAAAACTTGTTTTCCTCTTTTAGCTTCTCATTTTCGAAAACCAGTTTTTCTAATTCTTTTTCTTTTAATGAAAGCTGTGTTTGAAAATCTTTTTTCTTTTAGAGAAGCGCTTTCTTTAACACTTTTGACAGTTTTTGAAGCTTTGATAAATTCAGGATATAGTTCATCAAAAGCATTTCTCATTTCATCAAGAGTAAAGAAATTTTGAGAAGAGATTTGACTTACCTCGTCTTTGCCGTCTTCTTGAGCCATGAGACATAAATTTGCTGCTTCATCATCTTCTTCTTCGCTTGCTTCATCTCCGGAATCTCCTCCCCAAGAGATGTATGCACGTTGCTTTTTGAAGGGTTTCTTCTCCTTTTTGATGTTAGGGCAATTTGATTTTATGTGCCCTGTTTCTCCGCATTCATAGCATTTTAGTTGATCGCCTTGCTTTTTGTTCTTGCGTTCATACTCTTTGCGCATGAATTTTTGAAACCTTTTGATAACGAGTCCAAACTCGTTGTCACCTTCCTCATCAATTTGTGGTTGGCTAGCCTTTAGAGCAATCCTTTGCCTTCTTTGATCATCAACAAACGGGTTAAGTATAGTTGATTCATAGGTTTTGAGATTACCTCTTAATGCGTCAATTGTGACATTTGTGATGCCAATGGATTCTTGGATTGCATCGGCCTTTGATCGCCATGCCGGAGTGAGACTTCTGAGGATCTTCCGGACAAGTTCTCTATCCGTAAACGTCTTTTTGAGGGCGTGTAGATCATTCACGATCATTGAGAATCGCTCAAACATTTCGTCTACTTTCTCTCCTTCCTTCATGTGGAATAGTTCATAAGAGTGAGTTAAGAAATCAATTTTAGCTTCTCGTACCTGGTCGGTTCCTTCGTATGTCACTTCAAGCTTATCCCACATTTCTTTTGTTGTTTTGCAACATGATATCTTCCTGTAGTCATTAGCATTAACAGCACAATATAATAAATTTATAGCTTTGGCATTATTTTGAACCTTACGAATATCCTCCGCGGTATATTCCTCTTCGGTCTTTGGAACCCATTCGTCTTCCACCTTCTTGGTTGGGATTTGGTTTCCATTGGTGAATACTTTCCACAAATGAAAGCTATTTGATTGCACAAAGATTTGCATCCTCTCCTTCCAGTATGAGTAGTTTGTGCCGTTGAATAGAGGAGGTCGTGTAGAGCATTGTCCTTCTTCAATTCCTGCAAAAGAGTCAAGAGTAGAAGCCATGGATGGTTCTCTCAAACGGTTAAGTTTTCAGAGAGTTGGGCTCTGATACCAATTGTTAGAAACTACGCTTTACGCTAGAGGGGGGGTGAATAGCGTATTAATAGAATTTAGCGTTTTCTTGCGGAATTTAAACTTTGCAGGAAGTAAAATAAATGCAGAAAAATAAACTTACACAAAGATGTATACTGGTTGGCCACCAACGTGGTTAGTCCAGTCCCCGAGAGACTCTCTCGAGATTTTTCACTATCTTGTTAAGGGTGCTCAACAAACCGTTACACACTTGAGGACACAAGCCTCAAACAGTTGCTCGGAGATCGCAATCTCAAAGACTTCACCCAAGGAAACGCAAGTTCCTTGAAACAAGAGAATCGCAATTCTCTTACAAGTATATCAAATACTTGGACACTCACTTAACTAAAGTACTCCTTATTGAGTAGATATGAGTAAAAGAATATGTTCAAGATCACAACAACTTTAAGCAATAATATGGCTCTCAAAAGCTTTATGAAATGAGTAGAAAAATGAAGAACAATTGAATGAAAGCTTATAGCAATGTAATGATCAGTTTGTGTATGTTGTTGTTTTTAAAACACTGAAATGAAGCTGTATTTATAGTTGAAAAAGTTGGTTCAACCGTTGTCTAATTGCCAATTAAGAGTTGCTGAAATTACTCAGTGATAATCGATTATTAAGACCAAACAATCGATTATCTGCCAGTCAGTTTAAAAATCAATCCCAGATTTAACGCTTCACAATCGATTATACATAATCTATAATCAATTACTGGCAATATTCAAAATCAGATAATTGATTACACTAAGTTCATAATCGATAACTTTAGCAACGTTCTAAAAATCATTTCCAGATTTTAAGCAAAACATCGATTATATAAAATCAATAATCGATTACTTCAGCAACGTTCTAAAAATCATTTCCAGATTTTAAGCAGAACATCGATTATCTAGAATCAATAATCGATTACCTTATGGTATTTGAAAATCATTTGACAACGGCCAGCTTCAACAATCGATTGTCCTTTGCAACAATCGATTACTTGTTATTTTCTGAAAATCATAAAACTTACTGTCTCAGTGATAATCGTTTATCTAAAGACATAATCGATTACTTAATTAAATTTAAAATCACTGGAAGACATCAACTCAACACAATCGATCACCATTAGTTCATAATCGATTATTTTGAGTATTGAAAAACTTTACCTCAACAACAATCGATTGTCATTTGTTCACAATCGATTATCATGCAGATTTGGAAAAACCTGATGTTCACTGTCTTACTCACAATCGATTACCATTAATTCATAATCGATTGTCATGCAGTCTTGGCTCAGAAACAATCGATTATCATAAGTACATAATCGATTATTTTAGCCCAGATTTTTGAGGCATGTTTAGAAAACATTTTGTCTAATGTAAATATGCATGATTTAAAATCTTTTTGACACAGAATTAAATATGCATGATTTTGGAAAATAGTTTTATGAGAGAGGCCATACTATGAGTCAAGTTATAGGATCGAGATTACAATTTAGAACAACTCAATAACAATTAAAAGCTATATCTTGAACTTCAATCTTATTCGCAACCATTGTGCGCTTGTACTTGAATTCCGTCATATATCAATTTTTGCTTCGTTTGTCATTCATCAAAACCTACAAAAGAGTACACGTTTAGTATATTGCATTGAGAATGTGTTTCTAACAAAATAAAACTATGATCCAGCAGCAAAAGTATGTGAAAGAGTTGCTTAAAAGGTTTAAAATGGAAGATTCCAAATAAAATGACATTCCTATTGCAACAACTACAAAATTAGATTTGGATGAACCAAGTTCATCTGTTGATCAGAAGTAGTATAGGGGAATGATTGGCTCTTTGTTATATCTCATTTCTAATAGATCTGTCATTGTTTTCAGTGTAGTTCTTTGTGCTAGATTTAACTTAAATCCAAAGGAGTCTTACTTGAAGGTTTTCTAGAGGATTTTGAGATACCTAAAAGGCATCATTGATCTTTGCCTATGGTATCATAAAGTTAGTAATTTTGATTTAGTGGGATATGTTGATGCTGATTATGTATGTTTTTATGGATAGAAAGCACTTCGGGTATAGCACACTTCTTCATGTCTTGTGTCTTGGGCCACCAAAAAGCACAATTATGTGGCTTTGTCTACTGCTGAAGGTGAGTATGTGGCTGTTGCTTCACGTTGTGATTATTGTTGTTGATTAAAAAATAATTAATGGACTTTGAAATTGAGGTAGGTTGTATCCCCATCTTCTGTGACAACACTAGTGGAATAGTATAACTAAGGACCCGGTTCATCATAAAAGAACTAAGCGCATAGATGTTAGGCATCACTGTTTAAGAGACAAGAAGAGTTTGATCACTGTAGAATTTGGTGCTACTGATAAGAAAATAGCTGACATCTTCATAAAAGCTTTGAGTAGAGATCATTTTGAAAGGAACATGTTCGAAGTAATGATAATTAAGATCGCATAAAATAAATCGGTTCTAGGTCAATGATTGGTTAGATAATTTATAAATTTTGTAATTAATTAGATTAGATATTGCTCAGTATCATACTTTTATTAGTATATTCTTATGCCATGTGCTAAAATTTCTTACCGATCTCTAATTTTATTATCTTTATTTTCTTGAAAAACTTATTCTTACACAAGAGAACTGTCAGTGAAGAACCCGGTTTATCAAATTATAAAGTATGTATTCTCCACTCCACATATTTTAGAATAATTTTATTTGGACCATGATCTGAAAGAAGTCCCACTCAATCCCAACCTCTTTTTGAACCAATTTGTTAACTATGCACCCATTTCACTAAACAAACCCCACGCACCATAATTACCTAAATATTTGGGGAGGAGTCCAATGTCTATTCAAACCGAAACTCCTATGATGATTAGACTTTTAAACTCCAAAAAATAGCCGTCACACACTCTAACTCTCCCTCTTTATATTGAATAGACCTTATCTGTCACTTTGATTTTAATCTTTCTAAAGCAAGACTCCAAATCTCTCAACCTTCTCTCATCTTTTCTGCACTCATCAAATGGAAACCTATCTAAAAATTCCAAGAGGACTGAGAACCCATCATCACCGCCTAAAGAACTATCACCCATACCTTCAACCACCCCTATCCCAAGAAAGGGCGTGTTAATATGCTTGCTAGTAAAATAGTTGCTGGTAGTGAACAACCTCTAGGTTTAAATTCTCTGATGCTGCTTCTTAGGTTGCAGAAAATCTTGAGAAAAGTTTTGTTTTGGTTGGTACAATTGCTGTTGTAGAATCTAAGTCTGATAATGGCGGTAAAATAAAAAGGAAAAAAAAGAGAGTGAATGTGTTAAAGTAGATGTGAGGGAAAAGGAATAAGGGGGGTGGGTGGGGTGGTTGAATCTTCTTCACCCACTCCTATTGGTTTAACTGAAGAAACATGGGCTAAAATGTTATGGAATGAGGAGGCTTTTTAAGAAGAAGAGTGTCTAAGAGAAGAATGAGGAAGCGGGTCTGGAAATGCAAGGGCAACGAAAGGGCTGGTTAGGCTAGGGAAAAGGTTCCAAGAACATGTTCCATCTAGAAAGGAACCTCTTCACGGCCTACTAAAAAGGTGTATGATAGCTACAATCCAAAGAAGAAGAAAAGTTCAGGAGTTAAATCCCTAGAACTACTATAGATGGAAAAAAGAAAAAGGTTGTCTCTTCTATCTTTGTAGAGACTCCTCCCATAAAAGGAAGAACTATAAGGAGTTAGAGGAAGCATAGTGAGGCTAACAAAGAAAAGGCCTTAGTTGAGAGTAAAAAGAAAGTTGCTGCTGAAGGAAAGAAAAATATGGGTGAACCAAGTGAAACCACTGAGATAGAAGAGATGGACCTGGTCCTTCACGATGCGGATGAAGTGGAGGATGTGACTCCAAGTTCCAACAATAGAAAGACTTCTAAGAAGAAGTCTCCTTCAAAGTTTGTTGATACAAATAGTTGTGCCTTAGCAAAAAGAACCATCTCTGCCAGGAAATTAAGAAAGTGAAAATTGTGGAGGAAAAGAGACCGATGGAGAAAAGAACAAGGTGGTCAAGTTAGTTAAAAGAACAATTTTGAAGAGAGGAATGGTGTTTATGTCGGAGAAGTTGGAAATCCAGGGCTGGAAGGACATAGTCCTTTAGTTGGAAGGGAGGTTAGCCCGAGTTGAAATTTTGAAATTCTTTGCTAATTGTGAGATAGAGAATGGAAGGGTAAATACTGTAGTGAAAGGAGTGAAGGCGAGCTTTGATGATAAATAGCTAGGAGAGATAAGTGGGGTAGGCGCTGAGGGTTACAATGACTACAAAAAGTTGAAGTAGCCTAGTCTAGAGAATCTACCTACCTCACTTGCCATTACCAACAAATTTATTGATAGAGACATAGAGCTACAACCCAGTGTTGTTTTTAAGAGTGAAATGAAACCTGCCTGTAAAATGCTCTTTGAATTTGTCAACAAAGTGGTTCTGCCCAGGCAGAAGAGAAAGAACACCGCTGCCTTTAAGGACTGATTGGATAGTAGGAGGCAGCTAAATTGGCTAGGGTTCATAATCCAGCTCCTAAATAGGGTGGTTTGTGGCACTAGAACTCATGACATACCCTATGGGTTCATACTCACCGTTGCGCTTGCTCACTTTAAGGTTTCCCTCAAGAAGTGGGATGTTAGCACAAGTAAAGATTTTTTAGGGCCAACACCTTGAATGACTGTGACTATGAAGTCCTTACTGCTCTCAAAGAATCTGGTTCATCTAAGAGGGTGCCCAAGAATAACAAAGTGAGAGCATTGGAGATTGATAGTGGGGTTAAGAACGTTGAAATTGAGAGGTTGAAGAAGAGGGTGACTAAAGTAGAAACTGAGAGGGACTTTCTCGGATTTGATCTTGTAAAGGAGAAAGAGAAGAATGATGGCATTCCTTAAGACATGTTGAAGCTGTTTCAGGCCAAAAACCATGAACCTGGTCCTTCCTAGTCTTAAACCCTTCCTAACCTTTTTTGTAACCAATCATCCAAGTGGGATGTGTTTTTTTGTCTTTTTTGCTCATAGTTTAGTACTTTATTTCTTTTTATGCTTTGTAGATGAATCTTATCAATGATAATCATTACTTTTTCTCTAATTATTTTTTTTGAAATTACTTAGATGGCTAATATCCTTAGCTTGATAAGAGAAACTTGAATCCATGATTGCATTTAAAGTAGCCAAAATGGCCATGAGTATAATCCTCTAAAATATGGTTATATAACTTAATTATGAAACTCTTCGATGATGCCAAGATGGGGGAGGGGGGAGAAGATAGATTGTGCTTTTTCTTTAGACATTGATGTTTATAACCTAATGAACCTGGTCCTTAATGATGAGTGACTTCAAAATAAAAAAATATTCTAACATTGTGTTGATGTTGAGAAAAGTTGAAACAAGTTTCATGCTTTTGAAAAGTACAGAATTTGTAATCATCAATAAAGGTAAGTTTATTGGCCTGAGTAAGCTTTATTTTGATGACTGGCAAAGAAATACATGCATGAACTGGACCCATAAACAGTATACATATGGCATGGGCAGATTCAAGCACAAGGCATGCATGTAAAGATGATAAGCATAAGTGGCTATATTTGATATCTCCTGAAAGAAAAGGTTGCATAATTGATAATAAACACAACTCCTTACTTGAAAAGAACTCTATCCTAGATAAGGAAAAGTTAGATATTGAAGTTATATGTGATACATAAACGCTAAAGTCAAGCAAAAACTAAGAAAATAACAAGTCATTTCGCAAGCAATTCCTCTGTGTTTCAAATGTACGAACTTTAAGCTACATGAACCAGATAGAAAAACCAGTTCCAAGAGACTGTCTTTTATTGTAGTTCAGTTATGATAGGCCTTTTGAGTTATACCTTTCACCTTTCTTTAAAAGCATTGGTACTAGGTACTTTGAGTTGTACTCTTCAAGTTAGAGTTAACTTGAAGCTATCACAATAGCTTGTGGCTGGTTGCTACAAGTTTTAGAGGTAATCCTTAGGTTTACAAGAATTTTGTAAACATTGTTGTTTGACTCAGTGATTTAGTGAAGTATTCAGAAAAATCCTATCGGGAATTAGGTTGTGGTTTTTTCACCTTTTGAGCCGGGTACTTTCCACGTAAAAATACTTGTGTTATTTACATTTTGGATTTTATTATTCCACAACCGTAATGTAAGGAACTCGTACAAGAATCCGATCCTTCTATAATATGTGCACGCAAAAATTAGACACCACATATCATTCTCTCTCTTGTGTGTATTGAAGTATAAAACATTACAGTGTTAACTATTTTAGCCCAAAAATCTCTTTGACACACCACTGTCAATCAACATTATTATAGCCATATCCTTAAGAGTCATATTTTTTCTCTCCACAATACCATTTTTAGCACAAAAATCATCAAATTTGGCATTGTCAAACTTGGTGCCAGATCTGATACTCATAACATTATAGCCCATCTTCACTTGAATCTGCTTCACAAGAGCAACAAAAATACTGGAAATGTTTCATCCTTAGTTCTAAAAAATAAAGTCCATGTAAATCTGAAATAGTCATCAACAATCACAAATATATACTTTTTTCCTCCTCTGTTAGGTATCCTCATAGGTCCACATAGATCCATATGAAGAAGATCCAGTGGACTTGAGGTGCTCACTGCCTTTTTTGGTTTAAACGAGGACCTGACTTGCTTCCTTTTACACACGTATCAACATTTTGTGGTCCTTGAACCTTGACTTGGGCAGCCCACAAACCAGGTCCTTCTTGATCAGCTTGTTCAACAAAGAAAAGCTTACAATGCCCTAGTCGTCTATGCTATAGCTCAACATCATGATAAAAAAAACTTTAGGCATGTAAGATCACTACTATTCAAAGAGTTGAAGTCTGCAACATAGACGTTCTTGAACCTCTTTTCAAACAAGATCACTTCACCATTTATGAGATTTGTGGCAGTACAAGATTTCGTCAGGAATTCTACTTTATTTACTTTATCTTAAATTTGGGATACACTCAAAAGTTTTATTTCAATCTATTCACATAATATACATTATTAATTAAGTGGGAGAGTGTTTTTCCAATCTTTTCAATGCCAAGAATATAGTCTTTCCTGTTGTTTCCAGAAGACACACTCCCACCTTATAAGACCTTGAGTGAGATAAAATCATCCATTCTTCCAGTCATGTATTTAGAGCAGCCACTGTCCATTTACTATGTTTAATTGCTTCCCCTCACTTACATAATTACTAATTAGATTTAGGAACCCAAACCAGTTTGGGCCCCTTATAATAATAGAATGGGTGAATCAAAATTCTTTTTGCCGATGCACACATCATGTATTTCATATTCAGAGAACCAAATTCCTTAGCGGTAGGTTTTTTTCAACAAAAAATTTATTTTTCTGATATTCAAGTTTAGTTTTACAAGAGTCCTTGTAATGACCAGTTTGACCACAATGAGTTCAAAGCTAATTATCGATCAAAATAATGTACTTTCTATGTGGATTATAGAGAGCTTTAACCTTATGGAACTCGATTTCTTGCATGTTTCTACCATTACTTTTATACATAGACATGATTGTATCAGAGGATCAAGTATATTTAATGAAATTATTTAAATAATTTTTAATCCCTTTTAAGTCCTTTTGAAGTTGTTTATTCTTTTCAAGATCAGCAGTGGGTCTTAATTTGATTCAAGCTTAAGTTGAACCTCACTTGCCACTTCTTTTCCCTTATGAATGTTTATCCACTTTTTAATTTGATTTTTAAAAAATGTATTTTCTCTTTCTATTTCTTAAACTTGTTCCTTTAGATCTACAATTACAAGTACCAAGTCATTTTTCTCTTGTTCTACCTTCTAATTTCCTTAGTTAAAATATTTTTCTCATTGATAAGAATGCGATAAGCATCAGTCAGAATATTCTTTAAAGACATCGGCTTCTTTTGAGAGTAATTTCTTAAGTTTCTTTGAACATCAAGAAAATTTACCCCACCTTTCTCGTTGTCCTCATCACCATCAAATTTGGTCATGAGTGCAACGATATAACCATACTCTGTAGATTCACTTTCAATAACCATCATGAAGTTGTCTCCTTGGCCATCCTCACATTCTGATTCACTGGAAGAATCTCCACAAGTAGCCATAGCTTGCTTCACAATATTATCAGCGACATCTCTTCTCTTGAACCTACTGCTAGGGATTGTCCTCTTGACCATCTTGTCCGTGTTGTATTTGTATTGGTACTACTTGTGAAGAGGGTGTTCTTTGATAAATTGCCTTGGATTTTTGCAGTACTGACAACGGTCACTTCATTTGGTGTTTCTACTAGACCTCCTCTCTTGGGAATTCATCCATTTCTTCGAACCATCTTTTGAAATCTTTGAGTAAGATATGCCATGTTTGTCTCATCACCACTTGAGTCATTGTTGTTAGTCTTGAGAACCAGGTTCTTCTCCTTTTTGGACTCTCTTATTTCAAGATCTTTCTTTTTCTTTATCTCATAAGTTTTGAGATTTTCAATTAGTTCATCAATGGTCAGCTTATATAGATCCTTAGCTTTAGTGATAACATTTACATTACCTTCCCACAGGACCGGTAGAACACTGAGAATTTTTTGGACCATCTTGTTTCTTTGGATGACTTCTCCAAGGGAGTGAATCTTATTAATAATAAAGGTGAAACGTGTATGCATATTCTAAATGGACTCATCCTCCTTCATCTTGAAAAACTCATACTCGATATAAGTATATATATTTTGTGCTGTTTAACCCGAGTAGTTAACTCATGGGCAGCTTGAAGAGCTTCCCAGATCTTCTTAGCAGACTGACAAGCATAGATGCGATTGTATTCATCTAGTCCAATCCCACGAGCAAGAATCTTCTTTGCCCTAAAGTTCTTCTCATTAGCCTTTCTATCAGCATCATTGTACTCCTTTCTTGTCTTTGGGACTATAACTATTCCATCACCAATAGTTTTTACGGGAAAAGATAGATCATCACAGATCACATCCCACAGCTCTGCACCTCGATAATGCATTCTTATTTTCCACCAACCATAGTATTAGCCGTTGAATCTTGGTGGTCTATAGGTTGGTTGTCTTTCCACAAAGTTTGATGGAGCAGCCATGGAGATCCTTTCTAGGTATTAACCTTTTAGAAAAAACCTGCTTTAATATCAATTGATAGAAACTAATGGTCAACGAAATAGTATAGAAAATCAAGGTCTTTATCAGTTTCCAGAGCAAACAGCTATAAATAAAGAACACAATATTTATGTGGAAAACTCCATGCTCACGGGATTAAAAATCATGACCTACCCTAGTAAGATTTTAACTTTACTAATTGAGCAAACTGCAGATTACAACCTACTGCAATCTAGGAGTTAAACTTTTAATCCCTCACTTCATACAATAACTCTATTGTAAGCTCATTGTAATAACTTTATTAAAAAGCCACACACTTGACTAACTTTAGTCAAACAACCAAAAATAATATTGGTTAAATAATATCCAACTAAATACTTGTAAAAAGTCATATAGGAATATAAGTAAATAACAAAAGACAAAGACACACAAACTAATCGATATAAGACATATTCAATATTTGTTAGAAACACGTTCTCAAGGCTTTATACTAAAACGTGTGTTCTTATGTGTAGGTTTTGATGAATGACAAACAAGCGCAAATTGATATATGACGAAGTTCAAGTACAAGCGCACAATTGGTGGATAACGAGATTCAACCACAATACAAAGTTTTATAGTTTAAATGAGTCGTTCTTATTAGTGATCTTGATCCGACAACTTGACTCATGACATGGCTTCTCTCGTAAAACTATTTTTACAAAATCATGCATATTTAATTTAATGCTAAATGATTTTAAATCATGCATATTTACTTTAGTCAAAATGATTTTTAAACATGCCTCTAAAATCTGGACTAAGATAATCGATTATGTACTTTTGATAATCGATTATGTTAAGCCAAGACTGCATGACAATCGATTGTGAACTAATGACAATCGATTGTGTCAAGGCAGTGAGCATCAGGTTTTTCAAACCTGCATGACAATCGATTGTGAACCTTATGACAATAGATTGTGATGAGGCAGTGTACATCAAAGTTTTTCAAAACTCAGAATAATCGATTGTGAAGCTAATGACAATCGATTGTGAAGAGACAGTGTCCATCAGATTTTTCAAAGTCACAAAATAATCGATTGTGAACATATGACAATCGATTGTGTTGAGGCAGTGTCTTCCAGACTTTTTCAAAGTTATTAAATAATCGATTGTGAGTATATAGCAATCGATTGTCATGAGGCAGTGTCTAAAATGATTTTCAAAGTCTGATAAATAATCGATTGTTAACATTGCACAATCGATTGTGAAGCTGACCGTTGTCGTAAAGTTTTCAAATACCGTCAGGTAATCGATTTTTGATTTTGTACAATCGATTGTTGAAATTAAAATCTGGAAAAGATTTTTTGAACGTTGCTGAATAATCGATTGTTGATTTTGTACAATCGATTGTTGAAATTAAAATCTAGAAAGGATTTTTTGAACGTTGCTGAATAATCGATTATTGATTTTGTATAATCGATTGTTTTACGTAAAATCTGGAAATGATTTTTTGAACGTTACCAATAATTGTTGTTGATCTTGGACAATCGATTGTTAAGCGTAAAATCTGGGATTGATTTCTGGAACGATTGGCAAATAATCGATTGTGACTTCTTGACAATCGATTGTCACACAGTAAAATCAGCAACTCTTAATTGGCAATTAGGCAACGGTAATGCCAAGTTTTTCAACTATAAATACAGCTTCATTTCAGTGTTTTAAACACAATAACACACAACAACTGATCATACAATTACTATAAGCTTGCATACTCTATTGCTAATCATTTTATATTCATTACATAAGTTTTGAGAGCCATATTCTTGTCCAAAGTTGTTGTGATCTTGAGCTTACTTCTTTTACTCATATCTACTCATTAAGGAGTGTATTGTTTGAGTGTTTAGTGTTTTGTACACTTGTAAGAGAATTGTGATTCTCTTGTTGTAAGGAACTTGTGTTTCCTTGGTTGAAGTCTTGGAGTGTTGTATCTCCAAGCAAAGGTGTTAAGGCGTGTGTCCTTAAGTTGTAAAGGTTTGTTGAGCACCCGTAAGCTTGACAAGTTAGTGGAAAATCTCGAGAGAGTATCTCGGGGACTGGACTAGCCACGTGTTGTGGTGAACCAGAATACATCGGTGCGTACTTTATTATTTATCGCACTTATTTACTTCCTGCAATTTTTTAATTCCGCAAGTTTACGCTAATTTTTATTATAACGCTATTCACCCCCCTCTAGCGTTAAGCGTATTATCTAACAATTGGTATCAGAGCCCAACTCTCTGAAGACTTAACAGTTTGAGAGAACCATCCATGGCTTCTACTCGTGACTCTTTTGCAGGAATTGATGAAGGATAATGCTCCACACGACCACCTCTATTCAACGGGACAAACTATACGTACTGGAAGGAGAGGATGAAAATCTTTGTTCAAGCAAACAACTTTCATCTCTGGAAGGTGATAACGAAGGGAAATCAAATTCCAACCAAAAAGGTTGAAACCGAATGGGTTCCCAAGTCCGAAGAAGAATATGACGCGGATGATATTCGAAAGGTGCAAAATAATGCTAAAGCAATTAATTTATTATATTGTGCTGTAAATGCTGACGATTACAGGAAAATATCGTGTTGCACAATGGCAAAAGAAATGTGGGACAAGCTGGAAATTACGTACGAAGGTACGGACCAGGTAAGGGAAGCCAAAATTGATTTCCTAACCCATGCTTATGAATTATTTCACATGAAGGAAGGTGAAAAGGTGGATGAAATGTTTGAACGATTTTCAATAATCGTAAATGATCTACATGCTCTCAAGAAGACATTCACGGATAGAGAACTTGTTCAAAAAATTCTTAGAAGTCTCACTCCGGCATGGCGATCAAAGGCCGACGCAATCCAAGAATCCATTGGCGTCTCAAATGTCACCATCGACGCATTAAGAGGTAACCTTAAGACTTATGAGTCTACAATACTTAACCCTCTTGTTGATGATCAAAGGAGGCAAAGAATAGCGCTTAAGGCAAGCACAAGCCAACCTCAAGTTGATGAGGACGGAGACAACGAGTTTGGACTCGTTATCAAAAGATTTCAAAAGTTCATGCGAAAGGACTATGAACGAAAGGGCAAAAAGCAAGGCGAACAAATAAAGTGCTATGAATGCGGTGAAACCGGGCACATCAAATCAAATTGCCCAAACATCAAAAAGGAGAAGAAACCTTTTAAGAAGCAACGTGCATACATTTCTTGGGGAGGAGACTCCGCAGATGAGTCAAGCGAAGAAGAAGAAGACAAAGCCGCAAACCTTTGTCTTATGGCGCAAGAAGACAAGCAAGATGAGGTATGTCAAATCTCTTCTAAAAACTTCTTTACTCTTGAGGAAATGTGAACTGCTTTTGATGAGCTATATACTGAATTTATTAAGGCTTCAAAAACTGTCAAGAGCATAAAAGAAAATGCTTCTCTAAAAGAAAAAGATTTTCAAAAACAGCTTTCTTTGAAAGAAAAGGATTTAGAAAAACTGGTTTTAGAAAATGAGAAGCTGAAAGAAGAAAACAAGTTTTTCGGAAAAAGAAGCGCCGACAAGCCCGAAAGTTCTATTAAAATTGTTCTTCTTGCATGCATCTCAAAAATGAGGTAGATAGACTTAAAGGTACCTTAGATAAGTTTAATTCTTCCCACAAAAATTTGAATAAGGTCCTTGTTAATTTGAAATCAACCAAGCATGGCATAGGCTTTAAGAATGAGCCTAAAGAAAAGGTTGAAGCCAAACCCCAACCACCTAAGGCTCAACCTAGGATTAATAAAACAAATGCTTATCCTAGAAATAGCAATCCTAGAACAAATATGCATGCTAGACCAAATGTTGAACATTTTAGAAGACCTAGAAATGACTTACCACCTAGAAATGACTACCCTAGAAATGATGCATATTCTAGGCCAAACACTAGAAGGAGTTTTGAACCTTTTAGAATATCTAGACATGACCATTACTCTAGAAATGCTGCTCATTTTAGAACTAATAGTAGGAGAATGGTTCTCATAAAATGCGCAATAGTCATAATGAAAATAGAGTAAATCATTTTCGTCCATCAAGTTACTATGAACCTAGAAGGATGCATAACCCCAACGTGACTTGTCATTATTGTAGACGCATTGGTCATATTGCTCCTGCATGCTTTACACGACATAGACATATCACTCAATCGCATCATTATAATATGCCTAACCCTCAAGGACCCAAAATGGCATGGGTACCTAAAACGCATTAACTTGTTTTGTAGGTATGTTTGAAGGGATCAAGTGTACTATGGTACCTTGATAGTGGATGCTCCAAACATATGACGGGAGACGAATCCAAATTCCTTCAACTAGAACACAAAGAAGGAGGAAGTGTGATTTTTGGGGATAACAATAAAGGAAAGATTATTGGCATCGGATCGGTCGGTAAGGATGAAAATTCCTCTATTAAGCATATATTACTTGTGAAAGGTTTAAAGCATAATCTCTTGAGCATAAGTCAATTATGTGACAAGGGAAATCTTGCCCTATTTGATTCGGATGAATGCTTAGTGTTTAGACGTAGTGAATTTAAAATTATCCTTCGTGGTTTTAGAGTGTATAATATTTATATGGTTGATCTTGCTAATTCCTCACCCGAATATGTTGATTGTCTTATGAGTAAAGAGGATGATACTTGGTTATGGCATCGTAGAGTAGCACATATCAACATGCATCTTTTGAACAAATTGATTTCCCAAAACTTAGTTATTGGTCTTCCCAATTTAGAATTTGAAAATGACTCTATTTGTGATTCTTGTCAAAAAGGGAAGCAAACAAAAGCATCTTTCAAATCCAAAAATACTGTTTCAACTTCTAGATCATTGCAACTGCTTCACATGGATTTATTTTTGGACCATCTCGCATTGAAAGTCTAGGAAGAAATCGTTATGCTTTTGTGATTGTTGATGATTATTCTAGATTTACTTGGACTTTATTTCTTGCCAATAAAAGTGATGCTTTTCAGAATTTTAAATATTTTCTTAAGCGTGTTCAAAACGAAAAGGAAACAACCGTCACTTCAATTAGAAGTGATCATGGGGGAGAGTTTGATCACAATCTCTTTGCGGAATTTTGTGACGAACTCGGTATCGAGCATACCTTTTCCGCTCCACGTACACCACAACAAAATGGGGTGGTGGAAAGGAAAAATAGGTGTCTCGAAGAGATGGCTAGAACCATGCTCGAAGAGGCCAAGATTCCCAAACATTTTTGGGCGGATGCCGTGAGTACCGCATGCTACGTCTTAAATAGAGTAGTCATAAGGCCTATACTCATGAAAACTCCCTATGAGCTCTATAAGGGAAGGAAACCAAATATCTCCCATCTTAGAGTATTCGGTTGTAAATGTTTTATTCATAACAATGGCAAAGATCAATTGGGAAAATTTGATGCTAAGTCCGATGAGGGAATTTTCATTGGTTATTCTTCACGTAGCAAAGCATATAGGGTTTTTAATAAAAGAACCGAAACTGTGGAGGAATCCCCTCATGTTGTATTTGCCGAAAATAATGCTCGCTTGGCGAGAAAGGATTCCGGTTTTGATCTTGCAGGTATTTTAGATAGCTTGAAAGACAAGATACAAGAGGAAACGCCTAAGGAAAATCAAGATGAAATTTTGAGACAACCAACGGAGGAAGCGCCACCATTGGAGAATGAAACGAAAACGCCTAACGAGTGGAGGACAATAAAGGATCACCCTCTCGAACAGGTAATTGGCGACGTCGGAGAAAAGGTAAGTACCCGAAACTCCCTTAAAAACACCTTAGGACATACTGCTTTTGTGTCTCAAATTGAACCAACAACCATCTCCGAAGCAATTGGGGATGAATTTTGGACCTTCGCAATGCAAGAGGAGCTTAACCAATTCAAACGGAATGACGTTTGGGATTTGGTGCCGAGACCCGAAAATCATACCATAATTGGTACGAAATGGGTTTTTCGAAACAAACTAGATGAAAATGGTGTAATCACTAGAAACAAAGCTAGGCTTGTAGCAAAAGGCAATAATCAAGAAGAGGGTATTGACTATGAAGAAACATATGCTCCCGTAGCTATATTAGAAGCTATTCGTCTATTGCTCGCTTTTGCCTCTTCTATGAATTTCAATTTATATCAAATGGATGTGAAAAGTGCTTTTCTAAATGGTGTTATTCAAGAAGAAGTTTATGTTGAACAACCCCTCGGTTTTGAAGATTTTAAATCTCCCGATCATGTTTTCAAACTCAAAAAGGCTCTCTATGGTTTAAAACAAGCTCCCCGAGCTTGGTATGAAAGATTGAGTAAATTTCTATTGGAAAATGATTTCATTAGGGGGAAAGTTGACACCACCCTTTTTGTTAAGCATAAAAACAATGATATTTTATTAGTTCAAATATATGTGGATGATATCATATTTGGTGCTACTAACAATGTCTTATGCAAGGAATTTTCCGATTTAATGACAAGCGAATTTGAGATGTCTATGATGGGTGAGTTAACATTCTTTTTGGGATTACAAGTAAAGCAAATGAAAGAAGGTACGTTCATTTGCCAAGCCAAATATTGCAAAGAATTGCTGAAACGATTTGAAATGAACAATGCAAAAGCAATGGCGACTCCCGTGAGCACATCCGATCATCTAGACAAAGATGAGAAAGGTAAGGAAGTCGAAACTAAGAAGTATCGAGGTATGATTGGCTCTCTTCTCTATCTTACTGCTAGTCGTCCGGACATCATGTTTAGCGTGTGCTTATGCGCCCGTTATCAATCGTGTCCGAAGGAGTCTCACCTTACTGCGGTAAAACGGATTTTGAAGTACCTTGTTGGTACTACAAATGTGGGTCTATGGTACCCCAAAGGTTCTTCATGCCAACTCGTTGGCTATTCCGACTCCGATTTTGCTGGATGCAAATTGGACCGCAAGAGCACTAGTGGCACTTGCCATTTGCTCGGTAGCTCTCTCGTTTCTTGGTTTAGCAAGAAACAAGTAAGTGTTGCGTTGTCCACAACCGAGACTGACGAGGCTGAATATGTAGCCGCGGGGAGTTGTTGCGCTCAAATCCTCTGGATGAAACAACAACTCTTGGACTATGGCCTAAGTCTTGATCATATCCCTCTTAGATGTGATAATACTAGTGCCATATGCTTGACGAAGAACCCCGTTCTTCATTCGCGAACAAAACACATTGAAATTAGACATCATTTTATAAGAGATCACGTTCTCAAGGGCGATGTCGAAATCGAATTTGTTGAAACCAAAGACCAATTGGCCGACATCTTTACTAAGCCCTTAGAGAAAGAGTCCTTCTTCCGAATTCGTAGTGAACTCGGGATTCTTGACTCCACGTTGATCTAAGTCATGCATTGCATCTTTTTATTTTACATGATTTCTAACTTGAGCGTCGGAGACGTCTAACGAATTTTTGCAGGTATCGCCCTAAAGGTAGGGGGAATTATAAAGCATGACGCGCAATAATCGAGTCTTCTTCAGAAAAATCGGTTTCTGTCGTCTAATAATCGATTATCTCGTATCAATAATCGATTGTTCTGCTATTACTTGAGTTATTGTACTCTCTTTAAGTAATCACGTTTTCTTTCCAATAAATAAACAAGTTTTATTTATATCTTTGGCATCTTCTTATATTATTTTTGTTAATGGCAAAAGGGGGAAGATAACGGGTATGCACTCTCAATATTTATAAGCTTAAATTGAGGGGGAATACATATATTGAGGGGGAACAAATGCATGTATTGAATCGTCATTATAAATTGCTTAAGTTGCATATCCCGCTTAAAGTTTGCCATTATCAAAAAGGGGGAAATTGTTGGAAACACGTTCTCAAGGCTTTATACTAAAACGTGTGTTCTTATGTGTAGGTTTTGATGAATGACAAACAAGCGCAAATTGATATATGACGAAGTTCAAGTACAAGCGCACAATTGGTGGATAACGAGATTCAAGCACAATACAAAGTTTTATAGTTTAAATGAGTCGTTCTTAATAGTGATCTTGATCCGACAACTTGACTCATGACATGGCTTCTCTCGTAAAACTATTTTTACAAAATCATGCATATTTAATTTAATGCTAAATGATTTTAAATCATGCATATTTACTTTAGTCAAAATGATTTTTAAACATGCCTCTAAAATCTGGACTAAGATAATCGATTATGTACTTATGATAATCGATTATGTTAAGCCAAGACTGCATGATAATCGATTGTGAACTAATGACAATCAATTGTGTTAAGGCAGTGAGCATCAGGTTTTTCAAACCTGCACGACAATCGATTGTGAACCTTATGACAATTGATTGTGATGAGGCAGTGTACATCAAAGTTTTTCAAAACTCAGAATAATCGATTGTGAAGCTAACGACAATCGATTGTGAAGAGACAGTGTCCATCAGATTTTTCAAAGTCATAAAATAATCGATTGTGAACATATGACAATCGATTGTGTTGAGGCAGTGTCTTCCAGACTTTTTCAAAGTTATTAAATAATCGATTGTGAGTATATAACAATCGATTGTCACGAGACAGTGTCTAAAATAATTTTCAAAGTCTGATAAATAATCGATTGTTAACATTGCACAATCGATTGTGAAGCTGACCGTTGTCGTAAAGTTTTCAAATACCGTCAGGTAATCGATTGTTGATTTTGTACAATCGATTGTTGAAATCTGGAATAAATTTTTTGAACGTTGCTGAATAATCGATTGTTGATTTTGTACAATCGATTGTTGAAATTAAAATCTGGAAAGGATTTTTTGAACGTTGCTGAATAATCGATTATTGATTTTGTATAATCGATTGTTTTACGTAAAATCTGGAAATGATTTTTTGAACGTTACCAATAATCGATTGTTGATCTTGGACAATCGATTGTTAAGAGTAAAATCTGGGATTGATTTCTGGAACGATTGGCAAACAATCAATTGTGACTTCTTGACAATCGATTGTGACACAGTAAAATCAACAACTCTTAATTGGCAATTAGGCAACGGTAATGCCAAGTTTTTCAACTATAAATACAGCTTCATTTCAGTGTTTTAAACACAATAACACACAACAACTGATTATACAATTACTATAAGCTTGCATACTCTATTGCTAATCATTTTATATTCATTACATAAGTTTTGAGAGCCATATTCTTGTCCAAAGTTGTTGTGATCTTGAGCTTACTTCTTTTACTCATATCTACTCATTAAGGAGTGTATTGTTTGAGTGTTTAGTGTTTTGTACACTTGTAAGGGAATTGTGATTCTCTTGTTGTAAGGAACTTGTGTTTCCTTGGTTGAAGTCTTGGAGTGTTGTATCTCCGAGCAAAGGTGTTAAGGCGTGTGTCCTTAAGTTGTAAAGGTTTGTTGAGCACCCGTAAGCTTGACAAGTTAGTAGAAAATCTCGAGAGAGTCTCTCGGGGACTGGACTAGCCACGTGTTGTGGTGAACCAGAATACATCGGTGCGTACTTTATTATTTATCGCACTTATTTACTTCCTGCAATTTTTTGATTCCGCAAGTTTACGCTAATTTTTATTATAACGCTATTCACCCCCCCCCCCCTCTAGCGTTAAGCGTATTATCTAACAATATTGAGATCTGGTCTTTTGATTTATAGCAGCTTTGTTCTTCAATGCACATGAGAAAACAAAGTTGACTGCATATTTAATATAATATATGTTGTGTATTTGTAAGTGTTAGGTTAAAATTTTGTAACATATTGTTTATATATGTGAGATCATGAGAGTAGTTACAAGGGCATTTTTAGTTTCTAGCAAATTGCAGCTGTGTTGCTATTACATTATAACAGCTTTAACAGTTGTAGAGTTGACTTGTGCGATGACCTAAAATATGATTATATTTGTTCCTTTGCAATGAGTACAAGAAATCTGACTGTATCAAGTTCCTATCTGGTTCTTCTATGAAAATTGAGAAATCATCAAAATCATTCTTATAAAACTTGTCAAATCTATCACTCCTATAATCTATTAAGTTACTTAATGCACAATAATAATCATTGATTAGTATTGTGATCAACAGAATATCATAATTCACATCAACGTAAATTATTGGTGGCAAAATGAATAAAAAAATTAATTATCCACTTATATTATCCATTAAAAAATAGGTTAGATAATTAGCTTTTTAACAATGGATCAAATATGAACTAGATTCATATAATTCACTTAAAAAATAGATAATAAATGGAAAGCAACTATTACATTTGCAAAGACACAAATTGGAATTCCTCAAGTTTGAAAGATTAAAATTCTCCCAAAATAATTATATTCAAGGTACCTATATTATTGATCAGTTAACTTATTCTCTATCTGTATTAAATATGAATCGAATCAAATAAATTATTTATTTATATTACTCTTTCTTTTCGCCCATATTTGATATCAAATGCTCGTTTGCCGTCCTTTGTGTAAATTCTAGGTCTAGTGAATTTGACATAAATTTTCAAAAAAAAAAAAAGGATGTGATAATGTCCATTGGACTTTTAGGTGCATATCTAATCTCCTTTAAGAAGGTAGGGCATCTTGATTGATGATTGTTAGAAGAAAAGAGTGTGAGAGTTCACATAGGAAGCAACACGTCAAAGGGTACCATTTATGACAAGTCAATCAATAGTCGAGACGCCCCATTAATCTCAATTGCTTATATTTGTCCACTTGTAAAAGCTATATCGCTATTGATGTGTAACTCTCTCATGTCACGACATCGCAAGATCCAAATCATTGGTAGTTGCATCTCTGTTGAGATATTTTCTCCTAGAGACTGAGGCAAACAAATATATACAAGGAGTACAAAGATACTATGGCTAAATACTAGTAAGTTCTCTCTTTCAATTTATGTAAATTAAATTGATTGGATATGAAATTAAAAAAAGGAAAGAAACTTTTTAAAAATTTTGCTCTAATAGTGAAGTCTTAATGGAGTTAGATGTTCAAAAGAGAAAAATAATATTTTAGATAATACTCTTGTAATTAAAGTTATAATTAAATACTTTGTTTCAAGACTACAAAAGTTTTAAAAGATTGAAAATATGACCTAGTTGTTGTAATTAACTGAGGGGTCATTTGATTTGAATACAAGTTATGTTGGGATTAGTTATACTGAGGTAAGTTATGTTGGGATTATTTATTCTATTATTATTTTTATTAATTGTTGGTATATTGTATTAATTCTGAGATTATTAATTTTATAGTTCATCTTGGGATTACTAGTCCACCATTTAGCAGGTACTCCTTCTGCTTCAATTTAGATGACATACTTTCCTTATTAGTTCGTTAAAAAAAAAAGATACATTTCTATAATTGAAAATAATTCAACTTTAAACTCTTCATTTTACTCATTTTATTCTTAATAAGAAGTTTTTATAGCTACATAAATATTATGGTCCCACAAATAGGGCTAGGCATATAACGAGTATAACTGATAGCCCGAACCGATAAAATGTTATTGGGTTGTGGGTATCGGGCTATTGGGTAAATAGTTCGATAATAGTTTAATGTTATTTGACTATTGGATTACCGGTTCGGATCGCGGTTTGCCCAATTTTATTAGCAATTTAACCGATATCCCAAATAAACTTTAATAAAATTATTATTTCACCCACTAAATATATGAAGTCACCTTATGATTTCATTCTCTCAATTCTCTCGGTAGTTACTCTTCATCTTCACACCTTAATCCTTAGAGTAAATTTTAAACTTTTTTGAATTTCTCATCTTAATTCTTCGGTTAAAATTTTTAGTTTTATACTTTAAAGAATTAATTGTTTAGATTTTTAATTTTTCTATTTGTTTCTTTTGTTGCACTGATTCTTTAGTATTTACAAGATTAAAATTTTATTATTTTTCTATTAGTTATGCCCGCTCGCAGTGAGATAGTTAGTAAGATTAGATGATTGAATGTCTTATGCCTTATTCCTACTAACTTATAACTTTGAAAATTGAGATTATTCATTGGGATTTTCAAATGCAAAGAAAGTTTCTTTTCTAAAGTTGAAATTTAATCCATCTTTCTAATGAGCAAAAATTCGGTTCCTTTCTCTTTACAGTATGATCATGATCTACAAATATGAAATTTTTGGATCTTTTTTTATTTTTATTGGATAAAAGAATAACCGAACCGATAAGGATCAAAACTGACTAAGCAATACTTAATAACGATGTCTTATCGGTTCGATTATCGGTTTAGCATATTTATAAGCCGATAACCAATATGCTGAACTGATAACATCCACAATCAAATCGAACCGATCGATGCCTAACGTTATTCATAAAACTTTTACGATCACAAGTTATAACTTTTTTTAAAATTTTGCATCGAGTTAAACTAGCTCATCTAAATTAAAATTAAGAGAGCTAT
Organism: Nicotiana benthamiana; assembly: GCA_034376525.1. Lineage (NCBI taxonomy): Eukaryota > Viridiplantae > Streptophyta > Magnoliopsida > Solanales > Solanaceae > Nicotiana > Nicotiana benthamiana. Next base: position 121,930,730 of record CM067331.1, read on the forward strand.
TCTGATACTATTTTAATCTTGAAACTAACTTATTCCAAAATTATTTTTACTTATGCATAGTATAAAACGATCCCTTAAGGAATGGCAAGCACCAAGACTATTTTAAGCACAGAATATGTTTTAGTAAGGTTCTGGTCAGCACCCTCCTTCATTGAGACAATAATACCGAAGGAAAACATTCCTGTACTGCTTTTTTACTTTTCCTAATGTTCCCTGCTAAAGTTAAATAAATGTTTCTTACCTTTTTAATGCTTTTGTTCTTTTTTTCAATTAACGAAGATGCTCTTATTTTTAAAGTGCTTTCTAATGCCTTTTGTCAAATAGAATGCCTCCAAGAATAGGATTCCCCTTGAGTTTGATCAAAATATGCTTAGTAGGTCTTTCCTAAGGCTGTCAACCGGTTCCACCGGTCCGGTTCGGGTCGATTTTTTTCGACCCGTCCGGTTACCGGTCGGGGCCGGGCCGGTTCCAAACTGTACCAATTTTCACCGGGCTGGGTTGTTAGGGGTTAAGATTGAACCGTATGGGTTACGGATTGTAATGGTCCGGGCCGGACCGAGTTTCGTTATTTTGTATTTTTTTTAGAATTATGTATAAATATTAAGTTATATTAATACTTTGTAATAATTGAATGAACACAACAAAAGATGGGGAAAAAATTACACTTATTGCAAGTGCTACTTTATTTCTTAAATTCAAATCGAAAAACTAAAATGTATCTTAAGTAGTAAAAACTTTACATCTTTTGTAACAAGTAGTAAACTAGTAGTAATCGGAATCATCAAATTCTTTGCATTGCCCTAGCAAGTTCATCGTAATCAATATGAACCGATTGACCTTCTTCTGGCGTGTTAAATTCGGATGGGTTTCCATGCGTTAATATATCTCCAAGTTCTTCGTCTTCTAGGCTATCAAGTCTTCCTTTCCTTGATTTCTTCGTTCCGATCTAATCCAATCTCTTAAACATACTAAAACTTCCAAAGCATTGCTTCCCAATGAGTGGCGTGTGTCTCTAAGTTGTTGTCTTGCTTGGCTACATGTGCAGAAAATTTAAAAAAAAATAATATTTTTGACCGTTGTACCGGTCCGGGTCGGCCGGTTCAAGCACTGTTTGGCTTACCGGGCCGGTCCGATCCCGGATCCTACTTCTAAAATCCTAACCGTTCTAACCCGTCCCCCTCCCCCCCAACCCAGCCCAGCCCACCCCTTAAGAACCGGGCCGGTCCCGGGTCAAACCGGCCCGTTAGACAGGTCTAGTCTTTCCACGCAAATTTGAAATAGTAGAGTGCAAGAATCCAAATCCATTTTAAACGAGACAAACATAAAAGGAGGAAAGACCGCTCAATAAATGAAATTGTCGAAAGATTTTTCGGGCTAGCCAATTTTTGAATTGGTAATAAAAAATAGTCGGCATTTACAATATCGCTAAAAGAAAGTCACTACAACAACAACAACAACTACCCAGTGTATTCCCATCAGGTGGGGTCTGGAGAGGTAAAAGATAGTCACTAGTTTGTTGAAACATGGAAAGTTTCAACATAATATGCTGGATTATGAAGCTCATGTGTATAAATTTCTAGCATATTATGTTGGGACTCCAATACATTATGAAATTTCAGTACAGTATGCTGGAATCTCATATATTAAAAATTCGAATTCCATCATATTATGCTGGAATTTTTCAAAAATTTAAGGGTGTTTTTGTTCAAATTTTATTTTTACATATAAAAATAATTAAATTTTGATTATTTTTGAAACTTTGACTATTTTAAAATTATCAGTTATAAATCTGATTATTTAAGATTTTCCCCCAATAAATTTCAACAATATAATAATTAAATCAAAGAAATTAAAAACTTACGTAGATAATTATATGGAAATTTGGAGCTGATATCCTCATATCCACCTGCCCCCATACAGATAGGAGTATCTAGTTCCATAAGTAGCTTTTATTCTTTTTCACCGTGTATTTAACGGAGTTTTTTTTAATGTATTCTTGTGACCTATATCTAGCACAAACCTAAGTGGCGCACTATAATAAAGACTACATTTACTTTGACCAAGTTGATCTAATTTAAATCTGAGAAGAGAGAAATATGAGCATTTCTTATGCCCTTGCTATGGTTGAAGTATTTATAAGAGCAATTAATCAACATTAAATCTAGGAAGGCCTGTCAAAAAAAGAAGTAAGTTCCTATTAAGAATATCTTTCAAAATACTACTACTATTCACCTAATTTTTCGAGAAGAATTAAATTCCAAAATTTTGATACAGATGAAGTAGTTTCTTACCCCCCTTAAATCACATTAAATCTAGGAAGGCCAGTCAACGAAAAGCGGTTTTCCTCAGCGTCGTATTATTATTATTACTGCTACTTTATTATCACGAAATATATTAGATGAAGATAATAACTTCCGAAACTTTAATGAATGTAATCTTACAGCTATTTATTTTGCGATTAATTTGGAACATATTACATACTTGATACTTCTATCCCTCCAATTTTATTGTAAAAGTAGCGCTAGCCAGTTTTTGAATTGGTCATTCAAAATAGTCAATGTTTGTAAAATTGTTGAAAAATAGTCATTATTTTGCTGCAACACGAAAGTTCCAGCATAATATACTGAAGATTGATGCACTTATGTATAAACTTCCAACATATTATACTGGAACTACAACACACAGAAAGTTCCAGCATAATATACTGGAGATTGGAGCACTTGTGTATGAACTTCCAGTATATTATGCTGGATTAGTATATTATTCTGGAACTCCAGTATATTATGCTGAAGTATTTTTTCAAATTTTGAGTAATATTTTTTCCTTCAGATTTATTTTTATATGTAAAGTGGTAAAAACTATAATTATTTTTAAATAATCACTCATAAATCGCTGTTTTTGAATTTACCCATTTTATTGTAGCTTGTTCCAATGGGGAATAACAACACGAGCGAAGTAAGCAATATTTTTGCACATCGGTCGAAATTTAAAAGCTAGTATTGACTTACAAAATGCCTTGTTTACTCGAGATAAAATAACTAGAGAAACCTACAATTCCACTTGTCAAGCAACATAAATGACTCATAAGCAACATTTATTTGTTATGTGTAAAAATATGTATTATACGTTAAGAACAAATACATTGCCAAAAAATATGACTAAAATTAAGTTCATACACACACATATATAAATTCAAGTTTTGTTACCCACAAAAAATAAAAAATAAAAAACAGCTAAACACATCTCCAATCTCTGAATTATTAAAGAAATAAAAACAATAGGAGACACAAAGAAAAACCCAAATAAAAATAACCAGAAGATAGAGAATGAAGTTTTCACAGTAATTCTACTAAATTTTTTTGACCCTAAGGTGAAATAATAAATTCTCCAAAAGCCATGGTCAAGATGAGTGAAACGGTTGACAAAAGAACAACTGATGGAGTAAATGCCTTTACTGCAAATGAATTTGGGTTGGATGGTGCGCCAGCTGGCGAATTAATGTCCGCCGGAGTGCTGCCGGCACCGGCGCCCGGAGCCATAGTTCCTGGCGCCATTGATGAAGTTGGTCCTCCGGCTGGTGCCATACCTCCCGGCGAAAGAGCAGATGAACCTGGTGATAATGAGCTTGATGATGGTGAAGGCGACAAATCAGAAGCTCCTCCTGCCGGTGCCGGAGATCCCGTTGGAGACATAGAAGTTGTCGCCGGCGCCGGTGCATTTGTTGCTGGAGATACGGTTGAACCGGCAGGTGTAGGTGATGAGGTTGGTGATTTACCTGAGGCGAATGTAGTATAAATTTATATATATAACTAAAATTTATTTTACGAGTATCTATAACATATACATATAACAAAAATTTATTTAACGTGTAAAAAATCACAAAATTTCTTACATTTAGATTCTAAATCCGCTTTTATTTACCTGCTGGTGGAGATACTACTGGTGCCCCATTGGGTGATGATGTACCGGGTGCGGTCGATCCTTTAGTTGGAGCACCTGCCGGAGTGGTGGTAGAAGGTGCTGAAGTTGTAGGTGGTGGAGTAGTAGAACCTGCATAGTAGTACACACGCGAAATATCATTAAAATTTCAACAAATAATAAATGTTGAACTCATCATTTTAAACGTATAATGCAAAGAACCTAATAATTAAACCGATCAAATTCAAATTCTGATGTTTACCTGCAGAAGGAGATGGCGGTGCCCCAGCTGGTGATGGAGTACTAGGTGTAGATGATCCTTGAGGTGAACCAGCAGCCGGAGGGGCGGTGGAACCGCCAGAAGGAGTTGGAGGGGTGGCGGAACCACCAGAAGGAGACGGAGGGGTAGCGGAACCGGCGGAAGGAGCCGGAGTTGTGGGTGTAGCAGGGGTAGTAGGAGTTTTACCTCTAGGGGATATTACAACAATTTGCACCTTTTGTCCTTTGTTGCAATTGTCTTTGTTGCCACTAATGAAGTAGAAAGGACCAGGGTGATCCAAAGTGAAAATGGAGTTGCCATCTTCCTTCTTCTTGATTGGACTTTGTGTATTGCATTTGTCATAGTCATCTTTGTTTACCTCCAACACAGAATCTGATCCTTGCTTATACTTGAACACTATAACAATTACACAACAAACAAGAAAATTAACAACTATCACATGAAAATTAACAACTATCAAATGTTACACTTAAAGGAAAAAATGAAAGATTTTTGAAAAAGTTAAAAGTAGAATTGTAAGATTAAATTAAATTATTTTTAAATTTAGAAAATGATGATTCTTTTTTGAAGGGATTCAAAAGAAAATAATTTCAATGGAACGGACGGAGCAGTAACTTACTAACATATATTAGGAGTACAATTTTTAGCAAACAAACTATCCCAATTTCAAGTAACTAACCTCACTTTTTATGAGCGACTTTATATATTGATAATGAAAAATTTAAGTATTCTCTTCCTTTCATATTGTTTGAGCTAGTTTGACTCGATACGAAGTTTAAAAAAAGAAAAATGACTTTTAAAACTTTAAGGGGTAAAAAATTTAAAGGGTCATACCATTTATGTGACTATAAAAGCTTCTCGTTAAAGATAAAAAGGATAAAATAAAAAATTTAAAATTAAATTATTTCTAATTTTAAAAATGTGTCACAAGAGATTAAAACGAAAAGTAGTTCATTTAATATGAAATGATGGAAGAACTATTTTTTAGTGTGTAAGTATATGATTTGTTGTAAGTATGTGATTATGTGTTTATTTTTGGTACATATATTGAAAGGGAGGAGAAGGCTTACAAGCAGTGTCGCCAACTTGGAATCTCATATGTTGAGACCATTCATTGAAACTTTGAGATGGGTTAGGAACCCAACCATCTTTACCACCAACGGTGAATTGATAAGAGTGGGAAAATCCAATCAAACAAGCCAAGAGCAGAAGCAATACTGAGAAATGTCTCTGCAAAGCCATGACCATTTTCTTCTCTCTGTTTCAATGGAGCTATACAAAAGTAGGAGACTTTGTAAGCACAAATGTATAAATGCACAAAAGAGTGATCACGAGAAAGGAAAGAGGGGAGAAATGGGAAAGAGAAGCTTGAAATGCAAAAAGGGGGAACAAAGAAAAAAATCAGTAAAGAGGAAAGTTTGGTCGCTGAAGGAAAGATTATAGGCTGACGACCAGGTTTATATAGACTGACCAACACTTAAAGAGAGTTAAAGAGGACCTAGTAGTTGAAGTTACCGTTGTAAAGAGTTAATATACCCTCCTAAATACAAATTATAATAAATTTTTATTGAAATATTTAGATAAATACTCTTAGTACAATTTAATACGTTTAAGAAGTACTCCCTCCATTTTATTTATGAAGTTATACCATTTGTGTATTATAAAAGCTTCTCCTTAAGGAAAAAAAATGAAGAGTTTAAAGTTAAATTATTTTCAAATTTGAAAATATGTCATTTATTTTGGAACAGACTAAAAAGAAAAGTACTCAAAAGTGAAATATATTATAAAACTTTTTTATTTTGGTGTCCCACTCAAGTTTTCAATATTCGCATTAGGATTTCGATTAATCAGGATACATGTCACGCAAGTTTATTAAAAATGAAAAGATCTTGTTCGTTCTATCATAGCTGTTAGTTGACAAAACATTAAAATTCTTAAAAATAAACGTAAAAGCAATTTAGAAAAAATGTAAGGAGTGAAGACCAATAAGAGTAAGCAAAAGTAATATCTATAGCCCGAGTATAATGCAAAATCTCATGGATAGAATAATATGCGTGGAGAAAAGTTGTCCACATATCAACCGTATGGGATAAGCCGTATTTAATTAGGAATTTAATTTCATCAACTATCAAAAAATGTAAAATTCAATTAGTAGTAGTATTATTTTTTTTATAGTTATATATACTTTCTTTTACCTTTTTTTTGAAATTTATAATTTATCCATATTAATTGACATTTAACGAATGTGATTATGTCAAAGATCATTGCTAGCTATCTACACTAGCTTGTACTATATAGCCGACGCGGATTGCTGTTGCTGTGATATTAGCCCAATTGGTTAATGTCTTGTTCCATTCTAGTACTATCGTTGACATCCTCACTCGTATTTCCCACGCTATCCTCTTTGAGCCACGACACTATTTTGGGGAAAAATGTTACTCCTATGCAATTAAATTAATTAATAAGCTAATAATCTTGTTAACTCATCTTTTTATTTCTTGTAATAGTTGTTGCATTTTCTAGGGATTGGTTCAGACAGTTCGGATTTGATTATGGAAACTTTGGTTTGAATATTTCGAATTTCGAATAAAGAGATTAAAACTTAAATCCAAACTAAATCTGTTCGGATTGGTTAGATTTTGAAAGTTCAATTTCATATTAATCGATTTAATTATTTTGTATTTTCAATCTGAGCTTATAAATGAGACTTCTTCCTATCCAATTAAACCTTCAAATAAGTATTCATGTCAAATTGTCTTAATAATTTCTCATTCTCATTACTAGGGGTATTCACGGTTTGATTTGGATTGATTATTCTCTTAAAAAAAAATCAAACCAAGTAAGTCGATTTTTCAAGTATTAGAATCAAATCAAAACAATTAAATCGGTTTTTTCTCGATTCGCTTTATGCTGGGTTTTGTCGATTTTTCGATTTTTTCGATTATTAAGCGGGTTTTTCTTAAATATAAGATATACACTACCAAACACATATTCTGACGACCACATTTTCAACGTAACACTATCAAATTAATTGCCTTTTGAGAAATTTATTAATTACCAAGATATATTGGTGATAATTGAATCAAATGGTGATGAATAATTTAAGGATTCAATTAAAAATATATTATTTTTAACACAAAATGGATTCTTACACTTAACAAAAGAAAACTACCGTTCAAACTAGAACGTAAAGGTAAAGAACTATACTAAAAGTTCAAATTATTTAGCATTTACCATTAAATTTTTGAAACTTTGTATAAATATATATTTAATATATATATATATATATATATGTATATATATATGTATATATATATATATATATATATATATATATATATATATATATATTATATGTATATATATATATATATATTATATATGTATAATAACAATTTTGAAATAACAACTCCCTATTGTCGGTTTGGTTCGGTTTTTTTCTTTTTTCTAATTAAAACCAAAATCAAACAAAATTTGATCGGTTTTTTAAAATTCAAAATCAAAACCAAACCAAACCAAAAAATATCGGGGTTTTTGGTGGTTTGGTTCGATTTTTCGGATTTTTATGAATACCTCTACCCATTACAATCACCTTCGGCAATCGTGAGTACTGTTACACGGTGCCTCCCTGAAATTCCTTGGAAGGGCAACGTAAGGCTAAACAAGTGATGTCGGTGCAGTTGCTTTCGCCAACTGAAGTCCTCTCCGTACACTAGACTAGATTGTCAGTGTCGTACGGGAAAACCAATGTCAAAAGCAATCGAGAGAACATAATTAAGATTAGAATGAAAGAAAGCTTGATTGCATTAATTGAAAGCTACTACAGAAAAACAACGCGGTGTCGAGGGGGAGAGACACCAGTACAGAGAATTGCTTGCTTGCTAGAATGTTTGATTGCTTGATCCCCCCTAATAATACTTAAAAAAAATAATCCAAAGTTACAAGACTAGACTCGACTACGCTATAGAAACATAATGGAAGTACATGAAATAAAACTACTCTATTTACAATGAAAATGACTTAGTTTTCTATGAGGAAGCAACGAGTCCGTTGTCAACAGCAACGTCTCTGGCATCACGGTCAGCGCGTGTGACGTTGTCAGCGCGTGCGGCGCTGTTGAAATCTGCCTGCGGCTTGGCGCTGGCGAGGGATATCGGTGGGGCAATAGAGGCACATGCACGCTTGTCACTTAGCGCGGCCAAGACCACGGGGCCGTCCGTGGCGCTAGGCATTGAGAGGTTTGCTAGGACGCCACGGGGCATGCCCAAGGGGTCATGGGAAATGGATGGAAAGCCGCCCATGACATTCTCCCCCTCTTGAGTTGGCGACGTCCTCGTCGCCTTGCTTGCAAAATAATCTTCAAGCAGGTTCTTATAGGCTTTGAGGTTTGTTCCCTCTCCCAAGTATTCTCTTCTGCATCACACCCCTGCCATTTTACCAAGAATTCATGGTGATCTTTCCTTGAGGCATGAATTACTCTGTCATAAAGGATAGCTTCAACACGCCTTTTCCCAGTTGAATTGGGACCTCGAATGCTGGGTATTGTAAGCTGGCTTCTTGAAGGATCCTCCGGGTCTTCCCGAAAAGGTTTCAGGAGACTGACATGGAAGGTAGGATGAATTTTCCACCATGCTGGGGTATCCACCCGATATGCAACTTTCCCAATACGCCTTTCAAGGACAAGGGTCCAATATATTTTTGTAACAGGCGATGATCATGGACCCCCCCAAATAAGTACTGCTTTGGGATTTTGACCATCACTCTGTCTCCTACTTGATATCAATAAAGCGACGATTCTGACCAGCATGTTTCTTCATACGCTTTTGATCTTTAACAAGATAGCTCCGCACTATCTCCAGATTCCGCTTCCACTCCTCTGAGAAGCTAGTAGCTCGAGGAGACTTAGCCATGTTTGGGGCATTCACAGTGTGTGGGAGTAGCAGTTGCTGCCCGATAACAATTTCAAAGGCACTTTTGTTCATACTAGAGCTCTTTTGTGAAATAAAACACTGTTGAGCAACATCCAGAAGCTTCACCCAATTCTATTGCGATCTTGTTACAAAGTGGCGGAGATATTCCTCCAATATACCATTGAACCGCTCCGTCTTTCCATCAGAATGCGGATGAAAACTTGAGCTGTGACTCAATTTTGACCTCACCCACTTAAAAAGTTGGGTCCAAAAATTGCTAGTGAAGCGTGATTCGCGATCACTAACAATGTCTTTGGGCAGGCCCCAATATTTGACGACATGAGAGAAGAAGAGTTGAGATGTATCTTCTGCTTATATATATTGTAGGGCTACAATAAAGGTGGCATATTTAGAAAACTGTTCCACCACAACCAGGATAGTTGTGAGATCTCCAACCTTGGGTAATCCGGTGATGAAATCCAGGGAAACACTTTCCCAAGGTCTTTTTGGAACAACAAGTGCTTCCAAGAGTCCCGCTTGTGTCAAGTGGTTCGACTTGTCCTTCTGGCATACTAGGCAAGTCTTCCCATATTGAGCGACATCGTCGGCCATTTGAGGCCAATAATAAGCACGGTGAAGTAACACCATGGTGTGTTCTTCATCGAGATGGCCGGCCCATAGGGTGTCATGACATTCCACTAAAAGAGTCCTCCGCAGATCCTCTCCTTTTGGAACATCCAGTCGGTTCCCTTTGATATTCAGAAAACCATATTCCATGTAGAACTGGCGAGTGTTGCTCTGTCCTACCAAATCGACCAAATATTGAGCGGCAGGGTCCCTGGTGAGTAGATCATGTATCTGGCCCTTGATGGAGGTGTCTACTTCGTTCCCCCTTAGGGTGGCGAGTAGGCACACCAATGCTAGATCTGCTCTCCTACTGAGTGCATCAGCAACATGATTAGTCTTTCCACTGCGATACTCCAGGTTGAAGTGGAATTCAGCTAGGAGTTCCTGCCACCTGGCCTGTCAGCCATTCAACTTTGGCACGGTCATGAAATGGCTAACAAATGTGTTGTCTGTCTTGACCACGAATGGGGTTCCCAGCAGATAATGCCTCCAAAGGCGTAAGCAGTGGACGACGGCCAATAGTTCTTTCTCATAGGCGGCATAGCGCCGCTCTGCATCCTTTAGCTTCCAACTCTCGTAAGCTACAGGGCGCCCCTATTGTAGCAAGACTCTACCGAGAGAATAGTCAGATACATCCGTTTGTACCTCGAACGGCTTGGCCAGATTAGAGAGAGCCAAGACGGGGCTACTAGACATAGCCATTTTTAATGCGTTGAATGCCTCCGCTCTCCTTGGTTCCCAGTACCAAGGTGTGACCTTCTTGAGGAGTTCTGTCAATGGCACTGCGATGAGGGAGTAGTTCTTCACAAACCGCCGGTAGAAGTTGCACAGGCCAAGGAATGCTCTTAGGGCGTGGACATCTTCAAACTCTAGTAATAACTCCTTAACGGGATTAGGAATGGGATCCGGGGAGCGTTCCACATCTTAAATGCGGAGGGTTTAACGTAGGTTCGTTCCTTTTGACCCCCTTCTTCAACTGCAAGGCCGAGATGTTCTCAACGGCCATCTTCATGGTCAGGCACGTGATAATGCAGGGCTTGGCCTTATTGGTTCCCATCATCAGTAGCATGTCCGCAAATGGTAGCGGCATGGTGTTGGTTTGTCTTAGGAATTCCAGCCCAACTATCAACTCAAAGTCATCTATGATCACTACTAGCAAGTTGAATTTTCCCTCATAAGGGCCGAGCTTCACTGGTACCTCTTTGGCTATTCCACCCACTGGATGGGGAGGTGAGTTGATAGCTTTGACACTTCCTCTACCTTTCCCTACAACTAGACCAAAGAGCTCCACCTTAGTCGAGGCTAAGTAGTTATGAGTAGCGCCCGTGTCTATGATAGCCCGAATAGGCTTGCCATTCACCTTCATCTCAACGAACATTAAGGTCTTCTCCTGCTTAGGAGGAGTCTCCTCATTCGCCTTCTTCTTTCCTTTCTTGGTGGCTGGACCTGGGTACTTCTTCTTACGAATACCCGCACTGGTCTCCGCTAATGCTTGAGAAATGGAGCCAACAATTGAATTGAAGGCCCCTACTAGCTCAGTCTGGTCCGCATCATCGGAGTCATCATATGTTCCATCGTCACACTCTTGATGGGCATTTCATCTGTGCACGTGGGCACTCATTATTCCAATGTTGTCCGCCACAATGACGGCAAGCTAAAGGAGGCTTCCTCCCTCGATCATTATTGTTTGATGCATCACTGTTGCTGCCTGAGGAGGGAGCCTTGGATTTGTTTGAGTTCCAGTTTCCCCCCACATCTGCTAGGGCCACCATTTCTAGGCTGGCCCTCTTTGAATCCCGCTCGAGCAGGTAGCGAAGGCCTATCTTTCCGAGATTCCATTTTGTATTCCCCAAGGCATTTAGCTGCTTGGATCGCCTTGGGCAAGGTATCTACTCTCTGTCTTTGTAGCTCCATGCGGGCATAAGGTTTCAACCATTCAAGGTATTTGATGAGCTTGTCTTTGTCCCCCATGTCACGTATGCTTAACATAAGCTCAGAGAATTCCCGCACGTAGTCTCGCACTAATTTTGGTCTGGCGGAGCTCCCATAACTTTCTCCTAGCATTGTATTCAACATTTTCTAGGAAGAACTGCAGGCGTATGGCTGCCTTCAGTTCCGCCCATGTCTGGAGAGCATCTTCACCGGCCTTGATGGCTTCATATTTCACCCGCCACCAAAGTTTAGCATCACCCTGAAGATACATGGCAGCAATTTCTACCTTCTTATCTTCTTCCAGGCCCCCAACAACATCGAAATAGTGTTCGACGACAAAGATGAAGTTCTCCACTTCTTTGGCATTCCTAGCTCCACTGTATGGCTTTTGGCTCATGAATTTTCAATTTTTGTGTTGCGGGAGCAAGTTTCGCAGTGCCTACACTTTGGTTTCCACCGCCTCGCAGTAGGCCCTACAAAGCAGTATTAACAACATTGAGCTAGTCTGTCAAGTCGGCAATAGTTTGTTGCATGGCAGTCACCTTGTTTTCCTCCTGTGCCCTGTAAGCTAAATCTTCGGCACACTCATGTTGGAGTTATTCAAATTTGCCAAAAAATTTGGCTGCCTCTGTGGCTGCCGTTTTTCGGTCTCCCTCGGAGTCGCGACTGATATTTCTTATGTCAGCTTCAGCCTGGCTCACCCTACGGTCCATGTCGTCCAACCTTTGTCCTAGGCTGGTTCTTAGTTCAGGTACCGTGTCCATGATGGGTCGTAAACCGTCAACCGTCTGTTCAAGGACCGTAATACGGTCCCCATAATTCACCATGGTCAGAAATGGTGGTAATGGCAATGCGTTCCCTCGTCCGATGTCGAGCCTAGGCTCTGATACCAACTGTTACACGGTGCCTCCATGAAATTCCTTGGAAGGGCAACGTAAGGCTAAGCAACTGATATCAGTGCAGTTGATGTCCGCCAAGTGAGGTCCCCTCCGTACGCTAGACTAGATTGTCAGTGTCGTACGGGAAAACCGATGTCAAAAGAAATTGAGATAACATAATTGAGAATTGAGAATGAAAGAAAGCTTGACTGCATTAATTGAAAGCTATTACAGAAAAACAATGCGGTGTCGAGGGGGAGAGACACCAGTATAGAGAATTGCTTGCTTGCTAGAATGTTTGATTGCTTGATCCCCCTAATAATACTTAAAAAAATAATCCAAAGCTACAAGACTAGACTCGACTACGCCAGAGAAACATAATGGAAGTACATGAAATAAAACTACCTATTTACAATGAAAATGACTTAGTTTTCTATGAGATAGCAACGGGTCCGTTGTCAACAGCAGCATCTCTGGCATCACGGTCTGCGCGCGGCGTTGTCGGTGCGCGCGGCGTTGTCAGCGCACATGACGTTGTTGGAATCTGCCGTGGCTTGGCGCTTGCAAGGGATATCGCTGGGGCGACAGAGGAACATGCACGCTTGTCACTTGGCGCGGCCAAGACCACGGGGCCATCCGTGGCGCTAGGCATTGAGAGGTTTGCTAGGACGCCACGGGGCGCGTCCAAGGGGTCGTGGGGCATGGATGGAAAGCGGCCCATGAAAGTACAAATGCAAACAATTGATATAGGTAAATATATGATTTTTAATGATGCTAACACTAGATTGTTAAACTAAATTAAATATTAACAAGACATCGATTTGTGTACATGTTAATAGTTGCAGAAGTTTTGCAGAAAATTCTTCGATCAATTGCTCAAGTACGACTTTATCTCTCTTGAAAACGAAGTACTGTTTCACAAAGTAGATGCCTTCTTCTTTCTTTTGGTGTGGTTCTTTCCTTTTAGGGAGAATTGTAGACAAAGTCAAATCTCTGTTGAAGTAAAGCCTTAATTATGTAGACAAGGGAAGTTGTTAGAGAAAAACTACCGATCAGATAATTTGATCCCACACTCTCACTTTCTTTGTAATGTACGTTAGTTTTCTTTTTAGGAGTTAAACCCTCCTTAGGTAAATTTCTTTAATCATATCTCCTTTAAAATGGGGCGGGTCAGTCCATATGTGTGACTCAAATTCAATATCCAATATTTTCCACTACGAACATGATGGACTTTGCCCAAACTAGTACCATGATAATAACACCTGTAATTTATACCGATAAATAGTTCGTGCGACTTGTGAGCTCGAGAGCTATAATAGTTTTAACCCTTTAAGGTAGTTTAATAGCTCCATGTAGAAATCTATATCACATGCAGAAGAAGTTTACTACTAACATGAGGGTCTTGTTACTCACAATACCCAAACCTTATTTGCTATTCCAATAGCTATTTATTTGACCCCTCATCCTCGAAAGAGGTGAACTCGAGTTTATGTTTAATCTTTTATCTATTTGATACCCTCGTGGTAAGGGTAATGGTCGACCTATGAATACAAGTTAAATTATTGAACTTTTAGTTGTCTTCACCTATCTTCTAGAATCTTTACGTTCCAAATCAATAGCTTTCCTAGCCATGTACTTATTGTCGTATAACTCATGACTTTTAGTGACACGCCAAAGTAAAAACAATGATTGTCACTTTAAGAGACATTAGGTAAAATAATATTTCAATAAAAGTTAATATAACTTATATGGGATCTCACATAACGAAGAAGCAGAGATTTATTTTTCCATTGTCCCACTAGTCGGTAGCACATATGGTATGAAACATATGTTACGGTGTTCTCGCCTTATATTTGGTGCGTGTATTCTATTTTTTAATCATTAAACACCATAAAGATCTTTGTCTAAACATCTTCAAATGTCTAGCCCGCCAATGTTTCTCACTTCAATAATCCTCAAATATAACTTTTAGGAAAAACTCATATCTGACTTATAAAATAAGTCATAATCGAATGGAAAAATTTGTAAGTCTGACTGGTTGTTAAGACCAACTTTTACAAGCAAATATAACCTCGTATTCTCCAAGGTTCTATAAGGTCTCATCTTTTCACGATTCTTAATGTTATAGGTGGTTGCTCATGTGAAAGAGCTAATCTCGCGACTTGTTTGACACATTTTATCAATAAAATATCATCACATGCATACTAGATATGGACATAAATTCAAAAGTCAAATATTGATGACCATATTATAATAAGCATGTCATTTTAAAATACATAAACATGGTCATATCCTTCACAAATCTAGAGCCATAACATGTTTCTCAAAAAGATCTTTAGATATCGACCTTGTAAAAGAATCAGTTATCATACTTCGTGTAGGAATGTACTGGAAAGTTATCTTTCCACTTGCTACCATGTCTATCACAAAGTTATACTTGATATCAATGTGTTTGTTCTTGATTTGATACGTAGAATATTTTGTGTATGCAATAGCCTCTTGACTATCACAAGATAGAGTCATGGGAGCTTGAGAGTTCTTTGTAATATCTAGATGCTCAAAGAATTTCTTCTACTAAATAACTTTTTATACTGCAGGCGACAGGCGACGAACTTAGCTTCCATTGTCGAAAGGGTCGTATAAGTCCGTTCTTTATTTTTTCATGAAATAGGACCACCAATAAGTAAGAAAGCATAGTCGAATGTTGATTTTCTATCATTCCTATCACCTGCCCAATCAACATCTATATATCCTCTCAAGTATAAATTAGGCAAAGTGATGTCGTGGCTACTTGAACTTGTACCAGTTTGTAAACCCGATATTTAAACTTACACTTTTACTTTTTGAACACTCCAACTTGACGAATGAGTATGAATAAACTACTTTGATGGATTATGTGACAGTGACATAGGTGATGTGAAGAAAATGAGTGCCATCACTTGGAAAATGCGCGTGAAAATAACAGTCTTATTAAAATTAAAAGGAATAAAATAAAAAATAAAAAAGAAAGTTATAAAAGGACCCCGTCAGTACTCCCCTCCCCTTTCTTTCTTCTAACCTCCCCCTTTATCCCCTGTCAATACACCTTTTTCTTTTCAAGTACTTATTCTCTACCAAATCTTATATACATTGTGATATAGCTAGTTTTCTAAAAATAGATTGTAGCCTGACAAATTAAAGTTACAATAATAATCAAACTTCTCTATTGAAATATTTCAGATGAATTTCATTTATTTTCGACTAGAAGAGAAGCTGAAAAAAGCATGGTCTCTTTCACCACTAATTCAATCTCTTTCTTCACTGCTATACTAGTCACTATTTGAGGAAGAACGTTTTATAAAATTTGATCTTTATTGGGTCTATGGATTTTAAAACTTTTGAAAACTTTCAAATTATTCTTATTTGATTTGGGTTCTTGAGATTTGATATAAAAATGGGTTCCTAATGATAATTATAGAGATTATGGAGGAAAAGGGGCCGCCCACTGTTTTGGATTTAGGGTTTGTCGGAGTTTTTTACAACAATAGCTTCTTTTACTGATTTAGAGAGAGGTGTTTGAGTGGAGAAGAAAAGTAAAAAATAAAATAAAAAATTTTGATGACTAAATTTTAAAAATGACAAATAATACATGTCAAGTAATAGATAGTCTAGCACATAACGTATTGTACATATAAGTACAATTGGTATATACGTTTTATTGGATGCGTTTATTAGTACTCATTTTGTTAAGTTGGAGTGTTCAAATTAGAAAAATATATATTTGTATATCGGATTTTCAAATAAATTATTTCCATTAAAAAATAGTGAATAATATACAATTCTCTTTAGGTATATAAAACTTCTCTTTACAGCTTTCCAATGATCTCTTCCAGGATTGGATTGATGCCTTCTAACCAAACATATGATATAATAAATTTCTGGATGAGTACATGTTATAGTGTATGGCAAGCTCTGGACAACACCTGAATACAGAACTCGAGACATGCACATTATAGCGTATGTGTCACGATCCAAACCGAAGGGACGCGGCGGGCATACGGTACCTTACTCAATCGAGTACCAATATAACATATCTTTCTTATCATACTATCATGAGTAAATGAGCCAAGAAACCCGTCATGAGATAACAAAAATAAACATAAGGGAATACTCAACATATGATGACCCAACATGATATACAAACTTATACATATAACATACGGGCCTATAAGTACAACATGACCATTTGTAAACTCAAAGCATAGGTCGACAAGGCCATACAAGTATCCACACACCTGACATCTGTTTACAAGCCTCTAAGAGTACATGAAATCATAAAGGTCAGGACAAGGCCCCGCCATACAAATCAATATATATCCAAAGCATACTGACCAAAAAGGTAACTCCGGAGTAAGTGGAGTGCACCAACAATTCCACTGAGCTGATAGCCTATTAAGAGGACTCTCGACCTGTCTATCAGGACCTATGGGCATGTAACGCAGCGTCCCCAGGCAAAAGGGACGTCAGTACGAATAAAGTACTGAGCATGTAAGGTAGGAAAGCATAAACAAGAATAGTAATGTAAAGAGAGATAGAGGATATACAACATGTAACTTCTAAGTGCCGTGGGGGCTACTGACATGAAATGCATAATATATATATATATATATATATATATATATATATATATATATATATATATATATACATAAACTATTAAAAATATATGCCTATGTGGGCATCATCATCATTATATCGTACCCGACCTCAAAGAAGACTTGGTGAAATTGTGCCCGGCCATCATAAGGCTCGGTAGAATCGTACCCGGCCACGTGAAGCTCGGAAAACCCAACTGATCGGTGGTTGCACAATAGGTTCCGTACCTGACCGATTGTAGCGCGGCTCGGTAGAGTAAAATAGATACATATATAATGCATGCTCGACTCATGAAATCACGTTCTAACACTTTCAGAGTGATGTAAAGTCATTGCACCTTCGATTAACATTATGGACATCCCTATCATCAATGTGCGTGACTTGTTATAATTGATCCTATTGATAGTATAGAGAATGGGTCTGTCATCTTGATAGAGATGGTTCTACTTCGTCTGATATTTATCTAATATTTGGAACATGAAATAGATTAAGAAATATTTGAACTATGATTCATACTTAATATTCACACCTCGTGATCGGGCTCCAAAAATTTTTCAAACAAAGAATTCTAATTTCTAAATTGAAAGATTCTTTTCTTTCAACCATGTACTCTTTACCTGCTTATACATTCATAGCACAAGACTTTACTACTCAAGCTGCATTATATACCCACCACCAATATATCGCATGAATCATCATGACAAGAGATTTTGCTCACGGAGCTATATTTTTCATAAGAGATTACAATTTATAGCAAAATGAAGATAATGTATAACCTTAGTAGGATTTAAAGATCATACATGCTTGTTTAGAATAACTTTATACAGAAAGAACAACATGGACAACCTTAGTTTCTAGGAGTATATCCGTTAATGAATTAGCGTACCGTTTATGTTCATGTCACTTTAGATCATACCAAAGGAAAGAAATAAGTGCCTTAATATATCTTAGACACGTTGAGTCCTTAATAACTTCCAAATAACTCTTCAAACAAGTCAACGCGGTCTATCATAGCATAAGAAGATTCAAAATCAGTATTAGAGCAAAGGCTAAATCTGTAACTTAAACTAATAGCTCGTCTACGTAAATTCGCGCAGCATTTCCCTTGTAACAAGGGCATCCTACAATACTATATACCAACAACAGCAGCCATGGAAGTCCAACAACCTATAAATATCAATAACAAGACACAATATAACAACAACAAGTCACAACTACTTCACGACGAGCGGAAAGCTCTGATTGGAATCTGTATAACCAATATCACCCCTTATAGACTTCTTAGATTAAATTAAAAGTATTATTAACATGATAATGGAGTCACTCGTCACTGATTCCATACTCATATCATATATTTATAACAAAGGAAATAATCCTCAACTCCAACTATCTTCAATTAGTAACTTTATTCACTAGTTCATGTCTACTCCATCCATTTAACTTAATGAACATCAAGATAACTTTAAGAACATACAAGAACACAATACACACACCTCCTACAGTAACTTCTAGTTGAAATCCAGGTTATATTCAACTCATAACAACCCTCAATAGCAATACAATACCATAGAAGTGACTTAAGTTAATCAAAGTACTATCTTCTAGTTTATCATCCTAACAACTTATCCAACATACACGCAATATTAAGCACAATTACAATAGGATGTTATACTCACCTTAGCTAGTAGCAACAACTTGGAATTTCAGCAAAACACAGCTCACAACAATCCTTTATGACAACACAGCCTCAAAGAGGTGTTGTTCTGCTCTAGAACTATGTTTTGATGTTGAAATATGGTGTAATCACTTCAAACACTTGTAGTATCTGTTTAGAAAGGTTAGGAGAAGTTTGTAGACAAAGTTGAGTTGAAAATGAGTTAAAAATAGGAATCCCAATCGTTTATAAAGTGAAGTAGGTCGACCACCACCTAAGTGGGTCTCATTGGGCGCTGCTTGTGCGGTCTCTCAAAAATGTGAATATCTCTCTACTCCGATATCGTATAGATAAACTGTTTAATGTGTTAGAAACAAGAGTCGTAGATCTTCAAATTGGAAGTAGATCACCCTATAATTCCGAGTATATTTGGAGAATGGATCATCTAAATTTGACCTAATTTTCAGCAAATTATGAATGTAACTTGTGATAACCTTTGCTTACTCTTTCCACAACTTGCTTGCCTTCAAAACGTAGTAAATGACCACCATACAACTATATTAACTCATTGAATAACCTATTTATTATGTTAATCATCCTAGTCTCACCCCCAAAAGTATATTTTATAAGATTCCAAACTTGTTGACTTTTCGACAGAACTTATTTTCTTCAATTCGTTTAGCGTCTAAGCTTCCAACTCTTTTGGTACTTGTTATTCATGATCTTAAAGATTTGTAACCTCCAAAATAACATGATGAACTGTACTTTAAAAAATGATCTCATTTTCGAGCTTACATCAATTGGCTTACGACGTACTCTCACGTACGAAAACATGGGATGTAACATCATTCCCCCTTTTGTAACATTCGTCCTCAAATATTGACTGATGTGCTTATTAGTTTCATAAATTATAGTTCTTATGAATACTTTAATTCTCATCTTGCCATCTAGTAACCTTTTTTATGGATAAATTAAAACGCCAAGGCATTCCCCCCTTAGGCATCTTTTTCATGCCATGACATGTGGTCGGAATTCTTCAAATCTTGTAACAATTGCTACCTTAAATCATGCGGTATGTAGGACTGTGTCTTTGTATGAGCGTCTAGAGACGCTTCTCCCCTTTTTCCTCTATCTTTTAGCCAATCTCTACGCCTCACTCTAAGAACATATACAGAACTATGACAAGCTGTCCCTCTAGGAATTTAGATGTATGCTGAATTTCTTCACTTGGAACTTTATTGAACTTATGCCTATTGATATATCTTGTTTCATAGCCTTGTATATCTATCCTTATGGATTTACTACATCTAGATAGGTTATACTATGCACAAAACTTACTTCGATTTATTATTACCGAGGTTTGCTACCCAACTCCAGGTTACTCTCTCTGCTTATCCTATATGTATAAATCTAAGTTCTTTAGTGCTTCCTTATTATTATTCATCTTAAGAATAACAAAAAAATCTCATCTCATACTTTGGAACTTGTACCCATCTATTTTGTATTCATCTTAATGTTGATCTATAATCTATCATTGATAACTTGCAACCTCTTACGCAATACAGTGTTACTAGGGCTCACATCTTATCGGGGAAAATCTGAAGTGATTTTCCTGGTCCACCGAGAGATGATACTATACTTCAATAACTGTATTTCATTGCAAATGTGATTCATCTTATGGGAGTATTCTAATATCGTGCAATTAAAGAAATCCTTTTCTCGTTAAATTATTACTCAATCAAAGGCCTAAGAGTTGTTCTCTTATCTATCACAATGTCACCCTTATTCTACTGCTAGGACCATATTCCATCTCTTCTAAATATACCTATTCTTAGACTCCTCTGAGTTCATTCAGATTGTACCGAGCTTTCAATAACTTGCGGTTTCTATCAACTCTCTTGTTTTGATGGGTTTAATCATGAGGATGTACATATTCTCATCACCTCCTCACTCACCTTTTCATATCCTTACTCCTATCTACCTAAAACTTTTTTGCTCTACAATACTTTACCTTACGACCTACACTTATATATTTGTACTACTTGCAACCTTCCTTAACTTTCTAGCATCATAAACTTCCTTTCGCGCCTTTTTCAATTGTCCTTAAATGTAAGCAATTACTTTTCCTGGTCGTTCTATCACTTGTTGCATGAATACTTAGCTTGTCTTATTGCCTACGAATACTGTAATTTCCTGTACCTCATATGATCTCAAACATCACCAGTGATGACTTTTTTTCCATTCATTAGCCATGATATGTACCACTTTCTTATGGAGTGTATACAATATTGTAGTGAGACTGTTATTACGAGATCATTTACTCTTTAACTCACTATTCTTAGGTGGAAGCCTTGTTCCTTATTTCCTCAGCTAGTCTTTCGTTGTAGTACTTAGGGAGACCTTTTGGCTCTTATAAAGTTGCAAGCTTGTTATATCGTACATCCAAAAGAAATTTTCATTATTCTTACTCGCCTATAAAAATCCTTAGTTACATAACTTTGTGCCTTTGTGCTCGTAGGGTTACTTCTAAGCTCAAATTTTTTATTATCTCCTTAGTGGCACTCTTTCTTGTTTTCATAAACCTTATAACGGTACCATTAACTGCCTCAACTCCAATCTAAAATTTTTCAAATGATTGCGACTCGTATCTACCAGACTGAATTCACTATGCTGTGGTTCACTACATTTATCTTACATGATTTATTGATTTATCTGTGGCCTCTCGTCTAGCTATAACCAAGCTCATCCTGAATCAACTACTAATTACTCGTTGGTCCAATCTCATATATATATTCCGCTTAATTTCTCTTGGGATATATCCTTTGTCTTAACTTACCTCTAGCCAATTCACACTTATTTATCAATAACATCCTGGCCGAAAACTTTTATTGCCTCTCCCCGCTGTCGTGCTTGTATGTTCTAGAGTTGCAATATATCTATAGGAATTAAATAAATTCAACATCATCCCTCTCTACTTTTTAACATATTCCTCCTTTAGCATTTCTATAATTAACTGAACCGCTTAACTCTGACTTAATACCATATTACACCATATTCCCCCTTTAGGGGAGTACCACGATTTAGCACTACGACGATCTATCTATAGATGTTTTACCTCTTCATCTTTAGCGTCTTTTCACATCATCAATGAACCTTAATTGCCTTATGGTAAACATATGTACCAGGGATAAATTAATTTCTTACGCACGAAGGTGACACATAGTGTAACTGGCACACTTAGTCCCTTATGATTAACTCTGCTCATAATGCTTGCTCTAGGGAAGCATCTTACTGAATGATCTTTAAAGGTTATCCTTCTGTTGTCCATTCTATATCTCCGGAACACAATCTCTAAAATTCTCATGATGGCGATTATTATCAAATCATTCGATTCCCAATTCATGTTCAATTTCTCTTGTTCACCAGCCCAAACTTCTTTCTATTACTCAGGGGTCTACCTTTTTCTTTTGGTAATCACTTCGGAGTCACCAACTCATTTGTCAAAATTTTAAAGCTTATACACTTTTATTTCATCACGGCTAATCACCTTTTGTCTTTCCCTTCACTTGACTTTAGACTCTGTCATCCTGTCATATCATTTATCACACCTTACACATAATATATAATTTACTCTTTTCTTATTCTCCGACTGATATTACTATCTATCACTTTATACTGAAAATTTTAACAAAATATTATTTCACTTTTGACTCCTCTTGCTTCATCTCACTGGCTCTTTGGGATGCCTAAAATTCTCTCTCTAGGGGCGGGAGTCATAGTAAGGTAAATAATTATTCCTCTTAGGATTTCGCTACCTATCTTCTGAAAATTTTGAATAATCTAGTATTCACATTTGATTGCACTATTCTAGAGTTTGACCATCTAGGTGTCTCACAAGGAGATTTATTACCACATTTGCACTACCCTTCGGAAATGTTAGATAACGATAACAATCCATCAATAATTTTTTGTTACTCTAACCCCAGCTTGATCCTGATATTACATCATTCTCTTAAACTATATTTGTCAGTTCCCATAGGGCATAACTGGGATGGGTATGGTCAATTTTATATAACTCAGTTACTGTTGAAAGTAACTCAAAATGCTTATATTTCTCTACCTGAATTGCAAATAGTGATAATCTTCATTAGCTGGGTACCTCGTACTTTTTTTCATATTATTTCTTTCACTTATTGAAACCTATATCTACCTCCTTATTCTCTCGTTGCTCTTTACCATATGGATGGATAGATATTCAAGTCTTGGGGATCTTTATCTAGAGGCTCACACATCTTAGTATTTTTGCTTCTTTTTGTGTTATCAGTTATATTCCATCGCATCGTGTTAGTTGGTTTGGATTTGGAGTGGAATGAGACACTTACTCTATAATTTAGGAGCTTAAGTTGGAAAAGTCAACCGGACATTGACTTATATATAGAAGGTTTCAGATGTGAAGTCCAATGGTTCGGATAGCTCCGTTAGGTGATTTTGAACTTTGGAGCGTTTCTGGAATATAATTCAGAGATCTATGGTACAATTAGAATTGGATTGGCGAAATTGAAAATTTGGAGTTTTCGGTCGGCAGTGGAAATCTG
Organism: Nicotiana benthamiana; assembly: GCA_034376525.1. Taxonomy (NCBI): domain Eukaryota; kingdom Viridiplantae; phylum Streptophyta; class Magnoliopsida; order Solanales; family Solanaceae; genus Nicotiana; species Nicotiana benthamiana. The sequence goes on from CM067331.1 coordinate 121,954,159, forward strand.
GATATCGGGGTCAGAATGAAATTCCAAAAATTGAAGTAGGTCTATAGTGTCATTTGTCACGTGTGTGAGAAATTTCAGGTCATTCGGAGGTGAAATGATAGGTTTCGATGTTATTTGTGGAATTTGAAAGTTTCTTAGTTCTTAGGCTTGAATCCGAGGGTGATTTGGTGTTTTAGTGTTTTGGTATTGCTTGAGTGATTCGAAGGCTCGACTAAGATTTAATGATATTATGGGATGTGTTGGCATATTTGGTTGAGGTCCCGAGGGCCTCAGGTGAGTTTCGGATGGTTAACGGACCAATTCTGGGCTTTAGAAGTTGGTAGATTTTTTGGTATTTTGTTGCAGATAATTCCTTCATCGCGTTTACGAGAGGGCTCTCGCGCTCGCGAAGGGATTTTAAGAGGGGCATCTGGGTTGTTCTTCACGTTCGTGAAAGGATATTGAGATGGGTATCTAGCGATGTAGTTTCCGTATTCACGAAAGTTCATGAGTTTAAGGCTATGCGTTCGTGACCAGGGCATCATGTTCGCGTAGAGTCAACGGTCATTTGGAGCTTCAGGCAATTAAGCCTATGCATTCACGAGGTGTGTTCCGCATTCACGTAGGGTCAATCAGAGTGGTCTTCGCATTCGCGAATAGATCCTCGTGATTGTGAAGAAGGACTTTTGGTATGAGGCAGCTTGTGCTTCGCGAATTCGATGGCACTACTGTGTTCGCGCAGAGGAAGATGTCTGGGCAAAATGTTTAAGTTCAAAAAAAGGGTTTGAGTTCATAATTTCAAAATTCAATAGAGAGCTCGGATAAGGCCATTTTAGACAGGATTTTCAGAGGAGTGATTGTGGTAAGTGCCCTTCACTTGTTTTTGGTTAAATTCCATGATTGTATCTTGATTTTTAACATCTAATTTGGGATTTGGGGTAAAAATTGGGGGAAACGTGGAAGAGAATTGGAGAGTTAGTTTTAGGGATTTGGATGACCATTTGAGGTCGGATTTTGGTGAATTTGATATGGGTAGACTCGTGAGCAAATGGGCTTTCTAGTTTTGTGATTTTTATCGAATTTCGAGATGTGGTCCCTAGGGGCCGGGTTTGAGCCAACTTCGGGATGTTTTGTCTAATTTGATAATTTTCTTATGGGTTTCATTCCTTTAGCATATATTGATGATAATATACTAATTTTGGTTAGATTCGGAGCATTTGGAGGCCGAATTGAGAGGCAAGGGCATTGTGGGTTAGAGTTTCGGCTTGGTTTGAGGTAAGTAAAGCTTCCAAACTTAGTTCTGAGGGTTCGAAACCCTAAGTTATGTGTTCTATGATTAATATTAAGGTGATGCAAATGCAAAGTGACGGGTGTGTGAACGTGCATTTTGAGAATTGTAGCCTAGATTATTTTATGGCACCACTAGTGACTCTTTCTAGCTGATATCTATTTTGTTATTATGTGATTAAGTTAATGAGCTATAAATCATGCTAATCACCATGTTAGAGCTTCATACCAATACCACTTAGTCCTGAGTGGTCGTTTCTTGCTGTCATAATATTAGTTTCATTTATACTCTCTACTCAGTCTAGTTCATGCATATCCTATTATGTCTCAGTGTCGGTTGTTATCATTTGGCACATCATCTCATTGTTTCAGGCTAGTATTATGGCATTGTGAGCCCGTGTATATGAGACTGAAGAGTAATGACAGAGTAAGGCCGAGAGCATGATTATGAGTGACAATATGAGATCGGGATGCATGCCGTAGAGAAATATTGATTATGACTTTGTTGGCTTGTTATAGCGCTTGGGCTGAAAGGAGCCCGCTCCGTAGTCTACACACCTCCAGTGAGTGCATTTAATATTATTGAGGGATAGATCTTCCCGGGACATAGATCTTGTCCGAAGTACTTATACCTGGAGATGGATCTTCTCCATAGGGCTGGAATGGGCTTCCTCGGTATTGGGTGACTGTTGTCAGTGATGTGTATATATTCCGGAATGGATCTTCCCTGGGCCGGATGGCCATATACAACACCGAGTGGTTGAACACTTGAGAGTGGGGGTACATGGTGCATTTTCATGCTTTTTGTGAATTGGTACGTAGAGATTTTCTGAGCTTTATGCTTCACACTGTTCAGATTTGTATTTACTTACTGTTGAGGTGAATGCTTGAACTACACGCATGCCTACTTTACCGCACAGTTTAATTGTGTTACATGTTAAGGTTTAGTTCGTCACTACCTATCAGCCTATAGTTTGGACTTGTTACTTACTGAGTTGGTGCACTCACATTACCCCATGCACCTTGTGTGCAGATCCAGCTATTTCTGTCCACGATAGCGACTGTTGACTATTCTAGATGTGGATTTTACTGGAGATAGTGAGCTAGCTGCTCAACGTTCGCATTCCCGCCTTTCTTCTTCTTTATCTACCATCTAGTATATTTTGGATATTTTCAGTCTATTTTTGTCTAGTTATGTTTTTAAACAGATTTACTATTGGTTATGACTTAGTGATACCTAAGGTCAGACATTTTATTTTTTGCTTTTATTTTGGTTTTAACTTTACATCTTTTATGGAATTTCAGTTGAAAATGGTATTATTTAAGCTATAAAAGAAATGTTGAACTATTTTTGAAATGTGTCGGCTAGCCTAGTTTCACGATAGATGTCATCGCGAGCGGGTCGATTTTGGAATCGTGACAAGTTGGTATCAAAGCTTAGGTTGCATAGGTCTCACGGGTCATGAGAAGGTTTTGTAGAGTCTCATGGATCAGTACAAAAACGTCTGTACTAGGGGTGTTAAAAGCCGATCCAAAATCGAAAACTGAACCGAAACCGAAGCTTAATGGCTTATTGATATCAGGTTAACGGTTTAACGGAAGGGGAACATATTAAGATTTTTCTATTAATGGCTTATCGATTTGGGGCGGATTATTTAATTTTCTTAACAGATAATCCGTTAACCTGTCATGAATATATATATTTATATATCAAAAACCCTTCCATTTCCAGAGTTTCAATACTTTTTCTCTAATGTGTAATGCCTAACTCCTAAATAATCAAAAAGTGAGAAATCCTAACGCCTAAACCAATAGCCACCAGCAGTCCAACAATCTAAGAAACTACATCAGAAAAATTAAACCTAGAGGTTGTTCACTACCAACAATTATTTTACGAGCAAGCATATTAACACGCCTTTTCTTGGGGGTAGAGGTGGTTAAATGTGTGGGTGATAGTTATTTAGGCGGTGATGAAGGGTTCTTAGTCATCTTGGAATCTTTAGATGGGTTTTCCATTTGATGAATGCAGAAAAGATAGAGAGAAGGTTGAGAGAATTTGAAGTCTTCACTTATCAAAAATTAAAAGTGAAAAGGCAGGTAAGGTCCATTCAATATAAAGAGGGAAGAATAAGAGTGTGTAATGGCTGCTTTTTGGAGTTTAGAAGTCTAATCATCATAGGGGTGTCGGTTTATTGTTGAACTCCTTCCCAAATTTTTATTTAATTATAGTGGGTGGGGATTATTTAGTGAAACTGCTGCATAGGTAATAAATTGGTTCAAAAAGAGGTTGGGATTGAGTGGGACTTCATTCAAATCATGGTCCAAATACAATTATTCTAAAATATGTGGAGTGGAGAATACATACTTTATAATTTTGATGAACCAGGTTCGGCAGGACATTTTAGTACATGACATAAGACTAAACTAATAAAAGTATGATACTGAGCAATATCTAATCTAATTTTTTACAAAATTTACAAATTATCTAACCAATCATTGATCTAGAACCGATTTCTTTTAGGTGATCTTAATTATCACTAATTCGAACATGTTCCTTTCAAAAAGATCTCTACTCAAAGCTTTTGTAAAGATGTCAGCTATTTCTTATTAGTAGCACAAACATCTATAGTGATCAAACTCTTCTCATAGTTGTCCCTTAAAAAGTGATTCCTAATATCTATGCGCTTAGTTCTTTTATGATGAACCAGGTTCTTAGTCATACTAATTGCACTAGTGTTGTCACAAAAGATGGGGATACAACCTACATCAATTTCAAAGTCCATTAATTATTGTTTGATCCACAATAATAAGCACAACGTGAGGCAGCAACCACATATTCAGCTTTAGTAGTAGACAATGCCATATAATTTTTCTTTTTGGTGGCCCAAGATACAAGACATGAAGAAGTGTGCTAATCTGAAATGCTTTCTATCCATAAAAAACATGCATAATCAGCATCAAAATATCCCACTAAATCAAAATTACTACATTTATTATACCATAGTGCCTGCAAAACTTGTACACATGATCAGGATATTCCTTGCATTCAAAGACAGGAGGTCGCTTGACAAATATTTCTTCCTTTAGATATCCATTAAAGAAGGCACTCTTGACATCTATCTGGTGGAGAATGAATTCCATGTAAGCAGAAAAGACTATAAGGATCTATTTGCTTCCAATCTTGCTATTGGAGCAAAAGCCTCATCATAGTCTATGCCCTCCTCTTGACTATATTCTTGAACCATCAGTCTTGTCTTATTCCTTGTAACTATTCCATCTTTATCAAGTTTGTTTCCGAAGACCCATTTACTGCTAAAAACTATTTTGTCCTTGGGTCTTGGTACCATATGCCAAACTTGACTTCTCTCAAATTGTTTGAGTTCATCCTGTATTGCATTCACCCAATTTGCATCCTGTAAAGCCTTAAAAATATTTATAGGTTCAATAAGAGAAAAAATACATCAAAAGCACGGAGGTTCTTTAAAGAAGATTCGATTTTGATTACCAAGTTTAGATAAGTGATTATTTTCCTCACGTGATGAAAATTTTGTTACTTGTAAGGTTTCACAACCAACCGATTTTCTCTACATGTTCCTTCAATATTTTGTTCCCGAGGAACAAGTTTATAGACTGGTTTCCTCAAGGTTTGAGGATCAGTTTCCTCTTTCAGCTCCCCCTATCAGGTTGCCTAGGGTAGAAGGACCTGCCATTACCTATCCCTTCCCGTGGTGCAGTTTTAGACTGGGCTGTTATTTCATTTCAGTTTTTACCAGCCTAAATTCTTCATCATCTGGTTCCTGCCTCTTAAAAAGAATGTTAGTGTCATAAAAAATAACATGTACACTTTCTTCTATATATATATATATATATATATATATATATATATATATATATATATATAGTTCTTTTATTATAGATCTTATAAGCTTTACTATGTGAAGAATATCCCAATAGTACTCCCTCATTACTTATACGATCAAACTTACCTAAGGAGTCTTTCGATTGTTATGCACAAACCACTTGCATCCAAATATCCTAAGGTTGGATATATTTGGCTTTCTTAGTTTAAGTAACTCATAGGGAGTCTTCTCAACAAGAGGTCTAGTCATGCACCTATTTATGATATAAGATGCAGTGTTTATAGCTTCAGTCCAAAAACTATGAGGCAATTTACTTGCAAGTAGCATAGTCCTAGCCATTTCTTCCAAAGTTCTATTATTTATTTCAACTACCTCATTTTTTGTGGAGTTCTAGGAGCAGAAAATTATGATATATGACATGCTCATCGAAAAATTCAAAAAATTTAGCATTCTAAAACTGAGTGTCATGATTTTACCTAATTGATGCAAGTTGATCACCAAGTTGTTTTTGAGTTTTTCTAAAAGAAGAAGTGAGCATGCGAAATGTTTCATCCTTAGATATTAAAAGTAATGTCCAAGTAAACGTAGAATAATTAGGATGAAACTCCAGGTTTTACAAGCCAGCCCCCTAGATATTGCTCGCATCATCCCTTTTGATCTCCCTATTGCTGTTCCGTTGGATATTACTTAGCCTAAAATGAGGTCTATGCTTGAGGGTAATTTTGGCGAAAGTGATGATGCTATCTATGGTATACATGTGATAAGGTTTATAACTGCTAAAGGTAGGAGAAAAACCAAAAAGATCTGTTCTCAAATGACCTACCACTAAATAGTAGAGCAAGGCTGAACTTGACAATGCTTTGAAGATGAATAAGGAGAAGAAGAAGAAGAGAAGGAGACTTGTGAACATCTGATTGATGATGATGAGGATGTGCCTCCTATTGATGTAGTTGAGGTGGATATGAGGAGCCTGTCCTCTTGTCAGGAAAAACTCAAAGAAAACAATTGCTACTAACAAAGAACTTGTGAGTGACAAAGATGATGAAGTAGAGGAGGAAGGAAAAGTGGAGACATAGAAAGTAGAAAAGAAGAAGCCTCTAAAAGGTAGAGCACTAGTGAAAAACCTAGTTCTTCTAAAAGGTCAAGGGTGGAATTACCTGAGTTGGAGAGAATGGTAAATCTGAAGAAGCAAAAGGTTCTGTAGGGTGAAATTTTTTATCCTCAGATCCTTGAACACTAGGCATCAGACATCTGGTAGAAATTCTTGAATTTCAGAAATTGACCCATCTCTTTGAAATCAGAAGTCCAAAAATCTATGAAGATGAGGTGAGAAGCTTTTACGCTGACCTATTTGTGGTTGATGTGGATACACTTTGTTTGAAGGTGAATGGAATGTACTTTGCTATGGATAAGGTAAATTTTGGTGAGATCATTGATGTCCCACTACTGGGCTGAAGATTGTGGAGGGAACTGGTTCCTCTGACTTTAATTAAGAAGTTGATCATCAAGAAGCAAGAAGTTTAGTGGGGGGAAAGAGTACACAAGAAAACTCTTCAACCAGAATATAAACTATTGTTTGAGCTGGTGAACAAAGGGCTTTTGTCTAAGGCTGAGAGATGTTCTATCAGCTTCATTGCAGACCTGGTTCTTCTAGAAGCATTGGGATCTTTCTTTTCTATCAGTCTGCCTAGGATTATGATTAAATATATGCTGAATGTGGAAGACTTCAAAGATGGTAATCATAGTCTCCCCTACGTGTTTCTCCTAACTAGAGTCTTTGAACACTTTGAGATTCCTTTGGAAAAAACATATGTGGGGATTATAAAGTAAATGTTCACCACAAATACTCCAGAAGAGTGCGAGTGTGTAGTAAAAAAGGAGGAGTATGAAGCAACTTAGCTATCTCTCAACTAATCGATGCTCAAGAGGCTGCAAATGAAGAGATCAATCGTCTTAAAGCGCAAAATGTCAATATGGAGTCTAAGCTTACTCAGGCCAGCAAGGAACCTGGTGAGGATATTTTCTGTTTAAAGGCTGAGAATGTTGAGTTGAGGAAACAAGTGGAGAACCTGAAGGAGTAGCTAATCAATAATCAAAGGGTTGTTAATGCTCAAATGGATAGTTTCATCAAGGCTCTTGTTCCCTATTCCTTTATGTCCTATATCTAGTGTCGTATATTTTGTACGATTTCTCTGTCCTCTCCTAATAATGTCCTTTTGTTAATCATATTGTTTGATTGTGGTACTTTAGATATTTTATTTATAATACATTTTTGAATTGGTAATACTACTCCTATATCTGTTTTCTCTCTCTTATAATTAATAGGCATGACTATTTATTTTACACAATATTAATCTTTTGTGTTCTGTTTTTAGGTTGTGTGCACACAAGTGACATGAGTTAATGTTGTTGGACTTCTTTTTAAGTATGCTTGTCTAAGTTTTCTTAATGATGTGAAAAGGGGGAAGAATATTGAAGGGGCAGGAAACTGGTTCTCTAAGGGAATGCGTCTGATTTGTAGGGGGAACATGTAGCAATCTAGTTCTAGAAAGGGAATATCAATTCTAAATTTGTCATCATCAAAAAGAGAAAAATTAGTAAGTTATACAAGAATGATTTTGATGATTGTCAAATTTCATGGAAGAACCAGACAAGAGCCTGATATAATAATATCCCTTGTACTCATTGCAATATACCTTATTGTCTGATTTAATTCTCAAGGAAAACAGACATGGGAACTGCAAAGAGAACAAATGGGATCAAGTCATCAGGTCGTCGCGCAAGTCAATTCTACTGTTGTTAAATTTGATGCACTGTATGTGCAACAGTACAACAGTATAGCTGCTATTTTCTAGAAACCAGAAATGCCCTTGTAGTTACTCTCATGATCGCACATATACAAACAAAATGTTACAAGATTTTGCCCTAACACTTGCAAATGAAAAATAAAAATTTTATCAAGTGTGCAGCTGCCTCTGTTTTCTCAGGTGCATTGAAGAACAAAGCTACTACAAGATAAAGGACCAGATTCGAGCATTGAATATGTGTTGTGCCCTTTATTTTATGTTTCTTTGTCTTTTATTACTTATATGTATTCCTACACAACTTTTTAGAAACATTTAGTAGGACATCATTTAACTAATATTGCTTTTGGTTGTTTGATTAGAATTAGTCAAGTGTGTGTCTTTGTAATAGAGTTATCACAAAGAGCTTACTATAGAGATATTGTAAGAGCTAAGGGATTAAGAGTTTAATTTCTAGATTGCAACATGTTGTAATTTAAAATTTGTTCAGTTAGTGAAGTTGAAATTCTACTAAGGTACGACGTGAATTTTAATTTTGTGAGCAAAAAATTTTCCACATAAATATTATATATTATTTATTTATTATTGTTTGTTATAGAAACGGATAGATAACCCGATTTTTTATTAAGTTTGATGGACTCTTAATTTTAATGAAGATTGCAAAAGCCTTTTAACATTCTTCGTAGTAGTTGACGAAGAAAAGCTTATAAGTACATACAGAAAAACGAATAAAAGCACAGTTTCCTAAATCTGTGGCATAGCTCAGCGCACAAAAAGAAAATATCCCAATTTAAAGTAGAGGTTTCCACCCACAGCCACACAACACTATACGTGACTTTGGGTTTTCTTTTCTTGTTCCTTTCTCTTTTGTCGGAGTAGTAAGGGGTGTAATAGCGGGTTTTTCATATAGTGTCACTATTACTAGTAAAAGGATTATAACAGTTAAAAATATTTTGTGGAGCCAAGAGAGTTCAAACCCAAGGCCTCTCACATAATATTTGAAGCTAACAACCACTAGACTACTAAGATGTTTTGTTGCAAGTGGTGTCACTTTTAATGATTTTATTTTGTATTTCTATTTTACTTATTATTTTTATATATATAAATAGTAAAAAACTTCGACGAAGCGGTGTCCCGTGACACCGCTTGCCACCATATAAATTCGCCCCTTAAGGGAGAAGTTAGAGCATTTACTACAACTCAATTACTACTACTGTTCACTTTTAGTTGTTTATTTTAAATTTTTAATGCTCCTTAAGAAATTATAATTGCAGTTTGTATTTTACCATATAACCCCTCATAATGATAGTATTTTAAAGAGTTTTGGAAAATAATTTAGAAATGAGTAATTAATGATAAGGATAAAACAAGAAAAATATTATCTTTTTCTTAATTTGTTAAAATGAACAATTAAACATAAAAATATATTTTTAGTATAATTGACAAGTAAAAGTGAAGGGATGAATTATATTTATGTGTGCTTGAAAAATAAATATAGATATAATTAGATGTATATCGTTGATAATTTCTTTCGAGTAAAGCATTAATAATGCTCTCCATTGAAGTTAAAAGCTTATATACAACTCTAGTAATTACTTCCTAATGACTGTTTTCTCGTTAGTCTTTCTTATTATATATCCTTAACTATGTAACATAAGAAAAAGAATTAAATGATAAAATTTCAAGCTAAGGTTTAGACAAAGAAATATACATTCTTCACATGAGCGTATCATTAAATTGTAACCCCAAACAAGCAGGCAGGCAGGCAGGCAATCCTAGCGCTAAAAGAACAGAAAACAAACCGAAAAACAATGCTAAGGTTTTAAAAGGAATGTCTTATACGTAGCCAAGTTAATTCAACTTGTAGCAAATTCAGGAATTTGAGTAAGAGAATTCAAAATAATATAAAAATCTGACATATAAGATATGAACTTAATTTGTCAAAGGAATTTAATAATTTAGATATATGCAAAAAAATATTTTATCCTTTTTTATAATGTTATTGGAAATTAAATTAAATCTGTACATAAAGGGTAGCTCCACCACAGAGATTTTCTTTTTCTGGTTGAAAAATTAACAGAGAAAATCGCAGCCGCTACTCTTCGAATGCGCATTAGTTAACCTGCTCCATATGTAGTAGTTTGCAATTCACATAGGAAATATCAATCACATTAAACACATTCAGTGCAACGAGCTCTGATTGAGAAGGTTGCTAGTGAAAGGAATCGATCTCAAGTCTTCCACGTGGGAACCATTCACCCAACTAACTCAGCCAAAAAAAAAAAAGAAAATATAAGAAAATATATATAGTAGAGATGGAGTAATATTCTTTAAAAATATTACACAAACACCAGTACAAATAATAGAAGCCGCAACTAGGATAAGGACAAGATTATATATATATATGCATCCTTGTGGGGTGGGGGTGTGTGTGTTGTCTGGTGGAATTGGATTGCGCACCACAACAACCTAAATGTTTCTATTCTTGAGCTGCGTTGTTTCTTTTCTGTTATTTTTGTTTGAGCTAGCGAAGATATATATATATATATATATATATATATATATATATATATATATATATATATATATATATATATATATATATGTGTGTGTGTGTGTGTGTGTGTGTGTGTGTGTGTGTGTGTGAGTGTGTGTGTGTGTGTTTTTGTGTGTAATGTCTGGTGGGATCGGGTTGCGCACTGCAACAACCTAAATATTTCTATTTTGAGTAGCGTTGTTTCTTTTTTGGTATTTTTGTTTGAGCTGGCAAAGATCGGTAAACCTTGACGACACTGGTTTATTTTCAAGGCCGTGGTTATTATTTCATGTTGGCTATTTAATTCTATAATATATATATATATATATATATATATATATATATATATATATATATATATATATATATATATATATATATATATATATATATATATATATATATATATATGCATCCTTGTGGGGTGGGGACGACATAAAATGTTGACCGCTGGCTAACCGTTAACGAACAATTGTGTGGTCAAACCTAAAGTTCTGGCTGTCGGCAATCCGGTTACTAGTCATTTAATTCTGTGTGTTTATATGTAATTAGCAATAATCATCTCTTCTGTTGCATTGTGATCATTATTGTAAATGCCTTGATTAGTAGGGTAGAATATCAAGGCGGGGCCAAAAAGTAGGAACAATTTAATGGAAGCAAGTTGTCAATTGAGTTAAAAATACACTCTAGAGCCTTCACACTTTTAGTGTCATGATATATGCACTGATCATATCTGATTCTTGATGATATCATTTGTTTGGAATTGAATAGATTCACCATCTACCTTATAGTAATAATATTTAAAAGTTTAAAATATTTCAATATAGAACGACTCAACTTAGTGGAACAGTAGATAGATGATTGGGATAGAGATTCGTCCCTATTTGATTAAATTGTTAATAAATATAGAAATATATAGTAAAGCAAAGATTAACTTTGATATTTACAAATGAGATTTTGGTAACAAAGACTCTAGAAGATCCCGACAAAAATATACAAAAAAAAGTTAAACAAGAACTGTTGGCCATCGCTATCACGACCTTCAACATCCTCATCAACTCAATCTTTAACGACGTTACCACCCTGACCACCGACACCATCATAATGCCGGCCTCCAACATCCTTTCCATCACGCCTTGAGGATAAACATAATTATACCAGGTGTCCTTAAGGAGATCTATGCCATCCTCTTCCTACTCTTCCTCCTCCCAGGCCGAGGCGTAGCAGGGCCATAGCCACAAGCAAGCTGCACCTCACGAGCCTTAACCCAAGCATCCTCAAGAGCTGCCAAAAAATGGAACTTGTTGCATGCAAGTCATGGAACACATCCAGTCGAGCCTCGGCATGGTTTCACTCTTCGTATAGACCTCGTGGAGTGTTAGGGAAGTCAGAAGCATTAGACGAAGAAGGCCGTGCGAGCAGTTGGGCTTTCTTGACCTCTAGAGCGGCAACTCGATCATAAAGATCAGAGGTTTCCTTGTCTAGCTCCCCGATCCTCTCCTCAAACCAGTCCTCCTTAGCCGTTCATGGTTGAGCTTGTTGAGTAGATACCGTGGGTCGTAGTCGTTGTAGCGAGCATGTGACGTGACTCTTCATGGGCCGCGTGTTTCAAATCCCTAATAATTTTTGAGTGATTTTTTGGAGTCTTCTGATCCAAGAGAAGGGGTGATGTCATGATGTCATGCGTCATGATGATGTGGTTCCCGATGCATCGCATTGATTTGTACGTGACCTTTGATTGGATATGTCATTTCAATTCTGGTGCCAATTATCATAAGCCGTTTCGATTTTGATGCCTATTAAGACAAAACGTTTCAGATTTGGTGCCTTAATTTCTATAAATAGGTGTTGTCAAACCCGAATTTGAAATTTTACTCTCCCAAAGTTTTGAGATTTCAAACCTCCTCTCTAAACCCTTCTTCTCCGCTTTGTTGCCCTACATTGTATCCCAATTTCTCTTTCCAGTACTCTTCTTCATTATCTCACAACCATGTCAAACTTTTTATCTGATGGGATGAAAGGAATCATCTCACTCCCTTGCCGGGTGTATTTCCTACTTACAAGGAGAATGTTGCTGCTATTGTTAAGGATGAAGCTTTTCCGCCGGTGGAGGAGATATTTCCCCGCAACCCCGAAGCCGAGTCTTCACTCCACTGATCACCGAACTTGGCACCTGGGCATTTCATATCAACGATGGTGTCCGAATAGTTGGATGTATTTAAACCCAAGTTCGGCCTCCCCAACCATATCGAACTGATCCTTGCTGAAGGGGATGAAGTACATGTTCACCGCCTTGGGTACTTCGCTCTATACGCTTACCCATTCCTCACCGGTTACTCGCTTCCTCTTCCTCCACTGGTGGGAGAGTTTTGTCGCCAGTACGGCGTTTGTCCCGCTCAGCTCGCCCTTTACGTCTTCAAAGTCATCAAGATGCTGACCAAATTTTCCGAGCTTGTTGGGGTCGAAGTGACACTTCAGCACTTGTTGCACCTATTCGTCCTTGTCTTTTATAGGGGGGACGATGATGAACCTTCCCCTGCTCAAGTCGAAAGAGTATTGGAACTCTGGAATTTCAAGCTGAATTGCAGATTTGGGTGACATGGAATTTATGTGATTGAATACATGGTTTGCTATGTGTGCCCGAGGAGAGAGGATTTCTCTAGTTTCATCTCCAATATTATTAGACAATGCCATATTTGTTTTTGAGATGTGTAGTATTGGTTATATGAAATATATATTCATAACAAAAATTAGAGGACCTGTCATAAATGAAATACCATATTTTAGAAAAATGAGGAGATTCACTATAAGCTTTGATTTATTGAGATATGGTAAATATTCTGATAGATCAATGCCTTTGAATTCATCTATTGGAAAGTCATTTATATAAAATGGTGTTTCTTCCAAATATGAAATGGAATTGACATTAGTTGTCTTGGTACCATTCACATTTATCAAAATTTTCCAGTCTGAAAATTGGAAGACGGTAATTATTAAATCTAATCTTCCTAATTTTAAATGAATAATTAGGAAGATTAATAAGCAATATATCAAATTTGCATATGCCACATCCAGATAATCAATAAAACAACATACCTAGTATATACTCTGTCCCGCTGTCTCAAATGATGATGGGTAGAAGTGCGGAAAGAAATTATTTTAAGTCTCGAGCACGATGAAAAATACTTAAAAAATTATTTTAAGTCAAAAGTATATTTTATAACATTTCAAACTTGTTGACTTTTCGAGAAACTTATTTTCTTCAATTTGTTTAGCGTCTAAAGTTTCCAACTCTTATGATACTTGTTATTCATGATCTTAAAGATTTGTAACCTCCAAAATAACATGATGAACTGTACTTTAAAAAATGATCTCATTTCGAGCTTACATCAATTGGCTTACGACGTACTCGCACGTACGAAAACATGTGATGTAACATCATTGCCCCTTTGGAACATTCATCTTCGAATGTTGACTGATGTGTTTATTAGTTTCATAAACTATAGTTCTTACGAATACTTTACTGCTCATCTTGCCATCTAGACAACTGTTTTATGGATAACTCCAACTGCCAAGGCATTCCCCCCTTAGGCATCTTTCTCATGCCATGACATGTGGTTGAATTCTTCCAATCTTGTTAATGTTGCTACCTTATGTCATGTGGGATGTAGGACTGTGTCCTTGTATGAGCGCTAGAGACTCTTCTCCCCTTTTTCCTCCATCTTTTAGCCAATCTCTAAGCCGCACTCTATGAATATATACAGAACTATGACAAGCTGTCCCTCTAGGCATTCTTCTCTTGGAACTTTATTGAACTTATGCCTATTGATATATCTTGTTTCATAGCCTTGTATACCTAAGCTTATGGATTTACTACTTATAGGTAGGTTACACTATACCATAAAACTTACTTCAGTTTATTATTACCGAGGTTTGCTACCCAACTCTAGGTTACTCTCTCACTGCTTATCCTATATGTATAAATCTAAGTCCTTTATTGCTTCCTCATTATTTTCCATCTTAAGAATAACAAACAAATCTCATCTCGTACTTTGCAACTTGTATCCATCTATAGTTTATTCATCTTAATGTTGATCTATAATCTATCGCTGATAACTTGCAACCTCTTAAGTAATACAATGTCACTAAGGCTCCCATCTCATCGGGGAACATCTAAAGATTTTCCTGATCCACCGAGATATAATACTATATTTCAATAACAGTATTTCATTGCATCCCAACGTGATTCATTTTATGGGGGTATTCTAATCCCCGTGCAATTAATGAAATCCCTTTCTCGTTAAATTATTACTCAATCAAAGGCCTAAGAGTCATTCTCTTATCTATCACAATTTCACCCCTATTCTACTGCCAGGACCATATTCCATCACTTCTAAATGTACCAAGTCTTAGACTCCCCTGAGTACATTCAGGATGTACCGAGCTTTCAATTACTTACGGATGCCATCAACTCTCTTGTTTTGATGGGTTTAATTATGAGGATGTACATATTTTCATCACCTCCTCACTCACCTTTTCACATCCTTACTCCTATCTACCTAAAACCTTTTAGCTCTACAATACTTTACCTTACGACCTACACTTATATATTTATACTACTTGCAACCTTTCCTTAACTTGCTAGCATCATAAACTTCCTTTCGTACCTTTTCCAATTGTGCTTAAATGTAAGCAATTACTTTTCCTAGTCGTTCTATTACTTGTTGCATGAATACTTGGCTTGTCTTATAGCCCACGAATACTGTAACTTCCTGTACCTCATATGATCTCAAACATCACCTTTGATGACCTTTTTTTCCCATTCGTTAGCCATGATATGTACCACTTTCTTATGGAGTGTATATAATATTGTAGTGAGACCGTTGTTACGAGATCATTTACTCTTTAACTTACTATTCTTAGGTGGAAACATTGTTCCTTATTTCCTCAGCTAGTCTTTCATTGTAGTACTTAGGGAGACCTTTTGGCTCTTATAAAGTTGCGAGCTTATTATATCGTACATCCAAAAGAAATTTTCATTATTCTTACTCGCCTATAAAAATCCTTAGTTTCGTAACTTTGTGCCTTTGTGCTCGTAGAGTTACTTCTAAGCTCAAATTTTTTATTGTCTCGTTAGTGGCACTCTCTCTTATTTTCATAAACCTTAAAAACGGTAGATTTAACTACCTCAAATCCTATCTAAAATTTTTCAAATGATTGCGACTCGTATCTGCAAGACTGAATTCACTATGCTACGGTTCACTACATATCTTGCATGATCTGTTGATTTATCTGTGACCTGTCGTCTAGCCATAACCGGGCTCATCCTGAATCAACTACTAATTACTCGTTGGTCCATTCTCTTATATATATATATATATATATATATATTCCGCATAATTTCTCTTGTGATATATACTTTATCTTAACTTACCTCTAGCTACTAGCTACTGATGTATCAAGTGTCCATTCACAGTTATTTATCAATAACATCCTAGCCGAAAACTTTTACTGCCTATCCCCGGTGTCGTGCTTGTTTGTTTTGGAGTTGCAACATATCTATAGGAATTGAATAAATGCAACATCATCCCTCTCTCCTTTTTACCATTTTCCTCCTTTAGCATTTCTATAATTACCTGAATCGCTTAACTCCGACTGGATACCATATCACACCATATTCTCCCCTTTAGAGGAGTACCAAGATTTAGTGCTACGACGATCTATCTATAGTTGTTTTACCTCTTCATATTTGGAATCTTTTCACATCATCAATGAACCTTAATTTCCTTATGGGAACATTATGTACCCGGGATAACTAAATTTCTTACGCACGAAGGTGACACCTAGTGTAACTGGCACACTTAGTCCTTTATGATTAACTCTACTCACAGTGCTTGCTCTAGGGAAGCATCTTACTGAATGACCTTTAAAGTTTATTCTTCTTTTGTCCATTCTATTATCGCCGGAACGCAATCTCTAAAATTCTCATGATGGCAAATATTATCAAATTATTCGATTTCCAATTCATGTTTAATTTATCTTGTTCACCAGCCCATACTTCTTTCTGTTACTCCGGCGTCTACCTTTTCCTTCTGGTAATTACGTCGGAGTCGCCAACTCATTTCTCAAAATAGGGATATGGCTTTATGACTTATACACTTTTATTTCATCACGGCCAGTCACCTTTTGTTTTTCTCTTCATTGACTGTAGACTCTGTCATCCTGTCATACCATTTGTCACATCTTACTCATAATATTTTATTTACTCTCTTCTTATTCTCCGACTAATATTTCTATCTATCACTTTATTCTGAAAACTTTAACAAAATATTATTTCACTTTTAACTCCTTTTGCTTCATCTCACTAGCTCTTTGGGATGCCAAATATTCTCTCTCTCTCTCTCTCTTTCTCTCTCTCTCTATCTCTAGGGGCGGGAGTCATACTAAGGTAAATAATTATCCCTTTTAGGATTTCGCTGCCTATCTTCTAAAATTTTTGAATGTTCTAGTATTCATATCTGATTGCACTATTCTAGAGTTCACCATCTGGGTGTCTCACAAGGAGATCTATTACCACATTTGGACCACCCTTCGAAAATGTTAGCTAATGATGACAATCCATTCACAATTTGTTTATTACTCTTACCCATGCTTGATCACGATATTACATTTGAAAGTAACTCAGAATGCTTAGATTTCTCTACCTAAATTGCAAATACTGATAATCTTCATTAGCTGGGTACCTCGTACTTTTTTTCATGTTATTTCTTTCACTTATTGAAACTTACATCCACCTCCTAATTCTCTTGTTGCACTTTACCATATGGGTGGATAAATATTCAGGTCTTGGGGGGTCATTATCAAGAGGCTCACATCATAGTATTTTTTCTTCTTTATGTGTTGTTAATTATATTTCATTGCTTCGTGCTAGTTGGTCTGGGTTTGGAGTGGTCTTGGAGTGGAATGAGACACTTAGTCTCTAATTTAGGAGCTTAAGTTGGAAAAGTCAACCAGATGTTGACTTTTATATAGAAGGTTTCATATGTGAATTCTAATAGTTCGTATAGCTCCGTTAGGTGATTTTGAACTTAGGAGCACGTTCGGAATATAATTCAGAGATCTGTGGTACAGTTAGGCTTGAATTGGTGAAATTGAAAATTTATAGTTTCCGGTCGGTAGTGAAAATCAGGATATCGAGGTCTGAATAGAATTCCAAAACTTGAAGTAGGTCTACAGTGTCATTTGTCATGTGTGTGAAAAATTTCTGGTCATTCGGAGGTGAATTGATAGGTTTCGATGTTGTTTGTGGAATTTAAAAGTTTCTAAGTTCTTAGGCTTGAATCCGAGGGTGATTTGGTGTTTTGTGTTTCTTGAGTGATTCGAAGGCTCGACTAAGCTTTAATGATATTATGGTATTTGTTGGCATATTTGGTTGAGGTCGCGAAGGCCTCGGATGAGTTTCGGATGGTTAACTGACCAATTCTTGGCTTTAGAAGTTGGTAGGTTTGTTTGGTATTTTGTTGCATAGAATTCCTTCATCGCGTTTACGAGAGGGTTCTCGCGTTCGTGAAAGGATATTGAGATGGGTATCTAGTTTTTTCATCTCATTTGCGATGTAGTCCGCATTCACGAAAGTTCATGAGTTTAAGGCTATGCATTCGTGACCAGAACATCGTGTTCGCGTAGAGTCAACGGTCATTTGGAGCTTAAGGTAATTAAGCCTATACGTTCGCGAGGTGTGTTCAGAATTCACGTAGGGTCAAGCAGAGTGATCTTCGCATTAGCGAATGGATCCTCGTGATTGTGAAGAAGGGAGTTTTGGTTTGAGGCAGCTTGTGCTTCGCGAATGAGAGGGCACTACTGCGTTCGCGGAGAGGAAGATGTCTGGGCAAAATTTTTAAGTTAGAAAATATGGGTTTGATTGCATAATTTCAAAATTCAATAGAGAGCTCGGGAGAAGGAGATTTTAAAAGGGATTTTCAAAGGAGTGATCGTGGTAAGTTTTCTTCACTTGTTTTTGTTAAATTCCATGATTGTGTCTTGGTTTTAACATCTAAATTGGGAATTTGGGATAAAAGCTGAGGGAGAAGTGGAGGAGAATTGGAGAGTTAGTTTTAGGGATTTGGATGACCATTTGACGTCAGATTTTGGTAAACTTGATATGGATATACTCGTGAGCAAATGTGCTTTCTAGTTTTGTGATTTTTATCAGATTCCGAGATGTGGGCCAGGGGGCCGGGTTTGAGCCAAATCAGGGATTTTTTGTCTAATTTGATAATTTGGGTATGGGTTTCATTCCTTTAGCGTATATTGATGATAATCTACTTATTTAGGTTAGATTCGGAACGTTTGGAGGCCTAATTGAGAGGCAAGGGCATCGTGGAATAGTGTTTTGGCTTCGTTTGAGGTAAGTAAAGCTTCCAAACTTGGTTCTGAGGGTTCGAAACCCTGAGTTATGTGTTCTATGATTAATATTGAGGTGATGCAAATGCAAAATGACGGGTGTTTGGGCGTGCACCATGGGAATTGTAGCCTAGATCATTCTATGGCACCGATTAGTGACTTTTTCTCACTGATATCTATTTTGTTATTATGTAATTAAGTTAATGGGCTTTAAAACATGCTAATCACCATGTTAGAGCTTCATGCTGATACTGTTTAGTCCTGAGTGGCTGTTTCTTGCTGTCATATCATTAGTTGTATTGATACTCTGTACTCAGTCTTGTTCATGCATATCCTATTATGTCTCAGTCTCGGTTGTTATCATTTGGCACATCATATCATTTTTTCGGGCTAGTATTATGGCATTGTGAGCCCGTGTATACGAGACTGAAGAGTGATGACAGAGTAAGGCCGAGAGCGTGATTATGAGTGACAGTATGAGATCGGGATGCATGCCATAGAGAAATATTGATTATGACTCGTTGTCTTGTTATAGCGCTCGGGCTGAAAGGAGCCCCCTTCGGAGTCTACATACCCTATATGAGTGCAGTTAATATTATTGAGGGATAGATCTTCCCTGGACATAGTACTTGTCCGAAGTACTTATACCTGGAGATGGATCTTCTCCATAGGGCTGGAATGGGCTTCCTCGGTACTGGGTGGCTATTGTCAGTGATGTATATACATTCCGGAATGGATATTCCCTGGGCCGGATGGCCATATACATTACTGAGTGGTTGAACACTTGAGAGTGGAGGTACATGGTGCATTTTCATGCTTTCTGTGCATTGGTACGTAGAGATTTGCTGAGCTTTATGCTTCACACTGTTCAGATTGGTATTTACTTACTGTTGAGGTGAATGCTTGAACTGCAAGCATGCTTACTTTATCGTACAGTTTAATTGTGTTACCTGTTAAGGTTTAGTTCGTTATTACCTATCAGCCCATAGTTTGGACTTGTTAATTACTGTGTTTCTATACTTACTTTATTCCATGCACTTTGTGTGCACATCCAGCTATTTCAGGCCACGATAGTGACTGTTGACTATTCTAGATGCGAATTTTATTGGAGATAGTGAGATAGCTGCTCGACGTTCGCATTCCCGTCTTTCTCTTTTTTTTATCTACCCTCTAGCATATTGTGGATATTTTAAAACTATTTTGGTCTAGTTATGTTTTGAAAGAGATGTAGTATTGCTAATGACTTAGTGATACCTAAGGTCAGGCATTTTATTTTTTTCTTTTATTTTGGTTTTAACTTTACTTCATTTATGGAATTTCAATTGAAAATGGTATTATATAAGCTTTAAAAGAAATGTTGACTATTTTTGAAATGTGTCGGCTGGCCTAGTTTCACGATTGACGTCATCACGATCGGGTCGATTTTGGGGTCGTGACAAGTTGGTATCAGAGCTTAGGTTACATATGTCTCACGGGGCATGAGCAGGTTTTGTAAAGTCTCGTGGATTAGTACAAAGGCGTTTGTACTAGGGGTGTTAAAAATCGATCCGAAACCGAAAATCGAATCGAAATCGAAGCTTAATGACTTATTGGTATCGGATTAAAGGTTTAACAGATGGGGCAAATTGGAATTCTTTTATTAATGGCTTAACGATTTCGGGCGGACTATTCAATTTTCTTAACAGATAATCCATTAACCCATCATGAATATATATATATATATATATATATATATATATATATATATATATATATATATATATATATATATATATTAAAAACCTTTCCACTTCCACAGTTCGAATAATCTTTCTCTAACGTGTAACGCCTAACTCCTAAATAATCAAAAAGAGAGAAATCCTAACGCCTAAACCAACAGCCACCAGCAATCCAACAGTACTCTATCTCGTTTACTTCCACGCTTCCAATACTCTATCTCATCGACTTCCAGCACTCTATCTTGTCGACACGCCGTCTCCCTCTCGCAGTCTCACCTCTCCGTCTCGCCATAGTCAGAGCAGCAATCAGCAGATGGTAAGTTTCTTTTCTTGTTGTATCTTTAGAATAAAATAAAAAAGACATTTGATATTTGTTGAGTGCATCTCCTTAACGATTAAGGAAGAAGAAAGAAAGGAACAAACAAAAGGGGAAAAAGGAGGAAGAAAGATTAAGATTCGATCTTGCAAATTCTCTTTTTCTTTCTTAATTTAATTTTTTGGGATTGTGATTCCTGGATGTCGCGTTAATTTCAATGTAAACAAATTGCAAACAAAATAGAAAAGTCCAAATTTCTTTTTCTCAATTCTCATTAGAATTCGTAGTGCCCTAGTATGGAAAGCAAGTTCATATTTGAATATTGGATGAAATGAGTGCTTTAATAAACTAGAGAAAATGGTTAATGAATCCTTTGCAGTATAAATCTAGAGAAAATGGTAATTTGGATATTGGATGAAATGAGTGCTTTAATAAACTTATGGAGTTCTTTCACATTAACTTGTAAGTGATTTCTATACCTGCCATGTCTTATTATTAACACCATTCATTGTGTTATGCATAACCCAGATATTTTCTTTGTGTTAATTATTAATATGCTGTTACCTTTGTAAGAGAAATGAACAAGAAACAAAGCGAAGGACCACACGTTTATTGCAGTTTTGCTTCGTTTGTGCTATGAATAAATATCTGTTAAGCAACTTGTTATTCTCATTGTGAGCATGTGATTTTTTCCCTATATAAATTACTCTCATAAATTTAAAATAAAATAATTTCTTTCATTATTTGTAATTTTGTGGGTTTCGTGGCATTTTTCGGTCAATTATTTGCATTCGTCTATGTATGTTTATTTTGTTTAAATCATGAAAAATGCAAAAAATACATTGCATTTATATGTAGGATTTAATTTTACATTTTAGGGTTAATTAGCAAATTAATCGTTTTATAAAAATGAGAAAATCGCAAAAATATGTCATTTGCGCTTTTAATTTTCACTTTTATTTTCAAGCAGTTTTTCCTTTAATTTGTTTTTAATTAATTGTGTTAATAATAGTTTAGGTTTAATTAGTATTTTTGTTTAAGTTAATTAGGTTTTAGGGATTGATTTAGGAATTAATTTAATTAAAGAAAAGGGATTTAGAAAAATGAAGAAAAGATGGGGAATGAAGAGTAAATCTGTTTTGGGCCAAAATCAAATTTATTTTTCCCATCCCAATTAAAATTCTCCCATACCCATTCAGAACCCAGCCCAGAACCCATCTTACCCAGTCCGGTCCACCCGTTACCACCCAAAACGACCCCGTTTAGCCGAGAAAGATCTGGGCCGTCGAGATTCCTCAATCGAACGGCTGTAAGCTAGGGTACCTTAAGTATAAAACTGTCCTAAACACCTCCTGACGCCCTCACTCATCTCTCATAACCCCTCCAGTTTCCCTGTAACGCCACCACCAACCGCCGCCGGAAATCACCCACGGCGGAGACGAGTCTCCAATAGCCCTGAAACTCACACCACACCTTTTCCTCCTCTCCCTCATTCCCATGACACACCCCGTTTCCCTCAAATCCCGTTGGAATGCGTCAAATCTTCAAAACCCTAGCATCGCCACAATTTTTCCGGTGGCGGTGCCACCACCAAAGACCACCAAATCAACACCCTGGTACCCCACGCCTCATCATGTCGAATTCTCGGAGCTCTTCCCTCAAACATCCCCCAAGCTCCTCGAATATGAAATCGAAATCCTAAGACATATAAAATTCCAAGCCAAGATTTGGTTGTAATTTCGGGTTTAATATGGCGTTAGTCGTGTGCTCTTTGTGAAAGCATGCGATTAGTGTCAAATTTGGCCGGAATTTTAGAGAATGAAAGACCGAGGCTCCCTCTTTTCAGTTCAGAATTCTTGCCTACGTATTTTCTGGTTTTTCTTTTTCTCATTCTCTTCTACTTATATCTTCTCTTCTTCGTATTTCCTTTCATTTGGTCCAGGGCAATTTGTTCATGCATGACTAACCTTAGACTTTCTTTAATCAGTGTAATTAGCTGTTAAATAACCTAGATTACTGATTTAGTTGATTGTAGTTAACAAACTGTTAGCCTAGATTTTAATTGTTGCAAGGTGTTTGTTTTTGGGCATTTCAAACCATAGTTTGGAGTGGTCTGCCTGGGTTTCGGGCTGTTGACCCGTTTCAAAAAAAAGTTAGGTCGTCCAAATGGTTGGACCATCGGCTAATTTTGACCCATTATGGGTTTGGAATTTGCTGAAGGTAAAAACATAGGAGATACGATGTAAATTGGATAGATCACTTGGGAATCTCTCAAGAAACTGTTGAAGAAGCTTCTAGAAAGCTGAAAACCGATTTTCTTGGCAAGCAAGTCAAAAATTGAAGGACTTTCAAATAAGAAAAAAATTTAAAAAGGGGCTAAAAAGCAAAAACTAAACCACTTTCAAATACCATAGGAGCTTGCCTATAAAGGCGGTGCTAAAAGAAAGATGATGGGGACTGCTTTTAGAGAATTAGAGATCAGAATTCCAAAAAAATACAAAAGTGCCAAAATTTCTTCTATTCCATTAAAACTTCAGTGATTTCTTCTTACTTCGTTAAAAACAACAAGAGAAGATTTCCTATTCTGATATTCAAAATAGATTGAAGTTTGGTTGTTGGAAGTTTTGATTCAAGCTGGCTGAGGGTTAATTTCTCCACTGGGATTTTGAGTTGATCTCCTGTGTTTCAATAGTTGAATTTGGTTGGTTTCTGCTGTTGATTACCTGCTGCTATCGCTGTTGGTTCTTCCTTTTCTTCTTTCGCTTACTGCCAGGTATTCCCTGATTCTATGAAAGATGAGATGCAAGTATGAAAGTTTTAGTTGCCTGAAGATTTCATGAATAAATATTGTTTCCTGTAACCATGAATGTTGGCTATTTACTTAGAATTGCTGAAGTTAGTGATGTAGTGTAATAATACTTAGCCATTCCTGTCCATTTTGATATAGTAGTAGGGTAATATGTCCTAAGAAATTCATGCGTAATATTGTTTTGATCGGAAACATGAGATCTTATAGTTTGGTGGTGTGTAAGTAATTCAGGACATCTGAGTCTTTGGTGTATATGGACTGTTGGTTAAGCCATTCACCCATTTAATATGCATATGTTCAATCATGTGATTAAGCTATGTTCTTTTGATCTTTAGCTTATCATTTTAGTATTGAGAATCAAAATGTGTTCGATTAAAAAGGGTAACTGCTTGTTTTGAAAGTAAAGTTTTATGATTGTTGTTCTGATTGATACCAATCTATGGTACTTAATGTAATTGGATATATGCATTGGTTTGAGAATGAGGTTTGGGCTTGTTTAGATATGCAAAGGGTTCTGTGATGGGCTAAAATCAAAAGTGCATGGATTAGTGTGGCACAGGTCGGAAATCAGATTAAGTGTGCTTTTCATGATTGTTCATCAAGTTACTTCATAGAATTCTATTTACTGTTCACATCGATGAAGCTAACGTCTTAAATAAATTAAGAGTCACACGGTGGTTTTGCAAAATTAGTTAATAGATTGATGTCAAGCATGATGAACCTGAATATTTGATTTGGGAATAGTTGATTAAATTACTTGTCCACTATTCCATGTTGAAGCAATTATAAAGCTAAAATTCAAATGACAATTTGTGCATGTGTTTTGGGCTCAGATCCAAATGGATTTTGCTTTGTCTCAATTTACTGCAATTCGTTGCATATGTTTTACCATCAAGGGGATTCGAGCCCGAACTCCCCTCCTTGGGCTGCTTTTGTTTTCTAAGTGGTCTGGTCTTTGAGGTTTTGGCCCAAATCCTTCAAGGTCGATGGCCCCCATAGCCACAGTACATCGTTGGGTTTAGTTAAAAAGTGTGACTGGACATTATTTGCTGATTTCGTTTTGAGTTTAAGCTTCATCACAAAGTACATATAAATTCTTTTAGGCTTTTTTTTATATTCTTTAATCAAGTTAGACCCCTTCGAATAGATTGGCGTGAGCCATAATAGATAATAAATAGTTATGGCCCTCCTAATTTTAATTTGAATATCCTTTAAAACGGAATCGAGATGAGCCACGCAAAATAAAATCTCAAATTCGTGGCCCTCGTTTAATTATTTCTTTTAAAATCTTTCGAATTCGTAGCATGTCCTTTAGTAAATTTTCATGGCCCTCACAAAGTCAAAAATGCGTAGCTGCTTTAGGTGCATTATTTTAATAATTTACCTTCCTAAATTTGGGTGCGTATTTATGTGCCCCAAATTCAAATCTCAATAATGTTAAAATTTGTCGAAGACCGCGGGTGCATTTATGTGACGTGGTTCAAGACGCATTTTAACAACGTTGCAATATTCTAAAAATAAATAAAAGCGGTTAAAGTTTTAAACAAATGCATATAGGCGCAAAATCTTTTAAAATCAGATAATTATGCCAATTATTGCAGTTGAACGATCGTGCTAGAACCACGGAACTCGAGAATGCCTAACACTTCTCCCGGACTGTTAAATAGAGTCAATCTTTTCATCGATTTGGGATTGCAACCGGTGACTTGGGACACCATAAATTATCCCAAGTAGCGACTCTGAATTTAATAAATAAATAAATCCAATTTCGATTGTCCTTTAATTGGAAAAACTCCCTTTATTACATCCTTTTGGGGGGTATAGGTAAAAATGGAGGTGTGACAACTCTGGCGACTCTGCTGGTGATCGAATCCAGAATCTCTGGTTTTACAAACTAGGGTTCAAGAATTCGAGCTTATAATAATTGTTGTATTCGTCTTTATTTATTATCTGATTTTGTTACATGTTTAGGCCTAATGTGCTAAGCGTTGCTTTTACCGCTTTGATATCCTGTAAACTGTATATAAACTTCTACGAAACCCTTCTCTTATCATATTGGGGCATGTGCTCGCTGGCCAAGACTTCCTATTCTATTAGTGTCATACCTTGAAATAAGAAAGAGGCTTGGATAAGTTACTAAGCCGAATGGCCTTTTGGTTCCTGGTACGTAGCCCCCTCCTCGACTCGGGTACACAGTCTTGACAAATACCCAGGTTTTGAACCTAGAATTACTAAGTCTCATGCCGAATCCCTAGTAGGAATATTTATGTGGATCATGTGTATTTGATTTAGGGGACTCATCACAGGGGTTGGGTCCGTCTAGGACAGGTATACCCCAAAAAATAAAAGACCATCCTGGTGTATCTTACATACTACTTGTGCATTCGTTTGCTTCGGATTTGCATGTTGACCGACTTATGGAGGAAAAGTTGAGAGAAGGAAAGTTAATGTGAGGACTGGGAGAAATTATTGTCTGTTGTAGAAAAACAAATTCCCCAAAATATACCGAAACTCTGCCGAAATTTTGAAAAAAAGAGAAAAAAAATTTCTTGTGAA
Source organism: Nicotiana benthamiana (assembly GCA_034376525.1). Taxonomy (NCBI): domain Eukaryota; kingdom Viridiplantae; phylum Streptophyta; class Magnoliopsida; order Solanales; family Solanaceae; genus Nicotiana; species Nicotiana benthamiana. The sequence goes on from CM067331.1 coordinate 121,980,427, forward strand.
AAAAGAAGGAAACGTTGGTTCTTGTTTTGCCAAAACTGCCCGAACTACACCGGTTTGATTCTCACAGGGTGTGAAATATTTAAGCAACCCCCATAAGGTCCAACTTCCTTTTTTGCAAAAATAGCCCCAAGAGAACCAAAATATTTTATTATGATAAATAAATAAGGCAATGCCATTCTTGTCAAAATTAGCCGAATGTCCTTAAAAGGGCAACGGAAGGTTGTTTACGCAAGAACTGCCGCCTTTGGTCTCTTTTTCAAATTTTTGGCTGGTAGCAAGCACAACCTTAAAATCTCCCCCCAGAAGTGCTGAAAGCCATATTTGCAAAGCCGTGTTTTTACTTTTGAAATGAAAATTTAAAAAATTCAGCGCTGAAAGCCGTATTTGCAAAGCCGAGTTTTTACTTTTGAAATGAAAATCTGAAAAATTCAGCTCTGTTTTGAGTCAAATGGATCATGATTTTTGCTTATTACCCTAGTAAATGTGTGGAATGACCATGAATCAAAATTTGTCAATAACAGTCATGAACAAGATCCTTTTGGAGCTGCATATGTTGTGGAATGATCTGGGTGAATCATGGCAAGATAAGGTCAATTCATACTTGGGAGGTCTCACCGGGTTGTTGAAGATTTATCCTAGAGGTGATGCCATAAAGCGTTTGTTACATTCTAGGACCCGTCCCACAACGTATTCCATTTCTTATATTTTGAACTCACCCCAACCTTGGAAGAAATAGCCGGATATATTGGGAGTCCTAATTTTCCTCCGTGACACCAGTACTTGATTACACCAAAGGTCGTCGCCATACACAAATTCTTAGATTCATTAAAGATATGTATGGGGTTCACATCCTAGATCTGGCAACCGGTTTTTATACTCCATAGTCTATATACAAGAGATGCGGACATGTAGGAGGTTTAACTAGTGGCGGATCTAGGAATTCAAGTTTGTGGGTGTTGAATTTTTTTGGTACATAAAATTAATGGGTGCTTTTGTAAATTTTTATACGTTTTCTTAAATTTTCTATATAACTATACATACTCTGCGTTGAGGTTAATGGGTACTCGAGCACCCATTTTTCATGTGTAGATCCGCCACTGGGTTTAACAATCCGGAAAATAAATTTTATAGTAAAGGAAACCGCCTCAAATGGGAAGAACACATGTGTTTTGCATTTATGATAGCCTTCTTGGGCCTTTTGGTATTTCCCCGGAAAGATGAGAATATTGAAATACGAATAGCTGGGGTTGTCAGCACTTTGCTTACTCAGGCTAAAAGTACCCTTGCACCCATGGTCTTATCTGAAATCTTCCGTGCCCTCACAACCTGCAAAGCCGGAGGAGATTTCTTTGAAGGATGCAACTTGCTGTTATAGATGTGGATGATCGAACATCTATGTCCTCAATTCATGAGTTATGGGTCGCCAGAAAAGAGCTTCATTGGGGAATTTCATACCAAAGTTGATAGGTTTAGCTTTCCAGAGGGGGTCATAGAATGAGTATCACATCTTCGTTCCATCAATGCAAGTCAAATACAGTAGACATTTTGGTGGCTTCCCGTTGATGAGATCATATATATTCCAGCTACCGGGCCTCATTTCCTTTTGATGGGTCTCAGGAGCATCCAACCTTATGCCACATACCAATTTTTGAGACAGTTAGGGAGATGCCAAATGGTTCCCAGGGATGAAGACATTTGTCACCACGAGGTCGAGATCGGTCCCGATGGTCAGTTTCATGAAGCAGTAGTCCGTAAAATTTGGTGTGAATGCCAGTACTTGATGGAGAACACTCGAGTACGCGACATGTTCAAAGGTGAAGTTGCGCCAGGATACCTTGCTTGGTATAAAAGGGAAGTGGAGTTCAGAATGCCGACCAAAAGACCCCATCTTCAGGAATTTGCTGAGGCGTCACAAGATTAGTGGGAGTAGTTGGCCAAGAAAAATGAGTACAGGGCCACAATAGGAAGGCTGGAAAGGCAAGTTAAAGACCTTCAAATCGAGAATGGTTTGCAAGCTGCGACAAATGAGGGTGAAAAGAGAATAATAGCCAAAGAAAATGAAGCCCTTCGAGCCCAGATTCAGAAAATGAAAATAGCGGCAGTAGATCCCACCAGAAGTGTAAAAGATGAGAAGCTCATAGACAATCTTAGGCGGAAGGTAGGGGAATATGGTTTTGACTTGAACAAAGCAGAGGGTGAACTAGCCAGGGCCCGAAAGCAACTGACCAAAAATATGGAAGAACGAGCACACCTGGTTGAATAGTTGAAAGAAAAGTACGACAAAGAGGTTGCGGGATTGAAGAAAATGATCATCACCATTGAGAACAAAATGGTTAAGAAGACCAAGGACTTTAAGGCCGAAAGAGAGAACTGTTATACAATAATAACACAACTAGAAAATGATTTGAAACAATTTCAAGAACAAAGTCGAGTAGCTGAGCAAATTCTGGAAGCCAGGGCCCATCAGATTGGGTAATTGTTGCAAGAAAAGGGTGTCATAAAAGAGAGAGTTCGAAGGATTGCTAATTACATCACAATAAAGTGCAGTAGTTGTGAAGATATTACTAGATTCATGTTTTTTTGCCACTGCAATGACCTTCGTCCGCCAGGTAATGGAAGACTTCCACTACCTCCATGGGGATTTAGCACGCAGGCCCGTGGCGAGACCGAATGATGTCCTGCGGGCCCTAAAAGCATTAGAGGCACTAATGTATTCATGATTTTCATTGGAGTCTATTAGTCTATTTGTGAAGGCTGTATTTTTTAATTAGAGTCTGTTAGATTCTGTTATATTCGAAGTCTGTTGGTCTTGTTTTGAGTCGGAGTCTGTTAATTTCTCTTCTCGGGGCTGTAAGTTTTATAACTTGGCGGTTGTAACCAAAACTGTTTTACCTTATGAAAATTTGAAATCCCAAAAAATATTTTATTATTTATTTTCTACACTTATCTTCCACAACTACGCTCGGTCTGATTCATGCGGGGTCATGATACGTAGGCAATCTCCATAAGATTCGACCATAGACAAAATGAAAAGGGAGAAGAAATAAGAAAAAGAGAGAAAAGAAAATAGAGGAGAAATAAGAAACTGTGAGAAGAAAACAACGGCAAAATAAGAGAGAGAATAAAAACAAAGAGAAATCAGGCAAAAAACAAGCTGAATAAAAAGAGAAATGAAAAAGAGAAGTTGTATATAGGGTAAAGCCGAGATGACACAAGCAGTCGATTCCATGAATAATAGAAACTGATGACTGCTTAGTTACATTCATCCCCGAATATGTGGTTGCCTATCTGTTAAACCTGACCCTAACAAGTTTGTTGTTGTCTATCCAATTCCAGATAGGTGGTTAGTTTTGTGGCATTATGGCAACCCGCCCATACAACACCCGCTCCAAAAACAAGTTAACCATGGCCAACAAAGATCTTGACACAAGTATCATAGATCCCTTAATAGAGGTGGAAGAGTTGGATATTAATGCAATGAAAGAAGAGGTTTATAAACTAAAACAACAAATAGCCGAAATGTACCAAACATGGGTAAAAGGACAACCACCACTAGCTTATCCCGCCAACCCTGCCTTCATCCCGCCATTAGCCCAATTGCATGATCATCCTACCATCAATACGTCCCCAAGCTTTCCCATCTACCAACACTACCAGGGCACAACTTCCCGGACACCACAAGCTCTACCACCCAAAATAGTTCCACACCCTCCTCCACCATAAGAGGAGATGTTCAGGAGTTGCAGAAGCTGAGAAACCATCCAAAAATCCCGAATAAGAGGATATGTTCAGCAAAGTTAAAAGCTTAGAACAATCATTCAGAGACATACGAGGGCTGGGAGGTCAAGTAAGTGTGGCGTACAAAGATCTATGTCTGTTTCTAGATGTGCAGTTCCCGGTAGGGTTTAAGATGCCCAAATCTGATTTATACAATGGGCACGGTGATCTAGTAGCACAGTTGAGAGGGTTTTGCAGCATAATAAGGGGAGCTGGAGGGAAGGACGAGCTGCTAACGGCATATTTTAGTCAAAGTTTGAGCGGTTCAGCATTGGAATGGTATACCGGCAAGACCACAGAAGGTGGTATACGTAGGACGATCTAGCCCAGGAATTTCCTTGCCACTTCCAATACAATCTTGATATTATTCCGGATTGTTTGTCCTTGATGAAACTTGAGTAAAAGCACAATGAGAGTTGGGGGCAGTATGGCTTCCATTGGAGAGATCAGGTAGCTAGGGTCGACCCTCCAATGAAAGAAAGTAAAATGGTGGATTACTTCTTGTAGGCCTTGGAGCCTACTTACTTCGGTCACTTGGTATCGGCTATGGGCAAGTCCTTTAATGAAGTGGTAAAAATGGGAAGCATGGTAGAGGAGGGGCTCAAGTCTAACAAAATCATAAGCTGTTCAGCAATCAAAGCAACCACCCAGGCCATTCAAAGCGGAACTAAGGGAGCGATTGAAAAGAAGAAGAAAGAGGAGGTAGCAATGATTGATTCAGGAGCTTGGTTCGGATCTAGGGGTTCATCACATTACAGCCTCGACCCCTCCGCCAAACCTACCCCCACACTCCATATAGCCCACTACAACACTACTACCCACCCCAGACCCCCATTTTTCTGTCCATCACACACAAACATATACTCAACCTCCCGCCTACGCACAATGGCATGCGCTAACCCCATAAAATACGTACCTAACTCCACGAAATGACTATCCACCCTAAGAGCCTAACAAAACGCCCCGAGACTAGCTTTCTGGGCTAACCAAGCCTTTAAGAATGAGAGGTTACATAAGAAGAAAACCTTCACTCTACTGGGAGAATCCTATACTAGCTTATTCCACATGTTGAGACAGTTAGGTACACTAAGGTCGATTGAAGCAAAGTTGCCGAATCATCCCCGAGAAATCATAATTATTCGGTCAATTGCGAATATTATTCCGTTTCTCCAGGGCATGACATAGAAAAATGTTGGCATTTGAAAAACGCTATCCAAGAGCTCATTGATTCGCATCAGATTGAGGTCCAAGATCCAGAAGCACCCAATATTAACCAGAACCCGCTGCCCACCCACCACGAAACGAACATGATTGAGATAATGCACAAAGAAGGGGAGCCCAAAAAGCCCTCGCAAACCATCATGATGATCCGAGCCAGTGAGGGAAATTTAGTTGAAAAAATAACAAGTAAGATGTCAATGCTCAAGTTTAGTGGAACGAGCAGTGAGAATTTTCCCGCAATCAAGAAAGGGTCCTCGAGTGATGGTGCAGTGACACAAGGAAAAGAAAAGGTGGTGGTGCCAGAGGTGGCAAGCAATCCTATTGTGGTTGTGGAAGGCGCTCGCACAGAGTCAGTCATCATCAAACCTATAACTCAGCTACCAATAATAAACAGCAAGGCCTTCCCTTGGAATTACGAGCGAGTGACAGTGATTTACAAAAGGGAAGAGGTTAGAGAAGAAGTATGCGAGACCCATGGATTGACCTGTTCGTGGAGGTGATTTACCCCCGAGGAGTTGAGAAAATCTAAAACCTCCAAAGATAAACTAGTAATTGTGAAGAAAGCTGTGACTGAAGAGGAAGCAGAGGAGTTTTTGAAAAAGATGAAGGTGCAAGACTATTCTATTGTGGAACAATTGAGGAAGATGCCTGCTCAAATTTCACAATTGTCATTGTTAATCCATTCGAACGAGCACCGTCAGGCACTGATGAAGATCCTGAACGAGGCCCATGTTCCTGAAAAAATCTCACTCAATCGGTTGGAAAAAATAGCCAACGATATTTTCTAGGTAAACATAGTCACTTTTTCTGATGATAAATTGCACGTAGAGGGTACTGAGTACAATAGAGCCCTTTATCTCACGGTAAAGTGCAAATATTCCGTGGTTACCCGAGTATCGGTCGACAATGGTTCTAGTGCAAACATTTGCCCTGTCTCCACTCTGAACAAGCTAAAAGTGAATGATGAAAGAATTCATCAGAGTAGTATTTGCGTATGAGGGTTCAACGGTGGAGGGAAAGAATCAGTCGGTGACATAGTACTTGAGTTGCCAATCGGACCTATTGATTTTACCATGGAATTCCAGGTATTAGATATGGTTGTCTTATACAATCTACTGTTGGGGCGACCTTGGATTCATTCTGCTAATGAATTCCCCTCTACTCTGTATCAAATGGTAAAGTTTGAATGGGATAGGCAGGAAATAGTTATGCACGACGAAGACAATTTGTATGCCCATAGTGATGCCATTGTACCATTCATTGAAGCTGAGAATGACAAAGGTCCTTGGGTATATCAGGTTTCTGATATGGTATCGGTAAAGAAAATTCCAGAAGGGGAGTGTGTTCCGATTCTGATGCTAGCTGCTGCATCAATCATGGTAGCCGTTGAAATGTTGAGAAATAGTTTTGTCCTAGGGAATGGTTTGGGTGCGTCGCTGCTAGGTATCGTACAGCCGGTGTCTCTCTCCAAAAACATGGGTACCATTGGTTTGGGATTCACGCCCACAATTGCAGACATGAAAATATCCAAAAAGATTAAACAGAAAGAACGGGTCTTTCCAAAGCCTGTCCCGCGTCTCTTCAGATCATTTGTTAGGGCCGGCACCAAGAAGCGCCCGATAACAATAAGTTCTAGTTTTGTGGTTGGTCCTGATAAGGAATTGCTTGAAAGGTTTAAGAAGTTATTTGAATATGTGAATATGGTGGAAGCTGGAGAGGGTTCTAACAAGGCAGATGTGCAATTTGTTGGGCCCAGTGCCAAGATCAACAATTGGGAAGCTACTCTTCTCCCGACCAGGAAGGAGTTTTGGTAGTTTGCTTGATTCTCTTTCAGTTTATCTAGATTATTCAATGGTTTCTATTCAGATTCTATATTCCATCCGTTTGGATGTACAAAACTTGTTATCTTTCAATTTCAATGAAATCCAATTCCTCTTTTCATCATTTCTAATAGTTTTTATTTTCTTTAATTTTCTTTTCCTTCTTGTACAATTCTTTTTATGTTGGTTTCAATGACATGACATGCATAAGGAAACTTTGGCTCAGTCTTGAGAGCCTGTCTAATTTTGAAATAATAATTCAAGAAATAAAATGTGATGATGAATCAGAGTATGATGAGGATGGGGCCTTTGAAGAAATTAGTAAAGAAATAAGTCACTTTGAGGAAAAACCCAAACCAAGCCTGAGTGATAAAGAAGCAATAAATTTAGGGGACCCAGATAACATCAGAGAAACCAAAATAAGTGTTCATCTTGAACCGCAACTTATTTGAATACAAATATATTTTGGCATGGTTATATGACGACATGACGGGTCTAAGCACTGACTTGGTTGTTCACAAATTGCCTACTGGCCCACAATTCCCTCCTATAAAACAAAAGTTAAAGTAGTTTAAAACTGAAATGAGCGTAAAAATCAAAGAGGAAGTCACAAAGCAGTTCGAGGCAAAGGTCATTCAAGTCACGTGGTATTCAACTTGGTTAGCCAATGTTGTGCATGTACCAAAGAAGGATGGCAAGACCAGGGTGTGTGTCGATTATCGTAATCTCAACAAAGCGAGTCCAAAGGATAACTTCCCACTGCCGAACATCCACATATTGATTGACAATTGTGAAAAACATGAGATTGGTTTTTTTGTGGATTGTTGCGTGGGCTATCACCAGATCTTAATGGATGAGGAAGATACGGAAAAGATGTCATTCCTCACGCCGTTGGAAATATACTACTATAGGGTCATGCCTTTCGGTTTGAAAAATGTTGGGGCAACTTAATGAGGGCAGTGACAACCATATTCCATGACATGATACACAAGGAGATCGATGTTTATGTGGATGATGTAATTGTAAAGTCTAGGAAGCAGTCTGACCATGTCAGAGATCTAAGAAAATTCTTCCAAAGGCTCGCTCGGGTACAATATTCAGCTCAATCCCGCAAAATACACATTCGGTGTGCCTTCTGGAAAGTTGTTGGGATACATAGTTAGCCATTGAGGTATTGAACTAGACCCGTCATAGATTAAAGCTATCCAAGAGTTGCCACCCCCAAGGAACAATATTGAGGTGATAAGTCTGTTAGGGAGATTGAATTACATCAGCAGGTTTATCGCTCAGCTCACGACAACCTATGAGCCTATATTTAAGTTGTTGAAAAAGGACGTTGCGGTCAAGTGAACGGAAGAATGTCAAGAGGCATTTGATAAGATAACTGGGTACTTGTCAAACACACCTGTGCTGGTCCCACCAGAACGGGGAAGCTTTGATTCTGTTGTTGATGGTTTTGGACAATTCATTCGGATGTGTATTGGGCCAGCATGATATCAGTGACAGGAAGGAGCAGGACATATATTACCTTAGTAAGAAGTTCACGTCTTACGAGGTTAAGTATGCTCATCTTGAAAGGACGTGTTGCGCCCTAACTTGGGTAGCACAGAAGTTGAAACAGTATTTGTCATCTTATACTACTTACCTCGTCTCTCGCTTGGATCTGTTGAAGTGTATCTATCAGAAGCCTATGCCCATAGGGACGCTTGCAAATCGGCATGTTTATTCCAATTTCCTTAACCAAGATCTGAGCCTGATAACCATAAAGTCAACTCTCAATCAAACATCACAACTCTCCAAACTTCAACTTTTCCAATTTTAACCAATTCAAGCCAAAATCATCTATGGACCGTAAAGAAATATCCAGACACACTCCTATGTTCAAATCACCGTAAAAAGCTATTTCAACTATCAAAACTCCATTTTGGAGAATTTACACATAAGTAAACATCTGATCAACTCTTTCAACTTACCCTTCCACCCTTGGGACCAAGTATCCCAATTCATTTTGAAACATCTCCAGAAGCAAACTAACCCCTTTGAAAAGTCATATAACAAAAATGAACACAGAATAAGAAATAAATAGGGGAAGAGGGCTAAAATACATAAAATAATTGGTCGGGTCGTCACATTCTCCCCCTCTTAAACAAATGTTCGTCCTTGAACGACTCTAGAACTATACCTGGAGTCTCAAATATGTGTGGATATCTGCTTTGCATCTCCCGCTCGATCTCCCAAGTAGCCTCATGTCACGACCCAAAATTTACTAGTCGTGATGGTACCTAACCCAACCCGCTAAGCCACTTATCAATTATCCAGTTTCGTTTAACTTAATAAAACAATTAATAAAGAGAATTATCTAAATCTTATACATTTACCAAGGATTGGTAGTACAAATTATGAGCTGCTATGAATGGAGTTTATGAAGAAACAACGAAATAATTACATAGTCTATTTGAAAAGTACATAAATAGAATTTTATTGTCTAAGGCTACCGTGAATAAGAGGCAGCTACAACAGGTACTATGGTATTCCTTCAAATCTAGCAACCATCGAACGTAGCAACAATGGCATCTGGGATCTGCATGCACTGTTCCAGAAGTGTAATATGATTACAACAGATTCCATGTATTCAAAAAATAAACATCTAAGCTCCGGTTGAAAGCAGTGACGAGCTAACACAAGATCGAGTCCAAAGCCAATATTTCCACAACAGGTCATAATAACATAAATGCAATTATAAAATACACAACTCAAAAGTAAAATACTTATTTCATTCAGAGTTCACAAAAATGGTCATGCTTTTAAAATCACTCAGCCAAAAATGCCAAAAATATGAGTAATTTTGAAAACTGTACTTTTCCAAATATCCTTCCCATAATAAATAAAATGTTTTATTTTCTTTTCAAATAACAAATATAAAGTGCCTCTCCATACCCACATATTAATGTATATAATAAGTCATGAATGACGTGATACCATATAAAATGAGGAAGAATGCATCTCTAGGCTTGTATGTACATATATGCATATGAATGCCATGTATCTCAGAGATGAAACATGTACTCAAACTCTCAGAGTACTCAATCCCATTACCTTGCATCCGCTCTTACTAAGCTCAATACTCAGCACACTAAATCACTCTGTGCTGTATAATAACTGCTGCGGCGTGCAACCCGATCCACACCCCCCCCCCCACACATATATATATATACATATATATATATATATACATATATATACATATATATATATATATGCATACATATATATATATATATGACTACGCTCACTGGGAGTGTACAGACTCCGAAGGGGCTCCTTCAGCCCAAGCGCTATAATAAGCCAATGGAGATATAATCAATAATCTGCTGCAACGTACAGCCCGATCCTATATTTGTCACTCGTAATCAGGCTCTCAACCTTCCTCAGTCATCAATCTCTCTAGTCTCACCCACTGGCTCACAATGTCATAAAATCTTACCCGGAACAATTATATGATGTATCAATAAGTAACAACTAAGACTGAGATATGATATGAATGCATGAATGTGATTGAGTACGAAATATCAATGAATTCATAAGATGACAACAAGAAACAACCACTATGGATCCCAACATTATCATCATAAAACTTAAACATAATATATAGCATGATGTACATATCATTTATCTTATCACATGGTGAAAACACAAATATCAATAAAATAGGGCCATTATTCAATGCCCTAGAAACAACAGAGTCAACTCACAGAGTGGACGCCCACACACACGTCACCTAGTATGTGCACCACCTCAACACCAATGACATAGCATATAATTTGGGGTTATGCCCTCAGCACTAAGTTTAGAAGAGTTACTTATCTTAAACAAGCCTAATTCTGATGCCGATAAAGCCAACTGATGCTCCTCGATTGCCATCACGTGCTCCGACCTCCGAATGGCTCGAAGCTAATATAAAATAACTCAAATACATCAAAAATTGCTAAAGGAACCAATCCCGATCAAAAAAGGTTGATTATTTAATCAAAATCTCAAAATCAGCCAAGAAGCCCAACTCGAGTCCGCACCTCGAAACCTAACAAAACTCACACAATTAATCAACCTATGCAATTACGAGTTCAACCATACTAGTTTCACTCAAATTCGACTCTGAATCGGTGTTCAAAACTTAAAAAAAATATTATGAATCTTTAGGCCAAAACCCCCAATTTGTTCTTTAAAATTCATCAAAGCTAAAATCAAAGATAGATTCATGAAATATAACCAAAACTGAGTAGAGAACACTTACCCCAATTGATATGCTGAAAAGCACCTCGAATAATTGCCCAATTCTAAGCTCCCCAAATCAAAATATATAAAATGCACAAAACCATCATTCTAACACTGTTCTACCTCATTTGTTGTGCCAAAAGATCTCGAAACTCACCTTTGATACCTCCAATGGATTCCTTGTAAAAGTTTAGTCGCGTTAGACTCTTGAATCACTCTATTTAACTTTATATTGAAGAAGATATGTTGGTTTTAATATTTGAAAATAGTGCAGATTTTTAAATACGCAACAGTGACAATTTTGTAATTAATCTGAAAAATCTTGCAACCCAATTCTTAGTAAAATGACCATAAAATCCTCATACGATGTTCAAATTTTATGATTGTTTTTTCTATGGCTCCATAATTACGATACATATCTAATGTTGATGCTTTAATAAAAATAGAAATCGGTGCTGAGTTGTTCAATGTGGTACTATTTATGATCGAAAAATGACATTGAAACATAAGAAAAACGAGCGCAATACAACCCAAACCTTTTCGAAACTCACCTGAGCCCCTCAAGATCCCGTCTAAACATACTAAAAAGTTTCATATCATAATATGAACCTATTTGAGGCCTCAAACCAAACATAACAATATCGAAACAATGAAATGCACCTCAAATCAATCTTAACGAACTTTCGAACTTTCGACTTTCAAAAGCACACGCTAGAACATATCAAATCAACTTGGAATGAATCCAAATTTTTCACACAAGTCCTAATGTATCATACGGAGCTACTCGTGCCCCCAAACTACTAAGTGAAGTGCAAATGCTCAAAACGATCGGTCAGGTCATTACATTCTCCCCACTTAAACATATGTTCGTCCTTGAACGTGCCCAGAGTTATTCCAAAAGCCATCAAATCATTGTGTAATCTCACTATGCACATACTTGGGGGTGATCCCACATCACCCTATTCCGTATAGAGAAATTTTATTTTGTGCGAGGTACAATAATTATGTGGCCGACACAAATCATATGAAACTCCTCACATACTTTGCAAGTGGATTTTGGGTCCCACATTCGGCAAAAATTTGCCAAGTATGAATTCCTGTATTCTCTCTCTTTCTTCTTTTTTCTGTAGTCCTGACGCCCTCTGCCCTCCTTTTCTCCTCTTTCTCTCTTCTTTTCTTATGAAAATGGTGAAAAGGTATAAAACATACCTCTAGAAGATTTTCATATAAGATTGGTAGAGCATCAATTGAGCTATTCTTGTTCTAATTTTAATTTCAGTTCTATGGGGGCTGAAGTAAAACACCAGATTATTTTCTCCCAACAAACATCTTTTTAAATATAAGATGCAACAGCATTTTGCCTTGGCATGTTGTGATGGAAGAGGTTAAGCTTTATCTTACTGTTTCTCACTCTAAACAGTAATGGATAAGTTCTTTTCTGGTGTTTCTCAAAAAATCAAGAAGAGGGGGAGGGAGAGAGACTCACAATGTCCCGATTAAAATTTAAAATAAAGAAACAGAACTGGTCAATAGAATATGAAGCTCATTGTCACAGAGCTATCGAATAGGCTTGTTGGGAGGAAGAAAATAAAGTGAGGGGAAAAAATCAACCAAAGAGAGAGGGGTATTGCCTTGACCCAATAAATGGGGTTGAAGGAAAGATGCTGACTAAGTGGAACCACAGACTCCAAATGTCAATAAATAAGGTCCCCACTCAAGTAGTATGTGGTATATTAGACAAAATAAAATTTCTCTCCCATATAGGTCTGATAACACAACAAGACTAAAATTTCTTTATGCAACCTAGCCCATAAGCCTTAGAACCAAATTTTTCACATCCGAAATTTTTCATAAAATAGAATCTCGCATATACGCACTATATAAGTCTGAACAAGTTGTATTAAGCCATATCCGTAACCCAAGATGAAATCACATGATATACCATATAACTCAAACACTCATAGCAATAACTTCTAATTACAGTAGCTGCTCAAAATAATTCAATGCTGGTAATAAACCTCTTATCAAACATAGCATTGTTCTAACACCTTCATATAATGCCAATGATGAAAGAAACACTCATAAACTCATAACCATTTGTCATACCAACAAGTTGTGGACTCCCTCTCCTTTGATAGGAAATATAACAAATTTCTAAGCCGATCAACATCAATATCCTTCCAAATATACCGCAATCTGATATGATTGCACCCATTCTAGGTACGATGACTTCATCCCATCTAACATAATCAATCTAGTGACATGACACATTAATATAGTCAAAAGCCGCAACTCATGCAATCCGTGCACCAATAAGCAACATTCCAAATGTACTCAATCATGGAAAATGACTTAAAAGAGGGAATTATCTTGCAAGCTCAACAAGTAACTCCACAAAGCAATGCTAATAACCTATCACACACCGTATAACCAAAACACGCGAATCTAACACAAAGGATCATGTTTCAACATAACTCTGCTATAATACGTGACCCATCCAAATGCCGCTCCATAATATGTACCTCGAGCCAACCAAACTCAAAATCAATAACCATGCAAAATTCGACATCAAGTACCCAAAATGCATTACCACACCCACGGGGAGGAAATAACACAATACCACGAGCAAGAAAGAACATAGCCAATGCACAATCAATCACGCAATACCCAAATACTTATCTCGCTCAAATTTCGTTATAAGATAGAATTGTACCATATGTGCATATAACCAAGGAATCACCACTCCTCGTGGCATAGAAGAGTAACTCATAGATCATTTTAGAACAAAAATAATCTCAATAACAACCAAATGGTACATCCCTCGACAATAGCAGTATAGAGCCAACCAATCCGACTTGGTATAGAATACACATCCTAATTGGGCCTACCAATGGACCCCCAAATCAATTCTGGTCACCCACAAATAGATAAATAATCCTCCAGAAGTCCACAATGACTGAATCATAACACATATTATCACCTAGCTAGCTTCGATCACACTTCACAGTCCACAACCATGCAACAATCTGCTTCTGAGAGCTCCCAGTCTCCAAATCTACAGAACATATGAATCACCATATTTGGTCCCAACTCTATCCCATGAATGTATAACACATCTCTCATACATGATCATCCCGCAAGGAATACTTCTATAATTCTCCTGCGCCAAAAAGTAAAATTTTGAACACCAGCAGTCGATCAACTAGGAGAGTGTTGCAATACCAATGAAGTATCCATAAATTAAAACACTACCCCCCCCCCCTTCTGAAATGTATATTCTCATCAAGCCATACCAAATAGTAATGTTATTTACCTAGTCCTCTGAAACTGTCCATGTTGCCTAAGGACTCATGACGTCCCCATCAAAACTAAACTGTGATCTTATACATGCAAATCTCAATTCTACACAACACACCGCATATACTATGCCATCATACGGAAAATACAAGAACTTCGTAATCTACTATGAGTCACAAGACATTACTCACTCAATTAGCCAAGAACTTTCCATTTGATTAATCCGGATAAAATCATTATACATCACATGCTCCTCATGCTAGTAGAAAATATATATCTCAAATCATTGTAGAAACCATCGAGAACTCTCCAAAACCCATTTGCACATAACCAAACCATCAGAACTGAATCTTTCTAACTCAACAAAGCCACGCAGGCCACCAAAACCCAAGAGTACTACCATAAAACACCTGTAGAAAATCACTACCTTATAGGGACCAAAAGAGCCAATCGCATCCATTACCATGCCGATCCACCTTACTACCAAGCTGTACTATTTATCCTAGTTCCTTATGCATTACCTACAAATTGATACTTCTCGTTGCTATAATACCACAATCCTTAACCAAGACTCACCACACGAGACCCTAGAATAAACCACACCGTCCTAAGGCTCGTAAGCCGCTGAATGCTCTCTTACTCACCCCAAAAGTACCACAACTGATATATCCACTCTGAAGAGACCTTCTGCGAATCTAAAGCCATTACCTTTGCCTTCCTGATACTGATACTTAGAATCCATAATGATATAAAAATGCCACAAGTCCTAACATCCTCCAATATAATTCTCGGTTTCTAGCCAAATACACATCCTGAAGATTCCCATTGCCACGCACAAATCTTGAATTCATTTGAACCATTCTCGAAAGTATTCCAGTCTTCTCAAATCTCAATTAGAATGACCAATTAGACCAAACGACCGGCACCCCATTAGCACTCCAACACCCAAGGAAGTAACTCTACCTTAATGCAACCAAATAAATTCATGCTCTATATACATTACAAACTTTACAAATAATAACTCAAATCGTTCTGTGATTCTCATATACACATGAAGTTTACCTAAAATTTCCTTTACTCAAGTCATCCTCGATCTCACCTTCTCAAGAACATAACTCATTCACAAGTATACCTCAATCCAAAACCAACACAACACATAACAGTGAAATCAACTTATCAATAGCGGACTCCCCACTTGGCTCAAAGCCATAGATCAAAGTACACAAAAATTCACAATGCCCAGACTCTACTACAGCCATAATACCATAGTGAGATTCCACTAAATCCTTCAAGAGCTCATGTAATACAAACTATCTAGTATTTCAGATCATCTGCAAATCTTGCATTCATCCTTGTAACAGTCAAGTTCACTCTCATAAGTGACCTCAACTCAACTTGCGACACAAATATTTCACTAGTAAAAGAGAACTCCCAACAAATAACATGGGGGTCATGCAAACCTCAGGACACCCCGCAAGAGATAATCCACATGCTTAGCCTCAAACTGACATTTCTTTATACCCTTCCACAATCATAACTATTACGCAACCACTTAATCTTTCTGAGTCTGAGCTCATGTTACGATATGAAAATCTACTCCAATCCTCAACTAAAAAAACATGAAAAAGATCCTTCAACACACCCATAACTCGAGACTATACGTCAAATTAAGGTAGAAATCAAGCACCAAATAGTTCTTTCTACACCTGAAGCAAACCCTTCTCGTCATATTCAAATCATATGAAAACATCTCGTAGTCACATAATACTCATCATGTAGCCATCCAGCCACAAATTCCACAAATAGGGACACTTCCAGGCATATAAATCTAAAGCACATGCTCACATTATCAACATCTCAATGCTCAGGCTACAGTCAAAACAAAACCTCAAGTCCTCCAGATTGGCCCATCATCATCATACCAAAATTACATCTCACACCTCTTCCATGGAATCACAAGCCGTCGATGTGCAGCTGATACCGAGCGCTCACTTGCGCATACAAATGCGTGGAAAGAATTCAAAGAGTTGCGCTTCAAGCTGATCGATGCTGCACTATAAGGAAAGAAATATGGGAAGTATATCCTAAATGTCATGTATCCTCTCAAAGATAGATATGGACTTCATCATACCAATCCCAAGACTCTACTAGACACATGCTCATGACTTGTAGAACCTATAACCTAGAGCCATGATACCAACTTGTCACAATCCAAAATTTACAAGTCGTGATGGCACCTAACCCAACCAGGTAGGTAAGCCAATTAACAATTATCCAGTTTTATTTATCTTAATAAAATAATTAAACAAGATAATTATATAAATCTTATACATTTCCCAAGGACTGGTAGTACAAATCATGAGAATGTAGTTTACAAAGCAACAATGGAAACATTAGACAACCTATTAGAAAAGTACATAAACAGAATTTTATAATATAAGGCTACCGAGAACAAGAGGCAGCTACAATAAGAACGCGAGTACGCCTTAAAATCTAGCAACCATCAAACCTAGCAACATCAACATTCGGGATTTGCATGAACTGTGTAGGAAGTGCCTATGAGTACAACTGACCCTATGCACTCAAAAAATAACAAACCTAACCTCAAGTTGAAAGTAGTGGCGAGCTAAACAGGATCGAGTCCAAAGCCAATATTTCCACAATAGGTCATAACAACATAAATGCAAGTATAAAAGAGATACATCAAAAGTAAAATACTCAGCTCGTTCATAATTCCAGAAAGTTGTCATGCTTTGCCAATCACTCAATGAAAGAATATCCTAGATCTCTTACTGAAAATGCCAAAAGTACGAGTAAGTTTGAAAACTTTCTAATTTTCCATATATCCTTTCCACAATAAATAAAATGTTTTATTTTCTTTTCAAATAACAAGTATAAAGTGCCTCTAAATAGCCACATATCAATGTATATAATAAGTTATGAATGACGTGATACAATATAGCATGAGGAAGAATGCATCCCTATGCATGTATGTCATGTATGCATGTGAATTCCATGCATTTAAGAGATGAAATATGTACTCACACTCTCAGAGTACTCAATCTCATTACCTTGCATCCTCTCTTACTAAGCTCAATACTCAGCAAACTAAATCACTCAGCGTTGTATAATAACTGTTGCGGTGTGCAACCCGATCCATATATATATATATATATATATATATAGTCGACTGCGCTCATTGGGGGGTGTACAGACTCCGGAGGGGCTCCTTCAGTCCAAGAGCTATAAGAAGCCAACGAAGGGATAACAATTATCTGTTGCAGCATGTAGCCCGATCCCATAACTATCACTCATAATCAGGTTCCGGCCTCACTTAGTCATAAATATCTCCGGTCTTACTCACGGGCTCACAATGTCATGAAAACTGACCCAGAATAATGGTATGAAGTACCAATTAATAGGGCCATTATTCAGTGCCCTAGAAACAACAAAGTCACAACTCACAGGGTGCACGCCCACACGCTCGTCACGTAGCATGTGCTCCACCTCAACACCAATCACATAGCTTATAATTCGGGGTTTTATACCCTCAACACTAAATTTTAAAAAGTTACTTATCTTAAAAAAGCCAAATTCCGACGTCGAGCAAACCAACCGATGCTCCAAGAATTCCATCACGTGCGTTCCGGCCTCCAAACAGCTCGAAACTAATAAAAAACAACTCAAATACATGAAACAATGCTAAAGGAGCCAATCCCGATCAAAAAAGGTCAAATCTTTAATCAAAAGTCCAAAATCGGCCCAAAAGCCCAACCCAGAACCGCACCTTAGAACCCGACAAAACTCACAAAATCCATCAGCCTATTTAATTACGAGTTCAACCATACTAGTTTCACTCACATCCGACTCCGAACCAGTGTTCAAAACTCAAAAAATCATATTATGAAACTTTAGGCCTAAACAATCAATTGTTTCTTTAAAATTCATCAACCAAAAGCTAAAATCGAAGATAAATTCATGAAATATAACCAAAATCGAGTAGAGAAAACTTACCCCAATTCATATGCCGAAAAAACCCTCGAAATATTGCCCAATTTCGAGCTCCCAGGCTCAAACTATATTAAATGTACAAAATCCTCGTTTTAATATTGATATGCCTCAGTTACATTAAAGAAATATTGATATTCCTCGTTTTTTGTGCCAAATATATCGAAATCCACTTTTAATACCGCCAATGGATTTCTTGTGAAATTTTAGTCAAGTTAGGCTCTTTAATCACTCCATTTGACCTTATATTGAAGGAGATATATTGGTTTTAATATTCGAAAATAGTGCAGATTTTTAAATATACAGCAGTGGCAAGTTCGTAACTAATTTGAAAAATTTGGCAACCCACTTCTTAGTAAAATGACCATAAAATGCTCATATAATGTCCAAATTTGATGATTCTTTTTTCTATAGCTCCATAATTACGATACAAATCTAATGCTTCAATAAAAATAAAAATTGGAGTTCATTTGTTTAATATGATACCATTTATGCTTGAAGAAACGGCGTCGTAACATAAGAAAAACGAGCGCAACACAACCCAACCCTATTCGAAACTCACATTAGACCCTTAGGACCCCATTCATACCAAAAGTTCCATATCATAATATGGACCTACTCGAGGCCTCAAAACACATATAACAATATTGAAACAGCGAAATGCTTCTCAAATCAAACTTAATGAACTATCAAACTTTCAAAAGCTAATGCCGAAACATATCAAATCAACTCAGAATAAACCCAAATTTTGCACACAAGTCCTAATACATAATACGTAGCTACTCGTGCCCCCAAACTACTGAGTGAAGTGAAAATGCTCAAAATGACTGGTCAGATTGTTACACCTCCTCAACAGGCTGAACTCTCCACTGCACCTTTATTGAAGCTACATCCTTTGACCTCAACTTCAAAACTTGCCGATCCAAAATGGCCATTGGATTCACATCATAAATCAAATCCGCATCTAATTGAATCGTGATGAAGTCCAAAATATGAGACAAATTGCTGAAATACTTCTGGAGCATGGAAATATGAAATACTGGATGAACAATAGATATCCTTAGACGCAGTGCAAGCTTTTAAGCCACCTCTCCAATCCTCTCAAGTACCTAAAAAGGGCTAATGTACTTAGGGCTCAACTTTCCTTTCTTCCTAAACCTCATAACACCCTTCATGGGTGAAACTTTAAGAAGTACCTTCTCCCCCACCATGTAAGCAACATCACGAACCTTCCAACCATCGTATCTCTTGCAAAGCCGATCTTGAATCAACTTAACCTTGCCCAATGCATCATGAACCAGGTCAGTACTCTATAGAATAGCCTTACTTGGCTCAAAGCAACCAAACATAGATCGGCGCTGCATCCCATACAAGGCCTCATACGGAGCCATCTGAATACTCGATTGGTAGCTGTTATTATAGGCAAACTCAGCAAGTAGTAGAAACTAATCCCGAGAACCCCCAAAATCTGTGACACAAACGTGTAGCATATCCTTCAATATCTAAATAGTGCGCTTGGACTGTCCGTCTATCTCAAACTACCCCTATGCGTAACTCTTGCTACACTGCTCTTAGAACTGCAATGTGAACTATATTCCTTGATCTGAAATAATAGACACCAGCACCCCATGAAGGAAAACAATCTTGTGGATATAGCCAAACGCTACGAAGAAGAGATAGTCCCAACTTGAATGAAATGTGCGGACTTGGTCAACTAGTCGACAATTACCCAAATAGCATCAAACTTCTTCAAGGTCCATGGAAGACCAACTATGATGTCTGTGGTGATGCGCTCCCATTTCCACTCTAGAATCTCAAGCCTCTAAAGAAAATTTCTTGTCCTCTTATGCTCGTACTTCACCCGATGACAATTCAAGCACCAAGCTACAAATTCTGTTATGTTCTTATTGATCTTCCTCGACTAATTTCTGCCACAAGTTGTGGTACATCTCTTTAGTACCCAGATAAATAGAATACCACAAACTGTGGGCCTTCTCAAGAATCAATCGCGTAGCCCATCCAAATTGGGCACACAAATTTGACCATGCATCCGTAACACCCCATCATCTCCAATAGAAACCTCATTGGCATTATCGTGTTGAACCATGTCCTTAAGGAGAAGCAATTGGTGGTCTTCATACTAGTGTTCTCAAATGCGATCATGTAAGGAAGATCGGGAAACAATGCAAGCAAGAACCCGACAAGGCTCCGAAACATCTAACCTCATGAACCGATAAGCCAAGCCCTGAATATCTAATGCAAGCGGTCTCTCACCAACAGGAATGAACGCAAGGCTACCCATACTCACCACATTCCTACTCTAGGATCCGGCCACCACATTGGCCCTCTCGATATGATACAAAATGGTAAAATCATAAACTTTTAGGAGCTCCAACCATCTCTATTGCCTTAAATTTAGATCCTTTTATTTGAACAAGTGCTTAATACTCCGATTATCCGTAAAAACCTCATAAGACACACCGCAGAGATAATGTATCCAAATCTTCAATGCATGAATGATGGTTGCCAACTCCAAATCATGAATAGGGTAGTTATTCTCATTAGGCTTCAACTAGTATGAAGCATAAGCAATTACTCTACCCTTCTACATCAAGACGTACCTAATACCAATCCGAGAAGCATCATAACACATTGTATAAGAACCTGATTCCAAAGGAAAAACTAGAACTGGAGTGGTGGTCAAGGCAGTCTTGAGATCTGAAAGCTCTCCTTACACTCATCCAACTACCTGAATGGAGCACCCTTCTAGGTCAACTTGGCCAAAGGAGTTGCAATAGACTAGAAACCCTCCATGAAGCAACAATAATATCCGACCAAGTCGAGAAAACTCTGAATCTCAATAGCTGAACACAGTCTGGGATATCTATGAATTGCCAATATATTCTTTAGATCCACATTAATCCCCTCACTGGATACTGCGTACCCAAAGAACACCATCAAAATAAGCACAAACTCACACATGGAGAACTTGGCATAAAGTTGCTTCTCCCTCAACCACTATAGTAGAATCCTCAGATGTTATGCATGCTCCTCATGGCTACGTGAGTACACTAGAATATCATAGATAAATACTACGATAAACAAATTAAGATATGGCTGTAATACACTGTTCATCATATGCATGAACACTACTGGGAACTGGTCAGCACAAAAGATATCACAACCAATCCACACCTAATCACGTTGAAATCGACCATACTAAGCAATAAGAGATCTCTTGTCACGATCCAAACCGATGGACTGTGATAGGTGCCTGATTCATACATGTCGAACAACCTTAAGCATGCGTCTAAGATATAAAGATGAATAACATTTATGAGGGAAACTTGTTCGAAAGACATAGATATACATATACATGCAGAATACTGTATGGCGAGCCAGAAATAGTGCTATAGACATATATATACCAAAACTGAAAGCCGATAATGCCACATACTATCCAAATATACATAATTGTCTACATACCTCTAATATAATATAAAACTATACAAGGAGAGGACTAGGCCCCGTTACACCCATATATGCATATGAACATATCTACCAAAATCAAAAGCAGCTCTGGATCAAGTGGAGCATACCAAACCTTGTTGATCAAGGATCCTAAGAAGGGGAACCGTCAACTTGTCTAACTGTACCCCCAGGTATGAAACGCAAGACCCATGAAATAGGGCGTCTGTACGAATAATGTACTGAATAGGTCAAGCATAAAAATCAATATATAACAGATACAGATGAAACATGGAATAAAGAATTCTGCTTGTCAGTCTAAATAATTGTTACGCATCATAATATTACGTTGATATTACATCCTATAGTATTAGATTATGATGATGTTATGCTTCGCAGTATTAAATTGTGACAATGTTTCACCTTATAGTGTTGTATGTTGAATGTGTCGTAAAGTAATCAAAATTAGTCCAAGGAAAAGATTATTTGGATATTATTAGGATTATGCTATTTCAAACAAGTGAAGAGTGAAGAGTGAATTCGTGAAGGTCGGAGGGAGAGCAAGTAAAAAAAATGAATTTTGTCAAAGTTTGACATTTTGAGATAAAATACGGCCCGAGCTCAAATTCTCAATATTTATGTACTAGTACCATATAAGGTACCACATGACCATAATTATAAAGTGTGTAAAATGCATTAAAAGTGAATAACATTTTAAATAATTTAAAATAATTCTTAATTATATAGATAATTGGTTAATTATTACATAGCAAGAAATTATCAAATTAACCATGAGACTAGTGGTTAATTAAATATGATTTTGGATAAGGCTTGGACAACAAAATGTGGCAGCCCTTGAATATGGCGACAAAAGCCATTACATGACTCATCAGAGACATGTCAAGGTGTCTCCTTATTAGGACATTTAGCAAGTTTGTCTTAGCTTTAAGCCTTGAAGTAAATCATACAAAATTCTTTACGTAAGTGGGTTATACAAAATGCCAAATGCAAAGGGCTCTTATTATATTTATATACTTGCAACTCTTCATTCAGACTCCTGTGCTCAAACACTCTCTCAATTTGTGAATATTTACGCTCTCAAGTAGTGAAGCTGGACAGTAGGTGTAAGTGATCACCTTTTACAATATACTCATTGATGGTACACATAAGCTGGGTGTACAGTTTTACTGAAATATTGGCATAATGCTTTATTGCAATAGTTCCAAGTGTTAGAGCCTCAAAAATGTCGAGCGGAGATGGAAGAAAAATCTCTTTTAAAGATATGCAAATGGTGCAAAACCGGATAGAGCAGTGTCTACGGCAATATATGAGTCTCATCCAGGACAACATAGAGACAAGTGTCTCATTTCACTTCAAGTCCACTCTAAATCCAAACCAACCAACGCGATACAATGAAATATAGCTGAACAACACATAAGGAAACAAAAGTGGGAGAAACAGAGCTGTGACTCATAAAATAATCGGTCGGGTCGTTACATCCTCCCCCTCTAAAGCAAATATTCGTCGTGGAATGAGTCTAGAAACATATCTGAAGCCTCAAATAGGTGTGGATATCTGATTTTCATCTCTCGCTCGTCCCCAAAGTAGCTTCTTCCACAGGATGACCTCTCCACTGCGCTTTCACTGATTCTATATCCTTTTAATCTCAACTTTCGGACTTGCCACTCTGAAATAGCCACTGGCTCCACATCATAAGTTAAATCACCGTCTAACTAAACCGTGCTAAACTCCAAAACATGAGACGGGCCACCAAATATACTTCTGCAGCATAGAAATATGAAATACCGTACGCACGCTCGACAAGCTAGGTGTCAAGGCAAGCTCATAAGCCACCTAGCCAATCTTTTGAAGCACCTAAAAAATTCCAATGAACCGAGGGCTCAATTTTCCCTTCTTTCCAAATCTCATAACACCCTTCATGGGTGAAACCTTCAGTAGAACCTTCTCCCTAACCATATAAGATACATCTCGAACCTTCTTATCAACATAACTCTTTTGTCTTGGCTACGTTGCATGAAGCTGCTCCTGAATAACTTTCACCTTGTCCAAAGCATCTTGTACCAAGTCTGTACCCAAAATCCTAGTCTTGCTCGGCTCAAACCAACCTACCAGAGATCTACACTGTCTCCCGTATAAAGCCTCATATAGAGCCGTCTGAATACTCGACTAATAACAGTTGTTGTAAACAGAACTCTGCAAGTAGTAGAAACTAGTCCCATGAACCCCCAAAATCAATGGCACAAGCACACAATATACCCTCCAATATTTGAATAGTGCACTCAGACTACACGTCCTTCTAAGGGTGAAAAGTTGTGCTCAATTAATCTTGAGTACCCAACTCCCGCTGTACGGCTCTCCAAAACGGCAATGTGAACTGAGTACCTCTATTTGAAATGATGGAAACTAGGGCATGATGCAGGCGAACAATCTCTCGAATATAAATCTCAGCTAACCACTCTGAAGAACAGGTAGTACACACCCGAATAAAGCACGGACTTAGTCAGCTAGTCCACAATCACCCAAATAGCATCAAACTTCCTCAAAGTCTGTGTGAGTCCAACTACCAAATCAATGGTGATCCGCTCTCACTTCCACTCTAGAATATCCATATGCTGAAGCAAGCCACATGTCTCTTATGCTCATATTTTACTCGCTGACAGTTAAGGCACGGAGCTACAAATCCAGGTGCTGTCTCATGGATGAATGGAATACCATGAGATGTAGGCCTCCTTTAGAATCAGCTCCCAAAGCCCATCCTCATTGGGCACATATATCCAACCTTGCATCCTCAATACTCCATTATCACCAATAGTCGTACCTCTGGCATCGCCATGCTGAACTCTATCCTTGAGGACAAGTAAATGAGGATCATCATATTGGCGCTCTCTAATACGATCAAACAAGGATGACCGACAAATCACACAAGCTAAGATCCGACTGGGCTCTAAAATATTTAACGTCACAAACTGATTGGCCAAAGCCTGAACATCAATTATAAGAGGTCGCTCCCTAACAGGAATATAAGCCAAACTACCGACACTCACCGCCTTCCTACTCAAAGTATCGCCACTAGATTGGCTTCTCTGGATGGTACAAGATAGTAATATCATAGTCCTTTAGCAGCTCCAACCATCTATGCTGCCTCAAGTTGAGATTTTTCTGTTTGAACGAGTGCTGGAGGCTATGATGATCAGTAAACACCTCACACGAATAACCATAGAGTTAATGCCTACAAATATTTAACGCACTTGAACAAAGTAAGCCAACTCCAAATCATGAACATGGTAGTTCTTCTCATGGGGCTTCAACTGCGAAGATGCATAAGATATCATTCTACCTTCCTGCATCAACACACACCCATTACCAACTCGGAAGCATCATAATATACCATATAGTAATATGAAGCTGATGGCAAAACTAAAACTGGAGAGATGATCAAGGTAGTCTTAAGCTTCTGAAAGCTTGGCTTACACTCATTCGACCAAATGAAAGGAGTACCCTTTTGAGTCAATTTGGTTAAGGGTGACGCTATAGATGAAAATCCCCGAATGGACCGACGTTAATAACCCGCCAAGCCAAGATAATTGTGAATCTCTGCGGCTGAGGACATTCTCGGCCAACTTTAAATCGCCTCTATCTTCTTTAGATCAACCTGAATACCCTCACCCTCACTAGATACCACGTGCCCTAAGAAAGCCACTGAACTAAGCTAAAACTCATACTTAGAGAACTTTGCATAAAGCTTCTCCTCCCTCACCCACTGCAATACAACTCTCAAATGCTCACCGTGCTCTTTCTGACTATGCGATTACACCAGAATATCACCAATGAATACAATCAAAAAAATGAGTCAAGATAAGACCAAAACACGATGTTCATCAAATGCATGAATGCTAATGTGGAATTAGTCAGCCCAAAGACATCACAAGGAACTCATAATGATCATATCGGATCCTGAAAGCTGTCTTAAGAATATTTGAGTCGCTGATCTTCTAGTAGTGATACCCTTACCGGAGATCAATCTTGGAGAATACTCTCGCTCCCTGAAGCTGGTTGAACAAATTATTGATACAAGGCAAAGGATTTGTTCTTGATTGTGACTTTATTCAACTGCTTGTAATCAATGCACATTCTCACAGTGCCATCCCTCTTCTTCACTAATAGGACAGGAACATCCCATGGTCACACACTGGGCCGAATAAACCCCTTAACAAGGAGTTCCTGAATTTGCTCCTTCAACTCCATCAGTGCCATACGATACAGTGGAATAGAAATGGGATGAGTACCCGATACCAAATCAGTAATAAAGTCCAGTGGCATGCCCGACAATACTACAGGAGACACATTCAGGAAGTCCCTCACCACTAGAACAGAATCAATACTATAAGTCTCTACATCCCTCATAAAGGCCAAATAAGAAATACAACCCTTCCCAACCATCCGTTGGGCTATCAAGAATGTAATCCCCCTACTGGGAACATAATCTTATGAACCTTGCCATTTAATCCATGGCACACCCTGTATAGCCAACGTTACTGTCTTAGCATGGTAGTCCAAAATAGCTTGACATGAAGATAACCAATCCATGCCAGTATCACATCATAATCAACCATACCTATGCAACGAAAGGTCCACTCAGGTATCTAAACCCCCAATAGTCACTACACAAGACCGATATACGCGGTCCACAACAACAGTATCGCCCACCGGAATAGTTACACGAACAGATGAAACAAGAGACTCATGTGGCGTATCCAAATAAAGAGCAAAATATGATGGCACATATGAAAAAGTGGAACCAGGGTCAAATAATACAGAGGCATCTCTACGGCAGACTGAGACAATACCTATAATCACAGCATCTGAAGCAATACCATCTAGTCTGATGGGAGGAAATAGAAATGGGCCTGGCCGCCCCCTGATCGGCCTCTCTCTCTAGGGCGACCCTTAGCTGACAAACCTCCACCACGAGCTGATTGGGCAGGTGGGGAAGTAACTGGTGCTCAAGCCAAAAGTTGACTCCTCAACTGGGATGAACCTCCCCTAAGACGAGGATAGAATATCTTGATATGATCCAAATCTCCGCACTCGGTTCCTAGAAAATGGCAGTACGGACTAAAGAGAGTCCCGAGTACTGAGATACCCACTAGAAGAACTAGGCATATATGAACCTTGAACTGATGGTGCATGAGTCGAACTCTGAGCTGAGAGGCACTGAGAGATGAGTGACCCTGATGTGAACTATGAGAACCATAGACAGATGATCTACCATGATGGCCCGAATGAGTTGATTGAGCATGTCTGAATGGACGGCCTCTGCCGTGTTGAAACTGGCCTCTAGAAGGAACACCAAGAAAACTACCAGATCCCTGAGACCTATTTGCCTCCCTCTCAACTTGTTCCTAGTGGCGAACTGGCTCTACCTCTCTGGAAATGTCAATCACTTCCTCAAAAGAAGCACTAGATACCCTCTCTCAGGTCAGAAACATTTGTAGCTGATAAGTGAGGCCATCAACGAACCTCATGATCCTCTCGCTATCTATTGGGAACTATCCAGATAGCATGACGAGCCAACTCAGAGAATCTCATATCATACTGCATCACGGTCATATCCTCCTGGCGCAACTACTCGAACTGTCTGCGCAGCTCTTCCTTACGGGGATGCGGTACATACTTCTCCAGGAAGAGAATGGAGAATTGATGTCAGGTAAGGGGCATTGCACCAGCATTCCTATGCCTCTCATAAGCCTCTCACTAAGTGAAGGCAGCTCCAGAAAACTAAAGAATAGTAAATGAGACCCAGTGGTCTCTAGAATACCCACTGTACATAGAATCCTCAAACACTTGTCCAAGAAACCCTGACATCCTCTCCCTCTGCACCACTAAAAGTCGGAGGCTGAAGTCTACCAAACCTCTCCAACCGATGTTGCTTATCATCAGGCATAACAAGTACCACATAATCCTGAGCATGTGCAACCGGCTGGGCTGGTGGTGCCTCTGGTGTCTGTAGTCCTTGAACAACCTTCTCGGGTGCACAAGCAGTGGGAGTCTGAGTGCCTCCCCCGGCTTGAGAAATTTTTGTTGTTGTAGAAACTGCGACCGCCTAAACAAGACTAGTGCATACAGGCAAGATCTGAGCTACGGTCTCCTGAAGACTTGAAATAACAATAGGCATAGTCGGTGCCTGAGCCGGTCCTGCTAGAGCATCCCCCTTTGGAACCTGATCATGAACTGGGGCAGCTAGTGGATCTGCAGGTGCTACCCTAGCTGATGTGCGGGCTACACTCCTTCCCCTACCATGGCCTCGATCACGACCGTAACCTTTAGTGGCCCCAACTGGTGGTACTGGTGATCATTCTTCCTGACCGGAAACACGTGTCCTCACCATCTATGAGAGAACAGAATACCAGAATTTTAGTTACCAGCATCATTAGATTCACACGATAAGAATTCGAGAATGTGAAGTTTTTCCTAAATATTATGCAGCCTCGCGAAGATAAGTACAGACTGGGGTTTCTTATCAAGCAGATTTGGCAGTTATTTACTCTTAACGATTTGACATATCGGTTATCGGCTTTTAAATGTATTAATCTACTAGAAACCTGATAAGATATCGAGCAGATTGGTATCAGACGGTTATCGGGCGGTTTATCAGCTTAATTCAACCTATATTGCATGCACTAATTGTTTGCTAACAGCCTAGCATACAAATTCAAAAATTGAGATTACACATTGAGTCCAGACATATATGTCTATTAACGCCTACTACCTACATAAGAATGATGTAGTGTGTCATGTGTTGAGAGTGAAAAAAGTAGAGCACATTGTACATTGTAGGCTACATTACATCCCAAACCCAAAGGAGACTACATATAAGTCCAGGCATACATATCTTAACGCCTACCATTAAATCCCAAAGCAGACTACATTACATGAGTCCAGCCATACATATGTCTGTTAACGCCTAGCACACAAATTCAGAATAGAAAATTACAGTCTATATTCAAAGTGAGTCCAGAATACATATTTCAAAATGGTTAATCCATAAGTGAGCAGACTACACACTGCACAGAAATGTTTGGCCTACAGCTAACGCCTAATAGTGCTTGAATTTCTACAGCTTCAAAGTTCATAAGTGAGCAGATCCTTGTAAAAATTATGCATACACCAAATGTCAGCATTAGGAAAGATTTTGGAACTTCTATAATTTCAACATTATGCAAGAATACAGCATTAGGCAAGATAAGTGCGCAGATCCCTTTCAAGAAAGTTAGTATAGCTTAGAATTGGAACTTCTATATTGGATGTTTTCAATCAATGTGTGATAAAATATAACGCATATTTAGGTTCCACTCATCATAATTGCAATTATTGTCCTAATGATGAAACCAAAAGCTTATAATTTTTCAGGTATTTTCTTTCGTTTGTGCTTCCGGCTTGATATGTGTTCCTTTATAGAAGGATTAAAAAACTTAGAGCAACTCATAGTGAAATCAATGTTTTCATAGTAATGGAAATCCTCAAAGGTCCCTCTTGAATAATTCAGTAATCTATAAGTTTTATCCTTGTTATGGTGCACTCTGGTATACAATCTAAAAGAGTAAACCTAGAGAAATGAAGAGACTGTATGATTATAAACATAGACAACAGGCATTAGTTTAAAAAAAACAAAAGCATAGGTGAACCATAGACAGCAGCTTAAACAATCCTGGGATCTTCTCAGGCATAGTACGTAAGATAATAAATACACACTTATATACAGCAAATACTTGAAGCCGATGGTTTAAATTCGAATTTTTATTAGATATATTAACACTACACGTCAATTACGGAAGGGTCTTTTCCATTGCTGGCTAAATTTGAAGAAAAAAATTAAAATAATGAGTCGTGCTATAAATATAAACTTATCAACAACACTTATATACAACAAATATGGTAACAATATTATTACCTTATTCAAGAAACTCAAATTTATCAAAATCTTCCTCAATACTAATAGGTTGTTTTAATTTTTTATTTCGAAGCCAATCTTAAAGACATATAGAGCTTGCACCAATTTAGGAGTTAATGAACTCCTAAACAAATCAAGAAGACGTCCTCCCATACTAAATTCACATTCAGATGCCACACTTGAAACCGGAACAACTAATATATCACGAGCCATCTCCGCAAGAATAGAAAATCTAGCTGAGTTCAATTTCCATCAAAGAAGAACATTAAATTCGTTAGTGTCATCCTTAGTTTCTTCACCTAAATATTTATCTAATTATGTTCTAGTATTAACACCTACACTCTCACTTTTATATTTTTATATCTTGCATGAGTGATTCTAAAAATCCTATATTTTGGTTACTTGCTTTACTGCCAGAAAGCCCAGTAGTTGAAGTGTCCAATAAAGAATAATCTGAAGATGAAGAAATCGCAATACCTTTTGAGCTGGGCTTCACATATTTACTAAATAATGAAGTCATGTACTTCGTCAATTCTGCTTGTATAGTCGCCCCCGGATCTACACCAAACATCTTTATTCGATCATGTATCGTGGATCCAAATACATGAGATAAAACTTATCTTGTTCATTTTTTCCTGGATCACCCCAATACTTATCAAACTTTTCTTTCATATTCTTTGCCATTTCACTTAAAATTGAGTCCTCATTTGCTATCAATTGCTTCAAATAAATAGCAACTTCGCAAATTTTCAAGAAAATAAATATTCCATGTAACATAACGTGATCTAGATATCTTAAAAGTAAGAAGATAGAAGATTTCAAGAAATTATGTAATTCTTTTTATATTCTCCCAATAACTACTCAAAAGCTCACCTATAGGAAATTCCAACATCAATATAAGAACGCTCAAGATAATGTCTAAAGCCAATTTCACTAGAAGCATAATGTAAAAATGCACTTTCAAATCCATCAGCCCTGTGCAACATCAAGTAGGTGGAATTCCACCTAGTTGGAACATCTAAGCATAAATTTTTTTTACAATTGAGTTGTTCATCATCAAAACATTCTTGAAACCTCTTCAACTTCGTAGGAGACCGCCTAACATATGTTACAGTATGCCAAACACATTCAATAGACACTGAAGATTCTTTTAAACCATCCTATACCACAAGATTCATGATGTGAGCTATGCATCTCATGTGAAGGTGAGTACCGTCCATCATATTAGTTCCCATTTTTGTTAATTGCTTAGACAATTCTTTTACTGCCACCTCATTTGAGCTTGCATTATCAACTGTGACAGTGAAGATCTTATTTATCCCCAACTCACGTAAGAACCTACCAATACCAATTGTCATATCTTCGCCTTTATAACTAACAAAAAGACAAAAATAAATTATTCTCTTATGCATATGCACTCACTATTAATTCAATGGGCAGTGATACACATGTAATTGATCCTTTGTATAGAAGTCCACGTATAAGTGGTAATACATACTCTTTGTTTTGTTTCTATAAAAAAACTCTTCAACTTTTGTTTTTCTTCATTAAAAAGATCAAAATAATTCCTTGTTACAGTACTACGGGAAGGGATCCGAAAATAAGGTTGTGCCACTTTCCTAAAGTCTCTAAAACCTTCTTTTTCAACAAAGCTAAAGGAAGCTCATCAACTATTACCATATAACATAACGCCTTCCTACATTCAACTTGATCAAATTTCCAAGTAACAACAACTACGTCACCCTAACTACCCCTCGGAATAGATTGAAAGCCTAAATTTGATTGTTTTTTATCAACAATAGCAGGGTGTTTAGGACACTTAGGCATATGAGAAAAAAGTGCCAACGCATTGTCTTTGGTCTTAAATACATACTCAATGAATCAATAGTCATATTTTACTTTTGTACTCCCTTCAAAAGTAATAAATTCTGTAAAATGATCCCATACAACAAACCTTTTTTCCTTTTTTGGTTATATTTGACTCTGTTGTTTGAGCTTAACTTATTGCATTTTTAATTAGAAGCCTCATTTTCACCCATCATCACCTTATCACTTTGTATATTTTTAGCCATGTATGAGTCACTGCAACAAGAAAAGAAATGAAATGAGTGTCACACCTCCTTTTTTACCTACATCCCCCGGAAGGATGTAATAAAGGGAGTTTTCCAATTAAAGGACAATTGAAACGAGATTTATTTATTTATTAAATTCAGAGTCGCCACTTGGGATAATTTATAGTGTCCCAAGTCACCGGTTAAAATCCTAAATCGAGGAAAAGATTGATTCTGTTTAACAGTATGCGAACCAGAAATTCAGGTAAGAAATTTTGTTAATCCGGGAGAAGGTATTAGGCATTCTTGAGTTCCGTGGTTCTAGCACGGTAGCTCAACTGCTATAATAATTATCTGATTTTTAAAACATTTTGAGCCTATGCATATTTTTTCAAACCTTTAACCACTTTTATTCATTTTAGGAATATTACAACGTTATTAAAATGCGTCTTGAACCACGTCACATTAATGCACCCGCAGTCTTCGACAAATTTTAATATTGTTGAGATATGGATTTGGATCACATATATACGCACTCGAATTTTAGGAAGGTAAATTATTAAAATAACGCGCCTAAAGCAGCTACGCATTTTTAACTTTGCGAGGGCCATGGAAATTTGCTAAATGGAACACCTGGAATTCTAAAGATTTTAAAAGAAATAATTAAACGAGGGCCACACATTTGATATTTTATTTGGCGTGGCGCACCTCAATTCCGTTTTAAAGGATATTGAAATTAAAATTATGAGGGCCATAACTATTTATTGTCTACTATGGCTCACCTCAATCTATTCGAAGGGTCTAACTTGATTAAAGAATATAAAAAAGCCTAAAGGAATTCATAGGTATTTTGTGTTGAAGCTTAAAATCAAAACGAAATCAGCAAACAATGTCCAGTCCCCTTTATTAGCTAAACCCAACGATGTACTGTAGCTAGGGGGCCATCGACCTTGAAGGATTTGAGCCAAAACCTCAAAGGCCAGCCCACTTTGAAAACAAAGCAGCCAAGGAGGGGAATTCGGGCTCGAATCCCCTTGATAGTAAAACACAGGCAACGAATTGCAATAAATGGAGACAAAGCAAAATCCATTTGGATCTAAGCCCAAAACACATGCACAAATTGCCATTCAAATTTATGCTTTACAATTGCTTCAACATGGAATAGCAGACAAGTAATTTGATCAGCTACTCCCAAATCAAATATTCAGGTTCATCATGCTTGACATCAATCTATTAACTAATTTTGCAAAACCACCACGTGGCTCTTAATTTATTTATGACCTTGGCTTCATCTACGTGAATAGTAAATAGAATTATATGAAGTAACTTGATGAACAATCATGAAAAGCACACTTAATCTGATTTCCGACCTGTATCACACTAATCCATGCACTTTTGGTTTTAGCCCATCACAAAACCCTTTGCATATCTAAACAAGCCCAAACCTCATTCTCAAACCAATACATATATCCAATTACATTAAGTACCCAGAGATTAGTATCAATCAGAACAACGATCATAAAACTTTACTTCCAAAACAAGTAGTGACCCTTTTTTATCGAACACACTCTGATTCCAAAAACTAAAATGATAAGCTAAAGATCAAAACAATAGAGCTTAATCACATGATTGAACATATGCATATTAAACGGGTGAACGACTTAACCAACAGTCCATATACACCAAAGGCTCAAATGTCCTGCATTACTTACACACCACCAAACTATAAGACCTCATGTTTTCCATCAAAACAAGATTCCGCATGAATTTCCTAGGAAATATTACCCTACTACTATATAAAATGGATAGGCGTGGCTAAGTATTATTACACGACATCACTAACTTCAGGATTTCAAAGTAAATAGCTAACATTCATGGTTAAAGGAAACAGTATTTATTCATAAAATCTTCAGGCAACTACAACTTTCATACTTGCATCTAATCTTTCATAGAATCGTGGAATACCTGGAAGTAAGCGAAAGAAGAAAAGGAAGAATCAACAGCAATAGTAGCAGGTAATCAACAGCAGAAACCAACCAAATTCAACAATTAAATACAGGAGATCAACTCAAAAACGCATAGGAGAAATTGACCCTCAACCAGCTTGAATAAAAACTTCCAACAACCAAACATCAATCCATTTTGAATATCAGAATATCAAATTTTTTTGTTGTTTCTTAGAAGTAAGAAGAAGTCACTGAAGTTTTAATGGAATAGTAGAAATTTTGCCACTTTTGTATTTTATTGGAATTCTGATCTCTAATTCTCTAAAAGCAGTCCCCATCAGCTTTCCTTTAGCGGTGCCTTTATAGCCAAGCTCCTATGGCATCTGAAAGTGGTTTATTTTTTGCCTTTTAGCCCCTTTTTATAATTTGTTCTTATTTGAAAGTCCTTCAATTTTTTACTTGCTTGCCAAGAAAATCAATTTTCAGCTTTCTAGAAGCTTCTTAAACATCTACTTAAGAGATTCCCCAAGTAACATATCCAATTTGCTCCGTATCCCCCATGTTTTTACCTTCAGCGAATTCCAGACCCATAATGGGTCAAATTGACCCGATGGTCCAACCATTTAGATGGCCTAACCTTTTCTCCAACGGGTCAACATGCCGAAACCCAGGCAGACCAGTCCAAACTATGGTCTGAAATGCCCAAAAACAAACGCCTTGCAACAATTAGGCTAACAGTTCGTTAACTAGAATCAACTAAATTATTAATCTAGGTTATTTAACAGCTAATTGCACTGACTAAAGAAAGTGTAAGGTTAATCATGCATGAAAAAATTGCCTCGGACCAAATAAAAGGAAATACGAAGAAAAGAAGACATAAGTAGAAGAGATTGGAAAAAAGAAACAACAAAAAATACCTAGGCAACAATTCTAAGCTGAAAATAGGGAGCCTAGGTCTTTCATCCTCTAAAATTCCAGCAAAATTTGACATTAATCGCATGTACTCACAAAGATCACACGACTAACACCGTATTAAACCTGAAATTACAACCAAATCTTGGCTTGGAATTGTTTAGGTCTTAGGATTTCGGTTTCAGATTCGAGGAGCTTGGGGGATATTCGAGGAATGAGCTCTGTAGATTCAACATGACGGAGGAGTGGGGTCCCATAGTGTTGATTTGATGGTCTTTGGTGGTGGCACCGCCACAAAACAAATTTTTGCGACTCTAGGGTTTTGAAGATTTGATGTGTTCCAATGGGATTTGAGGGAAACAGGGTGTGGTATGGACATGAGGGAGGGAAGGAGAAAGTGTGGTGTGAGTTTCAAGGCTATTGGAGACTCGCCACCGTCGTGGGGTGATTTCCGGCGGCAGCTGGCGGTGGTATTACAGGGAAACTGGAGGGGTTATGAGGGATCAGTGAGGGGTAGGGGGTGTTTATGACAGTTTTATACTTAAGGTACCCTAGCTCACAGTCGTTCGATTGAGGAATCTCGATAGCTCAGATCTTTCTCTGCTAAACGGGGTCGTTATTGGTGGTAACGGGTGGATCGGACCAGGTAATATGGGTTCTGGGCTAGGTTTTGAATGGGTATGGGGGAATTCTAATTGCTCTGGGAAAACTAAATTTGATTTTTGGCCAAAACAGACTTTACTC
The DNA here is from genome assembly GCA_034376525.1 of Nicotiana benthamiana. Classification (NCBI taxonomy): domain Eukaryota; kingdom Viridiplantae; phylum Streptophyta; class Magnoliopsida; order Solanales; family Solanaceae; genus Nicotiana; species Nicotiana benthamiana. Next base: position 122,015,915 of record CM067331.1, read on the forward strand.
TTCATTTCCCATCTTTTTTCATTTTTCTAAATCCCATTTTTTTAATTAAAATAATTCCTAAATAAATCCCTAATACCTAATTAACTTAAACAAAAACATTAATTAAACCTCGGTGATAATTAACATAATTAATTAAAAACGAATTAAAAGAATAACTGCATGAAAATAAAAGTTAAAAATGAAAGCACAAATTAAACTATTTTTGTGATTTTCTCATTTTTATAAAACAACTAATTTGTTAATTAATCCTAAAATGTAAAATTAAATTCTACATGAAAATAAAACGTATTTTTTGTATTTTTCATGAATTAAACAAAATAAACATACACAGCCTAATGCAAACAATTGACTGAAAAATGCCACAAAAATCCACAAAATTGCAAACAATGAAAGAAATTATTTTGTTTTGTATTTATGGGAGTAATTAACATAGGTCAAAAATCGCGTGCTCACAACTTCCCAAATAACTTACAAACTCAAAAAAATCTGATTTTCGAAAGCAAAGCCTTTGAATGGCCTTTAATGGTAGATTTCTACTCTTAAATTTTCTTATATTGCAACCAGGTGACACACATGGGGAGAAGCATTATTGGCAGACGACTCCTTGGTATCATTTATGACTTGTGTGCAAAATTTGAGGTTAATCGAAGTTGGTTTGATAGATTTCGGCATCGATTGTAGAAGTTAGAAATTCGTTAGTTTCAATAGGCTTGATTTTGGGTACCATTCATGTCTTTTATGTTGTTTGACGTAAATTGAAATTTTTGAATAAATTTGTATCATGTTTTAGGACTTGTTGGTATATTTGGATGGGGTCCCGGGGAGCCTCGGGTGGATTCAGATGGTTAACGGATCGAAATTTGGATTTGGAACATTGCTGAGATTGCTCAACTTCTGGTGTGATCACACCTACAGTGAGAGTGGATGATGTGTGACCCCACAGGTGCAAAAATGAGTGGGGATGATGGTTCCGTAAAAGTTTTAATGTATCTGAAGAAGCAAAGTGGCTTCTGCGATGAAAGGAAGCGCATGAGCGGGCATGATAGCAGGTGCGACACTTCTTTCGCAGGCACATGTGTGCGGATGCGAGCATATTTTCGCATAAGCAAAATGCTGGTGTTGAGTGTGATACGCAGGTGTTCTCCATTTTTTGCAAGAGCGGTTACACAAAAGCGGACCTCCTATGCGCGAAAGTAGAATCGATGGGTAGTTAAGGTGTGGTTAAGGGTTTGAATTCATTTTCATCTTTTGTACCTAGAGAGCTTGGTTTGTGATAATTTTTTAGGGAGTTTCAAGGAAATATTCGGGGTATGATATTCTAACTTGAATTTGGAAATTATGCATGAGTCCATCGTAATTTTTTTCATTTAATTACTGATTTGAGTTGGAAAATTTGGGGGGATGTTAAAACTTCTTAGGCCGAATTTTGGGGATTGGAAACATAATTTTGAGTTTAAATAATTTTAGTATAGTTGGAATCACCATTAAATGGCTTTTATAAAGTTTGTTGATTTTGAGACGTGAGCCTGGGGTTGACTTTTTTACTTTGTTTAAAGATCTTAGATTTATCATTTGGAGTCAATTCCTATAGCTTCTATTGATAATATTACGTTACTTTTGGAAAGATTCAAGCCTCCCAACGGTCAATACGCATGGGAATGACTTGCTAGTTGAATGATTTGATTTGTTTAATGTAAGTATCTTATTTAAACTTGGTCCAGGCAATTGTTGCCTGAATTGTTGTGATAGCTACGTTCTATTAGGTGCGCACATGTGTGTGGATGAATCCATGTGCGGGCATATGGATTATTTATTCATGTTCGGGTTGTGCTCGGACTTTTATAAGCCTATAATTGACTGTTAAGATTTAAGATATGATATTTCTCATATTTTTAATATTGTGTGAACTGTTTGATCCATATTTGAGGCTAAATAGAGGTTTAATCCCTGAATGAACTTGATAAATGATTTTCAGTGATTAAAGTTCCTATTCGAGCTATGATAGCACACCTTGCACATACCTATACTTTAGCATATCATTTATACTAGTCCATGAGCATGCGATTTGTTATTCATTCATCACATACATGTATAATTATTTAATTACTCTTGTATGATATGTTTGGACTGGAGACCTGTAACCATGCCGGGAAGATTGTGTTGTTGTGCCTGTGACCATACCAGGAAGATTGTGTCATTGGCATGTGAGTTGTCCATGTAGCACGTGAGTTGTTTGTGCGGATCCATATATTGATGTTATTAGCATATTAGTTATCCGTGCGGATTCTATTATAAGCACATGAGTTGTCCAAGCAGAATGTGAGTTATCCGTGCAGTGTGTGGATACGGATCCATCCCCCCAGGGTCATTTTATCATGTTTATCTCTTGATGGTGTACACACGGATACTGGAAATACTTATTAGTGGTTTGGAACAGATATAGAAAAGTGAGGGAATATAGCCGGTATGTTATTGGATTTTTGGATTTCATCTTTACTTGCAATTTTCTTGATTATTTATCTGATGTAATTGACATGACCTCTATATGCCAAGATATTTACTGAACAGAATATTTGAGAAATTGTACACACATACACGGATGTCTTCTTACTAAAATTTGGGATTTGATTTTAATACTGTCTTGTACTTGTTAAAAGATGAAACTACACAGGTGATGCATAGTATCATTAGTAAATTGTGCTTTTACACATTAGCGTGTTTACTTACAATACTTATTGCAGACATTGGGTCGGTTGTACTTATACTATACTTTGCACTTAGCAAATCTAAGTGTGGGGACCAGTTTTCAATAGTAGATTGCTTTTCGGACTATCTGCTAGAGGCTAGGTAGAGCTGCATCTGTGGTCACAGTTTGACTTATCTTATCCTTTCATACCGCTATCATAGTTCTGACAGTGCATTTATGTTCAGTTTCAGACTTGTATTCCATTGTAGTAGCTCATGACTCCTTACTTACCATATTCTAGGGGTATTCACATTGTATTAGTAGTTTTTATTGCATTGAGACATCAGGTTACGCTATTGTTATGAATTTCGTTAATTATATTGCCTTCATTATCATGTGTCGGCTTGTCTAGACGGTGTATTACGTTCCATCACGGCTTTTTGGGGTTTTGGATCATGACACTTCTCTTGTCTCCTTACCCTTTTCATTATTTTCCTAGTTTATGTTGCGCTTGAAGCTTGATCTCTTTGTACTACTTAATTCTGCCACAAAGGCACTAGGTACAACTTTAGCAGCATGAATCCCCTCATCTTCAAGCTCCACATGACGGTCAACATTAGCAAATATTTTGATACTATTAGTTTGGGCCATGTTAATCTTTAGATGTTCCCACTTATTGGAAAGAGACTGAATCACCATCTGAACCTGCTATTCATCAGTGTAACAACCCAACTGGTCATTTTGATATTTTGGCGTTCCATTTGGTGGTTTGAGTAGCTTTATAGTGTATGTTATGACTTGCGTATATGATTGGTTTCAATTTTCAAGTGGTACGGGATTAATTTGGAAGAATGATTCTTGTTTTAGAAGCATTAAGTTGGAATATTTAACCAAGGTTCGACTTTTGTCCAAAAAGTTTGGTTAAATTCCGACGATTTTTGGATAAGTTTGGGTTGTATGGTTATTTTTTCCGGTTTCAACGTTGATTCGAGCATAAAGGTTACCATATTGAGAAACGGCCTTTGATTCTTGTTTCCACTACACCATTATATCTGTATCACAATTTTAGAATCATAGCAACTGAAATCATCAAGTTTTGACATCGTATGAGAAAATTATGGTCATTTTACTAAGAATTGGGTTACAAAATTTTTCATATTAGTTATGAAATTGCTACTGAATTCATATTTAAAAATATGCACTATTTCCAAATATTGAAACAAACATATCTCCTTCATTATAAGGTCAAATGGAGTGATTCAAAAGCCTAACTTGATTGAAATTTCACAAGGAATCCATTGAAAATATCAAAGAAAATTTTGGGATCATTTGGCACTTGAAACGATGAAGAATAACTAGACATTTTTTTGCTATTAATGTTGTTGGAGTTTTTCTCATCTTGAACGTTTGGGGTTGGGGAATTCAAGGATGTTTCCCTTGGTTTAAGCTTTCATCCATGATTTTAATTGAAAACTCATTTAATTCATTAAATAAAGACCTAGGGCTATGTCTTATATTTTAAAAATTAAAAATGAGTTAGAGGCATTTCCTTATGTTCTCCTATAGTAGGAGAACAACATACTTAAATTTGGCGAGTTCTGGAGGAGTATTTTGGAAGATATGGGACCCAACTAGAGTGGGTTGGACTCTTGGGTTATGAACACCCAAGAGCGATATTTTGGCGAATTGGTTGAGCTATCAGACTTCGATTCAGTCAGGTTTCATTCGTGTGAGCTTGTATTGGTTCGGACTTCGCTGGGGTAAGCGTGGATTCAGAATCCAACACAAGTCGACGTTGACTTTTTGGGAATATTTAAAGATCATATCTTTATTTATTATAAATTAGTTTCTCTTGCATTGTTTGATCTTATTAAATTATTTTTGGTTAGATTTGAGCCGTTTGGAGGTATATTTTTGGGGGAAAAGATATTTCAGAGGGTTGAGTTGTCCTAGTTTAGGTAAGTATATTACCTAACTTTGTGTGGGAAAAACTACCCCTTAGGACTTGGGTGATTGGGTGATTGTGCTAGCTGTATTATGTAAAAGCCTTGTACGCTAGGTGACAAGTGAATATACGGGCTATATATATGATATTTTACCAATTAATATCATATAGACTCTTTCCATGCCTTTAATTGAATTTTCATAATATGTTATATCTCTCATTGTTAATCTACTCTTATATGCTCTATTTGACGTTGTTAGTACTTGTTCTACCTCTTATTTGTTATTTTGCTCATATATACTTTAGTTGAAGTTATTGCATTCCTTGTTGTTTTGTTACCTCTTAATTGTTGAATCACTTTTAATTGTCGTTATTATTTCGTGGAATATCATCTTATTGATTTACTTATGTTGAAGTTGTAATAGCCGTTATCACATTGAGGTGAAATTGTTAACTGTTGAGATGTTTCTTGTTGAGAAATTCCCATGATTTTGTTTTTGTTAAAATTCTTGTATACATTGTGATTGAGCCATGTGCTATTTGCTATGGAAATATTAGTGTTGTTGACTCTACGGAAAGTTGTGGCGTATAGGCACTTGAGGTGCGAGTTATTTTTGTGTTGTGATATTAATACGGATGTGATGGTATAAGGCTAGGGATTTATACGCATGTGGTGAGATAAGGTGGGCTTGATACATATGTTATTAGTTTGGGAAATACTTGAAGTCACTCGGTGAGATGAGGTGGGGTTAAACGCGTGTAGCTATTTTGGAAAAAATAATTTTCAAACTTAAATGTAAGTTTCACGCAGTGATATAAGGAAAGATTGTGATAGAAATTGTGAAATGTGAATGCGAGGCGGTACATCGATTGTGATTTTCATTATACATTGCATGTTGGAAAAACTTGTTGATTTGAATGGCCATTGTTCTTCCTTCAATCATTCATCCGTATTTTCATTGTGGTTGGTTATTCGTTATTATCATGGTGTTAGAACGATTGTGGTTTCTTTATGAATCATATATTCTACGTGATATGTTGTGTTGCTTTAACATGCCAATTTGTATCTTTGTTATATTAATTTATTGTCAATATAAATTTAATTGATGTTCTTTCTATTGTTAGCTTATGCATATCTTGAACAGGTTTCTACGTTTAGCAGATGTCTTGACCTGGCCTCGTCACTACTCTACTGAGGTTAGGCTCGATACTTACTGGGTACCGCTGTGATGTACTCATACTATGTTTTTGCATATTTTTGTGCAGACCCAGATATTTTGATTGTGTTGTTGAGAGTTGCGTTTGTACGACGGGAGACTTCAAGGTATACCTATTTGGCATTCGCAGGTCTCGGAGTCACCATATTACTTTACTATGTTACTGTTAAATTATAATCAAAATAATATTGTGTTTAAAAATTCTAGAGTGTTTTTAAGTGCTTATGACTCCGTACTACCGGTTTTGAAAAATATATAATAATTGGTTTGTTGCAGCTATATATGTTATTTAATCGTTTATGATAAAAGATTATATAGTTCAACTCTATTTCTAAATCAGCATGTATTAGGCTTACCTACTTTTAGAGACTAGGTGTCATCATGATATCCTAAGGTGGAAAATTTGGGTCGTGACAATCAGAGAGAACATGAGTAGAACTTTTGAGTTGAGAAATCATATTTGACATCACCCTTGGATGTTTCTTGACACTGTGATCATGACGCTTTTTGTATCTATCAAAATTAATTGTCAATTGTCCAAGGAGAGTCACAATTGTACTATCATATGACTCTTAAATATTCCCACACCGCTTGAACAGTAGGATATTGCTCACATTCTTGGATGAGATTGTTAGCAGCTAAACTTACAATAATTTCACGTGTAGTGGAATCTTTCTTTTCTCAAATATTTAAAGTTTTCATATTCCTCCTGTGTTAGGCAGTGTTACCCTCCTCTGGGTGACTCGTAACATGATTAATATTTTCAAGAGAATCTTGCTCTTTGAGTACATACCACATCTTATGACTTCAGATGTCGTAATTTTCATCATTTATTTGTCACATTTGTTCAAGTCAGCTGTCACGACCCCAGTTCGCATTATGTGAACATGTCATGATGACACCTAGTCCCTACGACTAGGTAAGCCTAACAATGTGGAAAAAAAATAACGTGTGGGAATAAATAATTCAAATTTTAACAACTAGAAGAAAAATGTATATAAATGGCGCTCCAGATATATATCTTAACATCACGGAAACCCACAATATTATTCCAAAACCCGAAAACTCACGGGAACACAAGCTGAAGGAAATGTAGTACAATGCTCTAACTCCAGAATGTCTAAAACAACAGTAAGAAGGAAGGCTAACTGCTAAAAGATAGAATAAAATAAAGACTCCTTGGTCTGCGGACGTGGCAAATATACCTCGAAGTCTTTACTAGATCCCTCTGCCTTAAGGGTGATACGCCTGGGTAGAGGTACCTGGATATGCACATGAAAAACATGCGCAGAAGGGCATGAGTACACCACAGCGGTACTTAGTAAGTTCCAAGCCTAACCTTGGTCGAGTAGTGGCGAGGAAGGTTAGGGCCCAACTAATGTTAAACATAATAATAAGTTTCAACAGTATGAAATAATCAATATAAATGAGAACAAGAATAAATTAAGATAGGTTATATCAGGAAACAACAATTATACAAAAGAACAAAGTAAACTCGGAAATCAGAACAACTCAATACCAATAGTAACACGAGAATCTCCCAGATTACCGTCCTGTAGTCCCTTTCATAATTGTCCAGAAGATCTCCAGGGATACCGTCCTGTGGTCCATCATTTGTATATTTCCGAAGGATCTCCTAAGATATCGTTCTATAGTCCAACTGTCAATGCGCGGGGATCTACCAGAACCCCAGTTCGTAGTCCCAAATGTAAATACCCAATACTAGGGGAATATACCGGGTGTAATCCCGTAGTTCCATATAATTTTGCATGGGGTCTATCGGAAATCTAACCCGCAGCCCCAAAGTAAACGTGTAGGGGGATTTACCGGGAATCTAACCCGTAGTCACAAAGTAAATGTGCAGGGGGATCTATCGGGAATCTAACCCGTAGTCCCAAAGTGAACAGACAAGGGGTAGCTACCGGAATCCCACATCCGTAGTCCCAATGTAAATATGCAGCAATAGCAAGAAGATATTCAAAGAATGAATTTTATAACAAGGCAACAAATAATCCAAGCCTAACATGCTACACATTATGCAAACAGGGCAACTTAAACAAATAGACAGTTTAAATCAACAAAACATGATCTTCTAACTAGCAAAATGCTAAATTTGCAAGTGTAATAAAGCATAAAGGGAAACATGCTAATAAGTACTTTAAGAAATACCGGATTTTCGACAATTTTCACAAGTACGTTCTCGTCACCTCGCGCACAAAGAAATTCAATTACCAAATATCATATCCTAAGGGGAAAAGTCCCCCACACAAGGTTAGACAAGCCATTTACCTTGAACCAGCTCAACATCAACTAGAAACCATGCTTTTTCCATGAGTATCTAACTCCAAATGGCCCAAATCTATTCAATTCAATTGCATATTGTGAATAACACCTCAAGTAACTGATTTTATAATCAAATTCTAAGATACTACGCAAAATTATATAAAATAACCAAAACTCCCCTCAGGTCAACATCTCGGAATCGGGTGAAATTTATATTTTCGGAAACCTCATACTCTCACGAGTCTACGCATAACAAGAACATAAAAATCAGAGTCCAAATGACCCCTCAAATCCTCATCTAAAAGCCACTTAAACTCCATCCCTAATTACCCTTTTTCTCCAAATTTCACGCCATTAATTAGGTATTTAATCACATAAAAACGAGTTGTGAAGTCAAAAATGTTACGTCCAAGTGATTCCCCTTGAATCCTTCTTCAACCCACTTGAAAAAGCTCTAGAAATGCTCAGATGTGGAGGAAAAATGGCTCAAAATCGAGGATGAAATAACTTACAAACTTTCTACCCAGTTCTGATATCTCTTCATTGAGATTGCGGCCCAATCTTCACGATCGGAAGAAAAAAATTCCAAGACTCCAATACTCTATGCGAACGCGATACCTATGCTGCAAACGCGATGATTTAGCTCCCATACCTACGCAAACGCAACACACTTGATGGGAATGCGAAGGGCCAATTCCACTGGACCCCAAATCCTTATACACGAAACAAAACTTTTCATGCGAACGCGAAGCACAAGATCTAAGCCCTCCGCGAACGCGAAGCACAAGATCTAAGCCCTCCCCGAACGCGAAACCACTTACGCAGACTCGAAGGCTAAACTCTAGCCAACCCAATATACTCCTGCGCTATCGCGATGCACACCACACGATCGCGAAAGCTTATTTTCCGCAACACCTGAGCAGCAAAATCTGCAACTCCAAAATGCCAAAATTGGTCTGATTGACCATCCAAAACTCACTCGAGACCCCCAGGACCTCAACCAAAAGCACCAACATATCCTAAATCCTTATGCAAACTAGAACCAATTCTCAAAACGTCTAAAAAACATTAGAAACTCGAATTAAATCACAAATTTAAGTCTAAGAACTCTATTTCTGCTGAAGTTACTTATGCTCTTTTGTTTTTGTTGTTCCTTTCCTTCACTGAGCCGAGTGTCGATTGGAAACAGCCTCTCTGCCCTTTCGGGTAGGGGTAAGGCCAGTCTACATATTACCCTCCCCAGACCTTTCACTTTGTGGGACTATACTGGATAGTTGTTGTTGTTGTTATATAAAATGAACCAATTACTTAATAATACTAAAAATGCAAATTTACTCCTAAATGCACCTGCCACACATTTTTGTATTTTCCATTAATTAAGATAAAATCAAATATACACAAACAAACACAAACCATTGACAGAAAATGCCATGAAAATTAAAATCAAAAACAAACAAAAGAAATTATTTTATTTTAAATATATGGGAATAATTCATACATGGCAAAAATCACATGCTCACAGTACGGAGGGATAGAAATGGGCTGAGTGCCCGACAATAAATCAATGCCAATATCATTGGCACTATCAGGAGGCATGCCTGGAATATCAGCTGGAAACACATCGGGATAATCTCGTACCACTAGGGCTGAATCAACAGAAGAGGTATCAACACTAACGTCTCTCACATAAGCTAAATACGCGGCATACCCCTCCTCAACCATACACTGAGCTTTGAGGAAAGAAATAACTCTACTGGGAGTGTGACCTAAGGCACCCCTCCACTCAATACGCGGTACACCTGGCATACCAGCATCACGGTTTTAGTGTGACAATCAAGAATGGCATAATGGGGTGACAACTAGTCCATGCCCAAAATAATATCAAAATCAACCATGCTGAGTAGCAATAAGTCTGTTCTGGTCTCAAAACCATGAATAGCAACCAAACATGACCAATAAATATGGTCCACAACAAGTGAATCCCCCACAAAAGTAGAAACACAGATAGGGGAACTCAAAGAATTCTGAGATACATCCACATAAAGAGCAAAGTAAGAAGACATATAAGAGTAACTAGAGCCTAGATCGAATAGAACCGATGCATCTCTGTGGAAAACCAATATATTACCTGTGATGACAGAATCAGAGGCAACAACCTCGGTACGGGCAGGCATGGAATAGTATCTGGCCTCCCCCTCTAGGGCGACCTCTATCTCCCTGACCTCCACCCCTAGCTGGCTGAGCAGGTGGGGTAGCAACTAGATATGGAACCATAACCTGAGAACTCTAAGGGGCATGCGGTGGCTGAGAAGTCTATGGAGGTGCACCCCTCCCAAGTCTAGGGAAATCCATCACCATATGGCGTGTGTCACGACACCAAAACAAGCTATAGGAGGACGTGGTGGTTGTGACTGGCTAGGGACAGGTCGGTTGGACTGACCTCTAAAAGCACCCCGCGCAGGAGGCGCCGCTAGAAACTGAAGGTGCATAATAAGGCTCCTGAGGCCTAGGAGGCTGGAGCACTACTGGCTGCTGGAAGAGCTGAATAAACTAGGCGACTCATATAACTTCTGCCATGACGACCTGCAGTTGGGGTGTGGGCACCAGAATAATGGCTCGACTCTATAGACCTCTTGGCCTCTCTCTCCTTCCTCTCCCTAGCATGCACACCCTCAATCCTCCTAGCAATGCTCACCACCTGCTGATAAGAATTATCCATCTCCAACTCATGAGCTATGCTAGATCTGATGCTGAGAGTAATCCCCTCAATAAACCGGCGAACCCTCTCACGAACAGTAGCAACCAAGGCTGGTGCACGCCTAGCCAAAATGGTATAATGGATAGCATACTCTGAACCAGTCATAGCACCCTGTCGCAAATGCTCAAACACTGTGCGCCATGTGTCCCTGAGGCTCTGAGGAACATACTCTTGCAGGAACAGATATGAAAACTAAGCCCAAGTCAATGAAGCAGCCTCATCTGGACTGTCTACCTCATAGGTGCGCCACCACTCATAGGTGGCCCCTCGGAGCTAAAAAGTAGTTAAAGAAACCCTGCTAGATCTTGAAATACTTATGGTACGGAGAATACGGTAACACTCATCAAGAAAACCAAGAGCATCCTCCGATTCTAGACCACTAAATATAGGAGGATTGTACTTCTTGAACCTCTCAAACCTCAGTTGCTCATCCTCGGAAGTCGTTATCCTGTCCTCGGGCTAAACATGCACTACAGGTGGTACAAGAATAATCTCGAGAACCTACTAAACAGGCACTCGCTGCTTAGGATTGCGGGCAGCGGGAGTCTTTGCTCCTCCCCCGGCCTGGGATATAGCTGCAGCAATGGGGAAGCAACCCTACCTAAGCTAAAGTGGTGTACTACTCATGAACTCTGCCAGAGTCTCCTAGAGAGCTGGAGTAATGGTAGCAGTACTAGTAGACGTATCAAGTGCCTAGACTCTGGCTGGATCTGCTGGTGGTATCTTGGCAGTATCTCGCGCAGGTGCTCTCACTGCACCACGTGCGCACCCTCGCCCCCGGCCTCTAACGGCTGCAGTAGGGGCACGGGTGCCTGACTGTTTCGAGTGGCCCGTGTCCTCACCATCTGTGAGAGAATAGAAAGATAGAAGTTTAGTTATGATATCAAAATCTCGCATGACCAGGAAATCAAATGAAGTGGAATTTTCCAAACAGTTACAACCTCTCGTAGATAAGCGCAGACGTCTCAGTGCAGATCAGTGAGACTCTAATAAAACGGCCTGCGTTCCGTGACTCCTTTGAACTTAGAGCTCTGATACCAACTTGTCACGACACCAGTTCGCCCTCCGTGAACATGTCATGATGGCACCTAGTCCCTACGACTAGGTAAGCCTAACAATACAAAAACAAAATAACGTGCGGAAATAAATAATCCAAATTTGAACAACTAGAAGAAAACTGTATATAAATGCCACTCGGCATATGCATCTTAACATCAAGGAAGCCTACAATATTATCCCCAAACCCGAAAACTCACAGGAATACAAGCTGAATGAAAGGTAGTACAATCCTCTAACTCCAGAATGTCAAAAACAACAGTAAGAAGAAAGGCTAACTGCTAAAAGATAGCATAAGATAGAGACTCCTTGGTCTGCAGAGCGGTATATATACCTCGAGGTCTTTGCTAGATCTCTCCGCCTCAAGGGTGATACGCCTGGGTAGAGGTACCTAGATCTGCACATGAAACATATGCACAGAAGGGGAAAGAGTACACCACAACAGTACTTTGTAAGTACCAAGCCTAACCTCAGTCGGGTAGTTATGAGGAAGGTCAGGGCCCTACAGAGGTTAAACATAATAATAAGTTTCAACGGTATTAAATAAACAATATAAATGAGAACAATAATGAAATAAGATAGGGTTTACCAGGAAACAACAAACAAAAGAACAGAGTAAACTCAGAAATCAGAACAGCTCAATACCAATAGTAACACGAGGATCTCCCAGGATACCGTCCTGTAGTCCCTTTCATCAACTGTCTAGTGGATCTCCCGGGATACCGTCTCGTAGTCCATCATATGTATATATCCGAAGGATCTCCCAGAATACCATCCCATAGTCCAACTATCAATGCGTGGGGATCTACTAAAACCCCGATCCATAGTCCCAAATGTAAATACCCAAAACTGGGGGAATCTACCGGGTGCATTCCCGTAGTTCCATATAACTGAGCGGGGGGATCTATCGACAATCTAACCCGCACTCCCAAAGTAAATGTGCATGGGAATCTAACCCGTCGTCCCAAAGTAAATGTGCAGGGGGATCTACCATAAATCTAACCCGTAGTCCCAAAGTAAACAGACAAGGGGAGCTATCGGAATCCCACATCCGTAGTCCCAATATAAATACACAGCAATAGCAAGAAGATATTCAAAGAATGAAATTTCATATCAAAGCAATAAGTAGTCCTAGCCTAATATGCTTCACATAATGCAAACAAGGTATTTTAAGCAAATAGGCAATTTAAGTCAACTAAACATGCTCTTCTAACTAGCAACATGCTAAATTTGCAAGTGTAATAAAGCAGGAAGGGAAACATGCAAATAAGTACTTTAAGAAAAATCAAATTTCCAATAATTTGCGCAAGTACATGGTCATCACCTCGCACACAAGGCAATTCAATTACAAAATATCATATCCTAAGGGAAAAAGTCTCTCACACAAGGTTAGACAAGCCACTTATCTCGAACCGGCTCAAAATCAACTAGAAATCATGTTTTTGCCACGAGTATCCGACTCCAAATGGCCCAATCTATTCAATTCAATTACATATCGTAAATAACACCTCAAGTAACTGATTATATAATTAAATTCTAAGGTACTACGCGAATTATGTAAAATGACCAAAATGCCCCTCAGGCCAATGTCTCGGAATCGGGTGAAATTTATATTTTCAGAAATCCCATACTCACGCGAGTCTATGCATAACAAGAACATATGCATCGAAGTCCAAATGACCCCTCAAATCCGCATTTAAAGGCCTCTTAAACGCAAACCCTAATTACCCATTTTTCCCATATTTCTCACCAATAATTAGGTATTTAATCACATAAAAACGAGTTATGCAGTTACAAAATAACCTCCAAGTGATTCCCTTGAATTCTTCTTCAGCCCAGTTCAAAAAGAACTCAAAATGCTCAGCTATGGAGGAAAAATGACTCAAAATCGCGGATGAAATAACTTATTAACTTTCTGCCCAGTTCTGATTTCACTTCATCGCGATCGCGAAAAATAAAATCCTAAGACTCCAAAAATACTCTATGCGAAAGCGATATCTATGTTGCGAATGCGATGCTTTAGCTCCCAGACCTATGTGAACGCGACACACTTTGATGCGAACGCGAAGGGCCAATTCCAGTGGACCCCAAATCCATATATGCAAATGCGGAACTCTTCATGGGAACGCGAAGCACAAGATCAAAGCCTTCTGCGAACGCGAGACCACTTACGCGAACATGAAGGCTAAACTCTGGCCAATCCAAAATCCTCTACGCAATCTTGATGCACCCCAAGCGATTGCAAAAGATTATTTTCTGCAACACCAGAACAACAAAATATGCAACTCCAAAATGCCAAAATTGGTCTGATTGACCATCCGAAACTCTCCCGAGTCTCCCGGGACCTCAACCAAAAGCACCAACATAACCTAAAACCTTATTCAAACTTACACCAATCCATAAAACACCTAAAACAATATCGAAAACTTGAATTAAATCACAGATTTAAGTCTAAGAACTCCAAATTTTCTCAAAACACGCTTTCCATCAAAAACCTAACCAAATCATGCCCGAATGACCTAAAATTTTACACACACATCCCAAATGACATGAAGGAACTATTGAAACTTCCGGAATTCTATTCCGACCCTCGGATCAAAATCTCACTATCGGAACAGAAACTTCCAAAATTCAAACTTTGGCATTTCAAGCCTATATTAGCTACGGACCTCCAAAACACAATCCGAACATGCTCCCAACCTTGAAATTACCTAATGAAGCTAATGGAACCATCGTATTTCTATTCCGAGACTGTCTTCACATGTAAGGAAGAAAAATCGCCATATTCGAGTGTATGTTGACTTCAGGGATCTCAACAATGTGTGTCCAAAAGACGAATTCCCGCTTCTATTCTAGATCTGATGATTAATGCTACTATTGGGTAATAGATAATGTGATTTATGGACTGTTCATCAGGCTATAACCAAATCTGCATGGTTTCGACTATGGTCAGCTTTTCAACACTTAAGTACTCATTTAGGGACTAAGTGTCCCGAAATTCTCCGAACTCAAAACGTCCCCGCAACTATATTTAGCAGAAATAAACTTGGAAAAAGTAGTTCATGTGGGATTGAAGTATTAATTTCTTAAGCCGACCAGTCGGGTCATCACATCAACAATGATACTTTTCGATGCCATGTCTATTATTGGAGATAATTTTACAAGTTTAACTCATCAATATATACTTCAATTAATTTATGCATACAATAACATACCCCGCATATTAATTATAATGTTACTTCTACTTTTGGTATAGAATCGAAAGGTCACTCAGTTTTCATTTATCATCTATATCTAAATATTTAATTTAATATTAAAACCACTTCTTAGTGTGTACTTCATTTCAAGTCTCAATCCATTAAAAAATAAAATAATATATGTAATTGGTGAGGGAAATAACATAATTCAAATTTTATTAATATAAAACACATAATAACAATTAAAATATTTGCTAGGACATACATATACGAATTGAATGCTACCTCTTTCATAAATGCGCTAAAAGGTGCACTAGGCCAGATATAATGATAAATATCTGTTAAAAATTCTCTCCGAGACTCTCGAAGAGAGTCCTCCAAAATAGCTAACTCTACTCAACCAGTAATCTACATATAATTAGACAATTCAGCTCTTTTTAACTAAAAAGGTGTATATGTTCAGGAATGGAAGCATCAGGGCCCATAATAAATTCCTTACACTCCCTAAATTTCTTTTCTTAACCTTTCGTTCAACTTTTCAATCCCTTAACTCTTTTGCATCGCCCTCGGGATTATCTTGATGACTTTAAGCTCTGAGTTTGAATCATTATAGAAACAACTCCTGCAATGATGCATCCTACTATGTTTTTCCCTTTCTCAACTTCGAGAACTCCCATTTGGAGCACTTCAAGCTTGTCCTAGTCCAGCCATATCTGAAATACGAAGAAAAAAATACGTAGAATGGTTAAAACTCTTCAATGCGACAATATATGTCACATACTCGTAAAAGTAAAAAGGGATAACTTCATCTATTCAATTTCCATGTATATAATATATTTATACCCATGAATAAGGAACCATCCTTTTCGGGAAAGCCAAAAGAGGATCAATTATGCCTCTAGAACAATATTACTACTGAAAAAATTCTGTAGCACTTTAACGTACAAAAAAGATAACAAATTCCTCCGTGACAACAATCTATTATAGCAATTAGACATATTAGCAGTTGATGGCTTTACAATTAAAAATTAGTTTTAAAGAGTGCCAACAAAGATCACAATACTTTTTTTTTCTTTTACGTTTAAGGGTCAGATTTGCCTTTGTACTATGAAAAATAGGCCTTATTTATCCTCCATTTGAGTTTCTTATCAAAAATATCCCTGCTGTTATACTTTTAGGTCAAATTTAACCTTCAACCGTTAAATATAACTTCTAAAATAATAGACACGTGGCAGCATGTCACTGGACCCGATTAAAAAATTTTAAAGCATTTTTATATAAAACTAGAAAAGAACTATAAAAATAGAAAAAAAATTTAATAAAATATTTTCATTTTTAAAAAAAACTGTAAAAAATATTTTCAACAAAATATTTTCGTTTTTAAAATTTATTTATTTTATTTATTCAGTTTTATAGCATTTCGTTTTATTTCGTTTTTTCAATTTTTTTTAAAAGAAAGTATTTTGTTTCGGTTAAGGGTCAAATATATCGTTGTACTATTAAAAATAGGCCATATTTATCCTCCGTTCGAATTTTTTATCAAATACGTCCCCACCGCTATACATTAGGGCCATATATATCGCTCAGCCGTTAAAACTTGTTTCCAGATTTTTTTTAACACGCGGCATGTTCTGATTGGACCAGATGACCACCCATTTGATTAATTAAACCCGCCCGACCCAGTGTATTAAACCCGCTCCGACCCCAGCTTATTATACACTTTGCACCAGCGTTATATCATTTCATTTCCAATTTGTCCCTTTCATCTTACTCTGAAAAAACCTAGGGTTCATCACACCCATTCAAGAACAAGATCGTTCCACATGCTTTCTCCGACAACAAGAACCAACGGTAAGTGCTTTCTTCAAGTAAATGTTTGTTGAAGCTGTTTGATGTATTTTCTTGCTTAAATTTGCCACGAATTAGTCACCTATAGGGATTTCGTTCTTTAATCATGTTATGGTTTTGAGTATGAGCTTAAATATTTATTGTTGACCGCTGGGTGTATTTTTTATGAGTGGATTTTGTTTGCATGGGTTGCCTAGGTGGGTTTTTCGTTTGTGTTGATTCGAGATAGATTTATTTTTGGATTCTTGTATGGTTTGTGGTCTAGGATGTCTGATAATTTATTGTCTGATAACATTTTCTATATTTTTTAATAGTCATTTTTTTAGAGCTTTCAGTTTATCTTATTTCAATCCATCTGTTAACAGCTTTTTGTTTCAGTTTTAGAATAGTTTTCTATTTCAGTTTATCTCATTTGTTATCAATTTTCATCATACTATTGTTCAATCATAAGAGTGACCTATTTTATATACTTTTCAGAATATTAAATATGATTTTGGTGGACATAATTTTCAATCATGGTGGGGAATGGATCAAAAAACCCCATGTGTTATATTCAAAGAAGCTTGTTCACTCTTGGAAAGGTTATGACTCTGATCTTATTTCCTTATTGATCTAGTAAATGAGTACACTGGGGAATTGATGTATATAGGTGTTCAACAACTAATTGTAAGTAGACCTTCTGGTAACTATTTTAAAGTAGTTGATGATTCTGGGATAAGACAGTTATTGTCTTTAATATCTGATGAGTTTAAGTGTCTTAACTTGTATGCAGTAGATGAATGTGAATTATCTGTGAATGTTCCTAATATTGTCCATTATTTTGATTCACATCCATCTCTAACTGAAGTTGGTACAGATTTTAGAGAGGTTGAGTGTTAGAGTGACAATAACAATGATGGTGATGAGGTAGGGTATGATTCTGAGGAACTACTAACAATAGAATTTCAGAAAAATAGAGAAATTGATGTTGGACTGTCAAACTACAAGGAATTTTATAAGGGTATGAGCTTCAATGACATAGCTGAAGCAAGAAAACGTATTAACTTTACTGGAATTTCATGCCCCCATGCCATTAAAGCCATTCAGTACAAGAAGATGGATCCTTTGGAGGAATTAAATTGATTGTATAGCAAAGATGCATACATGCTTACTTATAAACACAAATTGCAGCCAGTTAGGGGTGAAAACTTTGGAAAGTTGAAGAATCTCAAGCAATAAAACCACCTGAGTTAGTCAAGTTGGCTGGGAGGCCTAAAATCAAGAGAACAAGGGAAAAAGATAAAGCAATCAAGAGGCAAGGTGAATGGGGAGTTTCTAGGAAGGGAAGAGTTATGACGTGCAGCAATTATCGAGAGACAAAGCATAATGCTAGACGATGTGACAAGGTAATAATTAATTTTTCAAATTCATTTACTCATTATTGGATCTATCTAACTTCTAACTTGTTTAATAGCCACGTAAACAGGAGAAAAGGCAAAGAATGCTTGATGAAGATGAAGAAGTGGGGCAACATCCACAAGAGGAAATTAACCTTACTACACCCCAATGTAGTCAAGCAAGTCAAGGCCCAGAGTTTGTTTTCATGCCCACACCAAGGGTCTATTGGGAGACTTCAAGTTGTGTTACTGCTTTTGAGCATCCAGAACTAGAAGATGAACCAGCTATAAGGCCTATGGTTGTGTCAGAAGAAAAAACAAGGCTTTAACAGAGACAACAACCATCACAACCTTCAGAATCAAGGGTAATTGCATTCAAAGGTGATCACAATGGTTTAAGTGTTCCATCTGATCTTCCTTACTCACCAGGAAGCCTTACATATAATGGGAAAGCTATTATTACTGGAATACAATTACAAACACAAAGTAGGCGAAGAATAGAGAACTTGGTGCCAAGAAAGAGAAACAAATGATGTGTGGTCTAGGATGTCTGGTGGGCTTGTAATTACTGCATTTTGACAGTATAATGAACTGTATTTTTTGTTCAATTGGAGGTCTTATTATGACCAAGTGTGTAAGTTTTTGGGGGTCATAATTTTGTAAAGAAGCATACATGCTTGCTAAAATTTGTAGTTTGTGTGATGCTGCTGGGCAGATTTATTTACTGATGATGTTTGTGTAATGCTGCTGCTGTTTGTGTAATGCTGCTGGGCAGATTTATTTACTGATGCTGTTTGTGTAATGTTGTTGTTGTTTGTGTAATGCTGCTGCTGTTTGTGTAATGCTGCTGATGTTTGTGTAATGTTGTTGTTGTTTGTGTAATGTTGTTGCTGCTTGTGTAATAGTGATGTTTGTTTGTCACTGATTCGTGTGTAGAGTAATAATGGCTTAATTGAAAGCTTCTACATTAGATGATTAATACAGGTTTGTGTAATTCTGCTGCTGTTTCTGGATGATTAATACAGGTTTCTACATTAGATGATTAATGGCTTGTTTCGCTTAAATCAGGTTTGTGGTATCAAATTATGCAGCTCTGAATACAAAAAAAATTGAAAGCTTCAAAGATGGTAGGAACCCAAACTTTCTAGTAATACATTAGATGATTAATACATATACTTCTTTCCTCTGCCCAGATGGTCGGAAACATAATTGCGGCAATAAATCCCATAAATCCAGTAATACATATACTTCACTTCATTAGCATTGGGGCAACAGATGGTAGGAAAAATTTCCACTAATACATATACTTCACTTCATTAGCATTGCGGCAACAAATCCCATAAATATTGCCCATGAAATCATAATGACGATCTTCATATATAGGACTTTCTCTTCCAATTATGGGCTTTGTTCGCTTCCGAATTCTGTAAAGCCTTCAAGATATCCACTCTTTCCTTTAATTTTTCCCTTTCAAGAATAATCGCATCCAATATCGACTTCATATTTTTGAGTTTAACATTAGCGGCATTCAATTTGTAATTCATATTGTTAATTGTAATGACCGCTCGATCCAGTAACACATCATCTTGCCATTCCCAATAACCGCACGAGCTTATCTACCAAACAAAAAGCATACGACTTCTAATTATGAACCAATAATACAAGGTAAAAATTAAAATTATCGAAAAAATTAGATGGAATCAGAATAAACAAAGTAATACATACATCAGGTTTAGCGCACTTAAAGAATCTCCTTCCGGGATTAAATGGAGTCGTTGAAGTGAAGCGATTATCAATTTCCCCACAATGGCACCTCCTCTTTGATGAATAATTACTTTCAGACATGACAAAACTTGCTATGTTAGAAAATCTTCACAACCCAGTTTATATTAAGCGAAGAAGAAAGCAACTAGGAGATTATTGGACCACCACAGCATGCCCCAAAACTCCTTTCCACCAACAAAATACAGCTTCCACCATCGACAGAATTTAAAAAATATTTTATATAAAGTTGATTGACTTTTGATTTTATGGAAAATACAATAACGAGAGTCACTTGGTGATTGAAGAAGAAATGATGGAGAGAGTGATAGGAGAAATTTGGACAAAAAGCGAAGTAAAAGAAGAGTACTAAAAAGTTGCTAAAAAAAAGAGAGGATGGACTATGGAGCCATGAAAGTCTGACAAGTTGGACAATTAAACTACTTTTAAGGATTTTTTTGGCATTTTACGCGCTTTGAAGAGAGTAACTTCACATGTTGTACCACATCATTATTTACAGAGGAATTACTTGATAGTATTGGATCTTGTATAATCCTACTTAATGTGCACATGACATCTTCTTGGGAAGCTAATAGCAAACAAAATACAATTAGGAAAACCTTCTGGGTTAGTCATACGTTTTGTTACTAGTTATATATAAGACTAATAGTTACCATTCTTCAACGTGTTTTGGAAGCTAATGTTTATGTCCTCCTCCATATAATACTTATTATTTTTTACTATATACAGGTTGGGTTTCTACCTAATTCCCCCCCCCCCCCACCCCACCCCCACACCCCCCACATATATTCTGATGGTGGCCTTAATTTAAATAAACGACATTGTAATAAGAAGAAAAATTATATGTGTTTAACCAAAAAGTGGGACTTCGGTCAAAGCTTATTTTAGAAGAACTCGAATTATTGTTAATCAAATAAAAATAAGAATAATTGAGAAACAGTAGCTGAATGCAAATTAAATCAAGTATTCCAATAATATTTCGTGCCCTTATAAAGGATCATGCTTCCCCTTTTATAGTTATTTCTAGGTGATATGTGTTGTTTCTGTCATAATAAGGTCATTATAGACAATTATTGTCATTAATGCTATGTTATAAATGATAATCATTGTAATTCAATATAGATTCTCTAACATTTTTAGTAATTAATATATATTAAATACTGTATATGTACCCTCTTTTGATATCAGATTCATTCTCTTATCTTGACTTTTGAACATAAAGAGATGCGAGCACCGAGTCTCTTGAATCTCTACTCGTGTGTGTTGTAACTCGTGCCTCTTCAACTATTCATTGCAGATCGTCATTCTTTGACCAGTCTACGTATCATCACATGTCATATTTCAATCAATTCAATATATGTGAACTCAATTTCTCCCAATACATATAGTCCCACAGCTTGCCATTTATCCATCAATAGAACATTTGGGAAATGGATTTTATTAAAGCGGGAATATTTACCAAAATTAATTCTCCTTTGGAACTGATGCTTCATTTGTCACTTCTATTTAATATATGTTACACGTGGCATCTTCTGATTGGTTCTGCAACATTTCAGCATCTTTGAAGGCTTTTTTACGGCTTCACCAATCACGAAACGACAGCTCCCATTATGATTACCTTTTCCTTTGACGGTTACTTTTAAGTATAAGTATAGTTTTAATCTTTGTCTTTCTCACAAAAAGTTCGCAGAATATTCAATTCTCGTTTCCTTCTTTCTCGTACTATTATGTCTTCGTCAAATTCTAACCCTAGGAGAGTTCCCATTGTCCATAACCTTCCTCTTGCTCCTATTAGGAGCAGGAGAGGAGGTAGACTTCGTAATCTAGGGTCTTCATCTACACGAGGTTCTTCTCTACCTTCGACTAGTTTTACTCCCCCCCCCCCCCTTCTAGAACCAGAGGCTCGCTTTATCAAAGATCTTCATCTAGAGGTAAAGAACCCGCTGAGCCTCTTTGTGAACCTATTGTAGATCAGATTGTTCCCACTGAACTATCTTTTTACAAAGATATAGTGTCTATTAGGAATCAAGTTTCTTCTATTTCTTCATTAGAACGTGTTGACATTTATCTGACTCGGATTACTGAAGGTTTAATTTCTGTAGTTCGTAGAGACTGTCACTGGAGCCATGATTTTCCCATCCAAACCAAAGAATCACTTCTTATTTTACTGGATTTTTCTTTTTATATACATATCCTTTCGCCTTGAATTTCAAACCTCCTATCGATCCTGTAATCATCGAATTCTGTCATTTTTTATGTTTGCTTCGGACAGATTGACCCTATTGTATGGAGGGTTGTCACTTGTTTAAGGCATTTGGCTAACATGGATGGTGTGCCTTTTACCTTCTCTCATTTAATTCACCTTTATTCTCCTAAACTTTTCCGTTAAGGAATTTTTACTTTGGTTGCGAGAAGCAAAAGAGTTTTTGTCAGCCTAGAAGATGATAACGACCATTTCTGGTACAGCCGATTTGTTGCTACCCCCACTATTAATTTAGTAGGTGATGAAAATGTTTCATTCCTTGAAAAATGAAATTTTTCACGTGATCATTCTTTCATGCGCCTTTTTATTTTTTACTTTCGATGGTTGTCATTCTAAATTCTCTTCCCTTTTTTTAGCAACTATAGGAATTGTTGATGACATTCTCAATTTCCATAGTTTGGTAGGAAAGTTGTCATAGACTACTCTGATGGAGGGTAGATCTTGAAAAACCCTTTCTTATCGATTTGGTGGAAAGTGAAAATCCATCGTAAGAGTTTTTCTTTGTAAATTTATTCTCTTTCTTTCTCCGAAATTATTTAAATCCTTTTTCTTGTCAGGATTTTCCCTTCGAGGTATAAGTGCTGAGGTTGTCGTAGCTTCTAGGATTTCTTTGGAAATGGCCCAAGAGATAATCTCGGGTTCTTCATCGAATAGAAAGGCTACTATTAAACAAGACTCCGATGAAGAGGAAGAACGAGATGAGGGCTCTTTGGTTAGGAGGCCATGAGCTAGAAGACGTAGCATTTCAGATGATAAAGCCTCTCTCTCTCTCATTATGTTCCTCTTACCAAGACTGCCTTGGTGATTTCTGATGATGATAATTCTGCAGTTGCTCGTGATGGTACTCTCGTTGCTGCTCATGATGAGACTGCTCAACTTTTGCTCGCGACTTTGATAATGAAGGTTTTGACCCAGTTTCAAATGAAGCACTCTTGCCTCATCTTCTGTGTATGTTCCTATGGTACTATCACGACCCCCGTTCGTCCTCCGTAAATCATCATGATGGCACCTAGTCTCTACGACTAGGTAAGCTTAAATTGTGGAAGATAACCAAACTTGCGGAAATAAAACGACTCAAAAATAGAAATAAATCAATAATAGTGTTAAATGTACCACTCGGCATACACCCTATATGTATAAGTCTCAAAACCAACATCTAAATCCAAGACCCAAATGCCCACGAATCACAAGCTAAGATAAATGCTACATAGCTCTAACTCCGGAATATCAAACAACAGAAAAGTACAGAAGGGCTAACTACTAAAGCAGAAATAGAAAAGGGATTCCTTGGTCTGGGGACGCGGCATATGTACCTCAGAGTCTCTAAGCAGTCGCCCCCTCAAGGATGGTAGGCCTGAGGAGAAGTACCTGGATCTGCACATGAAAAACATGCACGGAAGAGGCATGAGTATATAACAGCGGTACTCAGTAAGTGCCAAGCTTAACCTCGGTAGGGTTGTGACGAGGAAGGTCAGGGCCCTACTGAGATTAAATAAAAGAAATAATTCAATAGAATGGAACAAAACAGTATAATGTGTGAGCGACAATTAAAGTAACACGGTATATATAGAACAGCAACAACTACACAGTACACGTAAAGACAATGTAAATACCGAAGGAAAATACAGCTCAGATTCAATAACACCAACCGGGGTTCTTCCAGGATACCATCTTGAAGTCCCAACTATAACTATCCAGTGGATATCCCTGGACACCGTCCCGTAATCTATAATATATATGTCCGAAGGATCTCCCTGGATCTCATCCCATAGTCCAACAATCAATGCGCGGGAATATATTGAAATCTCGATCCATAGTCCCAAATGTAAATATCCAGTACTGGGGGAATCTACTGGGTGCGTTCCCATAGTTCCATGTAATTGTGGGGGATCTATAGGGAATCTAACCCGCAGTCCCAAAGTAAATGTGCAGGGGCATATACCAAAAATCAAACCCGTAGTCCTAAAGTAAACAGACAAGGGGGAGCTACCGGAATCCCACACACGTAGTTCCAATGTAAATACAAAACAATAGCAAGAAGATATTCAGAAATGGAAATCTCATATTAAGCAACGAGTAATTCTAGCCTAACATGATTCACGTAATGCAATCAAGGAAATTTAAGTCAACTAAACATGTTTTTCTAACTAACAACATGCTAAATTTGCAAGTATAATAAAGCAGGACAAGAATTTCATTGAAATAACTTAAGGAAAAGCTGGGTTTTAAACAATTAGCTCAAGTACATGCGTGTCACCTCACATACAAGGCATTTCATATATCAAACATATCATATCCTAAGGCAAAGGTCTCCCAGACAAGGTTAGATAAGCCATTTACCTCGAACAAGCGCAAGTCAACCCGAAACCACGCTCTTGCATCGAGTATCTGACTCCAAATGGCCTAAATTTATTCAATTCAATTGTATATTGTAAATAACACCTCAAGTAATTGATTCTATAATTAATTCCTAAACAAATATGCAAAATCAGGTAAAATGCCACTCGGGCCCATGAATTGGAATCGAGTAAAATTTACATTTTCAGAATCCTCATACCCTCACGAGTCTATCCTTACAAAAATATCCAATTTCGATACCATTTGGTCCCTCAAATCATCATTTTATATTTCTAAAAGATTTCACAAATTTTCTTTTCTAATTCCATCACAAATCACGAATTAAATGATGAATTCAATGATAGATTCATGTACTCTAGCCAATTCTGAGTTAGAATCACTTACCCTGATGAATTTCTTGAAAATCCTTCGAAATATCACCAAAATCCGAGCTCTCTAGGTCAAAATATGAAATAAAATCCAAAACCTCGTATTTATAGAGCACCCCCTGGATTTCCACCAATTTGGAGCGCACAAAAATGACTACGGACCGCACAAAACCAGTGTTGTCCGCATAGGTTTTGATTGCAGTGATAGGCTTTAGGGTATTTTAGCCTTAACTTTCCATAAAGATGTCTAAATTGTGATTTCTTTACCTCTACAGAAACTAAACATGAAGAGCTACAATATTTATTTTTGAATCATCCCAAAATTCCTTGTAGATCAAAAGATATTAGCTTCTGAAGTAGGACTACTTAAATTTTCTCCACCGCGGACCGCACTACATTTTGTACGGCCGCAAAGCCCCACCGCGGACGCACTGGATTTTGTGCGGACCTTACTGGTGGGTTCTGAGGCCTGCAACTCTTCTGGACCGGCAACAGCTTTGATTTTTGGCCTAAAACATTCCCGAACCTACCCGGAACTCACCCAAGTCCCCGAGACTTCAAACCAATTGTAGCAACACATCCCATGACATCGTTCAAACTTGTTCAAAACTTTGGAACGCTCATAACAAAATCAAATCACCAATTTAATATAGGATCAAGCCTAAGAACTCTAAATACTCTTAACTTATGCTTTCGACCAAAAAGTCTATCAAATCTCATCCGGATGATCTGAAGTTTTGCAAGTAGGCCACATTCAATGCTACGGGGCTACTCCAACTCTTGGAGTTCCATTCAAACCATTATATCAAAAACTCACTATCGGACCGGAAACTTCAAAGATTCAACTTTCGGCATTTCAAGCCCAAATTAGCTACGGGCCTCTAAAACACAATCCAAACATGTTCCTAACCCCGAAATCACCCAACAAAGCTAACAGAATCATCGAATTTCGATTCTGAGGCCGTCTTCACACTATTCTAACTACGGTCTACTTTCCAATACTTAAGCTCTAATTTAGGAAATAAGTGTCTCAAAACTCTCCGAAACGTAAAATCAAACATCCCGGCAAATCAAAATAGCAGAAATAAACTTGGGGGAAGCCGTTAATAGGTTATCAGGGCATTAATTCTTAAGATGACCGGCCGGGTCGTCACAGGTACCTTCTTTACCAGTCGTGACTGCTACTGCCAGTGTTCATCCCCAATCTACTCTGACTGCTTCTTCAGCTCCCTAACAACTGAGATGGGTTCCTCAAGTAGAGATAAAGCTATGAGGCAGGTTACCATAGATGTTCCTGTCGATGGTAACCTTTTGAGGAAATCAGGTCGGGCTGATATGTGGCTGAAACCTTTGATTGGTCCAATTGAGAGATCCAAGCTTGGAGTCACAATTCTCTTACTTGGATGAACGACATAGTGCAATTTTCTCTAAAGGTAATATTTTTTCAAACATTATTAGCTTCTTTTTATTTAAGGTTTTGACCCCCTCATTTATGTTTTGTTTAGATCAATCTAGTTGGCACAGATATGATGTAGAGAGTTTCCTACATAGAGCAGTTAATGCACGACTATCAAGTTGAAGGGAACAACTGGAGGAGCAATATAAAGGTCTTTAAATTGAATGGAAGTGTTGGATGAAAGTAAACATACCTTGGAGCAGCAACTGAGGTAGGGGTGTTCAAAACCGATCCGAAACCGAAAACCAATCCAAACCGAAGCTTAACGGCTTACTGGTAACGGCTTAACGGACAGGGAACGGATTGAATTTTTTTTATTAACGGCTTATCGGTTTGGGGATGGATTATTCAATTTTCTTAACGGCTAATCCGTTAACCCGTTAAGAATATAAATATATATTATGAATATATATATATATATATATATATATATATATATATATATATATATATTAAATATAAAAAAACTAAAACCCTTAAAAACGATTAACAAAAGTTTATTTCTACTTCTAAGCATTTTTAATCTGGGGATCTAGATGATTTGCAGGTACTCACCCAACATAAAGGAGATGAAGGTGATGGACAAGAAAAAAGTGCGGAGAGCAAAGCTATACTACCTCAGGGATAAAATGAATGCCCTGAAAAGACATTAACAAGCTAGCTTATATGAAGGTATACTGGAATAGGTGTTTGATCTATAATTGCCTGAAGAGGTCTATCAAATTCTAGTAAACATGTATGTTAGGCCGATAAGCCGCCCAATAACCGCCTTGTAAAAGCTAACCCGATACCAATCCGCCCGATATCTTATCGGGTGGCTAACGGATTAATATATTTAAAAGCCGATAACCGTTTAGCCAAACCGTTAAGAGTAAAAGCCGCCCAATCCACCCGATGAACACCCCTAAACTGAGGGCCTTAAACTCAAAATTAGCAATTGATAAGGCACGCTCGAGTCAAGCTGATAGAGACAAGAATCTCCTTGAAACATCTTTCTCCGAGCAGCTTTCCAAGGCCAGTGAAGATATTAGAGAGCTGAAGGCTCTACTGGATAATAAAGAATCTTATGCCAGTGAACTTGTGCAAATACTTTCTCAAACCCAGGAAGATCTTCGTGAGTCTTCCACTAAGGTTAGGTTTTTAGAGAGTTCACTTGTGCCTTTGCAAGCTTCTTATGATTTGTCCTGGCTGAAAATGAAAAGGTTAAAGACGACATTGAGCAACGGGAGAAAGATTACGAGGTTCTTGAGCACAAGACTGCAATTGAAGTGAGTTGAGAAATTTTAAACACGCGCCATGATACCATGATGGAAGTTAGTCAAGAGGGCTTTGATTTGGATGCTGAGGTTGCGAAAATAAAAGAGACTATCAAAAAAACTCAGCAAAGCCAAGAGTTTCCCTCTCGCATGGCTGATATTCCCAAGCATATTGAATATGATATGGGTACGGTGGATGCTCCAACTCCTTCAAGCCATTTCGAACCTTCTGCTGCTCCTGGCCTTATTTCGGATGCTACTGCAACTCCTCCTCAGTGAAAAAGTATATGATGTGTTACCTTTTGTTTTGTGGAATGTGGTCATAACCCTTGGTCCATTTGAGGGTTTGTTGAAAATATCAAGTCCCCAGACCTTTTTCAGGGTATTTTATATAAGCAACACTTAGTTTATGACTAAGTTCATACTTAGTCTAAACTTTTTAATATTAAGAAGTTTTCCTTTTTCATAGTTGTTTTGAACTTCCATTTTGCTTATTTTTGCCTTTATGTTTAAGTACTTATTGAATAATTTGCATTTTTCTTTTGTAAAATGCTTTTTAACTTCATCAATATTTAAATCATGAATTTTATAAAAGATGGCCATTTTATATTCGACACTTAATGAAGAAGACGTCTCAACTCCATAATGGTGTAAATGTACTACAAAAGATATAGGAATACAAATGTTTCTTGAAATAACTTTGACAAGTTTTTATTTTAACTTTGTCAAGTTTTAAATAA
This sequence comes from Nicotiana benthamiana, assembly GCA_034376525.1. NCBI lineage: Eukaryota > Viridiplantae > Streptophyta > Magnoliopsida > Solanales > Solanaceae > Nicotiana > Nicotiana benthamiana. The sequence continues at coordinate 122,044,504 of CM067331.1, forward strand.
CATCTTACATGTATTTAAATAACTATTATAACTTTTTCGTAATTGTTTTCCTTACAACAGATTTCAAAAAAAACACAAGGTTTTTATTTATAACTTATTTCAGTATATTGCCTTTATTCTAACTATGATAAGGTTTTTTCTTTGGCTTTAGCTCGTAATTTTGCTCCGCACTTGACTCATTCAATGAGTAAACTTTTCAGGCTTGAACTTCGATCATTTCTCAATCTTCTTTGCCTTCTTTATACATCTGACTATATATATTATATAGTCCCCCAAGTGTTTGAGCTTTGAATTATGATGTCTTGAGCACTTGATTACTCCTTTTATTTGGTCCTTTTCCTGTAAAGGAATAAAACATATAGGACTCGGAGGTACGATAATAGATGAAGACTCCTAACCCGTCTCAATTTCTATCAGAATAGTTGTAACCCTAGATCGGGAATTTTAATCTTATTCCACGTTCCTTGATGGTCGTGATTCATCATTTAGTACGGTTTAGCTTTTTTCCTATCACCTAAAATCATTTGTAAAATTTTAACAATTCAAAAATAAAAATTTTAAATGAGGATACCTGACCGTGAGTACTCCTTAGAAATAGTATATCTTCATGTGAACAAGATTCCAATGTGAAGGAAATATCTTGCCATCCATTATTTCCGGCTCATATGCTCATTTCCCCGCAATACCATGAATCTTATAAGGTCCTTCTCAAGAATTTTCCCGCATTAGCCGCCTTCGTGGATTGAAGAAATTTATTGAGTACGAAGTCCCCAATCTTGAAGTATCTTACACGTGCTTTTCAATTGTAGTATCGTTCCATGACTTGTTTTTGTGTTTCCATCCTTATTAATGCAGCTTCCCTTTTTCCTTCAAGTAGATCAAAATTTAGTTGCATTTACTCTTTATTGGATTCCTCAGTCGCTTGTGAATATCTCGTGCTAGGTTCTCCTATATCTACTAGGATAAATGCTTCAGCTCAGTACACTAGTGAAAACGGTGTTTCACCCGCTTGTTTTTACTGTAGTGCGATATACCCATAAAATACTAGGTAGCAATTATGGCCAATTTCCTTTGGATTCTTCCAATCGTTTCTTCAAATTGTTGACAATAACTTTAATTTTGTATTCAGCTTGCCCATTACCCACCGAATGTTAAGGTGTGGATGTAATCCTTTTGATCTTCCAACTTTGAAAAAATTCTGTGATTTGTGCGCCTATAAATTGCGGGCCATTATCACACACGATTTCCTTCGGTACACCAAATCGACATATGATATTTCGCCAAATGAAATCTCTGACTTCTTTTCCTCGTACCTGTTTAAGTGCTCCTGCTTCTACCCATTTACTAACGTAGGCAGTGAGTCCAAGAAAAAATTTTACCTTACCTTTTGCTTGTGGTGGTGGACCCACGATATCCATCCCCCATTTCATAAAAGGCCATGGTGCAATGACTGGATGTAGCAACTCCACAGATCTATGTGTGTTGTTACTATATCTTCGGCACTTATCATATTTAGTCACGAAAATTTCTGCTTCTTCTTCCATTTTAGGCCAATAATAGTCTGCCCTAATCATGGTTCTTACCAGTGATCTTCCTCCTGTGTGACTTCCACAATGCCCCTCATGTATCTCTCTCATTACATATTCCGTCTGAGAAGGTCCAAGGTATCTTGCAAAGGTACCACCAAATATTTTTCGATAAATATTGCCTTTCTTTAGACAATGTGGAGCAGCCTTTTTACGAAACGACTGAGCCTTTTTCTTGTCTTGAGGGATAGCTCTTTGCTTCAAAAAAAAGTGACACTCTCATTCCTCCAATCCCAAGTCAAGGTTATTGAAATTTACCTATTTTTGTCATGATGGAGTACTGAATGAAACAAATGAATTACATAAGCATTATCATTGTTCACCACGTCTTTCACAGATGCGAGATTAGCTAAGGCGTCTGCCTTAACATTTTCCTCTCTTGGTACCTGCACGACTTTCAGAATCTGGAATTGTCTAACTACATCACGTGCCTTCTCTAAGTATCACAGCATTCATGCTTCTCTGGTTGTATAAGTCCCCAGCATTTGATTAACCACAAGCTGTGAATCGCTTTTGATTACAATTTGATGAATGCCAAGTTCACGTGCCAGTTCTAAACCTGCAATCACTGCTTCATACTCTACCTCATTGTTAGTTATAGGATGATATATTATGGCTTGTCAAATTATTTCGTCTATAGGTGGTACCAAAAAAATTCCTAAACCCCCTCCTTTCACATTAGATGAGACATTAGTAAACAAGGTACAAATTCCTGGATTATACCCATGGAACACTTTTAGTTCCTTATCAGCTTCTAATTGTATCTCATGGCCAAAATCAGCTAAACAATCTGCTAACGCCTAAGATTTTATCGTTGTTCTAGGTTGATATGTGATGATGTTGTATTCGCTTAATTCTATGGCCCACTTGGCTAATCTACATTATAATTCATGTTTATGTACTATATTACGCAATGGATAAGCAGTTACTACAGAGATAGGGTGGCATTGAAAATACGGTCTTTGCTTTCTAGATGCCATGATTAGTGCAAGTGCAAGCTTTTCTAATTGAGGATAGCGCGTCTCCGCGTCTAATAATGATTTTCTAACATAATAAATTGGAGAGTGTTTACCTTGGTCTTCACGAACTAAAATAGCACTTACCGCTACTTCTGAAACGGCTAAGTAAATAATTAACGTTTCCCCGACCTTCATTTTTGCGAGCAACGGTGGATTTGACAAGTATTCCTTCATGGCTTTGAGCGTTTGTTGACACTATTCGAACCATTCAAACTGGTCTTTCTTTTTACGAGCCGAAAAAAATTTAAAATTTTTTCCTGATGACTTGGAATAAATCTTCCCGAGGTTGTAATTCTTTCCATTAGTCTTTACACCTCTTTCTTATTTGTAAGCATGTCAGGAATTTCTTCAATGGCTTTAATCTGCGTGGGATTTACTTCAATACCATGGTTAGAAACAAGAAAACCCAAAAACTTAATCTGATGAAACGTCGAATGCACATTTCTTGGGATGTAGATTCATATTGAATTTTCGTAAGATCGGAAATATATCAATCAAATGCGACATATGATCTCCTGATTGTTGAGATTTGACAAGCATATCATCTATGTAGACTTTCATAGTTTTTCTCAAATGTTCTTGAAATATTTTGGTCTCCAATCTTTGATATGTGGCACTAGCATTTTTGAGACCAAAGGGCATTACTTTATAACAGTAAGTCCCCGTGTCTATTATGAATGAAGTTTTTTCTTCATCTAGAGGATCCATTTGATCTGATTGTACCCTGAATATGCATCTAAAAAGCTCAATAATTCATATCCTACAGTAGCATCAATCAATTGATCTATATGTGGTAATGAAAAAGAATCTTTAGGACATGCTTTGTTATGGTCAATGTAATCTATACAAACTCGCCATTTGCCATTATTTTTCGGTGCTATTACAGTATTGGCTAACCAATTAGGAACTTTACCTCGCGGATAGACCCAATTTTTAATAGTTTTTGAATCTTATCTTGAATCACCTGATTTTTGAAAGTCCCCCATTTTCTCTTCTTTTGTTTGACAGATGGATACAAGAGGTCTTCGTTTAACTTGTGATTCATTACTCATATCATAATGGGACCAGGGAAAACAATCCATGTTAGTTTTTAAAAATTCAATCAACTTACCTTTCATGACGTGGCTTAATTTGGCCCCAATATAGACTTTCCTTTCCAGCCATTGTGCAAATAATTCTACAGCCTCTAGTTCTTTAATTGTTGTTTTTGATATTTTCATTTTCTTCTGGCTCTTGAAAAGAATCGAGCCTTAAGTCCACATCTTTTCGCCCTTGTTAAGTTGAGGTTTGTGTCGTGGCATCCTTAACTGGACTCTGTAATTGCTACTTTTCTTCGATTTTTGTACTTGAATCTGCTACAGAATTGATGCTTTTGGAAGTCGGTTGATCCCCACGAATTTGACGTATTCCACATGGTGATGGGAATTTCATAACTTGATGCAAGGTAGATGGAAACACATCTATCTTGTGAATCAATTATCTCCCAAGAATCATATCGTAAGCCATTTCCATCTCTACCACCTGAAACTTTGTATCTTTTACCACCCCTTCTGCGAATGTTGTAAGTGTTACCTCCCGTTTTGTTACAATGCTTGAATTATAAAAGCCAGACAGAGTATGTGCCTTAGGTACTAGCTTATCTTCTGCTTGCATCTTTCTTAGTACTCATAGCAAAATAATGTTTTGGAACTACCTGGATCAATCAAAACTTATTTTACATTGTTATCATGTAGAAGTACAGAAATTACCATTGCATCATTGTGTAGAGTTAACACGCCGTTCATATCCGTATCATTGAATGTAATGCTTTTTTCCTCCAAAGCGTGTCGATCCTGCTTCCTTTGGGTAATTGTAATTTTAGAAACTTTATTGGCTATCATATATGCTACGCCATTGATTTCCTCGGCCCCGCTTCTAACTATAACAGTCTTTTTCGGAGAAGGAGGATTAGGGGGATCTTACATGTTCTTCATGTATGCTTGCTTACCTTTTTCACTAAATAACTCAGTAAGATACCATTGCTTCAATAGATGGTCGACCTCCCCTCGTAGCAATCTACAATCTAGTGTTTTATGAACATGATTGTTGTGAAATTCACACCAGTGTTCATGATTACGCTATTTGGATTTGATCTCATTTCTTTTAGGCACCGCACCTTATCATCCATGCTTCTTAATACGGCTACTAACTCAAAAGTGCTGACATTAAAATTGTAACCGCCAAATCTTGCCTTCAAGTTCCTATCATCATCTCGCTACTCTCACGTGTTTTGATCGTTCCCAAACCTTGATGATGAACCCGACTCTCTATTCCTTGATCTATGATCATTCCTTAAATTTTTTCTACTTTGATCATAAATCGTTTCCCACTGGGCCCATATATGGTTCGTATCTGTTTTTACCAGACATTTTTCAGTTTCTGCACATTTCGAACTTACTTTCTCCTCTTTTGGGATCGTGAGATAGTATCTTCTTCTATCCTTAGATTCGTGTTGTATATGTTGTAAACATCATTCCAAGTTTTTGCGGGGAATTCATGAAGACTTTTCTTGAGTCGTCTCGTGGCTTCTGAGCTTTTCTCATTTAAATTACTAGTAAACGCTATACCTGCCTAGTTGTCTGGTACGTGTGGTAACGTCATTCTTTCACGTTAGATTCTATCTAAGAACTCTCTAAGCAACTCTGAATCTCCTTGATTTATTTTAAATATATATTGCATTCCTTTTTTGAGTTTTTGAGCTCCCGGATGTGCTTTGATAAATGAATCTGCAAGCTTAACAAAATAATTTATTAAATTTTGGGGTAAAAGAGAATACCATGTCAATGCTCCCTCAGTGAGTGTTTCACCAAATTTTTTTATCAATACTGATTTGATTTCTTGTTTAGTTAAATCGTTGCCTTTTAAATCAGTCATGAATGCAGGCACATGATCTCGTAGATCAGTTGTGCCATCATATTTTGGAATATCGGACATTTTAAACATCTTTGGAATTGGCAGCGGAGCAGCACTAAGCTTTCATGGCTGTTGTGAGTATTTGTCCATGCCTATTCCTTCGATTTCAGGTGGTGCTCCAGGTATTTGCTCTATGCGATTGCTTTATTTCTTGAGCTGTTTCTGCAGGGTTAGAACTAAATTTTCTAAATCATAATTAACTATGTATCCCGGTTCACCATCACGAGACTCGCTTGGAGTTCCACCAGTACTTGAATGAACGAGACCAGAACGTGGGTTTTCAAAAGTATTCTGATTCGGAGTTGGTGTTGGTGGTGCAACTGGCAACTAGCTAGTAAAAGCATGGAGAGAAATTGACTTGTTGAGCAGTTAGATTTTTTAAGGCATGATCGGGTGCTTGTTCGTTCACAACTCCAGCATTTTGATTCATCTCAACTCCGTTTTGTTTTGCAATCCCATTATTTGGCTCAGAGCCATCTAGAAATCCTTCTCATGATTGACGTTGTGAATCACGTGGTGAAGGGGGTGAAGTCCTGCCACCCGCATTATTTCCTTATTATTGAAGAACTTGTTGGTTGTTGTCATTGATATTTGACATAGTAAGTTGTTTGATGAGAGAATTAACTTAAGAAAGCAAAACGATTATCAGATTTTCGATAACTGAACCAATTTGTTTAACCAAAAAGTGGAATTTCGGTCAAAGCTTGTTTTAGAAGAAATTGGGTTACTGATAGTCAAATAAAAATAAGAATAATTGAGAAACAATAGCTTACTGCAAATTAAATAAATGTATTCCAGTAATATTTTGTGCCCCTACAAATGATCATGCTTCCTTTTTTATAGTTATTTCTAGGTGATACGTTTTATTTATGTTATAATAAGGCTATTATAGACAATTAATGGCATTTAATGCTACATTATAAATGGTAATCGTAATTCAATACATATTCTCTAACGTTTTCAGTAATTAATGCCTATTAAATACTGTATCTGATGTTCCAAACGTAAATATCACACAAGAGGGGGGGATTTGTGTGGTGCCCAATTTTCGGGCTAGAAGAAGCTAGTTCTTATAGGTGTACTAACTATAACTGTTTGCAGAATTAAGAATGCATAAAATAAAGAACACGGAGATTATTACGTGGAAAACACCTGGCTCAAAAGGTGAAAATCCACAACCTACTTCTCAATAGGATTTTCCCAAACATCCACTAAACTCAATGAGCCAAAACAGCATTTACAAAACTCTGGTAAATCTAAGGATTAACTCTAATACCAGTGTGGCATACAGCCTCAACTGTTGCGACACTTTCAAGTTAACTCTAACTTGAATACTCAAAGTACCTAATACAATTTGCTTCTATGAAAGCTGGAAAGATACAATTTTAAATCACCTATTACAACAGAACTAGAATAAGAAAAACACAATGGAACTGGTTCTTCAATCTCGTTCAAGTAGCTGCAGGCGTACACACTTGATCTCACGTAAATTGCTTGCAAAATAGTCTTGCTCTTTTGCTCTCAATTTAGCTCTAACTTCTTTGTATATGTATGTGCATGTACAAGTGAACAGTATTACTTTTATAGAGTTAGTAATCAGAGTTTGATAAAAACTCGAATTGTTGATACTTCATCAAGTTCGAGCCCTAAAACAATTCAAACTCCAATTCCTTATCCTAGATCCGGATATAGTTCTCTTCATAAAAGGAGACATCTTATTCTTATCTCCTATGCAATCTTTTTTATCAGTTTAGAAGATATTGCTGCTCGATCCCAAAGTCTTATGTTCTTCACGTGCGTCTCATGTGCATAGGCTGTAACAACTGTGTCTCCTAAGATGGACCTGGTCCTTCACTGAGTTCATTTGTCATTCCTCAAAACTTCAACTGAACTTGAGGGCGGAGCTTGGAGAATTTTTGGGGAAGCGGAGGCTATGTGGTCAGAGACGGCGTACTTGGTTAGGAGGCAGCACGGATATGCTCGGGGTAACCAAGGGCTATTCAGGCAGACATCAGGGTGAATGGTGGTGGCACGATGTAGTCGAAGGAAAAGTGGAGGCGAAGAAGGCGGCGTTTGCAAAGTTGGCAGGGAGCACAAGCGAGGAAGAACGGAGAGCGAATAGGGAGATCTACAAGGCGGAGAGGAAAAAAGCAAAGTTGGCAGTTAAGGAAGCTAAAAACGCGGCGTTTGGTCGCATGTACGAGGAACTAGAGGAGAGAGGCAGGGACAGGAAGTTATTCCGGTTAGCTAAAGCAAGAGAAAGGAAGGCACGTGATCTTGACCAAGTTAGGTACATCAAGGGCGAGGATGGTAGAGTTCTGATGGGGGAGTCTCAAGTCAAGCAGAGGTGGCAGGTGTACTTTCGAGACTTACTTAACGAGGAGGGGGATCGTAACATAGAGCTAGGGGAGGTGGGGCATTCAGAGCAACATAGAGACCTTGGGTACTGCAGGTGCATTAGGGTGGAGGAGGTCATGGGGGCTTTGCGTAGGATGAGTAGGGGTCGAGCGACCGGGCCTGACGAGATCCCGGTGGAGTTCTAGAAGTGCATGGGTAGGTCAGGAGTGGAGTGGCTCTCCAGGTTTTTCAATGCGATCTTCAGGACCAAAAGGATGCCGGATGAGTGGAGGTGGAGTACAGTGGTGCCCTTGTACAAGAACAAAGGGGACATCCAGTGCTGCAACAACTATAGGGGTATCAAATTAATAAGTCACACCATGAAGGTCTAGGAGCGGGTGATCGAGGCGAGGGTGAGGGAGATAACATGTACATCTGGGAACCAGTTCGGTTTCATGTCGGGCCGCTCCACTACAGAAGCTATCCACCTTGTCAGGCGGCTGGTGGAGCAGTCCAGGGATAAGAAGAAGGACCTGCACATGGTGCTTATAGACTTGGAGAAGACGTATGACAAGGTCCCAAGAGAGGTGCTATGGAGGTGCTTCGAGGTGAAGAGCGTGCCGGAAGCCTACATCAGAGTAATCAAGGACATGTACGATGGAGCAAAGACTAGGGTTAGGATGGTGGGTGGCGACTCAGACCATTTCCCAGTGGTAATAGGGCTCCATCAAGGATCGGCGCTTAGCCATCTCTTGTTTGCCTTGGTGATGGATGCTCTAACCCGTCATATTCAAGGGGATGTGCCCTGGTGTATGCTATTTGCTGATGACATAGTCTTGATAGATGAGACGAGAGTCGGTGTTATTGAGAGGTTAGAGGTATGGAGACAGACTCTCGAGTCTAAAGGTTTAAAAATAAGCAGATCTAAGACAGAGTACCTGGAGTGCAAGTTTAGCGCCGAGCCGAGCGAAGTAGGCAGGGACGTGATGATTGGATCTCAGGTCATCGCCAAGAGGGACAGTGTCAGATATCTTGGGTCGATGATTCAGGGGGACGGAGAGATTGACGGGGACGTCACTCATCGTATAAGAGCGGGGTGGTCGAAGTGGAGGCTTGCATCAGGAGTCCTGTGTGACAAGAAAGTTTCACATAAACTCAAGGGGAAATTTAATAGGGCTCTGGTTAGACCTGCAATGTTGAATGGGGCGGAGTGCTGGCCCGTGAAGAACTCTCATGTTCAGAGAATGAAGGTTGCGGAGATGAGGATGCTCAGGTGGATGTACGGGCTCACCGGGTTAGATAAGAATAAGAATGAAGTTTATTGAGAGAAGGTGGGGTTGGCCCCGGTGGATGAGAAGATGCGAGAAGCGAGGGTGAGTTGGTTCGGGCATGTGCGGAGGAGAAGCCCTGATGCCCCGGTGAAGAGTTGTGAGCGGCTGGCGATTGTCGGCGTTCGGCGAGGCAGAGGAAGGCCTAAGAAGTATTCGGGAGAGGTGATTAGGCATGACATGGCTAGAATGCGGGTTTCCGAGGACATGACCCTTGATAGGAAAGTCTGGAGGTCTAGTATCAGGGTTGTATGATAGGGGCTCCTAGAGTTTTTGATACTCCTCACCCGGGGTTGTGTGAGGCTTGGCAGGGCTATCCATAGATTATTTTTGTTTTGGTTTGTGTCTCCCTTATGGTAGTTATTTATGGTAGTTATTGTATGATACTATTGCATGCTATTTTATTTATGTTTCTTATGTTTAGATAATTATTACGCTATTTCAGCTGGAGTTGCTAATGCTCTTTTGTTTTTGTTTGTGTTGTTGTTGTTTCTTTCCTTCATTGAACCGAGGGTCGATTGGAAACAGCCTCTCTGCCCTATCGGGTAGGGGTAAGGCTCGTCTATATATTACCTTCCCCAGACCCCACTTTGTGGGACTATACTAGATAGTTGTTGTTATTGTTGTTGTCTTTAGCTATCAGGTTCACTTTCTTTTTTTGACTTTTGAACATAAAGAGGCGCGAGTACTGAGTCTCTTGAATCTTTGCTCGTGTCTGGTGTAACTTGTGTCTCTTTAACTATTCTTTGCTAATCGTCATTCTTTATCCAGTCTACATGTCATGATATATCATCTTTCAATAAATTCATTATATATGAACTCAATTTTTTCTAATACAATATGTAATTAGAATTTTAGGCGTTAAATGGACGTCCAACCATCAAACTAGTGAAATATGTCATTGCTCAGCTTTGTGAATAGCAACCAGTAAGTTACTAGATAAAAAGTGCTTCACCTTTTGCAATGACACTTAAAATATAATTGTACTACTTAGTTTTAATTATAATTGAAACACTATTCTTCTTAAGCAAACATTTGGCTGATTTAATTTACTTTTGAATTGGGTATTGGGCTAATAACTAATGTATATGTTATGTTTGGTTTAGTGGTTAGTAAGGCCTAAGGGCTTAAGGTAAGATATTAAGAAGGGGAATTATCAGTTATGATATTTATAAGTAGCTCATTATAAAAATTGACTAATTGATAAAATATTATTAATATTAGTCAAATTAGCCAATTTGCTATTTGTAACAAAAAGAATATCAAATTTTTGCTTTGTTTTGAGTGGATGTTATTAGAATATATTAAGCACAACTTAAGTAGCTTGAATATCAGCTTTGGGATGATTTGGTAAAGTTTTGAGGTAGTTTGAATTGAAAATTCGAAGTAAAAGTTGAACATGAAAAAAAAAGGATATGTGTATCACACTAGGTATCATTTGTTATCACATATGTATTAATTGTATATCACATGTATACCCATGTATACTTGTGTGTGAGATACATGCGTGATATATGTTTGATACATGTGTCGCAGAGGACTGTTTCGAACTTGATTTAGTACGAATTTTGATACAAAACCAGTCCAAATCACCTTCAATCTTCCTCAAATTTTGTATATTGACTTATCTATATATTTTCAATGAATTTCATCTATACCCATTAAAAAAATTCCCTTTTTGTTTAGATTTTTGGAATATTGGATAGATTTTTGTATTTCATCACCTTATTTGCCACCCCATCTATGAAATTTCCTTTTCATCTTGTATCTAATATTGCTAATCACGCTTAAAAATATGGAAGGTGATTTTTGCATGTGATTCTTTGATAGAAAGAACCCTATTATTTAGTTTTTCAATTTTTGTTGGCTAGTTTTGGTAAGTCTATGACTAATAGCTAGAAGTTGGTAAGTTAAGATTTATTTGGGATATTTGTATATGTTTTCCTATTAAGAAATCCAAATTTTGAGGATATATGAACTTTTCATCTTGAATTCGAAATTCATATTTTTTAAAAACTAAATATGAATATATGATCATCGAACAATTATCCGGAAAACCAACGGAATTTTTTTTTTTTAAAATGATAATTCCATTCTGAGTTTCGATTCTACCAAAACTATAACCATTTCAAGCATTTTCCAACAAGGTCTCGAATCAGTAAAACAAATTTTGTAACCAATGTGGCTACTGAGGAGAAGTTAAAATACCATCATGAAAATGTGTTGTTTAAGGAACAGGACTAAAGATTCTATGACAAATACGAAATTATTTGTTTATGACTTTTTCTTAAGGTTTGAACTTTGAGCTAACTAAGCAATTTTTGAAATCTCTTGTTTTGGGTTTGGGTTGAAGTCAAATTTACGGGACATTATCACTTTTAATCGGTGGCAGAAATTATTTATATTTGATAGTCGAAAAAGTGTATAAAAATATATATAATTTTTGTATATACTATATATATATATATATACATATATATATATATATATATATATATATATATATATATATATATATATATATATATATATATAATATACATAATTTATATATTTTTCGACTATTATTTTTACAACAGCTATACAACATTATTTTTCCAATTTATTTAAGAAGGCCCAGCACGAATTGGGCTTTCGATTTCTCATATTGGTTTGTTTAAGTAAAAATAGCACGGTATTGCCAGTTTTTGGACTGATCATTTAAAAATAGCTAGTGTTTACCAAGTCAATGAAAAATAGTCATTATTTAGCTGCAATAGAAACGGATCCAGCATAATATACTGGAGTTTGGTGCACATGTGTATGAACTCCAGCATATTATGCTGGACCGGTATACTTTGTTGGCTCCAGTATAATATACTGGAGACTAGAGCACTGGTGCTCCAAACTCCAGCATATTATGTTGGACCGGTATACTTGCTGGAACTCCAGTATATTATGCTAGAGTTCTTGTGTATCTATGATGGAACTCCATCATATTATGCTGGAGTTCCAACATACTTAACATGGAACTCCAGTATATTATGCTGGAGTTCTTGTGTACTTATGATGGAGTTCCAACATACTTATCCTGGAACTCCTCTGGAACTCCAGTATAATATGCTAGAGTTCAAGTATAATATGTTGGAACTCCAGCATAATATACTGGAGTATTTTTCGGGTTTTGAACAATATTTTCGTTCAAATTTATCTTTACATAAAAAGTGACTAAATTTCGGTTACTTTTGAAATTGGGCTTTTTTTAAACACCCAATTATAAATTTACCTATTTTTAAATTTCTCCTGTTCTTTAACACAGTCCACAAAGATATTGACATTCGAGAAAGTTGTTCATAACAATGGAAATGTGATTACTCTTTAATAGATTACACCTGTGGAGCTTGAACCTGCAAATGGTTGGATAGTCTTGGCGGAGCGGTGAGAGTGCGGGGAGAATTTTGTCTTACCCTACAGAATCTCAACCCGTGCCCCGTATTACATTGGCATCTATATCCATCTGCCCTGCCCCGCCCCGCTTAATTTTGCTGTTTTTATTTCGTTTTTTTATCTTTTGGCGGGAATTGTTCATACTTTTATTATGTATTCTCATACTTTTTACTGATTTTAAAGTTTATGTGACTGATTTTAAAGATTATGTGAGGCTTCAGCTAAGAAAAGAACAAATGAGAATTACCTCTTGCACATATAAAATAAAAGTCACTTAACAAAAATCTTTGATATCATAAAAAATCTTTAATTTTTAACTTTTTATATTTGAATAAGAGTATATGCTATT